>CM060881.1:165470000-170602500 GCA_030762935.1 Hymenopus coronatus | reverse complement strand
AAAGGCCCACTGTGATTATAATGTCCTTGTGCCTCTGGTGATTTATTTTGTAGGAATTAATATGGCAACATAATCTTCATATTCCGAGCCGTCTGTATTAAACAGGACACACGATTAAATACATGCATATTTATTTAAAACTTTATAATTTCTACATTCGTTAGGGTTTAAATGAGCACCAGAAGTATTCAACGGCGGCTTTTGGATTTGATTGTATCAAAATAAATTGTAACTTCAAAGTTATTTTTTAAACACGCCTCTCTTAATTTTAATTACAATTGCACTAAAGCAATACATAGTGAAATGGAGGAAACAAAACCTGACAGCAGGGCTAATTATTGAGAGTGTTGACCTTCGTAAAGGTTAACCTCATTTAATTACATGAAGGCAAACATAGATAATGCAAACTGCTCAAGCTTTACGTTTCTGCAATAAAGTAGATGTTGTGTAACTATTACAGCAGTTCAAACATCACCATGGAAGAAGCACTAAATTCAGATTAGGGAATTAAATCAGCTTGCGGCACAAGCTAAAACCAGCAATCGGATGTACCTTATATAGGTTACTTGAAAATATATGTGTGACTCACTGGATTCTATTTCCGCTCTGAAAGGACATGAACTTGTAACCTACCCTTACCAACCCAAAGCTTTCAACCACTATGCATATGTGACATTAAGAACTTTATTGGGAGCATTAGCCTAAGTTATGAATATGGTCGAGTGGGTATTGGTGGGCTTCCAATCTGCACGAAACTTATTCTTTTGGCATATTTTAAAATTGTAATTAAAAATTATTATTCAACAAGTATCATAAATACAAATACAAACGTTATATTATGTCCTAGATAATATTCTTAGTATATGGAACAATTTTCCTTTTTTCTAATGAAAGAATGTCTTGGAAACATTGATTTTGCTTTTTATTTTTCACATTGTGTGCACATTCTTTTACAACATGAATGTTCTACACAAACATTCTTTTTGCATTTATCGTAATTGCCTTTATATTCTACAGCTGCACAGGTCTTCAGCGATGGGGCTGCAGCAGTTGAAGCATATTGGATGCCGTTTGGTAACAAAAATTCTATTGGCTGCACAGTTTCACGATGAAGTCCTATATTTGATCTTCTTCGTTGATGAGGTTCTCAGCAAGAACAATAAGGAGGAGCCTTCGCCTTGGTCTGGTTCCACTCAGCAACATATGCTGCTACGCCACAGACATCAAGGAGGTTCATGAAAAGTCCTGCTGAGCAGCGGTTTGTCTTCCTCGTGCAGGAGTAGGAGTGAACAAGTTGATCCAGTCTTGGTTTCATTGTAGCGCAATAAAATCTCTGGTTTCTTCACCTCCTCAATAACTATGTCATTTGAATGGTGCATGCTGGTCAAAAGAATCACAGCGTTTCTAAGGTACTAGTGTAAAATGTTTGTAAAACCAAAAGGCTTGTTTTTGTGGCTGAAACTGAGAGGGAATGAACTGTGCTAACTAAAGTAAGACCATTGTTTATCAATTGCTGGGCAAGTTGTAGATCAGTGAAGAAATTGTCTGAAGTTATATTCCTGTTTGAATGATAATATGGTTTAGTGAGATGCAGAACCAAGATTTGTGGCCCTAGTGGTACACCCTTTACCCAAACAGGGCACAACGACTTTGAATCTGCAATCCAGAATATTTATCCGACTTTGATATCCTAAATTGTCGGAAAGAACAACGCCCTCTGAAAGACACCAGCTGCTCATCTACAGTAAGATTGCTGCCTGGAATATGTTTTGCAAGACCTTTCCAAATATCACGGATTGGAGCAAGCTTGTCTTTCTTGCGAAGTTCACTTCTTGTTGATTTGTCACCAAAGCGAAGAAAAACCACAGGTTCCTTGAATCTACCTCTGCACGGAATTGGAGGCCCATACTTTGGATTCCACAATGCAGTAACACCAAGGGAGTCAATCAAATCACATATTTCTACTTTATTAAGTTTTTCCAAATCTTGTTTTCCAATTTGTAAACACTTTCAGCTTCCAGGTTAGTAAACTTCAAAATATCACAGAGAATAGTTGATGATTGGAAAAGCTGAAGACAATTTTGTGCTGTATCTATTTGCGTTTGTGGTGGTAATACAACCTTGGAAATGGAAGATTTTATAATGTTGTGTGCCCTTACCTTTGAAGTAGGAGGTGAGTTTTTACTCCATTCAAATAAGTTTCTTCTTCTGTGGACATCGTTGGCATCAGGCTGAACTACCACTGTATTTATTTCGTTCTCACTTTCGCTTTCTACATCTGTGTTCACTAGCAATGCTAATATTATTTTCCTTACATCACTCGAGGTGTTGCAACTGCTGTCTTCAGTCAGTAAATAGACTGGTATCGTCATTTTCATCATGTTTCAAAAGAGAAAGAAGATACGTTTCCTGTTCCTTCTCTTTCAAGCCTTTAGGCATTGTACTAGCAATAAATGTCATCTTACAGGCAAGGTTTACTCTAAATGAAACTGTCAACAATAAACAAGTTTGCACTAGGTACAAGTGAGCCAGTTGTGAGAAAAAAAAAATCTGATGTGTTCCATTCACATGACTTTCTCTACTTCTGTGTAACAAATTATTGTTAATAAGCTTATTCTTCTATTGACTTCATGCTAATCGAGAAAAAATTAGCAGAAATAGTCTAATTACTTGCTTCCTTGTAAGTAGAAGCGAAATAAGGGAGTATCATAGGTTAAAGTGAAGTCAAAAGCTGGTTACTAGATGACTGAAGTTCCTTTGTTTGTATGGACACGAGTTGACAAATTCCTGTATGAGAAAAGTACAAGTTTTTCAAAGCTGAAACCAAAAACAAGGAATATCTCAAAAACGATCAACTCGAAAAAATTTATATAACATAAATTGTTTGTTTTAATGTGCTCTATATTTTTGTGTGGTAAGTTTTTGTCCATTTTTTACGGTTTAGCAGTTATGCAAAATTCATCCAGAATAAAGTAGTCTTCAGAGGCTATTCCCAGAAAATTCAAGATATACATATTATTTGTCAGGTAAATATCTTTAACATACGATATTTTAATCAAAATCGTTAAATCCATTTTTGGGAAAATTAAATTTTGGGGTGGGGGGATTTTCTTGTCGCATCCTTGGAAGATACCAAACTTAAATACCAAGTTTGGTATTTAACGGTCTTTTCGTTTTTGAGCTATGCTGTCCACAGACACACACACGCACACACGGACCTTTTTCCAAAAATGTTTTTTTTTGGATACAAGGGGACCCAAAACATGTATTTCCGGTGAAATCTCGGTATCGAATTTTTGGGTGCAATACAATACCTTCTCTATACACTATGTACATAGTACGTGTAGAGAAAGTGAAAAGGCGTGGTGTGTCCAACAGACTCATTTCAGGCCCATACATTGCAGAATCTGTTTTATGTAAAAAAAAAAAAAAAAATTATGTGAACAAATTCATTGTAATGTTCATTTTACCATTGTGGAGGAATACTAACAATCTCATCGTGATATTTAATCCAGCAATGGTTTTAACTAGCATACCTTAGGCTTTCTGGGGTTCAAAAAGTGTTCGTCTCTCTCCCTTCCTCCCTCTACCAGTTGTTCAAATTTCCGCAAAATGCATCCAGAATAAAAATGTCTTCAGAAGATATTCCCAGACAATTCAAGATATACATTTTATTTGTCATGTAAAAATCTAATATATGACATATTAATTAAAATCGTTAAAACTATTTTTGAGAAAATCAAAATGTTTGATAATATTTCCATGTAAAGTGTAGTTGGGGATGTGGGAATTTTCTTGAAAATCTTCGTGTCACACCTTTGGAGGATACTGAGCTTAAATGCCAAATTTGGTATTTTACGGACTTCTCGTTTTTGATCTCTGCATAGACAAGTTTGTTTTATAGTACCTACTGTCTGTCATTTGTTAAACGTCGACAATACACATTTGGTATTGATTCATGGGTCAGTTGGGCGGGCATTTCAGTTAGTCGTTGAAGGTGTTTTCACTGAAATGGAAAAGTGCGGCATCGTTTGGTGACTCGTTTGTTACTTTTAAATGGAAAAATAACTTGCATAGGTGTAAAAGCGAAATTGGATGCTGTTTGTGCGGACCTTCCGCCATTTATGGCAACAGTCCGTTTGTGACATGGACGCCCAGGACACCCGGCAAATACATTTACCGAGGAAATCATTGAAGGAGTCTCTGCTGTGAAAGTCAGCGAAGGTTCGCGAAGTGGTAGATGCCGCCATTGTTTAAAGTGTAGCTTTCAACTTGCAGTTACTTAAGCGCAATCAGAGGGACCTTTTGCGTCGAGTTGTCACCGTTGATGAGATCTGGATTCATCACTTACAATACCTTAAGTACTTTAAGGCGTTATGGTTTACTAGGTTATTTAGTGTTTTGTGAGCAGCTTTGGTACATGTGGTATCTCAAAATCCGATCGTTTGTTTTTTCTTGCCTTTCTAACCTGAGCAACAACAATTTTCCTATACTCTGATGAATAATCGTATCTACAAAATAAATATTGGATAGTATCAGATTATTCTTTTATACAACTAAAATAACTCGCTTTCAGCTAGTTGATGGGCCGCGCCGTGGCCGAGTGGTTAGACCACTAGCCTCTCACCTAGACGGCCGGGGTTCGATCCCAAGCGATCGCATGTGAGATTTGTGGTGGACAAAGCGGCGCTGAGGCGGCTTTTCTCCGGGGTACTCCGGTTTCCCCCGCCATCTCATTCCACCGGTGCTCCATCATTATTCATGTATCATCAGTGTCACCGCCTGCGGTGCCATTAGTAGTTAAAGCGGGCGTTAAACACTACAAAAAAAAAAGCTAGTTGATTTTGATTTTTTACTTACTATGTATTTAAGATCAAGGATGTTGATATAAGGCTCCCTTTTGTTCTTTTTGGCTTCCTTGAAGGTGTTTATCCAATTATGAACACTAAATAGTCAAATGTTTTAGTCTATATTTCGCTATGCATAGTCAGCCATCTTGGATGAATGACCACTCTCCAAGAATTTGTGTTCAGCTGTATGCAGAGGGAGATGTTGGACCATCTACGGCAACATTGCATTTATCGGAGCACAAGAAAACTTCATTGACACGCGCAGGCAATTTTGCAACTTTCCAGTAACCATTTACTTCAGTCCAAAGTTAGCAACATCAGCGACTATCAAATTGTACAGATTTAACATCTGCAAATAACTGGCTCAGAAGAAGGTATTTGCAGTATACACCGCAGCTCAAATGTAGCGATTTTGTACTGGCTGGAATATAATCCGGGCTTGTGGGCTTTCGTCTGCGACTGCGTTAGACATCTTCGGTGGCAGCGGCGAGGTCGAAGTGCTCTAGTGGACGTTTCAACTGCGACTGTGAAAGCCTAAGAATTTCGATCGTCCTATTTTGCTCTTACCTTATCCGGTGATTTTTCATTCATTAAATCCTTTCTTGTTAAATGAGCACCGTAGTTCCAGTACGTGGTAATAAAAATGAAAGTGGATCATTCATACATCTTTACATTCTCTGCACGTACTACATACATAGTGTATAGATAAGGTATTGTAATGCATGCACCTAGATTTCACCGGAAAGACATGTTTTGAGTCCCTCTGAATCCACAAAAAGCATTTTTTGGTAAAAGGTCTGTGTGTGTGCGCGCGGGTATGTGTGTGTGTCTGTGAACAGCATAGCTCAAAAATGAAAAGTCCCGTTAAATGCCAAACTTGGTAATTAAGTTCAGTATCTTCCAAGGATGTGACACGAAGATTTTCAAGAAAATCCTCCCATCCCATCTTCACTTTACATGATAAAATTTTCGAAAATGTTTATTTTCTCAAAAATGACTGTGATGATTTTGATTAAAATGTATATTAAAAATAGTTACCTACCAAATAAAATGTATATCTTGAATTTTCTGGGAATAGACTCTGAATACTACTTTATTGTGGATGAATTTTATGAAATTTTGTATAGCTGGCAAACTGTAAGAGATAGAGGAAAACTTACTGGACAGAAAACGTAGAGCTCGGTAAAACACACAATTTATGTTATATACATTTTTTTCGTGGAGTGGATCGTTTTTTAGATATTCCTTGTATTTGGTTTCATCTTTAAAAAACGTGTACTTTTCTCATACGGGGATTTGTCAACTTCTGTCCATAGAAACAAAGGAACTTCAGTCACATAGCAACCAGATTTTGTCTATCACTTTAACCTATGCTACTATCCCTTCTACGTGAATGGAAACAAGTAATAAGACTATTTCTGCTAATTTGTTCTCGATTAGCTGGAAGTAAAACAAAGGATAAACGTTTTAACAATACTTTGTTGCAGAGATGCAGAGAAAGTCATGTGAATGGAACTCATCAGATTTTCTTTTTCTTCGGTTGCTGCCTTAACACGCATTGGTCCTTTTAAAGGTTCAGAAACACTTATTGAAAAAGTTTCGCCTATAAGTGACTGATGTTGTTAACCTTTGACTCGAGCATTGTATAACGGCTTCGAATAGGCACATTTATGGTGTTTTACAGCTTTGTCTTCTTCTTCTACAACTATTGTATTTGCTTCTTCCTCTTTTGTTATTTTTACTTTCTTTAGCCCGCATGTACAATGTACGTGTTGGATAGAGTAGATATCGTATGCCACCCAACAATTCGATGTCGAGATTTCACCGGAAATATATGTTCTGCGGTCCCTTGAGTCCGGAGAAAGCAGTTTTAGAAAAAGGTCCGTGTGTGGGTGGACAGCATACCTCAAAAACGAAACGAAAAATTTTTTAAAACTGTGATTTTCTTCAAAATGGCTCAAACGATTTTGATTAAAATTTCGTATATTAAAGCTATTGGCATCTCAAATAAAATGTATATCTTGAATTTTTGGGAATATCCTTTAAAGACCTGTTTATTCTGGATGAATTATGCGGAATTTTGCTTAACTGCTAAATCGTAAGAGATAGACAGAAACTTGCACACAAAAAATGTATATCTCGTCAAACACACAATTTATGTACTTAACGTGTTTGTTGTAGAGGTAACAGTTTGCGAGATATTTTTTGTTATAGGTTTCAATTGAGAAGTACTGATACTTTTTTCAGACTGAAGTGTCCGTTTTTCTTTTGTTCTATTCCTGGCCAAGCAAAGAAGCGATTTGCAATGACAATCGCATAACGATAGATTTTAAAACATTTGACTATCAGTTTAGCCCAGTGCATTCCTTTAGTTCCCTTCTACTTATTAGGAACTTAGTAATACCATTCTGCTAATTTTTATCTCAATTAATATTGTGTAGACAAAAGAATAATCGTTTGTGATAAGTTTGTAGAGCAGCTAGAGAAGTCATGTGAGTGTTACACATCAGATGTTTTAGAAAATTTCTGTTATTACTTCTACTAGTTGAAATGTTAATTTTTTCTGATACACTCTGATATGCTCTTCATTCATGTTATTCTAACATTTGTTCGCTGATTTGATTGCACAGCAAATGCACTATTTAATAAACACAAAAATATTTTAATCTCTCAAGAGATAAATTTCAAAATTGTTTGCAATACTGATTTTGGCATTCTTCTGTTAATGCACATGATTTGCAACCATCGTAGCTGAAATGCTGCAGGAATGCAACCAGTAATCTTGTGCATGCAATTACATCTTTGGTAAACGTGATATAGAGATTGAACTGAGTAACAAAAGATGTAGTTTGATAGGTGGGATCCGCTAAAGAACAATGTATTCTACCATAGTATCTCCGCTTTACTTTTGGAAATAAAAATTACTCAGCATCTCGGCAGTGGTAACAGATGCGAATAAATTATCTTTGCCAGAAGAAAATTTACATAACAACTCACAAAAATTTCGCATTTTATAGTTTAGATGTAGTTTTACTTTCTCTACACGTAATATGTGCATAGTGTATAGAGAAGATATTACATTCCACCCAAAACTTCGATACCGAGTATCTTCTCGGAATGCGTCACGAAGATTTTGAGGAAAATCCCCTCACCCCAAACTACCCTTTTGATTTTCTCAAAAATGGCTCTGATGATTTTGATTAAAATCTCACACGAGAAATAAAATGTATATCTTGAATTTTCTGAGGATAGCCTCTAAAGACCTTTTTATTCTGAATGCATTGTGCTAAATTTTGCGTAACTGGTAAACCATTAGAGATAGACAAAATTTTACAACATAACAAATATAGATCACGTCAAAACACACAATTTATGCCAAATATGTTTTTTTTTTTAATTGACCATTTCCGAGATATTCCTTGTTATTTATTCCAGCTTTAAAACACTTCAGCTTTTCTCGAACGGAAAGCTATAAACAAATCAACCACATGGCAACCAGCTTTTAAAGGATTTGACCATCGTTTTAGTCTAGTGTATTCCATTATTTTCCTTCTACTTACAAGAAACCAAGTAAATAAGAAACTTTGTGCTAATGTTTATCTGGATTATAAAGTAGATAGAAGGTGCTGTTTAACCATACTTTGTAATGACGATGTAGAGAAAGTCGTGTGAATGGAACACATCAGATTTTTCGTCCATGGGATGTTCTAATGAAAGATTTTCTCTTGTTGTTTTAGATCCGCCCATAGTAACCGTCAGTCCAGAGAATGTGACGGTGAACGAAACCATGGATAATCTTATGTTTTGCGCCTACGAGGCCAACCCAAACACGCTGAAAGCGGTGAGATGGTGAGTACCCATATCATCTTCCTGTTTCCAATACTGCATGAAACAAGAGTGTTAGATTGAGGGGACAAGGCACTCCGAAATGGTAAAAATGACATTATTTGTTTTAGGCATTGATAAAACCTCTATTATTTCTAGTTTCAGATAATGTATACTTTTTGGGGGTTAAGAGAGTTTTAATCAATTTAAATATAATTTAAATGCTAGTCTGCATTTCTTTAAATCTGTTTTAGAACGTTTGTATCTTTAAACTAAGTTTTCTCAAAACAGCATTTTTGGATACTGACGTAACTTTTTCTCAGAAACTATGAGAGCTGAACTTGTCAGCACATATAAACAACACAATCGTGATGTTATAGTATATATTGATCATATTAGAAAAGTAACAACATTGCAAATTTTCATAATTTTTACATTTTTGAATTTGCAAATATATTTCTTTTTTAATTTCTGCTGAAATTATATCATAGCTAAATAATTGAGGTTCAGAAGATAGCTTTGTATACTAAGAACAAGCGAGCAAAAGTGAATTGCTAGCAGTATAAGAAAAAAAGTACATGAATTCTCATGTTTTAAGACTAAGTTTTATTACTTTTCTGCTAAATGAAATAATTTTTATAGACTCAACCAAATAAGCTATTAATGCAAACAACCACTTGAAATAATTGTCATGATTTATAGAATAATTCTTACAAATGTCTGTAAAAACAATTGAATACTTTAAGAGGCGTGGTATTTTAACTCACTTAAGGTGTAATTTCCCTATGTTCAGACTACCTTGTCGCCTTAGCTCACATAAATGTATGATTTCAAAAAGAGAGCTATCAGAGAGCAGAGAAAAACAAAACATTTCCTCAGTCGCTACATCAGTTTAAATCTTGTTGATGTTCTCTATTATAAACACTACGGTGCAGCATGTAGAATTGTATTTTCTAAGTCCTGTTCAACAGTATGCACATTCTTTTTCTAGAAGAAATGTTCTCTTGCAGTATAATCTCATTTACACCGTTTTGAGTGAAATTATATTAGAAGTATTGTTAAGCAAACCAATGATTTAAAACACTTTTAAAACCGAACTTTGGCAAATTTGATTATTTAGGGAGTTACTTGTTGTACTTAGCACCCCACATATACTGATTCAACCAAAAGAGACGACTAAAATAATGCAAAATATGTGGTCGACCCTAAACAACAACAAGAACAACAAATATGTTTCTCTTCTAACATAACACAAGCATAATGCTGTGCGAAACGTACCGGAATTTCCCTGGTTGTAAGGAATAGTTCTCTAGTTCACACGAATGGTGATACACAAAAACTTCAAACAGGTTAACAGTTTATTAACCTTACTATGCTGATGGCAGTTTATCATGTAGCCCTTACGTCTGCCTGACTTACAGCTTACGCTTGCCAGCAGATACTCTCAACGACACAGACATGAATTATATTCGGTTGTCTCCTAACTATAACCTAATACGTAAATGAGTAAATGAGTAAATAAGGTTAATTTGTTTAAGAAGTAGCAGAAAGAATAATAAGCTTCGTAAAAATATTTTGTTTAAGAAAGGCTAGAGAAGCGCATGTGAATATAAAACATCCGATCTTTTTGTATATTAATGCAACAAAAAGGGCATTTGAAATATGAACAACGTGTAATTTTGTTGCAACTAAAATGAAGAAAGATGCACAAGATAAAGTGAGATGTTTGATTTGCAATTTAAAAAACAAGAACCACCAAAAGGAAAGAAAGGCCCAACACAAGGGTCTTCTCCTCGAATTTTGATCGCTGTGTTGGTTTCTTGTCTTCTGCTTTACCTATCCACTATAAATATATGGAAGCCATTTTATAGGATGCAATTGATTAATAGTTTCCACTTTTTAATTATAGGCAGAATTGAAGCAACCACACCAGCGCCGTATTTCGCGTGTGCGGATAATCTTCGTGTGTTAATGTTTGCAGAACTCCAGGCGGTAAATCCGAGCATACGCTGGACAATGGTTGGTTAGCTTCGTAGCGTTGTAAGCGAATGTGACCTTCGTTCTTCTACTCTTGCACATCAGTATAAACGGTGAAGGAATCGTGCTCATTGACAAGCTGGTACTAGAGTCCTTACAATATACAAGAACAGTATAAACACAGAAGAAAGTTAAATGTTTTCCACTTCAACAGCAGGTCTTTATTTTTTAAAAAATAAAGTCACCCTTTAGATTCAGAAGTAATTAAAAGGTCTTATTTCATCTATCAATATCCGCCAATAACCACATAGTTTTGTAATAGCAATATGCTGTTCTTATTTAACATTAGAGAGTAGACCCGCTGTAGGGTTAAATCAAAACATTAAGGTTCCATAACAAAAGACATGCATGAAAGTACGCAGTGTTTCGCTATATTTCTAGTTATTATTATTATTATTATTATTATTATTATTATTAATGCTGCTGCTTTGCAAGGCAAAATAAAAATAAAACATGAGATATTCACGACGAATTGATGCAATTATGAGAGAATGCAGTACAGTGAATGTTACATGCCTTCGTGTTTGCATGTTTTCTTACAACTATAATAATAACAACAGCAGCAAAACATTACGTTCTCTCATGCAGGATTTTTGTTACGCCGCTTAATGTTTTGATTTAACCCTAAAGTAGATATAATCTCTAATATTACATTCTTAAAGTTCTTGTTAAAAAAGAACAGCATATAACTATTACAAAATTAGTTACTGGAGCATATTGGCAGGTGAAATGGATGTTTTAGTTACTTGTCAATCTAAAAGGTGACTTTATTCTCTAAAGATAAAAGGGGAAAGCACGTTAACTTTCTCTTGTTTGCTTGTGTTTACACTGTTCTTGATATCATCACTGACCATAGTACAAACCTGTAGCCTCTCAATGAGCGCGATTCCTTTTCAGTTTACCCTGAAATACAGGAGGAAAAGAAGGAAAGTCGCTCTCGTTTACAATGCCACAGACCGGCATAAGGTGGAGTTGTGGAGTTTTTATGACGTATTTAAGTTCATGAACTAAAACGAGTTAGCTCAATTTAATTCTTAGGTATCACGGTGCACAGTAGGAACAACCGATTTTAACTTGCAAAGAGGTGGATATTAATTAAACATACTAAGATGGTATTCCATATTATTATGTACAACGTATCTCACGTGTAATGTTGCAGATGTAAGAGCTGGAGATTATATTTTGCACTCATAACTGGATTTGCCGTTCCTCGGTGGTTGGGAGCCAACCAGAAAATGACCTATTTTCAATCACATTATAGCGTTACTATGAAGTGTTATAAGGTACGCGGTCCTCCTGATATTTTGCACAATTTGACTTTTAAATAAACCGTCTGTGTTTTGCAGCACCACGCTGTAATGCAAACCTTTATCGCGTGTCCAATGCAGTATAATCATTTGCCAGAACATATGTTTACTGTTTAAACCGTTTACAAAATTTTATTGCGAATTCGTCCGTTGAAAGTCGACCGTTATTACTGGAAAGTTTTTGTAGCCTGTATTTCATTATTCGGCGCGTATTATGGCATCGTAAATACAAATAGCTTTGGTGTTTCAACAGCATTACAACTTTTCACTCAAACGATCGGAAAGCTGGGGGTGAAGTAACTAAATAACTGTTACAGATTTTCCTCTCTCCCATAACCAGTTCAAAATGTGGCTTGTTTTAACGCCGCATGAACGCATCGTACAATATATTTCTGTATTGGCACTTTTAGCTCTTTGATGCGCACACAATTTACCATTCTACAGTCGACTTTCAGTCCATCGAAAAACAGGATGTTAAATGCTGCCCTTTAAAGTTATTTTTTATGGGATTTGGATATTGTTGATGTGTGATTTACAATGCATCTATTTCATTCATAGAGAAGATCTTCATACTTAAACCATGTGGTCTGAAAACTTCTCGGCCTGATAGTGAAAAACGACAATTCTTGCTTTCAAAGTAGTTTTATTTTTCAACATAATCTCCTTTAATATCAATACATGTTGTCCAGCGGTGTTCCAAGTTATTATCCCCTCTCTGTAATGTTCCTCTGGAAGTGCTGCAAAGTACCCATTTACAGCCGCAATTGCTTCTTCATTGGACGAGAAGCGCCTACCAGCGAGGAATTTCTTCAGTTTTGGAAGTAGATGGAACTCGGAGGGAGCCAAATCTGGGGAATAGGGTGGATGTTCCAGCACTTCATAGTCTCCCCATTGCAAGACTTTTGTGGGCAGGTGCATTGTCCTGATGAAAAACATTAATTTTTTTTCTTTTTTAACCCGGGTCTTTTCACGAATGCTTGCGCTCAGTTTAGTTAAAAGTTGAGAATAGTATTCTCCAGCAATGGTTTTTCGAGATAGTCAACCCACAAAATTCCTTTGGCATCCCAAAACACTGACGCCATGATCTTTCTCGCCGATGGCACCATCCTCGCCTTCTTTGGAGCTGAAGAACCACTGCCTCGACTGCTGCTTGGATTCGGGTGTGTAGTGCTGAATCCATGTTTCATCCATTGTGACGTATTGGCGCAAAAAGTCACTTCTGTGCTTCTGAAAATGCACCAAGCACTTTTCAGAAAGTGTCATACGAAAGCGTTTGTTATCCACAGTGAGGACACGCGGCACCATCTTGTCCAAAGCTTTTTCATATTTAATTCTTGATGCAAGATGTGACTAACACGTTCCTTAGAAATTCCAGGAGCATTAGCAATTTCATGCACCGTTGTTCCAAAATCATGTCATGCACTTTTTCAATGATTTCGGTATGGTTACAGTTTCTGGACGCCCTTCGCGTGGATCGCCTTGGACGCTTTCAAGGCCACGTTTAAAATCGGCCGCCCATTTCTTCACAGTGGAAACTGAAGGTGAAGAGTCACCATACACATTCACAGTCCTTCTTTTACGAAAAATTTTATCACAGCACGATACTTGAATTTCTCCATTTTCAAAGCAATGCGCACTTCCACTGCCTCAAGCAACTGCCTACCGTCAACTATTGCCTGGAATTACTTGTAAGTTTACATAAGGTCTATTAACATGTGTACCAACGTAAGGGAAAAAATTCATGCAAGTAGTGGCGCGATCTCTGGGTGAAGCTGAGAACTTTTCAGACCACTCTCGTAACTAAAAGTGGGGTTTATAAACTTCGTCTACCTAACCTTGAAATCCTTTCATTATAAGTTTGGATAAGCAGAATTACAGAATACTGCAAGCATTTCAGTAATGAGAACGATTTCATAGGCTTAATATTCGGACGTCTTTTCAGGGCGAATCTACTATTTGGGAGCAATACTTTCCCACATTTCACTGACAGCATCTCTGTGCAATAATATACTGCAAAAGTAGTTTTGATTTAACTACTTATTTTTTTGTTTTTTTGTTTTTTTTTTTTCTTTCGTTACCTTCTGTGGCCGTATGTACACTGTGCGTTATTGTATTCCATCTAAAAATTCGATACCGAGATTTCACATGGTTTTGGTTCCCTGAATAAAAAAACGCAAAAGGTCCGTAAGTATGTAGATGTCTGTAGACATCTTAGCTCAAAATCGAAAAGACCGCTGAATATCAAACTTGGTATTTGTGCTTAATTCTTCCAAGGATGCGACACGAGGATTTTAAAAAAAATTCCCTAACCTCAAACTACCCTTTAATGGAAAAATGTTTAAATTTGTTTTCTTTTTCTCAAAATTGGCTCCAACAATTTGATAGAAATACCGTGAATAAAGATATCTACATCAAAAATAAAATATATATTTTTAATATAATGGGAAAACCCTCTGAAGACCTCGTAGTTCTGGATGAGTTTAGCAGAATTTTGCAAAACTGTTAAACCGTAAGGGATAGACAAAACATACTACACAAAAAATGTATATCTCATGAAACATAACTTACACACACTCACTCTTGTAGAGTTGATCGTTTTCGAGATATTCCTTGTTATTGGTTTCAATTTTAAATTACCTAGCGTTTCTCAAACGGGAAGTCTCTTTTCGTTTCATCTCTCTTGGTTTACTGCTGGTCATGCAAAGTGAACTGGACCTCAATTGTTTCACGTAGCGAACAGGTTTTAAAAGATTTGACTATCGCTTTAGTCTAATGCATTCCCTTGTTTACCTTCTACTTACAAGGAAGCAAGTAATAAGACCGCTTTAGTTAATGTTTATCTCGATAGTTTACATATGGAACAGCGAGAGAGAGTTATGTGAATGGAACACGTAAGGATTGTTTTTTTCTGAATGTGTCTGAGGAAAGGGTAGATACTGCTTACTGCATCAGCGGTTAGTCACACTGCACGGCTTTTTCAACTCTAGCATCAAGCCGCTAGATTTTTTATAATGTAGATATAACGCCCGCTTTTACTACTATGGCACCGCAGGCGATACTTGAAATCAAGATTTAGCACTGGTAGAATGCGATGCGATGGCGGAGGAAATCGGAGAAAAACCGCCCCTGAGCCGCTTTGTACACCACAAATCCCACAAGCGGTCGCCTGGGATCTAACCCGGGAGGCCGTAGAGGCGAGTGGTCTAACCGCTCGGCCACAGCGCAGGAATTCGCTAGATGAGTACTCATTTAGTGACTAGCGGCTTTTCTGGCGAATTTTTAGAAATTCTGGCGCTGGAATGCTAATTGAAGATCTTACTTTTTACATTTATTTAACTATCTGACCCTATTTAGGGGTTGCCAAAAGACACAGCATACTTAAAATATGAAATAATCACATAAAACTTGACAAAACAGTAATAATAAAATACAAGAGTACAATTTCTGTTAACAATGATATTATAAAGGGATATAAATGCATATTTAGTTAAAGGTACTATATAATTAAACAATGTGTTCCCATAACGGTGATTTCTAAACCTGTCTACAAAATATTTGAAATGAAGCAAGGTGTTTGAAATGTTTAATGTTAAATAATTTTGAGCACTATGAAAATGTTTTTTATTTTCTCTACACGTACTATATATATAGTGTTTAGAGAAGGTATTGTAATGCGCCCAAAAATTCCATACCCAGATTTCACCGTAAATATATGTTTTGGGTCACCTGAATCTAAAAAAAAAAAAAAAAAACTTTTTTAGGAAAAGGTGCGTGTGTGATATTTAAGTTTGGTATATCAAGGATGCTACATGAAGATTTTCAAGAACCCACCACCACCCCCAACTATCCTTTACATAGAATTTGTTTCGAAAATTTTGATTCTCTCAAAAATGGCTCTAACGATTTTTATTAAAATATCGTATATTAAATGACAAATAAAATGTATGTCTTGAATTATCTGGTAATAGACTCTGAAGACTACTTTATTCTGGATGAATTTTGCGGAATATTTTTTAAGTGGTAAACTATAAGAGATAGACAAAAGCTAACTTAACAGAAAATGTAAGGCTTCTTAAAACACACAATTTATGTTATGTGCATTTTTTGTGGAATTGGTTGTTTCTGAGATATTCCTTGTTATTGGAATTTATACTTCAAAAACTTATACTTTACTCATACAGGAATTTGTCAACTCTTGTCGATACAAACTAAGGAACTTCAGTCACATAGCAACCAGCTTTTGACTATCACTTTAACCTATGGTACTGCCTTATTTTGCTTTTACTTACAGGGAAGCAAGTAATAAGACTGTTTCTGCTAATTTTTTCTCGATTAGCATGAAGTAAATAGAAGCATAAGCTTTTTATAATAATTTGTTGCAGATATCCACTTTCATTAGATATTACACTTTCTTTTTATTTTGAATTGGTGTAATTTCACATGTGATTCATCCTATACCAGTATCGTTGCATGCATATAAGGAAGCAACATCAAATGGAACAGAAAATATTTGTCCTACAGAAATGCTTTTTTACCGAATTTGATTTTTTTTTTTCTCTCTGAGATTCAAAGAGCAACGAAGACATTGAAAGCACACGATTGCTGTTTCCGGTGAAATGTCGGTTTGAATTTTTGGGTGTAATGCAATAGAGAATTACGTGTAGAGAACGTAAAAAACACTTTGAATCATTGAGATGTTCTATACTATTTCAGTACACACAATTACACATATCTGACTCTAAACGTATTTTTCATTACACTCAATATATATTAATTAGAACGGCATTAGCTTGTATCGTGTTCAATAACTAGTGTACTTCTATTAATAAGATAGTTTAATTAGTGTTAATTGTTTAATGTTTTTGTTTTTCATTTGATTCTTTTGTCGTTCTGTTGGCATTACCACTGGCAATAGCTGGATTGACTTGCTGTGGATGCTTCCTCAGCAATTTGAGGTTAACTGTTTAATAGTAATTAAAAATGAGTTATTATTGATATTAATAACATCTATACTCACAGGTTATGAAGGTTAATGCAGTTTCCTTGGTGACAGCAATGCTGTTATAGCCTCAACTCGGAACAGGACACAGCAAAGTATTCACGTCCCAAAGTCGTCCTCTTTTTGTACACTTTTGACTCACATGTTAAAAATTAAGTTCAAATTTGTTGCCCCGGTAAATCTCATGGGTTCAGCGTATTTTAAATTCTGTTGTTTAAGTAGATTTTTTGCTCTCTTAAATTTCTTGGTCTTCTTCATGCTACAAAGAGTAATTTCAATTTCTTCTCATTAAATGTTACTTTGCTGTACTTGTGACTTTCTTGTTCTATCCAACTTTCGTAAGTCGACGTTTGCAATATCTTCCAGCTAAACTAGACTTCAGCCTTTAACTATTATCATGAAATCATCGAAATATTCTCTTTGATGTGTACAAATGGAAATGGAGTTTTATTTATGGATGCTCTTTAACTGCTGTGATTCTCAGCATCCCATTCTATACTGGGCGTGAAAGACCGCTTAATTTTGCTCAGAGACCTCTTTATCAGGCTTGAGGTTCTTTTACGTGCCGTAAATCTACGACACGGGACCAACAGCTTTACTTCCCTTCCGAAGGAAGCCATGCTAAGGATTTTTACACCCGAAAAAATCCATCGTCTTCTGCGTTTGAATCCGCGACCTTGGGTATATGAATTTAGCATGTTAACCACTACACCACCTAGCTCTCATTATTATATAATGATAAGTTTATTCACTATCAGGTTTGTACATAGTTTGTTCAAATGCTCTGTTTCTGTTGGGAGTTAAGCTGAAATCTGCCTGCAGATTGTCTTATCAGCCTTCTACATCGTATAATGAGTAATGTTGATTTATTTTCCTTAAAGGTGAATGTTTTGTTTCTGGACCAGCGTTCTACTTTTCGCAATTCGATGTTAGCATAATTTCCAACTCAATGAAAATATTTCCATAAGAAATAATCCCCAAATGCAATAAATTTCGGGTGCGGCTCGTGTTTCATATTTAACAATGAGCTATGTCGGGTGTTCTGAATATTAGGACATCTTTTCATTTATTTCAAGTACTGTTGTTCATTTGTTTCTCGCAATGTTGTGGAAAGCGTATAGAATTTCTAGGCCTGCATACACCGAGTCGGCTTTGAAAAACGGTACTATCGATTCCGTTTTCTCTCTTCCCTTTTAACTTCTGCGAAATAATGTTATTATTACAAAAGTTCAACCCTATTAAAAACATTATTGTAGGAATAAGTTATGAATTTTCTATTTTAAAATACAATAGTTGGTGGAGAAAGTAGTAAATGTAACACTTCACATTTTTACTTTCTCTACGCGTACTATATACATAGTGTATAGAAGAAGTATTGTATTCCACCCAAAAATTTGATAGCGAGATTTCACCGGAAATATATATTTTAGGACCCCCAGAATAAAAACAAAAAGCGTGTGGCTGTCTGTGGACAGCATAGCTCAAAAACGAAAAAACCCTTAAATACCAAACTTGGTATATAGCTTTGGTGTGTTCCAAGGATGCGACAC
This sequence comes from Hymenopus coronatus, assembly GCA_030762935.1. Taxonomy (NCBI): domain Eukaryota; kingdom Metazoa; phylum Arthropoda; class Insecta; order Mantodea; family Hymenopodidae; genus Hymenopus; species Hymenopus coronatus. The sequence continues at coordinate 170,583,932 of CM060881.1, read as the reverse complement.
GAAGATTTTCAAGAAAACCCCCCCCTCCGCAACTACCCTTTATAGGGAAAAAAATCGAAAATTTTGATTTTCTAAAAATTGGCTCTAACGATTGTGATTAAAATCCCTTATATTAAAGATACTTACATCCCAAATAAAATGTATATCTTAAATTTTCTGGGAATAACCTCTGAAGACTTCTTTATTCTTGATGAATTTTGCCAAATTCTGCTTAACTGCTAAACCGTAAGAGATAGACAAAAACTTACAACACAGAAAATGTAGATCTCGTCAAAATACACAATTTATGTCCTTTACATTTTTGTTGTGGAGGTAACCGTTTCCGAGATATTCCCTGTTATTGGGTTCAATTGTGAAGTAGATGTTTATATTTTTCTGAGATAGTAAGCGTCCGTTTTTCTTTTGTTCTACTCATGGCCAAGCAAAGAAGCGATTTGCAATGGCAATCAAATAATGACAGATTTTAAAATATTTGACTATCGGTTTAGCCTAGTGTATTCCCTTATTTTCTTCCTACTTAAAAGGAACTAAGTAATAAGAACTTTCTGTTAATGATTATCTCGATTAGCAAGGTGCAGGAAGAAGAATAATCTTATGTAAGAAGTTTGTATAAAAGCTAGAGGAAGTCATGTGAGTGTAATATTTTTGCTAGCTAATATTTTCTCCACTACACTAGAACGGTGCTTTAAACGAAAGCATGGTAGCGCAGTATGCTTTACCATGCACCTACCATCAGTGCACTAATACTCACTCTGTCCAGTAGTTCGAGCTAGTTAAGTGAAGCATTTTACGCTGATCTGTTGTGCACATTGAGGATTCACAGAGCATACTCACAGCCTTTGCGTTCCAGTGCCGTAGCGTATAGCTTCCTATTAACTGGTATTGATTATTCCCTTCGTGTGTCAGGTATTTGATAGAGACCAATCCAATCTAAGAGTCATCATTTTGAAGCAAACGTGTGCTACCGCTGTAGTCTTGTCGCATGAGTCACTGGCGAGAGTTTAGCTTATATTGTTGTAGTCATATTTTATTAACTACGAATCAATTAATTGGGATGTGATGCTTACATATTCTAGGGAAAACACTAGCTTTGTTATAAGCTGATTAAGCAACAGCATGGACGTGACAAGCCTCTTCCGATGGCACTCCCAGTGGACTTTTTGATGCCATCAACTTCCGTCGGTCTACGTGCACATTCGCACTTCAACGCCAAACAGGATATTCTAGAACCTTTAAGCATTCGGTGCTGATTGGCTAAGTCTACCCACTATCAGGGCGTTGGTTCTCCATATTAGGAGAACGACCACCATGTTGAAATGCCCTTCCGGGACGCCGCTAAATCTATTTAAGGGACCGTGGACCCGACCGTCTTTTTCTTTGACCGTCGGGCAACCTTTGCTTGTGTGCGTCTTCAGGCGTCGCTCCGGGCTCAACCAGCAACCACCTCGACCACTTCATCTCTCACCTCGCCTAGTTACACCATGACATATTTCTTAAGGTAAGGCTTTGTGTTAGTGACCCCAGGATCAGAATGATATTGGCCAGGGTTAACGGAATAGTTTGCAATCCTCTACATTTGTAAACCAAACATTCGCTACCAACAAATGATCTAAGCTTCCTAAATATGCTACTGTGTCAAGAAAATTCCGGGATTTTGCCAGTAAAACACAAAAAATGAATTATCCATCCAATTTTATTTTATCGCCTTCAGAGTAGGCCCCTTTTGAAATTATACATTTATGTCAACAAATAATCCAATCATCAAAACATTTTTTGTAGGCACTTTTAGGAATCGATGTCAATTATCGCCTGAATTTCCTTTATGTCTTCTATCGACTGAAAACGGGTGCCTCGAAGTGTTAACTTTAGTTTTGGAAAGAGAAAGAAATCAGCAGGAGCCAGATCAGGTGAATACGGTGGATGTCCGAATTTTTTCCATGTGAAGGGTAGTTTGGGTTGGGTGGATTTTTCTCAAAACCTTCGTGTCGCATTCCTGGAAGATACTATACTTAAATACCAAGTTTGGTATTTTACCGACTTTTCGTTGTTGAGTTATAGTTTTCACAGACACACAGGACCTATTTAAGAAAATACTTTTTTTTTTTTTTTTGATACAGTGAACCCTAAAACACCTATTTCCGGTGAAATCTGGGTATCGAATTTTTGTTGGAATGCAATGCCTTGTCTAAACACTATGTACAGAGTACGTGTAGAGAAAGTAAAAAACAGACTATAAGTACAGAACGTTTAGTAAAGAAATGTTAAGACAAAAGATGGTGCGGCATCATTTGGGAAGTCGATAAATATACAATCGAGGATAGAGATATCGAAACGCCTGCAATTACGTCGAGGTAGTATCATTTACATCGGCTTATACTCGTAGTTCATTGAAGAGGCGGATTGTGGCGTGCGTGTGATGTATGTGGAATGTAGATTTGTGCAATGCAGCAGGATGACGCCTGCCACACGAGAAGTTTGTCGACCTTGCATTGTGTCAACAAAACTGGTCCCAGCGCAGGAATGCAAAAATTCAACTGCTGGCCTGTGCATCTACATGATGGTACATCCGTGTATGCAAGTATGTCTATATTAATTTGTACAAGCGTGGGGAGATTAATGTGTGCAATCAACGGGGTGGATTGGGGATTGTTTTCAGTTGTGCCCCTTTCCAAATACCGAATACCAACCATTTGCTGACGAAGCTTGACACAGCTTTGACATGCAATACTTTATTTGCTTACACGCCCCTTCCGTAGTCGTTTTAAATGCATAACACATTCCCTTCTTCTGTGTTCTACCCCATTCTATTGGAAATGTTACTTTTTCTCATTAAAATTCTGAAGAGTTGATGTGTTCCATTCAAATGACTTTCTCTACATCTCTGCGACAAATTATTGTTAAAAAGCTTATACTTCTATTTAATACATGCTAATCGAGAAAAAATTAGCAGATATAGTCTCATTAGTTGCTTCCTTGTACGTAGAAGCGCAATAAGGGAGTACCATAGGTTAAAGGGACAATCAAAAGCTGGTTGATATGTGAGTGAAGTTCCTTTGTTTGTATGGACAGGAGTTGACAAATTCCTGTATGAGAAAAGTATAAGTTTTTTGAAGCTGAAACTAAAAATAAGGAATATCTCAAACGATCAACTCCACGAAAAAAAAAAGTATATAACATAAATTGTGTGTTTTAACGTGCCCTACATTTTTTGTTCGGTAAGTTTTTGTCCCTCTCTTACGGTTTAGCAGTAATGCAAAATTCCGTAAAATTCGTCCAGAATAAAGTAGCCCAGAGGATATTCCCAGAAAATTCAAGATATACATTTTATTTGTCAGATAAATATATTTAATATATGGTATAATCAAAATAGCTAGTTCCAAGTAAAGTGTAGTTTGGGGAGGGGGATTTACTTGAAAATCTTCGTGTCGCATCCTTAGAAGATGCCAAACTTAAATACCAAGTTTGGTATTTAAAAATATTTTCGTTTTTGAACTATGCTGTCCACAGACACACACAATCGCACACGCACGAACCTTTTTTCTAAAAACGCTTTTTTTTTTGGCTCGGGGGATCCAAAACATCTATATCCGGTGAAATCTTGGTATCGAATTTCTGGGTACATTACAATATTTTCTCTATACACTATTTACATAGCACGCGTAGAGAAAGTAAAAATGTGAATAACGACTTCGACTGAGAAAAGTGTATCCATTTGAAAATTTAAATCTATCACAAGTAATCTCTCGGTAACGTTTAACTCCACCCCAGATATATGTGTTTGACATAAACTCCGTGATTTGACGAGATCTATATATACCTTTTAATTTCTCTCTATCTCTCTCTCTGACTCTCTCTCACGTTTAATCAGAGGGGTATAGGTTATTTTTCAAGATATACGTTTTATTTTTCTTATAAATATAATTATTGCGCGCTATTTTAATAAAAAATCTGATGTGTCCCGTTTACATGACTTGCTCAACATCTGTGCAACGTATTATTGTTAAAAAGCGTATGCTTCTATTTACTTCCTGCTAATGTAGAAAAATTAGCAGAAATAGTATTGTTACTTGCTTCCTTGTAAGTAGAAGCAAAATAAGGGAATACCATAGGTTAAAGTGATAGTCAAAAGCTGGTTGTTATGTGACTGAAGTTCCTTTGTATGGACAGGAGCTGACAAATCTGAAACCAATAACAAGGAATATCTCAAAAAACGATCAACTCCACAAAAAAAGTAGATGACATTAATTGTGTGTTTTAACATACTCTACATTTTTTTGTTTTTGTCCGTCTCTTACGGTTGCGTAAAAATTAATTCAGAATAAAGTAGTCTTCAGGAGCTATTCCCAGAAAATTCAAGATATACATTTTATTTGTCAGGTAAATATCTATAATATGCGATATTTTGATCAAAATCGTAGAGCCATTTTTGAGAAAATCACAGTTTTCTTGAAAATGTTTGTGTCGCATCCTTGTAAGATACCACACTTAAATACAGTTTGGTATTTTTTTCTAAGAATTTTTTTATTCAGGGGGACCCAAAACATGTATTTCTGGTGAAATCTCTGTATCGAATTTTTGGGTGCATTACAATACCTTCTCTATACACTGTGTACATAGTACGTGTAGAGAAAGTAAAAATAAGAGAACTAGAGAATATCTGTGGGAGAATTATCTGGCCTTGAGCAGGAAAAACAGAAAGTTTCATTTTGCTCCTGTGAGAGGGGAGAGCGTGGAACGGATAAGACGACACAAAAATCAAGATAAAATTTATTTTGAAATCTGACGTGCAAAATATCTGAAGTTTTTGACTGCTAAAATAACCTTATGAAGGGTCCACAAAAACTAATGCATAAAAGTTGCTTATTCATCGTAGACTCCTTCGTGTAGAACTGGCACAGCCAACCAGTACGTGACGTTGGCTGCGCTGATGCAGAGCTGCCAACATATGAATAACTAATGCCGTCGCGCGATGGCGCTGCCAATACTCCGGACACTAAGCCGCAAACTTAGTTCAAAGTTGAGGGCCTTAAGCCGCAAGGCGTAGTTAAGCGATCTGCTCAACTAATGCCCCAATAATCCAAGGCGTAACCGAGAATATCAACAAGAAGGAGAAAACATTCCACTAATCTACGACTTTCTATACCCACTTAAGATTGGCAACGTTTCCGGACATACATATAAGGGAAATAGATCTGTTTTTACTTTCTCTACACGTACTATGTACATTGTGTATAGAGAAGGTATTGCACTCCATCAAAAAATTGGATACCCAGATTTCACCGGAAATATATGTTTTAGGGTCCCCTGTATCCAAAAAAAGTATTTTCAGAAAAAGGTCCGTGCGTGTGTGTGTGTCCGTGTGTATGTGAACACGATAACTCAAAAATGAAAAGTCACACTTGCTATTTAAGTTTAGTATCTTCCAGGGGTGCGACACGAAGATTTGGAGAATAATCCCTCCACCCCAAACTACCCTTTACATGGAACTTTTTTCGAAAATTTGGTTTTCTAAAAAATGGCTCTAACGATTTTGATTAAAATATCGTATATTAAAGATATTTAGCTCACAAATAAAATGTATATTTTGAGTTTTCTGGAAATAGCCTCTGAAGACTATTTAATTCTGGGTAAATTTTACGGAATTTTGCATAACTACTAAACCGTAAGAGATGGACAAAATCTTACCACGCAACAATTGTAGAGCACACAATTTATGTTGTATACATTTTTTTTCGTGGAGTTGATTGTTTTTGAGATATTCCTTGTTTTTAGTTTCAGGTATAAAAAACGTATACTTTTCTCATACAGGACTTTCTGGACTCGTATCCATACAAAGGAACTTCAGTCACATAGCAACCAGCTTCTGGCTATCTTTTTAACATAAGGTACTCCCTTAATTCGCTTCTACTTATAAGGAAGCAAGTAATAAGACTATTTCTGCTAATTTTTTCTCAATTAGCATGAAGTTAATAGAAGTATAAGTTTTTTTAACAATAATTTGTTGCAGAGATGTAGAGAAAGTCATGTGAATGAAACACATCAGATTTTTTCTGAACAAATCAAACTTTTCCTAATTTTAAGATTATTATATAGAATACTGCAGGCAACCAATCTTAGTACTTGCTTTAAATTTTCTTCTGTAACTTCGGTATAGAATGTTGAACGTCTTAGAGGCGACCCTTAGCAATTCTAGGGGATGAATTATTAGCTAAGGCGTGTACACCGTTGTGTGCCAAGCAGTATATTATGTCCGGGTGACTATCTCGTTAAAGCGGATGTGTTCTCAATTAAGGAATACCATACTCAGTTGAGTGAAATGTGCGGTTAATACTATGTTTTAATTTCATAACTTCATATGAAAATAAACATAGGAACTTTCAAAAGTACTGAAGCATTTTAAATTAATGTGTATTCGTCAATAAAGTGAAAGGGTCAGCTCGTTTTAAAAACAGTGTTTAGAAGCATACTAAATAATAATAATAACAATAATAATAATAATAATAATAACAACAATCGTTTCCCTATGGTTTGGTATTCTGGCCAAAAATTAGTATCGCGATTTCGGCATGCGATTTTCGGGCCACAGGACCACAAAAATCAGATGTCCTCTATTCACATCCCTGTAACAAATTATTGTTAATAAGCTTATTCTTCTACCTACTTCATGCTAATCGAGATATACATTAGCAGAACTGGGTTACTTATAGGTAGGAGGGAAATAAGGGAATACACTAGTCTAAACCACCAGTCAAATGTTTTAAAATGTGGTTGCTATGGTATAGAAATCTGATTCTTTGCGCGGCCAGGAGTTGACAACTTTCCGTATGAGCAAAGTGTTAGGTATTTTAAAACTGATATCAACAATAAGGAATATCTTAAAAGCTGTCAACTTCAGGGAAAAATGCATGTATGATTTGTGTCAAAAATGATTTATAAAACATCTTTGATAAAATATTTGACACGTCAGTGGTCACTGTTTTACAAAAGCTTTCTGTGACATAATTTCCATGATAAGATGTATGGATACTTGGTTACCTTTTGTAAAACATTGATTACTGAAGCAACATGTCGGAAAATAAATAGGCTGAAATTTTGATGCAACCAAAATGTTAATGAGGCACAAGACAATGCATTTGGATTGCAAAAACCAAAATAAAAGAGGAGAAGATTTAAAAACCTGATGTGTTCCATTCACATGACTTTCTCAACATCTCTGCAACAAATTAATGTTAAAAAGCTTATTGTTCTATTTACTTAATGCTAATAAAAAAAAAATAGCAGAAATAGTCTTATTAATTGCTTCCTTGTAAGTAAAAGCGAAATAAGGGAATACCATAGGTTATAGTGATAGTCAAAAGCTGGTTGCTATGTGACCGAGGTTCCTTGGTTTGTATGGATAGGAGTTGACGAAGTCCTGTGTGTAAAAAGTATAATTTTTTAAAGCTGAAACCAAAAACAAGGAATATCTCAAAACCGATCAACTCCATGGAAAAAATGCATATAACATAAATTGTGTGTTTTAAAGCGCTCTACATTTCTTGTTTGGTAAGTCTTTTTTTTTCCATCTCTTACGGTTTAGTAGTTATGCAAAGTTCATAAAATTCGTCCAGAATAAAGTAGTCTTCAGAGACTATTTCCAGAAATTTCAAGATATACATTTTATTTGTCAAGTAAATATCTTTAATATATGCTATTTTAATTAAATTCGTTAGAGCCATTTTTGAGAAAATCAAAATTTTTGTAAAAAGTTCCATGAAAAAGATAGTTTGGGGTGGAGAGGGTTTTCTCAAAATCTTTGTGTCGCACCCCTGGAAGATACTAAACTTAAATACCAAGTTTGGTATTTTAGACTTTTCGTTTTTGAGTCATCGTGTTCACACACACACACACACACACACACACACACACACACATACACACACACGGACCTTTATGTGAAAATGCCTTTTTTGGATACAGAGGACTCTAAAACATATATTTCCGGTGAAATCTCGGTATCGAATTTTTGGGTGGAGTGCAAAACCCTCTCTATAAACTATGTACATAGTATTTGTAGAGAAAGTAAAAAAAAAATGTTGCATATACAATAAGTACTGCCCAACAAGGCATTGAATATCAAGACGCTGAACCGATTCTGAAGCCAATATTTGCGGGAGAAAATGAAGTCAACGTACTTAGGAGATAATCTTAGCTCTGTCGTATATTGCTTCGGTGATTGCATTAAATAAGTGTCCTTCGTTTCTTGCACATTACACCTAAACACACTTTAAGCCATATGTTAGAAACAAACATTCATTTGCAGCTTTCTCGGGATATTTGTAGTAAACTTTGAGGAAGAGTACGGCCTGGCAAACTTTTTATAATTCAATGTGAAAATTGACATTTAGTTTATTTTGCGTATGCATTGCTTAATTCATAACTACCTGTTTCATCATGCTGTTGCTGAGCTATGACAAAACATTTTATTTAGGCTAATGTTACAGTAATGGCACAGCTGAGCGTTTAATAAAGTTAGCTTTTACAATGTTTTACTAAAGTATTTGGAATAAAACTTAGACATATGTTCTGTACAGTGTAATGCCGATCTTTAGGATGCTACTCGAAGGTCCAATAGACACAGACATAGGTGTGACTTGCAAGCGGTAGCTCGCATGTTCTGTATAGTGTAATGCTGGCTTTAGGATGCTACTCGGAGGCCCAATAGACTCAGACATAGCTGTGACTTGCAAGCGGTAGCTTGCATGTTCTGTATAGTGTAATGGTGGACTTGAGGATGCTACTCGGAGGTCCAATAGACTCAGACATAGCTGTGACTTGCAAGCGGTAGCTCGCATGTTCTGTACAGTGTAATGTCGGTCTTTAGGATGCTACTCGAAGGTCCAATAGACACAGACATAGCTGTGACTTGCAAGCGGTAGCTCGCATGTTCTGTACAGTGTAATGTCGGTCTTTAGGATGCTACTCGAAGGTCCAATAGACACAGACATAGCTGTGACTTGCAAGCGGTAGCTCGCATGTTCTGTACAGTGTAATATCGGTCTTTAGGATGCTACTCGAAGGTCCAATAGACACAGACATAGCTGTGACTTCCAAGCGGTAGCTCGCATGTTCTGTACAGTGTAATGCTGGACTTTAGGATGCTACTCGAAGGTCTAATAGACACAGACATAGCTGTGACTTGCAAGCGGTAGCTCGCATGTTCTGTATAGTGTAATTCTGGACTTTAGAATGCTACTCGAAGGTCCAATAGACACAGACATAGCTGTGACTTGCAAGCGCTAGCTCGCATGTTCTGTACAGTGTAATGTCGGTCTTTAGGATGCTACTCGAAGGTCTAGTAGACACAGACATAGCTGTGACTTGCAAGCGGTAGCTCGCATGTTCTGTATAGTGTAATGCTGGACTTTAGAATGCTACTCGAAGGTCCAATAGACACAGACATAGCTGTGACCTGCAAGCGGTAGCTCGCATGTTCCGTATAGTGTAATGATGGACTTTAGGATGCTACTCGAGGCCCAATAGACACAGACATAGCTGTGACTTGCAAGCGGTAGCTCGCATGTTCTGTACAGTGTAATGTCGGTCTTTAGGATGCTACTCGAAGGTCTAATAGACAAAGACATAGCTGTGACTTGCAAGCGGTAGCTCGCATGTTCTGTACAGTGTAATGCTGGACTTTAGGATGCTATTTGAAGGTCCAATAGACACAGACATAGCTGTGACTTGTAAGTGGTAGCTCGCATGTTCTGTACAGTGTAATGCTGGACTTTAGGATGCTACTCGAAGGCCCAATAGACACAGACATAGCTGTGACTTGCAAGCGGTGGCTCGCATGTTCTGTACAGTGTAATGCTGGACCTAAGGATACTACTCGAAGGCCCAATAGACACTGACATAGCTGTGACTTGCAAGCGGTGGCTCGCATGTTCTGTGCAGTGTAATGCTGGACTTTAGAATGCTACTCGGAGGTCCTATAGACTCAGATATAGCTGTGACTTGCAAGCGGTGGCTCGCATGTTCTCTACAGTGTAATGATGGACTTTAGGATGCTACTTGAAGGTCTAATAACCACAGACATAGCTGTGACTTGCAAGCGGTAGCTCGCATATTCTGTACAGTGTAATGCTGGACTTTAGGATGCTACTTGAAGGTCCAATAGACACAGACATAGCTGTGACTTGCAAGCGGTGGCTCGCATATTCTGTACAGTGTAATGCTGGACTTTAGGATGCTACTTGAAGGTCCAATAGACACAGACATAGCTGTGACTTGCAAGCCGTGATCGCATATTCTGTACAGTGTAATGGTGGTCTTTAGGATGCTACTCGAAGGTCCAATAGACACAGACATAGCTGTGACTTGCAAGCGGTAGCTCGCATATTCTGTACAGTGTAATGTCGGTCTTTAGGATGCTACTCAATGGTGCATTAGACACAGACTTAGCTATGACTTGCAAGCGGTAGCTCGCATGTTCTGTACAGTGTAATGCTGGACTTTAGGATGCTACTCGAAGGTCCAATAGACACAGACATAGCTGTGACTTGCAAGCGGTAGCTCGCATGTTCTGTACAGTGTAATGCTGGACTTTAGGATGCTACTCGAAGGCCCAATAGACACAGACATAGCTGTGACTTGCAAGCGGTGGCTCGCATGTTCTCTACAGTGTAATGCTGGACCTAAGGATACAACTCGAAGGCCCAATAGACACAGACATAGCTGTGACTTGCAAGCGGTGGCTCGCATGTTCTGTACAGTGTAATGCTGGACTTTAGGATGCTACTTGAAGGTCCAATAGACACAGACATAGCTGTGACTTGCAAGCCGTGATCGCATATTCTGTACAGTGTAATGGTTGTCTTTAGGATGCTACTCGAAGGTCCAATAGACACAGACATAGCTGTGACTTGCAAGCGGTAGCTCGCATATTCTGTACAGTGCAATGTCGGTCTTTAGGATGCTACTCAATGGTCCATTAGACACAGACATAGCTGTGACTTGCAAGCGGTAGCTCGCATGTTCTGTACAGTGTAATGCTGGACTTTAGGATGCTACTCGTAGGTCCAATAGACACAGATATAGCTGTGACTTGCAAGCGGTAGCTCGCATGTTCTGTACAGTGTAATGCTGGACTTTAGGATGCTACTGGAAGGCCCAATAGACACAGACATAGCTGTGACTTGCAAGCGGTGGCTCGCATGTTCTCTACAGTGTAATGCTGGACCTAAGGATACAACTCGAAGGCCCAATAGACACAGACATAGCTGTGACTTGCAAGCGGTGGCTCGCATGTTCTGTACAGTGTAATGCTGGACTTTAGGATGCTACTCGAAGGTCCAATAGACAGACATAGCTGTGACTTACAAGCGGTGGCTCGCATATTCTGTACAGTGTAATGTCGGTCTTTAGGATGCTACTCGAAGGTCCAATAGACTCAGACATAGCTGTGACTTGCAAGCGGTAGCTCGCATGTTCTGTACAGTGTAATGCTGGACTTTATGATGCTACTCGAAGGCCCAATAGACACAGACATAGCTGTGACTTGCAAGCGGTGGCTCGCATGTTCTGTACAGTGTAATGCTGGACCTAAGGATACTACTCGAAGGCCCAATAGACACAAACATAGCTGTGACTTGCAAGCGGTGGCTCGCATGTTCTGTACAGTGTAATGCTGGACTTTAGGATGCTACTCGAAGGTCCAATAGACAGACATAGCTGTGACTTCCAAGCGGTGGCTCGCATATTCTGTACAGTGTAATGCTGGACTTTAGGATGCTACTCGAAGGTCCAATAGACACAGACATAGCTGTGACTTCCAAGCGGTAGCTCGCATGGTACGCGCGGGTCTGTGCAGAAAATCAGCTTAATTACTCGCTGTGGTGTCATCTATGAAGAACTAAAGCGAAGCTCTCGCATCGCAACCCCGTTGGTGTCTGGTCGCATTGCTGATTTCTTGCACCGCTCTACTGCCACACTTTGGTGTAGAGGTTGGAAGCAGTTAACAAAAGAAAATACCCAACTCCTGTTTAATTGCGCGAAGGTCATCTAATTCTCTGGTGTTCTACCTAGTTGGTTTGAAAATTATCCTTCCCGTGCTTTTCAGAGGACATGGCTGCCATCCGCTTCTTTCGCAATTTTGGAAAGCAATATATCGACATTCATTGTAAACAAATGGGCAAATATGACAAATTAAATTTCGAAACTTCAAAATAGCTTATTTAAAATGTGTTCTTACTATATTTCTATTAAGTAGTGCGCCAGAAATAAAAAGATTCCAAAGTTGGATGTTTTTCATACAAGTGTAAACTTAATCAGCAATTGGGGGGGGGGGGTTCTTTTGCTCAGGATATAGCGTGTTACTGCTGACCAACAGCGGTGTGGGAACGTGGAGTATATTCTGCTTTTTTCTATCTTCTTCCTTTTTGTAGGGGAAGTCTTAATTTAATAACGTCTGCGAAATATAAAATTTGACAGATTAATGAAACCTCTTTCTGATAAAACTCTTCATCTACAGTAGGATGTTTTCCACGGTCTTACTTACGCTGAAATACCATTTATAAAATATTATTTACAAATACCGCAAAAATAACTGGGAAATAAGACTACCTCAGCTTTTAACTATTCCTCTTAAAATTAATATTTTCTTTAAATATTCAATTCAAAGGTATATCTTAGTAAATATCGAATACTATTACCACGTTAAAGAATTTTCTTCGAAAAATTCACTTAATGTTTTACATTAACTTACAGTAGATATAAGGGAGCATTATATCTTCTTTATGTAAAAAGATATAACCTCCATACGGAGGAATCTATGTAAAATGCTTCCGGCACAAGAAATGAAAATAATTATAGAAATTTTGAGTGAACTCAGCATGATTGCATTGCTTAGTAGTTAATTATGCGATAGTGGAACCCAAATTCATGTAGTGCTATGTGAAAATAGGCCACAAGTGATTGAAAGCAAATGAATTTATTGTATTACATATCATAGGTAAGCACTGAATTGTATAAAACGAGTATTGATGTTTTGTAGATTACTCGAGCGTAAAGTAACCCTTGAACCTGGAAGCCTTTGTTTAATTTCAAGAACTGTGCAATGATCCTTGTCCCAATTAACAAAATGTCTAGAAGTGTGCATTGATCCTGATTCTCAATTCTTGATGATAATAATATATGTCAATGAATGTAAGACTTTGTTAATGTACCATTTCAGAAAATAAGCAAGAGTGAGGCGATGAAACCACCGAATATGGCACATTTTTATTCTTGACGATTCTTGGCCTTCGCTATTTCTTAATTGGATGATTGCGCTCTATTCATGTGATATTAAATGTTATTCTGTCACTAACTTGGCCACACATTTTATTGCATAGAACATCATATTACACACAGATCCGTTTTTGGATACGGAAATGGGATACGGATATCCTCACGAAACTATACTCCAGGGACTAAAACAAGCTGATCTGGAATTTCATCGTCCTCGTTGACAATCTCAAATACAGATGATTGAAATGGACCCAAAGAAACATCCTACTACCGCAGACCTTCTGGGATCTGGATGGACGAAAAGGAGTTCCTATCTGAAGAGTAAGTCCCTATTTCTTCGCGTGGCACACAGGCAAGTGATTAGAAATCTCTCAGGAAGAACATCAGCTCATTTCTGGACCTGTGTGACAGCGTCTAGATCAAGGCAACTAATACGGAGCCGAACAGAATGACCAGTAGGTTTATATTGATCTCCAGAACACTGGAGGGACTAATTTTCCAAAATCTGGGGAACATTTATTTATGCACGAGAACAGTGCTGTGCAACCTCACCAAAACAGGTTAATCTAACACTCAGGAATTGTGTCATCGATTGCCCCCGAGGTCTCCTGATTTGAACCTCATTGAGCACGTTTAGGCATTCATGTGGTTCAAGAGTGAGAGATGCGACAACACAGAATGCGGGAGGTTCTAGGAGCCCATGTCTTGGAAACCAGGCAACATTTTGTGCCTAACCTTCATCTCTGTTCAAGGCTTGCATCCAACATGCAAGAAAGGTTGCAAGCCTATTTGACACTGGCGGCAATTACACTAGACGTTAACCTGTCTTGCATTCTGAGTCTTAACTTCAGTACACTCTTGATTTTACTTGTCTTTTTCAAATGCAGACGAATATTATAAGCAGTCCCTGCAAACTTGAATTGTTCATTTTTACTTTCTCTACCCATACCTACTATGTACATAGTGTATAGAAAAAGTATTGTATTTCATCCAATATTTCGATACGATACCAAGATTTCAACGGAAATACATACTTTGGGACCCCCCTGAGTCCAAAAAAAGCCTTAAAATAACAACCTTGTTTGTGTGTCTGTGGAGAGCATAGCCCACTCCCAACTGCCCTTTACATGGTAAAAATTTCGAAAGCTTTGTTTTTCTCAAAAATGACTTTCACGGTTCTGTTTAAACTTACTTATATTTATGTGACAAAAAGTATATATTGCATTTTCGGGGAATAGTCTTTAAAGACCACTTTATTCTGGATGTTTTTTTTTTTTTTTTTTTTTTTTAATTTTGCATAACTGGTAAACCGTAAGAGATGAACAAAAACTTATTGCACACAAAATGTAGATCTTAAGACATGCAGTTTATGTCATATCATTTTTTCCTGGAGTTGACCATTTTCGAAATATTCCTTGTTATTGGTTTCAGTTTTAAAATGCTGGCCATGCAAAGAAACTGATTTCAATCCCATAGCAACCACATTTTAAAACATGTGACTTCGGTTTAGCCTAGTGTATTCCCTTATTTCCCTTCTACTTATAAGTGACAAAGTAGTAAAAGGGAAGGGTTTGGTGGAACGGGAACCCCGGGAGCTGTTTCCCTGAACTTTTGTATTTTCTGAATATTAGCAATAAAGCTATCGACTGTCTTGTAGGAAGACCGAATTGCTTCCGCCACCCTATGGAGTCCAGATGCTAGGCAAGTTAGGTTGACCAACTTAGGTTAAATAGCTTGTATGCCCTTAGTCGCCTTTATTATTAGGGCGCAGAATCAGAGCCTAAAAAATCTGATTATTCCATTCATATGACTTTCTCTACATCTCTGTAACAAAGTATTGTTAAAACCTTAGGCTTCTATTTACTTCATGCTAATCGAAAAAAAAATTAACAGAAATAGTCTTATTACTTGCTTCCTTGTAAGTACAAGCCAAATAAGGGAGTACCTACCATAGGTTAAAGTGATAGTCAAAAGCTGGTTGCTATGTGACTGAAGTTCCTTTGTTTCTATGGACAAGAGTTGACAAACTCCTGTATGAGAAACGTATAAGTTTTTCAAGCAGAAACAAAAAACGAGGAATATCTCAAAAACGATTAACTCCACAAAAAATGTACTTATACAACATAAATTGTGAGTTTTAATGTACTTTACATTTTTTGTGTATGAAGTTTTTGTCTATCTCTTACGGTTTATCAGTTATGCAAAATTCCGTAAAATTGATCCAGAATAAAGTAGTCTTCAGAGGCTATTTCCAGAAAATTCAAGATATACATTTTATTTCTCAGGTAAATATCTTTAATATGCAATATTTTAATCAAGGTCTTTAGAGCAATTTTTGAGAAAATCAAACTTTTCGAAAAAAGTTCTATGTAAAGGGTAGTTGGGGGTGGGAGGATTTTCTTGAAAATCTTCGTATCGTATCCTTGGAAGATATCAAACTTAAATACTAAGTTTGATATTCATCGGTGTCTTCGCTTTTGACCTATGCTGTCCACCGACACAGGCACACACTCGCGCACACACACACACACACACAGACCTTTTTCCAAAAATGCTTTCTTTTGGTTTCAGGGGGACCCAAAACGTACATTTCTGGTGAAATCTCGGTATCGAATTTTTGGGTGGAATGCAACACCTTCTCTATACACTATGTACATACTACGTGCAGAGAAAGTAAAAAAGTATATTATTGTACCTGATATGATTAGGCTACAAAAGATCGATGGCATTGAAAAATACAGCGTGGTTCACCTTTTCTATCATCTCAGTTTTTATTTTTCATACGTTTGCCCTTAGTTGTTAATTGCTTGTAAGCACACCAGTAATACATGTCCGTTTCGAACTGCATGCCTGGTGCGCTATGCGTAGTGCATTGGGTACCTCTTGGCCTCCAATAATAGCTTTACATTGGTTGTTACTACAGTTCCAGCAATAAAGGGCCATTCACATCGAAAATCTACCGTAGACGTAACATAGACACAGAAACTTGCAGCCAATATACATAAAACCCAAGCGTTTGCGTCAGAGTTAACAAGCAACGTAGGAATCAACCAATGAGAGCCACTACTCGATGTGTTTTTAAAATGGCTTCGCTTGATAATTCTCCCTTATTTGGCTTAGTAGATTGAGAAAATCTCCTCCGTTAATTCGTCTTTGATTAAGGGGATGAATCCACCATCGTCTGCAACGAGACAACCGTTCTTTAAAATATAAAACACTAAACAAATTGGCTACTCTGGTTTGAATGTGCAACACTCACGTCTCCGCCAGCCATTTTGGTTTGCTATTCACTCGCAAGGCGCAGTTCACTTGTTTTAATTTCTGATTGGTTATTGCCTACGTTTATGTTTATCATTGTGAATGCTTATGGTGCATGTCTATTTTCTACGGTTAATTTTCAACGTGAATGGGCCTTTCCACACGCTCTCTGCAAAGTGGAACATCTTATCTACCACGGTCTATTCTTTGCCCAGACATGTGCATCAGTAACTTGTAATCACGGACCAGGTCACACTAATCCGCCCTCACTCCTGACCCAGTATGACCATATAAAGTGATGGATATTTCACATTCACATACATAATATAAATTCTCTTTTTCCTTTCCCTACCACGCATGTCAAAATTGATGTGCTATAGTCCTCTCCGCTAAAAGTATACCGCCGTATAAACTAGTTCCCAAGTTAAAGTAATATGGCATTCAGAGTATTTCATCATATTATTTTCCTTTCAAGCAATGAAGCCTATGAAGATTATTATCCTAAGATATGAGATAGCATTATCACTTTTTTTTACTTTCTCTATATATACTATGTATAGTGTAGAGAAGGTGTTGCACTCCACCCAAAAATTCGATACCGAGATTTCACCGGAAATATATGTTTTAGGGTTCCCTGTATCCAAAAAAATGTATTTTCAGAATAAGGTCCGTGTGTGTGTGTGTGTGTGTGTGTGTGTGTGCGCGCGCGCGTGTGCCTGTGCCTGTGAACACGATAACTCAAAAACGAAAAGTCGGTGAAACATAAAACTTGGTATTTAAGTTTAGTATCCTCCAGGGATGCGGCACGAAGATTTTGAGAAAAATCCACCCACCCCAAACTACCCTTTTCGTGGAACCTTTTTCTAAAATTTTGATTTTCTAAAAAATGGCTCTAACGATTTTGATTAAAATATCGTATATTAAAGATATTTACCTAACAAATAAAACGTATATTTTGAATTTTCTGTGAATAGCCTCTGAAGACTACTTTATTTTGGGTCAATTTTACGGAATTTTGCATAACTGCTAAACCGTAAGAGGTGGACAAAAACTTACCACACAACAAATGTAGAACACTTTAAAACACACAATTTATGTTATATACAGTTTTTTCGTGGAGTTGATTGTTTTTGGTTTCAATTATAAAAAAACCTCATACTTTTCTAATACAGGACTTTTGTGATCTCGTGTCCATACAAACAAAGGAACATCAGTCACATAGCAACCAGCTTTTCACTATCACTTTAACCTATGGTACTCCCTCATTTCGCTTCTACAACAAGGAAGAAAGTAATAAGACCATTTGTTCTAATTTTTTCTCGATTAGATGAAGTTAATAGAATAATTTGTTGCAGAGATGTAGAGAAAGTCATGTGAATGGAACGCATCGGATTTTTATTTTCTCTATACGTGCTATGTACATAGTGTATAGAGAAGGTATTGCAATGCATCCAAAAATTGGATACCGAGATTTCACCGGAAATACATATTTTGAGACCTCCTGAATCCAAAAAAAAAAAAAAACATTTTTAGAAAAATGTCCGTGTGTGTGTCTGGTTTGTATATGTGTGTGTGTCTGTGGGCAGCATAGCTCAAAAACGAAAAGTCTGTTAAGAACCAAACTTGGTATTTAGGTTTGGTATCTTCCAAGGATGCGACACGAAGATTTTCAAGAAAATCCCCCCACTCTCAACTACCCTTTGCATGGAACTTTTTTCGAAAATGTTGATTTTCTCAAAAATGGCTCTAACGATTTTGATTAAAATATTGCATATCAAAGGTATTTTTACCTGACAAATAACATGTATATCTTGAATTTTCTGGGAATAGCCTCTGAAGATTACTTTATTCTGGATGAATTTTGCATAACTACTAAACCGTAAGAGATGGACAAAAACTTGGCATACAAAAAATGTAGAACATGTTAAAACACCCAATTTATGTTAAATACATTTTTTTCATGGAGTTAATCGTTTTTTAGATACTCCTTGTTATTGGTTTCAGCTTTAAAACACTTATTCTTTTCTCATATAGGAATTTGTCAACTCCTATCCATATAAACCAGACATGCCGTTGGAGGGGAGGACGCTCTCCCCACCACTAAGTTTATTTTGGTTTTCAACTGGTAGTCTACGTTAGCACTAATGGCTGATATTCTTGATGTCACTGTCGTTCGTCCTAGAAGTATGTTTTTAAATGTCTCTGCCATGACAGGACAAATTTCCTCTGCAACGTTAACGAGGCACTTTTTAATGAAGGGCATATTTGCTTCAACTATTAGTTTAGCCATCTTGTAACTTGCACATAGCAATTTGATGGCTGAATGTTTCGGGTTTGGTTGTTCATTTAAGACCTCATTGCAATCTGGACATTTTTACTTTGATTGGTGGTTTAAGAAATCCACTTTTAGTTAATTGCATTTACGTTTACACGCATCATTACAGAGTTTTGTCATTATACTGCTGAAAATGGCAGTTATTAAAATGCCTCCTAATATTATACTGTGAAAGCACCTTTAGCTACTTATGACAAGTTAGACAACAATCTTTATCAACGATTTTGATTAAAATGCCGTATATTAAAGATATTTATATGGCAAATAAAATGCATATCTTGAATTTTCTGGAAATAGCCTCTAGAGACCTCTTTATTCTGAATGAATTTTGTTAAATTTTGCGTAACTGGTAAACCGTAAGAGATAGACAAAAACTTACCGTACAAAAAATGTAGATCACGTTTAAAGACACAATTTGTCATATACGTTTTATTTTTCGTGGAATTGGCCATTTCTGAGATATTCCTTGTTTATTCGCTTCAGATGTGAAGTACTTAAACTTTTCTCGCACCGAAAGTTGTAAATGAATTTCATCCACATGGCAACCAGCTTTTCAAATGTTTTGACTATCGTTTTAGCCTAGTGTATTCCCTATTTTCCTTCTACTCACAAGGAAGCTAATGTTTATCCAAATTATTATAAAGTAGATAGAAGAACATGCTTTTTATCAATAATTTGCCACAGCGATATAGAGAAAGCCATGTGAATGGAACACATCAGGTTTTCTTTGTTGTTTTATCCACATTTTATGCGATGATGAATAATGAATATTGATGCCATGAAATTGACTTGACCTTGCAAGGTTGCAGGAATGGTTAAACTCTTATTACTTTAACGCTTTAGCAAGTAGATATTGTAACAAAATGATTATTTCAATTGCTGCAGAGCACTTTATTTCTAGTCGCTTGGACCTCATACACTTAGCGACGATTGCTTCGGGATTCTCCCTATTTTAAACTGCAAACTCGGAAGTGTCTGTCCCAACTGGCTCTGTGTGCTCCTGTTATATTGCCCTAACATTCACAACTGGACATTTCCTGAACTGAAAGAGAGTCGTACAAAAGCGTCTTTTATCCTCTAAGGTGGTAGATAGATGCAACAATTTTGGTTTATGTAAGCACGATCGCGCACGTGCTATAAAGATTAGACGTGCAACAATGTAGGGGGGGGGGGAGGCACAGATCGCTCGCCCGCACGTGCATTTACTTGTGCACGTATTCTTATTATTTTTTCCTCAGAGCTGTTCGCCCACCAGCACGGCGCCAATCTAGGTGACCAAATTTACCACATCTCACCTCCACTGTAGTTGCCTCTGGATCATTAGCACGAGGTAGGTACTTTCCGTTTTAATAAAGTAAAAATTCTACTGAAGCTTGGAAGCGCCCTTTGGTCTGGGTAGGGCGCTAGTGTGCACCATACACTCCAAGTCGCTCCTGTGCTCCTCTCATCAGGTTCGACTTGAAACTGGTTCCCTGATCACTGTGTACGGCACCTCAAAACGGCAGAGAGCTCGTGATCGCTAGGAATGGCATACGCCTCCGGACAGTTGGTACTCCATGACCATCTGTCTAACACAAGGCGATGTATTCGAAGGGTACTCCCACATCCGAAACTAGATTTTAGTCTGCGAGCCGAGACATGACGCGCACACATGATCTTTGCGGCACTGCCTCTCAGCGTCTTCCCGTAGCCACAAAGTTCCTCCTAGTCTATGGGTCACATGCTAGCTTCCAGTTCCCAAAGCCGCGGGAGGAGGGCGATGGATACTTTAGGGCTTAAAATGCAAAGCATAGCTTCCTTCGGAAAGGAAGTAAAGTCGTTCGTCCCGTGCCATAGATTTACAACGCATAAAGGAAACTCAAGCCTGATAAAGTGGTCTCTGAGAAAAATTAGGCCATCTTTCTCGCACATAATAGAAAGGGTAGCTGAGAATCACTTCTCTTAAAGAGCGTGCTTAAAGCAACTCAAAACCAATAGAACTTCTGTCGGAGCTTGTGGTTGGTTCTTTGACTCTGAAATGCCCTCTTGACTCCTAGATGCGTACTTCCTGCAGGACTTCCATTTTCTTATTTTGAGAAAGGAACAATTGGTCTCTCTGGGTCATTTCAGGTCTTTCGAGCGGCCTCGGTATATTCCATACTTTCGATAGGACTTACACACGCTAATCTTGCGTGCGATGTCTTCACAGTTGGCCTAATCCCAAACTCCAACTTTCTCAGAAGTGGCCTCAAGTTGGCCTCATTATCAGTCCTTCCTTAGGCATGCACTTTTACGTACATCTGCAAGCACCGCCGAAATCACACACAGCTGCAGCATGGTCCTTGATATGGCATCTACATTGCAGTGGATCTTTCGTTTCCGATGAATTATTCCTGGAAGTTTTGGACCCAAAGGGTTTTAAAGCCCTCTAGGTTCTTGAAGCTCAGTAGCCAAATGATGGTGGGACAGTTTCCAGACAGAATGGTGACCGAAAAGCAGTGATTATGATTAAAGTAGTTTTTAAGCGGGAGCTCCCGCCTGGCAACGGCGGTTCCCTTCCGACTTGAACAGCATCCTGTAGTAGAGAATTACCCACCTCCGCTCATTCTGTACTTGGGACAGTAGGTACACTTCCAATACGGCTGTGTTCCACTTAGAATCTGCAGTAACCATGTCTTTGCAGTATTCTCGTTGATGCACACTCTAGGATTTACGCATGCAGAGTGCTGACGTTAGCGCTTGGCACGCGTCCTCCGAGGACTACATGTACAGGTCGCGCATCAGTTCTTGATGAAAGACATTTTTAAATGAGAGATTAAATTGTAGTAAACCGGGTTCTACAGTTACCCCATCACTTATTGATACTTCATTAGCAAACCCTATAATACTAGCCATACTTTGCTGAGTTGAGCCCTAAATACATTTTCGCTCTTATTTTTATCTTTTAGTTAAACAATTGTTGGACAGAAACATTGTAGCTAGTTGTCTATACATGCTAAATCGTTTCTCTAACCCATCAGTTTTAACAGAAAAATATAATGCATCTTTTCTTATTTATATTAAAATCATCTTTTTGTAACAGTTGCAAAGCTATGGACTTATAATCAACACTTTTTAAAATTACTATTTGGTTGCCTGTGTCAGTCTTTAAATGTAATACAGGACTACCATTAAGTTGTTTAATTAATTTTAATTCTGGGATCTTCATACAGTTGTACTTCAATCCTCTGAGAATTTCTAAGCTTTGCATTTCGAATATATTGGCGCGAGTCCGCAAGCAGCCATATTACTGCTACACATCTTCCGAAAAGGACAAACTAATTTATTCAGTTGTTGTAAATCATTGATGTTAAAGGTTTCATTGGATAAATTTGTTATATCATTAACTGGTTTAATATTTTGTAATCTCTTTGGTTGATAATTTGGCAATTCTTCATAATTAAGAGCATTAAATTTCTTTTTCAAATTTCCTCCTTTCTTCACCATTGTGAAATGTAAGTATGGGTAGTAATTTTCTTCAACATTTTTTGGTACTGGGGAATCTACTGTACTTGTCACTTTCAAATACGCTGGCAAAGTTATAACTCAATTCCATGCCATGTTTTATACTGTTCTTGTTTTTCATTTTTTTTTATTATATACTTTTCCGCCATTTTGGTGACGGTTAAAATCGTTAAATTTAATATATATTTAACAAAATAGTTGAGACAGGTTCAGAAATTTTATACTAGCCAGAATGTCTCTTCGTTTTACTTGCAGTATAACATACCTTTTGAAGTTAGACTTTTGGTTAAAATGTGCGGCATTAAAATTATGCAATATTGCTTCCTAGTCGACCATTTTAAAATCTTTACCACATACCTTAAATTATGGAACTTTTCTTAAGTGGAAGTCATCTTTCGTTGCATATCTGTTTTCTTTTACTCTGGCCATGCAAAGAGAAGCGGATTTTTATTGTTTCACATAGTCACCAGCTTTTTGTATCGCTTAAATGTAGTGCATTCTCTTATTTTCGTTCTATTTACAAGGAAGCAAGTAATAAAAGAATTTCTGCTAATATTTTTCTCGATTAGCATAATCTTTTTTGAAAAAAATTGCAGAACAAATAGAATGGAACGTATACGATTTTTAACAGATTTAAAGTTAATTTAAAAGAGATGAGGAGAGCAGTATTAGATTGTGGCACAAAGAGATATCATAGGAAACAGAATCAGTGATTTCCGGAAGATGATATTGCTGCTGTATATTCATATCCTTTATCGTGCGGAATGAAATGGTATTATTGAGGCATGATGAACGGAAATTAGATTTGGTGACGTTCGGTTAAGGCAATGTTTACAAAAGGGTCGCCCGCTGTAATAGCTATGTAGTGTTGGAACAGGGGCTGAAAATGAAATATTGCTTCTGTTTCAAGGAGATGCTCGCCATAGAGCTCCTTAATTTCGATAAAGAGCTTGAACAAATAGGCTCAAAATGTTGGTCATAAAATTGCTTTTAAGTCCATTAAACTTGATCACGATGTTATGCAATTAAAATCTAATTTTAGCTATAGATATTAATGTATATTTACATTCCAGTAACATTTATTTTGTTTCTTTGTATTTCTTTGATTTTTGTTTTAATTCCTTTCTATATGCATGCTCAGAAGAAAGAAAAAAAATATATGTTCCATTCACATGAATTGCTCTACATATCTGTAACAAATTATTGTTAAAGAGCTTATTTTTCTATCTACATCATGCTAGTAGAAGGGGAAAAATCTGATGTGTTCCATTCACATGACTTTCTCTATATCTCATTAAATTATTATTAATAAGCTTATCTTTTATTTATTTCATGCTAATCGAGAGAAATTAGCAGAAATAGTCTTATTTCTTGCTTTATTGTAAGTAGAAGCGAAATAAGGGAGTACCATAGGTTAAACTGAAAGCCAAAAGCTGTTTGCTATGTGACTGATGTTCCTTTGTTTGTATGGACAGGAGTTGACAAATTCCTGTATGAGAAAAGTATAAGTTTTTCAAAACTGAAACCAAGAAAAAGGAATATCTCAAAAACGATCAACTCCACGAAAAAAATGTATTTAACATAAATTGTGTGTTTTAACGTGTTCTACATTTTTTGTGTGTTAAGTTTTTGTCCATGTCTTACGGTTTAGTAGTTATGAAAAATTCATCCAGATTAAAGTATTCTTCAGAGGCTATTCCCAAAAAATTCAAAATATACATCTTATTGGTCGGGTAAATAACTTTAATATACGATATTTTAATCAAAATCGTTAGAGCCATTTTTTAGAAAATCAAAATTTTCGAAAAAAGTTCCATGTAAAGGGTAGTTTGGGGTGGGGGGATTTTTCTCAAAATCTTCGTGTCGCATCCCTGGAAGATACTAAACTTAAATACCAAGTTTGGTATTTTACCGTTTCGTTTTTGAGTTATCGTATTCACAACACACACACACACACACGGCCCTTTTTCTTAAAATACTTTTTTTGGATACAGGGGACCCTAAAACATATATTTCCGGTGAAATCTCGGTATCAAATTTTTTGGTGGAGTGCAATACACTCTCTATACACTATGTACATAGTGAGTATAGAGAAAGTAAAAATCTAATGTGTTCCATTCTTATGATGTCCTTTAACTGTTCGGTAAACAAACCTTTTATTCAGAACATGAATCTGTTATCTATATCATGCTAATCAAAATAAACATTAGCAGAAATAGTCTTATTACTAGCTTCCTTGTAAGTAGCAAGGAAATAAGAAAATGCACAGACTAAAACAATGGTCTCGTCCTTTAAAAGGTGGTCACTATGTAAAGCAATCGATGCTTGCCAGGAGTAAACAAACGAGAAACGAGAAGTATTCCCGTTTGAGAAAAGTTTAAGTGGCTTAAAATTGAAATCTTTCGAGAACAGTTGTGTGCTTTGAGATCTACATTTTTGGTGTAGTAAGTTTTTTTTCTTTGTTTTTTTTTTTTTTTTTTGTTTTTTTTTTATCTCTTACGGTTTGGCAGTTATAGAAAAGTCAACCAGAATGAAGAAGTCTTCAGCCAGAAAATTCAAGAAATATATTTAGTTTGTCATAAAAATATCTTAAACACAAAGCATTTTAATCAAATCGTTAGACCCATTTGTGAGAAAATCAACATTTTCGAAAATGTTCCCTATAAAGAGAAGTTGGTGATTTACTTCAAAATCTTTGTGTCGCATACTTGGAAATACTCAACTTAAATACCATGTTTGGTATTAAACTGACTTTTTGTTATAGGACTATGCGGCACACCGACAAACGCGCGCCATGTTTCTAAAAATTTTTAGTTTTTTTGAATCAGAGAGTATAAAAACATGTATTTCCGTTGAGTTCTCGGTATCGAATTTTTGGGAACGTTACAATTACCGTCTCTATAACATTATGTGCATAGTACGTGTACATAAAGTAAAAATTAAATAACGAGAAAAGAAAAACGTTTTTAAAAATTCGAATGAATAACAAGGAATATCTCGGAAATGGTTTGCACGACAAAATGTATATGTGTGCTCTAACGAGATCTGCACGATTTTTTTTTCATTTGTCAGGAGAACATTTTGAACATGTGGTTTATTATTCAAAATCGTTAAGTCAATTTTAAGAAAATCTATATTTTGAAAAATGTTCGATGTGTACGGACATAGATTTTAATAAAGGGTGTCTCTGTTCCGCAACTTTGACAATACAGAACTTAAATAGCAACATGATGTTTATCAACACGTTTGCATTAAAGTAAAGTTGATCACATTGGTCGATGGACCTTTTTATGAACATCGAATGTGCTACATTCACATGACTTTGTCCACCCATTCTTCGATAAATTATTTTATTCTTGTAAAAGATGAATCTACTTCACGTTATTCGAGATAAACGTCTGTAGAAATTGCTTTATTAATAGCTCCTTGTAGGCCTAGTGGAAATAGAATGCAGTAGGCTATGCGTTAGACAAATATATTAGGCATTAGTTGCTCCATCACTGGGCTTGAAATTACAATCTCTTTATAAGACCGCGAAGGAAAGAAATAATAATTTCCATTTGAGAATATAATTATTTTAACATTAAACTCATTAACAAGGAATATCTCGGAATTGCGTTATTCAATAACAAATGAATTTTATTATCAGTTGTGTGCTTTAACGAAATCTATAGTCGGAGATATCCATAGTGGTCCCTGACATTTGGCTTGGCTCGTGGCCGCTCCGTCACACTGTTGCCACTTCGTCCCGCCCGCGTCTGCCTTTCAGTCGCTGAGCAAAGGCTCCACTCCTAAATCATCATCTTCATCATTGTCACTGTCACTTATACTTATAAGGCAGACCTCGATTATGCCTTCATCATTCCATTTTTTGTCCAAAACACCTTTCTATGTTGAACTAACTTTTCCAGTTTTCGCGTGTAACAGTTTTTAATAGTTGAATACTCTTTTCTTTTATAATAGTCGTATCGTGCCATGATTTTAAAATGAGTGTAACACTGATGGCTTTTCATTTTTCCCCGGAGTTGTTGGAACTGCTGATGAGCCGCATTTTTCTTGTACCTATTTCAAACCTTTTCTTGCTTACTCTCTTTACTGTACTGCTTAAGGCTGCAGAGGTTCCCACAATTTTTATTTTTTTTTTTATGACAGAATAAGAGGTCCACCATCTGTCTTTTCTTATTCAAAAAGTTCCCTTACCGTACATATAATTTCCCAGGTCTGACTTCAGATACTTCTTCTGTACCTACGACTTTTGGCTTAGCAATACAATATACCATTTTCAAACACACAAACTAAAAAAACTAGCACACAGCACAGCAATATATTGCAACACATAATCTGTACAAAAACAAAATAGTGCAATACAAACGAATGCTCGGTGCCAACTGAAACTACATTGAGAAATATTTGTTTATTATATCTCAACAAGGATGACGTCATTATAGTTGTGTTGCCAGCTCGTGGACCCTGAAAGGAATGTGTACACAGCACACACATGAGTACAGATAAGGTGACACTGACAGATAGAAACGGTGTTGCAGCCTATCTTAATAGATTAGTGGCCGTGCCAATTCTGAACACAACACACACATGAGTACAGATAAGGTGACACACCAGATAGAAACGGTATTGTAGTCTATCTTAATAGATTAGTGGCCGTGCCAATTCTGAACACAACACACACATGAGTACAGATAAGGTGACACTGACAGATAGAAACAGTATTGCAGCCTATCTTAAAAGATTAGTGGCCGTGCCAATTCTGAACACACACACATGAGTACAGATAAGGTGACACTGACAGATAGAAACGCTATTGTAGCCTATCTTAATAGATTAGTGGCCGTGCCAATTCTAAACACAACACACACATGAGTACAGATAAGGTGACACTGACAGATAGATACGTGTTGTAGTCTATCTTAATAGATTAGTGGCCGTGCCAATTCTGAACACAACACACACATGAGTACAGATAAGGTGACACTGACAGATAGAAACGGTATTGCAGCCTATCTTAATAGATTAGTGGCCGTGCCAATTCTGAACACAACACACACATGAGTACAGATAAGGTGACACTGACAGATAGAAACGGTATTGTAATATATCATAATAGATTAGTGGCCGTGCCAATTCTGAACACAACACACACATGAGTACAGATAAGGTGACACTGACAGATAGAAACGGTATTGCAGTATATCATAATAGATTAGTGGCCGTGCCAATTCTGAACACAACACACACATGAGTACAGATAAGGTGACACTGACAGATAGAAACGGTATTGCAGTATATCATAATAGATTAGTGGCCGTGCCAATTCTGAACACAACACACACATGAGTACAGATAAGGTGACACTGACAGATAGAAACGGTATTGTAGTCTATCTTAATAGATTAGTGGCCGTGCCAATTCTGAACACACACACATGAGTACAGATAAGGTGACACTGACAGATAGAAACGGTATTGTTGCCTATCTTAATAGATTAGTGGCCGTGCCAATTCTGAACACACACACATGAGTACAGATAAGGTGACACTGACAGATAGAAACGCTATTGCAGCCTATCTTAATAGATTAGTGGCCGTGCCAATTCTGAACACAACACACACATGAGTACAGATAAGGTGACACTGACACATAGAAACGGTATTGTAGCCTATCTTAATAGATTAGTGGCCGTGCTAATTCTGAACACAACACACACATGAGTACAGATAAGGTGACACTGACAGATAGAAACGGTATTGTAGTCTATCTTAATAGATTAGTGGCCGTGCTAATTCTGAACACAACACACACATGAGTACAGATAAGGTGACACTGACAGATAGAAACGGTATTGTAGCCTATCTTAATAGATTAGTGGCCGTGCCAATTCTGAACACAACACACACACGAGTACAGATAAGGTGACACTGACAGATAGAAACGGTATTGTTGCCTATCTTAATAGATTAGTGGTCGTGCCATTTCTGAACACAACACACACATGAGTACAGATAAGGTGACACTGGCAGATAGAAACGGTATTGTTGCCTATCTTAATAGATTAGTGGCCGTGCCAATTCTGAACACAACACACACATGAGTACAGATAAGGTGACACTGACAGATAGAAACGGTATTGCAGTCTATCTTAATAGATTAGTGGCCGTGCCAATTCTGAACACACACACATGAGTACAGATAAGGTGACACTGACAGATAGAAACGGTATTGTAGCCTATCTTAATAGATTAGTGGCCGTGCCAATTCTGAACAGAACACACACATGAGTACAGATAAGGTGACACTGACAGATAGAAACGGTATTGCAGCCTATCTTAATAGATTAGTGGCCGTGCCAATTCTGAACACAACACACACATGAGTACAGATAAGGTGACACTGACAGATAGAAACGGTATTGTAGTCTATCTTAATAGATTAGTGGCCGTGCTAATTCTGAACACAACACACACATGAGTTGACACTAGCAGATAGAAACGCTTTTGAAGAATAACACGCCGCCACTTCAATAGATTAGTGGCCATGCAAAATCCGTATCCAATTCTGAACATGCTGTTTCATTTTCTGAAGAAGAAGAAGAACAACAAGAAGAAGAACAAGAGAAAGAGGTATGTCTGTCGGCGGCATAGCTCAAAAATAAAGAGCTCGTTAAATACCAGAGTTGGTACCTATTTAAGTTTAGTATCTTCCAAGATGCGACACAAAGATTTTCAAGAAAAACCCCCACCCCTATTACCGTGTACGTGAGTTGTTTTTCGACAATTTAGATTTTCTGAAAATTAGCTTTAACAATTCTCCGCCAGAAAAATATGTTTTCTTTTTCACAGTGGGCAGCAATTTCCTGGCTGTCAGTACTCGTTTCTCCTGAACATAAAAATCATGTATTATTCTTCGCATAACGGCAGCATCAAAGTCATCGATTTTTACAACAGTATGTTATGGTCTAGTTATTCTTCTTTTTCCAGAAGTGCTCAATACACTAATTCCTCTCCTCTTTGCCGCAGCTCTTTCTTCTCCTAACGAATTCTCTTTATGATTTGCCCGTAAAATATAATACAAATCTTCTTACAGCATTGAACTACTTCTATAAAGTGGGCTACACTAGATTAATACACATATCTGCAGGAATGATTACTGCATAACAGCTCGCCGGGTAACCAGACATTGCTTTACCCTGTCCCCACACCTCATCCCACGGGGCTCACGAGCCCAGAACACAATTATAAGCAGGAGGTATGGAAAGCCGGAGAACGGGCCCGCAGAATCAGTATTGACAGACCCTCTAAAAGAGCTATTGTGTTAGAGAGAGGAAGCAGTAGTTAGACCACTCGCCTCTCACCTAGGTGGCCCGGTTCGATCCCAAGTGACCACATGTGATTAGTGGTGGACAAAGCGGCGCAGGGGCGGGTTTCCTCCGGGTTCTCCGGTTCCACCTGTGCTCCATCTTCATTTAGTCATCGCCTGCGGTGCCATAGCAGTAAAAGCGGGCGTTAAACACAATCAAAATAAAAAAGAGGAAGCAGTTGTCAACTGTGGTCGAGCTTTGGAGAGACAAGAGGAGAGAGCAATTTCTGAAGAACTCCAATAAAGACTGTTTGTACCATCAGCATTTGAAATGAAGAGATTTTGTTACACTGACGTTTGGAAATGATTATGTATTAGCCAAAAGAAGACAGTGAAATCTAGAATGCAGAAATAGACGGAACAGAAATATTATCTTGGGAGAAAAGCTCCCGCCGTACTCGTTGAGCAGCCATCTTGTTGATGGTTACCATGTTATACATGAAACGGACGTGGATTACATTAATATGTTTGGGTTCGCACGCCATCTATGAACGACTTCCTTAAACATGTCGCTAATGCACAGCCGTAGCCTACGCCATTATACCAGACCTTAGAATGCCGTCTGCAAAACTATTACAATAGATGCAGTTCTAACTTGGCCGCTAGATGTCGGGTGTTTTCACTGTCGT
The DNA here is from genome assembly GCA_030762935.1 of Hymenopus coronatus. Taxonomy (NCBI): domain Eukaryota; kingdom Metazoa; phylum Arthropoda; class Insecta; order Mantodea; family Hymenopodidae; genus Hymenopus; species Hymenopus coronatus. Next base: position 170,553,587 of record CM060881.1, on the reverse strand, counting down.
TCATCATGTGTGTTATGGAAGTATACGCTAATTTGTGGCATATTTTGTGGTAGTGTGGTTTTTATTTTTGTTTTCAAGAATAAAGTGAACATATATAAATTAAACATCCAAGGATGCGACAGGAAAATTTTCAAGAAAATCCCCCCCTGGCCCCAACTACACTTTACATGAAACTTTTTTCGAAAAATTTGATTTTCTCAAAAATGGCTCTAACGATTTTGATTACAATTTTGTATACTAAAGATATTTACCTGACAAATAAAATGTACATCTTTAATTTTCTGGGAATAGTCTTTGAAGACAACTTTATTCTGGATGCATTTTCCGGAATTTTGCATAACTGCTAAATCGTAAGAGTTGGACAAAAACGTACCACAGAAAAAATGTAGAGCACATTAAAACAACATTTATGTTATACACATTTTTTTCGTGGAGTTGATCGTTTTTGAGATATTCATTGTTATTGGTTTCAGCTTTAAAAACGTATAATTTTCTCATACGGGAATTTGTCAACTCCTGTCCATACAAACAAAGCAACTTCAGTCACTTAGCGACCATCTTCTGACTATCACTTTAACCTATGGTATTCCCTTATTTCGCTTCTACTTACAAGGAAGCAAGTAATGAAACTACTTCAGATAATTTTTATCTCTCGATTAGCATGAAGTGAAAAGAAGCATAAACTTTCTAACAATTTGTCACAGAGATGAGAAAGTCATGTGAATGGAACACATCATTATTTTTTTTTTATTGTTTCATTTATATAGCCCCCTTTAACGTATAAGATGATATCGGGGCTTTTCATTAGAAACAATTGTCTGAAGGTTCTTTATGTTGGGTTTAAATCGTTTTTTTTACTTTCTCAACACATACTATGTACATAGTCTATAGAGAAGGTATTGCATTCCACCCAAAAATTCACCGAAAGTACATGTTTCCGTCCCCCTGAATAAAAAAAAAAGCATTTTTAGAAAAAGGTCCGTGTGTGTCTGTGGACAGCATAGCACAAAAACGAAAAGACCGTTGAATACCAAACTTGGTATGGCGAGGCACAGCATATGACAAGTACCTTCTGGGTGAAATTTCTATTTATAACATTTTGTTGGTTACCATGTTTTACGCCGAGCCTTTCATTTAATTTACTAACCATGCACTTGCAAAACAATATTCACAATTGCTTTTCAAATGGTTTACATTTTCAGTGCCCGAAAAAGTAACTAACGTTTGAAACTTTATTTAGGACCCTTTATTTTTCTAAGGTCTTCTAAACAAGAAGTAACAACGTATTCTTGATCAAATTGCAATGGATTGAACATGAGTCATTATTTGTTATTACTACAATTGTTATTATAGTTGGATATGTAATCGTATAATTAATCTACATAATAAAAAAACCCTGATGTGTTCCATTCACATGACTTTCTCTACATCGCGGAAACAAATTATCGTTAAAAGGCATATTCTTCTATCTTCTTTATGATAAAGTTAGCAGAAATTGTCTTAATTACTTGCTTCCTTGTAAGTAGAGGAAATTAAGGGCATACACTAGACTAAAACGATAGTCAACTCTTTAAAGCTGGTTGTCATGTTGTTGAAAACCGTTTCTATGAGTTTACAACTTTCCGTGTGAAAAAAATGTATGTATTTTAAATCTGAAACAAATAACAAGGAATATCTCACAGATGGTCAATTCCACGACAAAAACGTGTGTTTTAACGTCATCTACATTTTTTTTTTTTTTTTATTTGTAGTGGGTTTTTGTCTATCCCTTACGGTTTACCAGTTACGCAAAATTCATTCAGAATAAAGAGGTCTTTAGAAGCTATTCCCAGAAAATTCAAGATATACATTTTTTAACATGTATATATGTTTAATATACGGCATTTTAATCAAAATCGTTAGAGCCAATTTTGAGAAAATGAAAGTTTTCAAAATATTTTCCACGTAAAGGGTAGTTTGGGGTGGGAGGGATTTTTCTGAAAATCTTCGTGTTGCATCCCTGGAAAATACTAAACTTAAATTTTCGTTTTTGAGTTATCGTGTTCAGACACACGGACACTCACATACACACATACACGGACCTTTTTCTGAACATACTTTTTTTTGGATACAGGGGACCCTAAAACGCACATTTCCAGTGAAATCTTGGTATCGAACTTTTAGGTAGAATGCAATACCTTCTCTATACACTATGTACATAGTGCGAGTAGAGAAAGTAAAAATTATAGTTTTTTAATAAGATATTTTAATGTGCAGCGAAGTGGTTCTAGGAAACTGCTACTACCGTAATTGTTCGCTTATGACTCCTCGAATAAAACACTTAATTTGTGAGAGAAATACGTACACCAGTGTTCTAAGAGTTTTGTGGTAGTAAACGGGATTTTCTTTCTCCTACAGTAGTAGAGAATTAAAGGAATCGCTGCACTAAAGTGATAGTCAAATGTTTTAAAGCTATGGTTATGAGATTATCATTGCAAATAGCTTCTTTGCTTGGCTAGGAGTAAAACAAAAGAAAACGGACACCTCCTGTCTGAGAAAAGTATAAGTACTTCACAATTGAAATCAATAACAAGGAATATCTCGGAAACGGTTACCTCCACAACAAAAATGTAAATGCCATTATTTGTTTTCACGAGATCTACATTTTTTGTGCAGTAAGTTATTGTCTATCTCTTAAGATTTAGCAGTTAAGCAAAATTCATCCAGAATAAAGAGGTCTTCAGAAGCTATTCCCAGAAAATTCAACATATACATTTTATTCGGCATGTAAATAAATTTAAAATCGTTAAAGCCATTTTTAAGCAAATCAAAATGTTCTAAATTTTTCCCATGTAAATGGTAGTTTGTGGTGGAGGGACTTTCTTCGAAAGCTTCGTGCCGCATCCTTGGAGGATAGTGAACTTAAATACCAAGTTTGAGCTATGCTGCCCACAGACACACACACACAGACATTTTTCTAAAAATGCTTTTTTGGATTCAGGAAGTTCTAAAACATGTATTTCCGGTGAAAGCTCGGTATCGAATTTTCGGGTGCATTACAATACCTTCTCTAGAAAGTAAAAATACCCGTTTTCCTACAATGTTGCCATAGGCGATGACACTGATGGTACTTGGAATGAATATGGATCACCGGTGTAATGCGATGGCGCGGGAAAACCGTCCCTGCGCCACTTTGTCCACAACAAATCGCACATGGAGTCCACTGGGATCAAACCTGGGTCGCCTTAAAATGGCTGTTCTCAAAATATTCAGTAGCATAAATAGTATGATCAAGCATTAAGTTTATCCGAAAGGACCTCCCAGAACACCACCTATAGTATAAAGTGGCCCTTTAAGATTTACGTGGCTCCTGGGAGGGAGGGAGGGATGAGAGGAGATACCCGAAGGGACTAGATCCGATAACGACAGGCGCAGGCATGAATGTTTTCAAATCTAATGTACCCGACGTCGCCTGGATCTTACCCAGAAGCCGCGAACCTCCGGCAACCACCCGAAAGTGTGCCCGTCCAAAAGGGCCCAAAAGCCTGACTAGGTGGTCTCGCAACGATGCAGGGAAAGAAACGTTTACCGAGCACAAAGCCTGAAACAAGGAAGTAATGCTACAGGAAATGATAGACAAGAAATTCGTGGTAGAACATGGACCACCACAGCATTCCCCTGCCGACTCGCAGAAACCTTGAAAAGCCCATAGGTTGGAGGGGGTCGAATCCGAGACCTCCTGATTGCGGGCCTTAGTCATTACCACCTAAGCCACACCGCTGGGAATCTGTAAGATGTTAGGAGAGGTCAGATTGATCTAAACGCAATGTTCTAAAACTTATAACTCCATGGCACGACAGCTCACAAGGAACCTTGGCCTACCGCACGGCCGCTGCAGTATTGGAGGGTGCGACGTGGTCAGCGCCTCAATCCCTCCTGGTCGGTTAGTGCGGTCCTCTCGATCTGGAGCCGCTACTTCTCCAAGTAGCTCCTCAATTGGTCCCCCAGGGACCTCACGAGGCTGAGTGCATCCCGGACCAGGTCTCCCAGGGGGGAAAGTCCCCACGCCGGTACCGGGAATCGAACCCATGTCTCCCGCTTGGCAAGCAGCCGCTCTAAGGAGACCACCTGTTGAAAAACTACTGATGTAAATAGTTCAGGAAAGAAAGCGAAGTTCTAGGCAATATATTTTCCATAAATATAAATCTCCTTCGTGTATTTTGCAATATTTCGTCTTTCTCTGCTGCTCTTTTAAAGTAAGCAGAGGAAATATTGTATTATACACAAATATTTGATTTCACCCAGAATAAATTCATTGAGGACCGCGAAAAAAAAAAAGTATAAAAATAAAGGTATGCTATGTGCACCTGTGTGGTTTTCTTGAGGAAAATTCTGTCATACTGAAGACATATTGCATATAAAAGATTTATTACTTTTGATTTCCAAAAGTGACTGTTACTTTTTGATTAGAACAGCATATAACATTTAAGTTACGATATTTATTGCCAGACGCTGCTGTCAAAGAAGCAACTTACGATCCTTCAACCATCACAGATACCCAGATACCCTACACATCCTAGGTGCTTTATTGTGCAGCATTTCTACGTGTACTCTGTCTGGGTTTATCTCAACAGCTTGCCCTAGGTACACTACTCAATCCTGCCGCCTTTCAACTCACGGCGTTTCGCAATTCTGAAACGTTTTCCACTTTCGAAATATGACCGTTGAAAATATATTATAACTGATTTACGAGGGTCGGCTGATAAGTACCGGGCCTCACACAGATATGGTGCCACTAGACCAGTTAGACGGTATCATCGTCTAGTTTAACTCTAGACTAGCTTGCATCCATAGTTTGAGACGGCTTATTGCCATGGATGAAACTTGGATACATCACAACATTCCAGAAAGTAAATCACAGTCAAAGCGGTGAATTGAGCCAGGTGAACCAACTTCAAATTCAATTTTGTCAGCTAAGAAGGTTATGGCGAGTGTTTTCTGGGATGCACAGGGAATTATTTTTAATTGATTACTTGGAAAAGGGTGACTATCTTGTGATTACTACTACACAAGTTTACTGCAACATTTTGAGTGATGAGGTGAAAGAAAAAGACCACATTTGGCAAAAAAAAATCTTGTTCTTGCCCATCGTTCAGTCATTGCAATGGGAAAAATGTGAGAATTAAAGTTGGAATTGCTTGAATATTCACCCTATTCACCAGATCTAGCACCCAGTCACTACCATCTGTTCCCAAACCTCAAAAAAAATTCTTGGAGGACGAAGATTTCACAGCATTGATGCGGTAAACAGCTATTTTGAGGACCTTGATAAATCGCACTACAGAGGTGGTTTAATTAAATTAGAACACCGATATGACAAGTGTATTAGCCTTTCTGGAGATTATGTTGAGAAATAAAGCAACAAAAAAAAAAGTAATTGCTGGACTTATCAGCGAACCCGAACCCTAGTATACTGGCATATTCCCCCTAGAAATGTCATGATACGACATTTGTTAAAGCTATTTCAATGATTTTTTTTTTTTTTAAATCGACGCTAGTCTTGAAATTCCGTGATATTTGTATGAGAGGAAGCAAAAAATGAATCATAACTTCTCATTTGAGAAAAGTACAAGTATTGGGAATTTTAAATTAAAAAAAAATATGCTGTGCTACACTTACATTACTTTCTCTAGTTTTTCTTATTTCTTTTTACAAAAGATTATTATTCTTTCTACACCAAGCTAATCGAGATAAACATTAGCAGAATGTTCTTATTACTTAGTTCCTTAAAAGTAGAAGGGAACTAAAGGAATGCGCTGTGCTAAAGTGATAGTCAATGTAATAAAGGCTTCGTTTTATATTCTCATCGATGTTCACTTTGCTTGGCCAAGAGTAGAACAAAATAAAAACGGACATATCTTGTCTGAGAAACGTATGAGTATTTTAAAATTGAAACTAATAACAAAGAATTCTTGGAAACTATAACTCTACAACAAAAATGCGTATCATATAAATTGTGTGTTTTAAGATCTACATTTTATGTATAATAAGTTTTTGTCTATCTCCTACGGTTTAACAGCTATGCAAAATTCTGCAAGAATCAACCACAATAAAGTGCTTCTCAGAGGCTATTCCCAAAACATCAAGATATATGTTTATTTTTGTGATGTAAATAACTTTAATATACAGTACTTTAATCAAAATTGTTACAGCCACTTTTGGGAAAATCAAAATGTTTCCATGTAAAGGGTAGTTTGGGGGGGGGATTTTCTTGAAAATCCTCGTGTCGCATCCTTGGAAGATACCAAGTTTGGTATTTAAGGGTCTTTTAGTTTTTGAGCTATCCTGTCCTAAGACACACACACACACACACACACACACACACGCGGATCGAATTTTTGGGTGCATTACAATACCTTCTCTATACATAGTACGTCTAGAGAAAATAACAAGGAATATTTCAGCAACAGTTAACTGGATAAAAAAAACGTCTTTCACATCCTTAGAGCAATTTTTGGAAAAATCGAAAATTTCGAAAAATATCCAAAGGAGAGTTAGGTTTAGAGAGATTTTCTTGAGAAACTTTGGAAGATGGGTTGTTACATAACCGACTTCTCATTTTTGAGTTATGTACATCACAAATCCATAGACACAAACATACATTCGTGCGTTTTTCTAACAGTAGTTTTTAGGAATTTAGAGGTTGGCAAAACAATATTTCCGGTGAAATCTGGGAATCCAATCTTGGGTGGAATACAATATCTTCCTAGTATGTACATAGTAGAGAAAGTAAAACATGGAACCGTAATATTGGTTTCTGAGTTGACATATTCCACAAAAAAAAAAAAAAAAAAATATTTAAAATACACTGTGTGTAGTTGCATAACAGTGCTAGTATTTAGTAGAATTGTACACTCGTTCCGAACGAGGTGGACTTCACAGACTATTCCCAGAAAATTGAAGATCAACATTTTATGTTAATATATGGTATTTTAATAAAATACTCAAAAGACTGTACTGAAAGACTATTATCTGTCCAGACTTAGTTCACCAGAATGTATTATTCCGCGAACGCACGTGGACGGACCACGTGGAGCTTAGCTGTGATCGTCTCCCCTACAACTACAAAGCACTAATGGTAGGAAATAAATACCTATCTACATTCGCTCTTCACAGATATCAATTCAATCTATGAGACTTATAATAAATCTAAGAACATAAAACAAGCAGACTAGTTGCTATTCACTATGAAAGATGAAATTCTCGAGTAAAATTATAAAATGCAGGCATGCTGTTCGTTTGCGTATTGCACGCACTCATCACTCCAAATGGCAATATTTTGTGTGTGTGAACAACCATCTACTGCACATTACTTTGATATACAGCAATATTACAATGACTCGCCCGGAGAAGTTAATCTGAAGATGGAAGTGGGTCCTCTCCTTCAAGATCCGAGTCATCTGTTGTAAACGCAATGGAACTGTGTGAATCATCACCGGGATTGATAATTAATTAATCGGTCAACGACAATGTCCACCGTTCCCTCCAAATCCCACATTGTTTCCTCTTCCCGAACAATGTGGGATACACATTCGCTCCATTTTTCGACTGTCACGTGCTGAAATGCTGATTGCACCAGATGTCATACCTCCCTAATTTAAAAATGTTGTTCTTTCTAGCTATATACCCCTTTATTTGACTCCAAACAAGCGTAATTGGTTTGAGATAACAATGAGAAGAAGATAATCTCAATACTACAGTCATGATCCGCTTTCTCGGCCAAATCGTCTACAACAAACTTCTCTTGCTGCTTTACATGACCAGCTGCTCAAATTTAACTATACACTCTCCTAAATTTATATGTTTGTCTTGAAGCCACTTTATAATAAGTTCTTTTCTCCAAGAACAAACTCGTCACACCACTGCAGCATTTCCTCTTTTTCCCGGGTGTCGAAAACTTTCCCGTAGTTCACTCTTTTCTTGTGCACTTTAATGCTGCCTACCGAAACACCAGTAAATTCGGCCGTTAAACCAGGGATATTGTCTAATGCAGCTTTAGGATATTTTTCAGAAAACTTATTGTGTAGGTTAAGAACAATTGTTTTACGTCACTTTTTAAAGGTTATGTTTCACCACCTGGTATCACACGACTCCGCCATTGCTTACATAAGTACACTACGCTCTCCACGTGGTAACTGAAAGTCATCCGTTGCAATGAACAGCACAGCACACGTGCTTTGTTGTGTAAGGGAATAATGATTAGAATTCAACCAATTTCCGTCTAATAGTAATTGTTACTATATTATTTTGAAACATTGCATAGTTTAATGTGAAATTTGAGCACTTCTTTCAAACAATTAAGAGGACTATTTTTTATACAGAAAAGCAGTAAAACGTTCAGCAACTAATCAGAACTGTATCGACCTGTTGCTTTTGTTTACATTGCCGGTGAACTACGGCTGGACAGATAAAACAAGGCTGAAAAAAAATCTACATCTCTGCAACAAATTATGGTTAAAAAGCTTATGCTTCTATTTATATGACGCTAATCAAGAAAAATTAGCAGAAATATTCTTATTACTTGCTTCCTTGATAGTAGAAGAAAAATAAAAGAGTGCCATAGGTTAAAGTGATGGTCAAAAGCTGGTTGCTATGTGACTGAAGTTCCTTTTGTTTGTATGGACAGGAGTTGACAAATTCCTGAATGAGAGATGTTAAGTTTTTCAAAACTGAAACCAAAAGCAATCAACTCCACGAAAAAAATGTATATGATATAAATTGTTTGTTTTATCCTGATCTACATTTTTTTTTTGCAAGTATTTGTCTATATCTTACGTTTTACCAGTTATGCAAAATTCAGTAAAATTAATCCAGAATAAAGTAGCCTTCAGAGGCTATGGCCAGAAAACTGAAAATATGCATTTAAATATCAGGTAAATACGTCCAGAAAGTAAGTTCCGTTTGGTAATAAAATTAAATTGTGTACAGATACAGAATAATTATTTATTGCACAAAATTCTATAACTCTTAAACTACTTTTCCACATAACTGCCGAAATTTTGCAGGCATTTGCCATAGCGTGGCACAAGTTTTTGTATATCTTCTTCATAGAAGTTTGTCGCCTGTGTCTTCAAAAAGTTGGAAACATTTTCTTTCAGCTCTTCGTCGTCGTTGAAGTGTTGACCGCCAACGAAAGACTTGAGATGTAAGAACAGAAAGTCGCTAGGAGCGAGGTCAGGGCTGTACGGAGGATGGTCAAACACGTCCAAGCCAAATCCCTGTAGGAGGTTTTTCGTCACATTTGCATTGTGTGGTCGTGCGTTGTCGTGAAGAAAAACAACACCTTTTGACAGCAAACCTCTGCGCTTATTCTGTATTGCGCGGCGCAATTTCCTAAGTGTCTCGCAATAAACATCTGCTTTGATTATTTGACCACGCGGTAAGAAATCAATGAATAAGATGCCTTTCCAGTTCCAGACCACTGTGCACATCAATTATTCGAGGTGTCAAGATTTATTTCGACTTAACCTTTGCTGGGGATGAAGTGTGCCTCCATTCCATTGATTGCCGCTTACTTTCAGGGGTGTCGTAAGAAACCCAAGTCTCATCTCCTGTGACTATCTGTGTCAGAAATTCTTCGCCGTCTTCATCATAACGGGTTACAAACTGAAGTGCACTGCCCATCCGTTTTGTTTTGTGTTGCTCAGAAAAGAATCTTTGGTACCCAACGTGAGCAAAGTTTACGAAATTTTAGTTTTTCGGTAACAATTTCATGAATTAGTGATCGTGAGCTTTGGGGAAAGTCCATAGCGAGAGCACTGATTGTAAACTTGCAGTTTTCCTGGATCTTGTCATCAATCTCGTGAACCAGTTCTTCTGTAACCAAAGATGGACGCCCACTTCGTTCTTCATCGTGCACTTCACTACGTCCTTCATTGAACTATCGGACTCATCTTCTCACCATTGAATCACTCATCGCATTTTGTCCGTAAACTTCGCAAATTTGCGGATAAATTTCAATTGGTTTCACTTTCCTAGCTTTCAGAAAACGAATCACAGATCTGATTTCACAAGCGGCAGGATTTTCAATCAGCATCGACATTGTAAACAAGCACAACAAAGCGTATGTGGCTGACAGCGATCTCAAAGTAGCGCACGTTTCATCTCCTTGATCCAGAGCGTCTACCGCACATGTGAGGAACTGCGATCGCAGCGCTGCAGCGGAGATAAATTGAAACGGAACTTACCTTCTGGACGTACCTCGTATATTTAATATACGATATTTTAATCACAATCGTTAGAGCCATTTTTAAAAAAAATCAAAATTTTCGAAAAAAGTTCCATGTAAAGGGTAGTTTGGAGTGGGGGTATTTTTCTCAAAATCTTCGTGTCGCATCCCTGGAAGTTACTAAATTTAAATACCAAGTTTGGTATTTTACCGACTATTCGGTTTTGAGTTATCGTGTTCACAGAGACAGACACACACACACACACACACGCACGGGCCTTTTTGTGAAAATGCTATTTTTGGATACAGCGGACTCTAAAACTTATATTTCCGGTGAAATCATGGTATCGAATTTTGGGTGGAGTGCAATACCTTCTCTATACACTATATACATAGTACGTACAGAGAAAGTAAAAATGTTTTTTTTTTTGGGGGGGGGGTTCTAAAGCATGTTTTTCCGGTGAAATCTCGGTATCAAATTTTTGGATGTATTAGAATATCTTCTTCATATACTATGTACATAGTACGTGTAGAGAAAGTAAAAACAGAAAGGTTTAGTAAAATGCACTTTACTAAAGAGAACGGGTATTTTCTTGAAATTGTTGGTGTACATCTTTTAAAGATCTGAAGCCAGATATTGCTAGACGTTACGTGGGCTGTTGTTTGACCTTCATCTCTCGGAGTACCTATGTATGCGTAGGTGTACGTGCGTGCGTGTGAGTGTTTGTGTGCGCTCGTGCGGTGGAGCAGGGGAGCTGATTTACATTTCCACCCCAGCATTTCTATCCCACTTAGCGATGCCCGACATGGTCCCAAATTACATGAATTCTAAATTATGGACACATATCGTTTTCCGATAATGGAATGGGTTACCCCGGGGCGAGGCTGAATAGCGCGTCGTCCCTTTAGCCCCATCGCCTTTAAAGCACTTACAGGCTTCACCTCCCCAGGTGCTAAGGACGAAAACACAAGATTACGTAGCTCTAACACCAAAATGAATAAAACAAGAATAATGAATTATTTTAAGGAGAGCTTTTAAAATAAAGTTGATTAATTGCTTAAACTGTGTCAGATTTTGAAGCTAAAGCTAAATATTAAGGATACCCATCTGTGAAAAATGATCAAAACTGAAAAAAAGTCTGATGTGTTCCATTCACATGACATTCTCTACATCTCTGCAACAAATTATTGTTAAAAATCTCATGCTTCTATTTATTTCATGGTAATCGACAACAAATTAGCAGAAATTGTTTTATTACTTGCTTCCTTGTAAGTAGGAGCGAAATAAGGGAATACCATAGGTTAAAGTGACAGTCAAAAGCTGGTTGCTATGTGACTGAAGTTCCTTTATTTCTATGGACAGGAACTGACAACTTCCTGTATGAGAAAAGTTAAATTTTTCAAAGCTCAAACAAAAACAAGAAATCTCAAAAAGGATCAACTCCACGAAAAAAAGATATACAACATACATTGTGTGTGTTAATGGCTCCACATTTTTTTGTGGTAAGTTTTTATCCATTTCTTACGGTTTAGCAGTTATGCAAAATTCCGTAAAATTCGCCAAGAATAAAGTAGTCTTCAAAGACTATTTTCAGAAGATTTAAAATATACATTTTATTTGTCAGGTAAATATCTTTAATATACGATATTTTAATCAAAACCGTTAGAGCCACTTTTTAGAAAATAAAAATTTTTGAAAAAAGTTTCATGTAAAGGGTAGTTTGGGGTGGGGGGATTTTTCTCAAAATTTCGTGTCGCATCCCTGTAAGATACTAAACTTAAATACCAAATTTTGTATTTTACCAACTTTTCGTTTTTGAGTTACGGTCTTCACAGACACACGGACCTTTTTCTAAAACTACTTTTTTTGGATACTGGGTACCCTTAAACATATATTTCCGGTGAAATCTCGGTAACGAATTTTTTGGTGGAGTGCAATACCTTGTGTACACACTAGGTACATAGTACGTATAGAGAAAGTAAAAAAAATTGCGTAATTAAATAATATAATGCTTGTAGTTAAATTTCCTGTTGTTTTTATTAACATGCGGCGCTTTAAACCGTATCACGTGACTATTTAAATGGATGACTGTAACTGGGTATGGAGCTTTAACGTTTTCACTATGGTGAAAAATTGCTAAAAATCCGAAATTTGGTTTTGACCATTACCACTTGCCCTTAAATATGTCTATTTCAACTTGAAAATACAATAACATGCACTAATAACTAAAAAAGTGAGTATAGTAATATGTTTCAAAATTTACAAAACAGGTCTCACACCGCGTGCTTCTACCTGCCCCGTCATCATTCAGGCTTGCCGTACCACCGATTATTTAACATGGGCCCTTCCCATCCTAAACCACAGGCGAGATAGAGCACCAGGCGGGCCTCCCCACACCCCACTACTAATGATTTTTGTTTTCCTAAGAAGTAATTTATGCATCGTGCACAACTTTTGATGAACTGGCATAATACAAATACTTAATTATTTTTTAAATCCAAAATGATTGAAAATATCAGCATGAAACTCAAATCCTATGGGTAATTATATCACAGCAGTATGTAAATTGTTTTTCAAAAATATTGCTTGAAAAATGCAAGATTTGGAAATTTAGGGCACCCTTGAAGAGGTTGTAAACTGGAATATATCTTAAAAAAGTCTGTGTTCCATTCACATGATTTTCTCTAAACTTAAGCAACAATTATTGTTAAAAAGCTTATGCTTCTTTTTACTTAATGCTAATCGAGAAACAATTAGCAGAAATGTTCTTATTACTTGCCTCCGTGCAAGCAGAAAGGCAATAAGGGAGTATCATAGGCCGAAGTGATAGTCAAAAGCTGGTTGCATGTGATTGAAGTCCCTTTGTTTTTGTACAACAGTTTACAAATTCCTGTATGAGAAGAGTATAAGGTTTTTAAAGCAGAAATCAAAAACAAAAGAATATCTCAAAAACGATCAAATCCGCGAAAAAAAAGTATTACATAAATTGTGTGTTTTATTTTGAATTACATTGTTTATAGTAAGTTTTTGTCTATTTTTAAAGTTTACCAGTTATGCAAAATTCAGCAAAAAATCATTCAGAATAAAGAGGTCTTCAGAGGCTATTCCCAGGAAATTCAAGATATATGATTTATTTGCCATATAAATATCTTTAATATACGGTAATTTATCAAAATTTTAATTTAATTTTAATCAAATTTCCGAAATTTTTTACCATGTAAAGGGTAGTTTGAGGTGGAGGGGTTTTTCTGAAGCTCTTCGTGTTGCATCCCTGGAAGATGCTAAACTTAAATACCAAGTTTGCATTTTACTGACTTTTCGTGTTCACGTACACACACTCACACATACACGGACCTTTTTCTGTAAATACAGGGGACCCTAAAAAGTACATTTCTGGTGAAATTTGGTATCAAACTTTGGGTGGAATGCAATACCTTCTCTATACACTATGCACACAGTACGTATAGAGAAAGTAAAAAAGGAAAACTGTGTGAAAAGACTGTGCTTTGTGGTTAGAAATTTAATACTCCCATCTCAGTATTGTTAAATAGTAATAGAACGATGAGACAATGCAACGTGTCTGATTGGCATGTGCAATAATAAAATGAAAAATATATTGAGTGTGTGCCAAACACGTCGGAGTTTCACTTTCCATAGAAATATCAAAAGACATGGTATTCCCACTGGGGTTCGTTCTTGTCTACACTTGAATCTCCAAATATCGGTGTTCCTTCTGTTGTTTACTTTATATGACAGTTTAAAATTCATATTCAATATGTTTGGATCGAACAATTTAACTTTGGTAAAATACATTTTATGTGTCCTTTATTTTTATTCTGCGATGGTTTTTAGTCTTTTTCTATAATTCATGCAAAATTTGTTTCATCATATGTGTTTCTGATTATACTGAAATAAAAATTCCCGATCTAATAGCCACAGAACTCCGGTGCACACCCAGGATATAAACTTATCGGAGACCATGTGATAGAGAGAATGCCCTTGTCTATCAATTTCTTTGTTCGCATTCGAGTCCGTTCTCAAAGAAAATGGCTGACCGGGCATTTATTCGTGACTAGCTGGGTTACCCGACGTTGCAATGGTGGCTTTTTAAACTTCAGTGACGAAATAATTGCATATACATCCCTGCGTTCATTATGAAATTATTGTACAATGATTTAAAGGATTTTAACTTTGAATTCTACTTTTTATTTTTCTCGTAACTTCGTACAGCCAAACTGTTCCAAATAACGGAGACAAAATTTGATGTTTACGCAAAAACCCGGGAAAGACAGGCGCAACATCTGAATCTTTAACCCCGCACTCCGATACTCTTCGTAGTTCTTAAATGCTGCTTAATCTATCAGTATCCTTTGTGGTAGAAAAATCCTGTGTTGGAGTTACCCAAGGAACCTACTAAGGTAGGTATAGTTTGGAGCACTCAGGGTTCCGAACAATCCTGACTTCCTAGGTAGCCCCCCCCCCCCTCTCGTCCTTCTAGTAGTCTAAACGTCCGTCGACGTATAGACAGTGCATGGAACCCGTGTTGGTGGGAAGGAATATCCTGAATGGATGAGGATGGCGTATGGACTTCTGTTTTTTTTTTTTTTTTTTTTTTTTTTTTTTTTTTTTTTTTTTTTTCAGTTACCAGGGGTGGGGTTGCGTAACTTAATAAACCACTTTGGTTTCTGCTTTACCTAAACTATCCCAGCCGTAGCCAGCCGCTCGGGGTTAGGCTGTTTTAATCCAACTCCAGGGTGGGTGAACGGCGAACCTGCTATACCCAATGTGTAGCCTATCATCCCAGTGGGTTGACCTCGTTGAAGTCCTGCATTAGAGCTCGTAATGGCTCACTCCTGGTAGAAGCTGAATCTTCATAGCACGCGGCGAAATTACTAAAAGCTAATCTTTTAGCCAGCTACCTAAATAAGGTTGTAATTCTCAATCCTTGAATTCCTCACGCGGTTTGGTTTACACACGTTGAACAGGATATTCAAGAGATTCCTATAGATCAATGCGGCATCTCTGTGTATATGATTCAGCGGCAAGTAAACCGTGAATTCGTGCCTACCATACCCTATTCCTTTCGAATAATCTTTCATAAAGGATTAAGGCGGGGTACAAAGCCATCGAGGGTGGGCTGTACATACATAGATCGCTTAGGTTGTAAAGTGTCAGTGCTTTGGATACGATAGCAAGTTTTACAATACTCAGTCTACATGCTTCAAATATTAGATATTTTGTACGATAGATGGATCAGTTGCATCTGGCGTTAACTGTGGTGGTGAACATCCATCTAGTTCCCATGAACTACCCCGTTTTGCAGAGGAAAGGGCAATCCAGGAGATAAGGGAAAGAGAGATGTCCTTCTCGAAACTCGTAAACTCCTGCGTATCCGCCAACTCTCTCTCTCTCTCTGTCCGGAACTATAGTTCCGTTGCAGCTAAATCGGCAACGAGTCGGGAAATGACAAGTCAGTCTAGCGATATAAACGGCGCGTCATTACAGAACAGATTCTTGAGGTCAGACCTAGCCAAAGCCTTTGACATCTACGTCTGTTTCTGCATCAACATCTCCCAAATCGGCTAGTGTAAAGAGCACGGGGTAAATGTTCCCAAATCTGTCGACCTCTGGCAATAAGACTGGTAAGCCCGTCACCTACACTGCACTAGAAGTACAAATCAAGACCCATTCTTTTGGAACCGACTTCCTCAAATAAAGTGTTAGGTTTGCTCCCAAAACAAGAAACGGAAGCAAAAGTTCACATATTTTTCTATTCAGAATCTCTTCCGAGGAATATTCTGGAAGGAACGCATATCGGAGACAACCATCTTCGCCGATCTCTGTTTACCATTGGAGGAGATGGAGGAGGAGGATTCTGGCCAACTGTGAGAAGGACAGTGAATAAAAGGCAGGATTATCCTGCTGTAAAATGTATTAGCCAATGAACAAGGGTAAAGTAAAGCTACCATCAGGAGCGTGACAGCAGATGGATTTCAAAGCAAATACGTAGTTACGAGCTTTAGCCTAATGTGTTCCACTGTTTTCATTATAACTACAAGGAAATTTGCAATAAAATAATTTATACAACTTTTATCTGAATTAAAGCAAAACAGATAGCAGATTCAACAATTTTAAGTATACTTTCTTGCAGAATGAGTAGAGAAAGTCAAGTGAATGTAATACATCTGACTATTTATTTATTATTAGATTTAGCTGCGTACGTATTCAAAATCTCCGTTGTACATGTCACTGTATTCAGTGATAGTTAACTTACGCGAGATTAAATACATCATCACTCATACTTTTGTATATTATAACGCCTGTATAACGTCAGCCACATTCCAGCACTTCGTTGAATCAGTGGTGAGAAGGTTGGCTTACGACGCCTGCTGAAATATCAGGTTAACATCATCGTTGTAAGCAACATCTTCAAAGCTATCGAGAACCTGACCAAGATTTTTCCTGGTCTTGAAGCTGAAAGTGAAGAAGTGCCAATTCTGCAACGAGGTGAACCACTTGTCTGACCATCTATGGAGGCAAACCCGCAGAAGGCTATGGTAGTGAGAATTGGCCTCGCCAAACAGGCAAACGAGAGCTCAAATCTGCTTGCCGATATTCATTTATTGCAGTCGGTATATCAGAAATTCCCCAGCTTTGCGAAATCTTCGTCTGATGGAAGAGAACCGGCATTACACGTGGTTAATAGAAGTCGAGAGACTTTGCAGGATGCCCATGTTAGGATACTACAAAACCTGGCGGCGACTTTATTGTTGAGGCACTCTAACCCAGGTCTAGGATGGAGAACAATACGCTCTTCACGGCAGAAAAAACTGCATTACTTTAACGATTTTTATTAAAATACTATGTTTAGGCTATATTCATCACAAATAAAAGGTTCATCTTGAATGTTTAGGAGTAGTCTCTGAACCTCTTTTAATTCCGGATGACTCTTACGTAACTGGTAAACTGTAAGAGATTGACAAAAATTTACAGTACAAAAAATCTGATGTGTTCCATTCACATGATTTTCTCTGCACTGCTGTAACAAATTATTGTTAAAAAGCTTCTTCTCCTATACACTTCATGGTAATCGTGATAAACATTAGCATAAATTGTCTAAATTACTTGCTTCTTTGTAAATAAGGAAATACACCAGGCTAAAAACTGGTTGTCATGTGGTTTAAATCCGTTTCTATGCAGGGCCAAGAGTTTGCAACTTTTCGTGTGAGAAAAGTTTTAAGTATTTTACATCTGAAACAAATAGCAAGGAATATCTCAGGAATGGTCAATTCAACGAAAAAAAAAAAAATTATATATATTGTGTGCTTTAAACTGGTCTACAAGTTTTGTGAAGTAAGTTTTTTTCTATCTCTTACGGTTTACACAAAATTCATTCAGAATAAAGCCGTCCTTAAAGGCTATTCCCAGAAAAGTCAAGATATACATCGCATTTGCCATATAACTATCTCTTGATATTCGGTATTGTAATCAAAATCGTTACAGCTATTTTTGAAAAATCAAAATTTTCGAACTTTTTCTATGTAAAGGATAGTTTGGGGTAGGGGGATTTTTCTCAAAATTTTCGTATCGAATTCTAGGAAGATACTAAACTTTAATACCAAGTTTGGTATTTTGCGACTTTTCGTTTTTGAGTCATTGTTCACGGACACACACATACACAGAAATTTTTCTGAAAATACTTTTTTTTATACAGGGGACCCTTAAAAATATATATTTCTGGTGAAATCTCAGTATGGCATTTTTGGGTGCAAAACTACCTCCTCTATACTTGTAGAGAAAGAAAAAAAAATCACAAATATCCCCCTCAAAGCAGGAAGATTTTTCGGAATTCTCTTTTTTCTCAAAATTGGCTATGCCCAATATTAAATGTGTTACAAATAAATGTATATTTTGGATTTTCTGGGAATAGCCTCTGAAGCCCTCTTCATTTTGAATACCTTTGCAAAAGTAGTAAACTGTAAGAGATGTAAAAATATTGCTACACAAAACGTACATCTCACTAAAATACGTAGTTTATTTCCATTACATTTTTTGGTGGACTTAACCATTTTTGAGTCATTACTTGTGATTGTTTTTCATTTTCCAAAACTTATATTCTTCTCTAATGTGACAAGCTGTCATTCATTACTCCCTCCCTACCCCTCTCTCTCTCTCTCTCTCTCTCTCTCTCTCTCTCTCTCTCTACTCCTAAGAATGCAAAAAGTACGGAATTTCAATGTCATCACATAGCGATTTTGAAGAGTTGACCTTGGGCTAGTGTATTCCCTAATTTCGCTCTTACCTACAACGAAATATATAGAAGGTGCATTCTGTTGTTATTTCTCTTAATTAGCAAAATGTAATATGTTCCATTCACATAACTTTCTCTAGCTTTTTCGCAAAAAACTTTTGTTACAAAAGATTATTCTTTTATCTACATCATGGTGATCGATATAAATATTAGCAGAATTTGTCTTATTACTTGATATTTTGTAAGCAGAATGGAAGTAAGGGAATACACTAGGCTAAAGCGATAGTCAGTACCTTTAAAAGCCGGTCGGTATGTGAAGCATATGGAATTCCGTCTCTTTGTTTGCCAGGAGTAGGTAAACAGAAGATAGAAGAAAGAAAGTGACCTACAATTTGAGAACAGTTTAAGTAGCTTAAAATTGAAACAATGGCACGGAATATCTCGGAAATGGTCAACTCTATAACCAAAATGTATACAGCATAAATTATATGTTTTAACGAGATCTACATTTTTGTGCAGTAAGTTTTTGTCTATTTCGTATGGGTTACCAGTTATGCAAATTTAAGCAAACTTCATCCAGAAGCTATTTCCAGAAAATTCAAACTATACAGCTTATTTGTGATGTAAATATCCTGATATGTTGTACATTAATGAAAGTCGTTAGTCATTTTTGAAAAAAACAAAAGTTTCAAACATTTTTGCATGTAAGGGATCGTTTAAAGGGGGGCATTTTCTTGAAAATGTTCGTGTCGCGTCGTTGGAAGATACTAAACTTAAATACCAAGTTTTGTATTTTATGGTCTTTTAGTTTTAGAACACTATCCAAAGGCTCACACACATACAAAATGTGTTTTTCGGTCACTGGGGATCTTAAAACATATATTTCCGGCGAAATCCTAGTTCTCTATTTATGTACATTGCACAAACGCGGTACAGAAAGTAATGAAGTAGATAAAATAATAAGGTTTTGTAGGAATACTAACTCCATGGCACGACAGTTAACAAGGAACCTTGGCCTACCGCACGGCCACTGCGTCTCCCATCTCGGTCCAGGAAAGACGTCATGTATGCGGTGCAGTATTGGAGGGTGAGGCGTGGTCAGAGCCTCGAACCCTCCCGGCCGGTTAATGTGGAGCCGCTAGTTCTCCAACAATTGGCCACCCCTCAGGGACCTCACGAGGCTGAGTGCACCCCGGACCAGGTCTCCCAGCGGGAGGAAAATCCCCACGCGGGTACCGGGAGTCGAACCCAGATCTCCCGCTTGGTAAGCAGCTGTGCTACCATCGCGCTAAGGAGACGACCCTTTGTAGCAATAAGTGTTGCAAAATAAATAGAGAAGGTCATGTGAATGGATTACATCAGATTCTTTTTACTTTCCTACACGTACTACGTACTTAGTGTATAGAGAATGTATTGTATTGCACCCAAAAATTCGATACCGGGATTTCAGCGGAAATACATGTTTTGCGACCCCCTGAATAAAAAAAGCATTTTTAGAAAAATGTTCGTTTGTGTTTGTGTGTATATATCTGTGGACAGCATAGCTCAAAAATGAAAAGACCGTTAAATTTCAAACTTGGTGCTTAAGATTGGTATCTTCTAAGGATGCGACACGATCCCCACCCCAAACTACCGTTTACATGGAAAAAAATTCGAAAATTTTGATTTTCTCAAAAATGGCACTAACGATTTTGATTAAAATTTCTTATACCTAAGATATTTACAGGCAAAATAAAATCCATATCTTGAATTTTCTGGGCATAGCCTCTAAAGACTTCTTTATTCTGGATGATATTTATTGAATTTTGCATAACTGGTAAACCGTAAGAGATAGACAAAAATTTACTACACAAAAAATGTAGATCACAATAAAACATACAATTTATGCTCTATACATTTTTTTCGTGGAGTTGATCGTTTTTGAGATACTCCTTGTTTTTGGTTTCAGCTTTAAAAAACATACTTTTCTCATACAGAAATTTGTCGACTCCTATCCATACAAACACTTCAGTCACATAGCAACCAGTTTTTGATTATCACTTTAACCTATGGTACTCCTTTATTTCGCTTCTAATTGCAAGGAAACAAGTAATAAGACTATTTGTGCTAATTTTTTCTCGACTAGATGAAGGAAATAGAAGAATAAGCTTTTTAACAATAATTTGTTGCAGAGATGTAGAGAAAGTCATATGAATGGAGTATATCAGGTTCTTTTTTTCTTTATCTCTTTCCTTACTTGCTTAGACTTGTTCTTTTACTCTGGGACTCTATTTTGTTCGCAGTTTCTGTCTGCCTGGCCCATTCTAAAGAACGAGCCAATAATCACTAAATTACTAAAATCGTAAAATCATTACAATTATTCCACCTCCTCCTCTTTCCCATGCCGTTTTGCTTTCCCTCCCTTACTGTAAATTACATCGTCGTTCGAGAGAGTGCAGAAGAAGCAGGAACATTTTGAGAGGAAGATGCCGCAAGTGTTCACGAAAAAAATGGGAAATTCATCAGAGAAATGACCGCTTTGAAAGTTAAAAGCCTAGGGAGTCTAGTAGTCATTGTCCAGCATTAAAATCTAAAAGAAAAGATACACAACAGTGCATAAAAGATTGGAAATTTTAGAAGTGCTGCAACATATGGCGATTGTTAAATAGGTGGAAAGCTAAAAAGAGCGATAAATAAAACCCGTGGCGTCAGTTCAACAGACGAGAAAAGAACATATCATAACAATACTGGGGTCGAACGATGAGTCCCGTGCTTCACACAGCTATGGCGTCACTAGGCCAGTTAGACGATAGCATCGTCTAGTTTAGCTCTAAACTAGCTTGTATCTGTAGTTATAGGTCAATAGCTTGTTTAGTTTTCGAATGACAGCATTTTAAACAAGTCAACTTTAGAGTTTTCACGAAAATGGAGGATTTGGAAAAACGAGCTGTGATTAAATACTTCCATTTGAAAGGCTTAACACCTAAAGAAATCAAGGAGGAAATACACAGTACATTGAAGGACTCTGCCCCTTCATATTCAGTGATTAAAAGGTGAGTTGCAGAGTTTAAAATGGGACGTACGAGCACTAGTGATGAGCCTCGCTCTGGACGCCCTGTAGAAGTGACAACTCCAGAGATCATTGAAAAAAAGCATCGTTTAGTACTGGAAGACCGCAGATTAAAGTTGCTTGAGATACAGAGTCTGTAAAAATATCAAAAGAACGTGCAGGTAATATTTTAGGTAATGTTTTGGGCTTTCACAAGGTCTGTGCAAGATGGGTGCCGCGTTTGTTGACACCTGATCAAAAATTGCAAAGAAAAACTGTGGAGTTCCACCGTAAACATTGCAGTGAATTTTTGAGACGGCTTATTACCATGGATGAAACTTGGATACATCACTACACTCCAGAAAGTAAATCACAGCCAAACAGTGGATTGCGCCAGGTGAAGCAACTACAAAAAATCTGATGTGTTCCATTCACATAACTTTCTCTACATCTCTGCAACAAAATATTGTTAAAAAGTCTGTTATTCTATTTACTTAATGCTAATCGAAAAAAAATTAGCAGAAATAGTCTTAGTATTGCTTCCTTTTAAGTAGAAGCGAAATAAGGGAGTGGCATAGGTTAAAGTGATAGTCAAAAGCTGGTTGCTATGTGATTGAAGTTACTTTGTTTGTATGGACAGGAGTTGACAAAGTCCTGTGTGAGTAAAGTATAATTTTTAAAAGCTGAAACCAAAAACAAGGAATATCTCAAAAACGATCAACATCATAAAAAAAGGATATAACATAAATTGTGTTTTTTAAAGTGCTCTACATTTTTGTGTTGTGTTGTGTTTTTTTTTTTTTTTTTTTTTTTTTTCCATCCTTTACGGTTTGGTAAAGGATGAAAAGGTCATTTCCGTAAAATTCGTCCAGAATAAAGTAGTTTTCAGAGGCTATTCCCAGAGAATTCAAGATATACATTTTTTTTGTCAGGTGAATATCCTTAATATACGATATTTTAATAAAAATCGTTAGATTCATTTTTGAGAAAATCAAAATTTTCGAAAATAGTTCCATGTAAAGGGTTGTTTGGGATGGGGAGATTTTTTCTCAATCTTCGTGTCACATCCCTGGAAGATACTAAGCTTACATACCAAGTTTGTGCTAACTTCATATACCCAAGGTCGCGGGTTCACGATGGATTTTTTTCGGGTGTAAAAATCCTTAGCATGGCTTCCCTCGGAAGGGAAGTAAAGCCGTTGGTCCCGTGTTGTAGATTTACGGCACGTAAAAGAACCTCAAGCCTGATAGAGAGGCCTCTGAGCAAAATTAAGCGGTCTTTCACGCCCAATTTAGAATGGGACGCTGAGAACCACAGCAGTTAAAGAGCGTCCATAAATAACACGCCATTTACATTTTACCAAGTTTGGTATTTTACTGACTTTTCGTTTTTGAGCTATCATGTTCGCAGACACACGGACACACATACGCGCGGACCTTTTTGTGAAAATGCTTTTTTTTTTTTTTTTTTTTTTTTGATACAGGGGATCCTAAAACATATATTTCCAGTGAAATCTCGTTATCGAATTTATAGGTGGAGTGCAATACCTTCTCTATACACTATGTGCATAGTACGTGTAGAGAAAGTAAAAAGGCAAAGTCAATTTTGTCAGCTAACAAGGCTATGGCGAGTGTTTTCTGAGATGCACAGGAATTATTTTTATTGATTACTTGTAAAAGGGTGAAGGTATCACTGGTGACTACTATTCAAGCTTACTGCAACGTTTGAGAGATGAGGTGAAAAGAAAAAGACCTCACTTGGCAAAAAAAAAAAAAAAAAAAAAAAATCTTTGGTTACGACAATTCTCCGGCGCATCGTTCAGGGAAAATGCGCCAATTAAAGTTGGAATTGTTTGAACATCAACCCTTTTAGCCTGTTCTAGCACCCAGTGAGTACCACATGTTCCCAAACCTCAAATCATTTCTTGGAGGACGAAGATTTCTCAGCAAGGAGGAAGACGGTAGGTAACGGTATATCTGCAAATGTCTGATTCAGCAAATAATGCCCGCTGTTATTTGAGGCAAGCTGGTCAACAGCCGTCACAACCGAAGGTGTATGTGCATATTACCCTCGTTAAACTTTATTTCCCCCCTATCTGTGTAACTTCCATCCCGTGCTGAGCTTATTTCAGGATTCTGAGACACAACCTATATTATTATTTAGTTGTACAGAACTTTCACAATTTTTCTTTCCGGAAGAGGAAGCTGACACATGTACGTCTGATTTTAATGTTTCCCCCATTTTGTTACTTAACTCTTTACAATATTTCTCTAATTCATCGTGTTTCTCTTTATTTTCCTTACTAGATCTTTCTATATTTGTGTCTAGTTCTAGCTTGAGCTTCGCGAGCTTCTCACTCCAGTCAGAAATATTGTTCTTACTACTGATCACAATTGTATCTACTTTTCTACCTAATAGAGCTACATCTCCACTCAAACTTGTGTGGATTAGTATCATCTCATCCCTGCAATCATTGAATTTGGTTTCCATGCTTTATTAGCAACGCCAGGTCTACCTGTCCCAACATTTCTCTTTCCTTAACATCTTACCTTCTAATATATTTACATTTTCCTCTACTTGGAGGGATAAATTTTGAAACTTAACAGCTACCTCATTGTTTCTTTTTTTTTTTTTTTTTCTAATTCCCTGCTTTGATTTAGAAAATTAGTTTGCATTTCGCCCCCGCAATGACTGCATTTGGGTTTCAATTCCCCCTTTAAGTGACTGAAGTTGTGATTCATTTCTCTCCTGAACTGACGGCATTTCCCCTTTAAATGGCTGAATTGGAATTCATTTCTCTCCTGAAATGACTGTAATTTGTTATTTAGCATATTAAATAAGTCAGCCAAACTCTGTGGGTTCAAGCTGTTTCCTTCCCCAGCTGATTCTTTTAGTGGGTTTGCTACCTGCCCATGGTCATTGCTTTGGAACGTTTCTCCCCCTCCTGCCAAGGTTTGGTTTGAAGAACCGTTCCTTAACCTATTTACTTCTAAGCTATTGTCTGACTCTGGTGTCTGTTGCCTTTCTGTGTATGGTTCACTTTCAGTATGTGTTGCTACAATATTTTGTGAAACCCCTTTTTCAACACTGTCAGATTCCATTGGGCCTAATATTTTTACACCAATCACCCTTCTACATCTCAATAGCATTAAAATTGCCAAATATCTTTATTCCCCTTCAAAATATCTATTTTAAAACTGTGAAAAGAGTTATTCTGAACTTTTTGTTTCTTTGTAGCTGGTTCAACACTTCTTCTTTTACTGAGGTAACACTTTTTGCATTTCACATAAACTATAACTCTCATAGTTGATGATCTGGACGTCTTAGTGGCAATTCTTGAAGCTCTAGTTGTCTATTAACTGGTGACGTCATCAATGTGCCCCTTTCTTCGAGACCTGGGTTGCCTTCTAGGCGTTCTCCGGAGTTTTGCAGAATTATAGCACTTAATTGTTTTTCCGTTGTGTCATTCTTTGTAATTCTTGCCCCACGTTGGGCGCCAATATATCCTGTTATTTGCTTTGTACACCAATATGGCGATATCATGTGAGTCTACTTGGAGTTGGTCGAGGGTTAGAGCTCGTGAAAGTCTCTACATTTAGCGTGTACATTACCTTGCAGATTCTCTTTGTTGGTCTGGCTAAGCTCGTTCTTGTAGACCATGAGCTGTCTCTTGCTCAGGGGGGAAAGAATAACAAAGGTGTGTAACACGTAGTAGACTCAAATAAAAGAGAAATTTCACTTAATTTCACTGATGACTTCTTTTATTGATTATCTGCTGCTGGTTTGAGGCACTAACCCTGCGAGCGACTCCCGACATAAACGATCGCGAAGTTGATGACATAATCTTTATAAGTGCTAGTTCCACTCTTACTGACTTATTATATTTTTACAACCGTCACCGTAGTCTCAAGTTTCACAGTCCGTATAACATTTACGGTAACAGTTGCCCGTCAGATTAACTTTTACTCTAACGCTTCACACACACACAATTAATGCGTATTTCTTACTATTCATCGCCGCCATCAGATTTCTTATGACAAACCGATTTCTTACACTGGGCGCCGCGCGATTTCTTACATTGTGTGTCGTCACATTTCTTACCATGAGCATTTCTTACACTGCGTGCGATTTCTTGTACGCGCATCACTTATATACCAAAATATCCTAATATTGCCCTCCTCTTTGATTGGCTGGAAAGAGGCGCGAAAAGTAGCGTTGTCACGTGATTGAGATTTTTCTTTATTTTCCACCCACGTGGCCCTTCTCTACAATGAGAAAGTGCCTCTCTCCAGATTATAAGGGAAAAGACCTTCCTTCCAACTAGGAGTTGTTACTTGTGTCCCTGATGCTCTAAAATTCGTGTTATTTTCAACAAAGCAAGTAGCCTTGAAGAATACAATGCGAGCTTATACACACTAAGGTTCTGCGTTCTAATGAAGCAGATATTTTTTATATTAAATATGTACAAAACTAATGATTGAACTAACAATATACGCTTCATACTAATATACTGTCGCAAATTCAAGATATACATTTTGTTCCTATTAAAAACGTTAAACATGCGGTATTTTAATCTCATTCGTTTGAGCCTTTTTACTTTCTCTACACGTACTATGTACATAGTGTATAGAGAAGGCATTGCATTCCACCCAGAAATTCGATACCGAGATTTCACCGGAAATACATGTTTTGGGCCCCCGTGAGTCCAAAAACACATACACGCACACGGACCTTTTTTTCTAAGCATGCTTTTTTTTATTCAGGGGACCCAAAACATGTATTTCTGGTGAAATATCGATATCGAGTTTTGTGTCGAATGCTATACATTCTCTGTATACTATGCACATAGTACGTGTAGAGAAATTAAATATATATGCACGAAAAAACTCCATAACACAAATGTGGTGATGAAATTCTTTGAAATTGGTGCAATGGGTAAACAAAGGTAGTTTGTAACAGCAGTAAACTTTGGTTACCATATCTTCAGGAGCTAAGAGCTGCAGAAATTCAGAAATTTAACACTGGTAAGGTACAATCTCCTTAGCAGCCAGCATTGAAATAGCCACATGGACGGTGTAAATAATAAAGGAAGAAACAGCGCTTCACATTTTGCGCGCGTGTGTGCGCCAACAGGATGATAGTGATCCAGTACTTGGCTCTCAGCTAGTTAGTTCTAATTGACTTTGGGAAACTTCATTACAAGTTGATTGTAGGCGCCGTGCCGCGCCCAACCCTCCTTCGCCCTACAACGGTGATTACTGCCGATATCATGTCGTGAACCACACAAAATTCCCCTTCTCGGCGCTTGGCAACACTGCAGTAATGTTCCTTTAATGGGACAGTATGCATATATCTCAGTATCGGTTAAGGATATCGATACCACGCCTGGACTCTTCGCTTCCATTAACAGCTTTCAAAGAAGTACCTATTAAATGCAAAGAAGTAGTCGTTGAAAAGAAAGCTTGTAGTGCAACCTTATTAACGTTTATATATTGTTATACTGGATAGATAGATAGATAGATGATAGAGAAACCGCCAATTAACTAAAAAATCTTGTGTATTACACTTACATGACTTTCTCTACATCTCTGCTACAAATTATTGTTAAAAAGCGCATTCTTTTATACACTTCATGCCTATCGAGAAAAAAAGCAGAAATTGTCTAATTACTTGTTTCCTTATAAGTAGAAGCGAAATAAGGGACTACCATAAGTTAAAGTGATCGTCAAAAGCTGGTTGCTATGTGATTGAAGTTCCTTTGTATAGACAGGAGTTGACAATTTCAGTATTACAAAACTATTAAGTATTTTTAAGCTGACACTTATAACAAGGAATCTCAAAAATGCAGCAAATTTCATCCAGAAAGAAGAGGTCTTTAAAGAGGTAATCCTAAAAAATTTGATATAGACATTTTGGATGTCATGTTATATCTTTAATATACGGCATTTTAAACAAAAACGTTAGTTATTTTTGGAAAATAAGAAATTTCTAATTTTTTTCCCTGTAAAGTGTAGTTAGGGGTGGAGGGATTTTTCTCAAAACCTTGGTGTCGCATCCTTGGAATATACTAAACCAAGTTTGGTTTTTGAGTTATCGTATTCACGGACACACACGGATCTTTTTATAAAAATTCTCTTTTTGGATACAGGGGATCCTCAAACGTCTATTTCCGGTAAAATCTCGGTATCAAATTTTTGGGTGGTACAACACCTTCTCTATGCACTGTGTACATAGTACATGTAGAGAAAGTAAAACACATATTAAATACCAGAGGTAAGGTTCTAACATAATAGTGAAGATTCATTAAAGTTAAAGTCGTGACACAATTCAACATGTTTATTTTAAATATCCAACACAAATTTACAATAACAATGCTTGCACAGTAAAAGTCCCTTTACAATTGTTGCATTCTGCTGTCAGAGTAATTCTGGCCGAGTATAAGGAAAGCGTTTCTCTGAATCCCGAGCCAGGTTGTAAAATGTAGCAAAGTTAACGCACAGGAAAAGATTTAAATAAAAATGCTTGCATTAAACTTACGCGTCATGGCAGTGGCTATACTGTTACGCGATGTACGTTTCCAATGCTGCCCGCCTGGGTAGCATGGTGGTAGCATGTCTGCCTCACGTTCAAAAGGTCGTGAGTTCGAATCTCGCTTAGGGGGTAAGGTTTTTTTCGGGTTTTCCCTTATCCTGAGAAGACTAATGTCGAGTAACTTTAAGCTCCATGGACCCAGAGATCATTTGAGCATCATATCATCAATTGCATTCATCGTCCGATATGACCAAACCAGGTTAAAGGACGTTAAACTACAAAATAAATAAATAAATGACAAGCATTTATGCCGGTCCTCATGGCCACGTTCGCTAAAGCGTCTCGCTTTGGTGCTTCGTGGGCAGGGGATCGTGGGTTCGAGTCCCGCCTTGGGCATGGATGTTATATGTTTATAAAAGAAACAGTTAAACCAGTAATCAGTAAAACCTACGGGGGGAAATGTAAATAGGGATACAGTACCGGAGTCCTGATCAGACTCCGTTACTGTTTAAAAAAAACGGAAAAAAAAAACCAAAACAAAAAACAATGCTCGCCGCCTGAAGACTGGTCTCCTACTATCACTCAGCCGACCCGTGCAACAAATCGTCGGGAGCGCACCAGCCCTTTCTAGCGATATTGCACGAAACCGGCTCCAAGGAAGTAGTAATTTTCCTGGCGCTTCACCCGCGTGAGACTTGCCTGTACTAGCGCCGATATCTATATGTGATGCACTTCTAGTCATAAAGAAGCATGTTACAATATAGGGTAAGGTGCCGTATTTTCGATGGTAGCCTAATTTCTGATGGTAGGGTATTTGCTCCCTGGACAATGCTGCTGATGTGGAAACTATTAGAGCTCCTTGTGCTTCCACCATTTTAGTTGTGTGCTAACCGCCAAGCGCATCAGTCGCGTTCCGTACTCACAGTTAATTTTTACTTTCTCATTACGCACTGTGTACGTAGTGTATAGAGGAGGTATTGTACTCGACCCAAAAATTCGATACCGAGATTTCACGGGAAATATATGCTTTAGGGTCCCCTTTATCTAAAAAAAAATCTGATGTGTTCCATTCACATGACTTTCTCTACAACTCTGCAATAAACTATTGCTAAAATGCTTATGCTTCTATTTACTTCCTGCTAATCGAGAAAACATTAGCAGAAATAATCTTATTACTTGCTTCCTTGTAAGCAGAAGCGAAATAAGGGAGTACCATAAGTTAAAGTGATGGTCAAAAGCTGGCTGCTATGTGACTGAAGTTCCTTTGTTTGTATGGACACGATTTCACAAAGTCCTTTATGAGAAAAGTATGTGTTTTATAGCTGAAACAAAAACAAAGAATATCTAAACAATCAACTCCACGAAAAAAAAATTATACAACATAAATTGTGTGTTTTAAAGTGCTCTACATTTGTTGTGTGGTAAGGTTTTGTCCATCTCTTACAGTTAGCAGTTATGCAAAATTCCGTAAAATTGACCCAGACTAAAGTAGTCTTCAGAGGCTATTCCCAGAAAATTCAAAATATACATGTTATTTGTCAGGAAAATATCTTTAATATACGATATTTTAATCAAAATCGTTAAGAGCCATTTTTTAGAAAATCAAAAATTTCGAAAAAAAGTTCCATGTAAAGGGGTTTGGGGTGGGGGATTTTTCTCAAAATCTTCTTGTCGCATCCCTGGAAGATATTAACCTTAAATACCAAGTTTGGTATTTTAGCGACTTTTCGTTTTTGAGTTATCGTGTTCACACACACATACACACACGGACCTTTTTCTGAAAATACTTGTTTTGGATACAGGGGAACCTAAAATATATATTTCTGGTGAAATCTATGAATCGAATTTTTGGTGGAGTTCAATGCCTTCTCTATACATATAGTGCCTATAGAGGAAGTAAAAAGCATTTTCGGAAGAAGGTCCGCGCGTGTGTGTCCGTGTGTCTGTGAACACGATAACTCAAAAACGAAAAGTAGGTAAAATACCAAACTTGGTATTTAAGTTTAGTATATTCCAGGGATGCGACACGAAGATTTTGAGAAAAATCCCCCCACCCTAACTACCCTTTACATGGAACTATTTTCGAAATTTTTTATTTTCTCACAAATTACTCCAACGATGTTGATTAAAATATCATATATTAAATATATTTACCTGACAAATAAAATGTGTATATTGAATATTCTGGGAATAGCCTCTGAAGAGTACTTTATTCTGAGTGAATTTTACGGAAATGTGCATAACTGCTAAACCGTAAGAGATAGACAAAAACTTACAACACAAAAAATGTAGACCATTAAAACACACAATTCATGTTGTATACAATTTTTTTCGTGGAGTTGATCATTTTTGAGATATTCATTGTTTTTGGTTTCAGCTTTAAAAAACTTATACTTTTCTCACACAGGAATTTGTGAACTGCTGTCCATAGAAACTTCAGTCACATAGCAACCAGCTTTTGATTATCACTTTAACCTATGGTATTCCCTTATTTCGCTTCTACTTACAAGAAAGCCAGTAATAAGATTATTTCTGCTAATTTTCTCTCGATTAGCTTGAAGTAAATAGAAGCATAAGCTTTTTAACAATAATTTGTTACAGAGATGTAAAGAAAGTCATGTGAGTGGAACACATCAGGTTTTTAATAAGGAGTAGAACCCAACTCTTTGAAATTGAGCTAAATCTAAACGATATAAAAAGCAGAGAGGGAATCTAGCTACAAAGTTTAGGGTTTTCGGAAAGCTTTTTCTTCAGTAAATCGCGTGGCTTTGCTGTTCTTTTTTCAGAAAGTGCTGTGTGTATAGTTTCTGCAAATCTCTCACCTTTGTACCTAAAGACGCATTAAATCTTCCCTCTGTGTTCTCTGAAGCGGCTAAAAAGAAAAGTTTGCTCAAAACGACGCCCTTATCCCAAACTATCCGAGCGAGGTTGCGGAGTATATGAGGTAGTGCTCCACCTCCAATACAGAAACGCTTTTATTCACTTCCCATCAATTTGAGAGTGACAGAGCAGACAATATCATTCTACAGAATGCCCCTGCATCTTAAGATGCTTCAGAATTTCACAACAATTAATTTTACGGCGGAGAATTATGATGCGGGTTTCTATCCTTAATTTTAATAGATATTTTAGCACGAGAGGTCCAGGTATCTGAAATAATTTTATTAGTATTGAATGTTATTAATTTGACAGAATTGTAACAGATTTAGAATCTGTAAATATGATAAATAATCATAAGTAGTAAATAGTAAGATTTAACTTTTTAACAAAGATGAAAATCAGTGAAATGCACTATAGATCGTCGTAATGTGGCATATTATTTCACGTAACTGGCAACGAAATAACTGAATGAGAAATCGTGACAGTTAACCTTTTCACAAAACCCAAATGAATTCAAATATTCGTTTCACCAAGCAATCATGGCCACGTAAAACAAAGGAGATCAATTTAGCCCTTACAATAAAGAATTCACGGCGAATCAAGCCATGTGGAAAACACTTACCGCTCCACTCTGAGAAGCCTGTGCGTGCAAAACACTCCGGCCTGAGACTGACAGACAGACGCCTTTTACCTCTTTAGGCCCGAAAAAAATGCGACTCACGCGGCAAAAGGCCGAACTACTTAACAAGTACCTCTATATGTAGCGTGGAACGTAAGAACACAGTGTTGCCACATTATACTGTACCAGAATGGTACACCTCATTTTATTCATTATATTTTTGAAAAATAGTGTGATACAAAAAGTAATTAATTAAGCATGTCCATATTATAGCAAAATTAAATAAACTCCATTATTAAGATGATTCACAATATTTTTAATTTGCGTAGTCACTGTTTAAAGGTCTGTCCACTAAGTACCTTCACTTTGCAGAACCAATGTACTTACTTCTGAATTGCAATGAACTATTAGATACGTCTCAAAGTTTTCCATTGTCATGGAATGTTATTATCGGTTAGAGAGGATGTTTTTGTATACAGAACATGACTTCTCCACGTCACAGGAAGTGATTGGTTCAAATGTAATTAGATTAAAGCTTTCAGGAGAGATATCTGGAAGATAGTCTTCTTCACCGTCGAGGATTTTGCGCACTGCAGTCAATGTCTCCTTAACACACTAAACTTTCTTCATTCCTTGTATTACAACAGTTCCTTCAACAGCACTAACTTAGATGTCACATCAATCACAATGTTCAATGATTCCTTTCAATAGCATGCCACGAGTTTCTGTCAGAATTGAATCGAAAATTGCTTTGGTTATAAGCACAGCTAGGAATTTCGTACCGTTCGCCGTTCCTTATACAAGTTGCGACCGACCGTTTCACCGCATTAAATAAGTCATTGGTGTGAATGCAGGGGAGAGG
The DNA here is from genome assembly GCA_030762935.1 of Hymenopus coronatus. NCBI lineage: Eukaryota > Metazoa > Arthropoda > Insecta > Mantodea > Hymenopodidae > Hymenopus > Hymenopus coronatus. Next base: position 170,521,208 of record CM060881.1, on the reverse strand, counting down.
TAAACAAACCTGTTGTCAAGTAAATAGTATTGTTACCAAAGAACAAAAATTACTCTTTGAGATATTCGTAAAAGCACACCTATATAGATCATTATGTACAACATACAAGTTGTTACATATATTCAGGCTGACTGACTGATTTCCTTCTTTACATATCTACATTATGAAAACACCCAAGCAATGTAACACGAATTGTAATATTTATTGATCGAATTCAAAATAATGGCAAAATCATAAAATTCATTTCTTAAATATCTTCAGATTCTTACTAGGTAAAAACGAAAGTAGGAATTAAACTAAATATTTACTCATCTGCAGCCGTATTATTGAAAACTATATGTACTTCTGAACCTTTTCAAATGTAAACCTCATTCTATGTTCCGACAAATAACATAATGCGAAAAACTCCGTTCTACTTTGCATGAAGTATCAGTATCACCAAGCAAATAGCATTTGTTGGGATCTAAAAGTGCAGCGTGTATGCGATACATCACACTGAACTATGCATTCTTTTCAATTACACTTTTCATTTCATCTTTATTTCAGGTAGAATGCTTGTGGATTAGTAGATCCGTCTTGACAGTTCTTCTACATGCCGCACAGATTCAGTTTAAGTCCATACTTCTGGACTATAAGAGTGTGGTAGTGTTGGGTAACTTTCTGAACAAATTTGCAATCAGTATGTTTCTGTGAAGCAGTTCTGATACAGCGCGTTTGACAGTTTGTTTACTAGAACTGGTATCGGTTTTTGAATAGGTACATGCATAAATGCACTGCTAGAAAACTTACTATAGCTGTAAAACAAATTAATTTTGCTCACATTTGAGCAAAACAAAGATGTTAATCGAACGCCATCTTCTTACTGGTGTGGTTCTCAATAAAAAGATAGCTGTTTTGCAATAATGGGTTGCACTCTATGTTGACCTCTGCTCTCGCAAGTAGCGCCAACCCTGATCGGTCTTACCGTACATAAGGAAATCGGTGCGAACTTCCTAGCAATTAGTACAGTACTTTAGAATCACTGAAAGCACTTTGGGCGTCTCTCAATGAAACTGCTGATTTGAGACAATTTCGACAGGAAATTTATTCAGAGCGTGCAGTAGAAGCCGAAGCCGCCGAGCGACGAAGGGGAATTTTTCCAGAAAGACATATATGTGTGTTAATATTTTATTTAGTAATCAGGGGAAAAACGGAGAGCTGTTTCTTGGAGCAATAAAGAGAATTTTTATTGCAATATTATACCGTTTTAATAGTTTAAACTTTATATAAGAATTTTACTAAATTATAACTTGGTAGAAGAAATTACGCTTGGAATACTCAACTTCCTATGCTATAGATTATGGTAGAACTGAATTTATTAGATTTTTAGCATCAATTTGATTTAACTGCAAATTATGAACCTTATGTGTAGGCGTGACTAAAATCTCTTGCTGCCTATCTGCATTTTCTTTTTAACTAATTTTTACTTCCTCTATACGTAGTATGTACATAGTGTATAGAGAAGGTATTGCATTACACCTAAAAATTCGATACCGAGATTTCACCGGAAATAAACGTTTTATGCTCCCCTGTATCCAAAAAATCTGATTTGTTCAATTCACATGATTTTCTCTACATCTCTGCAACAAATTATTGTTAAAAAGCTCATGCTTCTTTTTACTTCATGCTAATCGAGAAGAAATTAGCAGAAATAGTCTTATTACTTGCTTCCTTGTAAGTAGGAGGGAAATAAGGGAGTAGCATAGGTTAAAGTAATAGTCTAAAGCTGGTTGCTATGTCACTGAAGTTCCTTTGTTTGTATGGATACGAGTTAACAAATTCCTGTATGAGAAAAGTGTGTTTTTTAAAGCAGAAACCAATAACAAGGAATATCTCAAAAACAATCCACTCCACGAAAAGAATGTGTATAACATAAATTGTGTGTTTTAACGTGCTCTTCATTTTTGTGTGTTTAGTTTTTGTCCATCTCATATGGTTTAGCAGTCATGCAAACTTTCGTAAAAGTCATCCAAAATACAGTCTTTTTAGTGTGTGTGTGCGCGCGCGCGCGCGCCTGTGAATGCGTTAACTCAAAAGACGAAAAGTCGGTAAAATACCAAACTTGGTATATAAGTTTACTGTCTTTCAAGGATGCGACACGAAGATTTTGAAGATAATCCCCCACCCCAAACTACCCTTTATATGGAAAAAAATTTCTAAATTTTGATTTTCTCAAAAATGGCTCTAACGATTTTGATTAAAATACTGTATATTAAAGATATTTACACGACAAATAAAATGTACATTTTGAATTTTCAGGGAATAGCCTCTGAAGACCTCTTTATTCTGGCTGAATTTTACATAACTGCTAAACCGTAGGAGAAGGAGAAAAACTTACCTCAAAAAATATGTAGATCACTTTAAAACACACAATTTATGTTATATGCATTTTTTTGTGGAGTTGGTCTTTTTTGAGACATTCCTTGTTTTTGGTTTTCAGCCTTGAAAAACACTTTTCTCATACAGGAATTTGTCAACTCTTGTCCATACAAACAAAGAAACTTCAGTCACATAGCAACCAGCTTTTGACTATCACTTTAACCTATAATACTGCCTTATTTTACTTCTACTTGCATGGAAGCCAGTAATAAGACTATTTCTGCTAATTTGTTCTCGATTAGCTTGAAGTAAATAGAAGTATAAGCTTTTTAACAATAATTTGTTGCAGAGATGTAGAGAAAGTCATGTGAATGGAACACATCAGATTTTTCTGCTAATGTCTTGATTTGAAGAGTGACTCAAGGAGCGTATGTGACGTAACGTGTTCCATAAGTGCGTTGATACATAAGGGCAAGTGATTCCTCTGGTACGTTTGCAGTAATTGTGGAGGGAACGTTACTTTCAGAAGAGAAGAAATACTTGAAAACGCACGCACATATTCAGTGTGAGAAACCTTACTCTTCGTCACTCAGCATTCCTCCCTCTAGGGGTTTCGCGAGGTCGATTGGAATTGGCCAAATTTTACGAAAAGGGCAAGCTGCAGCAGAAGTATACGAGTACACCGTGCAGCTATGAACTGACGAAAAACTACGGAGTATCAAAATCTGCTGAGTTGAGTTCACTATATCGACTGTATATTCGTGTGTCCGCTTTAGATGTACACATTTGACCCCGTCATTCTATAAATTTTGGGTTATCAAAGAGGTACTTTTTCTGTCTATTTAGTAGGTTGAAAAAATAATTTGGAAAAAAAAAAAACATGGAAGGCTGTAGTGAAAAGAAGATCTTAGTAATGACTTCAAATTGGGTTTTAAAATTCCTGTTGAAAAAGCTTTTAGTGACTCGATTAAAACTAATTTCTCTAGAAGTTAATTTTAATAAAAATTAAACACAGATAATCTGGGTTCAAAACGGAACAGAGTAAGTATAGTGTAACAAAACTATCTACTCCACTGTACTCGAGCAATCCTGTACAAATAAAAATCTGTTTTCAAGTAAATGTCTTTCTTCGATGCTTTCCCAACCATTCTGCCGTGCAGCTTTCTTTCGATGCTCGCTGCGGCGGCTACTGCTACTACATGCTTCGAAATTCCCGTCCAACCTGACAACTCCTATATGCTCTGCATTCCCAGTTTAGTCTGACTCTCGCCAGGATACGTTTCGTCCTTTTTACTTTCTCTACACGCACTATGTGCGTGGCGTACAGAGAAGGTATTGCACTCCACCCAAAAGTTCGATACCGAGATTTCACCGGAAATACATTTTTTTGGGTCCCCGTGAATTAAAAAACGGAGCATTTTTAAAAAAAGATCCGTCTGTGTGTCTGTGGACAGCATAGCTCAAAAACGGAAAGACTGTTGATTACCAAACTTGGTATTACTCTTTCAGGATGCGACACGAAGATTTTCAAAAAATTCTCCCACCCCCAACTATCCTTTACATGGAAACATTTTCGAAAATTCTGATTTTCTCAAAAATTGCAGTCGCCCTCCGTGGTGTAATGGTTATCATGCTGATTACCCAAGGTCGCGGGTTCAAACCCGGCGGAGGACGAGGGATTTTTTCGGGCGTAAAAAATCCTTAGCATGGCTTCCTTCGGAAGGGAAGTAAAGCCGTTGGTCCTCCCGTGTCGTAGATTTACGGCACGTAAAAGAACCTCAAGCCTGATTGAGAGGCCTCTGAGCAAAATGAATAATTTCACGCCCAATTTAGAATGGGACGCTGAGAACCACAGCAGTTAAAGAGCGTCCATAAATAACAGGACATTTACATTTTTTTTTTCAAAAATGGCTCTAACGATTTTGATTAAAATACGTGACAAATAAAATGTATATTTTGATTTTTTTGGGAATAGTCTCTGAAGAGTACTTTGTTCTGGGTGAATTTTACGGAACTTTGCATAACTGCCAAATCATAAGAGATGGACAAAAACTTACCACACAAAAAAATATAGAGCACATTAAAACACACAATTTATGTTGTATACATTTTTTGTTTCATAGAGTTGATTGTTTTTGGTTTCAGCTTTGAAAACTTTTCTCATACAGGAATTTGTCAACTCCTGCCCATAGAAATAAAGGAACTTCAGTCACAAAGTAACCAGCATTTGACTAACACTTTAACTTATGGTACTCTCATATTTCGCTTCTACTCTCAAGGAAGCAAGTAATAAGACTATTTCTGCTAAATTTTCCTTGATTTAAATGAAATAAATGGAAGCATAAGCATTTTAAGATTAATTTGTTGCAGAGATGTAGAGAAAGTCATGTGAATGGAACACATCAGATGTTTATATCTGTCTATGACGTGACAAGGAACGCACTACCAGCGTATTCTCTCAGAGCAGTCTCTGGATGCGGTATCTGTTGGCCTTACTGTGGTTGTTGAAGCTTAGTGCAGCATCTCCCTTGTTCCGGGTAGCTACAGCAAATCATCCTGCTAGAAAGCTCGGCTGTTGGTCTGCCACTCGCTCGCTATTTGTATTTGCTAAAATAATTGCACAAGGGCCGTTGCACCTTGACTGGCAACCGTTGAGGAGCACACTTGCTACCTCCCTTCACTCCCCAACCTCATTTTCAGCCGCAAACCCCACATTCCCGTCATTACGTGATGAAATTCTTGCAAAGAATAGGAACGCGACTAACACACCGTCGAGCTGCCCTCAGCACGGAGACAATATGGCTACGTGACCGGTGAACGACAGGTTTCGAAGTTTCGTCGAGGTTAGGTGTGTGTAAATGAACTGGATCGAAAAAAGAGGTAAAAATGGACTTTCTGAAAGCCGGTTCTGCTTTCCAATGCGAAATAAACAGTCTTCCGTTCGTTCTGTCTGCTTGTGCATGGGCAGCCATGCTGATGAATCGACCAATGGTAGAGTCAAATCTAAAACTGAACTAGAATCTGCAATGTCGTGTGTTGAGGTTCCATGTTAAACATGTGAAGCCGGTCTCCATATAGTCTATTGATGGAGAAATGGAAATGGTGTGTTATTTATGGACGCTCTTCAACTATGGTTCTCAGCGTCCTATTCTATACTATAAGATCGCTTAATTTTGCTCAGAGACCTCTCTATCAGGCTTGAGGTTCTTTTACGTGCCGTAAATCTACGACACGGCTTTACTTCCCTTCCGAAGGGATTTTTATGTCCGATTTTTACCGCCGGGTTTGAACCCGCGACCTTGGGTACATGGAGTCAGCATGGTAACCATTACACCAAGGAGGGCGACTGCCTCAGGAGGACACCAGTATGTGAACCCTCACATCACCGATTCCATGACGGACGTGTTGCACAGCCCAAAGTTGCTAACCGTAAAGCCAAGTCGAAAATGCGGTCCTCTCCTTGTATCTGCCGGTTAGTTTCAAACAAAAATGTGTCTTCCCCTTAAAAAGAACTGCGGTTAACATATGTGGAGATGTTTATTACCTGCATTCATCTTATATATAAACAGGAAGTTGAAATGTTTAATGTCTCAGGGTGTATATTTTTTAGTTTGTGAGAAAACTCAATTGATGTTTAATATTCAGGGAATATTCATAATAACTATTTAGTGTTACCCTGCACCAAACAAAATAAAATCCTACTCTTTTTTCGCAAATGAAGTCATCTTAATCATTCAACATTTTCCTGACATGTTTATGAATATTCATGGCATAAATATAAAATACGAGAGCCGTTTTTTTTAAATTTCCGATAGGCTATAAATAAAAGAAAAGTTCTTAAAAAACAATTATTTTATTACTAAAAGTTTTGTACACTTATGGTTACTTTTGAACATAATCACCGAAAAGATTGAGACATTATCGTACTTGTGCACAACCTTTGCAATACCCGCTTCAAAAAATGTTACCGCCAATGATTTCAAATGAGCATTGACGTTGTTTTGAAGATCTTCATTGGTTTAAAAGTGTTGCCCTCCTAGCCACGTCTTCAGTTCAGGGAAAAGGTGAAAGTCGCTGGGTGCCAGGTCAGGACTGTAAGGTGGATGATCGAAAATGTCCCATTGAAACTGTTCAAGGAGCCGATGGGTTGTGCCAGCAGTGTGTGTACGAGCGTTGTCATGGATCAACACAATTCCTCTTCGTTTGTTTTGAATGGCTCTCCGCAAACATAGTAAAGTTTCACAATAAACAGCTGCATTGATAGTGATTCCGGGCTGCATCATTGGCGGCAACATGTTTTGAAGCGGGTATTGCAAAGCTTGTGCGCAGGTACGATAAATATCTCAATATTTTCGGTGATTAACTTGAAAAGTAAACATAATTGTACACAAATTTTAGTAATAAAAATAATTGTTTTCTAAGAAATGTTCTTTTATTTATAGCCTATCGGAGGTTGAAGAAATGACCCTTGTACATTTGAGAACAAGTGTTGGAGAGTATATTTGTTTTCCACCCATATCTTAACTTTAAAATTTAAAATCTTTTGTGGTGTGTGTATTATGCTCCTTGTTAGATCAGGCACCAGGTATTTGGGGAAGTTTGTATGTGCTTTCATTCCTATAGCACACTCCTTTTGTTTTAAAACAGACAAATGAAAATGTAAAATTTTTGTTACAAAAAGTGCGGTACGAAAACCACCTATGGCTAGTCTGTGGAGATTTCAAGATTATTGGATTATTACTTGGTCACAAAATACTCTTTTTACTTTCTCTATACGCACTATGTACATAGTGTGTAGAGAAGGTATTGCACTCCACCCAAAATTAGATACCGAGATTTCACCGGAAATATATGTTTTAGGGTCTCCTATATCCATATAAAGCATTTTCAGTAAAAGGTCCGTGTGTCTGTGAATACGATAACTCAAAAACGAAAAGTCGGTAAAATACCAAACTTTGTATTTAATTTTAGTATCTTCCAGGGATGCGACACGAAGATTTTGAGAAAAATCCACCCCACCCCCAACTACCCTTTACATGGAACTTTTTTCGAAAATTTTAATTTTCTCAAAACTGGCTCTAACGATTTTTGATTAAAATTTCGTATATTAAAGATATTTACCTGGCAAATAAAATGTATATCTTGAATTTTCTGGGAATAGCCTCCGAAGAGTAGTTTATTCTGGATGAATTTTACTGAATTTTGAATAACTGCTAAACCGTAAGAGATGGACAAAAGCTTACCACACAAAAAGTGTAGAGCACCTTAAAACACACAATTTATGTTATATACATTTTTTTCGTGGTGTTCGTCGTTTTTGAGACATTCCTTGTTTTTGGTTTCTGCTATGAGAAACATACTTTTCTCATACAGGAATTTGTCAACTGCTATCCATACAAACAAAGGAACTTCAGTCACATAGCAACCAGCTTTTGACTATCACTTTTACCTATGGTACTCCCTTATTTCGCTTCTACTTACAAGGAAACAAGTAATAAGGTTTTTTCTGATTATCAGGAAGTAAATAGTAGTATAGGCTTTTTAAGGATAATTTGTTGCAGAGATATAGAGAAAGTCATGTGAATGGTACACATCAGATTTTTTCTTATGTGGATGAGACAGAAAAGCTAGGTCAGAACACTGGCAAAGGGAACAGTGAACACGTAGCACTAATTTAATACCCGGAAATATATATATAAATAAAAGTGAACCTATTATTGAACCGTCAAAAGTATTGTTGCCACCTCTGCATGTAAAATTAGATTTAATGAAACATAGATAAAGACATTGAGTGCTTTACATACCTTTGTGCTACATTTTCTTTATCATCCTATAAAAAATGTAAGCTGGTGATTTCGTTGGCCCACAAATTTGATAAACTGATGATGGAGAGACAGTTCGAGAAAATTATGAGTCCAGATGCCTGGAATTCTTTCAGAAATGTTTTTAATTTCCTTGGAAATAAAAAAGCCATTATGTTAACATAGTGACAGTGATGCTACAACATTTCAAACAAGTTGGTTGTAACATGAGACTCAAAGTGTGTTTCCTTCATTCCATCTAAATTATTTTCGTTATAATTTAGGAGATTTAAAGGGGAACAGGGTGAAGAATTTCACAAGGATAAAATCTGATATGCTCCATTCACATGACTTTCTCTGCATCGCTGCAACAAATTATTGTTAAAAAGCTTATGCTTCTATTTACTCCCTGACAATTGAGAAAAATTAACAGAAATGGTCTTATTATTTGCACGAAGAAGCAAAATAAGGGAGCACCATAGGTTAAAGTGACAGTCAAAAGCTGGTTGCTATGTGACTGAAGTTCCTTTGTTTGTATGGACAGGAGTTGACAAATTCCTATATGAGAAAAGTATAAGTTTTTTAATGCAGAAACCAATAACAAGGAATATCTCAAAAAGCGACCAACTCCACAATAAATATGTATATAACATAAATTGTGTGTTTTATCGTGATCTACAATTTTTGTGAAGTAAGTTTTTGATCATCTCTTACGGTTTGCCAATTATACAAAATTCAAACAAAATCATCCAGAATAAAGAGGTCTTTTGAGGCTATTCCCAAAAATTTCAAGATATACATTTTGTTTGGCGTGTAAACATCTTAAATTGAAGAGACTTTAATCAAAATAGTTAGAGCCATTTTTGAGAAAATCAAGATTTTCGAAAAATGTTCCATGTAAAGGGTAGTTTGGTGGGATTTTTCTCAAGGTGTCCGTGTCGCAACCCTGGAAGATACTGAACTTAAATACCAAGTTTGGTATTTTACCGACTTTTCTTTTTTTAGTTATCGTGTTCACACACATACACACACAACTTTTTCTGAAAATTCTTTTTTTTTTGGAACTAAAACGTATATTTCCGTTAAATCTCGGTATGGAATTTTTGGGTGGAATGTAATACCTTCTCTATACACTATGTACATAGTACGTGTAGAGAAAGTAATAAAAATATGAAGTGTTAACATGGTGACTGACTATTGCTGGATGTTAAAAAGGAACTGCGAGAAGGTAAAAGAGAACAAAATTTGAAATGCAGTATTGAGGTAAGGTTATGAATGTGATAGCAAATTCTGGCCATGTTTTTCACACAAAATTCTTGTGAAAGTAACTAAGTTCTCTACACGTAGTATGTACATAATATTGCATTCCACCCAAAAATTCCATACCGAGATTTCACCGGAAATACATATTTTGGGTTTCCTTGTATCCAAAAAAAAAGCATTTTCAGAAAAAAAAAAAAAAGTCCGTGTGTGTATGTGTGTGTCTGTGGACAGCATAGCTCAAAAACGAAAAGACCGTTAAATACCAAACTTGGTATTTAAGATAAGTATCTTCCAAGGATGCGACACGAATATTTTCAAGAAAATCTCGCAACCCCAACTACCCTTTACATGGAACTTTTTGCGAAAATTTTGATTTTCTTAAAAATGGATCTAACGATTTTGATTAAAATATCGTATATTAAAGATATTTGCCTGACAAATAAATTGTATATCTTGAATTTTCTGAGAATAGCCTCTGAAGACTACTTTATTCTGGATCAATTTTACGAAATTTTGTATAGCTGCTAAACCTTAAGAGATGAACAAAAACTTAACACACAATAAAATGTTGAGCACATTAGAACACACAATGTCCTGTACATTTTTTCGTGAAGTTGAAGTTGTTTTTGTTTTCAGCTTTGAAATATTTATACTTTTCTCATACAGGAATTTGTCAACTCGTGTCAATAGAAAGGAACTTCAGTCACATAGCAACCAGCTCTTGACTATCACTTGAACCTATGGTACTCCCTTATTTCGCTTTTACTTACAAGGAAGCAAGTAATAAGGCCTTTTCTGGTAATTTTTCTCGATTAGCATGAAGTAAATAGTGACATAGATTTTTAACAATAGTTTGTCGCAGAGCTGTAGAGAAAGTTTTGTGAATGGGACACATCAGATTTTTTTTTATTACATTTCACAAAGCTATAATTTCATTTCTAGTTATTGATGAATATTTTGATCCTGACGTGATGGAAGAAAATGGAGATCATTTTGAAATTCAGCACAAAAATTCCTATCAGATTTAAATAAACAAAAAAATAAGTCTTGAAATGCAGAACGGTGCTATTATTAAACGAAACGGCGCACGTGCATTATTCTTGAACTCTGGGGACTTCAGGCAGAACGAAATCTTAGCATTGAAGTCACAGTACTTGGGTCAATGTTTCCAAAATTGCGTGAAAGCTACTGAATTTATACTGGGGAGCTGAACGCCCCAGACAACGTGTGAGCTAATGCCTCGCAATAAAGAAGTTGCGATACGTTATATATATTGTAGCTCCACAACATTTTGGTGAATGAAGATAATCGAGTAGGAAAGTCGTCCTCGTGGTGTAATGGTTACAATGCTAACTTCACATATCCAAGGTCGCGGTTTCAAACCCGGCGGAGGACGATGAATTTTTTTTCGGGCGTAAAAATCCTTAGCATGGCTTCTTTCGGAAGGAAAGTAAAGCCATTGGTCCCGTGTCGTAGATTTACCTCAAACCTGATAAAGCGGCCTCTGAGTAAAATTAAGCGGTCTTTCACGGCCAAAATAGAAACGGACGCTGAAAACCACAGCAGTTAAAGAGCGCCCTTAAGTAAAACTTCATTTCATTTCCATTTCGACTCGGATGTTAGTACCACATTTTTTGAAAGTTTATGATCAGCTATGTGATTCTTAAGCAATTGGCTTCAAACCTTTACATTATAAAGATGCAGAAGAAGCTAGACTAGCACTAACAGACAGGTGAAAATCGGTCCAAGTGCTGTCTCAAAAGCCCAAAGGGATAACACTTGTTATCTTGAACGCCCTTATCAATAGTCAGTGACTGTTCAACCTTATTTCTGGGTTTAATACTTACAAATGTCTCCACTTGTTATCATATTCTATAGACATTTTACTTCCTCTACAGGTACTATGTACAAATTGTACAGAGAAGGTATTGTATTGCACCCAAAAATTCCATGCCGGAATTTCACCGGAAATACATTTTTAAGACCACTTGAATAAACAAAAATCTGATGTGTTTCATTCACATGACTTTCTTTGTCTCTCTGTAACAAATTATTGTTAATAAGCTTATATTTTATTTATTTCACGTTAATCGAGGAAAATTAGCAGAAATAGTCTTATTCCGTGCTTTATTGTAAATACAAACCAAATAATGGAGTACCAGAGGTTAAAGTGAAAGCCAAAAGCTGGTTGCTATGTGACTGATGTTCCTTTGTTTGTATGGACAGGAGTTGACAAATTCCTGTATGAGAAAAGTATAAGTTTTTCAAAGCTGAAACAAAAACGATCAACTCCACGAAAAAAATGTATATAACATAAATTGTGTGTTTTAATGTGCTCTACATTTTTTGTGGGTTAAGTTTTTGTGCACCTCTTACGGTTTAGTAGTTATGCAAAATTCATCCAGGATAAAGTAGTCTTCAGAGGCTATTCCCAGAAAATTCAAAATATGCATTTTATTTGCCAGGTAAATATCTTTAATATAGGATATTTTAATCAAAATCGTTAGAGCCATTTTTTAGAAAATCAAAATTTTCGAAAAAAAGTTCCATGTAAAGGGTAGTTTGGGGTGGGGGATTTTTCTCAAAATCTTCGTGTCGCATCCCTGGAAGATACTAAACTTAAATACCAAGTTTGGTATTTTACCGACTTTTCGTATTTGAGTTATCGTGTTCACAGACACACTGACACACGGACACAGACACACACACACACACACACACGGACCTTTTTGTGAAAATGCTTTTTTTAGATAAAGGGGACCATAAAACATATATTTCCGGTGAAATCTCGGTATCGAATTTTTTGGTGGAGTGCAATACTTTCTCTATATGCACTATGTACATAGTGCATATAGAGAAAGTGAAAAGCATATTTAGAAAAATCTCCGTGTGTGTGTGTCTGTCGTTCTGTCTGTCTCTGTCTGTGTGTGTGTCTATGTGACTGTGGGCAGCATAACTCAAAACGATTAAATACTAAACTTGGTATTTAAGTTCAGCATTTTTCAAAGATGCGACACGAAGATTTTCAAGAAAATCCCCCCACCCATAGCTACCCTTTACATGGAAAATTTTTCGAAAATTGTTATTTTCTCAAAAATAGCTGTAACGATTTTGATTAAAATGTCCTATTAATGATATTTACGTGTCAAATAAAATGTATATCTTCATTTTTCTGTGAATAGCCTCTAAAGGCAATTTTTTCTGGATGAATGTTGCGTAACTGGTAAACCGTAACAGATACACTAAAACTTACTTCACAAAAAATGTAGAGCTCGTTAGAACACAATTTATGTTATATACATTTTTTTCTTGGAGTTTCGTTTTTGAGATATTCCTCGTTATTGGTTTCAGCTTTAAAATATTAATACTTTTCTTATACGGGAAGTTGCTAACAAAGGAACTTCAATCCCGTAGCAACCAGCTTTTATAGGATTTCCCTATCTCTTTAGCCTAGTGTATTTCCTTATTTGCCATCTATTTAAAAGAAAGCAAGTAATAAAACCATTTCTGCTACTTCTTTCTCGATTAGCATTAAGCAAATGGAAGAAGCTTTTTAGCTATAATTTATTGCAGAGCTGTAGAGAAATTAATGTGAATGGACCACAGGTGTGTGGCTATCACTGAGGTATAGCTGGCACGTGTTCTACGGCACTGGGCTCCCTAGTCTTCATTCTGTAGATTTCAGGCAACGCAATCACATTGAGACATGCATAAGATATCAACCTTATTATAGCGGCTTCATTTCTAAGCTTTAAATCTGTCTGTAGATCCCAGAATTTGTGCGCTGTGTTTCATGTCGTAATTCAGCTCGTTCTCGGTAAATTAGATAACTTATTCACCAAAATGGCTGAGGGTAAAGAGACCAAAGAGGGTTGACAACACTGCGGAAAGACAAACGGCAGGGCTCTCTCTTCTTCCCCCGACCCTCACTTCACCGCAAAACTATGCGCCAAGTAAATGTTCGCAAGTAGTACACAAAATGTCACTCGTACTCCAGACACTATCTCGTTATATTCGCTGAACTCCTACCTAGCGGGATGGGCGTCACTCAAGTGTTGGTTTCGGTATAGGTTCACAAAAGTTTTCTTTTCAGCTATATATGTGTGTATATATACACATATAGTTTTACGTATAGATTTTGCGTGCATTCACAACAATATATGACGTGGGTCCATCACTTCACACATAAGACGAAGGAACAATCCACTGTTTTGATTGTTCCTTCGTCTCATGTGTGAAGTGATGGACTCAGGTTTCATCCATTATTCTGAATCGAAGCATAAACTGAGCTTTATTGCAGCGAAACATTGCCAAACACTCGACTGAAACATGCTCACGACGCTGTTTTTGTTCTATTGTGAGCAAACGCGGCACCCACCTTGCACACAACTTTCTCATATCCAAATTTTCAGTATGCAATAACTTTTTGAAATGTCTGCAATGTCTGCTACCTCGCCCATTTTCAGTCAACGGTCACACAATTCCATGTTGTGGATTTTCTTTACAATTTCTGGACTGGTAACCTCATTTGGTCAACCACTGGATGTTCGTCTTGGCAGCTCGTACGGCCACGCTTAAACTCTGCCATCCAATACTTCACTGTTGTAAACGAAAGAGCGGAGTCTCCCAAAGTAGAATCTAACTCAGCTTTAATATTAGTTGGACTAAGACCTTTCAAATGAAAGTATTGTATCACATAACGATGACCAGTTTTATCCATGTTTACAAATTCGACTAGAGCATTCACTAATGATGGCTGCCACACAAATGCTAAACAATAGAAAATCGTGAAACTTCAAACATATGTTTTCTAAGGTTGGTACAACCGTTATCTATACGTCAGGCCGGAACCTCTGAGACGGCCATTGTACAAGTAGTACCTAATTATCATTAATTGCTTTGAATATTCTACCATTTATGCGGATCTAGCACCTTCCACTAGCTGGTACCTCTTTGAATCTTTACCATTACGTGATATTCACTTTTCTTTCCCCCACCTTTTATCTAGCTGTATACTCTATAAATGGGAAGAACAACAGAGAAAGGCGGAGCAGAAAGAATAATTTACGACCAGAAACCGAAATCTGCAACCTCGCCCTTTTAACCTCTTCGTGATTTATGTTTTAATTTAAATGCGTTTTCTCCCTCTATCAATAAATTGCAACCGGCTGTTTAGAATCCTATTTTCAAGGATGCGTTTGTTAAATATTCTAGAATTCATTCTAATGCGGTTTAGAAATGTATGTACCTCTCATTTATATTTTGAAGTTTTCACGTCGCGCTGTTTAAAATGAAGACAGTATGATTTGAACTGGAGCCAACCGGATGTTTCTACGGAGAAGGCGCCTCTGGATAAACTTTCCCTTTTGTTTCCTTCAACAAAGACTTTCCTTTTTTTTAAAATTCCAATAATTTCATAATACAGCAATCTACAACCTATTTTGCTCATTAATATAATTAGATAGTTACATGTTTTGGAGTAGAAGCCCTAGGCTGCCTCCAAGGCATAGGAAAATTGGGCATTCATTTATATGCCAATGATGTCGGTATGCATCTTTCTTTTTGGTTTTCTTAAATGCCGAAAATGTGGAAGTTGAGATGGAATACTGCTAAGTAGATTGTCCATTTGCAGATTGTGGAGTATCGAGACGCCTCCGATATATAACAAAGAACCCTAATTAAAGGTAAGTACATTATTTTTTTAGATGACGCGGGAAAGAAGAAAAAGTAAATTTGAAATGCATATTGATAGGATGCGTTTCTGTATTCGGTTTTCTACACAGTTTTCTAATTAAATTATTTGTGCACACTCCTCAGTTTATCTTCACGACCAAAAATAATCCGAGGTATCTAACTGACTCAGCAAGCAAGACTTTCGCCCTCAAGAGTGACTAGTAGTAGACTAGTAAATGGGTAATAGACTCAGCAAGAGCAGTGTGCGGGAAATCAATAATAATAAATACCAAAATGAAGAAAACTTCATAGTGGAATGGGGAAGGTAAAGTAAAAGACAAGACTAAGTAAGTAGTTTGGTAAAAGTACATTCAAACTAAAAAATAGGATAGACAAAGGTATATAGAAAAAAAAATTAAATTAAAAAGGTAGAAAAGAAAAGAAAAAGAAAAGCTAAAGCATGGGAGGAATTCGGAAATAAGATAGAAACAGAAGCTAAAGACAAAAATACTAGAGGATTCTGGAGAAGAGTCAAAAGCATTAAGAGTAAAATATGCAAAAGAGTAAGACCAATAAAGGAAGATGATAAAATATATAGAAAGAAGTACTCGAGGTATTAAGAAGTCGCTTTGAGAAGCAATTTGGAAAGGAGGAAGGTGAGCAGAAAATACTCAGGACAAGCTATGGACCATATTCTGAAATAGGAGATCAACTGATAGAAGGCAATATAGATTCGATAGATGCTGAAATAGCAATGAGCGGAATTAAAAATGGGAAGGCAAGAGGAATAGATCACATAGCCCAATAGTAAGGAGGGAAAATAGTGAATAAAATGATAACGAAGATATACCAGAGAGTATGAATGAAAATAAGATTCCCAATGAATAGAGAACAGGCATAATAATATCCATACATAAGAAGGGCACTAGTAATTAATATGTAAACTATAGAGCAGTTAGTTTATCATCAGTGTTGGAAATAAGATTAGGAAGTGCAGTAGAACAGGACCTGAGGAAGTATTCAGAAAAAACAAACAAACCCAAGACCATATGTATACTCTAAGAATAACTATTAAGAAAAACACTTCCGGATAGTTTCAACTAAATCTCAAAGATAGCAGCACCTCCTGCTGATAAACAGAACCCTGGAGGTGTTAATGTGCACGATCGCACTATGCTCATTTCTGGCTGTAAAATTCCGAGCTGTTTTGTTGGCCACGCAAGCTGCTAAACATTAGTTATACGCTAGCACACGAGGCCTGTGCTACAAGCGTTGTTGTCACATACTCGGGTTCTCGGCTGTGTTCAATCTGAAGAGCAGAGCGCGGTATATTTAAACAAGTGATACCGGATAGCGCATTTTATTAAATGTTTCCTGAAAGAGAAAAAGGAGATCCACTAAGAAATATTGGAGGTTCGCGTGCTCTTGTGCTCCTATACAGCAGCCGCCGCTACCCAAGAAAATATGTATACTCTAAGAACAACTATTAAGAAAAAACAGTGACAAAAACAAAGATTTCATATACCTTAAGGAACATTTGGTACGCTCCAAGAAAGTGTATATGGCAAGCATTAGAGGCAAAGACAGTGCCAATGAGACTTTCAAAAGCGAAAATGAAGACCCAATTGGAGTAGTGAGGATAGATGGGGAGTTATCAGGGGTATTCGCTGTGAAGAAGGGTGTAAAGCAGGGAGACAGTTTCAGTCCACAGTTATTTATAATATTTATGGTCGAAATACATAAGATATGTATGAGAAGAACATATAGAACTAAAATTGTAAACTGGAAACAGTATATTTACACGCAGCCCTAAATGCAAATGATAGTGTTCATAACAGACACCAGGGAGACTACAGCAAGCAATGCTAGAATGGTGTGACAAATTAGAGAGAAAGGGCATGAGGATTAATAAAGACACGAGTAAAGTGATAAGGGTATCGAAAGAAGACAGACAGAATAATCAGTTGAAAATGAAATGCAAGGAGTATGTACTGGAGGAAGTGGGTCAATATGAGTACCTGGGAATACTAATAACCAGAGATGCAAAAATAAAACAGGAGGTTCTAAATCCATCTAAGAAAGTGGCTGGAAAGAAGGAGATTAGCAAGAAGACGAAAATGCAAATATTCCAATCAAGCAATAGGTCCTATCATACAGTACGGAATGAAAAGTTTACCGTTGCAGGAGAAAAATAGGAGTAAAGTGACAGCAGTCTAAATTAAATACAAGAGAAGAATGGTGGGTAATACCAGAAGAGATAGATTAGGAATCAGCAAATAAGAGAAGAGGGAAAAAAAAAAGAGAAATTGTTAATAATATAGAAGAAAGACAACTGGAATTGTGTCGTCATATGCACAGGAGAAAGGAAAGCAAAGCAACTAATGGAAATGAGAGTGGAAGGAAAAAGGGGTAAGGGACAACCGAGGATAATTTGGGAGGATACAATTGAAGGAATGGAAGTAAAGAGGGGGGAAACAATGATGGAAATGAGGAGGATGTGTAGGGAATGGAAGGTCTGGAGAGTCTGGATGTAGCGAGGTGAGCCCTACTCTTGATGGCACTAAGGGACGGAAGAAGAAGAAGAAGAATCGGGACAAGTTGATCTTAGTTATTTGGGGGGGGGGGTTAATCTCAAGTATGACACTTTTTTGGAGTTGTCTTCATTTTCCACTTGCATTCATCCACTCCGTTTTGGTGGAGTGCAAAACGCAACTCTACTGTGCAACTTGTGTAAATTATGCAATCTGTGAGAAAATCAGAGAAAATATTGATAGAAAACCGATCAATACATACGCATGGTAACACTTGATTATACGCCTACCTATTAACTTGGGAAGTTGCATTCAGTGTTTTACTGCAGTGTTTGAAAGATATACATGTTTTATTCTGAAAAATGCACCAGAAGAACTCATACAAATTCATCTCTTATTATTATTACGTAATGAAATCCAAATGCCTCGCTTCAATCTTAATATAGTTATTAATAAATGTTGATGTGCGGTATTTTGCTCCTGTCACTAGAGGCCCCTCCGTCTAACTACTCAAGACATCCAAATCATGGAAGTAACAGACGTTCAAATACACTGGAGAACATAGTAAAAAAGATTAATTATTGTACGACAGTTCTAGGATCATACAGTGACTGTCCCAGAAGTACCCGACCTGACGTATAGATAACAGTTGCTGCTTCAAAAAAAAAAAAAAAAAAAAAAAAAAAAAAGTAGTAATCTTAGAAAGCTTAAGTTTGAAGTTTGACGATTTTACATTGTTTACCATTCGTTTGGCACCCATCATTAGTGAAGGCTATCAGCTAATGTGTAAACACGAATAAAACTGGTCAAATTCGTCCAACTAATATTAAAGCTGAGCTAGATTCTACTTTGGGGAAGTCTGCTCCTTCGTTTACAACAGTGAAATATTGGGTGGCAGAGTTTAAGCGCGGCCTTACGAGCTGCCAAGACGAACATCGTCGACCAAATGAGGTCACCGGTCGAGAAGCTGTAAAGAAAATCCGCAACATGGTATTGAATGACCATCGAGTGAAAGTGCGCGAGCTACCAGACATTGCAGACCAGACATTTCAAAAAGTTATTGCATACTGACTGAAAATGTGGATATGAGAAAGTTGTGTACAGGGTGGGTGCCGCGTCTGCTCACAATAGAACAAAAACAGCGTCGTGAGGATGTTTCAGTCAAGTATTTGGCAATGTTTCACTGCAATAAAGCAATGCATTCTAAAAAAGTAGCAATACCAGTGAATAAATAAAGCAAAATATTTACCCTTCCTCAGGGTGCTACGAAATTTGCACTTGGCAAGGAAATTTGTTGCAAAGTTAGCAATAGAACAACAGATGAATGGAGCGCAGCCGTTGCTGCGTAGCTATCCGTGCATTCAAAAGGTGGTGATCCGGTGTTTATTTTCCGAAGCGGGACATTCACTAACCTCTTTAATTCCTCGAGATTATCTATAGTAATCAGGATAAACGCCCACTTCTACTCATCCAGTGAATGGGGGCATGGCTACATTGTACATCTAGTGCTGGAAATAAACGAAATGGCAACGCTAATAGGTGTAAAGGTTGTTTCACGTTCAAACAATCCACAACTGTATTGTGCCCTGTTTAATATACCATTAATTAATTTATTCTCTGGTATTGCTACTTTTTAGAATGCGTTTTGTGACCATTGGTCTTTTTACTCTTTTTCCATTTAAGTAGAGCAGTAATAAGGGAGTACTATAGGCTAAAGCGATAGTCAAAAGCTGGTGGCTATGCGATTGAAGTTCCTTTGCTTATACGGACAGGAATTGATAAATTCTAGTATGAGAAAAATATAAGTATTTTAAAGCTGAAACGAATAACAAGGAATATCTCAAAAACAGTTAACCCCACGAAAAAATATACATAATATAAATTGTGTGTTTTAACGAGTTCTACATTTTCTATCAAGTTTTTGTCAGTTACGGTTTACCAGTTATGCAAAATTCCGCCAAATTCATGAAGAATAAAGATGTCTTCAGAGACTCTTTCCAAAAAACTCAAGATATACGTTTTATTTTTCTTAAAAATATCTTTCAAATACAATATTTTAATCAAAATCGTTATAGCCATGTTTGAGAAAATCAAAAATGTCGAAAATGTTTCCATGTAAAGGGTAGTTGGGGTGGGAAGATTTCCTTAAAAATCTTCGTGTCACATCCTTGGAAGATACTGAACTTAAATACCGATTTTGGTATTTAACTGAGTTTTCATTCTTGAGCTATGCTGCCCACAGACACACTCGGACATTTTTCTAAAAATGCTTTTTTTTTTATTAAGGGAGTCCCAAAACATGTATTTCCGGTGAAAGCTCGGTATCGTGTGTGCATTACAATACCTTATCTATACACTAGGTACATAAAACATGTAAATGGCGTGTTATTTATGAACGCTCTTTAACTACTGTAGTTCTCAGCGTCCCGTTCTAAGTTGGGCGTGAAAGATCGCTTAATTTTGCTCAGAGGCCTCTTTATCAGGCTTGAGGTTCTTTTACGTGTCGTAAATCTACGACACGTGACCAACGGCTTTACATCCCTTCTGAAGGAAGCCATGCTAAGGATTTTTACACTCGAAAAAATCCATCGTCACCCGTCGGGTTTGAACCCGCGACCTTGGGTATATGAAGTTAGCATGGTAACCATTACACCAAGGAGGGCGAGAAAGTAATAAAGAGTAGATCGGTTGCAACTCACCTGGCAGATCCCAAACTCTGCCGCGCAGAACTCATTATGTTTCCTTTCGGCCGAAAAGGCCCACCGGGCTTGCCTCGAAACACATTGTTAATAAGCTTATTTTTCTATCTATTTAATGCTAAAACATTAGCAGAAACGGTCTTATTATTTAGTTCCTTTATAAGTAGGAGGGAAATAAGTGATAACATTAGGTTAAACCAATATGGGATTGAAATCCATTTCTTTGCAAGGCCAGGAGTTGACAAGTTCCCGCATGAGAAAAGTTTAAGTATTTTAAAACTGAAATCAATAGCAAGGAATATCTTGAAAACGGCTAACTCCACTATGACATAGATTGTGTGTTTTATCGTGATCTACATTTTTGGCGTAGTAAGTTTTTGTCTATCTCCTACGGTTTATTATGCAAAATTCCGCAAAATTCATTCAGAATAAAGACACTTTCAGAGGCTACTCTCAGAAAATTTAAGGTGTAAATTTTATTTGTTATGTAAATATCTTTAATATACGAAATATTAATCAAAATCGTTAGAGCCATTTTTGAGAAAATAAACATTTTCGAACATTTTTCCATGTAAATGGTAGTTGGGGGTATGGGGGATTTTCTCGAAAATCTTCGTGTCACGTCCTTGGAGGATACTGAACTGGACTTTTCGTTTTCGAGCTATGCTGTTCACACACACACACACACACACACACACACACACACACACACACACACACACACACGGACCGTTTTACAAAATATTTGGCTCTTTTGGATTCAGGGAAGACCCAAAACATTTATTTCCGGTGAATTCTCTATAACAATTTTGGTACAATATCTTCTCTATACACTATGTACATAAAAGTAGAGAAACTAAAAATGAAATTACGCCACCTATAGACATACGGCATAAGTTAGCGTGCTAGAGTGAATGATTTGTGATGGGAAGCCATAAGTTGGTAGGTGCATTTACGATTTGAAATAGGGTCACGAGGTTTTCTATACACACATTGGTGTTCTGAGATATCTGATTAGTGAACAGAGCAGTGTCAGTCAAAAGTTGATATGTGACAACTATATTATTTTTCACATATCAACTTATGGCCCCCATGACAGAATTATCACAAAAACATAAGTTACCGTGATATGCACCTAAGAAAAGTTTGAAGGGCTGACAAATATGGTTGGATAGTTTCTATTTGAGCTGGGAAACTAAAAATAAAGAGCTTTACTTATCATACCCATCGTATAAGCGAAGAATCAGATAGAAGTAGTGAAATGAAATGGCATTTTATTTATGGACGATCTTTAACTGCTGAGGTTCTCAGCGTCCCATTCTATACTGGGCGTGAAAGACCGCTTAATTTTGCTCAGAGTCCTCTCTATCAGGCTTGAGGTTCTTTTACGGGCCGTAAATCTAGGACACGGGACCAACGGCTTTACTTCCCTTCCGAAGGAAGCCATGCCATGCCCGAAAAAATCTATCGTCCTCCGCCGGGTTTGAACCCGCGACCCCGAGTAAATGAAGTATATGATGGTAATCACTGCACCACGGAGGGCGATAAATAAAAGTAAACCATTACAGTTGTGGTGTAGGACAAAGTGGCCTTATTACCATCTAGGATAAGTAGTTTGTTTCAATTTACAAGCGAAAACGTAACAGCTCGTTTTCGTTAGAGTGGACGTTGGCAAAGCAAAGCGTGCAGACATACGAGTTGATATCGTTCTCCGGACCTTGCTAATCCCTTCCTCTCCGAACACGGTAACACCGGCTCTTGTCTTGCCGCGCGTGAGTTTTAATCCCTTCCCAATCGCAGTTTATCTTGAAAAAGGCCGCAAACCAGAATCCGCTGAGCAACTAACTCTCTGGTACGTTTGGTAACTTCTCTACGTGTAAAATAATCCAGTTAAGCCATTTATTTTCACTAAAACGAATAGCTCTAATATCATCTGTATACTGAGGCTTTCCCAGAAGTTTCGATCTGTCGTTGTTTATTCAAACAACCACAATGGTAAAAACTACCATCCTTAGAAAGCTTAAGTTTGAAGTTTGACGATTTTACATTGTTAAGCATTTGTTTGGCAGCCATCATTAGCGAATACTCTCAGCGAATTTGTAAACATGGATAAAACTGGTCATCGTTATGTGATACAATACTTTCATTTGAAAGGTCTTAGTCCAACTAATATAAAAGCTGAGCTAGATTCAACTTTGGGGAAGTCTGCTCCTTCGTTTACAACAGGAAATATTGGGTGGCAGAGTTTAAGCGGGGCCGTACGAGCTGCCAATACGAACATCACAGTGATCGACCAAATAGGTTACCAGTCCAGAAATTGTAAAGAAAATCTACAAAATGGATGACCGTCGACTGAAAGTGCGCGAGGTAGCAGACATTGCGGGCATTTCAAAAAGTTCTGTACTTCGCATACTGACTGAAAATTTGGATATGATAAAGTTGTGTGCAAGGTGGGTGCCGCGTTTGCTCACAATAGAACAAAAACAGCGTCGTGCGGATGTTTCAGTCGAATGTTTGGCAATGTTTCGCTGCAATAAAGCTGAGTTTTAACGTCAATACATAACAATGGATGACGTGGGTCCATCGCTTTAGCCTAGTGCATCGCTTTAGCCTAGTGCATTCCGTTGTTCCTTTCTACTTAAGGAAGCAAGTAATAAGACCAATTCTTCTGATGTTTATCTGATTTCATGAAGTAGATAGATATTTTGTAGGAATATTTGTTTGCGAAACTTTTAGCAAAATCTGATGTGAACCATTCACATGACTTTCTCTACATCTCTGCAACAAATTATTCTTAAAAAGCTTATACTCCTAATTACTTCATGCTAATCAGAAAAAATTAAAAGAAATATTCGTATTACTTGCTTCCTTGTAAGTAGAAGCGAAATAAGGGACTACCATAGGTTAAAGTGGTAGTCAAAAGCTAGTTGCTATGTGACTGAAGTTCCTTTGTGTGCCTGGACAACAGTTGACAAATTCCTGTATGATAAAAGTGTTTTTCAAAGCAGAAGCCAAAAACAAGGAATATCGCAAAAACGATGAACTCCACGTAAAAAATGTATATAACATAAATTGTGTCTTTTAACGTGCTCTACATTTTTCGTCTATTAAGCTTTTGTCCATCTCTTACGGTTTAGCAGTTATTCAAAATTCCATAAAATTAATGCAGAATAAAGTACTTTTCAGAGGCTATTCCCAGAAAATTCAAGATGTTCATTTTATTTGTCAAGTAAGTATCTTTAATATACGAAATTTTAATCAAAATCGTTAGAGCCATTTTTGAGATCAACATTTTCGAAAAAAGTTCCATGTAAAGGGTAGGTGGTGTGGGGGGATTTTTCTCAAAATCTTCGTGTCGCATCCCTGGGAGACTCTTGAACTTAAATACCAAGTTTGGTATTTTGCCGACTTTTCGTTTTTGAGTTATCGTTTTCACAGGCACACGGACCGACACATACGGACCTTTTTCCCAAAATGCTTTTTTTAGATAAACGGGACCCTAAAACATATATTTGCGGTGAAATCTCGGTATCGAATTGTTGGTGGAGTGCAATACCTTCTCTATACACTATGTACATAATACGTGTAGAGAAAGTAAAAAAAAATCATGTGAACGAGACACATTATGTTGTTACTTTCTCTACACGTATTATGTACATAGTGTATAGAGAAGGTATTGTATTGCACCCAAGAATTCGATACCGAGATTTCACCGCAAATATATGTTTTAGGGTCCCCTGTAACCAAAAAATCTGATTGTGTTCCATTCACATGACTTTGTCTATACCTCTGCAATAAATTATTTTTAAAATGCTCAGGTTTCTATTTACTTCCTGCTAATTGAGAAAAAATTAGCAGAAATAGGCTTATTTCTTGCTTCCTTGTAAGTAGAAGCGAAGTTAGTATCATAGGTTAAAGGGATAGTCAAAAGCTGGTTGCCATGTGACTGAAGTTCCTTTGTATAGACACGAGTTCACAAAGTACTATATGAGAAAAATATAAGCTTTTATAGCTTAAACCAAAAACAAGGAATATCTAAAAAACAATCAACTCCACGAAAAAAACTTATACAACATAAATTGTGTGTTTTAATGTGCTCTACATTTTTTGTGTGGAAAGTTTTTTGTCTCTCTCTCTCTTACGGTTTAGAACTTATGTAAAATTCCGTAAAATTGACTCAGAATAAAGTAGTCTCCGGAGGCTATTCCCAGAAAATTCAAAATATACATTTTATTTATCTGGTAAATATCTTTAATGTTCGATATTTTAATCAAAATCATTAGTCATTTTTTAGAAAATCAAAATTTTCGAAAATAGTTCCATGTAAAGGTAGTTTGTAGTGGGGGGAGGGTTTTCTCAAAATCTTCGTGTCGCATCCCCGAAAGATACTAAACTTAAATACCAAGTTTGGTATTTTACCGACTTTTCGTTTTTGAGTGATCGTGTTCACAGACACACGGACACACACCGGACCTTTTTCTGAAAGTACTTTTTACTTTCTCCATACGCACTATGTACATAGTGTATAGAGAAAGTATTGCACTCCACCAAAAATTCGATACCGAGATTTCACCGGAAATATATGTTTTAGGGTCCCCAATATCCAAAAAAAGCATTTTCACAAAAAGGTCCGTGTGTGTGTGTGTGTGTGTGTGTGTGTGTGTGTGTGCCCGTGTGTCTGTGAACACGATAACTCAAAAACGAAAAGTCGGTAAAATACCAAACTTGGTATTTAAGTTTAGTATCTTCCAGGGATGCGACACGAAGATTTTGAGAAAAATTCCCCCACCCCCAACTACCCTTTACATGGAACTTTTTTCAAAAATTTTGATTTTCTCATAAATAGGTCTATCGATTTTGATTAAAATTTCGGATATTAAACATATTTACCTGACAAAGAAATGTATATCTTGAATTTTCTGGGAATAGCCTCTGAAGAGTGGTTTATTCTGGATGAATTTTATTAAATTTTGAATGACTGCTAAACCGTAAGAGATGGACAAAAAGTTACTACACAAAAAATGTAGAGCACTTTAAAACACACAAATTATGTTATATACATTTTTTTCGTGGAGTTCGTCGTTTTTGTGACATTCCTTATTTTTGGTTTCTGCTATGAAAAACGTATACTTTTCTCATACAGGAACTTGTCAACTCCTATCCATATAAACAAAGGAACTTCATCGACATAGCAACCATCTTTTGACTATCACTTTAACCTACGGTTGTCCCTTATTTTGCTTCTACTTACAAGGAAGCGAGTAATAGGACTATTTCTGCTAATTTTTTCTGATTAGCATAAAGTAAATAGAAGTAAGTATAAGCTTTTTAAGAATTATTTGTTGCAGGGATATGGAGAAAGTCATGAGAATGGTACACATCAGATTTTTTCTGTTCATTTCATTGATCATACATGAAAGGTTAGGAAAGGTTAAAGAAACATTACTATATTCCAGCTGAAAACCGCACCCGCTACGGATCGCGCGCAAGTTCTTAACGAATGGCATTTTTAAATAAGAGGTTAGATGCGAGTCACTTTACTGGAGCAGTTGTACGTTATGCTCATGTTTCTGCGATGTAACTGTACAACCACTACCAAGGAAATATCACACTTCCAGTGATGCCAGTCACAGTTTTTCACTCTCAACCTCGGCCACTGCTTACACTACGCTTTTCACCCAATGTTCTTGTTTTTCTTCTATTCCCGATATTTCTACATCTCCTTCTTTTGTTACTGTGATTTTCATTAATAACTAAGCTCTCTCGTTAAAACACTGGCAATGGCATAAACCCATAACCCATAACACTTTGCAGTGAACAAGTAATCATAAGGAAGTAGAGCTGTTTGTTATTGTAATTTGTATTATTTGCTGACCTGTTTATCAAGGGTAGGCTATATCATTGTGTCTTCGCTAAACATCATTCTAGAAGGAACGAGCAGCCCATGCCTCTGAATTTGGATGCCAGTAACCGAAATTAGCAGCTTCTTATTTTATAACAATGGCTTATAGATAAGATATTAAAAGAAGTATTGGGTATAATATGAGAGCAATACTATAGCATTCGCGCATCTATTGAATGATACCAAATCCTTACTTAATCTAAATAAATGAATCAGTAGATTTTTAGCTTCTATGAAAAGTGTACTGAACAGCAATCACTTCATTTACTTCTGATCCGCTTTTGATCACTGTTTAAAAATGGACTAACACAATCTGTTCCAGGTACCGAGATGACGAGTTGGTGTTGCTGACCCCAGAACATTATGAAGGTGGTACGATTGATCAAACGTCGCTCTTCATTAAAAACTCCACACGATACGATCAAGGAATCTACACTTGCGAATTGGAAAATGAAGTTGGTGTGCAAAGGTCTACTAATGCAGTCTATTTTGCTGTTTATTGTAAGTATCAAAGAAACTGCAAGTAAAACTTAATCGCTAGAGTCTGCTCAATTGTTTTACTGCATTGTTACAGTCATTTATCAAACTTAGGAATAAGAAGTGCTGTAATTATTTTTGAGAGCGGAAATTGATTATAATAGCATGGTATATATAAACAGGAAAAAAATATTCAGCAACAGAATTTAAATGAGATGTCTCTATTAATAATATTGTGAAGGCTTTCCCTTATACCAAACTATTTTAACATAGTTTAAAATACAAATGTTCAATCAATCTTTAAATATAAATGAATGTATTACTGAAATTGGAAATAATGAAATTATAAATCCTCCATTAAGAATTCCCAAGATGCTAGAACACATGTTAAGAGTCTTAAAATTTTTGCAGTTATCGTCACGTCTCTCTAATAAAACCAGCACTGTCCTAACTTGTTGTACAAGTTTTTAAAGGAAAGCGGAAGTAATCTGGTGAGCTATATTAACATAGTAGTGGTTACCACGGTATCCTCTAAAACTGAATATTGTAGATTCGAACCTGGCAGAGGGTGCTGGATTTTTTCGGACACAAAAATCCTTAACGAGGCTTCTTTCGAAAGGGAAGTTACCTGCAATGTTTATTTTCACGAAAAAAAAAAAAAAAAAAAAAAAAAAAAAAAAAAAAAAACATGCCTTGAAAAAAATAAGGTTTCTGGGCAACATTCCACCATTTGCGTCCGCAAGTCGTGTTCTCGTTCTACAGTGCCATCTATGGCGCGCAGCGGTGAACTCACAAACTTGAAACTCAAATCCTATCAAGGAAACATAGTAACGATACCCTGTGCTCCACTTAGGAGCTACGGGAATTAACTGACTAAATTCACATATCTTTTCCTATCTGTGCTGCAGCAAGGTATTCTTACAAAAGCTTATTTTTCTATCTACTTCATAGCTATGAAGTTAAACATTCGCATAATTTAACGATAGTATTTCCTTGCTCAAGGGAAATAAGGAAGTAAAATTAGCTAAATAATAAAGTAAAATTGCGCTCGAAAGAGCTTCGAAATTCTACACTATGTTTGGTATTTTATCAAATCGTTTAACGATCCCGTCCACTTTCTACAGATTTTGAAATATAATTCGCACGTTTGATCACATATCTTGCACTCGCACGAGTTACTTGGTTGGTAAAACTTCCTTGCTTTTCACATTTTATGATGAAAGCCATGCGTTGCCAACTGTCTGTTGCGAAGAATTCTTCGTCGATCTCTTTTCCCTTCTGTTTCCTTCTCTTTGTGACATCCTTATGGGTTCCGTTGTTGGCAGCATCATCCTGATTCGCAGGTTCTCCAGGAATGGTGTTTCTCTGGCCAACATGTAGACCGTTCTGATTTTACTTGTTCTAACCTCTCCAGATCGCTAGCCGTAAGCTTATCCCATACCACTTCTAGCCCTCAGTTGGCGATTTTGGTGATCGTGGACTCAATAAATCTCATGGCTGTCTCTGGTTTTCATGGTGCGATGTCCTTGATATTGCAGATTGCTTTTATAGCTGCCGACCTCTCTCCTGGACATTGCGATTTGCTGCAGTGTGATGTATTTGAATTTGTTCACCAATCTCATCGGCTCTTCTGCTTGCCGCTGCTCTTCCGCATACATTATTACTGTGATCCATTCATTGAATTCCCAATGTCTGCCGTCTTTATATTAAAATTAGCTAACGCGATAGTAATATATTTTAAAAGTCAGTAACTGTGGGATAGTACTGAAAGTACATTCTCGTTGCGTTACCAGGATGGAAAATATGTGCATAACTCCCCATTTGAGAAAAAGTACGATGGATGGTGGATCGAAAAGTAACGCACAATGTGTTTTTTGTTTGTTTTTTTTTACAAGAAAGCTTAATAGTTAAAAAAACAAAACAAAAATCACAATTGAACTTGCACCTTTTATCTACTTTTTGACATAGTAACCAACTTTTTCAACAATTTGTCCCATCATGATACAAGTTTCAATATAACATGTTAGTAGAAATCCGTTTCCCTGGAATATAGCCATCTGCGTACTGCTGATTTCACTTCCGCTTCGGTTGCTCAGCGTTGGCCGGCCAGGAATTTTTTCATGGGACCTAACAGATGAAAGTCCGACGGTGCAAGGTCCGGACTGTATGGTTGATGCAGGAGCATCTCCCAACCAATTTGATGATTTTCTTGCGAACAGCAGCAGTAAAATGGGGGCGAGCATTCTCATGAAGAAATTTCACATCGTCAGCATATATGTTGTGGCGCGACGAAACTTCATCAAAGTTTTAATGTAGCACAGTCCATAAATAAAACACCATGCATATCCTAGAATTGCTAGTGACAAATTCCGTCACGATCACTTTCCTAGCAGATTGAGTCACTTTGGATTTTTTCTTTACTGTGGAACCAGCATGTTTCACTCCATATTTACCTGATTTAATTTGGGCGTGTAGTGGTACGCACACGACTCATCAGTAGTGACGATTCCTTTCAGGAAGATATGCCCTTCTGCGGTGTACCGTGTTAAGTGATTCATGCTTGTCATCATTCGCTGGTCCTTGTGGTTGTCTGTCAGGTCTTAGGCACCCAGTGAGCACTAACTTTACACATTTCAACGTGCCATGAACAATATGTATACTGCACCATAGGACATGTTGAACTGATTCGCAGTTGCACACGCCTCTGACATTCTGCGGGGTTGCAGCTGTTACCGACCTCCCGGAGCTTGGCGAATCACTAAGGTTCACACGGCCCTCTTGGAAGAATGCACACCACCTGGAGACATTGCTACGGTCCATATAATCATCCGCATACCTGCCACGCATGCCCCTATGAATTCCAATCGGCTTATGCCCTTTAGCTCACAAATATATAACCGCACCTCTCTGCTCTTCACAGGTGGACGACAATGGCATGCTGGCCATCTTCGTTGCGTAGTTTACGCTTCACTCGCTAGAGCTGCACATGAAACAAAAAAACCCTCTGTAGTGAAAAGATCAATCTATATCTGTGTGAAATGCAACATTCCACCTGCAATACATAGGCAGAAAAAAAATATATTGTGCGTTACTTTTCTTTCCGCTTTCGTAGATGTATTGGAAAGCTTAAATGGTTAGCTGCACAACAAAGATGTATTTGTTATAAACTGTGTGTTTTGATGGGATTTAAATTTTCGTGTAGTAAGGTTTTGTTTTTACCAGTTATGCAAAAGTCAAGAGGACTTCAGAAGCTATTTCCAGGAATTTCAAGGTATAAATTTTATTTGTCATATAAATATTTATATACATTATTTTAATCAAAATTGTTAGTCATTGTTGAGAAAATCAATTTACCATGTAAAGGGTAGTTTGGGGTGGGGAATTTTCTTAAAAACATTTGTATCCCACCCTCGGAAGACGCTGAACTTAAATATCAAATTTATATCTTGAACAAAAGTAATGTTTCGTATGGTGAGGAAAGTGAGGAGCTGATCACAAAAGCCACGTTTCCTGATGGCCTGGTCACAGTGCTTCTCTGTATCCATTGGATGATCACCCTCCTCTGTTAGTGAGCACGAAGCCACCAGTCGGATTGACACACCCAGGCCTACGTTTGACTGATATAATTAATTAGAGGAAGCGTTTGCAAATTCATATTTCTAGTATTATATCTGACTTTCCAAAGCAGGAACTGGAAATTATTCCCTTTTTCTTCTTCTAAAAATCTGTGAAAGCTTTGCAGCTATAATGTTGTTATAACTAGGGTCCAAAGAGAAGGTAGATGGAGGTTAAAAATAATTATATATCGTGATTATTTTAAAAATGATTGTGCCTTTCGTATGTTCCATTGGCAAAGGGTGTTTAAACCTTAAAGTCTATACAGCATCTTCAGAGCTTGAAAGATTGTTGGGGGAGGTAAGATCAGGTGTTCAACCAATTTTTCACATAATTTTGTCTTGGACAATAGAGGATTTTTCATCTGTTATTAAGAATAGCCACAGATGTTCAAAATTACAATTATAAGAGAGAAAGAGAAGGTTAACCTTAAAATCTTGTATACGACTTCGTTATGGTTTCATAAAACATTAATGGAAGTTTTATTTAATTATTATATTTTCATTTTAGGTTAAAAATCTACCCGTGATAATGTGGGCACTCAACTACCAATAGACAAAATCAATGTTAAAGATAAATCTATAATACGAAAGTTATAAACAACGTTATTTTTCAAATCACAATCTCCATATGCCCATAGATGTAAAAGATGCCTCTATAGGTTTCACCTTGAATGAACTCAAATAAAGGGATGACATAAATAGCTTCAATACAAATATGCAACCCCCCCCCCCTGCCCTGAAAACAGGAACCTTTGAAGCGATTGTCCATGACCTTAAGTGACAGTAATGCTTGTGATGATACAGTGGAGGTTGCGCTCCTCAGGCTGTCAGGAGTTTTCAAACTGTCACGGAATGAATGGAATTGATAGCTCTTTACTTCAAATGCAAACCTTGAATTCATTTTTAATGTAATATTTACAAATGTAACCTAAAATATACTCAAAACCTACATATAGCAATACAATATTTTAAAGGCATTGTTGTATTGACCAATATGTGCCTGCTTGAATTATACAGCTTGCCTCAAACAGGTCTTATATTCAAAATAGTCACTGTAAATTAATTTTCTGTTTGAAGTTTGTTTCTTTATTTAGATTTTTATAGCAACTACAGCTGCTGTGGGTGGAAACTACAACATGTCAGAGAGTAAAGTTGGCAAGACTCTCTGTTTAAAATTAATGTTTCCTTCTTATGCCTGACTCACAATGGAGCGATATTGGCGACGCGGCACGCGCGGCAAAACGATTGACCAATAAGAATTCAGAATTGATGCGACAAAACCCTTGCAAAGAAAGTGGAATTGGATTTAACTTTTACCGCGCGGCATGGGTGTCATCCACAGAATTCCTGATGTTTGATATTCTGTGGTCCTTATTAAAGTCGTTAAAGATGGCGTCAACATCAAGGGAAGTTCATTCTTTTTGTTATACTTTTTTAACTGTGTAATGCAAACACTACAGAATAGAAATTGTCTTGGACAACCAAAATTATACCTTCATTCCAGAATAATATTGCCACTTAATTAAAACCATATCTATGCTGTTGCCTGAATAATAAATGACCCATACTAACCTCAAAGTTGCACAAAGGCGCTCTGCTGAAGATATTCGCTATCGAATTTACTGTTTCTCTATATCAGGACCAATGTCCAGAAATTCATCAAAATTGTGATGGCGTCATTCGCATGTTATTGTAATATGATTATCATATTCGGGATTAGGGTATGAAAATCCCCAAATTGGCTACGCTCCTTGAATATCGGTCGAACCCACCAACGACGGAGCTTCTGCTGTCTTCTTTCTCGATTGTTTCGGTAGTTTTTTTTTATTTTTAGAAGATACAGAGCAAGAACTTGTTTTAAATCCGCAGCCATTGCTTCAAGCGGGACCGCTCAGTAATGTCACATTCTACCGCCCTATTGTGAACACTAGTTTCCATGACCAATGCGGTGTCGCAATGAGACCCATGTCGCGTCGCCAGTATCACTTCCATTGTCAATCCTACATAAGCTTCATTTCATTTATGACGTATCTATGCTTTTTCTATATTTTGCATTAGATTGTTTCTTTACTTATATGTGATCAAAGTTTTTTTTTATTTACTTTAATAGATGTAATTTTTATTTCAGTCAAACCAATTGTCCAATTGACAATGGAACCACCAACACCAGTAAGTGAACTTGACAGACTAAATATCACACTAATGTGCAAAGTAGACTCAGGAAACCCAGATATTCTGCAAGCAGTACGTTGGTATCTTGATGGGGAACTGTTAAAGGAACTTCCTGATTGTGGTGGAAATGCAACTGATTATATGTTCTGTGATATTGACCCAAGCAAGTTGTTGCTAGAAGATGTTGGACGGAGCTTCCATGGTAACTACTCCTGTGAGGGGATGAATGAGGCTGGATGGGGGCCACTTTCTGCCGATGAAGAGTTGATTGTTTACTGTAAGTTTACATTAAGATACTCTTTTTTATATTAGAGATTTTAATGTATAAGTGGTTGAATTGTATACTTTATTAATCTTAATATGACAAACTAAAAGTTAACTTAATCATTTAAATATAATTTGACTTACAATATTATATAACAAGGCAAGAATTATGAAGCAACTAAATGCAGAGAATAAACAATAGTAAGTATACAATTTGGACTTGTCCTTTAATTATTAGTTACAACTGTAATGCCGTCTCCTGGTTTATCTCACACAGTTCCAAAAACCTGTTAAAATAATACAAAAGAAGGTGAGAAAAGATCATAAGTCATGAAAAATGGACTGGATGCCTTTTTCATGTAATTGTCAAATCTGCCATGAATAAATCGTAAAATATTGTTAATGCCATCCTACTATGTGACCACTCTCTCGTTCGCTCTGGTATGCGGCAGTTGAGCTGGAATGTGAGACATCACAGTAAACACAGAAGAGCGGCGAGATGTAACAGGAAACCTTCCTGAATGCGACTCTCGCTTCTTTCTCTAACTTCAGCTTCCGGTATCTTTAGTAAGTTTGTGACATAATTTTCTAGCTATAAAAGGAGGGAGGGTTGCAGCGCAGTGGTGTTGTGGATATTACTATTCGTGAGTGACTGGAGTGTTAGCACTTAGTGGAGCGTAAGCCATGGATGGCGTACAGCCACAAACTGTCTGCACATCAAAACAAATTATTTGCAGCAGTAAATCAAAGACTGTATTTGTAAACACTTATTGAATCAATTAAGACTTTAGTTTCACTTATATTGGGCGTGGGATAAACAAATAAAGATGGAAGAGCTGCTAAAAAGTTGTTGGAGAAGTAACGGCGGTGAATTTCTCATTAAAGAAGATAAACGAGAAAAGGAAACCAGGAATGGA
Organism: Hymenopus coronatus; assembly: GCA_030762935.1. Taxonomy (NCBI): domain Eukaryota; kingdom Metazoa; phylum Arthropoda; class Insecta; order Mantodea; family Hymenopodidae; genus Hymenopus; species Hymenopus coronatus. Next base: position 170,487,534 of record CM060881.1, on the reverse strand, counting down.
GGAGATTAGAAATGAAATGTTAATGGTGAAGACCGAAATGAAGGCTGAACTGAAGGGTGTAAAAGAAGAAATGAAAACCGGGATGGAAACAGCAGTGAAGTAGATGGAATCCAGCATGGAGAAGATGAGAAAAGACATATAGAATGTAAACGGAACTTTCTACCAAAATCGACGAACAACTGGCCAGCATGAAGAAGGACGGAAGAGCTGGGAAGAACGATGAAGGGCCTTGAAACCGCGTTGACGCCCTGGAAGACCTCGGGGAAGCGGGTGAGTGCCATGAAAGAAAAAGCCAAGGCAGCATTAAGGAACTGAACGCAATGGTACAAAGGATGCGCGACGGGAGGCTTAAGGATTAGAAGGTCGAGACGACAGGACGTGAAAAAACACCTCCAAGCATCAAACAGCCTAAGTACGACGGGACTTCAACTTCGAAGTCTATCCTCGACAGTTCGCTATCGTCGCCACCCACAACCAATGATCATCAGAGGAAGAAGCCACATAGTTAATAGCAAGCCTCCAGGGACGGGCGGCAGAAATACTATTTGCGGTCTCGCCGTCGCGAATTCCGAAGAGGTCTTGGAAGCCCTCGAGAACCATCGCTTGGCAGTAGCCTACCGCAGTCAGCTTAAGGCGAGGCCGCAACAGCCAAGTAAGACGATGCAGGAGCTCTCCATAGTCATCGAACAGCTTGCGAACAAAGCTGTGGTGTTACGTGTCACCTAGCTACGTGTCACAGGAAGCTGCATATTTCTTCGTCGACGGGATTCGTGACTTCGAGATACGACAGCGCCTGATAATCGGTGACATAAGGCGATTCACGAGACGCTAACAGCAGCACTTGGAATGGAGGCGACCAAAGTTACAGCAGTCCGCACCCGGAGAATTAGAGTTTTCGGTCTACAGAGGGGACAGAGACTAAGCCCAGGGACGTAGGCGAAGATCTTTCAGTAATTTGTGTAGGGAATGTGATCAGCCGGGACACCTAATACGGTACTGTTCACACCAAGACGTCGACCGTACGGCACCTAGGCATAAACAGGGAAGCGCGGTCCTGAGGAGGGAGCCGCCTTTAGCCGGGGTCACCTAGAAGATGCTGTACTCAGTGCCACGTAGAAAAGGGACCAACTCAAGGACGACGACAAAGACATTAAAATGATATGTGCTGGGGGTGTGGCGATTCGGGCACCAGGCGAAAGACTGTACGCTCCGAGAAAACGAGTGTAAGACAGTGTGTGTTGGGGATGCGGTCGTACAGGACACCTAGTGAAATGCTGTCCGCAATCCAGTCGTTTGGCAGGTGGTACACGGAGAAGACCCGACGTGGCAAGGGGCAAACCTGAGTCATCATCGCCGTCCTCTCACTTGATGCTTTGTGCTTTAGACAGAGAAATGGAAGACATTCTCATCGCGGACAGCTGGATACGGAGGAAGCTGCACCGGATAATAGTGGACACCTATACAACCGTATCATAATCCCACCAGACGAGTTGAAGGGCCTGCCGTCAAGAGAAGTGAGTTGCCCCTATTAGAGAGTGACGGTATCGGAGAAACCCTGCCAGTGGAGAAAGCGGTCGTGCTGGGGTTCACCCTGGAACTGGGTGCCCTTCGCGAGGGTGCCTGAAGAGGATATTGGGACTGAATGCTCGCAGGAGCCACTATGCAACACGACTCAGGCGTGGTTGTATCGTCGAACCCGGACCAAGGAACGTAGGCTGAGGTTCCAACAACCATGGGCAGGACAGTACCATGTGGTGGAGAGGATTAACGAAGTAGCGGACGGCACTCGAATGGAAGAGGCGGGTAGCACATTTGGATCGCCTAGCCCACTGTGATGGCGCTTGTCGGGAGGACCAACCCTGAGGAGGGAAAAATTGTAAATGGCGTGATATTTATGGACGCTCTTTAACTGCTGTGGTTCTCAGCGTCCCATTCTAAATTGAAAGACCGCTTAATTTTGCTCAGAGGCCTCTCTATCAGACTTGAGGTTTTTACGCCCGAAAAAATTCATCGTTCTCCGCCGGGTTTGAACCGGCGACCTTTCGGCATATGAAGTTAGCATGGTAACCCTGAGGAGGGAGCAGTGTGGCAATACCGTCCGTATATGTGTTCGTTCTGGTATGCGGTAGTGGAGCTGGAATGAGGGACGTTGCAGTTGGATACGTAAACTACACGAAGAGCGGCAAGGTATATATCAGGAACCTTCGGGAACATGACTCTCGATTCTTCTGCAAACTTAGGCGTCCAGTACCATTGACAAGTTTCCAGTAAATTTGTGACTTCATTTTCTAGCTATAAAAGGAGGAAGGATTGCAGTGGAGTGTTGATGTGTTGTGAATTGTACTGAGTCATGTGTGACTGAAGTGCTCAAGCCATTGATGGCGTGCAGCCATAAACTGACTACTCATGAAACATCAAATAAATTATTTGCAGCAGTGAATCAAAAATTGTATTTGTAATTAACTGATGAGTCAATATAATACACACACACACAAAACACACACACACACACACACACACACACACTCTCTCTCTCTCTCTCTCTCTCTCTCTCTCTCTCTCTCACTCACTCACTCACTCACTCACACTTAAGCTAAACATGCCTACAATTTAAGATTCATTTACTGAGATTACACACAGAACATTCTCAGAGTTGTTCATCTCCATGGTCAACTGTATGTCCACTCTGTGTAAGCCTTATAAGAGAAATGAAATTATCAGCAATTCATGTGGCATTCGTGTCATTTGTCTACGCATGGTAACCACATAAAATGATTTACCTTGCAACAGATTAACAATCTTTCCAGGGGACATTCTAAATACTCATTGTAATCAAAGTCAGTTATGGAAATAAGTGTCCAAGGTTCTTTTTAATATGTATTTTGAGCTAAGACAGAATAAAACTCTCTCAATAAAGGAAAAGTAAGTATTATACTGTTCGGTCATCTGGAGTTTGTTTAAGGAAAGATATTAGTTTTAATTATATAAGAAATTGATAAAAGATTTTTAACAAAATGATTAAAAAATGACATTTTTCAAAAACTAGTTCATAGCAACAATATATATGTATATAGTTTTGAGAATCTACCCACCGAATTCTAGAGTCATATTATAATTTTAAGTGGGTTTTAAATTTTAAAGAGCCTAAGGCTGCGCAACATGTGCCACACCCCGTTTTGCAAAATAGCTTATCCTGGTTGTATTTCTTCCTATTTTGACATGCAAATACTTTGAACTGGTAATGTTTGGTTGCCTGCACAGGTGTACCAACATTGTTTTCCGCGTCAAAAACAACTACTTTGATTTGTTTATGAAATAAACACATGCTGTAATTGAAGTTTGTTTTCTTGTGTCTTGAGTGAGAGTCTACTTTATTCGTTGATAAGGTGTTCAGAAAGATGAAGAAAAGCATAATATATAACACTAAAAAGGGACATGTGCCCGTAGAGGTTAGGAATAATGGGAGGATGAGTGTTCTACAGGATTTAGATTAACTGATCTAGCTATTCTTTCACGTGAAATAAATGGTGCTTGTTGTTGTGCTTCCTGTGACCCAAAAAGGTTGAAATTTTATGAAGATTGAAACTGGTATGGTGTGTGCACATTGGGTATAAAGTGTAACAATTGTGATTTACATCGAAATTGAAAACTTTTGGTATCAAGAACCATGTTTATGAAGCAAATGGTAGGTTATCCTATGACATGAGATGTATTGGTGTTGGTAGAGAGGGCACAAATTCAGTGTGTGGAGTAATGAATATGCCTTCATCATCACTGCAATATACTGGCACAAATAGGCAGCTTCTAAATTGTGTCAAGGTCTGTGACAAGTGCACTTACTGAATCATTTCTATAAATGAAACAAATTCCACTGATTTATGTGTATCAGCTGATGATACGTGTGTCAACTGTCTACTGTCTGGTGTATAGATTCAGGAAAAGCTTTGGATGTTCAGTTGATGAGCATATATTGCACAGAATGCTCAACTAGAAGCAAAACAAACAAAGAAGATGAAAAGCAGTGGCAAATGCAACATGCTAAATCTTGCACTGCTAATTATCGAGGCTGAATTGGAGGTATGGAGGCAGCTGGTGTGAAATTAATTTTTCATCGCTCAGAGCAAAAATATTGAGTACACTACACAAAATACTTAAGAGATGCCAAATCTGCCCTCAAATCTGTATTGGAAAGTAAACCATATGGTTCCTCATGCAAAATTAGAATGTGTTGGGCATATACCAAAGCAAATGGGTTCAAGATTGCTAAAAATTACCAAAGAAATGAAAGGAAAGAAACTGGAAGATGGCAAAGTTATTAGATGGAATGGGCAGGCTGAGAAAGAAATTCAAAACATACAAATATATAATGGAGCTGCTATAAGACAGAATGTTGTCATTATAACAAACAGGCAGCAAGCTGCCAAACCTGAGCATGGGATGTGTGGTGACTGGTGCAAATACAAAAAGGCATAAAACCATGGTGAGTCATATGTTTTTAGACATAGCTTACCAGAAGCAATAAAACCTACATTCAAAGCTCTGACAAATCCAATATTATTGAAAAAAATGCATCCCTGGCAAGACTCAACAAAGTTTGAATGCTTTAATCTGGAAGCGCTGTCCCAAAAACTATTTGTACCTGGAACAGTTGTGCAACTAGCAACTTATGATGCAGTTTTAGTGTACAATGTTGGGAGAATTCAAGCACTCAAAGAACTTGGATTTGAGCCTGGAACATTAACAAAGAAGATAATCCAAGATATTGGCAGGAAACAGCATAGCATTGAGGTTGTCATCTCAAAATAATTTGAGAACACCTTGTGGTTTACTGGGAAACATGTGAGTCAGCTGGAAAAGTCAATGCTTTGCCGGCATGTTGCCATGGTAGCTCAGTGGCAGAGCAACCGGTGGTTCATATCCCAGCTATGGCATTGAATTTTTCAGTCTGACTCTACCTATCCAACTCCTGTCCTACACATGGCTTGTGTGAAAAAACAATTAATCCAACGTAGAATCATATTGTTGCATAGGAAAGATGAAAGGAATGACCTAAATAACTCCAGGCCAATTAGCCTGATATCAACTTTTTACAAGGTATTCCTAAAAATAATCATGAGCATTATAACCCAAGATCCTAGGAAATGGAAATGGAATTTTATTTATGCACGCTCTTTAACTAGTGTTTTTCTCAACATCCCATTCTATAATGAGTGTGAAAGACCGCTTAGTTTTGCTCAAAAGCCTGTTTTCAGGCTTGAAGTTCTTTTACGTCACAGGACCAACAGCTTTACTTCCCTTCCGAAGGAAGCCATGCTAAGGATTTTACACCCGAAATGGAGCTAGCATGATAATCACTACACTATGGAGGGTGAACAAAGATCCTAAGAAACTGTAAAAACAAGCAGCATACAGTTTATCTATCACCAACCATCAGTTAAACAAGTATTAGAAAACGATAGCATAAAACAACCTGAATCTGTGGACTATAGCAACTCCTAGACCACATGAAAGTAATAAAATCCTTATGAATAATGAGAATAGAAAACAACTACATCAGAGTGATTGGGAAAAATTACATCAATAGACACACCAAAGTCAAAATGGGAATCAAAGGAGAAACTGGAAAGAGGAGTCAAATAAGGGGACCCAATGTTACCTAAACTTTTCACAGGCCTACTGGAAATCATACACCACACATTAAAATGGGACAACAGGCAAAAAGTGCCAATATAAATGGAAGAGACTGTACAACTTTGCTTTGCAGAGATATTACACTTTTTGCAGAGTCAGCAGCAGAGGAGTTAGAGACAATGCTCAAAGAGCTGAACACTATCATCCAAGAAGTTGGACAACAGATGAACCCAATTAACATGCAAGAGATGAAAACTACCAATAGTATTGGAAGGAACAACTTTAGGGTATGTGGAGTACTACATCTACTTAGGATAAAAGGAGTCTGCCGAGAGGCAGAGATAAAGCAAAGAGTTAGCAAAGTCTGGAGACAATTCCAGAGCTCGAAACAAATACCTAAATGTGAAACTGAAAATACAAGACATAGAATCATGGGTAATCCCAAAGCTCATATATAGATGCCAGAAGTGATGCTGCACTGTAAATTAAACAAAAGCTCTACAAGTGTGCCAGAGAAAGATGAAATGAATAATGCTCATACTGAAGAACAGATAATACAAAGTAGAATAGGAAATACAAAAATCAGAAGAATGATAGGAATGGAGGATGCAGCAATATATGCATGACAACTCAAGTGGAAATGGGGAGGCCATGTGACAAGAATGAACCACAGAAGATGGGTCCTTGCAACCAAAATTTGGGACAACAGACCTGAAAAAAAAAGAAAAAGAAAAGAAAGATTACCCACTCCAGAAAACTGGTACAAGGGGCTGGAAGAAAATGTCATGATGGGTCCTAGCCAAGGACCCACCAACTATGGAAGAAGTCGCTGCCCAAGGAATTAAACGTACAGCTAAAATTATTACAATAAGTACTAATTTGGTGTTCAACTAAACTTTGATGAAAAGGGTTAAGTGAAAAGACAAATAAAAGGTTATTTGTACCACAGACCTTTTTCAAGGGAGCTAGCCTTCTAGAGAAGGAGCATGCATATTATGCCTTCCTTCATTCCTGTCTAACATATGGTTTACTTCTCTGGGGTAGTTCTGCAGGAACACAAACTATATTCAAATGGCAAAAAAAGGCAGTTAGATGTATTGCTAATCTAGCTTATAACCATCCTTGCAGACTGCGCCAGCATTGTACATTTATCATTCATTGATGTTCATAAAAGAAAACCTACCAAAATATGCACTCTGACAGACAGTACTATAGACTTACCTTACTCAAGATTATCAAAAATTCATGACAGCCATAAATATCTAGGATTAAGTATGTACCACAAACTTCCAATACATATTACCTCATTACCCAATCATAAATGCAAAACATTTCTGGACAATTGGCTGAAAAATAAAGCTTTTGCTCTGCAGAAGAACTCTTTGAATGCATTAACTTTCACATAGATGAGTAATATCTAAGCTAGCTTTGTAAAGTGTAACCATTAATTTATCATAAACATACTGTAAATAGTTTGTTATGCAAATAGTAGCAAATATATTCAACTGTTTTAAATGGTGTAAATAATTGTATAAAGCTCCAATTTTGTAATGTGTTTATTTATGTACTTGATGAGACCAATTGCAATGTTGTAAAACGATCAATAAACTTTATTCTTATTCTAAAGGGATGTAAACCTATAATATCTTAATCCTTGATCAGGTGCAGGTACCTTATTTTGTTTAGAAACTGACATTGACTGTTTGGCAGAACATCTTCACTGTAAACATCTTTGAGATGGAATAATTGTTTTTTCACACAAGCTGTTGGATAGGTAGAGTCAGACTGAAATACATCTTTGAGATACATATTTTGGACTCGCCTCATTGTATTTTATGCTAACATACAGCTTAAATGTTAGTCAAAAGAAGAACTTAAATAAAACTATAAAGTATTATATTTTAACTTAGCAAAGCTTCTAAGCAAACTAAAAATAAGAAATCTTGTTGGGAACTTACAAAATAGCAAATGAAAGCAAAAATTAAAAATTGTTAAAGAATAATTAGGAACCTGCTAGTCCTGAATCTGATGCCATTGTCTCATTTTATTTAGAAACTGGCTATGGACTGTTTGATAACACAATAAATTCCAAATACATTTTCTCAACTCATCACATTGTGTCATATGCAAAGGTATATACAACCATCTACCAGATTGCAAAACTCCCCAGAAAATGTTCAAATAGAAAAAATCCAAATAAAATAATGCTATTGACAAGCCCAAAAGCAAATGTGGTGAAATCAAGAACTTTAGAACATTTAAATACTGTTACTGCTACTGATAATCCTACTACCACAACACAATTCATTACTTTTGTTTGCATGAATAGTTTACTAAATGTAAATGTTTGTTATTCTTTGAATTCCACAAAATATACACATCATGATAGAAAAATGAAGTATTTGAGACTATTGTATTAAAGGCACACTTTACAAAGTGTCATAATTTCAATAAATGTTTTCATATTTGAATTTCTCATTAAGCTTTTAAACACATCTTCCATAAGAAATGACATAATTGCATCTCAATCTTTTAAGTCATACAAGTAATAAGTTTAGGTTATACCCTCTTGAAGATCATATTAATGGTACCATAATTGCGTTTTCTGAAATATAATGCTTCTTAAAATTTCAGCGAATTGAGCATATTACCGGCGCAAAACCTCTGGAATCGTGACCCTGACTGCCAACCCAGCTACCAAGCCTAGCTTATTGGAGTTTGTGATATACTTTGCTTACTCAAAGTCACAACAAGCAAACTTTGTACAGTCTGCATATAAAGTGTACCACATATGTTTGTATTCAAAGTGGGCAGTAAATGGTGTTCATTTTATTTATTTTATTTTTTTAACCATGGCTCCTACGTTTTCAAAGTTAAGTGGTAAGGTATTACTTAGTCAGAGCAGAGAAATAATTGCAAATGTCCTTGACTTCATGAAACAAGAGGCAGAGATGAAGGAAGAAAATGTATGTTCCCCGAGTTCTTCAAAAGCCTGTAGAAAGTGAATGAAAGAGTAGCCAAGGCAACTGATATTTCACTGAGTTCGTTTCCAGGGTCCTCAAAGATAAGAAAGAAAGAAAATAAAACTTAATATGTCACTTTTGAATTAAAAGATGTGGAACAGCTGTGTCGCCATGAATTGAAGAGATTGACAGGCCAGAATGAGAAAATGTATGTTGACATGTTGAGAACATTGAAAATCATTAGAACGGACTGTAGAACATCAAAAAGAATTCTAATCTAGGATAATGGTGCAGAAAGTGGCAATAGTGTCGATGATGACAATGACGTGAGCGAAGACGAAGGACTGTCAGGTGTGGAAGAATTGGAGGCAGAAGATTGACATTGTTTATATAGTAGGCCATTTGTATAGATGTTTTATAGATGTGAATATACATATGAAAACACATGTTTATCATTGCAGCGCTGTATAGTGCAGGTGACAGATATTTGACATTGACTGTGACAGACATGAATCAACTGGTGAACTGCTTATCTGAAAGTAGAACTCACTTCCTCGCTCTCATTAAGATTTTCACATGTCCAGATCTGTTGCGACAGTTATACTTTGAACCGGGCTCAACTTGAACTAAAATGTAAGAGCAGTTTTAGTTGCCTTTATACATTATCTGTGAAACTGACCTATCTCCAACCATATTAACTCAGTTCTATCCCATCCTATATATATATGTGTTTAGATGTAAATTTTCACCCATCACTTCTATTTTTTCTGCAATATTTGATTTGACATTCGTTAAGGAAACTAATAATATGAATCCAATGTCGTAATATCCCTTGACTTCAACTTTGTTTTACCTTTATGATTAAGATGTATACTTTTTGGATGTTTTAATATATAAACATATACTTCCTTTTTTAATAATAAACTCTTTATCCTCAGATCCACCGGGTACTGCATCTCTTATATTTGAACCTTCAAAAGTGGTGAAAAAAAGTTCTGTTACATTAAGATGCAGTGTAGATGATGCTGGCAGACCAGATACTACGACCTTTCGTTGGTTGCGTGGAACACATCTCATTCAGGATGTTACAAGTGCAAACTGGACTATTGATCCTGTAACACTTGAGACAGAATCTAACTTCACGTGTTTGGCTTATAACGAAGGAGGGGAAGGAGAACCAGCTACAGTCTACATAGAAGTTTTTGGTAAGACATTTTACTTTATTATAAAATAGAATTTAATGTCACTTGCTTGGTTTATAAAAAAGGATGAGAAGGAGAAGTAGCTACAGTGTACATAGAAGTTTTTGGCAAGATTCATGTAACTTGCGAAGTTCCCCAAGGTTCAGTTTTAGGATCTTTTTTATTTTTATTATACATCAATGACTTAGTAAACTATCTACATCCAAGTAACATTGTTTTGTTTGCTGATGACACATCCATAGAAATAATGGGTAGTCATAAAGATGTTGAAGCAGATATATTGATTTTAGTACAAAAAATGCAGGAATGGTTCGTTCAAAATAAGTTGATAATAGATAAGAATAAATCTGTAGCCATTTCATTCAGTCACGTTCAAAATACCACTGTCTATAAGCCACAAATAAAACTAAAAATGAATTAGTGCATTATGGACCCACTACAAAATTTCTGGGTGTATGGATTGATGAGCATTTGAAATGGAGCATGCATGTTGAGAAACTGGCATCTGAGTTGAGTCGGTTTTGTTTTATGTCTAGGCCTATTAAAAATATTGCAAACTTAAAAACTCTGAGGAATCTATACTTTCCACATTTCAACAGTTTATTAAAATTTGGCGTGATATTTTGGTGTAACTATAATAAACAAAATATAATCTTAAAAATTCAAAAACAAGCAATTAGAATAATAATGGGGAAGAAACAAAGGGATTCCTGCAACAATTTATTTCAAACACTCCACATATTGACATTTCCTTGCCTGTATATATTAGAAGTTGCCACTTTTGTTAGGAAAAATCTGGTATACTTTTGGGTAAACTGCAAAAACATAGCTATCACACAAGAAATAGGCATAATTACACATAACACATCATTATTTGGCAAAAGCATAAGACATTCTGGGATTACATTATATAACAAGTTACCAGATAGTATAAAACTTACTACCTCAGAAGCTACATTTAAATGCAAAGTAAAAAAATTGTTATTGCAGCACTGTTTTTATTCAATTGAAGAATTTGCAAATACTTTTAAATAACTATGATACTTTTAGGGTGTGTAATTTAACATATTGTAATTAAGTGTACATATTTATTCTTGTTCATTTACTGTTTTTTTGATGACACCATGAATTTTGTAATTCCTATGGTTGACCATAAATCTAATCTAATCTTATTATAACCAATTCTGCAATTAAATGTATAATACACAATACATGTTACATTCCTAATAAATAATTTACTCAGTCTCTGGTGTCAGAGCATGAACATCATTCAGACTAGTGGCGTTTAGTGACATTTTCCAGGACTTGCAATAATGGATTGTCATGACACTATTTAACATATCTACTGAGGAAAATAATGTAAAAATATTTAACAGAACATGTATTGTAACTAGAAGAGCTTTCCGGTCGCAATTGCGATCAAACTTTCACTGAGAAGATTTAGAGCACACCACTGAAGTTGTTCACGGCAGTCGTGAACGAAAAGTCTGTACCTGAAAACTCCAGCAGACCATGGCTTCTCAGCCCAGAGAATTCTTCTAGTTATAGTTTGGACTCTGGTCATGAAAGCTTACGACTACTGAAAGCATCTATTACAACAAAATAAAGCTTAATAAATGGAATCCTCTTCTCTCATCTTTTCAGGCAAATTTTTTAATTACATGATCATAAAATATCTTTGACTTTGAAATTTGCACAACAGTATGATATTGAGCAACAATAATAAAAATCAGGAAAGTCAGTCTTTTTATTGGGTGTTCTGTACATAACTCTTTATCTGTTTTAAATATGAAAATGTATGTTCCACTGTGTAGGTGCTCACTCAAATTGTAGTTATTTTTGGGAAAAGAATATACAGATTTTGCAGAAAGCCTGCTATATGTTATCTTTTGTATTAAAGCCTTATTATCCATTAATATTTATTATTACAGATATAATAAAGCACAATTATATGAATGGAAAGAATCCAAAATTGCTTGATGTCGCTTTGTAAATACTAATGAGATTTTTAAAGGATCAATTCTATTAGTTGTAAGTAAACTGTGACACTTCATTAACGACAGAGCTGTAAGTGCTGAAGCTCCAATTTAAAAAAAAAAGTGTGTAGACAAGAATATATGTGGAATATACACTTACTGAATAATAATGAAATCTATGAAGTAAGACAAATAGGCAAATCCATTACAATGTGGTTTAGATATGCAGTGTGCTGAATGTAAAATATACATTCATACTTAAATTGACTTGCCTTAATTCTGCTATAAAATTCAATATTTGTAACATATATATGCAGTAGCAGTAGCAGCTTTATTCATCCATTAGTCAATACATGGGATATGTCAGTACATAGATATATTACAATACTAGAAAAATACATTTCTTTAGTAGAACATTGTCTTAATATATAAGTATGGCAGGTCATATGTATTATGTACTTATTTATGTATTTGGTCATTTGTAATGAAATTTCCAAGATTTTGTTTAGTGTGACACTGGGTAGGGTTAAGATTTTTAATTCTTTGAGGAAGTTTCTGCAAGAATCCTATTGTTTTGCAGACATTATACATCTTATGATTCTTTTTTGAGTTTTGAAAACCAAGTGGCTATCTCTACTTTCTCCCCAGAATATTAGTAGACTTTCTGTATAAGCAAAGCATACGGTTCTTATACTGCTACTAGGTTACGGTGTCTATTTGTCCCATTTTTTCGAGATGCTCAAATGTCCTGCATAATGATGCATCCATTTTAGATGCACTTTCTGGTAGAGATTTTTGCTCTCTGTCAAGTTTAAACTTTGTTTAGTGTGCAGTTACAAATATGAACACTAGAAAGCGCCACTTATAAATGCCAGCAAACATATTTCTTAAAGATGTGCGCTATAATCTTTTACTCTCATATGTTGGCAGCATTCGCATTACTCTGTTAATTTAAAATACTGATTGGTTAAATCAAATTTTCAAAACGTGATATCTTGTGCATGATCAACCGTTCTTTCAAGTAGGACACGTAGGTACTTACTTTTTCTTTAGCGTCCAGCTCAGTGACCACATGGCATTTAACTGATTTAAGTGTATGTGTAATCAGTGCCAAAACAGCAACATAATTCCGTATATCATGGGAAATGGAGAGGCTGTGTGCATTGTGCAATTGAAGTTCAATATTGCACATGGTGGACGCTCTGATGTTGTGAATCAGGTTCAGATGAAAAAACACTGTTGGAGTGTACAAATTCAAAATACCAATAAAATCTCTGCAGAATGACATGCATTTAAATGTAGGTCCAAGTAAGTAATTTGTATGTAATGTGTGTTTACTACACTTATTTTGTAAATATAATCAGTTTTTCATTCTATTTGCATATTTTTGTAATGTCCCATGTTTTTGTAACATGTCCCAGGTTTTTCCATGGATTTTGTATAAATGTCCCTATTTTTAGACAAAATATTATGGACACCCTTTATTAGGTGAAAAGTAAACATGAGTGCTACAGAACCCAGTGATACAAAACATAATGAAAATATTAACATAACAATTAATATTCTAACTAATATTCACTTATCTTTTGGAATCCAAGGACTAGTTTCACAACAAATTGGTCTATTGCATCCTCAGCTTAGTTTCTTTTTGTTTTTGTTTATTTAAATTGTTATGGTTACTGCTACTAGGTGCATTGTGTACTAAGGCATCGCTAACTACTGGAATCAAAACCTAATTTGGTGAGAGAGTCAATTGGTGGTATATCAAAATTCATGGCATGATATTTATACTTTAATATAAATATTTTCTCTCAAACCATTAAATCTTTGGGTCCATTTAAGTGTTTTAATAATTTAACAACTGGATTTATTTCATGATTAAATTTCCAAAAATGTTCTGCCACTGCTGATTTATCAATTTGTTTGTATTTAATATTCCTAAAGTGTTCTTTTACTCTGGTTTCTAAATGAGGTTTGGTCTTACCAATATAAACAAGGTCACAATGCAATTGATAAATGCAAGATTTTTTATTTTTTGAAATGTCATCCTTTTTAGAAAAGTCTAGCAAATTTTTTATACTGTATTTATTTTGAGGAACCAATATTATACCATGCTCTTTGAAAATATTTGTGAATTTTTTATTTGCCCAAGGGTGATAAGTAAATTTACATTTATAATGAAAATAGTTTAAATAAAGAACTACCAAAGGGATTAAGGTAAGGTTTTGATAAACACCTAGATCAAATAACTAAAAATAAAAATTAAGAAAAGTCAGAAAAATGCTAAAATAGTGTAATATTAAACATCATAGATGTATAATTACTTCATAGAGCAACTCAGGCATTAAAGCCAACAATAGAAGCCTGTAAGCTCAAAAGGGTTCTTCCTTCAGAATCATAACTGCCACGTTCAAAAGCAATTAAATTTGAACACCAGTGGCAGTTTTATTAAATAAAGGGCCCAGAAAAATCTTCCACGTTAATATCAACCCAACGAGAATGAACAAGAAGTTATTGGTGCTTCATTATTATTACAATAGTAAGCACATTTTATTTGTACAATAATCTTCCGTCCCTTAAGAAATTCTCCAGTATTTAGTTGTCAACTGACTCTTTTAATGTGGCAAAGCGGTTACATCACCCACCTCTCACCAAAGTAGCCCAGGTTGTGGTAAACAAAGTGGCACAGGAATGGATTTTTACCATGGTACATGTATTCCTGGTCACGTTGGCTTGCCGGAGAATGCATTGGAGAATTTGGCCGCTAAGATGGCAGCAACAAAACCTTGTACTGTAATTTCTTTTGTAACATATGCAGACATCAGAGCAGAGAATGGTGCTTTCGTGCTGGCATGAAGGTACCTACCTACTTTTAGGTACTGAAAATAGATACATACTTTAATGGAATTTGTTGTTAATAATGTTATATTTTAAAATGCACGTTCTCTCCCTCCCTCCCTCCCACCCACCCTCACTCTCAATTTTTTACATCTAAACAACTGACAACTTTGAAAACCCTTGAAATACTAACAAAATGGAGTAAATGTAACAAATGTCCACTGAAATTCAGAGCACTTGAGTATATGCTCTGCCAAAGCCTGCCATTCGTTCTCCTGGTAATAAGCAAGCATACTTCTGAAGTAAATTTTCTGGAAACTTGAGCTGCATTTTAATGGCAATCTTCACATAATATGTTAAAAAATCTGATATGTTAAAAAGTCTGATATGTTCCATTCACATGACTTTCTCTACATTTCTGCAAGAAATATTATTAAAAAGCTTATGATTCTATTTACTTCATGCTAATTGAGAAAAAAATAGCAGAAATAATCTTAATCAAAATCATTGGAGCCATTTTTGAGAAAATCAAATTTTTTTAAAAAAGTTCAATGTAAAGGGTAGTTGGGGGTTAGGGGATTTTCTTGAAAATTTTTGTGTTACATCCTTGGAACATACCAAACCTAAATACCAAGTTTGATTTTTAACAGACTTTTCGTTTTTGAGCTACACACACGCATGCGTGCACACACACACACACACATTTTTCTAAAAGTGTTTTTTTTATTAAGAGGGTTTCAAAACATGTATTTCTGGTGAAATATTTGTATCAAATTTTTTGGGTGTGTTACAATATCTCTCTATACACTATGTACATAGTATGTGTAGAGAAAGTGAAAAGCTTTAATGCAAATAAATAAATCCAATCACGCAGCACTTTCTAATTATTTTGTAGTTAAGTTATACTATTTTATTGTTTTTTTTTTATGCTTGCAAATGATTGAATTATTCATTTTTATCCACTTTTATACTGGCAATCAGCTCATCATTCCTATTGCATACTTTCTGTCATGCAACTCTGATAATTGTGGGCTCCAAAAAGATGATAATTATAATTCAGATCAGATCATCTCACATAGGATGTGAAAATGACCTTACCTTAGTGCTCTTGTGTGAGCCTACTTCTCGTAGTGATGGTGATCACCATAGGGGCTCTGTAGTGGTGGTCTGCATCACCGTCATCATCAATAGCAATATAATCTGATGTGTTCCATTCTCATGACTTTCTCTACATCTCTAGCAAATTATTGTTAATAAGCTTATTCTTCTATCTAGTTAGTCAAGATAAAAATTGGCAGAAACATCTTAATAAATAGAAGTGAAGTACACTAAACCGACAATCAAATGTTTTAAGATGTGGTTGTTATGGCATTGAAATCTATTTCTTTGCGTAGCCAGGAGTTGACTAGTTCCAGTATGAGAAAAGTTTTAAGTATTTTAAAGCTGAAACTAATAACAAGGAATATCTAAAAAACGACCAACTCCAGAAGAAAATGTATACCTATGACATAAATTGTGTGTTTTAATGAGCTCTACATTTTTTGTGTGGTAAGTTTTTGTCTATGTCTTATGGTTTACCAGTTATTCAAAATTTTGCAAAATTCATCCAGATTCTTCAGAACCTATTCCTAGAAAATTGAAGATATACCTTTTATTTGTCACATAAATATCTTAAATATAACAGATTTTAATCAAAATCGTTAGATCCATTTTTGAGAAAATAAAAATTTTTGAAAGTTTTTCCATACTTAAATACACACACACGTACTATGTATATGTATATAGCATATAGAGAAGGTATTGAATACTGAGATTTCACCAGAAATGTATGTTTTGAGACCCCCTTAATTTAAAGAAAAGCATTTTTAGAAGTGTGTGTGTGTGTGTGTGTGTGTGTGTATGTATGGGTGGGGGGCAGCTTAGCTCAAAAACGAAAAGTCTAAACTTGGTATTTTAGGTCAGTATCTTCCAAGAATGTGACACAAAGATTTTCAAGAAAATCCCCCCCACCCCTACTTACCCTTTTCATGGAAAAATTTTCAAAAATTTTGATTTTCTCAAAAATGGCTGTAATGATTTTAATTAAAATATCATATATTAAAGTTATTTACATAACAAATAAAATATATCTTGAATTATCTGAGAATAGCTTTTGAAGGCATCTTTATTCTGGATGAATTTTGCAGGATTTTGCAGAATTGGTAAACCGTAAGAGATAGACAAAAACTTACTTAACAGAGAATGTAGAGCTCATACACACTATGTTTTATACATTTTTATTTCATGGAGTGGACCATTGTTGAGATATTCCTTGTTATTGTGTTCTCTTCTAAAATACTTATACTCTTCTTATACAGGAATCTCACTGGCAACACAGACATAGCAACCAGCAACCAGCTTTTGACTATCACTTTAACCTATGGTACTCCCTAATTTCACTCCTACTTACAAGGAAGCAAATAATGATAATGTTTTCTCAGTTAGTCAGAAGTAGATAGAAGAATAGGTTTTTTAACAATATTTTGTTGGAGAGATGTAGAGAAAGTCATGTGAATGGAACACATCAGATTTGTTTTTCTCGAAACATACATTTTCTTAGGTGATATTTATGCCTTGATACTTCATTTTATGTAATTGAATGATCTAGAAAATCTGTAACAGTTGAAATGACTTCTACAATGTTTAATAGTGTACATATGTTTTTGTTTTAGCACCACCAACATTTATCGAACGCCTACCTTTTTATCATGGAGCACTTGTCAATGCAGAACATATCAATATATCGTGTCGTGTGGAGTGTTCTCCTGTGTGTTCTGTGCAGTGGCTAAAAAATGGAAAGCCATTAGACTTGAATACATCATCACTCTACGCTGTGCAGAATGTCGTGATACCACCTGATACACGCACCAATGATTTTGAATCCGTAAAATCCACATTACTCTGGAACATGTCAGCATGGCCAGGTGGACAGTTGGATCGGATACACGACATAGCCAACTATACATGTAGAAGTTCCAGCAACGTAGTAGGCCCAGGTGTCCGAAGCACTACAACTTTCAGAGTAGAATGTAAGTACTGTAATAAGTAATTTAGGTTTTAACACATTTTAAAGATTTTGATAACTTTGTGAAAAGCTTAAACATGCATGATTTTAAATTTTGGTTGTGGTATAGCGAACACACAGATTTAGCAAGAGCTGAACGTGGCTTTAGTTCCCAGCATCTGGAGCTATTTTCTGCTTATAGTCACACTATAGACTGTTTCACTTTAAAACTTATATATACTAGGACCAGCTCATAAGTCCCATGCCTCTCAATGAAAAATGCATTTAAAATGTTTTGTTTGTTTTATTTCTCAACATATCTCCAGAAAGGCTAATATATTTGTCACATCAGTGTTCTAATTTAACTAAACCATCTCTGTAGTATGATTTATCAAGGTCCCCAAAATAGCTGTTTACCACATCTGCGAAATCTTTGTCCTACAAGAAATTTGTTGAGGTTTGGGAACACGTGGTAGTCACAGGGTGCTAGATCTGGCTAATAGGGTAGATGCTCAAGCAATTCCAACTTTAATTCGCCCATTTTTTCCCATTGCAATGACTGGACCATTGTCATGATGAAACAAGATTTTTATTATTATTTATTTTTTTATTTCAAAATGAGATCTATTTTTTCACCTTATCAATCAAATGTTGCAGTAAGCTTGTGTAGTGATCTCCAGTGATACCTTTACCCTTTTCCAAATAATCAGTAAAAATAATTCTCTGTGCATCACCTTAACCTTGTTAGCTGACAAAATTGAATTTGCCTTTTTTGGAGTTGGTTCACCTGGCGGAATCCACTGTATTGACTGTGATTTATTTTCTGGAGTGTAGTAATGTATCCAAGTTTCATCCATGGTAATAAGCAGTCTCAAAAATTTACTGAGATTTTTACACTAGAGCTACACATTCTTAAAAGAAACAGTTTTCTTTGCAACTTTTGATCAGGTGTCAATAAATGTGACATCCATCTTGCACAGACCTTGTGAAAGCCCAAAACATTATTTAAAATATTACCTGCACGTTTTTTTGATATGTTTACAGCCTCTGCTACCTCAAACAACTTTAATCTACGGTCTTCCAGTAATAAATGATGAATTTTTTCAATGATCTCTAGAGTTGTCACTTCTACAGGGCATCCAGAGCGAGGCTCATCACTAGTGCTCGTAGTCCTATTTTAAACTCTGCAGCCCACCTTTTAATCAATGAATATGAAGGGGCGGAGTCTTTCAATGTACTGTCCATTTCCTTCTTGATTTCTTTAGGCATTAAACCTTTCAAATGGAAGTATTTAATCACTGCTCGTTTTTCCAAATCCTCCATTTTCGTGAAAACTCTAAAGTTGTCTTGTTTAAAATGCTCTCATTCATAAACTAAACAAGCTATTGACCTGTAACTATGGATACAAGCTAGTCTGGAGTTAAACTATACGATGCTACCGTCTTTACTGGCCTAGTGGCGCCATATCTGTGTGAGGCCCAGGACTTATCGGCCAACCCTTGTATTATTACATAGATTAGGTAAGTGCTATAGTTATATGTCATCATATTAACAAATTCTTTTGTTATACATTTATTGAACATATGTAAGATAATGAGATTCCCATACATGTGCTGGTGCTAATTCTGCATTAATGTATAGCATAAAGATATTGATATATATGTTATGTGTTTTTTTAAAGATGTTTTAGAAGAGAAACTTATTTTAAACTTGATCATTTTACTATTACTATTTTGTTATTCACACTTCTATGTACCTATATAACTCACTTTGGACATGATATTAAATGATATATGATATTAAATTTGGTAATGTCCCATTCCTGACTTTACTTCATATATGGTAATACATGTATAAGAGGTATTAGCCTCTGTTTAATATATAATGCTGGATATGGCATTAGCACAGGTTGTAACAATCAGAAGTAACATTTTGTTCTGTAGTTGTCAAAGAGAATAAAAAGAAAGTACTTTATTTGTAAGGTATATGTTCAATTTCACTGGCATTGAAGATCTGTTTGCATTTAACATTACGTATTAAAGCTGAAAGGACCTGTGAACATAGGAGAAGGACTCATAAATGGGAGATCCAAGGATCAAATCCTGCCAGGACAGTCCTTCCCAATGAGGCTTTTTTCTCAGTTCTCATTACAGGCAAATGCTGGGAAGGTACCCTAAACTTAAGTCTAGAACATTTTGTAGTCAAAATTCCTTGGGCTCAACAAGGAAATGAATATCCTGGAAATAGTTCTAAAAGTGCTTTTCCTGTTAAGAATAAAGAGGAAAATTCGAATTGAGTTTGAAAATAAGTACTCACAACAATCTATTGTCACATTAAAGGAATTCATTCAATTCATTGACAAAAAATGGTAATGAAGCTAATAAGTAAGAATAGTGCACTAAAAAACTGAACCTCATAATCAACTTGTTAATTTCATACTTGTACAAAAACAACCTCAACATTTCAGTGCTTAGTGACAGTGCTGTGCTGTGTGTTTGCTCATGCATTGAGACAGTTTTAAAAAGGAGAATGAATCATTAAACATTTTACATTGCTAATCAGAATTGTTAATAAATAGAAAAAAAAATATTTTTCTCACAAGTATATTTTATGCATGTCAAGTTTTGGAAAATGCTCCTCAATTACGCCAGATGCAGACTCAATCATACTTCCTCTAATTTTGGTGTGGGTACTACAAAGTGCCTGTGACCCTGCAAACATCAGTTGGGTCAGAATTTAAGCAAAAAAACATATCAACATAACGGGAATTTTAATGTAACGTTGCTGTTGGTCATAATTTTGAGGAGAGACTTTGTCAGTATGTTGGTGGGGGTATCTGGAGAGGGGGTATTGTGCACGCACCGCAGAGAATGGTGCTGCGTCAGTATGCCATGAGTGAACAAGAGGTATGCGCATCTGTTGTGCAATACATCATCATCAGATTTATTGCAAAAGAGGGCACCAAATCTTTGGAAATTTTGAGATGGCTCCTTGCACAGTTTGGGGAAGAAACACTTTTGAAGACTCAAGTGTATGAGTGGGCTACAATGTTTGTGATGGGAAGAGAAGCTGTGCAAAATGAACCTCATAGGAGGAGACTGTGGACAAGCATTACAGCAGACAACATTGTTGCTATTTGTGACATTATTGAAGAACATCATGCATAAAAATACCTGAAATTGTTTTTGCCCTAGGAATAAATTATGGAAGTGTTCAAATAATCATCCGAGATGAACTCTATTACAGAAAATTGTCTGCCAGGTGGGTTCCTCATCTCCTCAACAAGGAACAAAA
This sequence comes from Hymenopus coronatus, assembly GCA_030762935.1. Taxonomy (NCBI): domain Eukaryota; kingdom Metazoa; phylum Arthropoda; class Insecta; order Mantodea; family Hymenopodidae; genus Hymenopus; species Hymenopus coronatus. The sequence continues at coordinate 170,466,587 of CM060881.1, read as the reverse complement.
AACGTTACACCAGGAAGTTTGTCAGAGACACCTGCATTGCTACGAGGAGGAGGGAGAAGATTTCTTGAATCACATTGTGACTTGTGATGAAACATGGGTGCATCATTACACCCCAGAGTCAAAGCAAGCATGGAGTGGCGGCGAGGAGACAAGGTCAGCACACGCCCATCTGCCGGAAAGGTGCTTGCAACCATTTTCTGGGACTACACAGGCATTTAGCTGGTAGATTTTCTTCACAAACAAAGGGAAATTAATGCAGCCTAGTACTATTGCATTTTTTAATGAAGCAAAAGCTGCATATCGCAACAAGCAACACTAGCAACTGATCCGAAATGTCATTCTTCTCCATAACAGTACGAGGCCACATACTGCCGCTTTAATGCAGAAAAACTGGAGAAAATGCACCTCTGGAACACCCTCCTTACAGTCCAGATTTATTGCCCTGCGACTACCATTTGTTTGGACCACTTAAACGAGACCTAAGAGGACATCGGTTTGATGATGATGCAAGTGTAGAAGAATTTGTGTGCAGCTGGCTCCGCATGCATCCTCCTTCTTTCTATAATGATGGCATCAAAAACTTGCCAACCCGATGGAGAAAATGTGTATTGAAGGCAGGATACTATGTAGAAAAGTAATCTGTATGTATATGAGTATTTTTGTTTGTTGATGCAATAAATTTAAAAAAAATAATTCCTGTTTATATTTGATCTGCGCTCGTAACATCAAGAACTCCATCCAGGACAACAAGTTATCTTCAAAGAGCCAAAAGAGGGATTATAATTATAATCAACAAAGGTATCACTTTTTTTTTTCTTCAAAACATTCAAATAGATTATTTTTATGTTCACAGTTTCACTATAAAAGTTCCACCTGGTAGGTGCAGATTGTGGCAATCTTTTTACTTTCTCTATACATAATATATACATAGTGCATAGCAGAAGCTATTAGTGAAGTACATGTTGGATATATGGCAAATGATGTGAGAATAAAACTAAATGGATTGGAAAAGCAATATTTAGAAGAACAAAATGAAAGTTATTGTTACAACAATTTTTGCTGCTAACTTTGCTGTTCATACTCATAAATATAGTATTAAGTACTGTTGTTTAAGAAATTGTCTCATTTAGGTTAAGTTTTAGTTAGGTTATATGAAAATGTTGCACATGAATGCAATCGTAATTAGTAAATGTATTTATAAATATAATGACACAAATAACATTCTAATCAAATAAAACAGGAACCAGTATTATAGCTCATGATATTAACTATTGGATATCCTTTTTAAAATTGTGGTAAAAGATGTGATAAAAGGTTTGACATAGTGTAATGTACTTGACAGTTTAAATGTCATCATAACATGTGAGCAAAGGTTTTATCACAATCGGGTCACAGAAATGTTAGTGTAATATAGGCCTTAGCCTTCTGGCTCTTGCAACTTTAGCTTAGAGCATTAAGTTATTTACTGCATAAAAAGGGGCATATAGTTACGAAGGAACGTAAATAAATTAAGTGCCTATTATAAAATATTTGAAACTGATGTAATCTTATTCATTTATTTATGCTAAGTCAGTCATACTCATATTTTATAATAGTTTATTTCACCATTTTTTCTATTTACTGTCCACACCAATTTATTTTTTACTTTTTATAAGAATTTTCCAATCTTCTTACTGTATTTTTGAAACATTTCAATTACTGCTACATTTCTACCTGTGTTAAACCATTTCTTATTAATATACTCTTTTCTCCAAATTTCAGTCCCTTTACATTTAAATAAAATGTGCTCCATATCTTCATTTTCGCCACATATAGGACGACATTGATTTTGTGGAATACCCTTCCTTAAACCTTTTAATCTCCATACTCCTGCTTTCAGCCATGCAATACCTTCTTGCTCCTCTTTATTTGTCACATCTATATACTTTTCCCTTCCCCATGAGTCTTTCATTGGTATATAAAAAATTAAATATTTCTTTTCAGCTATCTCACTAAATATTTTTTGTATTTCTATATCCTCAAATCTTTTCCCTGCCAACTTCCGGAAAGTATTCACATTATTTTCTCTTCTTCTCCACATTTCCTATAACCCACTACTTTCCAAGTTATTTCTGAGACAATCTACCCATCCTTTGTTCTTTAAACGTTTCTCTTGATATACTAAACACATATTCATAATATACAAAGTTATTTACACTGCAGCTTTTCTCAATGGTTTGTTACTTCAATGGACTTTTCTTGCTTCTAGATCCTCCAGAAAACATAACTGTTTCAAACAAGAAGGTAAATGTTGTAGAGGGCCACATACCAGAGAAAGTGCTCTGTACTGCTACAGCCTATCCTGAGGCATCATATCAGTGGCTGCGCGAAGGATATGAAACACCTATTATAAAAGGAAATCCAGCTCTCATATTGACCAGTCCAGTTACTCGACAAGAAGGTGGAAATTATTTATGCCAAGCACATAATCGTCATGGGAATATCACAGAAAAAACCTTCATCAATGTTCTTTGTAAGTACTGATATTAACTTTGAGAAATGATAGTGAAAAAAAATGAAAACAAAAGAATTTGAGTCACTTCACTTAGTAATTACTTTCTGGAACTAGTTCTGCTTAGTAATGAATTCTCTGGTAGACATACATTTTGTCTTACCCACTAGATCAAGTCCTGGAAGGAGTCCCTGACAGTATTTGACTAGTATTTGTATGGCCAATTACTTCTTTAATGTGTGCTCAGCTAGGCACTTGTTTTCTGTTGGCTGTTAGATTGCGTCGTTGAAGGGCCCACTGACTAAGCACTTCTATTATTATTTCAAAATCTATGGTGGTAAAAGGTAAATAAATTTGACCATTTGGTTTATCTTTTTCTTAATTTATTACAAAAAAAGGCAAAAAATGAAACATCTTTTATATACATTTTATATTAAAGAGAATCTCAAATCGATTTGTTTTCAATGTTTGATTTCCCAATGACTCAATATGTATCTGAGAAACTTTTGCTATGTTCTTTGTAGTACATCCTCAGATACAGTTGTTGCTGCTTCTTCACTTATTTCAGTTATTTTACTTATGCATGTCGCCCTCTCTGGTGTAGTGGTTACCATGCTAACTTCATATACCCAAGGTCGCGGTATCAAACCTGGCGAGGATGATGGATTTTTTCAGGTGCAAAAATCCTTAGCATGGCTTCCTTCTGAAGAGAAGTAAAGCCATTGGTACCGTGTCATAGATTTACGGCACGTAAAAGAACCTCAAGCCTGATAGAGAGGCCTCTGAGCAAAATTAAGCCCAATATAGAATGGGGCGCTGAGAACCACAATAGTCAAAGAGCATCCATAAATAGCACATCATTTACATTTTTACCGATGCAGTGCTTCAGTTGTTTCCCTGAATGCATACCATCCTGAGCAATGTAACATTATCTCCTTCTTTATGTCTTTATGTAAAAATGTGCAATATTTTACAGGTCTTAAGTTATTTTTCTGTCTATATAGGTTCTTGATATGAAAAGAATTTCTTAGAATTGTTACCAAATTATGAGCTCAATTTTTGCATATAACTGAATTTATGATCAGTTATTAAACCTGATGTAGTGTGCTCTTTTTTTTCCCTCCATTTTTTGAGCATGTTCTTCTGTATAACAAATATTTCTTGTTATAGATAAGCCAGAGTGTGGAATAAGCCAGACTGAAGTGGATGGCAAACTTGTGTTGATATGCACAGCCCATGCTAACCCTACTGAAGTGGACTTCACATGGAGAATTAAGAATGAAAATGAAACTATAGAAGAAAATGTTGAGAAAAAGGGAATGCAGAGTTTTCTGACGTTAGGAAATCGTGTTGAAAATATTCGCACATATGTATGCTCTGCCAACAACTCTGTGGGAATGTCCATTCCATGTGAAAGAGATGTGACAGGTTAGTGCACTAAATGCAGTCTTATGTATTGTGTCCAGCTAGGAATTTAAATACCATATAAAGAGGATCTTTTCTCCTTATTATGTAACACACCATGATATATTAGTTTCTTTATATTATATTTATTTTATTTTCTGCTTTGTAAATATCTTCAAAACTTCACTCTACCCCTATATATGAGAGACAGAGAGAGATGCTTTAAAATGTATACACAGTGTTCACTTTTTTCCGTGATTTCCTGGACAAGAAATGATGTCATCAATGATGAGGTAAGTTTAATACTGCCTCTCTAGCTGTAGGAATTCCTATTTGATGGATAGACAAGGTTAAGTGTCCTTCTAGTGATGGATGTTATATTTATCCAAATGCTATAGGGAGTGGCAGAAGTTTATACTTGAATGAATACCATTCATTCATTATTTTGATATCCCAGAAGGGGAAGGTTGGCTGTTCCACCATATCCAAAGTGCTTGGTTTTTTTTTTTACACTGGAAATCTTGCCATTCTTTTCAAGTAGAGGGCACTGTGATTGTTTTCTCTTCTGCAAACCTTTAGAGTTCTTTCATGGTAGAGAGCACTATGATGTCATTATTTCTCTATTGGTATCTGGAAATCACGGATAAAAATCTGATGCATTCACCTACATTATTTATTACTAAATAGCTTCAACAAACTATTTTACCAATACTTATTTCTACTTCATGGTAACAAAGAAATAGATTTACAGAAATAGATCCATTATGCAAGTGGTTGAAGTTTCAAGGAGGGTATCAATAGTCATATGTTTAAAAACTGGGTAGCTATATGCTGGCTTAAAAGTTCCATATTGTTTGTATGATATCACAAGATAAATTTGAAAATAAACAGAACATTAAAAAAAATTATAAAGTTCAAACCAATAACATCAGATATCTTAGAAATGGATCATGCCACAAAAGAAGTTATTAAAATGAACTGATGTTTTAAAGAGATCTACGTTTATTTTTGTTGTATACTTTTGTCTATATCTGTGGTTTACCAGTAACATATGACTATAAAAATTCCTTTCATTTTATTTATTTATTGAAACAATAACAACTCCCCATATTTATGGGCTGCCAACAAGGACAGAGTAAAGCAGACAAATTATAAATTAACTATCTAAAAAAAAAAAACCTGAAATTCTTCTATAAAGATTATGAAATGACTCTTTTCATTGTATAGCAATCGATAAGGAAACTAAAAGCAGCAAAAGAATTATACATAATGATATAAAATTAACATACAATAAATAATTTATATCAAAGAAATATAGACCATGGAAATACTAAAAATGGTTATTATACAAATGATTTTGAAGAAGAGAAATTGAGCCTCTTGTTGCAGATATGGCAATTTCTTTTATTTTTCCCTTCTTCAGTCCAAACTTCTTGCAGGTTTTGAAAAACTATAAAGGAATGTTGCCCCGAGCTCCAACCATCAGACCAGTTACCTCTATGATATTTAGATCATAGGATTTCACAGACTATTCCCCAAAAAATTAAAGATATATACATTTTTTCATTGCAAATATTTAAACATTTAGTATTTTAATCAAAATTGAGATATCCATTTTTGGGAAAATCAAACTTATTAAAAATCTTTCTTCTGAATGATAGTTTAGAATGTTGAAGACTCTGAGCTTAAATACCAAGTTGGTATTTATCCAACCATTATGCTGTTCACAAAAACAAAGACACGTGTGCATATGTTTTACTCAAATTGTGTTTTGCATTCAGGGAGACTGAAAACCTGTATTTTTAGTGAAATCTTGACATTAAATTTTTTGTAAATTACAATTTTTTCACTTGCCTGCTGAGCTCAGTTATTCTAACGTGAAAAAGATCTGTAATGGCAAACTTTTCTCATTGTAAGGTGTTTGGTAGAACATTTAGGTATCTTCCCTGGAGATTAGGGTTCCAGTGGATATTTTTCTATATTCCCCATCTAGAGGCAAACATTGACAAAATAAAATTTGTTAAGGGCACACAGATGTATGTGTTTCATTTACCACTGCATTTTTATTCCCATTGTACTCATTTACATATATATGTAAATCTCTTCAAGGAGTGACAATGTAAGATCATCTTTAACTGAAAGCCAATAACCTCAAGAAGGCAGAAATAAGGTTACCAAATGCATTAGGATAAGACTGTTAAAAGTATGAAGAAAAAAGAACTGGAATATTTTAACAGGCACCATGAAGAAAAATCAATTATTAATTTAGATAGTGATAATGAGAGAATACAGTGATAAATGTGCATTGTTTTGGCATGAAATAAATAGGCAATGTTGCAGTGAAAGCAGTAATAGCTGACGTACTACTGTGTCAAGAAAGTTCCGGGAATTTGCCAATAAAACACAAAAAATGAATTATTCATCCAATTTTATTTTATCACCTTCAAAGTAGACCCCTTCTGAAATGATACATTTATGCCAACAAATAATCCAATCATCAAAACATCTTTTCTGGGCACTTTTAGGAATCGATGTCAATTGTTGCTGCAAATTTTCCTTTATATCTTCTATCCACTGAAAACAGGTGCCTCGAAGTGGTAACTTGAGTTTTGGAAAGAGAAAGAAATCAGCAGGACCCAGATCAGGTGAATATGGTGGTTGTTCGATGAAATTTGTTGAACTAGAAATTCATTCATAATAATAGCCTTGTGAGCTGGTGTGTTATTGTGGAGCAGAATCCATGAGTTGTCATTCCACAAATGTGGCCTTTTTCGCCGTATTTGTTCTCTCAAATGCCACATAACGCTCAGATAATAATTGTCTTTATTTACCATCTGACCTTCCGGCAAGAACTCTGAATGCAAGACACTGCTCTAATAAAAAAAAAAAACAAAAACTGTCAACATGACCTTCAGTTTTGATCGAGTTTGACATGCCCTTTTAGGTTTCGGTTCAGTTGGAAGGCGCCATTCGGAAGCTTGTTGACTGCTTTGAGTGTCAAACTTCTAAACCCACGTCTCATCACCAGTTACAATGTGTTTCATGAATGTGAGGTCGGAACTGGCTCACTCTAGCATATCTTCAGCAATCGTTATGCGATTGCATTTTTATAGAAAATTCAAGTCTTTCAGAACTAACCGAGCTGCAACATGTGTCATGCCCCCCAAACAATTGTTTAAAATGGTGTGAATCGATTCGTGAGACACAGAAAGTTCAGCAGCAATCTCTCTCAGACCTAAATGACGATTTTCAGACACCATTTTCTTCACTTTAGCAATGTTCAGTTCAGTTGAAACCGTTGATGGCCGACCAGAGCGAGGCAAATCTTCCACCACATCTCGTCCACTTTTGAATGCACCGTACCACTCATTTGCACACGTTTTTGATAAAGTCGATTCACCGTAAGCCCTCTGTAACATTTTCAGCAATTCGCCACACAAAATACCATTTGCAATGCAAAATTTGAGACAAGATTCTTTGTTCAATATGTGTATCCATCGTAAAATCGCAAATCACCTTTGAGATGAACTAACAAAATGGCGTACTGTAAACAAACTATATGACAAATGAAGATCAAACTCTGTGTGGGTATAGAGGAAAGTTGTACCAACTTAGCGACAACAATAATTTCGAATCCCCTTTTAAACAGGATTTTTAAATGATCAATTCCCGGTACTTTCTTGACAGAATGTATTACAGCCACAGTCAATTAATAATTTTATATTTCACCATTTATTTGGATGTTGATAAAAATAATAATTAAAATAACAATACATTATTATTAATTATTATTCTTATTGTTGTTATTATTATTTTTAATTATTTTTCCTGAGTTTCCACAAGTTTTTTACACACATTTTTTCAACATTTATGTAAAAAGTTTCAAATTATTTTGTAGCCTTTAAAACAAATTGAAACTAAATTAAATTAGTAATGACCCATTTTTGCACACAGTTATTTAATTTGTTAAACAGAAAATCTTACCTTCAAGTACTTATCTTTCAATGCCTGATATATCATGGAATTTTTCAAGATATACATTATAGGGTAACAATGGTTGCAAAATAGCTACAGAGTACTTTGAATTACATCCTTTGACTGTGGCTTAAATGGCACATTTCATTAGCATATCCTTCTTTTGTAAGCCATCAGAAACTAAATATAACAAATGAATGTAGGACTGTTTTTTCATTTGATGGTAATTTTAAATGTCATCAGCTTTACATTCTTTCTGGTAGCCTTCTTTTAACCCCACCTCCTCTTTTTATTTTGGTATCTTTTATTAATCTCTGCTTTAATAAGCATACCTACTCCAGCCAAGTCAAAAAACACAACCTTTTCCCATATTTCACAATGAATATACCATAGAAAAACTACTGTAAAGAACTTGCTTTATCAGCATTTATGTGTGTAATGAATTACTTTAATAAGGAAGAGAGAGTCAAACTTGATTTATGATGCTCCCTTTTGTCTGCACACTTTATTTTTATTTTTGTTTATATAAAGAGTATAAATGCAAAGGCAAGTAGATAAATGCCAAATGAAGACAATTTCAGATGCTGTCCTCAGAAAATTTAAAATGTGCATCTTATCTGTCATGTAAAAGCATCTTTAATATAGATATTTTAATCAAAATTTTTGCACCTTTTTTTGTAAGCAAATCTGTAAATTAATAAATAATTATGTGAAGCAATTTTAAAATCATCAAAGAAACACATAACAAGAGAAATAATAAAAAAACTACATACCGTTTTGGAAGGCACAATTGGAAAAGATGAAAAAAGAAAATAATCACAGGTAAATAACCTAAAGAATCAAAATAAGTACAAATTACAGAAAACTGAGTAACAATTCAAAAACAAAATTAACACACCTGAAAGAGAACATTTTAATAATTTTCTAACAAATGATTTATAGGAAAAATACAGATTCATACACAATATGCAAATAAGAAAGGCAATAATAAAATATTTTTATTCATAATAATAAAAAATTACAGGTGACAATGAAATAGCTTTGGCTGATTCACTGTTAGGGTCAGACTGCATATTGCAAATACATCACCCACACATTCATACATTGTCTCCTGAAAACCATTGTTTATCAGCTCACTGTGAAACGTCTCATTAACAACTGCAGCCCTTATCATGAACACTGAACCGTACGTAAAGTGGTAAATAGCCTTGGATCAACTACAGTTCTCCAACAACATTCTCAACTTTGCATAACAAAATGTAATCAAAAGTTCTTGCTTTGATGTACACATACACAATGTTAAACTAAAACTAATTAGTAACTGTTGAATGTTATAATAGTTAAAAATGAGTCGGAATAGTGACACTCACCTCACTTAATGAAATTTTCAAAACATATGTTTCAAGGGCGTTTGCCATCTTCTTCAGTTGAGGTCCAACTCCTGTCTCAAATTTCTGAGTTATTTAATGTTAAATGTTATTAATACACACAAGTGACCATTCTTTTACTTGATTTGTGTTGTTGTTTGCTGCTTACCTTTTTATACATTCTTTGTATACAACTTACAGTTTGTACTGTTAATGTATTCTAACTTTGTAATCCTAATGAAAAGTGGGGATATAATCTTGCATTTAAAGCAACTTTAATAAATAATAATAAAAAATGAAGTAACTAACAAACTTAATATATACCATACTTACTAATAATATCTATAAATATCTGCTAATGCTAAAAAAAAAATAAAAAAGTATTGAAAAAGAATATTAAAAAAACCCATGAAATGAGCAACTGAACTTAAAGATAACAATTTACCTAAGAATTCAATATTAAAGAATTAAATCTTACAATTGAAAATAACTTAAAATGAAAATATCTGCAATATCTGACAATATAAACACAAAATTCATCAAACACCTGGAAAAAAAAGAAGCAAAATTAAAACTTCATAATTATACTATCACTATTATTATATAATAGTGGAAAAGGAATAATAATAATACCAATTTTGAAATCAAACTACATCAAATAATTTTTCAAACTACCACCAGTGTTTTAGCAGAAAGTATGGAACAAGGATTTCCATTCAATTAAATTTGTTTTTAGAAAAAAATATCTTCATTTCTAATTGACTAAGGATGATTCAGAAAATACCATTCAACAAATTTTAAATTTTAGTTACGACATTTAAGATGCAGTGAAAAAAAAAAAAAAAGAGGGCACTTTAGTGATATTCTTGTATTTCCAAGGAGCATATTTGGTGGTAGAAACTATTGAAAAACTAAAAATATTAGGTGTTAAATGCAAAATGGATAACTGAATATTTTATCCAACACTTTATTGCTAAAAACAATAATAAATTATCAAAAGATAACAGACACTTGGGATGTACCTCAGCATATCCAGTGTAAGAGTACCACACTCTTCAATAGCAATGATCTCTGTCAATTACAAAAAAAATGCAATCAAAAGTCTGTTTGTAAATAATGTGGCCTTATGGAACTCAGAACCAAAATATCAAATTCAATAGTTAATAAATATAGCATAACAGTCCCTGATAACATTTTGGAATTGAGTATATAATAATTTTATGAAAACAAGTTATCAATTTTCATCATTAAGGAAGAACCCATTAAATATTTCACTATAACTATCGGAGAAATTACTTACAGAAACACGCAAAGCCAAATATTTAGGTATTGTTTTTAATACAAAATTAACATTGATAATCTTACCAAAAAAACTATAAAATTCAATTCTTTGTCTAGTAAGGAGTTGAACAAACTACCCTATTTCTTGCTATACAAATTTTAACAATATTGGAGAAGCAACTATCATACAATATGAGTTGGTCATTTCTAAAGTGTATTGACTCCATGTAACATATATTTTCAGAAACAAAAAAAAAGCTACAAATCAGTTGTTATTTCTGTTGTTATTCTTTATTTTTTGCATTAAATGTTTTATATTCTGGATTTAAAATTATCCATAAATTACACTGCAGTATTCTTATTTAAAATGGATAATTTACTTTGAACATAATGACTTTTGAAACTGTAATCTGGACATAATGTTTTATGGAAATATATTGGTTTTAAAATGATAGGTACTAGGTACAAATGAAAAATAATATAGAGATTTCAAAATATTTGTCACCATTACAGAATTATAGTGAAAAAAAAAAAAAAAAAACCAAAACAGAAAACAACAACAATCTGATGACTTTCCCTATATCTCTGCAACAAATTATTGTTAAACAATTTATTCTTCTACTTCATACTAATTGAGATAAACATTAGCAGAAATGCTTTCTTGTAAGTAGAAAGGAAATCATGGAATACACTAGGCTAAATTGCTAGTGAAATATTTTAAAAGCTGGCTGCCATGTGCAATGCCGTTTAGTTGACAGCTTCCCGTGTGTGAAAGCTTAAAGTGTTTTAAAACTGAAACCAATAACAAGGAATATCTCAAAACTGGTCAACTCCACAAAAAAAAAAAGTATATGACATAAATTGTGTGTTTCAATGAGATCTACATTTTTTGTGCACTAAGTTTTTGTCTATCGCCTACGGTTTACCAGTTATGCAAAATCCAGCAAAATTCATCCAGAATGAAGAGGCCTTCAGATATCTTCAGGATATACATTTTATTTGTTGTGTAAATATCTTCAGTGCACAGAATTTTAATCAAATCAAAATTTTCGAAAATATTTCCATGCAAAGAGTGTTTGGGTTTTGGGGATTTTCCTCGAAGTCTTAGTGTCACATCCATGGAAGATACTAAAGTTATACTCCAAGTGTGGTATTTTACCAACTTTTCGTTTTTGAGTTATCGTGTTCACACACACACACACACACACACACACACACACACACACACACACACACACACACACACACACACACACACACACACACACATTCTTTTTTTGGATACAGGGGACCCTAAAATGACTATTTCCAGTGAATTCTCGGTATCAATTTTTGGGTGGAATGCAATACCTTCTCTATTCACTATGTACACAGTACGTGTAGAGAAAGTAATAACATAATGTATTCCTACCAGTTAATTTTCTTAAATAATTACAATCTACTTAATATTAAAATGTAGCTTGTAAAAGGTGTCTGCTTTCAATTTATGTATGGTTTGGCCTGCAAATCTCCTTTTTCCTTGAGATCTTGAATCTGTTTTATTTTTAATAGAGAACATAAGAAAATAGAGCCCATGTTTGTATAGGAGAGTCGAATACAATATTGTAATAAGTATCAAATACATTTCAAAAGTATTCGTAGTTCAGCGATTGAAAACCATTTTACTTCTCTATACATACTATGTACATAATGCATAGAGAAGGTATTGCATTGCACTCAAAAATTTGACACCAAGATTTCACCGGAGTATGTTTTGGGTCCCCCTGAATCCAAAAATAAAGCATTTATAGAAAAATGTCTGTGTGTGTGTATGTGTGTGTCTGTGGGCAGCATAGCTATAAAACGAAAAGAGCATTAAAAACCAAACTTGGTATTTAAGTTTGGCATCTTCCAAGGATGCAGCATGAAGATTTTCAAGAAAATCCCCCCACCCCAAACTACCGTTTATATGGAAAAAATTTTGAGAATTTTGATGTTCTTAAAAATGGCTCTAACGATTTTGATTAAATTCTCTTATATTTAAGATATTTACTTGCCAAATAAAATGAATATCTTGCATTTTCTGGAAAAAGACTCTGAGTACTACTTTCTTTTGGATGCATTTTATGGAATTTTTTCATAGCTCTAAAACTGTAAGAGATGGACAAAACTTACCACACAAAAAATGTAGAACACATTAAAACACATAATTTATATTATATAATTTTTTTTTTCATTGGAGTTGTTCCTTTTTGAGATATTCCTTGTTATTGGTTTCAGCTTTGAAAAACTTATACTGACTCATACAGGAATTTGTCAACTCCTGTCCATACACACAAACAAAGGAACTTCAGTCACATAGCAACCAGCTTTTGACTATCACTTTAACCTATGGTACTCCCTTATTCCGCTTCTACTTACAAGGAAGAAGTAATAAGACTATTTGTGCTAATTGTTTCTCGATTAGCATGAAGTTAATAGAAGCAGAAGCTTTTGAACAATAATTTTTTGCAGAGATGTAGAGAAAGTCATGTGAATGGAACACATCAGATTTTTTGTTCATTTTGTGCAGTTTGGAAATTGAAGGTGTCACTACTTAAGTACTCCCTCTGAATGTTTTTCCCCCAACAGTAGTGTTTCTTAATTGACTTGAGTGAATCAATCAAATCTTTCACATACCTCTTTTATAACCATAAGTATGAGATCTTGGGTTACCACATCTCTTATCCTTGAGAGTTTCTCCAGTCTCTGCACCCCGAATCTCACTCTACGACCTGGAGTCTCTTTAGCTTTGAAATCAAGCATTTAGTAGTTGCCTGCCTACTCTTTATTTCTTCTGAAGATCTCTGTCTTATTGTCTCCTGTATACCTACTTAAGAATGAAATATTCTGGATTTGTCTGACAGGTGTGGCATAATTTTTTTTTATTCATCCTTTATTGCCCTCCATGGTGTAATGGTTACCATGCTACCTTCATATACCCACGGTCGTGGGTTCAAACCTTGGTGGAGGAAGATGGATTTTTTCAGGTGTAAAAATCCTTAGCATGACTTCCTTTGGAAGGGAAGTAAAGCTATTGGTCCCATGTCATAGATTTAAGGCACATAAAAGAACCTCAAGCATGATAGAGAGGTCTCAGAGCAAAATCAAGCGGTCTTTCACGTCCAATTTAGGATGAGACACAGAACCCCAGCAGTTAAAGAGCGTCCATAAATAACACAACATTTACATTTTTATTCATCCTTTTATCTTATATAGAAAGTTGCCCACATTCATGTGGTCCTCTCTTATGCTAGCATGAGGGCATCGTTGAAATTCCCTTGTTGGAATATCTAAAAGGTAAATGCAGCCAACATTTGCCTGATTAGGTTATTTGAAAAAATAATTGATCATTTGTAATGCTGAATGATGTTGCAGTTACCAGAGAATTCAAAGCAATTTCCTAAAAGCAAGGAAAAGTATATTAAAAATGAAAACAATCAATAGCTTACCTCATTTTCTTTTTAACATTTCATTCTTTCATCTGCCACTTTTTCTGTGATTTCCCTACAGGAGCTCTTGTAATAATATTACTGGATATTGCTGCACTTTCAGTATTCATCATTTTATATAGCTTACTGCTTTAAAATTAAGCATAAAATAAGTAAAGTTCAACTAAACAACCACTGATACTCAATAATGTCAATTGGTGCCAACATTCATTTTAAAGTTATGAAAATACAAAAAATATAAAACCCAAGAAGCTAAACAAAATATTCACATTTACCTCACAAGAGAAATTAATATAATGTTTAAAATGTATTTTAAATGCAATTTGACAAGTATACTGAAATAATGGGTTTGGAAATTTGTTTTTGAGTCATTAAATATGCAATGAATATGTTTAGAGATTTTGTATTGTTGTCAGTATTTAACGTCAATGGGAAATGCAGCCATCAGAGATACAACAGCGTTGGAACTACGCTTCAGACAAACTTGGGATTAATGTTAAAACAGAAGTACAGCAACTGGAAATAGTATTGTGTTCTAAATTGTGCACCTCCAAACATACTTTTTGACATATAGAAAGTTAATGCAGGAAAAAAATGGATTTAACAAGTTTTGGAAATGGGTGTCTCTTATGAAAAATTAGTTGGACTAACCTATAACAACTGGGAAAACGTAAAATCAAAAGTGAACTTAATAAAATCAACAAAACTTCCTTAATGAATCCAAGGAGTCAAATGGAAATTAAAATTGCCTTACTTAAAATAAAACCTACCAACAGAAGTAACGCTTTAGATCTATTTGACATTGAATATTATCTACAGTTAGCTGAAGAATTAAACAAATCTGAAACCTCTCAATTTGTTCTGTACCAAATGGCATTAGTAATAATACATTTATATGAATGTCTAAATGACAGATCCAATGCATAAAATGATTGTACTGGCACTCTTTACTTTTTACAGAAGATTAATTAACAAATTTTGTGGGTGAAATTTTAGGTATCCTTAAAAACTTACAAAATCTTCTGTATCAAATAAATGTATGAACATTGTAATGTTATTTGACTCTAAAGCAGCTATGATATAAACAGAATGTAGAATTCAATTTGGAAAGCCTTACTGACAGAGTGAGAGGGGATTGGCAGACAAACAGCCATTAGGAGAAGAGAGGAGGGGCTTTTTTTTGGATAGTGTTTAAAGCCCACTTTTACTACTTGTGGCACTGCAGGCGATGACACTGGTGATACGTGGAATGAAGATGGAGCACCAGTTGAATGCGATGGCGGGGGATGGCTTTGTCCACCACAAATCTCTCATATGGTCGCCTGGCTGTCTAGCTGAGAGGCAAGTGGTCTTCAACAAGTCTTGCAGCCAGTGCTCCAGATTCTGGGACAATGGTTCCTTGTATGATGACACACTGACAGCTGGCTCATATTTCCCTTACTCCACTGCACCGTGGATATCCTGATCGGTGTCTGTTGGATTCAGCAGCCCCAAGGGCATTTTCTCCTGATACAGCTACATACCCAGGCAGGCATACTCCCTCAGTTTTTCGCTTTGGGGTATCATTAGAGCTGCACAGTGATCAAGGCACCAACCTGATGAGAAAAACACTAGAGTGCACAGACATGCAGAAGATCTCTGTCAGTCAGACGACACAGTTGAGCAGACCAATCACCATAGATTGGTGTATGTCTTTTCTTGCCACTCTTCAACCCACGACTCCACCGGGAAGACACCAGCCTGTTTGGTCTTTGGCAGGCTGCTGTATCTAACATGTGATGTGATGTGAGGAATTTCTCCTCGGGCAGAATAGCAAAGTCAACTACTTGGAGACCAGAAGAAGACTCGATACAACCAGCCGAGGTTTCCAGGAGGGTGATTTGATGTGGCTATATCGCTTTACCTGTCCAAGAGATGCTACCCCAAACTTCATCAACTATGGCAAGGGTGGTTCATCTTGTGAAGAGGATAAATAATGTTGTCTGTTGCATCCAGAGTCTGTCCGAGGGAAGAGGCTGGTAGTACACCTTTACGATGTTGCTGATCAGGAAGACCAGTCCTGAGGACGGAGCAATGTGACTATCGCCCATGTGTTTGAATGGCTTACTTCATAAGTTATAACTGTCCATTGTTACAACTGCATTAGCATTAGTTTTATTGACATCAAAATTACGATTGTACATCTGTTCAAGTTTGGTATTTAATGAACTTACAATTTTTACTTTCTCTAGCCCCGTTTGTACAATGTACATAGGGATAGGGAAGTATTGCATTCCACCCAAAAATTCGATGTCCAGATTTCACCGGAAATACATGTTTTAGGACCACCTGGATCCAAAAAAAGCATTTCCAGAAAAAGGTCTGTGTGTGTGTGTCTGTGAACACGATAACTCAAAAACGCAAAGTAGCTAAAATACCAAACTTGGTATTTAAGTTCAGTATCTTCCAGGGATGCGACACGAAGATTTTGAGAAAAATCCCCCCACCCCAAACTACCCTTTACATGGAACTTCTTTGGAAAATTTTGATTTTCTTAAAAAAGGCTCTAACAATTTTGATTAAAATATTGTATATTAAAGATATTTACCTGAAAAATAAAATGTATATCTTGAATTTTCTGGGAATACCTTCTAAAGACCTGTTTATTCCGGATGAATTTTGCTTAATTTGGCATAACTAATAAACCGTAAGAAATAGACAAAAACTTACTATACAAAAAATGTAGGTCTTGTTAAAATACACAATTTATGTCATATACTTTTTTTTGTGGAGCTTACCGTTTTCGAGGTATTCATTGTTATTAGTTTCAGTTGTGAAATACTTACTTTTCTCAGACGGGAGCGTCCGTTTTTCTTTTGTTCTACTCCTGGCCAAGAAAAGAAGCGATTTGTAATGACAATCGCATAATGACAGCTTTTAAAACATTTGACAATCGATTTAGCCTAGTGTATTCCCTTATTTTCTTCCTACTTATAAGGAACTAAGTAATAAGAACATTGTGCTGAATACCTCGATTAACAAGGTGCAGAAAGAAGAATAATCTTATGTAAGAAGTTTGTAGAACGGCTAGAGAAAGTCATGTGAGTGTAACACCTAAGATTTTTTAATTATGTTGTTCAGTCACACACATGGACCCTTATCTAAAAAACTTCTTTGGGTTACCGGGAAAACTAAAGCATGAATTCCATTAAAATCGCAATATCTCAAATTTTTGGGTGGAATGCAATATTTTCTCTTCCTATGCACTATGTACTAAGTAGGGAAAGTAAAATATCCCATAGAAAGTGTAATGATCACATAATATCCTTGGTGTCATTGGAACATGTGGACAGTGCAAAACTATCAGAATAAGAAAAGTTTTAATTATTCTCTCAAATTTCTCCTGAAAGATATGCAAAACAAGCCTGAGCATCTAGTATTTAGGCAAAGGCTTCTAGTCTGGCAATGAATGAAAAATAACTGTAACAAATGTTGTGAAACAAATCCCATACAGATATAGTCTGCAAAAACAGAACACTGTTTCTTGTCTTTGAGGAGGATTTTTGAAGGACGTCTCTTTAGAAGGAATATTGTTACAAGCTAGAAGGAGAGACCATTAAAATCTGCATAAGGAAACATCAATATAGGGATTTAATTTTCTCAAAGGTAGACAGATTGAAAACCTATTTTTTTTTTCTTTCTTTCCTTTTTTCACTCTGTGTTTCTCTCTTTCCTGTTTTTAGGTAAGAGCCAAAATATACATTATTGTACATTATAAAACTTTCATTGTAATATATGTGCATTATATCTGTACTTATTTGTTTGCAAACACTTTGAGATGTTCTTTGCTCTCTAAATCATTGTTTTGACTATTTCTTTAAACTCTAAACTCTCTTTGCCCTTGGGAAATAGCTTTAGATTTAGAATTATAGAACTCTGTTTTGGTCCATTGATTTATCAGTATGTGTACACTCCTTTGAAACTCTCCAACTTTGAATTGCTGTCACACAAACTAAGCATAAGTCTTCTTTCATTCTGTTACTCATTGGGAGTAAGTAGTTTAGCATCAACTCCTCCAGTCCCCAAGAGATGCAAATAAAAACAAAATCTATAAAAAATTTTGGAGAACAAAACAATTATAACTCATTATAAGAAAACTTTTTTAAGAATTTGTGGCAAACATATTAGGCAATATTATTTTTGTTGTACATTAGAAATGAAGCATGAATTAGTGCTTTAACCCTTTGTTGCCTGTCGGTATCTATAAGTTCTGTATGTTTTAAGTGTAACTGTACAAATAGGGCTGTACTCTAGGATTAATTTCATGTTATACTAACTTTCAACCATAAACAACAAGTAAACAAGACTGCTTTATATTGTAAAAATATTTAAAATTTTCGCCCTAAAAAGCAGTGATATTTTTTAAATAAAAGAGTAAATCCAACAAAACTACAGCCCAGTGGTGGCTCATGAGCATTTTTCTTGGTGGGGCCAGATGTGAAGATGATTGTAATGAAAGTAAAAGTGGGGTTACACCTTTTAAAACAAGGCCACTTTAGTCGCTTTGCCAAAAAGACTCAATAAAAGAAATGTGGTAAAACATTAGGGATGGTATATTTTTAAAAATAAAGTAAATAACAATAGAAAATAAAATAGAACTCATCAAGTGGCAATGTTGCTTGTACAAGAGCTCAGTACTCCTATTCTTCTGGGTGGCACACATTTCAATCACACTGCTGTTGAAGCTAGGGATTTCACGAATTTCCTTTTTGTGAATGGAACAAACAGCCAAGGCATTAAGCCTATCTTGGCCCACGGTGTTCCTAAGGAAAGACTTAATTCTTTTCAATGTATTGAAACTTCTCTCTGCCTCAGCTGTTGAAACTGGAGTTGTTAGTGAAATTTGCAGTATTTTGCGCACTTCTTAAAACAATTTCTTACTAAACCAGCTGTTACAGAAAGTTCTCTGTTTTTTCTTATCTTGTTGCGTAAATGCAAAATTGTTCGGTTGATGTGCACCTAATTGTTTAATTTCAAGTTTGTCTTGTACCTTTAATGAATGAAAGGGATTTTTCAACAAAATCCACTCTGTTCATTTTAAAATTACACTACTTTGTCCACTACACAATTACAATTCCAACAACAATCACACGAATGCCAAACTTCATGTAACGGGTCAGGTGACTGTGGCCCCAAGCGTTGCTGTGTGCATTGAGGCAGAGGAGCGAAGGGAGGTGAAAGAGATATAGACACGTGATTGGCAAGGCTTGAAGAGGGGTGACTGCAGGCCCATGTGAGCTGCCCCCACGTTCCTCTTCGCCAAAGGACAAGAAGACTAGCGCGGTTGTCCCGTGTACAACACTGTGCTGCAATGCAAGCTTGGGTAACGATTGAGAGTCATCATATAATAAATTGTTTGCAATGATTATTACAATTGAATAAAATTAAAATAAATTATTTCTTCATTCTTAATTAAAATGCCAACAAGTTGCATGCTATTATCGGTGGGGCCCCGCCCCTCTGGTCGAAAATTATCGAAAATTACCATCCGCCCCTGCTACATCCAAATGTAACCTCATTAGCTTCCACCAATTATTTTACTTGGGCTCTTCCCCTCCTTTACCACAATCACTGGGATTTGAACTTGCAACATTTGAATGGATGGCCAGTCCATTATGTATCACCTAACACTCATAGCCATTTGAACCACTTTTTTGGTGGTGCGTTTGACAGGATTAGAAGAATTTAAACTTTTAATTGGGAAGAAAAAGGTTGGTAAAGGATCTACATTTATTTTCATTTCCATTTTCTCTGTTATTTTATATAATAATTTTATAGGTTTATTCCCATATATTTTTACTAGAACTTGTTTTAAAGTAAAATGGCATATGTAGTATACTAATGCAGGCAACTAAGGGTTATTAAACAGTTGAATCTTTGCAATTCAGCTGAATCTAAGTAATAAAAGTGCAATAATGTCTTCTTTCCTTAAAACAAATTTAAGTAGATTGTCTGGATAATGTGGTGATATATTTGCTTCACATTTAACAGGTTGATGGTTTGAAGCTCGCTTAGGGTGAGTTACCTGGATAAGGCTTTTTTGGGGGTTTTCCCCCATCCTGAGAAGACTAATATCAAGTAACTTTAAGGTCCATGAACCTCGAGATCATTTTAGCATCATTTCACCAATTTCATTCATTGTCCGATATGACCAATCAGGTTAAAAGGACATTAAGCTAAAACAAATTTAAGTATTATTTTATTCGTGTTTAAAAATGGCTAAGTAATAAAAAATATAATAAGGTATAACTTCCTCTTTATATGTGTCTAAGTACTTGAAAACTGTAATGCATTATTACATTGCATTTATACATTGTTTCTTGACAACTCTTCTTAAGTACTATAGTTGAGCTTGAAAACCAAAATGCTGGTAATCAACTTAATTCCTACGTGTAATTTTATTCTAATGCTGACAATCAGGTTCTTGTAGAACTTCTATCTTTCTGAATGTCTATAAATACAGTAACCCAAATTAAGTACTGACTTAGTTATCCAATGCTTTTAGCCTACCAGGAGAAAAGTAGTAAGTTCAGAGATACAGGTATGATATTTTCAAGTAGTCAAGTTCACACTCATGCTTGCAGCATGCTTGCATGCCTGCAGCCTAGAAGTTTGTGAATGTAAAGCATTCAGACACATTGTTTATTTTACTTTATAATGGTAAATATCACTATTGTTGGTTGGTTTTCTATGTGCTTTAATGCCAGTTTCAACTTAGGAGCTGTATGCGTGTTAGTTCTGTAACATTAAAATAATTATGTATTTGTGTATTTTTATTTAGTGGTTGGTATAACAATACCTTTTCAGACACATGCTTTCAAGTCATGGAAAAGGAAGCTAGATACAGCAAAGTAATAAAATCAATTTTAATTATATAGGAAGAGAAACAAATAGTTTATTGATTTTGGCTTAAGGCATACTTTTTGACAGTTAAAAAACGTATTTACTAGTTGAAACTTTTGATTCTAAAAAAACTTTGAATTGGGTAAAATTATTTTATATACTTCTACCAAGCATTTCCTGTCATTAGAAGAAATACATTTTAAGAGGGGATGATTTATGCCCTTGAATCAATGATTCAGTTTATGTAGGAAATATTGTCATGAGACTCATTCCTGTGCCCTGGTAAATGTTTTTTTCTCGGTTTGCTTATTCCATAAGAAAATGGTAGGTATATAATTAATTTTAGACACCAAAGTGCTCTGAAGTTATTTTTCTCAACATTTCATTAATTCTATTCATTATTCCCAGAATTAGACTGAACACAACAGGATAAATAAATTAAAAAAAGAAAAGAAAATGAACAATTAACATGCATGCAGGTGATCGAGATGGAGTTTCACAGCATAAAATAAAATTCCTAACGTACACTTTATATTCAAATTTAATACCTGTTGGGTATATATGTATAGGTATATCAGTGTAAGCATATTTCTATACAAGGTGGTTCACCTGTTCCTTACTATTTTTTTGGAGATAGGCAACACTTCTCCTGAAAGTAATAAGGTTGAAATTACCATGCTTGTCGGCCATTTGGTAACCATGCAAATCTAGCCTGCTCTTCATCGGAAAATAGACCTTAGCAGCAATAGTTACGTCCATTCCAAAAACATGCGCTTAATAACTCCTGTTACAGTACATGTTATACCAATAGGATCGCTGTCATATGTTCTGTAACGTAAGTTATGATGAATTAAGACTAAATGAACGGCTTAAGCTACAAAAAGGGGTCCAGAGCAGTTATAAAGAGATCAGAAGCAGAAAGGGAGACATACGTGATACTATACCTATAAGTTTTAATGCAACAAGCGACTGTAGCTGACCTGGTTAATTTCATGTTCCCTCGACACCTCCAGCATGTCAGTGGTTCGAGTCCAACAGTCTGCATACACTTTTTTTCTTCTTTATGTATTATCCATCGAGGTGCAAAATTAGTTCAGTGTTTGTCACTCTAATAATTTAAGCAGTAGACAAAAGGGTATGCGAATGAAGAACAAACGACAGTTCATTTTACGTTTTCTTCAGTCTTCGATGGGGGCGCGCCATGGCGAGTGGTCAGACCATTCGCCTCTCACTTAGACGGCTCGGGTTCAATCCCAAGCAACCGCATGTGAGATTTGTGGTGGACAAAGTGGCGCAGGGGTAGGTTTTCTCTGGGTTGTCTGGTTTCCCCCACCATCTCATTCCACCGGGGCTCCATCTTCATGTATCATCAGTGTCATCGCCTGTGGTGCCAGAGCAGTAAAAGCAAGCGTTAAACGCTACCAAAAAAAAAAAAAAAAAAAAAAAAAAAAAAAAGTCTTCGGTCCTTAATTTTTTTTGTAATTATTTTGAAAAAGAAACTTCACTAAGACTTTAAATATAAAGGAAGTTTTTAAAACATAAAGTTAATAAAAACAATTTCAAAATACTAGAACACCTTACACTTTTGTAGTTAGAGAATCTTCTCTACAAAATGTTGGCAGCTGGTACCCTCAGTGGGTTAGCGAATACTACCGGAAGACACTGTAGGTCTAGTGTGCCCCACAAAGTAAATATATAGATATGGATATTGAGAAGTTTAAGTTATCGGGATTAAACCTAATTTTCTTTTCAACTGAAAGTATTGGTGAATACCTAGGTATTTGGCACAGTTTGTAATTGTCAGCCTAGGTATTTTGTGTAGTTTTCATTTTAGAGTTACCCTGAAAATAGATCTGGTTCTGTAGTATTATCTGAAATACCTATGTTAGTTTTAAAACATTATAATAATACCTGCATATCTAGAGGAAACTGAATGAATATGCCTCAGAATGTTCATTTTCATTTGTATTTCCTGTAACTGGACTGATAAAATTAGAATAAACATAAATAAAGGGAAATAAAAAAGAAACAAATAGGCAAGCTAAAAAATGTTCCGATATCCCATCTAGCTTTTAGTCGAAATCAGGAAGAAAGAAAGCGGGGAAAAAAATTGTCAATGTTTTGGTCAGATTCAAACCTCAATCGAGCATCTTGTAATTCATACTAACTCCGCACGTTAATCAGTTACGCTGCGGTTTAGATATAACTAGTAATGCCAAAGTCTATAATGTTAGTATGGAGAAGATGGGTCTCGGGAACGATGTAATCTGCGGGTTGCATAAAACCAGAGAATAAGGGACAGGCAAACCACCTTGTATACAGTTAAAGTTAATGTCATCTGGAAGCGACCTGAACCAGAGAAAGTATAATATTCTTAAACCTTTGTTAAATATCATGAATCATAATGACAACACTAACACTCGTATCATTAAAAGTTTTTAACTTGTACTAGTTTCAGAGATGGTTTGTCCCTATCATCCGCAGTTATGTACAGCAATTCATGAAGATTGAGACAAACTGTGTCTGAAAACATTGCAGATAAATAACATTGAGATGAGTCAGTTGTGGTGACCAGGGGTGGCTGGTGAACATTGGTGGTTCACAAAATTATTGCTACGAGTTAAAAATTTGAAAGTGTAAATACGTCTTAAGTTGCCCACTACAGGCTATATATTTACGCCATTAAACAAGCAAATGGAAATTCACAGCATACAACATGTGCACATTTTATAAACTCTGTTTAATATATAGCACTCGCATATTAAGGAGAAAATCAGGTCCTCTCTCCTTCCTGCCGACAAACTTATCAATAACCAGCTCATTGAAGTTCTTGGTCTGCATGATGAAGTCCCTTTCAATGGAAAGCATAGCCAATGCAGATAATCTCTCCTCGGACATTGTGTTATATAGGAATGTTTTAATTCTTTCCATAGTAGACAAACATCTTTCTGCTTCATGTGTTGTGATGGGGATTGTCAGAATCACATTTAGTAGCTTAACAGATTCACTAAAAGTGTAACAAATTATTGTCCCTGAAGAACAACCCCAGCTATGTTTTTAAATTCTTCAGTGCTAACATTGCAGAAAATTCTATGATTAATTTCTTTTCTTCAGCGAAGCAATATTTCTGAAGGGAAACTTTTACATGCTTTTCTGGGAATGATACTGTCCTTGCTGGTGAGTAATTTTGTGTGGTTGCGAGTCAGTTCTACCTTATAGAGGAATGGAAGGTAGGTTGCAGGTGGTGTACTTCGCCTATCGCGCTCCACGGGGTGACATCGAGACACGCAACTGAGGGTTGAGTCTCAGTGAGCTCGAGATGCCAAGTGAGATCGTCCTTTAGGTCCAAGTAGTGACCATACAGGAGTATGTGCCTAGCAGCATCGAGACACACTGTACAAGGGGTTACCTTGACGAGCTCAAATGCAGATGGGTCGCCTACTGGAATACGGGTCACTTCAGCCGGGAGTACAGAGGCAGGGCTGTATAAATAAGAACAAGAGATCAAGGTAGAATGAGACAGGCCCCCATGCTACAGAAATGTTGCTTCTCCCTTAGCTCAGACTTGACTGCCTTCCCTCTGGTCCCTGCACCTTATATAGTTGTGACTGTCGTGCCTTCTGTTTTCGCTGGTTAGCACAGTGGCACCATCTCTTTATTATCCTTAACTACTTATATGCAGAGCCTCCAACAGGCGTGGTGTAATGGTTACCATGCTAACTTCATATACCCAAGGTTGCAGGTTCAAACCCGGAGGAGGACAATGGATTTTTTCAGGCGTAAAAATCCTTAGCATGGCTTCCTTCGGAAGGGAAGTAAAGCCGTTGGTCCCGTGTCTTAGATTTATGGCATGTAAAAGAACCTCAAGTCTGATATAGAGTCTGAGCAAAATTAAGTGGTCTTTCACGCCCAGTATAGAATCAGACGCTGAGAACCATAGCAGTTAAAGAGCGTCCATAAATAACACACTATTTACATTTCCATTCCAACAGGCGATCTTCCCAACTATGTTCATACCCTCTTATATACTATGATTTGTCCAGAAAGTTATGTGTGGTTGTTCACCACAGATACATTATATTCTGAAAATCTGTTGGGCTGAAAGAGATCTACTGCTCCCATATGAGCAACAAACGTAAATCTGTTTTTCATTTCAGTAATGATTACATCATATACTTCAATTGCCTCTCATTTTCTTTCAGTGTGTTCTGTAGTTTTTCTTTTCTTTGTTATAGTCTCATAAACTGCAGTAGAATTTTTGCTGCTTCTAATTTTGAGGATATCCATCTCAAAATAATTTAAGTCTGCTCTGAACCATTACAGGAGTGCAGTCACACCTCTGAAGCTGGTTAAAGAAAATATGGATGTGAGGCATAATTTTATGGAAGAAAGACAACCAAAATATGAAATCTATATTGCTTAAAATTCCAATAAAACCAGAAGATTGAAGTACAAAACTTGGCTTGGTGATTCTTTCGCCTGTCCTTATAACTTTCATGCATTCTATTAACTCCTCTCTGTATTCGTAAACTGTGTTGACAGATCTAGATTAAAAGTTCCATCTCGTTTGCACTCACCTTGGTACCACTTCCTCTAAAACTAATGTTCTCTGAGGAGAGTTAGAGAAAAAAGCAAAAATTCCTTGAAGATTTATAAAAAAGATTTCTACACTACTATTTGCTGATGCTGCATTTAACGTAACTAAATTTAACTGATGTGCATGGCAATGAATGTATTCTGTGAATGTATACTTTTGTTTTACGATGGACTGAATGCCGTATTTTGATCCAGACATAACATTAGCCTCATCATATGTGTGAGCTATCTGGCTTATGGTGTACCAGATATCTGTAGACAATTACCATTTGATACTTGGAAGCTATGTCGCTAGTTTCATCTGCTATGACAGATAAAACTGGAGAGTCTTTGATTTCTTTTGATGTTTCCTCTCGACGGACTTCAAGTATATGTTGCAAAATCTCATTTTGTATAGTTTTGGAGGTGCCCTTAAACACTTGCATTTTCCAGATGGTTATTGAGAATAGTCTGCTATGCACTGAAATTTATCAGTCCACGAAAATACCAGGGTTACTGGAAGATGCTGACTCATCATGTCCTCTCGGAACTGATGCAAAGGTCCCATAGAACCTAATGCAGTTAATAATAATAATAACAACAACAATAACAACAATAATAATAGTAATGTTTAAAACATATCTATTTTGAGCCACTTTCTGGTTGTGTTCTTCAGTTGCTCTTTGATATACACAGTCTATACACTATAACTAGAAGAATTTTCCAGGTTGAAAAGCCATGGTCTGCTGGAGTTTTCGGGTCCAGATGTTTAGCTCACGACTGCTGTGAACAACTTCAGTGGCGTGGTCTAAGTCTTTTCGGTGAAGGTTTGATCGCAACCGACTTATTGGCTGAAATTGCGGCAGTACTTTATTCAGGCTGCTCTCACGCGATTGGTCAGGCTGGAGCTGCATGTGAGAGGGTTAGCCACTCTGGTGCTTTTGATTCCTGATCGGTTTGGATGATCTCGTTGGGTTTGTGCCTGTTTGATGTTCTCAAGTAGCGGATGCCAGTTTTTGCTTAATTTTTGTCTCTCTTCTTTCCTATTAAAGTTTTTGGGATGTTTATAAATGTCTATTGCTTCACGTTGTAATCTAGCATGGTAATAGGCATAAATGAGAGAGCAGCTGTCTTCTCCGAGAAGACTCAGACCACGCCACTGAAGATGTTCACCACAGTCGTGAACGAAACGTCTGGACCTGAAAACTCCAGCAGTCCACGGCTTCTCAGCTCGGAACAATTCTTCTAGTTATAATTTGAACTCCGGCCATGAAAGCTTATGACTACTGAAGTCTATACACTGTTTGCTATATTTATATTGCCAATCATAACAAGACTGATGGCATTTTTCATATGCAACTTTCACGCTGTATGCTTTTTGGTGTGATCATGATATATTGTAAATCACTCATGCAATGCTGTCCATGGATCTTCACTACCCAACAAAATGCCGGGAAGGAAATATAGGGCATTTTTAACATCACATCGACACATCCATCATATGCTGTTAAAATTCCTATTAAAATATCTTATTTTTATTTTAACTACCTGACTGAGTTTTCGACATGGAGTGGGTCTACCAATACATAATTTCATTCTTTTCCTCCAATATTAGCATTGAAAATACATGTGCTAAAAGAGACTGAACAGAATTCATTGTTTCCTATTTACCTACCACTCTGATTCACCAATAAAAACTCAATATAGATTTACACTATTCATTTAGGCTACAGCAAGAAACCATGTGGCATACAGACAATATAATGAAGTTTAGTAGATAGAAGACTGGAAGAGAAGCAACAATGTACTGCTTATGAAATCAATAGATGGCGCTGTTCTGGAACTAAACGAGGTGTTTGTTCCTATTGGTGATCATCCTATTCTATACTTTCTGACTACTAGGTTAACCAACTACATGCAGCTTATGCCCCCCTCCCCCCATTCCTCACTGTGCTCCTTTGGTCCCTAAACCTAGCCATTATACTGCTTGGGTAGCAGGTGAGATCTTGGCACCTGCAAACAATATAACACTTATTGGAATAATTGTTTTTTTCACACAAGCCATGTGTAGGATAGGAGTTGGATAGGTAGAGTCAGACTGAAAAATTCAATGCCATAGCCAGGATTTGAACCACGGATCTCCCGATCTCTAGCTGGTTGCTCTGCCGGCATGGCAACATGCCGGTATAGCATTGAATTTTTCAACTGATTCGCAAAAAATTCAATGTTATCTAATGTTGCCATGGTAGCTCAGTGGCAGAGCAAGTGGCTAGAGACCGGGAGATCTGTGGTTCAAATCCCGGCTATGGCATTGAATTTTTCAGTCTGACCCTACCTGTCCAACATAGCACTTAGTTTTAAGTTTGGTATTTTACCTACTTTTCGTTTTTGAGTTATCGTGTTCACAGACATACACACACACATACACACACACACCTTTTTGTGAAAATGCTTTTTTTGGTTACAAGGGACCCTAAAACATATATTTCCGGTGAAATCTCTGTATCGAATTTTTTAGAGGAATGCAATACCTTCTCTATGTACATAGTGCATATAGAGAAAGTAATAAAAACTATCTAACTCCTTTGAGTTTCTTTGTTAAGAATAATATAAGCTTTAACGTAATTAATCTTGAGAAGTACTGTGCGGAACAAACCTTTGAATGTTGCGCTGTTCATTATAACACAGTAAACCAACTAATTATATTAGCAGTATGTAGAGCTCCCATAGATAATCTTGCTCACTTTCTACATAACCTAGATAATATTCTAAAATTGCTGTTCAAACCAAAGATTCAATTTATTTTGTGTGGTAACTTGAACATGATTCTTATTAGATAGCAACTAAAAGCTGCAAATTTGTTCACTAATAAGATCATACAATCTTATGCATAGAGTGAATTTTGCAACTAGAATTCAAAATAATTCCAAAATGGCTATCGACAATATTTTCATAGATTTGTCTAAAAAGGAGTACCATAAAATACAATATTTTGTTAATGGACTTTCATACCATGATGGGCAACTAATCAAATTTGATTATTGTACTCCCATTTCCAAAAAGGGAAACTGCAGAACCAGCTTTAGAGTTACAAATAAAGACAGTATAGAGCGTTTTAAAGTCAAGCTGTCCAAAGAATCATGGGAAGAAATGTATAAATTAAATAATATAAATGATAAGTTTAACTCCTTCTTAAACAATTTGTTAAGAATCCATAACTCCAGTTTTTTACCTCATGCAAAGAAAATGAATAGCAATTCTAAAAATGACTGGCTAACACAAGGTACAAGATTATCATGTAGACATAAAAGAGAGCTTTATCTAGCAACTAGGAAAAGTAACTGTGGGTTATATGAATGTAGCTAAAAAAACTTTATCATGAAAAACAATACAGTCCTCTCACAATAAGCCTAGCACTATAAGGGACATCATTAAAAAAGATATTGGTAAATGGCACTCAAAAAATAATATAAAAGAAATTAAAGTGATCACAAATGATACCCAGCAGATAGCAAATGCATTTAATGAATATTTCATTCAGGCGGTAGAAAATTTACTGACAAAGTAACAGTCTAAGAGAGATCCAATTTCATACCTTCAGGAAATTCTTAGACATAGTACCCACAAGTGCAACCAAAATAATGAAAAGTAATATAATCTCTCAAAAGCAAATATTCATCAGGATACGATGAAACAAGCACAGAAACATTAACGGTATGTGCTGACATTATTTGCAAACCTTTAAGTCATTATGACTTATCGTTCTTAACAGGGCCATTCTCAGATAAATTAAAATAGTCAGTCATTAAGCTATTATACAAGAAAGGGAAAGTTCAGAAATGTCAAACTATAGACCAGTTTCTTTACTTACAGCTTATTCCAAAATCTTTGAAAAAAATTATGTTTAAAAGAATTTATCACCATTTTTTAGCAAAAGAGCAGTTTGGATTAGGAAGAGCATGTCAACCAGTGATGCCATTTTCAAGTAAACTAATGAAGTTCCTAAGTCCTTGAAAGACAAACTTAATACACTAGGAATATTGTGTGATCTATCAAAGGCGTTAGGGGCAAAGGGTATTAATGGATTGCATCCATTATCGAACAGAAAGCAAAAGATTATAATATGTAATTACTACAAATAACAGCTATGCGTTTTCTGAATGGTTTGAAATAAACATGGTGGCCACATACGCTTTGTTGTGCTTGTTTACAATGTCAATGTTGATTGAAAATCCCGCCGCTTGTGAGATTAGATCTGTGATTCGTTTTCTGAATGCTGGGAAAGCGAAACCAATTGAAATTTATCGGCAAATTTGCGAAGTTTACGGACAAAATGCGATGAGTGATTCAATGGTGAGAAGATGGGTCCGACAGTTCAATGAAGGACGTAGTGAAGTGCACGATGAAGAGCGAAGTGGGCGTCCATCTTTGGTTACAGAAGAACTGGTTCACGCGATTGGTGACAAGATCCAGGAAAACCGCAAGTTTACAATTAGTGCTCTCGCTATGGAATTTCCCCAAAGCTCTCGATCACTAATTCATGAAATTGTTACCGAAAAACTGAAATTTCGTAAACTTTGCTCACGTTGGGTACCAAAGATTCTTACTGAGCAACACAAAACAAAACAGATGGGCAGTGCACTTCAGTTTTTAACCCGTCGTGATGAAGATGCCGAAGAATTTCTGACACAGATAGTCACAGGAGATGAGACTTGGGTTTCTTACGACACCCCTGAAAGTAAGCGGCAATCAATGGAATGGAGGCACACTTCTTCCCCAGCAAAGGTTAAGCCGAAACAAATCTTGACACCTCGAAAAATGATGTGCACAGTGTTCTGGGACTGGAAAGGCATCTTACTCATTGATTTCTTACCGTGTGGTCAAACAATCAAAGCAGATGTTTATTGCGAGACACTTAGGAAATTGCGTCGCGCAATACAGAATAAGCGCCGAGGATTGCTGTCAAAAGGTGTTGCTTTTCTTCACGACAATGCATGACCACACACTGCAAATGTGACGAAAAACTTCTTACAGGGATTTGGTTGGGACGTGTTTGACCATCCTCCGTAAAGCCCTGACCTCGCTCCTAGCGACTTTCATCTGTTCTTACATCTCAAGTCTTTCCTTGGCGGTCAACACTTCAACAATGACGAAGAACTGAAAGAAAATGTTTCCAACTTTTTGAAGACACAGGCGGCAAACTTCTATGAAGAAGGTATGCAAAAACTTGTGCCACGCTATGACAAATGCCTGCAAAATTTCGGCAGTTATGTGGAAAAGTAGTTTAAGAGTTGTAGAATTTTGTGCAATAAATAATCATTCTGTATCTGTACACAATTTAATTTTATTACCAAACGGAACTTACTTTCTGGACGTACCTCGTATAATAAACAACAATATTCTAAGAATGCATATGTATGAGTAGGTTTTTGGAAACAGAAATGTAATTGTAAATTATGCAATTCTTTGTCAGAGTTATTATTTGTAAATATATTAATATTATCAATAAACGTAATTCTTGACACGATCTACATCCTAGAGTTTGGTAATAGAGTCTAATCTCAAAATAGAACCTACATATTACAATATTATGTGTGTGGAGGTGTGTGTTAAGTTGGTAATAATATTGAAACAGACAAAGTCATACTACAAAAGAGTGTAGATCTGTTTAAACTATAAAATCTATTTCAAATTACTTTCTTTGTTGCAAAAAGCATCTCCAAGATATCTGTTATTATTGATTTGACCTTTTAATACTTTCTCAATTTTTAAAAGCACTGTATTCAGTTGTTTCTCTTGACATAAACAGACAATGGTATTTTCAGGCTAAGTTATAGCATCCCACTGTTAAACATGCGACCATCAATTGGTTTTCCCTATCTCCAATTTACCTACAATTAAATGTATAATTAAGCTATTTCTGAAAAAGGTCTCTCTTTATTAAATTCAATTGGAACAAAAATAATTTTTTGTAAGATAAGTTTGTTGATCCTATATAAATATAAACAATGAAGGGTGGAGAAATTTATAATAATGTAATATATCAGCTATATTTTTATTTTTGGCACTTATCATCTCATTAAATTATTATTAATGACTACCAATATGACTTTAAAGTAGTTGCAATATAAAGCAAGATAAACAAATAGCTAAAATACTCCAACTTCAAGCCAGTTTCATTGCTAGATTTGTTCACTACATACATCACAAAAATAAAGAATGTTCTGAAATGTTCTCCTTTAATCATACTCTTAATTGATAAAAAATTAACAGTTTAATACACCTGCATAAACTCTTTTATATGTTTCATTTTCACTATAATGGCATCAATGAAACATTACAGATGCTTCACCAATTTTTGTTTCTGTCTTTTACAGTTTTATATACAGCTACTATTTATCTCATAATACTATTAAAGTTGACCAGAGAATAAAATATTACTCCTGAAAATAAGTTTTAGGTTAAATGAAAGTGAAATATTTCTTAATCTATATGTAGCTCCTTCCTTTACCCCTTTCTCTCTCACTCT
Organism: Hymenopus coronatus; assembly: GCA_030762935.1. Taxonomy (NCBI): domain Eukaryota; kingdom Metazoa; phylum Arthropoda; class Insecta; order Mantodea; family Hymenopodidae; genus Hymenopus; species Hymenopus coronatus. The sequence goes on along the minus strand of CM060881.1, from coordinate 170,434,613 downwards.
GTCACATACACACATACTCAGGCAGACCCCTGTCAATAAGACTGTATGAGTTACACATTAATGCACTTTAGGCTCTTGTGGCTGCTTAGTACTCTCAAAGACAATAAAATACGCTTGGCACTGTGATTTTGCTGAAAATGAGAACGTTTGATGGGGTCTCTGGTCTTAACACAATTTGCATTGAGTACAGCATACAACATGAGTAAGTAAAGGCAAAACCAATTGGGCAATCCACCCCTTCATCCCTCAATCTCACTCGAGGCTCCTTCAGAACAGGTTGACTTGTATAGGCAGAAAAATAGATCAAATTTTGAAACACCCGGTGAGAGTAGTGAAGTATTGTCCAATATGGATTACCACAGGGGCGGATGCAGACTTTTTTATGAGAGGGCCATGGGGTCAGGCAGATAAAAGCATGAAAACAACAACAAGTTTACATATACGAGGGTGAGTCAATAAATAAGTCGCAAGCGACTTTTTCTTATACCATTTGTGCGTTAAGCGCGCATTTTGTGCCAGCATACATATGGTTGTCATAGAGGTTGGGTCACATCTCTCAGGCATGCGGTCAGTCAGTGGCAGCCAGTTTTAAGATGACGGGTGTGTTGCATGATTGTACCCGAGCAGAACAGCTTGCGATTGTGCGTTTTGTGTGAATCAAAGGAGAAGTGCATCTCAAAACACTTCACGTGTATGGTAACAAGTTTTCACACGGAAACCTGTATTCAATTGGATACAGCAGTTTAACCAGGGAAAGGTGTCAACTACAGCCATAGTGCAGCAAGTAGAACGAATCGTTTGTAATGACCGGCATGTGACGATCGATGACGTGGCGGTGCTATAGGCTGTTCACATGGAGCCCCTTACAACATCATGCATGAGTAGTTGAAGTTTAGTAAAGTTTGTGGGTGCCAGTTGAATGAGAAGAACAAAATGAAGAGAATGGGTCTGTCTTTGCACCTCACTCGGTACAATGAGGAAGAAGATGACTTCTTGGCACAAACTGTTACAGGGGATGAATCAATTTCAACCAGAATCAAAAAGATCTTCCATGGAATACAACATCTCACCTCACCAACAACAACAAAATTCAAGACGGTTCCTTCAGCCCACAAAGTTTTGCTCACCGTGTTTTGGGACATGCAAGGCATCATACTGCACCATTCTGCGGAACTGCAACAAAGTGACCTGGACTCCTAACAAAGGGAGTGATTCTCCTGGATGACAATGTCCACCCTCTCTCAGCAAGATTAACACAGGAGCTGTTTCGAACGTTTTGTTGGGAACACTTGGAACATCCACCATATGTCCAACTTAGCCCCCAGTGAGTTCTATCTGTTCGGACCCTTAAAAAGTAATTTGTGTGGCCATCACTTCGAAACTATGTTGCCACAATCCGAGAGGTTACTCGTTGGCAGCGACAGCTACCAAAACACTTCTTTACCGCTGATGTTTAAGGACTTGTAAAAAGATGGGGTAAGCATCTCAGTGTACATGGTGAGTATTCGAAAAGTAAAATAAATTTCACATAGTTATTTTGATTATAATTGCCTCTATCCAGTTTTGCAACTAATTTATTGACTCACCCTCATATAATAGCGATAGTGTTCTTTCATGTTTCTTGCTGAAAATATCCCAAATTTATTATAACATTCTCAACATTAAATATGGGAAAGATACATAATTTTTGGAAATCATTTTAAATGAGAACCTAAAGTGGAAGAACCATATTGAAAAGTTAGCGTCTAAATTGAGCTCAGCGTGCTACTTACTAAGATGTATTAAAAATAAAGTAAACATAAATATCCAAAGGAATGTTTACTATGCAAATTTTCATAGCTTAATGCGCTAAGGCATAATTTTCTGGGAACATGTTATGAGAGTGAGCAAATATTTAAACTACAGAAAAGGGCAATTAGAATAATAAGTGTCAAGGATAGTCGGTGCTCATGTAGAGCTCCGTTCAAAATATTGCCTCTTACTTGCGCATTTATATTGGAGACATTAACTTATATTAAGAAAATGTATAATCAGCTTGAAATAAATCAAAACCTCCATCAATATAGCACTTGACAAAAGAATGCACTGCATATTCAGTTCTGTAGAACCAACATAACTAAAAATAATGTAAAGAATTTGAGTATTAGACTATTTAACATATTACCTCAGAATATCAAAGTAATTACTAAAATCCACCAGTTTAAAAAACGTTTAAAATCATTCCTACTACTGCATACATTTTATTCCATAGATGAGTATGTATCATATTATATTAATTCTAATAAGATATATTAAACTTTTATTATATACTTACAGTATATTTTTAAGTAAATTTAAAATTGAATTAATACATAATCTCTTTTCAAAATCAATAAATTTAAATACCATGAGTTAATTAGTTTGTGTTATAGCGGGTTTTGAAAATATAATGTGAATTACTAGCTCTTAATAACTTAGTGATGTGTAATTTAAAATTGTTTACTGTCTTATCATCTAGCTAATACTACTGTATGTATAAAATTAGTGGAAATATTTATATCATTGACATGTCCAAAAAACAATGTAAATTGTTCTAAAGCTTGAAAATAAAAATACAATACAATAAAACGTTCATTTTTGACATAATGCCTTGATGGATATGCATTAAAGCCAACCCATTCAAACGATCTTCTGTCAACTCCGAAGATATGTTTTTAAATGGTGCAAGGTGGAGAAAGATCGCTTGGTAGTGCTAGTAGCCACAGGAACAAGTGACATCAAGTTGTAATATTTGGCAGTATCTATGCTGTTTTGTAGGTATCTGCTTCAGACTTTGTTTCATCACTTGCCAAATTTTTAGCTCTCCCTTCAAAGCTAAAAACAAGGAAGCCCCTCTCTATGTGCTTCCAATGAGCGAAATTCTGGGACGGGGTAGGTTCACCCCCACCAATGATTTTATACAAAGCATTTCCCCCCACTAAAATAATGAGATAAACAGCAAAACATAGACAACTGATATATTTTCATTTCAAGAAAATTTTTTCATTAGCTGACTAAAAATAAAGCATTATACTTTATGAACATAAGTTAAAATATCAGCAATAATCGATTAAAAGCATTGCATTTGTGTTTCATTGTCACTTACAAAGCAAAGCCCCTGGGCTGGGCTGACTCAGGGTTGCCATACGCATGAGATCTAGCTTTTTGTATGATGTATGAGCAAAGCCTTCTCTCGTATGCAAAATGTACAAGAATTTCAATATTTTGTCTCCCCCCCCCCCCCCGAACATTTAGAAATAAAGCTTTTTTTGTCTTTTAACACTGATTGTTAGACTTTATCAACAGATTGGTCTCTTATCTGTTATAGAGCATTGTTAAACTGCTGTGTGGGATTATAGGGATTTGGAAGATCTTTTCCTTTGATATAACAGCTGCGTGTTAGGTTCACGTGTGAATGATTGTCAGTCTATTAATTGAAACCAGCAAATCTGAACTCGAAAGCAATATGAAGTGTATAAAAAGTGGCTTAATTATCCAGTTCTTTAAATATGATAATCTTAATACACCATCAGTACATCCGGTGATATTATAAAATTAGATAACTGAAAATGTGCAGGAAAATAAAAGTAAAAGTGATTATACAATCGCAGAAATGGAGTATTTACCTTTTAATGAAGATAGAAATAAAGTTGTAAGCCATGTGGAGCCATGGAGTTTTATTTATGGATGCTCTTTAACTGTGGTGGTTCTCAGTGTCTTATTCAATACTGGGCATGAAAGACCCTCAGAGGCCTCTTTATCAGGCTTGACGTTCTTTTACATGCCTTAAATCTGTGACATGGGACCCACAGCTTTATTTTCCTTCCAAAGGAAGTCATGCTAAAGATTTTTACACCCGAAATAAAACATCACTTTCCGTCGGGTTTGATATTGAGTATATGAAGTTAGTATAGTAACCATTACACCACTGAGGGTGACCAATCGAGAATGGATGCATATATAAGAACCATCACATTTATCCCTTTTACAGTTCCTGCAACTGCATTGTCCATTTTTTTTTTAATTATTTTTATATTTTTGTAAAGAAATACACACTCTTTTGTCTTTTTCCATTTCTGTCACTCATTATATTTCTCATTTTGTTACTAATGCATAGGAAACACTACAATGAACTAAAAACAAAAAGTGCATTAAAGTTAGGTTAAATAATTGTAACAATAACAAATTAGATCGTGACTGACTATGCAGAAGTCAAACCCTCCGCCACCCTTGCTATGTGCGCCCCTAAGCTTATTCATCTATTTCAGTTATTGCAAATGAAAGAAGAGATGGATTCAACGAGTAAGATTTGCAGTCAGCCAGAGATGGACAATGAGTTCCACTCACGTACTTTCTGGAATTGCTATTAATTTGTTTTGACAATTTGAGAATGTTGCAATAGTTTGATTTTCCCGTAACAAGTATGCCCTATGAGGGATACTCCATACTCTGTAGTACAAAAAACAAACGTAACTATGGCAGGACCAAATTAAACTCCTTGTCTATTTTTAAGCATCATGCGGAGGATATGTCCCCATGCCCACTACCTAAATCTGCCTATGGATCACCAGAACTTCATTTATCACAAGTTGTGTTTCATGTTAATCTCTTCAGTGATGTGGTCTGTCCAAATATTTTTAAGAGTATAGCTAACAGATGGAAGAATGGGTGGAGTCAGCGAAATGATCCCATACAATGAGCATTTTCTGGCATATTTTTAATTGTGTGTACAATACTACTCATACATATCACTTAAAAACATTGTTTTGTTGATAGTCGGTAGTGTGGTGCTAACGTGTCTGCCTCACATTCAACAGGTCGTGAGTTTGAATCTTGCTTAGGGTGAGTTAGCCGGATAAGGTTTTTTTTCGGGGTTTTCCCTTATCCTGAGAAGACGAATGTAGTAACTTTAAGCTCTGTGGACCTTGAGATCATTTGAGCAGTATTTCACCAATTTCATTCATTGTCCGATATGACCAACCAGGTTAAAGGGCGTTAGGCTAAGCAAAACAAAACAAAAAAAAATTATACTGTATTATATACAGTATACTATGTATAATTTTCTGTAGATATTACTATGACTATTTCATATATAGAGGCATTAATTTATCATATTCAATTTACTATCTGGTCATTCTTTTGTTTTCTACCACATAAGGTCTGACTTTTATTTAGTCAGTGTCACCAGCTTTTTTATAAAATATAGCATTTTGTGGTCAAATCTTGTAATATAGTGGTTAATTGCATATTTTATATATATGATATAATCCAAATAAATCTCATTTAGCAGTTTTCATTTCACCTGAGTGTTTATTGTTAGGTCAGAGTCTTGTGATATTAATGTGATAATTTGATCAGTATTGCCTAATTAAAATCACCTACAACACTTTAATAATATATAAGTTCAAGTGGTATTTTACATTAATTAAGTGATTTGAATTAAAAGATAAAATGATCAATTTTATGTGTATTCTGGTTTTCCTAACGGTGATTTCAATTCTCTTAAACACCTTTGGACATCCTAAAGAGAGATCTTTTTCTAATTAATTGGAACCCAATATTTAACATTGTGTATCCTTATTATTATTTACTTATAATGAAAGGGCACTGTGACTCACAAAAACATACTAATTTTGCTATTAGGATATGCCAAATGAAATAAATTTAGAAATAAATGATTGCTTCAAATTATATTACATAACTCCATGGCATGACAGCTCACAAGGAACCTTGGCCTACCGCCCAGCCATTGCAACCCTCATCTCAGTCCATGAGAGACGTCATGGGTGGGGTGCAGTATTGGAGGGTGAGACGTGGTCAGCACCTCAATCCCTCCCGTCGGTTAATGCGGTCCTCTCGACCTGATGATATTACATATAGCCAGTTTTTACCAGAAACCCCTAAACAGCGAAAATATTTTAAAGAAAATATAAGGGAATTATAAGTAAAAAGAGAAGTTTCACTTACATCTGTTAAAACCAGAATTCATAATGTATTTAGAATATAATTTTTTTTAGTTACCTGCTTTTTTCATTCTTTTAGATTTATTAGATTTTGCAGGATCTGCAACAAATTGTAAACTCATATATAGAGTATATCAAACAAGTTACATTTGGGAAATGTCTCATAGGCATTGAAACCATGTTCTGCATGTAAGCATAATGCATATTTTAGCTGCCCAGTCTAACAGATTGGTAACATAACTCAGTTGCAGGTAATCAGTGTGCAGTGTGCCTTGACACTGGAAGAAATGTGTACTCTGACTCTATAGTTATAGTGAACTGTGCACTTGCAACATGCTGAATGAGAAGTAAGGCATACAGATGTTGGAGGTTTTACATCATTGAATTACGATCTCCATCATTTTAAGTACATGAAGAGGAAAGACACTTTACAAACATTATCTTTGGTTTTATCAAGAAACTTGAAGATGCCACTATCGTTGAAATCCTGGATAACGAAGAGCTGCTGCAAATGTCTTTTGATGACCTTACTGATGTTGAAACAATTTGAGTCTTTTACTGACGATAAGGCTAATGTCCTGTTCCTTTTGACTATGCCAAAGAAACAAGAAATAAAGGCTGGTCACTGAAAACCAATATGCATCACTTCAGAATGGTCAAGGACAGGAACTATCTGTCATGTTATCAGAGATGTTATGAACAAAAAGCAAGAAGTGTGTGTCGGAGTACATTAATTCCACTTATCAAGAGGCATGGGCTAATTTATTGACTGTGCATGATGCTAATATAAGACGGTGGACATGCACAAAAGTTAGAGCTGATGGATTTCAAAGCTAGGTCTACCTGTGTGTGGAATTTTAAGGTAGTTCACAAAATTGTGAGTTGCAAAGTTACACAGTTTGTAATGTATAAACATGCTGAAGCACAAGAAGAGATAGAGGAGTCTGCAATTGCATTTAATATTGAATTCAATGACACTATCATTCCTAATTATTCAGCACCAGAAACTCTAAATACCAACCAATCTGGATTTCACTATGCCATTTACAGTGACTGCAGGGGTGATACCACATTCGTATGCAATTCAGCAAATTATTGGCATGGAAGGTAGACTTTTTGCTCCACTACTCATTGTCCACCTTGAACCAAGGGTACATTTGGTCTCCTTGTGCTAAAACAAACTGAACATTTACATAACAGTTTCTAGTTCAAGTTCTTGAACAATGGTAGGATAATTGTCTCTATCCCAATGTTGGGACAAAATGTTGTCTGCTTCTGGATTTATTTTCACTCCATCAACAGGATCTTTTATAATTCCAGATTTACACATACAGGTAACAGCCATTCCACCTGGTGCTATTTCCCTCGTTCAATCTTTGGATGTATATATTTTTTGCCTGTGGCAAAAGTTTCCTAATCACTTTAATGAGTGAATTTTATTCAACAAAATTGATATTGAACCCCACATTGTAATGCAACCATCGACCTTCATTCATTGATCTATAATCGGCTTTAGTGGCCCCATATTCAACAACATTATCACGCATTCCTGGAAGAAAACTGCAATTCCAGTTGAATGTGATGCTTTTGATGTTCCTGACAATGTTATCTGGAATATGGAAGATTCAATTTTCTCAACATCCAATCAGATCGTTTATCTAACGTGCATATTGTCTTTTATTTGATGAGTCGATTAATTACACTAAATAACACTTACTTGGGATTTTTGCCGGAACATGTTTCAATGGGCTAGTTTCCTTCATTTTCAACCAGACATCACTAATTCCTTGCACTAAAGCTGGCATTGTTGCAAGTGCTGTCTCCTCTGGTGGTGGTTCAATGATCTTGCTAAACACATCCTTCTGTGGTACATCAAAATTGAAAACCCTATTCCCATGTGGCCTGATGTGTTCCCATGTGGCCTGATATGTGTTTCAGAAGTTTTGGTTCTGAATTTATATTGTGGTGTTTTGTCCAAAAGTGGGTGGCAACTGCTGATTTTTCCAATTGTTTTTTATTTATATTTCTGAAGTGTTCTTTGGATCTTGTTTCTAGATTTCTTTTGTTTTTCCAATATAACTCTGATTACAATCCTTGCATTCCATTTTGTATATGCCCGAACATCTTTATTGTAAAAAATAGGAATAGGGTTTTCAATTTTGATGTGCCACAGAAGGATGTGTTTAGCAAGTTCATTGAGCCACCACCAGAGGAGACAGCACCTACAACATCACCAGCTTCACCACAAGGAATTAGTCGCTGTCTGGTTGAAAGCGAAGGAAATTAGTCCTTCAAAACATGCTCCAGCAAAAAGCCCAAGTAAGTGTTGTTTAATGTTATTAATCAACTCTTTGTCAAATAAAAGAATATAACAACACGGTTACAAACTTCCACAAAAAGAAAAGTGATGCATATTGTCATTTACCTATAAACATGTTTAAAATTAGCTACATACAGATAAATGGAATAGAATTATGTTATACCTGTGTTTCCTGTCCTATTATTACTACACCACTATCTATAAAATGTATAGTGCTCATCACCATGTATAATTACTACAATGTTTGGTGCAGTAAGTATTGACACTTCCATTGTAGTTTATTTCAATATCGCAGAGTGTGGACACTACTTGTAAGAGCTATGGGACCCCACACCACAAAATAGCCTTAAAGTAAATTAAATTCACATTTTAAAAGATGTTCGTTTGGTGTAGAACTTGTAACTTAATTCTGCACATGGGCACAGGAAAAGTGCTATGTAGTAACAATAATCACTTAGATACATATAGGAAGCAGCATATAATAATGGAGATAAGTGTCTGTGAACTCAAGTTAAATGGGAAATGTTACCAATAATTAGTATAATATTATACTGAATATGAGATATATTCCAGGATGATATTCAGATTTTCCTTTAAGAAAAAGAGCAAATTTGCATTTAGAGTCCAGGTAGAAGATATAGGCACAGATTATTAATATGCTTTGTTTCTACCCAGCTTTATCTGCTCCTGCACATCACATAGCTTTCTGCCATCACATTACAAAGTTTACAAACTTTGATGTCACATATCATGAGTTTGTTTTAAGATATTTCAAAGATCTTTAGGTTTCAGTCTTCCTTGAAACTTATTATACAGTACTTGTCTCATTCTTTTCTAAATGAAAATTGCAAGTTCCTATCTGGACTTTATTGCTTGTTCTCCTTTAACATGAACTATGATTACAGGACAGCATTTTTCTTACAAACTATAAGCTGACATAACATTTGCATTTAACCATGAAAATAGGATTTAAAACATAATGGAAAACAGAAATAAGAGCACTTTAGAGATCAACCTATTCATTGCACTAATGCTAGATACAGGAACTGATTTTCTTTAAAGAAATGCCATTGTTCATAGTTGTCCTGTAATCATCTTTAGTTGAACCCTCAAGAAAAACAAATGAACAACCTTTGGAACCTATTACTGAAGAAATAGAGAGTGAAAAATCTGATGTGTTCCATTCACATGACTTTCTCTACATCTCTGCATCAAATTATTGTTAAAAAGCTTATGCTTCTATTTACTTCATGCTAATTGAGAAAAAATTAGCAGAAATAGTCTTACTACTTGCTTCCTTGTAAGTAGAAGCGAAATAAGGGAGTACCAAAGGTTAAAGTGATAGACAAAAGCTGGTTGCTATGTGACTGAAGTTCGTTTGTTTGTATGGACAGGAGTTGACAAATTCTGGTGTGAGAAAAGTATGTTTTTCAAAGGTCAAACCAAAAACAAGGGATATCTCAAAAATGAAAAAATGTATACAACATAAATTGTGCATTTTAATGTGCTCTACATTTTTTGTGTGTTAAGTTTTTGTCCATCTCTTACGTAAAATTCATCCAGAATAAAGTAGTCTTCAGAGGCTATTCTCAGAAAATTCAAGATATACATTTTATTTGTCAGATAAATATCTTTAATATACGATATTTTAATCAAAATCATTAGAGCCATTTTTTAAAATTTCAAAATTTTTGAAGACAGTTCCTTGTAAAGGGTAGTTTGGAGTGGGGGGGGGGATTTTTCTCAAAGCCTTCCATCCCTGGAAAATACTAAACTTAAATACCAAGTTTGGTATTTTACAGAGATTTCGTTTTTGAATTATGATACAGGGGACCCTAAAACATATATTTCCAGTGAAATCTCGGTATCAAATTTTTGGGTGGAGTGCAATACCTTCTCTATACACTATGTACATAGTGCATATAGAGAAAGTAAAAATGCAGCAGGTTAATCTAAAACAACTAAACCTAAAGAAAAAATGTCCATGCTTATAACTCTTTTATTTTAAGGCAGATTATTTTATGTATATTATTTTCCTGTTATGTTTGCTACTTGTACAAAACAGTATGAAAATGCGCTAAATGTAGAGCTCCTGAGTTTCTTATGTATTATGAAACGCTTGCAATTTTATTTGAGTGTTATATGCAACAATAAGCATCACATAGTCCATTTGCTCTTGCTTCCACACAGTAGCTACCTTTTTGACTAATTTTATGTTAAAACATGCTTCTCCAGTAGATAATTTACCATTGGTGGATTTCTGTATTTCTTCCTTTTCCATGCAACAAAACAATAGCAATGCTTTTTGTTTTATATATCTGTCTAGTTATTTACCTTCAAATATGACTTTTTCTTTGTTTTCAGACTTCATACCATGGTGGGCTAAGTTGGATAGTGAAAATCTGATCATCATAATTGCAATAGTAGTGGGTGCTATATTAATGGTTCTGATAGTGTGCATCATAATTATCATCGTTTGTAGAAGAAAGCGTGCAGAAGACAAGTGTAAGTAGAGCAGGCATGAGCTCATCCTCGCATCATATGAGACACAAAAATATGATCTGGGTGGGTAAAGAGATAGTAATACTACTACCTGCATGATCAGTAATTAAGCATGGCAATTTGTGCACTGAGAATGCATATGTTTATCATATTCATATTTGTTAGTTTGTATTTAGATATAGTTAGTTATATGTCAATGCTGTTCATTTAAAAACTTGATGTGTAATTATTTAGCATTACTAATATATAAAACAGTATCTGGTGTACATTTGTAGATGTGTATGTTTTTGTGTCTTTCTGTGTGCGCGTGTGAGTGTGTATCCATGAGTGCTCACCTATGCTAATTGATAATTAGAACAAATAAACAGTTCTGTATTTAAATTAACAACTTCTAGCATATCCAAGTATATGCTAGATGAACTAGCAATGCCGCCTACATTTACTTTTTTTTTTTTTTTTGTAAATAAACCTTATGCATTAAGAGCAAATAACCATAAATGCAACTCAAGAGGAATACCAGATTGAAATACATAATAGGTATGTTTAAAAGCATAATTAAATAACTATTCTTCATTTAAACTGTATATTTTAAGCTTTAAACATATTTCATTTTTGAGTTCAGAAGAAAAGAGACATTTTTAAATGAAATTTTTTTTTAGGTAATATGCATATAAATAAGAAAAAGAAAAAAAAAATTAATGATTTCTTCTCGAATATCAGCCAGATAAGTGTTGGATTAATTTCCAAGCTTTTAACAGGTTCTAGTTCCCTGATAATGGTGACAGAATACATCGTTGAAAGCTTGTAAATTAATCCAACACTTACCTGGCTGACATCCTGAGAAGAAATCATTAATAACCATGGGAAAGTTTCAAGTCCTTGAAGAAAAATTCTGATGTGTTCCGTTCACATAACAATAACAATTTGTTCTGCAACAAATTATTGTTAAAAAGCTTATTGTTCTATTTACTTAATGCTAATTGAAAAAAAATTGCTTCCTTGTAAGTAGAAGTGAAATAAGAGAGTACCATAGGTTAAAGTGATAGTAAAAAGATGGTTGCTATGTGACTGAAGTTCCTTTGTTTGTATGGACAGGAGTTGACAAATTCCTGTATGAGAAAAGTATAAGTTTTTTAAAGCTGAAACCAATAACAACAAATATCTCTAAAACGATCAACTCCATGAAAAAAATGTATTTAGCATAAATTGTGTGTTTTAACGTGCTCTACATTTTCTTTGGGATACATTTTTGCCCATCTCTTACGGTTTAGCAATTATGCAAAATTCCATAAAATTCATCCAGAATAAATAGGTCTTTAGAGGCTATTCCCAGAAAATTCAAAATATACATTTTATTTGTCAGGTAAATATCCTTGATAAACAATATTTTAATCAAAATCATTAGAGCTATTTTTCAGAAAATCAAAATTTTTGAAAAAGGTTCCATGTAAAGGGTAATTGGGGGTGGTGGGATTTTCTTGAAAATTTCGTGTCACATCCTTGGAAGATACTGAACTTAAATACCAAGTTTGGTATTTTACCGACTTTTCGTTTTTGAGTTATTGTGCTCACAGACACACGGACATACACACACACACACTCACACACACACCCACTCTGACCTTTTTCTGAAAATACTTTTTTTGAATACAGGGAACCGTAAAACACATATTTCCAGTGAAATCTTGGTATCAAATTTTTGGGTGGAGTGCAATACCTTCTCTATACACTATGTACATAGTACATATAGAGAAAGTAAAAAATGTTCAACTCTTCAAAAAAATTTAATGAGGATGGAGTCAATTAAATTTGATATGATGTCTCTCATCTCACTTCTATGCAACACATGTTTCTCAGGCTCTTGCCTGCTTGAAACCAATGAGTGGTTAATCAACTTCATTCTCATAACTAAAGTGGTGTCACTATGTTTTCATTTTTCTTTTAATGCAGCCAAAATTAACTTGTAATATAGCACTTTCATGCAATTGTTAATTTAATACTATTATAACTGTATAAGTCAAATTTCTATGAGATGAGAAGAATAAAAGCATGGACCTTTGACAGCTTCCTGACTTCTTTATACAATAATTGTCATTATCAAAATTAGGTAGCACTGAACAAATGCTTGTAACACATTTCAAGAAATAACAGAAAAATCTGATGTGTTCCATTCACATGACTTTCTCTATCTCTCTGTAACAAATTATTGTTAATAAGCTTATCCTTTATTTATTTCATTTTATCGAGCAAAATTAGCAGAAATAGTCTTATTCCTTACTTTATTGTAAATATAAACGAAATAAGGGATTACCATAGGTTAAAGTGAAAGCCAAAATCTGATTGCTATGTGGCTGATGTTCCTTTGTTTGTGTGGACAGGAGTTGACAAATTCCTGTATGAGAAAAGTATAAGTTTTTCAAAGCCAGGAAAAGGAATATCTCAAAAACGATCAACTCCACGAAAAAAATCTATATAACATAAATTGTGTGTTTTAACGTGCTCTACATTTTTTGTGTGTTAAATTTTTGCCCATCTCTTACGGTTTAGTAGTTATGCAAAATTCATCCAGAATAAAGTAGTCTTCAGAGGCTATTCCCAGAAAATTTAAAATATACATTTTATTTGTCAGGTAAATATCTTTAATATATGATATTTTAATCCAAATCGTTAGAGCCATTTTTTAGAAAATCAAAATTTTCCATGTAAAGGGTAGTTTGGGGTGGGGGGATTTTTCTCAAAATCTTTGTGTCGCATCCCTGGAAGATACTAAACTTAAATACCAAGTTTGGTATTTTACCGACTTTTCATTTTTGAGTTATCGTGTTCACAGACACACACACACACACACACACACACACACACACACACACACACACACACACACACACACACCCACACCCACACCCACACCCCCACCCACACACCCCCACACCCCCACACACCCACCCACACACACACACACACACGCACACACACACACACACACACACATGGACCTTTTTGTGAAAATGCTTTTTTTTTTTAGATAAAGGGGACCCTAAAACATATATTTCCGGTGAAATCTCGGTATCGAATTGTTTGGTGGAATGCAATACTTTCTCTATTCACTATGTACATAGTGCGTATAGAGAAAGTAAAAGGATGCTACCATTAGATTAGCAATGAAGGAAAATTTCATTCTGTATCCATCCATAAGTACCATGTTTATTTTTTCCTAATATTATTCAATTATATTTTCATAGCATCAAATATATCTATACAATTCACTTGTTTATGTATGTCCTGTTAGGAAAAACTGTAAACAGAATCAGAAGAGGTTTATTAAATCTTATAAACCATGCTAGTCTTTTTAAGCGTAATATCACTATTATCCTATACCACATTACCAAAAGTATCTGTCTGTAGGTAGTCCTCTACTTCTACTACATTTGTTTAAATTCTTCTATTTTAGTGCATACAAAAAATTTGTCCAAAAGATATGCATAGCTTGAATTTTATGTTTGTTCCCAACTATAGTTTTACAAATATTTTCATTTAGTTGCAATTTCATTGGTATCATAATAAAATTAAAAATGATGGTAAGATATAAGAATATATTTTGTACAAAAAAATCTGATGTGTTCCATTCACATGACTTTCTCTATATCTCTGCACCAAATTATTGTTAAAAAGCTTATGCTTCTATTTACTTCATGCTAATTGAGATAAATTAAAAGAAATAGTCTCATTACTTGCTTTCTTGTAAGTAGAAGGGAAATAAGAGAGCACAATAGATTAAAGTGATAGTCAAAAGCTGGTTGCTATGTGACTGAAAGCTCCTTTGTTTGTATGGACAGGAGTTGACAAATTCCTGTATGAGGAATATGTTTTTCATAGCTGAAACTGAAAACGAGGAATATCTCAAAAACGATCAGCTCCACGAAAAAAATGTATATGAAATAAATTGTGTGCTCTAATGTTCTCTACATTTTTTGTGTGGTAAGTTTTTATTTATCGCTTACGGTTTAGCAGTTATGCAAAATTCCGTAAAATTCATTCAGAATGAAGCAGTCTTCAGAGGATATTCCCAGAAAATTCAAGATATACATTTTATTTGTCAAGTAAATATCTTTAATATTTGATATTTTAATCAAAATCGTTAGAGCCATTTTTTATAAAATCAACGTTTTTGAAAAAAGTTCCATGTAAAGGGTAGTTGGGGGTGGGGGGATTTTCTTGAAAATATTTTTGTCGCATTCTTGGAAGATACCAAACTTAAATACCAAGTTTGGTTTTTAATGGTCTTTTTGTTTTTGAGTTATGCTGCCCACAGACACACACAGACAGACACACACACAAGGACATTCTCCTAAAAATGCTTTTTTTGGATTCAGGGGGCCTCAAAACATATATTTCGAGTGAAATCTCTGTATCAAAATTTTGGGTGCAATACAATACCTTCTCTATACACCATGTACGTAGTACGTATAGAGAAAGTAAAAAGATTTAAAGAATTAATAGTTTTATTTGTCTTATTGGCATCAATGAAATGTAAGTTTAAGCCTAGGAAGTTGAGATGCAGTAAGCATGTTTTTCTGTACTGCAGATATGTCAAGCTGTGGGCGTTCTTGCATGTGTGTTGGTTTGGAAACAATACAAAATCTGATGCCACCTGGACGTCAAATGCCTACAAATGATATTATCCATCTAATCAAGTAACTTTATTCTATTGCACAATGAATATTAATTCATTAACAAGCAAGCTGACTAACATTATGTTTTACCTTTAATTTATAGACAATAATCCAGTGGAGATGGAGGAGAGAGAAAAGTAAGTGTTTTGCTCTGCTTATTGCTTCTTATCCATGGTTAACCTACATTCCTTAAGACAGAGCTTGAATTGTATCTTATTGGTAGGTAATACTATTCAAAGTGCATATTGCTATGGAACAAACTAATTTTTGTAATCTGCCTTTACTTCTTAAATATTTTTCATTTTTTTATAAGTTCATTTACTTGCCTTAAATGTTTACTATTCAATTCATTGGATCATTTAACATCTATTTTACCAGTAATCCACAAGAGCTTCATTAAATGACACATGTGTCAGGCATTTCCTGACCTTCTCATAAATATGTAATTTGAATAGTGCAAGTTGTTTCTGTGATGCTAGGAGAATCCAAAGTAGTCACTAATTTAAGTGTCACCATTTAGTTAAACTTTTCTCATAAAAATAAAATTTATAATAGCACTTTATTTACAGTTCATTTAAAACGATTGAATACTTAAAAGTTACAAGTTGTACATGATTATAATTACATTTAAACTTTGCCAGAAATGTAGATTTACAATTTTTATATTGAATTTTAATTTAATACGTTGATGAAACCAGTTTTTAAAGTATTTTTATGCCCTTGATAAGGTGATAAATTATTAAACATGCTTGTGCACATGAATCTTTATATACACATCTATCATACACTCCTATTTTCACTTTTCAATGAGCATGTATCCTTCTTTAATTTTTATCCTTTGTATACTTTCTGGACTATGGTTATTGTAATTCTTTATGTACTGTCTAAAACATGATCTTATAAGGTTTTAACCAATGCTGCTATGCTGTTGCCAGGAAAGGATTCCCATAAATACATGCACTTATATTGACCAAATCTCTGAATTGTGATGTTTTTCTTGTACCTAGCTATGCTGACTTTGAATAAAATATATTACAAATATATTTTAATTGAGACTGCAATTATTTATTCTGAATCAGCAATATAATAGCAAGTGTATATAATAAAATAAAAATTAACAGTAATTCAGACTATTTATTTTGTACAATTAAATTAGGAAGGTAAGCTGTTCTGAGACACTCTCTATCAATGTATGTTCTGAAAAACTACAGTAGAAAATTACAATTTTTGCAGCGGTTATCAGAGGTTTGTCACAAATCTATATGGTCCTCACAAAATGTAAGTACATATTTGTTCTGTTCCCTTTCTGCAGAAACCTATCATCCAGTATTGTTGTTACTTACACGTACCCTTGAACTGGTTTGATTGGTAGTTTACACTTTCAGCATCTTTAATTTGCACCAACTTGTCAATACAGGATTTAATAGAATAGTATTAATCCACTAAATGAATGTTAGTGAATATGTATTAATTCTAGCTGGTACATTAGGTTATTTAATTTAACCTTATTTTCAAATTACCTACATCCAAGAATCAAATATAAAGAGTACATTGAAGTGGAAGAACTAAAAGAAATAAGTTCAATATTTAGGATAAACTTAGCAGTAGCTGATATACTTTTTATTAAAGTGGAAATAATGAAATGGGAATCCTTGTCTCTTGCAACAACATTTCAGTTACTCTTCTCATCAGGCCGCTCACAACTGATAAGTTCTAATTGTTATTGTCATGCAAAGATTCCTATCTCGCAGTCCCGAGGGACGACCAACAATTGATGCTTCTCCAACTTCCATGACTCTAGCTTCAACTCCTGATAAACAATGTCCAGGTAATTTCTGCATAAATTCTAAATGCTAGATCTCAATAAACAGATTCCTGCCCCCCAAAATGCCCAATTTATTGGGCCTAGAGAGTGAACTTTACGCATTAAGTAGTAACTGAAGTGTTGTTTCAATTAGGTATGCTAAAATTTCTTTTAACTAATTTTTGTTAAAATATGGGCATTAGATGCTTCTCTAATAAATGTTATTGCTTGCAGAATTCTTTTTATTTTTAGAAAATATATAGTATTTTAAACATTGGTTTAAAAGTGAGAGTTTTAAAGTTCACTGTCATGCCCTTCTGTAATGAAGTGCAGGCTACCACTGTCATGGAAGGAACTTCATTTTTTATCAAGTAAGAGGCTGTTTTAGAAATACTTCATTTATCAACTTCAAAATGAAAGGTCTTACTATCCTTTCTCAGTATCTTCCATTCTTTCATTTGTGTGTTTCTACAAGGCCATCCTATTGTTTGACTGCTCTGGTATGTAACTTTATGTTTAGTAGCATATTTCATCTTCTGTTGCTTTATGTATTTTCTCACTAAACACTTGCTATCATAACTATAAATAGAGCTTGAAACATCCTATGTTCTTTACCAAGTGAAAGAAGGAAAGTCATTTCTATTAACCTAGATGTATGATAAATGAAACTAAAACTATCCTGTTATAAACAGCATTTAATTTCAACAATGTTAATGTGCCTTAAGATAAAGCAAGAAAAAAATAACTTCACGGGTGGAAAATGCATGAATCTTGAACCTATACACTCAATGGTTTGCATGTTTTCCCTAGATAATGTTTAACTAGTGTGCTTTTGACTATGATCCTGCAAGTGAACTAGCATTTTGCCATGCAGCCCTGAAGGAGAGTCAACCTTCATAACAGCCCAAGTGCAACCTGTTCACAAATGGCCTCTTCGACCTGGTGTGCTTGTGCATGTTAATGGAACTCACAGCTTGAGTGTAGGAAGATTACCGCAGCAACCTGGTAGCAATAGTACCTCAAACAAACAAAACAGTACTGTGCCTAAAAGTAGGAGCAGGAAAAGTTACATAAAATATGCAACAAAAAATATGAAAAGAAGAAGAGCTGCTAGTCTTGGAAATTTGCAACCTGACGATACAAATCAGCATAGTAGAGCTAACCGAATACGTCAGATGTTTTCCAGTGATGCCAATAAGTGCACTTGTGACTCTTTGCCAGGGGTTGTTCACAGTAAATCAGGAGGTAAGAAGTGAAATTTTCTCATATAAAACATGATTGTTTATTGATGTGTTAATGATAATTGGCACTTGCATTCCTGTCATGGATTAGGGTGACAAATGCCTTTCATTTGTACAATATCTTGATGCTTTCCAAAGTTCAACCATGCATTTTACATTTATATTGCACTCTCATTTTTGCATTGAACTCTGCTTTGAGAAATGTTTAGAACATATTAAGACATTTCTGTCTTTTAATAAGGCTTTCTTAGAGGAATTAAGGAAATTTTATCTTTTAATAATACTTTCCTTAGTGTGCTGTTTGGTAATTTTCAAAGCCTGACATTTTATATCTGTTGAAATCTCAACTTATATTAGAATACACAAGTAAGTGCATATTATTTGTACTAGGGTCGACTGATAAGTACCGGGCCTCACACAGATATGGCGCCACTACGCCAGTTAGATGGTAATATAGTATAATTTAACTCTAGACTAGCTTGTATCCATAGTTACAGGTCAAAAGTTTTTCAGTTTTCGAATAACAGCATTTTAAACAAGACAACTTGAGAGTTTTAACGAAAATGGAGGATTTGGAAAAACGAGCCGTGATTAAATACTTCCATTTGAAAGACTTAACGTATAAAGAAATCAAGGAGGACATTGACAGTACATTGAAAGACTCTGCCCCTTTATATTCAATGATTGAAAGGTGAGTTGCAGAGTTTAAAATGGGACTTACGAGCACTAGTCATGAGCCTCACTCTGGACGCCCTGTAGAAGTGACAACTTCAGAGATCATTGAAAAAATTCATTGTTTAGTACTGGAAGACTGCAGATTAAAGTTGTTTGAGATAGCAGAGGCTGTAAACCTATCAGAGAATGTGCAGGTAATATTTTAAGTAATGTTTTGGGCTTTCACAAAGTCTGTGCAAGATGGGTGCCGCATTTGTTGACACCTGATCAAAAGTTGCAAAGAAAAACTGTTTCTGTTAAGAATGTGGAGCTCTACTATAAAAATCTCAGGGAATTTTTGTGATGGCTTATTACCATGGATGAAACTTGGATACATCACTACACTCCAGAAAGTAAATCACAGTCAAAACAGTGGATTGCACCAGGTGAACCAACTCCAAAAAAGGCAAAGCCAATTTTGTCAGCTAACAAGGTTATGGCATGTGTGTTCTGGGATGCACAGGGAATTATTTTTATTGATTACTTGGAAAAGGGTAAAAGTATTACTGGTGAACTACTTTGCAAGCTTACTGCAACGTTTGAGTGATGAGGTGAAAAGTAAAAGATCTCATTTGGCAAAAAAATATCTCGTTTCATCACAACAATGCTCCAGCCCATCACTCAGTCATTGCAATGGGAAAAATGTGGGAATTAAAGTTTGAATTGCTTGAACATCTACCCTATTCACCAGATCTAGCATCCAGTGACTACCACCTGTTCCCAAACCTCAAACAATTTCTTGGAGGACAAAGATTTCACATCAACGAGGAGGTCATTGATGCGGTATACAACTATCTTGAGGACCTTGATAAATTTTATTATAGAGATAGATGGTTTAATTAAATTAGAACACATATGACAAATGTATTAGCCTTTCTTGAGAAATAAATTAAAAAAATTATTTTAAATGCTGTTTTCATTGAGAGGCCTGGGATTTATCAGCCGACTCTCGTATATAATAATATAAGGGTATATATGGATATAATTAGAACAGTGTATGTAAAAATGTATTTGTTAAAATTTATTTTTGGTTATGAATTGAATTGCAATTCATTGCGAAAAAATCAATCATGATTTTGTGGTTTAAGCATCTGAATTCTGTTTGCTTCTTTCATATATGCAGCACATAAAGATTCTTTATAAGATAAAGTTAGGTATACATTGTGTTTACCAATCATGGAGTTGACTGTATTTTGTGAATGAAAGGTTATCTGCCACCATCTTCCAGCATGCATGTTGTGTGCCATTGTTCAGTCTTTGATTAGCTTGTAAATCCTTGGATATTTTTATCAATGAAACAGTATATATTTCTCGAAAGATCTTATCAAGGGTCTTAAGGAAAACTCTGTGACAACCTGTAAAAAGTAAGGACAAGTTAATGCATTAAAAAGTGAAAGTGGTAAATGATGGCGGCTTAAGTTCCATTGAATAAAGACTTAATGTAGAACAGAATAACTATGGGAACACATTAAATAATATGCACAATCTACCACATTCAAACTTATGAAAATAACACTGATTGTTTTAAACTTTTAACAAATTAATTTAAATGTACTTCCTTTAAAAATATATACCTTTGTAAACATTTTAAACAAAAAGAAGAATGTACTTAATATGATAAAGTAGTGCAACATTTTGAATGGTGTTTTCATAGCAATATATTTCTCAACCCTTTGTCACCTGGGGGGGGGGGGGGTGTTGAACCCACATTATTTACGTTCCTTAGCCTCTGTCCAAGTAAATGTCATACATTTTCCATTTGAGTTATTGTTTATTGAATATTGTATGAAACTTTAGCCTCAATAAATTTTATGAAAAACTCCTACTTTGAAAGAAAAAATTAAACTTTTAATATGGTTTAATATATACTATGGAAAACTTTCCTTATAAGATTTTTTATTTCTCATTTTTACAATAATGCCAGTCTTTTTCTTGTTGGCTGGCATTTGTGATATTCTCAAAAATAAGTTATATTCAAGGGAAGTGATTGTTGATAAATTCACTTGTTACATTGTAAGTAAGTTAGTTCAGTTTCCTACGGTTCACATTAAGACTCAGAAATGTTTAAAAGAGTGTGTGAATCATATTTAGAAAGAGTTTTACATGACATTTTAAATGAAAATTCGGTAATACCTTTGAACATGTGATGCAAGGAGGTGAGCAATTTTTCTAAGCCGGAGATTTACCGATGTGTGCGCAAGCAGACGGAAATGACTATTGCTTCTCACACAGCTGCCAACCTCACAACCCTAGCCAACCTCTGCAAATAATCCCTATACATCTGAACAACAAATAATACAGACACGATTAACAGCTGACTGTGCTTTCTTTTGGATTTTATTGCTTTAGAAGCATGATGTAATCATAGAATTGATTGTAATACGGGAAGCAAAAGTTTGCAATATTCTTACAGATTATAAACGTTTTGGAAATGGCTCATCTGCTTAGTAAAACACATTTATTGGTTTACCTCAATGATACTGAGGCCTATCTTCAGGGCCTGCTGAGAACAAGAATGTTATGTTCTTATGCTGCCCTGCACCCAACGAGACTGCACATCCTAAGTTTTGCTGCAGGTAGGAAAACTGGAGCCCTACACTTACGACTTTTGATATGAATAATAATATTCAAGTAATTAACTATATTTACTAATCTTTTTAAAATTAGACATGAAAAAAGTAACACAGTCTGTATACAAAGATTTGAACAAGTAAAGCTATTGACCAGGATATTTCTTTTCCTCATCCACAAGTGATCATATGAGGTAATGAAGTGGTCAGTTGGAGACCAATGTGTGAGGTCTATGACTGCTGTGAAGTATGCATGGTCTCCGATACCAAAAAGCCTGCAAGAGTCCTGGCAACACCGTTCAAATCAACAAATGTGTAAAATAGGATCTGGGATGCATCATAGAGGGCAACTGGATCCTTGGGATGACAGATGTGTTCCATTCTGTAACAAATTATCGTTAAAAAGCTTATTCTTCTAGCTACTTCATGCTAATCAACAATAGCTTTCTTGTAAGAAGAAGGGAAATAATGGGGTACACTAGGCTAAAACGATAGCCAAATCTTTTAAAAGCCTGTTGCCATGTGCATGCCAGGAATTGAGAAATTCCCGTATGTAAAAAGTATTTTAAAACAAACCAATAACAAGAAATATCTCAAAAATGGTCAACTCGACAAAAATATATATATATAAATAAAATATATGACATAAATTGTGTGTTTTAACGACCTCTACATGTTCTGTGAAGTAAGTTTTTGTCTAACTCTTACAGTTTACCAGTTATCCAAATTCCATAAAACTCATCCAGAATGAATGTCTTCAGAGGCTATTCCCAGAAAATTGAACATAAACATTTCATTTGGCATGTAAACATCTTTAATATACAACATTTTAATCAAAATCATTTGAGCCATTTTTGAGAAAATCAAAATTTTCGAAAATTTTTCCATGTAAAGGGTAGTTGGGGGTGGGGGGATTTTCTTGAAAATCTTCGTGTTGTATCCTTGGAAGATACCAAACGTAAATACCAAGTTTGGTATTCAACGGTCTTTTCGTTTTTGAGCTATGCTGTCCACAGACACACACATGGACCTTTTTTGTAAAAATGCTTTTTTTGGATTCAGGGGGACCCAAGAATTTCGAGCGTAATCTCGGTATCAAATTTTTTGGTAGAAGGCAATACCTTTTCTATACACTATGCAATAATATGTGTAGAGAAAGTAAAAATATAGAAGAGTCTGTGGAAAGAAGATTTTTGTATCCGTTGACTAAACCAGTGATGTGGAGGGCCATTATATTTCCAATGTAACTAATTATTCGTACACCTAAAATAGATAAACCTTATAAATATTGGAAAGTCCAACAGCACACTAAATGGATAATTGTATAATTATTTTACTTGTTAAGAGCCTCATTTTCTTCCTTTCTTTGAATTAGAGAACTTAACTTTTTCAAATTAGAGGAAAAATCCTATATGTTCAGAAGGTTTATGAGCTATTAATGAGGTCCAGCATATCTTGCATTACTTTAATAGCTTCTGCTATTTAAAGAATTTAATTGAATTGTTTGAGGAGGTAAGTTTTGATTACTTGAAAACACACAAATGCATTTAGAGGCAACAAGGATCTGAATATTTTAAATAAATATTTTTGTGATGTGAATGTATATTTCATTACTTGTAAGATCTTTGCTCTTTCAGACTTTGAAATTCTTTATGTGTATTTTAAAAGGTGTAAATAATCACAAAAAAAAATAATAATAATCCAAAAGAGCTGAAAAAAAAGGCTTTAAATCTTAAAACATGCAGCAGAACTCAGAACATTGAGAGAGAGAGAGAGAAAACAAAGAAGGATAAACAGAAAAGGCTAAATAAATACTGGCCCCACCATCCCTCAGTGTACAACTTATTTATCTCTACCTAACTTTAATATATCTGTCAAAATAGAAAAGATATTTTGCCTAACTTGCAAGCTGTAGTTATCAGTAAATGGAAACTGCAATTATTTACAAATGCTATCCCAAAGGTTATTTTACATCGATAGAGGTGTGTAGTCAATTCAAAATGTTTGTGTTAAAAGTAGCATTCATAATTATTAGAAACAAATATTTCTGGGGCAACATTACTTTGGATTATCATTTTGTACAGAAATATCTATACATTGAAATTTCAGTAGATTAACAAGACATCTAGTCCTAAATCTAGTTCAAATCAAATAATGAAACCAGTTAAAGCATAACCTATATGTCTCTCTGCTAATAATGCCTACACCTTATATAGCATAGGCAACACACAAAGAATAATAATTGGCATAAACACACTTTATCCTTTTATCCTTAATCTTGATTACTCATATTTTTGTCTAAAATGAACATCACAAATCCTGTTGTACAGTTTTACTGGTTGTTCTTTCTTCAGTACAATGTACTCTTTGTTGCATGAACCCAAGTTTTAACAACACAATTATTATATGCAGATTGAAAACGTATATTTAAGTGAGCATGTGGCAGATTACTAAAATAGCAGTATTTTCAAATTTAATTTTTATTAAAAACTATGTAAACATAAATCTTATTACTTGGTTGAAACAGCTAATTTTTTATGAATACATATATTTTCTTGACACAAACCAACAAAAGGTAATGATATAACATGCCATTATTTTATGCCAAGGCCACAAATACTATATACTTATATCAGCCGAGATGGCAGTGACCTCATTGCTATGCCTCTATGCAGAAACAGGACAGCATAAGTGAAGAGTACTTTTATCAGCCATAGGCTGTCTCAGTCATTGCTATGTCTTCGTGTTGTGAAGTGTTTCGACAGTGTGATTTCCTTAGGAATGTTATTCTCTTTTTAGTCCATGGAAATGCCTGCCCACAAATTCATGTTGGAACAGCATATTTTTACAAAATATATGTGAAAATTGAATTATGTAGACAAGGTTTGCAGCATTTCCTGGTTATCTAGTTCTGTGTAGAGACATTGTAGACATTTGGTCAATAAATTTAGAACAACAGGATTACTGTTGCTAAACCAAAGAAGTAAAAACAACATATTCAAATAGAAGAAAAGCTAAATGAAATTGTTACTGTATTTCGATGCTCACTTAAGAAGTCACTCAGCCATGTTGGACAGCAGATGGGTGTTTCACAAACTTCTGCTCATACAGCACTACTGTGTGTCTTTAGAGCGAAATTATGAATGCTACACAAGAAGAACTAATGTATGTAAATGGTAATTTCATCCAACAATGTGAAGAATATATCCACATAGATGGACACACCTTTCAACAACATTTAGAACAAGGTTAGTACTCAATATGTTACTAACGCTCATGAGAAGGTAAGTAATGCAGGAGTTACATTCCGCAGCATAGTACACTGTGTGTGTGCGAAGCAGGCATTTGCAGCCTTGGCATAAAATAAGGTACTGTACTTACGTGTTAACAATTTGTAATATCCCATTCTTGTCATTATTTTATCTACTCTACATTAGTCACAATAAATGTCTACTCAGAAGTTATGTTTTCAAATTAAGAATATACCTACAAAAGTTGATATATGGCAGGGGTTGCTAATATTTTAACAGACTTTAGTTACTCATGAGCAACAGCTTTGCAAAGAAATGCCTAACTAATTATTCAGTATAGCAATATTTATGTTAATTACCAGTATGTTTATAAACAGTTATTATGAAGCCTCAACATTAATACTATACATTACTAATATACACATTAATAATAATATACACTAATACATTTTTTGAAATCCTTAATTTCTTCACAATATTTACTCAAATTAACTAACATTTATTCTTTTTAAATTATCCCTAAACTTCTTTAAGGTCAGAGGGCAGCCCTGAAAGGCTGCTACAGGCAATTCATTCCATTCTTCAATGGTCCTATTAAGAAAAGAAAATTTTCCTACATCGGTTCTATACCTTCTACCCTTAATTTTATACAAATGGTCGTTTCGTCCATAGTATGCTGGGTTTTCTAACCTCTTTCTAACATCTACCCATGCATTTAAACCAGTATAAGCTTTAAATAGTGCGACTAACTTATGTGTTTTATGCCTAACTTTTAGCGGCTCCCATTTATTCTCTTTGCATTTCGTAAGTCAAAAATCTTTACCTCTCTTTATGAATTTAACTGCCCATCTCTGTATCTTTTCCAGCGAATCAGTTTGATTAACCCTGTATGGGTCCCAGCATGCTACTCCATATTCCATAACCAGCCGTACTAAGAACTTGTAGGCAATTTCCCTGGACTTTGTGCTCCCCTTCTTCAGTGTTCTCATTAAAAAGTGCAATGTCTTCCACGCTCTCCTAGATGTAGAATTTATCTAATCCTCCCATCCAGTATTACTTGACAAGCACACTCCCAAATATTTGCAGCTGTCCACCTGTGGAATTTGTTCCCTGCCCATATACTTTTAAATCTTAATATATGGCATTTAATCATACACATACAGAGCTGTTTCTGATCTTTGGTAATGAAATTCCTAGTCTCCACTACTTATTATGTGCAGTTGTATGTTCCTTCATTATAGCTGTAGCTCTTAACCTTAATTTTGATTTCAGAACGCTTTAATGGAGTACAATAATGTCAACTTTTCCCATTCCTCTTTACTAGTTTTCCTTAGCCATTTATAGTAAGTGCATGGCTATCCCTAAATCTCTTTTCAGAAGTCCAAATGCACAAAATTCCATAGGTGATACATCATGTGAGTTCACTGGAAGGTTGCTGAAAGGATTAGCATGTATTATGATTCCTGCTTCATTCTTTTAAAAACTGAGGCTCAAACCCAGTGTGTGACTGGAAGCTTTTTCCTAGTGCACCGAGACCTTATTTGTATCTATTCCATACAAAGCTGAAGTGGCATTAGTAGTACTGGGAGTTGATTTTGATCTTTTAGCAACTTGGCATATTGCCAATGTGCCATTGTAACAGTATTCGACAATAATCATAAATCCTTTGGAAAAGTTTGCTTAAATTTGGAGTACCTTTTTTTCTACCATTGAGCGGCTATAAACTGCAGTCACAGACATGTCTCATCTAATGTAATAGCATACTTCCATTGTGATGCTCTGAAATATGTCAATATGTCTGAAATATGTGAACTCTGCCTTTATGGCACTTTTCCAAGTTCAAATCCCTGTTGATTATAGTGTTAATAGTTTTTAAAGAGGTTCCTAACTGCATGCAATGGCTCATACTGCCTGCGACTGTCTTCACCACAACTGGAGTACAGTTTGTTGCAGGTCATGAGTTTGCCGGTTTCTTTCCTTTTGGATTTAACCCCATAAGATTTTTTCTCATTTTATTGAGCACAGAACTTAGCCCTTTCTTGGAGGCAATGAAATGTTGCTTCTTGCACAGTATTAGGGAATTAGCTGTGCAGCCTTCCAAAACTGTCATGATTCACTTCAGCATTGTTGCAGCTGACACATGCTAACTTCAGACAGGTAAAGCTGTGTGTATGTGTATCGCACAAAGTGTCGACTTTAGCTTGCAGACAATAGTACCATAACATATTTGGAAAGTCGTTTCCATAGATTGGAAGCAGCCTTCCATATTTAAAGTAACAATATAATGAGCATATTAATTGAAACAAATTGTGTCTTGAAATAGAACCTTTACATTATTCTTCTAACATACTGATAATAAAATAAGAACTGAAGCTTTCCTGGTGACGTATTAATTCAAAATCTTCTCGGGCTTCTAGCCAGGTAAAGTTTTTTTCCAAGTTTTTACCTGGCTAGAAGCCCAAGAAGATTTTGAATTAATACTGATAATATTTTATGGTTTCTTAGCTGCAAAAATGCTCTTATAACTAGGGGAACTTATCAAGATATTTATAGAAAATTTAAAACACTTTTTCTCTGTTATCAAATATCTTTATTAAAACCATTAAGGCAGTTTTGAGGGGTGAGGGAAAGGGTAAACAATTTATTACATAAAGATTATTTGCATTAGGGAAAATTTTCTGGATCTCTTCCCTGCCACACAAACCCACACTCCACACCTTTTTCTGAGAATAATTTTTCAGGTTCAGCAGAGCTCAAAATTTGTAATTCCTGTGAAGTCTTTAAATAATATTTTTAGTTGAATTATAAGATAAATGGCAGAGAAAGTCAACAGTAATAGTTACAGGGATTTTTGTTGTTTTAAATTATAATGAAGCATTAAATATTATTTATTTGTTGAAATTTAAATGTTTATTTTTATTACTATTGATAATCCTGAATTCTTACTGAAAAATGTAAGCCCTTATCTAAATTAATTTAAAATAAAACCATAAGTTCTTTTAGCCTCACCAGCATGTCTACCTCACATTTAGTAGTCGGAGTTCTAATCTCACTTATGATGAGTTGCCCAGATAAGGTCCCTTATCTTGACAAGACAAATGTTAAGTAACTTAAAGCTCCATGAACTCCAAGATCATTTGAGCATCAGTCACTGATTTCACTCATCGTCCAATAAGACCAACCAGGTTTGGGCATATAAACATGTAAACATTGTTAAGTTTCACTGCTTGAAATATCACATAAAACTGCATATTACAAACTATTATTTAGGCTATGGGTTCAGAAAGTGGATTTTACCATTATTTTTCAGGGATTGTATAGAGTGGTTTAAGGAAAAATGGAACATTGGCAATTTTTTAAATTTGGTATCTTCTGTAATCCACATTTTCAAGGCAAAGTATTTGTGAATGTACCTACATTGAAATTATTATACTTTCATTACTTGGTTCCACTTTTTACTTTCTCTACAAGTACTATATACATAGCGTATAGAGGAGGTATTGTAAAAAAATTTGATACAGCGATTTCACCTGACATGCATGTTTTGAGACCCCCTGAATCAAAAACAGCATTTTTAGAAACATGTCCATGTGCGCTTGTGTGCCTGTTGGCAGCATATCTCAAAATATCTGGGAAATACCAAACTTGGTATTTAAGTACATTATCTTCCAAGGATGTGACATGAAGATTTTCAATAAATTTGCTCCTCCCCAAACTACCTTTTACATGGGAAAAATTTCGAAAATTTTGATTTTCTCAAAATGTCTCTAACAATTTTGATTAAAATATTAAAGATATTTATATGAAAAGTAAAATGTATATTTTGAATTTTCTGGGAATAACCTCTGAAGACCTCTTCATTCTGGATTACTTGCATAAATGGTAAACCGTAACAGATAGACAAAAATTTACTACACAAAAAAAATTTGCACTACTCATATATATTTTTTCATGGGGTCCCCATTTCTGAAATGTTCCCTGTTATTGTTTCAGTTCTAAAATACTTAAACTTTTCTCATACAGGAGATTGTCAATTTCTGACCATACAAAAATAAGCATTTCAATCCCATAGCAACCAGCTTTACAAATATTTGACTATTGCTTTAGCCTAGTGTATTCCCTTACTTCCTTAGTATTAAGACCATTTCTGCTAATGTGTATCTCAATTGGCATGAAGTAGATAGAAGAATAATCTTTTAAGAATAATTTGTTACAGAGATGTGGAGAAAATCATGTGAATGGGACACAATTTTTTTTTTTAATGTAGCTAATGAACAGGTGGAAGTAGAAAAAGTATGTATTTGGTTTATGTATTGTTTGGACATGACAATTATTGGTAGCTACAAAATGTATGGAAACTAGGATTTTCATATATTATAGTACTTGTATTTACATGAGCTTTAAGGCGAAACATATTCAATTAAATTTAAAAGGTAAAGTACACTATTAGCTCTCATTTTTATGCAACCACATAAAAATATATATAGCATAAAGGACAGAAATAAAATTATAGAAACACTGAGATGTAATAGGGGATATTGAGGTAAGTGTTAGGCCTTTTATTCATAATCTGCAACATATTTTGTAACTATTGCTTGAAAGAACTTCATATAAATTGCAATATATACCACATTCCTTTAGGTAATTTCTGCAATAAAAAATTTAAAATCTAAAACAATCCTAACCTAAATAGTGGTATGGTAATGGTATCTAATAAAATATTGTAAGAGTGGTGCTACAGCCATGTACGATTTGAAGCTCTGACAACAACCAGGAGGATGTGGTTGTGAAGGCTAGCGATCAAGGAACATGCTTCTGGACCAGAGTACTCCATTGAATGGAATGTGCGTCACCAGGGTATTGTTGCCTTGCCACTACTGAACACATGGGACTTTAACTAGGACTTACGGAGTTGGGGAAATGTGTATCATCATTCAACAGAACCGAGGAGCTTGACGCAAGATCTGGGCTCCGACTGGAAAACTTGCTGAGGAGGGAGGCAGATAATTTGACCGTGGCCAACTAGAACAGGTCCAGCACATACTTTGGAAATACCAGTCTGTTTTCAGCCAAGGGGATGGCGATTATGGCCGCACCGACCGACCGAGTGCTCCATCAAATCGACACTAGAAACATCAATCCATCAACCACCAAGACATGTCCCTCTGGCGAAGCAAGCAGAGGTACGAGACATGCTGGAAGATGTGATAACCAGGGGGTTAGTAGAGTCCGAGAGCCCTTGGTGCTCCCCCAAAGTCTTAGTGAAAAAAAGAACGTGAGCTGTGGACTATAGAAACTGGATGCTGTCATCAGGAAGGACTGTTTCCCCCTGCTTTCTGGAAACCCTCACAGGAGCCCAGTAGTTCTTGACTTTAGACCTTGGCTTTAGATCCTGAGGACAAATAAGAGACCATATTCTCGATTGGCCAAGGGTTTTGGCAGTTTCCAGTTATGCTCTTTGATCTCTACAACGTGATAGCCATCTTTCAGCGCCTAATGGAGTCGCTGATGTGGGGGCTGACTTATGATGCCTGCCACTAAATCTGGACATCATTATCTTAGGCAGCACCTAGAGGAACACCTGGTTAACCTGAGTAGGTACTGTAGCAGTTGCAAGCAGTCAACCTGAAATTGAATGCGAAGAAGTGTCAACTCCTCTGTAAAGAAGTCAGCCTAACGGGGTGGCCACCGACCCATGGGCTATGAGAGATTGGTCTCGCCATAAGTGGGAGTTGCTCAGTTTCTTGGGTCTGTGTAGCTACTACCACCGATTGGTTAGAGGGCTTTCCAACATTGCAAAGTCTCTCATTCGCCTGACGGAAGAAAACTGGCCCTACCTGTGGACAGTAGAGACCGAGGCCGCGTCTCGGCCGGTAAAGACAGCAGTCTGCAGGGTGCCCGTTTTAGGGTTCCCAACTGGATGGCGGTTTCATTGGGACACCAACGCAAGCGACAGCGGATACTCCCAGATCCCGGACGGGAAGCAGCGGGTGATAGCTTACTTCAGCAAGACGCTTTCCAAGGCGGAGAAGAACTACTGCGTTAATCGGTGGGAGCCCCTAGCAGTAGTGAAAGAACTCGAATACTTCTGTAAATACCTGTATGGCCAGCCACTCCATTTGACTGACCACTCCGTCCTCACTTGGTTGTTAAGCTTTAAGTTCTTAGAGGGCCAGACTGCCCGTTGATGCAGTAGTACAACTTCAGATCCGAACACCGGAGGGCGAGGAGCCCCCCCCCCCCCCAATGCCGATTCCATGTCAAGAAGGCCCTGCCAGAAGGAGTAAGGTAGAGGAGAAGAAGCAGCTGTAGCAGTTCGCGTGATATCGGCTGGGCGGTGGATGAATGGAATAGTGCAGCCTGAGGAGGGAGCAGTTGATGGATGCGGACCTGGACCCGCTCCTCAGAGACGTGGAGGCAGGGACTAGCTGGGAGGACATCGTACCCAGGAGTAGCGCGTGTAAGTCCTATTTGGCCAAACGGGACTCGCTGAAGGCCAAGGAAGATGTGTTTTTCGGGGTTTGGGAGTCAACTGACGGGAAAACCCAGAGAGAGAGCAGTTGATCCTTCTCCGGAGTATTGTAGTAAAAGTCCTGTAGGAAGTACTCACGGGAACCTCAGATGGGTACTTTGGAACTAACCGAACGATCCAGCAAAAGTACTACCGATTGAGATTACGGGCAGGCGCCGAGAAGTGGTGTCGCCAATGTCATGTCTGTGCAGCGAGTTGCGGGTCGCAGACTAGGAGCCAGGGTTGCATGCATTAGTACAGTGTGTTTTTGAGCTATACACACACATGGACCTTTTTCCAGATTTTTTTTTTTTTTTGATTCAGGGGGACCCAAAACATGTATTTCTGTGAAATCTTGGTATCAATTTTTGGTACATGTACATAGCACATGTAGAGAAAGTAAAAATTCTGATGTGTTCCATTCACACGAGTCTTGCTGTTTCTTAAACAGACTTTTCTTACTAAGGATTATTCTTTTATCTACATCATGTTAATCAAGATAAACTTTGTAAGTAAAAGGTAAATAAGGAAATACACAAGACTAAAGCTATAGTCTAATCCTTTAAGAGCTGGTCCTATGTGATACAATTGAAATTTGGTTCTCATTGCATGTCCAGTAGTAAAACAAAACAGATATGAATTAATGATGAGAAAAGTTTTAAATATTATAACATTGAAACCAATAGCAATGAATATGTTAGAAATGGTTAACCCTACAAAAAAAATCTGATTGGTTCCATTCACATGACTCTCTGCAACAAATTATTCTTAAAAAGCTTATCCTTTGTTTTACTTCATGCTAATCGAGAACAAATTAGCAGAAATGGACTTATTACTTGCTTCCATTCAAGTAGAAGCAAAATAAGTGAGTACCATAGGTTAAAGTGATAGTCAAAAGCTGATTGCTATGTGACAGAAGTTCCTTTGTTTGTACGGCAGGAGTTGATAAATTCCTGTAGGAGAATGGTATAAGTTTTTTAAAGCTGAAACCAAAAACAAGGAATATCTCAAAACGATCAACACCACGAAAGAAAAATTATATAACATAAATTTTGTGTTTTAATGTGCTACATTTTTTGTGTGGTAAATGTTTGTCTGTCTCTTGCAGTTTAGCAATTATATACAATTCTGTAAAATTCATCCAGAATAAGGTAGTCTTCAGAGGCTATTGCAAGAAAATTCCAGATATACATATTATTTGCAGGTAAATAACTTTAATATACAAGACTTAATCAAAATTGTTAGAGCCATTTTTGAGAACATAAAAATTTTCGAAATAAGCCCCACGTAAAGGGTAGTTGGGAGTGGGGAGAATTTTTTGAAAATCTTTGTGTCGTATCCTTGCAAGATACCAAACTTAAATACCAAGTTTGGTATTTAAGTCTTTTCGTTTTTGAGCTATACACACACATAGACCTTTTTCCAGAATTTTTTTTTTTTTGATTCAGGGGGACCCAAAACCTGCATTTCCGTGAAATCTTGGTATCAAATTTTTGGTGGGTGCATTACAATACCTTTATGTACACTATGTACATAGCACATGTAGAGAAAGTAAAAATTCTGATGTGTTCCATTCACATGAGTCTTGCTGTTTCTTAAACAGACTTTTCTTACTAAGGATTATTCTTTTATCTGCATTGTGCTAATCGAGATAAACTTTAGCAGAAGTGTCTTATCGCTTGCTTCTTTTAAGTAGAAGAGAAATAAGGGAATATGCTAGGCTAAAAGGATAGTCAAATCCTTTAAAAGCTGGTCACTAGTGTTCTCTTAGCTTTCTGAGAGTAAACAAAAGATAAAGAGAAAGATGACCTCCTGTTTGAGAAAAGTTTAAGTAGCTTAAAATTGAAACCAATAACACAGAATATCTCGGAAATGGTTAATCCACAAAAAGTGTATGACATAAGCTTTGTAATTTAACAAAATATGCATTTTTGTAAATAATAAGTTTTCTTATGGTTTATCAGTTATTCAAAAGTCATCAAAAATGAAGAGGTCTTCCGAAGCTGTTCTCAGAAAATTCAGGATATACATTTTGTTTGCCACAAAAGTGTGTAAAACTTATCTCGTCAAAACACACAGTTTATTTCCTTTACATGTTTGTTGTGGAGGTAACCATTTCCGAGATGTTCCTTGTTGTTGGTTTAAATTTTAAAACACTTATACTATTTTCAGACAGAAAGTCATTAGTATTTGCTTTGCTTTGTTTCTGGCCAAGCAGAGAAGCAACTTTTGATGACAATTACTAGCATTTTAGTATAATGCATTCGTTTAGTTCCCTTCTACTTATGAGGAACTAAGTAACAAGACCATGCTGTTAATGTTTATCTCGATTAGCATTGTGTAAAACAAAGAAGAATTATATGTTTATAGAATATCTAGAGAAAGTCATGTGAGAGTAACACATCAGTTTTTTTTTTTTGTTTTTTTTTTTTTTTTATTGCAGTTTTTAACACTTTGGATTTGGTACTTGAATATATTGTTAATAATGAATAGATTTTGAATGCTAGTGACATTGTCTATTTATGCACTTCACAGGTTGTCAAAAAGAGATATCCTTGCTAAAATACCAAATTGTTAAATAATAATTTTTAATGCAGATTTTGTATGATTTTTTTCTAAAGGAAAACTATCCTGTTTATTGATAGGCACCGTGCAGTTTAATAGATTAATTGGTAAGGTGCAAGTCTTCTAATTCCAAGGTCGTGGACACAAAACCTGACCCAGAATGTTGATTTTTAGGTGTGCTTAAAACATGAAAACACCATGCTAATAGATTTACTGGCTGCACAAAATTCCAGCACACCTATTGTGTATAGCAGCTAATACTTAAGAAAGTTTTAAAGCAGTGATACAATGATCAACAAAATGTAAACATTTGAATGCCAAAACTAGGACACCTCCCAGCAGCAAGCAAGAAGGAGAAGGGACATTAGAAGTTAGAATATAGTCCTACTGCCTAGTTCACCAAGAATGCTTTGATTTTTTTAGTTTTGATTGTGCTGCATGTGCTGTTACGAGTTTTTTAAATTTAAAGATAGTAGAGCAGTATCAATTTTATAATATGTCAGCCTGTAGAAGCTTTATTATTGGCATGTTTTGTGCATTATGTGTGATTTTAGTGATGACTTTCAAGAAATTAGATGAACCACTGAATCCTGGAGTTTCAAGAAGACGTAAAAAAGCTACAACAGGTCAGTAAGGCACATATAATCTTATAATAAGCATCAGACACTGATTTCTCCATGTTGATATGGTAGGTTATCACATATACTTAAAACTAGGTAAAATATTTATTGCTTTGTTTGAGTATTAATTCATTGAAATGGATGTTTACTCAATGACTGTATGCAAATACCCTTAATGTTATTGTGTTCTTATCCATTGGAAGAATGGCTTTAGTTTCACTTAGTAGTAGTTACAACCTTTTATTACAAAATATAATTTTTTTTTTATGTTATGTTACTACAAGTTCTTTAAGTCCAAGTGTAGCTCTGCTTTCCAATAAATTAGGTGCTATAAATGAAAGCTTTAAATAGAAGTAATACATTTAAACACAGTCAGTTAAGGAAATATATACCTTATTTATCAAATGCTATTAATAATGCTCACTAGTTAAGTTTAAAATTTGGGCTATTTGCTGTGCTTATGCTATTATTATTCTCCTCCATTCCTCTATAACACACACGTACACACATATCCTCTGTCTGTCTCTCTCTATCTCTCTCTCTCTCTCTCTCTCTCTCTCTCTCTCTCTCTCTCTCTCTCTCTCCATCATTTAAATGTTTAAAGTTTGAAGAAATTTTAAAATGAATTAGAGTTTATAGCTTACTCATAACTGTAATATAAACATAATATGAGAAAATAGTAAATTGTTGTAGTAAAGGATTGCTAAGTGTTGTGTTTTATTTATTTTCAGATTTTCATTTTATCTCCTAATATTGTGTGACTGTCTACATTTTTTTATTCAAAGATGTAATTAATAATATGTAATGAATGCTGAATTAAGTACTATGCTTGCATCTTTTCTTGACTGCTAGTTTTATGGGGAAACGAGTCTTTCCGTAGTGTTTCTTTCTTTCTTTGAGGCCCCCAGCCATTATTATAGTCAACAGATTACCCAAGTTACTGCAAACTAGCTGAATTATTAAAGAAACATAGCAGATGTACATGTGTATGAACTCTGAGATCTAAAGATAGTTTGAAACCTTAATATTGCAGCCACCAGATACCAACATGTATAGAGTATATTTATATCACTTAACCGATACATGGTGAAACGGCAGAGAAAATGGCAAATGGAATCAGTTCATTAAAAGTTAAAAGCTGTCAGGAATTCAATGAAACTTTTGTAACACAAAAATAAGAAATGAAAACTTTCTTAAAACTCCAAGAAAAGAAAGGAAACATTTTTGCAAATATTAAATTCATAATGCTATGTTTACGTAATAAAGTGATTCCCAAATTTGTCAGGAAATACGTCAAATAAAGAGTCAATGTCAATTGAAAATGAAGGAAACTACTCCTTTGAAACATGTTCTGGCAAAAATCCCCAGTAAGTTTTGTTTAGTGTAATTAATCCACTCGTCAAATAAATGTATAAAGTACTTTGTGTCTCAATCTTGTTGTTATGCTCTGCTTCCAAAATTGTGCGAAGCCTCTCGAATGAAAACCAGGGAGCCGAATGCCCAAGAAAAGGTATACATAATACAGGGTGTATATAAATGAATGTCGGGGTTTTAACTCTTTATAATATTTATTACATTCAACTTACAGTTATGAATGATATGTCAAATGAAAAAGCAACTCAAACAGTTTTACCAAGAAGCTTATAAATGTTCAATGTGACTACCCTTTGTCACATGGCACACATCAAGTCTATAGCCGAGTTCTTCCCAATCGTTGATAAGCGTGTATTCAGTAATTGTAGCAACAGCTGCTTCAATCCGGTTTCTTAATTCAGGGACGTCAGCTGGCACGTACGCAGGATCCTTGATGAAGCCCCAAAGGTAAAAATCGCAAGGCGTTAGGTCAGGAGAACGTGGAGGCCATGCATAGCAAGCCCTGTCATTGGGGCCCTTGTGGCCTATCCAGCGATCGGGTACAGTGACGTTCAACCAATTGCGTACTTCGTTATGCCAGAGAGGTGGCGCACCATCCTGCTGGAAAATGAAGTTCTCTGGCTCATTTTCTTCCAACTGAGGGAAGAGCCATTGCTCTAGTGTATCAAGGTAAGAAGTGCCAGTTACAGTAGGTTCACCAAAAACGGAAGGCCCATAAACTTTTCGCCGGGATATGGCACAAAAAACATCTTGTTGCATTTGTACCATCTCATGAGGATTTTCTGAGCCCCAGATGCGCATATTATGAGTGTTAACATGTCCACTAAGGTGAAAGGTCGATTCATCACTGAAGACAACACGATCCACAAAATCGTCATGAAACAACATATCGTTTGCGAATTTGGCACGTAATCCGTGGTCTGTCGGCTTTAGAGCCTGTAATAACTGTAAACGGTAAGGACGTAGCTGTAAGTGCTTTCTTACAACTTTCCAAGCAATCGACACAGGAACTTGTAATTCACGACTAGCCTTCCGGACTGATTTCTTTGGGCTACGAGTGAACGACTCTCTCACTCGCTCAACAGTCTCTTCACTTACTCCTGGTCGTCCCGTGCTCTTCCCTTTACAAAGGCAGCCGGTATCTTCAAACTGATTATACCATCTACGAATGCTTTTATCACTAGGAGGATCATAACGGAACTTACTACGGAATGCATGTTGCACAGTAACTACAGATTCAGTCTTTGCAAACTGCAAAACACAAAACGCTTTCTGTTTACTAGTCGCCATCTTTGCTACTACTACTGTCTAGCGGATTGCGGCAGAAATATTGCACGCACATGCGCACTTGTGCCAACAAACAAAACTGTTTGAGTTGCCTTTTCATTTGACATATCATTTATAACTGTAAGTTTAATGTAATAAATATTATAAAGAGTTAAAACCCCGATATTCATTTATGTACACCCTGTACAATTCCAACTATAATGAATTTATATTTTAGAAAATAATATAAGCTTTCTGATTTTTTAAGTTTTTGCATACTCACAGTTTAAGATGTTTGCCTAAAATCACTGTACATGATATGTATACTAAAGAGGTATACAGCTCTATAAAGCATATTACTGCTTTTACTATTTAAGAAGTATTGATTTATGAACACAATTACTGTGCTGATTGTTATATCTTTGCATGTGCGCATTCAGTGTGTAGTCACAAATTTTAAGTTTTTCGATAATTACTTACTCTGTGCCACTAAATATTATCTCACTGATTTCATTATTTTGTGATTTGTGATTTCTTATATAATTAAAACAAGGAAGATTATGAATAGCATGAGGATAAAAGTAAATAAGTATTAATTATTCATCTCATGGTGTAGTTGTCATTTGTCTGTTCCCCTGGTTTCTTCTACACTGACAGTTATCTGTGCTTGTTCTTTTAGTTCATTAATTTTGTGTAAGTACTAAGAATTGTGGAAACCAAATATAACAGTACTGAACCTAGACATTAAGTTGTTTTCTTACAAGGCATGAAATCTAATTAGAAACTCACAAGCCTAAAATGAAGCAAGTCCAGGTTCAAATCTGAAGTATAAATATACATAATTTTGTTACAGTTCAACGTTAATAGTTCATATAGGTCTTAACCCTTAGTTGCCTGTACTAGTGTACTACGTATGCTGTTTTTCATTTAATTGAAGTTTAAAACTGGAGTTCTAGTAACAATATTTGGGAATAAACCTACAAAATAATAGAGAAAATAGAAATAAAAATAAATGTAGAACCTTTATGAAGCTTTTTCTTCCCAATTAAAAGTTTAAATTCTTCTAAACCAGTTTTCATATTGCTACCAAAGGCACTACCAAATGAAGTTCAAATGGCCATGAGTGTTAGGTGATAGGTAATGAACTGGCCATCCATTCAAAGCCAAATGTTGCAAGTTCAAATCCCAGTGACTGTGGTAAAGGATGGGGAGAGGCCAAGTAAAATAATCGGTGTGAT
The DNA here is from genome assembly GCA_030762935.1 of Hymenopus coronatus. NCBI lineage: Eukaryota > Metazoa > Arthropoda > Insecta > Mantodea > Hymenopodidae > Hymenopus > Hymenopus coronatus. Next base: position 170,395,983 of record CM060881.1, on the reverse strand, counting down.
GCTTGGAAGTTAATGGGGTTACATTTAGCTGTAGTTATATAGGTTTTGCTCTCTTGTTTATTTTAAAAAATCACTGCAATTTTAGGGCAAAAATTGTATATATTTTTACAATATAAATTTTGATTACTTGTCATTTAAGGTTGAAGGTTAGTATAACATGAAATTAATCCTAGAGTACAACTCTATTTGTATACACTTAAAACAACAGAACTTATAGTTACTGACAGGCAAAGGGTTAAATTGCTAAATCATACTTTTATTTAATGTTCACATTTAAAATTTTGATTTGAGTTTTTGTATCTTTAACTTCCAGATTTAAAATATCTTCGCATACAAGAAAGATCGTTAAGGAATTTGCAAAATATAACAGTCCTAATTTATGTAGCTACCTATATTAAATTTTCCTTTTTCATATTTTAAACCCTACAATGTTTGCTTTCTGTTTAGCTGTATAATTTCAAATCAACTGAACGTTCATACCATACTTCACTTACATCACTCCTACATGTGACAAATGTTACATGAAAATCAGAATAAGAAATTTACATTCATTACTCACCAAAGAAGATTATAAATATTTTGACAAAAAGGTGTTAATGCTTCAAACCCTCACACATATCACAGTAAGTTGCTTCAGAAGATGTTGGCTGTTCTCTCGTATTGTGTGGTTCATCTTAAGTCTTATGGCATCAAGGCTAGCCTTGAGAGTCTCTTTTCTCTCCTATGTGTGTTGTAAGTTGTCAGTAGTGCAGGCCATCCACATCTCTTAGGGTGTGTATATTCCCATGTAAGAAATCAGCTATTTAATTTCTCTGCTGATGATGAGGGAAGTAAAACTGGAAGACTTCCTATTTCTGTCTTTAATTTTTTTTTTTTTTTTTTGATTATTTAAAAATTATGATAACTCTTATTATATTTTCTAACACTTATAATACCAATACCATAGGCTTAACTAGCAATAGTAATGCCTCCTGAGAGGCAAAATGATTATTGTATTATCTATTCATTAAAGTGGTCAGCATTTATTCCCGGTATAGTTCCAAATTTTTTACAAGTGTTGCATAGTTAACCTTTCTTTTTGCCACAAAGTTCTGAAATATTTTACTTCATATATTATAAAAACAAACACTATTAGAGTATTAGAGGTACAATCAGTGTTATTATATTGTACCACTTTTGTGATAAGACCTGTAATATTATCTTAACTGTAATTTCTTGTATAAGTACTAAAATTATGCCACAGTGAACAATGTGATTTAATGTTTTAATAGTTGCCCAGAGTTAGTCAGATGCTAGAGAGAGAAAAATTCAACAGCATTAACTTCTGAAATCAAATTGTTTTGTTTTAGTCCAGTGTTTGTGTGTCAATTTCTAATGGCTTTATATAACATAAAATACCTCTAGTGCTAAATACCTATTTTATATGCTGGTAGTTTTTATAGATGTTTGTGTAAAGTTGTTCTTTGTATTCCTTAGTTAGGTTACTACACTCATTTTTAAAAGCAAATAAGAGTTAAAACAGACAGTTGAATGGCTATTATGGTTGGTACAGGGCAGTAAAGAAATCACATTAAATGTGCTGTGGATTAAAAGTGGATGTGAGGGTGAACAAGTATCTCAATAATAGTATCATTAAACTTTCTTAATTGAGTCAGGGAAGACAAGGAAATTAATATGAATATTTCTATGTGAACTTTGAACAGAAGAGAGAATATTTTTAAAGTTAAGTAGATATTCATAATATTTGAACCAATATTATTAAACACTTATTAATTATCTGGTTCTGAAGCAAATACCGATCAGGATGGTTAATATCCCAAGTTGGACAGAAGCACATCTTTAAAAATTTGCATCACTTAGATTTAATAGTCTCATAGATTATGAGGGACACTGTAAAAAGTTCTTGGTCTGATTCAGAGATACTATGATAGTTTTGAGCATTATATTAAATGTGGGTTTCTCAGAGTGAGAATGACAGAACCATCAATAGGGAGCATTATAATTATTCAAATATAAACAGTAATTGTTGCATATCATGGAGAAAGCAGTTCATAGCGGGGCGGTGGAGTGGGGGTTTGAAAATCTGTGTGTTAGGGAGGGGAACTAGCTTTGTTAGCTGCTTCGCTAGGTTCTGGCATCAGTACAGCCATGAGTGAGCAACAAGTCCCTTTGTCTGTTGCACAATGCATTATTATCAAGTTTTTAAACAAGGAAGAGGTTAAACCTTCGGAGATTTTAACGCGTTTAAGGGCACAGTTTGGGGACACTACACTGTTGCAGAATCGAGTGTTTACTTGGGCCAGACAATTTGCCAAGAATTTGTGGCAAATGAAGGTCATGCCCGATGCCACTCATCTGGAAAAGTCCTCACGACCGTGTTTTTCAACTACAGAGGAGATTTGCTGGTTGATTTTCTTCATGATCGATGTACAGTGACTGCAGCTTACTATTGTCAATTGTTATGGTCTGTAAAAGCTGCCTACTGAAGCAAAAGACATTGTATGCCCATCAGAGATGTCATCCTTCTCCAAGACAACACTGCACCTCACACCACCAATTTGACAATGGACACAATGGCGGACATGCTCTGGGAAACCCTGGAACACCTTCCCTGTAGTCCAGACTTGTCCTCTCCAGACTAATTTTTGTTTGCACCCATGAAAGAATCGCTTGGAGGGAAAAATTTTGAAAACAATGAGGATGTTGAGGAGCATGTGCACAATTGGTTGGCGACACGCCCTCAAATTTTTTTGAAGAAGGAATTTTGAAGCTTCCAAAAGTTGGCAAAAATGTGTAAAGTGTGAAGATTATGTTGAGAAATGCAGATGAAGTCACTTGTGTATATATATTAAATCAATAAATATTTTTAACAAAATTACCGTTTATATTCGTATTTCACTGCTTATGAAGAGTACTCAACATACACACTTGCTTAAAAGGTGTTCTGGTAATGACCTCTTCCAAGTGCTTCCATATCCATCATATATATTTCTTGAACCTAGATCCCAGCAATTATGAACAAATGGCTGGTTGGTTGAAGATTCACAATTAATGAGGTTGACACTGAAACAGATGCTTAGTTTGCAAAGCTGGAAATAATTTATTTTACTGAGGGTATCCAAAGATTGCGGATAGTCAGTGTTTCTTGTGTTTATTCTAATACAATTAGTTCACAATGCATAACATCCAAACTTTTAAAAGAAAGATTTTCTTTCTTCTACACAGATGTTGCAACTGGTAAAATATGAAAAACCCTACAATCTCTCCCATCTCTCCAATATTTCAAACTGATAGTCATTCCAAAATCATGTATTTTAATCAGTAACTTGAGACATCTGGGTGCATGAGGAGTCCGAATCAGTGGCTTAGTCACCAGGTCTGCTGGATTCTGATAAATAGGTAATTCACGTTCTCTCACACTTTATTGAGACGTGTTTTGTTCTTGGCTGATGAATGAGGCTTTCAGCATGTGTAATGTCTGCTTGACTATCACAGAACTACTGAATTATTTAGATTCAGAAATTCTCATCTTGAGCAGGCTGACGTACAGTGACTGTCCCAGAAGTGCCCAACCTGACATTAGATAGACAACAACAACAGTGATAAATGTACCAACCTTAGAAAGCTTAAGTTTGAAGATTTTACATAGTTTAGCATTTGTTTGGCAGCCATAGCTAACTTGTAAACATGGATAAAGCTGGTCATCGTTATGTGATACAATACTTTCATTTGAAAGGCCTTAGTCCAACTACATTAAAGCTGAGCTAGATTCTATTTTGGGGGAGTCTGCTCCTTCATTTACAACAGTGAAGTATTGAGTGGCAGAGCTTAAGTGTGGCCATACGAGCTGCAAGATGAACATCACAGTTGTGACTAAATGAAGTTACCAGTCCAGAAATTGTAAAGAAAATCCCCAAAATGGTATTGGATGACCGCCGACTGAAAGTGCATGAGCTAGCAGATATTGTAGGCATTTCAAAAAGTTCTATACATCGCATTCTGATAGAAAATTTGGATATGAGAAAGTTGTGTGCAAGGTGGATGCCACGTTTGCTCATAATAGAACAAAAACAGTGTAATCAGTATGTTTTAATAAAGTGCTTGGCAATGTTTCGGTGTAATAAAGCAGAGTTTATGAGTCAATTCATAAAAATAGAATGAAACCTGGGTCCATCACTTCACACCTGAGATGAAGGAAGAATCAAAACAGCGGATTGGAAGAGGAGAATCGGCTCCAAAGAAGGGGAAGACAGTTCCATTTGCAGGCAAGGTCATGGCATCAGTTTTCTGGGTTGCATGTGGGATAATTTTCATTATCTCAAAAAAGGATCAATGGCAAATATTATGCAAACTTGTTACAATGTTTAAGTGATGAAATCAAGCAAAAACGGTCGCATTTGGGGAAAAAGAAAGTTTTTTTCTTCAAGACAATGCACCAGTTCACAGGTCCATTATCGCCATGACCAAAATCAATGAATTAAAATTTGAATTGCTTCCTCATGCACCCTATTCGCCAGATTTAACCCCCTCTTATTATTTTCTATTTCCAAACTTGAAGAAATAGATTGGTGGTAGAAGATTTGCCAACAATGAAGAGTGGATTGTGCTGTTGATGGCTATTTTGCAGACCTTGACAGTTCTCACTATAAACAGAGTGTGTGTTTCTTGATTTGCTGTATTACTTTGCCACATTTATTTTTATTATTATTTTTTCGTTTCACTCAAGCTTTGGTTGCCATTTTGTGTCAGTTATACAGTCCTTGACTCTGAGAAACCCACTTCATTAAGCCTTTGTTAAATAAATCCATTTCCGATGCACTGAATTTCTGGTTGGAAAGGTTAATGCAATTTTAATGATTTTTTGTTTCTTCACAATTACTTTGATTTCTTGGTTTTTCTTGGTTTCCTTGTTTACTACATAACCTTGCAGTTTTGTTTTTCAGTTTCAGTGTTTTAACCCTTAACTGCTGACGTGACATCTCTCAGGCGTAGCTGTCTATTGATCAGTAAGCTTATCTATCTGGTAATTAGTATCTTCCTATCTTAGTTTAGCAAAAATTTCACTGTCACTTGTATCAACTTCCATTTTGCTATTAATAAGCTAGAAGAAACCAAAGTTTTCAAGGCATCTCTGAGACATCACATCACTGGTTATATGATTTTTTTCCTCAGTCCCCATTTTAACAGTTATCACTGTTTACGAGTGCATGGTGTTGAATCTTTACACCTCCCAAACCAAAATTGCCTTGATTTCATTTCCAACATTTGAATGGCCAAATAAACATAACAGTGATAATGAAAATCATATGGACAGTCAGTTTGTAATAATACAGCCATAGAAACCTAAAAGGTGCATCTAATGAAGACACAGAAACTAAATTAACAGTGTAGAAGAAACTGACATAGATGAGGAGAAACCTGATATACCAGGAAAATATATTTATGTGAGAAAACTGCTGTAAATGGACATTAGAAAACTTTGTAAAATATTCACGCACAAAGTGATTGTATTGCTTATCAGCTTTGTGCACTCATAGAAGAAATGACAACAAAATATACTTTTAATGACTCCTGTAATTATATAATTTCTCCTGAAATGGTTCACTAATCATATAGTGGAATAATGTAAAATTGGGTAAAGTTTGATAGAAATACCTTCATAAGAACCATTCTGAAATGTAGGATGTGACTCAACTTGCTGTTGAAACACAAAAAATGTGTTGACTATGCCCAGCATCAAACAGAATATCTTCTTATGGCTGTACAAAGTTCAACATATAAAGAGTACACCAGATACACACCTGTAAATTTATTTTAGATGATCAGCTTCATGAGAGGGAGAAAAAAAAAACTCCTTTTTGTAAAAGCTTAGACAAAATAACATAAGCGTGTATGGATTTATATTTTTGCAATCATTGTTTCTTAATAAATCACAAAACAGTACATTTTTACTTTCTCTACATGTAGATAGATTATGGAGAAGGTATTTCATTCCACCAAAAAATGTGATACAGAGATTTCACTGGAAATAGACGTTTTAGGGTCCCCTGTATTCAAGAAAGGTATTTTCAGAAAAAGGTCTGTGTGTGTGTGCGTGCGTGCGTGTGTGTGTGGGGGGGTGGGGTCGCAGGCGCGTGCTCGAACATGATAACTCAAAAACAAAAAGTCAGTAAAATACCAAACTTGATATTTATGTTAGTATCTTCCAGGGATGTGACATAAGGATTTTCAGAACCCCCCACCCCAAACTACCCTTTACCTGTAAAAGTTTTGAAAACTTTGATTTTCTCAAAAATGGCTCTAACAATTTTTATTAAAATGCCATATATTAAAAATATTTATATGGCAAATAAAATATATATCTTGAATTTTCTTAGAATAGACCTCTTTATTCTGAATGAATTTTGCATGACTGGTAAACCATAAGAGATAGACAGAAACTTACTACATAAAAAATGAAGATCTCGCTAAAACACACAATTTATGACATGTTTTTTTCGTGGAATTGGCCACTTCTGAGACATTCGTTGTTATTTGTTTCAGATGTAAAAAACAAAACTTTGCTCACAAGGAAAGTTGTGAACTCCTGGCCCTTCATAGAAATGAATTTCAACCACATGGCAACGAGCTTTTAAATTTGACTATCATTTTAGCTTGGTGTATTGCCTTATTGCCCTTCTACTTACAAGGAAGCAAGTAATTAAGACAGTTTCTGCTAATGTTTATCTCGATTATCATAAAGTAGAAGAATAAGCTTTTTAACAATAATTTGTTACAGTGATATAGAGAAAGTCATGTGAATGGAACACATCAGATTTTTACATATAAGACATTGTAAAGTGCAAGTGTAAACTACTAAATGAGGTAATGTACTTACTTTTTATTGTAGCTGTATTAAAATGTTGTGTGCTACTTAATCTTTACAAATTTTTGAGTTGTTAACAACACAAGAGCTGTTGCTTAAAAAGCGACCCTTCAAATAAAGTAGCATGAATTCAAATAAAAAAGATATACCACATTTTTAAAGGGCATACAGAGATGTCACAGTTCAGGATTACTTTGTATTTATTATGGAAAGTAGTGCAGTTTTCTAAGTTCAGCCAAACCATGTTTCCTAAAGATTTTGCAACTTGCATAATTTAGTTATACTTGTTTGTGTAACATTTATCCTTTTCAATTTTCAAGACTTTTTTTTCTATGGCTTTTTGTTCCCTACTATTATCAAATTTTACATTTTTTCTTAGGCATTAGGGCCAGTTTTTTGATGATGTGAAGTTCATACTGGATATATACCACTGTTTTCCTTTTATTTTCATGTAATTTTGAGAGCAGTTTTATATTTTTCTTGAGTTTTACTATTGCATCTACAGTATCACTGGATATTAAACGAATCCTAACTTGTTAGGATCCATGTAATGCTTTGTTCCTTACCACAAGTTTGATCACCAACACTAATGATTCCTCAATGACTCTAACCAGTTCTGGTTTCTTTACTGTATAACCACTCCTTGTTCTTGACTTTGTTTTTGAAGATGATTCTCAAGCAGAGTGGTTTCTTCATATAGTGTTCCAATGCCAATATTCATAACTGGGAAATCTTCAATAGTGTCTGGAATTTTTGTATTTTATTCTAATTGATCCTCATGATCTACTTTGGCCAAATCATTTAAGTGCTCGGATAACCCTGACTGCTTTTCATCTTAGATTTGTTTGTTTTTGGCATCCAGATGCTATAACTGTGGCCATGTAAAGTATACCTAAGAAGTAAACCCTTTCCTGCTTTCATGGACAATTTTGGCTTTTTTGATTAGCACATGAACAAAACTTTTGTATTCTATAGTCTTAAGTGACTTGCACTTGGATTTCTTCCTATCCATACTCCATACTGGGTTTAACGCATTGAAGCTCAGGCATTTCTTTAGTTGAAGGGCCAAGAAACCCAGGGTTTTTACACCTACTTTGAGTTATTATTTACAGTACATCAATCAAGTCTGCCAAAAAGTATTGGGACAATCTAAAAGTTTGGTATTCAAGGATTTCTCAACAAGCAAGAAAATAGTAATAACTTTCGTATTAATGTTTTATTTTAAATTTACAACAAGTATCAAATATGAGTTTGAAAAAATCTGTAAAGCTGCTCCATTTATTGAAAGTTCGAAAAACTCTCCCTCAGTATCAGCATTTTCCAGAGCTACATTTGAATACTGAATTTCAGCTTCAGTTCACAGAAATTGAGACAATTTTAACATTTAAGAACACAAAACATAACAAACAGGAAAATGGTGGACTAATCGAGAGCAGCCAATATTGCTAAATCTTCTAAACTTCCTAATAGTTGACTAAAGCAAGGACAGATGGCAGCAGAATTCAGACAACAAAGCGATAACTGAATGTTCTTTGCCATATAGCCCAAGACCGAGTTAAAGCCGTGGAATTGCATTAAAAGCATTAAAATCAACTGCCTGAGCTATTCTTGAGCGTGGGCTGCATGAACATTTCGCACGGCTCGAGCTATACTTGGGCTTCAATGTGTTAAAACAATTTCTGCTTGCTGACTGTGAAGTGCATTTTGTAATACAGGTTTTGAATGCAAGGAATGTTGAGCCAGCTGAAATTCATCATTAACTTATGGTGAAAATGTAATGACAGTCAGAATGAGAGAAAAGTGGTTTAGGCGGTTCAATGCTGGATGATCCAATGTTCATGATGAAGCATAGAGTGGGTGGCCTCTGATGATTTGCTTGAACAAGTGAATGAAGCAGTTCACAGTAAGAATGCTTTGTTATGTGTTTCCACAAAATATTGCGTTCAGCAGTGGTGGCAGCTTTCTTTGAAGAGGGCATACAAAAGTTGATTCCCTGCTATGAGAAGTACCTGATAATGGTGGCAACTATGTCAAAAAATAGGTCAAGTAATGCTCTTTCATATACAAATAAATATTGTGAAAACAACTGGTTTTTTTCCAAACCAGTACTTACTTTCTGGACATGCCTCATATTTTTTGGTGTGAAATGTTTCCATGTGCAAATTAAAATTAAATCACAAATTTCTAGAAAAAATATGATTTATGGAACATAATAAATATATTATATAGATAGAATTTGACATGTTTACCTGTTTCTTTCATATGGTATATGAATTGACAAACCTGCTGACAGATGCATTATACTTACATTTGTAGTAGTCCTGATTACTGCCATAAAATTCAGTATTTGAAAGTATGTACATGCTGTAAGGCAAAAACTAAATAATGTGCACAGAAGATAGTGAAAATAGTTGCATTTTACAATGTACAAGGAACATTAAACAAGACGTGAATTAAGAGACTTCAACAAACCCCATGACCAAATGAAAACTTGGAGCAGAAAAGGCTAAAATAATGCAACAATTTAAAACATCCTGGACAAATTTCAGAGTGATGAGCAGTTCAAATTAACTAATAGGACAATTTGGACTTCAAAACTAGTAATAAAAGTCTGTAACCTTCAGAATTGCATTCGTCATGTTCAATAGCAGTTAAATTTGAGCATTAAAGAGGTTTTGTTCAACCAAAGTCCAAGAAAAAGTTTTCCAAGTGAAGTTTGGTGTAAAGTGGAGTTTCATTAGCTGCACTGAAATAGCAACTATTGGTGCTGGGTATCCAAGTAAAAATCAGTTCTATCCTGTGAGTCACCAAAGGCTTGAAACTATAGAAACATGCTATGTGAGCTTTTGTCTTTTCATGCCTATTTATTGCCTTGCATAAGCTGTCTGTCATTAAATCCCGTGACCATACACATTTTTACTCCATTCTAAAGAAAATATAAGAATAACACAAAAGTAAATTTATTTCTGAGCACCGTGTTAGATACAGAATTTTAATGTACTTGGTTACACTAAAACACCTGTATACTCTGTTTTCTTGTCTTTGTACTTGCTTGCAACAGCTAGTTATGGCTATGGCCAGTTTTATTTATTATACTCAGTTAGTCTACAAAACAAATAAATGTAGGTTTTATTGAATTGTTGATCTACAGTATAAGACTTTACTGCGTTACTTTTAAATTTATAAACCAATTCTTATTGTACCTGCCTATCATTATTAGCTATTGTGGAATATCTGCTTAACTGAGATGGACCTGTCAAAGCAACTGGCTGTCCAGTTATACATTGTGCATGTGTGGAAAACCTAAGGAAAGAATTTCTCACCTGCTGCAAACACTTATTTCCCCCATAGTAACCTGGTGCTACATGTCACCAATATTTGAATTGCAATGAAAATATCAGAAATTAACATTATAAGTAAATTGAACATATAAAACAGTTTCTTGACTATCTCCGACTTTCTGGAATATATGCCAATGATAAATATTCAGATAACTCTAAAACATCTTAACACAGTAATAGCACTGTATTAGTTGCTATTGTAACAAAATCTGAGTCACTCTTCTGCCCCAGGAAAGCTGCCTGACCCACTCTAACAATAGAGCGAACAAACACAATAGCTGGTCAAACAAAGGCATTTGTGTATTTCCCTGCAAGGTTTCCCAAGCTTTCTTTTTCCCTATGCCCAGAATACTCTACTTCCAGAGTAATTTTTTTCTTAATGGATAAAATGTAATTTTTCTGTAAGTTCTGAGACTGAACTTTCGCAACCTGGCTAGGGGATTATATAAGTGAGGCTAACATGGCTGGGAGTGAGTTAAAGAAGCATACTAGTGTGTGATGCATGTAAAACAGTCACATGAATGCAGTCACTCAGTTGTGTACCAAAAGTGTAAAATGTAGTATCACACAAGTAGCGAATAAAGTGGATTTAACAGAAACCAGTGTTTTCATTTGTATCTCTGGTGTCAGCAATATAAACATCACAATGGAGAAAATATTTTCAACAATTGTTAAGTGAATTAATTCATTAAATCTGACACAGTAAAATGGGAAGTGTGAACTCTGGCAGGGAAGAAATGAAGACCCAACTGAAGAAATGAGGACAGAGATATCCAAAATGATGACAGAGTTTTCAACTAAAATAGACGAACAGCTGGCTGGCATAAAGAAAGATATGGAGGAGCTCGTCTAAAGAGTGGAGGACCATGGGCAACGGTTTAACGCACTGGAAGCAAGAGTCGGCGGTGAATGCTGTGATAAAAGAGATGCTTAAAGGAAGGCTTAAGGACATTAATTTTGACACACCTGTTCAAGACAACATCTGCACGTGCCAAACCCGCAAATTATGATGGTACATCGACTTTTGAAGTCTTCTGCCGACAGTTTGCTGTTGTCGCTATAACCCTTAGTTGGCAGAAAAAGTAGTAGTACAACTAATAGCCAGTCATTGGGGGTGGGGGGCAGAAGTCTTGAGTACAATACCAATGTCAGCGACATCCAGAGACATTTGGGAGGCCCTTGAGAACCATTACTTGGCTGCATCTTATTATAGTCAGCTTAAGTTGAGGCAGCAGCAAGCAGCAGAGATGCTACAGGAGTTTGCCTTGGCCATTGAACTATTACTGACCAAAGCTCTGGTGGATCTCCCATTTGGTTACATCCCACCAGAAGCCACCCACACTTTTGTTGGCGGGATGCCTGACACTGAGATACGAATGCTCTGCAAGTACAAGACCATCCATGATGCTTTAACAACCACGCTGAGGGTCAGGGTAACTAAAGCCTCTACAGGGAGGGGGGGAGGCGGGCCAGGAGCACCACTACGTTGGGAATGGAGGTGCAACACAGGGACGTCGACATAGACCGAGTAGGGTATGTGGACAGTTTGGACACCTGATGAGGTACTATCCACACCAATCCAAAGAGCAATTGGGAGGCACACGTCGGGGCAGTCATTACCATCCCCTATTGATATTGTGCACCTTGAGCAGATGACTGAATGAAAGCCTCATCACGGTTGGCTGGATACATGGGACATTTTGCAGGGTTCTAGTGGATGTGACCGTATTCAGAGCTGCCGTCAAGTAGACCAAATCAACCGCACCTTGCCCGCGGAGAAGAGACTTGCTAGTCTTAACTCTTGTTTGGAGATTCGTAAGACTGTGAGTGTTGGACACGAGGGTGGCTGAGAATGTGATACTGGGTCTCAATGCCCTCAGGAGCCAAGACGCGACTTGGTGACGCTTCCAAGCCCCAACTAAATTACCAAAGTTCTCGAGTAGATGTGCTCGAATCAGGATAAGCAAATTAATAATAATTACACTGTAACGCAATTTAAAATGACCTACATTTGGATTTTAACTTATATGCCAGCTGGTTTTTCAGTAACCTTGTGCAGACTATGTAGAAACTGCAGATCCAGTTCCCATCCAGGGTTCATAAAATGTTAATTGTTTGACTCTAGAACACAAAGCAAACATTCTCATACATTTTAGTTCAGTTTGGCAAGTAGGGTAGTCTTAAAACCATAGCAACTGCAAATAAGAATTATTTTAGTACTTTAAGCTGTAAGCTGTTCTAAAGCTCTAAAGGCTGCATGGCAACTAATTTGGATAAATCACATTGATCACGGCTCCTATATGGGGGAATGTTAAATTGATTTTGTATGTTTATTTATTTCTTATTTTTTGTTGTATTTTTGTTTTTCCTAAAATGAATTCTCAGAATAAAGGTGCCACAAAAAGAAAATTTTGTTTCTTGGTTCATTTAAGTTTACATTCCTATTAATATATTTTCTAATATTTCTCTTTTTTATACACTTCATGGTGATTGCTACCTCTTGCTGCGTTGATAGACACTGAATATTTTTTGTTGCAGAAAAATAAATTGCCTAATGCAAGGAATGGGGCATTAATTTGGATGTGACATGTAGATTATAGTATGGAAATGTGTGCTGTGACATTCTTAGGGACAGGGTTTTGCAGCATATATGCATAATGTGACTGGTTCTTATTAGATGTGCTTAGTCCTACATCTATGTAATCAAAGGATGAACAAAATGTGCACGGCATTCAGGGACTCTTATCATTTTCTCTGGTGACAAAATTGTCTGTGTGTGTGTGTGTCCAACTTTAGGGCTGCTCTTAGAAGAAGTTGATAGAACTGGTTCTCCGTTTCTGCCTTTAAGGGTACTCAATATTTACTTTGGCATTTTGATAAAAACTGTTTTTTTAAAAAATGTCATGTATATAATTCAGAGACATATTACAATTTAACTCCAATAGTGTTTTTTTGTTTCCTTAGCTTATTGCCATTTTAAGTGTCCAAACATAACATTTAAATGGACGTCAGGTTTGGTCAAATACCACGCACTATTTAAAACACAATTTTATTGCAATCTTATGTTCTTACATTTTTTCCTTATTTTCATTTGTTCATTACCTGCTGTTTGAAGTTAAATAAAAGATCTAAATAAGCCTTTTATAACATCAACTATAATTTGGAATTTTGAAGTTTAATAATTTAATAAATGAAATTCAAAGTGTTGTATGTATTTTATTAATTTTTTTTTCAAGAACATCTTTTGTGACAAAATATAATTTTTGTTTGCTGACAATTTTAAGAACAGTACGTTATGTTACATTATGGTACGAGTCAACTTACCCACCCATATGTAGGACTGACACCACCCTAGGAATTACTAGAATTTTAAGAATAATATGCAAAATTTAAAAGTTTAAAATGCTATGAGTTTCAGTTATCGTTTTTATAAAATGAACTTTTTGGAAAGTTACCTACAGAAAAAATTTATTTTCTATTACTTGAACAAATTTCATATAAATTGATTTGAGATTTGTAGGAATTAGAATATCAGTGGCAACTGCCCATAGCATCTGTTATATAACCATTGGTTTAAAGTATTCATTTAGCATTCTGCCACAAAAGATCACTTTGCAAATCTTGTTTTATTTATCATATTATGGTATGTTAAGCAGTTAGCAGTGAAGCCATTTGCTCTCTTGCATTCCAGTATTTTGACGTCATATTATCATGTTGACTAAAGGTTGGGCAGCGCAGTAGATGGTTTCCATCCATATCTTCTTAAGTGCAAGAAAGGACACAGAGGAGATCTCACTATACCAATCCTGAATTAATGTTTATTGAGACAGTCATGGCCTGTTAGGAGTCTATAAAATTTGCTACATAGGATTTTCTTGGTAGTGTAGTGATTCTGGTCGTGTTATAACATAAATTTTTCCATGGTTTTCCTTTTGTTTGTAATACATTATCTTCTTTAATTTTGTTGATATAATGATTCTTTAGATAGAGTGATAACTTATTGGATCAGATGAATTTGATGTAATTTTACTACCTTTCTTGGCTAGAAAGTCAGCTGTTTCATTACCCTGTATTCCATAATGTGCTGGTATCCATTGAAATATTAATCTTTTATTTAAATTCATTAGTTGTTTTATGATTTTGCAGCATTCTGCAATATTTAAGTTATTAGGTGTAACATCAGATGTTATGGATATAATAGCTGCTATAGAGTCAGATAATGGTACAAATTTTTCAAATTTATTTATATGATATAGTAGGTTTTGTAAGCTCTGAAGTATTGCCAAAATCTCTCCATCAAAATTTGTGGTATTTAAACTTAATCTTTTGTAGAAAGAGAAGAGAGTGCATATTGCACCTGCGCCAGAACCACTGTTATTTGGTAAGCTGGAACCATCACTATAAACACGTAGCCATTCATGGGTAGGGTATCTTAAATTTATAAATTTCTTATTTATATTATAGTCACATGCATTAAAGCAACAGCATGAAATCTACTTTTGATTAAAATCATTTTCATTTAAGCAGTACAGCAGGCAAATGATGAATATAAGGCCAATCAAATTTAGGACTTTGCAAGGATTGGTGACGAGTGTAATGTGTGGTCGTTTCTTCCTCCCTCTCTTCCTCCTTCCCTCCTCTTTCCTTTCTTGCTTATTTTTTCTTTATTTATTTACTTCTTTTTTATTTCCATCTTTCTTCCTTAATTTTGTAACTAATGTAAAATTTTCTGTGCTCTTTACAGACCCAAGTCCATTAGCTTCCAAAGATAAATCTAAGCCTGGGCTAGAATCTTCACCCAGTGATGGCCTACTGCAACCTGATGATGATAAAGCATTCTATGAGAATTTGCCCTTTCATGGTATGCAGTCTGCACCAAACAAGGTACATACATATACAATGTTCATTATTTCATTTTCATATTTGCAAATTAAATACTCCTGCTGCACTTCTTATAGCCCTAAAAGTACATGTTATCTTTCTGTAGAAATACGAATGTGTAATGCATTTATTTTTGTAGGTGTTCATTTGGAAAGTGATTACTAAGTTTTACAGTGAAACCTGTCATCTAAATCGTTCTAGGTCAATACCAAAATGCATATATCAGCTCATAAATTATGCATTTACAGGTACTTTGCTTAAGCAGCAATGAAAGTAGAGGAGAATGCCCACTTTCAGTTGTATGTTGAATGCTAAAATTAATCCCCCATAAAACCACACCCACCACCATCACCAACAACACCACCACCACCACTACCATCACCACCAACCACCACCATCACTACCACCACCACCACCAACCACCACCATTACCACCACCAACCACAACCAATACCACCACCACTACCACACTCACCACCAACCTCCACCACTACCACCAACCTCCACCACTACCACCATCCCCACCAACCACAACCCAAGCACATTTACGACTCAACACCATCAACACCAACATCCACCACTACCACCATCCCCACCAACCTCCACCACTACCACCATCCCCACCAACCACCTCCCAAGCACACTTATGACCCAACAGCATCAACACCAACCACCACCACCACAACCACCACCAACACCACCACCAACCACTACTACCACCACCACCACCACTACCACCATTCCACCAACCACCACCATCACTACCACCATCCCCACCAACCTCCACCACCACCACTACCACCAACCCAACCAACCACCACCCAAGCACACTCGCAACTCAACACCATCACCATCCGCACCAACCACCACCCAAACACACTTACGACCCAACAGCATCAACACCAACCACCACCACAACCACCACTACCACCATCCACCACCATCACTACCACCATCACTACTATCATCCCCACCAACCACCACCCAAGCACACTCACAACTCACCACCACCACCACCAGCACAACCACCAACAACAAGCACCATCACAACCACACTCACCACCACCACCAAGTACCATCACAACCACACTCACCACTACCAACAACAAGCACCATCACAACCACATTCGCCACCACCAACAACAAGCACCATCACAACCACACTCACCACCACCACCACCAACAAGCACCATCATAACCACACTCACCACCACCAACAACAAGCACCATCACAACCACACTCACCACCACCAACAACAAGCACCATCACAACCACATTCGCCACCACCAACAACAAGCACCATCACAACCACACTCACCACCACCACCAAGTACCATCACAACCACACTCACCACCACCAACAACAAGCACCATCACAACCACATTCGCCACCACCAACAACAAGCACCATCATAACCACACTCACCACCACCACCAACAAGCACCATCATAACCACACTCACCACCACCAACAACAAGCACCATCACAACCACACGCACCACCACCAACAACAAGCACCATCACAACCACACTCACCACCAACAACAAGCACCATCACAACCACACTCACCACCCACCACCAACACAACCACCAACAACAAGCACCATCACAACCACACCCACCACCACAACCACCAACAACAAGCACCATCACAACCACACTCACCACCACCACCAACAAGCACCATCACAACCACACTCACCACCACCAATAACAAGCACCATCACAACCGCACTCACCACCCACCACAACCACCACCCATCACCAACAACAAGCACCATCAAAACCAGATTCACCACCACCACAACCACCACCAACAACCACTATCACAACCACACTCATCGCCCACCACCAACCACTGCCACAATCACCATCACCACCACCACACTCACCACCACCACCACACTCGCCACCATCACCACCACCATAAACCGCCACCACCACACTCACCAATCACCATCACCACCTGCCATCAAAACCACACTCACCACCCACCACTACCACAACCACACTCACCACCACAACCATGTTCATCACTACCAGCCACCACAACCACACTCACCACCCACCACCACCACAACCATGTTCATCACTACCATCCATCACAACCACACTCACCACCCACCACCCACCACCACCACAACCACACTCACTACCCACCACCACCACAACCACACTCACAACCCACCACCACCACAACCACACTCACTACCCACCACCACCACAACCACACTCACAACCCACCACCACCACAACCATGTTCATCACTACCAGCCACCACAACCACACTCACCATCACCACAACCATGTTCATCACCACCAGCCACCATAACCACACTCACCACCAACCACCACCACAACCCTGTTCATCACTACCATCCATCACAACCACACTCACCACCCACCACCACCACAACCACACTCACTACCCACCACCACCACCACAACCACACTCACAACCCACCACCACAACCATGTTCATCACTACCAGCCACCACAACCACACTCACCATCACCACAACCATGTTCATCACCACCAGCCACCATAACCACACTCACCACCAACCACTACAACCACACTCACCACCAACCACCAACAACCATGCTCACCACCACCACCCCATAACCATGCTCACCACCACCAACCACCACTACCACATTATTATATTATATAATTTGCAGCATATGATGCATTATTTCATAAATTTGATGTTATGTGTTTACCATTTCTAAAAGCCCAAGGGTATAATTAAAGCTAAATGTATCCATATCCTCTCTCTGCTTGATTATCTAAACATTTTTCCTTCTTATAGGATGCTGAAAATACTCCACTTCTTGTTTATGAAACTGCTGTTTAACTACCATATAATAGTTTAATTTTTTTATGTAAGTTAATTTCGGTTTATGATTTCATGCAGCATGCACTTGTGATGAAATAATGCTTTTCAAGGCATGGGTTTTTATTGCATTAACAGAGTCTGTAAATCCAATATTATGGCAAGTTGAGTGTAAATTTTCACATCTAACTTCATCCAAAGCTGAAATGATTAATTTTTTTTACATTTAAAAGTTTTAATTATTTTTATTGTATTCAGTGTAGTAGTGAAATCTCATTAATTCTTTAAAATATTTGATTGTTAACAGGTTTCACTGTTTTTTCTCTGTCAAATGAGCTTTATTCTTCTTTCTTTCTTAGTTATTATTTCCAATGCAGGTGTTATCGGGAAGAAACTGTAGGAATCACATTTTCACAGTGATACACATACATTTATTCAGACATTAGGGCTGTGTTTAGATATTACACTGTTAAAGCATTCAATGTGAAGCAGAACCAAGGATTAGAATTATATATTGCTAAATTATCACATCCATTCATTCATAATGTAATAAAATATCATACATTGATTGGCTATAAATTTATGTTCTTCCCTGGTATCTAGTTAAAATGAACAAATAATATTGTAAATTAAAATTTTTATATTATGCAGCAAAAGGTTCATATATATAGATCCCTTTAATATCCAAGATTATATCAGGGGCTTTGCATTAGAAACAACTCGTCAGTAGGTTCTTTACGTTGGGTTGAAATTGTTTTATCTCCCTTAAACACACACACGCACACTCACACTCACTCTCATATACATACTTCCAGACTATGTGGAGATAAGGAATAATTCTGGTTAAAGAAAAATTCCCCGACACCCTGGGAATCAAACCTGGAACCTCCAAGTGAGAAATCAGCTTGCTAGCATGGGTGCAGTCCCATATATTTTGATTAGCTTGGTAAAATTTAATTTCATAGATATTTGGATCATTTATATAAAATAGTGTACATGGTAGGTACTCTTTTAGGAGCTCTCCATATAAATTTTCCTTAATCTTCTTTTATCAATTTTAGCAAAGTCATGATGCATTGCTCAACTTTTTCAAACTCTTTTATATGAGATTTTAATTAGGCAGTAATTTGTCTAAGAAACAATAATCAGAAATTTAAATTCTTAACATCTAATATGCATTATTTTGTTCTTTTTTTTTAACCAATTTGTAATGTATTAGCAAGTATTCTTCAAAATGGTATTTTAAAAAGTCATTTCTGTATCTTTAGCAAAAAATTATAAATTTTCATAACCTTTCCATGTAATGCTCTTAGTTTTGTTTGAACCAATTTGAGGTGAGTGATAAAGTATGTTCAGTATGGCATCCAAAGTACCCAAATTATACTTTTCCTCCAGTGGCTAAATTATGTTTTACATTCTGAATGCACTATGGACATATTCTGGATTTTCATAACTGAATTCCATTTTACAAGCGTAGGTACTTGACAAATAGCACTAGTTCTATTATTAATTGTTTAATTAAACTCAGAATTATGCAACAATAGACCTAAAAATCTATGAAATTATCATTAAGTTTCGGTTTGTCCTCGGTTAGGTGTTGGACTACTGATCCCAAGGCTGTGGGTTCAAACCCAGGCAGACTGATGAGTCTTAAGTGTGCTTAAAATTTACAGCTCCACGTCAGTAGATCTACTGGCCTGAGGCTGGATTTTTCTATTCTTGTAAATGTGGTGTGTGTAAACATAAACAAACAGTAAAATAAAAAAGCCAGAAAAATAAAGTGGCAGAATAAAAAATCTAATGTGTTACTTTCATTTGACTTTTTCTGCATCTCACTACAATACTTATTTTTCTATCTACTTCATGATAATCAAGATAAACATTAGCAGAAATTGTCCTTATTACTTGGCTCCTTGTAAGTAGAAGAGAAAAAAATCTAATGTGTTCCATTCACATTATGTCCTCTAGATGCTCGGTAAACAAACCTTTTATTCAAAACATTAATGTGTTATTTACATCATGATAGTCAAGATAAACATAAGCAGAATTAATTATTACTAACTTCCTTGTAAGTGGAAGGGAGATAAGAAATTGCACAGGCTAATGTGATAATCTCGTCCGGTAAAAGCCAGTCACTATGGGAAACAATTGTGGTATGCTAAACAAACGAGAAACAAGAAAAAAGATGTCTTGCTGCTTGAAAAAAGTTTTAAGTGGCTTAAAATTGAAACCGATAATCCCAAATATCTCGAAAACGGATAACACTAAAAAAAAAAAAAAAAAAAAACTTAAGGTGTTTAAATGAGATCTATATTTTTTGTATAGTAAGTTTTTGTATATCTCTCACAGTTTGGCGGTTATATAAAAGTCATCCATATTGATGAGGTCTTTGGAGGCTATTCCCAGAAAATTCAAAATATACATTTTGTTTGTCATAAAAATATATTATACATAAAGCATTTTAATCAAAATTGCTACAGCCATTTTTGAGAAAATCAAAATTTTCAAAAAATGTTCCATGTAAAGAGCAGTTGGGATTAGGGGGATTTTCTTGAAAATCTTTGAGTTGCATCCTTTGAAGATACTCACTTAACTTAAATATCCAGTTTGGTATTTAACTGACTTTGGTTTTGAGCTATGCTGTCCACAGACACACACACACATGTGTGTGTGTGTGCGGACGTGTTTCTAAACATACTCTTTCTGGAATCAGGTTGTCTCAAAACATGTATTTCTGGTGAACTCTCAATATTGAAGTTTTGGTGCATTAAAATACCTTCTTTATACACTTTGTGCATAGTACGTATAGAGAAAATAAAAATCTGATGTGTACCATTCACATGACTTTCTCTATATCCCTGTAACAAATTATTCTTAAAAAGCTTATACTTCTGTTAACTTCATGCTAATCAGTAAAACATTAGCAGAAATAGCCATATTACTTGCATCCTTGTAAGTAGAGGTGAAATAAGGGAGTACCATAGGATAAAGTGATAATCAAAAGCTGGTTGCTATGTCACTGAAGTTCCTTTGTTTGTATGGACAGCAGTTGACAAATTCCTGTATGAGAAATGTATGTTTTACATAGCAGAAACCAAAAATAAGGAATGTCACAAAAACGACGAACTCCACGAACAAAATTTTTTAATAACATAAATTGTGTGTTTTAACGTGCTCTACATTTTTTGTATAGTAAATTTTTGTCCATCTCTTACGGTTTAGCAGTTATTCAAAATTTAGTAAAATTCATCCAGAATAAACTACTCTTCAGAGGCTATTCCCAGAAAATTCAAGATATACATTTTATTTGTCAAGTAAATATCTTTAATATATGAAATTTTAATCAAAATCGTTAGAGCCATTTTTGAGAAAATCAAAATTTTCGAAAAAAGTTCCATGTAAAGGGTAGTTGGGGGTAGGGGGATTTTTCTCAAAATCTTCGTGTCACATCCCTGAAAGATACTAAACTTAAATACCAAGTTTGGTATTTTACCTATTTTTCGTTTTTGAGTTATCGTGTTCACGGACACACACACACACACACACACACGGACCTTTTTCCGAAAATGGTTATTTTAGATAAAGGGGACCCTAAAACATATATTTCCGGTGTATCGAATTTTTTGATGGAGTGCAATACATTCTCTATACACTATGTACATAGTGCCTATAGAGAAAGTAAAAAGTAGTATGCTATCATATGACTTACCTTATTTTTGTTCATTGATAGAAGGAAGACACAAGATCGCGCTGTTCACAGAAAAGTTTGTATTGCACTCATTACACTGTCAATTGCCAGGATCATATCAGCACTGCCGGTGTGCTGGAATTTCGCCTCTCAGGAGTTCTTAATATTCCAGTAAATTTACCAACATGGCTGTCGCTTTTAAGCCATTGGACTGGGCTGAGTTTGAACCTGCGACCTGAATTCAGAAGGCCTACACAGAGGTTTATCAATATAAATTCTAATTCATGTGACAAATATTCAAAACCTGGCAGCTGACTACCATCAGCGTGCTATTCTTCCTCACCTTCACTCTGTCGCTGTTTTTTGTGATAGTGCTTAATGCCTGCTTTAACTACTTACTACACTGCAGGTGATGACACTGATGATACATGAATGAAGATGGAGCACCGGTGGAATGCAATGGTGGGGGAAACCGGAGAACCCAGAGAAAACCCGCCCCTATGCCGCTTTGTCCACCACATATCTCACATGCAGTCACTTGGGATCGAACCCAGGCCATCTAGGTGATAGGCAAGTGGTCTAACCACTTGGCCACTGCGCAGCCATCACTATCTTCTGATACACTATAAAGCTCTCTATTACATTTTCAAAGATTCCTTCTTTTTCAATTCTTTCAACATTCAGACACACATTTTTGCATTTTGCTTCACTGATATCTGCAACTTGTTGTTTGCACAAGTGCATGGCATCTGTAATTTGAAAATTGTGTTACACCAGCTACCTGTTGTTTGATGTCGGGCAAATAAGTTTGATGGGGTTTAGGTCAGGTGAATAAGGTGGTAACCTGAGCACTGAAAGGCCATGCTTGCCTAAAAGGTTGTCAACCACGTAAGTTTTTATGGGAATGCTTATGTGCCTTAATGAGGCTATAGACCTACTTTAAACATTTGCACTTGAAAGGGCATGTTCCTTGATATAAGTAAATCTTGCGTAGCTCTTCTTGTAGAGCCTTGTCTAACTGAACATTATGATACAGAGCATTATCTATTATTAAAACTGATTTAGGAGGAAAATTAGGAAGTAGTTTCTCAGTTAACCATTTTTTACTTTCTCTACACATACTATGTACATAGTGTATAGATTCGATACCAAGATTTCACCGGAAATATATGTTTTAGGGTCCCCTGTATCCAAAAAAAGTATTTTCAGGAGAAGGTCCATCTCTGTCTATGTGTCTGTGAACATGATAACTCAAAAACGAAAAGTCTGTAAAATACCAGACTTGGTATTTAAGTTTAGTATCTTCTAGAGATGTAACATGAAGATTTTGAGAAAAATTCCCCCACCCCAAAATACTCTTTACATGGAACTTTTTTCGAAAATTTTGATTTTCTTAAAAATGGCTCTAACGATTTTGATTAAAACATCGTATGTTAAAGATATTTACCTGACAAATAATATGTATATCTTGAATTTTCAGGGAATAGCCTCTGAAGACTACTTAATTCTGAATGAGTTTTACGAAATTTTGCATAACTGCTAAACTGTAAGAGAAGGACAAAAACCTACCACAGGTATTTGTCAACTCCTGTCCATACAAACAAAGGAACTTCAGTCACACAGCAACCAGCTTTTGACTATCACTTTAACCTACAAGGAAGCAAGTAATAAGACTATTTCTGCTATTTTTTTGTCGATTAGCATGAAGTTAGAAGCACAAGCTTTTTAACAATAATTTGTTGCAGAGATGTAGAGAAAGTCATGTGAATGGAGCACATCAGATTTTTTTTATTTGACTGGAACATTATATAGCACCAGGAGCAAATCCCCGTTAGCCCTGCATACTCTTGACCCCTTTGCTAACTAAATCAGAGATGCTCTCAACGCTCCAATTATTTGGCCCTGTAAAACTGCTATAATGATATGTTTCATCTTCATAAATAATTGGCCTTTCTTCATCTCTAAACTTTTTAGAGGACACAAATATGACACACCAATCTCTTATCTCATGTCTTTGTATGGTAAGATCTTGTAATTCCTTGTTTTTCTTCACTTGAAACCAATGTCACTAAGATAGTCTTTAAACTCGTGCTTCCCCCTTTAAAGTTAATGGAATCTTTAAGCTTCAGCGCAGATTTCTTCTGAACATACAAATTGTAAATTGTTTGCCTAATTACACACCTATCAAAGGCATGAATGTGTTCCAAAGAAAGTCCCTTGTTTCTCACACGTTTCACCTTCTTTAATTATTTTACATTATGTTCTCTCAGGTACTTTTGTTGCTGCACACACCCTCTGTCAGTTTAAGACTTCAAAAGGTGGATCTTCTATGGCTTGGACATGCAGACATTGTTTGGCATCCTGTCGTCTTTGGCCTGCATATCATTTGCATCTTTACCATAATCGTATTCAGTACTTTAGTTCTTCTCCCGACTCTTCCGCCCAGGGTGGTCTTTCATCATTCATCAATTTCTTGCACCTTTTACCCAAGTTCTTTCACTCCTTTCTCATTTTGGCCAGTTCCTTGATTTTGTTCGACATGTCAGTGTTCATGTTCTCCATCACGTGATTTACACTTGTTATCATGGTTCTCAATTTCTCCATTCTCAATTCCCTCTACATGTCCATTTTTTCTATTTCTAATTTCATTTCATCCATTCCAGATTTCATTTCTGTCTTCATTTCTATTTGCATCTTCTCTACTGCCATTTCCATTATTGTGTCAAGCATATTGTTTTTATTAATCCTAATATTTGACTTTATCATGAACGAAATCAAGCTTATTGAGAAAGAGCTTTTTTATAAAAATTGATAACACTTTCAAATTACTGAAACCATGCTTTGTCCCTATATTTGTTCTGTTGACATTGAATAATACGTGACCAACACTACACCTTCTGTTCAACTTCACAACTCACCAACTAGCTGGTTTTATCATATTGTGAAGCTTGAAAAGCCTTAGAATACCACTACCTTCTTATCCTTATGTTTACTAGATAAACTAATTAATGAAGGGCAAAGTCGACCATTTTCAACTATTTCTTGTTTACTGAGAATGATCAAAAGCTGAATGGTTTCCTAATCAGCTCTCCAATAATGCTTTCCTGGTCATTTTCTGCCATATTATATTTAGGTTTAATATTTCATACCATATGACACTTGTGTTTAATGGCAAATAATAAATTAATAAGACAAAGAAAACATAAACCAAGCAATAACAGTTAAATATATACCTGTAAAGTGGTATGATGCACAGTACTGAATCAAACAACAGCGGAAATGTTTTAACAAAGAGAGAAATGTCAACACAACAAACACTCTCTGTTTTGCACAGACATGAAGCATGCAGAGGCAAAGATGGTCACAACACACAATGAATATGTTAAAGATTACAGCTGCAAGCAGCACAGGATTTGTGGTACTAGCACCCATTTGTCCTATTCCATTACTATTATAATTAAAATAATGCCTAAATACTATAACAATTTCTGAAACTTTTTAAAAATTTGAAGAAAAATCTTAGCATGCAGCACATCCATCACATGCAAGAAGAATATGCTATTAGGTTGCACATGAAGGGAATACGAGGGTCGGCTGATAAGTCCCGGGCCTCTCAATGAAAACAGCATTTAAAAAAAATTTTTTTTTGCTTTATTTCTTAACATAATCTCCAGAAAGGCTAATACATTTGTCATGTCAGTGTTATAATTTAATTAAACCATCTCTGTAGTGCGATTTATCAAGCTTCTCAAAATAGCTGTTTACCGCATCAGTGAGAAAACTTTGTTTTCTAAGACCTTTTTTGACGTTTGGGAACAGGTCACTGGGTGCTAGATCTGGCGAATGGGGTGGATGTTCAAGTAATTCAAATTTTAATTTGCACATTTTTCCCATTGCAATGTCTGAACGATGGGCCGGAGCATTGTCGTGATGAAACAAGATAACTCAAACATTGCAGTAAGCTTGCATAGTGGTCACCAGTGATAACTTTACCCGTTTCCAAGATATCAATAAAAATAATTCTCTGTGCATCTCAGAAAACACTCACCATAACCTTGTTAGCTGATAAAATTGACTTAGCCTTTTTTTGAATTGGTTCACCTGGTGCATTCCACTGTTTTGACTGTGATTTACTTTCTGGAGCTTAGTGATGTATCCAAGTTTCATCCATGGTAATAAGCCGCCTGAAAAATCCGGGATTTTTATGTTAGCGCTCCACATTCTTAACAGAAACCGTTTTTCTTTGCAACTTTTGATCAGGTGTCAACAAACATTGCATCCATCTTGCACAGACCTTGTGAAAGCCCAAAACATTACTTAAAATATTACCTGCATATTCTTTCGATATGTTTACAGCCTCTGCTATCTCAAACAACTTTAATCTGTAATCTTCCAGTACTAAACAATGAATTTTTTTCAATGATTTCTGGAATTGTCACTTCTACAGGGTGTCCAGAGCGAGGTTCATCACCAGTACTCGTACATCCCATTTTAAACTCTGCAACCCACCTTTCAATCATTGAATATAAAGGGGCAGAGTCTTTCAATGTGATGTCCATTTCCTCCTAGATTTCTTTAGGTGTTAAGCCTTTCAAATGGAAATATTATTCACTGCTCGTTTTTCCAAATCCTCCATTTTCGTTAAAACTCTAATGTTATCTTGTTTAAAATGCTGCCATTCAAAAACTAAGCAAGCTGTTGACCTGTAACTATGGATATAAGCTAGACTAGAGTTAAATGATGCTACCATCTAACTGGCCTAGTGGCGCTATATCTGTGTCAGTACCGGGACTCGTCAACTGACCCTCGTATTTAGTCAAGTTTAATAACCATAAATATATAACATTTCATTTCATTTTCTATCTTTATTTTGTACAATTTTCAACTTCCATCATCACTGTTATGAAAATTCTGTATATTTCTTAGCAACTCTTCATTGTTTTTGGTGTTCTGTTTGACAAATTTGTATGTAATGTCTCTACCTGTTATTTTAACTGAAAGTTCTCACCTATTATTTCAATTGGTGAGTTATGTCACTTCAATATTAGAAATGTTTTTCTTCAACAATTTGCCAATATCATGCCAAATATTATCTAATTTCCCATTCATAAAACATTTTTCTTCAATTGATCCATTTTAATTGTTATTATTTTCTTCATACTGCTCTTGAACGTCCTCATGTTCACATGTCTTGGTGGCAGAATTGGCTAGGTGCAGACCTCTGATCTCAAGGTTTCAGCTTCAAACCCAAGCCCAGCCAGAGCCCCATGTCAGTAGTACCTATGTAAAACAACTGGAGGATAAAATTCTGGCACACTATCGGTGTTGTTATGATCTTGGCAATTGACAGCATTGTTAGCAAACAGATTATTAAAAGACATGATGTCTAGCATCATTGTTCCAACCATCTGCAATTTTGAGGTTAATAATACCAAATGCTAATACAGACAGAGAAACTTGTTACAGCTTTTCTCAATTATTTTATCTTGAAATGTATGTGCTATATTCTAGGTTTTAAGACTATTTGTGCGATGGTCTTTGTGGTTATGTTCAGGTAATAGTTTCTTCTTCTTCTCCTTCTTTTTGTACTACTTTTTCATAACTTGTCTCTGAACTTGCAGAAAGTATCATGTCATGCCACTGGAACTACTTTCACTGTTGGCCCTTGTCTTTTATATTATTGCCTTCTCCTTCTATGACAAATTCTCTTTTTTAATGTTTCAACATGCAATAAACTAAAAAGTGTCTCTCAGAGATTTGAAATACTAAAATTTAATATAACACACCTGATCTGAGCTTTTATCTTTTGGCATGCAGGAAATAGCAGCAAAGAAAGCTTATGCTTGCAGATAGAATGTACTAAAATGTTATCTATATAACTTTTGATGATAAAGATACACTTACAAACGTTAATGGATTTTGGTTTGAGTTTGAGACTTTGCAACACTGATAATGCTATATATTCCACATAAGATATTCATTAATATCAATATGTATCTTGAATAATTTCAAAAATAACACTTTTATTGCTAGTCAGCTTATTAATATAGAATATCTGATACTTAATTATTGCAATGCTTTGAAAACCAATCTTTCAAAAGCTCTATAAAGGGTTTGTTTTGCAGACCTCCTCCTTCCAATGTTATGCTTTTATGTTCCTCTTCATAAAATCTTATAAATTGTTTTTCATTTCTAAAAAGCATTAATTTGTAAATAGGCATGCATTTAAACATAGTGGCATTTCATATAATATTAAATCTGCTTTTGTGCAAATAATGAAGTTTAATTACCATCACAAAAACTATAACTTTTTCAGTACTTTATTTAATCATAACTTTATCTGTTTGTTGAAATGAGCATTGCTACACATAAGGTCCAAAAGTACTTTTGTATCAAAACATCTCAGAAGCACTTGCATAGTACTTTGTTATGATCTGGTTACAATAATTGTCATTACTAAAGGAATTTATTTCATATACAGATCCAGTAGTGGACCCAAACTTATATACAAATGGAGGGTCTACCTTTCTTTATTCTTTTTACTACCACATCACAAAATAAAACATTGTGCTGCTTTATTTCCACACAGATGACATTTCCTAAGTATATGGAGAAACAAGTAAAGAAGCTGAAAAACTGTAATAACCCTGATGAAAAGTAACTTTATAAAATTGCATTGAATAAGTTTTCTTTGAGGTTTACAAGCTATCCATTAACAGTCCAAATAGTTTATGACAGAAAGCGAATAACTTCTTAAGAGTAATCTTTCAAATTGTATAATAACTATAGATGATGTATTTTGCCACATTTGTAATGAAAGAAAATGATGCTAAATGTTTAGGATTGTTTCTTTAAACACATTGAGTCAAAATTATTTAAAAATTATCTTCTAAGGACAACTGATGGAGATGTAAAAATTCAATAATCAGAAATTGCAAATATCAAAGCCCTTACATTCCAGATTCTTCCTAGCCTGTTGTCTGCTGTTAACTACCAGGTACAGAGAAATGCTCATAATATTTGAAGTATAAAGTGTGTCCAACTTAAACTATTTATAGATTTTGTTTTAGACATCCTACATGACATTTCTATGACTAAAGGTCTCTCTCTGGAGCTGCCTATATTTATTATTATTATTATTATTATTATTATAATAATATTATTTTTTAAGACCAAGATTTGTAGTTTAGTGATTTTCCATGTTCTGCACTTTACATAAAAATTTATCCACTACCAACATTTCAGAATGCATGTCATTTTAATTGGATTTCTGAAATGAATGAATGGCGCATTAACTGTTTTGTGTTTTCAATCACATTATTGGTTTTTCTGTATAGGAATTACTAAACAGCTAAAGCAATTTCCTTCCCGATAACTCCATTTTGAATGATGTCTAACTTTTATTATGATTTGTGAAGTAATGAATGCCTGATTTTGTGTTTTGTTTTATTGGATTGTTGTTGCTTGTTTTGTGCTTGAATGTATGTGCCTGCAAGGGTATTGTCTGCTTGCAGCCTGCTTCTCCCAGTTATAATACAAGTGCCATAAGTAGAGCAACAAGCCATCTCAATAAATATGGTTCATGTGGTTATGGATCAACCAGAAGTCACAACAATCCTCAAGTGCATAGCCATTCTCAATTCAAAGCTTTGTTACCAAAGAACAAATTCAGTACACTGCAAACATGTAAAAATATCAAACATTCTGATGTCAAACAGCATTTACTACAGTTTTACTCTATGCGATTACAAAGAAACAGAAGTGTACAACATTTACTATCGACAAAAGGTGATAAAAGTTTTAAAAGTTGTATGACATTTGAGCTTCACTCTATGCCAGTTAAGGAAACTTTGCCTGATTCAAGAGCAGATCAACTTGAAAAGGAAACTGAAACAGGAGAAAGCAACATTAATAAGACTTCTCATAGCTCAATCACTCCAGTTCCTGCACCTAGAAAGCTAATAGTTAATAAATCAGTGAAACACACATATCAGAATGTTCCCATTCCAATCATCCCAAACACACAAGAAACTGGTCCACCGCAGGTTAGTTGTTTTATTTCAGTTATCATATTTGACTATCACATACCATCAAATACTGCTGTCTGTTCTTGCTCTTGTGTGACTTTCTAAATGTGACTTTATTTAGGCATTTATGTGTCATAAAAATATTTTTCTGAAATCAAAAAGTAGTAGATTTTTAATATTGTTGTGGCCAACATAGCTATATGATTTCTTTTATAGTCCTGAAACAAGAGAGAGGGCTGGAAAGACTTAAAAACTTTAGAAGCTCACAAAAGAACAAACTTAATGTTTCATATTTGAACGTATGTTCTAACATTGTATTTTGAACTTTTCATTTTATAAGCTGGACTCAGGCATATATGTTGCAACCGTGCTTGTTTATGTGCCACGTGAGTTGCATTATTTTATCATTCCTTTCTTTCTTTAATTCATGTGTTATATTAGACTGCACTTTGAATGCATTATATGTAGAATACTTGCTAGAATATATTCATTTACTGATAAGTAAGATAACTGCCAAGTGAAGAGATATAGAGATTTTATATCAGTATTTTTGGCTCATTAAAATAGCAAAAGCTTTTTTTTTTCTTTTTCTTGATGCTCAATAATGTGACAAACTTAGCCTGGGCTAAGAAATTCTCAAGCTCTTGTTTTTAAGTTAGCTGGACTCAAACCATCATCAACACATGGAGCACATCCATTGTACAAACCACAGGTAAAATGTATTTGGTTGGCATTTGGAAGCAGACTGAACAATATAATCTGGAAACAGTTAAACCTAATTTTCTTTCATTCTGGCTTCGATGCTTGGAAATTCCTTAGCCTAGTGATAACCAAGATTAAATAACAAGAATGAAAACATACTCATAAAGTGTCCCACTTCTACATAGACTTTGAAATGATATCCATCCATCTGTTAAGATTGATACTTTGTTTCAACCTCCATTGTGATTAATTAACACAGAAAGCTAAATACATAATCTTGCTACTAAGCTAGTTTATGAGATGTTTCGTGATATTTTTCAAGTTATCAATGTGCTAAAAAATTATTATTATTCCTTGTTCAGCAATAATGTTCTACTGTCATCACATTGTTCATAAAAGTCCAAATTGCATATAGGAAGCAGTTCATAAAGTACCTGTGGTGAGAATGAAGATGGCATTTTCAAATACAAATTATTTATTTTTAAACATAGTCCACTTTTAGAGATATACACTTTAACCCCTTAAAAATAGCATTTGTTAAGCTCTATAAAATATGCCTCTGTATTGAGGACAAACTCCTCATTTGACCTAAATTTTCTGTATGTTTGGAGCTAGTTTGGATGAATGACACAATGGCTATGACACAATTGAAGCAGTTTGGCAACAGCTCCAGGTGAATGTGCTGGTACATTGTCAAGATGAAACAACACATTCTTTTTCACCAAATGTTGCTGTGTCTCCATCAAATTCTTATAAAATCAAGCCACTAACTCACTGTAGTATTGTCCAATAATCGTTTCTCCTTTTTTCAAAGAAGTCATTGTGTACAACATCCTTTGTATCTCAAAAAAATCATTGCCATCATTTTATCTCACCATCATTATTTTTTAGTGTGGATTCAAGAGAGACAACCCATTGTTTTTATTGTTGTTTTATTTTGAGAGTATAATGATGAAGCCAGGTCTCATCGATAACAACTCTAGATTTCATTAACATCGTTCTAAACACAGCTTCAAAGTTCAAAGCGATTTATTCTCAGCTGTGAGGAATTACAGCACCCACCAAACAGACAACTTTTTCTTCTGCAGCTTATCATGGAAAATTTAAATTGCCATTCCTATGGCCCCCTATGGCATCTCCCATCTCTTTCATTTGGCAATGAGCAAAATCATATAATGGACTTTTTCAGTGATTTCCTTGGTAACCATATCTGCCAAACCATCACATTATTGAATTAAAATCTAACTGTTGTCATATATGGCAAAAGGTCTGCATAAAGAATATCCAATTTTGCTTTTATATCCTTTTCTCCTCCAAAAGAAAAAAAGCAACTAACTGAAATGCCTCCAAATCCAACTAATCTAGACAGTAGTACCAAGTTTGTTTTGGTGATGCGTGACAAATAACAGTACATGCTGGTAACACCAATTTGCTTTAGCAACAGCATCTATTTTGAAACAAGGGTGCTTATTGAACCATCCTCGTATTATGGAACAGTAGAAAAAAGTAATCAAAATAATTCTGCTTTGAAAAGTGAAAATGTTGACCATGTCAGACAACTTCTGTAGAACATAGATATTTGCTGTAATTACCTATTTTTAACATAATGGGGGGAGAAAAATAAAACTCAGAAGCATGCAAAAATTGCATATTACTTGCTTTTCTTCATCCAGTACCTGAGCTTAATGAGAAACAGCATTTGAATTTTCTGCTTAGAAACTTTTGTAATTTGCTGGTTTCATTTCTTCTATGACCCCATTTCTTTAATATGAGAGTGACTCTGATTTTGAGAATGGACAGAATAAAATATTATAAATTTATATCTGATAATTTCCTCTAACTGATTAGAATCAGTATCTCTTTTCTGATAAAAGTCTTTCTTTAATGCTTTTGCAACAATTCTGCCATAAGTTTTGCTTCGAAGCTCAATGCATGGCTGTTAAAACTTCCAGTCCAAATTCAACTGCTGTACTCCCAGTTGAAAGTGACCACTTCCTGGACTTGTTCTCTCCTGTTTATACTTATCAGTGATGTAGAAAGAAACTTCCAGAAATGTGACTTATTGTTAAAGCTACAAACCACCACAGGTATCACAAACTCTCACATAGGTGCAAAAATCAGAGGTTTGATGTCAAGTTCTGGGTCCACTGGTGCAGGTGCACAGCAACAATCAGCTATAACTTTAGAAGCAATCCACTTACCTGCAGTGATTGCAGCTGATCCCACAGACCAGCACAGTCTTAACTGGCTCTATATGTGCTGTCAGTCTCTTTCCTTGGGGCAGCCTCTGGATGGAGTAGAGGACATAATTTATCCTTTTCACCACAAGATAAAGCACTTTCCATAGTTGTAGAAGTTTCAGGCAGCATCTCTTGGTGCCAATAAAAGATATAGCCACACCAAATCACGCTGCCCTGTGGACTTCACTTGGTCACTTGTTACCTGAATGTGTTGATGCACCATCTCATGCATGTTGTGAAGTGGTCTACAAGTTTGTCCTCATGGTTGACTGCTGGTTGTTCTGCTACAGGAGGAGGATTCCTAAACATGAGGTCGCAAGGTAAATGTGGCTCCCTGTCAGAGACCAAGCTGCCTGGTGTCAACTCAGTGGTGTCCTGGGTTGAAGAATGGTAGGCCAGCAAGCAAAGTGGCCCTCTTCATATCTCAGGCTCTCTGTTGGTGGGACACAACCTTCCTCAAACATTATTCTAGAGTCTGTGATGTCCTAACTCAGTCATGCCATGTGGCTGTGGGTGGAGAGGTGTTGTGTGCTCCAAGCCACTCCAGTGTTTCTCTAATCAGGTTGGACACAAAGCTGGTGACTACAATACCCTATAATGACAAAACAGTCCTTCAAGGAGGCAGTTCATAATGATTTTGGCCTCCTTGTTAGGGATGCCATAACCTCTGCCACTTGAATAAACCCATAGTGATCAAGAGATACCTTTTGTCCCTGTCTAGCACAGGGAATGGTACAGCTACATCAATGCCTATGAGTTTAAAAGGTGGCACCACCTCTCAGCGTCTGCACATAGTCTCAGCCAGTAGTACCATTGTTGCAGTTTGTTGATATTTCAGTTGGATCCCAAACGTCCTCAGGAGGTCTCCACATGTACTTCTTCCAGGACTTCTCAACCTTACTCTAAGGGAGGATCAGCTGCTCTCTCTGAGTCTTCACCTGCAGTACCATTGCAGTAAAAGCAGGTGTTGAACACTATAAAAAATCGCTGGGTCTTCCCATTAAGTGACTCCTGTATTCTAACAGTAGTCCTTCCTTGATGTCCAATGACTCCCATTGGTCCCAGTAGGACTTGTACACACTAATTATACAGCTGCAGGCACTGCTAAAATGACACAGATAGCTTTTTTTCATCTTTGGGGCAGTGGCCACCTCCACTGGACAGATCATCTTGTAGCATGATATCTATATTGATGTGGCTCCTTCTTTTCCGAAATTCTGATTTGAAATTGTACTCTTGGAACCTCTGACTTAATGAGCTTTCTCGACCTCCAGATTCTTGAAGCTCAACAGCCAGGTGAGGGCAGTGGTCAGTCCTCAGATACTTGGACAAGTGTTCCAGTATCTTTACTATTGCCAGGTAACACAGTAGTTCTTTTCTGCCTTGGAGTGCATCTGTGTAGTATGAATAATACTAAAAGTATTGTAAAGCAAAAAAAAATTTCAATACTATTAAAATAGAATTTTGAGCAAATGTTACTATTTCAGGAGGATAGGCCCTTATTCTTTTTTTTACTGAACACATCCATTGAAACGGTCGGCTTGGGTTCGATCCCAGGCGACTGAATGTGGGATTTGTGGTGGACAAAGTGGTGCTAGGGCAGGTTTTCTCCGGTGTCCTCCATTGCATTCCACTGGTGCTACACGTTCATTCTATGTATCATCAGTGTTATCGCCTGGGGTGCCATATGTAGTAAAACAAGGTATTAAACACTATTCAAAAGAAACACCCCTCACATACCGATCCAACACACCTCTCATTAATAACTACACCTGGCCATCCTGGATCTGGGATAGAAATGCCTCTAATGCCAATGCCTTTGGCATTGATGTTCACAATAAACCCAGTACCAGGTTCTGGAGATCCTAAAATTAGGCGCAGTGCAGACTGCTGACTTAAGCTGGGTTGCCCTGGTAGCCTTTCTGATCTGATCATATGTAAATCGGGTGCTCTTTAGTCAAACATGCAAAGTGTTTCACAATTTTGAAAACCCTCTAATGGTAGTAGCTGCATAGGCCAGAAAACTTTGCAGTGCTCGTTATCTTCACATTCAGCTTCAGGTTAGCCTTTGCATTATCTTGGTCAGGTTCTTGAATGGGCTTCAAATTTTGGCTACGATGATGTCTTCCATATAGAGCAGGCCGTATCTAAGTCAACCCTCTCATCACTGATTCCATGAGGCGCTGGAAGGTGA
Source organism: Hymenopus coronatus (assembly GCA_030762935.1). Taxonomy (NCBI): domain Eukaryota; kingdom Metazoa; phylum Arthropoda; class Insecta; order Mantodea; family Hymenopodidae; genus Hymenopus; species Hymenopus coronatus. The sequence goes on along the minus strand of CM060881.1, from coordinate 170,361,205 downwards.
TTGGTGCGCTGCAAAGTCCAAAGGTCATAAGCAGGAATTTCTAAAGCCCTTGGCCAGTGGAGAATGCACACTTCTCCTTGTCTCTTGGATCTAGGGCCACTTTCTAGTACCCCAACTTCAAGTTCAAAGTTGGGAACCATTGGGCACCAGCAAGTGTGTCCAGCATATCGTCAAGGGGAAATAGTCCTTTCTGATGATGGCATTCAACTTCCTGTAATCCACGCAGATCCGCTCTTCTTTTTCTTCTTTGCCAAGTCTTTAGGGAAACACCAAGGACTGTTGGACTCTTCAATGATTCCCCTAGAACTCATATCCTCCAGCTAGGGAGCAGGAGTCTAGGTGGTTGCCGGATAGAACGAGTTTCCGGTATCGATGTTGTTCTGTACTCGGTCTTAGTGGCCATAATCTCTTTGTTGAAGACAGACTGGTGTCAAATAAGTAAATGCTGGATCCTCTACAGTTGTGAAGCAGTCAGAGGCAAGTCTTTCAGCGACATTTATTAAACCGGAGTCCCAGGTCTTGTGACGGTGCTGGCTGGTCGGATCCGTACATTGGCGATACACTCTTTGCTGCCTCGCACTTCTCTAACTCAGTCCCGGCCTGGATTGCCTAATAGGTGTCAATAACCCACAGCCTCACAGGCACTTCTTCCAAACAAGGCAATAATTTGCGGGCAACGCATAATCTGGTTAATGCTGTTTTCCGGTCCAATACATGGGTCCTTGTCCAGTGCACCTCCATCCCTCATCTTGTGGTCATAACTACACCGTTCCTTAAGATCACCCTACAGATTGCCGGATGTTTGTGGCGACTCCAAAGCAACACCTCGTCTCGACGTCGCCTCATGGCTCCTGAGAGCGTACAGAATCAAATTCTCTGCCACTCTCGCAAACGAGAATTCACAGGTTGACAGTGTTTCATCCCAGTGTCAACTTCAGCAGAGCCTCCTTTTCCACAGGTAAGATGCCGCACAATGACGTTTATAGTTAGTGAGGCCGACTGGGAGTTCGGGTCAGCAAGCCTGTGCCTACCAGTATCCTGCACAGCTTTCCCTGTATATCTGCAATGAAGCTGTTCGCAACGTCACTCAAAATATTGGCAATGTGCTCCTCCATTGTCTTGTGCCTTTTGTTGTGGACAGTCTCATGCCAGGTGTCCTATTCAGCCCCCACCACACACCACTCAAAGTTAGTGATCTTCTCCGGGTTGTCTCTCTCTCTCTGCCCCCCCCCCCCCCATCGTAGAGAATACTCCTCGTCTTCATATCAGGGCAGCTGTTATTTTAGACGGCCCGACCCATTATGCTCCTTTTAATGCCTGGATTGTGTTGTAATCGTCAAGACTCAGGCTCTGTGCTACCTCCGCAACGTTCCCCCCACCAACAGTGACAGGCAGATTCCTGAAACACATAATTAGATGGCGGGTACTCAAGGGCTTTGTTTACCAGCTGTTTAATTGCCAGGGCGAACTCCTGCATTGTTTCACCTGGCTGTAACGGTTTTTCCTGCTCTGTAAAGTCTCAATTAAAGTTTACTGAGGTGGGCTGCAGCCAAGCGATGGTTGCCCAATCGTTTCTTGAGTGCCTCCCAGATGCCTCCAAACACCGCCAACGTCGGGGTCGCATTCAGTACATCTGGCGCCAGTCACCTATCCCTGGAGGCTTAGTACCATCTGTACGGCTTCTTCTTTTTCTGACTATTGGTTATGGGTGGCGATGATGGCGAATTCTCAGTGAAAGACTAAGAAAGTGGATGTTCCATTGAACTTGCTTGACATGTGCAGATTTTCTTTCGCATGCAGATGTCTCTGGACTTTCAAGTTTTTCAGCCTTCATTTTGTATCTTTTCCATCATCGTTATTAGTTCTTTGGCACTTCCCTCCAGGACATTAAGTTGGTCTTTCATAGTTATTCATGCTGGCCAGTTATTTCTCAAACTTGTCATTTCTCCATTGCTGCAATTCACAGTCATTGTCTTGGTTCTCACCTTCTCGATGCCCAATTTCATTTCGGTGTCCATTTTTTGCATTCATTGTATCTTTTTTTTTTTGTTCATTCTGGATTTCATTTCTGTGTTATTTTTGCCATGCTGGTTTATTTCATTTTTCTTATTCTGGTTACATGTTCTTTATTTCTGAAAGTAAGGTCTTCCATCATTGTAACATTAATCTCTGTGCCAGACAGCAAAAACTGCTCCAACAAATAAATCTTTATTACTTCCCCTAGTATAAAAAAAATTTGTTTTACTACCCAAGGGGCCCTGAGGACACTTTTTAAAATTATGTTGAAAAGTAGTAAATATATCCAAAAATCGCAATGTAAGAAATATCTGGGAAAAACTGTGGTAAAATAGAGCAAAAATATCCAAAAATCGTAATGTAAGAAAAAAATTAAGTGGCTTAAATACATATCAAAAATATGTTAAAATAGACTAAAATCACTTCTTTTATGTGATGATTTTTGTGCTCTTTTTTGTCACGGTGGAAAAACAAGGCAAAATATCCCCAAAATAGATTCAAAACTGCTGAAAATACCAAAATTACAAAAACTGCCTCATTTTACACAACATAATTTAAAATAATGTAAAATATATAAAATACAAAAGTAAAATATGCAATGACATGCTTTATTATTGAGCAAAAATATCAAAAAGCCCAATATATTAAAATCCGGGAAAATATGTTTAAATGGTGCAGAGTATGCACACCCGTATTTGAGCATATGGTTTTAATAAGGATCACTTTTTTGTAAATCTCATATGACATTGATTGCAGTTCCCGAAAGCGTTGAAATGGAAGTTAAATGTATGGTATCACAAGCACCGCTACCATTATATTTAATTGAAAGTTTTTAGGTTGTTAACGGTATTGTATCAACATTGATAAATTTCGCTATCTGCACACCTATAAGTATTTTCCTCATCCAGCATTTCACATTTCTTAATAAGCTTGTAACTTAGGTTATGCTTATTCAACTTTGTCTATCATTATTGTGTCTGATCAGCAATAACATAGTCTACTTATAAAAAGTTCAAGTGTACTGCTCCCAGACATCATAGCTCTCTCTCTCTATCTCTCTCTCTCTCTCTCTCTCTCTCTCTCTCTCTCTCTCTCTAATGTGTCAAATGAACGAATATCTCAAATGAATTTTTAGTATTTAGCAATGACACAAGGTCAGTAAAGCCTGATGCTTTGATGTTTTACACTCTAGTACATAATTGTAAATTTGTGCATTTTTGCACTGTAAATTCTATAACATATTTGTAAATATTTATTGTAATTTGTTGACATTTATGGAGAACACACAATACAATAATCATACTTTAGTTTTATATAATTACTAGTAGTAACTATTATGCTGATAATTAGAAAACTATCATCTGACCTTACATCAGTATTACATAATGAAATTATATTTATTTATACATTTTAACACTAATTTTTGATACTCTTTGTTTATAGTGCATGCAGAAAAGGAAGTACATATGCTTTTATGAAGCACATTAAGTACAGTGGCGTACAAGCCTCAAAAGCAAATGATGTGATTTATGTTATATATTTTTTTTTCTGTAGTATATAAACATGTATATCCTTTGACAAGTTCTATGTCCAGTGGCTCTCTGGTCTAACCAAACCTACAGAATGCTTTCTAATCTAATCTAAAGTCACGCGTTCTGTCGTGGTTTGGCATTAGCTATCTGTTTCTACAACGTCTCCGTGATGTAATGGTTACCATGCTAACTTCATATACCCGAGGTGTATCTCACAAGTTTGTGGCCATCTATGTCTTACATTATCATGTATCTTAAATTATTTTCGGATGAATACTTCTTTCCACTTTTTCAAAATCAATTGAAATTACACCCCAACTTACGGAAACATTATTCTTAATATCTATAAATGAAAATTAATATTTATGGAAATCCATCCATAACGAATAATATTAACCTTGATAAGCCACACTTGAAAGCAATTTGCTATCTAATTTAAAAATCACATCATCAAAGTAGCCAAAGATAAAGTTAAAGCTGTAGTCCTGGGCTGACTTAAATAAAAAAACATAACAAACGGAAAACATTGTAATGAATATGTTGCCAGAGAAATTGAGGCACTCTTTAGATACCACTGTAAAGAAAACCTTCATAGAGATGGTAAACAATAAAATGGGTGCAGAGAAGTTTAAATACTTACAGGATAATATCGTCAAAGTGAAAGCATATATAGCGTAGAAACTAAAATAAAAGAGGAAGTACTTAAAGAACTAAAAGAATTAGAACTAAGACGCTACAAGAGATACTAAACCAAATAAATGCTAAAACAAAAGAGATTCACAACAAATTTACAAAAGCAGTAAAGGACATGTTCAACCTGACAAAATTATATATCATTCAAAAATTGAAGAATAGTCAACATTGAGAATGGTGTGGGGTCACTGCTATAAAAGCCGTATAAAACCATTCAAGCATTAAAATCCTCACTGAGACCAACGAGATGAAGATTAGGATTATTCCTCTAAGAAAGCACTTGTTCATTCACCTGCTGAAAAATTTGACGCAGTAAACCTTGCTTATCTACAAAACCTCATAATTTAGTGGTATTCAAAAAGGTAAATATTTTCAATTTAATGGTTTTGACCCCTTCTACCTCAATTTTTAAATAATTTTTATTTCATGAAACTGTGACAATGAACTTCTTATAGGAATGAAAAATCTGATATGTCCCATTCATATGCCTTTCTTTATATCTCTGTAAGAAATTATTTTTTCTTTCTATTACATGCTAATCAAGACAAACACTAGCAGAAATGGTCTTATTACGTAGTTCCTTTAAGTAGAAGGGAAATAAGGTAACACTTAGGCTAAACCAACAGTCAAACGTTTTAAATGTGCTTCTATGGGATTGAAATCCAATTTTTTTATGTGGCTAGGAGTTGACAAGTTCCCATATCTGAAAAGTTTAAGTATTTTAAAACTTAAACCAATAACAAGAATTATCTCAAAAATGGCCAACTTCACGAAAAAAATGTATATGACATAAACTTGTGTTTTAACGAGATCTAGAATTTTTTGTACATTAAGGTTTTATCTATTTCTTACAGTTTACCAGTTGTGCAAAACTCAGAAAAGTCATCTAGAATAGAAGTCAACCTCAGAGGCTATTCCCAGAAAATTCAAGATATACTTTATATTTGTCATGTAAATATTTTAAATATACATGATTTAAATCAAATTCATTAGAGCCATTTTTGAGGAAACCAAAATTTTCGAAATTTTTCCCATGTAAAGGGTAGATGGAGCTTGGGGGATTTTCTTGAAAAGCTTTGTGTTACATCCTTGGAAAATACTGAACTTAAATATCAAGTTTGGTATTTAACAGACTTTTCGTTTTTGAGGTATGCTGCCCAAGGAAATACACACGCAGACATTTTTATATTTTTTTTGTTTTTTATTCAGGGATCCTGAAACATGAATTTCCTGTGAAATCTCCGTATCAAATTTTTGGATGCAACACAATAACTTTTCTGTACAGTATGTATATGGTACGTGTAGAAGAAGTAAAAAACAAATAATACTGTAACAAAATTTATTGGAAAACATTACATAATGTTAAATTTGGTGATTGTATAAATTTCAGAGTTAGCAAAAACAACTATTATGTGTCTGTATGTTAAGTTGAAGTTATTACCAAATTAATTGTCTTATAAATGGTTTGGAAAATTATGTTTACCACAAGCTGATCTCAAATTATTTTGAGATGACGTTCCCAATGTTATAAGTAGGTACTTGAAATCCCAGGATTCATAGTATTATGGTTTACCTGGAAACATGTGAATCAGTTGAGAAACTCAATGCTGCCATGGTAGCTCAGTAAAAGAGCAACTGGCTAGAGACCGGGAGACCTGTGGTTCAAATCCCGGCTATGGCATTGAATTTTTCAGTCTGACTCTGCCTATCCAACTCCTGTCCTACACATGGCTTGTGTGGAAAAAACAATTAATGCAATAATTTTGATGGTTACATATTTTTAAAGGGGTGGGGATTATCCACACTTCTTATTTCAGTAATGCCAATAAACCCATCCATTATTGGGGTTAATGATATATTTAACCTAAACCCTGCCGAGGATTATTAATATGCAGTAAACATAACTTTGTAGCAATTCAAGAAAGAGTAAGTGCAAATTAATGATTCACTACACTTGGGATGAATATAGTGGTCAAGATAGAATTGGTATAATCATTTCATGAAATCACTCATCAGTTTATTGCCAGAAGAAAAATAGAAGGCGAATTTAGAGAAGGTATTGATCGAATGCAGTTGGTCATCACATCTTACTAAGCGCGCTCTATCTACAAATGTAGATGTATCTATATTAACTTTAACAGTATAATGTCGTCTGATCAGAATGTTAGATTGGATGGTTCAATATTTTTTATTCAAATAGTGAAAATGCCTAATGGAAGAAAACTCACAAAAATAATCAATCTTGCAGAAGATGTTAGACCAAAAAGATGGATACTCCAAATGGAAAATGTATTAATGCATGAAACCAATATTATATGTAGAGAACTTAAAAAAATGATATAACAAACATTCAAAAGGGGCATAAATTACAAGGACATTTAGCAATAGAACTATGTAACAAAATTAGCCACTATTCTGGTGCACCATTTGATCTGATATTTTTTAGAAAATAGAACAATAGAAATTGTGAACAATATCTTAAAAACATGCGTATAAAATCGTCAGTGCTGATGACTATAATACTATAATGTACAAAGGAACTGGGCCACAATAGATATATATATATCATTATGAAGGTAATAATGGCATTATTTATAGTATGTCAAATTATTGTCAATTATGTAATAAGGCAGTCAAACACAAAAATCATAGGTGTGAAGCTATTTGGGTAAAAGTGGCGCATATATTACACCAAAGTCCGAAAGTTACTATACAGATTTCAATAGATATTATTACAACAATGAGCATTTTGAACAATAAAAAAAACAGACATGCCAAACTGTATTCAAATATTTGAGATGTAAGATAATATATAAGAGAATTGAACACAAGTGCTCAAACTGTAAAAGAGAACTTGAAACCAAGAAGCATTTCTGCTGCATGCAGTGGAAACAAGAGAAGGGAGGAAACTGTATAAGAGAATTAGATGTTAACAGTTACGTGCCAGATTGTGCATAGTAACTAAATATACCAAAAGGAAATTAATGAACTTGCAAATGAATACATACAAGAAAGTCATTATCCTAATTTTGATCATGATGAAGAAGACGTGAATTGTTGAATCTTTAAAGATACTGAATCCATGGAAGATACTGAACTTAAATACCACACACACACACACAGACAGACATTTTTCTAAAAATGCTTTTTTTGGATTCAGAGGGTCTCAAAACATATATTTCCAGTGAAATCTCAATATTGAATTTTGGGTGCATTACAATACCTTCTCTATACTCTACGTACGTGATACATGTAGAGAAAGTAAAAATGAATTAAATATAGATTTAGATATAAACAATATTGCAACTAAATCTGTGTTGCCAGCAATTGCCAAAATGCTTTTAAATGCATTTTATGGAAAAATTGGGCAGAAAAGAAAAGTAGAATCTACAGAATATTTGTGGGATATATACAGATGTTGGGAAATTTTGCTCAATGATAAAGTAAGAGTGCATTAATCTAGCAATGTTAAACAAAGAGACCATGGATTGTGGTATCAAACAAAAGAAAATGGCTAGAAGATCCAAATAAAACAAATGTAATAGTAGCTGCATTCACGACTTATGCAAGAGTGCAGTTATACCAATGTTATACAAACTGGGCGATCTGGTTGTGCATTACGACAGATTCAATAATATGTATTGATGATGGGACTGGCGCTATAAAAAATGGGTGTATGCTTGGAGCATGGAGCAATGTGTTAAATGGAGATTAATTATAGAATTTCTATCAACAGTTATTTACACACACACACACACACACATTCACTCACTCACTCTCACACTCACACTCTCACTCTCACTCACTCTCACACACACTCTCACACACACTCTCACACACACTCTCACTCTCACACACACTGATTAATATAGAAGTTAAAAATCAGTTTGTGTTAGCCTATGATAAGCATGTTATCATACAAGAGCAAGATGATATTATAAACACTATTCTTAAAGTTAATAAAAATATTTTTCTTATAAATGGAACAAGCAAATCAGTATACATATATGTATAATGTTAAAACTGGTATAAAATGTATTTCACAAACATAATTTATTTACTTATTTATGTTTTTACTAATCGAGGTTGGAGTTAAGGCCATAAAGCCTACTCTTTTACTCTACCAGGTAATACATTAAATTCAAAACAGCAATGATACAATGAATAAAGGGATAAAGAACAAAAATACAATTCTATATAGCTTAGTAAAAACATATATGTATAAAAAGGTGCAACAAATATACTGAAATAAAAAGAAAAAAAAATGTAAACAAGATTATTTTAAGTGAAATATTCAGATAGGTTGAAACACACATTACTCACATTTACAATTGAAATGCATATTACTTGCCAGCACATAAAATATTGATAACAATAAATGAAAGTAGCAATGTATTTATCATATTAATACAGCAGCAGATTAGGCTTGATTACAAATGTATGCCCTAATTTTCTTCTTGAACAGTATAACATTCCAGTAGTCCCTTACGTCTTCAGAGAGGGAATTCCAAAGACGAGCTAAATCTATTGTAAATGATGATGATGATGAATAGAAGGTTGTATGATGAGCAGGTATGGCAAGAAGGAAAGAGTGTCTCGATCAGGACAGTCAGAAAGATATTTGAAGCGAAATTTAGATAGTTTGGAAAGCGAGAATGAAGGAGTTGATAGAGAAATGATAAAGAATGCAATTTTTTTCTATCCCTAAGCTGGAGTCATTTAAGTGTTTTGAGCAATGGTGTAACATGATCAAAGCTATGGAGATTGCATACAAAGTGTACACATGTATTCTGAGCCGTTGATGTCTTAGAGTCAATTTTAGGTTAGTAAAAAGAGAGTCACAATAGTCAAAATGGAGCATCACAAGTGTTTATATTAATATTTTTTTAACTGAAGTCAATAAAAAGTCATTTATACGTTTTAAAGGATAGACTATTGAGAATGCTTTTTTAAGTACATTTGCAATTTGCATCTTCCAGTTTAAATTTTGATTCATATAAACTCCAAGATTCTCAACTGCATTATGAAATGGTATTTCAGAATTATTTAATGTAATGTGTTGTATATTATCTAAATTTAGAGTTCCCAACAACCGCTTGTGTCCCATAATGATTGCCTGTGACTTTCCTGGATTTAGCTGTAGTCCATGTTTTAATGACCAAGTCGATAGTGAATTTAAGCTTCATTTATAGTCTTAATTGAGTTGTCTAAATCGCTAGGGTCTGTGTATAAGTGTAGTTGCAAGTCATCAGTGAAAATATGGTGTTTACAATTTCTTATACTTTCAGTAATGTCATTTATGTAAATAGCCAACAACAAGGGTCCAAGCACCGAACCTTGTGGAACACCAGCTTTTGTTTCCTTCCAATGAGGTCGATTTGATCTAATTATATCTAGAACAGTTTGCTCAGATAAATAAGATTTGAACCATGTTGTAACACTATTTGACATATTCAAATATTCAAGCTTACATACTAATAAGTCAATATCTACTGTATCAAAAGCTTTAGAAAAATCCAATATAGTAAGGTGAATTGTCTGCTGCTTCACGTTTGTCCTCAGTAACTTTTAGCAATGCAGTATTTGTGACTTATGAGATGATTGCTAAAACTATTTGCCAAACATATTGTGTTAGGAGTCTTCAATCCTTGGATTGGTTTGCAGCGACTCTCCATTCAGATCTTCTCTCTGCTTTCCGTTAGAGTTCTTCATATTTACTGCATTTCATATCTTCCATAATTTGTTTTATATATTGTGATCTTGCTCTTCCTTTGCCACTTCTTCCTTGTATCATACCTTCTATTATAATATTTAGTGTGTTCTGATGTCTTAATAAATGGCCTATTAATTTTGTTCTTCTTCTTTTAATTTGGTTCCAAATTCGTTTTTCCGCTTCTGCTCTTTTATATACTTCTTCATTTTTAATTTTGTCACTCCATTTAATTTTTAGCATTTTCCTATAGCACCATGTTTCAAATGCTTCTATTCTCTTTCTTTCTGCTTTTAAAATTGTCCAAGTTTCACATCCATATAACATGATACTCCATACATATGTTTGTAATAAATTCTTCCTGGTTTCAAGGCTAATATTGTTTGCAGTAAATAGCTGGTACTTTTTATTAAAAGCAAGTTTTGCGTGTTGTATTCTACTGGTTATTTCTGTTTTGCTCCTTCCATCAGCTGTTATTTTGCTTCCTAGATATTGAAATATTTTGGTTTCTTCTAATAGTTGTCCATTTAGTTTAACTGTTGTGTTACTATTCCCTTTCTTCCTGCAAGTCATAATTTTTTTTTTTTATTTATTAATGTTTAAGTTGTAGTTGTTCCTTAATGTATTTCTAATTTATTTATGAATGTTTCTAAATCTTTCTTGTTCTCCATTAATATTGCAATATCATCTGCAAAGCGGAGCATATTGATTTTTATCCCCTGTATCTTTATTCCAGTGTCTATTTCTTCCATGATTTCATTTAGTGCACTCTGTTTAAACAGTATTGGGGATAGTGCACATCCTTGTCTCACTCCTTTTCTTATATGGACTATTTCTACTGGATAGTGATCTTACATTCCATGTTGCAATATACTTCATTGTTCCTCTTGTTGACCCGCTCCGGAGATCCGATTGCAGGCCTATTTTACCTCCGGATATTTTAACATGAGAAGACTTCATGTCATAGTTCGCTGATTCTTGAGAATTTTATGTGGTGGTTTCTCGTTGCCTTCCGCATCGCCAATCAAGCCATCCCGACCATGCCAGTAAATATTGAGTCACAACCCAATTATACATTTAGTGTTTCTTGCGTTGTGTAGATACTGATAGTGCTGCTTCCCACTATCAGGAAGAAAGATTCTTCCGCCTCTTCTGCCGTTGGGACATTTGTCCTCATCCGCCTTGGAGCCGTTGATCCTCTTCGCTGTATCCCCAGCTAGGGGCCCTCACAGGGTACTATCATCCGGAGCCAGATGAACCCAGGTTTATTAATGAGGTGTTACTCCTCCCCCTCCTCTTTTCTAATCCGGGCTTGGAACCGGCAAAGGCGAAACATATACAGAAGCAATAAAAAATACATAAAATTAGCATTAGGTATAGATCCATTAAGTCTTAGATAAGTAATGGAGAGCTTATTGCATGTGTGTATAATTTGAGAAAGTGTGTAAGAGACATTAGAATTAGAAGCTGAAAACCAATCAATAAAATTCTAAAAGATTTATTTTATAATTCACCTTGCCACCATTCAGTTCTATTAGACCGTACCACTGATACTGTGTTAAATTTTTTATATAAAACGTTCACATGTAGCAGAAGATGCTTATGTTGAAGAAACTGATTGTGATGATTCAAGCGATAATGATTCTAATTAAAATTTGTGCAAAATAAATGGACATAGAATCAAACGAGAACATGAATAGATTTGTAGGTCAGTTATCAAACAAAGAAATAGATGTTATCTATCAATATTTTAAGTGTCAAAACTTAACATTTTATGCTAATTGAATATTTTGGTATATTTTTCCTTTATTTTGAGTCTACTTTTGTGTAAAATGGGTTAGTTTTACAATGCTGTTATTTCCAGTTGTTTTGACTCCATTTTGGGTGTATTTTGATTTGCTTTTTCACCATGACAGAAAAGAGCACAAAAATTATGGTATAAAAATGAATGGTTTTATTCTATAGTAATATATATTTCTATTTTTTAATCACATGAATGTTTCTTACATTACAATTTTTGGATATTTTTACTCTATTTTACTATAAATTTCCCAAATTTTCCAGGATTCAGATTTACTTACATTACGATTTTTGGGTATTTTTACCTACTCTAATTTTGATATTGTTTTAAAAAGTGTACTCAAGAACCCTATGTTGTTTTTAAATAATCATTTGTATTTGATGCCTGCATAACATTTCTACTGTGGATGCTCAATGCATCTGCGGATACAACTTGCATGCTGAAAATATCTTGTCGAACATAGCTGCTGCTCACTGTGCATTCCCAGGTCAATTACATGGCAATAAACTTCAAGAAATAATGACATGTGCAAACTGTTGCTGTTGTCATAAACTCAAGCTGGTGCAACAATCGCAGCTTCGATGTTAAAGGCACTCGCTGACGGCACACATATTCATTTGTACTAGTGCAACAATCGCAGCTTCAATGTTAAAGCCACTCGCCGATGGCACACATATTCATTTGTACTAGTGCAACAATCGCAGCTTCGATGTTAAAGGCACTCGCCGATGGCACACAAGTTGCTCGTATGCATGCAGTGACAATGGTTGCAAAGCATATTCACAATACCTGTATATTAAAGGTGTTTACAATTGATGTATATGATACCTATATATAAAGTATTTTTTCACATGTTTTTAGGAACTCGTATGATATTGAATTACAAAATAAACTTTTCCTTATTTTTAGTATTAATATATAGGAATTTGCAAGTTCTCTCTCTCTCTCTCTTTCTCTCTCTCTCTCTCTCTCTCTCTCTCTCTCTCTCTCTCTATATATATATATATATATATATAAATGTTTTTTGGCATAGTAAAATATTTTTCAATTGCTTTCTGTACAAGCGTGAATGACATCTTGTAAGTGTTAGTGTTTTTACCTGTTTTCAGCATCATAATTATTATTTTACAAGGGTTTAAGCCTATGTTATCATTTGTTTTCCAGCTTTGATGTATGAAGTTGTATGTAAAGAATCTTAAGTATGATGTTGTGTTCTCTTTAAGACGGTACACATTACATGTATAAGGCTTTGGTAACCTTTTAGCCTTTAAGTTGACAAACATTAAGGGAAAATTCCTTTAAAAATCATAAAAATGGTTGTTTATATAAAAATAGTACCTGTAGAAATGAGACATTCATATTTTATTTCATTGTTTAAAAAGAAGTGTACTAAACTATAACTACTAAACTCTATAACAGAAATTATATTTCAAAACTAACATAAAGAGTGAAAATCTGAATATGTGTTTGCGTGGATATAAGTAGTATCTAAAACCACTCAATCAAAAATGATAATTATTTCATCATTGAGAAATCCCATTCTTTCTCACAGACATGGACTTTAAAAACACCCAATTTAAATGTATAAATTACTAAAAGACTGAAAGGCATTTAAAAAGCCTTCTTTGAGAAGCTAGAATATCATTGCTATATTCCTCAGAGAATGAGTATAGTAACAAAACCTGATTACTCATTTTACTCAACAGATAATTTGTGGTAAAAAAACAAAAACTTTTTATATTTTATTCCAAGCAATATATAGAAGTTAAAAAGTGGCTATTTATGTTATTAAAATGGTGAAAATTGTATATTATTTAATTGGGATTTAAAAAATATACATAAGTGTGTTTAATGAAAAATATTAAAATATCTTAATAGCCTTTATTCTAATTCTAAAGATGATGCACTGAAGTTTTTGGGTGCTGGAACCTTCTGATAAACTTCTGATAAGAATTTGGAATTTAGTTTGTTTCCTTTGAACATATGTAATAAACAAGTTTGTTAGCAGGGCGTGCTAAATAATTATGAAAAAGGGTAAATTGCTAACATTAGAAATGAGTGAACCAGTAATCTACATTACTAATGGAAAAGATTATTTTTCTCGACAACGCAGACTATAATATGTCCTTTCCAAAGAGGTTATGTGAAAGCTATGTGACTTTTATGTTACTTATTAAATAACTATACACCCAAAAAGATGTTACAGGGGTTTAAAATATCTCCTATTGTTAATAATTTGACATGACCATTGTTACTGATGGTTGTTCAACCACCAAAGGGATTTATAGAGTATGCAGCATTTCTCGAACTTGTAACTGCTAAGGGGAGGTTAACACATTGGAGCCCAAGTATAGCTCGGGCCATAGAGATGTTCACGAGACCCATGCCTGAGCATAGCTCAGGCAGGTATTTCTAAGCTTTTAATGCAATTCCACGACCTTAACTCAGTCTTGGGCTATGCGGAAAAGAACATACATCAGTTATCGTTTAGTTGTCTGATTTGTGCTGCCATCTGTCCTTGTTTTAATCATCTATTAGGAATTTTAGGAAATTTAGTAATATTGGCTGCTCTCGGGTAGTCACGCTGTTTTCTTTGAAGGTGGGTGATCTGTTTGTTACATTTGTGCTCTTAAATGTTAAAATGCTGCATTTTCCTCGATTTCTGTGAACTGAAGCTGAAACTCAGGATACAAATGAAGCTGTGGAAAATTGTGGTTTCAAGGGAGACTTTTTCAAACTTTGAATAAATGGAGTGTAAGCAGCTTTACACAGTTTTTTTTTTTTTTTTTCAAACTCATATTTGGTACTTGTTTCAATTTAAAACAAAATATTAATACGGAAGCTATGAATATTTTCTTGTTGAGAAATCCTTGAATACCATACTTTTAGATTGTCCCAATACTTTTCAGCAGATTTAATTAATGTACTGTAAATAATAACTCAAAGTAGGCGTAAAAACTGGGTTTCTTGACACTTCAACTAAAGAAAGGCCTGAGGTTCAATGTGTTAAAGAAGTCAGATAGTCGCCCAAAGTTTCTCCTTTGCATGAACGTTAGGGTATTTTTCATGCATTATAAAGAATAGCTGGGGCTGTGCAAAATTAGTACTATAAAGAGTAAAACAGAGATTAACCATAAAATTCCTCAAGATAAGTACTATTGTGTCAAGAAAGTTCTGGAAATTTGCCAATAAAACACAAAAATTGAATTATTCATCCAATTTTATTTTATCGCCTTCAAAGTAGGTCCCTTCTGAAATTATACATTTATGCCAATTAATAATACAATCATCAAAACATTTTTTGTAGGCACTTTTAGGAATCGATGTCAGTTATCACCGCAAATTTTCCTTTATGTCTTCTATTGACTGAAAACGGGTGCCTCAAAGTGGTAACTTGAGTTTTGGAAAGATAAAGAAATCAGTAGGAGCCAGATGAGGTGAATACGTCGGTTGTTCGATGAAATTTGTTGAGTTCTTGGCCAGAAATTCATTCACAATAATAGCCTTGTGAGCAGGTATGTTATCGTGGTGCAGAATCCATGAGTTGTCGTTCCACAAATCTTGCCTTTTTCGCCGTATTTATTCTTTCAAACGCCACATAACGCTCAGATAATAGTCTTTATTTACCATCTGGCATTCCCAGAGAGTACATGACACCATGATAATCGAAGAAAACTGTCAACATGTCCTTCAGTTTTGATTGAGTTTGACGTGCGCTTTTAGGTTTCGGTTCAGTTGGAAGGCGCCATTCGGAAGCTTGTTGACTGGTTTGAGTGTCAAACTCTTAAACCCACATCTCATCACCAGTTACAATGCGTTTCAGGAATGTGGGGTTGAAACTGGCTCGTTCTAGCATGTTTTCAGCAATCCTTACGTGATTGAGTTTTTGTAGAAAATTCAAGTCTTTCGGAAGTAACCGAGCTGCAATGCAGGCTATGCCCAAACAATCGTTTAAAATGGTACAAATCGATTTGTGAGACACAGAAATTTCAGCGGCAATTTCTCTCAGACCTAAATGACTATTTTCAGACACTATTTTCTTCACTTTAGCGATATTCAGTTCAGTTGAAACCGTTGATGGCCGACCAGAGCGAGGCAAATCTTCCACCACATCTCGACCACTTTTAAATGTACTGTACCACTCATATGCACATGTTTTTGATAAAGTTGATTCACAGTAAGAATACTACAAAACAGTCGAAATTGCAAATAAAAATGGTTTCACAAGATCCCTTGTAGATAAAAAAATAAAAGTAGCTAAAAAGAGGAAATTCTTAAAAGTAACAACCATTCTCTCAGTAACAGAACAAAAGATAGGCTTCTAAAAATTCACATTCCATCCATGGGCATTTGACAAGTTTCAAAAAATACAACATTCAGCTAGCACCAGTAAACCGTCACAGCATAAAAAATGAATTAGGCTCAAATCTCAAGGATGTCATCCCAGAAAAGAAAAAATTGGGCATATACAAAATGGAATGCAAGGATTGTAATCAGATTTATATTGGAAAAACAAAAAGAAATCTCGAAACAAGATCCAAAGAACATTTCAGAAATATAAATCAAAAACAATTTGAAAAATCAGCAGCTGCCACCCACTTTTGGACAAAACACTACAATATAAATTCAGAACCAAAACTTCTAAAACACATAACAGAAAAACAAGAGCTGGCCACATGGGAACACATCTTCATTGTAAAAAATAGAAATAGGGTTTTCAATTTCGACATTCCACAGAAGGATGTGTTTAGCAAGTTCATTGAACCACCACCACCAGAGGAGACAGCACTTACAGCATCGCCAGCTTCACCACAAGGAATTAGTGATGTCTGATTGAAAATGAAGGAAACTAGCCCTTTGAATCATGTTCCGGCAAAAATCCCAAGTAAGTGTTGTTTAGTGTAATTAATCGACTCATCAAATAGATGAAGATAACAACACTGTTTACAACTTCCACAAAAAGAAAAATGACAAAAGTAAATGCTATACAATATTTACATAAATGTTACAGTGCTACATATTCAGAGTTTACAATACTATTTAGACTTGCATGGAAGCATATTAATGTGCATTAAACTAAAACACTTTGTAAATCATGTAAACTTGCAGCACTGCTTGCAACCTTTTGTTCTTCATTATTTTGTCATATTCTGGTTCTAATTCGGGACATTGTAAGCCCAATATGTGCACTAAATTTCCATCACTAAACTACTGCATGAATCAGTTTTGACATTGTTCAACTTGCTGAAAAATTGCTCACAACAATACATTGTACCAAACTGCCAAAGAGACATATATTTGTAAACTTTACTTTTGGTAGGATACAAACAACTTTACTCCCGACAGTCCTAAAGTACATAGAGATGTGGATGGAGGTTGATTAATTCCACTGCAAAGTGTATGGGTACATCTTTAACATTGAATGCAAACGGCTTGTTAAACAATCTCCATTTTGTTCTTGGTCTTCAGATCATCAAATTGGATTTAAAATTCTTCCAAAGTCTTCCAAAATTGCCTTGTATTTCTTTTGTAAATACGGATTTAAAATATGGAAAATCATACAAATCAGTATGCTATATTTGATACATCCAGAATCAAATTTCTCCATGAAGACTTTTAATTCATCAATCATTGTAAAGATTAAATTGTCTTTTCTTTGTAGCCTGGTGATTAGTGTATTTAAGTATAATGTTAGATCACTATCTGTTTTCTGATCTTTTAAAAGGAATATCTATTTTGCATCATAACCAAAAACTCTCTCGAGCATGTTGTCTTTGATTAGCCATTAAATTTGAGAATGATACAGCAGACCTAAAAAAATTAGAATTTTTTATCTTTTAAAATGTTTTGAAACTGTATGTCAAAGTGAATTGAGACCTAATGTTATTCACAACTGACATTTTTTATCCAACGTTCTGACTTTGCACACAATAACTCGCGATGAATAAAGCAATGTACATGTAGTATGCCATCTGGGTTTATTCCTTTTTCTACGTTAAACCTCAAAGGCTTCCTGATGACCCGTCATGGATGGCACTCCATCGGTTGCAACACAAACTATGTGTAATGAAATATTAACATTTTGTATTATTAAATAACTCAGAAGTTTGAGACAAGTGAAGTAATTAAAGTATAATAGTTAAAAATCTGATGTGTTCCATTCACATGACTTTCTCTACATCTCTGTAACAAATTATTGTTAAAAAGCCTATGCTTCTATTTACTTCATGGTAATCAAGAAAAAATTAGCAGAAATAGTCTTATTACTTGCTTCCTTGTAAGTAGAAACAAAATAAGGGAGTACCATAGGTTAAAGTGATAGTCAAAAGCTGGCTGCTATGTGACTGAAGTTCCTTCATTTGTATGCACAGGAGTTTACAAATTCATGTATGAGAAAAGTGTAAGTTTTTCAAAGCTGAAACCAAAAACAAGGAATATCTAAAAAACGATCAACTCCACGAAAAAAATGTGTATTATATAAATTGTGTGTTTTAACATGCTGTACATTTTTTGTACTGTAAGTTTTTGTCCATTTCTTACGGTTTAGCAGTTATGCAAAATTCCGTAAAATTGATCCAGAATAAAGTAATCTTCAGAGGTTATTCCCACAAAATTCAAGATATATATTATATTTGTCAGGTAAATATCTTTATATATGCTATTTTAATCAAAATCGTTAGAACATTTATGACAAAATCAAAATGTTTGAAAATGTTCCATGTAAAAGGTAGTTTGGGAGGGGGGAGATATCTTGAAAATCTTTGTGTCGCATCCTTGGAAGATAGCGAACTTAAATACCTAGTTTGGTATTTAACAGACTTTTCATTTTTGAGGTATGCTGCCCACCCACCCACACACACATACACATGCACACGCACGCACACACACACAATTTTTCCAAAAATGATTTTTTTTATACAAGTGGTATCAAAACATGTATTTCCAGTGAAATCTGGATATGGAATTGTTGGGTGCAAAACAACACCTCTATACACTATGTACATAGCATGTATAGACAAAATAAAACTGCATGCTCAGTCCTAGGATAACTCAAGTATTATGGCAGACACATACTCAGATCATCAAGCACAAATTAAAGATTTAAATGCCCTTGCTGTTCCATGCTCGGCTCATTCTCTCAATCTTGTTGGTTCTTCTGCTGTGGGATGTAAACTTCTTTGCTTTTATTCAGGAGCTATATAACTTTTTCTTAGTGTCTACAAACAGGTGTTGAAAAGTCAATCACAACAGGTACGATACTGTGTTCTTCGTGATTAAGAACCAATCAGCACTACCGTCAATATCTGACAACAACTAAGAGAAACCACTTACTTGCTTTGAAGCTGCAGGTCTTCATGATTCACTCCAAAATTTGGAGACATGCTTTACTGCATTATTGTGGAATGATATTTTAGAAAGGTGAAACTGTGTAAGCAAAACATTACAGTCTGTTGAGTTTGAATTAGAAGTTGTCTTCAATCTTTACAATTCATTAGTAACATATCTTAAATGTAAAAGAGGTATGTTTGATCTTTACAAGGAAAAAGCTATGAACCTGTGTGGGGAAGATATATACAATACGACAGCACCAGGAAACAGAAGTAAGCAGCAACTTGGTGAGCAAAGAGAAAAGTTTGTGTTTTCTGGCAGAGACAAATGTTTTCAATGTTATTATTGACAGGCTGTGTCAAGAACTGATACATAAATGTAATGTATATGAAGGGTTGTTTGCTAATCTTGCTCTGTGAGTTAGACACAAAACAAACTTTATGAGCTACTTACTCGGACGAGATAGAGGCTGGATTCAACAATGAAAGCATTCACCTTCGATGCTACATGAATGAGGACAATAGATAAAGAAATGTCATTGCTGTGTCTATACAAAACACTCCATAAGAAAGGCCTATTGGGTGTTTATCCTAAAATTGGTGTAGTATTGCCAGCGCAAAACTTCTGGAATTGTGACCCTGAACGCAAACCTAGTTGCTGAGCCTAGCTTATCAGAGTTTGTAATATGATACTTTGCTTACTTAAAGTCACAGCGAGCAAACTTTGTACAGTGTGTAACGAAAGTGTTCCGCATATGTTTGTATTGAAAGTGGGCAGTAAATAGTGTTCATTTTATTTATTTAATTCTTTTAATCTTGGCTCCTATGTTTTCAAAGCTAAGCGGCAAGGTATTACTTATTCAGATTAGAGAAATAATTGCAAATGTCCTTGACTTCATGAAACAACAGGCAGAGATGAAGGAAGAAAATGTATGTTCCCTGAGTTCTTCGAAAGCCTGTAGAAGGTGAATGAAAGATTAGCTAAGGCAACTGATATTTCACTGAGTTCCGTTTCCAGGGTTCTCAAAGATAGAAAGAAAAAAAAATTGGTATAACGTTTTTAAATTAAAAGATGTGGAACAGTTGTGTCACCAGTGAATTGCAGAAATTGGCAGGCCAAATCAAATAGAAAGAATTCTAATCCAGGATAATGCTGCAGAAAGTAGCGATAATTTTGATGATGTCAATGACGTGAGCGAAGACGAAGGACTGTGAGGTGTGGAAGAATTGGAGGCAGACGATTGACATTGTTTATATAGTAGGCCATTTGTATAGATGTTTTGTAGATATGAATATAACATATGTTGATCAGTGCAGCGCCGTATAGTGCAGGTGACAGATATTTAACATTGACTGTGACAGGCATGAATCGACTGGTGAACTGAAAGTGCAACTCACTTCCTAGCTCTCATTAAGATTTTCACATGTCCAGATCTGTTGTACTATGTATAGCTCTGTGTACACCTATAGCAAATTGTTCCACAGAGATCATTTTCAGTTCTCAAGAGAGTTAAAAATTATTTTTGTTCACTAAGAGAAACTGAACACTTTGTCAGTTCTTTGCAACTGTCTGATGTGCTTCATTAGATCCACTTTGATGACGTCATCAATACTTTCTCTATGAAATGAAGGAAATCGTTATAATTTACAAGTAAAATGCATGTATTTTTATTCCAATAATTAATTTTTTCCTGAATTGTAATTTTCATTTGATGCCGTTTCATTTAAAACCAATTTAAACCTGTATAACAGCTGCTTATGTTGTTCAGAGAAAATTGGGGGAGAAAGTTTTAGCATGCCTAGGGGCAACAAATCGGTGCTGACTATGAGGTTTGCATATGGGAGAACTTGGTGAATTATTTAATATAAAAATAAAAAATTGCAATAACTTGTATTGAAATAATAATTTATTCATATTTTGCAGAAACTTTATTAATTTCAGTGTATATGAGCACACCAAATTTTAATTCCAAATGGTGATGGTTTTTCAAAGATCGATTTCATATGCAATGACCCATGCCAAATAATTTTTACTTTCTCAACCATGATTACATATTAGGTAGGGAAGGTATTGTATTCCACCAAAACTGTCAAGGTTTACCAGAATTACATGTTTTGAGATCCCTGAATAGAAAAAAATGTATAGATAAAGGTGTGTATATGCGAACACCATAGTTTAAAAACAAATAATTGTTTAATGCCAAACTTGATAATTTAGATTTGGCATTTTCCAAGGAAGTGACATAAAGAGTTTTAAGAATATCCTACCTTTACAAACTACCCTTTATAGGGAACATTTTTTGAAACATTTACTCAAAAATAGCTCTAATGGTTTCGATTAAAATACTGTATGTTTCAGATATTTTCCTAAGAAATGAAAATGAATTTTCTGGGGTAGCCTCTGAAGATCTTTTGATTCTGGATGACTTTTAATATAACTGATAAACTGTAAGAGATAGACTAAAGCTTACTACACAAAAAACATAGATCTGTTAAAGCATACAATTTATGACACAGATTTTTTTATTGCAGAGTTGACCATTCCTTTTTGGTTTCAATTTTACTTTTCTGAGATGAAGAGTTATCATTTATTTCAGATATCTTTAGTTATACTCATGACAATGCAAAGAGAGAGAACCAAATTTCAGGTGTATGCCATAGCAACCAGCTTTTAACACATTGGAGCCCAAGCCCGAGTATAGCTTGGGCCATCGAAATGTTCATGAGACCCTTGCCCGAGCATAGCTGGGCAGGTATTTCTAATGCTTTTAATTCAATTCCACAACCTTAACTCGGTCTTGGGCTATGCGGCAAAGAACATACATCAGTTATCGTTTAGTTGTCTGATTTGTGCTGCCATCTGTCCTTGCTTTAGTCAACTATTTTAGGAGATTTAGTAATATTGGCTGCTCTCAGGTAGTCACGTCATTTTCTTTGAAGGTGGTGATCTGTTTGTTACGTTTGTGATCTTAAATGTTAAAATGCTGCATTTTCCTCGATTTCTGTGAACTGAAGCTGAAATTCAGGATACAAATGAAGCTGTGAAAAATTCTGATTCCGAGGGAGACGTTTTTGAACTTTGAATAAATGGAGCATAAGCAGCTTTACGCAGTTTGGTTTTTTCAAACTCATATTTAACATAACATAACTCCATGGCACGACAGCTCACGGGGAACCTTGGCCTACCGCCCGGCCGCTGCGTCCCCCATCTCGGTCCACTATAGACGTCATGGATGGGGTGCAGTATTGGAGGGTGAGACGTGGTCAGCGCCTCGAGTCCCTCCCGGCCGGTTAATGCGGTCCTCACGACCTGGAGCCGCTACTTCTCCATCAAGTAGCTCCTCAATTGGCCCCCCAGGGACCTTACGAGGCTGAGTGCACCCCGGGCCAGGTCTCCCAGCGGGGGAAAAATCCCCACGCCGGTACTGGGGATCGAACCCAGGTCTCCCGCTTGGTAAGCAGCTGCGCTACCACCGCGCTAAGGAGACGACCTCATATTTAACACTTGTTGTAAATTTAAAATAAAATACTAATACGGAAGTTATGACTATTTTCTTGCTTGTTGAGAAATTCTAGCTGACAAGAAGTTGTGCCATTCAATCTGAAAGTCAATTTGTACTGAACCCAGCAGAATTCTCGTTGGTTAGATAATGATGTGCTAAAGCACATTGTTGAGGAAGAGAATGGAAAATCTACAAGGATACAAATTGTTATCCTTAAAAAGAGGATTTTTGAAGTTCTGCATTATGTGCATGATGGGAGTTCTGGATGCCATTTTGGACAACAGAAGTTTAGTTCACGTTGAAGAGGGATTCTACCAGGTATACAACAAGGATGATGTCCAAAACTGGTGCAGGAAATGTGAGATCTGGGTTACAAAGAACAAGCCAAGAGGATCCATGTGCCAATGCAACATGGAGAGCCTATATGCCTTTCCCTAAGACAGGTACATTTTGGTAGCCTCTGACTATTTCTCCAAGTGGATTGAAGCCTTCATACTCCAAACAAGGAAGTCTTTACTGTTGCAACAACCTAGTGAGGGATTTTGCTTTGTTTCATTTATATAGCCCTCTTTAACATCTAAGGTCATATTGGGGGCTTTGTATTAAAAACAACTTGTCTGTAGGTTCTTTACATTGGGTGTAAATGACTTTATTTTCCTCAAACTCGCACACATACACTCTCACATACATACTTCCAGACTCTGTGGGAGGATAGGGAATAATTATGATTAAAGAACAATTTCCCCACCCCAACCGGGAATCGAACCCGGGACCTCTGGGTGAGAGTCAGCTCGCTGACCATGTGGACAGTCAGTGAGTGAATTCTTCCTATGTTTTGGTACTCCTTTAGAACTGCATTCTGAACATGTAAATAAATAACACTGGTATGCAAAATTTGAATTTTTGTCTGGGCTTTTTATTTTAATATGCCATTATTCCTAGTTTGAGTGTGCTGAATCAGAATATGAACTCAGTTTTTCTCCATCTATTTTACACAATATAAAAAATAGTAATATGAATTTTTATACTGGGCTCTATTGAATATCTTATATTATTAAATAGACATTAATAAATCAATAATTGTTAACACAACACTTTCATAATCAACTAATATTTCATATCATCACTTACATTTGAACATTAGACCAGTTTTTTACATGCTGCCTTGAAATAAATCCTAGAGTTCCTTCTATGGAATAATTTGCTACATCTCTTTTCAGCGACCAGCTATCATATTCACATTTCACTTTCCCTGTTAACATCTTTCCATTTCCTTTATATCCCAGTGAAATCTTTCACCCTGCTCCTCACTAACACAGCTGAGGTTTTCTGGAAAAAAGTCCAAATGAGACTCATATTGCAGCCCAGCTTTCAAAAGTTCTCAAGTATATTTTCTATAATATTTTTGTAATTTAGATCCTTGTAATTTTCCAGAAAGTTTTCAGTGAGACTCTTAAAACCAATCCATGCCTGTTTTTCAGTATCTGTCATTGTTTCTTCAAATTAGATATTAGGAATCAATTTCCTAATTTGTGGCCCAACAAATATTCCCTCTTTAACTTTAGCATCAGATATTCCGGGAACTTCTTGCAGATATATTTGTAGCAGTTATCCTTATTTAAAGCCCTCACATATTGCTTCATTAAACCTAATTTTATGTGCAAAGATGGCAACAGAACATTTTTGGGGTCTATATGACACTCATGAATTATATTTTTCATTCCTGGCACGAGACTGTCTCTTTGCTTCTCATTTTTTGTTGTCCAGTGATTGGATTGGGCTCTACCATTCCATTCTAAAATACAATTCCATAAATTGTATTTTAGTGTAGCCTGAATGCTGACATAGTAGCATGCACTTTTAAATCTCCGCATACTGCCACTTATGTTCTGCATATTTGACTTTTTCTAGGAGTAATTTTAAATTATAATATATTTCCTTGAGATGAATTGGCTACTGGAACTGATGCATATTTATCTCCATCATAAAGAGTGTACCTTACAGATTAATTCTCCATTCATCTGTAATGTATTCAGCAGCTCCCAAGGTAATCGCTAAATCAGAAATGTCATGGCAATATGTAAAATTTTTTTCTCTGTGAGAAATATGGAACAAATTCCTCTTCATGGTGTCTATAGCAAGAAAATGATGTTCCCAGAGAGAGGAGATGTTTTTGTTTTAGTCTGGATCCCAAAAATTCAGCCTGTGTTGAAGTTGATGAAACCTCAGGCTGTATTTGGATATCTAAATCACTGCTGCTGTTTTGAGCTTTCCAAATGCTTTTAATGGAGAAGGCACAGGAAGACCAGGACCAGGTGATATGGATCTTTTTGCTGACAATACATTTGGATAATTGATTTTTTGTGTTGAAGCCTATAACATCACATACTAGCTTTTTTCCCTTTACTCCATTTCCTTAATTGTTCTACACAAGTATACATACTTTTTTGGAACCCATTTTTACTTTCTCCATACGCACTATGTACATAGAGAAAGTATTGCACTCCACCCAAAAATTCGATACCGAGATTTCACCAGAAATATATGTTTTAGGGTCCCCAATATCCAAAAAAAGCATTTTCACAAAAAGGTCCGTGTGTGTGTGTGTGTGTGTGTGTGTATGTGTCCGTGTGTTGGTGAACACGATAACTCAAAAACGAAAAGTCGGTGAAATACCAAACTTGGTACTTAAGTTTAGTATCTTCCAGGGATGCGACACGAAGATTTTCAGAAAAATCCCCCCACCTCCAACTACCCTTTACATGGAACTTTTTTCGAAAATTTTGATTTTCTAAAAAATGGCTCTAACAATTTTGATTAAAATTTTGTATATTAAACATATTTACCTGACAAATAAAATGTATATCTTGAATTTTCTGGGAATAGCCTCTGAAGAGTAGTTTATTCTGGATGAATTTTTCATATCTACTAAACCATAAGAGATGGACAAAAACTTAACCCACAAAAAATGTAGAGCGCATTAAAACACACAATTTATGTTATATACATTTTTTTCGTGGAGTTCGTCGTTTTTTAGACATTCCTTATTTTTGGTTTCTGCTATGAAAAATATACTTTTCTCATACAGGAACTTGTCAACTCCTATCCATACAAACAAAGGAACTTCATTGACATAGCAACCAGCTTTTGACTATCACTTTAACCTACGGTTGTCCTTTATTTTGCTTCTACTTACAAGGGAGCGAGTAATTAGACTATTTCTGCTATTTTTTTCTGAATAGCATAAAGTAAATAGAAGTATAAGCTTTTTAAGAATTATTTGTTGCAGGGATATGGAGAGAGTCATGTGAATGGTACACATCAGATGTTTTGTCAAGATCTCCAAGCTTCATATGAAAATTGGCATTTTAGGCTTTTAACAAATTTTGTAATATTTTGGCATAATTGCCACAGATATGGCAAAATATATGAGGGTTATTTTTAAATTTCTAGAAGACATATTGGGTGGTATGAATAAAAGTGAGATGTATCTTATGAGACACTGCTAGCAGAAAATGTGAGATGCAGCTAGTCTTGAGACAGGTCTCATCAATTTTGTATGAATAAAAATTTCCCATCCAAAGTGAGATGCGCTACCTGCGACTCATACTGCTATCTGTATGTACACAGATCAACAATGTATTGTTGCAGGGATGGAAAGGCTTATTTCAGGCTTATTATGATTCAATTTATACCGTCAAAGTGGAGCCAGAACACATTTTAATCATGCTTTGTGAATGTTTTGAAAAACTATTTAATAAAATCGTAATTGTCAAAAAATTAGAAATTTGCAATGGCCAGAATTAAACAAGATTTAAGAAAATTCTTGATAGGGATTATAATGAAATTATATTGTTTAGGAATATAAGTAATGTAAAAAGCAGGATAAAACAAAAAAACGGATGTGTTCCACTCACATGACTTTCTCTAGCTGTTCCACATACAAACTATTCTTGTATCTACATCATGCTAATCGAGAAAAACATTAGCAGAATGGTCTTATTACTTGCTTTGTTGTAAATAGAAGGGAAATAAAGGAATACATTGGGCTAAAGCGACAGTCAAATATTTTAAAACCTGACCATTATGTGAAACAGAAGTTCAGTTTGCATTGTATGGCCAACAGTAAAACTAGAGAGACAAAATAAAAGCAAGCATCCTGTTTTAAGATGAGTTAACATAGTTTAAAATTGAAACCAATAATAAGGAACATCTAAAAAATGGCCAACTCTAAAAGAAAAACGTAAGCATATGACATAAATAATGAACGAGATCTTCATTTTTTGTGTAGTAATTATTTGTCTAACTTTTACAGTTTATCATTTATGCAAAATTCATCCAGAATAAAGAGGCCTTGAGGCCATTCCCATAAATAAATAAATACCATTCCATTTGGTATTTACGTTCTTTGAGCTATGTTGCACAGACGTGTGCACGCGAGCTGACCTTCTACTAAAATACCTTTTTTTTTTACTCAGGGGACCTCAAAACATATTTGGAGGGAAATCTCGACATCAAATTTTTGGGTGGAATACAGTACTTTCTGCAGCAACTATGTACATATATGCTAGTGAAAGTAAAAAGCAAATGTTTTACAAAAAATAACAAACCTATACATTTTTATTTATTTATGCTAAGCTTCATACAGGTGAATATGACCGGTGTTCAGCCCTGGCTCTTTACCGGTCATACTCATATTTTACAATAGTTTATTAATTCTAGTTTATTACACCATTTTGTCTATTTACTGTCCATATCCATTTATTTTTCACTTTGCATAAGAATTGTCCTATCTTCTTACTATCTTTTTGAAACATTTCAACTACTACTACATTTCTATCTATTTTAAACCATTTCTTATTAATATACTCTTTTCTCCAAATTTCAGTCCCTTTGCATATAAATAAAATGTGTTCCATATCTTCATTTCTGCCACATATAAACCTATACATAGAAATAAGAGAAAAGAAATCCTTGGACTTGATAACAGAAACAAATCCTATGAAAACAGTGAAAGTTAAGAATAAAACATCAAGAGCATATTATTTTACATATCTATTATTTATTTAGTTACTTTTAAATAGAACTAACTACTACTGTAAAAGTTGCACTATGTTAAGGAGTGCAAAAACATATTTTTGTAGAAGATTATAGAAAGTATTATATCTCATAACTCGTTCTAACTTAATTGAAATAATTCCAAGAGTTGTATTTATTAAAATAGCTGTAGTTCCTGTTACATATTGTTTATAAAAGCGTATTTGTGTAGTCACTTATTATTCTTGTTAACAAGTTCCTTATTCTTGACCTTTTTTTTTGGTCCTCTTTCCGTAATATACCTATTTCCTGTCCATCATCACCATCACCATAATCAACCTGATATTCATGATCTTCCTGCTGTTACTCCTCTCTGCAGTATTGGACCACAAAAACCTTGTAATCATTTCCTGGAAATGTTTATTATAGAGAACCATACAATATAGAAAAACGAAGGTGCTCTGTAGCTAACATTACTTTTTATTGAATTATTTGAAAACACTCTTTTGCATGGTCAAAATATCTTTGTATTATAACACATTCCTTGGCAAGATATTTACATAGGGCCTAAATGCTGTCCAGAACCCCCACTCCAATGTAATAACTCCATGGCAAAGCTCATAGAGAGCCCTGGCCTATAGACCGGCTGCTGCGTTCCCCATCTCAGTCCACAACAGATGTCAAAGCGCTGACCACATCTCACCCCCCTGGCCAGTGAATACGGTCTTCAGGACCTGGAGCTGCTACTTCTCCATCAAGTAGCTCCTCAATTGGCCCCCCAGGGCCCTTACAAGGCTGAGTGCACCCCGGTCCAGGTCCCCCAGCAGGGGGAAAATCCCCACGCCGGTACTGGGAATTGAACCAGGTACCCCACTTGGCAAACAGCTATGCTACCACCACGCTAAGGAGAGAATCATCCAGAACCCCTGCATTATTATTATTAAATATTTCTGCAGACATCAAAATGTTGACCCTGAATAGATCCATGCCATTCTGCATCACTTGTAAACATCGCCTTTCCTGATAATGATTTTGTCTACATGAAATTTTGGTTTCTTCATTGTAATATGGGTACAATTGAAAGCTCCAATTGCATCAGGGAATGTGTCAGACTGTTGCCATATTGCTTTAGTCATTTGAAATGCAGCAGCATTTACCAGAAATAAGATCCTATCAAATGCTCATAACCTTGTGTAGCTGCAGTCATTTGAAATGCAGCAGCAGACCAACTTTCCAAACAGTTTTGGAAACTGCATTCTGAGAGGCCTCTATACAAAGAAAAATACTTCTGAAACAATAAAAACAATTATATTCTTCATCACAATCTATCTTCTGCAATGCCACACTGAAACCTAGGGTTAAATGGTCATCATCTTACTTCTCACCCAAAGGTTCTGGGTTCAGATTTCGGCAGGGGCAGGGAATTTTTTTTTTTAACTACAATCATCTTCTATCCCCACAGAGTGTCTAACTATGCTTGTGTGTGTGTGTGTTTGTGTTTAATAGTATAAAACTTAAAAAACAACGTTAAGAAACCTTATAGTTCAGGGAAAAAATCACCAGCATTTGTTTCCAAAATAAAGCCTCCGATATGAAGTTAAAGGGGGATGTATAAATGAAAAAATAAACACAATAATATTCTAATCTTTACTCTTTTGCATAAAGCTTGTTGCTGTTGCTTCGGAAAGAAAATTTTGTACAAGCCACTGCACATTTTGATTTAATCGTGAAGTTCATTATAATTTAATTCTTCCTTCGCGTAATATATAAAACTTCCTTCCGCTCTCAAAAAACACCAAGACTGATACTAAATCTGCCTATAATTTGATGCAAGAAGCTGCGTCTCACATGTTGAGACACCTTCTAAGGTGACTAACAAATCATGAGATGCGTCTCATAAAAGTATTTTTTATTCATTCCAAAACCTGAGACATGTCTCATTACCTAAGTAGGCGAGACATTGGTCACGATCAAGGTCACTTCCATCTTGAATTATTGAATCTTTAATTTGATACATATTTGATCACTGTAGGCACAGACTTATATATTAATTGAATTTTTAAAAACAAAACTGCACATGTTATTTTATACTGTGAGTTCTGCAACATTTCACAGAAAAAGCAACTTGTATTTGGAAGAGTGATAAACATTAGCCCATTTTAGAGCAAGTTATTTTTTTCTCTACAATTTGGTACTCCTATTATATGTTGTAGAGCTTCTTAGTGTAAATAGAATGGCTGATTATTATTTTAATCAAGATAGTATGGATAAAAAAAAATCTCCTATCCACTTTATTTAACAAACTTATTGGGCAAAAGAAGAAATGCATCTCTGACCTTGAAAGTTTCAATCCTGTGTATTAATTAGTTATTGAGGCCATAAATTTCAAAGATTTAGCATTGCCAGAATAGGGTTTTCCATCTCCCCTTAAACCATAAGTTGCTTTTGTAACCTTTATTAGACTATGTTTCAGGGCACATCATCTTCAACATTATATCATCAGAAAAATGATTGATGTAATGCAAGGTGTTCAACTCTCAATGCATCAAAAGATTATTACAATAAAATAATAAACACAGAAAATAATTTATGAAAGACCATCATGTATTTAAACATTTTTTCACACAGCTAAATGTTGTAATCTTTGTTGAAAATATAGCAGAAGCAAGTAAAGGAGACTCTGGAGCTTTTATGTAAAAGAAATATGAATCTATTTATTAGATTCCAGTTAAATATTGAGTAATCAACCTAAAAGGATTAAATAATTTTTAATGTATTAAATATTAAATTCATAAACTGATTAATCAGAGTAATTAATGAAGTAATTATCTAAGAATTAGTTTTTTCTAAATTTCAGCAATGTATCATCTGACTTACATTTAAAAGGCACAAATTTATACATATCACTTTTAGTGTATATGAATGCATTATTGTTGTTATTATTAAGCAATATGTTCTTACTTTTCTGCTGTTAACTTTCTCCATTAAGTCATATAGCTTTACTTTGCAATTTAAACTTTCTTGGTTGTACCCTATTTTCTTCAAGTTCGTTTTGTTACCCTTTTATTCCTTTTCGTTCTTTTTTTTTTCAGCAAGATTTTTATATATGTGTAGACTATTTTTTTTACTTTCTCTACACATACAATGTACATAGTGTATAGAGGAAGTAATGTACTTCACCCAAAAATTTGATACCAAGATTTCACGGGAAATACATGTTTTAGGACCCCCTGAATCCAAAAAAAGAATCTTCAGAAAAAGGTCCATGTGTGTTTGTGTGTGTCTGTGGACAGCATAGCTAAAAACAAAAAGACCGTTAAATACAAAACTTGGTATTTAAGTTGGGTATCTTCTAAAGATGCGACACAATTTTCAAGAAAATCCCCCCACTCCCAACTACCCTTTACATGGAATTTTTTTTTAAAATTTCATTTTCTCAAAAATGGCTGTAATGATTTTGATTAAAATATAGTATATTAAAGTTATTTACCTGACAAATAAAATGTATATCTTGAATTTTCTGGGAATAGCCTCTGAAGACTACTTTATTCTGGATGAATTTTATGGAATTTTGCATAACTGTTAAACCATAAGAGATAGACAAAGGCTAACTTAACAGAAAATGTAGAGCTCATTAAAACACGCAATTTATGTAACATACATTTTTTTGTGGAGTTGATCGTTTTTGAGATATTCCATGTTACTGGTTTCAGCTTTAAAAATTTTATACTTTTCTCGTTAGGGAATTTGTTAACTCCAGTCCATACAAACAAAGGAACTTCAGTCACATAGCAACCAGCTTTTGATTATCACTTTAACCTATGGTACTCGCTTATTTCCCTTCTACTTACAAGGAAACAAATAATAAGACTATTTCTGCTAATATTTTCTCAATTAGAATTAAGTAAATAGAGGAATAAACTTTTCAACAATAATTTATTGCAGAGATGTAGAGAAAGTCATGTGAATGGAACAAATGAGATTTTTTTCATTTAGTCTTCTCAGAAACTGCAGTACTATATTGTGTCAATGTGTTCATTTATCTAATACTCACTGATATGGCGTTAAGTGCAGCTTTTCCCAAAATTGGCACTTGCACCAACTGTAGTGATCGTCATGAGTCCACAACCGTTATGGGATAAATATACCTAGGGTATTCAGAGTAGCTCAGAGGGAAGCAGACTAACACTTCACTGACATACAGGAGGGAGATGCAATGGTGAAGGGTAGTTAAAAATAAAGTGATTCTACATTGTTAAGCTGGATAGTAATGATGATAAGAAGACAAGTTGACAATGCTAGACAAGCCGAAGCTTACCTTAGTTAAGTAACGCTATATGTGTTCTGAAGTATACAATGATTGGTTTAAAGCAGTAAAATCCCCATTGGGGCATATTACCATGCTACTCAAACAGTTAACATGTCGGTTTCAAAAGCTGCGATAAAATGTTCTGTTTTACTCCACGCATACTCGATGTCTTTCTGTCTATTAGCTGAAGTGATACGCGCTTTGCTGCACTGCAAAAAGTCGGCAACTTCCCAGAATAATCAGTACGCTATCTGACAGGTTTGTATAACAAAGATAAAGCCCTTGGTAGCACGGTAATACTGATGTGGAATCAGGCAGCAATATGTCCCAAGTGACCCCATGATTATAAAAAACAGAAATTTAAATATGCTTTTTGTGTTGATGCTACTGATTTTTCAGTTGTGAGCTACATAGCTAATAAATGGGAGAACAGAAATTCCCTGTGCCAAGTTGGGTCCTGCATTATCATCAGTTTCTGCAAAGTTCCAGAAATCCATATGTTTGTATATGAAATTATATTAATAAGAGCAAAACTATATATGTCACAATGTTTGTAGTACTATCCTTTTTCACATCTTCCTACAATTATTACTATAAATGCAAAAATTTCACTTTGCATTGGCTCTGTTAGGATTGGTTTCTCAAAGACGTTTGGAAAATCCTATAATGCAAAGTAAGTTCTTTGTAATTGTGAAGTTAAGAGTGTAATTCTTTCTTCTCAAATGATATGTTATTTTTCACTGAGTATTTCTACTAATGTTGTAATCCTTATTAATGTTTCTAAATGATGAAAATGTTCTCGTTTTTTCTGAACCTCTACTACTTTGCAATTCATTCTGATCATACCACTAGTCAAAAATCAATGGAGAAAACATATAATGGCCACACTGCCTTTAATTGACACCAGCTGGATGATAGAACAACCTCTAAGAGGCAACTTTCAATTTCAAGGTTGCGGGCTCAAGACCAGCGGAGGACAATGGATATTTTTGGGCGTAAAAATCCTTAGCATGGCTTCCTTCGGAAGGGAAGTAAAGCCGTTGGTCCCGTGTCGTAGATTTACGGCACGCAAAAGAACCTCAAGCCTGATAGAGAGGCCTCTGAGCAAAATTAAGCGACCTTTAACACCCAACTGAGAATGGGATGCTGAGAACCACAATAGTTAAAGAGCGTTCATAAATAACACACCATATATTTTCCAAAGGAGTAAGCAACTCTCAAGGAGATATGTAGTTGAATGTGTTTAATGGAGGAGAAAAAAGAAAAAATCTGATGTGTTCCATTCACATGACTTTCTCTATCTCTCTGTAACAAATATTGTTAATAAGCTTATCTTTTATTTATTTCATGTTAATCGAGGAAAATTAGCAGAAATAGTCCGTCCCATTCCTTGCTTTATTGTAAATACAAGTGAAATAAGGGAGTACCATAGGTTAAAGGGAAAGCCAAAAGCTGGTTGCTATGTGACTGATGTTCCTTTGTTTGTGTGGACAGGAGTTGACAAATTCCTGTATGAGAAAAGTATAAGTTTCTCAAAGCTGAAACCAAGAAAAAGGAATATCTCAAAAACGATCAACTCTACGAAAAAAATGTATATAACATAAATTGTGTGTTTTAACGTGCTCTACATTTTTTGTATGTTAAGTTTTTGTCCATCTCTTACGGTTTAGTAGTTATGCAAAATTCATCCAGAATAAAGTAGTCTTCAGAGGCTATTCCCAGAAAATTCAAAATATACATTTTATTTGTCAGGTAAATATCTTTAATATATGATATTTTAATCAAAATCGTTAGAGCCATTTTTTAGAAAATCAAAATTTTCGAAAAAAGTTCCATGTAAGGGGTAATCTGGGTGGGGGGATTTTTTTCAAAATCTGCGTGTCCCTAGAAGATACTAAACTTAAATACCAAGTTTGGTATTTTACCGACTTTTCGTTTTTGAGTTATTGTGTTCACAAACACACGGACATACTGACACACGGACACACACACACACACACGGACCTTTTTGTGAAAATGCTTTTTTTAGATAAAGGGGACCCTAAAACATATATTTCCGGTGAAATCTCAGTATCGAATTTTTTGGTGGAGTGCAATACTTTCTCTATTCACTATGTACATAGTGCGTATAGAGAAAGTAAAAAGGGAGGAAAGTCTATTATTATATGAAATGTAACAAATATTCATATTTAGTTATTTAGCCTGAGAGTTAAGGCCTTCTCTGCCACTCTACCAGGCAGTACATTAAATTCAGTACATCAATGATACAATGAATAAAGGAATAAAGAAGAAAAATACAATTCTATACAACTTAATAAAAAAAAAAATATAAAAAGGTGCAACAAGAATACTGAAATGAAAAGAAAAAAAAAACTGTAAACAAAATTATTTTAAGTGAAATGTTTATGTAGGCTGAAATGCATATTTCTCATATTTACAATTGAAATGCCTATTACTTGCCAGCACATAAAATATTAGTAACAGTAAATTAAAGTGATGTATTTATCATATTAATACAGCAGCAGATTAGGTTTGATTATGAATGTGTGCAATAATTTTGTGCTTGGACAGTATAACTTTCTGGCAGTCCCTTACGTCTTCAGAGATAAGCTAAATCTATTGTAAATGATGAATAGAAGGTTGTTTGATGAGCAGGTATAGCAAGAAAGAAAGAGTGACATGAGCGAGTTTCTCAATTATGACAGTGAGAAAGATATTTGAATCGAACATTTAGATAGTTTGGAAAGCGAGAATGAAGGAGTTGATAGAGAAATGATAAAGAATGGAATTTTCTTCTATCCCTAAGCTGGAGCCATTTGAGTGTTTTGAGCGATAGTGTAACATGATTGTAATCGACGGAGATTGCATACAAAGCGTACACACGTATTCTGAGCCTGTTGAAGTCTTAGAGTCAAATTTTCAGTTAGGTTAGTAAAAAGAGAGTCACAATATTCAAAATGGGGCATCGTGAGCATTTGTATTAATATTTTCTTAATTGAAGTCGGTAGAATATAATTTGCGTGTTCCAGTTTAAATTTTGATCCATATAAACTCCAAGATTCTTTACTGTATTACAAAATGGTATTGTGATTAACAATAATAAATGTCATTACTTCTTTTGTAAAATGTGCACCTAGGAGGTCAAACATTTTGTGAATGTAGGACTCACTCTGCCCATTTTTCATTTCCCTCTTTTAGTGCATTCAAACCCTACTCTTTGGAAGACAAAAAATATCATCTGATCATATTGTTTATAGTATTTTCTATTGTATACTTATCTTGAATTTTACAATATACATGCACTCTCTATTGGTCCCATTGTCATTGCTTTGTTAAACATCATTATTGCATTCAATGCTTTGGTCCAAATATAAGTTCCAACTTTACAACCTCTGAAACAGGAGCAAGTCAGCCATACCACTTTTTTTTTAAATAATTTACTAAATCTTAGTCAATATATGCGCTTTTTTCAGCTACATAATTGTAATAAAAATTAAGTGTCTGTATTATTCACTTTTTGATGAACAGTTAAATATCTTTTAGCTACAAAATTAATTGTATGAATGTACAATGACAATGAATTAATCCTCCTTATCAACAATTGAGGTAAACTGTTGTACCTCCTATGCACTTAAATAAATCTAAATGAATATGATTTAAACTAATAAAATTAAGTTGAACTGTTATGCAAAACATGTTTTAAAGTAATGACCTGTTTTATGGAGCATATGTATTTGCTTGCATTTTCTGTTCTCATAGTGTTTTTGTTGTTAGATTTTTTTTTTTTTGTTTTTTGTTTTTTTGTTTAACCTGGTGGGTCATATTGGACCTTGATGTCTAAATGATCTTGGGGTCCATGGAGCTTAAAGTTGCTCCACATTCGGCCTTCACAGGGTAAGGGAAAACTGGATAGCTCACTCAGATTCCAACTCGCAACTTCTTGAATGTGAGGCAGACGCACTATCCCCACCCTACCAAGGCAGGTTAGGATATCATGTCTTAGACACTTGAGTCTTCTTTCTCAGTAGCTTGATGAACTCTCAATTAACAGAAAGGTAGTCTGAAAACTATGATGCATGCAGTAGAAATTCATAGGCTTTAAGACGATAATTTATGTTATTGGATCATATGTATGTATGGAACTCAATAATATCAGTTTTAATTTTAATTGTGTATCTTGATTTGAAGATTCTCAAGCACTCTAGTGTTATTAATAATGATAAGTTAATGACTTTGTTGTTCCCTGTGATTCACATCATAATGGAAGCAGTAAAGCATATTCAAGTTGAAACAAATTGAGTTTCCTGTCCTATGCTGGTATAATTTGATGGATGGATATCATTAGAGCATTAATGTCCAGTATGTGTACATATTTTGTCATAATGAGTATAAAATTATGGGTCACTTCTCTAAGAGTGGTTCTCATATGAGGCAAGAAACAGAAAAGATGTTCTCTCTAAAACTAACAAAGGAAGACTTAGTTTATAAACAATATTAACATCACATTTGCACAAATCATTTCATAAGTAATTGCAAAGAATATAACACTTAATATGCTTATAATTTTATGACATAAATGTTTGCTCATTGTTTGCATCAGCACATTTTAAGTACCAAATATCTGTATTCTAATAAATTAGTGAGATGTGTATTTTAATTAATTAAATATGAATAGCAACAGTATAATGGATCTCATAAGCTGACAAGAGTGAGCAAATATATATTTCACACCAATACTACAAGGGTCACTACGAAAGTTTTGAGATACAAAAAAAAAATTAAACTGGATAAAATCACTTTGACTTTTCAAAGTATTCACCACCACATTGTCTGCACTTTCTCATTCTCTCAAACCACTTTTGAAAGCATTCCTGCCAGTCATTTTCATGTGGGTGTAAAAGTTTACTTTTGAATGCTGCATCAGCTTCTTCAGGGCTCGTAAACCTCGTTCCATGTATGCGATTTTTCACTGTGGGGAACAAAAAGAAGTCACATGGAGCCAAATCTGGACTGTAGGGGGGATGAGTGATCAACTTCACCTCTGTGGACTCCAGAAACTGGATCGTTGCATTGGCTGTGCACAGAGGCGTTGTCATGGTGGAGCAGGATTCCTCGCAGTCCTGTTCTTGGCCACAATTCACGAAGCTTCTCAAAAACTTGTGGTAAACAAACTGTGTGTACCAGTGCGCAGTAACTCTCCTTTGTTCCACAAGTGGAATGGTAACCACATGATAAGATTTAGAGAGGAAAGTGGCCGCCATTTTCTTCCCAACACTGCATGATTGCCTCACTTTCACTGGTCAAACTGATAAATCCAAGTTTTAGCACCAGTGACAATGTCAGAAACACACTGAAAATTGCCTACATCGAATCTGGCAAGCATTTCTTCACACCATTCAACACGGTTTGGTTTTGCAGATCAGTTAAATTGTGGGCACCCAATTGGATGACACCTCACGCGAAGATAGTCAGGCAATATTTTCAAAATTTCTGGCGATCCAATTTGCCTCAATTTCCTTAAATGTCACAAAAAATTTTTCGCAGAGCATTCTTTCCACAGCAGCTATGTTTTCTTCAGACACTGCTGTAGACAGACGACCACACCTAACCTTGTCCTTTAATGAAGTTCGGCCTGTTTTAAATTCTTGAAACCACCGAAAAACTGTGGCATGGGATGGAGCAAGGTCTCCTAAAGCCTGTTGTAATGCTCAAGACTTCGATCTCATTTAAACCCATTTTAAAATCATACAAAATCATTGCACAAAAGTGGTCTCTTTGCATCTCCAAGCAACACTAGAGGTTGTTGACCTTGCGATGTAGATGCGAGGGGAGATGGAGGACGCAAGCTGATACCTGTTTACACTCGCAAAGAATGTGCAATCCGTTTCAATTGATCAACCTTTACACGTATCTCAAAACTTTCGTAGTGAGCCTCGTATTTGCTTTAGGTAACCATACTAATAAGTTGACAAAAACACAGTCTCTAACATGCATGGCTTACCAACTCTCTCTCCACAGAACCGACAGCAGCACCAGCACCACCACCATTACCATCATCATTACAACCTAACATCATCACAACATCATCTACTAATGACTCCCCCTCACACCAAAACCACCAGTCGAAATCTCCAGCAAACATCACTGTCCTTGGGGGTAAAACATCAACATCACCAGCAACAGCAACAGCCTTTGTGCGGGAGTACAAGGCAAAACAAGAGCAGCAGCAGCAGTGGCAGCATCAGCAATAGGACATATCTCCCACCCTTGCGCCTGGAGTATCAGCAACCATATTACGTGGCAGAGCCCTATGTTACGGATAACATAGTTTACGCGGATCTAGCTCTGGCAGCAAATGGCAGGCGTGAACCTCACCTTCTCCCTCATTACAGACCATCACAAACTTCAACTGAATATGCTATCCTGAAGTTTCATGATGTTGGGCAGGAAATAGATGTTTGAAGAGGTTGGTACAGGAGAAATTAGCATTCTTTGGGCTTCTAGATATTGCACACTATAAAACAGCTGCTTTTTATGGGTCTAAATAGATATATACCTTTATTTCATCAGCTTTTGGATTATTACATTTTCATTTTAGAATTCTTCTTGTTTTATTAATTTCACAAAGCATTAAGGCTGAAGTGCTTTAGAGATAACAATAATACACATCCTTACTTTTTATTTGAATTGAATCACCATCTTGTAATATCATAAGCAAAAAAAAAAACACCTGTCAGTCTGATGATCCAATATTTTAATAGTAAAATTGATGTTAAAGCAAGAAAATGTTTAAAAATGTTGTATTCCAACATATCTGTGTTCTGAGAACAATAGTACATGCAAATCTCTTTCTCAAAGGTTATATATAGAATTGCACCTTTATTATGCATACTATCAGCCTCTGTTTGACCTTTGTCATAATAATCTAATGTGCTTGCTAGTTTCAAATATTAATCACACCATAATTGCAGTAATTATGATCTTTATAACTAAATTTTCCTTTACTTTCTGTCCACATAGGCTAAATATTAACTAAAGTGTAGTATGGAGTTTTGATATCAGGAGCATCTAGAGCAGCCCTGCAAAGGGTTTGCGCTCCCAAAGCCGGCTCACAGTTAGTGCTCAGGTACTGGCAGCGCTCTTGTTTACAAGTGGACAGAGAGGAGAGCTATCATACAATATGTACATGAAAACAAGTGCAAACTTTCATAAATGATTTCTCAAAATATTATTTTACTAATTTTTGGTTAAGAAAAATATTTATTTTAAACAAATTATTGCCTTCTATAGGAGATTAAATCTGTGTACAAACTAGTTATATGTTATGTCTCTTTGCCAATACATCAAAACGTGGTTTTATGTGATTGGCAGCTGAAAGAAAAAGTACTGACCTTAATGAAACGTCAGCCATAGATGTTCGATACCTGTTTTTATTGAAGCTCATAATAGAAAACAGTTGTTCACAGGCATATGTCGAACCAACATTGAGATCATTTTTGCAGCTAGCCTGTATAGTCATGGATATTTTTGTTGAGATACAGTATTGTAAAAATCATTCAGGTTAGTGGTATTGTTGAAATGATCTTTAGCTCTTATATCACACTGCAAATCATGAGACACCGTTTCAACTGATATTAAGAAAGGAATTGTGAGAATTTGAAATTCCTTCTCAAGTGAATCAAGGTTTTGAAATCTAGAATCAAATTCATTTTGAATTTCAATTAGTATTTCAATGTAATCAGTGAACACCGCTCCATTACAAGCACTTTGTAAGGCACTGAGAAATTGGTCCAGCTGCTATGAAAAAGTAATCGCTTTCCCACGCAACGTTGAAAGTATTTGCCTGATGGTCACTTTTAGATTCCTCCATTATAGAAGGATACGTAAGCAGGGAGCGTTAGCAACACCAGAGAACTGCTTTAAAACTGCCCTACTACGTCATTCTTCTCTGTGACACAGTCAGCTGGCATTGTGGCTCGCCCGCTCAAAGAGCGCTCTTTGTGCGCCATGAGCCTCTTATGTGCTCCTAGGTGATAGGAATGAGTCCACTGAATGTTAGGAAGGAAATGGTTTCATGACAAACCATTTTTCCTTGGAATTTCAGTAAGGCTCAATATTAAATTCACTAGCTGCTGTGTCTCATTAGTGACTTTGTATTATTGACAAAACAAAATCAGTTGTTTTACTCATACTTGATGTTATTCTATATGAACAGTATGTTCTTCCATGCTGCAATATTAATGTTTTATTATTCTAATTTTTCACAACTTTCATTCAAATATATGCAAGTACTGGAATTACTTTGCATCAGTGTAATTCCTAGAACATCTAAAGCAAGGAGAACTTTTGTCATCAATATTTTTCAGCAGCAGCATCACCATAATGTTTATAATCCCATCATTTTAGAACATGGAACACAGGAATGATCCAGTCACTGCTATGGTCCTCATCATGATATTGTACCTTATAAGGAACCACATATCTTGGCATAATTCATTTATGAAATTAATTCTCAAATTTAAAAAATGTCTTCCTTTTTATTTCATCACTATCGTTATAACTTACCTTTGTGGTAGCAAATTTGCTTTCTAGCCTCATAGGCTTGAGCTTGAAAATCAATTAGCACAACTTGCCTCTATGAGATTTTGCTTATTTTATTAAGAAAAAGAACAAATAATTTTCATTTCAGTGGAAGCATTAGCTTGTTACTTAACATAACTTTTACAACATCAAACCCAGAATGTAGTGTTTTTACCGTCGATATCATCATGATCACTCTGAGGTGTTAAAAAAGGAGAAATTATGACTCTTACACCATGTTTGGGAATTACTAAGCACTGATATATATATATATACATAAACTATAATTTGATTTAACTCCACTTTATTTAGAATAAGT
The DNA here is from genome assembly GCA_030762935.1 of Hymenopus coronatus. NCBI lineage: Eukaryota > Metazoa > Arthropoda > Insecta > Mantodea > Hymenopodidae > Hymenopus > Hymenopus coronatus. Next base: position 170,320,377 of record CM060881.1, on the reverse strand, counting down.
AAAGTACTGAGTAAAGTAAAATTCCTCTCAAGAATCAAGATTATAGTAGCTGCAATGGTTTAATTTAGCTTTAAAAAATCTACTCGGCTTATACACTGCGCAGTTAATTACAGTGGGATTTGTGCATACTCTGCTTAGTTACTATGCGATACTAAGGAGAATTCATCAACTTCTTATTGCAAAGTGTCTCACCAAATAGCAAGCTGTATAAAGAAAATCTGCATGCTGTGGGTCTATCAACATGTGTAACCTTCTGCAATTATACTATCACTAAACTTTTCTTCCTTTGGTTTTTACTAAAACTGTTTGATGAATTTCATCAACTAACTCATAAGGCCATCATTGTGAGATATACATTTACACAGCAGTATATGATGATCTCAAATACTTCAAAGCAACCTTTGACAAGAGAAAATAGGTGCTATACAATTAAGATTAAAAACATAGATTACACTCAAGCTTCACTCTTGAAATAAAGTAACTTACTTCGGACATGTTTCAGCAGCTGTTGCCACCATTTTCAATGGATTCATTTTCGTGGTAGCGCCCTGTGGAGGTCTCTCTTTTGGATTGATTAATTTTGAGATGAGTCCATTTGTTTGTGGTTTGTCAAAATTTATGACTTTGTTTTTATTCTTTGAAATTAATAGATTTTCCCAAACTGTTAATCCAATTGGATTCTGCACTAATTTTAATAACTTGGGTTCACATAAAAAATTTCAAAAGATTTTCAAAAATTGAACATCAACTTAGCCCCAATTAATGAGTACAGTTTAAAAACATATGATACAAACACAAATAATAAAATCCCCCCATTAAAACATTCAAAGATATATGAAATCAGCTGCAAGAAATTTGAAAAGGTGTATATAGGGAAAACAAAAAGAAACATTGGACAACATTTTAAAGAACAAATGAGATATTTAAAACATAAACAGACAGATAAGTCAGTTGTAGCACATCATTTTTGGACTCAAAACCATAATTTTCATAGTGAACCCAAGTTATTAAAATTATTGCACAATCCAAATGGATTAACAGTTTGGTAAAACCTATTAATTTTTAAGAAACAAAAACAAAGTCATAAACTTTGACATACCATAAACAAATGGTCTCATCTCAAAATTCATCAGGAGAGGGATCTCCACAGGCTGTTATCACAAGTTCATCAGTGAATCTCCGTTGAAAATGGTGGCAACAGCCGTCGAAACATGTCCAAAGTAAGGTACTTTATCTTAAGAGTGAAGTATGAGTGTAATCTTTGATTTACTCTTAATTGATTAGTTACTTTACTGTGCATTCAAATTAATGTTTTAATTAATAGATGCTATAGCTTGTTTAATCAACTTTGAGTTTTTCTTACCAATTTTAAGGATTTCTACATATTATACAAAAATGTACTTTAAACTTAACCCTTCAAACAGCCCAAACTATCAACTATCAAACTCCCATACAACATCTCACACACACATACGCACACACACACACACACAGCATTGCAATCTATGCCCAAACTCTAGGATGTAGATCATGTCAAAAAATACATTTATTGATACTTATTAATATAGTTATTTACAAATAATAACTCTGACAATGAATTTTTAGAGGTATCAGTCTTGCATAATTTACAATTACATGTCTGTTTCCAAAAAGCTACTTGTACGTATGCATTTTTAGAATATTCATGTTTATTATATTTACAATGGTACATTATTACAAGTATTTTTTGATTGGATGAAATCCTCCTGTGTATAGGTGTGAGTAATAAGGTCTCTTTTTAATTCTGATCTAAACTTTTTTTTGTTTATGTGAAATTCTTTTATAGGAGAGGGAAGTGAGCTAAGCAAAACTATCCCTTTGTTGTAAACCTGTTTTTGAAATGACTGCAAATTATTTATTGGTCTGTGTCTGGTCTCTTTGTTATGAATATCTGAATTTTTTGTCAACTTTTCTGGGTTATTTATTACAAATGACAATATGGCTAAAATATATTCATATGCTAATGGTAAAATTCCAAACATTTTGAAAAGTGGCTTGCAGTGAGTTGATCATCTTGCCCCTAACATTATTCTTTTACCTTTTTTGAATAATGAACACTTTTTGGCATCTACTGAATTTCCTCAAAATATTATTCCATAGGTCATCATCAATGATTGAAAATATGCATAATAAGCTGTTTTTAGTATGCTCTTATTTATAAGCTGAATTAAAGATCAGATTGCAAAACATGCAGAGTTCAGTTTGGATAAGAAATAATCAATATAGTGTTTCCAATTCGTGTTATGATCGACAATAAGACCCAGGAATTTTGTATTACCAGTTTCTACAATCTGATTATTTTCTTTAGGTCTGCAATGTTTTTCTGCTTTGTGTAAAAATTAATGTAGTTGTTTCAAAATTTATGATTTTTGTTACTGTCAAACCAGTTATTTAGCAAATTTACTGAAAAGATTAGATCAATAAACAGGATATGGAGAAAATAATTAAAAGAATAGCCAATGAAAACACTGATTTGCCTCATTTTCTAGTAAGTATGCTCTACATTTCCTGTATACTTTTTGGCTCAGTAAAAGCCGTTTTGGAAGCCTACATTCAACATGTTAATTGATATCTTCAATGGGTAATAATAAGATTGATATATCCAAATAAAATTCAGCTTGAAGCAGCAATGTTACTCTCCAGCAAAGTAACAATACTGCCATCTAGCAACATAAAATAACACTTTTCTCCTGGTATGCTGCCTTATTGGAATAAGCACAGAGATCTCTGCTTACACAAGTGGTAAGTATATTAAAACAAATGAAAGAATAAGGAAAAAGATTATTTAAAACCAGATTTGATATTAATTTACACAATTATTATAGCCATGTTGAGAGTAGAAATGTAAACATAAAATTCTTGTATTTGAAACTTGGCCATTACCCTCTTCTTCTTTTTCCATCAAGCATTATTCTGTATAATGCAAGTGCCAAATAAAGGGTTAAAAGGGAATGGTAAGCGCTCTGCTTTCATTCTTTTAACACATTCTATCCACTTAGTTTTATTCACTTTAATTGTTGCATTCAAATTTTATATATCTAATAATTTAATACTCTTATCTGTTCATTTATCACTACTCTTAAAATATTCACGTCATTTACTTCAAGCCTCCTTTCGTTTTTCTCTGTTGTCCATATTTCACTACCATAGTATAGTAATTTTAGCACAGGTATCATTTTATAAAATTTTAATATGGTCTCTTTTCTTGCTTTGTTTTTCAAACCTTTTACAGTGCTATTAAAATAGGTAAAGACTTTCATTTTTACTCTCTCTACATGTACATGTATATAGTGTGTAGAGAAGGTATTTTAATGCACCCAAAAATTTGATACCGAGATTTCACCGGAAATACACATTTTGGGTCCCTCTGAATCCAAAAAAGCATTTCTGGAAAAAGGTCTGTATGTGTGCATGTGTGTGTCTGTGGGTAGCACAGCTCAAAAACGAAAACACTTTTAAATACCAAACTTGGTATTTAAGTTTGGTGTCTTGCAAGGATGTGACACGAAGGTTAACAAGAAAATTCCCCCACCCCCAACTACCTACCCTTTACATGGAACTTTTTTCAAAAATTTTGATTTTCTCAAAAATGACTAACAATTTTGATTAAAATATCGGTATGTTAAAGATATTTACTGGAAAAATAATATGTGTATCTTGAATTTTCTGGGAATAGCCTCTGAAGACTACTTTATTCTGGATGAATTTTACGGAATTTTGCATAACTGCTAAACCGAAAGAGAGAGACAAAAACTTAGCACACAAAACATGTAGAGCACATTAAAACACACAATTTATGTTGTATAAATTTTTTTCGTGGAGTTGATGGTTTTAGAGATATTCCTTGTTTTTAGTTTCAGCTTTAAAAAACTTACACTTTTCTCATACAAAATTTGTCAACTCCTGTCCATACAAACAAAGGAAATTCGGTCACATAGCAACCAGCTTTTGACTATCACTTTAACCTATACTACTCCCTTATTTCACTTCTACTTACAAGGAAGCAAGTAATAAGACTATTTCTGCTAATTTTTTCTTGATTAGCATGAAGTAAATAGAAGGATTAGCTTTTTAACAATAATTTGTTGCAGAGATGTAGAGAAAGTCACGTGAATGGAACACATCAGATATTTTAATTTATTAATCTGTTATTTATATGATATATTACCTCCTGAATATTTAAATTCCATCTCTTGTTCTACAATCTAAGACACATTTTTATTTTATACTTTACTTTTCTTTGAACATCTCTTTTGATTACATAGGGAGATAGTCATATTATATTCTTTTCATATTTTATCCCGTTGACTTAGTCATTATACAGTATAAGTCTATTTTTACTTTCTCTAGGCCACATGTACAATGTACATAGTGGATAGAGAAGGTATTGTATTCCACCCAAAAATTTGATGTAGATATTTTACCGAAAATATATGTTATGGGCTCCCTGAGTCCGAAAAAGTATTTTTAGAAAAAGATCTCTGTGTGTATGTGGGTGGGTGGTGCAGAATTAAGTAACTTTGTAGCTGCGGACATTGGCGGCAGAATCCTATGACTTGGGCATACAATCAAAGGTGCACCGTTACGATAAATGCCGCAACAATGGTGGTGACTATGTTGAAAAGTAGCCAGTGAGTCTATGTAATTATACCAATGAATATTTCTTACTTAGTTATGTTTTTGTTCTCGTTATCGGTCATCGGGCCTTACTTTCTGGATGCACCTCATATCTTTCCGTTTGAGAGAAGTTAAATTGGCTAAAATTGAAGTCAATAATCTGAAATATCTCAAAAACTCTACAAAAAAAGCATATGACATAGATTGTGTGTTTTAATGAGATCTACGTTTTTTGTGCAGTAAGTTTTTGTATATCCTTTATGGTATTCCAGAAGTCCTCAGAGGCTATTCCCAGAAAATTCAAGATATACATTTTGTCATAAAAATATCTTAAACATAAGGTATTTTAATCAAAATTGTTAGAGCCATCTTTGAGAAAATCAAAATGTTCGTAAAATGTTACATAAAGCGTAGTTTGGGTAGGGGGGGGATTTTCTTGAAAAATCTTTGTCACATCCTTGGAAGATACCAAACTTAAATACCAAGTTTCGTATTTAATGGCTTTTTGTTTTTGAGCTTTGCTGTTCACAGACACTTACACACAGACCTTTTTCTAAAAAGACTTCTTTTTTATTCAGGGGGACTCAAAACATGCATTTCTGGTGAAATCTCGGTAACAAATTTTTAGTTGCATTACATTACCTTCCTTACACATAGTACATGTAAAGAAAGTAAAAAGAGTGGCAATTTCCCATTTGAGAAAAGTTTATGTATTTTAAAATTGAAATCAATAACAAGGAATGTCTTCAAATGTTTAACACTCAACCAAAAATAAGTATAAGACATAAATTCTATGTTTTAATGATATTACATTTTTTGTGTAGTAAGTTTTGTTTATCGGTATGCAAATGTCATCTAGAATAAAGAAGAATCAGAGGCTATTCCCAAAAAGTTAATGGTATATTTTTTTTATGATGCAAATATCTTTAATATATGGTATTTAATAAAAATCATTAAAGTAATTAAGTAAGAAAATCAACATTTTTGCCATTTTTTTCACGTAAAGGGTAGTTTGGGGTGGAGAATTTTTTTAAAAACCATTGTGTTGCATCACTGGAAGATGTTCAATTTAATTGTCAGCTTTGGTATTTAATGCACTTTTCTTTTTTGAATTGTGTTGTTCACTGCACACAAACACATACATGGATCTTTTTCTATAAATGTTTTTTTTTTATATGGGATCCCTAAAATGTGTATTTCTAGTGAAATGTTAGCATCAAATTTTAGGGTGGAATGCAATACCTTCTCTATCTATGTACTAAGCAGAGAAATGCAAACATCACATAGGTTTGGCCATCCCCTGCTTTGTCTCTTTTGTCCCTCTTCAATGCCTTTCTGTAGCTTGTACCCCTTTCTTTTTCACTTACAGATATATTACTTACTGGTTGTTTGGATACTTTAATATCTAACAAATTAAACACCGATATTCATATTTAAGCACACGGTTGCCATGTGGTTGAAACCCGTTTCTATGCAGGGCCAGGAGTTTACAACTTTCCATATCAGAAAAGTTCAAGTATTTTGAATGTGAAACAAAAATCAAGGAATATCTCAGAAATGGTCAATTCCCTGAAAAAAAATATTAATGACACAAATTGTATGTTTTAATGTGATTACATGTTTTAGTCTATGTCTTAAGGTTTACCAGTTATGCAAAATTCAGCAAAATTTATTCAGAATATAGAGGTCTTAAGAGGCTATTCCCAGAAAATTCAAGATATACATTTTACTTGTCATATAAATATCTTTAATATACAGTATTTTAATCAAAATTGTTTGTAATTTTTGAGAAAATTAAAATTTTTTCCTCTGTAGTTTGGGGTCACATCTCTGAAAGATATTCAACTTAAATATCAAGTTTGGTATTTTACCAAATTTTTGTTTTTGAGTAATCATGTTCACTCGCAGACTTTTTTCTAAACATGCCTTTTTTTTTTTTCTTTCTTTTTTTTTTTTTTTTATACAGGAGATTGTGTATTTCCAATGAAATCTTGGTATCAAATTTTTGGGTGGAATGCAGTACCTTCTCTATAGGCACTATGTATATAGTAAGTGTAGAGAAAGTGAAAATAATATTCTGGTTAACTTATGACAAACAGTTCTAGGGTACCACAACCAGTTTATTGCTAGCTCTGCTTAGTTATTCTGTGCATTTTCTTTTCTGTCAGAACAGACTTTTTCTTGCTTGGTACCTTAAATATTGTTGGTGCATTATGGCATATCTTTAGAAGGAAGCAGAAAGGAGAATTGCAGCTAATTGAAGTAATAATTGAAAGTGAAGCTGATGATTCTTAAGACAACTTACTTTTGCACCTCAGCAAGACATTCTTCAACAAAGGGCATTGTCAAAATTATTGGCAAAATAAGTAACTGAGAGAATTGAAGAGCTTTGCAATGTAAAAAGCTCTGAAATGGAATCAACTGCAAGCTCATATGCATAAAACAGAAATGTTTGTGTACACTGCAAGAAGTACATTTACCTTGAACATTTTGTTACTGTTATCCAAAAACTTGACTGAATATCCCATTCAGTATATGCATTATTTTGATTATAGCTCATTTATATGCATCTTCATTCTGCACAACTAGATCAAAATATACACATTGTCCTTTAAATAAATATGTTAAACTGATTGGCAATGATATAACTTCATTAACTTGAGATGAGAGGGCCAGCACCTAACCAACTGAACCACTCAGACTAACTCCAGCACCTGCAATATTGCCAACTGGGTAATGCAATCTTGTGTCTTAATGTAGTATGCTATTGTCTGATCCTGCACCTGGGATACCATTGTGAATGGCGAAAGCATTTGCAATAAAATCTCTGCCTGATTGTGTAAACTTAACACAGAGTGCAAATTTAAGAACCTGAAATGTGCCTTTGGTCTCTTCTGTTCACAAATAAGATCGGGAGGGACTTTGTGACATTGCAGAACTGTCTGATGAATCAGCAATAGTAGCTGCATACATCCAGAAAACTATGCAATGTTTGCTTACCTCACACTCCCTCACACCTTCAGAACCTTCCCTGGGTCGATGGCTACAGTTAGTGGGACTATGTAGCAAGTATTTTACTTCCTTAAAAAAGAGTTGGCACTTTTTCAGGTTCAACCTGAGGTTGGCTGCCAGAGTCTCTGTGGTACTGTTTTTCAGATTACTGTGATGGTCCTCAAAGATGTTCAGATATAGCAGGCAGGCATTGTTAGCCAGCCACTTATCATTGTCTCCATGAAGCGTTGAAAGGTGCTTGGAAGCAGATTTTTTTTTTCCCTCTGCATGGTGTTCTACTGGTTAATTGGAACCTTTTCTTTGTGGGCACTATGGAAAGTTCAAGATTTAAGTTGCATCATGGTCTCATTTTTTATTTTCTGCCATTTTTTATTTTCTCTACATGTATTATGTACATAGTGTATAGAGAAGGTATTGTATTGCACCCAAAAATTCGATACCAGGATTTCACTGGAAATACATGTTTTGGATCTCCCTGAACCCAAAAAAAAGCATTTTTAAAAAAAGGTCTGCGTGCATTTATGTGTGTCTGGACAGCATAGCCAAAAACAAAAAGACCATTAAATACCAAACTTCCAAGGTTGGGACATGAAGATTTTCAAGAAAATCCCCCCTCCCCCAGCTACCCTTTACGTGGGAAAAATTTAAAAATTTTAGATTTTCTCAAAAATGGCTCCAACAATTCTGATTAAAATCTCTTATATTTGAGATATTTACATGCCAAATAAAATGTATATCTTGAATCTTCTGGGAATAGCCTCTGAAGACCTCTTAATTCTGAATGACTTTTATTGAATTTTGCATAATTGATAAACCGTAAGAGATGGACAAAAACTTACTGCACAAAAAATGTAGATCACGATAAAATACAATTTATGTCATATACATTTTTTTTTTGTGGAGTTGGCTGTTTTCGAAATATTCCGTGTTATTGATTTCCCTTCATATGAAAACTTGTCAAGGCTTCGCCACACAAAGTAACAGATTTCAATCCCATAGCAACCACATTTTAAAACATTTGACTGTTGGTTTAGTCTAGTGTATTTCCTTATTTCCCTTCTACTTATAAAGGTACTGAGTAATAAGACCATTTCTGCTAATGTTTTACCATGAAATATATAGAAGAATAAGCTTACTAACCATAATTTGTTACAGAGATGTAGAGAAATTCATGTGAATGGAATACATCAGATTTTTACAGATTAGGCTCTGAATTATTTCTTCCATTCTTTGCCAACATTATTTTGCTAAGAGTGCATTAATGACTACTTTGTTGGGTCAAGTATATCTATCAGTTGTTGCTGGGTGCATTTTCATCTGGGGAGGGTTTGGGATATATATCCATATTTAGGGATAGGTTGTTTTTCTAAGCTCCTTATGAACTCTTGTACCTCCACCTTTTTAAATTATTTTAGTGTAATCTCAAAGATTTTATGATAAAGTGGGCTTTTTCTACGTGGATGAAGTAAACGTGTCCACAGTAAGATTTTCCAAGTCACTTTCCCCTGTGTGACCATTTGGGCTGCATACATTATGTAAGTTTTCATTTAAGAAAACACAGTTTTATTGTTATTAGTTGTTTTTAATTTATTTTGTCATTGTTTATTATTTGCTATTGCCTGGAAATTGTCCCAGGAAAGGTACAGATTCTGTGATGAAAAATTGACTAACATTTTGGCACAGTTAAATAACTCCTTGTTGCCATCATAGTTATCTCCTCATTTAACTTCTGCACAGGTGTCTCTTGTATTGCCTAGCAGCAATTTGTAACCTCATAGCAGTTGGGGCACACAACACTTATTTTTTTAAATAATTTTGCAAATTAGTCCAAATTAGCTACAGATGATGGTAGTTTGTTTTCCTGCTTTCTCTGCTTTAGCAAATGCTTATTGGTTGCAATGCCTGTTGTGCCTATTTATTGGATGTGATTTTTAATTAAGAGCATTTGATTCTTATTGAGCCAATTTTTACTTTCTCTATACATACTATGTACATAGTGTACAGAGAAGGTATTGCACTACAACCAAAAATTCGATACCGAGATTTCACCTGTATCAAAAAAAAGTATTTTCAGAAAAAGTTCCATGTGTGTGTGTGTGTGTCTGTGTGTCAGTGAACACCGAAAAGTCAGTAAAATACCAAACTTGGTATTTAAGTTCAGTGTGTTCCAGGAATGCGACACGAAGATTTTGAAAAAAATCCCCCCACTCCAAACTACCCTTTACATGGAACTTTTTTCGAAAATTTTGATTTTCTCAAAAATGCCTCTAATGATTTTGATTAAAATATTGTATATTAAAGATATTTAACTGACAAATAGAATTACATTTTGAACTTTCAGGGAATAGCCTCTGAATAGTACTTTATTCTGGATGAATTTTATGGAATTTTGCATAACTGTTAAACTGTAAGACACTGTCAAAAACTTATCACATAAAAAATGTTGAGCATGTTAAAACACACAATTTTTGTTACATGCATTTTTTTTGTGGAGTTGATCGTTTTTGAGATATTCCTTGTGTTTGGTTTTAGCTTTAAAAAATATATAAGTTTCTCATACAGGAATTTGTCAACTCCTTTCCATACAAACAAAGGAACTTCAGTCACTTAGCAACAGCTTTTGACTATCACCTTAGCCTATGGTACTCCTTATGTTGCTTCTACTTACAAGGAAGCAAGTAATAAGACTATTTCTGCTAATTTGTTCTCGATTAGCATGAAGTAAGTGGAATCATAGGCTTTTTAAAAATAATTTGTTGCAGAGATGTAGAGAAATTCATGTGAATGGAACACATCAGATTTTTTATTTAGCACACAAACACACTTGTGTAGGGCATTCCACAGATGTATTCACCTTTGGTTGTAACTAATGTTTAAAGATTGAATAATCCACTTAGAAAATATTATTTGCTCAGTGCCAAAAGCGACTAGTGTATTTCTGATTCTTGCATAAGCATTAATTGTGATGCATTTCACAAACTCTTTACCTACTTGTGAATAATTTTTATGAATTTGAGTTTTCCCATTTTAAACATCAGAGTTAATTCTTTAGCTAGATGTTTGTTTTTGTCTTTTTTCATGTTCTTCAATGACTTTAATTTTCTCGGCAAGTATAAGTGTCATGGTTAGAAGTAATTTATACTAATTCCCTGTCTCTCTTTCTTTCTCTCCCTCCCTCCCTCCCTCCCTCCCTCCGTCCCTCTCTCTTGCTCTCACACACACACAAGTGTGCTGAAAAAATCACTCAAGTTCACAGTTTTCTTCACGTGTGCCTAACCACTTGTCAGAATAAAACTGAGGATGAATGCATGAGAGCAAGATTTAAAGTATCCAGCATACCTATCCTTGAAAAAAAAAACAAAACAGAGCTAAGTATTTGGCTGCAGTAATGACCACTCTTTTATCTGAGTCCTGCAATTGAAGGTGTGAGTGCAAGAACTAGATGAAGGTTTATTGAGGCACTAAGAAATGCATATCTTGTGCTGACCACTACAATTTGGTTCAGTGGGCAGTCCAATTTAAGTTAAAAAAAAAGAAAAGAACACATTAATGTAACTACCACTACTACTAAATGCTCATGAACTATATTTCTTCACTGTCAACAGTCCATTTCCATTTCTTTTTGACTTTTTCTAAATATTATCCCAATGTCTCACAGTTTTTATCTCTAATTTTATTTATATCGGATTTCTTATTCATTTATTACCATTTTTTTTCTTTTCTCCATATCATGGTTTTCTTACAGTCAAAAATGTAATGTTGAACATCTTCCTTTCCCCCACTTAATGGACATTCATCTTGTGGGTGCCTGTTTCATTTCCGTTTAGCCTCCATATTCCTGCTCTTAACCCTCTCCTTTCTTTCTGGCTAGCGTTATCTCAATATATCTTCTCTTTCCCAGATATTTGTTATGGGTAAATAAAGTACAAGTGATCTCTTCTGTGATAGCTGACTAAACAATTTTTGAATTTCTGTATTCTCAAATCTTTTTTTTTTTTCTTTCCTTTTTTGATAATATTTAATGCCTGCTTTTACTACTTTTTCACCACAGGCGATGGCACTGGTAACAGATGGAATGAAGATGGAGCACCGGTGGAATGCAATGGCAGGGGAAACCAGAGAACCTGGAGAAAACCCACCCCTGTGCCACTTTGTCCACCACAAATCTCACATGCAGTCGCTTGGGATCAAACCCTGGCCATATAGGTGAGAGGCAAGTGGTCTAATCACTTTGCCACAGCACAGCCTTCAACTCTTTTTCTTGCTCCCTTCTAAGAACCTTTATAATTTGTTTCTCTTTTCCTCCAAATATCCCTTAAGCCATTATTTTCTAAGTTATTTCTTAAATTGCTTACCGAACTTGTACTTTGTAAACTTGTTTCTTGGTATTTCAAACATTGTTCAAGCAAATTACCATCTTCTAAATTTAGGATCCTATAACAATATTTTAAAGCTCTCTCCATAACTAATTATTTTCTTGCTTGTCTCCCCATTTCAATTTGGGCTACTTCATGTGCTGTTGCTCTTGGTAACCCCAAAACTTCCTTACAAAACATCTTGTGGACAACAACTTCCTATCCATTTTCAAGACCCCATATTTCAATAAGTACTAGATAATAACCAAAAGTAAGGTTTTGAGAAAAACCAGAAAACTTTTTACATTACATTAAATTTGTATTTTGTAGATTATTTGAATCTAGTGTGAAAATATTAATGAATGCACATTTACCAATCAATTTTAAGGCTTATCGCTTATCCAGAAATATAGATAAAAGAGAGAAATGTGAGTTGGAATTAACCATTTCTTGCACTCAGTTGTCGCCCTCCGTGGTGTAATGGTTACCATGCTAACTTCACATACCCAAGGTCGCAGGTTCAAACCCGGAGGACGACATTGGATTTTTTTGGGCGTAAAAATCCTTAGCATGACTTCTTTCGGAAGGGAAGTATATTTACAGCACGCAAAAGAACCTCAAGTTTGATAAAGAGACCTCTAAGTAAAGTTAAGCAGTCTTTCATGCACAGTATAGAATGGGACGCTGAGAACCACAGCAGTTAAAGAGCATCCATAAATAAAACTCTGTTTACATTTTGCACTTAGTTGTTTCAAAGAATGTAGCAATGAATGATATATAAGAAATAATGAGTTTATAAGCAGTATTCTATTCTCTATTTATCTAAATTGTTTTAAAATGAACAAACAACACATGAAAATAATAATATTTGTCAAAAAAACCAAACAAACAATGAAATAATGTTCAACTAAGCAGCCATTAAACCTCATGGAAAGATGCTTCTCTTTCAGTTCCAGAATCTTCATCATTGCCTTCTCAAAAGAGACCAGTATACCATTTCATATGTATTGGTAGAATGTACTTATTTGCCAAACTCATTATGTCATTGTATACCTTTCTCTGTAATAGCAAAGGAGCATGGTACAACTTAGTTGCATCATTTAATGTAGGTATCTGTTTTATTGGAAATAAACAACATTTTGATCGAGTCATAGTGTCCTGACCAACAGAAACCTTTGTAAATGAATCTGTGATATTTAATGATCGTAATTGAAGAACCATGGCCCAAAGCTTGAGTGATTTTATCAATATCACACGACTAGTAACCTGAGAAGCTCTGTTCAATGAAAGCTTCAAATCTTACTTCATTATTATTCACTTAAATGATGGCTGGAGGTGGCCTTTATACTCACTTTCACAACACCAAACTTTTTCGAAGCTGATGAAATTATATTGTGTCATTCTTTGGGAATAAAAACATGCGCTTGATTTTCTCAATCTGTGCAATCACAGGGCATGAATGAATGTCCACGTTCTAGGAAATGATGACATATCTTGAGAAATCTACCAGGAGCAGCAAGTGTGCTTAAATATTGAACCATAAAAATATTCCTGTTTTGTCTCTAAACGGATGTAGTATTTTAACTTAGTCACTGACAGTTTTGTATGTAATGATTCAAAATAGATTTAGATTCATTTTTTGCCGTGGTTTCATCGTACATGAACATTTTTTATTCACTATTGGAACAGGAATAGAAACCCATATTAAATAGCAATAGTTGTTTCTTGTACAGGACTCCCCTGTCATCAAAATTGGGACTGGAAGAGTTTGCTGTAGTCAAATCACAAAGCTTCAACTGATGGGTCATTCTTAGCAAAGTTAGCTATTTGTTTCAGATTGTCATAGAATTTTTGAGCCTTGATTAGATGTATATTTCTTTTGGTTTCCAGTCCTCTTACTTTATCTGCATCAGTTTCTTTCTCTGTGTTTAACTTCGGGCAATCATATCTTTCACAAGTGTCTGATTGGGGAAAACCAAAAGAAAGATTAAATTTAGTATTGAATATATGAAGGTAATATTCATAAATAATGTAGGTTTCTTTGTTAAAGTTGCTTTTCAGGGCTAAACATATTTCTGGTTCAAACTTTTCTAGATACAGATGTGCATTCTCATTAAGCTCAAATTTGCATTCAAATACTTCTTTTTACTTGAGTTTCTAGAGTAATGAGTAGAGCATACCGGAAAACTTTTTATATTTTCACAAATCTGCTCTATAAATAATCTTCTATTCTAGTTATTTGGTCTAGTGGTGTGTTTACCATGCCTATCAATTGGTGGAGTACTGGAGGTCATGTTCTTCTCGACCCTTTTGCATAGACTGCAGAATTCTGTTTTGTAAAGCATGATGCATTCCTAATAAAGCTAATGATGATAGATTAATGATAATAATATCAACAACAATGAGTACTAAACTTGCATTCTTCCCAGTAAACCACAAGGTGATCTCAAATTATTTTTGAGATGACAACCCCAATGGCGACTTACAATGGTATAAGTACTTTAAGTCCCAGGATTCATAGTATAGCCAACTATTATGGTCAGATAGTATTGATTTAATTGTTTTTTTTTTAACACAAGATGTGTGTAGGACAGGATTTGGATAGGAAGAGTCAGACTGAAAAATTCAATGCCATAGCCAGAATTTGAACCATGGATCTCTCAGTCTCTAGCCGGTTGCTCTACCACTGAACTGTCATGGCAATATGCCAGCATAGCATTGGATTTCTCAATTGACTCGCCTGTTTCCCGGAAAACCATAAGGTGATCTCAAATTAATGGTGGCTTACAATGCTGTAAGTACTTTAAGTCCCAGGATAGTATAGCCAACTATTATGGTCAATTAGTATTGGTAGAGCAACCGGCTATAGACCGGGAGATCCGTAGTTCAAATCCTGGCTATGGCAATGAATTTTTCAGTCTGACTCTTCCTATCCAACTCTTGCCCTACACACAGCTTGTATTTAAAAACATTTAAATCAATGAGTGGTAAAGTTCCTTTATTAAATGAAACTTTTTTTAAAAATATTTTCCCATACTCAAGTTACCTTGTATTTAAATGATGAAGCTCTGTTTTTGACATCTTCATTACCAGTGACATTTTCTCTGATGGCAAGGTTTTTGGTTTTCCTCTGCTTCAAGCTCAGTCAGGGCTCCTCCTTTTATAAAGTGGCATGGGCCTGTATAATAGTAATTTTATTCATCAAGATTTTTGTATGCATCTTCATTGTTCATTTCAGAATTTGTGAATGTAGACTATGGCCTATTTAATGAAATACCATACTAAGCCTTGAATATTATAACAGGCTATTAACCCCACCAGGGTTAATGAGCATTCTTTTCATTCAAATTATTGAAATCTTCGAGAATTTTTTTAATATACTCTGAGAACTTAGATGTTCATTTCCTTTTACAATGGCAACCGAGCTATTGTCTTTGCAGGAATATATTTTTCTGACATTCCTTTCCCAAGTGTCCTCATTTCTTGACCTTTTTCTAGGTTTTGCAGGGGAAGAATCTGCAGAATTTATTACCTAGAAGATCACAATATCATTCATCTAAAAAGTAAACATTTTAGGTACCATAAACTCATAGCAAATAGATGTAAAATCTATAATAAATTTAAAATCAAAATGTTTTATACTACATACCTCTGAATCAATGTCACTTTTAACTTCTAGAAACAGCTGCACATGTAAAACCACTTCAGTGGCAAAAGTCACCCAGGCATAACAATGCACGGCTTCGATGTCAAAGAAACTTCTGAAAGAACACGTATTCAATCAAAGATGTGATGCCAAAAGAACTTATACTTAGACTTAACTTACTATGGCACAGGGTTTCACTAATGCATGTGTGTAACAATGGATGCCAGATATCAGCTATGACTTGCTTGCTTTGTAAGTCATATATGATCAGCGATTACGGTCTCACTGTTCCACTGGTCGTTCCAATGACATCGTAACAGGCCTGGCACGATCCCAATGTACTACTAGCCTATTACTCCAGGGCAGCCTCTGGATGTGGTAGATGACATCACCTCATGGTTGTTGAAGGTTAAGGCAGCATCTATTGGTTTGGGTAGGGCGATATAGGAACACCAAATCACCCTGCTGGAAACCTCGGCTGTTGGCCTGTCAGACGTAACGGGTTTTCACCCGGTCGCTTGCTCTCTGGATGTGTTGACGCCAGGGGCAGGTTTGTACACTCCAGGCACTTTCCCCAAACCGGCAATTTCCAACATTATATTACAAACTGATTTATGAATTATTTGCAGGTGATAGTTCGTTTCAAGCAGCTGCAGAGGTTTTAGTTTGCTGGTCGTTGCAACTCTCATTAAGGTGTGTGATAGACATATTGGGGGAATGACGGGAAAAGAGGGAGAAGGAACTCTCATTGCGATAAACCATGCTCCCATTTGTCAATTGGTATCAACGTAATAGCGCAACTGTTACTAAGGCTGCGCCGTGGGCGAGGTGGACAAAGCTGTGTAGGGGCGGGTTTTCTACGGCTTCTGCGCTTTCCCCCGCCATCGCATTTCACCGGTGCTCCATCTTCATTCCATGTATCACCAGTGTCATCGCTTGCGGTGCCATGTGTAATAAAAGCAGGAGTTAAACACTATTAAAAAAACTGTTACCTACTAATGGAACATATCTATTTAAATCAGATATTTATGCAAAGAAATAAAAATTGGATGTGCTCCATTCACATAGCTTTCTCTAGCTGTTCCGCAAAACAAAAAAAAAACTTTTATTCAAAAGGTTAATCTTTTAGTACAATACATCATATTAATCAAGATAAACATAAGCAGAATTAGTTCTTGTTTCCTTGTAAGCAGAAGGGAAATAGGGAATGCATAGGATAAAGCGATAATGAAGTCCTTTAAGAGCTGATTGAAATTCCATTCTTTTCTTACCAGGAGTGAACAAACGAAAATGAGAAGAAAGATATCTTCCCATTCGAGAAAAGTTTAAGTGCCTTAAAATTGATACAAATAATCTGCAGTATTTCCAAAATGGTTAACTCTGCAAAAAAGTATATAACATTAACAAATTAATTTTTCAAAAAAGTTAATCTTACTATTCATATTCAACCAACTATTCATCATTTGTAATGCAAACAATGATGAATGACAATTCTCAGAAATACAAAGGCAATATAAACATTAAAAAAACTAAAAGAAGCTATTAAACATTCGGGCCCCTGGCCTGATCCTATTCCATATGAAATGTTAAAACAATTGCCTGAAGAAGGCCTAACACACCTAAATTAATTATATAATTACATAATATAATTATAGTAGGGTAGCTAAAGCATTTCCAGACCAGAACCATAATGCCATGCTTAAATCCAACAAAGACAAATCACTTTCTCAAAGTTAAA
The DNA here is from genome assembly GCA_030762935.1 of Hymenopus coronatus. Classification (NCBI taxonomy): domain Eukaryota; kingdom Metazoa; phylum Arthropoda; class Insecta; order Mantodea; family Hymenopodidae; genus Hymenopus; species Hymenopus coronatus. Next base: position 170,302,970 of record CM060881.1, on the reverse strand, counting down.
GACCTATAGTGTTATTATACTCTTAGAAAAAAATATCAACAAGGTTCTGTGTGCAATGAATTAGATGACGTGGTCCTCAGATAGGGCTCCATGGTCACCAGTGCTCACACCCCTTCAACTTTTTCTATGGACGTATGTAAAACCAAAGGTTTTTCAGATAAAGCCCACAATTTCAGATGAGTTACACAAAATCAGAGGATTCCACCGGCAACGCTTTTAACGTGACATGAATACAGGCAGGCATAGTCTTTAAGTAAATGAACAGCAGTTTGAACATCTCCGGCGGTGAACATACATACTGTAACAGAAACTTCATTTAACAATAAGAAATAATAATTTAGTTTACCCATGTTTGATAAACCAACCATATAAAGAGAAAATAATGATAAATAAATAATGCCTACATTATACAAAAGCGTACTTTAGAAAGGAAGTTTTTTACTATTTTTCAATTGATTTTTGTGTCTCACAGTACAAGGAATATCTCAGAAATAATTAACTCCACAAACAAACAAAAACAAAGCAAAAAACAAAAACCATGCATTTGTCATAAATTGTGTGCTTTGTACTTCAGTGAGAGCCATATTTTTTGTGTAGTACGATTTGGTGCATCTTGGGTTTACCAATTCAATAACTATTAAAAGTCATTCAGAAACAATCCCACAAAATTCTAGATATAAATTTTATGTGCCATAAAATATCTCATATAAGGGAGTTTAAACAAAATTGCTGAGCCATTTTTGAGAAGATGAATTTTTCAAGAATTTTTCCTTATAAAGGGTAGTTTGGCATTGGGAATTTTCTTGAAAATCTTCATGTTGCATCTATGGAAAGTACTGAACTTAAATATTAAGTTTGATGCTTAACTGACTTTTAGTTCGTGAGTTATACTGTTCTCAGACACAGGACAAGTGGAAACACAAAGACATATAGATATACATAGGGACATTTTTCTAAAAATGACTTCTGGATCCTCAAAACATCCAATTTTTGTTCACGTTAGAGCAAGTAAAATTGGTAATAGATTTGGACAGCAGTGTGAAATAGGATAAAATTTATAGAGAAATAATAAGTCTGGGGAACCTTTGAAAACAAAAATATCCTCAAGTTATATAGAATAAAACCATAAAGAGAGCTTGGGGAAGAAGAAGTTAAATAATAATAATAATAAGTAGATCTGAAAAACAAGGATTCATGGCTGGGAACAGGAGCAATGTTCCTAAGATGGTGAACAGGGTTGGTGTCATATGTGCAAGAAAAGGAAAGTAAAAATGTAAAGAGTAAGAGAAGTGGTGACTATATTTGAGATTCAAAGTGAGACAAAATGTGTAAGGAAACAGTACCCATAAAAATGTGAATACTTAAAGGAGAAAAATGAAGCAAGTCTGTGGAAGAAATGGTTAAGAAAGAAGGAAGAGATGGATAAATGAAAAAGAGTAGGAGAAAATAAGAATAAAAAAGAAAATAGGAAAGGAAAGAATATAGGCTAAGTGAAAGTTAATAGGTCCAGGGTAGCCAGATGCTAGTGCAGAAAATATTGAGTATAAATTGTAGTTAGAACATAAGAGTGTATGTCTGCGTTGTTGTTTGAGAAACAATGAAGCAACTTACTTAATAGGCTTTTACTATATTGATTACCAGGGCCAGGATTTTTATGACCTAAAACTATCTAAAAATAATCAATAAATTGAACCAAAAATGAACATTGAGAATGGGAGAGCGCACAATTTTTACTGAAATTAGAACTAAATATTAATTTAAAATCGTGAATCTGTAAGTTCTAAGAAGATGAACATATAAACAAAATCTCAGCTTGTTCAGATTATTGCAGCAGGTAACCAGTAGCATCTGCAAATTCTCAAAAGTTATGGAATGCCAAAGTTTTGTATCCAGAGTTTTTATCAAGAACACTTTCCAATTTCTTAGCTACGCTTCTTCCAACTACTCCCTGTAAACTTTTCAAATCAGATGTGGTTTCATTTAGAGAACTTTCCGAACTTGCACCTTTCTCCACTACACGTATGACTTGTTGGGTTAAGGAATTAAAACTTGGCCACTGTTTGAAAGTAGTGTTTTAGCCATATCAAGATTCAATGTGTTAATGATAACTTGTTTCACTTCTGGAAAATATGATTGCAATAATAAATTGGTGAATCTGTCTGGGTGTCCCGTTGGATGATGACACATTCTGATGAGAGAGGAATTCTGCAAGGCATGGACTTGAAGAGCAGTTTGCAAGAGGGAGCCTTGACACTAGGCATTCCACTTGAGAACAATGTGCTCTAATTTCCTCTGCACAGTGTGTGCTCAGCAACTAATGTGATATATTTTTGGGTAAAAACCTTGTATTGAGTCTCCTACTTTTACAATGCATGGCAGTGTGTCAGTTATTTAAGGCATCATCATTCCTAGTACCCTTAGACCATAACAAAAACAAATTTTTCAGTCTGCAAGGTGTAGAGTGATTAAATAGTTCCTAATATGGTTTAATTGTTTTTCACACAAGCTGTGTGTAGAACAGGATATCCTGATCTCTAGCGGGTTGCTCTGCCACTGAGCTACCATGGCAACATGCCAGCACAGCATTGAATTTCATGGTTCCCAGTAAACCACAAGGTGTTCTCTTAGTATAGCCAAATATTACGGTATTGGATAAATTGTTTTTTCACACAAGCCATGGTTAGGACAGGAGTTCAAATCCTGGCTATGGCATTGAATTTTTCAGTGTGACTCTGCCTATCCAGTTCCTAATATCATCACCTGGTATGTTGATTTTCACTATACCATGTAATGATTATCTTCATCTCTCATTTTGTCAATGAATACGATGTTCTTTTCTCTGTAACTTGCTAATGATATTATTGTCATAACATTGTGACAGGTAGCTCTTCTGAAGAGTCAACTTGTGTTTAACGCCCGCTTATTTTACTGTGGCAATGACACTGGTGGAATGTGAGGTGCAGAGAAAACCTGTCCCTGCGCTGTTTGTCCACCACAAATCCCACATGTGGTCGCTTGGCCTTTTGTTTAGGATTGGACATTCAATATTGAGATGTTTTGAGACCCCTGAATCCAAAAAAAGCATTTTTAGAAAAATGTGTGTGTGTGTGTGTGTCTGGGCAGCATTGCTTAAAAACCAAAAGCTCATTAAATAGCTAACTTGGTATTTAAGTTCAGTATCTTCCAAGGATGCGACACAAAGATTTTCAGGACAATACCCCCAATCCCAACTATCCTTTACATGGAAAAAACAGCTCTAATGATTTTGATTAAAATATTATATATTAAAGCTATTTACTGACAGATAAAAGTTATATCTTGAATTTTCTGGGAATAGCCTCTGAAGACATCTTTATTCTGGATAAATTTTGCTTAAAAGGTAAACCGTAAGAGATAGACAAAAACTTACTTCACAAAAAATGTAGAGCTCATTAAGACCCATAATTTATGTCATGTACATATTTTCCGTGGAGTTGGCCGTTTTTGAGATATTTCTTGTTATTGGTTTCAGTTTTAAAATACTTATACTTTTCTCATACATGAATTTGTCAACTCGAACTCCTGGCCATACAAACAAAGGAACTTCAGTCACATTAAGCAACCAGATTTTAAAACACTTGACTATCAGTTTAGCCTAATGTATTCCCATATTTCCCTTCTACTTACAAGGAAGCAAGTAGTAAGACCATTTCTGGTAATTTTTTCTCGATTAGCATAAAGTTAATAGAAGAATAAACTTATTAACAATAATTTGTTGCAGAGATGTAGAGATAGTCACATGAATGGAACACATCAGATTTTTCTTTAAAATCTCTTTAAAATAAGTTATTTAAATAATTTACCAAATTAAATTAAAAATTTTAAGTTTGGTTCCTGAAATATATATCATGAAAAGTTATCACAGAGATAGACATTTAAAACAACAAAATATCTCAATTCAAGTAGGATGTTATAATACAGTAGAGTAGAGTAGAGAGTAAGCTGTTCAACTCATAATGCCTTTTAGAATCAGTACACATTACTTTCTCTACTCATACTTTGTACATAGTGTATAGAGAGGGTATTGTATTCCACCCAAAAATTCAATACCGAGATTTCACCTGAAAGACTGTTAAATACCAAACTTGATATTTAACAATTGAAAGTTAGTTGAGTCGATTTTGTAACACTACATCACTTGGTATTTAAGTTTGGTATCTTCCAAGGATGCGACACAAAGATTTTCAAAAAAATCCCCCCCCCCCCCCACCTTCAACTACCTTTTGCATGGAACATTTTTCGAAAATTTTGATTTTTTCAAAAATGGCTCTCGATTTTTATTAAAATACTGTATGTTTAAGATATGTTTATTTCAACAAAATGTATATCTTGAAATTTCTGGGAATAGCCTCTGAAGACCTCTTCATTCTGGATGCCTTTGGTATAACTGGCAAACCATAAGAGATATACAAAAACTTACTACACAAAAAATTTAGATCTCATTAAAACACACAATTTAAGTTATAAAACTTATTTTGTAGAGTAAACCGTTTTCGAGACATTGCAGATTATTAATTTCAAATTTAGCCACTCAACTTTTTCAAACAGGAAGACATCTTAATTTTCGTTTCTCCTGTAAAGCAAAGAGATTGAATTTCAATTGTTTCACATAGCGACCAGCTTTTAAAGGACAAGATTATCGCTTTAGCCCATGCATTTTCTTATTACCCTTCTACTTAAGGATGCTAGTAATAAGGCTAATTCTTATGTTTATGTTGATTGGCATGATGTAAATAACAGATTAATGTTTGAGTAAAAGGTTTGTTTACCGAACAGCTGGAGAATATCATGTGAATGAAACATATTAGATGTTTTCCCTTCTACTTACCAAACAATAAGGGCAATTTCTGTTAATGTTTATTTTGATTATCATGAAGTAGATAGAAGAATAAGCTTTTTAAAATAATTTGTTACAGAGAAGTAGAGAAAGTCATGTGAAGGGAACGCATCAGTTTTTTTTTTAATACAACAGCTTTATCGCCTTACCAATCATACTGAGAACATATTGCTTTATTTGAAGCTGTGAGATTTGTACTCAGGGATATCACTACTCAAGATCAGCATATAAGGAGACACACAATATGTGTGTGGACAGCATAGCTCAAAAACGAAAAGACCGTTGAATATCAAACTTGGTATTTAAATTTAGTATCTTCCAAGGATGCAACTCAAACATTTTCAAGAAAATCCTCCCACCCCCAACTACCATTTACATGGAACTTTTTTCAAAATTTTGATTTTCTCAAAAATGGCTCTAACGATTTTGATTAAAATTTCGTATATTAAACATATTTACCTGACAAATAAATGTATATCTTGAATTTTCTGGGAATAGCCTCTGAAGAGTAGTTTATTCTGGATGAATTTTACTAAATTTTGAATAACTGCTAAACCGTAAGAGATGGACAAAAACTTACTGCACAAAAAATGTAGAGCACATTAAAACACACAATTTATGTTATATACATTTTTTTCGTGGAGTTCGTCGTTTTTGTGACATTCCTTATTTTTTGTTTCTGCTATGAAAAACGTATACTTTTCTCATACAGGAACTTGTCAACTCCTATCCATATAAACAAAGGAACTTCATTGACATAGCAACCAGCTTTTGACTATCACTTTAACCTGCGGTTGTCCCTTATTTCACTTCTACTTACAAGGAAGCGAGTAATTAGACTATTTCTGCTATTTTTTTCTGATTAGCATAAAGTAAATAGAAGTATAAGCTTTTTAAGAATTATTTGATGCAGGAATATGGAGAAAGTCATGTGAATGGTACACATCATATTTTTTTTGTGGAGTTAATGGTTTTTTCAATATTCCTTGTTTTTTGTTTTAGCTTTCAAAAACTTATACTCTCCTCGTACAGGAATTTGTCAACTCCTGTCCATATAAACAAAGGAACTAGGTCACATAGCAACCCGCTTTTGACTATCACTTTAATATATGGTACTCCCTTATTTCGCTTCTACTTACAAGGAAGGAAGTAATAAGACTATTTCTGCTAATTTTTTCTTGATTAGCATGAAGTAAATAGAAGCATAAGCTTCTTAACAATAATTTGTTACAGAGATGTAGAGAAAGTCATGTGAATGGAACACATCAGATTTTTGTCTTTCTTTTTGTATTTAAACTGAGAAGAAATAATATACAAGTTATATTACTCGCTGGACTAAACTATATCTCATTGCTTTTACGCTATAAAAGCTTATGTATAGCTTTAGCTTTCGTCCCCAATGTATATCTTAGTGCCTATTTATGAAGAAGCAGCATATGTGTGTAAAACAAATTCTTCTGCCTCTTATATAATGCAAAAGCATTTGTGTAATCTACCATAGCTGGCATGTAAGCTTTAGTATTGGTTTTAATTGATTTTCGCACAAGCCGCGTGTAGGATAGGAGTTGCATAAGTGAGTCAGACCGAAAAATTCAATGCCATAGCTGGGATTTTAACCACGAATCTCCCGATCTCTAGCCGGTTGCTCTGCCACTGAGCTACCATAGCAACATGCTGGCATAGCATTGAATTTCTCAACTGACTCGCATGTTTCCCGGTAAACCACAAGGTGATTTCAAATTATTTTGAGATGATAACCCCAATGGCGACTTACAATGCTGCAAGTCAATTTTCCAACTCCTATCCTACACACGGCTTGTGTGAAAAGCAATTAAAACCAATACCAAGTGACCATAATAGTTAGCTATACTATGAATCCTGGGACTTAGAATACTTACAGCATTTACTGGGAAACAAGTCAATTGAGAATTTCAATGCTATGCCAGCATGTTGCCATGGCTGCTCAGTGGCAGAGTAACCGGCTAGACATTGGGAGATCCGTGGTTCAAATCCCAGCTATGGCATTGAATTTTTCAGTCTGACTCTACCAATCCTAAGCTTTTATAGTTTAATAAATAACAACAGCAAGAATGTGTTTGCTAGACAGATAGCTTTCTCTGGCATTTTCACAGTTAGCTAATGCAAGCGTGTGAAGCCTCAGAAAAACTTATTCACTAACTTTTGATACATGGAGGTGCTCAAAAGAAACAGAAAAAAACTGCATTCTTACAGGCATTTATTAATACTAAAGTAATACATTTATCTACTCCCTGTAATTGTGATTTTCATGTTTTGTCTATTTTTTCAACAGGAGCATCCGAAAGCCAGCATTACATACATTTATTAGAAGAAGCATTATGGCATAACTGAAGTTGTAGGTATAATGTACACCATATTGCACATTGTTCAAATAGGTGCTACTGTATGGTAATAACAGTGTCTGTGTTGTGAGGCTTGTACATGCCTTTTGAGCACCTGTATGGTATCATTTTTATTATGACACCTGTATGTGCATGAGTATTTGCTTCAGTGTTGTAAATATTAATATTTCTTCTTAGGTGTAGAGAATCTTTCTTAGAAAATAGAATGAAAGTACATTAATATTACGTTTCTGTAAATATGCACGTAAATGAGTATGTGTGTGTGCGTGCGAGTGTGTATATGTGCACATGTGAGTGGGTGTACGTTTGTGCATGTACATTTATGTGCATATGTGAGTGTGCTAGTGTGCATTTGAGAGAGTGTTTATAAGAATTCACATAAAATGCATGAGTGTTTAGTTGTAGATAAATATATTGACTTGCTATAGATAATTTACTTATAAATGGTTTTAACATATGCAAATAAACTATAGTTGAATAAGATTATATTTGTGCACTACTCTATAATTTTTAAAAGAAAATGATTGTTACAATTGGTTGCTAAAGTGAAGCCTTTTTACTTTCTCTACACATACTATGTGCACAGTGTATAGAGATGATTTGATATTGAGATTTCACCAGAAAAATATGTTTTCAGACCCCCTGAATCCAAAAAAGTATTTTAGAAAGATGTCCATGTGTGTGCCTGTCTGTCAGTTGTAACTGTAGGCAGTTTAGCTCAAAAACAAAAAGTCTGTTAAATACCACACTGGATATTTAAGTTCAGTGTCTTCCAAGGATGCGACACAAAGATTTTCAAGGGGGCCCTTGCCCTTGCCCTTGCCCTTGCCAACTACTCTTTTATATGGAAAAATGTTTGAAAATTTTGGTTTTCTTGAAAATGGTTCGTAACGATTTTGGTTAAAATATGTATATTAAAGATATTTACATGACAAATAAAATGTTTATCTTGAAATTTCTGGGAGTAATCTTGGAAGACATCTTTATTCTGGATGCAATTTGCAGAATTTTGCATAACTGGTAAACCGTAAGAGTTAAACATAAACTTACTTAACAAAAAATGTAGAGCTCGTTAAACCCACAATTTATATTATATATAACTTTTTTGTTTACCATTTTTGAGATATTCCTTGTTATTGGTTTAAGTTTTAAAATAGTTATACTTTTCTCATACGGGAATTTGTAAACTACTGGCCATTCAAACAAAGGAACTTCAATTACATAGCAACCAGCTTTTAAAAGGTTTGAGTATCAGTTTAGCTTACTTCCTTCTCGATTAGCATGATGTAAATAGAAGAATAAGCTTTTTAACAATAATTTGTTGCAGAGATAGAGAAAGTCATGTGAATGGAACATATCAGATTTTCAAATAAATTGAAGCTATATATATTTTTTTAGCTAACCATTTCATAGATACTTCCTATGATTGGTTTGCATTTTAAAATACTTAAACTTTTTTTCCAACACGGAGTCCTCATTTGTTTCATATATTTTGCTTTACTCCTGACCATGGAAAGAGAACTGGATTCCAATGACAGCTTTGAAGAGATTTGATTATTGCTGTAGCCTAGATATCCCTTTATTAGCCTTCTACTTACAAGGAAACAAATATTAAGACAATTTCTGCTAATGCCTATCTCAAGTAACATGATGTAGATAAAATAATAATCTTTTGCAACAATATTTTGTTAGCAGAACAGGTAGTAAAAGTTTTGTGAATGAAACACATCAGAATTTTTATATCATAAATGAACTAAACAATTAATATGAAGTTAGTGGTAGAAACACTCTTATTAATGTATATCAGGTATATTAAATTAACAGAAATAGAAAAAAAGAACTCAAAATCTTTCTATTCAGCATTTTGCACATGCTCATTTTTTCACTTAACAGTATTGAAAACTATCAATTTCCATAGACTTTATAATCACTCATACAGTAGTCCAGCCAGGAATTTTTTCCTCAGAGGGTCTTTCATTACTACAGAGCACCTACTAGTATCATTTTATCTGTATGAAAGAAATTACTCATAGTCCACTGCGTCTGTGAAATAAGGATTATAAATAAATGTTTGACAAAAATTTATCTACATCTGGAATTTGGTTAAAATTAATAAAATTAGGCATAATTTTGTGGAGATAAAATGCTCAAAGCACAGAATAAACAGTTTATATGTATAAAGAATTCATCTGCAGGTTTGAAAATAAATAAATATGCATATTGTTGCTGATATTCCAAAAACCTTATAAATTCACTGACAACTGAAATTGAGAATTTCAATAAAATGAATGCATTATAACACTTCTCAGTGGTCTATAGGATGTTGTAAAGAAATCAGTAATAACCTTCCTGCTAATAACAAAATACCAAACCTTATACAGTGAGGAAATGTCTGTCAGTGCAAGACTGTGCAAATATACTGCTTGGATTTGTGAGGTTTTGGTGTCTTGTTCTGTGAACACAAAACCTTATAAATGATCAGTAAAAGCTGTTGGTTGTTAAATTTCTGAAAGCACCTGCAAAAGCAATGCATTCTTCTTCATGCTTCTCATTGTACTGCAGCTTTTTATATTCTATGCATTATTGTGTAGGTATGTAGATTATTATGCCAAAAAAACACACATTTGATAGTTGACAGAAAAAATCTATAAAAATAGTGGAACAATGGCACAATGAGTGTTCTCTGAGCAAGCATAAGATTAATAGAAACAATGGCAAAATGATATTATGCTTTACCTAAGCTAGAATCCCATTACTGCCAATCTTGCACACACAGAATTATTTGGAATCTTGCTGGCAAAATGTATCTCATTTCTGCAGAGAATACAAAGAGTACAGTTCAGGGAAAGCACCATGGTCACTCTTCTTTACAATAAATAATTCGATGGACACTGGAATCTTTATTCACCATTAAGCATAAAATAAGCAGTGGGCTTTGTCAGTCAGTTTTAAACAAGTATTTATATCTATAGTTACAGGCGCAGATATTCATGTACAAAAAAATAATCCAAGAAACTGAATCAATTTAAGTTTTACACACATTTAACATTAATATGTAATTATAGTAGTTAACAATTATTATAAATTATTTACTAATTAGGTTTCCAAGTAATACTACTACTATATTTGCTTATTTATGTTCTAAGACATAGTGTACAGTGTGCTTTAATAATAATAATAATAATAATAATAATAATAATAATAATAATAATAGTCTAATTAGGTACTATTATATTTTACATGAAAGAGTAATTTGATGCAACATAAAGTATGCAAAGTATCAGATGAAGATTTTAAGAAGCACAGCAAAAGAAAAGATGTAGCACATGCAGAGAAAGAAAAAGACAAAATGTGTAATGCAATGTACCTTTAGGAATCTGCAGGCAAGCCACTCTCTAAAAGCTTCTGCTCTGTACTATAAGACCAAGTTGAAAGCATATAATTTTACTATCTACACAGTAAAAACATCCTGTGGCATAAGCCAGAAATGAAAATCAGTATAAAAATAAAGCATTAATAAAATAAGAGCCAGAGTTATGTATAAAATCCAGTATAAATAAAACTATCCGTGGCAGAAACCAGAGATGAATCCAAGAAAAGATATAACTAAAACGAAAATCCCTATTATTAAAAGTCATATAAGTTAAAAAGTTTAAAATCTTAGCCACCGGTTCATGATTGTATCAGGATAAATAAAACTAAGCTAAACCCTTAATGGAAAAGTCACTGTTGATATAAAAACATCTGCCAGAACCTCTGCAAGACAGACTTGGTATACCAAACTTGGTATTTAAGTTTAGTATCTTCCAGGGACGCGACACAAAGATTTTGAGAAAAATTCCCCCATGCCAAATTACCCTTTACATGGAACTTTTTTCGAAAATTTTGATTTCCTCAAAAATGACTAACGATTTTGATCAAAATATTGTATATTGAAGATATTTACCTGTCAAATAAAATGTATATTTAGAAATTTCTGGGAATAGCCTCTGAAGACTGCTTTATTCTGGATGAATTTTATACAATTTTGCATAACTGCTAAACTGTAAGAGGTGGACTAAAACTTACCACACAAAAAAGAGCACGTTAAAACTCACAATTTGTTATATACATTTTTTCCTGGATTTGATCGCTTTTGTATATATTCCTTGTTTTTTGTTTCACCTTTAAAAAACTTACACTTTTCTCATACAGGAATTTGTCAACTGCTGTTCATACAAAGGAACTTCAGTCACATAGCAACCAGCTTTTGACTAGCACTTTAACCTATTTTTTTTGTAGTGTTTAACGCCTGCTTTTACTGCTCTAGCACCGCAGGTGATGACACTGATGATACATGAAGATGGAGCCCCGGTGGAATACGATGGCGGGGGAAACCGGAGAACTCAGAGAAAAATTCTGACTAAATCTTTCTTCGTGTATCAATTGTGGAGGCATCTGTTGCTGGATCTATGAACTTCCAGAAGTTGCTGTATGGTGGTAAATCAAAATTCATGATATGGTTCTTTTTCTTCATGATGTAGATCTTCTCCCAGACATCCAATTCCGTGGGTTTATACACTGGTTTTAACAGTTTTATATTCAGTGTGATTTCGTGTCCTGATGTCCAAAAATGATTGGCAACTGCTGATTTTTCTATTTGCTTGTATTTTAGGTTTCTCATGTGTTCCTTTAATCTGGTCTCCAAACTTCTCTTTGTCCTTCCTATATACACCAGATTACAGTCTGAGCATTTAATTTCATAAATTTCCGGTTTTTTGTCTGCAAAGATAGGATCTTTTAAATTTCTGCACAGCAGTTTCTGAATGCTGTAGTTGTTTTTTGGAGCTAAGGTGATGTTATAGTTCCTGGAGATTTTCTGAAGTTTGTTGTGTGCCCAAGGATGATAGGTGAATTTTCTGAACTGAGGTTAGTCACTGAGGTTCTGTAGGGTGTTATGCGGTTCAGTTTTTTGTACTTATGTATTCTCTTGTCTACTCCACTTTTTGGAAGCCGTTATTGGTAGCTGTTTGGAGTATCTGTTGATATTCTTTTTGGTATTCATTATTCTCCATGGGAATGTGTACTAATCTATACGTTAAACTGTTGAGGACTGCATATCTATGTGTAGTGGGGTTGTAGCTATCAAATTTTATGTGGTTATCTGTATTGGTGGATTTTCTATGTATTCCAAATGTAGGGCTATGTTTTTCTGTTCTTATTATTCTGATGTCTAGGAATGGTAGGACACCTTTCTGTTTAGTCTCAATAGTGAACTGAATGGACTTGTTTTGTAAGTTAAGAAGTTTGACTGCATCGTTTACGAGTTTTTGGTGATGACGTCATCTACATACCTATACCATTTTTTGTATATATGTGGGAATGCCTCAGTGATGTGTATTTCAAAATTACTCATGTATATGTCGGTTAGGAATGGTGATAGAGGATTCCCCATTGCAAGTCCTGTTGCTTGTTGGTAGCATTTATTCTTGAATGTGAAGTAGTTCTGTTTTACACATAAATTGGTTAGCTGGACAAGATCTTCTATTTCCTCTGTTGGTATGTTTATAGGAAATGGAAGATCCTGTCCATTAAAGTGGCAGACAGAAGCCACAGTTATAAATAATAACTATGCATCTTGATGATTATTTTTTCAAGAAGTACTGTGGGGGCCGCGCTGTGGCCGAGTGGTTAGACCATTCGCCTCTCACCTAGACGGTCTGGGCTCGATCCCAAGCAACCACATGTGAGATTTGTGGTGGACTGGGGCGGGTTTTCTCCGGTATTCCACTGGTGCTCCATCTTCATCCTGCGGTGCCATAAGTAGTTAAAGCAGGTATTAAACACTACCAAAAAAAAAAAAGTACAGTGCCCTCAAGTGCTTTGATCAATCCGCCCCAAATGTGAAAGCAGATGATCCTACAATCACAGATAAATGATGTTTGCATTACTTGCCTATAGGCACCATAAAGTACAAACTGAACTATGGTGATCATTGGGAAGAACTAACTACCAAGGCCTAAAATTAGAAAAAGTACAGACTCGGAAATTGTACATAATTATGAGGAACCTCCAAAAATATCTACAGATAGGTTCATCTGCAAAAAGTTTTTATTCTAGTTATTACCATCTGTTCTATACAGTCTTCCTCCTGTGTGCAATCAGTTACCATGTAATCATACTGAAGCCATTTAAAAGGAAATAAAAGTGTATTTTTCTCCAGAACTCAGCTATTAAATAAAATGTTTAATTAAGAAACTGTCAATCATTTATGATGTTCCTTGTAATGCTATTATTAATATGTTAAAGGATATAAATTAAAATTAATGTATATCTGAAATCAAAATAAATGTATGCAAAACTGCTGCATTTCAGATACCACTTTTCATTGTGAAATCACACATTATTTAAAACTAATCTCTAATACTGACTCCAACTAATCTGAAGAATAATTTGGATGTAGGTGCTAATTTGTTTATAGTGATGCAGGAAATGCATGTCAATAAATAAAAAAATGAATATGTTGGAGGTGAACAGTAAGTCCAAAACCACTTAACTCTATAACATATTAATGACAAAGCGTCATATAGCCATTTTCTTCTGTAGTTCTTAAATTTTATACCCACTTAATCCAGAATATCATTTTGTAATTGTTTAAATATGTCATAAATAATTTTCCTTTAACTCTTCCCAAAATGTTGAGTTTAATTAACATTTTTCTTCCTACTGAAAAAATTTGTTTTCTGAAGTTATGAGGTCTTGGAATAACAGCCACAATATTTATATAACTTTTGGACACATTTTGATTTTGGTTGAAATTGGAACAAAGTTGAAAATATTGGTGATTATTCTTTTGCATTAAACGTATGTAGGCACCAAGTTGGAAAGCTAAGAAAATTTAATGCCATGGGCTGGGATTCAAACTATGGAACTTCAGCACTCCATTCAACAGTCTTATCATTTGAGCTCTGATGAAGTACCCATTACAGTATTATGCCATTAATCAATTCATATTTTGATCAACAGTAGTAATTACGAGGTACATCCAGAAAGTAAGTCCCGATCATGTCCAGAGATGGCACCACCAGTCGGATAGGAATGCGCGTGTGCAGGAGAAGAGAGGAAGTATATGGTAACATTGTAGTAAAGTTTCAGTTTTGTGATGGCAGTGGTTACCGCTCTGTACTAGGAGAAAATGGCTGCTCCGATATTGTCTCCTGCCACATGCAAGGTTCATGCAGTCATCAGATTTTTGCATGCTCAAAAGCAATCTCCAGCAGAGATCCATCACCAGTTGTGTAACATGTTTGGACAGGACATTATGTGTGACAGTATGGTAAGACGATGGTGCAGGCAATTCACGGAAGGAAGAACCAATATTCACAATGAAGACTGTAATGGCCGACCATCTCTGGTGAAGCCAGAAGTGTTGGAAAGTATGCGGCAAGCAACTTAAATTCTCAATCAGCATTAAGTAATAGAAGAATAAGATTTTTAACATAATTTATTGCAGAGATGTAGAGAAAATCATGTGAATTCCACATCAGATTTTTTTTCTTCTTCTAATAATTTTTCTATTATTTGATTAATTCTATATACCTGATCAATGGTTGAATGTTTGCTCCTAAAACCAAATTGGTGATTTAGAATTAGGTTTCTATCTTTCAATATAGATTTCAAGCAGCAATCTTTCAAATGTTTTGAATAATTGTGGTAAAAGAGAGATATGACTTTTTATCCCTGGCTTTGGAACCATAATAACTTTGGTCTTGGCACATATCTCAGGCTTATCAATCACATTTATAATATGTAGGAATTTCATTAATGCTGTGTTAGCTAACTCTTTAAGCAACTGCCCTGTAATTAGATCATATCCTGGGGCTTTTATTAAATTCACTTTTTTAATTTCCTGTTGAAGCTCCTTTAACATTTTAAGTTACTGACACAATTTTTAGGACATCTGTGAAGCAGTTTATTACAATGTTCTCATCAGCTGTTTGTTCTGAGAATGGCTTAAGGGTTTCCAGCTGATACTCACCAAATATATCTGCTTTTTCTTTATCACCTCTTGCCCACCATTATTATCTTTTCTTATGGGTGGTATTTGGCTATTGGCATTTTAAGACCCTTAGTAACTTTCCAAAGTGAATAAAATATCTTTATCTGCAGCCAACTCTTGAAGAGTTGTTTTACTTTTTATTTCTTTTATCATTATTTTGAGTTTATTCCTTAGTTGATTAACTACCATCTTATCTAAGAGAGATCGACTGTGTTGCCATTTGTTTTACAGGCCTCTCGTATTTCAGGAGGATAATTTATATTAATTTTACCATACATATTAGATTTGACAGTGTGGTCATTCAGGCTGAGTGCTGAATGTTAGTAGTCAGTTGATCAACTTCTTGTTGTATCTGCTCTGGACTTTTGAGTGGCATTTGGAGTTCAATGAGACTCTTAAGTTTATATCTGAATACTTTCCAATAGTTAATTTAGGTGGTCCTTTCTTTGGTATCATCTTATCATTAATACACAATATTAAAGGAACAGATGAAAGACCATAACAATGATCTACTTGTGTTATATATTTTGTTAGTCCCTTAATAGCAAAAAAGTCAATGATATCAGGCACCTTATTTTAAATAGAAGGTGGCCAGTATGGTGGGGAACCTGCAGAGTAAAAATCACAATTTACTTTGATTCCTGCCTAATATAGTATTTTCCCTTTAGGGGTAATCAATCTTGACTCCCAATAAGTACGTTTGACGTTAAATTCTCCTCCTATGATAAATTTACCTCCAACTGATTTAAACATATTTAAGTAACTACCTTTTTGTGGCCTACATTGTGGGGGGCAGCATACTGCTGTGGTATTAATTTTTAAGTATATGCTTGCACACTAACAGTGGTTCTTTTATCAATTCAAATTTTATTTGTATGTCTTCAGTGTGTTTGATTGACTCTTTAATTATCTCTGCTGAACCTCCTCTAGCTATGTTAGAAGGATGAATTGTATGATACACTGTAAATCCCTGTATTTTGATAACAATTGTTTAGTAAAATGAGTTTCAGAGATTAGACTTAGGTAAATTTTTTCATGTAATAGGAGAACTTCCAATTCGTGTATCTTTTACAGAAGCTCATTGGCATTCCATGTTGCAATTCTAAAGAGTAATTCAATTTCTTGCTTGCTTTATTATTTTACATCTTTTTTTCTAGTTTTTAATCTATTAATTATTATTTTGTTTGTTTCAGTTTGTTCATCTAACCTACTAAAGATCAGACCAAGTGTTTCAGTAACTGTATTCTCATTTTTTGCTTTGATTTCTTTGCATTACTTGTGCATACTTTTTTTACTAATCTTATTTTGTCTTGTTTTGAAGCTGACATGCTCTATAATGTGCTGGATGTGCTCCCTTGGAGTCTAGTGAGGAGCTTCCCAGCACATTTTACACAGCATGCATCTTTCAGACATATGCGTGAGTGCAATTAAATCCCTGACACCTTTTGCATTGTGAGATCAATTTGGATTTTTTCTTCAGTGGCTCTATTTGGACCACTATCTTAAGAATAGATGTTATTTCGTATATTTTTCTCATGCTTCAAATGTTAGTATGAACAGTGGAAGTCCTCAGTTGATAACAAGTTGCTCTTTTTCTCACTTGTGAGTATATTAACAGCATCGAGAATATTATTTCTTCTCTTCATCAAGTCTTCCTTGATGTTTCCTCCATCACATGATGCTTGACTCCCCCGTGCAATTGGCCGTTCATGTTTGCCATTGTGTATTTTCAGTGTTTAGTTTTTGTGCCAGCACACTCTAAGTTACAGAGCTGGAACATTTTCATGTAAGTAGCCTGTATTCTTTATCAGTGGTTGAATTTATTAGTTACTGCAGCTACTCATTGATTGGTGGAGCTGGTTCTCTTTAAGTTTCATTGCATTTTCTTCATTTCCTTTTATTCTGCTTTTCCTTTTTTATGTGGCCTATTGTTTTTAAGGATCCAATCTGTTTCTCTCACAACTCCTCTACATCTGTATGATGCTCTTCTTTTTCAATAATAGTCTTATTTACCTTGCTCATTTCGTCTCTAACATCGTCTCTGGTATAAGCTCTTTTAAGCTGTACATTTACTTCTTTGACTTCTGTTATTTCATTTTTTAATCCGCTACACAGAGCATATACTTCATGTATTCTAAGTTTAGTGTCTTCTTCCTCAAGGACACTGTTTTTCATCTCCATCTTCCATGGAGATCTAGCTAACTGGGATCTCCTTTTAAAGGAATCCTTTGCAAGCAATGGTTGCCTGTCCCTAGAATCTGCAGGGCTTTGTCTCCACAGAGGGTGGACTTGACAAACTGATTATTATTATTATTGGAGTTAAAGGGTATTCATCTACCAAGATCAATAGCACCCTATGTCAGGCTAACTGAACTACCACCTGATTTTGTTTTTTCCATTGCTATAATTGTTCTGCAGGGTTAAAACCTGCTGCCCTAAGAGGCTAGTTGCAATGGAATCCACTGGTTGGTGGGGGTGCCATGTGCCTACATCTATTCTCAATAATGCTTGAAATTTTAGTTCACCCACAAGACATTTTGTTTACAATTTCTGAGTTTGCCATCTTGTGCATCATAGCTTATGCCATGAAAAATACCATGATAATCTAATCACTGCTAAAATGCTCTCTTCCTGTTTTGTGTTTAATAACACATCTGAATACAACATTCTGTTTAGTACTAGCTAAATGGTCTTTGTGTATCCTTATAGCTGTTTTCCTTCTTACTTGATACTGAAGCTCTGGATGCAAAAGCTGCACTCAGCAGTGCAATCATTTGTTTTCTGTATCCATTCAGTTGTCATTAAAAACACAATACCTTTTAAGCTTTTTTCTTGGATAATGAACTGAAACCAGAAACTGGCTTTGACAGAGACATCCTCGATACAAAACACTTGTAACCAAAAACTGCTCACAACACAAAACGAAAATAATTTAAAATGATAAATGACAGTTCACCATTTCTACGTGACTGACCAGCAGTGGCACATGGCTTAATAATTGTTCACCTATGTAAATAATTAAGAATATTTGTATATAGTGGAGCACCATTATAATGGAATCATTTAAAAATGAGTTTAAATTTTAAACACTTTAAAGTTCTCCATTTACATGTCTGAATTAACTGAAGATAGGGAGAACGCTTAAAAAAGATCAACATGTAAAGTGGAGAATATTAAGGTGTTTAAAATTTTGACTCATTTTTAAATAATTCCATTAATTACTGACTTGTTTGTTGATAAAAGCAGGGGAGTATGTATACAGTGTTGTCAATTGCTGCACATGAGAATCAACTGCCGCACATTGGACCAAAACAAATCATTAAAAAATAGTGTACTAATTAGTTTAATTCCAGGAGTTTTGATGTCCTAAAACAATAAAACATTCTTCCTGGACTAGGCAAACAATTCGTGGTTAATGCTGCACAAACTGGGATGGCTGGGAACCCTAGATGCACTGCTTAAATATAAATTTTTCACAAAATACTTCAAGCTTTTCATCGTTACATAAACCCCATAATGTTATTCCTGACTTTGTGATAGTGATGTGTTTTAACATAAACTCCAGTGGCATCTGTGCTCCAAAGATCTTCTAACATCATTCTATTTGCATGGGAAAAATATAAAAGACCTAAGAATGCCTTCAATAAATTTTTTTATTTCATCCTTACATTTACATCATATCATAACAATAATACAGAAAGATTACTATTTACATTACTTTGAAATGTAGTTATTTGTTTCTTGGATACTACCTTTGCTACTTACAACCTCTTAATACCTTTAATTGTTTCCATATTTCATGCAAATATTTACCACTTTTTGTATTGTTTAGCCCAACACAAAGACTCCTTTTCTATTTAAATGCACTCCATCTCTATCAATGCAGCTATCGTCTAAAAATAATTTACATCAACAAACCTTGCATGCAATACATTACAAGCCCACTGAATTCCTGCGTTGATATCATTTATATATTTTAGACTCGCATATCTTCTTCTAACAATATATTTACCACAATTCTTGCAACTGGAAAACACTTTTTGCAGTCCTAACTACTGAATACACCTCCCCCACTATTTCATTTGCACTCTTGGATCTTGAGATATCATTTGTACCAAAATGCAGCACCACAGATTTTGCTTCTTTTACACCTGATTCCTTTACCAATGTATTTAGTAAATATTCTGTCTTCATTCCTTTGAGAGCTTTCAGCTTTACCATTTCTATTTTTTATTGCTGTCTTTAATTATTGAATCACTATACACAATAACCTCAATTTCTTTGTGGTTTCTTTAGCTGCTTATTTATTATCTTGTGTTTTGATCTAAATACATTTAAACTTTGAGTAGGCCTTTTAATTTCTGGACTAGGTTGGTCCTCTTGCTCTTGGCTACTCAACACCTTAAAACGATTTGAGTGGCAATGCTTTGTGTGTTACCACATTGCTTAGTTTGTGTTCTTTTTATCACTGTAGAGTACAATGTTTCTTCATTTTGATTTGTATATTAGTTCCAAGTTCCTCATTTTCTTATTTCTTCAGCAGCTTTTTTTAGTTTGTTGTTTAGCACCTCACTCACCTAGCATGGCTACCACATCTTCTTCTCCTCAGGATATTCTTGATTTTTCAACTTCCACATTTAGGCAATTTTCTTCTTCATTTCCTGCATGATATAATTCACTAACAATTACTGGCTTTTCTATCCTTTTCCATATTTTCTATTTTTTTTTTTTTTTGCACTCAGCTTCTGGTCACTACTGATGGAAAAAAAAAAAAAAAAAAACATATATATATAGTATATATTGAAACAAAAATTCTCTCTTTACTCCAACAACTACTCTTTATTCTTTCCACAAACTCATTACAATCAGAATGTGCTCACAAGTAGCTGTATTTTGTAACAATCCTGCTTTAATATTGTTGCTGCTGTGACAATACAGCTTGTTATGGAATTCCCATCGAACACATCCAAATGCGTTTTACCCCTTTTTACTTTCTCTGTACATACTATGTACATAGTGTATAGAGAAGGTATTGTATTGCATCCAAAAATTTGACACCAAGATTTCACCAGAAATACGTGTTTTGGGTCCAGCTGAATCCAAAAAAGTATTTTCAGAAAACGGTCCATGTGTGTGTGTCTCTGTCTGTGTGTCTGTGGACAGCATAGCTCAAAAATGAACAGACCATTGAATACCAAACTTGGTTTTTAAGTATGGTATCTTCCAAGGATGCGACAAGAAGATTTTCAATAAAATCCTCCCACCCCAAACTACCCTTTACATGGAACTTTTTTTGTAAATTTTTATTTTCTTAAAAATGGCTCTAACAATTTTGATTAAAATATTGTATATTAAAGATATTTATCTGACAAATAAAATGTATATCTTGAATTTTCTGAGAATAGCCTCTGAAGACTACTTTATTCTGGATCAATTTTACGGAATTTTGCATAACTGCTAAACCGTAAGAGATGGACAAAAACTTACCACACAAAAAACGTAGAGCACGTGAAAACACACAATTTATGTAATATACATTTTTTTCATTGAGTTAGTCATTTTTTCAATATTCCTTGTTTTTGGTTTCAGCTTTGAAAACTATATACTTTTTTTTTTCATACAGGAATTTATCAACTCCTATCCATACAAACAAAGGAACCAGCTTTTGACTATCAGTTTAACCTATTGTGCTCCCTTTTTTCCCTTCTGCTTACAAGGAAGCAAGTAATAAGACTGTTTCTGCTAATTTTTTCTCGATTAGCATGAAGTAAATAGAAGCATAAGCTTTTTAACAATAGTTTTTGCAGAGATGTAGAGAAAGTCATGTGAATGAAACACAACAGGTTTTTATATCTGTTAGTCATGTGACTGAAAATTTCCGGAGCCCTTGCAAACACAAAACACCTCAGGCATTGGCAAACACACTAAGGTTGTAAAAATGCAGGTTTCAACATCAAAGAACCTTCCAACAGAACACGTCATGTCCACTTGCACAGGTGTAACAGTCACACCTATGATGTTGATAAACCTTCCACCAGCACAGGTGTCCACTAACGTGCAAGTAATGCAGGATGTGAGCAATCAGCTATGACTTTCAAAGCAAGGAATACACACATGCTCTGTGATTTCAGCCGCAGGGCATAGTCACAATGTTAAAGGTAGCTAACATTTCAGCAGTAATAATTAGTTTCCAGCACTCTAGTACATATTTGGCATGATGTGCTTCACACACTTGCACATGTTTTGGGATCTTGCCCTCATGGACAATATTACGCAACTCTTGCCATCACAAAATTCGCTCAGTGATCGCCAACGAACTGCGAACAAAGTCTTTGAAGAAGTCCATGGCCTGGAAACTAACGGTAGCACTATATGAATCGACATTATTGCAATTCGAGAAGACACAAAAATAGGATCTATCATCGACCCCACCATTATTTTGGAGAGCTCAGTGGACAACCAGAGGACGTCAACAAAGGTAAAAGGGATATTTACATACCCACAATCCTATACTTGAAGACAAAATAAAATCTAAACATCATAGAGGTAACTGGTCTGATAGTCAGAGCTCAGGGCACCATTCCTTTACATTGTTTCAATACCTGGAAGAAGTTTGGACTGAAGAAGGGAAAAATAAAAGAAATTGCCTTATCTGCAATAAGAGGCTCAATTTCTCTTCTTCGAAATCATTTGTATAATAACCATTTTTAGTATTTGCACGGTCTATATTTCCTTGATATAAATTATTTATTGTATGTTCATTTTACATTATCTATGTTTAATAATTCTTTTGCTGCTTTTAGTTTCTTTTTCGATTGCTACACAATGAAAAATGTCTGTATATCCTTATAGAAGAGTTTAGAGCTTTTTGTTTTTTTTATTTAGATAGTTAATTTATAATTTGTCCGTTTACTCTGTCCTTGTTGGCAGCCCATAAATATGGGGAGTTGTTATTGTTTCAATAAATAAATACATCTGGAAATGCAGTTAACAAATTGTTCTTTGTGTACTCTGGGTACAAGATGGTTTCAACACTTTGCATTTCCATCCTCCACTAAGCAGAAAAGAGTATCTCTAACAAGAGGTTCATCTTCTGTACCATTGTCCTCCACGTCAGAATTCTCTTCTCCTCTTTGGATGGCAAATATCTGCTTCAGTATTACTGACCTCTTCATATTCTTCATCCAATTGCAGTTTATCATCATCATCTTCATGTAAATAAAGGGCTAATTGGATTGTTTTGGTCATATGCCTTGTGCATTCCAGGCATTTATACAGGGTGTTAATGAACTACACCGAAATAATTTGAGAGACTGTGCACATGACTGATATATGTAATTTGAGATTGGCGATGCATGGTCCCCAGATAAACATAACACAACTACATAGCGTTAAACGTGTGTGTGTCAGGTGCTGATAAGTTAGTGTTAAAACAAAGCAGGTTGAAAAAATGGCTTAGAATGTCAATAAAACTGCTGCCCGAGTATAGAAATATCAATTTTTATCAGCTCGTTACTAGCGCTCTCAAGATTTAATCTCACAGAACTCTTTAAAATCTTGAACTAATCACTTGACAGTGTGACACTGAACATTCGTTAACTACATTCTTGAGTTATGTAGCCTACTCTGGGAAGCTGCTATCCCAAAGGTTGTGAGTTCGATTCCTGTCATAGAGTAAACGAAGTGCCGCGATACATGAACGAGACCCGAACTCGGAAACCATCTTCACTCGAAAGCCAGTATCATAACCACTACGCAAGAGAGGTACGCTGTAATATGTCCCTTATATTGTGTTACGCTCTCAAATGGTTGATAAATTAGCCAGTGGCGTACTGGCCCTTCAAAAACTTATGGACGTTACTTTGACATTTCAATAAACAGGCCATAAGTCTCCTATCTCAAATTACTTACTAAGTAATCTACATGTTCTGTGAAAATATTTTGGTATAGTTCATTAACACCCTGTATAAAGAGTGGATAATTTCGCTTACATGGATGTGAGTGGTGAATTTCTCAACATGTGCAATCCCAATAATGATGGATCATCTAAAAAGAAACAATACACTGTCAGGTAGCAAGGTACTATAAGCAGGAGTCTTTCAAATTCAAACATGGAATAGCAGTGTGGGAAAACAGATGCTGGCACTTTAGGATGTATTGAGACCATGAGAAGGTTAAATAGCAACCAACTTTCTGAGTTATGCTGTTCACATTTAGTGTGACATACACATTCAGACACAGACACATCTTTATGGGTTCAGGGGGCCTTAAAATATATAATTCCAGTGAAAAGCAATACTTTCTCTACATCCTGTAAATATGAAGTGGAAAAGTAAGAAACTTTCAATTGCAGTTTGCATTTTAGATGTTCAATCTTTGTGCTTGTTTACAGAAAATCTGAAAATTTTTCCTTATTCCACATATTATGAGTTATGACTATTGTTTAAGAAAATAGGGCCTACCAAATAGTCTTTCTAACTGCACAACTGAAATTTGGAAATCCAAATGTTTGAAAGTTAAATTTAAGCATTTACTATAATCTTTTTCTTTTTGACACAATCATATACTTTATGGTATAAGGTCTAATCAAGGCAAAACAAGGTCAATCATGTTCCTGACATAATAATAGCAATATAATCACTAAAATGGTTAGTAAAAATGTGACTTAATAACTCCATTCACTAACTGATTTAATATTTGTAAAAATGTGTGCTATTTACCTTCATGTTGTACAATATCAATTTTAATTAAGAGATAATAGGGGAGGGTGTAGTGATTCATGACATTTTAAAAGTAGGAGCATCAAAAATAATAAGGTTGAGAACCCTTGCATTAGAGGCAACCCTGGATGAACTTGGAGACAGCGGTCAGGAATTTTCCATTTGCTATTAGGCATATATCATCTGCATAGTGTCGCCCTCCGTGGTGTAATGGTTACCATGCTGACTTCATATACCCAGGGTCGCGGGTTCAAACCTGGCCGAGGACGATGGAGTTTTTCAGGTGTAAAAATCCTTAGCATGGCTTCCTTCGAGAGGTAAGTAAAGCCGTTGGTCCTGTGTCGTAGATTTACGGCACGTAAAAGAACCTCAAGCTTGATAGAGAGGCCTCTGAGCAAAATTAAGCAGTCTTTCACTGAGAACCACAGTAGTTAAAGAGTGTCCATAAATAACATGCCATTTTTTATCTGCATAGCCTTGAGCAAGAATCCTTGATCTGATGATCTGGCTCAGTAGATCACCACAGAGTGAGTGACAGAACTCTTTCTTGGTGGCACTCCAGGGTACCATTTGTCTCACTTCCCAGAACTCACAATATGCTAGTTCTATTGTACATGTTTAGAAGAAATGTGAATAATCGTTTGCTTATAATGACATAATATTCTGCCATCGAGCTGATGTGCACCTAACCAGCTCAGCATAGCTTCAACCCTTGTTGAAAATGGAGAGAAATGTCCCAGTTAGCTCTGGTTATTTTTAGTGAAGTTAGAGTAAGAATAATCCCAATTGATTATTGATCCATTGAAATTGATTTGTACACAGTACATATAATATTGGACACATCAAAATAAATAGAACATTGCACTAGATATGTTAATACATATTTACATTCGTTTATTCTTATTTACAGAGTATTTAAACGAGGTTATACAAACACTACTCTAAGCTAATGACTAATACATTGCTATATGCATTTTGCGGTCAATATTTCATGGTTCACCTGTACTAAGATAATAAATAGTCTATGAAGTAAATGCAGTTGTTAGATGTGCCTTAAGACAAGATTTGAAACTGTTTATTTTGTTGCCTTGATGTGGCTTGGGAAATTATTTTACAATTTAATGCCCAGGTGCAGAATATTTTTCTGATAGTGAGGTTTTTTGAGAACATAATAGCTGGACAAGCAATGCCCATTGTGTCACTTCTCTACAGTTGAGTAAAATAGTTCTCAAGACATCGGTCTTGCTGATTCTATCAATCGACCTTCAACAGCCGAAATTTTTGAGGCTGTAGCTATGGGGTATATATTCTGCGCACACCTTTTCTTGGTTTTACATAGAAGTGAGGGCTTCAGGGAAGAAGTGAAAGCCTGTTCATCTTTTTGTAGTGTTGTCAAATAAAGAACATTTCTTTCTTTGAGGCCCTCAGCCATTATAGGTGTTAGATTACCTAATTTACCGCAAACTATCTAAATAATTAAATGAAGCACAGTGTATGTGCATGTCCATGAACTTTGGAATCTACAGACAGATTGAATCTCAGCATCGAAGCAACTAGATATCAGGGTACTTTGTGTTTCTATATTGTCGCTCTGCTTCTAAAATTGCATGAAACCTACCAAATGAAGACTAGGGAGTTGAGCGCCCAAGAAAATGGTGTGTGCATAGTATAAGGGGCCAAGAGTGCCTGGTCAGACAGTCAAAGGTGAAGAGTGAACACAGCAAATAAGTAGACAATTGAGACAGTTGAAAGAGAGGAGCTGAAGTGGACAGTACAAAATTGTGAGTTGTGTGCTGAGTGTGTCATTTAAGTGATAGAATTGTAATTGTACATTAACTAACTTAGCGGCAAATAAAGTATGCCTAGCAGAA
This sequence comes from Hymenopus coronatus, assembly GCA_030762935.1. Classification (NCBI taxonomy): domain Eukaryota; kingdom Metazoa; phylum Arthropoda; class Insecta; order Mantodea; family Hymenopodidae; genus Hymenopus; species Hymenopus coronatus. The sequence goes on along the minus strand of CM060881.1, from coordinate 170,277,084 downwards.
ACTGGTATTTCTCAATTGTTACATTGGTGTCAGGAGTGGGATATAGAGATCAACATGTTTCAAAGATCATTGCAAAGATGGCCACAGACATGAAATCTGAAATGGAGAAGATGGAGGCAAAAATGGGAAATGAAACGACATAGGAAGAGAAATAACAACAGTGAAATCCAGAATAAAGAAAATGCAGACAGAAATGAAAGGTGTAAGGGAAGAAATCAAGATTGAAATATCTAAGATGAAGCTTGATCTATCCACAAAATTGACAAACAACTGGCTGGCAGGAAAAAAGTCATGGAAGAAGTTGGCGTAAGATGAAAGACCTCGACCAACACCTTAGCATCCTGGAAGTGAACGCCATGATAGAGGAACTTAGGTATTAATGGAATACTGTGGGACCTGAAGTGTGAAACGCGTGGGCGCTTATCTTCCACAGAGAGCTCTCTGTTGTATCTGTTCACAACCATGGGTTGGCAGAGGAGCAGCAGCACAGCTGCACTAGGAACAGCTGCCAGAAGATCTGAATGCAATTCCAAAGTCAATGTTGTCTGGAGAAATCTGGGAGCCCCTCAAATGCTGGTTCAGGAACATTTGCTTGTCTGCAGCCTATCATAAGCAACTAAAATCAAGTTTGCAACAACCAAGTCATATGATCCCCAAGATTTCGCATTTCCAATAAACAGTTGGAGCAGTTATTTTTTCCAAAAAGTCGCCTGCTGCTTTATCGAAAAATAATATAAAACAGAATTTGTTTAGTTATTTATTATCAAAATGTTAGGTCTTATAATGCTGGAATGTGTGCCTAGTAGAAACTTGTGTTTCTCTTTTACAATGTGTTATTAATAAATCTGAATATGTTCAACTTGTGCGCTTATTGTAGATATTATTACAAAAGCCAGGCTTTCATTGTTTCCACTGTGCCAATAGCAGCCACCTTTGTGGTATGGGCTCACATTCAACATCATATTTTGGGTGAGTTTTAATTTCTGAAATTTTCACTTACCCTGAAAGCTTTATGGATCCCAGACTCATTTGAACATAGTTTTATCCAGTTCATTCATTACTTGATATGATTTACCTAGTTAAAGGATATTAACTTTAAAAAGATAGTAATCCAATAAGTATATTAGAAACATTTAATGATATTTATATAGTAGGTCATTACTAATGAAGAGAGAAGCTTTAAAGAGACAGAAAGAATGAAGAATTCTGCTCATCACAAAATGTTTCAGGACAGCGTGGCACCTAGTTTCTGCCAAACATGTGTCAACTTGAACAACTTATGCAGTAATATAGTGTAAAGTTTTCTGCCTCATTTTCTCACCCCAGTCTAATTTCCTTGTTTCTACAGGCTTCTCTTAATCTTATTAAAGCATTTTAATTTATTGCTAAGTCCTTTTGAATATATCACAAAACATTTGGTCCATTAATGTTAAAAAATCCCACTCAGGCAGTTTTACCCTCTTTGATGGTCACACATAAGTTGTTTTCTTCATAAAATGTCACCAGCATTTGTCTTGCTTTGTTCCATTAACCATAGCTTCTACCTCATCAGCTAACAAAAGCTGTTGTATTATACTAGCATGAATGTCTCCTGTAATAAAAGCTTTTCAATCAAATGCTTACATATACCATAATTCATTCTGGTGATCGTGCCAGACCTTATACTATTTCCAAGCAAAGTCTTTTATTATGATTTTCAAATCAATATTTACTATCAAACACACCACCTAAATTGTTACCTTCATTCATCACTTAATGTGTAAAGCACCTATTCCAATTTCAACTTCTTCCTTTCTTTGCTATGCTATATTTACCAGGATATAATACAGGTACCTATCTATTTCTGTATCTCCTAGATACAGCCAACTAGATCTTAATATTGATATAAATATCTTCCAACTTCAGCATTTATGAGATTTCTGTCATTTAGTTTCTTAATTAAGCTTTCAATGTTATGTCACACTAAGCATCCCCATATCCTTTGTTATGCATCAAAATTGTTCTAATCTCACTTTTGTTGTGGTTTGCTGTTGTAATAGGTTTCAGTATACTTCTATCATGTTCACTCAATGATATTTCTCTTAGTACACTGCAGCCATAAAATAGAGCAGGTTGTATAAATTTATTCATTATAGGGTTTTAAATTTCGTTAAAAAAGTATCATGAGATTTGGTTATATTTTGTTTACAAAGAGCTTTTTCTAACACAATAAAAATAATATTAATAAATTATAAGAATCTGAGTTACTTCATCCTGGTTCATTACACAGGAGTGAGCTTACACACTTTAAACATTATGTTGCTACATTATTGTTTTTAAAATAATGCTTGTGAGTAGATAACAAATAAATGAAAGAAGTTAAAATAAAATAAAACAAAAAGAAAATAACAGCAGCATTAATAAAAATAATAATAATAATAGACAGTTACTACATATCTTAGTAACAGCAGCATTAATAAAAATAATAATAATAGACAGTTACTACATATCTTAGTAACAGTAGCATTAATAAAAATAATAATAATAATAGACAGTTACTACATATCTTAGTAATCTTTCAATTGCTTACTGATTGCTGGAAGCCAGCTATGTTCAAGTAATTGTGAAGCAACTTTATAAATAAATTTGTAAACTAATTAGGACAGCTTAATTTTAATACTCGTAACCAGGAAAAAGCCACACTTTAGTCTTCCTCACTCTCCATAATTAGTTTGTTGTTTATTTTATTCTTCTTCTCTTTTAACTTCTTTCATTTTATTATAATTATTTTTGTTTATGTATTTGTTCCTTTGCATGTTTGTACAATATCTGTGTGTGCTTCTATACTGAATGCAGTGATAACAAGTCTTATCTGCCATTGAACCTTAAAATTATATGTTTAAATAAAATAACAGCATTTAAGGCCCTCAATTTAAAGAACCATGTACCAAAAAGCTCATTCATTTTCAAGTATATTTGGAATCACTTTTCACATTTAAAATTGCTTTCTTACAATTTTGGAATTCTAGGCATTCTAATATGAAATGATATCTAGCAGAAAAAAGAAGGCAGAGATTATTAAATTGATGCCAAAAAATAACAATTTTTTTTATGGGAGCTTATTTATTTGATAGTTTAGTGTTCAACACCTTTTTAAGAAATCAAGTCTAAAGAGGGTGTGAATGAAGTGGTTGAAAATAAGCCCTGAATTCTTATCACTAAAGGTTGGTCAACATTAACATCTTCAGGTCAATAATACATTACGTTCACATAACTTTCTCAACTCACTCTTCAACATACTATTCATGGAAACTTTATTTTTTTATCTCATGCTATTTGAGGTAAACATTTACAGAAATGCTTTTATTACATATTTCTTTGTACATGCAAAGGAAATAGAGCACTGATGTAGTATAACATTTTAAGAACTGATTACTATGTGATTGTGTTTAAAATTAGTTCTCTTTATTTGACCAGGGAGAAAAATAAATACCTTCGCATTAAATAATAGCATAATTAGATGTCCAGGCTATGTCATTGAAAAATTCAATGTCATAGCCTGGATTTGAACCAGGGATCTCCCAGTCTCTAGCCAGTTGCTCTGACCATTTCGCTACCATAGCATTTAATTCAACTGACATAGCATTTAATTCAAATGACTCGCATATTTCCCGGTAAACTACAAGGTGATCTCAAATTATTTTGAGATGACAACCCCAAAGGAGGCTTACAATGTTGTAAGTACTTTAAGTCCCAGGATTCATAGTTTAACCAATTATCAGGTCAATTAGCATTAATAAATTGTTTTTTCACACAAACCATGGAGTTGGATAGGTAGAATCAGACTGAAAAATTCAATGTCATAGCCGGGATTTGAAACATGGATCTCCCAGTCTCTGGCCGATTGTTGTACCCACTAAGCTACAATGGCAATATACTGACCTGGCATTAAATTCTTCAACTGACTCGCATGTTTCCTGGTAAACCAAAAGGTTATTTCAAATGTTTTGAGAAGCCATGCCCCAATAGTGACTTACAATGTACTATGTGCTTTAGGAGATCAGTGGTTAAATAAATAAATAATTTTATTCACCTTCAGAAGTACAATAAAATATGACTTCGTCAAAAGATATAAAACAAATTCTAAACATTGACTACATTCTTAAGCATTTACATTTAATAATAACATTGAACTTAATATTAAGTTTGAAAAGGTGCGATCCTGGTTTTCAGCGTCATCATCAAACTTCTCCTTTCTTTGTGGAGGTGCCTCCCTCAGGTGGACAGGAACCATGAAACAAACCAGGATTCAAGGCAGTATCTTTAAACGATAATGTTAGCAGGCTTCTAAATCTAAACAGTCACAGTTGTTGAGAAGTATATTTGTAACTTTTCTCATACAAATACCTAGTTTAAATGTTCTCCTTACAGTGTTCAACATATTCATTTAAAGAGTAAATATATACTGAGATCATCTTGTGGTTTACCATGAAACATGTGAGTCACTGGCCATGCTGGCATGTTACCATAGTAGTTGAGTGGCTATTTTGTTCCACACACACACCCAAAATTAAAATCTAGTACTATATGCCTGTTTCATGCAAATCAGCAGCTACTATAGTGATTAAGAATAAATTTATTACAGTGGTTATACATAAATTATAAAATTAGTAGAATATTTTTGAGTTGGGTTTGTAACACTTAAGTATCTCTTACATATAATTTTTCCAGACCAGTTTCGAAGCCACGTGGGCATCACTGTTGATGGTTTCCAACTGAATTTCCACAGGGTGTTCTATGTTTAGGTGTGAACATACACCTTGTAAAACCCACCAGATATGCGGCAGAGCTCTACGTCTGGAAAAAAATCCATATCATTAAAAACCAATACCATGTATTCAACTTTGAATTGCCGCCACAAAATATGTTATGGAAGTTCGTCACCCAGCCACCAGGGACCGTCCCACCTCAACATAGAACATCCTGTGGAAATTCAGTTGGAAACCATCGACAATGAAGCCCACATGTCTTCGAAACGGTCTGAAAAAATTATACATAAGTGATATATAAGTGTTACAAACCCAACTCAAAAAAATCTGATGTGTACCATTCACATGACTTTCTCCGTATCCCTGCAACAAATAATTCTTAAAAAGCTTATACTTCTATTTACTTTATGCTAATCAGAAAAAATTAGCAGAAATAGTCTTATTACTCGCTTCCTTGTAAGTAGAAGCGAAATAAGGGACAACCTTAGGTTAAAGTGATAGTCAAAAGCTGGTTGCTATGTCAATGAAGTTCCTTTGTTTATATGGATAGGAGTTGACAGTTCCTATATGAGAAAAGTATACGTTTTTCATAGCAGAAACAAAAAATAAGGAATGTCACAAAAACGACAAACTCCACGAAAAAAATGTATATAACATAAATTGTGTGTTTTAAAGTGTTCTACATTTTTTGTGTTGTAAGTTTTTGTCCATCTCTTACGGTTCAGCAGTTATTCAAAATTTAGTAAAATTCATCCAGAATAAACTACTCTTCAGAGGCTATTACCAGAAAATTCAAGATATACATTTCATTTGTCAGGTAAATATGTTTAATATCCGAAATTTTAATCAAAATCGTTAGAGCCATTTTTGAGAAAATCAAAATTTTCGAAAAAAGTTCCATGTAAAGGGTAGTTGGGGGTGGGGGGATTTTTCTTAAAATCTTCGTGTCGCATCCCTGGAAGATACTAAACTTAAATACCAAGTTTGGTATTTTACCGACTTTTCGTTTTTGAGTTATCGTGTTCACAGACACACGGACACACACACACGGACCTTTTTGTGAAAATGCTTTTTTTGGATATTGGGGACCCTAAAACATATGTTTCCGGTGAAATCTCGGTATTGAGTTTTTGGTGGAGTGCAATACTTTCTCTATACACTATGTACATAATGCGTATGGAGAAAGTAAATATTCTATTCATACATATCACTGTTCCAAAACACCCTTTCATTAAAATTGTTTATAAAATTAGTGTTATGTTTGTTGATATATCACTTTAAATAAATTTCAGTGCATTCAAAATATAGATGAAGTATACAAGTGGTGCGTACTTGAACAAAATGCTATCTTGTTCTTACAGCCGTTCCAGACGGAGTTCTCTGACCTGGATTATGCTGATGTGGATTATCGCTCATATGGGCCCATTAATTACAAAAAGGCCTCCGTGGAGGCAGTAGAGCAAGAGAAAATGAAGAAACCCAAGAGTGACAGTCAGCTGAAATCAGGCCAATCTTCCAACAACCATATGCCAGACTTGCTCTAATATGTGCATTTACTTTATGTTCTTTTATTCTCTCATTGAATGAATGACATAAATAAAGAAAACAAACAACATCAAAGTGCATTCATCATGAATACTTGCTATACAGTCCATAAAAATGTGTCACTGGCATATGGAAAAAACAATGAAAGGATTGTGTATAAATGGTCAAGCTGTTGTTACTTGATGCCACTAACCTGTGATTAACCAAAGAGAATATAGTGTGATCCTTTATTTGCTTTAAGTTCAGCTAAATCATATCCCTTGTTCTTAATTGCTACACCCTGCATCTGCCAGAAAGACTAACCCCAATACCAGCTGCTGAAATATTTGGTGGTGCACTGCAATACTCAAATCAGTGATTGCAGAAATTATAAGGACTATGTGTTTTAATGTGTGAATATGACATTAAAATGAGAAGTAAACTAAATTAATGTCACACAATTGGATATTCACTTTAGTTATGTAAATTAATATCAAATCGTTACGTGCAAATGAAAGTGACTACCAAGGATATTTAGGTTGTGTTTTAATAAAGAAATTAGTTTTTTTAATAATATATATTATATATAAACAACCTAATATGATGGAACTTCATATGTTCCTGTTATTTCACAACTGTGTTAATGTGTGTTAATAGTGTGTGTGCATGGGAGCAGAATGATAAAGGTGTCTGATGTGTTAGTGATATGGCTTCCATCGTTGTTGAGCACAAATTGTCAGGGGTTGGAAGCCAGTTCAGTGTGCGGAATTTGTGAGTGTTTATAAACATGATGATTGTTAATGGATGATCCTTAAATTAATTTGAAAAAGAAGAAGAAAATAAAAATTTGCAAAGTGTCTAACTTGTTTTGAATATGCCAAGAGATAAATTATGTACTCTAATTTAGAGAAGAGAGCAATGTGTACAAAAAATTAAATTGCTGTTTAATGCAGTGATTTTAATGATGACAATTATGAGCATATAAGGGCTAAAACAAAATAAAATCATATTTTAACTAATAAGTACTTAGTTTTGCGACGTGTTTTGTGTATATTTAAACAGTCAAGAATTCAGTTTATCAGAAAGTATGATTTAAGTATTAAAAAAAGGTTTTAATGCTTATATGTTATAATTTATAGCAACAGTTACCTTACCAGTCATCATTTAAACCTAAATATCAGATTTAAAGAACAAAATAATGCCAGCTTACAGAGCGTTCCTAACAAATAAAACATTTCCCTTTTTTTTTTTTTTTTTTTTGTCATTCTAAATGTAAATTTGGAATGATCTCATGCAAATAACTTCCAGTGAGAAGAAAATCCGTCCAATTAGCCCTCGTTGGCACAAAGAGACTTGCTCCCACTATGTATCTCTAACAGATTTAATGTTGGAGCATCACAATTCTGCTTATTTATTCCTTTTTTCAATTTTTGGCATACAAACAAGATTGCAACTCAACTGACAGGTTTTTATTTGGGGTTGGGGGGTGGTTGATAGTGGTAAACAAGGCCAAAGTAAGCTAGTAATATGACTGGAAATTAGCAATTATTTATTTATATTATTGCTCAAATTTTTTAAAATGTTAACTGTTACATTAATATCTCAAGTATCAGTCCTATTAATGAATGTGATAAAATGATAAAAGCTAAATTACTTATATTTATGTCATTCTCGCTAGTTATCAGCATTTACTTCATTAAGTTTTCATATAAAACGTAACTGTTTTGTATTTGATTTCTTTGAATCTATCACTGCCAGCTATTGCAGTTAACACACATTGTTTTGAGCTTAGAAGTTTATTGTATAACCCTCCGCAAACATTCTGTTGGTCATTTTGGAACAATCTCCTCTCTCTTGTTTTTAGCTCATGAAACATGATTATGTTCCATTGATTAAATATATTTTCCCCTGTAAACAGGGAACATTATCTTTTCATAAAGTTGAAATAAATACAGATTTAAAAGCATGTGCCATTATGGCATTACAGAATATTTTCTAGATGAAAACACAATGAATACATAACATGAAATAGGTCACAAGCTCACATTTTATTTGGTATTTATTTATTGTCAATTAGTTTAAACAAGTTGCAGTATTATAAAAACTACATTTAATGGTTATGATGTTAATTTATTCATTTCACGTTAAAACATGATTTAAAAGGCCTCTTGTTTATTATTTCTGTCACATAAGAAGTGATTTTTGTTTCATGCAAATTACACATCCCACAATATGTGACAAGAGGTATAAATACTCAGCGCTGTTTTAGTACTTCATTTTCAGAAAATTTAACTTGATCCTCCTTACGTGTAAAAATTAAATGTACAAAGTTTAAAACCATAGTACTTAAAACTGTTGTATTATGTGAATTTTTAATAGAATAATATGGCTGGATGACATTGTGTTATGTAGAATACAGGATTTTGTCATTTGTGGATTATCTTAAACCATTAAGAAACTGAATTTGAAACAAAGGATCCCAGAGGAGCATGCAATGGAATGTCATATTATGAAACATTGTTTTGTTATGTATAAAATTCTTTACATAAAGTGAAGAAATACTAACTTTATGTTTTCTTTGTTTTAGTAACTTATTTAGCTCTGAAATATGTGTAATCCCATTCCTAGCTGTAGTTAGGGTTACCAGAATATTTAATTGAAATATAAATATATTATATAAATTTAGAATGTGTAAACATTTGGAATATCGCAGGATAATGTATTAAATATTGTTTACTTGTGGTGTATGCAGATTATGATCTGGCTCCACTTTTCTTTTTGTGGAAGTTTTTAAAGAGTGTTGTTATATTCATTTATTTGACGAGTCAATTAATTACACTAAAAAACTCTTACTTGCGATTTTTGCAGAACATGTTTCCTTCGTTTTCAACCGGACATTGATCCTTTGAAACATGTTCCCAAATAACTATTGTTTAGTGTAATTAATCAACTCATCAAATAAATAAATATATGATCTGGCTGTTAAACCTAAGTTAGTTGACTAGAACTATAATTGAGCATGCAAAATTAAAATTATCACATAGATAACCTCTGCTCTGTACATTTTACCTAAGTAACATAGATATGTTACAACTAATTATTTTCATTTCATCCTTACTTTCCATAAAATCTCCCCTAATTAAGGAATCTGCTTGTGATCTTCAGAAATCTTTCTTAAAGCAATTTTTTTATTTCTTAGCAGCCATTTCTTACTCATTAAGCTTTCTCTCCAATCATTTGTCTTTTTGCATTGGAAGACAATGAATTTCATCTTCCTCATCCCTATGTATTGAATTGAAAATGCAACTTAATTTTTTCATAAATATTTTCAAATTCAAACAAAATAGAATCGTTAAATAATGAGTCAAAATTATAAGCACTTTAAATTCCTCCACTTCTCCACTCTGTTGGTCTTTATTTAAGACATTAGAAAAAAGAAACACATGGGAAACCTCAGATTCAAATTCATAGACAAGTCTGCCATTGCCCACCACTTTTGGACAGAGAATCATAATATAGTACCAAAAATAAAATTGATCAAACACCTAAAGCAAACTTGGGAACTAAACACATGGGAAAACATCTTTATTCATAAGCATAAAGGAAATCTCATGAATTTTGCAATTCCCGCTACAGATGACATCATCTGGTTAACAAAGACTAGAGATAGCAGCACAACTCTTAGTGGAACCAGACACAACATGAGAGCATCAGTCGACAAATTAACTGAGGATAGGGAGCATGCTCCTTGAAACTAGTCTTAAATAAACACTAATTGACTAATGGAGAATCTTAAAGTGTTTATAATTAAACAATTCCAGTAATGGTGCTCCTATATATACAAATATTCCTAATTATTTATATTAAATAAAATAACGCTGTACTTAGTGGTCTTAATTACTGATAAGTCACATTTCAGTGAAAAATTAATATACAAAACATATGACCTGTTTGATAAAATAAATGAATTGAAATTACTAGTGAAATATTTAAATTTACAGTTGCAGAAAATAGTTGCAGGCTTTATAATTCAAAACTCCTCCCATTTGTTCATCCACGTTTCAGCAGTAGAAAATCTTTGACCTGCCAATTGCTAATTGATTTTCAAGGTAAGTACTATACTTGAAAAGCGGAACACCAAAGACGTTAAGATTGCTTGAACTCCTTAAGGAAATTTCAGCTTTATTATGTTTCTGGTAACCCTATCTGTTTTGCTATCCATCTCTAAAAAAATGTACTTCAACGTTTAACCCCTATAGCTTTGAGAAGGAAATCAATTGTTACTAACTGTTTATTGCATTGTATTTCTTACTCATTTGATTGGCACTACCAGCTAGGGGCAATATTAGCTATTTGGTGCCTCTAGGCATAGAATGATTCTGCACTCTTATTTTGGCATGAATGGTCAGCAAGTAATCTATAATAAAACATCACCGCAACTGACTAAATAATGATAATAATTGATTTTGCCAAACTCCAGTTAATGATTGGGCTCTTTTGAGTAGTGAGAATGAGCACTTAGTTTCACAGTTGGCAAGAATGATGTTGATGGAATTTCCAAATCAGGAGAAGCTCTTGAATGATACAGAATAAAAACCACATTTAAGAACTATATATATATATATATGATAACTCAGGTTTTTAACTTCTTTCTCGCTCACTGAATAAGTCTAAGTAACTACAGCTGATAATTCCACACTACATGCTAATATTATTTTTCCAATTCTGTCTACTGCGTAACAATGGTTGCATTAAAAGAAACTCATAAACTTGGTGTTCTAAAGTATTATATATATCATACCACCCCTAAAAATCCCTATAAACCATCCCAAAATAAAAATAAAATCAAAGTTTGACCTCTTGGACTTCCCTGTTGTTTTAATCATTAATGTCACATTTTAATCATGGAATAACATCTTTAACCGTCTGTAAATCATTTTGAACCTCAAAAAAAAAAAAAAAAAAAAAAAAAAAAAAAAAAAAAATTGTTTAATCAAAAATGATTTTGGAAATTTGTTGCATTTTCACCCATAGAAAATCATCAAGTCGAAACAATCTTGTGATTTGACTATGGGATCAAAGGCTATACATGTACTTAGAACATTTTTTTTGCTTCAAAATGAATATTCTCACTGTACAAAAAATTATTTTTAGTTGTATAGGTAGAGTCAGACTGAAAAATTCAATGCCATTGCCAGGATTTGAACTCCCAGTCTCGAATTGGTAGTTCTAACAACTGAGTTACCATGGCATTATATTTCTCAACCGATTCGCATGTTTCCTGGTAATTATTTTAAGATGACATACCCCAATGGCAGCTTAGAATGTCGTAAGTACTTTAAATCCTTGTTTATTCACACAAGCTATGAATTCTTAAATAATACAGGTTGTAACAGTCACATGATGTAGGTACAGTCTTATTAGATGGATATCTCTACACTTGAATAATATGAGGTTTTACAGTCCCTCAATGTATGCTTTTAATACATGAAAATCTATTCACTTAAATAAACATGGTGTGAAGTCTGATAATTAGTCAAAGCTTTAATGGATCTAAGTTTGTTTTCTTGTGGTTTTCATATTTTACTGAATTTAACAATAAAATGAAAGCGTTTGAGAGTAAAAGTCACATTATGAACCGTGTATAAATTACATGAAATTTCAAACGGAAATACCATAACTTTTACCAGATAAGATGATAATTGAGGCATAAAAAAACAGATGACTAAATTCAAAATCATCTTATACAAAGATATAAAACATAGATTGAAATTTATATAAATTAAAACCAGTATAAAATAAATCACTCACCAATACATTTAAAGTCCTGACGGTTGTTTCATTATTTAGCCTGTTTTACGACGTAGGTTTATAACTTGAATTTTGCTTCATATTTCCTTAATTTTGATCCATCGTTGGGCACATGATCGATCGTTGGGCACATTTGTCACTTACACTTAGAGTACAAATTGTTTGAACACATGACAATCCACGATACTTGTTAGCGGAGCACATGAGTCCATTATTTGGCACGTGCTTCTACAGGTAAAACTAACAGAGCTGAAGGAGGCTTTTGCATTATGGCTTGCACAACCATGTCAATTCTTTAGTAGTACAAAGCAAGTATGTCTACAACACTGAATAGCCAATACAACATTTTAATTCAGTCATTGCCATATATCCATATGATCACTGTTCTAAACTAAATTTACAGGCCATTGATAGATTGGGGTTCATCTTCCAGGACAGAGATACAGTAAAACTATATCTTTGATGAAAATTTATACCTCATCTTATCTGAAGATCATCTTATTTGCCAAAATATGTGGTAATTGCTTTAGATTTTGGAGCATGGCGAACATTTACAAAATTTACAAAAGTATATTAAATTCAATACTCATTTTGCAAAATTACAATTTATATTCCTAAATATCCTCAAAGTTTCATTATGTATTGTAAACAACCATTTGTATAATCAAGATTGTAACAAAATTATTGTAAATAATATGGCTAATTGTATATCAAATCAATTTTATTTCACAAAATAATTGTACCTCTTGTTAAGCGTTATCCATTTGGATTGATAACTAGGCTGTATCTTTACAGTAATCCTTGGCTAAGGACAGCTACACTTCTTGGGGTTTTCTCTCTATATGTTAATTTATTTCAAATATTATTGTAGAAGTGTTTTTGGAAGAAAAAGCACAATTGATGCAACTCTGTCATCATCCAAATGTACCATTGCCCTCCGTGGTGTAATGGTTACCATGCCGACTTTGTGGGTTCAAACCCGGTGGAGGACGATGGATTTTTTGGTCATAAAAATCATTAGCATGGCTTCCTTCGGAAGGGAAGTAAAGCCGTTGGTCCCGTGTTGTTGATTTACGGCACGTAAAAGAACCTCAAGCCTGATAGAGAGGCCTCTGAGCAAAATTAAGTGGTTTTTCACGCCCAGTATAGAATGGGACGCTGAGAACCACAACAGTTAAAGAGTGACCATAAATAAAATATCATTTCCATTCACATGTACCATCATACCCATTATTTTACATGGGTCCTTACCATAGGCATATTTGACAGCAGTCGCTGGAGTTCAAACTCACAACATTTTGCTTTGAATGGATGGTCAGTCCAATAGACGTTGCCTTTCATTATTCAACAGCTTATGCTAATGTGCCTGTTATAAGAATATCTAAACCAGTTCAAGAGATAGAAGAGGAGTGGCATATGTACCAAATAAATCATACTCTAGAGTGGCAATTTCTTCCTCTATCTGTCTCAATGCTAATCTTACTTGTGTCACTTTTTCTCTCTCCTCCACTGTTATAAGCTAACAGCATTCTGATTTGCTTATATAACCAAACCTAGCAATTATGATTCATGATAGGATGCAGGTTTATTTATGGATGCTGTTTAACAGCTGCGCATCCGTTCTAGACTGGGCGTAAAAGATTGCTTAGACTTCTTTTTCAAGCTTGAAGTTCTTATACATGCTGTAAATCTACAACATGGGACTAATGGCTTTACTTCCCTTCCAAAGGATGTTAAGCATTTTTATGATCAAAAAATCCATCAGTCCAGCAGTTCTCAGGTTTGAACCCGTGACCTTGGATATATGTATGAAGTAATGGTAACCATTACACCACGGAGGATGACATGCTTAACAAAGACATTTTCTTTTACATATGGAATCTCAAGCCTGATAGAGAGGCCTCCAAGCAAAATTAAGCGGTCTTTCATGCCCAATTTAGAATGGGACGCTGAGACCACAGTAGGTAATGAGCATCCATAAATAACACACCATTACATTTTAAAAGGGTTTATCAGGGTATAAATGTTCAGCAGTTGTATAGAAAGACGAGTGAGCCATGATAGCCTCCCACAAAATGTTAAAATACATGTCTTGCATGTGGGCCCAAATAACAGAAGTGTTGGGTGAAATATATAATTTAATTAGAATAACCAAAACAAATTTTCCATACATCTCTGTAACAGTAAACAGTAGATGAAATTAAAGGTAGGCATTTTATGCTTAAATGAACATTGGTTGTCCAAGGAAGAAAAAATAAATATCTTGAATAAACTAAAAGTATACATACACCTTGGAAGACTACTATTCAAGAGAATTGGCAGTGCATGCCTTTTAATAAACAAGCATTTAAATACTGAAGTTAAAAACCAAGATGATCTCAAAGCCTTTAAATAAGATGATCTCAAAGCCTTTAAATAGGATTATTTTTTTTGAAGAATCAGCTACTGACCTAATCAATGTCGTTACTATTATGATTTCTCTCTATAGGGTACCATACTATTGTGCATTGGAAACAAGCTTGCAGAGACTAGAGTGTCTAATGAATAAAATAGGTAAGGAAAGAAATAAAAAGATTATAATAGCCACAGATATGCATAGGGAAAATAACAGTGAAATAAAAGATGTAATTGGCATTCCACTCATAACATAAAAGAACCAATATGAGTAACCTGTACATCTTCCACATACATACATAATTTAATCACTTATACATTTTTCAGTAAAAAAGAATGCTTTACTTTAGATACAGGGTTTTCTGATCATAAAGCATTATTTATAAAATATAAAGGAATTAGAGTTGTCAAAGTTCAAAATAGCTATAAAACAATGCAAATTTTTAACAAACAAATTAATTTAGGGAAAAACTAGCCAACACAAATTGGCCCCTTAGTAGTGAAAAAAACTGTAAAAGAAAATTATAATGATTTCCTAAGAAAATTTCTATATTAGCATACAACCATTGCTTCCCAAAGACTACATGTAAACTCTAAATTTAAAATGGTGTACTCGTGGAATCCAGGTTTCAAGTAAGTGAAAGAGGATGTTATACAGAGAGCTAAAAATCTTACAGTAGTCATTTGAAACAGTATTATAATAAATACAATAAAATAATAAAGGCCAAATAAATGGCAATAGAAAGATACATAAAAACTCTGAAAACAAAAGCAACATGGACCATAATAAAAAATGAACTAGGAACCAATATGAATTCAATCCAAAATAAAGCAAGTAGTCACTTAATGATTAGAATAGTTGAATAAATATTTTACGGAAGTTGCAAATACGATTCAAGAAACTCCTCCATCAGTCCAAAAGGCAATACAAAAATTAGGTCCAAGTAATTTGTAAACAGTGCAAGAATTTAACCTAGGCCTAGTTACACCATTCCAGGTCAAAAAGATGATATCCAAATCTAACATCAAAAGGATAGGGTGGAATCCCACTATAGTTAACAAAAGTGAAAGATGAATTGTGTGTGCTCTTGCGTGGATATACAGCCAGTCACTAAATGGGAGTCTTTCCAGAAACAATGAAATATGCAATAATTACATCCCATCCACAAAGGGGCACCTGATCTCTGTACTTCCAACCTTCTCAATTACCTATATTAGAAGAAATTGTTCAAGCACGAAAATGCAAACACTCTTAGTAACAGCCAGCGTGTATTTAGAAAAAATTCTCATCTAGTTTGCTCTTACAGACTTTGTTAACATCTGGATGAAAGAAGACAAACTGCTGCCCTAATCTGTGATATATCGAAAGCATTTGACTGTGCAAATCATGAAATATTAATATGTAACATAATATTTTTATAACATAAAAAATGTAAATATGGAATGGTGCAAATCATATTTAACAGGCCATAAACAGAGAATAATATTTGAGGGTAGGAAGGGTCCTGTTCATACAAGATGGAAAGACATAATTGGGTTCCACAAGTTGGTCCCCTACTTTATGTCGTATATACTCCTAATCTCCCACTCATAGTTTAACGGACATCAAATATTTTTGCTGATGACAACCACAATCATTTTAAGTGGTTCAAATATTGAAAATTTAAAAGAAAATCTTAACCAAATCATTAAAAAATTGGAAATGTGATTGACGCACAATGGTTTGAAATTAAACAATAATAATGATATTGAAAATCTCAGTTGAAAATACACTAAAATAACATCCTCGGATGCAAAAGAGGCAAAACTTCTGGCAGCACTTGAACACTGCCTGTTTCAACATGACCTCTTTTTCACAAGTTACAAGCCTGCAAACAAACAAACAAAATTTATATATTATAGTTACTTTCACTTAATACTTTCATAAGGAATAACTATTTGGGGAAATACAATAGATGTGAAAGAATTTTTTGAATCCGAAAGAAAATAACATGTATACTGACCATCTCAAGATTTCAGACCACTCTTTAAAACTTAAAAAATTTTGACCTAATCATGCAATATGTACAGCCTCACTATATATATATATCAACACAAACATAATTACTACTCAAGAGGTAAAAGGTGCATAAAAAACCTCACACATAAGCTTGCAATACTTGAAAAAATGTCCACATTATATGGGAATTAAAATAGATAATAAATTACCACAAATCTTAGGAAAATACATAACCAAAATCACTTTGAAAATTTCATTCCAAAAGTCTATACAAAATTTGTTTGTTAACAATTCAATTAAGGAGTATATGGAAGATGAACTGTGATCTCGTAAATGTTGGATAGCATTATATTGTACATAAAACTTTTATTCACAATTTGTTTATTATACAATTGTCATTTCATATCTGACAAATCACTAATTTAAGGGCATTAGCTCAAAACGTATCATGTGATGAATAAGTATTATTATTTGTTAGACAACTAGTTGATTAATTACACTAAACAACACTTACTTGGGATTTTTTTCCCGGAACATGTTTCGAAGGACTAGTTTCCTTCATTTTCAATCAGACATCACTAATTCCTTGCACTGAAGCTGGTGATGTTGTAAGTGCTGTCTCCTCTGGTGGTGGTTCAATGAACTTGCTAAACACATCCTTCGATGGGACCTATTTCTGTTAATTGGACAACCACCAGAGGGGACAACATTTACAAGGAATTAGTTGTTTAGTGAAATTAATCGATTTGTCAAATAAATGAATATAACAACACTGTTTACAAACTTCCCAAAAAAGAAAAGAAAAAAAAAGAAGAAGAAGAAGTGTTGATATTATTATTATTATTATTATTATTATTATAATAAATTTGCCGTGCATAAACAGCTGGTTGATCTGGAATCTTTTGAAATGAAAGTCCTGTATATAGCTGATTTTAAAGCCATGCAGCGAACAATAGTTTTATATATGGTTTTTTAAATATCTTAACAGATTATTTCTCAATATGTATATAAATTATTCCTGTAAATAATAAGCTCAATTTAATTAAAACCTTACTGCACAGAGTATCTTTATTTTTGCTTTGTATTGCAAAGTATACAATAGTTATATTACAAATATTTGAAAGTTTCAACACATTTCTTGCACTAAGTACAGTAAGAGAAACAATTAGAATAACTATTTAAAAAATGCACAAGACATTCTTACTGAATAAAAATCACATTCTATTACAAGAAAAGTTTAAGTGCTTTTAAGCATTAAAATCACATAGGATAAAAGTGGTAAATAATGGAAAGAACATATTTTTTCATATAAGCCTACATTTTGAACAGTTTTTGAAATCATGGAAGTAACTATATTTTCAAACGCCAATTTTGAAAGTGGGTGTTGTGCCAATACCCACATTTTTTACTCCACAGTAATCAAGCACAACTGCAACTGCCAAGGAGTAATCCACATCATTCCTCAGTTCTGGATCTTGTGTTGTGCTAAGTTTTCTTACTTGCATCCCTGATCCTGTACCTATAGAGACCTTAGGATTTTCTTCCAGATCCTCCTATAGTAAAGAAATAAACTAAATGAAAATTAAATTTAAAAAATGCAACTTATGTGTAATCACTGATTTTCATTAATAATTAATGTGTGAAATATTTAATGAGTCATTAGTAATTACAATTTATTTGCATTATATTCTAAATAATATTACTTTTGATAGATATTATCTATTTATATTTAATCATGCAATTAGCAATAATTTGAAAACAAAAACATATTCTTAAACTATGAGAAAAAGACAGAAACTAATTACCTTTTTAAACTGATCATTATCTGAGAAAATGTTATAATATTCTGAAACTCTGGTTACTATTAAAATTGACGGTCATAAATTATTATTAATTGTATTGCTGAAACTTTAAGCCCTGGTGCATAGTGTAACACTAGTGTAGTAAATGTGTTTAGTTAAATTTATGTTTTTTTAAAAATTGTTTCATTTATATAGCCCCCTTGAACATCTAAGGTCACATCAGGGGCTGTGCTTTAGAAACAACTTGTAAGCTCTTTAATGTTGGGTTTTTAATAATTTTATTTTCTTAAAACACACGCGCACTTACGTACATACTTCCAGACTCTGTGAAGGAGAGGGAATGATTCTAATTAAAGAAAACTTATCTGCCATATCCAGGAATCAAACTCAGGACCTCTGAGTGAGAAGTCTGCTCATTCACCACTTGACCATGGAGGTAGTATAATTTTTTATATATGCACTACCATTTGTGAAAATTGCAACACCAAGAAAGAATTTCCCAAACAACTACTCCAAACTTGGTGGAGGTATAGAAGACTGTGCAAGCAATAGAGAGAGGTAGGCTGAGCAGAATCCTGTTGTATTGGTCCGACAAGGTCAGTGTTGCACCAAGTGTAATGAGTGCAGAGCTGTCAAATAAGGTGGAAGCAATAATCTGGGTGTCAGTATGCCTCGTCGATGTCAAAGGGAGTCATATTAGCATGTGAGTTTGAATGGGGCAGAATGATCAGTCTCCTAGAAGTGGGTTTGTCATACTGCAACATTTCGGCTCATAGAGAGCATGCTGCTGTCATAGTGATGTGTGTGTGGAAGCAGTGGATAGATGAAGGTTGTACACAACGAAGAGTGGGTACTGGACCAAGGAACCACAGCACAGGATGACCGCCATCTTGATCACATGGCCATAATGGATCATACAGCTTTATAGACAGTGTTGGCTGGAGCACTGCAACAGGTGTGAACTTGTCTGCATCAATGGTTTGTCACTGTCTGCTGCAGGTTAGACTGGTTGCACTCATGCTATTATGTTGGCTTCCATTGTCCAGAAACCATAAGCTACTCCGACTGCAATGGGTATGTGAACACCGTCTCTGGGGTGCTGAGTGGCAAAATATAGTTTTTTTTTGGATGAGTCCTGCTTCAATGTGTCATACAGTGATGGCAGCATGTGTTTGGCGGTACCGTGGTGAGCACAACCTGGAGGACTGCATTGTTGAGCAGCATAGCAGACAAACAGCAGGTGTGTTGGCGAGATCTCGCCTCCTACAAATTGAGGCCACTTTGAACAGCAACTGGTACCTACAGGTGGTTGTAGAACCCGGAGAACTCCCCCTGCTTCAGGCATCTCCATAGGTCACATTTCAGCAGGACAATGTCCGGCCACATTCTGCAAGGAATTTCTTTGAAGAGCGACGGATAACACTGCTTCCCTGGCCTGCACATTTGTCTATGGAACATGTCTAGGATATGGTTGGTCGGCACCTGATGCGTCACAGTCACCAAGTGTCATGGATATGTGGGCTCGAATACAAACTGCATGGAGGGAATTCCCTCAGGAACTTATTCAGAACCTTTTTGATTCAATGCCATGGCATATAACAGATTTAATTGCGGTACATGAAGGCCACACCAAATATCGAATATGAGGGCTCAACGGTCACGCAAAGATTTGAAAAGTTTATTATTTGTTACTTGTCATGTATCTAATCTGTGGTATTAAGTTCATTGCATTCATAAGTTGATGAGGCAATTTTCACAAACAGCAGAGAGTGTGTGTGTGCATAAAAATATATATATAAATATATATATATTTTTTTTTTTTTTTTTTTTTTAATGTCATATTATATTATACTAACTTTCAATGATAAAATACAAGTATTGGTAGCAGTTTAATATTGTTTAAATTTTTTTCAATAAAATTATGGTGTTTTCTTTTTTTAAGAAGAATACGCAAAATTCAAGCAGCTAAAATCAAACTTAACTCCATAACCATCCAATCATCCCAGCACACAAGTTATTTTATTTTGACCTCATCATTCTTTTACCACCAACACATTTGACTTCAGTCACTGAGATTTAAACTCATGACATTTGGCTTTGAATGGATAGCAGCTCATTTTTTTCCTGTTTGTGTTTAAACTGAAAACATGTTTTCATTAAGCGTTACTATGAGTAACAAGAAATTGCTAACTTACTTTATGCTGTTTTAACATTCCAGCTCACCCACAAATTCAAGCACTCGCCCATTTTAACAATTCATGGTCAAAAAGCAAAGAAATTTTCAGACGCTCTCTATGCTAATTGGCAACTATCAAATTAGTTTGACTGCTGTGATCCAGCATGGTGTTCTGGTTTTAATGTGTCAAGTGGTCCACACAATGCTACATCCTTCGATTTCCTAGGTCTCTATAAAGGGAATTCCTGCCCCAAAGCTATTTCTGTTTTTGTATTGTGATTAGCACAAAGTTTGAGCTTGGTATGTGAAGTGAAGTTTTTATTTATTTGTGCAGTAGTATTGCAAAGTATCAAGTAAAAGTGCTTGTCAAATGAGGAAGCAACAGCAGTATTGCTAGATTCAGAAGAGGATTTGAGCTGCTTGGACTCCGAGAAGGAAATTTCCAACCAGGAGCCAAGTGAGTGACTACAGCTCAAGTGATGAAGACGTAACTTGGTGTCTTTCCAGTGAATACAAGTATGATGATGCTGGATCAAGTACTGTTCCTCTTGCAAATATTTCTCACGGACCAGTTTTACCTTCCCATTTCAATAGAGAAACTACCCCTATTGAATATTTTTGTCTATATATTTTTACTTTCTCTATATGTACTATGTATGTAGTGTATAGATTCAAGAAAACATTAGGCCGCGCCGTGGCCAAGTGGTTAGACCACTAGCCTCTCACCTAGACGGCCGGGGTTCGATCCCAAGCGACCGCATGTGAGATTTGTGGTGGACAAAGTAGCGCTGGGGCGGGTTTTCTCCGGGTACTCCGGTTTCCCCCATCATAGCATTCACGTATCATCAGTGTCACCGCCTGCGGTGCCATTAGTAGTTAAAGCAGGCGTTAAAGAAAACATTAGCAGAAAAAGTCTTATTATTTGCCTCCTTGCAAGTAGAAGCAAAATAAAGGAGTACCATAGGTTAAAGTGATAGTCAAAAGCTGGTGACTGAAGTTCCTTTGTTTGTATGGACAGGAGTTGACAAATTCCTATTTGAGAAAAGTATAAGTTTTTAAAGTTGAAACCAATAACAAGGAACATCTCAAAATCTATCAACTCCATGAAAAAAATGTATATTACATAAATTGTGTGTTTTATCGAGATCTTCATTTTTTGTGCTGTAAGTCTTTGTCTATCTCTTACAGTTTACCAGTTATGAAAAATGCAATAAAAATTTTCCAGAATAAAGAGATAGATGTTTAGAGGCTATTCCCAGAAAAGTCAAGATATACATTTTATTTGGCATTTAAATATACGATTTTAATCAAAATCGTCAGAGCCATTTTTGAGAAAATAAAAATTTTTGAAATTTTTTCCATGTAAAGGGTAGTTTGGGGTGAGGGATTTTTCTCAAAACCTTTGTGTCGCATCTCTGGAAGATACCACACTTAAATGTCAAATTTGGTATTTTACTGACTTTTCGTTTTTGAATTATTGTGTTCAAACGCACACACACAGACCTTTTTCTGAAAATTCTTTTTACTTTCTCTACACATACAATGTACATAGCAAATACAGAAGTTATTGTATTCCACCCTAAAATTCTATATTGAGATTTCACGGAAATACATGTTTTAGGTCCCCCTGAATCAAAAATATCTGATGTGTTCCATTCACATGACTTTCTCTATATCTCTGTAACAAATTATTGTTAATAAGCCTATTCTTTTATTTATTTCATGTTAATGAAGGAAAATTCAAGATATGGATATTTTATTTGTTATGTAAATATCTTTAATACATAGAATTTTAATCAAAACTGTTAGAGCCATTTTTGAAAAAACAAAACTTTAAAAAAGTTTTCCACGTGAAGGGTAGTTTGGAGTTGGGGATTTTCTTGAAAATGTTTGTGTTGTATCCTTGGAAGATACTAAATGTAAGTAGCAAATTTGGTATTTAATGGTCTTTTAGTTTTTGAGCTATGTTGTATGCACACACACACACATACACAGAGCTTCTTTTTCTAAAGATTATTATTTTTTGGACTCAGGGGACCTGAAAATCTCAACATCAAATTTTGGGTGGAATACAATACCTTCTCTATACACTATGTACATAGAACATTTAGATAACGTAAAACAGAAGAAGAAACTTTGGAATTGTTATAAAACAAATCAAATTTGCTTTCAGGGGATATGTCTGTACTTCTTCATTCTTCTATTCATTTTTTATAGATGAATGAATATTTGTAAATTGCTATAATTAAATATTGCACTATTTTTATTTTGGAGAGTTTAATACCTACAAATGGCGACGTTGAATTTAGCAGAAAAAATGGCAGGAAAAGAAAACTAAGGAATTGTCAAAACAGATTAAATTAGTATTAATTTCTAGATAAGAGACTTGTATAGTACCTACTAAACTTATTTCAAAGGTTTAAATATACATATTTTTACCTGAGTATATTCTCCAGCAACATAGTAAGTATAGTCCAGTTCTTCAGTGATAGTTTCATTAAGCCATTTATCCTTGATTATTGATACAGGAACTTCTTTTGCACTCTCAAGAATTACAATCAACAGATAAGCACTAAAAGAAATAAAAGAGAAGTAATAAAATTAGGATTGCATGTTCTAACACATTCAAAACATTTATGATGCCCCTTAAATCCATGAAGCAGCTACTTAATTATTTATACTTATACAATTTTAAGAATAAGCTCGTATCAAAAAATATAGATTTGCATGCTATGTATATCTTATAACATGACAATTTGGGTACAGAAACAGCTTTATCAGCTTCTCTTTACTTTAAAATATGGTACACCTAGACCTAGACAATTGATGAACATGCCAATTTTAGAAAATCTGTTTAAAAGTACTGCTTGAATATATATTGTGTGCTAGTAAAATAAGGAGGTTCATGATAACTAAAAATAATTTAAAATACTTAAATTATCGTTTTCTGATCTTGGTAGGTAGATAATTATCTCTATTTTACAACTTTCAAGTAAAACAGAGCATGTTTTAAAACACATTTATTTAAGTGCTACATGACTTTTAACTACATGTTATATATTGCAGCAGACTGGAAAATCAAGTGTACAATCTTTGTGAAAGGAAATAGTTGGTTTGCATGAGGCAAATCTTATCTTGCAGCAATTTTTTGTTTTGTTTTTTACTGCAAAACCATTCATTAATTGAAAAGTGCAAAGCAAAAGCATGCCAAGTGCAGAGATTCTTGGCTTGCTAATTATAGACACAAACTTAATCCTTTTAAAGCCAATCCGATCTAATCGTGATCCGAAAATTCTGTGAAAATTGCCAATCATGATCTAATTGTGATGCCGTTGTCAAACTTTTACTCTTTCCAGCAGGAAAGTTTGTGTAATTTCTATGTCATAGCATAGAGAAAGATTTTCTGGGGTATTTCAGGACCTTATCATCACTCCAAATTTAATTTCTCTAGGCGGTGTTTGTTTATCCTGGTTGAAATATGGTGTCATCAAGCCAAAAAGAAACTAAGAGCTGTAGTTCACGATGTATTATAAGAAAGCGAGTGATTTTGAATTTTCAGACCTTGATGAAGTTTCTGACATCAACATAAGAGAGGAAGATTTATATTCTAGCTTCAGCAATGAGAATGCATCCGATAACAGACCTCGTACGCATGCAAACAATCGGTGTGCTTATCAAAATGGATTGTGTGTGTACATGCACGTGCGCACACTTTTTGTTTGTTTTTTGGGTGAATTTTTTTCAGTTTCAGGTTATTTGAATTCATTTTTTTGTATTCTAAAAAATAAAACACCAGACCAAAACAGGATGCTGTTTTAGTAAAGAAATATCTATACTTTCATTTAATTAGCCTGAACTTTCTGTGTAGTAAGCTGTTGATTATTTTGTGATTTTAATTATATTTTCAAATTTTTATTTTGTTTTCAATTTTAAAAATGAGAAAAAATTCAGCTCTCGTGTCATTTGGTACTCATTTTATTACTAATAATTTAAAACCCTGCATTCTGCTCTAAAATTGCTTGGCACTTTTCAGGCAATATTTTGCTACTCAGGCTGGCACTAAAAGCGTTAATACCAGTTGCGTTTGGGATATAGTAGATAAATAATTTAATGTTTTTCTATTTTTAGTTCTTCAAACTTTAACCAAGTAGGTGATGTTGGATGATGAACAAAACGTTTGAAATGATGAGTCTGAGATATCTCGAGCTTAGAGTTACTTCATATTCATCTTCTTAAAATAAAAACCTTAAGGAGGTAGGGTTAGAAGCAATCTTATAATGAATTTGTGAGCCCAACAAAACCTGTGACACTTAAGATTATGTCCTGGTTTTTTTATTTTTGTAGTTTAACATTGTTTAACCTGGTTGTTCATATCAGATGATGAATGAAATCAGTGAAATAATGCTCCAATAATATCAGGTTCAAGGTGCTTAAAGTTACTTGACACATGTTCTTAGGATAAGGGAAAACTTTATACAGGTAACCCACCTTAAGCAAGATTTGGACTTACAACCTCTTGAATATGAGACAGACACACTACCAAAACAGGTTTTAAGTTGTTAAAAAAATTAACGCTAACTAGGACGCTAACGCATTGGTTTCAAAATATCAATTTCAGCTGCTTTTATTAGTTAAAACTGGTTTTCATCAGAGAGAGAGAAAGTGTCTAATTAGGCTGTTATTACAATTTAAAAACCTCTGTTAAAAGCTTTTGATAAAAAAAAATTATTATGCATTATACAGTGACTATTGAGGTAGCTGAAGCAACCTTTATACTTTTAAGTAAATAAATCAAGGAACATGGTAGCTTTGATATAAATCACAACCAGCAACAGAGTAAATCAAAGAAATATACAAGATCACACCTTTTCAAATTTAATATTAAATGTAAATGTTTAAGAATGTAGTCAATGTTTAGAACTTGTTTATTTCTTTTGTCGAAGCCATCAATTCTATTGTAATTCTGAAAGTGAATAAAAGTATTTATTTATTAAAGATAAAAACACAACTGAAGTAGTCTAAATTAAAGGTATGCAAATTAAATATAAAACTTGTAAATGGAACTGTTTAATTCTGGAAAGGATACATGAATTTGATACTCATAAATGGTTACTTTGGCATTTGCTTACTCCAAAGGAATTTTATTGGCTATTAATGGAATCAATATAGTAATGTATTTTTTTTAGCGCTTAACCCATTGCTCTCATTTTGCAATTATGTATTTTACATAAAGAACACATATCCACATGGTGTTCCTGGCATACAGGCTTGTTACATTTCCCTTCTTTGCTCTTGAGCCTAAGTAACATCCAGCACTTTCGTTAATCTTTCTGGGCACTTCTGCTTCCTTATTATCCTGTTCCGTGTTTAGAGATCTTGTATGTGTGAGTTCTTAGTCAGCCTTCTTCTCATATGTTCCTGCATCATCTGAAGTCCGAAGTTCATGGAGAAACTGACTTCTTGTCATTTTTACTTTCTCTACACGTACTATAGAGAAGGTATTGTAATGCACCCAAAAATTTCATAACGAGATTTCACCGGAAATACATGTTTTGAGGGTCCCAAATTTTTTTTTTAGAAAAATGACTGTGTGTGAGGGGGGGGGGGGGGCGGAGCAGCATAGCTCAAAAACGAAAAGTCCACTTAATACCAAACTTTGTATTTAAGTTCAGTATCTTCCAAGGATGTGACACAAAGATTTTCAAGAAAATCCCCCCACCCCAATGGCCCTTTACATGGAAACATTTTTGAAAATTTTGATTTTCTCAAAAATGGCTCTAATGATTTTATTTAAATTTTTGTATATGAAAAATTTACATGGTAAATAAAATGTATATTTTCAATTATCTGGGAATAGGCTCTGAATACATGTTCATTCTGGATGAATTTACATAGCTGGTAAACCATAAGAGACAGACAAAAACTTACTTCAGAAAAAATGTAGATTACTTTTAAACACACACTTTATGTTATATATATATTTTTTTTTTCATGGAGTTGACTATTTTTGAGATATTCCTTGTTATTGGTTTCAGCTTTAAAATACTTTTACTTTTCTCATATGGGAATTTGTCAACTCCTTTCCATAGAAACAAAGGAACTTCAATCACACAGCAACCAGATTTTTAAAGA
This sequence comes from Hymenopus coronatus, assembly GCA_030762935.1. NCBI lineage: Eukaryota > Metazoa > Arthropoda > Insecta > Mantodea > Hymenopodidae > Hymenopus > Hymenopus coronatus. The sequence continues at coordinate 170,250,498 of CM060881.1, read as the reverse complement.
TTTGCCTATCGCTTTAGCCTATGGTACTTACTCCCTTATTTCTCGTGTACTTACAAGGAAGCAAGTAATAAGACCTTTTCTGCTAATTTTTTTTCATTAGCATTAAGTAAATAGAAACATATGCTTTTTAACAATAATTTATAGAGATATAGAGAAAACCATGTGAATGGAACACATCAGATTTTTATGTTGATATTCTTCCTGCCATGAATAATGCCATTGCATTTATTCCAGCCTAATCCAACATACCATAAAACAACCTCAGAGCCACCTTCTGGCTTTAGGTGCCACTGAATGCACCATTTGGTCCAAAGCATCTACTCCTCCTGTCGTGCTGTTATAAAACTTAATTATTTCAGTCTCTTGATTTACTGAACTGCCTGAATGCATGGTTGAGAGCAAAACTGTGATTACAGCAGTTCCTTGTTTCTGTGTGGATTTGCGTTTTCTTGTTGTGACTGGAAGCATATCCTCTGCTAGATGTGAACCAATTATCCATCGTCATATAACGATAGGCACCATGAATTGAACTATGAAGAGCTAAAGGTTCTTGGGCTTCTCTGGCTTCTTTCCCAATATGAGGAATTGCCTGATCATTTAAAAGGTTCTGCTGTCACATAGGGTTACTGTTTTCATCCCATACTTATCTGGTTTAGAAGCTATATAAACTCAAAAAGGACACTGAGCTTTTAAACCAAGCAATTACTCATCAACTGTGCAGTAGGTATGGGGTGTATAGCTTGTGCTACAATTTTGCATGAAAGTTTGTAGGAGAACCCAAATTGGAGAAAACTTGTCACCTTCCTTTCTCATATTTTGTCATCGATTCTTATACAGTGAGTAGGAACTTAAATCTTTACTCACTCATGATGCATTTGTATATTCTTGGTCCTTACTTTGAAAGCATATCACTGATGGACAAATGGAAATCTTTTACAAAGTTCCAGGCGCACATTTCATGCTTATCAGTTGCTTCAACATATCTAGCCTCTTTGTAGTTCAGTTTCTGGGTAGGTGTAATAATAAATATGTATATTTGATATAAAAATATTAATAAAATTAATAATAATGATAATAATAATAAAATTAAAATAATATTAAAAATAAACATATTTTAAACATATAAAATATAAACAATTAGTTAGATAAATAATAATAGTAAAATAAAAGTGTAATACTCAAATTATAATATTAATAAATGTAGTAGTAATAACAATAATAATAATAATAATAATAATAGAAATTAATAATAATTTAGAAATAATATAAATAGATGAAAGGTATTAAATTTTTTAAATAAAATTTGACAAATTAAATTTATATATTTGTTATTTTAGGTGGTATTAGTGTAGGGATATTGTGATGTAATAGAAGAATTAGATTTATGTGAAGTTGAATATAAATTTTGGTATTAAAATGTTTATGTTTGTGGTGTGTTTTTAAGTATTATGTGATTTGTTTAGTTTTTTATGTTTGCTTTTAATTTAGTTTTGCATTTTATTGGTTATTTATTTAAGTTATGAAAGTGTAATTATTTATATGTTGAAACTTGTTTATAATTTTTATTTTATTATTTTTATTAGTTTTTGTTATGTATGTAGTTTATTATAATTTATTAGTTTTATTATTTTTATTTTATACTGTATATTTTATTTTTTAATTTATATTTAATCTTTTAACAATAAATGTAGTTGTAGGAAAATAAATATTTTTTAAAAATCTGGCATACTGGGTTTAGAAATTAGGTACCAGGGTTTTTATACAGATTTTTATTTTATTTAGTTCAGCTTCTGTCTCTCAGTTCTTGGTTGGTCTGGGTTACGATTTGATCGAGCATATCGTCATTCCAAGAATCCCTCTCCATAGAAATATTCTTTGCATAGCCCTTGACACCTGGAATTCTGAGTATTATATTTCTGACGGCTGTTCTAGTTTCCTTAGTACTCCATATAAACCTATTTCTTCCAAACACATTGTCGATCCTCATCTTCATTCACATCACTGATTTGGATAATTCAGTTTCAGAAATAACACTTTCCTGATCTGGGAGAAACTCAACATTGTCTTCAAATTCATTGTTGTCATCTTCGTCATGTCTCCACCTCATTTATCCACATATTTATAATGTTCTCGAAGTTTGGATCTGTTAACTTTACTGCTCCAAAGCTTAAACTTTTGTACTTACATGGTTGGATACAGGGGTAACTATTTATCCCAGCACATACAGTTTTTGTCTTTGTTCAGAGTACAGCCAGTAACAACTGCAGCTCAGGCACAACTGAGAATACACCAAGCCACAGGTCTACCAACATAAAAAATCTGATGTTTTTTTTCATTCACAAGACTTTCTCTATATCGCTGCAAGTAATTATTGTTAAAAAGTATAATCTTCTATCTACTTCATGCTAATAGAAATAAATATTAACTCAAATTATCTTAATTATTTGCTTCCTTGTAAGTAGAAGGAAAATAAACAAATACATCAGGCTAAAATGATAGTCAAATGTTTTAAAAGTTGGTTGAAATCCATTTTTATGCAGGGCCAGGAGTTTACAACTTTCCATGTGAGAAAAGTCTAAGTATTTTAAATATGAAATAACAAGAAATATCCCAGAAATGGTCAATTCCACTGGAAAAAAAACCAACTCTTATGACATAAATTGTGTGTTTTAATGTGGTCTACATTTTTTTTTTTTTTGGGTAAGTTTCTGTCTAGCTCTTACAGTTTACCAGCTACGCAAAATTCATTCAGAATAAAGAGGTCTTAAGAGGTTATTCCTAGAAAATTCAAGATATACATTTTATTTGCCAATGTAATATACAGTATTTTAATCAAAATTGTTAGAACCATTTTTGAAAGAATAATTATTGAAATACTATATTTAATAAAGCTATCTTATATAAAATTTAAGAAAATTACTAAATTCACTTTTGACACTTTGGTAGTCATCTGTTTCAGATCAAGGGAACTGAAAACCCTTCCTTCTCTCCTGGGAAGCAAATTTATGTTTTCTCTTTCTTTTGTACTCTTCCTTTTCCTTACTTTTCTATTAAGCGAGCCTCATTGAAATAATTACAAAATGATAAAGTCTCTCTCTTAGTCTCTTCTCCAGTAGAATTCTGATTCTCTTCAGTGCTGAGAATGAACTTTCTACTGAAAATGCACTCCAGGAATTGCACTTATACAGAATGACATTAACATTTTAATCCACAGAAAATTTGTTTTAGCATTGAATTAGTGATCAATAGTTAAAGTTCATTCAATGTTTCATTTCTAAACTTTTTTGTATTATTTATTTATATGGCTAGCTTTGGCATCTATCGTCATATTCGGGGCTTTGCTTTAGAAACAATAATGTTGGATTTTAATCAATTTCTTTTCTTCAAATACATGCACATTCACTCTCAATACATACTAATAGACTCTGTGGGGGATATGGAATAATTCTGGTTAAACACAAATTTCCCTGGCCCTTCTTGAAATCGAATCTGGGACCTAAAGTATATATAACTTTGAAAGCTAGTTCTGGGGAATTGGTACTTAGTTTTCACGTGACAATATGTTAACAATTCTCAATTTAGAGTAATCTTAAAATCTCAATACAAACAATTATCAACGTTATCAAGCACTTCAGAGTGGATACATTTACATTCAATATTTTCTTCTTCAAAGACTTCTAATTGAGACATGGTTTATTGAAAAATCTGTTGCTATTGAGCGGCAAGTTTTTTTGATGTTCTATTGACATTTGTTTTGAAGTATGTTACACAACACATCAATGAAAATTAATATTTTGTCTAATATTTTTAAGAGAAAAATAAATTTGAAATCTTCCATTGCTACTAAAACATCCATATCAATTTCTTGAGGCTGTTTTATCAAAGCATTATACACTTGAATGACTTTCATGCTCACAGTGTTTACCAACCTTGGCAAGAAACTGCATTGTGTTGAACAAAAGGAACATCCAGAATGTCATGGTTTATAATTGGCAAAACCACAGCTTGTATTATATCAATTTGAATTCAATTATAAAATCCTTGAAACACAGTAGAGGTTTCTGAGCAGGTACTGTGATAAAAGAGGGTTCTACACAGTTGCCTTGATTAACAGAATTTGCTGCTTGAAAGGCCAATTCTTGTTTTTTCCAGAAAATTTACTGCACTAATAAGCCTTTTAGAGATAATTCTGCTTCCGTGTTTTTGATTCTATATATTTCATTTTAAGCTGGCCAGCAAGTGCAATTTGTATCTGTAAAAGCAGCTATAGGTACAGACAATCTTAGATGATCAACGGACAGTTTGTGTTCAGCTGCTGATCATCAAAATTCCCAAATGTGTTTACTAGACTGACACTCATGTTATGTAACTCCTCTACAAAGTTTGCTTCTTTGGAGCAGTTAAACACATTTATGGCCTGTGACCTTCAAAGGTGTGCACGCAAGAGTCTCTTGCTGCTCAGTAAGGAAATTGCTTCAGCTGGCTCATAATCATTGTTAAAAGGGCTCGGATATTTATGACCTAAAAAAGTTAGAAATATGCAGCATAATATGACTTTAAAAATAGCTAAATATGACCAATCAAATATGCATATTTAATGAATATTTATTAATTAACAATAGAAAACAATATTTTTTTCGCAACAATCTTATCATGTAATAGTGTCTTCTGTTATCCTATGATTCACATTTCTTGTTCCTGTAAAGAACAAAAACCATATCAAGCTGTGGATATAAATAATTGCCCATATTAATTACAGTGAAATCAAGTTTGAACTACTACATACCTATTTTCCTGTTCCATTCATGGCAGTATTGCAGTATATTACCACATGAATCCTTAAATTATCAAAGACGAAACTTCTCAGGTTGTCACTCAAAATAGTCTTAAATCGTGAAAAGCTCCTTTCAACATCGCAAGATGTTATTGGCGCATATTTAAATAGAATCAAGTCACTGCACTCCAATGCTGGGTCATCTACATCTAAAATGGCTTTATCACCACTTAAAATGTCCCCAAATCTGCATATTGTTGAAAATCCACAATTTCTATTCAGCACTTTGGTAAGTTTGTCCTTTATGGAAACCGCTACAGTGCCCCTAGCTTGCCTTATTTCCAATTCTACATTTTTGACAATTGCCAAACTTTCATTTAATTCTAAACCTATTGCTTCCAGGCTCAAAGTTGATTTTGCAATGCCTCCAAAATTTGATTTAAATAGGCCAAATCCTGCAACAAACTGCTGGAAAACAATTCCTGAACAATTTTGATTGAACTGCTATCAAATGTGGACACAATTTTCTTTACATCTTCGCAGTTATTGCAATACTCAACTGCACCAAGCCACGTGCCCCACCGGGTAAGAATTGGTTCAGGAGGAAGAGGGGAGGGAAGGTGCAACTTTTTTAAACTTTTTCACCCTCAATGGAGCCTTGACAGATATTTTTTTTCCTTTTTTCTTTTTACATTTGAAATCAATCTATCCACATCAGAAAAATTTTGTCTTATCTCCTTGGCAACTCTATGCAAACGGTGAGCTAAGCAAGTTAAGTGTACCATTTTTGGATATAGAATCTTTAGGCATTTTCCCTGCTTTTACCATGTATGGCGCTCGTCAGTTAGAAACGGTAATACATTTTCCCGCTTAACTTCACCACCCCATAACAGTTTTATGGCATTGTCAAATAATATGGCAATTGTAGAATTATTTACAGAATCAAGAACTTGTGAGTCCAACAAAAATATATCATCAGGAAGGTCAGCAAAGAGCGTACAATAAAAACAACGGCAATGAACCTCCTACAAGCATCCGGCGTTTCATCAACCGACACCCAAATCTTATTTTCCCCTACTATACTTCTGATTTTGTGCAAAGTATTTTCATAACACGAAGATAAATAATTTTTCCTCAAAGTTGATTCATCTGCGATGTGGTGTGTCGTGTATTTTTCCATAAAGCTTGTGAAATGAACATTTTTCACTTTGTTGAGGGGAATGTTAGCTGATACCATCATTTCACAAAGATCTTTTGATTTGGAAGACAGCGTTGTTTTAACTGTTTCCAACAAAAGATGCTGCCTGCTTTGATGAGCAAATTTCTAACTGACATTGTTCTTGTGTTTTAGCGCATCACGATGCTGTTGCACATTAAATCTCTTTCCTGAAATCACTTTAACTTCACACACTCTACAGAAAAGGACTTCTCCATCGGTGCTGTAAAGCTCCTTTCCAAACTCTTTAACGAAACTTCTTAAATTTGCACTTTCACACTTAATTTTTGGCATGTCGACATTCACTGATCCACTGCAAGTTCAACATTAAGAAAGAAATAAAATTCCTTTTCTACCGAAGTGTTATGGGGAGGGGGGCAGCTAGCTGCACCTGCAATGCCAACTACACAATAGGCAGTAGGGTATAACATTGTTTCCTATAAACCCACATTCATTGACAGTCAAACCAAAATATTAGTAACTGTTTCTCAGAATTGGTAATTCTCATAATATCTTTTAAAATACAGAAACATTTAACTTACTTTAATATAACCGAAATATGACTTAAATGCACCAAAATAGGTAAAATATGACCAAAATGAGGAAATTACCTAAATATGCAAATATGTGACACATAAAACATCTCTAAAAGTGATCAGAAAGGTTCAATTCATGTTTAATCAAACACAGAGACTGGAATGGAAGCAAGAAAAAAATATGACATGTCATAAACATTTGAGCCCTAGTTATTAATAATGTAACACAAGAGGGCTATAAGAGAACATATTAGATCTTTATGTTCAGGAGAAGCATCATAATTTATCTAGATATTCAATAACTATGTGATTATAATGACATATATTATTAATATATTGTCTGTCTCTGTGTTGCTTGGTTGTTTTCGTATGCTAGCCTTCTGACAAACATTTCGGGTTCAATTCTTACGTTGCTACCAAAGCAACGCTTCAGTTTTTTATTAAATGTTAACACTCCTCTCTTTTACATAACAATTAGTATTATTAGAACCAGTTGAATTACTCAATGCCACAGCTGGGAATTGAACACGGTTCTCCCGCTCTCCGTACAGTTGCTCTGATCATTGAGCCACAGTGACAACTTGCCAGTATGTTGGCAAGAACATATCAATATTAGCCGGATACTAAGTCCTTACGATGGTAAGTCGCCATTAAGGAGTCCTCTGAAGAGAGACATACTGGTACCGGGTAAACACATATAATCAGTTGGAAGATTTAATGGCATGCCAGCAAATTGTCAAGTAGCTCAATGGTCAGAGCAATCACACGGAGAGCAGCTCAATTTCCGGCTGTGGCGTTGAATTTTTCAACTGGTTCTAATAATACAAAGTGCTTCAGTTGCTTCCCCTGAATGCATGCCATTGGCATTACATGTATATCAAATTATAATCAGCCCCAACCAAGAAAGGGATTGAGTTTTCCCAGTGTGTTGTGAGTAAGGGAGAGGTGATGGCGGAAAAGCATAAATGAACGGGAGGGGATGGATGTATCCTTGCAGTGGTCTTAGCAACAAAGAAGGACCAATTAGAGCTAAGGCGTTTCACACGTTGTACACACAATGACCCTGTTGCCGATATGCAACCATGGTTAGCATTTGGCTGATGAGAAACCCAGCAGTAACATAAACTGCTTTTGTTATGTTCTGCTATCACTGCATAGAGGTGTAGCCCGAGCTTGCAATGCTTGCATCAGTTATTAAATTGCCTGTGTGCTGACAAGTTTGTTTGCATCATTCTATATAAACAGTTATTTGCCTGTGTTTACATGTGCCTGTGAGTATATTGCATTCTTTTGCACTTGTGCTAACGTTTTTAATGTGTATTTAAAAATGTTGAAAAATAATGACAAAAATAGTGCTGCCAAACGAAAAATTGAGCGTACTCTCGAACCAAATAAAACTGGTTTGGTGAAGGTATCCCAGCTGAAGGATAAGTGCGGAAAATAATATGCTCTGTAAGAGAATATTTTGAAGAGGAGAAATTGAACGGAGGACCTCTTATTCCAGTCTCTAAGGTAATTGATAGGACCTTGCATGCTGTAGGAATTGGTAGGAACACTATAGTTAAAATTGGGAAAGAAAAGTATGATAAAGAGGAAAATCAGGGTCTAAACTAAAAACTCTTGGAAAGATGATGATGATGGCAGTGGCAACATTTTTGATCAAGCGAGTAGCAGCAGGAGCAGCAAAAAGAACAGTGATGCAAGTAATTCAAATATTAGTAGCATTTTCCCATTAAAATAAGCTTAAATATTTCACAGGTATATTTCTTTTGATAATGAAAATATTTAGACTGATATATATAATTGCACATTCTATCCTTTGAATGTAGATTCAATATTGTACTGTTGTCTTCGCAGACGAATATAAATAATATGCACTCAACATTCCAGGTGCAATTCAATCTTCTTCGTACACATAATGTTACCGTGCTCTCCATAGTGTCACATCACCTCTCCCTCATTGCGAACTGTCAATTCCTGTTTTGGTTGGCACCGATTATGGTTATACTCATTTAAGCAAGGAATAACTATCAACCATTTTGCTCTCAAATCATTGTCACAAGGATTTCAGGAAAGGATTTTCCACTGGCCTTTGTTTATTTAAACATAAGGTATTATAGCAATTAATTATTGTGGACATTGAACATTTCACACATCACAGAAAAATGAGTCACTTTGTGCATAAAACACATTGATGGGTCTCAAGGATAATTCATTAACATTAAATGACTGCATCTTGGATGCAATATTCAGCAAATGAAATGAACATATAGCTTTAGATTATACAGCTTGTTTCAAAATGACACCAAACAAAGATAGCAGTCGATTAGTTTACACTTTGATTTGTCCGAAACTTGATGTCGCAACTTTCAAACTCTTCTATTTAAAGTTTTATGTGTGTTTAAAAATCACATACATTTGGGATTAGGCAGAAAAGGAACGACAGTTGTCATATGGCACGTAAACAACCTCAGAATGTGTTATACGAAACACATAACAAAACCCACATGCTACGTTTTCCATTACTAAGGTGACCTATGCAGTGCCGGCGTATCTATCAAACTACACCTATACCATGCTACTGGACCCTTCGCTACCAACCGGCATCTCTCTTGGAATGGGCCAGGCACGTGCCATTTGGTTATGTATGACTGCCTTATCCATGGTGATTTTATGACAGTTTTTGTATGTGCCAAATTTAGAGCTGAAAATTATATTCACGTATCACGTATGGTATGACCAACAAGGTCTTCATTTGGTGTTGTTTTGAAACATCATGTATAAGATTTTGGGGGAGAGATTCTTACCTAACAAGATCTTTGTTTTCTGTAACTGGTTTAATGATGACAGGCATATTCTTTGGAAGAGGCTCAGAACCAAGTTTTATAATATCATCCAACACAGGCAAAGATGGTCTGGTATGAGCTGTAATGCTCGCAGAAGATCCTAGGGATATAGTCTTTCCTGACACACTCACAGAATATGTAGATGATGGCAGCAGATCTGAAACCTGTTTGGAAAAACAATTTAAAGTGTCCATCTTTGCAATGAGTATAATAATTGCTTTAATTTATAGAGGAGGTTTCAATACTGTACAGGTTAAAATTGATGGCTCTTATAGCTAACCAGCTCCATGGAGTTCAAGTAAGGTAGACATCAGCAAAACGTTTGGTGGATGGTTTGGTGTTGGAGGAGTTGACATTATGTGTCAAGATAATTACTAAATGTCATACTAAAACCCTATTAAAAAAAAAAAAAAAGAGAGAGAGGCTAGGAACATTGTTAGAAAACTAAGCAAATTATTTAAAAACCTGAAGTTAATAAAAAGCTAAAACTGCATTTATAAAAAGCTAAAATTCTGGGCCCTAGTAATAACACAAGATGACTCACCATTTAACAGTACATATATAACAAATGTGTTCACAATAAACAGTTTGAATCAGCGATATTAATCATTAATGATATGCCTATACTTTGTGTTACTATGTATAAATATGTTCAGATTACAGATGTTCTATGTTCAGAGTTACTTCTTGCAACATAGCCATCTTAGGAGTAATAAAATATATACACACACTTATTTTAATAAAAGTGGAGACCATGTACATATATCTGCAGATTCTGTGATACCACATTTCGCTTTTAACCCTTTCCCTAGTGTGCGTTATTTAAATATCTTTATTCTGGTAGGCTATTTAAATCTTAAATCATTTACACAAATGAAATAATACAACTTGCAAGACTGATTATGCGAGCTGCGTGCATTACACCGCAGTCTTGCTATTAACTAGACTTCTGTGTTTTACGAGAATCGAGACTCTGGCAACTCCCATACGCTCGCTGGTCAACTCTCTCCTGTCAGCTATGAGATCAGCTACTGCTACTGGCTGCGAGCGGTGCGCTAAGCAGCAGCGAGAAACAAGCGAGACTGAAAGCTTTCTTGACTAGCACTAATTATTTAGTTAATTTACTAAAAGTGTTCTCTGTTAATGGACACCTGACACAGCAATGACATTTAAAAATCTCTCTCAAAAGGAAAATAGTGAAAAATTAAACTTCTGCATGTATGCTTATGTAAAGGATTCTGCAAAAAGTGAAATAAAGTATATCTTCTTGGAGGAGTTTACAACATTTTTGCATACTTTTACAAGTGAACTTAGAACTGCTGTATTTGTCCGCGACAGCTATTCTCTTCACTTCACTTATTTTTAGTTGTATTAAATCTGAATGCAGGTGTTTAATTTGTTGCAGACTCAAGTGTCCAAAATCCAGTCAGGAACATATCTCTGAAGGAAGAAGGAAGCAGTGGAATGGGGGAAGGTTGCCTTCTGGCTTGACAGTCTTGAAAAGGGTTTAATGAGACAAAACTAAAGGGATAGCTGTAGTTTTATAGCTCTTTTCTGTCAATTGATATGTAGCTGTAGCTTTACATCTGGTTGCCATGACACTGAAATGGAACTAAGGATCTGTTTTGAGGCTATGGTGAAGCTGTCGGAATAGGAATTTAGCGAACAGAGGAACTCCCTTATAGAGGTTAGCCCATGAATTTATTGCACTCTTGAAAAAAGCAACTGTTTGAAAGTCATCCATATTCCTCCTTAGGGATGTTTGGCATCTCTATTTCCCTAACACCAGTCTAAAAGTATTGTTCATGTAAAGTGGCTGTGTACAGTCACTGCAATGGAAACCTTTACATTGTTTTATGTTTAACTTCTCCGTACAATTAGTACTTTGTCATATTTCCCTTAACTTGTATCACTTTCATGAGTCTTCAAGGCATCAAGTCCACTAGATTTTCAAAATAGTTTTGCCCATTTCCACCCATATCTTCTTCTTAACACCTGAAGCTCCTTAATATTTGATAGTTGCAGCTCTTCTATTTTATCTTTCATTTGATCCCAAGCATTTAGATCAGGAGAGTTACCAGGCCAGGCAAGTGTAGGTATACTATTGTCTTTTAGAAACTTCTGAACCATCTTTGTTCTATGAGCAGGGGCATCATCATGCATAAAGTACTAACACTGATGAATTGGCCAAAATGTGACCAAAAGCTGTTGCAACACTTCTAAATAATTACTTCCCTCCATTGTTATGGTCTTAGGGAGAAAGTACAACCACCTCTACCATAATTACCACTAAAAGCACCCCATATCATCACACTTTCTAGATATTTAACAGTTTTGATGGCAAACTTTGGATCAAACCATGACACATTTTTTGGCTTTCTCTCCATTTTTTGACTTTCCTCTGCCCAATTTGAAGGTGCTTTCATCAGAAGTCCTCTGATGTCCAGTGCTGATATATTTTACTCTTTTCTTCATCATAGCTTCAGTTAGAAAAGACTTGTTGGCAGCCCACCGAATTGGTAAACCTAGGTCTTTTTGAAGCCAATGCTGAATGGTCCGGATTCCAACACTGTTGAGCAGTCTGGATGATTCTTCTTTAACCCGGCCGCTATAATCCATGGATTAGCCATCACTTCAAGTTTCAGAAGGTCATCAGTCCTTGGTGAAGTCTTTCTTTTATCACCTGAGCCTGTTTTTTTGATTTGGTGTGGTGCCACATGGCAAAGATGCTGCTGCTTTTTTAGGTCTTAAATAGCTTGCCTTGAAACCTTTAGACCAGCAACTACACAAGTTACAGAAGTACCTCTAACAGAGTTAAAGCACGAGTCTTCTCCTCAGAAGTGAGCTTCTTGCACCCCATTTTGTGTATTAGATACAGAAATATACACCTTCAAAAACAATACTCAAATTAAAAATTGGATGAAAACAACACAAGCAAACAAATGGCTGTACAGCAAATAGCAGAGGCAGACTGAGACCTCAATTGCTAATGTAAGCAAGTTACTGCTGTGCACTAGAGAATCACATGATTTGTAGCTCCACCCACCTTTTTGTATAGTGGTAGGAGAAGAACACATTGTCTATGTAAAGATTTTCCTTGTGTTTACAATGTAAAGATTTCCATTGCAACCACTATATTTGAATACTCTTTTATTTTATTGAAGTTATCTCAGCTGCAACTTTTTATTTCCATCTACTGTTTTGTTTTGTTAAAGTTAGCTGAGAGATAAATCTGCAAAATGACATAAAGTGCAGTATATTACACTGTATATGCTCTTGAGAGTTTGAAGTATCAACAATAAGTTTATCTCTTGCACACATTTAACGATGGGTGCAGTGGCGGCTTGTAGCCAAATTATCTGGTAGGGCACAATTTTAAGATTGACTAAAATTAAAACTAAATTGACTGTTATTTATGGACGCTCTTTAACTGCTACGGTTCTAAGCATCCTATTCTATTTTGGGCGCAAAACACCGCTTAATAATGCTCCGAGGCCTCTTTATCAGGCTTGAGGGTTTCTTTTTTACGTGCCGTAAATCTACGACACGGTATCAATGACTTTACTTCCCTTATGAAGGAAGGGATTTTTACGCCTGAAAAAAAAAAAAAAAAAAAAAAAAAAAAAAAAAAAAAATCAGCCGGGTTTAAACCCGTGACCTGTGAACCAGAGGCTATCATGTTACCCTTAGATCACGGATGACGAGAGACTAAAATTAGTGGATACTAAAAGATATCAGTAGAAATGAAATGCTAATTTGTGCATTAGCACTAACCTTTCTGTTTGTAGATGAAGTCCATCCTTCGATCCTTTGCTTGAAAAAATATTTCCATAACTCTTTGATTTAAAGTCAGAAAATGAACGTGACATGTTCCGAGAAATTTGAACACGAACCGTCACCTTCACTGTTTATCATGTCAACATTATTAGAGAGATAATCCTGCTGTAAATTGATGCATAGCTCATCTTAACAGCTGATGCACTTGAGTTAAAGATTCCAGTCTTCAATACTACCTTACACAACTGAATAGCTTATTATGTCAATTACAACTTTCACAATGTTTTTTTTCACCAACGGAGCTCATTTTTCTATCAGAAAATTATGGAAACTACCTTTAAAGTAAAGTAGATCGCGATCATGATGTTAATGTCTTAAGCACTTTCTTTATAAGCAATTGTAAACTTTACAAACCATCGCCTAACAGTGTTTAGGATTTTCCCTCTTAAGGTGAGTTTTAACACTGTGGTTTCTTTGAATGCTAGCAACTGATAAATCGGCATATTAATCTGCAGTTAATTTCACCGAATTATTCTCCAGCGCATTCAGATCATGTTTCATAACACGTAAAATACATTCAAGGCACTGTTTCACACTTATCCGTTTACTCTTACTCAGCACTCATTCTCAACACACCAGCCACTAATCACCTCTCGCAAGTAAGGTCCATTATACTGTTTGTTCACGTCCATTTTTTCAATAACTATTGGCTGTTTTGACTTTTTCTGTTATCAAGTGAAGCTTCAACTGTATCGTGAATCTATTTCCTAGTAAACTTAGGGTAATTACATAACTCACTGCTTGTACGCATTGAGCATTGGCGCACCAGCGTACCTTGTTGTATGCTTGGCAGGGAGGAGAGAATACCAAGTACCAACATTGTACATTTTTACCACATAAGCTTTATTTTGTATGTTTCGTTCGGGAGGTTTATAGATCAACTTTGTTTTCAAATAAGGAGACATTCAAACTTATGTAATGTTTCTTATTATTTACTCTTTCACTGAAAATATCTTTGGCTAAATATTTTTGTCAGGGATTTGACTCAAACTTTAACTTTTGCTTATTGTCGGTTGTTATTTTCTCTTTGAGCATGCCCATCAAATGACCACAGAGGTTTTCGTGTCCTAAGAGAACCTTCCCCTCTCGGCCCCTTCAAACCCACACCCACAAATTAACTGTATCTGAAAGCATTGAATTCTTCTGCACATGCGCATAGGATGACCACAAAATCGCTTGTGTCCAAAAAATGCGGCCGGTTACTATTTTCGACAGCCATCAGTACAGTACAGTGTGCATAGTAGGTTTAAATTTATACGTTATAGGTTATTGCATTTTACCCAATAATATAATGCAGAAAGTATTGTCTAAAATTGTTGTAAGAAGGGCATGTGCCCCTAAAGGCCGACCGCCACTGGATGGGTGACTTGCAATAAATAATCAAATTGATAGTGTGTTGTGAGTTACAAAAATCTTTCTTATTACAGAACGTTTTAATTCATTGGAGTGAATTTTCATTTTGTGTTATTTAAGTTGAGTTAGTTTAAGTAAAACTGGACAGAGAGCAATAAGAGGCGATAGACCAGCTCAATTTTTAGGGTTTGGCACATGAAGTGGGAAGAAAGGGTGCATAGTGTCACATCAGAGGCTTTAACTCAAGGCAAAGGCATATTTTAAGAGGCAAGAGAAGGGACAAGAGAGTCAATTTAATATATAAGAAATAGAGGTGTGTATGTGTGTGTTTTTAATAAACCTTTTATTGACCACATATTACCTATGTAATATTACATGTTATAGTCTTCTCATTCAACATTTGCTGGAACAGTACACTTTTTGAGTTTAATAACATAATTTACAAAGCCATAATTCAATTTCTTTCATGTTATGAATACTAGAGGTACTAGTTATTGTTTACATTAGTTTAGCTGTTAGTATAATATTGTCTTGTAACAATAGAATACAATCTAATTATTATTAATATAAACCATTTGAAATTTTGTGTGATATGGTACAGAAATTTATTGAATTATTAAATTATTGAAATAAAGTGTTTGCGGTCATCTCCTTAGTATGGTGGTAGCGCAGTTGTCGGGGACCTGGGTTCAATTCCTGGTACCGGAGTGGGGACTTTTCCCTCGCTGGGAGACTTGGCCCGAGGTGCACTCAGCCTTGTGAGGTCCCTGGGGCCCAATTGAGGAGCTACTTGATGGAGACGTAGCGGCTCCAGTTCGAGAAGACCTAATTAACCGGCGGCGGAGGGGAGGGGTTTGAAGCACTGACCACGTTTCACGCTCCAATACTGTACCCCATCCAAGAAGTTTGTCATGGGCAAGATGGGAAATGCAGCGGCTGGGCGGTAGGCCAAGGCTGGGCGGTAGGCCAAGGCATGAGCTGTCGTGTCATGCAGTTATTATATTGAATTTAACTATTTTACTTTCTTGTGAGATATGCCAAATTATTTATATTTACATTACAGAAATTATATCTACACAAAGAACAATTCTTGGTATACTTTAGTTTTTGGAAATCTATGGTTTTAATGAAACTGGAAAAGGACTAGTATGTGTGTATGTGTGCATGCGTGTGCACACGCATTGTTTGCTGTGGTGGCTGTCTCAGTCCCTGGTGGTGGTTTGTTGAATTTCTTATAAGTAGGTCGCCTTGCTTTTCCAAATATACATTTTTCCCCAAACTTTTAATTCTGTCTTCCTTGTGATATTTTTGGGCTTCTATTTATGGTGTGTTTCTCTTTCTGAAAATGCCAAGCTACTGCAGATTTGTCTTCTTGTTTGATTTTAATATTTCAATTTTGAAATCCTGCCAGGCAACCTACTGATACAGAGGTTCATCAAACCACCACCAGGGACAGCAAGCAATGCTGGCAGTCGACCAAAGAAATTGACAATGGAAGCACATGGTCTCTGAAACATTTTTCCGAAATAAAAAGTAAGTGATGTAGTGTTACAAAATTGACTCAACTAATTTTCAATTATTCCATCTACTCCACATACCCACTCCATTCTTTCATCTATTGAATTACTTCTGTTTTCCTGGGTTGATATGCTGAAATGTTTGCTCATATCTAACTCTGATAATGATGATGATGATTGGTGGTTAATTAAACAAAATTACCGAGATAAAGAATAGAGCTACTGAATTTTGATCTTAGTTTTATCTGAACACAACAGAGAAGCTTTATAAACTGATTATTATATCTGTTCGGACATGAGTCTATGGTTATCAAAACAAACCATACCTGGAATTGATAGCTGGGCTCTTCCTTGAACACAGCTACTTCTTGAAGAGGTAGATATTGGCAGCATTCATTAGAATTATGGGAATCAGTACCTTCTACACTGACCAAAAATGACCGTAGCAGACCATTTACCATATATGGCAATCCCCACTCAAGAGTAATACTGGTCTCATTTACTGCTACCACCTTTAGGTATGATGGTTCCGCAGGTGCTGCAAAACAAAACACAAACTTCAGTAGCTTCCAAATGGATGATACATGTATTTGGCTGTGAACAATCCCCAACATACCTTATACTGGAGCAAAATATTCTAGTTTACAATAATTAAAACTGTGAGGAAAAAGTTTTGTTCCTATGACTGTGGAAACAGAATATATAGTGAATTAATTTTTATTTTTATTTTAGTGGGATACATTTATTGTTTCATAATAATAATTATACAACTATCACAGTGTTTTGGCTGCAACCCCATTGAAACAATTTTTGTACGTGACCTATTTGTTGCAGTTTCCTTTCAATAATGAAGTTACAGTTGAAACTCGCTTATATGTTATTCACTTCAACATTTTTCACACATATACACTAAAATTTTAGGGACCAGTCCTTCTCCATTAATATTTTGCTTGATTATACGTTTTCTGAACCCCATACACAAAATGTACCCATTTATACGTTTTTTAAACAATCGTATGCTGGTATGCTTGCTGTGTATAGCCTTGGAATTGCCTCGTTTGTGGTTTTCATCCATATCATTCCAAAATCTATTAACCTTGGTTCCAACAGTCACTTGTCTGCTTTAAGTCGAGTACTGCTAGTGTGCTGTTTTCATTTTCATTTAACCTTTCATTGTTGTCATATCGTTCCAACAGTCACTTATCTATTTTATGTGGAGTTTTGAGTTACAAACAAGAGAAGAAACATGTGAATATCAACCAGCAAGGAAGAAAGCAAGAAAATCCTTAACTCTTGGTGAAAAATTACGAGGTCCATACCAGAAGAGAAAATCAGTTGTATGTTTTCTCATTTATACAGTATTTTAGTTGTCTCCCTTGAAAAACGTATAAGTGAGGTTCTACTGTACTAACAAAATAAAGAAGCACAGGTGTATGTAGAAGTTTGCTTATTCTTTATTCAACATAATGCACTCAGAAAAAAATATATAACGCCAAAACATTATTTGTAAAAATTATACTTAAGCTGTTTGAGGGAAATAAATTTAAAGAGCATTTCAGCAATGAATGAGGTTAAACGATGTTTCTCTAACTTAAATATGTCAGTCATGCAAAAAGAAAGGAACAGAACAAAGGCAACATTTAAACGCTGTAAAACTAATATGATCAATGGAAATGAAACACAAAATTAAAGCATGTTTAAAAGGACTTTAAAACCAAAATTATATTATACAGAAGTAAGGAAATTTAAAAATGATTATTGAGATGAAAGTTTTGAAACACTAAAGGAAAAGGCAGGAAAAACTTTTCTATAAATTCCTTAAAAGTAAGTCATGAAAGCAAGGATTTACACTGTATTAGCAACACTGCTTGCCAACTTATTCATTACGAGCTTCAGCTTTTGTGCTACTAGAAATGCAGGTAGCAGCACAGTGTAACATTTGGTATTGCGTGTGAGCTGACCAAAGTGTTTCTGGTATTTTACATGGAATTAATTTAGAAAAATCAATCTGAACCTACATAAAGAAAAGCTTAATATATGTTAAATCCAATCACAATGATCTCATTAAAAATTCTGAGAGCCATTCTCATAACATTGTACTTTCCTACTCATAAAACTAAACTATTTGAAAAGTCATTAAATATAATAGCTTAAAACTCTATAATAATTTACCATCTAGTCTGAGGAATAAAGGTTCTTTTAAAAAATTCAAAGCTGACTTAAATAAATTCTTACTTTCTAATCAATTTTACTCAGTTGAGGAATTTAATCAATATTGTGTACCCACAAATAAGTTACTGATAGGAACAGAATATTTAAAATCCAAATAAATACTGAGCTCCATTTTTCAATATACTCAATGACAAAATTATGTTTTTAATCAGTTAATCAATTTTTTGAAAATTTTTAGATACATAGTTCATTACAAATGTGTTATGTTTGCTATTTTACTTTTGCTGAATAAAACCTCTTGTTTCTGCATAAATGGCATAATAAATCTAGGTCTACAAGGTATTCTTATAACATATGCAAATATTTTCCATTAATGTGGCTGCTTTATTGTATCCATGTGTATATATTTATTCTGTTTTAAACTTGAGGTGTCCAATAACATGTATATGTTTCAAAGGATAAATAAAACATTTAAACTATTGGTACTATTGTCTGATGTTTGGCGAGGAGGAATCTTGGAGTAAGAATGGCATTAGAAAACTTTGAACTTAAAGCATCAGAGCATGCTACCAGTAAACAACACATTGAGAATGCTGAAGTCTTTCATATGCTGGGAGGTACAGAATTGAATAATGTTTGCGATTAGATACATGGCGGCAGCAATGCCAACACCACAGTTGTAAAGACAGTTAAGGATGTGATTTTCTGTGGTATTAATTTGTTGAGTAAACTTTGGAATCTACAGAAAACCAACTTAATCAGAAAACTACATTAAAAATGAAAGCTACAACCCATTATCACACAAACTCACAGTAATAAACAGCCTCACACATAGATTAGTAAATGTACCTATGAGCACAACTGAATTCAACAAAGAGTAAAAAATCATAATTCAAACAGCAGAACAAAATTGACTTAGCAAGTACCTTGTATACAAAAATTTGACAAACCATAAAAGAAATAACTACCCTAACAGTAGGAAAAGACAATATCAACACATTCAAAAAATTCATTTACCGCTTAGAAAATTCAAAAAGATCTTCAAAGAACAAAACATCACCCTGGATCCAATAAACAGATTTTCCGTCATAAAGTTACTAAATTCAAAAATCAAAGATGAAATTCCACTACAAAATAGATCAGGAATATATCAAATCAAATGCACAAATTGTGAAAAGTTCTACATAGGACAAACCAAAAGAAATTTAAAAATCAGATCCAAAGAGCACTTTAGAAACCTAAAACTAAAACAAGATAAATCAGCAGTAGCATTTCACTTCTGGAAAGAAAATCATAATCTAGATCCAAATCCAAAATTGCTAAAAACCATATCAGGCCACAATGAACTCAACACCTGGGAAAACATCCTATGGAAAAACAAAGATCATCTAATAAACTTTGAAATCCCACCAGTCGACAACTTAGTTAAAAAGTTCATCATTTCGCCACCAGAGAACAGAACACAAGCAAATGCAACCAGCAACGACAGTTGGGCCCGTTAGGTTGAAGATGGAAGCATAGGCTTTCGAAACTAGTCCCTCATAATAAGTTAAAATAGTAGTGTTAAAAACATCAACTCAACAAATTAATACCGCATATAATTTGACCATCACTGTTACTAAATTCCTGCAAACATCAATCAATGTGATTTTCTATTAAGACAACATACTTAATACATCATAAAACGTTTTACTTAATTCGAAATTTGATCGTGAATTCACACTGAAGGTTGCACAAAGGGGCAGAGGGGAAAACAGAAATATACTGGTAGATGTACAGCAAGAGCAGTGGAAATACATGCTAACTGCTTAACCGTTGGCTCCCAACACATTACGTGTAACCACCGATGTGAAAGGAAGTCCTCTAATATTATTTTAGTCTCATAGTTAGATCTTTTTTCCAATGAAAATGCTCAAATTCACAGCTATTGTTTGGCGCAAAATGAAACACACAAAATCTGCCGCATACATCGTGACCTTGGCAGTGATCCTTACAATCCCCCCCAGGCCTCGCCACTGCTGTACCCACAAAGTTTGAAACTTACTTTTTCCCTGTAAGGTATGTAGAATACATATCGTTAATATAAGACGACCGACAGTTTTGAACATTAATATTTTGGAATAAAACTTTGTCTTGTACATGGGTAAATATAGTAATTACATTTAGCTCTGTACCTACAGATAAGGAACTTCAAGAACCTCTTTAATACAACACCACTGTTGTCTATGGAATCCCGCCCCCATTTATATAGCCCCCTTTAACATATAAGGTCATATCAGGGGCTTTGCACTTGAAGCAACTCATTGTCTGTAGGTTCTTTTACGTTTAGTTTAATAATTTTATTTTCCTTAAACACACGCACACATTCACTCTCACATACAAACTTCCAGACTCTGTGGGGTATAGGGAACCATTCTGGCTAAAGAATGGATTCCCCAGCTGGGAATCGAACCCGGTGAGAAGTCAGCTGCTGACCACTCAACCACGGAGGCAATCTCTATGGACTTTTGTTTAATAAGATTAAAAAATATTAAAGCTCTCATATATACTCCATCCAGCAAGAAAACAATACAAAAAACAGTTCCTCCTGGCATACATTTGTCAACTGCGCAAATGAGTCTGAATCTAGAGCATTCAACCTACTTGAAAATGGAGACTATGTGTAGTGCTTCATCATTAAATGTGTACTCAGTGTGCCGGAAGTATCATAATTTGTGAGCAAACATACCACTTTCTTTTGTCAGTGCTGTTACGCTGAAAGGTTCTCCATCTTCATTAACTTCATTGTTTCTAGCACTCACCTGTGGAGAGGAAGAACAACAACAATAATAATAATAATAATAATAAAAATAATGATAAGTAAAGAAGCTAATAATCTTTGCTGTTCTTTAGTTTTATACACAAATATTTTGTATTCTCACACATACTATATACATAGTAGGTAGAGAAGGTATTGTATTGCATTAAAAAAAACTTGGATGTTGAGATTTCACCACAATATGTGTTTTGAGATCTGCATTGTCAAAAATAGCATTTTAAAAAAAGATCTGTAAGCGTGTGTCTTTGAGCAACAACTCAAAAAAGAAAAGTTGTCTGTTAAAAACCAAACTTAGTATTTAAGTTCAACATCTTTCAAAGATGTTGAAGGGTTTTAGTAAAACCTGCTTATCCCAATCTACCCTTTACTCTTTCAAATTTTTTATTTTCTCAAAAATAGCTCTAATGATTTTGATTAAAATACTGTATTATAAGATATTTACATGGTAAATTAAATAACATGCATATCTTGAATTTATTGGGAACAGACTCTGAAGACCTCTTTTAATCCAGATGACTTTTTCATAACTGTTAAGTAATAGAAGAGAAAAAACTTAATACATAAAAATGTATGTCATTAAAACACACATGTTATGTCATATACAATTTTTTTGTACAGCAAACCATTCTGAAATATTTCCTTCATTGGCTTCAATTTTAAAATACTTTAACTTCTCTCAAACAGGAAGTCCTCATCCATTTCATATCTGTTTTGTTTTACTCTGGTCACGGAAATAACCAAATTTCAATGATAATTGCATAGCAACTGTTTTAAAACATTGACTCTTGTTTTAGCTTAGTGTATTCCCTTATTTTCCTTCTCCTTATAAGACTATTTATGGTAATGTTTAACTTGATTAGTATATATACGAGGTCTGTTCAAAAAGTTCCAGAACATTTGTAATTTTGCGCCAATGGAGCATTCGAGCGAAATGCGGTTGGCATCCCTACAGACGTCTGTGTTTGATGTATAACTGCCGAAAGTTTCATTGTTGTATGTCTGTTAGTCATCACTCAGTGCTGTATTGAGTAGAACGTTGCGCCGCTCAGTTTGCGAATTTCGAGATGGCAGAGTTAGAGGAGCAATGCATCTGCATTAATTTTGCGTGAAACTCAAGAGAACCTTTACTGAGACATACCAAATGATGCAGGAAGCCAATGGTGGCGAGTGCTTAAGCCGTACTTGGTGTTACATATGGTTCACGCAGTTTAAAAGTTAAAGATGACCCTCGTTCAGGATGCCCTTCTACCGACGACGCTCATGTCAGGAACGTAACAAAATTGTGCATGCCAATCGTAGACTGACTATCTGAGAGACTGCAGAAGAATGAAACATTTCAGTGTGATCATGTCATGAAATCCTGTTGCCGCCAAGTTCGTCCCATGGCTCTCGAGTCAAGACCAGAAAGATCATCGCCTTACAATCTGTGAAGAGCTTTTGGATGGCGCAAATGAGGATGAGATGTTCCTTAAGAGAATCATAACTGGTGGTGAGACGTGGTCTGCGGTTATGATGTTGAGACCAAGGTTCAGTCTTCACAATGGGTTGGCAAAGATTCTCCAAGACCAAAAAAAAAAACTCGTCAGGTCAGGTCAAATGTCAAAGCCATGCTGATAGTTTTCTTTGACTTTGAAGGATTAGTTCATCATGAATTCATGCCAGAGGGACAAACTTTAATCAATGGTACTATCGGGACGTGTTGCGACGCCTGCAAGAAAATGTGAGAAGAAAACGACCTGAAATGTGGTGAGACAATTCATGGCTCTTGCATCATGATAACGCACCCGCACATTCAACCCTATTGGTGCATGACAATTGCAAAAAAAAACGATATCATTGTGCTGCCTCATCCTCTGTACTCTTCAGACTTTTTTTTATTTCCAAAGTTGAAAACCCTTTGAAAGGACATAGATTTGCAACGATAGATGAGATAAAAGAAAATTCCCAAACAGCAGTTCACATGATCCAGAAAGAGGTCTAACAAGACTGGTCCCGGAAGTGGAAATGGCGTTGGGAGCAATGTATCAATTGTGGAGGAGAGTATTTTGAAGGAGACCATGCACAATAAGCAAAAGTTATGCATATAAAATTTTTGCATGGAATACAATACCTTCTCTATACACTATGTACATAGTACGTATAGAGAAAGTAATTATCATCTGGACACCTATCAAATTGACACTGTAAGTAATTCAAGTTACACATTACTGAACAGCCACAAATTGTTAAAATTGAATAGATATTTATTGCTATTTCATTTATTTATCTGCCAATTAAGGTTCATCATTACATTGGAAAGTAATGGGGAACTATAAAAGAAGTTGCACATACAATACATTAAGTCCTAATTATATACATTCCTACTTTTACATGCTATAACAATGAAAATGTATTATATTCCTTACTCACAGATATTATATATTGTGTATCAGGTTGAAGTTGATAGAATGCATGGCAATAGAGGTCTGGCCATGCTGTGCAAGGGGTAGGTTTTACTACCGTTGTTAATGGTCTACTTCCAGGTATATTCATTTGATATGACACAGTAAATGATTCCAAATCTCCATAAAGCTGTTTCGGAGATCTCCATCTGACACCAATCATTCTTCGACCTTGCTTGTAGACTGTCAAATTCCTTACCATATCAGGTGCTGCAGAATATAATGGTAAAAAATAAATTAGAAAATATGTGATGTTGAAAATGAGTCGGAATAGTAACACTTACCTCACTTATATAAGTGAGGTGAGTGTTACTATTCCGACTCATTTTCAAAATCACATTGATTAAAACTTCACTTGTCTCAAACTTCTGAGTTATTTAATTAAATAGAAAATATGTGTTTTGAAACTTTTGTGCTTCATACAAAACAGCAAACTATTTGGAGCTACCTCCCTCACATGCAATTTAATAGGAACATGAATAGGAACATTCATAACTATACAACACAAAATTGTCAGAAGTTATATATAAACACATTTAAACATTAAAAATTCAAAACAGCTTTATAGTTGTTTGTTTTAAACTTTATAATATTTTACCCCAAAGATAAGAGAGCTCCCTATTTCAACTTTTAAAAGGACCATACACCATACATTGGTGGCTAATCCATTGTATTCTGTGAATGATTTTTATAATTTAGCTTTGATGTTGCTACATTGTAATAGTTGTTGGCAATAAACACTATCTATCTATTTTTGAGTTGGTTTTGTAACACTTAAGTATCACTTACGTACAATTTTTCCAGGCTGGTTTCGAAGCCATATGGGCATCACTGTCAATGGATCTGGATCTAATTAACATTTTCCACCCTTGAAATAAAACCTGTAGACACCTTAGTATCCTTCGACATCACAGCAATGTACCCATTCCTCAGATGTTAAAACACATGGAAAGCTGGCTAACCCACAATAAAATAGAAAAAGAAGAATTAGATGACTCCTAAACTTTGCCAAGATCAGAATTACTTCACCTTCAACAACAGAACATACCAACAAAGTACAGGCCTTACAATGGGTAATCTGTTTTCACCACTTCTGGCAGACCTTTACATAAGCTACCTGGAAACACGCATAACCTCAGCATTCCCAATTTAAAAAAAAAAAAAAAAAAAAAAAAAAAAAAAAAAAAAAAAAAAAAAAAAAAAAAAAAAAAAAAAAAAAACAACAACAACAACACACACATTGATAATGATGTCCACATGACATTGAAACCGGTCTGGAAAAATTATACATAAGTGGTACTTAAGTGTTACAAAACCAACTCAAAAATATACATTTCATACATATTACTGTTCCAAAACACCTGTTCATTAAAATTATTCTTAATAGGAACATGTTTTTTCAGAGCATTTCTCCAATCTTCTACTCTGAAATGACTGATTTGATACTAAGAGATTCTGGAAAGTCTTTCTGCTTAGATTTAGATATCTAATATGGAAATCTGTGTGTTTTGTTGAAGGATGAGATATATATTTGCAGTTCTTGAGTAGGCATGGACTTAAATTTACATGGGTTAATTTAATGATACCGGACCCAAAAATGGCAGTTATTGCTGATTTATCATTTTATTTTTATTTTGTATATCTTGAAGCTCCTCAACTCTGATTCACGTGTACATTTTGCGGCAATTAGAGTATTTAATGTCATATTACATATATGTCTGACTTTTGAAGTGGACAAATTTTGTTTTTCATTGAACTGTCTATTAGGTTCTTAATGCTATACTTATGTGGTGCTAGGTTTATGCTGAACTCTTTGAAAGGTTTCTTGAATTTAGAGTAAATTCAACTGCATGCTCTAATTTTCTTACTTAATGATCTGCTTCCTCTAGAATTTTACTATTGTTTTTTCTATAAAGCTGTTTTGTAGCACAGTGAACATAGTGAGTATTTAAAAGTTGTTGATATTCCTTCTACCATTGTTCTTTGCTGAAGCAAATGTTGATCACTCTACTGAAAAAAACTGCATGCTGATCCAATCATGTATGGGTGGTTTCCTATACAGATAAATCAGATAAAATGATTAACAAAGCTTTAAATTGTTAAACCAGGAAAAGAAAGAAAAAAATAATCTGACGTGTTCCATTCACATGACTTTCTCTAAATCTCTGCAACAAATTATTGTTAAAAGCCTATTCTTCTATTTACCTCATGTTTATTGAGAAAAAAAATAACAGAAATTGCCTTATTTCTTGTTTGCTTGTAAGAAAAGCGAAATAAGGGAGTACCATAGGTTAAAGCGATAGTCAAAAGCTGGTTGCTATGTGACTGAAGTTCCTTTGTTTGTATGGACAGAAGTTGACAAATTCCTGTATGAGAAAAGTATAAGTTTTTCAAATCTGAAACCAAAAACAAGGAATATCTCCAAACGATCAACTCCATGAAAAAAATATATAACATAAATTGTGTATTTTAAAGTGCTCTATATTTTTTGTGTGGTAAGATTTTGTCCCTCTCTTACAGCTTAGCAGTTATACAAAATTTCATAAAATTCATCCAGAATAAAGTAGTCTTCAGAGGCTATTCCCAGAAAATTCAAGATATGCATTTTATTTGTCAGGTAAATATCTTGAAAATACAACATTTTAACCAAAATCGTTAAAGAGTCATTTTTGAGAAAATCAAAAGTTTCAAAAAATAGTTGGGGGTGGGGGGATTTTCTTGAAAATCTTCATGTCACATCCTTGGAGGGTACCAAACTTAAATACCAAGTTTGGCATTCAACGGTCTTTTCGTTTTTGAGCTATGCTGTCCACAGACAGACACACACACCTTTTTCCAAAAATGCTTTTTTTGGATTCAGGGGGACCCAAAACATGTATTTCTGGTGAAATCTCGGTATGGAATTTTTGGGTACAATGCAATACCTTCTCTATATACTATGTATATAGTACCTGTAGAGGAAGTAAAAAAGGACAGCGGAAAAAAAAAAAAAAAAAAAAAAAACACCTGGCAAAAGTGGCCATCAATATAAAAAAAACTAAGGCAAAATTTCAAAGCAAGCACATGCATGGTGTGATAACTTCCATAAGTTTCTGGCTCATCTTATTAATGGGTTTACAGCTGTAAATAAGATGTCACAGACACATGTTTTGAGCACCCCCTTGGCTCATCTAATAAATACATCACTAAACCTAGGAATTTTCCCAAATTGTTTAAAAATTAGTACTGTGATTCCGATACAAAAAAAGGGAGTCAAAAGTAACATGCAAAACTATAGACCTATAACTCTTACCTCGGTAATAGCTAAGTTGTTTGAAAAAATACTATTGAAGAGAATTATGAATTTCTTTGAAAAATATATTTTAAATGATTTTCAGCATGGCTTTCAGGCTAAAAGATCAACCACCACGGCCCTAATAGACTTTACTCACAACATCTTAAGTAATCTAAATGAAAAAAAGAAAACTGTAGGCATATTTTTTTTATCTAAGGCGTTTGACTGTGTCCAACATGATACACTACTATTAATCATAGAAAAGTATGGTATTAGAGGGGTTACCAATAGATTAATTTCGTCGTATCTAAAAGGTTGTGTACAATACACAGAAATAAGTTTCAAACAAGAAAAAAAAAAGAACAAAATTTAAATCAAGTGCTGAAATAGTTAAATACGGTGTACCCCAAGGCTCAGTACTTGGACCATTATTCTTTATTTTATATTTAAATGATATGTTTTCGACACCTAATTGTAAAATTATAAGCTATGCAGACGACACCACTATTATATGTAAAGCAAACAATGATCTTGACTTGAAATCATTAGCTACCAATGAATCGCTAAGAATAAACACATTTTTTAAATCTCTCAACTTCACTAATAACCCTGACAAGACAAATATAATTAAATTTGAGTTAAGCAAGAAGAAAAAAGATATATTATTTCATATTAACTTTGGAAATGTTGCAATACAGGAATCTGATTCTCACAAATTTTTAGGAATGCAAGTAGATAAACTCATGTCCTGGACTAATCATATCGATGACCTATGTAAAAAAATAAGTAAAGGTTTGTATTTAATGAGGGAATTTGCAAAAATTTATAATGTTGAGGTTCTAAAACTTATATACTATGGGTTAATTTATTCACATATCCAATATGGTATTGAATTATGGGGAGGGGGGTTGTAATAAAATGCATATGCAAAGGGTTCTAGTGCTACAAAAGAAATGTATCAGAACTATGTTTAAAATGGGGTGTCGAGAATCTTGCAGGGAAGTTTTTAAAAGAGAAAAGATGTTTACTGTAGTATCTCGATACATATACAAAGTAACTTACTTAATTAACCAGAAAAAACCAAAACTAAATAGTGAAATACACAACCATGATACTAGATGCAAACTTGACTTACATTATACCAGCTACAATGTAAAATCTGTAAATAAAGACTCCTATATAATAGGATTACACATGTATAATCAACTACCTGCATATGTAAAAAATGAAAATGCTGTTAAATTTAAACAATGTCTCAAGACATATTTACTGAACAATCCTGTTTATGATATCAATGAATTTTTAAAATAATTTATGTAGACTATATTAATACTTTGTTAAACCAAACATCCTGTATATATTAATGTATTTTTTTTTTTATAATTTATGTAGACTAAGTTTATTTAATGCTAATTTTGTTTAATGTAAACTGACAATGCCCGATACTCGAAAAGAGTCTATAGGCTGCTAATAAATTACAATTACATAAATAATGAATACATGCAGCAAAGGTACTGATATTGCTGGATGACACTTTTGTTTGTTTAACAGAAATCATAACGTTGGTCTCATACTGAGAAATAAAAAAACTGGATTGTTACATCCATTTTAGTTTTCTACTATCATAATCATATTTTTACATCTCTTCTACAAATTTTTATTACAAAAGGTGATTCTATTTTCTTCATGTTAAGTGAGATAGAAATTTGCAGAAATGGTTTCATTAAAAATGTTGTAGTATGTAGAAGGGGGACACAGAAGCTGAAGTGATAGTCAAATCTTTAAAAGTGTGCTACTAGGTATATGCTCTTGTTTCATATTCTTACACTTAGTTGAAGAATTTACAAAATCTGAAACCTCTTTGTGTGTTCTGAAACAAATGACACTAGAAATAATAAATTTAAGATTCCCTACCAATTAATGGCTACATGTTTATACTGACGGTTCCAGCTTACTAAATAATAGTGGTACTGGCGCAGGTGCAATATGCCCTCTCTTCTCTTTCTACAAAAGATTAAGTTTAAATACCACAAATTTTGATGGAGAGATTTTGGCAGTACTTCAGTAAATAAATTTGAAAAAGTTGTACTATTATCTGATTCTAAAGCAGCTATCATATCCATAACATCTGATGTAACACCTAATAACCTAAATGTTGCAGAAGGTCGCAAAATCATAAAACAATTAATAAATTTAAATAAAAGATTAATACTTCAATGGATACCAGCACATTGCGGAACACAGGGTGATGAAACAGCTGACTTTCTAGCCAAGAAAGGTAGTAAAATTACATCAAATTCATCTGATCCAATAAGTTATCACTCTATCAAAAGAATCATTATATCAACATATAATAACAAAATTAAAGAAGATAATGAATTACAAACAAAAGGAAAACCATGGGAAAATGTATGTAATAACACGATCAGAATCACTACACTACCAAGAAAATGCTCTGTAGCAACTTTTAGACTCCTAGCAGGCCATGACTGTCTCAATAAACATTTATTCAGGATTGGTATAGTGAGATCTCCTCTGTGTCCTTTCTGCGCACTTAAAGAAGATATGGATGGAAACCATCTACTGCGCTGCCCAACCTTTAGTCAATATGATAATATGACATCAAAGTACTGGAATGCAAGAGAATGCATGGCTTCACTGCCAACTGCTCAACATTAGATACCAACCAACCATTCTTTATCATGCATAAAAAATTGGGATAAAGTATATAAAAAAGTATTAGGCATTAGAACATTTGAATTGAGAGAAACAAATGCCTCTAAAATTATTAATGCCATAAAGAGTTTTATGTGGCACAAATTATGTTTTAACAGGATGTACATTTTTCATGTGTAACTTTTTGTCTCTCTTATAGTATTCCACTTTTACAAAATTAATTCTGAATGAAGAGAATTTCATAGGCTGTTTGTAGAAAATTCAAGAAGTTGATTTTATTAGTAATGCAAATATTGTAAATACATGGTACTTCATTAAAAAGCTTATACGAGGGGCATACTGAAAGTCATAAGCAACCCATTGTAAAAATTTAAATTTCAACAATGTAACGAATTGCAGGATCGTAATCTAAGACTTTAAGCCACATGTTGACATATTGTGATGTCATTAGCTTCTATCACGTGACCACAGACGGTGTTTGAAAAATGGCTGACATTGATGTCATTGAATTCCTTGTGAAAGAAGGAAAAGCTGCTCCTGAAATTCATCTCAGACTTCAACGTGCGTATGGAGTTGTCTGCATGGGTGCCAGCAGTGTTAGAAGATGGGTGAAACATTTCAAAGATTGAAACACGAGTCTGCAAAATGCGCCTCGTAGCGGGCGTCCTCGAACTGCCTCTACAGAACGCAACAAGGAAAGAGTTGATGAGCTCATTACAGGAGATAGGCGTTTCACTGTGAATGAAATTGCTGCGAAACTTGGAATAGGACATAGTGCAGTGCAAGAAATGATCCACAGCTTGGGTTATCGAAAGGTCTGTGCCCGTTGGGTCCCCCGTTTATTGACTGAAGACCACAAACTTCAGAGAAGAACCATTGCACAAAACCTTCTTCAGAGATTTCATAATGAAGGTGATGAATTTTTGACGTGTATTGTGACTGGAGATGAGAGCTGGTTCCAT
Source organism: Hymenopus coronatus (assembly GCA_030762935.1). Lineage (NCBI taxonomy): Eukaryota > Metazoa > Arthropoda > Insecta > Mantodea > Hymenopodidae > Hymenopus > Hymenopus coronatus. Next base: position 170,220,076 of record CM060881.1, on the reverse strand, counting down.
CACTATGAGCCAGAAACGAAACGTCAGAGTATGGAATGGCACCACTTGAACTCACCAAAGAAGAAAGCGAAGACAGTGCAGTCTGTAGGAAAAGTTATGGGAAGTGTCTTTTGGGATGCACAAGGTTGCATTCTGGTTGACTTTCTTGAACCTGGACAAACCATAAATTCTGCCCGCTACATCAAGACACTTCTGAAGCTCCGTCGGGCTTTGCATGATAAACGCCCTGGAAAGAGGATCATCCTTTAATAGGATAATGCGCGTACGCATACTGCCCGTGCCACTATGGAGAAGATCAGGGCATTAGGGTGGGAAACTCTTCCACATCCTCCCTACAGTCCCGACTTGGCACCCTCCGACTACCATCTTTTCGGTTCTGTGAAGGAGCAGATGTGTGGCCAACGCTACGAGATGCTGGAGGATATTCGGAAAGCAGTGCGTCAGGGTCTGCGGGCAGCTAGAACAGAGTTCTATCACAAGGGCATTTTCAAACTTGTAGAATGATGGGAAAAATGTGTGCAAAACAATGGAGACTATGTCGAAAAGTGAAAGAAAGTCTGTAGATTATGATGATGTATTTGGTTTGGCTTAAAAATAAATATTAAGATTGTAAAACAGTGTTGCTCATGACTTTCAGTATGCCCCTCGTAAAATGCTTCACCTGTATGTTGTTCTTATAGAGAATGTAATGTGCCCAACTTCAATATGACGACTACTGGTAATGGGCATTTCTACTTCTCATTCCAACCCTGCTGACTCGAGTAGGAATGGAGAATGTCATTCAATGGTAAAATTCAAAATTTAAAGTTTCAGCTCTTTTGTGCTTGATATGAATACTTTCCCAAGCTTTTGTAGATTTTTAGATCAATCTCATTTCCTGTTTCTTGGTTTAATTTACAAAAAGAGCTATTGCAGGCCTGCCACTGTTTGAATTTAATACTTCTCTAAGCCTGAAACCTAATTTTTTTTAACCTATTTAAAACTTCGCACAGTTATTCTGCTTAATGCTATAAATTCCAGAAGATGTTTATATAGTTGTTTTGTTTTAGCTTAAACATCTTTTAATCTGGTAGGTCATATCAGACAATGAATGATATGGGTGAAATGATCCCAGGGTCCATAGGACTTAAAAGCTCCCCAGTATTTGTCTTCTTAGGGTAAGGAAAAATCCCAGAAAAATCTCATCTGATAAACTTGCTCTAATTGAGATTTAGATTCAAACATTTTGGATGTGAGGCATATATGATACCTCCACCCTTCAGTGGTAGGCTATTGTTCTGTTAAAATAGTTTATTAAACAAATTATTGAAGCTCTAACTGGTTTATGAGAAACTTTTATTCCATGTATTTGCCCTAAATTTTTTTTAATTACCAAGGAATAGACAATCCTCGAACTTAGATTTTAGCTTACAACTTTCTAAAAAATATAGCAGCCGAGTTAAAAATAAATGTCTATAGTATAAGAAGCAGGTAATGTTATGACTAACATCTATTATTGCTTTCAAGATAATCGGTTGGAAAGCTTTTAAAGAAAACACTGGCTTGTATGGTATTTTAATTAAAATCACCATATCTTAAAAAAAGTGAAATTTTTCATGTAAAGAATGCATTAGAATGGAGAGAAGGTTTCTTGGAAATCTTTGTGCCCATCTTTGTAATGTGCTAACTTAATCTCATATCTATTGAACATTTTGTTTATGAACCTTTTAACTTTCTCTACACAAATTTTATACCGAAATTTCACCAGAAATACATGTTTTGGGTCCCCTGAATCAGAAAAAAAGCATTTTGTGTGCGTGTGTGTGTGTGTGTCTGTGGACAACATAGCTCAAAAACTAACTTGGTATTTCAATTTTGTATTTTCCAAGGAAGAGACACAAAGATTTTCAAGAATATTCCACCACCCCCAACTACCGTTTACATGGAACTTTTCTCGAAAATTTTGACTTTCTCAAAAATGGCTCTAACAATTTTGATTAAAATCTCTTATATTTAAGATATTTACCTGACAAATAAAATGTTATATTGGGCAGAGACTTGGACATTAGGTAGAATTAAAGCAAATATATTATTATTAGGATCTGAGAAGGAGAAATAAGTGAAATCAGAGAAATAACAAATGTCAAATACAATTTATTGAAATAATACAGTACAAATGATTGAAATGGTTTGGACACGTAAGAAGCATGGAAAGCAGCAGAATTCCAGAAATGATGCTGGAGTGGAAGGCCAAGAGAAGGAAAAGAAAGAGTAGCCTTGAGAACAGTGGATGGATGCAGTAAGAAGACATGAAAAGCAAAGAACTAACAGAAGAAGTTGTAGAAGACAGGAATCTGTGAAGAAATACAATTCGAGTGATTGAAGGATAAATATTTTATTGTAGAAAAATCCTAATAAAGAAAACCTGATGCGTTCCATTCACATGACTTTCTCTACATCTTTGTAACAAATTATTCTTAATAACCTCATTCTTCTATCTTCTTCATGCTAATCAAGACAAACATTAGCAGAAATGGTCGCATTGCTTAGTTCCTTATAAGTAGAAGGGAAATAAGGGAATACACTAGGCTACACCGAAAGTCAAATATTTTAAAATATTTTGAAATCCTTTTCTTTATATGGGCAGAAGTTGGTGTATTTTAATGAGATTTACATTTTCTGTGCAGGAAGTTTTTGTCTATGTCTTACGGTTTGCTATTTATGCATAGGTAATCCAGAATAAACAGGTCTTCAGAAGCTATTTCCAGAAAGTTCAAAGATATCCATTTTATTTGTGAAGGAAATGACTTTAATATGATGTATTTTAATCAAAATCATTTGAGCCATTTTTGAGAAAAACAAAATTTTCGAAAATTTTTCCATGTAAAGAGTAGTTTGGAGTGGGGGGGGGGGATTTTCTTGAAAATATTCCTATCACATCCTTGGAAGGTACTAAACTTAAATACTGAGTTTGATATATAATGGCCTTTTTGTTTTTGAGCTATGCCCGCGCGCACGCACACACACACAGAGACCATTTTTTCTAAATGGATTCAGGGAGTCCCAAAACATGTATTTCCAGTGAAATCTCAGTATCAAATTTTTGGATGGAATTCTCTACACTATATACATAGTGTAGAGAAAGTAAAAAGGACTTAAAATAAGATGGATAAACCTACAGTGAATTCAATTGTTCTTGCATACTTACTTGTAGCTCTTGTAGTTGCTGTAACAACTAATGGATACTGAGGATTCCACCCTGCAGAGTTAATCACAAAAACCTTCACAGTGTATTCTGTTAGTGGTGTCAGATTGAAAAATGTGGCATTAGTAATGTTAGATAATACTGATGCAGGCAATCCTGCTTGTGGATTTTCAACCAGCTCATACAAATAACCATGCAGGAATCCATTAATATGACTGCAATTATGTGGTGGTTTCCATTCTACCGTGAAGCTTGTGTTTGTTCTGCTTGGCACTGGATTGAAACTGCTGCCTGGAGTTACTTCTGGTTCTGCAGAAAAAGTATTCATTACATTTAAGGCCAATTTTAGTTTAGATTTTTCCATTGTTATATATAAATAAGAGCTCTAGAGAAAGAATGTATAGGAAATTAGTTTTATTGATTACTTGGAAAAGGGTTAAAGTATCACTGGTGACTACTATTCAAGCTAACTCTATTGTTTGAGAGATGAGGTGAAAAGAAAATGACTTAAAATCTTGTTTTATCACGACAATGCTCCGGCCCATCGTTCCGTTATTGCAATTGGAAAATTGTGCGAATTAAAAGTTAGAATTGCTTGAACATCCATTCTATTTGCCAGATTTAGCACCAGTGACTACCACCTGTTCCCAAACTTCAAAAAATTACTTGGAGGACAAAGATTTCACATTGATGCAGTAAACAGCTATATAGAGGACCTTGATAAATCACATTATAGAGATGGTTTAATTAAAGTAGAACACCAATATCAAATATATGAGTTTTTCTGGAGATTATGTTGAGAAATAAAGCAAAAAGAAAAAAAAAGAAAACAATTAAATGCTGTTTTCATTGAGAGGCCCGGTACATATCAGCCGACCCTCGTATTATATAAGATTTTAAGTACTGGAAAGCTTCCACATGATGCCACCACTCACATCCCTGTTTAGATAATTCTCAATTTTCTGGAAGCAAAACATCTTATTTATTTATTTTTATATTCACCATTTGCACGCACGCACACCCACACGCACGCACGCACACACACACAAGGAGTACTGTGAAGATTCTGTGCTTTTTATTGGTTTCAATTTTAAACTAATTAACTTTCCTCAAACAGGACCATGCAAAGCAAAACCGAATCTGAATTGTTTCACAGAGCAACCCTTTTAAAAGATTTGACTGTTGTTTGATTGGCTTCATAAGGGGAGATCATATTTGTAATTTCCTCTGTGCTGCCATTTGGTTTTCTAGGTAATCTTAAGGTGCTGTCTGCCAGTGGTATTTCAAAATGGCAGAACACACCTTAAGATTACCTCCAAGAAAAACCAGATGGCAGCACAGAGGAGATTATTAACATAATCTCCCCTTCTGAGGCCAGTAAAAACCTGTCAACGATGAAGAGGAACATCTTTGAAGTGCATCCGGGAAAAAACTTAGTAGGTGAGACTATAGTGTCCAAATTTGATTCAAATTAGTTAACGTAATAAATTAAAAGTTTCACTGTATAAATCATACCTTGTTGATAAATAGTTGAGCAATATTATTTGCAGTGTACTTACCTGCAATAGTAGTAGCTGCAAGCATTTGTTTTGCAGGTCCTAAGGTTGAAGCATAAGCAGCTACTGATATAGAATACTGGGCAAATGGTAGCAGACTCCCAATTGTTACAGAGGTGGATGATGATCTAACTTCCCCTGAGAAAGAGCTGCAGTCCTCCTCCCTGCATGCTAACAGCTTCACACACTGTAAATGTAATGCTATAGTCAGTATGTAATTTGTTAAATACTATCTATTGAAGTATTATTTATGAATAGTTTATACATTATTTCTGGAACTGCTGACTACTCTGATGGCAAAGGTTAAAAATCATGTGTTCCATTTACATGACTTTCTCTACACCTCTGCAACAAATTATTGTTAAAAAGCTTATTCTTCTATTTACTTCATTCTAATGGAGAAAAAGTTAGCAGAAATAGTCTTCCTTGCAACCATAGGTTAAAGTGATAGTCAAAAGCTGGTTGCTATGTGACTAAAGTTCCTTTGTTTATATGGACAGGAGTTGACAAATTCCTGCATGAGAAAAGTATGTTTTTTAAAGCTGAAACCAAAAACAAGGAATATCTCAAAAAAGACCAACTCCACAACAACAAAAAATGCATATAATATATATTGTGTTTTAAAGTGCTCTACATTTTTTGTGTGGTAAGTTTTTCTCCACCTCTTACGGTTTAGCAGTTATGCAAAATTCTGTAAAATCCATCCAGAATAAAGTAGTCTGCAGAGGCAATTAGCAGAAAATTCAAGATATACATTTTATTTGTCCGGTAAATATCTTTAATATATGATATTTTAATCAAAATCATTAGAGCCATTTTTGAGAAAATCAAAATTTTCGAAAAAAGTTCCCTGCAAAGGGTAGTAGATTTTCTCAAAATCTTCAGGTCTCATCCCTGGAAGATACCAAACTTAAATACCATGTTTGGTATTTTACCGACTTTTTGTTTTTGAGTTATCGTGTTCACAGACATACGGACACACACACACACACATACCTGTTTGTGAAAATGCTTTTTTTGGATACAAGGGACCCTAAAACATATATTTCTGGTGAAATCTCGGTATCCAATTTTTGGGTAGAGCCAATATGTAGAGAGAGTAAAACAGAATGTATTTCAAAAGCTTAAAGTTTGGGTAAGAATGATGAATCTTTGATCTTGGGCATGATGATGATGATGATGATGATGATAAAAATATTTATTTGTCTGAGACCAACATATACATCTGGAAAAGACATTGCCAACTTTAAAAGTATTTGAATTTACATGTAAGTTACAATTGTTAGTTCCAAGAAAGATTACAGCATAATATCTACATCTCTATCCATAAACTCATCAATTGAATAAAACGGCCTAACTAGGAGCCAATTGTGAACACATGATTTTAATCCATATCATGAAATATCTTTAGCAGCTTCTGGTAACTTATTAAACTTATTAGTACCGTTATAAAAACATGTATTTGAGCTAAGAGCTAATCTTCATCTTGGATAGTTTAATTTGTGCTTGTTTCTTGTGTTAAAATTATGACATTCAGTCTTAGGAAAATACTGGTGCAAATTGGTTTTGATATTCAACACCCTAAATTTAATAAACAATGGTTTAGAGGATTCCTTGCTGTTCTTATTAAATAGTATTTTTAGACATTTTTTTCTGCAATAGTAATATTTTATGGACATCAATTAAATGTTTTCCAAAGTTAACATGGGCTTCAAATAAAGCAAAGTATGCTCATCTAAGTGTGTCTAATGGTAAAAATGTGATGTGTTCCATTCACATGGCTTTCTCTACATCTCTGCAACAACTTATTGTTAAAAAGCTTATGCTTCTATTTACTTCATGCTAATCGAAAAAAAAATTAGCAGAAATAGTCTTATTACATACTTCCTTGTAAGTAGAAGTGAAATAAGGGAGTACCATAGGTTAAACTGATAGTAATAAGTTGGTTGCTATGTAATTGAAATTCCTTTGTTTGCATGGACAGGAGTTGACAAATTCCTGTATGAGAAAAGTATTATAAGTTTTTCAAAGCTAAAACTAAAAACAAGGAATATCTTAAAAACGATCAACTCCACGAAAAAAAATGTATTTAACATAAATTCTGTGTTTTAATATGCTCTACATTTTCTGTGTAGTAAGTTTTTGTCTATCTCTTACAGTTTAGCAGTTATGCAAAATTCTGCAAAATCCATCCAGAATGAAGTAGTCTTCACAGGCTATTCCCAAAAAATTCAAGATATACATTTTAGTGGTCAGGTAAATAGCTGTAATATACAATATTTTAATCAAAATTGTTAGAGCCATTTTTGAGAAAATCAAAGTTTTCAAAAAAAAGTTCCATGTAAAGGGTAGTTGGGGATGGGGGGATTTTCTGAAAATCTTCTTGTTGCATCCTTGGAAGATACCAAACTTAAATACTAAGTTTAGTATTTAACAGTCTTTATATATTTGAGCTATGCTGTCCACAGACACAGAAACACATGGACTTTTTCCAAAAATACTTTTTTCAGATTCAGGAAGACCCAAAACATGTTTCTGGCAAAATCTCGGTATAGAATTTTTGGGTGGAATACAATACCTTCTCTATGCACTATGTACATAGTACGAGTAGAGAAAGTAAAAATGGTTTTAATTTCCTGAAAAGAAAAATGACTCTATAGAGCTTAGTACACACATGATCAATGTGCTTTTTCCATCCTAGTTTGGAATCAAGATAAAAACCCAATAATTCAAAATCTTCTCGGACTTCTAGCCAGGTAAAAACTTGGCTTGACACCAACGTTTCGAAGAAGTGCATCTTCCTCGTCTTCAGGGTGAACTGATGGTTTGAGCTTGCAGAGACTGGTATTTATAAGAGCTGGGATGAAGCTAACATCTGATTGGTTCGCGTGATATTATGGCCTTGTATTTAAGATGACTGAGACATGGACACGGACTTCGTAGAAAACTGCTATAGTTATAACTGCTATAAATAGTTTTCTACGAAGTCCGTGCCCATGTCTCAGTCATCTTAAATACCAGGCCTTAATATCACGCGAACCAATCAGATGTTAGCTTCATCCCAGCTCTTATAAATACCAGTCTCCGCAAGCTCAAACCATCAGTTCACCCTGAAGACGAGGAAGATGCACTTCTTCGAAACGTTGGTGTCAAGCCAAGTTTTTACCTGGCTAGAAGCCCGAGAAGATTTTGAATTAACACGTCGCCAGGAAAGCTTCAGTTCTTATTTTAAAAACCCAATAGTTTGACAAAAGGTAGCTCATTTATAATTCTGTCAGACTGAAAGTATATTGTCGTGTTTTCCGCTCATTTAACTTTAGATTATTTGCAGCAAACCAAGTTTTTGCTGACTATGATCAAATGTGTTGATATTAAAATAGTATCATCAACAAAGATAATAAGGTTTTGTGGCAGATTATATGCTAAGTCTTTGATTGCTAAAAGGAAGAGAAATGGACCTAAAATTGAACCCTGAGGGACTCCATTGTTTATATTTTGCAGCTTAGAGTACTTGTCTGCAAAAGTAACTAATTGCCATCTGTTTTCTAAGTAGGATTTGATAAGATTCAAGCTTTCCCCCCTAATCCCAAAATGTGCAAGTTTACAAAGAAGTTGACTGTGTGATATGCAATCAAACGCTTTAGTAAGATTGCGCAGTACTACAGATATGTTTCCTTTATTTTCGAAGGCAGCTATATTTAATTTCATCAAATATTCTATCGCCAGAGTAGTAGATTTATTTTTCTGGAAGCTGAATTGTTTATTAGTAATATTTGTATGTTGACCAAACTAAGTATTTACTTATACATAATTGCAGGTCTGGCCTTTGAAGTGATCGTGCCCATTACAAATTGCACAGAAACAGCAGCGTTTTGACCATTCTGATGTCAAGTTTGGTGATCAGCAATAATGGCAGTGTAGTGGTCAAATGAAGTGTTGTGTGTAGGTTCATATTGGCAGCATCTTCTAATTGGCGGTATCCATTTAGTTCTACTATCTTCTATCCAGACTTCCCTTCCATGGAAGGTCAGTCCCAAGTTGAGGGCTGCGATGTGTTGGTGTCTGTCCTGGAAGACAAGTCAAATTAATAGCATTGGTCCTCTATAGCAGATCCTGGTGGCTTTTAATATGGTAGGCTGGATCTGCTCCATGAAAAACCATTCTGGTAGTTGAGGGTGACTCTAACCGCTAGTGCCCAAAGCATCCATTGGTATACTTAACTGGTGCTGCTGTGGCTGTCATTTCATTGTGTGTTCCTCATGTTGATGTTGTGTTTGGGGTAGAGTTTCTTGATGTGATTAGTATTGTGGTGTTCGTCGACTCATCAAATATGGTGTGTTGTTCTTCTTTCTTGATGTGGCAGTCATTGTGATCTGTGTTTCTGGTGGTGTTGGTATCTTGCAAATTGCTTGGTGTTGAGTTTTTCGGTGCAGTGCTCTGTGATTCGTCTAAAAGATTTCTCATTTGACTGTGGTGCTTTTCTTTCCTCTTTTCTTACCCATCTCCATGTCTTGCAGCAAACTAGGTTGTGGACAATTCTATAGTCCTTTACTAGGTGTCCTGGCTGGCCATACCCTGAGCACACACCAGTTGATGCTCAACAGATTGATTGTGGACAATCCTGCAGCCCTTCCTTAGGTATTCTGGTTGGCCACACCCTCAACACATACCACTTGATGATCATCAGTTTGGTTGTGGACAGCCCATTAGTCCTTCACGTGTATTGGTTGGCCAACCCCTGTCCCCATCATATCAAATACTCCTGGTCTTCAAGGTATGGGCAGCTGTTACCGTGATTGCCTGTATGGCAGATAGTGCCTTGTAAATGGTTTTATAGCTGCTGAACATAAGATGCTGTTGTATCTCAGTATCATGCATCCCAACAACTAAAGACTAGGCAGATTCCAGGGACATGTAATTATGAGAGGTTCAATTGCTGCTAATTGTCAAGGCACACTTCTGCAGCATCTTCCTTGGCCTGACAATAGTCTGTGCCAAAAAGTGGTTTCTGAACTAATTTTCTCTGGACACCATTGGTCGAAATCCCCTTTAGACAATCCAATCAACTTGAAGGAGCCAGCACTAAATTGGGGAGATCAGCCGGGAACTTTTTGCATGTAGTAACTTTATGAATAAAAACTAAATTAAATACTTTACAGTACAGTGTTGTATATCCAGCCTTTGCTTAACTAATTATCCAACATTCCATTATCCAATGACTCCCCCCCTCCCCCCCAAAAAGTTCACAACCACAGTGCAAGATGCGAGCAGCATGAGTGTAGCCTAGAGAAGCTTCAAGACAGTAAAATTAAGACAATGTTCCTGTCCTACAACGTCACCACCACATGTCAATCTGTAGATCAGGGGATTTTTCAAATGATAAAAAGGAATAAATTCAGGAAGCCATTACCTACAGAAGAAGGGAAAAAAACCAGAGAAAAACTGAAAGATGTCAATGTAAAGAATGATACTTATTGTATTGCAATGGCCTGGGCTTACATAAAGGTCCCAAAATTAACAAATCATGAAAAAAACTGCTAGACAATAACAAAAGTATGAAAACAAAAGAACAGATCAAACCAAAGAAACCATCTATTCAGTGCAATGTATCCCTCGATCCAAAGATGTATCTTTACAAGAAATCAAAAAATTGGATTAAGGATGATGAACACTATGAAATAACTGACGGAGAAACTATTTTTCACTTTCTCTACACGTACTATGTATATAGTGTATATGTATATAGTGTATTGTACCCAAAAATTCCATACCAAGATTTCACCGGAAATATATGTTTTGGGTCCCCCTGAATTCAAAAAAAGCATTTTTGGAAAAAGGTCCATGTGTGTGTGTGTGTGTGTGTGTGTGTGTGTGTGGGTGGGTGCATGTGTGCATGTGTGTGTACAGCATAGCTCAAAAATGAAAAGACATTTGAATACCAAACTTGGTATTTAAGTATGTATCTTCCAAGGGTGTGACACAAATATTTTCAAGAAAATCCCCCCACCTCCAACTAGCCTTTACATGGAACTTTTTTCAAACATTTTGATTTTTTCAAAAATGGCTCTAAGTGTTTTGATTGAAACATTGTATATTAAAGATATTTACTTGACAAATAATATGTTTATCTTGAATTTTCTGGGAATAGCTTCTGAAGACTTACTTTATTCTGGATGAATTTTACAAAATTTTGCATAAGTAGCAAACTGTAAGAGATAGACAAAAGCTTACCCAACAAAAAATGTAGAGCATGTTAAAACACACAATTTATGTTATGTCTTTTTTTTTTTTTTTTTTTTTTTTTTTTTTTTTTTTTTGTAAGTTGATCGTTTTTGAGATATTCCTTGTTTTTGGTTTCAGCTTTAAAAAACTTATACTTTTCTCATACAGGAATTTGTTAACTACTGCCAATACAAACAAAGGAACTTCAGTCACATAGCAACCAGCTTTTCACTATCACTTTAACCTATGGTACTCCTTTATTTCTCTTCTACTTACAAGGAAGCAAGTAATAAGACCATTTCTGCTAATTTTTTTCTCGTTTATCATGAAGTAAATAGAAGAATAAGCTTTTTAACAATAATTTGTTGCAGAGATGTAGAGAAATAGATGTGAATGAAACACATCAGATTTTTTTACATAATTATTGTGTAACTAAGTTCATTTTTCCATTTATTTTTTTGTTGTTTTATTGAAAAATTAGATTATTAGGTTTGTAGAGTTTCAAATTATATCATAGGTTTTCTCTTAATACTTCCCTATTGGGCATCATTTTCACTATCCTACATTTTGTGGGCCCATTTCTGTTGGATAAGCAATACGCTACTGTATTAAAATTGGATCTAAATCAAATATTTGCTCATTATATATTATCCATCAAGCATTTTACTTTAACACATTGGAGCCCAAGTGTGAAATGTTCATATAGCCCATGCCCGAGCATAGCTCAGGCAGGTATTTCTATCGCTTTTAATGCTAGTCCACGAACTTAACTCAGTCTTGGGCTATGCAGCAAAGAACATACATCAGTTATCATTTAGCTGTCTGATTTATGCTGCCATCTGTCCTTGTTTTAGTCAACTATTGGGAATTTTATGAGATTTAGTAATATTGGCTGCTCTCAGGTAGTCGCGCCATTTTCTTTGAAGGTGGTGATCTGTTTGTTTGTTACATTTGTGCACTTAAATTTTGAAATGCAGCATTTTCCTCGATTTCTGTGAACTGAAGCTGAAATTCAGGATACAAATGAAGCTGTGGAAAATTCTGATTCCAAGGGAGAGTTTTTGGAACTTTGAATAAATGGAGTGTAAGCAGCTTAATGCTGTTTTTTTCAAACTCATATATGGTACTTGTTGTAAGTTTAAAATAAAATATTAATACGGAAGTTATGACTATTTTCTTACTTGTTGAGAAATCCTTGAATACCTTGCTTTTAGATTGTCCCAATACTTTTTGACAGATTCAATTGATGTGCTATAAATAATAACACAAAATAGACATAAAAACCCTGGGTTTCTTGGCGTTTCAACTACTGAAACGACCAGGCTTCAATGTCTTAATATTAAAGAAAGCTAAACTGACAACTTACCTTAAATGATATATTGTAATGCTTTATTAAACCCCCAGTGAGCAAAGGAGGAATCCACTCCAGAGTCAGTGACTTGCTTCCTGCAGATGTGATCTTTATCTCGAGTACTTCATGTGGCGCTGAAATGGTGAGCAATTTGCATTTTGATTTCCAAATTATTTGTTGTTCTGCATTGTGCCTTATAAACTTTGTAAAAGTCTAACTTTCTAAACACAAATTTAGAGAATACTTAAAGCTCATGAGAAAGTGCTTAGCCTTGAGTTGGTATAACAGAGAAAAACTATGCACAGTGTTTCTAAATACCCTTTAACTTTGTTTGAATGGGCATCCCAAATAGCAGCATCAGGGTTGGTAAAATATAACTACTGTTAATAACTGTAACAATTCTCAACTTATCTTCTGGAATCCAAGGACTAGTTTCGCAATAAAATGGTCTACTGCATCGTCAGCTCAGTTTCTTTTTGATATTGTTTATTTACATTGTCATGGTTACTGCCACTAGGTGGATTGTATACTAAAGCATTGCTAACAACTGGAATCAAAACAAATTTGGTTACAGATTCAATTGGTGGTAAATCAAAATTCATTGCATGATTTTTACACTTTGGTATAAATGTTTTCTCCCAAACCATTAAATCAATGTGCCCATTTAAGTGTTTTAATAATTTAACATCTGGATTTATTTCATGATTAAATTTCCAAAAATGTTCTGCCACAGCTGATTTATCAATTTGTTTGTATTTAATATTCCTAAAGTGCAATTTTACTCTGGTTTCTAAATGACGTTAAGTCTTACCAGTGTAAACAACGTCGCAATTTAATTGTAAATGCCAGATTTTTTATTTTTAACTTTCATCTTTTTTAGAAAAGCCTAACAAATTTTTTTTAAGTGGAGAATTGTTGAAGTTATTAATTATTATATTAATATTTGTGTTACTTCACTGTTACTAGCTTCTTTTAACATTTATAAATATAAATACTGTTTTATCATTACATTCACACAACTGCTTGTTCTAGTTATTTTATATAAACTTTTCTGATATTGCCAACATTGTCACTAGTATATTTTGTGTTCTAACATTGCTTTGATTATTATATTCACCTATAAGCAAACTGTTTGTGTGTAAGTATGCTTTGTGCAATATTATGATTATAATATGAATAATAATGAAATACTACATAATAATAGATGGTGATAGTGATGAAATGGGCATACCATTCTAGCTATTTATTCAGTTCCAGGGCAACCAGACAGTGATGCAACTCGATATGATCCCCTACCCAAAAATGTCTAATTCTTATCAAAATTAAATCTATTACACTACCACAATTTTCATTTATGAAAGTGAGTTTCTCCTCTCGATCCTTACTGCCATTCATTATTTCTTAAGAGAAGGCATCACAGAAAGCAAGTAATTGTCTTCCCTCCCCATTAATAAAGCTATGCTGCTCTTTTGTTGACCTCTGCAGAATTCCTCCCTCCATTCATTATCTCCTGTTAGAAAAATATTCTCCCCTCCTAACCTCACATTAAAATCTCCTAAGAGAATAAATTCAGTGCCTGGAAAATTTTCCTGTAACTGTCACTGAAAAAATTCCTGTTTGCACACTTGGACATTGCTGGCTGGTAGTATAATCCTAATACTATTATATTTACTCCCCCCTGTGCCAAAGATACAGCAATCACCCCTTCCAACTGATTTCTAATTTAATTACCTCGGCCTGCAGGTCAGATCTGAATGAAATGTATACCCCCCTTGGCTACCTTCCCCTCTTTCCCTGTGTCACCCTTTCCCTACTAAAACTATGGAAGTTAGCAAGTGTAACACTTTCACCATTGGATTAATTGTCTTTTCACACAAGCTGTGTGTAGGACAGGAGTTGGATAGGTAGAGTCAGACTGAAAAATTCAATGCCATAGCCGGGATTTGAACCATGGATCTCCCGATCTCTGCCAGTTGCTCTACTACTGAGCTACCATGGCGACATACTGGCATAGAATTGAATTTCTCAACTGTCTTGCATGTTTCCCGGTAAACCACAAGGTGTTCTCAAATTATTTTGAGATGAAACCCCAATGGCGACTTACAATGCTGTAAGTACTTAAGTCCCAGGATTCATAGTATAGCAAACTATTATGGTCAATTGGTATTGGCCTGTACTACACACGGCTTGTGTGAAAAAACAATTAATCCAATACCAATTGACCATAATAGTTGGCTATCCTGGGACTTAAGTACTTAAAACATTGCAAGTCGCCATTGGGGTTGTCATCTCAAAATAATTTGAGAACACCTTGTGGTTTACTGGGAAATATGTAGTCAGTTGAGAAATTCAATGCTATGCCGGCTAGAGACTGGGAATTCCGTGGTTCAAATCCCAGCTATGGCATTGAATTTTTCAGTCTGACTCTGCCTATCCAACTTTCACCATTTTTCAATCAAGTTTCTGTCAAACATATAATGTCAAAATCACTAAGGAAAGACAAGAAATTCTCGTCACCCAACCTTTTTATGAAGCCTTCAATGTTCCATGTGACAATCCTCAGAGTTGGGTTCTATTGTTTCCTTGTCCTTCCTTCGACTTGGCTGACAATTTCTGCAATGATTTCAGATAGTGAATATAGATTATACTAACCTTGTTCCTTAGTTTTGACAACCAGGATGTCAGAGTACGCTGCAGCACCAGCAACAGTGATGGCCACAACTCTTATTTTATACTCCAACCCATACCACATATCTGTGAAAACTAAATGCGGCTCTGTTCCTCGGTAGTAGGGAATCCATCTTGAGCTTTCTCTAAACCTAACCTCAAATGTCTTCAGTGAGCACCAGTTGCTTTCTGGTGTGTACTGCAACATTAAAATATATTTCTCTTATAAAATAAATATATAGTGTCTGTTCCATTACTAGAATAATCCTGTTAATTCTGACAGTATTATTGTTTTGTGGCTTTGGAGGGGGAGAAGGAAGCAGGTTGGATTGCCAGCTAGCTTAGGAAATGTATGGTGATCTCAGGATGAAACTCTGTCACTGGTTTCTAAGTGTCCTTTACTGCCCCGCATTTAATGTTTCACAATTCCTCCTGTCTGTCCAAAGTACAAGAACTTGTTTCAGGGCCGAGCCTCGCCAAAACAAAACTGCTCACAAATTGTATTAATTGTTTCACCTTTCCTTCGTGCTAATCTCCCTCTTAATTACTTCCCCTTCTTCACATTGCAGACTTATAACTTCTCATTTTGCTATGAGCTATGACTCGACACGGGTTCACTACAAGGTATCTGATGTACGAGTCTCGATGTGTACCCCATCCTTCCCAAAGTCCAGTGGCTAGACAAGTGTCTATTCGCTGCCCATTTTCTAGGATGTGCCTAGACTTTTGCTATTTTTGTTACTTTCACTTTTATTGGCTGAAGCTATGTTGCATTTTTATATTATGTTGCGCTTTCATTGGATCTCACAATTTTAGACGCCACGCTATGTCCTTACGGCTATTAATATTTTAACACACCTGATTGCACTTTCTGTATTTGGTGGGGCGTGAATTTCATTTGAGTTTTTCCCTTCATTGTCCATAGCTTAGAATTGCTTAGTTTCTACATATTAGCTCCTTTTGTTCTTGTAGCTTGCTTTGCACCTTTTCTTTTTGGACTCATGATCTTTCGTGCTTTGAAGCGATTTTATTTCATGTTTCTTTTCCCTTTTAACAAAGTTAGCATTATTTAAGTAGTTTTGATTCTGTTTTTAATCGTGATTGTATTCTATTTATTACTTTATTTCTTTTATTAAATTCTCTCTGTTTATTAGCATTATTTTCTTTCTTATTTATTTAATTTGTTATATTTCATTTGTTTTTTCTCATGTTTTACTATTAAGTTACTCTTATTTATTTTCTTCTCATAGTAGGAAAGAATAATATAGATATGAATTGATTTACTGCACATTAGGACAGCAAAATTTAATTTATGTGAGATCTTACCACTCATTTCAAAAGACATGTTTGTACATATCTATCTCATTAACTCATCAACTTCTGAATCACAGATGAAGCTTCCAGTTTGTATGTGTATGTAAAGCACAATTGCAGGAAGGGCACAGATGTAAAGATGAGTGTCTGAATTTTGGGAGTGAATTCTTTTGACAATATTTTTATGATTAGAAAACTAGTACAAAAATATTTAAGCTAAAAAAGATAGATATTTGAACTAAACTAAAGAAAACAATATTAAGAATATGAAAACCTGACTGTCTAATAATAAATAACAATATCCCAAACTTACTTTTTGTGGATGGTTTACCTGCAAAATAAATTATAATAAGAGGATTCTTGCATGACATTAAAATAATAGAAGCATATTGTAATAAATGGGGCCTAAAATTAATGGAAATGAAGGCAAAATTATAATGCTTAAGAGAGGAAACAAACTTAAGTTGAAAAATGGAATTTGAAGGAACAGCAATAGAAGTGGTTAATAAACTATGTGGGTTTGTCCAGTAATGCCAATAATCAAACTTCTCTTTTACACACGGCTTGTATGAAAAGACAATGAAATTAAACCTAATTGATCATAATAGTGAGCTATGCTATGAAGCCTGATATGCTATGAACATTGTAAGTTGCCATAGGGGTATGTCATCTCAAAATAATTTGAGGTCACCTTGTGGTTTACCGGGAAACATGCAAGTCAGTTAGAAATTCAATTCTATGCCGGCATGTTGCCAAGGTAGCTCAGTGGAAGAGCAACCGGCTGGAGACCGGGGGATCCATGGTTCAAATTTTGGCTATGGCATTGAATTTTTCAGTCTGACTCTACCTATCTAACTCATTAGTCATGTCAGCCACACACAGGGAGAGATGCTTACTTCTGCTATGAGGTTTTGAATCCAAACTTCAAACAATTTCACTTCACTATGTCACTTGACATTTTATTAGACTTCCTGACTGCTTCATTAAAATTCCATAGACTGCTTTATAAAATTTACGCTTAATCAAAACTTGTAAGCAACTTTTCATATAGAATACACTTAATACTATAAAATAACAACTCAAATACTATGATAATGCAAAATTCTGAGGTAACACTGACTCTTTATGACTGTAGAAGCAAAGATACTTAGTCTCAAATGCATTTGTCTTCAAATTGTTGTCTCTGACAGTTTTGGAAGATCGACACATTATCAACTTACCTCCCAGAATACATGAAAGCTGCTTTCAGTAATGGATTCAGCCCTCAGCTTGTAGTCCAATTTCTTGGGCACTGTAACAGAAGCATTAAACTGCTTATTTAGACTATTTATGTAGTCACCTCCATCATACATCAATACCTGCACAGTCATACAAAAAAAAGCATATCCATAAGCAAGATATTACTTATCACTACCAGTCTATGTAATGCTACATTCACAATGAGATGCAAGTGCAGACGCAAGGAAACACCATTCATAATGCAATCGTAAGCGCAACGCAAGAAGTTGGCACGGGTGTTTCTAGATCCGCAAGTTACACGCGAATATCTTCCAAGCACTCCGCAAGCTACAAACTGAATGACATGACCAACAATACCACACAATAAAATTAACTAAATATTTTACAAATAAATATGCTATAAAATTACATACCAACAACTGGCGCTTGCAGCAGTGACGTCACAATAATTGCTCATTCAAAATTATTGAAAATAATACAAGCATAGAAACTTCAGAAAGTGATAAAGCTACACATTTAATGAACTAAGAATTATCTCTCCGCATCTTCGATTTATGAGAACTAAGAAATCTGTACACAGATGACAGTTACATCCATTAAATCAAAGAAGGATTCGAAAGGAGACTGACATAACCTCTTGAGGGAGATTAGAGATGGTGCGGCACTGCACGGCCAAATAGAAGAGCATGCATGTACAGCAGGAAATTTAAAATCTTGTAGTGTGATCGTCTGTTGCTGAATTCATAGGCAATGCATAGAGAAAAGAAGCAAAATTCCTCCTCTTTGCATGCAACGCAAGGATAAAGTATGGAGTTTGCAAACTTTTGTGTTGCATTGCATTGCATCTTGTGCATATCTAAGTGAATGTTTACATTAAATAATATGAGTTCAAACTCTTGCATTTACATTGGTCTGTGCTTGCATTTCATTGTGAATGTAGCATAAGAAACATTGCAAATAACAGATCTTTAAAGCTATCAACATAAATATAGGTGTAAACAAAAATTATTTTTGATTCCACCTATACCTACAGAGCAAGATCATTATATTACATTTAATGTGCAGTATTGTACAGTTGCCATAATGAATGATAGAGGACGGAATATCTTTAAGAATGAAGTAGAAAAGCCTATAAGAGAAATCAAGAGATGAAAAACCACAGGAGATGAGGCATATCAATGGATCTACTCAAAGAATTAGGGGAAAATTGGTTTAGGATGCTGATCAAATTTATCAATAGAATTTATGATACTAGAATGACCTAAACATTTCCTGGAGATTGCTGTAGTCGCAATGAAGAATAAAAAGTAAGCCAAAACTTGTAGTGATCACAGAACTATAGGCTTAATATCTGACTTAGGAAAAATTATGGAATGCATACTGACGAAAAGAATAGAAAATAGAATAGATGAGGTTAATAAGAGAGGACATATGTGGATTCAGAAAAGGTAAAGGTATCACAGATACTTGAAATGCTAGGGATTATATCAGAGAGAGAGTGTTAGCTATCAATGAAGAAGTGTGTGCCTGCTTTATTCAATGGCAAAAAGCTTTTGGAAGGATGAATTAGGAAAAGTTAATGGAAATACTCAACAAATTGGCATTGACTGGAAGGACAAACATTCATCTGCAACTTGTATATGTGAAAGTGCATCTAGAGTAAGGGGTGACTAACAATGTAGAAATAGGAAGAGATTTGCTTCGAAAATGTTGCGTGCCACCTATTTCATTTTATTTCATCCTAATTTACTACAAAAGGCTCATCACCTCATAAAAATATACATAAATATAGCATGAAGATTAATATTTACATCGCTCAGAAGTCTGACATGTCATCTTTATTTACATTTTTATACTCCTTGATACCATAAAAAATTTTCTGTTAGGTATTTTTTATAACCTTAATTTGGCATTATTTTTTTTTTTTTTTTAGGTAGCCTAATACACTTCTTCTCCAATATTTTCTATCACTGTTATTTAAAGTGGCACTAAGTGTGGTCCTAAAGTAATCTGTTTTCTTTCTCACATCATATGAACATACATAACAATATTTTATATATACGAGGTGTGATCAAAAAGTTTCCGGAATGACATCCTAAATACTACACAAGAGTTTGTTTTGTGTAATCTGCACTGTCACTCTCCAAGTGGTCTCCTTGGGAGTTGATACACTTGTCCCAGCGCTTCTGCCACTTCTGGAAGCACCTCTGGATGTCCTCTTCTTTCAACATGTTCAGAGCCTTCTGCAATTCACGATGGATGACATCAATGTCCTCAAAATGGTGTCCTCGGAGCTGCATTTGAAGTTGTGGGAAAAGAAAAAAGTCTGCTGGTGCCAAATCCGGAAAATAGGTGGGATAGGGAACAGTATTCATCCTATTTTTATCCAAAAATTGGCGAACAGAAAGGGCTTTGTCATGATGCAGGAACCCACTACTCCTCCAGTTCTCGCAACTGTTTCCTTTGCACATTCTTCCTCTATCTTTGCAGCACTTGTTTGTAGAACACTTGATTCACTGTTCGGCTCTTTGGCACAAATTCCTTATGCACAATGCCTTTAAAGTCAGAAACACAATCATCATTGACTTCACTTTGGATCGAACTTATCTGGCCTTTTTCGGCGTGGAGATGTGAAGATTGTTGCTTCGTTTCTGGATTGTACCCATAAATTCATATTTCTTCACCAGTAATAATTTTCTCCAGTAACTGTGGGTCATTTTGTAGCTGTTCTTTAAGATCTGTGCAGGCAATCACACGGCTTTCCTTTTGGTTATTTGAAAGCAGGTAGGGCACGAACTTGGCAGCAATTCTTCTCATGTCCAAATTGTCTATCAAAATGCTTTAAACACTTTCAAAGGAGAGTCCTAATGAGTTAGAAAGTTCTCTTATTGTAATGCGTCTTATTTAAGACCATTTCTCTCACCTGATTGATATTTTCATCAGTTCTGCTGGAACAGGGCTCACCCCGAACGATCTACATCTTTAACTGATGTCACACCACTTTTAAATTTCGAAAACCACTCAAATGCTAGAGTTTTGCCCATAACTTCCTCCCCATAAGCTGATCTTAACATTTCATAGGCTTCTGTTGCAGTTTTACCGAGTCCGAGTTTAAAGCAAAATTTTATTTTCTTTCTTTGTTTGAAATGTGAAATTTTTGTTATGCAGAAAAATCGCAGCACATGCAAAACACGTGTTCACTTCAGAGCATCTACCTCGTCACTGCATTGTCACAGGAAGTCACGTGACTGCTCATTTTTATCTGCAAGGAACACTGCATGTACAGTCTGGGTAAGAATTAAAGAAATCTCAGGATCAGCATTGTTGTGAAGCCATTCTGGAAACTTTTTGATCACACCTCATATTTCCCCTCTATGATAGGTTTATACTTTAATATATGGATAGGGCACATTTTAAGAAGAAACTGGCCCATGTGGTGTTAGCGTGTCTGCCTCACATTCAATAGGTCATGGTTAGGGTGAGTTAACTGGAGAAGGTTTCTTTCAGAGTGTTCCCATATCCTGAGAAGACAAATGTGGAGTAACTTTAAGCTCCATGGACCCCGAGATATCATCTGAGCATATTTCACCAATTTCATTCATCGTCTGATATGACCAACAAGTTAAAGGACATTAAGCTATCAAAATTAAGAAGAAGAAACTGCCTATTGCATGCTGTCACAGAAGAAAAGGTAGAAAGAAGAATTAAACTAAGAAGAAGAATTCAGTTACTACGATTTAAGGGAAAAATGCGAATATTAGATGCTGATGGGAGAATACAATGCAATGCAGAACAAAATCTGCATACCAAGTTTGAGAATCTGCCAAAAGGAAGAATACTTATGACTACTGTATTTATATGAAGAACATTTTTAGTGGAAAGTTTTAATTATAGAAATAATATTATAAAAAATAAACAAATACAGGAGTATATTACAAAATAAAAAACAAATATTTTGAAGCATGCTTGCACCTATCCAGAGATGTCCATGAACTATGCAACTAACATAATCTAGAGTATTAAAATATATTACCTACAGATAATTATGGCACATTTTTATTAAAGAGTCAATGCCCCACTAATGATGGAAAGAAAACAAATATATTATATTTTTCTGGAAAACAAATGAAAACAAAAAGAAAACAAATATGAGAAATTTGTCTGTTCACAAATGTATAAGTGCTATAAAAACAGCTTAGCAAATTAATTTCCAAATATCATTTTTTTATAAATGTGGCAGAGAATATTATCACAATGATATTGTACTTTATATATTTTAGTTTTTCTTACCAATACAGTTGGTTGTGGTTGTAAGAGTCAGCAGAGGAACATTCTGACCCTGGTAACTACTACCATCTTGGTCTAGAAGAACTGCTCTAATTCTGTACGCTGTGTCCTGCTTAAGATCTGTCATATGTTCAGTGACTAAACACTCTATTTCCTGCAATAATGGAATTATTATTAACTGCTTGTGTGCTAATGGTATCTTATAGAAATCATTTCATGCAGCTTGAATAGCATTGTGATAAGACAGTGTATCTGTCTGTGAGAACTATTCTAAGATATGCATTGTTGCACTACAAACACTACAATAAACAAAGAGCAACACCACGGTAAAAAGGTTTTGAAAAATAGACCAATCAACTGAGGAGCAGGCTATTGAACACTGCACAAAAAGCTTACCAAAGACAAAGTCTATAATATGAATAGGTACAACAGAACAATTTAAATAATTTTAAACTTTTCAACACATTAGTTACTCAATAGAAAGGAGGAAACATATACTCTTAAAGGATGTTACATTTTTAAAAGAGCATGTTTAAATTTAAAAGTGTAAAACCATTATCCATTTTGCCCAATCATATATGGTTATTTGAATAGCAACAAAATGAATGAAGGTTTATGGACCTACTATAACAAAAAGAAACATTGTACCTGTCATTATTTTTAATGTTTAATTCCTATCACTTCATACTGGAAAACAAAACAATTATAGATAAATAAAGCAATCAGTTCAATCTTGTAAAAATCTGTGGCACAATGACCACAAATAAATTGTTTTAGTCCCTCTGCTCACTCGTGAAACTAGGGTTTGCAATGCTGGCATTGGATCCAGTCCCCTTTCTTTGAGGATACATCTGAGTAAAACCTGACTGCACAAAATCCACAAATGATTTCATTTTCTGCTCCTGCATTTGCTCTTTTTGTCACTAGAAGAAGAAAAATGTATTGATGACTGCATTGCTAGAATATTCCTACTGGTTCCTGTGTCATAAATGTTTGCTAACAGATTTTTGATCCATTAGGCCTCTTTCATTTTCAAGAAAGATTTGCTCAACTGCAGTTAACATTTTGTCTTAGCAGTGGCTATATTTTCTGGTGAAGTCAAATGTAAAGGGTCTTGGTTTGATTAGGCCTAGGAGTTTTCTTCCCTAAAAACTTTGAAGGATTTGCAGGGCTATTGAAATAAACTGAACTGGCTCTGTCAAAATAAAGCCTTGAAATTACTTTCATTTAAATATTAGTGTGCTGATTACTTTATCCAAGTCACCTCACAATTATTAAAAATTCTCCATTCATCAATAAAAACAAATCCTAAAATTATACAAAAACTATCTATCAGAATGCGCCACTACTCAATGATGCTAATAATGCATACAGGAAATATGATCAGGTTATGTTAAACTCAATGTTTACTCATTAAATTTGCAAAAGCTTAAGATAAGAGAACACATTCTTATAACCTGGTCAATACAAATGGCTCTACAGACATTTAGATTCACAGATATATCTGCAAACATGTACCATTATGGCGCACACAGTCTAAAACAACACTTCTACTATTACAAATGATACAATAGGTACACCAATCTCTCAGAAGTACTTGCAAAAGGTTGAATTATTCAATTTTTCCTGCTATTCAAAATTCACCCAGTACGCTATGCTTAAAAGAGGAGAGAGAAAGAACAAATAAAGAAAAATGTTTAGTTGATAAAGGCATACTATTTAAAATGAAGAATTTATTACTAATTGATAACAGGTACATCAATCTACATAATTTATTTTAATGTCAATAATAATAATAATAATTTTACTATCCGTCATTAGGTAATTACATAAATTATACTAAATAGAGCTTAGAAATTATATACTTACAGACTATGTGCAAGACGTCTGACACAATTGATTTTGACATTCATGTACTCTATAGCATGGGCATTCTATCAGCCAAATATACATTCTGTCTTGAAATTTATCTAAACTGTAATTTTTTATTTCAATGGGCAAGCTGTTATACAATTGAATTCCAGTGGTTTTATAAAATTTGGCTGTTTTCTGGAGTCTGAAAAGGCATTTCTATTTTGTTATTATTTCTTGTTTGATATGTATGTATTCATTTCTTTTTGTGAGCATATCTACATTTTCTTTAATCTAAACTAAAACATCATATTCATATAAGTTAGCAATTGTGGGAATTTTGGCAATCTTAAATAGAGGTTTGCAATACTGTTTTTTATGAGAAGAAGAAATTCTAGAACTGCTACCCCATAGTATTAAACCATTAATACTATGAGATAGCAGTTCTAAGATTTCTGAAGTACTTATTATTCAAAAAAAAAGTTGTGAGAACATTAACTTCTTCCCATAAAAACAGCATTAGAAAAACGAAAAATAGGCCGCCCTTACATATTCTTTTAGCACTAATTTGTTCAGGTTAGCTAGCATAAATACTGTACAAGATGTTTACTACAGACAAAGTCAATGTGTGTGTTCCAAGAGAGATTATTGTCAATATTTATCCCCAGCAGTTTTAAACTTTCAGGTGTATTAAATTTACCCTTGCATTTTTTTTTAGAGTGAACATAATATTTTGTGTCTTGTTTTCATTGAGGTAAGAACCATATAATGCAATAGGTTTTTTTTTTTTTTTAACTTCTATAGGCAATAAATGAGTTGAACTTGATATTTTGCTAAGTACTGGTGGTTTCTCTATGCAAACAGGTAGGAAACAAATACAGAATAAAATCTAAATAATAAAATTGCATTTGTGAATTGCTTAATATTGTACAGTGATAAAATGTTCATATACAAAATGTTTGCCCTCTTGGAGCTCCTAGACTGAGCAACCTTAATCAGAATTTTAAATAATAATCTCTGGAAGAACAGTGAAAGTCTGCTGATATCTCTTTTCTTCCAGCTAAATGGGTGTTATTTTCCTTCCAGGGTAATTGGTTTGATGAAAAATGATGCTGCTATAAGAATAGATATGTTTATACAAATTGAATAGAAATTAAATTAAACAGTATCCATAATTTGATATATTATTATTCACTGATGGAGGCTGCTCAAAAATCTAGTGTCTGTTAAACTAAATACTAAAAATAAATAAATAATAAAAATTATCACATTTGTTAATAATTTCTGATACTTTCAAGTAAAAATAATTTGTTAGATATTAAACATTTGAACTGTGAGAGAGAGGGGATGAGTAGGTACTCCAATTCCTCCCTTCCTTCTCTCTCTTTCTTTCTCCTCCCCCCTAATATTTTGTCATTGTTCTAAGCATTTTTTGATGAGCACTTTGAACACACTGCAGGACAGCATTAATCTCTTCTGATTAGATTTGAGCAAGCTGCAACCATTTTTTCACTGTTTGGTGTTCTAAGTCATGACAATTTCCTTGTTGTTTTGGCTGAAATGTAGTTTTGAAAATGTTCCAGGAGTTTGCCTTATCCAACTGTGCTGTGGTGGAAACTTCTATTTCCTTTCTCTAAACACACTCATAGTGTATAAAGAAGATATTGTATTTCACCCAAAAGTTTAATACCAAGATTTCACTGGAAGTACATGTTTTGGGTCCCCCTGAATCAAAAAAATGCATTTTTGGAAAAAGTTCTTTGTGTGTGTGTGTGTGTGTGTGTGTGTGTGTGTGTGTGTGTGTGTGTGTGTGCATGTGCATGCATGAGAGCATGCGTGTGTGCATGGACAGCATAGCTGAAAAACAAAAGGCTGTTAAATATCAAACTAGATATTTAAGATTTTCAAGAAAACCACCCAACTACCATTTACATGGAACTTTTTTCAAAAATTTTGATTTTCTCAAAAATGGCTCTAACAATTTTGATTAAAACATTGTATATTAAACACCTTTATCTGTCAACTAAACTTTTTATCTTGAATTTTCTGGAAATAGCCTCTGAAACTAATATAGCCTCTGGAGACTACTTTATTCTGAAAGGATTTTACGCAATTTTGCATAACTGTTAAACCGTAGGAGATGGACAAAAACTTGCCTCATAAAAATTGTAGAGTTAAAACACACAATTTCGTGGATTGTATCATTTTTAGATATCCCTTGTTTTTGGTTTCAGCTCTGAAAAACTTGTACTTTTCTCCTACAGGAATTTGCCAGCTGCTGCCCATACAAACAAAGGAGCTTCAGTGTCATAGCAACCAGCTTTTGATTATCACTTTAACCTATGCTACTCCCTTATTTCGCTTCTACTTACACGGAAGCAAGTAATAAGACTATTTCTGATACTTTTTTCTCTATTAGTTTTAAGTAAATAGAAGCATAAGTTTTTTAACAATACTTTGTTGCAGAGATGTAGTGAAAGTCATGTGAATGGAACACATCAGATTTTTACTATATCTTGCATGCACGCACAATGTACATAATAGGTAGAAATGGTATTGTATTTTTCACAAAAATTTAAACTGACATTTCACTAAAAATACAAGTTTATAGGCCTAAAAAAAAGAGCATTTGCATGTGTGCGTGGTGTGCATGCATAGGTGTGTGTGTGTGTGTGTGTGTGTGGACAGCATAACTCAAGAACGATAAGTTCAAACTTGGTATTTGAGTTCAGCATCTTCCAAGAATGCAACGCAAATATTTTTAAGAATATCCCCTCCCCCTCCAACTACTCTTTACATGGAACATTTTTCAAAAATGCTGATTAGCTCAAGAATGGTGCTAATGATTTTCATTAAAATGTCACATATTTAAGCTATTTTCATAACAAACGAAATGTAATTATCTTAATTTTCTGAGAATAGCCTCTGAAGACCTCTTCATTCTGGATGACTATTATAACTAGTAATCTGTAAGAGATAGACAAAAACTTACCAAAGAAACATTAGACAACATTGGTATCCTTTGGAGAATTTTCCCCAAAAAATCGCTTAGGTGTCCTTCACAACAGATAAGACATATTTTATAGGTGTGTGTGAAAAGATACTAAATTGCTGAAGTTAAAACCATATAAAATAACTGTGGCACTTGCTTTCCAACCAGTGCCCATTTTGTGAGTGGACTCTCAATAGTATAAAATTGCGAAATAGACCCCCATTTAATACAAGGGCCATTTTTTTTCAACCTCCGATAGGCTATAAATAAAAGACAAGTTCATTGATATCAATTATTTTATTACTTAAAGTTTTGTACACTTATGGTTACTTTTCAACATAATCACTGAAAAGATTGAGACATTTATTGTACCTGCACACAAACTTTACAATACCTGCTCCAAAAAATGTTGCCACCAATGATTTCAAATGAGCATTGACGTTATTATGAAGATCTTTGTACTTTATAACGTTTGCAGAGAGACATTTAAAACAAACGAAGAGGAATGCTGACTTCAGGTATTGTGTTGATCCATGACAACACTCGTCCACACACTGCAGGCACAACCCATCAGCTCCTTGCACAATTTCAATGGGACATTTTCAATCATCCGCCGTACCGTCCTGACCTGGCACCCAGCGACTTTCACTTTTTCCCTGAACTGAATACGTGGCTAGGAGGGCAGCACTTTCAAACCAACAAAGATCTTCAAAACAACGTCAATGCTCATTTAAAATCATTGGCGGCAACATTTTTTGAAGCGGGTATTGCAAAGCTTGTGCACAGGTACGATAAACGTCTCAATCTTTTCGGTGATTATGTTAAAAAGTAACCATAAGTGTAGAAAACTTTTAGAAATAAAATAATTGTTTTCTATGAACTTGTCTTTTATTTATAGCCTATCGGAGGTTGAAAAAGAAAACAAAAAAAAAAAAAAAAAAAGGGCCTTGTATTTTTCACAGACAAGGCTTGGCTTCACCTTCATGGATATGCGTGTAGAGAAAGTAATCGTTACTGGAGCTCTGAGAAACCTAATATTGTTCATGAAGTACCCTTCACAATGAAAAAATTGGTGTATGGTGTGCCATTAGCTGAGAATGACTTATAGGGCCAACTTTTTTCAAGTCAACAGTTGGCACCTGTACTTACGTGAATACAATTTTGCCCCCCTATTTTTTTTTTAGATAATTAACAGTCAGGGAGCATGATTTTGCATTTTTTCAACAGACTCTGCAAAGCTCATATGGCCAATCTTTCAATGAGAACAATTAATACGCTTCACAGAAAGCTGTCAGAATAAAATGTCCCGAAACCCTGATCATTTTAGAATAATTTCTGCTAATGGAAACTATACTAAAGGTGAAAAATCAGAAATTTTACAAAATATTAATAAAGATATATATATATATATATATATATTTTTTTTTTTGTAACGAATTCTGCACACTGCAAAATATAAAAATCTGATGTTATTCTCACACGACTTTCTCTAGCTGCTCTACAAACTTCTTACAAAAGATTATTCTTCTTTCTACACAATGCTAATCAACATAAACATTAGCAGAATGTTCTTATTACTTAGTTCCTTCTAAGTAGAAGGAAAGTAAGGGAATGCACTAGGCTAAAGTGGTAGTCAAATGTTTTAAAAGCTGTCGTTATGCAACTGTCATTGCAAA
Organism: Hymenopus coronatus; assembly: GCA_030762935.1. Taxonomy (NCBI): domain Eukaryota; kingdom Metazoa; phylum Arthropoda; class Insecta; order Mantodea; family Hymenopodidae; genus Hymenopus; species Hymenopus coronatus. Next base: position 170,191,737 of record CM060881.1, on the reverse strand, counting down.
TCACTTCTTTGTTTGGCCAGGAATAAAACAAAAGAAAAACAGACACTTCCTGTCTCAGAAAAGTGTAAGTACTTCAAAATTGAAACCAATAACATGGAATATCTCGGAAATGGTTACCTCCACAAGAAAAACATAAATGACATAAATTGTGTGTTTTGACGAGATCTACATTTTGTGTGTAGTAAGTTTTTGTCTATCTCTTACAGTTTAGCAGTTAAGCAAAATTTGTCAAAATTCATCCAGAATAAAAAGGTCTTCAGAGACCACTCCCAGAAAATTCAAGATATACATTTTATTTGGTATGTTAATAGCTTTAATATACAGCATTTTAATCAAAATCGTTAGCTACTTTTTAGAAAATATTTCCATTTAAAGGGTAGTTTGTGGTGGGGGGATTTTCTTGAAAATCTTTGTGTTCCATCCTTGGAAGATACTAAACTTAAATACCAAGTTTGGCATTTATCGGTCCTTTCGTTTTTGAGCTATGTTGTTCATAGACACACGCGCGCGATCCTTTTCTAAAAATGCTTTTTTCAGACTCAGGGGATCCCCAAAACATGTATTACCGGTGAAATCTTTACATCAAATTTTTGGGTGGAATACAATACATACATTATAAATATGGGGCTAAAGAATGAATACATTTTCATTTTAAGCCACAGAGATTGTAAACAGTGTGGTTGTTTTAGTAGAAATATAGACATTTTTCTTTCATGAAAAAGAAAAGTATGTTGTATTTATAGAACCAGAGACACATTTTTTAATGCTTTAAATCTAAATAAAATATGACATTTGGAAGAATTGGGAATGGGAAGTTTCAGCTGGGTGAGGGAGGCCTTTCTTCCTGTGGCACTACTTGATTTAATTCAACATTTCAGATATATGTAAACTGTAATACTCACTTCACAATCTGGAACTAAAAGAGGCTCTAATTCCAGCCAAACTGGATTCTCATCATGAAGGTGATCAGCTTCCTAAAAATTATTTACCAGTATAAAGTGTTTCATATTTACAGTTTTTAATATATAAATTACATTTACTACTTATAACTAAGGCCTGGATATGCAAGCAAGTAAGGAAGCATTCAATTACAAAGTTCCCAAAAAGGAAACAGTTAACTGCCAATATTTTTAAAGCTAAGGAATTTCTAAGGAAAGAAAAACTAAAATACTGTTAATCACTAAGAATTTGTTTATATAATTTCACTGCTGTGTTAAAATTTAACTCACAATAGCATAATAGGAAGACAAGAATTATGGTATACACAGAGAAGCATAATAAAATAAAAATAATAACAGCAATTATAGTAATAGTAGTAGTAATAATAATAATAATAATAATAATAATAATAATAATAATAATAATAATAATAATAATAATAATAACAACACAAAAACAACCCAATATAATAGATATGAGGATTTAATGATGAATTAATAATATATGCTTTCTGCTTTTCCTATGCTTTCTGCTTTTCCTCCAAGCTTCACAGTCCTGTTTCAAATCTTTGTCTTAACTCTTTTGAGTTAGTATTTATGACCATATAAAAGTCTATAAAAGTCTTCCAACTACAGTTTGAAAATAATTTTTAAAGGAATTTATTACACACACAACATGATTATAATTTATTTAATTTTTTTTTTTCACACAAGCAGTGTGGAGGACGAGTTGGGTAGGTAGAGTCAGACTGAAAAATGTGTGCGAGTTAGTTGAGAAATTCCTATCCATGATTAAAATTGTTTGACAAGCTTTCACTCATTCAAACCTCATTATTTGTAAAATGATATTTTTACAGCAGGAGTACTGCATTAAGACTTCAGGCATGAATCATTTGATGCTACAGTTGACAACATTATGATAACTCTGTCCCACTTGTGTAGTTAACATGAGAAGATTTAAAATTAATATTCTCGTCAATCTGTCATTTTAGGCCAGAAAAACAAAAATGGTTTACTTCTAAAAACACTAAATAATTAGGCTAAGAAATCACCAATAAAAACAGTTATTAAAATAGGTATTACTCACTCTAACAGTAGATTCAACACTTACAATGTACTGTAATTGGTAAAATGTAGGTTTTCCTTTGCCTGAGGTATGAGCAAAATTAATTCTAATTGTTGCACTATCTGAATTTATCTCTGTGACTTCTGGAGCCATTGTAAAATGCTTATAATCTGAAAAAAAAAAAAAAAAAAAAAAAAAAAGAAAAGGAGAGTAGTATTTTAGTATAAATATAAAAGATTATCATTGAAATCCAGTAAGTATTTCATCTTTTATGAAGACAGAAAAATTTGAAGCATATCGCACACTTAAACAGTCAAATCTGAATAGCCAGGGGAACTAAGAATTTTACCCTTGTAACAAAGAATAGAAAAACGAAGTGGATGTAACATCCTGTAAAAAGCATTCCTTTAAAATATAATTCAGATGAAACAATACTGGTGCTAATTTAAAGTTCCTAAAACTAATTGATTGACTGAAGAATTCATGTATGCTGCTTCTAATTATTCTTACTGACCTTAGAATTCACATATGTAGAGTAAACATATGCATCCCTCAAGTTGTGTATGCCTTAAAGGTAGACTAAATGAGTAAAAAAATGTGGCAAGGCTTCTCACTGCATGTAAAACTCAAGAGTTTGGGGAACCTGGCTACTAAATGATAAAAACTATAGCACTTAGAGCAAACAAGAAGAAACTAACAAAGCTAAATGAAATTTGAGAAGGCAAATTGCATCAATTTGGTCAGGAAATCTCCAAGACATTTCCTCCCATTAACCAACTTCAAGCCTGAAACAGTTTACTTTGTGGTGCATCAAATGATATGACACTTTATTAAGTTTGTATGACTTTGTGGCAAATGTCAAAAGCCCAGTTCTCCGCTGCCTTATGGTAATGGTGGTGCATGGATGCTGGAACATTGGCATATCTCTCTCTCTATCTCTGTCTCCCTCTATCTATCAATCTTTCTCTATCTATGTGTATCTCTATCTCTCTCTCTATGTCTATCCATCTGTATCTCTCTCCATCTCTATTTATCTCAATCTCTATATATGTCTCTATTTCTCTCTATATCTCACTATCTCTATCTACTTCTCTTTCTCCCTATCTCTATTTCTATCTACCTCTGTCTATATTTCTAACTCTCTCTACTTCTATCCCTCTCTATCTCTCTCTCTCTCTCTCTCTCTCTCTCTCTCTCTCTCTCTCTCTCTTTCTCTCTCTCATCTCTCTCATGTATTCTTGCAGATGCCAGGTTCATCTTGCAATGCTAATTGTTGCAAGAATTTAAATAGGGGACTAATGCTTGATGATTACATAAATAATTGTCATCCAAAAGTGAATGAATGCTATGTTCAAGCTATTTTCAACATTGAAGTAGTTTACAAGACTTAACTGTTTTTGCTTTTTTAATGTTTCAACTTTTCTTCTTGGTCATGACAAATCATCAAAGCCCTTAAACCGAAGAACTCAGATCTCTTTGAATAATGGTGAATTGATGAACTTGATTAGCTAAATAAATGGAAAAGACAGCATTAAAATGATTTAGACATTAGTATTGGCAACTAAAGCTCATGTGAACTTATATTTGAGTTTGATTGCATCAATCCACCACAGGTCAGTAGCCTACCACTATAAAATTCCAAATGGGCATGGGGGGGGGGGGGGGGGCAAATAGAATGCATTAGATCCTATAGAGCTCTTTATAGCAATACTTGTTATAGAAAATGCTTTTATTAATTCATATTCTTTCAACAAGAAAGGAATATGCATTGATTAAATTGTTTTGCACACAAGCCGTGTGTAGGACAGGAGTTGGATAGGTAGAGTCAGACTGACAAATTCAGTACCAAAGCTGGGATCTGTGAGTGTGTGAGCGTGTGCAAGTGTGTGTGAGTGCGAGTGCGTGTGTGTGTCAGAATGACTCACCCTAAGCGAGAATTGAACTCACAACCTGTTGAATGTGAGACAGACACGCTACCCAGGTGGGCTATGATAAATTTACTTAAAATTATTCTTAATCAAGTTTCTTTAAAGTTGACAAAAAATGATTCAAAAGTAATCAAGGTGGCTTTCCTTTATTTCTACTACTTTACATTTCCTCTTAGTTTAGAAATATCTGCAACTGGAATAATCACCATGTGTAAATTCTCCCTTCTTTAAACATAGATAACAAAAGAAAAATGATTAACTCACATTCTTTGCAAAATGGAGGGTAATATCCTTGCATGCATCCTGAAGAACAGTAGCCAGTATGGATGTTGCAAGTGCTGTTGCCAGATTTACAGTTTCCACACTTCTGTGTGCATCCTGCTCCATAATGTCCAGGTTCACAAGCTGCAGGGAACACAACATAAAGTTATATAAGGTGAAAATGATGATGACTGGGGTTGGCAGAATGTACTCAAGGCAGGCTCAGAGACAACCCACTAATGGGCAATGGATATTTGAGTAAATGGGGACAGAAATTGCTACACAGATTTTATTATGGTCACAAGGTCACAATTTTTACTAATATAATAAAATTAACTAACTGCTATGACTACAGCGACTATTACTACTACTATTACTATTGCTGAAACTATTCTTCACAGAACAAACTTAGATATCCCCTCTTCATTTCACTGTTATTACTCACTATCACAGAACAACAAACTAGAACTATTCTGAAATAATGTAAAGTAGTGGTAATCTATCCACTCACGATTTGAGCATTCCAATAATTGCCGGTAAACTGCTAACTGAGAATGAACAAGCCACCACTTGCCAATGTTTCAGATGCAACAATTAAAAATTGCCAGAATAAGAATAGAAACATTTTGTTATAATTAGAAATTAACATTAGAGCCAAATTATTAAAAATTATTCATTAGTAAGGTGATATTCAAGCCCGTAGATTAAAGTCATTGGCCTGTATACCTGGAGAATTCATTCCAAACCCAGGCACCCCGGGCAGTGCCCAGAGATCTGGCAACCCTAATGATGTCGATGATGAGCGTGAGCAACGCAAGGTTGGTAGGAAGCAGAATGGAATCATAGTAAGACCACAAACCATGGCAACTGGGCAGGATGACAGCGCTGTGGTTTGCCAGTGCCTTCTGAGGTATGGAGTTGAAGGGACCTGGGAAGCAGTGGGGGGAAATCATGGTCTGAGAATCAAACCTGGGGCCCCCAAAACAGATGCAAGCATGGTACCACTTTGCTATGGGGATGGTTTATATATTTGTCTATAATCAAAGTAAATGACAGTGTCATTTTTAATATTTTATCAAAGATTGCCCTATATATTATTGCACTTCATTTGCATATTTTTAAAATGAATCTACATAACAGTTTCTCCATCATTATTATTTCACCGAGATCCTAAACATGCTCATATTGCACTATGCAAGGAAAAATTACAACTTGATAATTAAAGTTTAACATCCCCTAACCAAGTAGATCATATTGTACAGTGAAGAAATGAAATGCATACCCAAATGGGTTTAGAGTCCATAAAGCTTAGTTGTGATATTCATCTTTTCAAGTTAAGGGAAAGCCCTGGAAAAAAGTCTTATTCAGTTTCAAACTCGGGACCTTTTGAATGTTAGGTAGACATGCTATCCCCATTCCACAAAGGTGGGCCTTTAATGCTGGGTTGGTTAAAATATTTGGTATATTTTATATTAGATTTATCTGTATTATATTGCTTCATACATCATTTAACATCATTTATTGAAATTTTAATGTTATAGACCATAAGCTTTTTATATTATCTTAAAACATATTTGGTTACTATTGAAAAACTGCAAAAAAAGAGTTGCAATGTTGCTCTTGCAAAGCACAAAGTAAGATATACTAATATAGACATGCACTTATCTTTCTCATTCTTAAAAATGATGACCATTCTCAAGAAAACATTTCAGTCAGGTTTAGTGTAGTTCCAGTTTGAACATTTTTACTCTACATACAAAAAAATCTGATGTATTCCATTCACATGACTTTCTCTGCATCTCTGCAAAAAAAAATTATTAAAAAGCTTATGCTTGTATTTACTTCATGCTAATCGAGAAAAAAATAGCAGAAATAGAGTTATTACTTGCTTCCTTGTAAGTAGAATCAAAATAAGACCGCACCATAGGTTAAAGTGATAGTCAAAAGCAGTTGCTGTGTAACTGAAGTTCCTTTGTTTCTATCGACAGGAGTTGACAAATTCCTATATGAGAAAAGTATACGTTTTTTAGCAGTTATGCAAAATTCTGTAAAATGTATCCAGAATAAAGTTGTCTTTAGAGGCTATTCCCAGAAAATTCAAGATATACATTTTATTTGTCAGCTAAATATCTTTAATATACGATATTTTAATCAAAAAATTTTGAGAAAATCAAAATTTTCAAAAAAGTTCCATGTAAAGGGTAGTTGTGGGAAGATATCAGTTTGGTATTTAACGGTATTTTCGGTTTTGAGCTATGCTGTCCACAGACACACACACACACAGACAGACACACACACACACAGACAGACACACACACACATGGATATTTTTCTAAAAATGCTTTTTTTTTTGGATTCAGAGGGACCCAAAACAATTATTTCCGGTGAAATCTTGGTATCAAATTTTTTTATACAATAACCTTCTCTATACACTGCAATACCTTCTTTATACACTATGTACATAATACGTGTAGAGAAAGTAAAAATGAGTTGCAATGCTTTTCTTGCAAATGACAATGTAAGATAGCGCAATAAACACATGTACTATCTTTCTCATTTTTAAAATGATGACCATTCTCAAGAAAGCATTTCGGTCAGGTTTAGAGTACATAGCGAGCATTCTTCTTCTACACACAAATAAAAATGTATATCACCAGTTGACTGCAAATCTTTACCTTCCTATCAACTTACTTGTATTACTTGCTTTACGTGAAAACTGCCATTATTTATTGCAATCTTTTCTGAACACCTCCATGAATATACTTTTTTATGCTTTTATTTTTCCATTTCATCTCATTCCAACATTATCTTCTGCCACTCTCCCCACCCCACCTAAAGAAGTACATAATACCTTTCAGTTGTCATACGTCCATCTTTATTGTGATATGTTAAATATATTTTCATCTTCTAATTTTGTTTCATTTATTAACCAAAATCAATTAAATGTTTTCTTTTAGATTTTCTATCACTTTTTTAATTTCTGTGTATTCAAAACACCTCCTTGCTTTCCAAAAGCTTTCACATTATTTTCCCATAGGATCTTCTAAGTCATTCTATAATATTGGTTTAATTGTTTTTCACACAAGCCATATGTAGGACAGGAGTTAGATAGGTAGAGTCAGACTGAAAAATTCAATGCCATAGCTGGGAATTGAACCACAGATCTCCCGGTCTCTAGCCGATTGCTCTTCCGCTGAGTTACCATGGCAACATACTAGTATTAATTTGAATTTCTCAACTGACCACCAGGTGGTCTACCGAGAAATATGTGAGTCGTTCTATAATACATTTACCCATTCACCACTTTGTAAATGATTTCTCTTCATATTTCTGACACATTTTAAACTTTTATTTTTGGAATTCTGCATCAATATTTTAGCACTATTTCCATAAGGAGACTTGGGCAATGATTGTACTTTTATTCGAGCTACTTCTCATATTGTGGTTGACAGTAGCACTGTTATTGCTCGTTAAAAGCTATTGTCCTCTGTAGTCTGGGGTAACATGTCTTGTGTTTCCCAAGGTTATGGGTTCAAACCTGGAGAAGGGTAATGGTTTTCATGTTGTAGATTTATGGCATGTAAAAGAACCTCAAACTTGAAAAGAGCAAAATTAAATAGTCTTTCATGCTGAATGTAGAATGGGACGTTAAGAACCACAGATGCTAAAGAGTGTCCATAAATAAAACTCAGTTTCAGTTTTCATTAAAATCTGCCATACACCTAATCTATTATTTTCTGTTTATCTCCAATCCCTACATTTTTACTTTCTCTACACGTATCATGTACATAGTGTATAGAGAAGGTATTGTAATGCACCCAAAATTCAATACTGAGATTTCACTGGAAATACATGTTTTGGGACCCCTGAATCCAAAAAAAGTATTTTCAGAAAAAAGTCCATGTGTGTGTGTGTGTGCGCGCGCGTGGGTGGTGGGATAGTGTAGCTGAAAAACAAAAAAGACTGTTAAATGCCAAACTTCAAAATTTTGCAAATTGTTATTTTCTCAAAAATGGCTCTAATGATTTTCATTAAAATACTGTATATTAAAGATATTTACCTAACAAATAAATGTATATCTTGAATTTTCTGGGAATAGCCTCTGAAGACTCCTTTATTCTGGATAACTGCTAAACCGTATGAGATGGACAAAAATTTACCACACAAAATCATGTAGAGCATGTTAAAGCACACAATATACATTTTTTCGTAGAGTTGATCATTTTTGAGATATTCCTTGTTATTGGTTTCAGCTTTAAAAGACATATACTTTTCTCAATCAGGAATTTTTCAACTCCTATCAATAGAAACAAAGGAACTTCAGTCACATAGCAACCAGCTTTTGACTATCACTTTAATCAATGGTATTGCCTTACTTCACTTCTACTTACAATGAAGCAAGTACTAAGGCTATTTCTGCTAATTTTTTCTCGATTTGCATGAAGTAAATAGAAGCATAAATTTTCTAACAATAATTTGTTCATCTACTGCGCTGCCCAACCTTTAGTCAGCATGATAATATAACACCAAAATACTGGAATGCAAGAGAGCAAATGGCTTCACTGCCAACTACTCAACATTAGATACCAACCAACCAACTAATCAACCAAACAACCAACCGCAACAACTTATTGCAGAGATGTAGAGAAAGGCATATGAATGGAACACATCAGATTTTTATATCATGTAACATGCATTTGCACAACTGCATTAGAAATACTGCACAATATTGTAATATGTATATCTGGAGTATTGTAATAACAAATTCATTAATTATACACAAAGCATCCTTAACTTAAGTTATATGTTTCATGTTTCTCACAACTTCCTTTTCCATATTAGAACTTCTTAATAAGGCATTCCAGTACTACTTTATAAGGCCTTCCATCTCTTTCCCAATTGTTAACAATGCTGTCGATTGCCAGAATATCAGAACCACTGGTGTTCATTAACATGCCAGTAAATCTGCTGACATGGGGCTGTTGCTTTTAAGCATACTTAAAACCATGGTCTGGGCCAGTTTTGAACCAGCAATCTTAATCTCAGAACGCCAGCACCTAACCAACTGAGCTTCCCAAACCAACTAATACTTGTAGATTTTGGTTATGTAATGTTTTTAAAAATATTTGAACACCAAGTGAAATATATAAATTTTAGAGCTTGTGGCTCAAATTGAATTCAAGGGATTCCTTTTGCAACTGATTTTGGAATATTTTTATGATATTGATAATTGTAGAAAACATTATAAATATAACATTAGAACTTTGAGCAACATGAAATTTGCTCAAAGAAATTTTAAAATGAAATTTAAAAGGCATAAGAAATTCTATTTGTACTTAACAATAAAACCAGCAGAGGCATATGCTGCTACCAAACTCTGGCTAGCTTTTTTATTGTTTTTACTTTCTCTACACATACTATGTACATAGTGTATAGAGAGGGTATTACATCCCACCCAAAAATTTGATACCAAGATTTCACCAGATATACATGTTTTAGGGTCCCCTGTATCCAAAAAGTATTTTAAGAAAAAGGTCTGTGTGTGTGTGTGTGTGTGTGTGTGTGTGTGTGTGTGTGTGTGCGCGCGTGTGTGTGCATGTGTGTATGTGAACACGATAACTCAAAAACAAAAAAGTCGGTAAAATACCAAACTTCATACTTAAGTTTAATATCTTCCAGGGACGCAACACAAAGATTTTGAGAAAAATCCCCCTATCCCAAACTATCCTTTACATGGAAAAATTTTTTAAAATTTTAATTTTCTCAAAAATGGCTCTAACGATTTTGATTAAAATACTGTATATTAAAGATATTTATATGGCAAATAAAATGTACACCTTGAATTTTCTGGGAATAGCCTCGGAAGACCTCTTTATTCTGAATGAATTTTGCTGAATTTTGCATAACTGGTAAACCGTAAGAGATAGACAAAACTTACTTCACAAAAGATTTAGATCAAGTTAGAACACACAATTTATGTCATATACGTTTTTTTTTTTTTTTGTGGAGTTGACTATTTCTGAGACATTCCTTGTTATTTGTTTCAGATTTGAAATACTTAAACTTTTTTCACTCAGAAAGTTGTAAATTCCTGTATAGAAACAGATTTCAACCACTTGGCAACCAGCTTTTAAAAGATTTGACTATAGTTTTAACCTAGTATATTCCCTTATTTTCCTTCTACCCACAAGGAAGCAAATAATTAAGACAATTTCTGCTAATATTTATCTCAATTATTATAAAGTAAAATAAGCTTTTTAACAATAATTTGTTATAGAGATGTAGAGAAATTCATGTGAATGGAACACATCAGATTTGTTTAATTGGGTTTACATTTTTGTTCTGGTTTTAATGACAGTTATCTATAATAATGTAAACATTGTAATTACTTATTAACTGGAACTTTACACTTAAACGAAAACAATGAAAAATAACAATTTCCATCTATTTTTTAAATGGATAGTGTTAATGGCAGCACATGTTGCCAACCACAGTGCTTATTTCACTTAATAAAAGAGTGAACAAACACAATAACTGGGCAAACAAAGGCCTTTGTGTTGCTTCTCAGTAAAAAAGAGTCCTGAGGTTTGCAGCTGCTACTTTGAGAACAGACAATCCTGAGACTTTGACTGGAACTTTCGGAGCCTGGAGGGAACTGGCAAGTGCTAATAGATGGGTGTGTGTATGAAGTTAGTTAAAAGCCAATCTAGTGACTACGAATGCTAAAGCAGTGAAGTAAACATAGTGATTCAGTTATTTTATGTACCAAGAGTGTGTTGCATTACATTGAGCGCCCTAGTGGCAAATAGAGTGAGTTTAACAGTAAGAGGTATTTTCATTTGTTACAAGAACTTCTTATTTTGCGTCCATTAGGCAAACAAGGAATGTCTATCATCGGCAATAAAAAACACTAAACTGTTAATACTCAACACATATTGGGAACTGCTTCACCTGTCCTTGAGACTTGTGGGTTAGTTTCACATGACAAGGGCGAAGACCTGAGTAGTTCGTAGTTTGTTGTAGTGACTTCTCCCTTCTCATCCCATTTTGCAAATATGGCCCTTATATAGGGTTACCATCCCTCCAGGGTTTGATTTAACAATCCTCGCTTCCATATACTGTCCAGGGCAAATTCTATGGTTGAAAAATATCCAGGGTTTAAACCATATACATATTATTGTTATAATGATAAATTTGAAAAATTATATGTCTTTGGCAAAAAGAAATAGATTAGAAGTAACTAGAAATAAATTTTACTCACGTTAAGAGGTATAACAGTGCAATTGCTTTGTTTAGACAAGAGTTGGTTGTGTTACGTTTTCATATTCCATGAGTCTCTATAAAGATTTTATTACTAAATTATATACAGTGATGAATAACTGATTATTCTGTTTATGTTTAGGAGAGTCTTTATATTATATTTTTAAATATCCACTCACACACTATTAAAGAACTTTTTTGGCCATGTAAGCATGAACAGTATGTTGAAACATCATAATGCATATAATTAGTTGATAACTAACCTGACAGGAAGTGGTACACAGTGAAGAGATATGATATCTTTAGAAATTAACATTGAGTTGAACTTAACACTTTTAAAACTTCACTTGTTTTTACTTACATATTAGTACTTGTGTTTCACAGAACTTGTCTGCATTCTCAACTACCAGACTCATTTCTATCGATGCCTTCAGCAATCCTCAAGATTCCGAAGGCATCGATACAAATGAGTCCAGCAGTCGAAGGTTGTTGAGAAAGCAGACAAGTTCTGTGAAACATATGTACTACTATGTAAGTAAAAACAAGTGAAGTTTTAAAAGTGTTAAGTTCGACTTAATGTTAATTTCTAAATGTAATTAGTTATTTCTGGGAAACACAAAAATTTGTAAGCAGCAGAAAATTAACAACCTATGCCAAGTATTCTGGTGTCCTCGAGAAATGGTAAGCATACCATTATACCATGTGGATCAATCATACATACTACTCCCACCTGAGGAGCCAGGCTAAGAGTTTTATTGTAAGGTGCCCATTTTATAGTGCCTTAACAATAGGCTAGAATGCAAACAGCTAACATATTAGGAATAAATACTTGTTATTTATTATGGTAATACAAATACTTTCTTTACTAATTTACTGGGCTTTGTAACTAGCCTAGCTGCACACAGAATATGTCCCTGGTAAAGGTACTTCTATATGCAGACAGCTTATGGTTATATTACATTTTATTTGAGATGAAAACTAAAAATCTGATGTGTTCCATTCACATGACCTTCTCTACATCTCTGCAACAAATTATTGTTAAAAGGCTTAAGCTTCTATCAACTTCATTCTAATTGAGATAAATATTAGCAGAAATATTTTCTTGTAGTAAGCAGAAAGGAAATAAGGGAATACACTAGGCTAAAACGACATTAAAAGCTGCATGTCATGTGCATGAAATCCACTTCTATGTATTGCCTGGAGTTCACAATTTCCCATATGTGAAAAGCTCTACATATTTTAAAACTGAAACAAATAATGAGCAATATCACAAAAATGATCAGCTCTACAAAAAAAAATGTATATGACATTAATTGTGTGTTTTAACGAGATCTACATTTTTGTGTTGTAAGTTTTGGTCTATCTCTTACAGTCTGCTAGTTATGCAAAATCCACCAAAATTCATCCAGAATAAACAGGTCTTCAGAGGCTATTCCCAGAAAAATTCAAGATATATATTGTATTTGTTATGTAAATTTCTTTAATAGTGTATTTTAATCAAAATCGTTAGAGCCATTTTTTAAAGAAAAAAAAATTCGAAAATTTTTACATGTAATGGATGGTTTGGGGTGGGGAGGTTTTCCTCAAAATCTTAATGCGCATCCTTGGAAGATACTAATCTTATATACCAAGTTTGGTACTTCACAGACTTTTTGTTTTTGAGTTATCATGTTCACAGAAAAACACACTCGGATCTTTTTCTACAAATGCTTGTTTTTGGATGCAAGGGACCCTAAAATGCCTATTTCCGTTGAGATCTTGGTATCAAATTTTTGGATGGAATGCAATACCTTCTCTATACCTATGTACATCGTATGTGTAGAGAAAGTAGAAATGGCACTAAGACAACTCTTGCACTTATACATAAAAGCAGTTAACAGCAAAATAAGTGAAACCAGCTGCAATATCACTGAGACATCATTACACTTGAATATCTTTATGTAAAAATTTGATGTGTTGCATTCACATGACTTTCCCTACATCTCTATAACAAATTATTGTTAAAAAGCTTATGCTTCTATTTACTTCATGCTAACTGTTAAAAATTAGCAGACATAGTCTTATCGCTTGCTTCCTTGTAAGTAGAAGCAAAATAAGGGAGTACCATAGGTTAAAGTGATAGTCAAAAGCTGGTTGCTATGTGACTGAAGCTTCTTTGTTTGTATGACAGGAGTTGACAAATTCTTGTATGAGAAAAATATAAGCTGAAACCAAAAACAAGGAATATCTAGAAAATGATCAACTCCACGAAAAAAATGTGTATAATATAAATTGTGTGTTTTAACATGCTCTATATTTTTTGTGTGGTAAGTTTTTGTCCACCTCTTGCTGTTTAGCAGTTATGTAAAATTCCGTAAAATTCATTAAGAATAAAGCAGTCTTCAGAGGCTATTTCCAGAAAATTCAAGATATACATATTATTTGTTACGTAAATATATTTAATATATGATATTTTAATCAAAATTGTTAGAGCCATTTTTGAGAAAATCAAAATTTTCGAAAAAAGTTTTATGTTAAGGGTAGTTTGGGGTGAGGGGATTTTTCTCAAAATCTTCGTGTTGCAGCCCTGGAGGATACTTAACTTAAACATCAAGTTTGGTATTTTACCAACTTTTCGTTTTTGAGTTATCGTGTTCACAGACACACAGACACACAATGAGGACCTTTTTCTGAAAATGCCTTTTTTGAATACAGGGGACCCTAAAACATATATTTCTGGTGAAATCTTAGTATCAAATTTTTGGGTGGAGTGTAATACATTATGCACATAGTATGTATACAGAAAGTAAAAATGGACAAGAAAGTAATGTTACAATAATATTCTGATATTAATTTGTATAATTCAATAATGCAGTAGTAAATAAAGGAATAAGTGATAAGCAAAGTGTATTTATTAAGTATACATTAATTGTTTTATAGTACTTACTTGAACTGCAGAGTGTGCCTTGAAGTCCTGCAGCACAATTGCAACCAAGCTTCTCACGACAAAAAATCATTTCCTTACAGCCTTTCAGATTTCCAGAGCATATTACATCACAATTGGCACCAAATGCATTAATACCACATCCTATATATGTACAAAATATTTCACAAATTAAGTAATTTTCAGTATAAAGAATAAAAATAGTTTTTGTAACAGGTTCTAATACTATGAGGATATTTTTATAGTCATTAATATGTACGTGTGTGAATTTATTTATTCATTATAACCTTTGTTTGATAGTTAGATAAATTAAAAAATACCAAGATAAGAGATAGTCTCAGAATCATAGTTAGAAAAGGCATTGGAATGTCACTAAGCAGACACAGAAATTCCCAAACAGTGACTTAAAGTTATCCACACTCAAACCATTAACATTATTAAGAATGCAAAATAAGTGACACCAAGGGTCACTGACAGACAAGCAAAAACCGGTTTGAGCGATGAAGACAATACCAAAATTGTATGAGGGATGTGGGGGTGATTTGTTAACTGTGGCGTCTCTAAGTATAGTCCAATGGCAGTTCAGCCTTATTTCCTTCTGTTCTGGTTTTAATGCTCAGAAATTCAGAGATCAAAAGATGTCAGACTTCAGTTTTCATCTTGTTAATTCCTTTTTTTTTTTTTCTCCCCCAATAACAAATACAACCTCTGCTAGTTTAATACAGTATCAAGCTTTCTGCATAGCGTACACAAAATAAAAATAATCTACACAGAGACATATAGAGTTCTAGGTTTCAAAGATAGATTTGTATATACAAGATTAAATATTTACAATCAATTACACAATTTTTCAGAAACAATAAAAGCAAAAACTTTAACAGTAAATCTAAAACATTCCTACTACAGACTGTTTTTACTTCAGCCATAAATATACATGTAAGTGTTTTTTCTTTCTTTCTTTCTTACTGTTTTCTTTTTAATTTTTTGTTTATTGCTATGAGTTTGTGACTGTAATTTTTGTACTTTAACTGTTGGAAACTACTATTTACTGTGCAAAATAATAATACTAATGCTCTCAATATTTGTATTAATTTGAGTTGGTTTTTTAACACTATGTCACTTACATTGTTATTATGAGGGACTAGTTTCGAAAGCCTATGCTTTCATTTTCAACCTGACGGGTCTTAATATTGTGATTACAGGCCTATCATTGTTACCATGTATTGTTGCCCTTTAGTGGCAGCTTCTTTTATAAAGGTTTATGCAGTGTTATACATGCATGTAATGTACACATGCAATAATGACCCCTATTTCTTGAAGTTTTTTACCACATAATCAGCAGATATAAAAAGGCAGATGCCTGCAGTGTGCAGTTTCAAGCATACACTTGGAATAGTGAAGCTGAAGCATTCGAATGAGAGATAAAATAGTGCTACTGCATTGAATTAGATATTTTTTGTAATCAACAAATTTTGTTACACTGTTGGCAGGAGGGGATTGAATGCCAAAATGGAGATAATAAAAGTATCATTAACCAAAATGAACACCATGTAAACCAGAATTCAGAAAATGGACACAAAACTGGAATCCAGTATGAAAAAAATGAAGTCAGAAATTAAATCTGGAATTGAGAAGTTGGAGGAGAACATGGAATTCAGAATGCAGATGCTGAAGGAAGAGATATCAAACAAAATTGACAAACAACTGGCTATTACGAAAGCCATGGAAGAAATTGGGGAAAAGCTGGAAGAGATGGTGGAATGTTGAATGACTAGGGCCAATACCTTAATGCTCTGGAAGACACTGGGAAAGAATTTAATATCCTGGTGGGAAGATTTGATGGAAATGATATGCTGAACAGAAACTTAGGACTTTAAGGTAGAGACACCAGGACACAATACAACATTGCATGCATCACGCCACCCAAATGTCAACCTTCAAAGTCTTCCGCTAACAGTTTATGCCATCTCCACCTACAATTAATGGTCAGCAGATGAGGAAGCCACACAGCTAAGACAGGCAACAGAAGTACTAACTGTGATTACGATGTTGGCAGTGTCCAGATACATCTGGAAGGCCCTCAAAAAGCCTTTGGGAATCATCACTTGGCTGCAGCTTAATTCAGTCAGCCAAGATGAGGATGATTCAACAGCCAGGGAAAATGATGCAGGAGTTCACTCTGGCAATTGAACAGCTGGGAAATAAAGCCCTGGTGAACCTTCCACCTTGTTAGTCTCAGGAAGTAGCCTACTCCATCGATGATGCCAAGACATGACAGCACCTGATGCTCAGCATTGTAAGATAATCCATAAGGCATTAACAGCAACATTGAGGATGAAGATGACCAAGATGACAGTTGCACCTACCTAAAGACCAAGAGTATTCTTTACAAGGAAAGATAATGAATCTTCAAGTGATGTGTGTTGGGGTGGGGCCAACCAGGTCACCAATCAAAGGACTGCTTACAACCAAGTCGGCTAGCAAATAGGATACAATTGAGGATTGACATGAGGAGGGACGCATCAGGGCTGTCTTCACCACCCCCTTAAGTAATGCTACATGCCTTTGGCAGAATAATGGATGACAGCTCATCAGAAACAGCTGGACACAAGGAAAATTGTGTTAGTTAAATAGGTGCAGCTTGACTGTATTCAGACCTGATGCACATATTACTTGCCAACACAACCAAGTCGGCCTGACTAGTGGCAAGATCAGATGGCAATTGGTGTGGAGAAGGAGACATTGCTAGACAGAGCACAATAAGCCTGTGGGTGTTTGTCACGAAGATGGCTGAGGATGTGATGCTGGGACCGGTGTCCTTAGGAGTCATGAGGTGATGGTTGATGTCAGTCAGAGGATTTTGTGATCCTACCAAGACAAGATATTGCTCCAGAGCCACACAAACATCCGGGGTGATCCTGACAGACAAAATAGTTATATCTGCAGGACGAAATGGTGATAAAGGTGCATGTGGAGGGTCAACAATCAAGGAATTTGGTTTTGGACCACAAGACATCATTGAATGGATGATGTATTGTCAGGGCATTGTTGGTAGGAGGCTGCTGAATCCAGAGAGACTGGGATATCAGGGTGCCAGTGTTTTACCTGGCTTACTGCTCTTCAACCCATGATACCACTGGATTGACACAAGCCTTCTTGGTCTTTGCAGGAGCCTAATGTTTGGAAGTCCCCCAGGGACAGAATAGCCAGCAACTTTTTAAAAGTCAAAAATTCCTTTTTTGGGGAAGAAGGGTCTTTGTTTTTAATTTTACTTACTTTGTCATCACTCAAACCTTGACTAGAGAACCTCATAGTCCAACTTAACGACATGCATAACATGACACATTCAGGTTGCAAGCAGCCAGATGATCCATTACAACTGGCAGGCCAACAGCCGAGGTTTCCAGCAGGGTGATCTGGTGTGGTTATATCACACTATCTGACCCAAGGGATGCTGCCCTAAGCTTCCAAAACCATGGCAAGGGCCATATTTTGTGAATGATGTCCACTGCATCCAGAGGTTGTGTCAAGGGAAGAGGCTGGTGGTTCACTTAGATTGTCTAGCCCACTATGATCATGCTAGAATATGTGCCTATAACTTGTCACCATGAATTGTTACCCTGCTCTGGCACTCTCCTTTCCATAGCTTGATGCATTGTTGTACCTATCAAACATGCTCATACCTGTCTGTAAAGTATACTTGCAATAATGACCCCTGCTTCTTCAAGTTTCTTACTATGCAATCAGCAAGTATAAAAGGGTAGTTGTCAGGCTCATAGAGTGCAGTTTTAACAATAAATTCTGAGCATACACTTGGATTAGAGACAGCCAAAGCAGTCAAATAAGTGCTAAAGCAATGAGAGATAATTTTTTTTTTTTAATTGTTTCATTGTTTTAACTTCAATGGTCATATTGGGGGCTTTGACTTGTGAAACAACTTGTATTACTGTAGGTTAAGAACAGTAGGTTAATCATTTTTATATCACTAAACACACACACACACACACATTCATACTTCCAGACTCGGTGGGGGATAAGGAATAATTCTGTTTAAAGAAAAATTCCCCGCCCCAGCTGGGAATCGAACCTGGAACCTCCAGATGAGACGTCAGCCTGCTGACCACTCGACCACAGAGGCAGTTAGATAAAATTGTGCTACAGCATCAAATTAAAAACATTTATTGTACTCAATAGAATTTGTAATAAAGAGATTTGTATAATATGTACCTGATATTTGTAAATATTTTATATGTTAACACATCCAATAACAATGCACTTTGTTACTAAAGGATGAAAGAAAACTGATATTAATACTTGATGAAAAGGTGCTCAGAGTAGAAAAAATTAATGCCATGCCTGGAATCTGAACCATAGACTTTATCTCTATATGTTGATGTTCTTTACACTTGAGCTACTGCAGCCAATACGAGTAGAACAACAAACTTCTCTATATGAATTCAAATCATTTGGCAGGCCTGCAATCCAAATTCTATTAATGTACTAGTAAACTGCTCAAAAAATGTTAAAACCAATGTCCCAAAACAAATATTGATAGAATTCAATTTTTGGTAGTTTGTAATTATAGTTTGAAGAACTGTGTGTAGAATTATTATATGCATTGTAATACATTTTTATTTCACAGGATTGGAAATACAATCAAATTAATAACTGATGCACAAAACAAAGTGAAAATATAAGATTACATGTTTCCATGGTTATTTCAGCTCTAAGTAGCTAGTGCGTCCTCCATGGGCTGCAATAACTGCATAACACCTATGTGGCATGCTTCACACTAGCCAGCTAATAGCAATTTGTGGGATTTTCTCCCATTCTTCAGTGAGTGCATTTGCGAGTTCTCTCAGGATCTGTGGCATAGCAGGCAACTAGTTTTTTCCAGCTTATCCCACAAATGTTCAATCGGATTGAGGTCAGAACTGTGTGCAGCCAGTCCATTACCTGAAATTGGCATTCTTGTAAGACATCTTGGTATCCGTGTTGTATGGGGTTTAGCATTATCGTACTGTAGAAGCAAATAAGGGTCCATTTCATAAGCAGAGGGTACAACATGTTGAAGGATAATGTTATTAATGTAAACATCAGCATTCGTGCGCTGTGGACAACCACAAGCTCTATCCAAGTCTCAACAGTAATGCCAGCCCAAACCATAACCGAACCGCCTCCAAATCTGTCATGTTCAACTATAGTGGTTGGAGCAAGACGTTCACTACTACATAACCACAGACGTGTAGGACCATCACAACCTGTCAATTTAAACCATGACTCGTCTGTGAAGAGAACAGCTGCCAGTTGACATGATTCTGAGCAAATCTCAGCCGGGCTTCCTTGTGCTGACGTGTCAAATGAGGAGCTTTAACGGGGATTCTAGATCTCAATCCTGCATTTTTCAGCCTGTTTCTTACTGTCTGATCAGATATCACCATTCCAGTTGTTGTTCGTACAACATTTTGCAGATCTTTGGCTGTAGATTTGCGTATGCACAAAGCTAATAAGACAATAGATCTATCCTGTACCACTGTTGACTTCTTCTTATGCCCTTGTCCGGGCCGCCTCTTGAACCCACCTGTCTCTATATATTGCCTCCAATCCAATGGATGGCAGAAGCACTGATATGAAGAATCCTGGAGACAAAGCAAATAGAGTGGCTATCTTCAATCCATGCAACTGATTGTGGGATCAGATGTTTCATTCAGATGACTCATTCCTCTGTATTAGCCTCAGAGAACAACAAATAACAATTTTCTACCATGGATTTTCTGTTAAAATCTGTTTTGAAACACAGATTTTTCAACTTCACTGATATATTCAGAGAAAAACTAGCAAATTTTTAGAAGAACTTCATAGTAGTTTTACACAATACTTCAAAACATCTGATTATCAAAATTTACATTGCCTCTCTATTTTATTTTTGGCTTTGGGTTAAACATGTGTTCCTGTAATTTTTTTGAGCAGTGTACTCTAATTCTACAGCAACTTGAGAGTAAGTACTTCTAATTTTAGGTTTTTAACTGAATACTGGGGCTAGTTTATGTATGGAACAGAAATCTTTCTAAACTTGTATGGGCTAGAGACAGAAAAACAAAATTGCAGATTTGAGTCGAGATGTTGATGCTCTAAACAACCTTGGTTGGCCTTCACCAACCAGACAATCAGTTTCTCTGTTTGTGCTCTATATTTTCCAGCAAACTTTCAAAGCAAATTCAATGTACAAGAAGTATTTTATAACAGATTTCTAGCAATCAGTTAAGGTTAGTTTATACATACGTCTGTAGATTTACAAAATCTGAATCACCTTTCCATTTTTATGGGTTTTTAAATTTAAAGAGAGTATTTTCAGTACTTTATCTTAAACATCTGTAACTTACCAATTTCACACGTTGAACCACCAAAACCAGCAGGACAAATGCATCCCTGGTTCACAGCATCAAAAATACCACCATTTATGCACTCCTTATCTGGTAAAGAAACTGAAAGAGCATTTTAATTAGAAGGAAAGAAGAAAAAATCTTTCTAATTTATCATACCAATTATTAGCTTTTAATAACAATTAGCAATTAAAAGTTGTATGAATTTATCAGTTCATGCATTGTCAACAGCAAGTAGAAAGAAGTGTTTAAAAGATAACAAATGTCTTCCATGCTATACAAGTTATTGATTAATGACCTAATCTAAAGGCAGGAATGCCATTATGATAAGGCTATGCTCATTATCAAGATGCACAGCTGCATCACTGCTGTCATGCATTCAATATTATCTTAACATCAATACCTAGATAGAATATCTAAAACTGGCAAATGTTTTTACTTTCTCTACACATATTATGTACATAGTGTATAGAGAAGGTATTGCACTCCAAACAACCGAGGTTTCACTGGAAATATATGTTTTAGGTCCCCCTGTATCCATAAAAAGCATTTTCAGAAAAAGGTCCATTTGTGTGGTGTGTCCATCTGTCTGTGAACATGATAACTGAAAAACGAAAAGTCAGTAAAATACCAAACTTGGTATGCAAGTTTAGTATCTTCCAGGGATGCGACACAAAGATTTTGAGAAAATCCCCCCACCCTCAAATACCTTTTACATGGAACTTTTTTCAAAAATGTTGATTTTCTCAAAAAAGGCTCTAACAATTTTCATTAAAATATCATATATTAAAGATATTTACCTGCCAAATAAAATGTATATCTTGAATTTTCTGGGAATAGCCTCTGAAGACTGCTTTATTCTGGATGAATTTTACGGAATTTTGCATAAAATTCAATAGCGCACTACACAAAAAATGTAGAGCACCTTAAAACACACAATTTATGTTATATACATTTTTTCGTGCAGTTGATCGTTTTTGAGATGCTCCTTGTTCTTGGTTTCAGCCTTAAAAAACTTATACATTTTTCATACAAGAAGTTGTCAACTCCTGAAAACTTCATCTTTGAGGTAGTAATATTTTAAAGAACATATCCTAAAAGGAGCAATATGAATAATTCTCTATATGGTACTAGTAATATTTATTACATTTTGAACCACAAATGCTTGACTTATGAAAAAAAGAGTGAAAATAAACATTTTTACTTAAATGTAAGTTTAACTTTGTGGATTTTTTCTTGCTAAATCTGTTCTGAGTGCAAAAATGACTGACAGTGCTATAAATCTCAAATTGACTAGGCTCTTGGACCGCAGCCAAAGTTTCACTTGTGGAGAAAAATTTCATCAATCTCCTCTTTTAATCAATAAAGGGCACATTTTGCAAGACACAATGAGAGCAAATGTAATCAATAGCAGAATAGCACAACTGGCAGAAACATAAAATTGTTCTAATTTTATTTAATGACAGACTATAAGACCATTATTTTTATATACATGCTGATTTTCTGCTGAAGCTTTTTGTTTTTTTTATGGTAGTCATGGTGGTTCAATGTTAAGCAGCAACCACATGGACAACAAGAGTTCTGGGTTCAAGTCCAGGCGATAAAAAAATTAGCAAAGAAGAATTAAGGGGGGTGACAGGTGAAATTTCAGCCATTTTTGGTAAAAATGTTTTGTTTTTTTCCCTCCATTTTTTGCATGGAAAAATACTAGACACATTAAAGTACATGTAAGCAAAAGTTTCAAAACTCTATGACATCTGCAAGTTGTCTACATAACATTGTACCATTTGATTATATTAAAATAAATGTCACTCCACTCAGTATTATAAGATCAGATAATACTGCAGCTATCATGTACCCAAATGGTCATGTGCCCAAGGAACCAAAGTATTTTTTGTATTTTATTTTATCACCTGACCCTTGATTGGTTTAATCATTTTTCTAGACTTTAATTTTTACATTTTGACTAGTTCAAAACTTATTGTAAACCACAAAAAATATGCCAGCAAGCTGAAAATTTTAATGCACCTTCCCAAAACTATTATTAACAAAACTAAGTATTTGATTTTTATTACTACATTACTTTTTGAAATAAAATGTGCAGAAACAGTAAACATTTTAGAAATTTTGCTTTTACAATGAATATGATTTTTTCGCTTTTGTAATGAAGATATCAAAAAGTCAATACTTTAAGTTTTTGTACATGTTTCTGTAGTATTGCCAAAAACATTTTATTCACTTTATTCAAAAGCTGTAAGACAAGATAGATTTTGAAACATGCATATATTTTAAATCAAAAATGTTAATAACTATTAAGGTTAGAGAAATGAAACTAAGCAGAACATTGTATTTTTATATATATTTTTTTTTATTTTTATTATGTATTTATTTATGCTAAGCTGTATACAGGTAAATATGACTGGTGTTCAGTCCTGGTCATACTTATATTTTACGACAGTTTCTCAATTTTAGTTTATTACACCATTTTTGTCTCTATTTACTGTCCATACCCATTTATTTTTCCACTTTTTATAAGAATTGTCCAATCTTCTTACTATCTCTTTGAAACATTTCAACTACTGCCACATTTCTATCTATCTTAAACCATTTCTTATTAATATACTCTTTTCTTCAAACTTCAGTCCCTTTATATTTAAATAATATGTGTTCCATATCCTCATTTATTTTTATCTCTGAAGTGTGTACCAAAACTGAAGTTTCTAGTACCAAAATTGTGGAAAACCTTAATTTCACCCATCATGCTTAGAAATATTGGTCATACAGATAGATGGTTTACGGCTTGGGAGTTTACTCTGTAATGTCATTAAGTCATTAATATCTTCCCTACATATATTTTCAGTTACTAACAACATTTCATGATAATATGTTACCAATTGATACATATAAAATAAAATAAATTTGTAATGTTCCTCATATGAGAATAATTATTTGACAATAACATTGGATTTTCTTGAGAACAATTCTTAGATAACATAATGATCAAAAAGAATTTGCATTTTCAAGTGATTGAGGAATGTAATCAGAATGGATGGCAATTGAGCTCCTGATGAACTAGAGGCCAACCCAGGAGACAAAAGAAGAATACCAAAGTCACAAATTACACAGACTAGATGATATTGAGTACAAAATTATTAGTAATAAAGAAGGCTAAAGATAAGAAAGCAATAAAACCTCAAATATAACAGTGGAATAGCACTGTAGAACACGATCATCTGGGCTATATTTACAGCTAACCCCTGGTTTAACACCATTTAAATATTTATGCACTTATTTGCCTAGTGTATACAGTAGAAACATATGAGGTTGGCACTGTTAATGGAATGTCTGCCTTAAAGTTTGTAAGAAAAGGTTTAAACATAACACCAGTAATAACTGTAAGATGTTAGAGAGGATCCATGCAGCTTGCATAATTATCCAAGAAAAATTGTTAATAATGATTATTATTATTATTATTATTATTATTATTATTATTATTTATATATATATATATATTGTCATTCTGCTGTACAGCAGTCAATGTCACAAAATTACAAAAGTGTTTAAATACAATCTTCTCAATACAAAGTAACAATAATGTATATACAAATAAGAGTATTACTAAGATATAACGAGTATTTACAATTTTCTTAACCAAGCATCTATACATTAATAAAATTACATTACATTTCAAAATATCTGGAATGTAACTGGAGCTGCTAAAACTACCCCAGTACTTGCTCTACAAAGTTTAACAAATAATCCAAGACTTGAACTTGACATTGAGCAAGAAGCCATCTTACAATATGAAAAATTAATCAGACTACCTTTTAATGACTGGGAAAAAACAAAACCACAAGTAAACCTAAAAATTCAACAAAGTTTCCTTCATAAAGTCAAAGAAGTCAAACATAGATTAAAACTTCCTTACTTAAAAGAAAAGGTACAAACAAATATTAACCCGTTAGAACTATTTGATATTGAACACTATCTACACTTAGCTGAAGAATTTACAAAATCCGAAACCTCTTCGTGTGTTCTGAAAAAAATGACACTAAAATAATAAATTTAAGATACCCTATCAATAAATAGCTACATGTTTATATTGACGGTTCCAGCTTACCAAATAATAGTGGTACTGGTGCAGGTGCAATAGGCCCTCTCTTCTCTTTCTACAAAAGATTAAGTTTAAATACCACAAACTTTGAATGGAGAGATTTCGGCAATACTTCAGAACTTACAAAACTTACTCTATCATATAAATAAATTTGAAAAAGTTGTATTATTATCGGACTCTAAAGCAGCTATTATATCCATAACATCTGATGTAACACCTAATAACTTAAATATTGCAGAATGCCGCAAAATCATAAAAGAACTAATGAATTTAAATAAAAGATTAATACTTCAATGGATACCAGCACATTGCGGAATACAGGGTAATGAAACAGCTGACTTTCTAGCCAAGAAAGGTAGTAAAATTACATTAAATTCATCAGATCCAATAGATCAATTCTATCAAAAGAATCATTATATCAACAAAATTAAAGAAGATAATGTATTACAAACAAAAGGAAAACCATGGGAAAATTTATGTAATCACACAACCAGAATCACTACACTACCAAGAAAATCCTCTGTAGCAACTTTTAGACTCCTAACAGGCCATGACTATCTCAATAAACATTTATTCAGGATTGGTATAGGGAGATCTCCTCTGTATCCTTTCTGTACACTTAAAGAAGATATGGATGGAAACTATCTACTGCACTGCCCAACCTTTAGTCAATATGATAATATGACATCAAAATACTCGAATGTAAGAGAGCGAATGGCTTCACTGCCAACTGCTCAACGCTACATACCAACCAACCACATTTCAAAATATTCCTGTACTGAGTAATAAGGTTTAGCTACTAACCATCCATACCGCTTATTCTTGTAAGTTGATCCTGAAATTTGCTTTATTTCTAAGTGTAAATTATTGTAAAACTTTATACCTAATATTTCAAAACTCTTCTGAGATGTGGTTAGCCTGTGGTATGGCACATTAATATGTTGCCCCCCTTCTAGTGTTGTATGTATGTATATCTTGTCAACTGGAATTCAGGTAAGTGACTTTCTGTGTACAGTAATACAGTGTAAATGTATAAATGTATTACAGTCATTACTTTTAGTTTAATGAACAAAGGTTTTCTGTATGTATGTTTCGGTGCAACAGAGATGATTCAAATAACTTTTTTTTGTAATAGAAGAATATCGGCAACATATGAGCTGTTTTCCCAGAGTAAAATTCCATGTTATTATGCTTTGGAAGAATGCAAAATAAGCTGATCTAATGTACGCTTTGGGTATATTATCTCATAGTGGAGAACAAATTTTGAACCATCAAAGAATCTTCAATATATTCAACATATACAAATTGCTTGTAAAAATATCCTATAGATAAAGGAGGATTAAGAAATAGAAATATAATTCTGAACATTTCAGTAATAAACATAAAATCTTAACAATCTCAATATATAGAGCTTCCTTCTGTCAATAAGCAATATTGCTGCAAATAATAACACAATATTTCTACAGAGCTTCTCAGTGAATATTGACTATTACCTGCAGTCTCTGGGTTTGGAGCAAACACTCCTGGTATCGTGTGCTGTGAGTGCCCAAAAATTGTTCATCTTGTCTTGCACATATTTTAAATCTCATAAAATTATCATTCACACAAATCAGTTCTTCTACACTACAAACTACACTAAATAAAAATCTGTATAAAAACCCAGGTACCTAATTTCTAAACCCAGGGCTAATATGCCAGATTTTAAAAAATATATTTATTTCCATACATCATACATATATTATTAACAGATTAATTATAAATATAGATTAAAAAAATAAAATATACAGCATAAAATAAAAATAATAAAACTAATAAATTATAATAAACTACATAATAACAAAAGCTAATAAAAATAATAAAATAAAATTATAACAATATTCAACATTTAAATTATTACACTTTCATCATCTAATCTAAATAAATAAACAATAAAATACAAAAATTAATTAATAACAAACATAAAACTAAACAAATTACATAATCCATAAAAACACACCACAAACATAAATATTTTAATACCAAAATTCACATAAACCTAATTCTTCTATTACATTACAACATCCCTAAACTACCACCATCTAAAAAATAACAATTATATAATTTTAATTTATTTTTCAAATTTTATTTCAAAAATGTAATAACTTTCATCTATTTATTATTTATAAATTATTATTATTATTATTATTATTATTATTATTATTATTATTATTATTATTACTATTATTACTACTATTATTATTACTACTACTATTATTACTACTACTATTATTACTACTACTATTATTATTACTACTACCATTATTATTAATTATTTTTATTAATTGTTTATTATTATTACATTTATTAATATTATAATTTTATAATTACGATTTTATTTTATTATTATTTATCTAACTAAGTTTTCATATTTTATACTTTAAAAAACATTTATATTTAATGTTTATTTTATTATTATTTTATTTTTATTTTTAATATTTATTTTTATTATTATTTTATTTTTTTTATTATTATTAATATTATTTTTAAATCAAATATACACATTTATAACTTATTACTACAACTACCCATTTTACTGGTGTCCAGTAATAAACAACTGGTATCCAGTTTTTTTTTGTTTTTTTTTTTTAGTTTTTTTGATATCTATATACTATTAACTAAAATAAAAGCCGCCGGCACCCGGCGGCAACTATCTGGTACCCAGTACTAAACTAAATAATGAGTAATATAAAGAACAAATTCTAAATAACTACTTCTATTTTCTTTAACAAAAAATTTACTACCAATAGCTTATATAATAGCATATGAAAATATTTAATAAAATTCATTAACCATGTTTGATTCTTCTACCCTAATGGACCTAACTTTCATAGAAAGTTCTGTTTAATTTCCTCAAGTGTATGCAGATTAGTTGCATACAGTTTACTTTTTAGTGTTCCCCAGAAATAAAAATCGGATGTGTTCCAGTCACATGACTTTCTCTATATCTCTGTAATAAATTACAGTTTAACAGCTATTAAGTTGGTTGTTATGGGATTGAAATCTGTTTCTTTGCATGACCAAGAGTTGACAAGTTCCGTATGAGAACAGTTTAAGTATTTTAAAACCAATTACAAGGAATATCTTGAAAACGGTCAACCCCACAAAAAATAGTATGACATAAATTGCATTGTAAGTTTTTGTTTATCTCTTACGGTTTACCACTTATGCAAAATTCATTCAGATTAAGAGGTCTTTAGAGGCTATTCTCAGATAATTGAAGATACATAGTTTATCATGTAAATATCTTTAATATGCTGTATTTTAATCAAAATTGCTAGAACCATTTTTGAAAAAGTCAAAATTTTCAAAATTTTTTTCCATGTAAAGGGTAGTTTGGGGTGGGGGAAGTTTTCTTAAAGTCTTTGTGTTGCATCCCTGGAAGATACCAAACTTAAATACTAAGTTTGGTATTTTACTGACTTTTCATTTTTGAGTTATCGTGTTCACAGACACACGGACACCACACACACACCTTTTTCCAAAATTGCATTTTTGGGTTATAGGGGACCCTAAAACGTGTATTTCTGGTTAACTCTCAGTATAGAATTTTTGGGTGGAATGCAATACCTTCTCTATACACTATGTATATAGTACATGTAGAGAAAGTAAACAGTAAACTTATTTAAAACAATATTGTGAGCTCAATCCACTCTGCTGCTGGCTGATAACAGCTCCAATTTGGCCAACTATGCACAGCTATTGTTCCAACTGGTCCACATTAATAGTCACAGAGTATTAGTACAAGTCTGGGAGCTTCTTTTTGATAGTATCTCCTATCTTTGAAGTCCAGAACCTTCAGGCTTATATACGGAACAGTAGACTAGTACTCAGCAGCAGTGAAGAGTTAAGACATCAAGAAATGGATAGTGAAGACACAAAAGAGTGCAGTGAGTCAACGAGTTATGAAGTGCAGTTCAGTATGAGTAAGACTCAGTGGTTCATGTAATTGTAATTCAGTGGATCAGTTGTATTATGTGACAACAGTGTTTCAGTATATGTGTTGTATTACATTGAATACCTTAGTAGCAAATAAAATGTGGTTGGTTGGTATCTAATGTTGAGCAGTTGGCAGTAAAGCCATTTGCTCTCTTGCATTCCAGTATTTTGATGTTAGATTATCATGTTGACCAAAGGTTGGGCAGCACAGTAGATGGTTTCCATCCATATCTTCTTTAAGTGTACAGAAAGGACACAGAGGAGATCTCACTATACCAATCCTGAATAAATGTTTATTGAGGCAGTCATAGCCTGTTAGGAGTCTAAAAGTTGCTACAGCGGATTTTCTTATTAATCTAGTGATTCTGGTCATGTTATTACATAAATTTTCCCATAGTTTTCCTTTTGCTTGTAATACATTATCTCCTTATATTTTGTTATTATATGTTGATATAATAATTCTTCTTATTGGATCAGATGAATTTGATATAATTTTACTACCTTTCTTGGCTATAAAGTCAGCTGTTTCATTACCCTGTATTCAGCAATGTGCTGGTATCCATTGAAGTATTAATCTTTTATTTAAATTCATTAGTTGTTTTATGATTTTGCGACATTCTGCAATATTTAGGTTATTAGGTGTTACATAAGATGTTATGGATATTATAGCTCCTTTAAAGTCCTGATAATAATACAACTTTTTCAAATTTATTTATATGATATAGTAGGTTTTGTAAGCTCTAAAGTATTGCTGAAATCTCAAACTTAATCTTTTGTAGAAAGAGAAGAGAGGGCATATTGCACCTGCGCCAGTACCACTATTATTTGGTAAGCTGGAACCGTCAATTAAACATGTAGCCATTCATTGGTAGGGAATCTTAAATTTACTATCTCTAGTGACATTTGTTTCAGAACACACGAAGAGGTTTCAGATTCTGTAAATTCTTCAGCTAAGTATAGATAGTGTTCGATATCAAATAGTTCTAATGGGTCAATATTTGTTTGTATATTTTCTTTTAAGTAATGAAGGTAAATAAAATGTTTTAGCAATTATTGGTATTTTCATTTGTACAATAGCTATTAATGCAAAAGGTCCAAGAAGCTGTATAATAAAAATTATACTTACTTGTAACAGCTTGAGAACTTTGTGTGATGGCAGCTTTATAAATATTTTCATCAATATCTAATGTTTCTCCATTAAAGACTAAGACAATGTCCACTTTCTCTGAAAAAGAAAGAAGGAAACATTAAAAAATAGATGTATTATACAAGTACATTCACATGACTTGTTGTTCTCACTCTTCTACAAACAATTCTTACAAAAGTCTATTCTTTTATCTAATACTTTTTTTTGCTCCATTTATAAGCTGTAAGTGTCATGAGAAAATTTAGAAACTGCTAACTGTGAACATACACCAATTAGGCACATGCAGGAATGTAAGAATTCAACTGTAAATTAGCGGCCACGCCATGGCCAAGTGGTTAGAACACTCGCCTCTCACCTAGATGGCCCGGGTTCGATCCCAAACGACCACAAGTGAGATTTCTCCAGGTTCTCCAGTTTCATCCGCCATCGCATTCCACCGGTGGTTCATCTTCATTCATGTATCACCAGTGTCATCGCCTGCGGTGCCAAGAGTAGAGTTAAAGCAGACTACCAAAAAAAACTGTAAATTATAAGAGCAAAGGAAAAATAAATCAGCATGACATATAAAAACATAACACATCTAATGTGAAAAAACGAAAGAAATAGTTACACAAAACAACTAAAATGCATATGTACTTTAATAGCCAGAGGGAAACAAAAAAAAAAACAAAAAAAAAACAAAAAATGATGAACACAAGTGGTTTCCACATATAAAGTTGTAGTTTACAAGTAGAATGTGTAACATATCCCATAAGAAAAAAAATTCTGTTGTTCATATTTTAGGATGAATTAATTTCACTGAAAATGTACACATAAGTAATGGAAGAAAAAGGGGAAAAATTCTCTAAGTATGAATTGCCACAAATTCAAAAGAATGATTTTGAACAGCACATAATAAAGATAGCAGTTGGAATACTACTGTTATAAAATGGGACACTTACTACAACAATATCATAGAATAGGAAGTGATGAGCAAGCAAAAATTTAATGTGCACTCTAGTATTTGCAACAAGATCATTTACAATAAATCTTGTAACAAATGAACAATACATAGAAAATAAAATATTAGATCAGAAAATATTGCAAAATGCAGTAATGTAACTTTGGAGGAGAAATATTTGTCTAAGATGAATTCTGCAATGGCAATACTCTTTGAAACTCTGACAGAAAGCATTGTGATGTACTATTTGTCACTGGAAAATGATTAGCTGTAGTGCTCAGAATTGCAAATTAATTAAAGGAATTGAACTGCATGTGCACGCAAGTATTGCAGAATGCAACAAAATATTAAATGCTCTAAATGCACACAAAGAGATGGGTTGTATAAGCAATGACATTCAAATCAAAGAAAAACTTGTCTTTACGTCAAAAAACCAAGGTTGGGAAGACCATGCAGTCAGCACACTCATCTAAGAAACACCCAGACTCTCACAAGCACAGGTATATTGGAGAATTCACTATGTTAAATAGGACAAAATGCAAAAATAAAGATAACAACATGTATAATGTGAAAGAGTTGCAGCTGTTGCCTGCCATCTGGAATGTGGCACATCACACGGCCAACTTCAAAAAATGTGCACCATCTGGAGACATTGCTCCAGTCCATACAGTTGTCCCCATACATACCACATATGTCCCTGTGAATTTCACCCTTTAGCACATAACATTTGCATTACACTTCCCTGCTCTTCACAAATGGATGATAGTAACATGTGCACTATCTTTGTTGCATACTTCATGCTTCGCTCCCTAGATGATCATACGCAAAGGTTAATTGCATATTGTGCAATCTGGAGAGGAAACTGTGAAACATGAGACCCCTGGACTGCACTGTCAGACATTGTTGGTAATTGGCTGGCTTAGTGCAAATAACAAGGTCAGCGATTATGGCAGTTCCATGCCAGAACTTTCCTATGTGAATAACTGTGTATGCTATAAAGTGAACAAGGGGCAACTTCATGTTGAACCATTACAAATTCTTGAGATGAGTTTACTGCACTTCAAGTTGTGTGCATACAACCGAGCACGCACCCATGCACATGCACACACACAAATTCATGTAACGCACCTTGTTTCAAAATGTCCTCACATTAATGTTTTTTTAATGCAGAATTTACTGATCACTCTAGCGTTAAAATCACCCATACTTTTAACAATTTCTTCTCTGTAAATAATATTGCCAAAAGAGTGAGTCAATCCTGACACCTCTGAAAGATTTTTATCCTCTTCAAAGAGCATTCTGGTCTGCATTTTGCATGGGAATTTTCATAATAATTCTCAAAATTTTAGTCACTTCCCTAAACATATTTTGCAGATTATTTTTTAGTACTAATTGGAACAGTAAAAGTACACATTTTATTTTCCTGAATTCCAGATGCTCATATAAAATGCTGAGTTTGGTTTGGAGTTTGTTTTTTGAAGCTCTTTATATCAATCACTGACATTGCTAAGTTCTATTACTGCAAAAATTTGAGAAATTAGTTCAAATCTTTCTGTATCTAATAATTTTTCAGCATCTGCTGCTAGGTTAGTTTCCTCACAATGTCTTGTTACAACTTGGACATTAGATGTCTGAATCTGGTGTGCTACATCATCCATTCTACTTCACATGGCATCAATTGCTTTGGCAAAAGACTGGGCTATATTTTTTTACCTTCACTGCATCCATCTCTTGCCTGTAGCTGATTATGTAAAACGTTAACTTTCTGAAAAAAATCTGATGTATTCTATTTACGTGACTTTCTCTACATCTCTGCAAAAAATTATTGTTAAAAAGCTAATTCTTCTACATACATCATGCTAATCAAGAGCGAAATAAGGGAGTAACACAGGTTAAAGTGATAGTCAAAAGCTGGTTGTTATGTGACTGAGTTCCTTTGTTTATATGGACAGGAGTTAACAAATTCCTGTATGAAAAAAGTAAGTTTTTTAAAGCTGAAGTCAAAAACAAGGAATATCTCAAAAATGATTAACTCCATGGAAAAAATATATATTACATAAATTGTGCATTTTAACGTGTTCTACATTTTTTGTGTGGTAAGTTTTTGTCCTCTCTAACAGTTTAGCAGTTATGCAAAATTCTGTAAAATTCATCCGAATAAAGTAGTCTTCAGAGGCTATTCCCAGAAAATTCAAGATATAAATTTTATTTGTCAGGTAAATATCTTTAATATATGATATTTTAATCAAAATTGTTTGAGCCATTTTTGAGAAAATCAAAATTTTCGAAAAAAGTTCCATGTAAAGGGTAGTTTGGGATGGGGGGATTTTTCTCAAACTCTTCATGTCGCATCCCTGGAAGATACTAAACTTAAATACCAAGTTTGGTATTTTACCGACTTTTTCCTTTTTGAGCCACACACGTGCACGCACACGCACACACACACCTTTTTCTGAAAATGCTTTTTTTTAGATATAGGGGACCCTAAAACATATACTTGTGGTGAAATCTCGGTATCGAATTTTTGGATAGAGTTCAACACCTTCTCTATACACTACATACATAGTAGTGCAGAGAAAGAAAAAGTAGGCCAGAAATGAAATTTTCTGTCCCTCAAATTAAGATGCAGGCCACTCTTCTTACAGTGTTCTGACTGATAAAGATTGTTCTAGTTCATCGAGAAATCAATTAGATATTATCTGTGCTCATATACAGTGTTAATAGTCCTAGATTTTATTTTCCACCTTGTTGGAGATCCTCGAGGAACTCAAGCAACAATTGCTTCCAATGCTAATAAATGTTGGGAAGACCTGAAAAAGCTATGAGACTGTTGGAGAATATTCTTGCAGACTGATTTTGATGGGAAACCTCTTCAATATTTTTAAAAATTGAAAACATAAGCAAACTTTGAAAATAAAATTTAAAATCCTGAAATAATCAATAATTAGGCATAAGAACCTCACTACACAGAAAGTCCATTAAGTGAAAATATGGATATTTCCTTACTAAAACAGCATCCTAATTTGGTCTGGTATTTTATTTTTAAAATACAAAAAAGAATTAACATAACCTGAACCTGAAAAAAAAAAAAAAAAAAGTCACCAAAAGTCACACACAAGTTTGATACCACTATTAATGAAAATGGCAAATAGCAATAGGATACAAATGAAACATAGATTACTGTTTATTTACCACTTGTGTTATTGCGTAGCTGAAAGGTTGATTAACATTGTATTTGTCCTGATATATGGTGGACTTTGTGACTGATGTGTTTTAACAATTGAAATTCAGTTGAGTCAATTTTGTAAAACTACATCACCAATGGAATTGACAATGGAAGCACATGGCTTCTGAAACATGTTTTCCGAAATAATAAGTAAGTGATGTAGTGTTACAAGATCGACTCAACTAAATTTCTATTGTATTTGTCGTCTGGTACATCTCCTTAAATCCATTTTGATAAGTACACCGATTATTTGCATGCCTACGAGGTCCGTTGTTATTGGAAGCATTTTCGTCATTGAAGCTAGAATATATATCTTCTTCTCTTAAGTCGATACCAAAAACTCTTTCAACAAGGTCTGAAAATTCAAAATCTCTCACTTTCTTACAATACATCACTAATTGAGGCTCTTATTTTCTCTTCGGTTTCTAACTTTCGGCTAGATGATGCCATGTTTCAATCAGGATAAACAAACACTGACTAGAGAAATTAAATTTGGAGCCACTTTAGCACTTTGGAGTTAAGATAAGACCTGGAAATGCTCCAGGAAACCTTTCTCTATGGCTATGACATAGAAAATATGCAGACTTTCCTGCTGAAACGCTTTAAAAGCATGTGAAAATGGCATCACAATTACATCATGATTGGCAATTTTCGCATATTTTTCGGATCATGATTAAAGATGATTTCCACTTCTTTCAAAATATAACTGGCAACAGGATTAGCATTTGATCTGACTGATTAAAAGAGCCCCAAAATTGCACTTGAGTAAAGCTGTCCCTTTCCTACCCAAAATATAAATCCAAATTCATTTTTTCAGTTAAATCAGAAGTTTTATCTGCCATGATAGTAACATAAGCGACCTACTTCACTACTTTTTCAATTCTGAATGTTTTTAAGAAACCCTTTGAATACTTTATTACTTTCAGTGAGTTCCTTCACTGCACGTCCAGATTACCTATTAGATTTATCAGACCTAAAAACATGCTAGGATTATCTTTACATTTCGGTTTCATTGTGTCCAAGAAAAGCAAGTTCAAAACTCTCATTAAAATCTGATGCAGTGTATTATCCTTAGATAATATGCCTTTATTTTTTTCAAACTGCTCGTTATGTTTTTGTGTTACTTCTTGATATACCATGTTTATCTACATTGCAATATTTACACTTCCAAGCACTGAGAGGCCAAATGAGTTTTTCATATACTTCTTGCTTTTTGAATGCCTTTTTATGTACTCATTAATATGACCTACATCTTTAACACCCATTCTAGACCATGAATCAGTACTTTTGAACAAGAGGAAAGGAAAGTAGAACAGCATATTTCTGATTTCACACCAACATGTCTAGTCATTATTATCATAAATATTTCTGTTGAACCTTTTTGTATAAACAGAACTTTTACTTCCATTTGCTTTCTCCTCAATTTTTACTACCTACTTACTACTTGCGATCTGGATTTGGTACTTTTGTTATTCTGCCATTAGAACTGGTTTGTAGTTATTTACTGGTCTATAGTAAACTTTTAGGGTTCTAAGCTGCAAAGCATACCCCAAGGACGAGTGCCCTAACTGCATAACTGAGAGATTACCATGCTAACTTCATATACCCAAGGTCGTAAGTTCAAACCCGGAGGAGGACGATGGATTTTTTTGGGTGTAAAAATTCTTAGCATGGCTTCCTTTGGAAGGGAAGTAAAGCCGTTGGATCCGTGTCGTAGATTTACGGCAAGTAAAAGAACCTCAAGCCTGATAGAGAGGCCTCTGAGCAAAATTAAGCGGTCTTTTATGCCCAATTTAGAATGAGACGCTGAGTACTACAGCAGTTAAAGAGCATCCTTAAATATGAGGTACTTCCAGAAAGTAAGTTCCGTTTGGTAATAAAATTAAATTGTGTACAGATGCAGAATAATTATTTATTGCACAAAATTCTACAACTCTTAAACTACTTTTCCACATAACTGCCGAAATTTTGCAGGCATTTGTCATAGCATCGCACAAGTTTTTGTATACCTTCTTCATAGAAGTTTGCCGCCTATGTCTTCAAAAAGTTGGAAACATTTTCTTTCAGCTCTTCATCATTGTTGAAGTGTTGACTGCCAAGGAAAGACTTGAGATGTAAGAACAGATGAAAGTCGCTAGGAGCGAGGTCAGGGCTATACGGAGGATGGTCAAACACGCCCCAGCCAAATCCCTGTAGGAGGTTTTTCGTCACATTTGCAGTGTGTGGTCGTGCGTTGTCGTGAAGAAAAACAACATCTTTTGACAGCAATCCTCGGCGCTTATTCTGTATTGCGCGATGCAATTTCTTAAGTGTCTCGCAATAAACATCTGCGTTGATTGTTTGACCACGTGGTAAGAAATCAATGAGTAAGATGCCTTTCCAGTCCCAGAACACTGTGCACATCATTTTTCGAGGTGTCAAGATTTGTTTTGGCTTAACCTTTGCTGGAGATGAAGTGTGCCTCCATTCCATTGATTGCTGCTTACTTTCAGGGGTGTCGTAAGAAACCCAAGTCTCATCTCACGTGACTATCTGTATCAGAAATTCTTCGCCGTCTTCATCATAACGGGTTACAAACTGAAGTGCACTACCCATCCGTTTTGTTTTGTGTTGATCAGTAAGAATCTTTGGTACCCAACATGAGCAAAGTTTACAAAATTTCAGGTTTTCGGTAACAATTTCATGAATTAGTGATCGTGAGCTTTGGGGAAATTCCATAGCAAGAGCACTAATTGTAAACTTGCTGTTTTCCTGGATCTTGTCATCAATCGCGTGAACCAGTTCTTCTGTAACCAAAGATGGACGCCCACTTCGTTCTTCATCGTACACTTCACTATGTCCTTCATTGAACTGTCGGACCCATCTTCTCACCATTGAATCACTCATCACATTTTGTCCGTAAACTTCCAAATTTGCCGATAAATTTCAATTGGTTTCACCTTCCTAGCATTTAGAAAACGAATCACAGATCTGATTTCACAAGCAGCGGGATTTTCAATCAACACCGACATTGTAAACAAGCACAACAAAGCGTATGTGACTGACAGCGATCTCAAAATGGCGCATGTTTCTTCTCCTTGATACAGAGCGTCTACCGCGCATGTGCGGAACTGCGATCGCAGCGCTGCAGCGGAGATGAATTGAAATGGAACTTACTTTCTGGACGTACCTCGTAACATTCCATTTTATAGCTGAGAGATGTTTTTTTTATAATTAGAGGAGTGGAGAATAAGACTAACCAAGGGGTCTGTGAAGCTTAAACTCCAAAATATGTAAAAGCTCTGCAATCTAGTGAATTTCAAATCTTGGTTAGTACCTATTTTCAACACTATCAAATCCTGTTTTCAAAACTATCAAATCCTGATTACCTGTGGAAATTTTAGCAATATATAGATCAATATATAGGTTGCTCTAAACTTTTATCCTTATCTTTTCATCGAATGCTCATCTTGAAAATGGAGTTTTCAATAGCTCATCAATTATGATCATTATGTACAGCTAAAGCTTTCTTGGCTATGAAACTAACACATATGCTGAATGAAAGTTAATCATAATAAAGTAGGTACAATTCACAGTTGAAGAAAATACACAGAATAACATTGACACAAAAGAATACTCTTTTTACAATGTGATAACTTGCACCCATTATAAGTTAGGATAATTGCACATTCACAGAAATAAATAACGTGCCAACATGAACTTATATTTTACAATGTTCTTTACGAACTAATGTGGATGATATATGAGAATAACAATTCTTTGTATGAGTCAGTTTATATTACAAAGATATAATTAGTTTTTACAACTAAACTAGAATGCTGTATAATGTGAATTAATTTAAAAAAGATCTAAATTCAGAAGTTGATGTGTTTTTTTTTGTTTTTTTTTTTTTTGTGTTAAGGGGTCCTTAAAAAAAGAACTGATATTCATAGCATTACACTGAATCCCATTGAAGTGCAGCACATACCATGCGAAATTGATGGGGCCTACAATTGTCAGGGAGGTAAGGTTCTACGCAAGTTCTGTAAGTAAGTACTGATCTAGTGGGCTTGCTTACTTTCTGCACATGGATGCATTCATTAACTAAACTTAAGTGTTTACCTTACTTTGTATGTTTAGCAGCGGAAGTTAGGTATTGTGTTTGTTATATTGTCTTTCAGCATGTCTATTTTGCAATTTAGAAAAAATAAATCTGATGTGTTCCATTCACACGACTTTCTCTACAACTGCACATCAAATTATTGTTAAAAAGTTTATGCTTCTCTTTACTTCATGCGATTCGAGAAAAAATTAGCAGAAATGGTCTTATTACTTGCTTCCTTGTAAGTAGAAGTGAAATAAGGGAGTACCATAGGTTAAAGTGATAGTCAAAAGCTGGTTGCTATGTGACTGAAGTTCCTTTGTATAGACAGGAGTTGACATATTCCTGCATGAGAAAAATATAAGTTCTTTAAAGCTGAAACCAAAAACAAGGAATATCTCAAGAACAATCAACTCCATGAAAAAAATGTATATAACATAAATTGTGTGTTTTAACATGCTCTACAATTTTTATGTGGTAAGTTTTTGTCCATCTCTTACAGTTTAGCAGTTATGCAAAATTTCGTAAAATTCATCCAAAATAAAGTGGTCTTATTCGAAAAAATAAAATTATTCAAAAAAAGTTCCATGTAAAGGGTAGTTGGGGTGGAGGGATTTTCTTGAAAATCTTCATGTCGCATCCTTGGAAGATACCAAAGTTAAATACCAAGTTTGGTGTTTAACGGTGTTTTCATTTTTGAGCTATGTTGTCCGCACGCACGCACGCACGCACACACGCACACACACACAGGAATCTTTTTCCAAAAATGCTCTTTTTGGATTCAGTGGGACCCAAGACATGTATTTCCAGTGGAATCTTGGTATCATTTTTTTGTGTGCAATACAATACCTTCTCTATACAATATGTATATAGTTGCATAGAGAAAAAAAAAAGTAGTATGCTGCAGCACTTCAGCATCTGAGTGTCAAGAAATGAAGGAGAGAGAAAGAGGAGAAGCAGCAAGTTCTGCAAGTCAACAATGAAGTCAGTGGCTATTTAAACTACACAGCCTAGTATCTAGTTAAAGCCACACAAAAATTTATAGCAAAATCTGTGTAAACTGTGTTCCCTATACAACAGAAACCTGGGCAGTCGGAAAATAAATATTGGAATGGAGCTATTTCCTATGTTAATGTCATAAACCATAATAACGGGTCATCAAGAACCTGCTCCGCACCTTGCTGCTGGCCACCACTCGTAAAAGGTTGGAATCCCTAGGTTTATCGCATTCGCTCCGACGGGATGTTATGATTATCGGCATTATCAGCGGCTGTGAGCACATGAGTTGTTTATTGTACTAGTTAGTATGGTCTACTATGCTGTGAGTTCTGACATGTGCCTGAAGCGAAATCAATGAATTCTACAGAGGAACGTGTGTTTCTAGTGGAAAATGTTTTTAATGAATGTGGAAATTATACTGAGAAAGTGAAACAAAATTTCGTTGTCAGGTTCCCCAAATCAAAACTACTGCACCAAGATACTGTGCGTGATTTAATTAATACATTTCGGAAGTCAGGTTCCGTGCATGATGCTGTTAGAAGTGGAAGACCCAATGTGCTAACAGAAGAAAAACTATCGGATATATCAGATAGAATGCTTAAAAGTCCACAGAAATCAATAAGCAATTTGGCCCAACAATGTGATTTTTATTATGGTTCCACATACAAAGCAGTCAAAAAAGAACTAGGTTTGTATCCATATAACGTATCAGTCTTTCACGAATTAAAACCCACAGATCATGGGAAGAGAGTTCAGTATTGTGAATGGTTTCAGAGGTTTATTTTGCACCATAGAATTGACGTGTTAGATAGGACATTTTTTACTGACGAAGCTTGGTTCCACTTATCAGGATGTGTAAATTCACAAAATACGTGAGTATGGTCTACTGAAAATCCTAATGCAATTCAGGAAACACCTTTACATTCAGAGAAAATTGGTGTATAGTGTGCGATCTCTCGCTCTCAAATTATTGGGCCAATTTTTTTCCATAACTCAATTAATTCAGAAGTTTATTGCTCGGATATTCTTTTTCCATTTATTTCACGGTGCATTTTTTCAACAAGATAACGCCACTGCTCATACATCACATAATCCATGGGACTGTTAGTGGAATTTTTTGGGGAAAGACTAATTTCTAAAGGTCTGTGGCCTCTGCGGCCTCCTGATCTTACCCCTCCGGATTATTTTTTGGGGAGCTGCTAAAGCTTCGGTCTATAAGGACAATCCAAAAACAATCGATGTGCTGAAAACGGAAATAGAAGATTACATAATATCTGTAACAAAGGAGACATTAATTACAGTGTTCAAAAATAAATTAAAAGGAGTGACTTTGTGTCTTCAAGAAAATGGTAAACATTTTCAACATCTTCTTTAAACAGGTCAGTTGCATTATTTTTCTAGATTACCTTTCATACATGAATAAAGTGAACCTAGCAGTTTTCTTAACCAGCGAAATTTTTTCACCATATGCTCGTGCCAGCAGTGCTGCCACCAGAATTCCCGACTCTAAGGGAATCTTGGTTACACGGGAGGTGCGGAGCGACTTCTCGATGAGCCATTACTATCTAATGCAGATATGGAATAGTTTTCAGGAATTATTTGCATATATTACCTAAGATGGACAGTATGTATAATGCACGATACGAGTTAAATTTTTAAAGTGTTAACTTTCAATTTTGACCATGAGTGTACTTAAACCAAAGTTTTAAGACCCATGTATATTGAAACAGCAAGCACAGAATGCTTCTTTTGAAGAAGTTGCAATTGTGCTCTTTGCCAGAATTATTCCTACAACATTATTCTATGCAATTACATTTTATTGATACAACATTTTGTAAAATGGAAACCTGTGAAATCAGAAAAAATATGGAACAATCAGGCACGGTATTACTGTATATGCAAAGGTTAATATTCTGTATGAAAGCTATAAAAGCTGGAATAACTGGACATGGCGATACATTACTAGCAGTGATTCTTACAGCTTACCAGACTTGCAAACTGCAGGCAATTAGAATATTGACAGTAGAGCCTTTTCTTGGGGTTGCTGATAGTCACTGTGACAAGAAGCTGGTCAAAGAGTAATTTGAGAAATTGCTGTTTATGTCTATTACTTTCTCTACTAAACATAAAGTAATTTCAAGATTTCACCAGAAATTCATGTTGAGACCCCTTGATCTAAAAAACAGGAATTGGTCTGTGCATATCCATAAACAGCATAATTCAGAAACAAAAAGTCTGATAAAACCCAAAATGGTATTTAGTTCACTTTCTTCCAAAGGTATGACACAAAGGTTTTTAAGATAATCCTCCAATCCCAACTCTTCTTTACATGGAACACTTTGCTAAAAGTCTGATTTTCTGAAAAACAGTTCTCACAATTTTGATTAAAATAGTATATATTAAAGATATTTGCATGATAAATAAAATGTACATCTTAGATTTTCTAGGAATAGTCTGAAGTCCTCCTCATTTGGAATTTTATATAATGTTGTATAATGTTAAAAGATGCATCAAAACATACTACAAAAAGAAGAAGAAGAAGAAAGTAAATTCTTTAAAGCACACAATTTATTTAAAATATCTAACTTTTTTATACCATCAGCCTTTTCCAAAATATTGTATTAAAGTTTTATCAACATTCAGTTGCTTCTCGTGACTGCATGGAAAAGTATATGGAATTTTAAGGCCAGCATAGAGTGTCCAGTTCTTAAATATTTTATTATTGTTATTCTCTTTGCTCTATAACAAATATATGATGAAAAATTTATCTCAATTAGTAGACAGGTGAAGCAGATAGAAAAATAAACTCTCATAAGAATAATTTGTATAAACATTAATAAATGAGAGAACGTTATATGAATATAACACATCAATATTTTCAGGTTATGTTAAATGTTACTGTCTCTTTATACAAAGCTAATTTGGTCACATACACTAGTTTTTATGAGTGCTGTATGAGTATCATATGAGAGTCTGGTGAGAATTTAAGTCTTACCTTCTGGATCACAGCCTGCTATGCGCTGAACTAGCATCTTATTGCCATTGCTATTTTCTCCATATAAAACAATTTGAGTCATGAATTCTTTATATTGTTTTGGAAGTCTTAAAATTTTTCTTTCAGTTGTCCAGGTATTTCTCTGAAAATAATAGTTGAGAGATGTACAAATTATATATACTTAAATCTAGTGAAAAGACTTTGTCATACTTAAGTTGGAGGTCCCTAAAATAAATTTCTGTTTCAGAATAGCCACTTGAAAAAAATTACATTCATAAGTCCCAGTTTGACAGGAAACAAATGAGCTCTTAAAATAAATGTTATCTATTAAAAACTTATGAAATACTTGCAAACAAAATAATATATTTCTTGCTGATTTACTTCCAGACGGTAAAAAAGAAACAGAAATAAATGTTGACAAAATGAAGTAATGAAAAGTGGAAAGTTTAATGCAAGTATAAGCTTTTGCATGCCAGTTTTTCCTCTGCACCAGACTACTTGTCATATGGTATTGGTTTAATTGTTTTTTCACACAAGCAGTGTGTAGGACAGGAGTTGGATAGGTAGAGTCAGACTGAAAAATTCATTGCCATAGCCGGGATTGAACCACAGAACTCCCAGTCTTTAGCCAGTTGCTCTACCACTGAGCTACCATGGCAACATGCTGGCATAGCATTGAATTTCTCAACTGACTCACATGTTTCCCGATAAACCACAAGGTGTTCTCAAATTATTTTGAGATGACAACCCCAATGGCGGCTTACAATGTTGTAAGTACTTAAGTCCCAGGCTTCATAGTATAGCCAACTATTATGGACAATAATTGACCATTATAATTTGAGATCACCTTGTGTGTTTACCAGGAAACATGCGAATCAGTTAAGAAATTCAATGCTATGCCAGCATGTTGCCATGGTAGCTCAGTAGTAGAGCAACTGGTTAGATGCAGGGAGATCCGTGGTTCAAATCCCAGCTATGGCATTGAATTTTTCAGTCTGGCTCTACCTACTTGTCATATATCTGCTAGAGGGAGCTGAAGGCTGATCTAGTAATTCATATTTATTTTCTGGCAAATATAAAAGAGTGATTCAAATATACACGGTAACTTAGGCAGAGATCCGAGCGAATGATGGGGTCACTGTGTTAGGGAGGGAGAATCAGCTTGGTTGGCTGCTTTAATAGGTTTTGGCATTATTAGTCATGACTAAACTAGAGGTTCATTTGCCCATTGTGCAAAGCATTATTATAATGTTTTTAACCAATGAAGGGGTTAAACCTTCAGAGATTTTAACTTGTTTGAAGAAACACTTTGGGGATGCTACACTCTCCCAGAATCGAATGTTTACCTGGCCAGATAATTCAAGTGTGGCCAAGGATTGTACAAAACAAAGATCATGCTCAGCACTCAAGGTCATCTCATGGATGACAATATCCGTGCCATTTGAGAGCTTACTGAAAGTGACTGCCACTGCTCTGTGCAACAGCATTCAGGGAACTCATATCCTCAGCAGTGAACATCTTGATTTAAAAAAATTAGCACTCGATGGGCAGGAAAAAAAAAATCAGATTGGAAATTAGTGACAGACTTTTGAATTGATTCCAGCAAGAAGGTGAGACTTTTTCAAGCGCATCATCACATGTGATGAGACATGGGTCCATCATTTCACTCAGAATCCAAAATGGTGAGCAAGGAGTAGCAAAGAAAGATTGAACCCTGCACACCTCTCAGTCAGAAAAGTTC
Organism: Hymenopus coronatus; assembly: GCA_030762935.1. Classification (NCBI taxonomy): domain Eukaryota; kingdom Metazoa; phylum Arthropoda; class Insecta; order Mantodea; family Hymenopodidae; genus Hymenopus; species Hymenopus coronatus. The sequence goes on along the minus strand of CM060881.1, from coordinate 170,147,760 downwards.
TTGTGACAGTGTTTTTGACTGCAGAGGAGTTTTACTCATTGATTTTCTTCACAATTGATGCACAATGAATGCAGCTTACTTTTTTCAATTTTTAAGGTCAGCAAAAGCCACTGCATGCCCAAGAAATATGTCATCCTTCTCCAAGATAACACTAAACCTCACCCCATGATTTTGACAAGGGTCACATGCACAGGGAAGACCTTAAACACACTCCAAATTTGTCTCCCCAGATTATTTTTTAGTTTGCCCCGATGAAAGAATCGCTTGGAGAGGAACAACTTTAACCAAGGAATATTCAAGCTTCCAAAGCATTCGTAAAAGTGTGAAAGAGGCCTTGTATATATGTTTAATCAATTAGAACATAAAACAATTACTGTTTATATTTGAATCACCCTTGTACCTTGATTAGGCTGTGTCTTGTATTTTCAGTGAGAACCCAGAGAAATCATGCCCAGATGACACAAATCCCACATGCAGTTCCATCGGATCAAACCTGTGCTGCCTTGGTGACAGATGAGCAGTCTAACCACTTGGTCATGGTGCCATTCCCAGCACTACATAATCGATTAATTTTATTAAGGAGGATATAATATAAGTGTCAAGATCCTGAAAATGTAATATCGTATGTATGTGTTTTTATAATTTTTTTCATACTTTTAAGACTTTTTTTTTAGGAATAGCCTGTTTAAGAGCATTGCTCAATTATGTAGAAGTCATGTGAAACTAACTTCCCCACAGTATTAAATGTTGGTGTATGAATATGTCCTTGTATATTTATTTCAGTTCACTCAAATAATGGATATCATTGAAAGTTGACAATCCTGTGAACTGGATAATAAATAAATTACTTCGTGATTACATCACTAAACAAGGTCATATAGTACAAAATACGGACAGTGACTGATTTTAGTAATTCATGCAGGCAATATACTGAATTTCAGTTTGTTTTTCAGAACCAAGAGGAATAGTACAGAACAGCAAAGACTCCCAAAGCAAGGGTAGTGTATTTTGTGCCCCAAGTTTATCGTATAATGGAACATCACAGTTTCCAAAATCTAATGTGGAATTTATGGAAAAATGGTCAGCCCTGATTAACTGCCCTTGAAAATTCAGCTCAGCATAGGAAATGTGTGTTAATGGTAAAACCTAGAGGACAAATCAAGATGGCACTACAGTTAATATCAGAATTCAATCCTTTTCTACCTAAACATATAGAACTTTTCAGAAAAACAGAATAAATGGGAATACATCAAATTCTTCTTTACAACCATGTGGAGAGTTTATATGAATTCTGCAAGAAAAGTTTAAGTATATTGCAAATGAAGTGAAGGAAACTAAATATTTTTCCAATATATAAGACGCCACTGCCAATATTATATATGTGAATCGGCTTCATTTTTTATAAGATGTTTATTAAAACAGGGATTTCCTGCTGAAAAATGTATCCGTATCTGTTTTTTGCCAAATTCAGAGCACAAATCAGAAGAATCAGCTGATTCATTAATAAATATACATACAAACTAAATATGATTTGGACATTCACTTACACAGGGGTCAGTCATATGACAATGCAAGCAATATGGTGGTTCTTAAGCTGATCCCAAGCTAGAATAACAAAAATCAACTCTTTTGTTATCAGCAGAATGTGTGCCTTCAAGTGCCTTCATTTTACTTTCTCTGCACGTACTATGTACATAGTGTATAGAGAAGGTATTGCATTCCACCCAAAAATTTGATACCGAGATTTCACCAGAAATACACGTTCTAGGGTGCCCTGTATCCAAAAAAAGCCTTTTCCGAAAAGGTTTGTGTGTCCGTGTGTCTGTAAACACAATAACTCAAAAACAAAAAGAGGGTAAAATACCAAACTTAGTATTTAAGTTTAATATCTTCCAAGGATGGCACACAAATATTTGAATCCCCCCACCCTGAACTACACTTCATATGGAAAAAATTTAAAAAATTTTGATTTTTCTCAAAAATGGCTGTAACAATTTTGAATGAAATACCATAAATTAAAGATAATTATTTGGCAAATAAAATGCATATCTTGAAATTTCTGGGACTAGCCTCTAAAAGTCCTCTATATTCTGGGTCAATTTTGCATAACTGCTAAACCATAGAGATACACAAAAACTTACTACATAAAAAATGTAGATCATGTTAAAACTCACAATTTATCTTATATACATCTTTTTCATGGAGTTGGTTGTTTTTGAGCTATTTCTTGTTATTGGTTTCAGCTATAAAATACTTATACTTTTCTCATACAGGAATTTCAACTCCTGTCCATACAAACAAAGGAACTTCAATCATATGCAACCAACTTTAGACTATCACTTATAGTACTCCCTTATTTTCCCTCTGCTTACATGGAAGCAAGTAATAAGATGATTTCTGTTAATTTTTTATCGATTAGCATTAAGTAAATAAAAGAATAAGTTTTTTAACAATAATTTGTTGTTTTGATGTAGAGAAAGCCATGTGAATGGAACACATCAAATATTAAATAGTTCATGCTGGTCAGGGTGTCACAATGCCTGCTTAGTCTCAATGCTAACTGGGTGGAATAATATCAACTTTGGAAGTTATTCCAAAAGCTTCTCTAATTTGAAACGCATCTGGAATGCTGAGTAGAAAAACTGAGATAATGACAACTTGTTTTGTCATTGATATTGAAGAGATTTAATGCTACAAATAAATTCTTGCAAAGTGTTGATACCAACTTACGGACTGTAATAATGTTGTATAGTTCTTTCATGAATATATTCAAGAGAATCATTTGATGTATGATACATCTGAAAATGTTGGCATTGAAAAAAGTTAACATAAATATATAAAAATAATTACAAAAAGAAAAAAGTCAGAGAACTGAAAGTGAACGAAATAACCAAGCTTGATGCTACTTTTGAAGGAAAGGAAGATTTTTGGGTAAATATATTTTTGGATATTATAGACAAATTGATTTCTGAATTGGAGAAAAGAAAAATATGTTACGAAAGAGTTTTACACCAATTTTGAGTTCCTAGGTAATCTTCCCGGACAAGAAAGCACTCAACTATTGAAATGTACTACAAAAAAATTGCTACAATGTGACAAAGATGACTTTCATTTGTAAAGGAGCAAAGTTAAAACCTCCTCCATAAGTACTTTGATACAAAGAAAACACACCATAAACAGTTTTGCCTAACTGTGGTGGTGCTCAGAGGCCTCTTTTTCAGGCTTGAGGTTCTTTTACGTACCGTAAATCTACAACATGGGACCAGCGGCTTTACTTCCCTTCTGAAGGAAGCCAAGCTAAGGATTTTTATGGCCGAAAAAATCCATCGGCCTCTGCTGGGTTTGAACCCGCGACCTTGGGTATATGAAGTTAGTATGGCAACCATTACACCACGGAGGCCCCCAGTGGCAGTCTTCTTGTTCTTGTTGTTGTCATTGTTATTGTCATAGTTATTATTATTATTATTATTATTATTATTATTATTATTATTATTATTATTATTATTATTATTATTATTATTATTATTATTGGTGTATGTTGAGGGGCAGAAGTATTTTTCCCTACCTAGGGTCAGCAAATAGTTGAATTCACCCCTACTCTATCACCATGATTGATTTTAGCAGCTGTCTCTTTCTTTTTTTCTTTTTTTCCCCCCTTCATTATTGAGAAAAAATGTCTTTTGATTTTCATATCCAATATTCAGAATAGTCTGTGAATGCTCTATGTGATTAACGGAACAAAAATTGATGGAGCCTATTATAGAGCAAACACAGATAGTTATTTCCATTTTCCTATTTAGTGAATATGCAATGAAGAGCCTCCATATTTCACTGCAGATATAAGATTAACCTCTGTACTCTTCTTGTGCCAAATCATTCACACATTGAATCTGAGATAAATGTGTTTTCTTTCTCTCCCTCTCTAGCTTTGTTCCTTTCTTTCTTTCATTGTTTCTTTCTTTCTCTCTCCCTCCGTTCCATCTTTATTTTATTATTTTTTTTTTTTTTTGGCTAAAAAAACAAAAACATTTGTTACAGAAATTTAGTTACGTACTTCAAAACTATTTTGCAATATTTAATCACTTAACAGAATTTCTTTCATTCACCCAGAACACTTCATGGAGTACATTGTGAGGACACTTTTCTTTTTAATAAGCACTGAACAGTAAACTTATTAATTTCTCTATTTGTATTATGTACATAGTGTATAGAGAAGGTATTGCACTCCACCCAAAAATTTGATATCAAGATTTCACCGGAAGTATATGTTTTAGGGTCCTCTGTATCCAAAAAAAACATTTTCAGAAAAAGGTCCATGTGTGTGTGTGTGTATCTGTGAACACGATAACTCAAAAAGTTGGTAAAATACAAAACTTGGAATTTAAGTTTATTATCTTCCAGGGATGCAACACAAAGATATTGAGAAAAATCCCCCCACCCCCAACTACCCTTTACATGAAACTTTTTTCAAAAATTTTGATTTTCTCAAAAATGAATGATTTTGATTAAAATATTGTGTATTAAAGATATTTACCTCACAAATAATATGTATATCTTGAATTTTCTGGGAATAGCCTCTTAAGACTACTTTATTCTGGATGAATTTTACAAAATTTTGCATAACTCCTAAACCGTATGAGATGGTCAAAAAATTACTGCATAAAAAATGTACTGCATAATTTATGTCATAGATATTTTTTTCATAGAGTTGATCATTTTTGAGATATTCCTTGTTTTTGGTTTCAGATTTAAAAAAAAATACTTTTCTCATACAGCAATTTGTCAACTACTGTACATACAAACAAAGGAACTGCAGTCACATAGCAACCAGCTTTTGACAATCACTTTAACCTATGGTACTCCGTTATTTTGCTTCTACTTACAAGGAAGCAAGTAATAAGACTATTTCTGCTAGTGTTTCTCGACTAGCATGAATTAAATAGAAGCATAAGCTTTTTAACAATAATTTGTTGCAAGAGATGTAGAGAAAGTCATGTGAATGGAACACATCAGGTTTCTTTTTTAATGTGGCGTCATTAAGTAGCACAGGAATCTACCACATGTTGTTTTGGGTTCGTAAGATCTTTGTTTAGTGATAAACTGTGATTTGCATCGGTTTAGCTTCATCAGCGAACTAATTAAGATTATTTTTTTACAATAACTCACTGTTATTTGTATTGTGACTGTCTCAAGATAGTGGCCACGAGGGAGAGAATAAAATACAGATAATAAATATTATACTTGTAAATGATTAACACTGGTTTCTCTGGTATGATGTGCCTATATATTCTTCAATATCACTGGATACAATAATTATTAACACTGTATGATGGCACAGATAAATTAAGATTACATTCCACTAGCGTGGTAACAGCACACGTTTATGCTTCCATTTACTTAAGGCAGAAATAATCTTATCACTTCCTTCCTCATACGTAGAAGTGAAATAAGGGAGTACCATAGGTTAAAGCAATAGTCAAAAGCTGGTTGCTATGTGACTGAAGTTCCTTTGTTTGTATGGACAGGAGTTGACAAATCCCTGCACAAGAAAAGTATAAGTTTTTTAAAGCTGAAACCAAAAACAAGGAATATCTCAAAACCGATTAACTCCATGACAAAGTGTATGTAACATAAAATGTGTGTTTTAATGTGCTCAACCTTTTTTGTGTGGTAAGTTTTTGTGCTCTACATTTTTTGTACGGTAAGTTTTTGTCTATCTTTTACGGTTTAGCAGTTATACAAAATTCCGTAAAATTCATCCTGAATAAAGTACTCTTCAGAGGCTATTCCCAGAAAATTCAAAATATACAGTTTATTTTTGAGGTAAATATCTTTAATATACAATATTTTAATCAAAATCGTTAGAGCCATATTTGAGAAAATCAAAATTTTTGAAAAAAGCTCCATGTAAAGGGTAGGAGTTGGGGGTGGGGGGTTTTCTTGAAAATCTTTGTGTCGCATCCTTGGAAGATACCAAACTTAAATACCAAGTTTGGTATTTAAGGGCCTTTCGTTTGCATAAGCACACATACATAGGCACAAAGACCTTTTTCTGTAAATGCTTTTTTTGGATTCAGGGGGTTCTAAAACATGTCTTTATGGTGAAATCTCGGTATCAAATTTTTTGGTAGAATATAATACTTCCTCTATACACTATGTACATAGTATGCATAGAAAAAGTAACAAAGGGGGAAAATAGTAGGGATTTTTAAATGTTCTAAGAAGTCAATGTGTGGAACATGTTTTGTGAGCCAAAATAACTGATTCTGATTGTTCATATTTGTACACCCTGATTTGCAGTGAACACAAGTTTGCTAGATGCCATTTTGAAGGAATATATTTATTTCCTTTTATGTTACTCTTAAGATGTTCATCATCTTTCATGTATTTTGTAAGAGACACAGTGTAGAATAAAAGCCCTGCATAAAACAATGATCTAACAATTTGTTTTATTTATAGCACTATTCAGACAACCAATTAGAATCCTAAAATAAGCTATCTTATTTTTTCATTTTCTTTATATAACTATGGAAAAAATTTGTAAATTGTTGAAATTTTCCTTTGTTAACACATTCAAATTATATTCTATCACTATCAATGACAGTATAGGTAATTAATTCAGATAATGATTAAAAACATTTATAATAGTACAAAAAAATTATTATAAATCTTACTGTGATGAAATTTTCTATATCCAGTACATTTTGATCCAATGTCTCCAGTCGAAGTTGTAGCTCACAAGTGTCACACATGAAGTATGTGACAGAAACACAAATATTATCAAACTCACTACTTAGGAAACTTGGACTTCTTAAAGTACCTGCACCACTAGGTAGTACCCATACCAATAAACCTGCAATAAAAAAAAAAAAAAAAAAAGATATCAAAATGTGATCTGTGAAGGACTTTATTGTTTGGGGGGCAATCATTGCGCTCCAAAAAAATCTGATGTGTTACACTCACACGGCTTTCTTTTGCTGCTTTACAAACAAACCTCTTACAAAAGATTATTCCTCTTTCTTCTTACTAATCGAGATAAACATCAGCAGAATGTTCTTATTACTTAGCGCCTTATAAGTAGAAAGGATCAAAAGGAATGTGCTATGGTATTCAAATGTTTCAAAAGCTATCGTTATGCAATTATCATTGTAAATTGCTTCTTTACTCACCCAGGAGAGCAAAAGAAAAACGGACATTTCCTACCTGAAAAAAGTATAAGTACTTTACAATTGAAACCAATAACAAGGAATATTTTGGAAACAGTTACCTCCACAACAAAAACACAAAGGAAATAAATTCTGTCTTTTGGCGAGATCTAAATTTTTTGTGTACCTAGTAAGTTTATGTCTATCTCTTATGGATTAGCAGTTAAGCAAAATTCGGCAAAATTCATCGAGAATAAAGAGGTCTTCAGAGGCTATTCCCAGAAAATTCAAGATATGCATTTTATTTGGAATGAAAATATCTTTAATATACAGGATTTAAATCAAAGTTGTTTGAGCCATTTTTTTGAAAATCAAAAAATTTTCAAAAATTTGTCCATGTAAAGGGTGAGAGGATGTTCTTGAAAATCTTCATGTCGCATCCTTGGAGGATATCTAACATACATACCAAGTTTGGTTATTAACAGGCTTTTCGTTTTTGAGCTATGCTGTCACACCCACCCACACACACACGCACACACACACACACACACATATGCACACACATGGACTTCTTTCTAAAAATGCATTTTTTGAACTCAGGGGACCCCAAAACATATATTTCTGGTGAAATCTTGACATCAAATTTTTAGTGCAATACAATACCTTCTCTGTACACTATGTACAAAGTACTTGTAGAGAAAGTAAAAAGGTAATGAATATTAATATGGCACTGTGGAACATATTGAAAATGACTACATTAAAGAGAAATTCAAAGTAATGCTGGAAGTATGGAAAATGTAGTGCAGGGAGTAAATGTGATAAGTAGGCAGAGGAATTTCTATGTCTTAAATCAACCCAAAGGGAAATAAAATTGAACTGTTAGTAGACTGCAGTCACGGCATTCCTTGTAATAATCACACTCCCCCTGGTTTCAGAGTTGATAATTTGAAGCCATATGTCTAAGAATTCCAATGCCTAGTGATAGGATTTTAAAGCAGTCACAACATAGAATCCTATCAGAATATAGTTAACCAACCAATACACTGTTTAGAATTTTCTTGACAAAAATGGTTTTAATGTGAGCATGATGTAAAACTGATATAAACTATACCTTTCAATCTCAAAAAGGACACATTTTTTAAACATTATTTTAATAATATGTCCAATCTACATAATTAACTTAACAAAACCCAGTTTTGTACAATATCTCCACAAAATAATGTTTTAAATGGCAATTTAATATAAAACTGAAGTAAATTATACCTTTTACTCCCAAAGAGGACACATTTACTAAATATTACATTAATAATCTATCCAATATAAATGCCTAACTATTCGTCATTTTTTATGATAAACATGTTTAAATATATAAGCAACTAAAACACCTATTCAACTCCTATCCTATACACGGCTTGTGTGAAAAAACAATTAATAGTTAGCTATACTATGAATCCTGGGACTTAAAGTACCTACAACATTGTAAGTCGCCATTGGGGTTGTCATCTCAAAATAATTTGAGGACGCCTTGTGGTTTACCGGGAAACATGCGAGTCAGTTGAGAAATTCAATGCTATGCCAGCATGTTGCCATGGTAGCTCAGTGGCAGAGCAACTGGCTAGAGACTGAGAGATCTGTGGTTCAAATCCCGGCTATGGCATTGAATTTTTCAGTCTGACTCTACCTATCCAACTGAAACACTGTTTTGCAAATTTAGAATGGTGTTAATGTGAACATGATGTAAACTATACCTTTCACTCTCAAATTCTAATAATCTATCCAATCTCCATTCCTGTCTAATACCTGATTTAGTTGTCTAAGCACTGAATTGCTTAAGTGCTGGAAGAACTCCGGTTCCAAACACAAATGTTCCTACAATTTATGGCAGTGTTCCCAGAGGGTGACTCTAGTTCTTCTTTATAGGGGTTGCCAAACTTGAACCATTCTGACACACACATTCTCCATGATGTTGAGAATGTGAGATCTGGTGACTTACGTGGCCTGACAAGAACGAGCATATCAGGTTGGTTGGCCTCGTGGGAGTTGTGTTCTCAACTATTATCCTGCACTATGCGAATAATGGGACTTCATCTGCAGGATAAACTGCCCTCACACTCGGGATAACAAGGATAGTGCATGTTGGCTGTAGTCTCCATGAGCTCACCAGGACCAGCAGTGCAAATCCATCCCAATAGTGAGCATGTGATGCTCACTAGAATGCAAAATTCCAGAAGCATTCGAGAGCCATCAGGCCTCCAACTTTTCATTTGATTATTAGCTTCAGAACAAAAAAGCCTTTTTGTCCATCCATGCTTCTAGAGGTGTTGTAAGCTCCTGCAGAGCAAATCATACATGCAGTTCTCGATGGTGGGTGGTGAGGAACTCATTCCATGCAACAATTCGGGAATGAATGTGTGTCAAGTGAAGTCTCTGGGATGCTGTTGGACCACTCTTCTCTTACTGCTGCTACAAGGGCGCCATCTTCTTCGGGCGTGATTTTATTCGACCGTTAGTTTTTTTTTCTGTGATCCTTAAGATCCACAGGCCCTTCTGCTTGCTAGGTGTTTTCACACTGTGCGCATGCTGCATGGAATTGCCCTAGCAATTTCCTCAACTGGCTTCCCACATACCCACAATTCTTCCCCGATGCACCTCTGAAATATTGGCATACATTGCATGAGTAGCTACCAACACACCACAGCTTGGTCCAACAACAAGAACAGTTTGCTCCACACCCCCTCGCCACTGTTATGCATGTACACTGAGCAGGTTGGTAAAAGGCCCCGTGAAGAAGTAGAGACGGCATATATGAATCAGAGTGTACTTCAAGTCTGCTTTTGAGATGTATACATTAAATATTGCTTATTAAAAACTTGCTCTGGTTATAGTGTGCATGTGTGCATGTGAGAGAAAGATTAACCCTTTGTTGCCTGTTGGTACCTATAAGTTCCACTTGTTTTAAGCGTAACTATACAAATAGGGTCGTACTCTAAGACTAATTTCATGTATACTAACCTTGAAACATAAACAAGTAATCAAGACTGTTTTATACTGTAAAAATACATACAACTTTTGCCTTAAAATTGCAGTGATTTTTTTAAATAAATAAAAGACCAAACTGCCATAACTACAGCCAAATGTAACCCCATTAACTTCCAAGCATCACACCAATTATTTTACCTGGGTTCTCCCCATCATTTACCACAGTCACTAGGATTGGAACTTGCAACATTTGGCTTTGAATGGATGGCCAGTCCATTACCTATCACCTAACACTCATGGTCATTTGAACTACTTTTTTGGTAGTACCTTTGGCAGCATTATGAAAACTGGCTTAGAAAAATTTAAACGTTTAATTGGGAAGAAAAATATTAATAAAGGATCTACATTTATTTTCATTTGTATTTTCTCTTTTATTTTATATAATAATTTTATAGGTTTATTACCAAATATTTTTACTAGAGCTCCAGTTTTAAATGGCATATATAGTATACTAGTGCAGGCAACTAAAGTTTAATCCATAGGAATTGACAATGATGTCATTCTTCTTCTAGCTTCCCAGTATTTGGTGACAATCTTTATAGCTTGGCATAATTCTAGGTGTTCCATATGCATAATTTCTTCTTTGGTGCTTAGTGGACAGTTTGGTGAGGTTGAAAGGTCAATCCTATACAGATGCTTATTCAGACAAACATGTCCAGTTATCAGACCAAAGTTGGCAACAGCTGATTTTCTTGGTAATTTTGGAATTAAATTAGGATTTTGTACAATTCGTAGCCACCTTCAATTTTTATTTTCTTGTGTTATTTTATTTATATAATTTGTATCTATTTTTCTTTACAATGCGTTTTATTCATAAGGAAATTTTATCACAGTTTTTTGTTTAATTTGGGTTTCTTTCTTTGCCAAAAAATCTGCTTTTTCATTACCATCCACAATGAGATGGAATCCATTGTATTGCAAATTTCTCAGTTTATTAATTTGATGAATCATCTTTTGAATTTTTTAATTTTTTCCATTTCAGGGAGTTTTACTATTGTTTGCATAGCAGTCTGTGAGTCCGAAAGTATAACTATATTTTTACATTGATGGAGCCAGGGAAATAAATTTTGCAATGTTATATAAATAGTTTCTATAACAGTAGACAACGGATGAACTAGAGAAAGAGAAAACTTATATGGAAAAATTAATTTATAAAACCTTACATACAAGATATAGTGGGTAAAATGTGTATGAAAACCAGTAAAAATTAAACATTACCATAACCTTGAAAAGTCTTGTTTAGAAGGATTCATGAATCACGTTGAAATTATAGTTCACCAATATGCAAACATCCACATACTTACAGTCATGATGAATCTGATATTGCTCTTTCATGCTGGCCCCATGAATATTATTCCAGCAACATTGCCGTAGAAATTTACTCTGTCCAGTTTGAGGTACAGAGCAGGCAAATTATAACATACAGGTCTAGCACGCATCACAAATTCTGCTTGAAAGCATGAAACAAATTTCTTTTGTACTTTATACATCCGAATTGAGACTGAAATTCCATGTCTATGAAATTTCCTCTATATTGCCAAAAATATTAGTTAATATGTTTTTCTTATTATATATATTATTCATTTTAATATAATTGTCAGAGTCTTAGATAGAAAATTGTGCATTGAATTTGGCAAAGGAAAATGATAACATTGTAAGCAAGTATTATGGAAAATATTCAATTTATTTCATATATTGTAAGTTCATGTTTAAATGTGTTTAACCATTGGAGTCTGTTAAAGACTTTCACGTGGTTAGACTTTGGCGAAGCCACGCTATTTTCAAACTTTTGAGAAGCATGATGCTAGAAGTAGCGTTGGTACGTGGGTCACATGGCCATTCGTTCAGCAAATCAACGAAAAGTCAAGTATGGCTGATGCGTATGTGACCAATGAGCTACTTCTACATCATGCAGTCTCGTAACCTTGGAGTGGGAGCGAATTGAGGTTCATTGGAAAATTACTGAGCCCACTTGGTCACTCTGATATCAGACCGCCATGATACTAGAAACATTTATAGAAGTTGGCGCTAAGCTCATTGAGCAGCCACATGTGCAGTGGGGATTTCGAAGCTCAAATAGTTCTAGTTATTCCATTGTATCATAGGACCTGGCCTAAAAATATTATTAACTAATAAGTGAAAGCTTTAACACGGCAATAAAGTATTAATCCTCAACTTCTTGAAATATTAATAAAATCCTAATTCATGAAAAGTCAGACTTGCTGCATTTTATTTAGTATCCATATATAACACCTCCACAACTGCTGGAATCGCTGCTTCTCTCCCAACGCTGAGGTAAAATCACTTAAAACTAGAAGACTCATGCTAAACTAATAACAATTCTTGAGACATGGGTTTGGGACTGGCAAGTGGTGCTAAACTCTAACAACGAGGAATCCAGAAGTTCTAGGCATCCGCCTGGTACAGAAGCTGAGGACATCACAGCATCATCCCGGAACCACCCCAAAGTGGGGCAAACTGCCTCAGAATGCAAAGGAAATGTTGAAACATTTGAAACTCATTTTCAAGAGAATTTAAGCAGATGTTCAGATTAACCAAAAGTGGTTCATATGCTCAGTGATGGGGCTTTAACTCAATTTAAAAACAAAAATGTTGTACATCACTTTTCATATAACACAGAACTTCACATGTTCAACATCTGATTATCGAAAAAGGGCAGCTGAATCTACATGTAGTCAGACATAAAATATATTTTATTGTATCAAAAGTGTGATTTTAAGAAAAGGATATCTACGATACCTCACAGTTCAGTACCCTGTAATGAAAGGAAGAGGCAGTTTTGTTTTCTTGATATTCATCTCGATTGATTTAAATACTTATTGTAAGGGTAAATTTTAATGAAGTTAAAGTTTTTAACACTGAACCTTTCACTTTAAAATTATATTTCTAAGTTTTTTATGAGTATAAATATTTGTTAAAAGATATTATCTTTCTTACAACACTGACTTATTAAGTTTTGTCATTTTTGTCATTCCCTCTCTATATGTAAAACTTACTAATTTTTTTTAACATAAGATGTAGTAAATCATCTCTACTAATACATATAAGAGATTCATAATTACAGAAGTGTAAATGTGAGTCAATACAAGTTCTTGGGCATAATAGTGGAAAATTGAGGGGAACATTAAATATCTATGTAATAAAATTAATAAGTTAACATATCTCATAAGGGATTTTAAATCATTTACTAAGAAGCATATTCTTTGGTTGATATACTATGGTACTATTTGTTCAAATTTATTAAACGGTATTGAGATATGGGGATCAGCAGCAAAGGTGTATATGACAAAAGAAATGTATTAGGGTTATAAATATGTAGAAATGTTTTCAATAATAATCACGTACTTACATTCTACTCATTATACAAATATAAGGTAAAGAGATTTAATAACAAACAACTATCTAGAATATTTGTAAAAACCCTGGTAGAGCTAGCTTCCGACAGCAGGCGAGCCTTCTTTCAACCATCCAACTGGCCTGTCAGTTCCCCACACAAGTCAGTGTGTTTCCTGATCTAGACGAGTGAACTTGATTAGCATGTGCTTTATGTAGGAATGCTAATTATTGTTATAGCTATTACTTATTATTGCTGTTGCGTGTGAGTTTTGCAGTGCATTAAAACAGGAGTGCAATGGCATTCAATGCTCTAAAGTTTATCGCAGAACAATAAAAGGCCAAACTAGAGAAATAGTAGCAAATATGCTGAAATTTTTGCGACAGGAAGCCGACAGAAAGAATTTTGTAATCTCCCTGAATAAGCTTAATGAGCGTGTTGCAGCTGCAACAGGCATTTCATTATCCACAGTTAAAAAAAATAAAGAAGAAGATGATTGATGTACAGAGTGGCTCAATTTCTTCGTTCAGTACACCAAAACGAAGCAAAAACAGGCCCAAACCTAGCACTGATCTGGATGATTTTGATTTGTGTGTAGTTCATAGGACTATAAATGAATTCTTACAGATGTTCAATATGTCCTTCACCAGCGGCATGAACAATATTACATCCATACTCAAATTCCACCCATACTTGGGCAAGCATTTCCTCCGTCACTGATGTTATGGCAGTATGGACCTGGTTCTTAAACTTTTCCAGGTTCTGTGGGAATGGTAGTACATAAGCTTTGTCTTTAACGAAACCCCACAGGAGGAGTCACAGGGCCCAGCTCAGACATGCCAAGTCGTCAGCTCCTTGATGACCAATCCAACAGTTTGTAGTGTTTCATTCAGTTATTCACACACTCAGTGATTCCAGCGAGGGGTTGCCCTGTCTTGTTGAAAAATGAAGTTGTCTTCTTGCAGCCTCGGAAACAACCAGTTTTGTAACATAGCAAGATACTGCTGACTGTTAACCGTGTTTCCGTCAAAGGGGAATGGGCCGTATACAGATGTTCGGGATGCATGTGGGTTCTGTAGGCCCCAAATTCAAACGTGTTTGTTTTCCTGACCACTAACATGATAAGTCGCTTCATCACTAAACACGATGCGTTGTGCAAAAGTGTTATCATTGTCAATAGCATCAAGAATCTCGTTACAAAATGCCACACGTTTTCGTTTGTCATCAGGACGCAGAGCTTGTAACAGGTGTAACTTGTACGGCTTCATAACCAACCGACATCTCAAAACACACCAAATTGTTGTTGTAGGCAGTTTTAACTCCCGACTGGCACGACGAGTTGATTTTGAAGGACTACGTTGGAAAGCAGTTTGAATTCTTGCAACATTTTCTTGAGGAACACGAGGGTGGCCAGGACTCTTTCCTTTACATACTCATGCTGGGTCTACAAACTGTCGATACCATCTACGAATGTTCCACCCATTCGGAGGATCAATGTGGTGCCTCAACCTCAAACATCTTTGCACTGCTATCACAGAATTGCAGTTTGCAAACTCGAGAACACAAAATGATTTCTGCTGCAGAGTAGTCATTTTAAACATATGATAGTTAGCATGCAAAACAGAAGACAATTGACATCTAGCAGCTTTTAATATAAACTAGACTATTTATTATTCGTTTCTCCAATAGCCAAGCTGAGGCACAGTGATCGATAGTTTGTACAAAATAATAATAATAATAATAATAATAATAATAACAATAATCTTTATTCGCCCTTTGATTTATACATAAATCATGGCTTTGTTAGTATACATATTTATAGTATGTACAAGTAACAGTATTTATAAATTTATATTTTTAAATTCTTGAAATGAAATGAAATGGCGTTTTATTTATGGACCTTCTTTACCTGCTGTGGTTCTCAGCATCCCATTCTATACTGGGAATGAAAGACCTTAATTTTGTTCAGAGGCCTCTCTATCAGGCTTGTAGTTCTTTTACATGCCGTAAATTTACGGCACAGGATCAAATTACTTCCCTTCCGAAGGAATCCATCCTATGGACTTTTACGCCCAAAAAATCCATCATCCTACACCGGGTTTGAACCTGCGACCTAGAGTATATGAAGTTAGCATGGTAAACATTACACCATGGAGGGCGACTAAATTCTTGAATGTTGAAGGGTATATGCTCTAAGAGAGCTTTAGTTATTGAACATTTAAATTTGCTGTGAACCAGTTCTTCATAATGTGCAGGTAATATACTGGTCATATTTGTTCCACAATGGGAAATGCTACTGCAACTTTTATTTGTACGGCAGAATGTGGTATGTATATAGTTCAAAGATCTAGTATTGTGTGCGTGATACATGTATTTGTTTTAAAGAGGTTCCTGTTTTTGTGAATGAAGTATAATGTTTCAAGTATATATATAGAAGAGAGAGGTAAGATATTTAATTCCTTAAATACTGTTTTGCTTGGTGTTTTCACAGGAACTTGCTTTATTATTTTTAATATTTTCTTTTGCAATTTAAAGATAGCATATAGATTTGTGGAAATGCATTATATTGGAATACCATAAGTTAAAATGGAGTGAACATATACAAAATACATAGATTTTAATACATTTGTGGTTACACTTTACTTCTAACTCTGAAAGCAATAATACTTTGTAACACGTATATTCTTTTTTTAAACACCCTGAATTTGTAAATAGAACTGGTTGTCATATATCATTAAATCTGTACGTGTATGTGATTTACATTACAAATAAAACATTTTCAATTCCCTCTGTTCCCATCTATCCATTCCACCCATCTATCATCCATTTTATTATATTATATTATATTATATATGTGTTACCTTGATTTAGAGTAAAATTTCCAGCTATGGATGAAGCAAAGCAAACTTTAGTCATGTGCGAACTGCCTTCAAGATCCATACTGATCATATCAGAGATGCCAGTGATTGTTACAGTGGATTCTGTTCTGTTCAATATTATGTTCTGGTTTTTAGTTACATAAGACATATGCCTCTGAAAGTTAAAAACATAAGTTTGAGGTGCTTTCATGTTTACAAATACTTTTGTACATTCTATATATCATAACACAAATCAAGATACTTGGAACAGGTTGACAAGTTAACCTCCCATTCCAAAGTTATTCCAGTTTATAGTACTAACAGGCATTTAGAAGTACAGACTGAAATATTTCTGAAAAGTAGAAAAGTGACCATGTTTTTATATTACATTAATTTCAAGTGGTAGGAAAAATAGAAATGATTTTATTACTGAGCTAGTAAAATATTTAAGAAAGGAATAAGGAAAATATCTTACTGATGCTCTTCACCTGCATATTGGATGTTAAAGTGGGGGCAAAAAGAATGGCTGACAAATTTGTGTTTTGTCAATGTACTATTTGCCTCTTCAAACAAACAACTACAGTAAATTCTCCTTTTAACAAACATTTCAGTAAGACCATAGAACTGAAAATGAACTTCAATAAGACACAGCTCAGACCAATACAGCACTAGTACAGATGAGGTGCGATTGGTAACTAATGTTGAGCAGATGGCGGTCAAGCCATTTGCTCTCTTGCATTCCAGTATTTTCATGTCATATTATCATGTTGACTAAAGGTTGAGCAGTGCAGTAGATGGTTTCCATCCATATCTTTTTTAAGTGTACAGAAAGGACACAGAGGAGATCTCCCTATACCAATCTTGAATAAGTCATGGCCTGTTAGGAGTCTAAAAGTTGCTACAGAGCATTTTCTTGGTAATCTAGTGATTCTGTCGTGTTATTACATAAATTTTCCCATGGTTTTCCTTTTGTTTGTAATATATACTATCTTATCCTGTTATATGGTGGACTTTGAGACAGTGATGTGTTTTAACAATTAAAATTTAGTTGAGTCGATTTTGTAACACTACATCACTTACTTTTTAATTTCGGAAAACTAGTTTCAGAAGCCATGTGCTTCCATTGTCAATTCCTTTGGTCGACTACCGGTATTGCTTGCTGTGGTGGTTGTCTCTGTCCCTGGTGGTGGTTTGATGAACTTCTGTATGAGTAGATCGCCTGGCGGTATTTCAAAATTGAAAACCCGGTTCTTGTTTTTCCATATATATATGTTTTCCCAAACTTTTAATTCTGTCTTCCTTGTGATGTTTTTGAGGATTTTTGGGCTTCTATTTATAGTGTGTTTCTCTTTCCAAAAATGCCAAATGCAGTAGCTTGGCATTTTTGGAAAGAGAAACACACTATAAATAGAAGCCCAAAAATCCTCAAAAACATCACAAGGAAGACAGAATTAAAAGTTTGGGAAAACATATATATATGGAAAAACAAGAACCGGGTTTTCAATTTTGAAATACCGCCAGGCGATCTACTCATACAGAAGTTCATCAAACCACCACCAGGGACAGAGACAACCACCACAGCAAGCAATACCGGTAGTCGACCAAAGGAATTGACAATGGAAGCACATGGCTTCTGAAACATGTTTTCCGAAATTAAAAAGTAAGTGATGTAGTGTTACAAAATCGACTCAACTAAATTTTAATATACTATCTTCTTTAACTTTTTTATTATATGTTGATATAATGATTCTTTTGATAGAGTGATAACTTATTGGATCTGATGAATTTAATGTAATTTTACTACCTTTCTTGGCTAGAAACTCAGCTGTTTCATTACCCTGTATTCTGCAATCCATTGAAGTATTAACCTTTTATTTAAATTCATTAGTGGTTTTATGATTTTGCTGCATTCTGCAATATTTAGGTTATTAAGGGTTACATCAGATGTTATGGATATTTTAGCTACTTTAGAGTAAGATAATAGTACAACCTTTTCAAATTTATTTATATGATATGGTAGGTTCTTTAAGCTCTGAAGTATTGCCAAAATCTCTCCATCAAAATTTGTGGTATTTAAACTTAATATTTTGTAAAAGAAGAGATGCATGTTGCAGCATATCTGGGTCAATTAGTGACAGTTTCCGGTAAAATGAACAAACATTTAAAAAAATAAAAAGAGTAACTAAGCTCGGAAAGCCCTTTTATGCATTAAAATCATATTACTGAACAAATCATTCAGACTTGAAACATCCAACACCCAATTGGTTAATCCTAAGGTATGCTTGCAAAACTGGGACCTCACAGCCAGACAAAAAAATATCCTAGAAGATGTTGAAGGGGCATGGAGAGGAAAATACTTGACATATCATTGAAAAGGACAGGATAACTAATAAATGGCTGGAGGAAAGTACATCCTTCAAGGACATAGTTCACGAAGTGACAAGAATAAAGTGAAAATGGGAAAACATGGTTTAAGGAGAGTCGTAATGCCCTATCTTGCCAATGCTAAAGTTTGACCCATTATCTCAGCAACAATTTAATATAATGAGCTACATTTTTCAAGGTATATTTAGCAATTCCTTTGCAGTTGATTGATGAAAAATAGAATACTTCTGTTCATTAGAAGAAAAGGTATAATTTTTCTTAGTAAAGTTCTTACAGTTTTATTGAGAAACAATGATTTTTAAATTTAAAAAAATAACTAATTCTCATACATAAAACCTTTTTGTTAAAATAAAGCATATTTAGATACAAATATGTGGTAAAAGTAGCAGCTCTAATGTCAATTAGTTTCTGAGATAGTGGGACATTTGTATAGAAAATGTTGCTTCTCCAGAAACTGCTTTACAACACAACATTAATAAAACATGTAACCTAATTTTCCAAAACCAACTTTGCAAGTACTTCTCACACTCTCACATGAAGGAAATATGAGCAGGATGCCAATGCTGCCAACTGCTAAATTAAAACTTTCCAATCAAAATAAAAAAATATATATTTTCTAACACTAATATTTACAAAGTTTTTGATGTTTTATGAAGTGAGTGTATATCACAATGTTTTTAAAAAATTACTATGCAGGATTATTTTCAACAATATTTTTAAACTATTTACAATTAGCGTACCTCACTGAAGATATACCAAAATGAGCAGGAAATTTTAGAGATTCATGTGCAATAAAATATGAAAATGGAAAAAAATTATGAAAATCCCAAAGAGAACAAAGGACACAAATAATGACAATATGGGACCCCTACAAAGGAAAAAGTCAAGGAATGCCAGAAGTCAGATGAGCTGACTTCTTCAAACACTGTCTCAGAACAAACAACAGCAGATCAACCCAGTGCAGGAAAGGGTCTAAGAAATGTGAAGGACACCAGAAAAGACTAACACCAACAAGTAAAGTCAACACATTTCAGTGACAAAAGTGCCAAACACTCTACTTTGTTAAACCAGAGCTAATTATATGTAGAAGGGACTATCATCAATAAATAAAATCATCTCAATGACTTAAGGGGAGTCAGAATGGAATTTTCATAATTTTTTTACGTTTTTGTTTTAATTACATATGAATATTTCGAACCTCCCAATCATTTTGGTATAACTTTCATAAAGGTACGCTAATTAAAAATAATTTTAACTTTGAAAATAATCCTGTGTAGTAGTTTATTAGAACATTTTGGTTCACTCACTTCGTAAAACACAATAACTGTGTAATTATTACTGTTAGAAAAGAAATCTTCTGTTTTATTTTGATTGGAAAGTTTTACTTTCACTATTCGCAGCTTTTCATCCCGCTCACATTTCCTTCACGTAAGTGTTTCAAAGTACCGTGAACTTGTGATTTGAAAAATATGTCACATTATGTTTTAAACTTATATGTTTGAAAGCAATTTCTGAAGAAGTAAAACGTTTTATTCAAACGTCCCATTATCTCAGAAATTAATTGACACTAAGGGCTGGAATTTTTACCACACATTTGCACCTAAATAGGCTTTATTTTGACAAAAAGGTTTTATGTATGTGGATTAATTATTTTCTTAAAATTTAAAAAGTAATAATTTTTCAATAAAATTTTAACATCTTTATTAAAATGTATATATGTTAAATAGTTGCTGAGATAATGGATCAAACTTTAAAAGATAGGACATTTTGACTCCCCATTTTGATTTCTCTAATTGGATAATCTAGTGCTAATTATGATATGCACAAACTCCATCCACATGGACCAGCTTCATTAAAATTCAGCTTTAGTTATGGCAGATAACTTTTTCTCAATACATCTTTATATTCTTTAACTTTTTGCAGGTTGTGTAAATTTGCTTTACTCCATTTATTAGTTTGGATATTTTCCTTCTTATAAACTTTAGGTACTATTTGCCGTGCTATGATTTTAACCAGAAAATTATGTTAATCAATATTGAGTCCTCTCACAGTTCTAACATCAGTTATTAATGTCATTCTACTTTAGGAGCTAATGTACAATCTATTTGGTTTAGCGTGTTCTTGTCAGTTCTTGTCATGTGCCTTTATGGATGTTTGTTACAGACATCAAATAAGTTGTTGATTATTGCAAGTTTACCTAGACGACCTGGGTTTGATCCCAAGTGACCGCATGTTGGACTTGTGGTGGACAAAGCGGCGCTGGGGCGGGTTTTCTCCGGGTACTGCAGTTTCCCCCACCATCTCATTCCACCGGTGTTCCATTATTATTCATGTATCATTAGTTACACCGCCTGCGGTGCCATAATTAGTTAAAGCGGGCATTAAACACTACTAAAAAAAAATGCAAGTATAGATAATAATTTGCCATTTTTGTTAGAAACTTGGCGTTGCATGTGTTTATCTATGACGTTATTACAACATTTTTCTGTGTCAACTTTTGCATTAAAGTCTCCTTAAAATGACACATCACTTTTTGGTGTATCTTGTAATAGTCTCTGTAGGTCTTTGTAAAATAGTTCTTTTTCTTCTATTGGAGCATAACATGCTTATTAAAGTCATGTTATAATATTTGTCTTTTATTTTTATACATCAATCTCCCATTAAATGCAGTAAAATCTACAATATGGTTTTTAAGTTTTCGTGGGCAGTCCCTAACAGTTTACAAGCAGCTCTTCATCCTGATGCAGGGAGGACAGGACCCTGTGGCTCAGTCCTGGATAGAGCACCTGAATCCACAGGTAACCATTAGTGCCATCCTGCCGCCAAGAGCTGTATTTGTAAAGTGCAGTCACATCCACGAAATGGCATCTCTAGTTGACACAACCCTGAGACTGGTTGGGTTGAAATGAAGGGACAGGAATTTCAGCACATCCGAACCCACAACCTCCCAAATGCCAGTTGCAGATGAAATGCCTTAGCCTCGGTTTATTAATAAATAAATTGATTAGTTTTTACTTTCTCTATAAGTACTATAACTCAAAAACGAAAAGTCGATAAAATACCAAACTTAGTATCTTCCAGGGATGTCACACGGAGATTTTGAGAAAAATCCCCCCCCACCCCAACTACCCTTTACATGGAACTTTTTTCAAAATTTTTTATTAAAATATGATTAAAATGGCATATATTAAAGCTATTTACCTGACAAATAAAATGTATATCTTTAATTTTCTGAGAATAGCCTCTGAAGAGTAGTTTATTCTGGATGAATATTACGGAAGTTTGAATAACTGCTAAACCATAAGAGATGAACAAAAACTTACTACACAAAGATTGTAGAGCA
Organism: Hymenopus coronatus; assembly: GCA_030762935.1. Lineage (NCBI taxonomy): Eukaryota > Metazoa > Arthropoda > Insecta > Mantodea > Hymenopodidae > Hymenopus > Hymenopus coronatus. The sequence goes on along the minus strand of CM060881.1, from coordinate 170,125,635 downwards.
CATTAAAACACACAATTTATGTTATATACATTTTTTTTTCATAGAGTTGATCGTTTTAGAGATATTCCTTGTTATTGGTTTCAGCTATTAAATAGTTGTACTTTTCTCATACAGGAATTAGTCAACTCCTGTCCATACAAACAAGGAACTTCAGTCACATAGCAACCGTTTTTTTTTGTCTATCACTTTAACCTATGGTACTCCCTTATTTCACTTCTACTTACAAGGAAGCAAGTAATAAGACAAAATTAATTTTTTCTAGATTAGCATGAAGTAAATAAAACAATAAGCTTTTTAACAATAATTTGTGTTAGAGAGTAGAAAGAGTCATATGAAAGGAACACATCAGATTTTTTTTATAGATCAATCTCTCATTAAATGCAGTAAAACATATAATTTGGTTTTTAAGCTTCTTATTTATCAGGAGGAGTATTTTCGGAAAAAGGTCCGTGCATGTGTGTGTGTCTGTGTGCGTGCGTGCGTGCGTGCATGCGGGAGGGTGGGTGCGTGCGTATATGTACGTACGTATGTATGTGTGTGGTATGTATGTGAGCGTGCGTGTGTGTGTATGCATGTGTGTATGTGTGTGGAGTGTATGTGTGTGTGTGGGGTGTATGCATGTGTGCGTGTGTATGCATGTGTGTATGTATATGGGGTGTATGTGTGTGCATGTGTATGTGTGTGTGTCTGTGTCTGTGTGCGTGCGTGCGGGTGGGTGGGTGCATGCGTATATGTACGTATGTATGTATGTGTGTGGGGTTTATGCATGTGTGCGTGTGTATGCATGTGTGTATGTATATGGGGTGTATGTGTGTGTATGTGTATGTGTGTGTGTGCATGTGTATGTGTGTGTGGTGTGTGTGCGTGTGTGTATGTGTGTGCGTGTGTATGTGTGTGCAGGTGTGTATGTGTATGTGTGCGTGTGTATGCGTGTGTGTATGTGTGCGTGTGTATGTGTGTGCAGGTGTGTATATGTGTGTGCATGTGTATGTGTATGCATGTGTGCGTGTATGTATGTGTGTGGTGTGTATGTATGTGCAGGTATATGTGTGGGGTGTATGTGTGTGTGCATGTGTATGTATGTGTGCATGTATGTGTGTGGTGTGTATGTGTGTGTTACAGACACACTGCGCCCTGGGCTTATTGTATGTCAAACTCCTGGAGAAAGGACAAGATGAGTGGTTTTTCAGAGGGTGGCCGACATCCATACAGGGAGAGAGTCATTGGGGAGGGTCCCTAACAGTTTACAAGCAGTTCTTCATCCTGATGCAGGGAATGGCAGGACTCTGTGGCTCAGTCCCGGATACACAACCTGAGTGCACAGAGAACCACTAACACTAACCTGCCACCAAGTGCTGTATTTGCTGAGCGCAGTCACATCCACAAAATGACATCTCTACCGCTGTCTTCGTTGAACCTTACAACCCAGTTGGGTTGAAATGAAGGGACAGGAATTTCAGGGGATCTGATTCCACGGTCTCCCTAATGCCCGACGCAGATGAAACGCCTAAGCCTTGGTTTATTAATAAATAAATTGATCAGTTTTTTTCTCTATTATGCCATTTCCTTTACCTCTAATTTCTTGCAAGGCTACAACATCAGTATTTGTGTTTGCAGTTTGCTGCAGTTCTTGCATTTTCCAAGTTGCTGTTAAGTTTGAATGTTTCATGTACCTATACTTATTTTATTTATGGTCCGTCTAACATGCTTTGGTCATCTTCCATTAATCCAGCCAGCACTCCTTAGTGGCAATAATTTTTACTTTTTCTACATAGGTAGAGAAAATATGATACAGGGACTTCAGTGTAAGTACACCTTTTAGGGTTCCCTATTCAGAAAAAGTATTTTTAGGAAAAGGTCTGTTCTTTCATGTGTTTGTAACTCAAAAGTAAAAAGTTGGTTATATACCAAACTTTATAATTACGTTCAGTATCTTCAAAGGATGCAACAAACATTTCAAAGAAAATCCTCTCCCCCACCTCAAACTACCCCTTACATGGAAAAAATTTGGAACATCTTATTTTATCAAAAATGGCTCTAACAATTTTGATTAAAATACGATATTAAATATGCTTCATGAAGAATTAAACATACATTTTCTGAAAACACCTCGGAAGACCTCTTTACTCTGGATGATTTTTGCATAACTGGTAAACCATAAGAGACAGATAAAAACTTACTACACAAAAAATATGCATCTCGTTTAAACACAATTTATGTCATACTTTTGTTTTTGTTTCCAAGATACTTCTTGTTTGGTTTCAATTATAAAATAATTAAAATTTTCTTATATGAGAATTTGTCATTACACATGACCAAGTAAAGAGAGCTGAATTTCAATCATATAGCATGTACGTTTTAAAACATCTGAGCATTGTTTTAGCCTAATGTATTCCTATATAATAAAACCATTTCTACTAATATTTAAATCAAAATAGGTGAATCATTATCATTACACTTTGTTGATATCTAATCAAAAGTTGCAAAGAAAAACTGTTTCTGTTAAGAATGTGGAGCTCTACCGTAAAAACCCCAGTGAATTTTTGAGACAGCTTATTACCATGGATGAAACTTGATACATCACTACACTCCAGAAAGTCAATCACATTCAAAACAGTGGATTGCGCCAGGTGAATCAACTCCAAAAAAGGCAAAGTCAATTTTGTCAGCTAACAAGGTTATGACGAGTGTTTTCTGGGATGCACAAGGAATTATTTTCATTGATTACTTGGAAAAGGGTAAAAGTATCACTGGTGACTATTGCGCAAGCTTACTACAATGTTTGTGATGAGGTGAAAAGAAAGTGACCTCATTTGGCAAAAAAAAAAAAGTCTTGTTTTATCATGATAATGCTCTGGCCCATCGTTCAGTCTTTGCAATGGTAAAAATGTGTGAATTAAAGTTTGAAGTGCTTGAACATCCAACCTATTTGCCAGATCTAGCACCCAGTGACTACCACCTGTTCCCAAACCTCAAAAAATTTCTTGGAGGATGAAGATTTCACAGCATTGATGAGGTAAACAACTTGTATCTTATCATGAAGTGAAAATATGGCTCTGTCAGCAAGAATAGAATTATGACTGTACTATTATTTTCATGCAAGATGGGACAAATTTGGTACAAGAAACCTTCATCCTCCCTAAGCAATTTTGAGATGTGTGACCTAAATCCATGTGACCCTGTTTGTAGATATTTGACAGTTTGTGTTTATTACAGCATTGAATTTCTCCTGGGTCTAAAGTACTTACAGCATTGTAAGTCGCCATTGGGGCTGTCATCTCAAAATAATTTGAGGTCACCTTGTGGTTTACCGGGAAACATGCGAGTCAGTTGAGAAATTCAATGCTATGCCAGCATGTAGCCATGGTAGCTCAGTGGCAGAGCAACCGGCTAGAGACTGGGAGATCCGTGGTTCAAATCCCAGCTATGGCATTGAATTTTTCAGTCTGACTCTACTATCCAACTTCTGTCCTTCACACGGCTTGTGTAAAAAAAACAATTAATCCATACACATATATTGTTATTTCACCAGATATGCTGTGTGCAACTGTTACCCATGTTGTGTTGTGGATGCAGAATGTTGAGAAAGGACCCACATTGATGTTGGTAACAATAGGTGCTAGAATTGTGTTATCATGCATTTATTCTTTTCTTCATATGTCCTGTACTATGCAATGTTCTGACTGTATATAACAACATTTTTCATTTGCTGGCAAGATTTGGAACTTTTTTTTTTAAATATTTTGCAAGCAGATTGCTTAGCTTTCAGACACCTACCATCATCCCACACTGTTTGTCTGAGTCTGAACTGTGCCACTCACTTTAACTGTAACCACCTGGTATACTTGATGGGAAATTGCAAAGATGTTTGACCATTTTGCTAACTGGCAACTACACTATCAAGTGGTTTACATGATAATCATTAGCTGCAAATAATCAAGTATACAACGGCTCCAGCTTACCAATTAACGGTGGTACTGGCTCAGATGCATTTTGCTCTCTCCTCTCTTTCTACAAAAGATTAAGTTTAAATACCACAAATTTTGATGGAGAGATTTCGGCAATACTTCAAAGTTTACAAAACCTACTATATCATATAAATAAATTTGAAAAAGTTGTACTATTATCTGACTCTAAAGCAGCTATAATATCCATAACATCTGATGTAACACTTAATAACCTAAATATTGCAGAATGCCGCAAAATCATAAAACCACTAGTGGATACCAGCAGTTTGTGGAATAGAGGGTAATGAAACAGCTGACTTTCTAGGCAAGAAAGGTAGTAAATTACATCAAATTCATCTGATCCAATAACTTATCACTCTATTAAAAGAATCGTTATATCACCATATAGTAAAAAGATTAAAGAAGATAATGTATTACAAACAAAAGGAAAACCATGGGAAAATTTATGTAATAACACGACCAGAATCACTACACTACCAAGCAAATCCTCTGTAGCAACTTTTAGACTCCTAGCAGGCCATGACTATCTCAATAAATATTTATTTAGGATTTGTATAGTGAGATCTCCTCTGTGTCCTTTCTGTACACTTAAAGAAGATATGGATGGAAACCACCTACCGCACTGCCCAACCTTTAGTCAACATGATAATATAAAATAAGAACTGAAGTTTTCCTGGCGACGTATTAATTCAAACTCTTCTCGGGCTTCTAACCAGGTAAAAGATAATTTAGCTCTAAGAGTACCTGGTGTCTACCACATTCCTTGCGAATGCAGTGCAGCGTACATTGGCCAAACAGGATGCACTATTGCCACACGCGTTTCTGAACACCAAAGATCAATAAGACTTATGCAACCCAAAAAATCTGGACTGGCTGAACACTGTATAGAACAAAGTCACAGAGCTAACTTTACCAACACCAAGGTAGTGGCAAAGTGTTCAAACTACTGGAAAAGGAGAGTAAAAGAAGCTTTAGCCATCTCATCTGAAACAAATAATCTAAATCGTGATTCTGGCCTACAACTAAGTTAAAGAGCCTTAACACCTAATCCTCTACCTGCAGTCTTCCAAGGCTTGTTTTCTAGCAGGTTCGTACTGAAACACAAAACATTTGCCGTATAACTGCTATAAATAGTTTTCTACGAAGTCCATGCCCATGTCTCAGTCATCTTAAATACCAGGCCATAATATCACGCGAACCAATCAGATGTTAGCTTCATTCCAGCTCTTATAAATACCAGTCTCCGCAAGCTCAATCCATCATTCACCCTGAAAACGAGGAAGATGCACTTCTTCAAAACGTCGGTATCAAGCCAAGTTTTTACCTGGTTAGAAGCCCGAGAAGATTTTGAATTAAATGATAATATAACATCAAAATACTGGAATGCAAGAGAGCGAATGGTTTCCCTGCCAACTGCTCAACATTAGATACCAACCAACCACATATATCATAAAAAAACTTTGTTACACAAAACCCAAATACACATAAGTAAGATATTGCTTCTTAGGGCAAAAGTACTTATTTAACCCTTAGTTACCTGCATTAGTATAGTGCATATGCTGTTTTTCCTTTAATTCAAGTTTAAAATTGGAGTTCCAGTAAAAATTTATGGGAATAAACCTATAAAAGTATTATATAAAATAATAGAGAAAATAGAAATGAAAATACATGTACATCCTTTGTTAATCCTTTTCTCCCCAATTAATAGTTTAAATTCTTTTAAACAAGTTTTCATAATGCTTCCAAAAGCACCACCAAAAAGTGGTTCAAATGACCATTCAAAGCCAAATGTTGCAAATTCAAATCCCAGTGACTGTGGTAAAGGATGGGGAGAGCCCAAGTAAAATAATCGGTGTGATGCTTATAAGCTAATGGGGTTACATTTGACTGTAGTTATGTGGTTTTACTATTTTATTTATTTAAAAAAATCACTGCGCTTTTAGGGCAAAAATTGTATAAATGTTTACAATATAAAACAGCCTTGATTACTTGTCACTTATGGTTGAAGGTTAGTATAACATGAAATTAATTCTAGAGTACAATCCTATTTGTATAGTCATGCTTAAAATAGGCAGAACTTATAGGTACTGACAGGTAACAAAGGGTTAAATAGAGACAAAATAAGTTAGTAAATTTTCTCACATTATGGAATAACTGTTCACATCTTCGAGAATGTCCATCAATCTGTATGTTGTATAAGCCAGGTTGATTCCGTTTTGAATGAAAGCATTTATACATGCTGCTTGTATCTCTAAGTCTAACTACATACATGTCACTTGATCTTGTATCAGCTGTACTGTCAAGTAAAATTATATCCAAATAATAATATGAATCTTTAGGTGTAAATTTGATTTCAAGATGTCCAGTAAAGTCACTGGTTGGTGTAACACCGCTCTTATATGTCCATTCTTCACTGTTTCTACTGCTCTTACCTGTGAATAAACACCACAACATATTATTTCCATATAACTTATTTTAACTTTGTACACACATGTAGTCAAAGCATGGAAATCCCACCAAGCCAAAGAAAAGTGTTTACTTGTTTTCTTGCAATTGGATATAGATACAAAAAAAATCTTACGTGTTCCATTCACATGACTTTCTCTACATTTCTGCAAAAAGTTATTGTTAACAAGTTTTTGCTTCTATTTACTTGATGCTAATTGAGAAAAAATTAACAGAAATAGCTTGCTTCCTTGTAAGTAGAAGCGGAATAAGGGAGTACCATAGGTTAAAGTGATAGTCAAAAGCTGGTTGCTATGTGACTGAAGTTCCCTTGTTAGTATGGACAGGAGTTGACAAATTCCTGTATGAGAAAAGTAAGTTTTTCAAAGCTGAAACTAAAAACAAAGAATATCTTAAAAACGATCAATTCCACAAAAAAAATGTGTATAACATAAATTGTGTGTTTTAATGTGCTCTACATTTTCTGTGTGGTAAGTCTTTGTCCATCTCTTTTGGTTTAGCAGTTATGCAAAATTTTGTAAAATTCATCCAGAATAAAGTAGTCTTCAGAGGCTATTCCCAGAAAGTTCAAGATATACATTTTATTTGTCGTGTAAATATTTTTAATATATGACATTTTAATAAAAATCGTTAAGAGCCAATTTTAAGAAAATTAAAATCTTCGAAAAAAGTTCAATGTAAAGGGTAGTTGGGGATGGGGGATTTTCTTTATAATCTTTGGGTCGCATCCTTGGAAGATACCAAGCCTAAATACGAAGTTTGGTTTTTAACAGGCTTTTCATTTTGAGCTATGCCATATGCACGCATGCGCATGCACACACGCACGCACACCCACACCCACCCACCCGCACGCCCCCCCCCCCCCCCACACACACACACACTAACAGAGCTTTTTCTGAAAATACTACTTTTTGATTCAAGCTACCTCAAAAATGCATTTTCGATGAAATCTCAGTATTAAAACAATACCTTCTCTTCCTACTATGCAGATAAAGTAAAAATGTGTTTGTGTAACATCAGGTAAGTGTAAAACAGCTGGTACATAATTTGAAAAACAATTATTATAAAATAAATAAAACTTTTATCTAACATCCAACCTGAGCTTTGGTCACAGTTGCAATTCAGTTGTTTTAGAAGTTGCTATTGAAGACAATAGCTAAGATAGTGATGAGCAATAGTGGTATTCAACATCTTGAATTTATTGGTCTGAAACAATATAGTATACTATAAAAAGAGTTAACTTACCTGAAGGAATTAGGGGAACATTCAATTCATAGCTTCTGATCCAGTTAACAGAATTCCATTGACATACATTTCCCATAAAGCACTCATCAAAAATGCTTTCTGTATTGGGACCTGAATAGAGATATGCACACACATTTCAATTAATTTTATCCTTTTTCACTGAAGAATGTGTAATTAATATTAAGCACCATATAATTACAACAAAGAATAAAATATAAAAATGTAGCTTCTTTACAAACTGCATAATACACACTTGCAGAAATTTACTCAAGCTTCAAAGTCATGACCATGGAGTTTCTGGTGTAGCTGCAAGTGGTAAGGGTGAAATGTATTGTTATACAGTATTTGCATAACTATTACCTACTGATGTTTGTGTCTTATTCCAATGCCCGCATGCTAATGTGGGGATTGTTTAAGACAGCGTCTAAAATTATATCTTCATTGTGCCCAGAGGTAACTGGTGCCTCTCTAATAGGACCTGCCCTTTCAAATGTCCTGTTATACGTAAATGTCGTTCAACAGTCCGTAAAGTGTTGTGTGTACGTTTTCGTCTTTCTGGAAATCTGTTTCCATACAGGCATTTAGCCTGGAATACATGGCAAGTTCACGACCGACTGAGTCTGCCTATCTAAGAGGCTGTGAAGTTCATAGGAGATGACCTTAGCTGTGGGTATACCACACACTTTTATATTTACTTTGTGCATTTGCATCTAATGGGGCATGTCTAGACCTAAAGTATCTGCTGGTAGTATTCGCTAACCTACTGAGGGTTCCAGCTGCCAAAATTTTGTAGAGAACATTCTCTAACTACAAAGAACAATCGATAACATATTGGTGTTCTAGTATTTTGAAATTGTTTTATTAACTTTATACAATTTTAAAGTTTCCTTTATTATTTAAAGTCTTAGTGAAGTTTCTTTTTCAAAATAATTAGAAAGAAAATTAAGGATCGAAGACTGAAGAACATGTAAAATGAACTGTCGTTTATTCTTCATTTGTTTAACTTTTTGTTTACACCTAAAATTATTAGAGTGACAAACACTGAACTAACTTTGCTCTTACATACGTAATGCATAAAGAAGAAAAAAAGGCCATACAGACTGTGGGACTCAAACTGCTGACATGCCAGAGGTGATAAGGGAACACAAAATTAACCAGTTGAGCTACAATCATTGCGTCCCCATTAACCATTAAAACTTTAGGTATAGCATCACCCATGTGTCCCTCTTCACTTCTGATCTCTGTATAACTGTTGTGGACTCCTTTTCGTAGCTTAGGCCATTCATTTAGCCTTCATTATTATAATTTACATTGTAGAGCATATACAGCGATCCTATTGGTATAACGTGAACTGTAACAGGAATTATTAAGCGCATGTTTTTGGAATGGACGTAACTATTGCTGATAAAGTCTATTTTCCAATAAAGAACAGGTTAGATTTGCATGGTTACCAAATGGCTGACAAGCATGGTAATTTCGACCTTAATACTTTCAGAGTATGAAGTGAGTAAGGAACAGGTGAACCATCTTGTATATATATAGTTTAATTTATTACATATAATTTATGTAACATTGGGCAGGAAGATAATACCAAGTTTTTAAAAAAAATTATGCAGATTACAGTTTGTAAAACTGCCTGAGAAACACATGAGTTATTACAAGTATTCATTTTTTTTGTTATAAATAACTATTATATAGAAAAAAAGCATTGGGTATGTGATCCAAACAACCAAAATACAATAATTTTAAGTTCCATGTACTATCCTTCAAATAGAAAATGTTGGCACCATTGAATATGGTCCTCATATACTAGCTAAAGGACAAAACCATATTATGTTTCCTTACTGAGTCAATTGAAGGATGCTAATTAGGTTAAATGTCTACACCTAGTGCAACATAAAGTTCTCTTTCCATTACAACAATGCACCTTCACACTAGCAAAACTGTATGAACGTCACTTTCACGACCTTCCATATGCCCCTCATTCACCCAATTTGTTTACCAGTAATTATTTTTTGATTCCAAATCTGAAAGAAAGGCTGGGTAAATGAATGATCACGTTAAATAATGAGGTTGAAGCTGAAACATGTCACACAGCTGAACAAATCTTATTTTACTGAAGATGTTAAAATTAGTAAAGGTGAACTAATTATTGATTTACAAGACGGCTATGTTAGAGGAGAAGAATGAGGAGGTGGAGGAAGAAGAAGAAGTAGAGAAAGAAGAAAAAATAATTTCTCTTACACCTTGTGTTTTCTTGGTTAGGCCAAGAATTATCAGACTACCCCAATATAATTACTTTCTACTTCCCCTCACACACACACACACAAAATTAATTGTCTTAGTTGCCGACAAAAATAGCTTAGGAAGACAAACACATTAAGAAACTGGTAACTCATGCTTCATTGTGAATGATTGTTTATAAACATAGGAATCAAAACCCTGTGTCACTTTGGAGGCAAGTGTATGCAAAGCTTAGAATCAGTTTCTCACAGCTTTGGAGGCATATTTAACAGCTGTTATTGGCTCAGTTCATCAATAATTATTATAACATCATTCTGAATCACTGGACTGTAGTTTATAAAAAACAACACAAAACTTCTTTTCCATCAGCAATATTATTATTGTTGTCATAAAAATAAAAATAAAAAAAATAAAAATAATAATAATAATAATAATAATAATATTAATAATAATAATAATGATGATAATAATCATTAAAAAAAACAACTCCGTGGCACGATAACTTACAAGGAATCTTGGCCTTCCACCTGGCCACTGTATCCCCCATCTTGATCCATAACAGATGTCATGGAAGGGATGCAGTATTGGAGAGTGAGACGTGGCTGGCTAATGTGGTCCTCATTACCTACTACTTCTCCATAGTAGAGCCACTTCTTCTATGTAGCTCCTGAATAGGCACTCCAGGTACCTCATGAGGCTGAGTGCTCCCTGGTCCAGATCTCCCAGTGGGGGAAATATCCCCACACCGGTACTGGGAATCAAACTCAGGTCTCCCACTTGGACCACCGTGTCCATCAGCAAATGCTTTTATTTATGCTCAAATTCTCCCCCTTCCCCTTCCTCTCCCTCCCTCTTTCTCTCTCTCTCTCCCTCCCCCTCTACCACTCTCTTTCTCCCTCTCCCTCCCTCTCTCCCCCTCTCCCTCCCTCTCTCCCCCTCTCCCTCCCTCTCTCCCCCTCTCCCTCCCTCTCTCCCCCTCTCCCTCCCTCTCTCCCCCTTTCTCTCCCTCCCTCTCTCCTACCCTCCCTCTCTCTCTCCCTCTCTCTCTCTCCCTCTGCCAATTAAGCAAATGAAAGTTACTGCCCTCAAAATACCAAAATACTTTACAATGCTTTAATAAAGTATACAATACCATGGTTTCAGTTTTCTTATTTAGTTTACTTACTGAAGGTTACTTTTTGACTGGACTGAATAGGAAGACCAAGAGCATTGTTTCTTGCTTGGACTTCAATTGATCCTTGTTTCTGTACTGTGGTGATGTTGGCAAAACCTGAAAAAACATTAGCATGCAAATATTAAATATTGTTGAAACACAATACATATAAAAGCTCTATTCTATTCAGTCATATGAGCTGAAAATTAAAACAATCAATATTTATCCCAACACTGGTTTAACATTTACATTCCAGCCAAGAAAGGTGGTATAATTACATCAAATTCATATGATCCAGTAAGTTATCACTCTATTAAAAGAATCATTATATCAACATATAACAAAATTAAAGATGATAATGTATTACAAACAAAAGGAAAACCATTGCAAAATTTATGTATTAACATGACCAGAATCACTACACTACCAAGAAAATCCTCTGTAGCAACTTTTAGACTCCTAGCAGGCCATGACTGTCTCAATAAACATTTATTCAGGATTGGTATAGGGAGATCTCCTCTGTGTCCTTTCTGTACACTTAAAGAAGATATGGATGGAAACCACCTACTGCACTGCCCAACCTTTAGTCAACATGATAATCTAACATCAAAATACTGGAATGCAAGAGAGGGAATGGCTTCACTGCCAACTGCTCAACATTAGATACCAACCAACCAACATTTATTTTCAACAAAAGAGTAATCAAAGCATTTAATTGCCCCATCAAATCTTAAAGGTGATGCCACTTTTAGTACATACATACTTTCACACTGGAATGTTGGTGTTAGTAAACTCTCCATCTATTGGAATGGGAGAATCAGAGTGAAAAATTCAATGTCATAACCACAAATTTTCAAATAACCATGCTGCTGCTAACATGCCAATACATTAAATTCGTCTACTTATTCTTTTCAGGCATCCTCAAATTCATTTTAAGATAAACTACCTCAATGGCAACTTACAATCTTGTAAGTAGGCACTTACAAATTCCTGGCTTTATAGATTCAGTATTAGGTCTTGAGCTACCTACAGAGCATAATCTATAGGCAGTGGTATGGCTAAAAATGGCTGTTGCACATAAATAAGCCACTGGTTTTTACTTCCTAGTATAATGGTTTAGTAGCAACTAACAACAATATTTTTATTTATTTACTTATTTATAGTGCTAAGTGTATACTTGATTATGATCTAAACTTAACCATAGTTACTTGGCCAGGACATAAATATTATTATTGTATAATGTTTACATTATGAGCCTAAGTTCGTAAACTGGTGACTTGTCAAAAAATATACTTGAATAACTTAAATTCTAATATGTACACATACAAAGATATTATTTTAAAAATATATTGAAACATTGATTTGTATGGTAATAATATAATATGTATATTAGCCTAGTGACTTCAACATTGTGTCATCCATTAATTCTTGTATAGAGTAATATGTTTTATTTGCTAATATTTCTGTAACTCTTTTTGTGAACAAATTTACAGTTTTTATATCTTTGATTTTTGTGGCAGTTTATTATATACTTTTATACCCATATAGTAGGGTTTTTTTTTTCATAGAGTGTTAGTCTATGCATGGGGAATTTTATGTTAGCTTCTTTCCGAGTATTGTGTGATATCGGTTTTGTTTTTCCATGAACTTGTCATAATTTTTGTAAACGAAGGTTAGCAACTCTAAGAGATAGATTGAAGGCATTGAAATTTGCATTTGACATTATGCATATTTTTACTTTCTGTATACAAACTATGTACATAGTGTATAGAGAAGGTATTGTATTGTACCCAAAAATTTGATACGGAGATTTCCACCGGAAATACATGTTTTGAGACTTCCTGAATCCAAAAAAAAGCATTTTTAGAAAAATGTCTGTCCTTCTCTGTGTGGTGTGTGTGTGTGTTGTGTGTGTTTGTGTGTGGTTGTGTGTGTTTGTGTGTGTTGTGTGTGTGTGTGTGTGGGGGGGGGGGGGCAGCATAGCGCAAAAACAAAGCCCAAACTTGGTATTTATGATTGGTATCTTCCAAGGATGCAACACGAAGCTTTTCAAAAAAATCCTCCCACCCCAAACTACCCTTTACATGGAAAAAATTTCGAAAATTTTGATTTTCTTAAAAATGGCTCTAACAATTTTGATTAAAATACAGTATATTAAAGATATTTACCTGACAAATAAAGTGTATGTCTTGAAGTTTCTGGGAATAGCCTCTGAAGACCTCTTTATTCTGGATGAATTTTACGGAATTGTGCATAGCTGCTAAACCATAAGAGATGGACAAAAACTTACTGTATAGAAAATGTAGCTCGCGATAAAACACACAATTTATGTCATATACATTTTTTCGCGGAGTTGATCATTTTTAAGATATTCTTGGTTTTTTGTTTCTGCTTTGAAGAACATACTTTTTTCATACAGGAATTTGTTAACTCCTGTCCATGCAAACAAAGGAACTTCAGTTACATAGCAACCAGCTTTTGGCTATCATTTTAACCTATGGTACTCCCTCATTTTGCTTATACTTACAAGGAAGCAAATAATAAGACTATTTCTGCTAATGTTTCTCGATTAGCATGAAGTAAATAGAAGCATAAGCTTTTTAACTAAAATTTGTTGCAGAGATGTAGAGAAAGTCATGTGAATGTAACACATCAGATTTTTTTTTCTGTATTCTGAATTCGGTTTCCCACTTAAATATACAACATATCAAGGTATTACTAAATATCCTTTATCCTCTATAAATTTTCCCTCCAGTTAATTGTGGCCCTGCACTGGAAGATAATGTGAACTCCATCTTCCTTCTCCCCACAGATTGGACACACTCTCTCTCCCTCATTCCCCTTAATTTCCAAATGCCTTATCTAAACCAGGCTATCCCTCTTCTTTTTTTTTTTTCTTTCTGTTTTTTAACATATCAAAATGTACTTCTCTTTCTCTGGATCATCTTTTAGCTCCCCGAAAATGCCAGAAAAATTTTCTCTCTTGTTTGAGAAAATAAAATTTGTCTATCCGTTCTTCCACCCTAGATCTCACTTTCTTCCAAATGACTCTTCCAAAATATCCAATATTAGCTCAAAAATCTCCTAAGCCATTTCTAATTAGCTGTTTCTTAATTTTCTTCATCCAGAAATTAGGAAAAACACCCAAATTTTCTTTTTTATATCAGGCATATTTTCAGTAAATCAGTATCAGGGAGCTCTTGGATCCGAAATAAATATTTCAATACTTTCTCCATCGTTAACCCCCTGACACCTGCCTTTCCTACTTCTATTAAAACTGCTGTAATTGCACTATTATGGATTAGTTTGCAGAAGCTTGTTAATAATAATCCATATTATACCAACCAGCAAGGCAGAGTACAGCCTTTCAAACCATCCTAGCATCATGTATAAACATTTCCATATCACTGTCATGGCCATTCTTCCCTTAGCCAGTGCAGTTCTTTTCTGTTTCTGCCATTCTCCATTACTACTCAACTTTATATCCAGATATGTGAACTCATTAACAACCTTAATTTCTTTGTCTGCCATAAACCAGTTTTCATCTTTTTGCAATTTATTACCCTTCTTAAATACCACACTCTGCCACCCTCCCTCTCTAATTCTCCCATCCTCCCTCTCTTCTTCTCCCATGCCCCCTCTTCCCATCTCTCTCCCTCTCCCTTTCCCGCTTGTCCTTGCTCTCGCTCTCTTCCTTTCCCTCTATTTCCCTCTCTTGCTCTCCCCTTCTCGCTCCCTCACTTACTTTCTCATTTCTCTCGCTCTCTCTATCTCTTTATCTTGCTCTCATTCGCACTTTCTCTCTGTCTTGCCTTCTGAATTGTTGCACATTGGTTGAAAGCTGTATTGGCCAATCTCAAGAAGTTGGACTCAAAAACAGAAATTGGAATGGTGAATATGGAGGAGAAAATGAAACTGGACTAACTTACTGCAGCAAGACACTTGCCAAGTCAGTAAACAACTACTGCGTTACCCGGCAAGAGCTCCTGGAAGTAGTGAAGGCACTGGAGCATAATCAGCTAACCAGCTTCAGATAGCAGATGCTGTTGAGTCCAGAGACTCCGAGAATCCAACTTTACACCAGAACAAGGAATCACTCCAATGCTGCTGCCACGTGAAGAAGACCCAGTCCGAAGGGGTCTGGCTACTGCACTAAGATGGAGAAGAAGGTGTGAGTTGTAGCTGTCCATGTGATTTCAGCACAGTCTGCAGATGGAAGGGACAGCACAGGCCAGAGGAGGGAGCAGCAACTTGGGGTGACTCCTGAGAGAAGTGCAGCCATGGACTAGACCTTCCTGGAAAAACTTTGCACCCTAGGGTAGTGTGGATAAGTACTACTGGGCCCCAATTGGACTTACTGAAGGCAAGGAAGGTGTACTGTTTTGGAGCCACCTGGTAGGAAAACACACAAGGACCAGGAGCTGATGGAAGTCCTGGAAGAAGAACATGCGGGGACTTCGGAAGGCATCTTGGACAAAAACACTCGACAAGCTCCAACAACAGAATAACTCGTTGAGGTTACAGGCAGATATTGAGAAGTGGTGCTGCAGCAAGTCGCATCTCCCATAGACCAGGAGTTGGGTGTCGCCTGCAGCCATATAATGGGGAGCACCTTTCAAACGCATCACCATGATGTGGCTGGGTCATTCCCTGTATCAGACAAGGGTAATAAGTATCTATTGGTAGTCACAGAGTACTTCGCCAAGTGGCCAGGGGTGTACACCATTCCCAAACAGGAAGATATGACCAAGGTAAACTGCCTTGTAAAAGAACTGTTCTGCCACTTGGGTAGGGGTATTGGAGCTCCAATTTTAAGTCTAGCTTGGTGAGAGAAATACAGGAGTTACTTGGAATTTACAAGACATATACAACACCTCTCTATCCACAGCATGGTAGAGCAGTATATCAAGACTCTAGAAGAACATTTGAGGAAGTTCATGACAAATTAGCAGAAAAACTGATAGGTCAGAATGCCATTTTTACTTTCTCTACATATACTATTGTACATAGTGTATAGAGAAAGTATTGTATTGCACGCAAAAATTTGAAGATATCACTGGAAATACATGTTTTGAGACCCCTTAATCCAAAAAAAAAAGCATTTTTAGAAAAATATCTGTGTGGGTCTGGGATCAGCATAGCTCTAAAACGAAAAGTATTTTTAAAACCAAACTTGGTATTTAGGCTTGGTATCTTCCAAGGATGCGACACAAAAGATTTTCAAGAAAATCTCCCCACCCCCAGCAACAAGTTCGAAAATTTTGATTTTCTCAAAAATGACTCTAATGATTTTTATCATATATTAAAGATACTTACCTGACAAATAAAATGTATATCTTGAATTTTTTGGGAATAGCCTCTCAAGACTACTTTATTCTGGATGAATTTTATGGAATTTTGCATAATTGCTAAACCGTAAGAGATGGAGAAAAACTTACCATACACAAAATGTGGAGAACATTGAAACACACAATTTATGTTACATATATATATATATTTTTTTTTTCGTGGAGTTGATCGTTTTTGTTATATTCCTAGTTTTTAGTTTCACCTTTAAATGACTTACACTTTTCTCATACAGGAATTTTACAACTCCTGACCATAGAAACAAAGGAACTTCACATAGCAACCAGCTTTTGACTATCGCTTTAACCTATCATACTTCTTTATTTTGCTTGTACTTACAAGGAAACAAGTACTAGAACTATTTCTGCTAAGTTTTTCTCGATTAGCATGAAGTAAATAGAAGCTTAAGCTTTTTAACAATAATTTATTGTAGTGATGTAGAAAATGTCATGTGAATGGAACACATCAGATTTTTAATTAATGTATCTCTAAATGGAATCACAAGCTGAATATGGCCATAAATATGGCGAGTGATGTTGTTTATTAAATGATTCTTTTACCTCTTGGCTTAATAGAATCACTTGTTCATTTGTAGAATGATTTTTTCAAAAGTCAGCCTGAGATGAGGAGAGGAGACTTTTGGATTCTAGATACCAGTTAAGCCTTGATAATATAATTTATTCCATGACTTTTGCCATATGACTGTTTAGTGATATGCGTCTATAGTTTATAGTATCTGCAGCATTTTTACCTGGTTTTAGAATTGGAATGATAATCGTTTTTTTCCCGTCTGTGGGACAGAAGTTTTGAGACATGTTTGTAGAAATTTAATAAATATTCTTTAGCTTTGGGGCCAAGATGTTGTAGAAGTTCAGGCTAAATTTTATCTGGTCCAGGTGTTTTCCTTGCTTTAAGATGATTCATTGCTGCTTTGAGTTCTGTAAAATTGAAAACTTTAGAGATAGCTTCTGTTGATTTTGGCAAGGATTTTGCAGTTTGATTTAGAACTTTTGATTTAATTGTTTTTTGTGTTTTTTTATACATAGTAAGCACATTTGATGCTGTATATTGAATATTAAAACCTGATGCTATTTTGTAATCATCTTTGATTTTTTTTTATTGTTGTGGATAATGGGTTGTTTACTACCATCCTTTTCCTGTAGTCCTGAAATATATCTGTATACTTTAGTTCCATCTTTTCTATAATCAAACTGTTCTGCAAAATTAATATATGTTTTTCTTTTTGATTCATGAATGTGATTTTCTAAATATTGCACATTTCTTCTTCCAGTTTATTAGGTTATCTTTATCTTGAGAAATTTCTGTTTTTCTTCTAGCTTCATACAATCTTTTTTTAATATATCTAATTCATTATTCCAGGAAGGTTTATATACTTTTATTTTGCCTTTAGGGATGTATTTCTGAGCTTTTTTTATTAAAATTTAGCTAAATCTTCTGTTTAAATGATTTGATGAATCTGTTGTAGTTATTTTATTCAATAATGTATTTTCCAATATTCTAATGTGTATTCTTTCAGTTTCCTTTTTTAAAATTTCAAGTATTTTTTTTCAATTTGGGTTTTAGCGAGATATAATGAAATATCAATGTTTAAAATTACAGCTCTATGACTAGTAGCAAAATCATCACTGACTTGTCTATTTGTTATCTCGACAATATCACAAGACACAAATGCTAAATCAGGATTTGTAGCAGTTCCTTGTGATGAAGATATGTTGACATGTTGTTTTTAAATATTAATTCTACTGCATTTGTATTTAAAAATTCTTCAATACTTTTTCCTCTACTATCAGTTTTGGAGTATCCCCATAGTTTTGAATGTCCATTGAAGTCACCAACAATTATGGTTTTCTGCTTTATGTTTGAATGATTCAGGTTTGGTATATTTTGGGGGTTGTACAGGTTATATATTGTACAATGTTCATTATTTTTCCATTTCTTTAGCCATTTCCCTCGACATTAGCTATTTTCATTTTCATCATTTACTCCCATTTCTTTAATTATGTTGAAGTCTGACGTTAAGGTACATTTAACTCCTACTAATATTCCACTTGCTATTTGTCTTGCTTTTGGGAGTAAATTTTGATTTTGATATAATTCTTTTGTTGTTTTAATATGTTGGCTTCGATAATGCCATTTAGAAATAAGCTTTTGGTTAATTCAGTCTTCTTATCTTGAGAAAAACCTCCTGCAAGTTATGTTTTGTTTTGCTCTCCACCCAGAGACCTGATTGGGGCACAGTTTTAGCTCCAGAATATTTTGCTTCGAGATGTGTAGTATCTAGTAATCTGCAGATTGTAATCTTTATGTTATAGACACCAGATTTTCACATTTTGGTGATTACATCATCTATTCACAACCCCTAATATGAATGGAGGGCTGCACTCATCTTTAGTTAATGTCTTTGGTCTTTGTTACCTATTTCAACATTTTCAGAATCGTTAACCCTGCCAATCACTAACACCTTTAATACAACCATACACATAGAGGAGCTGACAGAGCAAGGGAAGACAAGTACCATCGTCGTCCTCCACAATAAAGGCCACGGACAGAATTAACAACTACAGCTCTTATCTAATCTCTGTAAGCTGCATATTTTCAAGGATTTTAAACCATGTACTTACGAGATCAAGAAAGCATTGGAATTACAAATAAAAAAGTCTGATGTGTTACACTCGCATGACTTTCTCTAGCTACTCTACAAATAAACTTCTTACAAAAGAAAATTCTTCCTTCAACACCACGCTAATCGAGATAAACATTAGCAGAATTTTATTGCTTAGTTCCCTATAAGTAGAATGGAACTAAGGGACTGCACTAGGTTAAAGTGATAGTCAAATGTTTTAAAAGTTGTCGTTATGCGATTGTCATTGCAAATCGTTTCCTTGCATGATCAGAAGTGGAACAAAAGAAAATCGGACACTTTCGTCTGAGAAAAGTACTTCACAATTGAAACTAATAACAAGGAATACCTCAAAAACGCTAAGCTCCACGAAAAAAAAATGTATATGACATGACTTGTGTATTTTCACAACATCTGCATTTTTTGTATAGTAAGTTTTTGTCTATCTCTTAAAGTTTACTAGTTACTCCAAACTAAGCAAAATTCATCCAGAATAAACAGGTCTTTAGAAGCTATTCCCAGAAAATTCAAGATATACATTTTATTTTTGATAGAAAGTAAATTTAAAATCAAATTAATACATAATCTCTCTTCAAAATCAATAAATTTAAAGGTAATCAATGTAATATAAGTAATAAATAGATATGGCTGGTATTTTAATCAAAATCGTTATTGCCATTTTTAAGAAAAATAAAATTTTCGAAAATTTTTGCAGTTAAAGGGTAGTAGCAAAAGTGTAGTTGGAAACTCCCTGCTAAAACAAAATGTAAAAAGTAAAGCAAGATTTAATTTTAATACCTTGCCTTAATCTATGAATATAAAATAATTTTTTTTACAGTTTTCAACTCAGGATTAGTTCATATTATCATTTGAGCTTATGCAAATTGTTTTAAAAATAGGTGCCAATAGATTTTCCAGGCGCTAACCATTCAAGGAGTGGAAATTAAATACATTAACATTTTCAACAAAAAATACAACCAAAGCTACACCAAAGTACAGAATGATTTATATAGAACTGACACATTTCTTTCTTTAATTATTCCCTTGGAAATTCATTCAATGACCCAATTTTAGCATCAAATTAAGCAGAATGTTCTGGAGTTTTGATTCCTTGTCACTAGATGCACAGATGCTTTTATGTTTTATTCCTGGAGTTTCGATTCCTTGTCACTAGATGCCCAGATGTTTATGTTTGATTCCTAATTGCATTGTTGGCAGCTATTTCGACATTTTGTTCTTATAGTCAACATGAAAATGCAGTACACAGTAAATCAACGACTCTTCCTTGGGAAGCAATACTGGATTACATCACTTGTTTGCCATACATCAAATGAATCTATGAGCTTAATTGCAAGTTTCTTTGACGACCAGATAATTTCCAAACCTGTGGCCACCAAGATCTCTGGATTTGACATCGCCAGACTTCTTTCTATGGGGTTACTTAAAAGACAGGGTTTACGCCACAAGTCCCCAGACATTGGATGATCTGAAGCACATCACAAAGAAGACTCAAGTTATTGACAACAGAGTCCTCCGAGTGGCCAGTAACATGGAACGACATGTTGAGTTGTGCCTTATGCAGGATGGAGGACATTTTCAACATTTGCTATTGATGTAAATAATCTCCCAAAATTCCTCAACAACTTAGGTATATTAAGTTGCGCTAGCACAATTTGCTTTGAAACAATGAAAGAAAGAAATGTGTCAGCTCTATATAAATCACCCTGTAGAAACACAAGTAGAAGGCCATTACAGCAGGGCAACTCGTACTCCCCACAAATATTCACCTTAGTCCTGGAAGATATAACTCATAGTTTAAAGTGCTAGGGTAATAATAGGATCAGACTAACAAACCTGAAGTTTGCAGATTACACCACATCACCAAGTGAAATGCAAAGAATGAAACAAGAACTCAGTGACCACGGAAGAAGAGCAGTCTCACGACAAATGCAAGACACAGATAATGTAAAATCCCAGTAATAGTCAATGGCATATTTTCTACTCAGTTTTGTTCACTTTCCTGAGCTCTAATATATGTACTACCAATATGCTACCAAATGGAATTTACACTGTTATTAGATCTGATTTCAATTTGTCATCCATTATTTGAGTTCCAATATTCCTTCTCTGATACACAGCTGAGACATTTCACGTTGCTGAACATTTATGCCTGTTTTAAACCTCTGTTTCTAAGTGTTTATAGCTGATTTATTTTCCACTGTAGCAGATTAAAATAAACTCTTAGAACTTTATTCTCCTCTGTTCTTCTGGAAATATTATCCGGTTTTAGGACTTGGAACTGATAGTGTAAAATATTTTAATAACTGCTCTGTTCAATTTTTTGATAATCTTTCTTGTAAGACTTATAGATATTAAAAACAAGCACAGAAAACACTCTTATAGAAAGAATTATTGTAATGTAAACGCATGTGCAAAATATTACACTTACCTACATTGTGGCATCCTGATATTTTCTTTATCAAAACAATATCATCTTCAGAGCTTCTTGTGGCTTTGATTGTATATTGAAATTTGTCAATTGCATCTGTTGTATACCAAATGAATTGATGCACCTTTGAGATACCCTGAAAAATATTATACATTAATTATTTCTCCATCTCCCTCTCACTCACACTCTCCCACTCCCTCACATTCTCCCTCTCACTCCCACTCTCTCTCACCTCCTTCCCACTCTTACATCTCCCTCCCATATCTCTCCCCCACTCTCTCTTAGTGTCTCTCCTTCCCACTCTCTCTCATCCTCTCCATCCCACTCTCACCTCTCCCTCCCACATCTCCCTCCCACTCTCTCTCATCCTCTCCCTCCCACATCTCTCCCCCACTCTCTCTTACCATCTCTCCCTCCCACTCTCTCTCATCCTCTCCCTCCCACTCTCACCTCTCCCCCACTCTCTCTCACCTCCCTCCCACTCTCACCTCTCCCCCACTCTCTCTCACCTCCCTCCCACTCTCACCTCTCCCTCCCATCTCTCCCCCATTCTCTCTTACCGTCTCTCCCTCCCACTCTCTCTCATCCTCTCCCTCCCATATTTCTCCACTCTCTCTTATCGTCTCTCCTTCCCACTCTCTCTCATCCTCTCCCTCCTACTCTCACCTCTCCCTCCCATATCTCTCCCCCAATCTCTCTCATCCTCTCCCTCCTATATCTCTCCCTCTCATCCTCTCCCTCCCACTCTCACCTGTCATTCCTATATCTCTCCCTCTCTCTATTACCGTCTCTCCTTCCTACTCTCATCCTCTCCCTCTCACCTCTCCCTCCCATATCTCTCCCCCACTCTCTCTTATCGTCTCTCCTTCCCACTCTCTCTCATCCTCTCCCTCCCACTCTCACCTGTCCCTCCCACATCTCTCCCCCACTCTCTCTTACAGTCTCTCCTTCCCACTCTCTCTCATCCTCTCCCTCCCACTCTCATCCTCTCCCTCCCATTCTCATCCTCTCCCTCCTGCTCTCACCCTCCTACTCCCCCTTCCACTCTCACCCTTTCCTTCCACTCTCTCAACCTCTTCCTCCCACTCTCTCACCCTCTCCTCCTCTGTTTTCTCGCTCCCTCCCTTTGGCCTCCCAGTCTCTCTCCCCTTCTTTGCTCCCTCTCCTATCCTCTTTTGCTCCTCCCCTCTCTCTTGCTCTTCTCTCTATCTCTCAGTTCTATGGCACTATTCATCCTATATAATAAATTTACCTCTGGTTGACCTTTCACATTTACTGCCCCAATTTCAGTCATCCTTCCATTTCTTTGTTCCACATAGACTTGCATAGATATGTTTGATGCTGCTTTCAGATAATATGAGATTGTAATGCAAGTGGCATATCCTTTAGGTAAGCCCTTTGTAAACAAATATGGGCTCCTGAGAGTTCCTGTCAACTTTGATAGTTTTGTCAATCTGTAAACTAAATCAAAAAATACCACCAATTCAGGTTAGTTATTATATCTATATAATTTAAAGCTAAGAACTGTGTTTTTTAATTATTATGTTTTCTTTCCACCTAAAGGAAACAAATATTAATACCACATATAATGGTCTACACCCAGACCATGGAAGATGACTAAATTTTTATTGAATCATTATTTTGCAATATATTTCATTTTTTGTTATAATTTCTGGCTTTATCTACATGCCTCTGCCAGCAAATTGAAAGTTTCTTAATTTCAAAAGATGTGTAAACATCCAGTTGCACTGACTGGTCTTTGACAAAGTTAAAGATGGTAATGAGTGAGTCAAAAAAGTAAAAACCAGCTGCACAGTATTTTGCTGTCTGCATCCGTTGCCGACATTTTAAAATTGCTTTTAAAGACTTTACCTATCTACTCTATGAAAGGAGATGCTGGAACTGGCCACCGCCAATGTCCATACTTTATTGGCACCTCTTTAGGAAACTATCCATCACTCGCCGTAGTTCACCTTGAGAATAGCTGGCAATTTCCTGGCGGATATTTTGTTTTAATTCTTCCAGGGTGTGTGGATTTGTCTTGTACGCTTTATGTTTTAAGTTACCCCCAGAGAAAGAAATCACAGGGGGTTAGGCTGGGGGACCAGAGGGACCACAAATCCCTACTAATAATTCTGTCCAAAAACACACTTTCAATTGATCTCATCGAAAGATTGGGCATATGAGTTGTTGCACAGTCTTGTTGAAAAAATGCAAAGTAACACTCCCTGTATCTTAATTCTCTGAGGAAAAAAAAAAGAGGGGTAAAATTGTATTCACATATTTCCTGCATCACTTCAACTGTTGATTCGAAAAAGATTGGTCCTATAACTCTTTCTATGCTAATGATGCACCATACACCAATTTTTTCGTCATGAATGGGTACTTCATGAACAACATTACATTTCTCAGAGCTCTAATAAGATTATTTTGTGTAGGTAGAGCCAAGCCTCGACCGTGAAAAATATTAAATGTGGGTCTATTTTGTAATTTTATACTATTGAGAATCCACTCACAAAATGTGCAACCAATTACAGGATCACATGGTTGAAGAGCTTGTAAATTTTATATGGTTTTAACTTCAGCAATTCAGTATCTTTTCACACAGTGGCATAAGAAATACCTATCTTGTGGTTCTTAACCCATATCTGCCTGGTTTTCTTATATGTAGCAATTTTTGTAATTTTGAAATTATTTGTTCAATCTGATGTCCTTGTACTACAATAAAACTTGGTTTTGTTTAAAACCATGTATTTTGCAGGTTAGGGGGTGGTAC
The DNA here is from genome assembly GCA_030762935.1 of Hymenopus coronatus. Lineage (NCBI taxonomy): Eukaryota > Metazoa > Arthropoda > Insecta > Mantodea > Hymenopodidae > Hymenopus > Hymenopus coronatus. The sequence goes on along the minus strand of CM060881.1, from coordinate 170,101,347 downwards.
CATATGGTACCGCTAGGCACATATGAGTACCGTGATTGTTGTTTTCAGATTTAACTTCTCTTTCTTTGGAGTGTCAATAAAATGCATATCATAACTGAGAAGCTTTATTATTTTGTATTTTATGTGATAATTAAGCTATGTTTTATTTTCTACTGCACTTTTAAGATTCTACATGAAAATTTTCTAAACATTTTATACAGAGTCCCACTTAACACTGTGTGTGTGTGTGTGTATGTGATAAGAACGGCCAGCATATCTGTGTTCATCAAATAGGATGATCAACGGGTCCATACCGTCATACCTCAGGTCAACCGGTATCCTACAAAAACACCATTATATTTCATATAGCTTTGATTACATCCCTACACATTTCTACTAACTGCTAGTGTTGCTTCCTGCTGCTGATGATGATCTTACAGGATCCTTGGGTGGATTGCGTTGCTGTAGCAGTGTGATTGATCTCAGAAAAGCCAGCAGACTCATTTGCCCTCCAGATTTTTTATGTAGTATCCATACATTATGGACAGCTGTATCCAAAAAACCAGGAGAAAATAGACCACCACTTCTTTACTCGTCTTCCGATTCTGAAAAGAGACACACTCTCGTCCGTTCTGTCTGTATCACCCATGAAACGGTTATATCCACCAATTACAGATGGGCACTGCACTGCTATTAATTCATTACACATGTCTAGAGCATTTGCCCAGTAGCGTCTCCTACTCGGTACAACATTGTAGCCACTCAAAAGAAGAATACCAATAAAGGACATCATTTCTTCACCTATTATTTATGGATCTTGATCATTTAAAAATAAAGTATAGCATTCGGCTTCTGTTAAAAGACAATAATATCACTGTCAATAAATAACTCAAATAATTCTGTAGACAACTTATTTCTATAGAGTAGAAGATGAGTAGTCAGCTTCAGGAAAAAACCATTTATAAATGAATTTTCATCTCTTATCCATTCAGTTGGTTTTCTTGGGGGATTGATTTACTTTTTCTTTGTTGCACTTTCGTTCTGTGGTGTGACAGAGCATGAAATTGAACCACTGGGCCTAATCTCATCTTGATTCTGAGCCTCAGTCATCTTTCATTTCTTCAAAGTAAAGGCTTCATTATATTGTCTTGTTTCTTTTATGTGTTCTTCTGCTTCATAAATATCTTTATCATGTCACATAGTTCATTTGCACCATTTTCAGGCCTAAGAACAACTTCTGCTTTTGCAACTGATTTCTGAACTGAAAGGTTATCATGTAAACTGACAATATCTTCCTCTCCAGAATTTTTGTCAGATTCAATGTAACATCCGTCTGGTGGCTCAATATAGATAGCATCAAAATCTGTATTATCATCTAATATTTGCATAGCGTCAGCAAGTGTTATGCCTCTTGAACAACATATACAATAAGTATGACTGATATAAAGAGAAAAATTTGGTTATCTGCAAAATGCTATGGCATGTGGCTAGTGGTACCATATGGTACCAGGCTAATTCTAAGTTCTATACACTTGACAATTAGTATGCTTGAAGTGAAAACAAGAATTAAATATCTTCTTATAAGATTTTTGCAGCATTTCTCCACCAAATGTTGTAGCAAAATAGTCCCAATTCAATATATTCAATTACTTACTTGAAACGGACTTCCATGTTGAGCTATTCAGGAACTAGCATATAAGTTGACAAACTGCATACAATGTGACGTACATATAACTTTAAAATTTTACATTGATAAACAATGTCTGCAGTGTTTTGGCTAATGTAAACAATGAAGCACATTTAAAACGATCATTTTGTCAACACAGCAGCTCTAAATAATCATATGCACTTGTGGTACTGTACGGTACCGCTAGGCAGATTTATGGCATAATAATTTTGTAATGAAACTAGCTCCTAGGTGGGTTAAACGTTTTCTAAAGGCAGTTGGAATATTATTTCACAATGTAATGCAGTAATTAAGAGTCTCTACAAATGCACATTTCCATTTACTAAAGGAATTTCCCTTCTAATTCTCTGTTTCTTCAAAACACATGATTGTTAGTGCAGCAATAAATGTTTTGTACACAATAAACTTTGTGCACATGTACTAGCTGACTCTGTCAACAATCAGCAGCACAGGCAAATATACTGTCTGCTGGTCTTGATTTCAACACATGCGCCACACCATGCGCCAAACACTTCCAACTGTGATTCAGACATTAAAGGTAGGCTAGCTCAGGATTTGCCTATCCTTCACAGACAAGTGACAATTGCCTTTACATCGTTCCAGTATCTAGCATAGTCTCATTTAAAAGGCTGCTCTTTCCTTCTGGAAGAAAGTGGGTTTGCAAATGTTCAAGAATCCTATAGTTTAAATACTTCTAACTATATGGAATGTAATATTACATGTAGATTTTGTTTTGTTACGTGAAAATATTTCATTTTAGTTTTGGCACTCAGTACTAATAAATAGTTTTTAAAAATATTTTTGAAACAATTAAGCCTACCCTGCGGATCCGCCTCCGCAAAAATGTCATGTATATGAAGCAAAAGAACAATATAGAACTAAAGAACAAAAAACTAAAAACAAATAGCAGCTAGAACCACACTCATGGCAGAAAAATCCAGAATGTTTTCAAAAAATTCACATTCCACCCTCAGGCCTTCAACAAATTTAAAATGATCTTCAAAGAACACATCTTCTTAGCCCCACAAAACAAACACAGCATAAAAAACCTTCTACAGAACAAGTTGGACAAAACATCTACATCCAAGAAATCAGGAATTTACAGAATCAACTGTAAAAACTGTGAAAAAAGATACATAGGACAAACCAGAAGAAACATAAGAACCAGGTTGAAGGAACATCTGGGACTCTTAAGAAACAACCAAATGGAGAAATCAGATGTAGCCTCACATGCTTGGGACAATAGCCATAGAATCAAAGATAATGTCCACTTGTTAAAATCAGTACAGCGACCACTAGAATTGAATATATGGGAAAAGATCTTTATTTTAAAGCAGAAACCTAGCCTTATGAATTTCGGAATTCCCGCTGATGACAATCCGCTCTACAAGTTCATTTATCAGCCACCAGAACACTGGTGCTTCTGTAGGTCTTTCTTCTCTGGGGTGGAGACATCTGATGGTGGTTTTATGAGGCTTAGTATAAAGTTAACTCCCAAAACCAAAAAGAACTTTGGAACTAGATTAAAGGAACATTTCAGCAACATCAAAAACTACAAACCTGTAGTGGCAGCAAACTTTTGGAATGGCCATCACAACATAGAAAAAAAACTTGTCTATTAAAATCGGTTGGTCTTGCTTCAGAATTAAATATTTGGTAAAAGATGTCTATAACAAATTAATATAAAAAAACACAGTACTTTTCTTATGAACTTTGACATCCCACCAGAAGCTAACTTGCTATTAAGCCTCATAAAACCATCATCAGAATCACCAGGGTTCCAGCCAGTCGACACCTTGATGATGCCTTAAACAGAAGGTGAAACGCATCGGGAAAAGTTTTAGGTGTGTGAAGACATAAGAGTGCCTGGCTGACTCAATCTGTATTATTTTATAAATTACACCATCTCTAACTGAAGGCCAAGACCATCGTGAACTGCCTTGTAGAAGAACTGTTTTGATGCTGCCCCAAAATTCATTAACCATGGTAAGAGAATTAACGCTTGTGGTGAAGATAATTAAAGCTGTCGTCTACTGCATCCAGAGGCTGCCCGAGTGAGGAGGCTGGTAGTACACTAGGATCATCTAGTCCGCTACAATGGTGCTGGTTGGGACAACCAGCCCTGAGGAGGAAGCACTGTGTCTGTGCCTTACCTATCTGTAATCGTCTCAAGTGTGTGAGCAGGCTTTCTTTCAATTATATAGCAATTGTTGCACCTGTGAGGTTGGCTTCTATGTTAAGGGGATCATTAAAACTTCCAAATGTATTGAAAATGTTGCAAAAGACCTATACAATCATTTACCTCACTCAATCAAGGAATTACAAGAAGTAGTGAACAAAAGTAATGCAATAAAGACTTACCTGATAAAACATGTTTTTCCTCGATTGATGAATACAAAACGGAACCAAGATGAGTGATTTATACTTTTATTTTCAAACATTTGTTTACTGTAATTTGTTAACTTTTTTATGTAGATGCTTACTTATATCTGTTCAGACCTGTACATAGTTCTACTTGTTAAATTGGCAATTTAAATATATATTTTCTACCGCTTGTCAAATTAATGATGCTTAATTTACCATTAGCCTTCCAAAATTGTTTAATAGCTATTTTATGTATATCTACTAGAGCTGTTTTATATCAACTTGTTTTATTGTTTTAATGTAAATACGTATTTTATCCATTGTAAAATTGATGATGCTTTGTAAAAATATTGCAAATGGCAGAATAAATCAATTCAAATTCTTTTCATAGCTCCACTGCCATTGCCACACATGTTTGAGAAAATAACACATGAAGGGCAGCAGCACAACCTCAAAGCCTTGGAATGATATACCTGGGAGCAATGGATACATGCTAGAATTTCCACTTTATTCTAGAAATTTCTATCCACACTACCGAGAGGTCTTTAGGAAACAACATTTTACATTAGCATGTGCATTTATAGCAGAAGTTGTAAAACATATTAAGAAAAATGAAGGCCAATTATGCACAAATACAGATATCCATCCTCATAACACAAGAATAAAAATCTGATGTGTTACACTCACATGACTTTCTCTAGCCGTTCTACAAACTTCTTACATAAGATTATTCTTCTTTCTGCACCTTGTTAATAGAGGCATTCAGCACAATGTTCTTATTACTTAGTTCCTTATAAGTAGGAAGAAAATAAGGGAATACACTAGGCTAAATCGATAGTCAAATGTTTTAAAAGCTGTTGTTATGCGATTGTCATTACAAACCGCTTTTTTTATTGGCCAGGAGTAGAACAAAAGAAACGGACACTCCCGTCTCAGAAAAGTATAAGTACTTCACAACTGAAACTAATAACAATGAATACCTCGAAAACGGTAAGCTCCATGAAAAAAATGTATATGACATAAATTGTGTATTTTAACAAGGTCTACACTTTTTGTATAATAAGTTTTTGTCTATCTCTTATGGGGGGTCCTAAAACATGTATTTCCGGTGAAATCTCGACATGGAATTTTTGGGTGGAATGCAATACTTCTCTATCCCTATGTACATTGTACATACGGTGCTAGAGAAAATAAAAAATGACCTTCATGTTCAGATATGCAGAACAAACATTCTAAAAATAATCTCACAAATTTAGGAATTTAACTATATAATAAACTACCAGCAAACATGAAAAAAATAAAAATATGAAACAATTTAATAAAGAAGCCAAATCCTTTCTACTTACAGCAAACCTTTTATTGAGTAAGTGAATATATGACAGTTCAATTGTAAATAATATACAATGTAAACCTTGTTTAAATATTGTGCAAATTGTATATAATTATTGTTCTGTTGACGAAGCCCATATCATGTAACATGATCTAAATGGTGAATAAAAATTATATAATAATAATAATGATAATGATGATAATGATGATAATAATAATAATAATAATGATAATAATAATAATTAGTATAAAAAGGAAGAGCTGTAAGCTCTGGTGAGTCAGTTTTGGCTGGGAGTTCTGATGGTGCAGCTGTGTCAATAGGCCACGCGTTTAAGCAATGAGAGAAAACTGTACTAAGAATTTGTGGTGAAAGCATCAGAATAAAAACATTTATTGTAAACTGTATTTGAGATAATAAAGATACTTTTGTTATAGGATGACGGAACCTATAAATCAAGACTAGTTGCAAGAAAATGTCAACAAGCAAAAGAGTATCTTGATTTTAAAGACACCTTTAGTCCAGTCATAGAAAGCAGTCACTAAGAGTTCTTTTAGCAATTGCAGCACAAGAAAAGCTACAGGTGTAGCTTTGATGTTGAAACAGGCTTTTTTGTATGGATAGCTAGAGGATGATATGCCCATTTATATGAAACTGGACAAAGAAAGAAAACAAAAAGAAAGTGAATTACTTGTTTTGTCTTTTCTTCCTTGATATAGTTTAAAGAGACATTGATTATATGATATAAATACTGAAAAGAACTATATTTTTTCTTAATGGTAGCTGTTAGAGCAAGTAATGATAAAAATGTTTTATTTTGTTTAATGCTTGGTATAATGTGTATATTTTGAGTCTGAGTTTGATTTATTCTGCCATTTGTAATATTTTTACAAAGCATCGTCAATTTTACAATGGATAAAATATATATTTACGTTAAAAAATTAGAACAAGTTGATATAAATACAGTTCTGAGTACATATACATAAAATAGCTATTAACCAATTTTGGAAAGCTAATGTTAATTAACCATTGTTAAATTGACAAGAGCTAGAAAACATAAATATAAATTACCAATTTAACAAGTAGAAGTACAGGTCTGAACAGATATAAGTACCTACATAAAATAGTTAACAAATTTCAGTAAAGAAATATTTGTAAATAAAATTATAAATCACTCATCTTGGTTCCATTTTATAAAAAGCATGTTTTATCAGGCAAGTCTTTATTGCATTAATTTTTCTCACTATGTGTGGTATTTATGTATGATTTGAAGAATGTTTTTCTCTCTGCTATTTAGAAGCATTAAAATACAATTTATACCACAATCTGATCACTTATTTATTCTATTAGGTTTCTGAAAACAACAAAAGCAAATAAAATCTATTTTATCAACAGTTTGAAGCAGGTTTTTAGAAACTTAATATATGCATATTAAATTCACTTTGACTGTTTGCTGACATTCCTCGCTCATCCACAGTGTTGTCTTTCATGGTCTAGGGCAACGGTTCCCAACCGGTGTGCCCCGGCACCCTAGGGTGCCATGTGATTGGCTACAGGGTGCCGCGAGATATTGAGATAAACAAAAAAAACAAAAAAACAAAAAAAAAAATACCTTCTACTGAAGCCTTAAGTCTTGTAAGGTCTTGAAATAAATAAGTCAAATCAATTACTCTCACGCACGGCAGATGGTGATACTGGTTGATTCATTTCAATAATTCAGTTATACTAGTATCCCACAGATGGCATTACAGCTATACCCTGCCGAACATTCCCGAGACTTCGCTTCCTCACGAACATTCCCGAGACTTCGACAAATGAATATATAAAAGTGTACGCCGCTTTCAGTTGTCTTCCTCGCATTGATTCACAGTGTTTAGCTATGGATAAGTTCATTGTTAAACGTAAACGAGGAAACCCTATCCCTGTGTGTTTAGTTTGTGGCGAAACACTTAGCAACGAGGCCATGGTACCTAGCAAACTGAAGCAGCATCTTACAACAAAGCATCCTAGTGTGTCACAGAAAAGTGTAATGTATTTTTCACATATATTAGAAGGGGAGAAGAAAACAGCTGTGCGAATGGTAAAGAGAATGACCATAGGTGATACTGCTCTTGAAGCCTCATTTAAAGTAGTAGAACTGATAGCTAAAAAAAAGAAACCTCATACTCTTGGAGAGGAAATCATTGGCCCTGCATGTCAAGTTATAGTTTCAACAATACTTGGCGAAGGAGCAGCTAATCAAATTTCGAAAGTTCCTCTGTCCAACAACACAATCAGCCGCAGCATATCTGAAATGTCATGCAATATCAACGAACAAGTCACGGAGAAAATAAAAACTTATAGAACATTTGCTTTGCAAGTAGATGAGAGTCTCGATATTGGTGACAAATCGCAACTCCTTGGTTTTATCAGATATATTGATGAAAAAGATATTAGTGAACAGTTTCTGTTCTCTAGACCGCTAGAGACTACAACCACAGGCCATGATATTTTCGTTTCTATTAATTCCTATCTCAATGACCATGATCTTTCATGGAAAGACTGTTGTAATATATGTACAGATGGTGCACCATCTATGTCTGGGAAAATTAAAGGTTTTACTGCCAGAGCTCTCAATGAAAATCCATCCATTATTATAACTCACTGTTTTCTGCATAGAGAGGCATTAGTCATGAAAGCGTGTAATGAAGATTTTGCTGAAGTGTTTAACCAAGTTGTGAAAATGGTGAACTATATGAAGTCTCGACCTTTAAAGTGCAGAATTTTTGAACAGTTATGTCGCGCAACGGATGCAGCTCATACCTCTTTGTTACTTCACACAGAAGTAAGGTGATTGTCACGGTGGTTGTATTGAACCGGTTTCTCGAACTTAAAGAACAGCTAAAAGCTTTTTTAAGGATGAAAATCAAGACACATTTCATGAGCTCTTACTAAGTGATTCTTGGTGTTTTGAACTGTCGTATCTGGCAGATATGTTTCATAAGCTGAATGAACTGAATGTTTCGATGCAGGGTCGACATGAAACAATAATCTCCTCAACCATTAAATGAAAGATTTTAAAAGAAAACTTAGTTCTTGGAAGTCTGCAGTTCAAAAAGGAGATTTGTCGAACTTTCCATCTCTTCTTAATGTGGCAAGAGATAAAGATCTGGGTAAACTGAAAGACCGCATTTGTGATCACTTATCAAGATTGCAAGATGCAATAGATGCGTACTTTACAACTATTTCCACTACGAATCTCGACTGGGTTGTCTCACCATTTGATTTCATAGATAGTGCAGAGGAAATAGATTTCACTGCTTGCGAACGAGATGAATTTATTGATCTTTGCACTGATTCCACACTCAAAGGTAAATTCACCAAGAGTGAGATGTCGGTGGCTAGTTTTTGGCTTCAATGGAGAGAGGAGTACCTTACCTAATGAAGAAAGCAATTAACGCACTTTAGCCCTTTTCAACATCCTATCTATTCGAGCAAGCCTTCTCTGCTATAGTGACAATAAAATGCAAAGCAAGAAATAGACTGAATAACCTTGAGGATGATTTGCGTGTTTCACTGTCAACTGAAAGACCCGACATCACATATCTGTACTCTAAGCATCAATCACAAGTTTCGCATTAATCATTAATCGAACAAAATTTATTGATGTATTTTTACTCAGTGATTATAGTAAAGTTTACTGTATTATGTTATGGTGTACGTTATTATTATATAATATTTCAATAAATTAACATATTAAGCTTAATTTTCTTTTAATTCAAGGAAGGGTGCCCCTGGTGTTTAATTAGTTATTCCCAAGGGTGCCGTGAACTTCAAAAGGTTGGGAAACATTGGTCTAGGGGCTATATTCTAGCTTGTGGTTCCCAAGGTAACAAATTCAAACCCAGCAGAAGGTAAATGAATTTTGTTTAAGCGTCAAAATCCTTAGCATGGTTTCCTTTGGAAGGGAAGTAAAACTGATACTCCCATGTCATAGATTCATGGCACATAAAGAACTTTAGGCCTGATAAAGAGGCCTTTGAGCAAACTTCAGAGTCTTTCATGAACAAACTAGAATGGGATGCTGAGAATCAGTTAAAGAGCTATAATGCCCACCGCTCTCAGGGCGATAACATGCTCCTCATTCCAGAGGAAATGTGTTAGTTTTCTTATTCAGGATGTGAAAAGGTTTAACATGGAATAACACAAAAGAGTAACTTTAAAATATGATATAATTATTTAACAAAATATGAAGTTAATATGAACTGAATTCTTGAACATTTGCCTGTCGTCATAAATCCATCCTTAATTGACATATCTCTTACTAGAGGTTGAATGAAGCTAAAGCAAATTTAAGTTGAGTCTTAGCTCTCCCCTTTATAGCGTTTGCGTAAACCTCTTTCTACTGGTTAACATATATTCTCATATAACATGAATTAATACATTTAATACCAATCTGGTCGTCCCCCTCTCCTGTTTAGAGAAAGTACTTGCATTGAAAGTTGCAACAATTAATCATACAAATATATCAATATTAATGAGTATTTCAACTTTGTACGCCCTCAATTAAATCTCTGGAAAATACAATATTATAGACAGATTTCTTTCCGCACTCTCTGGCAGTACCTCAGGCTAATTGCGTTTACTCACACAAAGTTGTTGCTACCAAGACCACGCCCAGCACAGGCTCCGCTTAACAACACTACCAAAATACATCTGAATGCTGCTGGCTAAAAGACCTTAATATATAATTGCGTCTTTGTTACAAAATATGGTGCAATAAAAAAGCTGCAAATTATGCAAGACGCATATCTGCACAACTCTGTGCTTGAGCCTCTGCAAAGCGTTATCATCACCTCTTCCTGTCACAAGCCTAGTTCTTGCATGAATGAAGCAAAGTATTCGTTGTGAAATTAAACAGACTTGCAATACTAAACAGTAGCATGATTACATGAACTAATTACAAATAGCAATTAATAATTATCCTGTCTCTAGCAATGACCTAATCTGTCTGCCATCTACCAGAGAGTCATGGTGGTCACTATAGAGCGTACATAAATAAAACTCAATTTCTTTCATCCCCTGTACTTTTCATTATTTTGTTAATTAATTTTAAAGTGTCATCTCTAGATGAACAGTTTGTTCCTTTGTTATACATTTATTTAGTTTTCAATCTGAATTACCTTTTTTTCAAATACTGCTATTTACTAAGTGAAAACTTATTGAATAGAATTTTAAACCTAAATTAAAATAACCTAGTAAAGCAGTTTTAATATATCCATAAGACATTAACTAAGGGGTGGCAAGGAAAAAGTTTCAAAGCAATTAATACAGAAAATGTTTAATATTTTAACTGGGAAGAAAGATATCATTGGAATTTTATGTTTTGAGTAACTCGTGACTGTCAGGAGTCTTGCCTGCAACATACAATATGAAGCAGTATTGAGGGCAAGCTGAAGCATGTGTTAAAAATGAAGAGGCAAGATGAAAATATTATGCCTTTACCCAGTGACGTCTTAGCTACCATCCTCCCCTTCCAGCCCTATTCCAAGTTTGGTGGCTGAGTATGCATGTGCACTCTTTTCACATGAGCCAAACTGGAACAGCCTGATGTAGAGGGGAAAGAAGGCTTGGAATAATGTTTGACTGTAAGGAAATTCAAAATTGGAGAAGTGAATTCATTCACTTTAAGTCTAAAAGGGACAAAAGAGCTTTGTTCATAAAGGAGAGCAGGAGTAAGGAACAGTATTTATTTAGTTAAAAAGAATGGAAATGAGCAGTTAAAAGAGAACATTTATCTATATAACAATGTGATATGTTTTGTATATGAAGTGGATATCTACTGAATGAGTGGCCAGCATCAAATTTCAGTAGACAAACCTACATACATTTATTTTAATTCTGCTATAAAAAAATAGAAGAAAAAAATAAAGAAAGAAAAGTAAAAGAAAAACTAGCTTACAAGAAAGTAGCTTTATTGATTAATTTTTACTTCTCCTTACATACTATGTACATAGTGTAGAGAGGAGGTATTGCATTCCACCCAAAAATGTAATATACCAAGATTTCACCAGAAATACACATTTTAACATCCCCTGTATCCAGAAAAAGCATTTTTGGAAAAAGGTCTGTGTGTATGTGTGAGCATGATAACTCAAAAACGAAGTGTTGGTCAAATACCAAACTTGGTATTTAAGTTTAGTATCTTCCAGAGATGTATTACAAAGATTTTGAGAAAAATTGCTCCACCCTAAACTACCATTTACATAAACAAAATTTCTAAAATGTTGATTTTTCTCAAAAATAGCTCTAACAATTTTGATTAAAATATTGTAGATATATTAAAGATATTTATATTTATATGGAAAATAAAATGTATATCTTGAATTTTCTAAGAATAGCCTCTGAAGAGTACTTTATTCTGAATGTATTTTTCTGAATTTTGCATAACTAGTAAACCTTAAGTAATAGACAAATACTTACTATACAAAAAATGTAGATCTTCTTAAAACACACAATTTATGTTCATATACATTCTTTTCGTGGGATTTACAGTTTTCAAGATATTCTTTGTTATTGGTTTCAGTTTTAAATACTTAAAACTTTTCTCATTCAGGAACTTGTCAACTCCTCTCCATGCAAAGAAATGGATTTCAAACCCTTAGCATTTAAAACATTTGACTATTGGTTTAGCCTGTGTATTCTCTTATTTCCCTTCTACTTATAAGGAACTAAGTAATAAGACTGTTTCTGCTAGTGTTTATCTTGATTAGCATGACGATAGAAGAATAAGCTTATTAACAACAATTTGTTACAGAGATGTAGAGAAAGCCATGTGTATGGAGCATATCAGATTTTTAAAATTATATTCCTGCTGCTAATTCAAGTATAATTATAGAGAAACTTACTTGGTTTAACAAAAAATGTTGTTGATTTTGTTGAATTTGTAGCTATAAAAGCAAGATTCTTTGGGCTTGTGGTATGAAGATCTTGCAAGTTTGTACCATCTTCACTTTGTACATAGATTTTAATATATTTATGTACTGTGAAATAAATATTAAGGTTCCGCAAGAATTGTATAACCTGAAAATGCATATGTATTATACAATTATTGAATTATGAATAAGGAAGCAGAGTGAAAACACACTATTTACTAACAGTTAAAAAGCCATTTCATTTAATATATTCAAAAAAATTGTGTATACTTAACTTTTGTTCTACTATTGTTTGGCACTGTCTTAAATTTCCATTAGGCAGCTCTACAACATGATATGATGAAGCATCTATATTCTCATCATCAGTACAGTAAAAAACTTCAGAATATAGTTTGTGTGAGTTATATGTTAACACTATAATTCTCATCTCTACTGCATTAATATTATCTTCTGGAAGAAGGTATATAAAAAAGCTTTGCATATTTCCATAATTATCAGGTGAGAATGAGATTCCAAACTTTTGGGATGCCAAAGGAAAATATAATTTTCCACTGGTTCCATTTAGCTCTGCAACAGAACATACATATGATTTGTGATAATATTAATCAGAGCACATACATTTTTTTTTACTTTCAACTTAGTTTTTCTGTAATTTCAATTAACTTAAGTTATTCTTATAATATTTGTGTTATTTATATGTTGTGTGCTTCTGGATATATTTTACTTAAAGTATCATTGTGTTCAGGACGTTATATTCAGCATTTTTCTATAGCTCTCCCATAGTAAATAAATAATAAATTAATAAAAAGGAGCGAGTTTATTTTGTTTATATAAAAATAATGCTAATATTTCATCATAAAGGACCATGATCAAGTTTTCGGGCAACAGGAAAAAATTGATCATATTTATTATATGATTTACAGTAATCTCTCTGGTAGTTATCTGTATTTGTGGATTTTCTATATAATCCAAATGTCAGGTTATGTTTTTCTGTTCTTATTATTTTGATGTCTAGGAATGGTAGGACACCTTCCTGTTCAGTCTCTATAGTGAACTGAATGGAATTGTTTTGTACGTTAAGAAGTTTGAGTGCATTGTTTAAGAGTTTTTCTGGAACTATGGCGATGACGTCATCTACATACCTATACCATTTTTTGTATATATGTGGGAATGCCTCAGTGATGTGTGTTTCAAAATTACTCATGTATAGGTCGGTTAGGAATGGTGATAGAGGATTCCCCAAAGTCTTACTTTGTTGATACTGTAGATGTATGCCTTTAATGAGACTTAAACCAATTTTGATTAATTAAAATAATTGAATAAATATGAAAGATAAGATTGTGTGTTTATGAAGCATTTTTACCCCATTTAACAAATTAAATGCCTTGCACTGTTTATTGGGTATCCTTTCCCAGCCAGGCAGGTTTTAAATGGCCATCGCTGAAGCAGTTACTGAGTTATTGTCGTTGTTGTTGTTGTTCATCATTATTATTATTTTATTGATATAAAATGTTAATTTATGATTTTCTGTCTCTTGTCACAATAATTATATTTTAAAATATCTTGCAGAATAATAAATGTACCTATACCTGATTATACCCATTTCTCATATAGTCACATTTAGTACCTAATAGTTAAAACTACCTTTGTCCCAACAATTTGTGCTTTATTAATCCACTTTTTTCCTTGCTGATTATGACAACTTGGTTCAGAACTGATTTTGAATACCAGCTTGCTACTTGAATCAATAATTTTCCTTTTATATTGAAAATATGATATTTGATGTTCTCTCCCTCTCCCCCTCCCACCCTCCCTCTCTCTCCCTCTTATTTCCAAAGGCTCTTAAAGTAAATACTTAGTCTTATATAAATATTTTCCACATTACATAGTTGGAACTCCATTTTTTCTAACAGTTTCAATTCAAATACTTATTCTTACCTGTGATGGCTTTATCTGACATTGCTTCATATCTCCTCCACCCATTTTTCTCCCAAAGACAGCTATCATCACAGACTAATCTATTATCTGCAAAAACAGAGAAGATATTAGGCTTAGTTTTTCTCTAGGAAGTAATTTGCTTTTAACTTAAATAATCTTTTACATAAATAAAAATTTGTTTCATATTTTTGTGCCTGAAGAAATGTTAATACTAATCAAAATGTCATAATTTCCTAAAAGTGAGACTGCATTTTATTTTGAAATATTTTACAGTATTGTAAAACATTATACAAACTTTACGAAGGAATATACAAAAAAGAAATATGTTATTATATGTTGGAAAGAAAAGACAAGAGGGCAAGAGCAGGAATAAATTAGTTATGCAGAATAAAGAATAAAAAGAAATTATGCCCATAATGCAAAAATAAAGATAATAATCTACAGTGTTTAATAAACCGTCCAGAACTCAGTGAATAGCACACAGTGGCATGCATTCTGCACTGCTTCTGTAAGGTAACAACTACAAAAGTGTGAGAATTCAACCAAGAACTTTTGTCTGAAGGACAGCACACAAGCATGGCCGAAAATCATGGAGACAGAAGACATTCAGATACATTAATGTGTATGTCATAATCAAAAAATGACAAGTTTCTGTTGCCCTCCATCGGTAATGCTGGAAGTCAAATGGTGTTGGCCCACCTTAGCCTTGATGACAGCATTCACTCGTGCAGGCAGACTTTCAATCAGGTGCTGGAAGGTTTCTTGGGGAACGGCAGCCCATGTGGAACTGAGGAGAGGTATCAATGTAGTTTGGTGAGGTAACCACTCTGCCACAGCCCGTGCAGTATGAACAGGTGCTCAATCGTGTTGAAAGATGCAATCGCCATCCCCGAATTGCTCTTCAACAGTGGGAAGCAAGAAGGTATCAATGTAGATGTGCACTGTGACCATGGCAAATAAAATATAACAAGGGGTGCAAGCCCCCTCCAGGAAAAACACCACCACCTCCGAATTTCACTGTTGGCACTACACACGCTAGCAGATGACATTCGCCATACCCACACCCTGTCATCGGATCGCCACATTGTGTACCGTCACTCCACACAACATTTTGCCACTGTTCAATGGTGTAACGTTGCCGCTCCTTACACCAAGCAAGGCATCGTTTGGCATTTTCCTGCGTGACGTGTGGCTTAAGAGCAGCCGCTCGACCATGGAATCCAAGGTTTCTCACCTCACGCCTAACTGTCATAGTACTTGGAGTGGATCCTGATGCAGTTTGTGATGGTCTGGATAGATGTCTGCCTATTACTCTTTATGACCCTCTTCAAATGTCAGCAGTCTCTGTCAGTCAACAGTCTGTGCATGTCCCTTAACATTTTCACTTCACTATCACATCAGAAACAGCGAACCTAGGGATGTTTAGGAGTGTGGAAATCTCGCACACAGACTTCTGACACAAGTAACAACTAATCACCTGACCACATTCGAAGTCCATGAGTTCCACAGAGCATCCCATTCTGCTGTTTCACGATGTCTAATGACTACTGAGTTGCGAATAATGAGTACCAGGCAGTAGGTGGCAGCACAAAGCACCTAAGATGAAAAACGTATGTATGTGGGGGTGTCTGTGGGGGTGTCTGGATACTTTTGCTCACGTAATGTAGTTATTCAGTAATACCTAGATAAATCTTCTTCCAAACATATAGATCTAACGTGATACATAAGCGATAGAAGTGGCCCGCTGAAGCAATTTCCCTGCATTATCAACTAGGTAGTGAGAGAGATTTGCTTGCATATATCTGATGCTATTAGACTGCATGTTTCAAAGCACCTTGGAAGAGTTGTACATCAGTCTAGGTAAATGTATTTGAGAGACTGTGTAATCAATAGCCGAACACGAACTACCTTTTAATCATCTAGGATTGTCTGTAGCTATAGTTGCTTTTAGGGAAAGTAGAAGAAATTGCGCTTAAAAATGAAATATCTCTACTCAATCAAAAAATCAGAATAGGATTGTCCCTACAAGACATTAGTGCAGTACATTTCCTGGAAAATCAAAAATTGCCTTTTCAAGGACATGATGGAGCAACAAATTTTATTAACGAGGGCAATTATATGGAACTGTTAAAGTACATTGCAGAGTATTATTTTCTTTTGGTGAGGCACTTAGAAACCTCTACTGCAAATAAGAAATTTATAATAAAATTCAAAATGGCATAATTCAAGCTATAGTTTCAACCTTCACAATATCAATACAAGATCCAGACTTGAGCCACATTTACCATCAACCAACCTCACATGTGTTCAAAAAGGAGTACATTATCAGTGTATAAAAATATTTAATAAGCTACCTCACAACTTGAAAACATGCAATGATAAGACATTTAAATCAAAGCTGAAACAATATTTACATGAACATACTTTTTATACCATCAATGAGTATGCTACTTAAATATTTAACTTGTGACTGTGTAAATAATATTGTAAATATTGAAATTATGTAATGTTTTGACATGTTTCACATCCTGTTGTCTTTGACAAAATATAGGACTTACGGAATGCAAATAAATGTATGTAAGTATAGAGCATAAATTGTTCATATTCCTTTGGTCAAACACAATGGAATTACTTGACAAGATGGGCAAACAATGTGTCCAAGAATGTAACTGAACCTTGTGATGTGTTTAATGCTATGTTAGAACACCTTCAAGAAACTGAGTCAGATACAACAGCAACAGTGGAAGATTTCAAGCCTGTTTCTTGAATGAACATTCATTTTCACCAATGTGTTGTACAACCTCCTTCAAAATCAAGCAAGAAACTTGCCACTCCATAGCAACATTATGCAATAACTAAGAACAGAATTTTCAAGAAACCTGTATCAAATAGAAGAGTCTTTAAAGAGTAAAAATATTCAATATAAGCCTTGCCATGCAGAAGTGTTTGATAACATTGGTAACTGCCTGGATGTAAGAATTTAAGATTGAAATTTTTAAATTTGTCACTGCTTTCAAAGTCTCTTTTATACATATATTTCACACCATTCAATTGGGAAAACGCTAGCTATAGTGCACAGTACAAGAATTTAGAAATAAAACAAGTGAATTTGAACTACTAAACAACTACAATGCTAAAACAAAATTTTCTGCAGTTTAAAAAGTTAGTGTCATTCTGAACACAATTTCTCTGAGTACATTTTCAACATGGGGAGAATCAAAAGCTCTAAGAATTCCATTTGAGAAGATAGACTTTCTCATTTTGTAATAATTTTGGCTGAAACTCACCTACTAAGAGCTCTGAGAAAGGAACAGAAAATTACTAAACTTGCTGCCCAGGAGAGAAGGATGGAATTTTAATTCCCTTGATCTTACAGTGGTGACCTACCAAAGCTATTTTCTATTCAATTTACTTAAAGTAACTTATTAGATATAGTATTTCAATAACTTATTCTCTCAATTTAAATGATTACCAGTTACAATTTTATTTTAAATATTTATTCCTCTAATTTAAACTAATTTCAGTATTCATTTATTCCTTTGATTTATATATTCCTGGTTGTGATTTTCATCAAGACAAACCTGTTTCTTGAATGTTATGGTTTAGAGTAGGTAAACTAAACCATAACATTCATTGCTACCTTTGAAATAGCAAGATGTAGAAATGTTTATTGTTAAAAGTTTTGGAAATGCTAGAAAAGAGTTATTAACACTAAGTTGGCAAGATAAGTGAGAGACAATTGAGAAAAGTTTCTGAAGGAATAATTAGTATCACCTAGGAAGATTAATAGTAATAATTCAGAATAGAGTTGATATGGATGGTAGAAATAATGAGAAAAAGATAATATATGCATTACAAATGTTTAAAGAAAAATAAGAAATAATTCATTTATTTATTCAGGGAGAGAGATTGGTGTGCATGTGTAGATACATTCTTCTTCTTTAAAAGTTTCTTATAACATTTCAAGTCTACAGAGAAGTAGTAACAAGGATTGACTGTTGAAATGATGAACATCTGAACAGAGGGAAGAAAATTGCCTAACAATGAGCTTTTCAAAATAAAGAAAAACTTTAAAAAATAAAAATTCCAATATCTTACCTTGACTGAGACCAAAGGCTTATGTTGTTATTTACATGTAACAAAATGCCACTTTATGTACATTTTTAAGTTCTATAACTGCAGCAAAATAACAATATACTTAAATGTTTTCTACAATTGTTATATACAGAGTCACTCCAAGAGTTTTGAGAATAAACACAATAAAAATTTAGATCATCATTGCATCTTTCCAAAGTGTTCTGCACTGAACTCTATATATTGCATCCTTTCAAACTATTTTTTAAATGTCACTGTCTTTCTTCTTTGAAGAGAGTGCATATACATTCTTTGTAAGCAACTACTGCAGCTTCAGGCGATTCAATTGTTGACCTAAGATTTTTTTCTTTTATTAGAAAAAAGTCATATGGGGCAAGATTTCTATTTTAGGGAGGATGGGACAAATATCTGAAACTAGGCTGTTTCTAATGCAACATGGGCAGATGAGTTGTTGTGGTGCAACAAAATTCCACACAGGCGAGACCTTTGCCAGATTCGCAATGGAGATATATTGGCAACACAGCATGTACGGCAAAAATTGACCAATAGGAATCCTGAATTGATGCAACAAAACCCATGCAAAGAAAGTCGAATTGGATTTAACTTTTACTGCATGGCATGGGCATCATCCACAGAATTCCTGTTGTACGATATTCTGTGGTCCTTGCTAAAGTTGTTAAAGATGGCATCAACATCAAGGGAAGTTCATTTTTTTTCAGAAGAAATCCTAATTGAAATGGTGAGACTGCATCCCGAAACTGTCTTGGACAACCAAAATTATACCTTTATTCCAGAATAATCTTGCCAAATAATTAAAACCACGTCTATGCTTTCAACTGAATAATAAATAAGCCAATACTAACCTCAAAGTTACACAAAGGCAATTTGCTGAAGATATTGGCTTTTGAATTGACTGTTTCTCTATATGAGGACTAATGATGTTCAAAAGATCATCAAATTATGATGGTGTCATTCACATGTAATTGTAATATGATTCGAGATCCATCATTATCATATTTGGGATTAGGGTATGAAAAGCCCCAAATTGGCTTCTTGAATATAGGTTGCTGCCACCAACAATGGAGCTTCTGCTGTCTTCTCTGTCAATTCTTTCTGTCCTTTCTTTTTTTTTAGAAGATACAGAGCAAGAACTTGTTTTAAATCCGCAGCCATTGCTTCAATTGTGCTATGCACCGGCACTGCTCAGTAATGTTAAATTGTACCACCCTATTGTGAACATTAGTTTCCATGAGCAATGTGGTGTCACGATGAGACCCATGTCGAGTTGCCAGTATCACTTCCATTGTGAATCATACATGAGGATGCCTTGCACACAGTTCATTGAAGATTTCTGGCAGATATTTTGTGAAGTACCATCTAGCAGTGACAGTCTTCTGTTCTTCAAGCAGAAGTGTAACAATATTGGCAGTAGCTGGAAAGAAGGAACAGCTCATCATCTTCTTGCACACTTTTTGGGGAGATCCTCACGTGGGCAGGCTCAGACCACTTGACTATCACTTAGTTTCTGAATCATACTAGTATACCCAACTACATGAGCTTGAAATAAACCAAAACCTCCATCAATATAGCACTCGACAAAAGAATGCACTGCATATTCAGTTCTGTAGAAGCAACATACGAGGATCGGCTGATAAGTCCTGGGCCTCTCAATGAAAACAGCAATTAAAAAACATTTTTTGGGCTTTATTTCTCAACATAATCCCCAGAAAGGCTATTACATTTGTCATATCAGTGTTCTAATTTAACTAAACCATCTCTGCAGTGCAATTTATAGAGGTCCTCAAAATAGCTGTTTACCGCATCAATGACATCGTTGCTGTGAAATCTTCATCCTCCAAGAAATTTTTTGGAGTTTAGGAACAGGTGGTAGTCACTGGGTGCTAGATCTGGCATATAGGGTGGATGTTCAAGCAATTCCAACTTTAATTCGTACATTTTTCCCATTGCCATGACTGACTGATGAGACAAGACTTTTTTTTGCCAAATGAGGTATTTTTCTTTTCACCTCATCACTGAAACGTTTCAGTAAACTTGCATAGTAGTCACCAGTAATACTTTTACTCTTTTCCAAGTAATCAAAAAAAATAATTCCCTGTGCATCCCAGAAAACACTCACCATAAACTTGTTAACTGACAAATTTGACTTTGCCTTTTTTGGAGTAGGTTCACCTGGTGCAATCCACTTTCTGGAGTGTAGTGATGTATCCAAGTTTCATCCAGGTAATAAGCTGTCTCAAATATTCACTAGGATTTTTACTGTAGAGCTCCACATTCATAACAGAAACAGTTCTTCTTTGCAAACTTTTGATCAGGAGTAAGCAAACGTGGCACCCATCTTGCACAGAGCTTGTGAAATCCCAAAACATTACTTAAAATATTACCTGCATGTTCTTATATGTTTACAGCCTCTGCTCTCTCAACTTTAATATGCAGTCTTCCAGTACTAAACAATGAATTTTTTCAATGATCTCTGGAGTTGTCACGTCTATAGGGCATCCAGAGCGAGGCTTATCACTAGTGCTCGTACGTGCATTTTAAACTCTGCAACCCACCTTTTAATGATTGAGTATGAAGGGGCAGAGTCTTTCAGTGTACTGTCCATTTCCTCCTTGATTTCTTTAGGTGTTAAGTCTTTCAAACAAAAGTATTTAATCACTGCTCATTTTTCCAAATCTTTCATTTTCGTGAAAATTCTAAAGTTGTCTTGTTTAAAATGCTGTCATTCAAAAACTAAATAAACTATTGATCTGTAACTATTGATACAAGCTAGTCTGAGTTAAATTGTGCGATGCTACCATCTAACTGGCCTAGTGGTGCCATATCTGTGTGAGGCCTGGGACTTATCAGCCAACCCTCGTAGTTAAAAATAATGTAAAGAATTTGGGTGTTAAACTATTTAACATACTGCTAAAATCCATCATTTTAAAAAACATTTAAAACTGTTCCTACTACTGCATACATTTTATTCCATAGATGAGTATGCATCATATTGTACAAATACCATGAGTTAATTAGTTTGTGTTATAGCGGGTTTTGAAAATGTAATGTGAATTACTAGCTCTTAATAACTTAATGATGTTTAATTTAAAATTGTTTACTGCTTATCATCTAGCTAATACTATTGTACACATGTATAAAATTAGTGGAAATATTTATAACACTGACATGTTCGAAAAACAATGTAAATTGTTCTAAAAGGCTCAAAATACAAATAAAATGAAATACATTCGTTATGTGTTAAATATGTTTTAGGAACTTCCCTCATCAAATTTTTGTACCATTTCCTGGCACATACATGCACACACATACCGCACATACTCACACACAGGACCTTTTTCTAAAACTACTTTTTTGGATGCAGGGGACCCTAAAATGTGTATATCCAATAAGATAATTTCTTATCTTTGAAGTTTTAAAAGTAAGACATATTTTTAGCATGCAATGCTGAGCTAGAATTGAACACAAAAGCCCTTCTCAGAAATCGCATGCTACTAAACCATTTGAGAGTTGGTGTGGGATCAAGTTCCATCCATCCATACATACATACATACATACATACATACATAACATCTTAATCTGTAGATCCTATTATGAGATTATACTCTGTGCCTAAACTCTAGGATGTTGATCTTGTCAACAATTACATTTATTCATACTTATTAATACATTTATTTACCAATAATAACTCTGACAATGAATTTTCAGAGGTATCAGTTTTGCATAATTTTCAATTACATGTCTGTTTCCAAAAGCCTACTCATACACTTGCATTCTTAAAATATTCACGTTTGTTATATTTACAATGTTAACATTATTACCAGTGTTTTTCGATTGAATGAAATCCTCCTCTGCATAGAAGTTGAGTAATAAGGTATTTTTTAATTCTGATCTAAACTTGTTTTTGTACATTTGCAATTCTTTTATAGAAGAGGGAAGTTGAATTAAAAAAAGCTATTCCTTTGTAGTAAAGCCCTTTTTGGAAGAACTGCAAATTATTTGTTGGTGTATGGTCTTTCTTACATGAAGGTTTACTTTAAAGATGATGTTCACTGCTGCCGATCCAATACTTAGGACTATGTGCAACAATGATCTTTGCACAATATGCGCTCTGCTTTCATCACATTTTCATAGATTGCCATTTTAGCTGGCTGTACTGTGTGATCTTCATATTCAAGGGAATCCCTTCCTCTTCTAAACTCTGCAAAATCATGGAATGCAAACGGCAAAGATCCCCAAATCTGCAATGTAGTCTTTCAAGGCATTCTGTTTCCCCTAAATCAACTTTAAAAGTCATAGAAATGGTGTCTCTTGAGATACATCCTAGTACAGCAGCATGCAACACCTTGCACAGAAGTGCTGTCACAGCTTGCACAAACTTCAAGCAACACATGCTTTAGTTCACCAAAACTCATTGTTGCCCACTCTCAAAACTTTCAGTGTAACCCTCATATCGTAGTATTCCCACATTCAGTTTCAAGTATTCTTTCTTCACTTATAATGTTTATATACGAGGGCTGTTCAATAAAGAATGATCACAAATTTTTTTTGACAACGTACCTTTACTCATCCTCATAATTTTGATGGTCCTTCTCAAAATAGTCTCCCATGAATGCGATGCACTTGTCCCAGCGTTTCTGCCAGACTTCAAAGACATGCTGGAAACCATTTTTTGAGAGATCCTTCAAAATCGCCTACACAGCCTTCACCACTGCTTCTGATGATGGATAATGCCTCCCACGAAGGCGTTTCTTCAAGTTAGGGAATAGAAAAAAGTCACATGGGGGCTAAATCCGGACTATAGGGAGGGTGAGGGATGCGCTTCACATTTATTTTTGCAATATATTCAGCAACAACATTGGCAATATGCGGCCGCGCATTATCGTGGTGCAGCATCACGGAAATGTGGTCTTTTGCGCCTGATATGGACTTGCAATCTTTTCAGGACATCCCTGTAGTATTGTCCAGTTACTGATGTATGTGCAGGTACAACATGCTGATAAACCATTCCATGAATATCAAAGAATGAGATGACCATAACTTTCCCAGCAGAAGCAACCACTTTCGCTTTTTTAGGGGTTGGTGATGGAGGAGACTGTAACTGGAGCACCGGGTCCACCTTCCTTTGAAATTGATTGTCTCCCCTCTTTAAACATTTTAAACCACCTTCGAGCTGTGCTGCAGGGAAGAACAGACTCTCCTTAGGCCTCCTGTAACATTGTATAGGCCTCAACTAAAGATTTGTTGAGACGAAAGCAGAATTTCAAAGCCACATATTGTTCCTCGCATGTTACCTTCATTGTAGCGCTAGGCGATACTGAACATGTCTGAACTTGCCTGGTTCTCACAGGCGGGAACCAGGAGTACCAACAATGAAACTACTACGGCGTGTTTGTTTCACAATAAGCTAACAGAATATAATAAGATTGAATTTTAGCGCGAGAAATTATGACCGTAATAAAATTATGATCATTCTTTATTGAACAGCCCTCGTACATATATAGGATAGGTAGGGTCAAACTGAAAAATTCACTGCCAAGGCCGGGATTTGAACCAAGGATCTCACAGTCTCTAGCCAGTTGCTCTACCACTGAGCTAACATGGCAACATGGCAGTATAGCATTGAATTTCTCAACTGATTCGCATGTCTCCCGGTAAACCACAAGGTGATCTCAAATTATTTTGAGATGACAACCTCAATGGCGACTTACAATGCTGTAAGTACTTTAAGTTCCAGTATTTATAGTACAGCCACTATGATGGACAATTGTGATAATTTTAATTGTTTTATTGCAGAAACCATGTGTAGGATAGAAGTGGGATAGGTAGAGTTAAGACTGAAAAATTTAATGCTGGCATGTTGCCATGTTAGCCAGTGGTAGAGCAACCGGCTAGAGACTGGAAGATCTGCGGTTCAAATCCCAGCTATGGCATTGAATTTTTCAGTCTGACTCTACCTATCCAACTCCTGTCCTACACACGGTGTCTGTGAGAAAACAATTAAAATTATAATGTACATATGTACTTCAATTGTACAATCTTAAGATGTTTTATATTCACACTCTCAATGGTCACCATTGAACAGAGTGGGTGAGTGATTGATATACTTAGTAATAATTTCATTTTACAAAATAATTAAAAATTATGACGCTATATATCTAAAAAAGCTTCATATTAAAAATTAACTTAATTTTCATACATTTTTAAACAAAAGGATTGTATAAATGCAACAAAAGGAGCACTTACTGTCAAGCTTGTCAAACTCTGCTATTGGTGTAATGTTGCCTACAGTTCTGTATATCATAGTTATATCATACACCTCTGTAAAACAAAGAAGAGAAAATTGTTAATAAAATCCAAGATAATCAATGTATTTATTTTCAGAATATTGATCTTTAAAAATGTTCCAGAATAGCTAGGCTTCTACTGATATGTTTTTGTATATAAACCAACTTAATAAAAATCTGATGTGCTCCATTCACATGACTTTCTCTACATCTCTATAACATATTTGTTAATAATCTTATTCTTCTGTCTATTTCGTACTAATCGAGATAAACATTAACAGAAACGGTCTTATTACTTGGTTCCTTATAAGTAGAAGGGCAATAAGGGAATACACTAGGCCAAACTGACAATCAAATGTTTTAAAATGTGGTTACCATGGATTGAAATCCGTTTCTTTACATGCATAAGCTTTGACAAGCTCTCGTATGAGAAAAGTTTATTATTTTAAAATTGAAATCAATAACAAGGAATATTTCGAAAACAGCAAACTCCAAGAAAAAAATATATATGGCATAAATTGTGTGTTTTATGCAAATCTACATTTTTTGGGTTGTAAGTTTTTGTCTATCTTCAGAGGCTATTCCCAGAAAATTCAAGATATATATTTTTTGTCATGTAAATATCTTAAATATAAGAGATTTTAATCAAAATCGTTAAGTCCTTTTTGATAAAATCAAAATTTTCTCCATGTAAAGGGTAGTTTGAGTTAGGGGATTTTCTTGAAAATTTTGGTGTCACATCCTTGGAAGATACCGGTCTCTCTCTTCCTCTCCCTGTCCCTCCCCCTCTCTCTCCCTGTCCCTCCCCCTCTCTCTCCCTGCTCCCTCTCTCACCCCTCCCCCTCTCCCCAATTTGCTTTAGTTTTACTATTCATATTGTCTACTATTTCATATTTTGCTGCGCTTTTCAATATGGTTTATTCACATTGACAAATAAATGTAATGTACAATTAACATCTAGGTGTAATGGAGAATGTTACAATAACAATTGCATCAAGCACCTCAGTTCTCTGTACCTCTCAAAGGAAATATAGTGTATCACACACTGATGTGTTACGTACGTACACATAACAATTGCAGGTACGATTTGCTGTTTACAAAATATCATAATAATCGTATCAAATGAACTTCAAATGAAATACAATCTCCATAGTTAAATAGGCTAATTAAGAGCTATGCAGCCCTACACGCCTAGCTGAGTAGACCAGTGCAAGTGTCGTGAATTGAAGGACTGGAGTGGAGGGCAAAAGACACCCAAGGTCGCATGCAATACATTGGTCATAATGAGAAAACAGTGAAATGTAAAACAACTATAATTACATCATAAGGATACCCAAGTAGGAAATAATTGCGACATGTTCTTTATAATTATCAGCATCTATGCACAGGGATTAGACCTTGAATGTGCTTTTGGGAGTTGAATAAAATCACTTCATTGACCAGATGGAATTTCATCCCACAACTGAACAAAACAGAAGAAAATATCATTGAACTTGAATATTGTACACCTGCATTTAAAATGTTTTACAAATGGGATATAAGCATCTCAGAGAGCATAATTCGGCTTTAATTCCATTTTTGCAGCTTCTTCTCAGTGATTCCAACTATACTTTCTGCTTTTTACTTTAATGCACAGAGAAGAATTATAAAGAGGGCTTGTTAAAAATGTCTCTGCAGTAAAGTGGTCAAAAGACTGAATTAAAAATAAAAAAGATGCTGGGTTTGATTCTAGGCTGATGAAGCTATTCTTATTCCCCACCCTCGAGAGCCTGGAAATATGAATGCGATACTGAATGTGTGTTAAGTTAATTGAGAAGTACAGTTTTAGTGTACACCTCAAATTTAATCAGTCGTTATAGAAGGTCAAAGAGGTAATACAAAGATATTACCAAAGGTGATATGTAAATAAATAAAACAAACAAACAAATAAAATGATTTAGCAGAAGAAAAAAAAATGACTATTCTGGATTTTCAGAGATGGTATGTACAGTATAAAAGTAACAAAAATGTGAAATTAGATAATATTCCTCTTCAGTAAACTATATTCAGGATATTAAAACATTTTCTATGTGGTATATTTGAGTTAGATAAAATAGATATATTAATATGTGCACCACAGCAGAGTATGGTCTGTGCTTCCTGAAATTATCATTTATAAACAAATCTAAAATGAGAATCAATTATTATTCATACTTAATATTCTTTATGTTCTAATACTTTTGCAAAATTCCTTTTTGCATCCTGTGAGGTTGTGTTTCAGTCTGAAATTACAGATTTGAAAAATTAACTTAACAGAGATTTCAGGTAATTTTTTAAGTTTATGACAAATTATATTACTGAATCTAATATTTTAGCACTGCCTTCTAATGCTAATGAAACATACAAAATAGTTATAAGAATGAAATTAGTGTTCTCATTACCTTTGTCACGTGAGAAGGGAAACTAAATACTGAAGGAACTGTGTCAGGGTTTAGCATCCTTTGGCCTTTATTCTCATGGAAACAATTTATCGCAAAATGCATTGAGTATAGTCTGAGATATTTCGATGGCACAAATTTATTACATCTCAGAGCAGCTAACGACTCACTCAATAATTCTAGTTAATTTATTTTAGGTTTCCAATACATAATCATTCGATTACTGACCGAGGAAACCCAGGAGAATAAATCGCGATGAGTTTGGAACACAAATCACAAATGTTGATATTTATGCTTATCGACGGAAAGTGGTCTCAGACCGTATGTGAGATTTGTGGGGCAGGTTTTTTCCGGGTTCTCCGGTTTCCCCCGCCATCGCATTTCACCGGTGCTCCATCTTCATTCATGTATCATTAGTGTCACCGCCTGTGGTGCCATAAATAGTTAAAGCGGGCGTTAAACACTATTAAAGAAATCATTTTTCCGGTGGTTGGTATAGTTATGTAGCATAGAAGTGCACCATGTTAATCATTAAACTCTAATATCCTTAAACCACCTAACTTTTAAAGCCTTTTGAGCGTATATCTGTAGTCTACCTTTTCATCTCTGTAAGAAAGGTAAAAAATCTGATGTGTACCATTCACATGACTTTCTCTATATCCCTGCTACAAATTATTCTTAAAAAGCTTATACTTCTATTTACTGTATGCTCATCAGAAAAAATTAGCAGAAATAGTCTTATTTCTTGCTTTATTGTAAGTAGAACCGAAATAAGGGAGTACCATAGGTTAAAGTGAAAGCCTAGGGTGCCGTGTGATTTGCTAAGGGGTGCCGCGAGATATTGAGATAAACAAAAAAAATACCTTCTACTGAAGCCTTAAGTCTTGTAAGGTCTTAAAATAAAATAAGTCAAATCAATTACTCTCATGCACGGCAGATGGTGATAGTGGTCGATTCATTTCAATAATTCAGTTATACTAGTATCTCACAGATGGCATTACAGCTATACCCTGCCGAACATTCCCGAGACTACTCGCTTCCTCACGAACATTACCGAGACTTCGAAACATGAATATATAAAAGTGTACGCCGCTTGGCGCTTTCAGTTGTCTTCCTCGCGTTGATTCACAGTGTTTAGCTTTGGATAAGTTCATTGTTAAACGTAAACGCCAGGACAGTGAAAGTGAACAGTCGGCTCCTACTGCTTGCTTTAAGAAGCCAAATCTTACAGTTTCTCCCGGACCGTCGAATTCACCACACAAAGAAGACAAACGAAAGAAAAGAACATACCAGGACAGTTACTTAGCGTATGGATTTAAGTGGAATAACAACGAGGAAAACCCTATCCCTGTGTGTTTAGTTTGTGGCGAAACACTTAGCAACGAGGCCATGGTACCTAGCAAACTGAAGCGGCATCTTACAACAAAGCAAAGTGTAATGTATTTTTCACATATATTAGAAGGGGAGAAGAAAACAGCTGCGCGAATGTTAAAGAGAATGACCTTATGGGGGATACTGCTCTTGAAGCCTCATTTAAAGTAGTAGAACTGATAGCTAAAAAAAAGAAACCTCATACTCTTGGAGAGAAAATCATTGGCCCTGCATGTCAAGTTATAGTTTCAACAATACTTGGCGAAGGAGCAGCTAATCAAATTTCGAAAGTTCCTCTGTCCAACAACACAATCAGCCGCAGGATATCTGAAATGTCATGCAATATCAACGAACAAGTCACGAAGAAAATAAAAACTTATAGAGCATTTGCTTTGCAAGTAGATGAGAGTCTCGATATTGGTGACAAACCGCAACTCCTTGGTTTTATCAGATATATTGATGAAAAAGATATTAGTGAACAGTTTCTGTTCTGTAGACCGCTGAAGACTACAACCACAGGCCATGATATTTTCGTTTCTATTAATTCCTATCAAAATGACCATGATCTTTCATGGAAAGACTGTTGTGGTATATGTACAGATGGTGCACCATCTATGGCTGGAAAAATTAAAGGTTTTACTGCCAGAGCTCTCAATGAAAATCCATCCATTATTATAACTCACTGTTTTCTGCATAGAGAGGCATTAGTCGTGAAAGCGTGTAATGAAGATTTTGCTGAAGTGTTTAACCAAGTTGTGAAAATGGTGAACTATATGAAGTCTCGACCTTTAAAGTGCAGAATTTTTGAACAGTTATGTCGCGCAACGGATGCAGCTCATACCTCTTTGTTACTTCACACAGAAGTAAGGTGGTTGTCGCGGGGTCGTGTATTGAACCGGTTTCTCGAACTTAAAGAACAGCTAAAAACTTTTTTTAAGAATGAAAATCAAGACACATTTCATGAGCTCTTACTAAGTGATTCTTGGTATTTTGAACTGTCGTATCTAGCAGATATTTTTCATCAACTGAATGAACTGAATGTTTCGATGAAGGGTTGACATGAAACAATAATCTCCTCAACCAATAAAATGAAAGGTTTTAAAAGAAAACTTAGTTCTTGGAAGTCTGCAGTTCAAAAAGGAGATTTGTCGAACTTTCCATCTCTTCTTAATGTGGCAGGAGATAAAGATCTGGGTAAACTGAAAGACCGCATTTGTGATCACTTATCAACATTGCAAGGTGCAATAGATGCGTACTTTCCAACTATTTCCACTACGAATCTCGACTGGGTTGTCTCACCATTTGATTTCGTAGATAGTGCAGAGGAAATAGATTTCACTGCTTGCGAACGAGATGAATTTATTGATCTTTGCGCTGATTCCACACTCAAAGGTAAGTTCACCAAGAGTGAGGCGTCGGTGGCTAGTTTTTGGCTTCAACGGAGAGAGGAGTACCCTAACCTAATGAAGAAAGCAATTAACGCACTTTTGCCCTTTTTAACATCCTATCTATGCGAGCAAGCCTTCTCTGCTATGGTGACAGTAAAATGCAAAGCAAGAAACAGACTGAATAACCTTGAGGATGATTTGCGTGTTTCACTGTCAACTGTAAGACCCGACATCACATATCTGTGCTCTAAGCATCAATCACAAGTTTCACATTAATCATTAATCGAACAAAATTTATTGACTATTTTTATTCAGTGATTGTAGTAAAGTTTACCGTATTATGTTATGGTGTACATTATTATTATATAATATTTCAATAAATTAACATATTAAGCTTAATTTTCTTTTAATTCAAGGAAGGGTGCCCCTGGTGTTTAATGTTATTCCCAAGGGTGCCGTGAACTTCAAAAGGTTGGGAAACACTGCTGTATGAGAAAAGTATAAGTTTTTCAAAGCTGAAACCAAGAAAAAGGAATATCTCAAAAACGATCAACTGCACGAAAAAAATATATATAACATAAATTGTGTGTTTTAACGTGCTCTACATTTTTTGTGTATTAAGTTTTTGTCCATCTCTTACGGTTTAGTAATTATGAAAAATTCGTCCAGAATAAAGTAGTCTTCAGAGGCTATTCCCAGAAAATTTAAAATATACATTATATTTGTCAGGTAAATAACTTTAATATACGAAATTTTAATCAAAATCGTTAGAGCCATTTTTGAGAAAATCGAAATTTTCGAAAAAAAGTTCCATGTAAAGGGTAGTTTGGGGTGGGGGGATTTTTCTCAAAATCTTCGTGTCGCATCCCTGGAAGATACTAAACTTAAATACCAAGTTTGGTGCTTTACCGACTATTCGTTTTTGAGTTATCGTGTTCACAGACACACACACACACACACACACACACTCGGACCTTTTTCTGAAAATACTTTTTTTGGATACAGGGGACCCTAAAACATATATTTCCGGTGAAATCTCGGTATCGAATTTTTTGGTGGAGTGCAATACATTCTCTATTCACTATGTATATAGTGAGTATAGAGAAAGTAATAAAAAGAGACGTTGAGAAATAATAGAGTCGCCGAATTTTATTCATACCACCCATGTGGATAATTTGTCATTGAATGTCACTAAACGTAATGTATGTGCGGTAATTTAAAATGTACGGCGTTTAAATCTGCCGCGCAATTCCTCTAAACTCTATGAAAAGTGGCGTCAATGTTGGTAGCACATCTTGGATTGTGCACGTTTTATGTAGCTTTTGCGCATGCGCGAATGGAATGACATAATTGCCTTATGGGCCTAATACAGACGGAAGTGCATAAACAAAACCTCTTTTGACATTAATGACACCAGATTCTAGGAGTGTAGGAAGCTAGAGGGCAGCAACGTTAATGCTTCTTAGCAGCTGCAATTGTGTGTAAATTCTGCCATCTCGCGACCTTGGCAAAGTGCACGCGCGAGGAACAGCATATTTCAGATTTATTATGCATATTCTCATCTGCAGTCTAATTTATAGATAGCTTCGCTCTTGCCTTAGAACGCTGTACTTAATGTCATGGCCGAGTGGTTAGTCCATTCACCTCTCACCAACGCGGCCCGGGTTCGCTCCCAGGCGACCGCATGTGGAATTTGTGGTGTATCAAGTGGCGCAAGGGCGGGTTTTTCTCCGCGTTCTGCGATGTCCCCTGCCATCGCATTCCTCCGCTGCTCCAACTTCATTCCATTTATCACCAGAGTCATCGCCTGCTGTGTTTATGTGGTAAAACGGGCGTTAAATAAACACCAACAAAAAATCTGCCTCCATTCACATGACTTTCTCTACATCTCTACCATAAACCATTGTTAAAAAGCGTATTCTTCTATTTGCTTAATGCTAATCAAGAAACAAATAGAAAGGGTCTCATTACTTGCTTCTTGTAAGTAGACGGGAAATACGGGAGTACCATAGGCTAAAGCGATATTCAAATCTTTTAAAATCTGGTAGCTATGTGATTCAAGTGCCTTTGTATGGACAGTTCACAAATGACCGTATGAGAAAACTATAAGTATTTTAAAGCTGAAACAAATAACAAGGAACATCTCAAAAACGGTCAACTTCATAAAAAACATTACACAAATAATTGTGTGTTTTAACGAGCTCTACATTTTTTGTGAAGTAAATTATTTGTATATCTCTTTTGGTTTACCGTTATGCTAACTTCCCCAAAATCCATCCAGAATAAACATGTCTTCAGACGCTATTCCCAGAAAATTGAAGATATACATTTTATTTGTCAAGTAAACATATTTAATGCATGATATTTTAATCAAAATCGTTAAGTCATTTTTGAGAATATAAAAATTTTCAAAAATTTTTCCAGGTTGGGGAAGTTGGGTGAGATTTTCTTGAAAATCTTCGTGCCGTATCCTTGGAAGATACTAAACTTAAATACCAAGGTCAGTATTTAACGGACTTTTCGTTTTTGAGTTATGCTGCCCACAGACACACACACACAAATACACGGACATTTTATTCTAAAAATGTTTTTTTTACAGGGGGGCCTAAAACATGTATTTCCGGTGAAATCTCGGTATTGAATTTTTGGGTGCAATATAACACTTTCTCTATACACTATGTTCATAGTACGTGTAGAGAAAGTAAAAATGAATTATGTACGCAACAAACATACACAAATCTACCCTTTCTTTCGTAAGACAACTTATGCATCAATATCATCGTCGTGTTTGTTGTCGTTTGGATCGTCTGCCGCCGTATCAACTTATACCTACTATTATGCACAGATGCTATTTAAGATTTGCAGGGCCATCCGAGTCTCAAACTTTTGTGAACATGCAGAAGGTAATCTCTCAAGAGTCGCAACTCCACACATGACTCAAATTGTAAGAAGTACATAGATTTATTACTTTCTCTATAGGCACTATGTACATAGTGTATAGAGAATGTATTGCACTCCACCAAAAAATTCGATACCGAGATTTCACTGGAAATATATGTTTTAGGGTCCCCTTTATCTAAAAAAAGCATTTTCGGAAAAAGGTCCGTGTGTGTGTGTGTGTGTGTGTGTCCGTGTGTCCGTGAACACGATAACTCAAAAACGAAAAGTAGGTAAACTACCAAACTTGGTATTTAAGTTTAGTATCTTCCAGGGATGCGACACGAAAATTTTGAGAAAAATCCCCCCACCCCCAAATACCCTTTACATGGAACTTTGTTCGAAAATTTTGATTTTCTCAAAAATGGCTCTAACGATTTTGATTAAAATTTCGTATATTAAATATATTTACCTGGCAAATAAAATGTATATCTTGAATTTTCTGGGAATAGCCTCTGAAGAGTAGTTTATTCTGGATGAATTTTACTAAATTTTGAATAACTGCTAAACCGTAAGAGATGGACAAAAACTTACTACACAAAAAATGTAGAGCACGTTAAAGCACACAATTTATGTTATATACATTTTTTCGTCGTTTTTTTGACATTCCTTATTTTTTGTTTCTGCTATGAAAAACTTATACATTTCTCATACAGGAATTTGTCAACTGCTGTCCATACAAACAAAGGAACTTCAGTGACATAGCAACCAGCTTTTGGTTATCACTTTAACCCATGGTACTCCCTTATTTCACCTCTACTTACAAGGAAGCAAGTAATATGGCTATTTCTGCTAATGTTTTACTGATTAGCATGAAGTTAATAGAAGTATAAGCTTTTTAAGAATAATTTGTTGCAGGGATATGGAGAAAGTCATGTGAATGGTACACATCAGATTTTTTTCTGTTGAAAACCTTCATTTTTACTTTGACAGTTCAAGTACGCATTACCGCAATAAAAATACGTAGGTATTAAGTTTATATTCCTTCAGAATATGGTCCTGGGAAGGGAGCCGCCGCAGACGATATAGGAGGGCTTCTTAAACGCATGGTTCATAGCTTTCTGAACCATTTGCACTTTCTCTACACGTACTATGCACGTAGTGTATAGAGAAGAATTCGATACCGAGATTTCAGGGAATAGATCTTTTAAAGTCTCCTCCTAAATCCAAAAAAAAAAGTATTTTCAGAAAAAGGTCCGCGCGCGGGCGTGTGTGTCTGTGAACATATAATTCAAAAACGAAAAATCGTTAAAATAGCAAACTTGGTATTTAAGTTTAATATCTTCCAGGGATACGACACGAAGATTTTGAGAAAAATCTCCCCACCCCAACTACCCTTCACATGAAAACAATTTCGAAAATTGAAATTTTTTTCCAAAATTGCTTTAACGATTTTGATTAAAATACCCTATGTTAAACATATGTATATGACAGATAAAATATATATCCTGAATTTTCTGGGAATAACCTCTGAAGACCTCTTTATTCTGAATAAATTTTGCTGAATTTTGCGTGACTGATAAACCGTAAAAAAAAAACAAAAAAAAAACAGACAACTTCTATAGATCACGTTAAAATACAAAATTTATGTCATATACGTTTTTTGCGTGGAGTTGACCATTTCTGAGATGTTCCTTGTTGTTCATTTCAGATTTAAAATACTTAAACACGCAAAGTTGTAAATTCCTGGCCCTGCATAGAAACTGATTTCATCCTCATGGCAACCAGCTTTTAAAAGATTGACTGTCGTTTTAGCCTAGTTATTCCTTTATTTTCCTTCTACTTACAAGGAAGCAAGCAATTAAGACAATTTCTGCTAATGTTTATCTCGATTATAATAAAGTAGAGGAATATTCTTTTTAACAATAATTTGTTACGGCATGTAGAGAAAGTCATGTGAGTTGAACATATCAGATTTTTAAATTAATTGAGTGCTTATTGTACACACACTCTGTGAGTGAGAAAGCCATAATGGATGTTGAAATTGTAATATGCTTTGCTGGTTGTATGAGAGTGCCTCAGATTTGCTGGACAAAGGCAAATGGATATCTGATGTTTCGAGAATTAGCTTTCTTAGAATGCACTATAGATGCGCTGTGCAAGCACTTGGCATGCAGGGTCCACCTTCAAAACAAGATAAATACATTAACATATGTTATCCATTAACGTAGGCAAGTTGCTTGTACAATACCGAAACTATTGTGTAAGTATGTATGTAAAAATCGTGTTTCAGATTTTACTGAACCGCTCAGATGCCCTTCAACTATCTACGACATTGGAGATTGGCTAGTTGTGGACTACGACAGCATTGATTGATTACCCACGAAAAGTAATAACCAGAGCTAGGAAGTTCATACCGTTCGTCGATCCTTATATAGTTTGCGACCGACCATCTCACCGCATCAAAACCAGTCATTGATAATGACGCAGGGGGAGGAGAGGTCAACAAACCTGTTGTCAAGTAAACAGTACTTTTTCTAGAGAACCAAAATGCCTTATGAGACATTCATATAAGCCACTTCTATTTAGATAATTATGCACAACATGCAAATTATTACAAATATAAGGGTGACTAACTGATTTCTGTAATGTACATTATGAAAATACCCAAACAATTATAACATGGATTGAAATATCTACTGATCGAATGTTAAATAATATCCAAATAATACAATTAATTTCTTAAGTATGTTCAGATCACTTGGTAAAAACGAAAGCAGGAATTAAACTAAATTTTCATTCGCCTGCAGCTGTATTACTGAAAACTATATGTACTTCTGAAGCCTTTCAAATGAAAACCTCATTGGACGTTCCGTCAAACAAAATTTATGACGAAAAAGTTTATTCCACTTTGCATGAGATGATCGGGGCATGTTTGAAGTACTCCATCAGTTCCGTTTCAGTATCACCAAGCAAATAACATTTGTTGGGACCTAAAAGTGCAGCTTGTATGCGATACATCACACTGAACCCTATATTCTTTTCAATTACGCTTTTCATTTTCATCTTTATTTCAGGTAGACTGGCACAGATTCATTGAACTCCATACCTCTGGACTGTAACAGTGCGATAGTTGTGGGTAACTTTCTGAACAAATTTGCAATCAATAATATATTTCTATCTGTTACTCACAGTTTGTATACTAGAACTGCCATCGGTTTCTAAATAAGTACATTAATAAGTACATTGCTACAAAACTGACTATGGTTATAAAACAAAATAATTTTACTCGCATTTGAGCAGAACAAAGATGTAATTCGAACGCCTTCCTAACGACGTGGTTCTGTTTTATGCAGTGATGTCTGTTTTGCAGTAATGGGTTGCACTCTACGTTGACCTTTGCTCGCAAAAGTAGCGCCGCATGGTATTGCCAAGTCTGGCCGCTCTTACTCTGCATAAGGAAATTGGTACGGACTTCCTAGCTCTGGTAATAACAATGCATACTAATGAATTCAAGTCATTGTTATGCATCCTACTGTGGAGAAAAACATATGTAAATGACCAGCACAGAAAGATATAATGCAATTTTGTAGATGTTCTTAAAAAGAATGAAAAACAAGTCCTATGTACCTCTTAAGCAGCTAGCTTAAATTTTCTAATTTACAATTATACTTAGGTTTCTCCTTACCTAATATTCTTTAAAATAGGTCATGAGCCTTAAATAAAATCTATGCACAACAATGTGGCTAGAGAATTTACTTTCTCTAGCACGTGTGTTTACCATACATTCAGTGACTCCCATAAACATTTGGTTTTGTGATATTTGAAACCATTGACCTGTCATTACATTTAATTTATTTAAAAACTTGTTCATAACAAACAAAACAATTGCACCCTTTAACGTTCCAGGACATATACTTCCACATCAAACTAATATGACCTTCTTTGGTCCATATTCTAAATAACACAAGTAATTGAAAACCTTTACCAAAAAAACATGTGCTCATAAACATTCGGTTTTCATTTTAGTACTGCAATTTGTGTCCACCAGTACTTGGTGTGAAGCCCATTTTGACGCAAAACAGCATTCAGACGGCTTGGCATACTGGACACAACTTCTGGGTGTAGTTGGAACAAATATTGTTCCATTCTTTCACCAGTCTTATTTTTACTTCAATTGCTGAGGTAATTGGAGAAGTTCTTATCCTGCGATCTAGTTCGTCCCACAAATTGTCTATGGGCTTTAAATCTGGTGACTGCGCCGGGGTATGAATTACCTTGTGACAATTGTACAGCAGCCAGGAACGCACTTCATAGGCGTTTGGGATCCTTATCCTGGTAAAATTTGAATGTTTCCAATATTCATAACTTCTCAGCACTTTTCCGTAAATTGTGTTTAAGCAACTGTAAATATTTATGCTTGTTCACAATACCTTCAATAAACACCATCTCTCCAGGTCCACTAGCAGAGATACACCCCGAAACCATCACACCTCCTCCACCATGCTTCACAGTTGGTTGCAAGTTATTTTTCGTAGCTCTTGATTAGGTCTTCGCCACACCATAGTCCTCCCATCTGACCCAAAAACTTTATAGAGACTCTCATCAGCGAAGATAACATCATTCCATCACTTTTTGTCCTTTTCAATGTACTTAGCAAAGTTAAGTCTCTTTCTCCTATTTCCTTCGCTGACGTATGGTTTCTTCCTGGTTACTCTTCCATTAAATGCTCCTGTTTTTAGTGACCTAATTGTTTGTGGACTGACCTGCTTTTTCCACTGCTCATTCACCTGTGCGGCAATCTGCGGGGCAGTTAATTTTGGATGAATTTTATTTTTCTAACTATAGCACGTTCTTCTTTGTTTGTTAATTTTTTTTAGACGACCTGGTGGTGGTACAAATTCCACTGTCTTCAGTTTTGTACCTCCTAATGATGTCACCAACAATACTCTTAGGAATTTGCAACAGATTAGCAATTTCTGTATATTTACGACCTATGGCATGATGAAATGTGCAGAGTTGCCTTATTTCGAAAGTGGTGTTAGGTGCTCTTAGACCCCATTTGATTTTGTGTTTGCATTCAACTCAAGCAACACACTACCACTCGGCTGAGTGACCATTAGAATACTGACTGCTTACTTTTTGTGTAACTAAGGTAAAATCAAGTGGAAAGGGGTTGAAACCGAATGATTATGAGCGGTGACATCTGTTGTTCTGGATGTAAATAAAAGTTATCTTTCCTATCATATAACGTAGGCAAATTATTCTATGTCGATCGTAAACTAGAAAAAAAAATGCCTACTTTCAAAAAATAAATTACCAGAAAATATTGTTTAGATGTGAGAGAAAAGAAGACCAAAAATAATTAATTCGACAGAACCGAATCATTATGGGAGTCACTGTAGTTGAGGTAATGTATTCCAATCAAAATTCGATACCAAATTTTCACTGGAAATAAATATTTTGGGGAGCCCTTAACCCATAAAAAGCACTTTTAGAAAAAGGTCCATGCGCGCGTGTCTGTGTGTGTATGTGGACACCATAGCTCAAAAACGAAAAATCATTTACAAATCTTGGTATTTTTCAGAATATATCCTCCAAGGTTGCAACACGAATATTTTCAAGAAACTCTATCCATCCCAAACTAGCCTATATATGGATTTACTAAAAAAAAATCTTATGTGTTCCATTCACATGACTTTCTCTACATCTCTGTAACAAATTATTCTATTTACGTCATCTAATCGCACAAAAACTAGCAGAAATAATCTCATTTCTTGCTTCCTTGTAAGTAAAAGCGAAATAAGGGAGTACAATAGGTAAAAGTGATAGTCAAAAGCTGGTTGCTATGTGACTGAAGTTCCTTTGTTTGTATGGACAGGAGTTGACAAATTCCAGTATCAAAAATATCAAAATGCATATAACTTAAATTGTGTGCTTTAACGGGCTCTATATATTTGTGTGGCAAGTTTTTGTCCATATCTTACGGTTTAGCAGTTATGCAAAATTCTGTAACATTCATCCAGAATAAAGTAGTCTCCAGAGGCTATTCCCAGAAAATTGAAGATATATCTACATTTTATTTGCCAGGTAAATATATTTAATATACGATATTTTAATCAAAATCGTTATAGCCATTTTTAAGAAATTCAAAATTTTCGAAAAAAGTTCCATGTAAATGGTAGTTTGGGGTGGGGGAATTTTTCTCAAAATCTTCGTGTCGCATTCCTGGAAGACACTAAACTTAAATACCAAGTTTGGTATTTTACCGACTTTTCGTTTTTGAGTTATCGTACTCACAGACACACGGAGACAGACCGACACAAGCACACACACACACGCGCGCGCGCGCGTGGGCGGACTTATTTTTGAAAATGCTTTTTTTATACAGGGGACCCTAAAACATATATTTCCGGTGAAATCTCGGTATCGAATTTTTGGGCGGAGTGCAATACCTTCTCTATACACTATGTACATAGTACGTGTAGAGAAAGTAAAAATTCTCTGAAGATTTTGTTATAAATCCATATATTAAAGGTGTAACACGGCAAATAAAATGTATCTATCTATATCCTGCAGTTTTTTGGTATAGCCCCTGATTTTTTTTAACCAACGATTTTCGAGATACTTCCTGTTACTAGTTTCAATTTTAAAATAAGGAAGTCCCCGTTTGTTTCATTCCTCTTGTTTTACTCCTTACCACGAAAAGAGAACCGAATTTCAATGACAATCGCATAACGACTCTTTAAACAAATTGACTGTCGCTTTAGCCTAGTGCATTTCCTTATTCCCTTTCTATAAGAACATAAGTAATAACACCGTTTCTGTTAACGTTTATCTTCAACGTGGATGATGTAGATAAATGGAAATGGCCTGTTATTTATGGACGCTCTTCAACTGCTTTGGTTCTCAGCGTCCCATTCTATACTGGGCGTGAAAGATCGCTTAATTTTGCTCAGAGGCCTCTCTGTCAGGCTTGAGGTTCTTTTACGTGCCGTAAATCTACGACACGGTACCCACAGCTTTACTTCCCTTCCGAAGGAAGCCATGGTAAGGATTTTTACGCCCGAAAAAATCCATCGTCCTCCGCCGGGTTTGAACCCGCGACCTTGGGTATATGAAGTTAGCATGGTAACCATTACACCACGGAGGGCGACGATGTAGATAAAAGAATAATCTTCTGCAAGAATAATTTGTTTGCGGAAAGGTACAGAAAGTCATCAGAATGGAACAATTAGATATTTACTTTCTCTAATTTGTTCATAGCACATGTTCGATACTGAGATTTCACCGAAAATACAAACTTTTAGGGTTCCTTGTATTTAAAAAAAAAAAAGAAAAGAAAAAAAAAACATTTTTTAGAAAAACATCCGCGCGCGCGTGCGTGTCTGTGAACACAATAACTGAAAAACGAAAAGTCCGTATGACAATAAACTTGGTATTTAAGTTTAATATTTTCCAAGGATACGAAACGAAGATTTTGACCCCAACTTCCCTTTGCATGGACAAATGTTTGAAAAGGTTGATTTTCTCAAAAATGGCTCTAACAATTTTCATTAAAATACTGTATACTGTATATTAAAGATATTTACATGAAAAATAAATGTAGGTATATCTTGAATTTTTCGGGAGTAGCCTCTAAAGACCTCTTCATTTTCGATGACTGTTTGCATAACTAATAAACCGTAAGAGATCGACAAAAAGTTACTGTACAAAAAATCTTATGTGTTCCATTCACATGACTTTCTCTAGCTGTTCTGTAAACTTCTCACAAAAGATTATTCTTCTTTCCACATAATGCTAAACAGCAGAATATTCTAATTACTCAGTTCCTTATAAGTAGAAGGTAACTAAAGGAATGCACTAGGCTAAAGTGATAGTCAAATGTTTTAAAAGTTATCGGTTATCATTGCAAAACGCTTCTTTGCTTGGTTAGGAGTAGAACAAAAGAAAAATGGACACTTCCTGTCTGAGAAAAGTATAAGTACTTTACAACTGAAACCAATAACAAGGAATATCTCGGAAATAGTTACATCCACAACAAAAACGTAAAGGACACAAAGTATGTGTTTGGGTAAGATCTTCATTTTTTTTTTTGTTTAGCAAGTTTTTGTCTATTTCTTACGGTTTATCAGTTATACAAAATTCATCCAGAATAAAGATATCTTCAGAAGCTATTCCCAGAAAATTGAAGATATACATTTTATTTGTCATGTAAACATATTTAATATGCGATATATCAATCAAAATCGTTAGGGCAATTTTGATAAAATCAAAAATGTTTCTATATAGAGGGTAATTGGGGGTGGGAGGATTTTATTTAAAATTTTCGGTCGCATCCTTGGAAGATAATAAACTTAAATACCAAGTTTGGTATTTAACGGACTTTTCGTTTTTGAGCTATGCTGCCCCCCCCCCCACATATTTTTCTAAACCTTTTTTTTTGATTCCGGGGGTCCTAAAACATGCATTTTCCGGTGAAATCTCGGTATCGAATTTTTGGGTGTATTACAATACCTTCTCTATACATTAAGAGAAAGTAATAACATAGATTTCATTAATCCATGCGATTTATGCCATATACATATTTGTCATGGAATTGACGATTTCCGAGATATTATCCGTTATTGGTTTCAATTTTAAAACACTTAAAACTTTTCTCAAACGGGAATTTGACATACCTGTTTCTTTTGTTTTATTTGGCCACGCAAAGAGAACGAAGCGACTGGCTTTTTAAAAACATTTGACTATCGCTTTAAGCCTAGTATATTACCTTATTTCCCTTCTACTTACGAGAGGCATAGACCATTCTGTTAGGTTTATCTCGATTAGTATGAAATACATAGAAGAAGAATAAGCGCTTGTAAGTAGTTTGTTGCAGAATAGGTAGAGAAAATAATGTGAATGGAACACATCAGATTTGTTTACCTTCTGAGCCACCTATGTACTCCGTAAATAGAGGTGTTACATTCCACCCAAAAATTCGATACCGAAATTTCACCGGATGTTTTGAACATATCTTAATACAAAAAGAATCACTTTTAGAAAAAGGTCAGCGAGTTCGCGCATAACTCAAAAGCGAAAAATCGGTTAAGTAACAAACTGGGTATTAAAGCTTTAGTATAGACACGAAAATTTACAGAGAAAACTCTCTACCCCTTTAACCTTTTACAAGGAAAATGCTTTGAAATATTAGACATACTCAAAACTGGCTATAGCGATTTTGTTAAAAGGTCATATATTAAAATATTTACCTGGCAAATAAAATCTATACCTTGAGTTTTCTGGGAATAGCTTCTGAAGCCCTCCCTCTTCATCCTGGATGACATTTGCAAACAGGTAAACCGTAAGAGACAGACATAATTCTGTTACACAAGACACTAAATTTCGTTTAAAAAACAATTTGTCCTTTTTTTTTTTTTTTTTTTTTTTTTTTTTTTTTTTTGTGGCGCTAACCATTTCCGAGATATACCTTGTTATTGGTTTCAACTTTAAACGGTTTATACTTTTCTTAAACAGGAAGTCATCTTTTTCTCATTTTAATCCTGGCCATGCAAAGAGAACCGCATTTCAAAGCCACCACATCACGGCATCCTTTAAAAGATTTGACAACCACTTTAGAGTAGTGTATTCCGTTATTTCCCTTCTACTTACGGACAGTGGGACGTGTGGAAAGCAGAATACTTGTGTTTAACTACGCACTTTTGAAAAATCAAAATTCATGGGTTTGCTTTGCCACAGGACAATGAAATTCATACCATGTAACATATTTCTTAACATGTTGATAATGTAAAGTATGTAATATAAATTCATACTGTTTCTCAGAAGGTTTCTAAAGTGACGTCAACAAACACAACTTTCAAAACACATTATTTAGGTATACATAACGGGCACACTTTTTTTCACAGAAAATCCAATTTTTAGGAGAGACAAAACACTTAGTGGTGCATAAAATGAGCGGAAAGATATTTTGAAATACAACATTATGAATTTTTTAAAATTTAAAAACTCTAAATTTTGCTGGAAAGAATATTTTTATCAATTTCAATATTTTTTTGTTTATATATTTCAAT
Organism: Hymenopus coronatus; assembly: GCA_030762935.1. Lineage (NCBI taxonomy): Eukaryota > Metazoa > Arthropoda > Insecta > Mantodea > Hymenopodidae > Hymenopus > Hymenopus coronatus. Next base: position 170,058,612 of record CM060881.1, on the reverse strand, counting down.
TGTTACATGGTATGAATTTCATTGTCCTGTGACAAAGTAAACCCATGAATTTTGATTTTTCAAAAGTGCGTAGTTAAACGTAAGTATAATGCTTTCCATACGTCCCACTGTCTTAATCTTAATATGGAGTAAGTAACAACAACGTTTCTGAAAATGTTCACCCAGATTACCATGAAGTATTTTATAGCATAACGTCCTTTAACCTGGTTGCTGATATCGGGGTCCATGGAGCTTTAAGTTACTCGACAATAATTGTCTTCGGGTTCGAATCTCGTTTATAATGAATTACCCGGATAACGATTTTCTTTTTACTTTCTCTAGCCCTCATGTATAATGTACACAGTGGATAGAGAAGGTATTGTATTCCATCCAAACTTATGTCGAGAGTTCACCAAAAATATATCTTTTGGGTCCCGAGTCCGAAAAAAGCATTTTTAGAAAAAGGTCAGGGTGTATCCGTGCGTGTGTGTGTGTACAGCATAGCTCAAAAACGCAAAGTCGTTAAGTGCCAAACTTGAATCGTATATTACAGATATTTACATGACAAACAAAATGTATATATTCAATTGTCTGGGAATAGGCTCTGAAGACATATTTTATTCTGGATGAATTTTGCGGAATTTTGTATAACTGATAAACCGCAAGACATAGACAAAAAGTAATGTAGAGCTCGTTAAAACACACCATTTATGTTATATGCTGCATTTTCTTCATGGAGCTGATCGTTTTCTAAATATTCCTTGTTTTTGGTTTCAGCTGTAAAATACTTATACTTTTCTCATACGGGAATTTCAACTCCTGAGCACACAAACAAAGGAACTTCAATCACATGGCAACCAGCTTTTGGCGGCCGCGCCGTGGCTGAGTGGTCAGCCATTCGCCTCTCACCTAGACGGCCCGGATTCGATTCCAAGTGACCGCATGTGAGATTTGTGATGGATAAAGTGGCGCAGGTTTTCTCCGTGTTCTCCAGTTTCCCCGCCATCACATTCCACCGGTGCTCCATCTTCAGTCACGTATCATCAGTGTCATCGCCTGCGTGCCATAGCAGTAAAAGCGGGCGTTAAACACTACCCAAAAAACAGCTTTAGCCTATGGTAGGTACTCCCTTATTTCCCTTCTACTTACATGAAAGCAAGTAACACGATTATGCTAATTTTTCTCGATTATTATTAAGTAAATAGAAGGATAAGTTTTTTAAGAATAATTTGTTGTAGAGATATAGAGAAAGTCATGTGAATGGAACACATCAGATTTCTTTTGGATACAGGAGACCCTAAATGTATTTTTTCGGTGAAATTTTGGTATCCAACTTTGGGTGGAATGCAATACGTATAGAGAAAGTAAAAATAAACGAAGAAACAAAACAAAGGAAGAGATATATATCCATCTTCTCGTGTGAATTACTAGCCATTAAATTCGCTATGGAATATATTCTTCGAACTAATGAGCACCACTCCTACATCATCTTCAGTGATTCCATGAGTGCTCTAGTTGCTCTTCAGCAGAAGCACCATACGCATCCACTGCTCCTGGAGATCCAAACAGTACATAGCAAAATACTGTCTTCTGGTAAAACAATCTTGCTCTTTTGGCTCCCGTCGCATGTAGGTATACCGGGAAACGAAAGGGCAGATGAAGCGGCCAAAGAAACTACCAGACATCCCTGTAGCCTACCAGATTTCAAGACTCCCCACCGTGGATACAGCAACTTTGTTCAAGAGGAAACAAGAATAGTCCAACAGCAAACTGCACGAGGTACACACTCTCGCCGATTCTAGCTACTCATACAAATCATTTCATTCGTAAGGACCAGACTGTACTGACTCGTCTGCGTATTGGACATACATCACTCACACATTCATACCTTCTGTCTCGTGAAAACCCACCGATGTGTAATATTTGCAACTGCCAGCTAACAGTGAAACATATTATTACCAACTGCAGTCTCTATGAGGAACAACGAACCACATGTAACGTGCCAAACGAACTCCCTACAGCCCTGGACCAACTACAATTCTCCAACAAAGTCTTGAAATTCTTACAAGTAATCCAAATGTATCATAAAATTTAATCTAAAGTTCTTGTTTCGATCTGTATATTTCAAAATGTTAAAGTAAATGCTAAGTATTGGCATAGTTCACAACAAACATAAAATAACTCTTCTCTTGTAAAATACTGCGTTGAGTTTACTTTTTTATGTATACCTTGTATATGTTTATTTAAATTTGCATTGTGAATGTATTCAACTAATGTACTGTAACCCTAATGAGAAGTCGCGATATAACCATTGCAGTTAAAGCGACTTTAAATAAATTTAAAAAAAACAAAGGAAGACAGAATAATTTGTATGCCATGTTCTTGATTTAAAACCTTACCTGCTGAAATGGATTCCACAGAAAGCAGAAGTAGGATGATTCTTCCCCAGTGCATGCTGGCTAGACAGTAACAGCAACTGAATCAAGGTTACTGCAGGTACAGCAGCTGCAACAACGCTGCTCTTGCTCGAGGTTTTTTTTTTTTTTTTTTTTTTTTTCCCGGGTAGACTGTCTACGTCAGCAATAATGCTCGACAGCACGAACTATCGCCTACACAATCAAAGGGCAGGAGAATCTTTACAAAATGGTCCCAAATGGCCTTAAACACCACTCACTCACTCTTTACAAGGTATATACCAACGGCTTCCTGCGGCACGTTTCGAAGGCAACCCAAATACTTAGTACGTAATTGGTTAGTTTCCACCAATGGCGACCAAAAGACGAATGCAACGACAGAGCCAACAATACCACAAGAGTTATTAAAAGGTTTAACAATAGCCTTATCCAAATATACTCCCTTACTTCCCTTCCACTAACAAAGATGCAAGTAATACGACTTTCTGCTCATGTTTATCTGGATTAGAATGAAGTAGATAGAAGAACAACCTTTTTAAGAATAATTTGTTGCAGAGAAGTAGAAAAAGTCTTTTGAATGGAACATATCGAACGTTTTTATAACACATTGCTCGCTTATAATGTCATTATTTTCCGAAGAGAAATGCAAGACACGTAATAAACAACTTATTTCTGTAGGGTTAGTCCTCAAACACGAACTTTGATGACAAATGCATTATTTTTGTCGCCTACGTTTTGAAATAAGTCTGGCAAATTATTCACACATTCGTTTTTGTTCCCGAAAGGAAGACTAAAATGCTTTTCTCACTTGGAATTATTGGATTTGGAAGGCTTCATCCAGAAAGCCCACAATCTATTGCCACCCCTGGACTCAAATCAAGGTTTATACAACAGTACCTATTCATTGAAGCTTCGCAAAAATAAAATCTGATGTGTTCCATTCACATGACTTTCACATCTCTGCAACAAATTATTGTTAAAAAGTTTATGCTTCTATTTACTTGATGCTAATCGAGAAAAATCTTATGTGTTCCATTCACATGACTTTCTTTTCATCTCTGCAACAAATTATTGTTAAAAAGCTTATGCTTCTTTTTACTTCATTATAATAGAGAAAAAAATTAACAGAATCAGCTTTATTACTTGCTTCCTTGTAAGTAGAACCGAAATAAGGGAATATCATAGGTTAAAGTGATAGTCAAAATCTGGTTGCTATGTGACTGCAGGAGTTGACAAATTTCTGTATGAGAAAAGCATAAGGTTTTCAAAGCTGAAACTAAAAATAAGGAATATCTCAAAAACGATCAACTCCACGAAAAAAAAAATTGTATATAGCATAAAGTGTGTGCTTCAACGTGCTCTACATTTTTTGTGTGGTAAGTTTTTGTCCTTCTCTTACGGATTAGCAACTATGCAAAATTCCGTAAAATTCATCCAGAATAAGGTAGTCTTCAGAGGCTTTTACCCGAAAATTCAAGATATACATTTTATTTGTCAGGTATATATATATATATATATATATATATATATATATTTAATATACGATATTTTAAACAAAATCGCTAGAGCAATTTTTTTAGAAAATCAAAATTTTGGAAAAATGTTCCATGTGAAGGATAGTTGGGGGTGGGGGGATTTTCGTGTCGCATCCTTGGAAGGTACTGAACTTAAATACCAAGATTGGAATTTCACGGTCTTTTCGTTTTTGAGCTATGCTGTCCGGAGACACACACACGGACATGTTTCTAAAAATGCTTTTTTTGGGTTCAGGGGGTTTCAAAACATGTATTTCGGTATCGATTTTTGGGTGCAATACAATACCTTCTCTATACATTATGTATATAGTAGTTAGTATAGAGCAAGTAAAAATGATCAACTTCAAGAAAAAATCTGATGTGTACCATTCACATGACTTTCTCCATATCCCTGCAACAAATAATTCTTACAAAGCTTATACTTCTATTTACTTTATGCTAATCAGAAAAAAATAGCAGAAATAGTCTTATTACTCGCTTCCTTGTAAATAGAAGCGAAATAAGGGACAACCGTAGGTTAAAGTGATAGTCAAAAGCTGGTTGCTATGTCAATGAAGTTCCTTTGTTTATATGGATAGGAGTTGACAAGTTCCTGTATGAGAAAAGTATACGTTTTTCATAGCAGAAACCAAAAATAAGGAATGTCACAAAAACGATGAACTCCACGAAAAAAATGTATATAACATAAATTGTGTGTTTTAAAGTGCTCCACATTTTTTGTGCAGTAAGTTTTTGTCCATCTCTTACGGTTTAGCAGTCATTCAAAATTTAGTAAAATTCATCCAGAATAAACTACTCTTCAGAGGCTATTCCCAGAAAATTCAAGATATACATTTCATTTGTCAGGTAAATATGTTTAATATCCGAAATTTTAATCAAAATCGTTAGAGCCATTTTTGAGAAAATCAAAATTTTCGAAAAAAGTTCCATGTAAAGGGTAGTTGGGGGTGGGGGGATTTTTCTCAAAATCTTCGTGTCGCATCCCTGGAAGATACTAAGCTTAAATACCAAGTTTGGTATTTTACCGACTTTTCGTTTTTGAGTTATCGTGTTCACAGACACACGGACACACGGACACACACACACACACACACACACACACACACACACACACACACACACACGGACCTTTTTGTGAAAATGCTTTTTTGGATATTGGGGACCCTAAAACATATATTTCCGGTGAAATCACGGTATCGAATTTTTGGTAGAGTGTAATACTTTCTCTATACACTATGTACATAGTGCGTATGGAGAAAGTAAAAACTGTATATAACATAAAATGCGTGTTTTAACGTGCTCTACAATTTTTGTGTGGTAAGTTTTTATCCATCTCTTACGGTTTAGCAGTTATGCAACAATCCGTAAAATTCATCCAGAATAAAGAAGTCTTCAGAGGCCATTCCCAGAAAGTTCAAGATGTACGTTTTATTTGTCAGGTAAATAGCTTTAATATATGATATTTTAATCAAAATCGTTAGTCATTTTTTTTAGCAAATAAACATTTTCGGAAAAAGTTCCATGTAAAGTGTAGTTTGGGGTGGGGGGATTTTTCTCAAAATCTCTGTGTTGCATCCCTGGAAGATACTAAATTTATATACTAAGTTTAGTGTGTTAGTGACTTTTCGTTTTTGAGTTATCGTGTTCACAGACACACACACGGACCTTTTTCTGTAAATGTGTGTGTGTGTGTGTGTGTGTGTGTTTTTTTTTTTTTTTTTTTTTTTTTTTTTTTTTTTTTTTTTTTAATACAGGGAACCCTAAAACATATATTTCTGTTGAAATCTCGGCATCGAATTTTTGAGTGGAGTGCAATACCTTCTCTATACACTACGTACATAGTACGTACAGAGAAAGTAAAAATTAGCAGAAATAGTCTTATTACTTGCTTCCTTGCAGGGAGTACCATAGGTTAAAGTGACAGTCAAAAGCTGGTTGCTATGTGACTGAGGTTGCTTTGTTTGTATGGACAGGTGTTGACAAATTCCTGTATAAGAAAAGTATAAGTTTTTAAAAGCTGAAACTAAAAACAAGTAATATCTTAAAAACGATCAACTCCACAAAAAAATGTATATAGCATAAAGTGTGTGTTTTAACGTGCTGTACATTTTCTAAATGGCAAGTTTTTGTCCATCTCTTACGGTTTAGCAGTTATGCAAAATTCCGTAAACTTCATCCAGAATAAAGTAGTCTTCAGAAGCTATTCACAGAAAATTCAAGATATACATTTTATTTGTCAAATATCAAAAATGACATTTTAATCAAAACCGTTAGAGCCATTTTTGAGAAAATCAAAATTTTCAAAAAGTTCCGTGTAAAGGATGTAGTGGGAGTGGGGGGATCTTCTTGAAAATCTTCGTGTCGCATCTTTGGAACATACTAAACCTAAATACCGAGTTTGGTTTTCAACGGTCTTTTCGTTTTTGAGCTATGCTGCCCAGACACAGACACACAAGGACATTTTTTAAAATTGTTTTGTATTCAGGGGGTCTCAAAACATGTATTTCCGGTGATTCTCGGTATCGAAATTTTGGGTGCAATACAATACCTTCTCTATACACTATGTACCAGTGGCGGCACGTGCCATCCCTACAACAATTTCAGACAATAAGTTATCCATTATATTATTTAGGTAAAATGTTATAATCTATAACGCACTTGGTATACATTTAAACCTATTATGCACCGTGGACAGTTGTGGTGAAGATGGCTGTCGGAAATAGTAACCGGCCGCATTTTCGGACACAAGGGATTTTGTGGTCATCCTATGCGCACGCGCAGAAGAATTCAATGCTTTCAGATGTAGTTAATTTGTGGGTGCGGGGCTCAAGGGGCCGGGAGGGGAAGGTTCTCTTAGGACACGAAAGCCTCTGTGGTCATTTGCTGCGCATGCGCAAAGTGAAAATAAGAACCGACAATAAGCAAAAGTTAAAGTTTGAGTCAAATCCCTGACAAAAATATTTAACCAAAGGTCTCTTCATGTGTAAATAATAAGCAACATTTCTTAAGTTTGAATGTATTTTTATTTGAAAACAATCAACAAAGTTGATTTATAAACCTCCCGAACGAAATATACAAAAAGAAGCTTATGTGTAAAAATTTACAATGTTGGTACTTGGTATTCTCTCCTCCCTGCCAAGCAGACGACAAGTTACGCTCGCGCGCCAAAGCTCAAGACGTACAAGTAGTGTGTTGTGTAATTACCCTAAGTTTATTAGGAAATAGATTAGCGATACGTTTGAAACTTTACTTGAAAACAGGTAAAGACGAAATAATAAATAGTTATTGAAATTATGGATGTGAACAAACAGTAAAATGTACCTTATTTGCGAGAGGTGATTAGTGGCTAGTGTTGTGAAAATGAGTGCCAAGTTACAATGTCTACCTCAAAAATGATGAAATGGCGAAACAGTGCCTTGAATATATGTCACGTGTTAATGAAACATAATTCGAATGCGCTGGAGAATAATTTGTTGAAATTAACTGCAGAATAATATGCCCATTTATCAGTTGCTAGCGTTCAAAGAAACGGCAGTGTTAAAACTCGCCTTAAGAGGGAAAATCCTAAACGCTGTTAGGCGATGGTTTGTAAAGTATACAATTGCTTATAAAGAAAATGCTTAAGACATTAATATCACGATCGCGATCTGCTTACTTTAAGGGTAGTTTCCACAATTTTCTGAGAGAAAAGCGAGCTTCGTTTCTGAAAAGAAACATCGTAAACGTTGTAATTGACATGCATAAGCTATTAAAGTTGTGTAAGGTAGTATTGAAGACTGGAAACTAAGTGCATCAATTTGCAGCAGTATCACCTCTCTGATAATGTTGACATACGGTAAACAGTGAAGTTGGCGGTTCGTGTTCAAAATTCTCGGAACACGTCGCGTTCAGTTATGGAAGTATTTTTTCAAGCATAGTATCGAACGATGGATTTCATTTACAAACAGAAAGGTTAGTGCTAATACACAAATTAGCATTTAATTTCTACTGATAGCTTTTAGTATCCACTAATATTAGTCTGTCGTCATCCGTGATCTAGGGGTAACATGCTAGCCTCTGGTCTCAAAGTCGCGGGTTCAAACCTAGCTGATTTTTTTTCAGGCATAAAAATCCCTTCCTTCATTAGGGAAGTAAAGTCGTTGATACCGTGTCGTAGGTTTATGGCATGTAAAACAACCCTCAAGGCTGATAAAGAAGCCTCTAAGCAATATTAAGCGATTTTTCGCGCCCAAAATAGAATGGGGCGCGTAAAACCACAGCAGTTAAAGAGCATCCATAAATAACATTCAATTTAGTTTTAATTTTAGTCAATCTTAAAATTGAGTCCTACCAGATAATTTGGCCGCGAGCTATGTACATAGTACTTGTAAATAAAGTAAAACGAAAATGACTGAATTAATAGCCAAGTTTTCCTGAGTAGTCCTTTAGAAATAGAAAGTTAGAAAACTTACCTGCTGAAACTAAGATTGCAGAAAGCAGGAATAAGATGAACACCCGCCTCCTTTCCATCTTAACATCTAAAGCAAATCGACACTTTGCTCTTCTTCTTAAAGCGAGATTGCTATGTCTACTTCAGCGATAACAGTGTGGATGCAATTGCCCATGCAACTGTAAATAAAGATTACTAGACGCGAGTTATCATTAAACAAACTATAAGATATAGGAAGATCCTTCAACTACAATCCAAAACAGTAACAACACTGCTGAATTTCGATTGTCAGCATGCTGTCAAACTGCACACAAAGCAGGATTTTATAAGCGGTTGCAGTCAGGGTAGCCAACCTCGAAACCGTTGCTTCTTCGCTGGAGTTTGTATATCATATAGCATTTTCCAAGAAATTCCGATGTGCACAAAATGTTAAATGTTTGATAAAATCCTGTAAGGCACGGCAATAGTGAACTACTCAGTACTGTGACTGTTATCACGGTTACAATCCTTAACTCCTTTACCTCACTTTACGTAATGATGCTACTCCTGCACTGCAGACTGTAACTAGGCAATAAGCAACGGTGCAAAACTTCCGATTTGTCGGGAGATCTTCCGGTTTTAGATGCTCTGTCGAAAATGCGGATTTTCGTCCGAAATCTTCCGACTTTTGATTTTAATTTCTCTTAATAAATATGGTTTTAATTTAAATGAATGTTTTAAGTAATTTGTAAAGTTAGAAATTATTTTTGTTTTCATATGAAATTTCAATTATATTTTTGGAATTGTATTATGGCAGGTTAGGTTTCGTAACACTCGTGGATGTAATCCAAAGAATCATTTGAGCTAACACAAGAAGGATGTTAGGAAATCACTGAAAATCAGTACTAAAGTATACAAGAAAAGTACAATAGACAAACTGCAGAAAAACCAAAGTGGAACACAATTATATTTTCAAATCGGTTTTATAATGAAATATAGACAAAACGTCCTGTTATAGTGTGAAATCGTCGTAGGCAATCTGTTAAACAGTTGAGTGAGGCGTCCGGAGATCGATTCCCGGCTGGAGATAGTGATTTCTCTGTAGCCCAGATTATTCCCTATATTCACCACAATCTGGTAGTATGTCTGTAAGTGTGAATGCGCGCATGTGTGTGTGTGTGTGTGTGTGTGTGTGTGTGTGTGTATGAGAGAGAGAGAGAGATGATAATTAAAATTAAAAATCTGATGTGCTCCATTCACATTACTTTTTATACATCTCTGCTACAAATTAATGTTAAAAAGCTTATGCTTCTTTTTACTTCATGCTAATCGAGAAAAAAAAATAGCAGAAATAGTCTTAATACTTGCTTACATGCAAGTAGAAAGGAAAAAAGGGAGTAGCATAGGCTAAAGATATAGTCAAAAGCTGGTTACTATGTGACTGAAGTTCCTTCGTTTCTATGGAATATTTCCCATATGAGAAAAGTATGTTTTTAAAGCTGAAACCAATAACAAAGAATAGGTATGTAAAGAAAAAAAAAAAACACTCCACGAAAAAAATGTATATAATACAAATTGTCTATTTTAACGAGCTCTACATTTTCGGTTCAGTAAGTTTTACTCTATCTCTTAGCCAGTTATACAAAGCTAGTTATACAAAATATTGTAAAATTCATCCAGAATAAAGTGGTCTTCAGAGGTTATTCCCAGAAAACTCAAGATATACATTTTATATGTGAGGTAAATATATTTAATATACGATATTTTAATCAAAATCCTTAAAGCCATTTTAGAGAAATTCAAAATTTTCGAAAACTTTTTGATGTAAAAGTTAGACAGGGGTGGGAGGAATTTCTTGAAAATCGTCATGTTTCATCCTTGGAAGATAAATGTTAGCAGAATGTTATTACTTAGTTCCTTATAAGTAGAAGGGAATAAGGGAATGCACTATGCTAAAGTGATTGTCAAATATTTTAAAAGCTATCGTTATGCGATTGTAATAGCAAATCACTTCTTTGCTTGGCCAGGAGTAGAACAAAAGAAAAACAGACACTTCCTGTGTGAGAAAAGTTTAAGTACTTCACAATTGAAACCAATAACAAGGAAAACGGTTACCTCCACAACAAAAACATAAAGGACAAAAATTGTGTATTTTGTCATGAGGTACATTTTTTGTGTAGTACGTTTTTTTTTTCTATCTCTTACGGTTTAGCAGTTAACCAAAATTCAACAAAATTCATCCAGAATAAAGAGGTCTTCAGAGGCTATTCCCAAAAAATTCGAGATATACATTTTATTTCGGGTATAAATAGTTTTAATATATGGGCTTTTAATCAAAATAGTTAGAGCCATTTTTAAGAAAGTCAAAATTTTCGAAATTTGTTCCACGGAAAGGGTAGTTTGTAATGGGGGGATTTTTTTTAAAATCTTCGTGTCGCATCCTTGGAAGATACTAAACCTAAATACCAAGTTTGGTATTTAACGGTCTTTTTGTTTTGGGGCTATGCTGTCCACACACACACACACACACACACACACGGTCCTTTTTTTAAAAATGCTTTTTTCGGACTCAGGGGACCCCAAAACATGTATTTCCGGTGAAATCTCGGTATCAAATTTTGGGTGCATTACAATACCTTCTCTATCCCTATGTACATTGTACATATGGGGCTAGAGAAAGTAAAAATCTGATGTGTACCATTCCCATGACTTTCTCCATATCCCTGCATCAAATAATTCTTACAAAGCTTATATTTCTATTTACCTTATGCCAATCAGAAAAAATTAGCAGAAAAAGTCTAATTACTCGCTTCCTTGTAAGTAGAAGCGAAATAAAGGACAACCGTAGGTTAAAGTGATAGTCAAAAGCTGGTTGCTGTCAATGAAGTTCCTTTGTTTATATGGATAGGAGTTGACAAGTTCCTGTATGAGAAAAGTATACGTTTTTCATAGCAGAAACCAAAAATAAGGAATGTCACAAAAACGACGAACTCCACGAAAAAAATGTATATAGCATAAATTGTGTGTTTTAATGTGCTCTACATTTTTTCGTGTAGTAAGTTTTTGTCCATCTCTTACGGTTTAGCAGTTATGCAAAATTTAGTAAAATTCATCCAGAATAAACTGCTCTTCAGAGGCTATTCCCAGAAAATTCAAGATAAACATTCTATTTGTCAGATAAATATGTTTAATATACGAAATTTTAATCAAAATCGTTATAGCCATTTTTGAGAAAATCAAAATTTTCGAAAAAAGTTCCATGTAAAGGGTAGTTGGGGGTGGGGGATTTTTCTCAAAATCTTCATGTCGCATCCCTGGAAGATACTAAGCTTAAATACCTAGTTTGGTATTTTACCGATTTTTCGTTTTTGAGTTATCGTGTTCACAGACGCACGGACACACACACACACACACACACACACACACACACACACACACACACACACACACGGACCTTTTTGTGAAAATGCTTTTTTTTTTGGATATTGGGGACCCTAAAACATATATTTCCGGTGAAATCTCGGTATCGAATTTTTGGGTGGAGTGCAATACTTTCTCTATACACTATGTACATAGTGCGTATGGAGAAAGTAAAAAGGTAAGTGTGTGTCTGTGGACAGCACAGCCCTAAAACGAAAAGACCGTTGAATACCAAATTTGGTATTTAAGTTTGGTATCTTCCAAGGATGCGACACAAAAATTTTCAAGAAAATCCCCTCACCCCCAACTGCCCTTTACATGGAAAAATTTTCGTAAATTTAATTTTCTTAAAAATGGCTCTAACGATTTTGATTAAAATATCGTATATTACAGGTATTTACCTGAAAAATAAAATGTATATCTTGAATTTTCTGGGAATAGCCTCTGAAGACTACTTTATTCTGGATACATTTTACGGAATTTTTATAACTGACAAATCGTAAGAGATAAGAGAAAAACTTACTTAACAGAAAATGTATAGCTCGTTAAAACACACAATTTATGTTATATACATTTTTTTTTCCGTTTTTTATATATTCCTTGTTATTGCTTTCAGCTTTTAAAAACATACTTTTCTCATATTTTTCGCTTCTACTTACAAGGAAGCAAGTAATAAGATTATTTCTGATAACTTTTTCTCGGTTAGCATGAAGCAAATAGATGCATAAGCTTTTCAACAAAAATAAGTTTGCTGATTGATTTCCTCTCGACTTGGCCCGCTGCTCCATCTGTCTGTCTCGCCCGCAGAAGTCGTTTTTACCCCCTCAGTCCAAAGCTGTAGATTTGTACAAAGCACGTTTTCCTGCCGCTCGCGCTTCCATCATACGTCGGACTAAATATTGTTTTATATTTCTATTCTTTTGGCTGGTGTTAAATCCTTATTGATAAAATAGTTGTGCCTTTTCCCATCTTTGCTTTTCCAAGTTGAAAACTGTGCTGTGATTGGTCTTTTTCCCGTATGTTTTGCTAAGCGGTAGGCTTCCGTAATCTCCCATTCTTGTAATTGCATTTTTAGATTGTCTTTCAATATTTGGAATATTTCTGGTACTGGCCAGACTCCTATTCTCTCTTTCACGCCTATAAAGACCTAATTGAATCTTCTTCTCCTCACATCTATTCTTTAATCTTTAGTTTCACTTCATATATTTCCCTTCAAATTCCTTGAATTTCTTTCCCTGCATCATCTTTTATTTCCTTAGATATTTTGTTTAGATGTATCCCTTTTAGCTGCTCCATTACATCCAATTTATTATTTTTTTCCAAAAGCTTTTCCAGAATTGGCTGAATTTCTTCTGGGTCAGGATTTTGTTCAACACGTTCAATCACCAATAGAGCTAGAATCATGACTCCCATTATTAAGCAGCTCAACATCACATTTCACTCATTGTTAACACATCCTTGCTTTTTCAATGCTCACTTACACTCCAACTTGGTATTTAGGTTTCCAAGGATGTGACACGAAAATTTTCAAGAAAATACCCCCACCATATACTTCCCTTTACATGCAAAGCATTTTCGAAAATTTTGATTTTGTCAAAAATGGCTCTAACGATTTTGATAAAAATCCCGTATACTAAAGCTATTTACATCCAAAATAAAATGTAAATCTTGAATTTTCTAGGACTAGCCTCTGAAGACATCTATATTTTGGATGAATTATGCCGAATTTTGCTTAACTGCTAAACCGTAAGAGATAGACAAAAACTTACTTAAAACATCTGATGTGTACCATTCACATGACTTTATCTATATCCCTGCAACATTATTCTTAAAAAGCTTATACTTCTATTTACTTTATGCGAATCAGAAAAAATGAGCAGAAATAGTCTTATTATTTACTTCCTTGTAAGTAGGAGCGAAATAAGGGACTACCATAGGTTAAAATGATAGTCAAAAGCTGGTTGCTATGTCAATGAAGTTCCTTTGTTTATATGGATAGGAGTTGACAAGTTACAGTGTGAAAAAAGATTTTCATAGCAGAAACCAAAATTAAGGAATGTCTCAAAAACGACGAACTCCACGAAAAACATTTGTATAACATAAATTGCGTGTTTTAACGTGCTCTACATTTTTTGTGTAGTAAGTTTTTGTCCATCGCTTACGGTTTAGCAGTTATTCAAATTTCCGTAAAATTCATCCAGAATAAACTACTCTTCAGAGGCTATTCCTAGAAAATTCAATATATACATTTTATTTGTCAGGTAAATATCTTTAATATACGAAATTTTAATCAAAATTGTTAGAGCCATTTTTGAGAAAATCAAAATTTTCAAAAAAAGTTCCATGTAAAGGGTAGTTGGGGGTGGGGGGAATATCTCTCAAAATCTTCGTGTCGCATCCCTGGAAGATACTAAACTTAAATACCAAGTTTGGTATTTTAGCTACTTTTCGTTTTTGAGTTATCGTGTTCACAGACACACGGACACACACACACACACACACACACACACACAGACACACACGGACCTTTTTGTGAAAATGCTTTTTTTGGATATTCGGGACCCTAAAACATATATTTCCGGTGAAATCTCGGTATCGAATTTTTGGGTGGAGTGCAATACTTTCTCTATACACTATGTACATAGTGCGTATAGAGAACGTAAAAATATACATCTCGTCAAAACACACAACTTAATGTCTTTCACATTTTTAATGTGGCGTTAACCGTTTCCGAGTTATTCCTTGTTATTGGTTTCAATTTTGAAGTATTTATTCTTTTCCCAAACAGGAAGTGTGCGGTTTTCTTTTGTCCAGCTCCTGGCCAAGCGAAGAAGCGATATGCAATGACAATCACATAACGATAGTTTTTAACTTTTTACTTTCTCTATGCACAATATGTACATAGTGTATAGAGAATGTATTGCACTCCACCAAAAAATTTGATACCGAGATTCACCGGAAATATATGTTTTAGGGCCCCTGTATCCAAAAACAGTATTTTCCGAAAAAGGTCCGTGTATGTGTGTGTGTGTGTGTGTGTGTGTGTGTGTGTGTCCGTGTGTCTGAACACGATAACTCAAAAACGAAAAGTCGGTAAAATACCAAACTTGGTATTTAAGTTTAGTATCTTCCGTGGATGCGACACGAAGATTTTGAGAAAAACCCCTAGACTCCAAACTACCCTTTACATGGAACCTTTTTCGAAAATTTTGATTTTCTAAAAAATGGCTCTAACGATTTTGATTAAAATATCGTATATTAAAGATATTTACCTCACAAATAAAATGTATATTTTGAATTTTCTGGGAATAACCTCTGAATACTTTATAATTTTGAATGAATTTTACGGAATTGTGCATAAGTGCTAAACCGTAAGAGAGAGACAAAAACTTACCACACAACAAATGTAGAGCACATTAAAACACACAATTTATGTTTCATACATTTTTTTCGTGGAGTTGATTGTTTTTGAGATATTCCTTGTTTTTGGTTTAAGCTATACAGGACTTTGTGAACTCGTGTCCATACAAACAAAGGAACTTCAGTCACATAGCAACCAGCTTTTGACTATCACTTTAACCTATGGTACTCCCTTATTTCGCTTCTACTTACAAAGAAACAAGAAATAGGACTATTTCTGCTAATTTTATCTCGATTAGCAGGAAGTAAATAGAAGCATATTTTTAAAAATAATTTATTGCAAAGATATAGAGAAAGCCATGTGAATGGAACACATCAGATTTTTTACTTTCTCTAGCCCCGTATGTACAATGTACATAGGTACAGAGAAGTATTGTATTCCACCCAAAAATTCGATGTCGCGATTTCACCGGAAATACATGTTTTAGGACCCCCTGAGTCCAAAAAAAAACATTTTCAGAAAAAATTCCGTGTGTCTGCCTGTGGACAGCATAACTCAAAAATGAAAAGACGGTTGAATACCAAACTTGGTATTTAGGTTTGGTATCTTCCAAGGATGCGACACGAAGATTTTCAAGAAAATCCCCCCACCCCTAACTACCCTTTACATGGAAAAATGTTAGAAAATTTTGTTTTTTTGAAAATGGCTCTAACGATTTTGATTGAAATATCATATATTAAAGCCATTTCTATCACAAATAAAATGCATATCTTGAATTTTCTGGGAATAGCTTCTAAAGACCTGTCTATTCTGGATGAATTTTGCTTAATTTAGAATAACTAGTCAACCGAAATATATAGAAAAAAGCTTACTATACAAAAAATGTAGATCTCGTTAAAATACACAAGTTATTTCATAAAATTTATTTTCGTGGAGCTTACCCTTTCAGAGTTATTCCTTATTATTAGTTTCAGTTCTGAAGTACTTATACTTTTCACAGTCGGGAATGTTCGTTTTACTTTCTCTATACTCACTATGTACATAGTGTATAGAGAATGTATTGCACTCCACCAAAAAATTCGATACCAAGATTTCACCGGAAATATATGTTTTAGGGTCCCCTGTATCAAAAAAAAATTTTTCAGAAAAAGGTCCGTCTGTGTGTGTGTGTGTCCGTGTGTCAGTGTGTCCGTGTGTCTGTGAACACGATAATTCAAAAACGAAAAGTCGGTAAAATACCAAACTTGGTATTTAAGTTAAGTATCTTCCAGAGATGCGACACGAAGATTTTGAAAAAAATCCCCCACCCCAAACTACCCTTTACATGGAACTTTTTTCGAAAATTTTGATTTTCTAAAAGATGGCTCTAACGATTTTGATTAAAATATCGTATATTAAAGTCATTTACCTGAAAAATAAAATGTATATTTTGAATTTTCTGGGAATAGCCTCTGAAGACTACTTTATTCTGGATGAATTTTTCATAACTATTAAACCGTAAGAGATGGACAAAAACTTAACCCACAAAAAATGTAGAGCACGTTAAAACACACAATTTATGTTATATTAATTTTTTTCGTGGAGTTGATCGTTTTTGAGACATTCCTTTTTCTTGGTTTCAGCTTTGAAAAACATACTTTTCTCATACAGGAATTTGTCAACTCCTATCCATACAAACAAAGGAACATCAGTCACATAGCAACCAGCTTTTGGCTTTCACTTTAACCTAAGGTACTTCCTTATTTTGCTTCTACTTACAATAAAGCAAGAAATAAGACTATTTCTGCTAATTTTGCTCGATTAGCATGAAATACATAAAAGATTAGCTTATTAACAATAATAATTTACAGAGATATAGAGAAAGTCATGTGAATGGAACACATCAGATTTTTTCTTTTGTTCTACTCCTGGCCAAGCAAGGAGGCGATTTGCAATGACAATCCCATAACGACAGCTTTTAAAACATTTGACTATCACTTTAGCCTAGGGCAGTCCCTTAGTTCCAGTCTACTTATAAGGAACTAAGTTATAAAACTCTGCTAATGTTTATCTCGATTTGCATGGTGTTGAAAGAAGAATTATCTTTTGTAAGAAGTTTGTTTGTAGAGTAGCTAGAGAAAGTCATGTGAGTGTAACACATCAGATATTTACTTTCTCTATACGTGCTATGTATATAGTGTATAAAGAAGGTATTGCACTCCACCAAAAAATTCGATACCGAGATTTCACTGGAAATATATGTTTTAGGGACCCCTGTATCCATAAAATGTATTTTCAGGAAAAGGTCCGTGTGTGTGTGTGTGTCTGTGAACACGATAGCTCAAAAACGAGAAGTCGGTAAAATACCAAACTTGGTATTTTAGTTTAGTATCTTCCTGGGATGCGACACGAAGATTTTGAGAAAACTCATCCCACCCCAAACTACCCTTTACATGGAACATTTTTCGAAAATTTTGATTTTCTATAAAATGGCTCTAACGATTTTGATTAAAATATCGTATATTAAAGATATTTACATGACAAATAAAATGTATTAATTCAAAATCTTCTCGGGCTTCTAGCCAGGTAAAAACTGTTTTTACCTGGCTAGAAGCCCGAGAAGATTTTGAATTAACACGTCGCCAGGAAAGCTTTAGTTCTTATTTTAATAAAATGTATATTTTGAATTTTCTAGGGATAGCCTCTGAAGACTACTTTATTCTCGGTCAATTTTACGGAATTTTGCATAACTGCTAAACCGTAAGAGATGGACAAAAATTTACCACACAACAAATGTAGGGCACCTTAAAACACACAATTTATCTGATATAGGTTTTTTCGTGGAGTTGATTGTTTTTGAGATATTCCTTGTTTTTTGTTGTTGTTTTCTTTGTTTGTTTTTAGCTATAAAGACTTATACTTTTCGCATACAGGACTTTATGAACTCGTGTCATACAAACAAAGGAACTTCAGTCGCAGAGCAACCAGCTTTTGACTATCACTTTAACCTATGGTACTCCCTTATTTCGCTCCTACTAACAAGGAAGCAAGTAATAAGGCTATTTCTGCTAATTTTTGCTCCATTAGATGAAGTGAATAGAATAATTTGTTGCAGTGATATAGAGAAAGTCATGTGAATGGTACACATCAGATTTTTTTAAATTGTTTTTTTTTTTTGTATAGCCCCCTTTAACTTCAATGGTCATATCGAGGCCTTTGACTTGTGAAACAACTCGCATTACTGTACGTTTTAGAACATTAGGTTAATAAATGTTTTATTACAAACACACGCACCTTCAATCTCACATTCATACTTCCAGACTCTGTGGGGGATAGGGAATAATTCTGGTTAAAGAATATTTCTCCATCCCAGCCGGGAATCGACCACTCGACCACGAAGAACTTTCTGCTAATGTTTATCTGGAGAGTATTGCGTAGAAAGAAGAATAATCTTTTGTAAGAAGCTTGTAGAGCAGCTAGAGGAAGTCATGTGAGTGTAACAACCAGATTTTTTACTTTCTCTACACGTACTATGTACATAGTGTATAGAGAAGGTATTGCATTCCAACCCAAAAATTCGATAACGAGATTTCACCGAAAAACATGTTTTGGGCCCCCCCCCCGAATCCAAATAAAGTATTTTTGGAAAAAGGTCCGCGCGCGTGTGTGTGTGTGTCTGTGGACAGCATAGCTCAAAAACGAAAAGACCGTTAAGTGCCAAACTTGGTCTGTCCAAATTTTAGGAATTGTTATTGTTCAGAAATTAACATGAAATGATTATATTAATGAAATGTGTATAAGAGTCTCAATTGAAAATTGAACCTATTGAAAAGTTTAAAATATTGTGTACCGAAGGATTTTCTCAAAACATCTTAAGCTGTTTTCAATAGCAAGCATTATTAGTTATGGTATTCACCTATGGAGAAATTGTTCAAATATACATAAGGTATACCAATTAAAATAATAATAATAATAACAATAATTAATAAAGGTCATACTATAATATCAGGAGCAAATTATGATGCTCCTTTGTTTATTTCTGAGGAAATGTCGACGTCAGAAATTTGTATATATTTAAATGTAATTATAACAGTTGAATTAATAATAGTGATATCCATCATTAATCCACAAGACACAATTGTCATGGTTTAGGTTACATTCACATGATTTTCTCTATCTGTTCTGCAAACAAACTATTCTTACAAAAGATAATTCTTTTGTCTGCAACATGGCAATCAAGACAAATAAATATTACCAGAAATTATCTTATTACTTAGTACAGTGCAAAAAGTCTTCTAGGCTGAAGTACAGTCTTGCTGACGTAGAAAGTTAAAACCAGTAATACGGAAATCTCCGAAACGGCTAACTCTACCAAAAAAAAACTGATGTGATCCATTCACATGACTTTCTCTATATCTCTACAACAAATTATTGTTAAAAAGCTAATGCTTCTATTTACTTCATGCTAATCGAGAAAAAATTAGTATTAGTCGTATTACTTGCTTTCTTGTAAGTAGAAGCGAAATAAGGGAGTACCATAGATTAAAGTGATAGTCAAAAGCTGGTTGTTAGTGACTGAAGTTCCTTTGTTGGTATGGACAGGAGTTGACAAATCCTGTATCAGAAAACTGTATTTTAAAGCTGAAACCAATGACAAGGAATATCTCAAAAACGACCCACTCCACGAAGAAAATTTATATAACATAAATTGTGTTTTAATGATATGTACATTTTCTATCCAGTACATTTTTGTCTATCACTTACGGTTTGCCAATTATGCCACATTTCGTAAATTCATCCAGAATAAAGTAGTCTTCAGAGGCTATTCCCAAAAAAATCAAGATATACATTTTATTCGTCATGTAAATATCTTTACAATACATTTTAATCAAAATCATTAAAGTCATTTTGAGAAAATAAAAATTTTCGAAAATTTGTCAATGTAAAGGGTAGTTGGGGATGTGGGGATTTTCTTA
This sequence comes from Hymenopus coronatus, assembly GCA_030762935.1. Lineage (NCBI taxonomy): Eukaryota > Metazoa > Arthropoda > Insecta > Mantodea > Hymenopodidae > Hymenopus > Hymenopus coronatus. Next base: position 170,038,540 of record CM060881.1, on the reverse strand, counting down.
AAAATCTTCGTGTCGCATCCTTGAAAGATACTGAACTTAAATTACAAGTTTTGTATTTAACGGACTTTTCTTGTTTTTGAGCTATGCTGTCCAGACACACAGACACACACGCGTGTAGACCCACACACACACACACACACACACACACACACGAAACTTTTTCCAAAAGTGTTTTTTTGGATTCAGGGGGACCCAAAAGATGTATTTACAGTGAAATCTTGTTTCGAATTTTTAAGTGCATTACAATATACTCTATACACTCTATACTCTATGTACATAGTACGTGTAGAGAAAGTAATAAAAGTTCAAGAATGGAACAATGTATGAGATTTTCAGGGCCTCCACATCGTAAATAGCACTATAGTCTTCTTAAAGCGGTTTTAAACAGCTTTTGCTCCGGGTTTATATGGTCGCCCAGAGAATAAAAACACCAAAACATCAAGTTAAAAAGTTTCTGCAATTTTTCTGGAGATCCAGCTCGTAAACATCAAAAATCAAGGTTCAAGTATCGTAAAAGTACCTGTGATATTCAGGAGCCCCATATTGTAAACTGCACGTGTGTACCATTTAAAGCGATTTTAAATAACTTTCACTTAGGGCTTATTTGGTCGTTAGAAGCCTAGAACCATCTAAATATCAAGGGTCAAGAATCAAGCATTTCTATGATATTCTGGTACTTCAAGTTTTAAACTGCACCTATATTATAATTTTAAGCGTTTTAAACAACTATTGTTCAGGGCTTCTTTGGCCGTCAAAAGCCTATAAGTATAAAAAAACCAAAAGCCAAGAATCGAAAGATGTCTGTACGTATACTCCATTTTAAGCGATTCTTAAACTTTTGCTCAGGGCTTATTAGGTCGCCAGAAGACTAAGAAGCATAAAAGAATCGAGGTTTAAGCATCGAAAATTTGTCGTGATGTTCAGGAACTACATGTTGTAAACTGCACGTATGGACCATTTAAAGTGATTTTTAAATTACTTTTGTTCCGGGCTTATTTAGTGGTCAGAAGCCTAAACTCATCAAAAAATCAAGTTTCAAGAATCGAAAAATTTCTGCGATATTCTGGTTCTCCAAGTTGTAAACTTTACTTATATATTTTAAGCGATTTTTAAACAACCTTTGCTCAGGGCTTATTTCGTCTCCAAGATACTTGAAGCATTACAAATTAATGTTCAAGAACGATTTTTTGTTGTGAAATTACAAGATACACGGCGTAATATAACACATACAAAACAAAATAATCGCAATACTTGTTTCTCGCGCTCCCTTGCCTTAGAAGGCACTAACGCCACTGATGTGGATGTGTTTTTGCAAAGTGCACGTAACCATCAGCAGATATAATGGGGCGGGGATGAGTTGTGTGCTTTCCAGGAATTATTAGACAGATCGGGTAGAGTATGCCAAAGATGAGAACAGAACCAAACCTGACAAGTTAAAGTCACAGAAGAACGAACCGCTTCAATCTACAAGATTTAAGGAAACGTCAAACAAGTTTATATATCATTTGTCCTATTATATTAAGGCCAAAGTTTTATTCTGACAAGGTTTGTTTTTTGCCATTTTCCAATTCAGTGTTTTCAAATACATATGTAGAAACATATTAATATCAAAATATTTACCGTTGTATTGTACTGTGTGTGAAACGTATATTTAGATACTTAGATAGTGTGGCGGGAATTGTTGTTTCGGGGCTTTGGAGGGGAATAAGGTAAGAGGTTGGATCGCCGGCTAGCTAAGGAACTGTGTGATACTCTCAGAGTGTGCGGGAGAAACCTGAATAAAAGTCTGCTACTGGTTTCTAAGTGTCCTTTACTTTCCCGTAATGTTTCACTTTTCCCCAGGCCGTCCAAAGTACAAGAACTCGTTAGCCTCCCCAAAACAAAACCGATCACAAGTTACTTTAGCTGTTTCACCTTCCCTTCGCGCTAATTTCCCCTCTTCACATCGCGGACTAGTAACTTCTCATTTTGCTATGAGCTACGACTCGACGCGGGTTCACTACACGGTGTCAGACTTATGAATCTTTCCCGAAGCTCCCGCGGCTAGACAAGAGTCTATTTGTCGCCCCTTTTCTAGGATTTGCCTAGACTTTTGCTATCTTCGTTACTTTCACCGATTTTATTGGTCACGACTGTGTTGCATTTTCACATTTTGTCGCGATTTCATTGGGTTTCACGATTTTAGACGCCACGCCATGTCCTTACTGCTATTAGCGTGTTGACGCGCCTGATTACACTTTCTGTGTGTGGTGGAGTGTGGATTGTGTTTGGGGTTTTCCCCTTCATTGCTCATAGCTGAGTTTCTGCATATCAGCTCCTTTTGTTCACTAGCTTTGCTACCTTTTCTTTCTTTCTGGATTCGCGATCTTTCGTGTTTCAAGCGATTTTATTTCATGTTTCTTTTCCCTTTTAATATAGCTAGCATTGTTTAAGTAGTTTTGATTCTGTTTTTAATTGTGATTGTGTTCTATTTATTACTTTATTTTTTTTCTCTTAAACTCTCTGTTTATTCGCGTTATTTTCTTATTTATTTAATTTATTATATTTCATTCGTTTTTTCTCATGTTTTATTATTACGTTACTCTTATTTGTCTGTCTAGTTTTATCACTTCAATAGGGCATCCCATTGGTGTTGTGCAACTATGTGTATTAGCACATGTAAAATAACAAAAAGAGATATAAAGTCTCTTATTCAGAGACAAACATTGCATGCTGAGCATTTCCTTGTGACGGTTCCAAATCTCAGATTAACCTTGCTGCCATCAAGGGTTTGGGAAATAAAAGAAATGAATTTATTTATCTTTACAGTAAACATTGAAATATACCTGAGATATTCTCAGATATTAAGGTAAATTGCCTAAATTCATATGACATATGTTCAGGAAAACTTATTTGGAAAGCGATGTTGTATCCTGGATCGTAATTCTGTTCTAGATTGTTTTAGATACAAGTTCCTTCATCTTGGCTTCTAAATCCAATCCTGTAGGATGGTTGATTTCTTCACGCACCAATTTCTGAAAGGCCCTCACTTCGAGAAAATCCCAGTACTGCAGGAACTCTCTAATGTAAGAGTGTGGTAGATCTTCAACATTCATCTTAGGGTATGAGCTCTTCAGCTTCAACCTGCACTGAGACTGAAGTGAGAGTGGAGTTTCTGGAAGATGTAAACATACAATTTAATATACAGCACGACTCTCAGTTATCAGCTATTCTACAATAGATTGTATGTTGTGTTTTTTTTATTAAAATACAAATCCAACATTGAGATAAGTATATCTCAATGCTTTGGTCGTTACTGTGCATATTCACTCTGAATTTTTCTCAGTTAGATGGGAGTCATGACATGAGTCATGAAGTAAAAAAAAATCTGATGTGTTCCATTCACATGACTTTCTCTACATCACTGCAACAAATTATTGTTATAAAGCTTAAGCTTCTGTTTACTTCATGCTAGTTGAGAAAAAAAAATAGCAGAAATACCTTGCTTCCTGGTAAGTAGAACCATAATAAGGGAGTACCACAGGTTAAAGTGACAATCAAAAGCTGGTTGCTAAGTGACTGAAGTTCCCTTATTCATATGGACACGAGTTGACAAATTCCTGTTTGAGAAAAGGACAAGTTTTTCAAAGCTGAAATTAAAAACAAGGAATATCTTAAAAATGATCAACTCTACAACAAATGCATGTAACATAAATTGTGTGTTTTAATGTATTCTACATTTTCTGTATGGTAAGTTTTTTGTCCATCTCTTACGGTTTAGCAGTTATGTAAAATTCCGTAAAATTTATCCAGAATAAAGTAGTCTTCACAGGCTATTCCCAGAAAATTTAAGATATATATTTTATTTGTCGTGTAAATATCTTAATATATGACCTTTTAATCAAAATCGTTCGAGCCATTTTTGCGAAAATCAAAATTGTGGAAAAAAGTTCCATGTAAAGGGTAGTTAAGGGGTGCGGGGATTTTCTTGAAAATTTTCGTGTCGCATCCTTGGAATATAGCAAACTTAAATACCAAGTTTGGTATTTAACAATGTTTTCGTTTTTGAGCTATGCTGCCACAGACACACACACACACACACACACACACACACACGGACATATTCTGAAAATGCCTTTTTTCGATTCAGGGGGTCCTAAAACATGTATTTCCGGTGAAATCTCGGTATTGAATTTTTGGATGGAATACAATACTTCCTCTATACACTATGGACATAGTACGTGTAGAGAAAGTAAAAATGGGCAGCTTTCAAGATATATAAATGCGTATTTAAAACACTGCAATGAAGAAGATATATACGAAGCAAAAATGCTAATCCACGTAGAAATTGTCATTGTCTTAGTGGGATTTGTTGCCTTGGCTTCGCAAACATTTTTGCTTTTTCCAGACTCCCAAGTAACTTTTAATTCTCATGCCTAAGACTATTTGACAGTGATGCTTGTTGGCCTGGGAAGTATTTTTGCCATGTACAAAGTGTTACAAATCAGTTGGTGCATGGCCCAATATGATTCCAGGAACATGGAGGAGATGACCAACCCAACTGTTGGAGTCAATAAATGGTAGCAAAAAAGCTCCACTCATACCTGCTAATAGATTGCACCATAATTTGCAACTAATCAGTATAACGTTTACTTTCTCTACACGTACTATGTACATAATGTATAGAGAAGGTATTGTATTGCGCCCAAAAATTTGATACCGAGGTTTCACCGGAAATACGTGTTTTGAGACCTCCTGAATCTAAAAAAAAAGAGGCATTTTTAGAAAAATATCCGTGTGTATGTCTGCCTTGTCAGTCAGTGTGTGTGTGGGGGAGGGGGCAACATAGCTAAAAAGGATGGGAATCAATTGAGCGGGAGGTCACCTCATCCTGTGGTTAAACCCTTACCAGGGTAGGTACACAGCAACAACACCCAGGCTCACCACGAGCCTACCAGACACGCACCCACACACGCGCGGGAGGTACTGAACTGTAAACGGCCTACTGCGTGCGAGATTCTCAAGGGTAGTCATTTGTTTCGAGAATAATTTTGGCTACAGGTTATAGGGATGGCAACACTGTTAACGACTGTCGATTGTTCCGATAATTCTGGCTGTAGGCTATAGGGTTGGTAACACTGTTAACGAATGTCGAATGTATAAGATGGCGTGCTGTTTATAAAATGATGTACTAAAACAAAAAAAGGAAATGGCGTGTTATTTATGGACGCTCTTTAACTGCTTGGTTCTCAGCGTCCCATTCTATACTGGGCGTGAAAGACCGTTTAATTTTGCTCAGAGGCCTCTCTTATCAGGCTTGAGATTCTTTTACGTGCCGTAAATCTACGACACGGGACCAACGGCTTTACTTCCCATCCGAAGGAAGCCATGCTAAGGATTTTTACACCCGAAAAAATCCATCGTCCGCCGCTAGCATGGTAACCATTACACCACGGAGGGCGATAATGATGTACAAATCCTGTGTGTTAGTGAATAGCGATAAATGCCAGCGCTTCTCTGCAAATTATCAAAAGTCAAAGGAGACAGTTTGGTTGTTATAAATGGATATAAATTTCGCAGAGACAGAGATACACAGCGATGAGTATACAACTGCATTTTTAACCATACATATGAATGGCAAATACATAGTCAAGTCTCCAACAAATTGGGAAGGAAAATGCAGGAATGACTGCCGCGCGCAGTTGGGGCCCTCCCAAAATGACCGCCGCGCGCAGTCGGGCACTTTAAATGAGATAGAAATTTACCTTGCGCGCCGTCGGACCCTCCGCTCAGAAACGAAAAGTCTGTTAATTACTAAGCTTTGTATTTAAGTTCAGTATCTCCCAAGGATGCGACACGAAGATTTTCAAGAAAATCCCCACCCCCAACTACGCTTTATATGGAAACATTTTCGAAAATTGTGGTTTTCTCAAAAATGTCTTTAACGATTTTTATTAAAATGTCGTATATTAAAGATATTTACATGGCAATAAAATGTATATCTTGAATTTTCTGGGAATAGCCTCTGAAGACATCTTTTATTCTGGATGAATTTTGCGGCATTCTGCATAACTGGTTGGACAAAAACTTGCTTAATAGAAAACGTAGAGCTCGTTAAAACTCACAATTTATGTGTGTTATACCTATCAGCGCTGTGTACTGACAGTGAACCGTGTCATTGGACAGAGGGCCGCGACAATGCTGTAACACGACAGTCATTCGCCAGAAGAAGGTATATGAGTTGATCGTTTTTGAGATACTCCTTGAATTTGTTTCAACTATAAAATACGTATATTTCTCTCCTACGGGAATTTGTTAACACCTGTCCATACAAACAAAGAAACTTCAATCACATGCAATCAGCTTTTGACTATCACTTTAGCCTATGATACTCCCTTATTTCCCTACTTGCTCTACTTACAAGGAAGCAAGTAATAAACGATTACTGCTAATTTTTTCTCGATTAGTAAGTAGTAAACAGAAGAATAAGCTGTTTAACAATAATTTGTTGTAGATAATGCCATGTGAATGGAACACATCAAATGTTTATACTAAGGTATCACCGCCAAGAAGCGGGAATTCAGCAAACAGACACTGAAAAGAAAAGTAATTTGAGTAAATGCAGACAGTCGAAGGGGTTTGCGCTCCAGTATAGGCAAGCTGAACAACTTCTGGGAACTTTCCTTTCTATTGAAAAGGAATGTAGAGTAGATACATGTTTTTAAGAATGAACCTTTTCTATGTGCATATTTCCCATTATTACGTTCTGCTGAATAACAGCCATTCTTCTGATGTTATTGAACATTGGTTATATAAACAGTCGTGCAATAAACTGATCTGCCAAGAGATCTGATCAATATTCAATAGGGCACATCAATGGCTCAAAGGGAAAGTGAACCATCATTCAAATACCCGTGTTATGTGAAACAAGTCAAAACATTTTCTAAATAGGATGAAAAGAATTATTATATGAAGCTATAAATTTATTTAATTTCATGTTATTATTTCACTTGATAAGAATTACAAATTAACAGTTTTCAATTTTCAACAGAAAACTGTACCTATATTATTTTAGTTTATAAATGGCATATCATATTTTTTGGTAGTGTTTAACGCTCGCTTTTACCACTGGTGACACATGAAATGAAGTACCGGTGGAATGCGATGGCGGAGGAAACCGGAGAACCCCTGCTGCGCCGCTTTATCCACCACATGCGGTCGCTTGGGATCGAACCCGGGCCGTCTAGGTGAGAGGCGAGTGGTCTAATCACTTGGCCACGGCACGGCCCGCATATCAGCCTAAGTAACATGGGTTACAATATTTTCCAGTTGTAGTTTTCATGATCTACCTAGGTATTAAAAAATATAACCTTTGTCAAATTCGTGCAATCTTCAATATCGAAAGCAGACTCATGATGTGATGATGATGATGATTATTGGTGTTTAGGGGGCTTGACTACTGAGGCCATTAGCGCCCTTTTAAAAACAAAGCCGATTAAAAACCTCAAAGGGGAAAGACAACATAAAAATGAAAACAAAGATAAAATTAAAATTATAAAAACCAGTGAATAAAAATTCAGGTTGCTAAGGTTACAGACCAGTCTAAAGCATATTTTAAAAAATGAAGCAAAAGGACACGAAAAATAAATATAAAACCAAGTCCGGGTGTCATGGTTTACTGGTAATAGAACATATAACCCGATATCAACCGCCCCATTAAAATCTGTAGGATAAAATAACTAAAAGCTATATCCTTATGGGAAAAGTCACGTGGGATGAGCCGCGCGACCACTGCACACAATAGCACCTAGCACAACAGCCAGATCCGGAATACTGACAACCTCGGGATACTTCCACAAGGTCGCAAAAACAGTACCTGAGGAAAAGGGAAGGTTACCTTTTTTCGTAGTGTTTAACACCCGACTTTACTACTTGTGGCACAGCAGGCGATGGAGCACCGGTGGAATGCGATGGTGGGAGAAACCAGAGAACACACGCCCCCGCGCCGCTCTGTACACCACAAATCTCACTTGGGATCGAACCCGGGCAGCCTAGGTGAGAGGCGAGTCGTCTAACCACTCGGTTATGGCTTATTACAGTACTGTTCTTACAAAAGGCAAACAGAATTTAAAATTGAGTTGGAACAGCTATCACCAAACACACCTAGAAAGTCAAAATAGCACAATCCAAAACCCAATTGCAAGTCTGATGGAGTATCAAGAGTTACAAGGCTAAGAATTATAAAGACCTCAAGAGAAAGTATATTCCTTATGTGGTGGTGGTCCCCGCAGAGAAAAGCTAGTTGCGTATCTTTCAGAACAGAGTCATCACCCAAAAGTTGAACGGAACTATTTTTTTTTATTTCAATAAATAATTCTGTGGCACTTCGTCAAAACACGATAACTCCAAAAAATGGCGTTTTTGTGCTAAGACGTATGAAAGGAAAAATCATGTATCATTTGCTGAAGTCCTGGAGATATCACGGCTTCACCAAACGGTAGAGGATTGTGCCTGAAATATCGATACTGTCTTAGCACAAAAAGTCCAATTTTGGAGTTACCGTGTTTATGCCACAGAATTAAAGTTTTAAAAATATTTCCAACTAGAGAGACAGTTATATTCTACGCTCTCTATGATTGTTAAATCTCTGTTTTACTTTGCCTAATATTCCACTAAGGAGTCTCCCAAAATTGTCAGTTTCAAATTTATTTATTTATTATTATTAATATAATAATAATATTTTTATCGAAGTAAAATATAACAACTTAAACACTTGTTATCTGGTAAATAATAATTCCCAAAAGGCTCGTCGAACCACTATACAAGCAAAAGTTCTTCCTTGCAGTTCCTAACTTTGTTTAAATCAACAAATAAATAAATATATCTGAAAATATAATTAAATGTTCTTGCCTCATAAACATAAGGGAGAAGAAAGCCTCTCTGAAAATGGTTATACAATAGAGGAAACTGCTTCACCTGCCACAACTCGTAAACTCGAATGATTAACAAATAGTTATTTAATATAAATGTGGAACAAAAGGAAAATTGAAGTAGGAATTCTGAATAGCAATACGAAACAACTTCAATAGAAAACAAAGTAATTCCGCAACAAAAATATTAGACAGCACTAAATCACACACAGTAATTTAGCGCTTGGTACTCACAAAGAAATTACCATGAAACGCCAGTCTTAAATCACTATTCGAAAATTCTTGAAATTGGCAGATGAGGAAACTCAATCTCTCAAAAATTTAAATTGCCCCAAACTAATCTTGAATTTGATTTAAATGCACACAAAGCAAAAAACAAAACATAAAACACACAAACACAGTAAAAATAGCACTTCTAAACTATATTCGCAAAGAATATTAATAAAGAGGGAAGAGCATTTTCCTTGGAAAGTTACTGTCCAACTTTCTAGTAGTAAGTTCTTCCTATCTCAGGCTTTGCTAATGAAAAGTACCTTAAGCTCAACATTAACCAACATTTAAGTTAATATGGTGGTAGCGTGTCTACTTAGGGTGAGTTGCCCGGATAAGGTTTTTTTTCGGTGTTTTCCCTTATCCTGAGAAGACGAATGTCGTGTAACTTTAAGCTCCATGGACCCCGAGATCATTTGAGCATCATTTCACCAATTTCATTCATCGTGCGATGTGACTAATCAGGTTAGTGGACGTTAAGCTACAAAAAAAATGATATATATATATATATATATATATATATATATATATATATATATATACCCCAAGAAATTTACTTTTCACTCTGCAATATACATATATATATCTTTTTTTTTTTTTTTTTTTGCAATAATCATTTGTTTATCTTTCATTTGCCATTAAGGTAATCGCTACAACATGTGAGTAAAGAAAGTAATCCCAATTTACTAAGGAAAGTGCCTTCCTATGAATACATCAAGTTTCAGTGAAAAAGATTCGGATTGGGCATCACCAAGAGCATAAACAGAACCTCTTTATCTCTTTCTCTCTCTCGGCTTACAGTCTAAATTAATTGGATTAGCAACATTTATAGTTCCCCTTGTATAGCTTTGTATAGCTCAAATACAACAACACGCTACATAAAAAAGAATGATTAACAAAATATAACCCTTACAGCCCGAAAATTATAAAAAACTTGATACATTTAATTCCTAAAACAGAACGAACGAACTGCAATTACTAACACTATCCCACATACATTTATAAAATTACAAGACAAATGATTCTTGTGTAACCCTCTAGAAACAACAACAGTCACATAGCTCGAAAAAAACAACCAAAAAACAGCAACGACACCTAAAACAAAAAATCTGAAGTGTACCATTCACATGACTTTCTCTATATCTCTGCAACAAATTATTCTTAAAAAGCTTATACTTCTATTAACTTCATGCTAATCAGTAAAACATTAGCAGAAATAGCCATATTACTTGCTTCCTTGTAAGTAGAGGTGAAATAAGGGAGTATCTTAGGTTAAAGTGATAATCAAAAGCTGGTTGCTATGCCACTGAAGTTCCTTTGTTTGTATGGACAGCAGTTGACAAGTTCCTGTATGAGAAATGTATAAGTTTTTCATAGCAGAAACCAAAAATAAGTAATGTCACAAAAACGATCAACTCCACGAAAAAAATGTATATAACATAAATTGTGTGTTTTAACGTGCTCTACATTTTTTGTGCAGTAAGTCTTTGTCCATCTCTTACGGTTTAGAGTTATTCAAAAGTTAGTAAAATTCATCCAGAATAAACTACTCTTCAGAGGCTATTCCCAGAAAATTCAAATATACATTTTATTTGTCAGGTAAATATCTTTAATATACGAAATTTTAAACAAAATCGTTACAGCCTTTTTGAGAAAATCAACATTTTCGAAAAAAGTTCCATGTAAAGGGTAGTTGGGGTTGGGGGGATTTTTCTCAAAATCTTCGTGTCGCATCCCTGGAAGATACTAAACTCAAATACCAAGTTTGGTATTTTACCGACTTTTCGATTTTGAGTTATCGTGTTAACAGACACACGGACACGCGGACACACTCACACACACACACACACACACACACACACACATACGGACCTTTTCCCGAAAATTCTTTTTTTAGATAAAGGGGACCCTAAAACATATATTTCCGGTGAAATCTCGGTATCGAATTTTTTGGTGGAGTGCAATACATTCTCTCTACACTATGTACATAGTGCCTATAGAGAAAGTAAAAATCTGATGTGTACCATTCACATGACTTTCTCTACACCTCTGCAACAAATTATTGTTAAAAAGCTTATGCCTCTATTTACTTCATGCTAATCGAGAACAAATTAGGAGAAATACTCTTATTACTTGTTTCCTTGTAAGTAGAAGCGAAATAAGGGAGTACCACAGGTTAAAGTGATAGTCAAAAGCTGGTTGCTATGTGACTGAAGTTCCTTTGTTTATATGGACAGGAGTTGACAAATTACTATATGAGAAAAAAAAGTTTTTCATAGCTGAAACCAAAAACAATAAATATCTCAAAAAGGACCAACTCCACGAAAAAAATGTATATAACATAAATTGTGTGTCTTAACGTGCTCTACATTTCTTGTGTAGTAAGTTTTTATCTAATGCTCTCAGTTTAGCAGTTATGCAAAATTCCGTAAAATTCGTCCAGAAAAAAGTAGTCTTCAGAGGCTATTCCCAGAAAATTCAAGATATACATTTTGTTTCTCAGGTAAACATCTTTAATATATGATATTTTAATCAAAATCGTTAGACCCATTTTTGCGAAAATCAAAAATTTGGAAAAAAAGTTCCATGTAAAGGGTAGTTTAGGGTGGGGGGATTTTTTTTCAAAATCTTCGTGTCGCATCCCCGGAAGATACTAAACTTAAATACCAAATTTTGTATTTTCCCGCCTTTTCGTTTTTTGAGTTATCGTGTTCACAGACACACACACGGACCTTTTATAAGGGACCCTAAAAGATATTTCCAGTGAAATCCCGGTATCGAATTTTGGGTTGAGCGCAATACCTTCTCTATACACTATGCACATAATGCGTGTAGAGAAAGTAAAAATAAGGCTGCCCCATCTAACCCAACAAAGCCAAATAAAATGTATGGCCAGAACTATATAGAGGTAGATGTTTAAATTCACCCGAGAAGGCAGTTCAACGTCAACATCAGAATTCTCACAAAATGCTTAACGTCTTTTAACTCGGTGTGGCAAACACGAAGCTTATTCGCAGTTTGTGCATTGAAGTGGAAGAAAAAGGATAGTCATATTCTATTCGTTAAATTCTATATGAAAGCCTGCTTATGTAAAAATAATAAAGGCCTCTGTCAAAAGGAAAGAAAATGAGAAATATAAAATGAGTGAAATGCGTTGTTAAAGGTCACGTGGAAAGAAAAATTAAATATTTTGGAAATGTATACCTTATAATTATTTATTTTTTAAAAGAGAGATTAAAGCAGATAAAGCTTCATGATAGCAAAGGACGTGGAAAAATAAATTCTAGCTGGAGAGCCCGGCGAGGAGAAAACTCCTTTTCCTCAACTTTTGCTATCATGGGGATTTCCGCAGAAAGCGATAGTGGTTTATGTCATTTTATTTCTTTTAAAACAAATAAATAAATTATGATAGATGGAGTCAGAATGAAAAATTCAATGCCATAGCCGGGATTTGAAGCACGGGTCTCCCGGTCTCTAGCCGGTTGCTCTTCCACTGAGCTACCATGGCAACATGCCGGCATAGCATTGAATTTGTCAGTCTGGCTCTACCTACCCAGCTCCTGCCCTACACATGGCTTGTCTGCAAGACAATTAAACCAATTGTAAGTTGTCTTTATTTTTCGTTTTCAGCATGAGTATTAACAACGGATCTTAACTATTTTGAATGTTCTCCTTTTCTTTCCTTTTGGATAAGCCCTTTATCACTTTTAACACAATATGTTGTTGTTTTTATACAGAATTTAACATACATAGAATTAGAGAAAACTACTCTGTCCCATTCTCTTTCACTTCATTGCGAGTAACCTTCCTCCTTGTCACACCGAATAAAATACCTTAAATCCTCTGAGCACGAGAGCATTGATATTTGGAAACTAATTTACCAAAAAGAATAAGGAATAATAAATTTAGAATATGCCAAAAGGTGTTCCGCAAACGTGGATCCTTCCCTATGGAACGAAAACCTTTGCAGGCGATGTCTTCTCCTGAAAACCTCCAAGCGGTCACCTCTTGCACATCCAGTTTCAACCATCTTGCTTACAACGGCTACCACCAGAGTGCAGCAATAAGAGACCTCTTTGAAGAGTTTCATAAGTGAAGACTTTGCTTTCGGCTGGGGGAAATGGTACGAGGTACGTGAAATTACCAAGTATTAATAAGATGAGAGGAATGTTTCTTCCTTTTCATACAATTTCCTGCACTAGTGCAAGTTGTTTGACAAAGATGCTACCATGACGGGCAAAATCCTCCAGCACTGCACCGCCTCTAGCAGTAACTCCCCGGGCGATACTGTGACTTGTATGAGTCAGCCACTCAGGACTACACCTCTTGGAACGCAGACAGAGGAACTCAATTGCCATCGAGTGTAAACAACTAAATCAATAGCCCCTACGTATGATCAGTGTTGGGCGAAAAGTCGCCGTTTGGGCTACTAAAGGTTGGATGTTCCGACCAATTTTTAATTGAGGCGATTTACGAATTTTTTGGGCTACTTCTGAAATCATGAAAATAATTTTAATATATTTCTTGAAAAGTATATTGTACATTGTTTTACAAATTAATTAATATATTAATGAGTAGAGTGGTGGTAAGTCATTACTGCTATGAAAAAGAGTAAAATACCTGCATACACAGAAGATACATTACCTGCTATATTATTTTCCTTGTTACCTTTTCATTGTTACGTCGCTATTAATGCAGTCGCTCCGAGTTCAAGAGAACTGTTTGAACCAAATACACCAGTTTAATGCAAATATATCTTAATATTATATGCACGATATTAGTTTTTTAATAATACATAGATACTGTATCGGTAGTTTTATAGTAATTTGAGTAAATAAAGTATTAGTAATAGGTAAGTGGGGAAAATGTGATTACCCTTTAACAAGAGTTTCCTTCCTGCTTTGTGAAGGCTCCCGGGTTCTATTCTCGACTGGGAATGGGAAATTTTCTCTAGCCGATATTATTCCCTATCCTCCCCAAAGTCTGGAAATATTGATGAGAGTGTGTGTAATCTAATGAATAAACTACAAAGGGAAACAGAAGCCAACTATAACACTATCCGTTATAGTGCCATTGCCGATGAGAAGATTGTTCCAAAGAGAAATCCTGCAGTAATAAATAAATGGCTTTAGTGGGTTTCTTGTGATATAACTTTTTTTTGGTTTTTATTGTAAAGTTTGCAACTAAGAGCCCAATAGTCTGACCGTAAGAAGCATGATGTAAAAATACAAACAAAAATCTAAACAAAATCTTAGACATTTTTGAGCCCTCCCTCCCTAAGAAAACTATAATGTGAAATTGGGTGTTTTCAATGTGAATTTTGCGATTTTTAAAATAATTCTGGCGATATTTTGTGAAATGAATCTGGCAACACTGCGTATGGTTGCAGTTAAACTGCGGAACCTTGAGCAGGCCTAAATGGATAACTACGCCTTTGATTCCTCAAAGTAGTTTCCTAAAAATTCCTCCTAAAGGCGTCAAAATTCTGCAGATACCTACCCATAAGCGTGCGAACAAGTTGGACCAAAGGATTGTCTGGCAAGTCCACAGCGAGAAGTCGAGATGAATCCCTGTACCAGAAGCTACCCCCAAATTGCCACCACAGTTTCACAAATACTGGGGGTCTTCTTTTGTTGCAGATTACGTGGAGAGAATGAGCAGCACTGGCTGTCAGGCCTCCAGAGCACAGCAAGGCGATAAAACAGCCTAAGTGTCCATACGTGGCCGCAATACGGAGTGGATGAGGAAATTGTGCGTATTCTTGCACTGACAGGTCTTCAATTGCAGCTCCATGCTCCAGCAATATCTGAAAAATATGTTTGTTTAAGCAACAAATAGAGGGAGGGTATTTTAGTTATATGTAAAATGAAAGTCCATAGCATTCAATATCAGGCCAATCTTTCCACCGAACGTTACTTCAACTTGCCCTTCCCTAAAACAGTTTCAGCTTCTTGTATAATGACTATATATCTGATTTTGTAAAACATAATCATAAAATGTTCATGAAATCATATAATTCAGCTAATATATACACGGTGTTAATGAACTATACCGAAATATTTTCACAGAATATGTTGATTATTTAAATAAGTAATTTGAGATAGGAGACTTATGGCATGTTTATTGAAATGTGAAGTAACGGCTAAAGTTTCTGAAGTGCCAGTACGCCACTGGCTAATTTATCAACCATTCGAGAGCATAACACGAAAAACGAAGGGACATATTACAGCATACTTCTCTAGCGTAGTGGTTATGATACTGGCTTTCACATGAAAGATAGTTTCCGAGTTCGGGTCTCGTTCACGTATCGCGTCACTTCGTCTGCAATGAAAAAAATTCTAATAAAAAGCATTTACTCTATGACAGGAATCGAACTCATGACCTTTGGGATAGCAGCTTCCCGCATTACGCATTAAGCTACCAGAGCAGTTGAAAAAAGGCCTCCAGAGTGGCGGAGGACGATGGATATTTTCGGGTGTAAAAATCCTTAGCATGGCTTCCTTCGGAAGGGAAGTAAAGCCGTTGGTCCCGTGTCGTAGATTTACGGCACGTAAAAGAACATCAAGCCTGATAGAGAGGCCTCTGAGCAAAATTAAGCGGTCTTTCACGCCCAGTATAGAATGGGACGCTGAGAACCCCAGCAGTTAAAGAGCGTCCATAAATAACACGCCATTTACTTTTTTCCATAGTAGGCTACAGCTCAGTGTCGCACTGTCAAGAGATTAGTTCGAGATTTTACAGATTTTTGCGACATTAAATCTTGAGAACGCTAGTAACGAGCTGCTAAAATTCGATATTTTTATACTCGGGCAGCAATATTAAAGATATTCTAAGCCATTTTTCAACCTGTTTTGCTTTAACACCGACTTATCAGCACCTGATACCCACACGTTTAACGTTATGTTTATCCGGGAACAATGCATCGCCGATCTCAAGTTACTTATATCAGTTACGTACACAATCACGCAAATTATTTCGGTGTAGCTCATTAACACCCTGGATATCATATATCGATGGAAGGGCATAATATAAAACTGTGTCTCTCGATAATAGATCACGGATAGGTTTCTTTTCCAATAAAAACATATCCTTGGCTGCACTACCGTTGACCCATTATATTACTCCGCAGCTTAACAGATAAACATTGTATGTCTATTAAATTGTCCCTGTTATTTTAAAGAGATATCTGTAATTTCGTGTTTGTGAACTCTTAGCAGAATAGGACTACTGTTATTCTGTGTTTTGGAGTATCTCACGCACTACTTGTTGAGATGAGTCTGTCTTAGCAGTGATCCGCACACAATGCTGATAAATGGGAGCCGCGCAAGAGAGCTCTCTAAGCCTCCTGGCCCTGTATGCAATTTTACTTTCTCTACGCGTACTATGTACATAGTGTATTGAGGAAGTATTGTTTTCCACCCAAAAATTCGATACCAAGATTTCACCGGAAATACACGTTTTAGGATCCCCTGAATAAAAAAATAGAAAAAGGTCCCTGTGTCTGGACAGCATAGCTCAAAAACGAAAAGTCCGTTACATACTTAGTATTTAAGTTTGGTATCTTTCAAGAAAATCCCTCCACCCTAAAATACCCTTTACATGGAAACATTTTCGAAAATTTTGTTTTTCTCAAAAATGGCTCTAACGATTTTGATCAAAGTACCACATATTATAGCTATTTCCAACACAAATAAAATATCTTGAATTTTCTGGGAATAGCTTCTGAAGATCTGTTTATTCTGGGTGAATTTTGTTGAGTTTTGCATAACTAGTAAACCGTAAGAGACAGAGAAAATCTTACCACACAAAAAATGTAGATCTCATAAAATACACAGTTTATGTCGTATACATTTTTTCGTGGAGTTGATTGTTTTCGAGATATTCCTTGTTATTAGTTTGTTTTAAAATACATTTCTCATGCGGGAACTTTTCAACTTCTGCCCACGCAAAGAAACGGCTTTCAGTTCCATAGCAACCACATTTTAAAACATTTCAGTGTCGGATTAGCCTAGTGTATTCACTTATTTCCTGAGATGCAAATAAGACCGTTTCTGCTAATATTCTCGATTGTCATGAAGTAGATAGAAGAATAAGCTTATTAACAATAATTTGTTAGAAAGATGTAGAGAAAGTCATGTGAATGGAACACATCAGATTTTTACTTTCTCTACACGTACTATGTACATAGTAACCAAAAATTCTCTACCGCAATTTCACCGGAAAAACATGGTTTGGGTGCCCCTAATTCCAAAAAGGTCTGTGTTTGTGTGTGTGTGTGTGTGTGTGTGTGTGTGTGTGTGTGTGTGTCTGTCTGTCTGTCTGTCTTCGGACAGCATAGCTCAAAAACAAAATAACCGTTAAATGCCGAACTTGGTATTTAGGTTTAGTATTTTCCAAGTATACGACTCGAAGATTTTCAAGAAAATCCTCACGCACCAAACTACCCTTTGCATGGAACTTTTTTCGAAAATGTTGATTTTCTCAAAAATGGCTCTAACGATTTTGATTAAAATATCGTACATTAAGGATATTTATTTCGCAAATAAAATGCATATATTAAATTGTCTGAGAATAGCCTCTGAAGACTACTTTATTCAGGATGAATTTTAGGGAATTTTGCAAAACTGCTAAACCGTAAGAGATGGACAAAAACTTCCTCACAAAAAAATATAGAGCACGTTAAAACACACAATTTATGTTATATACATTTTTTTCGTGGAGTTGATCGTTTTTTAGGTATTCCTTGTTATTCGTTTCAGCTTTAAAAGCTTATACTTTTCTCATACAGGAATTTGTCAACTCCTGTCCATACAAACAAAGGAACTTCAGTCACATAGCAACCAGCTTTAGACTATCACTTTAACTTATGGTACTCTCTTAAAATGTTTCTACTTGCATGGAGGCAAGTAATAAGACCTTTTCTGTTGTTTTTTACTTTCTCCATACGCACTATGTACATGGTGTATAGAGAAAGTATTGCACTCCACCAAAAAATTCGATACCGAGATTTCACCGGAAATATATGTTTTAGGGTCCCCAATATCCAAAAAAAGCATTTTCACAAAAAGGTCCGTGTGTGTGTGTGTGTGTGTGTGTGTGTGTGTGTGTGTGTGTGTGTGTGTGTGTGTGTCCGTGTGTCTGGGTGTCCGGTGTCCGTGTGTCTATGAACACGATAACTCAAAAACGAAAAGTCGGTAAAATACCAAACTTGGTATTTAAGTTTAGTATCTTCCAGGGATGCGATACGAAGATTTTGAGAAAAATCCCCCCACCCCCAACTACCCTTTACATGGAACTTTTTTCGAACATTTTGATTTTCTTAAAAATAGCTCTAACGATTTTGATTAAAATTTCGTATATTAAACATATTTACCTGACAAATAAAATGTATATCTTGAATTTTCTGCGAATAGTCTCTGAAGAGTAGTTTATTCTGAATGAATTTTACTAAATTTTGAATAACTGCTAAACCGTAAGAGATGGACAAAAATTTACTACACAAAAAATGTAGAGCACATTAAAACACACAATTTATGTTATATATATATTTTTTTCGTGGAGTTCGTCGTTTTGTGACATTCCTTATTTTTTGGTTTCTGCTATGAAAAACGTATACTTTTCTCATACAGGAACTTGTCAACTCTATCCATATAGACAAAGGAACTTCATTGACATAGCAACCAGCTTTTGACTATCACTTTAACCTACAGTTGTCCCTTATTTCGCTTCTACTTACAAGGAAGCGAGTAATTAGACTATTTCTGCTATTTTTTTCTGATTAGCATAAAGTAAATAGAATTATAAGCTTTTTAAGAATAATTTGTTGCAGGGATATGGAGAAAGTCATGTGAATGGTACACATCAGATTTTTCTCGAATAGCATTAAGCAAAGAATAAGTTTTTTATCAATAATTTATCGTAGAGGTTTTAAGAAAGTATATGAATGGAACACAGCGGACTTTATCGTATTTATTTGTGTATCCACATGTAAACAGTTCTCTTCTAACGGTCCAAGTAGACACTTTAAATATTGCAATGGAATTTAGAGCACCAGTACTACGAACGCCTGTGATATACTATTTAATTCTTAATTCAATAAATGTAAATATTAGAAGAACCCCAGAAACATGTAAACCGTGTTGCGTAAGCCGTGTATTATAATAGCGTCTAAACCATAGGACAACCTTATGGGACAGCGTTCTAACATTTTACTGATAATTTAGGAAATTATATTTAAAATGGTGTGCTTAGAGAACCTAAACTGTTGATTTACATGTTCCATGGGTAAGTAATGAGGATTCTACCTGCACCTTGCATCTACATTCTTGAAGTCATAAAGCACACACACAAAAGAAAATCTCACAACTGAATAAAGATAAACATAATCATAAACCAGAAATAATCAACAATTATGCAGTATAACTCACAACACGACGCTATTTCAATATAGTTTTTATGTTCTTTAATTGCATTAGTTTGTACAATAGACTACCTCAGTCACTGAGGGAAATTACGTGTTTTAAAAAAATGCAAATCTGGTGTTGTATCCTTTTTACAAAAGAACTGTTTCTATAGTGTTGAGGCTTATTTGCCAGACTCTCCTCTCGTCTAAAATAGTTATAACTTGGTATATCTGTGATCCTGCTCGCATTTCATGCCTACTGATCTGTACTAATCTTTTATTGCAAATATCTCACACTTGTAGCTATCTGATCTTATTTGTAAACTTGTATTGTAAATAGACCATACTTGCTGCTTACAGAATTTGTACTGTTCTTACTATTGTAAATATTTTTACTTCTAAATGTAAACTGACGTATCCAAATATCATGTACATGATCAAACTGGACAAAATAAATTGAATTGAACATAATTATGGCAATAGCCAGTGACGGAGCATTTACCTGAAGACCAGCAGTAAAACCGTCCTGAGATGCAAGTTGTAAGGGAGTGGAAAGGTTTCCTGGATGACCCTCAGGCGAGGCCCCCGCCTCCAGCAGACATTTGCAGCTTCTTAAGTCTCTGTTCTTCACAGCACAGAACAAAGGCGTTTGGTTTTTCCTGTCTGGAAGATCTACGGCTGCTCCTCGGGAAAGAAGAAGTCTCACGCACTCAACTTGTCCATCTGCAACGTGTGAGCACTCCTCACATTCCATATCCATGAAAGCATGCTGCAAGATCACTTGTAATACCAAGTAATTTTTACTTTCTCTACACGTACTATGTACAGAGTGTACAGAGAAGCTATTGTAATGCACTCAAAAATTCGATACGGAGATTTCACCGGAATATATGTTTTCAGACCCCATGAATCCAAAAAAAAACATTTTCAGGAAAATGTGCGTTTGTGTGTGTGTGTCCGCGTGCCTGTGAACACGATAACTCAAAAACGAAACTCTAACGATTTTGATTAAAATATATATTAAAGACATTTACCTCACTAATAAAATGTATATTTTCTGGGAATAGCCTCTGAAGGCTTCTTTATTCTGGATGAATTTTACGGAATTTTGCATAACTGCTAAACCGTTAGAGATAAAGAAGAAGTTACCGCACAAAAAATGTAGAGCACGTTAAAACACACCATGTAAGTTATATACTTTTTTTTTTTCGTGGGGTTGATTGCTTTTTAGATATTTTTTGTTTTTGGTTTCAGCCTAAAAACGTATACTTTTCTCATACAGGAGTTTGTCAACGCCTTTGTATACAAACAAAGGAACTTCGGTCACATACCAACCAGCTTTTGACCATCAGTTTAACCTATGGTACTCCCTTATTTCGTTTCTACTTACAAGGAAGCAAGTAATAAGACTATTTCTGCTAGTTATTTCTCGATTAGCATGAAGTAAATAGAAGCATAAACTTTTTAACAATAACTTGTTGCAGATATGTAGAGAAAATCATTTTTTTCAATAGGTCAAATTTTCATGCAGTTTATTAATAAACGAATTGCAAAACATTATTTGCTTTTATGTTTTGCGATTGCTAATATACGCAACACTTCATCTTTTTCACTAGAATTTTAGCACTATGTCACAGCCATTTCATTATCACAGCAGTCTATTACATAACTAACGTCGCAGCTTATTTCAACATTTCACTGTTACATCAGTCTGTTACACAAGTTTAGTGGTGGTGGTGGTGCTCACACCTGCTGAGGTCTAATGAATTCACAGCAGTCTATTACATAACTAACGTCGCGGCTTATTTCAACATTTCACTGTTATATCAGTCTGTTACACAAGTTTAGTGGTGGTGGTGAGGCTCACACCTGCTGAGGTCTAATGAATTCACAGCAGTCTATTACATAACCAATGTTATTTCAACATTTCACTGTTACATCAGTCTGTTACACAAGTTTAGTGGTGGTGGTGAGGCTCACACCTGCTGAGGTCTAATGAATTCACAGCAGTCTATTACATAACTAATGTTATTTCAACATTTCACTGTTACATCAGTCTGTTACACAAGTTTAGTGGTGGTGGTGGTGAGGCTCACACCTGCTGAGGTCTAATGAATCAAGAGACGAGCCAGGGACTCGACCTGAGGACTAAAACACAAAAACCGTATAAAACTCTAGCTAAAATAATGGAGAATGAAGAGAGACATCAGGAACAAAATATCTCCCAATTGAAAAATCTGATGTGCCCCATTCACATGACTTTCTCTACATCTCTGCAACAAATTATTGTTAAAAAGCTTATGCTTCTATTTACTTCATGCTAATTGAGAAAATACTAGCAGAAATAGTCTTATTACTTGCTTCCTTGTAAGTAGAAAGGAAATAAGGGAGTAACATAGGTTAAAGTAACAGTCAAAAGCTGGTTGCTATGTGACTGAAGTTCCTTTGTTTGTATGGACAGAAGTTGACTTATTCCTGTATGAGAAAGGTATAAGTTTTTCAAAGCTGAAACTAAAAACAAGAAACATCTTAAAAACGATCAACTCCACGAAAAAAATAAATTGTGTGTTTTAATGTGCTCTACGTTTTCAATGTGGTAAGTATTTGTCCATCTCTTACGGTTTAGCAATTATGCAAAATTCCGTAAAATTCATCCAGAATAAAGTAGTCTTCAGAGGATATTCCGAGAAAATTTAAGATATACATTTTATTTGTGAAGTATCTTAAATATACGATATTTTAATCAAAATCGTTAGAGCCATTTTTAAGAAAATCAAAAGTTTTGAAATTTTTTCCATGTAAAGGAAAGTTTGGGGTGGGGGGATTTTTTTGAAAATATTCGTGTCGCATCCTTGAAAGATATCAAACTTAAATACCAGGTTTGGTTTTTAACGGTCTTTTCATGTTTGAGCTATGTTGCACACCCACACGGACATTTTTCTAAAAATGCTTTTTTTGGATTCAGGGGTCTCAAGATATATATTTCTCTATACACTATGTACATATACGTGTACGCAGAGAAAGTAAAAATCACAAAAGCAGTAAAATTACAAGATTACTACGGTGGATCAGTGCTTCCACAGACAAATATGCGCCAGCTGGCGAGCCGACGGACACACACATTAGAGCTAAAAGCTGGCAACTAAGACATGTTTCACAGTTAACTGCTCACAATAATAAGCCCCACACGGTACAGGGGCCGAAGACAATAAGTAACTGTGACCGAAACGACAGCGCCCGATATGCAATATGACTAAAAGGAACTCTGACGATGTCAGGTGCGCGATCAGATATTCAGGTAATAGGCAGGCTGTGTAGGCTAATGTATAATTCAGAACGGAAGCGACACTGGCGACGCTACAAGCGTCCCATCGCGACACCGCATTGCTCATGGAAACTAGTGTTCACAATAGGGCGGTAGAATGTGACATGACTGAGCGGTGCCGATGAAGCAATGGCTGCGGATTTAAAACATGTTCTTGCTGTGTATCTACTAAAAGAAGCAACAACAGAAGCAATCGACAAAGAAGACAGCAGAAGTTCCGTCGTTGGTGGGTTCGACCAATAGTCAAGAAGCGTAACCAATTTGGGGATTTTCATTCCCTAATCCTGAATATGATAATGACGGATCTCGAATCATATTACAGTTACATGCGAATGACACCATCACAATTTGATGATATTTTGCACATCATTGGTCCTCATATAGAGAAACAGTCAATTCGAAAGCCAATATAGGGTTGCTTTCCACGCCGAACTCAACGACGCCCATTTAAGGCGTATACTCATCGCTTTAGCCATTAGGACGCGAACTTGCTCCTTTAGAAAATTTGGATTGTAAATCATCTGATTTTAAGGTGCCATCCAGACAAAATCTGAGGAGGAAACGGCGTTTCTCTGCCGATGACCGGTACGATGTCAAACTGAGCAACAGATTCAGTGTTCTTGAAACTGTTGATCAGTCCACAAATCCTCCTGTGCAGGTTTTAGATGATAACTGCACTAAAAGCAAGGTTTTGTTGCTTGGGAGTAGCCATGGTAGGGGCATAGCATCCCTGCTAAAGGAGGATTTGGGAAGCAGTTATGATGTAGTAGGCATAGTTAAACCTAGTGCTGTTCTCTCTCATGTCACTGAAGATCTGGTAAAACTGACTTCTGGTTTTACTAAGAGGGATCATGTAGTTATAGTGGGTGGGCCAGGAAATAACCTTGATAGAGATAGTAATTATTCATTTGAAAAAGATCTGTGTGACATAAGGGAATCCAGTAGCCTTACGAGTGTGAAGTTTGTGGGGCTTTTCGATAGACATGACAAGCAGCAGCTTTATAGGAGGGTGACGGAGATGAATCTGCAACTTGAGCGTGCCTTGTTGAGCCCTGCTGCCTCTCACATCGATATGATACATGTTAGCGGTATAGGCCGAGATGGTTACACATCTCATGGTCTACACCTCAATTCTAGAGGCAAAAGGCAGCTTTTGCAGCTAATTGCCGACAGAATTATAGGTAGAATTCCTGTTATGATATCTGATAGGGCTTTTTAGGTTAAAGGAAATCCCCCAAAATAGTCATGAAAGAACTCTAAAGTCAATTGAAATAAATAGAAGTTCACCAACAAAGAATTTTAGGAATACAGAAAATATCAGTAATTCTATTAAGATAAATAATAGCAGTAGCTCGTTGTGTATATTTCACCAAAATATTAGGGGTTTAAGAAACAAAGTTGATGAACTTTCTCTTAGTCTTGCTTCTGAAAAATTACAGTCTCACGTTTTATGCTTATCTGAACATCACTTAACAGAACAGGAATTCATGCCAATTTCACTGCATGGGTACTCTTTAGGAGCAGCATATTCAAGGAAAATTTAAAAAAAAAAAAAAAAAAGGAGGGGTTTGCATATTTGTAAGACACGATGTACCCTATAAAGTCATTAATCTAAACAAGTTTTGCTTTGAGCTGGACATAGAGATGTGCACAGTTCAGCTAAACATAAATCAAGTAAATTTTGCAATAATAGCTATATCGGTCCCCACTAGGTAACTATGAGTTATTCAAAAACAATTAGATGATTCCTTAAAGTTTATATTGAAACCGAAACGAGAAATGATAATTTGTGGTGACATAAATATTGATTATCTTATATCTAGTCTCCGAAAGGACCAACTCAATTCTATATTTTTTACATACAACATGTCACACACAGTACATTTGCCTACAAGAATTCAGGGTAGCTCCTCTTCAGCAATAGATAACATATTCATGAATATAGATAGAATTAAAACTTCAATAACCTTACCATTTGCAAATGGCCTTTCAGATCATGAGGCACAAATACTTCTCATTAAAGAGATAAACTTAAAGTTAAAACCAATCTATAAATATTGTAGAACACGAAAAGTAGATGAAAGCTCCCTTATATTGTTTAAGTATGCCCTTCAGCAAGAATCATGGACTGAAATTTATGAAATAAATGGAGTAAATGACACGTTCAATCATTTCCTACAACATTTCAACTCTCATTTTGTAGCATGCTTTCCAGTCAAATATTGTAAAATATATAATCAGAAGGAAAATAACACCTGGATTACAACAGGCATTAAAACTTCTTGCAAACATAAGCGAAAATTATACCAAGAATTGAAACATAATAAGACCCCACACTTAGAATGTCACTACAAAAAGTACTGTAAAATTCTAAAAGAAACAATAAAATCTGCTACAATATTGCATTCTAATAAAGAGATATCTGATTCTGATAATAAAATAAAAACTATCTGGAATATAATAAAAAGGGAAACAGGTAAGAGATCTCAAGAAAGCCCCTCAATTGCACTGAATTCCGGTAATCAAAAAATTGATGATCCTCAAAAGGTTGCAGATATTTTCAACAATTTCTTTTTTAATGTAACAGACAAATTAAAAATAAACTATGGATGTAAAGAATCAGCAATAAATTTTTTGAAAACTTCTTTTGTAAACAAAGTCTCTGAATTTAAAGTAAAAATGTCTACACCATTTGAAATAAAAAATATAATCAATTTGCTTAAGACCAAAAATTCCTCTTCATATGATGAAATATCAAGTAAAATCCTAAAAGCATGTTCTGACCTAATATGCATTCCCCTTAGCTATTTATGTAACGAATCACTAAAGAGTGGAATATTTCCTGACAGAATGAAGTACTCTATTGTCAAACCACTTTTTAAAAAAGGAAAACAAGATAATATATCAAATTATAGACCTATATCTCTCTTGTCTGTTTTCTCAAAAGTATTTGAGAAAGTAATGTTCAATAGGCTCTATAATTACTTGGAAAAGAACAACTTATTTGCCAAAGATCAGTTTGGCTTTAGAAAAGGAGTAGTGACAGATAATGCAACCTACAAGCTCACACATAAAGTGTAATAGCGTTAAATGAAAAGGGACATGTCTGTGGAATCTTTTGTGACCAAGCGAAGGCTTTTGACTGTGTGAATCATGAGATTCTGATAGCTAAACTAAATTTCTATGGAATAAAGAATAACATATTATATTGGTTCATTTCATACCTAGAGAAGAGAAAACAAAGAGTCGAAATTAATAACTCCAATGGGTATCAAAATAGTGCCTCAGAATGGAAATCAGTAAAACATGGTGTTCCCCAGGGATCAATCTTAGGGCCTCTTTTGTTCTTGGTTTACATAAATGACCTCCCATTATACTTTAACAGTTTTGCAAGTATTTATTTATTCGCAGATGACACTAGTGTTCTAGTAACAAATAAAGATTTCAATGAATGTGTAGTTAAATTAAACTATGCTCTAAATTGTATGTCGAATTGGTTCAAAGCAAACAAACTCTCAGTAAACCTTGAAAAAAACAAAAACAATTACATTTATAACTACTCGCTCACCACAAATGCACATAGAAATAGGAATTAATGATACATTGTTAGAACAGCTAAATGAAGTAAAATTTCTTGGCCTTCAGGTAGATAAGCACTTGGACTGGAAGTCACATATTAGCTACATCACACCTACTAAATTTAGCTCAGCATGTTATGCTCTCCACGCACTGGTTAAATTTCACTCAATCGATACACTTAAGTTGGTGTATTTTGCCTATTTTAACTCTATCATCGAGTATGGAATAATATTCTGGGGTAATTCAGTAGATAGTAAATGCATATTCCGGATACAGAAGAAAGCTATACGAATAATCTGTAATGCTTATAGCAGACAGTCATGCAAAGAACTATTTAAAAAATTGCGCATCCTCACCTTACCTTGTGTTTATATATTATCCATTTTAAAATTCTATGCAGTTAATCGACATAGTTTTATAACAAACATGGAAATTCATAAAATTAATACTAGACAAAAGGGATTGATTCATCGTCCCAATGCCAATCTTCGTTGCTTTCAGAAGGTGTATATTTGAAACAATCAAGATATTTAATGCTCTCCCCAGTAATCTCAAAGAAAATGTTGGGAATTTCAGGGCTTTTAAGGCCTCTCTTAAGGAGTACCTTTGCAATAAATCATGTTACTCTGTAGATGCATATTTAAGTGACAAACCTGTCTGACAATACCGTTAATAATCATTGTATTTATAAATATTACAATGTATTGCATTTTGTGTACATTAGTGTGTGTTTTTTATATTAAAATTAAACTGATTTATACTTTGACTTGCACGAATCTGTCAAAGGATTTTTTTTTTTTTAAGTATTTAGCAATGACACAAGGTCTGTAAAGCCTGATGTTTTGATATTTTACACTCTAGTACATAATTGTAAATCTTTGCATTGGAAATTCTATAACATATTTGTAAATATGTATTGTAATTTTTTGACATTTATGAAGAGTACATAATACAATAATCATGTTTTAGTTTATATAATTGCTATTAGTAACTATTATATCGATACTTTGAAAACTATCATCTGACATAACATTAGTTTTACATATAATGAAATTATATTTATTTATACATTTTAACACTATATTTTGATACTCTTTGTTTTTATGTGTAAAAAAAAGTATTCTGTTGTTTTTGTAACATATGCTTTTAGCACTAGAGCTTTATACATTTTTTTTTCATAGTATATAGTATATAAACATATGTATACATGTATATGCCTTGACAAGTTCTAAGTTCAGTGGCTTTCTAGCCTAAACGAACCTACAGAATGCTTTCTAATCTTATCTAACTTAATTAAAACTCAGACTGGAGACTGTACCTTTTTGTACACTGATGATTCAATGCACGGTAGGGCATTGGGATGTGATTTTATTCATGACCCCTACAGTTTTAAATTTTGACTTTTACCGTAGTGATTTTTACATCTAGGCTTTCTAATATTTATCAGGTTGTTTTATGTATTTACTGGCAAGACTTTCCAACTGGGATCTTTATTCTGAGTCTTTGAGTGTGTTTCAGAGTTTTTGCTCACAGTGCAGTTGCCATCCTCTCGCACAGCGATTCCTAAATTGACTTCACTGTTGGCGTCTTTGTTTTTACTTTGAGGTTAGTATGGGCTTATTTATTATTCAGTCTACAGCATAGGCGTGGTTTTAGTAAGGTGGAAAGATTATTTTGGAATGAAGCTATACTTATTACACAGTTAAAAAAATAGCATAAAAATAATGTTTTCTTCTGAAAACGAATGAACTTTCTGTGATGTTGACGCCATCTTTAAAACCTTTAACAAGGACAACAGAATATCAAACACCAGGAATTCAGTAGATGACGCTCATGCCGCGCGGTAAAAGTTAAATCCAATTCAACTTTCTGCGCACGGGTTTCGTCGCGTCAATTCTGAATTCCTATTGGTCAATCGTTCTGCCGCGCGTGCTACTCCGCCAATATCGTTCCATTGTGAATCCGGCATAACATGACCAGGAACCCTCACAAAGGATACATTAAAGCCAACAGTGAAGGCAATATAGGAATCGCTGTGCGAGAGGATGGCAACTGCACTATGAGCAAAAACTCTGAAACACACTCAAAGACTCAGAATAAAGATCCCAGTTGGAAAGCCTTGCCAGTAAATACATAAAACAACTTGATAAATATTAGAAAGCCTAGATGTAAACATCACTACGGTAAAAGTCAAAATTTAAAGCTGTAGGGGTCATGAATAAAATCACATCCCAATGCTCTACCGTGCACTGAATCATCAGTGTACATAAAGGTACAGTCTCCGGTCTGAGTTTAATGGCTAAAGCGATGAGTATAAGCCTTAAATGGGCGTCGTTGAGTTTGGCGTGGACAGCAACCCTATATTGACGTACGTTTCAGTGCTGAGAATTGGGCGAAAGCGAGTCTCCCTCTGGAAAATGTTGCCGGTAACCTGAAGTCCAACAGCTGTTTGGCGGAATCCAAGGAGTCCTGTACCTGCGAGGGGAATCGACTACTATTTAAGCACGATTCACATTTATACTTCTTTATTTACATCACTATTGTACCCACCACTCTTTCTCTAACCACCACGATACCTACTCTCTGTAACTCGCTTTCCACCGGGAAAAGCTACAGAAAAATGTTACCAGTGTAACCTGAAATATGGCAAATGCTGTCTGCAATGTTTTCTAGTGCTCTATTAAAACAATCGTTGCTGAAACCAAAAACAGAGTATATAAATAAAAGCGAATGAAAATGAATCATAAAAATCTGATGTGTTCCATGCACAGACTTTCTCACAATCTCTGTAACAAATTATTATTAAAAAGCTTATTCTTCTCTCTACTTCATGGTAATCCAGACAAGTCGCCCTCCATGGAGCAATGGTTACCATGCTAACTTCATATACTCAAGGTCGTGGGTTCAAACCCGGCGGAGAACGACGACGTAAAAATCCTTAGCATGGCTTCCTTCAGAAGCGAAGTAAAGCCGTTGGTCCAGTGTTGTAGATTTACGGCACGTAAAAGAACCTCAAGCCTGATAGAGAGGCCTCTGAGCAAAATTAAACGATATTTCAGGCCCGTATAAAATGGAACGCTGAAAACCACAGCAGTTAAAGAGCGTCCATAAATAAAACTCAATTTAATTTAATCCAGATAAACACTAACAGAAATTGTCTTAATACTTGCTTTCTTGTAAGTAGAAAAAAAAAATAAGGGAATACACTAAGCTAAAGCGATAGTCTAATCTTTTAATATCGGGTTGCCATGTGGATAAAATCAATTTAATTTAATCCAGATAAACACTAACAGAAATTGTCTTAATACTTGCTTTCTTGTAAGTAGAAAAAAAAAATAAGGGAATACACTAAGCTAAAGCGATAGTCTAATCTTTTAATGTCAGGTTGCCATGTGAATAAAATCAATTTCTTTGCCTTTTAAGAAGATGACAATTTCCCGCACGTGAATTAAGTATTTTAAAACTGAAACCAATATCTAGCAATATGTCAAAAACGGTCAATTCCACGAAACAATGTATGTTTTGTAAGTTTTAACAAGATCAACAGTTTTTTTTTTTTTTTTTTTTTTTTATCTGTTACGGATTACCAGCCATACAAAATTCAGCAAAATTCACCCAAAATGAAGGGACCTTCAGAGGCAATTCCTCGAAAATTGAGGATATATATTTTATTCGTCATGTAAATATCTTTAACAACGATATTTTATTAAAAATCGTAAGAGTCATTTTTGAGAAAATCAAGATTTTCTAAATTTTTTTTCCATGTAGTTTAGGGTGGGGGATTTTCTGCAAAATCTTCGCATCCTTGGAAATTACTTAACTTAGATACCAAGTTTGGTATTTTACCGACTTTTTGTTTATTAATTATCATGTTCACAAGCAGACGGACACACACGCACCTTTTTCTAAAAATTCTTTTTTTTATTCGGGGACCCTAAAACATTTATTTCCGGTGAAATATCGATATCGAATTTATGGTGGAATGCAATACTTCTCTATACACTGTAGAGTACGTGTAGAGAAAGTAAAAGTAACTGAAATGACAAAACTGCGAATTAAACTGCCCATGGTAGCAACCTTAGAGATGTTAAAAAACGATTAAAAACAATGGACCTGAAAAAGTATAACTAAAACTAACACCCCATTGCCAAAAGGTACACATGTTAAACATTTAAAAACCAACAATAGCCAACTATTGTTGTCCATTAGTAAACCGGAACGCATGCGAGTCAGTTGAGAAATTTAATACCGTTCCGGCATGTTGCCATGGTAGCTGAGTGACAGGCAACTGCCTATAGACCAGGAGACCCGTAGTTCAAATCCCGGCTATTGAATTGAATTTTCAGTCTGACTCTACCTATCCAAGTCCTGTCCTACACAGGTTTGTGTGAAAAAGAAACAATTAAATCAATACCAATTGACCATAATAGTTGGCTAAACTATAAGTCCTAGGACTTAAAGTACGTACGACATTGTAAGTCGCCATTGACGCTGTCATCTCTAAACAGTTTGAGATTGTGATTTACCGGGAAACATGCGAATCGGTTGAGAAATTTAATGCCGTGCCAGCATGTTGCCATGATAGCTTAGTGGAGAGCAACCGTCTAGAGACCGGAAGATCCGTGGTTCAAATCCCGGCTATGGCATTGACTTTTTCAGTCTGACTCTACCTATTCAGCTCCTGATCTACACAGAGCTTGTGCGAAAAAACAATTAAATTAATTTAAACAGCCTATATGCCGCTCCGGTATCATCCACCATGATTTTTTTTAGTACTGGCCGGCAGTCGCAGAGTGGCTGATAAACGTGCTAGACGAGCACATATTACCAGTACATGGCGGAGCAGTTGGGAGCAGAATCCCAGGTAGCCGTGTGTTAAGAGTCAGTAAGCAGCATGTAAGCGCGCCAATACCACCTCCTCCCCACGAGATAAATGGGAGAAAGTCACCCAGTGGATTTCCTTCCCCTCGCGAAGCTTGTTTCCTCGGAGAGCTAATCATTCTTCATGCCAGCACGAAAATTGCACTGAGTGTTAGTCTGTGAGATTTCAGCCATCCATTGATCAAGCGTTCCATTACCTTGCAAGCGCAATTGGTGAGGTCAATGGGAGAGTAACTGGATGACGGATGAGGATCCGTTCCAGGTTTCAAAAAAGTGAGTGCAATGGGAGGGTAGCTGGATGGAAGATGAGGATCCGTTTCCAGGTTTCAAAAAGATTATGATGTCGGCTTCTCGCCACTTTTAGGGGGAAATGGCATCAAGGTAAAAACGGTTATACTCGTAGACCTCAAGCAGGAAAGCCTTGGTTTCAGGAGAGAAATGCTGCAACATTTGGACGTGGACTCCATTTGAACCTCCTGCAGAGTTTCGCGAAGATGAAATTGCATACCCTAACTTCCCCGTAGAGAAAAGACTATTGTAATCCTCAAGGTTTACGGAGCGAAAGGAGTATCCTTGAGGCTCCACCTGAGCTTTAACTCTAATAAACTCAGGCGAACAATTTTCTGAGCTAGACACCTGAGCAAAAGCATTGCCTAAAGTGTTGGCCACGTTAGACCATACGATTGGAATATGAGTAAAATTGTCGGTATATCCCATACGACAGAGGAAGGGATATGTCGATTAATGGAAACTATAAACCTGCTCCAGGAGTCCTTTTGCTATCTTTAATAACTCGTCGAGATTCGGCACGCATCTTATTATGTTGTATGAGGTTATCCAGCCCAGGGTGACGCTAGAGGACCCTGAGAGAATGCCTGCGAGTAGGAATAGCATTCTGACATTCATCTGTCCACCATGGAACCGCAAAGCGACGGGGATTGCCAGTTCACCACGAAACAGAGATTATTATTGATTTATATCAGGAGAAGATTGTCCAAGAGAACGACGAGTACTAAC
The DNA here is from genome assembly GCA_030762935.1 of Hymenopus coronatus. Lineage (NCBI taxonomy): Eukaryota > Metazoa > Arthropoda > Insecta > Mantodea > Hymenopodidae > Hymenopus > Hymenopus coronatus. The sequence goes on along the minus strand of CM060881.1, from coordinate 170,006,157 downwards.
CTCTCGTACATTCCCGAGGCGAGCCCCCAAAGTGGATGGTAGGCATTTACATTCCCTACCAAAGACATATATATATATATATATATATATATATATATATATATATATATATATATATATATGTCTCTGATATGCATCATGATGCACATATGTGCTGGAACACCCTCATCCGGAGATTAATCACACCATACAGCAGAGTAGTGCCGAAAGTTCACAGTATCTTGTGGACGGAGCTTTAACAGATTTCTATTCTTTTCGTTTATTTATGAGGGATTTTAATTTGGTACCAACAGATAAATTAATAGAGGAAAGATGAATAACAATTTATGGAATATTAGAATTAATAGTAATTTCAGTTTTGGGATGAACATTATTAAATTGAATAAAGTCTTATTTTATCTGTTTACCATTCTTGTAGGCATACGTACAATGGCTGATTTTGCGGAGCAACAATTCAAGTTCTGATCAATGTGGTCTAATTTAGCGTATGTATATAGAATAGCAATTGTCTATATTATGGGATAAGTTCTAAATAGAAAGATTTTCTGCATATTGGGCTGTACTGGTCGGTTTAATTTATTCTTTTTGGCCGTTGGACGAACACTTTTTTCAGTAGTATGATCCTACCGAATACCCACTGTTCGTCTGGCAGTGAGGGCAGAATCCTCCTGCTCCATTTTTCCCACAGGGGAGGACCCATTACCAATAGAAAATTTCAGTACGAGTTCGAAGTGGCGGGAACTCTTCCTTCCCTTGGATGTTTCGGAAGAGCACTTTACGCTCTGTTTAAGGAAGTCGGTTCTAACATAATTGGTCTTAAAATGCTTTGCTGGCGCAAAATTCCCTGCGGGTGTCCTGGTGTTATTGTCTGAGTTTGGCGGTTTGGTTGTCGCAGTTGCGTGTTGCTCTTTCCGGTGGTGGGCTTGGCAGATGGAGATGCCGACGAAGACGATGGTGAAGTCTTTGGTATTTGCCTGGCTACAATATCCATCTCTGCGATGGTGGCCCCGTTTATGTCGCAGATCTGTGTCGCCATTTCCCGCCTCGGTACCGATTTACCTGTAACTGAACTATAGGCACCAGAGCATGGGACGAAGGGTTGGCGGAGGCGCAGGATCTTACGGGCATCTGAGAGGTTCGCCTTCTCCCTCACCCGTAGATCCTGGGTCTCTCTCCTCCGTAAAACGGGAGCCATTTCAGGAATTAGATCGGTGTTCTCCGCTGCAATTCACACGAGATGAAGAGGTAGTACAATCTCCATGGTGCGATGCCTCTCCATAGATACCACAGTACAAAATTCTCTAGTATGAACAAATCGCTGACAGTTGTAACATCTGAGCAGGTTCGAAATTTAGGGCCAAACGTCGATTTCGTATAGTGTTTAACGCCCGCTTTTACTGCTTGTGGCACCGCAGGCGACCTAACGTCTCTGGCTTCATACCCTGTCTTAATCCTTTGAGGGACATCCACCCGATCAAAGGAAGGTACAGGATACCGGTAGGCACGAATTCACCATTTACCTTGCTTTGGACCCTATACATAGATGTGAAGTATTGATCCTCTAGATCTTTTTGAAGCTCCTCATTGGACAAACCGTCCGATGCGCGAGTGTTGGCAACACCGCGAGAGGAGTTGAAGGTCTTGTGCATCTCGATCTTGAACTGTATAACTGCCTAACATATTGGTTTTCAGTAATTTTGGTGTCTAGGATGCTGAGAATGGCTCGACCAGGAGTGTTCCATTGCATGCTCTAATCCATTTTAATCCCTTATCTAATCCCTTTTGGATGGAAAAAGGGTTAATCGAGGTGAATTTCCTTCCTTTCTCTCTTCTAGTGATAACTTAGCAGCAATCACCACTGGCCAAGATTATATTTTGTTTTTTCCATAAAAAGGGTTAAAATTCATCCCCCAGTGCTCCCCACCCACCACGGAGCCCAACGAGATAAATTGCGGACTCACCGCCCACTCATCTTGGAGTTGGTTGTAGTACCTAGTCCTGGCCACTGATATGGGGTGGGTTAATCCCTAGTATCCCGTTTAGGCAAAGCAGAAACCAAAGCGGTGTATTAGATTGAGCACCCTCCCCAGTCACTGAAAGATGAAAGCTCAGAACTGTCTGCGAACTTAGGTCCATTGGTTTATAGAAAAATAGTCATTGCAGTTTGACAAAATTAAAAAAATACAAGTACGGTACTAAACATTAGACTTGACTTCCGGCCTACGGTCATCCCGAGATCTACTTGGAATGTAGCACGTGGCCTAGGGTCTGCACCCTCTCCCGCTTAAACGTGTGCTTAAAATAAAGCTTTCGGACACGACCATGCACATGCCTTGGACTAATGAACTGTTTCCATACTGTTCATCTCGTTGCGGCGGCTACTACTACAGCATGGTGTTGAACAAAAGAAGGAACATTTGATACTTAAGCATATTTAAGCCCGCAGCTATTTACTTCATACATATTTAAGCCCACAGCTACAAATTCCTAACAGGCCATCACAACGGCATTTCAGAGAGGGTGTTGCTGGTCCGGTCAAAAGGCTCACAACTGGGCTCGTTGGGAAATTTCTAACACAAACGGATGCCCGATTATGAACTGTGTCTAATCTTCTCAGCACAGATGTCGTACGAAGAACAAACGATGCACCCATAATCTAACTTGAATCGGATCAGTGCGCGATAAAGCACCAAATCATACAAAATTAGGCCCCTGGATGGCTGATTATTTGATTTTGTAAATGTATTTATAACCCTAAATAACCAATTGGCACAATGCTAAATTCTGTTTGCAGAATAAACAAATAAATAACAATAATAAACCTAAGCCTTACCTATAGAACACGTGTGTATGTCTATAAGACTTACTTGATGCCGCTAGACGGAGCGGTGTTGCTAAGAATGGTCTGAGACGAACGTTGATGGCAGACACATAACGCTGGTCCCTTAAGAGTGACTCAAGAAATATCACATCACCTCTCCACGCTGCCTTGTGCAAATCAGCAACACACTCTTCACCTTCCTCACTATCGTCTACAATAAAGTCTTCCAGATCTCGATGTACATCAACCATGCTGTAACATTGGGATCCAACCTGAGAATATAATCTTTATTGGTAAGATCTAGGATTTCACTCGTGTAACGTGAACCACATTAATGATGGGATTATCTATCTAGAAAGGTCAAGATACACATTTCGCTCTTAGAAGCAACAACTTATGTGGATGAAAGGAGAGACCTATATATTCCGAAGTTTCTTAGTCCACATTCAAAAATGAAAGTTTCAGTACAAATATGCACCATGTCCAATGTTGTTGTTTGTTGCGCTTTAAAGTTAGCACATTTACTACTAGCTCGTGTGTGTGTGTGTGTGTGTGTGTGTGTGTATGTGTGTGTGTACACTGGGCTCACTAAACCACTTAGCGAAATCCTTACACTGCATACTATACTATCAATACTACATATCACAATATATATCAGTAAAATTATTATACATCAGTAAGAATAATCATGTCCAGAAAGGTATCTTTCCTATCATTTGCTGCCGAACATGTGTACTTCTTTGCAGGGTAAGGATTTCGCTAAGTATTTCAGTGGGCCCAGTCCAATAAGATGGTACATTCTGAAGTGGATTTTATGATTTTGGAAGTGATAAAAGTACATTTATAGGCTATAACCTATGCTATACCTGTTTATTTTGTTTTTAGTAATTAAATAATAAAATTCCAAGAATTTCAAAGTACTCCGATCACCTACACAACTGTAATGCTCCATCAGATTTGAGCACCTTATGTGAAGCTTGTAAAGATTATTCTGCTGACCCTGGATCATCATAACTACTGTCGATGACAACAGCACCATGGGAATCAAGATCTCAGGAGTGACGAAATTAGAATGTTTGTGGCATTGAGCTACACCTCCAAAAGGACCAGATGAAACTACTTGAGTAACGAATTATCGTTAACGGTTACAAACGACAAATATAAGTACATATCGCAATAGTTTTTTTTTCTTCTTTTTTTAATCTGTTTATACCCCACCGTGAACTACATGGTGCTATCGGCGGATTTTCCTGTGGGACGTATTGCATGTTGGCAATGGTTTTGACTCGTGTACTCTTTCGTTGGGTATCTATTTTCTTTAATTTTATTAATTAGATCACACTCATTCACACTTCCTGACTCTGGCGAGGATAGGGAATAATTTGGGCCACAGAAAACTTCACCACCCCCAGTCGGGCTCAGTTAATTAGGCATTAGCCTTCTGAACTCAAGGTCGTGGGTTCAAACGCGGATCACACCGATGGTTGTTGAGTGTGCTTAAAAGCGACAGCCCCAGGTTAGTAGATTTATTGGGATGTTAAAGACTCCTGCAGGACGAATTTCTGGCACGCCGGCGGCGCTGATATGATTCTGGCAATTGACAGCGTCGTTGACAAACAAAACAATGTTTTTATTTCCCCAGAGGGGAGTCGCCACCGGAACCCCTAGCTTACCAAGCAGAAGCTCTCAACCAACTAAGCTACGGACCTAGCCTGCTAATAGCTGTTGAAAGGAAAAACAGGAACTTTATAATGCTTATGGCAGCGAAGGAATAAATAATTTCGAACAAATATTCATAAAAACTGATTATAATTTTCTGATTTGAGTAGTTGAAATATGTTGTTCCTGTGCATTGAATGAAAATCGCAAAAGAGTGAAGCAAATAAAATTAATTAAGATAAACTGAAAGCAGAAAAACGAGTTTGTCACTTACCGATTGCATGATGGAGATTGACGTTCACAAATATAAGATGTCAAGGACATCGGCTTAAATTGTTACCAGTTCAATGTTTACGTATAGAATTTAGACAAGTAGCATCTTTTGACTTTCTCTATACGTACTATGTACATTGTGTATAGAGAAGGTATTGCATTGCATAAAAATTCGATACCCAGATTTCACCGGAAATGTATGTTTTGAGACCCCCTGAAACAAAAAAGCATTTTTTTTTAGAAAAATGTCTCTTTGTGTGTTTGTGGGCAGAATAGCTCAAAAACGAAAATACCGTTAAAAACAAAACTTGGTATTTAAGTTTGGTATCTACCAAGGATGCGTCACGAAGATTTTCAAAAGAAAAGAAATCCCCACACCCCAAACTACCCTTTACATGGAAAAAATTTCGAAAATTTTGATTTTCTTAAAAATGGCTCTAATGATTTTGATTAAAGTCTCTTATATTTAAGATATTTACTGGCCAAATAAAACGTATATCTTGAACTTTCTGGGAATAGCCTCAAAGGACCTCTTTATTCTAGATGGTTTTGAATTTTGCGTAACTGCTAAACCGTAAGAGATAGACAAAAGCTTACTACACAAAAAATGTAGATCATGTAAAACACCCAATTTATGTCATATACAGTTTTTTCATGGAGTTGGTCGTTTTTTTTAGATACTCCTTGTTATCGGTTTCGGCTTCAAAAAACTTATACTTTTCTCATACAGGAAGTTGTCAACTCCTGTCCGTACAAATAAAGGAACTTCAGTCACACAGCAACCAGCTTTTGTCTGTCACTTTAACTTATGGTACTCCCTTATTTCGTTTCTATTTACAAGGAAGCAAGTAATAGGCTATTTCTGCTATTTTTTTTTTTTTTTTCACAGTTAGCATGAAGTAAATAGCAGCATAAGCTTTTTAACAATAATTTGTTGCAGAGATGTAGAGAAATTCATGTGAATGGAACACATCAGATTATTTTAGTTCGTTGCAACGGAAGGTTTTATGTTATATTCATATTCGTAAACGCCTTAATACAGTTGGAGTAGTAAGAATTTTACAGCCTTTTAATTGTATTATTTAGGAGGATAACCCTTTCTTTATATTTACTTATCTCTAATCACCCCCTGACAATGCAATAATATATACATGGATTACTTAGTGCTCTGAGCCATTTGTGTAGTTAAAACTGCATTTTCCAAACTACGCTTTGTTAGTTAAAAAGATTGGGTGAATAGTGAAATGCGTGTCGACGACTTCGGCGTGGACAGCAACTCCAGATAGACTTAGGACGAAGCCATAGGGAAAGCGAATCTCCACCCCTGGGAAATGTTGCCGGTAAAGAGACGCCCAAGAATCCAAGGAGAATACTAGGTAGGAGTAAATCCAGGGAACTAGTTGAGTATTTGCGATACAGTGTAACCAACAAACTTTATCCTTCATGAACTCGCAAATAAAAAAAAAAAAAAAAAATCAGATAATCTCAAATACCCCAAGTACGGAGAGTTGAATACCGTTCCTCTAGCTGGGTCATTTAATTTCATTTATTTCAGCCATAAAAGCCTACATGTTAGTAGATACGTCAACAAAAAGTTAACAGTATTATAAAATGCATATCAAATGTAAATTATACAACATTTGTAACATCTAGGATTACAACATGCAACAATTTTACAGTACTAAGAGCAAACAACCTAAGATTGCAAAAATGCATCTATTTGTCATTAAAACGTTTTATAAACATTTCTTAAAACCTTAAATGGATTTCATATTCTTTATTTTAGCATTATTATACCTTTATAGTAGAAACCACTCTCAAATAATTTGGAATTGTGAGGTGTAATGTGTAATTGATTTACAGCTGGTAGTATATAAATTGCATAATTCTGATTACTTTTTTGTAGTTAAAATATTTTAATTGCCTCGCTACTAGATGCCCATAGAACTGTCCCATATGATTTAAGTGAATGAAAATGTGCAAAATACACCATCCTAAGTGTGAATTTACTTACTAATGAGGTAAGTATTTTAATTTGAAAACATATCTTACTAAGTCACTTTACTAATTCATTAATATGAACATTCCATTTCAGGTTCTTATCAATCCAAACCCCAAGAAAGTTTGTTTTATCAGCATATTCTATTTCTTCTTCTTCAAATATTAAACTGGAGAATCCACATTTTTGTTGTTTTGTGATGAAAACCAACGGCTACGCATTTTTCTTATTTACAGACAGACAATTTTGTTTAAACCACAAGATTGTGTGAAGCATTTCAGAACTATTTCTTTTCAGTTATTCTTTGTTGTTATCAGAGATTAATATACTGGTGTCATCTACATATAAGGAAACATTTTATTCAAATTACTATTGTTCTCTTTCCTACACAAAGAGCTATCCATTGAAAAACCTGCTAGGTATAAAATTCAATTTCATCGTGTTTCAGCCAGTGTTCTGTTAATCCTAAAATATCTACATTATTTAAGTTACTGCTGATAAGTACCTCTAACTTTACTTTCCTGCACTTTGCATATTTTGATGAGATAAAGTAATTTTATTTTAGTATCAGTATATAATATAAAAATATTTTTACGAAACTTCTTTTGTTGGCTCAAGTTCTAGCTTTGATATACATCTATAAAAGGTAAGAAATTTCCAGTTCACCTTTCATATATATCATTGCATTCACTGATACCCTCATGATAATAACTTGAAGAGTAATTATAGTAAGAAACTTGTAAACAACTGTTAGCTTTAATAATACACTCTGGTTCTAATGATTTCCCCAATTTCTTAACCCTACCGCTGTGAACACTATCTAGTTTTCTGAGGTTGTGTTACGTATCAACCTCTTCAATAACCTGCAATAGACCCGTTTCTATTAAAGCGCAATCCAACCTACCTAGACTTTGTTCCCTAATCCAAGAATGTCCATCCAAGAACATACAATCATGCTGCTCACAAACCCGTTCCAGTGCTAATTTTACATCATCAATATATTTAATATCGCAATCACGGCGCCTAAGAACACTACCCATACACACACTTTCGTACCTGGGTAAAGTTTCTTTACTACAGAAATAAAATTACTCATTTCATCCATAATATTAGTAATGGAATACACTGAATCAATATTGTTGGTTCCTGAATATAGTGTAAGTATATCCTGATCATCTCTATTCTCATGCAGTTCTCATTGAATATATATTGTTGGTTCCTGAATATTGGTTTCTTCGTTAGCAGCAGTTTTCCTCTCATATGTTGCAGATATAGGAACAGCTACTTTTCCATTTTCGTTGATATCTTCATCCTCGTGGGTGGTGTATTCGCTTTCTTGGAATTCTGGAACAAAATATTTACTTTCCAGGGACAGACATTCATTTTGTCGTATTTGTCTAATCTTCCTCCTCATTTGCTTGCTGCTACCAACATGTTGCCATCTGTCGGACTTTTCCGCATCTAATCGAGTTTCTCGTTGCAGTTTTTTTATTTCTTTCTCCTGATTTACGTAAATTTCCGAAGAAATGCATTCTCTTTCTTCAATTCTAAAATGTCCATTTGTAGTACCTTTACAATTTCAAATAACGTTTTTATTTCACTTTGCCATGTTTTACTTTAGTCAGTTTGCGTGTACTTCATATCAGTCTCACAGTCATTTGAACGGTACCACCCGTTTTCTGGTTCAGCTTCCTTATTCACTCTTCCACATTTAAAATACAATTTATCACAATGACTACACAGAATACCGTTTGAAACATTTTTCTACACTTCAGGCAGTTATTATTACGTTCAATCACACTTTTGTTGGAGCTGTCGTATGATGTTTCTACTCTCGGCGCCATCTTGACTCATGCGCCTTATCTGGGTCAAAAAACAGCAAACGTCGGACACAGCAAATATGTTCATAATATTCGTGGATAACGCAACTAAGTAGTCCACAGTTGAACGGTAACATCGAAAACCACACTAGACGTTGGGCAGTAGATTCTGTGATTCGAGTCAACATGCTACTTACCCATTGATCATACGCCCCGTCACCTAGCAGACGATAGCAGGAGATCGGATGAAGGAGATCCTTACCACGTTTCAAGATTGGGCCAAAGCGCGGCACGTTGAGTAAATAGCTGATATGATAAAAAGCTGTTCGCCAAATACGATTATAAATCTGTAAGAGAAATAGTTTACCGTCTGAAGAAAGATGATGGACCATTAACAAGTAAATGCTATTCGGCTATTGTGAAAACCAACTGAAGTTTAACTCTTTCATTTTCAAACTGCGTGGTTTGTCTATCATGCTGTTCTGTATGTTGATATTTGAGATAATCACTGTGAGGAAGGATTTGCAGTAAGTTTTCAGCCTATCTACGTTATAATGAATATTGATTGACGATAACCACGTAAAGTTAAAAGGCGCATAGCTCAAGTTCTAAGCATCGTAGAGATCGGATTTTTGTACGGCCATGATCAGAAAATAAAATTCTGTCTAATTGTAACATCGGCATCTATCATTTGGTAATATTTATTCAAGTGTAGTTAATGAAGGTAATGCTCTTAATCCTGACACGTAAGATGCTTGTTCCAGAATCAACAGCACTGGTAGGAGAGTCAAATATATGATTCACTGGAGACATTAGTATTGCCTCCATATGACTTTAACTTTTGTGAATTCTATAAGACCAGTTACAGTCGAGTGGTACAGTGGTACTTTGCCAGCCAAACGATGAGGAAGAGGAACACAACAGAGGAAATTGGGAAGCAAAGTACTCCATATAATGACGCCAGGATGTCATCTTGTTGTTCTGAATAATGCGGCGAGCCCTGGCTCACATTTTTTTGTTTTAAGTTGACCGCATCCTCAAGCATAGGATGGTCCCAAATAAACCGAAACATCCCTGTACACGCACTGCCGCCCGGCATTCGATTCGACGTCCACCAAGGGAATGGTAAATATCTTGGTTGGGAAGACGACAGGGGATACGGTGTACAGCAGCGGAAACGTTGACTGAAATAAGGTGACCCACCAACTGGGCAACATCGTAGGAGAGGTGGTCCTCAAATCTCTAATCTGGCATAACGATTCCAGTTAGCACGGTTAATTTGTCTGATAGATACATCTGAAGACGATATACAGATTAAAAGGAAGCTGATAATGTACGAAATATGATCACTAGAGTAAGTCATAGAGACGCATTTCATTGAAAAAAAATGTTCAAGCTGTGCAAAGCAGATAGTTAATTCAAAGTGAGAGAGAGCGAGAGAGAGAGAGCAGGAAACAAAATTAAGTTAACGAGTTTTATTAGAGAACGAATGAAAAAGTCAGCAAGAGGCGTCCCCTTACGCAAACACCTAAATGTAACCAAATTTACAAAGGTGAAAGTAGATTAGGTGGTAGATTCACAGTGCGTGTAGTGCGAAAAACCCGGTATACTTAGTGTAAAAGCAACAACTTGAAGGGTAGTCGTAAGAGGGAGAGCTTGGTAAGCTGCATGGCAGGAGTACCTGTTTTCGGCGGGAGGTCAAATCACGCCGGAACTAAACCAGGAAATGTTAAGATATTCGGAGATTAGTCTCCTGTAAGCACAGAGTGCTTGGAGATAGCGATCTGGTGAATAGTTTAGTTCGGTTCCATGCGCACGAAGACTCACCTATATTCCATTGAAGGGTAGGCATTGGAAGCAGTAGGGGAAAGCAGTGTACAAAATCCACTTGATCGGCGTCTGGCGATCCAACTTGTCATTGGGAGTTCCCGTAGCGCTAGGGCTTTTGGGAGCATATTGTTCTTGCTCCATAGGCTCTACCAAAGGATTTTTTTTTTTTAGGATGACAGAGCTTGGAATGATTTTTGATAATGTTTAACACCCGCCATACTACAAATGCCACAGTAGGTGATGACATTGATGATATACGGAATGAATGAGCACCGGTGGAATCGATGGCGGGGGAACCTGGAGAACCCGGAGAAAACCACCCCTGCGCCGCTTTGTTGACCACAAATCTCATATGCGGTCGAACCCGGGCCGCATAGGTGAGAGGCCAGTGGTCTAAACACTCAGCTGCGGCTTAGAGCATGGAATGTGTTGCCGATGTTGACAGAAGAGGATAGCTTTACTGAACAAGAGCATGCCCTATGGCAGTCTAAAATTATTATCTCCGAGAAGGTGCAGAACAAGGGTCTTTTAATGTGCGTTGTTCACTGGTAGAGGTCGTAGATTATTTCACAAAGTCTTGAATTGCCGGATGTCGGTACAGAGAGAACCTTAGGTCTGGTATCGGTAGGTGGTCCTAGAAGGCTAGCAAGAACTGACGTGGAAACCATTGGGCAAGTTTGAGTGTTCATATCCCGTATAATACAAATATATGGTTGAGCACTGCCGAGATAAATTACCGATCTTCAAAAGATAAGGCCTTAGAGAAAGATGAAGTATGAGGGTTTCAGTGACGGAAAATTGCTCCATTACTCGCACGTACTGAAAGGATTTCTCGTCCAGAGAACGCCAACATTTCACACAGTAGGTGCTTGACAGACAAGCACCTATGGACGTCTTTTCTACACTTCACTCAAACAGGGATGGTACTTTTGCAAGAAGGCTTAGTGTGCCCATAGCGTTGGCACTGAGGGTCGAACACTGATTATTTCGTGGCCGCCTTTAATCTTTGGTGAGAGATGCACGCGTTCAAATGTGTGAAAAATCGTACAGGTAGGACTTTGGAAACCATCTCACTGTGTCCGCACACGACAAACAACGACCTGCCTGGCCGGACAGGTAACCCTGGATCTCCAATTCCGATATACTGTCTAATAAGTGGGTGGTATCTATGCCCTTTGATGCTTCACAATGTGGATAGAGTAACTGTGGAGGAGTTTAGCCTTTAGCAACTTTTCGATCATTGTGGCAGTGCAGGTCTCAATGAAAAGAGCCATTATGAAGACTGGTAAAGGTGTTAACTGGACCTGCAAATTTGTAAACACCCCACTGTGCGTCTTCTTACCTACTATTCGCTAGCTAACGATAAGTGGATACTGCGTTTACTTATTTTTCCTCTTGTCTACTTTGTTTAGGGGTAGTAGTGGTGGTGGTGATAGTAGTAGCAGGCGAGGGTCATTAACGCCCGAACCCAATATACATAATTAAAAAATCAGACACTAAGCCCGTGTCTTGAAATATAAAGTCACGAAAAAACTCTAGCTAAAATGTCAGTAGCTGCAGAATGTAAACCGAAAGCACGAGACACAAGACAGAAAGCTACTCAGAGTGACAAAGAAAATATAAGAGGTAACATAGAAGAGATAAAAAAAAGTAAAATCGCGCTCGGTGGTTCATATTACCGCGACGCATAAAAATCTATAACACGCCCTGAAACTATCCACCAGACCTCGAAAATGCGGCTGGCAAGCCGAGGGACTTGCCTGATGGAGTAAAAAATTGATCCTGAAGTAAGACAATCAACGGCGTATGACAATGGGCATAAATAGCTATGTTCGATGACAATAATAACCGGGAGTAAAACGACAGGGCCCGATTCGCAACTTGTTAAAATAACCCCCTCGCGAGGACAGGCGCGCAAGGAGGTCATTAAGGCGATACGTAGGATTTTTAACTCCTGAACTTTGCTCTCCTCAAGCCGAATCCACATATCACACCAGCGCGATATGTTAAAGTTACTCAAAACTGCGCTAACATACACAAGGAACACACAAATAAAATAACACCTAAGTGATACAGTCGGAGCTTCGGCAGCTTCATTGCCACGTAGATCTCCATGTCCGGACTCCCACAAAAAGGACAAGCTAATCCCACCATCGGCTAATGAGTAATCCTGGACACGCTGTATGGGAGATGGTAACTATACGACTTAAGGTTTGAAACGCGCTTAAAGAATCGGGAAAAACAACCCACTACTGCAATGTATCCGCTTAATTGGTAACAATTAAAAAAGACCACCGGTCTCTCATCCACACGGCCCGGGTTCGAACCTAGGTGACAGCAAGCGGGATTTGTGGTGGACAAAGTGGCGCCATCCCTCTCGACTATCACATTCCACCGGTGCTCCGTCTTCATTTCATGTATTATCAGTGTCATCGCCTGCGGTGCCATTTGTAGTAAAACTGCTGTTAAACACTGTCAAAAAAATCTGATCTGTTCTGTTCACTTGATTTTCTCTACATCTATGTAAGAAATTATTGTTAATAAGCTTATTCTTCTAACCGCTTTATGCTAATCGAGATAAACATTAGCAGAAACGGTCTTATTACTTAGTTTCTTATAAGTAGAAGAGAAATAAGGACATACACTAGAGTAAACCGAGTCACGTGTTTTAAAATGTGGTTGCTATGGGATTGAAATCCATTTCTTTGCGTGGCCGGGAGTTGACAGGTTCTGTATGAGAAAAGTTAAAATATTTTAAAACTGGAACCAATAAGGAATATCTCGAAAACAGTCAACTCAAAATTGGAAATATAACATAAATTGTGTGTTTTAAGGATATCCACATTTTATGTGGTAAGTTTTTTGTCTATCTCTTACGGTTTACTGGTTATGCAAAATTCCAAAAACATTGTCCAGAATAAAGAGATTTTAGAGGTTATTTCCAGAAAATTAGATATATACATTTTATTTATCATGTAAATATCTTGAATATAAGATATTTTAATCAAATTTATTAGAACCATTTTTGACAAAATCAAAATTTTCGAAATTTTTTCCATATAAAGGGTAGTTGGAGGAGGGTGGGGTTTTCTTGAAAATCTTCGTATTGCATTCTTAGCAGATACTGAACTTAAATATCAAATTTGATATTTAATAGACTTTTCGTATTTGAACTATGCGGCCCACAGATTTACACACACAACTACAGGGACTTTTTTTCTAAAAAAGGTGTTACACTCACATGACATTCTCTATCTGCTCTACAAACTTCTTACAAAAGACCCTTCTTTCTACACAATGCTAATCGAAATAACCATTAGCAGAATGTCGCCCTCCGTGGTGTAATGGTTATCATGCTAACTTCATATACCCGGCGGAGAACGATGGATTTTTTCGGGTGTAAAAAGCCTTAGCATGGCTTCCTTCGAAAGAGAAATAGAGCCGTTGGTCCCGTGTCGTAGATTTACGGCACGTAAAAAAACCTCAAGCCTGATAGAGAGGCCTCTGAGCAAAATTATGCGGTCTTTCACACCCAATTTAGAATAGGACGCTGAGGACCACAGTAGTTAAAGAGCGTCCATAAATAACACGCCATTTCCATTTTTAGCAGAATGTTCTTATTACTTAGTTCCTTATAAGTAGAACGGAGCTAACGGAATACTCTATGCTAAAGTGATAATGATAGTCAAATGTTTTGAGCTATCGTTATGCGATTGTCAATGCAAATCGCTTCTTTGCTTGCCCAGAATAGAACAAATGAAAAACGGACACTTCCTGTCTGAGAAAAGTATAAGCACTTTAAAATTGAAACCATTAAAAAGGAATACCTTGGAAACGGTTACCGCCACAACGAAAACTTAGGACATAAATTGTGTGTTTTGACGAGATCTACATTTTTTGCGTAGTAATTTTTTGTCTTATCTCTTACTGTTTAAGCAGTTAAGCAAAATTCGACAAAATTCAAGATATGCATCTTATTTAGAATGTAAATATCTGTAATATACGGGATTTTAATCAAAATCGTTGGAGCCATTTTTGAGAAAAACAAAATGTTCGAGATTTTTCCATGTAAAGGGTAGTTGGGGGGGGGGGGGGTGGAGGATTTTTTTTAAATCTTCTGTAGCATCCTTGGAAGATACTAAACCTAAATACCAAGTTTGGTATCTTCGTTTTTGAGCTATGCTGTCCACAGACACACGCAGACCTTTTTATAAAAAAAAAAGTGTTTTTTCGGACTCAAGAGGACCCCAAAACATACATTTCCTTTGAAATTTCAACATCAAATTTTTGTTGGTAACAATACCTTCTCTCTCCACTATGTATATTGCACATGCGGGCTAAGAACGTAAAAATGCCTTTTTGTATTAAGAGGGTCTCAAAATATGCATTTCTTTTGAAATCTCTGTAACGAATTTTTTGGTGGAATACAATACCTTCTCTATACAGTATGTACATAGTGTACGTGTGGAGAAAGTAAGCAGAGAGACCACCAATGTGGCACTTAAAATGCCTGAAAGATTAAGGGAACATTTACATCTTGCCTTTAAATACAATATATGAGAAGATCAACTAAGCTTTCTGTCCAAAAAAAAAAAAAAAAAAAAAAAAAAAAAAAAAAAAAAAAAAAAAAAAAAAACCAACAACAACAACAACCTTAAGCAATTTGCACCGAGATGAAGAGAAGGTGGAGAAACGCCTTCCCTCACCAGAAAATGACGCAGAAGGTTTCTCTGCGAAAACCTTAAAGCCGTTTTCGATACTCAAACTGTAAAGGCGGTCAACACACAATACAAGCGGCGTTCTAAGATACAAATTCGTAGAGAACTAAAATAAATGGCGAATTCATCCGCAAACAATGAATATGAAACATCAGGTGGAAAAAATCCACAATATGGTTGATTTCAATTACAGTTAACGCTGAGTGCCCAAACCTGTGGTACTCCATTTTCTTGAGTAAAATCACGAGCTAAACTCGAATAAAATCTTCTTAAAAGCTGCCGAATAAAATGTGGCAGTCGACTTCCAATGCCCTAACTATGGAGGGGACGAAGAATACCATATCTCAAGCAACCGTCAAACTGTTTACAAAAAGGCGTGAGATGTGAGTGGAGAAGCGAGATAAGTGGTTAATCGTTGAACGGTAACGACGAAAATCACACCGGACGTTGGACCGCAGATTCTGGGATCGAGGCACTCGTTCGTTAATCATGCTCTTCCTTATCTTACAGAGGCAAGTGATGGGGAAGATCTGACGGTATCTGGAAGGCAGACAAAGATTCTTACCAGGCTTTGGCATTGCGCCAAAGTAACAGGAAAGTGCCTAGCTGTTCGCCAAATACGGTTATAGAAAAACTGCTTTACCCTCTGAAGAAAGGTGATGCACCAGCCGGCCCAATGGGGGGGGGGGTGGCCTTCAGTTCCAGTATGGTGAAAAAGGTGTTATCACTAATGATTACAAGAGGTAAAAGAGAATTCATGGTTTTCAACCCGATTCTCTACACACAAAGTTCGGGTAATAATGAACTGAGCTGGAAACATCAATGCAGTGCCCAGAGCATTATCAACATCTCAAGGGAGAATGATGTTGTCATTAATTTCAAGACCAGGTACAGCCGATAGTGGTACTTTACCAGCCGCACGACGAAGCTTGTCGCTGTCGACACAGGATGTGTGATGAGATTGAGGGAAGTCATGATCTCCTCTTGCTGGTCTGAATAATGCATCGAGCCATGGCGCACTTGTTTGAAAGTGACAGATTCTCCAACGTGGGTTGTTTTGAAACACAGGAAGCTCAGCTCTCCGTGCACGCACTGCTATCCGGCATTCGCTTTCCCCAAAAGGACTGGTAAGCTCTTTGGTTGGGAAGACGACCGAGAACAGTGAGTTTGACATAAAAAATGATGACTGAAGTATGGTGATGCAACAACTGGTCAATATCATTAGACAAGTGCTTTTCAAAAACGGCTAACAGGTAAAAAGATTTCGGTCCGCCCGGGTAACTTGCTAGGTGATGACAGGAGTAGTGTGAAATCAAGCTGATAAATACACTAGAAAAGATCCCTAGAATGGGTCTCAGAGATGACGTGCCACTGAAAACGATGTGCACGCTGTGCAGACCAGATTGAGAAACCAAGGTGAGAGAAACTGCCGGTAGAGTCGGAAACAAAGGAAGATTCACCAGTATTTAAAAGAGAAAGTTTGGTTCTGTATGAAAAAGTCAGCAAGAACCCTTTGCAATTCCTGAGCGATTTGAAAATCGGTTAATGGATAACGAAATCTCCCAACAGAAGGAAAGGTGCTAGGAGCTGAGCTGAAGCCAATTTCAGTTGTTAAAATGAAGCAAGCAGACTTTACAGATCTGACACCTTTGCAGATAAATACTGCAAAGAAGGACAAACATTACGATGGAAGCGACAGCTCTTCATTTTAATGAAGGAATGTCATCACATTTAAAAGTTAAATATCAATACAGTAATTCAGAAGAATTCAGAACTCTAAATAATACAAAAAGACGAGCACATCAGGAGCTTAATCCACTCCAGCTATCAAGAAAATACTAAAACCCATTCCAATATTATGTCATTAGGAAGATCATGAAGAAAATGACACAAAGGTGATAGATATTGGTTATATTGTTTGATATGTTATAGTCACTATTATTCTAACTTATGTATTATGTTGATGCTCACAATTTGAAAACATTCTCTTCTTTTAGTATGAGACGGGCCAAAGCCCAATCTTATGTCACCCAGCGATAAAATATTTTTTATTAATAATGTGTAAAAATTTTCACAAAATAACTATGCAAGAATGTATATTAAGACATTGGAGAAATAAACTTATTGTGTTTGATACCCAAAAAAATTGATGTGATTTATGGATTTATTCAAACTTTTAAAACACTCTCCTGAAAAATGTACATTTTGTGGCTTTAGATTATATCATTCAATCGTATTTACATATTCCCTTTGTACAAGGAAATAATGAGTAATAAAAACCATTCTACAAATGTTTATCTGGTTAGCTTAATATAGACAGAAGAATAAGCTTTTGTAGAACACTTTATTGCAGAATAGGTAGAAGAAGTCATGTGAATGGAATACATGAAATTTTATTTTTCTCTTGCTATGGATCAAAGGACTCGTCTAATACTGCTCAGTTGGCTTTATTTCTTCATACTGTGGAATGTGAATTTCTTCTTGATGTAATTGCTAGAAAAGATTGTACTAAAAAAATCTGTGTTACACTCATATGACTTTTATCTAGCTGCTCTACAAACAAATTACAAATAATTATTCTTCTTTCTACACAATGCTGTTCGAGATAAACATTAACTGAAAATTCTTACTACTTAGTTCCTTATAAGTAGGAGGGAACTAAAGGAATATGCTATGCTAAAGTGATAGTCAAATGTTTTAAAAGATGTTGTTATGTGATTGTCATTGCAAATCGCTTCTTTGCTTGAGAAAAACGGACACTTCCTGTCTAAGAAAAGTATAAGTACTTTACAATTGAAACTAATAACAAGCAATATCTTGAGACCAGTAAACTCCACGAAAAAATGTATAGGACATAAATTATGTATTAACGAGATCTACATTTTTGTGTATTATGGTTTGCAGCTATGCAAAATTTAGAAAAATTCATCCAGAATAAACAGGTCTTTAGAAACTATTCCCAGAAAATTCAAGATATACATTTTATTTGTGATGGAAATGGCTTTAATGGTATTTTAATCTAAGTCCTTAGGCATTTTCCTCAAGCCATTTTTAAGAAAAACAAAATTTTAGAAAAATGTTCCATGTAAAGGGTAGTTAGGGTGGGGGGATTTTCTTGAAAATCTTCGTGTCACATCCATGGAAGATACCAAACTTAAATACCAAGTTTGGTATTATAACGCTCTTTTCATTTTTGAGCTATGCTGTCCACAGACACACACACACAAACATAGACTTTTTCTGAAAATGTTTTTTTTTGGATTTAGGGAGTCCTAAAATGTGTATTTCTGGTGAAATCTTGACATCAAATTTTTGGGGTCGAATACAATACTTCCTCTATACACTATGTACATAGTACATGTAGAGAAAGTAAAATTGGAATATTTAATGCATTGAAGAACTTGGTAGAGTCAAAGCAGTTGCAGTGGGAGAAATTAGTGTTGTAACCAATGGCGTGAAACAGATCTTTGTTACCTTAATGTCTTTCCATTTAAATGAAATAGACAATAACAGTAAAATACATCACCAGTTCCACTGCATTATCCGGCAAGAGGCATTTGCAGCTAAAGTTTGCCAAATAAAAGAAGTTATGCAAGTTGTAGTAAAGTTGAAGTGAAAACACCTCAGCTTTCTAATTCAAAGTACTCCTGCAAAATATGGGCTCCCATTTACAGGATTGCACTTACTAGTGGTGAGGTGGTTAAGTACTGGTTACATGTTTCATTGGTTCTTTGAATTACAAAATGAAATTTGCAAGTTTGTGAAACAATGGGTAAGTTAGTAATATATAACTAATTAGAGTCAAATGTGGACACAAGTTCGTTCACGTTCCAGCCACAGATGCACAACAAATTCAAAAATCTGATGTGCTCCATTCACATGACTTTCTCTAGATCTCTGTAACAAATTATTGTTAAAAAGCTTATTCTTCTATCTATTTAATGCTAGAACACTAGCAGAAACGGTCTTATTGCATAGTTCCTTTATAAGCAGAAGGGAAATAAGGAAATACACTAGGCTAAACCGACAGTCAAATGTTTTAAAATGTGGTTGCTATGGGATTGAAATCCAGTTCTTTACATGGCCAGGAGTTGACAAGTTCAAGTATTTTAAAACTGAAATCAATAACAAGGAATATCTCAAAAATGGCCAACTCCACGAAAAAATTATATATGACATAAATTGTATGTTTTATCGTGTGGTTACTTACCACACAAAAAATGTAGAGCATGTTCAAACACACAATTTATGTTACATAAATTTTTTTCATGGACTTGATCGTTTTTTAGATATTCCTTGTTTTTGGTTTGAGCTTTGAAAAACTTACTTTTCTCATTCAGGAATTTATCAACTCCTATCCATACAAACAAAGGAACTTCAGTCACATAGCAACCAGCTTTTGACTATCACTTTAACCTATGGTACTCCCTTATTTCGCTTCTACTTTCATGGAAGCAAGTAATAAGACTATTCTGCTAATTTTTTCCCTATTAGAATGAAGTAAATATAAGCATAAGCTTTTTAACAATAATTTGTTGCAGAGATGTACACAAAGTCATGTGAATGGAACAAATCCGATTTTTCAGTTTAACCTTCTCTAGCACGTATGTAAAATGTACAAAGTAGGTAGAGAAGTATTGCATTCCATCCAAAAGAAAGATACTGCTATTTCACCAGAAATACATCTTTTGGGGTCCCCTGTATCCAAAAAAAATATTTTTGGAAAGCGGTCCATGTGAGTGTGTGTCTGTGAACAAGATAACTTAAAAATGAAAAGTCAGTAAATTACCAAACTTGGTATTTAAGTTTAATATCTTTCAAAGATGCAACACAAAGATTTGATGAAACTCCCCCCACCCCAAACTATCCTTTACAAGAAAAAATTTCGGAAATTTAATTTTCTCAAAAATGGCTATAACGATTTTGATTAAAACACTGTATATTAAAGATATTTAAAAGGAAGTAAAATATGTATCTTTAACTTTCTAGAAAATGCTTCTGAAGATCTCTTCATTCTGGATGACTTTTACATAGGTTGTAAACTATGAGAAAGACAAAAACTTAAAAGACAAAAAATTAAATCTTGTTAAAACACACAATATATGTAATATAGGTATTTTTTACTTTCTCTACATCTACTATGTACATAGTGTATAGAGGTGTTGTAATGCCCCAAAAATTCCATACTGAGATTACACGGAAATACATGTTTTAAAACCCCCTGAATCCAAAACAGCATTTTTAGAAAAATGTGTGTGCATGTATCTGTGGGCAGCATAGCTCAAAAACAAAATGACTGCTGAATACCAAACTTGGTATTTATGTTTGGTATCTTCCAAGGATATGACACAAAGATTTTCAAGAAAATTCCCCCACCTCCAACTACCCTTTACATGGATCTTTTTTCAAAATTTTTGATTTTCTCAAAAATGGCTCTAATGATTTTAAATGAAATATTTAGCACATTTAAGATATTTAGCTGAAAAATAAAATGTATATCTTGAATTCTCTGGGAATAGCCTCTGAAGACTACTTTACTCTGGATGAATTTTACAGAATTTTGCATAACTGGTAATCCATAAGAGATAGACAAAAACTTACTAAACAAAAAAGGTAGATCAGGATAATACACACAATTTACATCATATACATTTTTTTCGTGGAATTGATCAGTTTTTAGATATTCCTTGTTTTTAGTTTCAGCTTTGAAAAACATACTTTTCTCATACAGGAATTTGTCAACTACTGTCCATACAAACAAAGGAACTTCAGTCACATAGCAACCAGCTTTTGACTATCACTTTAACCTGTGGAACTCCCTTATTTCCCTTCTACTTACATGGAAGCAAGTAATAACACCATTTCTGCTAATTTTCATTCGATTGGCATGAAGTAAATAGAAGCATAAGCTTTCTAACAATAATTTGTTACAGAGATATAGAGAAATGTAAATGTTGTATTATTTATGCACGCTCTTTAACATCTGTGGTTCTCAGCATCCCATTCTAAATTGGGTGTAAAAGACCACTTAATTTTGCTCAGAGGCCTCTCTATCAGGCTTGAGGTTCTTTTATGTGCCGTAAATCTACGACACGGGATCAACGGCTTTACTTCCCTTCCGAAGGAAGCCATGCTAAGTGTTTTTACACCTGAAAAAATCCATTGTTCTCTGTCGGGTTTGAACCTGCGACCTTGGGTATATGAAGTCAGCATGGTAATCATTACACCACTGAGGGCGACTAGAGATATAGAGAAAGTCATGTGAATGGAACACATCAGATTTGTTTTTTCTTGTGGATTTGACCATTTCTGCGATAATCCTTATTATTGGCTTCAATTTTAAAATACTTTTCTCATGGAGGAATTTGCCAACTCCTGGCCATGCAAAGAAACAAATTTCAATCACATAATAACAGCTTATAAAAGATTTGACTACTGCTTTATCCTTGTGTATTCCCTTTTTCACCTTCTACTTCTAAAAGAGTTTTCTTGGGATTGGAGGGGGAGATTCAGGGGATCCTAACACATTTATTTCCAGTGGACAGAAGAAAGTGTCATCCTCAGATTCCATGTGTTGATTGAAGAACTTCATGCATTTACGAAAAATTTGTGATTATAACGCACTCGAAAGAACTGAACACTAATCTGTGGCTGGCAGCGCACCTAACTTATGAGTACTGAAAACAGAACACAGAATAATGTTATGGTGGCAGAGAGGTTAAGAAGCCATTGCTTCCACTCATAAGTTCCTAGGTTCAAATCTTGCGCTGCTTGTCTTTTTTTAGTTTCTCTATATGTACTATATACATAGTGTATAGAGAAAGTATTGCACTCCACGCAAAATTTCGATACCGAGATTTCACCAGAAATATATATTTTAGGGTCCCCTGCATCCAAAAAAAGCATTTTCAGAAAAAGGTCTGTGTGCATGTGTGTGCCCATGAACACGATAGCTCAAAAACGAAAAATTGGTAAAATACCAGAGTTGGTATATAAGTTTATTATCTTCCAGGGATGCGACACGAAGACTTTGAGAAAAATCCCCCCACCCCAAACTATCCTTTACATGAAGTTGTTTTCGAAAATTTTGATTTTCTCCAAAATAGATCAAACGATTTTGATTAAGATATTTACCTAACAAATAAAATGTATATCTTGAATTTTCTGGGAATAGCCTGTGAAGACTACTTTATTCTGGATCAATTTTACAGAATTTTGCATAACTGCTAAACCGTAAGAGATGGACAAAAACTTAACTAACTATAACTCCATGGCACGACAGCTTACGGGGAACCTTGGCCTACCGCCCGGCCGCTGCGTCCCCCATCTCGGTCCACTACAGACGTCATGGATGGGGTGCAGTATTGGAGGGTGAGACGTGGTCAGCGCCTCGAGTCCCCCCCGGCCGGTTAATGCGGTCCTCGCGACCTGGAGCCGCTACTTCTCCATCAAGTAGCTCCTCAATTGGCCCCCCAGGGACCTTACGAGGCTGAGTGCACCCCGGGCCAGGTCTCCCAGCGGGGGAAAAATCCCCACGCCGGTACTGGGGATCGAACCCAGGTCTCCCGCTTGGTAAGCAGTAACGCTACCACCGCGCTAAGGAGACGACCGGACAAAAACTTAGAACACAAAAAATGTAGAGCACCTTAAAACATACAATTTATCTTATATACATTTTTTATGTGGAGTTGATCGTTTTTGGGATACTCTTTGTTTTTAGTTTCAGCTTTAAAAACATACTTTTCTCATACAAACAAAGGAACTTCAGTCACATAGCAACCAAATTTGACTCTCACTTTAACCAATAGTACTCCCTTATTTTGTTTCTACTTACAAGGAAGCAAGTAATAAGACTATTTCTCCTAATTTTTTCTCTATTAGCATGAGGTAAAAAGAAGCATAGGCTTTTTAACAGTAATTTGTTGCAGAGATATAGAGAATGTCATGTGAATGGAACACATCAGATTTTTCTTGTTAATTTTATTATTGGTTATGTAGAACATATTGCATTAATATAACTTTGGCATTTGAAGTTATGGGCCTATTTATGCACACAAAAACAC
Source organism: Hymenopus coronatus (assembly GCA_030762935.1). Taxonomy (NCBI): domain Eukaryota; kingdom Metazoa; phylum Arthropoda; class Insecta; order Mantodea; family Hymenopodidae; genus Hymenopus; species Hymenopus coronatus. The sequence goes on along the minus strand of CM060881.1, from coordinate 169,982,974 downwards.
AATTCTACATCATTTGTATCAAATAACTAAACAATATGCATAAATAAACTTATCTTCTAAAATAAAACACAAAAAATAAACTTAATTAATATCAGGTGTATGAACCCTCAGCCTGTATAACTACCCTCAATCTTTGGGGCATAGACAAAATTAAACGCCTGCAGTTATGTGGATAAGAATGAATTTGTGCCCAGAAACCATCTTAAAATTGCAAAAGAAAGCAATCATCTAAACTATAGGGACTCATGTAGACAATACTTTAGTAAAAAGCAAATCTTAACAGTGTTTTCACACTATATATATAGGGTAATAATTTATGTGATATAAGATATACATCATTATAATACATGACACAAACAGTAATTTTTTCAGACAAGGTTTTAGTATAAATAGTAGCATTAAGGATCCTAATTTAATGGGAATAATACTGTACAAGTTACCAAATTCTACTAAGCAAATTAAGTCAAAAAATCTGATGTGTACCATTCACATGACTTTCTCCATATCCCTGCAACAAACAATTCTTAAAAAGCTTATAATTCTATTTACTTTATGCTAATCAGATAAAAAAATTAGCAGAAAAAGTCTTCTTTCTCACATCCTTGTATGTAGAAGCGAAATAAGGGACAACCGTAGGTTAAAGTGATAGTCAAAAGCTGGTTGCTATGTCAATGAAGTTCCTTTGTTTATATGGATAGGAGTTGACAAGTTCCAGTATGAGAAAAGTATATGTTTTTCATAGCAGAAACCAAAAATAAGGAATGTCACAAAAACGAAGTACTCCACGAAAAAAAGGTATATAAAATAAATTGTGTGTTTTAATGTGCTCTACATTTTTTGTGTAGTAAGTTTTTGTCCATCTCTTATGGTTTAGCAGTTATTCAAAATTTAGTAAAATTCATCCAGAATAAACCACTCTTCAGAAAATTCAAGATATACATTTCATTTGTCAGGTAAATATGTTTAATATCCAAAATTTTAATCAAAATCGTTAGAGCCATTTTTGAGAAAATCAAAATTTTCGAAAAAAGTTCCATGTAAAGGGTAGTTGGGGGTGGGGGGATTTTTCTCAAAATCTTCGTGTCGCATCCCTGGAAGGTACTAAACTTAAATACCAAGTTTGGTATTTTACCGACTTTTCGTTTTTGAGTTATCGTGTTCACAGACACACGGACACACACACATACACACAGACCTTTTTGTGAAAATGCTTGTTTTGGATATTGGGGACCCTAAAACATATATTTCCGGTGAAATCTCGGTATCGAATTTTTGGTGGAGTGCAATACTTTCTCTATACACTATGTACATAGTGCGTATGGAGAAAGTAAAAATGCTTTCAAGAAGGAACTCAAAAATGATTTAATAATCAAGGCTTTGTATAACATTGATGAATTGTAATTTTAGTTAATAAATGTAATTTGTAAATATGCAATATTGAATGATGTAAATGTAAGCTGTATATGTGTAAATCACTGTAATTGAACTGACAATGTCAGAAACTGCTCTGCAGTCTATTGACAATAAATGCATTATTATTATTATTTTTTATCCTTCGCCCCTCTTCAGGTACATTAGAGCACAACTCCCTTTTCACCCTAGCCCACACATTATCAATAGCGTTCAAATCTGGTGAAAGGGAGGCCGCACTACTCTTGATATCCTGCTTCTCTGAGAACCAATTATCCTGTACAAATTCAACAATTACATCAGGATATCTCATCCTCACAGAGGGAATCAAAATATTATTGAGTATTATCATGTACTGTACACTGTTCAGTGTAACGTCAAGCTACCACAGCACACCTAGACCAGTTGCCCTCCGTGGTGTAATGGTTACCATGCTAACTTTATATACCTAAGGTCGCAGGTTCAAATCCGGCAGAGGGCAATGGATTTTTTGGGTGTAAAAATCCCAGGCATGGCTTCCTTCGGAAGGGAAGTGAAGCCATTGGTCCCATGTCATAGAATTATGGCATAAAAAAAATCCCTCAAGCCTGATAGAGCTCTGAGCAAAAATTAAGCGATCTTTCACGCCCAATTTAGAATGGGACGCTGAGAACCACAGCAGTTAAAGAGCGTCCATTTAATTTATTTACTTTACATCTAGACCATCTTTTGATATCCAGGCCCAACACAATACAGGTGCATGGCCATGATGGAATTGTGAAGTTATGGATTTTGTATCGTATTGGGACCCCTTTGGACAATAGGCAATCACCTTTCCTTAACACGTGGAAAAAATGTCCCCTTGTCTGAAAATATGATGTTACTTCATTGTGGTAGGCATTTTCCTCTGCAAATACTCAGAAAAACAATCTGTGATCGCCTGCAGACATTGTTTTTAGCTGCCGTTTGTGCATGAAGTCCTGCGTCATTTACATGTTGCAGAGGTGTTCGAACAGAAGAAAATTAAATTTTCCAAATTTGATTTGCAACAGCTGTCATAATATGATTAAGAACACAAATAGAGGCATTAATGGAGAAATAATGAGTTGCTTAAAGATTAATTCCTTTTGCTACAAGGGCAATCCAGCAATTACAGACTGCAAATTGGAGCATTCTGATGTCTATAAACAGATCAATATTTAGGGAAGAAGAAGAGCTGCAGCTCTACTCAATTAATTAACTAAACTATAGACAGCAATTCTTCATCTCTCTCAGAAGAAAAAGAAATCTGCTTCACTCCTCTACTTAAAAAAAAAGATTTATCTCGGCTGTGCCTTTAGGCTTGGGTATTTCAAAACGTAAATATGACAATATTTGTCATTTGCAATTGTGAATGACAACAGCAGCAGCTAGGAAGCACATCTGCAGGGAATATCAGCAAATTGTTTCCTTACAACTATAGGTATCAAAGAATGCCCAAAGAAATTTATTTCGGTTACTGTGTCGAATAATGCATTCTTGAGGAACACCATTGATGGTACAAACGGCAAAAAGGATCCAACGTGCTGAAGACAGGATACATGTTTGTTCAAGGGCCTGAAAATAACACCTGACAAGAAGAGAATAATTAGATGCAAAAGAACTAATTTGACAGGAAAAATACAATTCTAAGAAAAAGCTCAATAAATAAGGGGTATAATAAGCTTTTGTCTGTCTCTTACGGTTTACAATTTTGCAAAAGGCATTCAGAATTAAGAGACTTCAGAGGCTATTCCCCAAAATTCAAGATATATAGATATAGTAAGATACACATACAAGGGGCAAAATATGTTGTCATATAAACATTAATAGCTATATTTTAATCAAAATCATAAATTTTTATAGAAAATCACAATGTTTCGAAAATATTTCCTTGTTAACGGTAATATAGGTAGGGAGAATCAATATATTTTACTTCTTTATTTATTTCTTTAAAAAAAATTGGTTATCACGTAGATGTTAAATTATTAGTATACGATGGCTCCACTACTTGGCATTATTTCAATACGTGGGTACTTTTGTTATTTCTTCATTAGAGCCACTTTACTGGTCTATTCTAAACTTTAGTTCCATAAGCCGCAAAGCGTAGCCCAACATGGAGGGCTCTAAGCCGCAAAGCGTAGCCAAGGTATCTGTGAAGCTAAAACCCCAATGATCCTATAAAGTAGGTAAGACTTAGGCAATATGGCGACTTTCACATGAACAACTTAATGTTTTCAACACTTTCAAATTTGAATCGCCAGTAAAAGACACTTAAGACCGTTGCGCGCGCGCACGTGTCCGTATGCGTGCTGCAACCATCATATAGCTTTACCATAGGTTAATAGCAAATCACTCGCTCACATTTCGTCACACATAAAATAGGTTAGTGGACATTACAAATAAACGAATTCACCTAAGAAAAGTATTCTTACATTTATCTGTGCATTTATCCAACACAGACAAGGTTGAAAACACAGATATACAGAGAATACATAGGAAATGACGTATCTTATGCATTGTGGTATGTGAAGCATGTTATCAAACCACCATATTTTGATTCTAAACTTCTGAGAAGAACATGGCCTTTGTGAGGTAAATATGCGCCCAAAAATAATATTTTGTGCTGCTAAATGTCAATTAAACAGTGCATTTGGAATGTAGGTTTTAAAGCAGTACAACGGCGAATACGTGTGTGGTGTTTGGACTTTGGTTGCAGTATCTCGAATAGTAGAACATAAATAAGGAAAGGAAAATGTTTCAATACATAGGTTAAGGGTATATTACACGGAGCGTATTTGGACGCAGCTACTAAATTCGCTACGTGTAATAAAGGACAGCGAACAAAGTCGCTACTCCGAAACGAGGTCATCTATGCCGGAGTAGGCTGCCAATTGTGCCTGCTTCTCAATAGTCTTTCCGAGTTGGAAATCTAACAAATAATACAGAATGGTTGTATTGATAATGTATTACATATCTGAGTAAGTATAAAAATCACTTAAATAAGTATACTAATCTGTGTATTGAAATAATTCGCTAAGTATACTACAGAAAAATCTTAGACGATTTTGGTATCATAATCACATAATTTGATAATTATTATTTCTCGCGATAATTGCTAAAAGGGCGACTTATTATTAGCAATTGTGTGCGTGTTCCTTGGAGTCGGATTGGAATACATGCAGTCCACAGTGAAAGTCATAATCTTTTGAATATTCTCTGATAGTTATGACACCTTTTGATGTGCACTTATAAGTTCATGTAGTTTAATTTTCATATGGAGACAAATGTATGTTTCCAACAATTTATTTTTGAAGGCACATAGAATGAGAATAAGTTCTCAACAGAAGTTTAATATGTTTTGTCTGAGTTAGTCCACTGAAATATTATTGACAGAGCTTCCATCATGGGTATAAAGTAGGTTTAAGCCATGGGTGTACTCCGGAACTCATTTTGTGCATTATCTTCTTTACTGATTGCTGCCATAAATCTGTGTATTCTCTTCTTTAATGATGGCAGCCATTAACTTTTTTCCCTAAACGTGTAGTTCGGTTTCTCTGTGATCCGTAAAGATGGCAAGGGCGTCGCTTTAGGGGACGCTAGTACGCTGAACGTTCCCCTTATTTTTCTGTGTTTAATTATTTTATACTTATTTTGTTTTCTAACAGCTTTAAAGGAGGACAATTATAACATGCAATCACTTAGTAGCAGATCACACGTTGAGCAGCTGTAATAAGCCTAATTAGCAAACACAAGATTTACAAGTCAATCCGTTCTGTTCGAAAACAGCAGCGTACGCTGAAATGAATTAGCGTTTACTGCCTGTATGTAATAAGGCTAGCAGGACCTCCCCGCAAATCCCTGATCAGCCAACTGCCTACTCCTCTCGCTTCCGCAGACCCCTCACATATACTTATCGTGCATACGCTAGCGTTCATCCGTGTTTCTGTATCCGGAGCGCTGTTGAGGAAATGTTAATTGTTTCTTTGTGAATAAAATTGTAGTACGTGTTCTGCAGTCACTGGTCATACTTCAAACACAGATCTTTTGTTGTTTCAGTTGCGGGACACAAATCAACACTTAGGCCAATAAGAGGCGGAGTTCCCGAAGGCTCTGTACTATCCCCCACGCTCTTCAGCGTCTACATGGCAGACCTAACAGTGCAAGTCAACATAGCCCAGTATGCTGATGACATGCTGTTATTCTGTACAAACAAACACCCACGCAGAGCCTTCAACCCCATTCAGAGATACCTCCGCCTCATCGAAGAGTGGTGCGAGCGTTGGCGGTTGTCCATAAATCCGGAGAAAAGTCACGCTATTCTCTTCACCAAGCGCCGCTTTCCCGCAAACTTCCCTACATTCACGTACCTCAACCGAAGGATACAATGGACGAATGCCATACCCTACTTGGGGGTGAAGCTTGACAGGGGCGTCACTTTTGGGGAGCACATCAGGGAACTGAGGTGTCGGGGCCACGGGGCTACGGCCTCCTTGTACCCGATGCTGAAGTCCACGATGCCGGTTCCCCTTAAGTTGCGCCTTTTGAGGGCTCTCATAGTCCCCTTGTTAATCTACGCCTGTGAGATCTGGGCCATGGCGGCAGACTCCAGTCTGCTGTTGCTTCAGCGGGTACAGAATAGATGTCTCCGGGCTATCTATTCTGTGCCTCGTGGCTTTCCTACGAGACTCTGCACGAAGCCTCCGGTCTACCATACCTGGAGGACGAGATTAGGCGTCGGGCAACAAAATTCAACGAAGGGTTACCATTTCATCGGAGCGCCCTTTTTAGGTCTCTTGGGGATTACAATCCCACAAACCGCCGCTTCAGGCGATACTGGCTTCCCCGAATGGCTTGCGGGCATCCCCGGTAACGAAGGAGCACCTCCAACAGCTGCTACGACTAAGCTCCTTACAATCCTTCAAGAGTTGCTTGGATTCAAAATTAAAACCTCAAAATAAAAATTGTTTTTAATAAACACAACACCAACGATGCACAAGGGCCGTTACACCATAATAGGCAACCGTCGAGGAGCAATACTTGCCTCCTCCTGTCCCTCCACAACCCCCAACTCTCACCCGCCATCCTGCAAACCCCACAATCCCGTCAGTACGTGGTTAAGTTCTCTCCGAGGACAGGGACACGTCTAACTCACCTCGGGCTGCCCTCAGCCTGTCAACTGCTCTGGTCTGGTCTGGTCTGCAGTCATATAAATGCTTGTCATAATGGAATATAACCTGCCATTACAAATATACACTACCTAAGAAGCGAAGCTTTCATTAAAGAGTGTATCCAGTTGAATAGAAATGTAAGTTTCAGTGATTCCCAAAAGACTAGATTGAAAGTGCTGACATATGAAATCATTGACTGCCAAGTTCTTCAAATGAAATTCAGATTTGAAGATTTTCCACAGTTTGAGTTTATAGAATTACTGAATAAAAAAAAAAAAAAATCATGGAACATAAGAAAGAATTTCTTCAGACGAAAATTCCCAAACAATAAAGCAGTATCCTAGTTATTTTAATTCAGACCAGCTTGAAAATGAGCAAATTATATTTTATCGTCTATGCAAATGATATAAAAAAACTATCACTACAAAATGCACTAAAGTATTTAGTTGTAAATGGCTTAGACTCGGTGTATGAGGAGGTGACTAAGCTATTACGATTGTTGTAACATATCCTGCTACAAGCAGTGAGATATCCATGAGTACACTCAAGAGAATTAAAACATACTTAAACTCAACTCGTGCAGCGAAAACATTTTAGTATAGAAAAAAAAAAAAAAAAAAAACTATTGGGAGAACTGTCCTCTGATGCCGTCTTTATTTAAAAGGTAATTGACACGTTCGCAACAAAGAAGAACCGACGGATGCATTTGGTGTATAAGGCAGTTTAAGTGAGTGTTTTATTGTTTTCAATATAACCATTATATTAACATTGTTATTTGTTGTTTCCATTGCCAATCTTAAAGCTAATTTATAGGCACAATATTCATAAAATGTGCAGCTGTCCACCTTCACCTTTTATTTCTAGCATTAAACTATAGCGTTCCTATTATTTTATTTGGCACTTCGCTACTGAAAGACGGAACACTTGAAGTGCTTCAAGAAGGCTTTGGAGATCCAGAGCTAGTTGTCTTACAACCGATGCTGTCGTGTTGTCATAGAAACTAGACGGTAAATCTCAATTGTTTATACGTTATGATTGTCTTTCATAATGTATTTAATTGAAAGAAGCAAATTGCGCATATTTGATGAAGTGCTGGAGGTCTTCGGTTTTTTATGTGAGGAGTTTTGTAATTTGATAGAGATGTCCCTCCTCGCCTACTGCAGAAAACGCCATAAAAATAAAAACAAGTTTCTGCAAATTAAAATCTTAAAGTATCCTGTTGGAGACAAGAAGTTTTTGTACGTAGGATTGGTAGATCTAGTGTACTTACTTGGGTATTTGTTGATTCAAGTCATAGAATGGAAGAGGGAGATGGAGATATTTCAGCTGATGTTGAAGCTTGGGAGTTAAGTTGAAGCATGTTGGTTTCTTCCGAGTACCTCTCAAAACCATGGAGAGGACAGATTTCGATTTCATTGGTCAAAGCATTAATTTGTTTCGGTATGTTACAGCTGATTTACATTGACGTACTCATTGATTTTGTTTTGGAAATCAAAGAGGAGGGTGCATTAGAGGAGACATAGACCGTACGTTGTGTCTTCATGATTTTTTTGTAGTGTTTAACGCCCGCTTTAACTACTTATGGCACCGCAGGCTGTGATACTGATGATACATGAATGATGATGGAACACCGGTGGAATGCGATGGCGGGGGAAACCGGAGTATCCGGAGAAAACCCGCTTCAGCGCCGCTTTGTCCACCACAAATATCACATGTGGTCACTTGTGATCGAACCCCGGCCGTCTAGATGAAAGGCGACGGCGCGGCCCGTCTTCATGATGTATTTAAAAACTTTGCTGCTGAAACTCAAATATGTAAATATCAGGGTACGGATTCCAACTCTAATGTTAGTAATTGAATTTGTGGAATGAATGCAAAGTAAGGTTGGAGTATCCTCAAGAGCTTGATTGGGAATTTTTTTTTTGGGGGGGGGTTACAATTCACAGATAACATAACTGTTGTAGTTGTTATCTTTTACCTTTTTGCCTATAGTGAATAGTACTCTTTTATAGAAATGTCATTCTGTGCCCGATAGCTATAGCTTGATTTATTGAAGTGCATAATGGCATGTTGGGTACCTTGGGCTAAATGTGTAAGGTGCAGACATTTCACATAAATTAAGATGAGCTGCTGTCTGGGAAATGTTTCTGATCAATTATCCTCGTGTAACTTTTGTTGTAAGGGCAAACAAACAAGTTGTATACAAATCTGATTATTCCATTCACATGTCTTTCTCTATATCTGCAACAAATTATTGCTAAAAAGCTTATGCTTCTATTTACTTCATGCTAATCGAGTAAAAAATAAGCAGAAATGGTCCTATTACTTGCTTCCTTGTAAGTAGGAGCGAAATAAGGAAGTAACATTGGTTAGTCAAGAGCTGGTTGCTATGTGATTGAAGTTCCTTTGTTTGCATGGACTGGAATTGTTAAATTACTGTATGAGAAAAGTATGTTTTTTAAAGCTAAAACCAAAAAACAAGGAGTATCTAAAAAATGATCAACTCCACATAAATAAATATATATATATATATATAAGATAAATTGTGTGTTTTAAGGTGCTCTACATTTTTTGTGTTCTAAGTTTTTGTCCATCTCTTACGGTTTAGCAGTTTTGCAAAATTCCGTAAAATTCATTCAGAATAAAGTAGTCTTCAGAAGCTATTCCCAGAAAATTCAAGATATACATTTTATTTGTCGTGTAAATATCTTTAATATACGAAATTTTAATCAAAATCAGCCATTTTTTAGAAAATCAACATTTTATAAAAAAGTTCCATGTAAAGGGTAGTTTGGGGTGGGGAGATTTTTTTTCTTCAAAATCTTCGTATCGCATCCCTGGAAGATACCAAACTTAAATACCAACTTTGGTATTTTACCGATTTTTCGTTTTTGAGCTATCGTGTTCACAGACACATGGACACACACACGGACCTTTTTCTGAAAATGTTTTTTTTATACAGGGGACCCTAAAACATATATTTCTGGTGAAATCTCGGTATCGAATTTTTAGGTGGAGAGCAATACCTTCTCTATACACTATGTACGTAATACGTATAGAGAAAGTAAACATTGAATTTTAAATAGAAGGTAAGTTAAGAATGTGTTCTTTAAGTCAAGGCTTACTGTATTCTGTGATTTCAGCGTTGTTTTCGCTCTCAGAATTTCCAGTTGCTAGCAGAAAACTATATGCTAGCTTCTACAACTACAGAAAATGGGATTTGTATTGTTGCTGCTAGGAAGAGCACCACTTAGTGTAGTCAGTTTGGTTTTAAAATTATAAACTTTATTCCCCAGTAAATTTGACATGAAAAAATATCAGTAGCAGCAGCATTGCACCAGATAAACTAGTGGAACTAACCTTCCTTTCCATTAAGATCTTCCACTTAACTAATACATACAATACGAGGAATATTGAACAAATTATGATTTTATTCCCAGATTGTTAAGAACATTTCTACAACTGAACATTAGTAAAATATTAATAAAAACAATCAGTGTCTACTTATGCTTATAATGGTGTACAGAGACGAGTGTGTCGCCCTATTTTCGCTTAGGATCTCCAAGGAGATGTTAGTGAGCGTATTGAAATACACGCCGGTACAGATTTTAATAGAATTATTTATTCCACGGTGTAAAATAGACCGAGCAAAACTGCTACATCGCCTTAGCTCTATACAGAAACAACTGCATAAAACCTTGTTGTGCAGCTTGCTTTTCATGGAGGATTCTCCTTTTAGCGGTCAGGCGCTATTGTTTCTGAAAGGAAAGGGAAAGCTAGTACGGTTGCAACCTTCAAAAAGCTGAAAACTGGAAAATTTGAATATAAAGAAACCAATTTTGTTTCCCTTTATCATCCCCCACAGAGTAATCAATTTAGCCTAAAATTGTCAGAAAGCAAATTCGGCATCCTGAACTGCTTATGGTTGGGACTGCACCATAGGTTAGAAGTTGTCTGCTGTTAGTTGCGACTTCTGCTGGACATCGAGTCCAGATCCAGGTACCAGGGTGCATGTCGACTCCGTGAGGATCAAGGTGAAGGCAGGTTTTACCCTGTCGTCAGAGACGGCGACTGGCTTATCACCGGCCTCAATCATGAAAATCTGGTCTGCGCGGTCGATTATGCGGTACGGACCTTGTATGGCGATTGAAGTGGACGGCGCACACAATCCTGACGCAGGAATATATGTGACCTCCGAAAGGCCGGGTGAATGAACGTCGCCCGGGAGTGGCTTTGGGTACTGGTTGGCGCTGCTGTATGACTTGGTGCATCTCCTGCGATAGGTAGGCCGGTGAGACTATGACATCTGGAGGAGTTACTAAGAACTCTTCCGAGATGGGGGAGCTGCAAACGAGCTCTGCGGCCGACGCCTAAGTTCCGTCTTAATCGTGTTAAGAGTCCGAAAAGACAGGTAAGGTGGTGACTCATGAGGCATCCTCGTGGAAGACCAGGACACCCTTCATCGTACACAGGAAGCGCTCGACCAAGCCATTGGACGCGGGGTGGGAGGCGTCATTGCAGACAAATGTACGCTGCATAACTTCGTCCGGGTGCGAAAGAGGTTTGATAGGAACTGTCGAACATGATCTTTAGTCAACATCTGGGGGCAACTAAACTGAGAAATCCAGCCGGTAGCAGCATCTTTCCCACTAACTGCAGAGATATCACTTATGGGGAATGCCTCCGACCAATAAGTGAAGTAATCGATCTCTGTGAGGGGGTATCGGAAGCCCTCGGAGGATGGCAGCGAACCGATAATATCCACATGGATATGGCAGTGAAGTTACACAGAGGGGTGAGTTGTGGCGCAAGATCTTATTGCGTTGGCATGGGTGTCACTGCGGGCCCAAGCGCAAACTTGTTAAACTTGTTAGCCTGGGACGACGACTTTCTTTACATGGAGCCTGGTGTCTTCTATTAAAAGGTTTGGCGAATGAAACGGTATCCACAGCGCTATGGAGTCGCCGCGAGACAGAGCATCCGTGTAGACGTTATTGTGGCCAGAGAGGTAGTGGATATCCGAGCAGAATTGCATCCTGTAGTCTGGTGATTCAGCTGCCGCGGTGAGCAAGTGATTATACTGCCGCGGTAAGCAATTATCTGGAAGGCATAGATTTATGGCATGTGTTCCTGAAGTTCGTGCTGGTGCGTATAACGTGCTTAATAGTTACATATACCGTGAGCCCCTGGCAGTAAGGACTATACCGTCACTGTGCTTGGCTCCCTTCTTGGAAAAAAACGCTACAAGTTGTCAAGCATCGTCCATCTGCTGTTAGAAGGCAGCTAAGGACAGCAAGGGAGGGGTCATACACAAGAACAAACCAAACGGATGGCCCAGCAGCACGGCGTCCGACAGGTTCTCCTATAGTCCTCAAAGGCCACCAGTAGGTCCAGCGTGGCGTAAAAATCCTTAGCATGGCTTCCTTCGGAAGGGAAGTAAAGCCGTTGGTCCCGTGTCGTAGATTTACGGCACATAAGAGCCTCAAGCATGGCAGAGAGGCCTCTGAACAAAATTAAGCGGTCTTTCACGCCCAGTATAGAATGGGACGCTGAGAACCACAACAGTTAAAGAGTGTCCATAAATAAAACGCCATTTCATTTCAGGTCCAGCGTCCAGAAAATAGGTTGCCAGGCCCGAATCCTTGGGCCCGCAAGCAGCGCGTTTAGGAGCGCCTGAGCCGTGACGATGCAGGGAGGAAACGCCGATAAAAGTTTATCATCCCAGACCAGAGTGTGGTCTGAATATAAGCACGAACCAGAGCGACGTGAGAAGATAGTGCAACCTGCTAACTGCTAGTAGTAGTCCAGAATGTGGCTCACGGGCAACGGTTCGGGATGGTGGGTTGTTCAAAGGCCGGTAGTAACCGAAGGCTTGCCAGCCATTTTTCTTCGACGCCAGGTGCCCAGGCATTCTCAGAACGACGGAGCTTACCATTTCAGAACATGGTGTCTAACTCCATCTGGATGCAATGACCAGAAGCTTTCGAGCAAGACGGCGAAGTTGGCAGAACATGGGAGAGCCAGAATGATGCAGATGATGGACCTTTAGTGGTATTTCAATGGGACATGTCAATGCAGCAGCAATAGAGTGCTGAACGCGTCGCATCGGAAGTTGTTTTCACGCTGGACGTCGGTGTGTTCACGGGCGTACGGGATATCGACTACGTCGCGAGCCACCTAGGACGCGCTTCTGATGATAGTCCACCATGAGATTGAAGGAGAGGTCAACCCCAATGGTGGGCTAGTCGACGTGGCGATGACAATGCGACAGATGAACTCCCAACGGAGACCGAGATCCAGGTTCATCGGGTCCAGCCGAAGGTTGGTATGGTGGAGCAGTTAGCTGCCTGTGGGTCGTAATTGACATGTTCCTTAGGTCCAAGCAGGGATAAATGTAGAGGTCGTTACCTCTGTTGATCAGGAACCTGTGTTTGGTGACGCAGTCGGTAATGCAAGGCGGCCAGTGTTGGTGTCATACTTTGTACCACGGCTATAAATCCTGTTTCCTTTCAACTTGAGGAAGCAGGGGGATCTACATTGGCAGGCCCAGTCTCCAAAGCAGTAATGGTACCATCAATGGTGTCTCAGCTACTGCATCCAACGCGGCTAACCTAGAGGATGGTGACCTTGGATATGTACCCTTTTCCTCAGGCACCGGAAAATTGTAATTGCCTTCTTAACAACAAAGTAATAGAATAGTCATGGTTATATCTAGTAAGTAATGGCTCATACTGATATGGGTGCCTAAGGTTGTTAAGATATTGACTTGTGAATGGGAGGCTTGCAGTTCAAATCCACTATAACCATCCTTCCTTACGTTTCTTCCCAGTTTTCATAACTGGCAAATACCTGTGAGGTGCAGTAAACCCAAATTTCCTTCCTCAATTATCACTTCATGTTTCATCAGTGTCTACTGCCTGTGGTGACATGTAGTAAGAGTGTGTGTTAAGCACTGCTTTAAAAAGTCCATTCCTGTTTAAAAATGATTGTTGTCTACCACTTAATGAAGATGGCTCTTTCACAACACAATAGATGACAGCAACATTGTTTGGACAATACAAGGAATTTCAATTTGTCACCACAAACATGGCAAAGGTAATTTTAAATGTCTTATACTACTTCAATCAAAAATCAACCCGTCATGTTAGCATATATTGGATCACCAATCAGTGGTTTCTGGATCAGGGGATTTCTAATTTACAAGTTTGCCACTCAGTGTTCATGGTGATGAGGGATTAACTCGCTGCCCACAGATGCCATTATAAAACAAAATGTTAAATTGCGAACGTTAAGCTTGGCAAATTTAGTCCAGAGGCCTTTTCTTTCAAGATGTGAGTTTCTTTTTATGTGGAAATAACATTACATGGGACCAACAGCTTTACTTCCCTTCTGAAGGAAGCCAACCTAAGGGAAAAAAAAAAAATCCATCCCCTCTGCCAGGTTTGAGCCTGCAACCTTGAGTATCAGGATGGATGCAACATGATTCCTTTGGGTGGATGCAGAATGCATTGCAATTTGCATCATGGCAAACCAGTGGCTGAAAAATACGCTTTATAAAGGATGAAACTATGAATGTGCTGACACATTTTGACCTATGTTAACGTATATCCAGTTTGCATTTATCTATGCATCTCAAATAAAGCTACCTAATCCTTTCATTCACTCAAAATATTTTTTTGTTTGTTTGAGTGAATGACCTCTTGGAATCTGGGAAAGTGGAGGTCGCTTCAGTAATATTGCTGGAGGAAGCTGATGCTTCTGTGCTGTAAGTCCAAGTTGCCACATAGCCATCATGTATAAGTGTGTAGGTACTTCTGTTTGTATCCATGATTTGGTAATGTTCACTTAGTGCCATTCTGTAATGTTTTTGCATCTTAATCTTTGAATGCTCATCAATGTTGGTATTTAATAACTAGACATATTTTTTATCTATTTGCTGAATGGAAGATTGTAGTAAAGAAAGAGTAAGTTCATTCCTAGAGGAATAATTCGACTACAAGCATTTTAAATCTGGATTACTATTCACATACATCTTTATTACGTACTAGCTGAAATCCCGGTTGAACATTTTAGCATAGGAGTAAAAAATACTGTAGAGTTGACATCACATACTTCACATCTGAGAGGTAGAATAATGTTCAGGTCAATTTGGAGACTTCAGTACAAATGAAGTTGCTTTATCAATAATTTTCCTAAATAACAATTAAAGGTTGTTTTCTTTATTCCTTATAGGAGTGATGACAATAGTCTTGGCCAATCAGAGCAGAAGGTTGAAAAATGGGAGGCAATCTGAAGTTTTTTCTCTCCATAAGCAAGTTTATTTCTAAATAAAGATATGTTATCTCTTTATTATTCGAAACTACCCTAATGGAAGAGGGCAGGAAAATATTTTTTCGGAGGCAATTATGACATGTCGCATCCTAGGAATGAGACCCCACATTTACACATTTCGTTTTCTATTTTTCTAAAAATGCTCTTTTTTCTTTCTTGATTCAGGGGACCTCAAAACATATATTTCCAGTGAAATCTCAAGTCAAATTTTTGTGTGGAGTGCAACACTTCCCCTACTTACTATACATGGTAGGGGAAGCAAAAATCCATAAGCAATTATTACTCTTAACCTGAAAAATGCAGGGGCCAAAAATGACAATTTTCATTTTTGGCATACTTAAATTATTTGAAGCTTTCTGATTAAAAAAATATGTACTTTTAATATGATGCATCCATATTTTAGCACTTAAATATCCTTTTAAACATCATGCTTAAATGCTCCCAGACAGAGTGCCAGTTGCTTTCTAAGATGATAGAAACTTGAGGGAAATTCTCATGCTGAACGAGCTGCCCAACAGTCCACAAAGCAAGCCAGGACCAATAGGGGAATGCTGAGAAGCAGACAGAGTCCAGCAATAAAGATTCATATGATTATGGACTGGAATTATTGAAGAAAGTCAGAGTAGCATTGCAAATTTTTAAGTTCAATTTTCTTGATATTACATTTTGTGATACAGGTGTACCTTTACTCAGGAATCATTGATGCTAGAATGTTGAACTTTTTTACACTTATCTAACACACATTAATGACTTCTGACTGCCTGATTCATAAGCCTAGCTTACAAATTATGGAAATTAGAAATTTTTAACCACGTGAAAATTGATATACTTTAATTTTTTTTTTCTTTCTAAAAATGTATTTTTTAAAATAATTATCTTGGGCCACATACTTCTGATTCTGGCAGTTAGAGTAGATAATATAATCAGAACATGTGTAAAAAATTTGATTATTCTGCTTTGAAAGGTTTCTGTAAGAGGTACATGAAATCACTCATGTTTTTTCATGTAATTTTTTTTTTTCCCCCCATTATAGTTTTTTAAAAATAAAGTTTTGCAAATAAAAGTATACAATTTTCACCAGGAGAAATGCAGAATGTTACTGCATATGCCACAAAATTTTCATGAAAATTCATTAAGTACTTCCTGATATGTGAGGGCTTAATTTTGACAAATTGTTAAAGCCTTACAACCACCTTGTACCCTTACGAATTATTACGAAAGATCTTAATGAATTAAAGTACATTACAAAATAAATTACTGATAAAGCACTATGCAAAAAGACCTAGTTTTTAATGGTTTCTCATGGATGTAGCTGATATCCACATCATCAGATTGAATTTCCTCATTACTATTTTAGAGAAAATAGGTTAGAAATGTCACTATAAGTGCTCTTAAATCCAAGAAAGAAAATCCAAATGTAGGCAAAAGTAATACAGAATCAACAATCATATAAAGTTGAAAATCACTAAATAAAAGTGGTATTAATGTGGTTTGATGCTGCTGTTGCTGTTATAACAGTTTAACTAATATGCTTTGAATGTTTTTATATTGCTAACTAATCAATTGTAGCATCTTTATAGATTATGTATATACCACGATCAATGCCAGAAAGAGTATAATGAATATGTTAACTCGCTGTTAAAGTGTTAGTTAATTATTATTCTTATTAAGATTTACGATTATTTGGGAAAGATACAGATAGTCTTGTTAGTTTTTAGTAGGCATGCATAAAATTAAAAATCCAATCCCGTTACACATTTTTTGCTTTGACAAAATTTATCTATGCCAAATTTGTTCAAAAGCCGTCCAAACATGTAGAAGCCTGAGCATACATAAAGAAACATGCACGCTCATGTGCTGTAGCCCAGGGTTGCCAGATTCATTTCACAAAATATAGCCAGAATTATTTTAAAAATCGCAAAATTTGTATTGAAATTGACCAATTTCATATTCACATTTTCTTACGGGAGGGTGGGGTTTGAAAAACTTCTCTAAGATTTGGTTAAGAATTTTGTTTGTTTCTTACGGTCAGATCATTGGGCTCCTATTTGCAAACTTTACAATAAAAAGCAAAAAGTTATATCATAAGAAACCCACTAAAGCCATTTGTTTATTTATTTTAAGTTCACAACTGCAAAGGCATATCTGTAGGATTTCTCTTTGGAACAATCTGCTTATCGGCAACGGTGTTACCTCGTGTAGTGTTATAGTCGGTTTCTGTTTCTCTTTGGATTTGATTCATTAGATTACACACACTCCCATCAATATTTCCAGACTTTGGGGAGGATAGGGAATAATATCGGCTAGAGAAAATTTCCGACCCGTCGGGAATCGAACCTGGGACACTTTGCAAAGCAGGAAAGCACTCTTGTTAAAGGTTTATTACATTACCACTTACCGCATTTTATTCAAACAGTTCTCTTGAACTGGGTGCAACTGCATTATTTTCTTCTATGTATGTAGGTATTTTACACTATTTTCATTGCAGTAGTGATTTAACGAACATACCATTAATATATTACTTAATTTGTAAAACAATGTACAATATACTTTACAAGGAATACATTTAAATTATTTTTGTGATTTTAGAAGTAGCCCAAAAATTTGCAAATCGGTCAGAAAATTGATCTTTTAGTAGCCCAAACTGCCACTTTTTGCACTTCTGGCAACACTGCTGTAGCCTCTGATGAGTGTTCTGCTCTCTGGAGGAATGGGGGTGGGGGAATAGCACTTGGAAGTTACAACATCTACATTAAATGCATCATGCAACGTTAGTATCCCAGCAGCAAGCATAAGAGCCTAGTAAGTCTTGTTGATGTATTATAAGTAGAGTTCTGGTCTTGCTCAGAAAAGTTGTAGAAATCAACACATTCTCTTGAGTCAAACACAGCACATGCATTGACTTTTATATATTAACATAAATGATCACTTATTGCCAAAACAAGTGCATAAGTAGGACCTATTGCACACATGGCTTGTGTGGAAAATCAATGAAATTAAGTGCATAACAACAATTGAATAATTACAAGTATTTTGTTTCTATTTATTTTAACAATTGGTTTATACCACAAATGAAACCAAGGATCTCTAGAATGTGCTTCTTAATAATTATTAGGGTTGTAGTTAAACATAACATTTCATGTGCATAAAAGATGTTCAAGATTCCAACCTTGGATTTTGGAGTACAATTGAAAAATTCAATGCCATATCCGGGATTTGAACCCTGACCTCTCGATCTCTAGCCGGTTGGTCTACCACTGAGCTACCATGACAACATGTCTGCATAGCATTGAATTTCTCAACTGACTCGCAGGGTTCCCGGTAAACCACAAGGTGTTGAGATGACAACCCCAACGGCGACTTACAATGTTGCAAGTACTTTAGGTCCCAGGATTCATAGCATAGCCAACTATTATGGTCAGTTGTTAGGACTTCCTACACATGGCTTGTGTGAAAAAAACCAATACCATAGTTGATAGTGTCATAGTAATGATTGCCGAGTTTTTCAAAACTATCTGGCACATCATGAATAGCATCCATGCTACACAGATACTGGCCATTAGCTCCTCTTCACTATTAACACAAGAGTCTGAACATGTCCCCAAAGGGAATAGATCTGGTGAATTTGCTGGCCATGATATTAGTACTTCTCTACCAATCCAACAATCAAGATATATTACACTTAAGAAATCCCTTACATCACTGGAATGATGTGCAAATACCCCATCAGCTTGGAACCACATTAACCGGCATATTCCTAAAAGAGCATCTTCCAGAAGTTCTGACAAAGTATGTGGTAAAAACTCTAACTAAATGTTTCCTGTCAAACATGGAGGTAGTAAATAAGGCTCTATGAGTGTATAATTCACAATGCCAGCCCAAATGTTGACTGCTAACTGGTGTTGGTATCTTACAACTCTAATAGCTCTGAGGTTTTCCTGTGCCCAAATGTGTGTTAAACATGTCTGTTCTTACATATTTTTGGACTCCCAATTGATGCACTTGCTTTTGGAAAGTTCCGTTTTCTTGCAGTTGTTGATGTATGGCAGTAAAGGCGCAGTGATGAGGCAAATGTCTCCTTGGGAAAACTCAACATAAAGATCTCATGCACTTTTCGTATTTCCCAAAGCAGCACCATAAATGTATTGCATGCCTGCAAGTAGAGTGGAACATTTTTACAATTGGCTGTAAAACAGAAAGTGCTTCCAGTAATTGAACACCTTAGTATATGCTGATAGCTAAGATTGATAACCATAACCACAAAGTCATAAAGTGCTGTATAATAGGCAACAGAATCCCTTACCATTTAAGTAACAAAATTCACATTTTAGGTTAATGGTGATATACACTTTGTTAAAAACAGAATAGAAAAAATGCAAAGAAAACAAAACAAAAACAATGTTCTAATGCCAAAGGGAAACAACAATCTATGTTACAGAATTTAACTAACCCAATAGGGTGTTTAAAAAAAGTTAATTTCCTCTAACTCGCTAACAAGATGTTTTCGGTCATACATTCACAATAAGAAAATACTCAATTATAACCCCTGATACATGCCTTAAAATTATTTGGTGTTATTCTGACTATTCAGTATAATTAATGTAATAAAATGAAATTATACCACTGCATCATGCCCAGGGTGGTCACCCTATGAGGTAATATATGATTAATTATATAAATAAATACAAACAATATATAATTTTATGCCATTTTGCTCTTTCCACTTATTACTATTTTTAAAACTAAGTGGAACTTCTGTGACAAATGAGACTTTATGTGAGCAATGCCAGGTGAAAGTTCAGCACAGAAATAGATGTTCATGTTTTTATTTCACTGAATGGTACATTTTTTCTATACCAAATTGCATTATATTACTATACAGTCACAAAAATGATTAAAGTTCTTAAACAAAATAAGCACACATCCACCAAAATGTACACAATATTAAAACTGTACTGGTATGTTTCATTATAAAATATAATTAACCTGCAAACTACAACTGGAAAGTCTTTCACACGCACTATGCAAACTGTGTACAAACAATTTTTTCTAACAGTTACAATGATCTTGCACAAAAAAGTATTTTGACTCATAGTTACAGTGTATATTTAATTTCATATTCAAATGAAATGTGGCTGCTCCTATGCAATACTTGGGCACTTCTGCCAGTTTTAATTGTTAATTACTTTATTATTTAAGTATTGTGTGTTCACCTAGTTTCATGCTGTGTGATTTTACATTCACCAATTCTATCATATTCATTTACAGCAAACCTCTATCTTCACTATATGGGCATGGTAAAAATTATGACAGTAGCAAAGCACCACGCCACAGCCTTAGTAGTCTTCATATACCAAAATGACTTAGCAAGGGGCTTGCAACAAATTCCTCAGCGCAGTCTTATTACCATCATACCTTCACTCCTGTTAATACATTTATATAATAAATATTTACTGTATATAGTACAAAATACATTTTAGAGACAAATGGATACTTTCTCAGTGTAATGAAAAGGGTTTCAAAATAAAATAAAATGTGATTAACAAAAACAACACAACATGGAGCATTATTACAGCTCTTAAAACCCTACAGGTGTTAAAAATTATAAATAAAAATCTGATGTCTTCCATCTGATGCGACTTTCTCTACATCTCTGCTACAAATTATTGTTAAGAAGCTTATGATTCTATCCTTTATGCTAATCGAGAAAAAATAGCAGAAATAGTCTTATTTATTGCTTCCTTGTAAGTCGAAGCGAAATAAGGGAGTACCATAGGTTAAAGTGATAGTCAAAAGCTGGTTGCTATGTGACTGAAGTTCCTTTGTTTGTATGGACAGGAGTTGACAAATTCCTGTATGAGAAAAGTAAAGTTTTTTTAAAGCTGAAATCAAAAACAAGGAATATCTAAAAAATTATGAACTCCACAAAATAAATGTATATAACATGAATTGTGTGTTTTAACATGCTCTACATTTTTTGTGTGGTATGTTTTTGTCCATTTTTTACGGTTTAGCACTTATGCAAAATTCCATAAAATTGATCCAGAATAAAGTAGCCTTCAGAGGCTATTCCCAGCAAATTCAAGATATACATTTTATTTGTCAGGTAAATATCTTTAATATACAATATTTTAATCAAAATTGTTTAAGAGCCATTTTTTAGAAAATCAAAATTTTTCCTGGAAGATACTAAACTTAAATACCAAATTTAATATTTTACAGACTTTTCATTTTTGAGTAATCGTGTTCACAGACACAGACACACATACACGCAGAACTTTTTCTGAAAATGCTTTATTTTTGGATACAGGGGACCCTAAAACACATATTTCTGGTGAAATCTCGGTATCAAAATTTTTGGGTGGAGTGCAATACCTTCTCTATACACTATGTACATAGTTCATATAGAGAAAGTAAAAATTAATAAAATTATGCCAAATAAA
This sequence comes from Hymenopus coronatus, assembly GCA_030762935.1. Classification (NCBI taxonomy): domain Eukaryota; kingdom Metazoa; phylum Arthropoda; class Insecta; order Mantodea; family Hymenopodidae; genus Hymenopus; species Hymenopus coronatus. The sequence goes on along the minus strand of CM060881.1, from coordinate 169,961,622 downwards.
AATTACCACTTAGCTTGAAACTGGTTCAAATATTCAACCAGAAAAAGCTAATTTAATTCTGAAGTTTCCAAAATTCTGCATAATTTCCCTATTTATTAAAACCCATAAAGTGTTTTATGATTAGAGGGTGTTTTAATATGCATAAAACACTAATTGAATATGCAAACATTAGCATAATGTGCTACCATTGTTACAACAGTACTGTTGAGCTTCAATTTTAACGAACATGCATTAAAAAAGTAAATGCCTGCCTAAAGCGATGAATTAATTCAAAATAAACCAAGTGCATGTTAACTTTAGACATTTTTCAGCTTCAAACATGAATGAAACAGCTGACATAATCCTTTCTTAGCAGATTTGTAAGGAATTGTTCTGTATTTTCCAATAAATTCTCTAAAATATTCATTATTTAGGTTCTTAAAAGGGTTGATGGAAATTTAATAACAACTTTGATGTTTTACATGTACATGACTTTCTCTCCTCTAGGGTTTACTAGTGGATATTGATGCTATCTATATGGAAGCTTAATATTCTGTTTACTTTACTTTAATCAAAATAAACCTTTACAAAAATAGCTATTTTATACATATTATTATAGATTTTTAGGGAATAGGCACTACACTGACCTTAAAATTCCACACCCAGGCAAGAACATGGAAAGTTGGCAGGACTTTAAAAAGATCGACATGGTATCGATCAATTCAAACTTAATATCTCAGAAATGTGTCTGCCACAAAAAAAAGTTATTTGGAATAAATTGTTTTGACCAGATCTACATTTTATGTGTTGCTTAATGTTTGCCAGTTATACTGTACATTTTATTGGTGGTGTAAATATTTTATATGTGCTATTTTAATCAAAATCGTCAAAACTACTTAATATTCCATGGAAAGATAGTGTGGTGGGGGCATCTTGAAAATATTTGTGTCACATTCTCGGAAGATACAGAACTTATTTTTTGTACATAAAATTATTTAAAATAACGCTTTGCAGCTCAGAAATTTAGCTATTGCATGCTCACATCCAAATATTATATTATAACTGACTAAAAAGTTTATTTCTTTTAGTATCTTATGAGTCCATAAAACAAAATAATGGTTTTAAAATCAATTTTACTGTCTTATTACAGCCGCCCTTTGCTAAAGAACACACACTGAGATATTCCTGTCTGGCATTAATATGTTAAAACAAATTTTGATTTACACAGCAATAGAAATTAACAGTAAAATTATTGATCAGTACAGAAAAATTAATTTTATAACTCCAAAGTATAGATCAAACACTTCCTACTTGTATGCACAGAATTAAAGAAACTACTAAATATAGTATAGGAATTACAACTATTAAGTGTGCGCATGAATTACATCTTCTGATGTATGTGCCCTCAGAATTTATGTACTTTGAAGACTATTTATATTTTTTAATTTATTAATCATAATCCCAAGTTTTCCCTCTTACACTTTATTTGGATTATCATAGTATTCATTACTATAAATTACTTGTACTAGTTTCTTCTATTGTGTAGAATTAAGGTACAAACCATCCTATCACTCAAAATAAGCATTTTTAAATTTGAGTTGAGAAACAATGATGTCTCATATTATAAAACTATTTCTCCTCTTTCAGATGGTAATAATGCCAATATTACATTAATCCATTGCTTTTAAATAAATGTTTTTATTTATTAATTATTTACAACTCTCATGTAATGCCAATTATACCTTCAATAATACAATATTATTACATAATGCACATAAAAATAAGTTCAGATGAAATACCAAAATTATATCAGTCTAACGCAACATACACATTTTAGTTTCCTGTTTGCATTATACTGAGAAAGATCCATAACAGGTAAGACAAAACCTTACCAATGGTATTAAATTGCTTGATACAAGAAAATTAATATATAAAAGGTTTCTAAAAGGAAACATCAATTCTAGTGTCATGTATTTATTTTTGTATAAATTATGATTAAGTAGTTCTTAAAAAGGTATGTCATGTACAAGATTGGTATTATTTATATACATTTAAATTACAAATTAAGTTGTCTTAATAATGTTACATGTGCTCCTACAAATATCAAGTTAGTGCATTTACTTTCTACTTCAAACTGTTATTTATTTATAAAAATTATTGGAAGCTAAAAACAGCCATCTGTTATCTTGAATAATACACCTCCTTGCAACAAAAGATTACAAATGTTCCTTCTTTTGAAAAACAATTATGTCTAAATCTTTACGTCACTCACTATAGCACAATCTTATTGGCTTCAGCTGTGAAAATGTTTTAGGCCTTCTTATAGTTACACACTCAATATTTTAATTTTAACAGTTCTATACTATGCATAACTTGAATAAAACACAAGTTGTGATAAGCAAGTTTCAGTTTTTACTTTATAGTGGTAAGATTACCTGATGATTTAAGTTTCCAACTACACATTTGCCTGCTTTTATATATTCTCTGTCTCTCTTAGTCAAATATGTTGAACAGAGGAAGAAGGTGCATGAAAAGCAAGAATGCAATTTTATTAGTTCTTTAAATAAAATGAGTATTCTACTGAACTACTGATAATATTTAATTACTTCTTACAGCAAACATCACTGCTTCATACTCAATCTATCATTTTCCAAATTAACATATTGTCTGCTTATTTCTATAACTTCATATTGTACCAAATGTTTTGGGAGAAAGAAAGAAAAACTTTTAACAGATTACTTGTCACATTTATTCACCCCAGTACTTTTATGACTTTCAAGATTTTAAATAGCCTTCACATTCAGCAAACAAAATTGTCTTAACTGGTATAAAAATCTGATGTGTTCCATTCACTTGACTTTCTCTACACCTCTGCAACAAATTATTGTTAAAAAATTTATGCTTATATTTACTTCATGCCAATTAAGAAAAAATTAGCAGAAATAGCCTTATTACTTGCTCGCTTGTAAGTAGAAGGGAAATAAGGAAATACCATAGGTTAAAGTGATAGCCAAAAGCTGGTTGCTATGTGACTGAAGTTCTTTTGTTGGTATGGACAGGAGTTGACAAATTCCCGTAAGAGAAAAGTATAAGTTTTTCAAAGCTGAAACCAAAAACAAGGAATATCTCAAAAATGATCAGCTCCACGAAAAAAAGTATATAACATTTTTTAACGTGCTCTATGTTTTTTGTGTGGTAAGTTTTTGTCCATCTCTTACGGTTTCCCAGAAAATTCAAGATATACATTTTATTTGTCACTTAAATATCTTTAACATAAGACGTTTAATCAAAATTGTTAGCGCCATTTTTGAGAAAACCAAAATTTTCGAGAAAAGTTCAATGTAAAGGGTAGTTTGGTGTGGGGGGGATTTTTGTCAAAATCTTTGTGTAGCATCTCTGGAAGATACTGAACTTAAATACCAAGTTTGCTATTTTACCGACACAAGGACCTTTTTCTGAAAATGCTTTTTTTGATACAGGGGACCCTATATTTCTGGTGAAATCTCGGTATAAAATTTTTGGGTGGAGAGCAATACCTTCTCTATACACTATGTACATATTATGTCTAGAGAAAGTAAAAATCTGATGTGTTCCATTCACATGACTTTCTCTATATCTCTGTAAATTATTATTGTTAATAAGCTTATCTTTTATTTATTTCATGCTAATCGAGAAAAATTAGCAGAAATAGTCTTATTTCTTGCTTTATTGTAAGTAGAAGCGAAATAAGGGAGTACCAAGGTTAAAGTGAAAGCCAAAAGCTGGTTGCTATGTGACTGATGTTCCTTTGTTTGTATGGACAGGAGTTGACAAATTCCTGTATGAGAAAAGTATTATGTTTTTCAAAGCTGAAACCAAGAAAAAGGAATATCTCAAAAACGATCAACTCCACGAAAAAAATATATATAACATAAATTGTGTGTTTTAACGTGCTCTACATTTTTTCTGGGTTAAGTTTTTGTCCATCTCTTACGGTTTAGTACTTATGAAAAATTCATCAGAATAAAGTAGTCTTCAGAGGCTATTCCCAGAAAATTCAAAATATACATTTTATTTGTCAGGTAAATAACTTTAATATTCAATATTTTATTCAAAATCGTTAGAGCCATTTTCTAGAAAATCAAAATTTTCGAAAAAAGTTCCATGTAAAGGGTAGTTTGGGGTGGGGGCATTTTTCTCAAAATCTTCGTGTCGCATCCCTGGAAGATAGTAAACTTAAATACCAAGTTTGGTATTTTACTGACTTTTCGTTTTTGAGTTATCGTGTTCACAGACACACGGACCTTTTTCTGAAAATACTTTTTTTGGATACAGGGGACCCTAAAACATATATTTCCGGTGAAATCTCGGTATCAAATTTTTTGGTGGAGTGCAATACATTCTCTATACACTATGTACATAGTGTGTATAGAGTAAGTAAAAATGAAGATTTGTGAACTTTTAATAAAATATTTTAATTTTTCTTGGTTAATATTGAAAACTGAATGAAGATAAATGAGATTTTAAATCTTAAGGGATCTATTATTTTTATATTTTCTCACATCAGTGTCATAAAAGACCAGACTTGCTTGGTTTTAGCAATAAGCTGGAAAAATGCTGTACATTCATCAATGCTGTATATTTAAATACTATTAGCAATTAAGTTCAGTGCCTAAAGAAATAAAATTCTTCAGGTCAACCAAAGACTTCAGAGAAAGGAAACTGTACAGTTTGGATATACAATTTTACTGATTTTTTTTTTAATTTAAATATATTCAACATCGTAACATGCAATAAGCAGCAAACCTGTTAATTGAATGCATTTGAAAATATCTTGTTTTGCTTAGAGACAAATTATTTTGTATAGTTTATTTGCTTATTTAACTGGTTGCATAATTGAATACCTGCCGGCAAAATGTTGTAACCCTCACTTTTATAGAACGCTGGATTTTTGCATATAAACATGTATGTGGCAAGAGTAAGGCATATGTGAAGTTATATTAGCAAACGTGAACATTACGCGCCTTTCATTTTTTGTTTTAATTTTGCTGCAGTTCGCTCGGATGCAGAAATTTATTTATTTTTATTCTCTTTTGAAAAAATTGCATTTTGAGGGTTCTCTTTCCCTGCTACTGTGAATAATGTCTGATGTGTTACAATCACATAGCTTTCTCTGCCATTCTGCATCAAATCAATCTTACGTAAGCTTATTTTTCTATCTACTTCCTGCTATTTGGGATAAACATTGACAGAAATGATTTGTAGGTAGAAGAAAATAAGGGAGTTATAGGCTAATGATAGTCAAATCTTTTAAAAGCTGGTTACTTTATGATGATGAAATTATGCTCTCTTTGTATGGCCAGTAGTAAAACAAAAACAAATGCCTTTCCATTTGAGAAAGTATTTAAATAAATTTAGTGTTTTAACTAGATATGCATTTTTAGTAACATTTTGTTTATCTCTTATGGTTTACAGTTATGTTTTGAATTTTCTGGAGAAGCTTCTGAAATTCCTTTCATCCCTTGCATATGTTTTATTTGTGATTTAAATATTTTAAATGTATGGTATTTTAATTAAAATTGAAAGCAATTTTTGAGAAAATATAAAAATTCTGGAAAAATCTTCTGTGTGAAGGGTAGTTTGGGGTGAGGGGATTTTCTGAAAATCTTGGTTTTCCATTTTTGGAAGATATTGACTTAAATACCAATGTTTTGTTTTAGAGTTATGCTGTTCACCCCACCCCCATGCATATGCATGCACACATAGACCTTTTTCTAGAAATGCTCTTTTTGGATTCAGAGGTGCTAAAAACTGTATTTCTAGTGAAATCTCAACATCAAATTTTTTGGTGGAATGCAATAGCTTCTCTACCTACTGTGTACCATGTACATGGTAGAGAAAGTAGGTTGGTTGGTTAGTATCTAATGTTGAGCAGTTGGCAGTGAAGTCATGCACTCTCTTGCATTCCAGTACTTTGATGTCATATTATCATATTGACTAAAGGTTGGGCAGCGCAGTAGAGGGTTTCCATATCTTCTTTAAGTGCGCAGAAAGGACACAGAGGAGATCTCACTATACCAATCCTGAATAAATGTTTATTGAGACAGTCATGGCCTGTTAGGAGTCTAAAAGTTGCTACAGAGTATTTTCTTGGTAGTGTAGTGATTCTGATCATGTTATTACATACATTTTCCCATGGTTTTCCTTTTGTTTGTAATACATTATCTTCTTTAATTTTGTTATCATATGTTGATATAATGATTCTTTTGATAGAGTGATAACTTATTGGATCAGATGAATCTGATGTAATTTTAGTACCTTTCTTGGCTAGAAAGTCAGCTGTTTCATTACCCTGTATTCTGCAATGTGCTGGTATCCATTGAAAGTATTAACCTTTTATTTAAATTTATTAGTTTTATGATTTTGTGGCATTCTGCAATAATTAGGTTATTAAGTGTTACATTGGATGTTATGGATATAATAGCTGCTTTAGAGTCAGATAATAGTACAACTTTTCAAATTTATTTATATGGAATAGTAGGTTTTGTAAGCTCTGAAGTATTGCCAAAATCTCTCCATCAAAATTTGTAGTATTTAAACTTAATCTTTTGAAGAAAGAGAAGAGAGGGCATATTGCACCTGCGCCAGTACCACTGTTATTTGGTAAGCTAGAACTGTCAGTATAAACATGTAGCCATTCATCGGTAAGGTATCTTAAATTTATTATTTCTAGTGTCATTTGTTTCAGAAGACACGAAGAGATCTCAGATTTTGTAAATTCTTCAGCTAAGTGTAGATAGTGTTCAATATCAAATAGTTTTAACGGGTTAACATTTGTTTGTATGTTTTCTTTTAAGTAAGGAAGTTTTAATCTATGCTGACTTCTTTGACTTTATTAAGGAAACTTTGTTGAGTTTTTAGGTTTACTTGTGGTTTTCTTTTTTCTCAGTCACTAAAAGGTAGTCTGATTAATTTTTCATATTGTAAGATCGGTAGAGAAAGTAAAAATTAGTTAAAATATTGGGCACAAGATACTGCTCTGCTTTGGTTCAATTTTTTTTTTATTTACAAGAGTTGAGCTAAATACTCATCTAGAATCATTTTTGCCTGAACTAGCAAGTGTACTATCAATTGCGTTAACATCTAAAGCTTAGTAGACTGTTATGGGCAGAGTACTGCTGCATGTTTGGAGGGCTTAAAGTCAGCATACTATAGATATGTCCATTCACTGCTCTCATATGGAATAACAGCATGGGGAGGGGGCGGGGGGACAACTTCAAAAAGTTTGCAGATACTTAAGTTTCAGAAAAGATTAGTAAAAATCACAAAACAGGTACCAATACAATCAGATAGTATTCAAAGAACTATCTATATTACCCTTACCTTGTATATATGTCTTAGAGTTGGTCTCTTTTATACATCAAAATTTGGATCTCTTTAAAAGAAACTCAGCCCTGCATGACCACAATACAAGACCCTGCAGTAATATACACCTCAACACTCATAGGCTCACCAGGTGTCTTAAGTCTGCATCACATCAGGGTATAAATTTATACAACCATCTTTCAAACAGTGTTAAAGAGCTTAATCACAAAAGGTTTAGAATGGCCGTTAAGAACCATCTCAAAAGTCATTTACCACTCACTCACTATTAGTGAATACTTCAATCAGAAACTCTAATTTGTTCCACAGAATACAAACTAAATAACTATAAATCATTATTATTATTATTATTATTATATTTCTCTCGTGCAGATACTGCCACTTTGTATTTGTCATTACAGGTCCCATTCTGCAGAAGTAGAAGGAGCCTGGCACAGGCACAAAACTATTTTGGATTTTTCTTTTTAAAAGTTCTGTATATATTTAAACTTAAATATAACAAAATCTCTTTGTATTTTGACAATGCTGACTGTTTTTCTTCAGATTGATAATAAATCTATCGATCCAACCAATGTTGTGCACAGCTCTGAAGGGCAATTGCAGTCTGTATGTTTGAATGAAAAAAAGAAAAGGAAACAGTATGTGAATAAAAAGTGCTTTATAAACACATAATGTGCATGTAATAGTAATACTACACATCTTATGGAATAGGACACATCAGCTTGTAGTGTAAATTACGAAAGCAAAGCAAGCATATCTTAGCAGGCACCAGAATTGAAATAATGGAATGTTCATAATCTGGAAAATGCATGCATGCTCAATTCACTTGCATGACAAGAGAAGAAATGGAACTGTTCACATTTTCAGCATCTTTAGCTTGCATTCTCTTTCACCACTGTGTTTGCAATTACAAATATGGACACAGAAATGTTAATCAATGAGGTTGAAGCAAGTCCTGTGTTATGAGACACTGTTAATTAAATATATACATCAACACAAGAAAATCACTTCTAATTAATACAAGATATACAGTCGCTACTTGTCAACTTTTTTCTTTTTACAATTCTTTAAAATATGGTTCTAAAATTTGGTTGAGAAATTGAAACTATTTTAATATTTCAAAATATTTTACATTGGATTTTTAAGTTCAAAAGTTTTTGAGAACTGAAGAACGATAAAATGCAAGCTATTCGCCACGTCTAGTTAAATCCTAAACACACACAGGTATTGCAGTGAGAAAATCTTCAACATTCGAAATATCAGTTGACGATGTTCAGTCAAGAGTTGGCTAATTTTCTCAATGTTTTCATACCTGGTTGTTGCACATCCTTCAAGTTGTCCTGAAAATCATGGAAATGCTTTTCCCACTTATACACATACTTTTTTGATACAGTATTGTTTCCATATATTTAGTGTGATATTCCTTTAGAGTTCTCCCAAGTTTGAAGCAGAATTTTTTTTACAATTATACATTGCTCCATTTCACCGTGGTGCTGTACTGTACCTAAATCATGCACGCACGCACACACTGACTGAACATCTACAAGCATACGACTGTGAGAACAATGGGTTCTGCTAAACTAACCATCAACCAATAGGACCAACTATAACATATGTCAGAAATTAATTTACCATATTTATTGGTCAATGTTGTATAATTAGCACTAAAAGGCAGATCCCATCTCAAGAATTTTAAAACAGAAGTACAGTTTTATGTATGAAATGAAATTGTGGTCTATTAATTAATTACTTTAAGTGTTACATCCCTCAGCTTTGCATGAACGTTTCTACATATTCTGAATGTAAGGAGTTTCTAATAAGCTTAAAATGGAAAGCATTTTGCAAATATCAAGATCTCAAGAATGCTTCTTGTCATTGTGACATTAAGAGAAAATTGAATTCCTGATGCTCTGTAACTTCAGTGGCTCAGTGCCCCATTGAATGTGGGACATGAAAGACTGTTTAATTTTGCTCCAAGGCCTCTTTATCAGGCCATAAATCTCTATCACACAGGACCAACGGCTTTACTTCTCTTCTGAAGGAAGCCACGGTAAGGATTTTTGTGCCTGAAAATATCCATTGCTCTCAGGGACAAAATATGATTTTGCATGAACAGAGTTCCCAGCATAGAAGAGCATGCTAAAAACTATGCAAATTCATGTAAAACTTCATTTTGGTGGATATAATGTAGTTTGCAATGATACTACTCATATGCAGTATATTCAGATGTTTTGTAATGCAAGTTATGAATATTGTGGCACCCTGTCCAGGTTTTGTTGATGCCTGCTTTCTGTTTGACAACAGTTGGTTCATGGCATTTTGTAATTGGTAACAGTGCTTCCCGAGAGGCATAGCATAGTTTAAACACACATACTGCGCTTACGTTTTGGTTTTTGAAGCTACAATCTCAGCCAATGAAAAGAGACACAACAAACATTAAAGTTGCTAACCTTGTACACTTATGTAACGAGTCATCATGGCTGACAAATCATCATTTTGATGTGATCATTCATTGATAATATAGCAAAAATTGATGAAGCGTTGATTTGATGTCCCTCAAGCTAAATTTGCCATTGCTTGGCGAAACACATGCTTAGATACTTAACACATTCTGGTCTGGGCCTTATTTTGAGAGTTCTGCCCTCCTGACTGGGTGTTTTAAGGGTTTTTTTTTTTAAAAATGCTAACTCATGAACTGTTTGAAATAATTCACAGTTATTTTATTGCATTTTTATTAATGAAGTTTAAACTAAATAATCAATGTAAATACAATATTTTTAGATGTTACATAAAAATTTGAAAAAATAAAAATTAAACAGGATTTTATAAAAATAAAGAACTCCTACAACATAAAAAAAGAAAGAAAAAAAAAATTTGCTACCCATTTTTGGAGAGAAAACCATGATATAGATCCCGAGCTGAAATTATTGAAACACATAACTGAAAAGCAAGAATTAGCAACTTGGGAACAAATTTTCATTTGGAAAAACAAAAATAGGAATATCAACTTTGATATCCCCCAGGGCGAATCATTGTACAAATTCATAGAACCACCACCAGAGCAAGCAATGGATCGATCAGCGTCACCACCATTGTCCGGTTGACAATGGAGGAAAGTAACCTCCGAAACATGTTCTGGGAAATTTAAATGTGAATGTTGTTTAATGTCATTAATCGACTCAATGTTTACTTTTAATGAATTGTTATTTAATGCCTTGTTAGTGGTTTTTTTTTTTTGGTAGTGTTTAATGCCTGCTTTTACTACTTGTGACACCGCAGACGATGACACTGGTGATACATGAAATGAAGATGGAGCACCAGTGGAATGTGATGGCAGGGGAAACCGGAGAACCCGGAGAAAACCCACACCTGCACCGCTTTGTCCACCACAAATCTCACATGCGGTCATTTGGGATCGAACGGCCTGCCTAGATGAGAGGCGAGTGATCTAACCACTCGGCCACGGCGCGGCCCCTTGTTAATGTCAAGGACAACTGTGAACAGCACCTTTTGTGAAGATGGTGAGCAAAGTATATAGCCTCTGAATGTACTGCAATACACATTCGTCTATGTCCGGCTGCGCTATCAGTGACAGATAAATAGCTATCTTCATGCAATGTAATTCATGAATTGCTATGTCATTTTCCTGAGTATTTTAGGTTATAATCGCAATATCAACTGAAAAACTAAATGCAGAGAAATTAGGTTCACCACTCATTCAAAATGATTATTTATAGAACCTGTTACTGAGTAAAGAGGCATTATCATGTGTGAAAAACCAATGGACTTACATGATCTCGTTAAAAATTCTGAGATCCAAACACGCTGAATAAAAATAAATTGTATATTCCTACTCAAACTAAACTATTTGAAAAGTCATTTAAATATAATAGCTTAAAACTCTATAATAATTTAGCATCTAGTCTGAGGAATATAGGGTCTGTTAAAACATTCAAAGCTGACTTAAATAAATTCTTGCTTTCTAAACAATTTTACTCAGTTGAGGAATTTAATCAATATTGTGTACCTACAAATAAGTTGCTGAAAGCAACAGAATATTTAAAATTCAAATAAATGCTCCATTTTTCAATATACTCAATGGCAAAATAATGTTTTTAATCAGTTAATCAAATTTTTGAAATTGTTTAGTCAAGTAGTGCATTACGAATATGTTATGTATTATGTTTGCTATTTTACTTATGCTGTATAAAAATTTTTGTTTTTATAAAATGACATAATAAATCTAGGTCTACAAGGTATTCTTATAACATATGCAAATTTTTCCTTTAATGTGGCTGCTTTATTGTATCCATGTGTATATATTTATTCTGTTTTAAACTTGATGTGCCCAATAACATGAATTTGTTTCAAAGGATAAATAAACAAAAATTAAATGAGAGCATTGCAGCCTGGGAGAAAATCTGTGCCAGTTTCTTACCAGCATAAAATGTAGCACAAAAATGCCAAGTGTGAAAATAATTAAACCTGAATGGTATATATTACATTCAAATCAAAGAGTGCAGAAATGTATTATTACTGATTAAGGATCAAGCAAACCCCAACAAAAATAGTTTGCTTATTGAACAATTCATTCAGAAACTTTCTGGATAAATCTACAAAGGCTAGTTTTGGAAATTCCAATATTATCACCTACCATTAAATGAAAAGTGTCAGCAGCATAAAATTTCACAGTAATTAACACTTGTGGCAGAGGAGAATAATGCATGCTTCTATTAGTTGTATTCTAACCTATCATACTTTCTATAAAACTTGACTCACAAACACTTTTACTTTCTCTATATGTACTAGAGAAGGTATTGTATTGCACACAAAAATTTGATGCCGAGATTTCACCAGAAATATATGTTTTGAGACCCCCTAAATATATATATAAAAAAAATAAAAATAAATAAATAAAAAAAAGCATTTTTAGAAAAATGCCCATGTGTGTCTGTGGGCAGCATAGCTCAAAAACGAAAAGTCTGTTAAATACCAAACTTGGTATTTAAGTTTAGTATCTTCCAGGGATGCGACATAAAGGTTTTCAGAGAAATCTCCCCATCCAAAACTACTCTTTACATGGAAAAAATTTCGAACATTTTGATTTTCTCAAAAATGGCTCTAATGATTTTGATTAAAATACCATATATAAAAGATATTTATATGACAAATAAAATGTATATCTTCAATTTTCTGAGCACAGCCTCAGAAGACCACTTTATTCCAAATGAACTTTGCAGAATTTTGCGTAACTGGTAAACTACAAGAGAAAGACAAAAACTTATTACACAAAATTCTGAGTTATTTGTTTCAGATTCAAAACACTTAAACTTTTCTCACACTGAAAGTTGTAAACTCCTGGCCCTGCATAGAAAACTTTTTCAACCACATGGTAACCAGCTTTTTAAAGATTTTACTCCTTTTAGCCTGGTGCATTCCCTTATTTTCCTTCTACCTACAAGGAAGCAAGTAATTAAGACAATTTCTGCTAATGTTTATCTTGATTATCATAAAGATTAGAAGAATATGCTATTTAAAATTAATTTGTCACAGAGATGTAGAAAGTCATTTGTATGGAACACATCAGATTTTTTTTTTTGTCTGTATTACTTTAGAACTTCATTCTTTTGCAGGATTTCAAATTTATTATGATAAACAGCTCCTCTTCCATTAGCAATGGCACTGATAACCACCAAACAAGCAAAGTCGCATCAATAACATGGTTTGTGGTAACCATTTTCCATCAACTTCTAACATTTGCTAAATTCCTACACACAAGGATATGGTGATGTTAAGTTAAGATCAGGTTAAACTCTTTATTAAAGCTAACACTTAGATGAAACAGAATATGCATTTACTTCAGTGTCAAATCAGTTCAACATTATGTTAAAATTTAGCATTGATGGTGAAACTAGGCCTTAAATTATTTTAAAATACATACAGCATCAGATTTAGTAATGCCAGTCACCTATCTCTACCTCGGAGTCTCTTCTATTTCTTTAAGTTTATATGTAACAGTAGCAACACTACCACCTGCTTTTATAATGGATTACTATTCTGCATAAAGCATAAGTTATACTTATGTTTTTAAGGTTTAGTTTTGAAAAGATTTTATTAGTTAACAAAAAGGTTTAAATTTTATAGAGGAACTTATTTAGAAAAATATTACAGACAAATTAAATAACTAAAACATAAATATACTTCTGAAGGAACACATATATTAAATATAAACATATTTATTTACAAATTGGTTTTGATCTTCCATTTGAAAATTATGAGTTTTCTGTGTTCTATAGCTATCAACATTACGTTGCTTAATACAATACAATTTTCAGATCTAAAACAGTTAAGTGCTATTTTAAAATATGTTTCATTGCACTCATTTCCTAAAGTGCAGCATCATTTGAAATCCCATAACTAATTCATATTTACCTAATTCACACAGGCATGAAGAGCAATGCAATGTGCATTAAATTTAGGAATTAAGACAGTGTGCTTAAAAGCCTGCTTTAATCATAAATACAGTTTTCAGTTTCATACATGTATATTCAATGAAATATTTTGTGATTTTCATTTTTTCTTTAACTAGTACTGCTTTTCTTAATATAATAATAATAATTATTATTGCACTTTTATTAAGTACAAAGAAAAGCTGCTATGAAGGATTTTTTTAGTGAGAACCAGATTTCTTTTGTTATGGAAACAACTGCAACTTTATGTGTTTTTTTTTTTTTTCTCTTTAATGATACAAAGATATTAATAAATAATAATAATAATAATAATAATAATAATAATAGATTTAACTATAATAAGTGTTACATAAGGTACAACCAAAAATACCTGAGGAACATACGCTTTTTCCTTGGACATTACTGGAGAATATTTACAGCTCAAGGAAAGATTATTTTTAGTTGGTCCCAAACATTACAGAACCAATGATATGTGTTTCATCTTCCTTCTCTTTTCTAGATCTCATTTATTTCTTTGTACTGAATGCTGTATTTTTGTGTACACTATTCTGAATAAGTATAATAAAACAAGCAAGCATCGTTAACAGGTGAATTTTGTATTTTTCAGTTCTTTACTATATAATGATTTTTGGTATAATGTCAGAAGGAACAAATTTCTATTCTGCCAGTTTTCCCATTTTTAAGGCCCCCAGATCTATACATAAAAAGGTTTCTTATTGTCAGGTTTTTCTGAAAATTACCTTCCCTTAAGTATGAGCTGTAAAATTCAAATCATATTTAAGAAAATCATAAGCAGACAGTATTGTTGCAGTGAATATCTTTAGTTTTTACAAATGGACCAAAACATTAAAGAAAGTTTATCCTATTTTATTCCAATCAGGTTCATTGACTACTAGTGGGTATATGTTGTGCTGCTGTCAAACTTATTTATATTTTAATAAAAATAAGTTACTTTTAAGACATAAAACTTAGAAATAAAAAAGAATAGCTCTGAAAGCTCCTGATATAACCTAGTTTCTTTTAAATAGTACAAATTTATACTGGAAGAGGAATTAATGGAGGCAATGGACTTCACCACCTCAGGATAATACTGTTATCAAAAGAGATAGAGTGGTGAATCTTCCCTTTTGGTCATAATTTGCCAATTATTACATAACCATACTTGGACAAGAACTTGAAGCTGCCATATTGTGAAAGAGCAGCAAGTGCAAGAAAATTAATATCATAAGTAGCAAGCATGACATATTATTCTTCCGATTCAAAAATGATGAAGCATAGTTTATAAAATGTTTGCTACCATAATAGCTGCCATTTTGCACCAACAACAGATTTCTTCTGTGCATTAAAATGACAATAAAAACTATTTTATGCACCATTAAAATGCAATTCTATATTAGCAACAGGCCAAATTACTACTAAACATTCCTCTGTACATACATACATCTGCAGTAGGTGCATAAGAAACTCTCCTTAAAAAAAAAAAAAAAAAAAGAGCATAGGCTACTATGCATTCCACATACTGAGTAATTCTATCACACCCTAGTTCAACTAATCCCTTTTGTTAAACATTTTAAGTGATGGAATGTGTATTGATAGACAAGACTAGTCACAAAATGCATCTGAGGATGAAAAAGGTATCAAAACACTACCTAATATGAAGTTAGGATAAACACCAAAGTTCACTCTAAAGATAAGGTCATAGGACAAAGTGTAACCCCTTCAGGTATGAAATGTGAAATACACAACCAGAGGTAAACCTCCTTCTCATCTAATAAATTAACTTAGATTGTACTTTGTTAGGAAACTGTTTGTTTAAATGTGTGCAATGCTTTCACAGCATGTGAAGCTCGATTGCAGAAGATTATTCATCACGTAAGAAAGGGCAAGTTAACAAATAATAATTCCCTATTCTGGTTTCATCACATGTGTGCAGATATTGAACATACTTGCACAACAATACTATTCAAGATGTTTGTTACTTGCGTTTGCTAGCCTTTTCAGCCAGTTTCTCTGCTTTCTTCTGCAACCGTTCCTTTTCCTTTCTTTCTTTTTCCTGCTGCCGCTTCTCCTTTTCTACCTGCACTTTCAATTCTTTTAGTTTGCGCTTTAGTCGATTCTTATCGTCTCCATTTACACCAAGTTGTTTGAAGTCCCGTGAATCCAACTGCAGCAATGCTGGACCTCCCACTTGTTGCTCCAGAAACTTTGGAATATGTTGCTCTAAACCCAACGCTAAGAGCCACTGGCAGACCTAGAACATCACATCAAAGTTAAAACTGGCATTTGTGTAATGATAACTTTGTCTCATTAGACAGGAAAATAAAATTAAAGTAAGAAAGTTTTGGGAATGCACTGATCACAAGATAATTGTTAAAAGAATTTAATTTAGTAAAAGAACATTTTTTTAAAGTTAAACATGCTGTATGCCACTGTTTAATATATAAGTTGGGTGATTTTCCAGATATATTAAGTCAAGGTGCAATAATATTATATTAATGAGCTTAATTATTTCCAAAATGCATTCTGTTGAAAGCAGCAGGATTTGTAAATGTTATACTTTTATGCTGGTATAGGACATATTATTTAGGTTTAAAAACAATATTGCAATGGTTTAGAAGAAAACATGTTGGTTTGTTTATCTGATCTTAAATTATTCTTATCTAGTGTTTTACTGGGCACATCTTCACAATTACATTATTTCTCTCTCTTTTTTTATACCATAAATACTTCATTATAATCCTATTTGTTTAATACATTTAATCCATATATAAATTAACATACAATTCCAAAAATATTAGGTGTATGAAATCGTACTGAAGTTATTGATCTCCCTGTGTCTGGATTTAATTGCTTACCTTTGGTCTATTGAAATTAATCAAAGAAAATTATCTTTCCACTTTTGCATTATGGCTGGGGATACTATAAAAGAATTCTATTTTCAGCACCTTCAACCTAATAGAAAGTTATATGCACAGAAAACTTGAAACAAAAATGGGCAGAATAACAACATTATTATAGCAAATAGATAACTAGTCAGGATTACTCTAAGACCAAAGAGCATAGTGAAAAATATCATCCTGATACAATATATACAGACTTTGCTTTGGCTTATATCATGTGATTTAAATTCAATTTTTTTTCCAAGCAGACATATGGTCACCCATCAATAGATCTATAGTTGTGTCTGATAAGAAGCAAATCTACTATGATAACAGAAAAGATCATACAGTTAAGGATTAATGATTTCAGGTAGAGAAGCCAGTCTTGGAGGGAGGGTGGTAGATCCACAGAAAATGCCAGACAATTTGTGACATCAATTGATGAAGAGCAGGTGACTTGTAAATAAGAGGCACACAGACACTCATACTTCTTTGGGAGCTATCCAACAAAAACAGGTAATTTTAATGGCTGAAAGATTGCCAACCCACTAACCAACTATACTTCCAGGGTCCTTATAAGGCTGTGAAACAAAATGTTTTGTTACGAAAGAATCCAATTATGAAGCAAAAACAAGAGATAAACAAAACATCCAACAAAGAGTGTGTTAGAGTGAAGTCAGAACTAGCTCCAAGCTAGTCCACGGAAATGAAGAAGGAAAGATTATCATCCTGATGACATCCCATGAAATTTCAAATCTATGTTTCAATCTACTGTGATCCAACAAAGTAAACAAGCTGGATGGTATCACAATAAGTGGACCATTATTAACATTATATTAAGTTAAAGTAAAAGAATTTGAGTCGGTTTTTGTAACAAATGCAGCCCCGATCAGATTAACGTACACATTCCCATGGAGAATAGTGAATACCAACAAACACTCCAAATAGCTAACAGCAGCTTCCAAAACTGTGCAATAGACAAGAGAATATATAAATACAAAAAAAACTGAACTTCATAACACACACAAATACCCTACAGAACCTCCGTGACCAACCTCAGGTCAGAAGATTCAAGTATCATCCTTCGGCACACAACAAATTTCAGAAAATCTTCAAGAATTGTACCACCACCTTAGCTTAAAAACAACTACAGCATTCAACAACTACTGTGCAAAAAAAAAGAAAAAAAAAAAAAAAGAAAAGAAGATCCTATCCCAACAAAGAAAAAAATATGGAACTTATGAAATTAAATGCTCAGACTATAATCTAGTATACATAGGAAGGCCAAAAAGAAGTTTGGAAATTAGATTAAAGGAAACTATGAGAAACCTAAAATACAAACAAACAGAAAAATCAGCAGTTGCCCATCATTTCTGGTCATCAGGACATGAAATCACACCTAATATAAAACTGTTAAAATCAGCTTATAAACACACAGAATTAGATGTCTGGCAGAAATCTATATCACGAAGAAAAAGAACCATATCATGAATTTTGATTTACTGCCATACAGCAATCTTTGGAAGTTCATAGATCCAGCACCAGATACCTCCACAAGTGATGCACTCCCACCCTCATTGTTGATGCCAACAAAGCAAGATTTAGTCGGAATTAAAGGTTGAAAATGGGAATGTATTCCCAAAACTGGTCCCAGTAATTACTAAGCGATGTTTGTGTTACAAAAGCAAACTCAAATTCTTTTAATTTAATATTAATCACATCACAGTTACAAGCTTCTTTGCATATTTGCAAAATTTCAAATTATACTAAGTGTTAACATTGCAATCCTAATTTCTCTGATTTGTAAAGAAGTTTTCTAATTAAATATTTCTTGAGTTTTTTTCTTTCTATCAAAGAGTTTTCCTTTATTATTTTTCTCTCTTTTGGGTAACACGTTAAAGAGTTTAAAGCCTTTTATAATTGGATCCGTTTCCACAAATGTTAGTACACCTATAACTAATTTTTACACCTTATGTTATGTTTATGCATATCAGAGTTTTTGCAGTGTCCTCTGAATTGGTTAGGATTAATTAGTAATGCTCAGAAATGGTAGAAAAATCATTAATTCCCACATAAAAAATGTGCTGAAAGTAATATAAAATTGCACATTTTATTTACTGTGGCAAAAGAAATTCTGCATGCTTATAAGTACAAAATGCTTCTAAAACTACAAAGTTTCAGCACTCTTGTTTTATATACTTTTTTTTTGGAGTTATGCTGAGTCATACTTATTTACACTCACCTACACTTAATTAGTTGAAAAACATTGAAATGTTTTCAAGAATATTCGTCCTCATCTTCAGCAGTTTGGTGACTGATGCTCCTTTTCTGCTTCCGCCTCCTCTTCTTCCTATTGTTTCCCATCCTGTGGTCATCTGGTGTTGGGGATGCAACGTTTTGACACTTCATTCATGACAGAATTTAAAAATTTATTACTTAATTGCTGTTTTTTTTTTTTTTTATGATGTGTATTTTCTTCCAGATGTCCACACTAATGGCTTTAACATTTTATATTTTGTTCAATGTGGTTTTCTGTCCAAAAATGGTGTGATACAGCATAATTGTCTTCTTGCTTTAGTTTTATGTTACTCTGGTGTTCTTTTAATCCGATTTCTAAGTTTCTCTTTGCTGGCCTATGTAATGTAACTCCAAGTCTCCACAACTAATCTGGTAGAATATGGATTTTAATGTGTTCTGAATTGTATTTTCAAGAGGTTTCTTTTGTTTTTCAGGCTGTATTTATTTTGTGCAGCAAGTCTTATGTTGGATTTATTGAATATTTGTTTAAATATTCTAAAGACCCAAGGTGGTAAATGAATTTTTACTTTCTCTACATGTACTATGTACATAGTGTATAGAGAAGGTATTGCACTTCACCCAAAAATTCAATACCGAGATTTCACTGGAAATAGATGTTTTTAGATCCCCTGTATAAAAAAATGTGTGTGTGCGCGCACACATGATAACTCAAAAACAAAGAGTCTGCAAAATACCAAACTTGACATTTAAGTTTAGTATCTTCCAAGGATGCAACACGAAGATTTTGAGGAATATCTCCCCAACCAAAACTACCCTTTACATGGAGAAATTTTCGAAAATTTTGATTTTCTAAAAATGGCTTTAATGATCTTGATTAAAATACCTTGTATTAATTATATTTACATGCCAAATAAAATGTTTATCTTGAATTTTCTGGGAATTGCCTCTGAAGTCTCTTTATTCTTGATGAATTTTGCTGGATTTTGCATGATTAGTAAACCATAAGAGATAGATAAAAACTTACTACACAAAAAGTGTAGATTTTGTTAGGTCATATACTTTTTTTTTGTGGAGATTTTTGAGATATTACTTTTTATTGGTTTCAGTTTTAAAATAACTAAACAATTTTTCACATACGGAATTTGGCAACACCTGGTAAAGCAATGAAACGGATTTCATCTACATGGCAACCAGCTTTTAGAAGATTTGACTATTATTTTAGCCTAGTGTATTCCATTATTTCCCTTCTACTATTTACTAGAAAGCATTTCTGCTAATGTTTATCTCAATAGCACGAAGAAGATAAAAGCATAAGCTTTTTAACAATAGTTTGTTACACAGATGTAGAAAGTCATGTGAATTGAGCACATAAGATTTTTAGTATTTCCAGTTTGTGTTTGATAGTGGTGTTGAATGCTGTATTTTTTTTTTTTTAATTTTTTTTTTAGCATTTTCTTTACGAGATCAGGATTAAAATATAAAATTGTTAAAACCACTAACATAACCAACAGAATTGATATTTTAGAGAAAATACACATACTGCCACTGCTTGAAGTGTTAAAGCTTTGCATTCCCAACACCAGATGGCAATAGGTGGGAAACAACAGGAAGAGGAGGAGGAAGAAGCAGAAAAGGATCGTCAGTCACCAAACTGCTGAAGACGAGGACGAATGTTCTTGAAAACGTTTCAATGTTTTTTCAACCAATTAAGTGGAGGTGAGTATAAGTGTGCCTCAGCATAACTCCATTATGATGAATACTTCACTGTTATTAGTACTTTTGTTTTTAATATTTACTCATTTATTACTTATTAAACACCTTAAACATTGAGTAAATTGATTTCTAACGATGCATTAAATTTTAGTCACATCACGTCAAATTCCAAATGTTCGACTTACTTCTTTTAAATTTAATCCATTTTTAGTGATGTACATGTTTAATTCTGATGGTAGGGGATTTTATTTAAAGAACTTCAAGTATTACAGCCAGCTTGATAATTTTATTAAAAATAAGTTGCACTTCTGTCAAACTACACAAAGCTTTACTCTGCTCCAAAGTCCAATGAGGGTAAGATTTTTAGATTGTCAGGTTTTAGACTTACTCTTAAGACTATCATATGGTATTGTAAGCTGAGAATGCTCTTTCACTCCTGTTAGTTTCCTTTGAAATGCTTATTACCCTGCCAAGATACTTTGGATGAAATATTCTTGATAATTGGAATTTTAATTATTACTAGCACCAGTGTCATTAACATTTGTTCTCCCTTGACATCAAATAGGTTTGCCATGCTTTTTAGAAAAACTTATTTCAGTACTCAGTAATGCTAACTTAGTTTCATATTTTACCCCCAAGGCTGCTGCTTTAGCAGTGCTGGATATTAAATAAATCTTTTAATTTGCTTTTTCATCAAATTTACCATGCCCAACAACTATCTTGTGTATCTAAGGGTATAATGATCCTTCAAACTGTGCAATCTGATCAGCCTTCTTGAAGAAATGTGGTATATAAAATTATATGCAGCACAATGTAACTGGACAATTTCTTGAAATACTGCAATGGAGTGTCTCATCAACACTTGAAAAGTCTATTAGCCGAGTAATACAGCATTAATTTGTACTATCTGTCATCAATGATGATGGAAACAGCGCTATTTCTTCTCTTCGTTAGGATACGACAGGTATCTATGATTCTTTTTCCTTGTGTTAAGCAATGCTATCATCCCATTTATCACACATGTATTAAATGTGAGCAGTTTGCTCATAGGCCCCACTACTGGATGGGAAGAAGACCCGGGTAAAGCTGTATGCCCAGTATCGTAAGATGATTCAAATATAAACAGTAATTTTGTTAAAAATATTTATTGATTAAATATATACACAAGTGACTTCATCAGCATTTCTCAACATAGCCTCCTTCACACTCTACACATTTTTGCCAACGTTTTGGAAGCTTCAACATTCCTTCTTCAAAAGAAGTTTGAGGACGTGCCGCCAACCAATTGCGCACATGCTCCTTGACGTCCTCAATTGTTTTTGAAACATTTCCCTCCAAGCGATTCTTTCATAGGTGCAAACAAAAAATAGTCTGGGGGGGGGGGGACAAGTCTGGACTATAGGGAGGGTGTTCAAGGGCTTCTCAGTGCATATCCGCCATTGTGTCCATTCTCAAATTGGTGGTGTGAGGCGTAGCGTTGTCTTGGAGAAGGATGACATCTCTGATGGGCATACAACATCTTTTGCTTCAGTAGGCAGCTTTTACAGACCTTAACAATTGGCAATAGTAAGCTTCTGATGAGATTTCTTTGACAGTGCAGCAGCAATCACCTTCAATATGCTCTCGAACGGCACGGATATTGTCATCTGTGAGACTTGACCTTGGGCATCGAACATGACCTTTGTTTTCCACAAATTCTCAGCCACCTTTAAATTGTCTGGCCCAAGTAAACACTTGATTCTGCGGCAGTGTAGTGTCCCCAAAATGTGCCCTTAAACGAGTTAAAATCTCTGAAGGTTTAACCCCTTCCTTGGTTAAAAACTTGATGATAATGCATTTCGCAACAGACAAAGGGACCTCTTGCTCACTCATGGCTGTACTGATGCCAGAACCTAGCAAAGCGGTTAACAAAGCTAGTTACCCCTCCCTAACACATGGATCTTCAACCCCCCACTCCACTGACCTGCTCTGAACGGCTTCCTCCATGATATGCAACAATTATCATTTAAGTTTGAATCACCCTCATATATTGTGCTGAATTATTTACACTCTCAACTTTATTTCATGTTTGCATAGCACACCCAGAATAGCAGGAGCACTCTGAAGCACGTACACAAATCGTCGTTCTCATGACTGTCACCCAGCACCCTCAGACTAGAACAAGCACTAAGTAGCTCTTCTGTGGTTTTGTCACTCACTCGCCAAAACTTGAGGCACACACAATGGAAATATTTTTTTAAAAATTTGGAATTAATAAATTCACTGCAAAAAAACAAAACGATAATAATAATGGGTGACATAAATATGACATGTGAAAAAATAGTAAAAAGCAGCGAACAATGATGGAAATTTTAGATAGGCAAAATTTAGCTGTGGGAACTGAAGAATCCACCGAGTAACCAGACTTCACAATCTTGCATTGATAATATCCTTATAACTTGCAAAAATACAAAATGGGAAATGACAGTAATAAAGCCAGGAATAAGAGGTCATTATGGCCAGGTATTAAGAATTATCAAACAGAAAGAGAAGATATAATATATCTTTACTTATAAAAGACAAGTTGATAATGAAAGTCTCACAAAATTAAAAAATCTTATTAAACAGGTAAACTGGAATAAAATATATGAAAGCAAAAATGTTAACGAAAAGTATATGTTTAACAAAATAATAAGGGAGGGATTAGCTGCAGAAATAGTAAAGAAGATAAAAATGAATGCATAAGGGAAAAATAAAAAATTGGAGTCTTGAATGGTATCAAAACATCTCAAAAAGGTTACAATTTTTAAATTTAATAAAAAACACCACATATGAACGAAATATCAATAAACTATTTGATGAGTATAATATTATTACAGTCAAGAAAATTATAGAAAATGTAAAAAAATTAAAACAAAGAAATCAAACAATATGGAACATTGTTAATAAAATCCAAAACAAATGACAAAAGTAAACAAATTGAAAATATAATAATAAAGTAAAAACACAAGGAAATAGAAAATCCAAAGGAGATATGTAACATATTTAATAACTATTATTTTAACATCGTAAAAATCTTAAAATTAATCAAAACATAACTCACAGATTAAACAGTTAACTATACATGGAAGTCAACTAAAGTTAATGGCAATTTTTGATGCAACTAAAGAAGAAGTAATAAAAGAAATAGATAAATTAAAGTAAAAAAAAATCTAGTGGGCTGGATGAAATATCAAACAAAATTGTGAAATTTCTAAGGAAGAAACACTACATGTATTAACTCATATCATAAACACCTCTGTTTCAAGGAACTTTCCCAGAAATTTTAAAACAAATTATTGTAAGTCCAATAAACAAACAAAAAGGTTGTAAATTAGATAAAGAAAACTAAAGACCAATTACACTATGTAGTAGTTACTCTAAGATCATTGAAAGCTTATACCTAAATCAATTGCAAGCTTACTTTAAAAAATTAAAAATGATGGCAGAAGAACAATATGGATTTCAAGTGTACAAATCCACAATACAAGCAGTACATAAAGTAAATAGCACAATAATAAATGCATTAAATAACCGAGAAACAGATAGATTTAAGTAAAGCATTTGATTATGCAAATTTAGAAATACTAATACAAAACATAAATAAATGTGAGGTTGGTGGAATGCACAAAAGTGGATTGAATCATATTTAAAAATCTGAATGCTAATGGTTGAAATAAATTACAGAAATATAAGAGAAAAAACTGAAAAGATACAGTCAAAAAAGGGAATTGTTAAAGAAGGAGTGCCACAAAGATCAAAATTGGGACCACTTTTACTTTACATAAATGATCTATTTGAAATGATAGTACTGCAGTAGGATATGCTGATGATATTACCATAATAATTAAAGGATCTTCGGACAAGCAAGTCAAAGGGAAAGCAAATAACATTCTAAAAATAGTAAAACAATATCCCATAGCATCAAATTTGATGACAAATGTTAAAAAAAAAAAAAAATATGTAGAATGAATTTTGAGCTTAAAAAGAGTCCAAGGAGCATGACAATAAAATTAGTATTGATAGTGAGAATATTCCGGAGACATGTCAAACAAACTTTCTTGGGGCTGTAAGTGATGAACACCTTAGCTGAAAACAACACATCCAACACATAACTAAAAAAATAAACAAAGGTATATATGTAATGAGACAAACTAAGAGAATCATGGAGAGTGAAGTCTTAAGAGCCAGTGGTCTGGTCACATATAAATATGACATTTCTAAATGGGGAAATATAAATGCAACAGACATTAGATTACAAGAGAAGGATATTAGAATCACTGCAAATGTTGGGACAACCAGCTGCAGACATGCATTTAAGAAACTCAATATTTCTACTTCATGTATATATATATATATATATATATATATATATATATATATATATATATATATAAAAATATAAAATTTGTAATAGATGGGCAAATATATAAAAAAAAATTGTAATATGCATTCATATAATGTAAGAAATAAAACAGATTATTTTATAACCACGCTAGAACGTGGGGAATGCTAAATAACAAAGCAATAGAAAGTATAGGAAGTTGTACAATAGATTGCCTAAAAAATAAAACACAGTAACACTAGGGTCATTAACAGAGCAGTTTTTTTATAGTATTGAGGAGTACAAAAATATAAATAATGTATAATGTAATAGATTTCCAAGCGATTGTAAATAGCAATATTTATATATTAATTGTTATGACATGACATATCCTTTTTATGTAAATCTAAAGGAGTAATAAAATGAAATGAAATATCGCTCTTAACTTAACTTGCTTGCTAATGGAGAGTAGATCTCAACAGGAAGGACAGAATAAGATGCATTAAAATTCAGTGAATTTACTTCTTTGTCTAGCTCCGGTTGAAAATTGGAGTTAGTAACAATTTAGGAGAAAACATTTAAATTAATATATTTGGTGGTCAAAGCTATTTAAACAGAATATGTTACAAAGAAAAGATATGATAAAACCTTGAAAAATCAATTCAAAGGATCGTACATAGTGAGGCGAGGAAAAGTCTCATCAACATTTAGGATTGATAATATATAAAAATGAAGCTAGGAACAGTGAAGTTATACTACTATGAACATAGCAATGAATAAATGTAAAAAGAAGTTAGTAACAGTGAAGAATAACACAAATATTAATATAAAAATAATAGTTGCAACAAATCTTCGCTTATCTTTTGGAATCCTTGCTTGGACTAGTTTCGCAATGATTTCATTGCATTATCAACATATCCAACATATCTCTTTTTTGATGTTTATTTACACTGTTATGGTTACTGCTACTAGGTGGATTGTGTACTAATGCATTGCTAACTACTGGAATCAAAACAAATTTTGTAAGAGTATCAATTGGAGGTATATCAAAATTCATTGCATGATTTCTATACTTTAATATAAATATTTTCTCCCAAACCATTAAATCTATGGGCCCATTTAAGTGTTTTAATAATTAAACATCTGGATTTATTTCATGATTAAATTTCCAAAAATGTTCTGCTACAGCTGATTTATCAATTTGTTTGTATTTAATATTCCTAAAGTGTTCTTTTACTCTGGTTTCCAAATGATGTTCAGTCTTACCAATATAAACAAGATCACAATTTAAACAGTTTAATTGATAAATGCCAGATTTTCATTTTTTGAAATTTCATCCTTTTTAGAAAAGCCTAACAAATTTTTTATACTGTATTTATTTTGAGGAACCAATATTATGCCATGCTCTTTGAAAATATTTGTGAATTTTTTATTTGCCCAAGGGTGATAAGTAAATTTTTTAAAAATGTAATTATGTTTTATTTTCTTAAGCATAGAAATATCTTTAATAGCCTTTGATATTTAAACTTCTCAATTTCTTTATTTATAAGATCAGTATTAAAACCATTAATTAAAGCAGTGTTAATAATGTGTTTATATTCTTTATAGAATTCATCTTTATTAAGGGGTAAATTAATTAACCTATAAATTAAACTATTAAAAACAGCAAATTTATGTGAAAAAGGGTTAAAGCCATTATTTTTTATATAATTATCAGTGTGGGTTTGCTTTCTGTATATTCCAAAATTCAATTTATTGTCTTTTTTTATTATTTTTAAATCCAGGAAAGGGAGATAGCCATCACTTTCAGTTTCTAATGTGAATTTTATAGCCTTATCTTGTAAATTTAAAAGTTTTAAAGCATCATTTACATGTTTATCAGGAACAACAGCAAGTATATCATCTACATATCTATACCAAGTTTTAAAAATTAGAGGGAATGCTTTAGTGACCTGTATTTCAAAATAGCTCATGAAAAGATCAGCAAGAAAAGGTGAAAGCGGACTACCCATTGCTAAACCAGAAGTTTGTTGATAGAATTTGTCATTAAAGCTGAAAAAATTTTGATCCAAACAAAGATTAGTAAGGATAACAAAATCATTTATTAAATCTTCATTCAGTTCTATGGAACTTAACCATTTTTTTAAAAATGTCAAAAGTTTTTCTCTAGGAATGATTGGAAACAAAGCAGTTACATCAAAAGAAACAAGTTTATCATTAGTAGATAATGTAATATTGCTGATTCTTTCGACTAGCTCAAAAGAATTTTTAATACTTAAACTCTCAAATTTTTCAAAATTAGTGAATTTTTTATTTAACCATTTAGCTAGGCTGTAAGTAGGTGAATTTATGCAATTTACAATAGGTCTCATTTTATTTCCAGGTTTATGAATTTTGGGAAGAGCATATATTCTGGGTAAAATTGGATTACTGATTTTCATAATTTGCTTTTCTTTATTTGTAATACTTTTAATTTCATTAAGGGTCTTATTATAAATTGAAATGCAGGATTTTAAAGGGCTAATATCAATGCTTTTGTAATCTTCACCTTGAAGTAAGAGTTCCATTCTGTTAATGTAATCAATTTTATTTAAAATTACAATGCTGTTACCTTTATCAGCTTTAGTATAGATTACATCTTTTTCTTTTAATGATTTAATAATTTGTTTATTGTGATTTACTTTAGGGTGATTTTTATTCAAATTCTGTAATATTTTACTACATTTTTCTTTAACCAATAATTTATTATTTTCATTTAAATCCTGACTAGCAATTTCTATATCTGCTACATAATCATCTATATTTTTTGAAAAATCTACACAGGTATTTAAACCTTTATTCAAAAAATTAATTTCCTTCTCAATGAAATTACAATTTGAAAGGTTAATTACATTATCTTTAGGGTTATTCCCTTTAGTTGGTTTCAATTTTATTTTGTTTTAAGCATAATTTATTTAATTTATTTTTCAGTTGATTTGTTTTATTTTCCATGCTAAAGTTTAAATTTTCAAACAATTTACATTCCAAATTGAATTACCTAAAACATTTATAAGTTTAAGATGCATATTATATAATTTCAATTCAATGTTATTTAAGTTTTTAAAATGCAAACTTCTTTCAACTTCAATTACTTTCTTCTCTGCTACTTTTTGATGAATACTATTATTTAACCATTGTTTAAAACGTAAAGTAACTCCCATTTTTGTTAGAAAAACTGTTAAATTTGACAATAATAGTATTCATCAAAAAGCAGCAGAGAAGAAAGTAATTGAAGTTGAAAGAAGTTTGCATTTTAAAAACTTAAATAACATTGAATTGAAATTATATAATTTGCATCTTAAACTTATAAATGTTTTAGGTAATTCAATTTGGAATGTAAATTGTTTGAAAATTTAAACTTTAGCATGAAAAATAAAAAAATCAACTGAAAAATAAATTAAATAAATTATGCTTAAAACAAAATAAAATTGAAACCAACTAAAGGGAATAACCCTAAAGATAATGTAATTAACCTTTCAAATTGTAATTTCATTGAGAAGGAAATTAATTTTTTGAATAAAGGTTTAAATACCTGTGTAGATTTTTCAAAAAATATAGATGATTATGTAGCAGATATAGAAATTGCTAGTCAGGATTTAAATGAAAATAATAAATTATTGGTTAAAGAAAAATGTAGTAAAATATTACAGAATTTGAATAAAAATCACCCTAAAGTAAATCACAATAAACAAATTATTAAATCATTAAAAGAAAAAGATGTAATCTATACTAAAGCTGATAAAGGTAACAGCATTGTAATTTTAAATAAAATTGATTACATTAACAGAATGGAACTCTTACTTCAAGGTGAAGATTACAAAAGCATTGATATTAGCCCTTTAAAATCCTGCATTTCAATTTATAATAAGACCCTTAATGAAATTAAAAGTATTACAAATAAAGAAAAGCAAATTATGAAAATCAGTAATCCAATTTTACCCAGAATATATGCTCTTCCCAAAATTCATAAACCTGGAAATAAAATGAGACCTATTGTAAATTGCATAAATTCACCTACTTACAGCCTAGCTAAATGGTTAAATAAAAAATTCACTAATTTTGAAAAATTTGAGAGTTTAAGTATTAAAAATTCTTTTGAGCTAGTCGAAAGAATCAGCAATATTACATTATCTACTAATGATAAACTTGTTTCTTTTGATGTAACTGCTTTGTTTCCAATCATTCCTAGAGAAAAACTTTTGACATTTTTAAAAAAATGGTTAAGTTCCATAGAACTGAATGAAGATTTAATAAATGATTTTGTTATCCTTACTAATCTTTGTTTGGATCAAAATTTTTTCAGCTTTAATGACAAATTCTATCAACAAACTTCTGGTTTAGCAATGGGTAGTCCGCTTTCACCTTTTCTTGCTGATCTTTTCATGAGCTATTTTGAAATACAGGTCACTAAAGCATTCCCTCTAATTTTTAAAACTTGGTATAGATATGTAGATGATATACTTGCTGTTGTTCCTGATAAACATGTAAATGATGCTTTAAAACTTTTAAATTTACAAGATAAGGCTATAAAATTCACATTAGAAACTGAAAGTGATGGCTATCTCCCTTTCCTGGATTTAAAAATAATAAAAAAAGACAATAAATTGAATTTTGGAATATACAGAAAGCAAACCCACACTGATAATTATATAAAAAATAATGGCTTTAACCCTTTTTCACATAAATTTGCTGTTTTTAATAGTTTAATTTATAGGTTAATTAATTTACCCCTTAATAAAGATGAATTCTATAAAGAATATAAACACATTATTAACACTGCTTTAATTAATGGTTTTAATACTGATCTTATAAATAAAAAAATTGAGAAGTTTAAATATCAAAAAGCTATTAAAGATATTTCTATGCTTAAGAAAATAAAACATAATTACATTTTTAAAAAATTTACTTATCACCCTTGGGCAAATAAAAAATTCACAAATATTTTCAAAGAGCATGGCATAATATTGGTTCCTCAAAATAAATACAGTATAAAAAGTTTGTTAGGCTTTTCTAAAAAGGATGAAATTTCAAAAAATAAAAATCTGGCATTTATCAATTAAACTGTTTAAATTGTGACCTTGTTTATATTGGTAAGACTGAACGTCATTTGGAAACCAGAGTAAAAGAACACTTTAGGAATATTAAATACAAACAAATTGATAAATCAGCTGTAGCAGAACATTTTTGGAAATTTAATCATGAAATAAATCCAGATGTTGAATTATTAAAACACTTAAATGGGCCCATAGATTTAATGGATTAATATTTATATTAAAGTATAGAAATCATGCAATGAATTTTGATATACCTCCAATTGACACTCTTACCAAATTTGTTTTGATTCCAGTAGTTAGCAATCCACCTAGTAGCAGTAACCATAACAGTGTAAATAAACAACATCAAAAAAGAGACCAAAAGGATATGTTGATAATGCAATGAAATCATTGCGAAACTAGTCCAAGCAAAGATTCCAAAAGACAAGTGAAGATTTTTTGCAACTATTATTTTTATATTAATATTATAGCAATGAATAATTTGCAACAACATTTCACTTTTTAAATCCCAAGCTCTATTGCATCTTCAGCTCAACTGTTCTTCTTCGCTGCTGTTTATAGGCCCATTTAAATTTTTGATACTTAACTTCTGGATTTATTTCATGATTAAGTTTCTAAAAATGTTCTGTGACAGCTGATTCATCAATCTATATTTGATGTTTCTAAAGTGCTCCTTGACTGGTATCTAATTCAAATTCATGAGGTTTCCTTCTGTAGTTTTGTTGACGGATATTAGAAGACAAGTTCCATTTTTAATATTGTGGTTTTTCTCCCAAAAATGTGCAGCAACAGCTGATTTATCCATTTTTATTTCTTATGTTTCTGAAATGTTCTTTAAGAATAGCTATGTATATGCACAAATTTGGAGGAAACCTCATGAATTTTGATTTGCCAGCAGAAGACAACCTTCTTTTGAAACTCATATTATCAACATCAGACACCACCAGTAGCCAAGACCAAGATGTTTCTGAGAATCTCACCATTCAGCCATAGCTGAGGATGCCTTCAAGGTTTGTGAAGCATAAGGGTGTTTATGTCGAATCAATGTTGCTTAATTATAATTACGGTGCTTCATAGTGTGATAATTCCAATAATTAATATATTATTGTGTCTAGCCCTTGGGATTTAAAAAAGATTAGCGAAGAGCTGTTATAAATTATTAATTTTTATATTAATATAGAATTGATGTCTGCTGCATCAGTAAGGATGCACATACTAGGACATCTATAAGGTACGTCTTAAACCTTGAGAGATTCTGTACTTGTTGATATGAGTTGTTTTGCTTTACCTGTCACTATCAATGTTTTATGCCCCAGAGGGACTTATGAATGATCTAACAGTATTATTTGAAAGAACTTTAATGTCTGTAAATGAGTTTGATGACATTTCTGTGTTTTTGCTTTTGATATGTGCACGTTACCATGATTGCAATGCTATTGGCTTTTGTAACATGTGGTGGTATTGAGTTAATTTCATATGTTTTATTTCTCTTATTCTTAGTAACATACTTCATCCTGCATCACATTTATTGTATGAGTTTACCTGTTCCTTAGACCACTCTGTTACTGGAGCACTTTGCCAGAAGTGTGATGGCTTCTTCTCTACGCCATAGGATGAATTCAAATCTTGAGGATGAGGAGGAGCCCATATATCAGCAGATTCTAACAGGGAGAAGCAAAATCATTCTCTGAGCATCTTAAACAGTATATAACTTAGCATGCACAAAACCTCTCAAGAATTTATACAGAATATAAAAATAAGCAAGGAAAAACAATGTATACTTCATGATACAAACAATTTATATCATTCAAAATCTTCTCGGGCTTCTAGCCAGGTAATAACTTGGCTTGACACCAACGTTTCGAAGAAGTGCATCTTCCTCGTCTTCAGGGTGAACTGATGGTTTGAGCTTGCGGAGACTGGTATTTATAAGAGCTGGGATGAAGCTAACATCTGATTGGTTCGCGAGATATTATGGCGAACCAATCAGATGTTAGCTTCATCCCAGCTCTTATAAATACCAGTCTCCGCAAGCTCAAACCATCAGTTCACCCTGAAGACGAGGAAGATGCACTTCTTCGAAACGTTGGTGTCAAGCCAAGTTATTACCTGGCTAGAAGCCCGAGAAGATTTTGAATTAACACGTCGCCAGGAAAGCTATAGTTCTTAATTTATATCATATAAATTTTTTCATAGATTAACTGTTTATGAAATATTCCTTTTTATTAGTTTCAATTTTAAACTACTTAAACTTTTCTTGAAGCGGGAATGGAAAAGAGAACTGTATTTCAATTGCTTCACGAAGATTTTACTATTGCTTTAACCTAGTGTATTCCCTTATTTCCCTTCTACAAGTAATAAGGCCAATTCTACTAATGTTTATCTCCATTAGCATGGCGTAGAAAATAGAATAATCTTGTAGTAGTAGTAGTTTTATTCATTCTGTGGATCATAATTACATGACATAGAACACGTCAAAATATTACAAAAAAAAAAAATTACAGAAAATTGCAAAAAAATTCACTATATACAATATTTACATATGTTTAACTCTAAAATTTTTTTTTATAATGATAATTATAGGAGATTACACAGATACATTAGAATATAACTTAGTTTTTATACATTCATAAAATTCTGATACACTATAAAAATAATGTTGCAATAGAAATTTTTAGTATAACCTCTAAATTTTTGCAGTGCAGTTATTTGCTTGAAGTGAACAGGTAGACTGTTATATAGCTGAAGGCCTGTGTATACAAAGCTTTTTCCAAATAGACTTGTATTGTGTGTAATTATATGCAGATGATCCTTGTTCCTTGTATCATGGTGATGTACCTCCAAGTTTATGGTGTATATATTAATGTTACTTTTAATGTAGCATAACGTTTTGAATATAGATGCACGGTAGGGGTAATATTTTCAAATTCTTAAATAATTGTCTACAGTTGGTTTGTTTGCTGGCACGTAGCATTATGCAAATTGCTCTTTTTTGTATTTTAAATATAGATTTAGCCCCTTTTGAATTCCCCCAAAATATTATTCCAGAGGAAAGAACCGAACAAAAATATACATGATATAATGAGAGGACTGACTTTATATCCGCAATTTTTTAAAGTAGTGCAACTGCATAGTTTAATTTACTAAGTTTTTGTGATGGCTTTAGCATATGTGTATTCCATTTTAGATTCTCATCCATCCATACTCCCAAGAATTTTGTACTATCTGTATATATATGTTTATCCTTGAATTTTATACTGGGGTAACTAGAATGTGTAAGAAAAGTTTGTGTAATAGCTAGAGAAAGTCATGTGAATGGAACAATAGCTTTTCTATAGCTTTTTAGCAATTTCATTGATTCTTCTGCACTCTGTATTATTTCATAATGTTTATTTTAATTTCTTTGCATCCTCAGGGCTCAATACTGCTGACACCTATCAGTTGCTGAGGGAAATAGCTATGTTTCAACAAATATGACGTATATGTTTTAGCTGCTCTTAATCAACAAGATACTAAATGTGAAGGGATTTCTGGATAACATTACTTGCTTGTGTAATTGTTTTCTGACTGTTGAGAATGTGCTGCTTTCTCCTCATGAGCTTAGAAGGTTTCAGATCCTCTGATGCCAATACTTCACAACATGTAACACATTATGATAATGCAATGAAATCGTTGCGAAACTAGTCCAGGCAAGGATTCCAAAAGATAAGTGAAGATTGGTTGCAACTATTATTTTTATATTAATATTTGTGTTATTCTTCACTGTTACTAGCTTCTTTTTACATTTAAAAACATTATGATCACTCACTCATCAAATTGTAAATAGCTTTCAAAATAACTTATAAATGTAATAAGAAGCTAGTAACAGTGAAGTAACACAAATATAATATAATAATTATAATTGTAACAAATCTTCACTTATCTCTCACCAAATTTGTTTTGATTCCAGTAGTTAGCAATACCTTAGTACAGAATCCACCTAGTAGCAGTAACCATAACAATTTAAATAAACAACAAGAGCAAAAAGAAACTGAGACCAAATAGAAATAAAGCTGAGGATGAAATAGACCAATTTATTGAGAAACTAGTCTTTGGATTCCAAAAAATAAGTGAAGATTTGTTACAATTATTAATTATTATATTACAGTTTTAAAAATATTTATGTTTCATTTTCTTTTCATTTTGAGAGGAACTGTTGCAGGCAGCACCAGCACTTTTCTTTAACAATTTATCCCTTATCACTTCTGTTCTTATTAAGAACACACAACTAATTGCTGCATTGATTAGTTATCCTGAAATACAAAAATAGGTAGTGATTGAATAAATAAGTTATTGCATAAACTATCTTCTAAGCACAAGAATTTGCAAATTAATGACTACTAAGTAATAGAATAAATAGAGGGGGGTCCCCAATAATTTCATTTCTGAAAAGGGAGTTTGTATGTGCAAGAAGTTTGGGAACTGCTGCCCATTATTAAGAAACTGCATTTAACTTTCTACAATGACCGAGGGTGGTTTAATAAATTCTCGGAACAGAAAAAAAAAAAAAAAAGTACCGAGACGTTAATATATGGAAGCCAAGCATCTTCATATCAAGTTAAATAACTCAGAAGTTTGAGACAAGTGAAGTTTTAATCAATGTGATAGTTGAAAATGAGTCGGAATAGTAACACTCACCTCACATATGTTTTGAACATAATTACATATAAGTGAGGTGAGTGTTACTATTCCGACTCATTTTCAACTATCACATTCATATCAAGTGTTTATTTTATGTTAATGGAAGGAAATTGATGCCATACTGATTTATTATGTGGTAAAGAAAAAATTAATTACTGAAAGTAACTAGCCTGAAAGTGTTCTGTGAATATCAGAATATTGAATTTAATGTGTATTTTAAGTATAATTTCATTTATGACCAAAAACAATTATTTGAAAAAATTCAACAATGATAATTGTATTGCTACGTGCATGAAAAAGGAAGTTATTCTTTCTAGTATACCGTATACCCATATTTAAATATTCACTAAGAGCTAATAGCTTATGAAATAAATATTATATGTACTAAAAGTAATTTATTTATATATATAAAAGGAAGTCTGCATTATATATTTCCTTAAAGAATGTTTAATAAGGAGAAACATGTAGAATAAGCTTTGAGCCTATATAACAGCTGAATAGATGCTCAACGTTTGTCATTCCTTATTGGTCAGTCTTCATGTGATCATCATTGCTCTGCACAAGGGTAGCGTCCTATGGAATGCAATCTTAATTTATTTGTGCCATCATACATTGTTAATAATTATTGTATCCAGTGATATTGAAGAGTATACAAGAACATCTTATCAGTGAAACCAGTGTATTATTTACAAGTATTATGTTATCTGTAATGCATTTATCTCCCTTGCGGCCATGATCCTGAGATGTAATAATACCTATTACAGTGAATAATGCTAAAAAAAAAAAAAGAGAGAGAGAGAGAGAGAGAGAGAGAGAGAGAGAGAGAGAGAGAGAGAGAGAGAGAGAGAGAGACAGAGAGAGAATCTCAATTAGCTCGCAAATTAATTACAGTGAGTCATCAATTAGCTCGCCAATTCACCGACATAATACTTTGTATTAGTACTTATGACACTGGAACTATTTTTATTTTGCAATATAGTCACCTTGTAGATTAATGCACTTGATCCCATCTCGAAAATAAAATTCCTCCAGGCCTGCAAAATAGTTGTCAACTCCAGCTACCAATTCTTCATCTGAAGCGAGTCTTTGTCCACCAAGGAACATTTTAAACTTCAGGAAGAAATGGAGTCTGACGCAGCCAAATCAGGTGAATAAGGCGGATGTGGCAACAATTCATATCTTACCTCATGTAATTTGCCAT
The DNA here is from genome assembly GCA_030762935.1 of Hymenopus coronatus. Taxonomy (NCBI): domain Eukaryota; kingdom Metazoa; phylum Arthropoda; class Insecta; order Mantodea; family Hymenopodidae; genus Hymenopus; species Hymenopus coronatus. The sequence goes on along the minus strand of CM060881.1, from coordinate 169,925,644 downwards.
CACGACGGCACATGTGTGCAGGCTCGCATTGTGTTGATGGAAGATAACTTTCTTCCTTGCTAAATTTGGCCTTTTTTTGCATATATTTTGCTTTAATTGGTCTAGGAATTAGCATAGTACTCTCCAGTAGTTGTTTTCCCACTGGAGAGATAATTTACAAACAGAATCCTTTTCACATCCCTGAAAACTTATGCCATGACCTTACCGACCAAAAGAATTGCCTTTGCTTTCTTTGGTGGCAGAGAATTAGCATGCTTGCACTGTTTTGACTCTGGGGTGTAGTAGTGGATCCAAGTTTCATCTGTAGTTACAAACTGGCACAAAAAATCTTGTTTGTTGCAGCTAAAATGGGCCAAGCATTGTTCCGATACTTCCATTCTCAGGCGTTTTTGATCCAGCGTCAAGAGTTGTGGCACTCAACTTGCAGATTATTTTTTCATATCTAATACACTAGTCAAACATCTGGCAAGCTTGAGCAAATTCATGCACTTTCAATCGGTGATCTCCATTACCATTTTGTGCACTTTTACAATGTTTTCTGGGGTAGCGGCGCATCTTGGCCAGCCACTGTGCGGATCATTATCTAAGCTCTGCTGACCAAATTTAAATTTGTTTGTCCACTTGGCAACAGTAGAATACGAAGGAGCAGAATCTCCCAGTGTATTCAGAAAATGGGCATGAATGTCCTTTGCTTTCATACCTTTCTTTATGAAATACTTAATCACTGCTTGAATCTCAAATTTTTCCATCTTTGTAAATCACTACATGAGAACAACAAGAGAGCCACGTCACCACTACAAAGGACACTGGCATAACATGTGTTTACAGGCAACAGTCCAATTAATATCACATGAACAACTTGGGGCACTAGGGCTGACCTCTTGTGGTGACTCCTAAAACTTATCGAACTACCCTCATATTATATGGTACAAAGCTTTAAATATGCTACAATGATTTCAGTGGAAGTAGGACTATTTTTTCTGTTATAAAAACATTCATTCTGATGATGGCTGACTATGACAGTTGGTATGTACCTTCAAAAAAATCTTCTTACTTGTACTGAAAAAATACGAGTAAAGTAAAACATGCACAGTGAAGTAACTAATCAAATAGGAGTAGAAACATAGATTACACTCAAACTTCACTCTTGAAATTAAGTAACTTACTTCGGACATGTTTCGGTGGTTGTTGCCACCATTTTCAACAGGGATTCACTGATGAACTTGTGGTAATGGCCTGTGGAGGTCTCTCTTCCAGATAGATGAATTTTGAGATGAGTCCATTTGTTTGTGGTATGTCAAAATTTATGACCTTGTTTTTGTTTTTTAAAATTAATAGATTTTCCCAATCATCTCAAAATTTATCTATCTGGAACAGAGACCTCCACAGGCCGCTACCACAAGTTCATCAGTGAATCTCTGTTGAAAATGGTGGCAACAGCCACTGAAACATGTCCGAAGTAAGTTACTTTATGTCAAGAGTGAACTTTGAGTGTAATCTACGTTTTTACTCCTATTTGATGAGTAAATGTACTTTTAATTTATTTGTTAAATAAATTTTAAATATCTGTTTTCATTAATAATGAAGAAGTTTACTGTTTTCAACAATAATAAATGCCTTTTAATTATGTTACAGCCTATTTTCAGTGTTTTAATCAGCCCTCCACTCCCCAGTTTTATTACCAAAATAAATGGCTAAACATCAGACTTGAATGATCTGGAAGCTACTAGCAATGTTTGTTACCATCTTCTAACTAACAGATCATTTCAAAGATTTTATTAAATGATAAGTTATCCTCACTAATGAAAATGAAGGTTTGGTCATTCAGTGCTTTTGTCAGCAAAATTCTATCAAACTTTCTGATATAGAGTAGGTTTTAAGAAATTATATTTATGAAATAATCTTAGCAAGTAACTTTGTGCTTTAGTTAGGGGCAATGCATTTATAACAGCTTTATGATTTTTATCATGGTGAGTAATTTATATGCAAGTGAACAACCAAATTTTCTATCACTTTCTTAAAAAAATTACATTTTAAAACTCTTTCTACCTTTTAGAGTTGTTTTGTGTATTTAGGTTTGATTACATAAGTCAAAAATCTAATGTGTTCCATTCACGTGACTTTCTCTACATCTCCACAATAAATTATTGTTAAAAAACATTTTTCTTTTACTTAATGCTAATCGAGAAAACATTTTCAGAAAGGGTCTTATTACTTGCTTCCTTGTAAGTAGAAGGGAAATAAGGGAGTGCACTAGACTAAATGGATAGTTAATTCTTTTAAAAGCTGGTTACTATGTAATTGAAGTACCTTTGTTTGTATGGACAGGTGTAGACAAATTCCTGTATGAGAAAAGTTTAAGTATTTTAAAGCTGAAACCAATAACAAGCAATATCTCAAGAATAGTCAACTCCACGAAAAAAATGTATATAACATAAATTGTGTGTTTTAACGATATCTACATGTTTTGTTAAGTAAGTTTTGCCTTTGTCTTACAGCTTACCAGTTCTGCAAAATTCTGCAATATTCATCCAGAATAAACATGTCTTCTTCAGAGGCTTTTCCCAGAAAATTGAAGAAATACATCTTTTTTTTTTTTTGGCTTAATTTCCTTTAACCTGGTTGGTCATATCAGACGATGAATGAAATTGGTCTAATGATGCTCAAATGATCTCGGAGTCCATGGAGCTTAACGTTACTTGACATTCGTCTTCTCAGGATAAGGGAAAACCTCCAAAAAAAACCTTATCCAGGAAACTCACCCTATGCGAGATTCAAACTCACGACCTGTTGAATGCGAGGCAGACACGCTACCACCACGCTACCCAGGCAGGCATATACCTCTCATTTGTGATGTAATTATCTTAAATATAAGAGATTTTAATCAAAATCATTAGAGCCATTTTTGAGAAAATCAAAAATTTCAAAATTTTTTCCATATAAAGCGTAGTTGGGAGTGGGGGGGGATTTTCTTGAAGATTTATGTGTCGCATCCTTGGAAGATATCAAACTTAAATACCAAGTTTGGCATTTAATGGTCTTTTTGTTTTTGAGCTATGCTGCCCACAGACACACACACACACACACACACACATACAGAGAGATATGGACATTTTTCTAAGAATGCTTTTTTTTTTATTCAGGGGGTCTCAAAACATGTATTTCCAGTGAAATCTGTGTATCAAATTTTTTGGTGCAATACAATACCATCTCTGCCTGCCTGGGTAGTGTGGTGGTAGTGTGTCTGCCTCATATTCAACAGGTCGTGAGTTCGAATCTCGCTTTGGGTGAGTTACTTGGATAAGGTTTTTCCTTATCCTGAGAAGTAGAATATTGAGTAGCTTTAAGCTCCATGGACCTCGAGATCATTTGAGCATCATTTCACCAATTTCATTCTTTGTCTGATATGACCAATCAGGTTAAAGGACGTTCAGCTACAAAAAAAAAAACTTCTCTATACATTATGTGCAGAGAAAGTAAAAATAGATTCCCGATCATATTTAATCATCCCTTACGTTATATATTTAAGATGATGTTAATGTACCTGACACTGGTTTGCTTGGACTGGGATCTGCTGTTGTTATTCCTGGTGAGACACTACCAGAAGAGGAAAGTGATGATGGGGAAGGAGGAGCCATAGGTGATCCCTGAGGTTGCCAGAGTGTCTGTGACCCAGGAGGTGCAAGTGTTGTACTCACTGCTACTTTTTTAACTGCAAATAAATAAAGTTCAAATTTGCTTATTTACAAGAAAACTGTGCTCTGAATATCATAAACATACACATACACACACATATCAATTTCCTCAATACTTCTCAATATACAGAGTGATTTATGTAGAACTGACACATTTCTTTCTTTAATTATTCCATTGGAAATTCATTCAATGACCCAATTTTAGCACCAAATTAAGCAGAATGTTCTGGAGTTTTGATTTCTTCTCACTAGATGTGCAGATGTTTATGTTTTATTCCTAATTGCATTGTTGCAGCTGTATCAACATTTTGTTCTTGTAGTCAACGTGAAAATGCAGTATGATGTAGAGCTGAGTAAAGTATATTTTCAAGATGGTGCTACATGCCATACATCAAATGAATCTATGAACCTAATTGCAAGTTTCTTTGACGACTGGATAATTTCCAGGAACCTGTGGCCACCGAGATCTCTGGATTTGACATCGCCAGACTTCTTTCTATGGGGTTACTTAAAAGACAAGGTTTACGCCACACGTCCCCAGACATTGGACGATCTGAAGCACAACATCACAAAGGATATTCAAGCTATTGACAACAGAATCCTCCAAGTGGCCAATATGACGTGTTGAGTTGTGCCTTATGCAGGATGGAGGACAATTTCAACATTTGCTATAGAGATAAATAATCTCCCAAAATTCCTCTACAATTTAGGTATAATAAGTTGTCGCTAGCATAACACGTTTTGAAACAATTAATGAAAGAAATGTGTCAGCTCTATATAAATCACCCTGTATTTCAGGAATAGTAATAGGTTTCTTCCTCAGTTGTGTCACTTATGGTCTGATACATAGGTAAAATAACCCTTTTAGTGCCAGCCCGAATAGCAAATACTGCCTGAAAAGTGCCAAGCAATTTTAGAGCAGAATGCAGGGTTTTGAATTATTAGTAATAAAATGAGTTCCAAATGACATAGAGAGCTGAATCTTTTTTTCATTTTTAGTAAACGGTTTTGTTTACTGTATAATATGCATCATATGTATAGGAAGTCTCTTCAATATTTTTAAAAAATTAAAAACAAAACAAAAATTGGAAAATAAAATTAAAAATCCCAAAATAATCAACAACTAGGTACAGAAAAGCTCATTACACAGAAAGTTCAGGCTAATTAAATGAAAGTATGGATATTTCTTTACTTAAACAGCATCCTGCTTTGGAACCTGAAACTGAACAGAAAAAAAAAAAAAAAAAAAAAAAAAAAAAGGAAACGTCACCAAAACCACACACACATAAGCATGATAGCACTATTAATGAAAACCGCATATAGCAATAAGATACAAATGTAACATAGATTACTGTACAATTTAGCACTTGTGTTGTTGCGTAGTTGAATAGCTGATTCACGTTGTATTCATTGTCTGGCTTCCGTAAATCCATTTTAATAAGTACACTGATTATTTGCATGCATACAAGGTCTGTTATCAGATGCATTTTCATCACTGAAGCTAGAATATATTTCTTTCTCTCTTATGTTGATGTGAGAAACTCTTTCAACAAGATCTGAAAATTCAAAATCACTCGATTTCTACTAATATATTGCGAACTGAAACTTTTATTTTCTTTTTGGTTCGTAACCTCCAGATAGATGATGCAATGTTTCAACCTATAAACAAACACCAGCAAGGGAAATTAAATTTGGAGCTAATTTAATGCTTTGGAGTGAAGATCAGGTCCAGAAATCCTTCAGAAAACCTTTCTCTATGGCTATGACGTAGGAAATAGCAGACTTTCCCGCTGAAAAGAGTTAAAGCGTATGAAAACGGCATCACTATTAGGTCATGATTGGCACTTTTAGCAGAATTTTTGGATCACGATTAGATGTGATTGACACTAAAAGGGTTAATAAGCAGCAGTGTGGATTTAAAACACCTACCTAATCATGTTAAATTTGGTATGGCTAAACAATTACATCCATATGTGCTAATGTACGAAAGTTAAACTTTAAAAATGTGTTTGAACCACAGATGTTCAGTTCTTAATACCAAACATCCATCACTGAGTTACTGGAAGGAAATCTTATCAAATGCACATTAAATACCTCTCATAGAATTCATATACTGTAACTTGAAATGACTTCCAAAACTGCTGTCTAACCCTCAAGTAGTCTAGCACTGTGCCTCTGAGTGTTTGGGCTCCTAAATGCTACACTGGGAAACTGCAAGTAGAAAAGTTGGAGAGTTCTTACCTCTTGCATTTGCTTCATTCACAGCCTGACGAATCTCTTCGGCCAAGGATTGAGAAACACCTTTGTTTATTTCTGTGAAATCTCCTGAACCTTCCCTGGAAGAACTTTGGTCTCCACCTGATATTCTCCTTTCTCTCTCTGCTAAAACTTGTTTAAGCTGCTCGGCCAGTGAGGCAGGTGGTCCTACAAGCCTTGGCGTTGTAATGGGATATGCAGGTACAGCACCTTTACTCCTAGACGTCCATGTTTCTGCACTTGCCTGATGAGGCTGCCCCACGGTGTGCGGATGATAGTGGTGTAGTGGTTGTGCTGTAGGCATGTGCGTCACGTGGCTGTATAAGGAAGTGGATGTTATGTGATGGGGTAGTGCAGACGAAGGGGAATGTAATGAAGAAGGAGAATGTGCATGGTGTGACTTGTGCTGAGTAGTAGTGCTGCTATGTTGTTGCTGTTGCTGTGACTGCTGCTGATGTTGGCTGTGTGAAGAGAACTGCGACACAAGGCTGTGCACATGCGATGTACTGCTAGTTGTGGTCACACTCATGTTATTGTACACTGAAGATGATGGTGAGAGAGATGTAGGACGGTTTGCTGATGATGACGGTGGTGGTGGTTGCTGCTGTTGCTGATGCTGTTGTTGATTCTGAGCATTCATAATTGGTGTTTGTACTTCCTTACTCATTTCTTCCCTTCCTACATACTCAATGTACAAATGTTTCTTGTCATTTTCTTCATCTTCACCCGAATTATCACAGCTCTCGTCAAGTCCATAATCCTGAAGCAATAACAGCGACATCAATATTTGCTGGGAAAGGATATTTTACCTTTCATATCAATAAATACTCATTATTCTTTGAAAAACAGTATACTATATCTAAATAAAAGCTTACTTTCAGCTGTTATAGTATCAGCATCAAAGATAATCCATTCCTACTGCCTAGCAATTATCTCAAATAGTAAATATTCTTATTTTGGTGTACCAAAACTTGATACCTCCTTACTTATATATTGGACTTAACATCTTACAAAGTCCTACTTGAGCACACTTTTCAGAAAGTTTTTAATGAAAATTAATTTTCTTAGAAGAATGAAAGTTTATTAAAAATGTTCATATGTTCTTAATGGTACAACACCTATCTATGTTACTTTTATTTCTATTTCTTTATTATCTCCATTTGTAATACATACTTTACAAGGATCATCAGATTGATTACAAAACTAAACATATAGTATAAATAATAACATGAGTATGTACACTTTACAAAAAAATACAGGGGGTACTGTTATACAGCATAGCTTATTTAACTTTTCTATTTAACATTTTGTACTCCTCTATAGAGTAAAATACATTTCCTGAAAGATACTTTTTAATTGCTTTAAGTTTACAGTTTTCTTCAGTTGTCTGTTTTATTTGTTTAAGCAAATGATTGTATAAATCTTTGTATTTACTTTATATACTTTTGTTACTTAATGTTCTCTTAGTCTGTTTATGAAGTAATTTTGTTTTGTTCTTGTGTCATGTTTGTGTATGTGCATGTTTTTACTTTGTTTTTTTTTTTCTAGCTTAACGTCCTTTAACCTGGTTGGTCATATTGGACGATGAATGAAATTGGTGAAATGATGCTCAAATGATCTCGGGATCCATGGAGCTTAAAGTTACTACATTCATCTTCTCAGGATAGGGGGAAACCCAGAAAAAAACCTTATCTGGGTAACTCACCCTAAGCGAGATTCGAACTCACGACCTTTTGAATGTGAAGAAGACACGCTACCACCACACTACCTAGGCAGCTATTATATATATATAGTGCTAGAAATTTTAATATATTTAGTTTTTATAGGAATTTCTACAAGTATCCGTCTTCTTTAGTTTACATATTATTTGAATGGCATGTTTCCGTAATCTTAATATTCTTTGCATTGTTTTTTTCTGTGCAATACCCCAACCTGTTCATTTTGTTTTGCATACTCTCACATATTATTACTAAATGTGTGTTATAAAATGCAGATGACAGTGTATAATGAGAACAGGAATTCACATACAAACTTCCTAGGAGTATACTCAAAGTGCAAAACAGAAATAAAGATGTTATGTTCTAAATATATCAGCTCTCAAATTACAGCTGTAAAAAGTTAATCAATACCTAATAATGTTGTCATACTTTAGCACTGGCCACTTCCTATCCTACTGTCTCATGTTTGTATTAAAAGATAATCGTGTGGGACTGTACTGAAGTGTATTTCTACTTGGGAGTATACAGGATATAAATTGACACAAGAATGTGGTTGCATTTATGGCTTCTAATAGCACAAGAACAGTTGCACTTGCAACATATCTATAATTTATTTTAAAATACATTTCTAATCTTTCCAATTCATCCAAGTTAAAGAGCAAATGTGTCATTATTATATAACTGGAAATACTATTCATGTTATTATTCGTGTTTAAGATGAGTAATAATGGCAATCCATTTCAAAAAATTGAGAGGGGAAAAGATGTAAGTACTGCCATGAGCTTATTAAAAAGAGTAGTAGTACTTCATTATTTTGAAAAATGTCAAAGAACAAGCCAAAACCATTTTTACACACATTTTATGTAAATGATGAAATTACACAAAAAGTTCAATTTTTATCACTGGACAACAGCTATTTTTTTTTCCTGCAAGAAATTGGGTGATTCTTATGTAGATTTTAATATTGAGTTCAATGGTGTAAACTGTTTTTCTGTCATCTTCAGTTTCAAAACTGAAGTCTGTTTTCTAATTTAATTCCAACTGTAAATGCTAATACTTTTTTTTATATTGATTGACACACTAAAGAAAAGATTATAGTAGAAATAATATTTAATTTTTTTTTTGTATCAATTTAGCACTTTGGTCAATAAGGACCCTGACCTAAAGTGACTCCTGTTGTGAAAAAAACAATTAAACGAATATCCATTGGCCATAATAGTTGGCTCTACTATGAATCCTGGGGTTTAAAAGTACTTACAACATTGTAAGTCGACATTGGGGTATATTATCTCAAAATAATTTGAGATCACCTTGTGGTTTACCGGGAAATATGTGAGTCAGTTGAGAAATTCAATGCTATGTCGGCATGATGCCATGGTAGCTCAGTGGAAGAGCAATTGGCTAGAGACTGGGAGATCCGTGGTTCAAATCCCGGCTATGGCATTGAATTTTTCAGTCTGACTCTACCTCAGTCAATGGAAATGTTCCATAATTTCATTTCATAGCAAACTAGGATTTGTTATATTTCTCACTGAAAATGCAATTTTGTTTAGCAAAAATATAATGCAATCCTATGCCTTTGAGTTATCATGCGGCGATCTTAACTGCAGACTGACTCACCAAGTACTTTATATATATTGCAGTTCAGTTTTAAATTCTACCACTTTCTCTTCTTGAGCAAATTGTCATTCACTATTACAGATTGGGAACTAATTTTTAAAATATCTGTTACAAGCAGCAGAACACACATTACTAGAAGATTTACCTTTTATAAGATGCAAACATCTTCATAATGCTTTATATTAGGTTCTAGCATGAGACCAGTAAATCAATAAGCACTTTTGTGCTTTGGATGGAGAAGAATAATTTGAGTTCTTTCTTATATCGAATGTGCACAGATTTTGGATTTAGTTTCCATATGAGAAAAGTTCAATATAGCAAACATTGAAAAATAAATAGCACCTTAAAAACTAATATCAGACTTTCACATTGTATTATGTATTATTTTTCTTGGCAGGATTTGCATTTTCTACTTAAAATCTGTATTTATCTCTTCTCTGTCGTTACTCTAAGGTTACAATGCTAGGAAGCCATTCAGTGCAAAGCTTACTTCTAAAAAATTCTGAACTGACTAAAAAACCATGCAACAAAATACTGGAAAAAGAAAAGCACACGAGGCCATCTACACAAATGATATTAACAAATAGATTCATACTACACCACACCAATGAACAGTGGTATTAATAATTTATTATTTTATTATCCATAAGAGATAAATCACGGAATATGAAATGGCATCTACTATATAGTCAAAAACACAATATAAATTGCAAAATAGGGTCTCAATTTAAAACTGAGTTAAAAACAACTTGTATAGTAGACACATTTCAAAGAGTGTTGCGTACATTGTTCCCTAATATCCAAAGAGCTTCTAAGGTCAGGTAGCTCTGGTTTTGGTTTTAGGAACTTAAGCTTGGAATAGTTTTTAAGAAGTTTGCATATCCAAAAGCAGTCATGAAATTCCCCCCCCCCAAAAAAAAAAATTTTGCAAATCATGGCTGTTTTGGCTTCAGTAAATAAGTACAATACAAAACCTCTCTTAAGTTTCAAGAGTGCAAATTACAAGACCCATTAGTAAGTTAAAGAGGAATTTAGACATACAATTGAAAGAACATCTAAGAAGTTGTTGATACATTAGTTTCACTCATCTTTTTTGAAAAAAGGAATATGACATATAAATGGAAATAAATAAACAATGCTAATGAGTTGAGAATTTGGGAGAAGATTTATGTACAGAAAAATGAGAAGGGCCATGAATTTTAAAAGCCCAGAATATATTCCATGTTTCAAGCTCCTAAGATCAATGTCACAGCTACCTATCCTGAATAGTGCTTTGGATCTGGCAGCCAAATTAAGAGCTGATGGTGCAGAAAACAGATTACAATAATATACTGGTAAATACTATTTAAATGGAACAAATGAAGTGTTTTTAACCCAATTTTAAATATAGGTGAGAGAATTCACATGTTATTTACTTTGCAAAAATGGTGTTTTGATTCATCAATTCCTGCTTTTATATTTCTTTGTTTTCCTCACTCTCTCAGTTTTCTTCCTTCCTTCTTTTCCTCCCCCTCTCCCAATTCTTACTTCTTTCATTTGATTGCTTTAAAGTTAAAATATTTAAGACCACATCTTTATCTTTAAATGTATTCTCTTATCAACATATTGCTAAGATAAAAACAAAAAGACCAAACAACATTTCTGTATAATGAGGGAGGGGAGGACATTAAAAGATGAAAAAGGAAACACAACTGGTGTAAAAGTATTTCAATAAATACTATTAAGTTACTACTGAGCATTCAAAAAAGTTATAATGCAAATGTATTTAATATATGAGAAAACTATCCTTTTCAACCTACCAGCTTAAGCAAGTTTTGAAACACGAGTTTAAGTACTTTGTAAATTTTAAAGTACAATTTACAAATATACTATACGTTTGTATAGTATATTTGTCTCATATGTTTGTTTAGTTTTATTTGAACAACTGCAGTTGCTTAGATGATAAACATTAAATGGCTACCTTTTCTTAGTCCAAAGTTCTCTGGTCAACAGCTTTTTATGCTTAAGGAGGATTGCACTTCTTGTCTGATAACAAAAATATCCTAGAATTTGTAATAAGAGCAAAATACAATGGCTGCATACTACTTCATGAATCAGTATACCATTTATGAAAACAGCCGAACAGAATTAAACTTACTAATGTTTGAACAATTTACATTTATCAGAAAGAATGTGAATTTTTATATTGTTGAAAATCATTTGCACAACTGCTTATTAAAACATATTACATATTCAAAAAAATACAGATTAACTGCTCACTCAAAATATAGAAATTTCATGGTGAGAAAAATGCAAGCTTCCTTAAAATAATACTTCTCATAAGGGTGAATGCTGATGATAAATGAAATGAAATTATAATTTATGAAAGAAAATTTTCCAGGGCTAAGTTTAGGGCACCTTCTAGCATTTACCAGTTATGAGCACTGAGAAAATCGGGAAAAAACCTCGGTCATGGAGAACAGTCCTGGAAAGATTGAACTACAGTGTAATAGACTCAACTTTTGTTTCAAACTTATAAAATATTCTCAAAATTTCACTCCACTCTACTCCTTATCACATGGAAATATTCCACGTGCAAAATTTCTTCTTTTGTCTGGGTTACTACATTTATTGCCTTCACTCTCTGACCTTAGCTTGCATTCAAAAGTCACTAAACAGCATTCACTAATATTTTTAATCAATTTTTTCAACTTTTTATTTAAACTAGAAAATGCGGGGCAAGTTCTTTTTGACATACTTTGATTGAGAAAGTCTCCAATCAAAACTATGATATCAAACATGAGAGCTTCTCCCTGTCAGTAACAACCAATTTAAGAAATAATTAACTCCATGATTCTGGAAGACTAAACTGCCCTTAGAAAATAAATTATATATGGATTGTTTTTCTATGAGTATGTGTTAATTTATTTATAAACACCTGTATAGTGATGTTTGTGTTACAAAAACCGACTCAAATGCTTTTATCTTTTATTTAATCACATCACTGTCACAAGCTTCTATGCATATTTGCAAGTTATGAAAATAATATGGTGTTGCAAAATTCATATAAATGTATTCAAAATTTTCTCGGGCTTCTAGCCAGGTAAAAAGTTTTTACCTGGCTAGAAGCCCGAGAAAATTTTGAATTAACACGTCGCCAGGAAAGCTTTAGTTCTTATTTTCATATAAATTTATAAATCCTTATGGAATGTTCAGCTTAAATATGATTTTTCTTAGATAATACCCACGGAAAGAATGAGAGCAAAATGATGTACCATGTAATAAGTTCACATAACAAATAAAACATTGTAAATTAGGAGATATTCTATCATTTTAATATGGTAAAATTATAAATACTTAGACATTAAAGCATATGAAAAGTCACTGAATGATGCGCATAGAGCACAAAATTCTCTTAAAAATGAACGTGACTATTGTTTTCCTGATTTTTCACTTTTAAGATGAATAAATATGTTGGAAAAAATTAACATGAGGTCAGTTCAATAACTATTCCACTAAGGAATGGAAATGCCATATTTTTCAAACACAAAATATTCATCTCAATAAATCCACATTTTAGGGATACACACTCCTCCCAACATTCCTCTAATCTTCTTGAACTCTCAGAAAAATAGAAATTGTCAAGTTTTGCAAAAGTTCTTTGTCTCAACAATGACTTCCTCATTTGATCTAAACTTTGTTTTCATGATGCATTGCTTCATGTTTGGGAAGAAGAAATCACAGGGAAATATGAGGGGTGCAACAGCAAATCACAATGCAATTAATGCAGTTTGGTGGCAATAACTACAGATGAATATCTGGTTGGTTGCTAATACTCAGCATATTGGGGTTCTTGCTTCCCAGAAATGCAATGAGACATCTGCAGCTGTTAGATTTTGACACTTCATGAGATGAGTCATATTCATTCTAGAATCCTCTTCTCTACAAAGTATACAATTTGAAGTTGGAAGGATGTTGAGTTTATGTAGATGGGCAGTGAAGCAATCATGCCCTGTAATTAATCGAAACAGAGCAACAGCTTTTGATCATGGACATTCTGGAATTATTGTTGCATTGTTCAACAAGGTTTTCCATTGTTTATTTATACTTTCTTGATTTAAACTGTCATGTTTTATGTTGGATGGTTTTCTGTATTGTAAGTTTCGATGAGTGAAGCAATAATGATGAGTTTTTAGTTTGGTGCATCGTTGTGCATTTTTTTTTTTTGCTAAGGTATTTTGCCTTTTCATTGCAAGGACTCCACAGTGTGTGGTAATCCACTGTAAAACTATCAATTCGTGAAGAGATTGTAAGTGTTTAATTTTGGTAGATTTCAGCTCTTCTTTTTGTTGTACATTGACAAATGGCTTGTAAAGCAGATTTTCAATCACTAAAGATGACTGCTTTATTGAAGAGATTAATGTGTTAGAAAAGCTGTTTCAATACAAAATTGATTGTCTCAAATTCACCATCGAAATGGGTTGAGTTTGGACCAAGAGATATGCAAGAGCAAAATAATTTGCTGTATATTAGTCTAGATGAATATGTTGATGTAATGAAACAGCACTTTCTAATTTTATTAAATGGGGTCCTGTCTCCAAATTCTTGTCAAATTGGGCCAAATAGCACACTGTAGTATTGTCTAGCAATATATTTTTCTTTTTCTGAGGTAAATGAATGTGATATCCTTCATATCCCAAAAAATTGTCACCTCTTTTTTCCATCTTCTTTGGAGCAGATTCACTGGAAGCAACCCACTGTTTTGATTGTTGCTCAATTTCTGGAGAATAGTGATTAAATCCACATCTCATCGATGGTGACAACTCAATGCAAAAAATAAATACTTGGGATTTTGCTTAAGTAGCTCCAGATACAACTTCAAAGTTAAAAGCTGTACCTGCTTGTTAACACTGAGTAACTGTAGCACCTATTGGACTGATAACTTTTGCATCTTGAACTTATGCAAAATGCAAATGATGTTCCTGTCAATATACATATAACCTCTGCCACTTAGCGAACTTTTGTTCAATGATCAGGGAGAATCATATCATGGATTTTATCAATGATTTTCTCATCTGCCAGGCATGCTAAGTTCATCAAAAACTCCTGCTTGACCATATTTAAAATTGTTGAACCAGCATCTAACTATTGTCTTAGATGGCAAAAGGTCTCCATAAACTGCTTTTATCTCATTACTTTACCATCCGAAAGTAAAAAGTGCTGCATTTTTTACATTTTAGCAATGTTGAAAAATATGTGTTCCATTCACATGACTTCCTCTACATCTCCTCTACATTATTGTTAAATAGCTTATGCTTCTATTTACTTCATGATAATCAAGAAAAAATCAGCAGAAATAGTCTTATCACTTGCTTCCTTGTAAGTAGAAGCGAAATAAGGAGTACTATAGGTGGTTGCTGTGTGACTGACATTCCTTTGTTTGTATGGACAGGAGTTCACAAATTCCTGTATGAGAAAATTATGTTTTTCCAAGCTGAAACCAAAAACAAGGAATATCTAAAAAAACAATCAACTCCAGAAAAAAAATGTATATAACATAAATTGAGTGTTTTAAAGGGTTCTACATATTTTGTGTGGTAAGTTTTTGTCCATTTATTATGGTTTAGCAGTTATGCAAAATTTCGTAAAATTGATCCAGAATAAAGTAGTCTTCAGAGACTATTCCCAGAAAATTCAAGATATACATTTTATTTGTCAGGTAAATATCTTAAATATACAATATTTAAATCAAAGTCATTAGAGCCATTTTTAAGAAAATCAACATTTTCAAAAAAAAGTTCCATGTAAAGGGTAGTTGGAGGTGGTGGGATATTCTTGAAAATCTTTGTGTCACATCCTTGGAAGATATCAATCTTAAATACCAAGTTTATGGTTTTTTCGTTTTTGAGCTATGCTGGCCACACACACATACACACACGCACACAGACACATACATGCACACACATAGACCTTTTTCTGAAAATACTTTTTTTTGGATTCAGGGGAACCCAAAACATGCATTTCTGGTGAAATTTCGGTATCAAATTTTTGGGTGCAATACAATACCTTCTCCATACACTATGTACATAGTATGTGTAGAGAAAGTAAAAAACCTACTGAAATACCTATCATCCAAGCTAACTTATAGATCCGTGCCAAATTTGTTTTGGCAAAGTGTAAGAAATTACAGTGTATGATGGCAACACCAATTTGCCTTAGCAATACCATCTATTCTGAAACAAGGCTGCCTATTGAACTGCCCTTGTAAAGGTGCCTCTAGTGACTAGACTGGCTACACAAACTAGTGTCAAACTATTCATATTCAAAAGACATATAAAACACCACAAAAGTGCTCCAAAGAATCTAAAATCATAAACAGCATTGCATTAATAACTAACGTAAATGAAGTAAAAGTTATCCTTTTCTCAAATTCTTTCCTCTGAAAAATTCTTCTGTCCTATACTTAATACTGAAGGAAATGTGTACAAATTTTCTGGAAAATTCTTTATGTTACAAAACAATCAAGGCCTAGACTGAATAGGCAGTATGAAATTCTGGCTGCTTTAAGAAATTATGTGTGAACTGTCTCCCATTACCATACATTTAAAATAACATCAAATTGTCCATCTTTCTACTACAATGTGTTAGGCATGGCTTTAGCAGGACTTTCATTATTTGTTCAATTTAGCAAGATTTAAAATGTTAATTTAAATCAAAATTTATTTTATTATACATATATGCAGAAGTTATTTGGAAGGACCTGTTAAGCTAAATGCCTTAAAAAAAAGAGTAATTAAGATAGAAAATTTTAAAATAACAATGAAAACAAAGAAAGCTGGAACATATTTTGAGGTGGTTTAAAGAATCTTTATTCATGTAACTTAAATAATTGTTTATTATTTAATGTTAAAAAATAAAGACTAAAAATGCATATTACTTTTCTTAACATTAAATATCTGTAACTTGAAGTTTAAAATTCTGATGTCAATTCAATACATTTGTATACTAACCTATATTTCTGCTGACTTTATTGGTACTTTTGAACCTTAAACCTTGAATTTTTTTGTTTATTTCTTTCATTCAATGGTATGAAAAAGGCTGACTGTCCTCAAATTCATTAGAATAAACAAATAGAGAAAACAAAATAAATACTCCTGTCTGCAAAAATGTATTAGGACTCTTCAAATTACAGAATGAAACATCTTTTATCACACAAGTATAACATCATATACTGAATGTTATGTTACAGTTAACCTCCTCTCTACCCTTTTAAGACATTCTGAATAATATGGCTGCAAAGCAGAGATCTTGCATTGGAAACAAAAGAACAAAATTTCATGTTTGATAAATGTTAAGCAAGTACCAAACTATTGTTATTTTCCCTTCTTGTGCTTTATTGTTCTCTTTTTACATGGCTGATGCAACATCTTTGATTTTCTTTACTTGATACAGAATTCCATCTCTAACAAGCTAAAAGCTGTAATACCTACATAAGGTGTTCATTTATTTATTTTTAACTGGATATAAACACAAACTGTTGAAATGTCTTCATATTGCATCTACTGTCAAAAAGCTCATTTACTTCTGAAATAAGATCTTAAATAAAATATTCCTTTAAAATGCAGACTAGTATGGATGCTTTAATTTTAAAAATATTAATTTGTCAAAATGTATACTTATTTATTTAGGACAAACTGTAAAATCTTGGAACATTTTAAGAGACATTCATGTCCATCCTCAGCATGGTGGCTTCTTTCCTCAGCATGAGCACCTAACTGCTGCTCCTTGGCAATAAACTTTATGGCATTATTGACTGGCAGGATTTAAAAATTTAACAGACTCTTGGGAACTTTTTATAATGAAGATCTTTTTCCAAGTGGTGAGTTACTTCTGTCAAGGGTTTAATAATTTCATTTCATTTCCAATGTTGTGATTGTGTCCAAAAATGGTATGCTTCAGCTGGTTTGTCAATGTTTAAATTATATTTCTGTTATGCTTTTACAGTCTGCCATTCCAAGTTTCTGTTGGTCATTTCTATGTTAAGATGTAAGAATCATTTGACGTGATAAATGCCAGAATTTGGTGTAGCTGTTCTTTAACAATTTCCTTAAAGTGATTTATTTTGTGGAGTCACTATAATATTGTAGTTTCTGACAATTTTTATAAACTTCTTAAAAACCCGAGGACCATGTATAAATTTTCTATACATCAAATACTTATCCTCTATTTTCTTTAAAAAAGTAATTTGTGGCAATTCTATTTTTTTTACCATCTTTAATCATTTTGTTTATGGAAACTGAATTGAAACCATTTAAATCTGCTGTCTTGAGTTTGTGGTAAACTTCCCTCACATAGTCTTATTCTTTTAAGAGTTAGTGCTCATGCTGAGGATGGAGACAAATTTCTCCTAAAGCTTTCCAAGATTTAACAACTTGATGTAACTGAAGCTTAAGGGTGATCATGGACTTGTTAATATTTAAAAATTAAAGCTACACCAAAATAAAAATAGCTTCACAGTTATGGTGCTTCTGTCAGTAATATAAAATATGGACATGTTTGCTTTGCATGAATTGGTTAAAACCTTGAATAATGCTCAGGAGACAGACCTGTAGTTTTTTCTTAATGGCTTACTTTTGCTTACTTTATAGATATCTACTTGCTATACTTTGTTTATGTAACACACTGACACAATAAGAGAAGAACATTTTAGTGTTTCAATAATATTCAATTTATTTGATGTACCTTATTTATTTATCCTTCTTCTCCAAAAGGTACACATGTGTAAGTGAAATAATCCTGTACAATGAAGGAGACGAGAGAATGCATGTAAATGAACAAAAACTCCTGATACTTTATTGTAATTAAATGCACCATTAACTAGAAAATAGCATTTAAAAATAGGAGTTTCAAGATCTGTGTATACTTAAAACCTCTACATGTAGTTTAAAAGGTAAATTTTAATTATTATGCAGCATCATATTGCAGAAGTGAAAAATAAGCATTCCAAAGTTTATGGCATTCTTACGTGAAACATCTCTGTGTTGAATTTAACAATGTATATACAGCAAAGACAAGATAGTTGATTACAGGGTATGAGAAATTTATAGAATTCTGCGAATTTAATACCTTTGACATTTTGAATGGGAAGATGTGAATGGGGAATATACATTTGTTAGTAATAATAGGCAAAGTGTGATTGATTACAAATTATGGCCAATTAACGTGTTATATTTTAAGCAATTTTAACGTACTAAAATTAAGTTCTAACAGTGGCCATTTTCCATTGATAGTGGACATAAAAATACATACAGAGTAAATGGTTCACAATTTAAGAGAGGAAAAGTGTAACATAGAAGAATGGAAGGAAGAGTATTGCAATAAACTTAGGCAGACATTAAATTCTAATTAAGGCCAGATATATTAGTGTGAAACAAGTTTTATGACAAAAGAACAAGAAATTGACATGAATATTGTAAATATCATTATGGTAAGAGCTGGGGAGGAAATGAAAATTAGAAAGAAGGTCTATAAAAGAGATGAGGGCTGGTTGATGAATGTAGAGTACCTAAAAGACAAGTCCAACAGTTGCTCATAAAACAGAGGGAATTAGGATAGGAAGAGTAAATGTAAGGGAGGGATTTATATAATTCATTACCAGAACAAAAGAAAATAAGCTGGGGGGAAAAAACATGAAAGTAATTTGATACAGAACCTAAATGTAAATAATGTAAATGAGATATGGAAGGGTAAAAAATCAATGTATAATAAATATGTACATAATCCAGTATACAACCAGGAGAATGGATGAAATATTTTAAAGAACTGTATGCGGAGAAAAGGAGTAAAATGAGATCGGAAATTGGGAAATGGGTAATAACTAGAGCCGGTCAAGTCAGCTTTCAATGTCGCTCGTTTCTCACTGCTGCTTAGCGCACCTCTTGCAGCCAGTAAATGCAGCTGAATGCATAGCTGGCATGAGAGAGGTTGACCAGCGAACATATGGGAGTCTCAATTCTAGCAAGAAGCCTGAGTTTCGATAATAGCAAGACTGCTGTGTAATGCACAGAAACTTGCATAATCAGTCTTGCAATTTATATTATTTCAACTGTTTAAATAATTTAAGATTTAAATATCCTACCAGGATAAAGGGTTACGAACGAAAAGCGGTATGAAAGAGTATGCACATATATCTATGTAGTCTCCACTTTTATTACAAATAAGTGTGCATATATTTTATTACTCCTAAGAGGTTTATGTTGCAAGAAGTAATTTTATTTTCAGTTGTAATCTGAACAGGTTTATACATAGTAATACAAAGTAAAGGTATGTTCAAAACTTGCAAATATGCATAGAAGCTTGTGACAGTGATGTGATTAAATAAAAAATAAAAGAATTTGAGTCGATTTTTGTAACACAAACATCACTAATTTTTACTTACTGGGGACCGGTTTCGGGTAACAGTTGTTCACATTTTCAACCCTTAATTCCGACTCTAAAATGGGAACAACTGTTACCCGAAACCGGTCCCCAGCAAGTAAAAATTAGTGATGTTTGTGTTACAAAAATTGACTCAAATTCTTTTATTTTTTATTTAAAGGTATGTTATTAACGATTAATTTGCTGATTCAAACCGTTTACTGTTAATACATTTGAAATATATGCACTGTGAAACGATGAGTCATCTTGTGTTATTTTTATAATGCAGTTCTGCCTTATCAACCTCTTTAGGTTTTTAAACAATTTTCCTAGCTTCCTAACAATGTTTCTAGCCTGTTTATTTATTTTTTTTTTTTTAAAGGTATTTTACAATTCTCCTATCTCTTTAAGGAAGTTGACGACAAATGCCTTTAATAACATAATATACACAAAAATATGAAAACTATTTTACTTCACAGAAGAATGCTATTAATATGTACTGTAATTTAAGGTAATTTATTACACAGTATGGTCATGCTTGAAAATTTTAACTACAAATTTAACATGTATTTTTAATATATAGCACTCATTTAAACACACCTCACATTTCAGTAGTTTTGCTGTACACAGCTGGCCACATTTGCAAATTTTTTGTTGTTACTTTCTCTTCACATACTAGTTCATAGTGAACAGAGAAGGTATTGTAATGCACCCAAAAAATTTATACCAAGATTTCACCAGAAATATATGTCTTGGGTCCCTCTGAATCCAAAAAAAGCATTTTTAAAAAAAAGGTATGTGTGTGTGTGTGTGTGTGTGTGCATCTGGACAGCATAGCTCAAAAATGAAAAGACTGTTAAATATCAAACTTGATATTTAAATTTGGTATCTTCCAAGGATGCAACACGAAGATTTTCAAGAAAATTGCTGCATCCCCAACTAACCTTAACATGGAAAAAAAGTTTGAAAATTTTGATTTTTTCAAATATGGATTTAACGATTTTGATTAAAATATCTTTATTTAAGATATTACATAACAAATAAAATGTATATCTTGAATTTTCTGGGAATAGCCTCTAAAGACCTCTTTATTCTGGATGATTTTTATTGAATTTTGCATAACTGATATACTGTGAGAGGTAGACAAAAACTTATTACACAAAAGATGTAGATCTTGATAAAACAAACATTTATGTCATATACATTCTTTTCATGGAGTTTCCCATTTTCGAGACATTCCTTGATATTGATTTCAGTTTTAAAACAGTTAAACTTTTCTCATAGGGTGACTTCTCTACTCCTGACCACACAAAGAAACAGATTTCAATCCCATAGCAACCGCATTTTAAACATTTGACTATCAGTTTTGCCTAGCGTCTTTCCTTTTTTCCCTTCTACTTATAACTAAATAATACGACCATTTCTGCTAATGTTTTAGTATGAAATAAATAGAAGAATAAGCTTATGAACAATAATTTGTTACAGAGATGTAGAGAAAGTCATGTGAATGGAACACATCAGATTTTTTAAATACATTTTTATAGGCAGAGGCGTGGCTTACGAGTAATGAGCGAGAGTGGCACGGGTTTTGACCGCCTCTAGTAATAACTATGTAGATATACTGGATGATGTAATAAGAAGTGAAGAAATAATTCAGCAGGTGAATTAATGAAGAGAAACAAAGCAATTGGAATAGATGGTATCCCGACAGAGTTCCTTAAGAAATGGTGCACTGAAATAAATAGAGTTAAGGTTCTAGTAGACTTATTTAATACAATTAAAGTGAAGGGTTATACACTGGAAAAGTGGAGGAAAGCAATCAAAGCAAAGCATTCCATTACTATCAAACGAAGGCAAAATGTTTACTGGTATTATGGCAAGTAAGATACAAAGAACATAATATTCTCTCGGAATTTCAGAGGGAAAAGGGAGAACAGCTGATAATTTATTATAAAATACTTGAAAGACAAGAGAGGAAAGTTATACATGGCTTTTGTGGATTTAGAGGAAGCATGTGAGCGGATTAGAGCTACAATTGTTATGGCATAAATTATTGAACATAGGAGTATGTGAACATATGGTGCACACCCTTGGTGCACTATGTAGTATAAAAGTGGAGGAAGGGGTTATAACAAGAGAAATGCAGCAACAGAAAGGCCTTAGGCAAGGATGCGAGTTAAGTCCAGTCCTATTTAATTTACATATGAGGGCTGTCCCAGAAGTACCCGACCTAACAAAGCATAAAAATATCTTTATTTCTCTACACACTCTCCTTTCAGCTAGATACACTTTTCCCAGTCATGTTCACTACCTTTAATACCCTGTTTATAGTGAGAACTACTGAGGTCTGCAAAATAGCCATCATCTGAGATTCCACCTCTTCATTGTTGGCAAATCGTCTACCACCAAGCCATTTCTTCATGTTTGAAAACGGAAAATGATCAGAGGGGGCTGAATCCGATGAATAGGGTGCATGAGGGAGCAATTCAAACTTCAACTCATTGATTTTGGCCATGGCAATAATCTACGTGTGGACTGGTGCATTGTCTTGATGAAACAAAACTTTCTTTTTCGCTAAATGCACCCATATTTGCTCTATTCATCACTCAAATGCTATAACAAGTTCATATAATATTCGCCATTGACTACCTTTCCTTTTTTGAGATAATCAATGATAATTATCTGCATGCTTCCCAAAAAGCTGATGCCACAACCTTGCCTGCAGATGAAACTGTTTAGACCACTCGCCTCTCACCTAGATGGCCCGGGTTCGATCCCAAGCGACCGCATGTGAGATTTGTGGTGGACAAAGCAACCTGGGGCGGGTTTTCTCTGGGTTCCCCCGCCATCGCATTCCACCGGTGCTCCATCTTCATTCATGTATCACCAGTGCCATAAGTAGTTTAAGCGGGCGTTAAACACTATATAAAACAAAACAAAACAAAACAAAACAAAAAAAAAAAAAAAAAGGATGAAACTGTCTTCACCTTTTTGGAGCCGATTCTATCCTTCCAAACCACTGTTCTGAGTGTTCCTTCATCTCATGTGTGAAGCGATGAACCCAGGTTTCAACAATGCAAAAGCTCAGCTTTATTGCAGTGAAACATTGCCAAACACTCGAGTGAAACATCAAGACACTGTTTTTATTCTACTGTGAGCAAATGCGGCACCTTCTTGCACACAACTTTCTCATATCCAAATTTTCAGCCAGTATGCAATATACAGAATTTTTTGAAATGCCTGCAATGTCTGGTAGCTTGCGCACTTTCAGACTTCCG
The DNA here is from genome assembly GCA_030762935.1 of Hymenopus coronatus. Taxonomy (NCBI): domain Eukaryota; kingdom Metazoa; phylum Arthropoda; class Insecta; order Mantodea; family Hymenopodidae; genus Hymenopus; species Hymenopus coronatus. The sequence continues at coordinate 169,902,682 of CM060881.1, read as the reverse complement.
TCATCCAATACAACTTTGTGCATTTTCTTTACAGTTTCTGGACTGGTAACCCCACTGGGTTGACCACTGCGATGTTCATCATGGCAGCTCGTATAGCCGCACTTAAACTCTGCCACCCAATATTTCACTGTTGTAAACGAAGGGGCAGACTCCCCCAAAGTAGAATCTACCTCAGCTGTAATATTAGTTGGACTAAGACCTTTCAAATGAAAGTATTGTATCACATAACAATGAAAATCCAGTTTTATCCATGTTTACAAATTTGCTGAGAGCATTCGATAATGATAGCTGCCAAACAAATGCTAAACAATGTAAAATCATCAAACTTCAAACTTAAGCTATCTAAGGTTGGTGCTTTTTAGCATTGTAGTTGTTTGAAACAACAACCGCTATCTATACGTCAGGTTGAGTGCTTCTGGGACAGCCACTGTACTGTAAAGATTAGAGTTTAAAAGTGAGCCAGTTCAAGACACAAATTATAGTGTTCAAAAAAGGGGGGAAATTGAGCAAGCATGAAAAATGGAAGAATGAAAATAGAAAAGAGTATAGGGAGTGGGAGAATATATTTATCAGGGAGTGAAAATAGACAGTTGTGGCAATTGGGAAAAACAAAAGAAATTTGCATTGGCCAAAGGAAAAGGAGCTTTATCAGCTACAAAAGTTGCAAATACAAAGTATATAATATAAATATTAGATGGTTAGAAAAAGTGTACAATATGGTGGTTTTTTTTTTTTTTTTTTGTAGTGTTTAACGCCCGCTTGAACTACTTATGGCACTGCAGGTGGTGACACTGATGATACATGAATGAAGATGAAGCCCCGGTGGAATGCGATGGCGGGAGAAACCGGGGAACCTGGAGAAAACCCGTCCCAGTGCCACTTTGTCCACCACAAATCTGACATGCGGTCACTTGGGACTGAACCCGGGCTGTCTAGGTGAGAGGTGAGTGGTCTAACCACTCGACCATGGCACGGCCAATATGGTGGTTGAGGCACAAAAATGTTATATGGGATAGAAGTATGGGGAATAGAAGGAGGATGAGAAGTCATACATGAGGTGAATAGGAAATTTTGTAAAGAAATGCTTGGATTACCAAATGCAACCGTCAGGCAGGTAGCACAAATAGAGCTGGGTAGAGTGGCATGTAAGGGAAAGATTATGGAAAGGGCATTTCAATAGAATATTGAACTTGGAGGGAAGGAAGTTTTAAAAACAGTGTTGAGAAAAGTTTATAGATCAAGGGAAATAACTTGGAAAGTAGTGGGTGGGGGGAAATATGGAGAAGAAGAGAAAATAATGTGAATAATTTCTGGAAGTTGGCAACGAAAAGATTTGAGGATATTTAGTGAGATAATTGAAACGAGATCTTTAGTTTTTTATATACCAATGAAAGACTCATGGGGAAGGGAAAAGTACATAGATGTGACAAATAAAGAGGAGCGAGAAGGTATTGCATGGCTGAAAGCAGGAGTATGAGGTAAAAAGTTGAAGGAAGAGTATTCCACAAAACCAATGTCCTATATGTGACGAAAATGAAGGCATAAAGTTTAAAATAGATAGAAATGTAGCGGTAGTTGAAATGTTTCAAAAACACAATAGGAAGATTGGACAATTCTTGTATATAGTGAAAATAAATGGGTATGGACAGTAAATAGACAAAAAAGGTGTGATAAGCTAGAATTAATAAACTATTGTAAAATATGAGTAAGCCCAGTAAAGAGCCATGGCTGAACACCAGTCATGTTCACCTGTATACAGCTTAGCGAACATCGCACATGTAGAGAAAGTAACAATGGAGTGCAACTAGTAGACAGGTAGCACAAATAGAGCTGGGTAGAGTGGCAAGTAAATTCACATTATAAATTATGCTTTCCTAAAGGTGCTAACAACTGCCAAACTGCAATATACTTAAAGAAAATTTATGTGTAATTCTTTTGGCTATTTCATTTTTAATATACCCATTTTAAAATTGGACTAGTGCTTCATAACAGCACATACATCTAATTACCAGTCAATGTTTAAAGTTTGTATTTTGAAATGAGTGCATATTCATTTGGTACATTGATTAGTCACACTGTTACTGTGGAATACTGTATAGTAACAACTTGCATGCACCATCTTGTCACATGATTACATTAGACAAGCCATGTTGTTGGAACACCGTGAAGAGGGAAGATGTTTATGGACTTGTGGTGATTACATTTTTTATTATTTGCTGCTTACTGCAAGAAAATGGATGGTTCAAAACTGATTAGTGACATTGAAAAATACCAGTTTTAAAGTGCTTCACCACTTCCAATCTGGATTTTCTTTGTACTGGCGGGGAATCCAATAATGAAACATGTCTCTACAATTTATCTAAAAGTGCAATGCAGCCTAATTCTAAACAGAAAATAATAAATTTCTTGGCAAGAAACAATACTAATGAACAGTAAATTATAGTCAGCAAACATGCAATGTGTTATCACAAAGTTAAGCACGATTTCAAAATACTCGTAGTTTAGATTATGTGTATCTCACTTAGCAGATGTTTGGTGATAATTTCAGCAAAAAGTAATACAGTAGCTTTAGTAGAGAATGTGTTGGGACTGAAAAGTGTAAGCAATTTTATTTTATGAAGAATTTTGATCATTTTGAGATAATTTAAAGTCATTAAATACTCTGAAATTTGATCTGCAAAAAACCCCAAAAAACTTAACATTTTTTACTGACCACCTTTCATTGGATATCCCCAATATGAGAATGCCTGTCATATTTATTGAATGTCCTGGCTCATATGTATACACAGAAAGTTCAAAAGAACATTGAAAAGAGAAAATGTGTTAGAATTTGATAAAATAGAGTTTATCAGGGTTTCAATGACCTTATTATTGTTTTTAGCAATGCAAGGAAAAATTTTAAGTATAAAGTATGATCCATCAAATTGGAATATAAAATAAGTAAAACATGATGTAAAATATTGTTCAGAAAAAAAAATCCACCCTGGAGCTTCTGTTGAAATTTTAAGAGAGTACAAATAAATGTTAACTTTGCATAAATTGATATAGGTATTGTTTTGCAAGTCCATATTTATAGTACTAAAGCAGGGGGTGCTTCCTTATTGTCATTTCAAAACTCTGACAAGTCTAAGCTCATAGATCAAAACAAACTCATGGGACTGTTTTGAAATACTGCACAGAAGCAGGGACACATGAAAATGGTTACATGTTAATCTAATTTAAAAATGAACTTGTCCTGATGTAATAATTTTAATTGTTTTCTCACAGAAACTGTGTAAAGGACAGGAATTGGGTAGGTAGAGTCAGACTTTCATTAAAATTAACGCAATTAACCATAATAGTTGGCTTTACTATGAATCCTGGGACTTAAAGAACTTCCAACATTGTAAGTCGCCATTGGGTTTGTCATCTCAAAATAATTTGAGATCACCTTATGGTTTACCAGGAAACATGCGAGTCAGTTGAGAAATTCAATGCTATGCTGGTATGTTGTCATGGTAGCTCAGTGGTAGAGCAACTGGCTAGAGACCAGGAGATCCGTGGTTCAAATCCCAGCTATGGCATTGAATTTTTCAGTCTGACTCTACCTTGTCCTTATGTAGTATAATAAAATACACTATTCAAGTGCTTTTGAGTATGAAGTATTGTCACATGGAACTTCAAATTTGTAAGCTGCAGTTCACCTGAGCTAGCTGAGGTATGGTTTCAAGGGACATGTTGCAGTTTTTCTTTTGATATTTGTTTCTTTCTATGATAAGCAGGTTTTGTTTATAGTGTTAAAAAAGCTGTTACTTTGTTTTTATGCATGCAAGTCTCTGAATAATGGTGAAACAATAACTGTATTTTATAACCTCTTTTGGAAAATCCAATATTTGTGAGTCAATGCATAAAGAAAATGATTTCTGAAATTCCCCGTGATTTGCTACTGCAACTGCACATTCATCAGTGGCTTTTGGTCTTCTTTACTTTCAAATTTATTGCATCTTAAGCTTGTTTTGTGATTAAACTTGGCGATGTTGACTTTTTGCCATGCTAATGAATGTGTGCCTTGTAGTTTTCTTGGCTAGGAGGTGTGTGGTTTGGTCTTTAGCAATGGTGATTCCTGGCTTGTTGGCAAGTGGATGTGACTGATTAAAAAATATGTATGAAAAACTATAATTTGTTACATCCACATGACCTTCTCTACCTCTATCATTTATTACTAATCAAATTATTGGTACAAAAGTTTATTTTTCTATCTACTTCATTTTAAATGAGATAAACCTTTGCAGAAATAGGTGTATTACAAACATTTCATCATACACACAAAAAATATAGCAGTAGTTAAATCTTTTAAAATGTTTAAGAATTGGAAACTTTATACCGGCCTTATAATTTCATATTGTTTCCATACTATCATGAGAAACAAATATCAGAAGAACTTAAAATCTTCCATGTAAAGGGTAGTTTGGAGTGGGGGATTTATTTTTATCTTGGTGTCACATCCTTGGAAGATACTGAATGAACTTAAACACCAAATATAGTATTTAACTAGCTTTTTGTTTTTGAATTATCTTGTTTGCATGCATGCACATACACCTAAACATGTTTGTTATTTTTTTTTTTTTCTTTTTTCTTTTTTAAACATATTTCCTGCAAAATCTTGGCATTAAATTTATGGATGGATTACAATATTTCCCCATACTATACATAGTAGAAAAAGTAAAACAATGCAGATCAGATGATTAACACCAAAACTCTTTATGCCAAATTAAAAAGCTATTAATAAGTAAGTATATTGTTCATCTTAAGAATTTTATGTTTCAATTTAATAAATTGTTCACTGAGGGAAAAATTTATCTTTGCCCCCCTTTTAAATCTATGTAGTACTCTTTCACATTATAATAATTAGCCAGACTCTTAAGCTATTTACTAGCTCTATAAATTTTGTTGAAATCACTGTAAACACTGTCATTCCACATTCTTTTATCATGAGAAAACAATAAACAAGCCTAGAGAAAATTTAATTTAATACCTCACAACCACAAATCCAAAGGTTATAAATATTTATATTGAAATGACAAATACATGAACTCCATTGTGTGGTTATGTTTCAAAGTCTGCTGCAGTTGTCCATCACTAATATATATATATATATATATATATATATATATATATATATTATATACATACTTTAAAAAAGTTTACTTAACTGTAGTAAATTTCTTAATGGTCAGATTTTGTTTCAAACTTGGCAACTGAAATACGCTCTCCTATAGCCATGCTTGAACAGCACATGATATTTTAAAATCACATGATCTGTACATTTGACAATTGCATTAAGCACTAGTCACTTATCTTCTTTTAAGACCCTTCAAAAACTCATTTATAGCATATATTTTATTAAATAATTATTAAATACTAAACAGATACAATAATCAGCCATCAACTGCTACCTTAATGTAGCTGTGACAGACCATTCCACATTCGACAACATACATTTCCTAAGCAAGATAACTTAAAAGTGCTGCCACTGTCATCTGCAGTAGTGTTTGCACATAATTGGATGCTACCAGAGCTACTTCTATTTCAATACTAGCTACACTAGTAATAATAAATACACAATGAATAATTATTATAAGGGATGCAATTCATCAATTGAATCAATGCTAGTGTTGCCATTGGTGTTTAGTAATTAACCCAAAGAAACCAAACTGATATTTAATTGCAATCTGCTTTCTGGACAATTTTCCAGTACAACTATTGTAGAGGACAGTGCTTGGATAATACACATATCAGTTGTGCTCAAGAACAAAAAAGTAGAGACATGGGGGTAAGATGTCATAAGCTAAAATAAAGAAGAAGAAAAAAAATCAAATGTGTGCAATACAAGTTAAGGGATGCGATAAATCTAAGAAAAATATAATTTGTGTAATAATGCTATTTTTTTTAAATAAATCACTGGTGCCACAGCAATTAGATGAGGAGAGGAAGGAGTAGCAAAAATGATAAATCAGGATGGGTTTGAGCCAATGTGAGAGTATGAATAGTTATAGGAACACTTACCTATTTCTTCTGCCTGTTTCAAAATACATTCTTATATTTAAAAAGCTTTTGTTTCAGTTGTGATGCTTCTATAACCTCATCCATAATGAACTTATCGCTTCTAGGTTGTTTACAAGTATCAGAGGAATGGTTCTACTGTTTTCACAATAAACATAATGTCCTTTAGTATGCGTTCCAGAAAATATGACAGTATTTCTAGCATGAACATCGCTACATACGGTTTACGTTTGGATCAAACTGTGGAACCCAGTTTAGGGAATAATCATTGTCCAAATGGAAGGTGGGTGAGAGGCAAGGTATTTTTGGTCTATTTTCTTCAAGCTATAAGAGCTCTGTCCTAAGAGCTTTTGACATATGCCTTAGACATAACTTATGAAAACAAGTTTTAAACTTTTTAGTATGTTCACTTTGATGCCTAACTTTTGCACGAAAATTTCTAATTTTTACAGATTTGCTTTTACAATGAAAGGATAAATGTTAGCAACTGTGTATTACATATAAATGGAAAAAAGAAAAACAGAAAACACCGAAGACATAAACAGAGAAACTGGCAGTTGTGCAAGTTAGGGGAGGACTTACAGAGCTGCTGGAGCTGAGACCACCAGAGCCCTTCTTGCTAGATGGAAGCTGTCTACCTGCCAAGCCTCCGCGGGTTGCTAGCTCTGCCTTGGCCTTGGAGGCAGAGACATCCAGGAGTTCATGAGGAGGGACCGCACGGTCCAATTCTTCCTTCACGGGCATCTGGGCAATAAGAGCACCAGTAACGAAATCCTACCATCACATTACACATTCATATTCAACTCCACCACCTAGACACTTCCCCTACTGTACATTTCTGAAAGCATTATTCTGCAGAATTTCCCCACAGCATTTGATAGCAATGTTAATATTGAAAAGGAAGCAATCAACACCATCAGGTGAAATATCCTGGAAGAAAGACCATGGAAAGCGATAATGAAAACAACATTCATATCCCATATTTGACAGTTCAGAACCATAAGAAATTATCAATCTCCACTGCGTAAATGTTCAAGAATGTTAATAGAGATTCTACAGGGATAATAAGTCAGCATCAATGTTAAGTGCCTTGAGGTGGCTTCTCAAGGAGACCCTGTCAGACTTTTATTTTAAACAGTTAGAGGGCTTTAGTATGTTTGTTTTGTTTAAATGAATAATTATGATTGGTATTGTTTTTTCACACAAGCCATGTGCAGGACAGGAGTTGGATAGGTAGAGTCAGACTGAAAAATTCAATGCCATAGCTGGGATTTGAACCATGGATCTCCTGGTCTCTAGCCAGTTGTTTTGCCACTGAGCTACCGTGGCAACATGCTGGCTGAATTTCTCAACTGACTCACATGTTTTCTGGTAAACCACAAAGTGATCAAGTTATTTTGGATGACATATCCCAACGGCAACTTACAATGTTGTAAGTAATTTAAGTCCAAGGATTCATAGTATAGCCAACTATTATAGACAATTGGTATTGGTTTAATTGTTTTTTCACACAAGCCGTGTGTCTGACTCTACCTATTCAATTCCTGTCCTAAGCATGGTTGTGTGAAAAAACAATTAAACCAATACCAATTGTCCAAAATAGTTGGCTATACTATGAATTCTGGGACTTAAAGTACTTACAACATTGTAAGTCGCCATTGGGATTGTCATCTCAAAATAATTTGAGATCACCTTGTGGTTTACCGGGAAACATGCGAGTCAGTTGAGAAATTCAATGCTATGCCGGTATGTTGCCAAGATAGCTTAGAGCAACCGGCTAGAGATCGGGAGATACGTGGTTCAAATTCCGGCTATGGCATTGAATTTTTCAATCTGACTCTACCTATCCAATAATTATGATTGTTTCATATTTTCCAAGGATTTGCAACTTTTGTTTGGGAGACTATTTCCGACTATAAAGTGAACAAATCCAGATTTCAATGACCTAAGGAAAACAAACAACAGCAACAGTTCAGAACATTACTTTCTTCTAGGCTTTGGTGCAGTTGTCCATTGCTTTTTATACCTAACATTTCATCCACTACTGCATCAGAAATCATTCAAATGACTGATGTGAAGATGGTTTGTTCTAGTTATCATATATGTTGGCTCTTCCAGAAGTTGCTAAATTATTGATTGGCTGAAAAAATGCAGCTCTTTGAGGGTAGGGGAGTCCATGGAAAAAATCTAGTTTGGCAAGTGTAGAAATGTAAATGACTTCTGCTTTCTTTTTCAGCCAATCAGTGCTTGTCTGTAGAAGGATTAACTTTATTAAAGTCAAGTAAAACTCAACTGCACATTTGTCCTCTGATAATATCTGACGTATTTATAGATGAAATGATTGTTTCATAAAACTGAATGGACCACAGCAACAAAATCTGAAACAAAATAATTTTAGGTGTATGGACTCCAGCCATTGAAAGTCTAAATCATTAACAGTAACAACTCTTGATTCTGAGTTTCAGCCGCTGATGTGATCAAAAAATTAAAGGCAGCGGCAAAAAGAAAGAAAAGATAATCATATATGGCTTGCATACCTTTATCAATTATCTGCGTGTTTAGCAATATATTTCTGTAAGATAGAACTAAAGACAGGGTTTGCAATCAATATTTGCTTCCTATCATATCAAAGGAACAGAATCCAAGAAAGATTCGATTTTTGCTATGTACTTTAAAGTAAAAAGCTACTAACATTGATACTGATTTCAATCTGACAAGGTCTCATTTTATTGCAGATCAGATTGAAAGCTTTTTTTATACAAAGCAATGTAAATAGTTGAAAAGTAAGGTCTTAGAGTGTCTACAGGATGGCAGTGAAACTTAAGAGCATTCATAACTGCTAAGTACAAAGTGGCAAGAGTAAAATAACAATGTTTTGAAACTGTCCATAGCTCTTGACAAAGAAGTATAAATATGCAGAGCCTATGGTTTCAAATTACATCAAAGCGTTACCCTCTAGGAATGTTTAGTATATGAGATATGTTGATTCCACTGCTTCATGTAGCCTTTATGTTCTCTAAGTTGTGAATTAACTGAACTGGAACGATAACATAGGGTATTTATATTCAAAACTTTGCAAATTAGTATTTGCATTTAGATGCCTAAGTAACAGTACCACCATTACAGCCTTAAAAGCTATCTATCATGGCTATGTACAGTTTATCCTTAGCTAGCTAAACCTTTCTGGGGTTCTACACTCAATAATCTACAAAAAATATTTAAGCTGCAAAAGAAATTATACGAATTATACTTAATGTACCTCATAACACTCCCAGCCGTCCACTTTTAGATAAATTAAATGTACCACCTCTGCCATGTCTGTATTTTTTAGAAACTGTCTGCTCTATACATAATAATATAAAGGACTTTAAAACAGGGCATATCATGATTACTTTACAAGAACAACAAATTGCATCCATCTTTCTACCCAAAGAACCTCCAAAAATTTAAAAATCATTGACCATAAAGGTATTAAATTATGTAACATACTAAGCAAAGGACTAGGTAATCTCAGTGCAGGTAGATTTTGAAAGGAAATAAAAAATATTTTATTGAAATGCAAATATTATTCAATAAATAATGTACTTGAAGGCATTCCTTGATAACTGTGTAACCTGTAGTGTAAATAACATCAAATTGTAGTTATATTATATTAATACATTTAATAGACCTTATGCTTGACCATGCCAAAATGTAGTATTTATACGTCTGGTAGCAGTACTTTAATGGGCCTCATTAAAGTACACCTGTTCATTAAAGTATTGGTATTCGACCAATCAGACGTGGCCACGTCACATTGTGAAAGCTCAAGTATCCATTATTCTTGTTTCAATCGTCAACGGTACTAGTGCAAGTTTAGAAATAAGTCAAAATGTCTTGACACCAGTAACAGTGACATTCAACTTACACCCCCACAAATTATGACAAAAGCACTCAATGTTACCAACAACTTGTTGCTACAAAAGTCAAGAAAGATGCACGAGAAATTCTATTCAAAATTCATGGATTGGAGAATACCAAAAGGTATAAATTCGTTCTGACAAAACTTATTGCTACGTATTTCGAAGAATTGTCTCTAAATATGAAATCATCGACCTTGTGGACTCACTATTCAATTTGTTCTAGTTTTCATTGTCTATTCCTTTTTTTAGGTAAAAGTGTGTCACATGTTAACGGCTATTTATAAGGAAGCAATCAATATTTCTGCATCTGCGCAGTACGTCTCACAATGCTAGCAACTTTGTTTGTTGCAGGTACTACAAGGCCATTGTATTGCAACCATAATTAAAGGAATAACGGTTGTAACACATCACTCAAACCAGAAACGAATACTCAAGCCTTTAATTTAGATACATGGTCGAGCATAAACAGTCGTATGAAACTTGACTATAATGGTAATTAAAATGCTCGTATGATAATTATTAATAATAATACTCATGTTTTAATTACTACCATTACAGTTTTGTTGCATAATGTGCTATTACCAAATTAACTTCTAATTGTAAATAAAACGAAAGAATTAATAATGACTATTACTTGTAAATATGTACATAGTATGTAAATGACATATTGACGAAACCATAAATTGTATCAATTTCTAAGGTGAATAAAGAACTGAACTGAACTGAAAAAAATTTAAATCACTGACTCCCTGTGGCACATATTCATGAAGTCGACAAGGTGCAAACTAAATGTACCATTTCAGCATGCTACATTTTGTTATATTTTTGTGTTCTTTACTATGTTACCTGTATTACCACATTATTCACCAACGTATGAGAAAGTTTCAAAGTGGACAAACAACAGCTATATGCTTCTGTTATATACGAGATCTGTTCAAAAACTGGAACTTTGTCCACAAAATGTTTCTACGCTTACCTTTTACTTATTCTGCATGGTCTCCTTCGAAATACTCCCCTCCACAATTAATACATTGCTCCCAACGCCATTTCCACTTCCGGAAGCAGTCTTGGTACACCTCTTTCTGAATCGCATGAATTTGTGAATTTTCTTTTATCTCGTCTATCGTTGCAAATCTTTCAACGGGGTTATCAACTTTAGAAATAAAAAAAACGTCTGCAGGGTCAGGTCTGGAGAGTACGGAGGATGAGGCAGCACAGTGATATTGTTTTTTGTGCAATAGTCACGCACCAACAGGGATGAATGTGCAGGTGCGTTATCGTGATGCAGAGCCATGAATTGTCTCACCATATTTCAGGCCGTTTTCTTCTCACATAGTGCCATTGATTAACAGTTTGTCCCTATGGCATGAGTTCATTATGAAATAATCCTTCAGAGTCAAAAGAAAAGTTATCAGCATGGTTTTGACATTTGGTCTGACCTGACGAGTTTTTTTTTTTGGTCTTGGAGAATCTTTGCCAACCCATTGTGAAGACTGAACCTTGGTCTCAACATCATAACCGTAGACCCATGTCTCACCACCAGTTATGATTCTCTTAAGGAACATCTCATCCTCATTGGCATGATCCAAAAGCTCTTCACAGATTGCGAGGCGAGATCTTTCTGGTCTTGACTCAAGAGCCGTGGGACGAACTTGGCGGCACCATGAGGCATTCCAAGATGCTGTATCAGGATTTCATGACATGATCATACTGAAATTTTACATTCTTTTACAGTTTTCGATTGGCATGCACAATTTCGTTGACGTTCCTGACATGAACGTCGTTGGTAGATATTGAAGGGCATCCTGAACGAGGGTCATCTTTAACTTCTGCCTGGCCATTTTTAAAATGTGTGAACCATTCGTAACACCGAGTACAACTTAGACATTGTCACCATAAGCTTCCTGCATCATTTGGTGTGTCTTAGTAAAGGTTTTCTTGAGCTTTATGCAAAATTTAATGCAGATGCGTTGCTCCTCTAACTCTGCCATCTCGAAATTCGCAAACTGTGCGACACAACGTTCTACTCAATACAGCTTTCAACGATAACTAACAGACATACAACAATGAAACTTTTGGTATACATCAAACACAGGCATGTGCAGGAATGCCAATCACATTTTGCTACAATACTCCATTGGCGCAAAATTACAAATGTTCCGAAACTTTTTGAACAGACCTCGTATTTATGTTACTTTTGAGCTCTTACAAAACATTACAATTACAGTACTGTTAGTCTTTTGAAATACTTGGATACATTCATTATAGAGCTTCTGAGAACTATGCCAGAAGACAATGAAAATTGCACAAACTTATAACTGGACACACAACTTATTGTTCTTGGTTTAAGTTTCATTGCCATCTGTTGACAATTTTGCAACTCTCCTTTTTTAACAGTTCTGTGCATTTTTACATATTGCACTAAATTTCCTGTTTACTATAGCTCCTACTCCAGCAAAAAATTAATTACCCATAGATTACAAAGCTTGAACATACCTAAATTTGTAATGTTCACTCTATATGGTTCCTTCATTAATGGAATAATATAGGAGTTTAAATATCTCATATTCCAGAAACAATTTTGCATATAGGTGACAAACTGCTCTTTTATTTCTGATGTACATGATTTGAGACTAATAGGTACACTTTTAGAGCTTAATCCTTTCATTCTACCATAAAATTATTAGCAGAAAATTTTGTGTTACATATGAAATGGAGAAAACTATTTACCATTTAAACGATAAGAGCATGGAATATTACTACACTCTTTGTATATTAAAATTTGCTTCCTATTTAGAAAATTAATAAACATCATTTCTTACATGGTAAAATTAAATGAATCAGCATTTTCAAATAAAGGAAGGAAAACGAAAACAACAACAACAAAATTTCTACTGCAAACATCACTTCTTTCTGAAAATACTATCAAGAGAAACCTATACCAGGTAAATTTAGCCTCCAAAATATGCTTCTGCTTGCCACAATAATACTGGAAAGTTTAAAGTATATGCAGTTACTTATTAAATGTATATAATTGGAACCTTTCAAAACAAAAGGAAGGGAACAGTGCATTAAAGATGCTGTTGAATAAAATAATACATTTTGTTTAAATTCACTTGAAGCATGTTTATAACATGTATTAAACAAATGTTCAACATTTTCACATTTTTGTTAATATTCCTATTTGGGGTCTTTTTGGACAGAAGGGGAAGGAGCCTCCTTGTCAAAAAAAAAAAATATATATATATAAAAGATAATAGCAAATTCTAATTATAATTCCAATTGCTGCACTTTAACCTATTGCTCTAAATTGACATTTTACTTTCTCTGGTATGTATGCAAAATGTATATAAAAGGTAGCGAATGTACTGTATTCCACCCAAAAATTTGATATTGGATTTCACTGGAGATACATGTTTTCAAGACCCCTGAATTAAAAAAAAGTTAGAAAAAGGCAGGCCTGCATGTCTGTCTGTCTGTCTGTGGACAGCATAACTGAAAAACAAAAAGTTACTTAAATATCAAACTTGAATTTAAGTGTAGTATCTTTCAAAGATGTGACACCGAAGATTTTCAGAAGTATTTCCCAAACCTAAACTACTCTTTGCAAGGAACATTTTGAAATTTCTAATTTTATAAAAAATGACTAACGATTTTCATTAAAATGTTGTATATTAAAGATGTTTACATGGCAAATAAAATATATATTCTGAATTTTATAGAGATAGCCCCTAAAGTTCCTCTTCAATCTGAATGACTTTTGCACAACTGGTAATCTATAAATGATAGACAAAAACTTACAACACAGAAAACGAAGATCTTGTTAAAACACACAATTTATGTCATATACGTTTTTGTTTTGTATAGTTAACCATTTCAGAGATTTTCAGTTTTAAAGTAACTTTTCTCAAACCGGAAGCACTCATCCATTTCATCTTTCTTTTGTTTTATTCGTGGCCATGGAAAGAGAACCAGATTTCAATGATAGTCATGTTGTAAATGGAAAACATCAGATACTTTTTTTAATATTTCACCTCATTAATTGATATTTTTGAAGTGGGGACCCATAACTCCAGTCACACATTTTTGGGATTTTTGGCATTTCATTTATATAGTTATTTTAATGGTAACCTTGAACTTGTCAAAAGTTGATAAAGATATGATTTGAAATAGTCATAAACGTTTCTGGACACAACTTGATATCAGAGAAATATGTTTGTGAACAGAATAGTAACAGCCAAAAGTTGATATGTCACACCTATCATATTTATCAAATATTAACTTATGCCTCCCCACCACAGAATTATAATTTTATTTTATAGGAGAAATTATTTAGAAATGATCCCTATACATAAACCCCTTCTATTTTTTCAGCTATGCTACTAAAATTTAAATGGTGTGTTATTTATGGACACTGTGGTTCTTAGCGTCCCGTTCTAAATTGGACATGAAAGACTGCTTAATTTTGCTCAGAGGCCTCTCTATCAGGCTTGAGGTTCTTTTATGTGCCGTAAATCTACAACACGGGACCAACGGCTTTACTTCCCTTCCGAAGGAAGCCATGCTAAGGATTTTTTACACCCAAAAAAATACATCACCTTCCACCAGGTTTGAATCCACGATCTTGGGTATATGAAGTAGCATGGTAACCATTATACCATAGAGGGCGACATATATGCTACTATTTTGAATATACATAGATCATTTATCTCTCATCACCACCAGAGGTGAGATGTCCACCTTTTGTAGAGTAGCAAGAGGTGCTACATTATGCTTCTAGTTTTATTTATCTTTCAAACTAATTGTTTCTCTAAACTTTCTCTAAAACTGATGTAAATGTATTTATAATTGAACATTTCTGAATATGTTTTCTGTGCAAATTCTAATTCTATAGACTTTGTATGTTTTAAGATATCCCATAATTGGTTCTTCCTTTTTATTTTTAATTTATATATATATATATATTTTTACATTCATATTGTTGCATGACTTAGAGCAAATAATCCCATCATGCACTGACAGCCAAACGGTTTCATACCTCTATTAAGATCACTACAGAAAGCTTCCCTTTTTATTTGGTCCACCTTAGTTAAACAATTTTAAAGGCTTCGCATAAATGAAGCATGTGGGTTCTTGCATTTGTTTGACACAATCCAGTTTAATATGCTACACACATGTTATTGATAACCAATTGCAATACAACACACAGATTGTCAAGTAATTAATTGAATGCAAAATGATAATTCCATTTCAACTGTGAGATACTAATGGCTGTATAATTCTTTTTTCTTTCTACATAGTTTAATTTAACTTATACAAAATATTTCTTATTTTTGTTGTGTAGGTATAATTTTCAATGTAATCAATGTGAAGTTTTTAATTTGTGATTCTTTTAGTTGTATGTACATTTTCATGACCTAAATAGCAATCACTGATAATTAAATACTTATAATAATGTTCAATTAATAAGACTTACAAAAATGTAAATTGTGTTTATAAGTGTTTATAAAGCCTAAGTGTGACTGGAGTTACAAAATAATACAGATTGAGTCACTAGACATTGATTTTTCAAATTATTGTGACTGGATTATTAAACAAATAAGCTGTAATATATTATTACCATTACAATAGGCATTATAGATAGGTAGAATCAGAATAAAGGTGAGCAATAAAGGATGAAAAGGCAACTTAAATCTTCTGGAACTAAAGCTTGCACCTTTTGCAAATGGAAGACTTGTCATATACTGATGTAGCTGGGGCAAATTCCAAAGCCTGCAGTGTAAGGATATGCTTGCACCACAATCTGCTTTATTTGACATTACACAGCCGTTCTTGCAAATGACAATCCATACCTGCAAGTAGTCCATAGGGATGCCATCTATTGAGGTATACCTTTGCTGTAAATCCACCGCTATTGAAGCATAACTTCCTGATCATTGCATAAAAGGTACATATCTGTAAGTTCTGAGGAAGTGTAATGTTGCTCCAGGTTCCCTGAGTATATAGCACTAAGTTGAAGAAAAGAGGAAATGTGCTACTGGAGTAAGAAACCATCACCATAACCTAGTGGCAAATTCTGCTATACAATGCCAGTGTACTAAACTTGAGAGGATTCAAAACAACTCTCAACAAAAATGCAAAATAATCAGAATTTTTTGTATGTCCCTTCCACTAAATACAAAATGATCGCAAGTTTGTGAGGTTAAATTTCCTCTTTTTTTGCAATAGGGTGTGCATGCACATCTACGTCACCGCAAGTTAAAACTGTAGTCATGCTCCCCCATTCTCTGCTAGCTAGGCAAGGCCAGTAATGGTGTGCATGCACATCTATGTCACCGCAAGTTAAAACTGTAGCCATGCTCCCACCATTCTCTGCTAGCTAGGCATGGCCAGTAATGGTGTGCATGCACATCTATGTCACTGCAAGTTAAAACTGTAGCCATGCTACCCCATTCTCTGCTAGCTAGGCAAGGCCAGTAATGATGTGCATGCACATCTATGTCACCGCAAGTTAAAACTGTAGCCATGCTCCCCCATTCTCTGCCAGCTAGGCAAGGCCAGTAATGGTGTGCATATGTCACCGCAAGGCCATGCTCCCACCATTCTCTGCTAGCTAGGCAAGGCCAGTAATGCTGTGCATGCACATCTATATCACTGCAAGTTAAAACTGTAGACATGCTCCCACCATTCAGGCAAGGCCAGTAATGGTGTGCATGCACATCTACGTCACCGCAAGTTAAAAATATAGCCATGCTTCCACCATTCAGGCAAGGCCAGTAATGGTGTGCATGCACATCTACATCACCGCAAATTAAAACTGTAGTCATGTTTCCACCATTCAGGCAAGGCCAGCAATGGTGTGCATGCACATCTATGTCACCGCAAGTTAAAACTGTAGCCATGCTTCCACTATTCAGGCAAGGCCAGCAATGGTGTGCATGCACATCTACATACCGCAAGTTAAAACTGTAGCCATGCTCCCATCATTCAGACAAGGCCAGTATTGGTGTGCCTGCACATCTACGTCACCGCAACTTATAACTGTAGCCATGCTTCCACCATTCAGGTAAGGCCAGCAATGGTGTGCATGCACATCTACGTCACCGTAAGTTATAACTGTAGCCATGCTCCCACCATTCAGGTAAGGCCAGCAATGGTGTGCATGCACATCTATATCACCGCAAGTTAAAACTGTAGCCATGCTCCCACCATTCAGGCAAAGCCAGTAATGGTGTGCACGTGTATCTACTCCAGCGCAAGTTGAGGCGATGGGCAAGCACTCCCAATTCTCCGCTAAGGAGGTGAGGAGAAATGAAGTCAGTTGCCAGCCATTAGCTGTCGAAATGCACTGCTAAGTTTAGGATTGTTAATTGTTTTTAATCTGTATCAGTGTTGTTTTTCTTGCAAGTTTTTGTGTAAATGACCGATGTAAGTGTTACTGAAGCTAGTTGTTCTTGTGACTGTGCAGTACAACATGTGTTAAAGAATGGATTTTGGAATTTGGAATTTTCTGAAAAATTTAAAATAAAAAACAAGAGCAAGCCCACTTTCAAACTACCAGGTCTGATTGCAAAATTTCAAGACAGAAAACAATGTATATCAGGCATTTCTGCATTAGCAATTATTCTAGGTACAGATGGTTAACTGGTTATCCCAAATTAAACAAATTCTATTGTTGGCCATGTCTTCTTTTTAGTAACGACCACATGGTCTCAAGAAGGATTCAAGAATAACTGGTTCAGTAAGTATGAAAAAACAAAAAATCACATATTTTGTGCATTCATTCTTTGTAATTTTAGCAATATGCGAGAAGACCTGCAGCTAAATACTCAGAAATCATTACAAATTTCAAAGCATAATGGAATGGTAAAAAAGAATACAGAAACATTGAATACCCTCATTGATGTTATTTGTCACCTAGAGAAGCAGAAATTAGCTTTTAGAGAATATGAGTCAGAAAGTCCCTTTAATACAGGTAATTACGTAGAAACATTGGATAAACTCAGTACGAATGATCAACTTTTAAATGATCATTTAAAACATGCTAGTTTTCCAGGGCACTTTGTCATCCATTCAGAATGATATAATCAAAGCTGTTAGGGGTGTTTTAGTTAACTGTATAAAAAGAACTTGCATCCACTAATTTTGTGGCTATTCTTCTAGACGAGTGTTCAGACATAGTGAGCAAATTCCAACTCTCTACCATGTGGACAAGTGAGGGGAAGTTCAAGAAAGGTTCATGTTCATGGGCCTTACAGAAGTCAGTGCAGACAATCTGCTGAGGCACTTTGCAACCATGTACTTACAACAGTTAAAAATGTTAATATTTGTAAGAAACTTGTTGCTCAGACATATGGCGGTGCAGCCATAATGTCTGGACAATTAGGTGGTCTGCAATCTACAGTAAAAGTGGTATTTCCACAGGCATTATTTGTTCACTGCTACTGTCAAATTCTGAATTTAGTTCTGCAACAGGCAGCAATGTGTATAGATAAGTGCAGAATTGTTTTTTAACTCTATCGGGGTCTCTAATTTCTTTTCTCATTCTACTAAAAGAACAGAAACTTTCCATGCTTTTTATGAATAAAGAATAACCAAAAGCGGCTCCAATGCGCTAGAACTTTAATTCACACCTTGTCAACACTGTACAAGAGCAATGAGGTAAGCTGATTTTATTCTTTGAATTCTTGACAGTACCAGAAAACAATGTTGATTGGGAACCTGATACACTGGTTAAAGCATAAGGTTTTCTTTATTTTTTGACTCAGTTGGATACTGTCTTCCTCCTCAAAACATTTTCAGCAATATTTGCTCATACTGACGTTCTCTTCCACATATTACAAGACAAGTCTATAGATATTGCATATTGCCATTCAAAACTAATCCAGAAAAAACAACTTTAGAAGAGCTAAGAAGAGAAGGTTCCAAAATATTTGGTGAAGCTTTTCTACTGAAGTGATAAATGAACATGCAAAAACGAAAAGAAAAAATAATGAACCAAGCGAAATTACTGAAGTTATGTTCAAAAGGATATTCTATGAAATTTTGGATAGTGTGCTCTATCAAATATAAAATATGTTTTCAGAATATGAAAATTTTCATTTCTTTATTCTCTTTGATTCCCCAAAACCAAAAATTACAGAATGTTTTTCCCTGATCACCATTGCTCAGAATTGTTAGACACCTATTTTGATTTGGTATGTCTGAAAAATGTCTGAAAAATGAACTTAGTGTTTTGTACTCTTCTGGAGATAATGATTTTGAAGGAAAGTCAGCTGGTGAAATAGTGAAAATTATGAAAAGAGATCTGGTGTGGGCTATGCCTGCAGTTTACAAACTAGTTTGTCTAACTCTAACTGTACCAGCAAGTACAGCTTCTATTTAAGTCATTTTCCTCTTTAAATCAAGTAAAACCTCATTGTAGGTCTACAATGGGCCAAGAAAGATTATTCGCTCTGTCATGATGTTCATCGGAAAACAATTACTTTGTACGCTTTGAAAGGATGTTCATGAAAATTTCACATAAGCTGTTATGGAACTATTTCTGAAGAAATCTTGTCGATTGGAGTTGACATTCCAGTAAACTGGTAAGCACTACTACTAAAATTCTATTTCAAGGTACACATGAAAACAAATACATCTATTTATGTAATTTGTACAGTGTTAAAAATCAGCATTTTTAAATCACTTTAAGCGAAAATGCGTAAAGTGAGATTGCATACGAGGGATGACATATTTTATAGACTAAGAAAAACGATGATGCCTAATTACTGACCATGAATTGCCACTGCCATAGTGTAGGTCACCTCAGTCTCAGCACCTTTTATTGAGTCACACTATTGTGTACCATTGCTTGTTAAATCAGCTGGCTAACTAATATATTAAATTTTTTCCTTACTGATAGCACATTAATCTCACCTACACAATATTTTTAGCAAAATGTTGGTGCGCAATCTCCCAGGCTTAGACATTAGATATGACAAGATGCTGTAGCAAGCATGTAAGTGCATGGTGATGGTAATTTGCCAGTTTAATGGTTGACCATAACATTTTTCCCATGAAGAGAGAAGATCTTTGAGCACATTTGAATTGTTCCAACATCTGCTGCCAAGTTAAATATTTAAACTACCTGCATCACGCACAAAGCCAAAGAATTTAGTAAACTGGCAAATTCTATGTGGCAAAACGAGGAATCAAATAAATTAAATTAGAGAATTTCATTTTTAATTAAGACAGTGTCCTTGAATTAAAAAAAAAAAATGAACTAGTTAACAGATAATGTTGGCGACATCTATTATCCTGCAGCTGACAATTTCCATAGTCTTACCATGGACAAAACATGCAAACCAATCACATAATCCCTTCTTCATGTTGTATTTCATTTAATCATCATCACTAATTTCCATTAAACTGGATAAGGGATTAGATTTCTTAATTGCTGTGGAGTATCTTTTATTTATACCTGCTCAAAGCTTTTGTTCTGTCAAAATTTCAGGCCTAATGCCTGCAAAATCTTCAAAATGCCCATGAACATCTGATTGTTTGGTGACATTGCTTAGCTGTTTAGCCTTTGGAATATGTGAAATATTAAATTAAGTGTAAGGTTGCCAATTAATAAAAGCACCCTTATATTTCTAGATAGTGCTATATCAAACATAATCACACTATTGCAAGCTTAGCATCCCTGGTAACTATGGAACAAATCCTAACAGCAGCTAAAACTTATAAAATGCAAAATTTGTTTTCATAATAACTAAGTTTCAGAACTCTATTAGACCAGCTGTGTAGTAGCAGATCACTGGAGCCTGTAAACCAGCTAATGGTAAGCGAATGCATAGTTGCTTTCGTTCCAACTACTTAAAACTTAATAGCATGCTATAAATCCATCATTGCCACAGTTCAATTCTTTGGATGTATGTTTGCATCTACACTTGATTAAGACCAAAAGCCTGACTTTTGGGCTTTATTATTTCATTTAGCATTATGTACTAGTTAAGTGAGACCTATCGTTCGGCTCAAGAAAGAATTAAGTCAGTCTTGTACAAAAAAATGATTGCTACTAGTAAAGCATGTGGAGGAGCAAAGCATTCCTGCCATTCAGCTCCACAGCACACGAAGTTAACGGTTAACCAACCAGGTGCTGTGTTCCAATTCCCACCAATTTCGTGGCATTTGATATCAATGCTATAATGCAATGTGAGCCATTGTTTGTGAGACCTGATATAGTGAAGAGTGTAATAATGTCACCTACATGAAAGAGGAACATTTCTTTGCACAAGAAAAATGTGATTAAACAATCTATTACTTAAGCTTTAGCATATACTAATTATGAAGGTAAGCATGCCAAAGAAAAAAGAACTGGAGAAGATTTCAGGTGCATTGTTTTAGTACATTGTTATATAGTACAAACTATTATTTTTAATACTACCTACTATTTACAGTGTATTAAAATTGTAAAAATATTGCAATTACCTATTTCTAAGACATAATTTTTGTTTCGTTATAGGTGCCATAAGGAGAATTAGCGACAATGAAAAAATTAATATTCTCCCAGCATTTCTGAATCTTCCCAACAAAGTCACTCACTCAAGATTTGTATTTACACAGTCATTTTGACATATGATATCAAGCAATGTAGATTAGATAAACCTATATGGAAGTACAGAAGAAGCGTTGTGGTAGTCTTATTTATTTTGTGATGGAACAAAAAGGACTTTAGTTTGTCAAAAAGCTTTTCGTAGTCTCCATGCAGTTGGCATGAAACGAGTATTTACGGTATCTCATGCACTGTTACATGGAGAAATGCTGCATGATAAATGAGGAAAAAACTTTAAAGGAAACAAATTTGCATTTTTGTGTCACTCTATAACAAAATCAGAAACATCACCCAACTTGTTAACTGGTCTCAGTAAATGACGTACATGACATTGAGAAAAAACAAATCCATTCTCTCAAAGGTCCCAAAGTAGAAACTATTAAACAGAAATTTAAAAGTGTGTTGCAAAAAAATGCTGGACTTCATACAAAGAGTAAAATTGCCAAGATTTTGGAAGGGCAAGAAGACAGAATTTGTGTGCCAGTGATGTTCCTTTGTTGAAATATGCAAGACTATCTCCCAGCATCGTGATTGTTCCAAGACAGTTGACATCAGTCTGTGATGGAAGAGCAGGAGAGTGTTTTCGTAGTTCGCTACAACAGTCCACCGCCTCAACATGATTGGTGGGTGGAGTTTTTAAAATTTTATAATATTGAAACAACATATTTTTCCATTTGTATATATAGTTGAAACTCGCTTATACGTTATTCACTTCAACATTTTTTGCACATATAAGCTAAAATTTTAGAGACCAGTCGTTCTCCATTAAATTTTGCTCAATTATACATTTTCGGTATATGTTTTCTTGGTAATGCGTCCATTTTCTGATCCCCATACACAAAATGCACAATTTATATGTTTTTAAAAAACGTATGGTGGTATGCTTGCTGCGTATAGCCTTGAAATTGCCTGGTTTGCAGTTGACGCTTATCATTTTGTTGTTGTCATAGCTTTCCAACAGTCATTTATATATTTTATGTGGAGTTTCAAGTTACAAACAGGAGAAGAAACATGTGTGGAATATCAACCAGCAAGGAGGAAAACCAGAAAATCCTTAACTCTTGGTGAAAAATTAAAAATTCTGGATAAGGTCCATACCAGAAGAGAAAATCAGTTACACATTTTCTTATTTATACAGTATTTTAGCAGTCTTCCTTGAAAAACATTTAATTGAGGTTCCACTGTACATTTTTTTTATTTTTTATGTAGTAAAAAATGAAATATTTTCACATAAAAATTCATTTGTTAGTAATAGCCTTTAAGAATAATATGCATTATTTGATCAAACCTACAGCATACTAAGAGAGCCACCAATTACCATTCCTATTTAAGTATTTGTAAGTTTCTGGATGTGCAAAAAGAGATAGCTATGTGCTACCATTCCTCATACCTACCCTAAATTTAATCTTACCCATGATGGATGCATAGAAATGTGATGTATGTTCCCATCCCTCATTCCAACTCTAAGTTCAATCTCACCCATATGATTTATTACGGTAATTCCACGCACATGTATTTAAATCTTGTGATAATATTTATATCCCTTAGAGGGATTAAGATAAATAAATGTAATATGAGGGTGTATCAAAACGTAACGGGAAACAACATATTTTTGGTCATCAGACCTTTTTTATTCCAATTTAATTACAAACTTTCAAAATAATCTCCTTCTGAGACTACACACTGGTTTCAAGGTTCTATCCACTTTTCAAACACTCAGAGAAGCCCTTGTTTACCATGCTGTTTAGTATACCCGATATGATATTATTTAGTGCGGTATCAGTTTGAAAATGGCGCCCAAAAAGATGTTTTTTCACTTGTGGAAACAGGTAGAAATTGCAGGGTGTTAGATCCGGCAAATACAGTGGGTGGGGCATGATTTCGGTACCTAGTTGAGTGATTGCCTCTCGTGTTGCAATGGCTCAATGAGCAGGGGCATTGTCCTGATGGAGGATCCATCCATTGGATGCAATTTCAGGTCCCTTGGTAACCATTTTCCTCCTGAGTAGTTCTTTAAGGACACTGTTGTAGTATTGAGCAATTATTGTGGTGTGTTTAGGAACCATGTGATCACAAATTACCCCAAATTGGTCAAAAAAACACAAGATGCATGATTTTCCTGCACTTGGTTGCACCTTTGCTCTTTTCACCATCTTGAAATTTTTTTATGGCATTCAAGAACACGTGTTTTTGATAAAGATTGGTCTCCATATTCTTCCTGTATCATTTGCAGTGCTTCAGTTCCATATTTTTTTCAGAAGAACACAAAACTGAGTTGCTGCTCGTAGTTTTAACTTAAATCCATGTTGGGTTAATAATGGTTCTCACAGACAAACTGAACAGCACATGGACAATGTCGCACATATCCCAGCGTCAGTCAAGGTCAGACCTCTCTGAAACCAAGATTGGTGAATTTTGTCGGGCACGTGTTTAAACAGAAAAAATTAATTCCCGTTACTTTTTGATACACCCTCATACCAATTTATAACTAGTTTAGATTCAATTACTGAATAAGATCAGGCAAATAGTTATAAGTATAAACATTTATAATGAAGCTTCAACACTTATAATAATTTGAAATGAATGGAGTCACCTTTTTACACTTTTTGCTCCAACTTTTGTTTGGGAAGACTGGTTTCAAGGCACTTTAACCCTATCTTCAGTTCCAGGGATGACTGTCGCTACATGCAACAGGTGGTTGTGTGTAGCCTGGCATTTTTTATGCTTAATGTTTCAAATTTATCAATCTGTTCAAATTCTATCAAAAAATTAAAAAATCTTTGGAATTTGTTGTAATTAAAACTGGAGAGGTGATGGTATCATTCGTCATCCAATCCTTGTTCACGAGCACCCCAGTTGAAAAAATACCAAATTTATTAAAACAGTGGCTCAAGAAAGTTGACCTGACACCAGAACAAATTGAAGAATATATCGCTTTAACATATCTTTGCATAAAACGAAATAGTTTCACATTTTCCAACAAGGTTTTTCGACAAATTGCAGGCTTGGCTATAGGCAACCCTCTCTCATTTATGTTAGCTAACTTATATATGAGCAATTTAGAAATCCAAATCACTAAAGCCTTCCAACAGATCTTCAAATCCTAACAGAGATATGTGGATGATGTGTTTGCCATCGATCCTAAAAAACTAATGGACGATGCAATAAAATTACTGAATTTACAAGAAAGTTTATAGTGTTCACCATGGAAGAGGAACAAGTTGCGCTTTTTAGACTTGAAAATCATGAGAACAGAAACAAGCTTAGAATTTGGCATATACAGAAAAGCAACACATGCTGACAGTTACATAAATCAGAACCAGTTTAACCCAGTACATCAACTTGCCATCTTTCATATTCTAGTTCATATGCTCACCAATGTCCCATTGAATAAAACAGGATACAAAAAAGAATACACACACATTCATCAGGTTGCCTGCCAAACTGAACAATTACAACACAAACATCATAGACAGATAAATTTACAGACATAAATAAAAGAATACATGAAATTACCACTCTGAAAAAACTGGATAAACCATCAGTGAAATTTTGCAAATTTACTTTTCACCCAAAAGTGTTCTGGAAATTCGAAAAGGAATTTTAAAGACTTTAATATAAAACAGACCCCTCAAAATATATATAATATCCAGAACTTACCCTTTGAAAGGTACCACACCGAACACTAAAGAATCAGGAATTTATAAAATAAGCTGCTGAGACTGCAATTGATTAAATGTGTCAAGAAACCTTTGGAACTGCAAATTTGGGAAAATATCTTTATCACCAACAAAGAAGATTCCCTTATGAATTTTGAGGTCCCCGCATTGATATGTCATCCTGTTGACAAGAGCAGAGGGCAACACAACACCAGACTGCATACAACCACCTGTTGCATGTAGCGTCAGTCAACCCCGGAACTGAAGATAGGATTAAAGTACCCTGAAATCGGTCTTCCTAAAAGAAGGCAAAGTTAGTGTAAAAAGGTGGCACTCCACTGTCTAAAACACTTCTTTATATTTGATATACTTATAACAAAATTTAGAAATAGCCCCAATAGTTTGAGTTATTTTTAGCAGTGAGAATGTGTTGACAGCTAATATTCTATTTAATTATAAACACTATTGTCATGTACGTGCAACAAAGACTTTTTTGTTAAAAAAAAAACCATGATGTGTTGCCAATGTCCAATCCAAGTAGAGGAAAAGTTAGTGATTTGAATCAAGGAAGAAGCTTTGTGCCAGTAAAGGAGCAACAGTGCTATTAGATACAAGGCAGGTCTGTCCATCAAATTCACTGCTAGTTGTGATGTGAACTAGTCAGAACCTCTGCCATCGATTCAGGAATTTTATGCCACAATTACATGCGAATAAGCCCTGATATGAGTAACAGAATTAAATTGACTTGAGTAATTGTGTGACTAATACTTATTGTAAAATGTATCAAGAAGAAAATTAAGCAAATTCAGTTGTGATTCGA
Organism: Hymenopus coronatus; assembly: GCA_030762935.1. Lineage (NCBI taxonomy): Eukaryota > Metazoa > Arthropoda > Insecta > Mantodea > Hymenopodidae > Hymenopus > Hymenopus coronatus. Next base: position 169,876,663 of record CM060881.1, on the reverse strand, counting down.
AGTAGTCAGAATCTACATTTATTGGTTCAGTTATCTCTTGCCAGAAACACAAACGAATACGTCTGTGATATGAGTTAAATTGTATTAAATTGAGTGACATAGAAGACAAAGAAGCAGTTATACTCACATTTCAACATAGCATTGCGAGGAACTTCAACAAATATGTCAAACACATGTCTACTATGAACAAAGCAGTGGAAAGAATATTTCTGAGTTGGGTTTGTCAACACTTAAGTATTACTTACATGTAGTTTTTCCAGACCACAAGAAACAATGGCTTTAATAAAATATTAATAGATAAAAAAATAAAAACAATTCAAACAACAGAAATTATTCACAGAAACCAAAAACTGAGCCCAGCAATAGATAAACCTTGCTTCAAAAAGTTTACTTATCTCCCAAAACTGCACCACAAGTTTCAAAAAATATTCAAAAAACATAAAACCACACTTGCCCCCCAAAATAAGTTCAGCCTACAAAAAATGCTCTGCAACAACCAAAAGACCAAATCCTAAAACACAAAAAATCAGAATAGATTGTGCAGATTGCAACAAATTTTACATTGGTAAAACAAAGACCTGTGAAACAGAACACATGAGAGCAGTAAAATACAAACTGACAAATTAGCCATTGTACACGACATTAGTACCTAACATACACTTATAAAACCTGCAAGACATGCAGCAGAGCTTGATGTCTGGGAGAAAATCCACATCGTTAAAAACCAATGCCTTTAAATTGCCGCCACAAAATATATTGTGGAGATTCATCACTCAGCCACCAGAAACTGTCACACCTCAACATAGAACACCCTGTGGAAATTCAGCTGGAAACCATCGATAATGATGCCCACATTGCATCGAACCATGCTCACCTAAGTTGTATATTATCATTATTATTATAATAATACTCAACTTTCCATCATACCATAACTCTAAACCCTTGCTCTACTTTAAAATTCAGAAGAGAGTTAAGAACAGCAGCTGTGGCATCATTATAATCAGCTTTGTCAACAACTGTAACCACTAGAGAACCAGTAAGATTAATGCTGCAATCCATGTACGTATTTTATTTACTGTAGGTTTTATCTGCATTTCTCCCCCTTCTTTAGGGTTTACATTTGCTATACAAAATGGAAACAACTGTGGGAAATGTTTACAGTGGTATAAAACACTATATCCAAAATTATTACTGACTTGATTTAAATCCCATTTCCTGTTAATTTACTGTTAATTTATTGAAAACTGTATTTTCAAGCTTGCATGCATAAATTTCAAACTACTTATTTGGCTTCTTTAATAAAAAGCTCAACTTAATAATAAAATTCAGCTAAGATGGCAACTTCATTTATAGACAAACATTTTTCAGTTTGGTTTAAAATATTTAATAAAAAAATTAGATACAATTATGCATTTTGAGTGAAATTGCCTCTTATTTATACATACTACTGCATTCCATCCCCCATTTATTTCTCAAAATATTGTTGAATAGCTTGACAGCGTTTAGGAATGTATCTATGTGATATACTTGTTTACTATATATTTACTTGTTTATTATATAACTTTTATAAGATTTGTGGATTTTCTGAACTATACAGATGTAATCATGATTAGCATTCTGACAGTATAAAAAATGACACCTCTAAGAAAAAAATAACACCATTTTGAGAGCAAATAATATTTTTTTACAATTTTACAGAATATGACAACAGGCTGGGCACTGATGATGTGTGAAACGAAATGAAATACTACCGTATTTATCTGAATACAAGAAGACTTCAAATGCAAGATGCAGCCCTTTTTCCATTACTTAACTTTGAAATTTAGCATTTCAGCTATATAAAAGAAGATATGGTTTAATTTTTACAGGGATTTAAAGTGCCATACATAAATTTTGAAAAAACTAAAGGACACTTAAAAGTTTACTAATTCAAATTTATGCAGAAATTCATCTAATAGTAGTTGGGAGGAAGAGGGAAGATGGAAATGTGTGTATGTGGATGAAGGTGACAATAAAGCAGTGGTAGTGCAGCTTAAATGACGATTTTCTATTTTGACAACATACCTAATAAAACACATTGTTGTAAAGAGTGTTATTTATGTTAAATTTTAACGGAAATTCACATGATGGGCAGAAAGAGTGTGAGAGGAGAGAATGGAAATATGCTGCTTTGTGTGGGAGAAGGTGGTAGCTGTAACTATGATGATACGTGGGTGTATCAAAAAGTAACAGCAATTAATTTTTTCTATTTAAACTCGCGCCCAACAAAATTCACCAATCATGGTGTCAGAGAGGTCTGACCTTGACTGATGCTTGGATATATGCGACATTGTCCATGTGCTGTTCAGTTTGTCTGAGGGAGCCATTATTAACCCAACGTGTTTCATAACCCAACATGGATTTTAAGTTAGAACTATGAGCGGCAATTCGGTTTTGTGTTCTTCTGAAAAAAATTTCGAACTGAAACACTGCAAATGATACAGGAAGTATATGGAGACCAATCTTTATCAAAAACACGTGTTCTTGAATGTCATAAAAAATTTCAAGATGGTGAAAAGAGCAAAGGTGCAACCAAGTGCAGGGAAAGTCAAGCATCTTGTTTTTTGACCAATTTGGGGTAATTTATGACCACATGGTTCCTAAACATACCACATTAATTGCTCAATACTACAACAGTGTCCTTAAAGAACTACTCAGGAGGAAAATGGTTACCGAGGGACCAGAAATTGCATCCAATGGATGGATCCTCCATCAGGACAATGCCCCTGCTCATCGAGCCATAGCAACACAAGAGGCATTCACTCAACTAGATATCGAAATCATATTTGCCGAATCTAACACCCTGCAATACTACCTGTTTCCACGAGTGAAAAAACATCTTTGTGGGCCCCCATTTTCAAACTGATACAGCACTAAATAACGTTATTTTGGGTATACTAAACAGCATGACAAACAAGAGTTTCTCTGAGTGTTTGAAAGGTGGATAAAACCTTGAAACCAGTGTGTTGTCTCAGAAGGAGATTATTTTGAAAGTTTGTGATTAAATTGGAATAAAAAAATTCAGGGTGTCCAAAAAATTGTTTTTCCCATTACTTTTTGATACACCCTCGTAGATAAGATTTTATATTTAGATATCATATCTAATGCAACACATCGTAAACATTTTTACCTAATTTGAATTTACTCGGAAATTCATATAATGCACAGGAGAATGTAGGTCTGTAACAGCTAGCTTTATGGTAAGAAATTAAATGAAATGCACAAAATCTGCTGCATACTTTCCAATAAGCTTTATCATTTCCCCCCAGGCTTTGCTGCTGTACAACGAAAGTTTGAAAATTATTCTTTCCTGCACGCTTATTCGAAAACCACATATTGTGAATGCAGGACAATACCCAGTTATCAACATTGATATTTTTGAAAAAAAAACAAACAAACAAACAAAAAAAAAACACTATTTTGTTATTTGCATAAATACAGTAATTAGGAAACAAAATTTGGGATAGGACGGTTTAGAGTACCTGACCAGTATTTGCAAATTATGCAGACAAAGGAAAACCAGAAAAAACAGCCAGTCATGTAGGATACTCATAGCAGGATTCAAATTGTGGATATCCCATTCACATATCCATGGTTTTGTTCACACCTGTCTGTTACAGTTTGTGATAAGTATAGACATATACAGTTTATTGTGGATGTTATAAGATGTAATTTTAAACACCTCCCATCAAAATACCGTAATTTTGTGTAATCAAACTGAAAGTCTGTATCTTATATAATAATGAATCAATTTGCAGGCCTCTAGTTACCAACTACAAATGAGGTTCTTCCAAAACCAGAATATAGAAAAGAAATCAGCCTAGCAAATCAGAGTAACTGCAAAACACGCTTTCTCTAATCATCACACATAATCAGGCATTTTGGTGGGAGCTCTAGAAATTTTAGTATTTTCAGTCACCCATCACAAAGAAAATCTTGAAACTGACTACAAAACCCAGCACCAATTGTAAAGAATCTAGAATGCATATTACTGAATACATTGAAGGAAAGATTATAGTTAAGTATTAAGAATATTTAATCTACCCTCTACAGCAATATCAAACCAAACTACTGAAACTAATTTGAGTTAAAGCACAAAATACCACACTCAAATATGTTAAAAAGCCAAGACAGTATTTTAGATGAATTACAGAAGAATAGTTAATCTTTTTCAGTTTCTTAATTAATCACCAGCAACAAACCTTTCTTTCTACAGTTGCAGTCTTATCTCCATCTTCTGGACTAATGTCTGATATTTCTGTATCAGACAGTTCTGTCTCCAGCTGCTGCAGAAGAGGCTTTACAGGTGGTGCTTGTTGTCGCCTGGTCAGTTGAGGAGTCAGTTGTCGTAAACTAATACTGTCATATGGTAAAACAGCCGGGAATCCTGCTTTCTTCTGTGTTTCTAGAAGTTCTTGTTCTAGCTGAATTACCTGTAACAAAACAAATCTCACATTAGTACTATACAAATATCTGTGTGTGCATGTTTTCGTCAGGAATACAATATTATATACAGAAAACAGACTTAATAGTTGCTATATACATTATGAGAATCATTAAGTAAGTTAACATAAGAAATAACACAAGACACGTATATATAAGTCATTAAATTCATAAGTCTTTGTACAATAGCACAAAATTCCTGCACGCTATAGAAACTCTGCTTAATTAAAATTTTTTTTACTTCTTTCCTAAACTTTGTATAGTTATGGTTATTAATTTTATTTGTGATTTGGTTGTACATATGTATGCCCTTGTGCAGTATAGAATTTACCTTTTTGGTTGTTCTGGCAGTCTGTATGTGTATTTTATTACTGTTTCTGGTACTGTGCTTATGAACAGTGTTGTTTGTACTAAATAAGTTTTATAAAGCAGACAGTTTCAAAAATATAGAGACTTGGTAGTGTAAGAATATTATTTTGTTGAAAGTGTGGTTTACATGATGTAGCATTCAAGAACTGCAATTCTTAAACAGCTTTCTTGTTTGAATGAATTGGAGGTCACCATAAACACTCTATTAGCTTCATTCACTCACCTCACTATTTAGCACATTCTTTCAAGTGCTTATTCATGTAAATATATTTTAGGCAAAGCAGTTAAAATTAACTATAAACACAAAATTAGGATTTTTTTTTTTTTTTTTTTGACTCAGTGAATGGGACCTGGATAGCTGACACTCAATATATTTACAGTTTTTTTTATAAAATAATACAGATTGAGTCAACTAGATACTCCATGGCTTCACATACCTAAAACTTTTCCCGGAGTATTTCACCTTTGGTTGAAGGCATCATCAAGGTGTCGACTGGCTGGACCCCTGGTACTTCTGATGATGGTTTTATGAGGCTTAGTAGCGAGTTTACTTCTGGCAGGATGTCAAAGCTCATAAGAAAAGCACTGTGTTTTTTATATAAATCTTTTCTCAAATATTTAATTCTGACATAGGACCGACCAATTTTAATAGACGAGTCTATGTTGTGATATGCATTCCAAAAGTGTGCTGCCACTGCAGATTTGTTGGTTTCTTTGTTTTTAATGTTGCTGAAATGTTCCTTTAATCTAGTTCCTTTTGGTTTTGCAGATGTATACTTTATTGCAGTCAGAACAGTTAATTTTATAAATGCCAGACTTCTTTTCAGGGGGAATTTTGTAGTTGTTGGTTTCTTCAGGAGATTCTTGACACAAAACCTTTTGACAGGTGCTAAGATAATATTGAGTTTTTGAACATTTTTTGAAACTTATGAGTTGCCCTGCCCAGGGGTGATATGTGAATTTCCTATATACTTTTTTGTCTATGGCAGGTGTCAGTGGAGTGATTTGTTTTAGATGTGTTTGTCTTTTGAACTTTTTTATTTTGGTTTCTACTAACTTTTTGTTGAAGCCATTCTTTATATCTGTTTCTATTATATAGGAGTATTCAATCCTATATTCCTTTTCATCCAACGACACATTTATCAAACTATTTATGATTACATGTTTGTGTGGTGTGGGATTGCAACTATTTGCCTTGATGTAGTTGTCCGTGTGAGTGTCTTTTCTGAAGATACCAAATTTTAATTCGCCATTATGTCTCACTATTTATAAATCTAGAAAGGGTGGTATGTTGTTTGACTCAATTTCCATTGTGAATTTGATGGTAGGTTCCTGTAGGTTGAGTAGTTTAAGGGCATCTGTGCTATGTTCTTTGTTGGCCATTGCAAATATGTCATCCATGTATCTGTACCAGGTTTTGAACATGCTTTTATAAATATTTATGGTCGTTTATCTACTTATCTTTATTTGTTTAGTGAAAGTAAGACTAGCTTAAAGAGCTGTTTTACTCGCGCCAGTGTACATCATTATGGTTGCTTGGTATTTAATATTGAGCAGTTGGCAGTGAAGCCATTTGCTCTGTTGCATTCTAGTATATTGATGTTATGTTATCATATTGACTAAAGGCTGGGCAGTAGACAGAAGCACACAGAGGAGATCTTCCTATACCAATCCTGAATAAATGTTTATTGAGACAGTCATGGCCTGTTAGGAGTCTAAAAGTTGCTACAGAGTATTTTCTTGGTGATGTTATTACATAAATTTTCCCAAGGTTTTCCTTTTGTTTGTAATACATTATCTTCTTTAATTTTGTTATTATATGTTGATATAATGATCTTTTTGATAGTGATAACTTACTCAGATGAATTTGATGTAATTTTATACCTTGTATACAAAATATAAAACTCCATATAATTTCCTATCAGTAGCTCAACAACTGTTTTATGTATTTTTTAAATTAATAATCTTTATTGCAATATAGGAGAATATTGTACTAATATTTTAATTTGACCTCTCTTGTATTTGGTGTTTACAACATTGTATAGCTTATTTATATATACATATATTTTTTTTTGGCAAGTTCAATAAATTGAATCAGATACTACAGACTCTACTGTGTGTAATATGCTAGGGTGGCACCATGTCGGAGTGGCTAGACCTCCTATCTACGTGGCCAAGGTTAGATTTCAAGCGCCTGCATGTGAGATTTGTGGAGGATGAAACAGCATTTGGGCAGCTTTTCTCTGGGTTCTCCAGTTTCCCCCACCACTCATTCCACCAATTTCTCCATCATCACCTTTCCTATCGTCCATTTTGCTTTCATTTCATATCATCCACTTCCTCACACTCATGCCCGGCTACAAGCCAACCCCTTGTTCCAGGTTCTTCATTCTGTGGTTACATGCTGTTGGCCTCCTGACAGGCTTCTGACCCCTAGGCACCCACTTGTAAGTCCTACATACTGGGAGGTTAAGCATGTTTTTCTGTATTCTGCACTCAACTTACCCTGTCTTTTAGTGTTTTCACCAAAGCATTATATTCAGTGTCCTTTTCTTGAAGCAGCTGCAAATAAAATTCCTCCCTGTGCAACAGATCTTGCTCTCTTTGCTGAAACTCTCGCAACAATTTCTTTGCCTTGCAGTATTTCTTTTCCAAAGCTATGTACTGGGCCTGTATTAAAGAAGAAAAGAAATGAATTTGAATGTAGTAGTCTATGATTAGAATCACCTATACACATTAGTTTAAACTAGTTTGCTTATATTCTTTGGAACTTCAGAACTACTGAGAATTTATTGGTAATAGAGAGAAACACATGAGCATAGCACCACCTTGTGATACATAATTTGCTTGTGAGGATGGCAATGCCTACAGAGGGCTCCTTAACCCTTAGTTGCCTGCATTAATATACTACATATGCTGTTTTTCCTTTAATTCAGGTTTAAAACTGGAGTTCTAGTAAAAATATATGGAAATAGACCTATAAAATTATATAAAATGATAGAAAAAATAGAAATGAAAATATATGTAGATCCTTTATTAATCTTATTCTTTGCAAATTAAAAGTTTAAATTCTTCTATACCAGTTTTCATGATCTGCCAAAGGCACTACCAAAAACAGTGGTTCAAATGGCCATGAGTGTTAGGTGATAGATAATGGACTGGTCATCCATTCAAAGCCAAATGTTGCAAGTTCAAATCCCAATGACTGTGGCAAAGACGGGGAGAGCTCAGGTAAAATAATCGGTGTGATGCTTGGAAGCTAATGGGGTTACATTTTACAATGTGGGTTTTATTCTTTTATTTTTTTGAAAAAAGGCACTGCAATTTTAGGACAAAAATTGTATATATTTTTACAATATAAAACAGTCTTGATTACTTGTCGTTTATGGTTAAAGGTTAGTATAACATGAAATTAATCCTAGAGTACAACCCTATTTGTATAGTTACGCTTAAAACAAGTGGAACTTGATAGGCAACAAAGGGTTAAGTTACAAGGAGCTTCTGGTGGGGGTAATTTTTCTCCCCCCCTCCCCATAATCCAATGCAATACATACAACTACTTCATTAGCATATGATACATATGCTTTTACAGGTACTGACAGATATTAAAATTCAGAAATTACTAGTTGATACTTGCTAAATTTTCTTAATACCCTAAACCATTACACAGTTAGTTCCTAATGGTATTAAAAACATCTGTCATGTCCTATTCACATGACTTTCTCTATCTATTCTGCAATAAACTATAGTCAAAAGCTTATTCTCCTACCTATTCCTGCTAACCAAGATAAACATTAACAAAAAACGTACTATTACTTATTTCCTTGTAGGTACAACAGAAATAAAGGATTACACTGGGCTAAAGCAAAGTTAAGTCTTTTAAAAGCTGGTCGCTAAGCGGCGAGCTTGAATTTTCATTCTCTTTACATGGTCAGAAGAAGAAAAGAACAAACAAAAAAAAACAAAGAGAGAGTGAGAGAGAAATTTAAACCAATAACAAAGAATAACTCAAAAGTTAACTCCATAAAAAATATAAAACAAAATAAATAAAAAAAAATAAAGAGAGAAAGAAAGAAAAACAGGTATTGGATATTAATTGTGATTTTAATGAAGTATACATTTTTTGCTTAGTAACATTTTACCTATCTCTTGCTGTTTACCACTTATGCAAAGTTATCGAGAATGAAGTAGACTTCAGAGGCTTTCTCAGAAAATCCAACCTATACATTTTATTTGTGATGTAAATATCTTTAATGTTTGGATTTTAATCAAAAGTTATTTTTTAGAAAATCTAACATTTTGGAAATCTTCCATGTAAAGGGTAGTTTGAGGTGGGGGAATTTTCTTGTAAAGTTGTTGCATCTTTGGAAGATACTGAGCTTAAATATCAAGTTTGGTATTCAACCAACTTTTTGTTTATCAGTTATGCTGTTCAACACACTCACATGGACCTTTTTCTAAAACTGCCTTTTTTGGATTCAGGGTTCCTCAGAGCAAATATTTCCAGTGCAATTTTGGTTTCAAATTTTTGGATGGAATTCAATACCTTTTCTACCTACTATATAGTAAAGAAAGTAAAACTTCACACTTAAATGTGAATTCAATGTCAATTTTCATTCATGCTAGAATCATCAGGAAAGAAGACTTTAAAAAACTCTTCTGTTAATTTCTCTACTACTTTTGAAAATCTGCTAGATTATGTTCATATAACTTTTCCTATTTACTGTTGTTTATTTTTAAATCTTCTCTACAAATAACACTAATAAGAGATTTTTGCTATCTACTTCATTTTAATTTAGATAAATGTTTGAAGAAATAGTTTCTCTACACATTTCAATATATGTATAACAGGAATAATCAAATTTTTTACAAGTACTTTTTTATATGTTCTCTCTGAGATTATCTAAGTATATTGCATGTTGTTAGAAATGAAAATCTAAGCACTTAGAAAATGAATGGGATATTGGAAAATTAAACTAATAGTAATAAATATCTCCAAAATGGTTAGTGCCTCAAGATGCTTATGTGACACAAATTGTGGGTACCAATGAAAACAGAAGCACTATTCACTATGAAGTTAATTTCATTCTGATTTAATTTTAAGTCAATATGGTGGACGACAAAGACAAATGTTTTCAAGATTTAATAACTTGGCGGAAGTGAAGTTAAGTGTGAGAAAAGACTTACTTATTCATAAATTTAAATTAAGGTATACATTTTTTTTTGTAAGTTTTATGTTTGACAGATACACAGAATTATACAAACTTTATTGAGAACAGGCTATTCACAGAAAATTCAAAATATACATTTCATTTATTTTAAAAACATATGCTAGTTTACTCAGAATTGTTACAGCCATTGTTTGAGGGCAGGGGGGGGGGAATCACCAAAAATTATCCATCTAAAGCAGACAATGCTTTAAAACAGTCCCCTCTACCCTCAACCTTCTTGCCAAAGTTTTGTTAGTGGTGGATCAGTCTGTTATCTAATAGTGTGTGCTCTATTGATGGAGATGATTTAGGGTAGAATGGGAGGAGAAAGATTTTTCTGCATGCAAAACGAAAATGTGAGATGTTTATTTGCTCCAAAGTATTACGAGTGTCAGCATATGCAATGACATCATGTGATATGACAAAGATCATATTATGCTGTTGAGCAAGGTTAATACAGACTTGATATGTGGATTAAAGGTAATTCATATTGTGGTTTTAAACAAATCAGAAAATAATTATTCAAGATTTTTTATACGATTGTAATACATCATCATTATGTCCTATAGTTGTACACATATCCAGAAAGAGTTAAGTATCAATTATGGTCTTTTTTTCTTGTTTTAAGATAAGAATAGAAAACAGATTTACAATGCTTCAAGGAAACACACTCCGGCATATTTCAGAGATAGTCAAATCTTTTAAAAGCCAGTTGCCATGTCGATGAAATCCGTTTCTATGCAGGGCCAGGAGTTTACAACATTCCATGTGAAAAAAGATTTAAGTATTTTACATCTGAAAAAAATATCTCAGAAATGGTCAATTCAATGACAAAAATGTATATAACATAAATTGTGTATTTTAACATGATCTACACTTTTTGTGTAGTACGTTTTTGTCTATCTCTTACGGTTTATCAGTTCAGCAAAATTCATTGAGAATATCTTTAGAGGCTATTTCCAGAAAATTCAAGATATACATTTTATTTGCCATATAAATATCTTTAATATACAGTATTTTAATCAAAATCATTAGCCATTTTTGAGAAATTTTCGAAATTGTTTCTATGTAAAGGGTAGTTTGGGGTGCGGAGATTTCTCTCAAAATCCTTGTATCACATCCTTGTAAGATACTAAACTTAAATACCAAGTTTGGTATTTTACAGACTTTTTTGTTTTCGAGTTGTTGTGTTTACCGACACACAGACCTTTTTCTGAAAATACTTTTTTTGGATACAGGGAGCCTAAAACGTGTATCTCTGGTGAAATCTCGGTTTCAAATTTTTGGGTGGAACACAAAACCTTCTCTATACACTGTGTAAAGCAATACTTCCTCTATCACTATAAGTATACTGAAAATCTTACTTGTGATTGTTCCAGCATATCTTGATAGCTTGCAACATCCTTTTTGGCAGCAAGCAGATTTCGTTCCATTTCTCGAAGTTTCAAAGTTGACAGTCTCAGTTTCTCCAGGAACTCTTCACTATTTAGACCACTCTGCTCCATCTCCACCAACTGATACAATCATTTAATAAAAAATATCATTAGTAAGAAAAAACAGTGAAACATTGGTTAAAAAACTTTTTATTCTTTAAATAAAAACCATGAAATCATATTATATTTTAGAATAAGAGTAGAAATATGCCACTAGGATTCTAAAATGTTAAAAGAAAATGTGGTAGGGCAGCAATAAGCACACACTTGATTAAAATAAACCATCACAATGGCATGATAGAATGAATTAAGCTGAAAGTGCCTTTTTCAGCATAAACTCACTATTGTTAGAAAGTAAAAGTAGTTAGAACTGCAAAACCAAAAATAAATCACTGTATGTTAGGTTTCATCATCATTCAAAGCTGAATTATAATTTGAGTTATTGAGAATATTTACCTTAAAAGATTCCCTTGATTAAAAACTCTTATCAGAATTTATTCAAGGTTCACAAGAGCTGTAACAGTAAGTTTATCATCACAGATGCTCTGTTCATGAATATAATGTAATTAAACACTGAATTTTTAGTTAGTGTTGTTTGCTCACAAAATTTTCATTATTGTTTATTTAAATTCCACAGCTGCTATTTCATTTTAGGGCTACATTAACACCCATAGCACAATGTAAGTTTATTGTTAGTGACAATTTGGCCCAGTATGCAATGATAAATTTAATTAGTAATGAAAACCAAATAACAGTCCTAGTGGCTAAGGATGAAAAGTGACGAAAAGCCTCTTAAGAGTCTCTCAAGAAAACTAACCCTGTTTCTTACACCATCTGGTAAATATGCTGAAAGCATTGTAACTCATGTAGGAACACATGCCACATGCTCACAAAATATACCAAAATATAATATTATTAATTTATAGAAAGCAAGATAAAATAATTGTGAATATTAAAGGGTAGAAATATGCATAAATGCAAGTTGTTGTAACTTAGGTAACTAAAGCAAGGCGAGCTAGCTTTATTCCAGGTAACAGTTCACCAACCACCACCTGCTAAAGAGCACAGAGTTTAGACTAAAGAATGTAAGATAGAAAAGAACAGACATATAAAGAAGTGAGACAGGAATAGTGACTTGTCTTTCAAGTAGAACAGGGAATTGGAAAAAAACAAAGCAAGCATAAAATTTAAATGAGAGGAAACATTGGGTTTTTCCAAACGCATCATATGCATGCTATGAGGTCAGAACTTGGCACAATTTATTCTCATAACTTGTGAGGTGATGCTAACTAAGAACCAATAAGAGATACAACATTTTATGGAGCTAAAGTTGGCATCACCCAGGATCAGTATTTAAGGCAAGACAGATCTCTAATGTGGTTACTCTTACTCTACACTATCTCGTTTGAGTCTGTGTTCATGTCACATTGAGTCGCGCACACGTCTACGAGTGGTGGGGGAGTGATGTGCAGGTGATTAGATTAGGCTCCTGATTAATAATGTAAGTGGTGGGATAATATTGATTCATAATTCTTTTTGTAAGGAAACTAGCTAGTCACTGTTTAAATCCATGATACAATAAAGTCATAAGGGAATATGCAGTGTTTTTAGTATTAGCCTCACCCCTGAGATAAATTTAATTAGGAGATTAGGAATGGAATCTTCATTAACACCAGAGCTGAGGACACTGCTGGAACGAGACACCAATTCTCGCGACACATTTTGGGAAACCAGATGACCTACCAGGATTTCCCTGCATAGCAAATGGCATAATTTATCACTTCTTTTGAGAATGAATGTTTGATTTACCAGTAATTCAAAGGCATAAAAACTCAATGTGAATCTAAATATTTTGTTTGTTTTTACTTTCTCTAGCCCACATGTACAATGTTCATAGAGGATAGAGAATATACTGTAAGAAAAGACTGTTAACTACCAAACTTGGTGTTTAGGTTTATCTCCCAAGGATGTGACAAAGATTTTCAAGAAAATCCCCCCCACCATAAACTACCCTCTACATTCAAAAATTTTGATTTTCTCATAAATGGCTCAAACAATTTCTATTAAAATCCAGTATATTAAAGATATTTACATTCCAAATAAAATGTATATCTTGAATTTTCTGGAAATAGCCTCTGAAGACCTCTTATTCTGGATATATTTTTCTGAAGTTTGCTTAACTGCTAAACTCTAAGAGATGGACAAAAACTTATTGCACAAAAAATGTAGATCTCGTTGTGTTCTTTATGCTTTTGTTGTGGCAGTAACCGTTTCCGAAATATTCCTTGTTATTGGTCTCAATTGTAAAGTACAAATACTTTTCTCAGACAGGAAGTGTCTGTTTTTCTTTTGTTCTACTCCTGGTCAAGTTAAGAAGTAATTTACAATGACAATTGCATAAGGACAGTTTTTGAAACATTTTACTATCATTTTAGCCTAGTGCATTCCCTTGTTCCCTTCTACTTATAAGGAACTAAGTAATAACATTCTGCTAATATTTATCTCATATTGCATTGTGTAGAAAGAAAAAAAAAATCTTCTGTAAAAAGCTTGTGAGTGTAACAGATAAGATTTTTTAAATTATGTTGGAAATGGATTATATTTATTTTCATTAAGCAGTAAGTTTAAGTTATATGAAGTGCCAGCTCTGCTACATGGATGCTGATGAAGCGATTTTTGTGAGTTATGGCAAATTAGTCCAGAAAATGATTCCAGAAAGAAATGGGGAGAGAATAAGGGTAGGAGAGGGAGTGTTCTGTATCATATTACAGCTTGCATACATGTAAATAGTGTCAACTGAGTTCACAACTCAAAATGATTATGCGATTACCAAAATCTAGGTTGCAGATCCCAAGATATTCAAGCAAAATCAAACAAAAATCAAAGCGCAGTGCTGATAAGTCCCGAGCCTCTCAATGAAAGCAACATTCAAAAAAAATTTTTTTTTGTTTAATCTCTCAACATAATTTCCAGAAAATTTGTCAAATCGGTGTTCAAATTTAATAAAACCATCTTGGTAGTGCGATTTATAAAGGTCCTCAAAATAGCTGTTTACCACATCAATGGCCTCCTCGTTGCTGTGAAATCTTCGTCCTCCAAGAAATTTTTTGAGATTTGGGAACAGGTGGTAGTCACTGGGTGCTAGACCTGGTGAACGGGATGGATGTTCAAGCAATTCAAACTTTAATTCGCACATTTTTCCCATTGCAATGATTGAACAATGAGCCGGAGCATTGTCAGGAGGAAACAAGATTTCTTTTTTTTTTTTTTTTTGTTGCCAAATGAGGTCTTTTCTTTTCACCTCATCACTCAAAATATGCACCACCAGTGATACTTTTACCCTTTTACAAGTAATCAATAAAAATAATTCCCTGCGCAGCCCAGAAAACACACATTTGCCATAACCTTGTTAGCTGACCAAATTGACTTTGCCTTTTTAACTTTCTCTATATGCACTATGTACATAGTGTATAGAGAAAGTATTGCACTCCACCGAAAAAATTTGATACCAAGATTTTACCAGAAACATGTTTTGGGGTCCCCTTTATCTAAAAAAAGCATTTTTGGAAAAAGGTCCGCGTGCGTGTGTGTGTGATAACTCAAAAACGAAAAGTCGGTAAAATACTAAACTTGGTATTTAAGTTCAGTATCTTCCAGGGATGCAACACGAAATTTTGAGAAAAATCTCCCTATCCCCAATTACCCTTTACATGGAACTTTTTTCGAAAATTTTAATTTTCTCGAAAATGGCTCCAACGATTTTGATTAAAATATCGTATATTAAAGATATTTACCTGACAAATAAAATTTATATCTTGAATTTTCTGGGAATAGCCACCGAAGAGTAGTTTATTCTGTATGAATTTTACGGAAGTTTGAATAACTGCTAAACCATAAGAGATGGACAAAAACTTACTACACGAAAAATGTAGAGCACCTAAAACACACAATTTATGTTATATACATTTTTTTCGTTGAGTTCACCGTTTTTGAGACATTCCATGTTTTTGGTTTCTGCTTTGAAAAACTTATACTTTTCTTATACAGGAATTTGTCAACTGCTGTCCATGCAAACAAAGGAACTTCAGTCGCATAGCAACCAGCTTTTGACTATCACTTTAACCTATGGTACTCCCTTATTTCGCTTCTACTTACAAGGAAGCAAGTAATAGGACTATTTCTGCTAATTTTTTCCGATCAGCATGAAGTAAATAGAAGTGTAAGCTTTTTAAGAATTATTTGTTGCAGAGATGTAGAGAAAGTCATGTGAATGGTACACATCAGATTTTTGGAGTTGGTTTACCTGGCACAATCCACTGTTTTGACTGTGATTTACTTTCTGGTGTGTAGTGATGTATCCATGTTCCATCCATGGTAATAAGCCATCTCAAAAATTCACTGCGATTTTTTGCAGTAGAGCTCCACATTCTTAACAGAAACAATTTTTCTTTGCAACTTTTGATCAGGTGTCAACAAACGCGGCACGCATCTTACACAGACCTTGTGAAAGCCCAAAACATTACTTAAAATATTACCTGCACATTCTTTTGATAGGTTTACAGCCTCTGCTATCTCAAGCAACTTTAATCTGCAGTCTTCCAGTACTAAATGATGAATTTTTTCAATGATCTCTGAAGTTGTCACTTCTACAGGGCATCCAGAGCGAGGCTCATCACTAGTGCTTGTACCTCCCATTTTAAACTGTGCAACCCACCTTTTAATCATTGAATATGAAGGGGCAGGGTCTTTCAATGTACTGTTTATTTCCTCCTTGATTTCTTTAGACGTTAACCTTTCAAATGGAAGTATTTAATCAGTGCTCGTTTTTCCAAATCCTCCATTTTCATGAACACTCTAAAAATGCTTTCTTTAAAATGCTGTCATTCGAAAACTAAACAAGCTATTGACCTGTAACTATGGATACAAGAAAATCTAGAGTTTAACTATATGACGCTACTGCCTAACTGGCCTAGTGGTGTCATATCTGTGTGAGGCCCGGGAACCTATCAGCCAACCCTCGTAGTAGGATTATCACACTCTCTTTACTGATGAAAGCTTTTTTGTATTCCTATCGAAAAAAAAAAAGTATATTAAATTCCTATGATAAACACACATGAGAACAGCAACATATTTAGCACACATTTTCAGTAACCGTCAGTTTTATGCTGACAGAAGTATTTCTGACTATCTTGTAATTAATGAACAGAAAGGAAATGTTACTGAATATGAATTGATTGAATTCTGTTACAGATACTTACACTTTCTATTCCATGCTCTGTGATGTATTAATTCACTAATAGCATCAGTGAAAGCACAATAAGAATAAAATTGTGAACCAGAAAGCTGTGGATAGTACTAGCCATTTACTAGCAAAGCTTTTTTATTTTGCTAATCATCTATCATGTTGGATACTAGATATTAACAAATGTAATCATTTCTTCTTTTTGTATATAAATACATGTTGCAGTTTAAATACTTTTGGCTCTTCAAAACCAATGTGGAAACAGAGAAAGAGAAAGTTAAGTCTACTATTATTTCCCATCACCAAGGTGGTGTATACCAAAGGCAGATCCAGAATTTCTGTAGATGGAGGGTTGCACTGGGTGGTTTGGGGGTCCTTCGCAGAGCATTTTTAAAAATTACATGTTGAAAATAATGACTTGGAGGCAGAACAAATTTGGAGGACCATATCTTAAAGGGGCAAAATAAATATTACTTTATTGGTATTAATAATAATTATGGTTTGAACAACTAAACAAAGTATTACAAAAGGGAAAATGTAATAAAATAGTTGTGAATTAAGATATGTGCAAGTACAAACTCCTATAGGTAATGCAAAACATCTGAGAATGTGTTTATCCAATAAAATGCTACCCAAGATAAGGCAAAGATAGCTGCACTTCTCTCCATCTGTCACTTGCATAGGGTTGACTGCAAGACATAATCTGTGATATAAACACAGAGTTAGAAAAATGTCACTAAGGAAACTATTACAGTTGTCTTCTCGCTCCTCATACTCACTGCTATCCAAATCAGATTCACTCACTTGCACATTAATAACAACATTTTGCATCATGTCCACCCTTGCAATTTCTTTACAGAAATTTTCTTCCTGTAACTGTTTTACATGCGCAACTTGAGATACCTAGTTTGCTCTCATAATTCCGTCAAGGGCTTTATTTTTTCATGTCATATGTTTAATTTTATTTGTGGCAAGCACCATGTTTTCCTGTCTTAGCAAACTTTTTTCCCTCCTTCACAATATGTGCACTCAGCAAGCTTGAGCTGTTAAATCTCTACTTGAGCATCAGGAGACCTCTGCTAAGAAAAGCAGCGAGCCAAGGAGGTTAGTCAGTACTTATCTCCCAACCAGAGTTTAAAAGAAGGAAGCTACAACATAAGATGGGCAGATTTTACACCGGAAGCATTGGACCAAGATGTTGTTTATTTAGAAGACATGTAAGCACAATAAGGTTGCCTAGAAATACTCTCCAAATAAACGTTGGCTCATAAACTACACTTTTGCTCTAGAAGTACTCCTATATGATAATTTGTGATGTATTAAGTTTGCCAATCTGAATTCAACAGAAGACTACAATTAGGATATGTACAAATCCAAAAACAAATGAAAATTAAATAAAAATTGAGTCATCTTTTTTACACTTTTTGCTCCAACTTTGCCTTTGTTTGGGAAGACTGGTTTCAGGGTGCTTTAACCCTATCTTCAGTTCTGCGGTTGATTGACACTACATGCAACAGGTGGTTGTGTGCAGTCTGATGTTATGCTACCCTCTACTCTTGTCAACAGGATTACATCATCAATGGGTGGGACCTCAAAATTTATAAGGGAATCTTTTTTTAAGTTTAACGTCCTTTAACCTGGTTTGGTCACATCGGACGATGAATGACATTGATGATATGATGCTCAAATGATCTAGGGGTCCATGGGGCTTAAAGTTACTTGACATTCATCTTCTCAGGATATGGGAAAACCCTGAAAAAAACCTTACCCGGGTAACTCACCCTAAGCAAGATTCGAACTCACGACCTTTCAAACGTGAGGCAGACATGCTACCACCACGCTACCCAGGCGGGCTAAGGGAATCTTTATCACCCTTATGAATTTTGAGGTGCCCGCCATTGATGACATCATCCTGTTGACAAGAGTAGAGGGTAGCACAACACCAGACTGCGCACAACCACCTGTTGTACATAGTGTCAATCAACCGCAGAACTGAAGTACCCTGAAACCAGTCTTCCCAAATGAAGACAAAGTTGAAGCAAAAAGTATAAAAAAAGGTGACTCAATTTTTATTTAAATTATGGTGCTCATTGATAAATGAAAATTACCTTGCAAATATGAAAGACACATCAATAAACAAAATGAAAGTTGATTAATGTTTATTTTGCCACTGTTTACAATAAAATGGAAAAGACAACAGGAAGAAGGGCTCAAAACTTCATTTATGATAACTGCAAAAAATCTATTAAAATTCTTAGAAACATGCTGTACAGGAATAAGAAGCCTCATGCAGTAACCTGGAGGGAGAAAATATCTTCAGAGTTCACATTTGTTGGAGAGTATTTGCTGATGTATTTCGCATTTTATTTGGTCCTTCTGCTAATGCAAAATCTGTATTATATTACATAGCGAGAAAACATGTGTTTGCATGTGTAATCATGAAAACCACTCAATCACATTTCATAATTATTTCACCATTGTAAAACCCAAGATTTTGTGATGGCCTCTAATCAAACACCATATTTCAATCTGTAAATTACCAAAATACTAATAAGGGTTTGCAAATTCTCCATTTTAGAATACGAACACACTGAAATTATAACAGAACGTACTTGCAAAGACTGAAGGGGCAAGAGGTTAAGGAAGTTGGGCAGTTCTGCTTGTGCCAGTATCAGGATTAAATTATCCATTATTAGAAATAGCTAAGCTGATCGAAATTGCAGTTATTAGGGATAAACGGGAGGATTAACCATAATGTCTCTAAATAATTTATAACGGGTGCATAAAAAATGGCAGGAGATGATGAAATTAATGTCATTCGAGTTTAAAAAGCTACCTGTGAACTATTGGGTAATCCAACCAGTCAACTTGATTATAAGTAATAGCCGGGCTTGTAGGCCATGGTCCAAATGATTTAATTACCGACATTTCGCCAAAATCTGCACCCAGCATCTCCAGGGAACAAAACTATTAGATCATCAAGATTTGTTGGTCTCCGGAGTAGCTTTGGACCACGGCCTACAAGCCCGGCTACCAATGACAGTGCCGGCCATGAAAGCATAAGTATTTATGTAATCTTTTCTAATAAAATAAGCTTAAAAATGTTATCTTTATCCAATGTTTAGAAATAATTTTGTCCCTCTCTTATGAGCTTAGCTTTCTCCTGTCATGCAGGAACACCATTCATTATTTTCTCGTCATCATCTGATAAATACAATTCTGCCATGATTACTACTGATAGTGATAAGAATTGTGTCAGTTGTGAAAAATTTGTTCTTCGTCAGATAATGACATATCAGCTACTCCAACTATCACATCTTGCAAGTAATGTTATCCAGATTATAGAATGGAAATCGCCTAGAAATTCTGTACATACTTGGTAAGTTATCAGCAAGTTATAGAATCAAACCTAAAAGATGCTAAGAAATATTTTCTTAAGCTCTATATTTTTGTCTCTTGCAATCATGTGATTGGATAAATTAGGAAAAATCCATATTTTTACTTTTTCTACACGTATTATGTACATAGTGTATAGAAAAGGTATTGTAATGCACCCAAAAATTTTGATACCAAGATTTCACCGGGAATACATGTTTTTAGACATGCTGAATCTACAACAAGCATTTGTAGATAAATGTCTGTGTGTGTGTGTCTGTAAGCAGCATAGCTCAAAAACGAAAAGGCCGTTAAATACCAAACTGTGTATTTAGGTTTGGCATCTTCCAAGAATGAGACACGAAGATTTTCAAGAACCCCCCCCCCCCCACAACTACTCTTTACATGGAACTTTTTCCGAAATTTTTGATTTTCTCAAAAATGGCTCTAATGATTTTGATTAAAATATTGTATATTAAAGATATTTACCTGACAAATAAAAATTATATCTTGAATTTTCTGGGAATAGCCTCTGAAGACTGCTTTATTCTGGATGATTTTTACGGAATTTTGCATAACTGCTATACCATAAGAGATGGATAAAAACTTACCACACAAAAAATGTATAGCACGTTAAAACATATAATTTGTGTTATATACGTTTTTTTCGTAAAGTTGATCGTTTTTGAGATATTCCTTGTTATTGGTTTCAGCTTTGAAAAACTTATACTTCTCTCATACAGGGATTTGTCAACTCCTGTCCATACAAACAAAGGAACTTCAGTCACATAGCAACCAGCATTTGACTATCACTTTAACCTATGTACTCCCTTATTTCGCTTCTATTTAAAAGGAAACAAATAATAAGACTATTTCTGCTAATTCTTTCTTGATTAGCATGAAGTAAATAGAAGCATAAGTATTTTAATACTATTTTTTTGAAGGGATATAGAGAAATTCATGTGAATGGAACACATTAGATTTTTTTCTTACTTTTGCTAATAAAAAGCAATTTTGACCAGACTGCTCCTTTAATATGAAAATTCTTGATATTTAAGTGGTATGGAAAGCTATGGTTTCATGCATTTCTTATCATTAATCCCTTAATTTGGATTAGAAACTGTTAAGAGGCGAGAAAGCTGCATACAAAGACTTAAATAAAATTGTGTTTCTGCCTGAATGCTTACCCTAGCTTTCAGTCTTGATATATCACCATCAGCTAGAGCAACTTTGTTCTGACTCTGAAAAATGTTATAGGAAACAAGCACCGAGTGCATTAAAACACAAAAAATACAACAAAGGAAAATAATAAACTCTATTCACATGCTATTTACATAAAAAACAACGAAAATAACTCAGGCATTTCAGAAAAAAATGAACTCATGCTTACATATAATGCAAATGAAACTTAAAATAAACTCTTTCAGCATTTAAAGTGTATGAAGCTATATTTTCCTTCTCAATTTGAAGCACCTATCCCAGGATGTATGGCTAATAACTGCTTAGCCAAAATCCACTGTAGAGGAAAAGATAAAGAAGATTATACATTGGGACCCATTATGTACACTTAGCAGAGTATAGTAGGTATGTGCATAACTATGTTTGCTATTTCAGTCACTTCCAGGATAATTTCCCTGAATATAAATAAAAAGTGGGCAGAAAAATGTTGGGCAATTATAGAAATACATTATTCTTGGGAAATTCATTAAAAAAACGTGGAAATGATGAGCGTTATGCATTACGATTGACCTGTAAGGAAGATTATTACAATTCAGTGGACTAAAACTATATATATCATATACAACTTTGCTTGGGTTACCAAATGCAACCGTTAAGCAGGTAGCACAAATAGAGCTGGGTGGAGTGGCAAGTAAAGGAAAGATTATGGAAAGAGCATTGAAATTTGGAAAAAAGGAATTTGTTGAAACAGTGTTTAGTATATCAAAAGAAAAGTTTAAAGAACAAGGGATGGGTAGACTGTCTCACAAACAACTTGGAAAGAAGTGGATTAGGGGAAATATGGAGAAAAAGAGAAAATATTGTGAATAATTTCCAGAAGTTGGCAATGAAAAGATTTGAGGATATAGAATACAAAAAATATTTAGTGAGGTAGCTGAAAAGAAATCTTTTAGTATTTTATATACCAATGAAAGACTCATGGGGAAGGGAAAAGTATATAGATGTGATAAATAAAGAGGAGGGAGAAGGTATTGCATGGCTGAAAACAGGAGTATGGATATTAATATAAAAATAATAGTTGCAACAAATCTTCACTTATCTTTTGGAATCCTTGGACTAGTTTCGCAATAAATCTATTGCATTATCAACATCAATTTCCTTTTGGTCTGGAAAAAAGGAAATTAATGTTGATAATGCAATAGATTTATTGTGAAACTAGTCCAAGGATTCCAAAAGATGAGTGAAGATTTGTTGCAACTGTTATTTTTATATTAATATTTGTGTTATTACTTCACTGTTACTAGCTTCTTTTTACATTTATAAGGAGTATGGATGTTCAAAGGTTTAATGAAGGGTATTCCACAAAATCAATGTCATATATGTGGCGGAAATAAAGATATGGAGCACATTTTAATTAAATGTAAAGGGCCTGAAGTTTGGAGAAAAAAGTATATTAATAAGAAATGGTTTAAGATAAATTGAAATGTAGTTGATATGTTTCAAAAATACAGGTAAAAGATTGGACAATTCTCATACAAAGTTAAAAATAAATGGGTATGGATAGTAAATAGGCAAAATGATGTGATAAACTAGAATTAATTTACTATTGTAAAAAATATGAGTATGACCAAGGCTGAACACCGGTCATATTCACCTGTATACAGCTTAGCCTAAATAAATAAAATAAATATATAACTTGCTACAACAGAGCTTCATTTAACATTCCCACATTCAATGAAATTCTATCTTTAACACATTTTTAGAAGTAATGGCCAATAGGCCATCAGAGCAATCCTAGTTCAACCTACATTTCACCGTACTGGTTTAATGAAAATTACACTTAAATCTTTTGTATAAATGTGTAAATGCACACACACTAAATAATGAAAACTGTTGGTTATTGTTGTAGTGCATTTTTACTTTCTCTAAATGCACTATGTATATACTGTATAGAGAAGGTATTGCATTCCATCAAAAATTTGATACCGAGATTTCACTGGAAACACATGTTTTGGGTCCCCCTGAATAAAAAAAAAAAAAAAATATATATATATATATATATATATATATATATGTGTATATATATAGGAAAAGGCTGTATGTGTCTGTGGGCAGCATAGCTCAAAAATGAAAAGACAGTTGAATACCTGACTTGGTATTTAAGTTTGGTATCTTCCAAGGATGCGACACAAAGATTTTCAAGAATATCCCCACCCCAAACTATTCTTTTCATGGAATTTTGATTTTCTCAAAAACGGCTATAGCGATTTTGATTAAAATATTGTATCAGGTAAAAGATATTTACCTGAGTAATAAAATGTATACTTTGAATTTTCTGAGAATAGCCTCTGAAGAGTACTTTATTCTGGATGAATTTTACAGAATTTTGCACAACTGCTAAACTGTTAAGACATGGACAAAAAGTTATCACACAAAAAATGTAGAGCACGTTAAAACACACAATTTATGTTTTTAATCTATGTCACTCCCTTATTTCACTTCTAATTACAAGGAGCAAGTAATTTTCTCGATTAGCATGAAGTAAATAGAACCATGAGCTTTTAACAGTAATTTGTTGCAGAGATGTAGAGAAAGTCATGTGAATGGAACACATCAGATTTTTAGTGATGTTGTTTCACATTCTTCAGCTTCAGCTTGAGTCACTTTAATGTGCGACAAGACACTAACATAGTAGCGTGTAATATTTAACAGCTTATTTTTATTTGTAATTAGCAGATTAAAAGAGGACTAAGAGGAAAAAGTTCACTATTCACCAAAAAGTAACAATACTTCAAGTTGTGCAAAATAAATCCAGAATATTTTTGACGCACACTAAAATGACGTATGTCTATGCTGACGGGAATTTTGAAGCAAAAGCATGCAATCTTACATACAGCAACACTAGTACAATTTGATACTGTAATTTCAAAACTCAAGAATCCTTTTGTGCAAATGAAAGAATTTTAGTGAAATGTTTGCAGCAAGAAGAAGCAAAAGTATACTATGGGCAATAACTAAGAGAGAACCAGAAACATTCCTATTACAATTGGAAACGGATGCTTTTCGCTTCTAAATAGGCACAACACAACCCTAAGTTTAGTTCCATGTTTGCTGAGGGTGCAAAAATCAACATTAGCACCATAAATATTTGGAAAAAGGATACTATCAAATGTTTTGAATGACTACCGTGCAAAACTTATTTTCAAAGCTAACAAAACAGGAACTTCATTATGCTTCCAAACAAAACATAATTATGTAATTTGTGGGGAAAAAAGAAAGCAGCAATCAGCAGTAATGAGCATTAACATTGATGAGAATGACTAACCTCCCTTGGTAATTATTGAAAAATATAAAACATTTAATAAATTTTAAAACGTTCCCACACTTTCGAGTCATTATAACATGTAGAAAACTTTATAGATGACTTCTGAAAAATTTCTCAAATATATATTTAAAAGTCTATAAACAGGAAGCAGGGCATCTCCCATTTCAATAAAGCACTTCCCATATATTTAAGATCTGGTATAGATGCGTAGATGATGAGTTTACTGTGATACATAAAAAAGTTGCAGAAGGACTCATTTAACCCTTTGAGTGCCAATACGATCTAATTGTGATGCCGTTTTCATATGTTTTAACTCTTTCCAGCAGGAAAGTCTGTGTATTTTCTATGTCATAGCCATAGAGAAAGGTTTTCTGGAGCATTTTCCAGACCTTATCTTCACTCCAAAGTGCTAAATTAGCTCCAAATTTAATTTCTCTAGTCAGGTTTGTTTATCTTGGTTGAAACATGGTGTCATCTAGAGGGGAAGATATATATTCTAGCTTCAGCGATGAAAATGCTTTCGATAACAACGGACCTCCTATGCATGCAAATAATTGGTGTACTTATCAAAATGGTATTATGAAGGTGTAACCTGACAACGAATACAATATGAATCAACCATTCAGCTATGTAATAATACAAGTGCTAAAATGTACAATAATCCACGTTTCATTTGTGCTTTATGCCATTTTCATTAATAGTGGTATCATGCTTATGTGTGTGTGCTTTTGGTGATTTTTTTTTTCAGTTTCAGGTTAGATGAATTCATTTTTTGTATTTTAAAAATAAAACACTGACCAAAACAGGATGTTGTTTTAGTAAATTAATATCTGTACTTTTATTTAATTAGCCTGAACTTTCTGTGTAGTAAGCTTTTGAATGCCTAATTACACTGGACAGCAAAATTTTACTTCTTTTCTGTTACGGAAACAAAAACACTGAATTCAACATATTTTTTCATGCTAAATACGAATATGACAATAAAATTGGCAGATGTGGTCTAGTTTTCTTGTAATTACACGAATTATACTTTGAGAAAGAAAGCAATAGAAAAAAAAATGCATATTCTGTAACTGGTACTATTTGGCTAGGCTTACCTCATTTAAATATGTCTCCTTTTAGCTTGTCTGCTATACTGGACCTCAGGAGCATCCCTCACCACCGTCCAGCAATAATCCGCTAGCATGGATGTACTCCATTTACCATGGTAACGTCTTTCGAATGATGAAAGTGTCTGGTGAAATCGCTCTCCATGTTCATCAGAGACTGCACCATAATTTTCAAGGAAAAAGTCCAAATGAGAGAAAGTGTATCTTCACCCCATTTGATGATAAGACAGCAACATGTTATCCAGCATTTCTCTACAGTTTGATGCATGGCGGTTCCCTAGGAAATTTGAGGCAACCTCTCTGAAAGATTCCCAAGCAGCAAGTTCCTTTCTTGTCAGAAGCCCATGGAATGTTGATCAGAAAGGAGTTCTCTTACTTGGGGTCCTATGAAAATTCCTTCATTGATTTTAGCTGTACTTATCCTTGGAAATTTTGAATGTAAATATCTGAACCCTGGTCCATCACGATCCAATACTTTTACAAAATTTTAATCAATCCCAGTTTGATGTGTAATGGAGGGAGCAAGTTTTTATTAGATTCAATCAATGGCTACTACTTTATGTTCATTGTTCCTGGTTCTAAAGTTTGCCGAAGATGCCAGTCTTTCCTTTTGTAGTGCAAGTCTTAGCTCAGCTGTCCCATTTGCATAGGAAACAATATTTAGTAAATCCTTGCTGTAAGCCAAGAAGAACCGCAACCATCTTTAAATCACAACATATTTGCCACTTAAATCTGCCATAATTTATGTAATTTAAAATGTCTATATTTTCACATGTCTCTTTCATATGGACTGCGTAGCCAATTGGAACTGAAGGCAAAGTGTTTCCATTGTGCAGTAATACAGCTTTGAAGGCTCAGCGTGGAAGCATCTAAAAATAGCCTCTATTGTTCTGGTGTGTTGGATGTTTATGGCTTCATTACAAAATATAAAATAATTAAAAAAGATTGTTCCAAAGGCCTCTGCTGTGTTCTAAAAGCAGACAGACACCTTCGCATTTTCTGAGAGATAGTTAAACTGCCTTAGTCAAGATGCTAGCAGTTCTGCTTTGGTCTTTGAAAGTTCCAAGGTTCGGACAAGATCATTTAACTCATTTTGAGTCATTCTGTGTTAGTGGGACGGAGTTTGAATGTTGAAGTCAGGATCATAGGATGTTGAAGCTCCAGGTATATCTTCAGAAGTGCTGGATTTAGGTTCGTCGTCACAATCAGTGGTATAGGACTCAGGTGGAAGTGGAATAGGGAGTTCATTGGAGTGTGGCACTGGACAAATAGCTGAAGGTATAGTTGGGTAATTCACAGTCGACCTTTTCTTCTTTGAAATGACCTTCACAGGCGGTGCCATTTAGAACCAACAATCACTTACATGGTCAGTTTGTTCCCACCAAATCATGGGCACAGCAAAGGGCATTGTTTCCTTTTAGCCATTCTCCGAGATTTGCAAACAGCCATTGCAACAATTATGGGGGGCCCAGCTTTTATTTTGGTCCACTATTTTGCATCCAAAATATAGATGGTATGCTTTCTTTATTAATGGAGTTATATTTTGCTTTTGGGTTGCAAGTCACTTTCCCACAAATATAACAAAAATTATCAGCACTATTTATACACTTACGTGGCATATTAATTTCTCTCGCTTCACAGATTTATCACTATACAGAATTAAAAAGGAGTCTTCTAACAAACAGATGTATATGTGGTTATACACAGCACTACAACAATTTTATGAATTTATTCCACAATAAAGACAAAAACTGGTCTCCACCGGCAACATCTTGTGTCTCACTAAACAAAGGTCTTTTACAAGCAAACACCAACCCTCAGAGTCATAAATCAATCTCCACCTCCCCTGTGTAGGCAGTTTGCTGTAACCTTGAACAGAGAAACCCCTGATGAAGAGTAATCCCAGACATATGCTTAATAATGAAACCAGACCACTGTGGCCATTTTTACTGTCATATTCGTCATTAGCGGTCATAAATAGCTTATTTTGTTACTGTAACATTTTGGCTGTTGTCCAGTGTTATTGATTATTTTGGGATTTTTAATTTTATTTTCAAATGTTTCTTTTATTTTTAATTTTTTAAAAATAATGATAGAAATTCTCATCCATATAATGCAGACAAAAGGGTTTACTAAAAATGAAAACAATATTTAGCTCTGTATGTCATTTGGTACTCATTTTATTACTAATAATTTAAAACCCGCATTCTGTAAAATTGCTTCGCACTTTTCAGACAGCATTTTGCTATTCGAGCTGGCACTAAAAGGGTTAAGATCTGGTAGACAATGAATTTGCTGTGATATATAAAAAAGTTGCAGACGACTCATTTAAACCAAACCAAAAATTTAACTGCAAGCAAGGTTTTATAACCTTCTATTGGTATACCTGAAGAATGATAAAAGAAGACAATTGCCAACCTTCTCCTTCTTACACCATAACTAATGCTTTTGGTATACTTATAGGCTTATAAAAACAGACAAAGAATAAATCTTGTTTATGCATTTGTAGCAAAAATGGCTAATACAGGCAAAGATTAGTAGATGATTGATGGGCCCAACAGCATGCATTCTGACATAAAATCAAATAATCGAAATATTGTTTTGAAACAATGACCATTCATGATGAAAATTAAGCTTAATGGTTTAGCATTAAGTTAAAGTGGCAGACTTCATTCACAGTGAAAAAGTAAGTTTGAAATAACAAAACATGTAGCAATTTAAGTACAATCCCAAATTACTTAGCACTTTGTCTGGTGCACACTCACTTGATAATACAATGTTACTATTTTCATTTTTTTGTATATTTTACAAATTGTTCAACAAAACTCATTTGTCTCTCTCGTTCAAGTTAACTGTAAAATGAAACATACAGAAGGCTAAGCTATATGCAAAAATTTGTAGAAGCATGTACCTTATACATGCACTTTTTATATACTTTAAATTCAATAATAAAATATATATTTTTACAGCTTTAGCTCCTTATTATATTTTGTCTCCAGAATTTGACATAAGGAGGTAAGGACTGTCTGTTTCATTTAAACTAAATATGTTTAAAAATTCATAGACATTCCACATCTGAAAGTTATTAGGTCTATTTTAGAAAGTTTTGGGCTCAGAGGTCTTTCATGTAAATAACTTTATCATCATCAGTAATTCCTCAAATACCCTTCCCATCTAATATCAACATGAACAGCCAGGACTGCCATCTTACAGCATACTGTTAAATTGCAGTTAAACAGATGACAAGTTCCAGTAATATTAAATTGAAGTTCTACTGAAGAATAAAGTTTATATACAAAGTAAAATTTAAAACTGGGTTTAAATCTCCTTTTTAATAATCCTGGATCTAAATCTTCAAGAACAGTCATCAAACTCATTTTAGAATGAAATAGATAACTCATTGTCTTTTTTAGACCTAAAACTCACCAGAATTAATGACAGAAAATTTACAGAAAAAACACTGTATCAAAGTCAACAATTTCAACTATAGACCACACAAAAATATTATTTGCAGATTGGTAAACATTGTCATTAAACAAGCAAGAATATGAGAATGAACAGAGATACATATTACAAATTTGAACATAATGGTTTCAAAAGTAAACTAGTTGAGAGGAAAATTAAAGAGTTCAAGAAACAGAAACAATTCAAAGAAATAATTACACTACTCCCCAACAAGGATAAGCTAAACTTGAAGCTAGTTGACCAGTAAGCCGAAAATGGGGAGAATAAGTCTTCAAAACATGTCCTTCTAGTAATTTGTTAAGTGGACGCTATGAATGCTTAATGTTATCTCTTTTTCCACAATTTAATTTGTATCATCCATTTCGCTTGCATTTCATATCATCCACCTCCTCACACTCATGGGCCGACCACTCCATTCTGTGGTTTCATGCTGTTGGCTCCCCGACAGGCTTCTGACCCCTAGCATTAGCTTGTACGTCCTAGGGGGGATGTTAGACCTAAAATATGGGGAGGGTAAACTGGCTGTTATGTCATATACACTATAAACTGGATTTCAAAGGAAGAAAGATCATTTTAATGATAGTGTTCAGTACATTCTCTAGATATGTGTTTTTTTTTTTTTTTTTTTTTTGGGGTAGTTTAACATCCTTTAACCTGGTTGGTCATATCGGACAATGAATGAAATTGGTGAAATGATGCTCAAATGATCTCGGGGTCCATGGAGCTTAAAGTTACTCGACATTCGCCTTCTCAGGATAAGGGAAAACCCCGAAAAAAACCTTATCCAGGTAACTCGCCCTAAGTGAGATTCAAGCTCACGACCTTTTGAATGTGAGGCAGACATGCCACCACCACACTACCCAGGCAGGCATGTAGCTTTTAAGAAACACTAAAAATTATCTTTCTTCCAGCAAACTCCATTAGACCTCTGGATTTAGGAATAACTTGTTTCTAAATGCCAAATATAGAAAAGCCTTGGTGCAGCAAATTATTTCCTTTAATGAAAGAAATGAAGAATTGGAGCTGGATACATAGCAGGTGGAGCTCTATCGTAAAAATCCCAGTGAATTTTTGAGACAGCTTATTACCATGGATAAAATTTGGATACATCACTACATTCCAGAAAGTAAAACACAGTCAAAACAGTGGATTGCACCAGGAGAACCAACTCCAAAAAAGGCAAAGTCAATTTTGTCAGCTAACAAGGTTATGGCGAGTGTTTTCTGGGATGCACAAGGAATTATTTTTATTGATTACTTGGAAAAGGGTAAAAGTATCACTGGTGACTACTATGCAAGCTTACTGCAACGTTTGAGTGATGAGGTGAAAAGAAAAAGACCTCATTTGGCAAAAAAAAAAAAAATAATCTTGTTTCATCACGACAATGCTCCGGCCCATTGTTCAGTCACTGGAATGGGAAAAATGTGTGAATTAAAGTTGGAATTGCTTGAGCATCCACCCTATTCGCCAGATCTAGCACCCAATGACTACCGCCTGTTCCCAAACTTCAAAAAATTTCTTGGAGGATGAAGATTTCACAGCAACGAGAAGGTTATTGATGTGGTAAACAGTTATTTTGAGTACCCTGATAAATCGCACTACAAAGATGGTTTAATTAAATTAGAACACTGATATGACAAATGTATTATCCATTCTGGAGATTACGTTGAGAATAAAGAAAAAAAAAATTTAAAATGCTGTTTTCATTGAGAGGCCCAGGACTTATTAGCCAACCCTCATAGTATGGAAATGGGTAACCATCAGCAACTGTTTCTACAGCTACTCCTCAAGGGCAGAAACATAACAATTGAAGAATTTGGGAACTATGATGATCAAATTCTTACTCTGGTAATTCACAAGGATATTGCAGATATTTACAATAGTATGTTGAATGATGAAAGAGATGCAATCAATGCCACCAACATGTGCAACATCAACATTGTATCGAGAAGCTGGATACTGTTTGATGGTAATTCTGCTCCTTTAATGTTGATAAAAGACTAAAGAACATCAACCACATAGAACAGTTGCTTACAGCTGGACTATTTTAAAAAGTAAAGGTTAGAACCTTGTTTTATTGATGTGTTACTTTCATCTGTAACCTTAATGCCAAATATCTAATCATCTCTAGTAATTTTACTCGTAGATTAACTACATACAGCCAGTCCAGTACCAACATTGTTATTTTGGGTGAATGTGAATATACTTTGTAAAGCATTATCATTAACTTTAGATATATATATGTTTATTTTGCTCTTACAGCATTATTGTTTTTCTTAACAGATGATTTAAAAAGTTTGAAAATGACTTTTAATGACTAAAATGTTTGAAAAATGGATTAATAACTTAAAAAAGTGATTTAAAGTTAGTTATTTAATTTATTTAAATTAACATAGAAAACGTTATACATTAATTTATACAGGATATAACTGCTATACAGTAGAAAAAGTAGGGTAAGAATAATCATGAGATAATTTAAAAATTAATTAAAAATATATGTTTGTTCCAGATTTTTGTTTAAAATCTGAAATGAAAACAAGAAAATTCTTTTTGAAACAGGTCTTATGAAACTGTCTTTCAAGTTCTCAGGTTATACAAAATTCATAACAAATGAAGAGGGCTTCACACCCTAGGACAATATTAACTTACCTATTAATGAAAAAAACACAAAATTGATCTATCTCATTCCTTTTATAACTTCAAACACCCTTGTTCTGCTAACAATACCTGCCCCACCATCTACAAGCAACTCTTACCAGATTAATCATTAAATAAGAACAGGACTTTTCTCTAAGAATGCATATAAAGCATTCAAAGTTATTCTTATTTCTCAACTGTATAGTCAAATTTCTGATGTTTAAAAAGTTATGCTTATGTAAAATATCAACAATATAAAACTCTTTACATATAATATATATATATATATATATTAATCTGGGACTCATGATGAGGATTTATGGCAAGGTCAATTATAATCCAAGAAGCTTAAGACACTTTATTCATGTTTTAGATTAAAACAATAACTGGAAACTAATAAAAACATCAATTATTTCAAATTACTTATTATGTTTTCAGAACTCCGGCTAATGCTTTAATTATTATACACTTTGTCACTTATTTGTGTGTGAGTGCAATGAAGTTGTTTTATGGAGAAATATGCCAATTGGTGGTGGGACAACCTGATCTCGGGTTTAGGCAATGAATGATGGATGCTAAGGCAGTGTTGCAATTTCCCTTCTGTGGCATGAAGCTAAATGTGTTACATGTGATATCATGTAAATTTATATCAATATTTTCAAATTATAATAGCAATGTATGTGTTTAGATATCATAGCAAAGTGTCCTTTTGCTAGATTCCACTCCCCAATCAATTCGTTGTAAAAGATAAAAAATTATGATAATGGATGCCCCTTACAAGAGACTGCTTGCAGAACTAATAAATGTTTTTGATGATAAAATGTAAATGTTGTGTTATTTATGGACGCTCTTTAACTACTGTGATTCTCAGAGTCCCATTCTAAATTGGGTGTGAAAGACCACTTAATTTTGTCCAGAGGCCTCTCTATCAGGCTTGAGGTTCTTTTATGTGCTATAAAACTACGACGCGGTACCAACAGCTTTACTTCCCTTCCGAAGAAAGCCATGCTACCTGAAAAAATCCATCATCCTGTGATTATAACATTTAAATATGTTGTTGCAAGGCAATGCCCTCAGGCATTATACTACATAAGAAAAACAGACATCCGAGTGTTAAGCTCCCTTTTTAATATGTTCTTAATATTTTTTAATGTAATATAAGCTAAAGTTTCTCAACTGCAAGGGTAACTTTAATCTTTGAATTTAACAAACTTATTTTGCAGAAGCTTATGAATGGAAAAGTGAAAAATGATTATTAAAATGACCCACTTTCTCACACAATACTTATCATTTCAAATAGCCTAGCAGTAATAGTCAGAACCGGCCGAAAAATTCAATGCACAGTTGGGATCAGCACCGTTCTCCTTCTCTGCAGTTGTCCTAACCATTGTGCTACTATGACAATATGCTTGTAGGACATTAAATTCTCTAATTGATTTGAGTTTTTAGTCATTAACTGACCAATATGTCTTATTTCACAAATAATTCCTTAATGGTGACTAACATAATTTATACCCACTATTGGGTAATTCTATTATATTTGGGATATTAATAGCTTTATTTTTTATTTTTGTCCATTATTACAAGCTGAAAATTTAAATTTGGTGTCACTGCTTCTAATAAAAGCAAACACAAATAAAACATAATAATAGCTATGATGATGATGATGATGATGATGATGATGATAATGATATCAGCAATGTAATAAATGCATTCTGGCTCCATAGAACAAACTCTGAAAATATTCTGCTACTGGACTCACAGATATGTATAATCTAGAAATCAAATGGCATGATTTTAGCATAGTTTATATGCATCAACTTTTCCAGAAATAAATCCTACTTAAAGAGTTTTTAAGAAAATGGAAAACGATGTAAATATGCTTTCCAATCAAAAATGAGAAAAGCTTTATCAACATTGTTGCTTAAGTGAAAGGATTCTTGATTCATTTTCTAAATTTGTATACATCACAAGACTCTTAGTAAATGGAATTTGACATTCTAGTTCAATGTCAAATACTTTAATTTTAATAGGAAGCAATTGGCCATAGAATCATTTCTGTAAATGAAAAGGAATGATTCAGTGTTTCCTACATGTAGACACTTCTAACTCAAGTTTCAGTTTTAAGTGAACTCATATTTTGGAAATATCACATAGGAAAATCTCAAAATGCGGACTAAAGAGCACAGAATATAGATAAAATCTTAAAATGTTTTTCTTCAACTTAATGATAGTTAGTGGTAATTAGATAATTATGAAATATAGGATATATAAGCTATTTGGCTAATATAATTTGTTCTAAGAATATAACAACTGTGCTGACAGCTGATGGAAGGTAGATTTTAAAAACTGTGTGAAAGGTAGTTAAAATGCGATCATACCTCTTGAAGCAGCATTCTCAGAGCATCAACATCATTGCTAACTGCAGGAGATTTAGTCAAAGTATCATGATCAAAAACACTATCGGTTGTGCAAGGAGGACTTGTGGGACCATCGGAAGACGACGATGTGGTTGGTGAAGTACCAGTTAATGGCAGCGTAAGACTACTCTCTTCAGACCGGTTACTGTCAGGGGAAGTTATGCCCCCATCACTTCCATGATGTAGTCCTCTTCTGGTAGTTGTTTGTTGCTGCTGCTGTTGTTCTATTTGCCTTCGTTGTTCTTCGCGTTCACGATCAGCCTAAAATATTGAACATACCAACTGTAAATCTTCAATAACATAATAATTCTTACAACCTCAACACAATTTTGGAACATTGTATTTGCAAACTTTCTGCATATGAAATTGTGTGTTAAACAATTTGTTTATACCATGCCATGCTGTCAGTGGACTAGACTAGTGCTCTAAGTATCATCAACTTCATATACGAGGTACGTGCAGAAAGTTCCCTTTCAATTTATCTCCGCTGCAGCCCTGCGATCGCAGTTCTGCACATGCACGGTAGAAGCTCTGTATCAAGGAGAAGATACGTGCGCCCTTTTGAGATCGCTGTCAGCCACGTACGCTTTGTTGTGCTTGTTTACAATGTCGGTGTTGATTGAAAATCCCGCCGCTTGTGAAATCAGCTCTGTGATTCGTTTTCTGAATGCTAGGGAAGTGAAACCAATTGAAATTTATCGGCAAATTTGCGAAGTTTATGGACAAAATGCGATGAGTGATTCAATGGTGAGAAGATGGGTCGGACAGTTCAATGAAAGACATAGTGAAGTGCATGATGAAGAATGAAGTGGGCGTCCATCTTTGGTTACAGAAGAACTGGTTCACGCGATTGATGACAAGATCCAGGAAAACCGCAAGTTTACAATTAGTGCTCTCGCTATGGAATTTCCCCAAAGCTCACGATCACTAATTCATGAAATTGTTACCAAAAAACTGAAATTTCGTAAGCTTTGCTCATGTTGGATACCAAAGATTCTTACTGAGCAACACAAAACAAAACGGATGGGTAGTGCACTCTAGTTTTTAACCTGTTATGATGAAGACGGCGAAGAATTTATGACACAGATAGTCACAGGAGATGAGACTTGGGTTTCTTACGACACCCCTGAAAGTAAGCAGCAATCAATGGAAGGAGGCACACTTCATCCCCAGCAAAGGTTAAGCCGAAACAAATCTTGACACCTCGAAAAATGATGTGTACAGTGTTCTGGGACTGGAAAGGCATCTTACTCATTGATTTCTTACCGCGTGGTCAAACAATCAAAGCAGATGTTTATTGCGAGACACTTAGGAAATTGTGCCGCGCAATACAGAATAAGTGCCGAGGATTGCTGCCAAAAGGTGTTGTTTTTCTTCACGACAATGCACGACCACACACTGCAAATGTGACGAAAAACCTCCTACAGGGATGGCTGGGACGTGTTTGACCATCCTCCGTACAGCTCTGACCTCACTCCTAGCGGCTTTCATCTGTTCTTACATCTAAGTCTTTCCTTGGCGGTCAACACTTCAACAATGGCGAAGAGCTGAAAGAAAATGTTTTCAACTTTTTGAAAACACAGGCAGCAAACTTCTATGAAAAAGGTATACAAAAACTTGTGTCACGAAAAATTTCGGCAGTTATGTGGAAAAGTAGTTTAAGAGCTGTAGAATTTTGTGCAATAAATAATTATTCTGTATCTGTACACAATTTAATTTTATTACCAAACGGAATTTACTTTCTGGACGTACCTCGTATATATAAAAAACTTTATTAAATTTCAAGCTCAAACTTTAAAAAGTTTTAAATCATGCAGCATAAATCACTATTTTGCTGAATGCTAAGGCCCTACACTCTGCCTTTCTGTTTGCTGCCAGCTAAGAACCAATCAGTTTACCATAGAACTTATAGCTCTATGGTAAACCAGGTTGTATTTACACATGTAAGAGTTTATTATTCACAATACATGATCTTAAATTAACACTGTGTGTTACCCAGACTTCTCATTTAAAAGCTTACTTAATATTCCTCTCCAGGATCCACTAATCCTAAAGTATGTTCCCACATTAAATCTCCCCTTTGCCCGGTGGGATGAGGAACAACAATTTTATATTGTATAGAAATGTCCACAGAGCTGACCAGCTTTTATGGGTTTTAAGCAAGGAGACATTGGTACTATTTTCTACGTTGGAGAGAAAATCGGTAGCAGGATTTGATTTGCAGTACAGAAATTAGTTGTTGGACTGTTAAAGCAGGAGTGAATTGGAAGTGCAGAGTGTGGTTTTTATACTTCCACTAGCGGACCCGACAGACGTTGTCCTGTAGTCACGTCTTTAATTCGAAAATTTAAACTTTTTTGTAGGTTAGGGTGGCTGTTAATTAACGCACGTGTAAATTTGATAGAAAATAATACAAAGTACTCACATCAATTCCACACTGAATTTGCAAAATGTATAGTTTTTTATGCACACTTTAAAACTCTTGAAACATTAATTGAATCTTATTGTAATATTTCAATTAGCACACGTTTTTTTTTTTGTAACACAATAACAACACAAAGTTATAAAATATTTTCCCGAATTTGATCGTAGCACCAACTGTCGGGAAAAACTGAAATTGGAATAAAATATTATTGAATATTCGATACTGCAATTGTAGTGCAGTCTGCTGGATCCAATCTAAAACATTCCAAAATCAACAACAATTTATAAATAAAAAATTAATTAAACAAACAATTTCCATTGAACCGAACTGAGAATCTAAACCATTCTCGAATGCACTGGAACACACACAAAAAATGTCATTAAATCGGTCCAGTCGTTTAGGAGGAGTTCAGTTACATACACACGCACAGAAGAATTACATATATAAAGATAAGTGTGTGCTAGGGCATACTTTCACATGGAGTAAATGTTAACAAAAGGCACGGTTTAGTTTAATTAATTTAAATAAACCAGACTGCTAAAATATTCAGGTGGAAGTAATATTTAAGTTCCATTTTTCAAAACTGAAATTCAAAGTTGTAAGATTTGTAGTCAATTTCTTTTCTTGGGAGATGAATGATCAGTTTGGATAGATGTGTGTAAATAGTAAGCTTCAGCACATTAGATAAGATTATTTATATTTCAAAAAAATATTTTGTGGTATTACTAAGTTGTAGTACAAGCTTTAGGGCCAGTGCAAAGTTGTACTTGTGCTGAGCTGTATTGGGTCATTTTATAAAATACTATTTGTTATAATTTGTGCATATTATTTGTAAAGACAACAGTATACAAATGAGTTGAAACTTGAGCCAGAAGTTCTTACTGGGGAAGAACTTAGCACGAGCTGTGTTTATTTGACATTTCTTTTACTGAAGTGGGTACGGTCCAGGAGCTGCTAGCATGACAAAAGTGCTTCTGAAAACAAAGGAGTCACCTACTTCTGCAAGCTTGGTTGACAATTTCCAATGGGAAATTGCCCTTATACAGGCTTCTTGTAAAGCTTTGCAGGAGAGTATCCAGCATTTTGGTAAGGTAGGACCCACAGTTTTACAATTACTTACATTGAAATCAAGGGCTGCATATACAATTTATAGATCCAGTAAATTAGTAGATTGTATTCAGGGCAAAACAAAGATAAAAAGTAACTCAATTTTTCTCACAGTTGAATGGCATGTTTATGCAGGTGAAAATAGTTAAATTGGGTACTGCCCAGTTGAGTGCTACGGTAACTGGGGAGGTTGACGGTGAAAGTGTTATGCAAGGTGTCCAAGAACAGTTGAGTAATTTTCACAATACAGCAGTTCACAAGTTTAAGATTGAGATAGCAAGCACAAAATGTCTAATCCCTGGAAAATCTCCATAGATAGTAGTCAGGATTTTAAAATAGATACAGCAGAATCTATAATTACATTTTTAATTCAATTAGTCAGATTAAAACACCAAGCATGTGTTTTATCCTCATTTAAAGAATCTGTTAGCCGAATTGGCTTTGAAAGAACAACTTTCACTTAATATGCTTCAAGAACAGGTGATTAAGCTAATGTTTTCTCTGATACAATACAGTTATGCAGTTAATAAGTACTGTTTTAGGGAACAGAGGATAACAGAACTTTTTTGTGATTTTGTTGAGAATATTCGAGAGGTAGCCGTCACCTTATGTGTTTGTGATTTTGTTTTGCATGATAAATACTTTTTTGGCATCTATTGAATTTCCCCAGAATATTATTTACTTAGATCATCAATGAATGAAAATAAGCATAATAAGCTGTTTTTAGAATTCTCTTATTTATAAGCTGAATTAATGATCTGATTGCAAAACACACACAGCTAAGTTTGTGTAAGATATAATTAATATGGTGTTTCCAATTCATATTACAATCTATAATAAGACCAACAAATTTATTGCTGGTTTATATTCTATCCATTTTCCTTTGTGCAAAATTAATGTGGTTAGTTGTTTCAAAACTTATACAAATTTTGTTTTGTTACTTTCAAACCAATTATTTAGTGTGCTGAAGATCTTGCAAGTTGAATCTGGAAGCTGGCTGGTTTTGTGTTCTTCAATTATAATACTTGATTTACTATTATTATTTAAAAACTATAATATTCGATGCTTCAGCTATCTGAATGGACACCACTTGAGTTTAAGAAAGCTGGAGGATGTGTCACCATTGCTACTATCTATTTCTCCTTTCAAGTTCACAGATCTTTCTCATGCCATATTCCTCTTTCCTTAAGGGAACAAGGTACTCTAAAGTGGTAAAAAATAACATTCTGTTGTTTTAGACACTAATAAAACCTCCATTATTTCTAGTTTGAGAAAATGTATACCTTTCAGGGGTTACAAGGATTTTTATCAATTTAAATATCATATAAATGCTAGTCTGCATTTCTTTCAAGCTATTATGCTATGCCCCTTTTTAGAACATTTGTATCTTTAAATTTAGTTTTCTCCAAACAACATTTTTTGATACTTATGCACCTTTTTCTGAGAAAGTATGAGAGCTGGAAAACTGAAATTTTCAGCACATATATACAACACATAGTTGAACTTTCTGAACCACAATCGTGATGTTACAGTGTATATTGATTATATTATGAAAGCAACAACATTGCAAATTTTTCATATTTTTACTTCTTTGAATTTGCAAATATATTTCTTTTTTAATTTCTACTGAAATTGTATCATAACTAAATAATTGAGGTTCAGAAGATAGCTGATTATGCTAAGAATAAGCATGCAAAAGTGTGATTATGTATTGCAAGCAGTATCAGAGAAAAAGGTACATGAATTCACATGTTTTAAGACTAAGTTTTATTACTTTTCTGCTGAATGAAATACTTTTCATAGACTCAGCCACATAAGCTATTAAGGCAAACAATCACTTGAAATAATGTCATGATTTATAGTATAATTCATACAAATTTCTGTAAAAACAATTGAATACTTTTAAGAGTAGTTGTAATTCAATTCGCAAGTGTAATTTCCATATGTTCAGACTACCTTATCCCCTTAATTCATAAGGTAGGGAGAGGGAAGCATTCATGCACACATATATTTTTGGTGTGTTATACTATAATTACCTGCAAAGACTGTTTTATGAGTTGAGCAACTTCACTGTTTTGTGGATCCTTCTCACGTCCAATTAGAAATTTCACAAGCCCACAGGTATTCCGAAGCACTGATGCAGCATAAGCTTGAGTGACTCCAACCAGCGACTTTCCATCAACCTCTATTATTTGGTCATTAACCTAAAATTCAAAAACAGTAATGTTAGACTGCTACATTAAACAAGATATTGTTTACAACCCTTTTCTTTAAAGCATACTGAATTATTTCAAAGCTTACATAACTATATTTGATGTTTAAACCTCATTTAATTGACATTTTTAGGAAGGAAGGAGATCATGAAATATGATTGACAAAACTTTTCAAGCCATTTATTTGTTTGTGTTTGTTTATTTACTTATCTATTTAGTGCTAAGAAATTTTCAGTATTTATGATTGCCTACTGAAATAGGCTCTGGCCACTCAATAGTAAACATCCACTCCACATATATTTATTAGACTATTATTTGTATAAGATTCTTTATTCAACGTCCATCTTCATTTCTTTTTAAGTTTAAATAAATAACTGCTGTTCTCCTTTATAATATTCAACAACGTTCTATCCTTTTAAAACTTTAAAATTAACTCGTTCATTTCTCCAGTTTTCAGTTCCTTTAAGAGTCCAATACTTTATGTACCCTTCACATACCGGGCACTCCCCCTTGAGTAAAGCCTTCTCTTTCACCTTGTAACTTCCACTTGCCCTGGTCCATGTGGGTAAGCCCTTCACCATGCACAACCCACACCTGTGGCTCCCCACTTTAGGCCATGCTGCATAATGACTCAGAGGACTTGTGGTTGATTACACTGGGTTTCCATTAGCAGTAATACAACCGGTCTATGATTCTAACCCAACGAACCGTGCTCGTTCAGGAGATTAAAATACACCCGGCTCCCAATTAAGCTAAGTGGGTGTACATAACAGTATGGATGGGCTCCGCACCTACATAGGGGCAGTAGGAAGGGTCCACTCAACCTCTGCACTTGAGAACTCTGAAGAGCACATATGTTGGAAGCCACGCTGGAACTGTGGGACAGGAATCACAGAAATAGAAAAAAGATCCTTGTTGAAGAGGCAGAAGTTAATAAATCCAAAGCTTAAAACTAAAGAAATAAGCCTAGAAGAGGAAGAAGATATGAGGCTCACACTTACTAGCAATAGAAACATATGTGCACACAGAGACATGCACACAAAAACGTGGCAATGGGGGAGGAGAGATGGCAGTGAGCTGGCTCGGGACCCCAGGTGTGCCAAACCGTACCTACCATAGAAGGTCCTGGGGGGATTCCACGTTCCCTTTTCTCCAATTTTTTTATTTATTCAACTTTCCTCCTTTTTTACATTTAAGATTTGTGTTTTGTCTTGGTTCACCTTTAGGCCCCATTCTTCAAATATTTATCAATTTCCTGAAGAACTGTTTTAGGCCAATTACCCTAACAGAATCAACTAGCATAACATTTGCAAATAATAGATCAGGAATCTGAATGTTGTTTATAAACTGGAATAATTGTTTTTCTTTATTTATATTTTGTAATATGGCATCAATATATAATTTAAATAGAACTAGACTTAGCTTACAACCTTGTCTTAACCTTTTCTCTTGTCTTACTTCTGTAGTTATTGCCCCTTCCTCAAATCTTAAAAAGGCAGAAATTCATCCAGAGTTAATGATAGATAAGGGAACAGACAAGAGAAAAAAATGCCATCTAATTTAACTACCACTTTCTTCTCCTTCTCTATCTTCACCTAGAAGAGGAAACAGTAAACAGTAATAATAGTGCAATGAAACACAACTTACCTGAATTCTACCATCCCTTGCAGCAGCACCATGCTCTGTTATTGTCTTCACAAAAATTCCCAACTTTTCGAGTCCTGCATCTGCCCCTACACCCATTCCAATTATACTTAAACCCAGACCTTCAGGGCCTTTTGTGAGCTCGACTGGGAAGACGTCCATCTTTTCCACTCTCTTCTCTAGCTCATACTCAGCTGATGCAGCCACAGGGTCAACATCCTCATTGCGACGATCATAATCATTCACTGAGAAAGTACTGTATACCTAAAAGGAAACACTTTACTGTTACAAAGTTATGTTCTAGAAATTACATAAAGGCTAGAGCTGGCAAATTCATGCATATATTTAATCTTCACTATGAGCCAAATACTGCGAGTTGTATACCTCAGCATGGATGGGGTCACAAAATATCAGAGTTGAATGATGTTTGGAGGAATTTAGTAAAAGTGATGGTCAAATTATATGTGGTATTAATTTATTGAGTCAGTATTTTTACACTACGTGACTTACATTTTCACTGTAAGGGACTAGTTTTGGAAGCCTATGCTACCATCTTCAACCTCATGGGTCCAACTGTTGTTGGTTGCATCTGCCTGTGTTCTCTTCTCTGGTGGCAAAACTATGAACTTCTTAACTAAGTTGTCAACGGATGGGATTTCAATGTTTATTAGGTGATCTTTGTTTTTCCATATGAGGATGTTTTCCCAGGTTGAGTTCATTGTTGCCTGACATGGTTTTTAGCAATTTTGGATATGGATCTAGATTATGGTTTTCCTTCCAGAAGTGCAATGCTACTGCTGATTTATCTTCTTGTTTTAGTTTTAGATTTTAAAGCTTCTGATTTTTAAACTTCTTTTGTTTGTCCTGGAAGAAGATATATCAGCAGTAGCATTTCACTTCTGGATAGAAAATCACAATCTAGATCCAAATCCAAAATTGCTAAAAACCATGTCAGGCCACAATGAACTCAACCTGGGAAAACATCCTCATACAAAGATCACCTAATAAACATTGAAATCCCATCCGTCGATAACTTAGTTAAGAAGTTCATCATTTCGCCACCAGAGAAGAGAGCACAGGCAGATGCAACCAACAACAGTTGGACCCATGAGGTTGAAAATGGTAGCATAGGCTTCCAAAACTAGTCCCTCACAGTGAAAATGTAAGTGACGTAGTGTTAAAAATATCCACTCAACAAATTAATACCACATCACAGAGTTACTGCAAACACAAAATACACCAATGTGTATCACCAGATTGTCTGGAGAAGGATCAACATCTCATCCACTTACACATTCCTTTGTTTGCAAGAGCATAAGCTCTGAAGAATAATCAATGACAACAAGGTTTGCTGCTCTGATTCACAAATAAATAGAGATTATAAGTAATACAATTTTTACTTCCTCTAGCATGTTGTACTATGTACACAGTAGATAGAGAAGGTATTGTATCCCACCCAAAAATTTGATACTGAGATTTCACTGGAAACATATGTTTTCAGACACTCTGATAAAAAAAAAAATGGATACAGGGGACCCTAACATGCATTTCTGGTAAATCTCAGTATCATTTTTGGGTAGAGTGCAACACCTTCTCTACCTATGTACTACAGGGTTCTTCATTTAAAGCCTAATGGGTGCACAACATTTCGCAGTGCATGATTGGGTGTGCCACAGCCAGCTTTGCTCCTACATAAACTCTGCGCATAAAGCATTTATAACACTTTGCATTTAGTCTGCTCATAAAATATTGGTCCAATTATGTGTCTAGCACTAACAGACCAACAAACTCCAACTTTTCGACCATAATGAGGGATTTCTTGTATATAATGTGGATTTTCAGAGGCCCAGTAAGTGTTGACACGACCATTTAGGTGGAATCTCACTGTGGATCAATTAAACCATCATCATTCACTGATGAAAGAAGCTATTAACAATAAATCTTCATGATACTGGGTCACCTTGTTTTAAACAATGGGCATTTGTACATTTATAAGTTTTTAGTTTTAATAATTTAGTTTGAGACGGATTATCGCCCAGGTGAATAAGTGCATAACCAATATTTGTAATTGATTAAATTGTTTAGGTTAATTAGTAAGTAAGATGTCATGTATTTATTGTATATTGGATGTTCAGAGAGATTGTTCCTGGAAAGCGTTTCTAACTTCAACCCGAGAGTTCGCAAGCGATGAATTCAGTTGTTTACGCTAGTTCTTTGTCTATGGCAAGAGGGGAAAGACACTATTGTATGGTCACGTCTCCACAAGAGAAAGTGAAGGCGACATATAAACCGGGAAACCACGAAATATAATTTTCTGCTTGGCAATCATGAAATGTAAACCATATCCAGGTTTTTCCATAAAAAGAACCACACAATGGATAATCATGGCCAAATACATAACTTAATCTTCCTCAACACAAAAAAACTATGTTAATTAAGATTACTAATGATACAAAAAATAAAAATGTTTTAATTAAATATCACCCTCCATTTATAAAACATAAAGGGATTAAACAAATTAAATTTAAAACATACTGTAACAAACTCTATTCAAATGTCTGTTGTTAGAAATTGTCTTTAATTTAACGCTGTAGCACAGGTTATCTCTCGTCGTCACTTGACGCATGTGGACAGTTACAATTGCTCTTTTTAATACAAGTGTAAAAGTCCAAATTCACTGTCAAAACTAAACTTTGCAGGCCTGGTAGCCCTGTTTCTATATCTACCAATTCTTACCCATTCATGAAAACCACTCACTTGCACCAGTTTATTTTTATGCACATCTGTGACAGAGCTATGAACTGGGATAAGAGGCCATTCACACACATGCAGCAATTCAGCGTGGCAAGGTATAGCACCTGCATTTGGTACAATATCTTAGCAAAATGGTTAAATGTGCAGTAACATTTTGCAGTCCATGAATATTATATGAATGTAATGAGTGGTGATGTTACATATCCAGATGAAAAGAAAACCACTGGTTGCAGCTG
Organism: Hymenopus coronatus; assembly: GCA_030762935.1. Taxonomy (NCBI): domain Eukaryota; kingdom Metazoa; phylum Arthropoda; class Insecta; order Mantodea; family Hymenopodidae; genus Hymenopus; species Hymenopus coronatus. The sequence continues at coordinate 169,832,038 of CM060881.1, read as the reverse complement.
TAAATACCCTTAATGTATCAACTACAGGGTGAGAGAGTGCATTCAGCAACACAAATACCATTATTCCAACCTTTGAAATTCCGAGCACCTAGAGATAACAGCAAATTTAATGTGGAACCTCCTCTTGATAAACTGTATGCTCAGTATTATGTGGAGAAAAATACAGCTGATGTGTTCCATTCACATGACTTTCTCTACTTGTTCCATAAACAAACTATTTGTACAAGATTCTTTTATTTACATTATACTAATCGAGTTAAACATTAGCAGAATTGGTCTTTATCACATGTTTCCTTGTTACATAAAGGGGAAATAAGGGAATACATTAGGCTAAAATGATAGTTAAATCTTTTAAAAGCTGGTCACTATGTGACACATATACAAGGGGCATACTGAAAGTCATGAGCAACACTGTTTTACAATCTTAATATTTATTTTTAAGCCAAACCAAATACATCATCATAATCTTCATGTTGCATCCTTGGAATATACTGAACTAAATACTGAGTTTAGTATTCAACTGACTTTTCATTTTTGAGTTTGCTGCACTAGCACGCGCTCGCTGGCACACACACATACAAACCTTGTTTCTAATTTTGTTATTCAGGGGGTCTCAAAATATGTATTTTGGTGAAATTTCAACATTAAATTGTTGGGTCGAATATAATACCTTCTGTACATTGTACATATGGGCTAGAGAAAGTAAAAAGGGTCTTCTCATGTGATTACCCGTCTTGTATAGCTACAGCAGATAGCTAAATACTGTAGATCAGAGCATGTGGACAATTTTTTTTACATATTATTGTATCTTTATTATATAATAGAAAGCTTTAACTTTCAGCTTCCCTTTTTAGGGTTGCCATTGTAGACAAAGCGCACTAAACAATTTTTAGAACACAAAAGTATACTGAACAGATGTTTAAAATAATTAGACATACAAAATATTTAAAAATATGTAAACTGAGTAATGTAACATGAGAAGGAATTTCTAAAATAAAGGTGATTTATTAGGATACAAGTGATTCCTTGACTGCAAGTACTGCTATTTCTTTCAGCACATTCTTTTTAATGCCAAATTGCTTATAAAAGTTGGCAAGCAGAAAGGGGATGGTGTCTCTAGTTTTGACCTTTGAGTCCAATATTTAGATGGAGTTCAAATGATACTTTTTCCGGTAGTGTGGAATTGATAATGGAACCCTTAAGTTGAGAGCCTGGTGGAATGGTAAGCATATCTATTCAGTGGCAGGATCCATCTGTTACTTTCCCATGAACTTCTTCATGGACTGTATGGGTGTTTCCTCGGTGCTTTGGCAATTAGAAGCTTAATTTGATGGTGATGGCTACTTCTTAATGTCCCACATGCTTTTACTCATGTAGTAATTTATATTAGTGTTAAAGAACACAATATTTTAGTACAAATGTTTCATATGTGGCTTTCCTGGTTCCTTTTTCATTCCATCTTAGCCAGCAGTGATAGAGGAAGGTTGTGTTTTGAGAGGTGCTCCTGCGGTGAAGGAAGAAGGATCTAAGTCACGATGGGAGTGGACATTACAGTATATAGAGCAAGAATTGGACAGTTTAGAAAAGTAAAATTGGTGAATAGTAAACACAGTTTTGGAGAGATGATGACAAACATATTGGTTTTAGCAAGTGTTATAACTTTGTTGTTAGTGATTGGAGGAATTGAGGTAAACCCTGGCCCTGCAGATATAATAACAATGCTGGAAAACCTGACTGAGAAAATGAACAAAATAGAAGGCATGGAACAACGAATAGGTAAACAATTGGAAAAGATGGCAACAGATATCAAAGAAGATGTTACAGAGTTGAGGTGCAGGAAGCAAGAAGGGAAGTTGAAATGGTTAAGGAAAGAATGGAAAGATTGGAAGAAAGGGAGAGAAGATTTAATTTAGTGACGATAGGATAGAGCTTCAATTGCTGTGGCATAAATTGTTGACTAAAGGAGTGAGTAAACAAATGGTGGACACCCTTAGAGCATTATATAAGGAAAATACTTTTTGTATAAGAGTGGAGGAAGGGGTTGTAACAAGAGAAATCCAACAAGAGAAAGGCCTTAGACAGGGATGTAAGTTAAGTCCAGTCCTATTCAATTTATATATAGATGATGTATTAACAGAAATTGGGAGAAATAATAACTCGATGCCAGTAATTAATAATATTAATATTAATATTAATTAATAGGATTACTGTTTGCAGATGATCTAGTTATAGGTGCAATTACAGTGAATGGCTTGAAACAATCCTTGCAAACATTAAATAATTACTGTAAAGAGTGGAGTTTAAAAGTGAACCAGGACAAGACGCAGATTGTAGTGTTCAAAAAAGGGGGAAAATTGAGCAAGTATGAAAAATGGAAGAATGAGAATGAAAAGGAGTACAGGGTAGTGAGAGAATGTATTTATCTAGGAGTTAAAATTGATAGTGGTGGCAATTGGGAAAAGCAAAAGAAATTTGCATTGGCAAAAGGAAAAGGAGCTTTATCAGCTATTAGAAGTTGCAAATACAAAGCACCTAATATAAATATTAGATGGTTAGAAAAAGTGTACAATATGGTGGTTGAGGCAAAAATGCTATATGGGATAGAAGTATGGGGATTAGAAGGAGGATGGGAAGGCATAGATGAGGTGCATAGGAAATTTTGCAAAGAAATACTAGGGTTACCAAATGCAACTATTAGGCAGGTAGCACAAATAGAGCTGGGTAGAGTGGCAAGTAAGGGAAAGATTATGGAAAGGGCATTGAAATTTTGGCATAGAATATTGAAATTGGAAGAAAGGAATTTGTTAAAACAGTGTTTAGTATATCAAGAGAAAAGTTTAAAGAACAAGGGATGGGTAGACTGTCTTCGAAATAACCTGGAAAGTAGTGGGTTAGGGGAAATGTGGAGAAGAAGAGAAAATAATGTGAATAACTTCTGGAAGTTGGCAAGGAAAAGATTTGAGGATATAGAAATACAAAAAATATTTAGTGAAATAACTGAAAAGAGATCTTTAGTTTTTTATATACCAATGAAAGTCTCATGGGGAAGGGAAAAGTACATTGATGTGACAAATAAAGAGGAGCGAGAAGGTATTGCATGGCTGAAAGCAGGAGTATGGAGATTAAAAGGTTTAAGGAAAGGTATTCCACAAAATCAATGTCCTATATGTGGCGGAAATGAAGATATGGAACACATTTTATTTAAATGTAAAGGGACTGAAATTTGGAGAAAAGAGTATATTAATAAGAAATGGTTTAAAATAGATAGAAATGTAGTAGTAGTTGAAATGTTTCAAAAAGATAGTAAGAAGATTGGACAATTCTTATGCAAAGTGAAAAATAAATGGATATGGACAGTAAATAGACAAAATGGTGTAATAAACTAGAATTAATAAACAATTGTAAAATATGAGTATGACCGGTAAAGAGCCAGGGCTGAACACCGGTCATATTCACCTGTATAAAGCTTAGCATAAATAAATAAATAAATAAATAAATAAAAGTACTGCTTATAACAATGCTATCATATTAAATCCTTAAAACCCACAACAAATGGCTATCCCTTTTTTAAAATTAGGTATGTATTTGATTCTTGCACACAAACAATGCTAAAGCAGCACTACTCATGATATTACCCCAGCTGACCAATTCAGCACCGTTTGACCAAACACACTTAGATAACCTACCTTAATTGGTCCTGTGCTAAAAGTAACTTTTGTGTTCTTCTTCACTGGAATTGGATAATCTACATCATCTTCATCTTCTGATTCAGGAAGTCCTGGCACTTCCATCCAGAAATGGCCATCTTCAAAATAGTGTACACCATTTTCAACCACTACCTGTTAATAAAAGTAAAATATTACTCATTTTAGTCATTACAATCTAAGGCATGTTCATTAATTGAAAATCATACTTCACTGCTTAAACAAACCAATGAAAAACTCCAAGGAATCTGGGCAGAAATTTATATAAAAACATATCTTTAAAAGTAGTCCCAAAAAAAGCTTATGTTTCCAGTTAAAAATTGGTTGTTCTATGGCAAAAGAAATTAACTACCACATAAGTGGCATACATATTAATAGCTGTAATTACACAATTTCTTATAAAACAGTATTCATAAAATCTAAATTGCATTATGGTAATCAATCACCCTCTTTAATGATGCCCAATTTCTTAATTAACAGAACATTTCAGTGCAGTACTCAAAATGTGTAAGTACAGGACGATTTAACTACATACATGCATTTGTGTAAAGGTTTAATCTTCTTGTCCTTTTTAATACACTGAAAAACAAGTAAAGTAATAGTTGAGCAAAATAGTTTATAAAAGCAACAAAAAAAATTCTTCTGAAAGTGCCTGGTTTTCTATGAGGCATATCATGTAAGACAATGGATGACAATGTATGTTCTGTTAACTGGGTCCAATAATAGTGGAGGAAAATGCAGCCACGCATCATGCTCCTCTTGCACAAACCTCAGCAGGCAATAGTATGGCAGATGTTGCTTTTTAAATAAAGTAAGCATATCATAATACATTTTAATACACAAAAGTATCAGGTTAGCTTAAGTCATCCTGATTCATTCAATATATCTTAAAATTGGCTATATTAATTACTTAATGTTCAGGGTATTGACAAAAAGCAGTAGGTAGTTATAAATGACCCAAAAACGTACAATTGGAAGTGGTACACAGTGAAGTACAAATAATAAAAATCTGATGTGTTCCATTCACACAACTTTCTCTACATTGCTGTTGCAAACTATTCTTAAATTGCATGTTATTCTATCTAATTTATGATAATCAAGATAAACATTACCAGAAATTGTCTTAATTACTTGCTTCCTTGTAAATAGAAGGAAAATAAGGGAATCCCTAGGCTAAAACGAAGTCAAATGTCTTAAATGCTAGTTGCCATGTGGTTGAAATCCGTTTCTATGCAGGGCCAGGAGTTTACAATTATTCGAATGAGAAAAGTTTTAAGTATTTTAAATCTCTAAACAATAACAAGGAATATCTTAAAAATGGTCAATTCCAATAAATAAATGTATATGACATAAATTGTGTGTTTTAAAGTGATCTACATTTTTTGTGTAGTAAGTTTCTGTCTATCTCTTTCAGTTTACCAGTTACGCAAAATTCAGTAAAATTCATTAGGAATAAAGAGGTCTTTTTTAGAGGCTATTCCCAGAAAATTCAAGATATATATTTTATTTGCCATATAAATATCTTTAATATACAGTATCTTAATCAAAATCATTAGAGCCATTTTTGAGAAAATCAAAATTTTTTCCATGTAAACGGTAGTGTGGGGTGGAGGGATTTTTCTCAAAATCTTTGTGGTGCATCCCTGGAAGTTACTTAAATATCAAGTTTGGTATTTTACCGACTTTTTTCTTTTTGAGTTATCGTATTCTCATACACACAACCACACCCCCCCCCCCACACACACAGACTTTGTCCAAAAATGCTATTTTTGGATTTAGCGGGTCCTAAAACATGCATTTCCAGTGAAATCTTGGTATCAAATTTTTGGGTGGAATGCAATACCTTCTCTATACATGTGCAGAGAAAGTAAAAACTGACGAGAATAATTATTTCAACAAAACCTTAGCTTAAAAAATTAAAAACACTCAATTAAAATGTCTAAAAATGGCTTAGTAGATTTATCTACACCTTCTAACATTTCATCATGAAATGAGCAAATATGTGTTTAGTACAAGGACAGGTGGAAAACTAACGCAGATAATTTTTTTTCTGCCTTGGTATTGCAGCTAGAATATTACAATTTCACACAAATATAGTTTGAAGTTTTCACTGCACAGGATATTTTTTGTTTCATGTGCAGCTCTAGCGAGAGAAGCATGAACTACACAGCAAAAATGGCACGGATGCTACTGTCATCCACATGTGAAGAGCAGAGAGGTGTGGTTCAATAATTGTAAGCCAAAGTAAGTGAAATTCCTTGGGACCTACGTGGCATGTATGGGGATGATTGTATAGACCACAGAAATGTCTTCAGGTGGTGTGCTTTCTTCCAATAGGTCCATGTAAACGCACTGGCAAGCCAGTAACAGCTGCAACTCTGTGGAATGTCAGACACATTCAGATGGCAATTTTGAACGACAGCATGTGTAACTGTGAACCTTATCGCAACAGTTAAACATTTCCTATGGTGCAGTGTTCGATATTGAAATTTCATAAAGTCAGTGCTCGCTGGGTGCCTAAGAACCTGACAGACAACCACAAGGGCCAGCAATTATGACAAGTTTGGATCACTTAACTCAGTACACTGCAGAGGGGCATGACTTTCTTAAAGGAATCTTCCCTGATGAGCAGTCGTGGGCATACCACTACATGCCCGAAACAAAGCAGGCAAGTATAGAGTGGAAACATGCTGCCAGTAAAGAAAAAATTAAAAGTGACTCAATCTGCTAGGAAAGTGCCTGTGAAAGTGTTCAGGGATATACATGGTGTTTTATTGGTGGATTTTGCTGAACATGGGACCACTGTGAATGCTGCAACCTACATTACAACTTTGCCGAAGTTGCATCCTATCTTTGTGACAAACGCCACAACATTAATGCTGACGATGTCAAACTTCTTCACAACAATGCTTGTCCCCATGTTGTTGCTGCTGTTCGTCAGAAAATCACTAAGTTTGGTTGGGAGGTGCTCCAGACCTTGCACTGCTGGACTTTCATCTGTTTGATCCCATGAAGAAATTCCTGTCCAGCCAATGCTTTGTGACAGATATGAAGTGAAATTAGCAGTCTGCCTATGGTTATACTCCAGGGAAACAAACTTCCACAAACAGGGCATATTGAAACTAGTATCACGATGAGACAAATGTGTTTAGAAAGTTGGTGACTATGTAGAAAAGTAGGTAAAAGGTGTAAGTTCATTTGTGATGTTTTTGTTTTTTTAACTATTTAACTTTTTTTGTAAAAATATTATGTGTTACTTTTCAATCCATCCTCATATTATTAATTCACTCACAGAGTGTAAATAATTACAAGGAGAAAAGAAAAATAGCAGCCATTATCATCCACACAGCAGGAAAAAATTGAAGGCTTTCCAGAAATTTCAAAAGATCTTTAGAGAAATAATCTTAGCCCCACAAAACAAAACACATCAGAAACTTGAGACTGTTAATTAGCCTCGTAGTAATAATAACAATCATTTTTATTAATTATCTAAATATATATGTAAAGAAAGTTAATATTTAATATGTTGTATGCATAGGAACCAAGAAGCCAGTTGTTTACTTAAAAGTTACTCAGAATCATGATGCCAGACTGGATAGAGGGGTGCGAAGTTGCTTCTTTTGTGAAAGTCACGTTGGAGTTTAGTATAAGGGGAAACCACAGTTTAAAGCACACAAGGGGACTTCTTCTTTATATTCGTGGTATCACGTGATTATTATGACGCATTCTGGGAGATTTGCAGTGGTTTTTGGGTAACGATGGTGTCATTTTGGCGACCTTCCAACCAATCAGAAAGAAGCCACCATGACACTGTTTTTTGTATATAAGAAGTAAGGTTTGGCACACCAAGGTTGTTTGTTAAGAATTCACCCATGAGAGAGGCAACGTTGTCGCTTGTTAAGAATTCGCCCGTATGTGAGGCAAGGTCATTTGCTAAGAAGTTCGCGAAGTAAGTTTATTATAATAAGAAACTGAATGTCAAGTAAAGTAACGTCGCTCACCTATTTAACAGCCAGCTAGTGATTACGTGAAAGAGAATTGTGCCATGTACTCAACTAAAACAGTGTAATTGAAAGTACTTGTGAGTAAGTGTTAAAGAACATCAGTCTGCAGTATAAAGTGTATAAGCAGGTGCTTGTTTTCAAAACTCCTTTAGAATAAACAGCAGTAAAAGGTTATAAGGGTTTTCTTAACAATTACAAGATCACTCCTACAACTCCTCCCACTAGCCAAATCCATACCTGGGAGAGTCAATGTTCATGCAGGACTGAGCAATGCCATGGCAACTCATCCCAGCAGAGCCTCAGTACCAGGTACGTGAGTGTGGTGGAGTTGATTGGAAGCGACACTTAGTTGTGCTGCACACGAGCACCCAAAGTGAGGCATAAAAACAACAAACTAAAATCCCTGCTGCATATGGCTCATAATGTGGAGCAATAACGCAAAACAAAATGCTCCCGCAAACTTCATAAAAGCAACAACTTATACAACATGCCTCCAACTAAGAAATCAGTCATTATAGAATCAATTATACAGACTCTGCAAAAAATATACAAGAAAGATCACACGAAACCTAGAAATCAGACTGAAGGAATCTTGAGATGCACAAAAAAAGGCAGCCAAATAGAGAAATAAGCAGTAGCTTCCTGCCTCTGGAACGGAAACTACAAAATATAAGAGATATTCAGTAAATCATTATAAAAAATTATAAAAACAAATTATTTTTGGTTGGAAGTTTTTTTTTTCCCCCCAACATAATCTCCTTTTACCTCGATACACTTTTCTCAGTGTTTCTTCAATTGTTTTAAGCCTTCCAAAAAGTAGGACTTCAGAAGGTCCTCAAAATAGGCATCTGTTTGGGTTGGTTTGGAAAAAAAAATCACTGGGAGCCAAATCTGGTGAATACAGTAGATGATTTAGTAATTAAAATCCTAATTCTACAATTTTCGCCATTGAAACTGTGCAGGTATGTACCCTTGCACTGTCTTGATGGAAGTGTTTTTCTTTGTCAGAGGAGGGCATTTTTCCTTAATTTCTCCATTCAACCGGTGCAATAACGATGCATAACACTTTCCATTTATAGTTCTTCCTTTCTGCATGTAATCAATGTAGATGATTCTGTGTGCATCCCAAAAAAGGCGAGGCCATCACCTTGTCTGCAGATTTCACCACCTTTGCCTTTAAAAACCCACTGTTTTGACTGTACTTTTGTCTCTGGAGTGCAGTAGTGTATCCATGTTTCCTCCACAGTTATGCATCGACGCAAAAACTTATCAGGATTGTGACAACCCAGCTTCCGAATCTATCACATCATTGCGTTTACTCTCCATTAAGAGCAAACTCGACACCCATCTTGCTTTATCAGACCTAATTTTTAGTGCAAAATTGAGAACACTGTACCTTATGATATACTGTGGCCTCTACTATTTCATGAAGTTTTGATTCGTTGATCACTCAAAACCTCATTTCGGAGGAAGTCACATCTACTGGACATCCAGAATGATTTTCTCATTTGTGGAAGTACAGCCACATTTAAATTAATTTATCCAATTGTAAATTGTTGTAAACGTAGGTGCAGATGTGACATGAACTTCATCCAACTCAGCTTTTATCTCTTTTGATGTTATGCCTTTAAATAAAAGTGTTAGTCACAGCACAAAACTTATTTTTTTCCATCTTTCTAAAAAAAGTAGAAGTTTGCCTATAGCAATGAAACCACATGAAGGATAGAGCTGAAACTTTAACTGATATCTAGTAAGAGACGACGGTTAATAGATACAAACTTTTTGCAATACTACCAGTGTAATTTCTCGGATTTTCTCAGGACTTATTGAACGCCCTCGTATAAAATAATATACACCTGTTAAAATCACTATCGCCTCTAGAACTGGACATCTGAGAAAACTTGATTTTACTGAAACAAAAATGGAAGTAGGAATTTTGAAATTCCTACAGAAGACAACCTACTATTCAAGTTCAATAACAGTAGAGGGGTCCAGTGAATCCACAGTGGCTATCAACAACATGTCGAAAGGTCAAAATCTGCAGATGATTAGGTAACATCGCCTACAAAATATGTTCAGGTAATAATTATTAGTGAAGTAAATCAAGTGTACACTCAAATACCATTGCAATTTAGTTTCTAATATGCTGGCTAACAAAAATATTTATGGTCATGAGTTTGAATCTCGCTTAGGGTGAGTTACTCGGATAAGATTTTTTTTCGGGGTTTTCCCTTATCCTGAGAAGACGAATTTTGAGTAACTTTAAGCTTCATGGAACCCGAGATCATTTGAGCATCATTTCACCAATTTTATTCATCGTCTGATATGACCAACTGGTTAAAAAAAAAAAAAAAAAAAAAAAAAAAAAAAAAAAAAAAAAAAAAAAAAAAGATGTTATTTCTTTAAGTGAACACTGGTGCTGAAAAAATGATATAGCAAGATTACCATTTGTTATTAACTACTGTACTGAAAATCTTGCATCTCACTGTAAAAAGTTATATCTTGGATTTCTGTGTGCAGAAATAGACTTTAAAGTTACACAGATAACTATAACTACATTAATGTATTTAGACAAACAGGAGAGATGTATCGATAGCTAAGCTATCCTAATAAAAATCAGAAAGGAGTATAAACAAATAGTAAATTTAAGAGAACCTGGAAGTTGATAAATTTTGTGGCATCCTAGAATTAGCCCTAAATAACTTGAACAAATCAGGTCAACATAGTAAAACCTAAAGAAATTGTCTCTGAACTACTGAACTATGTCATAAAAGGTTATCAAGGCAACTTTGCTTTCCACATAATTACTCCTAAGCTTGCATTAAAAATATTAATTAGCTTAAGCTATCAGATAGTGTGGACATTTATTATATATCTAATATGTTTATGATAGCTCTAACAATCTCCTTTTGAAGCAATTGCTCTTGTTTTATATATCCACTTACATTTTGCCTAAACCAGTGTCTTGTAGAAAGAAGGAATCTACGACAACACAATGAAAATTTCCAGGGTTATTCCAATTTATAAGAAGGAGAATAATAAAAAAAAAAAAAACAGTCTCGAAAAAGGCTGTTGAATACTAAACTTGATGTTCACTAAAACTTTAAAGAAAACCCTCCCACCCCAAACTATCCTTTGGATGGAAACATTTTTTAAAATCTTGTTTTTCTCAAAAATGGCTCTAATGATTTTGATTAAAATGTTTTGTTTGTTTATTTTCTTCATGCAGAATGAATTTAGGATGAAGGTGTGTCTCGTATGTAGTGGGTTGTCTTCCTTCCACAGGGGCATTTCACATTTCCATTTCAAGTATTTGTACTCTTGCAGGTGCAAGTCTTATATGTTTTAGTTTGTTCCCTGGCTAGGTTTGTGCAGCGTTTTCAATATTATGTTTTGTTATGTGACAAAAGCAAAATGTGTTGTTTAAATCAGCATCAGCTATCCACCAAAGCTCACCTGGTTGTTAGCCCCAGAAATCATAACATGTTTAATTGTTTAAAAAGAAAAGAATATATACATAGCAACATGAGAAATTTGTTGCATTTATGTTTACTAACTTTCGTGAGTACACTTTTATTATAATTGTCAGCTCTAAAAAATATTTTCTCCATTAATTTGTTAAGCCACTGCCCATTCAATGTTATAACTATATAAAGACTTGATCTTTACTTTCTCTACATGTACTATGTGCACAGTGCATGAAGATATTGTAATACACCAAAAAATTTGATACCAAGATTTCTCTGGAAGTACATGTTTTGAATCCCCCTGAATCCAAAAAATGAATTCTTAGTAAAAGAGTGTGTGTGTGTGCATGAATAGATGTGTGTGAATGGGTGTGTGTGGGGGGGAGGCCACCGTACCTCAAAAACAAAGAGACTTAAATACCAAACTTGATAGCTAAATTCAATATCTTCCAAGGGTGTGACACGAATATTTTCAAGAAAATCTCCCCCCAAATTACCCTTCACATGGAAAAAATTTCAAAAATTTTGATTTTATAAAAAGGGCTCCAATAATTTTTATTAATATCTCTTATATGACAAATAAAATGTATATCTTGAATTTTCTGGAAATAGCCTCTGAAGACCCTTTTATTCAGGATTGTGCGTGCGTGCGTGTGGGTGTGTGTGGGTGTGTGTGGGTGGGTGGGTGCATGTGTACATATTTATTTCTCTGCAAGTGGGTATCACCCGGTGGCAGAGCTATATATGTATACAAGGTATATAAACAATAAATCACAGCTGCCAGTTTATGGCTTTGTAAGCTAGATATAATAGTTATTTATACAAATATGAAAACATTAATTTTTCTCTCAATTCAGATTAATTAATTTCATAATTAGAATCACCAACCAATTTAACATTTGTATTTACAACAATATAAAATCACAAGCATTTCATTTAAGGAATATTTACAAAAATTATCGAACATTAAAATCAAGATTTTTCCTAAATTTCTTCAGAGACAGGGGACAACCCCGAAAGGCTGCTCCAGGCAATTCATTCCAGTCTTTTATGGTTCTATTTACAAAGGAGAACTTTCCCACGTCAGTTCTGTATCTTCTACCCTTAGTTTTGAACGGATGATCGTTTCGTGCATAGTAAGTTGGGTTTTCCAGTTTGTCAGTAACGTCCTCCCATGCGTTTAAGCCAGCGTAAGCTTTAAATAAAGCGCACAACCTCTGTTTCTCACGCCTAACTTTCAACGGCTCCCATTTTATCTCCTCAGCATTTGGAGGCCCAAAATATTTACCCCTTTTTATGAATTTTTTTAGCCCTTTTCTGGATCTTTTCTAACGAATCAATTTGATTTACTCTATATGGGTCCCAACAAGTTACTCCAAATTCCATGACCGGCTGCACTAAGGACTTGTACGCAATTTCCCTGGACTTTGCACTCCCCTTTTTTAAAATCCTCATTAAGAAGTGCAGTGTTTTCCACGCTTTCTTAGATACCGAATTTACCTGCTCGTCCCATCCAGCATTACTCGCCAAGTAAACTCCCAAGTATTTGCAGCTGTCCACCTGTGGAATTTTTTCCCCACCCATGTGATAGTTTTGCAGAATTTTTTCCCTAGATCTATTAAATGCAATTGACTTACTTTTGCCAGCATTAATTTCCATTTTATTTGCAGCAGCCCAATCACTAATTTCATTTAAATCACACTGAAGAGCAGTCTCATCTTCAACATTTCTAATTTTATTGTAAATAATACAATCGTCTGCAAACATTATCTGGCATTTTATATTAACAGTTATGTCATTTACAAAAATAAGAAAAAGTAACGGCCCCAGTCCTGAGCCTTGGGGTACGCCCGAGCTTACCATACCCCTTTCAGATAGCTCCTTGCCTACTTTTACCCTTTGCGATCTTCCTTCCAAAAATGTTTTAACCCATAGAACTACGAGTTTATCAATTCCTGTAGCAGTTAACTTCTGGATAAGTAAATTATATGAGACAACATCAAAAGCTTTGGAAAAATCTATCACCACTGCATCTGTTCTTCCCCCTGCAGCCACCTCCTCTGCTAAATCTTGAAATAATGACGTTATCTGGCTTTCACACGAGTATACAGGTCTAAACCCATGTTGCGCTTTATTGAACCACTTTTTGTTTTCTAATTCCTACCGTATATATTCCACAATTAAATGTTCCATCAATTTGCACACTACTGAAGTTAGGCTGACTGGTCGATAATTAATTAATTCTGTTTTATTTCCCCCTTTATGAATTGGAACTACAATCGCAGTTTTCCAGTCTTCCGGTAAGGCACAGTTATATATTGACATATTAAATAAAAGCATTAGGTACGGAATCATGGATTCCCCTCCAATTTTTAGTATTTCAGTCGGTATATTATCAGGCCCCCTCGACTTTCAATTTTGCAACATTCTGATCCTTCTGCGCAATTTGGATCCCATTATTTGAAAAACGGAATTTCCACTATCCTCAATTTCCAATTTATAATTATAATCAGTTTTGTTAAAAACAGACCCAAAATGTGAATTTAATGCGTTCGCTTTTACCTTATTGTTCAATATGGCAATTCCATTTTCCTTGAGTTCTGGTATGCCAAGTTTATTTCCCCTGCGTCTACTTACATAATTGTAAAAAGATTTCCAACTATTATTGGTCCTGCTAAGAATTTGTTCTAAGAACCGCTTCTGGGCTTGCAACGTTTCGTCATTCAATTGTTTAGCTAATTCTTTATATCTGTTAAAATACCAATCTGACTTCTTCCGTTTATGAAACGCGCGCCTAGACTTTCGTTTAAGTATTCTAATGGATCTTGTATAATGTTCTGGATCATTATTTTGTTTGATAACTTTGTATGGAACGTATTTCTTTATTAATTCCGAAATAAGTATTTTGAAACTATCCCATGCTGCATCCACATTTGTTGCAGATTTTACAAACAGGCAAAATTGCTTTTTGAGAAAAGTCTGAATTCCATCTACGTCTGCTCTGCAGAAGTTAAAACTAATAATTTCCTCTCCTTCAAACCGGTTTCGCACCTTCCAGTTTATGTCTAATTGTACACAGCTGTGGTCACTTATACCTGGCAAAACCTCACATGCGCTAAACAATGACTCAGGTCTGCATAGAAACACGTCCAATACAGCCGATTTCCGGGTATCTGTTTTGACTACCTGCGAAAACCCATGATCCCAAACCAGAAGGTTAACAACACATTGAGCTTCGCCTCCTAATAACTGCCCATTCCAGTTTACATTTGGCAAATTTAGATCTCCTGCTAAAATAACATTTTTTCCCGTTTCCAAAGAAATTTTTTCCACTAATTTATGAAGAGTTTTAAAGTTAGTTTCGCCAGGTGGTCTGTAACACGCTATTAATGTAATGTTATTTGCTTCGTTTTCGTGATCGATAATTTCAATGGCCAACATTTCTACGTCTTCTTCCACCCACAGTATCTTACTGCTTAACTCTAACTGGTACAAGTAAAAATTCCCCCTCCCCTTCCTTCCCTGTCCCTCCTTAACACCCTGTAATCTGATCTAAATATCTCCGCGTCATTAATATCAACACAGAGCCATGACTCTGTACCTATAATCACGCTTGGGTTACTTATTTCCATTAAATTCCAAAATTCTAATGTTTTGTTTATGATGCTTCGGCAATTTACCTGCAACAGCCTTAAGGAATGTGCCCCTACCTGAGAATCGTCGCTTCCCCGAAGCCGTTGTCAGTGCTGCCCGGTGACACTGCTCCACTCGGATACCCTCGCGAACAAAGCTGCCAACTTTGAAGTTCCTCTTCTGTTTAGGTGAACACCATCCCATCCATAGTCCCAGTCGTCAAT
Organism: Hymenopus coronatus; assembly: GCA_030762935.1. Classification (NCBI taxonomy): domain Eukaryota; kingdom Metazoa; phylum Arthropoda; class Insecta; order Mantodea; family Hymenopodidae; genus Hymenopus; species Hymenopus coronatus. The sequence continues at coordinate 169,817,006 of CM060881.1, read as the reverse complement.
CCACGAATTTGAGTCCACAAATTCACATCCAGTCGTTCAGCCACCCATGAAAACGCGTCGTTTACCTGCATTACCTTCCTCCAGTTGATATCGCGTCGCCTCAAAACTCCACTGATGACAATGCTTGCTGAGGGGAACAGTGCCTTTGTCTTCTTAACTAAATCATACATGTCTCCCATTACATAGTCAGAACTCCTTCGTAGGTCATTACTTCCAACGTGTAATACGATGGTCCGGTAGTTGCTTTCTTCCTTCTCTCGCTTCTTCTCAATTTCCCTCAGAAGGCCCTCAGTCTTTATGCCAGGATAACAAGCTACCTTTGCATTTGTAGTTCCCGCATGTCTAACGATAGAGTCGCCGATGATCAAACATGGTTTCTCCTCTTTCTTTAGGTCATCTTCCTGTGTTTCCCTCAGTAAGCGGTTTTCTTCTTTAAGCTTCCGAATAATATTTTCCGCTGTTTTCAGCTTGTCGCGTAAGCCTTGTAGTTCCTCCTGCAGCTGATCCAATTTTTTGTCATTTGCGGTGATGGTCACATCTCTCCTGCAGTCCTTACATGACCAGTTTTCTTCTATGTTCTGTTCTCTCTTAATTTTTTGACAGCCAAAATGGTACCATCTCGCACATGAAATACAAAGAAGTCCGGTCCTCAGTGCTTTGTTGCAGCTTCCACATCTTTCATCTCCTACAGGTCCTGGATTTATTTCAACTCCTCCTATCACAAGCAGGGCTAGTAATACAAAAGCCATAAAATAATAATTCTTTGTAGTTTCCGTAGCTCCAGTCGCCCCTCTACCTGCTTTCGGTCGCCTGCCCGACCACATTCCTACCCTCGCCTGGTAAACAACCAGATCCACACCCATTGTTCTGCTGCTACCTGCCTCCCACTGGTACGTCCGCACTGATTAATTTTGCATTACTGCTAACTCACAAAAAATGTAAATTTTGATAAAACACACAATTTATCTCATACACTTTTTTTTTGTGGTGTTTGCCATTTTTGAGATATCTCTTGTTATAGATTTCAGATTTCAAATACTTGAACTTTTCTTATATGGGACCTTGTCAACGCTTGGCCACGCAAAGAAACAGTTATCAATCCCACAGCAACCACATTTTGAAACATGTGACTGCCAGTTTAACTTAGCGTACTCCCTTATTTCCCTTCTACTTAGATGGAAGCAAGTAATAAGACTGTTTCTGCTAATTTTTATCTCAATTAACATGAGATATAAAAGTAAGCTTATTTACAATAATTTGTTATAGAGATGTAGAGAAAGGCATGTGAATGGAACAGATCAGATTTTTTTTTTTTTTTTTTTTTTTTTTTTTAATAAAGCTGAAAGTAGTTGAAATATATGACACCATAGCCTATAGTTGAAACCAGAACCCATACTTTCCCTGCAGTTGCCTCACCACTGAGTTACTATGGCAACATTCTGGTAGGATATTGAAATTGCCAACTGACTTGAGGTTTTCACAGTAGACCACCTATATATTATCTATTTAAATGAATGATGTATTGAAAAACTATTTTATAATTCCAAAACTTCTAAGGCATATGAGAATTAAAATACTTCTTCAAAAAATCTTATGTATTCCATTCACATGACTTCCTCTACACCTCTGCAACAAATTATTGTTAAAAAGCTTTTTCTACTATTTACTTCTTGCTAATTGAGAAAAAATTAGCAGAAATAGCTTGCTTCCTTTTAAGTAGAAACAAAATAAGGGAGTACCATAGGTTAAAGTGACAGTCAAAAGCTGGCTGCTATGTGACTGAAGTTCTGTTTGTATGGACAGGAGTTGACAAATTCCTGAATGAGAGAAGTACGTTTTTCAAAGCTAAAACCAAAACAAGGAATATTTAAAAAACGATCAACTCCACGAAAAAAATGTATATAACATAAATTGTGTGTTTTAACATGCTCTACAGTTTTTGTGCGGTAAATTTTTGTCCATCTCTTACAGTTTAACAGTTATGCTAAGTTCCATAAAATTCATCCAGATTAAAGTCGTCTTTAGAGGCTATTGCCAGAAAATTCAAGATATAAACTTTATTTGTCAGGTAAGTATCTTTAATATACAATATTTTAATCAAAATCGTTAAGAGCCATTTTTGAGAAAATCAAAATTTTCGAAAAAATTCCATGTAAGTTGGGGGTGGGGGGGATTTTCTTGAAAAATCTTGCAAGATACCAAACTTAAATACCAAGTTTGGTATTCAATGGTCTTTTCTTTTTTGAGTTATGCTGCCGACAGACAGACCAACAAACAGACAGACAAGACACACAGACAGACAGACAGACAGACAGACACAGACAGACAGACACAGACACACACACACACACACACACACACACACACACACACACACACATCGACCTTTTCCAAAAATACTTTTTTTGGATTCAGGAGGTCTCAAAACATGCATCTCTGGTGAAATCTCAGTATAAAATTTTTGTGTGTATTAGAATACCTTCTCTGTACACTATGTATATAGTACATGTATAGTAAAAAAACCACCTCTTCTTTTTTATGTTCCAATCTCTAACACTGGAAACTTTTGAAAGATCGGAAACTTGCCATTACCTCATTTCCACTGTACTTTTACTTCTTATATGAGAAAAGGAAGAGTATGAAATATGTGCCTGCACCAGAATAGAAAGGTCCTGGTGAATCTGTTGTACTAAAGTCTGGTAACTATTACTTACCACTCTTCCTGGTTGTGGTGTATAATCTTCAAAGCGTGGTTCATGATCTGCCTCTTGATCATTCAAACTGCTCACAGAACCCAGTAAGCCTGACTCGGAACCAGATTGGGAACCAATGTGACTAGATGTCATTGAATCTTCCATTGTTACACTCATCTCACTTCTAGATCTAAGAAAAACAAAATGCAATTAAACTACTTCTTGTGGCATAACAATTACGAACTTAGATATAAGCTACAAACCAGAAACATTCAACACAAACTTTATGACAACAAAACTATAACCAGTACATGCATTACAGTTATGGGCTAACATTGAAGTGGAGAAAATAATAAGTAAAAGAAAAAGGAAATTTGCTAGAAGAAAGGAGGAAAAGAACAGAAATTCACAAAAACAAGGAATGTGGATTTGTGCTTTCTTATGCAGATTTAACAGCCTGGCATACAAATCAACACACATTCACTTTTAGACCCGTAAGTGCTAAATGTAGCAAAGATGACATTCTAACAAATGGCATCTGAAAAGATGAGACACATCACAAAACCACAACACATGCAATTTTGACAACAGAAATAATAAAACAAAAAACAAAAGACACTGAATTTATGAAAACTCTCATGGTAGCCAGTAGAAAAATGATTATTTTTATATAAATGTAATGGTTATTTTATCATCAAAGGTATATATGTTTTTCCTCTCTTGAACTTGAATATATTATGAAAACAAAAAAATAACAAATATTTTTACTACAAAGAGGTTTCATAAAGACAGTGACAAAGGCCCATTTAAAACTGTTGTAACTTTAAGCTGCTTCTGCTGATCTGCAGAAAAAGCTTCAAATCTGATAACATTAAGGCAACACTGATAATAACTGGAACCAAGTTTTTATATCAAACCTAATTGTGACGTTTTGAGAATGCAGTTCACCTGCTATCCATTATATGTGGAATTTTTTATATCCTTAGTACACAGTTTTTTGAAATAGAAATATACTTAATTTTTCAAAAAATTTTATAAACATAGATGCACACATCAAATAAAAAGAAGTATTTTAAATGTAATGAATCACCTTTTTACACTTTGATTTACAGATTTGATTTTGTTCTCTCTATTATAATACACTCTTGCAATGGATACATGAACTAAGCTTGCTACAGCGAAAGTAAATAATTGTGGATCAGCAACCTGCACCATTTTCTATCAGCTGTTCATGTGCATGCAAGAAATATTTGGACCAATACACACTCCTGTGGGAATGGCACGGAGAAATTGTACACAACGTTCATGTTGTATAACAAATTTTGACAGTGGGACATCGGCTTTACTCTATTATATACCATGATAGGTGATTCATAAATGAGTTTTTAAAAATTAATACTCCACTCCCATTAACTCTTCCCTAATTTTATGTTTTTAATAAACAGATAGTTTAAACACTTCATATTTCTCTCATTTCATAAGATTTACTATTCATTTGTTTACCATTCTCTCCTCAATACACTGAACTCAGCACTGGAAATTAGGTTCATTTGAAAAGTATAACTGTAAACTATTTCAATATAAATGTAAACATTCTAAAGATATAAAATAGTAGTTAGCTTAACATCCTTTAACCTGGTTGGTCATATCGGACAATGAATGAAATTGGTGAAACGATGCTCAAACGATCTCGGGGTCCATGTAGCTTAAAGTTACTCGACATTCGTCTTCTCAGGATAAGGGGAAAACCCTCAAAAAAAAACCTTATCCAGGTAACTTACCCTACGCGAGATTTGAACTCATGACATTTTGAATGTGAAGCACACACGCTACCACCACACTACCCAGGCAGGCAAAATAGTGGTTGTATATTGTTAAACATAATCCATAAATTTATTACACACATTAAAAATAAAATTAAAATAACCTGAGCTTGTGGCAAGAGATGAAATAAAAGTCCAACAGTTTTAATTGGGCTGCTGAAGTGCAACAGATCTACTCTTCTATATATGTAGAGATTAAAAAAAAAAAAAAAGCAATAGTGGTTTTTAGCACCTATAGTCCAGTGTAGATTCCTGCATCAAGGAATCACTTGTGACTGACAAGACATCAGCAAGCCATTCAGGATCTTCTGGCTCCTTATCCTCTGTAGGGGACAGCAATCTAGTGACTTCCTGTGCTTCTTCGTCGGAGAGCAACCCTTCCTGACTGAGTAGCACATATTTTCTTAGCAAGTAGAACCAAAAAATCATGCAAAATTCCTAACTTACAATTGGGTTTGGCAAGGTGATTTACTTGAAGCATTTTAACAAGCTTGTATTAGGTTTTTATTTATTAATCCAAACAATTAGAAATATTCATTAATATTGGCACTAATGAAATATTTTAAATAAAATTTACATTAATTCATGTAATTAAATGTAAATAAATCTCCATTAAAATACTGCAAAACTGAAATGGCAAATGACAGAAATGGTGTTTGAATTTACATGATATGGTGTCAAAATATGCCTGCGTACAATGGAAAGTCAAAAAGTAACACCCTCATTTTTCTCTCCTTAACAGGTTGGTAATGTGGTTGGTTAGTTGGTTATAGAGCAGTTGGCAGTGAACCCATTCGCTCTCTTGAATTCCAGTATTTTTATGTCATATTATTATGTTGACTAAAGGTTGGGCAGCGCAGTAGATGGTTTCCATCCCTATCTTCTTTAAGTGTACAGAAAGGACATAGAGGATATCTCACTATACCAATCCTGAATAAATGTTTGAGACAGTCATGGCCTGTTAGGAGTCTAAAAGTTGTTACAGAGGATTTTCTTGGTAATGTAATGATTCTGGCCGTATTACAGTAATGTAGAACATTTGATTTTGGTGTGATTCCTCAAACCTTCTTCTATAGTCCATTGGTAGCACAGTATGAGTTCAGAAAATGATAAGACATTAATTTCCATAGTGGAAAGTGTGTTGTGTTTGAATTTGTGAATCCTGCAGGAATGCCCACCCGTATTTATGAAAGGCTGAAGAAATTCATGTGAATGTCAGCACTGTTGCACAATGGCTTTGTCACTGCACAGAATTTGTTGAGTGTTCCTTTCACTTGGCTCTTTACTTGTCTCATCTTTTTTGGTTTACGAAGAAGCAAGAAGATTTGTTTATCAGCTGCACACTTCAACATGCTGTGCCTTCTGAACACAGGCATACACTTTGCAGCATCTTGATGCATGCCCAATTCAGGAGTCAAAATTACACTTCTTCTAGCACTACAGTTCTTGGCAGCCAATACATTTATGGCATAAATGGTGACATCAGTGCTAATGTTCATGCATTGACGTATGTTGGACTTAACACTGTAAGTTCCTTGAATCAACCGTATGAAAGGAAGGGTGATAAATTTGCCAAACAAGGAGGAGCTGACGTTCGCTTAACATGAATTTTCTATTCTTTCCCAGCCAGCATTAATTCTTGAATACATAACTTCTATAACTCATTACCTCATTTTATTCATCCTTTACATATAATTGTTAAAGGACACATCAAGAATACATAAGTATATATATACTTACAACTTTGTTTATGTTGTATTACTTAATTTAAATCCTTCTATGTTATAAAAAGCATTCTCTAATAAATACTTTTTTAGAGATGTTAACATACACTTGTTATTTTTAATACTTTTAATTTCTTTGAGTAACTTATTAAATAGCTGTTTCCCCATACCCATTACATCTTGATTATTTGAAGTACCTCTCAGTGTCCATCTAAAATATTCATTATTGTTTCTTAAGCAATACTTTGTACATTGTTTTTTTTTTTTTTTGCCTTGTTGTCTAGTACAACACATTTTATACTTTCATATATATATACATGCAGGGAACAATTAAGATCTTAAAATTTTTAAAAATTTATCTACACGATCCAATATCCTGAGTTCTTTTTTTGTGTCTTTTTCTGTAATATTTCCCCAAAGTATAATTACTTTATATGTGAATAAATGAATGCATAGTAGATTTGTTTCATATTATATATAACTATGTTTTTAGTGATATGTGTTATGTATGGTTTCCAATTTAGTTGTTTGTCAATTACTACTGCTAGAAAGTTGCTATAATTTGTTTCTGGGATAGTTTCTCAATTTATTTCTATTTTGTTGCTGTATGTTGGGGTCTTCTTCTCCATAAGATGTCATCAGCAAAGTCATGAATGGTTTGATGGCATGCTTCTTAATCTAACATGTATTTGTTTAATCATCGCCAGTCTCCATTACATTCTTCCCAAGATTTTATGCACACTCACTGTTCAAATCTTGAACCCATCATAAAACCACCCATGAAAGCAAAATGAAACTCTGTAGAGCACTTATCACATTTGATTGTGCTACCCTCTAGATACCATTCAGATCACTACTGTAACTGCTGTGAGGATAGCAACACCAGCCCCAAATATTTTGGATACCATCTCATGTTTCCTCATAAAAAGTGTGTATATACATCAAAGGTGTACACAAAACTTTACTCTACAAGAACAAAGTGGGATAAGAGTACATTCCCAAAATTATTGTTATGCTATCCTCAATGAAAGATGCCATCTATGGTTTCATATTATGGCAAAAATCCCTACATATATCAAATAAAAAGAAGTATTTTAGACAGTGGAGCACCATGAGTCACCTTTTTTACACTTTTGCTTTAACTTTGCCTTCGTTTGGGAAGACCGCTTTCAGAGTACTTTAAGCCTATCTTCAGTTCTGGGGATGGGTGGTTGTGTGCAGCCTGGTGTTGTGTTGCCCTCTACTCTTGACAATAGAAGGGACCTCAAAATTCATAAGAGTGTCTTCTTCTTTGCTGATAAAGATATTTTCTCAAATTTGCAGTTCCAAAGGTTTCTTTACACATTTAATCAACTCTATTTCTTCCTTTATGTTATGATTTTCAGACCAAAAATGATGTGCTACTGGAGATTTGTCTACATGCTTGTACCTAATGCTTCTCAAGAGTTCTTTCATCCTAGTTTCCAAATTTTGTTTTGCTTTTCCAATATAAATCTTATTGCAGTCTGCTTCTTCTGCCCAATAGGGTAACTTCACAACCAATGTACCGTTTCAACTTATAAACAAATGTTGCTAAGTCAATACTAGCAGATCTGGAGAACTAATAATGATGACCTGTTCCAGTTAGGTAGGGCTTTCTGTTTTAAGACCACAATCCCACATTCCTCATTACCCACATCTCTAACAGGCTGCTATAGTTATGTTTTATAAATAGCCAAATTTATGAAGCTGTTTCATTTTCACCTGTCAAAGAGGAATGCATGGCTCTTCTTTCCAACATGTGACACAGGTTTTTTTCTAAGTCAACATGAGCAGAATATTTTTTTTGGAGTACAGATTTACATTTTCTTAACTAATATGGACTTAAAGTAAGTTTTTACTATGATTTCAAGCCCTAAAACATTTTTTTAACATAACTTCAGGTTTATAATTCTTTATTTACTTAATTACAGCACAGGTAGCCATTCTGAAGTATGCAGTGCAGCCAAATCATCCATTTTGAATCACATAACACAAGATTTTATTATCAGTAAATTACACTAGCTATACATTCATCACCAAATTACGATGACTCACTATTGTACTATCTATATAACCATGTACAATGTTGATCCCTAAATTACTAGCTATGTGCTCTAAACACTTATAATCATTTGTTAACTGAGCCTAACCTAAACCTAATCTGTACTGTTTGTCCCCATGTATGCACTTACCGCTTAACTCATTGAATAAGTCTAGCCTAAACCTAATCTCTACTCCACAGGGTACATCTGCCTAATGTCTTCCACAGGTTCCTGAAATGGTCTGCTAAACGATTTTTGGTGTCAATATGCCACAAATATGCACATATGTGAGCATCTAAATGTATGCATCAAATGCTGTTCTGGATAGGCAATGCTGTAGAGCTCACCAGTGGGATTCAGTATTATTCGTGTGCACATTTGTCACTGAATCTACAAAATGCAGGTGGGCAGCAAATCCTCTAGTCATCAACCCACAGAAGCCTTTTAAGGCATCTGTATGTATTGTGCTGCTGAACTCTATGTGCTCTGCAATTAAATTGTAGAGCATGTTTGAATCCCTACTATTATTTTGGACATATTGTCATCCACATCTATCATCATAAGGATCCAGTCGCCCTCTATGATGTGCCCCCAATGGAATTTCCATTGTACTATTTCACATTCATCTATTTGAAAGACGTGGCCAGGACCTCCAATCTTCCCTCTCGAAGTGTATTTGGTATTGTTAAGAGATCATGCATATTGTCACCTCTTATGACTGCTTGTATGCAAAGCAGTGTATGAGGAAAAGAAAGTGCCCAGGCAATAACATTTCCTGCTTGAACCACTTTCCTTTGATACAGACATGACATTTTTTCCTAAAATAAAAAAATAAAAATAATAATAAACTTATTTTCTATACATTATGAATAACAAAAGTCACAAGGGTACGGTTCTATTTTAACATTCGCCTACCTGCAGCAAAACTTGGGATATGCACAGTCCTATCTCTTAATGGGTGCAAGACTGCTTTGCACACAGAACACAAGAAAGACTCTTGTTCTCAGCAGACCCACATCAAATAATAATTGAAGACAAGGTCCCAAGTCGTCGAGGTAAACCAACAAATCTGTCTTATTAATCGGACGAGCCATTTCTTAAACTATTACAATCTGTAAGAATATCACCAGTAACTACAACCTTCCCTTCTCGGACTTGATCGCACCCCCATGTTTGTAAGGCAATAAAACCCAAGAGAAAGTATGTCAGGACTTTTAAAAATCTGATGTGTACCATTCACATGACTTTCTCTATATCCCTGCAACAAATTATTCTTAAAAAGCTTATACTTCTATTTACTTTATGCTAATGGGAAAAAATTAGTAGAAATAGCCTTATTGCTTGCTTCCTTGAAGGTAGAAGTGAAATAAGGGACTACCATAGGTTAAAGTGCTAGTCAAAAGCTGGTTGCTATGTCAATGAATTTCCTTTGTTTATATGGATAGGAGTTGACAAGTTCCTGTATGAGAAAAGTATACATTTTTCATAGCAGAAACCAAAAATAAGGTATGTCTCAAAAATGACGAACTCCACGAAAAAAATGTGTATAACATAAATTGTGTATTTTAATGTGCTCTACATTTTTTGTGTAGTAAGTTTTTGTCAATCTCTTATGGTTTAGCAGTTATCCAAAATTCAGTAAAATTCATCCAGAATAAACTACTCTTCAGAGGCTATTCCCAGAAAATTCAAGATATACACTTTATTTGTCACGTAAATATCTTTAAAATACGAAATTTTAATCAAAATCGTTAGAGCCATTTTTGAAAAAATCAAAATTTTCGAAAAAAGTTCCATGTAAAGGGTAGTTGGGGGTGGGGGGATTTTTCTCAAAATATTCGTGTCGCATCCCTGGAAGATACTAAACTTAAATACCAAGTTTGGTATTTTATCGACTTTTCGTTTTTGAGTTATTATGTTTATGCACGCACCCGCGTGCCCCCATGCACACCCACACCCACACGGACCTTTTTGTGAAAATGCTTTTTTTGGATATTGGGGACCCTAAAACATATATTTCTGGTGAAATCTTGGTATCAAATTTTTGGGTGGAGTGCAACACCTTCTCTATACACTATGTACATCGTGCGTATAGAGAAAGTAAAAATGATCCATTGTTAGTCGCTTCCAGATGGTGCTACACAGTTTGTTACGCACATATCTGGGGATTATTTGCATAGGTTGGCAGCTATGCTAGATGCAACAGGGTTGGTTGGTTCTGCTTGCACATGCACATTGCCAAACCTCGGACTTAGAAAAATTTTTCACATCTCACAGTGTATAGAATCCCTGAATGCATTAGTGTTGCCAAATTAGAATTAGATTAAAAAGGAATAAAATCTGGTGTTATATTTAAATTATTTCTCTACCTGCCATTGTTTATTTTATACCTCTTCTACAAATTATTCCTACAAAATCATATTTTTCAAACTAATTCAAGTTAACTGATATATAATTTTACTTTCTCTACAGCATGGTATAGCAGCTAGAGAAGGTATTGCATTCCACCCAAAAAATCAAGGTTGAGATCTCACTCAAAATATGTTTTGAGGTCCCCAGAATTCAATAGAAAGCATTTTTCTCAAATCAGAGGTCTCAGGTATGATTTCTGGCTAGGGTGGGCAATTCTTCTTTAACATGAATCATTCCCTATCTCCCACAAGTCTGGAAGTATGAATGTGAGAGTGATGTGTCTATGTTTAATACTTTAAAACTGAAAAAACGCAAGTTGATATTTTAAGTTCAGCACCTTTCAAGAAAATCCACCCCACCTGAAACTATCCTTTACAAGGAAACTTTTTCGAACATAGACATAGCATTGTCCAGTATAGTTTGGATGGGATGATTATTGAAAAATCTTTTGCGTTTTTCCATAGAATTTGACTGAAATGCTAGGTTCAATATTTACATGAGTTTTCCTTCTTGAGTTATACTGTCCCCAGCCATATTTTTTTCTGCATTTTTGGAGGGCGAGGAAAATTGAAGGACCTCAAAATGTTTATTTCCAGTGAGATCTTAATTCAAAGTTTTAGATGAATTGCAATACTTACACTGCGTACTATAAGGAGCTGTAAAAGTGAAAAATATCGTTTTTTGAGGTTTGTGGCCAAATACAATGCAGATTTTGATAAGCAACATTTTTCTATGCAGCTGCCATTAAGGGAAGGAAGTATGATGTCAGCATCTATTTGCAAATTTACCAACAGTATAAACATTGTCCAGTAATAAGAACTGAAATATCTTTCAGACATATGTACGTAAAACAGAAACTAAAAATACAAATATTTTCAAATTATTATTTCAATATTGTACATAGCAAATTCAGCACTTAAAAAGGAGCATAAAAACAAAGTCATCAACTGATGTAAATCACCTTCACAGGGGCATGTGCCTTTATATATTAAATAAAGCTAAGAAATTACAGAATTATCATGATTTTTAAATATAAATACATATTTTATTTTTCCAATTTATTTAATTAAATGTGAAAGTTTTATTGCTTGCCATTTAAGTATAACACCTTGCCACATCATGAGTTTCCTTTTTGCTAAAATATTTAGGATCATAGGGACTTAGCATGACCATAATCTTAGAACATTTAAGTTAATCAGCAGAAGAATGCTATAGAAAGCATACAGTAGCTGTGATAAAAGGTTTATAAAATGCATGAGCTACACATGCAATACTGTAAAAAGATGCCAAAATAAAAGAAGAAGAGGAAAATTTGCAATTTCGTCTACACTCACCGTATTTTCTTTTCCAGTATACTGCAGGTACGAAGAAGGTAGAGCAGAAAAGGCAGAAAATACAACAGCATTAGTTATATGCAAAGCCATACCATATCATAATGAGCAACATAGCACACATTAACAGCTGAATGAGAAATAAAACAAGTTACAAACTTACAGTTTCATCAGCGTTAACACAAGTATGAAAGGTAGTTTGTTGTGCTCATTTTCTCATGCTATAACTTCAATCAATTTCCTCAATGACAAATTATCATAAACGTGCTCATAAGAGCAAAATATTCCATCTTGACAAAAATGTAGTTTTTATTCTCATTTAGCTGCTTCTGTTCATAAAATACACTACAAATAAATGTGTTATACTGTTTCATGCAATGTAAAAATGCATTACTCTATGTTCCACTTTAATGAGAATTATGCTACATGCACAATGAAATGCAAATGCAGACACAATGCACTGCAACGCAAGAGTTTGCAAACTCCAAACTTTATCCTTGTGTTGTATGCAAAGAGGAAGAATTCTGCTTCTTTTTCCTATGCATTGCCTATGAATTCAATAACAAAAGATTGCACTGCAAGATTTTGCAGGGCCTGCTGTACATGCATGCTCTTCTATTTGGCCATGCCAAGCTATCTCTAATTTCTCTCAAGAGGTTATGACAGTCTCCTTGCGAATCCTTCTTTGATTTAATAGATGTAACTATCATTTGTGTATAGATTTATTAGTTCTCATAAATTGAAGACGCAGAGAGATAATTCTTAGTTCATTAAATGTGTAGCTTTATCAATTTCTGCTGTCTGCAGTCTATGCTTGTACTATTTTCAATAATTTTGAATGAGTAATAATTGTGATGTCACTGCTGGGAGTGTCAGTTGTTAGTATGTAATGTATTTATTTTGTAAAACATTGAGTGAATTTTCTTATGTGGTATTGTTGGTAATGTTATTCAGTTTGTAACTTGTGGAGTGCTTGGAAGATATTCGCATGTAACTTGCGGATCTAGAAACCTGTGACAACTTCTTGCGTTGTGCTTACGATAGTATTGTGAATGGTGTTTCCTTGCGATTGCGTTTATGCTACCTTACGTTTGTGCTTGCATCTCATTGTGAATGTAGCATTACAACAGTGGCATACACACACTGGATCTCTTATTGATTAATTTTTCTACTATTAATGTCAACATTTGCATTCTGTTTTGTATCAAAGTTGATAGAAAATAGTTTCAAATGCACACGATATTCAGGTTAAGCAGTCAGAGTACTACTATATAGTTAATGCTTTGATTCACAATTAAGGAAGAAAAATGCATTCTTATGAAGGTTTTATAGACAGAAAGCAGTTTTCATTAAACAATTTGGACAATAAGTCAATTTAACTAAAACTTTTATCTGAAGACACTAAATGCTCTTTCTCTTACATGTCCCTAACATAGCCCATGCTATTCAGTGACTTAAAAAAGAAAAGAAGTGTATTTTTACCTATCTGCTATTAGGTTGTTGTTTTATGGTCCCTAAGGTAGATTTGGATAATAAGCATTAATAAATTAATATTTTTTGTTGCTTTTTAATCGATCCACAAGCTATACTTAGAATTTTCAGTTTGTTGACTAAAATAATTACGAGAAACAATTTATACTGATCATTTTAAATTGTGGATGAAATCATTTAATCCATTTGCACCTGTAGATGAACTGCAGCACTAGACACACTGCAAAGGGAGAAGATCAAGACCAGCTAGAGTCAAACCTCGAACCATTTGACGTACAATCCGAAAAGTTGGCTAACCGCACGCAGTTGGAAATGATGGAGAAACAAAACAGACAAGTGCAATTGCAGTGGCGATTCTTACAGAAATAGTACTAATTTCTTTTATGTGCAATTCAACTGTTCCACAGTTCCAACTGCACAGCAAAGATTTTAATTGTATCACACATATTTACTGTTGGTTAAGGTCATTTAAGTGTTTGTTTGTTTATTTACTCCACTTCAACTGGACTTAAATCTCACTACAGACAGTAATTGTCAACAAGGAAGGCTATACAGGAAGTCGTTTAAGCCTGAATACTATTTCCAATAGACTACATCACACATGGGATATCCGTCATGTAAAGTGGCCACAATGGAAATCTTTACATTTTAAATGCAAGGAAAATATTTACACAATGTATTTTTCTCCCACCACTATACCAAAAAGGTGGGCAGAGCTGCAAATCACATGATTCTCTAATGCACAGCAGCAACTTGCTTACATTAGCAGTTCAGGCCTCAGTCTGCCTCTGGTATATTCTGTACACAGAGATTTGTTTGCTATGTGTTGTTTTCATCCAATTTTTAGTCTGAGTGCTGTTTTTGAAGATGTGTATTTCTGCATCTAATACACAAAATGGGATGCAAGAATCTCACTTCTGAGAAAAAGACTCAAGCTTTAGCTCTGTTAGATCTGTAATTTGTGTAGCGGCTGGTTTGAAGGTTTCACGACAAGCTATTTATGACCTAAAAAAGCAGCAGCATCTTTGCCATGTGGCACCACACCAAATCAAAAAACAGGCTCAGGTGGTAAAAGAAAGACTTCACCAAGGACTGATGACCTTCTAAAACGTGAAGTGATGGCTAATCCATGGATTATAGCGGCCGGATTAAAGAAGAATCATCCAGACTGCTCAACAGTGTTGCAATCCGGACCATTCAGCATTGGCTTCAAAAAGACCTAGGTTTACCAATTTGGTGTGCTGCCAACAAGCTTCTTCTAACTGGAGCTATGATGAAGAAAAGAGTAAAATATATCAGCACTGGAGATCAGAGGACTGGCGCAAAGTAATCTTTTATGATGAAAGCACCTTCAAATCAGTCAGAGGAAAGTCCAAAAAGGTGAGAAGGCCAACAAATATGACACAGTATGATCCAAAGTTTGCCATCAAAACTGTAAAAACCCAGAAAGTGTGATGGTATGGGGTGCTTTTAGTGGTAATTATGGTAGAGGTGGCTTGTATTTTCTCCCTAAGTACATAACAATGAGGGAAGTAATTATTTAGAAGTGTTGAAACAGCATTTGGTCACATTTTGGCCAATTCATCAGTGTCAGTACTTTATGCATGATGGTGCCCCTGCTCATACAATAGAGATTTACCTGATATAATATACCTGTACTTGACTGGCCTGGTAACTCTCCTGATCTAAATGTTTGGGATCAAACTAACGATAAAATAGAAGAGCTGCAACAATCAAATATTAAGGAGCTGCAGGAGGTGATGAAGAAGGTATTGGTGGAAATGGACAAAAACTATTTTGAAAATCTAGCAGACTCGATGCTTAGGAGACTCATGAAATTAATACAAGTAAAGGGAAATATGACCAAGTACTAATTATATGGAGAAGTTAAAAATAAAACCATGTATAGTCAGAGTTTGTTGTTTTTATTACCATGTAAAGATTTCCATTGCAGCGACTGTATACCAAACTTCCATAACAATATTTTCTGTCATATCTGGGAAGTTCAAGAACAACTAATGGTCCCCAAGCCACTAAATGCTCATTAGGCTATCACAAGGCATGCATCCGCTGAATTCCTTATTTATAAACTCAGAATAACAAAATTCAGAGAAGAAATATTACTATATTATTTATAAAAATTATTGTTGCTGAGTATGACCTTCATATTTCAGGTATATTTGTAATGGTTGTCTATTTCAGTAGCATTGGTTGGTTTGAAACAAGCATCAGCTATCTCCAAAACAGCATCATACTATTGCATTTTATAAGAAGCTATACCTTAATGTCCATTTCCACCGTTGGTGTGTTATTTATGGACGCTCTTTAACTACTTGGTTCTCAGCATCTCATTCTAAATTGGGCGTGAAAGACTGCTTAATTTTGCTCAGAGGCCTCTCTATCAGGCTTGAGGTTCTTTTACTAGCTGTAAATCTACGACACGGGACCCATGCTAAGGATTTTACACCCGAAAAAATCCATCGTCCTCCACCAGGTTTGAACCCACAACTTTGGGTATATGAAGCTTAGGATGGAGGGTGTCAGTAGATAATGTTTCAGAAATTGCTTTGTTGAATGCTGCAGTCAGAAATATGAGAAGGGAACATTCTAGAGAAACTATATAATGGTCATTAAGAGTTGCAGAGTTATACTTAAATGAGAGATTTGAGGTAAACTGTAGCTGTCAGTTGAGTTGTTGCTGACATGATAATCATGATACAGCAGAGAAGAAGAAGGAGGGAACTAAACTCCACAAAACAATTACTATTAATGTAATTATTAGACACTTTGAGAATCTTAGGACTTGAAGCTTTGTATTAACTTCAGTATTCCATTCATAAATTATAACAAACAAATTATCAATTTCCACACTTTCTTTTTTTTGTGTAGATTTATCTTCCTTTATTCAAGTGGATCATGTCCAGAAAATCAAAATAGTACAATGCAGCTCAAGTTCTTAGGAAACGAAAAAACCTAGAAAAGCTTGTGAAGTTGAATGAAAATACTAGAAGAGCTTATCAAGGCAAATGGGTTTTGAACTAGGATCCACCAAATTAACAGATACTTATGCGGCTACTAAGAATCAGAAGACTGTAGCAGTGTTGGCAACCCTGAACTTCACTGCTATTGTCTGTGGGTTATCTTTTTTTTTTTTCAAATAAAAATATTTTAGTTGCATTTGTTTTTAAGTGAAAACAAAGAGTATATAATCACTAATTATATGTTTTAAGAAGGGGATAATTTGCAGTCTGGTAATGAAGAAACCTATATACATTTCATCGTCTCCTTAGCGCAGTGATAGCGCAGCTGCTTGCCAGGAGACCTGGGTTCGATCCCCAGTACCGGTGTGGGGATTTTTTCCCCGCTGGGAGACCTGGATCAGGGTGCACACTCAGCCTTGTGAGGTCCCTGGGGGGCCAATTGAGGAGCTACTTCATGGAGAAGTAGCGGCTCCAGGTCGTGAAGACCGCATTAACTGGCCGGGGGGGTTCGAAGCGCTAACCACATCTAACCCCCCAATACTACACCCCATCCATAACATAGGTAGGCCAAGCCTCTTAGTGAGCTGTGCCATGGAGTCATATACATTTCCTTATATTCATGTGCTTGAGAATAATTTTGATTATATAAAATGCAATTACTAAATTGCAACAAAATAGTTGTATAAATTATTTTTCTATTTCTCTACATTTGAGTGAAAGATACAATCATAAAGCCTGAACCCTTACTTATCTTTGAAGTTACCTGAATATATGCAGCAAAGAGAAACATGCATTTTAGTATAAACAAGACGTAAACAACTGCAAAAAATCTACTACAGGTGACAAACTGCTCATTTTTCAGGATATTTTCCACAACTGAAAAGTTTGTATATGCTAAGGGTGTTAAGAGATACATCTGGTGAAGTGAATAAAAAGAAGTATTTGTCTTTATTTGCAGTTCTACAAGTAAATACTTCTGTTCAAGTGAATAAAAGAGGTAAATGCTTGGGAACCACAAACTAGAGAATCTGGAAAGTAAACTAAAAATGTGTTGAATAAAACACATATAAATATTTCTTGCACAACCAAATACTTGTTCATTTGCAATGTTGGTCAGAAGCAATTTCTTCAATTGAACATGAAGTGTTCATGTGGTAACTTCTGTCAAAATGGCATTTCTGTTCAAATGCATTTTAGGAGATAAAGCCATATCAAGAAATGACAGTATATTATGGATAAATTCACCCACGTCTTTCTTATGGGATCATAGTTTGGGGTCATAGTAAAAAAAAAAAAAAAAAACACAGAGATTTTATATTACAAAAAAGAGCAGCGAGATTGATCTTGGGACTAAAACAAACAGAATCTTGTAAAGAAGCATTTAAAAATTTAAAGATTATGAAATTGTACTCATTATATATATGACAGGCCTCCTGTGTTCCACTGAGCAGTATTAATTTTGCTATTCTTTTTAATGTTTTTTGTTTGAGTGCCCAGGGTAGTCCCCACCCGGAGATACGATTGGGGGACTATTTAATCTCCGGAATATTTTACACTGGGAAACATGTTTATTTGAGCTTATTTTGAAATGTCAAAATCTAACAGCTACAGATCTCTCGCTGCGTTACTGGGAAGCAAGAACTCCAATATGCCAAGCATTAGCAACCAACCAACCGTATATATTGTCACATCCTGGCTGAGTGCACAGGATGTGGTAGCATTGTAATCATAATGTTGGTGACATTGCCAACTTGAACATTCCTTAAAACCATGGTAAGTGTGGCAATTTGTCTCCTTAGTAATGTGAAATTGGTATGGTAGAGCTATAAAGATGGAGCAGCAGCTCCTCCAGGAGCCAAGATGGTGGCATGTATTAAGTACAAGGTAACAATATATTTGCTATTGATTTTGCAGTGTTTGTTTTTACATTAGTAGCTTAGTTTACCCATCTACATCCTTCTTTCGTGAATTAGGTTTTCCCCTGTTGTATAGGATTTTGCATACACAGGTGCATCCCTTTATGTCCACCCACATGTCGGAAAATGTAATTCTGTCTCAGTTTTACCTCTCGCTGCAAAGCTGGTCCCTTGATTAATATGATGGGGGTGTGACATAACCTATGAAGCAATAATGTATTTAAACACTATGGATAGAGGTAGACAATTAAATAGAAACAATCATAAATATCTTACCAGAAATAAAGACAATTATGCACCACAAGCACATTCATTGCAATTGTACAACACCAAACCAATAGCTTCAGCTTGCGAACTCTACAATAAACTTCCGGTATACTTGAAAAATATACAAAACCTTAAAGTCTTTATGAAAGAACTTAAAAAAAATTGTATAAATGCTAGTTTATTTTGTTTTATTCTTTTCCATTATATTTATATTCTTTGTAACCTGACTTGTCCAACATGTATATATTTTAAAAGGACTAATAAAAATAAATGAATGAATGAATGAATGAATGAACGAATGAAAAGAGGAGATTTAAAGCATTATTTAGAGTTTTCTTCCCCAGAGAGGAGAAACATGTTGAGGTGTAATTATATCCAGAAAAAAGAAAGGTAAAGAAGGAAGTGTTTTTCCTTTTAGAATAACCACATGGAAAGTGGAGGATCCGTCATTCAAATTCCAACATTTTTCTATCCAATTCTGCTTTTCAAATAAGGGCTATGTGTATTATGTGAAAGAACACTTAATTACCTCTTATTATAATTGGTTAACCATGTGACCCAGGAATTAAATTATTTATGACTTGTAAGTTGTGGAGTATGTTATCTTAAAACCTGAGATGCCTGCTGGTTACCAGGAAATAATTGAGTCACTTAGAGAATTTAAAATTGCACTGACATTTTGTCACTGTTGCTCAGCTGGTGAGAATAACTGCACAGAAAGCAGAAGATACACAGTTCAAATTGGAGCTATGGTTCTGAATTTTTTAGTCTGATTCAACCTCTCAAATATTCCTTCTCTACCTTACAAAAGAATGTAACCAAGGTTGCTATTCCTAAACAACTTTGGTTATCAAACTTGAGTGCACAAAGATTTCAGTACTACAGTTTGTAACACATTACAGAATGCTTCTGCAATAGATAATTTTCCCAAATAATTGAACGGAAAACGGTTAGTAAAGTTTCAAATTATAGTGGTGATTGACACATTAAACATTACAAACAGAAATATAAAGAAACCAAAAGAGTATGGTGATGACTTCAATTGTTCAGTTGATTCCTTTCCTTCGTGGATTTACTATCACAATCTTAATTTTAAAATTGCAGGTGCTAGTTAATTTACCAAAATTCAATGCGCACATGAAAACATAAGGAGAGGATACATTGGTAAGCAGATCCTTATATTCTCAGATAACCAGGCTGCACTTATGGCTCTTAGTAGTCTTAAGGTCCTAAACTGTCTACATTTCTCAATGACTTAGCAGAATAGAACAAAGTTCAATTCATCTGGGTGCCAGGTCATATGGGAATAGAGAGAGGACAATGAAAAAGCTGGTGAACTTGCTACTAGACAAGGAACAGCTTTACTATTTATTGGACCAGAGTTGGCTCTAGGAACCTCAAGAAGTGCAATTAGAGAAGCTATTAAGAACTGGTTCAAAAGAGAACATTACAAATCCTGGCTTAAAAACCCAGGAAACAGACATGGTAAACTATTTATTAGGGAACCATGCAAGAAAAGAGCTGAAAGTCTATTAAAATCTAATAGAATTAAGCTGAGAACAATTAGTGCTTTTCTCACAGGCCATGCTCCTGTGAAAACACATCTTAATACACCCCAGAGTAACTTAAAGACTACAAATTGTGCAGAAAAGAGACTGAAATAGCCCACCTGATCACAGGAGATAAAATGTTTTTGGGGAAATGCTTATGGAACCAAAAGAAATGGGGAATGCAGTGTAAAGGGTTGGTCTTAAACATTACAGGTAGCACAGTAAGTCTTAGGCTGAAGTGCACCCAGAGAAATGATAGGAATCTGCATTGAAGCAGAAGAAGAAGAAAACAGTGATCTAGTGTTATAAGTAAATCTTAAGGTGAATAAAACCAGCACAAGTAAATACTTTAAAGTGAACCAGAAATTGGCAAGTTTTTATTCACTTCACCTAATGGCATTGGTTTGATGTCCTATGAGGTAAGTAGCATTCCCAAAAAATGGGTGATGTCCAATGTCTTTCTGATATCATTCTGTAAATTATTTCATGACTCACATTGCAGAGAAAAAGTAAAGATGAATATTATTAACCAGAACTTGGCAACTACCTCAGTATGACACACAATCACTTTAAATATCTTTAGTGGGTAAATTCATTTCCAACGCATCTTCCACATTATCAAGAGTGAAAATGACTATCTAAATCCTCTTTTATAATGCATCCAAACTGATTCTCTTGTTCGTTCCATATAATACTCTGTTTTTCAGAAATGATGCAGATTACTTCTAATAGAACTATTACTAAAGAAGATGCAGCATGCATTTCTTCTTAATGTCATTTTGTGTTAGGTAATTGATCTGTTTGATACACAACTCACATCATGCAAATTTTGTATTATGGTACCTAAAGGTCTACAAAAGAAAATTAACATATTTCTGCACTAATGAAAAATGATTAATTTATTATCCTGTAACATATCTTGGACACTGTTATGTTGTTATTGTTTTTTATACTTCCTGTATACTCAGAGCAGCATGCATAATCAGGCAAGTTATGGACAGTATGACTTAGTACAGACACAAACATAATTTTTACTTACAAGGGAAGCATCAAAATTCTTATTGCTGAAATCTATCTTGAAATTTCCGTGTGATATATCAAGTGGGTTTATAAAAGCATATTCAAAGAATTAACTGTCTTTAATTATTTTGTTTTTTTTCATACAGGAGCAAATTTGTAGAACAGGAGTTGGATAGGTACAGTCAGACTGAAAAATTCAATGCCATAGCCAGGATTTGAACCATGGATCTCCTGGGCTCTAGCTGGTTGCTCTACCATTGAGCTACCATGGCAACATGCTGGCATAGCACTGAATTTTTCAACTGACTCACATGTTTCCCGATAAACCACAAGGTGATCTCAAATTGACATAATAGTTGGGTATACTATGAATCCTGGGACTTAAAATACTTATAGCATCGTAAGTCGCCATTGGGGTTGTAATATTTGAGACCACCTTGTGGTTTACCAGGAAATATGCAAGTCAGTTGATAAATTCAATGCTATGCCGGCATGTTGCCATGGTAGCTCAGTGGTAGAGCAACTGGCTAGAGATCGGGAGATCCGTGGTTCAAATCCTGGCTGTGGCATTGAATTTTTCAGTCTCACTCTACCTATACATTTAACTGTGGGTTTCACTTCAAGGTATCAAAATCAACGATGAAATCCCCTCTAAACTGCTAGGTATTTCTTCATGATTCAGTTCCCTGAAAACATGATCCTCAAGCAGTCAATCAGCAACATCTAATGCTGTTGCTTAGTGCAAGTGCTTCTTCTCCATAGTTCAACTCACTGGTTTAGCATTTGATTTGGAACCTTGCAATTAAAACTAGCATGTAGCGTTTTATGACATGCTGGTTGCATAAAAGCTTAGAAGTAGACTTCTGCTGGAAAGGTTTGATACTTCCCCTTTTGTTACAGCAACTTCCCTAAAGGGATAATTCTCAGTCTATTTCTTGGATATTAGCAGCATGAAAAGACTTCTGGTGAAGAGAGAGACTGAAATGTTTGTATTAGGATATAAGCTCAGTTTCAAGGCAGAGCAAAAGTAACAAATAAAAAATGCAAAAGCAGTTAATTCATTAGGTAGTAAATTACAGGCAAAGGGCAGTCAACTGTATGTAATGTTACCTCACTTTTTTACACCAGAGTTAACTAACCTTGCACTTAGCAAATTTTCTGCTTCATCAGGTGTCATTGTTTCTGGCCCATCTGAACTTGGAAGTGATGGAAAGTCATTTGCAGCTACCTCCTGCAAAAGATATTTTATAATTTAGAGTAAAAATAATAATTTTAATAAATATGGTTATAATTAATTCAATTAAATAGTTTACTTGCATTCTTCTTTTCAGTAATACTGACAGGTATTATTATTATTATAGCAGAATACATAATATTTTAAACTGCACATGCTTGTGACATGAGAGAAAGTCTTTTGATGTTTTATGAAAGTGCAAAATACAAAATTTTAATATTTCTGATTAGTATTCAGATTTCCTCACATACAGTTTTCAAATCTTCTATTCACTGGTTAGTTAATAGCTTTAATTATTTAAAAGACTATCTTTGTCACATATGTGTTGACTTTTCATTCATTTGTTTTATAGAACCTACAGGAAGTGTTTCTCTATTATTTTTGGAATAAAATAGAATATTTATTGTCACATAATGCTTATAAGAGGAGCTTAGAATTCTGAACAGGAGGTGATTTGTCAAGATTACTTCAATCTAAGAGTGCAGTTGAAAAACAGTTGCAAACATCAGGCTAAACTTTTAATAATTTTAACTTAGCTGCTAATATATGCATGTGTAATATGATTATACAGCCGTTAGCATATTTACTAACAAAAGTTGATTAATAACAAAATAAATAAAATTGTCTTAGTAAGTACATACTTAAAGAAAACAGAAAAAGATATAGCAATAAAATTAAACAATTTCAATTATGCAAGGAGTACCATTAATAATATTTTCAATCTGTCTCTCTGGTTCAAATACACACTAGATAAAGACTTATAAAACACTACTGAGACCAGCTTTAATGTGTGGAAATGAAGCCTGGACCATACAACAAAGTGATCAACATCCTATCACAGTTAAGGAAATTACATTTTTAAAAAGAATTGAAATTTAATGGTGTTTTATTTATGGACACCCTTTAATTGCTGTGGTTCATACTGGGTGTGAAAGACCGCTTAATTTTGCTCAGAGGCCTCTCTATCAGGCTTGAGGTTCTTTTACATGCCGTAAATCTACAACACGGGACCAACGGCTCTACTTCCCTTCAAAAGGAAGCCATGCTAAGGATTTTTGCACCCAAAAAAATCCATTGTCCTCTGCCAGGTTTTAATTGCAGGATACACTAAACTGGATAAAAAAAAGAATACAAATATTATAAAAGAATTGAAAGATCCAATGATAGAAAAAATTCAAAATTATTATCGAAATTGGAGGTCCCATGCACTCAGAATGCCTGCATCAAGAATCCCAAGTCAAATTTAAATTACAGACCACAAGGGAGAAGATTGTTGGGCCGTCCAATGAAGAGATGGAATGAGACCGTAACAGGCCACTAGGCCTAATACTTGGCAGGAAGATGATGATGTTGTTGTAGATACAATAAGTGTTTTTCATAGATTCCTGAATAGTATACATGTTTTATTTTGTAGCAAATGTTTTTTCTAATTATTTTTTTAACCTTAAAGTGATTGTGCCAGCTTGCATACTTTTATATCCATGCAGCAGGAAGTTATTCAAAAAAGGATTATTGTATGTATAGGATATTTGATGCTATTTTCTTTTCTGATATAGCAGTAGTGTTGGTTTTGCTTTTTAATGATATAGTCCTAGTTTTTATGAACAATATGTAAAAAATGAAGTTAGTAACAATGAAGCAGCACAGATATTAATATAACATAATATATAACATAATAAATATGGTTTATGTGAATGATTTAAATTACCTTTTAATATCATAAGTGAAATTGGGTTTTGCAGCTGAGTGTGTGTTTATACCAATCAAGTAAAAGTAACACTCCATTTCAGATATTCATCTATAGAGTTCCCATACTTCATTGCAAACTTTTGCAATTTCACTGACTAAATTGCCTTATCTTCAATTTGTATTGGTAGTAGTTTTGAGATCCAAAATATTAGCTTTTGTTTTATTTAAGTTAATTCCAATGCAGGTAAACCACTACTAAATAGTTTAGGTATTATATGAATTATAATTAGCGAATATGTAACGATTTCTTCTCAGGATGTCAGGGAGATAGCAACAGAGTACGTCCTTGAAAGCTTGGAAATTAATCCAGCACTTTCCTGGCTGACATCCCGAGAAGAAATCATTAATAACTAGCGCCAGCAAAGTGTCAAGTCCTTGATTAGTGAATGTGTATTGTAATGTACAGATTATAATTGGTGAATATGTATAGCAATATGTAGTTGGGATATGATTTTGCATGTAATAATACATTAACATTTATAATATAAGGTAAATTATTGATATAGAGAAGATATAACAGAGGCCCTAGCACCTGAATCTTGAGGGACAGTTTTTGTAGAATTTTCCACATTCTTGAACAACATTTGGTGTTTGCACTTTATGATTTAATAGATATGAATGAAACTTATCAAGGTTTTGATCTAGTAAAATGTTCAACTGTTTTTTAAAGAATTTCATGGTTATCACATGTTTCAGGTGTATTTTTGTTTTAATATAAATTTTGCGCTATTTCATTTACCATAATTGTTGACAGGGCTTATTTTCTAAAATTGTTTTTAATCTGGAGTAAACTAATTTCTCTAATATCATGAGAAACTGGTCAAGATAAGACACAGGCTGATAGTTTTTCCACTGATATGTGCCTCCTTTGTGAAGGGGTGTTTCTGGAAACATACCCATGTAAATGTTTGGCAAAAGGCTACTCTTTTTTTTGCCCAAGATCAATTCATCTAATGTGAATTTTATAGCCTCATTTACATGTTTATCAGGAACAATAGCAAATATATCTACAAAAAAATCTGGCATTTATCAATTAAACTGTTTAAATTGTGACCTTGTTTATATTGGTAAGACTAAAAGTCATTTGGAAACCAGAGTAAAAGAACACTTTAGGAATATTAAATACAAACAAATTGATAAATCAGCTGTAGCAGAACATTTTTGGAAATTTAATCATGAAATAAATCCAGATGTTAAATTATTAAAATACTTAAATGGGCCCATAGATTTAATGGTTTGGGAGAAAATATTTATATTAAAGTATAGAAATCATGCAATGAATTTTGATATACCTCCAATTGACACTCTTACCAAATTTGTTTTGATTCCAGTAGTTAGCAATGCATTAGTACACAATCCACCTAGTAGCAGTAACCATAACAGTGTAAATAAACAACATCAAAAAAGAGACCAAAAGGATATGTTGATAATGCAATGAAGTCATTGCGAAACTAGTCCAAGCAAGGATTCCAAAAGATAAGTGAAGATTTGTTGCAACTATTATTTTTATATTAATATTTGTGTATTAATATTTTATTTTAAATTTACAACAAGTCAATGACTTTGAAAAAAATCTGTGTAAATTAGCTTACACTGCATTTATTGGAAGCTTGAAATCTCTCCCTCAGAATAGGAATTTTCCAGAAATTCATTTATTGGATCCTGAATTTCAGCTTCAGCTTCAGTTTGCAGAAAGCGAGGAAAATGCTGAATTTTAACATTTAAGAACACCAAACATAATAAACAGATCACCACCTTTAAGGAAAATGGTGCAACTGCTCCGAGACCAACCAATATTATTAACTCTCCTAAATTACCTAATAGTTGCTTAAAGCGAGGACAGATGGCAAAACAAATTATGCAACTAAACAATAACTGAGGCATGATCTTAGCTGCACAGTCCAAGACATAGTTACAGTCATGGAATTCCATTAAAAGCCTTAGAAATACCTGCCCGAGCTATGCTCAGGCATGGGCTGTATGAGCACTTTGCACCGCCCGAGCTATGCTCAGGCATAGGCTGTATGAACACTTTGCACCGCCCGAGCTATGCTCAGGCATGGGCTGTATGAACACTTTGCACCGCCCGAGCTATACTCAGGCTTGGGCTTCAATGTGTTAAAGAGTGTTTTGGGTGCCAAGATCCTAGGCATTTGATGGCGTAAATTGCCATGATTCGAACCAATGAGTTTAGTGTTTTGTACAAATAGTTTACAATTTCTCCAATAGATGCTGTATGTGCAAGCCTTTAGCTACTCTACCATATTTAAACTGCATATTGGTAGCATTTTCCTGTTTATTTCATTATTCTGTGTGAGATCAAATGTAGGCCATTTAGGGCACCAGTGTATTTGCTTCATACAGCTTGTGCTTTCTCGCAGTTTTTGCCTAATGTACATTACAAAATGACACACAATAAAAAGTCATTGTTAGACGAAGAACTAGTTACATCACTGATGGAAAGTCATAACTATTGTGGTATTTCGATTAGCAATGATGACAGTAATGGCAATAATTAAAAATGAAATTAAGAGTCAAGAAATATCTTTAAAATTATATGAAATATGAAACAACATATCAAGAGCCAGTGCAAAAAATGTCAAATCAACAGCTTCTAAATTTAGAGTGGAGATATTTAATTAACTCCATAATGATTTACTTTTATTTTGAGCATCATTTATATATTTTTGTTCCCATTTTTTGCTTCATTTTTACATTTTACAAAATTTTCTGTAAATGAAATAGTGTAATCAACTCTATTTTGTAAGATGTTTGGTGAAGTGTAATAACATAATATGAACAGCATACCTCTGGTACAGTGATCTTCCCATCATCATGGTCAGCTTCATCATCTCCATCTTCTGCATCAGCATCAGCATATTCCATATCCTGCAGCTCCAGTAGTTTGGCTTCTTTCACATCTGCTTGTTGGGAATCTGGGAGAGGAATTGTGCTTGTTTCTAGAGGGTAGGTTGATGGTTCATGTGATGGAGTAGGCTTCATATCTTCAACAGATGCGTCTAATTTATCCTGGCTGAAAGGTATGTTTTGCTCTAATTTAGTTTTTTCGCTGCTTAAAACATCAGCCACTAAATAACTATCTTCTTCACTTCTAAATTCCTTTTGCTCTAGGTCATGTTCTTTTGTGCTGGTATTTTGGGGTTCTTTAGGGATTATAGAGTGTGACAGTTCCTGATCTGCTTTTGGTAAGTGCAATGCTTCAGATTCAAGCAACAGACTACAAATTTTCTTTTCTTCACATTCAGAATTTATAAAATCCTCCATTTTATTTTGTTTAATATTTTCTAAACATTCATTATTTGTGATCTCAGCATAATATGAGGGTGGAAGCCAAGAGGAAACATCAGAAGCCTGACTTTCCAGTTCGTGCAAAACTGAATTTGTAATAGGAGGTGGTTCAGGAGAAGAACTAAGAACAGAAACAGGTTTAGTGGGGCCAAGACCTGCTGGTTGCATTTGGA
Organism: Hymenopus coronatus; assembly: GCA_030762935.1. Taxonomy (NCBI): domain Eukaryota; kingdom Metazoa; phylum Arthropoda; class Insecta; order Mantodea; family Hymenopodidae; genus Hymenopus; species Hymenopus coronatus. Next base: position 169,789,270 of record CM060881.1, on the reverse strand, counting down.
GCTGCACTGAGGAAACCATTTTCTTGCTTCTTTTATCTACATGAGCAACATCACGCCTTACTTCTCCTAATTCTTCTTCTCGTAACCGCTTTTCTACATCACCAGGTGAAGAGGTGACATTTCTTGTATCTGTCTCTTGCCCTAGAACAATGCAAATAAATCAATAATGGTAAGCAAATAATAACAAACTTCACAATTCCAAAACTAGAATGAACATAAACTGTTACAAATTAAAAGAATGCACTGTTCTGAAAGGTAGATAGTGCTCATCAAAATAAGAAAAGAAGACTCAATAAATCCATGTTTGCACATCACTACCAAATATTAGCTGCGATTGCTTCAGAGAACAATTTGCTTTTGATGTAGAAAACAGTTATTCATCAAAACATTGGGAAAGAAAAGAAGTATATGCTGCATTCATATGGCCTTCTCTACTCATTATTCCACATACTATTCTTACAAAAATATCTTCATATATCCACTGCTTATTGATCAAGAAAAACTTTTTGTCCATTTCTTTGTACAATATTCTTTGCACGAACATGATTAAGTCAATAGTGGCTTACCACTATAAATAGTATAAGTATTTTTAAAACCAAACCAACAACAAAAGCACAAAGGCAACAAGCAAACAATTTTTAGAATGTCATTTCTGTTAATTATGATTCAAAGATTTTGTGTTAACCCAAAATGAATTTGACTACAGAATATATCTAGGCTCTGACTTTTTAATATTTAAACTGTCATTAATGCCTAACAAGCCCGCCTGGGTAGTGTGGTGGTAGCTTGTCTGCTTCACATTCAAAAGGTCGTGAGTTCGAATCTCGCTTAGGGTGAGTTATCCGGATAAAGTTTTTTTCGGGGTTTCCCCTTATCCTGAGAAGACGAATTTCAAGTAACTTTAAGCTCCATGGACCTCGAGATCATTTGAGCATCATTTCACCAATTCCATATTCCATTCATCGTCTGATACAACCAACCAGGTTAAAGGAGCTTAAGATTGGCTTAGAAATGTATTTGCCAGAGAAGCCCCCTAAAGCAACAAATTTTAATTGGTAGAGCAAATTCAAAAGAGATTGGTTTCTTCATACCGAAGAATTTTATGAAGGATGCCCAAGAACTGCTGTTACTGATGAAAATACTGATATATTGTTCAAACAATCAGTGACCAAGAATATTTTATTAATTTGTTCAGATGACACTGACAATGGTATGAGTCAAATGCAAAACATTTTACATCAAAGTTAGATGCCAGAAAACTTTCCTGTCCTGTATTCCACATAAACTGACTCCCAATCAAAAACAACAATGCACTGATTGGTGTAAAAAATCTCTGGATCTTTCAAACAGAACCTAAGTACAATAAATTCACAATGCTAATAAGAAGATGGTTGCTAGATCCCCACCCCCCATCCCGAATAGCCCATGTTGCTACTATAGCGTAGAAGATATATGTACTGTTACTGATGACTGGTAAAAAAAAATGTCCGTTTACTGTAAAAAGGTTTGTGAAAAAGTCCAAAAGGAAGCATGACAACCATCATCACATACAGCAAAACCGAGTATCTGGATGCCTTAAAGGTAAAATACATAGAATCACTTTTTCATCATGAAAGAAGCAATAGACCATTATAAAATCCTGGTTTTAAGTACCTCAGGAAAGGTGTTATTATTGCTTTAAGGACTGCTTTCATCGATTGCAAAACTCTATTGATGTTAGAGGAAGAGGTGCAGCTGAATATACAGGTTAGATTTTTTTTAACTTTTTGTTTTTAAGTCATACAATGTACACTTCATCTTTTTGCATATCTGTGCATGTTCTACAGGTCTTCTTCCATTTTCTTACTCAGCACTTACTAATGATGTCAAAGGATTTGCAGAACTGAATTATTTCTTTTCATTAAGATCATTGTTTTGTGTTTTTTTTTTTTTTTTTCCCCCCTGGCAATCTATGCACTTTTATTCAGTGGCTTGTAAATCAGCTGTATTTAATATTATATTCATGTTAATTCTAGTATTGTCTTCCACTCAAACAGACATCCATATTAAAATATTTTGAAACAATTAATGATAGTGACTCTTCCTTGTGTAAGCACACTTTCTCTTAAACAAATAAAATAGAAATAAAAAGTAAAAAATATATTCATTAAATCCACAATTCACAGAAGAAGAAGAAACCTGAAAATATTTGTGTTTATATTATGATGTTTTCAAATTATGTTTATTAAGTGTACAGACAAGAGGCTAGTGTATGTAGTGGATAGAGAAGGTATTGTAATGCACCTAAAAATTCCATACTAAGATTTCACTGGAAACACATGTTATTAGGAACCCCTGAATCCAAAAGCAGCATTTTCAGATAAAAGTTCCTGCATGCGTGCATTTGTTTTTGTGTGGACAGCATAGCTCAAAAACGAAAATAAAGTAATATACCAAACTTGGTATTTATGTTTGGCATCTTCCAAGGATCCAAAACAAATATTTTCAAGAAAATCCCCCACCCCTAACTACCTTTTACATGGAAATATTTATAAAAACTTTGTTAAAATAAGAACTAAAGCTTTCCTGGCGACGTGTTAATTCAAAATCTTCTCGGGCTTCTAGCCAGGTAAAAACTTGGCTTGACATCAACGTTTCGAAGAAGTTCATCTTCCTCGTCTTCAGGGTGAACTGATGGTTTGAGCTTGCGGAGACTGGTATTTATAAGAGCTGGGATGAAGCTAACATCTGATTGGTTCGCGAGATATTATGGCCTGGTATTTAAGATGACTGAGACATGGGCACGGACTTCGTAGAAAACTATTTATAGCAGTTATTCGGCTAATGTTTTGTATTTGAGCACGCACCTGCTAGAAAATAAGTCTTGGAAGACTGCAGGTACAGGGTTAGGTGTTAAGGCTCTTTATCATCGGTGTCCATGCTGAACTTAATTGTAGGCCAGAATCGCGATTTAGATTATTTGTTTCAGATGAGATGGCTAAAGCTTCTTTTACTCTCCTTTCCCAGTAGTTCGAACACTTTGCCACTATCTTGGTGTTAGTAAAGTTAGCTCTGTGGCTCTGTTCTATACAGTGTTCAGCCAGTCCAGATTTTTCGGGTTGCATAAGCCTTATTGATCTTTGGTGTTCAGAAACGCGTGTGGCAATAGTGCGTCCTGTTTGGCCAATGTACGCTGCGCTGCATTCGCAAGGAATGTGGTAGACACCAGGTACTCTGAGAGCTAAATTATCTTTAACTGGCCTGACCAAATTTTTGATTTTAGGTGGTGGCTTATGGATGGTTTTGACATTATATTTGTGGAATAGTCTACTAATCTTTCCCGAAAAATTGCCGGTAAACGGTATATAGGCCATGTCTCAGTCATCTTAAATACCAGGCCATAATATCTCGCGAACCAATCAGATGTTAGCTTCATCCCAGCTCTTATAAATACCAGTCTCCGCAAGCTCAAACCATCAGTTCACCCTGAAGACGAGGAAGATGCACTTCTTCGAAACATTGGTGTCAAGCCAAGTTTTTACCTGGCTAGAAGCCCGAGAAGATTTTGAAGAAAAACTTTGTTTTTCTTAAAAATGGCTCTAACAATTTTGATTAAAATACCACATATTAAAGCCATTTCCACCACAATTAAAATTTACATCTTGAATTTTCTGGGAATAACTTCTGAAAACCTGTTTATACTGGATGAACTTTGCATAACTAGTAAACCGTAAGTGATAGACAAAAACTTACCGCACAAAAAATGTAGATATCATTAAAATACACAATTTACATCATATACATTTTTTTCGTAGAGTTTACCATTTTCAAGACATTCCTTGTTATTAGTTTCAGTTGTTAAGTACTGATACTTTTCTCGGACAGCAAGTGTCTGTTTTTCTTTTGTTCTACCTCTGGCCAAGCAAAGAAGCAATTTGCAATGACAATCACATAACAGCTTTTAAAACATTTGACTATCACTTTAGCATAGCACATTCCTTTAGTTGCCTTCTACTTATAAGGAAATAAGTAGTAAGAACATTCTGCTAATGCTTATTTAGATTAGCATGGTGTAGAAAGAAGATCTTTTGTAAGAATTTTGTTGTAGAGCAGCTAGAGAAAGTCATGTGAGTGTAACACACAAGATTTTTTACATTACATTACATTGCAATCTGTGGATCCTGTTTTGAGATTAGACATAAGGCTAACTCTAGAACGTAGATCAAGACAAAGTCAGAGAATTTCACATAACATCATGACACATCCTTCACTTTTCTGTATATCTATAGTTATTATGAGAAATTGAAATACTGATTATGCACATGCAAGAGTTTTCAGTTTTAAATAATGTGGATGGAGGCTTATGTTTTTTTTAGCAATAAATGAGAATTTGCTTATTTTTACTTTCTCTAGCTCGCATGTACTATGTACATAGTGGATAGAGAAGGTATTGTATACCACCCAAAAATTTGATGTTGAGATTTCATTAGAAATATATCTTTTGGGATCCCCTAAGCATTTTCTGAAAAATGGTGTGTGGGTGCATTGCCTGGAGGGGGGGGGGGGGGGCAGCATAGCACAAAAATGAAAAGACCATTAAATACCAAACTTGGGTTCAGCTTCAATATCTTGCAAGGGTGCAATACGAAGATTTTCAAGAAAATCCCCCCACCACAAACTACCCTTTCAATGGAAAAAATTTCGAAAATGTTGATTTTCTGAAAAATGATTGTAACGATTTTGATTAAAATACCATATATTAAAGATATTTATATGGCAAATAAAATGTATATCTTGAATTTTCTGATAACAGCCTCTAAAGACCTCTTTATTCTGAATGAATTTTGCTGAATTCTGCACAACTAGTAAACCGTAAGAGCTAGACAAAACTTTACTGCACAAAAAATTTAGATCATGTTAAAACACACAATTTATGTCATATAGGTTTTTTCATGGAATTGACCATGTTCAGTGTAGTACCTTACTGAACACTAAAAAATCAAGAATTTATAAAATGAGCTGCCGAGACTGCAATAAGATTTATATTGGAAAAACAAAACAAAATTTGGAAACTAGGATGAAAGAACACTTGAGAAGCATTAGGTACAAGCATGTAGACAAATCTGCAGCAGCATATCATTTTTGGTCTGAAAATCATGACATAAGAAGAAATAGAGTTGATTAAATGTGTAAAGAAGCCATTGTAACTGCAAATTTGGGAAAACATCTCATCACAAAAGAAGAAGACTCCCTTATGAATTTTGAGGTCCCCACCGTTGATGACGTCATCCTGTTGACAGAAGTAGAGGGTTAAAGTACCCTGAAACTCGGCTTCCCAAATGAAGGCAAAATTGGAGCAAAAAGTGTAAAAGAGTGTTTGAAAGTAAAAATCAAATATAGTTTTAATTATCAGGTATAAAAAATTTTAAATTACATAAACATGGATGAAAAGTAAAAGCAAATTGCTTTAATTCAGCAATTAATTGCAATGTAAAAAACCAAAAAATGAATATTTTATTTAATAGAAGAGACAATGTTAACAAACATTTCACTCAGGATTTAGACAAAGCAAAGTAAATTGAGACAGAGGTAGTAGCAATATAACTTCACTTGTTATAAATCAAAACACTGACAATTGAGGGTAAGAGCAACAGCTCCCAAACAGATTTTGATTCATAATAAATATAAGTGAAGATAAAGTATAACTGCCACTGACTCAGTACAACTTGGGTTTATTTAAGCAAAAGATAAAATAGATGATGCAGCATACAGTCTTCTACAGTGTGTGATAGATATCACATTGTGTGTTGGTATGTCTTCTAGTCTGTTAGAATTGCTTGCAACGACATGGCTGTTAAAACATGACTTGTGAACTGGAGATCTGAAGTTCAAATCATGTCAAGACCATCCTCTTTAACGTAAGTTTCTACAGGCTTTCCTTGGTCTTATCTAGCAAATGCTGTGGAGGTATTCTAAGCTTAGATCTGCATTAAATACAGGGCTATTCAAAAAGAAAGAACACATTTCAAACTTTTATTGCTTCCAAACTACAAAAGATAGAAGCATGATTCCAACGTTCATGGAGAGAGAAAAGTTTACAATTGAAATAGCGCGGGGGGTAGAAGTTCCAATCACGGCCGCATTGACACTGTTGTTTGTTGTTGTATGTCTGTAGTGAAATGGCGGCGACACCTCAAGAGAAATCATTTTGTGTGCTGCAATTAGCAAAGCTAGAGTCCATTGTTGCAGTTCAACAAAAGGATCCCAAAGAAATCTACATCACAAGCAAGCAATCAACGGTATGGCGAGTTCTAAAACATCGTCTGCACCTGAAGATATACAAACTGCATTGAATCCTGACGACCGCAAAAAATGGTACAAATTGCACATTGGCATGTTAGAAGATCTGGAAGAAGACAATTTTACTCAACAATTAATGTATCCAATGAACTTTTTTCATGCAAGATGATGCACCGCCTCATTTCTCACGTCCAACGTTACTTGAATAACACATTTGCAGGAAGTTGGATTGCAAGAGGAGGAGCAGATCTACTTTATCGCCGGTAGCCTCCCAGGTCTCCAAATCTCACTCTGTGTGATTTTTATCTATGGGGTTACGTAAAAGACCGTGTTTTTATCCCTCCTATGCCTGGCACTCTTGAAGATCTACAACATCGAATTGTTGAAGCTGTAAACTCAATAACCGGAGACCAGCTGATTCGTGTGTGCTAAGAAATGCGCCACCATTTTGACATATGTCGTGTAACACACGGTGCTCATATTGAATGCACATTATAAAAATGTAGACTTTTCTATCTCCATGAATGTTGGAATCATGTTTCTATCTTTTGTAGTTTGGAAGCAATAAATATTTGAAATCTGTTCTTTCTTTTTGAATAACCCTGTACTATGGAACACATACTTTCAATTTCTAATTACAACCTCTTAACTCTAAAAATGACAATTTATACTAAACAAACATGCTTTGTGGAAAAACAAGGCATTTAAGAGAGAGAGAGAGAGAGAGAGAGAGAGAGAGAGAGAGAGAGAGAGAGAGAGAGAGAGAGAGAGAGAGATATAAACTGCTGTTTCATCATCTATAAAATTTCTATCGCACATTCTTCAATAATTAGGATGCAACAAAAATAAACAGAGCTTAAGAAATGAGTGCTCAATTATTAAAATATATTGTTTTTAAATCAACTCTGAACTCTGAAGCACTACAAAGTTGATGGCTTTATCTCTTCTATTTGGTTTAACTATCATTAATCAGCATGTCAGCACATAATACTCCTGTGTTTTTTGTTTGTTTTTCTTTTGTTGTTTTTTTTTTAATTGGAAGATGAATGAAATTGTTGAAATGATGCTCAAATGATCTTGGGGTCCATGGAGCTTAAAGGTACTTGACATTCTTCTTCTCAGGATAAGGGAAAACCTCCCCAAAAAACCTTATCCGGGTAACTCACCCTAAGCAAGATTCTAACTCACGACCTTTTGAATGTGAGGCAGACATGCCACCACCACACTACCCAGGCAGGCTACTCCTGTTATTCTTCACTTCTACATGATAAACTTAAGCTAATACCAGACTTATTCTAGAATTCTAATCTGATCCAACCAGGCTTCAATCTGAAAACAGCTGACTACGTACACATGTAAACAAGGCAGAACCACCTTTCTCCACTAGTGTGTTGATTCTCTTGTGTTTCTGGGTGCCTTTCCATTTCATGAACTTGACTACAAATTATCAAATGTGAACGATTCTAGGTAAATAAAATAATGGCACATTGCAGTAAACATGTGTTGCACAATTATTTATGAGACAATTTAGTTTAAACCATTTGAAATGTCTCAGAACACGGATCACACAATCACATGACAAACATCAATCTGTAAATGGATAAAGTCATTGACCATACCCGAACACTTGCTGCACAGAAGTCGCCGAAGGCACATTTTTACCAGCAATCCAACTCACTCAAATGAAACTCAATCATATACAATCTGCTTTTAACATCATGTTTTGTAGCAAACTTAATGAAAGAAGAGGCACAAACTATTAACAAAGTGGCTTAATAGAAACCACTAACCAAATCAATGAAAGTGTAAATGATGTTTACAGGAAGCAGAAATAACTCATGGGTGCAAGCCAAATGAAAGCAACATATTTATGTGCCAAAGCTTTTAATTCAGAGCAAAGAGATATGTAAGAGCCAATCTTTCAAAAGTTCACTGAACGAGTACAAACTGTACTGTTAATTGAAGGTGATGTACTATACATAGCTTAATGTGCAAACTGGTTAAAAATAGAAGCCTCCTCCATGATTCTGGAATTGGGCCAACTGTTTTCCCCTCTTTACTCAACAACACAGATGTAGTGCAGATAGTGTATGTTTGAGGAATTTAAAAATCTGGTCTCCTTATTTCCATGATTTTACCGTTTTACCCCTACTTAACTATTAACACAATTCCTTCCTGTAAATTCAATTATTTACCCATCAAGAGAGACCCTCATTATGAAGTTTGTTTATTATACTTTTTTTTTTTTTCTTTCCTTGGTAGGAAATTCTTACAGAAAGAAGGTAAATCAAGAGAAGAACTAAATCTTATCACTGATGATAATTTAGCTGCAGGGAGATACATGTCTTATGAAAAATCTTATAGTAAATACCTCAAATAAAGATGGTTTTATTCAAAGTAAATTAAGATCCACACACAGACACTAAAACTACTATGCTTGAATTAAGTGCTAAGCATCATTTTAGGTCAAAACCATCTTACAGAGAAGTACACAGCTCAGACAACTTTTCATTGAACTCAAATTAAATGCCAATTCTGAACAACTGTTCCAGTTAATTCTGTCTTTGAGAAGTGTTGCTGCCACATGTCCATCATGGAAGTTTCATGCGTAAAATGTTTTCTGTGAAAGTTTCTGCTTTAATGCCCATCATCAGGTGGAAGGGATGCAGATATCCTCTTTAATCAAAGATAAATCTCAGAAATTACATTACAAAAATTCATAAACACCTTTTTCTTATTTTTTTGTAGATTTAAGGAAATCCACCTTGACATCATCAGCAAACTGTCCTTGTCATGTAGATGGGGAAAAGATATATATGTCACACACAAGTCTCCAGTGCTATTGTGAATTAGGTACTGCATTACACAGACAACATAATTTTGTTAATGATGTTTAATTTCCAATACTGCATATAAGAAAACATTTAATGAAAGCAACTAAAGTAATTGAAACACATTTGCTTTAAGTTTGAATAAAACCAGAAAAGAAAAGTGTTAATTTGACTTAAAAATGTTCTCTTATTAGCATTTATCTAGTAATCAAATAATTACAGCACTTCATTCCTCATTTCTTAAAACTGGCAAATGTCAAAGTGTTCCTAAAGCTTACGGCTGGAACGTTCCTTTCCAAATTAAGATTTGACTTCAGTGGCCACCACCTGCACTGCGTGTGCAGTAAGAAGAAGGTTACACACTACACTATCATTAGAGATAAACAAAAGTTCATCTTCTATCTTCAATTTGAAAGTGAATCTTCAATCTTAGCGATTTAAAATTATAGTTTTATGCAAAGTAAATGCTTTTTATTGCCTTTATCCAATAAAAACTTTTTCCTTTATTATTAAATATTGTCTTTATATGTATTGTTATTTTTGCAACCACTACAAATCTATATTATTGCCTTCCAGTCGGTTCATAGCCTCTTTATAAGTAACAATGAATGATGCTGTGCAAAAATGTAACACTAAGGAGTTTGATCATTGCTTTGTTTACTTAGTTTATCATACTCCCTTCACAAGCAGCAGCTAAAACAATATATTTCATAAAGAGTAGAACCTGAAATAACTTAATTATAATTCCACTTTTAATAAAAATTGCTTGGGCACCTTTCCGTTGATGATTACCCTCAGTACTTGAAGGACTCTCGTGTATAAATTGCTTCATTATTTTATCAATCCAAAAAATTGCTCCATTAATGTTAATTGTTTTTCACACAACCTGCTGGGACAACAGGTTGGATAGATAGAGTCAGACTGAAAAATTTGATGCCAAAGCTGGGATTAAATTCCTAGGTGTCACAATTGATGCCACATTAACATGGAAAGATCATATTCTTGTTCTTAGTAATAAATTCAACCGTTTAACTTGTGCAATAAGAGTGTTAAGCAAAGTTTGTAGTGAAGAGGTAATGAGAGTGATATACTTTGGGTATGTACACTCAGTAATTTCATATGGAATTCCCTTTTGGGGAAGTTCTAACCAATCAATACTCAAAATACAAAAGAAAATCTTAAGAATAATGAAGCGGGTATTGCCTCATACTCCAAGTAAACCTATTTTTGATGAGCTTAATATACTCCCACTACCATATGTATACTAGAAAAGTTCTCCTTTATGCATAGCAATATGCAATATTTTAAATAAGTATTACCATGCCCAAAATACTCGAACAACTGAGGCAATACTGACTTAATAAAACTCTCAATAGTGTATCCCATAAAGGAATCATTTTATATAATAAGATACCCAGGACATTAGAAGATGTGCAGGAAACATTTTAAAATCTAAAATGCTTAAATTATTATTAAAACACAAATTTTTATAACATTAATGATTTTCTTAACTCTTGTTATTCAGCAATTATTGTATTAGGACAACTGTATTATGTTACTCCTGTATATTTCTTGTACCATTTTGTTTACAAGTGATGACGAAGCCATATGTACAAATCGTGTACTGTGGTGAATAAAACCTGAACTGAATTGAACCGATTTTAACCACAGCTAACCAATGAGCTACCATGGTAACATGCCAGCACAGCATTAACTGATTTGCATATTTCCCACACAAGGTGATCTCAAATTATTTTCAGATGACGTACCCTAATGGCATCTTACAATGTCAGATGTACTTGAATTTTTCATACTGACTCTACCAATCCAACCTGTTGTGTGAAAAAACAATTAACATTAATTGATAAAATTGTTTGTCAAATTAAGAAGTTCAGGACTTAAAGCACTTCTGGTTGTCACATGCAAATAATAAGCAATAATTCATTGTACCACATAGCTCTTCAAGTAACATTTTCATTCTGTCAAGTACAGCTAGCATTTTGTCTGAAACTTTGAGTTTACTTTAACAACATAATACAACATGATATAAATATGCTGATAGAGGTAATAGTATAATCTAGAGAATAAATAGGCCTAATTCAAGGTTCTACACATGCAGGACTCAAATACCCATGCTTTGTGCCTCAAAACATAACGCTAAGCACTTTGGTGAACGTGGCCATGGAGGCTAACTGCAGTTTTTATAACAATGTGTATACTGAAAATATGAAACCCAATGGGCGATAAATACTCCAACATTGTGTAGGGTTAGTTATCACTGCACTTGTGTAACATTGTAACTCTAAACTTATTATAATTTATACAAAACAAAAACACTAAACTTGAAAGAAGATGCCTGGGAATGAGAAAAAATCTGATTTGTTCCATTCACATGACTTTCTCTACATCTCTGGAATAAATTATTGTTAAAAAGCTTATTCTTTTATTCACTCAATGCTAATCAAGAAAAAATTAGCAGAAAGGATCTTATAAGTAGAAGCGAAGTAAGGAAGTACCATAGGCTAATGCAATAGGCAAATCTTTTAAAATCTGATTGCTATGTGGTTGAAGTTCCTCTGTTGGTATGGACAGGAATTGACAAATTTCCATATGAGAAAAGTATAAAGTATTTTAAAGCTGAAACCAATAACAAGGAATATCTGAAAAACGATCAACCCCACAAAAAAATGTATACAACATAAATTGTGTGCTTTAACGAGATCTACATTTTTTTGTTAAGTAAGTTTTTGCTCATTTCTTACAGTTTATCAGTTATGCAAAATTCTGAAAAATTCATCCAGAATAAAGATGTCTTCAGAGGATTTTTCCAGTAAATTGAAGATATACATTTTATTTCTCATGTAAACATTTTTAATATACAATATTTTAAACAAAATCGTTAGAGCCATTTTTGAGAAAATCAAAATTTTTGACATTTTCTCCATGTAAAGGATAGTTTGGGGTGGGGGGATTTTTCTCAAATTCTCCATGTCGCATCCCTGGAAGATACTAAACTTAAATATCAAGTCAGGCATCTTCACTGCCTTGTCGGTTAACAACAAGGCACTAGGAAAAATTTGAACTACAAATGCATATGAGCAATGCTATTTAGTACTAACTTATGCTATTTACTATGAAAAACTCACCAATAAAACATGCTGATGAAGCAGAAGATGATGATGTTGAGGTGTTATGCAGGTCTTCATTGGATTCATTGAGATTTTTGTCAGTATCGTCATCTTTTAAACTGAAACATAAAGCAGCATTTTATGTGAAAATGTATACATGCTAATACTATTTATGAAAGTTTTAGGTATGCAAGGCACAGATGCTTTAGCCCTGGCTTCAGGCACCCCTAGTTGTACGGTCTACCTGGCTCATATGACTTTCTCTACATCTCTGTAACCAAATATTCTTAAAAAGCTTATTCTTCTATTTATGTCATGCTAATAGAGATAAACATTAGCAGAAATGCTGTTATTACATAGTTCCTTATAAGTAAAGGGGAAATAAGGGAGTACACTAAGCTAAAACAATGGTCAAATCTTTGAAAGCTGGTTGTTATGCAATTGAAATTAGTTCTCTTTACATGACCAGGAGTTGGCAGATTCCCATATGAGAAAAGTTTAATTACTTTTAAACAAATAACAAGGAATATTTCAGATATGGTTAACTCTATAAAAAAGTTTTACATGACAAATTGTGTGTTTTAAGGTGCTCTACATTTTGGTGTATTAACTTTTTGTCTCTTATAGTTTACCAATTACAAAAAAAAAAAGGTATTTAGAATGAAGAGTAATTCAGAGACTATTCCCAGAAATTCAAGATATACATTTTATTTTTCATATAAGTTAATGGAGTTTCACTGTGTGTGTGTGTGTGTGTGTATGTACACGTGCGAGCATAAAACATAACTCAAAAACAAAAAGTTGTTAAATACCAAAATTGTCTAACAGTTTTGATTAAAATACAGTATATTAAAGGTATTTACTTGACAAATAAAATATATATCTTGAATCTGTTGGGAATAGCCTCCAAAATCCTCTTCTTCTGAATGATTTTTGCCATACAAGCTGGACAACAAATTACTATAGACAAAAATTATTATAGAACTCCTTAAACACACACGTTATGGTGCTTGCTTTCTTTTTTTTTTTTTTGGAAACAACCATTTCAAGGATATTCCTTTTATTGGTATTAAAATGTCCAATACTTAGATTCCTCTCAAATAGATCGTTATTCACTTTTTTACAACCTGGTCATGCAGGGAGTAGTAAATTTCAATTGCATCACATTGATCAGATTTTAAAATATATGACTGCCGCTTTAACTTAAAGGATTACTTATTTCCCTGCTACTAAGAAAGAACCAATTAATGCAATCATTTCTAATGATGTTAATCTCAATCAGCAAGAAGTAAAAAGAATTTTAGTAAAAACATTTGTTGAAAAATAGGTAGAGATAGTGATGAGAATGGAATTCATTAATGTTTTTTTTTTTTTTTTTTTTTCTGTTAACATAAATGTCTGCCTACAAATAGTTTCAAATTGAGCAATATGAATTTAATATGAAAACAATACACTTCAGTTGCTTGTTAACAGTTTTTATTGGAATTACTTTATGCATAAAAGGAAAAAAAAAAAATGATTGCTATATTCAAATGACTTTCTGGAACAATCTATCCTTACAAAACCTTATACTCTAATCTACTTTAATCTAATTAAGATAAAATTATCAGAAATGATGTTATTGCATATTTCCTTGTAGTTACAAGGGATTAAAGGAATACAATAGCTAAAGCAACTCAAAAAAATATTTTAAAAGCTGGTTACTGTGTAGTAGCTTTCAAGTTCCATTCTCTTTGCATGACCAGAATGAACAAAACCAAATTTAATGCCTTCCTATTTGAGAAAAGTATAACCAGTGGCAAATTTAAGGCAATAATATGAATATCTCAGAAATGATTTACTCAAAAAAAAAAAATGTATATGACAAATTGTGTACTTTAATGAGATTTACATTTTTTCTGGTAAGTTTTTGTCCTATCTTTCATAATTAGCCCGTTTTGCAAAAATCATACAGAGGGTGTCCCCAGAAAATTCAAGATATGTTTCATTTGTCATGAAAATATTTCAAACATATGGTATTTTAAACAAACTTGTTTTTGGGAAAATCAATGGAGAATGCTGAACTTAAATTTCAAATTTCAGTTACTTTCTCTTTCCTTGATGTTTTTCTAAAAATACTTTTCTTGGATGCAGGGCGTCCCAAAACATATATTTCTGAAATCTTTGAATTGAATTTTACAGTGGAATGCAATACTTCCCCTATGTAGCAGAGAAATTAAAAATCACATACACAAGTTTTACTATGTAAACTTCAACTTAGAAAAATAAATAATTTTATTAAGGATTTGGAAATAGCTAATAAATAAGAAAAATGATGTCGTTAAGAGACCAGATTTTAATAACAAATTATTCTTTTTTACCTAAACCTTAGGTTGAATTTTACAATTGTGCACAAATCCAAGTATTTTAGTGTAAAAAAGTATCATTTCACTGTGCACAAAAATGCATATTTACATATTTTTTACTAATAGGTCATACTTTGGCCAACTTTTGCCCTAAATGCATATATTTATCATATTTTTAAAGAGAAATATAAATAAACTTAAAATCTGGCTCACATGCCAAAGCCTCAAGTAATATTGTCACAAAAAACCATTATTTCTCGTGTAGATCAATTAATCAGATCAATATCAAGCCACTTTTGGGCAAGGTCGACAAACTTCTCTTGAAACCAACAGAGACAGTTTGGAATGTAACATTGTGCATGTGGTCAACTATTCAATTTGAACACAAACTCAGTCTGATTTACATGCCAAAAGTAATTCTCTGACAGCATGATCCTGCAATGTTTTATTCATGATTTTGGAGAGAAATTCTGAAAATATCATTTTGTTATGTACAAAAGTGCTTTAGTGTACCACAATATTTATAACACTGATAAACACAGTGGCTTTTAAAGAAAAGTGATAAATAACAGTAGACGCATTCATCTTCAACTGTGCAGTTGTTCCTCAAGGACTTGTGTAATATCCCATTGGAGAAGCTAAAGAATCCATGCTTCAGACAGTTCTTGGAGAACTACACAGCACATCCTGTTCCACATTATTTTAAATTGAGAAAACAATTATTATCCATGTGCTGTGAGGAGGCCCTCAACAAAATACGAGGAACATCCAAAAAGTAACACACAATTTGGCATAACTAAATAATAACAAACAATATCGACACAAAACTTTAATTAAAAGTTACAGTACTTTACTCTATTTCTCAACGTAATCTCCATTCTGACAAGACATTTTGTGTCATGTGGTATCGCTATTTCAATGCCAATGTTATATTTTTCTACCACCAAAGGACTTATTCATTATTCTGAATGCACAAAATGTTCGGCCACTCAAAATTTTTAAGGCAAATAACGCAAGTGCGATAATGCAATGAAGAGTATTCAGTGAGGAAATGGACATAATTTACAGATAATCATGGAAGAACCGGGGTGTAGGACAAAGACGGAATGAAAGTTTATCAATCATTATGAAGGAGTTGAAAGCAATGTTGAGTAAAGAATTCAAAAACACCGGTGTTCCACATTAGACAACATACATGACTTTTTCGGTGGAAAGGATTTCCCAACCGATGAAGACATTAAAGTGCCAGTGACATCTTGGCTCAGATCTTTAGCAGTGGAAGAGTGTAACAGTTGCATTGAAAAACCAGTACCATGTCAACAATAAATGTCTTGACAGATTGGAGACTACATTGAGAAATAGAGTAAGGTAGTGTAACTTTGTAAATAATGTCGTGTTGATAGCTTTCGTTATTATTTAGTTATGCCATATCATCTGTTACTGGATGGCCCTCGTATGAATTAGTATTGCTGGCCAAAAGATCTAGTATGCATAGATGAAACCACCAATGTGGATGTGCGTTATGTTGCAAATGTTATTGTAAGTGTTCTAAAAATGACAGGCCTGTAGAATGTGTGAAATTCAGAATAGAATAAACAACTTGACAATTGTCATTTTGTTTGATGATTATGAAGAAGCCACTTATAAAATGTTAAAGCAACCAACAGGCTTTTGATTATCACAGTATGCTGTATGTCACTGGCCTTGTGATTACTTTACACATGAGTTGCAAAAGAGTAGAGTCTAATCCTGATGTGGACAAAGTAATTTCCTGTGACCAAAAAAATCTGAACCATGCACTATACGTGCAGAGATTACAGGAAGAAGCAACTCCCAGGGGTGGTTTGTCCTTACACACTGCAGCATGCTATTTTTTTTTTTTTTATAATTCGCATAATAGATACAAGGGTCATTTCAGAAGTCATGGCAACTATTTTATATATTCCAAATAACTGAATATGCCGTTATTGAAGTAAATAAATTTCAAAACATGTTGTACAAAGAATGGGATGTCACGCTAGATGACGATGGAGTGCATTGGTAGGTGCTAGTAGACACGTGCAAACATTAGTATCCTTGAGGCTGTGTTCCAAGAATGTCAATAAAGTTGACCAGCGAGCATACATAAAAATTGCATTTCTGCATGGTAGAAATGCTCGTCAAAGGTAAGTGGAAGCCTTGGGGGATTATTTTGAAGGTAGTTAGCTCGTAAGAATATTACACATACGTATGCATACTTTTTTCAGCATATGTAATACGAATAAAACAATTATCACTATTTGTGCATCTTTCAATGTCCTGAACCCATAATCCTTTGTGCCCGGATCCCAATTTAGTACCAGCATTGAGAAGAACATTCCACTGACTTATAATCGTATATCCTGAGTTTTGTTTCCTGCAGCTTTATTGACTGATAAAAAAATAGTTACCATGACTTCTGAAATGACCCTCATATGTTGAAAGCCAATATAACAAAAACAATGCATTATAGTAGTAATTAGAAAGGGAGCATACCTAATAATGAATGCTAGAAGGTTTACAAATGAAATGCATTGGTGAATCTCTTGTGCTGGAAGCTTGCAAGCTCGCTAGGTCAGTACTGGCTTGTGTAGAACCTTCCCCTCTTACCTCCTTGACGTTTCAGATCATATGGTTTTCAACCTGTTCTGTGCTGCATTTCAATATCAGACAGGGCTCAATGTATTCATTACAAGTGTTAGTTCTTTTCCTTATAAACACTTTGGCAGCAGACATAACAATGCTGGAACACAGCTCCGGATGTTAAATACTTGTTGAAATTAATTAAGCATTTCAGCATTACATTCTAGTGTAATAACTAATGTTTATTATGATTAAAATCTGATGCATGCAATGGAGTGTTATTCTCATAGTTTCCTTATTTCAATCCATTGATGACAATAACATCAACCCTCGGCAGGCCTCGTACCTCAGTCTGTAGAGCACCTGTCTGCTGTGTGATGGGTCTAGGGTTTGATTCCTGGCTGGGGGTGGGAATTTTTTTCACCATATCCTTCCCAGACACTAGAGTAACTGAGATGTTTATCAGCTGAACAGAAGGTGTGCCCTTCCGCAGCAAGACAGTAGCAAGTGAATCTCCGTTGAAAATGGTGGCAAAAGCCACCGAAACATGTCCGAAGTAAGTTACTTTATTTCAAGAGTGAAGTTTGAGTGTAATCTATGTCTTTACTCCTATTTAGCAGTAGCACGTTTCAATTCTGGATTACCTATTTCAGAATGCCACAAAAGATAGCGACAGATCAAGGAATCCATTGTCAGTCAGACCCTTTGCAAAGATTTGAGGTAGTAAACAGACAAGAATTATAGCATACCATGCACAAGCTAATGGGAAAATCAGAGTTTTTATCGTGCATTGAAGAAAGCCATTCAAGCTGATGCTATAGTTTAATGCAACAATGTACTGCCCACAAATCTACTTGGGTCTTGGTTGTTTCTTCCAGAATGAAAGCAACTCTATAGTGGCAGAAATGTTGTATGGCACATCATTAAAGTTACCCGCACCAAAATGGCCACAGACGTCCCAACTTTTGTCAGTGAACTAAAACACAAAAAAATAAAAAAAAAAAAAAATGAATGTACAGCCTGAAGCCCACAGATTGTATACCCACAAACCCAGGAAGCTTGTTTGCCCACAAAGATTTCAAAAGTACAAATCATGTGTTTGTCAAAATTGATAAGGTACACAGTAAAAATGAAATGGAGTTTTATTTATGGACGCTCTTTAACTACTATGGTTCTCAGCATCCCATTCTATACTGGGCATGAAAGATCGCTTAATTTTGCTTAGAGGCCTCTCTATCAGCCTTGAGGTTCTTTTACATGCCGCAAATCTACGATACGGTACCAACTGCTTTACTTCCCTTCTGAAGGAAGCCATACTAAGGTACACAGTGAGCTCTCACAACCATATTAAGAACCCTATGAAGTAACTGAACATTCACTGAAGTTTTTCATCTAAAAAATGAACTGATTACATATTACTGATTGACTCAAACCAGCTATTTTCTTTCTCATGAGTACAAATGAAGAAACAATGGATGAGGTGCCAGCTAACCAAGATACAAAGTGTTGTCAAGTGTCACTAAAGACCATAAAATCAGAATGTGCAAGGTCATTGAGTGATAGACTAAGAAGGGAGTGATGTGGTTATAAACACACTAACTCGATATGAAATTGTTTAGAAGTTGTCAATGTTTTTCTGTCTTTTCTCCTTCCTGCTGCGTCTCCCATCTCGGTCCATGATAGGCGCCAAGGTTCCTTGTGAGCTGTCATGCCATGGAGTAGGTTTAATCCATAAAAATTATTTTCATCTAAAATGCCTTTTGTGTTCAGGAATCTCAAAGTAAGTACACTGATTTACACAAGAAGTGGTCATTTTTCTATAACACATTAGTTTTTCCCCTCTTTTAGTCTCAACCTTTAGATAACCAACCTATTGCTCCACCTAGCGAAAGAGTTTTCTATGTGATTGACCTGAAAAATAACTCAAAAACGAGCCAATGTACTATGTAGGATGGTTTTGGTTACCGCTTCTATGAAAGTATTTCGCTCATCCAAATAAACATAATTTGGCCTTCTAGAGGATACGGTGAAGATTTATTTGCAAGTCTCACTAAACTAGACAACAGTTTCAGTTCACCCTGAAGACGACGAAGATGCACTTCTTCGAAAAGTTGGTATCAAGCCAAGTTTTTACCTGGTTAGAAGCCCAAGAAGATTTTGAATTAACAGTTACAACATTATAAGCCTTCATCAGCGGCATGTAGATAAAGTTTAAAATTGTTGGTGTTGTTTTTGGTTTTGTTTTTAATTGGTCCATTATACTCTGCCTTTAACTAAACAGTCATATTAGCAGCATTCACCTTTAGAACAAGTGTACTCATGCTACTGGATATATTTTTCTTCATTAGATCATATGCACAGTCACACTTTGATACTTCCAGAGTCTGGGAAGGATATGGTGAAAAAAATTCCCACCCCTGGCCAGTAATCAAACCCTTGACCCATTGCACAACAGACAGGTGCTCTACAGAATGAGCTACAAGGCCTGCCGAAGGTTGAAGTTACTGTCGTCAATGGATGGAAATAAGGAAACTGACATTAGGAATAGTTAACTTAGCATGAAAATACATTTAAGTGCATTAAAAGAACAAAAAGCAACCCATTCTTAACCTTCATATGCATTTCTAAGCTAGTATTTTTATTATAGTATATAATATTGTGCAATATTGTACTATAGTATCTTTCTGGCAAAATATAAAAGAAGCATTCTCACACTGACATTCTACTGAGAATGTGGAAAATCATTATTGGTTGTAATGCTAACATTGGCAGTTACTCCTATTTTATGGGAGGAAAGTACTCTCTTAATAAAGTGGCTAGAATTAAATTTGAGCAATAAAAGTCTTACTGGCAGAGGGTGAGACTAAACTTGTCATTATCAACGCAAACAGCTGCGTTCATAATGGACCACTTTCTTATCCACGTACATTTACCTGTGCTGAAATCTTGAGATTGAATTTTTGGGTTGAATACAATAAGTATTTCTAACATCTAGAAAGTATAGATGATAGAAAATCTGATGTGCTCCATTCACATGACTTTCTCTACATCTCTGCAACAAATTATTGTTAAAAATCAAGGAAAAATTAGCAGAAATAGTCTTATTACTTGCTTCCTTGTAAGTAGAAGCGAAATAAGGGAGTACCATAGGTTAAAGTGAAAGCCAAAAGCTGGTTGCTATGTGACTGAAGTTCCTTTGTTTGTTAGGACATGATTTGACAAATTCCTGTATGAGAAAGGTACAAGTTTTTTAAAGCTGAAACCAATGACAAGGAATATCTCAAAAATGATCTACTCCACGAAAAAAATTACTATGACATAAATTGTTTGTTTTATCGTGATCTACATTTTTTGTGTAGTAAATTTTCGTCATCTCTTACGGTTTACTAGTTATGCAAAATTCAACAAAAATCTTCCAAAATGAAGAGGTGTTTAGAGTTATTTCCAGAAAATTCAAGATATACATTTTATTTGGCATGTAAACATCATAAATATAAGAGATTTTAATCAAAATCGCCAGAGCCATTTTTGAGAAAATAAAAATTTTCGAAATTTTTTCCATGTAAAGGATGGTTTGGGGTTGGGAGATTTTCTTGAAAATCTTTATTTCGCATCCTTGCAAGATACCAAACTTAAATACCAAGTTTGGTATTTAACAGTCTTTTTGTTTTTGAGCTATGCTGTCCATAGACACAGACGCATACACACACGCACAGACCTTTTTTCCAAAAATGCTTTTTTTTTTATTCAGGGACACCCAAAACATGTATTTCCGGTGAAATCTTGGTATTGAATTTTTGGGCGCAATACAATACCTTCTCTATACATTATGTACATAGTACATGTAGAGAAAGTAAAAACAGTCCTTTTAATAAACTTTTAAGGACAAGGTTATTAATGACAAAAAGTATGTACTTTGGATTTAATTTAGGCATTGCAAAGAATTTTTACTTTAAGGGCATACATTACATCCATGATTAACACAGTGTTCTAAAATTAATAAACTAATCAACTTTTACAACTAAAAATCCTGCTGCTCAATGTAAAATGTGAGCAAGAATTGTCAACAACTAGTTTGTTTTGCGGCTGCTAAAAGTTACTGAACTAATTATTACTACCTTATCTCCTGGGCTGGATTATCTTTCTTGTCTATTGCATCCTTTGACAACAGGTGTTGTGTGACTCTCACAGGAGGAGGTGGAGGAGACACAGCAGGAGATCTGATGGGGCGTGTGGCACTGAAAGAGGCACTACGAGCAGCAGGACTCGCTGTAGTTGGTGTTGTTTTATCTGCATGTTGTTGCTGCTGGTTATCGCTCACTCCTAACCGGACTTCAGATTTGTTTGGGTCGCTATTGTACCTAGAAGATCTCGATTTGGAAAAATGTGCAGTCCAATTGCGCTGTTTTTCGATTAGTTCCCTACTATTGAACTTTCGCTCTGGCTTTTCTGGTTTTTCGGGTTTTTTCAGTACACTTGTAACACCCACGACGCGGGCTTTGTCCTCGTCACTCGAAGTCTTAACTACCCCGTTCGATTGACTCCCAGCTGGAGGATGTGACAGTCTTTCAGCAACGCTTAGCTGTGGAGCGACCTCCTCGTCCGTTACGAAGCCAGGTCCTCCATTTGTTTGAACACCGTTAGCAGTCTGTTGTTTCTGTGCCTCTATTTCTGAACTGCTACCACTACTAACAATACCAAAAAGTGAGCCGCCACAAGTAGCTGCCGGAAGATTTTCTCTAGGAGAGGGTGAGCGTGACGAATGTTGAGAGCCAATTGGTCGGGATGATCTAACCGGAGAAGTGCCAGTCGATGAGTTGTCGGAGCTTGATCGGGATCGCAGATTTAATGGTAGTTTGGCACTTGTAGTGCAGGGAGGAGGAATTTTCGTTGATGGGATAGTGGCCGGCGTGACGAGGGGTTTGGTGTCCTCAGAACCCAGTTTCTCGAAAAGTGCACGAGCGTTGTTGAATCGAGCCACATGACTCTCCGTTCTGACGACTGTCACTTGGGTTGGAGATTCACGGGGTGTGGACGGCGTCTCGTCCGCTGGCCTTCTCCTCTCCAATTTGGGGGATGAATCGGACGGTTTATTCCGCGACAGAATTGTCGTACTGCTTATCAGAACTTCAGTCTCCTTTGCAGGCACCATACTTTGGAAAATGTTGGCTATTTGGGACACTTTGGATCCCACCAGCCTACCAGGTTTCTTCTCTTCCATTCCTGGTCGTGCTTCTGTGGCCTGGAAACAAAAGCAACATCAAGTGAATAAATAATCATTACATGCACTTGTTTCATATTGAATGGATGTAATGCTTTTAACGCAAGAACTAAGTCAATGAGCAACAACTACATACTTTCAAACCACTTTCTCTATGAGAAATGAAACAAAGAGGAACGTTTTATACTCTTGGTGGAGGGGGGAGGAAAATTACCTAAATCTCTGAACATAAATTCATTAATTTTGGTCACACATAGAGCATATCACTTCTGAAATATAAAATGTTATTCCTCTCAAAATTTAGTTCCCTCCCTGTATGAAAACTAATAATTTCAGTATCACGTGGAAAAGTTAAGACTACCACAAAATTGTTACATCATAGTTTAGGCCTTTGGTGGAGTTTTAGAATGTCTTTCAACTCTACGTGATGTGCATGAGTCAAGTGATAATAGTTATCAATTAGCGGGGTGGAGGACGCGAGGACGACGAGAATAATCCGTATAACTCTCGAAGGACGAATTTAGCTTCTTCTACAACTTTAATACCTGCATGCTAGTTGATAATGTATACACAGCTTTTTAAATTGTACTGTGACTGTAATGTAGAAATGATACATTTTGCCGACAAGAAAGTTACTAAAAAAAAAAAAAAAAGTATAAAATTCCCATGCTTTGAAAATTGTTGTCGTCCAGGAACAAGGCGAACTCCTTCCGACGACAGAAATTTACACAAACCGTTTTGTCGGCGGAGAAGTGAAAGCCATTAGCTATATTCCAAGAGGAAATAGAGTCCAGGCAATGCTGAAGACGACGCTCAAGAAGACAGCTCGACAACGAGCGGCGATGACATCCCTGGCGGAAGGCAGTCAACAAGAGGGCTGATAGCTATAAGGAAAAGAGTGAATGAACCTAAGCACCGAACCCTGAGGTACTCCGTTCTCCTGAGTAAAATAACCACACAAAATCCAACCCACATGCACACGAAATGCCCCGTCTCTCTTCACCTCGCGAATGAATATATGTAGGCGGCCACGGAAACCCCACTGATGAATTGTACGAAGAATACCACGCCGCCAACACGCGTCGTAAGCCTTCTCTATGTCAAAAAATACAGCTACATTCGCTTTTTCTCAGGAACCCGTGAGTTGAGACACTAGGTGAAGGATAGTGGAACGGTACCGACGAAAACCACACTGAACATTTGACAAGAGTAACCGAGACTCGAGCCACCACGTTAACCGCCTATTTAACATGAGTTCCATAACCTTGCAAACGCAACTGGTTAGGGAACTGGGCGGTACCTGGAAGGTAAATGGCAATCCTTGCCAGGTTTCAAAATTGGAACAACGGTGGCCTCGCGCCATACGGCAGGAAACTTCCCTTAATACCAGATACGGTTAGAGAGCCGAGGGGAACAGTATTTTGAAACTGAAATCAATAACAAGGAATATCTAAAACACAGACAATTCCGCGAAAAAAAATATATGACATACATTGTGTTTTAACGAGATCTAGGCCGCGCCGTGGCCGATTGATTAGACCACTCGCCTCTCACTTAGACGGGCCGATCCCAAGCGACCGCATGCGAGATGTGTGGTGGACAAAGCGGCGCTGGGGCGGGTTTTTTACGGGTTCTCCTGTTTCCACCACCATCGCATTTCACCGGTGCTCCATCTTCATTCATGTATCATCAGTGTCACTGCCTGCGGTGCCATAAGTAGTTAAAGCGGGCGTTAAACACTACAAAAAAAAAATTAAAAAATCTACATTTTTGTGAAATAAGTTTTTGTCTCTTACGGTTTACAAAATGTTGCGGTTATGCAAAATTCAGAAAAATGCATCCAGAATAAAGAGGCCTTCAGAGGATATTCCCAGGAAATTCAAGATATACCTTTTGTCATGTAAGCATCCTAAGCACAAGAGATTTTAATCAAAATCGTTAGAGCTATTTTTGAGAAAAACAAAATTTTCAAAATTTATTCCATGTAAAGGGTAGTTGGGGTGGGGGGATTTTACTGAAAATCTTCGTGCCCCATCCTTAGAAGACACTGAACTTAAATATCAATGCCTGAAAACTGCTACAATTCTGCTAGGGCAGAATAGAACATGAGAAATCCATCACATCCAAAAGAGGAAAACTTTTCCTCAATTTTCGTGACCAAAAGGTCTTCCTGGGTTTCCATAATGTATACACTGTTATATAGATCAATCAAGGTCTTAACTACTGAAACTTTTAGAATATTACATAAAGTTAGTGTTTTCGTTCAAAGCTACCTACATTTTATCATGCATAACTGCTTATCCAGTTGTTACATAATACACATTCACTTGATAAACTTTCACCAAATCACTGTTACAAAGGCACTACAAAGCAAGAAATACGAAGCATATTTCGACACTGCTGCTCAGGAAGCGAAAGATGTCACCTCTACCAAGAAAGAAGACGAGTGTGAGGAAGTAAACCTATTGATATACGTTATCTATCTTTCCTTGTAACACATGCAACCTCGAGTCCCTGCTGTCGTTATCAGTTTATCACGATTCTGCCAACCTCAGTAATCAATGTTGCAAAGCTTCGTAAATTTAAAGTTTCTAAATGATGTCCTCTAACTTGTTGGTCACATCGCACGATGAATGAAATAGTGAAATGATGCTCAAATGATCTCGAGATTGGTTTCTGAGCATAAGGGAAAACCCCGAAACAAGAACCTTATTCGGATTACTCACCCTAAGGGATATTCGAACACGTGACCTCTTGAATGTGAGGCGGTTGTTTCAATTGGTGGTGTTTGATTTTTACCTTCTCTATGCGAACTATGTATTGCACTCCACCCAAAAATTCGATAACGAGATTTCACCGGAAATATATGTTTTTGGGTCCCTTGTATCCAAAAAAAGGATTTTCAGAAAAAGGTCCGTGTGTGTGAACACGATAACCCAAAAACGGAAAGTCGGTAAACTACCAAACTTGATATTTAAGTTAAGTATCTTCCAGGAATGCGACACAAGATTTTGAGAAAAAATCCCCCCACTCCAAACTACCCTTTACATGGAACTTTTTTTGAACATTTTGATTTTCTGAAAAATGGCTCTAACGATTTTGATTAAAATATCGTATATTAAAGATATTTACCTGACAAATAAAATGTATATCTTGAATTTTCTGGGAATAGCCTCTGAAGACTACTTTATTCTGGGTGAATTTTACGGAATTTTGCATAACTGCTAAACCGTAAGAGATGGACAAAAACTTAACACACAAAAATGTAGAGCACGTTAAAACACACAATTTATGTTATATATATATTTCTTGTGGAGTTGATCGTTTTTGGGATATTCCTTGTTTTTGATTTCACCTTTAAAAAACGTATACTTTTCTCATACAGGAATTTGTCAACTCCTGTCCATATAAACAAAGGAATTTCAGTCACATAGCAACCAAATTTTGACTATCACTTTAACCTATAGTACTCCCTTATTTCGCTTCTACTTAAGGAAGCAAGTAATAAGACTATTTCTGGATTAGCATAAAGTAAATAGAAGCATAAGCCTTTTAACAATATTTTGTTGCAGAGATGTAGAGTAAATCATGTGAATGGAACACATCAGCGTTTTCTTTTGGAAACGACATTCAGAAGAATTCAATTTTGCGCACCCACAGACCCAAGGATAGTCTCTTATCTTAACTTCTTGTTTTCAAGTCACACGAATTGATCTATAAATGTTGTTCCATGGTGATTCAATAAACTACTCATACAAAAACATTTTGCTAGACACAAACACAAGAACAATAAGAAAGACCTAAAAATGTTGGTGTGTTATATTTACGCGACTTTCTCTACCCTGTATTATTTAGTTTCGTTTCGTAATCGGCTTACCCTCCCCATATTTGTAGGACTCATCCCCCCTAGGATTTACAAAAATGCCTAGGGGTTTCTAGTCTGTCGGGAAGCCAACGGCACGAAACCACAGATGGAGAACCTGTTACGAGGGGTCGGCCCGTAGCCAGGCATGAACATGAGGAAGTAGATGATATGAACTGTAAGCGAAATTGATGAATGCAAAGGTGATAGTGGAGAAACTGGTGGAATGAGTGGCGGGGTAAACCGGAGGGCCCGGAGAAAACCCGCTCAGACTCCGCTTCGTCCACCACGAATCCCACGTGCAGATGCTTGGGATCGAACCCGGGCCGTCTAGATGGGAGTCGAGCGTCTAACCACTCACCCACAGTATTATTTAGTAATGGATATAAAATTTGTTACGAAAACTTGTTTTTCGATCTATTTAATTTTTATCCAGATAAACCTTTGAAGAAATAGCTACATTACAGGTTTGTCACAAATGCAATGGGGAAAGAGATGGTCAAATGGTACTGGACGTGATATATGGGCATTCCATATTCTTTCCCTGCAATCGCGAGAAACAACTGAATGTCGACAGGGCTTTAAAAATGACAAAAACATTGAACAATTTGGACTTTTAATAATGATCTCAGAAATGCTTATGCATGTATTTGAAATGTGTGCTTTTAGAGAGACGTACATGTTTTGTGCAGTGCATTTTCATGCATCGCTTAAACTTTACCAGTTTATACATGATTATATGAATTCTTCCGAAAGAAGAGGATTTCAACAGCTATTCCGAGACAATTCAAGAAATAAATTTAATTTATCAATATTTTACATATATGAATACATTTAATATATCAAAATCGTTTGAGCGATTCGACAAATGTTTGTTCCATGTAAAGGGTAGTTATTAGGTGGGGAATTTTATTGACTATCTCTGGGTCGCATCTTTAGAAGATATTGAACTTCAAATTTCTAAAATAATTTCTAAATAATTAAATACTTCATTATTTGAATTTTGTCTATCACACAGACGCAGATCCAAACATATACAGACACACACACGAGCCCGCACATACACACATTTTTAAATATTTTATTCTGGAACCTCAAACACCTTTACATAGAAAATTTTAATTTTCTCAAACCATGTCCGAGTTTACTTTTTTGGAAGGTTGAATTTTCAAATACTTTTCTGCACAGGAAAGTTATTATTTCTTCGTCATCATGCAAAGAAATAGCCATCACAGAGCAATCATTATTTAAATATGTAACGCAAGGCTATGTTACCTTACCCATTGTATCTACAAGAAAATATACTGCAATAAAACCATGCTAAGTTTATCTGAATTAATACCAATGGGTGTATGAATTGAATTAATATCAATTGTTGAACAATGAGTAGTCATCCAAAAATGCGATACCGAGATTTCACCAGGAATACATGTTTTGAGGTCCCCCGAATTCATAAAAAATACTTTTTAGAGAAATCGCGCGCGCGTGTGTTCGTGCAGCATAGCTCAAAAACGAAAAGTTCCGTAAATACCAAACTGGATATTTAAGTTTAGTGTTCCCAAAAATGCAACAAGAAGATTATAAAGAAAATCCCCCACTTCAAAGTAACCTTTACATTTAAAAACTGTCGAAATTAACGATTTTCTTAAAACTTGGCTCGAAACGTTTTGATTACAATTTCATATTTCCTGGGAATAGCTTCTGACATGCGTGTCATAACGAATGACTTTAGTAAAGCCTAAGAGATGTAAATGTAGATCTCGTCAAAACCACATAATCTATGTTCTATGCATTTCTCATTTCCGAGATATTCCTTGTTATTGGTTTCGTTTTTAAAATACTTGTACTTTTCTTATACAAGAAGTCGTCCGTGTTTCTGTTGTTTTACTCCTGGCTATGCAAAGAGAAGTGAATTTCAATGTCGATCGCACAGCGACCGTTTTTAAAGAATTTGACTACCGCTTTAGCATAATGTATTCCTTTAGTTCTCTTCTACTTAAAAGGAACTAAATAATAAGAGCATAATGCCAATACTTATCTGGATTAGCGTGAAGTAGATAGAAGAATGATCTTTTATAAGAAGCTTGTTTGCCAGTCATGTGGATGGAACTCTTGGCCTAGGCCTCGGAGATAAAATATAATAAAGAAGAGTGAAAAGTGTTGCAGACCTTGTATGACCTTGACCTGCTCTGTCGTTCGACTTGCTCTCCCCCCTCCCCGCCCTCAGATACCTTCAACTGGTTTTAAGCCGAATTGAGACGAGAAGGTTTATCGCAATCTCTTGTTAAACACTTAACTGTAATATAAGCCCTTCTTAGTTACGACTTTTCGGTTTGAAGTTGCCTGCTTTTTAGCGGCTTTTCTCACAAATTCTGATTGTCCTGAAAGGCAGAAAGTGGCCAACCATGTTACAGAACTGTACGCGCTACCTGTTTTCGTTACTTATCTTGAGTATACCAAATTATTTCAAGAAACCATTTCCGGATTTATGATCTACTTGAATTATAACATGCATTTAAAATACTGTCTACTAAATGATCCGTATAAATCGCATAATACTCATATACACCACTTGGCTGACAGCAGACACACAAGGGTATATGCATAGATATAATTGCATTTACAGATTCAATATTTATTGGAAAGTATATTTATGACATTTATAAAGCATTATTTAACAAAGTGCAAAATCTTCATGTAAGAGTGAAAAAAAAAGTGTAATTTATTTAATCACATGGGATGGTATACCAACAAATGTTAACTTTCTCTAGCATGTATGTATAGGTATGTATTGTATTCCACCCAAAAATGCTATTATCAAGATTTCCCAAAAATACATGTTTTTACACTTCCTGAATAATAAAAAAAAAAAAAAAACATGTTTAGAAACCTGTCCGTGTGGGGGGGGGGGGGACGCATACCTCAAAACGCGAAACTTAAGGTCAGCATTTTCCACGCATGGGATTTCAAGGAAATTCCCTACCCCCACCCCCACTACCCTTTATGTAAAACATTTTTTCGAAGATTTGGATTTTCTCAAAAATGGATACAACGATTTTTTTGGGTGGTGTTTAACGCCCACTTTTACTACTTGTGGCACCGCAGGCGATGACTGGTGATACATGGAATGAAGATGGAGCACCTTGGAATGCGATGGCGGGGGAAACCGGAGAAAACAGCCGCTTTCTCTACCTTCGTGGTGTAATGGTTACCATGCTAACTTCATATACCCAAGGTCGCGGGTTCAAACCCGGCGGAAGACAATGGATTTTTTCGAATGTAAAAATAATTTTCATGGCTTCCTTCGGAAGGGAAGAAAAGCCGTTGGTTCCGTGTCGTAGATATACGACACGTAAAAGAACCTCAAGCCTGATAGAGAGGCCTCTGAGCAAAATTAAGCGGTCTTTCACGCCCAATTTATAATGAGACGCTGAGAACCACAGCAGTTAAAGAGCGTCCATAAATAACACGCCATTTACATTTCACAAATCTCGCATGCGGTCGCTTGGGATCGAACCCGAGCCGTCTAGGTGAGAGGCGAGAGGTCTAACCACGGCACGCCAATTATATAACGATTATGATTAAAATTATATATTTGAGATATTTTCATGACAAATGAAATGTATGTCTTGAATTTTCTGGGAATAGCCTCTGAAGACCTCTTTATTCTGGATGACCGCGAGAGATGATATAAATTTAGTACACAGAAAGGGAATCTCTCATTAAACACACACACACAATTTATACTATTTATTTTTGGTAGAATTCGCCGTTGTCGAGACATTCCTCGTTATTGTATTCAATGTTAAACTATTTAAAACTTTTCTCAAGCGAGAAGTCAACTTTCTTTCATTTCTTTTGTTTTACACCCGGGAATGCAAAAAAAAAAAAAAAAAAAAAAAAAAAAAAAACGAATTTCAATTGCTTCACATAGCGATAGCTTTTAAAAGATTTCAGTATAGCTCTAACCTAGTGTATTCTTTTATTTCCCTTATACTTACAAAGAAGCAAATAATAAGATCATTGTTGTTAACGTTTATCTCGATTAGCATGGCGTAGATAAAAAGAATACCTACTCTTTTGTGAGGAAAGTTTGTTTGTGGAATAGCTAAAGAACTTCATTTGAATGGAATACATTAGAATTTTTTTAATGAACATTCCGTTGTGTACGAGGTTGTGATATGTAGAACTTTAAAAAGAATATTTATTGAAACGGACTTTCAAATTAAAACCAATGAAATTAAACACGAATTAGTTTGGATACTTTAATATACGAGGGATAGTCATAAAGTTTTAATTATCACCTCGAAAAAATAAAGTTAAGTAATTTGTGTTTGTTTTTATTTTGTTTTATTAGTAGGTACATATCTGAAGTCCTGCTACACGTTTAAGTCCCCGCGCCGTTGCACGCCACTAGAGGAGTCAAAACAAAATGGCGCAGCCCATTGATAACGTGGAGTATCGTGAGATAATTCGTTTCCTTAATTTGAAGGGGAACAACGCTGCAACAATCCATGTTGGATTGGTGGAAGTGCACGGCAACAATGCACCATCATATGACACAGCGGTCAGGTGGCGCAGAGGCTTTCAGTGTAGTCGAACAAATCCGAAAAAGGCGAAGACCCAAACATCATGGGGCAAGGTGATGCCGAGCGTTTTTTGGGGCATCCAAGGTTTGGTTATTACCGAAATCTCCTGACGAGTTTATAAGGAAGAACCGGCGGGGGAAGCTGTTAAAGGGGTCCTTTGCTACACAACGCCCCAGCTCATTCTGCACAGACGCTATCGAGTTTTGCCTCTACCACCGTATTCCCCTGATATGGCGCCCAGCGACTTCCACCTCTTTCCTTGAAGAAACCATTGCGAGACAGGCATTTCCGGAATATCGAGGTGATTTATGAGCCAAAATGCTGACTTCTACAACAAAGGCCTCCATCAAGTCAGCCATCGTTGGGAAAAATGTGTCATGTTGAAGGGTGAATATGTAGAGAAGGACTAATACCATCACCAAGTTTCATGGTCACAGCTTATCTTTTCAAGGTGATAATTAAAACTGTATTACTATCCCTTGTACAACCTGTGATCAATACATGGGATGAATGATTTTCTCACGTGCGATGTAGTTGATCCTACGAGAGCGACATTAAGCATTTTTAGAATACCATAATTTTAAAAATAAATTAAATTCGTTTACATCTGACAGCAAGTTTTGCGAGTTGATTACTGTGTAATGTTCGATTTGCTCTGACAGTTTGTTGATTATCATCATTTAAAGAGTTTGTTCATCCAAACATTAATTTGATTAAAGAACATTTCCGGAACGACTTTAAAACGCCGTTAACAACGTGAAGATCAGCTTAGAAATGCATTCGACGAGGAAGGCAACAGCGAATTATTATGTAGCCGAATTTTTCCTCCTGATGAATTTCGTAAAGAACACCTAAGAATTGTTGTTACTGATGAATATACTGCCGCTGTTCTAGCAATGCTTGAAGAAGATCCAAGGAAATCTCATGAATTTATTCGGTCGACATTGAGCATTGGTATTAAGTCAAATCCAAAACATTTTATATCAACAGACGTGAGGAAATTTAATGCCAATGGATTCCACAACTCTCCTCCGATCAAACAACGCACGAAATGGTGCATAAAAAGTAAGGAAAATAGTACTGTAGCATTAAATGATAACACGTTACTATCGATTGGAACACAAATGTCTGGTGACCGCAAATTGTTTAAATGCTCAAAAGCAAAAATAATCTAACAGAATGACACACATCGCAAACTACCTCGTGGACATACAGCCCTGACCTAGCACCTTGTCATTTCTTTCTGTTGCAAAAATTGAAGAGAACATGCGCGTAATCACTTCTTCGTTATCAAATGAAGTAGTGGAACATTAAAATCATTTTAAATTTTTAAAACTAATCACCAAAGCATGTAGTTTCATTGAAATTTGAGGGCAATACTTAACTATGCTATTTTGTATAAGCAGTAGAGAAAGTATAAATATTTCAATTAAATAAATCGGTTACATTGTAAGGGCTTGTATTTGCGATGTTTATAATAAATAATATCAGATATAAAATGTGATCGAGCACAAAGGCTGCCAACAATAACAGGCGACTAAAAGTGTTGTTTCCGAATGGCTAGTTTTACAACACATTCCTCAACCCACCAGAAAATAGTTTGCCGCACTCCAACACGACCTAAAAAAAGAATGGCATGCGATTTCCGTCGCTGCGCGGAATTTTCAGGATTCCTGACAGACCGATTTAAACAGGTGTGATCTCATATCTATTCCATTTGAATCCCTGGGTTCTGATAATCCTCGTTTCTCTCCTCTCAGAAACTCCACCTCGCCGTAAACATAGCTTTGAGGAACAAGAAATCTGTTTTGTTCCATTCACATGACTTTCTCTAGCTATTCTAACAAAAGTGGATCCTTCTCTCTAGACAAACATAAGATAGCAGTATCAACTACTTCCTGGTAAGCAGAAGGGAAATAACTGAATCACTAGCCTAAAGCGATAGTCAAGTGTAATAACAGCTTTTCTCTGTGACTGAAATGGTCACAAGCTGACTAATTCCCGTACGAGAAAAGTTTAAGTATTTTAAAACTGAAATCAATAGTAAGGAATATCTCGAAAACTGTCAACTTGAGGGGAAAAAATCTGATGTGTTCCATTCACATGACTTTCTCTAGATCTCTGCAACAAATTATTGTTAAAAAGCTTATGCTTCTATTTACTTCATTATAACCGAGAAAAAATTAGCAGAAATAGTCTTATTACTTGCTTCCTTGTAAGTAAAAGCGAAATAAGGAAGTGCCATAGGTTAAAGTGATAGTCAAAAGCTGGTTGCTATATGACTGATGTTCCTTTGTTTGTATGGACAGGAGTTGACAAATTCTCTGTGATAAAAGTATGTTTTTCAAAGTTGAAACCAAAAACAAGGAATATCTCAAAAACAATTAAGTCCACGAAAAAAAAAAATGATGACATAAATTGTGTTTTAATGTGCTCTACGTTTTTTGTGTGGTAAGTTTTTGTCCATCTCTTACGGTTTAACAGTTATGCAAAATTCCGTAAAATTCATTCAGAACAATGAGGTCTTCAGAGCCTATTCCCAAAAAATTCAAGATATGCATTCTTATTTGTTAATAAACGATATTTTAATCAAAATCGTTAGAGCCATTTTTAGAAAGTCAAATTTTCGAAAAATTTTCCATATAAAGCGTAGTTCGGGGTTGGGGGGATTTTCTTGAAAAATTTCGTGTCGCATCCTTGGAGTATACCAAACTTAAATATCAAGTTTGGTATTTCACGATCTTATCGTTTTTGAGCTATGCTGTCCACAGACACACACATACACACGGACCTTTTTCCAAAAATGCTTTTTTTTGGATTCAGGGGGACACAAAACATGTATTTACGTTGAAATCTCGGTATCGAATTTTTCGGTGCATTAAAATACCTTATCTATGCACTATGTACATAGTACGTGTAGGAAAAGTAATAATGTATATGACACATATTGTGTGTTTTAACGAGATCTACATTTTTTGTGCAGTAAGTTTTTGTCTATCACTTACGGTTATGAAAATGCCATTCAGAATGAAGAGGACTTCAGAGGATATGCTCGCAAAATGAAGATATATATTTTATGTGAAATGTAAGTAGATTTAATATACCGTATTTTTAATAAACATCGTTAGTGCCATTTTTGAGAAAAACAGAAATTTTGAAATATTTTCCATGTAAAAGGTAGTTTGTGGTAGGGGGATTTTCCTCAAAATCAACGTGTCGCATTCTTGGAAGATACTAAACTAAATTTGGTATTTTATCGTGTTCATAGATTTGCGGTTACACACACGGACCTTTTTCCAAAACATCGTTTTATGCACAGTACACTAAAGCCGATGGAGGACGATGGATCGATATCCTATAGAAAGCTTGTCATCGCAGCATAGCGTAATGCAGATGATTGGAGTCCAAAAATTGCAAAATAGACTGTTTAG
Organism: Hymenopus coronatus; assembly: GCA_030762935.1. Lineage (NCBI taxonomy): Eukaryota > Metazoa > Arthropoda > Insecta > Mantodea > Hymenopodidae > Hymenopus > Hymenopus coronatus. The sequence goes on along the minus strand of CM060881.1, from coordinate 169,754,983 downwards.
CCGATGAATGGACTAATCAACTGTATTAAATATATGTCCAAACTTTGTCAAAATGCTCCTTTCTCAACAAAAGTCAAAGCCTTCTTCCCGGGCAGCATTGTTTTTAACTCCAATGTCTTCATAGCAATTATTTTGTAAATCCTTCTATTCTTTTAAGCATTTCAGTAATTTAAAAATTGAAATTACAAGGCATTTTAGAGCTGAGGTCAGAATAGGACTTTTCAGCAGTGAAAAGGTATCAAAACAGCTGAGTTATTTTTCATTCTCACACACACACACGCGCGTGCACGCGCAGTGGCTGCGAACTTGTAAACTGGATAAACTGATCATCGTTATGTGATACAATACTTTCATTTGAAGGTCTTAGGGCAACTAATATTAAAGTTGAGCTAGATTCTACTTCGGCTGCTCCTTCGTTTACAATGTTGGGTGGCAGAATTTAAGCGCGGCCTTATGAGCTGCCAAGACGAACATCGCAGTGGTCGACCAAATGGGTTTACCAGTCCAGAAACTGTAAAGAAAATCCATAAAATGATATTGGATGACCGTCGACTGAAAGTGCGCGAGCTAGAAGACATTGCAGGCACTTCAAAAAGTTCTGCACATCGCATACTGACTGAAAATTTGGATATGAGAAAGTTGTGTGCAAGGTAGGTGCCGCGTTTGCTCACAATAGAACAAAGACAGCGTCTTGAGGAGGTTTCAGTCGAGTGTTTGGCAATGTTTCGCTGCAATAAAGCTGAGTTTTTGCATCGATTCATAACAATGGATGAAACCTGAATCCATCACTTGCACACCTGAGACGAAGAAACAATAAAAACAGTGGATCGGAAGGTGAGAATCGGCTCCAAAGAAGGCGAAGACAGCTCCATCTGCAGGCAAGGTCATGGAGTCAGTTTTCTGGGACGCACACGGGATAATTTGCATTGATTATCTCAAGAAAGGAAAAGTAATCAATGGCGAATATTATGCCAACTGGTCACAGCGTTTGAGTGATGAAATCGAGCATAAACGAAAAAGAAAGTTTTGTTTCATCAAGACAATGCGCTAGTTCACACGTCCATTTTCGCCATGACCAAAATCAATGAGTTTAAGTTCGAATTGCTTCCTCATGCACCCTATTCGCCACATTTAGACCCCTCTGATTATTTTCTGTTTCAAAACTTGAAGAAATGGCTTGGTGGTAGAAGATTTGCCAACAATGAAGAGGTGGAGTCTGTAGTTGACGGCTATTTCGGAGACTCGATAGTTTTCCCTATAAACAAGGTATCGAAGCTATTGAACATCGCTGGGAAAAGTGTTCCGAGCTGAAAGGAGACTATGCAGAGAAATAAAGATGTTTTCCCCCCAAATGTTTGTGCTTTCTTTATTAGGTCGGGTACTTTTGGGACAGCCCTTTTACATTGATTATACTCTTTATATTATTATGGGTTTTGACCCCATAGGGTTGTATGCTTCCGAAACCTTAGGGATCGAGTTTGGATCTCGGAAGGGATAGTATACCTATATAAGACTTTTTGTGTTTTTCCGTATATCGGTTGCTTTCGAGATTGTAGATTTGGTGCAATTAAACCTCACTACAGAATTGTCGTTTAGACTGAAACAAAGCTATTGTGATTCTCTTGGTCATCTAGAAAAATCAGCTAATTTATGTAAGTACCATAATGTAGGAACGTAAACATCTGCTCCGGCATTTTTTTTTTTTTTTTTTTTTTTTTTTAAACAGTAACGGAGTCTGATCAGGACTCCGGTACTGTATCCCTATTTACAGTTCCCCCCGTAGGTTTTACTGATTACTGGTTTACTGGTTTTATACTGTTTCTTTTACAAACATATACACATTGCACAAACATATAACACCCATGCCCAAGGCGGAACTCGAACCCACGATCCCCTGCCCACGAAGCACCAAAGCGAGACGCTTTAGCGAGCGTGGCATTTCAGCGATTTTGCTACCCCCCCCCCCCCTCCCCTATGGGGAATTAACTGCGTTCTTTATGTGACCAAATGTCCATTGGCGTCCGATTCCAGCTGTAATTTATCATTATAAATATTTAATCAGCCCAATATCCTAAATAACAAGATAGAGGATGTAAAGTGCAGTAAGTACTCCAGGTTAAGGATGCGAAATCAAATTCAAACAAAAGAAATTACTTCCTTTAATTTCTGTATCATCTTTTGGTAAGACATTCTTCTTATTTCTATCGGAATATTCCCTAGACTGATCTTCCAAAGGCATGGCAACGATTTATACAGTTCGATAAACTCGGCGATGCATTGCTTGGAATAGGAGCGTACATGACTTATTTTACTAAATTTCCTTTCCAACAGTACTTGTGTACTGTCCACACGCACACTATTAAGAGTTTGTGCGCTTTTAGGTTTGCGCGAGCTTCCGCAGGTAGTTCCTGACACAAACTGGCTTGTGCAGTTAAGCGCGCGGTAAAGCCTGTAATGCTACATTTACAATGAGATGCAAGCGCAGACGTCATGTACCATAAACGCAAGCGCGAGGGAAGACCATTCACAATGTAATCGTAACGCAAGAAGTTGGCACGGGTTTCTGGATCTGTAAATTAAATACTGATATCTTCCAAGCGCACTGCAAGTTTTAAATTGAGTAACATAACCAATAACACCCTTAAGAAAATCCACTCAATCTTTTACAAATAAAAATGTAATAAGAATATTATACTAACAACTGCTCAGGCAGTGTCGTCACAACAATTTGCTCATTCAAAATTATTGGCCCACATGGGTAGTGTGGTGGTAGCGTGTCTGCCTCACTTTCAAAAGGTCGTGAATTCGAATCTCGCTTAGGGTGAGTTACCCGGATAAGGTTTTTTTTTTTCTTCGGGGTTTTCCCTTATCCTGAGAAGACGAATGCCGAGTAACTTTAAGCTCAATGGACACCGAGATCATTTGAGCATCATTTCACCAATTTCATTCATCGTCCGATATGACTAACCAGTTTAAATGACGTTAAAACTTAGAAAAAAAAGTGTAAGTAGTACAAGCATAGAGACTGCAGAAAATGATAAAGCTACACATTTAATGAACTAGATTTATCTGTCTGTGCCTTCGATTTATGAGAAGCAAGAAATCTAGACGCAAATTATAATTTCAACTATTAAACCAAAGGATTCGCAATGAGACTGTCATAACCTCTTGAGAGAAATTAGAGTTGGCGTGGCACTGCACGGTCAAATAGAAGAGCATGCATGTACAGCAGGCCTTGTAAAATCTTACAGTGCGATTGTCTGTTGTTGATTTCATAGGTAGTCCATAGAGAAAAGAAGCAGACTTCATCCTCTTTGCACGTAACGCAAGGATAAAGCTTGGAGTTTGCAAACTCTTGCATTGTGTCGCGTCTTGCGTGTTTCTATGTGAATGCTTGAATTAAATACTATGAGTCCAAGCTCTTACGCTTACATTGCATATGCGCTTGCATTTCATTGTGAATATAGCTAACGTGTAGCCGGCGCATTATTGTAGCACTATTACACAAAGGAACTAAGTGTTTATAAAAATCAGATGATGCCGGTGCAAATAGACTTCCACTTTGTTTGATTATGTGCCATATTGTTCAACTACAATGTGTGTATCATTGTATCTGATCAACTGTATAGAGAGAGAGAGAGAGAGAGAGAGAGAGAGAGAGAGAGAGAGAGAGAGAGAGAAATTGCAATAGCTTCGCTACCTCAACTGTATGTTGCTTATAAAGCTCAAGCCACTTCTTACAAACGCAGATTCCATCTCAGCAGTTAACAACCGAGTCTTTTGGAATTATTACACAAACAGAAGAGAAAGCGATTGAGACAAACACACACAGCGCTACTTCACACAGCAACCAGCGTTGGGGTCAGCGGGAAGGGGAAAGATTATAATATAAATCCTTAGCTCCCTTGTGGGTTCAATTCTTTTCAAATTATTCTGACAAAAGCGAAATGTTTTGATTTCAAAATTAACATACACCCAAGAGCAAACAAAGAGTTAATTAACACATGAAATAGGGGATCATTAAATATGAAAGCAAGTTATTGGTGATTGATTACAGATATAAATTAATTCCCATAAATTCCCCTGCTGGAGAGGATCACTGTTGACAGTGGATAGGGAGTTTTGCAATCCAGTTCTTCAGAAAACCAATCTATCAAAGCATCGTTCTTAAAATGCTATCTTGCCCTCATATCGCAAACACATGACGCATCCTTCAGAAAAATGTAAGAAAAACCTTCTTAACATAGCATTTCCTTACTGTCCTAGGCATGGGCGATTTTCTAAAAAGATGGCATTTTCAATCTCTTAATAGAATTTTTTACTATCAGAAGTTTGTTTCTAAACTGGAAATTTGTTTGAGCATTATCCAAATGAACATTTAATTAGAAGTTACTGTAGGGGTTCAAATTATATGAAGGATACCTATCTGTGAAAAATCTAAAATCTACAATTTTGCTTGGATTGATTTGAAACTTTAACACGGCAATTGCAGTATTAAGAATAGTTTACATGCTAATTTTTCAGATTTTTGTTCAAAACAGTTCCTGTGATTTGAACATATTTATAGTGTTTTATTGTCATTAAATTGCATCCACACGATGCAATTTCATTTAGAGAAATAGATTACTTTGCAGTTATACTGATAAACACAGTATTAGTAAATTCATGAGATTAAATTTTATCTGACTATTGGTTTAGGAGAAAAATGCTTTTTCATTTTATTATTCTTTTTTTTTTATTTTTTTTTTATTTTTGCTATTGAAATATAAGGTTTATTATTTAATTACACAAGCACTGGTGATAGTATAAAAAAAATCATCTCATCAATTTTCTTTTGTACTATTTTTATCCAAGCATAAACATGTTCCAGTTTCTGTTTCGAAAACTGCATCGCGTGGAACAATTTAAAGTTTTGAAAACGTTGAAAGACAAAAACACGAGAAAATAGGTTTTAAAGTTTAACATACCATTTAACACTGTTTATTTGTAAGTCTTAGAATTTCATACTTAAACCAATAACATCTGTCAACTCTCACGGACTGTTTATACTAATTCCCAGGAATACATAAAGCAAAGAAAACTGCAAGTTACTTGGTCCGAGTCCAGCTGCACTCTGCCGCCAAAACAGTCGCTATTTCACGGCCGGAAATATGCTGTTGGTGGGGTGTGGGGAGTCTTGCCGGCCGTTTAATCTCGACTGTGGCTTAGGATGGGGAGGGCCCAGTTAAATAATCATGATAACGGGGCAGGTAGAAGCACCCGGTGTGAGACTTGTTTTGTATATTTTGAAACATATTACTATACAGCATATCATTGTATTTTCAACTTGAATTCGACACATTTAAGGCCAAATATGATTGGTCAAAACCAAGTTTTGGATTTTTACCAATTTTTCACCATAGAGAAAACGTTAAAGCACCATACCCACTTACAGTCATCCATTTAAATAGTCACGTGATACGGTTTAAAGCGCCGCATGTTAATAAAAACAACAGGAAATTGAACTACAAGCATTACATTATTTAATAATTTTTTTTTTCATTTTTTGCACTTTTTATCAACTTTCACATATGGGTATCCATAAATTGTTCTCAAGTTACTAAAAGCCATTGCTCTGTGTTCCAATCATTCTTCTATTTTTATCCCAAAATAACAGTAGCCTGTAGTAATTAGTACCAAAAAGAATTAAGTAGTGCTTAAAATATATTTTGTTACCACTGTCCAAATTATAATTTATAATAATATTTAAGCGTACACCATTCATTTTGCATGTGATTTTATCTTCCCTATTTACATGGCTTGGAGCTAACCTGTTCCATCCCAAGGCATCCAAACTAATAAATTATTTAGCTCCACACTAAAATATCAAGTTCCTAGCCCTACTGCGTTTTTTTATGGATAATGCAACAAAACGGGGGAAAATAGCTCCAAAAATAATTCAAAAACTATATTCTAATCACATGACTTTCTCAACATCTCTATAACAAATTTAGCTAAACGTTTATTAGTCGATCTACTTCATAGCAATTCAGATAAACATTAGCAGAAATGTCTTATTACTTTCTTGCTTGTAGGTAGAAGAGAATGAGGATATACATTGGGTTAAAGCGATAGTCAAATCTTTTAAAAGCGGCTGCCATGTGGATGAAATTTGATTCTTTGAATTGCCAGGAGTTGACAAATTCCCGTATGAGAAAAATTTAAGGATTTTAAACCAGAAACCAGGAATATTTCGGAAATGGCCAACTCCACGAAAACTAAATATGAACATAAATTGTGCGTTTTAACTAAATTTATATTTTTTGTCTATCTTTTACGATTTACAAATTATGCAACATTCATCCAGAATGACGAAGTCTATTCCCCGAGAACACAACGTATACATTTTGTAATATAAATACCTTTAATATATAGTATTTTAATCATCGTTAGTCATTTTGAGAAAATCAATATTATTTCGAAGTTTTTTGTGGTGGGGGATTTTCCCCAAAAGCTTCGTGTCGCATCCTTGGAAGATTCAAAATATAAATACCAACTCTGATATTGTAGCCACTTTTCTTTTCTGAGTGATCGTGTTCACAAACACACGGGCACACACAGACTCCTAAAACTGCATTACAGGTGAAAACTGCTATCGAATTTTTGGGTGGACAGCAATACCTCCCTACAATATACCATTATTATGTAGAGAAACACATTCTTTAAAACTCTACACATATCTTTTTCTCTTCTGGGAATAACACTTGCAGTCAGTAATTAAGTGTTGAACAATTGCAGGTCTTGCAGTTTGGAGCTTCTTCCTTGACGAGTAAGGAATGGGATACATGTTAATGGCCTATTGATAGCCTCAGTTGATCTTTTCTTTTTAGAGAAGACTACAATGTGCCGGCTTATTGTGGAGTCCTATCTTAGTATAACTTACTTGATGTTCTAATTTCGCTTTCATTTTCCATTTGGTCAACTATAAAAATCTTATGTGTTCCATTCACATGACTTTCTCTACATCTCTGCAACAATTTATTGTTAAAAAGCTTATTCTATTTACTTAATGCTAATCGCAAAAAAAAAAAAAAAAAAAAAAAAAAAAAAAAAAAAAAAAAAAAATAGCAGAAATAGTTTTTTATTACTTGCTTCCTTGTTAAGTAGAAGCGAAATAAGGGAGTATCATAGGTTAAAGTGCTAGTCAAAAGCTGGTTGCTATGTGAATGAAGTTCCTTCGTTTGTGTGTTTTAAAGTGCTCTACATGTTTTGTGTGGTAAGTTTTTCCATCTCTTACGGTTTAGCAGTTAAATTCATCCAGAATAAAGTAGTCTTCAGAGGCTATTCCCAGAAAATTCAAGATATAAATTTTATTTGTCAGGTAAATATCTTTAATATACGATATTTTAATCAAAATCGTTAAAGCCATTTTTGAGAAAATCAAAATTTTCGAAAAAAGTTCCATGTAAAGGGTAGTTGGGGGTGGGGGGATTTTTCTCAAAATCTTCGTGTCGCATCCCTGGAAGATACTAAACTTAAATACCAAGTTTGGTATGTTACCGACTTTTCGTTTGTGAGTTATCGTGCTCACAGACTCACACACACACACACACACACACACACACACACACACACGGACCTTTTTCTGAAAATACTTTATTTGGATACAGGGGACCCTAAAACATATATTTCCGGTGAAATCTCGGTATCGATTTTTGGTGGAGTGCAATACATTCTCTATACACTATGTACATAGTGCGTATAGAGAAAGTAAAAATATGATGTGTTCCATTCTCATGACTTTCTCTATATCTCTGCAACAAATTTTTGTTAAAAAGTTTATGCTTCTATTTACTTCATGCTAAGTGAGATAAAATTACCAGAAATAGTCTTATTACTTGCTTCCCTGTAAGTAGAAGCGAAATAAGGGAGTAACATAGGTTAAAGTGATAGCAAATGATTGCTATGTGACTGAAGTTCCTTTGTTTGTATGGACAGGAGTTAACAAATTCCTGTATGAGAAAAGTATGTTTTAAGGCTGAAACAAAAAACAAGGAGTATCTAAAAAACGATCAACTCCTCGAAAAACATGTATATAACATAAATTGTGTGTTTTAATGTGCTCTACATTTTTTGTGTAGTAAGTTTTTGTCTATCTCTTACGGTTTACCAGTTACACAAAATTCCATAAAATTCATCCAGAATAAAGTAGTCTTCAGGGGCTATTCCCAGAAAATTCAAGATATACATATTGCTTGTCAAGTATATATCTTGAATATATGATATTTTAATCAAAATCGTTAGAGCCATTTTTTAGAAAATCAAAATTTTCGAAAATTTTTCCATGTGAAAGGTAGTTGGGGTCGGGGGGATTTTCTTGAAAATCTTCGTGTCGCATCCTTGGAAGATACTGAACTTAAATAGTATTTAACGGTCTTTTCGTTTTTGAGCTATGCTGCCCACGGACACACAAGACACACACACACACACACACACGGACATTTTTCTAAAAATGCTTTTTTTTTTGGATTCAGGTGGTCGCAAAAGATGTATTTCCGGTGAAATCTCGGTATCGAATTTTTGGCTACAATGCAATACCTTCTCTATACACTAAGTACATAGTAGTGTAAAAAGCACAGAACTGAATTAATAGTCTGAGCAAGATCCTGAGCTCGTTTAAAACGTTTTTCAGCATGCAAGATTTCATTCGAGGAAACAGCCAAAAGACGCACTTGCAACGAACGTCAGGACCGTAGGGTGGATTGTCCAGTAACTTGAACCTAGCAGCTTCCAGTCTTCACAAATTTACCCTCTTCCCTGAGGGGACGCATTGTCCTACAAAAGCAATAAATAGCCTTGAGGTTCCTGTCTTTTGACGCCGCCGCCTCAGCTTTTGAATTAAGGAATCAAACTTTAAGACCCCAGCATATTCTCAATCCATTATCATTCCTTCTGGCTAGCCGTCAACCACTAGTGGCCGCTCATAGCTGCAGAACATGTAACCATCGCTTCCGAGAGCAAAAATCTTGCGAAGAAAGATTGTTTTTGGATTATTCTCATTTACAGACACAATTCAGGGCCATTAGGCGGAACATCTTAGCAGTTTCCTTACACGTTCCTTTTTCCTTTTCTTCTCTAATTGTTAAAGATTGCGCAACCCATTTTCACACGTTTTTCGTAGTTCTTAGTGCCTCACTCTTTGAATTGTTCGTTCACAGCTTTCCGAAACCGATCAGAATGAGGGTAGTCCCTTAAAGGTGCTCGCCCTTCTTCAAATAATCGAATTCATCTTGCAACGGTACCCCATGATCACACTTTATAACCTTAAACAGCTGACAAGTCCTCGTGAATTTTGGTTTTTCTCTTTCATCTAGCATGTAGCATGAGAATCTCACGTTCTCTTTAGAAATTTCCTTTTTTTTTTTTTTTTACCAGCCATCGACAGAGGACTGATTCGACAGAGAGTACAACTACAAAAATTAAAATTTAAACTCACAATTATTAATATTTTGATAACTTAATGCCAAGCCGCATTAGTTACATTCGTGTAACCATTATTGTCCAATAATGGACAGGCAAGTTACACAACTTATTCATTCCCCCTCGTATTCATATAAACTATCATTGGTCTTCCAGCTATGTTCACCAACTGAAATACGCCAGTAAATGTTCTGCGTACTCTTTAAATGTTAGATTTCAATTCCTCGTTTGTGGTAAGTTTTGTTTAATGCGGACAGGCACACAACTGACGATTTATGTTGTTTATTTATTGTAATTTTGACTACATGGTCTTATCACGACCTATCATTAAAATACATTATGCATATCAATTTACAATTACACAAACATAGAGTTAGGTTAACATTTAAAATAAATTAGAAAACTTTGTATCTTAATAGAAACTTTAGCTCTTCTTCAGCACGCTGGGTCTGTCAACCACATTGGACAGTCTATAAGGATGTGCTGATACAAGCACATACGGTTTGGAGGCTGGTCCTTAGTGAGAAGATAACAAGTGCGTCACTTGGGAGTGTCCAATACTGAGCCGAGTGATGATTACTTAATCTCTTCTTTTGAGAGTTCGGGAATGCAGGGTTTGGCGCTGCTACAGTCAGCTTCTTGTAAGTTTTCTGCTGATGGATGACCACTCCAATTCCCATTTTTACATGTACATGTTTTGACGAAGTTTACGACTTGCTGTAGAGAGGCCATTGACGAATCACTGACGGGATGTTTAGTTGCTTCATTTGCTATATCGTTACCTTTTATGCCAATATGAGAGGGAGTCCATACAAAGGAAACCTTTTTATCGGACTTATTTACATTATAGTTCAATAAGTAGATTTCGTGCATCAGTACGAGTTTTGGGTGGCAAGCAGTACACTTACGGAATCTGTAAATATGGTGTAGTGTCTTTTAGGGGATGACTTAGAAGGGCTTCCGTGCAGCAGCGAACACACCTAAAACGGAATATGTTCCCGAAAATAAATTGTATATGTTTAAAGTAGGGTAAATTAAAGGGTAACGTCGTTATTCTACCAGAAAGGGCATCAACTAATATGCGCAAGACAATGCCACACTCCAAATCACACGAAACAAAGATTCGCGCACTGAAGGGAACCGACTTGTATCATCATCCTACATAATTCTCGGACCTTGCTATTTCTGATTTGCATCTCGTTTCGTTCCAAGGAACACTCCTTCCTCTGCTGCTTCCGGAAAATCCATGAAGTCGACAGTACTGAGGAAGGCTTGCCGAAAAATCTTCGAGGTTAGGAAGAAAAGAAACGTGCGTAGAGTAGAAGTTGACATTGTTTATGTTTTAGGCGGCTAGTTAGCGATTATTGGTGCGTGCCAAAATCTGTACCACCATCTGAAGGTGTTGAAATTTGTATAATAGCAGCCACTTCTTGCAAATAAATGAAATGCAACCTATGGCACGACGGCTGGTCATGTAACTACTGGCTAGGTACCAAATCCAGCATCGGTGATTTAAATATATTGGAACATTTAACTAAATGCATTTAAATCTAGTTGTATTAATCCGGATTAGGTTCTTTGGTACAGAGAAATCGTGCCATTTTGAACAGCTACGCTATTGTGTAATGTAACATGTTAGATGTAGTAAACAGCTGCAAAAGATGAATCTTGCCACGTTTTCTATGAAAAATCCCTTCAATATCTTTGGCTACTGATATATACTGAGAGCGAAATTTTGTCTTTACCTATAACTAAATCGTAACAGACAAAAGAATAGATGGGCATGAAAAATAAAATGTCACAGCTTTTGCATGTTGCAGTTTGGTCATGTTATTCGTTATGTTAATTTTAAATCAAAGATTTGAGTTTAGAAATAAGAGGCTTTACCATTAACGTTATTTAGTAACCTGCTAATTTTCATTCGCTTCATGTCCTTACTCATTAATTCTACCCCAAAATTGCCACGAAATTAATGCGAATGTATTGTAAAATATCCAAAACAAACCACCACTGATTGAAATAATTAATAGGATTTTTTTTAAATAATTGTCAATACAAAATCTTGTCTTTGCCTACACACAAGATGTTCCAAAGGTAAAGAGTCGCCAGTATGATCACTGCAGTTAAAGGTGTCGCCCTCCGTGGTGTAATGGGTACCATGCTAACTTCTTATACCCAAGGTAGCGGGTTCAAACTCGGCGGAGGACGATGAATTTTTTCGGGTGTAAAAATCCTTAGCATGGCTTCCTTCGGAAGGGAAGTAAAGCTGTTGGTCCCATGTCGTGGATTTATGGCACGTAAAAGAACCTCAAGCCTGATAGGCCTCTGAACAAAATTCAGCGATCTTTCACGCCCAATTTAGAATGGGACGCTGAGAAGCACAGTAGTTAAAGAGCGTTCATAGATAACACGCCATTTAACATTTTATTTTTGCAGTTAATGGGGGCGATTGGTAACTAGGCAATCCTGAACTTAACAGATGATGCAAAATGCTAGTGCTTACACCGCACTCACCAGCCCGCTGATTATGGTGTTCGTTAATGTGCTCCAGTAGCGCAATAGTTAACATGCTGGGAAGTCATGTTTCGGAAGTTCAAATTACACTTGCAAATAAATTAGTTGTTTATTCACTTCTGTTCATGTTTCGAGAACGTTTCTTTCCGAATGTACTAGAAAGTGATTTGCCGCCAATTTCTAGTTCCAGCGGTTCGTACTCACAGTGTAACAATGTTTTCGAATGGAGAGTATCTAAACGCGCTGTTAGTTATGGGGAAGCGCTCCAGAATGCACCTCGTCCATACCGACGGAGGTTTCGGCAGAGATCACACGTTTTCGCGAGTGGCAAACCACCTTCTGGAATCAGAAACAGTGCACCATGAAAAGATCAGACCCTGTCTGTGACCAAGCAGATGGATCTTGTGGAGCATCCGTATTGTAGTACGAAGGAGATTCTCAGGCATTTCAATATTAGCCAATTTTCCGCGTGGAGAATACATCAAGCAAAACTTCACCTATGGCACCTTCAATTACAGCAGGAGCTACTGCACCCGGACCATGGAAGGAGAGCGGCATTCGCTGGTGGATCATGCGACAAACTGAACTAGGCCCACGTTTTTTGGAAAACGCGTCATTTGCAAATGAAGCAGGGTTCCACAGGACATTTAAATCGCCACAGCATGCATTTACTGGAGCGCTGTAAACCCACATTGGATGAAAGAGGCGACCTTACATATCCCATGGGGTTTCAACGTTTGGGATAGTGTATTCGGTGAGCATCTAATAGGCCCGTATTTTTATTATGGACAACTCACTGGAAATTGTTATATCTACTTCCTACAAAACCAGCTGCCTACTCTACTGTTGAAGTGCCGATGCAGAACCGTTTAACTATGTGGTAACAACATGATGGGGCGCCAGCTCATTCGGCCTGAGGTTTAATGGCTTATCTCGATGCCACCTACCCTGAGTGATGGATCGGATGGCATGGGCCAATAGGAAGACCAGATCTAAACCCATTAGATTTCTTTTTATATACCTTAAGCTATCGTGTACCAGAAGCGGCTAATGACCCCCCAACAGCTCAGGGAACGCAACTTGGCTTACCGTGGATTCACACTGCCGTATTAGGCTGGCGATGATGGTTCGATTGAGATCCTGCATCTGCCGACATGGTGGCCAGTTCGAACCCACGTTACAACCAAATTGTGGAATCGCATTAATTGTAAAGGTTTATCTGCGCGATGGTCTGGCATGACGTCATAGTCACTGTTAAACGGACTACTTTGGGAACCGGAGAGAGTTCACAACGACCATAATATGAGTTTGCTAATGTTATCTAGTTTGTATGTAAGTACTGCATTCTATAAACTCTCAGAACAATTTATTGACTTTATTTTGTATGAAAGAATAACTCTAAATACCAAAATATTATTTTATGAAGTCTTATGTTTGTAAGTTATAATTACAATGTTATATGCATTTATTTATGGTGTTCATTAAAGTATATATCTACCAACAAGTAACATATTACGTTATATAAATTCACATTCATAAGAAAAATAGTGAAATGATTCTCTCCAGCCAGAAGAATTAATTCCCGTTAAATTTACTAAACATGTGTGGCATTTGAACCTGGAACCTTCGCCACTGAAGGCCAACACGCCTCCTGGTGCACTACAAAACCTAGTCTCTACGCACAGCAGTGTAAAGCAGTCATTCGGCCGAAATTGATACGACGCGATGCAAAGGACAGTGTTTACGGCATAGTCTGTAAATTTCTCATATATTTACTAAATAATATAAGCCATATTTTTGTAAGCAACGCCTCCTTTAAAAACTCTTTTATATATCTATGTATCTCTCTTCTAAAATGCAAAAGATGAATTTCTGAAATCACAAGAGAACGAATACAATGACAATCCTAATTATGGTCCTCGATTCTTCTAAATAAGTGAATGTGTTCCAATCACATGCCTGTCTCTAAATCTCTGTAACATATTGTTAGAAAGCTTACTCTTCTATTTACCTCACGATAATCCATATAAACATTAGCAGAAATTCTCTAATATATGCTTCCTTGTAAGTAATAGGCAAATAAGGGAATACACTGGAGTAAAGCAACAATTAAACCTTTTAAAAGCAGTTGCTATCTGATTAAAATTCATTTATTTGCATGGCCAGGATTTGGCAAATTCCCCAATGAGAAACGTTTTTAAAATTGAAACCAATAGCATGGAATATGTCGGAAATGGTCAGCTCCACGAAAAAATGTATATGACATAAATTGTGTGTTTTAACGAGATCTACATTTTTTGTTAAGTAGTTTTTGTCTATCTCTTACGGTTTACCAGTTGTGCAAAATTCAGCAAAATTAATCCAGAGTATAGAGGTCTTTAGAGGTTGTTCCAAAAAAATACAAGATATACACTTTACTTGCCTTGTGTGTGTGTGTGTGTGTGTGTGTGTGTGTGTGTGTGTGTGTGCGTGTGCGTGTTTAATATAAGTATTTTAATCAAAATTGTTAGAGCTATTTTTGAGAAAATCAACATTTCCGAAATTTTCTTCTGTAAACGATAGTTTGGGGTGGGGGAATTTTCCTTAAAATCTTTGTGTCGCATCCTTGGTATTTAGCCGACTTTTTGTTTTTGAGTTATCGTGTTCACAGACACATACACCGAGACTTTTCTAATTTTATTTTTATACAAGGGACCCTAAAACATGTATTTCCAGCGAAATCTCAGTATTGGTTTTCATGGTGTAACATATATTATGTAGGGAAAGCAAAAATGTCGTTTGTAATAGCGGGTAATTAATAACGGGTGTATTTGTGTCTTAACTTTTGACTGACACAAAGGACATCATAACAACATGGCTCGACAATCAACAAAAATTAAAAAGTTATGAACTACTCTGGTACTCGTGGTATATCACGAACAGTCCCCCCTCGTAGCATGAAGTGAACTGTCGATTTTTCCACCAATAATCCTATGTAATTAAATTAGGGGCGTTCAGTAAGTCCTTAGATAAAGGTAGAAAAACAAATTATTTTTTTTTTTTTTCTTTCAACATATTCTTCTTTTAGCTCGATACACTTTTCCTAGCATTTCTCCAACTGTTTTACGTCTTCCAAAAAGTAGGCATCTGTGTGGGAGAGGACCTCTGCGTTAGAGGTGAATCGTTTTCCGCCGAGTCACTTGCAACTCTAGAAATAAAAATCTGATGTGTTCCATTCACATGGCTTTCTCTACTTCTGTGTAACAAAGTATTGCTAATAAGCTTATTCTTCTATTAGCTTCATGCTAATCGAGAAAAAATAGCAGAAATAGTCGCATTACTTGCTTCCTTGTAAGTAGAAGCGAAATATGAGAGTATCATAGGTTAAAGTCAAAAGCTGGTTACTAGGTGACTGAAGTTCCTTTGTTTGTATGGACACGAGTTGACAAATTCCTGTATGAAAAAAGTACAAGTTTTTTAAACTTGAAATCAAAAACAAGGAATATCTCAAAGACGATCAACACCTCGAAAAAAGTTATAAAACATAACTTGTGCGTTTTAATGTGCTCTACATTTTTTGTGTGGTAAGTTTTTGTCCATTTCTTACGGTTTAGCAGTTATGCAAAAGTTCGTAAAATTCATCCAGAATAAAGTAGTCTTCAGAAGCTATTCCCAGAAAATTCAAGATATACATTTTATTTGTCAGGTAAATATCTTTAATATACGATATTTTAATCAAAATCGTTAGAGCCATTTTTGAGAAAATCAAAATTTTCGAAAAAAGTTCCATGTAAAGGATATTTGGGGGTGGGGGATTTTCTTGAAAAGCTTCGTCTCGCATCCTTGGAAGATACCAAACTTAAATACCAAGTTTGGTATTTAACGGTCCTTTCGTTTTTGAGCTATGCTGTCCACAGACACACACACGGACCTTTTTCCAAAAATGCTTTTTTTTTGTATTCAGGGGGACCCAAAACATTTATTTCCAGTGAAATCTCGGTATCGAATTTTTGGGTACATTATAATACCTTCTCTATACACTATGTATATAGTACAAGTAGAGAAAGTAAAAAAAGTCACTGGTGGCCAAATGTGGTGAACACCTTAATTTTACAATTTTTGCCATCGAAACTGCGTAGGTGTGCATCTTTTTCGTTATCAGATAAAGGCGTTGTTTCTTGATTTCTCCGTTCTACCAGTGCAATAACGATCCATTTATTGCGCTCCCTTTCTGCGAGTAATCAATGTAGATGATTCCGCGTGCAACCAAAAACCCTTTTCTGCAGATTTCACCACCTTTACCTTCCTCAGAGCCTTCAAAAGCCTACTGTCTCTGGTGTGTTCCTGTTTCATCGGAAGTTATGCATCGACGCAGAAATTCCTCAGCACTGCGACGGAAAAATGCAAAACCAGCTTCACACGACTGCGTTTATTCTCCACTGAGAGCAAACGCGGCACCCATCTTGCGAGACTTTAGTCAGATCTAATTTTTGGTGATACATTGAGAACACTGTACTTTATGACTACTATTTCGCGAACTTTGATTCGTCGATCACTCAAAACCATATCCTGGATTTTGTCAATCATTTTTACTGGACGACCGGATCGATTTTCATTTTACGGCGACGTTTAAATTCATTTATTCAATTGCAAATAGTTGCAAACGCAGGAGCAGAAAAAAACTTCATCCAACTCGGCTTTTATCTCTTTCGGTGTTAAGCCTTTTAAGTAGAAATGTCTAATCAACGCACGAAATTGCCCCCCCCTTCTAAAGAAGCAGAAGATTCTTGATTCAATCGGCTATGGCAACGAAACCACGTGGTGGGTGTAGCTGAAACTTTAACTGTCATCCAGTAAGAGACGACGGTTACTAAATACAACCTTTTTTTACGCGATGCTTTTTTTGATTTTCTAAGGATTTATTGAACGTCCCTTGCACCTTAGCCCTACCTTGCTGCTCTACACTTTCTGAAAGACTTTTGCGACAAGGGCAACTATATTAGCATTATGTCCAATCAGGAATCCAGTTCCAGAAGAAATTCTCGCCTATATTTGGTACAGGTTATTGTGGACTAAGTGGCTTATAATGAACTGAATCTGTGCTGTAAACGAATATTTATACGGAAGTATAAAGATATTATGTGAGAGACGATCATCGGAGCATCACAAATCGGCACTAAAAGTGAAATATCGCAGATCTAGACATCTAAAAGTGTAATTATTTGGTTACAGAAAACAGATTAAATATAATATAAACTGTGAATATTAATTTTCTACGTTATTTTTCTTTCTTTCTTTGTTTATCCTCCTCATATATCGGACTTTGATCTCCCTCCAGGACATACAAGTCAGCGCCTGGGGTCAGACGCCTGGTGAAGAGCAGCGGCTCTGGATTAGAGAGAAGTCAGGACGGGTGATCAGCCCAATGCCTGAAAATAAGGAAGTGGATGATATGAAATAACGGTGAAATGGATGGCAGAAAAAATGATTATGGAGCAACTAGTGGAAGAATGGCTGGGAAACCAGAAAAACCTCGCCCAGACTGCTTCGTTAACCACAAATCCCACATACGCTCCCTGAGAGCGAACCCGGGGGTCTAACCACTCGGCCACGGCGCGGCCTAGTTTCTCTATTATAAGAAGCTAAATCAAAGAGAATAACGAGAAATTTCACAGCAGCATCCTAAATACTCATCTACTCGTATAGCATTTAAAAGCTTAGCTACCATTTTAAGCACTAAGGCTCTTTCACACTGGGACACCGGTCACTGTGGTGAACACTTCTAGACCACTAGTGTTTGACACTGCCAAATGATTAGTAGTGAAATGGACCGTATTGTTGGACCATAAGGCCTTAGCACCACAATAAGACCACCCTTAATTTTGTTATGAAAATGTTGAAATAAAAGTTGTTTTTTTTGTTTGTTTTTTAAGCTTAACGTCCTTTAATTCTCCATTTTGTCCATTCTTCTAGCATTGAGACTGCACAAAGGTACACTTGCTTATTGGTGAGACAAATTAAAGGTAGTGAGTGATCTGTGTTCCATTTATCGTGACTTTTCCTTCTTTAACGCCACACTAGGCATTCTGGATGTGCTATGATCCTCGACAGACCCAGGCGTTAGCTTGTGAATCCAGGGAGAGGATAACAAACAGAAACATACATCGTTACATAATTCCAACTGCTCAATGCTTTGTCAGTATTGCAACAAAGTTGTTTAAACTAGTATACATCCGCGCGCTTCCTCCGCAGAAGGATATTTCGCGTTCAAAAAGAAAGTGACAGCTGTTGCAAAGGAAAAGACGCAACCTGCATTACTTGCTCTAATGCTATTAACCTTTCTTAATTTAATTTTCAAAGCAGCTATTTCATATATTGACAGTGAAGTTATTGTTACTAAAAGCAAAGCAAACCACAAATATAAGTTATCGCTTTAAATGAAAGATCGAAAGATAACGTTACTCATACGGACCTTGAGTAAAAATGAAAACAAGTACAACACTATCGGGTAAATCAAAATGCTTGCACTTCTAGCTGAATATTCAGGAGGAAAAAAATATAATTTATTTAACAATTTAGATGCTTTACCCGGCGTACACGGTTAAATTTATAAACTGGAATGGTTGATTCATTTAATTTACCTCCCCCGTTCTTTATGGAACTATTGTACAATGACCTAGAGCATTTTTACTTTCTCTATACGTAATATGTACATTTGGGTATTGTATTGCACCCAAAAATTCGATACCATGATTTCAACGGCAGTATATCTTTTGAGACCTCCTGAATAAAAAATAAATCATTTAAAAAAATGTCCGTGTATGTGTGTGTGTGTGTGTGTGTGTGTGTGGGCAGCATAGCTCAAAAACGAACAGTCCAATAAAATTAAATAACAAACTTGGTATTTGAGTTTAGTATCTTCCAAGGATGCGATACGAGGATTTCGAGAAAAATCCCCCACCCCAAACTACCCCTTACATGGAAAAAGTTTTAAGTTTTTCAAAAATGGGTAACGAATTTTATTAAAATATCGCACATTTAAGACAAATAAATCTTTATTCTGGATGGATTTTTTCGGAATTTTGCACAACTGGCAAATTGTAAGAGATAAGACAAAAACTTACTGAACAAAAAATAAAGGGCCCGTTTAGACATACAATTTATGTTATATACATTTTAGTCGCGGAGTCGACCGTTTTTGAGGTACTCCTTGCAGTAGTGATCCCGACAGTCAACGCTTCAGACGCAGCGAAACCTCCAAGAAAACTTCGACCGCGCCACTGAAGATGTCCACCGTAGCTGTGGACGAAACGTCTGGGACTTCTAACACCAGCAGACCACGGCAAAACAGCCCGGAAACATTTCTTAGTTACACTGACTCCAGCCGTGAAAGCCTACGTTCTCTCCTTGTTATTAGTTTCACTTTTCTCATACGGTAATTTGTCAACTCCTGCATACAAACTTCACTCACATAGCAACCAGCTTTTGACTATCACTTTAACCTATGGTACTCCCTTATTCCCTTCTATTTACAAGGAAGCAAGTAATAAGACCATTTCTGCTAATTTTATCTCGACTATCATGAAGTAAATAGAAGAATAAGTTGTTTTTAACAATAATTTATTGCAGAGATGTGAATGGAACACATCAGGTGTTTATACTAATTCTCTCCTTTATCCCTTATAATTGTAATTTGCTGCTCCTAATACGGATAAAAAATGCTGATATTCGCGGAAAGAGACGAGAAACACCCGCAGAACGTGTGATTTCCTTCACCTCCCCCCAAAAGTATTCCTAGTTCTGGAAATGCTTCATAGCCTCTGGCAGTGGAATAGTCGAGTAACTGTTTCAAAAATCACAGTATATAACCTCATTTAAAACCTTAGCATCTTCTTCGCTCCGTATTACTCAGTACAAAACTACGTAGTTTTCACATAATGCAGGTACCCTTCCACATCGAAAATCAACCGTAGACATAACGTAGACACAGAAGCTTGCAAACGCCAAGCTTTTGCGTCAAAGTTAACATGCAACGTAGGAACCAACCAATGAATCACTGCTCAATGTTTTATGAAAATGGGTTACCGTAATGTCACGCTGAGGCGAACAGCCTTCGGTAATGGTATTCGGTTGCTACTTTTTTTTTACTTTCTCTACACGTACTATGTACATAGTGTATAGAGGAGGTATTGCATTCCACCCAAAAATCGATACCGAGATTTCACTGGTAAAACATGTTTTGGGTCCCCCTGAATCCAAAACCAGCATTTTCAGAAAAAGGTCCGTGTGTGTGCGTGAGTGTGTGTCTGTGGACAGTATAGCTCAAAAACGAAAAGACAGTTGAATACCAAACTTAGTATTTAAGTTTGATATCTTCCAAGTATGCGACACGAAGATTTTCAAGAAAATCCCCCCCAACTACCCTTTACATTGAACTTTTTTCGAAAATTTTAATTTTCTTAAAATTGGCCTTAACGATTTTGATTAAAATGTCGTATATTAAAGATATTTACCTGACAAATAAAATGTATATCTTGAATTTTCCGGGAATAGCCTGTGAAGACTACTTTATTCTAGATGAATTTTACGGAATTTTGCATAACTGCTAAACCGTAAGAGATGGACAAAAACTTACCTCACAAAAATGTTAAAACACACAATTTATTGTAATATGCATTTTTTTCATGAAGATGATTGTTTTTTTTTGTTTTTTTTAAATAGATATTCCTTGTTTTTGGTTTTAGCTTTGAAAAACTTATACTTTTCTTATACAGGAATTTGTCAACTCCTGTCCATACAAACAAAGGAACTTCAGTCACATAGCAACCAGCTCTTGACTATCACTTTAAGCTATGGCACTCCTTTATTTCCCTTCTACTTATAAGGAAGCAAGTAATGAGACTATTTCTGCTAATATTTTCTCGATTAGTATGAATTAAATTGAAGCATAAGCTTTTTAACAATAATTTATTACAGCAGAGATGTAGAGAAAGTAATGTGAATGGAACAGATAAAATTTGTTTTTTTTTTTTTTAAGAGCGGCGCAACTAGGGTTAATAGGTTCTCAAATTGCGTAGGGGTCAATCTCACGTATCTTCTGAATTGCAACGGATAACTCTCTCATTTCGCTTAGTAGATTATGACAAAATCCTCCGTTAATTCGTCTTTGATTAAGGGGATGAATCCACTGTCGTCTAAGACGTGATGCAATTATGTAGCATGCCTCGCTTTAAATCGCACCATTAAAAGCAGATTCCATTATCTTCTGTTTTGGAATGAAATATCGGCGGTATTTGTCCTGTTTGACAATTTAACTTCGTATGTTCTTTATAACACCAGTGAGTTTGCTTTCTAGGCACATAGCTTTGGAAATCCTTTTTACTTCCTCTACACGTACTATGTAAGTAGTATATAGATAAGGTATTGTAATGCACCCAAAAATTCTATGTCGATATTTCAACGGAAATATGTTTTGAGGTCCCCGAGTCCAAACATTATTTTTAGAATGAAGTCCGTGTGTCAGTGAGTGCGTGTCTGTGGACAGCATAGCTCAAAAACTAAAATACCGTTAAATATCAAACTTGCATGGATAGGTAAAGTTAGACTGAAAGATTCAATGCCATAGCTGGGATTTGAACCACGGATCTCCCGATGTCTATCCGGATGCTCTTCCACTGAGCTACCATGGCAACATGCCGGTAAGCCACAAGGTGCTCTCATTTTATTTTGAGATGACAACCCCAATAGCTACTTACAATGTTGTAAGTACTTAAGTCCCAGGATTCAAGTACCGGGAAACATCGAGTCAGTTGAGAAATTCAATGCTATGCCGGCATGTTGCCATGGTAGCTCAGTGGAAGAGCAACCGGCTAGAGATCGGGAGATCCGTGGTTCAAATCCTGCTATGGCATTGAATTTTTCAGTCTGACTCTACCTATCCAACTCCTATCCTACATCCAACTCCTATCCTACACGCGGCTTGTGTGAAGGGAAAAAAAAAAAAACAAAAAACAATTAAACTGATCAAACTTGATATTTAAGTTTGGTATCTTCCAAGGATGTGACACGAAGATTTTCAAGAAAATCACCCACCCCAAACTACTCTTTACATGGCAGTAATGATTTTGATTAAAATACCGTACATTAACGCTATTTCCATCACAAATAAAATGTATATCTT
Source organism: Hymenopus coronatus (assembly GCA_030762935.1). Classification (NCBI taxonomy): domain Eukaryota; kingdom Metazoa; phylum Arthropoda; class Insecta; order Mantodea; family Hymenopodidae; genus Hymenopus; species Hymenopus coronatus. The sequence goes on along the minus strand of CM060881.1, from coordinate 169,732,851 downwards.
GAATTTTTTGGGAATAGCTTCTGAAGACCTGTTTATTCTGGATGAATTTTGCATAACTAGTAAACCATAATAGAGAAAGTAAAAATCTGATGTATACCATTCACATGCCTTTCTCTATATCCCTGCAACAAATTATTCTTAAAAAGCTTATACCACCATTTACTTTATGCTAAATGATGAAAGATTTATCAAAATCTATTTAATATATACTTGAGATTAGTCTACAAATATAACACACTACACGCACACACATAAACGAAGTTTCTCTATTTATTATATTAGTTTTAAGTTTAAGAACTTACCGTAATTGAAAGCATGCTGGTATAAGCGTTGGTGGCTGAGCAAAAAAATCTGATGTGTTTTCCATTTATATGACTTATTCTACATCTCTGCAACAAATTGTTAAACACCTTGTGCTTCTATTTACTTCATACTAATCGAGAAAAAATGAACAAAAATAATCTTAATACTTGCTTCCTTGTAAATAGAAGCGAAATACGGGAGTAACATAGGTTATAGTGATAGTCAAAAGCTGGTTGCTATGTGACTGAAGTTCCTTTGTTTGTATGGAAAGGAGTTGACAAATTACTGTATGAGAAAAGTATGTTTTTTTAAAGCTGAAACCAAAAACAATAAATATCTAAAAATCCATCAACTCCACAAAAAATGTAGGTATATAACATAAATTGTGTGCTTTAACGAGCTCTACATTTTTTGTGTGCCAAGTTTTTGTCCATCTCTTACAGTTTAGCAGTTATGCAAAATTCCGTAACATTCATTCAAAATAGTCTCCAGAGGCTATTCCCAGAAAATTCAAGATATACATATTATTTGTCAGGTAAACATCTTTAATATACGATATTTTAATCAAAATCGTTAACCATTTTTGAAAAAATTAAATTTTCGAAGAAAAGTTCCATGTAAAGGGTAGTTGGTGGTGGGGGGTTTTCTTGAAAATTTTCGTGTCGCATCCTTGGTGATACCAAACTTAAATACCACGTTTGGTATTCAAAGGTCTTTTCGTTTTTGAGCTATGCTGTCCACAGCCACACACACACGGACCTTTTTCCAAAAATCTGATGTGCACCATTCACACGACCTTCGCCATATCCCTGCAACAAATAATTCTTAAAAAGCTTATACTTCTATTTACTTTATGCTAATCAGAAAAAAAATAGTAGAAATAGTCTAATTACTCGCTTCCTTGTAAGTAGAAGCGAAATAAGGGACAACCGTAGGTTAAAGTGATAGTCAAAAGCTGGTTGCTATGCCAATGAAGTTCCTTTGTCTATATGGATAGGAGTTCACAAGTTAAAATATGAGAAAGGTATACGTTTTTCACAGCAGAAACCAAAAATAAGGAATGTCACAAAAACGACGAACTCCACGAAAAAAATGTATATAACATAAATTGTGTGTTTTAATGTGCTCTACATTTTTTGTGTAGTAAGTTTTTGTCCATCTCTTACGGTTTAGCAGTTATTCAAAATTTAGTAAAATTCATCCAGAATAAACTACTCTTCAGAGGCTATTCCCAGAAAAATCAAGATATACATTTTATTAGTCAGGTAAATATCTTTGGTATACAAAATTTTAATCAAAATCGTTAGAGCCATTTTTGAGAAAATCAAAATTTTCGAAAAAAGTTCCATGTAAAGGGTAGTTGGAAGTGGGGGGATTTTTCTCAAAATCTTCGTGTCGCATCTTTGGAATATACTAAACTTAAATACCAAGTTTGGTATTTTACCTACTTTTGGTTTTTGAGTTATCGTGTTCATAGACAAACGGACACACACACACACACGGACCTTTTTGTGAAAATGCTTTTTTTGGATATTGGGGACCCTAAAACATATATTTCCGGTGAAATCTAGGTATCGAATTTTTTGGTGGAGTGCAATACTTTCTCTATACACTATGTACATAGTGCGTATGGAGAAAGTAAAAATGCCGTTTTGTTTGCGTGTGTGTGTGTTCAGAAGGTACCCCAAATGCATTTTCAGTGAAATATCGGTATGGAATTTTTGGGTACGATACAATATCTTCTCTATACATTATGTACATAGTACGTGTAGAGAAAGTAAAAATGTAATTTGAACGGCTTGTATTAAAGAAGTCGGTACTGTTTCGTGTAAGTAGTCTCGTTACTTTGGTCAAGGCCTGCAGTTTTCATCAATTAGTTGTTAGTGATTGTTTTTGTTTCCAAGCAAAACAAAGCTTCTTACAATGGGATTGCCATTCCTTAATCTCGTTAATGGAAGCCCTTCAAGTTATGTCACTCTAGTGCTGTCTAATCCTCGGTATAGTAAAAATTCCAAATGCAATTAACTTCCAAATGTAAAACACCTTATGTGTTCCATTCACATAACTTTCTCTATATCTCTGTAACAAATTACTGTTAATAAGCTAATCTTTTATTATTTCATGCTAATCGAGAAAAATTAGCAGAAAGTCTTATTTCTTGCTTTATTGTAAGTAGAAGCGAACAAAGGGAGTACCATAGGTTAAAGTGAAGGCCAAAAGCTGGTTGCTCTGTGACTGATGTTCCTTTTTTTTTTTTTGTATTGACAGGAGTTGACAAATTCCTGTATGAGAAAAGTGTAAGATATTCAAAGCTGAAACCAAGAAAAAGGATATCTCAAAAACAATCATCTCCACGAAAAAAATGTATATAACATAAATTGTGTGTTTTAACGTGCTCTACATTTTTTGTGTGGTAAGTTTTTGTCCATCTCTTTCGGTTTAGTAGTTATGCAACATTCATCCAGAATAAAGTAGTCTCCAGAGGCTATTCCCAGAAAATTCAAATTATACATTTTATTTGTAAGGTAAATATCTTCAATATACGATATTTTAATCCAAATCGTTAGAGCCATTTTTTAGAAAATCAAAATTTTCGAAGAAAGTTCCATGTAAAGGGTAGTTTGGGGTGGGGGGATTTTTCTCAATATATTCGTGTCGCATCCCTGGAAGATACTAAACTTAAATACCAAGTTTGGTATTTTACCGACTTATCGTTTTTGAGTTATCGTGTTCATACACACACACACACATACACACAGTGACCTTTTTCTGAAAATACTTTTTTTGGATACAGGGGACCCTAAAACATATATTTCCGGTGAAATCTCGGTAACGAATTTTTTGGTGGAGTGCAATAGCTTCTCTATACACTATGTACATAGTACGTATAGAGAAAGTAAAAAGGTCAACGTCACGAGGAAAAAAATGTATATAGCAAAAATAGTGTGTTTTAAGTGAGCTCTACGTTTTTTGCGTTGTAAGTTTTTGTCTACCTTTTATTACTGTTTACCAGTTATGCAAAATTCCGTAAAATTCGGGCATGTCTTCAGAGGCTATTTCTAGAAAATTGAAAAATAAATAAATGAAATGGCGCGTTATTTATGGACGCTCTTTAGCTGCTTTGGTTCTCAGCGTCCCATTCTATATTGGGCGTGAAAGATCGCTTAATTTTGCTCAGAGGCCTCTCCTATCAGGCTTGAGGTTCTTTTACGTGCCGTACATCTACGACACGGGACCCACGGCTTTACTTCCCTTCCGAAGGAAGCCATGCTAAGGATTTTTACGTCCGAAAAACTCCATCGTGCTCCGCCGGGTTTGACCTTGGGTATATGAAGTTAGCATGGTAACCATTACACCACGGAGGGCGACAGAAAATTGAAGATAAACATTTGATCTGTTATGTAAATATCTTCAATGTAAGATATTTTAAACAAAATCGTTAGTCATTTTTGAGAAAATCAAAATGTTCGAACATTTTTCCATGTAAAGGGTAGTTGCGGTGGGGGGGTTTCTTGAAATTCTTCGTGTCGCATCCTTGGAAGATACCAAACTTAAACACCAAGTTTGGTTTTAACGGTTTTTTACTTTCCCCATACGCACTATGTACATAGTCTATAGAGAAAGTATTGCACTCCACCAAAAAATTTGATACCGAGATTTCACCGGAAATATATGTTTTAGGGTCCCCAATATCCAAAAAAAGCATTTTCACAAAAAGGTCCGTGTGTGTGTGTGTATGTGTGTGTGTGTGTGTGTGTGTGTGTGTGTGTGTGTGTGTGTGTGTGTCTGTGAACACGATAACTCAAAAATCAAAAGTAGGTAAAATACCAAACTTGGTATTTAAGTTTAGTATATTCCAGGGATGCGACACGAAGATTTTGAGAAAAATCCCCCCACTCCCAACTACCCTTTACATGGAACTTTTTTCGAAAATGTTGATTTTCTCAAAAATGGCTCTAACGATTTTGATTAAAATTGTGTATACCAAAGATATTTACCTACAAATAAAATGTATATCTTGAATTTTCTGGGAATAGCCTCTGAAGAGTAGTTTATTCTGGATGAATTTTACTAAATTTTGAATATCTGCTAAACCATAAGAGATGGACAAAAACTTACTATACAAAAAATGTAGAGCACATTAAAACAGACAATTTATATTATACATTTTTTTCGTGGAGTTCGTCGTTTTTGTGACATTCCTTATTTTTGGTTTCTGCTATGAAAAACGTATACTTTTCTCATACAGGAACTTGTCAACTCCTATCCATATAGACAAAGGAACTTCATTGACATAGCAACCAGCTTTTGACTATCACTTTAACCTATGGTTGTCCCTTATTTCGCTTCTACTTACAAGGAAGCGAGTAATTAGACTATTTCTGCTATTTTTGTCTGATTAGCATAAAGTAAATAGAAGTATAAGCTTTTTAAGAATTATTTGTTGCAGGGATATGGAGAAAGTCATGTGAATGGTACACATCAGATTTTTCGTTTTGAGCTATGCTGTCCACGCATAGCTAATAATGCGTTTTTCTAATAATGCTTTTTTTTATTTAGGGGGTCCCAAAACAGGTATTTCCGGTGAAATCTCGGTATCGAATTCTTGGGTGCATTACAATACCTTCTTTATTACACTATGTACATAGTACGTGCAGAGAAAGTAAAAAGGTTGCACCGTCATTATGATAAACATATATAGTCTACATAATCGTGGCGGAAAGATAAATCGTTGACTAAACTTGTTTGAAGCAGGACTGAAATCTATATCGTTTTATAAACTGCAATATGCAACTTTGGATCTTTGATAGCTATTACCAATTCTCTGATCGTCATTGGCATCGGCAACAGTTACGGGACAGTCCGTGCATATCAAATTCACGACAGCTCAAAAGATGGAGGAAAAACAAAGGCGCACTTCAGCAAATACTTCCCAACACTGGTTACTTCTAACTACTATGAGTTATCTACACTGCATCTAATTGAAGAAACACACAGATATTAATGATCATCTTACAGAACATACTGAAATCACCGAGGCTTTTTCAAAAAACGAACATAGAGCAGAAACTGAACTGGCTCTCTGGAATGCTGCAGGATGCGATACAGCTGCATCTGACTTGCCAAGCTCTTGCGAACGACAACGCCGTACTGAAGTCACGTGACATCGACTCTTAGTTAAAATCTCTTCTCGAATACAATCTGAAGAAGACATATCCTGCGAAAGTTATAACATTCACATACAAAATGCCCTTCATGCAAGCTTTCAGATAACTACGTATACAACACAAATACTCAAGAGTGTGAATATGACAATGTTACAAGTTTACAATTCAGAGCAAAATTAAAGACACACATGTAAATCATTATGAATGAAGATATTGGCTCATATCGGAAAGTGCTGTAAACTAAGAGAAACTAGTACAGTATTTCAATGCCATATAATGTGATTCAATGGAAAATGGATAGTTTTCAAGTTTTTAGAACTCTAATACCGCCTAACGAACCGGCTTATCCTCCAAAATCGAATGAGAGTAAGCGGGGTGACCCGCACCCTGAATCTTTGATAATATTATGTTCAGTGACACATTTCAGTGAATAATGTCACCCAATATAAATTTCACATTATGACAAATCGTTATTTTCCCATTTTTACTTTCTCTGCACGTACTATATACATAGTGTTTAGAGAAGGTATTGCATTCCACCCAGAAATTCGATACCGAGATTTCACTGGAAATACACGTTTTAGGTTTCCCTATATCCAAAAAAAATATTTTCAGAAAAAGGTCCGTGTGTGTGTGTGTGTGTGTGTGTGTGTGTGTGTGTGTGTGTGTGTGTGTGTGTCTGTCTGCCAACACCATAACTCAAAAACGAAAAGTCGGTAAAATACTAAACTTGATTCTTAAGTTATCTTCCAGGGATGTGACACGAATATTTAGAGAAAAATCCCTCTACCCAGAACTACCCTTTACATGGAAAAAATTTCGAAAATTTTGATTTTCTCAAAACTGGCTGTAAATATTTTGATATAAATGACGTATATTAAAGACATTTATATGGCAAATAAAATGTATATCTTCAATTTTCTGGGAAAAGCCTCTAAAGATCTCTTTATTCTAGATGATTTTTATTGAATTTTGCATAACTGGTAAACCGTGAGAGATAGACAAAAACTTACTACACAAAAAATGTTGAGCACGTTAAAGCACACAATTTAAATCCTATACATTTTTTCGAAGAGTTGATCGTTTTTGAGATATTTCTAGTTATTGGTTTCAGCTTTAAAAAAAACTTATACTTTTCTCATACAGGAATTTGTCAACTCCTGTCCATACAAACAAAGGAACTTCAGTCACATAGAAACCAGCTTTTGACTATCACTTTAACCTATGCTACTCCCTTATTTCGCTTCTACTTAGAAGGAAGCAAGTAATAAGACTATTTCTGCTAATTTTTCTCAATTGCATGAAGTTATAGAGGCTTTTTAACAATAATTTGTTGCAGAGATGTAGAGAAAGTCATGTGAATGGAACACATCAGATTTTTAACTGAAGTAATGTGTCAGGTTTGCACTTGCAAAATAAGGGTTACATGCAACGATTAGCACTTTAGTGTCGAGCAAGCTGTTAGGTAACTAATTGCTACGCTATTCTTGGACTGTGTAATTATATGGGACCACAACAAATGATATCTCTGGATTCATTGTATTATTATTACTAACGAACTATTCGACTTACAGCAATGAAGCCAGCAGTGATCGAAAGGAAAACAAATCAAAACTACTTTAAATTATGGCAGGAATAGTGTAAGGTCTAGCTCAGAATGAAAATCAACCTTAAAAATAATTGTGTTCCATTCACATGACTTTCTCTTCATCTCTGCAACAAATTATTGTTAGAAAGCTTATGCCTCTATTTACTTCATGCTAATTGAGAAAACATTAGCAGAAATAGTCTTATGAGTTGCTTCCATATAAGTAGAAGGAAAAAAGGGAGTACTATAGGTTAAAGTGATAGTCAAAAGCTGGTTGCTATGCGACTGAAGTTCCTGTGTTTGTATGGACAGCAGTTGACAAATTTCTGTGTGAGAAAAGTATGTTTTTCAATCCTGAAACAGAAAATCAGGAATATCTTAAAAACGATCAACTCCACGAAAAAAATGTATATAGCATAAATTGTGTTTTAATGTGCCCTACATTTTGTGTGTGTTAAAGCTTTGTCCATCTCTTACGGTTTAGCATTTATGCAGAAATCCGTAAAATGCATCCAGAACATCGTTAGAGCTATTTTTAAGAAAATCAAAATTTTCGAAATTTTTTCCAAGTAACGGGTAGTTTGGGGTGGGGGGATTTTCTTGAAAATCTTCGTGTGGCATCCATGGAAGATACCAAGTACCAAGTTTGGTTTTTAACGGTCTTTTCATTTTTGAGCTATGGTGCCCACACATACACACACACGGACATTTTTCTAAAAATGCTTTTTTTGGATTCAGAGGGTCTCAAAACATATATTTCCGGTGAGATCTCGGTATCGAATTTTTGGGTGCAATACAATACCTTCTCTATACACTATGTACATAGTGTGTGTATAGAAAGTAATAATCTGATGTGCAAATTATTCTTCATAGCTCATTCTTCTATTTACTTCATGCTAATAGAGAAAAAATTAGCAGAAATAGTCTTATTACTTGCTTCCTTGGAAGTAGAAGAGTAATAAGGGAGTACCATAGGTTAAAGTGACAGTCAAAAGCTGGTTGCTATGTGACTGAAGTTCCTTTGTTTGTATGGACAGGAGTTGACAAATTCCCGTATGAGAATAGTGTAAGTATTTTATTGCTGAAACCGAAAACAAGGAATATCTCAAAAACGATCAACTCCACGAAAAAAATGTACATAACATAAATTGTGTTTTTTAACGAACTCTACATTTTCTATTGGGTAGGTTTTTGTTAATTTCTTACGGTTTACCAGTTATGAAACATTCCTCAAAATTCTTCCAGAATAAAGATGTCTTCAGAGGCTATTCCCAGAAAATTCAAGATATACATTTTGTTTGTCAGGTAAATACGTATCTTTAATAAACAATATTTTAATCAAAATTGGTAAGTCATTTTTGAGGAAATCAAAATGTTCGAAAAATGTTCTATGTAAAGGATTGTTGGGGTGGGGGGATTTTCTTGAAAATCTTCGTGTCGCATCCTTGGAAGATACTGAACTTAAGTACCAAGTTATATATATGGGCATTTTTATAACTTTTGGGTGCAATATAATAGATACCTTCTCTATACTCTATGTACATAGTACGTGTAGAGACGTAAAACTTCGTTGCTAGATGCGCTGTTTTGTAATGAAAGCGTTCTCAGTACACAAAATTAAACATTGAATTGGATGTAAAGTTAAAAGTTTGCAAGTTTCGAGCTTATAGTTTACGTCAAACAAACGAAATTAACCAGAGGGCGATTCTTATCACATGACTGTTTTGCCATCTGACATCAGTTGTTGATTTGCCACGTATAATATGACGGACTGCTAATTACTGGAATATCTATAAAATCGCAGCAACCCCCAAGTAAATAAGTTACTGCAGTCTGCATATGCGTAAACGCGTTAGAAGCAGTCTTTTTAAACTCAGGTGTGAGTTGACCACTTGGTCTTTCTTCTTGATTTGCCAATGCTTTTAGTGCGAATGTCTACATACTGATAGGTTTGAATGCTAAATCTTAGGTTGTTATGTTTGTTCATTGTGAATAGGCGGTATAAAATGGCGGTACGAGGGAACAGCGAGCACATTTTATCCAGAAATTCCACACTATTACTGATTTTCCCACACATTTTTAAAAGTTGCATCAAGTAACAAGATAGTGCTTACTTTGTATTCACATTGTCAAGAATCCACTGGCAGGCATCTAGTTGGAAAGAAACCGCCGCAGAGGTTAACCGAGTCCAGAAGTTGACTGCGAAGGCAAGGTTAGAACTAGGAACAGCACAGCAGACAATGAGGATGAAGCCAGAATTCTATTTTCACTAGTATTTAACGGTTTTATATTACATACAGCACCATAGGCAGTGAACTTTAATGATACAAGAAATAAAATAATTGGGGAAGCAAATTTCAGTTATCCCCTGGAATTTGCCAGTTATGAGAACTGGGGATATACAGGTAGAGTGGAATTCCAGGACACAATGTTTTCGTCATAAAATTTGAACCACGGGTCTCCCAGTCTCTAGCTGGTTGCTCTACCACTGAGCTACCATCGCAACATGCCCACATAGTATTGAATATGAAGCCCGGGACTTAAAACGCTTATGAAATTGTAAGTCTCCATTGCGGTATGTAGTCTCAAAATAACGTGAGATCAGCTGGTGGTTTACCGGTTTTTGCGATGATAGCGCAGCTGCTTACCAAACGGGAGGCGGCGTGGGGATTTTTCCCCTCTGGGAGACCTGGACCAGGGTTCACTCAGCCTCGTGAGGTCCCTGGAGGGCCAATTGAGGAGCTATTATGGAGAAGTAGCAGCTCCAGGTCATGAGGACCGCATTAACCAGCTGCGGGTGTTCGAGGCGCAATACTGCACCCCATCCATGACGTTTGTCATGGACCGAGATGGCGGACGCAGCGGTTCCTTATGATCTGTCGTGCCATGGAGTTATTCTGTTGTTCTGGTTTACCGGGAAACATGCGAGTCAGTTGAGAAATTTAATGCTATGCCGACATGTTGCCATGGTAGCTCAGTGGTAGAGTAACCGGCTACAGACCGGGAGATCCTCAAATCCCGGCTATGGCATTGAATTTTTCAGTCTGACTCTGCTTATCCAACACTTTGTCACAACTAGAAAGGAAGAAGCTGACAGAGCTCGTACTCTTTGAGTAACCTGGTGGACACCTCAAGACCGTGTTCCCTTGGGAATAATAGAATGTGCAATAGCACGCAATGCAAGCAACAAACTGTGGAGGCAGCGGAAACCTGCTTTTAGAGCTGGCTATGTTTGTTGCTCATTCGTTTTGGAGTTATTTCTGATCGATGAAGCGACAGTAGTTGAATCGCTAAATATCATCCTTGCAACGTCTATATTTAAGGATAGGATAACTTCAACTTTCCACTTTCTTTGCAACTAAAATTAACCTCATAATAAGTTAAACGTCTCTGTAAGTGTACTTAGCACGAAACAGACAACCGCGAAAACTGTTAAAAGATGAAAGTCAGTGTTAATATGGACTTAATAACTCAAGTTTAATGGTAATAGGGCAGGGGGTTTAATACAACAAGGAATTAGAAGCAACAGTGTTTTTACAATAGTTTCCCTTTACTACATAAAGTACATTTTGTGTCATCAATAATGCTAAATTTATAAATTACTCCACGTTTTTAACTGAGTAGTATTAAGGAACTGCTGTAGTCAGAAGTAAAACTGCATGCCACTTAATTCTAAAAAGGAATATGCGCAAAAGCAAACGTTATCCTACTTTGTTTGTTTGTTTCTTTCTTTATTTTACAACTAGTGCTTCCAAACTGGCCTCGAAAAGGACAAATATAAACAATTGCGCAGTCGACAATTTTCTGTGCTGTTGAAACAGGTTTTGTGACAATGGATATCAAATCTAATAAAATTCGTGCTTTTAAAAGTCATTAGGTTATATGGGATTGACGGATAAGAAAATTGTGTGCTACAACACAGCTTTAATCTCTTTCTGGTGCCAAAACATATCAGCATCTTCTCATTTGGGTTTTTAGGAACAAGTTCACAACGTGCATTTATATCTTCTGTGTATTATCATGTTTATTGTGAAATCTACACTGCTCAAAAATTTAGAGGATCACATGTTTAAACCAAAACCAAAAATAATATGGTGAGATAATGTAAATTTGAACAATCAGATGTTATGTTTTGAAGTATTGTGTAAAACTACAATGAAGTTCTTCCAAACATCTGAATTAACCAGTGAAGTTGAAAAATCTGTGGAAATCAAGGTGAGTGCTCTCTGATGTACTGATTTATTTATTTAAAAAAAAAACAGGCTTTAACATAAATTTGTGGTAGAAAATTGTTATTTTGAGTTCTCTGAGGCTAATACAGAGGAATGAGCCATCTGAGTGAAACATCTGGCGCACAATCAGTTGCTTGGATTGAAGATGGCCACTCTATTCGCTTTGTCTGCAGGATTCTTCATGTCAGTCCTTCAGTCATCCATAGGGCTTGGAGACGATATATAGAGACAGGTAGGTTCAAGAGTCGGCCCGGACAAGGGCGTAAGAAGAAGACGATAGATATCTTGTCTTATCAGCTTTGGGCAGACGCAAATCTACAGTTAGAGATCTGCAAAATGACGTACGAACAACAAATGGAGTGTTGATTTCTGACGAGAAGCTGGGAAATGCAGGCATGAGCTCTAGAATCCCCGTTAAAGCCCCTCGTTTGACACGCCAGCACAAGGAAGCCAGGCTGAGATTTGCTCAGAATCATGTCAACTGGCAGCTGTTCTCTTCACAGACGAGTCAAGGTTTAAATTGACATGTTGTGGTGGTCGCACACGTGTACGGAAACGTCGTAGTGAACGTCTTGCTCCAGCCACTATTGTCAAACATGACAGATTTGGAGGCGGTTCGGTTATGGTTTGGGCTGGCATACTGCTGAGTCTCGGACAGAGCTTGTGGTTGTCCACAGCGCACGAATGCTGATGTTTACATTAATAACATTATCCTTCAACATGTCGTACCCTCTGCATATGGAATGGACCGTTCTTTGCTTCTACAGCACGATAATGCTAAACCCCATACAGCACGGAGTGTCTTACAAGAATGCCAATTTCGGGTAATGGACTGGCTGCGCACAGTCCTGACCTCAATCCGATTGAGCATTTGTGGGATACGCTGGAAAAAACTAGTTGCCTGCCGTGCCACAGATCCTGAGAGAACTCGGCAAATGCACTCACTGAAGAATGGGAGAAAATCCTACAAATTGCTATTAGCTGGCTAGTGTGAAGCATGCCACGTAGGTGTTATGCAGTTATTGCAGCCCATGGAGGACACATTAGGTACTTAGTGCTGAAATAACCACGGAAACATTGATTAGTAAACAATGTAATCTTATATTTTCACTTTGTTTTGTGCACCAGTCATTAATGTGATCGTATATCCAATCCTGTGAAATAAAAATGTATTACAATTCTTCAATCTATAATTACAACCTACGAAAATTTGAATTGTGTCAATATTTGTTTTGGGACAATGGTTAAACATTTGTTCCTCTAATTTGTTTGAGCAGTGCATTTCTGCCAAATCAAGGGGAAATATATATATATATATATATATATATATATATATATATATATATATATATATATCCCTGTGTGTGTAATTATTACTTATTTTCAATGCACTTTCACCCCAATTATCTCACATGAACTAGAGCACTGATATGACAAGATCTCCTTATTATAATAGGAGTAAAAAAACTGATTGATATTCCGATTTATCTCATTAGAATTGTTTATTTTGATATATTTTCATATTCACACTCTATTGGTTATATAATTAAATAATAAAATGCTTATAAAACTTTACCCGCAAGTTCTGAAGTTGCAACCCTCTGTCACAAAGAGCTGAAATAACGAGCAGATTGTAAAAGGAACAAACAAATGCAATTTATAAGGAATGGCGAAAAGGTGATTAACGAGGACGTTGTGCCTTCCTCCAATTCCCCTTAGAATGGCAGAGAGGCTGGTTTCCATTTATATTTTACATGCTGCTGAGTGATGTAATGCATGATTTCGTCACGCCTTCAATAAATGACTGTCGTATCTCAAAGTCCTAAGTGTGCATTTGTTTACAAAGAAGTTCTGTTGCAGCTATGGACAGAAGGTGGCAAGTTCGTAGCCCTGCACATAAACATTTATTCCTTAATCAACTGATTGTCAAAAGCCTTTACCTTCCTCTAGATAAAACATCAAAAGCTAAACATTTGAGTACAAGTTCTTTTTTATTTATAGCATTCGTATTATCTTTCTGTAGCCATTGCCAGTTCCGGCAATAAATGTGATTTGTTTACCTTCTTTACGTTAAGCATCATAGATTTGCCTCAAGTTGTTTAAAATTAGGCAGTAGAACTTAATTAATTGTAAGATGCGGATATTGAGCTCAGCTCGTCGCAAAACATGTAAAATTTTATTGGTAATAACTTCATAAAAGGGGGGAAGGACATTAGCATATATCAAATATATTGTAAAAGCACAATTTCTATTATTTTCTGAATTATTTCTTTGTATCTTTTCACCCCCACTGATTCGGATAATTTACAATGTGTGCTTACTCTGGGCGGTATTTAGAGCAGCTTTTGACACGTTTTATTTATTTAAATGTATATCACACCTAAACTGGGGGCGATCCATAGTGATCACTGACGCCAGCGCAGTCTCAACTGATAAGAGGTGATGTCATTCTTGTTGCAAGATGAAACAAACATTCCTCAATGTAGTTTCAGTTGGCGCCGAGTAATCGTAGTGTAATTGTAAATATAAGTAATGATATTGACAGTGACTTTGACTTTAGAAGCAACGATGAAGATAATTTATTATAAGATCCCCTATCCAGCGACTGAGAGGTGGACGGGACGAAGTGGCAACAGTGTGACGGAGCGACCACGAGGTAAGGGAACTGTCAGGGATCACTATGGTTCTCTCAAACTTTATATGGGAACATTTCTTTAGTAAACAGCAGGTCTGCTGCTATTAGCGCATTTGCAAGGAAAAGGTATAGCATGGTATCTGTGTAGGCACTGTTAAAAGTTTAAATCTAGTTATGGAAATACCCTCCGATTTTTTTTTTTTTTTTTTTTCTGGATACATAGTGCACCTCGATATAGAATTTTGGCAACATTTCTTATGCCACAAGTACGCAGTGGAGAAAGTAACAGTGAAGAACTACATTACAGATTACAGCAATAATAAAGCTGAAAGATACATTATATTAAATAATATTCACAAATTATTTGGCATCTACGTATAAACATAGCTTCTGAGAGGTTTTCATATATTTTTTTCCTTTGTCATTTCCGCTTTTGATATTTTATCTGAAATGCCCAACCTAGGTAACTAGTTTACCTAGGTATTTCAGGAACATAATGATTGACAGCATAAAATGACATCCAATATCTTACCTCAACGTCTTAATCTTGAAGATCCTGCCATCTCCGTTTTTATCCGTAAAGGTAACCTAGAAAAAAACAACTTTATTTTAAACTGCTGCAGGTACATAGGTCAAAAATATAATCCGAAGCATAGAAAGAGTGTCAGAACAGGTGCTGCCCAAAATTGGAAATGCCTGTATATCGTGACTAGCACCACTGTTATCGGAATACGCTGATGTACAAAATAGCATGCATTTTCATCCATGAACTTTCCATTTCCACATAAAAGCAAGCCTGAATTATTAAACACGCTTTATTCACTGTTGAATTCTGTACAACGTGTATTTTTCATGTGCCAGTTTAACACAGGTTCCATTTTTATTTCGAAAATCCTTAAACAATAACCATTTCCAAAAAGATAAGCTCCACTGGTCAAGTTCCTCAAACACACATATAAAAAAGCAATAAAAACGAATTTTAATAAAACATTGGAAGTTAAAATAGTAAATTACCCAAAAAGTTGGTAAAAAAAAGTTCTTTAAAAAGTTTATTTGAATCCATTTCTGTGGATAAAACTGGTGAGAAATGGGGGGGGGGGGGGAATTTACGCAAAAGAAACGAATATATCAATGCTTTATAACAGTGGTGGCCGGCCTTAACCTACCCTCCCTACAAACATTTGATACAATAATTCTCCATTATATTATCAGATAAAATGCATCAAATTGAAAAATTTGAACAATTCTTTTTTTGTTGTGTTCTTTATTGCCACGACAAGGTTTGTGAAAAAGATGTTTAAAAATAGTACGGCAAAGTATTTAAAACCTCATAATATGAATAAAAATCGTGCCAAGCGAACCATTTCGCTTAATAGCCACCAGATGGCAGTGATACCATCGGTTATTTGTTGTTAAATTGTCGTAGTCGTGCTATATTTTCCCTCCCCATTTAATGTTAAGGTAGCCCTTCAGTTTATTGACACAATGACGCAATGCAGCAATGACATTCAAATACATTTTTATATACTAACCGTCCTTTTCTTACTCCTATTGTTTAAAATAAAGCAGCAAAGAAGCTTTCCTGGCGACTAACAGCTAGAGTAAGTACTTATTTATTTGCCACTAGATGGCAATAGTGGTATTTTTCCTCCCATTGGAATGTTAAGGTAAGGCAACAGTTCAACGAAATGACACAACGCAGCAATGAAATTAAAGTACATTTTTATGTATCAACTGTCCTTTTCTTACTACGTTTAAAATAAAGAAGTTTTCCTGACGACGAACACCTAAAATACGTACTTATTTGCCACCAGATGGCTTTTCTTCTTCAATGCTAAGGGAGTGCACAATCGCGCAAGATAACTTTGAAAATAAAACATATTTCTTATGTATTAACTATAGTTCCCTTGGTCACATCGTTTAAATAAAGAAATGACTATATTTTTGTTGTAATTCTTTAAATTAAACAAGTTATAAACAATGCACATAACCATTAACCCTTCTTGGAATCTGAAAATGACGGGATCCGTTTTAGATTTAACTTCCTATTGCAGATGGTTATTTGACGTTATGTGGTACATGAGATAGCTAAATACATGAAAATACCCGCGTCACCATCACACTGCAATTGCGGTGCTCTTATCATATTTGATTAAGTAATATTTTGAATTAAATGGAGAAATTTTATAGACAAAAGCTATCATCAAATAAAAGCTTATCAATTGCCCAATCAGATCTAGTGAGACAACCGGAATTTTAATTGTGGCTGCCCCGATAAGAGTTATATAGCACGCCTGGGTAGTGTGGTGTAGCGTGTCTGCTTCACATTCAAAAGGTCGTGAGTTCAAATCTCGCTTAGGGTAAGTTACCCGGATAAGGTTTTTTTCGGGGTTTTCCCTTATCCTGAGAAGACGAATGTCGAGTAGCTTTAAGCTCCATGGATCCCGAGATCATTTGAGCATTATTTCCCCTATTTCATTTATCGTCCGATAGGACCAAAATAGGTTAAAGGACGTTAAGCTACAAAAAAGTTATTACTTCTCTACACGTACTATGTACATAGTGTATAAAGAAGATATTGTAATGCACCAAAAAATTCCATACTGAGATTTCATCGGAAATATATGTTTTAGGACCCATTGAATCCAAAAACCGCATTTCTAGAAAAAGGTCCGTATTTGTGTGTGTGTGTGTGTGTGTGTACAGTATAGCTGTACACACACACACACACACACACACACACACACACCGTTAAATACCAAACTTGCAAGGATGCGACACGAAGATTTTGAAGAAAATCCCCCACCCCCAACTACCCTTTACATGGAACTTTTTTCGAAATTTTTTATTTTCTCAGAAATGGCTCTAACGATTTTGATTAAAATATCGTATATTAAAGATATTTACCTGACAAATAATATGTTTATCTTGAATTTTCTGGGAATAGCCTCCGACGACTACTTTATTCTGGATGAATTTTACGGAATTTTGAATAACTACTAAACCGTAAGAGATAGACAAAAACTTACCACACAAAAAGCGTAGATCACATTAAAACACACAATTTATGTTCCATACATTTTTCTCATGGAGTTAATCGTTTTTGATATATCTATTCCTTGTTTTTGGTTTCAGCTTTGAAAAACTTAAATTTTTCTCATACAGGAATTTGTCAACCATACAAACAAAGGAACTTCAGTCAATTAGCAACCAGCTTTTGTGTATCATTTTAACCTATGCTACTCCCTTATTTCGCTTCTACTTACAAGGAAGCAAGTAATAAGACTATTTCTGGTAATTTTTTCCTCAATTAGCACGAGCTTTTTAACAATAATTTGTTGCAGAGATGTAGAGAAAAATCATGTGAATGGAACACATCAGATTATTTTTGTTTCGTTCTTTCTTCTTTGGGATTTTCCCTCATTCTCAGAAGACGAGTCGGGTGCTAACGTGCAGCCTGGGCGCATCTGAGCATCATTTCACTCATCTTCCTATATGAACTTTCAGGTTGAAGGCCGCTAAAGAAAGAAAAAAAAATCTTATGTGTTACACTCACATGACTGTCTCTAGCTGCTCTGCAAACAAATTTCTTACAAAAGATTGTTTTTTCTATACAATGTTAATTGAGATAAAACAGCAGAATGTTCTTATTACTTAGCTCCTTATAAGCAGAAGGAAACTAAAGGAATGCGCTATGCTAAAATGATAGTCAAATGTTTTAAAAGCTATGGTTATGCGATTGTCATTGCAAATCGCTTCTTTGCTTGGTCAGGAGTAGAACAAAACAAAAACGGACACTTCCTTTCTGAGAAAAGTATAAGTACTTTACAACTAAACCAATAACAAGGAATATCTGGGAAACGTTACTTGCACAACAAAAACGTAAAGGACATAAATTGTGTGTTTTGACGAGATCTACATTTTTTGCGCAGCAAGTTTTTGCCTATCTCTTACGGTTTAGCAATTAAGCACAATTCGGGAAAATTCATCCGGAATACAGAGGTCTTCAGAGGCTATTCCCAGAAAATTCAATATATACAGTTTATTTGGGATGTAAATATCTTTAATATATGGGATTTTAATCAAAATCGTTAGCCATTTTTTAGAAAATCAAAATTTTCGAAAACTTTTCTATGTAAAGGGTAGTTTTGTGGTGGGGGATTTTCTTGAAAATCTTCCTGTCGCATCCTTGAAAGATGCCAAACCCAAATACCAAGTTTGGCAATTAACGGTCTTTTCGTTTTTGAGCTATGCTACACACACGCACGCACGCACGCGCACACACACACACATACCTTCTTCCAAAAAATGGAGGAACCAAAACATATATTTCCGGTGAAATCTCGACATCGAATTTTGGGTGGAATGCAATACCTTCTCTATCCACTATGTACATTGTACATGCGGGCTAGAGAAAGTAAAAATTAAATTTAAATTATGATTAAATCCGCCAATTTTTGGTTATCATAGCAATACACACCATTTTCCCCATAAACTGATTTCTGATTCACGGTACTGCAAAACGTAGATGTTTAATGAAATCTGGATATCAATGTTTGTATTCTGTACCTCGGAGAGATACGTCAAAGAGTAATAATGGAAATACCAAATAGCTTAAACCTCTCATGTATGCATCACAAAGTCACATGAATACCTTCACTGTGTTCTATGAAGACAAGAGCAAGCATTCAGATATAAAAGGATATATGAGGGTCGGCTGATAAGTCCCGGGCCTCACACACATATGGCGCCACTTGGCCAGATAGACGGAAGCATGGTATAGTTTAACTCTAGACTAGCTTGTATCCATAGTTACAGGTCAATAGCTTGTTGAGCTTTTGAATGACAGCATTTTAAACAAGACAACTTTGGAGTTTTCACGAAAATGGTGCATTTGGAAAAACAAGCAGTGATTAAATACTTCCATTTGAAAGGCTTAACGCCTAAAGAAATCAAGGAGGTAAAGACTCTCCCTCTTCATTTACAATGATTAAAAGCTGGGTTGCAGAGTTTAAAATGGGGCGTACGAGCATCAGTGATGAGCCTCGCTCTGGACGCCCTGTAGAAGTGAAAACTCCAGAGATCATTGAGCAAATTCATCGTTTAGTACTGGAGGACCGAAGATTAAAGTTGTTTGAGATAGCAGAGGCTGTAAATATATCAAAAGAACGCGCAGGTAATATTTTAATTAATGTTTTGGGCTTTCACAAGGTCTGTGCAAGATGAGTGCTGCGTTTGTTGACATCTAATCAATAGTTGCAAAGAAAAACTGTTTCTCTTAAGAATGTGGAGCAGTACCGTAAAAATCACAGTGAATTTTTGAGACGGCTTATTACCATGGATGAAGCTTGGATACATCTCTGCACTCCAGAAAGTAAATCACAATCAAAACAGTGGATTGCGCCAAGTTAACCAACTCCAAAAATGGCAAAGTCAATTTTGTCGGCTAACAAGGTTATGGCGAATGTTTTCTGGGATGAACAGGGAATTATTTTTATTGATTACTTGGACAAGGGTATAGAGGTGAAAAGAAAAAAACCTCATTTAGTAAAAAACAAAATTTTGTTTCATCACGACAGCGCTCCGGCCCATCGTTTAGTAATTGCAAGGGGAAAAATGTGCGAGTTAAAGTTGGAATTGCTTGAACATGCACACTATTCGCCAGATCTAATACCTCCCAAACCTCAAAAAATTTCTTGGAGAACGAAGATTTCACAGCAACGAGGCCATTGATGCGTTAAACAGCTATTTTGAGGATCTTGATAAATCGCACTTCAGAGATGGTTTAATTGAATTAGAGCACCGATATGACAAATGTATTAGCCTTTCTGGAGATTATGTTGAGAAATAAAGCAAGAAAAAAAAATCTTTAAATGCTGTTTTCATTGAGAGGCCCGGGACTTATCAGCAGACCCTAATATATTTACAATGGACCTACTGATAAGCACATGCGAATTAAGCTGTTATAAATGCATATAACCTTATATTGAGGTAGCGAGCAATTGCATTAGGGCCGCAGCAAATGAAGGCAATGTCAGCAATACCTCTGGTGGTTGGACTGTGCAAAATCGATCCCAAAATTAGTGCGTACCACATAAATTTTCCGGAACAAATCCGCGCACAAGAAGATTTGAAATTGCATATCTCCCCTTCCCAATTTTACAATATCCTCCTGTTCCCAGTGCAAACGATGGAGCATTTTATGGGTTAGAACTCCTGTATAAGCCTCGGCTCAACCTCCAGAGGATACGTGCATTAATTCCCTCCCCGAAAGACATTTAAAATTCTTTAAGTGATATTAATTGGAATTACCTCATTAATGAGATATTTTAACCTGCTAGGTACAACAATTATGTTTTAAATATAACTTTTCTCGGGCTATCAGCCAGGTGAATTCTGGAATAATTTCCAAGCTTTCAAGAGCTAACGTCGCTCTCATCTTCAAGGAATGATGTAGAGACTCCGGGTACGCCTTATATATAGTAGTCCGGTGGAGGGGGGGGGGGCCGGCCAGATGCCGCTCTGTGATTGGCCCGGGTCCGGTATGGGAGGCGTTGACTAGGAACCAATGGTCTCCGTTGCCGGGACGGACTGCTCTGATTGGCCCGTTGACAGATGTGAGCCTGTATTAAAACTAGGGCTAGCTTTTGGCAGTTTCACAAATAATTTATGTTTTAAATACAGCTTTAAAACTAGCACTGCCATTTTGTACTATGAATTCTGTACCACTTCTCAGAAGTACAAAATCTTATGCGTTCCATTCCATGACTTTCTCAACATCTCTGTAACAAATTATTGTTTATAAAACTCATTCTAATCGAATAAACATTAGCAGAAACGGTTTTATGACTTAGGTCCTTAAAGGAATACCTTAGGCTAAATCTACAGTCATGTGTTTTAAAATGTGGTTGCTATGGGATTGAAATCCGTTTCTTTATGCGGACAGAAATTGACTAGTTCCCGTA
The DNA here is from genome assembly GCA_030762935.1 of Hymenopus coronatus. Lineage (NCBI taxonomy): Eukaryota > Metazoa > Arthropoda > Insecta > Mantodea > Hymenopodidae > Hymenopus > Hymenopus coronatus. Next base: position 169,711,960 of record CM060881.1, on the reverse strand, counting down.
TGAGAAAAGTATAAGTACTTTAAAACTGAAACCAATAACAAGGAATATGTTAAATACAGTCAATTCCACGAATATGAAGCAGACCTCCACACTGCCCGGGCTGGCTATACACAAACTGTATATGTCGTTAAAACACACAATTTATATCATATGCTTATTATTATTATTATTATTTTAAGCTAGCTATTTCAGAGATATTCACTATTATTGTTTTCTTTTTTAAAATACTTAAAATTTTATTAAACTAAAATTCCTCGTCCGCATAGCGACAACTGTTTAAAAAGTCCTGACACTTTAGCCTAGTGCATTCCCTTATTTCCCTTCTATTTATAAGGAACTAAGTAATAACACCATTCTGGTAATGTTTATTTTATTAGCATTTTGTAGTTAAAAGAAATCATTTGTAAGAATAGTTTTTTGCAGAACAGCTAGTGAAAATCGTGTGATTGGAACACATCAAATTTCTAATACTGATATTTTTCCAAGGGCAGAAATCATCGCATCGAACTTTCGTGGAATGCAATACCTTCTCTACCTACTAGTACTTGTCATGCAATAACTGTTCCGTCACGCCCAACACTGGGTTTTTGTGCTCGGGTGAATTTGTTGCAGCGACATGTGGTATGGTTTGCTAACATTTGCATCAGGCGGATCGATGATCAATATAATTGTATATTCTCACATTGACTAGAATATGCATGAGAAGTGAAATATATTGTGCATGATAAAAGCCTTTCATGCACTTATGCTATCAAAATTGTATCCATATTTGTGTGCTTGTTTCAGTAGATATGGACGTACTTATGCATCACTACTGCAAGTGTGTTTACTTACACAATGAGATCACTTGCAAGAATCTTGTGGGTGATTGGATATGGCAGGAAGTGGAAAGGTGTATTCCACCTTAAAAGTCTATACCTATTGGTTAGTTCAAGAGTTTTTTTGTGATTTGATTTTGACTAAAATGTCGCATTTGAGAACAGCCAAAGTAAATACACACAATGTCCTGGTTTTCCTTGCAATATTCACTGAAGTCACTTTCATGTCTAGGATACTCATATATCGCACGGGTGGTGTACCTAATTAAGAAACTACAACATTTTCCGTTTACAGTACGACCATGCAATGAAATAGAATTACAATTAAAAAATTTGACAATCCTTTACTGTAATGTCTTGTAATGTACAAATAGCGCCGATGGTCTGCCGACTCTCGAGCACGCAACGTGCAACTGCCCATGCGAAAAACACGGAAATTTAAAGTATATTCCACTTCTAACAATTAACCATGGGATTTATCGTCATTGCGAATGCAAGGCGCACCGGAAATTTTACTCTGAAGTTTTATATTCAAATCTACATTCGTATTAGTTGCTGCTAAAATGGCTCGTTCGCTCAACCAAACATAGTTTTATGTAATTTGCACCAATATTTGGGGACATTTTCGATACTAATTCTTCCTTAGACGTTGTAAAGTGATAAAAATTTGGTGGAAACGAAATGAAGCCAGTAGAAGTGTCAACAGGAATTTTCCCATTGCCAATGTCTAACAATGCTTTTGCATCTCAAAAGTGTAATGAAGTGCAATGAACTGCATAATGTAGCATATTATATAGTTGGTACTGTGAAAAGGAGGAAGTCAGCGCACCCATAAGGTAGTGTGGAAAGAATGGCATGCAGTTAACAGCGTGGGTAAGCAAGGATGTCGTTGCCATAATAACAGTAAAGGCAGCGCTTCTATAGTGTAGCAAGTAAACGCTGAAATAGGTAATGAATTACTTTAAAAAGAAAGTCACATTATTGCTTCTTCCGAATCTCTATCTTTCCTTTATTCCTAATGTTTTCCTAATAATACCTTAACATTGAACGGGAAGGAAAAATAAGACGAACTACCAATGCCATTTAGCAACAAATAACCGTGGTACCACTGCCATCTGGCGGCAATTAACCGATTGCGTTCCCTTGGCACTGTATGCTGATTCATATTATGAGACTTTAAAAACCTTCGCCTATGGCTTTTAAATATTTTCTTCTACACCAACCTTATCGTGACAATAACGAACACAACAAAAAAAGAATTGTTCAATTTGCTACAGTCGTTCGGAAGTGATGCGCGGACTTACATTTCGGCGATTCACATCACATCACAAAACACACACACACACACACACACACACACACACACACACACACACACACACACACACACACACAGAGTATACTCTCGACTATCCGGGGTAATGTGTGGAAGAAGCACGAATAATCGGGAAACCCTAATTTAATATTTTTAAGGTACAACATACATGTGTAAATAGGAAATTACGTTTAAAAGCTTTTTTCAACATGCATTCTTTGTTCAAAAGTTTATTCTGCTTCTGTGCATAAGTATTGTTTTTCTTTAGGAAACAGCAATAAAGGATCCGCCGCGTGACATAAAGTGTCACTCCCATTGTTTAAATGATCACCGCGTGACAACGGAGAACCGTTGCCATTGTTAATAGGTTAACTTCCTATTGCCGGTTCACCGTACAAGTGTCAACGAAGCAAGTTAATCGGGAGTATGCTGTATATATTGCATAACCTACAAACAGGACAAAGGTTGATATTATTATTATTATTGTTATTATCATCGTTATTTTTATTATGCTTGCAAATAGACGTGAACACTCTAGTTGCGCAGTACAAAGAGTGGGAGGAAAGAGGCGGAGTCTTCAAGCGATAGCCAGCAGCATTGCCGGCCGACCTCAGCATCAGTTCATGCCACTGCGCACCATGTTGACAGTGTTCATGTTTATTTGCAAGCTCATGAGCTGGTGGTTCATATCGAACAATGAATACAATGGGTGAAATGATATTCTAAGGAACGACATAGAGCATAATATTGTCCTATAGAGTAGGATCGAATGGATCTGACGGGCTCGACACCACTCTGAACCATGTCCCTCAAAGGGCGCCCGGGAGGGAGGGATTAGGTAAGAGGAGACATTGGCTCCCGAAACCAGCGACAGAAAAGCAATGACCGGGTCCCCACAGTTTCCAGCTTGCGCGCCCCAAAGACCGAAAGGTATTCCGGGATCCTGCTCAACAAGCACTCCCAAGGGGCAGTTCTTATACCCCGGCAACTACTCGAAGATCGAGGGACCATATTCCATGCACGCCGCACCAAAAAACAGTCACCCACACTTCCACGCTGAAACAGAACAAACGGGACGAAGGAATCATAATGAAATTATTAATGACGCGACATGAAGGGTTAGAAAATTGGGGGGGAGATGAGAGAAATAACTACACCATTCCCCTGATGACACGGGAAACCCCGAAAAAACAAAGATTAAAGTAGTTGATCACCGTGAATCGAAGTCGGTATCTCCGAATGCAAATTTTACACACTATCAAATTCACCTCTCCCATATTCAACATTAAATCCTGACACCAATTCAGATTCTCCCTTCCTCGCTTGGTTTAAAGTTTTCCGACGTCCGTATTCTCAGGATAAGCAAAACCTCGTGGGGAAGGGGTATGTTTTCCAGGTAACTCACCCTAATCGAGATTCGTACTCAAGATCTCTTGAATGTGAGGTAGGGTGTTGGTTTGTTAAATCCATGGTTAATGTCAAATGTCCTTTTGTCGTGGGATGTTTCCCAAGTCCTGTATGAAGTTTTTACAAAATTAAAATATACTTGGGTGCTTTTTTGCCTATTCCCAATAAAAAGGCAGACTTGAGATTCTTCATTTGTACAGCACCTTTTAACTTAAGGTAAGGAGATTTTGACTTTAAAAACAACTCATAGCGTTAGCAATTCTTCGAACTTGCGCCAGCTGTATTGCGATCTCTATGGAGAAGCTTCAAGAAATATTCATCCTTAGATTCTCCTGAATCTCCTTTTTTTTTGGACAAAACGCCCAAAGGGTGGTGAAAACGCCGCGCAAAGAGTGTAAGGTCTTAATTATTTCCACCTTAACCAGATAACTGCCCAACATGTTAGCTCGTAGTAATTTGGCTGCCTGGGATGGTGTAACTGCCTCTACCAGGAGTGCAACGTTTCGCTCTCGAATGCAGGATTGAACCGGACCAGCAATTGTATCTAAGCCGTTTTGGATGCCAAAAGGGCTCACCACGTGATTTCCTGCCTTGCTCCGTTCTAGTGAACACTAAGTAGCGAGGATCATTGAGCTCAACTATTTATTTTCCCTGGACATTTGGATTGTTATGGATTTTGCCATAAAAAGACAAATTCATCCCCCAGTGCTTCCCACCCACCTCCGAGCCCAACAATGAGTCGCCCCACTGGGGTGACAGGGCTACATAGGAGATACAGCAGGTTCGCAGCCCCACTCACCCTAGAGTTCGTATAGTACCTAGTCCTGAACAATTGACTAGGGGTGGGTAGCACCTAGCCTCTGTTTAAGCGAAGCAGAAACCAAAGGAGTATGAGGTTGCGCTCGGTTACTGCACGGCCTGCACGTGGATGGGCGATTTGACGGACTGACTCCCTCACCACTCGGAGGTTGCCTACACGAGGGAGTCAGGTTGGCTTGGGACTCCGGATGCGCCAAACCCGTACTTACCCTGGGGAGGAGGTACTATCTGGATATTGCGCACCCTTCCCGGTTACTGCACGGCCTGCACGTGGATGGGCGCTTTGACGGACTGACTCCCTCACCACTCGGAGGTTGCCTACACGAGGGAGTCAGGTTGGCTTGGGACTCCGGATGCGCCAAACCCGTACTTACCCTGTGGAGGAGGTACTATCTGGATATTTATCAGCTTACTTAAGGGAAGTTCCTACCAACAGAAAAAACACGGGGATTTCGAAGTACATCAGAAGTACATCGTCTAGTCCAAAACATGAAAAAAAATACTTATTAAATGTTAATTTTTTCCCAAGAATAGATAAATTCGCCTTCTAGAGATATTAAACCATATTTGGACAAACACAAGTTTTACAGATTCGCAGCATAGTAATTCCTGTTCCAAAACTACATACCTACCTCCCTCTCTAAAATTGAAAATTGCTCACCCACAGCTCTCACCTGCACTTGTGCAAGCTTTTGAATCAATAATAAACAAAATACCTGTGTGGAAACTGGAGAAACTAAATTCATATCGACTTATCAAAGCAGCTTCCGTCTGTTTGCTCCTAGCTTTTACTACTTATGGCACCGCAGGCGATAACACTGGTGAAATACGGAATGAAGATGGAGCAACCGGTGGAATGCGATGGCGGGGGAAACCCGAGAACCCGGAGTAAACCCGCTCCTGCTCCGCTTTGTCCACCACAAATCTCATATGCGGTCGCTTGGAACCGAACCCGCCTAGGTGAGAGGCGAGTGGTTTAACCACACGGCGCAGCCATTATGATTAAAGCAATTCGACATCAAAGCACACCTATTCTAGTTCATTCACAACTACTCAAGATCGCCTACTTTTAGTCGGTATAATCAATAAAACTTTATCGGAAGAAGTATACCCACAAAATGGTTTTCTTCAAGGCTCAATCACCATTAGCACACTTTTATTAATCGTTATACAATTTAGCACTGAATAGGCTCAAACAACTAGAGCCTTCGCCTTTGCGAGCGATCTTACGATATCTGTAAAGGGGAAAACTCACCACGCACACAAGCACTTCTCGAAACATGAAATGATCTACAAGATTGGATCCAATATACTGGACTTAAATTCTCTAACATAAAACCAAATGTATACGGTTCTCAAAATTCGCTACCCAAATAACTTACTATAACTTGCCAACACATTGAAGTTGTAAATCCCATATTTCAAATATCAGCTCTAAGTATTTCGTTTAGGCGCACAACGCGTCAGTCCCACTTCTAGTTTACAAATGAAAGTTTATCAAGAACCAAGGGGAAAATAAGAGATCCCCAAGATATAACTACAGCAAGCAGCTTTATAAAACGCTCCACATTTCAAAAATATAACTTTCTTCTTGAAAGACAAATGTTTAAACAAGATTTAAATACAGCCAATAAAAATGCATAATATGTGGATAATATGTTACACTGCTCTAGCGCTGTTCAAGGATGAACAATCTAAAACAGTCAATGTACAGTACTGAATGTACATAGGTATTATTACTATATAGGCGGACAAACGTCAAATTTGATCTATTCGTCAAAGCCATTACAAAAAAATAAAAATCTGATGTGTTCCATTCACATGGCTTTCTCTACATCTTTGCAAGGAAGTATTGTTAAAAAGCTTATGATTCTATTTACTTCATGCTAATCGTGAAAAAATTAGCAGAAATAGTCTTATTACTTGCTTCCTTGTAAGTAGAAGGGAAATAAGGGAGTATCATAGGTTAAAATGATAGTCAAAAGCTGGTTACTATGTGATTGAAGTTCCTTGTTTGTATGGACAGGAGTATGAGACAGTGTTTTTTAAAGCTGAAACAATAACAAGGAATATCTCCAAAAAGATCAACTTCACGAGAAAAAAGTATATAACATAAATTGTGTGCTTTAACGTGCTCTACATTTTTTGTGTGGTAAGTTTTTGTCCATCTCTTACGGTTTAGCAGTTATGCAAAATTCCGTAAAATTCATCCAGAATAAAGTAGCCTTCAGAGGCTATTCCCAGAAAATTCAAGATATGCATTTTATTTGGTGTGTAAATATCTTAAATATAAGAGATCTTAATCAAAAGTTTCGAAGAAAGTTCCATATAAAAGGTAGTTGGCGTTGGGGGGATTTTCTTGAAAATATTCGTGTCGCGTCCTTGGAAGGTACCAAACCTAAATACTTAGCTTGGCATTCAACGGTCTTTTATACACACACACACACAGACCTTTTTCCAAAAATACTATTTTTAGATTCACGGGCACCCAAACCATGTATTTCCGGTGAAATCTCAGTAACGAATTTTGGATGGAATATACTACCTTCTCTATACACTATAAACATAGTACTTGTAGAGAAAGTAAAAATAACATCGAATAAGAAATTCATTAACCGTCATTTAGTTAGGTTATCAAGACATGAAGAATACATTTGTAAGAATAGTTTATACAACAGCGTATCGAGAAACGTGTGTCAATATTACTAACATACCTGTTCTTTTGACATTGAATAAAAGGAAATACAAACGATATGAATGCCGGTATGTATAGACTATGCGAATGGTTTATCGAGAGGGTAGGATAAAAATCATTGCACTGTGAAGCTTGTATACAATAATTAATTATTCAGGGCGCTGTCGCGAAGTCATTACTTCAGCGTAAAACAAACACGCGAAACCAGGCGCTTAAGGAAGAAGTGAAGATCAGACATATGGATTAGCTGTGTCTTGTATACTTCAGACTTGCCTTACCTGTTCCTTGTGTGTATTAATGCGACGAAAAGTGAGGAAAAAAGCCTTCTGCCTACAATAAGCAAACTATATTTTCACTCGCCACGCATGTACACAGAATCACCTCCCAAGAGGATGGCATCTACACCACTTTCATGCTTCCAGAGTCAGGGGAATTGTAAATAGTTCTAAAAAATTCGATGTGTTGCATTCACATGACTTACCCTACATCTCTGCAACAAATTTATGTTAAAAAGCTTATGCATCTTTTTACATCATGCTAATCGAGAAAAAAATTAGCAGAAATAATCTTATTACTTGCTGCCTAGCAAGCAGAAGGGAAATAAGGGAGTACAATAGGCTAAAGTATTAGTAAAACGCTGGTTGCTATGTGACTGAAGTCCCTTTGTTTCTTTGGACAGCAGTTGACAAATTCCCGTATGACAAAAGTATAAGTATTTTAAAGCTGAAACAAATAACAAGGAATATCTTAAAAACGGTCCGCCCTACGAAAAAGAAATGTATGCCTATAATAAATTGTGTGTTATAACGTGTTCTACAGTTTCTGTTAGGTAAGTTTTTGTCTATCTCTTGCGGTTTACCACGTACACAAAATTCCGTAAAATTCATCCAGAATAAAGCAGTCTTCAAGGGTTCCCAGAAAATTCAAGATTTACATTTTATTTGTCTCTAATATGAGATATTTTAATGAAATTCGTTAGAGCCATTTTTGAGAAAATAAAAAAATGTGAAAATTTGTCCCTGCTGGGTTGGGGGGAATATTCGTGTCAAACCCTTGGAAGATATTGAACTTAAATACCAAGTTTCGTATTTAACCGACTTTTCGTTTTTAAGCTATGCTGTCCACAGACACACACACGCGGACCTTTTTCTAAAAATGTTTTTTTTATTCAGGGGGACCCAAAACATGTATTTCCGGTGTAATCTCTGTATCGAATTTTTGGGTGCAATACAATACTTTATATACTATGTGCATAGTACGTGTAGAGAAACTAAAAAGAATATTCGACTGGATGGACAATCTTTGAATCATTTCTAGCTTTAATGACAAAATTTCATATGCGCTTAACTAATCATACCTATTATGTCTTTCATAGCAAGTTTTCCTTTAGCTAATTGGTAGATATTTTGTATTTTTACTTTCTCTACATGTACTATGTGCATAGTGTATAGAGAAGGTATTGCACTCCACCCAAAATTTTCATGCCGAGATTTCGCCAGAAATACACGTTTTGGGTTCCCCTGAATAAAAAAAGTGCATTTTTAGTAAAAGGTCCGTGTGTATGTGTGTGTCTGTGGACAGCATAGCTCAAAAACGAAAAAACCGTTAAATACCACGTTAAGGATGCGACACGAGGATTTTCAAGAAAATCCCTTTACGTGGAACTTTTTTCGAACTTTTTTATTTTCTTCAAAATGGCTCTAGCGATTTTCATTAAAATATCGTACATTAAAGAAAAAATACCTGAAAAATGTATATGGATTTTCTGGGAATAGACTACTTTATTTTGGATGAATTTTACGGAATTTTGCATAAGAGATGGGCAAAAACTTACCACACAACTTATGTTATACACATTTTTTTTTTCGTGAAGTTCTTCGTTTTTTAATTATTCCTCTTTTTTTATTGTTTCATTTATATTGCCCCTTCAATTAAGGTTATATCGGGGGCTTTCCACTTGAAACAACTCGTCTGTAGGTTCTTTTTACGTTGGTTTAATCATTTTGTTTTACTCAAACACACGCACACATTCACACTCACAAACAAGCTTCCAGACTCTGTGGGGGATAAGGAATAATTCTGGCTAGAGAAAAATTCCCCGCCCCAGCCGGGAATCGAACCCGGGTGAGAAGTCAGCTCGTTGACCACTCGACCACGAAGGCAGTCAGTTATTCCTTTTTATTGCGTTGAGCCTTGAAAAATTAGTACTCTTCTCATACAGGAATTTGTCCACTCCTATCCATACAAACAATGGAACTTCAGTCACGTAGCAACCAGCTTTTGACTATCACTTTAACCTATGGTACTCCCTTATTTCGCTTCTACTTACGAGGAAGCAAGTAATAAGACTATTTCTGCTAATTTTTTCTTGATTAGCATGAAGTAAATGAAGCACAAGCTTTTTGACAGTAATATGTTGCAGAGATATAGAGAAAGTCATGAGAATGGAACACATCAGATTTTTTTTTTTCCATTCTTTTTATTTTCCCCATATGGTGCCGAAGTGGTATTTTGCAATCATATGAGATTTGTTTCAAGCTATTAATTAGTTTTCTCAAAGAGAGGCAGATAACAATAAATAGTCCCCTCCCATCATAGTCTTTCGCTGTTATTACATTTTGTGTGCTTTGTACTCAAAAGAGAACAATAACTTGCGACGTTAAGTTGTTAAACAGCAGCTAGGATTTTCTTGTTCTCTGCCAGAACTACACAGACAAAAATGCTGTTTCTATCACATAGTTATTCTGTTTCAGCTCATATTTTGTTCTTGGTTTATTTATTTTAGAAGTATTAATGTCACAAGCTTTTACGATGAAAACAAAAAATAAAAGGAAAAGAATTGAAAACTTTCACTATAGATGACGCATTTACACCTGGTAAACTGCAGGTTTGCAACAAGGAGGATTTCGAAATCTGCTAAAGATAGAACAAAATTACTACACATTTCTGAATTTTAATTCGTCATAAGATTTCCTGTCATTAGTTTTGGTAAGAGATGGTTCTTGTGACTTCTACACAATCCAGTCTAATAAACGGAACTTTAAAACTTCTCAGATTATTTAACATATATATTTTATTCCTTATATCAATATGTCCAACACACAGTATTTTAATTAAAATCGCTACAGTAGTTTTTTTAAAAATCTGATATGTTCCATTCACATGACTTTCTCTATATCTCTGTAAATTATTATTGTTAATAAGCTTAACTTTTATTTATTTCATGCTATTCGAGAAAAATTAGCAGAAATAGTCTTTTATTTCTTACTTTATTGTAAGCAGAAGCGAAATAAGGGAGTACCATACGTTAAAATGAAAGCCAAAAGCTGGTTGCTATGTGATTGATGTTCCTTTGTTTGTATAGACAGGAGTTGACAAATTCCTGTATGAGAAAAGTATAAGTTTTTCAAAGCTGAAACCAAGAAAAAGGAATATCTCAAAAACGATCAACTCCACGAAAAAAATGTATATAACATAAATTGTGTATATTAACGTGCTCTACATTTTTTGTGGGTTAAGCTTTTGTCCATCTCTTACGGTTTAGTAGTTATGAAAAATCCATCCAGAATAAAGTAGTCTTCAGAGGATATTCCCAGAAAATTCAAAATATACATTTTATTTGTCAGGTAAATAACTTTAATATACGTTATTTTAATCAAAATCGTTAGAGCCATTTTTTAGAAAATCAAAATTTTCGAAAAAAGTTCCATGTAAAGGGTAGTTTGGGGTGGGGGGATTTTCCTCAAAATCTTCGTGTCGCATCCCTGAAAGATACTAAGCTTAAATACCAAGTTTGGTATTTTACCGACTTTTCGTTTTTGAGTTATCGTGTTCACAGACACACACGCACACACACACACGGACCTTTTTCTGAAAATACTTTTTTTGGATACAGGGGACCCTAAAACATATATTTCCGGTGAAATCTCGGTATAGAATTTTTTGGTGGAGTGCAATACATTCTCTATTCACTATGTACATAGTGAGTATAGAGAAAGTAAAAACTAACCGAAAAATCGCCTGAAGTTTAACTGGAGGAATTTCGTTCCTCCTTGGAGGAGGATGTTTTAATTACTAAATTATTTAATTACTAGATTTTTATTAAACTTTAAGTTTTGAAGTTATTCTGTTCTTTCACTCTGACACTCACTCACTCACTCTCTCTCTCTCTCTCTCTCTCTCTCTCTCTCGAAGCATTCAGGGGACTTCAAAAGATATGTCTATGACGAAATATGAATAAAAACATTTGAATTGAGTACAGTAGTTGGTCTATATACCTACAAGAGGAAGGTGCAAAGAGCGAAAAATATTAATAATTTCAGTTTTTATGATTAGCGCTTTAATCTGAACATATTTTGTTTAAATACTGCTATCGACAATTTTAAAGAGCTTCCCCAATATTTTTCTAATTTTGATTTTCTTTGTTTTCTTTAATATTCTACATTTCCAAGCTCACACCGGAGGACAAGAAACAAAAGAAAAAAACTATTTGTTCCATTCACATGACTTTCTCTGTCTGTTCTACAAACCATTTCTATAGAGGTCCATTCTTTTATCTACATCACTAATCAAGATAAACATCGCCAGGAATAATTCCTTGTAAGTATAAGGGAAATAAAGGAAGATACTAGGCTAAAGCTAGTCAAATCTTTTAAAAGCCACAGCTGTGTGATTGTCATTGAAATTAGATTCTCTTTCCAATGAAGAGGACTTTAGGGGCTATTCCAAGAAATTCAGGATATACATTTTAGTTGCCATGCTAATATTTTTAAGACGTTAGAGCCATTTTTAGAAAATCACAAATTTCGAAATATGTTGCATGTAGTAGGTAGTTTGTGGAGGAGGGATTTTTTCTGAAAATCTTCGAGACGCATCTTTGGGATGTACTAACTTAAATTGTATATCGTCTGCGCCCTCGCCGCTGAATCCTTCAGTTGACAGTTCGGTTGGTTTCGCGTAAGGTTGGCTATGCTGCCTTTGCGGCGTTGCCCGAGTAACTAGTAAACATCAGCTGATTACAAATGTCTCTATCGTATGTAAAGACGAATATAAACAATGTACATAGTAAATGAATGCTGATGAATAATGAAACTTATTGTTTTTATTGAAGTTAACTGAAAATAACAGTAATACTGAATATACATAACGTATTTACGACAATATAGTAAAAATTAATGTAAAATAACTTGTTACAGTGAGAGAAAGGTTCACCGGTTTAGAATTTTAGTGGTTCAATTCCATCCAAGTCTCCGCCGTCGTCATTCTGGAAAGGATCGTCATCATTGTCATCATCATCAACATCGTTGTCGTCACCAAGACATGTCATTAGTGGTTCACATTCACTGATGATTCCGTCTAATTCCTGTGCTGTTCGTATTATTCTTTGCACATGATTCACTTTCTTCTTTCATGAAGCTGCGCACACTCTCGCCACGCCTTACCACAGAAGTCTATCCACCTCTATAATTGTGCAAGTCTTGTTATGTTCCCTCAAGTATAAACAAACAGCAACAACAATAACAACGAATAATACATAGCTTGCACAGAACAACTCTACGCACATGTTAGGAGTTCACAAAGTGGAAATAGCATCTATACCAGTTTCCATTGTCTGACCGACCGGAATGCTTTGTGATTGGTTCCAAAAGTCAAACGGGTAAAGCTTTTCATCTGTTTTGTGCGGGTGTGCCAACTTAATTCCCAACTGTCAGGGGTAAAGTTCCTGCACAAACGCCTAACTTCTGCATGCACTGGGCACGACCTCCGCCGCCGTCGCTGGTACTGTGCCATCGGCCTACATCTCCAATCTCCGACACCTTGCTCCAAGAAATCCAGGGCCTAAGGCAGGCCATTCAGGACCTCCATTCGGAGCTACTGACATTGACGGCGAAGCTCACAGCCCTGGAGGATAGGGAGTGAGATCATCAGGATGCGACAGGCTCAACTCTACAAAATTTCCAAGGACTTCTTGAACAGCTCCTAAACGAGTTTTCACTCCTCTGGCCGTTATTCTCGGTCCAGCATGTTTCACCTTGAGTACGCGGGTGCATTCTGTGGTACCGCCGATCCTTCTCCTTTCAATATCTGGTAGAGTTGTTGTTGTTGTTTGGGGGGGGGGGGGGCATGCCGCCTTCGAGCGGAGAGCCCCACATATCTTCTCAGCCTGTCCCGGCTGGTATTTGAATGCATTAATGCATGTTTCCCCTCCACTTGAAAAAAAAAACTATTTCTCCAACGAACTACTCTTTATTTATTTCTCTGGTTACACATTAAAATCCGCTCACAAATAACTTTCTGCGCTGATTCCGCAACGATTCTGTGGTATAGTTTCCTTTCAACGTTCAGTGCGACGGCTACTACTCGTCGAAACTCGCTCAACTGCTGCACGCTTTGCATTCTCAGTTGAAATTGAACTCTGGGAAAAGCTCGTTCACCTTTTTATACCTGTCGATCACGTGGCAAAAAACTTCCACGAGCAAGTCCTACGTGTAAACCACCGCAGGTGTCAAACTCACTCAGGGTAACAATGCAGGATTTCGATGTCAAAGATGTCAAAAGCACATCCCGACGGCACTAACATGGCGGTCAAAATCAGCTATGACTTATGAAGCAAGTCATACACGTTCGCGATTACCGCCGCAGGGCGAAGTCAATATCCGCTCTCAAGAACAGCCAACACAATGTGAAACCTGCAATTCAAGGAAAAGTATGCAGCACGTAATGAGAATTGCCAGTGCCATGCTCTTTAGAGAGAAAAAAATTCAAGAGAAGAAATATTCAGAAGACCGATCCGATTCAAGGCAATAAACGAAAGATCTAAGTTCGTGTATAGACTAATACGGTTTCTAAATGCACCATATTGCATGGAAAAATATTGTAAAATTACTACACAATGTACTCTTAATGCACAATGTTTGTAAAATTTGTTATATATATATAAGAAAATCGAGCAATAAGTGTTAATGAGTTTTTCTTTTATTCTGTACGGTGGGACGTAGGATTGTGGTTGTTATAACTAATTCAGCACAGGTACTGAGGAAAAGATGACAAAAAAATCTTGTGTATTCTATTCACATGAATTTCTCTACGTCTCAGCAACAAATTACTGTTAAAAAGCTTATTCTTCTATTTACTTCATGCTAATCGAGAAAAAATTAGCAGAAATAGTCTTATTACTTGCTTCCTTGTCAGTAGAAGCGAAATAAGGGAGTACCATAGGTTATAGTGATAGTCAAAAGCTGGTTGCTATGTGACTGAAGGTCCTTTGTTTGTATGGACAGGAGTTGATAAAATCCTGAATGAAAAAAGTATAAGTTTTTTAAAGCTGAAACCAATAATAAGGAATATCTCAAAACCGATCCACTCCACGAAAAATGTATATAACATAAATTGTTATTTTAACGTGCTCTACATTTTTTGTGTGGTAAGTTTTTATCCATCTCTTACGTTTAGAAGTTTTGCAAAATTCCGTAAAATGAACCCAGAATAAAGTAGCCTTCAGAGGCTATTCCCAGAGAATTCAAGATATACATTTTATTTGTCAGGTAAATATCTTTAATATACGCTATTTTTATCAATATCGTTAGTCATTTTTGAGAAAATCAAAAAGTTCCATGTAAAGGGTAGTTGGCGGTGGGGGGAATTTTCTTGAAAATCTTTGTGTTGCATCCTTGGAAGATACCAAACTTAAATACCAAGTTTAATATTCAACGGTCTTTTCGTTTTTGAGCTATGCTGTCCACAGACACACGCACACACATACGGACCTTTTTCTGAAAATGTTTTTTTGGGATTCAGGGGGATCCAAAACATGTATTTCCGGTGAAATCTCGGCATGGAATTTTTGGGTGGAATACAATACCTTCTCTATACACTATGTGTATAGTACGTGCAGAGAAAGTAAAATTCACCCGAGATTTGAATCTTCAACTTTCCGAATTGGAGTTTCGGACACATATGAGAGAAATCACGCAATGCAATTTATTTATGGGTCCTCGTTTATTTCTCTTTTAGTTAAAATTAGGTCATTCCTCTTTGTGGACTCTAAAAGGCACTAACTGGTGAAACTAGATGAAATGTGTCAGCACACGCACATTAATGGGATACCTCGTGTTCACACCTGCTATTACAATGAAATTATATAGAATTGGTGACAGTGTCATAAAGCGTGCACTGGTACAACTGTGTTGCTTTATTACTACGTGCCTTACACCTCGAGTTCGTTCGTCACCACGTAAATACTGTATTCGTTATTTCACTGCCTCAGGACCAGTTTCGCCTGCAAATATTAAACCATGGAGGCAATTACGCAACTATGGTCGCTTATTTGGACCTTCGCTGACTGCATGCATTAAAATAATGACATGAGCAGGAGCCTCGAGTTTACCTTCCGAATAATCGGTATCCATAGATTATGAAGGCGACTACGGAAAGGAAACAATTTATCAACAACCTATTCAAGCAAACAGTAAAGGAATGTGACTGCTAAACTCGGGGAGATCCATAGTGATCCTTGACAGCCAGCGCAGCTGATAAGACGTGTGTCTACTTCTCTGCCAACAGATTCATGGTACGCAAGCAATGCTGTTATCCTTGTTGTAAGGTATAACAAACATTCCTCAATGCAGTTTCAGTTGTAATTGTAAATACAAGCAATGATAATGACAGTGACTTTGGCTTTAGAAGCAACGATGAAGATGATTTAAGAGAAGAGCGCCTGCCCAGCGACTGAGCGGTTTGGTGCTGCAGCCACAGACAGGACCAAGTGGCAACAGTGTGACGGAGCGGCAACAAGGAAAGGCAACTGACGACCTCTATGGTTCTCTCCGATTTTACTATAAAAGTGTGTATCAAAGAATGTTTAACAATTGTGCATTGACATGTGCGTACCAAAGAACTTGCTGACAAAATAGCGCAATGTAACGTAGTTAATAAATCGACTTTATTAAACTGCATAAATAAAAAATACGTGGCTGAAAGTGTATTCTATCATCTAGATCAGTGTTTCCCAACCTTTTGAAGTTCGCGGCACCCTTGGGAATAACATTAAACACTAGGGGCACCCTTCCTTGAATTAAAAGAAAATTAAGGTTAATATGTTAATTTATTGAAATATTATATAATAGCGTACACCATAACATAATACAGTAAACTTTACTACAATCACTGAGTAAAAATACATCAATAAATTTTGTTCGATTAATGATTAATGTGAAACTTGTGATTGATGCTTAGAGCACAGATATGTGATGTCGGGTCTTACAGTTGACAGTGAAACACCAAAATTATCCTCAAGGTTATTCAGTCTATTTCTTGCTTTGCATTTTATTGTCACCATAGCAGAGAAGGCTTGCTCGCATAGATAGGATGTTTTAAAGGGCAAAAGTGCGTTAATTGCTTTCTTCATTAGGTTAGGGTACTCCTCTCTCCGTTGAAGCCAAAATCTAGCCACCGACGCCTCACTCTTGGTGAACTTACCTTTGAGTGTGGAATCAGCGCAAAAATCAATAAATTCATCTCGTTCGCAAGCAGTGAAATCTATTTCCTCTGCACTATCTACGAAATCAAATGGTGAGACAACCCAGTCGAGATTCGTAGTGGAAATAGTTGAAAAGTACGCATCTATTGCATCTTGCAATCTTGATAAGTGATCACAAATGCGGTCTTTCAGCTTACACAGATCTTTATCTCCTGCCACATTAAGAAGAGATGGAAAGTTCGACAAATCTCCTTTTTGAACTGCAGACTTCCAAGAACTAAGTTTTCTTTTAAAACCTTTCATTTTATTGGTTGAGGAGATTATTATTTCATGTCGACCCTGAATGAACATTCAGTTCATTCAACTTATGAAAAATATCTGCCAGATACGACAGTTCAAAACACCAAGAATCACTTAATAAGAGCTCATGAAATGTGTCTTGATTTTAATCCTTAAAAAAAAGTTTTTACCTGTTCTGTAAGTTCGAGAAACCGGTTCAATACACGACCCCGCGACAGCCACCTTACTTCTGTGTGAAGTAACAAAGAGGTATGAGCGGCATCCGTTGCGCGATATAACTGTTAAAAAATTCTGCACTTTAAAGGTCGAGACTTCATATAGTTCACAACTTGGTTAAACACTTCAGCAAAATCTTCATTACACGCTTTCACGACTAATGCCTCTCTATGCAGAAAACAGTGAGTTATAATAATGGATGGATTTTCATTGAGAGCTCTGGCAGTAAAACCTTTAATTTTCCCAGACATACATGGTGCACCATCTGTACATATACCACAACAGTCTTTCCATGAAAGATCATGGTCATTGAGATAGGAATTAATAGAAACGAAAATATCATGGCCTGTGGTTGTAGTCTCCAGCGGTCTACAGAACAGAAATTGTTCACTAATATCTTTTTCATCAATATATCTGATAAAGCCAAGGAGTTGCGGTTTGTCACCAATATTGAGACTCTCATCTACTTGCAAAGCAAATGTTCTATAAGTTTTTATTTTCTCCGTGACTTGTTCGTTGATATTGCATGACATTTCAGATATCCTGCGGCTGATTGTGTTGTTGGACAGAGGAACTTTCGAAATTTGATTAGCTGCTCCTTCGCCAAGTATTGTTGAAACTATAACTTGACATGCAGGGCCAATGATTTCCTCTCCAAGAGTATGAGTTTTCTTTTTTTTAGCTATCAGTTCAGCTACTTTAAATGAGGCTTCAAGAGCAGTATCACCTATGGTCATTCTCTTTACCATTCGCACAGCTGTTTTCTTCTCCTCTTCTAATATATGTGAAAAATACATTACACTTTTCTGTGACACACTAGGATGCTTTGTTGTAAGATGCCACTTCAGTTTGCTAGGTACCATGGACTCGTTGCTAAGTGTTTCGCCACAAACTAATCACACAGGGATAGGGTTTTCCTCGTTGTTATTCCACTTAAATCCATACGCTAAGTAACTGTCCTGGTATGTTCTTTTCTTTCGTTTGTCTTCTTTATGTGGTGAATTCGACGGTCCGGAAGAAACTGTAAGATTTGGCTTCTTAAAGCAAGCAGTAGGAGCCGACTGTTCACTTTCACTGTCCTGGCGTTTACGTTTAACAATGAACTTGTCCATAGCTAAACACTGTGAATCAACGCGAGGAAGACAACTGAAAGCGCAAAGCGGCGTACACTTTTATATATTCATTTGTCGAAGTCTCGGGAATGTTCGTGAGGAAGCGAGTAGTCTCGGGAATGTTCGGCAGGGTATAGCTGTAATGCCATCTGTGGGATACTAGTATAACTTAACTATTGAAATGAATCGACCACTATCACCATCTGCCGTGCATGAGAGTAATTGATTTTACTTATTTTATTTCAAGACCTTACAAGACTTAAGGCTTCAGTAGAAGGTATTTTTTTTTGTTTATCTCAATATCTCGCGGCACCCCTTAGCCAATCACACGGCACCCTAGGGTGCCGGGGCACACCGGTTGGGAAATTGCATATTACTTACAAAACTATCGCACAATGCTTTCTACACAGGGTGTAATTAAAATGTTTCAACATAAGACACATACAATTTAAACATAATTTTTGTAATAAAATGTTCATCTATCATTTATACGTATTATCTTATGAGCCCAGTGGCAAGATTCAGTTTGGACAATAGAACGATGATATATCAAACAACTCCCTTGCTTTGTTCCATTTTCTTACTCCCTTCACTCAAGCAGACAATTTGAACTCTGAGCTTGAACTTCTGTATATACACGCGAAAAAGAGTACATTTTTATACAATATTAAAAAATCTGATGTGTTCCATTCACATGACTTTACATCTCTGTAACAAATTGTTAAAAATCGTATTCTTCTACTTACTACATACTAATCGAGAAGAAAAATATAGCAAATGGTCTTATTACTTGCTTCCTTGTAAGTAGGACGAAAATAAGGGAGTACCATAGACTAAAGCGATAGTCACATCCTTTAAGTTATTTGCTATGTGATTGAAGTTCTTTTGTTTGTAATTTTAAAGCTGATACCAACAAGAAGGAATATCTAAAATAAAAAAAAAAAAAAAAAAAAAAAAAGTTAACCCCCACGAAAAAATGAGTCCTACTTTTCATGTGATATAAGTTTTTCTGTATCTCTTACAGTTTATGCAAAATTCCGCAAAATTCATCCAGAATATTTTGTCTTCAGAGGCTTGTCATCAAGATATACATTTTATTTGTCAAGTAAATATTTTTAATATACGATCTTTTAATCAAAATCGTTAGATCTTTTTTGAGAAAATAACATTTTTCGAGGTCGTCTCCTTAGCGCGGTGGTAGCGTTGCTGCTTACCAAGCGGGAGACCTGGGTTCGATCCCCAGTACCGGCGTGGGGATTTTTCCCCCGCTGGGAGACCTGGCCCGGGGTGCACTCAGCCTCGTAAGGTCCCTGGGGGGCCAATTGAGGAGCTACTTGATGGAGAAGTAGCGGCTCCAGGTCGCGAGGACCGCATTAACCGGCCGGGGGGGACTCGAGGCGCTGACCACGTCTCACCCTCCAATACTGCACCCCATCCATGACGTCTGTAGTGGACCGAGATGGGGGACGCAGCGGCCGGGCGGTAGGCCAAGGTTCCCCGTGAGCTGTCGTGCCATGGAGTTATGTTAACATTTTTCGAACATTTTTCATATAAATGGTAGTTAGGGGTGGGGAATTTTCTTTGTAATCTTCGTTGGAAGATACTGAGCTTACATATTTAACGGACTTGTCGTATTTGAGCTATGCTGGCCACAGACACACACGGACCTTTTTTTTTTCTTGATTCATGGTTTTTTTTGGGGTACAATACAATACCTTCTTTATACACTATGCACATAGTACGCGTAGACAAAGTAAAAATTAAAGAAATATAATTTGGTCACGTTTTTTCAAAAACGATAAGGGGAATATGTTTCCATTATCACCTCTAAGAAAGGCATACGTACACGTCATCCGTCATCTGCGATCATATTTGTTTTCTTCTTCCCTAGCTCCTGTACAACTAACTGCTCCACTATTAGAGGTTATATTAAACATTCAACGCAATTGACAATATTATCTGCAACCTCGTTGCAAAGGACAAAAAAAAAATCTGATTGTTGCATTCACATGTTTGTCTCCACTTTTCTACACACTATGTTTACAATAACTTTATATTTTATCTTCTTCTTCTTATCAATTTCATCCTTCGTTACACATTTGTTTTAGGTATAGGGATAGAGTAGGCTAAAGCGATGGTGAATGCAAAAAAAAATCAGATGTGTTACACTCACATGACTTTCTCTAGCTGATCTATAAACAAACTTCTTATAAACAGATAAACATTAGCTGTATGTTCTTATTACTTAGTTCCTTATAAGTAGAAGGGAACTAAAGGAATGCGCTATGCTAAAGTGATGGTCAAATGTTTTAAAAGCTGTCGTTATGCGAATGTCGTTTCTTTGTTTGGCCAGAGTAGAGTAAAAGAAAACACTTCCTGCCAGAAAAGTGCTTGTGCTTTACAGGAATAGACTGCCTCCGTGGTCGAGTGGTCAGAGAGCTGACTTCTAACCCGGAGGTCCCGGGTTCGATTCCCGGCTGGGGCGGGGAATTTTTCTTTAACCGGAATTATTCCCTATCCCCCATAGAGTCTGGAAGTATGAAGTGTGAATGTGCGTGTGTTTAGTAACCTACAGTTTCACAAGTGAAAGCCCGCGATATGACCATTGATGTTAAAGGGATCAATAAAAGCAATTAAAAAAAAATAACAAGGAATATCTCGGAAACAGTTACCTCCACAACAAAAACGTAAAGGACATAAATTGTGTGTTTTGACGAATTCTACATTTTTGTGTAGAGTAAATTTTTGTATATGACTAACGATTTTGATTAAAATATCGTGTTAAAAATATTTACATGACAAATGTAGCCTCTGAAGACTACTTTATTCTGGATGAATTTTACAGAATTTTGCATAACTACTAAACCGCAAGAGATGAACAAAAACCACACAAAAAATGTAGAGCACGTTAAAACACACAATTTATGTTACACAGGTACATTTTTTCGTGGGGTTGATCGTTTTTTTTTTATATATATATATATATATATATATATATATATATATATATATATACTTTTCTCATACAGGAATTTGTCAACTCGTGTACATACAAACAAAAGAACTTCATTCACATAGCAACCAGCTTTTGCCTATCACTTTAACCTATGGTACTCCCTTATTTTGCTTTTACTTACAAGGAAGCAAGTAATAAGACTATTTATGCTAATTTTTTCTCAATTAGCATGAAGTAAATAGAACCATAAGCTTTTCAATAATAATTTGTTGCAGTGAAAGTCATGTGAATGGAACACAACAGATTTGTTTTGCTTGAAGAATGCAGAGTAAATGTACCGTATTAAATTAATTAAATAGGATTTTCTGAAAAGTTCTTGATTCTCTTAATGTGAGAAAGAGAATCCAGTATTGCTGTTATTGGTTAAACATGGCAGCCACATTACTATGCAAGATTTAGAAGTCTTCTAAAGCGACGGAATTACTGTTGCTTCTATTCCTTCGCATATGTCCAACAGGCCTCTGAACATCACTTTCTATGGGCCATATAGTGTGTGGGCTCATTGAGAATGTATTTTCAGGGGCAGCCGAAAAATTATGTTTGTGCTATATATGTACAGAGAGAAAAATTTCTGTCAGAACTAGGAAGTTCGTACCAATTTCCTTATGCAGAGTACGAGCGACCAGACTTGGCAATACCCTGCGGCGCTACTTGCATGAGCAAAGGTCAGTATAGAGTGCAACCCATTACTGTAAAACAGCTATTACTGCATAACACAGAACCACGTCGGTAGGAAGGAAGGCGTTGGAATAACATATTTGTTCTGCTCAAATGTGAGCAACATTAGTTTTACAACTATAGTAAGTTTTCTAGCAGTGTATGTTTTCATGTACTTGTTTAGAAACCGATGACAGTTCTAGTATACAAACTGTCAAACGTTTAGTAACATAACAGCTTCAGAGATATATATTAGTGATTGCAAATTAGTTCAAAACGTTACACTCCACTAGCACACTGTTACAGTCCGGAGGTATGGAGCTCAACTGAAATTCTATGGCATGTGGAAGAACTGTCAAGACGGATTTAGCAAACCACGAGCATCCTACATGAAATACAGATGAAAATGAAAAGGATGCAGGGTTCAATGTGATGTATCGCATACGAACTGCACTTTTAGATCACAACAAATGCTATTTGCTTGGTGATGCTTATAGGGAACTGATAACATATTTCAAATAGGCCCCGATCACATCATGCGAGTGGAATGAATTTTTCATTTGAAAGGCTTAAAAGTAGGTACATTATGGTTTTCAGTAATACGGCTGCAGTTAAGTAAAGGTTTAGTTAATTCCTGCCTTGGTTTTTACCTAATAAGTGTCTTAAGATATTTAAGAAATTAATTTGATTATTTGGATATTATTTTACATTTGATCAGTAAATATACAATCCGTGCTATAATTGCTTGGGTGTTTTCATAATGTACAATGTAAAGAAGGAAATCAGAGTCAGCTACACATGTAACAATGTACAAAGTGGTCTAAATAGGTGTGCATTAACGAATGGCTCTTAAGTCATTTTTGTTCTCTGGAAACAGTACTGTTTACATGATAACAGGTTTGTTTACCTATCCACTGTGAGTTCTTATGTATGGTTTGTTTTGATGCTGGGAGATGGCCGGTCGCAAACTATATTGCGGAGCGGCGAACGGTACGAACTTCCTAGCTCTGATTATTATATTGAAATTCTAAAACTATATAACAGATTTGAATATAGTGACCGGCATTACCCGCATGAGCGAGTAATCCCGATCAGTGACAGCATTTAAATTTCGCATTAACGTAAGAAGTAATTGCTTAAATAAAATGCTTAGCACACATTTAGTTAAAAAACCAAACTAACGGTTGACATAAAAATAATACTTTTAAATTCCTGCTCTAAACCGTTCACAGCGAATTTGCTTCAGTGACCGCCACTACCCCATTCTCCCCTACCAAGTAAAGATTAGATTAGAAAACTTTCTGTAGGTTCGTTTAGGCCAGAAAGCCACTGAACATAGAACTTGTAAAGGCATATACATGTATACATATGTTTATATACTATATACTATGAAAAAAACATATATATAAAGCTCTAGTGCTAAAAGCATAGGTTACAAAAAAAACAGAATACTTTTTTTTTGCACATACAAACAAAGAGTATCAAAATATAGTGTTAAAATGTATAAATAAGTATAATTTCATTATATGTAAAACTAATGTTATGTCCGATGACAGTTTTCAAATTATCGATATAATAGTTACTAGTAGCAATCATATAAACTAAAACATGATTATTGTATTATGTACTCTTCATAAATGTCAACAAATTACAATACATATTTACAAATATGTTATATATTTTCCAATGCAAAGATTTACAATTATGTACTAGAGTGTAAAAATATCAAAACATCAGGCTTTACAGACCTTGTGTCATTGCTAAATACTAAAAAAATTCATTTGACACATTCGTGCAAGTCAAAGTATAAATCAGTTTAATTTTAATATAAAACACACACACTAATATACACATTGTAATATTTATAAATACAATTATTATTAACGGTATTGTCACACAGATTTGTCACTTAACTATTCATCTACAGAGTAAAATGATTTATTGCAAAGGTACTCCTTAAGAGAGGCCTTAAAAGCCCTGAAATTCCCAACATTTTCTTTGAGATTACTGGGGAGAGCATTAAATATAAAAGAAAGTAATAATTTGCATTACAAATATAGAAATTGAGCAAGTACCTGTGCACACTGACAATCAAACGTTATATTGCAGACTATACGAAACTGTCTACCTCGACAGGGAGAAGAGAAAACAATTGACAGCATGCTGCAGCGTAATTATCTAACAAGAAACTGAAGCCTGAAGAGGTTTGTTTATGGTAGAGCTCGTGCACCCCTCGAGCTGCTTGCTGCCTTCAAGTGATCTCCATCCTCTTCATTCCTCGGCAATGCCTTTCTGAATCATTCAAACTGGGGTCGCTACGATTTCTTCCCACGTACATCACTTGCAAAATAATCTGATGTGTTCCATTCACATGACTTTCTCTACATCTCTGCAACAAATTATTCTTAAAAGCTTATACTTCATGCAAGTCGAGAAAAAAATAGCAGAAATAGTCGTATTACCTGCTTCCTTGTAAGTAGAAGCGAAATAAGGGAGTACCATAGGTTAAAGTGATAGTCAAAAGCTGGTTGCTATGTGACTAAAGTTCCTTTGTTTGTATAGACAGAGTTGACAAATTCCTGTATGAGAAAAGTTTAAGTTTTTCAAAGCTGAAACCAAAAACAAGGAATATCTCAAAAATGATCAACTCCACGATAAAAAAGTATGTAATAGAAATTGTGTGTTTTAACGTGCTCTACATTTTTTGTGTAGTAAGTTTTTGTCTATCTCTTACGGTTTAGCAGTTATTTCCGTAAAATTCATTCAGATTAGTCTTCACAGGCTATTCAGCGAAAATTAAAGGTATAAATTTTATTTGGCAAGTAAATATCTTAAATATAAGAGAATTTAATAAAAATTGTCAAGGCCATTTTTAAGAAAATAAAACTTTTCGAATTTTTTTCCATATAAAGGGTAGTTTGAGGTGGGGGATATTCTTGAAAATCTTCGTGTCGCATCCTTGGAAGATATCAAACTTAAATACCAAGTTTGGTTTTTAACGCTCTTTTCGTTTTTGAGCTATGCTGCCCTCAGAAAACACACACATATTTCTTTAAAAATGATTTTTTTTTTTTTGATTCAGGGGTCTCAATACATTTCCGGTGAAATCTCGCTATCGAATTTTGGATGTAATACAATACCTTCTCTATACACTATGTACATAGTACGTATAGAGGAAGTAAAAAGAATTTTGATGTATAGTAAAGATGGTTTGCACCCTCCATAAATACATAATGAGAAGTGAATGCTTATGAACTTTCGCACGTATTGTTTAACCACTGACAGAGCTCTAGAGTGCCCACATTAAAGGCTGTTCTTCTCTTCGCTTCATATAAATATCTGAATACCGAACGCCGAGTACTTCATGTCCCAGTAATACGCATTTTTAGTTTTCATTAGCTTAGACACTCGGACGATGAATGAAATGGGTGAAACAAAGCTCAAATGTTCCCGGGGTCCATAGCGCTTAAGTTGAAAAAACCTCATTCGAGTAACTCACCCTAAGCGAGATTCGAACTCGGGATCTCCTGAATGTAAGGCAGACTCACTGCCCCCACAATACAGAATTGGGCCGCCACATTCAAATACCCACCCGGGGCTTTGTCTAAAAATGTTTTTTTATACGAGGGATCCTAAAACGTGTATTTGTAGTGAAATCTCAGTATCGAATTTTTGAGTGGAAGAGAGTAAAAAGGAAATCGCGATATTCAAATGCTATAGAAGTATACGTTATATGCTGATCTTAAAATAACTTCGGTTTTCCACATCTAGAGATACAACTGAAAATCGATTGGAATTTAAAGAAATTCAGAACAAATATTGAACAATTCGAAACCATGTTTTTAATAAACAGGTGAGCAAAATATCTGCCTAATTTCTTTGAGTGCATTTTTTACTTAAATCTACTTAACCAAAAAAGTAACTTATAAAAATTACAATCTATTCACATGAATAAAACTGTTCCTAAAAAGAGATATAAGGGATATCATAGAAATGGCTCATGTCACAAAAAGGTTATTTCAAAGATATTTATCTTTAACGTGTAATATTTTGTCATAATGTTAGCCATTTTTTTTCTCAGAAAGTAAAGCTTTTTTGTATTTATCCAAATTTCGTTTTTAGGTTATGCTGTTCACGAAACAAAAAGACACGTGGACCCTTTTCAAAAAATGCTTTTCTTTCTTTATTTTTCTGTGCCTTTAAACCCGTATTTCCGGTGAAATATCGGTATCGAATTTGGGGGCAGGGAGAATTCAATACCTTCTTCGCCTGCCGTGTACACACGTGTTAGAAAAGTAAAAAGAGAAAAAGAAAAGGTAAATGATTCACTGATGTTTCTATTGCGGTGCAGTTTCTGTACGTATTGTATCATATAATTAATTGTCTGGATTTGGATTAATCTACACAATTGAAATAAACTTTAAAGAGGTGATTTATTCAAGTGGCAAAAGTAAAATGCCAAAAATGGTTACATCAGTGTCCATAAAGTGCCACTGAAAGATGTCGCTATATCATTTCTGATTGAAATTATCACTCGCTGGCGATGAATACACTTTGCCTTCATTATGACACGATTGCTACTATTGCATCTGCAGTGGCTGTATTGCAACTGATACGGCTCTTCTTCGACGTATTGCCAGCACTTGAGAAAATAAAACTATAGACATTTATTTGTCAGGTAATTCTCTTTAATATACGATATTTTATTCAAAATCGTTAGCCATTTTTTTAGAAAATCTAAATTTTCGAAAAAAGTTCCATGTAAAGGGTAGTTTAGGGTGGAGGGATTTTTCTCAAAATCTTGATGTCACATCCCTGGAAGATACTAAACTTAAATACCAAGTTTGGTATTTTACCGACTTTTCGTTTTTGAGTTATCGTGTTCATAGACATACATACACGGATCTTTTTCTGATTTTTTTCTCGATACAGGGGACCCTATCTCGGTATCGAATTTTTGGATGGAGTGCAATACCTTCTCTATACACTATGCACATACTACGTGTAGAGAAAGTAATAATGTTCGAAGGGAGGCAATGTGGAGACTTTTCTGCACGAGTTTATTTTATAAATATTTTTGCTAAACAAAGATATGTTTTCTTCATCAGTGTGGAACAGACGCTATATAAACCACCTCAGTGGAAAAGAAAGAAAATGTTTCGCAGAAGGCAACTTCGACACTTTTCAACATATATGAGACTATTTTCTGAATTGTCTTGCTAAATGACACAAAGTTGTAGATATAAACACACATAAAATTACAGACAAGGCCGAGTATTTCATCTAGTACATCAAAAACTTCTTCCGCACCTTGCTGCTGGCCATCGCTCGATAAAAGGTTGGCATCCCTAGGTTTATCGCATTCGATTCCGACGGCATGTTATAATTATCGTTGGGATGTTATGACTATCGGCATTATCAGCGGCTGCGAGCCCATGAGTTGTTTTTTGTACTGGTTAGTATGGTCTACTTCCTATACTGTGAGTTCTGACGTGTGCCTGAAGCGAAATCAATGTATTCTACAGAGGAACGTGTGTTTCTAGTGAACGTGGAAATTATACTGAGAAAGTGAAACAAAATTTCCTTGTCAGGTTCCCAACTCAAAACTACCGCACCAAGATACTGTGCGTGCTTTAATTAATACATTTCGGGAGTCAGGTTCCGTGCATGATGCTGTTAGAAGTGGAAGACCCAGTGTGCCAACAGAAGAAAAACTATCGGACATATCAGATAGAATGCTTTAAAACAACCCACAGAAATCAATAAACAAATTGCCCCACAATGTGATATTTCTTACGGTTCCGCAAACAAAGCAGTCAAAAAAGAACTAGGTTTGTATGCGTATAAGGTATCAATCGTCCACGAATTAAAACCCACAGATCACGGGAAAAGAGTTCAGTGTTGTGAATGGTTTCAGAGGCTTATTTTGCACCATGGAATTGACGTGTTAGATAGGACATGTTTACTGATGACGCTTGGTTCCACTTATCCGGAGGAGTAAATTCACAAAATACGCGAGTATGGTCTACTGAAAATCCTAATGCAATTCAGGAAACCCCTTTACATTTAGAGAAAATTGGTGAGCGGTGTGTGATCTCACGCTCTCGAATTATCGGGCCATTTTTTTTCCATAAGTCAATTAATTCAGACGTTTATTGCTCGGATATTCTTTTTCCATTTATTTCACAGCTAAATGAAAAAGAAGTGAACGGTGCATTTTTTTCAACAAGATAACACCACTGCTCATACATCACATAAATCCATGGGACTGTTAGTGGAATTTTTGGGGAAAGACTAATTTCTAAAGTTCTGTGGCCTCCGCGGTCTCCTGATCGAAAATAAATTGAAACGAGTGAATTTGTGTCTTCAAGAAAAAATGGTAAAGATTTTCAACATCTTCTTTAAACAGGTTAGTTGCACATTATTTTTCTACATTACCTTTCATGCATGAATATAGTGAACCTAGCAGTTTTCTTAATCAGTGAAACGTTTTCACCATACGCTCGCGCCAACCACTGCTGCCACCAGAATTCCCGACTCTAGGGGCATCTTAGTTACACGGGCGGTGCGGAGTGACTTCTCGATGACCCGTTAGTTTCCCATCTAACGAGTAGTTTGCTCTGAAAATCTTTGTATGGCGTACTTGGAAGATTGAGAATGTAATATTACCTTTGCTCAGTAATTGCCCTATATCTTTTTTATGCAACTTTTAAACTTTTACTTACCTTAGTAATACTTAATGTGGTAGATACATAGCTGTCATTCTTTCTGTAACAAAAGAAAAATCACATTAGTTAAACATTTGGGGTTTAACAAACCTAACAACTATTAACGAAGTACAATATTGTATCCTAAATTTGGAGAAAGAGAGAGCTAGGAGAGATGCAGAGAGCGCGCTTAATGGACAAAACATCTGAAGTGTTACATTCGCATGACTTTCTCTACATCTCTGCAACAAATTAATGTTAAAAATCTTATGCTTCTATTTACTTCATGATAATCGAGAAAAAAATAGCAGAAATAGTCTTATTACTTGTTTCCTTGTAAATAGAAGCGAAATAAGGTAGTACCATTGGCTAAAGTGATAGTCAAAAGCTGGTTTCTATGTGACTTAAGTTCCTTTGTTTGTATGGACAGGAGCTGACAGATTCCTGTATGAGAAAAGTATAAGTGTTTTAAAGCTGAAACCAAAAACAAGGGACATCTCAAAAATGATCAACTCCACGAAAAAAATGTATATAACATAAATCGTGTGTTGTAACTTGCTCTACATTTTTTGTGTAATATTTTTTTTTTTTTTCCATCTCTTACGGTTTAGCTATCATGCAAAATTCCCTAAAATTCATCCAAAATAAAGGAGTCTTCAGGGGCTATTCCCAGAAAATTCAAGATATACGTTTTATTTGTCGTGTATATGTCTTTAATATACGATATTTTAATCAAAATCATGTCATTTTTAAGAAAATCAAAATTTTCGAAAAAAGGTTCCATGTAAAGGAAAGTTGGGGTGGGGGTATTTTCTTGAAAATCTTCCTTGGAAGATACCAAACTTAAATACCAAGTTTGGTTTTTAATGGACTTTTCGTTTTTGAGCTATGCTGCAATGCACACACACACACACACACGGACATTTTTCTAAAAATGCTTTTTTTTATTCAGGGCGTTTCAAAACATGTATTTTCGGTAAAATCTCTTTCAAAATTTTTGGTGCATTACAATAGCTTCTCTATACACTATGTACATAATACGTGTAGAGAAAATAAAAACATAGAATGTTAAAACAAAAATCTGACATATACACTTTTTATTGAGTTAACCATTTCCGAGATATTCCTTATTATTGGGTTCAATTTTAAACTACTTTAACTTTTCTCAAACGGGAAATTATCTTTCGTTACATTTCTATTTTGTTTTATTCCTGACCACGTAAAGAGAAGGAATTTCAATTGTTTCAAACAGCAACTAGTTTTTAGCCTAGCGTATCCTCTTATTTCCCTTCTAATTAAAAGGAAGCCAGTTATAAAATATTTCTGCTAATATTTATCTGGATTAGCACGGTTTAGATAGAAAATACCCTTCTGCAAGATTAATTTGTTTGAAAAAAAGGTTGAGAAAATATACCTCCCCAAACACCTTTACATTTTATTTCTTAACAATGACTATAATTATTATTGAATGCACACATAATGTTTCTGTGGATAGTTTCATTCTGAATGAATTCAATGTACTTATAAAATTATAGGAGATGAACAGAAACATATTTCGGAAACAAATGTAGAGGATTTTAAAATATGTAATTATGATTAAATCACTTTTGTAGGAATTTCCAGTGTCTGAAGCTACACTCTCTGATGCGTTGTATCCGGCCTTCTCCCTCCAGGGCAGGTGTTGAAAACAATATCTAAGTGCAGAATAGTTATTTAAGTGTAGTGTCATACACTATTTTTAGACAGCACAATATTTCTAGATTTATCAATAAATGTATAAGGTTCAACATTCCTTTTGTTCAAGGAATAGTACGTTTTCCTATCGCTTGGAGGCGTGTGTGTATGTGGGAATAGAATTCCGCTATCGATATAGATTGGTAATCGATGTAGTAATGTCAGTTCTTTACTCTTTACCATAAATCTTATAAATTAACAATTCTATTCCATTCCTTCTGCTATTAAATGATAAACTAGAGTATGTTACAACCAAATACCCAGCAAACACGTTTTATATGTTGGAAGTTGCCAATCGAAGTCTAGTTGAGCATGTTTAGACACGAGAACGGACTAGCAAAGAAGGCGGTGGTACTATTATTGAACCTCATTTATTTGTATACAGATAAAGAACAGAAAACATATACAATTCTTATTATTAGGCAACATTAAGTTATTAACTGTGCAATTATGATAAAAGTGTGATATTTATTGTACAATTATTACAATTGGAAATGTTGATTCCTTGTGATGAGGTACTATTATCAGGTGGTATTGGTAATATTCGAGTGTTATAAATATTTTATAAATCTAGAGTTATAAAGAACAATTTTTAGTTCGAGTATTTTGTGTTACAAGCCTTTTTTACTTTCTCCATACGCACTATGTACATAGTGTATAGAGAAAGTATTGCACTCCACCAAAAATTCGATACCGAGATTTCACCGGAAATATATGTTTTAGGGTCCCCAATATCAAAAAAAAAGCATTTTCACAAAAAGGTCCGTGCATGTGTGTGTGCGTGCGTGCGTTCGTGCGTGCGTTCGTGCGTGCGTGTGTGTGTGTCCGTGTGTCTGTGAACACGATAACTCAAAAACGAAAAGTCGGTAAAATACCAAACTTGGTATTTTATTTTAGTATCTTCCAGGGATGCGACACGAAGATTTTGAGAAAAATCCCTCACCCCCAACTACCCTTTACATGGAACTTTTTTCGAAAATTTTGATTTTCTCAAAAATGGCTCTAACGATTTTGATTAAAATTTCAGATATTAAACATATTTACCTGACAAATGAAATGTATATCTTGAATTTTCTGGGAATAGCCTCTGAAGAATAGTTTATTCTGGGTGAATTTTACTAAATTTTGAATAGCTGCTAAACCGTAAGAGATGGACAAAAACTTACTACACAAAAAATGTAGAGCACATTAAAACACACAATTTATGTTATATACATTTTTTTCGTGGAGTTGGTCGTTTTTGTGACATTCCTTATTTTTGGTTTCTGCTATGAAAAACGTATACTTTTCTCATACTGGAACTTGTCAACTCCTATCCATATAAACAAAGGAACTTCATTGACATAGCAACCAGTTTTTGACTATCACTTTAACCTACAGTTGTCCCTTATTTCGCTTCTACTTACAAGGATGCGAGTAATAAGATTATTTCTGCTATTTTTTTCTGATTAGCATAAAGTAAATAAAAGTATAAGCTTTTTAAGAATTATTTGTTGCAGGGATATGGAGAAAGTCATGTGAATGGTACACATCAGATTTTTAAACATAGTGTTCTGTGTACTCCTATGTAGCTACACAAAAGTACATATCCTAGACATTTCAGAAAGCATTTATTAGAATTAACGAGAAATAGAAAAACGAGCCAATTTTACAAATAATTTGTAATGTGGAGAATGCCGTGTGATTGTAACACATCAGCCTTTTCTTTCTGCAGTTTTCCAATTATTCTGAGAAGTTGTGTGAAACCAAATGCAAGCAACAAAGGAAATAGAGGGAATTTTATTATAATTCCAGGGCAAAAGCAGTTTCAGCGATGTTCAAGCGGTAAGAGGAAAGGAATGAGGTTGACGCAATATCGTGAGCTAATCTTCACACGTGCTCACACAACAATTTTTGGAGTTGGAAAAAATATCTGGCTGAATTTCCACATTTTGGAAATTTGAAACAGACTTGAAAAATGCAATGCCATGATCTGTGTTCCCGGCGTGGGATTGATTCCAATTTCCAACTTTGTGCCTACACACATTACCACAATCTCTAACACTAAAACACAAAAATGCGGTATGTTGCACTCACATGAATTTCTCAACTCACTCGTGTACCCATTTAAAAAAAAAAAACAAAAAAAAAAAAACGCTTATTCTCCATCTACTTCGTGTTATTCCAGATAAACGTTTGCAGAAATTGTCTTATTGCATATTTCCTTGTAGGTAAAAATGTTGGAATTACGTTTTTTTATATAGCCGAGAGAGAGAGAGAGAGAGAGAAGTTTTCCATTTAAGAAAGGTGTAAGTATTTTAAAGCGCGAGCCAATTACTCGGAAATGGTCAACTCCATAAAAAGGATGAATGATAAATATCGTCTAGTTTTTACTTTCTCTACACGTACTATGTACATAGGTATAGAGAAGGAATTGCACTCCACCTAAAAATTCAATACCGAGATTTCACCGGAAATATATGTTTTAAGGTCTCCTGCAGCCAAAACAAAAAAGCATTTTCACAAAAAGGTCCGTGCGTCTGTGAACACGGTAAAATACCAAACTTGGTATTTAAGTTTAGTATCTTCCAGGGATGTGACACGAAGATTTTGAGAAAAATATCCCCACCCCAAACTACCCCTTACATGGAACTTTTTTTCGAAAATTTGGATTTTCTCAAAAATGATTAAAATATCATATATTAAGTATATTTATCTGACAAATAAAATGTATGTCTTGAATTTTCTGGGAATAACCTCTGAAAATACTTTATTCTGGATGAATTTTACAGAATTTTACATAACTGCTAAACCGTAAGAGATGGAGAAAAAATTGCCCTACAAAAAATGTAGAGCACGTTAAAACACACAATTTATGTCATATACATTTTTTTCATGGAGTTGGTCGTTTTCGAGATAATTCTTGTTTTTGGTTTCAGCTTTGAAAAACTTATTTTCTTATACAGGAATTTGTCAACTTCTGTCCATATAAACAAAGGAACTTCAGTCACATAGCAACCAGCTTTTGACTATCACTTAACCAATGGTACTCCGTTATTTCGCTTCTACTTACAAAAGCAAGCAATAAGACTATTTCTGCTAATTTTTTCTCGATTAGCATGAATAGAAACATAAGCTTTTTAACAATACTTTGTTGCAGAGATGTAGAGAAAATCATGTGAATGGAACACATCAGATTTTTTTCTTTCTAATAAGATCTCTCTCTCTCTCTCTCTCTCTCTCTCTCTCTCTCTCTCTTATGGTCATTCAAAGAGGCTATTCAGAGAAAATTTAAGATGTTAAAATATGATATTTATCAAAATCGATAAAAGCCATTTTGGAGAGATCAACAATTTTGAAAAATGTTCAATATAAAAAGAGAACACACGCACACAAATTAGATTACCAATGATAAACGCTGTAAAACACGCAATTTCATATTCTTTCTTCTTATATTGGCGCTAAATTCAGCGTTCCTTGGAAATAATTCTAACAGAAGCACTAAAAGCAAGATTTTGTTGCTTGGGAGTAGCCATGGTAGGGGCATAGCATCCCTGCTAAAGGAGGATTTGGGAACCAGCTATGATGTAGTAGGCATAGTTAAACCTAGTGCTGGGCTCTCTCAGGTCATTGAAGACAGTCATGCAAAGAACTATTTCAAAAATTGGGCATCCTCACCTTACCTTGTGTTTATATATTATCCATTTTAAAATTCTATGCAGTTAATCGACATAGTTTTATAACAAACATGGACATTCAAAACATTAATACTAGACAAAAGGGATTGATTCATCGTCCCAATGCCAATCTTCTTTGCTTTCAGAAAGGTGTATATTATGAAACAATCAAGATATTTAATGCTCTCCCCAGTAATCTCAAAGAAAATGTTGGGAATTTCAGGGCTTTTAAGGCCTCTCTTAAGGAGTACCTTTGCAATAAATCATTTTACTCTGTAGATGAATATTTAAGTGACAAATCTGTCTGACAATACCGTTAATAATAATTGTATTTATAAATATTACAATGTGTATATTAGTGTGTGTGTTTTATATTAAAATTAAACTGATTTATACTTTGACTTGCACGAATGTGTCAAATGAATTTTTTTAGTATTTAGCAATGACACAAGGTCTGTAAAGCCTGATGTTTTGATATTTTTACACTCTAGTACATAATTGTAAATCTTTGCATTGGAAAATATATAACATATTTGTAAATATGTATTGTAATTTGTTGACATTTATGCAGAGTACATAATACAATAATCATGTTTTAGTTTATATGATTGCTACTAGTAACTATTATATCGATAATTTGAAAACTGTCATCTGACATAACATTAGTTTTACATATAGTGAAATTGTATTTATTTATACATTTTAACACTATATTTTGATAATCTTTGTTTGTATGTGCAAAAAAAAAAAAGTATTCTTTTTTTTTTTGTAACCTATGCTTTTAGCACTAGAGCTTTATATATATATATATATATATATATATATATATATATATATATATATATATATATATTTTTTTTTTCATAGTATATAGTATGTAAACATATGTAGTAAACATATGTATACATGTATATGCCTTTACAAGTTCTATGTTCAGTGGCTTTCTGGCCTAAACGAACCTACAGAATGCTTTCTAATCTAATCTAATTTTTCAGATGTCCAGCGTCCCAGCTGTTAAGTGAACCTAGCATCCTAGTATGTTTAACGTCCTTTAATCTGGTTGGTCATATCGGACGATGAATGAAATTGGTGAAATGATGCTCAAATGATCTCGAGGTCCAGGGAGCTTATTCGACATTCCTCTTCTCAGGATATGGGAAAACCCCCGAAAAAAACCTTATCCGGGTAACTCACCCTAGGCGAGATTCGAACTCACGACCTGACACGCTACCCAGGCGGACTTGCATGTTTCTTGTTTGCTGCGTGTAATTCCCGAGTATTTAAGGACGAACAGCAATTACTGCTTGCCGCAGACTTGCCATATGAAGTTACTTCAAGTCGGTATCACTGTATTAGCAGCCGTGGGAAAACATGCAGGGTGACACCTGTAGCCAGGTTATGGTTAACCACAGCACCAACAAAACAAAATGTATCGTAGCAAGAGAAATATATTCTCTTAACAACCTCTTTTGCGCTTCCTGATGTGACATTTCGCCTTTATGAACGCTCTTTCAAAGTTTAGGAAGAAAAACTATTCCAAAATATTTATTTTTAAATTCTCTACCAAATATATATTAGGTAGGGAAGAAATTGTATTCCACTCAAAAATTCGATACAAACATTTCTTCATTAATACATATTTTGAGAACCCCTGAATAAATAAATAAAAATAATTTTGAGAAAAAGCTCTGCGTTTGTGTCTGTGAACGGCATCATCATTCAACAACGCAAAGTCCTTTGAATATCAAACTTGATAATAAAGTTCAGAGCTTTCAAGGATACATCAGGAAGAAACTCCCCCTTCCTAAAATTCAATGGGACATTTTCGATCACCCGCCGTACAGTCTTGACCTGGCACCCAGCGACTTTCACCTTTTCCCTGAACTGAAACCAACCAAAATCTTTAAAACATTATACATTGGAAAGTTTATTCTTCTCAAAATCAGCTCGAAGTATTTTGTTAAAATTCCGTACATTAAAGATATTTGCATGAAAAATAAAATGTTTATCCTGAAAAGTCATTCTGGATGACTTGCATAACAGTAAAAACTGTAGGAGATAAAGACTTACCCCACACACACGCAGACGCGCGCGCACACACGCATGCACACACAAGTAGATCTCGTTAATACGCAACATTTGTCACATTTTTTAAGCTAACCATTTCCGAGATATTCCTTGTGATTGGTTTCAAGTTTAAAATACTCAAGCTTTTCTCAAACGGGAATTTGTCATTTCTGTTTCTTTTGTTTTACCCCTGGTTAAATTAAATTAGATTGCATCTTATAGGTTCATGATGGCTAAGCAGGCCTTGAACATAGAACATGTCAAATTAAATACACCAAGACAACATTTAAGTCCTCGCATTGCAACTACGAATAAACATCTTAAACTTTCAATATAACTTGGCTGTTACAGCCTATGTCACTATATGGTGCTTATATCCTTATATACAAAGGGGTCTAAATTTAAGGTCTACATTCTGAAAATATTCAATAAGTATATATTCCAAATCGCAGTATTAAAATACATACGTGCAAGAAATATTAATCTTCTAGTCTTAATATAAAAGTTACTAAACATAAAAAGCAAGCAAGCAAACAAACAAACAAAGTATGTGTCATATCAGTTAGTGTTTACATTCTTAAGTTATGTGTACGGAATGTCAAAATTTGGTATTAAAATGTATATTTCTACGTTCTCTACACGTACTATGTTTACAGCGTAAAGAGAAGATATTGTATTGCACCCAATTTTCCATCGGATTCCAATGCTAATGGGAAATAAGATTGATCTTCTGAAAAAGTAAACAAATATATCCTGGTTCTTTT
This sequence comes from Hymenopus coronatus, assembly GCA_030762935.1. NCBI lineage: Eukaryota > Metazoa > Arthropoda > Insecta > Mantodea > Hymenopodidae > Hymenopus > Hymenopus coronatus. The sequence continues at coordinate 169,675,199 of CM060881.1, read as the reverse complement.
GTGTTTGTTTCAACTACCAAATGTTATAATCAATAGTATTATGCTTTTGATCTACCAACTCTGGCAGCCACAAAACACTCGTCATTTCTAAAAATCCACCCTACCAGGTTCTCCTATTGTGCTTTTCTGATCAGGACTCCGGTACTGTATCCCTATTTACATTTCCCCCCGTAGGTTTTACTAATTACTGGTTTAACTGTTTCTTTTACAAGCATATACACATTGCACAAACATATAACATCCATGCCCAAGGCGGGACTCGAACCCACGATCCCTTGCCCACGAAGCACCAAAGCGAGACGCTTTAGCGAGCGTGGCCAAGGGGACCGGCTGCATTAAGCACTACTTCAATTCGTGCTAGAGGATGACACAACGGTGGGTTACGTCATGACGTTTTCAAGAGCCTTGCGAAATGAGACTATTTTCCTTGCTTTCAGAAGAATGCAGCACAATAATGCAATGTCATGCAATGCTAATTTGAGGATAAACTTTTCATTACAAACACCGGTGTATGTTCTCAATGGTAGTGATGATAAACCACGTATAATTGGCAGGTGTTCTAGCCGATACATTGCTCCCTTATTACTTTCTCTACTATGTACATAGTGTATAGAGAAGGTTTTGTATTGCACCTAAAATTCAATACCGAGATTTCACCGGAAATACATCTTTTGAGACGCCCTGAATCCAAAAAAGCATTTTTTTAAAAAAAAAATGTCCATGTGTGTCTGTTAGTCTGTCTATCTTTCTGTCTGTGTGTCTGCGGACAGCATAGCTCAAAAACGAAAAAAATAAACCCCGTTAAAAACCAAACTTGGTATTTAAGTTCCGTATCCTCCAAGGAAGCGGCAAGGTTTTCAAACAAATACCCCCATCCCAAACTACCCTTTACATGGAAAATATTCCGAAAATTTTGATTTTCTCAAAAATGGCTCTAAATATTCTGATTAAAATCCCGTATTTAAATATTTGCATGACAAATGTATTTCTTCAGTTTTGGGGAATAGCATCTGAAGACATGTTTATTCTCGATGAATTTTGTGGAATTTTGCATAACTGATATACCGTAAGAGATAGGCAAAAACTTACTTAACAATGTAGATCTCGTTAAAACACAATTTGTGTTGTACAGATATTTTTACTTTCTCCACACGCACTATGCACATAGTGTATAGAGAAATTATTGCACTCCACCTAAAATTCGATACCGAGATTTCACCGGAAATATATGTTTTAGGGTCCCCAATATCCAAAAAAAGCATTTTCACAAAAAGGTCCGTGTGTGTGTGTGTGTGTGTGTGTGTTCGTGTGTCTGTGAACACGATAACTCAAAAACAAAAAGTAGGTAAAATACCAAACTTGGTATTTTAAGTTTAGTATCTTCCAGGGATGCGACAGGAAGATTTTGAGAAAAATCCCCCCACCCCCCAACTACCCTTTACATGGAACTTTTTTCGAAAATTTTGATTTTCTCAAAAATGGCTCTAACGATTTTGATTAAAATTTCGGATATTAAACATATTTACCTGAAAAATGAAATGTATATCTTGAATTTTCTGGGAATAGCCTCTGAAGAGTAGTTTATTCTGGATGAATTTTACTAAATTTTGAATAACTGCTAAACCGTAAGATATGGACAAAAACTTACTACAGAAAAAATGTAGAGCACATTAAAACACACAATTTATGTTATATACATTTTTTCGTGGAGTTCGTCGTTTTTGTAACATTCCTTATTTTTGGTTTCTGCTATGAAAAACGTATACTTTTCTCATACTGGAACTTGTCAACTTATATCCATATAGACAAAGGAACTTCATTGACATAGCAACCAGCTTTTGACTATCACTTTAACCTACGGTTGTCCCTTATTTCGCTTCTACTTACAAGGAAGCGAGTAATTAGACTATTTCTGCTATTTTTTTCTGATTAGCATAAAGAAAATAGAAGTATAAGCTTTTTAAGAATTATTTGTTGCAGGGATATGGGGAAAGTCATGTGAATGGTACACATCAGATTTTTCTACAGTTGACCGATTTTGAGATACTTTTCTCATACAGGAATTTGTCAACTCCTGTCCATACAAACAAAGGAACTTCAGTCACATAGCAACCACCTTTTGACTATCACTTTAACCTATGGTAGTCGCTTATTTCTCTTCTACTTATAAGGAAGCAAGTAATAAGACCCTTTCTGATAAGTTTTTCTCCATTAGCATTAAGTAAATAGAAGAATAAGATTTTAACAAGAATTTACTCTAGAGATGTGAGAAAGTCATATGAATAGAACACATCAGATTTTTTTGACAAAATCTCTCTGATCTATGAACCGAAAAAGTGTTAATATCGTTTCATTAGTGTAGAGATAACAAATCCAGAAGATTAGAATGATACAGCTGTTTCAAATAAACACTTGCTCACATTCCAGCATGATGAAGGCTCAATCATGAAATACAGATTGTTCGATAGTGGCTCAATATTACATTCCCTAATAGAAGCATTGAATGGACTGCACAATCCTTTGATTTTTAAATATTTCTTTCTATGGGAGCCTAAAAAAGGTCGTATTTTAAAACAACACCTACGTCTATTGAAATCCTACAAAGGATACCACAATTTTCAGGAGTATTCCTAAATGGTGTTTCAAAATATTACTTAGCCTTTGAAAATAGTTATATTTTTGTATGCAATGAAATGGAGAACATTTAGGAAAGACTTATACTGTATAACAACACTGATTAAAGATGTACAGCGAGTTTTAAAATACATTTCATTATCGACTCCCTCCGCCATCGAGTGGTCAGCGAGCTGACTTCTCATCCGGAGGCCCCGGGTTCGATTCCCGGCTGAGGCGGGGCCTTCTTCTTTAACCAGAATTATTCCCTAAGCCCCACAGAGTCTGGAAGTATAAATGTTAAGAGTAAACGTGTGTGTGTTTAGTAATTTAAATTGATTAACCTAACGTTCTACACCTACAATAATACGAGTTGTTTCACAAGTCAAAGCCCCCGAAATGACCATTGAAGTTAAAGGGGGCTATACAAATGAAACAAAACAAAAAACAAAAATATTTTTTATATTTAAAATTATGAGAAGGGTAAACAAAAGAAAAGCGTACGTCTGCACTTACGTTTTTAAAGGGGGCTACACAAATGAAACAATAAAAAAATCTGATGTGTTCCATTCACATCAATTCTCTACATCTCTGCAAAAAATATTACTTCATGCTAATCGAGACAAAACTAGCAGAAATAGTGTTATTCATTGTTTCCTTGTAAGTAGAAGCGAAATAAGGGATTAGTATAGGTTAAAGTGATAGTGAAAAGCTGGTTGCTATGTGACTTAAGTTTCCTTGTATGGACAGGAAAAGCTGAAACTAAAAACAAGGAATATCTAAAAACGACCAACTCCAGGAAAAAAAATGTATATAGGTAACATAAATTGTTTGTTTTAATGTGCTCTACATTTTCTGTGCGGTAAGTTTCTGTCCATCTCTTACGGTTTAGCAGTTATGCAAAAATACGTAAAATTCATCCAGAATAAAGTACTCTTCAGAGACTATTCCCAGAAAAGTCAAGATATACACTTTATTTGTCAAGTAAATATCTTAAACATACGACATTTTAATCAAAATCGTTAGAGCCATTTTTAAGAAATTCAAAATTTTCGAAATTTTTTCCATGTAAAGGGTAGCTTGGGGTGGGGGGATTTTCTTGAAAAACTTCGTGTCGCATCCTTGGAAGATACCAAACTTAAATACCAAGTTTGGGATTTAACGGTCTTTTCATTTTTGAGCTATGCTGCCCACACACACACAGACACACACACACCGCAAAACTTATACATATTTCCGGTGAAATTTCGGTATTGAATTTTTGGGTACAATACAATACCTTCTCTATACACTATGTACATGGAACGTATGGAGAAAGTAAATAAAATCTGATGTGTCCCATTCACATGACTTTCTCTACTTCTGTGAAACAAATTATTGTTAAGCTTATTCTTCTATTAACTTCATGCTAACTGAGAAAAAATTAGCAGAAATAGTCTTATTACTTGCTTCCTTGTAAGTAGAAGCGAAATAAGGGAGTGTCATAAGTTAAAGTGAAGTCAAAAGCTGCTTGCTATGTGACTGAACTTCCTTTGTTTGTATGGACACGAGTTCACGAATTCCTATATGAGAAAAGTACAAGTTTTTCAAAGCTGAAACCAAAAACAAGGAATATCTCAAAAACGATCAACTCCTCGAAAAAAAATTATATAACATAAATTGTGTGTTTTAATGTACTCTACATTTTTTGTGTGGTAAGTATTGTCCATTTCTTACGGTTTAGCAGTTATGTAAAATTCATCCAGAATAAAGTAGTCTTCAGAGGCTATCCCAGAAAATGCAAGATGCACATATTTGACATGTAAATATCTTCTTCAATATACGATATTTTAATCAAAATCGTTAGAGCCATTTTTGAGAAAATCAAAATTTTCGAAAAAGTTCCATGTAAAGGGCAGTTGGGGGTGGGGAATTTTCTTGAAAATCTTCGAGTCGCATCCTTGGAAGATACCAAACTTAAATGCCGAGTTTGGTATTTAACGGTCTTTTCGTTTTTGAGCTATGCTGTCAACAGACACACACACACACACACACACACATGGACCTTTTTCGAAAACTATTTTTTTTTTTTTTGGATTCAGGGGGACCCAAAACATGTATTTCCGGTAAAATCTCGTATCCAATTTTTGGGTCCAATACAATACCTTCTCTATACACTATCTACATAGTACGTGTAGAGACAGTAAAAACTATGTGAATTATGTGTATATTTTTTGTGTAGTAAGTTTTTTCTATCTCTTACGCTTTAGCCCTTATGCATAGTTCTGCAAAACTCAACCCAAATAAAGAGATCTTCAGAGGCTAATCACAGAAAATTCAAAACATAAATTTTGTTTGTGATGTGAATATCTTTAATATACGGTATTTTAATCAAAATCGTTAAAGAGTCATTTTTGAGAAAATCAACATTTTCGAAAAATGCTCCACGTAAAGGGTGGTTGGGGTGGATGAATTCGTGTCGCTTCCTTGTAAGATACTGAACTAAAATACCAAGTTTGGCATTTAACCGATTTGGTGTTTTTCAGCTGTGCTGCCCACAGACACACACAGACTTTTTTCTAAAAATCTGATGTGTACCATTCAGATTACTTTCTCTATATCTCTGCTAAAAATATTGTTAAAAAACTTATGCTTCTATTTACTTCATGCTAATCAAGAAAAAATTAGCAGAAATATTCTTATTACTTGCTTCCTTGTAAGTAGAAGCGAAGTAAGAGAGTACCATAGGTTAAAGTGATAGCGAAAAGCTAGTTGCTATGTGACTGAAGTTCCTTTGTTTGTATGGACAGGAGCTGACAAATTCCAGTATGAGAAAAGTATGCTTTTAAAGGTGAAATCAAAAGCAACGAATAACTCAAAAACGACCAACTCGACGAGAAAATGTATATGAGATAAATTGTGCTTTAACGTGCTCTACATTTTTTTCTGGCAAGTTTTTGCCCATGTCGTACGGTTTAACAGTTATGCAAAATTCCGTAAAATTCATTCAGAATAAAATAGTCTTCAGAGACCATTCCCAGAAAATTCAAGATATATATTTTATTTTTCAGATAAATATCTTTAATAAACTATATTTAAATCAAACTCGTTAGAGCCATTTTTGAAAAAATCAAAATTTTCGAAAAAAAGTTCCATGCAAAGGGTAGTTAGGTGTGGGGGGATTTTTCGCAAAATCTTCGTGTCGCATCCCTGGAGGATACTAAACTTAAATACCAAGTTTGGTATTTTACTGACTTATCGTTTATGAGTTATCGTGTTCACAGAAACACGGACACACACACACACGCGCGCGCGCGCGCGCGGACCTTTTTCTGAAAATGCTTTTTTTATTTTTGGATACAGGGGACCCTAAAACATATATTTTCGGTGAAATCTCGGTATGCAATTTTTGGATGGAATGCAATAACTTCTCTATACACTGTGGAAAGAAAGTAAAAATGTATTTTGGACGCAGGAGACCTCAAAAACACATATTTCCGCTGAAATCTCAGTATCGAATTTTTGGGCGGAATACCTTCTCTGTCCACTTAGTACACTGTACATAAGGGCTAGAGCAAGTAAAAGTGACTTGAGTATTCAACCATTGCTTTGTACAAGTTTCTCTAAGACCTAAGACGAATTAAGGACTAAACATCGCGGCAGAGTCTTAACTTAATTTTGTTCTAATTTCTTGATCTAAAACTACAGTTAATGTAACAAAAGGCTGTATCATATATCAATACGGATTTCGGTCTAGGAATATTACGACAGTTACCATTGTATTTCACTTGCCAAGCCTACATAACCTATAATACTATTTCCTGAATAGTCTACATGTTCTTTCAGACTCGTGTCACCAATAGTAACGCACACAATTGGGGTATTACCCTTATCTTTATATTTACTTACTTCATTCTTTATTGCATTGAAGCATTCTACATATAATTCTGGTTCACAGTTAATTGCTATGTACCAGGAACGTATGGTCATTGTAGTTGGCAATGCATTATTGAATTTGTTTCTTACAAAATCGTATGTTTAAGGTGAAAAACAATGCAAATTTAATGCAAAAGATCTCAACTTAAGATCATAAATTTCATTTTGACTCCGAGTTGTTACGTGAGCTGCCCTATTTAACAACGAACATACATCAGAAGGGAGTGAATTTCTCAATGCTTCAGCAGAGCTTTCAGTAATGAATTTTTATTTTTACTAAAGAAGCAATTTTATTTTTCCCTATCATTCCAAATTAACAAAATACAGAACCATTCTGTTGATAATAGCTTAAATAAGTACACTAACCTGTGTATTGAAACATTTCATTTTCCTTGGTTTTTTGCTTCTGCTATTCGAGAAACTACAACCAAACACTACACACGTATTTGCCATTATACTGGTTTAAAACTTGGTCAAAATTTGCTGCTTAACTGAACATTTAACAGAAAATCTTATTTCTGTGTGCTCATTTAACCCACACAAAGGGTGCAGTGGCTAACAATGGTGGCTGAGCGAAAATAATGCCTCACCAACGACAATGTATAAGGATTTGGCATTTCCAATCTGTGTGTGTGTGTGTGTGTGTGTGTGTGTGTGTGTGTGTGTGTGTGAGTGAGTTGGTCCCTCGCCACCATGTATACATAGTGCCGAACTCGTGAGCTAGATATTCTCTGATCAAGGAAACAGCGTAACCGGTGTCCCAAATACGCCGACACGGTGAGATGGAACTTGAAGGAATTAACTGGTAGGTCATATAGGGCAATGAGGGAATGTAATGGCTAAATTATGCTCAAATAGGCATGGGGTCCATAGAACATAAGGTTATCCCACATTCGCCTTCTCATGAAATAGAAGGCAAACCCTCAGAGAGAAATCTTATCCCAGGATTCGAACTCGAGCCATCTTGAATGTGAGGCAGACACGCTCTCGCCACAGCATAGAGGCGGGTAATTCGAGGAGGAAATTTATCACTTGTTATACCTTTAACTTCTGCGTGCTTTATGGTGTCAAATTTTGCTTTACCAATAAAGCATTTTACTGTCTCTAGACGTAAGATGTACATAGTGTATAGAGAAGGTATTGCACTCCACCCAAAAATTCGATACCAAGATTCCACCGGAAATATATGTTTTAGGGTCCCCTGTATTAAAAAAAAGCATTTTCAGAAAAAGGTCCGTGTATGTGTGTCCATGTGTCTGTGATCACGATAACTCAAAAACGAAGAGTCGGTAAAATACCAAACTTGCTATTTAAGTTTAGTATCTACCAGGGATGCGACACGAGAATTTTGAGGAAAATCCCCCCTAAACTACCCTTTACATGGAACACTGTTCGAAAATTTTGATTTTCTCAAAAATGGCTGTAACGATTTTGATTAAAATATCATATTAAAGATATTTACCTGGAAAACAAATTGTATATCTTGACTCTTTTGGGAATAGCCTCTGAAGACTACTTTATTCTGGATGGATTTTACGGATTTTTGCATAACTGCTAAACCGTAAGAGATGGACAAAACGTGCCACATAGAAAACGTAGAGCACGTTAAAACACTCAATTTATGCTATACACATTTTTTTTTTCGTGGATTTGATCGTTTTTGAGATATTCATTGTTTTTGGTTACAGCTTTAAAAATCTCATACTTTTCTCATACAAGTTTTTTCAACTCCTGTCCATACAAACAAAGGAACTTCAGTCACTTAGCAACCAGCTTTTGACTATCACTTTAACCTATGGTACTCCCTTATTTCGCTTCTACTTACAAGGTCGCAAGTAATTAGATTATTTCTGCTATTTCCCCCCCCCCCTTGATTAGCATGAGGTAAATAGAAGCATAACCTTTTTAACAATAATTTGTTACAGAGATGTACAGAATGTCATGTGAACGTAACACATCAGGTTTTTAATATTTATGACACAGTAATAAGAATATTAAATTAAATCTTTCAAATTCAAGATAAATAAAATTTATAATTTATTTTACACTCTGATATATAATGTAAAACTGATTATTTGAAATTCCTTTGGAATGAAGGAGGATTGCATTTAAAATACACATATCTAAATATATAAATGGCAGTTTAATTACAATAATGCAATTCTTGAGAAAATAGAAAATTTCGAAAAAATGTCCACGTAAAAGATTGGGTTGGACAATTTTCTTACAAATCTACTGTTACAATGTTGAAAGAACTTAAAACGAGTTATGTTGTTCAAAAACACACACACACACACACACACACACACACACACACACACACACACACACTGATAATCTCTCGCTCTTCCCTCCCATTTATATCTGGATTCAGAAAGTTTGAAAATGTATTTATATTTCCAGTAAAGTCTCGGTACTAAATTTTTGTGTGGAATTATTGTCTCCACCTATGATACTTATAAAGGGAGCAGAAATGGTGAACACAAGACAGCACATGTAATAATGTGAAATGCAGTTGGCTGTGGCACTCTTCAAGTACAGAAAGTGAATTCCCATAGTCGCCTCCTAATAAGATGATTCACACATGACAAAACAGTTTGATAACTAGGATCTAATTGATTAGCTCGTTCCAACATGGCAAAACAGTTTGATAGCTAGGATCTAATTGATCAGCTCGTTCACACATGACAAAACAGTTTGATAGCTAGATTCCAATTGATCAGCTCGTTCCAACATGGCAAAACAGTTTGATAGCTAGGATCCAATTGATCAGCTCGTTCCAACATGGCAAAACAGTTTGATAGCTAGGATCTAATTGATCAGCTCGCTCCCACATGGCAAAACAGTTTGATAGCTAGGATCTAATTGATCAGCTCGTTCCAACATGGCAAAACAGTTTGATAGCTAGGATCTAATTGATCAGTTCGTTCCAACATGGCGAAATAGTTTGATAGCTAGGATCTAATTGATCAGCTCGCTCCCACATGGCAAAACAGTTTGATAGCTAGGATCTAATTGATCAGCTCTTTCCAACATGGCAATACAGTTTGATAGCCAGGATTTAATTGATCAGCTTGTTCCAACATGGCAAAACAGTTTGATAGCTAGGATCTAATTGATCAGCTCGTTCCAACATGGCAAAACAGTTTGATAGCTAGGATCTAATTAATGAGTTCCTTCCAACATGGCGAAACAGTTTGATAGCTAGGATATAATTGATCAGCTCGTTCCCACATGGCAAAACAGTTTGATAGCTAGGATCTAATTGATCAGTTCGTTCCAACATGGCAAAACAGTTTAATAGCTAACATCTAATTGATCAGCTCGTTCCCACATGACAAAACAGTTTGATAGCTAGATTCCAATTGATCAGCTCGTTCCAACATGTCAAAACAGTTTGATAGCTCGGATCCAATTGATCAGCTCGTTCACAACATGGCAATACAGTTTGATAGCCAGGATTTAATTGATCAGCTTATTCCAACATGGCAAAACAGTTTGATAGCTAGGATCTAATTGATCAGCTCGCTCCCACATGGCAAAACAGTTTGATAGCTAGGATCTAATTGATCAGCTCGTTCCAACATGGCAATACAGTTTGATAGCCAGGATTTAATTGATCAGCTTGTTCCAACATGGCAAAACAGTTTGATAGCTAGGATCTAATTGATCAGCTCGTTCCAACATGGCAAAACAGTTTGATAGCTAGGATCTAATTAATGAGTTCCTTCCAACATGGCGAAACAGTTTGATAGCTAGGATATAATTGATCAGCTCGTTCCCACATGGCAAAACAGTTTGATAGCTAGGATCTAATTGATCAGTTCGTTCCAACATGGCAAAACAGTTTAATAGCTAACATCTAATTGATCAGCTCGTTCCCACATGACAAAACAGTTTGATAGCTAGATTCCAATTGATCAGCTCGTTCCAACATGTCAAAACAGTTTGATAGCTAGGATCCAATTGATCAGCTCGTTCACAACATGGTAATACAGTTTGATAGCCAGGATTTAATTGATCAGCTTATTCCAACATGGCAAAACAGTTTGATAGCTAGGATCTAATTGATCAGCTCGTTCCAACATGGCAAAACAGTTTGATAGCTAGGATCTAATTAATGAGTTCGTTCCAACATGGCGAAACAGTTTGATAGCTAGCATCTAATTGATCAGCTCGTTCCCACATGGCAAAACAGTTTGATAGCTAGGATCTAATTGATCAGTTCGTTCCAACATGGCAAAACAGTTTGATAGCTAGATTCCAATTGATCAGCTCGTTCCAACATGGCAAAACAGTTTGATAGCTAGCATCTAATTGATCAGTTCGTTCCAACATGACACAACAGTTTGATAGCTAGGATCTAATTGATAAGCTCGTTCCCACATGACAAAACAGTTTGATAGCTAGATTCCAATTGATCAGCTCGTTCCAACATGTCAAAACAGTTTGATAGCTAGGATCCAATTGATCAGCTCGTTCCAACATGGCAAAACAGTTTGATAGCTAGGATCTAATTGATCAGCTCGTTCCAACATGGCAAAACAGTTTGATAGCTAGGATCTAATTAATGAGTTCGTTCCAACATGGCAAAACAGTTTGATAGCTAGGATCTAATTGATCAGTTCGTTCCAACATGGCGAAACAGTTTGATAGCTAGGATCTAATTGATCAGCTCGCTCCCACATGGCAAAACAGTTTGATAGCTAGGATCTAATTGATCAGCTCGTTCCAACATGGCAATACAGTTTGATAGCCAGGATTTAATTGATCAGCTTGATCCAACATGGCAAAACAGTTTGATAACTAGGATCTAATTGATCAGCTCGTTCCAACATGGCAAAACAGTTTGATAGCTAGGATCTAATTAATGAGTTCGTTCCAACATGGCGAAACAGTTTGATAGCTAGGATATAATTGATCAGCTCGTTCCCACATGGCAAAACAGTTTGATAGCTAGGATCTAATTGATCAGTTCGTTCCAACATGGCAAAACAGTTTAATAGCTAAGATCTAATTGATCAGCTCGTTCCCACAAGACAAAACAGTTTAATAGCTAGATTCCAATTGATCAGCTCGTTCCAACATGTCAAAACAGTTTGATAGCTAGGATCCAATTGATCAGCTCGTTCACAACATGGCAATACAGTTTGATAGCCAGGATTTAATTGATCAGCTTATTCCAACATGGCAAAACAGTTTGATAGCTAGGATATAATTGATCAGCTCGTTCCCACATGGCAAAACAGTTTGATAGCTAGGATCTAATTGATCAGTTCGTTCCAACATGGCAAAACAGTTTAATAGCTAAGATCTAATTGATCAGCTCGTTCCCACATGACAAAACAGTTTGATAGCTAGATTCCAATTGATCAGCTCGTTCCAACATGTCAAAACAGTTTGATAGCTAGGATCCAATTGATCAGCTCGTTCACAACATGGCAATACAGTTTGATAGCTAGGATCTAATTAATGAGTTCGTTCCAACATGGCGAAACAGTTTGATAGCTAGCATCTAATTGATCAGCTCGTTCCCACATGGCAAAACAGTTTGATAGCTAGGATCTAATTGATCAGTTCGTTCCAACATGACACAACAGTTTGATAGCTAGGATCTAATTGATCAGCTCGTTCCCACATGACAAAACAGTTTGATAGCTAGATTCCAATTGATCAGCTCGTTCCAACATGTCAAAACAGTTTGATAGCTAGGATCCAATTGATCAGCTCGTTCCAACATGGCAAAAGAGTTTGATAGCTAGGATCTAATTAATGAGTTCCTTCCAACATGGCGAAACAGTTTGATAGCTAGGATATAATTGATCAGCTCGTTCCCACATGGCAAAACAGTTTGATAGCTAGGATCTAATTGATCAGTTCGTTCCAACATGGCAAAACAGTTTAATAGCTAAGATCTAATTGATCAGCTCGTTCCCACATGACAAAACAGTTTGATAGCTAGATTCCAATTGATCAGCTCGTTCCAACATGTCAAAACAGTTTGATAGCTAGGATCCAATTGATCAGCTCGTTCACAACATGGCAATAAAGCTTGATAGCCAGGATTTAATTGATCAGCTTGTTCCAACATGGCAAAACAGTTTGATAGCTAGGATCTAATTGATCAGCTCGTTCCAACATGGCAAAACAGTTTGATAGCTAGGATCTAATTAATGAGTTCGTTCCAACATGGCAAAACAGTTTGATAGCTAGGATCTAATTGATCAGTTCGTTCCAACATGGCGAAACAGTTTGATAGCTAGGATCTAATTGATCAGCTCGTTCACAACATGGCAATACAGTTTGATAGCCAGTATTTAATTGATCAGCTTATTCCAACATGGCAAAACAGTTTGATAGCTAGGATCTAATTGATCAGCTCGTTCCAACATGGCAAAACAGTTTGATAGCTAGGATCTAATTAATGAGTTCGTTCCAACATGGTGAAACAGTTTGATAGCTAGCATCTAATTGATCAGCTCGTTCCCACATGGCAAAACAGTTTGATAGCTAGGATCTAATTGATCAGTTCGTTCCAACATGACACAACAGTTTGATAGCTAGGATCTAATTGATCAGCTCGTTCCCACATGACAAAACAGTTTGATAGCTAGATTCCAACTGATCAGCTCGTTCCAACATGTCAAAACAGTTTGATAGCTAGGATCCAATTGATCAGCTCGTTCCAACATGGCAAAACAGTTTGATAGCTAGGATCTAATTGATCAGTTCGTTCCAACATGGCAAAACAGTTTGATAGCTAGGACCTAATTGATTAGCTCGTTCCAACATGGCAAAACAATTTGATAGCTAGGATCTAATTGATCAGCTCGTTCCCACATGACAAAACAGTTTGATAGCTAGGATCTAATTGATCAGCTCGTTCCCACAGACTATTGCTCGATTTTTCCATGTAACAAGTGTTGAATTTGTTAAATAGATTCGTCCTAAATATCCATAAAACTAAAACTTCAATATTTCCGCTATCCAGCAATGCAAAATGCTTTTGTACGTATCGTTGAGGTTTTAAAAATAAAATTTCCTTTTACACCCTGTAATATATTCCGAATAATTCCTGGCTGTTAGGGGGACGGGGTTTGGGGGCCCAATCAATAACTCAGGTCGGTTGCATAGCGGTACAGCTGGAAGCGTGTGTCATCTGACATAATTAACATAATCTCCTAACAGCACACGCTCAGTAGCCACACTGGCAGCGTATCATTTATACACAATTTGAAAAATATAGATGTTTGTGATGCAGACAAGATCGTTATTAAACAGACATTCATTACATTATTGTGAAATTAGGGTAACTACATAACTTTAAGTTTTCAGAAGTGCTGGAGAAATTTTGCAAGAATTCTTTCTTGAATAATTTAAACATATGTTGATGTGTCCCTTCATGTGCCTTTCTCTACATCTCTGCAACAAATTATTGTTAAAAAGCTTATTCTTCTATTTACTTCATGCTAATCGAGAAAAAAATAGCAGAAATAGTCTTATTACTATCTTCCTTGTAAGTGAAATGAGTACCATAGGTTAAAGTGATAGTCAAAAGCTGGTTGCTATGTGACTGAAGTTCCTTTGTTTGTACAGACAGGAGTTGACAAATTCCTGTATGAGAAAAGTATAAGTTTCTAGCTGAAACCAAAAACAAGGAATATCTCAAAAATGATCAACTCCACGAAAAAAATGCATATAACATAAATTGTGTGTTTTAATGTGCTCCACATTTTCGTGTGGTAAGTTTTTGTCTATCCCTTACGGTTTAGCAGTTATACAGAATTCCGTAAAATTCATCCACAATAAAGTAGTCTTCAGAGCCTATTCCCAGCAAATTCAAGATATACATATTATTTGTCTGATAAATATCTTTAATATACACATTTTAATCCAAATCGTTAGAGCAATTTTTGAGAAAACCAAAATTTTCGAAAAAAGTTCCATGTAAAGGGTAGTTGGGGGTGGGGGGCCTTTCTTGGAAATCTCCGTGTCGCATCCTTGGAAGATACCAAACTTAAATGCCAAGTTTGGTATTTAAAGGTCTTTTAGTTTTTGGGCTATGGTGCCCACAGACACACACACAGACACACACACACACACACACACACACGGATATTTTTCTAAAAATGCTGTTTTTGAATTCAGGGTGAGCCAAAACATGTATTTCCGGTGAAATTTCGATATCGAATTTTGGGTGCATTACAATACCTTTTCTATTCACTATGTATATAGTACGTGTAGAGAAAGTAAAAATCGTAATGATCTATGAAAACGAAAGCATGGATGTGCAAAATATGCTCACAGTAACTTTGTCTTGCTTGTACATTGTAGATAAATATAAATAAACCTCTAGATACGTCACCAAATTAACTGAAAACAAAAAAACATTTTTCCCCTGAAAGCTTGAAAAGTTTCTAAATTAGAGAATAAAATGCTAATTTGTTTACTTAACAAATTTCCTGGAATCAGTGGCTTTCAACATCATTTCCTCTTCAATGGCATGAAGTGTACTATTTGCTATGAGTGAACCACTGAAGAAATCATTGGATTCTCAGTGTTTTCAGGTAATATTTGTTGTATTTTCCCTCAAATGCCTCAGAGGCATAGCCGGGGGAGGAGGAGGTTGGAGTTAGACCCCCTTACTAAAAAAAATCTAAAAGGTAATAGCAAAATCTAATCCAAATTCCAATTGCTGCACTTAATTAATGAATATTAAAAGTATGTATAATAGGATTAATTTATATTCATTTGAATTTAAACAGATCATTTTAGATGTCTCTACATAACCTTTATAGTTTTCTATCTACGCTACTTAAATTTACTACTTCTGAACTGTTACAGATGTCTTGTGAAGTGTTGGATCTTCGGACGCACTTGAACGTTTCATAACATCTCCCTCCACTCTAGCGAGAGAGTGAATGACACTAATTTTCGTGGCCGTCGGTTTAATTTTCCGTGTTGACTAATTAAACTCTTTCTGCAGTGTTCAACAAATTAACTAACAAATACTTTATCAACATAACTCCATAAATATAGTAAAATTACCTCTTAGCTGAAGAGGTTACAGTGTGATTTGTTAATAAGTGTAAATGCTGTCTAACGCCATGCTTACCCCCATATACCTACTCGTAGCAATGACAATACCCTCCGTTCTCTTTGTACATGCTGATGCGTTTGAAAGGACAATTCAACGCAAAAATTGGACCCATTAAGAACTACAAAGAGCTCCGAAAACCTTCAGCAGGAATGTAAAATGGAACACGTCGGCAATTCGGCATATTAGCGTCTACGGTGAAGAACCAAATGAAGTTGGGAGCTCGAACGAGCGAATTCATAGCTGGAGAATAATTTATTTTGGGTCGCTTTAACAGCATGGTCAATTGACATAAAACGTGGTATAACAAAACGCAACAGACCTAAAAACGTATTGTTGTCTATGGTGTTTGTTTCGATATTATCATTAACAATGCCGCAACCAAGACAATCGAATCTTTCCCGACAAAGGATTCGAAACATTGCGAACAAATTGCACGTGAAGAGCAACTATCCAAATAAATGTTTAAACTCCTTGGATGTGCCTGACTTACCACCGCACAATTTACGACTAAAGGTTGGCTCCGTAGTAATCATAAACCAACCAAAACTGTGCAAACGGAAGGCGTTTGGTGGTAAGTAAATTGATGAACAATGTGATTTACGCGACGATACTCAAAGGAAAATTCGAAGGTGAGGAAGTTCTCATTCCGAGGATTCCGATGATCCCAACCGATTTGCCGTTTGAATTTAAACGACTTCAATTTCCGATCCATCTTGCATTCGCCATAACCATTAACAAATCACAAGGCCAATCCTTGAAAATTTGTGGTCTGAATCTAGAAAATCCATGTTTTTCCCATGGTCAATTATATGTGGCATGTTCACGGGTCGGAAGATCATCTGCGTTATTTGTTCTTGCGTCTGATAATAAAACAAGAAATGTCGTCTATCACAAGATGCTTCACTGAAAAGTGCAGTCCATGCACCAAAATACACGGCCAATAAATAATCATTAAAATGCTTGATAATTTGTATGTATATTATCCTAATAAAAAATTGAACTTAATAAAATCCAAAATCTGCTCATTTATTGCTTCTAAGGCGGAAGAAAGTTCGCTGGGTCAGCTAGTAGTATAATAAAAATGGTTACATTTATGCTTCACAATAAATCAAAAAGTTTACATTGTCTTATCTTGTTTTTAACAAAGAGCAGGGAAAAGAGCTAGCAGCCCATACAACAAGATTAGCCAACTGTTTTTCGGTATAACGTCAATTAGTTGCGGAAAATAGCCTATAGCTATGCTTCTGTAAACAACGAGAAGCACAACTGGCTGAAAGGAATGGCTGTCTTTGTTTCTAAAACAAGTCCCACGGTTAGCTTACGGCAACCTGGAGGAACAAACATCAGTAGGATACCTACCTTTAATGAAGAAGATATTCTTAGATTTTTTTACGAATATGGAAACTTTTTGGATTCCTTCCACAAAGAGTGTACAATTAGGACGGAACTGGCATATCCATTGTCCAAAAATGTATGTCAGCAAAAGTCTACGCTACAAAAGGGCAGAAGAAAGTGAGAACCCTAACATCGTCTAAAGAAGTGAGGTGGTTTGTTCAAAGAGGAAGTTACAAACGCTAATGCTCATTTCTCCTCGAAAGAGTGTCCTACTCTCGAGGTCAATGGTCCATTAGGCGCAGCGTACATTGCTCTGACAATGGCTGGATGAACGAAGGATTGACTTTTGTCTAAGTCACTTTCAGCGATCCCACACAGTCAACTGAGGATGACCCTATTCTGCTGATTTGTAACCACTATTCAACTCACATTTCCTTGGAAATTTAAACTTTTTTTTAGGGATAATCACATCATCGTGGTATGCCTCCGTCCTCATATTTCCCATCGTCTGCAACCTCTTGAGCTACTTTCTTCGGATCTGTAAAGAAGTTGTTACCCGAAAAAAACATTTCTTCCTGACAAGTCATGCCCACCAGCATGACATTGCAGGACTATTTAACAAAGTGTACATGAAAGCAAAAACTATGAAGAAGGCTGGGTCTCCAGATCTGCATGAATTGTCCTAAGTTTATTGTGGTTGCTTTTAATACTCAACTTTTTAATTAAACTTGCACCTTCTACCTCTGGGATAGTGACACTCCTGCCATCACCTTCCATCACAATGAAACCCTACCATTGACATGTCGGCTCATTGGGCTCAATGCCCTCAACTTCTGATGTCAGCGAGCCTGTTTCATTTGGGAAAGTTGTGTCACCAAACACATTCCAAAGCAAAGTGTAATAGAGCAGAAAACAGCACTTAGAAATTTTAACCACCGACCCATCAAGAGGACTTTGGAGGCAAAAAAATAAGAAACGAAAGGAGAGAGAGAGAGAAGCAGGCAGCATTGACCAAACAATAAACGCTCCCAAAAGAAAGCTGTAGTTGGATTTGGGAGCTGCAACCAGAGAGAAAAGGATATTTTACTACAGAAGATGTTGCTAAAGAAGCTTGTTTTATGGGGACAATCGTGAAACATGCCTTTGTGTGTGATGATTTTGGACAAGCTTGGGAACTCTGGTAGGTACCGATGCACGTTCTGTGGGAACTGCTCTCGTGCAGATTCTAGTATATGACATTATTCAGGTAGATATATAAATGCGAGAAAGTAAATTTAATACAATAACCACACCTTCATGTTGATAAGTAAATATAAATACTGAAAGATAGTTAAACATTGCCGGCGCAAAACTTCTGGAATCGTGACCCTGACCACCAACCCAGCTACCGAGCCTAGCTTATCCGATTTTGTTATATAATACTTTGCTTACTCAAAGTCACAGCGAGCAAACTTTATACAGTCTGTATCGAAAGTGTTTGGCAGATGTTTGTATTCAAAGTGGGCAGTAAATAGTGTTCATTTTATTTATTTTATTTTTTAAACAGTGACTCCTACGTTTTCATAGTTAAGTGACAAGACATTACTTAGCGCAGAGAAATAATTGCAAATGTCCTTGACTTCATGAAACAAGAGGCATACTATATAACTATATTTTTATCTAAACGTTAGTAATTTTTGAGAAAATCAAACATTTTGAAAATTTTCCCATGTAAAGGGTAGTTTGGGCAGAAGGAGTTTTTCCTCAAACTCTTCGTGTTGCACACTTAGAAGATACTAAACTTAAATACCAAGTTTGGTATTGTACCAACTTTTCGTTTTTGAATAATCTTGTTCGCACACAAGATAGTAAAAATGCTTTTTTACTCTCTCTAGCCCGTATGTACAATGTACATAGTGGATAGAGCAGGTATTGTATTCCACATAAAATTCGATGTCGAAATTTCACCGGAAATATGTTTTGGAATCCCGTGAGTCCAAAAAAATGAATTTTTAGACAGCATAGCTCAAAAACGAAAAGACCGTTAAATACTTGGTATTTATGTTTAGTATTTTCCAAGGATAGGACACGAAAACCTTCAAGAAAATACCCCTACCACAAACTACTTTTTTTCCCTCAAAAATAGCTCTAACGATGTTATTCATTTTTTGATTCTGGATGAGTTTTGCGGAATTTTGCATAACGAAGAGATAGACAGCAACTTAATATACAAAAATGTAGATCTCGTTAAAACACATAATTTATGTCTCTACGTTTTTTATATAGAGCTGGCCGTTTCGGAGGCATTCCTTATTATTATTCCAATTTTAAACTACTTAAACTTTTCTTAAACGGTAAGCGACGTTTAGTTTCATGTCTCTTGTTTTACTATAAGCCATGCAAAGCGAACCAAACTTCAATTGTTTCACATAGGACCAGCCTTTAAAAGATTTGACTATTTAGTCTGTATTCCCTTATGTCCCTTCTACTTACAAGTAAATAATAAGACAATTTGGTTAGAATGTTGTAAATAAAAGAATATATGTTATATAATATGTTATGAGGAAAGTTGTTTAACTAGAAAAAACTGATTATTACACTTACATGAGTTTCTCTATCTGCTCTACAACTTCCTGCAAAAAATTATTCTTCTTTCTACACAATGGTAATCGAGATAAACATTCGCAGAACGTTCTTATTACTTAGTTCCTTATAAGTAGAAGGGAATTAAAGGAATACGCTATGCTAAAGTGATAGTCAAATGTTTTAAAAGCTGCCGTTATGTGATTGTCATTGCAAATCGCTTCTTTGCTTGGCCAGCAGTAGAACAAAAGAAAAACGGACGCTTCCTGTCTGAAAAAAGTATTAAGTACTTCACATTTGAAACCAATAACAAGGAATATCTCGGAAACGGTTACCTCCACAACAAAAATGTAAAGCACATAAATTGTGTGCTTTTTTTTTTTTTTTGTTTTTTGTTTTTTTTTTTGTGTAGTAAGTTTTTGTCTATCTTTTACGGTTTAGCAGTTAAGCAAAATTCGGCAAAATTCATCCAGAATAAAGAGGTCTTCAGAGGCAATTCTCAGAAAATTCAAGGTATACATTTTATATGGGATGTATGCAGGTTTAATATAAGGGATTTTAATCAAAATCGATATAAACGTTTTTAAGAAAATCAAAATATTCAAAAAAAAATCCAATAAAGGCTAGTTTTGGTTGGGGGATTTTCTTTAAAATCTTCGTTTCGCATTCTTGGAAGATACTAAATCTTAATACCAAGTTTGGTACTTAATGGTCTTTTCGCTTTTGAGCTATGTTGTCCAGACACACACAAGGACCTTTTTCTAAAAAAACTTTTTTCGGACTCAGGGGACCCCAGAACATAATATATTTCCGGTGAAATCTCGACATCGAATTTTTGGGTGCAGTACAGTACCTTCTCTATCTACTATGTACATCGTACATGCCGGCTAAAGAAAGTAAAAAGGCATGTCAATGAAACACGTCAGATTTTTAAATTACTGCCTCTAAGTAAACTTCAAACACAGCAAAAGAGTACAACAAACTTCAAAATGTTAATATAAGGCAGACAGCATTCTGTCTAATTTCGTCGTAAGGTTAAAGCAAGAGCAAACTTAATTAGGTTAGCAGTTCTAATGAAACGCAAGGACGTATGCTTCATGCACGACAGCACTAAATAACTGCGAAACTCGCATTAATTCCAATGCGCTGTGCTGCAACTTAGAAGTTCCAAATTAATGTATATGCTGTGACGCTAGTCATTTTATTTCAGCAATTCCGCCTGAGTAGTACCCACTCAAAACAGGGACGGAAAGGTAGCTCAAAATGTGAATTAGGGTTTTACGGATCAATTTGACTGAGCTAGGTTAAAAAGAGCAATGGCACTTTATTCGCAAAATGACATTTAAGGCCAGGAAGTACATGATGCATCGACAGTTTTGCCAAAAAATGTGAAGTTGCTGTAACAATCAAGAAAGGAGTAAAACTAAAATTGTTTATAAATAAAGTTTGACAAGGTTAGAACCTGCAATCTTGGGTTTTAGAGCTAGCATGATAACCACTACACTATGGAGGGTGACAGGCTACGGAAACAAGGATGAATTATTACTTTGTAATTTGATATTTTAATATTACAAATTTGAAACGATATGTCTCCTACTTTGTTTATATTTATATATTTAGAGCAACGCATCAGAGATTGGTAGGAAAATTTCCCTTTTGACGAGCAGATTTACTTTCCGCTGATGACCAAGCAATGTTAGCCTACAATGAAGAATATTTACACAGTTATCTAAAAAAAAGAGAAAATATAATCTCCATATATCCCCAGAAAAAAATAAAAAGTCATAGCATTCTGTGGGAAAAACGAAAAAGGGCCAAAATAATACTGAGTAACCACGCTTTACATCAAGTGTAAGTTTTGAATATTTAAGCTACAACTGCAAGATACTGATATGAAAATTGCGCTATTCCAATATGGTACTTTAAACATAACCTTTCTTTATAAAACCAGGAAGGAGATATTCCTAAAAATTCTATAAAGTACTGGTAGTTCCACTGCTGCTTTACGGATCACATGTTTGATATTAACAAAGAAATTGGAAAAAAACAAACAAACAAACAATCCAAGTCACCGAAATGAATTTGTTACGCTCAATTGCAGATTTTTTGTAGTGTTTAACGGCCGCTTTTACTAGTGGTTAGACCACTCGCCCCCCGGCGCGACCTCAATTGAAGATGGTGATGATGATTGGGACTAGCATATGAATGGGAATTCTGGATCAAACAAAACATGTCGGCATCTCCCTCTCCTTTGCCTGCAACTTGTCAATTTGAGATGCCGAACGCGGTAAACAATGTTTATATCGGCTCTCCATTAGAGTAGGAACTTTAATGAATCGCTCCGCAATTGGCTATAAAAGCACTAATTAATTAAACCGCGAAAATTCGCGATTTTGCCCTAACTTTGCTGTGTAGATACAATGCGCATTGAGAAGCGGGGTCATTTTCAACAGGAATTTAAAGTAGATTTGATTGCTACAATCAGATTTAACCTTTATGCATATAAAATGTTATTATAATTAAATTAATTAAACCGCGAAAATTTGCGATTTGTTTAAACACGCATTGCACAGCATGCTCATTTGGCTTTACACATGACATTAAAATAAACGGCCAGGGATTTTTAATCTAAAATTAAATATAGTGGAATCCAATATGGTAACGAAACAGATATACTCTAACTCAAGACATTTTTGCTTCAACAAAGAGCAAAACTGTCTAAGAGAACTATTTGTTATTATTCCCTTTTCAATTCTGCAATTGAAATTGCGCATAATTGCTCAGAAAAAAAGTATCCCATTACTATAATTAAAATGTGATTTCTGACTTATGTATAAAACCTTCCCTCACAATTTATGCCCGAGCCCCCTCAAGCATTTTTTCTATGGCAATTAACCCAAGCACTATATTTAAATTTATTTCATTGACGGAAATAACGGTCCTACAACAAAAACAACAGGGAACATTTGCGATAGAACTTGCAAATTATATGCCAGCCTTTAGACATACTGTACTGCAACTACACCACCCATTATTTCTACTTACAATCAATAATTATAAATAAAAATGATAAATTACATTTAATTCGAGCGTCTCCGACGAGATATACACATGCCAACATTTGATGGAAAGTCAGGTTCAGACACGTTTCCAGATGCTAGGAATCGGACTCCACATTGGAAGTATGTTTTGGACAATACTCAAAGGGTACTGCGAGGAAAAACACCTACCTCGGGATCACAAGGCAATTACTAGCTGAGACTTGCAATCCCTCCCGAACCTATGGTATACATGGAAATCAGGAAGCAAAACAACTACATTACTACGCTACCAATTCGATAAGACTATCGTGAAAGTGTTTTTGAAAGTTGATGTCAAAACCTTTAAGGATGTGGAATACGACAGTGCGGTGAAGAATCACATCATTGTACATTCATTCATGAAGAATCTATAATGGATGAATGCATACGTTCATATGTACAAATATGCTTATCATGATCAGATGACATCTTATGTGTTCAGTGAACCCCCGGAAAAAAAAGTTGCATTTTAAAATACATCAATTTATAATTTATATAAATATTCTTTCTCGTATTATTCATTTTATTTGTATTTTCAAACTATTTTATCGTATAAAAACTTCAAGTCTTTGCAATAGCCCGCATACGTTCCAACGCGCTGCCCAGGTTCAATCTTTCTTCTGAACCTCCGAGAATGAGTTTATGGGTGTTTCTTCGGCAGAGAGGGATAAGGGGAAACGTGACAGCTTAGCTCAGCTTTCAGACAGAACATAGAAAGGCACAATGACATGGTAAGAAAAAATCGCTATGCTCTTTCCAAAATAATTGATTGTATTAAGTTCTGCGGTGAGTTTGAATTTGCCTTACGTGGATATGATGAAACAGCAGAATCTAACAATCCTGGAATATTCAGAGGGCTAATAAATTTTACTTCAGCTTTAGGTGCAGTTGTAAAAGAGCACATGAGCAGTGCTACAGTCTTTAAGGGCACGTCCAAGGATATACAAAATGATTTACTAGAGTGTATGTTACATGTATGTCGTGAGGAAATTAATGCTGAAATAGCCAAGGCAGATTTCGTGTCTGTGATAGCAGATGAAACCTCTGATGTATCTTCTAAATTTCAATTGGTTAAAGTATTTCGTTATCTGTTATTTACTGGAGAGCCTGTTGAAAGATTTTCAACATTTTAAATCCACCTGGTAATGGCACTTCCTCCTTAGCAGCTTGCATTAAAACTGTCCTCGCCGATGTTGTACAAGAACAGAAATAAAAAGTAATATCTCAAAGTTATGATGGTGCTAGCGTCCTGCGCGGCCAACATGCAGAGGTGCAAACAATCGTAAGAGAAGACTATCATTTCGCATATTATGTGCATTGTTATTCTCACCAGTTGAACTTAATTCTTACTCAAGCTACCAGTCAAAATAAACGTGCAAAACTTTTTCAATACTATTGCAGAAGTGCCAATTATCTTCTCTCATTCACCTCAAAGAGTGGCTGTTCTAGATGCAATTGTGAAGCGAATAGTCCCTCAGGGATCAGCCACAATATGGAACTTTAAATCCAGAACAGTTCTTACAATTCATGACAATATAGAAGACATTCTGGAATGTCTCCAACAAATTGAACACACCAGCAACCAAATGACAACTGTGAATCAAGCCTATAGTCTAAGGCTGAAACTGCAACAGCTAAAATTTTCCTTTTGGTTAGAGATACTTTATGAAATAATGCCCCACGTGGATATCTTGTACAGCCAATTACGAAAGCACACCACTGATCCTGTATCAATAAAGCAAGCAATGGCAGCATTCGAATATGAAATTTTGAAAATTAGAGACAATGTTGATAATATATTAATTGAGGAAGAACCAAATGAGGCAAAAAGAAGATGCGAGGACATGTAGATACATAACAAGGAATGTAGCTGCAAAAGAAAAGTATGTGACATAATAATTCAGCAGAGCAAACAAAGGTTTGAATTCTCCAGCCACTTACTGGCCTCTAATTTACTTGACCAGCACTTATTCCCTTCATTGAAGAATAAATTTGCTGAAAAATGCTTTCTGCTGTTGTGCAGTCTTGTCTATTTTTAAATAAATCTAAGTTAAAAACAGAACTACAAGTCATTTATTCTCGAGATGATTTTCAGGAAATGAAAAGTTCAGTAGCACTTCTGAAGTTTTAATTGAAAATAGCCTTCAAGAACCCTTTGGAGATCTTATGAAATTGCTGAAATTGGTAGCTACTGTCGCAATGACAACGTGTGAAGCAGAGAGGTGTTTCTCCACTTTGAAGCGTATCAAACGTTTCTTAAAAGCACCATGGATGAAGAGAGGCTGTCTGCTCTTGCCATGCTACCCATTGAAAAGGAAATGATCCACAAGCTTTCACATTTCAACGAGAGAGTCATAGACAGATTCTCCACGAAAAAGGAAAGGAGGATGGACTTTCTCTATAAACATACCTCTACAGGAGATTCAACCCCATCAACGTCTTCAGGGTCATTTTAAGGTAAGTTTAGAACTATTGATATATTTAAATAATTTAGAAAGTCAAATTATTTGGAAAGGTAAATTTCATGAAGCAGTAAAAGTGGTGAACCCCCTGTCATTTTAGTCACCAACCGCCACTGGATGACATCGCGGTAAGTCTACACCGATGACTGCAAGTCTACGAAAGAAAGAAATTGTAAGTACCATGCATTCATTGATTCTACTACTACCACCCCAACTACATTCAAATTAATGGAATTAATCTGCAAATGATTTCTTTTTCTAGGGATCAGTCACACATGAACTTCATGATGCAGACACCGTAGATGTAATGGACGTGTTTAAAACAGCACATGACATCCAACATCATTCCCGACTATACAATAGACGCACCCTGGGCATATTCATGTGGTATTATTCTCAAAATTAGCAGAACATGACAGACTATCTTCATACGTACTTCAAGTGTAACTTGACTTGCAGTGTGTATCGGCAAATGAGAAAAAGGTAAGTACATCATTAAATACAAGAGATGACCAACACATCACAGCTTTATTTCAATAAAAAATTAATAATAATTCTTCTTCTTTGCAGTGTTCGTGATACAATGCCAGTATCAACAGAGCTCTTAGACCCTATTAGGCCGGTGAGAATGAAGTGTTTGCATCACAAATCCATGAAAAGTCTGTCCTATCCACGATGACAATGTGGTGCAGGGATATGATGAAATCCCAAATGTGAATACAACGAATCACCCATTAATGTGAATTTAAAACATTGCTATTTTTATATATAAAACTAGCCTGACATTCATTGCACGAACCGTGCTAAATGATAGTGATATCATTTTTAATACCACAATAAAAATGTTCCAGATCCGAAAAGAATTGGAATAACGGGAAAATATTTTTCGCTAGCCATCTCAGGAAACTGAGGCAGCTAGAAGATCACGTGCTCAAAATTGCAAGACGATAATTAAACTCTGAGAAATATGGGCCCCCAGCAGACCAACAAAACGTGTCCCGACAAGTATGCCTCTAAATAAAAAAAAAAAAAAAAAAAGTGATGGACTTTATTATAAGCTACCCGATCAATGATCTTGTGCATCTATTCCAAACAGCGTGACGCTTAATACCGATCTCTACGGCACCCCGTTCTCTTGAATAAAAACATTGGGGAAAACGGAGCCGACACTTAACTCGGAAAACGCGGTATCTGATAAACTCCCGAATGAAGAGCGGTAGGCGTCCACGTACATTCCAGTTTTGGAGGGAACGTAATATCCATCCTCACCTTCTTAGGCCCTCTCGAGGCCAAAAAATATCGCAACTGTTTGACAGTTCCTAAGAAAGCCGTTCATAATATGCGTCGATAGCGATACAAGGTAGTCAGCCTCTGAACGACCCTCCGGAAACCGCTCTGGATATTAGTAAGTTATGGGATTCCAACCATCATACCACGGCCGCGCCGTGGCCGAGTGGTTAAACCACTTGCCTCTCAACTAGACGGTCCGGGTTCGATTCCAAGTGTCCGCATGTGGGGTTTGTTGTGGACAAAGCTCCGCAGAGGCGGGTTTTCTCCGGGTTCTCCGGTTTCCCCCATTCCAACGGTACTCCATCTTCATTCCATGTATCACCAGTGTCGTCGCATATGGTGCCACAAGTAGTAAAAACTATAAAAAAAAAAAAAAAAAAAAAAAAAAACACTCACACACCATACCAAGCGTCCGTTTATCATGCGATCCATCAACTTGCAGACGCAACTGATAAGGGAAATAGGGCGATAGTTGGAAGGAAGATGACGGTCCTTTCCGGGTTTCAAAATGGGTGTGATGATGAACTCCCGCCACTGTGCTGCAAAAGTGGCGTCAACGCAAACACGATTATACACCCCGAGCAGAAAAGCCCTCCATCGTGAGAGAGACGTTGCATCATTTGGACGTCGATTACATCCGGACCTGGTGCAGAGTTTCGCGAAGATGAAAGTGCATGTTCTAGCTTCGCCATGGTGGAGACGGTTGTATCCTTCAAGGTTTCCGGAACGAAATGAGAATCCTTGAGACTCCAACTAATCCTTAACGGCAAGAAACTCAGGGATGTAATTGTCTGAGCTACACAACTGAGCGAAAGCATGGCCTAAAGTGTTCGCCACATCCAACATATCAACAGCTCCGGCAGCTGTTTTAGACCGGTGATTAGTATATGGGTTTATGTACCAGCCACACACCTCAACTTATCCTATACGACAGAGGAAGGTGTATACCGATAAAGGAGCTTACAGACGCTCCATGATTGGTTTTTGCTATCCTTAATAATTGTGTAGATTTGGCACGTATCTTCTTCTTAAAAAGGCATATACACACGTGGTCAAATTATTAGAGTAACCATATTTTATAACTTTTATTTTACAAAATCAATAGATAATACAGACATGGTGTTACAAATTATGCATTTTCTGAGTTAAGTATTTAGTGTGCTTCCCTTTAGCTTTCATTTCGCTTGGGCATGCCTTCAATCAGTGTTTTACACTGATCGTTTACTTCATAATGAAACCAGATTTGAATCAATCAAGATGCTTTATTGTTATATATTTTTTCTCCTATTGACCATAAATTCGCTATAGGTTTGGTGTCAGGGATATTTCCAGGCTAATCAAGCAGCTTTACAGCATTTTCTTTCAAAAATGTGATGACCGTTTTTGTTTTGTGGCACGAGCCCCATCTTGCATAAACATATTTTCATTTTCCCCAAACCATTCTTTTAGATGTGGTAGCAACCGGGTTTCCAGTACATTAATGTACTGATAATGTCTCATATTTCCTTCTACAATGTATAGCCATCCACATCCATGCCAAAAAAGCACACTCCAGACCATTACTGATGTAAGATGTTTTACAGTTTGGTAAGGGGTGTGAATAACGCGTGTTTTACACGTATAATACATTTAAACACGTGTTAACACATATCTGATACATTGGGTTCAAGGGTGCTCAAATACTAAGGTCAACCTTATAGAACAAATCCACCATATGTAAGAGCAATATAAAAATAAAGCCACAGACTAAAAGTATAAGACAAATGTAAATGTAAAACCAGTGTAAATGAAACGATCAATGACAAAAGCCATAGAGAATGTAAGAATTAACAACGAAAAGTGGATGGAAAAGAATATGAATATATGTAGAACTAAATCTTCAGGGTAAAGGTCACTTGGATATGATCGGTGTCATCGGCCAGGAATTCCGAAAGACTAATCGGCAGTTGCAGAGTTGCTCGTATTGGTGCCAAAGGAACCCAATCTAGCAACACATGAAGGACGAACAATACTTCGCTACAGAGCGGGAAGATAGGCGCAGGCTCCGTCTTAAGCAGACAACTATGTGTATAAAAAGAAAGAAGAAAAAGGTGACCAATGAACAAACGAGGCAATAGCACCTCTTTTCTATGAGATTTACGAGAGGACGTTACCCAGTTTATAAGGAGGTTCTTCGCTTCTCCAAGCTTGCTTCGGCGAAGAGCTGACCATTCTTCATGCGAGCACGAAAGCGCTCGCCATACAAGCCTATATTCTGAATGTGTTACACAATGAAATGATATATTGGATTATTGGTTACTGACTTTTTTGCAAATCCACCAGTTCATTTCACTGGAGGGTAAATGTGACCAGAAATCCTTTCACACTCCACATTTACGCCAGAGGCGTGAAAAATGAGGACATTCTGAATGCGCTGAACGATAGGATGGTACTTGTACAACTCATGAATGCTCGGAGCGCACTAAGGGAATCACCCATAATAGGGAGTCACTCAAATTTCCACGGCGGACATACACAATGACTTGGTATATGGCATAGAACTCTGCATTATAAATAGATGCTACTATGAAATCGAAAGCTTATGGTTCGATTCCAACCACAAAGGCACATCTAACTCCGTCGGTGTGTGTACATGTGCGATTTGTATTAAAAAAAACGGATACTAGACTCAGACATCGTACACTTCCTGTATGCCGTCATACTGAGACCTACAGAAACATGCTATTTCAATATCGTGCCTGCGAGAAAGCTCTCGGAACCGAAACCTGCAAGAGCCTTGGACTGTGTGAGAGTTTCTATAACCTTCGTCCAGCTCGGTATGAAAAAGGGAGTAAACTTTGACGCACAAGCATGCACTTAAAGTCCACAGACCTCATTTGCTAACCAGAAAACACGCCGGCATTGTGGAGAGGATTCTGATGACTCAGTGTAAAGGCTCACAATTGGACTGATTGGATAAGTTCCAATAGCCACATGTTTTCTTGTTTGTTTATTTTTGACAGTGTTTAACGCCCAATTTTACTACAAACGTACCGCAGGCGAAGCAACGCATTTGTTGATTATGGACAGTGCAATCTTCTCAGCACAGATGGGCGCGCTGAAGAATAAACAATGATCCGTAATCTAACTTGGATCGGATTAGTGCAGGATAAAGATGTAAAACTGTCCGATCCGCTCCCCAAGAAGATTTTCCTCTTAGTGTCCGTAAGATATGGAGGGAACGACACATCGCTCTTTCAGTTGTGCTATATGTGGAGACGAGCAAAGTTTCTGATTGAATATCAACCCAAGAATATTGTTATCTGCGAATGATAGCACATCTCGACCAAGTTGGAGAGAAGGCGGTAATCGCCTCCTATGGCCCCAGAAATTAGCGCAGATTGACTTCTCGGTTGAGAAACGAAATCCGTTTTTAGAACTCCAATCTCAAAGATTCACCAAACACTGCTGCAGGCAGCATTCCAAAATCTGCGTACACTGAGAAGTAGAACAGACGGCAAAGTCATCTACAACACACGACACACCTGGGGGATCACATCTCGATATAAAATGAATTGCTATAGCAAATAGCTTGACGCTAAACGGGTAGCTACCTAACATAGTTGCTCTTAGTAGTTTCGCTGCCTGGGATGTTGAAGCAGCCTCAACCTGGAGTGTACCGTTGCATGCTCTAATGCAAAAGGGCTAACCGATGTGGACTTTCATCCTTCCTCTGTTCTAGCTATAACTATCTGGATTTCTTTTTTCAAAAGCTATTGTTTTTAGGTTTGTTTTTCGCCATATAAAAAAACGATTATTTACACCTCAGTGCTCCCCACCCACCATTGATTCCAAAGAGGGGTCACCCCGCTGGGGTATCAGGGTTACACAGGGAATATAGGGGGCTCGCCGCCCCACTCACCCTGGGGTTCGGTATAATATCTATTCCTGGCCAGTTGGTTAGAGGTGTGTCTTACCGCCCATTTAGGTGAAGCAGAAACCAAAGCAGTATATTAGGTTGCACACCCTCCCTGTTCACTGAAAGGACAGAAGGCTCAAGCTCAAATAGGCAACATTGGAAAATCTTGATTTTCTTAAAAATGGCTCTAACGAGTTTGATGTTAATCAAACCAAAGTGTTCAAACATTTTTAAAAATGTAATTATGGCCAAATTTGATCTTTTTTTGGCAGGTAAGGCCTTTTATCTACCTCCCTCTATTTATTTATCTATCTATCTATCCATCCATCCATTCATCTATCTATATATAAATATTCCGCCCCCCCTCCCTCAATCATCCAGGATATTCCTTTCCATCGACACGGGTCTCCACGCACGGCCTACACGTGGGTGGGCGTTTTGACTGACTTTCTCGCTTCTTAGAGTAACCCACATCGAAGTCAGTTGGCTCAGGACCCCGGATACGCCAAACCCGTTCCCATCGTAGTAGACGCCTGGGGGGGGGGGGTTCAATTGCAGGAGGGTGGCAAAATTCTCAAAGAAGTTATACGATTAGAACTTTCTATTTTTAATTTGCTTGAATCTCAAATGAGAAAAAAGATTATTTAAACCATGTAGAACTAAGTTGCAATATATCCTATTCTGTTACAGTCCAAGGAGTAGTGGACGACAGAAAAACTTTGGAACAACAATGCTGATAATAGTTTGGAGCCCTAACGGGCCAACTGGACCCAAACAATGATTATCATGATGATTAAAGTGTTGGATATTCACCATAAAATTCCGAAAGAAGTGAACAAGAATTACATACATACATTTTAATTAACACGCTACCCAACCAATGGTGGCTTAAGTTTTGTGTGCTTTTCTGACAAAATTGATTTTACTAGTTCAAGACAAAAATGACTTCAGCTTCTATATATATATATATAAAGCTGTCTACATGACTCGATGGAAATTTTGCTGGTTGTACCAGCTTTATAACAGTTGTTCTCAAAGCAATGTGTAAAAAAGACTTGCGAACGCCAGGAAGGAATAGATTTTAAAACAAAACCACACTAAATCAGTTAGAGAAACAGCAAAATATACAATAAAGAGTAGTTTCAATTGGTAGAGCGATCTTATTTTTAATGAAACTAAATTAATTATTATCCTTAAATTAGTTCCGATGTTACAACTGGCGTATGGTAGGAACGTAAAAACATCTGATGTGTCCCATTCCCATGAATTTCTCTACATCTCTGTAACAAATTATTTTTAAAATGGTTATACTTCTATGGGCTTCATATTAATCGAGATAAACATTAGCAGAAATGCTTTCTTGTAAGTACGAGTAGAAGGAAATAATGGGATACACTACGTTAAAAAAGTGAAGTTTTTAAGTATTTCAAATCCGAAACCAACAACAAGGAATATCCCAAATATGGTCAACTCCAGAAAAAAAAAAAAAAAATGCATGTCATTAATTGTGTCTTTTAAGGAGATCTACATTTTTTGTGCAGTAAGTTTTTGTCTACTTAGGTGGTCTGAAAAGTTCTCGGCCTGATAGTGATAAGCAATTCATGCTTTCAAAGTAGTTTTATTTTTCAACATAATCTCCTCTAATATCAATACATTTTGTCCAGCGGGGTTTCATTGCCATTATCGCCTCTCTGTAGTGCTCCCCTGGAAGTGCTGCCGAGTACACATTTACAGCCGCAATAGTCTCTTCATTGGACGAAAAGCGCCTACCAGCGAGGAATTTCTTCAGTTTTGGAAACAGATTGAAGTTCAAGGGAGCCAAATCTAGGGAATAGGGTGGATGTTCCAGCACTTCATAGTGCAGATCTCTCAATTTCCCCATTGCCAAAACACTTTTGTGGGCAGGTGCATTGTCCTGATGGAAAACAATTTTTTTCTTTTTCAACCCGGGCCTTGCATTCAGTTTGGTTAGAAGTTGAGAGTAGTATTCTCCAGTAATAGTTTTACCTTTTTCGAGATTGTCAATCAACAACATTCCTTTGGCATCCCAAAACACCGACGCTTTGATCTTTCCCGCCAATGTCACCATCCTCGTCTTCTTTGGAGCTGCAGAACCAATTTCTGTCCAACAAGCACTTTTCAGAAAGTGTCGTGCGAATACGTTTGTTATCCACAGTACGCGGCACCCATCTTGCGCAAAGTTTATTCATGTTTAATTCTAGATACAAGATGTGACCAATACGTTCCTTTGAAATTTCAAGAGCATTAGCAATTTCAGGTACCTTTGTACGCCGATCTTGCAAAATTATGTCATGCACTTTTTCAATGATTTCCGGTGTAGTTACAGTTTTTGGACGTCCTTCGCGTGGATCTTCTTCGACGCTTTCACGGTAACGTTTAAAATCGGCCACCCATTTCTTCACAGTGGAAACCGAAGGTGAAGAGTCACCATATGCATTTATAATCCACAAAATCTTCTGTAGGTGTTAAACCTTCTTTTACAAAGAATTTTATCACAGCGCGATACTCGAATTTCTCTATTTTCAAATCAATGCGCACTTCCACTGCTTCAAACAACTACCTACAGTCAACTATTGCCTGGAATGACTTGTAATTTTACATAGGGTCTATTAACATGTGCACCAACGTAAGGGTAAAAAATTCATGCAAGTAGTGCTCCGATCTCTGGTTGAGGCCGAGAACTTTTCAGGCCACCCTCGTATCTCGTACGGTTTACTAGTTAAATCTAGCAAAAAAACATCCAGAATAAAGAAGTCTTCAAAGGCTATTCCTAGAAAATTCAAGATATACATTTTATTTTTTATGTAAATATATTCAATATACGCCATTTCAATCAAAATAGTTACAGCCCACTTTTAGAAAATAAAAATTTTCGAACATTTTTCCATGTGAAGGGTAGTTTGGAATTGGGGGGATTTTCCTCAAAATCTTCGTGTCGCATCCTTAAAAGATACTAAACTTAAATACCAAGTTTGGTATTTTACGGACTGTACATTGTTAAGTTATCGTGTTCACAGACACACGGACATTTTTCTAAAAATCTGAAGTATTCCTTCACATGACTTTCTCTGCATCTTCGTAACAAATTATTGTTAGTAAGCTTATTCTTCTATCTATTCATGCTAATTGAGATAAACATTAGCAGAAATTACTTAGTTCCTTACAAGTAGAAATGAAATACGGGAATACACCAGGCTAAACCGACAATCAAATGTTTTAAAACATGGCTGCTATGGGATTGAAATCAGTTTCTTTGTTTGGCCATGAATTGACAAGTTCCCATATGAAAAAAAGTTTTAAGTACTTCAAAACTGAAATCAATAACAAGGAATATCTCGATAACGGTCAACTGCACGAAAAAAATTATATGACATGAATTGTGTATTTTAAGAAGACCTACATTTTTTGTGTACTATTTTTTGTCTATCTCTTACGGTTTACCATTTATGCAACATTCAAAAAAATTGATTCAGAATAAAGAGGCTTTCAGAGACAATTCCCAGAAAATTCAAGATATACATTTTATTTGTTGTATTAAATATTAAATATAAGAGATTTTAATCAATCGAGATTTTAATCGTTAGTCATTTTTGAGAAAATCACAATTTTCAATTTTTTGTTGTTGGAATTTTCTTGAAAATCTTCGCATCGCATCCTTCGGAGATACTGAACTTAAATATCAAGTTTGGTATTTAACGGACTTTTCGTTTTTGAGCTATGCTGCCCCCCCCACACACACACATACACACTCACGCAGACTTTTTTTCCAAAAATGCTTGAAATTTCGGTATCGAATTTTTTAGTGCAATACAATACCTTTTTAAACCCTATGTATATAGTGCACATAGAGAAAATAAAAGTACTTTTTTGGATATAGGAGACCCTAAAAAGTGTATTTCCGGTGAAATCTTGGTATCTAATTTTTGGGTGAAATGCAATACCTTTTCTATACACTATGTACATAGTACGTGTAGAGAAAGTAAAGTTGTTTTTTTTATACAAGGGACCCTAAAATGAAATCTCGGTATCCAATTTTTGGGCGACATGCAATAGCTTCTCTATATACATAGTAAGTGTAGAGAGTAATATAAAAACAAGCGACAACAGGCCGAAAACCTAACGCTCTGGAGAGCGAAAACTATGATTAACTTAAGGTTTTTTGTGGCTTTCCGTGATGCTGTAAAGCACTGCTTTTGATTAATACAAGAAGGACCTTTTAGGTCAATGTTTTCTGTACCATAATAATGAACATTTTCGAGGTGTAATGATTCTCCACGGTGAAAACAAAACACTGTTCACATTAGGAGCTTGGTTTTCTATTTGGAAATGTTAGGAAGTTAGTCTTATGTTCATCTCAGCTATTGCTTAGATCACAGCCGCTCTTTAAATCATCTCTCCTGAAATCTTTAAGGTAGATATTAAGATCAGATTCCAGCCAGTAAAGAGGTTCCTCCCACAACTGGTAGGTCATGTTAATGCTAATCTCCGATACTTGATTTAAACGAATACGGGCAGTTGTAAGCAGGAAAACGTTAAAAACAAAAAACAAAAACAAAAAAACAAAAAAAAACAAAAAAAAAACGCACACAACCACATACAAAGAATTCTAGATAAGTATCGTAAGTCCTCCAATGACGACAGTATAAAAGTTAACACCATTGCCGAAAGGTAAAACAGCGCCGACAGGATCATTGCAGTTAAAGATGGCGTATAAAGAATGAATACGAAAACAGAGAATTGCGTGTCATATTTTGAATGAATCAAACTGTTTCTTTGCAAGGTATGGTTAACATTTTCGCACCCTATATACAG
This sequence comes from Hymenopus coronatus, assembly GCA_030762935.1. Lineage (NCBI taxonomy): Eukaryota > Metazoa > Arthropoda > Insecta > Mantodea > Hymenopodidae > Hymenopus > Hymenopus coronatus. The sequence continues at coordinate 169,640,111 of CM060881.1, read as the reverse complement.
AGTATTCGTGCAAGTAGACGATCCGATTGCTGCAGTCGGCCGGCAGCCGATATCTTCGTGTGTTTACATACACATGGCTATCGCTTCAAGTCTCCGCCACTGTCCCCCACTCCTTGTACTGCGCAACTTGACTGCTCACATCTATTTGCAAGGATTTATCTGTCCATTTTTCCTAAGTTTGTCTTTCCGTAACGTACTCATTCGTGTTTCCCGCAATTTACCATCTGCCAGATTCTTTTTCGCTTTCAAATATATTCGGAGCTCACAGAGCTCGTGCCATCTCATCTCATTTACTTTTCTCCGAAAATGAACACAAAGAACTTGTTTGAGGCGCCTCTAACCTTCTTTCCTTTGCTGTACCCAACCTTCATATCCGTGAAGCAGAAACTGGTTTCTTTATAATAAATAAGTTAATTGTTTTTCCTTTCTTGTTACTTTTCTATAGTGTAACTGTTTATCTTATGTCCTTGGAAGGTTATTGTTTTAATTTCCCCTTTTTAATGCTGAAGTTATATCAACAATAATCTGAGAATCTTTAAAACTATGCTCGGATCAGGTTATAAAATGCTTCCTACTGCTTTCCCACCTACGTTGGTGGATATGGTTTGGGGTGCGTAGTTCTGTAACCTTATGATCTCATTTTAAGTAGTTATTTGTTAAAAAGTATACGTCACAAATGACTATCTCACTGAAGCTATAAAATTCTTCCTATCAGGGAAGGCGAGAATTAACATGTTGAGAATGTTGTCCCTATATTATTTTCCTTTAAAAGATTTAAGGGACATTCACATTGAAAACTAACCGTAGACGCACTGACATAGAATATAGATGCAGAATTAAATGCGCCATGAGCATTCTCAATGACAAACGTAAACATAGGCAATAACCAATCAGAATATAAAACAAGTGAACTGCGCCTTGCGAGTGAATAGCAAAGTAAAATGGCTGGAAGAGACGAGAGTGTGGCAGTATTCGTGCACATGCAAACTAGAGTAGCCAATTTGCCGTCAAGATAAAATAAGCAAGTTTAACACTACCTCAAGTCAAGACTAGTGGTATATTTTCGTCTAGTTCACTGCGTGTTGTGAACCATGCATCCTAACGGTTTTCTGAAGGCGTGCTTCACGTTTCCTTTACTGAACTTTGCTAGTCTCGGTTCAGTTGTTATTATCGTTGTAGTATTTCTCGACTCGTTACGCCCTGTCCAGCCTCTCGTGTAACACTCTAATTACGAACAAGCACTCAGCGCCATCTGCAGTACATAACACTGTGCACGCCGCGCGCGCTTCGCGTAAGCATTTGTTTGCGGTCGCTTCCGTGACTTCATTCACAATTACCCACTGCATGTCAGGGACATTAACCCCTTCTGGGAATTGCTGTATCTCCTCCGCCCTTTTATTTTCCCAGTGCTTTAGGATATGTACCACAATATTACGGTCACCATTTTTAATTAAAGCAACGATGAGCTTCCGCTGCAGTATGAAACAATCTATGTTTACTGCCATTTCAGGAGCAGTATGAGAAACAAATGAAAGCAAGTCTAATGTTTTATACCTAAGGCTGAGCTGCCATCTGTATATTTGAAATATCATCACAACTAAACGGACGAAAGTACTCTCCGATAAATCTGGAACATGGGGCAAAAATGCCAACTGGATATTAAAACTCTGCTATATTTTCCGCAAAATTCAAAAAATTAATTTTCATCAAGAAATAATAAATAAAAATCGCACTAGATATGTGTGTGTGTGTGTGTGTATATATATATATATATATATATATATATATATATATATATATATAGAGAGAGAGAGAGAGAGAGAGAGAGAGAGAGAGAGTCACGTTGATGTCGCGTATTGAGCTGATTTTTATACTGGAAATACATCGAGAAAAAAAAATCCATGTCTCTCAGTTTTCTCTTCCACAGTGTGTGTTTTTATTGTTTCATTTATGTAGGACACCTTTAACTTCTATACTTCTATCGAGGCTTTGACTTGAGAAAGAATTGCTGGTGTTTTGCTCGTTTAACTATGGGGTTTCTTAACCTTGTTTTTTTCAATATTAACAGTATTAAACACACATTCATTCACTCTCTTATATACTCCCATACTCTGTGGGGGATAGCAAATGATTCTAGTTAAAGAAAAATTCTTCAGCCCAGACGCGAATCGAACCCGGGACCTTTGGGTGAATAGACAGAACGTTGACCATTTGAGGAACAGTTTTGAACAAAGAATAAAAACTTATTCAAAATTATATTTTCAGTAGTGCTTAAGATAAAACACCAAAAGATGCCTAGAGCATCAACAGTTATTGGCTGACATACTGGTTAAACCTTTTATAGTTTCTAAATATCCTGTAACCTTTGATTTAGGTTTTTTTCTGGCTTGATGCTCTTGACTGGCATCTTTGAGTGTATCATTTACACAAGTACGTTAAACAAGGGCACATGGACGCCCAGAGTTCTAAAGGTGACGAACTCTCTTCAATTGTGTCGTTACTTCTGAAGAAAAAATATCAGTTTTACGAAAGTTGTAACACTGTGTACAAACTAATCTTCACTATTCGCCTTGCCTTTGCCTTTTGTTAACAAGTGAAAAGAAGTTGATATTACTTTAAAATGAATGCCAATTTCTTCTCTAGTGCCTTCAAAAACCTCTTTCACTGCAAGAATGGCGGTAGCAGCACTAAGATCTTTTAATAATAGAGTACCACATAGAAGATCGGCGTCGTTCGAATAAAGACTCGTGAACAGGGGATCGGCGGTTCAAATCCGCCTAGTACCGTCCTGCCTGATAGATTCAGGATTTTCTCAGGCCTCATAACTGACAAGGGTAAATATATCCTTTCCAAGTTTCCATTCCCGATTATCATTTCAATATCAGCAGTGTCCACAGTATGTGGTGCCCTATGGAGTAAAAATAGGCACACGCAGTTAATAAAATACAAGAGAAGTGATAAGAGTATGCAGTTGCCATACAACTAATCATCCATATCATCCATCTATATGATTGAGTCCAAAAGTGTTAAAACATTCAAACAGCCAAACTGATGTAGATTTGTGATTTAAATACAAGAGTTTATTACATGTGATCGTTAAAGATATGAGTAAATGAGGGGAAATGGAGTAAATGAAACTTCACAATCGACCATGCTTTTAATTTGAATATACGAAAAAAATAAATGCTTGGATTGTATTTTTCAGCAATTTTAGAGCTCATTCTATTTCTTAAGCATGAATTCAAAAATTAGTGAACACATATATACACACTTTTTTCATTGTTATCTTCCACGTCAAAGTAACGGGGTCATCAAGAACTGTCTCCGCACCTTGCTGCTGGCTACCGCCCGATAAAAGGTTGGCATCCCTAGGTTTATCGCATTCGATTCCGACGGCATGTTATGATTATCGACGTTATCAGCGGTTGCGAGCGCATGAGTTTTTTATTGTATTGGTTAGTATGGTCTACTATGCTGTGAGTTCTGACGTGTGCCTAAAGCGAAATTAATGTATTCTACAGAGGAACGTGTGTTTCTAGTGGAAAACGTTTTTAATGAACGTGGAAATTATACTGAGAAAGTGAAACAAAATTTCCTTGTCAGGTTCCCTTACTCAAAACTACCGCACCGAGATACTGTGCGTGATATAATTAATAACTTTTGGGAGTCAGGTTCCGTGCATGATGCTGTTAGAAGTGGAAGACCCAATGAACTAACAGAAGAAAAACTATCGGATATATCGGATAGAATGCTTAAAAGTCCACAGAAATCAATAAACAAATTGGCCCAACAATATGATCTTACGGTTCCGCATACAAAGCAGTCAAAAAAGAACTAGGTTTGTATCGATATAAGGCATCAGTCGTTCACGAATTAAAACCCACTGATCACGGGAAAAGAGTTAAGTATTGTGAATGGTTTCAGAGGTTTATTTTACACCATGGAATTGACGTGTTAGATAGGACATTTTTTACTGATGAAGCTTGGCTCCACTTATTAGGATGCGTAAATTCACAAAATACGCGGGTATGATCTACTGAAAATCCTAATGCAATTCAGGAAACACCTTTACATTCAGAGCAAATTGGTGTATGGTGTGCGATCTCTCGCTCTCGAATTATTGGGCCAATTTTTTTTTCCATAACTCAATTAATTTAGATGTTTATTGCTCGGATATTCTTTTTCCATTTATTTCACAGCTAATTGAAGATGAAGTGAACGGTGCATTTTTTCAACAAGATAACGCCACTGCTCATACATCACATAAATTGGTGGAATTTTGGGGGGAAAGACTAATTTCTAAAAATCTGTGGCCTCCGAGGTCTCCTGATCTTACCGCTCCGGATTATTTTCTTTTGGGAGCTAAAGCTAAAGCTTCGGTCTATAAGGACTATCCAAAAACAATCGATGAGCTGTAAACGGCAATAGAAGATTACATAACATCTGTAACAAAGGAGATATTAATTACAGTGTTCGAAAATAAATTAAAACGATTGAACTTGTGCCTTCAAGAAAATAATAAACATTTTCAACATCTTCTTTAAACAGGTTAGTTGCATATTATTTTTCTACATTACCTTTCATGCATGAATAAAGTGAACCTAGCAGTTTTCTTAACCGGCGAAGTTTTCATCATACGCTCGCGCCAGCCAGTGCTGCCACCAGAATTCCCGACTCTAGGGAATCTTGGTTACACGGGAGGTGCGGAGCGACTTCTCGATGACCCGTTATATGATGTATAATCACCATCTGCATATTAAATTTCATAATGCTCTTTGGTATTACGCTCATTATAAGAATTATCCTTTTTGTATTGGGTTCCACATCACATTTATGCTTAAGGTAAAATATCTCAATAACTATTAAACTTATTTCAAGCTATCCATCCAACATGTGACAACACCAGCAGGATATTCGGTTTATCTCTAGTCTACTTCAATCGGATGGTAAAACTCGTTGAGGTTCTTTAACGTGCTTGCTTCTGGCGACTGCACCCGTAAGATAATGCCCATGGCATTAAGGACGAGTTCATAATGCTCAAATATTCCCTACAACAAATCTAATCGACTCGTAAACACTGAAATGACCTACACCCGAGTGCATGGAACGGTGGCGATAGCCTTCGTTGGTAAGTAAATAATATATCCCTCCGCCCACCCTTATTTAGTTCTAACACTGGATTTTGAGTTTGTCTTACCCCATGCTAATGAGCATGAACCAAAATTGGGTATATATTGCCAGAGTTTTGACACCAAACCAATACGAAACAGGCTCACCCAAAGACTGGTGTGGAGGTCATGGCGAAGTAATGGTTCCATACTTCTGTCCTTTCGACGGCTGAACTTTCTTCCTTAGTAGTGTGTGTGTGTCACACTTGAATTCTACTAGATTGGCTCACGCAGTGCTGGCGTGGACACACATAAGGAGCCTCTGCCAATATACATAAACACTCTTAGGAAACCGAAAGCATCGTCGCGATTCCTGTCTCATCTCTACATGTGGTAAAAATAATCATTATAATCATTTTATTTTTTATTTGTCGACCATGGTAATTAACTTAGAATATGCCTGCTCTGTAGGGTAGATTTCTAAAGAGTATAAACAGGTTTGCCGAATTTATAGACAGCTATAAACTTGCTTGTATCCCTTGCAAGTGAGCAAACTCCCCATGACTAACGAAAACGCAAAATCAAGAGGTGCTAATGAGTTATTCAGTAATTTATCATTAGCTAGATAAAGTTATGTGAACACAACACTCGAATATTTCAGATAAGCAGCTGGAGTTGTTTCTTTCTTTTCAAGGATATCTGTGATTTTGCTCTGCTGACTTTGTTCAATCCAGAGCAAAAAGAAACCCAAGTGTTGAATATTCACTACAATGGCCAGAAGCGGATCCATGACGCAAATGTGGTAATTACTATTATCTTTGTGTTAAAACCACGTTGCTTGACACTTTCGCCACTGAAAAGAACCAGGATGAGAGTGGCAAGGAAATGGCCCTATTACTGCATCTCGCTATTGCTACGGATATTCCGCAAGTAGGTACATCCAGCGTCTCGCTTTGGTCAGTGCACAGTTGCGCAGTCAAAACTGCTTATGATAAAAAAATCTGATGTGCTACACTCACATTACTTCTTACAAAAGATAATTCTTCTTTCAACACCATGCTAATCGAGTTAAACATTAGCAGAATATCTTTACTTAGTTCATTATAAACAGAATGGAACTAAGGAAATGACCTAGGCTAAAGTGATAGACAAATGTTTTAAAAGCTGTCGCTCTCGATTGTCAGTGCAAATCGCGTATTTGCTTGGCCAGGAGTAGAACAAAAGAAAAACGGACACTCCCGTCTCCGAAAGTAAAGTACTTCACAACTGAAACTAATAACAATGAATACCTCGGAAACGGCAAGCTTCACGAAAAAAATGTATATGACATAACTTGTGTATTTTAACAAGATCTGCATGTTTTGTATAGTAAGTTTTTGTCTATCTCTTACGGTTTACTAGTTATGTCACGTTAAGCAAAATTCATCCAGAATAAACAAGCCTTTACAAGCTATTCCCAGAAAATTCAAGATATACATTTTATTTGTGATAGAAATGGCTTTAATATGAGGCTTTTTAATCAAAATCGATTGCCATTTTTAAGAAAAACAAAATTTACAAAAATGTTTCCATGTAAAGAGTAGTTAGGGGCGGGGGATTTTTTTTTAAATCATCTTGTCGCATCCTTGGAAGATACCAAGCTTAAATACCAAGTTGTATTTAAATGTCTTTTCATTTTTGAGCAATGTTGTTCACACACACACGCGCGCACACGCGCGCGCGGACCTGTTTCTGAAAATGCTCTTTTTTGATTCATGGGGTCCTAAAGCATGTATTTGCGGTGAAATTTCGATATAGAATGTTGGGTGGAATACAATACTTCTCTATCCCTGTGTTCATTGTACATACGGGGCTAGAGAAAGTAAAAAAAAAAAATTCAATGTGTTCCATTCACATGAATTTGTCTACATCTTTGTAACAAATTATTATTAAAAAACTTATTCTTCAATCTACTTCATGCTAATCGAGATAAACATTAGCAGAAACGGTCGTATTTTTTGTTCCTTGTAAATAGAAGGGAGATAAGGGAATACACTAGGCTAAACCGACAGTCAAATGTTTTAAAATATGGTTACTATGGAATTGGGATCCGTTTCTTTTCGTGGGCAGAAGTTGAAAAGTTCCCTGATGAGAAATGTATAAGTATTTTAAAACTGAAAGAAATAAGGAATACTCGAATATGGCATAAATTGTTTATTTTAACGATCTCTACATTTTTGTGTGGTTAAGTTTTCGTTTATCTCTTACGGTTTACCAGTTATTATATTTCCGCAAAATTCATCCAGAATAAACAAGTCTTCAGAGACTATTCCCAGAAAATTGAAAGTATACATTTTGTCAATTAAATATCTTAAATAAGAGATTTTAAACAAAATCGTTACAGCCATTTTTTAAACAATCAACATTTTTGAAAAATGTTCCATGTAAAGGGTAGCTCGGGATGGGGGATTTTCTTGAAAATCGTGTCGTATCCTTGGACGATACCAAACTTAAATAGCAGTTTGGTATTTAATGGTCTTCTCGTTTTTGATCTATGATGTACACAGAGAGACACACACAGACCTTTTTCTAAAAGTCTTTTTTACTTTCTCCATACGCACTATGTACATAGTGTATAGAGAAAGTATTGCACCCCACCAAAAATTCGATACCGAGATTTCACCGGAAATATATGTTTTAGGGTCCCCAATATCCAAAAAAAGCATTTTCACAAAAAGGTCCGTGTGTATGTGTGTGTGTGTGCGTGTGTGTGTGTGTGTCTGTGAACACGATAACTCAAAAACGATAAGTCGGTAAAATACCAAACTTAGTATTTAAGTTTAGTATCTTCCAGGGATGCGACACGAAGATTTTGAGAAAAATCCCCCCACCCCCAACTACCCTTTACATGGAACTTGTTTCAAAAATTGTGATTTTCTAAAAAATGGCTCTAACGATTTTGATTAAAATTTCGGATATTAAACATATTTACCTGACAAATGAAATGTGTATCTTGAATTTTCTGGGAATAGCCTCTGAAGAGTAGTTTATTCAGCATGAATTTTACTAAATTTTGAATAACTGCTAAACCGTAAGATATGGACAAAAACTTACTACACAAAAAATGTAGAGCACATTAAAACACACAATTTATGTTATATACATTTTTTTCGTGGAGTTCGTCGTTTTTGTGACATTCCTTATTTTTGGTTTCTGCTATGAAAAACGTATACTTTTCTCATACTGGAACTTGTCAACTCCTATCTATATAAACAAAGGAACTTCATTGACATAGCAACCAGCTTTTGGCTATCACTTTAACCTACGGTTGTCCCTTATTTCGCTTCTATTTACAAGGATGCGAGTAATAAGACTTTTTCTGCTAATTTTTTTATCTGATTAGCATAAAGTAAATAGAATTATAAGATTTTTAAGAATTATTTGTTGCAGGGATATGGAGAAAGTCATGTGAATGGTAAACATCAGATTTTTTTTTGATTGATCCCAAAACATGTATTTCCGTTGAAATTTCGGTATCGAATTTTTGGGTGCAATACAATACCTTCTCTATACACTATTTATAAAAATACTTGAGTTTTCTAAAATGGGAATTTGTCATTCCTGATTTTTTTTATTTGTTTTTGTTTCTTTTTCTCGTGAAGCAAAGAGAAGAGAATTTCAAACACCAGCAACCAGTTACTGAAAGATTTGACTAAAGGAACTGACTAACAGAAGAGCAAGCTTTTGTAAGAACAAATAAAGAAGGTCCTGGTAATGGAATACGTCAGCTTTTTATTTATATTTAATATGCTCCTTGAAAGCAAGGATGCCCAAAAGAGAAAGCTTAAAAAGCATTAAGTCAAACAGAAACAGAAAAATGAAGCAACAAACAGTAATTATCTTCAGCTATATAGATTGATTTAGCTTCCATAAGGAGGTATCTCAATATACCTACAGATTCCATACCGAGATTTCATCGAAAATACATGTTTCCCAGACGCCCTGAAAAAAAAATATTACAAAAATGTCTGTGTGTGTATCTGTGTATGTGGGCAACATAGCGAAAAGACCCTTAAATACCAAAAATAATATTTTAGTTTGGGAACCTCCAAGGATGCGACACGAAGGTTTTGAGAAAAATCTTCCCCCACCCCAGACTGCCCTTTACATAGAAAAAAAAAAATCGAAAATCTTGATTTTCTCAAAAATGGCTCTAACGATTTTTATTAAAATGCCGTATATATGAGATATTTACCTGACAAATAAAATGTATATCTTGAATTTTCTGGGAATAGCCTCAGAAGACTACTTTATTCTGGATGAATTTACGGAATTTTGCATAACTGCTAAACCGTAAGAGATGGACAAAAACTTACCATACAAAAAAGTAGAGCTCGTTAAAACATACAATTTAGGTTACATACGGTTTTTCGTGGAGTTGATCGTTTTTGAGATATTCCTTGTTTGTTTCAGTTTTTAAAAAAAACTTACCCGCATACCTTTGAGGATTCGATATGCCATTTAATGCTCTGCCGGCTTTAACTATTGCCTCACTTTAGCAACAATGGTTCGCAACGCAACAGGAAGAAGTAGAAGCGGAGTGTTACACTTCTGCTGCTCATTAAATGCGTCCTTCACGTGTGCGTAATTCCTCACACTTCCGGGCTTATGCGTCAGCGATCTGAGAGCCTTACCATAAACTGCACTACTACCATCCATGTGCATTTAGTTTAGGCGCTTGTTGCTTATAGCAAAATGGGAGAACCAGTTACTGCTGTATATCGGATTATAAATGTGCACACAAACACCAGGTTTCAGTATAAAGTTAGCGTTGCCGTGCACTCAAAAACTTTGTACTTTCTCTACACGTACTATGTACATAGTGTACACTATTGTATTGCACCCAAAAATTCAATACCGAGATTTCACCGGGAGCATATGTTTTGAGGTCTCCCGAGTCCGAAAATTTATAGAAAAGGTCCGTGTGTGTCTATGGACAGCATAGCTCAAAAACAAAAAGACCGTTAAATACCAAACTTGGATTTATAAGTTTGGTATCTTCCAAGAATGTGACGATTTTGATTTTCTGAAAAATTGCCAACGATATTTTATTAAAATATTAATGAGTTTACATCCCTTATAAAATGTAAAACTTGGAATTTTTTTTGGAATAGCCTCTGAAGACCACTTTATTATGGATGATTTTGTCTGAATTTTGCATAATTCGTAAACCATTAGAATTAGACAAAAACTTACTACACAAAAAATGTATAGCTCGGCAAAACACACGATTTATGTCCTTTATGTTTTCGTTGTGGAAGTAACCGTTTCCAAGATATCCCTTGTTGCTGGTTTCAATTGCAAAGCATTTATACTTTTCTCAGGCAGGAAGTGTTCGCTTTTCTTTTGTTCTACTCCTGGGTAAGCAAATAAGCGATTTGCAGTGACAATCGCATAACGATAGCTTTTAAAACATTTGACTATCACTTTAGCACAGTGCATTCCTTTAGTTCCCTTCTACTTATAAGAACTAAGTAATAAGAACATTCTACTAACGTTTATGTCGATTAGCATGGTGCAGAAAGAAGAATAGTCTTTTGTAAGATGATTGTTTGAGAGCAGCTAGAGGTGGTCATGTGAGTGTAACACATCAGATTTTTTTATATAGCTGTTTTATACGCGTATATGGCACTGCAGATGAGCAAATGTTAAAAAGCCTCCCCCTCCCACGTATATACAATGTACACAGTAGTTAGAGAAGGTATTGTACTCCACACAAAGTTGATTACGAGATTTCACCGCAACCATCTCTGAATCCAGAAAAAGGATTTTTTAAAAAAAAGGGGCCCGTGTGTACGTTATGGACAACACAATTCAAAAACGAAAAGTCAGTCAAACACTAAACTTTGTATTTCAGTCTAGTAACTTCCAAGATGTGTGTGTGTGTGTGTGCACATGTGTACTGACACGTGTGTATGTGTCTGTGGACATCACAACTCAAACGAGAAGTCGGTCAAACACCAAACTTTGTATTTCAGCCCAGTCAGTATCTTCCAAGATGCGCGGTCAAACACCAAACTTTGTATTCAAGTCCAGTATCTTCCAAGATGTGTGGCCAAACACCAACATTTGTATTCCAGTCCAGTATCTTCCAAGATGTGCGGTCAAACGCCAGAATTTGTATTCAAGTCCAGAATCTTCCAAGATGTGCGATCAAACACCAAAATTCGTATTCCAGTCCAGTATCTTCCAAGATGTGCGGTCAAACGCCAAAATTTGTATTTAAGTCCAGTATCTTCCAAGATGTGTGGTCAAACACCACATTTGTATTCCAGTCCAGTATCTTCCAAGATGTGCGGTCAAACGCCAAACTTTGTATTTCAGTCCAGTATCTTCCAAGATGTGTGGTCAAACGCTAAACTTTGTATTCAAGCCCTGTATCTTCCAAGATGTATGGTCAAACGCCAAACTTTATATTCAAGTCCTGTATCTTCTAAGATGTGTGATCAAACGCCAAACGTTATATTCAAGTCCAGTATCTTCCAAGATGTGTGGTCAAATACCAAGCTTTGTATTTCAGTTCAGTATCTTCCAAGATGTGCAGTAAAACGCCAAACTTTATATTTAAATCCAGTATCTTCCAAGATGTGTGGTCAAACACCACACTTTGTATTTCAGTCCCGTATCTTCCAAGTTGTGTGGTCAAACACCAAACTTTGTATTTCAGTCCCGGATCTTCCAATTTGAGTGATCAATCACCAAACTTTGTATTCCAGTCCCGTATCTTCCAAGTTGTGTGGTCAAACGCCAAACTTTGTATTCAAGTCCAGTATCTTCCAAGATGTGTGATCAAACACCAACTTTGTGTTCAAGTCCTGTATCTTCCAAGATGTGTGGTCAAACGCCAAACGTTATATTCAAGTCCAGTATCTTCCAAGATGTGCGGTCAAACACCAAACTTTGTATTTCAGTCCAGTGTATCTTCCAAGATCTGTGATCAAACACCACACTTTGTATTTCACTCCAGTATCTTCCAAGATGTGTGGTCAAACACCACACTTTGTATTCAAGTTCAGTATCTTCCAAGATGTGTGGTCAATCACCAAACTTTGTATTTCAGTACAGTATCTTTCAAGGTGGTGTGTGTGTGTATGTTTGTGTGTATATACACACACACAAACATGTATACACACATGTGTGTATGTGTCTATGGACAACACAAATCAAAAAGTCAGTCAAACACCAAATTTGGTATTTATTTTTGATATCTTCCAAGGATGCGACAGGAAGATTTTCAGGTAAATCACCCCACTCCAACTCCCTATACAAGGAAAATTTTCGAAAATGTTTTTTCTCAAAAATTACTAACCAGTTTTCTTAAAATACCACATTTTAAGATATATTCATGAAAAAGAAATGTAAATCTTGAATTTTATGGGAATAGCCTCTTGAAGACCTCTTCTTTTGGATGACTTTTGTATAAGTGGTAAACCGTAAGAAATAATAAAACAAAAGCTTACTACACCAACAATGTATACCATACGTTTTTTGTTTGTTTTAGTTATCCGTTTAAGAGATATTCCTTGTTATTGGTTTCAATTTTAAACTACTTAAAACTTTTCTCAAATGGCAAGTTATCTTTCGTCCATAGCTCTTTTGATTTACTCCAGACCTTGGAAAGAGAAAGAACATAAATGACAAATGGACAGGTTAGTTTTAAAAAGTTCTGGACTGTCACTATATTCTTGTTTAAAAATTGTTTTGTTTGTTATCGACGCTGTCATCTGCGAGAATCACATCAGAGCTTCCGGTGTGCCGGAATTTCATCCCGCAGAATTTCTTTAATATGCCAGTAAATCTACTGATATAGGGCTGTCGCTTTTAACCACATTTAATAACCATCGGTTTGGGCCGGATTTGAACCCTAGACCAGCGCCTATCAACTGAGCCACCTAGACCGAATATAGCCTTTTCCCCTTCTACTTATAAGGAACTGGGTAATACAACCATTCTGTTAAAAATATTCGATTTTCTAAAAAATAGCTGAAACGATTTTGATTAAAAAGCCGTACATGGCAAAAAAAAAAAAAAAAAAAAAAAAAAGCATATGCTGAATTTCTTTGGAATGGTCCCTGAAGTTCTCTTCATTCTGAATGACTTTTGCATAACAGCGTATGAGATAGACAAAAATGTAGATCCTGTTAAAATACACAATATGGGTTTATATGTGCATACATTTTTTTTTTTTTTTTTTTCAAGAGCTAACCATTTCAGAAATACTCCCTGTTATTGGTTTTAATTGTAAAATACTTAAACTTTTTCTCAAACGTGAAGCAATCAGCCTTTTCGTATCACTTTTGGAATGAGAAGCAAATTCAGTGATAATCACAGTGGAAGCTTTTCAAAGATTTGACTGTTGCTTTAGCCTAATATATTCCCTTGTTTCCCTTCTACTTATGAGGACTAAGTTCCAGGGCTATTCTAGCAAGTAAGTATACATAGTAAGTGTACATACAAGTACATAGTGTATAGGGAAGGTATTGCACTCCACCCAAAAATTCGATACCGAGATTTTACTGAAAATATATGTTTTAGGGTCCCCTGTATCCAAAAAAAAAAAAGCAAAAAAAGGTCCGTGTGTGTGTGGGGGGGGTGGGTTGTCAGTATGTCTGTGAACAGAAACGAAAAGTCGGTAAAATGCCAAACTTGACATTTCAGTTCAGTATCTTCCAGGGATGCGACACGAAGATTTTGAGAAAAATCCCCCCACAGCAAACTACCTTTTACATGGAACTTTTTTCGCACATTTTGATTTTCTCACGATTTTCTAACGTTTTTGATTAATATATCGTATATTACAGCTATTTACCTGACAAATAATATGTATATCTTGAATTTTCTGGGAATAGCCTCTGAAGACTACTTTATTCTAAATGAATTTTAGGAAATGTTGCATATCATGAGATGGAAAAAAAACCTACCACACAAGAAATGTAGAGCACATTAAAGTACACCATTTATGTTATATAAATTTTTTCGTGGACCTGATCGTTTTCGAGATATTCCTTGTTTTTTGTTTCAGCTTTGATAAACTTGTACTTTTTTCATACACGAATTTGTCAACTCGTTCCATACAAACAAAGGAACTTCAGTCACATGGCAACCAGTTTTTGACTATCACTTTAACCGATGGTACTCCCTTATTTCGCTTCTACTTACAAGGAAGCAAGTAATAAGACTATTTCTGCTAATTTTTTCTCGATTAGCATGAAGTAAATAGAATAAGCTTTTTAATAATAATTTGTTGCAGAGATGTGGAGAAAATCATGTGAATGGAACATATCAGATTTTTTATTTAAATATTCAACAAAAGGAGATTATAAACTACGTAAGATGCAAAGTGTCAGATACCAAGTGACCAGCTTGAACAATGCCACAGTTTGTCAAATGTAAGGCGCAGCAAGCTAATGCTGTTTAAAGCAAACGGGCAGCTTTGATGCTTCTAACGCCTTTGAAAAGCGGAAGCACAAGTTGGTTCTACGTACATGTAAGTCTCCTTGTTATTCTGATTCAGCGTAACATTAATAACCTTTTTAGTCACATTAAGATGGCGCAGGCGCGTGACAGGTTACCGTAACGTGACCGCTTCCGGTGTATCGTCAGTTGGCACGTAGCAAAACATTTCTTGACTTCTACAACTTGCGAGATGAACAGGTTCAGTGATACTACATTCCGTGAATACGCTTTCTCAGAAACCTTAAGAGTAAAGAAGCAGGGGGAAGGGAAATCTGATGTGTCCCATTCACATGACTTTCTCTACATCTCTGAAACAAATTTTAGTACTGTTATAATTCTTCTTATGTATTCTTCTATTTACTTAATTCTAATCGAGAAATATTTAGCAGAAAGGGTCTTATTACTTGCTTCCTTAAAAGTAGAAGAGAAATAAGGGAGTACATTAGGCTGAAGTCATAGTCAAATCTATTGCTATGCAATTGAAGTACCTTTGTATGGACAGGGTATGACAAATTCCTATATGAGAAAAATATACAGACTGATTTATATAGAGCTGACATATTTCTTTCTTTAATTGTTTCAAAACGAATTGTGCTAGCGTCAACTTATTATACCTAAATTGTCGAGGAATTTTGCGACATTATTTACCTCTATAGCAAATGTTGAAAATGTCCTCCATCCTGCATAAGACACAACTCAACACATCGTTCCATGTTACTGGCCACTCGTTAGAGGACTCTTGTTGTCAATAGCTTGAATCTCCTTTGTGATGTTGTGCTCAGATCGTCCAATGTCTGGGGACGTGTGGCGTAAACCCTGTCTTAAGTAACCCCGTAGAAAAAAATCCGGCGATGTCAAATCCGGAGATCTTGGTGGCCAGTTTCCTGGAAATTATCCGGTCGTCAAAGAAACTTGCAATTAGGACCATGGATTCATTTTATGTATGGCATGTAGCGCCATCTTGCTGAAAATGTCCTTGACATAGCTCTTACATCGTCCAGTTGCTCAACAAACTCCATGAAAATCAGTCGGTACTCTGCAGTGTTCACAGTCTGGTTAAACATCTGCTCATCTAATGACAAGGAATCGAAACTCCAGAACATTCTGCTTAATTTGTTGCTAAAATTGGGTCTTTGAATGAATTTCCAACGGAATAATTAAAGAAAGAAATGTGTCAGTTCTATATAAATCACTAAGTATTTTAAAGCTGAAACTAAAAACAAGGACTATTTCAAAAAAGGCTAACTCCAGGAAAACAGTATGTAACATAAATTGTGTGTCTTAATGAGATCTACATTTTTATAACGCAAGTTTTTTGCCTATCTCTTACGGTTTACCAGTTATGCAAAATTCCGCAAAATTCATCTCGAATAAACATATCATAGACTATTCCCACAAAATCCAAGATATACATTTTATTTGTCATGTAAATGTCTTAAATATAAGAGATTTTAATCAAAATCGTTAGCCATTTTTGAGAAAATCGAAGTTTTCGACTATACGGTAGTTGGGGGTGGGGGGATTTTCTTGAAAATCTTCGTGTCGCATCCTTGGAAGATACCGAACTTAAATACGAAGTTTGGTACTTAAGGTCTTTTCGTTTTTGAGCTATGCTACCCCCCCCCACACACACACACACGGATATTTTTTAATTTTTTATTTGGGAGGTCTCAAAACATGTACTTCCGGTGAAATTTCGGTATAGACATTTTGGGTGAAATACAGTACGTTCTCTATACACTATGTACATAGCACGTGTAGAGAAAGTAATAATGAAGAGATTCTGAAAAAAAGGTATACTTATTGTGACAAATGTTAAGTTGTCCAATAGAAATTTTTGCGAGTGCTTTGTATATACGAAACTTTCCACATATTTCGTTCTGAAACCGACAATGGAAGGCGAATTGCTGGACGTTCTCATTTAGAAGAGAAATCCCAGGAGTGTCAATGTTCAGTGCCAACTTAAATTGCTACTGAAATGTCCTTTAGAATTTTTAACTGCCGAACTCTTCATTTGAACTGGATCGGGCATTAATTTATTTTTGTTAAATTTTTGGAAACTACCCTGAGAGGGGGGACAAGGAGTTTCAGATCACAATGAACCTTCTAAATAGAGAATTCAATGTTATCTTAATTTCGTAAACAAACGTGACTACTTTATTTATGACACAATTTATTTGTAATATCGCGAAAACATGTACTATCGTACACTAGCAGCATAAAAACAATTATACATTTCGTAACATAAGATTATTACGCACCGATATTTTACAGCGATCAAGACTGAATGGGTGCTATGAAACACACGAGCGAGCTCAATAGACAAGCACCCGCGTTTCGTAAGGCAAGTCGGCGTTATTATCGTTTCGTATTTCGTACAAATTTAGTACTGCTTCACAGGTTAGATTAGATGTGGGAGACGTTTCAATTAGTCGCTCAACGTGTTTTCGCTAAAATGGAAAAAACTGCTGTTGTATCATTCAGTTATTGCTTTCTTACTCAACTAAATTAAAAAAAATCTGATGTGTTACACTCAAACGACACTCTCCAGCTCCAACAAACTTCATACAGAAGATCTTTCTACAACATGCTAATCGAAAACATTAACAAAATGTTCTTATTACTTAGTTCCTTATGAGTAGAAGGAAATGCGCTATGCTTAGGTAACTGTCAAATGTTCTAAAACCTGTCGTTATACAATTGTCATTGGATATCACGTCTTTGCTTGGCCAGGAGAAGAACAAAAGAAATACGGACATTTCCTGTCTGTGAAAAGTATAAGTACTTTACAACTGAAACTAATAACAAAAATATCTCGAAAACGATTAACTTAACAAAAAAATCTGATGAGTTTCATTCACATGACTTTCTCTACCTCTCGGCAACAAATTATTGTTAAAAAGCTAATGCTTCTATTCACTTCATGCTAATCGAGAAACAATTAGCAGAAATAGTCTTATTACTTGCTTCCTTGTAAGTAGACGCGAAATAAGGGAGTACCATTGGTTAAAGTAAGAGTCAAAAGTTTTTCAAACGGAAACCAAAAACAAGAAATACCTCAAAAACTATCAACTCCACAAAAAAAAAAATGTATATAACTTAAACTGTGTTTTAATGTGTTCTACATTTTTTTGTAGGCTAAGTTTTTCTCTATCTCTTAAGGTTTAGCAGTTATGAAAAATTCCGTAAAATTTATCCAGAATAAAGTAGTCTTCAGAGGCTATTCCCAGAAAATTCAAGATGTACATTTTATTTGTCAGGTAAATATCTTTAATATAAGATATTTTAATCAAAATCGTTAGAGCCATTTTTTAGAAAATAAATATGTTTTAAAAAACTTCCATATAAAGCGTAGTTTGGGGTGGGGGGATTTTCTTGAAAATCTTCGTGTCGCATCCTTGGAAGATACCAAACTTAAATGCCAACGGTCTTTTCGTTTTTTAGCTATGCTGCCCAGAGACACACACACGGAGATTTATCTAAAAATGCTTTTTTTGGATTCAGGGGGTCTCAAAACATGTATTTCCGGTGAAATCTCGGTATCTAATTTTTGGGTACATCACAATACCTTCTCTATACACTATGTACATAGTGCGTATAGTGAAAGCAAAACTGTATATGGCCTAAATTGTGCAATTTAACGAGATCTACATTTTTTGTATTGGAAGTTTTTGTCTATCTCTTACGGTTTACTAGTTATGCAAAATTCCATAAAATTCGTGTTTGGTATTTAACGGTTTTAGAGCTATGCTGTCCACACACACATAAGGACCTTTTTCTGAAAACGTTTTTTTTTTTACTTTCTCTACACGTACTATGTACATAGTGTATAAAGACGATATTGTATTTAATTCGGTTCCGAGATTTCACCGGAAATACATGTTTTCGGTTCCTCTGAATCCAAAAACAGCATTTTTGGAAAAAGGTCCTTGTGTGTGTGCGTCTTTCTGTCTGTGGACAGCATAGCTCAAAAAGGAAAGGACCGTTGAATACCAAACTTGGTATTTAAGTTTGGTATCTTTCAAGGATGCGATACGAAGATTTTCAAGAAAAACCCCCCACCCCCAACTACCCTTTACATGGAACTTTTTTCGAAAATTTTGATTTTCTTAAAAATGGCTCTAACGATTTTGTTTAAAATATTGTATATTGAAGATATTTTCCTGACAAACAAAATGTATATCTTGAATTTTCTGGGACACACACATAGAGACATTTTTCTAAAATGCTTTTTTTTAGATTCAGGGTGACCCAAATCATGTATTCCCGATGAAATCTCGGTATGGAATTTTTAGGTGCAATACAATACCTTCTCTATACACTATATACATAGTACGTGCAGAGAAAGTAATAGCACTACACCTTTTAAGGTTTACTTTACACCGTTTCTCTTCAATGTTGTTTATCAAACAAGCCAGCATTAAAATACAATATCAAAAGTCGTTTCCACTTGGTTTCTGTCAAGCTGAATCCAACTTTCTCATTCAAATGTCCAACATAGTGAGCGATAAATGAGCTGCACTTAAGTTTCTTCGTAGCTACATCTGACCTTTTACAGACTCTTCAAACAAAAGAAAGCTACCTAGCGTACTGAATCACAAAACCGTATCTCCTACGATTTACGATAGCAAACTACCTATGCCATGCAAACTGTGGACTATTCGAATAAATTACCAGGCTTTAAAATATATAAATTGATGTCAATATTTGGGTTTGAATTAAAAATATCTGATATGTTCCATTCACATGACTTTCTCTACATCTCTGCAAATTATTGTTAAAAAGTTTATTCATCAATTTACTTCATGCTAATCGAGAAACATTTGGCAATAATAGTGTTGTTACTTGCTTCCTTGTAAGTAGAAGCGAAATAAGGGAGTAGCATAGGTTAAAGTGACAGTCAAAGCCTGGTTCCTATGTTTTTTAAAGCTGAAACCAAAAACAAGAAAAATCTCAAAAACAATCAAATCCACGAAAAAAATGCATATAACATTAATTGTGTGTTTTAAAGTGCTCTACATTTTTTGTCTGGTAAGTTTTTGTCCATCTCTTACGGTTTAGAGTTATGTAAAATTCATCCAAAATAAAGTAGTCTTCAGAAGCTATTTCCAGAAAATTCAAGATATGCATTTTATTTGTCAGGTAAATATCTTTAACATATGATATTTTAATCAAAATCGTTAGAGCCATTTTTAAGAAATTAAAAATTTTCGAAAAAAGTTCAATGTAAAGGTTAGTCTGGGGTGGGGGGGATTTTTCTCAAAATCTTTGTGTCGCATTCTTGGAAGATGCTAAACTTAAATACCAAGTTTGGTATTTTACCGACTTTTCGTTTTTGAGTTATCGTGTTTACAGACACGGACACACACACATGCACACGGACCTTTTTGTGAAAACGCTTTTTACTTTCTCTATATGCACTATGTACATAGTGTATAGAGAAGATATTGCACTCCACCCAAAAATTCGATACCGAGATTTCACCGGAAATATATGTTTTAGGCTCCCCTGTATCCAAAAAAAAAAGCATTATCACAAAAAGGACCGTGTGTGTGTGTGTGTGTGTGTGTGTGTGTGAGTGTGTGTGTGTGTGTGTGTGTGTCCGTGTGTCTGTGAACACGATAACTCAAAAACCAAAAGTAGCTTAAGTACCAAACTTGGTATTTAAGTTTAGTATCTTCCAGGGATGCGACACGAAGATTTTGAGAAAAATTTCCCCACCCCAAACTACCCTTTATATGGAACTTTTTTCGAAAATTTTTATTTTCCTTAAAATGGCTCTAACGATTTTGATTAAAATATCATATATTAAAGATATTTACCTAACAAATAAAATGCATATCTTGAATTTTCTGGGAATAGCTTCTGACGACCTGTTTATTCTGAATGAAGTTTTCTTAATTCGGCATAACTAGTAAACCGAAAGAGAGAGATAAAACCTTACGATACAAAAAATTTAGGTCTTGTTAAAATACACAAGTTATGTCATATACATTTTTCTCGTGGAGCTTACCGTTTTCGATGTATTCATTGTTATTAGTTTCAGTTGTGAAGTAGTAATACTTTTCTCAGACGGGAGTGTCCGTTTTTCTTTTGTTCTACTCCTGGCCAAGAAAGGAAGCGATTTGTAATGACAATCGCATAATGACAGCTTTTAAAACATTTGACTATTGGTTTAACCTAGTGTATTCCCTTATTTTCTTCCTACTTATACGGCACTAAATAATAACATTGTGCTAATGAGTACCACGATTAGCAAGGTGCTGAAAGAAGAAGAATCTTAAGTATGAAGTTCATAGAACAGCTAGAGAAAGTCATGTGAGTGTAACACATCAGATTTTTACAAAAAGGTCCGTTTGTGTGTGCGTGTGCGTGTGTGTGTGTCTGTGGACAGCATAGCTCAAAAACGAAAAGACCAACTACCCTTTACGTGGAACTTTTTTCGAAAATTTTTATTTTCTTAAAAATGGCTCTAACGATTTTGATTAAAATGTCAAATATTAATGATATTTACCTGACAAATAGAATGTATATCTTGAATTTTCTGGGAATAGCCTTTGAAGACTACTTTATTCTGGGTGAATTTTACGGAATTTTGTATAACTGCTAAACCGTAAGAGATGGACAAAAACTTAAAACACAAAAAATGTAGAGCATATTAAAACACACAATTTATGTCATGTATTTTTTTTTCGTGGAGTTGGTCGTTTTTGACATATTCCTTGTTTTCGGTTTCAGCTTTGAAAAAATACTTTTCTCATACAATGTTCCTGTCCATACAAATAAATGAACTTTAGTTACATAGCAACCACCATATGGATATCAGTTTCGCCTATAGTACTCCCTTGTTTCTCTTCTACTTAAAAGGAAGCAAGTAATACGACTATCTCTGTTATTTTTTCTCAATCAAAATGAAGTAAATAGAAGCATACATTTTTAACCATAATTTGTTGCAGAGATGCAGAGAAAGTCATACGAATGGAACACATCAGATTTTTAAAGTACATAGAGGAAGTAAAATCAACAATTCTTATCGTGCTTTCATTCTTTATCTCCTTATTAATATTAAAGTAAGATTATTAATCACTGGTATGAATGACAGTAACTATAATTAGTTTGAAAAATAAGCGTCTTAAGGTACATTGAAAAAAAAAAAAAAAACTGATAGAAAAACGTCAGCACTTGAAGAGACGTATAAATGTCAAACTTGGTATTAATGTTAGCAACTCCCAAGAAATTAAAATTTTAAGATTTTCAGAACATTTGCTCCCTAGCCCAGGCTGTTGCAACTTGGGTGCACATCAAAAGATCAGCGAGTTACTCACGATTCACAAGCGTCTACCTGCAATATGCAATACAGCGCAGCATTGACGGCTGAATCAAGTGAAATGAGGCTGCAGGACATAAGCATTGTGGTATGACATACTGACTTCCAACCGGGCTCCGAGATCTGTGAGAGTACTCAAAGCAAATCGAAACAGTCTAATCTACACTATTACACGAAAACTGTTTCCTTATTTTTATTTCCTCAGAAAATAATTCACCAATTTGGATTAATGTGAAATGCAATTAAGATATTTGAATGACTAGACCATAAGAGACTTACACGACAAATACAGAACTCATTGAAATGTAAAATTTTTGACAGATGAACCTTGTAACACTATCGATACATTCTTGTTACACGCCTTTTATTTTTCCCAATTTGAATTTTCATGCAGTATGTATCTTCAAAGTAAATTACATTATTCTTTCTCCCCGCAACAACAAACTAGCTAATCATATGCAAATATTAGCGTTTTCTTACCGTTGTTAACGTGCACTTAGCATATTACTTTCTCTACTCGTACTATGTACATAGTGTATAGAGAAGGTATTGTATTGTACCCAAAAATTCGATACCGAGATTTCACGGAAATATATGTTTAGAAACCACCTGAATACAAAAGAAGCACTTTTAGAAAAATGTCCGTGTGTGTGTGTCTTTGGGCAGCATAGCTCAAAAATTAAAAGACCGTTAAAAACCAAACTTGGTATTTAAGTTTGGTATTTTCCAAGGATGCGACACGAAGATTTTCAAGAAAATCTCCCCATCCCAACTACCCTTTACATGGAACATTTTTCGAAAATTTTTATTTTCTCAAAAATGGCTCTTACGATTTTGATTAAAATATCACATACTAAAAATATTTACCTGACAAATAAAATGCATATCTTGAGTTTTCTGGGAATAGCCTCTGATGACTACTTTATTCTGGATGAATTTTACGGAATTTTGCATAACTTTTAAACCGAAAGAGATGGACAAAAACCTATCACACAGAAAATGTAGAGCACATTAAAAGACACACTTTATGTTATATACATTATTTTTCGTGGGGTTGAACGTTTTTAACATATTCCTTGTTTTTTGTTTCAGCTGTGAAAAATATACTTTTCTCATACAGGAATTTGTCAACTCCTGTCCATACAAACAAAGGAGCTTCAGTCATATAGCAACCAGCTTTTAGCTGTCACTTTAACCTATCGCACTCCCTTATTTCACTTCTACTTACAAAGAAGCAAGTAATAAGAATATTTTGCTAATGTACTCTCAATTAGCATAAAGTAAATATAAGCCTAAACTATTTAACAATATTTTTTTGCAGAGATGGAGAGAAAGTCATGTGATTGGAACAAATCACATTTTTTTTTTTTCTTTATTCATCTCAAAAGAAGTTTAGTTACTTTGGATTCATTATAACAGATAATAACGCGAGCGAAGCAGCATGTGAGCTAATTTAAATATTGCACTTCCACAGACACTTCAATTATTTATGGATCTTTAACCGACTACTATAAATATTAATTGGTTTGCTAATCACAAGATAACTGTTCCTATCTCTCAACACCGTGTAACCTTATGCAATATGTTCTGCTGTGTGCGATTCCTACTGCAACGGCTCATAATGGTAAACATGCAGTAGAAAGCCAGTCAGATAGGTGCTTATCTGCAACGATCGATAGCGCATTTTCGTTTGCATTATCTCGACATAGGTTCTCGAAATGTTCTGCATCAATATCAATCCATACTGCAACCATTAGCTTTATTAATTTTACACTCCAATTAGCAGTAACTACCGATGTTTTAAAGTAGAATCTCTTTGTGAGTTCAAATGAGCACTCTTTTAATTTCCCGCTCTCGGTTTACGTTCCTCTATATAAGTAGCGGTTAGCTTTAAAGATAAATATTTTCCGCAAAAGTCATTCATAATCCTAAATTCCTCCGAACATTTAATTAAAAATCTGATTGTTCAATTCAATGACTTTCTTTACATCGCTGTAACAAATGTTTGTTAAAAAGCATATTCTTCTATCTACTTTATGAAAATCAGGATAAACATTAGCAGAAATTGTCTTAATTACCGATTCCTTGTAAGAAGGAAAACAATGGCATACACTAGGCTAAAACGATAGTCAAATGTTTTAAAAGCCGGTTGCCATGTGATTGAAATCGTTTCTATGCAGGTTCACAATTTTCCGTATGAAAAAAGTTTTAAGTGTATTAAATCTGAAACAAATAACAAAGAATATCTCAGAAATGGTCAATTCTACGAAGAAAAAAAACAACAAACAAACGTATATGATATAAAATCTGTGTTTTAACGTGATCTACATGTTTTGTGTAGTAGATACGTTTTTGCCTAACTCTTACGGTTTATCAGTTACGCAAAATTCATTCAGAATAAAGAGGTTCTTTAATGGCCATTCCCAGAAAATTTAAGATATACATTCTATTTGCCATGTAAATAACTTTGATATAAAGTGTTTTAATCAAAATCGTTAGAGCCATTTTTGAAAAAATCAAAATGTTCGAAATTTTTTCCATGTAAAGGGTAATTTGGAGTGGGGGGATTTTTCTTAAAATCTCCGTGTCGCATCCTTGGAAGATAGCAAACTTAATTATCAGGTTTGGTATTTAACCGCGTTTTCATTTTTGAGTTATGTTGTCCAAAGACACACACGGACCTTTTTCTGAATATACTTTTTTGGATTCAGGGGATTCTAAAACATATATTTCCGATAAAATCTCGGTATCGAATTTTTTGGTGGAATAAATCCCTTTTCTATACACTATGTATGGAACTAGAGAAAATAAAAGAACTCGTACACTTTTGTTGATAGTACGACATTAAAACCGTAACCGGAAGGAAATTTTAGTGCGTAAATTTTCCCCTCGCATCCATTTTCAACGCAACAGGCTGACCTTGTTATGGCATGCATAAAAAAGACAAGAGGACCTATTTGGAAATGTGCTTATATCACTATGAAGCAAGGAAAGCATTGCATCTGATGTTTAAAAAAATCGGAAGTAATTTCCGATATTTTACCTGTAAAATTTGTACGTAAAAAACAAACTGATGCGTTTTTCCATGTGTTTAGTGTTCACAAAGTTCTTCGGCATTGAACTAGCGTAATATTTGCTATTTGTATTTTATTATTGAAAAATGCATCCCAGAGTACGAGGAATAGTATACCCTTATTTAAAATATGGAAATAATGAATTAAATGTTACCCCTTGCTGACATTTCTGGAAATTGCCTGTATCAAATAGAAGATTCACAGTTGGTTTTCGGGAGGCGTCAAATAATTTGGGAAGGATATCAGCAGAGTCGAAAATCCGTCATTCAACTTTCGCCAACAGTGGAGCTTTTCCAACGGAAACACTGTTTTATCTTTCCCGCACTACAGCGAACATTCTATTTATGCCTGTGAAATTACCAAACCTAATTTTTATTAGCACAAAGGGCGCAATTGGTCCGTCTCGAATAGAGGAGCAGCCATTAAAGATTACATACTAGTTGATAACGGCTGTAAAAAACTCCACGTACAACGGGGGAGGGGGGAAGAAAGTTAAACTACAATGTATTGTCAGCTGAATAATAAGAACTGTTGAAGTGCGACAGTGCAGATGTGGCATTAGCGCAATTCCTCTCTTTCACCATTGACGGTGCTTTAATGAAGCGCCACTTTAAAAAGTGTCAGAATATTTTGAAAAACCTGATATGTTTCATTCACATGAGTTTCTCTATATGTCTGAAACAAATTATTGTTAAAAAGCTTATGCTTCTATTTACTTCATGCTAGTCGAGAAACACTAGCAGAAATAGTCTTATTACTTGCTTCCTTGTAAGTAGAACTGAAATAAGGGAGTGTCATAAGTTAAAGTGATAGACAAAAGCTGCTTGCTATGTAACTGAAGTTCCTTTGTTTGTGTGGACAGGAGTTGACAAATTCCCGTATGAGAAAAGTATAAGTTTTCCAAAGCTGAAACCAATATAATATAACATGAATTGTGTATTTAACGTGCTCTACATTTTTTGTGTGGTAAGTTTTTGTCCATCTCTTACAGTTTAGCAGTTATGCAAAATTTCGTAAAATCCATCCAAAATAAAGTAGTCTTCAGATGCTATTCCCAGAAAATCCAAGATATACATTTTATTTTTCAGGTAAATATCTTTAATGTACGATGTTTTAATCAAAACCGCTAGAGCCATTTTGAAGAAAATCAAAATTTTCGAAAAAAGTTCCACGTAAAGGGTAGTTGAGGTTGGGGGGATTTTCTTGAAAATCCTCGTGTCGCATCCCTGGAATATACCAAACTTAATGGTTTTTTCGTTTTTGAGCTGTGCTGCCCACAGGCTTCTAAAAATGTTTTTTTTTTTTTTTTTTTTTTCCCAGGAGGACCCAAAACGTATATTTCCGGTGAAATCTCTGTATCGAATTTTTGGGAGCATTACAATACCTTCTCTATACACTATATACATAGTACATGTAGAGAAAGTAAAAAGTGGTCGTCACTTACTATAAATACCTACGGCGAGATGGCTCCGCGGTAAACTTTGAGGTTGGCATTCGATTCCCTGTTCACCATTTTCGTGGTTTTCCCTGATTGACAAGACGAATGCTGGTACCACGGACTTCCTCTCCACTCATTTCCCTCTTCCCACATGTTTCAGGCTGAGTGGTGGTCGGTGTCGGACAGATGACGCAGTTGCTTGAGCAAGGTACTTCTCGGCCCTGCCAGTGGCAGCCTTTCTAACCTCCTCTACTGGTTCAAGTTTTCCCAGGTTCTGCTAGATGGAAGTTTCTGAGCAATCCTCCTATAGCTTGAGGGACGCCTCTGAACGACTCGCCTGTGACCAGGTGGAGAATTAAAATATAAATTTCAGGATGTGCAAAAAATCAAAATAAGTACTGATAAAAATCAGTATTGTCAAGCCTGCAGCTATTAGAAAACTCTGCACGTCTCTGTTGGAGATGCCAGCTTGCCCTGCAGCTCACATATTTTGCAGTTCCTCATCCGTTCCCAGGAGGTGATTGCCCAAAATGATATACTCGGGGTCGAAGTGATAGGTATCCGCTCCATAAATGGTCATAGTAATATTATAAAGTCAACTAGAAATGTGGCCGATATCTTGACGTAAGGAAATATAATTTTTATCATAGTTTCATAAGCAACATCACACACATTATGAAATTTAATGAAATAGATTACGTTGTCATTTGGGTTCCAGTTAGGTATACTAGATTGTGTTTTCTAGTTTACATAATACGAGGGTCGGCTGATAAGTCCCCGGCCTCTCAATGAAAACAGTATTTATTTATTTATTGCTTTAATTCTCAACATAATCTCCAGAAAGGCTAATACACTTGTCATATCGGTGTTCTAATTTAATTAAACCATCTCTGTAGTGCGATTTATCAAGGTCCTCAAAATAGCTGGTTACCGCATCAATAACCTCCTCGTTGCTGCGAGTTCTTCGACCTCCAAGAAATGTTTCTAGGTTTGGGAACAGGTGGTAGTCGCTGGGTGAAGAGGGTGCACGTTCAAGCAATTCCAACTTTAATTCGCACATTTTTCCCATTGTAATCACTGAATGATGGGCCGGAGCTTCATCGTAATGAAACAAGATTTTTTTTTTTTTTGCCAAATGAGATCTTTTTCTTTTCACTCATCACTCAAACGTTGCGGTAAGCTTGCATAGTAGTCACCAGTGATACCTTTACCCTATTCTAAGTAATAAGTAAAAATAATTCTCCGTGCATCCCAGAAAACACTCGCCATAACCTGGTTAGCTGACAAAATTGACTTTGCCATTTTTGGAGTTGGTTCACCTGGTGCAATCCACTGTTTTGACTGTGATTTACACCCTGGAGTGTAGTAATGTATCCAAGTTTCATCCATGGTAATAAGCCGTTCCAAAAATTCACTGGGATTTTTACGGTAGAGCTCCACATTCTTAACAGGAATAGTTTTTCTTTGCAACTTTTGATCAGGTGTCAACAAACGCGGCACCCATCTTGCATAGACCATGTGAAAGCCCAAAACATTACTTAAAATATTACCTGCACATTCTTTGCTATGTTTACAGCCTCTGCTATCTCAAACAATTTTAATCTGCGGTCTTCCAGTATAAACGAAGAATTTTTTTCAATGATCTCTGGAGTTGTCACTTCTACAGGGCGTCGAGCGAGGCTCATCATTAGTGCTCGTATGTCCCATGAACTCTGCAAACCACCTTTTAATCAATGAATATGAAGGGGCAGAGTCTTTGAATGTACTGGTTATTTTCTCCTTGATTTCTTTAGGCGTTAAACCTTTCAAATGGAAGTATTAATCACTGCTCGTTATTCCAAACCCTCCATTTTTGTGAAAACTCTAAAGTTATCTTGTTTAAAATGCTGTCATTCGAAAACTAAACCAGCTATTGACCTGTAACTATGGATATAAGCTAGTCTAGAGTTAAATTATACGATGCTACCGTCTAACTGGCCCAATGGCGCCTTATCTGTGTGAGGCTCGGGACTTATCAGTCGACCTTCGTACTGATAGCATTTATGACACACTCCAACCACCATTACCTTACCTTTGGCGTATGCACTATGCTACCGTCATTCAACCGATATCTACCAGGAGTCGATCCGACAGCGCCGTTTAATATAACATCAGTAGAGTCAACGACTTCGCAGAATGCCTAATGGTAAATGAGATTAGCACAACATGACTTCTGTTCAAAACTGCTAATTCAATGGTTCAAACCTCGTTGTGTCAATACTGTTTTATACATTTTATTTATTGTTTATCACTTGAGCCGAGTGGTCATAATGTATTACTGACTTTCATACAATACTTTGTGCAAACTGCCCACTCGTAAGTAAAAAGAGTAGGGAAAAGAGGGAAAGAAAGGTTGCCATTCAAATTTTCATACTTTTAGCACCTAATTGAAATATATTTTAATTCGTGGATGACCGGGCAAGGTGAAGTGGTTTGTGGTAATTATACAATGCCCTATACAAATAGAAATTGTGCTGAAACACGTGTAGTGATGCAAAATAAGCAAGTCTTGATTTCTGGGAATAGTCTCAGAAGACCTCTTCATTCTCGATAACTTGTATAACTTTTGGTAATAATAGATAGACAAAAACTTGTTTGTTTGTTTTTTTTGTTTTTTTTTTTTGTTTTTTTGTAGAGCTAACAGTTAATTTTCACCAAAAGGAGGGCATTTTTCTTTTCGTCTCTATTTTGTTTACTCCTAGCAAGCAAAGAGACCAAAAGCTTTAACCTGTGCATTCGCTTATTTCCCTTCTGGCAATGTTTTTCTTGATAAGAAAAGCTCGTTTGTGGCACAGTTAGAGAAAGTCTTGTGTCAGATTTTTAAGGGACGGGAAGGGGGAGGGTACTTTGCTCAGCCCTCAAGCCATGCGGGGAACTCTGTACTGCCTGAACAGCGTTCAGTAGGTAAATACTCCCACAGTGATCTGACAAGTACGTTCTCATGTTCGCCCAATCTGGCGGAGAATTTCTGAGCCTGGCGCCTAATTATATTCTCCACATATGGGAGGGCCGAAGCTACATGTAGTAGCTCACTGGGAAACGTCGATACACACAATAGATTGACCGGGGTCCTCCATTCTGTATCCGCTGTAACCCGAGAAGCCAGGAGGCTGCTGCCATGCCCCATACTTCGCAGGCTAGAGCATCAGAGTGACTATGAGCGCCTTGAGAAGACGTAACTTTAAGTGAACCGGCATTTGGAAGCCCCGAACAGGTAAAGGGCGGCCACTTTGCTCTGTCCGACGCTCCCCACACGAAAAGTAAGGCCCTTGGCAATAGTGACGCATAGGTATATGATGGAATTCCCCACCCTATCCTCTCTGGCTTGGCAGGAGAAGTTGGGTATCTGGGCTGCGGGGAGGGGGGGCGTTTTCTGGTAAACAGAACAGCATGACTTTTGCCCGGATTACCGGACATTCGTCATATGTCTCCACAGTCCTGAGAGGCTAAACAAGGTGTTCCGAGTTCGTACCACCCCTAGGTATGCAGTCGTGGTCTATTAGTCTTTCGAAACAGGAAAAAATAGTGTACATTCAGAGACAAAGGCGGCTACCAACGAAATGACTCTGACAATAGGCGTCGGGCTCGAATTCGGAAGGTTAAGATTCGAAATGCAGTGTATCGGCCAATATGATATTTAGCGTTGCCAGGTAAATACCGAATATAACCGTGCAGAAAGGCGACTACATGACCATACAAATCATCTAGCAAGGAATTAACTAAGCAGATGGTGCAGAGCGGCGACTTCACAAAAACTAAATAGATATAAAACACTTATATTGCACATGAAGGTCACACGTAAATTCTTCATAGAGGTGATGCAGGAATTACGCTTAACTATCTGGCATACACAGATTTAACTGGACGAACCTACAGTAATCATCACAACTAACCAACAAGTTACAGCGACGTACCTAAGCCAAGGTGATTATTATCTGGTATAGGCTTCAGTAATTGTAGAATTAGAGACGTGTACGCAAAAATCAAAATTCTATTACTATTGTAGCAGCACACACCACATGCTCACAAAACATATAAAAAGAGAAATTGTGTATACTATTATAAGCTTACAGAAAGCAATGTAATATTTAAGGGTAGAAATATGCACAAATGCAAGTTGTAACTTAGGTAATTAAGGCAAGGCGAGCTAGCTTAATTCCAGGTAACAGTTCACCAAACACTCCTACTAATAAGCACAGGGTTTAGGCTAAAGAATGCAAGATAAAAAAGAACATATACATTTTATTTGTCAGATAAATATCTTTAATATACGATAAGTTAATCAAAATCGTTAGAGCCCTTTTTGATAAAATTAAAATTTTCGAAAAAAGTTCCACATAAAGGGTAGTTTGGGGTGGGGCGGATTTCCCTTAAAACCTTCGTATCGCATCCCTGGAAGATACTAAACTTAAATACTCCATCTTTTTCTGAAAATGCTTTTTTGGACACAGGGGACCCTAAAACATATATTATCGGTGAAATCTCGGTATCGAATTTTTGTGTGGAATGCAATACCTTCTCTATACACTATGTACATAGTACGTGTAGAGAAATTAAAAAGTGGTTCAAAATGAAGATGGCTTCAGAAACTACATATTTCCAGAAAATCTAAGATATACATTTAATTTGTGTTGCAAATATCTATAATATGTGGAATTTTAATCAAAGTCGTTAAGAGTAGTTAGGGTTGGGGGATTTTATTGAATTTTCCTGTCATATATTTGCAAGATACTGAATTTAAATACCAGGTTTGATATTAACTACATTTTCGTTTTTTAGTTATGTTGTTCACAGACATACAGGCCCTTTCTAAAAAATAATTTTTCTTTTTTTTTCAAGGGCCTCAGGGGCTTATAGTTGTGCATTATTACATTAATCTAAATGTAAATTTTAAATTTTCTAAACGATATTTTGGATTTAAGGGAAATATGGCAGTAGATCGTTTTATTGACATTAAATTAGTTTAGAATTATTTCCGATGAGATCTCGGTATGAAGTTTTGGGTGGAATGCAAAACTTTCTCTGCCTGTAATAAACATGTACATGTAGAGAGAAAAATCTTATGTGTTCCACTCACATGACTTTCTCTAGCTGTTCTACAAAATATTGTTCTTTCTACACAATGCTAATCGAGATAAACATTAGCAAAATGTTCTTATTACTTAGTTCCTTATAAGTACAAGGCAACTAAAGGAATGTGCTATGCTAAAGTGATAGTGATAGTCAAATGTTTTAAAACCTATCGTTATGCGATTGTCATTGCAAATAGCTTCTTTGCTTGGACAGGAGTAGAACCAAAGAAAAACGGACACATACTATCTGAGAAAATTTTAAATATTTCACAACTGAAACCAGTAACAAGGAATATCTCGAAAACGGTTACCCCACAACAAAAACGTAAAGGACATAAACTGAGACTTTTGACAGAATGTACATCTTTTATGTAGTGAGTTTCTGTCTATCTCTTACGGTTAGCAGTTAAGCAAAATTCATCCAGAATAAACAGGTCTTCAGAGGCTATTCCCAGAAAATTCGAGATATACATTTTATTTCGGATATAAATAGCTTTAATATACGGGATTTTAATCAAGCCATTTTTAAGAAAATCAAAATGTTCGAAATTTTGAATTCGGCAAAATTCATCCAGAATAAATAGGTCTTCAGAGGATATTTCCAGAAAATTCGAGATATACATTTTGTTTCGGATGTAAATAGGTTTAATATACGGGATTTTAATCAAAATCATTAGAGTGATTTTTAAGAAAATCAAAAATTTCAAAAAGTTTTCCATGTAAAGCGTAGTTTGTGGTGGGGTGGGTTTGAAAGTCTTAGTGTCGCATCCTTGAAAAATACTAAACCTAAATACCAAGTTTGGTATTTAACGGTGATTTCGTCCACACACACACACACACACACACACACACCCACACAGACACGGACCCTTTTTTTTTTAAATGCTTTTTTGGGACTCAGGGGATTCCAAAACACATATTTCCGGTGAAATGTTGACATCGAATTTTTGGGTGCATTACAATATCTTCTCTATCCCTATGTACATTGGACATATGGGGTTAGAGAAAGTAATAAACGAAGTACCGTTGTCATATGGTGAAAGTAATATGAAGTACGTAATGTCAAATTTGCAAATATTATCCTTTACTTTCCGACGAACGTGGAAAACAATGCTTTAAAATTTTCCAAGAGCGTCGGGGAAACCAAAAACAGAGCACGGAGAGGAACAAAAGGAATATTGTTGAGCAGCACAGAATTGCTAAAGAAACAAACAAGGAGCAACGAGGAGTGGCTAGAAGAAGCAGAAGAAACCCCGGCCGGCACACGCAGAGGTTCTTGTGGGCTTTAAGTACTTGGTGTACAGAGATGCTGCGAGCCTTGGGGCGTGCAGGAAAACAACTCGCTGTACCATCATTCGCTAATAACTAAAATACACTTTTTAGACAGACACTGTTAAAAGTGAACTTTTTAACACAAAAACTCGAACTAAAATTTGTTCTTTATAACTCTCCAACTTAAGTTTTTATCCGTTATATACAATGTTGTGGTTTTGAAAGAGTTACACGTTGCTACACTCATCCTTGAGCTTAAAGCCATGATTGTTCGTAAATTTGGTAACACTGCCCGTAGGCTGAGAAGTCTGCAGAAAATAAACAGCTTGAAGCTGTGTATTTTAAATTTATTTTCAAATTCAGTAATATTCCAATTACATAACGTGTATTTACAACTAACGTCTTTTTACTTTCTCTATTCGTACTACGTACATAGAGGAAGTATTGTATTCTACCCAAAAATTCGATACCGAGATTTCACCGGAAATACATGTTTTAGAACTCCAAAAAAAAGCATTTTCAGAAAAAGGTCCGTGTATATGTAGGTATATGTGTGTGTGTCTGTGGACAGCATAGCTAAAAACGAAAAGACCGTTAAATACTAAACTTGGTATTTAGGTTTGGTATCTTCCAATGATGCGACACGAAGATTTTCAACCGCCAACTACCCTTTACATGGAAAAATTTTCGAAAACTTTGATTTTCTAAAAATTGGCTCTAACGATTTTGATTAAAATCCCGTATATTAAAGATATTTACATACCAAATAAAATGTATATCTTGAATTTTCTGGGAATAGCCTCTGAAGAGCTCTTTATTCTGGATGAATTTTGCTAAATGTTGCTTAACTGCTAAACGGTAAAAGATATACAAAAACTTACTACACAGAAAATGTTGATCTGATCAAAACACACAATATATGTCCTTTACATTTTTGTTGTGGAGGGGTTTCAGTTGTGAGTACTTATACTTTTCTCAAACAGGAAATGTCCGTTTTTCTTTTGTTTTACTCCTGGTCAAGCAAAGAAGCGATTTGCAATGACAATCGAATAACGACAGGCTTTAAAACATTTGACTATCGGTTTAGCCTAGTGTATTCCCTTATTTTCTTTCTACTTATATAAGGAATTAAGTAGTAAGAGCATTCTGCTAATGATTATCTCGATTAGCAAGGTGCAAAAAGAAGAAGAAGAATCTTATGTAAGATGTTTGTGGAAGAGCTAGAGAAAGTCATGTAAGTGTAACACATCAGATTCTTTTTTTCCTCGTTCACGAATAATATTTCTTGCTATGATACCGGATAGAAAGCTGCAATAGTAAGTATTCTCTTGTATTATATTGCACATAGCCAGTATGAAAGCTTTCGCGAACTTACTAATTAAAATCTTTTGAAATATATTTCAGATGCCTAGAAAGTGCTGTGTACCTGGATGCATGACACCAGTGTAAAGTTACAAGGTAATATTTCTACATTTTAAGAAGAAACAAGGAGGCAGGCGAGGATCCGGAGACTGGTGTCCAACATCGTCATCAGCTGAGTGTGCCAACCACTTTCACGAAAAGGACATAATAATTATTAATGCACACTGGAAACATGAAAATGGTTCTGTTATAAAACTTAAGCCGCACTATTCCAACAGAGAGGAGATCCGGATTCCAGGAGAGAGGATATTACAAGAAATGAAGTTAAAAAGTTGGAGCTGCAGAAACAAGATACAGTGAATAATTTTGATATATTTGTGAATATTTTTCGGGGTGTGAGCTTCTTCTTTCATGTTGTTGCCATATTTCAATATATAATGGTCTCTTCGGACTTGGCAAGTAAATTCTTTGCAGTAGGTAACTAAAGGAAGAGCTTAGAGACCAACAGTGTTTATGGTCACATTGTTGAGTGCATCTGATGTCAGAAAGTCAGAGAAATTACTTCTAAAGTGGTTTTCAAGTTTGTAAACATTATCTTAAATGATTATACTAAGTGTGTAGACAACACAATTGATCAGAGCTGCGAGAAAAAAAAAACTTCAACCTTTAAATTATTAACTTAAGATTTGGGTTAATGTACTATTCATTTGTTATATTTTGTCCAGAATACATGTATACGAACTAATAGAACGTAAATAAATCTAATCTAATGACAAGTATAGATTGCTTTTTGCTTGCGATTGTCGTGTTGCAACAGCTATGTTAACTGTAGGAGGCAGTGTTCCAAACACTTCTGCTGACGTTGCAATACCACCTGACACTAGTATAACGTGTGAATTTAGCAACACAAACACACCAAGTACCTCATCACAAGCAATCAACATTTCCAATTGTACAATAAATATCACACTTTCATCATAATTGCACAGTTAAGAACTTAATGTTGCCTATTATTAATAAGAATTGTGTAAGTAGTTAATATCCCAGATTAAGCAATGGATTAACGTTAATCCTGCCGCTAGGGGCGCTAGTGTCGCTGCTAATCCGCGGATTAAGGCGGATTAAGAGCGCTGTTGGGAGGTTTGAGAACTAGCACCAAGAGCGGAAGGATTATCGCTAAATCCAATGGCTTAATCTGGGATGTGAGTGTGGGTAATCCGAAAGTGGATTAACGTGTGGAAGTGATGATGACGGGAGCTGGGGATGAAAAGAGGGAATGGTGTGAAATGCAGAAGTAAAAATGGCATGCGGAAGTGACGTGTAGTGATTTGATTGGAGAAAATAAGGTGCGATGTGAATGGTGGATGGGTAGGAAAGAATGGCGGGGATTGGTGGAAATAAAACGCTTGGTGATAGGTTGGCGTGAATAGGAGAAGATAAAGGTATAAAAGGGGAGGTGGTGGATGGAAAATGGAGATTGAAAGGATGATTGTAATAGCGTTGATGATGGTGGCAGTTGCCGGCGCGGAGAGGAGCTGCGTTAGTTTTGGGAGGTGTGGGTTCGAGTTGAATGGCGAGACGGGACATTTGGAAAATGTGACAAGATGTGATAAGGATTATGAATTGTTGCCTAACTGTACATGCGTATACCGGAAAGGCAGTGGGTGTAGGTTTGGTTCTGACTTTATTAACCTAGGTACACTTAAAAATGTGTATAATTGTTTAAAACCGATAACGAGATGTCAGAGGGGGCGGAGATGTTCAGGGATGATGTACGGGAAAGTGAAGTTTGGACAGCTTGAATGTCCAGAGGGGTATGTTGGAACAGGAAGATGTGGGTGTGAAAAGGGAGAAGTTAAGGATGAAGCCGGGTGTGAATTTTATAAAACACCGGTGAGAATGTATGCTAGCGACAACAGTTCGATTCTTGTTGAGATGGTAGATTGTAGTTTGTTGATGGAAACGATAGATTTGCCGGAAGGGTTGGAATTGGATTGGAAATTGACTCCGGAGGAAAGCGAACTTGTGATGGCGTATAGTGTGGTAAATGAGATGAATTCCTACTTTTCTGAAAATTTTGTGTATATGTTTGGGAAATGTGGCGATGGTGAGTGGCAGCTGAACTTAGGTGGTGGGAGGAAAGTAAGTGGAAGGGTGAAGAGGGCGTCTAGGTGGTCTGCGGAGGGGAGCTTGAAGGTAAATTTGGAATGTAATGGGAATGGTGGGGATGTAGGAAGGGTGTCGGTGAATAGTATAAGAAAAGCGGCATCACAGAGGTGCAAAAAGGAAATAAATGCGATGAAACAAAAAATAAAAAAGGAATGCGAAAATAAATTGAAGGAAGTAAAGAAGGAGAATGAGGGGGTGAATAAGGAGAAACAAGAGTGTGAAGAGAGGGTAAGACAAATGCGAGGGATGATGGAAAGAATGAAAAAAGAACTGGAGGAGAAACATGAGAATGTGACGAGGCAACAGACATTGGTAAACAGAATAAAAGGAAATGTAGCTAAACTTTTTGAGGAATTTGAGGGGCTAAAGCATATGATTGGGAAATTGGAAAACGCGTGCACTGGAGGGGTGGAGAATTTTCCCAATTATGAAACAACATACGACGAAGAGGGGGAAGAAGAAGGTGAGGAAACTGGGGGAGGAGGTGTGGATGAGGGGAACCACGAAGAGATGGAATACGATGCTAATTAATGAGGAAGTTGAAATTGCATGACTACTAAAGAAAATATTTAGGAGAGGGAAAGGAACCCTAGTTAGGAGAAACACAATAAGTGAAAATAAATAAATACACATCGAATGAGGAAGTTAAGATATAAACATTGAATTTATTACTGTGTGGGCGTACAAAACAATTGTAAATTCATTTAAGAATAAATAAACCACACGCAAATATATATACATATAAAAAAAAAAGAAAAAAAGAAAAAACAGCACAAGGTTCAAAATCGAACAATTGTTTAGAGAAAAGAAATGTCTCTCTCTTTGTAAATTGTTTTTAAGAAAAACAAATCACACGCAAAATTCACATTGCGTAAAATCACACATATATATATACATATAATAAAAAAAAGAAAAAAACAGTACAAGGTTGAAAAAACTAATTCGCAATATTAAATATACCAAACAATCCACACACACACACACACACACACACACACACAAAACTAAGATAAATATATATACATAAAATGGAAAAGAATTTGAAAAAACCATGTCATTGTATACCATCAATTGCGCATTAGGGGTCGGTAACCACCACATCGAACACAGGGCCCTTGGTTCGTGTAGCGCAAATGGGGGTATTGAATGGAAATATTATTAATAAAACAGGCACGACGAGCCTGGCACGTCAAACAAGTGGGAGAGAAACTACTATGATTTGACGTGTGCCACACTGTGGAAACAGTATACATGCTTAAAGTTGATTGTAAAATTTTGGCGTCGTACCGTTTGGCCATGCACAATGTGCAGAAGCCAGTCTGAGAGGTACAGCAAAACATATCTAAGGAAGGCAATGCCTTAATACTTGTATAGGACACTTACAAACAAAGTGAATTAAATGAGGAGATGGAATTGAACTGTTATTTAATAAACACTGCCGATAGGCCTGGCAAAATAAGCACATAGGTTGATAGATAGCTTTGGGGAAAGAAATAAATTGTAACACTTCCAAATCGGCACCGATATGAATAAAATAATTCATAAGGGTGTCGTTTGTGTAAAACGGAAGGCGGTTAATAATAAGATCTCTAATTTCACTTTCATCGCAAGGGGTGAGACAAGGACATGGCATTACTGACAAACCAAAACGAAGAAAAGACAGATACAACTAGAAAAAAACACACATAGTACTTACAGAATTATGCTGGGGGCCATAAATTGAACGGTGATTACACACACACACACACACACACACACACACACACACACACACACACACACACACAAAACTATACAACACTGAAAAAATATTAGTTTGCAAAAAACACGCTGAATCAATTATGATAGCAGACGCCGCTTTTTGAGGTGGGCATACGACGGCCGGGGTTGGGGGGACAAAGGCACCAGCGGGGCTATTGGGGCTCGCTGACGCTTTCCCAGCCGCAGCCTGGATGCTGGCGACACCGGGACCAGCAGGGGAATGGCAAGGTCGCAGATGGACTCGTCGCCGGCGTCCTCTGGAACCCGAACGTTGGCGAACGCCGTGTCAAATCCGTCGTCCTGCTGCAGTGGATACTCCTCCTCACACCGCCCGGGGATCGAACCCTGATTAAATTCTGGCAACAGAGAGCGCCTGCACCCCTTGCTGGGAAACTTAGAGGAAAGGAGAGGGAGTAAGGATTGAAAAGGAGGCAATGGCTGAGGGGAAGAATGTTGCTCAAATTTGAATTGAGTGAGGGGGGAGGATATATCAATCACGTCAATAGGGACGGGGGAGGAGGTCCGAATATTTACAAATGATGGAGAGGAAACGGGACTGTAGGAAGGGGCGTAGGAGGCAAGGGGGGAGGAGATGCAGGGGTCGGAGATGCCAGCAGAGGAGACGTCGTCGTCTTCGTCGTATTCAGCAGTGATGCTGGTGGAGTTGCTGACGTCTGAAGACGAAATCACGATAGTGGACGACGGCTGAAGAGGAGTGCTGAACCACGCCGGGGGCGACGCCGGGGGCGACGCCGGGGGCGACGCCGGGGGCGACGCCGGGGGTGACGCCGGGGGCGACGAGGAGTTGCAGGCCACGGAGAAGCCGGAGCAGTTGTTGATGTCGATGGTGGTGGCGTTGGCGACGTCAACAGAGGAGACGTCGTCGTCGTCGTCTTCCGTGTAACCGTCGGTGATGTTGGTGGAGATGGTGTCGTCTATAAAAGACGAAATCTCTATTATCGACGGCTCCACAGGTGGAGCAGCAGTGCCGCACCTCGCCGGAGACGACGTGGGGGGCGACGCCGGGAGCGACGCCGGGGGCGACGACGCCGAGAGTTGCGAAAGCCTAGCGACGTCACCCGACTCTACGGTGGCGTTCAGAGACGAAGTACTGGATGCAGGTTGCTCAAGCGCTGCAAGCGACGGCACTGAAGAAGAAGAATGGAAATCGTTCGGCGCACTGAAGACCTGCGTGATAGATGTTGTAACTATCCTTTCCTCAGTCACCACTTGATGCCACAATCGCCTACTCGATGGAGAAAAAAAAAAACTGTCGCTGACGGTGAAACTAGTAAAGTGTGAACGGTGCATTGTGAAGCTATACGCTCGACAACAGAACTGAAAGTAAAGGCCTGGTGACAAAGTCCCAACATTTAAAGGACTGCTAATCGACATGTGGATTTGCGTCACACAATATGGCTGACGCGATAACAAGTTGTTAAAGAGCGTGTGAACTTTAAAAAATGCTGTGAGAACGGAAGCTCATTAGCACGAAAAACTTTAAATGTGGTTTTGTGGTGAATGGTAGGAAAATTTGGGTTTTATCGAAAGCGGATGTTGCGGTGGTTCGACGGTGGGACCGGAATTACTCCGGAAAAAACACCCGATTAAAATTCTGGAAATTGTGGCGAGATAAGCCACCGGGTGATTTAATGAGCTCTTTAACTGAACGCGCAGACGGAAGTTGCGGCGATGATAAGGGTCCTTTAAATACACGTGTCGATAAGGCGCTCGCAACAGTGAGAAAGTGCTTTAAAGATTTAAAAGAATATCGATTTTAGGTTTTCGAGGGATTTATGCGTAATTGTGTGTGATAAGTTACGATTGTAATAGAAACAGGAAAGGTATTGGTTGTGTGCGCGGTAATAGGTAGTTGTGTATATTAAAAATAATATAAAACTGAGATACTTTTGACTTGCGGAGTGTTTACATATAATTTAAAAGAAGCAGGTAAAGAAAAAAATGGCCAGGACCAGAGTGTGGTTTCGTACAATGGAGCACGAATGGACGGACAGCGAGGAAGTCGAAATTAAGCAGCCGAGGTTCGAAATTATTTCGCATAGGGAGCGAAGCATGAAAAGGCTTTTCTCTGGCTATACAGAGACCGAAATTGTTGTGAACTCGGGACACAAAGATGCAAATTCTGTGCAGTGGGTGACAGACCTCTTTAACGACATTGTAAAGTTTGCTAAAGAGACCCTGCTGGATAACGAACCCGGTTTCTTAGGAATATCGATATCGAACGATAGCGAACCATCCAAACCGTTCAATATGAGTGTGAGACGCATCGATCAAGTGAATGCCGATGTTGTTATTAAATCCATTGAAAAGGTCATGCAGAGCAATAAACAATTTCTGCTAGCAGGACCTCTAAACATTACATTTGTTTGGACAAAGCAGGTGTCGGGATCGTGCTATAAACCGTGCAATGCCTGTAGCGGTAATAAGGGGATAATAGAAATAATTAACAAAGACCAGTTGTGCTTGCCGAGAGCCATTGTTGTTAGCAAAGCGAAAGCTGACAATGACGTCAATTATCAAACCATGAGACGCAGTGAGTTCTTGCAAAAGCAGAGGGCCATTGCCCTTTGCGAAAAAGTGGGAAAATTAAATGGCGCATTTACTATAGATGACGTCAGACATTTCGACGCTGAGTTAAAGGACTATAAGGTGACTGTTTTCGGAGATCATTCGGGCAAGAACGTGCTATATGCGTCTGCAAAGAATGTAAACAAACATATTGACGTCATTTATCACGAGGGGCATTTTAACGCCGTAGTAAACCTACACATGTGTTTTAAGTGTAAGTGGTATTGTCGCCAATGTAATTACCCTTCGGCAAACAAAAAAGAATTTCACAGGTGCGAGGAAAAGTGTACCAAGTGTCACCAGCAGTGCGAAAAGAGCTATTTAGCTTACATACACTGTGCCGCGTGTAACCGAGATTTTAAGGGTCCTACATGTTTTCAAAATCACATTAAAAAAGGGGCTTTCTACCCAAAGGCACTTTCCGTGTGTGATGTAGAGAAGGTGTGTACGACCTGCCAAAAGATGGTTAATCTCAGGCATAGAAAGATACCTCATCAGTGTGGGGAGAAGTATTGCAGCAACTGTAAGACGCACGTGAGCGACGGGCACTTGTGTTTCATACAGCCGTACGTTTCTCCCAACAAAAGAAACAGGTTCGTGTTCATGTTCATCGACTTTGAATGTACACAGGACAGTGCTTATGTCGGCAAACCATTAACGTACGAGCATGTACCAAACCTGTGCGTGCTATACCAAGGCTGTCCGTTATGCATAGACGAGACCACTAAAATGGCGTATTGTACAGAGTGTGGCATTAAAGAGTGGGTCTTTATGCACGATCCGGTAAAACAATTGTTTTGTCACATTACCCAGGAGAGGTTCGAAGCCTGGGACGTGATCGTGGTGGCCCATAACCTCAGAAGCTACGACGGGCAATTTTTATTAAAGTACATGGTACAGAATTTGAACTGGACGCCTGAGCTTATAATGAACGGGAACAAAATATACCGCATGCGCCACGGTGACGTCACGTTCATTGATTCGCTCAACTTTATACCCATGCCACTGGCTCGCTTTTCAAAGACCTTCGCATTGAAAGATAGCAAGGGCTACTTTCCATACTTATTTAACACCAAGGAAAACCAGAACTACGTGGGTTCGATTCCCGATAAAAGATATTACTGTCCACGGGGTATGTCGGTGGAGGGGCGAAGAGCCTTCGAGCTGTGGCACGACGAAAAGGTGGTCTCCAACTACGTCTTCGACATGAAGGCGGAAATGGTGATGTATTGTAAAATGGACGTGCTTTTGTTAAGCCAGGGAGTAGCAAAATTTAGAAGGCAGTTTTTGGACGAGAACGGCATTGACCCGTTCAGAGAATGCGTCACCATTGCGCAAGCTTGCATGTGCGTGTATAGAAATCGCTTCATGCCGCCGAAAAAGCTAGGGCTCTTGCCCGTCGGAGGATACCGCCTAGCCGACAGGCAGTCTCGCATAGCGTGCATATGGCTTACTTGGTTAGAATTACAAAATAACTTTGTTATACTGCACGCTATGAGAGGCCGCGAGGTTAAAATTTTAGGCCACAAAGTGGACGGGTACAGAGAAGAAGGACCTGCAAAGTACGTGTACTTCTTCCACGGTTGTTTTTACCACGGGTGCAGGCGTTGTTTTCACAACCGCCATGCCCCGGTGTACAGCACGGGAAAAGAAACCATGGCCTCCAGGTTCGAAAGCACCGAAAAGCTCACCCGGCAGATCAGGGAGGCCGGCTATACGGTGGTGGAAATGTGGGGTTGCGAGTTCGACGCCT
Source organism: Hymenopus coronatus (assembly GCA_030762935.1). NCBI lineage: Eukaryota > Metazoa > Arthropoda > Insecta > Mantodea > Hymenopodidae > Hymenopus > Hymenopus coronatus. Next base: position 169,597,652 of record CM060881.1, on the reverse strand, counting down.
TGATGAAGGCGAACGAAGACCTAGTGCGCCATGCGAAGAACTTCCCGGTACCCGAACCCCTAAACCCCAGAGACGCCTTCTACGGAGGCCGCACAAACTGTACAAAGACGTACTGCGAGGCGGTCGGGGACCGGAAGATTTTGTATTATGACGTGTGTAGCCTGTACCCGTTCGTGAACAAGACAAAGCCGTACCCCGTGGGTCACCCCAAGATCCACGTAGATCGCTTTCCTCGCCTAGAAGACGTGCGAGGAGGCCTTGTAAAGTGCCGAGTTCTACCCCCGCAAACTCTGTACCACCCGGTGCTGCCGGCGCGCATCTGCGGCAAGCTGATGTTCCCGCTATGCCGGGCATGTGCAGAGACGGAGAACCAGGGCGAATGCCGGCACGGGGACGACGAGAGGGCCTTGTCGGGCACCTGGGTTGTCGACGAGATGAAGGTAGCCTTGGAGGAGGGGTACCGGCTCCTCCAGGTCTACGAAATTTGGGAGTACGCCGTGGCACAGTACGACCCGCGCACCGGGTCCAAGGGGCTGTTCGAGGACTACGTCAATCAGTTCCTCAAGATCAAGACCGAAGCCTCCGGCTGGCCCTCGGGTTGCGACACGACAGAAGCCAAGCAGGAGTACGTGAAGCAGTTCTTCGAACACGAAGGCGTCGTTCTCGATCCCGAGGTCATCGCGTCCAACCCCGGCAGGCGGGAATTGGCCAAGCTGATGATGAACTCGTTCTGGGGTAAACTAGGTCAGAAAAGTAACATGTCCACGTGCGAGCTAGTGGGCCGGTACGACCGCCTTCTGGACCTGCTCAATGACCCGGGCATCGAAGTGCAGACCTACGTACCCGTGTCGAGTGAGGTCACTTACGTGGTGTGGAAGTACTGCGAGCAGAGTCCGAGAGTGAACTCCGCCTCCAACGCCGTGCTTGCAGCTTACACCACGGCGCATGCGCGTCTGGTGTTATACTCGTACCTGAAGCGCCTCGGAGAGCGGGTGTGCTACTTCGACACCGACTCCGTCGTCACCACCGCGTTACCGGGGGAGTGGACCCCCTCCGCGGGACGCCTCCTGGGGGACATGACGGACGAGCTGGAGAAGTACGGTCGAGGTGCGTACATGACCCGTTTCGCCTCCACGGGCCCGAAGAGCTATTGCATGGAGATCAAGTGCCCGGAGACGGACAAGACCGTCTCGGTATGTAAGGTGAAGGGCATTACACTCCATTGGGGCAATCTACAGCACGTGAACGCCGATGTGATGCGCGACATGGTGCTGACGGATCGAAGCAAGACGGTGACTCTGGAGGGGACTCAGATTTCTAGAAAACCGTTTTGGACGGTGGTCACCGAACCGAGCACGAAGACCTTCAGAATGGTGGTCAACAAGCGCGTTTACACCGAGGATTTTGACTCGCATCCCTACGGGTACAAGAGAAAAACATAAATGAAACGCCAAGCGCAGGCGAAGCTCATTTCGAACCAGGGACCCCTGGGGACGCGATGCCCAGATCTCGGCACCTTAGGCGATTCAATTTTCCCAGCACGATGCTCGTGGCAGGGCCTTCGCGCTGCGGAAAGTCCACCTTTGTGAAAAACCTGATTCGCCACGCCGACGACATGTTCGACGAGCGCCCCAAAAAGGTGCTGTGGTGCCACCCTCCGGAGTATTCGCCCAGACTCGAAGCCTTGCCCCTGCGGTGTGAGACTCACGCGGGGATCCCCGAACTTGCCTCGGTGGGCGAGAAGTATCTCGTCATTTTGGACGATCTCATGGTCGAGGGTGGCGGGAAGGACGTGTCTAATTTTTTCACCAGAGACTCCCACCACAAGCGCTTCGGCATCGTGTACATTCTGCAAAACGTGTTTCCTCAGGGGCAGAAATATCGCAACATCTCTCTCAATGCAAACTACATCGTGGTGTTCAAAAACAACCGCGACAAGATGCAGATCGAAAGGCTGTGTCAGCAAATCGAACCCAGGAACTCAAAGTTTCTCTTGGAGGCTTTCGAAAAGGCCACCGAACACCCGCATGGGTATCTGGTGCTGGATTGCACTCAATATACGCCTAACCGATACAGGTATCGAACCGGCGTGCTGCCGGACGAGAAGCTCTCGTATTTCGTACCCAACTGAGGGCGATGATTATTTGCTTTGTTTGAGCCGAGATTTGCACCTACCAAAAAGAAGAAGTCCCGGGTTCGATGCACACTTTACATTGTATCGAGGGTTTTTTTACGCCACTGGAACCGCTGATGTTAAATAACGCTCCATTTTCGGTGCGGTCGTCATTACCGTGCCAACATGGCTAGGGGCAGGTTAAGCCTTGCAAAATTAAGCAGTGCCCGCATAGCGAGGCAGCACGCGAATTTGACAGCTCTGGCCAAGGCAAAGGCCCCTTTGCGGAAAAAGTTGATAAAAAATGCCGATGGCGATCTCGTTAAGGCCATTTGCGAATGTATGCTCAATGTGTGCAGAGGTCACGTGCAGCTACCGAAAAAGTGCTTGAGTCGCTTAAAGAGGCACAAAGGGTCTTGGAGGAAACTCGTCGACAAGCGAGTCCCCCTGAAGAAAAAGAAGCAAATCTTGGTACAAAAGGGAGGCTTTCTGCCGGCATTTCTACTACCCGTGTTAGCCACGTTGGGTAGTGCCCTGGTGTCAAAATTGACAGGATGAAGTACGGCAAGCAGATCCTCGTTGCCCCCGAACCAAAGACCGTGCAGAAGCTTCACGTCATCGACCACACTATTTCCAGGCTGGCTAAAGAAATCGAGAAGGTACAGCGATCAAAACTCTCGCCTGACGAAAAGTGGCGCCTCGTAAAATATAAATTGGGCCACTATCTCGATCTCGTGACACAAGTCAGACGACCCTACCTTAGCCATAACAAAGACGATGATGATGATGTTGATGATGACGCTTACGAAGACGTTAATGAGACGGTGAAGCTGGAGGTCGAACCCAGATCCGTAAAAATCAACCCCTTTTCGCCTCGCAAAGAAAAAAAGAAATCGCCTGCCGCGAGATATCATTTTCGCAGACGCCTCTGGCAACCCCTGTACAAGTAAAGCATGAAGGAATGGAAGGCACTAAGACGGTACTACGAAAAGCCGGAGCACTATGCCGGTTTGGGCACGGTGAAGGCCCTGCGAAAGGCCACGGGAGCATCAAAGGCGAACATCGAGTCCTTCCTTCAAACCCAGGACAGCTACACCTTGCACAAACCGGCGAGAAAGAGGTACCCCACCAAATACTATCACGTGACCAATATGGACGATCTTTGGGAAGCCGATCTTAACGTCATGAACAGCGTGAAAGAGCACAACAAACCTTACGTCTACATTCTCACCGTTATAGACGTGTTTTCAAAATACGGTTGGGCTGTTGCTCTAAAATCGAAGCTGGGTACCGAGGTTGCGCAAGCTTTTCGCTCCATATTCTCCGAGCGCGTCCCCAAGGTCCTGCAAACGGACAAGGGAACGGAGTTTACCAACAAAACATTTCGCGCTTTTCTAAAGAAGCACGATGTGCAACATTACACCACGAAAAATAACGTGAAAGCCAGCGTTGTAGAACGCTTTAATCGCACCTTAAAAACGAAGATGTGGAAATATTTCACGCTTAAAAACAGCTATAGATACGTGGAAGTTCTTCCAGCTCTCATGCAGTCGTACAATAGTTCGTATCACAGGTCGATAAAGATGGCGCCAAGGGACGTGAACGAGACTAACATTTTACAGGTTTACCACAATCTGTACGGAAACAGGCCCGAGCCACGAACGAGGGCGCCCCGATATTCCGTTGGCGATCACGTGCGCATCTCCAAAGAAAAAATGAAATTCGATAAGGGGTACGAACAGAACTGGACCGACGAAATATTTAAGATAGCCGAGGTCGTGCGCGGAAAGCCCGTGGTATATAAGTTGCAGGATCTGACCGGGGAATCCATTGACGGCATATTTTACACAGAGGAGTTACAAAAGGTCGCTCTTCCGGAGACTTTCAAAATCGAACGCATAGTGCAAAGCAAGGGTAGGGGACGCAACAAACAGCTGCTGGTCAAGTGGAAGGGGTATCCTCCCAAGTTTAACTCGTGGGTCCTGGCTTCGACGATCGATTCGGTATGATTAAGACGAAGCCGTTCTCCATCACCCTAGTGAGCAATGCTTCCATGGATCACTTCACCGATAACACCACGGCGAGATTTTCAAACATCTTGCCCGAGAGAATAGTTCTGCAGGGAGAATGGGAAGTGGCCCTGCAAAAGGTTAGGTATCCGGTAAAATTTTATAACGTTTCCCGAGACGATGCCCACATCGTGGGCACCAAGTACACCATGACGCGCCTGCCTACGCATTCCAAATTCAGTTTAGAAATGCCTCAAGGCATCGTGCACAATCCAAAAGACCTTGTCAATCTCGTCAACGCACTCATTCTGCAACACCTACAGGTGGAAAACTTTTTCCTCTTCGACGAGCGCAAAATCACGGTAAGCGTGAATGCGGCCGTCACGCATCCCGAGCGATTACCCGACACTCCATTTTCTGGGTATATAGAAAACGTCGTGCGCACTGCTAAACCGTACATCATAACACAATCCGCCGTTTTGAACGACGCCCCCCACTACAAGCCAAAGCCAAAACCGAAACCAAAGCCGAAACCTACGGGGCAGCAAAAACCCGTCCAGGGGGCGTCTCGCCCGACAAAACCTACCATCGCGACACCTTCAGGTACAAAACCCGAAGGTGCATCATCGTCCGATGCGTCTTTGGACCCAAAGCCCGACGGCGCATCAACTTCCAATCAGGGAGGCGAGGGTTCGCAGCCAGACAAAGGTGAATCCGAAGAGGAGGATGCGAACCCTGGCAGTGCCGATCCGGAGAACAACCCATCCGACCCCCTTCATCGCATTCACAGTTTGCTCTTAACACCCGCTATGGCCAAGATGCTTGGCTTCGAACCCTTTACCAACGTGATCCTTCAGAAAGGCCCTAAACACCCTGTAGACCCCTATATGGGGTTTCCTTACGAAATGTTCATCTATTGCAATCTAGTGGCCCCGCAAGTGGTGGGCGACACCTTTGTTCAGGTGATAGAGAGCGTGGCGGTGGAATACGAAAGGAGCAACAACACTTACATGAGCGACGAAAAGACCTTCTACCCCCAAAATTGGGTGCCCTTGACACAGCAGGACTTCAAAACGGTAAACATAGATTTAAGGAACGGTTATGGCGATCTGCTGCCATTTGCTGACGGATTTTCTTCTACTATAGTTCTCGCCTTCCGACCCAAACCGCAATAATGGATGTGCACGACGTCACGCAGTACTACCTCAATCAGGCAGGAGGCGCATACGACGATCGCGACTTCGTCGTTTACAGGGGCAGCCGCTACCAAAAAGGGAGCGGACTATTTTCTGCCCTTGGAGGCCTCTTTAGAAGGGTGCTGCCATTTTTGAAAAGCGGAGCGAAAGCGGTAGGAAAAGAGGCACTCAAGGTGGGTGCGCACGTGCTCTCCGATGTGACCACCGCGGGAAAATCGCCCAAGGAAGCCTTCAAATACAGGCTCAGGGAGGCCGGATCCAATTTAAAACGAAAGGCCAACGAAAAGCTCGACGCGATGCTCGGTTCCGGCATCAAGAGAATAAAACGCACCAAACCCAAAAAGAACAAACAGTCCAAGCTGAAACGTCCTAGGCGCAAGGTACAAGACGTCTTCTCGTAATGGCAGACACAACCGTGCACATGAGTTCCGAACTCGACCTCTTTAAAGAGGTGCCCGTTCAGATGAACATCGAGGAGTCCAGGTTCCTATATCTAAACCCTCAAAATACCCTCATGAAAAATGCCCCCATCACCTTTCATTATTCCGGAAATGCGGACGATTACCTAGATTTGACCTACGTGGTGCTCGAACTCATGGTCCGCATCGTCGATGACAAGGGAGCCGTTCTAAAGGATGATCTTACAGCCACTTTGGTGAACAATGCCTTAAATTCCCTGTTTCAGCAGGTAGAGGTCTCCCTCAATAACGTCATCGTATCCATGCCGCAAGCTGGGTACCCCTACAGAACCTACATCGAGACGCTTTTGAATTACTCCGAAGATGCCATGAACACTAAACTACAATCCTCCCTCTGGAGAAAGGACACGGCCGGCATCATGGAAGTTTTTGTGGCCAACGCGGGGTTTCAGTGGCGTCAGGGGTTTACCAAAGCTAGCAACGTGGTTCAACTCATCGCCCCTCTTTCCAATGCTCTTTTCAGACAGGAGAAGCTGCTTTTGAATAACGTCAGCATGACCATTAAACTCACCCCTGCCTCTCCCCAATTTTACCTGTTTTCCGACCAGCCCACCTTCAAGGGCTACGCCGACATCTTGTCAGCCACGTTACGTTTAAAATCCGTACGACCCTCGCCCACCATCAAACTTGCACACCAGGCCGTGCTCTCAAAAAGCAATGCCAAGTACCATCTCAAGGATGTCAGCTTTCACGCCCTCAGCATCCCCAAAGAGTCCAGAGCAATGACGTTTAGCGACGTCTTCATAGGGCAAGTCCCCAGAAGAGTGGTCGTGGCTATGGTCACCGACAAGGCTTATTCGGGAAATTTTAACGCGAATCCGTACAATTTACAACACTTTAAAATGAACTTCTTTCAACTCTATGTGAACGGTCAGCCCGTACCCTCCCAACCGCTTCAACCCGACTTTTCAAAAGGCCACTACATGGAATGCTTTCAAACCCTGCAGGACGGGTTAGGGATTCATTTCAAGGACGAAGGACACTCCATCTCTAGAGAAGCCTACCCGCAAGGGTATACCGTCATGGCTTTCGATCTCACTGCAGACATGAGCGCCAACGAGTCTCACATCTCCGGCCAGCGCCACGGTAGCGTGTCTATAAACATCGGTTTTGCCGACAAATTGACAGAACCCGTCATTCTGCTGGTGATGGCGGAAATACATCGCACCGTCGAAATTGACGCTAACAGATCCATTTTGGTATCATGAACACCTTCCAAATTCAACAATTTCTATCCACCTGCCCCTCTACGCGCCCCCACTTTTTAGGCGTCTACCCCTGCGATAGCCTACCCGCACTTCACCGTCCTCAAACGCTTCCCGTGGCCCTTGTGGCTAACACCGATCCCAGCACCAAATCTGGTCAACACTGGGTTTGCATCTTTGTGGATAAACAAGCACAGGGGGAATATTTTGACAGTTACGGCATAGGGCCCCTTTCCCCCTATTTTCTTCGGTTCTTAAATTCAATCTGCGGAACGCGCTGGTCAACCAACGCCAGAAGACTGCAAGGTTTTGACAGCACCACTTGCGGTCATTACGTCATCGATTACCTCGCTCACCGCTGTTCCGGTCTCCCTAAGCATACGTTCTTTTCCAAATTTCACGTCAGCAATTACGCTCATAACGATGACGTCATTCGCAAAACCTACAAAGACGTATGTCGCACAAAGTGCTCTAACGCTCAGCAAACCTGCCAACCGTTACAGGTAAGTTCATGGATGTACCTCATCGTCACTATCCGTCTCATATTGCTTTTTTCTTTTTTTTTTAACATTGTCTCGCGCATGTGCTTTCAGAACACGCTCCTGCTGATATAAAAGGTCCGCCCCACCATCGCTCGTCTTACAGAGCCATGCAGAGCGCCGAGGCCATCACGCCACACAGGTTTGTGCATACCTCTTTTTTTTCACACTTGTCTTTGCCACGTGGCTGTTGGTGTATAGCACTCACATGCTATTCTCTCTCTATTGTTTCAGTGGGACACCGAAGGCACCGAAAATCGTCCGAGCAAAAAGAAAGATTTGCCTCAACGATGTCGATCTGCAACCCTGCATCCCTCCTACCCATCCTAGCACCTTTGTAGGCCCTCTATCAGACATTTATTTCCTCAACACCAAACACACCAAATTTGTGTGTGTCGGGTTTTCGCCCTTGTCCCCGCACCAGCTGGTGGTAGCCATTGCCAAATGCGGACAGCGAAGCGCTGTGGTCCTGGGTTCCACAGAGTGGAATCAACTCGTCGACGCCATTCCCATCATTCACCGACGCCTGGATCATCCGGAGGGTCGTTTACAGGAATATGGATTCAGCGACACCGTCACCGTCCTCTTTAAGAACGTGTTCGGGAAACTAAAAATTGTCTTCAGAGATCCTCACGGTACCTCAGTCACGCTCAACCGCGAAGAGTGGAACACCTTGCACAGCCTGCAGCGCATCATCACCGACATCATGTATCACAAGAAGAAAGAAGAAATGGACGTGCAAAACCAAATTATGGCATACTACAAGTACATGCTTCACTGCCACGCCGCCGGCACCCCTTTCGAAAACATGAATTTCACCCAATTTACCAAGTACATCCGGTGCGCCAATTTCAGAACATTCCTAGAGGCCGATCTCTTTCTCAAACCCCATTTTGCTCTATCCATTTCGCAAAACACGCCTTAGTGCGCATGCTCCAACATGTCCTCTGCTCTACTCTTACCGTACCCAGTTCCAGTTGGTGCCGCTGCTCGTTCAGCATGGGTTACAGAAATTATATCTCTGTGTACTGCGAAGCATCTAAAGTGTTTAAAAACTACGAAGTGGAAAATCATCCCAAGAAGAATGTCCCTTATGCACTGCGTTTCATCGATCATACCTACGACGGAAAATCCATCACCGTCAAAGTTCACAGCTGCGAAAATAAAATCCATTACGTCCTCTCCAACACCAATTTCACCGACATCCAGTTCACATCAGACGAGTGGCCAGACGAGGAACGGCAGGACCAACGATTCCAATTTGTGCCTACAAGAGGTTTATACATCATTTTCTACGAACAACAATACATCTCCACAGCTAAAATGCAGCACTGGATCGACCAAGATCGCATATGCTACGGTACATGCTTAGCGGTGTATTTGGATCACACCGGTTTCTTCATCTCACCCGATCACATCCACGGTGATTGGATATTCAGCGTCCATCAAAACCGTCTTCTCAGGAAACAGGAGGCGTCACAAAGGATTTGAAAAAATTTGAATCCCCAACGGACTTTCCCACCAACGGTCCCAACGGTCACTGGTTTCCTGTGATATTTCATATCCCAATAAGTTCCCACACCAGCGTTTCCGCCTTACACGGTGCGGATGTGATAACATCCAATTAGCACTTCCCGGAACTGCGGTTTCTCAAATCCCTATAAATTCCCACTCCAATGCTTCCGCCTTACACAGTGTGGATCCAGCGTTCGGGAATGCCAGTCGCAAAGCCACTCCGCTGCAAACATTGTTGCTGTCAAATCTCCAGTCCAAGCAATACAAACCTGTGCTCCAGGTGTGAAGCGGTGTTCTTCCAACAACTCGCCAAGCTCCGAGACCAAATCGACAACTTTCGCGACAGATACTTCAACAACAGGCGCTGCTCATGACCTGTGGCTGCTTCGCCGTGCTCGTCAAGTACCTGGACAACCAGAGGCGCATCGAGGCACTTCTTCCTCAGGAACGACAAGTTCTTCTAGAAAACTGTAGCGCCATCTTCAACCGCTACCCACCTGAAGACGTGGACGTCGTGTGGAAATACATTCCTACTCACATCCAACACACTTGTGCCCCATACCAACGGTGCAAAAACCACTATAACCTCCCGTCACAAAGAACACAGTTCGACGGACCACCGCCGTTTATAAAAAACTGTCACTGGTGCAACAAGTGAACCATGGGCCAAGACCCCCTCCGTCTACTCGAAGACCTGTCCAACAACACAGACATTCTCAGCGTTTCTCAGCTACAACAAAACGTGCCATACTCAGTGCAAGCCGTCAGATCCCTCGGCACAAAATACGGACCCAGGACCGTCGTAAAAATCGACGAAGAAACCGAAGTCTTCCTACCTGCAAGATTTGGTAAGGCTACTCCTGAACTCATCCAAAACCTCTCTAACACCAAGTTTACCCTCACCTACCAAGGCGAAGAAAAACTCTCAAACGGATTCAAAAAATATCTAGTGAAGTTCGATCCACAATGAACCCCTGCGAAATCGATCCCGTGCACGTAGGAAATAACCTACTCCTAAAACTCCTATTTCTACCCCAGCTCGCCGCTAATGGACAATATTCCCAAGTTGCCCTACTCTCCACTGAAACCACCTTCTTCGGCAATCAAAAACAAATCATCGTCAAACTCATCACCGAAAATTCCCAAGCCATCCATGTCAAGTGCCTCCCTTCCAAAGCTAATCCTCACGGATCAAATGCTCAGCTATCCATATACCTGTGCCACAACAAGATTCCCAACCTCGACATCAACGCCACATCGGATGGGTGCTTCTCCACCAGCTTCTCCAACGAGTTCGTGGTGGCCATACCAACCATAGAAACACACAACAACTTTCATCATCTTCTTCTCACCTGCATCACCAAACCTATGCAAGATCGCACCATTTTCAGGATCGACAGCGACAGCAGTGATTCCGAAGACACCGACCATCTCTCCATCACCACAAACTTTAAAATTATTTTGTGTGAAAAAGTGAAAACCGAAAAAAACAATTGAACAGTACAGTAGTATTAAAAAAAAAATGTGCTCCATCACCACAAACTTTAAATCTATTTTGTGTGAACAGTGCATTAGTATTAAAATAGTGTGTATCGTGTAATTCTATCATCATGTATTTTGTAAATTGCTAAGTAGTGTAATAGTGTGTGTATCATCATATAGTGTTAAAATAAATAGGACGTAATAATGCCTCAATTCTGCTCACATTGTATAATACAATTTCTTCAATAAATATTATGTATCATACTGTATCAAAAAAAAAGAAAAAAATAAATAAAAATAATCCCAGATTAAGCAGTGGATTTATCGATAATCCTTCCGCTCTTGGTGCTAGTTTTCAAATCTCACAACAGCGCTCTTAATCCGCCTTAATCCGCGGATTAACAGCGCCACTAGCGCCCCTAGCGGCAGGATTAACGTTAATCCATTGCTTAATCTCGGAAAATAAAAATAATCCCAGATTAAGCAGTGAATTTATCGATAATCCTTCCGCTCTTGGTGCTAGTTTTCAAATCTCACAACAGCGCTCTTAATCCGCCTTAATCCGCGGATTAACAGCGCCACTAGCGCCCCTAGCGGCAGGATTAACGTTAATCCATTGCTTAATCTGGGATATTAACTACTTGTGTATGTTTTCTGTTCTTTATCTGTATACAAATAAATGAGCTTATGTTCCTGAGATAAAAAATAAAATCAATAATAGTACCACCGCCATCTTTACTAGTCCGTTCTCGTGTCTAAAACATGCTCAACTAGACAACAATTTTCTTCGAATGGCAACCTCAAACATATAAAACGTGTTTGCTGGGTATTTGGTTGTAACAAACTCTAGTTTATCATTTAATAGCAGAAGGAATGGAATGGAATTGTTAATTTATAAGAGTAAGAATAATGCTAAAGAGTAAAGAAGTGACATCACTACCAATCTATATCGATAGAGGAATTCTATTCCCATATATACACTCACGCCTCCAAGCGATAGGAAAACGTACTATTCCTTGAACAAAAGGAATGTTGAACCTTGCATTATAAATGTATTGATAAATCTAGAAATATTGTCTGTCTAAAAGAATAGAGCATGACACTCAAGTTTAAGTGTTTTTATTTTGCTCGTAGGATTGCTATACTCGGCCTTATGGCCTCGTTACACAAACTTTCCATCCTGCAAAGTAAAACTAAACTTTTAACTCTTGTATCATAAATAACTATTATATATGCAAATTAGCAACAAAATCTCTCAAATAATTAATTATCTCTGCCTCTTACAGATGCAACTCTTCTAGGCTGTGTCTGAAAAGTATTGGTGTTTGAATCAATTTTGAGGACCCCGAAATCAAAACTGGTAGTTTTGAAAAACGCCCGCACACATGTATTCTATTGACAGAACTTAATTTCGTATTTAATTCAAGTATTATCCAGGATTCAACACGAAGAGTATTGGACAAAGTTTTGAACTATGACATTGCATTTTTCAGTCTGACTCATGTCATGCACACAACTTGTGTGAAAAAATTAGCAGATTTAGTCTTATTACTTGTTCCAAAAGCTGGTTGCTATGTGATTGAAGTTCCTTTGTTTGAATGGACAGGAGTTGACAAATTCCCGTATGACAAAAGTATGTTTTTTAAAACAGAAACCAATAACAAGCAATATCTCAAAAACGATTTACTCCACGAAAAAATGTATATAACATAAATTGCGTGTTTTAAGAACCTCTACATTTTCTGTTAAGTAAGTTTTTGTCTATCTCTAACCGTTATGCAAAATTCCGTATCATTCATCCAGAATAAAGTAGTCTTCAGAGAAAATTCCCGGAAAATTCAATATATACATTTTACCTGGGATGTAAATAGCTTTAATATACGGGGTTTTAATCAAAATCTAGAGCCAGTTTTGAAAAAATCAACATTTTCGAAAAATTTTCCATGTAGAGAGTAGTTGGTGCTGGGGGGATATTCTTGAAATCTTCGTGTCGTATCTTTGGAAGATACCAAACTTAAACACCAAGTTTGGTATTTAACGGTCTTTTCGGTTTTGAGCTATGCTGTCCAGACACACACACACAACACAGCCGGACCTTTTTCTGAAAATGTTTTTTTTTGGATTCAGGGGAGGCTAAAACATGTATTTCCGGTGATAGCTCGGTATCGAATTTTTGAGTGGAATACAATACTTCATCTATACACTATGTACCTACATAGTACGTGTAGAGGAAGTGAAAAAATAATTAAATTAACAAGAGTTTTATTAAATTCCTCTATCCCAAAAGAGCCTTAATATGGAGTAAAATATGGATTTGTGTTATTTTTTTTATTAAAACACCTCATGCCAATTCTGATTACGACATATGAAAACAGGAAGATCTCTGAAATGGGCAATTCAACGAAAGAAAAGAAAGAAAGAAAAAAAAAAACACATGACATATTTTTTGTGTTTTAACGTGATCTACATTTTTTGTGAAGTAAGTTTATTTCTATCTCTTACGGTTTATCAGCTAGCCAAAATTCAGCATAATTCATTCAGAATAAAGTGGTCTTTAGAGGCTATTCCCAGAAAATTCAAGATATATATTTTATTTGCCATAAAACATCTTTATTATACAGTATTTTAACCAAAATCGTTTGAGCCATTTTTGAGAAAATCAAAATTTTCGAAAAATTTTCCATGTAAAGAGTAGTTTGGAGTGAGGGGATTTTTCTCAAAATCTTCGGTCGCATCCCTGAAAGATACTAAACTTAAATACCAAGTTTGGAATTTTGCCGACTTTTCGTTTTTGAGTTATCGTGTTCACGGACACACACACACATACACACACTGACCTTTTTCTACAAATGCTTTTCTGGATACCGGGGACCTAAAACATATATTTCCGGTATCGAATTGTTGGGTGAAGTGCAATACCTTCACCTTACACTATGTAGAGAAAGTAAAAAGCTTAACAGATCTGTATCTATCACAGTTCTACTGGGTACCAGTATCCTTCAATGCAAACCAAACATGCCCCTCCATTCTTCCTCCATTGCCAGCGTTTCGTGTTGGTCTTCACATTTAAACGATCTTCAAATTGTCTTTTATTCTGTATAACTTTCTGCCCTGAACGTTTATCCCCATCCATCATTCTTTCCACCGATAAACTTCGCACATACTGTATTTCCCTTAAAAAAAAATCTGATGTGTACCATTCACATGACTTTCTCTATATCCCTGCAACAAAGTATTCTTAAAAAGCTTATACTTCTATTAACTTCATGTCAATTAGCAGAAATAGCCATATTACTTGATTCCATGTAAGTAGAGGTGAAATAAGGGAGTACCATAGGTTAAAGTGATAATCAAAAGCTGGTTGTTATGTGACTGAAGTTCCTTTGTCTGTGTGGACAGCAGTTGACAAATTCGTGTATGACAAATGTATACGTTTTTCATAGCAGAAACCAAAAATAAGGAATGTCACAAAAACGACGAATTCCACGAAAAAATGTATAACATAAATTGTGTGTTTTAACCTGCTCTACATTTTTTGTGCAGTAAGTTTTTGTCCATCTCTTACGGTATAGCAGTTATTCAAAATTTAGTAAAATTCATCCAGAATAAACTACTCTTCAGAGGCTATTCCCAGAAAATTCAAGATATACATTTTATTTGTCAGGTAAATATCTTTAATATACGAAATTTTAATAAAAATCGTTAGAGCCATTTTTGAGAAAATCAAAATTTTCGAAAACAGTTCCATGTAAAGGGTAGTTGGGAGTGGGGGGATTTTTCTCAAAAGCTTCGTGTCGCATCCCTGGAAGATACAAAACTTAAATACCAAGTTTGGTATTTTACCGACTTTTCGTTTTTGAGTTATCGTGTTCACAGACACACACACACACACACATACACGGACCTTTTTCCGAAATTGATTTTTTTAGATAAAGGGGACCCTAAAACATATATTTCCGGTGAAATCTCGGTATCGAATTATACATAGTGCCTATAGAGAAAGTAAAAATCTGATGTGTACCATTCACATGACTTTCTCCATATCCCTGCAACAAATAATTCTCAAAAAGTTTATACTTCTATTTACTTTATGCTAATCAGAAAAATCTGATGTGAACCATTCACATGACTTTCTCCATATCCCTGCAACAAATAATTCTCAAAAAGTTTATACTTCTATTTACTTTATGCTAATCAGAAAAATCTGATGTGTACCATTCACATGACTTTCTCCATATCCCTGCAACAAATAATTCTTAAAAAGCTTATACTTCTATTTACTTTATGCTAATCAGAAAAAATTAGCAGAAATAGTCTTATTACTCGCTTCCTTGTCAGTAGAAGCGAAATAAGGGAAAACCGTAGGTTAAAGTGACAGTCAAAAGCTGGTTGCTATGTCAATGAAGTTCCTTTGTTTATATGGATGTGAGTTGACAAGTTCCTGTATGAGAAAAGTATAAGTTTTTCATAGCAGAAACCAAAAATAAGGAATGTCACAAAAACGACAAACTCCACGAAAAAAATGTATATAACGTAAATTGTGTGTTTTAATGTGCTCTACATTTTTTGTGTAGTAAGTTTTTGGCCATCTCTTACGGTTTAGCAGTTATTCAAAATGTAGTAAAATTAATCCAGAACACGATATCTCAAAAACGAACAGTCGGTAAAATACCAAACTTGGTATTTAAGTTTAGTATCTTCCAGGGATGCGAGACGAAGATTTTGAGAAAAATCCCCCCACCCCCAACTACCCTTTACATGGAACTTTTTTCGAAAATTTTGATTTTCTCAAAAATGGCTCTAACGATTTTGATTAAAATTTCGGATATTAAACATATTTACCTGACAAATAAAATGTATATCTTGAATTTTCTGGGAATAGCCTCTTAAGACCTCTTTATTCTGGATGAATTTTGCTTAACTGCTAAACGGTAAGAGATAGACAAAAGCTTACTACACAGAAAATGTAGAGCACGTTAAATCACACAATTTATGTTACACACATTTTTTTCGTGGTGATCGTTTTTTAGTTATTCATTGTTTTTGATTTCTCCTTTCAAAAACTTCTATTTTCTCATACAGGAACTTGTCAACTCCTATCCATTCAAACAAAGGAACTTTCGTCACATAGCAACCAGCCTTTGACTATCACTTTAACCTATGGTACTCCGTTATTTCGCTTCTACTTAAAAGGAAGCAAGTAATTAGACAATTTCCGACATTTTTTTTTCTCGATCAGCATGAAGTAAATAGAAGCATGAGCTTTTTAACAATAATTTGTTGCAGAGATATAGAGAAATTCGTGTGAATGGAACACAACAGATTTTTTTAGTAGTAGATTCTTGTCTATTTCTTACGGTTTACCAGTTAAGAAAAGTCATCCACAATGAAAAGATCATCAGAGACTATTCCTAGCAAATACAAGAAACATTTTATTTGTCATGTAAATATCTTTAATACCTACATGGTATTTTAATCAAAACTGTAGCCATTATTGAGAAATAAAACTGAATTTTTTCCATGTAAAGGGTAGTTTGTAGAAGGGTGTATTTACCTTGAGGCCCTTGGAAGACAGTAAAACTTAAATATCCAGTTCGGTTTTTGAACAACTTTTCGTTTTTGAGCTATCGTGTTAACAGGCGCAGGAATATTTATTTCCGCTGAAATCTCGGTATCGAAGTTTTTGGTGGAGTGCAATAACTTCTCTACCTATGTACTGAGACTAATAGAGAAAGTAAAAATCTGATGCGTTCCATTCACATGACTTTCTCTACATCTCTGCAACAAATTATTGCTAAAAAGCTTATGGTTCCATTTAATTTATGCATCGAGAAAAAAACTGGCAGAAATAGTCTTATTACTTCCTTGTAAGCAGAAGCGAAATAAGGGAGTACCATAGGTTAAACGGACAGTCTAAAGCTGGTTGCTATATGACTGAAGTTCCTTTGTATGAATGGACAGGAGTTGACATTTTCCTCATGAGAAAAGTATAAGTTTTTCAAAGCTGAAACCAAAAACAAGGAATATCTAAAAAAACGACCAAATCCACGAAAAAATGTATATGACATAAATTGCATATTTTAATCTGCTCTACATTTTTTGTGTGTTAAGTTTTTGTCCTTCTCTTACGGTTTAGCAGTTATCCAACATTCCGTAAAACTCATCCAGAATAAAGTAATCTTTAGAGGCTATTTCCAGAAAATTCAAGATATACATTTTATTAATCAAGTAAATATTTTTAATATTTGACATTTTAATCAAAATCGTTAGAGCCATTTTTAAGAAAAATCAAAGTTTTCGAAAAATGTTCCACGTAAAGGGTTGCTGGGGGTGGGGGGATTTTCTTGAAAATCTTCGTGTCGCATCCTTGGAAGATGCCAAACTTAAATACCAAGTATGGTATTTAACGGTCTTTGCGTTTTTGAGCTAGCTGTCCACAGACACAGACACACACACACACACACGCACGCACGGACCTTTTTGTAAAAATGATTTTTTGGGATTCAGGGGGACCCAAAACGTATATTTCCGGTGAAATCCCGGTATCGAATTTTTGGGTGCAATACAATACCTTCTCTATACACTATGTACATAGTACGTGTAGAGAAAGTAATATATACAACATAAATTCTGTGTTTTAACGTGTTCTACATTTTTTGTGTGGTAAGGTTTTGTCTATCTCGGTTTAGCAGTTATGCAAAATTCCGTAAAATTGATCCAGAATAAACTAGTTTTCAGAAGCTATTCCCAGAAAATTCAAGATATACCTTTTATTTGTAAGGTAAATAACCTTAATATAAGACATTTTAATCGAAATCGTGAGACCCATTTTTGAGAAAATAATTTTTTTTTAAACAAGTTCCATGTAAAGGATAGATGGGGGTGGGGGGATTTTCTTGAAAATCTTCGTGTCGCATACTTGGAAGACACCAAACTTAAATATCAAGTTTGGTATTCAACGGTGTTTTTGTTTTTGAGCTATGCTGTCCACAGACAGACAGACACACACGGACCTTTTCCAAAAGTGCTTTTTTTTTGATTCAGGGGGACCCAAAACATATATTTCCGGTGAAATCTCAGTATGGAATTTTTGGGTGCATTACAATACCTGCTCTGTACACTATGTACATAGTACGTGTAGAGAAAGTAAAGATGAAGACGTTTCGGAGCATGCTGCTTGTGCGAATTGATTTCAAAACAAACTTCTCTGAAAATTATTATGGTATTTTAATTCAGTAGATAGCAAAACTTGATTTATTTCATATGGCCGGACAGAGGAAGAAAGCAGGCTGATTTAAGCGAATTTGGACTAAACGGCGCTAACTATACCAGCAATTGCTTTAGCATGCAAATGGTATCGACCCATTTCCGGATATTTGGCACAAAACGTAAAGTCTGCAACCTCAATTTAAGGACAAAAGAAAGGTAACAAAGCTTTTAACGTCCCACGGCTGTTCTGAGTTTTCTGCACGGCGAATGAAATGCATTAATGATGACGCAAATTATCTGTGTGCGCCAGAAATTACCTTCTCGCTTATTCAGGACGAGAGAATACAGTTGCAATTACCGCCAATGTCTCTTTAGTGGCCCAACTTAGATGAAAAATCTCATGTGTTCCATTCACATTACTTTCTCTACATCTCTGCAACAAACTAATGTTAAAGATCTTATGCTTCTTTTTACTTCATTCTAATCGAGAAAAAAATTAACAGAAACTTGTGGTCGTCTCCTTAAGGCGGTGGTAGCGCTGCTTCCCAGTACCGGTGTGGGGATTTGTTCCCCCACTAGGAGACCCGGACCAGGGTTCACTCAGTCTCGTGAGGTCCCTGGGGGACCAATTGAGAAGCTACTTGATGCAGAAGTAGCGGCTCCAGGTGGCCAAATACTGCACCCCCATCCATGACGTCCGTCACTGACAGAGATAGGGGACGCAGCGGCCGGGCGGTAGGCCAAGCCTCTTAGTGAACTGTGCCATGGAGTTGTTGTCTTATTAGAAGTAGTAGCTTCCTTGTAAGTAGAAGCGAAATAAGGGAGTACCATAGGTTAAGGTGATAGTCAAAAGCTGGTTGCTATGTGACTGAAGTTCCTTTGTTTGAATGGACAGAGTTAGACAAATTTTCGTAAGAGAAAAGTAAAAGTTCTTTTACAGCTGAAACCAATAACAAGGAACATTTAAAAAACGATCCACTCCACGAAAAAATGTATATAATATAAAGTGTGTGTTTTAAAGTACTCAACATTTTTGTGTGGTAAGTTTTTATCCATCTGTTACGGTTAAGCAGTTATGCGAAATTACGTAAAATTCATCCAGAATAAAGTAGTCTTCAAAGGCTATTCCCAGTAAATTCAAGATATACATTTTATTTTTCAGGTAAATATCTTTAATGCACGACATTTTAATCAAAATAGTTAGAGCCCATTTTGAGAAAATCAAAATTTTCGAAAAAACGTTCCATGTAAAGGGTAGTTTGGGGTGAGGTATTTTTCTCAAAATCTTCGTGTCGTATCCTGGAAGCTACTGAACTTAATTACCAAGTTTGGTGTTTTACCGAATTTTCGTTTTTGAGTTATCGAGTTCACACACAAACACCTTTTCTGAAAATGCTTTTTTGGATACAGGGGACCCTAGAACATATATTTCCGGTGAAATCTCGGTATCGAATTTTTGGGTAGAGTGCAATTCACTATACACTATGTACATAGTACGCGTAGAGAAAGTAAAAATGGGGTGACAATGAATATGGAGCCAAATGGATAGTTTCTATGGTAATTCACTATTTCTCCGCAATTTCATTTTGTTTAAATTTCAGTTGACTCTCTATAGAAATAATCCGATGAAATACTGAGCCTCGAAATCTTGATTATGCTCGAAGGGAAATCTGGAGGCTAGTACATTTGTCTTTGTTTCTGTTGTTTTCAAGCAGCAAGGTAAAAAATGTTTAATTGCATATATTCATATCACACTCCTTACCTCATACTCCCACAAACTAAGCTTATAACTGCTGCCAAACTATTATTCTTATTAATATATTTCTTTCTCTACACGTACTATGTACATTGTATTCCACCCAAAAATTCGATACCGAGATTTCGCCGGAAATACACGTTTTGTGTCCCCCTGAATGCAAAAAAAATATTTACAAAAAGGTCCGTCTGTCTGTGGACAGCATAGCTCAAAAAACGAAAAGACCATTGAATACCAAACTTGGTATTTAAGTTTGCTTTCTTCCAAGGATGGGATACGAAGAAATTCAAGAAAATCCCCCCACCCCCAACTACCCTTTACATAGAATTGTTTTGATTTTCGCAAAAATGGCTCTAACGATTTGTATTAAAATATCGTATATTAAAGATATTTACCTGACAAATAAAATGTATATTGAATTTTCTGGGAATAGCCCATGAAAACCACTTTATTCTGGATGAATTTTACCGAATTTTGCACAACTGCTAAACCGTAAGAGATGTAAAAAACTTACAGCACGTTAAAACACACAATTTATGTTGTATATATATATATATATGTATATATATACATATATATATATATTTTTTTTTTTTTTTTCGTGGAGTTAATTGTTTTTGAGATATTACTTGTTTTTGGTTTCAACTTTAAAAAACTTATACTTTTCTCACACAGGACTTTTGTGAACTCTTGTCCATACAAACAAAGGAACTTCAGTTACATAGCAACGAGCTTTTGACTATCACTTTAACCTATGGTACTCCCTCATTTCGCTTCTACTTAAAGGCAGCAAGTAATAAGACTATTTCTGCTAATATTTTCTTGATTACCATGAAGTAAATAGAAGAATAAGCTTTTTACCAATAATGGGATGTAGAGAAGGTCATGTGAATGGATTTTTGCTAGTGCATCTACTTTCGGATCTGATTAAGCTCCAGTAACCTCTGGGACTAGTAACCATGGTCAGCCTTTTGCAGGTAAAGTACATGGGCGTTCACGAAATCGTCTATAAGGAAGGTCAATCCCATGTAAGTATTTCAGTAGTTAAGTATATAAGCTAATATTAAAGTACGGAGCCGGGGGCTTTCAGCAGTCACTCAATCGTCTTAGTCGCAGCATTTTATGCGCACGAGTTAGAACAAAATCTGATGTGTTACACTCACATGCCTTTCTCTAGCTGCTCTACAAAAGATTATTCCTCTTTGTACACAATGCTAATCAAGATAAATATTAGCAGAATGTTCTTATTGCCAAGTTCCTTATACATAGAAGGGAAAAGGGGAATGCGATATGCTAAAGTGATTGTCAAACGTTTTAAACGCTATCGTTATGCGATTGTCATTGCAAATTACTTTTTTGCTTGGCCAGTAGTAGAATAAAAGAAAAACACTTCCTGTGTGAGAAAAGTTTAAGTACTTCACAATTAAAACCAATAACAAGCAATATCTCGAAAACGGTTACCTCCACAACAAAAACGTAAAGGACAAAAATTGTGTGTTTTGTCATGAGGTACCTTTTTTATGCAGTACGTTTTTTTTTTTTTCTCTCTCTCTTAGCAGTTATAAAAAATTCGACAAAATTCATCCAGAATAAAGAGGTCTTCAGAGCTATTCCCGAAAAATTCGAGATATACATTTTATTTCGGACATAAATAGCTTTAATATACGGGATTTTAATCAAAATCGTTAGAGCCATTTTTAGAAAATCAAAATTTTCGAAATTTTTTCCATGTAAAGGGTAGTTTGTGGTGGGGGGATATCTTTTTTTTTTTTTTTTTTTTTTTTTTTTTTTTTTTTTTTTTAAATCTTCGTGTCGCATCCTTGGAAGACACTAAACCTAAATGCCAAGTTTGGTATTTAACGTTTTTTTTCGTTTTGGGGCTATACTGTCCACAGACACACACACGGACCTTTTTTTTCAAAAATCTGATGT
The DNA here is from genome assembly GCA_030762935.1 of Hymenopus coronatus. Classification (NCBI taxonomy): domain Eukaryota; kingdom Metazoa; phylum Arthropoda; class Insecta; order Mantodea; family Hymenopodidae; genus Hymenopus; species Hymenopus coronatus. The sequence continues at coordinate 169,576,217 of CM060881.1, read as the reverse complement.
GTTACATTCATATGACTTTCTCTAGCTGCTCTACAAAACTCCTGCAAAAGATTATTCCTCTTTGTACACAATGCTAATCAAGTTAAATGTTAGCAGAATGTTATTACTTAGTTCCTTATAAGTAGAAGGGAATAAGGGAATGCATTATGCTAAAGTGATTGTCAAATGTTTTAAAAGCTATCGTTATGCCATTGTCATTGCAAATCACTTGTTTGCTTGGCCAGGAGTAAAACAAAAGAAAAACAGACACTTCCTGTGTGAGAAAAATGTAAGTCCTTCACAATTGAAACCAATAACAAGGAATATCTCGAAAACGTTTACCTCCACAACAAAACCGTAAAGGACAAAAATTGTGTGTTTTGTCATGAAGTACGTGTTTTGTGTAGTACGTATTTTCTATCTCTTACGGTTTAGCAGTTAAGCATCATTCAGAATAAAGAGGTCTTCAGAGGCTATTCCCAAAAACATTCGAGATATACATTTTATTTCGGACATAAATAGCTTCAAAATACGGGCTTTTAATCAAAATCGTTAGAGCCATTTTTAAGAAAATCGAAATTTTTTTCCATGTAAAGGGTAGTTTATGGTGGGGGATTTTTTTTTTTTTTTTTTTTTTTAAATCTTCGTCTCGCATCCTTGGAAGATACTAAACCTAAATACCAAGTTTGGTATTTAACGGTCTTTTTGTTTTGGGGCTATGCTGTCCATAGACACACACACAGACATTTTGTTTTAAAAATGCTTTTTTCGGACTCAGAGGACCCCAAAACATATATTCCCGTTGAAACCTCGGTATCGAATTTGGGTGCATTACAATACCTTCTCTCTCCCTATGTACATTGTACAAGCGGGGCTACAGAAAGTAAAAACACATTCTCTGCTCATCGTATAAAGTTCTGTTGCCTCCCAGCGCGGTATTCCACATAACTTTGAAGTTACAATACAACAAAATTAATTATGAAACAAATTTTAAGACAAAAAATTTGATATGTTCCATTCACATGACTTTCTCTACATCTCTGCAAAAAAAAGTATTGCTAAAAAGCTTAGGCTCCCATTGCAAGTAGAAGCGAAATAAGGGAGTACCATAGGTTAAAGTGATAATCAAAAGCTGGTTGCTATGTGACTGAAGTTCCTTTGTTTGTGTGAACAGGAGTTGACAAATTCCTGTATGAGAACAGTATAAGTTTTTCAAAGCTGAAACTAAAAACAAGGAATATTTTAAAACGATCAACTCCACGAAATATATATATCATAAATTGTTTGTTTTAATGTGCTCTACAGTTTCTGTGTGGTAATTTTTTGTCCATGTCTTACAGTTTAGCAGATATGCAAAATTCTGTAAAATTCATCCAGAAGAAGATTTCACCGGAAATATATGTTTTAGGTGTCCCTTTGTCCACAAAAAAGCCTTTTCAAATAAAGGTCCGTGTGTTAGTGTGTCCGTGAGTCTGTGAACACAATAACTCAAAAACGAAAAGTCGGCAAAATACCAAACTTGGTATTCAAGTTTAGTATCTTCCAGGAGTGCGACACGAAGATTTTGAGAACCCCCGGCAAACTACCGTATGCATGGAACTTTTTTCGAAAATTATGATTTTAATAAAAATGGCTCTAACGATTACGCTTAAAATATCGTATATTAAAGATATTTACCTTACAAATATTTACGCTTTTCTAATATAGGAATTTGTCAACTTCTGTACATACAAACAAAGGAACTTCAATCACATAGCAACCAGCTTATGACTATCACTTTAACCTATGGTACTCCTTTATTTCGCTTCTTCTTACAAGGAAACAAGTAATAAGACTATTCCTGCTAATTTTTTCTCGATTAGCGTGTAAATAGAAGTATAAACTTTTTAACAATAATTTGTTGCAGAGATGTAGAGAAAGTCATGTGAATGGATCACATCAGATTATGTTTAGTGGCATCTTATTTAACGCATATGACGTGTGGCATACGATTTGTTGGGAACGTCAGTTCTATCAGCTCATTTGCACATTTGCTTCAATAGTCAGCATGGATTCCTATTCCGACAACCTTTCAAAAATCTGATGTGTTACACTCACATGACTTTCTCTAGTTACTCTACAAACGAACTTTTTACAAAAGATAATACTTCTTTCAACACCACGCTAATCGAAATAAACATTAGCAGAATGTTGTTAGTTCCTTATAGGTAGACTGGAACTAAGGGAATGCACTAGGCTCAAGTGATAGTCAAAAGTTTTAAAAGCTGTCGTTATGCGATTGTCATTGAAAATCGTCTCTTTGCTTGGCCAGGTGTAGAACAAAAGAAAATCGAAAATCTGTGCAAAGAATAAGTACTTCACAACTGAAACTAATAACAAGGTATACCTCTAAAACGGCAAGTTCCACGAAAATAATGTATATAACATAACCTGTGTATTTTAACAAGATTTACATTTTTTGTACAGCAAGTTTTTTTTCTATCTCTTACGGTTTATTAGTTGTTCTAAATTAAGCAAAATTCATCCAGAATAAACAGGTATTTAGAAGCTATTCCCAGAAAATTCAAGATATACATTTTATTTGTGATAGAAATGGCTTGAATGTGTGATATTTTAATCAAAATCGTTAGAGCCATTTTTAAGAAAAACAAAATTTTCCAGAAAAAAGTTCCATGTAAAGGGTAGTTGGGGGTGGGGGGATTTTCTTGAAAATCTTCGTTTCGCATCCTTGAAAGACACCAAACTTAAATACCAAGTTTGGTATTCAACGGTTTTTTCGTTTTTGAGCTATGCTGTCGACAAACACACACACGCACACACAGACACACAAACACATACACACACGCGCGCACACACGGACCTTTTTCCAAAAATGCTTTTTTTTATTCAGGGGGACCCAAAACATGTATTTCCGGTGAAATCTCGGTATCGAATTTTGGGTGCAATACAATACCTTCTCTATACACAATTACATAGCACGTGTAGAGAAAGTAAAAAATATGTGATGTGTTCCATTCACATGACTTTCTCTATATCTCTGTAACAATTTATTTTTTTTTTTTTTTATTGCTTCATTTGTATAGCCCCCTTTCACATCAATGGTCATATCGGGGGCTTTCACTAGTGAAACTGTAGGTTCAAAACATTAGGTTAAACTTTATATTACTAAACACACGCATATTCATACTTCCAGACTCTATGGGGGATAGGGAATAATTCCGGTTAAAGAAAGATTCCCCGCCCCAGCCGGGAATCGAACCCGGGACCTTCGGGTGAGAAGTCAGCTCGCTGACCACTCGACCACGAACAAATTATTGTTAATAAGCTTATTCTTTTATTTATTCCATGCTAATCGAGCAAAATTAACAGAAATAGTCTTATTTCTAGCTTTATTGTAAGTAGGAGCGAAATAAGAGAGTACCATAGGTTAAAGTGAAAGCCAAAAGCTGTTTGCTATGTGACTGAAGTTCATTTGTTTGTATGGACACGAGTTGGTAAATTCCTGTATAAAAAATTATAAGTTTTTCAAAGCTGAAACCAAAAACAAGGAATATCTAAAAAACGATCAACTCCACAAAAAAAAAAAAAAAAAAAAACAAAAAAAAAAAAAAAAAAAAACAAAAAAAAAAAAAAAAAAATGTATATAACATTTTAAAGTGCTCTACATTTTTTGTGTGTTAAGTTTTTGTCCATCTCTTACGGTTTAGTAGTTATGCAAAATTCATCCAGAACAAAGTAGTCTTCACAGGCTATTCCCAGAAAATTCAAGATATACATTTTATTTGTCAGGTAAATATCTTTAATATACGATATTTTAATCAAAATCGTTAGAGCCATTTTTTAGAAAATCAAAATTTTCGAAAAAAGTTCCATGAAAACGGTAGATTTTCAAGAAAATTCTCCTAAACTACCCTTTACACTGAAAAAATTTCGAAAATGTTGATTTTCTTAAAAATGCCTCTAACGATTTTGATTAAAATCTCGTATATTTAAGTTGTTTACTTGACAAAATGTATATCTTGAATTTTCTGGGAACAGCATCTGAAGACTTCTTTATTCTAGATGAATTTTACGGAATTTTGCATAACTGCTAAACCGTAAGAGATAAACTAAAACATACCACATAAAAAATGTAGAGCACGTTAAAACACACCATTTATGTTATATACATTTTTTTTCGTAGAGTTGATCGTTTTTGAGACATTCCTTGTTTTCGGTTTCAGCTATAAAAAACTTATATCTACTTTTCTCATACAGGAACTTGCCAACTCCTGTCCATAGAAACAAAGTAACTTCAGTCACATAGCAACCAGCTTTTGACTATCACTTTAACCTATGGTACTCCCTCATTTCGCTTCTACGTACAAGGAGCTAAGAAATAAGACTATTTCTGCTAATGTTTTCTGAATTATCATAAAGTAAATAGAAATCTAAGCTTTTTAACAAAACTTTATTGCATAGATGTGTTCCATTCACATTACTTTCTCTACATCAGATTTTTTTTTCTTATTAACGAGTGACAATTTCAGGATCATATTAGCGTGCCAAAATTTCGTCCCACAGGAGTTCTTTTACAAGCCAGTAAATCTAATGATATAGCGCTGTCGACTAGGCGCTAGCTTTCTGATCCTAAGGTCGCTTATTTGCCGGTTGTTAAAATGCATCCAGGCAACTGCATGTGAAAATCGACAGAGCTTTATAAGAATATTAAGTATCGATCAATTCGAACCATTAGTAATGGATATCTCGGAAATAAGTTCCACAAAAATTGTACTTGAAAAACTGTATGGTTTAAAGAGAACTAAATTTTTATGTTTTTTTCTCCTAGGTTTTCGTCCATCGTACTATGTACATAGTGTATAGAGACAGTATTGCACTCCACCCAAAAATTCGATACCGAGATTTCAACGGAAATATATGTTTTAGGGTCCCCTGTATAAAAAAAAAAAGTATTTTCAGAAAAAGGTACGTGTATGTGTGTGTGTGTGTGTCCGTGTGTCTGTGAACACGATAACTCAATAACGAAAATTCGGTAAAATACCAAACTTGGTATTTAAGCTTAGTAGTTTTCAAAACATATATTTAACAATTGTCTTCTGCATAAACATTTGTTTTGTGTAGTTGGGGTGTGGAAAAATTCTTTGAAATGAATGATATAAATTTGAAAAATATACCTACGTCCGAATTATGTTGGACACACAGATACATCTGGTAAGGTAATTATCCCAAGGAGTCGCTGCTCTTTCAACAAAAACTGGATACCATTAGACTTCAAAGTGGGTAGCTTTCTATCGCCTACTTGTCTCTCCATCTCAGTTCCGGAAATAATCTTGTTACGTTTCTTTTTTCCATGTCATGCTTTGCAATCTAACAAAGTGCATTAGAAGCAGCAATAACTGGAATTTATTCTCGCGGCAAGTAAACATTTGAACACGCGCTGGTTTCCCCCTAGCAGCTGCTGTACTTCATGAAGTAAGTCTATTTTTAGCACAATTTTCCTCAATGTGGTAGTCCACAGTCTGTCTCGCACCTCCAGCTAAACGCTTTTAGATAGCGTCCACTTCTAGACCGGCTTTAATTAGCATCTTCCCAGCTCGAGTTGATTTCATTTGCCAGACCTTACCATACTTTGTATGGTAAACTTTGTATCCGTAAACTCAGCAAATCTGTAAACACACGCGATTTATGACGAATACATTTTTACTTTCTCTACACTTACTATGTACATGGTGTATAGAAAAGGTATTGTATTGATACCGAGATTTCACCAGAAATACATGTTTTGGGTCCCCTTGAATCCAAAAAAATACATTTTTTGAAAAAGGTCCGTGTGTGTCTATCTGCCTGTGTCTGTGGACAGAATAGATCAAAAACAAAAAGACCGTTGAATACCAAACTTGGTATTTAATTTTGGCTTTCTTCAAGGATGCGACACGAAGATTTTCAAGAAAATCCCCCCACCTTACACTACCCTTTATATGGAACTTTTTTCGAAAATTTTGATTTGCTCTAAAATGGCTCTAACGATTTTTATTAAAATATCATATATTAAAGATATTTACCTGATAAATAAAATATACAGACTACTTTATTCTTGATGAATTTTACAGAATTTTGCATAACTGCTAAACCGTAAGAGATGGACAAAAACTTACCACAAAAAAAAAAGAAAAAGAAAGAAAAGAAAAGTAGAGCACATTAAAACACATGTTATACACATTTTTTTCGTGGAGTTGATCGTTTTTGAGATATTCCTTGTTCTTGGTTTCAGCTTTGAAAAACGTATACTTTCTCATACAGGAATATCAACTCCTGTCCATACAAACAAAGGAACTTCAGTCACATAGCAACCAGCTTTTGACTATCACTTTAACCTATGGTACTCCCTTATTTCGCTTCTACTTACAAGGAAGCAAGTAATAAGACTATTTCTGCTATTTTTTTCTCGATTAGCATGAAGTAAATAGAAGCACAATCTTTTTAACAATAGTTTGTTGTAGGGATGTAGAGAAAATCAAATAAATCAAATTTTTCTCCAAGAAAATAAATTTAAGTTCCATACAAAGTTTAAAATTTGGTGCAATGCTCTTACATGGGTTTGTCTACCACGTAACAAATTCAAATATAGATAGGTATAGTAAAGACTGAAAAATGCAATGCCATAGCCGGGATTTGAACCACGGATCTCCGGTCTGTAGCCGGTAAGCTGCTCTACCAATGAGCTTCCATTGCAATATGCCGGCATAGCATTGAATTTCTCAAGCTTCTAGCATGTTTCCCGGTAAACCACAAGGTGATCTCAAAATTATTTTGAGATGACAATCCCAATGGTGACTTACGATGTTGTAAGTACTTAAAAATGAGCAAATATATGTTTAGTATTGTTAATCCAAGCGAAAAGTATAAAACTTAATCTTAAAGCCATATCCGGAATTTGAACGAGCTACCAGGCCCAACTCCTGTCCACCATTGTCAAATTTTCGGGTGTTTTGTTTGTTTTCAACACTTTAAAGTTTTGGAGGGGATTTAACAAGAAAACTTGAGTCAAGAAAGTCCTGTAAAGCTCAGAATTGGAGCACAACAAATGTGTGTGCTGACTTACCAAGGGCGCTCACTCTCAGCACCTGTAATAAAGAGACAGAAGTCAGATATGTATAATTTAACTAAACACTAGCAGTTGCCAATCTCTTAACTCTTACCTCACCTCTGTATTTCACATACCTAAAGATAAGTCACAACGTTTTATTTCAGAAAGTAGCCACGCCAGACGTTTAATACTCCGTTACATTTTTACTTTCTCTACACGTACTATGTACATAGTGTATAGAGAAGGTATTGCACTCCACCCAAAAACTCGGTACCGAGATTTCAGAGGAATCAAAAAAAATTACCACGCGTGTGTGTGTGAACACGATAACTCAAAGACGAAAAGTCGATAAACTACCAAGCTTGATGTTTAAGTATCTGCCAGGGATGCGACACGAAGATTTTGACAAAAATCCCCCCACTCCAAACTACCCTTTTTGACTATCACTTTAACTAATATTACTACCTTATTTCTCTTCTAATTATATGGAAGCAAGTATTTCCGCTGATTTTTTTTTTTTTTTTCTCGATTAGTATGAAACAAATTGAATTTTTCGCAATAATTTTTGGCAGATATATAGAGAAAGTCTTGTGAATGGAACACATCAGATTTTTAACTTTCTCTAGACGTACTATATACATTCGATACCAAGATTTCATCGGAAATATACGTTTTGAGGCCCCTGAAACAAAAAAAAAGCATTTTTAGAATATTGACCGCGTGTGTGTCTGTCTGTGGGCAGCATAGCTCAAAAACGAAAAGACGTTAAATACCAAACTTGGTATTTAGGTTCGGTATCTTCCAAGGATGCGACACGAAGATTTTCAAGAAAATCCCCCCAACACTAACTACCCTTTAGATGGATATTTTTTTCCAAAATGTTGATTTTCTAAAAATTGGCTCTAACGATTTTGATTAAAATATCGTTAATTAAAGATATTTACCTGACAAATGAAATGTATATCTTGAATTTTCCGGGATTAGCCCCTTAACACTATTCTGGACGAATTTGACAGAATTTTGCTTAACTGCTAAACCGTAAACTTGTGGACAAAAACTTACCATACAAAAAATGCAGAGCACTTTAAAACACACAATTTATGCTATATCCAAGTGTTTTTATGGAGTTGATCGTTTTTGACATATTCCTTGTTTTTAGTTTCAGCCTTGAAAGACTTATGCTTTTCTCATACAGGAATTTGTCAACTCCTGTCCATACAATCAAAGGAACTTCAGTCACATAGCAACCAGCTTTTGACTATCACTTTAACCTATTTTTTTTTAATACGGTACCGGAGTCTGATCGGGACTCCGGCACTGTATACTCTACTTTTATTTACCTATTTTTTTTTTTTTTTTTTTTTTTTGTGGTACTACTGGGTTGCTGTTTTCTTACTTTTACACACACATAAACACAAACATATAACACCCATGCCCAAGGCGGGACTCGAACCCACGATCCCCAGCGCTACGAAGCACCAAAGCGGAACGCCTTGGTGAGCGCGGCCATGGGGACCGGCAAAACCTATGGTACTCCCTTATTTTGCTTCTGCTTACAAGAAAGCAAGTAATAAGATTATTTTTGCCAATTGTTTCTCGATTAGCATGAAGTAAATGGATGAATAAACTTTTTAACAATAATTTGCAGAGATATAGAGAAAGTCATGTGAATGGAACACGTCAGATTTTTTTTTACTTTCTCTATACGCACTACACTACATACATAGTGTATAGAGAAGGTATTCCAATGCACCCAAAAATTCGATACCAAGATTTCACCGGAAATACATGTTTTGGGTCCTCCTGAATCCCAAAAAAAAAAAACAAAAAAAAACAACACATTTTTAGAAAAATGTCCGTGTGTGTATGTGTGTGTTTGCAGCATAGCTCAAAAACGTAAAGACCGTTAAATACCAAACTTGGTATTTAAGTTTTGTATCTTCCAAGGATGCGACACGAAAATTTTCAAGAAAATCTGCCCACCCCCAACTACCCTTTACAAGGAACTTTTTTTCCAAAATTTTGAATTTCTAAAAAATGGATATAACAATTTTGATTAAAATATCGTATATTAAAGATATTTACGTGACAAATGAAATATATATCTTGAATTGGGAATAGCCTCTGAAGACTACTTTATTCTGGATGAATTTTACGGAATTTTGCATAACTGGTAAACCGTAAGAGATGGACAAAAATTTAGCACACAAACAATGTAGATCACATTAAAACACACAATTTATGATATATACATTTGTTTCGTGGAGTCGATAGTTTTTTTTTTTTTTTTTTTTAGGTATTCCTTGTTTTTGGTTTCAGCTTTGAAAAACAAACTTTTCTCATACAGAAATGGTCAAACCCTGTCAACACAAAGAAACTTCAGTCACATAGCAACCAGCTTTTGTCTATCACTTTAACCTATGGTACTCCCTTATTTCGCTTCTACTTATATGGAAGCAAGTATTAAGACTATTTCTGCTATTTTTTTCTCGATTAGCATGAAGTAAAGAGAAGCATAAGCTTTTTAACAATAATTTGTTACAGAGATGTAGAGAAAATCATGTGAATGGAACACATCACATTTTTTTTTGGAATGACATTCTCTATTACAAATGACACGTTTTCTCAAACTACTGAATGCTATTGTGAAATTAAACTGATGTTTATAAGATGGTTATAAAAAAAATATCATGTGTTCCATTCACATTACTTTCTCTACATTTCTGCAACAAACTATTATTAAAAAGTTTATGCTTCTATTTACTTCATGCCAATCGAGAAGAAGTTACCAGAAATATTACTTTCTCCCTCTACGCAAAATAAGGGAGTACCATTGGCTAAAGAAATAGTCAAAAGCTGGTTGCTATGGACGGAAGTTCCTTTGTTTGTATGGACAAGAGTTGACCAATTCCGTATGAGAAAAGTATACGGATTTTAAAGCTGAAAACAATAACAAGGAATATCTATTACAAAAAATGATCAACCCCACTAAAAAAGTGTATACAGCATAAATTGTGTGTTTTAAAGAACTCTACATTTTCTATTGAGTAAGTTTTTGTCTATCTCTTAGGGTTTACCAGCTATGCAAAATTCCGTAAATGTCATCAAGAATAATGATGTCTTCAGATGCTATTCCCAGAAAATTCAATACATATCTTTAATATTTTAGTGAAAACCGTGAGAGCCATTTTTGATAAAATAAAAATGTTCGAACATTTTCCCACGTAAATGGTAGTTAGTGGAGGGGGGATTTTCTTCAACATCTTCGATTCGCATCCTTAGAAGATACTGATTGGTATTTAACGGACTTTTCGTTTTTGAGCTATGCTGCCCACAGATCCGCACGCACACACATAAACACCGACATTTTTCTAAAAACGCTTTTTTGGATTCAGGGAGTCTTCAAACATGTATTTCCGATGAAATCTCGGTATCGAATTTTTTGGTGCATTACAATACCTTCTCTATACGCTATGTACATAGTACGTGTAGAGAAAATAAAAATAAAATTATTGGTGTTAAATGTTAATCAAAAGATGTTAATATTATAGAAATAATCCTACCTTCCTAATAAAAATGTTTATTGTGTACAAGCAATGCAATGCAATGAATAGATAAAAGATATTTTTTCTGAGATAATGAGTTACGAGTTCAGCGCATTTAACAGGCGGGATAGGGATTTAATCTACTCGCATATAACACGCACAATTTATATATACATATAAAGAGATGCTTATACAACATTTAAGAATCATTTGCAATACTGGTTTCCAGCGCAAAAAAACTTTGTAGCACATACAAAGCTGGATCAGTCAGGTACTCTGCTCAGGGGACGGAACAATCCATTTGCAATCCCATGTCTAGTTGCAGGATGATGCAGCAGTTTGCGGTTGAGTGGCAGAAGGGGGAAAACTACGTAAACTCCACAAAATCCACAATCAAGTCTGGGATGAAATCTATTTCACTATTTACCTCCAGCGAAAGGCACATGGAAATACGTTATTCTGGTGAGCAACGTGGAACCTTGTAGCTGCAACCTAATTCTGCTAATGGGAACAAATCCTAATGAAAATAGCAGAAATAGTCTTCTTACTTGCTTCCTTGCGAGTAGAAGCAAGGACTACCATAGATTAAAGTGATAGTCAAAAGCTGGTTGCTATGTGACTGAAGTTCCTTTGTTTGTATGGACAGCAGTTGACAAATTCCGGTATGAGAAAAGTATGTTTTTTAAAGCTGAAACTAAAAACAAGGAATATCTAAAAAAAACTATCAACTCCATGAAGAAATATTATATAACATAAATTGTGTGACTTAACGTGCTCCACATTTTTTTGTGTAGTAGGTTTTTGTCCATCTCTTACGGTTTAGCAATCATACAAAATTCCGTAAAATTGATCCAAAATAAAATAGTCTTCAGAGGCTATTCCCAGAAAATTCAAGATATACATTCTATTTGCCACGTAAATATCTTTAATATACGATATTTTAAACAAAATCGTTACCCATTTTTAAGAAAATCAAAATTTTCGAAAAAAGTTCCATGTAAAGGGTAGTTGGGGGTGGGGGGATTTTTCTCAAAATCTTCGTGTCGCATCCCTGGAAGATACTAAACTTAAATACCAAGTTTGGTATTTTACCGACTTTTCGTTTTTGAGTTATCGTGTTCACAGACACACGGACACACACACGGACCTTTTTGTGAAAATGCTTTTTTTGGATATTGGGGACCCTAAAACATATATTTCCGGTGAAATCTCGGTATCGAATTTCGGTGGTGTGCAATACTTTCTCTATACACTATGTACATAGTGCGTATGGAGAAAGTAAAAATGTTGTTTCATTCACATGTCTTTCTCTACCTATTCTGCAGCAATCTAATCCTACAAAACGCTTATTATTCTTTCTAAGCCATGCTTTTTTGCTTTCTTATTGTCTTTTTTTACTTTCTCTATCAAGTATGTGTAGTGAATAATAATAGATAAACAAGATACTGTATTCCACCCAAAAATTCGATACCAAGATTTCACCGAAGATGATGTTTTGAGACCCCCTGAATTAAAAAAAAGATCTAATGTGTTCCATTCACATAACTTACTCTACATCTCTGTTACAAATTATTGTTAAAAAGCTTATACTTCTGTTTACTTCATGCTAATCGAGAAAAAATTAGCAGAAAAGTATTATCACTTGCTTCCTTGTAAGTAGAAGCGAAATAAGGGAATACCATACGTTAAAGTGATAGTCAAAAGCCGGTTGCTGTGTGACTCAAGTTGCTTTGTTGTATCGACAGCAATTGACAAATTCCTGTATCAGAAAAATACAAGTTTTTCAAAGCTGAAACAAAAAACAAGGAATATCTGAAAAACGATCAACTCCACTAAATATATATATAACATAAATTGTGTGTTTTAATGTGCTCTACATTTTTTGTGTGGTAAGTTTTTGTCCATCTCTTACGGTTTAGCAGTTATGCAAAATTCCGTAAAATTCATTCAGAATAGAGTAGTCTTCAGAAGCTATTCCCTAAAAATTCAAGGTATGCATTTTATTTGTTAGATAAATATCGTTAATATACTATATTTTAATCAAAATCGATAGCCATTTTTATGAAAATCAAAATTTTCGAAAAAAGTTCCATGTAAAGGGTAGTTGGGGGTGGGGGATTTTCTTGAAAATCTTCGTGTCGCATCCTTGTAGGATACCAAACTTAAATAAAAAGTTTGGTATTCAACGGTCTTTTCGTTTTTGAGGTATGCCGTCCACAGACGCACACACACACACAGACCTTTTTCCAAATCATGTATTTCCGGTGAAATTTCGGTATCGAATTTTGGGTGCAATACAATACCTTCTCTATACACAATGTACATAGTACGTGTAGAGAAAGTAAAAAAGAGTTTTAGAAACATGTCTATGCTTGCGTGTGTCTGTGGACAGCATAGCTCAAAAACGAAAAGTCTGATAAATACCAAACTTGCTATTTAAGTTCACTATATTTCAAGGATGCGACTCGAAAATTTTCTAGAAAATTCCCCACCCCGATTGCCCTTTAAATGAAACAATTTCGTTTATTTTTGTTTTATCAAAAAGATAGCTAACGATTTTGATTAAGATATCATATGTTAAAGATATTTACATCGCAAATAAAATGTATAAAAGTGCTAAAGCTTTCACGGGCGGCGTTCATAACATAAAATGTATATGTTGAACTTTCTAGGAATAGCCTCTGAAGACCTCTTCATTCTGAATGACTTTTGCATAACTATAAACCGTAAGAGATAGACAAAAACTCACCACACATAAATGTAAATCTCGTTTGATACACAATATTTGGGAGTTGTCCATTTCAGAGATACTCGTTATTGGTTTCAGTTTTAAACTATAAACTTTTCTCACACGGGAACTTGTCGGCTCCTGGTTATGCAAAGAAACGGGTTTCGATCCCAGAGCAAACAAGTTTTAAAAGATTTGAGTATCGCTTTAACTTATTTCCTGTCCCCCCTTCTACTAATAAGACAATTTCGGCTCGTTTAGAATGAAGTAGGTAAAAGAATAAGATTTTTAACAATAATTCGCTATAGGATTCAGAGAAAGTCACGAGAATGGAACACATCCATGTTTTATTTAATGAACAAACACGAACGCACGAATTGGACACACATATAGAATTATTTCCATAATCTAAAAAACGCGTTTAATTGTACCTTCGTCAAAGCAACGCACATTTCAATATAATCAACGGCAGTGAAACAATGAAAACTTAGAAGGCACGTCAAGAATAAACGAGTTATTTAAATGCCCTAAACATTACTACATAATTAATATTTTCAGGAAAATGGGGAGGGGGTAGATTTGGAACGCTTAGTGCAACACGGGACATTTCGAGAACTTTTGAAATGAACCTTATACTTAATAAGGATAACTTAAAAGTCACTTAATAATGAAAGCTATTTAAAGCAGCAATTTGCAGTAAGCATACTCTTTGCGTCTCATCAATTCTGGATATAAATTGGCTAAATAATACCTAGTCTAGTATGTTCTAGTAGTCTAATGGAGCATTAATCTAATAAGGCATACAAGATTGAATTATTCAAGACATATTCTGAACTCGTTCATGGAAACTTTATCTGAACTAATGGATTCCCATAGCAAGCATGTTATAAAATCTGATGTGTTCCATTCACAAGGCTTTGTCTACATCTCTGTACCATATTATTGTTAAAAAGCTTATGCTTCTATTTACTACTTCATGCTAATCAAAAAAATTAGCAGAAATAGCCTTATTACTTGTTTCCTTGTAAGTACAAGCGAAATAAGGAAGCATTATAGGTTAAAGTGATAGTCAAAAGCTGGTTGCTATGTAATTGAAGTTCCTTTGTTTGTGTGTACAAGAGTTGACAATTTCCTATATGAGAAAAACATAAGTTTTTAAAGATGAAACCAAAAATAAGAAATATCTAAAAAAAAAAATGATAAACTCCACGAAAAAATGTATGTAACATAAATTGTGTGTTTTAACGTGCTCTACATTTTTTGTGTGGTAAGTTTTTGTCCAACTCTGACGGTTTAGCAGATATGCAAAATTTGGTAAAATCGATACAGGATAAAGTGGTCTCCAGAGGTTATTCCCAGAAAATTCAAAATATACATTTTATTCGTAAGGTAAATATGTTTAATATACGATATTTTAATCGAAATAGATTTGTAAGAAAATCACGATTTTCGAAAAAAAAGTTCCATATACACGGTAGTTCGGCGAAGGGGGGGGGTTCTCAAAATCTTCGTGTCGCATTCCTGGAAGATACCAAACTTGAATACCAAGATTGGTATTTTACCGGCTTTTCGTTTTAGAGTTATCGTGTTCACAGACACACGGTCACACACACACACACACGGACCTTTTTCTGAAAATGCTTTTTTTGGATTCAGAGGGACCCAAAACATGTATTTCCGGTGAAATGTGGGTATCGTATTTTAGGTGGGATGCAATACGTTCTCTATACACGATGTACACAGTACGTGTAGAGAAAGTAAAGATAGAGAATGAGCATTGCATCATGAGTGCGTGTTGCTAATGACAGACTGAATGAGTCAGCAATCAAAAGATAACAGACGCAACCTAGCGTTAAATTGGAGAAAACTACATCAAGAGCATTTAGAATACCAAGGTCAGATTATTGTATATATTTTCGTAACAAATTACCTTTAAAAGGAAAGCGCATTTTCAATACAACTCCGCTTAAAATCGTTGAGGCACTATTCAATATAATTTCCAAAAGTCTAATGTGTACCTTTCACATGACTTTCTCTATATCTCTGCAACAAATTATTCTTAAGAAACTTATACTTTTATTTATTTCATGCTAATCAGAAAAAATTAGCAGAAATAGTCTTATTACTTGCTTCCTTGTAAGTAAAAGCGAAATAAGAGAGTACCAGAGGTTAAAGTGATAGACAAAAGCTGGTTGCTATGTGACTGAAGTTCCTTTGTTTGTATGGGCAGCAGTTGGCAATTTCCTGTATGAGAAAAGTATGTTTTTCAAAGCAGAAAACAAAAACAGGGAATGTCTAAAAAACGTTCAACTCCACGAAAAAAAATGTATATAACATAAATTGTGTGTTTTAACGTGCTCTATATTTTTCATGCAGTAAGTTTTCTTCCATCTCTTACGGTTTAGCAGTTATTCAAAATTCCGTAAAATTCATCCAGAATAAAGTAGTCTTCAGAGGCTATTCATGGAAACTTCAAGATATACATGTTATTTGTCAGGTAAATAGCTTTAATATACCTTATTTTAATCAAAATCGTTAAGAGTCATTTTTGAGAAAATATAAATTTTCGAAAAAAGTTACATGCAAAGGGTGGTTGGGGTGGGGGGATTTTTCTCAAAATCTTCGTGTCGCATTCTTGGAAGATACTAAACTTAAATACCAAGTTTGGTATTATACCGACTTTTCATTTTGAGTTATCCTGTTCACAGCCACACGGACCTTTTTTCTGAAAATACTTTTTTGGATATAGGGGACCCTAAAACGTGTATTCCCGATGAAAGTTTGGGTGGAGTGCAATACCTTTTCTATACACTACGTACATAGTACGTATAGAGAAAGTAAAAATATACAAGCGAAAAATAATCCATTTATTACTTCCTCTACACTATGTACATAGAGTATAGACCAGGTCTTGTAATGCACCCAAAAATTTGAAACCGAGATTTCACCGGAAATACATGTTTTGGTGTGTGTTTGTGAGTGTGTGTGGACAGTATAGGTCAAAAGCTAAAATAGCGTTAATTACCAAACTTGGTATTCAAGTTTGGTATCTTCCAAGGATGTGACACGAAGATTATTAAGAAAATCCCCCCGCTCTCAACTACCCTTTACATGGAACTTTTTTCGAGAATTTTAATTTTCTTAAAAATGGCTGTAACGATTTTGATTAAAATATCGCATATTAAAGATATTTATCTGACAAATAATATGTATATCTTGAATTTTCTGGGAATAGCCTCTGAAGACTAGGTTATAAGGGGTGAATTTTACGGAATATCGCATAACTGCTAAACCATAAGAGACGGACAAAAAACTGTTGAGCACATTAAAACATACAATTTATGTTACATAATTTTTTTTCATGAAGTTGATCGTTTTTTAGATATTCCTTGTTTTTGGTTTCAACTTTAAAAAACAAATTCTTCTCATGCAGGAATTTGTCAACTCCTGTCCATACAAACAAAGGAAATTCAGTCGCATAGCAACCATTTTTGACTCTCACTTTAACCTATGGTACTTCCTTATTTCGCTTCTACTTACAAGGAAGCAAGTAATAAGACTATTGCTGCTAATTTTTTTCTCCATTAGAGTGAAGTAAATAGAAGCATTAACTTTTTAACAATAATTTATTGCAGGCATGTAGAGAAAGTCATGTGAATGTAACACAACTGATTTTTTACTTTCTCCATACGCACTATGTACATAGTGTATAGAGAAAGTATTGCACTCCACCAAAAAATTCGATACCGAGATTTCACCGGAAATATATGTTTTAGGGTCCCCAATATCCAAAAAAAGCATTTTCACAAAAAGGTCCGTGTGTGTGTGTGCGTGTGTGTGTGTGTGTGTGTGTGTGTGTGTGTGTGTGTGTGTGTGCCTGTGAACACGATAACTCAAAAACGAAAAGCCGGTAAAATACCAAACTTAGTATTTAAGTTTAGTATCTTCCAGGGATGCGACACGAATATTTTGAGAAAAATACCCCACCCCCAACTACCCTTTACATGGAACTTTTTTCGAAAATTTTGATTTTCTCAAAAATGGCTCTAACGATTTTGATTAAAATTTCGTATATTAAACATATTTACCTGACAAATAAAATGTATATCTTGAATTTTCTGGGAATAGCCTCTGAAGAGTAGTTTATTCTGGATGAATTTTACTAAATTTTGAATAACTGCTAAACCGTAAGAGATGGACAAAAACTTACTACACAAAAAATGTAGAGCACATTAAAACACACAATTTATGTTATATACATTTTTTCGTGGAGTTCGTCGTTTTTGTGACATTCCTTATTTTTGGTTTCTGCTATGAAAAACGTATACTTTTCTCATACAGGAACTTGTCAACTCCTATCCATATAGACAAAGGAACTTCATTGACATAGCAACCATCTTTTGACTATCAGTTTAGCCTACAGTTATCCTTTATTTCGCTTCTACTGACAAGGACGCGAGTAATTAGACTATTTGTGCTATTTTTTTCTGATTAGCATAAAGTAAATAGAAATATAAGCTTTTTAAGAAGTATTTGTTGCAGGGATATGGAGAAAGTCATGTGAAGGGTACACATCAGATTTTTTTTTTTTCAGGTATGCAATTTTGCTCGCCCTTTCTTATGTATAAAAACATATACCCTGGGTGAGGGGGTTCCAAAGAGCCCTCAAAAACATACATTTCCGGTGAAATCTCGAATCTACTTTTTCGGTGGAGTATAAAACTTTCTCTGCTTACCATAAGGAACGGAGGAATTAAAAAGCTCTGGCCCCTTTTATCCGTTTATGAAAATTTTGTTTGAAGTTCCTTTTTGTCAAACATTTTACTTGTAGATCTCTATGCAATTCATATTGAATAAGTTGACTAATTAATCATTATTTATGTATGTGTTATAATGAATGCTATTTCTCATCACTGAGAAGAAGCGTGTTTCTCAATGGTATTTAGGGACTGCGTTTATGATTTTCTCTCTTTCACACCTCTCCCCACTCTCACTAATATTGAAAGTATGATATCAATAATGCGAGAGATTAAAACTCTAGGGGTACTTTCAGTTCCAATACGAGGGTGGTCTGAAAAGTTCTCGGTCCTATAGTGAAAAACGACAATTCATTCTTTCAAAGTAGTTTTATTTTTCAACACAATCTCCTTTAATATCAATACATTTTGTCCAGCGGGGTTCCAATGCCATTATCCCCTCTCTGTAGTGTTCCTCTGGAAGTGCTGCAAAGTACCCATTTACAGCCGCAATTGCTTCTTCGTTGGACGAAAAGCGCCAACCAGCGAGGAATTTCTTCAGTTTTCGAAACAGATGGAAGCCCGAGGGAGCCAAGTCTGGGGAATGGGGTGGATGTTCCAGCACTTCATAGTGCAGATCTCTCAATTTCCCTATTGCCAAAACACTTTTGTGGGCAGGTGCATTGTCGTGATGGAAAACAATTTTTTTCTTTTTCAACCTGGGCCTTGCATTCAGTTTGGTTAGAAGTTGAGAGTAGTGTTCTCCAGTAATGGTTTTACCTTTTTCGAGATAGTCAATCAACAAAATTCGTTTGGCATCCCAAAACACCGACGCTTTGATCTTTCCCGCCGATGGCACCATCCTCGCCTTCTTTCTGTCCACTGCCTTGACTGCTGGTTGGATTCGGGTGTGTAGTGATGAATCCATGTTTCATCCATTGTGACGTATCGGCGCAAAAATGCGCCAAGCACTTTCCAGAAAGTGTCGTGAGAATGCATTTGTTATCCACAGTGGGAGTGCGCGGACCCCATCTTGCGCAAAGTTTATTCATGTTTAATTCCTGATGCAAGATGTGACCAATACGTTCCTTTGAAATTCCAAGAGCATTAGTAATTTCACGCACCTTTGTATGCCGAAATCATATCAAGCATTTTTTCAATGTTTTCTGGTGTGGTTACAGTTTTTGGACGTCCTTCGCGTGGATCGTCTTGGACGCTTTCACGGTCACGTTTAAAATCGGCCGCCCATTTCTTCACAGTGGAAACTGAAGGTGAAGAGTCACCATACACATTTACAGTCCACAAATGAATTTCTATAGGAGTTAAACCTTCTTTTACCAAGAATTTTATCACAGCACGATACTTGAATTTCTCCATTTTCAAAGTCGCCCTCTGTGGTGTAATGGTTACCATGCTAACTTCATATACCTAAGGTCGCGGGTTCAAACCCGGCGGAGGACGATGGATTTTTTCGGGTGTAAAAATCCTTAGCATGGCTTCCTTCGGAAGGGAAGTAAAGCCGTGGGTCCCGTGTCGTAGATTTACGGCACGTAA
Source organism: Hymenopus coronatus (assembly GCA_030762935.1). Classification (NCBI taxonomy): domain Eukaryota; kingdom Metazoa; phylum Arthropoda; class Insecta; order Mantodea; family Hymenopodidae; genus Hymenopus; species Hymenopus coronatus. The sequence goes on along the minus strand of CM060881.1, from coordinate 169,556,588 downwards.
AAGAACCTCAAGCCTGACAGAGAGGCCTCTGAGCAAAATTAAGCGGTCTTTCACGCCCAATTTAGAATGGGACGCTGAGAACCACAGTAGTTAAAGAGCGTCCATAAATAACACGCCATTTACATTTTTTTTTTTTTTTCTCCATTTTCAAAGCAATGCGCACTTCCACTGCTTCAAGCAACTGCCTACAGTCAACTATTGCCTGGAATGACTCGTAATTTTACATAGGGTCTATTAACATGTGTACCAACGTAAGGGGAAAAAATCATGCAAGTAGTGTCGCGATCTCTGGGTGAGGCCGAGAAGTTTTCACACCACCCTCGTAATTACTGCTGTAACTTCAGCTTATATGTTTCACTTGCACACCGAACCATCCTTTACGCCAAAATGAAATGTACTTGTTACTTAAGTACAGCATTTTCCAAACAAAAGACACGAACATTTTCAACAAATTCCACCCACCCTAAACTATTATTTAAAATTTTCAAAACTACTTCTAACGAGTTTAAGTGGAAAAAAACATGCAAGATATTTAGTTAAACTCACAGTCATACTTTTTTTATGTGGCTTAACGTCCTTTAACCTGGTTGGTCAGTCATATCGGACGATGAATGAAATTGGTGAAATGATGCTCAAATGACCTTGGGGACCGTGGAGCTTAAAGTTGCTCGATATTCGTCTTCTCAAGATAAGGGAAAACTCCGAAAAACCCGTATCTGGGTAACTTACTCTAAGCGAGATTCGAACTCGCGACCTGTTGAATATGAGTTGAAAATTTTGAATTTCTCAAAAATTTCTCTTAACGATTTTGATTAAAATATCACATTTTAAAGACATTTACCTGACAAATAAAATATATATCTTGAATTTTCTGGCAATTGACTCTGAAGACTACTTTATTTTGGATCAATTTTACGGAATTTTGCATAATTTCCAAACCGTAAGAGATGGACAAAAACTTACCACATAAAAAATGTAGAACACATTAAAACACACAATTTATTTCTAGACATTTTTTTTCGTGGAGTTTTTTTTTTTTTTTTTTGCATACTCCTTGTTTTTCGTTTCAGCTTTAAAGAAACATACTTTTTTCATACAGGAATTTGTCAAATGTCCATATAAACAAAGGAACTTCAGTCACATAGCAACCAGCTATTGATTATCACTTTAACCTATGCTACTCCCTTATTTCGCTTCTACTTACAAGGAAGCAAGTAATAAGACTATTTCTGCTAATTTTTTTTCGATTTTCTTGAAAACCTTTGTGTCGCATCCTTGGAAGATACCAAACTTAAATACCAAGTTTAGTATTCAAAGGTCTTTTCGTTTTTGAGCCATGATGTCTACAGACACACACACACACGAACCTTTTTCTGAAAATGCTCTTTTTGAATTCAGGGGACCCAAAACATGTATTTCCGGTGAAATATCGGCATCGAATTTTTGGGTGGAATGCAATACCTTCCTTATACACTATGTACATAGTACGTGTAGAGAAAGTAAAAAGCATACCTTTCCTTCTAACCAACAGAAGTATTCTATTTTTACTTTCTCTAAACGCACTATGTACATAGTGTATAGAGAAGGTATTGCACTCCACCCAAAAATTTGATACCAAGATTTCACCGGAAATATATGTTTTAGGGTTCCTTATATATTTAGAAGAAAAAAAAAAAAGCATTTTCATAAAAAGGTACGTGTGTGTGTATGTGAGTGTCCGTGATTATGATGGTTAATGCTTAAGGGCGCTCAACTACAAGGTCATCAGCGCCCTTATCAGACAAATCATAGTAAAAGCCAGAGATAAAGCTCAATAAGAAATATTATAAGCAAGAACGAAAGATAAATCTAAAAAGCAATGTATAAAAGGAATCATGGAAAAAGCCACAGATTTGCGAATATATATATATATATATATATATATATATATATATATATCAAAACCAATATATCTTTGATAAAAATGTAAAAATCTTAGCTACCGCTCGATTATGGCCCGGCAGGACTTCTGCAAGGCTGACCAGCAGTTGCAGTGATTCCCGAATATGTGCTAGACTAACACAATCTAGCAACACATGACGGACAGACGAAGCTTCTCCACATAGTGGACACAAGGAGCAGATTCACTCTTAAGAAGGAAACTATGTGTAAAATTGCAGTGGCCAATACGTAAACGAGCTAAAATCACTTCCTCCCGTCGAGATTGACGAGAAGTTACCCAGTTTGTTGGAAGGTCCTTCACTACTCTAAGCTTGTTTATGCGAAGAACTGACCACGCTTCGTGCCAGCATAAGCTTGTTTATGCGAAGAACTGACCACGCTTCGTGCCAGCACGAAAGTATCGCCCTGCGCACAAGCTTAAAGTCTTCCGATGTTACACAAGACATTCTTTACTGGGTTCGGTGGTTGCCCTCTTTGCTGCAAAATCTGCCAGTTCATTCCCCGGCAAGCCAAAGTGACTAGGAATCCATGCACACCCCACATTAACCCCGGAAGCATATAAAGAGTAGAGGGCATCCAGGATACGCTGCACGATAGGATGGTAGTTGTACAGCTCAATAAGGCTCTGAATTGCACTCAGAGAATCACTCAATATAAGGTAGTCCCACAAATTTCGACGGCAAACGTGCTGAATATCTCGATAATATATTGCATAATACTCCGCACTATAAATGGAGGTTGCATTATGAAAACCGAATGTATAGACACACCCAACACCAACGGTGCACTTATTTCTGTAGGTATATATAGAGTAAGGTCGGGTAATGTCGGATAGGCTGGTAATGTCGCATACCTAGGTTTCGGCTTGATGGGTGCTGGCATCTTACGACAAGCACTCGAAACATGTTCACTGAGCTGAAGGAAGTATTTAACGGTGGTCGCCATATTGAGTTGTGGTGTTTTGTGGAAGCTACATTGAGAAAACTGAATTCACAGAAAACAGAATTTTTAAAGGTAAGTTAACATGCTTTAATTACAACGGTGTTATAATAACAAAGTAATTTCGTCATGTTATATTCGAAAGTGCGTATTTTGCACTACCTTTTAATATATGTGAAGTACAAGATGTATTGAAATGTGAATGACCAAATGGAAAATGAAAGAATGCCATGAATGCAGGTAATGTCGAATACCTGTCAGTTGGTATCCGACATTACCTACCACTGTGGAAGCACCTTTTTAATACTTGTAAATAACAGTGAACAACGAAATAAATTAACTTCTAAATGCCAGTAATACAACTAATTAGAGCATAATTCATCATTTACCTGTACGAATTTTATAAAATTTGTTTATTTACATTTAAATAGATAAATAATACTTAAATGTTTATCAGAATTTGTTTATTGAACATTTAACCCATTTAAGCTATATTAGACTGCAACACTACACAAGATGAAAAGTGCATGTATTGCAAAGGAAAGTTTCCTCGCCAGGGGGAAGAATGATGCCATGAGGAATGTTCAGGTGCCGAAAAGCAGACCTTTACTTGCGATTACTCTGCATAAACAGAGAAAATCAGTGCATACCTTTTTGTTGTGTATTTTAGGTTTTTCATTTTCTAAGAGTTTTTAAAGATGACATTCCACTTTATATGTCAGTTTCAAAGTTCAAGGGTTTTTAAAACTAGGCTAAGAAGTTAGCCAAGTCTTAAAACCTCACTATGTTTAAGATTTTCAGTCAAAATGAGATTTAATATTGTTTGTGTATATTACAATAAAATTTGGCGGGTAATCTCGGTTAGTGTCCGACATTACCCTCCTATAGCACGACATAAGCATTTTGCCCATTTTCCTTTAAATCTTCAATAGAAAATATGCCCTTCATGTTAAGACCTTGTATGCTTCACAGGATTAAACGCACTGCATAGGCAATACATTTGGTAAAATATGCCCTTAGTATAGGTTCTTACACACTACAATTCTCAAAAATGAAAATGGTATCCGACATTACCCGCCCTTACTCTACAAGTTCGGTCATTGTAGACTTTTGGTATGCCGTCATCCCGAGTTTTACGTGGGATGTTGTAGGTAACCAAGGTGAGTGCAGCCAAGGGGGAAACATTCTAGGTATTACGATATCGTGCTTATGAAGAAGCTCTTGAAGCGAACACTTGGGGGCCGCGGGCTAATTGAAAGATTTCTATAACATTCGTCCAGCTCGGTGTTAAAAAAAGGAGTGAACGTTAGATGCGAAGGCATGCACTTTAGCCCACAGCCATTATTTGTTAACAGGATATCGCGCCTACACTGCAGAGGGGGTTTTGCCGATTCAGCATAAAGGCTGGCTACCAGACTGGTTGGAAAAGCTCCAACAGCCACACGAATACTCTGATTATGGACAGTGTCTAATCTTCTAAGCACAGGTGGTCTTGCCAAAGAATAAACTATGCATCCGTAATCTAACTTGGCTCGGATAAGTGCGCAATAAAGTCGCAGCAAGATTTTCCGATCCGCTCCCCAAGATTTGCCACTTAGTATCCGTAAAATATTCAGAGAACGGTTACAGCGCGCTTTCAGCTGTGCTATATGTGGTGACCGACAAAGTTTTCTATCGAATATCAACCCAAGGAATTTCGTCTCATCCGCGAATGATAGTAAAACTGTACCAAACCGCAGGGAAGGTGGTAAGCGCCTCCTGCGGCGCCAGAAATTCACGCAGAGTGACTTCTCAGCAGAGAAGCGAAAACCGTTTTTAGAGCTCCAATCTGAAAGGTTATCTAAACACCGCTGCAGACGCCATTCCAAAAAAGGTGTGCGCTGAGAAGTACAATAGATGGCAAAGTCGTCTACGAATAAGCAGGATGATACTCCTGGGAGAATACATTTCGAGATAGAATTAATTGCTATGGCAAACGCATGACGCTTAGTACCGATCCCTGTGGCACTCCGTTCTCTTGAACAAAAATATTTGACCCAGCTGACCCTTACTCGGAAAACGCGGTCCCTCATGAACTCCTGAATGAATAACGGAAGGCGTCCACGTATGTTTCAGTTGTATAGGGAACGTATTATTTCTGCCCGCCAACACGTATCATAAGCCTTTTCGAGGTCAAAGAATACCCCAACGGTTTGACAGTTCTTCATGAATCCATTCATTATCTGCGTCGAAATCGAGACAAGGTGGATTTGGTCAGTAGGTTGTGAGTTTCCAGCCACCATATCAACCGTCCATTGATCATGCGTTCCATCATCTTGCAAACGCAACTGGTGAGGGAAATTGGACGGTAGCTGGACGGAAGAAAACGGTCCTTTCCAGCTTTCAAAATAGGTACGATGGTGGCCTCTGGAAAAGTGGCGTCAACCCAAACACGATTATAGACTTCGAGCAGGAAGACCTTACCTTCATGAGAGAGATGTTGCAACATTTGGACGTGTATTCCATCAGAACCTGGTGCAAAGTTTCGCGAAGATGATAGTGCATGGTCTAACTCCCTCATGGTGAAGAGTCGATTGTAATCTTCAAGATTTTTAGAACTAAAGTTGAAACCTTGAGATTCCACCTGAGCCTTAACGGGAAGAAAATCAGGCGTATAATTCTCTGAGCGAAAGCACTGCCAAAAGTTTGGCCACGTCAAACTTATCAACAACATCTCCTAGAAGCCCGCCTGGGTAGTGTGGTGGTAGCGTGTCTGCCTCACATTCAAAAGGTCGTGAGTTCGAATCTCACTTAGGGCGAGTTACCCGGGTAAGGTTTTTTTCGGGGTTTTCCCTTATCCTGAGAAGACGAATGTCGAGTAACTTTAAGCTCCGTGGACCCCGAGATCATTTGAGCATAATTTCACCAATTTCATTCATCGTCCGATATGACGAACCAGGTTAAAGGACGTTCAACAAAAAAAAAAAAAAAAAAAAAAATCTCCTACAGCTGTTTTAAGACCGGCGATTGGCGTATGAGTCATTTTTCCGCCCACCCGCCTTAACTTATCCCATCTTTTTATACTCAATCAGGTGCCGTGTGTCCGTGTCCCAAAAAAAAAAAAACAAACAAAAACGAAAAGTCGGTAAAATACCAAACTTGGTATTTAAGTTTAGTATCTTCCAGGGATGCGACAGAAGATTTTGAGAAAAATCCCCCCACCCCAAACTACCCTTTACATGGAACTTTTTCGAAAATTTTTATTTTCGCAAAAATGGTTAAGGATTTTGATTAAAATATCATATATTAAAGATATTTACCTGACAAACAAAATGTATATCTTGAATTTTCTGGGAATAGCCTCTGAAGACTACTTTATTTTGGACGAATTTTACGGAAGTTTGCATAATTGCTAAACCGTAACACTTAGATAAAAGAAATGTAGAGTACGTTAAAACACACAATTTATGCTATATACATTTTTTTCGTGGAGTTGATCGTTTTTGAGATATTGTTTTTCGTTTCAGCTATGACAAACTCACTTTTTTTCATATAGGAATTTGTCAACTCCTGTCCATGTAAACAAAGGAATTTCAGTCACATAGCAACCAACTTTTGACTATCACTTTTAACTTATGCTACTCCCTTATTCCGCTTCTACTTACAAGGAAACAAGTAATAAGACTACTTCTGCTAATTTGTTCTCGATTAGCATGAAGTAAATAGAGGCATACGGTTTTTAACAATAATTTGTTGCAGAGATGTAGAGAAAGTCATGTGAATGGCACACATCAGATTTTTCATCAACCAACAGCAAAGATATTGCTAAATAAACATTGAAAATTTAACTCATTATGTTAAATAGTTGTTGCTGAGATAATGGGTCAAACTTTAACATTGGCAACAGATTTCAGCATTTTGACTTCTCTTAATGGAAGGAGAGGAGAGAGACAAAACTATGGGCAGAGCAACATCGGGTCTGTTTCTTTAAGTCAGGAAAAAAAAAAAAAAAAATTGCCGTAAGACCAGCTACGGCCAAACAAAGGTCACACACTTTTAAGTGAGAGATTTAATAGGGACCGTGATTCAAGTACGTACGTTTCGAGGTTGTAAAGCCAGTTGCGAATTGACACTCCAACTTCTCGCGCTATTGAGCTGGCTGCGAAGGGATGAACATAATGAAGAATGTATGCTGTGTATGCAATATGGGCTGGGGGACTCAAACAGACGACATTGAAACCTTCGCCAAACAAGATTCAAATCTGCACTCTGCATGTACTGCTAGTTAAAACCTCTTTAACTATGCATATTCTTCCACCTTCAGCAGCATTCATCGCTAACAGCGTGACGACACAGTGTCAAATACGTTTCATTTGGTAGTTGTAATATTTTATATCGACAGGGAATAGTCTACAAGAACATATTGTAATAGAAGCGAAGGCCACAGCCTAGCTGAGAGAAAACCACGCATACAGATCTAAAGGCGATAGCAGATTTTTTCAAGGAAGGTCTTATCGAAATACTCAACTTTTGAAATGGAGCATTTGGGCGTTGAGCAAAGAACAGAGCATTTAATTAAGGTAAAATCGAGGAAGGACTATAATTCCTTTCTTTTTCTTCAGTTTCTTCTCTATCTGTTTCTTTAGTTTTCAACTGAGAAACACGATGTTTTCAACAAGTTGTATGAAATAGTGCATCTTCATTTAAAGCGAGGTGAATTTAAATATTGTCATATTTAATATGAAGATTTGCCAAACCACTATCTTATACTGTTTAAAAGTCTCAATACTTGGTGATATTCTATAAACTATCTTAGCACCAGTTAATGGAAGACCTACAAAATGATAATTCCAATTTATGAGAATGTATCTATCTGCTTTGGTGAGTTATGTGGTCATAACGCGTCTTCTAATTAGCTGTGCTTCACCTGTAGTTAACGCCAAACAAACTTTAACTGAAAATATCTGTAAAATCTTATTTTGTGATTTTCTGTGAATACAAACACGCTAGCTTTTTTGTCTGTCTTAAAAGTAATATGTACAACCGACGGACAGCTGTGGAAAATGTGCATAATTCAGCATTTGTCAATGTGACTAGGAAAATCCGTGATGAATCTAGACAATATGTTCGAATTGAGGGCTTCAAGTCGATTTCTGCTGAAGCGAGAGTCGACGCTAAGAATTGCATTGCTCAACAACCTTCACTCTTCGTGTTCTTTTGTCAATGCAGTTAAGAGTCGTTACTAACCGAGCGAGGTGGCTCGGGTGTTTCGTCTGGGACTGATATTCAGGAGGTCTTGGGATCGGTTCCTCGCGGTCGACTTCTCTGACCCACGGGTTTTCCGGGGATTTACCCGGGTCACTATGGGAATGCTGGGGAGGATTCATCATTCCCCCAAATTTTCTATCTCTTAATTCCATCTCCATTTCATCACAACCAGTCTCTTTCAGGGTTGTAAATGTCGACGAGAACTGTGGCAGAGGCTTCATTACGTGGAGGTGACTGCACTCTGTAAATGCAGCTCTCGGCGGCTGGATGGTGTTAGACTGCGGACTCAGGTGTTCCTCCGGGACTGAGCACGGACTCCTGGCGTTCCCCGCGTCGAGATAAACTCATTTATTATCTTCTTTTTTTTTTTTTTTTTTCACATAAGCCGTGTGTAGGACAGAAATGGATAGGTAGAGTCAGACTGAAACATTCAATGCCCTAGTCGGGATTTGAACCACGGATCTCCCAGTCTCTAGCCGGTTGCTCTACCACCGAGTTACCAAGGCAAAATACCGGCACGGCATTAAATTTCTCAACCAACTCGCATGTTTCCCAGTAAACCACATCTTTGAGGTAAGATACCCCAATCGCAAATACTTAAGTCCCAGATATCATAGTATAGCCAACTATTATGGTAAATTATGCTACATTCACAATGAGATGCAAGGAAGCACCATTCACAATGCAATCGTAAGCGCAACTCTAGATCCGCAAGTTACATGCGAACATTTTCCAAGCGCTCCACAAGTTACAAACTGAATAACATAACCAACAATACCACTTAAGAAAATTCATTCAATCTTTTACAAAATAAATACATTACATACTAACTGACGCTCGTGGCAGTGAAGTCAAAATTATTGAAAATTGTACAAGCATAGAGACTGCAGAAAGTGATAAAGCTACACTTTTAATGAACTAAGAATTATCTCTCTGCGTCTTCGATTTATGAGAACTAATAAATCTATACACAGATGATAGTTATATCCATTAAATCAAAGAAGGATTCGCAAGGAGACTGTCATAACCTCTTGAGGGAGATTAGAGATGGCACGACACGACCAAATAGACTAGCATGAATGTACAGCAGGCCCTGCAAAATCTTGCAGTGCGATCGTTTGTTATTGAATTCATAGGAAATGCATAGAGAAAAGAAGCAGAATTCTTCCTCTTTGTATGCAACGCAAGGATAAAGTTTGGGGTTTGCAAACTCTTACGTTGCACGGCATTGCGTTGCGTCTTGCGTGTTTCTATGTGAATGCTTACATTAAATCCAAACTCTTGCGCTTACATTGCGTCTGCGCTTGCATTTCAAGTGAATGTATTAGTGTTGATTTAATTGTTTTGCCATCTGTTAGGGACCTTCCACGACGGCTATCTCCCTGTCCGGATGCCGGCGCCCTCTGAAATTACACTCATGTCATCCTTCCTCCAGGGTCTGGCGTACAAGTGTAAGTACACATATCGCTATTATACCAATATATTCAAAACGAAGTATTATCCAGAGACCATCACTGCACTCAAGAGCACATTTTAAACAAAATTTTAGGTTAGATAAACATTTTATTTACGCATGATTCAACAATGTTAGGCTCATATCTATCATCTAACAAAAACGTTTACAAACGAGCCTTAATCACTTTAGAAATGAAATCGTAAAAGTGGCTTCTAATTTTCAAAACCAGAAACGTAATCTCGACCTCCATAAAGTTTTCTGCAGTTTCCTAATTCCATGGGCCATATCCAGCATTGAACAAAATTAGGATTCTTTGTATATATTTCTCAACCACAGAGGCAGTCTTAACATAAGAAATAGTGAACAGATATTTTATAACTAACGATTCTTCTCGACTGTTGCGGTCTGTGTCATTTCGAAAATATTTGATTTGGTGGGGTCGGAGAGGAGACTTTTCATATCTTTAATTTAACGGCTTATGCATTAATAAATTCTGTAGCCTTTAAAATGTTGTCTATTGTGATTACTTAAAGAACCATTCGACCGCTGTGATAACTGTTTAGCCACCAAAATATACTTAATTATTTTTATGAGGTTCGTATATCAATCTTAGAACTCTGTAGATTGTTCCGGGGGGGTTAAGCAAACCAGCAATGCATGTTCACATATTCCAAATGTATGGAAATGAATACCAGAGAAATCTTCCTTCCTTGGATATATCACGGGGCTAAATGAAAGTGTCATTATAAGGAGTTAAAAGAGGGTTGACCATTCAAATAACACTGTGCAATAATTACATAAAGAATACGGCAGAATGAAATTAATTAGAACGCCATTCAAGATCTAAAACGCCAGTCATGCAACATTGGGCACTGCAGTTGTATTTCATTAAATTACACGAGGGATATTCTAAAATTTCTCGCTCTGGCCAAGAAAACAAACATTGAAAAGAAGATGTTTTCAATATAATTTACTTTGCTAATCAATTAATATTCTGTCCAAAGATTTATCCAACTTTTTGATACCCTCGGTAAAATAACGTTTATTTAATATTGTAAAATAACCTCATAATTAATAGGAATCTTCAACCAGCCAGCAAAATCTCTGGTAGCCAATTCTGGCTAATATGACGCTGTGGAAATTCTTGAATGCGAAGATCGGGTAATCCCAGATGTATAGGAAGGCGCATTATCGTGATGAAAGAAAACATTGCTTTACGCAAGAAGTAATTGATTCAACAGTAAAACGTACTTGGCGTGACGTTGTGGTCCTCATAAGAAGAGCAAAACCTGAAAATGCTAGAAAAACGTAGCCATTATTTTCCCAAGAGAGTCGTTTCTACATTTTTAACCTAGGGTCATTCCTGTTTGGACAGTGCCTTCACTTTGGCCTATATGAAACGTCAGAAAATCTCAAACTAAAATTGCTTCTAAACAAGTCTAATTACTCATTCTAAATGAATTGATGCTCATTTAGTTAAGTGAACAGATTTCATTGTATCAAAGCAAATTACACCATATCCTTAAATATGACCATAGCCGTGTATTTTTACTTTCTCTAGCCCCGTATGTACAATGTACATAGTGAAATACATAGAACGTATTGTATTCCAAACAAAAATTCGATATTGAGAATTCACTGGAAATACATGCTTTAGGACCCCCTGAATAAAAAAAAAAAAAAAAAAAAAAGCATTTATAGAAAAAGGTTCGTGTGTATGAGTGTGTCGTGGACAGCGTAGCTCAACAATAAAAAGACCATTAAATGCCAAACTTGCTATTTAAGTTTAGTATCTTCCAAGGATGAGACACGAACATTTTGAGAAATGTCCCCCAACCAAAACTACCCTTTACATGGAACTTTTTTCTAAAATGTTGATTTTCTCAAAAATGGCTAAAGATTTTGATTAAGATATCGTATATTAAATATATTTACCTGACAAATAAAATTTATATCTTGAATTTTCTGGGAATAGCCTCTGAAGACTACTTTATTCTGGATGAATTTTACGGAATTTTGCATAACTGCTAAACCGTAAGATATGGACAAAAACTTACCCCCCCCCCCCCAAAAGTATAGAGCACGTTAAAACAACAACTTAGGACATGTACATTTTTTTCCTGGGGTTGCTCGTTTTTGAGATATTCCTTATTATTGGTTTTAGCTTTAAAAACTTATACTTTTGCAGCCAACTTTTGAGTATCACTTTAACATATGGTCCCTTATTTCGCTCCTACTTACAAGGACAATAAGACTATTTCTGCTAATTTTCTCTCGATTAGCATGAAGTAAATAGAAGAATAAGCTTTCTAACAATAATTTGTTGCAGAGATGATGGAACACATCAGATTTTTCTAGAAGGAACGAGGCTTAAATTCAGCACGCCACCGTCTAAAACGAAGAGCAAAAATTCTTTAATGCCGAATCTGATTTTGGATTTCTATTGGAGTTAAACCTTTCAACATAAAGTAATTTATTACATCTCATACTTCAATCCTTGTAGAAAAATCTGATGTGTTCCATTCACATAACTTTCTCTACTTCTGTGTAACAAATTATTGTTAATAAGCTTATTCTTCTATTTACTTCATGCTAATCGAGAAAAAATTAGCAGAAATAGTCTTATTACTTGCTTCCTTGTAAGTAGAAGCGAATAAGGGAGTGCCATAGGTTAAAGTGATAGTCAAAACTGGTTGATATGTGACTGAAGTTCCTTTGTTTGTATGGACACGAGTTGACAAATTCCTGTATGAGAAAAGTGCATTTTTCAAAGCTGAAACCAAAAACAAGCAATATCTCAAAAACGATCAACTCCTCGAAAAAAATTTTATGTAACATAAATTGTGGGTTGTAATATCTCAAAAACGATCAACTCCTCGAAAAAAATGTTATGTAACATAAATTGTGGGTTTTAATGTGCTCTACATTTTTTGTGCGTTAAGTTTTTTTTCCATTTCTTACGGTTTAGCAGTTATGCAAAATTTCGTAAAATTCATCCAGAATAAAGTAATCTTCAGATATACATATTATTTGTCAGGTAAATATCTTTAGTATACAATATTTTAATCAAAATCGTTAGAGCCATTTTTGAGAAAATCAATATTTTCGAAAAAAGTTCCATGTAAAGGGTAGTTGGGGTGGGGGATTTTCATGAAAATCTTCGTGTCGCATCCTTGGAGGATACCCAATTTCAAGTTTGGTATTTAACGGTCTTTTCGTTTTTGAGCTATGCTGTACACAGACACACACACGGACCTTTTTCCAAAAATGTTTTTGGATTCAGAGGGACCCAAAACATGTATTTCCGATGAAATCTTGGTATCGAATTTTGGGTACATTACAATACCTTTTCTACACATATGTACATAGTACGTGTAGAGAAAGTAAAATTTTAACACCAGTTTGCTTACATGATCGTCACAATCAAATACTGCATCTCGCGCCTGAAACTTTGGTGCAGCATTTTGAGGATGGCACTAACAATTATTTTGAGAATTTTGCCATCCTCTCATGATTGAGCCAGACCTAGAACCTTTAGATTTCTGTTGTTACCAACTGGAATTAATGTGCATTTTCGATTTATATGTGATTTAAAAATTGTGCATTGCTGCTGCTACTATTAGTAGGTCCCCGCCCCTGCAAATCTATCGCCACACTTATCTTTTTAGTAGCTTAACGTCCTTTAACCTGGTTGGTCATATCGGACAATCAATGAAATTGGTGAAATTATACTCAAATGAAGCTTAAAGTTATCGACATTCGTCTTCTCAGGATAAGGGAAAACCCCGAAAAAGACCTTATCCGGGTAACTCACCCTGAGCGCAATACGATCTTTAGACTGTGAGGCAGACACGCTACCACCACACTACCCAGGCGGTAGTGGTATGTGAGAATTGACTGAAAAACTTGCTTGTACTCTTCTTTTGGTTTTGGGTTATAAGGAGTGGTATTCCTGCGAAATCTTAGTATCGAACTCTCGCTTCTCTAACATATTTATATCCCGTCATTACAGAACTCCAGTGAAACTTGTTTACATTCAGGTATTGTAAAAAGTGACAGTTCATTAACCCTCTATTTGTTTTGCATGACTTTCGTAACTACGTAACCTGCACACATGCTATAAATGCATAAGAGCGAGACGCCCGAGGAAAAACTAGAATCGCTCATTCAGGAGTCACTCACTCATCGGAACAGGTCTTCCGGAGCAGCGTTGTCGTGGAATCAATACAGAGCCGGCGTTAGGAGGGTCAGGGTGCGAGATGTACTCCCTCCCAGGGTTGCCAGCTCAACCCACAATATAACGCTAGATAACCAAAAATTCACGCAATTCTTTCAACCGTGCAACGCATCTTCCTTTGCAAGCTTTAACGTAATGGTGTCATAACATCTAATATACCTAATGCCATAAGACAAATAATAATAGCTAAACGCTCGTATGTCACAAACTAATTATGCTAAAACCAGAGAAGTTACCTATAATAGAGGAAGTATTGTATTCCAACCAAAAATGGATATAGGGGTTTTGCTAGAAATACATGTTTTGAGTCATCTGCATTAAGGAAAAAAAACTTCTAAATTCCCCTTCCGTGACGCGTGTTTGTATATCTGTGTGGGTGCGAACAGCATTAACTCAAAAACGAAATATGGAATAACCATCAAATATGGTTAATTAAGTTCATCACATGCCGAGCCTACTTTGTGAAAACATCAAGAAAATCTCAGTTTCTTATATTACTATGTACGTCGTGTATAGGGAAGGTATTGTAATGCACCCAAAAATTCCATACCGAGATTTCACCGGAAATACATGTTTTGAGACCCCCTGAATCCAAAAATAGCATTTTTAGGAAAATGTCCGTGTGTGTGTCTGTGGGCAGCATAGCTCAAAAACGAAAAGTCCGTTAAAAACCAAACTTAGTATTTAGGTTTGGTATCTTCCAAGCATGCGACACGAAGATTTTCAAGAAAATTCCCCCACCCTTTACATAGAACTTTTTTCAATTTTTTTCCCCCTCTAAAATGACTCTAACGATTTTGATTAAAATATTGTACATTAAAGATATTTACCTCACAAATAAAATGTATATCTTGAATTTTCTGGGAATAGCCTCTGAAGACTACTTTATTCAGGATGAATTTTACGGAATTGTGCATAACTGCTAAACCGTAAGAGATGGACAAAAACTTACCACACAAAAAATGTAGGGCACGTTTTAACACACACTTTATGTTGTACACATTTTTTTTCGTGGAGTTGATGGTTTTTGAGATATTCCTTGTTATTGGTTTCACCTTTGAAAAACTTATACTTTTCTCATACGGGAATTTGTCAACTCCTAGCCATACAAAAAAGGAACTTCAGTCACATAGTAATCAGCTTTTGACAATCAGTTTAACCTATGGTACTCCCTTATTTCGCTTCTACTTACAAGGAAGCAAATAATACGACTATTTCTGCTAATTTTTTCTCGATTAGCATGAAGTAAATAGAAGCATAAGCTTTTTAATAAAATTTTTTTCAGGGATGTAGAGAAAGTCATGTGAATGGAACACAGCTTTTTTTTTAACTTTCTAAAAAAATGGCTGATGACTACGATTAAAATAAATATCATATATTTAAGATGTTTCCATGACTAATAAAAAGTAAATACTAAAGTCTGCGAAGTGTACTATTCATTCTTAATGTGTTAACTGTACTGCTGGAAAACGAATTGGCAAAAAGGTACCATACAGAAACGCACATCTCGGGGAAATAGGTAATTCACGTCGCTTAAAAGCGTTTGTGGCATTACCTGTTTTTGAACTATTCGGTACTTTCTCGTAATGTAACGGAAAGAGTATAGATTTAACTTCAAAAGCATATAGCGATTCGCTTTTTAAGATTTGACTATTGCTTCAGTTATATCCCTCTTATACGTACAACGAAATGAAAAATAAAACGATTTATGCAAATTTTTATATTTCTGTATATAATTATTCCATTTACTATATAGTACAAGAGCCCAATTTGGAGCCAAGGCCTCCTCTTTTTCTTGATCAATGGAATTTCTATTTCGCAAGTTCGCAATATGCGCAAATGATAAGGGATCAACTCATCGTCCACTCATGCCATCAAAGAGCGAAATCACGACTTGTGAACGTGAAACTGACTGAATTTAGCCCACGGACTTTCTTTTAACATGCAATAAACATTACACGAGACCAATGGCTTTACCTCCCTTCCGAAGGAAGCCACAGTAAGGATTTTTTCGTTTGAAAAGTCCATCACCCACCGCCAGGTTCAGCTTGCAATCTTACGTATTAGAGGCTGCAGGGCAACCACTACACCACGGAGGACGCCGATACAGTGCTACAATTTTAAAAAAATATACATATAAAAATCTTATGTATTTCTGAAAACAAATTATTGTTCAAAAGCCTATGCTTCTATTTACTTCATGCTAATCGAGAAAATTTAGCAGAAATAGTCTTATTACTTGCTTCCTTGTACGTAGAGGTGAAATAAGGGAGTACCATAGGTTAAAGCTGGTTGCTATGTGATTGAAGTTCCTTTGTTTGAATAGACACGGGTTGACAAATTCCCGTATGAAAAAATTTAAAGCTGAAACCAAAAACAAGGAATATCTCAAAAACGATCAACTCCACGAAAAAAATGTATATAATATAAATTGTATGTTTTAACGTGCTCTACTTTTTTGTGTGGCAAGTTTTTGTTTATCTCTTACGGTTTAGCTGTTATGAAAAATTCCGTAAAATTCATCCAGAATAAAGTAGTCTTCAGAGGCTATTCCAAGAAAATATAAGATATGTATTTTATTTGTCAGGTAAATGTCTAATATACGATATTTTAATCAAAATCGTTAGCCATTTTTGAGAAAATCAAATATTTCGAAAAAAGTTCCATTTAAAGGGCAATTGGGGGGGGTTGAAGATCTTCGTGTCTCATCCTTGGAAGATACAAAACCTAAATACCAAGTTTGGTATTTAACGGTCTTTTCGTTTTTGAGCTATGCTGTCCACAGACAGACAGACACACGCTTGCACAAACACGGACCTTTTTTCAACAATGCTCTTTTTGGATTCAGGGGGATCCTAAACATGTATTTCCGGTGAAATCTCGGTTTCGAATTTTTGGGCACATTACAATACCTTATGTACATATGCGTACACAGAAACTAAAAATATAAATAATATAATGGATGCAGAAAATCATGCGAAGGTAACAGATATTATCACTGTAACTTTCAATATGCTTGGCATTTGTTCGAATGTACTCATCTTGATGATAATCAGGCTAGAATTTTCTACTATTCTCTTGACCGTGGTTTTAGTGAGCAAAATTAAGCGATCTTTCTCGTCAAACAGAATGGGACGCTACAATAGTTAAAGAGCGTCCATAAATAAAACTCAATTTCATTTTACAGACACACACACGGACATGTTTCTAAAAATTGTGTTGTTGTTTTTTTTATTTATTTATTTATTTATTTATTTATTCAGGAGGTCCCAAAACACATATTTCCTGTGAAATCTTAGTTCGAATTTTTGGGTGCAATACAATACATACTTCCTGTATACACTATTACATAGCTCTTTAACTACTGTGGTTCACAGCGTCCCATTCTAAATTGGGCGTGAAAGACCGCTTAATTTTGCTCAAAGGCCTATCTATCAGGCTTGAGGTTCTTTTACGTGCCGTAAGTCTACGACACGGGACCAACGGCTTTACTTCCCTTCCGAAGGAAGCCATGCTAAGGATTTTTAAACCCGAAAAAATCTATCGTCCTCCGCCGGGTTTGAACCCGCGACCTTGGGCATATTAAGTTACCATGGTAACCACTACACCACGGAGGGCGACTAATCTTTGGATTTAATCTCCCTTTAAAAAGTTTATGTATATTTCAAAGTTTTCAAATTTCGTATTACATTCGAGATCAAATGATGAGTTATTTAAATATATTACTTTAGTAGAGATATTAGAACACACACACACAAGATGCTAATTTGCAACAGTTATTGCAGGTTTTTAAGCTTTCTTTTCGCTTTTCTTTCCTCTGCTACAAAATATATTCGATTAGGTTTATTGAAAGCCGCAGAATGCATTCACAAGCAGTACTCCTAACTGCGGCAAAACCTAACGAGGGTGTTTAAAGAAACAAACTAGATAAGTGGCAAACTCCGGTGTTATGGCTAATGAGTGTCCTCTTGTGCCTAAAGTACAATAATTAAGAGGAAAACTAAATGAGGGTTTCACACGAACAGAACTGTTGCAGCTCGGAGAGCAGAACAGCAGTTAAGTAAAGAAACAGCAGCAATGGGATAACTCCTTTACCAAAACAATCTTAAGTGTTCCATTCACATGACTGTCTCTACATATCTGCAACAAATTATTGTTAGAAAGCTTATGCTCCTATTTACTTCAAGCTAATAAAACAAATTAGCAGAAATAGTCTTATTACTTGCTTCCTTGTAAGTAGGAGCGAAATAAGGGAGTACCATAGGTTAAAGTGATAGTCAAAAGCTGGTTGCTGTGTGAGTGACGTTCCTTTGTTTGTATGGACAGGAGTTGACAAATTCTTGTATGAGAAAAGTAAGTTTTTCAAAGCTGAAACCAATGACAAGGAATATCTCAAAATCGATCAACTCCAGGGAAAAAATGTCTACGGCATATTTTTTTTGTTTTATCGTGATCTACATTTTTTTGTGTAGCAAGTTTTTGTCTATCTCTTACTAGAATAGAGAGGCCTTTTGAGGCTATTCCCAGAAAATTCAAGGTATACATTTTATTTGGCAAGTAGACATCTTAAATATAAGAGATTTTAATCAAACTCGTTAGAGCCATTTTTAAGAAAATCAAAGTTTTCAAACATTTTTCCATGCAAAGGATAATTTGGGGTGGGGGGATTTGCTTGAAAATCTTCGTGTCGTATTCTTGGAAGATACCAAATTTAAATACAAAGTGGTTTTTAGCGGTCTTTTCGTTTTTGAGCTATGCTGCCCATAGACACACACACACGGACATTTTTCTAATTTTTTTTTTGATTCAGAGTGTCACAAAACATATATTTGCGGTGAAATCTCAGTATCGAATTTTTGGGTGGAGTGCAATACCTTCTCTATACACTATGTACATAGTGCGTGTAGAGAAAGTAACACCTTCGGCATAAGAAGACCAAGACACTCGAGTTGTTCGCACCATGCTTACGTATAGAACCATTCAATACGACTGAAGTTTGCTACAAATGTAGGTATATTAATAATCACAATAAATAATACAGCTGTGTCTGTAAATACATTGTATCACGTTTCATTTAAAAGATACAAACTATAAGAGGTGTTTCCAAAACATGTTTGATTTGCTTTAATCAGGCATGTTATCTACAATCCGGCAGGCATGAAGCGGATGGAATGAATCGTCAAATGAGCCCTCAGCCTAAAAGAAAACCCTAAAGAACCTCGAAAACTCACCAACAAACACTCAAACTCATGTTTTTAAGAGGAACGGCAGTAGGATCACTTCGTTGCTCCGCTGTCTCCAACTAAATTGTCTTACCATACCTTGTCCCTGAAACAGTCCAAAACATCCGTGTCCCGGCTTTTTACTTTCTCTACACGTACTATGTACAGTGTATAGAGAAGGTGTTGTATTGCACCCAAAAATTCCATACCGAGACTTCACCAGAAATACATGCCTTGAGACCTCCTAAATCCAAAAAACAGCATTTTGGGAAAAAGGTCCGTGTGAGTGAGTGTGTGTCTGTGGACAGCGTAGCTCAAAAACGAAAAGTATTGAGTTTTCTGGGAATAGCCTCTGAAAACATCTTTATTCTGAATGCATTTTTCGGAATGTTGCCCAACTGCTAAACCGTGAGAGTTAGACAAAACCTTACTGCACAAAAAATGTAGAGTTTGTTAAAACAGACCATTTATATTATATTTATTTTTTCTTGGAGTTGACCGTTTTTAAGATATTCCTTGTTATTGATTTCAGTTTTAAAATACTTAATACTTTTCTCATACGGGAACTTGTCAACATCTGACGACGCAAAGAAACGTATTTCGATCCCATGGCAACCACATTTTAAAGCATTTGACTGTCCGTGTATTCCCTTATTTCCCTTCTAGCTATAAGGAACTACGGCATAAAACTCTTTCTGTTAATGTTTATCTCGCTTAGCATGAAGTAGATAGAAGAATAAGCTATTAACAATAATTTGTTACAGAGAGGTAGAGAAAACCATTTGAATGGAGTACATCAGATTTGTTTGTAGAGTTAACGTTTTCGAGATATTCCGGATTATTGGTTTCAATTTTAGCAACTTAAACTTTTCTCGTTGTATACTCCTGGCAATCAAAGCGATAGAATTTAAAGTGTTTCACTGTGTTTTCAAGGGCGATATTATCGCGTTAGCCTCTGTTTCCCTTCTTCTTACAAAGACTGACGTTTATCTTGATTAGCACAATGCAGATAATAGATTGCCAAACAGTTTGAGGACATCATGTGAAAGGAACATATGAGATTCCTTCCCTTCTACTTACAAGGGACCAAGTAACAAGGACAATTTCTGCTAAATTTTACCATAATTTGTTACAGAGATGCAGAGAAAGACATGAGAATGGAACACATCAGATTTTTTTAAATAATCAGTCATTTTCACAATCTCAAAAATGTTGACAGTGCAGGTAGAAAAAAAATTAACTAATGAGGTTTTTTTTTTTATTTTATTTTTTTTTTTTTTTAAAGCGGATTTGAGGATGGCCAATTGAGAATATGAATAACAATTTGATTGCGTAATTGTAAATTGATATGTAATGTATTTTAATGATCGGTCGTGATAAGACCATAGTCAAAACGACCTCAAATAAACATAAAAAAAAATCTGATTTGTTCCATTCAGATGACTTTCTCTACATATCTGCAGCAAAGCTTATTCTTCTGTTTACTACATGTTAATCGATAAAAATAAGCAGAAATTGTATTATTACCGTTTCCATGTAAATAGAAGGGAAATAAGGGAGTACCATAGGCTATAGCTATGGTCAAATGTTTTAAAAACTGGCTGCTATGTGATTGACGTTCCCCTTGTATGGCCAGGAGTGGACAAATTCCCGAATGAGAAAAGTGCAAATATTTTAGAGCTGAAAACAATAACAAGAAATATCTCCTAAGCGGTCAACTCCACGGAAAACAAGTATAAAACATAAATTGTATGTTTTAATGAGCCCTACAGTTTTTGTTAAGTTTTTGTCTATCACAGTTATTAACAACTCTACAAAATTCATCCATAATAAAGATGTCTTCAGAGGTTATTCCCAGAAAATTCAAGATATACATTTTATTTGTCATGTAAATAACTTTAATATACGATATGTTAATCAAAATGGTTAGAGCCATTTTTGATAAAATCAAAAATTTCGAAACTTTTTCCATCTAAAGGGCAGATTTTCTTGAAAATGTTCGTGTCGCATCCTTGGCAGATAGTGAACTTAAATATCAAGTTTGGTATTTAACGGACTTTTCGTTTTTGAGCAATGCTGCACACACACACAAACACATGGACATTTTTCTAAAAATGCTTATTTTGGATTCAGAGGGTATCGAAACATCTATTTCCTGAAATCTCGGTATGGAATTTTGGGTGCAATACAATACCTTCTCTGTACACTATGTGTATAGTACGTGTAGAGAAAGTCAAAAGAATAACTATTTGGTCAAGTTGTACAGTGTCAAGATAAGTTCTTTTAACCTTGCACTAACCCGAATGTTCGATATTATACTCGTATAAGTTCAATCGTAAAAATAAACGAACATCAATGTATCACTTCTCTGAGCACACAGTTGTACTACGAGAGGAATGACAGGAACTAAATACCCTAAGGGGGAGTTGGCTCAAGTAACACATTCCGCAGTTTTTTTTTTTTTTTTTTAGAGATCATTAATTTTTAAGCATTTTGTATGTCTTATTCCACATTTTGAATATACGAGGTAGTCCAGAAAGTAAGTTCCGTTTCAATTTATCTCCGCTGCAGCGCTGCGATCGCAGTTCCGCACATGCGCGGTAGAAGCTCTGTATCAAGGAGAAGAAACGTGCGCCATTTTGAGATCGCTGTCAGCCACATACGCTTTGTTGTGCTTGTTTACAATGTCGGTGTTGATTGAAAATCCCGCCGCTTGTGAAATCAGATCTGTGATTCGTTTTCTGAATGCTAGGAAAGTGAAACCAATTGAAATTTATCGGCAAATTTGCGAAGTTTACGGACAAAATGCGAGGAGTGATTCAATGGTGAGAAGATGGGTCCGACAGTTTAATGAAGGACGTAGTGAAGTGCACGATGAAGAACGAAGTGGGCGTTCCATCTTTGGTTACAGAAGAACTGGTTCACGCGATTGATGACAAGATCCAGGAAACCCGCAAGTTTACAATTAGTGCTCTCGCTAGGGAATTTCCCCAAAGCTCACGATCACTTATTCATGAAATTGTTACCGAAAAACTGAAATTTTGTAAACTTTGCTCACGTTGGGTACCAAAGATTCTCTGAGCAACACAAAACAAAATGGATGGGTAGTGCACTTCAGTTTTTAACCCGTTATGATGAAGACGGCGAAGAATTTCTGACACAGATAGTCACAGGAGATGAGATTTGGGTTTCTTACGACACCCCTGAAAGTAAGCGGCAATCAATGGAATGGAGGCACACTTCCTCCCCAGCAAAGGTTAAGCCGAAACAAATCTTGACACCTCGAAAAATGATGTGCACAGTGTTCTGGGACTGGAAAGGCATCTTACTCATTGATTTCTTACCGCGTGGTCAAACAATCAAAGCAGATGTTTATTGCGAGACACTTAGGAAATTACGCCGCGCAATACAGAATAAGCGCCGAGGATTGCTGTCAAAAAGTGTTGTTTTTCTTCACAACGCACGACCACACTGCAAATGTGACGAAAAACCTCCTACAGGGATTTGACCATCCTCCGTACAGCCCTGACCTCGCTCCTAGCGACTTTCATCTCTTACATCTCAAGTCTTTCCTTGGCGGTCAACACTTCAACAATGACGAAGAGCTGAAAGAAAATGTTTCCAACTTTTTTGAAGACACAGGCGGCAAACTTCTATGAAGAATTCAAATTCTTCTCGGGCTTCTAGTCAGGTAAAAACCTGGCTTGACACCAACGTTTCGAAGAAGTGCATCTTCCTCGTCTTCAGGGTGAACTGAACTGATTTATTACCAAACGGAACTTACTTTCTGGACGTACCTCGTATATCTTCAATACATAACACAAAGAGTAGACAAACAAAAGTGGCACCTGAATAGTTCGGAAGCATTATTTACAATTCCACCCGTGATTCAAGAAACTGGATTAAACAGTTTTTAACGCCAGGTTTTACAAATCAATTATTCAATTATAATATCAGTATACCACCTGTGCCTTAAACGTTTTAAGTCAACGGGTTAAGAAAATGATAATCACTATGGGTTTATAGCAAACAAAAGCGACATAAAATATCTGAGTAACAATTCTGCATCGCCAATAACAGAGTTAAATTATTCCTCAACAACTGTCGATTGAAGGCGTGTGCTTGTCACAGAATTTGTTAAACCAGTTAATGCACCGTGTCAGAATGAATGATTTTTCTCAGGCTATTGACAGAAAATTAATGATACACATACCTATATTTGATCATGTTAATAGGCCAATGTTATAAAATACCATCAAAATCTTTAGCCAAATTTTATAAAATAAGAAATGAATGTTTTATACGAGGGTTGGGGCAGAAGTCATGCCAACTTATTTATTTTTCTTGTAGATATGTGAGCGGATCACAAACGTATATGGGTCGTGTGGAAGTTCTGCAGGCATAGTGTGTATGCAGAACAACAGATGGCTCTGTGATAGCTGGTAGTAGCGCAGCGAGGGCTTACATTAAAATAGCCGTTCTCAGAGGGAGAAATGCGCGATGGAATGTCACAGTGAATTAGTGGAAGCCCTTAGGAATAATACCCTACCATAGCGTAGAGTAGCACGGTGGGTAGGAAAGTTTCAGCAAGGACGTGTGTCAACCAGTGATGAGCAACGTTCGGACGACCTGTCAGTGTGCGGACCGACGTGGCACGTGCCGTCATCGAGCAACTCCTGGATGAAGACACAATGGACGCTACTGGAGTTAGAGAGGGCAAGTGGCATCGAGTAACGCACCGTCCACAGGATATTGCGTAATGAGCTGCAACTACGCAAAATTACATCGCGGTGGGTGCACGGAAGTTCAAGAGTGGGTGCGCTATGCAATATGCTCCGACCACCTTTCACGTTGGCAACAGGACGGCGATCAATTCTTGTCGTGAATAATCGTCATCGATGAATTTTGGGCCAGGGCATACGAATCAGAACTGAAGCATCAGTCCGCGGAGTGGCGTCTTGCTGGATCACCAAGGAGGCAGAAATTCCGTCAGAATCCTTCCCCAGTCAAATTGATGGTGATCTTCGCGTATGGCATCAGTGGTGTCATAGTTTGCCACTTTGTACCACACGACAGAACAGTGACCACACAGTAATACAGGGACTTCCTGGTGCGACAGGTAAGACGTGGCGTTCGGGAGAAACATCCGGATCTTGTGGACAGTGCAATAATCCTGCACGACAATGCAAAACCAAATAAAGCAGAGTGTATAGGGCAGCTACTGCGTCTTTGGGGATGGGAAGATCTGGAACACCCACCGTACTCTCCGACATTTCGCCCTGTGATTTTGATCTCATTCGAAAGATTAAGGAACCACTATGTGGTAGGCGGTTTGCAACACGAGAGGACATTGCTAATGCTGTGCGCGAGCAGATGACCCGATTCACACATGGTGCGGCAAATGCTGCAGCAACTGGTATTCAGCGCCTTCCATATTGTTGGCAGCGTGTAGTGACAGTAGCAGAGAACTACTTTGAGGGTTTTAGGCCCAGGTTTGTCATTCAAACTATATGTGTACTGTGTCGTCATTCTTTTGCACCGTAAAGGCCATATTGTCCTATATACTACCGTAATAAATTAGTGTGTTACGATATTCAGTGCTATTCATCGTCCATACATGTACTTAACACCTTGTCCTTTCCATTTGTATGTGTCAGATTTTCCAACCGAACTGGTATCTTCAAGAAAATATATAGTTGCCATGACTTTTGCCCCAACCCTCGTATATAAAGGATACTTTGGGGAGGTTTATGCTTAAATTCTCTCTCTCTCTCTCTCTCTCTCTCTCTCTCTCTCTCTCTCTCTCTCTCTCTCTGTATTTCTCTCTCTCATGTGCGCGCTTTTCTGGAAGAATCAGTGGATCTCAAAAACATAGTGATAAACTCTCGATCACAATTTTGAGTGGAATGCAATACTTCCATTAATGTATACTGGCTGGTGGGATATACACCAATCAGTGATGAGAAAAGTGTAACCACAAGTTGTGTTATAAACAGCTTACTGTGCCGTGGGATACTGAAATATCCTTGCAATTGAATTCAATGGTTGATCAAACTCTCCTTTTGTTTTTTAAATTATGTATACAACAATATCAGTGCAATTTAATGCATTTGACATTTAAAGTATATAAGAAAAACAATACAGAAAACGTGTACTTGTGATAATTTTAATTGTTTTCTCACAGAAACCGTATGTAGGACAGAAGTTGGATAGGTAGAGTCAGACTGAAAAATGGAATGCCATAGCCGGGATTAGAACCAGATCTCCCGGCTTCTAGCCGGTTGCTCTACCACTGAGCTAACATGACATTGAATTTCTCAATTGACTCGCATGTTTCCCGGTAAACCACAAGGTGATCTCAAAATAATTTGAGCATGTTGCCATGGAAGCTAGAGACCGGGAGATCCATGGTTTAAATTCCGGCTATTGTTCAGTCTGACTCGACCTATCCAACTCATGTGTACTTAGTTTTGTAATGCTTCCCTCCCCGTAATACTTCCAGAAAGGCTCATACCTATAGCGGCAAGGTCATTTGGAATATATCAGTAGCTTTAGATATGATTGATTTTATATTTGTGTTAGATCACATAAGCTTATTAACCAACAACATATACGCAGTGCTCGAAATGGGCCGTATACCATAGCGGTACTTCTCTGCATCAGCGAATTTCATACGATCCTTTTTACTTGAGAAAAATCAAACCGGTATTCGGCTAAGTTATATTTAACACAAAGTCATAAAAGTAGTACACCAAATCATACTCACGTTATGCTATTCGAATCACAATACATACAATTTTGGATCAGACGGTACTTGCAAATGCAGACAAAAAAAATCTGATGTGTACCATTCACATGACTTTCTCTATATACCTGCAACAAATTATTCTTAAAAAGCTTATGCTTCTATTTACTTCATGCTCATCTAGAAATATCTGAAGTGTTCCATTCACATGACTTGCTCTATATCTGTGTAAATGATTATTGTTAATAAGCTTATCTTTTATTTATTTCATGCTAATCGAGAAAAATTAGCAGAAATAGTCTTATTTCCTGCTTTATTGTAAGTAGAAGCGAAATAAGGGAGTACCATAGGTTAAAGTGAAAGCCAAAAGCTGGTTGTTATGTGATTGATGTTCCTTTGTTTGTATGGACAGAAGTTGACAAATTCCTGTATGAGAAAAGTATAAGTTTTTCAAAGCTGACACCAAGAAAAAGGAATATCTCAAAAACGATCAACTCCACGAAAAAAATGTATATGACATAAACTGTGTGTTTTAACGTGTTCTACATTTTTTGTGGGTTAAGTTTTTGTCTATCTCTTACGGTTTAGTAGTTATGAAAAATGCATCCAAAATAAAGTAGTCTTCAAAGGCTATTCCCAGAAAATTCAAAATATACATTTTATTTATCAGGTAAATAACTTTAATATACGATATTTTAATCAAAATCGTTAGAGCCATTTTTTAGAAAACCAAAATTTTCGAAAAAAGTTCTATGTAAAGGGTAGTTTGGGATGGGGGTTTTCTCTCAAAAGCTTCGTGTCGCATCCCTGGAAGTTACTAAACTTAAATACCAAGTTGTTACTAAACTTAAATTTTCAAGTTTGGTATTTTACCGACTTTTCGTTTTTGAGTTATCGTGTTCACAGACACACGGACACACACACGGACTTTTTTCTGAAAATACTTTTTTTTGGATACAGGGGACCCTAAAACATATATTTCCGGTGAAATCTCGGTATGGAATTTTTTGGTGGAGTGCAATACATTCTCTATACACTATGTACATAGTGAGTATAGAGAAAGTAAAAATGTAAATGGCGTGTTATTTATGGACGCTCTTTAACTGCTGTGGTTCTCAGCGTCCCATTCTAAATTGGGCGTGAAAGACCGCTTAATTTTGCTCAGAGGCCTCTCTATCAGTTTGGGGTTCTTTTCTGTGCCGTAAATCTACGAAACAGGACCAACGGCTTTACTTCCCTTCCGAAAGAAGCCATACTACACTCGAAAATATCCCTCGTCCCCCGCCAGTTTTGAACCCGCGACCTTGGGTATACAGACGCATGCTACTCAATCAACAATGCAGTAATATTAATAAACAGTCTTAATCAGTTGGTAGTTTGTAAATACCAATGTTGTGTGGCTAAGCCAAGCAACATTCATCCTTAAAGAATGGATCCATTACAAGTTAATAATCTGGTCGCCAGTTTGTAAAGAAACACACAGAAAATAGTTTAAAACTTAACTCATAACAAAGATGAATACATTAGACAAATTTATAATCAAAAAGAGAAAAATTTGATGTGATCCATTCACATGACTTTCTCTACATCTCTGCTAACAAATTATTGTTAAGAAGCTTCTCATTCTATTTACTTCATTCTAATCGAGAAAAAATTAGTAGAAATAGTCATATTACTTGCTTCCTTGTAAGTAGAAGGGAAATAAGCGGGTAGCATAGGTTTAAATGATAGTCAAACGCTGGTTGCTATGCGATTAAAGTTCCTTTGTATGGACAGGAGTTGCCAAATCCTATATGAGAAAAGTGTAAGTTTTTTAAAGCTGAAACCAAAAACAAGGAATATCTCTAAAACGATCAACTCCAGAAAAAAAAAAAGTATATAACATAAACAGTGTGTTTTACCGCTATCTACATTTTTTGTGTAGTAAGTTTTTATCTCTCTCTTACGGTTTCGCAGTTATGAGAAATTCCGTACATTTCATCCAGAATAAAGTAAGCTTCAGAGGTTATTCCCAGAAAATTGAAGAAATGCATTTTATGTTAGGTAAATATGTTTAATATACGATATTTCAATCAAAACCGCTAGACCTATTTTTGAGAAAATTAAAATTTTCGAAAAAAGTTCCTTGTAAAGGGTAGCCTGGGGTGGGGGGATTTTTCTCAAAATCTTCGTGTCGCATCCCTGGAAGATAGTAAACTTAAATACCAAGTGTGGTATTTTACCGACTTTTCGCTTTTGAGTTATCGTTTTCACTCACATACACACACGGACCTTTTTCTGAAAATGCTTTTTTTTTTTTTTTTTTTTTTTTTGATACAGGGCACCCTTAAACATACATTTCCGGTGAAATCTCATAATCGAATTTTCGGTTGGAGTGCAATACCTTCTCTATACACTATGTACATAGTACGTGTAGAGAAAGTAGATACAAATTAATGGTGACATACGTATACATAATATTGCAGTAGTTATAGTGCGTCTAGTGCTTCCAGTACTAACGTTTGTCCTTCTCAACAACGGATTTAAATTCAGAACATTTTCCTATATACTGGAACCGAGTGCAGTGGCTTCAGAAAATGATTGGTTTATGATTGATAATGAGAAACTAGGTTGCAGGGTGTGTCGTGATGTGTGTTCTGCCGGTGGTATGCCTGATGATGAATGCGGCCGCTAAAGCAGCACATTTTGCGATTTTCTGGAGACTATAAACATGATGCAAAAGTTATAACTAATTTTATCGTAAAGAACGTGTATCGGCACTTTATATTTCCATTTCGAGCACTGCTTATACATTGGAATGCACTATTTTGGTTGGTAATGACTCATTTGCGAATGTAGTCATGGACAGCATGAATGAATTTCAACACGTCGCTCTGCCAAGTGCGGGTTTTCAGGAATGCAAAGCACGCCATGCCGTGGCGCGGTTCCATGTTCCAAGCTATGTCCATTGAGAGCACAGGAATCCGCCGCCGTCTTCTGGGATCCATGATGAGCAGAAAGGCTTCATCGACCAAATCTTCAATCTCTTGTGTTACTCACATGACTTTCTCTAGCTGCTCTATAAACAAACTTCTTACATAAGATTATTCTTCTTTCTACACAATGCTAATTGAGATAAACATTAGCAGAAGGTTATTACTAAATCCCTTATAAGTAGAAGGTAATTAAAGGAATGCTCTACGCTAAACCGACAGTCAAATGTTTTATAAGCTGTCGTTATACGATTGTCATTGCAAAGCGCTTCTTTGCTTGCACACTTCCTGTATGAGAAAAGTGTAACTAACAATTGAAACCAATAACAAAGAATATCTCGGAAACGGTTACCTCCACAACAAAATGTGATGGACATAAACTGTGTATTTTGACGAGATCTACATTTGTGTGGAGTATCTTGTATCTCTTAAGGTTTAGCAGTTAAGCAAAATTCATCCAGAATAAAGAGGTCTTCAGAGGTTATTCCCAGAAAACCCAACATATACATTTCATTTGCCATGTAAATATCTTTAATATATGCGGTATTTTAATCAAAATCGTTAGCCATTTTTCAGAAAAACAAAATTGTCATGTAAGGGGTAATTTCTTGGATTTTCTAACGACTAATTGAACGCCCCTCGTACGTTTCCCACATTAGTTATTATAGTTAGTAGAGGAAATGAAAATTTCAACCGCCAAAAATGCCATACCTATATTTTACTGAAAATTCTTTTTAAGATCTTAAAACGAAGAGAGAGAGAAAGGTGTCTTGTAAAAAGTTCAGGATCTTCCAATGATGTAATTCTAAGATTTTCAAGAAAATCTCAAGGTAGCTAATCTTCATGCAAATGTTTCGGTTTTTTTCTTCTTTCTTTTTAATCAAAAAAATAACTAAGGACCGATTAAAATAGCTTATGTTTATATATTTTTATGACACTGTATATGTCTAATTTTCTGAGGCTGAATTTGTATGCGTTGTAATCCATAATATATACGCAAAAACTTACACAAAAAATGTAGATCATATTGAAACACTCAATAAATATAAAAACGTGCTATGTTCCATTCACATGACTTTCTCAACCTGTATTGCAAACAATTTGTTCTTACAAAACATTATCCTTTTATCTACATAATCCTAATCGAGAGAAACATTAGCAGAACTTGTCTTATTGCTTGCTTCCTTCTAAGCAGAAGGGAAATAAGGGAATATACTATGCTAAAGCCACATTCAAATCTTTTATACTGGTCGATTTGTGAACAACTGAAGTTTGGTTCGCTTTGCATTGTCACTAAAACAAAAGACGGATGAAACGAAAGGTGACGCCATTTGAGAAAAATTACGCAGTATAAAAGTGAAACAAATAACAAGGAATATATTGAAAACGGTCAACTCTACAACAAAAATGTGTAAGACAAATTGTGTATTTTAACGAGATCTATAATTTTTGTATAGTAAGTTATTGTTTGTTTCTTACGGCTTACCAGCTATGCAAAATTCATGCACAATTAACAGGTCTTCAGAAGCTTTTCCCAGAAAGTCCAAAATATACATTTTATTTGATATGTAAATAGTTTAATGTACGGTTTAATCAAAAGCGTTAGAGCCATTTTTGAAAAACTCAACATTTTCAAAAAGCTTTTCATATAAACGGTAATTGGGGGGTGGGGGTACTTGAAAGATGCTAAATTTAAATACCAAGTTAGGTGTTGACGGTTTTTCAGTTTTTCTATGCTGTCCACAGACAGTCAGACAGACAAACAAACAAACAAACAAACACACACACACACACACACATAGAACTTTTATTATTATTTTTTTTTTTTTTTACTCAGGGAACCTCATAACATATTTCTGGCGAAATCTCGACATTGAACTTTTGGGTGGAATGCACATGAACATAATAGTAGAGATAGTAAAAATATCTGGTCTTGTGGTTATGCAAGCAAGTGAATTTAGCGACCCGCTTTATGAAGATTCGACTGTCCTTTGTATTCCCGATGTAAAATAAACTGAATGTTGGATGGGCAGTGTCAGACCGAAAAACACAATCCACGGATATTCAGTTTCCTCTCAGTAGCTCTAACCACTGAGCCACCATGGCACTAAATTCTCCAACTGACCCGCTTCTTCCCCATAAGGTGATCTCAAATTATTTTGAATGGCGACTTACAATGTCGTAAGTAAGTCCCGAGCTTCATAGTTTAACCAATATTAGGTCAACCAGTGTTCTTTTACATACCGTAAATCTACGGTTTTACTTCTCTGCCGAAGAAAGCCATGCTAAATATAGGAGGAGCATACAGCGAAAAGAGCATTGAAGCAATTTCTGCGTACTTTCATTATAGAGACACAAACATATACGTTTATAGATTTTGTGAAAAAAATAGTAGAGGAATTCGTGAGTGAAAAGATGTGATGTGTTCCATTCACATGACTTTATTTACACCTCTGAAACGAATTGTAGTTAAAAAGCATACTCTTCTATCTACTTTATGATAATCGAGATAAACATAAACAGAAATTGTCTTAATTACTTGCTTCCTTGTAAGTAGAAGGAAAATAAGGGAATACACTTGGCTAATCGGAATGTCAACTCTCTTTAAAGCTGGTTGCCATGTGGTTGAAACCCGTTTCTATGCACGGTCAGGAGTTTACAACATTCCGAGTGAGAAAAGTATAAGTATTTTAAATCTGAAACAAATAACAAGGAATATCTCAGAAATTGTCAATTCCACAAAGAAAACCCTTTATGGCCTAAATTGTGTGTTTAACGTGAACTACGTGTTTTGTTTCGTAAGTTTCTATCTATTTCTCAGTTTACCAATTACCAAAATTCAGGAAAATTCATTCAGAATAAAGAGGTCTTTAGAGGCTATTCCCAGAAAATTCAAGATATACATTTTATCTGTCATATAAATACGTTTAATATATGGTATTTTAATCAAAATCGTTAGCTATTTTTGAGAAAATAAAAAATTTCGAATTTTTTTCCTTGTAATGGGTAGTTTGGGGTGGGGGAGTTTTCTCAAAACCTTCTTGTCGCATCCCTGGAAGATGCTAAGCTTAAATACCAAGTTGGGTATTTAACCATTTTTCATTTTTGAGTTATCGTGTATTTTTTTGTTACAGGGGGCCCTAAAACGTGATTTCCGGTGAAATCTCGGTATCGAATTTTTGGGTGGAATGCAATACCTTCTCTATACACTATATACATAGTACGTGTAGAGAAAGTAAACAATATTTTACTTCAGTTTTTCATCAGGTAATCGCATTTCTCGAGATGTATTACTTGTGAATGGAAATATTGATCATTAAATATTTAATATTATTATTAAATTAAGGGATAGTTTATGATATAAACAAATCTTGATACTTGACTTTTAGACTCTGGGAAAAATTATGAGCACGCCTACAGCTTCCAAAACATCCCCATACCTAATTTTCAACTCCTAACATACGAATCAGTCGACACAAAAACCTTGTACACCTGTACTATAGGACCCGATCGAAAGTATAAGCTGCCCAAGATACCGCACATTTTATTATAAAATAGGAACTAGTAACCAAATAGGTTAACATACAATTTTCATGAGCTTCCCAACCTCTTATTTTACTTTCTCTACAAGTACTAAGTACATAGTGTATAGCGAAATTCGATACCGAGATTTCACCAGAAATAGACGTTTTACGGTCCCCTGTACTCAAAAAAAAAGTATTTTCAGAAAAAGGTTCGTGAGTGTGTGTGTGTCAGTATGTCTGTGAACACGATAATTAAAAAACGAAAAGTCGGTAAAATACCATACTTGATATGTAAGTTTAATAACGTCCAAGGATGCGAGGAAAAACCCCCAACCCAAACTACCCTTTACATGGAAGAATTTTCGAAAATTTTGACTTTCTCAAAAATGGCTCTTAACGATTTTGATTAAAATATTAAATATATTTATATTGCAAATAAAAAATATATATCTTCAATCTTCTGGGAATAGCCTCTAAAGACCTCTTTATTCTAAATGAATTTGTTAATATTGCGTAACCTGTAAACCGTAAGAGATACAGAAAAACTTTCTACACGAAAATGTAGATCACATTAAAACACACAATGTCCTATACGCTTTTTTTTTCTCTTCTTTTTTTCTAGTGGAGTTGATCGTTTTAGTGATATTCCTTGTTATTTGTTTGAGATTTAAATTTCTGACTTTTCTCACACGGAAAGTTGTAAACTCCCTGCACTGCATAGACCACATGGCAACCAACTTTTAAAAGATTTTGACTATTGTTTTTGTCCAGTGTATTCCATTATTTCCCTTTTACTTACAAGGAAGCAAGTAATTTAGACAATTTCTACTAATGTTTATCTAGATTATCATAAAGTAGATAAAGGATTAAGCTTTTTAGCAATAATGTGTTACAGAGATGTAGAGAAGGTCATGTGAATGGTACACAGAAGATTTTTTACGTTAAGCCACCTTGGTTTAAAGCCTTTGCTGGAGAATTTCTGAGGCTTTCTCTCGTGCTTTACTATTATTATTACTATACTCTCAAAGTGATTTTAAAGCGGAGTTCATTACTGGCAGCTTGCAGTCACACTAAACTTTTCTCCCTATGCAAACTCTCATTTCGTGCAGCTTGCTAGCTCAGGGCTAGTCCCTAATGAGGCGTCTGCCCGCAGGGACTCGCCCCAGTGTACGTTGCCAGTTTTATTGGGCCCCTCATTTCGAATTATATAATAGCAGATAATACCATCCCTCTGTTTGCCGTTAACTATCCTGCACATCACTCCTTGGTTTGTACACAAATAAATCGATTTGGAGCATTTGTAAAGACTGGAATTTATTGTCTCCGTTTATCGTCATTTTGCCCAGCTCCAGCAATACGTTCAATCAGGGCGAAGTGTAACACAAATGTCTATAATCAAGCATGTTTTTGTAGATTGACATTCTCCACATCTCAGCGCCAAATTATTGTTAAAAAATTAGCAGAAATAGTCTATTACTTGCTTACTTGTAAGTAGAAGCGAAATAAGGGAGTACCATAGGTTAAAGTGATAGTCAAAAGCTGGTTGCTATGTGACTGAATTTCCTTTGTTTGTATGGACAAAAGTTGAAACATTCCTGTATGATTAGAGTATAAGTTTTTTAAAGCTAAAACCAATAACAAGGAATATCTAAAAAAAAGATCAACTACACGAAAAAAATGAATATAACATCAATTGTGTGTTATTGTGATCTACGTTTTTGTGTAGTAAATTT
Organism: Hymenopus coronatus; assembly: GCA_030762935.1. Classification (NCBI taxonomy): domain Eukaryota; kingdom Metazoa; phylum Arthropoda; class Insecta; order Mantodea; family Hymenopodidae; genus Hymenopus; species Hymenopus coronatus. The sequence goes on along the minus strand of CM060881.1, from coordinate 169,522,572 downwards.
TTGTCTATCTTTTACCGTTTGCAAATATACAAAATTCCATAAAATTCAAGATATGCATTTTGTCAGGTAATATCTTTAATATACGACATTTTAAACGAAATCGTTAGTCTTTTTGAGAAAATCAAAAACGTTTAAAACATTTTCCATGTAAGGGTGGTTGGGGGTTAGGGGATTAACTTGAAAATCTTCCTGTCGCATCCAAGTTTGGTATTTAACAGTATTTTCGTTTTAGAGCTATGCTGTTCGCAGGCAGCTATGCATTTTAGGATTCAGGGGGACCCTAAACATGTATTTCCGGTGAAATCTCGGTATCGAATTTTTGGGTGGAATACAATACCTTCTCTATACACTATGTGAGAGCAGAGAGAAAGTAAAAGTTAAAAGTAGATGGATGGAACACATTTTTACTTTCTCTACACGTACTATGTACATAGTGCATAGAGAAGTTATTGTATTGCACCCAAAAATTCCATAACGAGGTTTCACAGGAAATATATGTTTTGAGATCGTTGAATCCAAAAATGCATTTTTAGAAAAATGTCCGCATGTGTGTGTGTGTGTGTGTGACTGTAGGCAGCATAGCTCAAAAATGAAAAGTCCGTTAAATACCAAACTTGGTATTTAAGTTTAGTATCTTTCAAGGATGCGACACGAAGATTTTCAACAAAATTCCTCCACCCCCAACTGCCCTTTACATGGTCAAATTTTCGAAAATTTTATTTTCTCAAAAATGGCTGTTATGGTTTTGATTAAAATCTCTTATATCTAAGATATTTACATTGCAAATAAAATGTATATGTTGAATTTTCTGGGAACAGCATCTGAAGACTAATTTCTTCTGGATGATTTTTTCTGAGTTTTGTAAACCGTAAGAGATAGACAAAAAACGTACTTAATAGAAACTGTAGAGGTCGTTAAAAATAGGCAATTTATGTTAGGTATATTCATTTTTTCGTGGATTGATCGGTTTTAAGATATTCCTTGTTATTGATTTCAGCTATAAAATACTAGGTGCTACTTTTTCATAAAGAAATTTGTCACCTCTTGATCATAAAAAAGAACTTCAGTCACATAGCAACCAGCTTTTGACTATCACTTTAAACTATGGTACTTCCTTATTTCCCTTCTATTTACATGGAAGCAAGTAATAAGACGATTTCTGCTAATTTTTTTCTCCATTAGCATGAAGTAAATAGAACAATAAGTTTTTTAACAATAATTTGCTGTAGAGATGTAGAGAAAGTCATGTGAATAGAAAATATCAGATTTTTTTAAACAAGCAACAGACGCGAAAACTGCAATTAAATTCAAAGGTAACTGTAAAATAACATTAGAAGCCAGGGTATGATATGCATCTTGATTCACTTCAGCCGTATGGGAGATGCAGGCAATGGCGGTCATCGCTGTAATATCACTTCGTAAGGACTTAGAAATGTCTATCGTGTTCTGCGCTCTGTTCGCAAACAGAGAGAACCATTTCAATAGTAACTTCATTGTTGAGTTGTAACTTTACGAGATTAGAAGTGTTTTTTTCTGTATTTAGCAGTTTACTTATAATTTCGTCCAGAAAATTAAGACATTGTAAGTATAATTCATTGTTTTAAATTTGCTCAATCTTTTATAAAACGAGTAGCTTATTTATTGCTGGTTAGTGGAATAATTTTTGTTTTGAGAGAGAACACTATTTCTTGGTCATGAAGTAACGTTGTTCGTGAAGGTAATGGCGTCTATGTGACCGTCATTCCGTGCACGTGACCGTCATTCTCTTAAAATTCAATTAAGCATTTATTATTATTATTATTATTATTGTTATTATTTGTTTAAACAATCTTCTTACAATATTAATAACAGTATCAGTTAAGACCCTAAAAGTAATGCAATGAACCTCGCAGGCTATACAGTCTGATGTAACTAAAATGTGAACAAGAACGATGTGGGCAATAGCACGATTAATTCTGTCTTGGTTAGCGCACCTATACGGCAAACAGGAAATTCAATAATTTCATTTTCAAGATTTTTCCATTTTCATAATTTTCATAACTTATATAGGTTCTTTTTATTATTTAACTTCATTTCTTTGAGAAATGTTCTAATAAAATAAGAACGATAAGGTTTAAATGTTTAACTTCCTTATTTGACGTTACAGTATCTTAGCGACCTGCACATGCTGGTCAGCGCAATTTATATTAATTTTGAATTATTAGCACTACTTAGCAATAACTTAGCATCCTAAATGTATGTACACATTTAGTAAATACTTCTAAAGACAACATATCAATTTACAGAAAAAAGCCAACCTCTCCTTGGGGGGAGGGGGGGACTGCAACTCCTAACCCTTAGTTGCCTGCATTAGTATTATTATTATTATTATTATTATTATTATGGTTAGTGTTTATGGGCGCTCAACTACAAGGTCATCAGCGCCCTTATTAAACAAATCATTGCAAAAGCCAGAGATAAAGCTGAATAAGAAATATTTTACATAAGAACGAAAGATTAATCTAAAAATTAATGTAAAAAGGTAATCATAGAAAAAACCACATATTGGTGATTTGAGAAAGGGAAAAAAATCAAAATCGATAAAAATTTAAAAATCTTAGCTACCGCTCAATAATCGTCCGCCAGGGCTTCTGCAAAACTGACTGGCAGTTGCACTGATTCCCGAATATGTGCTAGACTAACACAATCTAGCAACACATGACGAACAGACAAATCTTCTCCACAAAGCGGACACAATGGAGCAGATTCACTCTTAAAAAGAAAACTATGTGTAAAATTGCAGTGGCCAATACGCAAACGAGCCAAAATTACTTCCTCGAGAATGACGAGAAGAAGCTACCCAGTTTGTTGGAAGGTCTTTCACTACTGTAAGCTTGTTTCCGCAGAGAGCTGACCACTCTTCGTGCCAGCACGAAAGTATCGCCCTGCGCACAACAAGCTTAAAGTCTTCCCATGTTATACAAGAAATGTTTGTACTGGGCTCGGTGGCTGCCGTCTTTGCTGCAAAATCTGCCAGTTCATTCCCTGGCAAGCCAATGTGACTAGGACCATGCACACTCCAAATTAACCCCGGAAGTATATAAAACGTGGAGGGCATCCTGGATACGCTGCACGATAGGATGATAGTTGTAGAGATCACCAAGGCTCTGAAGTACACTCAAGGAATCACTCAATATAAGGCAGTCACTTAAATTTCGACGGCCAACGTGCACAATGGCTCGATATATTGCGTATAGCTCCGCACTATAAATAGATATGCCACTATGAAAACCGAATGTATATTGTTCGGCATCATAAACAAAGGCACACCCAACACCAACGGTACACTTACTTCCGTCAGTATATATACAAGTTCGGTCATTGTAGTTTTGACAAAAATTCTAAAAAACATCTACGGATACTAGAAAAAGGCACTGTAGACTTTCGGTATGTCGTCATCCCGAGGTTTACGTGGGATGTTGTGAGTAACCAAGGTGGGTGCACCCTTTCCCCCTTGGGAAACATTCTAGGCATTACGATATCGTGCTTATGAAGGAGCATTCGGAAGCGAACACCTGGGGGTCGTAAACAAATTGAGATATTTCTATAACGTTCGTCCAGCTCGGTGTTAAAAAAAGAAGTGAACGTTGTATGCGAAGGCATGCACTTTAGCCCACAGCCATAATTTGTTAATAGAATATCTCGTCTACACTGCAGAGGGGGTTCCGCCGATTCAGCATAAAGGCTGGCTACTGGACTGGTTGGAAAAGCTCCAACAGCAAGACGTATACCCTGATTATGGACAGTGTCTAATCTTCTAAGCACAGATGATCTTGCCGAAGAATAAACTATGCATCCGAAATCTAACATGGCTAGGATCAGTGAGCGATAAAGTCGCAGTAAGACTGTCCGGTCCGCTCCCCAAGATTTGCCACTTAGTATCCGTAGAATATTCAGAGAACGGTTACAGCGCGCTTTCAGCTGTGCTATATGTGGTGACCAACATAGTTTTCTATCGAATATCAACCCAAGGAATCTCGTCTCAACCGCGAATGGTAGTAAAACTGTGCCAAACCACAGCGAAGGTGGTAATCGCCTCCTGCGGCGCCAGAAGTTCACGCAGAGTGATTTCTCAGCAGAGAAGCGAAAACCATTTTTAGAGCTCCAATCTGAAAGGTTATCTAAACACCGCTGCAGACGGTGTTCCAAAAAAGGTGTGCGCTGAGAAGTACAATAGATGGCAAAGTCGTTTACGAATAAGCAGGACGATACTCCTGGGAGAACACATTTCGAGATAGAATTAATTGCTATAGCAAACAGCGTGTCGCTTAGTACCGATCCCTGTGGCACTCCGTTCTCTTGAACAAAAATATTTGATAAAACCGAGCTGACCCTTACTCGGAAAACGCGGTCCCTCATAAACTCCTGAATGAATAACGGAAGGCGTCCACGTATGTTCCAGTTGTATAGGGAACGTGTTATTCCTGCCCGCCAACACGTATCATAAGCCTTTTCGAGGTCAAAGAACACCCCAACGGTTTGACAGTTCTTCATGAATCCATTCATTATCTGCGTCGAAATCGAGACAAGATGGTCAGCTGCTGAACGACGTCGTCGAAAACCGCATTGGGTGTTGGTCAGTAGGTTATGAGTTTCCAGCCACCATATCAACCGTCCATTGATCATGCGTTCCATCACCTTGCAAACGCAACTGGTGAGGGAAATTGGACGGTAGCTGAATGGAAGAAAACGGTCCTTTCCAGCTTTTAAAATAGCTTTCTGGAAAAGTGGCGTCAACCCAAACGCGATTATAGACCTCGAGTAGGAAGGCCTTACCTTCAGGAGAGAGATGTTGCAACATTTGGACGTGTATTCCATCAGGACCTGGTGCAGAGTTTCGCGAAGATGATAGTGCATGGTCTAACTCCCTCATAGTGAAGAGTCGATTGTAATCTTTAAGGTTTTTAGAACGAAAGTTGAAACCTTGCGATTCCACCTGAGCCTTAACGGGAAGAAAATCAGATGAATAATTCTCTGAGCTAGACACTTGAGCGAAAAAGCACTGCTAAAAGTGTTGGCCACGTCAAACTTATCAACAACATCTCCTACAGCTGTTTTAAGACCGGCGATTGGCGTATGAGTCATTTTTCCGTCCACGCACCTTAACTTATCCCATACGATAGAGGAAGGTGTATGTCGATTGAATGATGCTACAAACTTGCTCCGTGATGTCTTTTTGCTATCCTTAACAACCTGCCTAGATTTGGCACGCATCTTTTTATACTCAATCAGGTTAACCAGTGTTGAGCGACGTTGGAAAATCCTGAGAGCACGCCTACGAGCACGAATTGCATTCCGGCATTCATCAGTCCACCAAGGTACCGGAAATCGACGACTGGTTTGAGTTGTCGAACGTGGAATAGGCTGCTCGGCAGCATCAAGAATATTTTTTGTGAGCTGCTCCACTAAAACATTCAGAGTCGTGCTCGTTGTAATAAAAGACAGCCAGCCGGGAGTAAAGGTTCCAGTTGCGCCATCTAGGTAAACATGTGGAACATATATCTTGTGGCAAGAGACTGATAAGACATGGAAAGTGGTCACTAGAATGTAGATTAGAGATGATATTCCACTGTAAGGAAGATGCTAATGGTGGTGAACAAACTGCTAAATCCAAGTGTGAAAAACTGTTGAAAGCATCAGAAAGAAATGTAGGTTCTCCGGTGTTCAGGAGAATTAGATTAGAATTATTCAGGAAATCAGCAATTAACTTACCTCTCGCACAAGCTCGAGGTGAGCTCCAAAGTGGATGGTGGGTATTTACATCACCTACCAATAGAAACGGTGTTGGTAATTGAGAAACTAGATCCCTAAATCAGTGAGCGAGAGGTCGTCACTCGGAGGAAGGTATATATTACAAATGGTGAGTCTGGTATGTGACAGTTTAATCCTTACAGCTACTGACTGGATGTCGGACTGTAATGATACTGATTGCGCGAATATATCATCTCTGATGAGCATCATAGTGCCTCCGTGCGCAGGTACACCCTCTTCCGATGATAGATCACACCTTACAGAGGTGTACCGTTTGATTTTGAAGCTGTCTTGTGGACGGAGCTTAGTCACTTGCAAACATACGACCAAAGGATCGTTCTGGTTAAGCAGCAGTTCAAGCTCAGGTCGATGTGTTCTTATTCCACGTAAGTTCCATTGTAGAATAGTCATGTTCTTTATAATGGGATAAGTTGTACATTGTGGTTGTTTCTATTTTGAAGGCTGCGGAGGTCGGTTGAGTTTATTCTTTTTAGGTGTCGGGAAGACACCTTCTACGGGAGGATGGTCCTGCCTCTTTGTCACTGTCCTTCTGGCAGTGAGGGCAGTATCACCTTCCTCCATCTCCTCCACTTGGGAGGACCCCTTTCCAATTGAAAATTGAGTTACTCGAATCGATTGGAAATAGAGACCGGCGAAGATGATAGTCACCGACCTGAGTCCTTCCCAGTCGAATCCTCAGAAGAGGACCTCCGTGGACTCTTGTTTCCCTTTGTGGCTTTGGGAATAGGCACTTTGTTTGAGGTAGTCATTTCTCTCATAGGTGTTCTTAAACTTTCTTTCTGGTTCTTTATATATTATTAGCTTGCCAGACTTGTTGGTCGAGGTCGATTGCTTTGGCGGCGATTTAATTTTGGTGCTTTTTACAGTTTCAGATGTTACTACTGACTTAGATGTTGAAGTCGAAGGCCTAGGAAGTGAGCTGGCTGTGAGAATCTCTTCTGCAATCGTGATCCCGTTTATATCGCAGGTTTGAGTTGCGATTTCCCGACTTCGTACCGATTTAGCTACAACTGAGCTATAGGTACCATACATCGGGACAGAGGGTTGGCGGATTCGCAAGAGTTTCCGGGCTTCCAAGAAGGACACCTTCTCTTTAACCCGTATCTCCTGGGCCGTCTTTTCCTCTGCAAAACGGGGACAACTACGGGAACTTGATGGATGTTCACCGTTACAGTTAACACACGTTGGAGCTGACGTGCATTCTCCGTCATGCGAGATTTTGCCACAGTTCACACAGGTAGACTCGCCGTTGCAGAATTCGCTGGTGTGGCCAAAGCGTTGACATTTATAACATCTGAGCGGGTTCGGTATATACGGTCTTACCTCAATGGATTCATACCCTGCCATTATCCTTTGTGGGAGATCTACCCGATCAAAGGTAATAAACAGGGTACGGTTAGGCACGAATTCTTCATCTACTTTTCTTTGAACCCGATACACAGATGGTATGCCTTGGGGAGCAAGATTTTCTTGCATTTCCTCACAGGTCAAACCATCCAACCATCGTGTTTACCACACCGTGTGAAGAATTCAACCTTTTGTGTACATCGACCTTTACTGGATAGCTAGCTAACATTTTGGCTTTTAGTATTTTTGCTGCCTGGGATGCTGATTCTGCTTCTACCAGGAGCGTGCCATTACGAGCTCTTATACAAGATTTTACAGGACCAGGAATGTTATCAAGACCCTTTTGAATAGCAAAAGGACTTACGCTAGAGAACTTTCTTCCTTCCTCCGTTCTATTGACAATCAAGTAGCGAGGACCACAACACTCCACTACTTCTTTTCCGAACTCAGTACCATATTTAATGGATTTTTTAGATTTTGCCATGAAATTAAATTTTAATTTTCATACCCCGGTGCTCCCCACCCACCACGGAGTCCAACAAGGGGTCACCCCACTGGGATGACAGGGCTACACAGGGGATATAGCAGGCTCGCCTTCCCACTCACCCTGGAGTTGGGTGTAATACCTAGTCCTGGCCGATTGACTACGGGTGGGCTAGTCCCTAGCCTCCCGTTTAGGTGAGGCAGAAACCAAAGTGGTGTATTAAGTTGTGTGCCCTCCCTAGTCACTGAAAAGACAAAAGGCCCAGGCTCAGATACGCAACCCTCAACCAACCAGGATATTCCTTTCCACCGACACGGGTCTCCACGCACGGCCTACACGTGGTTGGGCATTTTGACCTAGTGACTCTCTCACCACTCAGAGTTGCCCACTGAGGGAGTCAAGGTTGGCTCGGGACCCCGGGTGCGCCAAACCCGTACCTACCGCAGTTGCAGACCTGCATTAGTAGGATACATATGCCATTTTTCCTTTAATTCAAGTTTAAACTGGAGTTTTAGTAAAAGTATATGGGAATAAACCTATACATTTATTATATGAAATAATAGAGAACATAGAAACAGATGTAGACTCTTTATTAATCTTTTTCTTCCCAATTAACACTTTAAATTCTTCTAAACCAGTTTTCATAATCCTGCCAAAGGCACTACCAAAAAGTAGTTCAAATGGCCATGAGTGTTAGGTGATAGGCAATGGCCATCCATTCAAAGCCAAATGTTACAAGTTCAAATCTCAGTGATTGTGGTAAAGGTCGGGGAAAGCCCAGGTAAAATAATCGGTGTGATGCTTGTGGTTACATTTGACTGTAGTTATGTGGGTTTTACTCTTTTATTTGTTTAAAAAGATCACTGCAATCTTAGGGCAAAATTGTATATATTTTTACAATATAAAACAGTCTTGATTACTTGTTGTTTATGGTTGAAGGTTAGTGTAAGATGAAATTAATCCTAGAGAACAACCGCCTAAAACAAGCGGAACTTATAGAACCCGACAGGCAACAAAGGGTTAAGCGACCGCCATTCCCTGCATCTCCCCTACTAGGGACTGTTTGTATCTGCAAATGCAGCAATCCTTTTTTCTTTCTTTTCGGATAATCGATGGAATTAAAGCTTTGGATTCACATAAAGGACGGAGATGAAACCAACTGCCCTAAGCTAAGCTGTTAACAAGGTTTAAAAGCTAAGTAAGACTCTTGTGCTCAGTTATTAACTTCAAAACTCTCCTTGTTCTGCTCTTTGTTTATTTAAGGTCCTTTACAAACACGCAGAAGAAATGAGATTTGTGCTAACCTGTTGCAGCAGCAGTCCAGAAGAACATATTGCTGCGATATTTCGAAAACGAATCTAACGATAGTTGGCTGTACCCATAGAAATACATTTTGGGAGTTATCAAAATGAGATACGGGAAGTTCGTGGTAAAGGACAGGGCAAACGTTATAACGATTTAAATTCTGAGATATTGTGAGGTAGGAAACAATCTGATGTGTTCCATTCACATCACTTTCTCTAGCTGTTCCATAAACAAACTTTCCTTACTTTTATCTACGTCATGCTAATTAAGATAAAGAAAATGGTCTTATTACTTGCTTCTTTGTCAGTAGTAGTAGTGAAATGCGTGAATACTAGGTTATTAGACCTTTTAAAAGCAGGTCGCTAGGTGAAACAATTAAAATTCTGTCCTGTTTGCTTGCTAGGAGTAAACAAAAGAAAGATGTCCCGTTTGAGAAAAGTTTAAATGCCTTAAAACTGAAGCCAATAGCTTGGAATATCTCTTGTGTGTTTTAATGAAACCTATATTTGTTGTGCAGTAAGTTTTTGTCTATCTCTTAAGGTTTATTGTTTTACAAAAAAACATCCAGAATGAAGAGGTCTTCAGAGGCATTCCCAGGAAATTCAAGATAAACATTTCGTATGGCATAAAATATTTTAAACCTATTATATTTTAATACAAATCGTTAAGAGCCATTTTTGAGAAAATCAAATTCTACGTAAAGGGTAGCTGGAGGGGGGATATTCTTGAAAAATCTTTGTGTTGCATCCTTAAGCACAGCTTAAATGCCAAGTTTGGTATTTAACCGTTTATTGGATTTTGAGCTATGCTGTGCACAGACAACACACACACACACACACACACACACATACACACACGAAAGTGTTTTTAAAGTTTTCTTGATTTGGGGGGTCTCAAAACACGTTTACCGGTGAAATATCAGTATCGAATTTTTGGGTGGAATACAATACCCTCTCTATCCACTATGTACATTGTACATATGGGCTAGAGAAAGTAAAAAAGAATATAGCTGGAGAGAACTGTGCCGAATGACAAACTCCTGTGTGTTACCCTTTTTACTTTCTCTACACGTACTATGTACATAGTGTATAGAGACGGTATTTTGATACCAAGATTTCACCGGAAATATATATTTTAGGGTCACCTGTGTGTGTGTGTATATATATATATATATATATATATATATATATATATATAAAAGCACTTTCACAAAAAGATGTGTGAGTGTGTGTGTGTGTGTGTGTGTCGGTGAACACGATAACTCAAAAACGAAAAGTCGGTAAAATACCAAGCTTGGTATTTAAGTTCGGTACCTTCCAAGGATGCGACACGAACATTTTCAAGAAAACCCCCCACCCACAACGACCCTTACATGGAAAATATTTCGAAAATTTTGATTTTCAAAAAAATGGCTCTAACGATTTTGATTAAATTCTCTTATATTTAAGATATTTTAATAACAAATAAAATCTATATCTTCAATTTTCTGGGAATAGCCTCTGAAGAGCTGTTTATTCTCGACGAATTTTGCGGAATTTTGCACAACTCATAAACCGTAAGAGATAGGCAAAATTTTACTTAAGAAAAAGTGTAGATGTCGTTAAAATACACAATTTATGTTATATACATTTTTTTTCGAGGGGCTGATCGTTTTTGAGATATTATTATTGGTTTCAGCTTTAAAAATCTTATGCTTTTCCTATACAGGAATTTGTCAACTCTTGTCCATACAAACAAAGGAACTTCAGTCACACAGCAACCAGCTTTTAAAATATTTGACTATCGATTTAACCTACGGTACTCCCTTATTTCCCTTCTATTTACAAGTCGTCCTCCGTGGTGTAATGGTTACCATGCTAACTTCATATACCCAAGGTCGCGGATTCAAACCTGGCGGAGGACGATGGATTTTTTCGGGTGTAAAAATCCTGAGTATGCTTCCTTCGGAAGGGAAGTAAAGCCGTGGGTCCCGTGTCGTAGATTTACGGCACGTATAAGTACCTTAAGCCTGATAGAAAGGCCTCTGAGCACAATTAGGCGGTCTTTCAAGCCCAGTATAGAATGGGACGCTGAGAAGCACAGTAGTTAAAAGAGCGTCCATAAATTACACGCCATTTCCATTTCTTTCTATTTACAAATAAATAATAACACCCTTCCTGATACTTTTTTTCTCGAGTAGTATTGAGTAAATAGAAGAATAAGCTTTTTAACAATAATTTATTATAGAGGTGTAGAGAAAGTCATGTGAATGGAACACATCAGATTTTTTGTTTTCTCTACCATTTACGAACATTTAATACCGAGATTTCGCTGGGAATTTAAGTTTTGAGCTTCCCTGAATGAATAAATAATAAAACCATTTCTAGAGGATGCGGCACTTCAGACTTTCATGAAAAATCTACAACTCCAACTATTATTTAATTTTTTTAAAAATGGCTCTTAACTATTTTTAGAATATTTATATGACAAATGCAATGTATGCATTTAATTTTCTGTGAACAGTATGTAAAATCCTCTTCATCTAAATTAATTTTATATGATTTTGTATAACCGTAAGAGAGAGAGAGAGAGAGAGAGAGAGAGAGAGAGAGAGAGAGAGAGAGAGACTTACTAATATAAAAAAAATGTAATTCGTCAAAAGATAAAAATTGATGTATGCTAAATAAACTCTTTTGCAGCTATTAATATTTTCCAAGATATTCCTTCTTTTTAATCTTCACTTAATTTATATTCGTTGGAAGTGTTACAAGTCGCCATTTGATTGTTTTCGTGGCAATACCAGAAGTGAAATTTTATAGGCTGGTAATGGCGGCCCTGTTTGTAAGGATTTCTTTATCATTTCTGTTTCCTTGTGTTCCTCGTGCACCCAAAACGAAATGTGCAATGAAATAAATTCTATCAACAGAAAGAATAACTTGTAAAAGAGTGGTGGAGAATCTTGTGAATACAACATAGATTTTTTTCATCATCTACACCGAAATAATTTGCGAGATTGTGCATGTGACTGATATAAGTAATTTGAGATCGGCGATGCATGGTCCCCGGATAAACATAACGTTAAACGTGTGGGTATCAGGTGCTCATAAGTCGGTGTTAAAGCACAGCAGGTTGAAAAAAATCTGATGTGTTCCATTCACATGACTTTCTCTATCTCTCTGTAACAAATTATTTGTTAATAAGCTTATCTTTTATTTATTTCATGTTAATCGAGGAAAATTAGCAGAAATAGTCTTATTCCTTGCTTTATTGTAAATACAAGCGAAATAAGGGAGTACCATAGGTTAAAGTGAAAGCCAAAAGCTGGTTGCTATGTGACATGTTCCTTTGTTTTATTCATGTATGAGAAAAGTATAAGTTTTTCAAAGCTGAAACCAAGAAAAAGGAATATCTCAAAAACGATCAACTCCACGAAAAAAATGTATGTAACATAAATTGTGTGTTTTAACGTGTTCTACATTTTTTGTGTGTTAAATTTTTGTCCATCTCTTACGGTTTAGTAGTTATGCAAAATTCATCCAGAATAAAGTAGTCTTCAGAGGCTATTCCCTGAAAATTCAAAATATACATTTTATTTGTCAGGTAAATATCTTTAATATATGATATTTTAATCAAAATCGTTAGAGCCATTTTTAGAAAATCAAAGTTTTCGAAAAAAGTTCCAATTAAAGGGCAGTTTGGGGTGGGGGATTTTTCTCAAAATCTTCGTGTCGCATCCCTGGAAGATACTAAACTTAAATACCAAGTTTGGTATTTTACCGACTTTTCGTTTTTGAGTTATCGTGTTCACAGACACACGGACCTTTTTGTGAAAATGCTTTTTTTAGATAAAGGGGACCCTAAAACATATATTTCCGGTGAAATCTCAGTATCGAATTTTTTGGTGGAGTGCAATACTTTCTCTATTCACTATGTACATAATGAAGAATGTCTTTAAAACTGCTACCCGGGTATAGAAATATAGATTTTTAGCAGCTCGTTACTAGCGTTCTCAAGATTCAATGTCGCAAAAAGCTGTAAAATCTCGAACTAATCACTTGGCAGTGGGACACTGAGCATTCATTAACTACCTTCTTGAGTTATGTAGCCTACTCTCGAGGCGTTTTTTTTTTTTTTTTTCAACTGTGGCTTAATGCGTAACGCGGGAAGCTGCTATCCCAAAGGTCATGAGTTCGATTCCTGTCATAGAGTAAATGTTTTTTATTATTATTTTGTTCATTCCAGACGAAGTGCCGCGATACGTGGCGTACTGGCACTTCAGAAACTTATAGCCGTTACTTCGAAATTGCAATAAACAGGCCATAAGTCTCCTATCTCAAATTACTTATTTAAGTAATCTACATATTCTGTGAAAATATTTCGGTACAGTTCATTAACACCCCGTATGATGCATGCAAACTCCCCGCGAAGTCCGGCATGGTTGTCAGCGCCTTTCTTTCTTTCACATTGTGGCTACAGGTCGGACCAGTGTTGCCAATAGTAAAAACCTTTTCCAACTAAATTTGGCGTAAAAAAGTCCAAAGAACTAGATTGCTATCATGCATTCTGTGTCTGAAACAAACAACAAAGCTACATGCGTTGAATTACACAACACAAAATAACTTGCTTAAAACTTGAGGAGAATATCTAGGTCATCCTGGTCCTCATCATGGGAGTTGCTGTAGAGGATAGTGATAATACAATAGATGTTGATGGTTTAGATGTATATGCTTCCACTGTACCTATTGTTTTTAGAACGGTTGGAAGAAGTTCTTAACTGTGGCATTGTTTATTTCTAAAAAAGACCTGCATGTATTTTCAGCAAAGTGCTCACCATTTTTGGTCCCATTCGATTCCTTGTTTTGGTTTTCACCACATTTAATTTACTAAATATTCTTTGAACCTCGGCGTTTGACCCAGGAAGCAGCAGCCTAGATAAAGTGGAGTCTGCAAGTTCATTGAAAGGAATTTCGACACTAGCATCACGATATTTCACAACCTCACACAAAAAATTGTCGGAATTGTTGACATTCTCCCATTGTGGCAATTGTTTCGCTATCAAATTGTAATGCTTTTAACAGAGGAATTGGCGGTTCCTCTACTCGCATTTGAGACAGCAAGAAGGGTCACTTTCCTCAAAACTTCAATATTATCAGGCAATTTCTACTGTAGCTATTTGATGAGCTAGGAAACAAATTTTACACACCTTTCTCTAACATTTTTTTCCGTCTTGTTCTGTTATTTGTTTTCTAATTTCTGAAAGTTTACTCTCAAACAAATAACCAAGATACGCCTTTGGATCAAAATGTTTCTCGAAATCAACATCGCGAAATTTTCTCAATGCTGGATAGGCAGGAATGACAATTATTTTAATAAGATATTGAATAAGAACTACAAGATCATTTAATAGTTTGCAGAGCAATTTCACATCACGACGCAATCCATATCGTAATTCCCTCCCCCCTATGTATACACATTGGATGTATTAGGCGATTCACCGGGCAAAATTCTCTAAATCGCTTATAAAATACAATTTGAAACCATACGAATAAAAAGAAGAAGAAAAAACAGATTTCAACTAGCTGTTTTTTGAAAAATAAATAATAATTGCCCACTGGCAACTAAAAGATGAACTTTTCAACCAGACAGTCGTTCAAAGAGACCAGATTTGTTTTTTAAAACAGTTAAATTGGCAACACTGCGTCGGACTCCCGCTATGAATATCTGCGGAAATGCCTCACATTCTCATAGCTCATACCTTATCACAAGAGGTGTTGGAAATGTCTTTCTCTACCCAGACATTACTAGTACATATTCAGAACACGTCTATGTACAATTGAGATTTCAATATCTGAAATTGGTTGAATTTCTTGCCTACGTTTGTTTTTCTTGCAATGTATGAAGTTTGTTCCATGCACTTTCTTTTTTTACGTGATCATCAGCCTCGGGTAAATTTCTGATATTGCGAGATGTCAATGATAACAATTGACACTCGCTCAAAAGCAACTGGTTTCCTCCATCGTAAAATAGCAAACTGAGAACAAAGATTCCCTTACATGGCGCGAAAATTGGTGAGTGACGTGCAATAAATGCATACAGAATAATAGTATCTATATTTTCTGAACAGACAATAAATACAGAGAGGTATAAGAATAACTTGCATTATTTTTTTCAACAGCTGAACGACGATAGATGTCATTCTGGAGTTTTCCCGCAATACCTTTGCTATCGTACATACAGATGTTGACTCTTTAGGTTTAATACAGGAAATGTTTGAGGACTAGTTTGTAGTTACTAAAGGAATAATTACAATAATAATGTGTTGTATTAAATAAGAGTAGTATGATTGAAAAGGATGAAAATAATAAAAACCAATTTAAAGGTATTATTTGTGGAATAAAGAAGTGAACTTAAAAGATTTAATTTGGTATTTTAATTATTGTGTCATAAATATTAAAAATGCTTTATTGACCATCGAGATCCCCTGATTTAATTGCATGCGATTTTGATACACAAAAATAAAATATAAGCAAAACAAAACAAACAAAACACAAATAAACCGCTTACACTAGAAGAATTAAAAGAAAACTCGGATGAGAAATCTATTCAATTTCTGATATTTAACTTGAGTAAGAATGAAAATTTCATGAAATAAAAAATAATGTATGCACAAGGAAGAATTTTTTTCAACATTTCTGTAGTAAATTAATTGAAACTAAGAACGTGGTATTAAAATAATTCGTGATATTTTGTGGAATCTCTTTAATCGCGAGAATGGTTTTGATTCGTTTGTTTGTTTGCTTTCTCCCTTTATCCTTTTTGAAAGCTTTAGGGAACAAAGATTTAAAATAATGTTCCACAATGCCACACCACCAAATTTAGTGGCACACGGTTGTACATTTTCCACATTTTTACATATTTTATACGGTTACATTTTAACCTTATGTTTCGATATGTTACTGTTTTTAAAATTCTTACACGTTTTCTATCAGTTTAAAAGGATGCGTTTGCGATGACAGACCAAAAGGTAAGCTTACTTCTATGCGTGCACGCGTTATTAAACCGACAATTAAAGGCGAAAAAATAGGCGAAGTCATTTGTCCGCTTTCCTAAAAGCAAGCATTATAAACCATTGTAAGGACATAACATTGTAATTACTTAATTCAAAATCTACCTGGCTAGAAGCCCGAGAAGATTTTGAATTAACACGTCCCCTGGAAAGCTTCAGTTCTTATTGTAATTACTTATTGTTAATAAAAGGTTGCTCAACGTAATGGTTGCAATTGAATGAAAACTTTCCAAACAGTTACAAAGTGCTGCATTTTTATACATGAAACTATTTCATTATGTTTGGAACGTATAATTATGGAAAAGCATTATATATAACTGTTATGAGTAATAAGTTAGGATATCCAACTTAAAGACATGCATGGTAATGGTTAAGGTTTACTTCTAACAACCAAGAGTATGAGAGAGCGAGTTGCCCAATCCTGCCGGAGTTTGTAGATTTTCTTCACCTATCTAAAGCATTGAGGAAAACTGCTTCCGTATGTGTAGGTTTGGCCCGTGGGATAGGTAAGCGCCGCGCATGACGTTAACACTAGGTAGCGAGTTTATTGCACATTGCCTCTCGCAGAGGACTAACGAACGATGAGTAGAAGGGCAGGGGTGGATGTCACCTTATATTTACATTCGCATGCGTCTCGAAAACTCGCAGTCGCAGCATTTATGGTGACAGTTAACGTATTCTTCCAGTTCGGAAGCAGCACTCAAGCATGCAAATTCTGTGATCTATGGTCACTTCCATCTCACATGAAAGAAACGCACAAAATGTAAAAATAGTTCCGCACCTCCCCTTTGAGACAAAGGACTCGCTGATCTAATAGTGACTCATGCATTTAAAACCCACTGGCGCTAACGGTCGAATAAATCTGAAGACCCGGTTTCACTACGGAATTATTCACCCTAGCTACACGTATAAGGTCTTTTCCTGGATCATCACTTTCCTGAAAAGACGAATGTTAGATAATGAGCCTCTAACGGCTCTGGGTTCAGTTATTCATGTTTTTATGCATCATCCGATAGATCCTACCCAGTTAAAAAGCTTTGAAAGAAATAAAGGAGGGAAGGACGCAGTGATCTGCGTTTGTTTACTGGTTACATACTCACTATTCTCCACGCCAAATAATTGCGTACTAATAACAATAGGCAAAATAATATTAGCACGAACGTGCCCCTCCCCCATTCATACCCTAACTTTAACTGTACGGTCGTATCGGCAGCAATAACGTTAACCCGTGTACTGCTGTCACTGGATTTCTGCTTTCTCTTTTAATGCTATTCATTAGATCTCACACACACACACACACACACACACACACACACACACAATCACACTCCATTCATTTTCTATACTCTGGGGAGGTTAGGAAATGATGTTGCCTAGATAAAAATGTACATTGCCAGACGGCGGGAATCGAACCCCCCTCGCATAGCAGGAAGGTCTCTACCGAGTGGCAATTGCTCGACTGACTCACATGTTTTCCAGTAAATCACAAGGTGATCTCAAATTATTTTGAGATGACAACCCCAATGGTGACTTACAGGATTCATAGTATAGCCAACTATTATGGTCAAAATTCAATGCTATGCCGGCATGTTGCCACGGTAGCTCAGTGGTAGAGCAACCGGCTATAGACTGGGAAATCCGTGGTTCAAATCGCGGCTATGGCATTGCATT
Source organism: Hymenopus coronatus (assembly GCA_030762935.1). Lineage (NCBI taxonomy): Eukaryota > Metazoa > Arthropoda > Insecta > Mantodea > Hymenopodidae > Hymenopus > Hymenopus coronatus. Next base: position 169,504,909 of record CM060881.1, on the reverse strand, counting down.
TTTCAGTCTGACTCTACCTATCCAACTCCTTGTGTGAAAAAAAACAATTAAATCAGGATACAAAATTGTCCAATGTTGCTTAAATGTCAACTAGGAATCACAGTTTCTGATTTGAGCAGTGTGTAGCAATTAAATGAGAGGTAACTCGTGACAGGGATCTGGTAGGATGGTATTAAAAAGGCAGTAGTAGTGTAAGTCAGCATGCCACTGGCTAGAGCAATATCGGAGTGGAGGTTCTCTGGGAACCACACATTAACATATCCCACCATGTGTCACTGCTGCTCTACATTCCACTTTTGCCATAAATAGTATTGCAAACTGCGCGTGTAATGTTCCCTGCGCTGTGTTCAAAAGTGAGGATATTCTTTTCTCGTAAAGTTAAGTACGAGGGCCGTTTTTTTTTTTTTTGTTTTTTTTTTTCTCAACCCCCGATAGGTCATAAATACGAGGGCCGTTCAGAAAGTAGCCTCCGGTTGATTGCAAGAAATTCACCAAGTTAAATAAAAATATTTTAATATATACATCTTACAACTACATCTTTGCACTATTTTTCTACATAGTTTCCATAACGATTTAGGCACTTATCGTATCTGTTCACAAGCTTTGAAATTCCTTCTGCATAAAAATCACCCGCTTGTGCCTGGAGCCAGCCTGTGACCGCATCTTTGAGCTCTTCGTCGTCATCAAACCGCTGGGACCCGAGCCATTTCTTCATATGCATGAAGAGGTGATAATCGCTTGGCGCCAGATCTGGGCTGTAAGGTGGATGGTTGACAACGTCCCACTTGAAGGACTCAAGAAGGGCTGTTGTTCTGCGAGCAGAGTGAGGACGGGCGTTATCGTGCAAAAAACGATACCGGAAGTCAGCATACCACGGCGTTTGTTCTGTATAGCCCGTCGTAATTGTTTCAGTGTTTCACAGTACACGTCTTGATTAATGGTCGTCCCACGTTCCATGAATTCAACCAACAACACCCCTTTTGCATCCCAAAACACCGTTGCCATCAATTTTCGGGCAGAAAAATCTTGCCGGGCTTTTATTGGTTTGGTAGGCGAATTTGAATGTGCCCACATCTTTGATTGTTTTTTTGCCTCAGGGTTCACGTACTTAATCCAGGTTTCGTCCCCGGTCACGATTCTGTTTAACAATGGTTCACCTTCGGCCTCATAACGTGACAGAAAGTCTAATGCAGAGGCCATTCTTTGAGTTTTGTGGTGGTCGGTAAGAATTTTGGGCACCCATCGTGCACAGAACTTACGGTAACCCAATCTTGCTGTCACTATCTCGTACAAGAGAGTCTTAGAAATCTGTGGAAAATCAGTAGGCAACTCCGACATTGTGAAACGTCGGTTTTCACGAACTTTTGCATCAACTGTCTGAACGAGTTCGTCCGTGACCAATGATGGTCTACCACTCCTCTCTTCATCATGAACGTTTTCTCGTCCACTTTTAAATAAACGTACCCATTCACGGACCACTCCTTCACTCATAACTCTTGGTCCGTACACGGCACAAAGCTCACGATGAATAGCTGCTGCAGAATATCCTTTGGCTGTAAAAAACCTTATAACAGCACGCACTTCACATTTGGCGGGGTTTTCTATTGCAGTACACATTTCAAACGGCCACAAACACTAAACTAGCGCAGGTACGACTTTCACTCGACCACGGCTTGATGCCGGCTGACCTGCTGAGTGCGTGAATGCACAGATGGCGTCGCTACTCCCCCCACTACCCGCACTGTGACCGATCGGAGGTTACTTTCTGAACGGCCCTCGTAAAAGACAACTTCATAGAAAACAATTATTTTATTACTAAAAGTTTTGTACACTTATGGTCACTTTTCAACATAATCCCGAAAAGATTGAGACAAGCTTTGCAATACCCGCTTCAAAAAATGTTGCCGCCAATGATTTCAAATGAGCATTGACGTTGTTTTGAAGATCTTCGTTGGTTTTAAAGTGCTGACCTCCTAGCCACGTTTTCAGTTCAGGGAAAAGGTAAAAGTCGCTGGGTGCTAGGTCAGGACTGTACGGCGGATGATCGAAAATGTCCCATTGAAATTGTTCAAAGAGCCGATGGGTTATGCCAGCAGTGTGTGGACGAGCGTTGTCATGGATCAACACAATACCTGAAGTCAGCATTCCTCTTCGTTTGTTTTGAATGGTTTTCCGCAAATATAGTAAAGTTTCACAATAAACAGCTGCATTGATAGTGGTTCCGGGCTGCATCATTGGCGGCAACATTTTTTGAAGCGGGTATTGCAAAGCTTGTGCACAGGTACGATAATGTGACAATTTTTTAAAAGTAACCGTAAGTGTACAAAACTTTTAGTAATAAAATAATTGTTTTCTATGAACTTGTCTTTTATTTATAGCCTATCGGAGGTTAAAAAAAAAAAAATAAGAGAAAACGGCCCTCGTACATAGAGCATTACACTATATTATAATTATGCTGAATAAACTTCCAACCAAACTTTAAAGGAAGTTAGAAGAAGTGTAAAGCAATTTTAGTATTAGGTAAGTACTCCAAGGTTTACCAAAATTTAAGGAGATTTGTTTAACCATTATACGTATGGACATGCAGCTAGCCTACAATACATGAACATCCCTGGATGCAATTAACAGATTAATGTAAAGAATACGTATTGTCAGCAATTATATGCTTTTTAGTTTGCCTGAAAATGATAAGATATTCTACCCTACAATACTGGACTAATGACATAAGCTGCCAACATCATTACTAATTATATACTTCTTTTCACTGTGCAGAAAAGCGAGTTAACATTTATATTAAAATCTCTTAAATACTTAAAAATTTTAAGTGTTATACTTAAAAATATAACTTTAGTTCAGTGCATGTAATAGATTAACTCAGACATGAAGTATTTATAGTTTTAGGGGAGAAGAACATGTGTTTGGAAACATGCAGTTTTAAGACCACTGCAGTTGAAATTTGTTACAACAACAGAGTTGTCATCATTAGACGCATCTTATGTTGCCCCCTGATTAGCAATTCTAATTGTTGTCTTTTGACCTAGGACTCCTTAAAAAGCTCGTCTTGCGCTATTTAAAAGTGTCAGCAAATGGCGTGTGGAACTCCAATTTTAAAAAGACACACAGCACATGTAATTTTATTTTTACTTTCTCTATACGTAGTATGTGCATAGTTTATAAAGAAGGTATTGTATTCCACCCAAAAATCGATACCGAGATTTCAGCGGAAATAAGACGTTTTAGGGTCCTCTGTATTAAAAAAAAAAAAAAAAAAAAAAAAAAAAAAGTTTTATGTGTGTGCCCGTGAACATGATACCTCAAAAACGAAAAGTCGCTAAATTACCAAACTTGATATTTACGTTTAGTATCTTCCAAGAATGTTACACAAGGATTTTCAAGAAAATTCCCACACCCCCAACTACACTTTACATAGAAAATGTTTCCAAAATATTGATTTTCTCAAAAATGGCTTTAACGATTTTGATTAAAATATCGTATATTAAACATATTTTCATAACAAATAAAATGTACATTTTGAATTTTCAGGGAATAGCCTCTGAAGACGCCTTTATTCTGGATGAATTTTTTCTGAAGTTTGCATAACCTGTAAACCGAAAGAGACAAAATCTTACTTAACAAAACATGAGTTCATTAAAACGCACACTTTATATTACATAATTTTTAGTGTAGTTGATCCTTTTTGAGGTATTCCTTGTTATTGGTTTCAGATTTAAAATGCTTAAACTTTTCTCATACAAGCATTTGTCAACTCCTGGCCATACAAAGGAATTACAATTGAAAGATTAAGTAACCAAGCGAAAGGTTTAGGAGAGCAATAGTACAGATCTAACCCTTAACTACTTGTCCTGCAGGAACGTGATCCGAATTCCCCATTCCTCCTCAATGTAACATTTTGCCCTTACAACCCTTGTCTATGTACGGCTGTTGTGTTATATTCTCCATTCTCTTGCAGACATCCATCACCGTTATACCTGGTTCTATCTGGCTAACAGCAGCTTACCTCATTTCCGAATAATGTTATTAGAAAAAATCTGATGCATTCCATTCACATGACTTTCTCTGCATATTTGCAACAAATTATTGTTAAAAAGCTTATGCTTCTATTTAATTCATGATAATCAAGAAAAAAATAGCAGAAATAGTCTTATTACTTTTTTCCTTGTAAGTAGAAGCGAAATAAGGGAGTCCATAGGAAAGTATTAGTCAAAAGCTGGTTGCTATGTGGCTGAAGTTCCTTTGTTTGTATGGACAGGATCTGACCCAATTCCTATATGAGTAAAGTATAGGTTTTTTTAAAGCTGAAACCAAAAACAAGGAATATCTCGAAAACGATCAACTCTACATAATAAAAAAAAAATAAAAAAAATAAAAAAAAAAAAAAAAAAAAGCATATAGCCTTAATTTGTGGGTTTTAACGCGCTCTACATTTTTTGTGTAGTAAGTTTTTGTCCATCTCTTACGGTTTAGCAGTTATGCAAAATTCCGTAAAATTCGTCCAGAATAAAGTAGTTTTCAGAGGCTAACCCCCGAAATTTCAAGATATACATTTTATTTGTGAGGTAAATATCTTTAATATACGATATTTTAATCAAACTCGTTAGACCCATTTTTGAGAAAATCAAAATCTTCGAAAAATCCCATGTAAAGAGTAGTTGAGGGTGGGATGATTTTCTGGAAAATCTTCCGTGTCGCATCCTTGGAAGATACCGAGCCTAAATACCAAGCTTGGTATCCAACGGACTTGGATGTTTAGTTTTGAGCTATGCTGCCCACAGACACACACACACGGACATTTTTCTAATTTTTTTTCAGGGGGTCCCAAAACATATTTCCGCTGAAATCTCGGTATCGAATTTTTGTGTGCAATACAATACCTTCTGTATACACTATGTACTTAGTACGTGTAGAGAAAGTAATATAACTGTGATAATCTACTGCAACACATTAACTAGTACTTAAGCCTCGGTGATAACTACGTGTTTGATCAAAGTTTCTTATGTCCTCTAGAAGACATTGGTGTGGACGGTTTCCATGCATCTATGAACCTGTGGGCTATTTGGAAGAATTACTCATGCCGGTGGCCACAGGGGAGATACCATACAAAGAAGTGTTTTACCTTAAAACCAACCCCAAAATGTAGAACGATCTGTGCTGAAGGGGTGTGTGGCACGGAGTTAACGAATCTTTTAACACTATGAGCATCAGGCGATCTCCAGATGGTTTCGCCTAGGTGCAACCTTTTCCAGGAATCTTTATGGATGACGCTACAAAATAAATCTACTATGAGGACCACACGCTACAAAACATGTGGGTACAAAATCTTTTTTGCAGTTCACACAATTACTACTTGATTTTATTATGCATAGCCCTAGCATCTCAAGATGAACCTTCAGATAAGACGGCGGCTTCTGACTTGTACAAAATCTTTTGATTCAAGTCGGGACTGGTTGAATGTCAAGATAGGCTAATACATTGCATCAAGAGTAGTCGCAGTAGGAGCTGCATTCTTGTTCAGAATGGAATGCTTAACTTTTCTAGAATTTTGTTCTGGTGAAAACCGACTGCACTGTAGGAGAGCACAGATGCCTGATAGTGACCTGTGGTGGGAGAAACCCACCCTCTTGGGACTATTGCACGTAAACTGGCCCCGCAATCTCTTAACTGCCACTTGCCTATAACTGCCACTTGCCTAATCACCTCTCATGGAATATGCGAGCATCCTTCGTATTTTACCTGTCTCTCGGATGACGAAAGCACCTACATCTATCATCAAGGAATAAATGTTTGATCGCCTTGTCCTGCATAGGGTTCGCATACCACATTCAAAGGCGTATCCAATCAGGGAAAAGGGGAAGAGAATTGTGAGCCGCAGATTATACATATATCACGGGACAGCTTATAAGAAACAAGGATTAGTTCACGCGAGCGTTAAGCGATACCGGGCAAAATTATGTATAACAGACCTTAGGTCGGATCACACTGGACTCAGAGAGGGCAAAATACTAAATTTGGGTTTGACGCCAACTCTCATCCCAAAATCGGCGATAGGAAAAAAACACCAACAAAACGGTTGAGTACCTTTTAGATTTTCTGTTCACCAGTAATTTATATAGACATCCTAAATGTCGATAACATTTTATAAATCACATATAGCAGGAAGTTATCAACATTACCGATTAGAGAGTTCTGAATGAAATTAGTTCAGATCGTAAGTATATCTCTCTTAATTTAATGCACAGAGTTAAAAGAGCTACTTGGTGCAGGAATCCCAGGAGAAACTACATGCGGGATCTCTCAGGTAAGAATGAACAGAATGACCAGATTAGATTTTTGGATAGTGACAAGATCCTTATTCAATTCAGAAGATTATACTTAACTGTGGTCAAGAAAACTGCAAATGTAGATGTAATCCAAGGAAGCGGCATGGGACTAAAATCCTTGAAGTAGAGACAGAATGAGACTCTCTTTAACAAGGCAAAAAGAACTGAAACCAGAAGAAGCATTATGCAACCCCCACAGATTACAATAAAAGTCTACGTAATGCCAAACCATTTTCCTGACAAGTTGTCAGAAAATATCTTGCATGTCGGAGGCAGTATAGGCGCAAGGTGCAATAAACCCCGTAGGAATACTATGGAAACCAACAGGTGGTTTTACGTGCTCGGCTGAAGGATCCCTTTGAGGCAATTTTCCTGGTGTCTTTCCCTAGCTTTAGGACACTAGCGAAATTTCTAGACCAGTATCGTAGAGTTGCATGATGTATATTTCATTACGCCCGCGATTTCGCCGCTATGTGCACATGGCGACAGGATCAGTTCGTCGTTCTTAGGTAGTACAGTAGTTTTAAATTACGACTTGTGCATGTGACGATGGTGTGCCCGGGACCTTCTCTTTAAGGGATAGGTTTCTTTTGCACGCAAATAAACATTCCAGGGGACCAAAGGCTTTGCTCCCTTCCGAAGGTCGCCGTGCTAAGGATTTTACACCCGAAAAAAGTCCATCGTCCTCCTCCGGGATTGAACCCGCGACCTCGGATATATGAAGTTAGCGAATTTGGGTACTAAGAGGCTAGCTAGTAGTGTTAAATGTGAAATTGATAAATTCAATCAATTTAAATCGCAGTGGAGTCAGCATTGCTGCAGAAGAAACCTGATACGCTTTTTATCTTCCTCTGTAATCCTTCCGTGCCAGTATAGCTTTTAGCTATTTTCCTTTGGGTGGAGAGCTGTTAGATTAGTGTTTATTCATAAGCGCGGGCATAATAATAATCTGAAACTAAGGCTTCTGGATCGTTTCTTTTAGAGGCTGATTACAAGATATATTCAAATGAGGATACTGTAAGAACCCCCTTCATCGAAACAACGTGCCTACCGTCCATCGAAGTCCTGTGTAACAGCATTGCACATCGGACTCTTTGTTCATATACTGAGCATTGATTGATTTTCAGCTGTTCCAAAAGTTACACTGCTCTCTCCAAACTGGAGGTAATCTAACTTCGCGCTTACTTGCATTTCAAAGAATACTAGACTAAAAGACTAGTTGGCTCTACGCAAACTGCTCTACGAGCTTTCCTGAACTCAGAAGTTGCTTTGACAATATCTCCTATGATTCTATGCGTTCACACAGAACAATGAAACAATAACATTCTTTATGGTTGGAAAAACTCTATGCTCAGGAGCAGGAAAATTAAATGAGGGATTGCTCATTGTTCTCTCGCCTCTGCTTTGGAGTCTCGTGGTGAACGGTCTACTTAAAAGCTATTACCACCAGGAGAGGTATTATGTACAAGGATATTCAGATGAAATATCATTGAGAAGTTTCCCAATACGGCCTCAGAAATGGTGAATTACTGACTGACAAAATTACACAACTGATGTATGCAGAAGGGGTTACACATAAATTCCGGCAAAACATTTACTCCTTTTACCAACAAGAGGAACTTAAAAAGCTATGGAAATCTTAAACTAGGCAGTTCTTCCTTAGAATATTCAGAGTCAGATAAATATCTAAGCCTTGTACTGAATTAAAAGTTGAATTGGAATGTTATGCTGACATTACTCTAGGTAGAGCTACAATTGGAATAAACTGTAGCGTGAATCCATACATCCATTGGCTATATGTTGCAAATCTGGCTGTCTCAGTGATTTTACGGCACTATTGTTTGGTGGTTGAGAACGCTACTAAATGCTGGCAAGTATATTCATCAATATACAGAGATTAGCAAGTTTTTGTATTGCAGGGGCTTTCAGAAATAGTACAACCACTGCACTGGAGACTCTGTGAGGATTCCCATGGACATTTATTTACAACCGGAGGCCAGGATTACTGCCTATCGCTTAGTACAAACAGGAAACTAGAGAGGTAGTAGTGCAACAAATAGGCACGCTTCTATCCTAAATTTTCTAAATTAGCGTAGGCCTTGTAAAATAGTGCACAGCTTTTGGACAGAAAATCTCATTCTGAGCTGTGATTTTGAGAAAGGTTATCATGGTAAACATATTCTCATCTTTACAGTAGTATAATGCCTTAAAAGGAATTGGGAATGCCTGACCTGACATCTAGTAATATGCTCCTATTCCGATGGGATGAAAATGCTCATCAGATGACTAATGAGCTGAACCCGTGATCGAATCGGTAGGTGTACAGCTAAAACCTCGGTAAAACCATGGATTGGGAGAAAGCAACAAATCCTGCATAAAGACAAGCAGGAAACTAGTGACAAACCCATGGAACATGCTTTACTCAACTCTTCTGAGATTGGCTAGATCAGGAACAGGGAAGTTGATTGTACTTATTTACGAGGATGGATAGAAAAGTAACGTTCAATACTTTTTTTTTTTTTTTTTACAAAAGCTTTAATAGTTCAAAAACAAAACAAAATCAGAAATGAACTTACACCTTTTACCTACTTTTCGACATAGTCATCAACTTTCTCAACACATTTGTCCCATCGTGATACCAGTTTCAACATGCCCTGAAGTATAGTCATCTGCGGACTGCTGATTTCACTTCCAGATCTATCGGAAAGCGTTGGCCGGCCAGGAAGTTCTTCATGAGACCAAACAGATGAAAGTCGAAGGTGCAAGATCCGGACTATACGGTGAATGCTGGAGTATTTCCCAACCAAATTTAGTGATTTTCTGGCGGACAGCAGCAACAGCAAATGAAGTTTGATATCGTCACCAAAAGTTTAATGTAGGCTGCAGCGTTCAGCAAAGTCCACCAATAAAACACCATGCATATCCCAGAAGAGTGTTACAAATACTTTCCTACCAGATAGTCACACTGATTTTTTACTTTACTGGGGAACCAGCATGTTTCCACTCCATACTTGCCTGTCGCCCTCCGTGGTGCTAACTTCATATACCCAAGGTCGCGGGTTCAAACCCGGTGGAGGACGATGGATTTTTTCGGGTGTAAAAATCCTTAGCATGGCTTCCTTTGGAAGCGAAGTAAAGCCATTGGTCCCGTGACGTAGATTTACGGCACATAAAATAACCTCAAGCCTGATACAGGCCTCTGAGCAAAATTAAGCGGTCTTTCACGCCCAATTTAGAATGGGACGCTGAGAACCACAGTAGTTAAAGAGCGTCAATAAATAGCACGTCATTTACATTTTTTCCCCATACTTTCCTGCTTGTTTCGGGCGTGTAGTTGTATAACCACGACATCACCAGACGCGGTGATGTACCGCGTTAAGTGATCCAAGCTTGTCATCATCCGCTGTTCCTTGTGGTTGTCTATCAGGTTCTTAGGCACCCAGCGAGCACTAACTTTACGAAATTTCGACGTTTATAATCAACATCGCACACTACACAATAGTAAATGTTCAACTGTTGCGTTAAAATTCGCAGTTGCACACGCTGGTCGTTGAAAATTGCCGCCTCAAAGCCTATGACATTCTGCGGGGTTGCACCTGTTACCGGCCTCCCGGAGCCTGGCGAATCACTAAGTTCACACGGCCCTCTTGGAAGAATGCACACCACCTAGAAAGATTGCTACGTTCATACAATAATCCCCCATACATGCCAGGCATGTCCCTGTGAATTTCACTCCGTTTATGCCCTTTGGACTACAAATATGAATCACACCTCTGCTCTTCACACGTGGAAGACAGTAGCATGCACGCCATCTATGTTGCATAGTTCACGCCTCCTTCGCTAGAACTGCACATGAAACAAAAAATACCTTTTGTAGTGAAAACTTCAAGCTGTATGTGTGAAATTGCAACATTCCAGCTGCAATACCAAGGCACAAGACGAAGAAGAAGAAGAAAATACTGTGCGTTACTTTTCGATTCGTCTTCGTAAGAATATGCTCACTTCAGGAAACTTCTATATGACGTAGGACTCCTCAAGGGCGAAGTAGAATGTGCAAGAAGGATGATGAAACTGCTCGCATATTCTCTTTCACTCCCATTCCTGACTTACTCTTCTATAACCAGAGAGGACCTAGGAAAAGAAGTAATTTTGGAAACAAAATACGCAATTTGTTTAAAAAAACTAAAATTGAGGTTGTTTTTTTTATGGATGCTGTTTAACTGTTGTGGTTCTCAGTGTCCCATTGTATATGGACATGAAATGCTGCTTAAATTTGCTCAGACGCCTCTTTATCTGGCTTGAGGGTTTTTTTTTAATGCCGTAAATCTACAACAGGAGACCAACGGCTTTGCTTCCTTTCCGAAGGAACCCTTGCCACGGAAATATGACCGAAAATAATCCATCGTCCTCCGCTTGGTTTGAAACGGCGCAACTTGTTTACATAGAACATTAAGGGCAACAAAAAAGCTTCCTTTCCATGAGGTTGCAAAATAAGTATTTTAAATTGACGTGCGTGAGGTCAATAAAGTCCAACAAAACAATTCTTTATATATTGAGATCTATATCTTCTTAAGGTACAGGGGATTTAATTCACATTTATGTATCTAAAATAAAACCCACAAGTTGCCTGACGATTATATCCCCCTAAGACATCAGGACGCGACTGCTACCCGTTGCTTAACTGTAACCCTATAAGGCTTGGAGAATTTTCAGAACCCGCAACAGGAACGTCCTGCCGGCCATTTAGTTTCATTCGGCATGCTCGTCATACAGTTATTCCTACTGCAATGTCCTTTATCTGCTAGACAGGTTAAGGGGACAAGGCAGTCTGTGTCCCATTCACATGACTTTCTCTACAGCTCTGCAACACATTATTGTTAAAAAGATTATGCTTCGATTTATTTAATGCTAACCGAGAAAAAATTAGCAGAATAAGTCTTATTACTTGCTTCCTTCTAAGTAGAAGCGATATAAGGGAGTACCATAGGTTAAAGTGATAGTCAAAAGCTGGTTACTAATGTGACTGAAGTTTCTTTGTTTGTATGGACATGAGTTAACAAATTCCTGTATGAGAAAAGTACGTTTTTCAAAGCTGAAACCAAAAACAAGGTATATCTCAAAAACGATCAACTCCAGAAAAAAAATCTGATGTGTTCCATTCACATTACTTTCTCTATAGCTCTGCAACAAAATATTGTTAAAAGCTTATGCTTCTATTTCCTTCATGCTAATCGAGAAGAAATTAGCAGAAATAGTCTTATTTCTTGCTTCCTTGTAAGTAGAAGGGAAATAAGGGAGTACCATACGTAAAAGTGATAGTCAAAAGCTGGTTGCTATGTGACTGAAGCTTCCTTGCTTATATGGACAGGAGTTGACAAATACCTGTGTGAGAAAAGCATACGTTTTTTAAAGGTGAAAAAAAAAAAAGAAGGAATAACTCAAAAACGATAAACTCCACGAGAAAAGGTATATAACATAAATTGCGTGTTTTAACGTGCTCTACACTTTTTGTGTGGTAAGTTTTTGTCTATCTCTTACGGCTTAGCAGTAAAATTCATCCAGAATAAACTACTCTTCAGAGGCTATTCCCAGAAAATTCAAAATATACATTTTATTTGTCAGGCAAATATCTTTAATATAAGAAATTTTAAACAAAATCGTTAGAGCCAATTTTTAGAAAATCAAAATTTTCGAAAAAAATTCCATGTAAAGGGTAGTTTGGGGTGGGAGGATTTTTCTCAAAATCTTGTGTCGCATCCCTGGTAGATTCTAAACTTAAATACCAAGTTTGGTATTTTACCGACTTTTCGTTTTTGAGTTACCGTGTTCACAGACACACGGACACACACGGACACGGACCTTTTTCTGAAAATGCTTTTTATGGATACAGGGGACCCTAAAACATATATTTCCGGTGAAATCTCGGTATGGAATGTTTGGGTGGAGTGCAATACCTCCTCTATACACTATGTACATAGTGCGTATAGAGAAAGTAAAAATGTATATAACATAAACTGTGTGGTAGGCTTTTGCCCATCTCTTACGCTTTAGCAGTTATGCAACATTTCGTAAAATTCATCCAGCATAAAGTGTCTTAGAGGATATTCCCAGAAAATTCAAGATATACATTTTGTCAGGTAAATATCTTTAATATACGATACTTTAATAAAATCGTTAGCCATTTTAAGAAAATCAAAATTTTTGAAAAAAGTTTCATGTAAAGGGTAGTTGGTGGTGGGCGGATTTTCTTGAAAATCTTCGTGTCCCATCCTTGGAAGAAAACAAACTTAAATACCAGGTTTGGTATTCAACGGTCTTTTGGTTTTTGAGCTATGCTGTCTTCACACACACACACATACACACACACGGACCTTTTTGTAAAACTGCTTTTTTTTTATTCAGGGGGACCCAAAACATGTATATCCGGTGAATCTCGGTATCGAATTTTTGGGTGGAATGCAATACCTTCTCTATACACTATGTACATAGTATGTGTAGAAAAGTAAAAATAATTTTTACTAATAAAACTTCTATTATTTCTAGTTTCAGAAAAGTCTACTTTAGGGGGGGTTAAGAGGATTTTAATCACTTAAAGTATAATTTAAATGCTAGTCTGTATTTCTTTAAAGTTGTTATGCAACGCACCTTTTTAGAATTTGTTATCTTTAAATTCAGTTTTCTCAAAACAGCATTTTTGGCTACTTATGTGCCTTTTTTCAGAAAGTATGAGAGCTGGAAAGCTAAAATGATCAGTATATATATACACAACACATATTTGAACTTTCTGAACCACAATCGAGATGTTATAATATATATTGATCATATTAAGTAAGCAACATCACTGCAAATTTTTCACATTTTTACTCTTTTGAATTTGCAAACATATTTCTTTTTTAATTTAATTGAGGTTCAGAAGATAGCTGATTATATTAAGAACAAGCATGCAAAGTGTGATTATGTATTACAAGTAGTACCAGAGAAAAAAGGTACATGAATTCACATGTTTTGAGACTAAGTTTTATCATTTTTCTGCTGAATGAAATACTTTTTATAGACTCAACAACATTAGCTGTTAATGCAAACAACCACTTTAAATAATTGTCATAATTTATAGAATAATTCATATAAATTTCTGTAAAACAATTGAATACTTTGAGAGCAGTGGTAATTCAACTCACTTGAGGTGTAATTTCCGTATGTTCGGACTACCTTGTTGCCTAAAATGAAATGACATTACGACCTCTCACAGAAATGTAAAGCATATTGAGACGGGTCGATTAAGTGTTACACTGCCCTCTGCTATCTCATTTTGGGACAGTTCAATGGAATGGCCTAGATTAGTCAATTTCAACCAATCGCAGTGATCTGACTGGAGCGATATTGTCGAAAAATCTTATCGCAGCTGATATTCATTTCTTTGAAATCTTGTCACACTTGACGTTCGTATGTTTAATCTCCTGTCTTGATTGGTAACAAGGTGACAATCCAGACAGCCAACCTTCACTTCTAATAACTGCCAGTTCCACAACTGTACTTTCAATTAATTCAGTTACAATGTTTATTCAGAGTTTATACAGTTCATAATGTACGTGTTTACTTTAAAACAGAGGAAAATAATCGGCCACATCATAAATTCAGGAGGCAGTGCAGAAAGAAAAAACATTCGGTTAATAAACATGCTCGAATGCGTCATCCACAGTATTAATTTGATAACCCGATAACATATCCCTTCCTACATATTATAAATTATTAATAGTCTATTTCGCTGAACTGTCATATCATATACAACTCGTGTTTTCATCTCTTAGGACACTTAGCTCCGGTCGTGAATTATTATCGACAAGATGAAAACACTCGTGATATTACGTATGATAATCTAACTTCGCACTCACTTATATTTTCAAAAATACATCCAATTTAGTTAAGATTTCTCTGGAAAAAAAAATCTGATGTGTTCCATTCACATGACTATCTCTATATCTCTACAACAAATTATTGTTGAAAAGCTTATGCTTCTATTTACGTCACACTAATCGAGAAAAAAATTAGCAGAAATAGTCTTATTACTTGCTTCCATGTAAGTAGAAGGGAAATAAGGGAGTATTATAGGTTAATGTGATAGTCAAGAGCTGGTTGCTATGAGACTGAAGTTCCTTTGTATGGACAAGAGTTGACAAATTCCCGTATGAGAAAAGTATGTTTTTTAAAGTTGAAACAAATAACAAGGAATATCTTAAAAATGATCCACTCCACGAAAAAAAATGTACATAACATAAATTGTGTGTTTTAATGAGCTCTACATTTTCTGTTCAGTAAGTTTTTGTCTATCTCTTACGGTTTGCCGGTTATGCAAAATTCCGTAAAATTCATTCAGAATAAACTAGTCTTCAGAAGCTATTCCCAGAAAATTCTAGATATACATTTTATTTGTCAGGTAAATATCTTTAATATACGATAATTTAAACAAAAACGTTTTGAGAAAATAAAAAAAAAAATTCCCATGTAAAGGCGATTGGGGAGCAATTTTCTTAAAAATCTCGTGTCGCATCCTTGGAAGATACTAAACTTAAATTCCAAGTTTGGTATTTATCGGTCCTTTCATTTATGAGCTATGCTGTCCAAAGACACGCGCGCGCGGGGATCTTTTTTTGAAAATGCTTTATTTGGTATTAAGTTTCTATCTTCCAAGGATGGGACACGAAGACTTTCAAGAAAATCCCCCCACCCCAACTAATCTTTACAAGGGAACAACTTCGAAAATTTTGATTTTCTCAAAAATGGCTGTAACGAGTTTGATTAAAATTTC
Organism: Hymenopus coronatus; assembly: GCA_030762935.1. Lineage (NCBI taxonomy): Eukaryota > Metazoa > Arthropoda > Insecta > Mantodea > Hymenopodidae > Hymenopus > Hymenopus coronatus. The sequence continues at coordinate 169,489,765 of CM060881.1, read as the reverse complement.
TTATATTTGAAATATTTACATGACAAATAAAATATATATCATGAATTTTCTGGGAATAACCTCTGAAGACCTCTTTATTCTGGATGATTTTTGTTGAATTTTGCATAGCTGGTAAACCGTAAGAGATAGACAAAAACTTGTTATACAAAAAACATAGATCACCATAAAACACACCATACGTCAATAACGTTGGCCGTTTTCGAGATATTTCTTGTTACTGATTTCATCTTTAAAATACTTCAACTTTTGTCATACGGGAACTTGTCAACTGCTGGCCACGCAAAGAAACGGATTTCAATCCCATAGCAACCACATTTTAAAACATTTGACTGTCGGTTTAGTCTAGTGTATTCTCTTATTTCCCTTCTGCTTATAAAGGAACTACGAAATAAGACCGTTTCTGCTACTGCTTCAGCATTAAACAGAAGAATAAGCTAATTAACAATAATTTGTTACAGAAATGTAGAGAAAGTCATGTGAATGGAACACATTTTTTTGTTGGTTGCATTTTTCCATTTATTCGTTCTTTTGTTTCTCATCAACTCACATAAAACGTATAGTGTAAAAGACAGACTTTTTAAACATTTGACTGTCGTCCTAGCTACTTGTAATGTGTGCACTGAAGTAAAGAAAACGTTTTGGCCATTTAGATTATAGACGCAAAATTAAATGCACCAATGAGCATTCTTAGTGACAAACGTAAACGTCAACATCCAATTAGAAATTAGAACAAGTGAACTGCGCCTTACGAGTGAATACCAAACTAAAATGGCTGATAGAGACGAGAGTGTGGCAGCATTCTTGCACATGCAAACTAGAGTAACCAATTGGCTTGGTGTTTTATATTTTAAAGAACGGTTGTCTAGCTGCAGACGATGGTGGATTCATCACCTTAATCAAAGACGAATTAACGGAGAAGATTTTCATAATCTACTAAACAAAATGAGAGAGAATGATCAAGCGAAGCCATTTTCATAACACATCGAGCAGTGATTCTCATTGCTTGGTTTCCTACGTTGCATGTTAACTTTGACGCAAAAGCTTGGCGTTTGCAAGCTTCTACATTAACGTATTTCGGTTATGTCTACATGCAGCCATTGTGAATGAGCCTATACATATATTGGCTGCAAGCTTCTGTGTCAACATTACGTTTATGGTTGATTTTCGATGTGAATGGGCCCTTATAAATTGACGTATTCTACTAAGTTGAATATCTTTCGAAATGCTTCGGCACATTGAATGAGAGATATCGTTGCAGTTTTACAATTTCACACAAATGGATTGCAAGAAACAATAGCTATTTTACGTTATCAATTACTTCAGTCTAGTGAAGCTGACAACAGAATGAGCCATGTCCAGGCACTTGTGATTGCAGTAACAACCTCTATTGCTTGCTTACCATTCATGCTTTCGTGCCTTTGGTTACATTCGTTTTATTATGGCACCGCAATAACGAGGTAATAAATTACACTTATTGAGAGAATAAATGCTCTTGACAAATAATCTTTATCCATCACAGTAATTAGTTATGATATCTTTGTTAAACTAGCAAGTTTTGAGCTTGATTTTATGAGGACGTAATCTATGAAAGGTTTACGCCAACAAATTGCTTTCTTTGCTATATCGCTTCAGCCGTTAAGGGGGTCGAAATGGGATTTTCGTAATTTTTTTCATTTTCATGTTTAAACTGCATATGAATATTTCGAGACTCCCGTTCATTTTGGTATAACTTTCATAAAGATACGCTAATTACAAATAGTTTAAAAATATTGTTGAAAATAATTCTGCGTAATAGCTTTATAGAACATTTTGGTATACTCACTTGGTAAAACATCAATAACTTTGCAAACATGGGTTAGGGAAGAGACCTGTCGGAAAGTTTTACTTTAGCTATTGACAGCCCACTCATATTGCCTTCGTGTCAGAGTTTCGAGGTGCTGTAAACTTGTATTTGGAAAGTTAACTTAAATTTCTTTTTAATCTTATGATTGAAAGCAATTTCTGAACAAGTAAAAATTTTCTAATCAAATGTCTCAGAAACTAATTGACACAAAGGAATAACATTTTTATTACACATTTGCACCTAAATAAGCTTTGTTTTAACGAAAAGGTTTTTATGTATTTATATTATTTATTTACATTTAAAAAGCATCATTTTTCAATAAAAATGTTAGAGCTATATTAATAAGAATCATACCTTTCCTTCTAATGAACAGAAGTATTCTATTTTCCAACAATCAACTGTAAAGGTGTCGTTGAACATAACTTGAAAAATTTAGTTCATTTTCTTAAATAGTTGCTGAGATATGGGCCAAGTTTTAACATTGGCAAGATAGGACATTTATTTTGGACTCCCGTTAAAGGCAACGTTATATCGCTTGAAGGGGACGTGGGACTCTCGCTGAAAACAGCCCAGCTTTTTTGCAGTGCTTGCCATTGAAAATGTGCCAAAGAATGCTTTTATTGAAAAGACAACGCGATATACAAGAGGTTTTGTTCGCCATCCCTGCGCTTCCTTCTCAATCAATAGAAAATACACCCATCTTCCTTTCTTCTATGAATAACGGTTTGTTTTCATTTTGAATGCCATCAGAGATGGCGAGCATATAAACTCACCTTTCTGCGATGTCGAAGCCTGCTTTAAAGGTTTTAGCCATTTGAAAAGAGCAAGTAAAGAACAATATAAGAAAAATGAGATTATAGATTTTGATGTCAGCTGCTATTTTCTAACTGATTACGAGTGCCGATAGTGTGTCAACCCTAACAGCAGTAGCGGCTCGTAGCCAAAATATCTGGTAGGGCACAATTTTAAGATTGACTAAAATTAAAACTAAACTGAATGTTATCTATGGACGCTCTTTAACTGTTACGGTTCTAAGCATCCCATTCTATTTTGGACGCGAAACACCGCTTAAAATGCTCAGAGGCCTCTTTATCAGGCTTGAGTTTTTGTTTTGTTTTTTTTACGTGCCGTAAATCTACGACACGGTATCAACGACTTTACTTTCTTTATGAAGGAAGGGATTTAAAAAAAAAAAAAAAAAATCAGCCGGGTTTGAACCCGCGACCTTGAGAACCAGAGGCTAGCATGTTACCCCTAGATCACGGATGACGACAGACTAAAATTAGTGGATACTAAAATATATCAGTAGAAATGAATGCTAATTTGTGTATTAGCACTAACCTTTCTGTTTGTAGATGAAGTCCATCCTTCGATCCTTTGCTTGAAAAAATACTTCCATAACTCTTTGATTTAAGTCAAAAACTGAACGCGACGTGTTCCGAGAAATTTGAACACGAACCTTCACCTTCACTGTTTATCATGTCAACAACATTATCAGAGAGGTGATCCTGCTGTAAATTGATGCATATTAACAGCTGATGCACTTGAGTTTAAGATTCCAGTCTTCAATAGTACCATACACAACTTTAATAGCTTATGTACGTCAATTAAAACGTTCACGATGTTTCTATTCACCAACGAAGCTCGCTTTTCTCTCAGAAAATTATGGAAACTACCCTTAAAGTAAAGTAGATCGTGATATTAATGTCTTAAGCATTTTCTTAATAAGCAATTGTAAACTTTACAAACCATCGCCTAACAGTGTATAGGATTTTCCCTCTTAAGGCAAGTTTTAACACTGCGGTTTCTTTGAACGCTAGCAACTGATAAATCGGCATATCATTCTGCAGTTAATTTCAACAAATTATTCTCCAGCGCATTCGGATTATGTTTCATAACACGTGAAATACATTCAAGGCGCTGTTTCACACTTATCAGTTTACTCTTACTCAGCACTCATTCTCAAAACACTAGCCTCTAATCACCTCTCGCAAATAAGGTCCATTTTTTCAATAACTATTGGTTATTTGACCTTTTTCCTGTTTCAAGTGAAGCTTCAACTGTATCGTGAATCTATTTCCTAGTAAACTTAGGGCAATTACACAACACACTGCTTGTACGTCTTGAGCATTGGCGCGCGAGCGTACCTTGTCGTCTGCTTGGCAGGGAGAAGAAATACCAAGTACCAACATTGTACATTTTTACCACATAAGCTTCTTTTTGTATGTTTCGTTCGGGAGGTTTATAGATCAACTTTGTTTTCAAATAAGAAGACATTCAAACTTAAGAAATGTTTCTCATTATTTACTCTTACATGTGAAAATATTTTTGGCTAAATATTTTTGTCAGGGATTTGACTCAAACTTGAACCTTTGCTTATTGTCAGTTCTTATTTTCCCTTTGCGCATACGCAGCAAATGACCACAGAGGATTTCGTGTCCTAAGAGAACCTTCCCCTCTCGGCCCCTTGAAACCCGCACCAACAAATTAGCTGCATCTGAAAGCATTGAATTCTTCTGCGCGTGCGCATAGAATGACCACAAAATCGCTTGTGTCCGAAAATGCGGCCGGTTACTATTTCCGACAGCCATCTTCATTACAACTGTCCAGTGTGCACAGTAGGTTTAAATTTATACAAAATGCGTTATAGATTATAGCATTTTACCTAATAATATAATGTAGAAATTATTGTCTAAAATTGTTGTAGGGAGGGCACGTGCCCCTGTGCCCCTAAAGGTCGGCCGCCACTGCCTAACAGTCCCTGGTTTGTTGCATTTTGTGTAGAAAAGTGTTCGGTCATTTCACTTTAAAATCCAAAATCCTGTCAAGCAGACGTTACGTTAAGGAAAACAAATAAGGAACAAAACTTTACAATGTCTTTATTTGTTGGACGTTTACCTTAAAAATCCTTCTCTCCTCATCGCTTGTTTCTTTTTACTTCTCAATGAAGGATAAGATTAACTGCATACCGAGTCTTCAGATTTATTCGGCCTTTAGCGCCAGTCATTAATTCACTTGAAAAGGAGGTGCGGAATTGAGCCTTGAACTTTGTAAACAGGTTGATGTACTGAGCAGTGCACAACTATTTTTTATCAGTACATTTTGTGCGTTATTTTCACGTGAGATGGAAGTGACCACAGATCACAGAACTTGCATGGTTGAATGCTGCTTTCGAACTGGAAGAATACGTTAACTATCAGCATAAATGCTGCGACTGCGAGTTAACGAGACGCAAGCGAATGTTCCAAATGTAAATATTGGAAAGATATGATACAAGTATGATACAATGAGGTGACCTCGAAACTGTTGCGGCTCGCTCCTTCTACCCATCGTATGCTAGCCCTCTGCTGAGGCAATTCGTGATAAACTCGCTACCTAGTATTGTCATGCGCGGATAAACGACTGGCGGCAAAAGCCGAATAACTGAGACTATGATATACACTTTACATACATATGCAGGGTGTCACAGTATTCAACCGCAGACGTTGGCAGGATTGTAGAGGAGTAAAATTAAAAAAAAAAAAAAATATATATATATATATATATATATAATCTGGGTATTAAACTCCGATAACTAATTACTTAAATCACGGTAAAATATTCCAGACTTTATTCATTTATTACTACGTATACCAATTACAACTTTAATCATACAATTTAAATTTACAGATATAAACTTAACCTAACAGCCTAAAAGTTTATAACTACCAATTGGAATCATGATAATTATTAATTAAACTGTGTGTTAATATTTAATTTAACATAATTTTCGGTTTATATAATATTAATATTATTACAATTTTAGCACTAGTTTTATTGTTGTTATTATTTGTAAAACTTTGTTTTATATTATTTATTTATATTATACACATATTTTTAAAAACATTGTATTATTTTAATAAGTTTTTATTAACTAGTTTAATTATATTACTCTATATTAACATTTTATACGTATAATTAATATTTTACTTGTCATAAAATTTAAAGTAAAAAAAATGTATATATATTATATCAAAAATTTACAATACATAATTATGATTTATTTTTTAAACTTTATATTTATATATTTTTTAAAATTCTCTTAAACTTATTATTATAATTACCTCCAATTATATAATAATCCAAAAATTTTAAAATTAAATAATTACATTTTAAATTTTCAAATTCATTCATATTCAATGTAAATTTATATTAAATTTAAAATGCATCATTTAATTAAAACCTTTTAAAAAAATTTAAATTAATTCAAATTTGGGGTATAATTAAATATTTAAAATTAAATCTAATAATTTTAAATTGCTGGTATCCAGTTATTTATTATAAGTTGATTTTAAACTACACTACCTACGTAAAGCCGGCAGCATAAGTATTAGTAACCAATACTATTTTAATTGTCTACATTCAATATTCATCATAACTCTCACCTATTGTATTCTTCTATAATTTCACTACACGTGAAACACGTACATAGAGCAGTCCAGGATAAATAGCTGGAGGGGTTCTAAATTGCTTGCTACAGCATAAAATGCCAGTGATGAAACCAGCATAAGCCGTTATCTGAACACCCGTATTTTGGAGAGCATAAATAAAGATGTATTATTTAGCGCTATGGTTAGCGTGCGGACATCAGATTAAGATTATTCAGCTTATAAAGGAGACATCATAAAAACAAAGATACCTTCGGAGATTTGAACTGTACTGACAGATAAATGAGTGTCTTTGTGCAACGGAGAACGTTGCAATAACAACTGCATTAAACATCTGAAGACACTTCGCCGTATCTCTCAAGGGGTTTCTAAAATACAGTATACCACGTTTGGCATGTTATGTAGTACACATTACAATTGTAGGCACATTTTAGAAACATCATCGAGTCAAATGAACTATCTCCATGGTAAAACAAGCACCTATATAAACCTAGTTAAGAACTATGTACTAGAAAGGAAAGTGCATTTCATCTTTTCATCTGTGCATGAAAGGCAAATAAAGAGAGACTGAGAAATAAAGCAACATCCGAAGTGAAAAAAAAATCTGATGCGTACCATTCACATGACTTTCTCCACATCTCTGCAAAAAACAATAATATTAAAAAACTCATGCGTCTATTTACTTCATGCTAATCGAGAAAAAATTAGCAGAAATAGTCTTATTACTTCTTTCCTTGTAAGTAGAAGAGAAATCAGGCAAAGCCATAGGTTAACGTGTTAATAAAACGCTGGTTGCTATGTGACTTATTTGTATGGACAGGAGTTGACAGATTCCTGTATGAGAAAAGTTTGTATTTTAACACAGAAGGCAAAAACAAGGAATATCTATAATAATAAAAAAAAAATAAATCAACTCCATGAAAAAAAATGTATATAACATGAACTGTGTGTTTTAACGTGCTCTACATTTTTTTGTTTAGTAAGTTTTTATCTATCTCTTACGGTTTAGGAGCTATGCTAAATTCCGTAAATTTCATTCACAATAAAGTAAACTTCCGATGCTATTCCTAGAAAATTGAAGATATACATTTTATTTGTCAGGCAAATATCTTTAATATACGATATTTTAATCAAAATCGTTAGAACCATTTTTAAGAAAATCAAAATTTTCGATAAAAGGGGATTTTTCTCACAATCTTTGTGTCACATCCCTGTTAAGATATTAAACTTAAATACCAAGTTTGGTATTTTACAGACTTTTTGGTTTGAGTTATCGTGTTCACGGACACACACATACACGGACCTTTTTCCGAAAATGCTTTTTTTAGATGAAGGGGACCCTAAACCATATATTTCCGGTGAAATCTCGGTATCGAATTTTTGGGACGAGTGCAATACCTTCTCTATATAATATGTACATAGTACGTATAGAGAAAGTAATACAACTGGTTACCAGAGAAACTGTTCGACGTGATGACCGACAACATTCCTGCAGAGATTGCACCTTCGAAGCGCAACGCCGTAGGACGACATAGAACTGGTTAAAACGATATAACACCCACAGTCAAAACCAGAGTACCACTGTTCGAATCCTAGCAATAGCTTTCTTTCTTCCTTCCCACCAATAAATCATAGTATAATTTCTACGTTTCAAAGCACACATTACGTAAATGTTTTCAACACAACTGCTTTATTAAATGAATCTATGAAGTTTCCTTGACAAACAATTGTTACGTAGATTTAATTATCTTTTGAAAGTAATTTGTCCTGGAGGATTTATATAAACAACTAAAGAATGAAAACTTCAGACAGCGATGCGATCTTACTATCACGGGATTTGATACCGACCCACCCAGCACATGATCCGAACGGTTATTAGTGGCGTGCATACCCTCAAAAAACAGGCAATTTTGCTAAAATTGCAAGTCCAATAGTTTTAAATAGCGTATTGATTGTGTACCAATACTGCTTTTCTGGCATACAAAGGCAGCAGTCTAAATGTCAATAGGAAACACGTGTTGTTTTGAATTACGGCCACTGATGTGCGTTCCAGAAAACAAACCATAACTTAAGACATTTGCAAAAGGGACAATAGGTTCCCTTTTCCAAAGTGTTTATCTAGGACCCGTCAACAAATTTGTACGGTTGAATTCTGGGACAACCTGTATTTGTCCGAAAAGCAATCAGAAGTAGAGTCAGTGTTAGTTGCCGGAAGTCTTGCTCCTCATTCGTTTTGGTTATGGCCGGCTGACATTTCTAATTTATCGAAAACCAGCTGAGATACACGGCGTTGGCCGGCTTAGAAAACAGAAAGAAAGGCAAAAATGAGTTAACTCGCTGTTTCTAGGCAGTGAAAGACTTGAATAATTATTATTCTTGTTATTATGATTAGGTGTTGAATAAGACGCACAGGCCTTGCGATAATTTCTAGGCATTACATGAACTCAAATAATTAATCCTGTGAAATGCCGTGGCATTTGGAATTCTAGGCTGACATAAATTTTATTTTGTCATTAAAATATCTTAAACATGTGGTATATTAATCAAAATGGTTATAAGCATATTTGAAGGAATCAACAATTTTCGAAATGCGAGGTGATTTTTTTTTGAAAATTGCCGTGTCGCACTCATGGAAAATGAGGAATTTAAATGACCTGTGGAGAGCAAACTTCAATTCACCAAGGTGTAACCGCGGAGTTTAGAGACATTTTCATATATTAGCAACTTTCATTTAGCGATAATTTTGCGGCATTTGCCCTATTTAAGCGAGTGCGCCAAACGTAGGAAAGGGGGGGGGCAATGTGACTTCGCACGAGCTTTATATATTCCTTAGTACTTCAGGACTACGTTGGCTATGGTCTTTATTCGATTCCGTAAGTAAACTGCACCCCATTAAAAATAAAATCTGATGTGTTCCATTCACATGACTTTCTCTACATCTCTACAACAAATTATTGTTAAAAAGCTTATGCTTCTATTTACTTGCTTCCTTATAAGTACAAGCGAAATAAGGGAGTACCATAGATGAAAGTTATACTCAAAAGCTGGTTGCTATGTGACTGAAGTTCCTTTGTTTGTAGGGACAGGAGTTGATACATTCCTGTATAAGAAAAGTAAGTTTTTCAAAGCTGAAACGAAAAGCCAGGAATATTTTAAAACGGTCAACTGGACGAAAAAAACGTATATCAAATAGATTGTGTGTTTTAATGTCCTCTACATTTTCTGTGTGGTAAGGTTTTGTCCATCACTTACGGTTTAGCAGTTATGCAAAAATCCGTAAAATTCATCCAGAATAAAGTGGTCTTCAGAGGCTGTTCCCATAAAATTCAAGATATGCATTTTATTTGTCAGGTTAATATCTTTAATATGCGGTATTTTAATCAAAATCGATAGAGCCATTTTTAAGAAAATAAAAAGTGTCGAAAAAAGGTCCATATAAAGGGTAGTTTTGGGTGGAGGTTTTCTCAAACTCTTCGTGTCGCATCCTTGGAAGATATTAAATTTAAATACCAAGTTTGGCATTATACCGACTTTTCGTTTTTGAGTTATGTTCACGGACACACACATACACAGACCTTTTTCTGAAAATGCTTTTATGGTTACAGAGGACCCTAAAACATATATTTCCGGTGAAATCTCGGTATCGAATGTTTGGGTGGAGTGCAATACCTTCTCTACACACAAATTAATAACAAAAAAAACCTAGTAGCGGGTATGAAACCGAAATCGTAAAGATACCTAGCGGATGTTTGCAGGGTCGATCAGTTTACCAGCTGCAAAAATATAATCTCTCACGGATAGGCTATCATGTACATATTTAGTGTTATTGCAGCATAACTTAGTGGTTCATGATTGGGGGAGCGGATTGTATTTAACTGGTATTCACAATATGTTATTTACCTAGAGAGCAGGACTATGGGACTACAGAAAATCTAGTTGTTGCTGTAGTGTTAGGTACACATTTAGCGCAAAAACACGTAAGCATAAAGGAATCCCTAATAGAGATCGTTTAAAACTCGTCAACTATGTAACAAAATGTACACAAATAACAAAAACTTGCGACGTGATATTAAATTCTTACGAAACTTAAGGTTAACGTGATGTGTACAAATTCTCGGCCTCCTGCAGATAAATAAGATGCATTTAGTATAATACACTTTGAAAAAGTTTTAATTTTTACTTTCTTTACATGTACTATGTACTAAGGGCATACAGGAAGTGTTGTATTTTACCTAAAAATTTGATATGTGTTTTATAAATGTATTTTGAGGTCCCCTGAGTTCAAGAAAAATCATTTTTCGAAAAAGATCCACGCCTAGGTGTGGACAGCATAACTCAAAAACGACCGTTAAATACCAAACTTGTTATTTAAGTTTGATATCTTCCAAGGATGCGTAACGAAGATTTTCAAGCAAATCCCCCACCCATACTACCCTTCATATGCAATTTTTTTTTAAAACTTTGTTTTTCTAAAATGGCTCCAACGATTTTGATTAAACTCGTATATTAAATCTGTTTACATCACAAATATAACGTACATCTTGAATTTTCTGGGAATAGCTTCTGAAGACCTGTCCATTCTGGATGCATTTTCCTGAATTTTGCATAACTGGTGAGCCGTAAGAGATAGGGAAAAGCTTACTCCACAAAAAATGTAGATCTCGTTGATACACACAATTTATGTCATATACATTTTTGTTGCAGAGTTCACCGTTTCCGAGATATTCCTTGTTGTTGGTTTCAATTCTGAACTACGCATCTTTTCAAATGGGGCCCCATTCTTACATCCCTCATTTGTTTTTCTGGAAATGCAAAGCGACCTTCAACTGTTGACATATATTTTAAAAGAGTTTACAATCGCTTTAGTCTGGCATATTCCCTTATTTCCTTTCTGTTTATAAGGAACTCAGTAGTTCTGCTCACACTCACACTCTATATAATTGTTTGCAGCTCAAAATTGACGCTCTTCTTACTGATATCGAGCCTTTGGTGATGAAAGTTTAATTTTTATGCAGTGCGCACCCAATAAGAGAAAATTTTGCGAATTTAAATTACCTACAGCTTTTAAATGGCTCCAAAACAAAATGGTTGACATTGTATACAGTGGTAGAAAGGAACCTGTACTTCTGTGGAATTCTTTCAGTTCTGAAATCCTACTTTGAGATAGTAGGAAGTCGGTGTCTTCATCGGTAATAATTAAAAACTTCTCTGTTCAGAACTCGTATCTTTTGCCTCAAATATTCACACTTTTCAAAATAAGTTTTGCCAGTTGAGAAAGAAAGAATAATAATAATAATAATAATAATAATAATAATAATAATAATAATAAAATCTGAGTGTTCCAATCACGTGACTTTCTCCACATCTCTGCAACAAATTATTGTTAAAAAGAGTATTGTTCTATTTACTTCATGCTAATCGAGAAAAAAATTAGCAGCAATAGTCTTATTAGTTGCTTACTTATAAGTAGAAGCGAATAAGGGAGTACCATAGGTTAAAGTGATATTCAAAAGCTGGTTGCTATGTGACTGAAGTTCCTTTGTTTGTATGGATAGGAGTTGACAGATTCCTGTATGAGAAAAGTTTAAGTATTTTAAAGCTGAAATTTAAACACAATATCTCAAAAACGATCAACTCCACGAAGAAAATATATGACATAAATTGTGTTTTAACGTGCTCTATATTTCTTGTGTGGTAAGTTTTTGTCCATCTCTTATGTTTCAGCTGTTATGCAAAATTCCGTAAAATTCATCCAAAATAAAGTAGCCTTCAGAGGCTATTCTCAGAAAATTCAAGATATACATTTTATTTGTCGTGTAAATATCTTTAATGCATGATATTTTAATCAAAATCGTTAGAGCCATTTTTGAGAAAATAAAAATTTTCGAAAAAGGTTCCATGTAAAGGTTAGTAGGGAGATTTTCTTGAAAATCTTCGTGTCGCATCCATGGAAGATACCAAACATACCAAAACCTAAATACCAAGTTTGTTTTTAACGGTCTTTTCGCTTTTGAGTTATGCTGCCCACAGACACACGGACATTTTTAAAAAAAAATTTTTTTTTTGATTCAGTGGGTCTCAAAACCTATATTTCCGGTGAAACCTCGGTATCGAATTTTGAGTGCAATACAATACTTTATCTATACACTATGTACATAGTACGTGTAGAGAAAGTAAAAACAAACAAGAAAAATAAAACAAGCTGCTTAAGCAAAATATGTTCTATGAAACCAGAACTAAGTACCTGGATAAATGAATGCAGCATATAAAACAATTCAAATAATCAAATAGTTGAAAATTTCAGAAAATAAAGGTCCTCCTTTGAGAATATTGTACCTACCACGTTTTTAGCATTTACAATCAAAGGCTGTAATACCTGAAGATTAATCAAAAGTATTCGATCAGTTCTGCTATGTCCAAGTTGTAAAAGTCTAATTTCGGAGAGACACAATTGTCTCTCTGCTTTAAAAAGTGGCACAATCATCGCTTCGTTCACAGCACCTGTTTACCTAACATATTATAAAACACAAAAGTAAATCAAATGTAATCCCACCTGTGTAATATGTCACGTGTATTCTCTGGTCAGTGTTTTGAGACATTCCAAAGGGCAAAGTTGCTCGTAGCCATTGTGTCGGCACTTTGTGACAGCTATTGGTGCAACCACGTAATATTTTTATATCCGCCATCCAGAGTCTCAAAAGACTGACCAACGAATAATCTAGGAGCTGACTATGCCTTGCTGCTGCACACGGAGATGCACAAGATCAGTTGGTTACCTCAAATAATAGATCTGTGGAAAATCAAATGTGTAATGTAATGCTACAGTGATTTGTACTGTTGTGCTGTACAGCAGGCCGATGGCATACATCGCTCGGCTGCACAGACTCAGGGTACATCAGAGGTTTAAACGGAAATTTGGTTCTCTAACACCTTATCAGTTTAAGGTCGCGGCTATTTATCAAGTTCGGTTCCCAATACCGGCGTGAGGATTTTTCCCCTGCTGGGAGACCTGGTCCGGAGTGCACTCAGCCTCGTGAGGTCCCTGGGGGGCCAACTGAGGTGCTATTTGGTGGAGAAGTAGCGGTTCCAGGTCATGAGGATCACATTAACCAGACGGGCGCTGACCACGTCTCACCTCCGCTACTGCACCCCATCCATGACGTGTCATGGACCGAGATGGGGGACGCAGGGGCCATGAGGTACCTTGTGAGCTGTCGTGTCATGGAATTATTATACAACTGTATTCTTTGTATTTGAAGCGCACTGTACAACAAGAGATTGCTCTTCAACACAAGCATTTGTAGGCAAATCATTACAAACAAAATCTGATGTGCCCCATTCACATGAACTTCTCTTCATCTTTGTAACAAATTATTGTTAACAAGCTCATTCTTTCTTTCTATTTCATGGACTTTTTTCGGGTGTAAAAATCCTTAGCATAGCTTCCTTCGGAAGGGAAGTAAAACCGTTGGTCCCGTGTCGTACATTTACGGCACGTAAAAGAACCTCAAGGCTGATAGAGAGGCCTCTGAGCAAAATTAAGCGGTCTTTCACGCCCAATTTAGAATGGGACGCTGAGAACCTCAGCAGTTAAAGAGCGTCCATAAATAACACCCATTTACTTTATTTCGTGCTAACAGATTAGCAGAATCAATGTTTTTATTTAGTTCCTTATAAATAGAAGCGAAATACGGAAATAGACTAAAGCGACAGTCAAATGTTTTAAAATATTGTTGCTATGGGACTGAAATCCATTTCTTTGCGTGGCCAAGCTTTGACAAGTTCGCTTAGGAGAAACGTTTGTTTTTTTAAAACTGAAATCATTAGCAAGGAATATTTCGAAAACGGCGAACTCCACGGAAAAAAATGTATATGACATAACTTGTATGAACTATTCCGAATCCTGGGAGAATTAAAATGTAAACTTCAGGGTGTCCAAAAAATCAAAATGTTTTATCGAGATCTACATTTTTTTTTTTAAATAAGATTTTGTCTAGCTCTTACGGATTACCAGTTATGCAAAATAAAATCATTCCATAAAAATCATCCGGAATGAAGAGGTCTTAAGACGCTATTGCCAGAAAATCCAAGATATGCATTTCGTTTGTCATAAAAGCATCTTAAACATAATATATTTTAATCAAAATCGTTAGAGCCATTTAAAAAAAACCTTTCATGTAAAGGGTATTTGGGGGTGGGGGGATTTTCTTGGAAATCTTTCTGCCGCATCCTGAAAGATACAAAACTTAAATACCAAGTTTGGTATTTTCGTTTTTGAGCTATGCTGTCCAGACACACGCGCGCGCGGACATGTTTCTAAAAATGCTTAGTTTGGATTCAGGGTGTCTCAAGACATGTATTTCCGGTGAAATCTCGGTATGGCATTTTTGGGTGCAATACAATACTTTCTCTATACTCTATGTACATAGTACGTGTAGAGAAAGTAACAAGCTCCCCCTGGTGTGCTAGCACTGCAAACTTGAACGAATCGACAGTAATAGGCATCAGTTCCACAATAACCGCGCAGCTTTTCGAGATCGTTAATAGACAATCCCTAACAGCGTACGTTTACATTAGGTATATTGCCATACAATAAACACTTTCTACATAATTTAATATCCCTAATTGTCTTAGATCTCAAGGTATGTTAAAAAAATGAAATGGCGTGTTATTTATGGACGCTCTTTAACTGCTGTGGTTCTCAGCGTCCCATTCTACACTGGGCGTGGAAGAGCGCTTAATTTTGCTCAGAGGCCTCTCTATCAGGCTTGAGGTTCTTTTACGTGCCGTAAATCTACGACACGGGACCCACAGCTTTACTTCCCTTCCGAAGGAAGCCATGCTAAGGATTTTTACGCCCGAAAAAATCCATCGTCCTCCGCCGGGTTTGAACCCACGACCTTGGGTATAGGAAGTCAGCATGGTAACCACTACACCACGGACGGCGACTCAAGGTATGTTAGGAAAAGCGAGTTACTCTACGCCTTATTTACGTTAGAGAACAGTCCGGTCAGTTGGAATTTTTACTTTCTCTAGCACTTTCAAAAAATAGTAAAAAAGGTATTGTATCCCATCTAAAAAACTCGAGATTTCACTGGAAATACGTGTGAGCAGCATAGCTCAAAATCCAAGAGTCTGTTAAATATTAAACTTGATATTTAAATTCAGCATCTTCCAAGGATGCGGTAATATTTTTCGATAAAATGGCTAACGATTTTGATTAAAATGCCACATTTTAAAACATGTTCATGATAAACGAAATGAATATCTTGAATATTCTGGGAAGTCTCTGAAGAATTCTTAATTCTGTGTAACTTGGAAACCGTAATAGACAAAAACATACAACATAACAATGTAGATCTCACATTTCTTTAGCAATTTCTCGGTTTCCGAGAAATTCCTAGTCATTGGTTTCTCTACGATACAGATAAAAGAATAGGTAATAAATATTTTGCAAGGAAAGTTTGTGAAACAACTAAAGAAAGTCATGTGAATGGAACAAATCAGATTTTTTCAAATATGTTTTAATGAAGCTAATACGTAAGTGTACAAGTCTATTGAAAGTACTGTAATTACGGAACAATACTGCAATAAGAGAAACCCTGATTTTCTTAAAACAGAAGAAATGAATATCTCAATATCTGACACTTTTTTGGCATTTTTAAGTTTTGGAGGGTGGTACTCCCTGTTCTTATAGAATATAAATATACGCTCTAGTTTATATATTTTACTGAACAAGGATGGACGTTACGACTTAATCACAAGTTTAATAACTGTTTCCAAATTCTCATAATTTGGGGACTCCTATAAGTTCCCTCACATTACAACTCATGAAATTTAGATTATTTTATTATTCTCATTCCCGTTTTCTGGTAAAGTAAACCGGCCTTTGCAAATAAATAAAATCTGACGTGCCCAATCACATGACTTTCACTACATCTCTGCAACAAAGTATTGATAGAAAGCTTATGCTTCTATTTACTTCATGCTAATTGAGAAAAAATTAGCAGAAATAATCGTATTACTTGCTTCCTTGTAAATAGGAGCGAAATAAAGTGATAGTCAAAAGCTGGTTGCTATGTGACTGAAGTTCCTATATGAGAAAAGTATAAGTATTTTAAAGCTGAAATCAAAAACAAGGAATATCTAAAAAACGATCAACTCCACGAAAAAAATGTATATAACATAAATTGTGTGTTTTAACGTGCTCAACATTTTTTGTGTGGTAAGTTTTTGTTTATCTCTTACGGTTTAACAGTTATGCAAAATTTCGTCAAATTCATTCAGAATAAAGTAGTCTTGAGAGGCTGTTCCCACAAAATTCAAGATATACATTTTATTTGGGATGTAAATATCTTTAATATACGATATGTTAATCAAAACCATTGGAGCAATTTTTGAGAAAATCAAAATTTTCGAAAAAAGTTCCATGTATAGGGTAGTTGGGGGTGGGGGATTTTCTTGAAAATCTTCGTGTCGCATCCTTGAAAGATACCAAACTTAAATACCAACTTTTTTTTTTTTTTTTTTAAATACAGTCCTGGAGTCTGGTCAGGACTCCGGCGCTGTATACCCCAGTTTGCATTTCCCTCCAAAATTTACTGTGTTCTGTGTACTGCTGTACGATTACTGTTTTTACTGTTCTTTTACACAAACATATACGCACTGCACAAACATATAACACCCATGCCCAAGGCAGGACTCCAACCCACGAAGCACCAAAGGAGAAGCCTTGGCGAGCATGGGACATGGGGAGACCGGCCCGGTTGGTATTTAACGGTCTTTTCGTGTTTGAGCTATGCTGCCTACAGACAGACACAGACACACACACACACACACACACACGCGCGGACTGTTTTCTAAAAATGTTTGTTTTTATTCAGGGGGACCCAAAACATGTATTTCCGGTGAAATCTCGGCATCGAATTTTGGGGTGGAATGCAATACCTTCTCTATATACTATTACATGGTACGTGTAGAGAAAATAATAAATAGCCAATGTAATTCTGGGCAAATGCCTTGATAGAAGTACATATGTCATGATCACTGAACACATTTTATTCTGCGCATAGATAAATACATAATATTTAAAGACACAAAGACATTATTTTGAAAATATGTGTTGTTGTTTTAAATTTAAACTCTGTGAACTTTCAAAGATGGGCGATTTTAAATTAATCGGAGCCGAGATAATTTTAAGTAGTGGTAGAAAACGCGTTAAATTGGCAACAGTGCTTCCCTGAGGAACGACGAAGGATGCTTCAAGAGCTGTATACAAAGGCAGGGAGAGGAAATGACACTTAGCTCCCTTGGGCTGCTGTACAAAAGCCCTGGATGGTTAAATCTGTGTGTCACATTGTCAACTGATTCACTTCTCACAATCGTCTCGTATAATTCCTTACTTCCTTCTTCGTTCTTTCAAAAGAATAGAATGCGCATTCCATTATGTAGTTCAATGCGGTGGCCAAATTTAGATTCTACATATTAAATTATTTCCCTACTAATCACGTCATTCTAACCAAAAGTTCTCTCTCTCTCTCTCTCTCTCTCTCTCTCTCTCTCTCTCTCTCTCTCTCTCTCTCTCAATCTCGCGCGCGCGCCGGTTGCCCGACTTAACACACCTTGCTTATTAACCCTTTGTTGCCTTCGGTACCTGTAAGTTCCGCTTGTTTTAAGCCTAATTTTGCCCTAAAATTGTCTTTTTAAATAAATAAAATAGTAAAACCCACATAACTACAGTCAAATGTAACCTCCAAGCTTCACTCAATGTAGCTTCCAAGCATCACTCCGATTATTTTACCTGAGCTCTCCCCGTCCTTTACCACATTCACTGGGATTTGAACCTGCAACATTGGAATTTGAATGGATTGTCAGTCCATTACCTAACACCTAACACTCATAGCCATTTGCACCTCTTTTTTGGTAGTGCCTTTGGTAGGATTATGAAAACTGGTTTAGACGAATTTAAACTTTTTAATTGGGAAGAAAAAGGTTAATAAAGGATCTACATATACTTTCATTTCTATTATTTTTTCTATTTTTTATATAATATTTTATAGGTTTATTCCCATATATTTTTACTAGAACTTGTTTTAAACTTGAATTAAAGAAAAAACGGCATATGTTGTATACTAATGCAGGCAACTAAGGGTTAAACTCTAATGACGATGCAATTTAATATGTTTTATGATCTAGGTCTAAAACATGGTGTACAAAGAGCGCTCTTTGAGCAGGCGAGCCACAATGGCAGCTAACTGTGTCATAGAGAAGAATGACGTAGTAGGGCAGTTGTCTGGTGTTGCTAACGCTCCCTGCTTACGTATCCTTCTATAATGGAGCAACCTAAAGGGACCATCAGGCAAATACTTTCAACGTTGCGTGGGAAAGCGATTACTTTTTCATAGCAGCTGCAACAATTTCTCAGTGCCTTATATGTCAAAACATTTTGAAAGGTAGAAAAAAGCATAATATAATGCATCACTACGACAAAACACACAAAGATATTTAGTGAGCTTGTTGGTGAAGATCGTAGTAAAAAGGTTCAGGAGTTGAAGGTTGCAATTCATAATACTTTATTACAAGTGGAGTTAGTTTTCAGGTTTATAATATCACGAAAACATGGAAAATTGTGAATGTGAATATGTATTTATTTATTATTTACAGGAGCGTGGCGAACCAACAGTGTTTAACGAGGCAATGCTGCACGTGTCATATGATATTGCAGCAGCAGGTAAACTATTTTCTTTCAGCTGCCAATCACATAAAACCACGTTTTGATGTATTGGTAAAGAGACATAACATATAACTAGTTTGTACGCGGATTTAATCTGCTATAGAAGGCAAAATTTGTTTAAAATAAATACTGTTCCTAACCATAAATGAGTAAAATAATATTTTGAGAAATCATTTATGAAAGCTTGCACTTGTTTTCGTGTACGATAGCTCTCCTCTCTGTCCACTGGTAAACAAGAGCGCTGCCAGTACCTGTACTCAGCTCGCGAGCCGGCTTCGGGAGCGCAAACACTGTGCAGTGCTGCTCTAGAGAAGTTTTATGGTGAACCTCCCAGTTTATCGCCTATATATTTATAATTTTGTACAGCTTCAGCTATCCCCAATAACGATGTAAACTCACCTGATATTCATACAAAATAATTTGAAATATCGGCGGAATTTCTGACTTTCTTAAGCTCCCCCAATGCTTTTAAGTTCTGGAAATACTGCATAGCATACACGTATCCTTTGGAACAATCATCGGTTCGAATCATAGCTTAAATTTTAGGCAATCATATAATATAATCACATTTTATTTGGTCCTAAACACCACTTAGTTTTCATATAACACACAGACTTAACAAAAAGAGGTGACGCTGGTGAAAGAGAAGATATCTTACTCCCGGAACACTTTTGTATAAACCGCTAGCGAGTGTAATCGCTAAAACAAATCTTTAAAGAAGCTCAACTTCGCATTTTGGTCATATAAAAGTTAATCTAGGACCACTCCACCTTGATCCAAAATCAAACTTAATCGCAGAATTTTCTACGATTAATCTGGGTTCTTTAAAAGAAAGTGAAATTCTATTTCTTTTTAATAGTATCTTGAAAAACATGAATTGATATTTCGTTTTTATTATTATTTGAACGTATTGGTGTTTGTTTATAAGCTACTCATAGACTACTCTTGTAGGCTATGTTAATTTTAAATTAAAATGCAAAAACGAAGGGCATGAAGTTTCACGGATGCCTCATATATTTCATCACAAAAAGAATCCAAGCAGTGAGCTTAAGTTAAACAGTTTAAAATGAGATTTCGATTATCAAACTTATAGATGAAAAACTGGAACAAAGACTGCATAAACCAAACGAAATCACGAATGTGATTGTACTCACATTACATTTCTTTGCTACTAGTAGTTTCCGTGTAGTTAACGTGAACAAAGGAACTGCAAGTAGAACCATACACAGTTCAGAGCCCAGGATGAAACAAATGGAGTAATTCAAGACTTTTATACCAAATGTAGTTTCCCAGAGTTCTGACTGGACTAGGTTGTACACACATCCCTATCGTATCTCCTGGTGGCAACAATGCTGAAGCTTATACAAATCAAGTTTCCAAACTTAGTTTTTAAAATATTTTCAACAGCTGGCCGGACGGCATATGACAATATTTTTGTGAATTCTAGAATTCATGCCAGTTTGAAACAGGAGAATTTGCACACGGCATGATATTGGGACACAGCGCAAAAGTTTAGAGAATGGAGGCAATAAAACATTGTCATTTAGATCTGATCACTGCCTCTATTCAAAATATACTCCATTGAATTCTGTACACTGCCTCGTCCTTTCAATGGCTGAACGCCATTCTTCTTTGGAGTGCAAACGCATTCTTCTTCAGGTGACCCAAATCTTGACTTTCAATTTTTCATTAATTTTGGGAAATAGAAAAAAGTTGCATGCGCTCAAATCTGGACTGTAGGGAGGATGCGACGGACACACGCAGGCGCGCGCACACATATATACGAACCGTTTTCTAAAAAGTCTCTTTTTGAACACAGCGAACCTAACACGCGAACCTAACACGTGTATTTTCGGTGAAAGTTCGGTATCGAATTGAGTAGATTGTAATACTTTCTCTACCTATGTACTATATGCTGTGTAGAGAGTATAACTCGTAGAGCTCGTTAGAGTATACAATTTGTTTTGGAGTTAACCATTTCCAAGATATTCCTTGTTATTGGTTTCCATTATAAAATGCATTTCTCATGTGGGAATTTGTCAACTCCTGGTCATGCAAAGATAATGAACTTCAATCACATAGCCATAGATTTGCCTATCGCTTTAGCCGAGAGTATACCCTTCTACATATAAGGAGCTAAGTAACAAGACCATTTCTGCTACCGTTTATCTTCATTAACATAAATTAGAATAAGTCACATGAATGGAACTTGTGAGATTTTTAACGCGCGCGCGCAGAGAGAGCCCCCAGGCGTTGAAAAACTAGAGCTAAACACTTTCTAGCGGCAGGGACCGGCAATTCGTAATTAGTCTACGTAATACTACCATTAGCTCTGTTTGTAAGCAACATTTTCCAAGTAGTTAAAGCACCTTCTTTCTGACGGATTTGGGGGATCTCGGAGAGGCACACATTTCTAATCAATAACAATAAAGAGACGTCGTCATCATTTTTACTACATCAAACATGCGCAGTTTCCACTTGCTGGGACGTGCTAACCTTGTTGAAGATTTTCCCCTCGGAGCTTTACTCTTAATGATTAAAAGTACACATCGGGCCCCAAAACGCTGGCAACTCCTTTCATCTAAGTCATTTCAATCTCAATACAAGCCAGCGGTAATGTGACGCATTCTCACGTGATGTAGGGGAGAACAGCCTAAAGCAGCAACTCACGCTTTTGTTTTACATATTAAACAGCTTATTACTTTCTCCACCAAAAATTCGACAACAAAATTTCACTGCACATTTTGAGACCCTTGATTCCTAACAACAACAAAAAGTATTTTAGAAAAAGGTGTGTGTGTCCTTGAACAACACAACTTAAACACAGTCGATTAATATCAAACTTGAAATTAATTCTTTCAATGCACGCGACACAAAGAATTTTAAGAAAATCCCGCAACCCGAACTACCCTTATTTGCAAAAATGGTAACGATTTCTACTTTCTCTACACGTACTATGTACATGGTGTATAGAGAAGGTATTGTATTGCACTCAAAAATTCCATACCGAGGTTTCACCGGAAATACATGCTTTAGGTCCTCCTAAATAAAAACAAATTAGAAAAAGGTCCGTGTGTGTATGGACAGCATAGCTCAAAAACGAAACGACCGTTAACTACCAAACTTGGTATTTAAGTTCCGTATCTTCCAAGGATGCAACACAAAAGATTTTCAAGATAATCCCCCACCTCCAAACACTCTAAACATAGAACTTTTTTCGACAATTTTTATTTTTTTTAAAAATGACTCTATTTTCATTAAAATGTCGCATTTTAAAGATATTTACCTGACAAATAAAATGTATATCTTGAACAGCCTCTGAAGACTACTTTCTTCTGGATGAATTTTGCATAACTGGTAAACCGTAAGAGGTGGACAAAAACTAACAACACAACAATGCAGAGATCGTTAAAACACACAATTTATGTTATATTATTTTTTTTTTCGTGGAGTTGATCGTCTTTGAGATATTCCTTGTTATTGGTTTCAGCTTTAAAAAGTACTTTACAGGAATTTGTCGACTCCTGTCCATACACACAAAGGAACTCCAGTCACATAGCAACCAGCTTTTGCCTATCACTTTAACCTATGGTTCGCTTCTACTTACAAGGAAGCAAGTAGTGTGGTGGTGGCGTGTCTGCCTCACATTCAACAGGTCACGAGTTCGAATCCCGCTTAGGGTGAGTTTCCCAAATAAGGTTTTTTCGGGAGTTTTCCTTATCCTGAGAAACGAATGTCGAGTAACTTTAAGCTCCATGGATCCCGAGATCATTTAAGCATCATTTCACCAACTTCATTTATCTGACGATATGACCAACCAGGTTAAAGGACGTTAAGCTGCCCAAAAAGGAAGCAAGTAATAAGATGTTTTTATTTTTTTCCGATTAGCATGAAGTAAATAGAAGCATAAGCTTTTTAACAATAATTTGTTGCAGAGATGTAGAGAAAGTCATGTGAATGGAGCACATCAGATGTTTTATTAAAATACTGTGTGTTTCACAAACAAATGAGTTTGACAACAATTGTGTGCTTTAACGAGATCTACATTTTTGTGAGGTATGCCTTTGTTTATGTCCTAAGAAGGGTTACTAGTTTGCAAAATTCATCCAGATTGAAAAGGACTTCCCAGAATTTTCAAGATATTTGTCATGAGAATGCCTTAAAACGAATGGCATTTTAATCAAAATCGTTAAGAGCTACGACAATTTTTCAAAGTTAAGGATAAATTGGGGTGAGAGATTTTGTTGAAAATCTTCGTGTCGCTCTCGTGGAAGATGCTGAACCATAATACCAAATTTGAGATTAAACCGACTTCTGGTTCTTTAGACATGCTTTTCAATCTTCAAAGGATACGGCACGGTGATTTTCACAAAAATCCGCTACCCTAAACTACCCTTTACATTTAATATTTTTCGAAATTTCCAATTTTATAAAAAAAAAAAGGTTCTAACGATTTTAATTAAAATGCAATATTTTAAACATGTTTGTATGTCAAATAAAATGTATAACCTGAATTTCTTGGAAATAACCCCTGAAGTCCTTTTCATTCTGGATGACGTATAACTGATAAACCGTAAGAGATACACAAAAACTTACAACACAAAAGTGTACATCTCGTTAAAACACACAATTTGTCTCATACTTATTTTTATAGTTAACCGTTTCCGACATATTCCTTGTTTTTGGTTTCAACTTTAAACTACTTACAATTTTCTATCAGCTTTCGTTTCATATGTCTACTTGTTTTACTCCTGGCCACGCAAGAGAACTAAATTTCAGTTGCTTTATATAGCGACCAGCTTTTAAAGGATTTGTCTATCGCTTTAATGTATGCTAAAGTTTACTTTGATTAGCGCCTGAAGTAGACAGTAGAATAATATTTTGTAAGAAAAGTTTATTTTTGGAATATTTAGAGAGTCGTGTGAATGGAAACATCAGTTTTTTTTTTTAATTTAGGAACTTGTTTTGAGAAGTTTTGGGTATTATACAATACTGTCTCTACCTACTATGGACGTGGTAGAGAGAATAAAAAGAAACCTCAAGAAATTATATATAAGAACATTCGTTATTATAGAATTACATAAACTAATATACTTTACTACTTAGTATAGATTAGCATTTTTGAGTACAGGTTTTTTAAATCTTGAAGTCATTATACAAATAAAAATAATAATAATAATAATAATAATAATAACAATAATAATAATACCCGCTTCGGTAGTAGCATGTCCGTCTCAAATTCAAGAGGTCGCGAGTTCGAATCTCGCTTAGGGCGAAGTACCCGATTTTTTCGGGTTTTTCCTTATCCTGAGAAGACTAATGTCGAGTAACTTTTAAGCTCCATGGACCCCGAGATCATTTGAGCATCATTTCACAGATTTAAGTCATCGTCCAGGTTAGAGCACGTTGAATCTGGGAAAATTACTATTAGTATAATCATGAAGAATAATTGCTTATACATAAATATCATGTACCACTTTTGTTCTTTTACCAAGTCCAACAGAATTTTTAGACTTTTTGCCATTTTGTGACCATCTCCTCCTTTCTCCCGCCAACTTCGTGGTCATTCTGAACGCAGACACGAAACACACGATCCTTGGACGGTAGGCAAACGGAACAATTCAGAGATGACAAACTCCGTGCACCTTCCAGTAGAACCCTGTGTTAAAATCGGGTTGCACGCGGCTCCAAAGCTCGCAACACAAGTTTCTCGTGCCATATGCAGCTCTGCCGCTTCGTCTCAGGTCACCAGGATCCACAACTGTTTCCTAAGCCTCTGCACGCTGGTGATGTGTATCCTCGACATTTGCTTTAATAGGCTATCAGCGCCACCGCTATTCTCTTCTCCGTCATATTTATCTTCCGCCTGAAATTCTACGGCGAAGATTGAAGTGCCGTTGGCATTCCGATTTACGACTAGACGTTTAGCTCTCTGAATATATTCTATGAGTTTTTACTTTCTCTACACGTACTACGTACATAGTGTATAGAGAAGGTATTGCACTCCACCCAAAAATTCGATACCGAGATTTCACCGGAAATATGTTTTAGAGTTCCCTGTATCAAAAAAAAAAAAAAAAAAAAAAAGTGTTTTCAGAAAAATGTCCACGTGTATGTGTCCGTGTGTCAGTGAACACGATAACTCAAAGACGAAAAGTTGGTAAAATACCAAACTTGATATTTAAGTTTAGTATCTTCCAGTGATGCGACACGAAACATTTTTCGAAATTTTTTATTTTCTCAAAAATGGCTCTAACGACTTTGATTAAAATATCGTATATTAAAGATATTTACTTAACAAATAAAATATATTCTTGAATTTTCTGGGAATAGGCTCTGATATACCGTAAGAGATGGGGGAGGGGTTGAAGTACCACACAAAAAAATGTAGAGCACGTTAAAGCACACAATTTATGTTATATACATTTTTTCGTGGAGTTGATCATTTTTGAAATATTCTTTGTTTTTGCTTTCAGCTTTAAAAACATACTTTTCTGATACAGGAATTTGTTAACTTCTGTCCATACAAACAAAGGAACTTCAGTCACATGGCAACCAGCTTTAAACTATCACTTTAACCTATGTAACCTTATTTGGCTTCTACTTACAAGGAAGCAAGTAGTAAGTCGTGGGATAGGATCGATGCCCATGTAATGAAAGTGAGGAGCTGCAACAGGCAGTGATCCGTTCAATAAAACCAATACTTCGGCTGAAAACTGCAACAAAAGCTGTGAATAATGAAATGAAATAACTAAGACAGAAAATATGGGAAGGAAACATTCGAACCTTCCCGACATTTATCAGTTGTGAACACTAAGGAAAACCTGAAAAAATCTGTCACTGCGGACGGTCTTTTTGATATTTGAACCTCAGAGCTCATGAGTCCGTGTCGATATACATTTCTTCATGGTGTAGTTGCCGAGGAATGTTTTTCTTCAAATATTTGTGTTGTATCTTTGCCAGATGATGAGCTTAATCACGTAGTTAACTTGATTTGTTCGTACGCACACACACGACGGGTGAAATACAATATTTCACTTTCTCTTCGTAGTAGAGAACGTAAAACAACTACTTTTGTGCTGGTTATCAATATAAAATATGCAAAATAAAATGCCTTAAATGCATTGCTAGTTTTATATTCTTTGGCAATGCTAGGCGACTCTATGCGCGCTACACATGCTGATCTTATCTTCCTTGATTCAACATCTAAATGCACATGTCTGTGTTCCTCTTCGATTGACAACTCTTATCTCAGCATCCTACACAATCAAGAGAAAGCGTAACAATACAAATTTGTAGTCGGGTCAAATTAAGCCAACTTCACCATAGCAAGGCGAGAACACTACAGAAAGACTGTGGCAATCAAAATCGTAGCACTTGAGTCGCAATGGATGAATGCACGGAAGCGCCTTGAAGTCCCTAAAAGGAAAGTTGTACAAACAGGCAGTAGTGAATGCCTTTCTGTGAAACATATCGACTGTTCATTTATCGTGATAACAATGCAGCAAGTCACCGAGCTCACGTCGCGAATAAATGCTTCGACTACGTAAGCGTGCAAAAACCGATGGCCTTCGGACTTCAAGATACGATAGCGATTGATGTTGTCTATTGCTTGAAAGCTGCATTATACTATATTAGACTCTATATTACAGTAGTGAAGCCATGCTTTTGCTGAAAGGCAAATTTATACAAACAAAAATCTAATGTGTTCCATTCACATGGCTCTCTACATCTCTGCAACAAATTTTTATTAATAAGCTTATGCTTCTATTTATTTCATGCTAATCGAGAAAAAATTAGCAGAAATAGCCTTGTAAGTAGAAGCGAAATAAGGGAGTGCCATAGGTTAAAGTGATAGTCAAAAGCTGGTTGCTATGTGACTGAAGTTTCTGTTTCTATGGACAGGAGTTGACAAATTCCTGTATGAGAAAAGTTTTTCAAAGCTGAAACAAAACAAACAAAGAATATCTCAAAAGCGATCAACTCCACGAAAAAAATGTATATGTAATTGTGTGTTTTAACGTGCTCTACATTTTTTGTGTGGTAAGTTTTTGTCCATCTCTTACGGTTTAGCAGTTATGCAAACTTCTGTAAAATTCACCCAGAATAAAATAGCCTTCAGAGCCATTCCCAGAAAATTCAAGATATATATTTTACTGTCAGGTAAATATCTTTAACATAGGATATTTTAATCAAAATCGTTAGATGTGTTTTTGAGAAAATAAAAATTTTCGAAAAAAGTTCCATGTAAAGAGTAGTAGGGGTGGGGGATTTTCTTTAAAAATCTTCGTGACGCATCCTTGGAAGAAACCAAACTTAAATACCAAGTTTGGTATTTAACGGTTTTTTCGTTTTTGAGCTATGCTGCCCACAGACACACAGACATTTTTCTAAAAATGCTTTTTTTTTTTTTTTTTTTTGATTCAGGGGGACCCAAAACATGTATTTACAGTGAAATCTCGGTATCGATTTTTTGGGTGGACTGCAATACCTTCTCTATACACTATGTACATAGTACGCGTAGAGAAAGTAAAAGAGAGAGAGAGAGAGAGAGAAAATGCAGCGCTTTAAAATACGAGAAGTGAGATTAGTAGACCCTCCCCCCTCAGTTGCTTGCTCGAAAATCCTTAGCCTTTATATTTTGAAGAGAATAAAATAACCTTATTCGTTCTCAACTTTTAGTTTTGATCCTCGCGAACTTTTGATGTTGAGAGTATTAGAGTCGCAAGGAAAGAGATTAAGATTCAATGGTGACTAACCAGTTTTCACTGCCACTTTACGAATGTCTTTTCTGTTACTCATTGCACGCGCACACTCGAAGGTAGAACCGCTCTTGATGTCTGTCGCATTAGAAACGCACTCGCCAACACATTAACTGGCTAACTGCCGAAAATATCTACCCACTTCCTATTATATAGAAGCTGGACTCTTCCACAGAATTCTAAAAGTTTGAGAAGCGGGGAGAATGAAACTTCCAGAAGATTTTGGTTATTTTTTTATATCGCCTCTGATGTCTTACGTTTAAAAGATGTAAAGGTTAAGTGGAGTGCACTGTTGCCACACGAGTGTTATGCACGCTTGAACTTTGGAGATATAAAATGATAAAAGCTCTAATTTTGTAGAGTATCATTACTGACCCCATAATATTACATGTAAATGAGTGGAATGTTTTAAAACATTTAAGAATGAATGATGCACCGCACTGTTTTGCGCTACTCTATTGCATTGCGTTAACGTGCCATGTCCTTCGTTTCTTTTGTATTCTATACGCTACTGTTTCTGAGCACCCAGTAGCCTGAATTGTTTCATTTATTCCCTAACTAACACCCATTTTACTTGAATCTCATTATTTTGCTGTTCTTAATTTACCAAGTTTCTCTCTTCCAAGCTTCTCCTTCATAACTATAAATATTTACGTAAAATACAGGTCGCGCACCAGTTCTTGACGAATGGCATTTTTAAAGAGAGATTAAATGCTCGTTAACTTATTCACTTTCACTGTGTATTATCGAAACGTACAGTTTTCTCCAGAACATGATGACCCTCAAACGGAACCGCTCCTCCCTCCAACTCGACAAAAACCATTAGCAAACAAAAGACGAACCTGTACTAGGGGTGAGAGACAACGTACATAGTAAAATATGTTTCCTGGAGACATTGCTTACAAGCCGAGATTCACTCCTTAGTTAAGGGACCAGTAAGTGTAACACTTGGCAACAGGGTTGCTTTCCAACAGCAAATTTTAAAGTCTTTGGAAGAAGGATGGGGCAGGGCTATCATGTTCTGAAAAATACTGCCATCACAAGCTGTTTGTTATTGTAACTCACTATTTGCTGATCTATTTATCAAGGGTAGGCTAGGTCAGTTTATCTTCGCTAAAGAAGGAACGAGCAAAGTATTGTAAACACTTTCTTAAACCTTGCATACCAAGTGAATAAAGTACACATTAGACATGGGGCGATTTATGAACGACTACAGGGAAAGAATCGTATGAATCGTGTCAATCTTGGCATGAATCGTTGTTCAAAAAGAATCGCGAGAACGTGCTAGTCTCAACATGAATCGTTATTCAAAAAGAATCGTTTGAATCGAAAAAAGAATAGAATGAATCGTGTCAACAATAGTAGGTGTCGTGCCAAAAAAGAATCGCGAGAATCGTGCTAGTCTCAACACGAATCGTTGTTCAAAAAGAATTGCATGGGTCGAAAAGAATCGCATGAATCGAAAGAGTAGCATGAATCGTGTCAACCATAGCAGGTATTGTCGTTCAAAAAGAATCGCAGATTTGAAGAATCATGATCAGGTATTGGGGTTTGTTTTCTCTTTTGCTTTCACCTTTCGTAGTACCAAGCCGAGCTTCGACGAAAACTGCCGAGTGTGCACGATGATGTGTACCGGGATTTATTACCATTTATTTTATTGTGAGAAAACAAATAGCGCTGAGGCCATGGGGCTAAATATGAAAATATATAAATGATATATATTTATACATAATATATAATATAAAATATCTATATAAATTTTATATATAATATACAATATACCTACATAAGAAAATGAACACTGCCGATCATTGCCGAAGCACCACAGGCGTCTTTATATTGTTTAGGGATGAGTTAGTGTACACGTAAAAGCAAGCGTTACAATTTACAACCGTTTTATATTTATGTTTTGCAGTATCTTAAATACAATATATGCACAGCTAAATCGTCACTACATTAGCAAGATATATAACTTGAGAAA
Organism: Hymenopus coronatus; assembly: GCA_030762935.1. Classification (NCBI taxonomy): domain Eukaryota; kingdom Metazoa; phylum Arthropoda; class Insecta; order Mantodea; family Hymenopodidae; genus Hymenopus; species Hymenopus coronatus. The sequence continues at coordinate 169,460,019 of CM060881.1, read as the reverse complement.
CAAATGTAGCAATTATGCTCCAACATAACAGAAACAGGAACATACTATTCTAATTACCTCGAATATTCCTGAAGAAAATGGTAATTATTCTGGGCACTTGGGCTGCCTTATAAAAATTACATGACGTAGTGACAGTGATGACTAATAATTACTCTCGTGCAGTCCAAGTTTAGGTGTCAAATTTAGGCTTAAACAAACGTTTATATTGTTTGTTTTTTTGCGGGGGTTTTCGAATAATGTAGGAAATTTTACCAAATGTGTTTGCAATAGGCGGAAAGGAGTAGGACGTTTTTATATAAATTACTGTTTTTATGCTAAACGAGCTACCATATGACTATCATCCCCGTGTATAATATGTCAAACACGAAGGCAAGGCGACGATTAATGAATCGTGAACGAATCGTATGAATCGATTACTGAAAATGAATCGCTCGACCCAACTCCAGCAGACGTAAACACAACCAACCATGTGCGTTTTGACCGCTTCTTGACGCTTTCGCCGTTTAAATAATCCCTTGAAGAAAGTACTACTACTAAGGTATGAAATCTGACTTAATGTTTGGTAAAGCACGAAGAATATGTACTGCGCGCAGCTGTGATTCCCCGGAGCTAAGAGATGGGAGGGAACAGTATGGCGGAACAAGTGAGTTGGTAAACCTAAGCGCAGAAAACCTTTACGAAATGGTGAGAAGACAATGATCCTGAACGTATTTAATAAGTCCTGCGAAAAATAGTCGGAAGAGACCGCGCACCAAAATTGCTTGATGTTGTTTGTGACGAATTTGTAAGGTCTGCAATCCGCCGAAAAGTTCACCAGTTCTTTGCTAACTTAAACAAAATGTTGTCAGTTAACTCTGATCCCGACCTTTCAGATTTAAAACGAACTTCCCTCCGTAAGCTGCTTCTGGAGATTGGTTTCGAGTTTGTCAGTAGAAAAAGAAAAATTTGATGTGTTCCATTCACATGACTTTCTCTACATCGCTGTAGCAAATTATTGTTAAAATGCGTGTTCGTCTATCTACTTTATACAATCGAGATACACATTAGCAGAAATTGTCTTAATTACTTGCTTCCCTGTAAGTAGAAACAAAATAAGGGAACACACTAGGCTAAAACTATAGTCAAATCTTTTAAAAAGCTGGTTGCCATGTGTTTGAAATCCGTTTCTATAGAGAACAGGAGTTTAAGTATTTTAAATCTGAAACAAATAACAAGGAATATCCCAGAAATGATCAATTCCAGGAAAAAAAATGCACGTAACATAAAAAAATGTAAATGGCGTGTTATTTATGGAAGCTCTTTAACCACTGTGGTTCTCAGCGTTCTAAATTGGGAGTGAAGTCTGCTTAATTTTGCTCAGAGGCCTCTCTATCCGGCTTGAGGTTCTTGTACGTGCCATAAATCTACAACAGGGACCAAGGGTTTTAACTCCCTTCCGAAGGAAGCCATGCTAAGGATTTTTACGCATCGTCCTCCGCCGAGTTTGAACCGGCGACCTTGGGTATATAAAGTTAATATGGTAACCATTACACCATGGAGGACGACTCTCTTGAATGTGAGGCAGACACGCGGTGCTACAACTGAATTACTGGAAATTATGGCAATGCTTGCAAGAATAGATTTGGCAACATTGCAGAAAGAAGTTTCATGGTAAAGAGACTTGTGCAGATATCGTGTTACTACCGCATCAAATGCATAAGATATGTTTTCACGTCTGGATTGCATTTTATTCTTACAAGGACTTTTGGAAATGTCCAAGTGACTACAAGCAGCATTGTTCAGCTCAGTTAGAAGACTAAAAGAGACCAAATGTCCAAACCCATGCTCTTGTGTTAGCCCAGACACAATATTGACTACAGGACTAATTTCTGCATCTCCCCTTGTGAATTCTGTGGACCTTAAAAGGGAATTAACAATAATCAAATCTCACTACCACGGAGAAACTCTAAAGTGTTACATTCAAATGACTTTCTCCAGCTTATCTATAAACTTCTGCTTCTATTCTTCTTTCTGCGCCTTGCTAATCGAGATAATCATTAGCAGAATGTTCTTACTGCTTAGTTCCTTATAAGTAGGATTAAATAAGGGAATACACTAGGCTAAATCGATAGTCACACATTATAAAAGCTGTCATTATGTGATTGGCATCGCAAAACGATTCTTTGCTTGGCCAGGAATAGAACAAAAGAAAAACGGACACTGAAAAAGATATACGTACTTCACAACTGAAACCAATAATAAGGAATATCTTGGATACGGTTACCTCCACAACAACAATGTAAACGGCATAAATTGTGTGTTTCGACGAGATCTACATTTTCTTTGCAGTGAGTTTTTGTCTATCCCTTACGGTTTAGTAGTTAAGCATAATTTGGCAAAATGCATCCAGAATAAAGAGGTCTTCAGAAGCTATTCCCAGAAAATTCAAGATATTATTTGGGATAAAATATCTTTAATATACGGCATTTTAAACAAAATCGTTAAGAGCCATTTTTTAGAAAATCTTCGTGTCGCAGCATCCTTGGAAGATAACAAACCTAAATACCAAGGTTGGTATTTAATGGTCTTTTCGTTTTTGAGCTATGGTGCCCACAAACTCACACACACACGGACCTGCTTCTGATTTTTTTTTTTTTTTTTGGACTCAGGGGGTCCTAAAACATGTATTTCCGCTGAAATCTCGACACCACATTTTTAGGTGGAATACAATACTTCTCTATTCCTATGTACATCGTACATACGGGGCTACAAAAAGCATATAAAGAATAGCGGCATATCAATTGAAGAAAATAAAGTTAAATATCTGAAAATCCACAAATTATCTAAGAACTGGTCAAAGCCACAAAAAATGTTGACATAAATTCAGCAATTAAAGGCATTTATTGACATAGAATTCTACACTATTTGGCGCAAAATTATATTTATATTTCAATTCATTAATACCGATCTTAGACACTAGATGGACCTTTACTTAATTTTCTGAACTTGCTTCATAGGATCATTCGCTGTAATAATATCTATAAGGAAAGGCTATTAATGGGCCGCGAAATTAGCAAATCTAAATATACGACTCATATTTTTTTTTTGCAAACTGTCGTGTAACACCTATAAGCTAATATATGTATTAATTATATTATAAAGTTTCGATTCGTTAAACATTTAAGGAGATACACAAATTTTTGATTCAATGACATTCTTCATAAGCAAAACAAAGGCGACAGGAAATAAATGTAATTCTGGTGATTTTACAAGTATTCGACACAGGCACACGATTTTGTAAAATTAAATGTTTCACTGGAGTTTTCATTTGTTTCAACACCCCAGGCAAAGCAGTCTCATTTTGGGTTTTCGAAACATGTACATGCCAAACGTTACACAGAGGGAGATATTAGGACAGATGATGTGGGAGAAGAAAGGAGAGAGGTAAAACGATAGGAGAAAGGAGGAGAGGAAGAATCTCCGTATTTATATAATAATACGAGTAGAACAAAGTAGTGTTGATAATTAATGTTTGAAATGTAAACGCTTCTCGAATGTTGTGAGAAAATGTACTGTAAAGGGCGTTATAGATCTGTGCTCGCTCGCTCGCCTTTAATGAGAAACTTCATTCTTGCGTTTACATTTTTTTGCTATGAATGCCCACTTGAGGTTTACATGAAATTAAGGCACGTGGAAGGGCGTCAAGCACAAAACCTCGGTATTAATATAAATGCGATAAAAAGCGCAGTACTCACAACTTGTACTAACGTTATTAAAACGGCGTGCGCTTACAAAGATTCGTGTTATTCCCACATACAAACCAGCGAAAAGCACGTTTTGCTTTCTGATACACTCTCTGGTACGCATTACACTTCGAATGCAAAAAAAAAAAAAAAAAAAAAAAAAGTATTCTTCTTAATGCTGTACCGAATGCTTCGAAATGCCTCGACAAAGGTTTCTCAAGCTATTAGATTTTCCATACAAACAATACTTAATCCTATATAATTTCCTCCCGGTTCACCTAATATCGTAAATCAGTAGCAAGTTCTTCTTACAGACATATTTAATTGTGGATCTATTTCAACCTTACCTGAAATGTTCCTCGCACATGTAATTTATAAACATCAATGCCATTATACACGGAAATATATGTTTTGAGACCCCTGAGTCAAAAAAAAAAAAAATAACTGTTGAAAAAATAAAAAGCCACCGCGCGCGCGTGTTGGTATTTATGTTTGGCGTGCGTGTCTTTCAAGGGCGTGACACGAAGATTTTCAACACAAGCCCAAACTACCCTTTATAAGGAAAAACGTTTGAAAATTTTGTTTTTCTCAAAAATAGCTCTAACCTTTTTTGGTAAAAATATCGTATGTTTAAGATATTTACATCAAAATAAAATGTATACCTTGAATTTTGTGGCAATAGCCTCTAAAGACCTCTTTATTCCGGATGATTTTTGCATAACTGGTAAACCGTAAGAGATAGACAAAAACCTGCTGCACAAAAATGTAGATTTCGTTAAAACATATAAATTATATCATATATGATTTTTTTTAAACTACGTAACTTTTATCAAACAGGATGTTTTCGTTTTCTCTCTCCTATTTTCCTGCTGGCCAAGCAACGCGAATCGAACTTCAAGATTTGACTTCGCTAACCTCGTGCATTCCCTTATTTTCCTTCTACTTATAAGGAAGCAAGTAATAAGATCAATTCTGCTAATGCTTATCTCGATTAGCATCATGTAGAGAAAACAATAATCTTTTGTATGAATAGTTTGTAAGTGGAACAGCTACAGAAAGTCATGTGAACGGAACATATCAGGTTTTTTTTGTTTTGTAGCAGTAGCTTAACGTCCTTTAACCTGGTCTGGTTGGTCATATCGGACGATGAATACAATTGGTGAAATGATCTCGGAGTCCATGGAGCTTAAAGTCACTCGACATTCGCCTACTCAGGATAAATGAAAGCCCCGAAAAAACCTTATCCGGTTAACTCACCCTAAGCGAGATTCGAACTCACGACCTGTTGAATGTGAGGCAGACACGCTACCGCCAGGCGGGCTGGTTGCTTGTTGTCGCATCTGATTTTCAGTTATATGCAAGTTCTACCAGCAAACTGAACTGAAGGAAACTATTCCTGGGCGTGAAAATAGAAAGTTAACGTATAATTAGAAATTAGGCATATCATTAAATGAATGAGAGATAGATATTCTGAATACTAAAACGAACAGCATTTTATGGATTACAGTATGCGGCGTATCTCTAAAGGAGGGTTGTCGGATATGCAGTAGCTTACGGGCTTCCTAGAAGTACACCTCTTTCACCCAAATTTCCTGGATCGCTCTCTCCTCAGCAAAACGGGGACAATGGGTGTTATCCCTGCAGTTCACAGAAGATGGAGGGGTACTGCAATCCCCATCGTGCGATGCGTCGCCATAAATAGAACATGTAGACCTATCAGTACAGGCTGACATGACCAAACCACTAGCACTTGTAACAGCGTAAGGGGTTAGGGATGTAGGATCTAACCTCCATGACTTCGTACCCAGCCTTAATCCTTTGAGGGAAGTCTACCCGATCAAAGGTAAGCAACAGGGTGCGGGTAGATACGAATTCACCACTCATTTTCCGTTGAACCCCATAGATAGATGTGAGTCTTGTTCTGCCAAATCGTCTTGAAGCTCCTCAATGGACATACCGCCCAATGTGTGGGTGGATACCACCACGCGAGGTCTCCGAAGTCTTCTTGCTTTTCGACCTTAACCGGGTAGCCGCCAAACATTTTCGCTCCAAGGATTTTCGCTGCCTGGGATGGAGGGTACACTTTTGGGCTCTAACACAATTAACGGAGCCAGCTATGTTATCTAATTCCTTTTGGATGACAAAAGGGCTCACAGACGTTAATTTTCTTCCTTCCTCTGTCCTAGATACAATATTGTAAGAGGCGAAGACCATTAGATTCGACTACTTCTTTTCCACACATATTAGATTTAGAATTATTTTTTGCCATAAGAATATGGTATAAATTCATCCCCCAGTGCTCCCCACCGTTCACGGAGCTCAACAAGAGATCGTGCCCACTGGGGTGTCAGGGCTACACACGGGATATAGCAGGCTAGCCGCTCCACTCCCCCTTTAGTGCGGTGTAGTACCTAGTCCTGGCCGATTGACTAGGGGTGGGTTAGTCCCTAGCCTCCCGTTTAGGCGAAGCAGAAACCAAAGCGAGGTATGAAGTTGCGCATCCTCCCCAGTAACTGAAGGACAACCCCAAGCTCAGACACGCCTGGATATCCCTTTCCTCTGACACAGGTCTCCACGCACAGCCTACACGAGGGTGGGCGATTTGGTGTACTGACTCCCTTACCACTCAGACGGAGTCAAGTGTTGACTCGGGAACCTGGGTGCGCCAAATCCATAGCCACTGGGGTTACTACGACAGGTATCTGAAAATGGTTTTCAGGAGTGCTTTAGGTCTCTTTACACGTGGTGGCAGAAGTGTGTCACTGCGGAATGGATCTTTTGAATGAAATGTGTAAATTGCCTTATAGTATAATATCTTGTTTTGTGTCATTTACACATTTCGGCGGAAATTTTCTTACTGCAGTATATTATTTTTATGTAGTAACGTTTACCACTTATTCAAACGCCATCCAGAATGAAGAGGTCTTCACAAAAAAAAAATCAAGATATATATTGATTGTGTCATAAATATCACAATATAAGGCATTTTAATAAAAAAAAAGTGTTAGGGCCATTTTTGAGAAACTCAAAATTCTCCAAAATTGTTGCATGTAAAGGGTAGTTTTAGGTGGTGTAATTTTCCTTAAAACCTTTGTGTTGCATTATTGGGAAATTCAAAACGTAAACACCAAGTTTGGTCTTTTCGTTTTCTACCCACAGACATACACAAGGAACTTTTTCTAAAAATGCTTCCCCCCTAGGACTCAGGGATCCTTAAATGTGTGTTTACGGTGTAGAATTTGTGGTACCTATATACTATGTATGTACGTTGCACTGGTAAAGGCTACTGAACAAGACCTGTACACTCATCTCCTCCAGGCTGCCAATCCTCCTCAGGTTCAGTGTTCCAAGTTGAACTGTTGCGCACTTTTACTACCAAAAACCCACAATTGAACGTAAGATGAGAAAACGTTCAATAAAAATCTGATGTGTACCATTCACATGACTTTCTCTACATCTCTGCAACAAATTATCGTTAAAACGCTTATGCCTCTATTTACTTCATGCTAATCGAGAAAAAATTAGCGGAAATAGTCTTATTACTTGCTTCCTTGTAAGTAGAAGGAAAATAAGGGAATACCATAGATTAAAGTTATAGTCAAAAGCTGGTTGCTATGTGACTGAAGATCTTTTGTTTGTATGGACAGAAGTTGACAGATTCCTGTATGAGAAAAGTATAAGTTTTACAAAGCTGAAACCAAAAACAAGGAATATCTCAAAAACTATCACCTCCACGAAAAAAATGTATGTGGCATAAATTGTGTTTTAACGTGATCTGCATTTTTTCTCTCTTAAGTTTTTGTCCATTTCTTACGGTTTAGCAGTTATGCAAAATTCCGTAAACTTGACCCAGAATAAAACAGTTTTCAGAGGCTATTCCCAGAAAGTTCAAGATATACATTTATTTGCCAGGTAAATATCTTTAATATATGCTATTTTAGTCAAAATCGTTAGAGCAATTGTTGAGCAAATCAAAATTGTCGAAAAAAAGTTCCACGTAAAGGGTAGTTGGGGTGGGGGGATTTTTCTCAAAATATCCGTGTCGCATCCTTGGAAGATACTAAACTTAAATACCAAGTTTGGTATTTTACCGACTTTTCGTTTTTGAGTTATCGTGTTCACAGTCATAATGCTTTCTTTCTTTTTTTTTTTTTTTTTTTTTTTTTTTTTTTTTTTGGAAAGAGGGGACCCTAAAACATTTATTCCGGTGAAATCTCGGTATCGAATTTTTGGGTAGAGTGCAATGCGTATAGAGAAAGTAAAAATCTAATCCATTCCATTCATATGACTTTCTTTATCTGTACTGCAAACAATCTATAATTCTTACGAGATTATTCTTTCATCTACATAGTGCTAATCCACACACACATACACGGACATTTTTCTAAAATTACTTTTTTTGAATTCAGGGGGTCTCAAAAGATGTATTTCCGTTGAAATATTGGTAACGAATTTTTGAGAGGAATACAATAACTTATCTATATATACAGTGTTTATAGACGAACGTGCTGAATGAATTCTGATGTGTCGCATTTCTCTACATCTCTGTAACAAATTATTGTTAAAAAGCTTTTTGTTCTATCTACTTCATGATAATCGAGATACACATTAGTGGAAATTATCCTTATTACTTGGTTCCTTGTAGTTTAGGGGCAACAATCTATTTTGTTTTTCTCACTTGATGTCCTCTTGCTGTTTGGTAAACAAACCTTTATTCAAAACAATTGATCTGTTATCTATATCATGTCAATCAAGATAAACATAAGCAGAGTTAGTTTCGATTACTAGCTTCCTTGTAAGTAGAAGGAAAATAAGAAAAGGCGCAGGCTAAAACGATGGTCTCGTACTTTAAAAGCCTTTCACTATATGAAACAATTGAAATCCCAATCATTTTGCTTGCCAGAAGTGAATAAACGAGAAAAAAGATGTCTTCCCGTATGAGAAATGTTGAAGTGGCTTAAAATTGAAACCAATAATCCGGAATATCTCTATAAAAAATGAACTACATTTTTTGTGCAGATATACCTACAATTCGTTTCTCAAAAACATCTTATATATAAGATATTTTAATCAAAATCGTTTGCACCATTTTTGTAGAAAATCAAAATTGTCGAAAACTGTTCCATGCAAAGGTTAGTTTGGGGTGGAGAGACTATCTTGAAAAGCTTCATGTTGCATCCTTGGAAGATACCAAGTTTGGTATTAAACGGTCCTTTCGTTTCTGAGCTAAGCTCTCCACAGACACACACGGACCTTTTTCTAAAAATCTTGTGTTTCATTCACATGACTTTCTCTACATCGCTGTTAACAAATTATTGTTAAAAAGCATATTCTTCTATCTACTTTATAATCGAGATAAACATTAGCAGAAATTGCCTTAATTATTTGCTTCCTTGTAAATAAAAGGGAAATAAGGGAATGCACTAGGCTAAAACGATAGTCAAATCTTTTAAAAGCTGGTTGCCATGTGGTTGAAACCAGTTTCCATGCAGGGCCAGCAGTTTACAATTTTCCGCAAGACAGAAGTTTAAGCATTTTAAATCAAACAAATAACAAGGAATATCTCAGAAATAGTCAATTCAACGAAAAGCATATAACATAAATTGCGTGTTCTAACATAACCTACATTTTTTGTGTAGTAAGATTTTGTGTATCTCCTACGGTTTACCATCTACGCAAAGTTTATTCAGAATAAAGAGGCCTTTAGTGTCTATTCCCAGAAAATTCAAGATATACAGATTATTTGCCATATAAATACTTTGGTATACGGGTTTTTAATCAAACTCGTTAGTCATTTTTAAGAAAATCAAAATTTTCGATTTTTTTCATATAAAAGGTAGTTTGGGGTGAGGAGATTTTTCTCAAAATCTTCGTGTCACATCCCTGGAAGATACTAAACTTAAATACCAAGTTTGGTATTTTAGCGACCAGTCGTTTTCGAGTTATTATTCTCACAGGCACACGGATACACACGCGAGCCTTTTTCTTTTTATACAGGGGACCCTAAAACGTGTATTTCCGGTGAAATCTCGGTATCAAAATTTTGGGTGTAATGCAATATCTTCTTATACATTATATATCTACGTACAGAGAAAGTAAAAATGCCTTTTTTGGATTCAGGGGGTACCCAAAACATGTATTTCGGTTGAAATCTCGGTATCGAATTTGTGGGTGCATTACAATACCTTCTCCATACACCTGTATGTAATACGTACAGAGAAAGTAAAAATGCTTTTTTCTCTTTACTTTATTCATGGGGTTTCAAAACGTATACTTCCGGTGAAATCGCGGTATCGAATTATTGGGTAAAAAATGAAATGGTCTGTTATTTATGGACGCTCTTTAACTGCTTTGGTTCTCAGGGTCCCATTCTATATTGGGCGTGAAAGATCGCTTAATTTTGCTCAGAGGCCTCTCTTATCAGGCTGGAGGTTCTTTTACGTGCCGTAAATCTACGACACGGGACCCACAGCTTTACTCCGAAGGAAGCCATGCTAAGGATTTTTACACCCGAAAAAATCCATCGTCCTCCGCCGGGTTTGAACCCGCAACCTTGGGTATATGAAGTCAGCATGGTAACCATTACACCACGGAGGGCGATGAATTATTGGGTGCAATACAACACCTTCTCTAAACACTACGTAATCTGTACGTGTAGAGAAAGTAAAAATATGTGTTCTATTCACATGACTTTCTCTACATCCCTGCAACAAATTATTATTAAGCTTATTACTTTCTCTAGCCCCATATGTACAATGTACATAAGGATAGAGAAGTATTGTATTCCACCCAAAAATTTGATACCGAGATTTCACCGGAAATACATGTTTTATGACCCCCTGTATCAAAAAACAGCATTTTGAGAAAAAGGTCCGTGTGTATGTGTGTCCGTGTGTCTGTGAACACGATAACTCAAAAACGAAAAGTAACATACCAAACTTGGTATTTAGGTTTAGTATCTTCCAGGGATACGACACGAAGATTTTGAGAAAAATCCCCCCACCCCAAACTACCCTTTACATGGAACTTTTTTCGAAAATTTTGATTTTCTTAAAAATGGCTCAAACGATTTTGATTAAAATATCGTATATTAAAGATATATTATACCTGACAAATAAAATGTATATCTTGAATTTTCTGGGAATAGCTTCTAAAGATCTGTTTATTCTGGATGAATTTTGCTTAATTTGGCATAACTAGTAAACCGTAAGAGATAGACCGAAACTTACTGTACAAAAAATGTAGGTCTTGTTAAAATACACAACTTACGTCATATACATTTTTCTCGTGGAGCTTACCGTTTTCTAGGTATTCATTGTTATTAGTTTCAGTTGTGAAGTACTTTACTTTCGGAGACGGGAGTGTCCGTTTTTCTTTTGTTCTACTCCTGGCCAAGAAGAGAAGCGATTTGTACTGACAATCGCATAACGACAGCTTTTAAAACATTTGACTATCGGTTTAGCCTAGTGTAATCCCTTATTTCTTCCTACTTATAAGGTACTAAGTAATAAGAACATTGTACTAATGAGTACCTCAATTAACAAGGTGCAGAAAGAAGAATAATGTTACGTAAGTAGTTTGCAGAACAGCTAGAGAAAGTCATGTGAGTGTAACACATCAGATTTATTTTTCTATCCACTTAAGGTTACTCGAGATAAACGCTAGCAGAAACAGTCCTATTACTTCGTTCTTATAAATAGAACGGAAATAAGGGAATACACTAGGTAAAACTGACAGTGTTTTAATCGTTCATTGAAAGCCGTTTCTTTGCGTGGCCAGGAGTTGACAAGCTCCCGTATTGAGAAAAATAGGTCTTTTAAAACTGATACCAATAACCAGGAATATCTCGAAAACGGTCAGCTCCAAGAAAAAAATGGACAGGACATTAACGATTTGGTTTAAAAAGCTCTACATTTTTTTGTGTGGTAAGTTTCTGCCTTCTGTTACGGTTTATTCGTTATGTAAAAAAAAAAAAGTCATCCAGAACAAAGAAGTCTATAGAGGCTATTCCCAGAAAATTCAAGTTATACATTTTTTCATGTACATATCTTAAATATAAGAGATTTTAATCAAAATTTGAGAAAATCAAAATTTTCGAAATTTTCAGGGTATCTGGGGTGAGTGAATAACTCGAAAATCTACGTGTCGCAATCTTGGGAGATACTGAACTTAAAAATCAAGTTTAGTATTTAACTGACTTTTCGTTTTTAGGCCATGTTGCCCACAGACGGAGACATTTTTATAAAAATATTTTTTTTTAATTCAAGGGATCCCAAAACATATATTTCCGGTGAAATCTTGGTATCGAATTTTTGGGTGCAATACAATACTTTCTCTATACACTATGTACATAGCACGTGTGGAGGAAGTAAATGGAGAATACTCTAGTCTAGGTTAAAGCCATAGTGAATTCTTTTAAACGTTGGTCCTAAGTGACGGTCAGGATTATAAAAAAAGTCTGTGTTCGATTCACATTACTTTCTCTACAGCTAAGAAACTATTGTTAAAAAACGTATTCTTCTACTTCATGCTAATCGAGATAAACCTTAGCAGAAATGGTTTTAATACTTGCTTTCTTGTCAGTAGGAGAGAAATAACAAAATGCACAGGTTAAAGTGATAGTGAAATGTTTTAAAAGCAGTTTGCCAAGCGGTTGAAATTCTCGCAGAAAATTCAAGATATACACTTTGTCATGTCAATATTAATTATATGAGATTTTAATCAAAATCGTTAGAGCTATTTTTGAGAAAACCAACATTTTCCATTTTCTTCCATCTAAAAGGTAGTTGGAGCCGGGAGGGGAGGATTTTCTTGAAAATCTTCCGAGGCAACATCTTTGGAAGATACTGAACTTAAACACCAAGTTTGGTATTAAACGGTCTCCTTTTCCTAAAATGCTGTTTTTGGATTCAGTGGGTATCGAATTTTTTGGTGCATTACAATGCCTTCTCTATACATTATGTACATAGTACGTATAGAGAACGTAAAAAACACATATGTGACAAACTATGAATTTTAAAGATATCTAAATTTTGTGTGGTTTTTGTATTTCTCACCGTTTAGAAGTTAAGAAAATTCAGCTAAATTCTTCCACAATAAAGAGGTCTTCAGAGGCTTCTGTTCCAGAAAATGCAACATATACATTTTATTTGTCATGTAAATACCTCTAATATAGATCTTTTAATCAAAATCGTCATAGCCGTTTTTGAGAAAATCTTTTCGAACATGTTTCCATTTAAAGGGTAGTTTGGGGTGGGGGATTTTCTTGAAAAATTTCGTGTCGCATTTTTTTTTGTGGTGTTTAACGCCCGCTTTTACTGCTCTGGCACCGCAGGCGATGACACTGATGATACATGAAGATGGAGCCCCGGCGGAATGAAATGGCGGGGGAAACCAGAGAACCCGGAGAAAACACGTCCCTGCGCCGCTTTGTCAACCACAAATCTCACGTGCGGTCGCTTGGGAGTCGCATTCTTGGGAGATATCAAACTTAAATACCAGCTCTTCGGTTTTTAGCTATGCTGTCCACAGACACACTTACAATGACCTCGTGTTTCAAAACATGCATTTACGTATCGAATTTTGGGTGGAATACAATAGCTTCTCTGCACATTGTAACGTGTAGAGAAAGTATAAGTATTGAAACATCTCGGAATGTATGGAGGCATAAAAATGTATGGGGAATGATTGGTGTTTTAACGATATCTACACTTTTTGTGTAGGTACATTTTTACTTTCTCTACACGTACTATGTAGGTAGTGTTCGTTACCGAGATTTCTCCGAAAATGTTTGAGGTCCCCTGAGTAAAAAAAACCTTTTTACAAAAAGAGCAGCGTGTGTGTCTGTGAGCAGCATAGCTAAAAACGAAACCCCGTAAGTACCAAACTTGGTATTTAAGTTTAGTATCTTCCAAGGATACGACACTAAGATTCTCAGAAAAATCCCTTCACCCTAAACTACACTTTACAAGGAAAACATTTACGTTAGCAGAATGTATATCGTGATTTTCTGATAATCGGCTCTGCAGACCTCTTCATTCTGGACAAGTTTTGTATAACTGGTAAAGCGCAAGAGATAGATGAAAACTTGATACACAAAAAATGTAGATCTCGTTAAAAATAGAGAAGCTACTTGAAGGAAAAGTAGCGGCTCAAAGTTGCGCGAACCGCATTAACCGGCCGGAAGGGATTCGTGTTTTCTGGACCTTATGCATGCTTAGAAGATTGATAAAAAAATCTTACGCAAGAAAACAGTCTTGAAATGAGGAGTGAAGGGACTATGTTGTTGGTTCTGACATTCCCTTTGTCATTTTGTAGCAATTTCATAAGGTAGTTGGAAATCAAGGCGGTATGATGAATTAATGTGGGAAATTTTGGCTTGTGACGCCATACTGTAGTTTTGCGTGGACTTCCTGTGCCTTGGAAATTATGCTGTGGGCTAATTGAACTGGAACAGTAATAACTCCATGGAGCAAGAGCTCACAAGGAACCTTGGCCTATCGCCCCGCCCCTGCGTCCCCATCTCGGTCCATGACAGGCGTCATGGATGGAGGATGACACGTGGTCAGCGCCTCGAATGTCACCCTCTGTGGTGTAATGGTTACCATACTAACTTCATATGCTAACTTCAAACCCGGCGGAGGACGATGGATTTTTTCAGGTGTAAAAAATTCTTAGCATGGCTTCCTTCGATAGGGAAGTAAAGCCGTTGGTCCCGGGTCGTAGATTTACGGCATATAAAAGAACCTCAAGCCTGATAGACAGGCCTCTGAGCAAAATTAAGCGGTCTTTCACGCCCAAGTTAGAATGGGACTCTGAGAGCCATAGTAGTTAAAGAGCGTCCATAAATAACACGCCATTTCCTCGAATCCCCCCGACCTGGAGCCGCTACTTCTCCGTCAAGTGGCTCCGCAGGGACCTCATGAGGCTGTGTGCACCACGGACCAGGTCTCCCAGCAGGGGAGGGAGGAAATCCCCACACCGGTTCCGGGAATCGAACCCAGGGAGACGACCCGAACTGGAACAGTAGTTATAATTTATTTGGCATAAAAGATAAAAAGGATGGGTAAAATGTGGCAAAATTTCCTCTTTCGTCACTTACCAAGCACCTTCTATCATAAACTGGTATTTAGGCATGCCACAGTAGTATAAACAGCATTGCATATTCAACGTGTCATACGCAAGAGGTGCATTTTTATCAGGATAAGAGATATCTTGAATGGGCGGGCATGTTAGTTCTGCATGCGCCATTAATGAGAGCTTTATCGGAAGCCATGATAGGCAAATTTGGTGTCAAATGAGGCAACATCTGTAGTACGAGGAAGAGGAAGAGCGCGTCAGCTGCACACTCACCCACCCTCCCAGTTCCAGTTTACTGTACAGCCATTTGGTTCATCAAGGGATACCATGTTCTTTTCTTTATCTGGGGAGAGCTGCAGAAGCAAAACTAATGCAGCGCGAACGTACAGAGTACCCTCAATAACCTCTTCTGAATCAAAAACACCAATACCACATAGCTCTCAAGGATCGAACAAAATTTTAAAAATCTGATATGTTCCATTCACGTGACTTTCTCTACATCTCTGCAACAAATTATTGTTAAAAAGCATAAGTTCTATTTACTTCATGCTAATGGAGAAACAATTAGCAGAAATAGTCTTATCACTTGCTTCCTTGTAAGTAGAAGCTAAATAAGGGAGTAGCATAGGTTAAAGTGATAGTCAAAAGCTGGTTGCTAAGTGACTGAAGTTCCTTTGTTTGTATGGACAGGGTTCAATTCCTGTATGAGAAAAGTATGTTTTTAAAGCTGAAACCAATAAGAAGGAATATCTCAATAACAATCAACTCCACGAAACAAATGTATATGGCATAAATTGAATGTTTTATCGTGATCTACATTTTTTGTGTATCAAGTTTTTGTCTATCTCTTACGGTTTACCAGTTATACAAAATTCAATAAAAACTCATCCAGAATAAGGCGGTCTTTAGAGGCTATTCCCATAAAATTGGTTTATTAACGGTCTTTTCGTTTTTGAGCTATGCTGTCCACAGACACACACACGCAGGTCCTTTTTCCTTTTTTTTAAATTCAGGGGGACTCAAAACATGTATTTCCGGTGAAATCTCGGTATTGAATTTTTGGGCGGTATACAATACCTTCACTATACACTATGTATACATAGTAGTGTAGAGAAAGTAAAAAAGAAACGTGTCCTTATCAACTTCACTCTTGGAAGAAATATTACACTTCTAATAAGATCAAGCTGGGTTAGTTGAGTGGTGAAGCTTTGCTAATGGACAACAGGCAGCATTAATGGTCTGGTACAAAACGAGAATGCAAGTATCCTAAATATCACCTTTATCTCACCTTAACACACCTCTGCAAACTGCTCATTACAATGTTAATTACTCAGAATATTACAATATTCTTGTCGTTTTGATATAGTGAAATATATTATTGACAGTTTTGACAGGAAAAGTGTTCCAGAACTAGCAACTGTCAAGACTGGTAGATTCTGTCTTGAAGAATTTGGCGTGTATTAATATTTCTTTTCTGACAACGCCGATAACCTGACTAGGCGAGAGGATGCACTCAGTTCTTGAAAATATATATTTGGCTGACTGCCCTGGAAAAATTAGGCAAGAATTAGAAAATTAAAACTATGAACGTTTATACTAAACTTAAAAACCGATAGAATTCGCAAGGTGAATATTTCACTTTAACTTCTGGAAAAATTTTCGCTTCTGCTATGGTCCCATCACATAACTAGAAGTAAGTTTTTCAAAGTACAAGAATGTTCTTCAGGACTCTTCAATTAGGTTTTTACTGCAGTCCTGAATGAGGTATGTCTACAACTTTCACTACTTATGTCATATTTTTATAAATGTTAGTTATACAGATGATTTTCAGTAATCTTATGTATTATTATGTCGGGTTTACCCTCCTTTATTACAAATTTAAATAGTAGTTTATTGATATAAGTTCAGTAGTTCATCTTGGCAAAACAAGGAAGTTGAAAAAACGAGACTAAGTCCAGTATTTTACCTTTTCGGTTTCTGCAAAGCAATTGACACATACCATAGTGAAAAATATAAACATTTAAGAGAAAATACAATCAATTGTTGTCAGCTCTAGCCTCTGCGAACTGGTGATCGATTTGTCACAATGCAATCAATACCTGAGGTGTTGTCGAGCCAAAGAACAACTGAATGCGATATGGCTGCTGCGCCGAAAGAGTTGCATTTAAATGTTTGATCGTAAGTAACTTCTGACATTTAAAGGGAAATAAATGCATTAAGATTCAAATGTTAAAATGTATCTATTAAATATAATTATATTCCATGTCTATAATTTATACCAATATCTAAATCTATGATAAAATGCAAATCGCTTTAAGTGAGGGAATTTCAACTTCCACGCATTATAGCACACCCATTAGTTTCTGCGAAAGGCTAAACTAATAATTTGCATCTTGCACATAACAGAACAAAAACACGCAATTAACACTGGTTTTGATAGTTAAAATTTCCGTTCCTTTGATGGTACTTACATGTATGATTACCATATTGTCTCGATATGAAACTTCTAAACGTAGCTGTAAAATAGTATCTAAGATAAATACTAATAGTGTAAAGGGGGAGGGCGAAAATCTTCAGTTTGGAATCAGTATAAGAAAAGTCATTTTCACATCAGCTGGCCGGATTAAAACCATATTTTATCCTTTATGAAATCTAATCCATAAAAATTAATAATGATATTAATTATTATTATTATTATTATTATTATTATACGCATGCTTATTTACAGCAAAATTTCATTATGTTAGCCTTTGTTTCGTTCTGCTTAGTAAAATAAGTTACTTATTAAAGTTAATCCACAAAGCGGACAATGACATACAATGCTATTCTTTTAAGGCTTCAGTATCAGAACGTGACCAGTCCCACTTAAATTTGAATCAGAATTAATTAGTTTCTAAGGCATTTTATGTTTTTTGATATAACTTTATTGCATAAATTATGTAAATTTGCTTATCTTACAATCGTTTCAAACATGTAAAGTTACAGACAAGGGGCTTATTACACACATGTACAATGTACTTAGCAGGCAGAGAAGGTAGTGTAATCCACCCAAATAATCAATACAGATTTCACCGGAAATACTTGTTTTGACACCCCCTAAATAAAAAAAAGCATTTTTATAAAAAAAAAAAAAAAAACTTATGTGTTCCATTCGCATTACTCTCTACGTCTCTGAAAGGAAAAAAAAAATATTAAAACGCCTATGATTCTATTTACTTCATGCTAATCGAAAAAAAATTAGCAGAAATAGTCTTATTACTTGCTTCCTTGTAAGTAGAAGCTAAATAAGGGAGTACCATAGGGTAAAATGATAGTCAAAAGCTGGTTGCTAAGTGACTGAAGTTCCTTTGTATGAACAGCAGTAGACAAGTTCCTGTATGAGAAAAGTATGTTTTTCAAAGCTGAAACTAAAAACAAGGAATATCTTAAAAAAAAAAATCAACTACACGAAAAAAAAAAGTATATAACATAAATTGTGCGTTTTAATGTGCTTTACATTTTTTGTGTGGTAAGTTTTTGTCCATCTCTTACGGTTTAGTAGTTATGCAAAATTGCGTAAAATAGTTTTCAGAGGCTATTTCCAGAAAATTCAAGATATGCATTTTATTTGTCGTGTAAATATCTTCAATATAGAACATTTTAATCAAAATCATTAGTGCCATTTTTGAGAAAATCAAAATTTTCGAAAAAAAGTTCCACGTAAAGGGTAGGTGGGGGTGGGGTGATTATCTTGAAAAACTTCGTGTCGCATCCTTGGAAGATACCAAATTTACATGCCAAGTTTGGTTTTTACCGGTCTTTTCGTTTTTGAGCTATGCTGCCCACAGACACACACACACACACACACACACACACAGACATGTTTCTAAAAATGCTTTTTTAATTCATGGGGTCTCAAAACATGTATTTCCGGTGAAATCTCGGTATGGAATTTTTGGGTGCATTACTAACCTTCTCTATACACTATGTACATAGGACGTGTAGAGAAAGTAAAACTTGTCCGTGTGTGTTTGAGAGCAGCATAGCTCAAAAGGAAAATTCGGTAAATTACCAAACTTGGTATTTAAGTTCAGTATCTTCCAAGAGTGCGACACGAAGATTTTCAAGAGAAAACCCCCACCCAACTACCCTTTACATGCAAAATTTTTCCAAAAATTTTGTTTTTCTCAAAATTTGCTGTGATGATTTTTGTTAAAATGTAAAATGTTTAAGATATTTTCATGACAAAGACAATTCATATCTTGAAATTTATGGAAATAGCATCTCTTCATTCTGGATGACTTTTGTATAACTGGCAAACCGTAGGAGATAGAACAAAAACTTGCTATACAAAAATGTAGATCTCTTTAAAATACACAACTTATGTTACCGTATACGAGAATCCTGTGCCTTGTTATTGGTTTCAATTTTAAACTATTTAAATGTTTCACAAACGGGAAGTCACTTTTTCATTTCAGGTCTTTGTTTTACTCCTTGGGAATACAGAAGAGTATCGGATTTCAATTGCTTCACATAGCGAAAGATTTAAAAAGATTTGAGTGTTGCTTTATATTCCCTTATTTCCCCTCCACTTAAGCAAGTAAAAGGAACATTTCTGCTAATGTGCAACTCGATGAATATGACGTACATAAAAGAATAATTTTTCGTAAGGAGAAAAAGTTATGTGAATGGAACACATCAGATTTTATTTGTTTAACGTGGTACGTCGCTGAATGACATCGTGAAATGAAGTAAAATGGGCTCGGATCCATGGAGTTTAAAAATTACTCTACATTCGTCTTCTCGGGATAACCGAAAATCCCGAAAAGTACCTTATCTGGGTATCTCACCCTAACCGGGATTTGAACTCGGGACATCTTGATTGAGACAGTCACGCTACCCCCACACTACAGCGGCAGGCTTAGGTCTTGAACTATCTGCTATAATTACATGATACCAATTTCAACAACAATTATGTACTGGAATTACCTTTTTACTTTCTCTACACATAGCGTACACAGAAGGTAATGTATTGCACCCAAAAATTTGATACCGATTTCAGGCTCCCCTTTATAAAAAAAAAAAAAAAAAAACATTTCTGGTAAAGGTCCTCTGTGTGTGTATGTATGTGTGTGCGTGAACACGATAACTCAAAAACGAAAAGTCAGTAAAATATCAAACTTGGTATTTAAGTTTAGTATCTTCCAGGATGCGACACGAGGGTTTTGAGAAGAATTCCCTCACCTCAAACTACCCTTTACATGGAACAAATTTCGATTTTTTTTATTTTCTCAAAATGGCTCTAACCATTTTGATTAAAATGCCGTATATGGCAAATAAAAAGTATATCTTGAATTTTCTGGGAATAGCCTCCAAAGAACTCTTTATGCTGAATGAATTTTGCGTCACTGGTAAACCGTAAGAGATACACATACTTACTACACAAAAAATGTAGATCACGTTAAAACATACAATTTATGTCATATACTTTGGTTTTTTTTTTTTTTTCTCGTGGAATTGGCCATTTCTGAGATATTGCTTGTTATTTGTTTGAGATTTAAAACACTTACTTTTCTCACAGGGAAAGTTGTAAACTCCTGGTCCTACATAGAAACGGACTTCAACCACATGGTAACCAGCTTTTAAGAGATTGGCCTACCGTTTTAGCCTACTGTATTCCCTTATTTTCCTCTACTTACAAGGAAGAAAGAATAAAAGAAAATGTCGGCTAATATTTATCTCGGTTATCATACAGTGTTCGCACAAAATCCGTATACCCCTATATTAAATTCAAACTGACGTGAAATAAAATTACAAATTTCCAATATTTATGTAATTAAATGCTTCTCCTTACATCTTAGGACTCGAAAACATGTGCATGTGTCCCCCCCATTGTCTCTGCACAGCCGAATACGTCCTCGTGTTCATCTTACTCAACATCATTGGAGTCACTGTCTGGAAAGCTACTCGCACGGCAGTTTGCAGTTCACCAGCTGTAGCGTACCGCACCTTCTCTTTGATGCAACCTAATAGCGCATTATCTGGAGTTGTTAGATCAGATCAGGGCTCCTTGGAGGCCATGTGAGATATCCAACGATTTCCAAAGAATGCGTTCAGACGTTGTCGAACAGCCACTGCGAAGTGAGCTGGCGTCCCATCATGTTGAAACCAAACACTGTTTAAGATTCCCGCATTTTGCAGCCAGTCATCAATCATCTGGAGATGAATGTTCTGATTAACAGGACCATCAAAAAATGGTGGGCCAATCAGATGAGTTTGTGTCATTCCGGCCCAGACAATGACATGTGGTGGGTTGCGCTAGATTTCTTTGAAAAATTTTGTGTTTTCTTTTCCCCAGAAATAAACATTGCAGTTACAGGAACTGCGATAAATCGCACGTACGGCTGTGAACATGACTTTTTGCCTTCTCAGACATTCTTTGGAATTGTTGCAGCATCCGACCACAAGCATTAACACGCGTCTCCAAATCAGCGTCTGATAATTCACATTCAATGGACGCCAAAATTTCAATTTTCAGATCCGGTTGATTCCGGTACCCCTAACTCTGCAGCACGTTTCCTTAAGGATTTAACCGGAGATTGTTGGATAGATTTTTCCACGTCAGCACAAAGTCCAACTCTGGTGGATGGTCTTCCATTTCTCGTCGCGTCGCGAACACTGCCCGTTAAAAACGTTTTCCGTTCCCACTTTAACGTCTTCTTTGTCGGTACTGCTTTCACAAATCGTGCAACGAAATCGTCCATTACATTTGCCATTGATTTGACACTCATGACACAGCGGACACTAAGCGTTCCTCAACTGTGTAATCATTTGTATCAGCCATTCTTTCTCAATATCTCAGCATCAACTAATTTGATTCTTAAGACTTGTTCATTTGTCGTCATAAGAGCGACAACAATCGAAGTCGTCAACAATGGGTATCTGACAGGAGAATAATGTGAATATATACCAACCTCAAAAAAACATATTTACTCACGTAATTTTAAATTAAGTACAGCGGTATACGGACTTTGTGCGCACACTGTAGATAGTTTTTTAAATTACTAATAACTTCTGTTCTTCCTCAATTTAAAGTTTAACAAACAATTCTGTACCTCTTGCTTCTGTTCGTTGCCATTCGTAAGCGATTATTACTGATATCGTGTGTTAATTTTTGAAGCAAAAAGTTGCAGATACAGTGTTTAAAAGCGTTGAAAATGCCAGCCCCCATCTTAATTGCCCACTGTTTGGTGGTAACAAGAGCTACGCCATACTTTGAATAGAAAGGTAATGGTGAATTCACAAGAGCTTCAACGATTTCTTCTTTCATGCTGTACTTACACAGCTTTTGAAGTAGTGCCTATGCAAGCGAAGGTAAAAGGTCGGTCGTAACACCCCCCTCTGTCTGCAGAGAAATGGAGTTTTGACCTAAAGAATCGATTACCAATGAGCTGAAATTTACTTCTACAAAACAGCAAAACACAGTAGAACACACTGCTTTGCAGTCACGTTTCACTTTTTTTTTTGAACACGCTAGAGCAACTATTTCTTTGGGAGTTCGCGTGTCGGCACTCCGTCTTCTAAAATTGGGTTGTGAGCAGAAAAGGCATATAACGTTTCTCCAGTTACCATTTCATACTGCCTATACATGATTCATATAGTAAATGCATATTCCAATTTTGATCCACGCACCAACTGCCTCGGCTAAATCAAGTCTTCACCGATTTCTGTTTTTTACTTTCTCTTCACGTACTATGTATTGCACTCCACCCAAAAATTTGATTCCGAGATTTCACCAGATCTAACACGATAACTCAAAAACGAAAGGTCGGTAAAATACCAAACTTGGTATTTAAGTTAAATATTTTCCAGGGGTGCTTCACAAAGGTTTTGAGAAAAATCCCCCCACTCGAAACTACCCTTTACATAGAAACATTTTCTAAAATTTTGATTTTCTCAAAATGGCTCTAACGATTTTTATTAAAATATCGTATACTAACGATTTTTACCCGACAAATAAAATGTATATCTTGAATTTTCCGGGAATAGCCTTTTAACACTATTGTGGATGAATACGGAACTTTGCTTATCTGCTAAACCGTAAGAGATGGACAAAAACTTACCACACAAAAAATGCAGAGCACATTAAAACACACAATTTATGTTATATGCATTTTTTTTTTTATGGAGTTGATCGTTTTTGAGATATTTCTTGTTTTTAGTTTCAGCTTTGAAAAACTTATGCTTTTCTCATACAGGAATTTGTCAACTCTTGTCCATACAAACAAAGGAACTTCAGTCACATAGCAACCAGCTTTTGACCGTCACTTTAACCTATGGTACTCCCTTATTTCGCTTCTCCTTACAAGGCAGCAAGTAATAAGACTATTTCTGTTAATTTTTTCTGATTAGCGCGAAGTAAATAAAGTATAAGCTTTTTAACACTAATTTGTTACAGAGATGTTGGAACATGAGATTTTTTAACTTCTATTCAACGTGCAAGAAGCCTTGCCCAAGTTAACTTTAGTATGCGAGCAAGTGGAGAGTGCAGCCTCTTTGTGAGCCCTTTTCATTTCCTTCCATGAATTCCATTTCTTAGAAAGTAGCAAACAAAAAATAAAGACGCTCTCTGATCTCATTTTCAAAGCTATGTGCCTGTCTCATTTTCAGAACTCTGGTCATCAACCTCAGAATTTTACGAGTGATTAAATAAACATCTTAAAACAGAGCCAGTGTTGATTACTGCCCCAGTATTTTTAGTAGCACAGTGTACTAAATTTCCCAGTCTCAAAATTCTTCAGTCGAGCATCCAAATGCTTCCTAATTTCTTGTGCTCTGTCTACTTTTTTTTTTTTTTTTTTGTAGTTTAACGTCCTTTAACCTGGTTTGGTCATATCGGACGATGAACGCAATTGATGATATGATGCTCGGGGTTCATGGAGCATAAAGTTACTCGACATTCGTCTTCTCAGGATAAGGGAAAACCCCGAAAAAACCTTACCCGGGTAACTCACCCTAAGCAAGATTCGAACTCACGACCTTTTGAACGTGAGGCAGACATGTTACCACCACCCTACCCAGGCGGGTCTGTCTAATTATCAAGACAACATATGAAATAAAATTAAGCTATATAAACTGAAGACACTATTACTGAAAGCAACTTCTCGTGTATCAAAATGTTTATTTTCAGGCATCAATACACCAACTCTCGTGCATTATGATAATCAAATGAATATTACATACAACCACCAAGGCTGCAACTTAAATCAGGTATGGACATATCCCGAACCATTTGAAACAAACCGGTAGATGGAGAAAACATGCAATCGGTACCACAATGACGGTTGCTGATTCTTAAACAAATAATGCTGCAACCAAAAATTCGATACCGAGATTTCACCGGAAATATATGTTTTAGGGTCCCCTGTATCCAAAAAAAGCATTTACAGAAAAAGGTCCGTGTGTGTGTGTGTCCGTGAACACGGTAACTCAAAAACGAAAAGTCGGTCAACTACCAAACTTGGCATTTAAATTTAGTATCTTCCAGGGATGCGACACGAAGATTTTCAAAAACATCCTCCCACCCCAAACTACCCTTTACATGGAACTTTTTTCGAACATTTTTATTTTCTCTCAAATTGCTCTAAGGATTTCGATTAAAATATCGTATATTAAATATATTTACCTGACAAATAAAATGTATATCTTGAATTTTCCGGGAATAGCCTCTCAAGACTACTTTA
Source organism: Hymenopus coronatus (assembly GCA_030762935.1). Lineage (NCBI taxonomy): Eukaryota > Metazoa > Arthropoda > Insecta > Mantodea > Hymenopodidae > Hymenopus > Hymenopus coronatus. The sequence goes on along the minus strand of CM060881.1, from coordinate 169,435,496 downwards.
TTCTGGATGAATTTTAAGGAATTTTGCGTAACTGCTAAACCGTAAGAGATGGACAAAAACTTACCACACACAACTGTAGAGCACGTTAAAACATACAATTTATGTCATTTACATTTTTTTCGTGGAGTTGATCGCTTTTTAGACATTCCTCCTTTTTGATTTCACCTTTGAAAATCTTATACTTTTTTCATGCAGAAATTTGTCAACTCCTGTTTATACAAACAAAGGAACTTCAGTCAGATAGCAACCAGCTCTAGACTATCACTTTAACCTATGGTACTCCCTTATTTCGCTCCTACTTACAAGGAACTAAGACTATTTCTGCTATTTTTTTCTTGATTAGCATGAAGTAAATAAAAGCTTGAGCTTTTTAATAATAATTTGTTGCAGAGATGTAGAGAGTCATGTGAATGGAACACATCAATATTATATTTGTTCTTGTAAAAGGGAATGGGAGATTCATAAATTGCCTTTTTTTTTTTTCTGTGTCCACTTCTTCAGTTTGTTCACTCAAAGCGAACAGTATAATCGAGGATCACTCCGCTACCATCAGATGTCTTATAGGCAATGATGTCGATGCGCCTACTACTACTACTGCTGTTGGTAAAAACCATGCACTTGCTCATGGACCTTGAACCCTTTTTGTTTCATGCTTGTTGCAATCAAGCACCTGATTTCATGTTTGCTGTTTCGCAGTACTTCTCCAAAAGGGCAGGCACCCAGAACACGTGCTACCTGCCACAGCGACGGCAGAGAGTACTGTTCTGATACTTCCCCGGTAAGGAACGTACAGAAGTGATTTTGATGCCGTCTCTGCTTTCGGAGCAGGAAAGTCCGCGATGATCTCGGATCCACTTATTTGCAGGTGTACAGTCGCTTAACCCTTTTCCTTTTCGTGGTAACTCACTCCAAAGCTGAAATTCTCTTCCTCTTAAATATTTTCTTACTTTTCTCTCGCACCTGGGAGAAGACTTATTGGGTCTCTGGTGTTATTCTGAGAGTGATGTTAAGATGTAAACAGCTTTGAGTTACCTGCTAAAAATGTCTTAAGGCGCTAACAAGCGGGTCGTTCAAGTATTTTAAAACTTTACACATGCTCGTATGTTGTAGTCGAACTTCCCATGAGGTGCGGAATAGACCAAGTCCTTTATATTTCCTCTCAGTATACACCATATGGTTTGGAACGTTGTTGGTAATTGAAGGATACTTTATAGAGTGCTTTTTTAATGTTTTGTCAGCGTCAATTAAAATATGTTGTGGAATTTTATCCATCGGGATAATTTGAAAAGGATGAATTAAGGTAGTAGAGATAGACGAGTTTAGAATAACAAATTTCTGGTCTGCTTGTAAAAGGGGTGGACTTTCTAAAGTTTCAGCTTTCTTAGGTAGATTTTCCACGGTTTGATAGTTATTTCATCTTTTAAATTAATGCCAAGATAACATATTCTTTCTTCCGGATTTTGACACTGAATTGCATTATTTTCAGAAATTATCAGTTTCTGTGGTGATGCTTTCCATTTTTTATGGATAAACAAACAGCTTTTGATGTATTGATGGTAAGGCCTATTTTTTGACACGCTGTAAAGCCAGTTTAGTCAATTCTTTTGTAAATTATAAATGTTTTCCAATGATCACGGTATCATCTGCGAAACTCGTCACAATTCTGACAATTTGAAGCCAACGAGTAACCATATTCATCATATAAAGCTTGTTCACTAACTTCCTCCAAAATGAAATCCGTTGCTAAATTGTAAAGAATTGGTGATATAGGTGAACCCTGTAGCACACCTCTTTTTATTTTAATTTGGTTTGTTTTACTGCAGTTGGTTTCAAATGTAGTGTTATGTTTTTGTTTTTTGTTGGTTTTTTTTTTTTTTTTTCAATTTCATTATTAAGCCTGATAATTTGCTGGGGATTTCTATAGACTAATGTTTTTGGAAAAGTAAATGACCTATATTATCAAACGCTTTTCGTACATCCAGAAATACCACAGTAATATTATCTTTTCGTTCTTTATCGGATTTCAGAGGTGCATTAAGGACGGCAGTATTAATGTGACTTCCTGGAGATGATGTAAAACCTTGTTGGTATGGGCTTAAATGTATGTAAATGTGTAGTCTACGGTCAAGTGATCTTTCAATAATTCTTCTGAATACTAAGGTGATTGTAATCGGTCTTCAGTTGGAGGGTGACGACTGTATAAGAATGGATCTAGCCGTTTGAAGTATCGGCGGTACTACTCCAGATTCTAGCATCTAGTAGCTATCTTCGCAATGATTTCTGAAGCCACGTCTTTTTTATTGTTCTCATGAGTATGTGGTCAGTACCGCTAACCGTGTCCATCAATATATTTCTCATTGCGTTATTTATTTCTTCTTTAGAAATTCTTGTATTAAACGCATCGTTTATTTCGGTCAAGTCAATATTACTGAATTTTGGGGAATATTCCTGGCGAACTTGATCATTTGGTACAGAAAATACATTTTTAAAACAATCATGTAATATAGCACTGTCAATTTTGCAGGTTGTGTCATTTTCATTAAAGATATTACGAATTGCTTTTCGTCTTTGACTATAGTAGTAAAATGGTGTTATTTCATAGTTATATTTTGATTTTCCTTTCAATCCATCTCTTTAGTTGACGTTTTATACGAACGCTGCGTTTGTACATAATATTTCTTCTTTCTTGTCTCATAGTATTTTGCCGCGGGATGTTTTGGACCTGATAACATATGAATAGCATCTGATAAAAACGAAAGAATCTCTTCAACCGTTTTGTGAAAGCTATCGTTATCTAACTCAAGTGACAATTTTCTTTCCATGTTTGTAATTGTTTGCTATAATCATCAAGTTTATTATTTTTCTGAGAGTGATTAATAGTAGACTCCTCTTGTGTTACACTTTGGCTGCAGCTTGTATGTCGATTTAGGATGTTAGGGCGATGTTGTTCTGGATGAGCTCTACTTATATGGATGTTGACCTTTTTAAAATGTATATTTAAAAGTATAACATCACAAAACCAAAATAATTCGGGAGTTTTGGGAAAACATAAGGCTTCTTGTCCATTCTGCGGTCAACATCCATATAAGTAGAGCTCCTCCAGAACAACATCGTAAGTCGACATACAAGCACCATCCCAGTAGTACTTTTAATTGCAATGAGACTTGCTATATCGTCATGTTGATTCGTGTCCGAAGCAGCTTTGATAGAGGGCGAAAGAATGTCACGTGTTACTAAATTAGGCTGATTGTCTTGAGTAGATGAAGCTTGCGAATCACTGTTAATTATAGCATTTGTTATTTATACAGCGGAATCCGGAGGGAAATTGTGACTCCGAGGGTATCAACTGAATTTTATTCCACACAAGTTGCATTTAATAGCAGCTGACTGCTGTTCCGAAGACGCAGAAGGTGTTTCATCTAATAATTAAATATTAATAATAAAGTTTTAATTGTATATAACTAAATAAGTTATCCAGTCACCGGAAAAATATCCTAATATCTGGGTAAGTCATATCCTCCTGATATCTTCCAGATCAATTTAGTCAGCAAAATTAACTAGTTATAATGTTCAATGTTTATCACACCTCTGAATAATCTCAAAATAAAATAAATTCATAAATTCCTACACATATAACACTAGTACACAATAATAATATCACAAATGACAACTGTAAATGTATCATAATATTAAAGGACCTTAAAATCTTAAATGTTCAAAACGCAGTTAAGGAAACTCCAACAAATTTGGTAGCACCTTCTCTCGGGATAATCATATGAGTACATATGGTGAATGGATGCAACCGCATTAATTAGGATCCTTTAATATTAAGGTTACAGATAAGATCCGAACAAATGGAATCTATCATAAACATTCTTAATTCTCCGAATATTATCTACTAAATAGGCAGGTTCAATTACTTTAAAAGCTTAAATCGAAAGCAGCTCAACAAAAACAAATTATGTAATTATGGTTGTTTACTGAATGCATTTGCTAGAGTTAATAAATGCAGGATTAAACAAACTAATCTAATATCACACATTCTGCATTACATGCTCTGAAAACTGAATATTCAAATACGTCTACAGACCTAATCCTTAGAATATGCACCTAAAATGGGACAAAGATAAAACTAAAATCTAGAATTACATTTAGCTACTTATTTTGCAAGTGGCTTCCAGTTTATGTACTATCTGTACTATATCTTGGAAGCTTTTGGGGTTCCAATGTCATATTTAACTTTTTTTTATTATTTTTGTATATTTTAGCATTTAATAATTCTGAGGAGCATTAATGGGAAAACAAATTATGGAAAAATGAACACCATTGTAGCTAAATTGCCATATTCTGTCATTGAAGCAAGAAATGACAACATAAGTTCCAAGCACAGTGAACTTTCTTTATACCAGAAAAATTAGGCATTCAGAGGCAGAACCATAATGTATTTAATTTTGACATTATTATTATTATTATTATTATTATTAATGTAATACTGTATTTTTTGTGTATTAAATATAATTCATTTATATTTTAAGCTTTAAAACAATTGCAATATTTAATCTAATAACTTCTCATTCAACAAAATAAACTAAAACATTTATAATACAATATAAAATGAATATAAATCTTCAGGAAGGGACACACATTTTGAAACTATCCACCTTACCAATGTGCAAAATAGTCAATAATAGGATGTTTTTCAAACCTCTAGTGACAGACCTCAAGATGCACACATTAATTAAAATCTTGAAAGCTTATAATACTCAATTTTAATTCAAGTTTATGTCTAAGTAAATAACACCATAACCTTAACTGTAACTAATGTCATTTTTTCTCTAATGAGGAAGAGATCACAACCTCTCTCTAGGTACACTTATGAAGACGTGTATTTCTTCACTTTTTCTGTGCATACAAAAATACCTTGGCAGTGCTTTCATAATGCAATATATTTAGAATGTGCTTTACAGCATGGAGAACTTTTATTTACTGCATATTACTTCTCAGCGAGAAGGTGAGTTCCCCATTCTTCTTAATCGTTGGGAAATAAAGCAAGGTTATCCCAACTGACGCTTTGCTTTTGCAATTTGGTGTAATGCAATATAACAGTTTCCTTTAAATTTCTTACCTTCTACCATTAGGCACATTCACAACAACTTGATATTTAGACAAACAGTGGCCGTCGCTGTACAGAGCTATATTATCTATTGTCTATGTTATCCAAAATTTCTGACAAATCTGCTGTATTTGGAAAGGTCAAGAACTATTTCTGGTTCCTGAAACAGTAACTGACCATGCCTAGCTTATACCAAAGCACTCAAATCTGACCCATTCCTAACTGTGTAAAAATACATACATTGTCCACTAATATCAGTGAGAAATTTTAAAAATGCACTACATTAAGGTTCATAATCTGAAAGTGGCAGATTATTCACTTACGAATAAGGATAGAAACTTTGGACATCAATTTAAGGGAAGTTGGAATGTCTTATCTTGCCAATGTTAAACCTATTACGTCAGCAAGTATTTAAGATAATGAGATAAATTTTCCAAGGCATATTCAGAAATGCTGTTACTGTTAATTGATGAAAAATAGAATACTTATTTTCATTAGAAGGAAAGGTATAATGTTTTTAATAAAGCTCTTAAAATATTATTGAAACATTATGATTTTTAAATTTAAAAAAAATAATTAATCCATATACATAAAGACTGTTAAAATGAAGCATAATTAGGGACAAATGTCTGATAAAAATTTCAGTCCCTAATTTCAATTAGTTTCTGAGATAATGGGGCACTTTATAAAAAATTTTACTTCTTCAAAAATTGCTTTAAAACATAACATTACAAAAAACAGTAACCTAACTTTCCAAACGCAGCTTTGGAGTATGCCCACTTTGGTGGTGTGGTGGTAGAGTGTCTGCCTCACATTCGTGAGTTTGAATCTCGCTTAGAGTGAGTTACCCAGATAAGTTTTTTTAGGGGTTTTCCCTTATCCTGAGAAGACAAATGTTGCGTAACTTTAAGCTCCTTGGACCCCGAGATCATTTAAAAAATTCCATCCATTGCCTGATATGATCAACTAGGTTAACGGACGTTAAACTTAAAAGAACACTTTGGAATACTTCGAAACTCTCACATGAAGGAAATATGAGCATGATGCAAATGCTACAACTAGCTAAAGTAGAACTTTCTAATCAAAATAAAACAAAAGATTTCTTCTCTAACATCAATACTTACAAACTTAATGATGTTTTACCAAATGAGTGTACCAAAATGTTTTAAAAAACTACTACGTAGGATTATTTACAATACTATTTTTTAATTATTTAAAATTAACATACCTCTATGAAAGTTATAGCAAAATGAGTGGGAGATTTGTAATATTCATATGCATTTAAAACATAAAAATGGAAAAAAATTATGAAAATCCCATTTCAAATCTCCTCTTAAGGATTTCAAATAACAGACATGCACATCTTCAAAGAAAAGCAAGATTTCAAATTAGGAGAATTATAATCTATTCATTCTAAATGCATTGAGCTATCATTTTCATTATAATGAAAATTAATAACTTAAGTTTATACTAAGATATGAAAGGTGAAAAGCAGCTATAAGATCACAACCATGTCGTATAAATGGAAGCCAATTTGAACTTAAGAACAATATTACTGAAAGGGTGTTTTGGAACAGTGATAAGTATAAATAGAATATTTTTGAGTTGGGTGTAACACTTAAGTATCACTTATGTATAATTTTTCCATGATGCCATGAAACCGGTCTGGAAAAATTATACGTAAGTGATACTTAAGTGTTACAAACCGAACTCAAAAATATTCTAATGTGAACTGATAGATTAACAAATGTACCAATGCTTGTGAGCACAGTTTTAATCATCTTTTTACAGGCCAACTAGAAACTTTTAGAAGAGTCAAATAGTGTTAAGAAAGAAAATACTCTGATACATTTCATTCACATGACTTTCTCTACCCAATCTTTACAAAACCAAATATGCCAAAGCAATTGTCAGAATTTAAAAGATGTTTTGTTATGTGATGGCTTTGAAAATCCAAGCTCCTTGCACAACCATACGAAAAACTCTGACTTTCTCTATAAATTACTGTTAAAAATTATTCCTTTATTTAAATTGTGGTAATCGAGATAAAACATTAGCAGAGACAGCTGTATTAGTTTGTTCTAAGCAGAAGTGAAGTATGCTAAAGCGATATCAAATCTTTTAAAAAGCTGGTCATTATGTCAAACAATTGAAATTCGGTTCACTTAGCATGACTAGGAGCAAAACAAAAGAGAAATGAAAGGAAAACCACAAGAGCCATAATGAAAACTCTAATGTGTTCCATTCACATAACTTTCTCTACAAACTACTGTTTTAAAGGATTATTCCTTTATTTACATTGTGGTAATCAAGATAAACATTAGCAGCAATAGTGGTATTAGTTCCTTCTCAGTAGAAGGGAAATAAGGTAATATGCCATGCTAAAGCAATATCAAATCTTAAGCTGGTTGCTATGTGAAACAATTGAAATTCCGTTTGCTTAGCACAACTAGGAGTTAAACAAAAGAGAGATGATCTCTCATTTGAGAATAGTTTAGGTAGCTTAAAATTTAAACCAATAACAAGGAATATCTTGAAAACAGTTAACTCTACAAAAATAGTATATGATATAAATTGGGTGTTTTAACAAGAGCTACATTTTTGTTTATCTCTTATGGTTTACCAGTTATGTAAAATCTATCCAGAACATAAGGTGTCTTCAGAGGCTGCTCTAGAAAAATTCAGGATATACATTCTTATGCCATATAAATATCTTTAATATACTGTGCTTTAATCAAAATTGTTAAGAGCCAAAAACAGAATTTTCCAAAGGGTTGTTTGGTGTCGGAGGATTTTCTTGAAAATCATGGCACATTATTGGAAGATACTAAGCTTAAATGCCAAATTTGGTATTTAACAGTCTTTTCGTTTTTGAGCTGTGCTATCTACAGATACACACACAGACCTTTTTCGAAAAATGCTCTTTTGGATTTAGGGGAGCTCAAGACATATATTTCTGGAGAAAACTCAACATCAAGTACAGAAAATAAAAATTAATGGTACTTACCACTTGAAAATGTACCAGTATTTGAAGAGAATATCTTGGACATTGTTAAGGCCACAAAAATTGTATTTGATATAAATATGTGCTTTAAGGAGAACTTGTACAATTTTGTGCATTAAGATTCTATCTGTTTTTATACTTTACCAATTATACAAAACTCATTCAGAATGAAGACGTCATGGGCTATTCCCAGAGAATCCAAATTATATGTTTTATTTGTCATGCAAATAATTTAAAAATATTTTACATTAATCAAAATATTTAAATAATCTTTGAGAAAATACACAATTTTGAAAAATGTTACATTTGAAATACAGTTTTGGAGCCTGCAAATCGTTCTTTAAAATCATGACATTTTCTTTGAATATGGTAAATGTGTATTCCTGCTGAAATCTCAAATTTTAAGGTGGATGATAAGTGGTAAAGAAAGTAAAAAGCCTTATGACACGAGTTCAAATTTTGCATTATCCAGTGCTAGCAGAAAATGCTCAAAATACAAGTGCTTCATTCTGAATAGAATGTTTAAAATTGAGTTAAGTTAAATATTAGCATGCTTATCATTTATGTTTAGATTTTTGTTTTCTTTAAGCAAAATACTGCCATCCAGGTCTAGAAGCAAGGTTCAGGCTAGTGAGGAGGAGGAGGCAGCTGCTGATATGGACAACAGTGGGCAGGCTCATTATGTGACTGTCCTTCAAGAGAGAACATTGTTGTTCAACTCAGGGGCCACATCTCACCTTAACACCCAGGTAAGATGTAAGATATATTCTAATAAACCTCTATGCAGAAGGTGAGAATTGTCCTTAACTGTAGTTTATATGATTTTATCATTTTCTAGTAAGAGCTTCCCAACAAGATCCACCTGAAGTTACCTACAGGGTCGTATAATACAGGAGGTTGGTATATTCTAACATATAAATTGATTTTTATCATTTTTCGGCCTTTTTTACCATTCGCGTTGTGACAAAGTATATAAGATAAATTATAAATGAGCAACAATTACTCAAGAAAGAGAGAAAGAAAGAATGAAGAAAAAAAATATATGCCAAATATTTTGTCAAACAGCAAACAGTATATAGGAGGAAGAGCAAGTACAAAAGCATGGTTTTTTAAACACTTGGGAAAATCATTTGGAAAACAAATTATTGAAAATGCTTTGGATTGGTTTAAATATATAAAGAACTACTGACAGAAAATACACAAAAATTTATTCTAAACATCTAAATCTAAACATAAATAAACATAACACAGAATAGATTACAAAAGAGGTAAAAGCGCAATTTGTCATGATCAGCATTGGGAGAGCATGTGGACTAGGAAACATTCCAGGAGAAATGATAAAATATGGAACAGAAAAGTTACAGGAAAATTTGGCTAATCATCCACAAGATACATTCAAGTGGCAGCAGCAAAAGATGCGCGAGGTGACTGGAAAATAGCACATATATCAAGCATTTAAAAGAAAGGTAATAACGAGGAGCCGAACAATTATGGATTGTTATTGTATTAGTATCTTAATAAAACCATTTGGAAAAATATTAAAAAAAATCTGATGTGTACCATTCACATGACTTTCTCCATATCCCTGCAACAAATAATTCTTAAAAAGCTTATACTTCTATTTACTTTATGCTAATCAGAAAAAAAATTAGCAGAAATAGTCTTATTACTCGCTTCCTTGTAAGTAGAAACGAAATAACGGACAATCGTGGGTTAAAGTGATAGTCAAAAGCTGGTTGCTTTGTCAATGAAGTTACTTTGTTTATATGGATAGGAGTTGACAAGTTCCTGTATGAGAAAAGTATGCATTTTTCATAGCAGAAACCAAAAATAAGGAATGTCACAAAAACGACGAACTCCACGAAATAACGTATCTAACATAAATTGTGTGTTTTAATGTGCTCTACATTTTTTGTCTGGTAAGTTTTTGTCTATCTCTTGCGGTTTAGCAGTTATTCAAAATGTAGTAAAATTCATCCAGAATAAACTACTCTTCAGAGGCTATTCCCAGAAAATTCAAGATATACATTTTATTTGTCAGGTAAATATGTTTAATATCCGAAATTTTAATCAAAATCGTTAGAGCCATTTTTGAGAAACTCAAAATTTTCGAAAAAGTTCCATGTAAAGGGTAGTTGGGGTGGGGGGATTTTTCTCAAAATCTTCGTGTCGCATCCCTGGAAGATACTAAACTTAAATACCAAGTTTGGTATTTTACCGACTTTTCGTTTTTGAGTTATCGTGTTCACAGACAGACACACGGACACGGACACACACACACGGACCTTTTTGTGAAAATGCTTTTTTTTGGATATTGGGGACCCTAAAACATATATTTCCGGTGAAATCACGGTATCGAATTTTTGTGTGGAGTGCAATACTTTCTCTATACACTATGTACATAGTGCGTATGGAGAATGTGCAAAAAATAGATCGGAAAAGGAGTATTCCAGAAAAGCAACAGAAGAATAAGAGTTTGGGGGAGGAGGAAGAAGTACCCTGGAAAATGAATCTTAAGTCAGTTAATAGAAGGGAAAAAAAAAAAAAAAAAAAAAAAAAAAGTTAACCAAAAAATTAAATAGTATTTATAGATCTAACAAAGGTGTATGGCAGTATCCATTTAATTAATGGACTTATGTCAGGCACCAGATGAAATAATTTAAAACCAAGCTTTAAAAAAAACTTTACAAAGAAACATCCTCATGTATCAACATAAGAAATAAAATAGCAGAAAAATTTGATGAGAATAAAGATTTCCCACATTTACTTAACATTTAATTAGAGAGCATTACAAAACACCGGAAAAACAGATGTACATTGATCGATTTACACATTATATTTTGCAGATACCCATATGATTGTGGCACAAGATTAACTTACTTTTTGAAAACACAGAAGCTACAAATATTTATTAAGATGGGGAAATGGAAAAAGAAATTCTGAACAGAAGCACTTAGGCAGGAATCAGCAGTTCTATGGGACAGACATATCACGAAAAGGAAAGTTTAAGATTCAGTAGGTGTAACTCACCCCCTAGGACTTGTGTGGGTGACTAGGGCCAGAAGCCTGCCAAAAAGCCAACGACATTTAACCATTAAATAAAGAAACCAGAATTCAGCCATATCCAGGCATGAGAGTGATCACGTAAATGATGTGAAATGTAGGCAAAATGGATGACAGGAAAGGAGATGTTGCTATTGGTGGAACGAATGAAAGAGAAAACCAACTTTTTCCAGCACAAATCCCACTTGTGGATCTCTGGGATTGAACCTGGGCCACCTTGGTGAGAGGCGAACAGTCTAACCACTACCTTCGACTGCTGGACTCATTTGTATTGATGCCTCTGGAATCTTGAGGATCACCCACTGGACATCAGATGAACTTATGGAGTGGGCTGAATTCAGCAGCAATTTCAACGTTCATCAATGTTAACTCATACTTTTTTATAAAAATCTTTTCCCAAGTATCGAGTTCAGTTTGTCTTGCCACATGTTTTAGAAGATAGACATTGTTGGTAGTTGAGAATGCAGACAAGCTCTGTGAAACATATGTACTACTATGTAAGTAAAAACAAGTGAAGTTCGACTCAATGTTAATTTCTAAAGTTATCATTTCGCTTCACTGTGTACCACTTCCTGTCAGGTTAGTTATCATAATGTATGGTATTGTCAGGTGAGAACGATGTGAGAAGAGATTATCAAAAAAAGATCTTCAGATAGAATCCTCTGGTAAGAAAGAAGAAATGGTTTTATGGAAAGCAATAAAACGCGGAGAAAAACACTCCTGAAAACCCATGGGAGGGTAGAAAAGTTTGCATACTAAGAATATGGAAGATGTAAACATAAAACTACTGAGGTGTTACATTCATATGATTTTCTTCAACCATTCTTCAATAACTATTCTTAAAAATGCTTTTATGATATTATATTTCCTTGTAGATATACAGAAATACACTAGGCTAAAGCAATAGTCAAATCTGGTCACTATGTAATGCTTTTGAAATTCCCTTTTCTAGAGAAAGAAAAATGAATGACTTCCTGTTTAAATAAAGTATAAACATTAAAAAATGTAAACCAATCACAAGAAAGGCCTCAAAAATGGTTATCAGCACATAAGAGAGAGACACAGTGTGTGAGTTCTAAATTTTTTGTGTAGTAAGATTTTGCCTGATTATGGTTTACCAGTTATGCAAAAGTCATTCAGAATGAAGAGGACCTTTGAGGCTATTCCCAGAAAATTCAAGATAAATCCTACATTTCATATAACATGTAAATATCTTAAAAACATATGGTATTTTTATCCAAATCATTAAGAGCCATTTTTGAAAACTGTTCCATGTGTTAACCTTGCAAATAGACATGTGCAGTATGAGGAGTGGGGGAAAGAGGCAGAGTCTTGGGCATGAAGATATCAGCTGCTGGCTGACTGCAGCAAGCAGATCTTGCCACTGTGTATCATGTTTACACCGCTCTCGTCTACTTGCACGGATAACATATTGCAGTTTAGAGTGGGGGGATTCTGTTTAAAATATGTTCCATCCTTTGAAGATGCTCAACCTATACATGAATTTGGTATTTAACAAACCTTCGTCTCTGAGTTATGCTGTTCACACACACACACACAAATGGACTTTGTTTAAAAATTGTGCTTTTGATTAAGGGGTCCTCAAAATTTGTGCTTTCGGTTAAATTTGTGTATCAATTTTTACTTTCTCTACACGTGCTATGTACATAATAGAGAAGGTATAGCACTCCACCCAAAATTTGATACAAAGATTTCACCAGAAATATATGTTTTAGGGTCCCCTGTATAAAGGGAAAAAAAAAAAAAAAAAAAAAAAAAGCATTTTCACAAAAAGGGGTGTGTGTGTGTGAACACGATAACTTAAAATTGAAAAATCGGTAAATACCAACATTGGTATTTAAGTTTAGTATCTTTCAGGGATGTGACACAAAGATTTTGAGAAAAATCCCCCAACCACACACTACCCTTTACATGGAACTTTTTTCGAAAATCTTATTTTTTCAAAAATGGCTAACGATTTTGATTAAAATATCGTATATTAACGATATTTACCTGACAAATAATATGTATATTTTTAATTTTCTGGGAATAGCCCCTGAAGACACTTTATTTTGAATGAATGTTACAGAATTTTGCACAACTGCTAAACTTAAGAGATGGACAAAAACTTGCCATACAACAAATGTAGAGCTCGTTAAAGCACACGATTTATGGTATATATCTACCTTTTTTTTGTGGAGTTAATTGTTATTTAAGATATTCATTGTTTTTGGCTTCAGCTTTGAAAAATCACTTTTCTCATACAGGAATTTGTCAACTCCTTTCCATACAAACAAAGGACCTTCAGTCACATAACAACCAGCTTTTGTCTATCACTTTAACCCATGGTACTCCCTTATTTTGCTTCTGTTTACAAGGAAGCAAATAAATAGACAATTTCTGCAATTTTTTCTCCATTAGCATGAAGTAAATAGAAGGATATGCTTTTTAACTATAGTTTGTTGCAGAGATGTAGAGAAAGCCATGTGAATGAAACACACCAGATTTTTGGGAATGCAATAACTTTATTTACAAAATTGTGATATGAAAAATAACAGGTCAGAAATTAAACTCAAGGGGGGAGAGAGGGATATGTGTGTTTGCATATATATCATTTTCTTATTCTATATACGACATACAACAAGCTTAATGTCACATCATTTTTAGGTATTCTCTGGAAAACATCAGGAATAAATCGAACACTCTCTTTGCTTAGCAGGGACAGACATGTAAAGAGAAGTAAAGTGTGTCTAAACAATGCATGCTACAAAAATGTTATGTATAAAAGTTGATGTTACATTCACATGACTCTTCCTCTTCTCACCATAATTTATTTTTATATTACTTCTACAAACTACTCCTATAAAAACTTACTTTTCCAGCTTTCTAAATACTTGATATTATCAAACATAAATACTAAATATTCAAACCAATTATAATGGATAGGGTCAAGTGGGGTAAATGTGGGACAAAAAGCTAATATTTGATAATTTTGTTTACATTTTAAGGCTCAAACAATCATTTGGAAATGCATACAAAAAGATTTTATTATTCTATTTTCATTCCCGTACTTCAAATTAAGAAACTGTTCATAAATAATCTGCAAAAATTCAAGTCCCATATTTACCCCTTGTTTTGGGGCAAATGTAAGTCAATGACCAGCAGTACCATACTAAATCTGAAGTATGATGGGACACGGATATTTTATTTTTCATAACTTAATTTTTTCACATTTTAGAAAAAATCAAAAAATTCTTTTTTCTGCAAAGAAAGAAAAGTGAAACTTTGAAGGGAAGCATGTACTTTTTTCTAATAAGAAAAATTATATTACATTAATCTTGGGGAAACATATTTATGAAAATTCTCCAGCATCTTAGTGCATGAAATGTATTTACATTTTTCGTTTATAGACATTTCTTCTCATTATTATCAATACACGATGGAAATTCATAACTTATGTGGTCACCAACACACACACATTCTTTAGGCTGTGGTAGCTTTTCAATTATACCTTTACAAGATACCAATGTTACATCAACTTCTTCAGATCTGAAAGTAATATTCTTTAAGTCCACAGACTCTCCAGGAACTCAATACCATTTTCTGCTTTGAAAATAATGAGCGGAGGTAACAGGGTTCCTGCAGATGAGCAAAGGCCATTACAGTTATATTTTTCTTACCAGATCCCATTATAGTTCTGTTCACTTTCTGCCCTTAATTTTTTAAGTTCCTAGGTTCAGTTGAAAATCCTGATTCATCCAAGTTCCATACACGTTTTGGTTTAGCGTTAATGTTCAAATCAGCAATTCTGTCATCAACTATATCATACAATCCATAATTAAGAAAGGATCAGTTTTGCTTCCTCATTTTTTCCAGTGCTTCCAATTTCCTCAAAGACAAGTTGTTTCGACAGAAATTGCAGAACCAGTCATTTCCTGGTTATTATTTGCAAACGCAAATTCACAATTCATATTGTTCCACAAACTCCCCCACAACATATGGTCCCCTGAGATGCTGGCAATCTTTCTCTTTGTTTTAAAGCAGGATTAAGCACTCTTCTACCCAACACAGGTTTTCAAATATTGTATTTGGCAGCAACAGTTCTGATAGAGATTTTGTCAATCGCCACTTCTTTCACTGCTTTTTTCCAAGACATCTGCTGAATAACAGCTTTTTTCACTTTTTTTTTATAATTACGAACCATTTTGCCATTTAATTAGGCCTATACTATGCTATGTGCAAAATACAACTTTGCCTCTTAAACAAAGAACATACAAGCCTGGGTAATGTGGCAGTAGCTTCTCTGCCTGACATTCAAAAGGTCGTGAGTTCGAATCTCACTTAGGATGAGTTACCCGGATAAGGTTTTTCTCAGGGTTTTTCCTTATCCTGAGAAGTCGAATGTCGAGCAACTTTAAGCTCCATGGACCCCGAGAACATTTGGGCCTCATTTCACCAATTTCATTCATCGTCCACTATGACCAAGCAGGTTAAAGGAAGTTAAGCCACACACACAAAAAAAGAGCTGTCCAGGTTGGGCAACTAGCTAAGAAACATAAGAGTTGACCTACTGTCCCATATTTTTCCATTAAGTCCCATTTTAACCCCAAAAATGTCCCATATTTACCTCTCAGAACTTTGAACTGTCAAATTTTCTCAGGATAAACTGGTTGGCAGTAAGATAAGCCTAAACTACATACTTACCAATATTAATAATAAATTAATTGTATGTTCAGATTTGGGACCACAGATATGACAGTTGTCAAGAGATACAAAAAAAAAAAGTGTATGTAAAATAAGGGTTTCCCTTTCATATTTTTAAGACACACTAACCTCAGAAATTTTATCATTCAGTTAATGTATACTGCATATTAGATTATGCACTAGGTACAGACATTAAAATCTGCAGAAAATTATGCATGTATGTACATAGAATGCGAGAGGCCGTCTTTTGCCCCAAATGTTAACTGTCCCATGTTTACCCCATGGAAATCACTGAAGCCACAAAACCTGTTATTTGAAATGTATTGCATGTTTTAAGCTATCCACTTATTTGAGTAGTGTGTTTTTGTTTTATTCTTTTTTTCTTCTTTCCTTATTTCTTTCTTATGGTTTAGCTTTAACTTATAAAACTTAGTCCAATGTAGATTTACACATGAATGCCTAGCAACAAAAGCCTGCCAAAGGTTTACCAATATACAAAATTATACAAAATTCTTTCCAAATCAAGAGATCATCAGAGGCTACTGTCAAAAATTTCAAGAAATAAATGTTATTTGTTTTGTGTCTAAAATTGTGGTATTTTTAATAAAATCTGTTATCCATTTATGAAAAAATATCAATTTTGAAAAATCCTGCACATAAACAAGTACAGTGGATGTTTTTCTTTATTTTCAAATTTTCTTGACACACCTTTGAGGGTTCTGGACTTATATCAATTAGTAATCGCACCAGAAACCATAACCTCAACTAGTAATCATACTGAGTTGTATGTAGTGCACATCCATAGCATGTTATATAGACCATTCATTAAAAAAGCATCCTTTGGGGAATTCAGGAGTTTTCAAGGCACGTATTTATGGTTAATCTTGACATCAAACTTTTGGGTAGTGTTCAATACTTCCTATATTTACTGTAAATATATGATAGAGAAAGTAATAAAGTTAATTAGCAGTCAGACTGGTCTAGAACTAATGAATTATGTCGCTTAGACTTTCAATTCATGGCAGCTGCATTCTATTATTAACTCTATTATTATTTGATTTGTCATTAAACAATGTTAAAATTTAGTTACAAACCAGTTGAAATGCCTCCCTGCATTGCATAGTGGTTTCACGACTTAGAAAAAAAAGAAGAGAATATTTGAAATGTTGTTTACAAAGGTGAGTATATATGCTACTTGCTTCCACACAGTTGCACTGATTCGACCAAATTCATAAGACATCAACTAAGAGTAAAAAAGGTATAGAGGAGACATGACAAAACCCACACCTGAAGGGTAGAAAAATGTTCAGAGAGTTAATCTGGAGAATTTTAAGTATGAATGAAACTGCTTTACCAATACTTTCCTAAATAACAACCAAAGGTTGTTTTCTTTATTCCTTTCTACTTGTATCCTCTCAAAGAAACACTTAAACACAAACTACTGGTTATTAATAAACTCCTTACAGGTATCCTGACAAATAGTGTGATGATTTTCACAAAATCACAGATAGCTTACTTTCCACTTCCAGCCTTTGTGGGACAATAATGTTTAAGGTTTCCATATGCTCCATCTGCACATTGAAGCTTCATTCACCCAAGCAAAAACAAATACTACGGCCAATTCCATAAGCAACAACACACTATACGGAAGTAGGCTGTTATCACAGATAGCTCTGGCTCCAGGACTTTTGCTTTCTCTATTGATTTACTTCATCCCATGGTTAAAATTAAGTCACATAGAAAAAACTGCATGCATTACTTCTGCAAAGTGTTATTTCCATTTCCTGAGTATTAATAAATTGTTATTGCACTTTGCTAAGCTATATGCCAACATCAGATAGGCAGAGATTAATGATTATGTAATTTATGACTCTTCTGTATTTGGATTTTCACTGTTCCCTAACTTTAATTCTCATCTTTAATTGTATGACCTGCAAGTAGGCCGATGCAGCACTTTATTGATATTCATGTAAACTAAACATCAAAACATTGCAGAAATGGACAAAGAAATAAAATTTAACCTGTAGTGTAAGTTTTGAATGAAGGTGATATTGCTGGCACACCAAATCTTGTTCTTTCATTACCCTCCTGCCTTAAAAGTGACTACCTCCTCTTGTCTTTTAACTTTCGTTCTTCAGGGGCTAAAATCATCAAGTCCAACCATATATTAATGTAAATCAGAGAAAATCAATAAATTTCATTTTAATCTGACTGCTGTGTTTTTGTCATTGTGAGGCAAACTAGCAGCAACAAAAATGGCTTTAGGGAGAAATAGACTTCCAGTTGTAGAGAAGAAGTTAATATTTTCTTTGATAAAAGTCTTAGAGAACTTATAATCTACATTCGCAAACACAAACATGAGATTCTGAATTATTTTCCTCATATTACTGAACTAGAAATTTAATTCTATTAAAATTTAACCGAGCAAATGAAAAGTATATTAAATAATGCAATGCATCTATTTGAGCTGTACATAATACTGGAAACGATATATCTTGGAAAGTTTTTGCACCTTTCAGTTTTTTAACATGTTAGTATGCTTGAATCCTAACACAATCTCTCTTACTTCTACACAAAACCAGTTGTTTTCTATTTTGTACTATCACCAAGATACACAGAAGCAATAAATCCTGCAGTTATTTTGGTGAATATTGAAACATTATAAATATATAATAAATTTCAACATAATGCTAACTCTGTAGAATGCAGGAATTCTGTTTATGAAATGAGAAAGAGATTAAATACTTGAGCACCAAACTATGAATTGCTGAACTAATGAATATGGCCAATATAAAATTTACTATAAAATATTTTAAACAATGCATAATAAATTGTAAAACTTGAAAAAAGTCCTGAAGACAGTGGTGTGAGAGCAAAAACGTTTTAATCCTCAAAACTTAGTTGCAGAATACACGACAACTTCAAACAATATTCCTTAATTACTGATGACAGGCCAGTTTCTTATTTGACATCTGAACAATTAAAGTATATAACTGGGTTAAAAAGAAAATTAAATACATATATCAAGTTTCTATTAGTATACATTAAGACAGTTTACATATTTTGTACCTAAAATATTTTAATCGTCAGTAATGTTTAATTTTGCATTCTATATTTTAAGATTAAAATGTTTTGAATGCATTGGATTTCGGTAGGTAACTACATATAATAGGACATCCTTAATATCTAATTTGTAAATGAAACATTTACTGCACAGAACGTTAGCACTTTCGTTAGACTTGACATTTCTGTACCTGTCATAAATGCAGAATTATTTCGAAGCTTTAAGGATGAATTTAACTACTTCTTAGAGCTGGTTAGGGATACGAATCCTATAGTAATTCTCCATAAATCAAGCTTGATGTTGTTTCTAAACATAAACATTAATTATACGCATACATAGATCTTTTACGGTACTTACCACATGCTTCGATTGCTGGAAGTGTTACTTTCGTTTTCTAGTTCACATTTCAGACATCAATAAATTAGCTTGAACGAACAGATTTGCATTAGCTGAGAGGCCTGATTGAATATATATTTACATACGAAAACTCTTGCTGCATTAAAATATTTACAATGAACACTAAACAAACAACACTACCACTTCCCCTCCCAGCCCACAACCAACTCGTCTGCTCCAGTCAACAACCGGAATGTGTACAATACTGGAACAATCGCTAGGTGGCATACTTATCGTGTTATTGCCAACCAAGAAAAATATTACCTAAATAGGCTGCTGCTTTCGATGAATAATGACAGATCGTAATCTTAAATAATGCATTATGTTAAACTTTTAAACTGATACTTAACTCCTGTGTCCTTACCTTTAATCTTTAGGCTGATTCTTTCGCTCAAATAATCATGTTTCTTCGTTATTCTGTATTAAACCAGCAAACACCTTTATCCTACATTTCACTACAGTAATACTGTAATTCATCCCACTTTTTAATGCAATCAAATTATATCACCCACTGTGTGCATCGCAGGCGTCATTTTTTCCACTTCACCCATGTAGCAGCATTTTGAAGATCATCAGCAACGCCATCGTGCGCTGAAATTATGAATTAACCGCAAAACTGGGAGCAAAATATGATTATCAGAGAGGAACAAAATCGTCCATAAAATGACACGCACACACACACACACACACTTTAAAGTGTGTTTAATCATAGTTTTGTAATGGTAAACAATAATATTTTATAATCCTGGCCTTTAATTTACCGAGTAATATAAGCTGTGTAGCGCATAAATAAATGATTTCATGCGATTTAAATATAGAATCCAAACCCTAATGGGTAGATTCTCATAATTTGTACGTTTAAAAATTTAAAAATTTTATTACATCGTTTTCTATTTGAATTGGTACAACGTTAAACTCTGAGTTGATAATAATTTGCGTATATAGCTTTCCTCTTTTATTTCTATATTTTAAGTGGCATGTCATATTGCATAATGTATTAAAGTCTTAATAAAGCACTGGAACAACAATGCAGTCTAAAATGTTTAGGTCTTTGGCATCGCCTTCTGAAATTCTAGAGGATGTTGATTTGCTCATTCCTCCATGATTTGGCTCCGAGGCGAGCAATATTTTATAAAATCAACTTATCTGGATTCATCTAATAATATAGATTTTTAGAACAGGTTCCTCGATCTAATGTGTATTTTTGGTTTTCTATTGAAAGTATACTTAATTTCAACGGTTCTATGATCATTTTTATGCAAAATAGCATGTTGAACTAATAGATACATTCCTGAGTTGGATGGCCTTGCCTTCCCAAGAAATTTAATTGTTTAATCATTTTTTTTTTTAATTTAAACTGTCATCTTTGAAAAGAACTCATATTAAGCACATATTCTTTGTTCTTTGGTTTCTCTGAATTAGAAACAATTATGCAATATTTCTAAAAGAAAATACCATAATACACTTCAAGTTGCAGCCATAATAACCAACATTCCGGCTTGGGGGATGCGTGATGCTGGCCACACCACCTCCCCGTATCGGTTGGATGATGATCTACCTCTAAATGGGCGTGAGGCCGGCAGTCGGGTTGATATTCCCTATCAGCGTAAAACGTGGGCCGATTACGTCCTTCTCCCTTCTTCCGCATGTCGATGTGACATCAGATACGCATGCGCATCGCGAGCTTTTTGTCATCAGACTGGGGGAGTAGGCACTGCAAGCGGTCAGTGGCATTGTGTGTTTACAAAATCACAGTTTTAAGTTTATTGTAAGAGTATATAAACTGATAACTATTAAAAGTTATCTCGAGACCTTAAACAACATCTAAGTTCTTCTCTGGCAAGTTCCGAGGACAGACTAGGGATATGCTTTACAATACTGTCACTTTCTCACAAAAACAAGTACTTGTACTCAACCTACATTCAACCATGTAGTGTCCACCCAACACAAGAAGGCAAGCGAGGCTTGATGGGTGAGCGAGCGAGCGAGGGGGGATCTAGTGGATCTGTTTACATTTACTACGTATGTATAAGAACCAACCTACTGCTGCCAGATCTAATGCTCGTTTCTGTAACTGCAGTGATGTATTATGCATTATTTGGCTCTCGCTGCTAACACGCGCTACAGTTATACGATATTTTTTTTATTTTTATTCTTGCTTAAATATTTAAATGCAGAGAGCGGCAGCGACAGCAGCGAAGATGAGGACTTCTCCGACTCGGATCTTGCACGACAACTGGACTTCTAGCTAAGTGTGAGTTATGTGACAACATTGTGTATTTTAGATGAACCTAACGTCCTTATCATATCCAGATGTCGAGAATAAACATCATGAGGACAGCAAAAGTGTTTACTTAAGTGCTTACGTTACGCATGCCTCTACCTTGTCTTCTTGTGTTGGGTCATCAGTAAGCGCTTTATTGTAACATTGACATACCGGTGATGGCAAACTCTCCCTCCACTCCCACCTTTCCTACCATCTCCAAAAGTTGGGCGGCTAAAGTGGGAAGAGGAGAAGTAGTTAAGGCGTGAGCTGCGCGGACCGAAATATGGTAATAGTTTCAATTACCTTGACAAGCTATAGCCGGCCAGGCTCGTAAGGGCTGTAGCGGCACGGGATTATTCAAGTTGGCCTGGTACTGAGTTGACTGATTAGTATATACGAGGTACGTCCAGAAAGTAAGTTCCGTTTGGTAATAAAATTAAATTGTATACAGATACAGAATAATTATTTATTGCACAAAATTCTACGACTCTTAAACTACTTTTCCACATAACTGCCGAAATTTTGCAGGCATTTGTCATAGCGTGGCACAAGTTTTTGTAAACCTTCTTCATAGAAGTTTGCCGCCTGTGTCTTCAAAAAGTTGGAAACATTTTCTTTCAGCTCTTCGTCATTGTTGAAGTGTTGATCGCCAAGGAAAGACTTGAGATGTAAGAACAGATGAAAGTCGCTAGGAGCGAGGTCAGGGCTGTACGGAGGATGGTCAAACACGTCCCAGCCATATCCCTGTAGGAGGTTTTTCGTCACATTTGCAGTGTGTGGTCGTGCGTTGTCGTGCACTTCACTACGTCCTTCATTGAACTGTCGGACCCATCTTCTCACCATTGAATCCCTCATCGCATTTTGTCCGTAAACTTCGCAAATTTGCCAATAAATTTCAATTGGTTTCAATTTCCTAGGATTCAGAAAACGAATCACAGTTCTGATTTCACAAGCGGCGGGATTTTCAATCAACACCGACATTGTAAACAAGCACAACAAAGCGTATGTGGCTGACAGCGATCTCAAAATGGCGCACGTTTCTTCCCCTTGTTACAGAGCGTCTACCGCGTATGTGCGGAACTGCGATCGCAGCGCTGCAGCGGAGATAAATTGAAACGGAACTTACTTTCTGGACGTACCTCGTATAAACCGATTGCCCAGTTTATCCCAAAAGAACTAAGCTCTCTACTGGAATTTTAAAATTAATTCTGACCAGGGGTGGTTTATGATGATGATTGTTGGTGTTTAAAGGCGCTCAACTACTAAGGTCATTACCGCCCTTATGAAACTAAGTTAAACAAAACACAAAAGGTAAAATAAAAATATAAAACAGATGTTAAAATTAAGAGAGACAGGTCAATTAAAACACTAGGGAATAAAACAACTGTTGGCAAAAACACACGTGAATCTAGAATATTTTAAAAACGAGCGAAAAGGCACAACATAATAAAAAATTGGTCGAAGGTTTAAAATTAACTCTGGAAAAAGCTCTCAAAATGATTAAAATCCCTGAGCCTCGCTGCATCATAAGCAAACGGTAAAAGGGAAAACTAATAACTAACTCCTTATTGGACACGTCAAACTGGATGAGAAAGTAACTCTATCGACCGCTCTGCTGTCATCGGCAAGTAACTCCACAAGGAAGACCGGCAGTTAGAAACTTGAACGAAGAGCAGCTAGAGCAGCACACTCTAGCATCAAATGCTGATCGACAGAGCGAACAGGAGCAGGATCCCTCTTAAAAGCACAACTATGAGTAAAATTACAATGGCCGATCCGCAAGCGAATTAATTGCACCTCCTCCCGACGGGATTTGCGAGAGGAAGTTGTTCAGTTCACAAGGAGAGCCTTCACTTCCCTGAGTTTGTTCCCGAGCAGAGGCGACTACTCTTCATGCCAGCTGGAATGACCCGCTCTACGACCAATATCGGTGTATGTATAAAGTCGGTCACTGTAATAGGATACAAATTCTTAAAAAAAATAATAAAAAAAAAAAGTGCGGATATTACCCACAGGCATTGTGGACCTCCCGAATGCCATCATCCCTAGATCGACATTGTATAGCAAGTAAACAAGGTGGGTACACCCTCTCCCCCCTGGGAAACATACGAGATATTGAAACAATATGCTCTCGGAGAAGCTCCCGAAAACGAAAACCTCCAGGCATTGGAATAGGAGAAAGGTTGCTGAAGCTAGCATAATTGCTAGGTTGCATAATTGGCTAGCAGGACATCACGCCGACTTCTGGCAATTCGGCGTAGAGGCTCATAACTGGGCTGGTCGGAAAAGCTTTCAGCTGTGCTATAGATGGTGACCATCAAAGTTTTCGATCGAATCCAACCAAGGAATCTCATATCTGCGCATGGAAGTAAATCTGGCCCAAGTCGAAGAGAAGACGCACATCACTCTCTACGGTGCCAGAAGTTAACACAAAGTGACTTCTCAGTTGAGAAGCGAAAGCAGTTTGCCGATTCCAAGCAGAAAGATTCCACAGACATTGCTCGAGACGGCGTTCTAAAAACGGCGTACGCTGAGAAGTACAAAAGATGGAAAAGTCGTCTACGAATAAGCAGGACGTGACACCTAAAGGAGGGAGCGGGCAAACATAGAATTGATCGCTATAGCAAACAGCGTCACGCTTAGTACAAATATCAGTGGCACTCCGTTCTCTTGAATAAAAGGATGTGAAAAAACCGAGCGACCCTTACCTAAAAAATGCGGTCTCGCATAAACTCCTGAATGAACAACGGTAGGTGTCCATGTATATCACAATTGTGGAGGGTAACACGTATCTTAGGCCTTCTCGATGCCAAAAAATATCCCCACTGTTTGACAGTTCTTGAGAATACCTGCGTTGATAGCGAAACAAGGTGGTCAACCACTAACCGAAGTCTTCGAAAACTGCACTGGGTGTTCGGTATAGGCTCTGGGATTCTAGTCACCACACCAACCGTCGACTGAATAAAAGGCTGTTATAACGAAACACTCAGTATAAAAGACAAAAGCGGCACATGTTAAAAAGGTAAAACTGTAATTCGGCCTCCAAGGTATAAAAATATTTAAACGCGCAGTGCGAAAGTTACATTTGCTAAAAAGTTAAAAACCCTATCTACCGCTCCGTCATCGTCCGCCAAAATCCCTGCTAGACCGGTCGGCAGTTGCAGGGATGATCGAATGTGTGCTAGAGAAACACGTGGCGGACTATCAAGAACTCTCCACAGAGCGACAAAGATAGGGGGAGGTTCCTTCATAAGCAGATACCTTTGTGTAAAATAACAGTGGCCAATGCGTATTCGAGCCAACATAACCTCTTCACGTCGACATATGCGTGAGAAGGCTGCCCAGTATTCGGGGTTCATCACCTCCCTAAGTTTGTTCTCGCGGAAAGTTGACCACTCGCCACGCCATATCGAAAACAACAAGCCTCCGGACAACAAGCCTAAAATCGTCGGATGTTACGCAAGTAATAAAATTGTTACATTGGGTTCAGTGGTCGCGCTCTTCGCTGCCAAATCCGCAAGGGCAAGTCAACGTGCCCAGGAATCCTTGCACACTCCACATTAATACCGGAAGCGTATATAATGTGGAGGGTATCCTGGATGCGCTGTACGAGGAGATGGTAGTTGTACAACTCACGAATGCTCTGAGAGGCACTATGGGAATCACTCAGTAAAAGGCAGTCACTCCAATTTCGGCGGCGAACATGGAGAAGGGCGCGGTATATGGCATAGAGCTTGTACAGTAAATAAATATGCTACGAAATCCGAAAGTAGATGGTTCGGTCTCAGAAACAAAGGCACATCCAATACCTACTACCATCGGTGTATAGACGAATGCGGCCACCGCATTTTGATATACATTCTAAAAAAAAAAAATCAGAACGGATACTAGACACAACCGTAGCAGATTTTGCGTAAGCTGTCATCCCGAGATCTACGAGGGAGGAAGCACGCAATCAAGGTGGGTGAGCCCTTTCTCCCTTGGGAAACATGCTAGGTATTATGAAATTGTATTTCCGAAACAACTCTCGGAAACGGCCTTAAACTAAGTGAGAAGTTTCGATAATGGTCGTCCAGTTCTGTGAAGAAAAAAGGGATAAACGTTGGATGTGCAGGCATGTACTTAAGTCCACAGCCATAATTGGTTAATAGGACCTCCCAACGACATCGCAGAGGAGTTCTGCCGATTCGACGTAAAGGCTAATGATTGGCTGATCGGAAAAGCACAAACAGCTACACGGATGCCCTATTTATGGACCGTGTGTAATAGTCTCATCACATATGGTCGGCTGAGGAATACAATTTGCAGCCGTAGTCTAAGTTGGATCGGATCATCGCGCGATAAAGGCAAAGCAGCATTGTCCGATCCGCTCCCCAAGAATTGTTAATTAGTATCCGTAAAATATTCAGAGAAAAGTCACACCGCGCTTTCAGCTGTGTTATATGTGGTGACGTGCAGAGTTTTCGATCGAATACCAACCCCCAGGAACCTCGCCTGGGAGGTAAATCTAGCCCGAGTCGAAGGGAAGACGCCAATCGCACCGAAGGTGCCAGAAGTTAACGCAAAGCGACTTCTCAGTTGAGAAAGAAAACTGCTTTTCAAGCTCCAATCATAAAGGTTATCCAAACATTGCAGGAGACGGCGTTCCAAAAAAGACGTACGCTGAGAAGTACAAGAGATTGCAAAGTCGTCTACGAATAAGCAGGATTGAGACACCCGAGGGAACACATTTAAAGATGGAATTTATAGGTATAGTAAACAGCGTCACGCTCAGAACCGAACCCTGTGGCACACAATTCTCTTGAATAAAAAGGTTAGAAAATACCGACCTAAATCTTATTCGGAAAACGCGGTCACCCATAAACTGCCGAATAAACAGCGGTAGGCGTCCACGTATATTCCAGTTGACGAGGGAACGTAAGATCCCTGCTCGCCTACATGTATCATAAGCCTTCTCCAGGTCAAAGAAAATTCTATTTGACAGTTCTTAAGAAGGCCGTTCATGATCTGCGTCGACATCGATACAAGATGGTCTGCTGCTGACCGACGTCGGCTAAAACCGCACTGGGTGTTTGCCTGTAAATTGTGGGATTCCAGCCACCACACTAACCGTCCATTTATCATGCATTCCATCACCTTGTAAAGGCAACTGGTGAGGGAAATAATAGGGTAGCTGGAAGGAAGATCACGATCCTTTCCAGCTTTCAGAATAGGATGATGGTGAAAAGTGGCATCAACCCAGACACGATTGTAGACCTCAAGTAGGAAAGCCTTACCTTTAGGAGAGAGATGTTGCAACATTTGGACGTGGATGCCATCTGGACTTGGCGCAGAGTTTCACGAAGATGAATGTGCATGGTTCTACTCAGCCATTGTGAATAGGCGATTGTAATCCTCAAGGTTTACGGAACGAAAGGAGAATCCTTGAGTTTCCACCTGAGCCTTAACGGCAAGAAACTCAGGGGAGTAACTATCCGCTCTAGAGCGAAAGTACTGCCTAAAGCGTTCGCCACGTCAAACGCATCAACAATAGTTCCAGTAGGTGTTTTGAAACCGGCGATTGGTAGATGGATCGATTTACCGGCCACACGCCTTAACTTAACACACACGACAGAGGAAGGCGTATGTCGATTAAAGGAGCTCACAAACTCGCTCCACAATTGCTTCCTTTCTGTCAATAGCTTGTCAGGATTTTGCATGCATCTTCTTATATTGTATTACGTTAACCAGCGTAGGGCGACGCTGGAAAATCCGAAGAGCACGTCTGCGGGTACAAATGGCCTCCCGACAGTCATCTGTCCACCAAGAAACAGGAAATCGACGAGGTCGACCAGTCGATCGCGGAATAGACTGCTCAGCAGCAGAAAAAAATGGTGGCGCGAGATGTTCAACTAAGAAATCCACTGAGTCGTACTCGCTGAAGTTAAAAACAGCCAAACGGGAGTAAAGGCGCCATCTAAGTAAACGTACCAAGATACTAATAAGATGTGGAAAGTGGTCACTTGAATGTAAGTCAGTGGTGATAGTCCAGTGTAAGGAAACTCCAACTGTGGAGAACAAACAGCTATGTCCAGGTGCGAAAAACTGTTTAAGGCGTCAGAAAGAAATGTAGGCTCTCCGGTGTTCAGGAGAGATAAGTAATTACTGTCCAAGAAATCAGCAATTAGATGAACTCTCGCACAAGCCCGAGGTCATCCGTAAAATGGGTGTTGGGCACTCACTACACCAACCATTAGAAATGGCGATGGTAGCTAAGAAAATAGGTCTTCTAAATCAATGCGTGCGAGGTTAAAAGAGGGAGGCAGATATATACTACAAATGGTAAAGTTGGTAGATGGCAGCGTGATCCGTATAGCGACCGAGTGGATGTCAGACTGCAAAGACACGGAATTAGCATAAAGATCATCTCTGGCGAGCATCATATGGCCCCATGTGCAGGCACACCCTCTTCCGGTAATAAATCACACCAAAAAGCGGAGTATTGCCTGAAGGTAGCGTTGGCATGCGGTCGGAGCATAGTCTCTTGTAGGCAAACGGCCGGATGTGGATTCTGGTGCAGCAACAGTTCAAGCTCTTGTCTTGTGGTCCAAGTCCGCGTTCTTCCACTGCAGGACAACCATGGCCAATTGTATGGGATGAGATTTAAATTGAAATACTTTTCTGCATATTCGGCAGTGCTGGTCGGTTCAGTTTGTTCTTTTTAGGTGTAGGACTTACACTGTTTTCAGGAACACGATCCTGCCGCTTCCGCATTGTCTGTCTGGCGGTGGGGGCAGATTCCTCCGGTCCATTTCCTCCACGGGGAGGACCCCTTTCCAATACAGAATTTCTCGAACCGATGAGAGGTGCTGATCGACGCAGACGGTCGTCGCCGATCGGCACTCCCCCGCCCCACCCTGAAGATTCGTTCGCCACCCTGAAGATTCGTTCGAAGAGGATCGACTGGAGAATGGCCGGGACTATTTCTTGCCTTACCTTCTTAGAATTTTGCATAACTGGTAAATCTTGAGATAGACAAAAGCTTACTAGATAAAAATGTAGATCCCGTTAAAACACATAGTTTATGTCATTTACGTTTTTATGTAGAGCTGACGGTTTCTAAGATATTTCTTATTATTAGGTTCATTTTTGAACTATTTAACTTTTCTCCAACGGGACCATAAAAATGAACCGAACATCAATTGTTGTACATAACAACTAGCTTTTAAAAGATTTGATCAGAACTTTGGCATAATGTATTCCCTTATTTCCCTTCTACTTACAAGGAAGCAAGAAATAAAATCATTTTGCTGATGTTTATTTTATACATATATGTATATAAAATATGTATGCATGGCATACATAAAAGAATAATCCTTTATAAGAAAAATGTATTTGTGGAACAGTTAGAGAAAGTTATGTGAATTGGAACACATCAGATTTTTATGTGGTGCATATTTGTCTATCTCTTACAGTTTACCAGTTATATAAAGGTCATCTATAATAAAGAGGTCTTCAGAGATATTCCCAGGAAATTCAAGTTTTACATTTCGTTTGTCATAAAAATATCTTAAACATATGACATTTTAGTCAAAAGCTCAAGAAATAGGAAAAATCTTACTAAACAGAACATGTAAATTCTGTTAAAGCCCTCAATTTGTCACATGCATTTTTTATGGAGTTAACCATTTTCAAAATACCCTGTCATTCATTAAAATTTTTCAAACACATACACATTTTCTTTCCTGGAAACTACCATTTAGGTTTTTTTCTTTTCTTTTTTCAAGTTCTTGAAAATAGAATGGGATTTCAAAGTATCACATAGCTGCTGGTATCGAAAAGATTTGACTATCGTTTATACCTATAACGAAATTCGCAGTTAAAATGTATCTCTATTAACAAGAAACAGTAGAATAGGCAGCTGTATAAATAGTTTGTGGGAGAGCTAGCAGAGAAAGTCATGTGTATGTCACACATGAGATTTTTATTACATATGTTTGTGCTTTTTTATTTTAAACGTTTTAATCTGCTTAAAATGGTATGTGATAAACAGCTTTTGCTTTGCGTTTGCTGGGTCCCAATATGGTGTCTAATGCAGTATTTGGCTTCATGCACATCAAAGGAGTCACCCTCGAGTTTCCTTTTTGTATACTCTCTGTTCTGTGGTTAGGCCCTCTCTCAACATCAGGTCGCCCTCCATGGTGTAATGGTTACCATGCTAACTTCATATACCTAAGGTCGCGGGTTCAAACCTGGTGGAGCACGATGGATTTTTTCAGGTGTAAAAATCCTTAGCATGGCTTCCTTTGGAAGGGAAGTGGGTCCCGTGTCATAAATTTATGGCATGTAAAAGAACCTCAAGCTTGATAGAGAGGCCTCTGAGCAAAATTAAGCGGTCTTTCATGCCCAGTATAGAATGGGATGCTGAGAGCCACAGCCATTTTATTTTCATTTCTCAACATCAGAATTTCCATGGGATATGTACTAGGACAGTTTTGGCTACATTAAAGCCTGTAGGATATTTAGGAAACTCATTGTTGACAATAACAACCAATTCATATTTGAAAGAGCTTCATCCATAAAAAAGTATGTTGCTATTTATGTTCAATGGGAGAGTTTTGCTAATATTAACCCTAGAACGGATATATCATTTACTAAAAAACTACATGCTTAACAACACTTTTGCTTACGTTCACTTACAATTATTTTCGATTTGCACAATTAAGATAGACGTCTTTGCAATGATCAGCACACACTGGCATTTTACATTTACAACACATTGTTTTTGTTTTGCGGTCCCTACTTCTTTCACAGAAGGCACATGTAGTCAGCTTCAATGTCTTTAGTGGTGCTGATAAAGAACCTTCTATTTCTTCTCACTGACTCCAAAGATTAATTTTCAAATTTCCTTGTTCAAAGGTCTAGAAATGCTTCGTTCAAGATGGTCTCGAATCATTGCAGATACATTTTTTGCAGCTCCTTTACCTCCAGGAATCATAAGAAGGATGTTTCTCTGTGGTGTTCTAGATGATCGAGGTCATTGGAACTCCAGTGAAATCATTTCTTCCTTTTATAATGCCCATAGACGTAGAAATCTCTGCATTATTATTTGAGAGCTCACTTTCTATGGAGACATTATCCTCAGAATCAATAAAATTAGAGTTTCAATTGTCGCTGTCACTCTTGTTGAACCACTGAATCAACTTTTCTTCAAAGCTGGGATCAGTTGTACTATCTCTTTCCATGGCCATTTTAAGAAACAATGCACATTAAATAGCATACAGGGATTACTGGTCACTCCATTCGGGCTTCTTGCAATGCACAAGTGCAAATGTGGACTGATGCAAACATAAATAGGAAGTATCTCTCATTGTTGGTGAATACTGAGTCAAAGTTTACTAAAACAACAATGAAAAAGTTAGCTGTAGAACCCCAGTATGCATTCTAGGGTTAAGAATGATCTAATTTTATTTTATTAGGCTAGAAACACTGAAAGTATTTCAATAATGGTTTAAGAATTGTGGATTTGCTTATCATGTGCTGCAGCAATGTAATGATGCTGTACCTTTTTCAAGAATATCAGTCTTTTGTTTTTTAGTTACCTCTTCCAATTCCGCTCTGACTTCCTTTCCAACAAATACATCATGGAAAAACAGAAGATTTTTTTTAGCCAGTGAATCTTCACTTAAATTATCTGGAACAGTCTTACATATTTGCCCAGTGAAATTTTTACCAATGATTTGATTTCATCATACAATAATACAACAATTCATCTTTTGAAAAGATGCAATGAAATGGCAAAATAAGTTTGCACTTGCTTTAGCAAACATTATTTTAGCTTTAATTGTAGGTAATTTCAAGAGTATTACTGTCCTTAGGTAACTAGATTCATTCATGAGAGACTTTTTTTCTACAGTATGTATCTTAAAAAGTAATCCTCAATGGCATTCCACTGTTAAGCAAGTCTTCCAAAGAAATCCACCTTGATGGAATAGAGAATCAATTTGAGGGAGCTTCAAACTTTTTCTGGATATAGAAGTAATCCTCCCATCTTGAAGGCTGGTTCTTGAAAAACTGATACACACACAAAATTAAATCTGATCCATTGTCAAACAGATGCCACAGTACGTAAGAGCCATGCTGTTTGGTATGGCAATTGTGTATTCCCCCAGGTGTATTGACCTGCTTCTTCTTAGATGATTTTGCAGTCTTTTATACTTCTCAGCATACGCCATGTTTGGAACGCCATCTGCAGCAGTGTTTAGACAATCTTTGAGATTGGAATTCTAAAAATGGCTATTGTTTCTCAACCAAGAAGTCTTCTGTTTTAACTTCTGCCATTATAGGAGGTGATCACCACCTTTGCTTCGAGTTGGTCCAGATTTACTACATTTTGCAGGTGAGATGTGATTCCTTGGGTTGATATTCAATCAAGAACTTTGCTGGCCATCACACATGGCACAGCTGAAAGTGCAGTGTGACTGTTCTCTGAATATTTTACGGATACTGAGAGGCAAATCTGGGGAAGGGATCAGACAGTGCTGCTGTGTCTTTATTACACACTTATTGAATCCAAGTTAGATTATGATTGCATCATTTACTCTTCAGAGCATCTGTGCTGAGAAAATTAGATACTGTCCATATTCAGGGCATCTGTAAGGCTGTTTGAGCTTTTGCAACAAGCCTTTATGCTGAATCTGCAGAATCCCCTCTGCAATGACTGCATGATTAGCAAATTATGCATGTGGACTAAAGTGCATGCTGTGCATCCAACTTTTGTTCCTTTTTTCCATACTGAGCTGGACAAACATTATAGAAACCTCTTACATTGTAGTCCAAGGCCTGCGGGTTTTGGTTTCTGAGACTTTCTTCTGAAATGCCTGGGATATTTCCCAAGGGGTAGAGGGTCTGCCCACCTAGGTTACATGCTCCATCCCATGTAGATCTCGGGATGATTCTACAATGCCTATGTCTAGAATCCATATTCCTTTTTAGAATTTTTATCACATTACAGTGACTGCATTTGTATAACACTTACATCAATGGCATTGGATGTGCCTTTGTTTATGGAACCATACCATATAGATTCGATTTGCATAGTAGCTCTTCTTTCTATTGCAGAATTCTGTGCCACATACCGAACCATTGTATATGTTCACCATCGCAATTTGGGTAACTCCCTTATTATGAGTGATTACCTTAGTGCACTTCAGACCATTCGTGAGCTGTACAATGACTATCCTATTGTGCAACACATGGAGGATGCCTCCACATTTTACATGCTTCCGATGTTAATGAGGAGTGTACATGGATTCCTGGTCATGTTGGCTTGCTGGGGAATAAATTGGTGAAGTTATCAGTAAAGATGGCAACCACAGAATCCAATGTTCCAATTACTTGTGTAGCTACAAAAGGCTTTAGGCTTGTTGTGCGGAGAGCAGTACTTTTATGCTGGCATGAAGAATGGTCAGCTCTTTGTGGAATCAAGCTAAGAGCAATGAAGGAACATACAATCAACTGAGTAGCTTCCTCTAGTAGATCTCATCGTGATGAGGTGATTTTGGCTCGATTGCACATTGGCCACTGCATTTTTACGCACAACTGACTGCTTAAGAGGGAGCCTACTGCTATTTGTCTGCTCTTTACAGCAACATTGTCATCTGAAACAAGCGTGCATAACCTGACTACTCAGGGATATGTGCCAACCCAGGGACAACTCTGTGGATCTTTTCCATTAGGCCAGTT
The DNA here is from genome assembly GCA_030762935.1 of Hymenopus coronatus. Classification (NCBI taxonomy): domain Eukaryota; kingdom Metazoa; phylum Arthropoda; class Insecta; order Mantodea; family Hymenopodidae; genus Hymenopus; species Hymenopus coronatus. Next base: position 169,402,162 of record CM060881.1, on the reverse strand, counting down.
TCTATTTTATACACTCAGCCCCTCTGCATGCAAGTACCGAAGTGCTTGCATACAGGAATGGAAGTGGATACGTCACTTACGTGTGTCAACCCTGAGGGCAAGACTACTGAAAACCCCGGTAGAGCCGACCTTTACCAGTTTAGGTCTATTAACTTTCCAGGTCAGTGCCGGAGGACATTAAGATGCCTCACAACCTTGCCCAGACTTCACTGTCCAGACATTCCCAATCTTCCACGAGTATAAGACTATTGCCACGTCGAGTCCAACCCAATCTGAACAGCTCCCTTTCAGGAGGGACTTGTCCCATCTACTTCCAGTACCACAGGTGCTCAGAGTCAGCAGCGCTTGCACCAGAGCAGCTGAAGAAGTTGGAACCTCACCCCTACGGAGAGCAACTTTGTCAGTCCGACATGTGCTAGAGTGTCCTCCTCTAACACCAATATGAGCAACTCTGCAACTGCCAGCCAGTCTTGCAGGGGACTTGACTGATGATACTGGAGTGGTAGACAAGGTTTTCAAATTTTTATCAAAAGGGACTTTTACAATAAGGATTTAGTTTTAGTTTTAATTTTATTTATCCTGATGGATGACAGTGAAGCTATAGATATGGTTTTTACATTTTTACCACAATGACTTTTGCATTGAGGCTTTAGTCATTGTCTATATGAAGGGATAGGTGACTATCCTATGGTGGAACATATGCAGAGTTAGATCACATTGACCAAATTTTGAATTGTTGCTGCACCAGTATCAGTTTTAGTACTCTATTGCTGCAGATTCCAGTATTCAGAGGTTAGAAAATATATATTCTCAAGAAGAGAAAGCTATGATTACTAGCAAACTTTTGTCACTTCTCATTGGCACATTGACAACAAAATGAGTCTATCTGTATAATTAAGAATGCAAAGATCATATTTTAAAGACTTTCAGAGGAGTAGAAACTTCTATATTTTAGAAAGGCACCATTCTTTCAGATTTCTCAGCTGAAATTTACAAAAAGACTGACGAAACCAGAATATAAATAAGGAACCATTGTCACACTGATGTTGCAGATTAAGCTGCAATGTTTACTTTCTCTAGTGTACATATACAACATACCAAGATTTCACCAGAAATATATGTTTTGAAAATCCACAAGTTCAAACACTCCAGAATCAGGCACTTCGACTCATCACGGATGTACCATGGTACTCCACAATGACAACCTGCATAAAGATTTAAACATAGCAACTTTTGATGCAACACAGAGCTCCAGTTATAGACGTCTTTTCCGCAGAATAGAAAACCACCCCAATAATCTGCTCAACTGCATTCCAGCTCAACTTCCACCACCTCAGCATCTACAAAGATTAAAAAGAAAGAGACACACAGACTTCATTGACATATTCTTGTAAATTATACAGTTGAAACTCGCTTATACGTTATTCTCTTCAACATTTTCACACATATACGCTAAAATTTTAGGGACCAGTCTTCTCCATTCACAATTTTGGTCAATTATACATTATGGTGATATGCTTTATCAGTAATGCATCAATTTTTGCCATCCCCATACAGAAAATGTACACATTTATATGTTTTTAAAAAAGCATATGGTGGTATGCTTGCTGTATATAGACTTACAATTGCTTGGTTTGCAGTTTTCATTGACGCTTATCGTTTCATTGTCATCATATCGTTCCAACAATCTATTAACCTTGGTTCCAACAGTCACTTTTCTGCTTTAAGTTGAATATTTCTACTGTGCTGTTTTCATTGTCATTTATCCTTTAATTGTTGTCATATTGTTCCAACAGTCACTTATCTATTTTATGTGGAGTTTCGAGTTACAAAAAGGAGAAGAAACATGTGTGAATATCAATCAAGGAAGGAAAGAAGAAAATCCTTAACCTTTGGTGAAAAATTAAAAATTCTGGATGAGGTCCATGCCAGAAGAGAAAATCAGTTACACGTTTTCTCATTTATACAGATTTTAGTAGTCTCTCTTGAAAAACGTATAGCTGAGGTTCCACTGTATTATTGTTTATGCTTGGGGACAGTCATTTTTTTCAGCAAACATCTTCAGTATTACCTTAAGTACTGCAATCCCTTCTTTTTCCTTACTTAAGAGTGTTTTTTACAATGTTTCTGTATAAAGCTTGGTCAAGCTGATCCAGGAAATTGTCAATGTGTCTACATTTCATAGATAGTTTGGATAGATTCCTCTGTGCTACTGTATTTAGAACTGCATTCATTTCGGGAGTGGACACATCTTCTTGTACCAGGACAACAATGTTCCGTAGATAAACCTCTGTGCTGTAGTTGCTGTTTCACGAGCAGAAAAACATGGTACATTAACTAGACACTTCCTTGTATCTATGTCTTTGTGAGTGCACACTGCCATTGTCAAATGCATTTGTACAACCTTCTGCACATCTCTGGGTTTCGTGTGGAGCATATTGCAGTGAGGTAGAATAAATCCTTAAAGAAGCAAAATAATAGCTATTCTATTTTTAACTTTAGTGAAGACAGATGGCATGTTTAGTACTGCTCAACAACGTGCAGCAGCAACTACACAACTATATTGCATGTGGTGTAAAACAAGACACTAGGCCTATGTAGGACATAGACGTGACTCATTTTTGCTTTCTATATACGATCTACATAATGGATAGAGAAGGTATTGTATTCCACCCAAAAATTTGATGCTGAGATTTTTCCAGATATATATGTTTTGGTATTCCCTGAGTTTGAAAAAATTTTTTTTAGAAAAAGGTCATTGGTGTGTGTCTGTGGTCAGCACAACTCAAAAACGAAAACACTGTTAAATACCAAACTTCATATTTAGATTTGGCATCCTCCAAGGATGTGACACAAAGATTTTCAAGAAAATCTCCCTATCATAAACTACTCTTTACAAGGAAAAAGTTTTGAAAATTTTGATTTTATAAAAAATGGCTGAAACGATTTTGATTAAAATCCTGTATATTACAGATTTTTACATCCCAAATAAAATGTATATCTTCAATTTTCTGGCAATAGCCTCTGAAGACCTCTTTATTCTGGATGAATTTTGCCAAATTTTGCTTAAACCTTTAGAGATAGACAAAAACTTACTACACAAAAAATGTAGATCTCATAAAAACACAATTTATTTCCTTTACGTTTTTGTTATGGAGGTAATGGTTTCCAAGATATTTCTTGTTAACATTTTCAATTGCAAAGTACTTATACTTTTCTCAGACAGGAAGTGTCCATTTTTTTTTGTTCTACTCCTGGCCAAGCAAAGAAGCTATTTACAATGAGAATCACATAACATCTTTTAAAACATATGACTATCACTTTATCATAGTGCATTCCTTGAGTTTGCTTCTACTTATAAGAAACTAAGTAATGAGAACATTCTGCTGATGTTTCTTCGATTAGCATTGTGTCTTTTGCAAGAAGTTTGTTTGTAGAGGAGCTAAGAAAGTCATATGAGTGTAATACATTTTTGTTCATGGGTGTCCAAGGGAAATAATGGAATACATCAAGCTAAAGTGAGTCAAATCTTTTAAGAGGTGGTTTATATAAGCTAGTTTTGAGATTTTGTTCTTCTTGCATAAGCAGGATGAAATATTAAGAAAGAAAAAACAACTTGAGGAAACTTATTACTATTAAACAATTTAAACCCATAACAAGAAATTGGAAATGGTCAACTCTACAAAAAAAAATCATGTGATCCATTCACATGACTTTCTCTACATCCCTGCAACAAATTATTGTTACAAAGTTAATGCTTCTATTTACTTTATGCTAATTGAGAAAAAATTAGCAGAAATAGTCTTATTACTTGCTTCCTTTTAAGAAGGAGGGATATAAGGGAGTACCATAGGTTAAAGTGATAGTCAAAAGCTGGTTGCTATGTGACTGAAGTTCCTTTGTTTGTATGGACAGGGGTTGACAAATTCTGGTATGAGAAAAGTGTTTTTTAAAGCTGAAACCAAAAACAAGGAATATCTCAAAACATTCAACTCAACAAAAAAAATTTAACATAAATTGTGTGTTTTAATGTGCTCTACATTTTTGGTATGCAATGTACAGCACGTTAAAACATACAATTTATGTAATATACATTTTTTTCCATGAAATTTATCATTTTTTTGATATTCCTTGTTTTTGGTTTCAGCTTTGAAAAAATTATACTTTTCCCTTACAGGAATTTGTCAACTCCTGTCCGTACAAACAAAGGAACTTCAGTCACATAGCAATCAGCTTTTGACTATCACTTTAACCTATGGTACTCCCTTATTTCGCTTCTACTTACAAGGAAGCAAGTAATAAGACTATTTCTGCTAATTTTTTCTCGATTAGCACGAAGTAAATAGAAGCATAACCTTTTTAACAATAATTTTTTGCAGAGATGTACAGAAAGTCATGTGAATGGAACACATCAGATGTTTTCCTGTGTAAACCAATGAAGCTCAAGAGATTTCCTTAGTTAAGATGTGCAGGGAGCATTCATGCACAGCCTCGACTTTTTCCCAATAACAAGAAGCATCAGTCACTGGCAGTAATGAAGACATGTAATGGGTGGTCATCAGATGCTGCAGATTTTTTTGTAAAATGACAAGACAACTTGAGCTACATCAAATTGCTTGGTGACTCCCGGGTGGAAAACATTACAAGATTCGACAGGCCCTGGGAGACCATGCTACGAACACCTCACAAATAAAGGGGTAAAGATTGGCGCACATCAGTGGACAGGTAGAACCTCAACAAGTTGAAATGACAATGTCATGAGCAAGTACAGACTATGGTCTTGCAGGACCATCGTATTGCAGTCCAAGAATTTCTGAATGAGAAGTTCATATCTGTCAAGAGGAGAGATTTTGCCAAATTCGTACAGAAGCTACAAACAATAGAGCAGAAGCAATGGGATCTGAACATTGCACAGGACATGCTGGGAGTACCATAGGTTAAAGTGATAGTCAAAAGATGGTTGCTATGTGACTGAAGTTCCATTGTTTGTATGGAGTTGACAAATTCCTGTATGAGAAAGGTATGTTTTTTTAAGCTGAAACCAATTACAAGGAATATCTCTATAATGCTCAACTCCACGAAAAAAAATTGTAATAATTAAATTGTGTGTTTTAACATGCTCTCTACATTTTTTGTGCAGTAAGTTTTCCTTCATCTCTTACAGTTCAGCAGTTATGCAAAATTCCGTAAAATTCATCCAGAGTAAACTAGTCTTCAGAAGCTATTGCTAGAAAATTCAAGATATACATTTTATTTGTCAGGTAAATATCTTTAATATACAATATTTTAATCAAAATTGTAAGAGCCATTTTTAAGAAATTCAAAATTTTCAAAATTTTTTCCATGTACAGGGTAGTTTGGGGTGCGGGGATTTTCTTGAAAATCTTTGTGTCACATCCTTGGAAGATACCAAACTTAAATACCAAGTTTGGGCTTTAAAGATCTTTTCGTTTTTGAGCTATGACACACACACGCGCACGCACGCACACACACACACAAACGCAGACATTTTTCTAAAAATGCTTTTATTGGATTCAGGAAGTCTCAAACATGTATTTCCATTGAAATCTGGGTATCAACTTTTTTTAGAGAAAGTAAAAAAGAAATGGTCTAATGATTATGATTAAATATTGTATGTTTAAGACATTTTTATGAAAAATAAAAGGACATATCCTTGTTTCCAAGAATAGCCTCTTAATTTTTATGTTCTGGACGTTTTACATAAACAAAATTTTACCACTTTTACTACATAAATATGTAGATTTGTTAAGGCAAACAATTTATGAACAACACATTTTCTTCTTTTTGTAGAGATATTCCTTCTGAGATCAGATAAACTGTCGTAATATGAAGAAGTGTGGTGGAGGGCAAGAGGCTCCCAGGTCGCGCACAATACATTGGCTGTAATGGGAAAATAATAAAATTTAAAACAGCTATAATTATGACAAAAGGATACCTGAGTAGGAAATGATTGCGACAACACGTTCTTTATGATCGTTAACATCTATGCATAGGGATTAGACCTTGAATGCCCTGTTGGGAGTTGAATAAAATCACTTCATTGACTAGACGGAATTTCATCCCACAACTGAACAAAACAGAAGTAAATATTATCATTGACTTGAATATCGCATACCTGCATTTTAAGTATTTTACGAACAGGATGTAAGCATCACAGAGAGCATAATTCAGCTTTAATTCAGTTTTCGTAGTTTCTTCTCAGTGATTCCATGTATACTTTCTGCTTTTTTACTTTAATGCACAAAGTCGTCAACAAGAATTATAAACAGGGTTTGTTAAGTGTGTCTCTGCAGTAAAGTGGCCAAAATGCTGAATTAAAAATGAAAAATATGCTGGTTTCAATTCTAGGCTGATGAAGCTATTCTTATGTCCTACCCTCAAGAGCCTGGAAATATGAATGTGATACTGAATGTGTGTTAAGTTAATCGAAAAGTACAGTTTTAATGTACACCTCAAATTTAAGCAGTCGTTATAGAAATTAAAGTGGTTATATGATGATTTTATCTAAGGCAGCATGTAAATAAATAGAAACAAACAAATACATAAAATTATTTAGCAGAAAAAAAACATGCGAAACTGGATTTTCAGAGATGGTATGTACAGTATAAAAATAAAATCAGAAATTATGTACCTGTATTCCTCTTCAGTAAACTATATTCAAGACGATAAGTAAACTTTTCTATCAGTATTTATGGTAAATTTGAGTTAGATAGATAAGATAGGTAAATTAATATGTGCACAGCAGGAGAGTATGGTCTGCGCTTCCTGAAATAATTTATAAACAAATCTAAAATTATAATTGATTATTACTTAACATTCTTTATATTCTAACACTTTTGCAAAATTCCTTTTTGCACCCTGTGGGGTGGTGTTTCAGTCTCAAATTACAGATTTGAAAAATTAGCTAAATCAAGATTTCGGGTTTTATTTATTTATTTATTTATTAAAACAAATTATAATACTGAATCTAATGTTTAACACTGCCTTCTAATGCTAATAAAACATATATAAAATAGTTATAAGAATGACATTAGCATTCTCGTTACCTTTGTCAGGTAAGAAGGGAAACTAAACACTGAAGGAACTGTGTCAGGGTTTAGCATCATCTTGCCTTTATTCTAGAGCATATTCAAAAATGGTTTAGTGCAAACTTATTACTACTAAGTAAAGAAAAAACAGCAGCTCTAAGCTTCCATAATAAACTTAATAAAAATGTTATATGTCCAAAAATTAAACTGGGCTAAGACGAAATAAAGTAATAAAATCTAATAAATTCTTGGGTTTGTTATTAGATGATAATTTAAGTTGGGAAATGCATATAGACATCCTGACTAAAAGACTTAGTAACATATGCTTCTTAGTAAGGTCAGTCAAATTTATGTCCAGTCTGCAAATTCTTAGAGTAGTTTATTTTTCATACTTTCATAGTTTACTAGTATATGGTATTATCTTTTGGGGAAATTCTAAAAACAGTATTAAGGTCTTCAGGATGCAAAAGAAAGTGATAAGAATTATGGCTAATGTCACAAATAAAACTAGTTGTAAACCATATTTTAAAAAATTTTAAATTTTACCTTTACCATGCATGTTTATTTATGAAACACTAAACTATACAAAAGAAAACTTAAAATCCTTCAAAACAAATGCTGAAGTTCATACACATAACAACAGAGCAAAGAAACATTTATTTGAAAATTCATATAGAACCAAACTGTATGAAAATAACTTCAGATATGCTGGTCTACATTTATACATTAAACTACCTCAATATATAAAGAACATTGAATCCCAGTTAAAAGTCAAAAAAGTTTTGTTTAAATTCTTAATGGATAATAGCTTTTACAGTGTAGATGAATTTATACATCAGGAACTGGTGTAAATTGCACAATTTGTAAAAATTGTCTTTATGACTCAATTCTGTACATTATTTCCTTTTATATTTAAAATTTGTTAAATCCTATATTTCTGCATTTTAATCTTGTATGCATCTTGATATAATTCTGTTTTTTCTTGTAACTTTAAATTGACATCTCCTATAACATGTATCATGTTTCTATGAATGAAAATAAATACAATACAATATAATTAACTCTCAAGAAAGTAAGTTTTGCTTTTCTTAATAGGAATGTTGTAACAAAATCATGCAGGACATTTTAAATAGTTGTATAAAGTGAGAAAATTGTAACATTAGAAATCAGCCAATCCATATTTTAAAACTCGGAAAATTATTTTTCTTGATGGTCATAGGATACAGGTTTAAAAAAGTGGTTTACTTGCTGGCATGAGGAATCTCATATTCATCAACTTCACCTTTACTTCATTAAGGTTTTGTGAATTATGTGAAAACTATGTTACATTAAATGACCAAAGAGAAAGTACATAGCTTTGAAACGTGATTAGATGTATTATATTGTGATTATCCAAAAAATGTACTTGACCATTCCAATTGATGACCGTTCTATTATCGTCGTGCACAGTATTTCATGAATTTTGAACAGGGGATGGGGGAGTCAAGAGAGTCAAGGCTTTCTGCTGATTTTTCACATATATTAGCATGTAGTATCATGGGATTTTTTTTACCAGTTAGCAATAGTTGTTAAAAATTACAATTATTAAGGGGTAAAATAGAAATTAAACTGAATTTTATTTATGGATGTTCGTTAATTCCTGTGTTTCTTGGCATTTCCATTCTCCAAGACAGTCCTATCCAAAGCAGCACCCAAAATCTGATTTTCTGGCACCCTTAATGAGCCAAATTTTTATTCTGAGAATTTCTAATTTTAAATAAAATTTCAGGAAAAATTTACTTCCTTCCGAAAATCTACCTAGTATACACCCATGACCTTGAAACTTGCTTTGTACACTCAAAGCTGTACTTATTATTTCCCTCAGCGAATAGTAGGCTTCAATTATTGGAAACAGGAGTCAGGCCCTTTAATCCCAACAAAGTTTTATCGCAATTAGTAAATTCACTCCTTTTAAAATACTGTTTTTAGCAATAGGAGCAAAGGAGTTGGTTTCTTTATAGTTCTACCGATAGCAAACAAAGGAGTCAAGTTTTAAACAAGCATTCAGCATGACTTGAGAGATTGTGAATGTGGTTGGTTGGTTGGTATCTAATGTTGAGCAGTTGGCAGTGAAGTCATTTGCTCTCTTGCATTCCAGTATTTTGATGCTATATTATGTTGACTAAAGGTTAGGCAGCGCAGTAGGTGGTTTCCATCCATATTTTCTTTAAGTGTACAGAAAGGACACAGAGGAGATCTCACTATACCAATCCTCAATAAATGTTTATTGAGACAGTCATGGTCTATTAGGAGTCCAAAAGTTGCTACAGAGGATTTTCTTGGTAGTATAGTAATTCTGGTCATTACATACATTTTCCCATGGTTTTCCTTTTGTTTGCAATACATTATTTTCTTTAATTTTGTTACTATATGTTGATATAATGATTCTTTTGACAGAGTGATAACTTATTGGATCAGATGAATTTGATGTAATTTTACTACCTTTCTTGACTAGAAAGTCAGCTGTTTCATTACTCTGTATTCTGCAATGCGCTGGTATCCATTGAAGTATTAATCTTTTATTTAAATTAATTAGTTGTTTTATGATTTTGCAGCATTCTGCAATATTTAGGTTATTAGGTGTTACATCAGATGTTATGGATATAATAGCTGCTTTAGAGTCAGATTATAGTACAACTTTTTCAAATTTATTTATATGACATAGTAGGTTTTATAAGCTCTGAATAAAATGAGATTGTGAATGTAGGCTCAGTTATGTTTCTTGTGTTAGTATAATATGGTTTAGTTTTAACAGTAATTACAGTATTATTTCGTGGAATTCAGAGGAAATATTATGTAACAGCAGTGTGCCTGTTCCCAAGAAAACTAATGTAGAATGTAATTTTTCGACAAATAACACAAACCCTAATAGTGAATTTCCTGTTAATTCTGAATTATGAAAACAAAAAACAGACTTAAAATGTACATTAACATTACAGCAAAGTGTGTCCAGCAACATAGTAACGTGACAATGGTCTCTTTTTGGGGCAAGGAAAAACCCTTTCAGTGACAGGGCAGTAGTTAAAGAAGTAATGATCAATGCTGCAGAATCTCTGTTCCATGATCACAAAGATAAAGTCTTTTATAAAAGGACTTCAATTGTCTTTCAACTGTTGCTAGAAGTGTCGAAAGCACTGATATCACAGTTGTGTTTATTTGTTAGAATGGTCTTTCATGACTTTACAGTAAAGAGGAATTTGTACAAGTGCGGGCTGGCACTTCATGAACATACTAGGGGAGAATGCATTCCTGAAATTTGCAAAAAGTAGTATAACATTTCACTCTCTAAATGTGTTGCTATAAGATAGGGTGCAAATAATAATTAGTTTCGTGTTCTTTGTGCTTAAGATGATTTATTTCCAAAATTTCTTTCTCACAACTATATTATCTACCAGGAAGCTTAATGCACAAAGATTTTGGAGGTCAACCATTCCATGAAAATTGTAACTCATGTAGACATTACATCAGGTCATCTTCTACATGTCATCAACTGCTCAGAAATCATTTGAATATAACAGTCTTTATTTTCTCTATACAAACTATGTACATAGAGCATAGAGAAGATATTGCACTCCACCCACAAATTCGATACCAAGATTTCACCAGAAATATATGTTTTAGGGTCCCCATTTTCAGAAAAATGTGTGTGTGTGTGCGTGTGCACATGGGTGTGGGTGCATGCATGCAGCAGAGCTCAAAAACGAAAAAGCCGATCTTCCAAGGATGCGACATGAAGATTTCCAAGAAAATCCCCCTACCCTGAAATACCCTTTACATGGAACTGTAACGATTTTGATTAAAATACTGAATATTAAAGATATTTACCTGACAAATAAAATATATATCTTCAATTTTCTGGGAATAGCCTCTGAAGACTACTTTATTCTGGATGAAATTTTGCATGACTGCTAAACTGCAAGACTTAGATAAAACTTACTACACAAAAAATGTAGAGCACGCTAAAACACAACATTTATTTATATATATTTTTTTTGTGGAGTTGATCGTTTTTTAGATAATCCTTGCTTTTGGTTTCAGCAATGAAAAACTTTCTTTTCTCATACAGGAATTTGTCAACTACTGTCCATACAAACAAAGACACATAGCAACCAGCTTTTGACTATCACTTTAACCTATGATACTGCCTTATTTTGCTTCTACGTACAAGGAAGCAAGTAATAAGACTATTTCTGCTAACTTTTTCTCGATTAGCATAAAGTAAATAGAGGCATAAGCTTTTTAACAATAATTTGTTGCAGAGATGTAGAGAAAGTCATGTGAATGGAACACATCAGATTTTTTTAATAGTGTTTAATGCCCGCTTTTACTACTGTGGCACAGCACCTGATGATACTGATGATACATGGAATGAAGATAGGACACCAGTGGAATGAGAAACCAGAGAGCAGGGGGGGGGGCCCTGCATCACACTCTCCACCACAAATCCCACATGTGGTCTCTTGAGATCAAACCAAGGCCACCTAAATGAGAGGCGAGTGGTCTAACCACCTGGTATCAATATAACAGATTCTGAGCAAGGTGACATAATTCTTCATGCAGACATAAGGTGGCTTAGTAGTTGGAAAAACCTGGAACGATTTTGCAGTATTCTGAAATCATCACCTGGGCAATATTGTCAATAAGTCAATGAGATACCACGGCTCTTAGAATTAGATTAAAATGCGCTAAATCTTGAATTGCAAGGGAAAAATTGAAACATTTCAGCCATGATAGGTACCGTAAATACTGATTATGCTATGTTTCATGATTCATAAGAAACTCCTAAGCATTATGCTACCTGATTAATTCTGTAACACTGGATCAAAAGTTGCTGGCAACATCTTATTTGATTTATTGTGAAGTAGTTATGTAGCAAACCTTATCTACACCCTGTAATATCAAATACATGGTGCCTTGAGTCTGCTCCGGCTTCCTTTTGACATCAAGATTATTCTTGTCTGAGATCAGTGGACTATCTCTTCAGGTTGGGTAATACATATGAAAACGAAGATCTCATATTCCCTGCCTGCTTTCACTGCAAATTCAAAACAAACCGAATGAATTAAGCTCATCCACGTGTATCTTAAGCTTATATGCTCAAAACCATTCAGGAAACAATAAATGATTTGCAAATAAGTACTATAAGGGAAACCTTGAGAATGACAGAAACAAATTTTTGAAAGACTTCACTCTCAAGACTCATTTATAAATCATTCTGTGAAGATGAGTAATGCAAAGAACATTAGAGTGAAAATAAACAACAGATGTGAATTTTCTGAAGAAAATTTTCTTTGCTCTTTGTTTTGTTTACTGTAATAGAACATCTGCAAACAAGCAGTCATTTCTTTATTTGAATACTAATGTAGACTTATTATTTCATTTCCACAAGACAAGCAGAAGTAATTCCCGAACATGATACGGGGATAAACACAACAGGAAGCCTACAACGACTGGAAATAAAGAGCATTGGCTACTGGAGTATATGAGGCCCTCCCTAAACATGCCACTCATTCAATGAAAATTATTTTCTCAGAGGATATTCCGAGACTTTATTTTTACTTTCTCTACATGTATTATGTACATAGAGTATAGAGAAGGTATTGTATTGTACCAAAAAATTTGATACTAAGATTTCACTGGAAATACATGTTTTAGGTCCCCCTGAAGCCAAAAAAAGTATTTTTGGAAAAAGGTCTGTGTGTGTGTATGTGTGTGTGTGTGTGTGTGTGCGTGTGTGTATAGCATAGGTCAAAAATGAAACGACCATTAAATATCAAACTTAGTATTTAACTTTCGTATCTTCCAAGAATGCGACACGGAAATTTTCAAGAAAATCCCCCCACCCCTACTACCCTTTACGTGGAAATCATTTCGAAAATGTTGATTTTCTCAAAAATGGCTCTAACGATTTTGATTAGAATCCTTTATGTTTAGAACATTTACATGACAAATAAAATGTATATCTCAAATTTTCTGGAAAGACCTCTTTGTTCTGGACGATTTTTATTGAATTTTGCATAACTGGTAAACCGTAAGAGATAGACAAAAACTTACTACACAAAAAATGTAGACCATACAAAACACACACTTCATGTCATGTATATTTTCTTCGTGGAATTGATCGTTTTTTAGATATTCCCTGTTTTTGGTTTCATTTTGAAAAACTCATACTTTTCTCAGACATGAATTTGTCAAATTTGTCCATAGAAACAAAAGAACTTCAGTCACATAGCAAGCAGCTTTTGACTATCACTTTAACCTTTGGTACTCCTTTGTTTTGCTTCTACTTACAAGGAAGCAAGTAATAAGACTATTTCTGCTAATTTTTTCTGGATTAGCAGAAGTAAATAAAAGCATAAGCTTTTTAACAATAATTTGTTGCAGAGATGTAGAGAAAGTCATGTGAATGGAACACATCAGATTTCCGCTTTTACTATTACTGCAGGCTGGCACTGATGACACATGGCAGGGAAACAGGAGAACCCTGTGCTGCTTTGTGCATCACAAATCCCACATGTGATTGCCTGGGATTGAACCCAGACTGCCTTGGTGAGAGGCAAATAGTCTAACCAATCAGCCACTAGATTGTTGGTCTGGGTGGCTCAGTTGGTTAGGTCCTGGCCCTCTGATCCCAAGATCCTGGTTTAAACCCAGCCTAGACCAATGGCCTTTAAGATCCTTAAAAGCAATAGAACCAGTCAGTAGATTTACTGCCATGTAAAATCTCCTGCGGAATGAAATTCCGGCACATCAATACACTAATATAGCCCGACAATTGACAGCTTTGTTAACAAAATAGACTTATTTGTTGTACATTTAATTGATAAACATTTAACATGAAGTGAGTATTTCTATAAACATAATTTCAATACCATATGTAGTCTTTCTTTTCATAAGACTGAAACTAAAACTGTAACATATTTATTATTCAACAGGGTTACAATGCAAATCATACGTTCCTTTATCCAAAATGTTTATACTCTAAACTTCTTTCTCCTTTGTTCCATGGTTTCCAGTGGCTTAGCGTGAAATAAAAAAAATGGGAATGCTATAGTTTAAATGCCCTACTGCTTTAAAAGTGGAGGTGGGCACTTGCACATTAATATAATATTGAAAACAATAACACTCACATAAACTGACCTATGCACCAATTCCATCCATTGGTTCCTCTTTATTGCAAACGTGTCAATTACCTTCTCAATAAAGGCGGCATCAGAATACAGCTCTCCCAACAGTTTTTTTTCCTACAGCTAAATGCTTACGTTGTACAAACAGTGATTGGTCATTGAGTTTCTTAAGTATGTTTTAATTCTTGTGAGTGTACTCACTGATCTCTAGCAGGATATATTACAACTAAATGCAATAGCTTCGTCACCTCCTCTTACACCAAGTCTAGGCCATTTATAACCAATACTTCAGTACATTTTGAGGTGATAGATGCTTTTGATCATCTGCACAAATATTGAAGAGCTCGTTTTCAAGCTGGTCTGAATTAAAATAACAAGGATACTGGTTTATTAGTTTGGAAATTTTTGTCTGAGGAAATTCTTTCTTATGTTCCTTGATTTTTTTTTTTTTTTTTTCATTCAGTAATTCTACAAACTCGAGCTGTAGAAAATCTTCAAATCTGGAATTCATTGAAGAACTTGGCAGTCAATGCTTTCATATGTCAGCACTTTTAATCTGGCCTTTTGAGAGTCACTGAAACTTACATTTCTATTCAACTGGATACTATTTTGGACACACTCATCAATGAAAGCCTCGCATTCTTAGGTTTTGTATATTTGCAATGGCAAATTGTATTTTAATTATGGCAAGCATTTATATTAACCAGTGACTGCAGAACATGTACTACAATTTTATTCACAAAGAAACACAATTAACATTACCTCAACAGTGCTCCAGTTACAGAAACACGCCGGGCTACACGGCTGAACACTAGCGTATGCACGTTAGGTATGTGAGGGGTTTACAGAAGCAGTCGGTCAGGGGTTTGCAGGGAGGTCCTGCTAGCCATATCACATACAGGTAGTGAAACGCCGAGTCGTCCCAACGTACGCTGCTGTTTTCGAACGGAACGGATTGACTTGTAAATCTTGTGTTTGCTGCTTAGGCTGCTCAACAGAATGATCTGCGAAAAAAATTGCAACTAAGTGATTGCATACTATAATTGTCCTCCTTTAAAGCTGTTAGAAAACAAAATAAATATAAAAAATTAAACACACAAAAATAAAGGGAATGCTCAGCATACTAGCATCCCCTAAAGCGATGCCCCTGCTGGTTTCCCAATCCAACTCTTCCAAGCCTCTCCTTCATAACAATTCTTATATCTCTATCTAGGCCTTTTTTAGTCTTCTCTCACTTCCCTCTCCCTGGTGGAATCCATTCTGAAACCTGCAGGTAATCTTGTTTGTAACATTCTAGGTAGTGACCATGCCATACTAATTATTTGTAGCTCATAAATTCTAATCATGTATTAGAGACTTTCATTTTTACTTTCTCTACATGTACTATGTACATAGTGTATAGAGAAGGTATTGCACTCCACCCAGAAATTTGATACCGAGATTTCACTGGAAATATATGTTTTAGGGTTTCCTGTATTACACAAAAAAAAAAAAAAAAAAAAAAAAAAAAAAAAAAAAAAAAAAAAAAAGAGGATTTTCACAAAAAGCTGAAGGTTGGTATTTAAGTTTAACATATTCCAGGGATGCGACACAAAGATTTTGAGAAAAATGCCCCCCACCCCAAACTGCCCTTTACATGGAGCTTTTTCTTGAAAATTTTGATTTTCTCAAAAATGACTAACGACTACTTTATTGTGGATGAATTTTACAGAATTTTGCATAACTGCTAAACTGCAAGAAATGGAGAAAAACTTATCACACAAAAAATGTAGAGCACTTTAAAACACAAGTTATGTTATGTGCATTTTTTGTTTTTTTCTCGTTGAGTTAATCGTTTTTAGGTATTCGTTTTTGGTTTCAGCTTTAAAAAACTTACTTTTTTCATACAGGAATTTGTCAACTCCTGTCCATACAAAGGAACTTCGGTCACAAAGCAACCTGCTTTTGACTATCACTTTAACCTATGGTACTGCCTTATTTCCCTTCTACTTACAAGGAAGCAAGTAATAAGACTATTTCTGCTATTTTCTTGATTAGCTTTAGGAAGTAAAAATCCTTAGAATGGTTTCCTTCGGAATTGAAGTAAAGCCGTTGGTACCATGTCGTAGATTTACAGCCTGTAAAAGAACCTCAAGCATGATAGAGAGGCCTCTGAGCAAAATTAAGCGGTCTTTCACACCCAATATAGAATGGGACGCTGAGAACCACAGCAGTTAAAGAGCATCCATAAATAAAAATACAATTTCATTTTTTTGATTAGCATGAAGTAAATAGAAGCATAAGCTTTTAACCCATTTAACATAGATATTGCTGATCTTTCTGGATTCTATATTTTATGTCACTTTCTTGGCTGTAGGTTGAGTTAATGTTTGCCCCCCAAATATTCATATTTCTTGCATTCTTTGATTCAGCCCATTCAATTTTTCTTTCCTCACCTAAAGGCATACAAGTTTACCTAAAATGTATTTTTAGTCCTCCTTTATTATATTCTTCTATAAGTTTTCCGTCTCATCAAAATCCTCATCGAAAATCTGATATTTTTGATAACACAAACCATGATTAAAAAATCTGATGTGTTCCATTCACATTAACTTTCACTACATCTCTGCAAGAAATCATTGTTAAAAAGCTTAAGCTTCTATTTACTTCATGCTAATCAAGAAAAATTAGCAGAAATAGTCTTACTACTTGCTTCCTTGTAAGTAGAAGCGAAATAAGCAAGTACCATAGATTAAAGTGATAGTCAAAAGCTGGTTGCTATGTGACTGAAGTTCCTTTGTTTGTATGGACAGGAGTTGACAGCTTCCTGTATGAGAAAAGTGTAAGATTTTTAAAGCTGAAAAACATGGAATATCTCAAAAACAATCAACTGCACCAAAAAAAATGTATATAACATAATTTGTGTGTTTTAACATGGTCTACATTTTTTGTGTGGTAAGTTTTTGTCCATCTCTTACGGTCTAGCAGTTAATGCAAAATTCCGTAAAATTCATCCAGAATAAAGTAGTCTTCAGAGGCTATTCCCAGAAAATTCAAGATATACATTTTATTTTCCAGGTATTTCTTTAATATACAATATTTTAATCAAAATTGTTAGAGCCATTTTTGAGAAACTTAAAAATTTTTCCATGTAAAGGGTAGTTGGGAGTGGGGGGATTTTCTTGAAAATCTTCATGTTGCATCCTTGGAAGATAAATACCAAGTTTGGTATTTAATGGTCTTTTGGTTTTTGCACTATGCTGCCCACGGACAGACACACATGGACATTTCTCTAAAAATGTTTTTTTTTATATTCAGGGGGTCTCAAAACAGGTATTTCCAGTGTAATCTGGGTATCATATTTTTGGGTGCATTACAATACCTTCTCTATACACTATGCACATAGTACATGTAGAGAAAGTAAAAATCTGATGTGTTCCATTCACAGACTTTCTCTACATCATAACAAATTATTGGTAAAAAGCATATTCTTCTATCTGCTTTATGATAATCAAGATAAACATTAGCTGAAATTGTCTTAATTACTTGCTTCCTTGGAAATAGAAGGAAAATAAGGGAATACACTAAGCTAAAATGACAGTAAAATTTTTTAAAAGCTGGTTGCAATGTGGTTGAAATCGTTTTTATGTAGGGCTAGGAGTTCACAACTTTCTGTGTGAGAAAAGTTTTAAGTATTTGAAATCTGAAACAAATAACAAGGAATATTTCAGAAATGGTCAATTCCACGAAAGAAACATTTCTGACATAAATTGTGTTTTAACGTGATCTACAGTATCTACAGTATCATGTAAAATGTACATAGTGGATATAGAAGGTATTGTATTCCACCCAAAAATTTTATGTCAAGGTTTCACCACAAATATATGTTTTGGGGTCCCATGGGTCCGAAAAAAAGCATTTTTAGAAAAAGGTTCATGTGTGACTGTGGAAGGCATAGCTCAAAAACGAAAAGACCATAAAATACTAAATTTGGTGTTTAGGTTTGGCATCTTCCAAGGATGCGCCACGAAGATTTTCAAGAAAATTCACCCAGCACAAACTACTCTTTACATGGAAATGTTCTAAAAAATGGCTCTAACGATATTGATTAAAATCCTGTATATTAAAAATATTTACATCCCAAATAAAATGTTTATCTTGAATTTCTGGGAATAGCCTCTGAAGACCTCTTTATTCTGGATGAATTTTGCTTAATTGCTATGCTGTAAGAGATGGAAGAAAACTTACTGCACAAAAAATGTAGATCTCGTCGAAACATACAATTTATGTCCTTTAAGTTTTTGTTGTGGAGGTAACCGTTTCTGAGATATTCCTTGTTATTGGTTTCAATTGTAAAGTACTTATACTTTTCTCATACATGAAGTGTCCATTTTTCTGTTGTTCTAGTCCTGGCTGAGCAAAGAACAGCTTTTAAAACATGTGACTATCACTTCCTTTAGTTCCTTTCTACTTATAAGGAACTAAGTAATAAGAACATTCTGCTGATGTTTATCTCGATTAGCATGGTATAGAAACAAGAATTAACTTTTTTAAGAAGTTTGTTTGTAGAGCAGCTAGAGAAAGCCATGTGAGTGTAACACATAATTTTTTGTGTGGTTCTTTTGTCAATCTCTTATGGTTTATGCAAAATTCATTCAGAATAAAGGTCTTAGAGGCTATTCTCAGAAAATTCAAGATATACATTCCATTTTCCATATAAACATGTTTAATATTTCTAATCAAAATTGTTAGTAATTTACAAAAAATCAACATTTTTTAATATTTTTTCACATAAAGGGTAGTTCGGGGTGGGAGGATTTTTTCTCAAAGTATATTTGGAAGATACTAAACTTAAATACCAAGTTTGGTATTTTACAGACTTTTTGTTTTTGAGTTATTGTGTTCACAGACACACATGGACTTTTTTCTAAAAATGCTTTTTTTTCATAAAAGAGCCTAAAATGTGCATTTCTGGTGAAATCTCAGTATCAAATTGTGGGTGGAATGCAATACCTTCTCTATACACTATGCACGTAGTATGTGTAGAGAAAGTAAAAATAATAGCTTATTTGTAGAATAAAGCAAGGACTTTTATTATAGAACTGACATACTTATTGAAAATACATGCACCCAAATTCAATAGCAAATTTTGTTGATTTTTGCCATTGTCAAGTTGCTTAAGCGCTTCCAGGTTTTCTTTTAGGGCTCAGGAACTATGTTTTTGTTTGGTTAACATCATACTGCGTGGTATAACACAAGCACTTGATATGTATTCATTTATGAGCGAAAAGCATATATTCCCTAGAATAACCGCTAACAATAGTAAAACAAACTGAACTATGTACTGCCACTATCGCATGCAATCGGATATGTCCACAGGTCAGAAAAATACATTGTTGTTATAATCACAATACTGCTACTTCCTCACACTGCTATGCTGTGTTACCTTGAAGCTGCATTTACGTAGTTTTTTTCTTTGTTTTTCAGATAATCCAAATCCAAATGTATCGCCCACATGTATTTGGATTAGCAGGGTTCTACTGTATCTCCAATGTATTCTCATTCTTCATACTTCTTCCAATTTTGTAAACCTTTTATAACTAGAAATTCTTCAGAAAGTTCCTCCGATCTTGAGACTAGAGGTTGCACTTTCATATTAATTTACCTATGGCATTTAAAAGAAGTTTGTTTTCTTCTTTCTTCTTTAATACTTCCCATAATTGATCTGGTGGAATGGAATCATCACTCTCCACATCAACCTACAATGATTGTCCTTCAGCATAATTTTTTTTCTGGTAACTGTTTAACTACAAACATTATGATCTCCTCGCTAGAAAACCAATCAGTTCATATTCTTTTCCTTTATAGTCTTTTATTAAATATTCTACTGACTTAGTAAAAATTTAAAATGTTTTCTACATAATCTAGAGTGTTTTAAATACTCCAATACCTCTATAATTATTAGTCATCATTCTTTACCTTTTAGTGATTGACTTCTTTAATCATGAAACTCGCTCACAACACTCTTTCCTTCTTGCTATACCTGCTCATCATTTACAATAGATTTAGCTCGTCTTTGGAATTCCCCACCTGAAGACGTAAATGACTGCTGGAACTTTTGGTATGCAAAGGGTGCCACAGTCATTTACTTTTCAGAAAAAGGAAAAAACATTTACTGGACAATACTAGTGTGTTGACCCACTTTGACAAGAAGATGGAGACATGGCACCATTTGGCAAAGAATAAAGTGCTGTTTCACAATGCACCAGCACATTTATCCAGAGCTGTTGCACCCTAACTACATCAACTGCTGCCATAACTCACATATTTTTCCAATTTGGTCTCAGTGATTTCTTGTTCGCAAACATGAAGAAATGGCTTGCAGGTACAAAATTTAAAATAAATAAAGACAGATGTATTTTACAGGGCTTGAGAATTCCTATTTTTGAATGGGTTAAAAATGACAAGAACATTGTGAGAAGTGTATACCTAAAAGGGGACTATGTTGAGAAATAAATAATCTGTAATTAAGAATAAAAACATAGATTGCACTCAAACTTCACTCTTGAAATAAAGTAACTTCGGACATATTTCGGTGGCTGTTGCCACCATTTTCAAGGAAGATTCACTGATGAACTTGTGGTAGTGGCCTGTGGAGGTCTCTCTTCTTGATACATGAATTTTGACATGAGTTTGTTTATTTGTGGTATGTCTTGTTAAGACTTTGTGTTTTTAAATTTAATAGATTTTAATTTTCACATACCATAAACAGACTCATCTCAAAATTCCTCTAACCAGAAGAGAGACCTTCACAGGCCGCTACCATTAGCTCATCAGAGAATCTCCATTGAAAATGGTGGCAACAGCTGCTGAAACATGTCCGAAGTTACTTTATTTCAAGAGTGAAGTTTGAGTGCAATCTATGTTTTCACTGTGGATTCCCATTAATGCTTTAATTAAATTACCCATACTTTATAAAAAAGGTATCTTCATTCTTTAACATCAACTACCCTCCCTAAAGTGCTTTCTAACTCAGAAAGTACACAGAGACTCGATGTTTTTATGCTACATGCTTATTATATCTTCCGTGACCATGTGACTCAGGTTTGCTTCTTAATAGAGGGAGAGTAAGCATAAATAGCAGGCACATTTTTAGTTTCATTGGATGAGCTGGAATGTGTTGTTTGAAAAAACTTTTGCACACAATGAAAGTGAAGATGAAAGTTATTACCGGATTTTAATGTTTCATCTGCAGCTGTGTCAAACACCTTTAAAAAAGTTAGGAATAGTTGTGTTACATTCTCATAACTATATTTACTAGCTCTAACACCACTATTCTTAAGCATCAATTATTCAGCACAACTTGGGCCGCTTTTAAAATTGAATGAAACTAAGTGTGATAGACTTTGTATTTCTGATGATGATTTCAAAGGTTTTATTTGTCTGAAAAGCTTGTGTTTTTACTGTAGACAAATTTGTGTGCATGCTGGAACAGTTGACATTTTACATATACAACAGATATTTACCAAATAGCTGCACATAAATGAGTATTATATGAACAATAAATGGTTTTGTTGCTTGCAGAAGACAATATTGGTATGCAAGAACATCATATGTCACTCTTGGCAGGAATACTGTGTCGTGGGAACCCGTAGCAATAATTCACCAGTTAGTGTGACTATACTAGTTGGTGGAGGTGTATGTTTCTGTAAGTTTTTTTTTATCTGCTTCTACAGGCAGAACCACTGGTTTCTGTGCTTTTCAAATTTAGCGCGAGGTTAGGTTAAAATCCATTAAGGTTAGTGTGTGCATATAACTTTGTTTCTAATTCTATTGTGGTAGTACTTGGCAGAGAAACAGTTTATGAACATTATAAAACCATGTATTATTTATATAATACTCGTTTATATACAATTATTTGGCAAATATCACTCATATACACAAAATACCAACCGTTCCAGCATATGCAAAAATTTGTCTATAATAATAATAATAATAAAAAAAAAAAAAAAAAACCAAGCTTGACCGACAAATAAAAACTTTGAAATCATCATCACAAATACCAAGATCCATCAATCATATTTGCTTTCATTCGATATTTTGAGCGGCCCGTTTTCTGCATAATTAAAACATCATCTTTCTATTTATTAAGAAACACTCTCAGGCATTTCAACTTTTTTTAATAACCTGGTTGCCCTGTCAAAAACATATGAAATATTTAACAATGCAAACCAATAATAAATAGTATACTGAAAATAATTAATGCCATAAAAATTTATTTACATAAATGTGCATTTAATGAGATTTTTGTCTACCTCTTACAGTTTAATAGTTATACAATAATCATTCAGAATGAAGAGGACTTCAAAGGTTGTTTTCCAGAAAATGAACATATATACATATTTTGCCATAAAATAACTTTGTGTTTCAATCACTCATGCCACATCGTTGTATTAAACTGAATTTAAATACCTACCAGTTTGCGTTATTCTGTTCATGGGTCTTAATACTTTCTCTACTCGTATAGTAAATAAGGCAAGAATTGTATTCATCCCAAAAATCTGATGTTGAGATTACACTGGAAATACATTTTGAGGCCCCCTGAACAACTCTCCACCTTCCCCTACCCCCAAAAATGATGATAAAAATGTATATCTTGAATTTTCTGGGAATAGCCTCTTTATTCTGAACCACTTTGGTATGAATGGTAGACCACAAGACAAGACAAAATCTTACTGCACAAAATATATAGATCTCGTCAAAGCACATTGTCAAATTACATTTTTTTGTGGCAATAACCATTTCTAAGACAATTTTTTTTTTTTGTAGTTTAACGTCCTTTAATCTGGTTTGGTCATATCAGACGATGAATGCAATTGATGATATGATGCTCAAATGATATTGGGGTCCATGGAGCTTAAAGTTACTCGACATTCGTCTTCTCAGGATAAGGGAAAACCCCGAAAAAAACCTTACCCGGGTAACTCACCCTAAGCGAGATTCGAACTCACGACCTTTTGAACGTGAGGCAGACATGCTACCACCACACTACCCAGGTGGGCACAAAATTTGTTATTGGTTGGAATCTTCAGATATCTTATGTTTCTCTGTACTGTAAATCAGTTTTCTCCCTCCCTCCCTCCCTTTTTTTTTTTTTTTTTTTTTTTTTTTTTTTTGTGTTCATGTAAAGAGAACATTTCAAATCCATTGCATAACAATCAATTTTGAACAATTTTATTTGCTTTAGCTTAGCATATTTCTAAATATATACCCACTTACGCTGAAATTAATACAAATTAACAATGAAGGGTTATCTGTATTAACAAGAAGTATATAGAAGAATAACCTTTTGTGGAAATTGTTGGTAGCAGAATGGAAAGAGAAAGTCATATGGATGCCACACAATCTTTTTTTTTGTACTTGTGGGACCTCAAAACATGTATTTTCAGTTAAATCCTGGTGTGAATGTATTACTTTCTTTGCCAATTAAGTAGTAGAGAAAGTAAAACTGCTGCCCTCTGGTAGAGGTCTGATCAGAGAAGTGGTGGGGAATTGGTTGCACTGGCATCCAAGCCGGAAAAACACGTCAATATTTGACAACAAAATGAAGGCAGCTTTACACTGAGGCAACCATGCTGCATGTAGCAAAAACACATTCTGCAACTTACACGCTTTAAATACGCCAGCAACTCAAATGTACTTGCAGTATTCCACTGGTAGCTCAGGGTCTAAACTTTTATCTTGGCTTCAGTAGTATGGAGCTCAATAATTTGGGATGCAAATAAAACAAAGCTTTTAATAATATAAAAATGTATTTAGGGATTGATAAATCTCATTTTCAGGGAGAATATTAATTTCTCTAAACCCAATGTAAATAAATTATTTCTTTTTAATGTATACGCAATGCTAGTAAACCAATACCTTCCAAATAAAGTTCTTGAATAATCATTTTAAGAAGGCAAATGTTATCAGCAAGAAGTTTGTTAAGCCATCACAAGATACAGCACTAACCACAAAAGTCTGTTAGCACTACAGTTTTTCCAGCATAATTACCCTCTTCCTGTTCAAAAGGTAAATACAGCTCAAGTACCTGCACCAAGCACAAATTGCTTCAAAGATTCAAACACTCATTTGCACTGGTTATAAAACTGTTGACAGTTATTATTGGAATTTTCCATCAGATTCTGTGTGGCAACTACATTGATACAGGTTGCCTCATTGCAAGAAGTTCCAATTATACAATTTCTTTCACATAAGCCAACAAACAGTTCAGTTGGAAGCATCTAAGTCAGTCAATATATTTATTGACTGAGATTTTTAAAAATATAAGATTTATAAAGTACAATTCTAAATGAACATCAGCAAATTTGTAGGTATCAGTCATCAAAATCACTACACTATGCTTTTGACATAATAAATGTTCATTTTATTTTAAAAATTTCTGATGTATCTATAAACATATTAATTTATACAAGGGTTACAATTTACAGAACACTTACAAGCGTACTTCAACTTCCAATATTACACACAGTAATAAAAGAAAAAGAACTTGTGATTTGGTAAAATCCATTACAGAATGATACTGTAATGTACTGCTGTGGCAAATAAAAAATGAATGTGAATAATGGTTCATATAAAGCTCTGTATAAAATCAGCAGAATAAAATAACAACTCTTATACAGAATTTAGTTTAGAAAGACAGAACCATCCATCAGACCTAGTAATTTTTCCAGTTAAATGGAAGTTACTGGAAAGTAAGTGCAAAATGAGAAAAATCTTAAAATAAATATTAAGAATTTTGATTTTCAGAGCATACTGTTGCTATGTAGAGAAACAAATCATTAAGAGCATGTTTGGAAAACTAAACACAATTCTTTCCAAAAGCACGATACAAAATTCTTACCCATTCACAAAAATAACATTCTAATGCAAACAAATGGTACAGAATACTTGACCCTGTATTTTCTGTTCATACAGGTTTATATTTACAATTGTGATTTACCTTTTGTTATAGCTTGTACTGTACAAGAATGTCCAAAGCAGTCTCTTGAACTTTTAAGACCGGCCAAAGATGACAATTCTTAGCAGATAAATATAAAAAAAAAAAATTGCAAGTCTTTAACAGGATCAGTCTTATCTTCGCTCTCTGTAGCGATGGTGATCTCTATCACGATCTCGCCTTTCTGCTGTTCTCCAGAGAAACTCATCCACTGAGCGATCATAGGAACGTTTGTCAGAATGGCTTGTAGATCGCGATGTAAGACTGTAATCAGGCAGAGGCAGTCCATCATAGTACCTCGGTGGAGGAGGTAAAGAATCATAAGGGGATGATGCTGAAGAACTGTACAGTCCTGGTGGTGGCGCATATGGCATGGGTGGAAGCTGGTGTTGTAAAGAACGCATGTAGTCTGCCACATATGCTTCAGCTGCAGCAGTACCACTATAGGGACGACCATTATCTCTGGAGCTTCCATACCACATTGAAAATCTATCTCGTGTCCGTGATGAATTCTTAAACACAGCACCACTGTTGCCTAAACGATTTCGGCTCCCTAAGAAATGCTTTCTTCTGCTCCTACCATAAGAACTGCCACGTCCACGCCAACTATATGGAGATCTTGCAGAAAAGTGGCTACTATGACGATTGTTATCATACCTATAACGTGAACTATGAGGTCGTTTTGATGCTTCTTTGGATTTTCTGAGAATTGGTGTCATTTCTATGCCCTCATCTACAGGAAATAAACGACACAATTCCTCTGCAACCTTTGGTTCAATTTCCTGCCCATCACGTCCAATTTTTACAGGTTTTCCATCATTCCATGGATTATACAAATGCATTGTGGAACTAAATGGTAATTCCTTACGACAAACCCAATCTACCTTGAAAACACCTCCAAGAGCTTTAGCTGAGAGGCCTGGAGGTAATACCCAAGAAATTGGTGCTACATCTCTTCTTGATTCTCCATACAGACGGGCAAAGCCTGCAAACTTTCCACTTTCTTTAACTGAGAATATTAATAACACATTTCTTGCTTCTCTATATGCTTGGTTGAGTTTACTTTCGTTCTGCGGAAGGGTTGACCAAACACCTTTTGCTTTTGACAGTGTAACATTTTCTGCATTGTTACTTTTCATAACAAAAAACCGAGCATCTCTGAAAAGGTAATTAAGCTTTGTCAAGTAATCATATGATTTGCTTTTACCTTTATCTCTTGATTTCGATCTTTTCTTCTCAGGTGAAATACTTTTTTTGTCTCTAGAGCTTTTCTTTGGTGGACCTCTTGAGCGACTTCTCTTATGTCTTGAGCGCTTGCGTTTCCGGTTAGAAGATTCAGAGCTCATTGAACTGATAGATGGTTGTGTGGAACTGCCAGACGATGAACTCACCTCGCTTCTTGTGTCGTATTCCGGCATTTCTTCTAGCTTTAGTTCATCACCCACTTCTTCACCAAAACTGATATTCAAATTCTCGCCTTCGTTATTTGTTTCCATATCACATTCCTCCATGGCTTTTAAACCGTTGGTTATTTATAAAATATTCATTTTAATTTTCAGCAACATTTTCGTAGGGGTTAAAATATACCAATGCAAATACCCTTTTTCACTCCCGGCAAGATTAACTACTCACGCGTTCCTGCAATATATGCAGAACTTATATATGTATTTTGATATTATTTGTGCTGAAAGTTGGGATACATCAGTATAATAATATAAAAACACAATACATGCACCCATTAACTCCATCACACCTGTTTTGTCTACATTTTACACAGTAGATTACTTCCCTTGCACTTTTTTCTTTTTCTTCTGTGCGTGGTCGTGGCGCTCAACTTCGAAACAGTATAGCCAACGTTTTCCCTGCTACTACGTCCCAAGGTCTGCTAAAATTTGCCCAAAGTTTTTTATTACAGCCAATATCGCATTATTATCATGTTCTCCTCAAATACGAAGATTACTTTCAATCGCCTAAGCCACCCAACAGAGAAAGGCAATAAACAAAAAATTTATAGATGTTCTTTACGGCTCCCTGAAAATTGTACGGGAGTTCTAAAAGGCATGACAACAATCGACGAACAAATTATAATTTATTGCTGTTGAAATTAAGGTTAAATGGAATACACGAGAAAACGGTTTCTAATATAATGCTCAGCCAAATTTACCATAAAAAATGCACAGATGTCTGTGTTATAATTGACGAAAAAAAATTGCAGTACTATGTGGGCTTGCTCCTTTGCTTTTCTGCTGTAGTTATTATGAGAATAATGTCGCACTAGATTCACTGCATAATTAGAAAGTTTATTTCCCATTACTCTAGTGACATGATCTCGCCCAACATTACATTAAATATAAACACTATAATGAGAAACCATTGTACGTGCCGAGTGATTAATTAAGTTAACAGTAACCATTCGTAATTTTACGTGGTACGTTTTAACTTATAATTCCAATTGGGAGAAATCTGAATTTTGTCCCGCAATTTTACGTAGTATTTGTAGAAAACCTGTTTCCATAAAGAGTACGTATCAATAGTGACAACGAGTGTTAGAGATTATATACATTGCTTGTGTGGTTTAACATTTGCTTGCACCAATACATTTAAGAAGTAATATTTCGGTTTAATTCTTTTATCTATTAATGCGGCATGGAATATTTGTAAGCCTTGAGAAAGAGCCGGCTAATTGCTAACGTATTTTCAGAGTAATGGAGAGAGTCCCAACCAATGAAGGAGAAAGAATGCTTCGGAATTTCAATAAATTCCAGTGAGATGGTTGGAGTATGGATGAATTAGATGAAGAAGAGGATGACAGCTTTGAAAAACCTTTGGAATTCTGATGACAGTCCTGAGGATCCTGATTTTTCTCCAAATGAGGAAGAAAACAATAAAGATGAAAATCCATTACATCGAATCCAAGAGATTGCAAGTGGGAATTCGTTTGCAAATACCAATACAAGAAGAAAGATAAGTAGCTGGAGATGCGCATTTTCTAGTTCTTATAATGAAGACCTGCGCCTACTTTTCTTTTAGTAACTAAGAATAGCGAATTAATTGGGAAAACAGGTTATCGCTGGAAAATACAACCAATTAGGCAGATTGGGGAAGTACCAAATAAAAATATATTATATATAAAGCCTGGACCTGCGAGAAACGTCGATGCTAATGCACTGAGCTGCTACCACCTATTTTGACTGAAGATATAAATGAGCAGGGGTGGATGGTCATTAAGGGCCAGAGGGGCCGGGCTCCACCGATAATAGCACGCAACTTGATGACATTTTAATTATGAACGAAGATATAATTTATTTTAATTTTAATCAATCGTAATAATCTTTGCAAACAATAATTTATTATATGATGATTGTCAATCGTTACCCAAGTTTGCATTGCGGCATATGACATTACGAAAGCTGTGTTGTACACGGTACAACCGCACCAGTCTTGTCCTTTGGCGAAGAAGAACGTGGGGCCAGCTCACACGGGCCCGCGGTCACCCCTCTTCAAGCCTTGCTAATCACGTGTCTATATCTCTTTCACCTCCCTTCACTCCTCTGCCAGAAACGCACACGGCAACGCTTGGGGCCACAGTCACCTGGCCCGTTACAAGAAGTCTAGCGTTCGTGTGATTGTTGTTGGAATCGTAACTGTTTAGTGGACAAAGTAGTGTAATTTTAAAATGAATAGAGAGGATTATTTGTTAAAAATCCCTTTCATTTATTAACGGTAGAAGACAAACTTGAAAATAAGCGATTAGGTGCACATCAACCAAATAATTTTACATTTACACAACAAGTTGGGGGGGGGGGAGAAAAAAATACAAAAAACAACAGAGCTTTCTGTAACAGTTGGTTTAGCAAGAAATCGTGGCTAACTGCAAGTGAAGAGAAACAAATTGTCTTTTGCTTTTACTGTCTGTTATTTGGTGGTGAAGGTCTGTGGACGACGGTAGGTTGTAAGGATCTGAAACATTTGAGTGAACGAAATACGAAACACGAGGCAAGTGCATTTCACTTACAAAATGCCTGTAAATTTAAATTATTGGGAACTGTAAACATTGCTGCACAGA
The DNA here is from genome assembly GCA_030762935.1 of Hymenopus coronatus. Lineage (NCBI taxonomy): Eukaryota > Metazoa > Arthropoda > Insecta > Mantodea > Hymenopodidae > Hymenopus > Hymenopus coronatus. The sequence continues at coordinate 169,372,903 of CM060881.1, read as the reverse complement.
TTGATTCTACACATAAAATATCAATTCAGAAACACAATGAACTAGCCACTAAGAATAGACACATACTGAATAGAGTGAAAGAGTGTAGGTATAACATTTTGTGGAACCTATGATCTAGCATTGAGGGGTCACGATGAATCGCAGGAATCAGCAAATCGTGGCAATTTCTTAGATTTGTTATCTCTTTTCGGTAATCTCGACAGTGTATTAGATGACCACCTCAACAGTGCTAGTACTGCAGTGTGTAAATACACTTATCATACTATTCAGAATGAACTATTGGGCTGCATGTATTAGGTTTACATTGAGGCATAAATGCTGCGGATTATGTTTCTGTGCAGGCTGACGAAACAACGGACATAGCTTGCCACAGTCAATTTGTGATCATATTACGGTACATTAATGCATGTAAACCCGTTGAAAGATTTCTTTCCTTTGAAGAGATTCATGATCGAACAGCCAGTCGTCTCTGTGACGTTTTGTAAAAGAAGTTGTAGCCTTTCAATGTTGAAAGCAAACGATGGTGCCGCAGTAATGAGCGGTATACATGGAGGGGTTCAGACTTTATTGCAGGAATCTTTCCCTTATGCCAAGTATGTGCACTGCTATGCTCACCAATTAAATTTGGTTATGCGAAATGCTTGTTCTAAATACATAAAATCAGTTAAGTGTTTTTTTCGCCAACATTAGTGGATTCACGACATTTTTCTCTTCTTCGCCAAAACGCAATGATTTGTTGCGTTCAGTTTGCAAAAAACGCATTCCAGCTGCTTCTACAACAAGATGGAATTTTCAATCACGGTTTGTGAACAGCGTTCATGAGCACAAAGCTTATTTACTAGTGTTTTGAGAAGATTGAACAGGAAGATGGGTGAAATGATGTAACTATTAGGGCAGCTCTTGGTTTGAAGAATTTACTGAACGGTCCAGAATTTTTGTTTCTTTTAAATTTTTTCTATGACATTATGAAACAAGTTGACATTCTGTATTACACAATTCAGATGCAGAGTGCCAATAGTGTTACAGTATTTAATGCTTTACAACATTTTGAATCGGCTGTGTCTGATATTCGTGAGAACACTAGAAGATACTATGTTGATGATAACTTTGCTCCTCCCCCAAGAAAACCACCGAATTACGGTTCTGAAGTGAACTTGAATTCAGATGCCAAAGAAGTGTGTGACACAGTAATCAACCAAATGAAAGATCGGTTCCAACATTCCCATATATTCAATAATTTTGGAATTATTAACCCAAAGAGAGAAAATTTCCTGCTGACTTTGTGAGAAAATTTGCATGAGATTATTGTCCCATTATATCCCACGAAAAGTTAAAAAATGAACTGTCAGTGATTTACCATAACGATACATTAAAAAATATCCCTTCAGTCAGTGAACTCTTCAGTTTTTTTTACAAAACACTCCTTTGAGGAACCATTTTCTGAAGTACACAAAACGCTGTAAATTTCACTAACAACTCCAGTTTCTACAGCTGAGGCAGAGAGAAGATTCAGTACATTGAAAAGAATTAAGTCTTTCCTTAGGAACGCCATGGGCCAAGATACGCTTAATTCTTTGGCTGTTTGTTCCATTCACAAAAAGGAAATTCGTGAAATCCCTAACTTCAACAACAGAGTGATTGAAATGTTTGCCGCCCAGAAGAATAGACGTGCTGAGCTTTTGTTCAAGTAACACTGCCACTTGGTGAGTTCTATTTTATTTTCTATTATTATTATTTACTTTATGTTTTAAAAAAATATATACCCAATGCTTTAGCACAATTCTTTTATTGTAGTCTTTTTGGCAGTGCAACTAAAGTGGCTTTGTTTTAAAAGGTGTAACCCCTCTTTTACTTTCATTACAACCATCTTCACATCTGGCCCCACCAAGAAAAATGCTCACGAGCGGCCACTGCTTCAATAATTCTTTGTCTAAATCATTCCTCTAAATAAAGCCAAATGGTTGATTAGAGAAAGGTTTCGGCGACGCCTACATGGCAGCCAACAGAGCCGACTATCACCACCTCTCAGCGATGTACTATCGACAGATTAACATACTCCGAACAACAACCAACTCACAGCCTTTATTAAGGCTGCAAAACGAAAAAAAAATTATAAAAAATCTGATGTGTTGCATTCACATGACTTTCTCTACATTTCTGCAACAAATTATTCTTAAAAAACTTATGCTTCTATATACTTCATGCTAATTGAGAAAAAGTTAATAGAATTAGCCGTATTACTTGTTTCCTTGTAAGTAGAAGCGAAATAAGGGAGTACAATAGGTTAAAGTGATAGTCAAAAGCTGGTTGCTATGTAACTGAAGTTCCATCGTTCGTATGGACAGGAGTTGACAAATTCCCGTATGAGAAAAGTATAGGTCTTTTTTAGGTGAAACCAGAAACAAGAAATATCTCAAAAACAATCAACTCCACGAAAAAATTGTATATAACATAAATTGTGTCTTTTAACGTGCTCTACATATTTTGTGTTGTAAGTTTTTGTCCATCTCTTACGGTTTAGCTGTTATGCAAAATTCCGTAAAAATCATCCAGAATAAAGTAGTCTTCAGAGTCTATTCCCAGAAAATTCAAGATTTACATTTTATTTTTCACTTAAATGTCCTTAATATACGACATTTTAATCAAAATCGTTAGAGCCATTTTTGAGAAAATCAAAATGTTTTAAAAAAGTTTCATGTAACGGGTAGTTTGGTGTGGGGGGATTTTTCTCAAAATCTTTGTGTCGCATCCCTGGAAGATGCTGAACTTAAATACCAAGTTTTGTATTTTACCGACTTTTCGTTTTTGAGTTATCGTGTTCACAGACATAGGACACACACGGACCTTTTTCTGAAAATGCTTTTTTTGGATACAGGAGACCCTAAAACATCTATTTGCTGTGAAATCTCGGTATCGAATTTTTGGGTGAAGTGCAATACCTTCTATATACATTATGTACATAATACGTATAGAGAAAGTAATAAAGAAACCCTACACTCCTTCCGATCTCTCTTAAACTCCCCGGGCCGTCAGGGCCTCGGTCTTGACTGTAAGCCGGAACAACCGCTACCTTCTGCTGAGCCCCCAATTCGGCCAGCAGCTAACCTCCGCACTAACGAGGGTGCTCAGCGGAACGTCCCTTACCGAGTTATCTCCTTCGAATCCGACACTTCCTTTCTATTCCCGCACTTCACCCAATGGCGAGATAAGTCATTCTTTCTACCTCCCAACTCTCTCTCTCTCTCTCACCCTCTCTCTCTCCCCTTTAAAAAAAAGTTTCGGGGGAAGGGTCCTTGATAAAAACGTAAAAGATATTAGCCAAATTCCAACTGCTGCACCTTAATTTCTGAATATAAACTCGATTTTTAAATTTTTTTTTTGCTTTTTTTTTTGTTTTGCTAATGAACACGAGGAAAACAAGACATGCACTCGGCTGCTAAGTCCCGGGCCTCACCCAGATATGGCGTCACTAGGCCAGTTAGACGGTAGCATCGTATAGTTTAACTCTAGACTAGCTTGTATCCATAGTTACAGGTCAATAGCTTGTTTAGTTTTCGAATGACAGCATTTTAAACAAGGCAACTTTAGAGTTTCCACGAAAATGGAAGAGTTGGAAAAACGAGCAGTGATCAAATACTTGCATTTGAAAGGCTTAACGCCTAAAGAAATCTAGGAGGAAATGGACAGCACCTTGAAAGACTCTGCCCCTTCATATTCAATGGTTAAAAGGTGGGTTGCAGAGTTTAAAATAGGACGTACGAGCACTAGTGATGAGCCTCGCTCTGGACACCCTGTAGGACAACTCTAGAGATCATTGAAAAAAATCATCGTTTAGTACTGGTAGACCGAAAATTAAAGTCGTTTGAGATAGCATAGGCTGTAAACATATCTAAAGAATATGCGGGTAATATTTTAATTAATGTTTTGGGCTTTCAAAATGTCTGTGCAAGATGCGTGCCGCGTTTGTTGACACCTGATCAAAAGTTGCAAAGAAAAACTGTTTCTGTTAAGAGTGTGGAGTTCTACCTTAAAAATCCCAGGGAATTTTTAAGACGACTTATTACGGCTTTAAGACGGAACTTGAATACATCACTACACTCCAGAAAGTAAATGACAGTCAAAACAGTGGATTGCGCCAGGTGAACCAACTCCAAAAAAGCAGAGTCAATTTTATCAGCAAACAAGGTTAAGGCGGGTGTTTTCTGGGATGCACAGGGGATTTGTTTATTGATTACCTGAAAACGAGTAAAAGTATCACTGGTGACTACTACGCATGCTTACTGCAACGTTTGAGTGAGGAGATGAAAAGAAAACACCTCATTTGGCAGAAAAAAAAAATACTTATTTCATCTCAACAATGCTCCGGCTCATCGTTCAGCAATTGTAATGGGAAAATGTGCGAATTTAAGTTGGAATTGCTTGAACATCCACCTTATTCGTCAGATCTGGCTCACAGTGACTACCACCTGTTCCTAAACCTCAAAAAATTTCTTGGAGGACGAAGATTTCATTGCAACGAGGTCATTAATGCGGTAAATAGCTATTTTGAGGAACTTGATAAATCGCACTACAGAGATGGTTTGATTAAATTAGAACACCGATATGGCAAATGCATTAGCCTTTTTGGACATTATATTGAGCAATAAAGCAAAAACAATTTTTTATAATGCTGTTTTCATTGAGAGGCCCGGGAATTATCTGCCGACGCTGGTATATGTTACAGTCACATAACAAAAGGCACCTTTTAATGACAGTGAAAACAAATCAATACATAATGATAAAGAATACGTGCGATGTTCTATTGTTTTCCGCCAGGACTCATACAAGAAAGCTGCCAAAACCTCTGATAAACTCATTAACTTTAATCAAAACCAGCATTAATTAGAACATCTTAGTAAATACAAAATCTTCTCGGGCTTCTAGCCAGGTAAAAACTTGGTTTGACACCAACGTTTCGAAGAAGTGCATCTTCCTCGTCTTCACGGTGAACTGATGGATTGAGCTTGCGGAGACTGGTGTTTATAAGAGCTGGAATGAAGCTTACATCTGATTGGTTCGCGTGATATTATGGCCTTTTTTTTTTTTTTTTTTTGGAAAGGGGGAGACAGAAAGAGTTGGAAGGGAGAATGCTCCTGAGTTATTTCCTCAGGGGGAGAGCCTGGTGAAAGTAAGGAAAATAGTTGAGGTGAAATTGAGGAAATGGAAATAGGAGGAAAGGGGAGTGATGGAGTACCGCTTATGCACCTCCGTTAATAAGGGCAGTCTGCGTTGCTGCCGGACGATATCCGGGAGCGGGTAGAGGAAGGATAGCTAGGCATTACCCATGGCCCGAAGGCCCTGGGTAGTAGCACGTAGGAAGTAGGAGGTGGAGTGAGGTAGAAGTAAAGGGTGATACTTTATTTTGTTGCAGGACGGGTGGCTGCATTAGTTTCTTGAGTACCTCTCATAAAGTTGTAAGGCGTAAGTGTTGGCTGGATTGGAGGGGTCACGCATCCGTTCTGGTACAAAGATGGTGGAACGTCGAGTTACGGAGTTGCGCCACGGCTGCCGGTTAGCAGCTGCTGTATTTTTGTGTAAGTCAGTGTTGAGCAGCTGCTCAGTAATAGGGTGTGAGGCCTGTATCTGTGTGGTCTGGGTTGTTGCGTCGCATTGGCTTCTGGGTGTTGAGGAATGTTGCAGGAGAGTAGCTTCTATCCGGGTGAGTTTTCTGTGGGAACTGTGTATGATGTCAGTGTGGTCAGTTCCTATTCTGTCAGTCAGTGTGGTGGTTAGTAGTTCAAGGCCGTCTTTGGTTGCGGAATCGTTGAGTCGTGCTGTGCAACTAGTTGCGAACGTCCTCAACACATTCGCAGTAGCGGCGGTGGTCTGCTGCAAGTCCTGGAGCCCGGCCTCGATTGTGTGGAGTTTTCTTGGAGTGGCGGTCTGGGTCTCAGTAATGGCGGCGGAGATGGCAGTCAGCGCCTCCTCCAGGAGAGCCAATCGGGCGCTGATATGCAGGACCTCAGAGTGGAGGTCCTGCACGGCATCCTTCATGGCACTATCGGGTGGCGCTGCTGCTGCTGGTATCAGTGGAGTGATGGTGGAGGCTGGTGTGGCCCTCGCTGTGTCTGCTGAGGGTAAGGCGGCGACGGTTGTAGACGAGTGCTGTGTGCGGCGGCTGCGAGGGTACAGCGGGCACTGCGCAGGACCCGTGAAATGGCCGAAGCCATCACAGGTGGCGCAGTACCTACGGCGGAGTCTCAAATCATGCGCTGTGCATGAGGCGGTGGCTGTTGGAGCGCCACAGTAGTAGCACCTTGAAGTTGCAGAGCATGTTTCAGCGGAGTGGCCAAATTGGCAGCATCGGGGGCATGGAGTAGGCCTGGGCTCTCGGTTTGCCTCGATGCTAAGGCGCCGCCCAAACATGGGCAGGCCCTCGCGTAAGGCAGCCTCGAGGTCCCGGGCAGCGGCGAATTCTAGTCTCACCAGAGGTGACCAACCTTTGGAAGACATTATCCTTGTGGCCCTCATTGCTGAGGGCCAGCCTTGGCGTGCGCCAGCGGTGATGAGCCTGGTTGGGAGATCTCTTGGTACCCCATGGATAACTGCACTGTGTTTCTTGTGAAGTAGCGGCGGTGTCGACTGCGATGGAAAAGGCTGTGGTGTGGTTAGTACTGTTTTTTTTTTACCGTGGAGGGGAAAAATGCATTACGCATTCAACCCCCAGTCGAGGTGCAATGGCTGGGAGGATATGTGGGACTCACCGCTTCCTTATGCGGCACACCCACTAAAAAAACCCTCCACGTTATAACAGTAGACTGTTGTGTACAGCGTGGCTTAGCGCGGTCCCGCTGATGCACCCGCGTTAGTAAACGAAAGATAGGAATGCTGCTACACAGTGGCGGGAGCGAGGTAAAGGTTGCTGCTAGGCTACAGACATGAAACCTGATTGCAGCCTAGGAAATTTAAGGTGAAATTGTGTAGGAGGTTGAACGAGATAGTAGGTGAGGAAGTTGGAATGATCTTGGAAGCTTACTTGTGTTTCAGTCTTTCCATGTCCTGCCGGAGTCTCGTGCATTTCGCCGCTAGGGCGAGGTCCTTCTCCGTAGGGACCCTCTTCCCGTCTGAGGTGGTGGGCCTTGCAGGAGCTGCAGTGATTGGTGGCTGGCTCCGGGATCGGAACAGCTCTGCGGAGTATGCTGCTTGCTGGCTGATGACCTGCTTGAGCTGCGTCGTGATGCCTTCTAGTCTGGATGCTAGATCAGCTGTGATGGTTTGGTGCATGGTGATGGAGGCGGTGGTGGTGGCCTGAAGTTCTTGCAGCTACAGATCCAGGACGCTGCTGCACACCTCTTCTAGAGATGCTAAGCGAGCGCCGACGTTCAGGATCTCCGCGTGGAGGTCCTGAATGGCGTCCCGCGTCGCTGCGTCTAACGAGGGTGCAGGTGGTGCGGCGTCGATGGAGATGGTTGGTGGTGGTGTGGTCCGGGCTGGTGGTGGTGAAGTCCTGTTCCTCGGGTAGAGAGGGCACTGCGCTTGCCCGGTGAAATGTCCTGTGCCACGGCAGGTGCCACAGAACCGGTGGCGACGGCGTAGATCGTGCTCAGTGCACTCAGTGGTGGCGTTGTCGGAGCCACAGTAGTGGCACCGCGGCGACGAGGAGCAGGAGTCGGCAGTATGCCCAAAGGCACAACAGCGACGGCAGGGCCGGTGACGTTCCGTCTTGCTGGCCTCGACAACCAGGAGTTGCCCTAACAAGGGCATCCCTGACGCCAAGGCAGCGTCGAGGTCCGATCGATTCTGAAGCTCCAGCCTCACAAGTGGTGTAGGTCCCCGGTTGCAAATTATCCTTGTGGCCCTCAAACAAGAAGGCCACTTGGATTTCACTGCGGCGAGGAGGTGCCGGATGGAAAGGTCCCTAGGGACCCCCGTACCATGGCACTGAACCGGGGTGGCGGCGACGTGGAGCTGGGCGGCGGCGGTGTCGGCGATGGCGGCAACTGCGGCTGCAGTTGCGGCGAGAGTATGGTGGCGGCCGGCGGCGAAGCAAGGCTTGCCGTGACCGGTAGCGTCGGAGGTGCTTCATCCTCGGCGGCTGCCGAGGAAGAGGCGTCGGGTGCTGCCTTCGCAGCGGCGAATCTGCGCTGTCTCTTCTTGGCCATCTTAACGAGCCGAAGAAGAAGGTCCGAATGTGCCTTGGTACTTTTTTTTTTTTTGGAAAGGGGAGACAGAGAGAGAGTTGGAAGGTAGACAGAATAGCTTATTTTGCCATTGGGTGAAGTGCGGGGTTTGGAAGGGAAGTGTTGGATTCAAGGAGATAGATCGGGATGGTGAGGTTCCGCTGAGCACCCTCGTTAGTGCGGGAGTTTAGCTGCTGGCCGAACTAAGCGGCGACTCAGCAGAAGTGGAGAAGGGTTCCAGGTGACAGACATGGCCGAGACCCTATCTGCCACGCCCGGGTTGTTAAGGAAGGTTTGGCAGGAGTACAGGGTGTCTTTTATTTTCGTATATTTGTAGTTGCTTTGCCAGCCTTAATAAAGACTTTGGCTTGCTTGTTTGAGGTTTGGGTCAAGTATTCTGTTGTTAGTAAGTCACAGAGTGGTTCTGGTAGTCGTCCCTATGGGTCTCAATGTAGGCATTGAAGAAGGCCAGGTTGCGCCTTCATATGACGCTTCAGGGTGTTAGTGGTCGATGTGCTTCTCTCGGAGATGGTGTGCCCGTTCGGTGTGTGATTACAGTCTGTGGAGATTTTTTGGTCGTTGTATCGGTGTCGGAGTGGTGTGTCTGTAAGTCGGCAGAGGCGTTCATCCAGGGACTTGTGAATTGCTGCGGTGGTATACATCACGGCCCTTTCCGTGGCGGCTGAGATCTGTTGCAAGTCCTGGATTCCGGCCTCGATGGTCTGTAGTTTATAGTGAAGTGCTTTGGTCGTAGGGGCGGTGGCGGCGATGGCTGCTAGAGCTTCTTCCAAGGCTGTCAAGCGGGCGCTAATGTTCAGAACCTCGTAGTGCAGGTCCTGGACGGCATCCCGTGTGGCGACCTCGGTAGCGGCTGCTGTCTCCGTTGGCTGGTGCGTGTTGGTGGTCGGTTATGCCTTCTTTTGTGGTGCTGCTCTGGTTGGAGCTTGGGTCGTTACTTCGCGGCTGCAAAGGTACCGTGGAGGCGTAGTAGTTCTGGTGGTGGTGCAGTTGGCTGGCTTCAATATATCTGTTGTGTAGGCGGCGTTGACTGGTGCTGCTGAAGGCTGTGATTGTCTGCTGCGTGGGTATTTTGGGCACTGCGCCTGACCCGTAAAGTGGCCTAAGCCTCTACAGGTGGCACAGTATCTGCGACGACTCGTCAGTGTATGTACTGTGCATTCGGCGGTTAATGAAGACGCGCCACAATAATGGCAGCGTGGTTCAGCTGCGCAGGTTGACTCATGGTGTCAGAATGCACAGTAGCGGCGACATGGGCGTTGTTGGTACCCTCGGCTGGCCTCTGCGCTAAGGCGACGCCCAAACATGAGCAGGCCGTCGCGCAGGGCCGCTTCGTAATCTCTAACGTCAGTGATTTCCAAACGGGCCAGCGGAGTGGGGCCCCTTCCAGATTGGATTCTTGTAGCTCTCATTACTGAGGGCCAGCAAAGGCGAGCGGCGGTGGTTAGCAGGCGCATCGGAACTTCACGGGGGACTACCCTGAAGACCACGCTCAGGCGCTGCAAGTTTGGCACAGTGGTGGTCTGCGGCGGCAGAGTCTGTGGTTGAGGCCCTGTATTTTCCCGACGGTCTGTTATATGGCGCTGCATCTGCGGTGACGTCTGTGTGGCTGTGACAGAATGTACAGGAAGCGGTGAATGGGGTGTCGGTAATTCCTCGAACAGTTGCCGGCATATGTCGGCGGCGGAAGCTGCGGAGTGGTGTTGAGATGCCAGAGAAGGTGTTTGGAACTGTCCGAGGACGGCGTAGTCAGGGGCGGCAGCCTGTTTCGGTGCCGGCTGCTGCGGTGGAACGGTGGTCTGCGGCGGCAGGTTTAGCTGTTGAAGCCCTGATGTATTTATCTGGTGGTCAGGTGAGCGGCGTTGTGGCAGCGTCGTAGGCTTAGCGGCGTTGACTATAGCAGGACTGTTTGTTTGAGATAGTGAGTAGAGGGCCGACAGTTGTGCGAGCAGTTGCCGGCATTTGGTAGCGCTGGTGGCTTCAATGGTGTTGAGTGGAGAGTCTGCTTCGTCAGCGTCGTCGGCGGCGTGTGCTGGTGTCGGCCGTTGGTGCAGCCGGGAGCGTACATCGTCGGTGGCGGCAGTGCTAAATTGTGATGCCGGTCCTTGCGGCAGTATTTGCCGGGGATCTACAGCGGTTGAAGGCGCTGGCCCGTCTGCTGCAGTAGTTCCCGGCAGACCGCCGTGATCTTCCGGTGGGATGGCGGAGCTGGCGGCTGCTGCTGCTGCTTTAGTGGCGCGATGTTTCTTCTTCAGCATCCTCTCGTCTTACCCCAGCCCACTACACAGGCAACCATCACTGATGGTTTTCCCTCCCCCGCCTTGCCTTGGTGCTGTTTTTTTTTTTTTACCGTGGAGGGGAAAAATGCATTCCTGCATTTGACCCCAGCCTTAGTGCAATGGCTTGGGGGATATGTGGAGCTCCCCGCAGAGTGCGGTATATCCACTAAAAAACACCTCCACGAGTTAATCGTTATATAGAGTGCTTTCGTGCAAACATGTATTAGTCGGGTCCCGCATAGCACCCCGGTTAGTAAGTGAGAGCTACTTAGCTGGCATGCATTGCATGCGAGCGCGTTAATGCTACTTACTGGGATTGTCCATGGAACCTGAACAATACCAGTGGATAAACCTGCGTTATTTTATAAGTGATTTATTCGTTAATAATTATGTTTTACTTCTGCAGGGTGTGCCTGCTTGTCATATTAGGTAAAATGTTAATCGACATGCACTAAATTTAGTCTTATAGTATATGTTTAGAATGAGACATATATTTGGAGTTCCGCTTCTGCGCTGTTGCTTCGGGAGATCTCTCCGTCCATCAGTGGTTGCGCAGCCGCTCGTCGCTAGTAGTAGTACCGGGCTCATAGGCCTTCGTCATCTCGTTTACCATCTAGTTGCCAAGGTCGTCTAAGTAATTGACTCCATATTGCAGCTGCCCGAAGTACGCTGCCCGCGTCGATCACAATGGGAGGCCCCTTTTTCCGGTCCGCCTCAGCTGTAGCTGAGGGCTTTAGGGCTCTGCGACGGGCTGATACTGAAAAATATGAGAAGAGAGAAAGAATATAAATATATATATATATATATATATATATATATATATATATATATATAGTTGTGTGTTAGAAAAGAGGAGAGGTTTTAGGAAAGGAGGTTTGTAAGGTATTGTTGTATTTCGCCTGGAGTGGTGTCTTGTGTTATAGTCCTGTCGAAAAGTGATAAAGGCCTGTTGTGTTTGTTTGTTTGTGTGTCGTAGCTCCCTAGCGTTTCTATTAAAGGGTTGTGATTTGCACTTAATTTTTTATACGTGTCGTAGGTTAGCTTTTTAATGAATTGTTCGACTGTATGTATTTTGAGTTCTTCGTGGAGTATGTCAGCTGGAGCTGTGTATGGTACCTTAGATACTAAGCGTAGAATTTTATTTTGGAATCTTTGTAAGTTTTTTATGTGGTTTTCGGCGGCATACCCCCATACTTGGGATGTGTAAGTAATTATAGGTCGGATTAATGTTTTGTAAAGTGTGAGTCCCATGTTAAGGCTTAGCTGTGAGCCCATGTTGATGAGTGAGTATAGCCTGCCCAATTGAGCATTGGCTTTTCCACGAGTCTGGGTAATATGCTTTTTCCATGTTAGACCCTCATCCATTTTAAGTCCTAGCCAAGTTACCGTATCTGTCCATCCAATATCTTCACCAAATATGGTAAGTGGAGGCAGGCGGTGTCTGGGAAATCTGTGATTGATACGCTTTGTGAATATGATTGCTTGAGTTTTTGGTGCATTTACTTTAATTCGCCATTTGGTAAGCCAGTCCTCTAGGTTATTGAGGGCCCTCTGAAGTCTGCTGTGAATGAATTTCGTTTTTCCCGATTGGGTCATTATGGCGGTGTCGTCTGCATAAATCTATAGTTCTGTATTTTCGGTTTTTGGGATGTCATTTATATAGATATTAAATAGCGTTGACCCGAGTATGCTGCCTTGTGGCACTCCGGCTTTGATTGGGCGTTCGGATGACAGGTGATTGTTTACTCTGGATTGAAATGTTCGATCACTTAGGTAGTTTGCTATGAGTTTAATGAGTGAGTCGTGTATATTTATTGTTTTGAGCTTCTTTAGTAGGCCAGCATGCCATACTCTGTCGAAGGCTCGTTCGACATCTAATAATAAAGCACCTGTTGATTTGTTGATGTTGAAACCGTGAGGTATAGATTCGGTTGCCCTGATTAGTTGAAAAGTTGTTGAATGTTTGGCTCGGAATCCAAATTGTTCTGGAATTAGTATGTTTTGTTTGTTTAGTTGAGAGTTGAGACGTTTGAGAATTACTTTTTCGAGAAGTTTTCCAAGTGTGCTTAGTAGACTAATTGGTCTGTAGTTGTGCGGTTTGGAGAAGTTTTTCCCCTTTTTGGGGAAGTGGACCACGGTGGCTAGTTTCCACCTTTTAGGGTAATGTCCACTAATGAGCACGTAGTTGAATATGTAATCCAGTAGCTTAATTGCCCTTTCGGGCAAATGCATTAGGGCCACTGTTGGGATGTTATCTGGCCCAGGGGCTTTTGTCTTAGGGAGATGCCTGATTAGCCAGTTTATTTCACTCGGGCAGGTTTTTTTTCACTAAGTTGTGCGTTACCTGTTCTTTGAAAATTTCCGTTTCCTCTTCCGTTGCCTCCGTAAATTGAGGGCAGCAGGGAGTAGGATTAGGCGTGCAGATTTCTTGCAGTGTGTCTGCGAGCATATCTGCTTTTTGTTGGTCTGTGGATGCATTGTTTGATTGTGGTGTAATGGTGGTATTAGTGTTTTATCGCGTGTTAGACAGCGCGCAATTCTCCACACCGAGTCTCGTTCGTAGTCGAGGTTATCGAGTGTATTCTGCCATTGTTGAGAGATATGGTTTGTTGTTCTCTCTCTGACAAGGGTATTTAAGTGTCTAACGTATTCCTGGTCGACAATATGACGTGTTTTCTGCCATCGCCGACCAGCTCGGTTTCTTTCCGCTGCTAGCATTTGGATGTCAGGTGGTAGTTGTGATTGGTATTGCTTAGGTTTATTTATTGGAACAGCTTCTTTGGTTGCAGTTTTTATTGCATTTTCTAGCTGGGCTACCGCCTCATTCATGTTTTCTGCTGTATTTAGCTGTGTAGTATGTAGGTGCTTGTTGAAAGTATTTGCAAACCTATCCCAGTCTGCTTTATTGTAGTTTAGACGCTCGACTGGTGGATTGGGGGCTGCAGTGTCCTCTAATGTTATGATCACTGGTAAGTGATCGGAAGAGAGTTCGTTCTTAACTTATAGGTTGATCCTACGAGTGAGATTACGCGTCACTGCAATATCTAAAATATCAGGCCTTTGGTTTCGGCTGAACGGGATATACGTATGTTCCGTAGGAGTGTGAATTATTATATCAGAATTGTTTTCAAGGTTTAGGAGGGCCGTGCCTTCAGGGATAGCCTCAATGCAGTCCCAAATGAGGTGTTTTGCGTTGAGATCTCCGGCTATTAGCACCCTGTTGTTTACCTGCGAGATTGCGTTAATGACTGCTATGTTTAGTACGCCAGGGGGGGCATATGCCGCCGTGATTAGAACCTTGTTGTTGTCAATGGTGATGTAAATACTGGTAGCTTCTAGAGTTGAAAATTGCGGCTGTGGAGCAACATCATGGGCGATGTTATCTTTTATTATTGCGGCAGTCCCGCCTTCGCGTGTTTCGATCGTTGCGGTGGGTAGTGTAACCTGGCATGTTAAATCTGTCTTTGTCGCTTAAATGAGTTTCTGTAATTAATGCTATGTGTATGTTGTTGCGTGTTAAGAAGTCTCTAAGTTCAGTCTTTCGTCTATTTAACCGTGTGCGTTCCATTACATACAATTGAGTTTGGATGTGTGATTCATAGGAAGCCAGGAGAGATGAGGAGTTGGAAGAAGTCTCTGTAGCAGGCCAGAATGCTCCGGGTCTCCGATTCCCGCGAAGTGGCCAGTAGTTCCAGGATGTGCATACAGACGTCCAATATGTCGGCGTTCGTCCAGTGCTCAGCTGACGCACGTCTGAACATATTCCGCTGGTGCTCCAGGCGAGGGTCAGCCAGGGTCTCCTCCCTCGTCGGCACTTCCTTCGGGGGTTGGCTCGGCTTTCGGGTCCTCGGCTCGTTTACCCCCCCGGCGCTAACGACGCCCATCACCGAGCCACGAGGGGCAGGCGGCGCGCGCACCGGAGCCTCTCCACGCAATCGACCCCCACTTCCCGCCGGAGGTGCCATTGCCCCCGTCCCTTGCGCGCTGCTGCAACTTGTCTTTGGTACTCGGGACAAACCCGGTACCTGGCCCCGTGGCCCGAATTGAGAAACGCGCGCATCTCCTTTGGGGTGGGGGAACGTAACAGCTCCGCGAGTCGTGGGAGGCCGAGCACTTAGAGCACACGACGGCACCCGCACTACACGTTGCCTCCGTGTGTCTCAGCTGCTGGCACCGATTACACTGGATGGGGATGAAGGATCCTCGGTAGGGTTCCACTTTCACCCGAAAGTGCAATACCTGCTCCAACGACCTTAACCGGGCCAGGTCCTCAGCTGTTGCCAGGTCCACCAGGTACAACGGTAGAGGAGTTCGGGCTCGGTCGTAACGTCTGAGCTGCACTACTCGCAGCACTGAAAAGTGCGCGGAGTGCAGCTCAGCCCTAATTTCCTCTTCCACGCCGTCAAAGTAAACGTGCTTCACCACAGCACGGTTCGTCTGGTCGTTCTTGGAGCTTCGTGTCAGGGTGAAAGGTACCCCACGCTCCCTCAGAAAGGCAGTCAGGCGCTGGTAGTCCTCCGCGGACCTAGTGCGCACCATGAGGTCTCCTGAAATAGGGGTTCTGGACAAGACATACCCCCCGTTGGGGCGTAGGGCGTCGAAGTCTCTGAGATCCTGGAACAGAGAAACACGCTGCCGGGAGATATAGATGGGAGCCTGGAGATGGGTGGTGAGGGCTTGGGAGTAGGAAGAAGGGGGACCGGGTGGAGCTGGGAGCTGGTGAGCTGGGCGTGGGGGAGAGGAGCCAGGGCCAGGATTAGGTTGGGAGGCAGGAGGGTAGAAAGGGGCTAGGGTTGGGAGAGGATGGGCCCGGGATCGGGGACACGGAATGAGGAGGCGGGGTTGGCAGGTGCGGCGAAGAAGAAGCGGAAGGAGGTCGGGGGGGTCTCTGAGCCACCACAGAGATGGACGAGGGATGGAAAGAAGAAGGAGCAGAGGAAGGGTGTGTCAGTGGATTAGTAACACGTGGTGTGATAGAAGCTAAGGCTGGGGAGGAAGGAATGGTGGCTGGGGAGGCAGAGGAAGAAGGATCGGAGGAGGGTGGAGCAGCAGGTGAGGGACCAGGGAAGGAGAGTGCTTCTTGGGCTTTCTTCGGGCCATTAGGTTTAGGTATTGTTTAGGAGTTAGTAAGGTTAAAGGTTTTATTAGAAAGTGGTGTGATTATGTACTTACTCTAAGCTAAATATGAAGAAGGAAGAAGTAAGGAAATAAAGCCTAGATTATAATATCAGAGGCCTAACAGGGAGCTTAACCTAGATAGAAAAGAGGAAGATAGTAATAGTTAGAGAGAAAGAGCTGCTAGAGGGTGCTAAAAAGCCCGAAGAACAGAGGACCTGCCCGAAGGTACCAGGCAGGAGACTGTTGGCTGCGGCCTTGTTCCTCTACCCTGCTATACAGCTAAGATTTTTTTTTTACCGTGGAGGGGAAAAATGCATTACGCATTCAACCCCCAGCCGAAGTGCAATGGCTGGGAGGATATGTGGGACTCTCCGCTTCCTCATGCGGCATACCCACTAAAAAAACCCTCCACGTTATAACAGTAGTTTGTTGAGAATCACGTGGCTTACAGTTAAGCTTTTTTTTTAATTTCGAGTGGAGGGGAAAAATCCACCTTATGGACTAACCCGGTCAAGCCCGGAGTGTCGGGGTCTCCCATGTAGGCATACCGACTAAAAAACCCCTCTACCGGTATTAGAAGGAAGAAAGGAGAGGCGGTACCGCATGATTGCACCCGCGGATTCAAGGGGATAATTTAACTGAATTCAGGGTGCATTCAGAGAGCTGAAATGAGGACCGGGAGGCAGACTTGACCAAGGCCCACACTGCCACCGCGCAGTATTCGAGGAGAGGAATGAAGGAATTCTAGGGTGAAGAATGGAGTTAGTGCTGGTTGACTCTGTTGAGCCAGTCGTCGTATCCTGGGACGTTTTCGAGCCTAGGCCTTTCGCGTCTACCTTGGATGTTGAACTTGGAAGTTTGAGGTGCCGACTTCTCCAGTAGAGCTCTCACCTCCTCCCTGAAAATGAGTCGGATGTCGGTGACTGCTGTTGCTATCGCTTGGTGCAGTTCTGGATGTGAAGTGGTGCTGTCCTGTTCCTGAAGCCTGTCCTCCAAGGCCGTCAGCTTAGCCGTAAGAATTAGGACCTCCGCATGGAGGTCCTGAATGGCCTCACTTAGGCCCTGGATTTCGTTCTGCAGGTTGGTCTGTGTTGGTTGTTCAGTCTGCGGAGATGGCTGTGTAGATGATGGTGTCCGGGCTGGTTTAGGTGATGAGTGCCTGCTCTTTGGGTAGCTGGGGCACTGGGCTTGCCCGGTGAAATGTCCCGTAACACCACAGGTGGCACAGAACCGGCGACGGCGGCGGAGGTCGTGCCCAGTGCACTCCGAAGTGAATGCGTTGGTGCCACAGTAGTGGCACCTCGGCGGCGAAGAGCAGTCTTCTTTGCTGTGCCCGTAGGCACAGCAGCGACGGCAGGGCCGGTGTCTTTCCTGTCTGCTTGACTCAACGTGCAGAAGTCGCAAGGGCAACCCTGACGCCAAGGCAGCCTCCGGGTCTGATCGGTCCTGTAGCTCCACCTTTACTAGTGGTGTCGGGCCCCGGTCACAGATAATTCTAGTGGCCCTCGAACATGAAGGCCATCTAGATTGTGCAGCGGCGAGGAGGTGCCGGGTGGAGAGATCCCGAGGGACCCCCCTAACCACGGCACTGTACCGGGGCGGCGGCGGCGTGGAGCTCAGCGGTGGCGGCGATGTGTTGGCTGCCGGTGAAGCAGCGGCGATCGGCGGCGGTGGTGATGGTGAGCGCGGCAAAGGTGCAGCGCTCACTGCCGGCTTAACGCCAGGTGGCGGAGATGCCGGCGAGCACTTCCTACCGGCGCATGCCGGAGAAGCGGTGGCTGCTGTAGGAGCTGCTGGTCTGCGTTGTTGCTTCCTCTTTGGCATCTCGAAGCGAAGTCGTCGGCTAGTTAAGCTCGCTAGCACAGGGCTGAGCTGAGCGAGTAGCGGACCTCGTAGAGAACGCCCACCGGGAGTTGCTTGGATTGGCTGGCAGTTGCTGGCTCACTCGCCGGGAGTCGAGTAGCGAGAGTCGGCGAAGCGAAGTTCTTTGAAGAGAGAGCTGGCTCTAATCCCTTCTACTCGCCTAGAGTTACCTAGTCGAGATCTTCTGCGCTTCAGTTACTTCCTCTCGCTCGTCTCGCTGTCTCAGAGTCCCGAAGTCTCGCTTTTTTTTTTTTTTTTTTTTGAAAGCGGAGACAGAGAGAGAGTTGGAAGGTAGAAAGAATGGTTTATTTCGCCATTAGGTGAAGTACGGGAATGGGAAGGATGTTACGGGTTCAAAGGAGATGTTCCGGGATGGTGAGGTTCCGCTGAGCACCCTCGATAGTGCGGGAGTTTACTGCTGGCCGAACTAAGCGGCAGCTCAGCAGAAGTGGAAAGAAGGTTCCGGGTGACAGACATGACCGAGGCCCTGTCTGCCACCCGGGGAGTTAAGGAAGGTCTGAAGGGAATTGTGGGTGTTTCTTTATTTGTTACTATTTTGTTTTTCTTTTTTGACCTTGATAAAGGCTTGTCATTGTGTGTGTCCTAAGGAAGGGAAATGTTCGTCTGGTTGGTCCAGGTCGTTGGTTTGTGGTGGAGTCCTGTGGTCAAGTGGTGTAAGAAGTTCTGTAAGTGTTGGGGTAATGAAAGGGGAGAATGTCAGTGCAGCCTGGATGTTGATGTCTGTAGTCTGTTTGTGGGTGTGTGTGCTGTGTTTGGTGTCAGGTGTGACGGTCAGAAGTTTGGTGTTTAGTGTGGTGGTCAGTCTAGAGAGGCCTTGGTCCAGGGATTTTTGAATGGCTGCTGCGTTGAGTTGTGAGGTGGTGAAGGTCCTTAGTGCATTTGCTGTTGCGGTGGTCATCTGCTGTAGGTCGGATTCCGGCCTCAATGTCGTGTAATCTGTTTGTGGGTATGTGTGCTGTGTTTGGTGTCAGGTGTGCCGGTCAGAAGTTTGGTGTTTAGTGTGTTGGTCAGTCTAGAGAGGCCTTCGTCCAGGGATTTTTGAATGGCTGCTGCGTTGAGTTGTGAACTGTAGTTGGTGAAGGTCCTTAGTGCATTTGCTGTTGCGGTGGTCATCTGCTGTAGGTCCTGGATTCCGGCCTCAATGTCGTGTAGTCTGCGTGGTGTTGTTCTTTGTGTCTCGGCGATGGCGGCGGTGATGGCAGTCAGCGCCTCCTCCAGTTGAGCCAATCGGGCGCTGATGTGCAGGACCTCGGAATGAAGTTCCTGCACGGCATCCTTCATGGAGCTGTCAGATGGCGCTGCTGGTGCTGGTTGCGGTGGAGTGTTGGTGATGGCTGGTGAACTTGTAGTGGCTGCTGGAGGTGATGCGGCGTTGACTGGTCTTGGGTGTGGTGCTCGGCGTCTGCTTGGGTGGAGCGGGCACTGCGCTTGCCCCGTGAAATGGCCGAAGTCATCGCACGTCGCGCAGTACCTGTGGCGGCGACGAAGATCATGGGCTGTGCATTCGGCAGTGAGGCTGCGGTAGCCACAGTAGTGGCAGCGCGGTGCAGCACTACAGGCTTCGGCGGTGTGGCCGAATGCACAGCAGCGGCGACATGGGAGCTGGCGACTACCTCTGTTAGCCTCAACTGTGTGACGGCGCCCACAGATGAGCAGACCGTCAGCCAAGGCTGCAGTGAAGTCTACTGCGTCGGCGAATTCGAGGCGCACCAATGGTGTTGGACCCCTCGAACTAGTGATGCGGGAAGCCCGTATCACTGAGGGCCACTGGTGGTGATGTGCTGCGGTGATGAAGCGGTGGGGGAGGTCCCGCGGAACTCCCCGGATCACCGCGCTGTGCCTCGCAGGAAGCACAGGTTGGCTGGGCTGCGGCGGCTGAATTGAGCAAGGCTCGGTCAGAGCGGCGGTGGTTCGCAGTAGTCCGGCCAACGGCAAGGAATCCAATTTCGGCGTGGCGGTGGTGGCATCCGGTTTGGAAGTGGTGTGTGTGACACTTCCGCTTGTTGCCAGAGTTTGTGTGTGCGGTGGTGTCTGGGATGATGGAGTTGGAGCAGGAGCTGGAGTTGCTGCCGAGGGCAGCGTCGGCGTCGTGTTCCTTTCGGGTTCTGAGAATGCGGCGGACAACGGTAGTGAAGGTGGTGCTGAGGCCGGCAACTGCGGTAGCAGTTGCCGGGTGCTTGAGGCAGCGGCGACTGGCGTTTGCGTTGGCGGTTGCCCGGAAAGAGCGGGAGCTAAAGCCGGGGAAACCGTCCAAAACGCACTGCCGTTCCTCGGTGATGGCGGCGGCGACTCACTCTTTTTTTTTTTTTTTTTTTCGAGTGGAGGAAAAATCTACCTTATAGACTACCCGGGCACGTCCGGAGTGTCTGGTTCTGCCACGTGACCCTTCCGACTAAAAAACCACCAGTGCTGGAGTGGATCGGGAGAAGGATTTCTGCGGTACCGCTGTTGCACCCGCGTAGTACTGGTGGTAATAACTGGCCTAGGCTCAGCCTACCCTCTGGCGAATTTCAGGAGATTATGAAGGAGAATTTAGGAGTAGGTTATTTGGACGAGTGGGAGGGAAATCGTGCTACCTAGAGTCTGCTAGGTCTTTGTGGGTGCTGCTACTCTAGCGCTGCGTCTCTGAAACAAACTAACTTATTGTTAATTGTCTGTCCTAAAACCACAATCGCTTATTTTTATGAGGTAATAGTTGAGGTCTGCCATTGGCTCCGTCTGTGAGTATATACTATGTATAGAGTTATATTAAGCTTAGCTTTTGTGTGGGTTCCGCCTATGTAGGCTTCATCTTTGTGATATTTATATAAGTGTTATTATCTATTTCACGAGTAACACTATTACATATACTGTTACATATATACATGAGTTATTATGTTCAACCTAAGACATCGTTAACGTGTGTTAGAAAGTATATATGATATTATCCGTCTTAGGTGTACGTCATTTTAAAACCTCTAGGCATAGTCCATTTTCTGAGCCTTGTCGTATAGAGTGCGCACGTGGCTGGCTGCCTGCCTATCATATTGTAGGTGCGGACCCGTGCCACTCGCGGGGGGACCCTCTTCCCCCGGGACCGCCTTGGCTGGGTAAGCTCAAGGGCTTAGAGGGCTGCTGAAAAAGAAGAGTAGTAATGAGTGTGCATGTGTGTGCGTTTGTTGTGAGTGAGAGGCAGGAACTGGAAGGATTGTCGCAGTCACTGCCCTACGCCGTACTAGATCTAGGTTTTATACCCTAATCAGGGTGTACAGGTACTCTTGTATGTTGATTTCAGGCACTCCTATTCCGATGGTTCTGTCAAAGAGTGCCAGTGGGCGGGGTGCTTATCGTGATCGGTGTCGTAATTTCCTAGATTTTGAATGAGCTCGTTGTAGTTATTGTTTTTGCGTTTATAAAGGTTGAATGCCAAGTGTTTTATGTAGGTCTCGATGGAGCAGATTTTGAGCTCCTCATGCAGAGCCCACGTTGGTGCTACTGCTGGTAGTTTAGCTATAATGCGCAGTATACGGTTTTGCATTGTTTGTAGCCGTTTGATGTGTTTTGGCCGCATATCCCCATATGGGTGCGGCGTATGTTAATATTGGGCGAATCAAGGTTTTATATAGTGTTTGCCCCATGCTAAGTTTGAGGCTGCTATTTAAATTTATTATCGGATAAAGTTTGTTAAGTTGACCGTTAGCTTTAGCTCGTACCATGTTTATGTGTTGTTTCCAAGTGAGGCATTCGTCCATCCTTACCCCTAAGTAAGTGACTGAGCTCCCCCACTCGATAGGCTCTTGCCTGTAGGTAAGCGGTGGGAGAGCATGCCTTCTTTGCCTATGCAAGTGGCGCTTCGTGAAAACTATTGCTTGGCATTTTCTGGCGTTAATTTTTACCCTCCATTTCGTAAGCCACGGCTCCAGTTCGTTTAGAGCATTCTGGAGTCTTAGGTGAATGATCCGTGGTTGGGTTGACTGTGTTACGAGTGCTGTATCATCGGCGTAGATGTATTTTTCTACCCGGATAAGTGGAGGGAGGTCGTTTATGTAGATGTTAAACAGCACAGGCCCTAGGATACTTCCTTGGGGTACGCCTGCTTGGATAGGACGGAGGGATGACTCCGCCTCCCCTACTTGTGTTTTGAAGGTCCTACCTTTCAGGTAATCTGCAATTAAGGTGATCATTGAGTCTTGCACTCCATACGTGCTTAGTTTTCGAATGAGGCCTGCGTGCCATACCTTGTCAAAGGCGCGTCCTATATCAAGTAGAACTGCTCCTGTTGAGCGGTTGGTGTTAACACCCCTCGTAATATTTTCGGTTAGTCGCAATAGTTGGTGAGTGGTGGAGTGTTTGGATCTAAATCCAAACTGTTCCTTGGTCGATAGGTCATTCTTGATTACGAATGTGTTAAGTTGTTTGTGTATAATTTTCTCCAAGAGTTTACTCATCGTGTTCAGAAGGCTGATAGGCCTATAGCTGGTAGGCTGAGAGAGATCTTTGTGTTGCTTAGGGGAAAGCAAAATTTTTGCTTTTTCCACTGAAGGGGAAATCTTCCGTGTTCTAAGGAATAATTAAATATTTCCGCAAGCAATTTTATTGCCTTCATCGGCAAGTGTTTGAGCACAACGTTCGGGATTTTCTCCGGTCCCGGTGCTTTGCGGTTGGGAAGGTGCATAATTAGCCATTTAATTTCCCCGGCATTCGTTTTTCTAGTTTTGTTGTGCGTTTGTGCTGTTCGCAAGGAGAGTGCCAACCTTTCCGTGTCCACCGCGAAGTTTTGGTCGCAGGGGTGAGCGTTTGGATGGAAGGTATTTTCCAGCGCGTCTGCAAAGACTTTCGCTTTATCCTCGGGCGTCTCCTTTATTTGGCCTTCAATGCGGAGAGGTGGAATATTTGTAGCTGTCCGCGTGAGACATTTCGCAATCCTCTAAACCGATTGGGTCTGTTGGTCCAAGTTTTCCAGGGTATTGTTCCACTGGTTGCGTGTATATTCGGCGATGTGGGTATTGGCCCTGATTCTTTGCTCTTCGTATTGGTTTCGATGAATTAAATTTCGGCTGCGTTGCCATTTCCGTCGGGCATTAATCCGTTCTTTAATTGTTTGCCTGACGTCTTGCGGAAATTGCACCCTGACATTCCTAGTACACCTTTTGATGGGGACGTGTTGCTCTATGGCGTGGTGTATCGCGTTTGTAATTTGTGTCACCGCTAGCTCCTGTGTCTCATGCGTCGTGACCGCTGTGGTGTTTATTTGCGCGTCAATGGCCTCTTCGAAGGTGGGCCAGTCTGCCAGTCTGTAATTTGGTCTAGTCTGTTCTGGCCGAAAGGATACTGGGGCAGCAACTTCCAGTATTACTGGCAAATGATCGGACGTGAGGTCATTTATAACTGTGTTCCGTCACCGGGCTGGTTATATGCCGCAATCATTGTGACAGTCGTGTTGTGCAATTGCACATTGACCGCTGTCGCTTCTAGTCTGTTTAGCTGCGGGACTTGTTTTTGGTAGTGTGTTAGGGAGCTCTGTATTGCTATAGCCGTTCCCCCGCCTCTGCGATTTCTATCGTTACGGTAAATGTTGTATCCAAGGATTGTAAACCTATCTCCTGTACCCAGATGGGTTTCATTGAGTAGAGCTACTTGGATTGAGTTCCTAGTAAGGAAATCTGTGAGTTCTTTGCGTTTTCTTCGGAGGTTATTGCAGTTCTAGTATAGAATGTTAACTGTTGTTGCGAGAGCCATTTCTAGATGCTGGTTGTGAGTATGTGCAGATATCTGACGACATAATTGAAAAGGTAAAGTGCGTCGAATTTGGGATCGGAGATTGATTGTAGGAGCCACTTAATGGGTTCTATAAAGGCTTCCCAGCCTACAGCAGGTGAAACTCCCATTCTTTTCAGGAGTTCGCTCAGGGCCACGCCATTGTAGAATGCTTCCCGGACGGTGAGTGCCGTTACATTGAATGCGCTACATTCATGTAGATGTGGAGGAGGTTCGTGTGTTTATGTTTGTGTCTGAATTGGTGTGTCAGTGTGTGTGTGTGGTGTACCTATTTCTACTGGGGTGCACTCTTGAATAGCTGGAGACAAGTCGGGCACTACCCGTCTTACTTCAGCAGTAGAAGGGCTCTGGTTGGGGGCTGGTCTGTTCCTTCAGCGGCGGTCCTGTACGTACCATTGCCCTTCTGTGTTGTTGGGAGCAGCAGCCTGATTCTGGCGATGTTCTCGGTGGGGTCGGGGGGGCCCTATTTTGCTACTCCCTCGGTCGTGGCCCATTCGGTGCGGCCTGGTAACTCGGGTAACCGCACCAAGTTGCTCCGTGTCCTGTGGCATTACACAGGGCGCACCTACGTTCCTCCAGGGGAACCCTGCAGCTAAATGAGGGGTGTTGGTCTGTAAATTTGGCGCAGGTTTCATGGGGTGCCTGACATTCTCTGTGCGTGTGCCACAGCATCTGGCAACGCTTGCATTGTTTGGGCTCCTCTGTGGTCCTGTATTCTTCTACTCTAACTCTAAAGTGAGCCAGGTATTTGAGGCCTCTAATGCGCCTATTCTCTGTAGTGTCCTCCAGTTCACAAGGAACATGGGGAGGGGGGGTTCTATCCCTAGTCCTGCGCATTTGCACAGCTCTGATGGCCTCAAATTGTTGGTCTGCCAGTGCTTGCTTTATGTGTGCTCCGGAGAACTCGGCTTACAGTCCTTTAATTACATATCTAATGGTCCTGTTTTCTGGGTGTGGGAGAAGATAATACTGTACCCTTTCATTCCTGAGGTGCTCAACAAATTTGTTGTAGTCCTTCAGGCAGAACATCTTTATCGCGTAGTCTCCGGAGCGGTGGGCGGTGTGTATCCTATACCTGTGTGTGGGTGTGTATTTTGTGTCAAAGGATTGTGTGAGTGTGTGTATCCGTGTGTACTGGCTTTTGTTAACAAACACAGGTGCGAGATCCACCCTGTAGTCTGTGAATGTGTTGGTGTTTGTGTTAGGTGTGGTCATAACCGCGCCTGCATAGCTCTCTGGTATCGGTGACTGTGCTTGAGGTATAGGAGAGGGTCTCATGTCATTCACGTCCGCATCATGTGAGGGCGCTTGTGGAGCGTTGGGAGGTGACGCTTGCGCAGTTGGTGTGACCATGAGAATGTGTGACTGCTGAGTGGGTGATGGTGCAGTGGGTGATATGTGAGCGGGTGATGTGAGTGATTCATGAGAGGGTGATTGATGAGCGGCTTGTGGATGAGCCGGTTGTGTGGGTGAGGGTGGCTCCTGAGTCGGTGACGTGAGTGTGGGTGATTCATAAGAGGGTGATTTGTGAGTGGCTTGTGGTTGAGTGGATGAGGTGAGAGTGGGTGACTCCTGATTGGGTGACTCCTGAGTGGGTGATGTGAGCGTGAGTGATTCATGTGAGGGTGATTTGTGAGTGGCTTGTGGCTGAGTGGATGTGGTGAGTGTGGGTAGCTCTTGAGTGGGTGATGTGAGTGTGGGTGATTCATGAGAGGGTGATTTGTGAGTGGGTTGTGGCTGAGTGGGTGATGTGAGTATGGGTGATTCATGAGAGGATGATTGGTGAGCGGCTTGTGGCTGAGTGGATGAACTGTGTGTGAGTGAGTCGTGAGTGGGTGAGGAGTGTGTAGATGATTTGTGAGTGGGTGACTTATGAGTATGAGCAGGCGCAGTTGGCGCGGAAGCGGGTAGTGTGGTATGTGAGGTGCATTGCTTGCGCGCCGATGAGCGTGTCCGGCATGAGGTGGTGGATGATCGCTCCGTCATAATCAGTTCCTTGGCTACTACAGGCCTTTTGGTGGTTGACAGAGATGAAGGGGATAGCTTCTGCGGGTGATCGCTTCGGCCTAACTTCGTCATGATGCAGATGGTGAATGATAGGGAAGAGTCAAGTGTGTATGAAAAGAACTTAGTTTAGAGCTAGCTACAAGAAGAAGGAAGAGAGAAGAGTTTTTAAAGCCTAGCTATTCTGCTGCTGAGCCACTGACTGGAGTTGGGCTACCGCTCTTTTTGTGTCTGGCTTCAGCAAGCAGCTCCTATCTTAATGCTAGGGGGCCAGAAGGGTACTTAAATACTAATAGAATAGAGGAAAATAGGGAAAGAAAAAGAGAAAGAGCAGCTAGAGGGCGCTGAAAAGCGCGAGAAACAGAGGACCTGCCCTAGGGCGCCTTGGTTCCAGTCGTACGACTGTTGGCTGCGGCCTTGTTTCTCTACCCAGCTATACTGTTTTTTAGAACTACTAGCCCAGCCTGATCTACTTCGTAGAACGCCGGAGAGGATGCCGGGCGATGAGCGCTCGCTCGCGGGTCGGTTTAGAGCGGAGTGCGCCGGTTCTGTAAAAGCGGAGCGCGGCTGCCTGTCGGCGTTGACCGTAGGATCTCCGCCCGCCTTCGTAGATCTCCGCTGGGCCTCGGTTCCTCTAGTGTCCTCTCGAAGCCTCCCAGCTCACCTTTTTTTACCGTGGAGGGGAAAAATGCATTACGCATTCAACCCCCAGGCGAAGTGCAATGGCTGGGAGGATATGTGGGACTCTCCGCTTCCTCATGCGGCATACCCACTAAAAAAACCCTCCACGTTATAACAGTAGTTTGTTGAGAATCACGTGGCTTTGCGCGGTCCCGCTAATGCACCCGCGTTAGTAGACGAGAGGTAGAAAGCTGCCGCACGTTGTGCGGGAGCGGGTGAAAGGTTATTTCTAGGCTGACAGCCATGGAACCTGACTGCAGCCTAGGGAATAGAGGTGATGTTGGTAAGGAAATAAAAGGTGGGAATAGAGGAGAGAATAGGACGTAGATCTTATGGATTATACCTGTTTCGGAATTGCTCCGCGAAGCTCCCAGTAGTCTTCCACTGTGTTGGTGGCCGATGTGCGTGCCCCTCAGCCTGTACAGGAGGAGCAGCAGTGTTGGGTTGGTGACGTTTAGACTGGAACAGCTCAGTAGAGTAAGCAGCTTGCTGCAGGAGAACCTGCCTCAGAGGCTGCATGACGGCGTCGATCCTGGTGGACAGGTCGGCGGCTGTAGTCTGCTGCGACGTTAGAAGCTTGCAATTCCTGCAGCTTCTGTGTGAGGAGGCTGCATGTCTCTTCCAGGGCAGCTAGTCGAGCGCCGACGTTCAGGATCTCCGCGTGGAGGTCCTGAATGACTTCTCGCGTGGCTGCGTCTGTTGAGAGTGCAGGTGGTGAGGCCTCAGTGGTTGATGTCTGCGGTGGAGTGGTGCGGCGGGCAGGAGGTGGTGAGGAAGTGCTGCTCCTTGAGTAGAGAGGGCACTGGGCTTGCCCTGTGTAGTGTCCTGTGCCACGACAGGTGGTGGAGTTGGTACTGCAGTAGTGGCACCTCGGTGGCGAAGAGCAGACTTCAGCTGTGTGGCCGTAGGCACAGCAGCGTCGGCATGGCCGATGGCGTTCCTGTCGGCTAGCCTCGACGACCAGAAGTCGCTCTAACAAGGGCAACCCTGACGCCAAAGCAGCTTCCAGGTCAGCCTGGTCCTGTAACTCCAAACGAACGAGCGGCGTTGGCCCCCGGTCGCAGTAAATGCGGGTGGCCCTCAAGCAAGAAGGCCACCGCGGCTGCACGGCGGTGAGCAGATGCCGGGTGGTAAGGTCCCTAGGGACCCCCCGTACCACGGCACTGAACCGGAGCGGCGTCGTAGAGCTGGGTGGAGGCGTCGGTGGCGGCGGTGTTGGCGGCAACTGCGGCTGCAGTTGCGGCGAGGCTGCGGTGGCGGCCGGCGGCGAAGCAGGGCTTGCCGGGACCGGTGGCTTCGGAGTTGCTACCTCCTCGGCAGCTGCCGGGGAGGAGGCGTCGGGTACTGCCTTAGCAGCGGCGAGTCTGCGTTGTCTCTTCTTAGCCATCTTTAAGAGTCGAAGAAGAAGCTCCGAATCCTTCCCCCAGCTCACCTTTTTTTTTTTTTTTTTTTTTTTTTTTTTCGAGTGGAGGGAAAAATCCACCTTAAGGACTAACCCGGGCTGGCTAGCCCGGAGTGTCGGGGTCTCCCAGAGTGGGCCTACCGACTAAAAAACCCTCCACCGGGAGTGGAAAGTGAGGATTGTTGCGGTACCGCTGATGCACCCGCGTAGTGATGGAAAGGAAAATGAAACTGGCCCGCTGTGCGGCCACCAGTGGGTAAGGTAGTGCTAGCAGACCGACTTGACCAGGGCCCAGCCGGCCTCCTATGCGGATTCAGAGGTAGGGATAATTAGGGATTATGGAATTTGGCGTTGGTGGTAAGGAGTGTAGGGAGAGGTGCCACTCTCTCCCTATGTTTATTGGTGACATTGCTGAAGACTGGTCTCTACATGAGGTGCAGTTCTAGCGTCGTAGTTTGGCTTGTGTGTCTTCTGCCTATGGGGCCGTGTCTCTGAAACAAACTAAGGAATGATGGTGAGTTCCATTCCATGTCAGTGAATGTATTTTATTCTATGTACAATTGGTAGTGATATTTCAGCCGCGGGCTGCGTCGAGTATCTGAAATGAAAAACTAACTAACTAACTAATAGTACAAGTTATTATAATTAAATTGTGGTTTCTTTCCAGCCTAACGGCCTCGTCTAAGTGTTGATTGTCTCGTTGGCCTGTGGAAGTCCTGGTCGTGTAGAGTGCGCACACGGCTGGCTGCCTGCCTATCATGGTGCAGGTGCGGACCCGTGCCACTCGCGGGGGGGCCCTCATCCCCCGGGAGCCGCCTTGGCTGGGTAGCACAAGGACTTAGAGGACTACTGAAAATAAATGCATATGTGTGGTGTGTTGGTCTGGAGTGAAATGCTCTCTGACATTGCCATTAGTTACCTAATGAGGTTGTCTAAGTATTCCTGAATATTGATTTCTGGTTCCCCTAAACCGATGTTCCGGCTGAAGAGCGATAGAGGGCGGAGGTGTTTGTCGTTTCTGGTGTCATATTCGCCAAGTTCTTGGATGAGAACGTTGTGATTATTACAGCTCACCCGTTAGTATTAAAGATGACTGAGACATGAGCACGGACTTCATAGAAAACTATTTATAGCATTTTTTTTTTATTGATGATGGGGGAAAAGGCAACTGACGCCCTAACCCCAGGCAAGCCTGGGAGTGTGAGACTCCCCACCCTGGACTCGAACCAGGGTGGCACTACTCACAATAAACCCCCACCGGAAGTAGGAGGCCCATGCCTCTCTGGTGCAGTACCGCATTAAGCACCTGCGCATGTTATACGGCTAATGTTTTGTATTTGAGCACGCACCTGCTAGAAAATAAGCCTTGGAAGACTGCAGGTAGAGGAAGAGGTGTTAAGGCTCTTTATCATCGGTGTCCATGCTGAACTTAGTTGTAGCCCAGAATCGCGATTTAGATTATTTGTTTCAGATGAGATGGCTAAAGCTTCTTTTACTCTCCTTTCCCAGTAGTTCGAACACTTTGCCACTATCTTGGTGTTGGTAAAGTTAGCTCTGTGGCTTTGTTCTAAACAGTGTTCAGCCAATCCAGATTTTTCGGGTTGCATAAGCCTTATTGATCTTTGGTGTTCAGAAACGCGTGTGGCAATAGTGCGTCCTGTTTGGCCAATGTACGCTGCGCTGCATTCGCAAGGAATGTGGTAGACACCAGGTACTCTTAGAGCTAAATTATCTTTAACTGGCCTGACCAAATTTTTTATTTTAGGTGGTGGCTTATGGATGGTTTTGACATTATATTTGTAGAGTAGTCTACTAATCTTTCCCGAAAAATTGCCAGTAAACGGTATATAGGCTATGGCGGCTGGCTTGTCTTTATGTTGAGTGTTTTTGCTGGCGTTTCTTTTTCGTCCGGCTCTTTTCAGCGCAGATGTGATGTCCTTGGCTGAATATCCATTTTGTTGGAGTGTGAATTTTAGGTGTTGAAATTCCATTTGCAGATTATCTGGGTCTGATACAGAAACTGCTCTATGTGCCAATGTGTTGAGAATGCCCATTCGTTGTGACTTATAGTGGAAGCTGTTTGCGTTGAGATAAAGATCCGTGTGTGTAGGCTTTCGGTAGACGGCATGACCAAGAGTCCCGTCCGCTTTTCTGGTAACCAGAATGTCCAGAAAGGGGAGGGAAGCGTTTTTCTCAACTTCCATTGTGAACTGTATTTGTGGTCTGAGGCTATTTAAGTGTGCAAGAAATTCTGGAAGAGTGTGCAGTCCATGCGGCCAAATTAGAAATGTATCATCTACATACCTGAAAAAATGTGTAGGCTTTAATGGGGCTGTGTTAAGTATTTCATGCTCCAGAAACTCCATATAGAAGTTGGCAACAGCTGGTGACAGAGGAGAGCCCATGGCAACACCGTCTGTCTGCTCGTAGTAGGTGTTGTCATACAGAAAATAAGTGGAAGTAAGTATGTGACTAAACAGTGCAGTAATACCAGGTGGAAAGTGTTCTGACAGTAGTTGTATTGTTTCCGCAAGGGGAACTCTGGTGAAGAGAGATACCACATTGAAACTAACTAACAGGTCCGATGGCTTCACTTTGATGCTGTCAAGAACTTCAGCGAAGTGCATAGAGTTCTTCACATGGTGTACACACTTACCTACTATTGGTTGCAGCAGATTCACCAGATGGCGAGCTAGGCGATAGGTAGGGCTGCCAATAGCGTCCACTATGGGCCTTAGAGGTATCCCGGGCTTATGGATCTTCGGGAGACCATATAATCTGGGAGGTATGGAGGCAGATGGTGAGACCGTCTTCTGAACATCAGGAGGAAGGCTGGATTTCTTAATTAGCTGGACGGTGCGTCTTTCTACAGAGTTGGTGGGATCCTTTTTAGTGGTTTTGTATGCAGGATCGTCCAGCAGTTGTTGAACCTTTTCTTGGTACTGCACGGAAGAGAGGAGTACCGTGGCGTTCCCTTTGTCAGCTGGTAAAACAACCAAGTTGTCGTTTTTTCGAAGGGAGTGTAGGGCCTTACTTTCTTCTCGGCTGATGTTTGAAGTAGGTAGGGTTGCCTTTTCGTAAGCTCTTGCGTATTTCTTCTGCACTAGCTGATGGAAGTTGACAAATGGCGGCTTCAATAGAACTGATGGTGTCTGCCACTGATATTTGCCTCGGCGTGGGAGCGAAGTTGAGCACTTTAGCTAGAACGGAGGTGGTAGGTTCGTCTAGCTGGAGATTGGTAAGGTTGTAGATGATACGATCGGTGTCCAATGGTGGTACAGGTTCATTTTGCCTAGATAGACTTGCAAATTTCTTGGTTTGCCGCTTAGTGCAACGCACTAGACTAGCATTTCCTTGTGCTAAAGAGGAGTGGTCAACTCTGTCCCAATCTAGAGGTGAAAGCTTGCTAGAAAGCATCCAAAACGATTCCAGTAACTTCTGATCAACGATAGACAGTCCATGACGGGTATGCTTATATCTTTGGTTAGAAGCCCGAGAAGATTTTGAATTAATACGTCGCCAGGAAAGCTTCAGTTCTTATCTTAGTAAATAATTACTTAAAAGTTTAGAAAACTAGACACAAATTTGCCAACTGGGAAGAACTAAGCGTGTGGCAAAGCTCGTTTTTCTGCATCTGTATGCTCGTATGTTTAACTAACAGATTCCTATTCCAGTAATAACTACAGCTCGATATTGATGAAATGTTATCTATTTTCTGAGACATTGCTGAAAACACCAAATGGGTTACAAATTCGTTTTGTCTCAAGATAAACGAAAATGACTTCCCTTTGTTTTGCATTTTCTGGCATTTTATATCTACTGGTCATTTTTACTTTCTCTAGCACATATGTAGAATTTGCATAGTAGATAGAGAAGGTATTGTATTCCACCCTAAAATTCTATGTCGACATTCCACCAGGAATATATATTTTGAGGTCCCCTGAGTCCAAAAAATGAATTTCTTTCTCTGCACGTACTACAATACACATAGTGTATTCTGTATTGTACGAGAGCTTTCCCACAAGTACCCGACCTAACAATGAAAGCACAAAAATTTGTGGGGGAAACATATTTATTTCTCTATATAGGTTCCTCTCAGCTCGATACACCTTTCTCAGCGACGTTCAATAGCTTCGCTACCCTGTTTATGACAATCACCGAGGGCTTCAAAATAGCCATCAACTGCAGACTCCACCTGTTCATTGTTTGCAAATCTACCACCAAGCTATTTCTTTAAGCTTGGAAACAGAAAATAATCAGAGGGGGCTAAATCTGGCAATAGAGTTCATGAGGAAGCAATTAGAACTTTAAGTCATTGATTTTGGTCATGGCGATAATGAACTGAACTGGTGCATTGTCTTGAAACAAAACTTTCTTTTTCGCTAAATGCGGCCGTTTTTTATTGATTTCATCACTCAATTGCTGTAACAAGTTCGCATAATATTCACTATTGATTTCTATTCCATTTTTGCGATAATCAATAAAAATTATCCCCGAAATCTGACGACATGACCTTGCTTGCAGATGGAACTGTCTTTGACTACTTTGGAGCCGTTTCTCCCCTTCCAATCCACTGTCTTGATTGTTCCTTCGTCTCAGGTGTGAAATGATGGACCCAGGTTTCATCCATTGGTATAAATCGACGCAAAACTTAGCTTTACTGCAGCGAAACATTGCCAAACACTCGACTGAAACATCCACACGACGCTGTTTTTGTTCTATTGTGAGCAAATGCGGCACCCACCTTGCACACAACTTTCTCATATCCAAATGTTCAGTCAATATGCGATGTACAGAACTTTTTGAAATGCCTGCACTGTTTACTAGCTCGCGCACTTTCAGTCGACGGTTATCCAATACCATTTTGAGGATGTTCTTTACAATTTCGGGACCGATAACCTCATTTGGTCGACCACTGTGAAATTCGTCTTTGCAGCACATATGGCCGCGTTTAAACTCTGCCACCCAATTTCACTGTTGTAAGCGAAGGAACAGGCTCCCTGAAAGTATAATGTTCTTCAGGTTTATTTTGTTTAGCTAATAAATTGTTAAAATGAATAGGAATAGAATACTTGTAATTATTCAGATTTTTATATTTGATCCAGTTAAAATAATAGTTATTGGTAGGATTAATGCAATTTCAACATCAAAAATTAAAAAGATGATGGCAATAAAAGAAAATCGTAAAGAGAAAGGCAAGGTGCAGTTATATATAAGTTGAATAATGGATTAGAATAAATTGTATTTAATCTAGCTCAGCTTTAATATTAGTTGGATTAAGGCCTTTCAAATGAAAGTATTATATTACATAACGATTACCAGTTTTATTAATGTTTAAAAATTCGCTGAGAACATTCAGTAATGATGGCTGCAAAACAAATGCTAAACAATGTAAAATCGTCAAACTTCAAATTTAAGCTTCTAAAGGTTAGTACTTTTTACCACTGTTGTTCGAAACAACAACTGCTATCTATACATCAGATCGGGTACTTCTGGGACAGCCAGTGTACTCCACCCAAGCATTCCATAGCGAAATTTCACCGGAAATACAGAATCGAAAAAAGTATTGTGTGTTCCACAAGCAGTTTATCTCATAGACTTATATTTCTGTGGTAGAGTTTACAGTTTTCGAGGTATTGCGTGCAATTGGTTTCAATTTTAAGCTATTTAAACTGTTTTCAATCGGTAGATCACATCTTTCATTCATCTGTCTTCTGTTTACTTACTTCTGGCAAGCAAAGAGAACGGAATTTGAATTGTTTCAAATAATAGCCGGGTTTTAAAGTAATTGGCTATAGCTTTAGCCTAGTGAATTTCCTTACTTCCGTTCTGCTTATAAAGAATAAAGTATAACACAAATTCTGCTAATGTTTATCTCGATTAGCATGATGCAGAAGAAAAGAATAATATAGAGGTTGGGTTGGTTTGCTGATATATTTATCAAAAGCATTTGATACAGTAGACCACAATATCCTATGTCGAAGCTAGAAGCAATAGGGACTTGGCGAGTAGTATTAAAATGAAGGAAGTATCATCCGGAAAATAGGAGACATTGTACAAATAACCTCTATAGATGACAAAGCAAAATTACTAGATTTTTAAGCACATGCAAAAAAGTGAGACATGGAGTACCTCAGGAATCTATCACCTTTCCTTTTCTCAGCTTATATTATGACCTTGAAGAAAATGTAAGTATGCAAGAAAAGCTTTCAAACATACAGAACAAAGCAATTAAGCTGATATGCGCTGCAGTGCATTGTTTAAGAGTAGACGATTCAAATTACAATTTGAGGGCAGCACAGATCACGGCTGCGGAATGAATAATATTTGTGGCTCGCTCTCTTATACATAGTGATAATTCATGTTTCAAGAATATTTTGAAGCAGCATTCATAGTTTAAATAACCAGTTTTTATTAGTGCATACATTAGTGTTTAATTTTTTAACTGTATTGCTGTGTTATAATACTTAACTTCAGTTTTAAGTGCGAATGCTACTAGAGAAATCTTGGACATGGACACTGAAGATGTTAACATAGATTTCATCAGTGCTAGTAATAATAAAGATTCCATTATCATTGACTCATCTAAGGAAATGACTTCGCTTCATATGGATACTGTAAGTACACCACTTGATTCTAATTTCACAGTGTAATAGATTTGCAAATGTTAATAGCAAAAGTAAACAAATAAAGGCAGGAAAAGAAACAAGTGAACAACTAATTAAGAAATCGAAACATTTGAAGTTATCGCTAAATAAAACAAATGAAGACATAACCACACTTCTTTCCACAAGCCAGTTGACAGCAATGCAAAGTAAACAAAAGCCTGCTAACTCTGTTATTAATGCTATTCCTACAAAGAACAGATTTCAAATATTAGCAACAGCAGATACCGAGGTCGAACCAGAAGACTCCTCTGTAAATCTTGTACTTAAACTACCACCCATAATGCTTACCTAACATAGAGAATTATCAGTTATTCATACAAGCAGTAAAGAGCAAAACAAAATCTAGATTACATACCGACATGAAAGGTTCTACTACCACAGTATTTACTTCGACACCTGATGTTTTTAGGGAACTGACTGCATATTTTGAATCTATTCATCAGCAGTTTTATACTTATAAAAATCCAGCTGACAAGAAAGTTTTAGTAACTATACGGAATCTCCCATGCTCAATCAGTAGTGAAGAAGTAATGCAGTAACTGCAAGAATTGCATTTTCCTGTTCAAAAGGTAACACGCCTCTTAGGAAGGAATAAAATTCCAATTCCCTTATGCGCAGTAGACCTGGAATACAATGAGCAAGGTAAATCAATTCTGAATCCAAACCGTTTACTCTATTGTGTGGTCAAAGTAGAGCCACGCAAGCAAAACAAGGACATATTTCAATGCACATGCTGCCAACATTTTGGACATACAAAACATTATTGCCAACTCCAACCACGTTGTGTGCGATGCACGGGAACACATCATTATTCTAAATGCCCAAACTCAAAAACCACGCCACCAAAGTGCATTAATTGTCATGAGGAACACCTGGCAAACTATAGAGGCTGTCGAAATTATTTGCAAATGAAAGATCGATTATCTGCGTCCCGCAATAATCAGGCTCAACAACAAAGGGAAACTACTTCAACGCCATCTCAATTAACAAGAACAAATCAAGCAGATGAGCAAGCAGAACAGCACACAAATACTGTTCCTAAGAAACACTCGACTTCTCAAGCACATGTAAATGCAGTAAGAAACACCCAAACTCACAAACCACAACAATCGACAACAGATGACTCAAACTCTTTCTCCTATTTTCTCACCACTCTGTTAACTAATGCTATTCCTCACATTCTTTCCCTTGTAACACAGCACTTGCCAGCAGTTCAACAAGTCATAATATCTTGTCTATCTTCTATTACTTGTCAAAATGGCAACCCTTAAACATTTATCAATTCATCAGTTAACAATAGTGAACTGAAATGAAAATGGTCTTCGCTCTAAACGAGCATCATTTATTCCCTTCTTAACAATTCACAATATTGATATAGCTTGTGTTACTGAAACTCATTTTCCACCAAACGAAATTTTTTAAAATACCAGGATATAAAATCCACAGGAGCGATAGAAGTGTTTCAACTGCCTCCGGAGGAGTAGATATATTAATAAAAAATATTATTAGCCACCATGCAGTACTAATACCAACTTTAAAGGAACTAGAAGCTGTTGTCGTTCAAGTAAATTGTCGTGAAAGTGATTTTGTGTTACACTGCGCCTATAAACCGCCGTCTTATCTGCTCAATGTAACCTACCTTTCCTGTTTCCAGCGACTGCTTCAACTTTGCTTCTAGGTGATTTAAACTGCAAACATGTTTCTTGGGGTTGCAGAACCACAAACCCAAATGGTCGTCGTCTCTACGAGTGCATCAGCAATACTAATCTACATATTTTAGATCCAGATGAACCAACCTTCTACTCATTCCTCTAGATATACTTAATATTGGAATTCATAAAAATATCCAACTACCTACTTACACCACAAGTTTAACAGCACTTGATTCCGATCACTGCCCAGTTCTAGTTACCTTTCATTTAAGAACCAAAATTTCAGTGCACACGCCCAGACTTATTAACGGTTATGTGCAATGAAATAAATTTCAAGCAGCACTAGATCTGCATTTCATCCTGAAACAGACAACGATATTGATAGTGCTGTTAAGGCATTTACTGAAAAAATCTGCCTATCTGTAAATGAATCAACGACAACTTTTAACAGACGAAAACCAAATTTCTACTTGCCATCTCATATTCTGCGATTAACTCAAGAAAAGCATCATATCCGTCGAAGATGGCAAAAAGAACGGCAACCTTGGCAGAAAAGGAGACTGACTAATTTAATACATATGGTTAAACATGGGATAGATCAATTACGTCTTCAAACATACCAAAATTACTTATCATCTCTCTCTCCAACTGCGATAATACTCTATGGCAAGCGACCAAACGAATACTTCGAGAACCAAATCTAATTCCTTCATTACGTGAAAATAACCATATTGTAATTGACACACAATCAAAATACAATCTTCTAGCTTCGTTTTATGAAAACAAGTTTAAGCCAAATAATAGTGACAAAAGACAGATGAACTTCAACAGCATATAAAGAAGCTAAAGGTACCTGACAGAATGATCCCTTCCTAAATGAATTGAAACGCTTTATACATTAACTTCCACTCAAAAAGTCACCTGGACATGACTTAATACCAAATATAGTATTAAAAAAGCTAACTAATAAAGCATTAGCATATCTAGTTACCATTTACAACGCATCATTGAGTCTTGGTTATTTTCCACAAACATGGAAATTTGCAGAGATCATCGTTTTTCACAAACCTAATAAACCTAAGCATCAACCATCTAGCTACCGACCAATTAGTCTGCTACTAACTCTGTCTAAACTGTTTGAAATTTTTTTTTCAAAAACACCTTCCAACATTTTTAACCTCTAATTACACAATTCCAGTTTTTCAGTTTGGTTTTCGACCTAAACAGTCCACTACACATCAGTTATTAAGGGTCACAAATGCTATTGCAACAGGATTTGAAAAGAAACAGTTTACTGCTGCAATCTTCCTTGATGTTGCTCAAGCCTTCGATAAGGTATGGCACGAAGGTCTACTAGAAAAATTATATAGCGTAGAAATACTAGATTATCTTATACAGATAATAAGGAGCTTTTTAACAGGACGGCAATTTCTAGTCCGCATAGATGCCTTCAAATCAACTTTACAAACAATCGCCGCAAGAGTACCACAAGGATCAGTTCTCGCACCGCTACTGTTTAATATATTCACTCACGATATACCTGATTTACGAACAGCTTCCATCGCCATGTACGCAGACGACACTGTTCTTTTTTATTCACACTCCAAACTAAATACAGCAACTAGACATATGCAAGCATCACTTTCACTATTAGCTAAATGGCTTACATTATGGCGCATTTCACTTGACATCAACAAGACAGAAGCAAAAATATTTTCTTTAAGACCTTGTCGAAACCTTGATTATTTATATTTACAGAATAAACATCTAACCTGGTTGCCATCTCAAACCTCAGTTAAATATCTTGGCGTTCTACTGGACACAAAAATGACATTGAATGATCAAATTACACGCATCACAACCTTGCTAACTCAAGGCTCATCAAAATTTATCCATTAATTAATAAACGCTCCAAGATTGGCCTGGACTGCCCCATTCTACTTTACAAACCTTTAATTCGACCTCTTCTCACTTATGGTCCACAACAAATAAAACTAATATTCATAAACTGCAAGTTGTACAAAATAAGCTTCTCCGCAGAGCTACAAATGCACCATGGTTTTTAAGAAATACACAGCTTCAACACGATCTTAACATCCTTCCAATAGAACAGTATATGAAACACCTGTCCAAGACATTCTTCAACAAATTAAGCAAGGTTACTGGTGCTCAAGCATTTAACCTGCATATCAAAACTCAACACAAAAGGCTGAGAAGAAAACTACCACATTTCTTAACCAGTGAAACAGAGGACTCCTGTTAATATTTATTCATAAATTTCATTTTCATGTAGTGTCATTTTTTGTAATTTATTATTGTTATTACTTTTACTTTCATTCAATTGTAGCATTTATTTGTAACGTTATATTATCATATAGACAACCTCAAACGTTACTGTATTTAATGTTTTTGTTATCTTGTTGTTATCTATGGCCTGTATAGCATGTATGCTGATTTGCCAAAAATAAAATTAAAAGAATATTACAATTTGATGAACATCACAGCAGTGCTACAACACTGTTCCTGTCGGTCATTTATTTTTTGTCATCCAATATTTCCTACGTATGGAAAAATTGGTAAACCTTCCATCTAGCTGTTGTAGTATTTCTCGTTC
Organism: Hymenopus coronatus; assembly: GCA_030762935.1. Classification (NCBI taxonomy): domain Eukaryota; kingdom Metazoa; phylum Arthropoda; class Insecta; order Mantodea; family Hymenopodidae; genus Hymenopus; species Hymenopus coronatus. The sequence goes on along the minus strand of CM060881.1, from coordinate 169,334,667 downwards.
ATCATTTGATTTGAATGCTTTATTCAAGAACAACCATGGTGAGAATTGAGAACATCACTCAAGTGACGATAACATAGCATCCGAGAACTTGCATAGGAATTAGTGATGGGACAAAAATAACACAACTATTTGAAACAGTTTCACCACTAAAACTGTTTCATAAAACACTTCTGGAAATTGTGTCATTCTTTTATGTATCGCTTCCCCGCAACAGATTCTTGCAATAATAACAGCAATGCCTGAATACTTGTTTCACTTATTGCAACAGTTACTACGCAGCGGTAGTTGTATTCCATAACGTAAATATTTTGTCATTGCTTCTAAAATTTACCGCAAAGTGTGCCTTTGTACCTTGTAGCGCGTGACCTGATATTATTGCGAAATTCGAATGTACTAATTCGTTCCCTCTCGTTACCGGGCAACATTGCTTTGCTTCGTAATTTATAATTTCCTCTTCAGTGCACCTAATGAGTGGTTGCATTTGGCGCATTGTGATTTTATTGATGGACTGTATTTATCTCGATAGTATTGGGTGGTACACAACATGTCTGCAGTCGCTTTGCAGCTGATCAATGCGGTGCAACAGTTAAGGGAATTTCTGTTGCACGAAAGTGTTATTTCGAAACTGTTTCGTGGTTGCAACAGAAACAGATTAAACTGTTTCGCAAAAAGAACAAATTTTCCCACCACTAATACGAATACAGGCGGTTTTCGATTAGTGATAGCTCTGTGTATATAGTAACCTTGGTGATAGCAGTATTCGAGAACATGTACTCGAGTGAAAGTTTCGATTCTACCCATCGCTAGTTATTATAGTTTTCTTACATAGTTACAACTAAGCTCCCTGGCATAAATCTGTAAACATTCTGTCGCAATGTGCACTGATGATGCTTCAGGTGAATACTGGTAATAAATGCCTCTAGATCAAAAAATTTGCGAATGCCAGTTCAGAGTTGTCATATTTATTTCACGTCATTAGCCAGAATTATTTTAAAAATCGCAAAATTCACATTGAAATCGCCCAATTTCACATTGATGTTTTTTTCTAGGGTTTTTGTTGGGGCTGACAAACTTCTCTAAGATTTGGCTTAGTAACTACTACTGCCGTATTGTTGTGTTTTTGATTCTGCATGTTTCTTAAGACCAGGCCTCAAGTTGGGCTCTCTTAGTTACAAATTTTGTGTTAAAAAGCGATATCAGTTGGAATCTTCTAAAGCCATTAAAATAAACAAATGCTCAGGATCACAAAATAGTATATTTAGCTATTTATTTATTTAATGTCCCATCATACCCCGCGTTTAACAGCATGGTCACATCGGCCGCTTTTTTCTTTGAGACACATTATCCGCGAGCAATAGTGTTAACTCGTGTTTTGTTATCATTGGATTTCTGTTTCACTTTGGATATTTTTTTTTTTTTTTTAATTATTTCATTTGTATAGTCCCCTTGTGAAACTGTAGGTTCAAAACATTAGGTTAAACTTTATATTACTAAACACACGCACATTCACTCTCACAATCACACTTCCAGACTCTATGGGGATAGGGAATAATTCTGCTTAAAGAAAAATTCCCCGCCCCAACCGAGAATCGAGCCCGGGACCTCGAGCTGACCACTCGACCACAGAGGCAGTCTCTTTGGATTTGATTCACTATATAACATCCACATTAGTACTCTCATTCATAATTCCAGACTCTGGGGAGGATAGGGAATAATTTTGGTTACAGACACATTCTCACTCCCAGCCGGGGATCGAACCCGGGACCCTTCGCAAAGCAGGAAAGCCAACTCTTGTTAAAGCGTTTATCACATTTCCTCCACTTACCCAGTATTAATACAACTATTTATTCAACTTGTACATGCATTACAGTTAAATCAATAGCACTAACACTACTACATAATATATTAAGATATAGAACATTGTATTATTGTTATTAATTAATTGTTTCATTTATACAACCCCCTTTAACATCTATGTACATATCGGCGACCATGACTTAAGAAACAACTCGTTGACTGAAGGTTCTTGAACGTTGGGTTTTTAATACTTTTCTTTTTCTTTAGACACACACACACGTTCTCTCTCTCTCTCTCTCTCTCTCTCTCTCTCTCTCTCCCTCTCTCTCTCTCTCATACATACTTCCAGACTCTATGGGGGTTAGGGAATGATTCTGGTTAAAGAAAAATTCCCCGCCCCAATCGGAATCAAACCCGAGATTTCCGGGTGAGAAACCAGGTCGCGGTCCACTCCATCACATGGGCAGTAATAATAATAATAATAATAATAATAATAATATTATTATTATTATTATTATTATTATTATTATTATTATTATTATTATTACCTTCTCTGGTTCTCTGCCCAATTGTGCAAAGTATCTAGTAGATATTGAAGGTATTGTATTCCACCCAAATACTAAATTTCACCTTAAATATGTTTTGAGAACCCCTGCTATAAAACATGTATGTGTTTTTTCTGGACAGCATAACTCAAAAATGAAAAGACAGTAAAATTCCAAATTTGGTATTTAAGGTTAGGACCTTCCAAACATGCAACGCGAAGATTTTGAGGTAAATTTCCCCATCCCAAACTACTCTTTACATGGAAACATTTCGAAATTTTTTATTTTTTCAAAAATGGTTTTAAGGATTTTGATTCAAATACCGTAAATGTGTTAAAGGTGCCGCCGTGGCCGAGTGGTTATACCGCTCACCTCCCATCTAGGCGGCCCGGGTTCGATCCCAAACACCCACATATGGGATTTGTGGTGGACGAAGCGGCACCTGGGCGGGTTCTCCGGTTTCCCCCGCCACTCATTCCACCAGTTGCTCCATCATCACCTATCCTATTGTCCATTTCGCTTGCATTTATAATCACCCACTTCCTCATGCTCATGCTACGGGTCGACCACACGTTCTGCATTCTGTGGTTTCCCCAACAAGTTTCTGCCTCCTAGGCAGGTGTCAGTAGGGAGGGTAAGCTGACTACGAACTATATTAAACATATTTACATTACAAATAAAATGTATGCCTTCGAAGTCCTCTTTATTTTATTTTGCATAGAAGTTAGAGCTTCTCAAAACACACAATTATATTCTTTACATTTTTATTGTGGAGCTAATCGTATCCGAGACATTCTTTGTTATTAGTTTCGATTTTAAAACACTTAAACTTTTCCCATAACAGGAGGTCGTCTTTTTTTTACTCCTGGTCATGCAGAGAAGCGATTTTCAATAACAGTCGCAACAGCTTTTAAAACAGTTGACTGTCGGTTAGTTCCTTAGTTCCCTTCTACTTACAAGGAAGTAATAAGACTTTGCATTATCTCGAATAGCATGGAGAAGAAAGAAGATCTTTCTCAGAACAGTTTTTTTTTTTTTTTTTTTCTTCAGTTTAACGTTCTTTAACCTGGTTGGTCATATCGGACGATGAATGAAATTGGTGAAATTATGCTCAAATGATCTCGGGGTCCATGGAGCTTAAAGTTACTCGACATTCGTCTTCTCAGGATAAGGGAAAGCCCCGAAAAAACCTGATCCGGGTAAGTCACCCTAAGCGAGATTCGAACTCACGACCTTTTGAACGTGAGGCAGACACGCTACCACCACACTACCCAGGCGGGCCCAGAACAGCTTGTTGAACAGGTAGAGAGAGTCATGTGAATGGAACACATCAGATTGTTTTTACATCTTACTATTACATGATTGTGCTGCCATCTTGCCCTGTCCTAAGGAGTGAAATAAAATATTGATCTAGTTTTCCACTGAACTGATACATTTGATTCAAACCGTGTCCTTGATTGCGCTAATAGTGACATAACATTAGATAAATAAAAAAATCTGATGTAATCCATTCACATGACTTTCTCTATATCTCTGCAATAAATTTTTGTTAAAAAGTTTATGCTTCTATTTACTTCATGCTAAGTGACAAAAAATTAGCAGAAATTATTACTTGCTTCCCTGTAAGTAGGAGCGAAATAAGGGAGTAACATAGGCTAAAGTGATAGCAAAAGATGGTTGCTATGTTCCTTTGTTTGTATGCACAGGAGTTGACAAATTCCTGTATGAGAAAAGTATAAGTTTTTTAAGGCTGAAAAAAAAAAAAACAAGGAATATCTAAAAAAAAACGATCAACTCCACGAAAAAAATGTATATAACATAAATTGTGTGTTTTAACGTGCTCTACATTTTTTGTGTGGTAAGTTTTTGTCTATCTCTTACGGTTTACCAGTAACACAAAACAAAGTAGTCTTCAGAGGCTATTCCCAGAAAATTCAAGATATACATATTATTTGTCAAATATGTATCTTTGATATTTTAATCAAAATCGTTTGGGCCATTTTTTAGAAAATCAAAATTTTCGAAAAAATTTCCATGTGAAGGGTAGTTGGGGGTGCGGGGATTTTCTTGAAAATCTTTGTGTAGCATCCTGGAAGATACTGAACTTAAACACCAAGTTTGGTATTTAACGGACTTTTCGTTTTTGAGCTATGCTGCCCGCAGGCACACACATATACACACACACACGGACATTTTTCTAAAAATGCTTTTTTTTTTTATTCAGGTGGTCTCAAAACATATATTTCCGGTGAAATCTCGGTATGGAATTTTTGGGTGCAATGCAATACCTTCTCTATACACTATGTGCATAGTACGTATAGAGAAAGTAAAAAGGGACAAGGAAGAACAGAATAGCTACTGACCTCTCTTCTGTGAATGCTGATTGCAGTCATTTTACAACTAGCGCTATTTTCATAGCAGTGACAAAATGAATGGAATACTGTACACATTCATATATTGGATGGATTTATTATCAGCCTGAAGAAATACAGATTCTATGGCATCGTCAAAATACAATGAAATTTTGTTACATTTGAGTTTAAATATATACAGAGACTGTAAAAGGAATAATCCAAAATTAATAAGAATAATCCAAAATAGTTTTCTGCCAGCGCCAGGCTGCTTCCTACTGCTGCAGAATGGGACCTGTAATGACAAACAAAAAGCGGCAGTATCTGCACAAGAGAAATATGGTTGCAAAGATAATAATAATAATATAAATAATAATAATAATAATAATAATAATGATTTATAGTTATTTAATTTGCATTCTGTGGAACAAGTTAGAGTTAACAATGTTATTCTTTACAAATCTTGGACGGATTACTAAGAGCCCATTAATAAATAATTTGCCTGCCTTAGTATCGGATGCATACTATCAGACCGCTACTAGATTCGCTGGTTTTGCTCAGAGGCCTCTCTATCAGGCTTGATGTTGTTCTTTTAAGTGCCGTAAATCTACAACACGGGACCAACGGCTTTACTTCCCTTCTGAAGGAAGCCATGCTAAGGATTTTTACACCCGTCATTACACCGGGTTTAAACCCGCGACCTTGGGTATATGAAGTTAGAATGGTAACCATTACACCACGGAGGACGACTCACGGTTCTGATATCATAAGCACAGCATTTGATAGTAATTATTTCTCACGATAGCTTCTAAATAGGCGATTTAGCAAAAGGTTTATTATAAACCGGAGTAGGTTCCAATTTTGTCTGCGAATTTCGCTTTCCTTGTTTTTGATTTTGCTATTCGAGAAATTACAAACACCACACTCGTATTGACCATTATACTGGTTTAAAACTTACTATTTAATTGAGCATTTAACACCATAAAATTACTTAAATTAGTACCCTAACTTATGTATTGAAACATTTTCTTTTCCTTGTTTTTTTTTTTTTTTCTACTATTCGAGAAACTACAACCCAACACCACAAACATATTGACCATTATACTGGTTTAAAACTTAGTATCTAAATTTACTGCTTAATTGTCATTTAACACCACTTAAATAAGTACCTTATCCTATGTATTGAAACATTTCCTTTACTTTTTTTTTCTTCTGCTATACGAGAAACCACAACCAAACACCACACACAGGTTTAAATCCTACAGTCCAAATGTACTGCTTAATTGACATTTAACACCACAAAATGCTTTTGGGTGCACAATTAACGCACAATAGCTGTGCATATCTCGGAAATGTGTGATCCAAATATGACAGCTTGACAAAGACGTGTTTCACCAACCACAATGCATTAGGATAAGACATTTCCTATCTATTTTCTCTATATCCGTGGCTTCAGCAAAACGTTAGACATTTCTGTCCTGTGGTCGAAATCGACACATTTAAACGAGCCTTCATAGCCCTTGCTATTGGCCCTGGAGAATAGTCAGGAACATGAGGTGCGTTTAGAAACGGTCAAAGGCAGATACGATATGTAAATCAAGTTGATTACTCTTCAAAATTGGCTCAGCGGAGTTAATTGTACGTCGATCCCTGAATATTAGGTAATATGTTTAGTTACAGAATCGCCTAATACTGGCAAATTCTACATTTGCTCAAATTCTGGGGTTGAACTCATTTGAGGGATTATCCGGGGTAATGTGTGTGAATTTCAGGAAGTTATGTCGGAATTACGAAGACAGACACCGTCAACTAGGATGAGGTTAAAAAAAAAAAAATAAAATAAAAAAATTATGGATCCCCAATTGGCGGGACAAGAATATTGGGAAACAGTATACAATTCATATTAACGAGGGATGAAGTCCGAGAAGCAGAGAAGATTCAGGTACAGGGGAAATAACGATGATAGCATAACAGGACAATGGTTTCCAAAAGGCCCTGGAAACGACAGTCAAAATATTTAAGAGGCGAGAGTCGCTTAATAGAGAAAGTCGGGAGAACTCCCAATAATAAAAATAAAAACTGCATCACAAACAAGATGTCGTCGGCTCCATTGTGTACTGGTTATTACACTAGCCTTATACCAAAGATCGCGGATTCAAACCCGGCGGAGGACGATGGCTTTTATCAGGCGTAAAAGTCCGTAACATGGCTTCCTTAGGAGGGAAAGTAAAGCCGTTGGTCCCGTGTCGTAGATTTACGGCACATAAAAGAACGTCCAGCTTGATACAGAAGCCTCTGACCAAAATTAAGCGGTATTTCACGATCAACTAGAATGGCGTCCATAAAGTAAAAGGGAATTAGTATCAGATAGCTTGTAAGGCCGTACTTCGAAAAAATATTCTGTTCACATAAAATCCTGCATCACACATTGGAAAGAGGAGCCAAAAGTTCCATTTCATTCCTACAGGACGTACGCTATCATTAACCCAGACCTTTGTTGGCAAACTGTTGATTTGTTTTGATGATGCAATGCCTCATTTATACATTTTCTTGTCTCTCTTATGTACAGTAGGACTTTCATTGCCATTTAAAATGTCAATGAGGCAGAATTGAAATAAGTTTTTGAAGACATGTAGAGTTCTTGGGCATATTTGCCAAATAGCCACAGTCAGTCATTACATTGCATTGTATTTGGCTGGCACCAAGGGGAAATGTGACACCTGGAAGAGAGACAGTTAAATTAAAGTACACACTGGGCTAGGACATTAGGCATGAGACAATGTGTGAAAATTCATGCCTCTGTATGTGTGCAATAGGGTTGCACCCCCACCTCCAAGGGGCACATGACTAGTGCTTATGTAAAATGTGGGCTTGCTACAGAGAAGTGACAATGTTAGCAAAGAAATGCTTAGTAGTGTTGTCATTCCTAGTTGGGCAGCTCAGGTTCATTGTATTCCACACCAGCAATCCCTGACACTATTACAATAAAATTAGGAAATTAATATTTATTTATATTGATGAGAGTTTCTTTAATACTAATCTTGAACCTGTCAAAATATTATAATATAATTTAAAATAGAACACAAAGGTTTCTGGACACACCATAAGACTTGAGATGCCTCATTTGTGAATAGATACTAACAGAGTAAAAGTTGATGCAATATCATCCATTTTTCACTTGTCTACGTATCACTCCACTATTCCTCCCAATTTCTAATACAGCAGAATCGATCTAATGTGGACTGAGAGATTGTTGATTTATTGAAATGTCTAGTTTCACAAAATAAGGAGTCTGTTATTCACAACTTGTAACATAATATGTACTGCAAATTACTTAATTGCATAAACTTATATCAGTATACACTCTTTCCACACCACCAAACCTGGATTTTGGACCTCTCCTGTTCTCACTCTATGATTATGGTCCATCGAGCTCCTAAAACCATGGCAATTTTACTAATGATTTCCCCTTTGTCCAGTCTCTTTAACACATCCAATTTAAATTTAACTCTAATGCTAACTTGCTGTCTTTTCTTCTCATTCAATATTTTCACTGGCAAAAACACAACCCAGCACAATAACTTAGAGCCTGAAATCTGAGAAAGTTAAGCTTACTACGTATATTCTGGATAAAGCCAAACCTTCAAACAAGTTTGTGTGTTACATTATTAATAACAAGCATTTGATTTCATGACAATAGTCTGCTAACCACACTATTCAAGGGTTCCAACATAAATTCCAAAAAGGTCTGTCAACAATTACTGCAATTGCACAGTTTGCACAACAAGCATCCATGAAGTTAAAGAATAACGAAAAGGTTGGAATCTTAGTTTTTGATTTATCAATAGCATTTGATCGTGTAGATATCCTCATTCAAAAATTAGATAATTGTGGTGGAATAGTGAATAATATAAATAATATCAACTCTCCTACATACAAACTACCTAAATGGCTATCAAAAACATTCAACTCTTTACCTACCTTCCAAAGTCTCAGCATAAAAAACGCCATGGAACAAATCAGGCAACTTTCACAGATAAATATTGATGGTATCGTTTGATGTTACTGCATTGTTCCCTAGCATACCAACAGAAGAACTTTAGCAACTTCTAGAGCATTGGTTAAGAAACAATAATAAATCCATCGCACAAACTGAAGACTACGTAAAACTAACTAAGCTATGCTTCGACCAAAACAACTACTCTTTCCAAGAAAAAGTCTTCAAGCAAACCACTGGACTAACCATGGACAGCCCTCTGTCACCTTTCTTAGCAGAATTATATATAGTTATTTTGAATGCAAATCACCATTTCCCACAACTTTTCAAAATCTGGTGCAGCTATGTAGATGGTATTTTTGCCATAGTTCCAATAAAACTTGCAGAAGATACCCTAAAATTACTGAATTTACAAACGCGATCCATAAAATTCAATATGGAAAAAGAAGAAAATGGTTGGTTACCCTATCTGGATATTAAAATCATTAGAAACAACAGTAAACTTACTTTTGGCATCTTCAGAAAACTACATAAAGAATAGCCACAACCCTATAGCACATAAACATGCTGTCCTAAATAGCACTATCCACAGACTTGTACACCTACCTCTGGAAAATGAGAAATACCAACACATCCTACAGCTAGCCATCAAAAACGCTTACCAAAAAACCCTAATAGATAAGAAGAGTAAGAAATTTTAAAGCCCAAAACATATTCGAGGAATAGCAATGCTCCAAAATCCACAAGAACCACAAACATACATCACTTACCACCCTTGTGCACACCGTATATTTAAAAGAATCTTAAAAAGCAAAACATCACCTTAGCGCCTCAGAAATTTTTGAAAATTTTTCCATGTAAAGTGTAGTTAGGGGTGGGGGGATTTTCTTGAAGAGATCAAACTTAAATACCAATTTGGTATTTAACCAAATTTTCGTTTTTGAGCTATGCTGTCCACAGACGGACAAACGGATGGACAGACACAGGACCTGTTTCTGAAAATTTTTTTTTTTTTGGATTCTGGGGCTCCTAAAATATTTCCGGTGAAAAACCTACATCAAATTTTTGGGTAGAATACAATACTTCTCTATCCCTATGGGTTCATCTGGACATCCTACAGAAAAGGTGCACTAGAATAATTTTTAGCTTAAAAAATCTGATGTGTTCCATTCACATCACTTTCTCTACATCTCTGCAACAAATTATTGCTAAAAAGCTTATGCTTCTACTTACTTTATGCTAATCGAGAAAAAAATAGCAGAAATAGTATTACTACTCGCTTCCTTTTAAGTAGAAGCGAAATAGATTAAAGTGATAGTCAAAAGCTGGTTGCTATGTGACTGAAGTTCCTTTTTTGTATGGACACGAGTTGACAAATTCCTATAAAGTTTTTCCAAGCTGAAACCAAAAACAAGGAATATCTAAAAAGCGATCAACTCCACGAAAAAAATGTATATAACATAAATTGTGTATTTTAAAATGCTCTACATTTTTTGTGTGGTAAGTTTTTGTCCATCTCTTACGGTTTAGCAATTATGCAAAATTCCGTAAAATTGATCCAGAATAAAGTAGTCTTCAGAGGCTATTCCGAAAATTCAAGATATACATTTTATTTGTCAGTGAATATCTTTAATATATGATATTTCAATCAAAATTGTTAGAGCCATTTTTAAGAAAATAAAAATTTTCGAAAAAAGTTCCATGTAAAGAGTAGTTGGGGGTGGGGGATTTTCTTGAAAAGCTTTGTCGCATCCTTGGAAGATACCAAACCTAAATACAAAGTTTGGTACAGATACACACAAACACGGACATTTTTCTAAATGTTTTTATTCAGGGGGTCTCAAAACATGTATTTCCAGTGAAATCTCGGTATCGAATTTTTGGGTGCATTACAATACCTTCTCTACACACCATGTACATAGTACATGGTAGAGAAAGTAAAAATAATTATTCAGGTGTAGATATTTTCAAACAAAATAAAATGTTCACAAGGTGTTCACTATATGTATATAAAGCTATTCTTTTTGGTGTAAAAATGCTAAATTTGAAGATTTCTGATGTTCATGACTACAATACCAGACATGACAATGACTATTTCAGAGAAATACTTCTAAAAAGTCTAGTGACAAGATGTTTTTGTGATGGGTCAAATTTTATATAATAGATTGCCAGCAGCAATTTAGTCACTATGGTACCAAACAGTTTCAAAACAAGCTACAATACTTCTTGATTGATAAATGTTTGTATAAAGTTGATAATTTGTAAATACCCCCTTAGTTATTGAGTGTATGTGTGTACCTATACATGTTTAATTTTATATACTGTATTTTCTTTGACTATGTCAGAAGCTTGTAAAAGTGCATTGACAGCTAATAAAGAATTGAACTGAATTGAAAGGTATCGAATACATGGTCAGTCCTTTGGTTACTGAGAGAGAATATCGTAGGTTGTATTTCCATGAATATAACAAAACCTGTCACCAAATTAGTGTTAAATAATTCAGCATCTGAAAAATGTGCCTTAACACATGAGTATCAACACTAAAATATACAGTAATTAAACTTTATCTATACTTTATACCAGATAGTGGATTATAATAATCATAATAATAATTATTACAGTGAAGTTTAACAAAATAAAATATAATGCAAAATCTGATGTGTACCATTCACATGGCTTTCTCTATAGGTCTGCAACAAATTATTCTTAAAAAGCTTATACTTCTATTTACTTTATCCCACCTTGTTTAGCCTTTTTATGGCAGGCGGTAGCCTCCCTTTGCCCTGTGCTGGCCTCCCAGATGCCAGTTCACTTAAATTCCTGGCTTCTCTGGTTACAGCAGGTATAGAATAGAGGACTCCGGTCCATATATTCTGTATGTCGATGATTCCCTTTGAGGCTACTACATGAAGCTTCAGCCCTCCCATATGTGGAAGATGTTATTAGGCACCGGGCTCAAAAATTCTATGCCAGATTGGGCAACCATGAGAATGCACTTGTCAGATCTCTGGGGGAGTACTTACCCTCTGAACGCCGAAAGAGGCGGTTCCGGGTTCCCTGCATGGCTTGTGGGCACCCCCGGTAACAACGGCTTTAAACCAGCCAACAGCGTAATAGCTGAACAAAGCACTCCCCCCTCCCATTGGGAGAGGTCTATCAAAATTTCACCACCATAATTAAATAAAAATAAACACCAGCGGAACAGAGGAAAGGATGCTGCTCCTGAAAATGCAACCGCTCGAGGAGCCTACTAGCGCTACCTCCTTAACACCAACACTCTCCAAAATTAAAACCTCAACCTTCACTCATTCCCGTGGTTAAACCCTTACCAGGGTAGGTACACAGCAACAACACCTAGACTCACCACGAGCCTACCAGACACGCACGCACTTTATGGTAATGAGAAATAAAAGCAGAAATAGTGTTATTACTTGCTTCCTTGTAAGTAGAAGCGAAATAAGGGACTAATATAGGTTAAAGTGATAGTCAAAAGCTGGTTGCTATGTCAATGAAGTTCTTTTGCTTATATGGATAGGAGTTGACAAGTTCCTGTATGAGAAAAGTATACGCTATTCATAGCAGAAACTAAAAATAAGGAATGTCTCAAAAACGACGAACTCCACGAAAAAAATGTATGTAACATAAATTGTGTGTTTTAATGTGCTCTACATTTTTTGTGTACTAAGTTTTTGTCCATCTCTTACAGTTTAGCAGTTATTCAAAATTCAGTAAAATCCATCCAGAATAAACTACTCTTAAGAGGCTATTCCCAGAAAATTCAACATATACAGTTTGTCAGGTAAATATATTTGATATACAAAATTTTAATGAAAATCGTTAGAGCCATTTTTGAGAAAATCAAAATTTTCGAAAACAGTTCCATGTAAAGGGTAGTTGGGGGTGGGGGGATCTTCCTCAAAATCTTCGAGTCGCATTCCTGGAAGATACTAAACCTAAATACCAAGTTTGGTATTTTACAGACTTTTCGTTTTTGAGTTATCGTGTTCACACACACGGACACACACACACACATGGACCTTTTTGTGCAAATGCTTTTTTTGGATATTGGGGACCCTAAAACATATATTTCCGGTGAAATCTCGGTATCAAATTTTGGTTGGAGTGCAATACCTTCTCTATACACTATGTACATAGTGCGTATAGAGAAAGTAAAAAGGTAATCAAATTAGACAGAATGTTGAGATATTGGGATTCTACTGTTTTATTTATATATAGTTGGAAAGGACTGGATTTAATTTATATCCTTGCCTGAGGCTCTTCTCTTTAACACTCAATTATTTGTGTTCCAATAGTGTTCAATAAAAACAAACATTCTTACAACCCATAGTGACACGTTTTTCTATTAGTAAATTACAAGGCAAATACCAAATATGCAACTCTTATCCGTATAAATATTTATTACATATATATTTTATAAATTACAATAATATGCAACCTGATAATAATCATCACAGATACATTTTGGTTGTAAATATTATCTACAATTATAATGCAATCAATAAAACTTAGGATGAAATATTTTATTGACCTCCAGTCCAAATTAAGCTATGATGTACTTGAGGTTTGTGTTACACTGTCTGTTTTTTTATACAAGTCTCATTCTTGATACTGTAACAAGCTGCAAAAACTTTGCCATCAAAACCTCAACTAATCTTACCATTGCATCTATGAGAAACTGAAGGGTTTACTCATGAAGGTTAATGTACGTCACTCATTCTATTAGATAACTGCATAAGTCAGGATATGCGTCATATATAACATGCACAGTAAATACAAATCAAATTAAGAGGAAGAAATTAAAATACTGATGCCTTATAATTATATCCCAGTAAATCAATTTATTTTAGAATTATACCAAGGAACCTCTAATTGACTAACATTCTGTTTTATCCATCCTCTTCTGGGTATCTAATGAGTTACAAATCTTTCTAAATTTGCTCGAGACCTTTAAGACAGAACATTTTGCGTCAAAAAGCACATTTTAATTTTATATTTGTCACTGGCAATTGTAGCATGCTGCAGTGAAATGCACCAGTTAATGCTACCTACAAATTCCCAAATTAAAGCAGAACGAGTATGATACAGTCTTCTAGTGATATATACCAGAAAAATATTCCTGCAACCTGTAGCTGTGTTTAAATATTATGATTTTTGCAGTAATTATGTGTAATCACATCTTATATGCTGAATTTGCTATATTACAACATAGCAACAGTAAAACAAAATTTGCACAATTTAGTAGTAACCTGAATGTTTATAGATAGGTACAGTTTAAATAAATATTAAGTCAGTTCACATTAGGTGTTATACTTCTACATATTTCATAAACAACTTCCATGAGCTTAATAGCAGTGCATTATTTGTTCCTAAATAAAATTCTTCACATATCAAGATGTGAACTTTCCAATATTAATACAGTTCACTGGTATTCCAGAAGCATGCAACAAATTTTATCCTTAAGAATCTGCAAGTTCACAACTTTTTTTTTTCTTTTTCTTTCGAATTTTTCCTAAATTATTAAGGTTTCTGTTTTGTCAAAGAAATTGCTGCATAATTGTGTAATCATACACATTTTACCACTAAAATAAATAAATAAAAAAAATCTCACTTCCTGAGCTTACATAAAGTAAATTAGCTGCCCTCTGCAATCCTTAAAGCAGGCATCACCAACTTGTACTTTGAGTAAAGCAGAAAGAGTAACCTTGCTCAGTGCTTGACTGAATCATCTACTGTGCACTAAGTATGCCTCAACTGCAAGGAAACATGCAACATTTTTCATTTGTAATATATAACTGTAGGTTCATGATTGGTAGAATTGCTCTAACATAAATTGTCTCCTATTGATAATTTTGATATTTCAGATGTGAGCATATACATATTTTCATAAACATTTGCAAAAAACTGATGGTAATTAACATAGCATAACAACAAGCTCCTAAACTTGGCCAATACCATTGTAAACACATTATAATGCTGATAAAATAAGAGTGTAATTTGCAACAATGAGTATGAACAGCTTCTTGGTAACTAATTGGTATCTAACACAATTTGAAAAAACCTTTCACATTCAAAGCAGTGAATATGAACAGGCCTCTTAATAACTAATTGGTATCTAACACAATTCAAATGAAGTTTCACACTTATAGCAGTGAATGGCAAGTAAATGGTATTAATTTAAACAAACTCCAAAGTTACACTACCTTTTAATCTGTGCGGTAGGTGGGAAAGTGTGTAAAATTCCTAAGTGTCTACCTTTACCACTTGGACATTCAGGCACCAATAACAATGGATACTCCTCTTGCTCCTGCCACCAACTTTGAAGTTCACGCTGTTATCTGTTTTTGACAGCAGAAAGTAAGCAAGCAACACATTGATAGTTGTGTAGTATGTATGAGACAAGATCAATGGTTTCTCAACATCAATCATTTATTGAAGGGAGAATGTTACATGATGAACAATGAAGTGTTTAACCTCCACCTCTGGTGTTCTGGGGAGTGAAGGGTCAGCACACAGAATCAGTGTCTTACACTTGATGAAATTCTGTTTCAACTTCCTCTGAATACTGAAATAAGCCATGCAGCACTTTACAGGATCATTTCTGAGGATCTGCATCTATTAAAAGAGTGTATAAGATGGGTTACTATTTTCTGTTCATCTTAGGTTGATCCCCGCCAACGTGGTCAGTGGGCCGCAGTACTTCACAGTAGCAACATG
Source organism: Hymenopus coronatus (assembly GCA_030762935.1). Taxonomy (NCBI): domain Eukaryota; kingdom Metazoa; phylum Arthropoda; class Insecta; order Mantodea; family Hymenopodidae; genus Hymenopus; species Hymenopus coronatus. The sequence goes on along the minus strand of CM060881.1, from coordinate 169,319,242 downwards.
CACAGTACTGTAATACCAGGCTAATAATCTAAATGACAGAATAAATTTATTCTTAAATGGTATAATATTGACCTACGAGTTTAACAAATGCTATTTATACCATTAAACAGAGGTGTAAGACCCAGCATGCAATTCGTACGAGTCACCTGATTTCCGCAAATTGTTTACACAGTAATGGTTGCTTGCAGTTCGAACATGTAATGACAGAAGAAGCGTTGTTTGGGGAGACGGACAGTTTTAAGTGACAGGAAAGCAGCAGTACAAACAGTTCAGACGACCATTCCGATCTGGAGGGAATAGAGCCGCTTCCAGAGAGCTAATAAATGTAAGTTATTGCATACATGTTATTTATTTTTTCGCACGTGTGTTTAGATGTATTTATGACATGTGCACGCATCTATTTTGATATGACTATCAATTTTATCACCATTATACTTAACAAAATAATTTAGTTACTGTTTAAATTGTCAGAATAAGGGGTCTGTTCGTTTTACATTACAATATGCCGCATGTGCATGCCACATGGTCGAGAACGTATGACAGTATTTCTAGCGCAAATTGCAGAAGGCTACACTGCAACGGTGCACTGGTCGCCTGGGGTTGTTTTGACAAGGATTAACTTAAGGTTGAACTGGGTTTATCTTGCTTTCACATCAACACAAAGAGCACAGAGTTAATGCTGCAATGCAGTTTTTTGAGGATGAGGTAGACAGTTTATTCAACTCTATTAATGACTGGGAACAAGAGATGGATCCATCACTGGAAGACAAGAATATGGTGTGGAAACGAAAGATTGAGCCAATGCTAAAAAAGATAAAGCTGATGTTCCACTCAAAATTTGGTCCAAAAAATGTTATGCAACATGATTGTTGTGTACTATTTCTCCGTTCCATTCTCACAGGAGTGTGTATTGGTCTAAATATTTCTCGCATGCACTTGAACAGCTGATAGAAAATGGTGGAGGTTGCTGATCCACAATTATTTATGTTCACTGTCGCAAGCTAAGTTTATGAAACCATTGCAAGAGCATATTATAACACAAAGAAAAAATCAATAAAGAGGCGTTGGTGGACTAGACCATGGCTGGTACGTAGGAATGCAGGCCAAGGAAGAGGTGTACTACATATGCTGCAAAATGAATTCGTTTCTGACTGTAAATTATTTTAACTTCCTTAGAATGGACGAAAATTTGTTTGGAAAGTTGCTGTCCTTAGTTGCGGCAAAAATCACTCGCCAAGACACAAATATGAGGCAGCCCATGCCAGCAAATCAAAGGCAGTGCTTTCATATTTTTGTTGAGAAAAGATGGTTAGGAACAAATGGATCCGATAAAATACATTTGCAGGGGTTCTAAATACCAGAATCATTATTTCATAAATTTCAAAACAATGTGTATTTTAACCATAGCTCAGCTACTATAACCCTATTATTTAGGAACAAAGTCTACAAGAAGCAGCCGAACCTACAAACAATCACGTGGGCGGGAAGCAAAACCCAGCACTAGCTCCTGTCTAATTCCGTAATTACCACCAGGTCGCTCATTGGTTTATTTCATACATTTGGACCAACAATTAGAAACCACTGTATCCTGTTTATAGCAAACTGGAATTGGACCAAAAACTAGGATGGAAATTGTATACAATGAAATTACCTGATGTCCCATGATCCAATTTGTAGTTTGAAAGTATGGACCAAATTATTTGACTGTGGGACATTGGCTTAAAAGTTCAGGAATCAGCAAAAAGATGGCTAGCCAGTTTGACACCTGAATAACAAAACTGTTTTCACAGCACCAAAAATATATTGAGATACAAGGAGATTATGCAGAAAAATAATACTGAATGTAGCTTTAAAAATATGTAATTTTTTAAATATTTGAATGTTGTGTTGTTTATGTAAAAAAAAAAAAAAAATAGTGTAACTTACTTTTGAAACTTAATACTTAATAGTTGAAGCAATACTGAAATACAATCAATGTGTGCCACTTTCTATAAACAACAAAGATTCCTCCTTGGCAGGGAGGAGTGGAGTTGGATGTTTTCTGTTCACTACGTTAAAAACTGATATGCAAAGCAATGTGCAGGGAAAGAGACACAGAAACCGCTTTTTAATTGATGTCACATGTTTACCCTATGCAGTGCACAGAACAAGCTAATTTTCTTTAGCACAAAATCAAGTTAATTGGTGATGGCTACTTTAAATGATGATCACTGAAGATTATTATTATAAAAAGTAAGAAAGAACTTAAAATAGAAACCTGAACCAATACATGTTTTATACGTTTTGGTTGATCAACATCGGCTACTTTTAGGAATTAAAAAACTCTAACACCTCAAAAAGCTATATTCTTAGTTACTCTTCTGGACTACAATAACTTGACTCTCGTGTATCCTCTTAGAGTATTTCTGAATTCACATAAAATTATATGACTATAATGAAATTATAATATATGATTTTTATACATTTTTAACTTGCTAAAATAACAATACTAATGTACAACACTAGTTAAAATATGTTACAAAGGGAAAAATATTTTTGAGAGTAATTTCTTTAATGAGGTTGTCGTTCAACTCGGACATATACGATAAGTCTATTTTTTTCTGTTACTATGCCTTATATCCATTAGTGTCATAAATATTAAGGCTTATTCAAAAATTACTTAAAACAATGTAACCATAAGTTAAACCAAATTTTAGAAAAGCACATTCCAAAAGTTTCACTTATGGTTCACAAATATGATTACTCAGTAAACAATGTGGTGATGGTTATGGTAAAAGAAATTATACTTAATAAAATTATGCATAAGAATTCTGACTCTTAAATGTTTCAGACTTATCTCTTGCGACCCTTGTTTGTTTGATGAATAAATAGTATGTTCATTTATGTTTGTATAAAAATGGAGAAGAGTAACCAATCACTTATACTGTTTGTCTTTCTGACATCAATTGAAACGTCTGACATATGCAAGTTCACTTCAGTTAATGTCACAGTAATTTTTGAATGACCAAGTACAAGCAAACTTTATCCTGGAAAATTAGTTTTCAAATGCATGGTTCCCAACATGGTAGTGTGTTTGTCATTAACTGGCAGATACTTCTTTAGGGGCTGGAGTAGGTTCGGCTGCAATAGGAGTTCCCTCTACGCACTTCCATAGGCCATATGTTTTTCCAACAGTGGTCTGCCATAAGCGGAGTGTTCCGTCTTCTGATCCAGATGCATATAGTTCACCATCAGGTGAAAAGCGCACACAATGCACAGGACCAAAGTGACCCTTGAAAGATTCTGAAAGTCAGAAAGCACAGCATTTTAAAAAGCTAATTTCTCAGCAACATTTCACACTTTCAGTGTACACCAGTGCTTCTGCGCTACTTAGTAGCTCTATCCCTTACGTATAAAAATGTAAATGTTGTGTTATTTATGCATGCTCTTTAACGACTGTGGTTCTCAGCATCCCATTCTAAACTGGGCGTGAAAGACCGCTTCATTTTGCTTAGAGGCCTCTCTAGACATGAGGTTCTTTTACGTGCCATAAATCTACAACATGGGACCAACAGCTTTACTTCCCTTCTGAAGGAAGCCATGTTAAGGATTTATACACCCAAAACAATCCATCGTCCTCTGCCAGGTTTGAATCCGTGACCTTGGGTATGGGTATATGAAGTTAGTATGGTAACCATTACACCACGGAGGGCGACCCCTTACACACAGGTCCAGTTTATAGACATCATGATAATGAAGGGAAATAAAAACACCAAAGGTAAAATAACAGTATAAAACAAATTAAAATTAAAAGCAGGACGTCAATTAAAAAAACAACTGGTGGCTAAAAGACACACTTGAATCTAAAATAGTTAAAATCAGAGCAAGAAGCATACAAATAACTAAAATGTGGCCGACGGATTAAAATTAATGCATGGGAAGTCAGATAAAATTATTAAAACCCATGAACCTCTGCTCCAATAAAAGCAATAAAGGGAAACTAAATTTTTATTCAAAATGTCAAAGAAGATAAAAAGGTAAAAACTCCAGCACCCGCTCTGAGGTCATCAGCAAGAACCTCCGCGAGGGAGGCCGACAGATGCAATGTTGAGCGAAGGACTACTAGAGCAGCACATGCCGTACTGACAATAATGCCCCACAGAGCAGACAGATAGGAACAGGATCACTCTTAAAAATATAACTCTACAGTTGAAACTCGCTCATACATTATTCATTTCAACATTTTTCGCACATATATACTAAAATTTTAGGAACAGTCGTTCTCCATTAAAATTTTTCTCAATTATACATTTTGGTTATACGTTTTCTCCGTAATGCGTCACTTTTTCTGATCCCCATACACAAAATTTACCTGTTTATTCGTTTTTAAAAAAATGTATGGTGGTATTCTTGCTGTGTATAGCCTTAGAATTGCCTGGTTTGCAGTTTTCATTGACACTTATTGTTTCATTGTCATCATATGGTTCCAACAGTCACTTATCTATTTTATGTGGAATTAAGAGTTACAAACAGGAAAAGAAACATGTGTGAATATCAACCAGCAAGGAAGAAAACAAGAAAATCCTTAACCCTTTGGTGTAAAATTAAAAATTCTGGATGAGGTCCATGCCAGAAGAGAAAATCAGTTACATGTTTTCTCATTTATACAGTATTTTAGTAGTCTCCCTTGAAAAACGTATAAGTGAGATTCCATTGTATGTGTAAAATTACAGTAACTAATGCACAAGCGAGCCAATTGCACCTCCTCCCGACGGGATTTACGAGAGGAGGTTACTCAGGTAACAGGTAGATCCTGGGCTAGTTTATAGATATATTGAATCTCTTATTTCTCTCTTTCCTAATATATCCCTATTATTTTAATATTCTCTTCCCTTGTTGTTCCTAGCATTTTAATTATAATTATACCTTTAATTAAATGATTCCAGTTTTTATTCTGTATAACATCTCTATCTTTTGACCATTTAATATCTATTACAAAGTGAAATTTATCCTTAATTTTTCCACTTAACTTCTTCTTCCCTGTAATAATTTCTTGGTTGTTTTAAAAATAATACATTTGTTTGCATCCGTGCAAAACCCATCCTTTGAAACTGATCAAATATGTCAGTTTTTCTTTATCTCCCAAATTTTTCAAACTATTTTATAAAATAGAAAGAACACATCTTCAATGCTACTCCTTATCTCCTGTTTCTCTGTATTTTCCATCCTTGGTCTTACTTCTTTCTAAAACCTGATTATTAATTCTTCTAGCACCTTTTATGCTTCTCCAAACCAACTCTCACTTCCTGCTATATCTGTCTCAAACTTTATTATGTCAAAGTCATTTGAATTTAGAAATCTATACCAGTGCTTCACAATTATTTCCCCCATTATGTTTTTTCTGCCCACCCTTCCTACTCTCCTTGGCAAACTCTTTGGTAAGCCTAAAACTTCCCTACAAGGCATTTTATACACGTCAATCTTTAACCACCCCTTTGACACTTTTCAACTTTTTATTCCCTACAACTTCTTTGAGTCTACAATCACTTTATAGAGCCTTTCTGATCATTTCATTGACAATGTGGAAGTTTTTCATTGTCATTTTACGTTTATTTATATTGTTTCTCCCATGTCCCATATCCTGAGAATCTCTTCCCAATTATTCAATTATTTCACTATTTTGATTGATTCTCACATTATCAACCAACTCTATCGCTTTTAATTTTGTACCTTTCTTAAACACCATTCATTATCTTTTGACTTTTTATGATTCAACCTTAAATCCTGCTACCAGTTAATCTGCAAGCAGTAGATAATGCTGGTATCTCTTTCTTTCCATTAACTGGACAATGCTTATTGCTTTTCATTATTCCATCTAAAGTATTTATAAATAAATAATATTGGAAATAGAGAAAAACATGTGTCTGTTGAACCCAAGGATGTACATGTAATTTCTAGTTTTATTCCTTTCATATTAAACACAACATTTATTTCCCTCATACAGTTTATGCATCTCCTTATTAAAAGTATTACTAACTCCATTTTTCCTCAATATGAGGGCTAGAGCATCTCTATTTACAGTGTTGAAAGCCCATTCAAAAACACTATGTACATAGTAAGTGTAGACAAAGCAAAAATCTGTGTTCCATTCACATGACTTTCTCTAGCTACTTTGCAACAGATTATTTTTACAAAAGCTGATCCTTCTCTCTACTTCATGCTAAACAGAAGATAGCAGAAAAGGTTATATTAATTACTTCTTTATAACTAGAAGGGAAAAACACTAGGCTACAGTGATTATGAAATCCTCAATATTCAAGGTATACATTTTATTTGCCATCTTTATTATATGGTATTTTAATGAAAATCATTAGATTTTTGAGAAAATCATTAGATTTTTGAGAAAATCAAAATTTTTGAAATTTTATTCATATAAAGAGTGGTTTGGGGGGGGGGGGATTTTCCTCAAAATCTGTGTGTTGTATCCTTGAAACACACTAAACTTAATTACCAAATTTGATATTTTACCAACTTTTTGTTTTTGAGTTATCTTTGCGCACATGTACATGAACAGACCTTTTGCCAAAAATGTTATTTTTGGAGACAGGGATCCTAAAATGTGTATTTTTGGTGAAATTTAGTATCAACTTTTTAGGTGGAATAAAATACCTTTTCTCTGCCTTCCATGTAAATTATGCATATGTGCTAGAGAAAGTAAAACGGCATGACTTATGCCCAATGCTTGTATTAAACATTAATACATGTATGTCTATAATAGAACTAATAGAACTGGATAATAATTTCAATCAATATTTTAGTTTATGTACAATAATGCTGTTACAAACTTGACACCAGGTGCCAAAACATAAGTTGTAATAGAGATGTTACCAATTTATTTGTCAGCATCATTTCCCTCAGCTGTTGCTTATCTTACTCAAAATTCCAAACTATTATTCCCTTACCTATTTCTGTTCCAGTGGTATAATCAAATTTATACATCTTGAGATCTTCACCTCCACATACAAAAATTGTCTTATCAGGATGAAGTGATGCAGAATTAACCTGTGTTGGAACCGTAAACTCTCGTATCTTCCTCAAACTGCAATCAAACCATATTTAAATCATTAGAAATGTTTTCCATTGTCTTGCAGATGCACAACCAAATTATATATGCCAAAAGCTGAATTACAATTCATTGCTCTTAGAGGAAGCAGGTAGAAAAACACCATGAAACAGAAAATGAACACAGGATGCTCATCACCCCTCCCCTATTCGTGGAAAAATATATGTGCTGCTTTTTATTTTCATTGCAGAAATGAACTTTCCTCATTTACTGCTTGCTACATGCAAAGCTTTAAAGTTTATGATTATACAAACCTGTAGAATATGCAATCTACGTAAAAAATGTGGTTTACCAGGAAAACCCAGAATCATTTGGGAAATTTAATACTATATCGGCATGCTGCCATTGTAGCTCACTGGTTAGGGAAACTGGAGAATAAGTTCTCTTTTATGTCTACATGATATTTTTATACCTTGAGTTAGCCAGTCATTTTTACGTGGAGTGGAAAACTGGAGCTATGGATTCTTATGAAAGTGTTTAAGAAGGAGTTGAACTTATCATTTACATTATTTAGTTTACACATTTCTTCCCACGATTCCTCACAGAGTTTAGCTTTAAAACATTCTATGTTTTCTTTATTTATAATTCTAAAGCTAGTTACGATGTTTGTTTTTTTGGAATTGGAAGTATAATCCGTTATGGTCTGAAAGTCCATTAACAAAGGATTGCATTTCATGGTACTCCTTTTTAGACATATCTATAAAAATATTGTCGATAGCCATTTTGGAATTATTTTGAATTCTAGTTGCAAAATTGACTGTATGCATAAGATTGTATGATCTTAATAGTGAACAAATTTGCTCTTTTGATTGCTGTCTATCAAGAAATCTATGTTCAAGTCATCACACAAAATAAATTGAATCTTTGGTTGAAGAGCAGTTTTAGAATAATACTAGGTTATGTATAAAGTTGTCAAGATTTCCTGTGGGTGCTCTATATACCACTAATATAATTAGTTGGTTTACTGTGTTAATATGAACAGCACAACATTCAAACATACATGTTCCATACAGTATTTTTCAAGATCAATTACGTTGAAGCTTATACGAGGTACGTCCAGAAAGTAAGTTCCGTTTTAATTTATCTCCGCTGCAGCGCTGCGATCGCAGTTCCGCACATGCGCGATAGACACTCTGTATCAAGGAGAAGAAACGTGCGTCATTTTGAGATCGCTGTCAGCCACATACGCTTTGTTGTGCTTGTTTACAATGTCAGTGTTGATTGAAAATCCCGCCGCTTGTGAAATCAGATCTGTGATTCGTTTTCTGAATGCTAGGAAAGTGAAACCAATTGAAATTTATCGGCAAATTTGCGAAGTTTACGGACAAAATGCGATGAGTGATTCAATGATGAGAAGATAGGTCCAACAGTTCAATGAAGAATGTAGAGAAGTGCACAATGAAGAATGAAGTGGGCATCCATCTTTGGTTACAGAAGAACTGGTTCATACAATTGATGACAAGATCCAGGAAAACCGCAAGTTTACAATTAGTGCTCTCGCTATGGAATTTCCCCAAAGCTCACGATCACTAATTCATGAAATTGTTACCGAAAAACTGAAATTTCGTAAACTTTGCTCACGTTGGGTACCAAAGATTCTTACTGAGCAACACAAAACAAAACAGATTGTTAGTGCACTTCAGTTTTTAACCCGTTATGATGAAGACGGCGAAGAATTTCTGACACAAATAGTCGCAGGAGATGAGACTTGGGTTTCTTACGACACCCCTGAAAGTAAGCGGCAATCAATGGAATGGAGGCACACTTCATCCCCAGCAAAGGTTAAGCCGAAACAAATCTTGGCACCTCGAAAAATGAGGTGCACAGTGTTCTGGGACTGGAAAGGTATCTTACTCATTCATTTCTTACTGCATGGTCAAACAATCAAAGCAGATGTTTATTGCGAGACACTTAGGAAATTGCACAGTGCAATACAGAATAAGCGCCGAGGATTGCTGTCAAAAGGTGTCGTTTTTCTTCATGACAATGCCCGACCACACACTGCAAATGTGACGAAAAACCTCCTACAGGGATTTGGCTGGGACGTGTTTGACCATCCTCCGTACAGCCCTGACCTCGCTCCTAGTGACTTTCATCTGTTCTTACATCTCAAGTCTTTCCTTGGCGGGCAACACTTCAACAATGATGAAGAGCTGAAAGAAAATGCTTCCAACTTTTTGAAGACGCAGGCGGCAAACTTCTATGAAGAAGGTATACAAAAACTTGTGCCACGCTATGACAAATGCCTGCAAAATTTCGACAGTTATGTGGAAAAGTAGTTTAAGAGTTGTAGAATTTTCTGTAATAAATAATTATTCTGTATCTGTACACAATTTAAGTTTATTACCAAACAGAACTTACTTTCTGGACGTACCTCGTATTATTCTTAACAAAGATACTCACACCTCCTATAGACAGTTTTTGTCTACAGTACCAAGCTGCTGTTTTATAACCATCCATAGAAAAATGTAATATTTCCTGTTTTTCTAAATGATGTTCTGTAATACATAAAATATCTGGACTTAAATTTACAGATTTGAAATTAATTAACAATTCATTTACTTTATATCTTAAACTTTGAATGTTTTGGTGAAATACTGTAAGTACTCTTTTTTTAATGACTTGGAATAATGATTATCTGGTTTCTGTTTTATTTTATTCTTTTTATGAGTGAAAGCAAAATAAAAGTATAAAAGTTTAAATCCATCAAGTGAGGAGTATGCAGCTGGGTGTAATAAGAGCATTGCTGCCATTGTATAAATGACTCTACATGTTATTTAGGGTGTCTACCACAAGTTTGGAAGTGTTACTTCTTTTGTCATATTCTAGATGACAGGAGACTTCAGAATTAATTAATTAATGGTGCTATTGCACTGAATAGGTAGTGTTAGTATCTGTATCAATCTTGCAGTTTTGTCCAAACATGATGAAAAAATCTGATGTGTTCCATTTACATGACTTTCTCTACATCTCTGCAACAAATTATTGTTAAAAAGCTTATGCTAATCAAAAAAAAAAAAAAATTAGCAGAAATAGTCTCATTACTTGCTTCCTTATAAGTAGAAGCAAAATAAAAGAGTACCATAGGTTAAAGTGATAGTTAAAAGCTGGTTGCTATGTGACTGAAGTTCATTTATTTGTATGGACAGGAGTCAACAAATTCCTGTGCGAGAAAAGTATATGTTTTTTAAAGGTAAAACCAATAACAATGAATATCTCAAAAACAATCAACTCCACAAAAAAAAATGTATTTGACATAAATTGTGTGTTTTAAGTTGATCTACATTTTTTGTGTATTAAGTATTTGTCTATCTCTTACAGTTTACCAGTTATGCAAAGTTCAATAAAAATCATTCAGAAGAAAGAGGTCTTTAGAGGCTTATCCCTGAAAATTCAAGATATACATTTTATTTGACATGTAATTATCTTAAATATAAGAGATTTTAATAAAAATCGTTGAGACATTTTTGAGAAAACCAAAATTTTTTCTAAATTTTTTCCATGTAAAGGGTAGTTTGGGATGGGGAGATTTTCTTGAAAACCTTTGTTTCACATCCTTGGAAGATACCAAACTTAAATACCAAGTTTGGTATTTAACGGTCTTTTCGTTTTTGAGCTATGCTGTCCACAAACACACAGATACACGCACACAGACCTTTTTCCAAAAATACTTTTTTGGATTCAGGGGGACATAAACGTGTATTTCCGGTGAAATCTCAGGATCAAATTTTTGGGTGGAATACAATACTTTCTCTGTACAATATGTACATAGTACGTGTAGAGAAAGTAAAAAATAGTGCTCAATAATGTAATCAAGTGAAAGTGATGTTCGAGGTTCTTCAGAAACTAGGTAAATCTAAAGGCATCAAACAAGGGTACATTCCAATTCTTGGCAAAAAAAAAAATGTTACTGAAATAGTGGGAAAAGTTATTTGTCTATTTTAATTTGGAAGCAAGTTGCTGAAAAAAAGTAGATATTGCTACATCGTGTTGGAAGAAAACAAAAGTATAGTAGAACCTCATGAATCCGGACAGCCGTTTAATACGTGACAACCTTCACTCAAACTGCCTCCCATTAGTCTCAGTCAGTTGGTCTCCTCATTGTGCCACAGCTAGTGGCAGCTTGTTAACCTTCCCAAGGTTGAAGATAACAATGATGAATACATATCTGCATATATCATTATGAATATTTGAGGCATCTACGCGAGTTAATTATTAAAGAGATTAAAGTCAAAAGAAGATAACAGAAGATCAGTTTCTTCAAACCGTTAAGTGTGTCAAGTGTGATTAATGACAGGGTGCCTTGGAGCTACCATTTTATAATTCTATACTGCACGACAACAAAATCTTGTATGCTAAATAAACTTTGTATTTCTTAAATTTAAAATACATGTTCTTTTTACTGAACAGAGTATTTGAATAACCTTGGTCATTTCATAGGTTATTTTGTTTAATTTGGACAAGCTAGAGGCCCAATTAGACTGGATTAATGAGATTCTACTGTATTTGTAACATATAAGATAAAAGTGGAAATGTGTATTTTATACAATGTTTTCCCAAACTACTAATATGCTGGAGTCATAATTGCACAATATTACAGTAGTTGTGTCATCAAGAAAATGGTCGTCCTTCATGGTGTAATGGTTACCATGCTAATTTCACATACCCAAGGTCACAGGTTCAAACCTGGCAGATGACGATGGATTTTTTTGGGCATAAAAGTCGTTAGCATGGCTTCCTTCAGAAGGGAAGTAAAGCCATTGGTCCCGTGTCATAGGTTTATGTCACGCAAAAGAACCTCAAGCTGATAGAGAGGCCTCTGAGCAAAATTAAGCAGTCTTTCATGCTCAGTATAGAATGGGATGCTGAGAACCACAGTACTTAAAGAGCATCCATAAATAAAACTTCATTTAATTTAATTTAATCAAGAAAATGGGTATTATTAAAACTACAGGGAAGAAATATATTTCTGCATCTTATTAAAAGCATAAATTGCTATTACTATTCCATACCCTTCATTCTCTTTTCCATATTATAAATCATTAACCTCATTTATTGGTTTTCAACACCAACTTTAAAAGTTAATTTACAACTATATGAGCTACCAGTATGTAAAATGTATTATTCCTTATAAATCTATTAAAACTATGAAGAAACTAGAGAAACTAAAAGCTTAAAATTTGAAGACAAATTTTGTAAAGGTTCCACAGGACATCCAGATTGAAAAATATTGAAAATACTAACCTGAGCAGTAAATATTCATATGGAACATGTGTCTTGTAATAAATGTGATCACTTTGAGTTGCTGTGACCTGTCCTAATTAAGACATTTTCTTATAAACAAAATTTGTCATAAAATGTAAACAAAATAGTCCATTTTGTAAGTTTAGCGCACACACAACTTTACTGCCAACTTATTTTTTTTTCATGAAATCTGCAGGTCTTCTGTTCTAATAAGCATGAGTTCCATTTTGTTTCAAATGGTTTATTTGAATCACAAAATCATACTACAGAACTTTTCTCGTTAAAATAAAAAGGGCATGCAGAGAATGTGAAAACACAATCTTTAAGTGTTATAAGACAATATGTGGGTGAGCAAAATGCAAAAGATTTGTTGCAGTGGTACATCAATCATGGTATAATGAGCAAAATATCTTTGTGCCCTATAATTATGTATTATAACGTAAATGGTACATAGGAAACTGATTTTCGGATGTAAAGAACATCCCGATTTCAACGCAGTGCAAGAACAGGAAGCTTTTTGGACTGCACCAAATTAACTCTGGAGATGATGATACGTTCTACATCTTTTGGTGCATGCTGCCCAATATAAGGCATGCAGTTATAAAAAATCTGATGTGTTTCATTCACATGACTTTCTCTACATCTCTGCAACAAATTATTATTCAAATGCTTAGACTTCTATTTACTTCATGCCATTCGACAAAAAATTAGCAGAAACAGTCTTATTACTTGCTTCCTTGTAAATAGAAGCGAAATAAGGGAGTACCATATGTTAAAGTGATAGCCAAAAGCTGGTTGCTATGTGACTGAAGTTCTTTTGTTTGTATGGACAGGAGTTGACAAATTCCTGTATGAGAAAAGAATGTTTTTTAAAAGTGGTATAAAAAACAAGGTATAACTCAAAAACTGGTCACTCCACGAAAAAAATTCATGTAACATAAATTGTGTGTTTTAACGTGCTCTACATTTTTTGTGTGACAAGTTTTTGTCCATCTCTTACGGTTTAGCAGTTATGTAAAATTCCTCCAGAATGAAGTAGTCTTCAGTAGCTATTCCCAGAAAATTCAAGATATACATTATATTTGTCAGGTAAATATCTTTAATACATGAAATTTTAATCAAAATCGTTAGAGCTATTTTTGAAAAAATCAAAATTTTTCGAAAAAAGTTCCATTTAAGGGTAGTTTGAGGTAGCGGGATTTTTCTCAAAATCTTCGTGCATCCCAGGAAGACATTAAACTTAAATACCAACTTTGGTATTTTATTGACTTTTCATTTTTGAGCTATTGTGTTCACAGACAGACACACACACACATGGACCTTTTTCTGAAAATACGTTTTTTTTATACAGGGACCTTAAAACATATATTTCCGATGAAATCTCGGTATCAAATTTTTGGGTGGAGTGCAATACCTTCTCTATACACTATGTACATAGTACGTGTAGAGAAAGTAAAAGTGGTCCTTGAAAACCGTAAACTAATTGGAGATGTTGGAACAATAGTCAAAATACCAAAATGGACATTTCGTTGATAGACCTATACTTGGTGACATGCAATGGGAGGTGCACACCAATTTGTTCCTGGTGCCGGTGGAATCTACGAAGAAGAACACGCTTCTCGCTCTTATCCAGGAGTGGATATTACTAGGGACAACAATATTATCAGACTACTGGAAATCCTATGATGCACTTCAAAATGAGTGTTTCCAGCATCCAGGTCAACCACTCAGTGGAGTTTGGGAGCACTCACCAAAGTAGAGAAATGCATCAAGAGAACCTTAGATGTCTGGCAGGTTAAGACATCACCGTTCAAAAATATGCCGCAGAAGTAAAATGAAAACGCTGTAAATACAGCATATGTGTGTTTGGTTGCAAAAAAAAATCTGATGCGTTCCATTTACATGACTTTCTCTATATCTCTGCAACAAATTATTGTTAGAAAGCTTATATTTCTATTTACTTCATGCTAATCGTGAAAAAAATAGCAGAAACAGTCTTATTACTTGTTTCCTTATAAGTAGAAGCGAAATAAGGGAGTACCATAGGTTAAAGTGATAGTCCAAAGCTGGTTGCTGTGTGACTGAAGTTCCTGTTTGTGTGGACAGGAGTTGACAAATTCCTATATGAGAAAAGTTTGTTTTTTAAAACTGAAACCAAAAACAAGGGATATCTAAAAAACAATCAACTTCATGAAAAAAATGTATATAACATAAATTGTGTGTTTTAGTGTGCTCTACATTTGTTGTGTGGTAAGTTTTTATCTATCTCTTACGGTTTAGGAGCTATGTAAAATTCTGTAAAATTCATCCAGAATAAAGTAAGCTTCCGAGGCTATTCCCAGAAAATTGAGGATATACATTTTATTTTTGAGGTAAATAACTTTAATATACAATATTTTAACCAAAATCGTTAGAGCCATTTTTAAGAAAAATCAACATTTTTGAAAAAAGTTCCATGTAAAGGGTAGTTTGGGGTGGGGGGAATTTTCTCAAAATCTTTGTGTCGCATCCCTGGAAGATACTCCTTAAATACCAAGTTTGGTATTTTACAGACTTCGTTTTTGAGTTATCGTGTTCACAGACACACAGACAAACCTTTTTTTTTTTTTGGATACAGGGGACCCTAAAACATATATTTCTGGTGAAATCTCGGTATCAATTTTTAGGTGGAGTGCAATACCTTCTCTATACACTATGAACATAGTGTGTATAGAGAAAGTAAAAAAAAAAAAAAACACACTTTGCATGATATTTGTCTGTATATATTTAAAAAAAAAAAGCACCTCTATGGATGATAGACTGCAATTATCTCATGACAGAAGCAGCAGAAGACTTTCCACCACAGTTTTAAGTTCTATTGATTTTCATTAAGTATTTTTTAATTAAATTGTCAAGAGTTTGTAAATACCATTATTAGTTAAACTGGTTGTTTATTGTTAATAAGTGGCATGCCACTATATCTTTGTTAATGCTCAATGAATTCATTAAACCAAATTGCACTAAAGTCAGTTTATTTACACACTGTAATCTAGAGCAGAGGTGCCAAAAAGTGACACTGCCGGTTATTCTCCTCTTTTTTCCCCCTCCACTCCCTTTTGCTTAGTGATGTGGTCGTGCAGCAAATACCTGACTGTCATTGGCTATTGCAGTACGACTGCACCCTTTTCAGTTACAAAACATAAGACAATCAACGTTGGACAGTAAACATGTCTCGTTACAAATTATACCCAAAATGGAAAAACAATATTTTGTTATTTAATATGAGGCCAAGCATGTTGTGTAATATGTTTAAACAGCTAAAGAAAGTCAAATGAATGGAACACATTAGATTTTTTCTGTTAGTTTCTTTTATTATGTTTATAACAATGCACCTCATTTCATTATACTATTTTTTTCAGTATTATTGTAAGTTATATTAAATATTTTAAATTCATGTAAATGCTGGAGCACATTACAACACCACTTATTCTAAAGTATGGATGGTGATCTATTATCATCATTTTGAACTTTGAAAGAGCAGTGTTTCCTTAATATATTTTCTCCATAAAGCTTTCTGTTCTTGAGATAATTTCTATTTTATTTTGTTTAATATTGCAACACAGCAAATTCAACAGCTTTGCTTTAACTTCAGCAGCTTCTGCTTCTAAGACAACGAACAATTACACATTTCCATATTGAGCCCAACATTAATAAGCTAACTGCCAAGAAGAAAGGCAAATCAAATTAAATTCCCAAATAACAGTTAATAAGTGCTTATAAAACATATAATTCACAATGAAATTTAATAAATATTGTATTTATAAAATCCTTCCTACCCACCATATTTATTATGCCACCAACTAAGACAATTAGGAAGGGGAAAAAGGTAAACCTCCCTGTTTCTCCTCAAAACATCATGATCTAGAGCAAGAGGGTGTACAGTTGCTTCAATCATATACTAGGCTAAAATGCTGGAAACAATATATATCTATCTCTCTCTCTCTCTCTCTCTCTCTCTCTCTCTCTCTCTCTCTCTCTCTCTCTCTCTCTCTCGCTCTCTCTCTCTCTCTCTCTCTCTCTCTCTCTCTCTCTCTCAAAACATACACACTAGCTTAGAGCTTGCTTTGATGAAATCAGTAGAAATTACTAAAAACAAATTACATGAAAATAAATTAATTACACACACACCTAGAGCTAACTGAATGAATGGTTTCACTTGCATGCTTTGATGAAAACAGTGGAAATTGCTAAAATCAAATTACACGAAAATCAGTTTATTTACCACATGAACCTAGAGCTAACAATATGTATGCTTGTATAAGTAGTTCTTGAAGTAAAGCATTATTACTTAAAGGTGTACCCATAACCCACATTATTGCTATAGAATAAGAGTTTCTTCCTCTGTGCTTAAAAATGTACTACAGTCTCAATTCCTTTAGATGTCAGTATACATAACAGCTTGTCATCTCACAGTATTATTTTTATCAATGTTGGCAAACAAAACCTTGTAAACAACTACACGAGCGCTCCTAATGGCTGAATATAAAATCTGGGTCGCCAAAGGAAGAAGAAGAAGAGGAAAAAAAAATTCCCCCTGGAATAACATCGTTAAGAATCTCTGCAGAAATTAACATAATGTTATTAAAACTAAACTTTTCAAATATAAGCCTATTGTATAGCAGTTCATATCAATCATAGTACTAATACAAATTTTGTCTTATTTCAGATGTGATGGCAGTAGTGTGAATAGAGATAGACAAAAACAACTTTTTCAGTTATTTTGGGATTCAAGTGAAAAACGTACAAGATTAGTATTATTGGGATGCATGATGAGCAAAGAAAAGAAGTCATAATTAAATCAAAAAACAAAGAACAGTGCAAAAACAAGGTGTACTGAGAAAGAATGATGCAATAGGTTTCAGCTTAAGAACAGTAACATGATTTTAGATTTTATTAAGAAATTAAAGAACTCTAAAACTTAATATATATATATATATGACATTTCAAACAGTTTTCTTAAAGATTTACTACCATATTTTCTTGTATAGCTTACTTACTGCATCAATAAATGTTTAAATGAAGGCAATTTTCAAAATGTTTAAAAGTATTCTAGTTTATAAAAAGGGTTGCAGAAATGAGATAAGTAGTTGAGGACATAAT
Source organism: Hymenopus coronatus (assembly GCA_030762935.1). Taxonomy (NCBI): domain Eukaryota; kingdom Metazoa; phylum Arthropoda; class Insecta; order Mantodea; family Hymenopodidae; genus Hymenopus; species Hymenopus coronatus. Next base: position 169,301,757 of record CM060881.1, on the reverse strand, counting down.
AATTATAACAGTAGCAAACATTTTACAATGCATTTTAAAAAACCAGATATATTATATCTTGGCTTTGATTAATTCAAGCCCCTATGGTATTTAACTGCATTAATGTTTTGAGATATTTTTGCATGTTTTGGCCTTCCACTATTTCTACACAATCAATTCTGGATTTTCTGTTCAAATTTGGTAGTCAATTACCCATACATTGCCATACTATCCTAAACCTTCTCATATGGAACAGGTAATACGAAATCTTAAGGCCACATTGAATGCATTTCATTCCACGGATCATAAGATGTGGGATACTTCCTTAGAACTCCTTCAATTAGCATTTAATATAATGCTTCATGAAGCACACCCAAATTACCTGTTTTTGTTAATGTTAAAATTCTGTCCATTACTTTCTAATTTGTGGCAACTACCTGACCTCCTTTCTGAGATGGAAATCCTACCAGATTAATGGAATTATGGGAAAGTACTTTATCTCACTTCCCAACCTGACAACAGCAAGCTACAATGGATGTCTGAGGAAAGGTTATTTTCCTCAAATATGGAAAAATGCAACTATTATCCCAATTATAAAGCTCGGCAAAGAAGAGAGTGATATAAAAAAATTTAGACCAATGAGCCTCACCAATATTCCAGCTTAAGTCCTCGAAAAGCTCCTAATAAAAGAATAATGAAACATATGTACTCTAACAACCTGCTTAACAAAAGACAGTACGAATTTACTCCACAGACCAGTTCTATAGAAGCACTCATGATGTTAAAAAATCAAGTACAACAATCTGAAAGATAAGCAATCTGTCGCCTGAATCACTCTAGATGTTAAGGGGGCATTTGATGCTGCATGGTGGTTTTCAACTGCCAACCTGTACATTCTGTCTCAAAGCTATCTTTGTAGCAGAAGTGCAATTTTATCAACGAATAACACCACAATAAAGAGAAACGTAAGTACAGGGTGCCCACAAGGATCCTGCATTGGACCAGGGTTTTGAAACACTCAGTACAATGCACTACTGAACTTAAAATATACTAAGCACATGGAATGACTTCATGATGATAATTAAAGAAAAAAACATAGTTGAATTACAAAACTATGCTAATCTGGAAATGTAAAATGTTACGAACTGGGCTAAACAAAACAAAATTACATTCAATGACCAGAAATCAAAATGACTACTTATATCAAGAAAAGAGCGGGAAGCAGAGCGAGGAATTAATGTTTATATTAACAACAAGACCCTGTTACAAACAGATAGCATGAAGTATCTTGGCATTACAATATATAAAAAATTCAACTTTAATGAACATATAGAACATGTTACTCAAAAATGAACCTGACTAAATTCATGCCTTAGCTCGACTGGCTAAGATCAACAGGGGTCTGAACCATGATGTACTAAAACTGATATATAAAGGAGTTATACTACCCCTTATATCATATGGAGCACCTATATGGTTAGAAGCATTAAAACTGCTTTACAATAAACCAGCATTCAAGAGAGTACAATATAATGGCAAAGACATTCCACACTGTATCTCATGAAGCACTGTGAGTCCTCACAAAGACTGCTTACTCCCATTTTAATAGAGATTGAGAATACAACAAAGTGGTTTGAAGTCAGAAAGGAACAACAAGGATCTGCAATAGACAGAACACTTCATTATACAAAATGGCCACATCCTGCAGATATCATCAATATCACTGATAAACAAGACAATACTGAATACACATTGGAAATCTATGCAGATAGAAATAAAGGAAACTCTGGAGTTGGATCTGGAAATCACTATGTTCATGTCACCAAATAAAATTCAAACTCCATAAATAGGTGTTCAAACAACCAGGCCGAGCAACGGAAAGAATAGAATCAGCACATCAGGCAAAAACAGCTGTACTCTACACAGATAGCAGAATGACTCTAGATTCACTGAAGAACAACAGCAACCATAAATATCTCACAGAGGAAATCAAACAACAGGATCAGGAAACTGCAGAACCAAAACTGTACCATCCATTTCTTTTGGTCAAAGCTTACACAGGAAACTTCAGCAATGAACTTGCACAGAACCTGGCAAAAGCAGCAGCGAAGAACAATGACATGCAGATAGGCTACAAGAAAATGAACTGCTAAGAGAACTTCAAGAAAGTGTAGTGAAGTGGGAAAGTGAATGGCAAACAACTCCAAAAGGAGAAATAACCAAATCCTGTTTTCCGAGTGTAAAAAACAGGTTTGAAATCAAAAAAACCATTAACAGGCAATATAATAACTTTCTAACAGGTTTTGATAGATTAAGATCTTATTTCTCCTGTTTTAAAATATCAGACTTGTCTCTGCAAGGATGAAAGCCAAATTGTAGATCATTTGATTTATGAGTGTAAAAAACTAGAAAAAGAGAACTGAATTAAGAAATTAAGTGGTCAAATCCTAAAAGAGAACTGCTACAGAAGTACAAAAAACAATTTATCAAATTTGCACAATCAGTAAATCTAGAATAATCATAAAATCATGGTAATAGAGTAAATAGAAGAAACAAATAATTAGTGACATTAAAGCTTAGAGAAAATATCTCTTCAACACATCACAAGAGAAGCCATTGACAATTTCATATAATTATACATTCTAATCTGGAATGTTCAAATGCATGTAGTGCTAGTATTTATTGTAATGGAGCATGCAATTAAATAAATAAAAAAAAACATGCATGCTCACGCAGTGCTGACAATACACATTGTTGGAACATGCCCAGACCTGCACATTCGCTATCTGAACTTCAATCTGAAGTTTTAAAATACCTGAGGTAAAATTATGCTAAAAGGAATCTCAATCAAATACAGCTACAACAAGAGATAAAAATCAGTATAAAAAGACTAAAACCAAGATAAAATAACTGTCCAGCCCTGAAACCAGAGCTGGCGATAAAACCTGACAATAAAAGAGCTAAAACAAGATAAAGCATAAAACAATATGATAAAAGAATTAAAAACTTCACTTATTACACAAGTGTCTGCACCAAAATTGGTTAAATCAACTAGATGCTTAAGGGATGTCACTTTGGATACAAATTTAAAAACCTTATCCACCGCTCCAGAATCAACAGCCAAGACTTCCGAAATACTGACTGGCAGTTGCAGAGTGGCTCAAAGTGGTGCTAGATGAGTACACTCTACCAAGATATGGCAGACAGAAAGTGCTTTGCCGCAGAGTGGACAGATAGGTGGAGGTTCCCTTTTAAATAAGTGACTATGATTAAAAATACAGTGGTCAATGTTAAAATAGCTTCCTCACGACGACATAGACATGAAGAAGTCGCCCAGTATATAGGGAGCTCCTTTGATAAGTTTGTTGCCGTGAAGAGCAGACCACTCCCCATGCCAGCTCGAAATTACCGCTCTTCATACAAGTAGTCTAAAATCTTCAGCCATGACAAAGTTATTGGTAACACTGGGCGCAGTGGATGCCTTTATTGCCTCCAAATCTGCTAGTTCATTCCCCAGCAAGCCAACGTGTCCAGGAATCCATGCACACTCCACATTTACATCCGAAGCATGCAAAATGTGGAGCATGTCCTGAATGCGCTGCACTAGACGATGGTAATTGTACAGCTCACGATGGTTCTGAAGTGCACTAAGGGAATTGCTCAGAATAAGGCAGTCACCCAAGTTTCGTCGACAAATATACAGAAGGGCTCGGTAAATGGCATACTACTCGGCAAACCTAAAGTGAATGGTTCAGTTCCACTAAGCAACATGAGGCTGTTGTCAAAACACCTAGAAGATCTGGCCCCTCAGGAGCAATGTTGGTGTACATGACAATGGAATGGCTTTGCACTTAGGGGTAGTGAGGTGGGTTCACTTAACCTTCACACCTGAGACCTCCAGAGAACACCCCAGGTGGAAGTTGCACTGAAATTGTGCAACAGGAACCACAGAGACAGGACGAATCCTATGGTGAGACAAGGGTTCATTTTCTAAACCTCTGAAGAGGAGGAGACTATTACTAATGAAGAACGTAGCTCAAAAAAATGATAAAGGGATGACAATGACGAATGACTTCAGACCCTGAGGTCACCAAACTTACACTAATATTAAGTGAACCTCTGGGGGAGGCCAAATGTCAAAGACTTTTTATACAAAGTACATGCTAAATGTGTAATATATAAAATGTGTACATATGCAACATCTAACATTTTTGTCTATGATTATTAACTTCCTGTATCCATCATTCCTTTTACCTGCTTCCTCCAAAAATGATTATTCATGTTTCTGTTATTCCTTTCTTCACTTCATCTTAAAGAGGTCCTTAGGTTTGAATATACACACAATGTCTAATATAATATTGTTATCAAGGTTACCTTTGAGAATCCCAGAAGCTAACAACATTGCCATGTGTCACGGTAAGTGTTGTTCCATCTCTTGAAACTTCTAGGCTACTTGGAATGGCAGTGAAGTCTAACTTCTGTACCTCCTATTTCAACAACAAACATACAAATTATTATCTTTTTCTTGATGATGCAATTGTGTTCCATATTGTTTTTGAATGTATTACTTTTAAAATGTGATGAAGTATTCTGACACACTGCAGTAAAAGAGTAATTAGGCTCTTCAAAGGACACGTAATAATCGGGATAGTGTTACACAGGATATGAATTATTACATATGAAAAATTTTGACACAATTTAATAAAAAATCTGATGTGTTCCATTCACATGACTTTCTCATAATCTCTGCAACAAATTATTATTAAAAAGCTTATGCTTCTAATTAGGAAAAAGTAGCAGAAATAGTCTTATTACTTCCTTGTAAGTAGAAGCAAAATAAGGGAGTACCATAGGTTAAAATGATAGTCAAAAGCTGGTTGCTGTGTGACTGAAGTTCCTTTGTTTGTATGGACAGGAGTTGACAAATTCCTGTATGACAAAAGTTTAAGTTTTTTAAAGCTGAAACCAATAATAAGGTATATCTCAAAAACGATCAGCTCCACCAAAAAATCAAATGAGAAAATCAAAATTTTCAAAAAATTTTCCATGTAAAGGGTAGTTAGGGGTGGGGTGATTTTCTTGAAAATCTTTGTATCGCATCCTTGGAAGATACTGAACATAAATACCAAGTTTGGTATTTATCGGACTTTTCATTTTTGAGCTATGCTATCCCCCCCCACACAAAACACAGGGACCTTTTTCAAAAAGTGCTCTTTTTTTTTTATTCAGGGGGACCCAAAATATATATTTCCAGTGAAATCTCAATATTAAATTTTTGGGTGCATTACAATACCTTCTCTCTACACTAAGTACATAGTATGTGTAGATAAAGTAAAAAAGTTATTTGAAATAAAATAAATCAATTGGATTAATTGTTTTTTTTTTCACACAAGCCATGTGTAGGACAGGAGTTGGATAGGTAGAGTCAGGCTGAAAAATTCAATGCCATAGCCAGGATTTGAACCACAGATCTCCAGATCTCTAGCCGGTTGCTCTACCACTGAGCTACCAAGGCAACATGCTGGCATAGCATTGAATTTCTCAACTGACTCGCACGTTTACTGGTAAACCACAAGGTGTTCTCATATTGTTTTGAGATGACAACCCCAATGGCGACTTGCAATGTTAACATGTATTTCTGGTGGAATCTCGGTATCAAATTTTTGGGTGGAATACAACCTTCTCTATACACTATATATAGAGTACGTGTAGAGAAAGTAAAAATATGAAATACTGCCTTCTGGTACCCAGTCACTCACATCAAGATGTGAATTACAAAATTTGATAATTTATGTTTTACAGTTCCCTTTGCCATTTACACCCCCACTCCGCCTTTAACTGTGTGCTCATATTGGCAGCATTTTCCTTTGGAATAATATTGCCTATCATGCACTGTTGTCATTGGGTTTCTATTTTACTTTAGATTTTATTTATTAGATCAGACACACAGGCACACTCTCATTCACAGTTTCAGACTTTGGGAAGGACAGCGAATAATCTTGGCTAGAGAAATGCTGACCATCCCCAACTGAGAATCAAACCCAGAAACCCTCGAACAGCAAGCAGGTGTTCCTCCGACTGAGCCATATGGCCAGCTTTACCAATGCTATAGTCATTATTTAGGTATTACTATCTAAATAATGAAAGTGAAATATAATAAAATATAATTCTAAATTTCTAAGCAGTAGTCTTATCGTCTGATGCATTACTTATCAAAATTTTGTAATAGAACTTGGATCCAGCTTAGGTATATAAAATAATTAAAAATTAAAGTATATGCATGGAAGGAGATATCTTGCACCTACGTTTTAATTTGTCATTATATAAATCATTTTTAATCGTATTCAATGCTTTAATTCAGCATTACTTCCATACATGATCCAGAATTGGTATTGTGCTTGCAAATAGATGTGAACACTGTCAACATGATACGCAGTGGCTTGAACTGATGCTGAGGTTGACCGGCCGGCAATCACATAATGAGCATCAGTCTGTCCTGCACCATGATAACATGAGTATCGCTCCTCGTGACGCATAGCAGAGATTAAAATAGAACAGACAATGCCACCAGTAAATTACAAGGAAAAGTTTTGCACAAGCAAACACCAGAAGTGATTGCTAATGTGTATCGATTCATGACTGAGAAGGCTGAGAGGGACCCTTATTAAATTCAAGTCTGCACAGAAACGTAGAGCTTTGTCATTTAGTTTGGCCCGTAGAATTAAATCTGAATTAAGATCGTATTCAGTTAGGCAAATACGGGTCTTTCTCAACACCTTGTGAAGAAATCCCAGCATATTCTTACAAAAAATTTTAATTTATCTACACCATGCTAATCGAGATGAATATTAATGGAAATGATCTTATTACTTGCTTCCTTGTAAGTAGAAGGGAATATATTATGCTAGAGTGATTGTCACATCTTATGCATGGCGACTGGTTTAAATCCTTGTAGTACCATCCGAAGCTTATGAAATTACTCCTTCCAGAATGCTCTATTGCTTTAAGAACATTACCATTAGATAAGGTCAAGTCAGCTTTCCATCACGCTCGTTTCCCACTGCCGCTTAGCGCACCTCTTGCAGCCAGTAGATGCAGCTGAATGCATAGAGAGGTTGATCAACAAGCGTATGGGAGTCTTGATACTCGCTAGACTCATAATTTTCATTAAGGCTAAAAATGGCGAATTTTTCAATTTTTTTTTTTATTTCACTAATTAATTATTAGTACATCCAGCTTTATGTTCCCAAAGTTTCATAATCTAATTTGATTTCTTTGTGATCCAAATAAATTAAAAACTTAGGACTTGTCATGCCAAGCCTCCTTTTTCTGCTTGCTTGATTATCAGCTTTGATCCCTTGCTTCTCTCTCTACATTTCTTACAGGCAAACATAGTTATAATTATAAATATTTAGAAGGCATGTTTCTTTAGTTTCTGACTAGGAAGAAGCTGACTAAAGTTATGGTGGATTTTAGGCAGTAGCTAAAGTATGTAGATCACTCCCTAAATAAAACAAATAAATTTTCTTTTCTCGTTTTCTCAGATTTATAATTTTTGACGCTTATGTACCTTTTTCTTGGAAACTATTCAAGATATTGCAATGAAATTTTGTACATGCATATTTCAGTCCACAATGAGTATTTTGGCGCAGCTAGTTTTCTTTTTATTTAGATTCTATAGGTATTGTGCTATGAAATCATAATAATTTGAAATAAAAAAACTCGCAAACCTTGAAAAATACTTTAAAAATCATTGAAGGGAGATAGAGTAAAATCTTCTATGCCAAAATATAGCATAATTCCTATACTTTATGTACACTTGTTTTCAATCAACTTCACCAAAGGATTACTAAGAAAAAGCTACATAACTTTTTTGATGTTTTGAAAATTCTAATAAAGTGTAATTTCTTTATTTGTTGACAAAATTACTTATAAAATAGCACAGTCATAGAAGATGTCAGGACAATTAACTGTGCAAAATTTCATCGCTTTAGAACAAAAATTATGACCATGGTAGAATTTTTGTTGTGTCAAAGTATTTTCCCCTTAATAGCACGACTGTGGTGTCAGGCATGGAAACTTGCATAATCAATCCTGTAAGTCATATTATTTCATTTATTTAAATAGCTTACCAGGATAATGATACTTAAATAACCCACACTAGGGAAAGGGTTAAAAACGAAAGAACCTGCAGATTTATGTACGTAAAATACACACTTTATATTTTATTACTCCTAAGACATTTATGTTGCAAGAAGTAATTCTATTTTCATTTGTAATCTGATCATGTTTATACATAATGTCTTAGGAGTATTATGTCATTAACGATTAATATCGCTGATTCAAACTGTTTACTGGGAACACATTTGAGATGGTTAAATGATGAGTCATCTTGAATTATTACTAGGGCCCAGAGTTTTAGCTTTCTATAAATGCAGTTTTAGCCTTATATTAACCTCTTAAGGTTTTTAAACACTTCTCTTAGCTTCCTAACAATGTTACTTTTTTTTTTTTTTTTTTAAATAGGGTTTTAAACAATTTTCCTACCTCTTTAAGGAAGTTGGCGACAAATGCCTTTTATAAAATAATATAGATAAAAATATGAAAACTAATTCACGGAATCATGCTATTAATATGTACTGTAATTTAATGTAATTTATTACACAGTATATTCGTGCTTGAACATTTTAACTAAACATTTAGCATGTATTTTTAATAATAGCACTCATTTAAAGCAAACTTCAGATTTCAGTAGTTTTGCTGTATACAACTAGTCACATTGCAAATTTTCTGTTGTTTTTTAATATATTCCTATAGGCAGAAAAAGATGTTTCAACATCACAAGATGTGACTGGCATATAATTTCTGTACCAAGGTAAGTCATGATAAATCTTTCCCTTGCTAACCCCACATTACCCTCAAAACAAAACTAAACACATTGTTACACAAAAATTGTAATTCAAATGAATTGAAGAAAACATTGAAAGATTTTCTAGTGAGGTTAAAAAAATAGAGTAAAATAACTTAAGTTTAGTGAGTTTTAAGTCTTAATGTCCCCTTTAGCTTAATTTTTTGAGTTGAATAAGATTCACACACTAGCATCTAAACGGTTTGAAACATAAAAGTACTTTGAAACTTTCTAATTTACTTACAAGGGAAAAAATAGGCTAAATCCTAAACATCCAGACCCTAGTTACTATGTAACCAATCTATATATGAACCTACTTCATCTGTAGTTACAAGAATACTCAAGTTGCCTCACTTGTGAGCACTAGTTCTCGACACCAAGATTCCCATTAAAATTAAATTAAACCTTTCCATTAAAAACTCCATAGAACTAATAAAACATCTAGAAGAGTACAAAGTTTCAAACAATGAGTTGTTGGTTTCGTTTGATGTGAAATCATTATTCACCAGCATCCCAGTCAACAAGTTACTTGAAACCTTCAAAGCATGGCTCAGGGGCATAGGCTTAAACCAGAAAGAAATAGAAGACTTCCATACTTTAACAGAACTTTGCATCAACCAGAATTATTTCCAATTCAATGGTAGATTTTACAGACAATCATCAGGCTTAGCGATGGGTAACCCACTTTCGCCCTTTTTAGCAAATCTGTACATGGGACGACTTGAAGTACATATAACCTCCAGTTTTCCGAATATATTCAAAAAATGGTTTAGATATGTTGATGATGTTTTTGCGATGGTCCCCAAAAAATTAGCAGAAGACTCTCTAAAATTACTAAACCTACAGGACAGGTACATACAATTCACAATGGAAACAGAAAAAGACCAAATGCTACCATACCTGGACCTAAAACTAACACGGAAAGAACAAAAGATCACTTATGGCATCTACAGGAAGACCACACATACAGACAATTACATAAAACAGAATAGTTTCAACCCAGAACCTCATAAACAGGCAGTCTTCAACAGCTCAGTACACAGACTCCTCAGCATCCCATTTGACCCAGAAGAGTACAACACAGAATACCTCCAACTAAGACATATAGCCTCAGCCAATGGTTTTAACCCAGACATCATTGACCAAAAAATTAAAAAACATAAGGAGAAATTAACCTTAAAACAAGTCACCACTTTGTCCATACAAAAACCGAAAGTTATATATAAAAAATTCACCTATCACCCAACAGCAGATAGGAAATTCAAAAAAATTTTCAAGAAATACAATATAAGTTTAGCTTCAAGTAACCAATTCAACATAAAAAATGCTTTGAAAACAGACATTAAAGACCCCATACCTACAAACCAGAGATCAGGCATCTACAGAATTGATTGCAAGGACTGCAAATCATGTTACACTGGCCAAACAAAAAGAAGACTGGAAACAAGGCTAAAAGAACATTTCAGACATATCAAACAGAAACAAACAGATAAATCGGCAGTAGCATACCATTTTTGGACATCACATCATGAAATACAAAATGACATAAAATTGCTAAAACCTGTAAACAACCCGGCAGAACTTACAGTTTGGGAGAATATTCTCATTACACAACAAAAAGACCAACTGATGAATTTTGAAATACTGCCACATGATTTTGAACTTCTACTGAGAACACCAGATGGCTCCACTGTAATAGACCACAGAGCACAAATACCAGCCATCAGTCGGACTTCAACTGAAGAAGAGGGCAATTGCCCTTGAAACATATGTTTTGAACATAATTACATATAAGTGAGGTGAGTGTTACTATTCCGACTCATTTTCAACTATCACCAAGATTCCCTTTGCCATACTGTCAAGGAGTGGCATAGCTTACGAGTAACGAGCGAAGAGTGGCACGAGTTTTGACTGCCTCTAGTTAATATACAGTTCTGAAACTCAAGCAGGGGTTACAAAAGAGTCAACTAAATACTCCCTTGAGAACATTTGCATTAGGTGAAGTTAGTATGCTGTCTTGTTCCCATTTCCATATATGATCCAGATTTGGTACTTCTGTATTCTACCATTAGAGCCACTTTATTGTTATTTAGCCAAAAGTTCCACTAATCTGCAAGGCATAGTCGAGGGATCTGTGAAGCTAAAACCCTAGAGGAAGCAAAAACCTCTGCAATATAGCAGATTTCAAAAACGAACATTTCAGTATTTTCAACACTTTCAAATCCAGCTTACCTTTGGAAGTTTTACCTTTTGTTGTTCTTATAGGGATTAAGGTATGATTATTTTTTGCCAATTTGATGTAACCTTATTTTAATCCTTGGTAAAATTACAATTAAATGCCACTGTGGTATATTTATTATTTTTTCCCATTCAAATGTTAGTCCATAACCTTTCACAAAAACAGAGATATAAGATATAAAGGATTCAAGGAGTATTACCAACATGTACAGACTTAAAAAGTTAAAAGTTCTATTAATAATTGGCAATATTTTTCATTTTTATAGATACCTACAATCATTTAAAATAAGCATAATCACTGAAAATACACCCATCTATATAGTGTAGCAGCCCACTAATTAAAACATTTTATGTAAGCTCATAGTGTTAAGCTAATGAGCTGGTAACTACAGTATAATGAACTGTGGAGCAGAATCACTTCCAATCACTGAATCACTGTCTAAGATCACTGTGAATGTTAGTGAACTTCAGAGCGTTAATGGTCATTGAAAAAGAACTGTTTATCTCATCCCTAGTAAGCACAGGAGAAACTTTAATCCAAGTTTTAAAACTCTGATGTTACTCTCACATGACTTTCTCTAGCTGCTCTAAAAACTTGTTACAAAAGATTCTTCTTCTTCCTACAATACGCTAATTAAGATAAACATTAGCAGAATGTTCTTATTACTTAGTTCCTTATAAGTAGAAGGCAACTAAAGGAATGCACTATGCTAAAGTGATAGTCAAATGTTTTAAAAGCTATCGTTACGTGATTGTCATTTCAAATCACTTCTTTGCTTGGCCAGGAGTAAAACAAAAGAAAACCGAACACTTCCTGTCTGAGAAAAGTATACATACTTTACAATTGAAACCAATAACAAGGAATATTTTGGAAACAGTTACCTCCACAATAAAAACGTAAAGCACATAAATTCTGTATTTTGGCAAGATTTACATTTTTTTGTGTAGTAAGTTTTTATCTATCTCTTAGTTTAGAGCAGTTAAACAAAATTAATTCAGAATAAAGAGGTCTCCAAAGGCTATTCCCAGAAAATTCAAGATATACATTTTATTCGGAATGTAAATATCTTTAATATACAGGATTTTAATTAAAATCGTTAGAGCCACATTTCAGAAAATCAAAGTTTTTGAAAATTTTTCCTTGTAAAGGGTAGTTTGTGATGGGGGGATTTTGGAAATCTTCCTGTCACATCCTTGGAAAATACCCAACCTTAAATACCAAGTTTGGTGTTTAAAAGACTTTTCGTTTTTGAGTATGCTCCCACAGACTCTGGGTATCAAATTTTTGGGTACAATTTAATACCTTTTCTATGTACTATGTACATAGTATGTGTAGAGAAAGTAAAAAATAAATCAGATTATTCAGTCATATAGGTACAAAAATGCATTTGTACCTTTAGTCTATGAACAGCCTGCTCATTAACTTTATTAAAACCTTGTAAACTGATTGTGCATAATATGGCTGGCTACTGGTTGTTGCTGCATCATCATAACCTTCTGCCAACGTTTCAACCTCTTGTTGAGACCGTCTTCAGGGATATGCAACCGATTGACACTAGAGGACCCGAGAAGTCCATTCTTGTCATTTGTTCACATGACACCGTGAGAGCTTCTTGGTTTTGTGATTGGCCAGTTGTTTGTGGCTGTCCTCTCGTTTTCCTACAGGTCCATGCGAAACGAATAGAATAACATACTGTTAAACCTGTAGAAAAAAAATATAAAAAATACATAAATATATTTAAATTTCTTAAAGAAACTACTTCTAAAATTATATCCTTAGAATAATGGAGTTGGGCGACCACCCCCGCATGATGCTGTTCATTGTTGATTGGCTCCCCGTGTTGGCCAGTGGGGGAGTTGCTGCAAAACTTGTCCTCCCGTGTATGTCCATATGGTCTTCTTTCTTGCAAAGTTGCTTCAAATGCTGTTAATCTGCGCCCCCTTGTCAAGGTTCCAGTTGTTAGGATGCCCTGTAATTTCTAGGGCCTCCTTAATCTTCCTTGCCATGTTCCCTAGCCAGTTACCCTTGATTTATCAAATAAAATTGAATGCTTGGTGTCTGCTGCAGGGGGCACACGATTCGGAGCTTGATCTTCGAGCTGTGAACATGGCGAAGAAGAGACTCCGCAGAGCCGCCACTGCTAAGGCAGCATCTCCGACGCCACCGGCCGTGGCAAGCCCTACTTCGCCGCCACCGCAGTCTCGCCGCAACTGCAGCTGCAGTTGCCGCCATCACCAATGACACCACCCAGCTCCACACCGCCACCGCCCTGATTCAGTGCTGTGGTACGGGGGGTCCCTCGGGACCTTTCCACCTGGCATCTGCTCACTGCCGACACTGCTGGGCCTTCAGACACTCAGCTGACGTCTGCTCCTCGCGGCCGCGGTACCAACACCACCACCGCCGAGTGCACTGGGCACGATCTCCGCCGTCGCCGCCGTTTCTGTGCCACCTGTCGTGCCCGGTCTACACCACCGCCGACCGTCGTCATAGACACCACACCACCTGCACCCTCGATAGACGCAGTGACACGGGACGCCATTCACGACCTCCACGCGGAGATCTTGAACGTCGGCGCCCGTTTAGCTGTCCTTGAAGAGCTGTGCAGCGTCATCAACGAAAAGCTACAGGACCTTCAAGCTGCCACCACCACCACTGAGCTGTCCAGCCGCAGCAACTCCACTCCGCCGAACGGCCCCACTCCAGGGGCCAATCACACATCGGGGCTGTTACAAGACCCGAATCTGAGTCTTGGATTCTTCGTGCACGGCAGTTACGACTGGAGAAGAACCATCACTAGCTCCAACTCAATCCTTCACCCTTAAATTCCTTTATTCCTCTCCCTGAATATTCTACGGTGACAGTCTGGGCCTTGGTCAAGTCTGTCTCCCGGTCCTCATTTCACCCCTCTGCTTGCACCCTGCAGTCAGATAAATTATCACCTTGAATCCGTGGGTGCAATCATGCGGTACCACCTCTCCTTACTTCCTTCTAATACTGGTGGAGGGGTTTTTTAGTCGGTATGCCCACATGGGAGACCCCGACACTCCGGGCTTGCCCGGGTCAGTCCTTAAGGTGGATTTTTCCCCCTCTAAAAAAAAAGAAAAAGAAAGAAAAAAAAAAAAAAAAAAAAACTGCATATAAGGCAAGATCTGACTTTTCAATGTCGGTCTGTTTGCAGTGGCGGATGTGCTCTTTTCTTCGTTCCGCCACACTGCACTTGTTTCGCCTATATGAGACTTCCCACAACTGCAGGAACTTTATACACCTCAGCTACTTGTAGGGGCAGTAAAGGATCTTTGTTGCATACCAGAGACTGGTGTCATTTTGGTGGTGCGCTGAAAACAGGGCAAAGGTTTTCTTTTTATAGCAGTTTCCCTATTATATCTGTAATTCCTTGGATATAGTGTAACAATGCTGTCTTTTTATCTTCTTCCTATTTCTTTAACCTTGTGTCATGGCATGTGGTTTGTTCTTCTGCAGTTCTAAGCACACAGTTCACTAGTGCCTTGGAGTAACCATTTGCTTAAAGAAGCTTTCTGAGCATTTTTCTTTACGACTGTATGCTCTCCTTATTGCACAACCTAATATGCTGGTAGCCAAGGTTTTCACCACCCCTCTTCTTATGGCTGGATGGTGATGTGATGCCGCATTTAGAAACCAGTTGGTGTGTGCTTGTTTTCTATACAGAGAGTGTCCCAATGTACCATCCTTATGCCTTATCACTAGGACATCCAAAAACAACAACTGACCATCCACCTCTACTTCCATTGCAAATTTAATGCATTCGTGAGCTGCATTCAGATGGTTAAGAAAGGAGTTCAATTTTCCACCTCCATGAGGCCATATAACAAATGTGTCATCACATATTGCACCCAAAAGGAAGGTTTGGGGCTGGCATTTTCTAAAACCTCATTTTCAAAGGCCTCTCCATAAACAGGTTGGCAACTATTGGTGACAGTGGCGAACCCATTGGTAGTACTCGAGTTTGAGAGAAGAATCGCTCTCTATATTGGAAGAACGTCGATTTTAGGCAAAAAGCCAATAAATCGGCACACTCCATTAGGTAGTTCTTGAAACTACAGTGAGATGTCAAAACTAACCGGTATATCAGACTGATTAAGTCGTATATTGTACATTATTTTGGAGAAATGCAATACATTCTTCACAGCCGACTTGATATTATCTGCCAATAGGTCCAGTTTGTTTGCCGATTTATCTTCCTGAAGTGTTCCTGGTTACCAAATTTCTCTGTTTTCCCTAAGTACAATTTATCATAGTTCAAGCAGTTTATCTGGTATATTCCGGCACTCTTATCTATTTGAATGCAGAAGATATTTAATAGAAAAATTATTTGTAGGTGCTAGGCTAATATTCTGTTCTTTGAAGATTTATTTTTTTTTTTGCACTTATTGAAAAACACTGCGTGGTATGTAAATTTCTTGAATGTGGAGGCTATATTTGTGGTGAGGATGCTGGTGTCTTTAATGCATTTCTTTATTTTTTTGTTATAAACTAGTTGTTTGCTTCTGCTATTTCAATTATGCTATTCAAATCATTGGTGTACTCTTCCATGTACATCAGTATGTTAACCAATTTGTGCGTGAGGCTGTTTGGTGGGATATGGGGTTGTGACCGTTACTTTTCATGGTTTCTGTAAATGCCAAATTCTAATTTGTTATGTTTTTTTATTACTTACTCAATCCCTAGAATTTACTGCTTACCAAAAACCCATAACCAGGTAACTCGATGAGGCCTATTAATAATAAGATGCTCCAACATACAAACTTGCAAAATGGTTAACAAGTCGAAATGCTTCGTTCAAGAAATTTGACAATTCAAAATCTAAAAAACTCTTTGTAACTAGTAGAGGAATTAGAAATATTGAAATAGTAGAAACCGACATATTGGTCTCCTTTGATGCTACAGCACTTTTCCCATTCATGCCAATCAACAAAGTCAGTAACTTAATTAAGAAATGGCTAATTTCCATAAATAAATAAAGATCCAAAGGAAATAGATGAATATATTAAGTTAACCCTCTTGTGAATACAGCAAAATTATTTCACATTTAACAAGACAGTATATTATAAAAATTTGAGCTGGTCTTGGAAAGCCACTACCTCTGGTGCTGGCAGATGAGCGAGATGGAGATGCGGGTCACCAAAGTATGGTACAGATATGCTGATACTTTTGTCACAGTCCCGAAAAAACATGTAGAAGATGCAACCAAAATGTTGAACTTACAGGAAACAATAAATTTCACAATAGAAAAGGAAACAAATGGACAATTAGGCTCCTTATACTTAATAGTAATTAAAAAAATGCAACAAATTAAAATGTGTCATATACAAAAATCCTTCACACTCCAACATCAAAATTAAGTCACAACCCCATATTCCACCAACATGCAGTAGTTAACAGCCTTACACACAAATTGGTTAACACACTGATGGACATGGTACACCAATGAATGGAATAACATAATTGAAATAGCAGACGCAAATAACTAATTCATAAACAAAGAAATGCATCAGACACCACAAACATAGCCTCCACATTCAAGAAATTTACAAACCACCCAACGTTTTTCAATAAGCTCAAAAAAATATTCAAAGAACAGCATATTATCTTAGCACCTACAAATAATTTTTCTATTAAAAGTCTCCTGCATTCAAATGTCAAAGATGTAATTCTAACAGATAACACTGTCAGTATATACCAGATAAACTTCTTGGACTGTGATAAATTGTACATCAGGAAAACAAAGAGAAACTTGGCAACTTGAAACACTTCAGGAACGTAAAACTAAAACAGGAAGATAAATCGGCAGTGGCATGACATTCTTAGAAAAAACACCACAACATAGAAAAGACACAGAATTTAGTAAGACATATAAAAACAGTTGAGAATTGGAAATCTGCGAGAATATTCACATCTGGAAAAATAAGAGCAATTTAATGAACTTCAAGATCCCACTTGGAGACATCCTCATCCAGATTCTTAAATCCACCAACAGATGCAAATCCATCCAACACAACACTGGCAGTGGAGGAAAAGTTGATAACGGAAACAACAGAACTTCCAAAACATGTCCTCAATTATAAGATAGAAGTGACGTAAAAGTGTTATAAACAACTCATGTAATACTTCTTGTAAACTGAGTTTATAAACATAAGTCATTCAATTTCAAAATAATGATTGAACAAACCTTTGTTAAAATTAGCAAGCATTCAGATGAACCCATAGATATTACATGATAAAATGAAGATTCACACTGATATTTTAATGTGGAAAAACGAAAAATTTTGACCATTTGAGCTTTTGGTTAACTAACCTGCCCGGAAGTTCTATCCCAAACTCTTAGAGTTCGATCATCAGCACAAGTCACCAGATGAGTATCATCTCGGAAGAATATTACATGTCGTATTCCTGAAGTATGACCAGAAAATATGGTGGGGCCTGGAAATAAAAGGAAAAAAGATTAAGATATACCATCACAAACCTAACTGTTAAGTGTCTACTTGCTGGATTTTTAATGTCCAGTAGACATTTTCTTCCCTTTATACAATAAAATTATGCACAGTAGTGCACAGCAAACATACATGGGATTATGAGTATGCTTATAAGAGCTCCACCAAGCATTTGACAGAACTGTATGCTGTTGCTAAGCTGTATTCTTAGTTCCTCATGCTGGAGTGTTTCACATTTAAGTTATAAGGTAAACGCTTCTTTGGAGGCTAAGCTTTATATGTACCTGCGGCTAGTGGAGGTGGAGCAACCATGAATTGCTCTATATCTGTGTGTCAGTGTTAAGAGCATCATTTGCGGATCATTCTGCCAGAAACTACGTATGTTTCCTAGTCAGAAGCTTCATAATAGCATGTGCACACAACTGCTATTCCTGATATTTGCACAGAAATAGCAAACTACATGGAATAGAATAGAATTTATTCATTGAATAATACATGCACGCAGTTCTGTGAATTTTACATTCCATTTACAAAATATTACCTTACACTTTGAGTCTGATAAATTTTATATTTCAGTAACATTTCTTTCAGTTCTGGAGGATGTCAATAGCAGCTTACAAAATATGTGCGAACAATTCAGAAAGTAAAATATTGGTGATCAGTATTTAAGCCTAAAGAAACATAAAGGAAATTAAGGGATATGATATAATTAATTGAAGGTAATTTTATTAATTGTATCTTGTGTAACAGAGTATATTAAAATAAATTATAAATTTTGTTTATCTCGAATTTAAAATCAAGAGAGAAACATAAGTTATGAGTATAGATGTTAGCTAATGCGAGCATGCACCAGTACACATAAAACAGTGATAAAAGCAGTAAATAAACTAAGGTTAGATGCCACCACAACGTGTGAAGGAGAAGCACAAACCTATAACTGCAAAAAGCAGTGACAGTTCAAGCATAATGACATCTAGTGGCCAGAACCTTTTTCACTGAAAGAGCTGAACCCCAGAATACAGCTTGACATGAGCCATATTGTTTCAAGGCAAACAAATACAATGTAAGAACAGTGAGACAATTTAATAATGTTGCATGTAGACAGAAGCATGCTTGTGTGAATACTCTGATTTCTTAATGGTTTGCTGTTATACTAAAGACATCATAATACAAATGTAACATCTCCATGTCCTGTCTTCTTTGGGTGGTTTTCTTTTTTTTAAACAAAGAAGAGAATTCAGTTACTGAATTAGCATGCTTATTAACAGCGATCCACACACCTCTGAATCTCCGCATACTTTAGTGACATGTAAATTATGTAGTAAGCAATTTACAATGTGCACCTGGCTAAGAGCCATAACTTTGCGTCACAGGAGGCGGAATTGAGTATAAGGATGACGATAACCTACAACATTCTGCTGTTCTATCAAGCCCTCAGATTTCATGGTCCAATCAAACTCCCTCCTCGCATTGTGAGAAGTTATTCCTTAATAACAAAGAAGTGTCCACACACATCAGCAGATCACATCCTGATGCTCATTGGAATATAGTAGGTGAAAGGTAATTGCAAATCGCAAGTTCAATGGCACAGTATTCAAGAGTTTGAAATAGAGCCTGGGATGCCAACATTCCAACTTCAAACAAGTTTGTGAAACTAGGATGGCTAGTTTGGAAAGCTAAGTTTACAAACAGCCATGATACAAATATGTTTGGTCAGAATATAAATAAATTCTTGCAATTTTTAGCCAATCTGTTTACAGAATATTTTTGAGTTGGATTTTTAACACTTTAAGTATCACTTACAATACAAATCAGCCGTTACACACCACTTTTAGTCTACTAATCATGAAATAGTACCTAATGCACATCTTATAAAATCAACCATATATGCGGCAGAGCTCAACGTCTGGGAAAAAATCCATATCATTAAAAACCAACACCTTGTATTCAACTTTGAATTGCCACCATAAAATATATTATGGAGGTTTGTCACTCAGCCACCAGAGACTGTCGTCACACCTCAACATAAAACACCCTGTGGAAATTCAGTTGGAAACCATCGACAATGATGCCCACATGGCTTTGAAACTGGTATTTAAATTATACCTAAGTGATACTTAAGTGTTACAAAACCAACTCAAAAATATTCTATTCACATGTATCACTGTTCCAAAATACCCTTTCATTAAAACTGTTCATAACCTGTTAACGTTTTACTTGGACCCAAGCACCCTACAATCAAAAACTTCAAGGCATTCAAAAATAAAAGAAATTTAAACACCCAAAGAAAATATACCAAGTCTCAAATCCTCAGCGAGCTACCAATCAAGATAAAGAAAAACACGCAGAAATGAACATAAATATCAACTCTCACAATTTAACTATTATAGTCAACTAGATCCACCACTGACAGACAAACCAGTATCAACAAGCATACTGTGTATCAAACATACTCCTCACATTTTGCAACAAGAACAACCAATGTCCAGGTTACCCCAGGCTCTTTAACTGAATTAGAAAGGGTCAAAATACTTGATTTGTTTACAGTTACAAAACAAAATGTTTCATTGCTGGTCTCAGGCATAGCTGTGGATATGACACCCAAACCATATCACTTTTTGATTAGAACAGTTAAAGAGGAAACTGTTTTCAACTTTTTGATAAGAACAGTTAAAGAGGAAACTGTTTTCAAAATAAGTTAGTTGCCTCCATCATGGCAAAAAAGCTAGAAACCAGACATTTACCATGGCCTTTTCTATTAGCCAGGTCTGTCCTTATGTATAGAAAGGGAGATGCTAATAAGATTGGCAACTGGTGCCTTACAACCGTCTGTTCCATCCTAACAAGAGTTATTGAGAGTATGTTACAGACATTTGTGTGAATATGTAACATCCAACAAATATCTGTGAGGTTTCCTTAATTCTCCAGGGACTTGAACACTTGCATCCTAACAGACACCAAACTTAAAAAAATGTGATGCCACTATCATCTTCCTGGATATAAGCAAGACCTGCACATCTGGATACAACATTACAGTCTATACCTATACCAAGCACATTGGCCAACCTTATATCTAAACTTCAAGATAAGTATACCAGCATTGAAATCAACCAATGTAAAACCAAACCGCTTTCACTGAAAACAGGAGTCATGCAAGGTTCTCTTGAACAAAAAGATTAAAAAATCTGGTGTGTTCCATTCACATGAATTTTTCTACATCTCTGCAACAAATTATTGTTAAAAAGCTAATGCTTCTGTTTACTTCATGCTTAATGAGAAAAAAATTAGCAGAAATAGTCTTATTACATGCTTCCTTGTAAGTAGAAGGGAAATAAGGCAGTACCATAGGTTAAAGTGATAGTCAAAAGCTGGTTGCTATGTTACTGAAATTCCTTTGTTTGTATGGACAGGAGTTGACAAATTCTTGTATGAGAAAAGTATAAGTTTTTTAAAGCTAAAACCAAAAACAAGGAATACTCAAAAACGATCTACTCCAGGAAAAAAAATTATACAACATAAATTGTGGGTATTAATGTGCTCTACATTTTTTTGAGGTAAGTTTTTATGTATCTCTTACTGTTTAGCAGTTATGCAAAATTCTGTAAAATTCATCCAGAATAAAGAAGTCATCAGAGGCTATTCCCAAAAAAATCAAGATATCATATTATTTGTCAGGTAAATATCTTTAATATACAATATTGCTAGTCATTTTTGAGAAAATAAAAATTTTGTAAAAATGTTCCATGTAAAGGGTAGTTGGGGGTGGGGGTATTTTCTTGAAAATCTTTGTATCACATCCTTGGAAGAAACCAAACTTAACTACCAAGTTTGGTATTCAACAGTCTTTTCGTTTTTGAGCTATGCTGTCCACAGGCACACACAGAGACCTTTTTGTAAAGATGCTTTTTATGGATTCAGGGGGACCCAAAACATGTATTTCTGGTGAAATTTCAGTATCGAATCTTTGGGTGGAATGCAATACCTTCTCTATACACTATGTACATAGTACATGTAGAGAAAGTAAAAATGCTGACCTAACCCTTATTCAGAAAATGAGGTCCCTCACAAATTCCTGAATGAATAATGATAGGCATCTGCGTGTATTTCAGTTGTATAGGGAACATAATATCTCTGCTCGCCAACTTGTATCATTAAGTTTCTTGGGGTCAAAAAATATCCCAATCATTTGATAGTTCCTCATGAAACCGTTCATGATCAGCATCATTAGTGATACAGGTGGTCAGCTGCTGACATTGTCAAAAACCGTATTGAAAATTGGTCAATAGATTGAGTTTCCAGCCACCATGCCATATGTTCACGCATTATTCCATTACCTTGCAAATGCAACTTTTGAACAAAATAGGATGGTAGCTGGGTGGAAGATGATGGCCCTTTCCAGACTTCAAAATGGGTATGATGGTCAGTGGCATCAACCCAAACACAATTATACACCTCAAGCAGGAAAGCCTTATCTTCAGAAGAGAGATGTTGTAGCATTTGGACATGGATTACATCTGAACTTGGTGCAGAGTTTCACAAAGATGAAATTGAATGGGATTGCCAGATTCAAGGTTTTCAAGGAGAAACCTTGAGATTTTACTTAAACCTTAAGTGGAAGAAATTCAGGCACATAATTGTCAGAGCTGGATACTTGAGTGAAAGCACTGCCAAAAGTGTTAGCCACATCCAAAGTAAGAACTGCTCCTGTAAAGTTTTAGACTGGTGATTGGCATGTGGGTCGATTTCAGCCACACACATTAACATATCCCATGGCTTTGGTAGTGTCTGGCTATGAGAATCTGTTCTACAATGGTGACTCCATTTATACCGCTGGTCGAGTTGCAATTTTCCTGCTCAGTACCGGTTTAGCTGCAACTGAGCTATAGATACCAGACTTCGGGACCCCAGAATTGAAGATATACAGCAGTTTCTGGGCTTCCAAGCAAGACACCTTCTCTCTAACTCTGATTGCTCTTTCCTCTATAAAACAGAGGTATTCTTGGGAACTTGATGGGTGTTCACAGTTGCAATTATATCACTTTGGAGATGAGGTGCATAGGCCATCATGGGAGATGTTACCACAGTTAACATAAGTAGGCTCGCCATTGCAGAAATCACTAATGTAGCCAAAATGTTGACACTTATAGCACCTGAGTAGGTTTGGGATATGTGCCTTCATAGCCTACCTTAATCTTTGAGGGAGACCAAAGTGATCAAAGGTAAGGAACAGGATAAAGGTAGGCATGAGACACAGATGTGAAGCTTTGATCTGCTGGATTTTCTTGAATCTCCTCAATGGTCAAAACATCCAATGGGCAGGTTGTTTACCACACCACATGAGGAGTTCAAGGTCCACTCATTGGTAGCCAACTAACATACTGGCTTTAGTATATTTGCAGCTTGGGATGCTGATTGTGGTTTAAACAGGAGCGTGCCGTTATGATCTCTTGAATTAGAGATATTTGACAGCACCAACAATTTTATCAAAGCCCTTTTTGAATTGTAAAAGGTCTCACTCATGTGAACCTTCTTCCTCCCTCTGCCCTACTCTGGCAAGGACCACAATCCTTGACTGCTAGTTTTACACATTCTTTAGCATTTTTACTTTCTCTACACTTACATGTACATGGTGTATAGAAAAGGTACTGTATTGCACCCAAAAATTTGATACCGAGATTTCACTGGAAATACATGTTTTGAGACCTTCTGAATCCAAATAAAGCATTTTTAGAAAAATGTCTGATGTTGGTATTTAGGTTCAGTATCTTCCAAGGATACAACACAAAGATTTAAAAAAGAAAAAAATCTCCCAACCCCAACTATCCTTTACATGGAACATTTTTTGAAAATTTTGATTTTCTCAAAAATGGCTAACGATTTTGATTAAAATATAGTGTATTAAAGATATTTATATGAAAAATAAACTGCACATTTTGAATTTTCTTGTAATAGCTCCTGAAAACATCTTTATTCTGGAAAAATTTTGCATAACTGGTAAACCATAATATATAAACAAAAACCTTACATCTTGATGTATTTGGAGCCATATAGAATTGGATTAATTCATTCCCCAGTGCTTCGCACGCGCCACAGAGTTGGACAAGAGGTCACTCCACTGGAATGACAAGGCATCTAGCAGGCTTGCCAACCCACTCACTCTGGAGTTTGTATAATACCTAGTCTAGGAGTGTGTTAGTCCTGTTTAGGTGATGCAGAAACCAAATCTAAGTTGCTCACACTCCCTGGTCACTGAAAAACAAAAGGCCAAGGCTGAGATAGGCAACTCTCAAGCACCCACGACATCCCTTTCCACCAACACATGGGTAGGCATTTCAACTGACTGACTCCCTCACCACAAGGAGGAATCCTCGCCAAGAAAGTTAGGGTTGGCTCAGGGTCCTGGGTGTGCCATACTTTGCATTAAAATAAGACTATCCCAGCGAAACCAACACCTCCACCGTATGTCGCGAACATGGTTCTGACGACGTGGGGAATAGCTATTAGAGGGTGGTGAAAGGAAGGCAGATGGGTGAGCAATGATAACAACAGGACTTAAATTAAGCTAATATATTGAGAAATATTAAATAATTTGTTGGTAGCAAATGTTTGGTTTACATAGGTGGGGGTTGCAATATCTTCCACTAATATCATTCTGATTACGGGGGTTACTAATATAAAGCCTTACCTTAAGAAATATGCCATGGTGTGTCTGGGCGAAGATGAAGTGTCAAGGTGGTTGAACGGTTGAGCCCAGAGCGATGCCCCAAGACGCACACAAGCAAGCAGAGGTTCCTCAATGGTCAAAGACAAGGTGGTAGGGTCTACAGTCCCTTAAATAGATTTAGCAACGTCCCAGAAGGGCATTCCTACATGGTGGCCATTCTCATAATATGGAGAACCAAAGCCTTGATAGTGGGTAGTCTTAGCCAGTCAGCTCCAAATACTTGAACGTTCTAGAATATCCGGTGTGACATCAAAGTGCGAGTGTACACTAGACCAACGAAGTTGGTGGTATCCAAAAAGTCCACTGGGAGTGCCATCGGAAGAGGCTAGTCACTTCCATGCACTTTATCAGCATATAACAAAACTTGTATTTTCCCAAGAATATGTAGCATCAAATCCCAATTAATTGAGATTAACTCATTTGTAGTTAATAAAATGTTACTAAAACAATATAAGTTAAACTCTCGCCAGTGACACACGTGACAATATCGTAATAGGCTCCTGGGGGCTTAATTTTGAAGTGTCACCAATTGATTCTGTCATCAAATTGTTTTATCCCCAGCAGATAGCAATACAGGTATGAACAATCCATCACCTAGTGGCAGTAACCTCAACACTGGAATTTGAACACCAGTCATGGGAAGCTGAAGATGCATCCAGAAATGGATGTGAAACATGTTTTATTTTCATTTTATAATAATTTTAAGAAGATAGTGCCACAAAATTACTTCATGTCTAAGATATTTGGGTTGCTTCTGTGTTTACACTTGAGAGTTTTAATTTGTAATCATCTCATTTTTAAACTTTTCATCATTTTCCTTCTTACTGTCAAAAATAGAAATTAAAGAATATCATTGTCAGGGCATATGAATGACAAAAAAGAGAAGGCAAAAAGATCATTGAAAGGGGGAGTGTAAACTAGAAAAAAGAAATGTCCAATATCAAAATGGTTATATGATGAAACAAGAGTTGAAGATTGGAATTACTGGGTGGTAAAACAAAGCTAAAAATTTGTAGAGGCCAAGCTCATTAATGACAGAAGAGCCAAAAGAAAACCAACTACAAGGCAAAAGATTTTTATATATAGCATTAAAACTTTTCATAATATCCCAAAAATGTGTAAATAAGCCTGTTTATTATAATGTTGCATGGAATGACTATTAGAATCAGCAGGAAGGTACTTACTTGCTTCAGGTTTGTTGAGATCAAAAATGCGAACAAGTTTCTCGTTGCTGCCAGTAGCAAACAGAGTACTATCTGAGGAAAAATTTACACTCTTGACTATGTGATTATGCTGGAAAGAATGCACTTCTTCACCTGTTACAGCATCCCACACCTGCAACAAATTATCATTTTTCTATGGAAGCAATTATACCTTATAAACATTAATGGAGAAAAGAATATGCAATCAGTAATAGGGGCATCCCATTGAAATTAAAACCAAACTAGTTTTTATTTTCCTTTTTCCACAAACCCAAGTTATAGCCTATCCAGTTGTAATATTTGTGACAAAATAGCATGGCAACAATACTTTTCATGAGCCCACCTGGGTAGTGTGGTGGTAGTGTTTCTGCCTCACATTCAAAAAGTTGAGAGTTTGAATCTCTCTTAAGGTGAGTTACTGGATAAGGTTTTCCCTTATCCCGAGAAAATGAATGTCAAGTAACTTTAAGCTCCATGGACCCCAAGATCATTTCACCAATTTCATTCTTCATCCGACATGACCAAGGATGTTCAGCTTTAAAAAAACTAACCAACTTTCATCCAACATTGAGACTTGCTGAAAGCATGCAAAAAAACACCTCTTTGAAAGCAGTATTTTGAAAAAGCTTCCTTAAGTCTTGATCATGGACTTTAAATAACCAATGTGCTTATGCATCAACTATGGTGAATTTTACTGCTGCATCTTGTACGTTATGTAATTTTAGACACCTTTGATGTGTCTGTTTGCGATAATACCCAGATGTACAATGATCAATTTACACATACAAGAAAAGGCTGTTGCTAATTTCTTCTTTAGGTAGCTCAATATAAATTGGATAGTTTCTTGCCATGTAAGCTGATGTGTGGGGGGATGTTACATATTTGACACCCCTCCAATTTATATAGAGCTATCTAAAAAAGAAAATAGTAACAGCCTTTTCTTGGATGTATACATTATATCATTATTATTTATATTATATATTTGCTGCCTCGCATGCACACACCAAAGATATCTAAAATTACTCAACCTACAGGATACAGTAGTAAAATACAACATAGTTGATATACTGAATGTACAAATTAAAAAAAAAATCTGGCATATTACATTCACATGACAGTCTACCTATTCTTCATCAAACTATTCTTAAATCTATTTTGGTTAATGGAAATAACCCACAAAATTGAAATATAAATTTCATTTGTTATACAAATATCTTAAATATAGGATATTTTAATCAAAATCATTGGAGTCACTTTTGAGTAAATCAAAATTTTCAAAAAATAATCCATATAAAGGCTGGGGTAGAATAATTTTCTTGGAAATTTTGTTTCACATCTTCGGAAGATGTTCAACTACAATTTCTATTTTGGTACCACCCCCCCTTCACACACACCATTTTTGAGTTATGCTGTTACCAAAATACATACAGAGAGAGAGAGAAAGAGAAAGAGAAAGAGAGAGAGAGAGAGAGAGCGCATACACACAGCATATTACAGCAAAGAATGTGAAGCTATACTTTGAAAAATATATGTCACTCCTGTTGACTTGGAAATAATCTGTCACATTAGGATAGTTGAACCCATATTTTAATATAACTATTGAACTATAAATTTACAGCTTATAAAAAAATCTGATGTGTTGATGACTTTCTCTACATCTCTGTAACAAATCTACCGCATGCTAACTGCTTTGCAAACATGGTCTTATACTTGCTTCCTCCAAAGAAGGAAAATAAGGGAATACCCTATGCTAAAACGATAATCAAATCTTTTAAAAGTTGGTTACAATGTGATTGAAATCTGTTTCTATGCATGGCAAGGAGTTTACAAGTTTCCATGTGAGAAACCTCAAGTATTTCAAATCTGAAACAAATAAGGAATATCTCTGAAATGGTCAACCCCACGAAAAAAATATATATTGTGTGTTTTAATAAGATCTACATTTTTTGCATAGTAAGTTTCGTCTACCTCTTACGGTCTACCAGTTATGTAAAATCCACTAAATTCATCCAGAATAAAAAGGTCTCCAGAAGCTATTCCCAGAAAATTCAAGATATACATTTTATTTACCACAAAATGTCATTGATATACAGTATTTTAGCCAAAATTGTTCACCATTTTTTGAAAAAAATCAAAATTTTCGAAATTTTTTCCATGTAAATGGTAGCTTGGGGTGGGGGGGTTTCTCAGTCTTCGTGTTGCATCCCTGGAAGATACTAAACTTAAATACCAAGTTTGGTAGTTTACCAACTTTTGTTTTTGAATTATCATGTTCACAGACACACTGACACACACGGACCTTTTTCTAAAAATGCATTTTGTTACAGGGGACCTTAAAACGTGTAACTTGTGAAATCTCGGTAATGAATTTTTGGGTGGAATGCAATTACTTCTCTATACACTATGGACATAGTATGTGTAGAGAAAGTACAAGCAAATTGATGTGATATTACAGATTTTGGTACGTTGCTGACTAAGGGTCTGTTGGCTGCATTAAGTCAGGCAGACAACTTTTGCATCTGAAACACACGATGTTCTGCGTAATGGAGCATAAATTGTTAGTATTGCAAAAAGGAGTGAAGGAGCGCACCCATAGGGTTGTGTGGAAGACGCTGTTGGCATAATAACAGTAATGGCAGTGTGCTTTCATAATGTTGCGGGTAATGCTGAAATAGGTAATGAAATACATTAATAAGAAATAAGGAAGGTAAAAAAATGGCGCTAAGCCAGCTCACCCACTGGGAGGCTGGCAAACAATAATAATAATAACAATAGTATTTAATCATTTACTACTAATGCTGCTATGTTGTCGTTAAAAAGAAACAAACCAATTGATACGTTTTTATTTGATAGTAGCTTTGTGAAGTAAATTTCTCCTTTAACACAAAATATTACTTGATCAATTATATTAAGAGTGCTGCAATTGCAGTGTGACGTTGACTAGGCTGTCTTCATTTTCTGATGAAATCACCTTTAGCTATCTCATGTAACCCATAACATCAAATAACCAACAATTGCGACAGGAGGATGAACCTAAAATGGTATACTATCTGGGTCCTGTCATTTTGCCACCATTCTCAGGTTCTAAGAAGATTATTGGTTAATGTGCATAGTTTATAACTTTTTAATTTTAAAGAATTCAGACAGCAAAAATATATTTTATACGTGAAACAAGCACGTTTTTATTTCTTTATTTAAACGATGTGACGAAGGGAACAATAGTTAATACATAAAAATGTATTTGATTTTCACTGTTATCTTGCATCATTGACTCCATAACCGTGTGATTCACTTAGCATAGAACAGAGAAGATAATAGAGTAGTATATTGACCATCTACCGGCAAATATATAAGTATGTTTTTGTTTCTTTATTTTAAATGATAGGAATAAGGAAAAGACAGTTAATACATAAAAATGTATTTGGATTTCACAGTTGTGTTACGACACTGTCTCAATAAACTGGTGCGTTACCGTATCATTGAATGGGGAAGAAAAACTGATCTTTTCTACTGCCATTTAGTTACATAACCGTGCTACTGCCACCATCTTGCGGCTGTTAACCGGATGCATTCCCTAGGTACTGTCTGTTCATTTATACAAAGCTTTTTCATTTTCTAAAGTTGGTATGGTTTTGCAGCATTGTGCAGTAAACAGACCCTTAGTCGGTAACATTACCCAGAATTTTGTAAGTATGCTAGCTTGTCTTTTTACTAAGCATTTAATTGTTTTGGAAAATTAACATTCCCAGAATTATAAATGTAAAAAGAAGCTAGTAACAGTGAAGAATAACACAAATATTAATATAAAAATAATAGTTGCAACAAATCTTCACTTATCTTTAGGAATCCTTGCCTGGACTAGTTTCGCAACGATTTCATTGCATTATCAACATATCTTTTTGGTCTCTTTTTTGATGTTGTTTATTTACACTGTTATGGTTACTGCTACTAAGTGGATTGTGTACTAATGCATTGCTAACTACTGGAATCAAAACAAATTTGGTAAGAGTGTCAATTGGAGGTATATCAAAATTCATTGCATGATTTCTATACTTTAATATAAATATTTTCTCCCAAACCATTAAATCTATGGGCCCATTTAAGTGTTTTAATAATTTAACATCTGGATTTATTTCATGATTAAATTTCTAAAAATGTTCTGCTACAGCTGATTTATCAATTTGTTTGTATTTAATATTCCTAAAGTGTTCTTTTACTCTGGTTTCCAAATGACGTTTAGTCTTACCAATATAAACAATATAAAAAGGAGGCTTTGTTAGGCTTTTCTAAAAAGCATGAAATTTCAAAAAATAAAAAATCTGGCATTTATCAATTAAACTGTTTAAATTGTGACCTTGTTTATATTGGTAAGACTAAACGTCATTTGGAAACCAGAGTAAAAGAACACTTTAGGAATATTAAATACAAACAAATTGATAAATCAGCTGTAGCAGAACATTTTTGGAAATTTAATCATGAAATAAATCCAGATGTTAAATGATTAAAACACTTAAATGGGCCCATAGATTTAATGGTTTGGGAGAAAATATTTATATTAAAGTATAGAAATCATGCAATGAATTTTGATATACCTCCAATTGACACTCTTACCAAATTTGTTTTGATTCCAGTAGTTAGCAATGCATTAGTACACAATCCACCTAGTAGCAGTAACCATAACAGTGTAAATAAACAACATCAAAAAAGAGACCAAAAGAATATGTTGATAATGCAATGAAATCGTTGCGAAACTAGTCCAGGCAATGATTCCAAAAGATAAGTGAAGATTTGTTGCAACTATTATTTTTATATTAATATTCCCAGAATTTTTAATTTTAAAATAAATATATAATTTTTATGTTCTAGATAGTGTGATGTGTTGGTGTAGCTATTGGCTATTACTCATCATAGTTGAATGCTGTTGATTGTTTGAATCTTTGCTTGAGAATGTGGGTTGAGGTCATTGCCTTATTCAACTTTCCCCCTACATCCTTGACAAGCCTCAAGTACCCAATGAGCATGTGCAACCAACAGAAACAGAAACCAACTGATGTCTATAAGCCCTATTGCTTCTCGTATGGCAGCTAACATTACATCATTTGTAACAACCTAGCCAACCTCTGCAAATAATTCCCAGGCATTGGCACAACAAACTCTGTTGCTGAATCTGGAGCAATTAACAGCCAGTCATTTTTACTTTCTCTATACATACTATGTACATTGTATTGCACTCCACCCAAAAATTTAATACTGAGATTTCACTGGAAATATATACTTTAGGGTCCCCTGTATCCATAAAAGGCATTTTCCAAAGGTGTCCATGAACATGATAACTCAAAAATGAAAAGTCGGTAAAATACCAAACGGTATTTAAGTTTAATATCTTCCAGGGATGCGACACGAAGGTTTTGAGCATAATCCACCCCCCCCCCCCAACTACTCTAGTAGATTTTCTCAAAAATGGTTCCAACGATTTTGATTAAAATCTTGTATATCAAAGATATTTAACTGACAAATAAAATGTATATTTTGAATTTTCTGGGAACAGCCTCTGAAGACTATTTTATTCTGAATGAATTTTACAGAATTTTACATGACTGCTAAACCGTAAGAGATAGTCAAAAACTTACCACACAAAATATGTAGAGCACATTAAAACACACAATTTATGTTATTTATATTTTTTTCCTTTGAATTGATTGTTTGTTTTGTTTCAGCTTTATGCTTTTCTCATACAGAAGTTTGTAAACTCCTGGCCATAAAAACAAAGAAACTAGTCACTTAGCAACCAGCTTTTGACTATCACTTTAACCTATGGTACTCCCTCATTTCGTTTCTACCTACAAGGAAGCAAGTAATAAGACTATTCCTGCTAATTTTTTCTCAATTAGCATGAACTAAATAGAAGCCTAATCTTTTTAACAATAATTTGTTGCAGAGATGTAGAGAATGTCATGTGAATGGAACACATCAGACTTTTTTTAAAAGTTCTGACTATGCTTTCTCTTGGGTTTTATTGCTTTGCAAACATGGACATGTAATAGAGCACAATTTGTTGTAGTCTAGAAGCACAGATTGTATGTTCTTTGTGATATTCTTATAGACTATAACAGTTTTAGAAATGACTCAACCGGTTATAAGACAGATCTGTCAATTGACTTCAATGATACAAAAGCCTGTCTTAGATTATTAATTGATGAGGGTCTGCTGAGAACATATGTCATCCTGAGACAGGACTGCACATATCTCAACTTCTGCTGCAGGTTGGAGAATGTTAAAATAGAGCCTGACTCTTGGAATAATTATCTAGTAATTAATTATATGGTTATTACGCAGAACTTCAGCACTCTTAAAAATCTAAAGAAACTAAGTGTGATTGATTGACTTTGCATTTCTGATGATTTCAAAGGTTTTATTCAACATAAAAGCTTGTTTTTTTATTATAGACGAATTTGCGTGCATGCTGGAACGTTTTGTATTTTGCGTATATGGAGCATATATAGCAAATAATTATACATAAATGAGTATTATATGAATAATAAATGGTTTTATAATGTTTAGGTATATGCTGAAATACTGGATTTATGATGAAAAAGCTTGGCTTTTTTGCACAAAACACTGTATCTATTGGTATGCAAGAACATCATATGTTGCTCTTGACAGGATTACCGAATCATGAGAACCCATAGCAATAATTCGCCAGGTAGTATGACTATAGTAGTTGGTGGAGAAGTATGTTTCCGTGAGTTTCTTTTTAATCTGTTTCTGTAGGCGAAACCACTGGGTCTGGTGGTTTTATTCATTGGAATAAATTATAATTTTTTTAATTTGGTAGGTTTAGGTAAAAAATAAAGACTTTAAGTTAAAAAAACTAATATCCTTCAAAGTTATAAATAAGGAACATCCATCTTTAATTTCAAATTTAGCGCGAGGTTAAGTTCGAATCCATTAAGGTTAGTGTGTGTACACAAATTTGTGTTCTTAATTTCCTATTGTGGTAGTACTTGACAGAGAAATATGTTTCAGAACATTATAAAGCCATTTATTATTTATATAATAGTCATTTATATCTATATATATATATATATATATATATAAATAATTATTTGATAAATATCCATCATATTTGCAAAATACCAAACATTCCAGCATGTCTAACAATTTGTCTACAGTAAAAAAAAATTCCAACAAATAAAACCTTTGAAATCGTCATCAGAAATAAAAAATCAATCAACCACACTTGGTTTTATGTAAATTTTAGAGCGGCCCAAGTTCTGCATAGTTACCAACTATATTTATTATTCCTTTTAGAACTGGGCATGAAAAAGTCAGTCTGTGTGGAAAGCAATGTGGTTAAGAGGGTAAAGATATTGCAAAGAAAATTCCTTCCTCATCCACTGCTTTGCTTACGAGTACTCATATAGTGAGTGGAGACTAATGTGTGAGCTTGCAGATATTAACTGACTTGATTAGTGAAATGGCTATGGTCTCAGTCACCAAATATATTGCAAATTGGAAAACTGGTGGTCCTGGCCACATCACCGAAATCAATGAATTTAAAATAAGACAGTGCAAAATCCCTCACAGGCACCCTTGCGATGACAGATATTCAGTAATTATGCAGAACTTTGGCCGCTCTAAAAATTGAATAAAACTAAGTGTGATTGATTGAATTTGTATTTCTGATGATGACAAATTCGTATGCATGCTGGAACGGTTGGTATCTTGTGTGTATGACAATATTTACCAAATAACTATATATAAACGATATTATATAAATCATAAATATTTTTATAATGTTCTGAAACATTTCTCCGCCAAGTACTACCACAACAGAAAATTAGAAACATAAATTTATACACATACACTAACCTAAATGGATTCAAACCTAACCTCATGCTAAATTTAAAAACCACCAGACTCAGTGGTTTTGCCTACAGAAACAGATAAAACAAAACTCACATACTCCTCCACCAACTACTATAGTCATACTAAAGGATGAATTATTGCTATGGGTTCTCACTACACAGTAATCCTGCCAAGAGCGACATATGACGTTCTTGCATACGAATAGTTACAGTTTTCCGTTGGCAACAAAACCAAGCTTTTTCATTATAAACCATTTATTATTCATATATTACTCATTTATGTATAATTATTTGGCAAATATTAATCATATATGCAAAATATCAACTGTTCCAATATGCACAGAATTTGTTTAAAAAAAAACAACAACAAACAAACAAACTTTCCGATGAATAAAAACTTTGAAATCATCATCAGAAATATAAAGTCAATTAATCACACTTAGTTTTATTCAATTTTTAGAGCAGCCGAAGTTCTGCATAATATCCAGACAAACATAAATGCAGATAATAATAGAGATGCAAACATACTCTGCGATTTAATTGCTGAGCTCACCAGCAAGAAGCATGTCTGGAGGAGCTGCTATGGGCAGATGGCTGGAGGATTTGCTGCCCACCTTACATTAAATCATTCTGTACACTTTGTAGACCAGGTGACAAATGTGCACACCAATAATGCAAATCTCTCTGGCAAACTATCGTATCATCTATCCAGGGACGACATTTAATGGGAATGTTTAGGTGCTCATATTAGCGAGTTTTTGTGATTCCAAAAATCGATCTTTATTCCTTTGAGGATCCTGACTTCATAATATATTATTCGGCTGTTAGGAGCGCTCATGTAGTTGTTTACAAGGTTTCTGTTGTTTCTGTCTATTATTCATTATGGCGCTGGCTGCCATCATTAATAAAAATACCACCAATGACAAGCTGTCGTATATACTGACTTCTACGGATTTTGAGACTATGAGTATTATACTTTTTAAGCTCAAAGGCAGAAATTTGATTCTATAGCAATTCTCTGGGCTACAGGTGTGCGCTTTAAGCAATAATGCTTTACTTCAAGAATTACTTATAGGATTTCTCTGGTGTTTTAGGACACTTTTTTTAATGAGCTGATTATATTAGTATGTATGTGTAAATAGAGGCATTTTCGTGTAAGCTTTAGTAATTTCCATTGGTTTCGTTAAGTGTAGGTTAGTGTGTGTGCGTGTGTAAATGGATATTTGTAATTTGTTTTATTTTTAAAAAGAGCATGCGAGTGAAGCAAGCATGCACTCGGTTAACTCTAAGTAGGTGTGTGCGTAAATAAACTGGTTTTCGTGTAATTTGCTTTCAGTAAGTTCCATTGCTTTCACTATAGTGTGCAAATGAAAACAGTATTTTCTGTATTACATTAGGTTTAGGTTAATGAGTAAATTAATGTATTATTTTTTGTAGTTAATTTTTAGGCATTTCCAGTAATTTTGCCAAAGCATACAAGTAGCACATGCTTAACAGAAGAGAAGACTCACGGTTTTTGTGAAAAGAATAGGTTGGCAGTATAGATGTGCATTCATAGAAATTACAAAATGGATTATGTTGTTTACATTTTGTGACGAGTTTTGTATATTTGAAAATATCCTAATTAGGACAGGTGGGTGGGATACAGCAACTCAAAGTGATCACATTTATTACAAAACATATGTTCCACGTGAATTTTATTTTTATTGCTATTTTCAACATTTTCAATCTGAGTGTCCTGAGGAACAAAAATCATTTACTACATCCTTTCCAGGCACTAGGGAGACATTAGGCAGCTTTACCCTGCGATGTAGCGATTAGGTTTAGACCAAGCTTAATTAACAAGATAGTGGTTAGTGTAGCTTGTGTACATAGTTATACAGTTAGCTACTTTACTGACAAAAAGATTCGGATGCAATGAATTTATTGGTACAAAATAGATAATCTGGTTTCATTGCATTTGTCAGGATGACTACATGCTCAGTAAATAAATAAAAACCTCAAGCTGGGCACAAATTCACAGTAAAAAATTATTTTAAATACATATTAAATAAAAAATATCTAAAGATGTACTTCAAAGGCTCTCCTTAAAAATCCCTAAAGAACCACTTAGCAGATTGCAATTTGATGACATGCCTGAAACATTTCAGCAAATTGTTATACATATGAAAGCACATTAGTAAGTAAATCCCTTAATGGGGAGAGCGTGTGCCTCTAAAAAGTTTGGATTCTACAGGAAAGTGACTTGAAGCTGAAGAAAACTTTTGTATATTATGCAACCAGAAAAGCCTTCTTAAACGTTTAGTGTTTGTACTGGCGCATGATTTTACCTGGAATATTTGGTTACTTCAGGTTTATGCTTCTACAAGGCCGTACATGATAGAAACCTCATGTTCTTAAATAGCCCAAGGCCTCCAAACAACTTATTTCAGCTCTAAGCCCACTTCACTTACTTTGGCATTGAAATCTGCTGCTCCAGTGGCAGCCCTTGTAGCCTGCGGATTCAAGGCAACTCCCCATACTGCTCCCTTGTGTCCTTCAAATGTTCCAATCCAATCTCCTGTATCTCCTTGTCTAAGCATTGGTTTTCCATCTAGATAAAAAAAAACAAGCTCTAAACTCAGCTCTTAATATCTGAAAACAATACGACTAATCCCTCACACTTGTCAAATTTTACATATTAGTGAGAATGATAACAAGGTTGACAGTAAGGAGGCCAAGGTAAGCATGGCAATACCTTTACAGGCTGATATAAGAAAATATCCACATTCAGTTATATCACTAAACGCCAAATGCACAACTGGTCGTGTATGGCCACTACATGTCAGCGGCGTTTGTCTCAAATTTGCCATTTTTCAAGACAACGAGAAATCGTTCTATCGAATCGTTCGTCCACCACTTTTGTCGTTCGTAACAGCACCTCCAACAGACTACAATTCACTACACTTGTCACCTGATTCTCTTTGTGCTCCAATAATGCCAACCGTCACTTACAGTACGCAATATAGCCAACACAACATCAATTATGCTTAGCTTTGACAAATACACTTCATACTAATACAGGAAACTGCCTCAATTTAACATGGGAACGCCTGGCGTCATGCGATGGTGCTACCATCTAGTCTAGCGGTCTTCAGTACACACGTCCGCTGATCTAAATCAATGGAAATGATGCTGTTAAACACGTCGCGATTTCTATTAAAATCGGAATAAATACACAAATTTATGCATTTTTCTTTCAATGTAGGTCACATTTATGGAGCAAGCTTTAGTATAGTTCAAGTGCGGGTTGAATTAACCTTTACAGGCCAGAGGATATTTAGCGTTCAGTTAGACGCACATTACCGGGAAGAATATGAACGTTAATAGCTTATAATATTTGCTCAGAAGTTCATTTTTAAATTAGGTATATATTTTCTGTGCTACCAAATGAAATCTAATTCTAACACAATTGTTTTGTAATGAAAATACGAATACCTGGAACTCCCGAGGCGTATTTTAGAGAGAAGCCGATTTCCACCCAGAGAATCTGTCAAAACTGAGAAATCCGGTTCGTACGTGAGCTGTTTAACTTAGTCGGTCCATTCACTTTAAAAACCTGGTCCAAGTCGGCTCTTCGGCACTTTCTTACCCATTCAGCACAGCTGCAAATTTGAATGAAAAACAAGCCTCAACCAACGCACTTAGTCACAACTATTGCACATTACGTACC
Source organism: Hymenopus coronatus (assembly GCA_030762935.1). Taxonomy (NCBI): domain Eukaryota; kingdom Metazoa; phylum Arthropoda; class Insecta; order Mantodea; family Hymenopodidae; genus Hymenopus; species Hymenopus coronatus. Next base: position 169,264,652 of record CM060881.1, on the reverse strand, counting down.
TACTATTGCTCCAAGAATATTTGTGATTGTGCACTTTGGAATATTTTCTTAATATGCGTATATCTTTATGACTAACGAAATGTAACCTCGTGGAGAATCACTAATCTTGTACATTAAAACAGTACTTACATGTTGTTATCTCGAGGAAATCGAAAGAAAGAGACGGCATTTTTTTGCCAGGTATAGTTATGGCAATAAAATACTGCACATACTTTCCCGTCCTTGTAGGTTTGCATTGCCTAAAATTATAAAAAAGAAATCTTAACACCTCTTACACCATATGCCTTATACAGATCCCCACAGTTGTTCAGACCGCTACACTAGGATCGCTGGTGTTCCTTGTCGCCGCTCTTTTGGCGGACTTTCCTGTATTATATTCAAGGGTATTTGGCTTTGCGTAACATCATATAACCCTGTATTACCAATACCGGAAACTCCTCGAATTTTACATGGTAACGGCTGGCGACACGCGATGTGCTACCATCTAGTGTAGCGGTTTGGAGTATATAAACCAGCTGATCTAAATCAATGGAAAGAAACGCTGTTACAGCTGTGGCAATTTCTATTAAAATTAGAATAAATACGCCAATTTATACGTTTTCTCTTCAATGTAGATGACAATCAAGGAAACAATATTTTATGTATTTCAAGAGTGGGTTGAGTTAACCTTTACAGGTCATACAATAACATTGTTTATTTATGCGTACATTACAAGGACTGGGAAACATATAAACAGTAATAACTTACAAGATAAACTCTGAAGCTAATTTTAAAATTATCTATACCTTTTCAGTGCTGCGAATTAAATCTAATTCTAACACAACTGTTTTGTGTCGAAAATACGAAAACCAAGAACGCCCAAGTCGTATTTTGGAGAAAACCCGATTTAGATCCACAAAATCTGCCAAAGCTCAGAGAACCTGGTCGAACATTCAAATCGTACTTAAAACACGAAACCTATGGAAATTGTTCTTATCTGCTCCCATCAACATTAAGAGTTAATAAATCAAGTGCAGTCAGATTTTTAGCCTATAGTCATTTTGGAATGTAACACTGGACAAAAATTGTAACTTGCATTTTTGATATTCCTTCTCAGCTAAGATATATAGTTAAGACCTAACTTAAATCTTTCCTTTAGTTACAAGTTTGTATGTGTAGTCAAGTGTATTAACCCCCACTCACTTCTACACGCGATCTCTATTTTGTTATTCTGTCATTATAATCGCGCTGCATTTCTAGTCTATTGCTAACATTTAAGGCCCTATGATGAATAGGTAGGTATAGCGAATTTCTTATCTGGATATGTTAATCTTCTCAATACTTTAAAATCTGGATCTCCTGTAGAGTTTCACCTTCAGATCTAACTTAACCTAATATTGTCTTTAGTTATAGTTTATATCCATGCGCCTCAAACAACGCATTTAACCACAACTATTGCACATTAAATATGTATTATTACCCCAATAATTTTTGTGATTGTGTAATTTGGAATATTTTCTTATTACGCCTTTATATTTATAACTGCCAAACGAAATGTAATCTCGTGAGAATCACTGATTTTATGCAATAAAAGTGTTCACGTGGCTTTATTTCTAGGAAATCGAAAAGAAAAAAAAAAAAAAAAAAGACGGCATTACTTTGCCATGTATAGTTATGCAAACAAAATGCTGCACACACCTACCCGGCCGGCCACCTTTTACCCATCTCATATACATAAATGAATCGCCGAAATGTATATACGGGCCTCACTTCCAAAACGACTGCACCAAATTGAACAATTCTTTCTTGCTGTGTTCGTTATTGTCAACACAAGGTTTGTGGAAGAGTGTTTAAAAATAGTATAGGGAAGCTTTTAAAGTCTCATAAAATAAATAATAACAGTTCAAAAGTTAATAACCGCCTGCATCACGGTTATTTGTTGCTAAATGCTACTGCTATATTTTCCCTGCCCATTCAATGTTAAGTAACGCACCAGTTTATCGAGATAATAATGCAACGCAGCAGTGAAATTCAAACACATTTTTATATATTAACTGTCCCTTCCGTACTCCAATCGATTAAAATAAAGAGGCAAAGTAGCTTTCCTGGCGACGAACACCTAGAGTAAGTACTTATTTATTTGCCACTAGATGGCCGCAGTAGTTTTTTCCCTCCCCATTCAATGTTAAGGTAACGCACCAGTTTATCCAGACAATGACGCCACGCAGCAGGGAAATTCAAATACGTTTTTATGTATTTCCTTACTCTTATTGTTTCAAATAAAGAAGCAAAGAAGCTTTCCTAGCGACTAACACCTAGAGTAAGTACTTATTTATTTGCCGCTAGATAGCCGCAGTACTGCTCAATTTTTCTTCCCCATTCAATGCTAAGGGAATGCACCCGGTTATGGAGTCAATGACGCAAGATACCAGTCAAAATCAAATATATTTCTTATATACTATCTAACTTTTCCTTGGTCACATCGTCTAAATAAGGAAATAAGAAATAAGCATTTTTGTTGTAATTCTTTAAAATGAACAAGTTATAAACTATGCACATAACTAATAATTCTTCTTGGAATCTGAAAATGGTGGAGAAATGACGGGACCCGGATAGTAAACCATTTTAGGTTAACTTCCTATTGCAGATGTTGGTCATTTGAGGTGGTGCATGAGCTAGCTAAAGTTGATTTCATCAGACCATGAAGACACGCCCGTCACCGTCACACTGCAATTGCGGTGCTCTTAATAATTTGATCAAGTAATATTTTGGGTTAAATGGATAAATTTAACGCACAAAGCTACCGTCAAATAAAATCTTATCAACTTGCTCTTTAGTTATGTCATTGTTAGCCTTAAAAATGGCTGTTTTGATATAGAAATAAACAAAGAGATGGAGAACATTAGGAGTAAAGCAAAGAATGAGATTCGGAAGAAGCATGAATGTTACTTTGTGACTTTCTCCTCAATATAATTCATTACCTATTTCAGCGTTTACCCACCACACTATGGAAGCATTGCCATTACTGTTATTATGGCAACAATACCCTTGCTTACCCACGATGTTAACTGCATGTGTCATCCTTTCCTCACTACCTTATGGGTGCGCTGACTTCGTCTTTTTCGCAATACCAATTGCGCTTTTCAGGTGGAAAGGACTTTGGCAATGGGAAAATTCCTGTTGACACTTCCACTGGCCTCATTTCGTTTCCACCAAATTTTTATCACTTTACGTCAAAGGAAAAATTGATATCAAAAGTGTTCCCAAATATTGGTATAAATTACAAAAACTATGCTAGGTTGAGCAAGTGAGCCATTTTAGCAGCAACCAATTAGAATGTAGATGATCTGAATATAAAAATCAGAGTAAAATTTATGGAAAAATGTATTAATTTAAGTCCATCGATTCCATTACCAATCCAAATAAAGTCGTCAATTCTGTAACCGAATTCCTAAATTCATTGGATTTGCCAGGATTCCGCCACACTATTTACAGCTCAAAGTTGACTTGTTAATAATTATGCTACGCTATTTCAATCAGCCGAAATTGTACAACCGAACAAGACTCGTTGCAAAAAATTATGAGAAATTTGATTTAAGCTACTATAATCTTAGGAAAGTTCAAACGTGAGGATGTGCTTATTTCAAGAATACCACTAATGCCAACCGACTTTCCTTTTGAATTTGTGTGTGTTCAGTTTCCCGTGAGCCTTGCATTAGCAATGACAGTAAATTCCAAGGTCAATCGTTAGAAATGTGGGTAATGTTGCCATTTAAGGGTCAGTTGGCCGCGCAATGCCGTAAAACCATAGCAACTTTAGAAATTGCAAACCCCCTGTAGAACTGAGCGCACAGTGCCAAAGGAATCCAACCGGTTAACAGCGGCAAGATGGCAGTAGTAGCACTTTTATATGTTGCTAAATGGCACGTATATGACGTATCCGAAGGGCGTGGCAACGCTACCACACGACGGCATCTATCATACACTATTACCCCTACTTATCCCAATGTATGTTATTTGAGCTTATGTGGTACGTGAGCGAGCTAAAGGCGATTTCATCAAAACATAAAGTTAACCCCATCTATGTCACACTACAAGTGCGGTACACTTAATACGTTCGATTAAGTAATATTTTGGGTTAAATGGAGAAAATTAATAGTCTAAACTACTGTTAAATAAGAAGTTATCGATTGCTTTGTATCTTTTTAACTAAAACAGGAGCATTGGTAGGAAATAAAAATTAGTATTATTAATATTGTTATTATTATTGATATTAATATTGTTATTGGTAGTGTTGATAGTATGATGATTTTGATGATGAGTATTATATCCCTGATTGATTCTACCTCAGCGCGTGGCTGAGGTTCCCCAACCGCAGAGTGGTTCTCTATGGGGGCTGCGCGTTTTCGGCCTTTGCTATTCCTGGTGAACCACTCTGGGCTTGTATGTGTAGCAGCCTCGGAGGGAGCTTGCGTTCTTGGGGGTCTAGCAGGCTGCTCACGCGTGGATTTTCCACATGCTGCGTAATATGCGGAGCAACCGCGCCAAGTTGCTCCACGGCCCTTAACGCCATATAACACGCATTTACGTTCAATAGGTGGAACTCTCATGTTCCTGAGTAATGGGGTCCTGTACACTTAGCGCAAATCGGGGTTGGGAACCTACATTCTAGCTTCGCGTGCCAGAAATGCTGACATCGTGAGCACTGCTTGGGCTCTGCCATCGACCTATAAGCTTCTACCCTACTCTAAGGTATGCCAAATATCTGAGGTCAAGAATTTTCCTATTTTCTAGTGTGTCCTGCAATTCTATCAGGAACATGGGCAGGGGGTCCTATCTCTGTTGCGCCTTCGCACCTGTACGGCCCTAATGGACTTGAAACCGCACATAGCCAGGTCTTCTAATACCTCTTCTCCGGTGAGTTCGGCGTACAGCTCCTTAATCACAAAGCGTGCGGTTCTTTCTTCGGGGTGTGCTATCAAATAATGCTGTACACCGCTGTCTTTCAGATATTTCACCATTAATTGGTAATCACTGAGACAGAACGACTTTATGGCAAAATCACCGGAGACACGCGTCTGTTCAGCAATAAGTTTTTGAGTTAGAGGGAGTTTGTTAAGCTGTTTCATTACTTGGTGGAATTTCGCGGCCTGGTTTCTGCTAATAAATATTGGCGCCAAGTTTGACCTCTCTACCTGCATAGCGTTGGGAGGTGCTGGATTGGGTCCCGCAGGGGAGGGAGTCACAGGAACGGGTGCAACAGGTTTGTCGTGGGGTGTTGGGCTGGAAGGAGTGATGGTGTCAGATTCAGAGGCTGGAGGGCGTGTGCTAGGAAGTAAGGTTTTTGGTTTCGAAGCGGATTTTGGAGGAGTAGTGGTTTTGGGCTTAGAAGCCGGTGGAGAAGGACGGGAAGGAGCAAAGGATTTGGTCTTGGTCCTGGTGGGAGATGTGGTTGAAGTAGTTCTACCTCTCTTTGCCATAGCTAGAAGAAAAATATCAAGTATTAATAGACTTTAAAGTAATTGAGAGCAAAGATTAAAAAGAGGAAAATGTATAGTAGAAGAGAAAGAACAGTTAGCGAGCGCTAAAAAGCACGGGGAAATAGAGGGTTGGACCTCGAAGAGGCGCTTAAGCTAGTCTGTAGCCTTATTCCCCTACCCGTCTTAACTGTGGTAGTGTAATGCTCTGAGAGCTTTAGGCTTTGGTTGCTAGTACCGCGGCAATGCCGAGCCAAAGGCTTTGGTTAAAAACCACGGCAATGCCGAGCCGTTTCAGCGGTGGCTACTTCTTTGTAGCGGACTTCTTCAGCTGGAGCTTCCCTGGTAGGTGTCGCCTCGTTGAGATCTCGAAGCGAAGTCCCCAAGCGTCCAGGAGCCAGGAGCCAGGAGCAGGAACTAGTCGCCCGAGTGTACTCGGGCGGGGGCAAATCACCACGGTACCTATCCGCTTTTCTTGCGGATTTACCCGTGTGATATAGTAGATGTAGTCTTATGCAAGCGTTTTTGTCAATGTCAAAGTAGTTGGGCAGGGTGTTCCCTCTGTGCAGCCGGCGCGGGCTGGCTTACCTATCTGAGTGGCCACCCACCCAGAGAGGGACCAGGCCCGATGCTGCTTACCTTGGCCAGCCGCTTGCGGGCTGTCAAGGAAAGCAGTGCCGGCTAGCGGGGAGACATGAACAACCAATGGCAAGCGGTATTTGTCATCTCCCAACCAGAGTATAAAAGCAGGAACGCCTGCTGGGCGGATTCGGAGCTTGATCTTCGAGCTGTCAACATGGCGAAGAAGAGACTCCGCAGAGCCGCCGCTGCTAAGGCAGCAACCGAGGAGGCAGCATCTCCGACGTCACCGGTCGCGGCAAGCCCTGCAGCCGCAGTTGCCGCCATCACCGCCGCCGCCCCGGTTCAGTGCCGTGGTACGGGGGTCCCTCGGGACCTTTCCACCCGGCATCTACTCACTGCCGTGCAGTCGCGGTGGCCCTCTTGGCTCGTAGCACAGGACGCTTCACCGGGCAAGCCCAGTGCACGCTCTACCCCAGGAGCAGACCACCACCTACATCCTTGATAGACGCAGCGACACGGGACGCTATTCAGGACCTCCGCGCGGAGATCTTGAACGTTGGCGCCCGTTTAGCTGCCCTTGAAGAGCCGTGCAGTGGCATCAACGAAAAGCTACAGGACCTTCAAGCTGTCACCACAGCCGCCATCGCCACACTACAGTCCACCACCGCTGAGCTATCCAGCCTGATAGCCAGTGTTCAGCCGCAGCCTCAGCAGGACCTCCAGCCACAGTAACTGCACTCCGCCGAGCGGCCCCACTCCAGGGGCCAATCACACAACAGTGCTGTTCCAAGAACCGGAACCGGAACTGAGTCTTGGATTCTTCGCGCACGGCAGTTACGAATGGAGAAGAACCAACACTAACTCCAACTCATTCCTTCACCCTCAAATTCCTTTACTCCTCTCCCTGAATATTCCGTGGTGACATTCTGGGCCTCGGTCAAATCTGTCTCCCGGTCCTCATTTCACCCCTCTGACTGCACCCTGCAATCAGTTAAATTATCACCTTGAATCCGAGGGTGCAATCATGCGGTAACGCCTCTCCTTACTTCCTTCCAATACCGGTGGAGGGGTTTTTTTAGTCGGTATGCCCACATGGGAGACCCCGACATTCCGGGCTTGCCCGGGTCAGTCCTTAAGGTGGATTTTTCCCCTCCGCTCGAAAAAAATGACAAAACGCAGCCATCCCTGAGGAAGCTTCATCTTAATATGGGCGAAACGTTGGCAGATTTTGGCCTCAAGACGCGGAAGCACCAGAGCAGATGTTAAAATGGGAAGTGAACAGGCAGTCATATCAATTGGGAATTGAATAAGGTTCAATTGAAGAATTGTCTTAAATGAGATAAGTGATATACATAAACAAGAACTTTTTTAATTAATATATATTTTATTAATGTTAATATGTGCGTCATCAACACAAGGAAAGAATGTTTCTCCCAGTCGGATCCTACATATAATTTACGTACATTACCAACACGTTACATTCTTGCTGGGGATTCAAATATGTATTGTGGGATGCAGACTGCACTGGGCAATATCGCTCTGGCAACACAATAAAAGATCTAGTAACTTTGATAAAAATGTGTAACATATTGCACCAAAATGGTGCGTTTTGCCCATTTTGCAGGAAATCTGATGCAACACTGGACTGCATATATATTCCGGAAATCTTACAAACGTATCATGCAAGCGGTTGAACAACTACTTGAGACATTTAGCGATCATATAGCTTTAAAGTTATACTTTATTCCATATAGACGCTCATTTAGAAAATTAACACTAATTTATTGAATGATTGTGACTGATTGCCAACATTTAAGTAGCTGGATGAATTGGAAACTACGTTTGAAATCTTTCCACAATCACGAAGAATGGTGGAGCGCGTACTCAGCCCCAAAATTAAGTTGTTTTTAAACAGTGTTTGCATGAAGAGCGAAATGACTATATATTATTTCAAAGTTAATCCATTTTTTGAAATGTTATTCCTATTTCAACTATAGTGCACAATCGCTCCTCTAGAAATAAATGAAGATCGAAGAAAAAAATGTCAGTTAATAAGTTAAGTAAAATTCTATTTGATTGTGTGCGTGAATGTCAATTGAATGTCATATGACCGAGGAAGGAGTATGTCAATTAAATGAAGGTACAACGTCGTTCTCTTATATCCTTTTGCTATCCTTAATAACTTGTTTAGTTTTGGCACGGATCTTCTAGGATGGATTAGGTTAATCAGTGTATGGTGACGCTAGAAATACCTAGGACTCGAGCCCAAATTGCAATTCGGTATTCATCCGCCCACCAACCGATGGTGGGCAGTTAAATGCTGCCCATTGTAATTAAACACAGAAAACTGGGAGAAGACTCCAGCTACATTGGTCCAAATGCAGTTTCGGAAGCGTGTGGAATACATATATTCAATTGTTATCTATTGTGAACAAACCGAAAACTATGTGTGAAGAATTACTGAAGAAAGTGTGCATGAAAGTACTATGTTTAGCAGAGCCGAATTATTATTGTCCAAGAAATTAATGTTTTGTCTAACTTTCGAGGGCGAAAATTGAGAAACTGAATCTAAATTAATGTATGAGTAGTCGTAAGGCGGAAGCAGATATACACGACAAATAGCGAATCGGATGGAAAGTGGTTTAATCTTTACAGTGACTGACGGGATATCAGAAGGCATGGACATAGATTCCACGCACCTATCACCTTTGATGAGCATCATAGCCACCCCGTGTACATGCACACCCCCTTTCAGTGAGCACATCGTTTAGGGGCTATGGCCGATTTTTACGTTGCCTTGAGGACGGATCTCAGTCTCTTGTAATCTTATTATAGTTATGCAAGACTTCAATCTTGTTATCTGTGTTCTAATTCCATGTTATGTTTTGTTGCAGGTTGGCCAGGTAATAATAGTGTGAAAGTTCTCAAACGGTGGTTTCCACTGCGTTGAGAGCAGGGGTCACCAAATCAATTTGACCTTCTGCTATGCTCCCGAGGTAACAGGCCTATTCTGCCTCTTTTTCAATGCCGTTCTGGGAGTGTGGGCAGAATCTTATTATTCTATCTTCTCCAAGATGGTTCGAGAACTTACAACCGATTAGAAGCGAAGATCAACCAAAATTAAAATCGCCAGTTTTTATTTCTTCCCAGAAGATTACTCAGAAGAGAATTTCCAAAGAGTTGCACGTAGACCTCGTTTTTCCTATCATGCCCTAGGATCAGCTATCAGTTTCTCTAACACGTATACATATAATGTACATAAATACTAAACTTGATACTTTTTAGTATTTTCCAATGATGCGGCATAAACATTTTCATGAAATATCCCCACTACAAACTACCCTTTACATGGAAAATATTCTGAAATTTTGTTTTTCTCAAAAATGGTTCTAACGAAGTTGATTAAAATACCGTAAATACACATATATACATAAATTACAAATAAAATGTAAATTTTGAATTTTCTGGGAATAACCTCTAAAGACCTCTTCATCCTGGATGATTTTCGTAGAATTTTGCATAAAAGTTAAACCGCAAGATAGACAAAAACTTGCCACAAACAATGTAGATCTTATTTGCAGTCGATCTTTCTCACTGGTCACCATCTACCTGTCCTGACCTTTAAGTCGGAGTTCCGCAGATCCGTGGACGTCGCCCCACTGCCCCCGCCACTCTCTCACAGGTCACTGGCCTTTCTCAGAGAGGAATGTGGCCTACGCTAGTTTCTGCTATACGATACGACGACCTGAACAAGTTCTTTTCATATTATGTTGTAGTTAGTCTCTACTCTACCTTTTTAACTCACGATGCGATACCTCGCACGCGGTTTTGCGGATGCTCACTTTGCATCCGATTCTGCTCTCATACGCGAATGTCACTGTGTGATCTGCACTCACACGATTACCTTATCCTCTTTTTAGCGCGGGTTTCCGGCATTTGCCGCCCTGAATACTAGAGCACATCAGAAACTGAACTGAACAATAGCCTGTGCCTCTTGTACATCCGTATTTATACTGTTTAACTGCTTTCCGCCTAAAATTACCCTGTTAATGGCCGAACGTTTCGCGTCGGTATCTCAATTTCCCGGGTTTGCAAGTTGGCGGCTCCCCATTGGCCGAATTTTATGCATCCCGTTGACATGGCGAATATTCTGAATCTTTGGTCGTCCTCCCATGACCTCGTGCGCTGTACGGGACTTTTGGCACACAATGGCCAAACCAAACATAATCCTGACTACGGCCCCTTCCTAAATAGTCTGCGAGACAGGATTTTTCCTCACAAAAGGAACACAGATACAATTGTCATACGCGTTGTTTTATGTATTTACAAATGAAATATCTTAAATTATAGTAATAGAAATAAAAATAAACATATGTAGAAGTTAATACTTAAAAACATCTATGAATTACACAGTTAGATAACCGGGAAGAAGTTCCTCACATTAAAACACAATTTTTATACACGTTTTTGTAGTAGAGTTGGCTATTTTCCAGATATCCCTTGTTATTGCGTTCATTTTATACTAACTTTTCTCAAACGGGACCCTGCAAAGCGAACCGAACCTCAATTGCTTCACATACCGACCAGCTTTTAATTTGGGGGGGGGGGAGGCAGCTAGTCATTTAGCCTGGTTGGTCATATCGTACGATGAATGAAATTGGTGAAATGATGCTCAAATGATCTCGGGGTCCATGGAATTTAAAGTTACTCAACATTAAGTTTTCTCAGATTAAGGGAAAACCTCGAAAAATTCCGGATAACTCACCCTAAGAGAGATTCGAACTCGCGACCTGTTGACTGTGAGGCAGGCGAGCTTTAAAAGATTTTACTATCACTTTAACCTAATGTATTCCCTTCTAATTACAAGAAAGCAAGTAAAAGACCAATTTAGCTGATGTACATCTAAATTAGCATGTAAATAAAATAATAATCTTTAATTAGAATAGTTTACATATTGAACAGCCAGACAAAGGTAAGTGAACGGAACATATCAGATTTTTACTTTCTCTATACTACAATGTACATAGTGTATAGAGAATGTACTGCACTCCACCAAAAAATTCGATACCGAGATTTCAGCGGAAATATATGTTTTAGGGTCCCCTGTATAAAAAAAAAAAGTATTTTCAGAAAAAGGACCGTGTGTGTCAGTGTGTCCGTGAACACGATAACTCAAAAACGAAACGTCGGTAAAATACCAAACTTTGTATTTAAGTTTAGTATCCTCCAGGGATGCGACACGAAGATTTTGAGAAAAATCCCCTCACCCTTAACTACCCTTTACATGGAACTTTTTTTCAAAAATTTTTATTTTCTAAAAAATGGCTCTAACAATTTTGATTAAAATATCGTATATTAAAGTTATTTACCTGACAAATAAAATGTATATTTTGAATTTTCTGGGAATAACCTCGGAAGACTACTTTATTCTGGATGAATCTTTCATAACTACTAAACCGTAAGAGATGGACAAAAACTTAACCCACAAAAAATGTAGAGCACGTTAAAACACACAATTTATGTTATATAGTTTTTCGTAGAGTTGATCGTTTTTTTAGATATTCCTTTTTCTTGGTTTCAGCTTTGAAAGACATGCTTTTCTCATACAGGAATTTCTCAACTCCTGTCCATACAAACAAAGGAACATCAGTCACGTAGCAACCAGCTTTTGGCTTTCACTTTAACCTATCGTACTCCCTTATTTCGCTTCTACTTACAATAAAGCAAGAAATAAGACTATTTCTGCTAATTTTTCTCGATTAACATGAAACAAATAAAAGATAAGCTTATTAACAATAATAATTTACAGAGATATAGAGAAAGGCATGTGGATGGAACACATCAGATTTTTTTATTTACAGTTGGGTTCTGTCATAGCTAGTCCTGAACTTTATTGTTGGTATATTATACGTTATAAAGACTTCTACTAGCCCAAGAAGAGAGAGAAAAGAACACTAGGCAATAAGATGCTTAATGGGCGTGGCCATGTACATTCGCCATATTACAACTTGAATCTGAATAAAGTGGGTAGTCTGGGAGATAAAAGGAGTTACCCTGTAAATACTCTTGGACAATAAAATTGGACCAAAAGTGATCATATAAGGCAATTCCAAAAAATAAAATTTTACTTATGGACGCTATTTGACGTGTGATTATCAGCCGTCTTAATTTGATATTGGCGTGAAAGACAATTTGAATTTTTCTCAGGGGCATCTTTATCAGACTTGAGGTTATTTTACCTTACCACATGGGACTATGCCGTGGCTATGTTAAAAAAAATTGCATCGCCCACCTCAACCTTCGTAATCAGCGGCTAGCATGTTGCCCTTAGAGCGCGGAGTGTGTTTAGAAAATTAAAGATATAGCTATCGACACTTTTATAATTAGTGGAAATGACTTTTGAATTCAATCTCTTCGGAAATGAAAAACGAGGGTAACCCCGCCCTGCAGAATTCTATTCCTTCCACTAGTCAGACACATGGGTACAGAAAACTACTAAGATTATTTTCAAGCGTGTATACCTACATGTTTGAAGCTGTATTACTCTATCTTGACGCCAAGTGTGAAAAGTGATTAGGTGTTCTATCACAGCAAAGTATGTGTCGCTTTCTTTACATACACTTTCACAGAGTTGACGATTGTGTATGTAATGAACATCACTGGTGGGGAAAAAAGTCTTCCCAGGGTTGAATTTCATTTGCAAATAAGATTTGATACGAAACGCACTCACCGTGGGTTTTAGTACTCAATACCGAATGGTTTCTGAACCGATATGTATTACATAAAAACCATCACTGGATCGATGGTTGCGAATGGCTAGTAATTTATAGTCCTCTAATCTAATTGCATAAATGTAACATGACTTGTGAATATACATAGAATAAAACTAAAAATGCTCTTAAAATGGATCAACACATCATAGATGTAAAGTTTCGACAACCTCTGTAATAGACTTATAATAAGGGCGCCGATTGTATTCTGTCTTGACGATGCACAGATGCAAGTGACAAGATTTACAGCTGTGTCGATGCATACACAATCCACCAGTATCTAAGCTTTAAACGGACAGGAGGGCGATAAGGCGTAAAAGAAGGATAGGACAGTCCCCAATGAAGCACCATTGAAAACCCGTAGAAGACTATATATAAAAACCACGGTATGTTTCAAATCGCTTTATGTGACGACCAACAATGTTCTGGTCAAATATCAAAACTATTAATTTCTACAAGAGAGGTTTCTGGACAGTCAGGTAAAACGTGAAGGAAACTCCTTTCGAGGGCAGAAACTCAGTTGCTCTCGCTGAAAAATGCAACCATTAAAAAAAAGAAAAAGAAAAAAAAATCAGGTACACAGGCGCTTAAAATAAGTTGAGGTGCGCTCAGAACTTGAGCAAATAGGAAACTCGTGAGTTAGTGAAGATCAAATGACCAGAGCAATATAACCGTGGACCGCAGCAGTGTGGCTCTGAGTACTGGGCCTTGAGGTATTCTTTTAATTTCACGCGTCATAGAATACCGTACCCATACGCACAATAGATAGCCACTCCTAAATTTCCGCGATGTCCAGACCACCACGCAAATCCCAGCAGGGACAAAGAACATCTACTCCAATAGTATCCATGTACCTTCTCCATAGTTAAAAAAGCCACAATTGACTTAATAACCCTGCATTATGTCGAAAGATTCACCATACTCTAATGCCGAAAACGTTGAAATGTTGCGTTACCCCTTTACTTCAAGCACGTTACACGAAAGTAAGGAGAGAAATCAAAAAATGCCAATGGAGCATACATGCCAAACCATACTGATAAGCTAATGGGAGAGGAAATGAGGAAAGATAAATACAAACTACTGACCAGACATGACAGCAGACATGTGAAGTGCAGTAAAGGATTTTCAGAAAATCCTACTGACTGCTACCTGATATAATGTGAAATTTTGTTATGCTCACATTTAATTAAACCATTTATGTGGTTCAAATCTTTACTTTTACACACCACAGAAACATGTCTTTAACAACCATAAAGTAATAAAAGACTAATATATTATTCAGAAGAGAAAATTGTGAAAACAATAAATAGCTGGTTATTATTAGAATTTGTTTTATTCATGTCCATTTGCGGAAGAATTTCCTTCGTTGTTTATGCCGTCCTCCTTTTCTTGGTTTGGTTCCCACAGGCTACTTCTTATGAATCTCCGAGCAGCGTTTACGTCTACTCGAGGCATCGATTTTCGGTCGTTAACTTCTTTGGCCCTCGCATTATAAGTTCGGACTCTGTCTATTTCCGACTTCACGCCATGCTTTGCAGGATCCACTCCCTGTGTGCGTAGATACAGCCAGAAGAGAGAATTAAGAGCGTATGTAAAAAACAGGTCATGCTTAACAAGGTCGTTTACACTGAGATTGTCGGCAACGTTTGCATCCAAAACTTCACTTAGAACTGTTCCTATTCTGTCCACGCTGTTATGAAAGTTACGTATTCGTGCTACGAAGTCTTTGTCCTGCAGCAATTCCGAAAAGTTTATGCTGCACTGCTCTGCCATTGTCCAGAGGTTAACCTGTGAACAAAAGACAACCTATTGTATAGTATTACTGGCAAACACACAATCTGCACATTAATAATTCTAAACGAAAAGAGGTAGCGTTGTTCAGTGTAAAACCAATTCAACAGTAACGATCATTTTTATTTCTCTATTTTCTTTAGCACACAAAAAACTACTACAGCATCTTCAAAACAAAGCTGTGCATTGCGATGAAGGTCAATCCTATTTTAAAACAGTACGAATTTTAAATCCACAAACACGTGAATAAGTAGCTGAAACAGGTATTTGGAAATAATATTTATAAAACATTAACCTATATTGACAGTTCTTATGCAAACACAACACTCCTAGTAATAAAACTACTAGTTTTCTGTGTATGAACTGACAAAAGCGACAGTAACGCGGCAAATGGAATGGGTTGATAAAACGCTGTTGCATGTTGAACAAATAGCTGTAAGTTTCAAGCAATAGATTCTGCTCACCCAAAAATCGGTAACTAGTTTCAGACATCTTGGCTTCAACTGCTATTACTTCAACCTTCATCTACAGCTGAAATTACAAGGGACTTTATCTCTCTAGTAGTTTAACTCTTACGACTCGCTCATTACTTCCATCAGCTTCAGCGTGCTATTAAAACGTGAAGGGTAAACTTGCATTGTCACTTGTGTGTTCACTTTATAAACTTCATTTTCGAGGCTCCCAATGCTGAGTTCGTGGCTGTATTGGGAGTTAAATATTTAATAAGGAAAGTAGGACGGAAACTTTATGCCTGAGGTTAAATGATCCATACTTCGAAAAGAAGCTTGAAAGATTTCAAGTGACCTGTCAAACATTGAATTATATGATACAGGACGGAGAATATATTCAAGGTTGATCAGGATATCAATTAATGTGTCAGTTGAAAGCGACAAAAACATCCAAGCACGTCCTGATACCCTGACGAAAGTGTTTTTAGTAAAACTGGATTGAAGTGGTCATAAATTCTGTGCCAAAAAACTACCGTGTCCCGCCCGGAAATACGTAGAAGAAACTAAGTAGATTTATTTGATACATGGAGCTGGTACTTAACAAGTCGAGGCATTTTACAACAACCTGCTAAATTGATAGCACTCTGATACAAGCGTCAAGCTCCCGTTCTGCTCTGGTTTCCGGGTAGTAAATATCCTAAAACAAGAGCAGAACGAAACCAGCTTGATCTTACAGCTGCAACTTTGCAAGTCCTGTACGAATTCACTGCCATTTTCCAATCTTGTCAATCTGCTGCTGATGGAACCGTGGATGGGTTGTTGGTGGCATTCAGGGAGTATATCGATTATTAGGTATAGCTATAATCATCAAGACAACGATATCTCGAGTTCTGGGTATAACAGTAAAGTTGCTGCTAGCATTCAGGGGGTATCTCGAATATTGGGTGTAATTACAAATATCAAGACAGAAACATATCAAGTACTGGGTGTAACTATAAACATCTACGATCAAGGTATAGGTTACAAATTATCAAGTCATTAAACAGAAAACATACTTCCTGGGTCAGAAAAAACAAAAAAAATTATTTGAATTTCAATACCGAGCACGTTACAAGAATTTTTCTGAAAACGGAACTGATTCTGTATGCTGTGAGATCATTCACAGTGTGAAAAATAGTCAATACATGCCCTCTGTTGGTAAAGCCCGTATATTGATCTTGATTGTGAAAACATCCAGTAAAGGATGTTGAAGAGCAAATGGACTATGTTTTTCAAATGGGAAGAGTTCTACGTTGCAGCCTTGTCGTAACAACGGCAGAAGCACTGAATACAACATCCATAGTACCTTCGGCGCATTAGGCACTTAAATTGGGAGATGTCGACGAATATGGGAAAGTGTTAACACCGAAGATTCTACGATGAACTCTACGGATTACACACTCCAAGAGTAGTAGCACTTGTGAAAGCATTTTACAATTAATGGAACTTATAAACGAATAAGTCGAAGACGCCGTAACCGATAAGAAAATACAAGACAATCTAAGATTCAACTTCAGCCCTTCTGCTTGTATGGCCTTTGTGAACACTTCGGAGCCGGGAAAGAACCGTAAGCTAATGCGCATACAGAAAATAAAAAAGGGCCAAGCGTTCCTCTTTTGTTTGAATGTGACTACTCTGTTGGAGAGGGAGACTTAAAAATGTAGATCTCCTTAAAACAGTCAATTTAGGTCATATACATGTGTTTTTTTTTATATACACTTAACCGTTTCCGGTTGTTATTGGCTTTAATTTAAACTGCTTAAATGAGAAGAAATGCTTCGTTTCATGTCTCTCGTTTGTCTTGAACATGCAAATAGAACTAAATTTCAATTGTTTCACATAGCAATTAATTTTTAAATATTTGGCTTATCGCATTAGCCAAATGTATTTCCTTATTTGTCTCCTATTAACAAGAATGCAGATAATAGGCAATTTCTGCTAATAAATGTCTAGATTAGCATGATGTATATAAAAGAATGTTTTTAAGAATATAGTTTGCAGAGCAGGTACAGAAAATCATGTGAATGGAACACATCAGAGTTTTAGAAAAAGGACAGTTTGTTTGTGTGTGCCTGTACCAAACTCAAGAGGAAAAGTAGTTTATATACCAAACTTGATATTTAAGTTCAACATATTCCATGGATGTGGTACAAAGAACCTCCCCCCCCCCCAACTATCCATTATGTGAAACATCCTGAAGATGTGTTGTAATGAGAGCTTCATTTTTTGTGTTTAAGTTTTTGTCTATTTTATGTGGTTTACCAGTTATACAGAAGTAGTCTTCAGAGGATATTTTCCAAAAAATTCAAGATATACATTTTACTCTTCATGTAAATATATATAGTATACAGTATTTTAATCAAAATAGTTAAGAGCTATTTTTGAGAAAATCAAAATGTTCTCGAGTCTTCCATGTAAAGGGTAATTTTGGGTGAGGGGATTTTCGTCAAAATCTTTGTATCGTATCCTAGGAAGATATGACACAAATACCAAGTTTGGTACTTGACTGACATTTTGTTTTGGAGCTAGTGTTCACACATGTTTACCTTTTTCTAAAAATGCTTTTTCTTTACACACAGGACCTTAAAACTTGCATTTCCCTAAAATCAAGGTATCAAGTATTTGGGTGGAGTGCAATACCTTCTCTGTGTAATAAGTAAAGAAAGTAAAAATTTGTTAGATACAGCCCCATATTTAGGCATGTAACCCATGGGCCCAATAATGTTTATCCCTCCCCCTCCCAACCACAAAATTAGGCAATTCTGAAATAAATTTAGCAGTAAGCAGAATTATAAACATGTTATTTACAATATGTACATATTACTTAAAGAAGACATTTTCGAAAAAGGAAAACATTGTACATTATGGTAGCCTTGAGTTCAGGTAGAAAATTGGTTGCAGCATGTGCAAAATTCAGAATGTAAATACCAAACATATACCTAATATTAACCAATAACCATACATACACACTCACATAGGATAACTAAGCAGAAGACAAATTAAAAAAATCTGATGTGTTCCATTCGCATGACTTTCTCTATATCTCTGCAACAAATTATTGTTAAAAAGCTATGCTTCTATTTACATGTTAATTGAGAAAATATTAGCAGAAATAGTCTTTTCTACTTGCTTCCTTGTAAGTAGAAGCAAAATAAGGGAGTACTATAGGTTAAAGTGATAGTATTAAGTTGGTTGCTATGTGACTGAAGTTTCTTTGTTTGTATAGACAGGAGTTAACAAATTCCGGTATGAGAAGAGTTTAAAGCTGAAACCAATAACAAGAAATATCTCAAAAAACGATCAACTCCATGAAAAAAATGCATATAACATAAATTGTGTGTTTTAAAGTGCTCTACATTTTTTGTGTGGTAAGTTTTTTTCCATCTCTTACAGTTTAGCAGTTATGCAAAATTCCGTAAAATTCGTCCAGAATAAAGTAGTCTTCAGAGGCTATTCGCAGAAAATTCAAGATATACATTTTATTTGTCAGGTAAATATCTTTAATATATATTTTAATCAAAATCGTTAGAGCTATTTTTGAGAATATCCAAATTTTCCAAAAAAGTGGAATGTAAAAGGTAGTTTGGGGTGGGGGGATTTTTCTCAAAATCTTTGTGTCGCATACCTGGAAGATACTAAACTTAAATACCAAGTTTGATATTTTACAGGCTTTTCGTTTTTGAGTTATCGTGTTCACAGACACACTGACCTTTTTGTGAAAATGCTTTACTTGGATACAGGAGACCCTAAAACATATATTTCCAGTAAAATCTGGGTATCAAATTTTTGGGTGGAGTGCAATACCTTCTCTATATACTATGTACATAGTATGTGTAGAGAAAGTAAAAATTGGTAGCAGCGTGTGCAAAATTCAGGATGGAAATGCCAAACATAAACCTAATATTAACCTATAACCACACATACACACTCACACAGGATAACTAAGCAGAAAAACAAATTAAAAAAAAATCGGATGTGTTCCCTTTACATGACTTTCTCTACAAAAAAAAAAAAAATATTATTAAAACGCTTATGCTTCTATTTACTTCATGCTAATCGAGAAAAAATTAGCAGTCTTATTCCTTGCTTTCTTGTAAGTAGATGCGAAATAAGGGAGTACCATAGGTTAAAATGATAGTCAAAAGCTGGTTGCTATGTCACTGAAGTACATTTGTTTGTATGGACAGGAGTTGACAAAGTTTTTTTAAAGCTGAAACCAATAACAAGGAATGTCTCAAAAACGATCAACTCCATGAAAAAATGTATATACTGTAAATTATGTGTTCTTAAGTGCCCTTTATTTTTTGTGGTAAGTTTTGTCTATCTCTTACAGTTTAGCAGTTAAAC
Organism: Hymenopus coronatus; assembly: GCA_030762935.1. NCBI lineage: Eukaryota > Metazoa > Arthropoda > Insecta > Mantodea > Hymenopodidae > Hymenopus > Hymenopus coronatus. The sequence goes on along the minus strand of CM060881.1, from coordinate 169,245,218 downwards.
AAAATTCCTTAAAATTTATTCAGAATGAAGTAGTCTACAGAGGTTATTTCCAGAAAATTCAAGAAACACATTTTTTTGTCGTCAGGTAAAATATCTTTAATATATGATATTTTATTCAAAATCGTTAGCGCCAATTTTGAGAAAATCAAAATTTGCAAAAAAAGTTCCACGCAAAGGGTACTTTGGGTTGGGGGGATTTTCTTGAAAATCTTTGTGTTGCATCCTTGGAAGATACTAAACCTAAATACCTATGGTACTCCCTTATTTCACTTCTATTTACAAGGAACCAAGTAATAAGACTATTTCTGTCAATTTGTTCTCGAATAGCATGAAGTAAATAGAAGCATAAGCTTTCTAACAATAATTTGTTGCTGAGATATAGAGAAAGCTATGTGAATGGAACACATCAGATTTTTCCAATACTTCTCAGGTTCACGAACTGAGTCAAATGTTTATCAAGGCTACATAGAGCACCTTCTCTTTCTTTGAAACCTACAACATTATCATAATGTGGAATTTCATGTTCAGTTACCCTTTGATTAGCATGTTTCCAATAACTAAAGTCACATGAACCGAACTGGAATGAACCCCCAAACAGTAAACTAACCCCTGACTGGGAGAGGAGATCATGTAATCATGTTGCACAATATCTCTATTCAATAATTTCCTTTCAAACAAATCCTTGGAAAGAAATCTTGTGTTTCAGATGTGTTCACTCTGACTTAAAATCAAAATTCTATTTCTCAGTTTGTAATCCCACATTTTTCACTGATTTCCTTAAAGAAGGGCTCTTTTATCAACTGTAAAGTCTGATAAACTTCTCCTAGACCTAACTCTGGTTCATTTGCTGTGGAATGTTCGTATGTTGGTTATCAATTTCTGATTCTTAACTTTGAGCTTTTCACCACAACTGCCTTTGCACTGTGAATCATTTGTAGATTTCAAGTTCTCAGGTGCGGAAGAGAAAGGTTGTAAAAGCCTATAAATCCAACTTTATTGGGTCCTTTACGAAGATGAATATATCCTAGTGCTTTATGTTCCAATAAAGTAAAAAATCTGATGTGTTCCATTCACATGACTTTCTCTACATCACTGCAACAAATTATTGTTAAAAAGCTTATGCCTCTATTTACTTCATGCTAATCGAGAAAAAATTAGCAGAAATAATCTTAATACTTGCTTCTTTGTAAGTAGCAGCGAAATAAGGGAGTAGTATAGGTTAAAGTGATAGTCAAAAGCTGGTTGCTCTGACACTGAAGTTCCTTTGTTTGTATGGACATGAGTTGACAAATTCCTGTATGAAAAGAGTATAAGTTTTTCAAAGCTGAAACCAAAAAAGGGATATCTCAAAAACAATCAACTCCTCGAAAAACGTAAATTGTGTGTTTTAATGTGCTCTACAGTTTTTGTGTGGTAAGTTTTTGTGTATTTCATACGGATTAGCAGTTATGCAAAATTCCATTTAATTCATCCAGAATAAAGTAGTCTTCAGAGGCTATTTCCAGAAAATTCAAGATATACATATTATTTATCAGGTAAAATCTTTAATATACAATATTTTAATCAAACTCTTTAAGCGCTATTTTTGATAAAATCTAAATTGCATCCTTGGAAGAAATCAAACTTAAATACTGACTTTGGTACTCTGCAGTCTTTTCGTTTTTGAGCTATGCTGTCCACAGACACACGCACACGGACCCTTTTGTATAATTTTTTTTTATTCAGGGGGACCCAAAACATGTACTTCCGGTGAAATCTTGTATCAAATTTTTGGGTGGAATGCAATACCTTCTCTATACAGTAAGTACATAGTACATGTAGAAAAAGTAAAAATGCCACAACTTGCAGCTATGAAATCTAGTCCTTTGTTAATGAAAAACCATGTATAATTTTGGCGTTGGATTTAACACTTCCACTTCCCTCCTCCTCATTTGTTCAACTAATTTTCTGTAGCCTGCACCACTGAAACATTTCCTACTATCCATATTGACAGTTACTTTATATCAGAACTTCACAAGTTAATAAAACAGGGGGAAATGCAAATAATAAACCACTGTACATTAAAGCTTCTACTTCTACATCTGCTGCCTCGCAAAACATTGCAGAGGCAGTGCTGCAGTTGTAAGATGTGCTCATCTCTTTCAGTCAACCTACAATTTCCCTCACTAATAAGAATTCCAACAGTCATTGCTGCTCTTTTCTTACTTTCTCTAGCCTGTATGTACAACGTACATAGTAGATAGAGAAGGTGTTGTATTGCACCAAAAAATTTGATGTCAACATTTTACCGGAAATATATGTTTTGGGGTCCCCTGAGTCCGAAAAAAGGATTTTCAGAAAAAGGTCCATAGGTGCATGCATGTGTGTGTGTGTATCTGTGGACAGCATAGCTCAAAAACGAAAAGACCATTAAATACCAAACTTGCCATTGTTCTAATCTTGCTGCAGCTGATTCCTTCCACAAAGATTTCCAGAAATTTGTAGAAGAGAATCTCATACCTGACCAAATTTATAAGACAAAAGTGGCCTGTATTGGAAAGGTCTACAAACTAGAACTATTGCTTTTAATTGCAAAGCTTGTACTCCTGGATAGTTATCTAAAGAACACATTACAATTTTTGCACTGCTAATGCTTCTGGGAACCACAAAGTGAAACTACTTGAAAAAACAAAAATACCCTGAGCTTTAAGGATATTGAAACTAAGGATATCCAAAAAGGAGCATGGATGAAAAGTGAAATTTTCAAAAACTGGTTCCACAAAATTTTTTTTTATTATAAGTTCACCAATATCTTGATTAAAAAAAAAAAAAAATGCCACAAAAGGTTGTTCTATTTGTTTGATAATGCTCCTTCACATCCCAATGAGAGCATTCTCATATCTGATGGACTCCTTAGAAGTTTTTTACCACCTAATGTGACTGCCATTATACAGCCAATGGACCAAGGCACAATTAAATCAGTACCAGGCTGCTCTATTGTGAATGCTAATTGATGAATATGATTTGGTCACATTCTGGAAGATGTTAACAATTCTAGACGCCATGCATGAGATTTCTGATGCCTGGAAGTGTGTCAAGCCACTAACCTAGTTTGGTCATGCAGGAAAATTCTTCCAGATAGAGACGAAAGTGATTTTCAGTTTCAGTGATGAAGTATCTGCACAATTAAATAAACTGACAACAGTTTTAAATGGTTTTGAAGATGTTGATAAAGAAAACTTGAATGAGTGGCTGATATTCAATGCAAGTGAACCTAGCTTCCAGTACATGAGTGACGTCAAAATTGTGACTGCTGCTTAACAAAGAACAAGACAGGTGAATGGGAAAGTGGTGATGAAGACAGTGACCTTATCACTCATTGTGCTGCACTGCGATGTGTTGATACTCCCCTAGATTATATGGGGGCAAAAGGTTTGAATACAATGATATTATTGTTGCAAAACAATATGTGCATAAAAAAATGTAGACCAACATCAAGGACTAATTTAAGAAATAAACAGGCCTACAACACCTATGCACAGAAGTAGAATAAACTTTTGAATAAAGAATATATGTTGAAAAAGCTTTCAATGTAATTTCCTATTTACATATTGTCACATCCTGGCTGAGTGCATAGGATGTGGTAACATTGTAAAGAATTAGTTTCATATGTTGGCATTATATTGCCAACTTTACTATCCATAAAAATGGGTTCAGAGTAGCCTCTTCCGTTATTGTATTCTGAATTTGGTATGGCACAGTTGTAGCAAAGAGCATTGGCTCCTCCAGGTAGCCAAGCTTGGCTCCACGCCAAGATAGTGACATGCGTTATGCAAATCCATGTTTAAGGTAAAATAATAACTATTGTTAGTAGGAAGTATTTGTGTTCTTGTATTGGTCGACTAGTTAGCCCCTTCACCTGCAATCATAATTATGTAGAATATTTCCGTGAGGTCTCTGATAGAACAGAGCTGCGTCCTCATATGCGCACCTGGCTGCAGTAAAAGTAGTGTTCCCATACATTTCCTCTCATAGCCAAACATTTCTTGAATTCATAACAGCAGGCATGACATATTTGGTGGAGGTGCCAGGTATTTGGTAGAGAATGGTTTAATTGTAGAAATTTTTTCTCTCTCCTTCCTCATTTGCAAATGTTGTCACCACATGGTCTAACAGTTTTTGGTTTTCCTATTATCCTGTAACTGTTATTTGTAAAAGAAGACCTGGTCTTTCTATTTTGGGCTCAAATTCCTATTTTTCCAGTATAATTTACTCTAAAATGAAATAGGTGCACAATTTTCTTTGTGGTGTCCTTTGTTCTCCCTTGCTTATTTGGATTTTTGTTTTTTGGTTGGGATGGTTTAAATTCTTCTAAATTAGTTGTTTCCTAGTAATTTCTAAAATTTTATTTGCCAGTGAGTAACATATTTTTCATAATTGAATTGATTTGACTTCATCAGTAATTGCACCATAACACTGTTCATAGCATGTGGTGTGGTTTTCAAGTTTCATCTTAAAAGTTTGACGATGTGCCTATGTTTCAAAGTTTGGATATACTTTTTAGATTATTAATAGTAAATTTCTCTATTTGTGGTGATTTTCACTTTACAGAACTCCAAATGGTTACGTAGTGTTGCATTTACATTAAAATGTGTTTTTCAGGTTAGTGTTCCTAGTACATTTTTGTGTGGTGTTTACTAAACTTGTCCTACAATTATAAATTACATGTGTTATAAATCGTTAGAAGTTTTCTGATAAATAGTAACATTTGATAGAAAAATTGGAATGTGATTTAGTTCAATTTACATATTGCAGTGGTCGTAATTGTGTGATTCTATTTGTTTCATGTTTTATATTGTGATTTTCAAAATCCCTGACACTGTTTTGGTCTTAATGATGTGTTAATTGTGTCAATTCTACGAAGAGTTGTTCCACCACGTGTATGCATTTCCTTTGGTTTTCCAGAAAATTTGTACTTAATTCTCATATTTATCACCAATTTTACGGTTTGAAGTTACATTTGGTATTTACTTTGCAAATTGTGTTTTACTCGGAGGACCTCCTTGAGTTCACCTTGTAAGCATTGAAGTAGCCTCTTTAGTATAACATGTGTTTGGAGCAATACAATTTTGTGATGAATAATCTTCTATATGAGACAGTGAAGTTTCAGTGCTGTATGTTGCTGTAAATTCAGAGTTTGTGTTAAAAACTAGTGTTTTCAATTTATATGCTTACTGTGTTGTTTCTACGAGGATTGCAGTGTGTATTGAAGATTAGTGTGATGGACCTGTAATTAAGATAAGTGCTATTTTGGTAATTATAGAGAACTTGGGCCCCTCTAGAAATTAAACAAATTGTGGTCTGACTGTAAGTTTGGTTTATACTTGTTACGTTTTCACCAATTTTTTTTTATCGGAAAAGCTCCGTAATCAAGTTAAACGCTAATTTATTATGTGCGCGTAGCGATCCTTTTGTGTGAATATTTATAAAGTATGCTGCCTAGAAGGAGTAGAATATAAATAAAGAAGTCTTGTAGTACTTTTGCAATGTAAATATATAATAATACTACACACTAAAATGCCTAAAACCCGAGTTTCATTGTCGGCGGCAGGCGAACAGTGTTGTGGAATGCAACACCGGCATATGTTGCTAGATGCTATGCTGATGTATGACAAGTATGTTTCACGCAGATACAGTTGTTCAGTGAATTTTATTATGCAGAACTTCGGCCACTCTAAAATCGAATGAAACTAAGTGCGACTGATTGACTTTGTATTTATGATGACAATTTCAAATTTAGCGCGAGGTTAGGTTCCAATCCGTTTAGGTTAGTGTGTGTATATAAAAAAGTATGAACATTAGTTTTTTAAACCATCTCCCCAACCCTAATCCCCCACTAACCACAACGGTCCCGTTAGAGTGCAAAACTGGTATAAGTCGCAGCGGAGAGAGTTAACGGCCCAACTTGTAAATAATTACCGCTATTTTTTATATGCAAATTGAATCTTTAATTAGTACCTACCACCTGCTATACCCAACGATCTAACATTATCAGTGATTGTCTTGAATAAGTTATGTACGCAATTTATTAAGTTTCAGGTACTCCTTGTGCCACTACCGTCAGATTAAATATTGCGCACTAAATGCTATGAAGTGGCATGGTTTATGTATTACTTGCTACATGTGTGAGAGGAGCGGCCATGTTGCTGGTTGTTGTTATGGCACTCTTTCATATTTACTTCACGAGTCGCCACCGTTTCAGGAAAAGTTTTAAAAATTATATGGTTTGAGTAATAACAATGATACTCTTATTTTGCTTGATTCATATTGTAGTTAGTATTCTTAATTTTGTGTCTATTAATGCTTTTTCTAAATTATAGCCTTGTACCATGCTATTGTGATCTACTAACCACAAATTGTTAATCGTTCACAAAAGTTGCTTCTTCAGCAACAAACTATCAATGTTAATTAAAAATGTTAATGATACAAAACATGATACAGTTTGTATTTTATGGCATTACTAAACCTGCCACCTTCCCTGTGTGTTCACTGTAGAACTGTGACAAAATGTAGGTTGCTCCTCTGTTGAGGGTCATAGGTTTGCTTCTCGCATGTAGCGAACAGCAAACTTCCCCACCCCTCTCACTCTTTCTGTTAATTTAAAACTCACAGTCGTTCCTCACTCCTCACTCAAACACAAGGAACAAATATATTTTCATTTCAAAGCATGGAACTAAATGTAAGATAATGAGCATATGTGCAGGTTTTCTGATTCAGTGAATGATAATTATGCAGAACTTTGGCCGCTCTAAAAATTGAATAAAACTAAGTGTGATTTATTGACTTTGTATTGCTGATGACGATTTCAAAGGTTTTATTTGTCAGAAAAGCTTGTTTTTTTTTATGGACAAATTTGTGTGCATGCTGGAATAGTTGGTATTTTGCGTATATGACAGATATTTAGCAAATAATTATACATAAATGAGCACTATATAAATAATAAATGGTTTTATAATGTTCTGAAACATATTTCTCTGCCAAATACTACCACAACAGAAAATTAGAAACATAAATTTATATACGCACACTAACCTTAATGGATTTGAACCTAACCTCGTGCTAAATTTGTAAACCACCAGACCCAGTGGTTTCGCCTACAGAAACAGATAAATTTTTTATATAAAACTCACATACTCCTCCACGAACTACTATAGTCACATTAACTGGTGAATTATTGCCACAGGTTCTCATGACGTGGTAATCGTGCCAAGAGCGACATATGACATTCTTGCATACAAATAGATGTCTTCCATTAGCAACGAAACCCAGTTTTTTCATTATAAACCCATATTTCAGCATATACCTGCACATTATAAACCATTTATTATTCATATAATACTCATTTATGCATAATTATTTGGTAAATATCACTCATACGCAAAATACAAACTGTTCCAGCATGCACACAAATTTGTTTATAAAAAAAAAAACAAGCTGTTCTGACAAATAAAACCTTTGAAATCATCATCAGAAATACAAAGTCATTCACACTTAATTTTATTTTATTTTTAGAATGACCAAAGTTCTGCATAATAACTGTCCTTTCCATGTCACATTCCCTTAAAATTAGAAAAGAAACTGAATACCTACATTTAACTGAAATATTTGATTAAAAGATACTACTTACACGTGTAAACTATCCATTGCTTTAAATGGATAAATAAATTAAAATACATTAATATTGTGTGCAAAGTAACCTTCACTTTAAAATGCATTCCATTGCATTTCTTTCGTGCAAAAATAAAGCAATTAAAACATATTCCTTCTTCATGCCTTCTATCCTTCCCTGTTCGCATCCTTATAAAATAAATTTATTATACTGTATAGAAAATCTGAGGGGGAAAATATATAATAAATCATATTCAGTATATCAATAATTCATTCAAGAACAATGAAAACAAAAACATTGAAACCTAATGGCGGTTTGCAACGGTTACATCTTCTACTATCATATGTAATGTCTGTCCAGTTTTCTTAAAACGTGGCAACTTTGGTGCCCCACCAAAACCTTCTGCCCACTGCATAAGTTGTGGGGGGAGTAATGTCTACATAGCGGAAAGCAAAATGCATGGAGTACAGTTCATGGACCCTCACTGATCACTATTATCTTTCTATTCCCTTGAGCTTACAGAGCTGACCTACCAAGGTTTTAAAAGCAAGTTTAGCAATTAGTTATTTTCTTTTAAGTTTTGAATTAGCTTTATTAAATAATGCATTTTACTAGTTATTATTTCGGTAATTATAAAGAACTTGGGCCCCTCTAGAAATTAAACAAAGTGTGGTTTGACTGTAAGTTTGGTTTATACTTGTTACGCTTTCACCATTTTTATCTATCGGAAAAGCTTCGTAATTAAGTTAGACGCTAATTTATTACGTGCGCGTAGCGATCCTTTTTTGTGAATATTTATGAAGTATGCTGCCTTGGAGTGGAATATAAATAAAGAAGTCTTGTAGTACTTTTGCAATGTAAATATATAATAATACTACACACTAAAATGCCTAAAACCTGAGTTTCATTGTCGGCGGCAGGCGAACAGTGTTGTGGAATGCAACACCGGCATATGTTGCTAGACGCTGTGCTGATGTATGACAAGTAAGTTTCAAGCAGATACAGTTGTTCAGTGAATTTTATTATGCAGAACTTCGGCCACTCTAAAATTGAATGAAACTAAGTGCGATTGATTAACTTTGTATTTATGATGACAATTTCAAAGCCTGTGGATTTCAAATTTAGCGCGAGGTTAGGTTCCAATCCGTGTAGGTTAGTGCATGTATATGAACAGGTAGCAACATTAGTTTTTTAAACCATTTCCCCACCCCTAACCACTCCGGTCCCGGTAGAGTGCAAAACTGGTATAAGTCGCAGCGGAGAGAGTTAGCGGCCTAACTTGTAAATAATTACCTATTGCTCAAATCATGACATAAATACGGGTTTCTATCTTCAACATGACTGCTAGCGTTTATTTAACTTCTCGCATTATTAATATTCGCCAGCATAAGATGTTTGATGTCTGGGGAAACCCTAGCCTAAATTTAAACTGTTATTTCAACAATTTAAAAAGAATGACACCTAAAGTATGCTAAACGGTACTAGCCGGAACAAAGTAAATTAGCGATTCTACCTTTCAGTAATTACAGTGAGCAGTATCCTATCTGAAGTTTCTTTCTGTCCTGTATTACTGATGTTACACAAGCTGTATATCCAGATTCACCCTTGCTACTAAATCACTACTATACGGCTTCACACTTTTTAAAACCTTTTACATTATTTTTCTGCTGAATGACACCGAAACTCTATAAACAACCCTTCTACAAATAATACACGTGAAAATTCAGGATACCACCAAGCGGAAGCGTTAGTGCATAGATTGCGTTAGTGTTTTCAAGGCAGCCAACAAAGGCCAGCAAATTGACCAACCAAAACGAGTAATACATATTGGACGACTATGCCGTGTTTGTAGAAGCGCGTTGTATAACCCATTCGACAACATATCTGCCAAATTAATTGTTTTTCGAAGTTTTGAAGTAAAAAAAAAAAAAACGATAATGAAAGGGAAGAGATTTTAGTTGAAGGAATATTTAATACAGCCGCATTTTTCGGCTTGTCAGGAATTATTATTGATAAATTGGTATTTTTGCAGTAAGCATCCTGGCAAGCTCATAATTTGTTCTAATTTCTTGGTCTAAAACTGAAGGAGGGCATACTATCAGATTTTGACCAAATCTTATTGTTTGTCTCTCATGCCTAAAACTATTAATCACATTATATTAATTTATAAATAAGTGCATAAACAAACAAACAAAAAAACTGACAAATATCAGGGATTATCACAAAGACTATGACGACTTTCTCAATGGACTGCGTGTATTTCGTTCCGAGTCCGAGGAGGACGCCCCCTATTCTCACAGTTCTGTTAGCATAAGTACATAAATTGATAATAATTACTTCTCGCGATAGCCGCTAAATGGGCGGGATAGCAAGAGGTTTGTTATAAACCATAGTAGGTTGCCAATTTTGCTTCTCAACGGTCTTTCTGAGTTGGAAACCTAAAAATCTAACAAACAATACAGAATCGTTCTGTTGATAAAATAGAGTATATTTCACTAAATATACCGCCGAAAAATCACCTTCCCTTGTTTATATTTCTGTTATTCCAGAAACTAAAATTAAACACCACACCATTATACTGCTTAAAATGTACACTCTAAATTCACTTCTTAATTAAAATTTTAACAACACAAAATCATTTAAACAATACACTAACCTATGTATTGAAACACATTTCCCCTTCCTTGTTTTTGCTTATGCTATTCGAGAAAATACACCAACATCACACACGTCTTCATCATTTACTGGTTTAAAACCTACACTCCGAATGTACTGCTTAATGGACATTTAACACACAAAAGTCGTACTCATCTCAGAAGTGAAGATCAAAATATGGGCGGCGTGACAAAAAAATGTGCTTCACTAACCACAATGCATAAGATAGGGCATTTCCTTTCTATTGACTCTATATCTGTGGTAACACAATGAAACCTGTTGGAAGTGTTTGTTGCGAAGGTCCATAGATATGGGAAGAATAGATAGTAAATGTCCTATCATGCATTGCGATCGGTAATGCACGTTTTTGTCAAGCTGCCATATTGTGATTATAAACATTTGAGATACCAAAAATAAGATTTTGTGGTGCTAAATGTAAATTAAGCAGTACATTTGGACTGTAGGTTTTAAACCAGTATAATGGTGAATACATACATGTGTTCTGTTTGGTTGTGGTTTCTCGTATAGCAGAAGAAAGAAATAGGAAATGTTTCAATAGATAGGGTACTTATTTAGGTGATTTTGTGGTGTTAAATGTTCAATAAAATGATATATATTTGGAGTGTTTAAACAAGTATAATTGTCAATAGGTGTGTGCTGTTTGGTTGTGGTTTCTCATATAGCAGAAGAAAAAAAAAACAAAGAAAGGGAAATTTGCATCGAGACTGATTATTTTCAATAATTAATATTAATAATAATAAAAATAATAATAATAAATTAATAATAGTATGAATATAATGTTGGTACCAGGGAAATTACAGCAATGTTTAGAAGTCAAATGTATAACAGGGTATTTGTTTTGTATTTCAACAAAACAGTCTATGGCAAGGAAATGTTTCGAAGTGCAGGCAGATAGTAACATATGGCAGAGATTGTTAAAGTCGTCCAGTCGCTGTGTGGAAGACAAGAAAATTCCAACAAACTACTGAACAGGTTAATGGTACTGGCGACCGTGGAATCGTCAAGCCAAATGTGCTGGTCTTTCTCACCAGAGAACGAACATGGTTGTAAATTATAAATTGTCAGAAATGTGTAGCATTGAAAGGGGTGGAAGTGTATTTAAAAGAGACGTAAAAACAAATACAAAGTCAGTAAGTTCTGGGTAGTCTTTTGAGTTTTCAGTCTTGCGAGCATTCCTGATTCCTTCATACTTCTTTCACAGTTACAGTCGCAATTACATTCACGGTCTCCCGTCGTTATCTGAGAACAATAATTGTCTGCAAGGGTAACAAATGACGAGCTAATTTCTTGGTAAAGTATCAAGAAACAACTAACATCGACATTTACTATTTTATCTGCTGTACTATTCGCGCAAAGGCTTATTTGTAGTATTGTCCTCTGAAAACCTCAGTATCATGCTCACAAATCTTAAACCATCCCTGACCAGTAGGAGGACCCAACCTAAGGAGCTAATATCGAACGGATGGCGCCCAGCATACAAAATGGGCAACCTACTTCGGTTTAAACGAAACGTCTTGCCAATTCGCCCATTTAGCAGCAATCGCGAGAAATAATTACTATCAAATTATATGCTCATGATACTAGTACTGTGAGAATAGGGTGCGTGTTCCTCGGACTCGGAATGCAATGCATAGAGTCCACAATGAAAGTCAACACAATCTTTGGGATACCTGTTACCCTTTGTCACTGTGCACTTCAAAACGATTCCAAGTCTTTCCTGAACATGTGCGTGGTGTGCTTATGTACATACATCCTATATATGACTGCCTCAAACATATATTCACTTTTTAGAGTAGTTTAGACCAAGAAATTAGAACAAAATTAAGCTATGACCTTGCCGCGATGTTTACTACAATAATATCAATTTATCTGACAGGCCAATAAATGAGATTGTATTAAATATTCCTTCAACTAGAGATCTCTCTTATTACAGTATCCTTTATTCTTTACTTTAAAAAAACTTGGAAAAACAATTAATTTAAAAGATGTTGCATATGGCGTATATGACCACAAGATGGCGACTGTACACAAATCGTTCTTCAGCCTTTCTGTGGCACTTCTTGACTATAATCTTTCAGACCAAGTCCTGTGATTCGGAACATACGTGTAGTATATTTTATTGCCGCCAGATGTCGCTTACTACTCTTCACTTTGCCACTCAAATGACGGCTACAATATTGCCAGATCTGTGAATATACCTCATTACATAATAGCTCCTTAGAATGTTTATTATTTTAGGGCGCTCAACTTTATTTAGTGTCCTTACAAAATAAATAGTGGTATACGCCAAAAGATAAAAATCAATATAAAATTAATCATAAGTAAAATAAGAACTAATATTAAATTAAAATCGAGCATAAAACTATGCAGTCTATAAACCAGAGCGGATTATATCTGAAAAACTATTTAACAATGGAACGAAAAAGGGATAAAAGCAGCTAAAGCTAAATGCTCATTCCAAAAGTTACATCAATAAAAATTAACAAAACCATTCCTACCTCAGTAAAATGGGATAAAATAGCGAAACTTTATGTGCCGCTTCGGTTTAATTCACCTGGCCGGAAGTTGCAGAATTGTTGCTAATATTTTTTTTTTTTTTTTTTTTTTTTTTTTTTTTTTTTTTTTGTAATTTAACGTCCTTTAACCTAGTTTGGTCATATCGGACGATGAATGTAATTGATGATATGATGCTCAAATGATCTCGGGGTCCATGGAGCTTAAAGTTACTCGACATTCGTCTTCTCAGGATAAGGGAAAACCCCGGGTAACTCACCCTAAGCGAGATTCAAACTCACGACCTTTTAAACCTACATGCTACCACCACGCTACCCAGGCGGGCTAATATTTTTCTAATTTGTTTTAAAATTGCCAATGCTATTTTACCCTATGGACTCCATTATTCTTAGTCCCCTAGATGTCTATTTATCTACACAATTAAAATAATAAATCAGATTCTTTTCGTCTAAAAATAATAAACCAGATTCTTTCAGACTACTTCCATCTTATCGACGTAACATTTTGTATACGGGTGTTTTCAAATTTCTTCTTCTTTTCAGAAAAAAAAATTAGCCAAATAATTTGTACTATGCGCTTTTGTTTTTCTTCCTTTTACTTTCTCTACACATACGATATACATAGTGTATAGAGAAGCGACATTTTCGATAGCGACATTTCACCGGAAATAAACTTTTTGGGGCCTCCTGTATCGAAATAAAGCATTTTTAGAAAAAAGATCCGTGTGTGTCTGTGAACACGATAACTCAAAAACGATAAATCCACCCCAAACTACCCTTTATGTTAAACAAATTTCGAACATTTTTATTTTCTCAAAAATGGGTTTAACAATTTTGATTAAAATGCCGTATATTGAAGATATTTATATTACAAATAAAATGTATATCTTGTATTTTATGGGAATATCCTCTAAAGACCTCTTTATTCTGAATACATTTTGGCAAGTATTGCGTCACTGGTAAACTGTAAGAAATAGTCACAAAGTTACTACACAAAAATGTAGATTACTTAACACAATTTATATCCTATACGTTTTTTTTCGTGGAATTGGCCATTTCTGAGATATTCATTGTTATTTGTTTCAGATTTAAAATACTTAAACTTTTCTCACCCGGAAAGTTATAGACTCATAGATACGGATTTCAACCGCATGGCAACCAGCTTTTAAAAGATTTGAGATTTGACTATCGTTTTAGCCTTGGATATTCCCTTAGTTTCCTCCTACTTACAAGGAAGCGAGTAATCAAGACAATTTCCGCTAATGTTTGTCTCGATTATCATAAGGTAGATAGAGGAATATGTTTTTAACAATAATTTGTTTCAGCGATTTAGAGAAACTCACGTTAAGAACACATCAGATTTGTTCATCATAGTGCGAATCTTTTTATACTCATCTCAAACGTTTTCGGAATTTGCTTTTTACTACGTAATTAATATCGTTATCCAAACTATTTCTAAATTTATATTTTTTACAGAAAACTTTATTTATAACTTGAAAGGATAAATGTTTATTTAATTTAAAGTTTTACATGCTTGCTTTTTCACCCTGAATAATAATTACATTGTGGTAATTTTCAGTCACACAATACACATAATAAACTGTGTTTCTTTGTCTTTGAATTTCATTAGTCCTCGCAATTTGGATATAAACTCGCAACACTAATATAATTATGCGATACAAAAGATTGTTTCAGCCAACTAACTTAAGACAATTTACAATAAGAAGAATATTATCGTTAGGATTTGCTATTTAACTCTTTTTTCATTTATTAACTCAAGCTTTATATGAGGCATTATTATTAATGTGAGCACGAATGATTATTCATAATGTAAAATAATTTCAGGACACTTGTTTTAAAGGAAATGTATCAATTTTATAACCCATATACGATATGACATTGAGAGCAACATAGCCAGATGCAGAAAAGGACACAGTTTTCTGATTTCTCGCACTCCATATTATTTCAAGAGTAAAGCATAAACGACTGTAAATTAAGGGTTACCATTCATCCCATTATATTGGGACCGTCACCGTTATGGGCTATCTTGTCCCGTCAACCTGACAAGATCCATTTTGTCATGTACTGAATTGACGTCACTTGCTAGCGCAACATGTAAATGCAGTCTAATAGCCGGTCCCCATGGCCACGCTCGCTAAAGCGTCTCGCTTTGGTGCTGCGTGGGGAGGGGATCGTGGGTTCGAGTCCCGCCTTGGGCATGGGTGTTATATGTTTGTGCAATGTGTATGTGTTTGTAAAAGAAACAGTAAAACCAGTAAACCAGTAATCAGTAAAACCTACGGGGGGAAATGTAAATAGGGATACAGTACCGGAGTCCTGATCAGACTCCGTTACTGTTTTAAAAAAAGAACAAAAAAAAAAAAAAAAAAAAAAAAAAAAAATAAGTTTTAGTTTGTCAACAACTGCATATTGACAAGGTCGACTCACAGGTGGCGGCGTTGCATATTACGTATTTTGTACAGACGATGTAAGCACCTTCTAGATCCAGCGCCATCGTTCGAGAAAATACCAGACTTTTCCAGTAGAACTACGGTTGAATAATGGATTACAATATGGATTATTATTGAAAATACAATTTGAAGGTGGATTTACTTGTAATTTTATGAAGATTAATAAAATGATTATAGCTCTATGATGTGTACTATATAAGCAGCACCACGCGGAAGAATCGGGCAGTTCCCATTTGCATGGCAATCTGATGAGATGATTTTTACTTTCTCTAGCCCTATATGTACAAGGGATAGAGAAGGTATTGTAATGCACCCAAAAATTCAATACCGAGATTTCACCGGAAATATATGTTTTGGGGTTCCCTGAGTCCGAAAAAAGCATTTTTAAAAAAGGTCCATGTGTGTGTATGTCTGTTTGTGTGTGTGTCTGTGGACAGCATAGCTCAAAAACAAAAAGACCGTTAAATACCAAACTTGGTATTTAGGTTTGGTATCTTCCAAGGATGCGACACGAAGATTTTCAAGAAAATCCCCCACCCCCAACTACCCTTTACATGGAAACATTTTCGAAACTTTTGATTTTATAAAAAATGGCTCTAACGATTTTGATTAAACTCCCGTATATTAAAACTATTTATGTCCGAAATAAAATGAATATCTCAAATTTTTTGGAAATAGCCTCTGAAGACCTCTTTATTCTGAATGCATTTGGCTGAATTTTGCTTAACTGCTAAACGGTAAGAGATAGACAAAAACTTACTGCACAGAAACTATTAATCTGATCAAAACACACAATTTATGTCCTTTACATTTTTGTTGTGGAGGTCACCGTTTCTGAGAAATTCCTTTGTTTTTGGTTTCAGTTGTGAGTACTTAAAATTTTCTCAGGCAGAAAGTGTCCGTTTTTCTTTTGTTCTAATCCTGGCCAAGTAAAAAAGCGATTTGCAATGACAATCGAATAACTACAGATTTTAAAATATTTGATTATATGTTTAACCTAGTGTATTCCCTTATTTTCTTTCTAATTATAAGGAACTAAGTAGTAAGAACATTCTGCTAATGATTATCTCGATTAGCAAGGTGCAGAAAGAAGAATAATCTTATGTAAGAAGTTTGTAGAAGAGCTAGAGAAAGTCATATGAGTGTAACACATCAGATTTTTTGATAAAGGTCTGTGTGTGTGTCTGCCTGTGTGTGTCTGTGGACAGCATAGCCCCAAAACAAAAAGACCGTTAAATACCAAACTTAGTATTTAGGTTTAGTATCTTCCAAGGATGCGACACGAAGATTTTCAAAATAATCCCCCCACCACAAACTACCCTTTACAAGGAAAAAATTTCGAAAATTTTGATTTTCTTAAACATGGCTCTAACGATTTTGATTAAAATCCCGTATATTAAAACTATTTATGTCCGAAATAAAATGAATATCTCAAATTTTTTGGAAATAGCCTCTGAAGACCTCTTTATTCTGGATGCATTTGGCTGAATTTTGCTTAAGTGCCAAACTGTAAGAGATAGAAAAAAAATGTACTGCACAAAAAATATGCCTCATGACAAAACACACAATTGTTGTCCTATAAGTTTTTGTTGTGGAGGTAGCCATTTTCGAGATATTCCTTGTTATTGGTTTCAATTGTGAAGTACTTCAACTTTTCTCACACAGGAAGTGTCTGTTTCTCTTTTGTTCTACTCCTGGCCATGCAAAGAAGTGATTTGCAATGACAATAGCATAACGATAGCTGTTAAAACATTTGACAATCACTTTAGCATAGTGCATTCCCTTATTCCCTTCTACTTATAAGGAACTAAGGAATAAAATTCTGCTAATTTTTATTTTGATTAGCATTGCGTACAAAGAAGAAGAATATTTTGTAGGAGTTTTGTAGAGCAGCTAGAGAAAGTCATGTGAGTGTAACACCTCAGATTTTTTCTAAAGTGTTACTGTCGATTGCTTACCGTCTAATAAATCTTTTTTTTTTTAAATACTTTAAGAATATACCTAAAGGGTGAAAAGAGAAAGTGTCACTTTTTGGATGATTACACAAAAGAGTGGTCTTTTGTCAAGAAAGGGCGCACGAATCAGGAAGTGTTGTGCGAGATTTGTAACTATATCATCTCAGTAACTCACGGAGGTAAGGCAGATGTGAGGTATCACATTTCCACGAAGAATCATAGAAAACTATTCGCGGTAACATCGACATAAAAGACTATTTCTACATTCATGAATAAACAAGATATCGGGAAGAATTGCTCGTTGCTGCTGTAGAACTAACTAGTCAAGCATCAATAATCCTTCAATTCTCTTGACTGTACCGTAAAACTGAATGCCGCAATGTATGCTGACTCCAAGATCGCCCCAAAGCAGACCACAGCCAGGACCAAGGCTACAGCGATTGTTAAAAATATTCTCCCACCACACTCTCTGTCCGAATGCATAAAGTAATTGCAAGAAGCTTTCTTTTTCGGCATAGGTCCCAATGTGAGTACAGGTATGGTGACCTCGAGGTACCCTAGCTAGATCTCAGCGCTCTTCGTGTATTAGTTGCTGAGTTTCTATTTTTTTCTTCGTTTCTTATCCCTGTTTTACTTTTGGTCTCTTCCCATGGTTTGATTTTTGGTGCCGACTTGGCTTGATAATGGATATACTCTTACTCATCATGGCTGGTACTTTTAACGATGATGTGTTACGGGACAGGAGCATCGGATCTCCAGAACCAGTCGGCAGTGTTAATGCAGGGGCAGGCCACACCCGACCGTTATCAAGCTACTACTAGACATCCCCGGCGGAGGGTCCAGGCCGGTATATCACAAAATGCTACTAGACATGTGACAGAAATGGAAACCGAGGACGCATGCAGAAAGAACATAACATGCTTAATGACCTTGTGCAGAAAACTCTTAAAGAAATTGACATACTTCGGAAATCAGTATAGGAAACACCAAATACAAATGAAGAGATCAAGCAAGCTATAGACATGTTAGTTGAGTACTCTAAACGTTTGCCGGATGCCACTAATTTCGTTTCGGAGCTTATGGCGGAATCTAAGGTGGCTTTCAACTGTGATCGCACTCCTTTCCCTGTAGGGTCTGTTGATATGGAGTTCGAAGCAAATCGTGACTGAACAATTGGTAGCAAATATAGAAGGAGAATTTGATAAGAATCTTCCAGACCAGATTCGTTGGATCTTAAATGGCCTGAGAAGTTTTTAAGTGTTGTACTTATGACCAGATGGTCTCGATTTTAAAGAGTTGGCTGATCAACTTCTTATTATGCACCCTGATGATGATGTGCATGTCTGCGTTCTACAACGGGCTTGCTTGCAAACCCACGTTTGGCAAAGGAGATGGATACCAGACAACTGGAAGCGGAAACCATGATGTGCAGTGTCGCCACAAACTGTTTCATAAATGTCAATACTGACGCTGTTACCAATAGTACTGATGTCTATACTTACCTGAAAGTGGCTGCAGCCGAACGGATAAACTTGATCTGAAGAGAAATTTAGAAAAGGTAGTGGATGGCAGAAGGGGAGGGTCAATACTCTTTGCAATGTCATACATCAAACTGACGATTTGATTGTCCGTAAGTGATAGAATATGTGTGCCGACGGCGCTCCGTATATATATCATAAATTGTGTGTTTTAAAGTGCTCTACATTTGTTGTGTGGTAAGTTTTTGTCCATCTCTTACGGTTTAGCAGCTATGCAAAATTCCGTAAAATTGGCCCAGAATAAAGTAGTCTTCACAGGTTATTCCCAGAAAATTCAAAATATACATTTTATTTGTCAGGTAAATATCTATAATATACGATATTTTAATCAAAAGCATTAGAGCCATTTTTGAGAAAATCAAAATTTTCGGAAAAAGTTCTATGTAAAGAGTAGTTTGGGGTGGGGGATTTTTCTCAAAATCTTCGTGTCGCATCCCTGGAAGATACTGACCTTAAATACCAAGTTTGGTATTTTACCGACTTTTCGTTTTTGAGTTATCGTGTTCACAGACACACGGACACATGGACACACGAACACACGGACTCACTGACACACGGACACACACATGGACCTTTTTCTGAAAATACTTTTTTTGGATACTGGGGACTCTAAAACATATTTCCGGTGATATCTCGGTATCGAATTTTTGGGTGGAGTGCAATACCTTCTCTATACGTACTATGTACAGATAGTACTACGTACATAGTACGTATAGAGAAAGTACAAATCTGATGTGTACCATTCACATGACTTTCTCCACATCCCTGCAACAAATAATTCTTAAAAAGCTTATACTTTTATTTACTTTATGCTAATCAGAAAAAATTAGCAGAAATAGTCTAATTACTCGCTTCCTTGTATGTAGAAGCGAAATAAGGGACAACCGTAGGTTAAAGTGATAGTCAAAAGCTGGTTGCTATGTCAATGAAGTTCCTTTGTTTATATGGATAGGAGTTGACAAGTTCCTGTATGAGAAAAGTATACATTTTTCATAGCAGAAACCAAAAATAAGGAATGTCACAAAAACGACGAACTCCACGAAAAAAATGTATATAAAATAAATTGTGTGTTTTAATGTGCTCTACATTTTTTGTGTAGTAAGTTTTGTCCATCTCTTACGGTTTAGCAGTTATTCAAACTTTAGTAAAATTCATCCAGAATAAACTACTCTTCAGAGGCTATTCCCAGAAAATTCAAGATATACATTTTATTTGCCAGGTAAATATGTTTAATATACGAAATTTTAATCAAAATCGTTAGAGCCATTTTTGATAAAATCAAAAATTTCGAAAAAAGTTCCATGTAAAGGGTAGTTGGGGGTGGGGCGATTTTTCTCAAAATCTTCGTGTCGCATCCCTGAAAGATACTAAACTTAAATACCAAATTTGGTATTTTACCGACTTTTCGTTTTTGAGTTATCGTGTTCACAGACACACGGACACACACACATACACGCGCGCGCGCGGACCTTTTTATGAAAATGCTTTTTTTTGATATTGGGGACCCTAAAACATATATTTCCGGTGAAATCTCGGTATCGAATTTTTGGGTGGAGTGCAATACTTTCTCTATACACTATGTACATAGTGCGTATGGAGAAAGTAAAAAGGAATATCTCAAAAACGATCAACTCCACGAAAAAAATGTATATAACATAAATTGTGTGGTTTAACGTGCTCTACATTTTTTGTGGGTTATGTTTTTGTCCATCTCTTACGGTTTAGTAGTTATGAAAAATTCATCCAGAATAAAGTAGTCTTCAGAGGCTATTCCCAGATAATTCAAAATGTACATTTTATTTGTCAGGTAAATAACTTTAATATACGATATTTTAATCAAAATCGTTAGAGCCATTTTTTAAAAAATGAAAATGTTCGGAAAAAGTTCCATGTAAAGGGTAGTTTGGGGTGGGGGGATTTTTCTCAAAATCTTCGTGTCGCATCCCTGGAAGATACTAAACTTAAATACCAAGTTTGGTATTTTACCGACTTTTCGTTTTTGAGTTATCGTGTTCACAGACACACGGACATACGGACACACACACACACACACACACACACACACACACACGGACTTTTTTGTGAAAACACTTTTTTTGGATATTGGGGACCCTAAAACATATATTTCCGGTGAAATCTCGGTATCGAATTTTTGGTGGAGTGCAATACTTTCTCTATACAGTATGTACATAGTGCGTATGGAGAAAGTAAAAAGAGGATAATAACAAACCTAAAGTCCCAATTTCAGCTATATGTTGAATGGATATTTTATAAACTCAATTAAACATACTAAATCGAAAATTAGTAAACCCTAACCATCCTGTTCTGAATGTTTAAGCAACTGTCCCTCATCAAATGCAAAATTTCATTGGAAAGAAGTATTCACTAAACAAGTATTAGACATAGTCTCAAATTTTAAAGGTTCTACTAGTAGAGATATTTATGACATGTTATTTTTTTTTTTTTTTAAGGACCATTGCCGTAATTCTTTATCCTCTTACGTATTGTTTTAATTTTTGTTTTCAAGAATGAGTTTTCCCGAACTACTTGCGAAAGTAAATGCTGTACACAATAATGGAAGTACATATGAGCCATGTAATTATCGGCCAATAGCTCTTATTCCTGTCATACGAAACATTTTTGAATATATCATTTTGATCAAATAAACCACTTTTTAAATAATTTTAATGTGTTACATGTGGTTTTTTGGA
Organism: Hymenopus coronatus; assembly: GCA_030762935.1. Classification (NCBI taxonomy): domain Eukaryota; kingdom Metazoa; phylum Arthropoda; class Insecta; order Mantodea; family Hymenopodidae; genus Hymenopus; species Hymenopus coronatus. Next base: position 169,223,706 of record CM060881.1, on the reverse strand, counting down.
AGGAAAAAGTACTGTAGGAACTGTTAAAAAGTTGGTGGATTTCATTCATTATTGTTTTGAAAATGGTGAATATATTCTAGCGAAGTTTTGCGATTTAAGCAGAGGCGGCTGTTGTGTAGGAGCACAAGAGCACGTGAACCTCCAATATTTCTTAGTGGATCTTCTTTTTCTCTTTCAGGAAACATTTAATAAAATGCGCTATCCGGTGCCACTTGTTTAAATATACCGCGCTCTGCTCTTCAGATTGAACACAGCCGAGAACCTGAGTATGTGGCAACAACGCTGTAGCACAGGCCTCGTGTGCTAGCGTATAACTAACGTTTAGCAGCTCTGCGCTTGCGCGGGCAACAAAGCTGCTCGGAATTTTACAGCCAGAAAAGAGCACAATGCGACCGTGCACATTAACACTGGGTTCTGTTTATCAGCAGGAGGTGCTGCTCTCTTTGAGATTTAGTTGAAACTATCCGGAAGTGCAACTGCAGTCTTTGTGAGAGGCGCTATTTTTCTTAGTAATTTGCATTTTATGCGAGAGTTAAGCAGTTCATAACAGAAAACAACGTCAACGAAGGAACTTTTCCGAAGATTGTTATCACTACGACCATGACAACATGAGAACCAGAAATATGCTTTTCCACAATAAAAAGAATTGAAACCTTTACTAGGAATACGATGGGTGAAGACCGACTTTCAGCACAGGCAATGCTTTCTATTGAGAAGAAACTGCTCAACAGCATAAAAGACTTTAATCACCGGGTGATAGAAAAGTTTGCACATTTGAAAAACCGGCGCGTGGAATTTCTGTACAAATAAATATTGTGTTAATTGCGTAATTCGAACAATATAAACATTATTCACTGTAAATACATGAACTGTATCAAAGGACTTCACCCCTTCATCACCTCATATTGCTGTTAACTCTCGGAGACTTAAGAAATTCAACATCTTTACAATACTGGGTGGGTGACGATTTGCGTAACGAATTTATAATTCTTGTTATTAGGCACTATCATTGTTTCTAATATTACTGGATTTGATGTTGCGGTGACGGCGGTAGCAGTAGCGGCAGCGGCTGCGGCTGTGGTAAATTGTTGATTTTGTGAACACCTGCATTTTTAATCCTTGAGCCGCCACTGGATTTAAGTAAAGCTTTTGACTGCATGGATCATAATGCTTTACTGAATAAACTTACTAATGAGATATTAGAAATAATCAAATTACACCTTTGAAATCTTATTTATTATATAGAAAACAGGCTGCTGTTGTGAATGGTGGGTTCTCTTCAATTCCTGACATCGATAGTGGTGTTGCACAGGGTTCAGTCTTGGGTCCACTTTTATTTTTAATCGCAGTAAATGATTTATCCAGTAATATTCAAACTCGCACTATGTTTGCTGATGATACAACTTTGTTACTGGTGGAAAGGATCTGAATAGTTTGAATAAACAATGTGAAGTTATAATGATAAAAGCATCTGAATAGTTCGGAGCTAACAGTATGCTCTTAAATAAAGATAAAACTGAACTGTTATTTTTACTTTGAAACATCTAACGACTGATACAGCTAATTTCTATCAGACTAATCTTATTGTTCATATTGATAACCAACTAGCCTGGACTTCTTATATCGAATATCTGAAAGAAAAGAAAAAAGTCTGTCCAGTATAATATTTTTAATAAGAAACCTGAGAGAGCGTATTCCTTTCAATATATCAGAAGTATGTCTTTTTCATTTTTGAGTCAGTCATAAGAAACGGTTTAATCCTTTGGGGAGTCACTAATAAAGTTTATCAAATCTTCCTTTTACAAAAGAAAATTATAAGGACGATTACAAACTGTTGCTACGCAACTCCATGTACACCAATCTTTATTGAGTTGGGTATTTTAACTATTTACAACCTCGGATGTTTTAGTTTATGTACACAAATTTTCTGAAAGCCAAACATTAAGAAGAAATACGCATAATTATGACACCAGGATAAAATCAAATATAAATATTACATATTTTAAACTATCAAAAACTCAAAATAGTTACATGTACTTAGGTGTCAAACTATATAATAAGCTGCCAGAACATATTAAATTCCTAGATAAGAAAAATTTTAAGTCCAGAGTATATGCAACATATATTGATTGCAAATCCTTTATATTCTATACAAGAATTTTTAGATTTTAAGACCTGTAAAATAAATATGTCATTTTAATTGACTAAGAATGTAATCATACAATTTTTATCTCAAACGGTGTCCATTGCCTCTACAGTGCTTTAAGACAGAAGGAAATAAATACTAAAACCAGTGCAAGGTACTGCACGCTGCTCTTAAAATGTATTAAAATGCCTGTAAAAGTGTTAAAACAATTAAAAACCTTGAACAATATTGAAAAATATGAGCAAAAGTATGAGAAAAAAATCTGTGTTCCATTCACATTTCTCTACTTCTTTGTAACAAATTATTGTTAATAAGTTTTTTCTCCTATCCGCTGGTCGAGATAAACCTTAGCCGAAACGGTCGTATTACTTTGTTTCATATAAGTAGAAGGGAATACGCTAGGCTAAACCGACAGTAAACGTTTTAAAATGTGGTTGCTAGGGGATTCAAATCCGTTTCTTTATATGGCCATCACTTTAGTATTTTAAAACACTGCCACCACTTTAGTATTTTAAAACAAATCAATAACAAGGAATACCTTGAAAACGTTCAACTCCAGGGAAAAAAATGTATATGACATAAATTGTGTTTTTAAGAGGCTCTTCATTTTTTGTGTGGTATGTTTTGTTTAGCTCTTAACTACGCAAAATAAAAAAAAAAAAAAAATCATCCAGAATAAAAAAGCCCAGAAAATGCAAGATATATATATTTGTCATGTAAATATCTTAAATATAAGAGATTTTAATCAAAATCTTTAGAACCATTTTTGAGAATATCAAATTTTTTGTCGCATTTTTTCCATGTAAAGGGTAGTTAGGGATGTGGGGGATTTTGTTAAAAAGCTTCGTGTCACATCCTTGCAAGATACTGAACTTAAATATTAAATTTGCTATTTAATGGACTCTTCATTTTTGAACTAATAAACACACATACTCGGACCTTTTTCAAAAATGCTTTTTTTGGAATCAGGGGGTCCCAAAACATGTATTTCCGGTGAAATCTCGTTATCGAACGTTTGGGTGAAATACAATAGCTTCTCTATACACTATGTACATAGTACGTGTAGAAAAAGTAAAAAGGGTTCAGGTGTATATCCATGAATCCTGAACACTCTTCAAAATGACATGGAATATCATTAAAATCCCTCTGTGCCAACACTAAAATCGCTCTTAAAAATCCCGAAAAAAAAGATGTGTAAGCACTACAAAACACTACAAAGTACGCAGGCTACTCTCAAAATGTGCTGAATGCTAGTAAAATATTAAAACAGTTACAAAACACTGCAAAATACTGTAAAAATAAGAATAAAACATTTGAAAAAACTGTTAAAATGCATGCTTTAGAGCCCTAAACACCCCTCAAAATAATATGGAATGTCTTTAAAAGCGCTGAAAATGTTTGCCGCAGCACGCAAAATAGCTCTAAATTAGTGGAAAAAGTTGTAAAATGTCTGATGAATATCCTGAAACTAGCTGTCCTAGAGTCCTAAACACCCTCCAAATAACAAGCCTTTGAAAGTGTTCAAAAATGTTTGTTTCATAACTCAAAATGACACGAAATTAGTGGGAAAAGTCCTGACTGTTGAATATCCTGAAATTAACAGTCCTAGAGTCCTATACATTCACCAAATGATACAGAATGTCATTAAAAGCAAGCTAATTAACTGCACCGACACTAAAAGCATCTAAAATCCTGGAAAATGCATGTAAAAACACTACAATCGCTGAAAAAAGCCGCAAAATGTGTTAGAATGCTTGTAAATGTGTCAAAAAATCATGAGAAAACACTGTAGAATAATGTAAAAAGGCCCTCAAACATTACCCACAATGCACAAACGTGTCAGAATACTGGTAAAACAATGCAAGTAACTGTTAAACAAAGCAAACAACTATGAAAGGAACCCTAAAGGGCTGACTAATACTTCTAATACTCTGAGACTAGGTTAGGTTTCCCCCTCCTTGAATTCCCTTTCCCGTTTATACACCAGTTCTGTCGTTTCTTAATCACTGGCCGGTTAGGTAAGTAGATACATTTTTTTTTTTTTTTAAATAAATCCCTTAGAACGGAGTGCTCCACGTTTTATTTCATTTTGTCGCCCCAATATGAATTGAGCAGGAATTTGGGCACGAGTTAGTTTTAAAAGTCTGCCGCATGATGTCACCATGTGTACGTTACTGATGCAAACCAGAGCGACAGAGGGTCATGAACGGCCAAGAAAGGAAACAACCTCACAGAATTCTTTATTTCCAGGAATTAAGCATGACTTCCTCTATTAACTGTGCCAAGTGCACCTTGAACACCAGTACACCTATAATTTGTATCATTATGCCCCGTTTCTCTATTTTAAAATTATATAGCACGTGTTGAATGCCCTTTTTACTTTCTCTACTCGTACTCTGTGTGTGTGTGTGTATATGTGTGTGTGTGTGTGTGAGGGCAGTATAGCTAAAAAACGAAAAGACCGTTAAATACCAAATTTGGTATTTAAGTTTGGTGACTTCCAAGGATGCGACATGAAGATTTTTCAAGAAAATCCCCCCATTACCCTTTACATTGGCCGCCGTGGTGTAATGGTTACATGCTAACTTCATATACCCAAGATCGCGGGTTCAAACCCGGCGGTGGACGATGGATTTTTTCGGGTGTAAAAATCCTTAGTATGGCCTCCTTCGGAAGGGAAGTAAAGCCGTTAGTCCCGTGTCATAGATTTACGGCACGTAAAAGAACCTCAAACCTGATAGAGAGGCCTCAGAGCAAAATTAGGCGGTCTTTCACGCCCAATTTAGAATGGGACGCTGAGAACCACAGCAGTTAAAGAGCGTCCATAAATAACACGCCATTTAAATTTACATGGAAAAAAAACGAATTTTTTGACTTTCTCAAAAATGGCTCTAACGATTTTTATTAAAATATCGTACATTACAGATATTTACCTGACAAAATGCATATCTTGAATTTTTTGAGAATAGCCTCTGAAGACTACTTTATTCTGGATGAATTTTGCATAACTGCAAAAAGGTAAGAGATGGAAAAAAACTTATTGCACAAAAAATATAGAGCACGTTAAAACACACAATTTATGTTATACACATTTTTTTCGTGGAGTTGATCGTTTTTTAGATATTCCTTGTTTTTGATTTCAGCTTTGAAAAACTTATACTTTTCTCATACAGGAATGTGTCAACTGCTGTCCATACAAACAAAGGAACTTCAGACACATAGCAACCACTTTTGGTTATCACTTTAACCTATGGTACTCCCTTATTTTGCTTCTACTTTCAAGGCAGCAAGTAATAAGACTATTTCTGCTAATTTTTTTCTCGATTAACATGAGGTAAATAGAAGCATTAGCTTTTTAACAATAATTTGTTACAGAGATGTAGAGAAAGTCATGTGAATGGTACACATCAGATTTTTATCTTTAAGCTCTGTATCTCTATTTTAAACTTATATAGTACGTGATAAATGCGCTTATTTTTCTTAAGGTTAGACTGTAATTAAAAAGTCGGATGTGTTCCATTCACATGACTTCTCTACAAATTAATGTTACAAAGGATTATTTCTTTATGTACCTCGTAGTAATCGCGATAAACAGCAGAAATTGTAGTATTAACTGTTCCTAAATAGAAAGGAAATAATGTAATACATTAGGCTAAGGCGATAGTCTCGAATCTTTTAAAAAGTCGGTTGGTATGAGAAACAATCGACTATATGTTAGAGTCGAACGCAATAATACATTTGTCCCTTCTACGGGAAAAATTAGTGTTCCATTCAGATGACGTTCTCTACATCTCTGAAAAAAATTGTTGTTAAAGCCTTTTTCTTCCATCTACTTCATGCAAATCAAGGTAGAGCTTAATAGAAATGGTCTGATACCTTGTATTCTTGTAGGTAGAAGGGAAATAAGGGAATACACTAGTCTAAAGCAATGGTAAAATATCTTTTAAAAGTTGTTTCCTATGTAATTGAATTTGTTGTTGTTGTTGTTTTTTTTTTTTTTTTTAATGGCCAGAAGTTGACAACGTATCGCATGACAAAAAAGTTGCAGTGTTTTTTTTTTTACTTCCTGTATACGTACAATGTACAAAGTACGAGTATATAGAGAAGTTATTGCATTCCACCCAAAAATTCGATACCATATTTTTCACTGGTAATATACGTTAGGGTTCCCTGTATTCAAAAAAGGTATTTTCAGAAAAAGGTACGTGTGTGTCAGTGTGTCCTTGTGTCTGTGAACACAACTCAAAAACGAAAATTCGGTAAAATACCAAACTTGGCATTTAAGTTTAGTATCTTCCAGGGATAAGACACGAAGATTTTGAGAAATATCCCCCACCCCAAACTATTCTTTACATGGAAAATATTTCGAAAATTTTGATTTTCTCAAAAATGGCTCTAACGATCTTGGTTAACGTACCGTATTTTAAAGATATTTATATGGCAAATAAAATTATATTTTGAATTTTCTGGGAATAGCCTATAAGGACCATTTTATTCTGAACGAATTTTGCTGAACTTTGCGTAACTTGTAAACCGTAAGAGATAGACAAAAACTTACTGTACAAAAAATGTAGATCTCCTTGAAACACACAATTTATGTCCTATACATTTTTTCGTGGAGTTGATCATTTTTGAGATATTTCTTGTTATTGGCTTCAGCTTTAAATACTTCATGCGGGAATTTGTCAACTCCCGTCCATATAAACAAAGAAGTCACATAGCAACCAGATTCTGACTATCGCTTTATCCTATGATACTCCCTTATTTCGTTCTACTTACAAGGAAGATAGTATTTCTGCTAATTTTTTTCTCGATTAGCATGAAGTAAATAGAAGCATAAGTTTTTTAACAATAATTTGTTGCAGAGATGTAGAGAAAGTCATGTGAATGGAACACGTTTACTAGCTATGCAATATTCATTCAGAATGAAGACGTCCTCAGGGGTTTTGGGCATAAAATTCAAGATATACATTTTATTTTGCGCATAAATGTATTTAATATGCGGTATTTTAATCAAAATCAAAATTGCGGAAGAAAGGCACGCAACTCCATGGCACAAAACAACAAAACGTGTGGACTTAAAAATTCAAGGTTAGATCTTATAAATATGCATGCAAAACACCTTAATACTGTGTTGTGAGCAATCAGTGCTGGCAGAAACTAGATAAGATATTAACTGCAAAACACAGAGTTTGTCAAAGTGTTCCTGTCTGGAAACACGCGCCCACACTGAAATGGAAAACTACACGTAAGCAAAACCTCATTACAAATTAGTCTTACATGAAATATCCGTTTCAGATATAGAAGTTACCTGCTATGTGTTATTAACACATAATGCGGGAGTTGTATTTGTTTTAATTAAATTCACTATGAATTTTTACTTTCTCTATACGTACTATGTACATAGTGCATAGAGAAGGCATTGTAATGCAGAGAGAGAGAGAGAGAGAGAGAGAGAGAGAGAGAGTGGACAGCTTAGCTCAAAAACGAAAAGACCCTTAAATACCAAACTTGCTATTTGTGTTTGGTACCTTCCCAGGATGCGACACGAAGATTTTCAATAAAATCCCCCACACCACAAACCACTCTTTACATGGAAACATTTTCGAACATTTTATGTTCTAAAAACTGTCTCTAACGATTTTGATTAAAATGCCGTATATTAGAGACATTTACATCCCAAATAAAATGTGTTTATCTTAAATTTTCTGGGAATAGCCTCTGAAGACCTCTTTATTCTGGTTGAATTTTGCCGAATTTTACTTAACTGCTAAACCATAAGAGATAGACAAAAACGTACAACACAAAAAATTTAGATCTCGTCAAAACACACAATTTATGTCCTTTACATTTTTGTTGCAGATGTAACCGTTTCCGAGATATGCCTTGTTATTGGTTTCAATTGTAAGCTACTTATACTTTCCTCAGGCAGGAAGTGTTGTTTTCCTATGTCTACTCCTGGCCAAGCAAAGAAGTGATTTGTAATGACAATGGCATAACAACAGCTTTTAGAACATTTGACTGTCACTTTAGCTAGTGCATTCCTTTAGTTCCCTTCTACTTATAAGAAACTAAGTAATAATAACATTCTGCTAATGTTTATCTTGATTAGCATTGTGTGGAAAGATGAATAATCTTTTGTAAGAAGTTTGCAGAGAAGCTAGAGAAAGTTACGTGAGTGTAACACATCATGTTTTGTTTTTCAAATAGAACTATGCAAATCAATAGTATCAATGTCCAAATAGTAAACGAGCCATTGTCAGTTGTATTAACAATGAATGGTTTATCGGGGCTTTACCTAATCCTGAGAAGATGTATGTCGAGTAACTTAAGCTCCATGGATGTGCTAAAGTTAACTGAGAACGTGCTTCAAATCTCTGCTTGCTATGACGATTAGCAGTTTTGGGGGGAGAAAAAGTGGAAATGAAGTTTTGTTTATGGACGCTCTTTAACTGCTCTCAGCGTCCTATTCTATGCCGGCGTGAAATATCGCTTAATTTTGCTCAGAGGCCTCTTTTATCAGGCTTGAGGTTCTTTTACGTGTTGTAAATCTACGACACGGGACCCACGGCTTTATTTCCCTTCCGAATCCATATTCTTTGTCTTTCTCCTGACAAATTTCTGATATATGCCAAGAGATCAGAACATCCTTCTCTCCAAGCTTTTTGTCTCTAAGTTTTATTTGCATATTCTGCTACTCAACAATCCCATAATGCTGTCGTTGCAGCCGGTGTTGTCACTAGAGAGAGTTGACTGTCTGAAAGCTGCTGATTTTTAAAAACTCAAGAGTTCAAACAAAATAATTTAGTTTGCTTATGTAGATATTATTGTAGCATTGCAGAGTAATTAATAGAAAACACATTTTTCCATATCAACAATTTGTGTAATTTTCTGAGCATTTGTGACTTTTCTTTCGGCATTCTTCCATTTGTAAATAAGCACTCCACTACACTTGGATGCCATGCTAGGATTTTTACCCCCGAAAAAACTCATAGTCCTCCGCCGGCTTTGAATCCGCGACCTTGGGTATATGAAGTTAGCATCATAACCATTACACCACGGAGGGCGACTTTGCGGCAAGAGGAGTGTAACTTGAAGTAATGGTTTACCAAATAATCTATTATCAAATTTAGCAAAACACTGTGATTAAAGTTTTAGCTCTCAGCTGTTGATATAGTAACTGACAAGGATTTAATCCTCATGAAAAATCTGATGTTCATATTACACTCACATGACTTTCTCTGGCTGCCCTAAAACCACACTTTTTTTTTATTTGTTTTATATCGCTTTAACTTACAAGGTAGTCATATCGCGACATGTTTTAACGGTACCATTTACAAACAATTTATATTCCTAAATGCAATTTCATAAATTTAAATAACGTTATACTCCATTAAACAGATGTGTTAGTTTAAAGTAGGTATTTAAGTACTATTTTGCTGTGTGATGAATTGTTGAGAGCTGGCAGATTGCATTCTGCTCGCTGCTGTTGGTACTGAGGACACTCTGAAAGTAATGCTACATTCACATTGAGATGCAAGCGCAGACGCAAGGAAACACCATTCACATTGCAATCGTAGGCGCAACTCTAGATCCGCAAGTTACATGCGAACATCTTCCAAGCGCTCCGCAAGTTACAAACTGAATAACATAACCAACAATACAACATAAGAAAATTCACTCAAACTTTTACAAAATAAAAACATTACATACTAACAACTGACGCTCGCGGAAGTGACGTCACGATAATTGCTCATTCAAAATTTTTGAAAATAGTACAAACATAGAAACTGCAGAAAGTGATAAAGCTACACATTTAATGAACTAAGAATTATCTCTCTGCGTCTTCGATTTATGAGAACTAATAAACCTATACACAGATGATAGTTACATCCATTAAATCAAAGAAGGTTTCGCAAGGAGACTGTCATAACCTCTTGAAGGAGATCAGAGATGGCGCGACATTGCATAGCCAAATAGCAGGCCATGTAAAATGCATGTACAGCAGGCCATGTAAAATTTTGCAGTGCAATCGTTTGTTATTGAATTCATAGGCAATGCATAGAGAAAAGAAGCAGAATTCTTCCTCTTTGCATGTAACGCAAGGATAAAGTGTGGAGTTTGCAAACTCTTGCGTATTTCTATGTGAATGTTTACATTAAATAATATGAGTCCAAACTCTTCCGCTTACATTGCGTATGCGCTTGCATTTCATTGTGAATGCAGCATAAATGGCGTACAGTGATGGTGGTGTACCAAATGTTGCTTTTAGATTGGGCTGTTCTATTCAGTAGGTGGTGTGTCCAATACGTAGCCTAGTGTTGACAGCCTGGTCTATCCGTCTCAGTTTCTGCAGTGGATATGATGTTCTGTTTAATTTCCTGTAGTTTGCTACGAGGTGATTGTGCCCATGTTGTTTGCCAGAGGTTGTAAAGTTTTCTGGATGCATATTTTGCAACATCTTTGTGAGGTAAAGGTGTCTCTTCATGTACTGGGAGTCTTGTGGCTTCCTTTGCTGCAGAGTCTCCATGCTCATTACCTAAAATGCTCTGATGTGAGGGTATCCACATTATAGCTTTTCCTTCCTTGACAAACAAACTTCATACAAAAGATTATTGTTATTTCTACATAATGCTAATCAAGATAAACTTTTGCAGAATGTTCTTATTACTTAGTTCCTTATAAGTAGAGGGCAACTAAAGGAATGCCCTATGCTAAAGCGATAGTCAAATGTTTCAAAAGCTGTATTTATGTGACTGTCATTCCAAATCGCTTCTTTGTTTGGCCAAGAGTAGAACAAAAGAAAAAGACACTTCCTGTATGAGAAAAGTATAAGTACTTTACAATTGCAACCAATAACAAGGAATATCTCGTAAACGGTTACCTCCACGAAAAAAACGTAGACATACTGTGTGTTTTGACGAGATCTACACTTTTTGAGTAGTATGTTTTTGTCTATCTCTTACGGTTTAGCAGTTAAGCAAAATTCGGCAAAATTCATTCAGAATAAAGAGGTCTTCAGAGGATATTCTCAGAAAATTAAAAATATTAATTTTAATTGGGATGTAAATATCTCTAATATACGGGATTTTAATCAAAATCATTAGAGCCATTTTTCAGAAAATCAAAATTTTCGAAAGTTTTTCCATTAAAAGGGTAGTTTGTGAAGGCGGGATTATCTTGAAAATTTACGTGTCGCATCCTTGGAAGATGCCCAACCAGAATACCAAGTTTGATATTTAACGGTCTTTTCGTTTTTGAGCTATTATCCACAGATACGCACGGACTTTTTTCTAAAAATAAATTTCGGACTCAGGGGACTTCAAAACATATCTTTCCGGTGAAATTCGACATCGAATTTTTGGGTGGAATACAATACCTTCTCTATCCACTGTGTACATTGCTAGAGAAAGTAAAAATTACATTTTAATTTAAATACACTATTTTGGCAGAGCCATGACCGAGTGGTTACACCGTTCGTCTCTTATCTGGGAAGTCGGGTTGGATCCCAGGCGACCGCATATGAGATTTTCCGGTTTCCCCCGCCACGCGTTCTACCAATAGCTCCATCATCTTTTCTTTCATCCATTTCACCATAATTTCATATCATCCGCTTCCTCACTTTCATACTAAATTACCCAATCTCACTTCTCTCTGGCCCTCAACAGGTATCTGACTCCAGTCAATGGCTTGTAGGGTAAAAAGTGAAATCAAAAAAGAAAAAGCTGTTTTTAGAAAACTGAAGAGATTATTTACAAGTTAAATATCCCGGATAAGTAGAGTCAGATTGAAAAATTCAATGCCATAGCCGGGATTTGAACAACGGATTTCCCGGTCTCTAGCCGGTTGCTCTACCGCTGAGCTACCATGGCAACGTGCCGGCATATAATTTAATTTCTCAACTGACTCGCATGTTTCCCGATAAACCAAATGTGAAGTCAAATTATTTTGAGATGACAACCCCAATGTGACTTACAATTTTGTAAGTACTTAAGTCCCAAGATTCATTATATAGCCAACCATTAAAGCCCTACACACACAAGATCTGTGTGAAAAAAACAAACAATTTAATCACTGTCAATTTCTCGCTAAGCAAGTGCCTTGAAATAACGAACATTTTGAATCGTTAATATTATTTAATGATATTTTCTTATAGGAAGCACGTATTTTTACTTTCTCTACACGTTCTATGTACATAGTGTATAGAAAAGTATTGCATTCAACCCAAAATTCGATACCGAGATTTCACCAATAATATATGTTTTAGGGTCTCCTGTATCCAAAAAATGCATTTTCAGAAAAAGGTCCTTGTGTGTATGTGTCTGTGAACACGATAGCTCGAAAACGAAATGTGCGTAAAATACCAAACTTGGTATTAAAGTTTGGTATCTTCTAAGGATGCGACACGAAGACTTTCAAGAAGATCCCCCACCCCAACTACCCTTTACAGGGAACATTTTTCGAAAATTTTTATTTTCTGAAAGATGGCCCTAACCATTTTGGTAAAAATCTCTTATATTTAAGTTATTTGTGTGACAAATAAAATGTATATCTTGAATTTTCTGGGTATAGCCTCTAAAGACCTCTTTATTCTGGATGATTTTTATTGAATTTTGCGTAACTGGTAAACCATAAGAGATAGACCAAAACGTACCACACAAAAAATATAGAGTTCGTTAAAGCACACAATTTATGTTATATACATTTTTATCGTGGAGTGGATCGTTTTTGAGCCATTTCTTGTTATTGGTTTCAGCTTTAAAAAGCTTATACTTTTGTCACACAGGAATTTGTCAACTCCTGTCCATACACACAGAAGAACTTCAGTCACATAGCAACCAGCTTTTGACTATCACTTTAACCTATGGCAATAAGATTATTTGTGCTGTTTTCTCGATTAGCATGAATTAAATAGAAGAATAAGCTTTTTAACAATAATCTTTTGCAAGATTTAGAGAAAGTCATGTGAATGTAACACATCAGATTTTTAAATAGGGTAATCTTCATCTGTTTCTCTGTTTTGTTTTACTGGGCATACACAACTTTTGCTTTTAAGAAACTAAGTAACTATGTGTGATTTTTATCTTGATTGGCATGATGTAGATTAAAGCTTAGTCTTTTGTAGGAATAGTTTGGTTGCAGAACAAATAGGGCAGCAATGCAAATGGCTTTCTTTTTAGGTTGGATTTTCTTTTTAGTTGGGATGAGAAGGACAAATTATAACAGACGAAACACGTTCCTGTGAAACTGACGCAAATGTGTAAATTGCACTCATAAGCCACATATTTCCAAATCTTTCTGTTTCGTCAGATTGCTTCAGATGTTTTGTATCAGGATGACATTAACGACCTTCGCTGTTACATCACTTCACTGTTTCTAGGAGACCTTATCACGTCAGCTGCACAACAACAAAACAGTTCCTCTTTCCGTTTCACAAGAATACCGCTATCACATGTTTTTCTGCACAAACACTTGCTTCTCTACAGCATTTTTGAGAAAAGTATATCCACAGAATTATTATTACGTGCTTTATTGTAAGTAGAAGCGAAATAAGGGAGTACCATAGGTTAAAGTGATAGACAAAAGCTGGTTGCTATGTGACTGAAGTTCCTTTGTTTGTATGAACAGAAGTTGACAAATTCCTATATGAGAAAAGTAGGTATAAGTATTTAAGCCTGGACCTAATAACAAATATATCTCAAAAACGGTCAACCTCACGAAAAAAATATATATTATATAAATTGTGTGCTTTATGGACCTTTTTGTATGGTAAGCTTCTGTCTATCTCTGACGGTTTACCAGTTATGAAAAATTCCGCAAAATTCATCCAGAATAAACGTCTTCAGAGGCTATTCCCAGAAAATTGAGGATATACATTTTATTTGGCATGTAAATATCTTAAATATAAGAGATTTTAATCAAGTTCGTTAGAGCCATTTTTTAAAAACTCAGAATTTTGAAATTTTTTATGTAAAGGTAGTTGGGGTGGGGGAATTTTCTTTAAAATCTTCGTGTCGCATCATTGGAAGATACCAAAGTTAAATACCAAGTTTGGTTTTTAACGGTCTTTTCGTTTTTGAGCTATGCTGCCCAGACACACACACACACACTACACACACACACACACACACACACACACACACAAGCACACAGACATTTTTCTAAAAATGCTTTTTTCGGATTCAGGGGGTCTCAAAACATATTTCTTGTGAAATATCGGTATTGAATTTTTGGGTGCATTACAATACCTTCTCTATACACTATTACATAGTACATGTAGAGAAAGTAAAAATATAATATGACTGATCTATTTGTTAAGTCATTTAAGGTAGAAGTTTATGTTTGTATATGAATATTTTTAAAAACTCACCACATGGCTTATATTTTACAACAATCAATTTAAACACTAAAACATATTATTTAAATAACCATGTAAGGTATAATTTTGATACAGTGGAAAAGTATCAATATTATTATGCATAACCAATAAGGTATCTTGTATGCTGTGGATTTTCAAAATTTCACAGGTGCATTGCCTTAAGCTGGGAAAGATGCGCTAAACGAGTAGCGAAGAAGCAAGAAACGGGGGGGGGGGGGGGGGGACAATAGCAGAGCAGCATATGCAATAGCGACTCCCTCTGGCGCTGTCAGCTCCTTTGAACGTCTTCTGTGTCGCTCAGTATTCGCATAATGCAGGAAAAAGCAAACAAATATTCATGCATTTATCTTCCTGTGTAGACTATTCACCTAATTCAAGGTCTCGATAGAAAAGTGAAATCTGATTTTTCCAAATGCGCTCATGTTTTCAACACCCCCCCCCACACACGCACACACTTCACTTCCTTGGCTCCATTTATTACTTTCTCTACACGTACTATGTATATGGTGTATAGAGAAGGTATTGTACCCCACCCAAAAATTGGATACCGAGATTTCACCGGAAATATATGTTTTAGGGTACCCTTTATCTAAAAATAGCATCTTCGAAAAAAGACCCGTGTATATGTGTGTATGTATGTGTGTGTGTGTGTGTGTCCGTGTGTTCGTGTGTCTGTGAACACGATAACTCAAAAACGAAAAGT
This sequence comes from Hymenopus coronatus, assembly GCA_030762935.1. Taxonomy (NCBI): domain Eukaryota; kingdom Metazoa; phylum Arthropoda; class Insecta; order Mantodea; family Hymenopodidae; genus Hymenopus; species Hymenopus coronatus. The sequence continues at coordinate 169,208,478 of CM060881.1, read as the reverse complement.
CGGTAAAATACCAAACTTGGCATTTAAGTTTAGTATCCTCCAGGGATGCGACACGAAGATTTGAGAGAAATCCCCCCACCCCCAACTACTCTTTACATGGAACTTTTTTCGAAAATCTTGATTTTCTTAAAAATGTCTGTAATGATTTTGATTAAAATATCGTATATTACATCTATTTACCTGACAAATAAAATGCATATCTTGAATTTTCTGGGAATAGCCTCTGAAGAGTATTTTATTCTGGATGAGTTCTACGGAATTTTGAATAACTGCTAAACCGTAAGAGATGGACAAAAACTTACTACTCGAAAAATGTAGAGCACGTTGAAACACACAATTTATGTCATATACATTTTTATCGTGGAGTTGGTCGTTTTTGAGATATTCCTTGTTACTGGTTTCATCTTTGAAAAACTTGTACTTTTCTCATACAGGAATTTGTCAACTCCTGTCCATACAAACAAAGGAACTTCAGTCACATAGCAACTAGCTTATCACTTTAACCTATGGTACTCCTTTATTTCACTTCTACTTACAAGGAAGCAAGTAATAAGAATCTTTCTACTAATCTTTCTCAATTAGCATGAAGTAAATAGAAGCATAAGATTTTTAACAATAATTTGTTGCAGAGATGTAGAGAAAGTCATGTGAATGGAACACATCAGATTTTTACGCCATCCCAAAGCTTTAATAATTTACCACGTCTACTTTTGGTCTTATTTCTTTTCACATGAAAATCTATCCTTTTCCATGCCTTCAAAATTAATGTATTACAAAACGTACTATAACGTTAAGGCGGTTAGGGTTTCCAGTAAAGACTACGTGTGGAAAAAATAGCCAAAAAAGCAATATATTATTAGCGTACATTAAAACGATTATTTTAGGTTAACTCTTGGTATTACATTTTTAGTGAAACTCGCTATTCTTAACATAAATAAATACGGGCTAAGGAACTAAAGCAGATTGCCCATGCGCGACGTCAATATTTATACAAAATAGCACAAACAATGCAGACATGCATAGAATACTACATCTATTGCTGGTAGTAAAATTAATTACATTTAATATATGCTATTGGCTAGGAAACAGCATCGCATCAGCTATCGGAACTATACGCTATTGTTACGAGGTCCATGATGTTCGTAGGTTATGACGAATACAGAAGTATGAGTTTAATAGCTAAGGTGTCTAAGCTAGCTGAATTTTCCAGTAATTACAGATATCAACATAGAAAACATCCATGGAAAAAGTGCAAAAGGTAGGTTGTTTTTGAGCATTTTTTTTAGTTTAAATACTGTGTTTCACTACCTTAAAAGCACAATTTGAAATCTTTTCTTACACATTTAGGTAACTCGTCCGGTCTGAAACTGCTGAAAATATTAACCTAAGCAAAGAATGTCCATATAATAGTGTGCCTCGGAGTAGATGTAACCAGTTTGAGATGTTGAGGACCAGGCAGCCTAATTAACTCACCCAGATAGAAAATTCGCCGCACATGCCGACAATATACTCCATTTTATAACTTCTACGGATGTTTAACCATACTGTCAACCCAATTTGGTCTTCATTCCTTTGGGGATCCAGATATCGTAGTATATTATTCGGCCTTTAGGAGCGCTCATTTAGTTGTATATATAGTTTTCGTTGTTTCCATCTCTTTTGTTCATTATGGCGGTGGCTGCCAACATTAATAAAAAAAAAAGACCGCGACATGACAAGCTGTAGTATATGCTGACATCTAAGGGTTTTGAGACTATTGTAAATTTGTAATCACAGAGGAAGAAATGCGATTCTATAGCAATTTACGAGGTGTGGGTTACAGGTGTGCGCTTTAAGCAATAATGCTTTATTTCAAGAATTGCTTATTAGAAGTTCTCTGGTGTTTGTTTAAATTTGGAAACTTTTTTTTTAAATTAGTTGTATAGTAGTATGTATATGTAAATAGAGACATTTTCGTGTAAGTTTTAGTAATTTCCACTATTTCGTTAGGTATAGGTTTGTGTGTGCGTGTGTAAATGAATGTTTGTAATTCGTTTTACTTCTAGCATTTTAAAAAAAAAGCATGTGCTCGATTATCTTTAAGTTATTGTGTGTGTAAATAAACAGATTTTCGTGTAATTTGATTTTAGTAATTTCCACTGCTTTCATCAAAGCATGCGAGTGAAGCGAGCATGTACTCGGTTAGCTCTAAGTTAGTGTTTGTGTATGCAAGTAAATCTAATTTTCGAGTAATTTGTTTTTATTAATTTCTCAGTTAACTCTAGGTTAGTGTGTGTGTGTGTGTGTGTGTGTGTGTGTGCGTGTGTGTGTAAATAAACTCATTTCATGTAATTTGAGTGTAGTAATTTCCACTGCATTTATCAAAGCATGCTCGCATGCGCTCAGATAGGTATACGTTAGTGTGTGTGTGTGTGTGTAAATTAACTGATTTTCGTGAATTTCCTTTAGTAACTTCACTGCTTTCACTAAGGTATGCGAACGAAAGCAGCATTCTCTCTATTATGCTAGGTTTAGGTTAGTGTGTAAATTCATTTATTATTATTTGTTGTTGTTGTAGTTAATTTTTAGGCATTTCCAGTGGTTTCGCCCAAGCATACGAGTAGCACATGCTTAATAGAATAGAAGACTCGCTGATTTCATGAAAAAAATAGGTTGGCAGCATAGTTATGCGTTCGAAAAAAATAACAAAATGGAGTATGTTGTTTACATTTTGCGATGAGTTTTGATATAAGAAAATATCTTAATTAGAGCGAGTGGGTGGGACACAGCAACTCAAAGTGATCACATTTAATACAAGACACACGTTCCATGTGAATTTTTATTGTTCAGGTTAGTGTTTTCAAGATGCTCAATGTTTTTTTTTTTTTTTTTTTTTTTTCTTTAATAGTTTAACGTCCTTTAACCTGGTTGGTCATATCGGACGATGAATGAAATTGGTGAAATGATGCTCAAATGGTCTCGGGGTCCATGGAGCTTAAAGTTACTCGACATTCGTTATTATTACTATATCTTGATTACACCGCTTAAACTACCACTAACGCTATTTAGGTATTAGTGTTTTCACTTTTACTCACCGTGACCTTGTATTACTAACTTTTAAAAAAATATCTTGTTTATTTTTGGACTTTAAGTTTCAACAAAGTACGCGATTTACATTAGAATATACCAAAAGTATTCGTTTGCTTAACTTTTTTTTACAATAATTTCTATTGTTTCACTAGCTATCAGACAGGTGGCGTCTAAATCGTTCATAGTTGACGTTCATGTTGCAAAATTCAGAACCACCAATATTTGAAAACTGCTTATCACTAGCCTAATTAAAAGGTTGTGGAACCATCATTGGTGGTTTGTTATTAGATCACTAGAGTCGCTTTATAATTGATTTTAAGACATGTCTGTTTTTACATCATGAGGATGATTTGCAACATTTTTACAAAAAATACCGCGATGTGCCATCCTGCCGATTCTAAAAGTGATTCTGTGTTTTTAGCTCTGAATCCGTTATTGTTGTGTAAATACGTGATTTTCGTGTAACTTGTTTTTAGTAGTTTTCAGTGGTATCACCAAAGCCTACGAACAATGCGAGCATGCGCTGTAATAGGTTTAGGTTAGAGTGTAAAGAAACTGATTTTCCTGTACTTTGATTTCAATCATTTCCACTGGTTTCACCAAAGTATGCGAGCGAAGCGAGCGTCGCTGTGTTAGGTTTAGGTTAGTGTATGTGTGTGTGGGTGTGTGTAAATATACTGATTTTCATGTACTTTGGTTTTAATAATCGTCACTGGGATCACCAAAGCATGCGAGCGGAGTGGGCATGCGCTGTCTTAGGTTTAGGTCTGTGTACTAAATAAACTACTTAGTTTTCAATCTACTTTGGTTTAATCATTTCGAGCATGCGAGCGAAGGAAACATTAGATGTGTTGGGTTTAGGTTAGTGTGTATCAATAAACTGAATTTCCTGTACTTTGGTTTTAATAATTTCCACCGGTTTCACCAACTGAGCCTTAGCACTCCATTGTTAATGTGTGAGTGTTGGTGAGTTTTGAGCTTCACTTTTTTTTTTCTTTCTTGTTTGGTGACTTTATCTAAGTTGGTAGCATATACATTTCATTGTTTCTAGACCATAAATACTTACTTCCCGCCTAGAAACAGCTGTTAAATCTTCCCCCACCATGATAATTTTCGTGAATTTTGCTATTTAAGAAAGAGTAGTTACAGGGTGGGAGCGGTTGGATATTCCAATTCTAGATGAAAACCTATTAGCTCCTTGATGCTCTGATGTGGATTATGAGGTTAATTTCAATTCTTAAAGATACATTTATATGATGGTACTCTCGTATAGCTTTACCGCACATGTAGTTGTTTACAAGGTTTTCGTTAATTCAAAATCTCGGGCTTCTAGCCAGGTAATAACTGGTTATTACCTGGCTAGAAGCCCGAGAAGATTTTGAATTAACACGTCGCCAGGAAAGCTATAGTTCTTATTTTAAGGTTTTCGTTGTTTCCGTCTCTCCGTCTCTACTATTCATTCCGTCTCTACTATTCATTATGGTGGTGGCTGCCAACGTTAATAAAAATAATACCGCGACATGACAAGCTGGCGTGTACACTGATATCTATGTGTCTATTGTACATTTTTAAGCACAGAGGCCCGAAATGTAATTCTATAGCAATTCTGTGGGTTACGGGTGTGTGTTTTAAGCAATAATGCTTTTATTTCAAGAATTACTTAGAGAAGTTCTCTGGCGTTTGTTTTAATTTGGACAGTTTTTTAAATGAGCTGATTATAGTAGCGTGTATGTGTAAATAGAGACATTTTCGTGTAAGTTTTAGTAATTTCCACTGGTTTAGTTAGGTGTAAGTTAGTGTGTGCGTAAATGGATGTTTGTAATTTGTTTTATTTCTAGTTAGCTCTAGGTTAGTGAGTGGGTGTGTAAATAAAATAATTTTCATGTAATTTATTTTAGTAACCACTGCATTTATCAAAGCATGCTCGATTAGCTCTAAATTAGGTTTGTGTAAATAAGCTCATTTTCGTGAATTTGCTTTTAGTAACTTCCACTGTTTTCACTAGAGTATACGAAAGCAGTATTCTCTCTGTTGCGTTAGGTTTGGGTTAATGTGTAAATTAATTTATTATTATTTTTTGTAGTTAATTTTTAGGCATTTCCAGTGATTTCGCCAAAGCATACGAGCAGCACATGCTTAACAAAACGGAAAGACTCGCGGATTTCGTGAAAAGATTGGGTTGGCAGTGTAGTTGTGCGTTCGTAAAAATTACAAAATGGAGTATGTTGTTTACATTTTGCGACGAGTTTTATATGTAAGAAAATATGTTAATTAGGGCGGGTGGGTGGGACACAGCAACTAAAAATGATCACATTTATTACAAGACACACGTTCCATGTGAATATTTATTGCTCAGGTTAATGTTTTTAACATTTTCAATCAGGACGTCCTGCGGAAGCTTTACCACATCAAGCTTTGGCGAAAACGCTGGAAATCACTAAAAACAAATTATTTGAAAATCAAGTTACACACACTAAGCTAGGCCTAATGAGCGCATCGTCGCTCCGATCACATGCTTTGGTGAAAAACCTGCAATTTAATAAAAGCAAAATGCACGAAAACACGCGCGCACGCACACACATTGTAATCTAGACCTTGAAATGAATTGAGTGTTATTATGGATGCCCTTACTCTACTATGGTTCTCAGCGTCCCATTCTATATTGGGAGTGAAAGACCGCTTCAGTTTGCTCAGAGGTCTCTTTATCAGGCTTGAATTTATATGCCGCAGACCTACGACACGCAAACAACGGCTTTATTTACCTTTGTAAGTTGCCGATCCCCATGGCCGTGCTCGCTAAAGTGCCTCGTTTTGGTGCTACTTGGCGCAGAGGATCGTGGGTTCGAGTCCCGCCTTGGATATAAGTGTTTATATGTTTGCGAAATGTGTGTGTAATGGAACAATCAAAACAGCAAAACACAGGAAATATTAAGGGAAAAATGAAAAAACAAAACAAAACAAAAACGGGATTTTTAGGCCCGCAAAAATCCATCGCCCTCCATCCCGTGACCTTGGAAACCAGTGGCCAGCATGTTACCCCCAGACCACTAAACCTAAAAGATCATATGGTCGCTTTGATTGCATACTTTGGTGAGCATTTTGAAAATTAGTTTAAAATCAGCTAGACGTAACAGCTGTGATTGCGTAAAACGGAGTGCGTGTGTCGGGAATAATATTCAAGATACTTGGTCCTGCCGCCGCGGAGTGTGTCAAAGTGCGCAATTCCATGCAAACTTTGACCTTGACTTTGTGATGGCCGCTTATGCTGAAGAGCACTATTAGCTTGTACTTTCGCTTCACATTTACGGGTGCCATTCAAACTATTGCCTAACCTGCTCCGAATAGATCAAATGGAAAATTTTGTCATCTGGAGGTATTACACCCGAATCAAGTGTTCAATAGAAACACGCTTTCTGAGGTCCATTGGATCCCATGAAATTTACTGTCCTGCAGCCAGCAGGTGCAATATATGACACATTTTATATTCGTTTTGGAACTTAAAATTTGATTTTTACTTTCTCTACAAGTACTATGTACACATGTATAGAGAAGGTATTGTATTCCACTCAAAAATTCGATGGCGAGATTTCACCGGAAATAGATGTTTTAGGGTCCTCTATATCCAAGAAAAGTATTTTCAGAAAGAGGTCCGTGGTGTGTGTGTGTGTGTGTGTGTGTGTGTGTGTGTGAACACGATAACTCAATAACGAAAAGTCTGTAAAATACCAATTTAAAATATTAAGTTTAGTACCTTCCAGGAATGCGACACAAAATTTTGAGAAAAATTCCCCCACCCCGAACTACCCTTTACATGGGGATTTTTTGGAACATGTTGATTTTCTCAAAAATTGCTCTAACGATTTTGATTAAAATACCGTATATAAAAATTATTTATATGGCAAATAAACCGTATATCTTGAATTTTCTTAGAATAGCCTCTAAAGACCTCTTTATTCTGAATAAATGTTGCTAAATTTTGCACGTTAAAACACCTAATTTATGCCAAATGTGTTTTTTCGTGGAATTAACCATTACTGAGATATTCCTTGTAATTTTTTCAGATTTAAAATACTTAATTTTTTTTTCACGCGTAAAGTTGTAAACTCCTGGGCCTGCATAGAAACGGATTTCAACCATATGGCAACCGGCTTTTAAAAGATTTGACCATCGTTTTAGTCTAGTGTATTTCTTTATTTTCTTTCGTCTTACAAGGAAGCAAGTAAGTAAGATAATTTACGCAAATGTATATCTCGATTATTAAAGTAGTAAAAAGAATACGCTTTTTAACAACAATTTGTTACAGCAATGTAGAGAAAGTCATGTGAATGAAACACATCAGATTATTTCTTGTGTTAAAAGCCCAGCTTCCCTAGAAGCTCATTATGAACTGTTGTTGCTACTCTAAAATAAGATTGATTCCTACATTCCTGAAATACGCTGGCGTTTTAGAAGTAAAAAATCTGATGCGTTCCATTCCTTTTCTCTGGCTACTCTGTAAAACTATCCTTATTACTTCAGCTATTTGAGTTAAAAATACTGGAAAATTTACACCAATAACCTCGAATCTCTCGGAAATAGTCTCTATTAAAAATAAATCTGATGTGTTCCATTCCCGTTAAGTGAAAGAGGAATAAGGAGCAAATGGCTAAACTGATAGTCAAAAGCTGGTTGCTATGTGACTGAAGTTCCTTTGTTTGTATGGACACGAGTTGACACATTCCTGTTGTGTTTTAAAGGAATATCTCAAAAACGATCTACTCCATGAAAAAAATGTGTATAACATAAAGTGTGTGTTTTATCGTGATATACATTTTTGTACAGCAAGTTTTTGTCTTATCTCTTACGGTTTACCAGTTATACAAAATTCAATAAAAATCATCCAGGTCTTCAGAGGCTATTCCCAAGATATATATTTTATTTTTCAGGTAAATATCTATAATATACGATATTTTAATCAAAGTCGTTAGCCATTTTTCAGAAAATAAACATTTTCGAGTTTTTTTCCCCCATGTAAAGGTGGTTTGGGGTGGGGGATTTCTTGAAAATCTTCGCAACCCTGGAAGATACTGACTTTGCGTTTTTGAGTCATCGTGTTCACAGACGCACACGCGGACTTTTTCCAAATATGTTTTTTTTTTTTGCATCAGGGGGACCCAAAACATGTATTTCCGGTTATATCTCGGTATCGAATTTTTGGGTGGAATGCAATACCTTCTCTATACACTATGTACATAGTACGTGTAGAGAAAGTAAAAAATCACTCCGAATTTACAATCCGGGCTATTTAATTCCCTTATTAAAAAAGAAATTAACAGATCAAAAGATTTTGAGATTTGCTAAATTAGCAAACGTAGAGTTGTGGTGTGACGTATGCAATTAGCTCAACTTTTAAAGTCTCCCTCATAACCAAAAGGGCTTGTACCAGTTTCTCCTTCTTACTATTGAGCAGATTTACGTTCGAAAGATTTCTGAACTAAACATTTAAAACTGAATGTTGTCTTTATCACAAAAGTTGTAAAATTTACGTTTGCAAGTATTAGTCATGCGGATATACATGGATCATGGTTATTCATAAAAGAAAGTCCCTAACAACAAACATATTCTCTTATCTATGGAAGGGTCACGTTTCTCTTTGATATTTTGTTTTACACCCCGTTCCTTTCTGCTTCCTTAAACTTTTCCTGCCTCCTTAAGGAGAAACACAAGAACACGATACCTGATAAGCAAAGGCAGTCGATCTAACCCTTGTGCATGTTTTGAGCTTTGGAGGCAAACAAACCCAAGACCCAGTTGAGGAAGTCACATAATAACCATTTTCAGTAACTTGAGAAACAATCTGATGTGTTGTACTAATGTAGATTTCGCTACTCACTCTTCTACAAACTACTTTTACAAAAACCTATTCTTCTACTCCTTGTTAACACAGATAAACTTTCAGTTCACGTTTACACATTATGGTTTTCAGAGCGGGTAAATCGTCAAGGACTAATTATCCATCAGAATTTCAAATTTATTACTTTCACATTTACCTACTTCCTCATTCTAAGGAGGATGGGAAATAATCCTGGCTGAAGAAAGGTTCCCATCCTCCAGCCTGGAATTGGGCACTTTGTTGTAGGGTAGGTTCTTAAGGTAAAGAAAGATACAGTCGATTTTTAAAGAGCTATATGATGGCTTTGAAATGTCATGTTCTTTGAATGATCACGAGAAAGAAAAGTTGATGACTCTCTCTACATTGCTAAGAAACATATTATTCTATCTACTTTATGATAATCGAGATAAACATTAGCAGAAACTGTATTAGTTACTTGCTTCCTTGCTTCCGCTGAGCTAAAACGATAGTCAAATCTCTTAAAATCTCTCATGTGGCTGAAATCCGTTTCTATGCAGGGCCAGGAGTTTACAAGGGGAACCACGAGAAACCTCAAGTCAGAGCGCGTGGTTGACGGGAATGAAACCGCGAATCGCATTCCGTCGTCGCCTCGCCTCATTAGCAACCATTTTGTACAATCCGAGAACTCAAATGAGTTAATGCTACAGTTTAGAAAGACCTACTTCAACAACAATGTTCTTAATTATGTATTTAAATTAATGTTCTAAATTACCTCATTATTTTATACCTACATTTTCTATAGTACGTTTTTAAATATTTTTGTAATTATTATTGAAAAGTTTAAGCCATTGCATGCTATTTCTCTACATGTACTATATACATAGTGTATAGAAAAGATATTGTGATGCACCCAAAAATTCGATATCCAGATTTCACCAGAAATACATGTTTTGAGTCTCTATGAATCTAATAAAAGCACTTTTGGAAAAACGTCCGTGTGTGTGCGTGAACAGCACAGCTCAAAAACGAAAAGTCTATTAAAAGCCAAACTTGATATTTAAGTTCAGTATCTTCCAAAGATGCGACACGAAGATTTTCAAGAAAATTCTCCCACCCCTAATTACCCTTTACATGGAAACATTTTCGAAATTTTTGATTTTCTCAAAAAAAAAAAAAAAAAAAAAAAGCTCTAACGAATTCGATTAAAATATCATATATTACAGCTATTTACCTGACAAATCAAATGTATATCTTGAATTTTTTGGGAATAGCCTCTGAAGACTACTTTATTCTGGGTGAATTTTACGAAATTTTGCATAACTGGCAAACCGTAAGAAACAAAAACTTACTTATCAGTAAAGGTAGAGCTCGTTAAAACACACAAAATATGTCATATACTTTTTTTTTTTTTTTTTTTTTTAGTGGATCGGTTATGAGATACTCCTTGTTATTGCTTTCAGCCTTAAAATTTTCTCATACGGGAATTTGTCAACTCCTGTCCTTACAAACAAAGGAACTTCAGTCACATAGCAACCAGCTTTTGACTAATATTTTAGCCTATGGTACTCCCTTATTTCCCTTCTACTTACAAGGAAACAAGTAATAAGACCATCTCTGGTATTTTTTTCTCGATTAGCGTGAAGTAAAAAGAAGCATAAACTTTTTAACGCGAATTTTTGCAGAGATGTAGAGAAAGTCATGTGAAAGGAACACATCAGATTTTTCAATTATATGATCTAAACCTGGATTATGAATACAAATTACAAATAGAGGTCCACTGCAAATACTCTCCCGAGTTACATTGTCACTCTATTAGCAAACTAGCTGAAATACCCAGGTTTGTCTGTTTTTTACTTTCTCTATACGTACTATGTACATAGTCTATAGAGAAGGTATTGCACTCCACCCAAAACCTCGATACCGAGATTTCACCGGAAATATGTGTTTTAGTGTCCTCTGTATCCAAAAAAAAAATCATTTTTAGAAAAAGGTAAGAGTGTGTCCGTGTCTGTGAACACGATAACTCAAAAACGAAAAGTCGGTAAAATACCAAACTAGGTATTTATGTTTAGTATCTTCCAAGGATGCGACACGAAGATTTTCAAGAAAATTCCCCCTCCCCTAAATACGCTTTACATGGAAAATTTTTCGAAAAGTTTGATTTTCACAAAAATGCTTGTGATGATTTTGATTAAAATATCGTATATTAAAGATATTTACCTCAGAAATAAAATGTATATCTCGAATTTTCTGGGAATAGCCTATGAAGACTACTTTATTTTGGCTGAATTTCACTGAATTTTGTATAACTGCTAAACCGTAAGAGATGGACAAAAACTTACTACACAAAAAATGTATTTTACTTTCTCTATACGAACTATGTACATAGTGCATAGAGAAGGTATTACATTGCACCCAAAAATTCGATACCGAGATTTCACCGAAAATACATGTTTTGAGGCTCCCTGAATACAAAAAAGGCATTTTTAGAAAAATGTTCGCGTGTGTGTCTGTATGTGTGTGTGTGTGTGTGTGTGTGTGCAGCATAGCTCAAAAACGAAAAGACCGTTAGAGCCCAAACTTTGTATTTAAGTTTAGTACCTTCCAATGATGCGACACGAAGATTTTCAAGAAAATCCCCCCACCCCAAACTACCCTTTACGTGGATAAAATTTTGAAATGTTTGATTTTCTTAAAAGTGGCTCTAACGATTTTGATTAAAATATCGTATATTAAAGATATTTATCTGACAATTAATGTATATCTTGAATTTTCTGGGAATAGCCCCTGAAGACTACTTTATTCTGGATGAATTTTACGGGATTGTGCATAACTGCTAAACTGTAAGAGATGGGGGAAAACTTACTACACAGAAAATGTAGCTCACGATAAAACACACAATTTATGTCACATACATTTTTTTCGCGGAGTTGATCCTTTTTAAGATATTCCTGGTTTTTCGTTTTAGCTTAGAAAAACTCAATACTTCTCTCATACAGGAATTTCTTAAGTCCTGTCCATACAAGCAAAGGAACTTCAGTTACATTGCAACCAGCTTTTGGCTATCATTTTAACCTATGGAACTCCCTCATTTCGCTTCTACTTACAAGAAAGCAAGTAATAAGACTATTTCTGTTAATTGACATGAGTAAATAGAAGCATAAGCTTTTTAATTACAATTTGTTGCAGAGATTTAGATAAAGTCATGTGAGTAGAACACATCAGTTTTTTTTTTTTTTTTCGTAGAGTTGATCGTTTTTTAGATATTTCTTATTTTTGGTTCAGCTTTGAAAAACTTTATTTTATCATACAATAATTTGTCAAGTTCTGTCCATACAAACAAAGGAACTTCAGTCACACAGCAACCATCTTTTGACTATCACACTTGAGCCTATGGTACTTCCCTGTAAGGAAGCAAGCTATAAAACTATTTCTGTTATTTTTTTCTTGTTTAGCATGAAGTAAATAGAAGCATAATCTTTTTAACAGTATTTTTTTTGAGAGTTGTAGAGAAAGTCATGTGAATGGAACACATCAGATTTTTTACCCTTGAACCTCTCCATGTTTAGCCTTAGGTTGCTTGTCCAATGGTTGTGCCTTTCATCGTCGTAGTCAGAAACTATTAAACAACACAAACAAGTAGTTAATAAAAACTCGGGAAACTACAAAGAAAGAAATGTAACTGAGAAAACAATATACAAAAGCGCTTTGTGACGACAGTTTCTTGTGAATGCAGCTGCGACGTACGCATTGTCACTCGTCATTGTTTAGAGTAAACCTTAGTTAGGAACAACAAATACTAGTGCAAGGAATGCCAAAGTATCCTTGTTTATTCTCAGTAACCAACAGACATAAAACTACTACATTCTACATTATAACATTTGTTGCACCTACTTAGGTTACATTTACAATTATTTACATCATGTCCTTTTAGTTAAACTAGTTTACTTATCCTAATGTGCACCCCTCGACACAAAAAATTGGTCATCCCCAGATTCCATGCCATCCCAGATTCTTTCATAGCCAGAGATATGGAATTTCAGATATAGTACATTATACTTGCCACTATTACGGGAACGAGAACCATGCGCTCGCTTGGGTCGACATATCGCGCAGGTGTTTGCGCAGCTTCGCTTTAAGTTTCAGTGTTCTTACGCTGCGCACTATACTCCCGCCGCTGAATCCTTGCACCTGACAGTTCGGTGGTTACTCGTGAGGTTGGCTATGCTGCATTTGCGGCGTTTCCAGAGTAACTAGTAAACAACAACAGCTGATTAATACTTTTAACAGTGTACATAGTAAATGAATGACGATGAATAATGAAACTAATTCGTTAGTATTTATATTAATTGAAAATAACAGTCGTACTATAACGTATGTAGCATACATTTCGAATTACGAACAATATGGAACAAATTAATGCAAACTAGTTTGTTAGAATGAGAGAAAGGTATAACAAAGTGATTCCGTCTAATTCCTGTGCTTTTCGTATTATTTTGTGAACATGATTCACTTTCTTCTTCCATGAAGCCGCGTCCACCCTCGCCACACCTTGCCTCAAAAGTCTATCCACCTCTATAATTGTAAAAGTCTTGTTATGTTTCCTCAAGTATTAACAAACACCAACAACAATAACAACAAATATAAATAACAGCGAATAACACTTAGTTTGCACAAAACAGCACAACGCACTCGTTAGGAGTTCACTAACTGAGCACGTGGTTGGAAATAGCCAGATATTGCACAGGTGCGGCATCTAGATCCGTTTCCGTTGTCTGACCGACTGACCAGCCGCAATGCTGCTTTGTGATTCATTCAGAAATTCAAACTGGTAAAGCTTTTCATTTGTTGTTTTTTTTTTTTTGTTTTTTTTTTTTTTGTACCAACTTAACTCCTAGCTGTCAAGTGCAAGGATCCAGCGGCGGGGTATAGTGGTGAATTACACACTCAAGGTAATTAGCGCCAAGTATGACTATGTCATCGTTTTCAAGAATGTTTATGTCGGGAGTCGCTCGTAGGGTTAGTGCCTCAACCAGGAACAAAGAAGAATAAAAGTACTCATTTAGTGAAATTAAGTGAAACATCTCTATTCTTGAGTCCACTCCGTGTTACATACCCTAGTTATTCTTTTCCCCCGGAGGAGAGTCAACTGGTGCTCTACAGGGACGAGCATAGCCGGTGCTGTAAAGGATTTTCAGAGGTATGCATAAATAGAGTATTTGACGGGTGCTAAACTTTGACCAGCTCCGAGGTAGACCTGACATACTGGCGCCACACCAGATGCAGCGACAAATTGACACGCTCGCAACAAAGAAGAACTGACGGATGGATTTGCAGTATGTCAGTTTAGGTGAGTGTTATTGTTTTCAATATAACCATTATATTAACATTGTCATTTGTTGTTTTCTCTTTCAATCTCAAACCTAATTTATAGGCGCAACATTCGATAAAATGTGCAACTGCCGACCTCCACCTTTTATTTCTAGCAGTAGAGCGTTTAAACTATAGTGTTCCCATTTTTTATTTCACGCTACGCCACTGCACACTAGTATGTGTAGACAGGAGAACATTCTAATACCAGGTAGAGTCGCAGTTAGATGACTGGTTAATAAGGTCGGGATAACGGGGTCTGCAACGTGCTGTACAGAAAATGGCTGTCGCTGTTCATACAACTGTAAAACTTTTCAAATTGAAACTCTTTACAATAGCGTGACTAGAAAGACCAGAAATGTTGCAATTATACTCATTATTATTTAAAATTACACCATTTATAAGAAGGTTAGTACGAATTACAGTGCATGTTGCTAACTCTAGCGAGTAACTAACACAGGAGTGTTAGAACAGAAAACTCTTCCAATGTGGTAGACAGGGCCCGTAGTGCACACGCGTGCCATCCGCGGCCCCGCATTATAGAGAACACACTGTATCTTTACGTTTTGCAATTCAATGCACGTATCAAAAAGTTTAATATTCATAATATTTTGATCAAATATGAATGTTTTACGGAAATATTCATATTTCTTCATATCATGTACATTTTCGGTTTGAACAATTAGTTAGCAACTACCGGGTAGCTTTCTGCAAACTTCAGAAAACTAAAGCATTCTTTCCAGGAAACGCACCTGAAAAAACCCCCGCCACCGTTTACAACAAGCCAGGTACACTTGAGTTCAGCATTTTCTCTATATTCTCACGCCACATAAGAAATTAAACGGCCTTAATTACTGAAGTTAAAGGGGGCTATACAAATGAAACAATAAAAAATAAAAATAAAAAGGAATATCTCGGAAACGGTTACCTCCATAACAAAAACGCAAAGGATATAACTTGTGTGTTTTGAGGAGATCTACATTTTTTGTAGAGCAAGTTTTTGTCTATCTCTTATGGTTTACTAGTTACGCAAAGTTCAGCAAAATTCATTCAGAATAAAGAGGTCTTTAGAGGCTACCCCAGAAAATTCAAGAAATACATTTTATCTGCTATTTAAATATCTTTAACATACGGTATTTTTATCAAAATCATTAGAGCCATTTTTGAGAAAGTCAACATTTTCGAATGTTTTTCCTTGTGAAGGGTAGTTTGGGGGGGGGGTTCTCGAAATCTTCGTGTCACGTCCCTGGAGGATAAACTTAAATACCAAGTTTGGTATTTTACCGACCTTTCATTTTTGAGTTATCGTGTTCACATACAGACGGACATATACACATACACACTGACCTTTTTCTGAAAATACTTTTTTTTTGATACAGGGGACCCTAAAACGTATATTTCCGGTGAAATCTCGGTATGGAATTTTTAGGTGCATTACAATTATGCACACAGTACGTACAGAGAAAGTAATACTAGTAATAACAAAGATGCACTACGCAGTTATAAAAATGTGGATGTTATTTCTGGGATGGCGTTTATCTGTACGATCAATGAATGCTCAATCGCACAGAACATGCACTTAATATAACTGAAGACATGATAAGTGATTATAGCAAACGATAGGACTAAACATTAACTGCGGAATAAGTAAATCGAAAAAAATAAGCTGTACAGTGTAGGATAAGATAAGAAAGACATATTGCGTTTTTATTACTGCATATCTCTATTAACCTTTTAGAGATAAATTGCAACGTACCATAAACATTAAACCTCTATTGGATATTGCACCAAGGAATTGTATGAAATATAACATGATAGTTAAAAAAAAAATCTGATGTGTCCATTCACATGCTTTTCTCTCCATCTCTGTAACAAATTATTGTTAAAGAGCCAAAGCTTCTATTTACTTCATGCTAATGCAAAAAATTAGCAGAAATATTCTTTTTACTTGCTTCCTTGTAAGTAGAAGCGAAATAAGGGAGTACCATAGGTTAAAGTGATAGTCAAAAGCTGGCTGCTATGTGACTGAAGTTCCTTTGTTTGTATGGACAGGAGTTGACAAATTTCTGTATGAGTTTTTCAAAGCTGAAACCAAAAACGACCCACTCTACGAAACAAATGCATATTACTTAAATTGCGCATTTTAATGAGCTCTACATTTTCTGTTAAGTAAGTTTTAGTCTATCTTTTACTGTTTGCCAGTTATGCAAAATTCCGTAAAATTCATCAACAATAAAGTAGTCTTCAGAGGCTATTCCTAGAAAATTCAAGATATACCTTTTACTTGTCAGGTACATATCTTTAATATACGATATTTTAATCAAAACTGTTAGAGCCATTTTTGAGAAAATCAAAATTTTCGAAAAAAGTTCTATGTAAAGGACACTTGGGAGTGGGGCATTTTCTTGAAAATCTTCGTGTCGCATCCTTGGAAGATACCAAACCTAAATACTAAGGTTGGTTTTTAACGGACTTTTTTTTTTGCACACACACACATGTCGCCCTCCGTGGTATAGTGGTTACCATGCTTACTTCACATACCCAAGGTTTGTGGCCACGCTCGCTAAAGCGTCTCGCTTTGGTGCTTCGTGGGCAGGGGATCGTGGGTTCGAGTTCCGCCTTGGGCATGGATGTTATATGTTTGTGCAATGTGTATATGTTTGTAAAAGAAACAGTAAACCAATAATCAGTAAAACCTACGGGGGGAAATGTAAATAGGGATACAGTACCGGAGTCCTGATCAGACTCCGTTACTGTTTTAAAAAAAAAAAAAGTCGTGGGTTCAAACCCGGCGGAGGACGATGGATTTTTTCGGGCGTAAAAATCCTTAGCATGGCTTCCTTCGGAAGGGAAGTAAAGCCGTTGGTCCCGTGTCGTAGAATTACGGTATGTAAAAGAACCTCAAGCCTTATAGAAAGGCCTCTGAGCAAAATTAAGCAGTATTTCACGCCCAGTATAGAATGGGGCGCTGAGAACCACAGCAGTTTTAGAGCGTCCATAAATAACACGCCATTTTTTTTATACACTTACACACACACACACACACACACACACACACACACACACACACAGGCCCACATAAGGGCATTTCTCCAAAAATGTTTTTTTTTAATTCATGTATTTCCGGTGAAATCTCGGTATCGAATTTTTTGATGCAATACAACACCTTCTCTATACACTTTGTACACAGTACGTGCAGAGAAAGTAAGAACGCTGCGTATTAAAACTCGGAAACCTAACCTCCCATGTGTCTCTACTCATCATTCAGGTATATCAGAAAGGTGCTTTACGTCAAAGAAATTTTGCTCTCAAAAGCGCCATGTCATACTTGAGCTGAAATAGGATTTTTAGAGAAAATTCAAATGTGAGTTTACCACTTTTTACTTTCTCTATACGTACTATTTACATAGTGCATAGAGAAGGTATTGTATTGATCCCCAAAATTCGATACCGAGATTTCTCCGGAAATAGACGTTTTAGGGTTCCTGTACCCCCCCCCCAAAAAAAAAAACATTTTTAGAAAAATGTCAATGTGTCTGTGATCACGATAACTCAAAAACAAAAAGTCGGTAAGGTACCAAACTTGGTATATAAGTTAAGTATCTTCCAAGGATGTGACACGAAGATTTTGAGGAAAAGTCTCCCACCCCAAACTACGTTTTACATGGAATAATTTTTGAACATTGTAATTTTCTCAAAAATGGCTCTAAAGATTTTGATTTAAATACCGTATTTTAAAGATATTAATATGGCAAATAAAGTATATATCTTGAATTTTCTGGGAATAGCCTCTAAAGATCACTTTATTCTTAATGAATGTTGCTGAATTTTGCGTAACTGGTAAACCGTAAGACTTACAACACAAAAAATGTAGATGATGTTAAAAACACAATTTATGTCATATACGTTTTTTTCATGGAATTGACCATTTCTGAGATATTCCTTATTATTTATTTCAGATTTAAAATACTTAAAACTTTTGTCACGCGGAAAGTGTAAACTCCCCCCCCCCTCCTGCATAGAAACGGATTTCAACCACATGGCAACCAGCTTTTAAAAGATGTATCTATCCTTTTAATCTAGTGTATCCTATTATTTCGCTTCTTCTGACAAGAAAGCATTTCTGCTAATGTTTATCTCTATTAGCATGAAGTAGATAGAAGAATACGTTTTTAACAATAATTTGTTACAGTGATGTAGAGAAAGTTATGTGAATGGAACACATCAGATTTTTCTAGATTTAAATACTAATTTATATGTTTTTAGCTCAATGGTACATATACATGGTTTAGTGGTAAATAGTACAGTAAGAATGCTCCAGTTTGGTATAGTTCCTCTTTTAAGCACCAATGAAAATTCTGGCACTTAACTAAAACATAAATTATTCATTACTACGTAGTAACCTGTTGTCTCCTTTGAGAATTCCAGTCCTCAATGTTCATAGATATTCCAGAAATTGGGCACAAGGAGTTTATTTTCTGCAGCTCCTATCACAGTCGATAGCAGCAGGGCTTATACAGGAAGGTAAGAAACCGAGGCAGTAGTGAAACGCTTCATTCAAGCCTTAATATTGTGAACCACTTTTATGAGCTCACGAAAAACATAAAAATGACCAATTTAATACTTCTGAGTGTACTGCTAGATATAAAACATTTTACACGACAAACATTTCATACGGTGGAGAGGGTATTGCATTCCACCCAAAAATTCGCTACCGAGATTTCACCGGAAATCCCCTGTATCCATAAAAAAGCATTTTTGGGAAAAGGCCCGTGTCTATGAACACGATAACTCAAAAACGAAAAGTCGGTAAAATACCAAACTTGGTAATTACGTTAATTATCTTCCAAGGATGCGATACGAAGATTTTGAAAAAAATCCCCCCACCCCAAACTACCCTTTACATGGATAGAGTCGTCACCCTCCGTGGTAATGGTTACCATGCTAACTTCATGTACCCAAGGTCGCGGGTTCAAGCCCCGCGGAGGACGATGGATTTTTTCGGGTGTAAAAATCCTTAGCATTGCTTCCTTCGGAAGGGAAGTAAAGCCGTTGTTCCCGTGTCGTAGATTTACGGCACGTAAAAGAACCTCAAGCCTGACAGAGAGGCCTCTGAGCAAAATTAAGCGGTTTTTCATACCCAGTATAGAATGGGACGCTGAGAACCACAGCAGTTAAAGAGCGTCCGTAAATAACATATCATTTAAATTTACATGGAGAGATTTTCGAAAATGTTGATTTTCTCAAAAATGGCTCTAAGGACCTTGATTAAAATACCGTGTATTAAAGTTGTTTACACGAAAAATAAAATGTATATCTTTAATTTTCTATGATTAACCTCTAAACAGTTCTTTATTCTGGATAAATTTTGCTGGATTTTGCATAACTAGTAAACCGTAAGAGATAGACAGAAATTTACTCCACAAAATATGTAGATCTCGTTTAAACACATAAGTTATGTCATATACATTTTGTTTCTTGGTGTTGACCATTTTGAGATATTCCTTGTTATTGGTTTCAGCTTAAAAATACTTAAACTATTCACAATCGGGAATTTGTCAACTTCTGGCAATGCACAGAAACGGACTTCATCCACATGGCAACCTGCTTTTGAAAGAATTGTCCATCGTTTTAGCCTGGTTTATTCCCTTATTTCCCTTCTAATTACAAGAAAGCAAATGTTTATCTGTATTAGCATGGAGTAGACAGAAGAATAAGCTTTCTACAATAATTTGTTTATTATAATTTATTGTTTCTGTTGTTTAATTGGCTTTTGAACAACTGGATGGTAGTTAATTAGGTTGATTAGTATTCGGCATAATGGCGGTTTGGATGTTGGATTCTTCTCTCACGAATTGGCGCGTTGCAGATGCTGTAGTTCACTCCGTTGAGGACGATGGGTGTAAAAACCCTTAGCATGGCTTCCTTCGCAAGAGAAGTAAAGCTGAGGGTCCCATGTCATAGACTTTTGGCATGTAAAAGAACCTCAAGCCTGATAAAAGATGCCTCTGAGCAAAATTAAGCCAATATAGAATGGGACGCTGAAACCCACAGCATTCCATTCATTTCATTTCATTTCCTGGCTAGCTACAATCGTGGAAAACACAGCGCTTGTTAAGTGGTGTGGGATAGGTATAGTTGCACTTCTATATTCTTCTGGTGACTTCTACGTACTGATAAAAACGAAGTTAATACTACGCGGACATGGGAATTTCTAATACACCCTACGCTTCCTCTAGTAGCTAATAGAGTCATGCAACACGCTGTGTGTTTGGTTTATGTTTGTCGAGAAAGGCTACTATCGAAGTTCGCATCTTAGAGAGGACAAAAAGGTATCCTTTGTATGGACTCCCTCTAACATTGGCATAAAGGGAAACGAAATAACAGATGAAGCTGCAAAAGAAGCAACAAAACATTCCGTTAGTGATTCGACAATAGTCTCTCCACACCAAGACATCAAACACAAGTACATGGAAAAATAGAAATTGGAACTGTCATCAACTAAAGCCGATGTCCCATGGCCAAATATTTTGGTTCAATACTCTTCAAATTACAAATTGGATCGTGTGACATCGCATAATTTCATTGTATATAATTACCATGCCATTTTTTGGTCCAATTCCAGTTTGCTACAACCAGGGTACAGCGGTTTCTAATTTTTGGTCCAAACATATGAAATCAACCAATGAGTGGGAATGACGTAATAAGATGGCAGCTAGCACTGAGTCTTCCTTCCCGCCAACGGAACGTTTGTTTGAAACGTTGCTGTAACTTGTAGACTTTCTCCTAAATAATAGGGTTATAGTAGCTGAGCTGTGGTTGAGGTTTGTGCGGCGGAGGTTTATGAAATAATGACTCTGGTATTTATAGCCCCTAAAAATGCATTTTTACCTAACTCTTTTCTCAACAAAAATATAAAAACATGATTGCTGGTTGATTTGCTGGTATGGACTGCCTCATATTTGAGTCTTGGTTAGTGATTTTGCCTCAACTTAGGACAGCAACTTTCCAAACAAATTTTCGTCCATTCTAAGGAAGTTAAAATAATTTAGAGTCAGAAAGGAGTTCATTTTGCAGCATACGTAGTACACCTCTTCCTTGGCCTGCATTCCTACCTTCCAGCCATGGTATCGTCCACCAACGCCTCCTTATTAATTTTTTCTTTCTATTATAATATGCTCTGGCAATGGATACATAAACTAAATTTGCGACAGCGAACGTAAATAATTGTGGATCAGCAACCTCCACCGTTTTCTATCAGTTGTTCATGTGCATGCAAGAAATATTTGAACCAATACACACTCCCGTGGGAATGGAATGGAGACTGTGTACACAACGTTCACGTTGCATAAAAAAAGTTTTGGACCAAATTTTGACCGTAGGACATCGGCTTAACAGTAAACTTGAGGAAGCTCGCTCTGGCTGCACCAAACCTTTTCTACATTCCCGAACTGTCAAAAGAAGAGATCAAGTAATCATTACTCGACTCAGAATCGGTCACTCCAAACTGACGCATTGTTATACTAAGGACCAAGCTCCAAACTGTACGAGCTGTGACAGACCTCTAACATACACCACATCCTTGTAGACTGTCCGCTGCAGAGCAGAAGAGGAAAAGAAGCGGGCGGTTAACACACCCAGCATGCTGAAGAAGACGCTACAGTTTATAATGCATACAAAGCTTACTGATTTATTGTAAATGTAATGTAAATGTTAACCTTTCTGTAAGACTGTGTAAATTGATGTCCAATGCATTTATGGTCGGTCGTGATAAGACCTTGTGGTCAAAACTATCTTAAATAAACATTAATAAAAAAGTTAGGTTCATTCGACTTCGACCCTTGTTTATTAGATGGACCCTCTCCTATACATACTAAACTCCTTCACAGGTAGAAGTTCTGTACAACGTTCGGAGAAATGGGTAATCAAGCACACGGATTGCCGCCATATTTTTAGTACCTAACGCATTTTATTGGCCCGGGTCCGATCCCAAGTGCCCGCATGTTGGATTTGTGGTGGACGAAGCGGCGTCTGGCCGGGTTTTCTCCGAGTCCTCTGGTTTCCCCCACCACTCATTCCACCAACTGCTCCAACATAAAATTTCCTATCATCCATTCCGCTTGCATTTCATATCACCAACTTCCTCATGCTCATGCCTACCATTCGTTCCAGGTTCTCCACTCTGTGGTTTCATGACGTTGGCTCCCCCACAGCCTTCTGATCCTCGGTCCTAAATTCGGGGAGGGTAAACCGAGTACGAAAAAGTAATAGTTAATTTTCTGGAGGAGTGGCGAAACCGACGACGTTGTTAAATTGTCCCTACCCTACAAGCCTATTGCAACTGGGGCGACAAAGCCGACAGTAATAGGCTCAATGGAGTCAGAACAGCATTTCTGGAGAGATGTAAATCAGATTCCCCCGAAAAATGAAGCAATTTAATGTACACCATCCTGTAACTATTATGTACAACTATTATTACAAAAAGAGAGGTGAATATAATAGAGTTTCTAACTGGTAGGGGCCGATAAAGAGGCGGCTTGGCCGAAAATAGTAATATACTTGCGAACAGTAAAAATCCGATGTGTTCCATTCACATGAATTTCTCTACATCACTATAAAAAGTATTCTTAAAATGCATGTTCTTCTATCTAATTTATGATAATCGAGACAAACATTAGCAGAAATTGACTTAATTACTTGCTTCCTTGTAATTAGAAGGAAAATAAAGGAATACACTAGGCTGAAACGAATGTCAAATATTTTAAAAGCAGGTTCCTATGTGGTTGAAATCCGTTTCTATGCACGGCCAGGAGTTTACACTTTCCGTGTGAAGTATCTCAGAAATGGCCAATTCCACGAAAAAAAAAATAACTTATATGACATAAGCTGTGTGTTTCAATGTGCTTTTGGCTTTTGTATAATAAATTTCTGTCTTTTATAATTTACCAGTTACGCAAAATTCAGCAAAATTATTTCAGAGGCTTTTTCCCAGAAAATTCAGGATATACATTTTATTTGCCATATAAATATCTCTAATATATGGTATTTTAATCAAAATCGTTAGGGCCATTTTTTGAGAAAATCAAACATTTCGAAATTTTTTCCATGCAAAGGGTAATTTGGGGTGGGGGGATTTTTCTCAAAATCTTCGTGTCGCATCCTTGGAAGATAGTAAACTTAAATACCAGAGTTTCGTTTTTGAGTTATCGTCTTCACACACACACACACACGCACACAGACCTTATTCTGAAAATACGTATATATTTCCGGTGAAATCTCGGTATCGAATTTTTGGGTGCAGTGCATGTACATAGTACGTGTAGAGAAAGTAAAATGTCTTAAGTCACCCTCGTAACGTAAAGTGACGTGGAGTCTGTACGACTACCAAACAATGTTTTTTAAAACCGACCAGCTCAACATTAGATTCCCATTATCCTGATATTCTGATAACTGACATCGGAGATCAGTCAGTTTCGCACAAAACGGCTATCAGCGTCTGCTGCCAATCTTACTCACCCTTACATGCAATCAAAATATTCCTACCACAAAATTAACTATTGTGGCAAAAATATAAATGTTAAATTTTAATCGTCATAGTACTAAGATAACAAATGAATAAGTAAAAATCTGATGTGTTCCATTCACATGCCTTTCTCTACGTCTCTGTAGCAAATTATTGTTAAAAAGCTTATGCTTCTATTTACTTCATGTTAATCGAGAAAAAAATTAGCAGAAATAGTCTTATTACTTGCTTCCTTGTAAGTAGAAGCGAAATAAGGGAGTACCATAAGTTAAAGTGATAGTCAAAAGCTGCTTGCTATGTGACTGAAGTTCCTTTGCTTGTATAGACAGGAGTTGACAAATTCCTGTATGAGAAAAGTATACTTTTTTACAGCTGAAACCAAAAACAAGCAATATCACAAAAACGACCAACTCCATGAAAAAAATGCATATAACATAAATTGTGTGTTTTAAAGTGCTCTACGTGTTTTGTGTGTTACGTTTTTTTTTTTCCATCTCTTACGTTTAGCAGTTATGCAAAATTCCGTAAAATTCGTCCAGAATAAAGTAGTCTTCAGAGCTATTCTCAGAAAATTCAAGATATAAATTTTATTTGTAAGGTAAATATTTATAATATGAGATATTTTAATCAAAATCGTTAGAGCCATTTTTGAGAAAATCAAAATTTTCAAAAAAGTTCCAGGTAAAGGGTAGTTGGAGGTGGGGGGATTTTTCTCAAAATCTTCGTGTCGCATCCCTGGAAGACACTTAACTTAAATACCAAGTTTGGTATTTTACCGACTTTTTTGTTTTTGAGTTATCGTGTTCACAGACACACGGATACACACACGGACCTTTTTTGTGAAAATGCTTTTTTTGGATACAGGGGACCCTAAAAGATGTATATTTCCGGTGAAATCTCGGTATCAAATTTTGGGTGGGGTGCAATACCTTCTCTATACACTATTTACATAGTACGTGTAGAGAGAGTAAAAATGAAAGATAAACTCGCATAGACAGGTAAAAATGGTATGTGTTTTATTCATATAACTTTCTCTACATCTCTGTAACAAATTATTGTTAGTAAGTTAATTCTTCTATCTTCTTAATGCTAAAACATTAGCATAAACAGTCTTATTACTTAGTTCCTTTATAAGTAGAAAAGAAATAAGGGAATACACTAGGCTAACCGACAGTCAAATGTTTTAAAATGTGGTTGTTATGGGATAGAAATCCGTTTCTTTGCGTGACCAAGCGTTTGACAAGCGTTTTGAGAAAATTTAAGTATTTTAAAACTGAAATAAAAAACAATGTATATGACATACATTGTGTGATTTATCGTGATCTACATTTTTTGTGTAGTAAATTTTTTGTATACCAGCTATGCAAAATTCAGTAAAAATCATCCAGAATAAAGAGATGTTTAGAGGCTATTCCTAGAAAATTCAAGATATACATTTTATTTGGCATGTAAATATCTAAAATATTTTAATCAAAATCGTTACAGACATTTTTGAGAAAATCAAAAATTTCATGAATTTTTATCATTTTTGGGGTGGAGGGAATTTTTTCGAAAGCTTCGTGTCGCATGTCTGGAAGATATTAAACTTAAATACCAAGTTTGGTATTTTACCCACTTTTCGTTTTTGAGTTATCGTGTTCACAGCACACGCACACGCTGATACACGGACACACACACACACACATGAACCTTTTTACTGAAAATACCATTTTTCGATACAGGAGACTCCCTATTTCTGGTGAAATCTCGGTATCGAATTTTTGGGTGCAATACAATACCTTCTCTACACACTATGTACATAGTAGGCAAAGAGAAAATAAAGTCATGTAAATATTAAAGATTTGGTTATTAATGATGATCTCACTGAATAACAACCGAGTTAAATAGGAGTCATAAAAATTCAAGTTTTCGACCCTGTGGTCTTCGTCAGGGAGCTGGCAAAACTGGAGTTAAAACTAATTTTTTCTATGTAAAGGATAGTTAGGGGCGTAAGGATTTTCTTGGAAATCTTTGTGTCGCATCCTTAAAAGATACAGAACTTAAATATCAAGTTTGGTATTTAACCGACTTTTCGTTTTTTACTTTCTCTACACGTACTATGTACATAGTGTATAGAGAAGGTATTGTACTCCACACAAAAATTCGTTACAGAGATTTCATCGTAAATAATGTTTTGGGACCCCCCTGAATCAAAAAAAAAAAAAAAAAAAACTTTTCAGAAAAAGGTCCATGTGTCTGTGTGTGTCTGTCTCTGTGTCTGTGTAGAGCATAGCTCAAAAATGAAAAGACCGTTAAATACCAAACTTGGTATTTAAGTTTATTATCTTCCACGAAGATTTTCAAGAAAATCTCCCCACCCCAAACTACCCTTTATATGGAAGAAGTTTCGAAAATGTTATTTTTCTCAAAAATACCTCTAACGATTTTGATTAAAATACATCATATTAAAGCCATTTTCACTACAAATAGAATGTATATCTGAATTTTCTGGGAATAGCTTCTGAAGACGTGTTTATTCTGAACGAATTTTGCTGAATTTTGCATAACTAGTAAACCGTAAGAGATAGACAAGAACTTACTACACAAAAAATTAGATTTCGTTAAAATATACAATTTATGTAATATGCATTTTTTCGTGGAGTTGACCATTTTCGAGATATTCCTTGTTATTGGTTTAGTTTCAATTACTTATACATTTCTCACGCGGGAACTTTTCAACTTCTGCCCACGCAAAGAAACGGATTTCAGTTCCATAGCAACCACATTTTAAAACATTTGACTGTCGGTTTAGTCTAGAGTATTTCCTTATTTCCCTTCTACTTATAAGTAACTAAGTAATCAGGCAATATTCATATATTATTCACAAAATCTGCCGACATTTTATGACTTTTATGTCATGTTTGTAATATTTGATGTTCAATTGTTTTTATTCCTTTGCTTCCGAAGTTGAAATCGCTGGATGCAAATTTTTATTATTCCTTGTGCTTTCGTCGCATATAAGTGTTTTGATTTTCTCGATGCGATTTTGTTTTTCAACAGTAACTATAGTTACGTGTTGATTTTCTGGCTGGCGACGCCAAGTTATCATGTAGAAGGAGGCTTCTTCACGCGTAATGGAAACGGCCGCTTAGAGAAAACGAGTAAAAATACATTCGCGTTGAATTATACGCGCACATGGGTTCACAGCGTTCAACAAAGTAAAAATTGCATTGAGCGAATACAGTTTCTCTTTGGAATTGTAAAAAAATAAACTGTGATTCTACAAAGATCCTAGCGACTTATTATTTAAGAAGCCGCCAGGTAGTCTGGGTCTGTGAAGCCCAACAAGCCCGATAAAACGCCTTGAGAAGAGTCAATTGCTACTCAAAATCAAACATAAGCGCGAGTAGACTTGTAATTCAACATTTGACGAGCGCTTTTAGAGGCCTTAGTTATGCCTCAAATGTGGCGCCAAACGCAAAGGGGCTCGAGGAAAATCAGATCCAGATAATAAAGAAAGAAGAATAAAAGAAGCCATTGGATCACCAAAGAGGGGATCCAAAAAGACGGAAGAGAAGCAGCCAGATTCAACTCCAGGAGGTCGGGAGACGAGAGTCCTGCAGGAATCTGAGAGTGGCAATCTCGTAACAACCAGGAGGACGATCTGCTAGCAGTCGCAGACGGCGGAGTGAACCATTGCACTCTTCACTCTTCACCCAGGAGTCATCGCTGGGTTCATTGTTCCAGAATTTCTATATATGTGTATGTGTGTTTTGTTTTGTTTTTTTAAGCGTTGCATTTTCAGACAATTTTTTTTCTTCTCCATCACCTGTTGGTGACTATAACATGCATTTTCATTCTTGTGCATTGTAATTTCTTGTTGTAAAGACATTGTATTAGTAGGCATCATATCTTGGTTCATTTAATGTTATTGAGAAGTGGCAAGAACATAAAATCTGCTATGGAGAGTGAAAAAGAAATAAGTGCGGTAGCAGAAAGCAGTGAAACAGTTGGTTCCTACCAAGCACTTATGAGAGTACCATCATATAAATATATCCTTAAGAATTGAAACTAACCTAATAATCCACTTCAGAGCATCAAGGAGCTAAAATGTTTTCATCTAGAATTGGAATATTCCACCGCTCCTACCCTGAAAATACTCTCTCTTAAATAGCAAAATTCACGAAAATTATCATGGTAGGGGAAGATTTAACAGCTGTTGCTAGGCGGGAAGTAAGTATTTATGGTCTAGAAACAATGAAATGTGCATGCTATCAACGTAGATAAAGTCACAAACAAGAAAGAAAATAAAGTGAAGCTCAAAAGTCACCAACACCCCACACATTAACAATGGAGTGCTAAGGCATAGTTGGTGAAACCGATGGACATTATTAAAACCAAAGTTCAGGAAAGTCAGTTTATTTATACACACTAATCTAAACCTAATACATCTAATGCTTCCTTCGCTCGCATGCTTTGGTTGGAACAACCGAAATGATTAAAACCAAAGTAGACGAAAACTATAAGTTGTTTATTTAATACACTGAGTTAAAACTAAGACAGCGCATGCTCGCTACGCTCGCATGCTTTGATGACACCAGTGACAATTATTAAAACCAAAGTACATGAAAATCAGTATATTTACACACATACACACACACACACCCACACTAACCTAAACCTAACACAGCGCACGCTCGCTTCGCTCGCATGCTTTGGTGAAACCAGTGGAAATTATTGAAATCAAAGTACAGGAAAATGTTTCTTTACACACTAACCTAAACCTATTACAGCGCATGCTCACTTCGTTCGTATGCTTTGGTGATACCACTGAAAACTACTAAAAACAAGTTACACGAAAATCACGTATTTACACAACAAAAACGGATTCAGAGCTAAAAACACAGAATCACTTTTAGAATAGGCAGGATGGCACATCGCCGTATTTTTTGTAAAAATGTTGTAAATCATCGTCATGATGTAAAAAAAGACAGCTCATGCCTTAAAATCAAGTATAAAGTGACTCTAGTGATCTAATAACAAACCACCAATGATGGTTCCACAACCTTTTATTGGCTAGTGATAAGCAGTTTTCAAATATTGGTAGTTCTGAATTTTGCAACATGAACGTCAACTATGAACGACTTAGACGCCACCTGCCTGATAGCTAGTGAAACAATAGAAATTGTTGTAAAAAAGTTAAGCAAACGAATACTTTTGGTATATTTTAATGTAAATCGCGTACTTTGTTGAAACTTAAAGTCCAAAAATAAACAAGATATTTTTTTTAAAAGTTAGTAACACAATGTTGCGGTGAGTAAAAGTGAAAAAACTAATACCTAAATAGCTTTAGTGGTAGTTTAAGCGGGTGGAACCAAGGTATAGTAATAATGGATATTTTTTTAAATGAGCTGATTATAGCAGTGAGTATGTGCAATACAGACATTTTCGCGTAAGTTTCAGTAATTTTCACCGGTTTCATTAGGTTAGTGTGTGTGTGTGTGTAAATTGTTGTTTGTAATGTGTTTTACTTCCAGCACTTTAAAAAAAAAAAAAAAAGCATGCGAGCGAAGCGAACATGCGTTCGGTTAGCTCTAGGTTAGTGTGTGTGTATATATAAATTTATTTTCGTATAATTTTATTTTAGTAATTTCCACTGTTTTAATCAAAGCATGCGAGCGAAGCTATTGTTTAGCTCTAGGTTAGTGAGTGTGTAAATAACTGATTTTCGTAAATTTGCTTTTAGTAATTTCCATTGCTTTCACTAAAGTATGCTAACAAAAGCAGCATTCTCTCTATTACGTTAGGTTTGGATTACTATTATTTTTGTAGTCAATTTTTAGGCATTTCCAGTGGTTTTGCCAAAGCATACGAGCAACACATGCTTAACAGGACAGAAGACTCGCGGACTTAGTGAAAAGAATAGGTTGGCAGTATAGCTGTGCGTTCAAAAAATTACAAAATGGAGTTGGTTGTTTACATTTGGCGACGAGTTTTGCATATAATTAATTAGAGCGTGCGTGTGGCTGGGGCACAGCACCTCAAAGTGGTCATATATATTACATGACACACGTTCCATGTGAATTTTTATTGCTCAGGTTAGTGTTTTAAACATTTTCAATCTGGACGTCTGCGGAATCTTTACCGAATTCAGAATGAGCATTGTGAGAAATTCTCTAAGAGGTGGTGCCCCAGAATGGATGCGGTTAACGTTGTCTAGCAACGAAACCTTTAGTAATTTCAAAGATTTATTCTTGTCAAGGTTTTGGGGGCAAGCTGTACAACATAAAATGCGCTTAGAATTATCAATTGGAAGACTTGATCCCAGTAAGGACATAAGGATGTCTGATTATTTTCTAAGAATTGCCAATAAGTGTAGGTTCTTAAATCCAAGACCGACAGAAAATGAAATTATACAGTCGGTAATAAGGTATTTTCCAAAGGACATTTATAACAACTTAGTGGTAGCTAGACCTAAAGATTTCGCCACTGTTATAGATTTATTGACCATGTTAGATACCAAGGAAAATAGTGTAGGAAGTGAAAGGTATCCAAGTTTTTCGCAGGAAAATGACAACATTCAAAGTTTTCCTGGGGAAGGGGCACAGTCAGAACTAAAATATGCTCAAAAAGTAGGGTTAGGAAACGGCAATGACCCATATAAGGAGCCGAATTATTTTAAAAGTAATGGCGCATTCAAAAATGTAAGTGATTTTAGGTATCACAATAATAATGGCAGGGGTGATTACCTAAATCAAAGAAACGGTAGAAATAGCCGCTTCCACAAAATTCGTAGTGATGGAAATTCTGCAGAGCACAAGCTGAATTTCATTCAAACTAACCAAGGTTTATGACTACACAAAATTTTCAAAGCAGAATGAAATTTCCCTTCCACGCAGGGAATGAAAGCAGATTCGAAAATACGAATCAGAGTTTCGGAAAGGAGGGAGGAAATTTTCGAGAACCAAGTATCAACCGGGAATCAAACCCAGGACGAAATAAATCGGTTCCAACTGTGCGGGTTACTGAAAGCTTTAAAAGTGACGTCGCAGAAAACAAAATTTGCGCTATAAACCTTCCGGGAAACTAGGAGAAGGTTGTAATTATACTCCGAATTGCAGACTTGACAAATTCCTCAAGCAACGCTCACAATGGGGTAATTTAAGTATTTTAAGCAAGGTAAGTGACGCAGAGAATTCGTCGGAGCAAGATAAACATATGAGCCCTCCGCAAATCAAAATAAATGTCATGAATAAGATGGTGAACGTGTGGATCGATACTAGATTTAGCACTTGCGTATGTGATGAACAATTTTTCAATCAATTAGTATTAGAAAGGAAGATTGAGTATTTACCAGTATGTAATGCATATTATACAGTAGCTATAGGTAAGAAGAAGGAAAAGATTAAGTTCCAAGCATTTTTAAAGTTGGAATATCAAGAGTGGTGCTGTGATGTAATTTTTCTTGTAGTACCGAGATTATGCAGATATTATTTTAGGTAGGTGATTTCTTACTAGCTTGGCGTGTCATAATTGATTTTGGGGGGAAATATATAAAAATGAATGATGAGGTGAATAATAAGATAATCATTCCTTTAGAGAAAGAATGCTTCGATGATCTGCAGGGTTATTTTCTAAGCTTATCGTTACGGCTAACTAGCAGCTAAAAGCTGTAACCAGTCGTTACGGGCCGAACCTTCATTTCTAACTCTCAACGATATCGCTATGTGACGGTCAGGAGCTACTGTTGCGAGTTTTTGAACATGGATGCTTTTGGTTGAGTTTGAGAGAGAACAGGTAAGAACTTAAGCTACAATCGAATTGTTGCAATCAATTTCAGGTTTCTTACCTACGTTTGTAGATTGGAATATTAACCAAGAAAATTATAACCTAACCTTTGCCAAATTTAGAACGTGAGTGTTTTTATGGAATATACTGTTTAATGTGGGTAATAATCTTTACAGGTTACGACACAGAAGTATACAGATATCACTAAGGGACAATAGTGTCCTATTTTCCATGCCAGACAGGAATTTTAAAACACTGTTTCAGTTTCCCAAGGAAGTGGCTCGCGAGCTGATTGACAGACTTGTACCTCATCTGCAAGCTGTTATTCGCAAAACTGCTGTACCTGCATTTCTGAAGGTAATTAGTTCCAATAAAATGTAAAAGCACTGAATTATATACTAGGACATCACACACGTCTTAATGGTAACTATTTCAGTGTGTAGTTCCAAAGATGTTGACCATGAAATCAATGTGTGTGCGGGTTATGGTGGTGGTGATTATAATAAATAAATAAATAGGAGTAACACTGACGGTCTCCTTAGTAGCATTAACTTAACCTAACAGCTTACCTAATTTAGTTTATAAAACCTTATAGATGTATGGATCATCCTTTTGCCACAATAAACATTACGTAAAATAGATTTCTTATCATTAGCAAAACATAATCGTTTTTATGATTTTAATGGTGTGTTTAGATTAGGTTATATAGTAATGCTGTTATTAAAATGTTTATGTTTGTTTAGCTAGGATTATGTGTTGATAATTCCTTGCAGGAAGGAATGAATAGGTATATTTTGTTACTATAACATAATGCATTATTCTTTACTTCTTTTTATGAAATATAATACCCCAGGCCTTGAGTGAGCAGTAAAACTGGGTGAAATAACCATTTTCAAAAACCAATTTTTGCTTTTCAGTCTACATCTCCAGAAGATTACATACTACTATTTGGCTTTTGTAGATATATATATAAAGCAATACCCACATAAACTTATAATTATAAAAATGCTAAAGATATGTTTTAATTTCTTTTAGGTGTTAGCAGCCCTTCACTTTTATGGCAAGGGTAATTACCAGTCATGCATTGGTCAGAATGAGCTGGGAATGAGCCAATGCACAGTTAGCAAATCACTGCATGAAGTAACTACTGCCATAAATAATAATCATCTTAGGGAGTACATAAAATTTCCTCAAACAAATGACGAAATACAAGAAATTAAACAGAGGTAAGGATGAAATTGTTTGTCATTTATAATGACCTCACTGAACATTTTCAGCTGGTAATTTTGTTTCTCATACTCATTCAGCTTTATGGAACGCGGTGTAGTGGATGGCACTTTAATAACTATAGTACCACCTCCTGAAAATGATGAGGTGTACCCAGCTCAAGTGTTCTTAGACAGAAAAGGCCGCTACAGCTTGAACACACTAATAGTAAGTAACTATCATAATGTCAACATAAAAGTAACACCTAATTGCTTTAATTCATACTAAATTATAGTGAAGCAATATTTTCAATTAAAATCTAAATCATGTATATATTTGTACTTCTCATAAAAATGTATATTTGTTTGACATGATATGATACTTGCATATTTCATTGAAGCTTAGTATTGTAATAATAACATTTATAGCCCGCCTGTGTAGCGTGGTGGTAGCATGTCTGCCTCACGTTCAAAAGGTCGTGAGTTCGAATCCCGCTTAGGGTGAGTTACCCGGGTAAGGTTTTTTTTCGGGGTTTTCCCTTATCCTGAGAAGACGAATGCGAGTAACTTTAAGCTCCATGGACCCCGAGATCATTTGAGCATCATATCATCAATTACATTCATCGTCCGATATGACCAAACCAGGTTAAAGGACGTTAAATTACAAAAAAAAATTTATACAATGTATTTTTTTCTAGTTGCTGATGAACATTTGCTCTTAGAGGGCAGGCAAGTGAGAGCAAGTCATCAGGCAATATTTTGCTTAACAAATTTTAATACAGCAATCACATTTCTGTATTCAATACAACAATTTTACAGTTTTTTAGAGTATACATTTTTTTCTATTTGTGTTACACTGTTTATTTCCATTGAATTTATCAAGAAAGTGTTAGTAAAGTAGAAAATCAAAATGTACAAAGTATCACTTTTCCATATCAAATAGTACACTCTACAAGCACCGCTCTTCAAGCATATGCACTGTTGCTGAGAGCTGATGCCATTACATGCTTGAAACCAATTTGATCAGCTGACAAAGGTATAAGTAGTGGACACAGAAAGAGCTTACCACATGTTAGACTTGTAATAAATTCATTTACACAGCAACATTGTATATGTGGTGATAGTACACGATGCAGTCTTAATTCAATAGTGTAAAAGAAAAGTCTTATACTTCTGGTTTTTAAACTCTGTATTTCATTGAGTAAAATATGTAAGAGTTACAATTCTGAAACTAGACTCAGTCTATTCTATATGAGTAAATATTAATTGTTCTGAGTGAAAAATTTTACTGTATGTTTTTATTTCATGCTGTTACTCTGTATATAAGAAATATATAAAGATGGATAACAAAAACGGTGGTAATAATTATTATTTTGTATACTCTACATCATTATTCATACTCTTTTAAAATTTGTAATTCTTTAATTAGTATATTTAAAAATATAGATATGCATAGACTACAAATGAGAGGATGCTACATCTTCCTTTACAGCAAAGGGGAGTTTGTTAAACAATGTAGTTCCCCATTGAGAACATTTTGTATTTAAAAATTAAAAAATAATAACAAGGAATTTCTCAGAAATAAGTTAATTCAACAGAATGAAATTTGTTCAGCACAGCTTGCTCATCGGTTGCAATGGAACGTCGTATCTGACACCCATTCAAGCGATCATTATCCGAGCGTTCTCACTTTGCTCTCACACACTGTTTCTTCCTCGCGAGCTGCCAACTTGGCAGCTCGCGAAAGCGGTTTTCAGTGTCAATGAGTTCGCTACGGTCGACCATATGGTAAACCACTTTACTTCTATCGTTCTCTCCGCCGCTGAACTCTCTATCCTTCGGTCGTCTTCCCATCCCAGACGATTGCCGGTTCCTTCGAGTGCCGAGTGCCGCGAGGCTATTCGTGCGCGCATGAGGGCTCTTAGGGTATTTCACCATCAACCTACGTTGGACCATTTGATCTGTTTTAAGCAAGCTCGAGCAAGGGCCCGTCGCATTATTCAGGATAGCAAACGTTGGACTTCGTTTGTTGCCACCTTTAATCAGTCAACGCATTCATTCGTTGTGTGGGAGAAGCTCCGTCGTGTTGCCGGTAAGCAGGCTAACTTTTCCTTACCGGGACTACACGTGGGATCTGCTACCGTCGTCGATCCGGTAGCTGTCGCTGACGCCCTTGGTAGTACACTCGCGTCTGTCTCAAGTTCCGAAAACTATAATCCAGCTTTTCGTACCACTAAGGCCGAGGTGGAGTCTCAGGCTCTCTCCTTTCGATCTTATAATCATGAGTGCTATAACTCGACTTTTAGTACACAGGAACTAGAAACCTCATTATTGTCCTCTAGGATTTCTGCTCCTGGGCCAGATGGAATTCATATCGCCATGCTCCAGCATCTCTCTTCTGCCGGCAAACGCTTTCTGTTACGGCTCTACAAATGCATTTGGTGCGCTGGAGTGTTTCCTGCGTTTTGGCGCGAGGCCAGCCAGCATCGTTCCGATCTTAAAACCTGGTAAGGATCCCCATCTTCCTTCCAGCTATCGTCCGATCTCCCTCACCAGTTGCCTTTGCAAGGTGATGGAGCGTATGGTTAATGGGCGATTCCGATGGCGGCTCGAATCTCGCGATATGCTATCCAACGTCCAATGTGGCTTCCGTCGTTACCGTTCCACAGTCGACCACTTGGTGTCCCTGTCCACGCCTATCATGGATGGCTTTTTACGGAACAGCCCAACGGTTGCGGTATTTTTTGACCTGGAAAAGGCCTATGATAGCTGCTGGAGGTACGGTATACTTCGTACCCTTCACAATTGGAGCATGTGTGGCCGTCTGCCTCTTTTTATCCGGGAGTTTATGAGGGATAAAGTTTTTAGGGTTCGGGTTGACTCGATTTTATCCGGTGTGTTTACTCAGGAGAACGGAGTACCGCAGGGTTCGGTGCTTAGTGTCACATTGTTTGCTATTGCCATCAATTCTGTTGTAGAGTGCGCTCCATCTGGCATTTCCTCTTCATTGTTTGTGGACGACGTCGCCATTTACATTAGTTCTCAGGACTTGTCTTCTAGAACGCCGCCTCCAACTTTGTCTTGACCGCCTGTACCTTTGAGTATGGAAAACGGCTTTAAGTTCTCCGCCGAGAAAACTATCTGCGTTAATTTCTGGCGACGGAAGGTTTATCCTTTTCCTTCTCTCCGTCTTGGTCCTGACGCTCTTCCTTTCGCTGAGGAGACGAAATTTTTAGGTTTGATTTTTGACAGAAAACTCAGCTGTCTTCCCATATATTGTACTTAAAGGCAAAATGTGACCATTCTTTTAATCTTTTACGCATTTTAAGTGGCACATCCTGGGGGGCTAATCGGACTACCCTTCTACGCATTTATCGGTCTCTGGTCCGGTCAAAAATTTACTTTGGTTGCGTTGTGTATTATTCGGCCCGCCCGTTCATTTTAGCTCGTCTCAATGCTACAATTGCCGTGGTATCCGCTTGAGTATTGGTGCTTTCTCCACGAGTCCGGTTCTCAGCCTTTGTGCGGAACCTCCGCTATCTTATCGACGTGATGCTCTACTTTGTAGTTAAGCCTGCAGTCTCCTTAGTTTACCCAGACATCCCTCTTTTACCTTGTTTTTTAACGACTCTTTGGACCGCCGATACTCAAGTAATTCCCTAGCCCTACTTCCACTTGGTGAGTGCTTTCGGCTGCTCCTTCGGCATTTGGACGTCACTTTGCCAACCGTATATCCCAGAGGGGAGGCTTATTTTCCTCCGTGGCTCCACCCTCAGCCCCGCATTGATCTAGGGTTGCTGTCCACGCCGAAGTCGACGACGCCCGATTCTGTTATTCATTCCGCCTTTTTAGCCCTCAAAGTGCAGTTTGCTACATGCAATTTTATTTACACTGATGGATCCAAGGACGCTAGGGGAGTAGGATGTGTTTTTATTCATGACGATGAGAGTTTTAGGTTTCGACTTTTACCGCAGAGGTCGATTTTTACAGCTGAGGTTTTTAGTGTTTACCAGGCTCTTTTATATATTCAGCGGTAAGGTTCTACTGAGTGGGTTGTGTGCTCTGATTCTTTGAGTGTTCTGCAGAGCTTTAGGTCGCTGTACAGTCACCAACCCCTCCCACAGCGTGGCCAGGATTGTCTCCACTCGCCTGCCGATTCTGGCTTCAGCGTTACTTTTGTGTGGGTTCCTGGACACGTCGGCCTGCGCGGCAACGAGGCTGCCGTTTCAACCCCCAGGTGTTTTAACTCTTCTGTGACCTCTGCGGACTTACGCCCCTTTTTACTTCGTTTAATCCTTTTGCGTTGGAGTGCTGACTGGGCCGAGCTACAGGGCAACAAACTTGGGAAGGTGAAGTCCCTCCCTGTCGGCTGACGCGTGTGCCGTCGCGAAGAGGTCATTTTAACTAACTACATATCGGACACTGTCGTTTATTGTCTTGGCTTTGTGCTCATTGTCAGGAGCCGTTGACTGAGGGTATGTTTTAATCGAGTGTCAGTTTTTAGCTCCCTTACGATTGTCCGTCGGATTACCAGCTGCTATTTCGTAGGTACTGGCGGACGAATTCATTGCTGTGGAACGCGTTTTAGATGTTATGCATCTAGTCGGTATGAGCCACCGTGTGATTTTAAGTTTTACGCTTTGTGTCCTGTATTTGTCTGGCTACTTACTGGCATTGATTCTTTTGGTAGCTCGACAGGAACCCTTTTATCGCTTTTTATTTGTACGTTCCCAGTAGCTGACACTTTTAGCCACATTTTATTGTGTTTTTAGATTATATTGTGAGGACCTAGTTCATGGCTTTTTTATTACCCCCCCCCCCCTTGTTCGGGCGCTAATAACCGTTGGAGTTGTGCGCCCTAAAGTTTCGCTGCTGCTGCTGCTGTTGTGGGCTTTAATGGGATCATTATTGCTTAGTCAATAAAGTTTTGTCTATAGTTTACAAGTCATTGTAATTTAGTGTACCATTACAAAAATTTTACTTATTTTGTTCTAAATCATCAGAAATATTAAACTGTATATCCTTATTTTTTAAAAAAAAATATTAATGAAGTCATATGACTTTAATTGGTAAAAATTATTTTTTTCAAATTTTCACCATTAAAATAAAGTTTTCCAACTGTGTTTAAAAATAGAAACTTTCCAAAAATGTATTTGGGTTACCTTTAGCAAATTTTCTTGTGCTCAATTAAGAGGTACATTAGTTAAGCTACCCAAAAATATCCAAATTCCAT
The DNA here is from genome assembly GCA_030762935.1 of Hymenopus coronatus. Taxonomy (NCBI): domain Eukaryota; kingdom Metazoa; phylum Arthropoda; class Insecta; order Mantodea; family Hymenopodidae; genus Hymenopus; species Hymenopus coronatus. The sequence goes on along the minus strand of CM060881.1, from coordinate 169,170,478 downwards.
TTAGTGGTAGTGCAGAAATTCCATATAAAAGAGGAACATTTGTAAAAATTGAAATTTCATGATACTCAAATTACTTAAATTTTATGCTCACCAAAATATGAATTTTATGATTCTAAAAACTCAAATTGGACAATAAACGTCTAAGTGTTTTTTCCTTTTTTTAAAGTCAATGGCTAGTGCTACAGAGATATTTTGAAGTAAAGAAAGACTAAACTGTTACACTGTTTTGTCAACAATCAGCTCTTTCCCTTCAAATAATACAGCTAAGTTTGTGAACTAAAATATTCTTTCATCCTACTGAATTCATGAAATTTAGCAAGCAAATAACATTTATTTAATAAAAATACTTGATTAGGAATACCAAGTTAACATTATCAACATAAAAATCTAAAATGTTTTCCCTAAATCATAGATATATTATTTTACTTTCTAAATGCACTTCAAGTTGATTTACCACTTATTCCAGTGGTATTTAATCAATTTTTATAAATGTTTATTTCTAAGATATAAGATGTTAAGGATGTTACATTCATTCATTTGTCATTTTAAATCATTCACTCTGTAAATATAAAGCGGTTTTATGGTTAAGCTACTTGTTTGTTAGGGAATAAATTTTACTCATTAAAGGGTCTTTGACTTTTTCAAGGAATAATGATCAAGAATTCAAAATAATTGCATTTCATCTATATTTTAGTTTTAGAACCTCCTTAAATTATAAAGCATTACTTCAGACTTCTTTGGGAGTAATCGGACCTAAGGCTTCTAGTGATAGGCACACAATACAATGGCACTGTATATGAGTTCTGTTTTCAAGGGGAATAAAATGCACCTATAGATCAAGTCAACATTCACAGCCAGCAATAATATTGAATAAAAATTTAGTTTTTGCATTTTTTACAAAATTATTTCTTTGCATTAAGCTTTTAATATTGCTGAAAATGCTGAAGAATATTTTCAGTGCATTAAATTGCTAGGAGGATTTTTCTCATGAACTTGTCATCAGGTAATTGCAGCTCCCAAACTTTGTAACAACATATTTTTTATAGAGACTCTTTAATTATTTAAACTAAAATAGTAAAACTTTTGGTGTTGCAAAGTTACTAGATTATTATTTTACTATTTGGTCTATAAATAAAGAAAAGTCAATTATTATTTTTAAAGAAATTAAACCAAAACTAAGTCAGAATGTAACATCTGGAACAAATAAAATGGCTCACTGGTAGTAAAGCTAGATAAAAAATGTTAATATAATTAAAAAGCATAATAATTGCTCAGCTAAACAGCAAAAATGATCATTCCCCCTCCCTGTAAATCAAAATTTATACCAACCCTATCTTTTCTGGCCTTCGCTATTTCTAATTTTAGTCATAAGACAATTGTTTTGGCCTCTTGTGCCAGTATCTTATTTTGTTCTTCCAGAGTGTTAATCAGTTGATTTAATGAAGACACCAGGTTTTCATGACTCTGTCTGAAGGCGTTTACAACATTAGCAGCACACGTGGGCCTTTTGCTGATACGCCTGTAATAAGAGTGATGGAAATTATTACAAATGTATATTAAATATGTTACTGTTAAATAACAAAAAAACTTTTTAAACATTTACTGACTTTTTATTCTTGCACACATTTTAAGTAAATTACTTGCTCTGCAATCCAAAACTTGTGGAAGACCTGTTTGCATCCTCCCAAGAGATTGATGCTGGTAGTTGCAGAGGTGATGCTGCTACTGGTGGTGGTGGTGGTGGTACTGGCAATGGTGCTGGTGGTAAAGGTGGCAGTGGTGATGCTGCCTCTGATATTAGCAGTGGCAATGGTGCTGGTGGTGGTGGTGGCAGTGGTGATGCTGCCTCTGATATTAGCAGTGGCAATGGTGCTGGTGGTGGTGGTGGTACTGGCAATGGTGCTGGTGGTAAAGGTGGCAGTGGTGATGCTGCCTCTGATATTAGCAGTGGCAATAGTGCTGGTGGTGGTGGTGGTACTGGCAATGGTGCTGGTGGTAAAGGTGGCAGTGGTGATGCTGCCTCTGATATTAGCAGTGGCAATAGTGCTGGTGGTGGTGGTGGTACTGGCAATGGTGCTGGTGGTAAAGGTGGCAGTGGTGATGCTGCCTCTGATATTAGCAGTGACAATGGTGCTGGTGGTGGTACTGGCAATGGTGCTGGTGGTAAAGGTGGCAGCGGTGATGCTGCCTCTGATATTAGCAGTGACAATGGTGCTGGTGGTGGTGGTGGTACTGGCAATGGTGCTGGTGGTAAAGGTGGCAGCGGTGATGCTGCCTCTGATATTAGCAGTGACAATGGTGCTGGTGGTGGTGGTACTGGCAATGGTGCTGGTGGTAAAGGTGGCAGTGGTGATGCTGCCTCTGATATTAGCAGTGGCAATGGTGCTGGTGGTAAAGGTGGCAGTGGTGATGCTGCCTCTGATATTAGCAGTGACAATGGTGCTGGTGGTGGTACTGGCAATGGTGCTGGTGGTAAAGGTGGCAGTGGTGATGCTGCCTCTGATATTAGCAGTGACAATGGTGCTGGTGGTGATACTGGCAATGGTGCTGGTGGTAAAGGTGGCAGTGGTGATGCTGCCTCTGATATTAGCAGTGACAATAGTGCTGGTGGTGGTACTGGCAATGGTGCTGGTGGTAAAGGTGGCAGTGGTGATGCTGCCTCTGATATTAGCAGTGACAATGGTGCTGGTGGTGGTGGTGGCAGTGGTGATGCTGCCTCTGATATTAGCAGTGACAATGGTGCTGGTGGTAAAGGTGGCAGTGGTGATGCTGCCTCTGATATTAGCAGTGACAATGGTGCTGGTGGTAAAGGTGGCAGTGATGATGCTGCCACTGATATTAGCAATGGCAATGGTGCTGGTGGTAAAGGTGGCAGTGGTGAGGCTGCCTCTGATATTAGCAGTGACAATGGTGCTGGTGGTGGTGGTGGCAGTGGTGATGCTGCCTCTGATATTAGCAGTGACAATGGTGCTGGTGGTGGTGGCAGTGGTGATGCTGCCTCTGATATTAGCAGTGACAATGGTGCTGGTGGTGGTACTGGCAATGGTGCTGGTGGTAAAGGTGGCAGTGGTGATGCTGCCTCTGATATTAGCAGTGACAATGGTGCTGGTGGTAAAGGTGGCAGTGGTGATGCTGCCTCTGATATTAGTGACAATGGTGCTGGTGGTAAAGGTGGCAGTGGTGATGCTGCCTCTGATATTAGCAGTGACAATGGTGCTGGTGGTAAAGGTGGCAGTGGTGATGCTGCCTCTGATATTAGCAGTGACAATGGTGCTGGTGGTAAAGGTGGCAGTGGTGATGCTGCCACTGATATTAGCAGTGACAATGGTGCTGGTGGTAAAGGTGGCAGTGGTGAGGCTGCCTCTGATATTAGCAGTGACAATGGTGCTGGTGGTGGTGGTGGCAGTGGTGATGCTGCCTCTGATATTAGCAGTGACAATGGTGCTGGTGGTGGTACTGGCAATGGTGCTGGTGGTAAAGGTGGCAGCGGTGATGCTGCCTCTGATATTAGCAGTGACAATGGTGCTGGTGGTGGTGGTGGTACTGGCAATGGTGCTGGTGGTAAAGGTGGCAGCGGTGATGCTGCCTCTGATATTAGCAGTGACAATGGTGCTGGTGGTGGTGGTACTGGCAATGGTGCTGGTGGTAAAGGTGGCAGTGGTGATGCTGCCTCTGATATTAGCAGTGGCAATGGTGCTGGTGGTAAAGGTGGCAGTGGTGATGCTGCCTCTGATATTAGCAGTGACAATGGTGCTGGTGGTGGTACTGGCAATGGTGCTGGTGGTAAAGGTGGCAGTGGTGATGCTGCCTCTGATATTAGCAGTGACAATGGTGCTGGTGGTGATACTGGCAATGGTGCTGGTGGTAAAGGTGGCAGTGGTGATGCTGCCTCTGATATTAGCAGTGACAATAGTGCTGGTGGTGGTACTGGCAATGGTGCTGGTGGTAAAGGTGGCAGTGGTGATGCTGCCTCTGATATTAGCAGTGACAATGGTGCTGGTGGTGGTGGTGGCAGTGGTGATGCTGCCTCTGATATTAGCAGTGACAATGGTGCTGGTGGTAAAGGTGGCAGTGGTGATGCTGCCTCTGATATTAGCAGTGACAATGGTGCTGGTGGTAAAGGTGGCAGTGATGATGCTGCCACTGATATTAGCAATGGCAATGGTGCTGGTGGTAAAGGTGGCAGTGGTGAGGCTGCCTCTGATATTAGCAGTGACAATGGTGCTGGTGGTGGTGGTGGCAGTGGTGATGCTGCCTCTGATATTAGCAGTGACAATGGTGCTGGTGGTGGTGGCAGTGGTGATGCTGCCTCTGATATTAGCAGTGACAATGGTGCTGGTGGTGGTACTGGCAATGGTGCTGGTGGTAAAGGTGGCAGTGGTGATGCTGCCTCTGATATTAGCAGTGACAATGGTGCTGGTGGTAAAGGTGGCAGTGGTGATGCTGCCTCTGATATTAGTGACAATGGTGCTGGTGGTAAAGGTGGCAGTGGTGATGCTGCCTCTGATATTAGCAGTGACAATGGTGCTGGTGGTAAAGGTGGCAGTGGTGATGCTGCCTCTGATATTAGCAGTGACAATGGTGCTGGTGGTAAAGGTGGCAGTGGTGATGCTGCCACTGATATTAGCAGTGACAATGGTGCTGGTGGTAAAGGTGGCAGTGGTGAGGCTGCCTCTGATATTAGCAGTGACAATGGTGCTGGTGGTGGTGGTGGCAGTGGTGATGCTGCCTCTGATATTAGCAGTGACAATGGTGCTGGTGGTGGTACTGGCAATGGTGCTGGTGGTAAAGGTGGCAGTGGTGATGCTGCCACTGATATTAGCAGTGACAATGGTGCTGGTGGTAAAGGTGGCAGTGGTGAGGCTGCCTCTGATATTAGCAGTGACAATGGTGCTGGTGGTAAAGGTGGCAGTGGTGATGCTGCCACTGATATTAGCAGTGACAATGGTGCTGGTGGTAAAGGTGGCAGTGGTGAGGCTGCCTCTGATATTAGCAGTGACAATGGTGCTGGTGGTAAAGGTGGCAGTGGTGATGCTGCTACTGGTGGTGGTGGTGGTGGCAGTGGTGATGCTGCCTCTGATATTAGCAGTGGCAATGGTGCTGGTGGTAAAGGAGGCAGTGGTGATGCTGCCTCTGATATTAGCAGTGGCAATGGTGCTGGTGGTGGTGGTGGCGGCAGTGGTGATGCTGCTACTGGTGGTGGTGGTGGTGGCAGTGGTGATGCTGCCTCTGATATTAGCAGTGGCAATGGTGCTGGTGGTAAAGGAGGCAGTGGTGATGCTGCCTCTGATACTAGCAGTGGCAATGGTGCTGGTGGTGGTGGTGGCAGTGGTGATGCTGCTACTGGTGGTGGTGGTGGTGGTGGCAGTGGTGATGCTGCCTCTGATATTAGCAGTGGCAATGGTGCTGGTGGTAAAGGTGGCAGTGGTGATGCTGCCTCTGATATTAGCAGTGGCAATGGTGCTGGTGGTAAAGGTGGCAGTGATGATGCTGCCTCTGATATTAGCAGTGGCAATGGTGCTGGTGGTAAAGGTGGCAGTGGTGAGGCCACTGGTAGTGGTGGTACCTGTGATAACAAGCAGCCCATTTGACCCTAAGCTATTTCTGGATTAGATTTTGTAAAATAACTTATTGTTTTACATAATTTCTAAAACACTCGGAAGTAATAATTAGAATGGACTTACTTCCACTCCTTCAATCCCACGAATTACCACTAGCCCAAGTAACTGGAGGAGCTCGGTTTCCATTGGTGCAAGTTGTTTGGCAGTCATGGTCCATCTCATCTCTGCTTCAAACAGCCTACACTTTCTTTTCACTCAACTCCTCCAATCTGTGAAGATCTAAAATATAATAAGGTGTCATACAGTAACAGGCTGTTTCTTATAAGCCTCAATTATGGCCAGCAGTATTGCTATAAAGACAGAAATTCAAAATAAAATATTGCTGTAATTATGTAAAATAACAGCTCATAATATTTAGCAGAAACTTATGTAACAAACTTTTCCAACACCTTTTCCTACATAGCATTAAATAAAACCTACTTAAAAAGATTGACAAGAGAGTCAGGCAAAATGTATGATGAATTATTTGCAATTTCAGATTGCCAATATTGTGGAATTTGTCTCCAAGAATGTCTCATATTCCAAGGAAATGATAACACACATTTGTATAAATTAGCAAATCTCATCCCAACACTATAGGCAGTTACACGCAAAATATTATAAGCCAGATGGGAATCTATCGACTTTTTAGTTTGTGGTGGTTGTTGAATCCATAGGAAATTTAAACATAACCTACATTCTTAAAAATGGCGAAACTTACTTATGGCCTGTAATGCTTATGAAAATTCTAAAACTTACTAACTTTTATCTGTAACTAAATGATAAATAGGAGATCATACCATCGTATACTTACATGCTTCCGCCCTTTTATATTCTTTTGGGGCCCACTGCCGCGGTTGTTCAATCTTGCCGCTAATTTGGCCCACAATTGATCCACATCTTGCAGCCCCATTTGTGGTGTCAAGCTCCCACTCCGTAGTACTTGATGGATATTTAATCTAAATATATTCTGTATTGCTCCTGGCTAGTTTTGGAACTCCGCTTCCACTCCATTTTAAAAAACTGATTCGAAAGCTCTCGTAACATTACATACACAGTAGTACCATGCGAAGAAATTTCATTGCAAAACTTCATCCTTTATGCCCATATGTTTCTTTCAAAACCCGGTCTTTTTTTCCGTTTTAAGCTTTATAACTATTTTTTTTTTTTTTTTTTTTAGAATGTTCTAGGCAATAATAATTATGTTTAATTTAGTTTATTTGACAGAGGAGGTTTCAAAATTTAACTGCAGTTAACAACTTTTCAGCACATAATTTGGCTATACGGTATACAAAATAAATAGCGAATGTATAGCAAGCTAATAATCGATTACTCTTTCCAGGTACGTAAATTTTTCTCGTAACTACAGGGATCTTAGCGACAGTGTCAACGACTCGCAATACAAAGTACAGTTAATTTCAACTACCTCGTTGAGAAACTCGGTACATGAGAGTAGTTGAAATTATAACGATTTTGCTAACAATTAACTTAGAAAGTGTGAAAGGGATGATATTGACTCTTGTGATGAGAGGTTCTTCATTGAGAATAATGTGATTAATAAGGGTGTAGATGCAGTCACACTCGATATGAATAGGGGTAATAATGAGAATAATAATTTAAATGATTTTGTGTCATGCCCAAGCATTATTTGTGAGGAATGTATTCTGCAGTTAGAATGTAACGATGATATAGATGGGAATATGGTTTCCACGGAGACTAGTGAAAAATGTTCAAACAGCAGCCATGATAGATATGGTAATGCGTATAGGGAAATACAAAATAAATGCCATGGTTTGAATACTGTGCAATTAAATAAGTTAAAGAGACAGGCTTATGTTTTTAGTGATAAGCCTGGTAAATGTAACAAATATGTTCATCGATTTGAATTGAAACTCACACAAGTGCAGACCCACACCAATAGCAATCAGAAAGCCAGTAATCGAGCAAATGTTGAAAGATGACATTATTGAGGTAGCGGATGAGTCAGCGTACTCAAATCCGAAATAATAAGCTGAGGATGACTATAGATGCTCGACGACTTAATTCTTTTACCCTCCCAGACAATTTTAGGCCAGAAAGTGTGGACTCGTTGTCTAAGCTTACGAGCAAAGCATTTTTCCATTATAGATTTAATCGCCTCATATTGGTAAATGAATTAAGTGAAGATTTACGCAAGTACACTGCTTTTTTTCATTCTGGTAAAGTTTTTTTTTTTTTCTTCAAGAGATGCGCCTTCGGGTTATCCACCAGTAGCCCAGCTTTGATAAAAGCACTATATAACATTTTTGGGGATACCATTAATGATTTTACTTCTAATTATGTGGATGACTTTTTGATTTTTGACAATAATTTTGAATCCTACATAATGCATTTGGATTATGTTTTGAAAAAGTTTGGAGAAAGTAATATGACTGTACATTTGGAAAAGTGTAAATTTTTTGAGGAAGAGATAGAATTTCTGGGGTATCTGATTTCAGAAAAGGGTTTAAGACCGAATCCCCAACGTGTTAAGGCAATCCAAGCCATCACGCCCCCAAAGAACTTAAAGCAACTTAGACGATTCTTTGGAATTTTGCAGTACGAAGCTAGATTTGTTGAGGATTATGCTGGGGAAGTTGCACCCTTGAGGGAATTGTTAAAGAAGGATGTTAGATGGTGCTGGGAGCAGAAACACCAGGTGGCCTCTGAAAATGTAAAGAAGTTATTTAAATCTGCTGCTATACTTTTGGAGCGACTTAATTATGATTTTCCATTTCACATTTTTACGGATGCCAGTGTAATAAGTTTTGGCTGTGTGCTTTGCCAATATGATGAGAACAATGAAAAACATGTGATAGCTACTGCATCAAGGTCATTAACAAAAGTTGAGAGCAATGCATGTATTTATTTTGCATTGCAAAATTTAGGTTGTACGTATATAATCATGAGATAATTGTTCATACAGATCATGTTGGCTTGTCGTTTATACAGAACTGTAGAGGAAGGGTGATAAATATGGAACTGAAACTCGTTTGTTGGCATGTGGTTAATTAGTATAATCTGTTCTGAAATTTGTTGGATAACCTTCCTAATTATCATTGCGACACTGTCAGCATGGCACCACAGACCACATCTGGACCGGATACATCAGCTGAAAACTTGCCATCGCAGAAAAGGCATTGAAAATCACTGATTCTGGAGCTTTTAAACCATGAGTTTCACCATCACTAGTGTCATCGTGGCTGGATACCTGTTCTTCAGAGGTGGTCCTCTCAACAACGGTTGTAGATGCTGATTCACTTGTTTCTGTTTCCTCTTTTCTTTGAATCTATTCTTCTGCTGCTACAACTGTTTATAAGGTGACAGTGTTATGATGGCAGAAAAGCCAGGATTTTACCTCGGCGAGATCTCTTCTTCTGAACAACTGGGATGGCAGATATTTGCTGTTGAGTAATTTTCTCAGCGGAACTGCTTGCGACAGGTTCTTCCTCTGTACTCAGTTGTTTCTTTCTCTGGAGATAACGTAATTCCTTGTCCACAAATCTGGGAGCAATGAACATGCATATGTTATTCCATAATTGTATACCCTACAGTATTCCATATTACTAACTGCCATGTTCGTAAAACATAACGGGATATGGCATCATCAAGAAACAAAAAACAAGTTAGCAACGGATAGCAAGATACTTTATCTTTCAATTGAGAGATTCAATATGATATAAAATATAATGATACTAGAACAATAAAACTGTTCTTGCTCATCTGCGAAATTCTCGTTTTGTAAAAATATCTTGTCAACATGCGAACGACAAAATGGTATTCATTGTACTTCTAAGCATCTTACCATATAGTTTTGCAAGCATCCGTTAGATATCAGTTGCTGTTGGTGAAATAAGCTAGTATTCCATTTAAGTACCTCTATTCCATATTTGTCACTTTTCCTCTAAGTTAACTAATTCTAAACTGTCCCGTTATATTCATGAGATTACGTCATATAGAATAAAGGTTCCACACATTTCAGGTAAGGCAAATGTATTTAGCTATACTTTGTCTAGAATTAGGCTTAATGATCACATACCTGATACCATTGGAAACCCTTGTAACGAGATAAAAATTCTGAAATTAAATATTAAAATGAATCCAGATTTGACCTGTTAGCTGAAAAATTTACAAAGACTTCAAATGGAAGACGACGAGATAAGTAAAATGTGGAGGGATACACCAGAGATTAGTGAAGCAACTGAATCAAAGTTTGTGAAAAGGAATGGAATTGTTTACAAATTGCTAGGTAACCTGAAAAGAGCTGGAAAATTATGATACCAAAATGTATGCAGGATGAGTTAATTTTAGCTTTCCACATTTCATTAATTCATTCAGGTGTAGAGAAAACTATTTTATGTTTGTTAGAGGTGATGTACATAAAACATTTACATAAAAAGGCGAGGAGAATAATTTCTACTTGTGATTTATGTCAGAAACAAGAGTTTAAATGTTAAGTAGGATACTATACCTAAGACTATAATTAGGGACAAGAAAAATGCTTTGGTTGCAATTGATTCACATGGTGAAATGCCTGCAGGTCAATTCAATTTTAGGTTTATTTTTGTCATGTTCGATTTGTTTTCAAGATTTGCAAAGATCTTTCCTATGAGGAAAATAATTAGCGCATCATGCTTAAACAAAATTGTTAACGATTGGCAAATTGAGGCCATATTGTCAGACAATGCCACGGTTCACACCAATAGAAAATGTGTTGATAAGTTACAAAAATATGGAATTAAACGTGTCATAGCTCTGCGTATTTCCCGCAAGGAAACCCATGCGAGAGATGCTTGAGGAATATTTCGAGGTTTTTCAGACTTTTATGTCACAATAATCATAAATCGTGGGTTAAACGTTGTGAATGCGTTGAAAATGTCTTTAATTATTCCATAGATGCTACCACTAGATTCACTCCATGTGAATTAATGACTGGGGTAAAGCCTAGTAAAATAGTGAAGTTACTACCTGATGTAATATGTAAAGGTAATTCTTTAAGCTATGAACAGAACGCGGAATTGGCTTTTAAAAGGATCCAAAGAAAATCCGAACTGAGGATAAAGCGTGCGAAAAGGCACAGGTTTAAGTGGAATCCTGTCATTGGTAGCGAGGTGTTAATAAAAAGAAAGAATATTTTCAATGTTGAACGGAATGTATACTCTAGGATGTGCTTATTGTATAAAGGTCCTTTTATTATCAGCAACATTTTCGGAGATCACACATACGAACTAAGAGGTTCAAAGAATAAGGTTATAGGGCGGTATCACAAACAGATACTGCGTCCAATCAAAAGGTCCGATACATAGTTGTATACTGTAAAAATTAATTTGGTAAGTGTGAGTGTGAATTGTAAGATAGAATGCACATTGTTGTGAAACTTAACCTGTTTTGTGTGAATGAAAGTTTATAGCATGGATGAATAATGCATTGTGGTACATTGTTTATTGTTGGAGAAGATTGCACGACGTTGTGAACTCAGAATATGTGAGAATTATAAAAATAAATAAATAAAAGAAAAAGAGAAGTTCGTTCACAGCGTCATGAAAGGGGCATTTGAGGCAATATTTATATATTATTCACAAAATCTGCCGACATTTTATGATTTTTATGCCATGTTTGTAATATTTGATGTTCAATTGTTTTTATTCCTTTGCTTCCGAAGTTGAAATCGCTGGATGCAAATTTTTATTATTCCTTGTGCTTTCGTCGCATATAAGTGTTTTGATTTTCTCGATGCGATTTTGTTTTTCAACAGTAACTATAGTTACGTGTTGATTTTCTGGCTGGTGACGCCAAGTTGTCATGTAGAACGAGGCTTCTTCACGCGTAATGGAAACGGCCGCTTAGAGAAAACGAGTAAAAATACATTCGCGTTGAATTATACGCGCACATGGGTTCACAGCGTTCAACAAAGTAAAAATTGCATTGAGCGAATACAGTTTCTCTTTGGAATTGTAAAAAAATAAACTGTAATTCTACAAAGATCCTAGCGACTTATTATTTAAGAAGCCGCCAGGTAGTCTGGGTCTGTGAAGCCCAATAAGCCCGATAAAACGCCCTGAGAACAGTCAATTGCTACTCAAAATCAAACATAAGCGCGAGTAGACTTTTAATTCAACGTTGACGAGCGCTTTTAGAGGCCTTAGTTATGCCTCAGTAATAAGACCGATTTTTTTCTAAGAATATATTTTTCAGCTGCGTGCATTTCCAGTGAACACAATACCTTCTCTACTGTTATATACATAGTATCTGCAGCGAAACTAAAAAGAGAGACTGAAATAGATGGTAGTATTTCAGACAATAAATGGCCAGGTTCCATCCCAAAACACCCTAAATAGTAAAACTTCGCACAAATAAATATTTATTGCGCCTCAGTGATATTCTCTTTTAAATATGTTTTATTATTATTATTATTATTATTATTATTATTATTATTATTATTATTATTATTATTATGGCTCGAGTTAATCTCTGGAAAAATTCAGCGCAAATGCAACTCGCTAAGGGCTGAAGGGAAAGGAGACAAATGAGCGGAATAACAAACACTCGGTCGACTGGTACGTTTTTATATCTTCCAGCAGCCCTAAGGACCTACATTAGCCACTTCAACAAAATGCACATTTCTGTAAGTGTGTTAGCTGGTCTAGATGCTCACACGACCCAGCAACAGGCCTGGGGTGCCCAACCTCTGCTCTTATGAGCTAATTGCGTCACCTAGTCGTTTTACCCCGCATAGGAAGCATTTCCCATTCAATCATTCAGTGGCGTTTAGCTGGGTTCGACTCTCGACACGATGCCAGGTTTCAAGCAAATAAACATATCGTATTCCAGAAATATGGGAGAAATGTAAATGGTGTGTTATTTATGGACGCTCTTTAACAGCTGTGGTTCTCAGCGACCCATTCTATATTCGGCATGAAAGACCGCTTAATTTTGCTCAGAGGCCCCTCTATCAGGCTCGAGGTTCTTTTACGTGCCGTAAATCTACGACACGGGACCAACAGCTTTACTTCCCTTCCGAAGGAAGCCATGCTAAGGATTTTTACGCCCGAAAAAATCCATCGTCTCCACCGGGTTTGAAACCGCGACCTTGGGTATATGAAGTTAGCATGGTAACCATTAGGTACACCACGGAGGGCGACTAAAGAAAGAGGGGAGGAAGAATATGTTTACTTTCTCTACACTTACTATGTACATTATGTATAGATAAGGTATTGCATTCCACCCAAAATTTTATACCGAGATTTATCCGTAAATACATGTTTTGGGTCCCCCTGAATAAAAAAAAAATCATTTTTAGAAAAAGGTCCGTGTGTCTGTGCACAGCTAGCTCAAAAACGAAAAGACTGTTAAGTACCAAACTTGGTATTTAAGTTTGGTATCTTCCAAGGATGTGACATGAAGATTTTCAAGAAAATCCCCTACCCCTAACTACCCTTTACAAGGAAAAATATTCGAACATTTTGATTGTCTCAAAAATGGCTCTAACGATTTTGATTAAAATGCCACATATTAAGGATATTTAGCTGACAAAATGTAAACCTTGAATTTTCTGGAAATAACCTCTGAAGAGGCTATTTTATTCTGGATGAATTTTACGGAATTTTGTATAACCATAAGAGATGGACAAAAGCTTGCTTAACAGAAAATGTAGAGCTGGTTAAACTCACAGTTTTTGTTACATTTCTTCCGGGGAGTGGATCGTTTTTTAGAAATTCCTTGTTATTTGCTTCAGTTTTAAAAACTTACACTTTTCTCATACTCCAAACAAAGCAACTTCCGTCACATAACCTGCTCTTGCCTAATACTTTAGCCTACGCTACTCCCTAAATGAAAAGGCGTGTTATTTATGGACGCTCTTTAACTGCTGTGGTTCTCAGCGTCCCATTCTATACTGGACGTGAAAGACCGCTTAATTTTGCTCAGGCCTCTCTATCAGACTTAAGGTTCTTTTACGTGCCGTAAATCAACGACACGGGACCAACAGCTTTACTTCCCTTCCGAATGAAGCCATGCCATCCTCCGCCGTATATGAAGTTAGCATGGTAATCATTACACCACGGAGGGCGACTACGCTACTCCCTTATTTCCCTTCTACTTGCATGGAAGCAAGTAATAAGATTATTTTTGCTAATTTTTTCTCCATTAGCATGAAGTAAAAACATAATTTGTTGCAGAGATGCGGAGAAAGTCGTGTGAATGGAACACATCAGATTTTTTTGATAAATGCGAAATGTCTTATTTGTAGGCATCATTTATCTTGGGGTTCCGATGTAATATTAAACGACAATACAATCATACTGGCTATGGCAAATGTTTTTACCAGTTCTATAATCAGTAACAGTACTTGAATTTGAATTCTTTTTGCCTGCGAAGACGCTCCCCACGATCTTCAAGTGGAGCTAGTTGCTTTGCAGAATTCTACAGCCACAAATATTCTCAGCTTTATTTAAATCTGTTCCCAATGGAAAATGTACCAAGCTGTGAAATTTTTCTGCAAAGCATATATCAATATTTGGTTCTACATATATTTATATATGTTCTCGTAAAAGAATAAAATAGAAATATAAGTTTTAGGGTCCCCTTTATCCAAAAAAAAGTATTAGAATAAAGGTCCGTGTGTCTTTGAACACAATAACTCAAAAACGAAAAGTTGGCAAAATACCAAACTTGGTATTTTAGTTTAGTATCTTCTAGGGATGCAACACGAAAATTTTGAGAAAAATCCCCCCACACCAAACTAAGCTTTGCATAGGAAAAATTTTCGAAAATGTTGATTTTCTCGAAAATGGCTCCAACGATTTTGATTAAAATACCGCATATTAAAGATATTTATATGGCAAATAAAGTGTATATCTTGAATTTTCTGGGAATAGCCTCTAAAAACCTCTTTATTCTGAATAAGTTTTGCTGAATTTTGTGTAACTGGTAAACGTAAGAAATATAAACTTACTTCACAAAAAATGTAGAGCACGTTAAAACACACAATGCATGTCATACACGTTTGTTTGTTTTTTTCTTTGTTTGTTTGTTTGTTGAATTTATCATTTCAGAAATATTCCTTGCTATTTGTTTCAGATGTAAAATACTTATCTTTTCTCACAACGAAAAGTTGTAAATTCCAGGTTCTGCATAGAAATGGATTTCATCCACAGGGCAACCGGCTTTTAAAAGATTTGACTATCGTTTTAGCCTAGTGTATTCCCTTATTTTCCTTCTACTTATAAAGAAGGAAGTAATTAAGACAATTTCTGCTAATGTTTATCTCCACTGTCATAAAGTAGATAGAAGAATATGCTTTTTAACAATAATTTGTTACAGCGATGTAGAGAAAGTCATGAGAATGGAACGCATCAGATTTTTTTAGTATTTGTACCATTCCATATAAAGCCGATGTCTCACGATCAAAATTTGGTCCAAAAATTGTTATACAATGTGAACGTTGTGTACAATTTCTCCATCCCATTCCCACGGGAGTGTGTATTGGTCCAAATATGTCTCGCATGCATATGAACAGCTGATAGAAAATGGTGGAGGTGTCTGATCCACAATTATTTACGTTCGCTGTAACAAGCTTAGTTTATGTATCCATTGCAAGAGCACATTATAATAGAAAGAAAAAATCAAGACTAGACCATAGCTAGAACGTAGGAATGCAGGCCAAGGAAGAGGTGTACTACATATACAAAATGAACTCGTTTCTGACTCTGTAAATTAATTTAACTTACTTAGAATGGACGAATATTTGTTTGGAAAGTTGCTGTCTTTAGTTGAGGCAAAAATCACTAGCCAAGACACAAATATGAAGCAGTCCGTACCAGCAAATCAAAGGTAGCGTTTTTATGTTTTGTTGAGAAAAGAAGGTTAGGCATAAATGGATCCGATAAAATACATTTGCAGGGGTTATAAATCCCCGACTCATTATTTCATAAATCTCTGCTGCACAAAAAAATGTGTATTTCAACCATTGCTCAGCTATAACCCTATTATTTAGGACAGATACAGACAAGTTTCACACAATCACGTTGGCGGGAAGGAAGACCCAGCGCTAGCTGCCATCTTATTACGTCATTATCACCAGGTCGCTCATTGGTTGATTTCATACGTTTGGACCAAAAATTAGAAACCGCTGTATCCTGTTGAAGCAAACTGGAATTGGACCAAAAACTAGGACAGAAATTGTACACAATGAAATTGTCCGATGTACCACGATCCAATTTGTAGTTTGAACTGTATTGGACCAAAATATTTGACCGTGGGACATGGGCTTAACATAAACGTAGCTGAAGCCCCCGCCACTGATAGAAAGCGATGTAATAGATAGAGAGGTTTTTTTTTGCCTACCGCTACCAAACAGATGAGCGGATGTAAATCTGTCCCCTCTAACGCCGTAGGTTGGGCACCACTGCCAACAGAAGTGTACTGCAAGATCCTGACAGATGTGTCTGTTTGGTGTCTTATATTGCTTTCGGGTGCTGACAACGCATCAGCTTGAAGGATACTGAGAGAATCTGACAGATTCTGAAAGAGTATGACCTACTTGGGAGTTGCTTTTAGGGATAATTAACACATTAACATGAGGGATACTAGAGATACTGAAAAAATTTGACCTACTTGGGGGGGGGGGGGTATAGCTCGTATAGGTTTTGGGAGATGACTACAAACAACAGCATTCTACTGTAACCAATTTCCACACTATCAGTACTTTCTGACATGTACAACTCTATTATTGCTGCTTCGGGTACCGTTGTAGGATGATTATAATATTTAATTACAATATTCTAGCAAGCAATAAATAGTAATGACAGCTTCAACCTCCGAAAATAACCATTCAGCACAACGATACCGTATTAGACGTGTGATTGCATCCCACCAAAAAATTCGATAGCGTGATTTCACTGGAAGTACACATTTTAGGGCTCCCTGAAACAAAAAACAACAAACAGAATTTTTACTTTTTCTACATAGTACATGTACTTAGGTAGAGAAGGTGTTGCACTCCACCCAAAAACTCGATACTTTCACCGTAAATACACGTCTTAGGGTGCTCTGACCTCGTGACCAACAACATATATTGGTGGGAATCGTTTTGTGTATCTGCATATTAAGCCGATGTACCACGGTCAAAATGAACATTGTGTACAATTTTTCCGTACCATTCCCACAAGAGTGTGTATTGGTCCAAATATTTCTCGCATGCACATAACAGCGGATAGAAAATGGTGGAGGTTACTGGTGCACAATTATTTAGGTTCGCTGTCGTGTCTAGTTTATGTATCCATTGCAAGAGCATATTATAATAGAAAGACAAAATCAAGACTAGACCATGGCTATAACGTGGCCAAGGAAGAGGTGTACTACATATGCTGCAAAATGAACTCGTTTCTGACTCTAAATTATTTTAACTTCCTTAGAATGGACGAAAATTTGTTTGGAAAGTTGCTGTCCTAAGTTGAGGCAAAAAACACTCGCCAAGACACAAATACCAGCAAATCAAAGATAGCGTTTTTATATTTTGTTGAGAAAAGAAGCTTAGGTACAAATGCATCCAATAAAATACATTTGCAGGGGCTATAAATACCCGAGTCATTATTTCATAAATTTCTGCCGCACAAAACAAATATGTATTTCAACCATTGCTCAGCTGCTATAACCCTATTATTTAGAACAAAGTCTACAAGATACAGCAAAGTTTCACACAATCACGTTGACGGGAAGGAAAACCCAGCACTAGCTACCATTTTATTACTTCATTACCACCAGGTCGCTCATTGGTTGATTTCATACGATTGGACCACAAATTAGAAACCGCTGTATCTTGTTGTAGCAAACTGGAATTGGACCAAAAATAGGACGGAAATTGTATACAATGAAATTATCCGGTGTCCCACCATCTAATTTGCAGTTTG
Source organism: Hymenopus coronatus (assembly GCA_030762935.1). NCBI lineage: Eukaryota > Metazoa > Arthropoda > Insecta > Mantodea > Hymenopodidae > Hymenopus > Hymenopus coronatus. The sequence continues at coordinate 169,152,951 of CM060881.1, read as the reverse complement.
AAGAGTATTGGACCAAAATATTTGGCCGTGGGACATTTAAGCAATCCTGATTCCAGTTTCCACATGACGACGGTACAAATTCTCCCTTTCCACTGACCTCACTTTCCCACATAGCGCGAGCACATTGCGTACACAGTCATTGGGTATTTCAAATAGAATATTCAGAATACGTACAGAAATTAGATCTTCTTCCGCGGCGGTAATGTTTATAATTGTAGTTTCCCCATTTGACAATTCAATTGTAAACTTACCCGCGTGACGTTGGAGGTAGCCTTGTAAACTGCTTCCGTCGTATATTTAATGTAGACCGCATTTTCTTTCCCTACCAATTGAATAGCTAATAAGTCAGAATCTTTTAAATGCAATACTTCATCAATCCAATGATGAATATCCATTGCAGATGGGCGTTGGTCTTCCTTTTTAAACGTCGTCTTTAGCCTATTTGGACGTACATATCTAGTTGCCATCGTATACATAAAAAAAAAAATATCATGTGTTGCATTCACATGGTTTTCTCTACTTCTCTGCAGCAACTTATTGTTAAAAAGCTTATGCTTCTATTTACTTCATGCTAATCGAGAAAAATTAGCATAAATATCCTTATTGCTTGCTTCCTTGTAAGTAGGAGCGAAATAAGGGAGTACCATAGATTAAAGTGATAGTTTATTGTAGTGTCGGTAGTGCTGTGAACATTGCTTTATTGTCACTCAGGTGTCCCCATTACATTGTGGTGTAATGGTTACCATGCTAACCTCATATACCCAAGGCTGTGGACGCTAAGAACCACAGTAGTTAAAGAGCGTCCATAAATAACGCGCCATTTACGTTTACGTTAGATTTGGTTTTGTATTTAACATTTTATATTTTCAAAACAGGTCACTTGTAAATATTTATATTGTGACACAATGTGCATGTTTGAATGCATTTTGATAATAACAGTTTTTCAGGTCTCTGTCGTAGTATGCTATTATGGAGAAGTTCCATTCTTCGTTATGCTGTACTTATATGAAAATATATTTAATATTGGATAAATAAATCAGCAACATCGCATAACAAACCAGTATAAATAAGTACAAATTATACCTTTAACGATGTAAATACTTTTCATTTTTTATTAAAATGTCACGCTAGCATGACTTCTAATGAATACATTATTTTGGATAGGTAGAGCAGATTTAAAAAATCAATGCCATACCGGAATTTGAACCACGGACTTCCAGGTCTCTAACCGGTCGCTCTACCACTCAGCTAAGTTGGCAACATGCCAGCATAGCATTGAATTTCTCAATTGACTCGCATGTTTCCCGGTAAACCACAAGGTGATCTCAAATTATTTTGAGATGACAACCCCAATGGCGACTTACAATGTTGTAAGTACTTTAAGTCCCAGGATTCGTAGTATAGCCAACTATTATGGTCAATTGGTATTGGTTTAATTGTTTTTACTTTCGCTATAGACACTATGTACATAGTGTATAGAGAATGTATTGTACTCCACCAAAAAATTCGATACCGAGATTTCACCGGAAATATATGTTTTAGGGTCCCCTTTATCTAAAAAAAGCATTTTCGGAAAAAGGTCCGTGTGTGTGTGTGTGTGTCTGTGTGTCTGTGAACACGATAACTCAACAACGAAAAGTAGGTAAAATACCAAACTTGGTATTTAAGTTTAGTATCTTCCAGTGATGCGACACTAAGATTTTGAGAAAAATCCCCCACCCCCGACTACCCTTTACATGGAACTTTTTTCGAAAATTTTGATTTTCTCAAAAGTGGCTCCAACGATTTTGATTAAAATTGTGTATATTAAAGCTATTTACCTGACAAATAAAATGTATATCTTGAATTTTCTGGGAATAGCCTTTGAAGAGTAGTTTATTCTGGATGAATTTTACTAAATTTTGAATAACTGCTAAACCGTAAGAGATGGACAAAAACTTACTACACAAGAAATGTAGAGCACGTTAAAACACACAATTTATGTTATATACATTTTTTCGTGGAGTTCGTCGTTTTTGTGACATTCCTTATTTTTGGTTTCTGCTATGAAAAACTTATACATTTCTCATACAGGAATTTGTCAACTGCTGTCCATACAAACAAAGGAACTTCAGTGATATAGCTACCAGCTTTTGATTATCACTTTAACCTATGGAAATAGTCTTATTACTTGCTTCCTTGTTAGGTTAAAGTGATAGTCAAAAGCTGGTTGCTATGTAACTGAAGTTCCTTTGTTTGTATGGACACGAGTTCACAAAGTCCTGTATGAGAAAAGTATAAGCTTTTTATAGGTGAAACCAAAAACAAGGAATATCTCAAAAACAATCAACTCCACAAAAAATGAATATAACATATACTGTATGTTTTAAGGTGCTCTACATTTGTTGTGTGGTAAGTTTTTGTCCATCTCTTATGGTTTAGCAGTTATGCAAAATTCCTTAAAATTGACCCAGAATAAAGTAGTCTTCAGAAGCCATTCCCACAAAATTCAAAATATATATTTTATTTGTCAGCTAAATATCTTTAATATACCATATTTTAATCAAAACCGTTAGAACCATTTTTTAGAAAATCAAAATTTTCGAAAAAAGTTCCATGTAAAGGGTAGTTTGGGGTGGGGGGATTTTTCTCAAAATCTTCGTGTCTTATCCCTGGAAGATACTTAACTTAAATACTAAGTTTGGTATTTTACCGACTTTTCGTCTTTGAGTTATCGTGTTCACAGACACATGGACATACTGACACACACACACACACACACACACACACACACACACACACACACACACACACACACACGGACCTTTATCTGGAAATACTTTTTTTGGATACAGGGGATCCTAAAACATATACTTCCGGTGAAATCTCGGTATCGAATTTTTTGGTGGAGTGCAATGCCTTCTCTATACACTATGTAGATACATAGTGAGTATAGAGAAAGTAAAACATGGAGATTCGCTAGGTTAAAGCAGTATTCAATATTTTAAAAGCTGCCGCTTTTTGATTGAAATTTGGTTCTTTTTGCAGGACTAGCAAATTTACGTCTAGTAAGGTTTAAGTATATATTAATACTGAAACCAATATCATTACGTGTTTAAACGAGATTTACATTTTGGCTACAGTATGTTATTTTCTACATGAAGAGCTCTTCAGAAGCTACTCTAAGAATATTCAAGATATACATTATGTTATTTTAACAGTTTTATGGTAGGGTAGTTTATACCAAATTGTTAAACTTTTTTTTTTTTTGAGAAAATCGAAATTCTCAAAAAATATTTCATCAAAGTTTAATTTCCAGCGGGGCAGTTTTCCTGAAAATTTTCATGCACTACCTTTGGAAGTTCTTAAAATCAAATATCAAGTTTGCTATTTAATGGACTTTGCTTTTTTCAGTTATGCTGTCTAAAGAGACACACACACACATACACATGGAATATTTTCCAAAAATACTTCTTTTGGGTATAGTGATCCCCAAAACATGTATTTTCGGTGTTCATATGTGTTCTACTTCATGCAAAAATAAAATTCACCTTTGAAGAGATATTATCATAATAAATATTGAGTGCTACAAGTGGAATACAGGTTTAATGAAGTCGAATGTTTAAAAAGCCAGTCAGGATATGCTGATTTCAAATTTCTCTTTTGAATGACAATCATAACGAAGGTCTACGTATTCTTTAGAGCATTATGAAGCTTTTTAATTATCCTTACTAATGACAAAGAAGATGGTGGAAATAATTAAAAAAGGTCACAAAGATGTAATTTTAAATAAACTCCACCCTATAACATGATATGCATTTTTTGTTTAGTTGGTTTTTTTCAATTATTTAGGAATAAGCACCTATACACAGCTCTACGAATTTTATTCCAAATATTCAAAAAAAAAAAAAAAATTAGCCACAGAAATATGTTTTAATCAATTGTTTTTTAAACAAAACGATTGTCCATCCGAAGGATAGTTTATGGCGGGGATTTTCTCTAACATCTTGTGCTTACTTGCAAGATGCTGCATTGAATGCCATCTTTAATATTTTTTATTCCACAACCGTATTTTGATGATATTTGAGCACATATTTTTAAAAAATAATACTATTGGATTTCTTATGCTATAAAATGGTATGATATGTTTCTTGTGAGATTCAGTAACGAATTGTGGTGTGAAATACAATACCTGCGCTATTTACTCAGGCAAGTTGTAGAGAAAGTAATATAACGGTCTATGCTGTCTATGACATGTCTATTCAGAAACGAAGTTTCGTGTGGAACACAATACCTGCATTATATATTCAGGCAAGTTGTATAGAAAGTAATATAATGTTCTATGCTGTCTATGACATGAAAGAATCATTATTATGCGCGCAGCTTTGCGTTCTGCCCTCCATTCGGTAAGTTTCGCGGAATTTCGGAAGCAGCGCACAGCGGCAACATTGATTGATACATGCAGTAAGGTAGAAACATGACATTGAGTTTATTTATGGACGGTTTTAAGAGCTGCAGTTCTTAGCGTCACAATCTATATCGGGGTGAAAAACTCAGAAGCCCCTTTATCGTATGAAATTCTTTTATGTGCCGTAAATCTACTTCCCTTGCGAAGGAATTCGTACTAAGGATTTTCATTCCCAGAAAAACTCCATCGCCTCAGCTCGGTTTGAACCGCGACCTTACAAACTAGAGTCTAGCATGTAATCGCTAGATCATGGAGGGCAACTGAAGTACGCTATAAATATAATATCTGGTGGCTACAACGATAATATTTCTCACTCTAGATCTCCCGAGTTCACGCAGTTGCATGTGAACTGTTTTGATGTTTAATTATTGAGTTAGTTCGCGGTAAATTGGATAGCCGATTCACAATAATAGCTCTGGCGGCGTCAAAGAAAAGAAACTTTCTTGGATGAGAAGTTGAGGAAAACACAGGCGGGAGGGTTTCCGCTTCTTCCCCCTCCGGTCATCGTTTTCTCGTGACCAAGGTTACGCGCAAAGTAAAGAAGTCTCAATTCCACAGCAAAAGTATTGACAGAGAATTGAAGTCAGAACAAAAGGGAAGTCATGGTCGCTACATGGGCTAGTGCCACCTTATACACCGTGGCCAAGTGTTGTAGTAGCGGATTGGAAATTGTTCAGATGTTTCTGGTTTGTGACCATGCTAGCCAGATTGCCCTGTAGCTTCGGACCTCCCCACTCTTCCTTGGTCTGAGTCGGTCTTATATACAACATGGCGTACCACTAAAGTAACCGTGAGAGTTTGAAATGTTCAGTTGTTACAAAATTGCTATACCTTTCCTGTAGGTATACTGCAACTTATAGAAAATGGATAATTTAAATGAAATATATGACATTATCAATTTAAAAAAAAGGGTTCATTTTAAAAATCAAGTTTTTCTGCGACCATTAACATTATGCCATGCCATAAATAATTGGGCTGTTGCGGCTGTGAACAATAATTTGTCTCCTGTTTATTTTTCTAGAAATGTCATTGCACGTTTAAGATACACGCATGGCTTGTTGCTAATTTACCTTCTTATTATACCGGTTTTTTTTTTTTTTTTTTCATTTATATAGCTCTCCTTTAACATTTAGGTCATATCGGGGGGTTTGTATTAGAAATGATTCGTCTGTAAGTCCTTTACGCGTTTTATTTTCCTTAAACACAACACGTTCACTCTCACTTATATACATCTAGACTCTGTGGGGTATAGGGAATGGAACCCGCGACCTCCGTGTGAGAAGTCACCTAGCTGACCACTCGACCACGGAGGGAGTGCGTTTATTTTGTGCATATGAATAGTTTGTACTCATCTGGTTTTTACTTTCTCTATACGTACTATGTACATAGTGTATAGAGAATGTATTGCGCTCCACCCAAAAATTCGATACCGAGATTTCACCGGAAATATATGTTTTAGGGTCCCCAATATCCAAGAAAAAGCATTTTCACATAAAGGTCCGTGTGTGTGTTTGTGTGTGTGTCTGAACACGATAGCTCAAAAACGAAAAGTCGGTAAAATACCAAACTTGGTATTGAAGTTTAGTATCTTCCAGGGATGCGACACGAAGATTTTAAGAAAACTCCCCCCACCCCAACTACCCTTTACATGGAACTTTTTTCGAACATTTTGACTTTTTCAAAAATGGCTCTAACCATTTTGATTAAAATATCGTATATTAAAGCTATTTACCCGACAAATAAAATGTATATTTCGAATTTTCTGGGAATAGCCTCTGATGACTATTTTATTCTGGATGAATTTTACGGAATAGCTGCCAAACCGTAAGAGATGGACAAAAACTTACTACACGCAAAACACATGTTTATGTTATATACATTTTTTTCGTGGAGATCATTGTTTTTGGGACATTGCTTGTTTTTTGGTTTTTGCTTTGAAAAACTTATACTTTTCTCATACAAGTATTAGTCAACTCCTGTCCATACAAAAAAAGGAATTTCAGTCACATCGCAACCAGCTTTTGGCTATCACTTCTACTTACAAAGAAGCAAGTAATAAGACTATTTCTGCTAATTTTTTACTTTCTCTATACGCACTATGTACATAGTGTATAGAGAAGGTATGGCACTCCACCCAAAAATTCGGTACCGAGATTTCACCTGAAATATATATTTTAAGGTCCCCAATATCCAAAAAAAGCATTTTCACAAAAAGGTCTGTGTGTGTGTCCGTGTGTCTGTGAGCACGATAACTCAAAAACGAAAAGCCGGTAAAATACCAAACTTGGTATTTAAGTTTAGCATCTTCCAGGGATGCGACACGAAGATTTTGAGAAAAATCCCCACACCCCTAACTACCCTATACATGAAACATTTTTCGAAAATTTTGATTTTCTCAAAAATGGCTCTAACGATTTTGATTAAAATTTCGTATATTAAAGATATTTACCTGACAAATAAAATGTATATCTTGAATTTTCTGGGAATAGCCTCTGAAGAGTAGTTTATTCTGGATGAATTTTACTAAATTTTAAATAACTGCTAAGAGATGGACAAAAACTTACTACACAAGAAATGTAGAGCACGTTAAAACACACAATTTATGTTATATACATTTTTTTCGTGAGTTCGTCGTTTTTGTGACATTCCTTATTTTTGGTTTCTGCTATGAAAAACTTACACTTTTCTCATAACGGAACTTGTCAACCCCTATCCATATAAATAAAGGAACTTCATTGACATAGCAACCAGCTTTTGACTATCATTTTAACCTATGGTAGTCCCTTATTTCGCTTCTACTTACAAGGAAGCAAGTAATAAGACTATTTCTGCTATTTTTTTTCTGATTAGCATAAAGTAAATAGAAGTATAAGCTTTTTAAGAAAAATTGTTGCAGATATAGAGAAAGTCATGTGAATGGTACACATCAGGTTTTTTCACACAAGCCGTGTGTAAGACAGGAGTTGGATAGGTAGAATCAGACTATGCCAGCATGTTGCCATGGTAGCTCAGTGGTAGAGCAACCGGGAGATCCGTGTTTAAATCCCGGCTATGGGACCCAACTCCTGTCCTACACACGTCTTATGTGAAAAAATCTGATGTGTACCATTCACATGACTTTCTCCATATCCCTGCAACAAATAATTCTTAAAAAGCTTATACTTCTATATTACTTTATGCTAATCAGAAAAAAATAGCAGAAATAGTCTAATTACTCGCTTCCTTGTAAGTAGAAGCGAAATAAGGTAAAGGTAGGTTAAAGTGATAGTCAAAAGTTGGTTGCTATGTCAATGAAGTTCCTTTGTCTATATGGATAGGAGTTGACAGGTTCCTGTATGAGAAAAGTATACGTTTTTCATAGCAGAAACCAAAAATAAGGAATGTCACAAAAACGACGAACTCCAAGAAAAAAATGCATATAACAAAATTTGTGCGTTTTAATGTGCTCTACATTTTTTGTGTAGTAAGTTTTTGTCCATCTCTTACGGTTTAGCAGTTATTCAAAATTTAGTAAAATTCATCCAGAATAAACTACTCTTTAGAGGCTATTCCCAGAAAATCAAGATATACATTTTATTTGTCAGGTAAATATGATTAATATACGAAATTTTAATCAAAATCGTTAGAGCAATTTTTGAGAAAATCAAAATTTTCGAAAAAAATTCCATGTAAAGGGTAGTTGGGGGTGGGGGGTTTTCTCAAAATCTTCGTGTCGCATCCCTGGAAGATACTAAACTTAAATACCAAGTTTGGTATTTTACCGACTTTTCGTTTTCGAGTTATCGTGTTCACAGACACACACACACACACACACACACACACACACACACACACACACACGGACCTTTTTGTGAAAATGTTTTTTTGGATATTGGGGACCCTAAAACATATATTTCCGGTGAAATCTCGGTATCGAATTTTTTGGTGGAGTGCAATACTTTCTCTATACACTATGTACATAGTACGTATAGAGAAAGTAAAAACAACTATCTCAATACATTAGGTGGTCTACTTTTCCTTTTTCCTGCTATAAGTGTCTGATCGTATTCTCATGGAAATATTCATTTGTCTTCCATTGTAAATTTCCAACCATTAACCTCTGATAAGATGATAACATACTATCTTAATGATGTTTAGTAACTTTGAAGCTGTCAACTAATTTAAAAAACATGAAAAGTGATAAACAATTCTAAAATCGGCTACATCTGTGGTCTGTTGGTTAACAAGTTAGTCTCCATATCTACAGGTCCCGGGTTCAATTCCCGGCTGAAGATGGGAACTTTTCTTTGGCCAGTATTATTCCCAATTCTCTTTATAGCTTTTACTCCAGTACTGGGAATTGTTCATGAATGAATTACATCTTCAGAGGTAATTAGAATTGGTGTTAATATCTTTGTGACTATTTATCATACTTACAGATTCTAAATCTGTTATAGATATTTTCTTCTGCCAAAATAGTTAGATTAAATGTGAAACACGTGTGAATTTGTGTGTATGTATGTGGATTTAAAGACAAACCGAGCCTTTGCTGTGAGCATAGAAAGAGTTTTTTTTTTTAAATTGTTTCATTTGCATAGACCCCTTTAACTTCAATTGCCATATCGGGGGCTTCGACTTGAGAAACAAGTCATACTATTTAGCTTAATCACTTTTAAATCATTAAACACACGCACATTCACTGTCACATTCATACTTCCAGACTCTGTGGGGATGGGGAATAATTCTGGTTAAAGAAAAATTCCCCGCCCCAGCCGAGAATTGAACCTGGGACCTCTGGCGAGAAATCAGTTCGCTGACCACTCGATCACGGAGGCAGTCAGAAAGAGGTTTTGCTTCTAATGGTAACTGAGAAAGTTGTTCGATTAAAAAAATTTTGTTTTTAAAAAATTCCATATTTTTTAAATTATGCATAAGATTGTCTTTGCGAATTTGGAGCACTTTTCATATTTTTCGAGAATAATATGTTTTGACGAGAAATAAGAAAGATTTATTTTTTATTTTGGATATAAGGTGTGCATTTATTTCAAGTTACAAAAAACTTTAACTTAACAGTTTCGTCTTCAAACCAAGATACTGTAAATTTTGAAGCAATGTTCATAATTTCAACGAAAAGATACAGGACTTACAACATATTAAATTAAGGTACCAAGAAAGAAAAAGCCAATATTGAATAAAGCCAATAATCTATATACATAGAAACCAAGCGTATGCAGTCGCAATTTGACTGAAAAGTTCAAACGACTTAAATGACTTGAAAAAAAAATCGTATGTGGTACACACACATAGCCTTCTCTAGCTACTCAACAAACTTCTTACAAAACATTATTCCTCTTTCTACACAATGCTAATCGAGATAAGCATTAGCCTACCTACAACGTCCGTGAGACGCTAGCCTTCTGAACTCAAGGTCGCGGGTTCAAACCCGTTCAGGCCGTTGGTTTTTGGAATAGCGACAGATAATGCAACCTAAAGCTCACACATAGTGTTAACAGCGTAAAATGAAAAGGAGCATGTCGGTGGAATCATTTGTAACCTGGCCAAGGCTTTTGACTGTATGAATCATGAGGTTCTGATAGCAAAACTAAATTTCTATGGAATAAAGAATAACATATTAGATTGGTTCATTTCATACCTAGAGAAGAGAAAACAAATGGTCGAAATTAATAACTCCACTGGGTATCAAAATAGTGCCCCAGAATGGAAATTAGTAAAACTTGGTGTTCCCAGGGATCAATACTAGGGCCTCTTTTGTTCTTGGTTTACATAAACGACTTCCCATTATACATTAACAGTATTGCAAGTTTTTATTTATTCGCAGATGACACTAGTGTTCTAGTAACAAGTAAAGATTTCAATGACTGTATAGTAAAATTAAACTATGTTCTAAATTGTATGTCAAATTGGTTCAAAGCAAACAAACTCTCAGTAAACCTTGAAAAAACGAAAACAATTAAATGTATAACTACTCGCACACCACAGACGCACACAGAAATAGGAATTAATGATACATTGTTAGAACAGCTAAATGAAGTCAAATTTCTTGGCCTTCAGGTAGATAAGCATTTGGACTGGAAGTCACATATTAGCTACATAACACCTAAACTTAGCTCAGCATATTATGTTCTCCATGCACTAGTTAAATTTCACTCAATGGATGCACTTAAATCGGTGTATTTTACCTACTTTAACTCCATCATCGAGTATGGAATAATATTCTGGGGTAATCCAGTAAATGCATATTCCGGATACAGAAGAAAGCTATACGAATAATCTGTAATGCTTATAGCAGACAGTCATGCAAAGAAGTATTTCAAAAATTGGGCATACTCACCTTACCTTGTGTTTATATATTATCCATTTTAAAATTCTATGCAGTTAATCGACATAGTTTTATAACAAACATGGAAATTCATAACATCAATACTAGACAAAAGGGATATATTCATCGTTCCAATGCCAATCTTTGTTGCTTTCAGAAAGGAGTATATTATGAAACAATCAAAATATTTAATGCTCTCCCCAGTAATCGCAAAGAAAATGTTGGGAATTTCAGGACTTTTAAGGCTTCTCTTAAGGAGTACCTTTGCAACAAATCATTTTACTCTGTAGAAGAATATTTGTGGTCTGACAATATCATTGTGTTTATAAGTATTATAATGTATTGCATTTTGTGTATATTGGTGTGTGTGTGTTTTATATTAAAATCAAACTGATGTATACTTTTACTAGCACGAAAGTGTCAAATGAATTTTTAAGTATTTAGCAATGACACAAGGTCTGCAGAGCCTGATGCTTTGATATTTTACACTCTAATACATAATTGTACATTTTTGCATTGTAAATTCTATAACATATTTGTAAATATGTATTGTAATTTGTTGACATTTATGAAGAGTACATAATACAATAATCATATTTTAGTGTTATGTAATTACTAGTAGTAACTATTATGTCGATAGTTAGAAAACTGTCAGTGTTATATATACTGAAATTATATTTATTTATACATTTAACACTAATTTTTTATATTCTTTGTTTTTATGTGCAAAAAAAAAGTACATATGCTTTTATAACGCACATTAAGTATAGTGTAGCGGCGTACAGGCCTCAGAAGCAAATGGTGTGATTATACGCCTATTCTGTTGTTTTTGTAACCCATGCTTTTAGCACTAGAGCTTAATATATTGTTTTTTTTTTCCCATAGTATACAAACATATGTATATATGTATATGCCTTTACATGTTCTAAGTCCGGTGGCTTCCTGGCCAAAACGAACCTACAGAATGCTTTCTAATCTAATGTAATCTAATCTTATTACTTAGTTCCTTATAAGTAGAAGGGAACTAAAGGAATGCACTAAGCTAAACTGACAGTCAAATGTTTTAAAAGGTTTCGTTATGCGATTGTCATTGCAAATCACTTCTTTGCTTGGCCAGGAGTAGAACAAAAGAAAAACGGATACTTCCTGTCTGAGAAAAGTGTAAGTACTTCACAATTGAAACCAATAACAAGGAATATCTCGGAAACGGTTACCTCCTCAACAAAAAAATATATAGGGCATAAATTGTGTGTTTTGACAAGATCTAGATTTTTTGTGTGGTAGGTTTTTGTATATCTCTTACAGTTTACTAGTTACGCAAAATTCAGCAAAATTCATTCAGAATAAAGAAGCCTTCAGAGGCTATTCCCACGCTAATGCTTTTATTTAATATGTCAATAAATAACTGTGCCGTACCGGAAGACTGGAAAACCGCGATTGTAGTTCCAATTCATAAAGGGGGAAATAAAACAGAATTAAATAATTATCGACCAGTCAGCCTAACTTCAGTAGTGTGCAAATTGATGGAACATTTAATTGTGGAATATATACGGGAGGAATTAGAAAACAAAAAGTGGTTAAATAAAGCGCAACATGGGTTTAGACCTGGATACTCGTGTGAAAGCCAGATAACGTCATTATTTCAAGATTTAGCAGAGGAGGTGGATGCAGGGGGAAGAACAGATGCAGTGGTGATAGATTTGTCCAAAGCTTTTGATGTTGTATCATATAATTTAATTATCCAGAAGCTAACTGCTACAGGAATTGATAAACGCGTAGTTCTATGGCTTAAAACATTTTTGGAAGGAAGATCGCAAAGGGTAAAAGTAGGCAAGGAGCTATCTGAGAGGGGTATGGTAAGCTCAGGCGTACCCCAAGGTTCAGTACTGGGGCCGTTACATCCGTTCAAAATTAAGGGTAGAAGATACAGAACTGACGTGGGAAAGTTCTCCTTTGTTAATAGAACCATAAAAGACTGGAATGAATTGCCTGGAACAGCCTTTCGGGGTTGTCCTCTGTCTCTGAAGAAATTTAGGGAAAATCTTGATATTAATGTTGGATAATTTTTGTAAATATTCCTTAAATGAAATGCTTGTGATTTTATATTGTTGTAAATACAAATGTTAAATTGGTTGGTGATTATAATTATGAAATTAATTAATCTGAATTGAGAGAAAAATTAATGTTTTCATATTTGTTGTAAATAACTGTTATATCTAGCTTACAAAGCCATAAACTGGCAGGTGTGATTTATTGTTTATATATCTTGTATACATATACAACTCTGCCACCGGGTGATACCCACTTGTAGAGAAATACATACATTACATACATACATTACATACATACATACATTACATACCATACATACCATACATACCATACATACCATACATAACATACATAACATACATAACATACATACCATACATACCATACATACATTACATACATTACATACATTACATACCATACATACCATACATACCATACATACCATACATACATACCATACATACATTACATACATTACATACATTACATACCATACATACCATACATACCATACATACCATACATACCATACATAACATACATAACATACATACCATACATACCATACATACCATACATACCATACATACCATACATACCATACATACCATACATACCATACATACATACAATTCAGGATACACATTTTATTTGCCATATAAATATCTTTAACATACGGCATTTTAATCAATTTCATTTGATCTATTTTTGAGAGAATAAAAAATTTCGAAATGTTTTCCACGTAAAGGGCACTGGGGGATTTTTCTCAAAATCTTCGTGTCGCATTCCGGGAAGATACTAATCTTAAATACCAAGTTTGGTATTTTACCGAATTTTCGTTTTTGAGTTATCGTGTTCACAGACACCCTACGCATACGGATCTTTTTCTGGAAATGCTCTTTCTGGACACAGGGGACTTTAAAACGTTTATTTCCAGTGAAATCTCGGTATCGAATTTTTGGGTGGAGTGCAATACGTCATTATTACATACATATGTAGTACATGTAGAGCAAGTACAAATGAAAATGTTTCAACTTGTATCTTGAGTTTGGAGATGCCTGATATTTAATAGTTATTGTTATTCTTTTTATTCTATTGATTTGAAATAAGGGGTTATAACATTGATGTTACTTTAGTTACCTGTTAATTTTAATTTCAGTCATGTCATGTGTCAGTAATTATGCCCGAAAATTAGCACGAAATTAATGCAGTTTATGGCTAAATGTTCAACACAAAACACCACTAATTAAAATGATTAATGCGGATTCTTAAAATAAATGTCAACACAAAATCGCGCCTCTAGGCGTGGGCTACTTTTCTACGGGCAAAAGTAGTCGAAATTAGCTTTTATGTTAAAGAAAGCATATAAATGGAACCAACTCGACCCTCATTTGATCCATTACATGACTCTCTCTACTCGTCCTTCAGGATCTATTATTGCAAAAGATTATTACTCTATTAATCGAGATCAACATTTACAGAAACAGATTATTTCTTTTATTCTGACTTCTTTGAGGGCACAATGGAAATATGGGCATACACTTGGCTTACGGGATAGTCAGACTTTTAAGAGCTGGTCGCCATGTGATTGCTTTAATTATGGTCTCTTTTTTTGACAAACAGAAAGAAAAACAATTTATTAGAGCATAGCATAAGCCCTTTAAAATTTAAAGCGATAGCAAGGAATATCTCGGAAATTCCAAATATAAAACAAAAAATGTATTTGACATGAACCATGTGCTTTAACGAGATAGTAAGTAAGATAGTGTGTAGTAATATTTTGTATACATTATTTAAGTAAAGGTCATCCATAATAAAGAGAGACTATTCCCAGGAAATTCAAGGTTTTATACATAGTAAAAGCCTCTTAAATATGGTATTTTAAACAGAGTTGTAGTGTCGAGTAAATAAACAAATATTGACTTAAAAAAAAGTTTGAGAAAAGATAACATTTAGAAACATTTCCAAGTAAAGGGTAGTTTATTTCGGGGGATTTTCTTGAAACTCTTCGTGTAACATTCTTGGAAGATGTTGGACTTAAAATATCAAATTTGGTATGTAGCCAAGTTTTCGTTCTTTAGTTATGCTGTTCACTAGTACATATATTTTCCTTAAAGAGGTTTGTTTATATCTATTCAGGGGGACACCACAAATGATATAAATTCTCGTGGAGATCGAGGTCGAATGATATTTGTCTGGACTATATCATAAATAAAATATTAATTTAAATACTATAACGCAGAAAATGTCAAATTATATATATATAAGTCTGATGATTTCCATTCACATAACTTCCTCTACATCTCTACAATAAATTATTATTAAACAAACTATTCTATTTACTCAATGCTAATCGAGAAAAAAAAAATAGCAGAAAGAGTCTTAAGTAAGTAGCCGGGAAATAAGGGAGTACCATAGGCTAAAGCGATAGGCAAATCTTTTAAAATCGGGTTGCTATGTGATTGAAGTTCCTTTGTTTGTCTGAACAGGATTGCCTGACAAATTCCCGTATGCGAAAAGTATAAGTATTTTAAAACTGAAACCAAAAACAACGAATAATTAAAATCCTCCATAAACAAATTATATATAACATAAATTGTGTGATTTAACGAGCTCTACATTTTTTGTGAAGTAAGTTTTTGTCTATCTTTTACGGTTTACTTGTTATGCAAAATTCAAGAACATTCATGTTCCCAGAAAATTCAAGATATACTTTTATTTGTGAAGTGACTTTAATAATTGGCATTTTAATCAAAATCGTTAGAGCCATTTTTAGAAGCACAACATTTTCGAAAAATTCTCCATGTAAAAGATAGTTTGGGGTGGGGTAATTCTTTTCAAAACCTTCATGTCGTATCCTTGAGAGATATAAATTTGAGTACTACAAAGTCACACACAGACGGACTGACACACACGCGCGAGGATCTTTTTCTGAAGTTTAGTGTTAAAGGTCTTTTCGTTTTTTAGCTATGCTGTCCACACACACACTGCTTTTTCTATAATTACTTTTAAACATGTCCGACTTTTTTATCGACGCCGAAGATATAAAACAATTATAGGTAAATATAATTAATTGGCTTAAATTTTCTTTCCGAGGTGGAGGAATTATTGTAACAAATGATATATTTCTTTTGATAGTGTTTAACGCCCACTTTTAATAGTTGTGGCACCGCAGATGACACCGGTGATGCATGGAATGAAGATGGAGCGGTGGAATTGATAGCAAGGGAAAGCGGAGAACCCGGAGAAAACACACCCCTGCGCCGCTTTTTCCACTACAAATCTCACATGAGGTCACTTGGGATCGAACCCTGGCCGTCAAGTTGAGAAGCGAGTGGCCTAACCACTCGATCAAGGCGCGATTAAATGGTAAATCAAATCAATAGGCAACTGCATTAAAGTGTAACGTTGCAGATATCTCATAACGGGCAGATAATAATGGGCGAACACATTATGCTTGCAAATAGACGTGAATACTCAAGAGTCTGTGTCAAGTTAGTTCAGTCCTGATGTCAACAACAAGGCGGAGCTGGCTCAACTCGCCGCGTGTTAACGGTACATGTGCGCACATAAGTTTTGCAACACTATCGATATATATCGGCAGCCTGTGGAGAGTACTTTGAGAAATGTGGCAATTCTGTGTCAGAATGTGCTGCATGCAAAATTGTATTTAGAGTCGATGGTTCATTTCTGAAAAAACAATCATAAACTTTACCGCGAATAGCACTTTTCGCAAAATCATCGTATTTCTCCGAACGTCTTTTATATTTTCGCGATTTTCCCGGTGTTCTTAGACTTCCGGATGCTTGCTGTTCCATTCTAACACTATGCACACTAAATGCAGAAACGCCAAGGAGATCACCCGTTTCTTTTTCCATATTCTTTATGGCCGATTCGGCCTTTCTTTAAGCACCGCGAAACAATGCGCGACACTTTTTAAAGGCTTGCCTCGGTTGTATTTTATTACGGCTAATCATCTATGATCAAAAGTTTACTGCTTTTAAACTGCATATAGCAAGTCCCCTGGGCTTGTGAGGCATGCGAGATGTACAGGAAATACAGTCTTAAATAACACATTATCAGAAGCGACCTTGCACTATAAACAATAACAGCTTAATCAGCATTCACCTCGAGAATTACCGGTTGTTTAAGAGAGCTGTCTGGTACAGGCTTGTAACTTATTGTGCATATAATACCAATGTTCTTTAGTAATATAAGTTAGCTGCATTTTATTTAAAGTAATAAGTTAATGAAGTCAATATATAATGTCGCCGGTCTTCTGTCTAATCTATATGTTTTTTTATAGAATGTGTACGTCTGTTGTAAATATTCCTTTCAGAATTCACGAACCCAGAGCCATCTGCTTGGTATGTGTCGGATATGGATAAAATGTCGGACTATTACCTTTTATAAGAATCGAAGCATTGCATACTTTTCTCTTCGAAACAAACTCGCGCAGAGCAGTGATCTGAAAACTATTACAGTACTGTACTTTTAGGAGGCTGTTACAATATGCATCCACGTAAAAGTTAACACCCATTACCTTCCCTGAACCAATCAACAGCCTAGCGCTCTTTTGCTTCAATATCTCTCTCTCTCTCTCTCTCTCTTTCTCTCTCTCTCTCTCTTCCCTCAGGACTGAACTAACTTGAGACAGATAATAGTTTGGTAATACAAAGAGTGGGGGGGAAAGAGGTGGAGTCTTCAAGCGATAGCCATGCAGGAAGATAGCAGAGGGAAGCCGGGATGACACGTCACACAGCAAACACTTGCATATTATTTATTAGTAGACATCGGTTTGTGGGTACCAAAGATATCCAACAAATGTGTGCATTTATGCGTTCAAAGTTTTATTATGTACTCTATAATTACTTTCTCTAGCATCTATGAAGTATATACATAGTAGATATAGAAGGTATTGTATTCCGCCCAAAAATTGGGTACCGCTTTCACTGGAAATACATGTTTTCAGACTCCCTGAATCCAAAAAAGCAAACAAAACAATATATATTGGTAGAGTTAACCGTTTTAGAGATATTCCGGATTATTAGTTTCAATTTAAGCTGTTTAAACTTTTCTCAAATAATAAGTCATCTTTGGTTTCATACCTCTTTTGTTTTATTGCTAGTAGAGCGTTATAATAACCGAATTTCATTATTTCATAACTAGCGATAGTTTTTTTTTAAACGATTTGACAATCGCTATAGGCTAATGTATGCCTTTATTTCTCTTCTACTTACAAGGAAGTAAGTCATGAGACCATTTCTGTTAATATTCATCTCGATTAGCATGGTGTATATAAATTAATAATCTTTTGTAAGAATATGTTGGGTATTTGTTTACGAGGTGTTGAGAATTCGCCTAACTGAATACGATCTAATTCAGATTTAATTTTACGGACCGAACTAAACGATAAAACGGTTTTGCAGACTTGAATTTAATAAGGATCCCTCTGCAGCTTTCTCAATCATGAATCGATACACATTAGCAATCACTTCTGGTGTTTGCTTGTGCAAGACTTTTCCTTGTAATTTATGGTGGCATTGTTTGGTCTATTTTTATCACCGCTATGCGTCAAAAGAAGCGATACTCGCGTTATCGTGGTGCAGGACAGGCTTAAGCTACATTCACAATGAAATGCAAGCGCAGACGTAACGTAAGCGCAAGACTCATATTATTTAATGCAAGCATTCACATAGAGACAGGCAAGACGCAACGCAAAGCAGTGCAACGCAAGAGTTTGCAAACTTCAAACTTTATCCTTGTGTTGCATGCAAAGCGCATTCTGCTTCTCTTCTCTATGCATTGCCTATGAATTCAATAAGAAACGATCGCACTGCAAGATTTTACAGGGGCTGCTGTACATGCATGCTCTTCTATTTGGCCGTGTAGCTTCATCACTTACTGAAGTCTCTCTGCTTGTAGTATTTTCAATAATTTTGAATGAGCCATTATTGTGATGTCACTGCCGCGAACGTCAGTTGTTATTATGTAATTTTATAACATATTTATTTGTAAAAGATTGAGTGAAATTTCTTATGTTGTATTGTTGGTTATGTTATTCAGTTTGTAACTAGCGGAGCGCTTGGAAGATATTCGCATGTACTTGCGGATCTAGAAACCCGTGACAACTTCTTGCTTTGCGCTTACAATGCATTGTGAAGGATGTCTCCTTGCGTCTGCGCTTGTAGTTCACTGTGAACGCAGCATGCTCCTCGTTATGTGATTGCAAATGTCCAGCCTACCTCAGCATCAGTTCAGGCCACTGCGCATCATGTTGACAGTGTTCACGTCTATTTGCAAGTACAATACTACCTTCATTTGTCACATCTTCACGACCCTGGTTATCCGAAATCTAACAGGCCCAGCTGTACATTTAAATAGCAACTGTCAAATGGAAATAATTATTGGAATACAGCTTCATTACTACACATTGCAAACTGGGATGGATCTGCCCAAACCTACACCTCTGACTAGCTTATGTGAGATATCCCCCAGATCCATGCCGGTCCCCATGGCCGCGCTCGCTAAAGCGTCTCGCTTTGGTGCTTCGCAGCGCGGGGGATCATGGGTTCGAGATCCGCCTTGGGCATGGGTGTTATATGTTTGTGTGTGTAAAAAGTAATTCAGTAATCATACGGTAATCACAGTAATCAAATTAGGTAAATAAAAAGTAGGGTATACAGTGTCGGAGTCCCGATCAGACTCCGGAACTGTATTTTATATATATATATATATATATATATATATATATATATATATATATATATATAAATGGTATTGTTGGAGTCCAAAATGGTACTCTCATTCAATACGGACACCGCCCGCTAGGTGCCTCCACTTCAGAAACGAGTCCAGTCTTTGTTTGGTGGAATGAGGTTAGCCCCGAAGGTCAGAGTTCATGTGGGGAGCGTTAGAAAGCAACAGCATTAAATAAGATCGGTGGCCGAGGTTTTATGTAATATAACCACTCCGTCCGGTGCCATTAGAAACTGCCGTCTTCTCTCCTCAAGATGTCCTCCACAGCCGAGCAAGTAACCAAAGTGTTAACAATGTTATTGTTCGACCACAGTCAACACCACCTAAAGAGAAAGCCTTGCACTACGAAATACATCACACCTTTGGGCTTTTGATGGGTTTGTCAAATCAGTACGTGCACAAAATTTAATGCAGTCTGCGCAGAAGCATAAATTCCCAGTGCAGAATCATCGTTAATAATTAGGGGTGGTGATTTTTCGCAAATGCGTTATAGCGCACTGTACTCTTGTATTTTCATTTTTTTCGACCTCAGAATGACATTTTAATGTGTTTGAAAGTGCGATAAAATGCGAAATGAACTCAAAATGCGAAAATTATACAAAAATGCTGTATAAATGCGAATCGCCGTTTTTGAAAATTTACTTTCTTTATTTTCTTCCAGAAATTGCATCTGATGAGTTTGTGTACCCTTGGAATGTTTATGTTTCTCACACACTTGTCCACCGTACTGATCTGGAATGCGGGACTAATTCCCTCATCTGTTTGTAAAATACATATTATAAGTCTGAACTTGGCATACACAAGTAAATCAACGTTAGTTATCAAATTTAAATAACAATCACATTTTCCTGTTAACAAATATTAAACAAATGACTCTACTTCACTTACAAGAATTTGCGCATAAATTTGTATTCAAAAAATGAGAATAAAAAATCATGTCCTCAAATGAGGACACTGGCCTTATGTACACATTATTGACACGTGATTTTTATCTCTTATGCTTACTGTTTATGTCAACAATATTTTATTATTTTGTCATTATTGTGAGTATTAGTGTCATTGTTATTGTTGAGAGTTAATGTGATATTAATGTCACTTTAAAGTTTTATCTGTTTATCAGAATAAATTCAAGATGTAAAGGGTAGTTGGAGGTGGGGGATTTCTTTTAAAATGTACATGTCGCATCCTTGGAAGATACTAAACTTAAATACCAAGGTTGGTATTCAACGGTCTTTTCCTTTTTGAGCTATGCTTTTTTTTTTTTTTCCACAGACACACACACGGACCTTTTTTCTGAAAATATATGTATATATATATATTTTTTTTTAATTTAGAGGGTCCTATAACATGTATTTCCGGTGAAATCTCGGTATTGAATTTTGGGGTGCAATACAGTATGCACTATTAGTACACGTGTAGAGAAAGTAAAATGTCGTCACAATGATGCAATAACGCGTT
Source organism: Hymenopus coronatus (assembly GCA_030762935.1). Lineage (NCBI taxonomy): Eukaryota > Metazoa > Arthropoda > Insecta > Mantodea > Hymenopodidae > Hymenopus > Hymenopus coronatus. The sequence goes on along the minus strand of CM060881.1, from coordinate 169,131,913 downwards.
CCAATTTCTTCGTTAATGTTCATACAACAAGTTCGGGTGTTTTCCTTCACTATGACATCATGTATTGCTGATAAAGGTTCTCTCACACTCGGCTTACACCACAGCATGTATTCTGTTATATTGCTGTTCTCCCTACAGTTTCCTTACAAGTTTGTTTCTTTGCACATAAATACTTTTGAAATAAAGTAATAAACATTGCTTTTAGCTTGGTAATAAGGTTTAAGAGATGTTACCCCAAGTCAGGGTTGTATGTCGTCCTCCGTGGTCTAATGATTACCATGCTGACTTCATATATGGATTTTTTTCGGGCGTAAACATCCTTAGCATGGCTTCCTTCGGAAGGAAGTAAAGCCGTTGGTCCCGTGTCGAAGATTTACGGCACGTAAAAGAACCTCAAGTCTGATAGAGGCCTCTGAGCAAAATTAAGCGGTCTTTCACTCCCAGTGTAGTCTGTTTGTAGAACAGTTATAGAAAGTCATGCGAGTGTAACACATCAGATTTTTTTTTTTTTTTTTTTTTTTTTTTGTAGGCAGTGTGGCCGCTACAACGCAAGCAAACAAATTCGTTTCGTCCTTCCATAGATACCTCCCTCTGGTGCAGTGCTACCAATCTGTCATCGTTGTGAGTAAGCAATCTGAAGAAGCTTTGGTTGACTGGTTGTCCAACATGGAAAGCAATCTGAAAAAAATTACAAAGAAAAACAGCTAGTGATTTATTAGAAGAACACGGTTGCAAAGAATCCGGTGTATATCCTATTTGATGTACACTCTCGAGAATTCTTTGGCCCTATTTCAAATTCTTTTTCCATACCGCAAAGCAGTAATGGCTCATTCACATAGAAAAGTTAACGCAAACGCAACAAGAACACTGATCAGGTTAATAAATGAGACCATTCACTATCAATTTCATTAACGTGAACATTGTCACCAGACGCTAACGTCAAAGATTGCAATCTCCAAGCTTTAGCGTTCATTTTGACGTGATTCAAGCGGAAAAACAAAACACTATCGCACGGCACAACAACAAAAGCGTACATATGGAGTCATATGACGAGAAATTGATTATTTATTTCAAAATCATCGTTATTTATATTACAAAAAGCATAAGTCACACAAAGATAATTTACTGAAACAAAATATTTGGAAACAGATTGCCAGTGAAATGAATTATTGTGAAGGTAGGTTTCAATAATATGTTTGCTTGTTACTGAGAAACTTACGTTATGTTATAAGCTATCGGTTTTTCTTTCATGTACGGAATAAAATATCATAATAAATTATAGCATCATTTGACATTAAAATATTAGTTCAGTATATTATTTTTTCAATTATTTTAAGTGTTAAGTTATTCTGAAAATGTCAATATAGGATCGTTTGATGAAATGTTAATAGGTTAGTACAAATTTCGTTAAAACATAAAACATATCGCACGTCTAAATGTCTTTGATTTCGTCAATACTTGAGTCTCCATTTTAATCGCATTCACACTTCAGTTGTTTTATTTTAGTGTTGACATTAACATTAACGTTATTATGATTGTGGATGGCAAAGCCAATTTCATGTTCATGTCACACTTTTATGTATTGGCGTTTGCGTTAACTTTTCTATGTGAATGGGTCATACGGATGCTGGACTCGTTTCTAGCTAACCGAATTATAAACTCATGTACCCAAGTTCATTGGATAATATCTAAAATCATTGGAAGAGTGCACTTTTTGTCTCATTTAATACTAAATACATGGTAACATCTATTATTATTATTATTGTTGTTGTTATTATTATTATATTATTATTATTATTATTATTATTATTATTATTATTATTATTATTATTATTATTATTATTATTATTATCATTATTATTATTGTTGTTATTATTATTATTATTATATTATTATTATTCCGTTCTTTCATACAATAGTGGAATCATATTGCGTTTTTCCTTTCTGATAGCTGTATGTCATACAAAGTGTAAGCCATCATTTGAGAAGCATGGAGTTTGATGACTGAATAATGATAGGTGTTCTATTCCAAGGCAGATTTGAGCCTCTTAAGCTGGGCCGTCCTGAGTTGCAATTTTTCGTTTCTTTCTGCATTCTTGAACCAATAATGAGAATTTATTACGGTTACCGAAGAACGTTCAAATACGCAGGAAATGGAACATCTGGGTCCCTTTGCATGTAAGACAGAAACATTGACAATCGCGCCATTACGGAATTTATAATAAAATATTATACTTTGACACCTTTGTACTATAGAATTTCAAATAATGCTTTATTTTAATAACTTTACCTGATTGTTTTGTAATATATGCCTAATAGTGATTCAGATTTACATAATCAATCTACTCCTTTAATCCAAACGTGTCCAACTTATTCATCAAGAAATAATCAGGCTGATAATAAGTTAATCTGTAGAGAAGGAGCAAACTATTCAGTGTGAGATTTTTTAAAGATTACTCGCTAAATCTGAAACCTTAACCTTTAGTGGGTGTTCAAAGTATTTCATTAATTTCTGTAAACTGTAACGGCTGCACAATGTCCAAAATATAGGTTACAATGAAACTGTGGAGCAATTTAGATTTACGAGTGAAATTGTCTTCATTTTCCGGATCAAAAATGCTTATCATACTAGTGAAGCAGTTTGAACCCTTTAAAGTGGCAAGTGTTTGTTCCAGAAGGACAGAGATATTGAGTCAAAGACTTGAGGTTAGAGATCGTCACGGATTGGTGAACCACTCCATGGGAGGCACAATCAAAGAGCTATCACCCGATGGGCCAATGGCTTTGAACTATATCCATTAAAAAGAGAACTCATAAAGATATAATGAAAGTTGGTTTCCTGGAATTTAATGCATGATTCTACAAACTTCTTTTTAACTTTAACACCAAATCGATTTGACAATACGCCTGCAGTAGAGATGTTCAGTTAGGCACAGCTTCGCACAGATGGATAAAAATTTTATTAAAAATAGAAAATCAATCTTTACACAAAATAGAGGTTGCACTCTCCTTGTAGGGTTGTGAAAACACAAGGAAACGGTACATTAAAATGCACAATTGCTGACATGAATGTATTGACAAGAGTTGCAGAAGACGGGTAGGCAATGTGTAATGTGTAATTGTTAACTGCTATATAAAAGAGTATGACGGTGTAATAAATAGCGAAGTTACCAACAGTATACAGTCGCTTTACAAACCTCCTCAGCCTGTTACAACTCCTGGTTAAATGCGGCTCTATAGTATAGTTACTGAACATCTTAGTTTTGGGACAGCGATCCTAGTTCTGCAGTACGAACCGCAGAGTACCTCATTTCAAACATTTTACCGAACATTTTTTGGGCATTCAAATATTTTTACACTTGTCTAAAATCATAATCTGATTATAAAATGTTTAAAATGCTTAATTCCATAGGACTCGAGGAAGAACTAATCCAAAACATTGATAGAGGAGCGGTTTATTGTGGATAAAGTAAAGCACAAAATGAAAACCGCCCGTGAGAAAAATCCAGTATATTAGAAGATGGTAAATATTAAACATCGTTACAAGGGTCGCCCTCCGTGGGGTAAGGGCGTGTGAGTCTGGTAGGCTCATGGTGAGCCTAGGTGTTGTTGCCGTGTAAGGGTTTAACCACGGAATGAGGTGGAGGTTGAGGTTATAATTTTGAGGTTTCGAGTGTTGATGTCAAGGAGGTAGCGCTAGATAGGATCCTCGAGCGGTTGCATTTTTTCAGGAGCAGCATCCTTTCTTCTGCTCCGCTGGTGTTTAATTTTGAAAATTGTTATGTTGGTTAATTTTGATAGACCACTCCCAATGGGAGAGGGGGGGGGAGTACTTAGTTCAGCTATTTCGCTGTTGGCTGCCTTGAAGCCGTTGTTACCGGGGTGACCGCAAGCCATGCGGGGAACCCGAAACCGCCTCTTTCGGCGTTCAGTGGGTAAGTACTCCCCCAGCGATCTGACTAATGCGTTCTTATGTTCGCCCAATCTGGCGTAGAATTTCTGAGCCCGGCGCCTAATGACATCTTCCACATATGGGAGGGCCGAAGCTTCATGAAGTAGCCTCGACATACAGAATATATGGACCGGAGTCCTCTATTCTGTACCCGCAGTAACCAGAGAAGCCAGGACCAGAGAAGCCCCACACTTCGCAGGCGTAGAGCATCAGGGGGATTACGAGCGCCTTGAAAAGACGTCACTTTAAGTGAACCGGCATTTGGGAGCCAGTACTGGGTAAAGGGAGGCCACCGCCCCCTTCGCTCTGTCCGACGTTCTCCGCACGTGTTCACGAAAAGTTAGGCCCTTATCAAGAGTGACGCCCAGGTATTTGATGGAATTTCCACTCTATCCTCTGGCTCTGATAGGAAAAGTTGGGTATCTGGTCTATTGCGGGGCGTTTTCTGGAGAACAGAACAGCATGACTTTTGCCCGGTTAACGGACATCCGCCACTGTCTGCATTAGTCCTGGACGAGACGGAGGTGTCTCTGTATGGGATTGAAGGCTCTGCACATGTTCCTGTCAGTGCGGTAGAGCAGGACGCCATCAGCAAACTGGGCCATGTTGACGCCCTGCACTGTAGGGAAGTCCGCCATAAAGAGGCTAAACAGGAGGGTGATAATACAGAGCCTTCGGAGACTCCGCCTCGTAGGGGTTTTGGTGTAGATGTTTGCCCCGCAATCGCTACTACGAAGGTGCGTTGGTGTAGGAAGATGTGTATGATGTTAATAAGCTGTGTATGTAGGCCAATCTGGATGAGTTTAAACAGGAGTCCCTTATGCCAGGTGGTTGAGAAGGCCCTCTCGACGTCCAATGACACCGCCGGCGTGAAGGCCCCGTCCTGGAACCCCAGGGCGGGAGCCTCCACCACCCGCAGCAGCTGTTGGGTGGTCGAGTGCCCAGGACGAAATCCAAACTGATGGAGTGGGATGGCTTCGAGAGGGGGAAGGAGGCTAATGGAGCGGTAGCTGGAAGGAAGTGCAGGATCCTTACCAGGCTTCAAAATGCACACCACCCGTGCCACCTTCCACTCGCGCGGAAAGTGGCCTAGGTGAGGCACACGTTGAATACCTTGGTGAGGAACAGCACTGCTCTGAAGGAAGGTTGTATGGCGGGTGTCAGCTCGTCCTGCCGGCAAGCCTTTTTGGTGTTGAGACGCCGGGGTGCACCCTTGGACTACACTAGGGCGGATGACTGGAAGGGGATTCTCCGCTTCATGAGGCTGTTGCCGCAAGTAGCGGTCAACTTCCTCATGAACGCGGGCAATGAAGAGTGCGTCCTGGGGGTCCTCTCTCGGCCTGCAAGTATCCTCTATGTAGTTCGCAAGCACATTTTCTTTGGCTTGTGGTTCATAAACAAGGCCAAGATTGCCTTGAAGTGCGGAGTGGTACTGATTCCGTTGGCGTCGGAGACTTTTTTGCGATTCGCCAGACGTCGCCACCCTCCAAGGTCTTGCACGGCCATTGTGGCCACCCACGCTTGCACTCGTTGCTCGCGTTGCTAACTTAATATACCCAAACCCGGCGGTGAACGATGGATTTTTTCGAGGCAAAAATCCGTAGCATGGCTTCCTTCGGAAGGGAAGTAAAGGCATTTGTTCCGTGTCGTAGATTTACGGCACGTAAAAGAACCTCAAATCTGAAAAAGAGGCTCTGAGTAAAATTAAGCAGTCTTTCACGCCCAGTATAGCATGGAACGCTAAGACCACAGCAGTTAAGAGCACCCATAAATAAAACTCCATTTGCATTTCATTAAAATAATGCTTATAACGCAATATCGTGTGCAACATTTTATGTTTGCTCCTATAATAGCATGTGAAGAGGGTTTTTAAACTATAAACATTATTTAAATAACAATGCTTCAAATGTGAAAGGTTTAAATGTCTGATGCTGCTATAAATTGTAATGAATTGGAAAATTAAACAGACGTTGAACATGTAGACATTTATTTACTTTTATGTTGTATAAATTTATTTCATGAAGGTTGTTGTATTCTATTAATTATGTTATTCTCCAGTTTACAGAACGATATGTTAATAATTTAGAGCGTATTATAAAAACATGATTGTACACCTCTGTGGCAGCTGGCCTTGTTTACTGGCTCAGTTAGCTCACTGCTGCACTCGTTGAATATCAAGTCATCATTCAGTAAATAATCTGATGTGTTCCATTCACATGACTTTTTCTGCATCTCTGCAACAAATTATTGTTAAAAAGCTTATGCTTCTATTCACTTCATGCTAATCGAGAAAAAATTAGCAGAAATAGTCTTATTACTTGCTTCCTTGTAAGTAGAAGCGAAATAAGGGAGTACCTTAGGTTGAAGTGATAGTCAAAAGCTGGTTGCTATGTAACTGAAGTTCCTTTGTTTGTAAGGACAGGAGTTGACAAATTCCAGTATGAGAAAAGTATGTTTTTCAAAGCTGAAACCAAAAAACAGGAATATCTAAAAAACGATCAACTCCACGAAAAAAATGTAAATGGCATAAATTATGTGTTTTATCCTGAACTACATTTTTTGAGTAGCGAGTTTTTGTCTATCTCTTGCGGTTTACCAATTATACAAAATTCAATAAAAATCATCCAAAATAAAGAAGTCTTTAGAGGCTATTCCCAAAAAATTAAAGATATACATTTTATTTGGCAAGTAAATATCTTTAATATACGATATTTTAATCAAAATCGTTAGAGCCATTATTGAGAAAATCAAAATTTTTGAAAAAAGTTACTTGTAAAGGGTAGTTTGGAATGCGGGGATTTTTCTCAAAATCTTCGTGTCGCATCACTGGAAGACACTAAACTTAAATACCAAGTTGGATATTTTACCGACTTTTCGTTTTTAAGTTATCGTGTTCACGACACACGGATACACACACGGACCTTTTTCTAAAAATGCTTTTTTTGGATACAGGGAATCCCAAAACATATATTTTCGGTGAAATCACGGTATCGAATTTTTGGGTTAAGTGCAATACCTTCTCTATGCATACGTAAACAGTACGTGTAGTGCAGTACACGGAACAAGCAGTTCACTACTTTTAAGCAGGGATTTCGATCACATTACCAGATTAGTGCTTCTCAGTATTTAAATGATTTTAGACCAACGCTATGCTTAGGACCTTTTTCGAGTTTCGAAGTTTTGCCGCGGTCGGCTTTGTGCTCAATGCATGAATTGACACTCTAGAGCGCTAGTCTTTCTGGCTTTCAGAGGCTCAGAAACGGTGCTAAATTTCACTTTGAGCCAAAATGCCAAAACTGTTTGAATTTCTGATAAGTATACCATCACAATCAACCACTCGAGAGTCGGTCTGGGTGACTCAGTTGATTAGGCATTGGCCTTTTGATCCCAAGGTTGCAGGTTCAAGCCTGGTCCAAACCAATGGTTTTTAAGTGTGATTAAAAGCGACAGTCTCATATCATAAACTTACTGGCATATAAAATAACTCCTGTGGGATGAAAATCCGGTACAGCGGTGGCAATCTCAGTTTCAAAAGGATGGTTTTCTTATAGAGCTACGGATTAGACATCAATTATATTAGTGATGAAAGCAAATGCAAAAAAGTGTTGCGTTAGATTCATATGACTTTCTCTACCTATATATCGAAAGTATTTGCGTCGCCCTCCGTGGTGTAATGGTTACCGTGCTAACTTCGTACACCCAAGGTCGGTGGTTCAAACCCGGCGGAGGACGATGGATTTTTTCGGGCGTAAAAATCCTTAGCATGGCTTCCTTCGGAAGGGAAGTAAAGCCGTTGGTCCCGTGTCGTAGATTTACGGCACGTAAAAGAACCTCAAGCCTGATAGAGAAGCCTCTGAGCAAAATTAAGCGGTCTTTCACGCCCAGTATAGAATGGGACGCTAAGAACCACATCAGTTAAAGAGCGTCCATAAATAACACGCCATTTTTTTGTGAAAGTATTTGCAGAAATACATTTACTGCACACCTCCTTGTAAATATTAGGGAAATAAGGGCTCACACTAGACTAAAGTGATATTCAACATTTTCAAGAGATGGTCGCTATGTGATGAATTGACATTCCCCTCTCTTTGCCTGGCGGAGAGGAAGAAACAATAATAAGGATTTTGCATTTTAGAAAAGTATAAGTATTTTAAAATGAAGGCAATGCCTAGGAATACCTCCGAAGCAATTAATTAAAACTTATTTGACATGAATTATGTGTTATAAGGAGATGCACAGTTTCTCTGTCTCATGGTTTACCAGTTGTGGAAGTCATCCAGGAAGAGCAAGACATCTGAGCCATTCCCAGAACATTCAAGATATGCATTTCATTTAGCACAGCATAATATTTTAATAAGTCGTTAAAGCCATTTCTTAGAAATCCAAAAATTTCATAAAGGATAGTTTGGGGTGGGAGATTTTCTTGTAAACCCTCACGTCGCATGCTTGGAAAATGCTGAATTTGTATATTAAGTTTGGTGTTTTACCGACTTTTCGTTTATTCACAGGTGCACACACAGGGAACGTTTTCTAAAAAGTTTTTTATATTCGGGGACCTCAAAACATGCATTCCAATAAAATATCGGCATAGCATTTTTTAGTGGAACACAATAACTATCTAGCTTCTCTCCTTACTATTTAAATTATATGTACATAGTAGAGAAAGTAAAATTGTTTGAAGCTCTTACTAAATTCCCTGGCACTGCACTCTAAGCTGCCTTCATCTTTTCCCTTTTCTACATAAAATCTAATATTCCGTGTTATATGGAATCTAGCACTGCTGGCAAGTTAGTCTTTCGCTTGCTTAAATTCACCCCCGCCCGCTTTGCTTGTTTTGGTACTGTGATGAAAAATTGAAAACCATTGAGCCTTAAAAAGTTAAAATATTTATATTTTTAATAGATATAATTTCATATGTTAGCTAGTGGCTCTTTTATTCAATTTATAAAATAGTAAAAATCTGATGTGTTCCATTCACATGGCTTTCTCTACATCTCTGCAACAAATTACTGATAAAAAGCCTATTCTCATATTTACTTAATGATAATCGAGAAAAAAATCATTCAGAAATAGTCTTATTACTTGTATCCTTGAAGGTAAAAGCGAAATAAGAGTGTACCATAGGCTAAACTGACAGTCAAAGGCTGGTTGCTATGTGACTGAAGTTCCTTTGTTTGTATGGACAGTAGTTCACAGATTCCTGTATGAGAAAAGTATGTTTTTCAAAGCTGAAACCAAAAAACAGGAATATCTAAAAAACGATCAACTCCACGAAAAAAATGTAAATGGCATAAATTATGTGTTTTATCCTGAACTACATTTTTTGAGTAGCGAGTTTTTGTCTATCTCTTGCGGTTTACCAATTATACAAAATTCAATAAAAATCATCCAAAATAAAGAAGTCTTTAGAGGCTATTCCCAAAAAATTAAAGATATACATTTTATTTGGCAAGTAAATATCTTTAATATACGATATTTTAATCAAAATCGTTAGAGCCATTATTGAGAAAATCAAAATTTTTGAAAAAAGTTACTTGTAAAGGGTAGTTTGGAATGCGGGGATTTTTCTCAAAATCTTCGTGTCGCATCACTGGAAGACACTAAACTTAAATACCAAGTTGGATATTTTACCGACTTTTCGTTTTTAAGTTATCGTGTTCACGACACACGGATACACACACGGACCTTTTTCTAAAAATGCTTTTTTTGGATACAGGGAATCCCAAAACATATATTTTCGGTGAAATCACGGTATCGAATTTTTGGGTTAAGTGCAATACCTTCTCTATGCATACGTAAACAGTACGTGTAGTGCAGTACACGGAACAAGCAGTTCACTACTTTTAAGCAGGGATTTCGATCACATTACCAGATTAGTGCTTCTCAGTATTTAAATGATTTTAGACCAACGCTATGCTTAGGACCTTTTTCGAGTTTCGAAGTTTTGCCGCGGTCGGCTTTGTGCTCAATGCATGAATTGACACTCTAGAGCGCTAGTCTTTCTGGCTTTCAGAGGCTCAGAAACGGTGCTAAATTTCACTTTGAGCCAAAATGCCAAAACTGTTTGAATTTCTGATAAGTATACCATCACAATCAACCACTCGAGAGTCGGTCTGGGTGACTCAGTTGATTAGGCATTGGCCTTTTGATCCCAAGGTTGCAGGTTCAAGCCTGGTCCAAACCAATGGTTTTTAAGTGTGATTAAAAGCGACAGTCTCATATCATAAACTTACTGGCATATAAAATAACTCCTGTGGGATGAAAATCCGGTACAGCGGTGGCAATCTCAGTTTCAAAAGGATGGTTTTCTTATAGAGCTACGGATTAGACATCAATTATATTAGTGATGAAAGCAAATGCAAAAAAGTGTTGCGTTAGATTCATATGACTTTCTCTACCTATATATCGAAAGTATTTGCGTCGCCCTCCGTGGTGTAATGGTTACCGTGCTAACTTCGTACACCCAAGGTCGGTGGTTCAAACCCGGCGGAGGACGATGGATTTTTTCGGGCGTAAAAATCCTTAGCATGGCTTCCTTCGGAAGGGAAGTAAAGCCGTTGGTCCCGTGTCGTAGATTTACGGCACGTAAAAGAACCTCAAGCCTGATAGAGAAGCCTCTGAGCAAAATTAAGCGGTCTTTCACGCCCAGTATAGAATGGGACGCTAAGAACCACATCAGTTAAAGAGCGTCCATAAATAACACGCCATTTTTTTGTGAAAGTATTTGCAGAAATACATTTACTGCACACCTCCTTGTAAATATTAGGGAAATAAGGGCTCACACTAGACTAAAGTGATATTCAACATTTTCAAGAGATGGTCGCTATGTGATGAATTGACATTCCCCTCTCTTTGCCTGGCGGAGAGGAAGAAACAATAATAAGGATTTTGCATTTTAGAAAAGTATAAGTATTTTAAAATGAAGGCAATGCCTAGGAATACCTCCGAAGCAATTAATTAAAACTTATTTGACATGAATTATGTGTTATAAGGAGATGCACAGTTTCTCTGTCTCATGGTTTACCAGTTGTGGAAGTCATCCAGGAAGAGCAAGACATCTGAGCCATTCCCAGAACATTCAAGATATGCATTTCATTTAGCACAGCATAATATTTTAATAAGTCGTTAAAGCCATTTCTTAGAAATCCAAAAATTTCATAAAGGATAGTTTGGGGTGGGAGATTTTCTTGTAAACCCTCACGTCGCATGCTTGGAAAATGCTGAATTTGTATATTAAGTTTGGTGTTTTACCGACTTTTCGTTTATTCACAGGTGCACACACAGGGAACGTTTTCTAAAAAGTTTTTTATATTCGGGGACCTCAAAACATGCATTCCAATAAAATATCGGCATAGCATTTTTTAGTGGAACACAATAACTATCTAGCTTCTCTCCTTACTATTTAAATTATATGTACATAGTAGAGAAAGTAAAATTGTTTGAAGCTCTTACTAAATTCCCTGGCACTGCACTCTAAGCTGCCTTCATCTTTTCCCTTTTCTACATAAAATCTAATATTCCGTGTTATATGGAATCTAGCACTGCTGGCAAGTTAGTCTTTCGCTTGCTTAAATTCACCCCCGCCCGCTTTGCTTGTTTTGGTACTGTGATGAAAAATTGAAAACCATTGAGCCTTAAAAAGTTAAAATATTTATATTTTTAATAGATATAATTTCATATGTTAGCTAGTGGCTCTTTTATTCAATTTATAAAATAGTAAAAATCTGATGTGTTCCATTCACATGGCTTTCTCTACATCTCTGCAACAAATTACTGATAAAAAGCCTATTCTCATATTTACTTAATGATAATCGAGAAAAAAATCATTCAGAAATAGTCTTATTACTTGTATCCTTGAAGGTAAAAGCGAAATAAGAGTGTACCATAGGCTAAACTGACAGTCAAAGGCTGGTTGCTATGTGACTGAAGTTCCTTTGTTTGTATGGACAGTAGTTCACAGATTCCTGTATGAGAAAAGTATGTTTTTCAAAGCTGAAACCAAAAAACAGGAATATCTAAAAAACGATCAACTCCACGAAAAAAATGTAAATGGCATAAATTATGTGTTTTATCCTGAACTACATTTTTTGAGTAGCGAGTTTTTGTCTATCTCTTGCGGTTTACCAATTATACAAAATTCAATAAAAATCATCCAAAATAAAGAAGTCTTTAGAGGCTATTCCCAAAAAATTAAAGATATACATTTTATTTGGCAAGTAAATATCTTTAATATACGATATTTTAATCAAAATCGTTAGAGCCATTATTGAGAAAATCAAAATTTTTGAAAAAAGTTACTTGTAAAGGGTAGTTTGGAATGCGGGGATTTTTCTCAAAATCTTCGTGTCGCATCACTGGAAGACACTAAACTTAAATACCAAGTTGGATATTTTACCGACTTTTCGTTTTTAAGTTATCGTGTTCACGACACACGGATACACACACGGACCTTTTTCTAAAAATGCTTTTTTTGGATACAGGGAATCCCAAAACATATATTTTCGGTGAAATCACGGTATCGAATTTTTGGGTTAAGTGCAATACCTTCTCTATGCATACGTAAACAGTACGTGTAGTGCAGTACACGGAACAAGCAGTTCACTACTTTTAAGCAGGGATTTCGATCACATTACCAGATTAGTGCTTCTCAGTATTTAAATGATTTTAGACCAACGCTATGCTTAGGACCTTTTTCGAGTTTCGAAGTTTTGCCGCGGTCGGCTTTGTGCTCAATGCATGAATTGACACTCTAGAGCGCTAGTCTTTCTGGCTTTCAGAGGCTCAGAAACCAAAAGCAAGGGATATCTCAAAAACAACCATCTCCACGAAAAAAAAAAAAATGTATATAACATAAATTATGTGTTTTAATGTGTTTACATTTTCTGTGTGGTAAGTTTTGTTACCGTTTAGCTGTTATGTAAAAATCCGTCAAATTCATCCAAAATAAAGTAGTCTTCAGAGGCTATTCCCAGAAAATTCAAGATACACATATTATTTGTCAAGTAAGTATCTTATATATACGAGATTTTAATCAAAATCGTTAGAGCCATTTTTAAGAAAAACAAAATTTTCGAAATTTTTTCCATGTTAAGTGTAGTATGGGGGGGGGATTTTCTTGAAAATCTTCGTGTCGCATCCTTTGAAGATACCAAACTTAAATACCAAGTTTGATTTTTGAGCTATGCTGCCCACAGACAGACACAGACACACACACACACACACACACACACACACGCGCGCGCGCGCGCGGACATTTTTCTAAAAATTTTTTTTTTGATTCATGGGGTCTCAAAACTTGTATTTCCGGTGAAATCTCGGTATCGAATTTTTGGGTGCATTACAATATCTTCTCTATACACTATGTACATAGTACGCATAGAGAAAGTAAAACTGTGGCCTGCGAATTCCCCATTAATTTTGTTTACTATAATCAACATCTATTACATGGATGAATTGGATAAAATGTCTCTGTTACTTATAGATGTTGCCTTGAAGTTCCTCGTGTTTGAAATTTCAGTCCAGGGACAAATGACAACCAAAATGTGAAGAACAGTGAAATGAGGTCATGAGTTGCTGTTATTTTACTCTAGTAAGAAACCATTTGTGTAACAAAGACTTACCATAAGCATAAAACATTAAATGTAGATACCATTTTTACTTTCTCTGCACGTGCTATGTACATGATGATTTGATGTAAAATTTATTGATAATAAACATGTAATGAGAAATGTAGCTCCGATAACTACATGAAGTGCATAAAAGCTAGTTGCTACAAAGAAAGTTGAACCTATAAAGATAAGGTATTGTATTCCACCAAAAAATTCGATACCGAGATTTCACCGGAAATACGTGTTTTAGGATCCCCTGAATCCAAAAAGAGCATGTTTGGAAAAAGATCCGTGTGTCTGTGAACACGATCTCAAAAACGAAAAAGTCGGTAAAATATCAAACTCGGTATTTAAGTTTAGTATCTTCCAAGGATACCACACGCATTTTGAGTAAAATCCCCCCACCGCAAACTACCCTTGACATGGAAAAAATTTAGAAAACTTTGTTTCGGTCAAAAATGTCACTAACGATTTTGATTAAACTAACGTATATTAAAAATATTTATATGGCAAATAAAATGTATATCTTGAATTTTCTGGGAATAGCCTCTAAAGCCCTCTTTATTCTATGAATTTTTGCGCAACTGGTAAACCGTAAGAGATAGACAGAAACTTACTACACAAAAAATGTAGATCATGTTAAAACACACAATTTATGTCATATACGGTTTTTTTTTTTTTTTTTTTTTTTTTTTTTTTTTTTTTTTTTTTGTTCGTGGAATTGACCATTTCTGAGATATTTCTTGTTTTTTTTTTCAGATTTAACATACTTAAACTTTTCTCACACGGAAAGTTGTATACTCCTGGCCCTGCATTGAAACGGATTTCAGCAACATGACAACCAGCTTTTAAAATATTTGACTATCGCTTTAGCCTATGTACTCCCTTATTTTTCTTCTACTTACAAGGAAGCAAGTAATAAGACAATTTCTGCTAATGTTTATCTCGATTGTCTTAAAGTAGATAGAAGAACATACATTTTAATAAGAATTTGTTACAGCGATGTAGAGAAAGACATGTTTTTATAAATTGAAAGAAAACAATAACCTCAATTTTTAATAAAATACTCTTTTAACTATTCGCTCTTAGCCATAGACTAGTTAATTTACATTTTCTCACATATCCACGACTCTTATTATGGCCTATTAATTTTCCATAAGCATGTAGACGTTTAGTAGAGTGTTTCAATAAACCGCTTCATATATTATGTGTTATTTAGGACTTGTAGAGGGGCCTGAGTAGACTATGTTTTGAATAGGAACCCAACATAGCGTTTCTGTACTACAAAATTTCAAGTATGTATCCGACTAAAAACGACGATGGATGTCAGATAGCGCTGATATTAATTCACCTCTAACCTACCTCTATACTATGCAGGATTGCCAAGTTAATGAAGTTTGTCGTATTTTACACACCGTCAAAGGGTAAATTTTCGCATTCAGCGGATTGTTTTAGAGGATTTATGGATATTTGTCACATATATTTTTCTGTTTCGTTCAATGTTTCAATTATATAATTAGAAACCAGATTTAATGGGATGGGACTGCAAATTAAACTCCCCACTTCCTAGTTCAATCATGGCATGTGCACAATATCAAATGAAACATGACCTATATATATATAGGCTGTTTCAAAACGACACCAAACGAAGATAGAGTCGATTAGCTTACACTTTGACTTGTCCGTAACTTGATGTCGCAACTTTCAAACTCTTCTATTTAAAGTTTTATGTGTGTTTAAAAATCATTTGGGATTAGGCAGTGAAGGAACAACGGTTGCCAAGCGCCACGTAAACAACCTCAGAACGTGTTATACGAAACATAACAAAACCCACATGCTACGTTTTCCATTACTAAGGTGACCTGTGCCGCGTGTCTATCAAACCACCCCTACACCACGCGACTGGGACCTTCGCTGCCAACTGGCCTTTCTCTTGAAGTGGGCCAGGCACGTGCCATTTGGTTATGTACGACTGAATAATCCATGGTGATTTTATGGCAGTTTTTGTGTGCCGAATTTAGAGCTGAAAATTATATTCACGTAAAACGTACGGTATGACCAACAAGGTCCACATCTTCGTTTGGTGTCGTTTTGAAACACCCTGTATGTATGTACGAGGGCTGTAAATAAAGTAGTATCAACATTGATAGAATACAATTTTATTGAACTCACAAGTACAATTGCATCACAACAGCAACACACTCTCAACTGACAGCCCGACCAAAGCACACCACACATTGACACTAGTCACCTGATCGCTCCCATATCCTATTGGGTCATACCCGCACTCCTGTGAATGTGGGGACCATGTTGCCACTACTTTCTTTACAGCCCTCGTATGTATGTATGCATGCATGTATGTATGTATGTATGTATATATATATATATATATTTTTTTTTTTATTTATTATGCTTGCAAATAGACGTGAACAATCTAGTTGTGCAGTACAAAGAGTGGGAGGAAAGGGCGCAGTCCTCAAGCAATGGCCAGCAGCATTGCCGGCCGACCTCAGCATCAGTTGGTGACACTGCGCATCATGTTGACAGTGTTCACGTCTATTTGCAAGATTTAATACCTTCGTGCCCTGCAAACCCTTACACGCCTAGCTACGCAGACCAGATAAAGTGTTGTGAAATGAAGAACTGGTCTGGAGGGCAAGAGACTCCCTAGGTCGCGCGCAATAATTGTTGTAATGGGAAAACAATGAAATTTAAAACAGCTATAACTACGTCATAAGGATACCCGAGTAGGAAATAATTGCAACAACACGTTCTTTATGATCGTCAGCATCTATGTACAGGGATTAGACCTTGAATGTTCTGTTGGAAGTTGAGTAAAATCACTTCATTGACTAGACGGAATTTCATTCCACAACTGAACAAAACAGAAGTAAATATTATCATTGAACTTGAATATCGCATTCCTGCATTTAAAGTGTTTTACGAACAGGATGTAAGCATCACAGAGAGCATAATTCAGCTTTAATTCCGTTTTCTCAGTTTCTTCTCAGTGATTCCATGTATACTTTCTGCTTTTTACTTTAATGCACAAAGTCGTCAACAAGATTTATAAAGAAGGCAGAATGTCTCTGCAATAAAGTGGTCAAAATGCTGAATTAAATATGAAAATTATCCTAGGTTCGATTCTAAGCTGATGAAGCTATTCTTATTCCCCATCGTCAAGAGCCTGGAAATGGGAATGTGATACTGAATGTGTGTTAAGTTAATCGAGAAGTACGGTTTTAATGTGCTTCACCTCAAATTTAAGCAGTCGTTATAGAAGGTCAAAGTGGTAATACCTAATATTACCTAAGGCGGCAAGTAAATAAATAGAAACAAACAAATACATAAAACGATTTAGCACAAAAAAAATGCGAAACTGGATTTTCAGAGATGGTATGTACAGTATAAAAATAAAATAAACGTGAAATTAGATACCTGTATTCCTCTTCAGTAAACTATATTCAAAACGTTAAGTAAACATGTTCTATCAGTATTTGTGGTATATTTGAGTTAGATAAGATAGGTATATTAATATGTGCACCACAGGAGAGTATGGTCTGTGCTTCCTGAAATAATGTATAAACAAATCTAAACTTAGAATCGTTTATTACTTAATATTCTTTATGTTCTAACACTTTTGCAAAATACCTTTTTGCGCCTTGTGGGGTTGTGTTTCAGTCTGAAAATACAGATTTGAAAAATTAACTTAATCGAGATTTAGAGTAATTTTTTTAATTTAGGAAAAATTATAATATTCAATCTAATATTTTAGCACTGCCTTCTAATGCTAATGAAACATATACAAAATAGTTATTGAAATTAGGGTTCTCATTATCTTTGTTAGATGAGAAGGGAAACTAAATACAGGGTTTAGCATAATCTTGCCTTTATTTTCATGGAAACAATTTTTCGCAAAATGCATTTGAGTATAGTCTGTGATATTTCGATGCCACAACTTTGTTACGTCTCAGAGCAGTTAACAACTCACTCAATAACTCTAGTTTATGAATTGGGAACCTAAAATAAATTACCATTTGCTTAGTGACTGAGGAAACCCACGAGAATAAATTGGAATGAATTTGGATGACAAAAGCTACAATTTATTTTTACCGATGGAAAGTGATTTCAGAATAATTTTTCCGGTGGTTGGTACAGTTACGCAGCATAGAAGTGCACCATGTTAATTATTAAACCCTAATACCCTTAAACCACCTCACTTTTAAAAACTTTTAAGCGTACTGAACATATGTCAAAAATCAGTTTGCCCTCCACCTGCCTATGCGCGAGAGGTTTCAATTAGTGACAGCACACCAGCGCCAGCGGTGAGTCTAGGTAATATAATCCCAAGGTCTTTGGGTCCCTGTAAACTTTACATGTGAATATCGCAACATGAGTCGGCAATATGGTTGTATATCAGAGTGGATGTTACTGCTTTGAGTGTTGTCGCTCATGCCCAACATTGCTGTATATATTCTAAGATATAATTATTACTGCTATGGTGAAAGCATGGTCACAATAACATCAGGTCTTAGTCGGCTGGGTAAGTGGTTCTATAATTACTAACTGCCAGATGACGTTCTCCGAGAAATCGCCACCATGAGAACCCCCGCCAGCTCCAGAACTGCAGCTCTGGGCGCATTAGATATCCTGTTGCAGGATGAGGAGGAAAATGAAATAGGTGCCTTGACTTATTAGTATGGTGATTGAAGTCTAAAACTTCAATAATAATAATAATAATAATAATAATAATAATAATAATAACTAACCAACGTCGATCACATTTATTTGTAAGCTATCAATACAATGAAATTTCACTTTTATAACATGGCAAATAATTAACATTTAGCGGATTTTAGCGGCATTTTAATCTCAGTTTAACGGAAAAATATTTGTGTGTTGGCAATGTTGATACTATGATTTGAACCCCCCAAGAACCATGGTGGAATGCAGTTTGCAGAATACAAACATGGTCCTTATATACTGCGAATGTCAAGGTAATGCAAGACCTACTCGTGGCCTTATCAAGATCGTTACCACAACGTCCGACTCCATCGCATCCCCTTTTCGCCAAAGTATACAACGGCTTCCGGAAAGGGGGATTACTGCGCTACTGAAAAGGTTAACGTGGGCTTTATCTTTGTTAATACAAACCTTTCAGAGAACGCACCGATTATTCTGGGAAGTCGTCGACGTTTTGCAGTGCACAAATGAGCTCGTCACTTCAGCCAATGAATGCGTAGCCCGCCTGGGTAGTGTGGTGGTAGCGTGTCTGCTTCACATACAAAACGTCGTGAGTTCGAATCTCGCTTAGTGTGAGTTGCCCGGGTAAGGTTTCTTTCGGGGTTTCCCCTTATCCTGGGAAGACGAATGTCGAATAACATTAAGCTCCATAGACCCCGAGATCATTTGAGCTTCATTTCGTTCATCGCCCGATATGATCAACCTGGTTAAAGGACGATAAGCTTACAAACAAAAAAAAAAAAAAAAAAAAAAAAAAAAAGTAGAAATCACAAATGACAGAAAGACGTGGAATACGCGTGGAGTAAAACACAAAGTCTTATCGCAGCCCTCGATGCCGACACGTTAACCTTTTCAGTAGCCTGGTAATACGTTCATCACTAGGAGAGACTGGTTTTCCAAAGAGAACGTTGATAACCCATGAAAAAATTCGCGAATAATTAAGCCCATGATCGATGTTGCTCACAGCAACGTCTGGGATGTTCTACATGAACAACAACTACAACACCCTATCGCCTATTCACTATTGCCAGCTGATTTGTACCACGTGTTGCCTTCTGTATGTGGCTTCTGCACCGCTGCAACAATAAACCCATTTCACAGAAGAACATCAGTTATTCACTATATGGTGTTCTCAATTCCCAATATATAGGCAGACAAAAACCTCATGCTATGCATGTCCAGGGATCCAACACAGATTTGGCGTTAATGTTCAGTGACATGTTCTTCCATGCAAGCTCACACGTCCCATCCACTTGATCTTCCAAAGACAAATACTGAGTGCATTGATGTAGAATGTGCCATTGAACGTTAGCCAAGCATGTGATTTCAAAAGGAAGGCGCACCCCCTCACTTTTCACTTTGTGTTCGGGAACATCTGGACCGACGATTTGATCAAACGCTGAGGTGAGCCTATTGCGCGGCCTCCACTATCATCGAATTTGACTCTGCTGGACTTCTACTTTCTCTAGCCCCGAATGTACAATGTACATAGGAAATAGA
Source organism: Hymenopus coronatus (assembly GCA_030762935.1). Taxonomy (NCBI): domain Eukaryota; kingdom Metazoa; phylum Arthropoda; class Insecta; order Mantodea; family Hymenopodidae; genus Hymenopus; species Hymenopus coronatus. The sequence goes on along the minus strand of CM060881.1, from coordinate 169,112,110 downwards.
GAAGGCATTGTATTCCACCCAAAAATTCGATACCGAGATTTCATCAGAAAAATATGATTTAGAACCCCCTGAATAAAAACAAAAACGTATTTTCAGAAAAAAAATCCGCGCGCGTGTGTGTGTGGACAGCATAGCTCAAAAACGAAAAGATGGTTAAATACCAAACAATTAAAGCCATTTCCATCACAAATAAAATGTATATCTAGAATTTTCTGTGAATAGCCTCTGAATACAACTTTATTCTGGATGAATTTTGTTTAACTACTAAACGTTTGAGAAGAACAAAAACTTCCTGCACAAAAAATGTAGATATCATTAAAACACACAATTTATGTCCTTTACGTTTTTGTTGTGGAGGTAACTGTTTCCAAGAAATTCCTTGTTATTGTTTGCAATTGTAAAGTATTTATACTTTTCTCAGACAGGAACTGTACGTTTTTCTTTTGTTCTATTCCTGGCCAATGCCATAACGACAGCTTTTGAAACATTTGACTATCACTTTAGCTTAGTAAATTCCCTTAGTTCCCTTCTACTTATAAGCAACTAAGTAATAAGAACATTCTGCTAATGTTTATCTGTATTAGCATTGTGTAGAAAGAAGTTTGTATAAGAAGTTTGTAGAGCAGCTAGAGAAAGTCCTGTAAGTGTAATACATCAGATGTTTAGAACGAAGTCTGTGTGTGTGTGTGTGTGTGTGTGTGTGTGTGTGTGTGTGTGTGTGTGTGTGTGTGTCTGTGGACAGCATAGCCCAAAAACGAAAAGACCGTTGAATACCAAACTTGGTATTTAGGTTTAATATCTTCCAAGGATGCGACTCGACGATTTTGAAGAAAATCCTCCCACCACAAACTACTCTTTACATGGAAAATTTTTCGAAAATTTTGATTTTTTTAAAAATGGCTCTAACGATTTTGATTAAAATCCCGTATATTAAAACTATTTGCATCCCAAATAATATACTGGCAATAGCCTCTGAAGAACTCTTTATCCTGGATGAATTTTGCCGAATTTTGTTTAACTGCTATACCGTAAGAGATGGACAAAAACTTACTACACAAAAGGTGTAGATCTCGTCAAAAGACACCTTTTATGTCCTTTACGATTTTGTTGTGGAGTTAACCGTTTCCGAAATATTCCTTGTTATGGGTTTCAATTGTGAAGTCGTATGGGTGATGTAGGAAACTCCTGTAGACTTAGAGGAAGATCTAGCGACTCGAGTGATGTCACAGGACAACAGATTATTGTGACACCAGAGTGATGGAGTGGCTTTAACAGAACAAAATTTGTGGGTACAATGTTGGTGGTGACCAACCAGAGTTGTAGCGCAATCCTGTGACGATGACAAAAACTGATTTTCACTTTCTCTACACGTACTATGTACAGTGTGCGCACAAAGTCTGTATACCCCTGTACTAAATTTAAAATTATGTGAGTAAATATGTTTTTTGAGGTTGATATATGCCTATATTCATATTATTCTCCTGTCAGGTACCCATTGTTGAAGACTTCGATTGTTCGATTGTTGTCACTCTTATGACAACAAATCAACAAATCTATCCAACAATCTCCGGTTAAATCCTTAAGGAAACGTGCTGCAGAGTTAGGGGTACCGGAATCGGCCATGAGGAAACACATTAAAGTGGATCTGAAATTGAAGTGTTGGCGTCCATTAAATGTGAATGAATTATCAGACGCTGATTTGGAGACGCGTGTTAATGCTTGTGGTCGGATGCTGCAACAACTCCAAACAATGTCTGAGAAGGCAAAAGTCATGTTTACAGACGAATGTGCGATTTATCGCAGTTCCCTTACCGCAATGTTTATTTCTGGGGAAAAGAAAATCCAAATTTTTTCGAAGAAATCGAGCGCAACCCACCACATGTCATGGTCTGGGCTGGAATAACACAATCTCATCTGTTTGGCCCATATTTTTTGATGGTCCTGTTAATCAGAACACTTATCTCCAGATGATTGATGACTGGCTCCTCCCAGAACTGCAAAATGCGGGAATCTTAAACAGTGTTTGGTTTCAACATGATGGGACGCCAGCTCACTTCGCAGTGGCTGTTCGACAACGTCTGAACGCAGTCTTTGGAAATCGTTGAATCGTAGAGGATCGGACAATCTCACATGGAGCCCTGATCTAACAATCCCAGATAATACAGTATGGGGGCTTCATCAAAGAGAAGGTGCGGTACGCTACAACTGATGAACTGCAAACTGCCGTGCGAGCACAGTGACAGTCATGTTGAGGACATGGCGGCGTATTCGGCTGTGCAGAGACAATTGAGGGACAAATACTGATGTTTTGGAGTCCTTAGATGTGAGGAGAAACATTTAATTACATAAATATTGGAAATTTGTACTTTTATTTCACGTCAGTATGAATTCAATATCGGGGTATACGGACTTTGTGCGCATATAGAGTATAGCATAAGGTATAGAGAAGGTAATGCACTTCAACCAAAAATTCGATACCGAGATTTCACTGGAAATATATGTTTTAGGATCCCCTAACACAAAAAAAAAAAAAAAATCAGAAAAAGGTCGCTGTGTGTGTCTGTGAACACGATAACTCAAAGACGAAAAAGTCGGTAAAATAACAAACTTGGTATTTAAGTTTAGTCGGTATCTTCCAGAGATGTGACAGGAGGATTTTGAGAAAAATCCCCCCACCCCAAACTACTCTTTACATGGAACTTTCTTCGAAAATTTTGATTTTCTCAAAAATGGCTCTAAGGATTTTGATTAAAATATCATATATTAAAGATATTTACCTGACAAATAAAACGTATACCTTGAATTTTCTGGTAATAGCCTCTGAAGATACTTTTTCGTTATAAATTTTACAGAATCTTAAATAACTGCTAAACCATAAGAGATGGACAAAAACTTTAGACCACGTTAAAACACACAATTTATGTTACAAACTTTTTTTTTTGTGGAGTTTATCGTTTTTGAGATATTCCTTTTTTATTTCTTTGGTTTCAGCTTTAAAAAACTCATACTTTTCTCATACAGGAATTTGTCAATTCCTGTCCGTACAAACAAAAGAACTTCAGTCATAGCAACCAGTTTTTGACTATCACTTTAACCTATGGTACTCCCTTATTTCGGTTCTACTTACAAGGAAGCAAATAATATTATTTCTGCTAATTTTTTCTAGATTAGCATGAAGTAAATAGAAACGTAAGCTTTTTAACAAGCAGAGATGTAGAGAAAGTCGCACCCTTGAACTTGAGGCGCGAAATTGAAGAGATTGCAACATTATTAAGTCGACTTTAAGCTACAACTCACAATAATTTAGGATATTGTCGAGGTACACGAACCAGATGAGCTATATGTAATACGCGTTCGGGTTATTCACCACGATAGAAAGATCCGTTGAGTTCTGCTTGGCACGGAATACTTCATTCTAATTCAATCTTCCAAACTATGTTAATTGTTGATCTACAGACCAAGATGATGTCCCCATGTAATTGATGAATATAAGACTGACATAATCCAAACAAGTTAATAAACTTTGTACGAAAATAATTCCTGCAATTTTAATAGTTGAGAGCGTCGGAAGAATGAATGAGATTCCTGAATAGAGAGAAAGAATATACAAGAATCGACTAAATTCGAAAATAACGCAAGTATATTACACGTAAAGTCACCCAGTCTGAGTCCACTGTTCCAATCTTGTCCCATACACGGATTATATGTCAGAAAAAACTGATGTGTTCCATTCACATGACTTCCTCTACATCTCTGCAACAAATTCTGTTAAAAAGCTTATGCTTCTTATTAGTTCATGCTAACCGAGAAAAAATTAGCAGAAATAATTTTATAGCCTGTTTCCATGCAAGTAAAAGGAAAATATGGGAGTACCATATGCTAAAGCATCCGTCAAAAGCTGGTTGCTATGTGACAAGTTCCTTAGTATGGACAAGAGTTGACAAATTCCTGTATGAGAAAAGTAGATGTTTTTTAAAGCTGAAGTCAATAACAAGGAATATCTAAAAAACGATCCACTCCACGATAAAAAACGTTTATAACATAAATTGTGTGTTTTAGCGAGTCCTGCATTTTCTGTTATGTAAGTTTTTAATTATCTATCTCTCACGGTTTGCCAGTTATGCAAGTTCCGTAAACCTCATCCAGAAGTCTTCAGAGGATATTCACAGAACATTTAAAATATACTATTTATAAATATCATTAATATACGGTATTTTAATAAAAAATTCATTTCTGAGAAAATCAACATTTTCGAAAATTTTTCCATGTAAAGGGTACTTTGGGGTGGGGGAATTTTCTTGAAAATCTTCGTGTCGCATCCTTGGAAGATACCAAACTTAAACACCAAGTTTGGTATTTAACGGACTTTTCGTTTTTGGGCTATGCTGCCCACAGACACACACAGACACACACATACACACACAGGCACACACAGACACAGAGACACACACATACACACACACGCCCACACACAGACAAACACATACACACAGACACACACACATACACACACAGACACAGAGACACACACATACACACAGATACACATACACACACAGATACACATACACACACAGATACACATACACACACAGACAAACACACACACGAGCACACATATACACACAGAGACACACACATACACACAGAGACACACACATACACACAGATACACATACACACATACACACAGATACACATACACACACATACACACAGATACACATACACACACATACACACAGATACACATACACACACATACACACAGATACACATACACACACATACACACATACACACAGATACACATACACACACAGATACACATACACACAGATACACATACACACACACATACACACAGATACACATACACACACATACACACATACACACAGATACACATACACACACAGATACACATACACACACACATACACACAGATACACATACACACAGATACACATACACACACACATACACACAGATACACATACACACAGATACACATACACACACACATACACACAGATACACATACACACAGATACACATACACACACACATACACACAGATACACATACACACAGATACACATACACACACACATACACACAGATACACATACACACAGATACACATACACACAGATACACATACACACACACATACACACAGATACACATACACACACAGATACACATACACACACACATACACACAGATACACATACACACACATACACACATACACACAGATACACATACACACACAGATACACATACACACAGATACACATACACACAGATACACATACACACAGATACACATACACACACATACACACAGAGACACACACATACACACAGATACACATACACACACAGACAAATACACACAGATACACATACACACATACACACAGATACACATACACACAGATACGCATACACACAGATACACATACACACACATACACACAGACACACACATACACACAGACACACACATACACACAGATACACATACACACACAGACAAACACACACACGAGCACACACATACACACACACTGACCGACAGACACACGCGTGGACAACTTTTTTAAAAATGCTTTTTTGGATTCAGGTCTCAAACCATGTGTTTCCGGTGAAATCTCGATATGGTATTTTTGGGTGCAATACTTTTTCTCTAAACAGTATGTACATAGTACGTGTAGAGAAAGTAAAATGAATCACCCATGAATGAGCATGTTGGTTAAAGTAAGAAGCTCGGAACTTGAAACACTTACGTACACGATAGTAAGTCGCCAGTGTAGTATGACAACTACATGAAGTTCATACTTCCTGGTAGTTTACGGTAGAAATGCGAGTTTGTTGTGGAATTTAATGTCGAGTTGGCATGTTCCCATAGTAGCTCAGTTAGTTGCAGCAACCAAATGGAAACTCTGAGACCCGTGGTTCAAATTCCGGCTGTGACATTGGTATTTCAGTCTATTCTACCACCCCAGCAAAAAAAAAAAATGGCCCGCCTGGAAAAAAAAAAATCTGCTTACACATATACGAAGACTGAATACCTACAACAGGACAGCGACCTCCAGCAGAGAAATGTGATCCCGAAAACAAATCACTTGAGCCTCATCATTCATGGATGCCGATTAACATGATAATGATCCACTTTTATCCAAACTTGCCAGCACATCTGCATACATATGTCCTCTGTGGAAATTTAGGAAACTTGTTTACGTCATATCAGTTGTTTTGTACGGAGTCGCAGGGTTAAACAAACAGATAAGCAAGTGAGTTACCCAATAATAACGCCAGAGAATGGGGTTACGAAGGTCACGTTGTGGCATAGGTAATGCCTGGCTGCTTTTGTGCTTATGTCTCGCAAGTCATTTTAAACCTCAATAAATGTAACTGTGAAGAGTCAGAAAAAATTAATTATTTGTTTCATTCTCACGACTTTCTCTACATCTCTGTAACAAATTATTGTTAAAAAGCTTATGCTTCCATTTACTTCATGCTAATCGAGAAAAAATTAGCAGAAATAGTCTTATTACTTGCTTCCTTGTAAGTAGAAGCGATTAAGAGAGTACCATAGGTTAAAGTGATAGTCAAAATCTGTTTGCTATGTGACTGAAGTTCCTTTGTTTGTATGGAAAAGAGTTGACAAATTCCTTTATGAGAAAAGTATAAGTTTTTCAAAGCAGAAACTAAAAACAAGGAATATCTTAAAAACGGTCAACTTCACGAAAAAAATGTATATAACATAAATTGTGTGTTTTAACGTATTCTGCATTTTTTGTGTGGTACGTTTTTGTCTATCTGTTATAGTTTAGCAGTTATGAAAAATTCCATAAAGTGTATCCAGAATAAATTAGTCTTCAGGGGCTATTCCCAGAAAATTCAAGATATAGTTTTATTTGTCGAGTAAATATATTTAATATACTATATTTTAATCAAAATCATTAGAGCTATTTTTGAGAAAATCAAAATTTTCGAAAAAAGTTCCATATAAAGGGTGGTTGGAGGAGGGGGGATTATCTTGAAAATGTTTTTGTCACATTCTTGGAAGATACCAAACCTAAATACCAAGTTTGGTTTTTAACGGTCTTTTCGTTTTTGAGCTATGCTGCCCCCCCCCCACACACACACGCGGACATTTTTCTAAAACAATTTTTTTTTTTGGACTCAGGGAGTCTCAAAACATATTTCCGGTGAAATCTCAGTATCGAAATTTTGGCTGCATTACAATACCTTCTCTATACACAATGTACATAGTGCGTGTAGAGAAAGAAAATATCTTGTATGGTAACACGTATGAATAAATCTAATGTTTATGTTATGCTATATTCACCCGACCTTCTTTATGCAATTTCAAACTTGTATATCAGTTTTAATACAAGGGGCGTCGTTAGAAAATCTATTTAGTAACCGTCCTCTATTACTAGATGGCAGTTGAAATTTCAGCTGTATCCATCACGTGCCCTCGTTGCCATAGGCGATTGAATCAGCAATCTTGTGCTTCTTTAGAAAGATGGGGGAAAATATTATGTATTCCATTCACATGACTTTCTCTACACCTCTGTAAAAATCATTGTTAATAAGCTCATTCTTCTATCTAGTTCATGCCAATCGAAATAACCATTAGCAGAAACCATCTTATTACATAGTATCTTATAAGTAGAAGGGAAATAAAGGAATACACTAAGCTACACCGACAGTCAAATGTTTTAAAATGCGGTTGCTATGGGATTTAAATGTGTTTCTTTGTGTGGCCATAAGTTGATAAATTCCTGTATGAGAAACGTTTAAGTATTTTAAAACTGACACAAATAACAAGGAATATCTCGAAAACGGCTAACTCCACGAAAAAAATCTGATGTGTTCCATTCACATGACTTTCTCTACACCTCTGCAACAAATTACTGTTAAAAAGCTTATGCTTCTATTTACTTCATACTAATTCAGAAAAATTATTAGAAATAGTCTTATTACTTGCTTCCTTATAAGTACAAGCGAAATAAGGGAGTACCATAGGTTAAAATGATAGTCAAAAGCTGGTTGCTGTGTGACTGAAGTTCATTTGCTTGTATGGACAGGATTTGACAAATTCCTGTATAAGTTTTTCGAAGCTTAAATATAAATATCTTAAAAAACAATCAACTCCACCAAAAAAATGTATATAACATAAATTGTGTGTTTTAATGTGCTCTACATTTTCTGTGCAGTAAGTTTCTGTCCATCTCTTACGGTTTAGCAGTTATGCAAAATTCCGTAAAATTCACCCAGAATAAAGTAGTCTTCAGAGGCTATTCCCAGAACATTCAAGATATACATTTTGTCAGGTAAGTATCTTTAATATACGATATTTTAATCAAAATCATTAGAGCCATTTGTTTGAAAATCAAAATTTTCGAAAAAAGTTCCATGTAAAGGGTAGCTGGTGGTGTGGGGACTTTTCTCAAAATCTTCGTGTCGCATCCCTGGAAGATATTAAACTTAAATGCCAACTTTGGTATTTTACCGGCTTTTCTTTTTTGAGTTATCGTGTTCACAGACACACGAACACACACACACACACGGACGTTTTTCTGAAAATGTTTTTTTTTATACAGGTGACCCTAAAACATTTATTTGCGGTGAAATATCGGTATGTACATAGTACGTATAGAGAAATATACCAGGGAAAAGTTTTACACAGGTAAACACGAGAAGCGATTGGTAATGTGTATCAGTTTATGATAACAGAGGCTGCAGAGCGGATCTCTATTCAATCCAAGTCTGCACAAAACGTAGCGGCAGCCACCGTTGTGTCGTTTAGTTCGCTTCCTAGAATTAAATTGAATTAGAAGGCATTCAGTTAGGCAAAGGCAAAAGCGGGTCTTCCTCAGCACTTGGTAAAGAAAACGTCTTCTTACAAAAGATTATTCATTTATCTACACCATGCTAACCGAGATGAATAATAACAGAAAGCGTCTTATTACTTGCTTCCTTGTAAGCAGAAGGCTAAAGCGTTAGTCAAATATTTTAAAATGTATCGCTATGTTAAACATTTCCAATGTGGCTATTGTCAGATTTGTATTTACTTGGCGGGATAGCTCCTATTTAGGAGATCCAACATAACAGTACTGTGACCTGTCGTCGTTTCCCCAGCTTGGTGTGGCAATGGTTCTTCTTCTGTCACGAATTTCCTGCAAATCTTTTACTGCCCCATCATTCCCTTTCATCTGCTTCTTCTCTTAGGATCAGGCGATGGCGATTGGTGCGCTGTGGCGGAACGGTGGCATTTGCACTGTGTAAATAGGGCTTCCAGGACAACTTCAAAACAGTCGCGGTGCTCTTGGACGTGGAAAAGGCCTTCGCCATCACGTGGCATCAGGGACTCTTGTACAAGCTCAAGAGCGCAGAAATCCCTCCCCCCTACCTTCACCTGCTTAGTAGCTTTCTTCGGGACCGCACTTTCAGGGTGAGGGTGGAGGGGAGGCATTCCACAGTCAGACCCATAGCGGCGGGAATGCCGGAAGGCAGCGTGCTGTCGCCGTTACTCTTTGCCGCCTACATGTCCGACTTCCCCACAGAACCCAGTACAGTTACGTGCCAGTATGCCGACGATGTCCTCATAATGGCACGTAACAAGAACGCCCGATATTGCTTCCCCCCGTTACAGAGACAGCTCCAGGCCATAGGCAGATGGAGTGAACAGTGGCGGATGGCCATCAGCCCGCAGAAGAGCTCAGCTCTACTGCTGGCTAAAGTCCATGGCTGGCGGCCGGAGAGGTCGCTGAGGTTTCGACGGCAGCGGATCCCCTGGGTCCGCACCGCCAAATACCTTGGAGTCCTCCTCGACCGCGGCCTTACTTTCACTCCACATGTCAGGGAGAAGGTCGGTATGGGACACGCTACCCTACGGCAGTTGTTTCCCATCTTCCGCTCCGCCATGCCTACACACCTAAAACTACGGCTGTACCGCGCGGTCATCCCGCCCCTGATGCTGTACGGCTGCGAGGTCTGGGGTTCGGTGGCTCGTTCCACCATCTGCAGACTGCAGACCGTGCAGAACAGGGCATTGAGGATGATATATGGCACAGACCGTAGATTCCCGTCCCACATTCTCCATTCCCATTCCGGAATCCCCCTACATAGTGGACGTTGTGCGAGAAAGAGCTCGCACAATATACACTAAACTTGCTCCTCACCCAAATCCTCAGGTGAACACTCTCGGTCTTTACGACCACACGCTGCCCAGGAGACGCGTAAGCTACCGCCTTCCCAAGGACGCCTTGAGATGGTAGTTTTTCGGCCGATTCTCCCTTCTTTACAGTACTACCTGCCAAGTTAAGCAGCATCGGGCCCGGTCTCAACTCGGACGGGTGACCGTCCAGTTGTACTCCGACCAGATCTGCAACACTGGTTTTCCCCCACTCCGTACCTACATCCTTTCGGTTCTCCCCGCTAGCCGGCACTGCTTTCCTTGAAAGCCCGCAAGCGGCTGACCAAGTTAAGCAGCATCGGGCCTGGTCCCTCTCTGGGTGGGTGATCACTCCGGCAGGTAAGCCAGTCCGCGCCGGCTGCACCCTGCCCACATTACTTCGACACAGACATATACGCTTGCACAAGACTACATCTTTTATATCACACGGGTAAATCCCCGAGAAAAGCGAATAGGTACCGTGGTGATTTGCCCCCGCCCGAGTACACTCGGGCGACTAGTTCCTGGCTCCTGTGATAAACTAAACTATTTAACCTCGTAAATGCATTTAGAAGGTAGAGAACGTATTTCATTTCGCCCAAACATTTGATTCCGAGATTTCAATGGAAAGACATGTTTTAAGGACCACTTAAGATCTGATGTACTACATTCACATAATCTTCTCCACCTATGCTACAGCAAACTAGTCTTACAAAAACTTATTCTTTAATCTATCATTACTTCATGGCACAACAGCCCGGCCGCTGCGTCCCCCATCTCGGTCCATAATAGGCGTCAGGATGGGGCGCAGTATTGGAGGTTGAAACGTGGTCAGCGCCTAGAACCCCTCCGGCCGGTTATTGCGGTCCTCATGAGCTTGAGCCACTACTTCTCAAGTAGCTCCTTAATTGACCCCAAGGGACTTCACAAGGCTGAGTGCAACCCGGTCCTGGCTTCCCAGCGGCAGAAAAATCCCCATGCCGTTACCGGGAATCGAACTCAGGTCTCCCGCTTGGCAAGCAGCTGCGCTAAGGCGACTCCATGCTTATTAAGATACACATTACAATAACTTAGTTTATTATATTATTTCCTTGTAGACAAGAAATAAGGAAATACAATAAACTAAACTTAAAAGCCGGTCGGTATATGATGCTATTGAAACTATTACTTTCTCCAGCCCCGTATGTACAATGTACATAGGGATTAAGAAGTATTGTATTCCACCCAAAAATTCCATGTCGAGATTTCACCGGAAATACATGTTTTAGGGCTCTTTGAGTCCAAGAAAACCATTTTCAGAAACAAGTCCCTATGTGTGTGTGTGTGTGTGTGTGTGTGTGTGTGTGTGTGTGTGTGTGTGTGTGTGGGTGGGTCTGTGGACAGCATAGCTCAAAAACGAAAAGACGGTTAAATACCAAACTTTATACTTAAGTTTGGTATCTTCCAAAGATGCGACACGAATATTTTCAAGAAAATACCCCCAACTCTAACTACCCTTTTCGTGGACAAATTTTCGAAAATTTTGTTTTTCTTAACAACGGTTAACGCCTCTAACGGTTTGATTAAAATACCACATGTTAAAGTATTTCTATCACAAATAAAATGGACATCTTAAAAACGATCAACTCCACCAAAAAATTTATATAACATAAATTGTGTGTTTTAATTATTGTGAGTTGTAAAAACTGTCGCTATACCATTGCCATTGAAATTCGGTTGTCTTTGCATGGCCATAAGTAAACTAAAATAAACAAGGACGGCTTCTCTGTATTTAAAATCTGATGTGTTCCATTCACAAGACTTTCTCTACATCTCTGTAACAAATGATTGTATTTACTTCATGCTAATCGAGAAAAAAATTAGCTTCCTTGCAAGTGGAAGCGAAATAAGGGAGTACCATAGGTTAAAGTGACAGTTAAAAGCTGGTTGCTATGTGACTGCGGTTCCTTTGTTTGTATGGACAGCAGTAGACAAATTCCTATATGAGAAAAGTTATAAGTTAAAGCTGAAACCAAAAACAAGGAATGTCTTGAAAACGAACAACTCCACGAAAAAATGTATATGACATAAATTGTTTGTTTTAACGTGCTCTACATTTTTTGTGTGGTAAGTTGTTGTCCATCTCTTACGGTTTAGCAGTTATGCAAAATTCCGTAACAACACTGATCCAGAATAAAATAGTCTATACAGGCTATTCACAGAAAATTCAAGAAACACATTTTATTTGTCAGGTAAATATCTTAAACATACGATACTTTAATCAAAATCGTTAGAGCCATTTTTAAGAAAATCAAAATTTTGGAAAAAAGTTCCATGTAAAGGGTAGTTGGGGTGGGGGATTTCCTTGAAAATCTTCGTGTCGTATCCTTGGAAGATACCAAACTTAAATACCAAGTTTGGTATTAAAGGTCGTTTAGTTTCTGAGGTATGCTGCCCACAGACACACACACGGACCTTTTTCTGAAAACGCTTCTTTTTTATTCAGGGGGACCCAAAACATGTATTGCCGGTGAAATCTCGGTATCAAGTTTTTGGGTGTAATGGAATACCTTCTCTACACGCTATGTATATAGTACGTGTAGAGAAAGTAAAAGTTGAAAACAATAACAACAAATATCTCGGAAACGGCCAACAAAAGTGTATATGATATAAACTGTATGTTTTCACGAGATCTGCATGTCTTGTGTAGCAGCCTTTTGTCTATTTCTTACGGTTTAGCAATTATGCATAAATCATTCAAAAAGTAGAGGAGTTCAAAGGCTTATTCCCAACAAATTGAAGATATACATTTTGTGTGCCATGTAAACATCTTTAATATAAGGTATTTTAATAAAAACTGTTAGAGCCATTTTTGAGAAAATAAAAATCTTATCTGTTCCATTCACATGAATTTCTCTACATTTCTGCAACAAACTATTGTTAAAAAGTTTATGTTTCTATTTACTTCATGTTAAACATGAACAAAATTAGCAGAAATATCTTATTATTTGCTTCATTGTTAGTAGAAGCGAAATAAGAGAGTACCATAGATTAAGGTGATAATCGAAAGCTGGCTGTTATGTGCCTGAAGTTCCTTTGTTTGTATGGACAGGAGTTGACAAATTCCTGTATGAGAAAAATATGTTTTTCAAAGCTGAAACCAAAAACTAGGAATATCACAAAAACTATCTACTCCAAGAAGAAAATGTATGAAACATAAAATTGTGTGTTTTAACGTGTTCTATATTTTTAGTGTTTTAAGTTTTCGTCCATCTCTTACGGTTTAGCATATATTCAAAATTCCGTAAAATTCATCCAGAATAAAATAGTTTTCAGAGGCTATTCCAAGAAAATTCTAGATATACATTTTATTTGTCAGGTAAATATCTTTAATATAGGGGATTTTAATTAAAATCGTTAGAATCATTTTTAAAAAAATCCAAATATTCGAAAATTTTTCCTAGTAAGGGGTAGTAGCTGGGGGTAGGGGGGATTTTCTTGAAAATCTTCGAGCCGCATCCTTGGAAAATACCAAACTTAAATACCAAGTTTGGTTTCTAACGGTTTTTTCGTTTTTTAGCTAAGCTGCCCACAGACACACAGACATATATACTACTGTGTCAAGAAAGTTCCGGGAATTTGCCAATAAAACACAAAAAATGAATTATTCATCCAATTTTATTTTATCGCCTCCAAAGTAGGCCCCTTCTGAAATTATACATTTATGCCAACGAATAATCCAATCATCAAAACATTTTTTGTAGGCACTTTTAGGAATAGATGTCAATTGTTGCCGCTAATTTTTACTTTCTCTATACGCACTAAGTACATAGTGTATAGAGAATGTATTGCACTCCACCAAAAAATTCGATACCGAGATTTCACCGGAAATATATGTTTTAGGGTCCCCAGTATCCAAAAAAAGTATTTTCAGAAAAAGGTCCGTGTGTGTGAGTGTGTGTGTGTGTGTGTGTGTCCGTGTGTCTGTGAACACGATAACTCAAAAACGAAAAGTCGGTAAAATACCAAACTTGGTATTTAGGTTCAGTATCTTCCGCGGATGCGACACGAATATTTCGAGAAAAATCCCCCCACTCAAAACTACTCTTTACATGGAACATTTTTCGAACATTTTGACTTTCTAAAAAATGGCTAACGATTTTGTTTAAAATATCGTATATTAAAGATATTTACCTGACAAATAATTTTGAATGTTCTGGGAATAGCCTCTGAGTGAATTTTACGGAATTTTGCATAAGCGCTAAACCGTAACAGAGAGACAAAGGCTTACCACACAAAAAATCTAGAGCACATTAAAACACACAATTTATGTTTATACATTTTTTTCGTGGAGTTGATTGGTTTTGAGATATTCCTTGTTTTTGGTTTAAGCTACAAAAACTTATAATTTTATGGTACTCCCTTATTCCGCTACTACTTACAAGGAAGCAAGAAATAAGGACTATTTCTGCTAATTTTTCTCGATTAACAGGAAGTAAATAGAAGCATACCCTTTTTAAAAATTATTTATTGCAGAGATATAGAGAAAGTCATGTGAATGGAACACATCAGATTTTTCTTTATGTCTTCTATCGACTGAAAACGAGTGTCTCTAAGTGATAACTTGAGTTTTAGAAAGAGAAAGAAATCAGCAGGAGCCAGATCAGGTGGATACGGTGGTTGTTCGATGAAATTTGTTGAGTTTTTGGCCAGAAATTCGTTACAATAATAGCCTTGTGAGCTGGTGCGTAATCGTGGTACAGAATCCATGAGTTGTCGTTCCACAAATCTGGCCTTTTTAGCCGTATTTGTTCTCTCAAACGCCGCATAACGCTTAGATAATAGTCTTTATTTACCATCTGACCTTCTGGCAAGAACTCTGAGTGCACGACACCGCGATAATCGAAGAAAAACTGTCAACATGACCTTCAGTTTTGATCGAGTTTGATGTGCCCTTTTAGGTTTCGGTTCAGTTGGAACGCCCCATTCGGAAACTCGTTGACTGGTTTGAGTGACAAACTCGTAAACCAGTTACAATGCGTTTCATGAATGTGGGGTCGGAACTGGCTCGTTCTAGCATGTCTTCAGCAATCCTTACGCGATTGAGTTTTTGTAGAAAATTCAAGTCTTTCGGAACTAACCGAGCTGCAATGCGTGTCATGCCCAAACAATCGTTTAAAATGGTATGAATCGATTCGTGAGACACAGAAAGTTCAGCGGCAATCTCTCTCAGACCTAATTGTCGATTTTCAGACACCATTTTCTTCACTTTAGTGATGTTCAGTTCAGTTGAAACCGTTGATGGCCGACCAGAGCGAGGCAAATCTCGACCACTTTTGAATGCACTGTACCACTCATATACACGTGTTTTTGATAAAGTCGATTCACCGTAAGCCCTCTGTAACATTTTCAGCGATTCGGCACACGAAATACCATTTGCAATGCAAAATGTTGAGACATTCTTTGTTCAATATTTGGATCCATCGTAAAATCGAAAATCACCTTTGAGATGAACTAACAAAATGGCGTACTGTAAACAAACTAGATGACAGATGACGATCAAACTCCGCATGGGTATAGAGGAAAGTTGTACCAATTTAGCGACAACAATAATTTCGAATCCCCTTAAAAAACCAAATCCTGGGTCTTTTTGTTTCTGAGCTATGCTGCCCACATGCACACACACGGACATTTTTGGGTGCATTACATACCTTCCTATACACTATATAGATAGTACGTGTAGAGAAAGTAATAAGTCTTATAGGCGTTTTTAGAGTGCTCTTATTTTTAAGCTGACTTAATGATATGAATGCAAAACGCTCAGAGCTTAATTTGTGTAAGATATAATCAAAATGGTGTTTGCAATTCATATTACGATCTATAATAAGATCCAGCAATTGTAATACTAAAATACAAATAGTTTTAAACAGCTTTCCGTTCTTTGCTACAAGATAAATCCAAGACCGATCAAGATAAGCTTTGTTTCAAATATATGTATGCATACTCAAAGTCCTCGATGCAGGTTATTGATCTGGATGACAGTAAAAAAACCAATCGATAAAATATCAGCTGTGAAAAACTGATATCCATAATTACAAGCCAGTTTTTGGCAGAATCAGAAAGAAGGAAACTATTCTCTCTCCTGGTAAATACTGCAATATGTTAAGACCACAGGGAAAAGTAAAATGATTGGGAAAGGATTGGGACATCTATGATTACAAGATTGAGGATCAAACTTCCTTTCAAGATGAGAGAGGCTCGAGTTATTAATAGGAGCAACAGCAAATCGTACTTCCTGAATTGAGAATAAAAAAATCTGACGTGTTCCATTCACATGCCTTTCTCTACATCTCTGCAAAAAATATTATTAAAAAGCTTATGCTTCAATTTACTTCATGCTATCGAGAAAAAATAACAGAAATAGTCTCATTACTTGCTTCCTTGTAAGTAGAAGCGAAATAAGGGAGTACCAGAGGTTAAAGTGGTTGCTAAGTGACTGAAGTTCCCTTTTTTTTATTTTCAGGAGTTGAGAAATTCCAGTATGAGAAAAGTATAAGTCAAACTAAAAAAAAAAAAGTATCTTAAAAACGATCAACTCCACGAAAAAAATCTATATAACATAAATTGTGTGTACTAACATGCTCTACATTTTTGTGGTAAGTTTTTGTCCATCTCTTACGGTTTAGCAATTATACAAAATTCCGTAAAATTGATCCAGAATAAAGTAGTCTTAAGAGGCTATTCCCAGAAGATTCTAAATATACATTGTATTTGTCAGGTAAATATCTTTAATATACGATAGTTTAATCAAAATCGTTAGAGCCATTTTTAAGAAAATAAAAAATTTCGAAATTTTTTCCATGTAAGGGTAGTTTGGGGTGGGTTTTTTTTTTTCAAAATCTTCATGTCGCATCCCTGGAAGATACTAAACTTAAATACCAAGTTTGGTATTTTACCGACTTTTCGTTTTTGAGTTATCGTGTTCACAGACAAGGACACACACGGACCTTTTTGTGAAAATGGTTTTTTTTTTTTTTGGATATAAGGGACGCTAAAACATATATTTCCGGTGAAATCTCTTTTGGGTGGAGTGCGATACCTTCTCTATGCACTATGCACATAGTGCGTGTAGAGAAAGTAAAAATGTATACACAGGACATGATGCAGTAGCAAATGTGATTAAACCAAAATAAAGAATAAATTTCAAAAACATCATGGATACTACTAAATACAGGCTAGGAGGAATATGGTAAGCTTCGAAAAAGCAAACGATGTAATGATACTTTACTATGCCAATAACAGCTACCTGAATTTTACAATGATGTTAAGAGAAGTTTGTGTAAAACGAATCTTTCAACTGATGCTCAGGACTCTTGTTATTTGGTATGAGAAGGAATACTGCAGTCTATTGTTGCAATGCACCTTAATTAAATGTTTAACATAAATTGGAGAAAAACTTTTTTCCTTGATTTATAATTTAATAAATTGTATTAAGTACACATGTAACAATAATGTGTTTTTATATTGTTAAAACATTAGTTTATATAACTGTTTCCTAAGAATGGCATAGGTTTCCATGAACAACAGATAATATGTAGAGTTTTGTAAAACCAGTTCTGAAAATAAGTAGAGTTTTGAAAAAAAATTTGCAAATTAGATTAATAAAATATTATTACAAAAATCGCATAATGTGAATGCTTTCTTTATGTAATACTATCCATATTATAGTCTTCCATAATTTAGCAAAAATAGATTCTTGAAATGTATAAGACTTTGCTGTAAAATAAAAAAAACAACTCACTTTCTGAAAATTTGAAATTTTACATTTGTAGAGTTTTGAAAAAACGCTCCTCAAATGTCAATAAATTGACCGACTACGCTCACTAAATGCAGCCCCTTGGTAAATCCTTAGAATAGTGATATCAAGACAAAAATTGAAGCATTTTACTCTGAAAATTCTCTAGTATTTATACATACAAAAACAGAAAAATGTCTTGTACTTTTACTCCTATTTGCCTTACCCGGTCCCCTTAGAGCGAACTCGTTTATATTAGATTATTTGGCTTAAAATATATTAGTTAAAATAGCTTATAAGTGAGCAATGATTATTTAGTATTACAATATTAACACATCCAGCAACGTTTTTTCTGTATGTAATGGCTAAATTACTTCCAGAAGATGTGTGGGTAAGAAAAGCCGTCCGATTTTGAAAAGTTTTGCACAGCGAAGACGCATTTTCCTCCTGACCTCTGAAAGCAACATCTTGTTTGTATGATAAACATTGCATCAGCTGTTAACTTAAGACACATGCACGTAATCAACACTTTCACTGAACCGCATATCAAAAAAGCATCTCGTGTTGTGTATAAGATATGATACTCTTATTTTTATCTCTCATATTATATTTCAAGAAGCACAGAATTGAAAAACATTTAAATGTTATGCTGAAACAGTCATTTTAATAAAACATTAATGTTGTGTACTTGGTTATTGCTGTTAAAAAAACCTAATGTGTTGAATTCAAACAACTTTCTCTACACACTATGTTACAAAAGATTATTGTTTATCTACATCGTGTTAATCGAGATAAACTGAAGCAGAAATTGTCGAATTTCTTGCTTCCTTGTAAGTAGAAGGGAAATAAGAGAATATACTAGGCTAAAACGATATTAACATATTTTAAAATCCCATCACTATATGATACAATTCAAATTCGGTTCTATTTTGCACACATAATAGTAAAACAAAAGAGATGAAACGAAAATTGCTTTCTTGCTTGAGATAAGTTAAAACTGAAACCAACAAGGAATATCTGGAAAACGGTTAATTCCACAAGAAAAATGTATAAGATATACATTACATATTTTTATTCAAGTTTTTGTCTATCTCTTCCGGCTTACGAGTTATACAAAGGTCATCCAGAATGAAGATACCTTCAGAAAATTCAAGATATACACGCACATTTCGTTTTTCGTGAAAACATCTTAAACGTGTGGTACTTTAATCAAAATCGTTACAGCCATTTTTGAGAAAATCAACATTTTCTAAAATGTTCTATGCAAAGGGTAGTTGATATGGGAGGATTTTCTGCACATTTTCTGTCGTATCCTTGGAAGATACTGTTGGTATTTACCGGACTTTTTGTTTTTGAGATATGCTGTCCACATAGTTGCTTTTGGATTCAGGTGTCCTTAAAACATGTATTTCCATGGACTCTCTATACGAATAATTAGGTGAAGTACAATACCTTCTCCACCTACTATGCACATTGTGCATACATACTAGAGAAAGTAAAAAATCATGTGTTCCATTCACATGACTTTCTCTACATCTCTACAACAAATTATTGCTAAAAAGCTTATGCTTCTATTTACTTCTGCTAATCGAGAAAAAAATTAGCAGAATAAGTCTAATTATTTGCTTCCTTGTAAGTAGAAGTGAAATAAAGAAGTAGCATAGGTTAAAGTGATAGTCAAAAGCTGGTTGCTATGTGACTCAAGTTCCTTTGTATGGACAGGAGTTGACAAATTTGAAAAGCATAAGTTTTTGAAGTTGAAACCAAAAACAAGGAATATCTAAAAAATGATCAACTCCACCAAAAATATGTATGTAACATAAATTGTGTGCTTTATCATGCTCTTCTTTTTTGTGTTCTAAGCTTTTGTCCATCTCTAACGGTTTAGCAGTTATGCAAAATTCCGTAAAATTCATCCAGAATAAAGTCATCTTCCAAAAGAATTCAAGATATGCATTTCATTTGTCAGGTAAATATCTTTAATATACGATATTTTAATCAAAATTGTTAGAGCCATTTTTGCGATAATAAACATTTTCTAAAAAAGTTCCATGTAAAGGGTATTATGAGGTGGGGGATTTTTCTCAAAATCTTCGTGTCGCATCCCTGAAAGATGCTAAACTTAAATACCAAGTTTGGTATTTTACGGACTTTTGGTTGTTGAGTTATCGTGATAACAGACACACGGACCTTTTTCTGATAATGCTTTTTTAGGATACAGGGAACCCTAAAACATATATTTCCGGTGAAATCTCGGTATCGAATTTTTGGGTGGTGTACAATACCTTCTCTATACACTATGTACATAGTACGTGTAGAGAAAGTAAAAATGTACATATCGCTAAAACATACTGCTTGTCAAATACAACTTTTTGTGAAGTTATTTGTTGTTGTTAATAGTTTCATTTCCAGCTCCTCGTGTTCAAGGAAAGATAACAGAATTTCAAACACAAAGGTAGCTCTTAAAAGTTGTGATGATGGCTTAAATTACCCTGGTTGCAGCTATTTATAAGAAGATGAATAACAAAAGAGCTTTCCTCTACTGTGTATTATGTCCGCCTGGGTAGCGTATCTGCCTCACGTTCAACAGGTCGAGAATTCGAATCTCCCTCCCGGATAAAGTTTTTTTCGACGTTTTCACTTACACTAAGAAGACGAATGTCGAGTAACTTTAATCTCCATGGACCCCGAGATCATTTGGGCATCGTTTCATCAATTTCATTCAACTTCCTATATGACCAACCAGGTTAAAGGACGTTAAGCCAGTAAAAAACATCTGATGTGTTCCATTCACATGACTTTCTCTATATCTCTGCAACAAATTACTGTTAAAAAGCTTATGCTTCTATTTACTTCCTGCTACTCGAGAACAAATTAGCACAAATAGTCTTCTTACTTGCTTCCCTGTAAGTAGGAGCGAAATAAGGGAGTACCATAGGTTAGTGATAGTCAAAAGCTGGTTGCTATGTGACTGAAGCTCCTTTGTTTGTATGGACAGGAGTTGACAAATTCTTGTATGAGAAAAATGTAAGTTTTTTAAAGGTGAAACCAAAAACAAGGAACATCTCAAAAAAGACCAACTCCACGAAAAAAACATTGTGTGTTTTAACGTGCTGCACATCTTTTGTGCGGTAAGTTTTATTCCATCTCTTACGGTTTAGCAGTTATGCAACATTCCATAAGATTCGTCCAGAATAAAGTATTCAGAGGCTATTCCATGTAGTTGGGGGTGGGGAATTTTCTTGAAAATTTCTGTGTTGCATCCTTGAAAGATACTGAACTTAAATACCAAGTGTGGTATTTTACCGATTTTTCGTTTTTGAGTTATCGTGTTCACACACACACACACACACACACACACAAACACACACGGGCCGCGCCGTGGCCGAGTGGTCAGACCACTCGCCTCTCACTTAGACGGCCAGGGTTCGATCCCATGCGACCGCAATTGAGATTTGTGGTGGCCAAAGCGGCGCAGGGGCGGGTTTTTTTCGGGTTCTCCGGTTTCCCCCGCCTTCACATTCCACCGGAGCTCCATCTTCATGTATCATCAGTGTCATCGTCTGCGGTGCCATTGCAGTAAAAGCGGGCGTTAAACACTACAAAAAAAAAAAAAACATACACACACACACACACACACACACACACACGCTTGAATCTTTCTCAGAAAATACTTTTTTTGGATACAGGGAGCTCTAAAACGTCAATATCCGGTGAAATCTCGGTATTGAATTTTTGGTTGCAACACAATACCTTCTCTATACACTAGTACATGTAGAGCATGTAAAAATACGCTTTCGGTTCAAGGTTCCTTTTAATTTTGATTTTAGTTGTAATATAATACTTCCATCATTTACTATACGAGGTAGAGAAAGTGAATTTGCAGGAAGTTTAGAACTGCGGATATGTATTAATACTCAACAGAAGGCTCTGTGGTACGTAAAATATATTTTTAGACAGACCCTGTTAAAAGTAAACTTGATAACACAAAACACTCGAACCAAAAATTGTTCTTTATAACTCTAGATTTATAAAATATTTATAACACTCCAATGTTACCAACTTAAGTTTTGTTACTATATAGAATGTTGTGGTTTTGAAAGAGTTACATTGCTACACTCATCCTTCTAAACACTTCTGCTGACGTTGCAATACCACCTGATACTAGTAAGATGTCTGAATTTAGCAACACAAACACACCAAGTACCTCATCACAAGCAATCAACATTACCAATTGTACAATAAATATCACACTTTCATCATAATTGCACAGTTAAGAACTTAATGTTGCCTATTTTTAATTAGAATTGTATATGTTTGTTTACTGTTATTTATCTGTATAAAAATAAATGAGGTTATGTTCCTGAGAAAAAAAAAATCAAATCAATAATACTGCCACCGCCTTCTTTACTAATCCGTTCTCATGTCAAAACATGTTCAACTAAAGAACAATTTTCTTCGATTGGCAACTTCAAACATATAAAACGTGTTTGCTGGGTATTTGGTTGTAACATACTCTAGTTTATCATGTAATAGCAGAAGGAATTGAATAGAATTGTTAATTTATAAGATATATGTTAAAGAGTAAAGAACTGACCTACCGCCAAGGTTCCCCGTGAGCTATCGTGCCATGGAGTTAAGTAAAGAACTGACATTACTACATCGATTATATCCATAGAGGAATTCTATTCCCACATACACACACGCCTCCAAGCGATAGGAAAACGTACTATTCCTTAAACAAAAGGAATGTTGAACCTTATATTATAAATTTATTGATAAATCTAGAAATATTGTGCTGTCTAAAAATGTGTTTGACACTCAAGTTAAAAGTGTTTTTATGTTGCATGTAGGGTTGCTACACTCGGTCTTACGGCCTCGTTACGCAAACTTTCCTTCTCGCAAAATAAACCTGCACTTTTAACTCTTGTATCATAAATAACTAATTTGAACAACACTGTCAAATAGTAGGGGGATAAATGCGAGTCCCTCAGATCATTGTTTAGTAAACCTCTATTTTGAGTTACTGCACGTTGCAACATCCTTTGATTGATGTTCCGTTGCGAATTAAGATATGTGATCATGTGACTCGAGTATACTTAGAGATCAGATAACTGCTGACGCAGTAATATTGTATTTCTATTGGGTTTACACGTCAAGTCATTAGTCGCATGATAAAGTTACATTGCATCAAAGATAGGGACTTCACACTTGCATATATTTTAGGTTTTAGGGTTCTTCTTTCGGTGTCAATTAAAACGAAAATATATTACCAGGTGTACGTTCAGGATTATATTAATTTATTACGAATAAAAGTGTAAACGAATTATTGTCACATTTAAGATTATATTTGAACAAATACTCCCTAGGAATCACCTATTTCAAGAATAAAAATCGGATGTGCTCCATTCGCGTGACTTTCTCTACATCTCTGAAGCAAAGTATTGTTATAAGCATATTCTTCTGTCTATTTAATGCTAAAACATTAGCAGAAACGGTCTTATTGCTTAGCTGCTTTATACGTAGAAGGGAAATAAGGGAACACACTAGGCTAAACTGACAGTCAAATATTTTAAAATGTGGTTGCTATGGGATCGAAATCCGTTTCTTCGCGTGTCCAGGAGTTGACAAGTTCCCGTATTAAATACTTCAAAACTGAAACTTCAAGGAATATCTAAAAAACGGTCAACTTCACGAAAACAATGTATATGACATAAATCGTATGTTTTAACGCCATTAACAGTTTTTTATGCCGCAAGTTTTTGTCTATTTCTTACGGCTTTCTAGTTATGCAAAATTCATAAAAATTCATCCAGAATAAACAGGTCTTCAGAAATTATTCCCAGAAAGTTCAAGATCTACATTTTATTTGTGATGGAAATGCTTTAATATGTGGTTTTTAATCAAAATCGTTAGAGCCATTTTTTCGAAAATCAAAATTTTCGAACATTTTTTCATGTAAAGGGTAGTTTGCGGTGGGGGGATTCTTCTCAAAACCTTCATATCGCATCCCTGGAAAATCCAAACTTAAATACGAAGTTTGGTATTTAACGGTCTTTTCGTTTTTGAGCTATGCTGTCCACAGTTACACACACACACACTCACACGGACCTTCTTTTAAAAGTGCGGACCCCAAAACATATTTCCGGTGAAATCGCAGTATCGAATTTTGGGGTGCAATACAATACCTTCTCTATACCTATGCACATAGTACTGGAGAGAAAGTAAAAAACATTCTTACGTATCTAATACACCCCACCTGTCACCACCAATTTCTTCACAAACGAAAGGACGATAAAAATAATTCCAAGTGCAATTTCAGTTTATTTGTCTTACTTGTTTGTCATTAAATATAGATTTAACAGTAATATTCCCATAAGCTCAGGCTGTTCATTAGAATATCAATTTGTTACTTTCTCTACATGTACTATGTACATAACGTATAGAGAATATATTATATTCCACCCAAAAATTCGATACCGAGATATCACTGGAAATACATGTTTTAGGACCCACTGAGTCCAAAAAAAGAATTTTTACAAAAAGGTCCGTGTGTGTGTATGTGTGTGTGTGTGTGTGTGTGTGTGTGTGTGTGTGTGTGTCTGAGGACAGCATAGCTCAAAAACGAGAAGATCGTTAAAGCCCAAACTTGGTATTTAAGTTTGGTATCTTCCAAGGATGCGACACGAAGATTTTCAAGAACATCCCCCCACCCCAAACTACCCTTTACATGCAAAAAATTTATAAAATTTTGATTTTCTTAAAAATGACTAACGATTTTGATTAAAATATCATATATTAAAGATATTTACTTGACAAATAAAATGTATATCTTGAATTTTCTGGGAATAGCTTCTGAAGACTACTTTATTCTGGATGAATTTTACGGAATTTTACGTAACTGCAAAACCGTATGAGATGGACAATAACTTACCACACAGAAAATGTAGCTTACGATAAAACACTCAAATTTATGTCATATACATTTTTTTTTCGTGGAATTGATTATTTTTAAGATATTCATGGTTTTTCGTTTCAGCTTTGAAAAACATACTTTTTTCATACAGGAATTAGTCAACTCGTGTCCATACAAACAATGGAACTTCAGTTACATAGCAACCAGCTTTTGATTATCACTTTAACCTATGGTACTCCCTTATTTCGCTTCGACTTACAAGGAAGGAAGTAATAAAACTATTTCTGCTGATTTTTTCATCAGCATGAAGTAAATAGAAGCATAAGCTTTTTAACTACAATTTGTTGCAGAGATATAGAGAAAGTCATATGAATGGAACACATCAGATTTTTAAAAAAAAAGGTCCTGTGTGTGTGTGTGTGTGTGTGTGTGTGTGTGTGTGTCTGTGGACAGCATAGCCCCAAGTCAAAAAGACCGTTAAATACCAAACTTGGCATTTAGGTTTAGTATCTTCCAAGGATGCGACACGAAGATTTTCAAAAAAATCCCCCACCACAAACTACCCTTTACATGGAAAAATATTTCGAAAATTTTGATTTTCTTAAAAATGGCTCTAACGATTTTTATTAAAATCCCGTATATTAAAGCTATGTACGAATATCTCGAATTTTTTGGGAATAGCCTCTGAAGACCTCTTTATTCTGGATGAATTTTGCTGAATTTTGCTTAACTGTTAAACCGTAAGAGGTAGAAAAAAACCTACTGCACAAAAAATGTACCTCATGACAAAACACACAATATTTGTCCGTTGCGTTTTTGTTGTGGAGGTAACCGTTTTCGAGATATTCCTTGTTATTGGTTTCAATTGTGAAGTACTTTAACTTTTCTCACACAGGACGTGTCTGTTTTTCTTTTGTTCTACTCCTGGCCAAGCAAAGAAGTGATTTGCAATGACAATCGCATAACGATAGCTTTTAAAATATTTGACAATCACTTTAGCATAGAGCATTCCCTTATTCCCTTCTACTTAAAAGGAACTAAGTAATAACATTCTGCTAACAATTATCTTGATTAGCATTGTATACAAAGAAGAATAATCTTTTGTAGGAGTTTTGTAGAGCAGCTGGAGAAAGTCATGTGTGTGTAACACATCAGACTTTGTTTCGTGGAGTTTACCGTTTTTGAGATATTCCTTGTTATTATTTTCATCTTTAAAATACCTTTCTTTTCTCATACGGAATTTGTTATCTCCTGTCCATACAAGCAAAGGTACTTCAATCACATAGTAACCAGGTTATAAAAGATTTGAGTTTAGATTACCCTACTCCTTTAGTTCCCTTGTACTTAGAATGAAGCAAGTAATAAAACCCTTTCTACTAACTTTTTTCTCGATTAGTATTAAACAAATAGAAGAATAAGCTTTTTAACATTTATTGTAGAGATGTAGAGAAAGTCATGTGAATGGAACACATTAGATTCTTTTAAAGCTAACTAATTTCGAGATTGGTTTTAAAATGTCCCAATATTTAGTTTTTTCCAAAATAAAAAGTTGTTATTCCTTTTTTTTTTTTTTTTTTTTTTTTTTTTTTTTTTTTTTTTTTTCATTCCCTATTGACAGTGGTCTAGTTGGACCGGAACGGACCGGAACGCCTTTCTGGTAAATATTTTCCCTCTTTAGAATGAGGTAACATTTTTACATTCAATAAGAAAATCGTTTATAATCTATACATAGGACTGAAACGTCATGGGTGTACTCTAGCGGATTAATATCGAACCTTGCGGTTTTATATTCATAAAATACGGTCGCTTTTACACTCCTGGGCAGTTTTCTGGTTCTCTAACGTTGGCTACACTGCTATTGGATTCCGAGAGGGGGAGGTGAGAAACAACTTTCTTCCACTCGTTATGTTTGTGTGAATCCAAGTTTTATTTTATGTTTTTATGTTCAGCTGATGAAACAACTTGTCGGAAACATGAAGCCGCTGATCTTGACACTCAATACGAGTCCATTTGGAAATTGCTGAATTAATAAGGTGAGTTCCTGTAAATATTTTGTTCCAACTAAATCACTGGCGACCGGTTTTTATAATATCTGACACGGAGCGTATTTGTTCGCTATTCGCTGGCGTATTTGGACGCAGCTGCCAAATTCGCTAGGTGTAATAAAGGACAGCGAAATAAAGTCGCCACTCCGAAACGAGGTCGTGTAAAGTTGAAGTTTGCTCTACTTTAATACGCTGGTCGCCTCCTTGTTATATACATAAGCCGAAAAAGTAGCCATCAGCTGAGTGAAAAACTGAAAATGTCAAAAGAACTCATAAATGCTGGCGTTGTGTTACTGGCAACAATCTTAAGAGAATAGATAATAAAACATAAAGAAAATGGAAAAGTAGAAAAAAGGAAAAGAAAATGGATAAGAAGGTGGATTGAGAGGAGGGATAAATCTTTAGGGAATTGTCGTGCGAAGATCCTTCTGCCTACAGAAATATAATGAGGATGACATCAGAAAACTTTGACACGTTATTGGAAATGGTAGAGGATAAAATAAGAAAACAGAACACCATGATGGTGATCTTGCCAAGAACAAAACTGGAAGTAACACTGTGTTATTTGGCAACGGGTGATAGCTTCAAAACACTTGAATATCTATTTCGTATACTTCAATGCTTCTATCTCCAAGTTCATTCCACAAGTCCTGGACGCAATTGCAGAGGTTTTAAAACCATATATAACTTTACTTATTTATTTATTAAATATTTTCAAAAAGTTTGTCAGGAACAATATATGCCAATATCACTTTTTTTTTTTTTCAAATAACATTTTACAGCAAGCAAGGGAATGAAACAAAAATATTGAAATTAGGGGTTGTGTTAACACTGTCTGTGGTTATTTGAGTTAAATACTCTCATTGTCTTTGTCTACTAATGAAACAGCATCGGCTTCTTGCAGAACATCAATAAGCCTGCTCTCACTGTGGACTGAAGGTGTCAAATGTAAATGTTGAACATTTGGCGAATGTGCTTCAGATGCACTAGTTGAGGGAATGTAAATAGAAAGATTCTCACTGCATTCTTTTTCTCTCAACTCGGCAAGTTTGGTATCCATAATTGATTTCTGGATTTCAAACTGGAGCTTAATTGCAGAACGCTGCGAAAGTTGCCTCAATTCCGCTGCTACATATTTTCCAAAATGATCAAATGCGTCTTCTGTTTGGACCTTGTCGACAATATTACTGAACTTCCCTAATGACTCGTCAATAAAATTAGTGATAGCTATTTCTTTTTTATTTTCCGTGCTAGCATTGTCTCTGGTGAGCTCTTAGTTGCTGCTTCAAGAGATATTCCAATTGTGAATCTCTAGTAAATTCATATTCATCGTATTCTAGAGATTTTGTTGTCGACTGAAGCAAAGTATTATAATTATTACTGTTATTGTAGTTATTATTATTATTTTCAGGTGCCAGGCAAAAGAGATGAATGGATTCTAATTTCAAATAATTTTCAGCATCGGTGGAACTTCCCAGGATGCTGCGGAGCAATTGATGGAAAGCATGTCCAAATAAAATGTCCCCCGCATAGTGGTTCTGCATTTTTCAACTATAAGGGAACATTTAGTGTTATTTTATTTGCCTTGGTTGATGCAGAATACTGTTTTCGATATTTAGATGTGGGTGGAAATGGACGTGCTAGTGACAGTGCCATTTTTCGTGACTCTACTTTCAATATAGCCATGTAGAATAATTTACTTGATATACCAGAAAAATCAGTGGTTACAGCAAAACATGCAGAAAAAATATTTAATTGCAGACTATGGAGAGCTAGACGTGAAGTAGAGAATGCTTTTGGCATACCTGTGTGGCGGTTTAGAATAATATTTCTTAGGCCAATTGAACTTAAACTGTTTACAATTGATGAATTAATAATGGGCTGCTTGCACTCAACACAATTGTTAAGAATGACATCGCCAAACTGTTTCCAAGCACAATACATTGACCAAGAAGATTTCAATAGAGCTAGAGATATTCTAGGAGCATGGCGCGAGTATACAGTTGGTCTGCAATCAGTGGCTCATTTGGGAAGTAACAGTTATCAAAGAGAAGCCGAAAATGTGCGACGGGCATATTCTGACTATTTC
Organism: Hymenopus coronatus; assembly: GCA_030762935.1. Classification (NCBI taxonomy): domain Eukaryota; kingdom Metazoa; phylum Arthropoda; class Insecta; order Mantodea; family Hymenopodidae; genus Hymenopus; species Hymenopus coronatus. Next base: position 169,083,086 of record CM060881.1, on the reverse strand, counting down.
ATGCAGGAGGGATTTCTACCTTGGCAGTGGAAAAAAGTCGGAATTAACGAACCACTTCAATAATGCAGGCTTAAACATTTGACATGACAATGTGTGAAGTTGAATAACAAGTTTTACATAAGTTCTGTAAAGAATTTGTGGATATATAAACCCTCCAAAATAAGTAGCCTATTGATTCTTATAATGTCATTACTTTAACGAGATGTACTTAAAATAAAATTGCTGTAAATAATAACATAATTGAAAATAAGTTATGTTTATAAATAATTTGAACTCACCAGATTTGATTGTGTTTCCCGCGTAGATATCACCTCTCTGAGGAATTCCGCTGTTTCAAACCAAGCAAGTTTTGGTATAAACATGGTCTGTTCCTTGACCACTTCTCTTGGAACGAACAATTTTTGCAAGTTCCTTGCGATAAACATCTTTTATTGTTTTGATTTTGCTTTTGAGCTGTTTTACATCCATATCCTCCAAGAGACCTTCAACCTTCAATTCCTCAAACAGCTGGTTAAATTGAGTATCTTTAAGTTTTGTATTTATATAACCCTTATTTTAATATTCCATAATACCGGAAAATTCTGATACATTACCAGAAATTTTGAAATTTGGTTACAATTCCACTTCATGTTAACACTTGGTAATCACCTAACCTCAAAAACAGAAGATCATATGCTTCGTTGTGTTTTCAAATGTTAGTAGATGCTAGAATTTGAAGGCGCTGCGTGTCATTGTGTCAGCTTATTCATTCGCTATTCGCCTACACGCTGAGCGCTGAAAGACGCTGTAATGGAGCGAACAAATACGCTCCGTGTCGGTTTAGCATTGTGTGATTCCTTTTTTGATATTTTCAAAATGCCTCTTTCGATTTTGATTAAAGTGCCATATTATAAGATATTTTTATGACAGGAAATGTATTTCTTGAATTTTCTGGGAATGCCTCCGAAGACCTCTTCATTCTGGATTATTTTTGTATGACACGTAAACCGTAAGAGATGCACATATACTTACTACACAGAATATGTAAGTCTCATTGAAACACACAATTTATGTCATACATTTTTCTGGAGTTAAGCGTTTCCGAGATACTCCTTATTATTTTCAATTCTAAACTACTTAAACTTTTCTAAACGGGAAGTCAACTTTCGTTTCATTACTTTTGTTTTACTTCCAGGAATGCAAAGGAGAAGCGAATTTCAGTGCTTTATATAGCAATAGCTTTTAAATGAAATTTATCCTAGGGTATTCCCTTATTTCTTTTCTACTTACAAGGAAGTAATAAGACCAATTCTGCTAATGCTTATCTCGATTAGCAGGACATAAGGAAAAGAAGAATCTTTTGTAAGGAAACTTTGTCATGTGCATTATTTATAATTTCTGTATCAACTCCTTCATTCTCGCATTCCAAACTTACAATTAGATTAACATCTGTTTTCTAATAAGCTGCCAGCGGCATACAGCAGAAGCTGACGAACATCTTATAGCTTACTAACACTGTAAATCCTCGGGTTATAAGTGAAGGGAAATAACTGCTTATTGCCACCTGCCACTCACTTGTTTATTGAAAGTCCGCAGTCAAAGTGCAGATGTTTCGCTTGCGAATGTAAGCAATCAACAGATCAGAAACGAATAAAATACAAATTTACACGGTAATATACCTATTGATATTGCGGTATATGGCAAAGCAGAACTATATAGATCAATACATGAAGAAACAAATTATGATTTACCCATAGATCCAGAAAACTGGAATCACCCTGCAGAAAATATAACTATTCAAGAAACTCAGGAAAATGTAACATACCCAACAGAAATCTTTACAGACGGAAGCAAATAAGAAGAAAACGTAGGAGCAGCAGCAGCAATATTTCAACGCGGAACTCTCATTCGTCAATTAAAACATAGATTATATTCAAAATATACTAATAACCAAGCTGAACAGGTAGCTATCTGGAAAGCCCTAGAGGAATTTTAAACAATGGAAGAACTATCGAAAGAAAAAAGAATTGCAGCCGTATACACTGGCAGTAGAATCACACTATCTCTATTAAAAGAAAACAAGAAACAAATACATTAGTGAATACTATTCATAATGCTGCTATGGGGCTACAACGATGTTACTGGACGATTCACTTCAGTTGGGTGAAGGCCCATGTTGGTATCGTAGGTAACGAATTAGCTGAAGATTAGCTAAAGAAGCCTGTACAAGAGAAGAAATAATATATAATAAAATTCCCAAATCCATCATCAAATCGGAAATTAAAAGGGCAGGTCTCGAGGAATGGCAGGCTAGATGGAATAGTACCACAAAAGGAGCAGTAACTAAATCCTTTTTTCCGCTCATTAAAGAAAGATTGAAAATGAATCTTCCAACAGTTCCAGAAATTACAGCCATTTTGTCAGGCCACGGGAAAACAAAATCCTGTTTACATCGATTTCATATAATAGACGACCCAACAGACAGCTAACCACCTAATATTCGACTGCATAAACTGAAGTGATAAAACTAGACAGACAAATAAGAGTAATGTAATAATAAAACATGAGAAAAAACGAATGAAATATAACAAATTAAATAAATAAGAAAGAAAAATAACACGAATAAACAGAGAAAGTTTAAGAAACGAAATAAAGTAATAAATAGAATACAAGCACAATTAAAACAGAATAAAACTTATTTAAACAATGCTAGCTATATTAAAATGGAAAAGAAACATGAAATACAATTGCTTGAAACTCGAAAGATCGTGAATCCAGAAAGAAAGAAAGAAAGAAAAGGTAGCAAAGCTAGTGAACAAAAGGAGCTGATATGCAGAAACTCAGCTATGAGCAATGAAGGGGAAAACCCCAAACACAATCCACACTCCACCACACACAGAAAGTGTAATCAGGCGCGTCAACACGCTAATAGCAGTAAGGACATGGCGTGGCGTCTAAAATCGTGAAACCCAATGAAATCGCGACAAAATGTGAAAATGCAACACAGTCTTGACCAATAAAATCGGTGAAAGTAACGAAGATAGCAAAAGTCTAGGCAAATCCTAGAAAAGGGGCGACAAATAGACTCTTGTCTAGCCGCGGGAGCTTCGGGAAAGATTCATAAGTCTGACACCGTGTAGTGAACCCGCGTCGAGTCGTAGCTCATAGCAAAATGAGAAGTTACTAGTCCGCGATGTGAAGAGGGGAAATTAGCGCGAAGGGAAGGTGAAACAGCTAAAGTAACTTGTGATCGGTTTTGTTTTGGGGAGACTAACGAGTTCTTGTACTTTGGACGGCTAGGGGAAAAGTGAAAGATTACGTGTGGGAAAGTCAAGGACACTTAGAAACCAGTTGCAGACTTTTATTCAGGTTTCTCCCGCACACCCTGAGATTATCACACAGTTCCTTAGCTAGCCGGCGATCCAACCTGTTACCTTATTGCCCTCCAAAGCCCCGAAACAACAATTCCCGCCACAAAACATAGAACACCAGAGAGAAATATTAATCAAAAGAAACTATTCAGAATGGAGATACCTGGCCTGTCAGTAATCAACAACTAATATTCCGGCATTTACGAAGTTTTTAGAAATATATCAAATCCATGGATATCTAAACCAAATAGATGTATAAATAAATTGTATAATTAATATGTACTAATTCTGAACACAGAGTAATTCTAAAAATTATTTAAACAGTCAAATATAGTAATATAAAATTATTTGACTGCAATGAGTTTATTTCTAAAACAAAATGTATACGTATTATTATTTATTGTAATAATTATCACTGTATTATAATGACAAACAAATTTAAAACTAGTGTGTTAATAGTATGTACTAATGTCTGAATGCATGTAATGTTAGCATTGTAACGGGCATGCAGATGAATATTTAATAATAAAAATAAAAAAAAAAAAACGGTAATCAGTTTTCTGCTCTATCACTAGAAGTTAAGGCGCAGATTAAAAGTTTAAGGAGACTGACTCTAGATATGTAAATAAATAAATCACAAAAAAATGAGGTATTCCATTCACATGACTTTCTCTACACCTCAGCAACAGATACTGTTAAAAAGCTTATACTTTTTTTTTTACTTCATGCTAATCGTGAAAACATTAACAGAAATAGCCTTATTAATTGCTTCCATTAAAGTAGAAGGGAAAGAAGAGAGAATAGCATAGGCTAAAGTGATAGTCAAAAGCAGGTTGCTATGAGACTGAAGTACCTTTGTTTGTATGGAGTTGACAAATTCCTGTATGAAAAAAGAATGTTTTTCAAAGCTGAAATCAATAACAAGGAATATCTCAAAAATGACCGAGTCCACGAAAAAAATGTATATAACATAAATTGTGTGTTTTAACAAGTTCTACATTTTCTGCTACGTAAGTTTTTGTCTATCACTTACGGTTTGCCAGTTATCCAAAAAAATCCGTAAAATCCATTCAGAATAAAGTAGTCTTCAGAGGCTATTCCCAGAAAATTCAAGATATAAATTTTATTTTTCGGGTAAATATCTTTAATATGCAATATTTTAATCAAAATCGTTAGAATCAATTTTGAGAAAATCAATATTTTCGAAAATGTTTCCATGTAATGGGTAGCTGGGCTGGGGGAATTTTCTTGAAAACCTTCGTGGCACATCCTTGGAGTTTGGTATTGAACGGACTTTTCGCTTTTGAGCTATGTTGTCCACAGACACACAAACACGCACGCGCGGGCGCACACGGACCTTTTTCCAAATAAGCTTTTCTTTTTTTTTAATACAGGAGGACCCAAAACATGTATTTCCGGTGAAATCTCGGTATCGAATTTTTGGGTACATTACAATACCTTCTCTATACACTATGTACATAGTACGTGTAGAGCAATTAACAAGTAGATTTGTGGGTGTGAAGTGAAAAATTCTGTTTACCGCGTGTGTTGTTTGATGGTGTCAACTGGACAAAGAAAGTTGTAGTGGAAAGCATAGCTCAAAAACGAAAAGACCGCTAAATACCAAACTTGGTATTTAGGTTTGGTATCTTCCAAGGATGCAACACGGAGATTTTCAAGAACCCCCCCACAAACTACCCTTTACATGAAAATATTTCGAAAATTTTGATTTTCTAAAAAATGGTCTAACAATTTTGATTAAAATTCCGTGTATTAAAGTATTTACATCCCAAATAAAATATATGTCTTAAATTTTCTGGGAATAGCCTCTGAAGAACTCTTCATTCTGGATAGATTTTATCGAATTTTGCTTAACTGCAAAACCGTAAGAGATAGACAAAAACGTACTACACAAAAATGTAGATCTCGCCTAAACACACAATTTGTATATGTCCTTTACGTTTTTGTTCCGTGGGTAACCGTTTCCGAGATATTCCTTGTTATTAGTTTCAATAGTGAAGAACTCATACTTTTCTCAGACAGGAAGTGTCCGTTTTTCTTTTGTTCTACTCCTGGCCAAGCAATGAAGTGATTTGCAAGACAATCGCATAACGATAGCTTTTAAAACATTTGACTATCACTATAGCCTAGTGCATTTCCTTAGTTCCCTTCTACTTATAAGGAACTAAGTAATAAGAACATTCTGCTAAAGTTTATCTCGATAAGCATTATGTGGAAAGCAGAATAATCTTTTGTAAGAAGTTTGCAGAACAGCTAGAGAAGTCATGTGAGTGTAACACATCAGATTGTTTTTATAGTAAAATAAAATCAACTTTAAGAAAATATATAATTTTTCTCACCTGGGCCACTTTAATTACCAAATAGTTGAAGCTTTAAATGAGTAGCGCATGGTTTTTAACAGGTAGTCCCAAGTTTAAACATAGTTTTCTCTTTTTCGAACACTTTTTCATACTCAAAATCTCCACGTGATGAAATTTGGTACTAGTTTATTCCAAAAAAATGTACTAGCTCAAAAAAGTACATTGAAGAGTGTGGTCACATAGTTTTCCAAAACTAATGCTCCACTTTTGAGAAATTAATTATTAAATTTTGAAAAATCAGGAGTTTTGTAGAGCACGAAAAGTAAAAATGTTCTACAGTAATTAGAGTTATTATAAAAATGTGAAATGTGAAATAACAGATCTGTAAACAGACTGCAAACTCATTTACTGTATAACTTGCACTTTTAATTTGAATAGTTTTAAAAATGGATCACGTGGCTCACTTTTATTAGGACAATAAATGTTGACAGTAAAAGTCTGATGTGCTCCATTCACATGACTTTCTCTACCTGGCTGCAACAAACTATTGTTTAAAAGCATATTCTTCTATCTACTGTATGAAAATCGAGATAAACATTAGTATACATTTTCTTAATTACTTGCTTCCTTGTAAGTAGGTGGAAAATAAGGAAATACATTAGGCTAAAATAATATATCTCTTAAAAGCTGATTGTCATGTGGCTGAAGCGTTGAGGTGTTTCTATGCAAGGGGCAGGAGTTTCCAACTTTCCGTGTGAGAAAAGTTTTAAGCGTTTTCAATCTGAAATAAATAACAAGGAATATCTCTGAAATGGTAAATTACACGAAAAAACAGATATGACATAAATTCTGTGTTTTAACGTAATCTACATTTTTGTGTAGTAAGTTTACCAGTTACGCAAAACTCGGCAAAATTCATTCAGAATAAAGGTCTTTAGAGGCTATTCTCAGAAAATGTAAGATATACATTTTATTTGCCATACAAATATATTTAATATACAGTATCTTTAAAAATCTTTAGTGCATTTTTTGAGAAAATCAAAATTTTCGAAATTTTTTCATGTAAAGGGTAGTTTGGATTGGGGGAATTTTTCTTAAAATCTTCGTGTCGCATGCCTAGAAGAAGATACTAAACTTAAATACCGAGTTTGGTATTTTACCGACTTTTCGTTTTTGAGTTATCGTGGTCACAGTCATATGGACACATGCAGGGGGCCCTAAAAGGTGTATTTCCGGTGAAATCTTGGTAACAAATTTTGGGTGGAATACAATACCTTCTCTATACACTATGTACATAGTACGTGTAGAGAAACTAAAAATGTATTATTTAAATAACCATGCAAGCTAGAATCTTGATACATGGCAAAAGTATCAGATATTGCGTGTAAAAACTAGTATAAATTTCAACAAAATATCTTACGTACAGGTTACTTTCTCTACACTACTATGTACAAGTGTACAGAGAAGGTATTGTATTCCTCCCAAAAATTCGATAACGAGATTTCACCAAAATATAAGTTTTGAGGTCCCCTGTGTCCAAACAAAAGTATTTTTAGAAAAAGTTCCGTGTTTGTGTGTGTATGAGCAGTCAAAAACTAAAAGATCGTTAAATACTAAACCTTGTATTTGGGCTTATTATCTTACAAGGATGTGATAAGAAAAATTTCAAGAAAATCCCATCCCCATCCCAAATTACCCTTTACAGGAAAAATATTTGGAAACTTTGTTTTTCTCAAAAATGACTAACGATAAAATACCGCATATTATAGATATTTACATTTGTATAGATATATTATAGATATTTACATTTGTATAGATATATTATAGATATTTACATTTGTATAGATATATTATATTCACATTTGTATAGATATATTATAGATATTTACATTTGTATAGATATATTATAGATATTTACATTTGTATAGATATATTATAGATATTCACATTTATATAGATATATTATAGATATTTACATTTGTATAGATATATTATAGATATTTACATTTGTATAGATATATTATAGATATTCACATTTGTATAGATATATTATAGATATTCACATTTGTATAGATATATTATAGATATTTACATTTGTATAGATATATTATAGATATTTACATTTGTATAGATATATTATAGATATTCACATTTGTATAGATATATTATAGATATTCACATTTGTATAGATATATTATAGATATTCACATTTGTATAGATATATTATAGATATTCACATTTGTATAGATATATTATAGCTGTTTACATTTGTATAGATATATTATAGATATTTACCTTCTGCTTACAAGGAATCAAGTAGTAAGACCATTTCTCAATTAGCAGGATGCAGATAAAAGAATCCCTTTTGTAAAACTCTGATGTGTTCCATTCACATGACTGTCTCTACATCTCTGTAAAACTTATAGTCACTTCATGCTTATCGTGATAAACATTAGCAGAAATGGTCTTGTTACTTGCTTCCTGCCCAAGTAGAAGGAAGTAATGGAATACAGTAGGCTAAAACGATAGTCAAATCTGTTAAAAACTGGTTGCTATGGTAGATATTGAAATCCTTTTCTTTGCATGACCAGGAGTTAAGTTTCCTTATGAAAAACGTTTTAAGTAATTTTAAAACTGTAACAAATTACATGGAATATCTCAGAAACGGCCAACCCCACGAAAAAAAAAAAAAAAAAGTTTATGACATAAATTGTGTGTTTTAACGAGATTACATTTTATATGTAGTACGTTTTTGTCTATCTCTTAAGGTGTGCCAGTTATGCAAAACTCAGCAAAATTAATTCAAAATAAGAGATCTGCAGAGGCTATTCCCAGAAAATTCAAGATATGCAGTTTATTTGTTATGTCTTTAATATACGGTATTTTAATCAAAATCGTTAGAGCCATTTTTGAGACAAACAACATTTTTTGAATTTTTTGTGATTTTCTTGAGAATCTTCGTGTCGCATCCTTTTAAGATACCGAACCTAATTTTGTATTTGGTATTTAACGAACTTTTCGTTTTTGAGCTATGCTGCCCAGGGGTCTCAAAACATGTATTTCTTGTGAAATACCGGTATCGAATTCTTGGGTGCAATACAATACTTTTTCTATATACCTACTATGTACGTAGTACGTGTAGAGAAAGTAAACATAGTTTGTTTACAGAACGGGTAGAGAAAGTTCTGTGAATGGAACACAAGATTTTTTTCCCCCAGATTTCACAGTAAATAGTCGGCAATAATGGCACCAAATTATTCATGATACAACTAAAAGCATAATCAAATAAACATAAAACTGACTGGTAAACAAAATTTAATTTCATCTCGTACTTCAAACCGTTATCGTATTCTTTGCCGCACTCATTTTATCTGCAGCTATAATCACTTTACCGTATAATTCAATAACAAAACGTTTCGTCAGAATTAATGAATGCTTCTCTAAAAGTTAAGGTTATAATATGTAAATTAAAGTGTGCTAAATTTGGGCATGTTTTCGGTATCTAAAAATCTACAGGTTGCAGAATTGTCAAAACTGTTTCACACCATTCTAATCCACTCTTCGCACTTTCCGCCCATATTTGGTTTTCTTACTCCCCAGTAACTTGTACGATCGCTTACATTTCATTGCATTCTTATGCACTTCAAAATTTCAAGGAGAATGCTCGCTTCTTGAGAAGTAACGTTCACAATAGATTATGGTCGGAATGTTCCGTCATTTTAACTATATGTTGCTGGTTAGCGTACAAAAGTTTGTTTTAAAACAGCGGCGACATAAACGATGGAAATTTACTCCATGCGCATGCGCAAGCGTTATCACTAACATCTCTTGAACTTCCGAACGTGATTGCTTTATGTTACACTCACAATGAGATGCAAGCGGCAAATGTAACGTAAGCACAAGACTTTGCACTTATGTTATTTAGTGGAATCATTCACATAGAAACACGCAACGCAATGCAAGAGTTTGCAAACTCCAAGCTCTATCCTTGCGTTATCTGCTTCTTTCCTATACGCATTGTCAATGAATTCAACAACAAACGGTCGCACTGCAAGATTTTACAGCGTCTGCTGTACGCAATATTGCAGATTCTAGTTCAGTTTTACACTAAGGCTCTTTCCTGAGCTTTTCCTATTGGTTACGGAGACAACATGGCTACGTGACAGGTGAACGACAGCTTTCGAGATTTTGTTGAGGTTAGGCTACGTTAGGTTAGGTGTACGTAAATAAACTGGATCGAAATAAGGGTAAAAATGGACTTTCTGAAAATCGTCAAAACTGTTTCACACCATTCTAATCCACTCTTCGCACTTTCCGCCCATATTTGGTTTTCTTACTCCCCAGTAACTTGTACGATCGCTTACATTTCATTGCATTCTTATGCACTTCAAAATTTCAAGGAGAATGCTCGCTTCTTGAGAAGTAACGTTCACAATAGATTATGGCCGGAATGTTCCGTCATTTTAACTATATGTTGCTGGTTAGCGTACAAAAGTTTGTTTTAAAACAGCGGCGACATAAACGATGGAAATTTACTCCATGCGCATGCGCAAGCGTTATCACTAACATCTCTTGAACTTCCGAACGTGATTGCTTTATGTTACACTCACAATGAGATGCAAGCGGCAAATGTAACGTAAGCACAAGACTTTGCACTTATGTTATTTAGTGGAATCATTCACATAGAAACACGCAACGCAATGCAAGAGTTTGCAAACTCCAAGCTCTATCCTTGCGTTATCTGCTTCTTTCCTATACGCATTGTCAATGAATTCAACAACAAACGGTCGCACTGCAAGATTTTACAGCGTCTGCTGTACGCAATATTGCAGATTCTAGTTCAGTTTTACACTAAGGCTCTTTCCTGAGCTTTTCCTATTGGTTACGGAGACAACATGGCTACGTGACAGGTGAACGACAGCTTTCGAGATTTTGTTGAGGTTAGGCTACGTTAGGTTAGGTGTACGTAAATAAACTGGATCGAAATAAGGGTAAAAATGGACTTTCTGAAAATCGGTTCTTCTTTCCAATGCGAAATGCACAGTCTTCCGTTCGTTTTGTCGTTTGTGCATGGGCAGCCATGTTGGTCAATCGACCAATGTCAGAGTCAAATCTAAATCTGCAATGTTGCCTGCTGTACACGCATGCTCTTCTATTTGGCCGTGCAGTGCTGCGCCATCTCTAATTTCCCTCAAAAGGTTCTGACAGTATCCTTGCGAATCCTTCTTTGATCTAATGGACGTAGCTATCATCTGCGTCTAGATTTCTTGATTCTCATAAATCGAAGGCGCAGAGAGATAATTCTTAGTTCATTAAATGTGTAGCTTTATCACTTTCTGAAGTCTCTATGCCTGTACTATTTTCAATAATTTTGAATGAGCAATTGTGACATCACTGCCGCGAGCGTCAGTTATTAGTATGTAATTATATAGCATATTTATTCGTAAAAGATTGAGTGAATTTTCTTATATTATATTGTTGGCTAAGTTATTCAATTTTAAACTTGCTGAGAGCTTGCAAGATATTCGCATGTAATTTACAGATCTAGAAACCCGAGCCAACTTCTTGCGTTACGATTACGACTTCATTGATAATGTTCTTCCCTCGCGCTTGCGCTTATGGTGCGCTCGTTTGCGCTTGTATCTCATTCTGGATATAGCTTTACTGTGAAACTCACAAACCTCAAAACAAAGCGTAAGCCTGGCTTAAGTTGCTTACGTACCTTTCTAAAGCTTCGGATTAAGCTTAAACTGAGAACCACAAGTTGTACGGATAAACAGAGTTTAGGTATTAGTGAAAGGAAACGATGTATACGGTGAATATGAGGAAAGGTCCGTCAGCGTTACGTATCATATTCGATAATCGAGCTAAAAGTAAATCGACATTGCCCCTACTGGGGCGGTTTTATGACCTTCACATTAGTATGGGAGGGGCAAGGTGTACTTCTCGTGTCGCACTCCGTGGTGTAATTGTTCCCATGCTAACTTCATATACCCAAGGTCGCGGGTTCAAACCCGGCGCAGGACGATGGATTTCTTCGGTGGTAAAAATCCTCAGTATGGCTTCCTTTTGAAGGAGAATAAAGCCGTTGGTCCCGTGTCGTAGATTTTCGGCAAACGTGTTAGAGAGGCCTCTGAGCAATATTAAGCGGTATTTCAGGCCCAGTAGAGAATGGGACGCTGAGAACCGCAGCAGTTAAAGAGCGTCCATAAATAAAACGTCATTTCCATTTCATGCTATGCTTCTCGGGGGTGATTTGTACACACATACATAATGGCAGGAAATAATGCCGTGCACCTGGCAAACATGTTTTAATTGAGTTGACTCATCTAACAATTGTCTATTTCTGTTTAGCATTAAGTTAAAATCCAGCTGTGTTTGTGATTGTTAATAGCGGATGCAACTGTCTCTTGCGAGCCAATATCGTTGATAAACATAGCTGTGGGGCGCATCCTTTATATGGGGATGTTTTCGGTAGCCATGGAATTCTACCTGACACCAGTAAGTCCTCTTCATTTGGAAGGACTTTTCTATAACTGATAGATATTGAGAAATAGTTGAATACAAAAATGTAGATCTCTTTAAAATATACGTTTTATTTTAACTAGCTTTTTATTTTCTCTACACGTACTATGTACACAGTGTATAGAGAGGCATTGTAATGCACCCAAAAATTCCATACCGAGATTTCACCGGAAATACATGTTTTGGGTCCCCCTGTAAGCATTTTTGGGAAAAGGTCCGTGTGTGTGTGTGTGTGTGTATGTGTGTGTGAGTGTGTGTGTGAGTGTGTGTGTCTGACTGTGAACAGAATAGCTCAAAAACGAAAAGACCGTTAAATACCAAGTTTTATATCTTCCAAGGATGCAACACGAAGATTTTCAAGAAAATCGACCCATCCCAAACTACCCTTTACATGGAACTTTTTTCGAAAATTTTGATTTTCTCAAAAATGGCGCTAATGATTTTGATTAAAATCTCTTATGTTTCAAATAGTTATATGCTAAATAAAATGCATATATTGAATTTTCTGGAAATAGCCTCTGAAGACTACTTTATTCTGGATGAATTTTAGGGAAGTTTACGTAACTGCTAAACCGTAAGAGATGGACGAAAACTTACTACACAAAAAATGTAGATCACGATAAAACACATAACTTATGTCATATACATTTTTGTCGTAGAGTTAATCGCTTTTGAGATATTCCTTGTTATTGGTTTCAGCTTTAAAAAACATGCTTTTCTGATATAGGAATTTTTCAGCTCCTGTCCATACTAACAAAGGAACTACAGTCACATAGCAACGAGCTTTTGACTATCATTTTAGCCTATGCTACTCCCTTATTTTTCTTCTACTTACAAGGAAGCAAGTAATAAGACAATTTCTGCTAATTTTTCTCAACTAGCATGAAGTAATTGAGGCATAAGCTTTTAACAATAATTTGTTGCAGAGATGTAGAGAAAGTCATGTGAATGGAACACATCAGGTTTTTTGTGTTGTAAACGTTTCCAAAATACTTTGTCCTTTCGAGTCCCGTTGTGTCTGATGACTACATGCAAAGAACATGACATATTAAGGCATATAGTAGAGTTCACCAATTGGTTGCCCTTTGAGTAAAGCAAAGAGATCAAATTTTCTCCACGCTGCCTCGAATCGTCTACTTTGCACTGCGCCTCCACTGCGCTGAAATCAAGAACAGATATAAATGTGCAATTTTATTTATGGACGCTCTTTAACTGCTGTGGTTTTCAGCGTCCCATTCTAAATTGGACGTGAAAACCCGCTTAATTTTGCTCAGAGGCCATGGTAAGGATTTTTACGCCCGAAAAAATGCATCGTCTTCCGCCGGGTTTGAACCCGCGACCTTGGGTATATGAAGTTAGCATGTTAACCATTACACTATGGAGGGCGACAAGAACAGATATGTACACCCATCGCAAAAAACTGAGTCATGTCTGGTACGCCAATTACGTCACAGCGTCTTGTATACCCATCCGCGATACAGTCGTGTAGCGGCAACAACAAGCTCTCACAAGTTCCAAATCTTAATATTACTAATTCATATGACGAATAGTAACATCGACAACACTAATAATAATTTAGGTACTGTCTCATAAGTGAGAAAAACAATTATTTGAAATGTATGCTGACAAGCATTAACTAATCTTCAAAGTACAGACCATTAGATTCTGGTCTTGAGTCCTCTTTCAGCAAGGTTTATTACCCCTTGATGGTATCAGTCTCTGGTTTTTTGATGCGAAGAATTCGGTGAGACCCACTTGCACTGCTTCAATGTTGTCAACATTTCTTCCACGAGGAAAATGGGACATGGATGGAAAAAGATGATAATCTGATGGTGCGAGATCAGCACTGTATGTTGGGTGTGGTAGCAGTTCGATTCCTCTCAATTCCTAAATTTTTTCCATTTTGTTCGTGCAGTATGGAGTCTTGCATTGTCCTGTTGCAATAGAACTCTACTTCGGCTGGGTATCTCAATCTTAAAACTTCTTGAACTGGTTCCAGTTGTTGAGAATAAAGATCCGCATCAATCGCCCGCCGGTTTGGAACAAACTCCCAATGAATCAAACCTTCAAAATTCCACCAGACACACATTACTTTGGGACGAACCCATTTTTTTAAACGATTACTTTGGCAGGTTGGCGGGGATCACGCCAGTTTCGAGGCATCAGGGCTTCGGTAAATACAAATTTTTCATCACAAGTGACAATTCTCCTGACAAATCTATCATCCATGGGATTACGGATAAGCTGACGACAGATATCCACTCTACGTTGAGCTTGTTGAGGTGTCAGTTCATGAGGTACAGATCTACAGCTTCTGTTTGATTTTCCAAGTATCTTAATGAGGCGATGTATGGCATCTTTTGATGTACCTGGTTCTTCTGAAAACCTACGAGTACTTTTTTTTTTTTTGCGGATTTTCTCGCAAAATTTGGCGTGTGTCCTCAATATTCCATACTTTAGGTCTTCCAAAACGAGGTAAATCTTTAGTGTTTTCGTCTCCATTGTTGAAACGTTGGAACCATCATTCACACGCTCATTAACGACACCTTCTCCTTCCACTCCACATATTCTTCGAGCTTCGGCAACGGTTTTATAATTTTGTTTCCAGTAGTGCTTTAGAAGGTCTCTTAAGTTCAAACTTCGTTACCTCCATTTTGTGATAGTTTATTAACAACTGAAGACTGATACATGCTCGCAATGAACGCAACACTAGCCATGGCATCCTGTAAATAGCATTACCAAACCAAAGAAACCCATTACATTTTCAAAACACCAAAATCAAAAAACCGACATTACTTATGAGACAATCTAATAATAATAATAATAATAATAATAATACTCAAATGCATAACTTAAGCTTCTTCAGCAACAAACTATCGACATTAACTATAAATATTAAGGACACAAAACATGATAGTGTGTACTGTACGGCATTATTATCTTCCCCTGTGTGTTCACTGTAGCGTTGTGGCAAAACGTAGGTTACACTTCTGCTGAGTGTCGCAGGTTCGCATCTCACATGCACCAAACACTTCTTTGCTTTCTCTACACGTACTATGAACATTGTGTATAGAGAAGGTATGATACATGTTTTTGGTCCCCCTGAATCAAAAAAAAAAAATGGAAAAGGGGCCGCGCGCACGCACGCGCGTGTGTATCTGTGGATAACATAGCTCAAAAAACGAAAAATCCGTTAAATACCAAACTTGGTATCTAAATTCACTATCTTCCAAGGATACGACACGAAGATAGACATAGACAAGAACTTACTTAACAGAAAATGTAGAGCACGTTAAAACACACAATTTATGTCATATATCGTTTTTGAGATGTTCCTTGTTACTGGTTTCAGCTTTAAAAAACTTAAACTTTTCTCATACAGGAATTTGTCAACTCCTGTCCAAACAAGCAAAGGAACTTCAGTCACATAGCAACCAGCTTTTGACTATCACTTTAATCTTTGGTACTCCCTTATTTCACTTCTACTTGCAAGGAAGCAAGTAATGAGACGATTTCTGCTAATTGTTCTCAATTTGCATGAAGTAAAAAGAAGCATATGCTTTTTAACAATAATTTGTTGCAGAGGTGTAGAGAAAGTCATGTGAATGAAACACATCGGATTTTTTATTTATTTAACACGAGTGTTAGAAGAATGTTGTTTTGTATGCGTAGATAGGACCATAACTTAAAATGCCAAAGTTATAATAATGGAATATTATTTTACACATCCAGACATAAAATTAACAAACATGAAAAAAATGACAAGCAATTCAAGATATGAACCTAGGAACTTATGAGTGGAAGCTAGGCCTTCTTAACTTCTCGACGACTAAAGCGTTGTTTTGTGATCTGTTTTCAGTACTCATAAGTTAAGCACTTCGCTGCCAGTCACAGACCATTGAACAGATTTTTCGCGTGCATTGTGAACACAGCTTTTACGAAGATACACGAAGCTCTTCGATCGTCACTTGGAGGAATCTGGGGATGACTCATTGTTTGTGTCCGCCGATGTACAGTTTTCCTTCAGTGGAGTGGCAGTATGTAACATTTTGCGTTTAAATGTGCAGTCTACCTTTTATAGATTGATAATATATTGCAGGTTCATGATTGGTAGACCAACTACCTTATTGGGTCTCCTGCGTTAGCATTTAACTTCGGATATGAACATATATGTACATGTTTTCATAAGTTTGGTGGTAACCGGTGATCGTAACATAAATAATTGCAAAAAATAATGTCAGTTATAATGAAACAACAACCTGTTTTAATTGGTTGAGGGGACCAACCTGTAAAATTGAAAATGTTGACTTTGGATTTTAGCACACTAATGGTTCTTCTAGATTAATATACCAAAGTTAATTTCAGCAACTTGCAATTTAAAGACTTGTCGCGTGACCTTTTAAATGGCAATTTTAACGGTAGCAAATGACGCTTAAAATACAGGGTTATTCAAAAAGAAAGAACATATTTGAAATATTTATTGCTTCCAAACTACAAAAGATAGAAAATGATTCCAACGTTCTTGGAGATAAAAAAGTGTACATTTTTATAATATGCATTCAATATGAGCACCGTGTGTTACACGACATATGTCAAAACGGTGGCACATTTCTTGCCACACACAAATCAGCTGGTCTCCAGTTATCGAATTTACAGCTTCAACAATTCGATGTCGTAGATCTTCAAGAGTGCCAGGCATAGGAGGGATAAAAACACGGTCTTTTACGTAACCCCATAGATAAACATCACATGGTGTGAGATCTGGAGACCTGGGAGACCACCGGCGATAAAGTTGATCTGCTCTTCCTCTCGCAATCCAACGTCCTGCAAACGTGTTATTCAAGAACGTCGGACGAGGTAAGAGAAATGAGGCGGGGCACCATCTTGCATGAAAAAAATTCATTGGAAAACATTAATCGTTGAGTAAAATTGCCTTCCTTCACATTTTCTAACATGCCAATGTACAATTCGTTCCTTTTGTTGTGGTCGTCAGGATTCAATGCTTGCAATAACTGCAGTTTGTATGGCTTCAGGTGCAGATGATGTTTTAGAACTCGCCATACCGTTGCTTGCTTGCTCGTGATGTGGATTTCTTTGGGATCCTTTCGTATTGTGTACGAATGTGCTCGACATTCGCGTCCGAAGTGCGAGGACGTCCCGTGCTTTTCCTTTTGTACGTGCTTTTCTAAGAGTTTCCGATGTCACTCGTAAATTTGCTTGTGACGCGGCGATTGTTTACTAAATTGGCGGCGAAATGCTCGTTGAACTGCAACAATGGACTCTAGCTTTGCTAATTGCAGCACACAAAATGATTTCTCTTGAGATGTTGCCGCCATTTCACTACAGACATTCAACAACAAACAACAGCGTCAATGCGGCCGTGATTGGAACTTCTACCCCCCACGCTACTTCAATTGTAAACTTTTTTTCTCTCCATGAACGTTGGAATCATGCTTCTATCTTTTGTAGTTTGGAAGCAATAAAAGTTTGAAATCTGTTCTTTCTTTTTGAATAACCCTGTATTAAAATGCATGCTTCTCTAAACGCATTTTTAACGCATGTAAATGTTCAAAATGCTCCTTCGGAGCACACTTCGACCGATCAGTTTAACTTTTCTACCAGAGAACCTCAATATCACAATAAATGAAAATTATGGAATTATTTTTTTAAGTAAGTACAGTTAATTATATACTTCTATTAACAAAATTATATAATCCACAAAAATAATAACAAAATTATGAACGAATAATTTATACTCTTTATATGGGAGGGCTGAAGCTTCATGCAGTAGCCTCAAAGGGAAACGTCGACATACAGTCCTGTATTCTGTATCCGCTGTAACTAGAGAAGTCAGGAGTCTGCTACAATGCCCCACACTTCGCTGGCATAGAGCATCAGGGGGACTATGGGCGCCTTGAAAAGATGTAACTTTAAGAGAACCGGAATCTGGGAGTCCAGAACAGGGTAAAGGGCTTCGCTCTGTCCGACGTTCCCCGCACGTGTTCACAAAAAGTTAGGCCCTTATCAAGAGTGACGCTCAGGTAGAGACACGTCTTTCACCTTTTGTTTATTAGACGTGGCACCACAGGAGCATGAACACTTCACCAGAATCCTGCAGCGCTTCTCTGAGTACGGCCTACTGAGATACACAGCAAAGCGTGTCCTAGGACAGGCGTCCGTCAAGTTTCTTGGGCATATAATCACCAAAGACGGCATTACACCATCACCAGCGAAAGTCTCCGCTATCTCCGAGTTTCCTCGCCCTAAGTTTATCTCTAAGCTACGCCGCATTTTACCGTCGCAACATCCAACATGCAGCCGACACAATATGTCTAGAGAACTAGCCGACATTAAACATCAGGCCATTCATGAACGAATCGTTCATATGAACAGCCACAAGGAAAGATTCGTATGAATCGTGTCAATCTTGGTATGAATCGTCGTTCAAAAAGAATCGCATGAATCGAAAAGAATTGTAAGAGTCGAAAAGAATAGCATGAATCGAAAAGAATTGTAAGAGTCGAAAAGAATAGCATGAATCGTGTCAACCATAGCAGGTGTCGTCGTTCAAAAAGAATCGCGAGAGTCGTGCAAGTCTCAACATGAATCGTCGTTCAAAAAGAATCACATGAATCGAAAAGAATCGTGTGAGTAGAAAAGAATCGTGTGAGTAGAAAAGAATCGCATGAATCGAAAAGAATCGTAAGAATCGAAAAGAATAGCATGAATCGTGTCAACCATAGCAGGTGTCGTCGTTCAAAAAGAATCGCGAGAATCGTGTAAGTCTCAACATGAATCGTCGTTCAAAAAGAATCGCATGAATCGAAAAGAATAGCATGAATCGTGTCAACCATAGCAGGTGTCGTTCAAAAGAATCGCGAGAATCGTGTAAGTCTCAGCATGAATCGTCGTTCAAAAAGAATCGCATGAATCGAAAAGAATCGTAAGAATCGAAAAGAATAGCATGAATCGTGTCAACCATAGCAGGTGTCGTCGTTAAAAAAGAATCGCAGATTTGAAGAATCGTGATCAGGTATTGGGGTTTGTTTTTCTTTTGCTCTCACCTTTCGTAGTACCAAGCCGAGCTTCGACGAAAACTGCCGAGTGAGCACGATGTGTACAGGGATTTATAACCATTTATTTTATTGTGAGAAAATAAATAGTTCTGAGGCCATGAAGCTAAAATACAAAAATATATAAAAATATATACAATAAAATATATAATATAAAATATATAAATTATATATCTTTTATACATAAAATACAATATACATAAGAAAATAAAACACTGACGATCTGTATAATCATTCTAGGTACATTTTCAGATACACCTACAGCATAAGTTTAATTTGTATAAGACGAGATAAGTCGTAACAAAGTAGGTGTATCGGAAGATGTACCTAGAATGATTTATACAGATTAAACTTAAAGTTAAGATTTTCATTTACACTGAAGCTGTTAATCGTGCAATTCGATGTAATCTGAAATTAATAAAATTGTTTAATTATTAAATTTGTATTATATATAAACAGTACGTGTAGAGAAAGTAAAAACATTTACATTTATAGCAGTGAATATGAAATTGGTAATTAATTGGGATCGAACACAATTCCTTTATAGCTGTCGGACTCGCTTGCATGGGTTGCATAATGATGCTACAGCTTAAATTTGGCAAAACTTTGCCAAAAACTAACTACTTATTCCGTCGCAAATATTCCTCTTAAGCAGGCATAAACGCAACTTGCATGCTTGATTGTTTTCTGACACACAACACCTGCTGTTAAAGGTTTACCCAACCCGTCTGGGTAGATTGGTGGTAGCGAGTCTGCTTCACATTCAACAGGTCGTGAGATCGAATCTCGCTTAGGGTGAGTTACTCGAATAAGGGTTTTTTCGGGGTTTTACCTTGTCCTGAGAAGACGAATGTCGAGTAACTTTAAGCTCCACGGACCCCGAGATTATATGAGTATCATTTCACCAATTTCATTCATCGTCCAATATGACCGACCAGGTTAAACTTTAAAACAAAAAAAAACAAAAAATGTTTGCCCACCACATACACGGGCCAAGCCTGTTTCCTGCGATACAAAATCAAGCGCCTGGAGGTCCCGTGTTCGATTCCAGCCTTGGACGGGTAATCTTTCTTTAACGAGAACTATTCCCTATCCCCCACAGAAGTATGAATGTGCGTGTGTTTGAGGAAAATAAAACGATTTAAACCAAAATGCCTACCCAACCTACACTCAACGAGTTTGTATCTAATGCAAAGCCTATGACCTTGCATGTTAAAGGGGTCTATATAAAAGAAACAATAAATAAAAAAAATTAAGCGAGGCTTTGACGCTAGGATCCGGTTCTTAACTATTTGACGATCGCTGTTCTCTTTGTTTTACAACAGAATGTGTACTTAGCTATTTCTGCAAAGGTTTTTCTCAACTAAAATGAAGTGAATAGAAATATAACATTTCTTATAGTTTGTATGCGCACTAAGAAGTGATAGACGGTTGAGAAAGTTCTATGATTGTAGCGCATCACATTTGATTATTCTCATGAACTATGAGTGCTAGGAACATTACGTTTTATATATTTATCTAAACGATACGATGAAAAGATTATGACGTGTTGGAATATCGGATGACTTTCCATTCTATCATTAAATTTATTTATTTATTTCCTAAAGTTATTTAATAAATACTTGTTTTTCTATCTCGTTTGTGTTAATTATTATTATTATTATTATTGGCTGATATGACACTCAACTGGTTTTTATTAGTATGCCTTAAAATTACATAGTCTTTGTACGAACTCAAATGAATAAATCGTAAAGGACATACATTGTGTGTTTTGACGAGCACTACATTTTTTGTGCAGTAATTTTTTGTCTATCTAAGCAAAACTCGCAAAATTCATTCAGAATAAAGATGTCTTCAGAGGCTATTCCCAGAAAATTTAAGATGTACATTTTATTTGTCGTTTAAATATCTTTAATCTACCATATTTTAAATAAAATCATTAGAGTCAATTTTGAAAATAAAAATTTTCGAAAAAGTTTCCATGTAAAGGGTAGTTGGGGGTGGGGGGATCTTCTTGAAAATCTTCGTGTCGCATCTTTGGAAGATACCAAACTTAAATTCCATGTTTGGTATTTAATGATCATGTCGTTTTTGAGCTATGCTGTCCGCAGACACATACACGCGCGCGCACAACACACACACACAAACACACGGAATTTTTTTCTAAAAATGCAAATTTTTTGGATTTAGGGGGTCCCAAAACATATATTTCCGGTGAAATTTCGGAATCGAATTTTTGGGTGGAATGCAATACCTTCTCTATACACTATGTACATAGTACGTGTAAAGAAAGTAAAACACATAATTATGGATTACAATTAGCCAAACGCCAGAACATATACAAGCGAAGCAATATCAACACATGAAAATGCACCTTACTTTTTCAAATTCTGTTCAGAGAGAGAGAGAGAGAGAGAGAGAGAGAGAGAGAGAGAGAGAGAGAGAGAGAGAGAGAGAGAGAAGTAAGGTTTTAGGGCGCCCAACCTATTTGAAATTCTGTTCAGAAAGAATACCTTAAAGCTAGTGCTAACATAAACATAAAGGTAATATAAATATATGAAATATAAAACGTAAGCATTCACTCGCCCTGTAAATTTAATTTGAATGCATTATAACTAATAAGCTTTACGGTTATCTATTCTCCGAATAGCGTAACTTCACTGGTAATGTAAACAAAAGCAACAAGCTACAATGGCAGTGATTGGTTGCTAACGTTTTACTGCGTTTCTGCATCACAAAATAGTTCCTAGTAAATTACCGCGTGAGTACAGAAATATCGTATTACACTACACAATGTTGTCTAAATAATATAGTAGGAATGCTTAAAAGAAAAATATTACTCATCATTTAATCATTATTTTTTTATGTAACAATGCATATCCGTTGTACAGTTCAACGCAGTCAGCAAGTAATGGCGGAAACATGTAATACCAGTGGAGAGAAAGGAAAGAATTATTCCTAGTGTATATAATAAGTTTTGTGAAAATGCCTTATCTTTTCATTAAATAATATTCTTAATTTAACGGTAGAATTTACCGAAAGCAGCAAAAAGTGTGCGACATTTTGTGAGAGCAACTTTCAACAAGTGACAGCCGAATATGCCGTGAATGTGTGTCACACGTTGTTCGGGAAGACTTGAAGGAAATAGTGGAAATTGTTGTAGGCCCACTAATTAGAATAATCTCTGTGATGATTGCAACTGCAACAAATGACTCATATCTTGAAGCAACGTGATCAGCTCCATCTTCAATTAGCTCATGCTAATCTCAAGATGGATTATTGCATCATGGTACTATATTAAAGAAATGTGCAGTGCATGGTTGTTCATATGTGAATGCTTGCTAACATTCGTTATAAAAAAAATCTGATGTGATTCATTCACATGACTTTCTCTACATCTGTGCAACAAATTATTGTTAAAAAGCTTATGCTTCTGTTTACTTCATGCTAATCGACAAAAAATTAGCAGAACTGGTCTTATTACTTACTTCCTTATAAGCAGAAGCGAAATAAAGTAGTACCATAGGTTAAAGTGGTAGTCAAAAGCTGGTTGCTATGTGACTTAAGTTCCTTTTTTTGTATTGACAGGATTTGACAAATTCCTGTATGAGAAAAGAAAGTTTTTCAAAGCTGAAATCAATAACAAGAAATATCTCAAAAACTCCACGAAAAAATGTACATAACATAAATTGTGTGTTTTAAGGTGTTCTACAGTTTTTGTGTTGTAAGTTTTTGTCCAGCTCTTACGGTGTACCAGTTATGCAAAATTCCGTAATTCATCCAGAGGAAAGTAGTCTTCAGAGGTTATTCCCAAAAAATTCAAGATATACATTTTATTTGTCAGAAAAATATCTTTAATATACCATAATTTAATCAAAATCGTTAAAGCCATTTTTGAGAAAATCAAAATTTTCGAAAAAAGTTCCATGTAAAGAGAAGTTGCGTGTGGGGGGGATTTTCTTGAAAATCTTCGTGTCGCGTCCTTGGAAGACACCAAAACTTAAACACTCACATGCACAAACAGACAGACAGACACTCACACGGACATTTTTCTAAAAATGCCTTTTTTAGATTCAGGGGTTCTCAAACATATATTTCCGGTGATCGAATTTTTGGGTGCCTTACAATACCTTCTCAATACACTATATACATAGTACGTGTAGAGAAAGTAAAAAACTGTTGGAGTGACGTGCGTACGCAATACTTCACCAAACTTTCAAAACAACATGTCTGCATTTTACATTTCGCACTGAATATAACGACTCGCCTGCCTGTTTTGTTGTGGTTTATTTATTATGCACATAATAAAATTAACCATTATCTATGAACAGTAAAAGTAGGTAGCTATTTGTTTTTCTGGCAAAAGTAGGTACGCCGTTTTACCTTTGTATGGCAAAGGTTCAACTAAGCACCACGTGGTAAATGCACGTGCGTTCGCGGAAGAATACATTCTGGTTTAATTACATCTGCAGGTGAATTAAGGATGGACAGATAATAGTTTATTTACTTCTCTACGAACTGCGTATGTTGCAGACAAACTACTATATAAGCAAAACAGAATTTAAAATAAATCTAAATTCCCGGTTATACAGGTGTTAATGAACCATACCGAAATATTTTCACAGAATATGTAGATTACTTAAATAAGTAATTTGAGATAGGAGCCTTATGGTCTGTTTATTGAAATTTCGAAGTAACGGCTATAAGTTTCTGAAGTGCCAGTACGCCACGAATCGCGGCACTTCGTCTGGAACGAAAATAATAATAAAAACATTTCCTCTATGACAGGAATCGAACTCACCACCTTTGGGAAAGCAGCTTCCCGCTTTACGCATTAAGCCACCAGAGCAGTTGAAAAACGCCTCCAGAGTGGGCTACATGACTCAAGACCGTAGTTAATGAATGCTCAGTGTCGCACTGTCAAGTGATTAGTTCGACATTTTACAGACTTTTGCGACATTAAATCTTGAGTACGCTAGTAACGAGCTGCTAAAAATCGACATTTCTGTACTCGGGTAGCAGTGTTAAAGACGTTCTAAGCCATGTTTACTTTCTCTACACGTACTATGTACATAGTGTATACAGAAGGTATTGCACTCCACCCAAAAATTCCATACCGAGATTCACCGGAAATATATGTTTTAGGGTCCCTTGTATAAAAAAAACCACTTTCAAAACAGGTCAATGTGTGCGTGTGTTTGTGTGTGTGAGTGTGTGTCCGTGTGTCTGTGAACACGATAATTCAAAAACGAAAAGTCGGTAAAATACCAAACTTGGTATTTAGGTTTAGTAACTTCCAGGGATGCGACACGAAGATTTTGAGAAAAATCCCTCCACACCAAACTACCCCTTTACATGGAACTTTTTTCGAAAATGTTTATTTTCTAAAAAATGGCTGTAACAATTATAATTAAAATATCGTATAGTATTAAAGATATTTACCTGACAAATAAAATGTATATTTAAAATTTTCTGGGAATAGCCTCTGAAGACTACTTTATTCTGGGTCAATTTTACGGAATTTTGCATAACTACTAAACCGTAAGAGATGGACAAACACTTACCACACAACAAATGTAGAGCACCTTAAAACACACAATATATGTTATATACATTTTTTTCGTGAAGTTGGTTGTTTTTGGTTTCAGCTATAAAAACTTATACTTTTCTCATACAGGACTTTGTGAACCCGTGTCCATACAAACAAAGGAACTTCCTTAGCAGAGCAAGCAGCTGTGGACTATCACTTTAACCTATGGTACTCCCTTATTTCGCTCCTACTAACAAGGAAGCAAGTAATAAGACTATTTTTGCTAATTTTTGTCCCATTAGATGAAGTAAATAGCATAATTTGTTGCAGTGATATACAAAAAGTCATGCGAATGGAACACATCAGATTTTTTCAACCTGCTTTGCTTTAACACCGACTTATCAGCACCTGATACCCACACGTTTAACGTTATGTTTATTCGGGGACCATGAATCGCCAATCTCAAATTTCTTATATCAGTCACGTGCACAATCTCGCAAATTATTTCCGTGTAGTTCATTAACACTGTATAATATACCTTGCAATTCCGTTCCGAAGGTGCCTGTTTATGGTGTAACTTTAGAGTATATGAAAAGAATATGCGTTCGTTCGCATTTGAGTGTGTTAAAACCTTTGTTAAGGTTAAAATCCTTAATACATCATGCAAGCGTTCACGTTTAATATTATTGTGAAAGAGGCTTCTGATAGCTTTAATCTGTGAATCAAGATAAGTTAATATCTTTTTATCTTCTTCCTTAACGTCTGCAGAACATATCTGTGAGATAGCTGATATGCAGTCTCTGCATGGCAACAGCTTGTGGCGATTTCGCGAGCGAAGTTTAAGTGATCCGGACAGCTGCTGCAAGGTCAAGGTTAACAGCTGATTTGATAGCGTTCCCAGGATCCTATCAGTATTTCAACCACACTCTCATGAACATTGTCGGATTTTAAATCATTTTAAAGAAATTAAATGTAATATCAATCTCTCCCATGATATAGTCATCAGTTTTCACTCAAATGGTTGGAGTTGTTCATGAATGAAGTACTACTTCTGCAGGCTGTTTAGTTCATGTGTACACGTACTATTTATATAATGTATAGAGAAGGTATTGTAAAGTTCCCAAATTTCGATACCGAGATTTCACCGGAAATATACGTTTTAGGACCACCTGAATAAAAAAAAAAATTACTCCTCTAATCGAGATAAAACATTAGCAGAATTGTATTACTTAGTTCCTTATAAGTAACCTAGAACTAAGATAATGCTCTAGGCTAAAGTGATAGTCAAATTTCTTAAAAACTTTCGTTATGCGATTCTCTTTGCAAATAGCTTCTTTGCTTGGCCAGGAGTACAACAAAAGAAAAACGGACACTTCCGTCTGAGAAAAGTATAAGTACTTCACAACTGAAAATAATAACAAGGAATAACTCGGAAACGGTAAGCTTCACGAAAAAAATGTATATGACATAACTTGTGTATTTTAACAAGATCTACATTTTTTATATTGTAAGTTTTTGGCTATCTTTTACGGTTTACTACTTTTGCCAAATTAAGAAGAATTAATCCAGAATAAGCAAGTCTTTAGAAACTATTCCCAGAAAGTTCAATACATACACTTCATTTGTGATAGAAATGTCTTTTATATGTGGTATTTTAAACAAAATCGTTAGAGCCATTTTTAAGAAAAAAAAATCGAAAAATTTTCCATGTAAAGGGGTGGGGAGATTTTCTTGAAAATCTTCGTGTCGCATCCTTGGAAGATACCAAACTTAAATACCTAGTTTGGTATTTAACTGTCTTTTCTTTTATGAGCCATGCTGTCTACAGACACAGACACACACACACACATGCACACACACACATGTTTTGTTTTTGTTTTTTTTTTTGCTCAGGGGGTCCTAAAACATGTATTCCGGTGAAATCTCGACATCGAATTTTTGGGTGGAATACAATACTTCTCTATCCCTATGTACATTGTACATACGGGGCGAGAGAAAGTAAAAAAAATCTGATGTGTTCCATTCACATGACTTTCTCTACATCTTTACAACAAATTATTGTTAAAAAGCTTATGCTTCTATTTAACATGCTAATTCAGCAAAATTAGGAGAAACAGTCTTATTACTTGCTTCCTTGTAAATAGAAGCGAAATAAGAGAGTAGCATAGGTTAAAGTGACAGTCAAAAGCTGGTTGATATGTGACTGAAGTTCCTTTGTTTGTACGGACAGGAGTTGACAAATTCCTGTATGAAAAAAGCGTAAGTCTTTCAAAGCTGAAACGAAAAACTAGAAATCTCTCAAAAAGATTAACTCTACGAAAAAAAAATGTATTAAACATAAATTGTGTGTTTTAATGTGCTCTACATTTCATGTGTAGTAAGTTTTTGTCCATCTCTTGCGGTTTAGCAGTTATGGAAAATTCGCAAAATTCATCCGGAAGAAACTAGTCTTTAGAGGTTATTCCCAGAAAATTCAAGAAGTACATTTTATTTGTCAGCTAAATATCTTTAATATAGGATATTTTAATAAAAATTGTTAGAGCCATTTTTGAGAAAATAAACATTTTTGAAAAGTGTTCCATGTAAAGGTTACTTGAGGGTGCGGGGATTTTCTTGAAAATCTTCGTGTCGCATCCTTGGTAGATATTGAATTTAAGTACAGTTTGGTATTTAACGAACTTTACGTTTTAGAGGTACGCTGCACACACACACACACTTTTTTGATTTCAGGGGGACCTAAAACATATATTTCCGGTGAAATCTCGGTATCGAATTTTTGGTCGGAATGCAATACCTTCTATGTACACTATATACATAGTACGTGTAGAGAAAGTAAAAATAATACACACACGGAAATATTTCTAAGAACTCTTTTTTGGATTCAGGAGGTCATAAAACACGCATTTCCGGTGAAATCTCAGTATTGGAATTTTGTGTGCATTACAATGAGTTCTTTATACACTATGTACATTCTACGTGTAGAGAAAGTAAAAATGTATTCAGAATGCTTTTCTGGGATCCACCTGTTACGGCTGGAAAATGCGAAAGTGACGGATTTCCACGGAAAAGCGGAAAACATGGAACGTTAGCAATGACGCTCTAAGCAGTTGCGTTCCATATATTTTCGCAGAATACACAAAACTTCCGCTCGAGGTTATTTGATTCTTCTGCGTCGGAAGTTGCCGTGACCTTAACCTTCAAAAGCCCCCGTCAATGTCACATCAGCAGAAATGCAACTCCATACACTGTCCAGCAGTTTTACATATCGGAATGCCTGCAAACGTGATTTATGGAACCTAACATACGCTTTAGTCACTTTTCTTTCAGACGCTATTATCAGGTTTTGTGTTTTGTTGCATCATTTCGCTGCCCAATAGTAGAAGACAAATATTAGCTTCTTACTTTCTCTATACGTACTAGTATATAGTGTATAGAGAAGGTATTGTATTGCACACAAAAATTCCATACCGAGATTTCACAGGAAATACATGTTTTGAGACCCCCTGAATCCAATTTTTTTTTTAGAAAAATGTGTGTGTATGTGTGTGGACAGCATAGCTCAGAAACGAAAAGTCAATTAAGTACCAAACTCGGTATTTAAGTTTAGTGTCTTCCAAGCATGCGACACGAAGATTTTAAAAATAAATCCCCCAAAATACCCTTTACACGAAAAAATGCTCGAAAATTTTGAATTTTTAAAAATGATTCTTGCGATTTTGATTAAAATAAAGATATTTACATGACAAATAAAATGTGTATCTTGAATTTTCTGGGAATAGCCTATGAAGACTGTTTATGCTGGATGGATTTTGCGAAATTTTGCATTACTAGTCAGCCGTAAGAGATAGAAAAAAGTTACTTGACAAAACATGTCAATTTCGTTAAAACACACAATTTACATTAAATACATTTTTTCGTGGAGTTGACCGTTTTTGAGATATTCCTTGTTATTGGCTTCAGCTTTAAAATGCTTATACTTTTCTCATACCGGCATTTGTCAACTCCATACAAACAAAAGGAACTTCAGTCACATAGCAACTAGCTTTTGACTATGTAATAAGACCCTTTCTGCTACTTTTTTCCTGATTAGCATTAAGTAAACAGAAGAATACGCTTTTTAACAATAATCTATTGCAGAGATGTAGAGGAAGTCCTGTGAATGGAACACCTCATATTTTTTTTAAAGCCACTATCCAAATATTTTAAACGCTCTTTTCAAAACCATTATTATCTAAATCAGTATCCTTTTCCAATGTTATAAAGCCTTTTCCATAAATAATACCACATGCGCCAGTTGGAACAATATCGTTAACTGCTGTAATTGGTAACCGTAATAAATCCTTACAAAACAACCAGTCAGTCGAAAATTTCCCACCCTTTTAAGTCCACTCGATGCCAATTAACTGCCGTGGTTTTATTATTTTGTTATAGCCTTACTGATCACCTCACTTCAAACTTCTCTTAGCCCATTCACATAGAAAAGTTAACGCAAATGCAAATACATGAACATGAAATTCGCTTTGCCATTCACAATCACAATAACGTTAATGCTAATGTCAACACTAAAATAAAACAATTGAAGTGTGAACGCGATTAAAATAGAGGCTCAAATATTGGCGAAGATGCAGCAGTGCAATTTATGTACTACAAAGTGCATTATATTGTGTGTGTGGTCTTCTATATTTGAAATCAAAGAAATCTAGACGTGCGATATTTTTGAACGAAATTTGTACTACCCAATTAACATTTCATTCAAATGTATCTATATTGAAATTTTCAGAATAACTTAGCACTTAAAATAACTGGCAAAATAAAATAATATACTGTACTAAGTTTTAACGTCAGTTTATGCTAATAATATATTATGATATTTTATTCCTTACATGAAAGAAATCGGATAACTGATAACATAACCTAAGTTTCTCAGTACCATGCAAACAATTATTATTGAAACCTACCTTCATATCAATTCATTTCACTCGCAATCTGTTTCCAAATCTTTTGTTTCAGCAAATTATCTTTGTATAACATGCTTTTTGTCATATAGACAACGATGATTTTGAAACAAAGTAATCCATTTATCGTTATATAACTCCATATTTTCCCTTCTTTTGTTCTTGTGCAGTGCGACGGTGGTATGTTTTTCCTCTTGAATCACGTCAACATGAGATTGCAAGATTTGGCGTTAACATCTGGCGATAATCTTCATGTTAACGAAATCGATAGAGGATGGTCCCATTTATTAACCTGATCATAAGCTTTAGTGTTCGTGTTGCTTTGCGTTAACTTTTCTATGTGAATGGGCCATTACAGCTAACACCGCTGTTTTTGCTATTGCCAATTCTTATCTCATTTGCTTCAGCAAGAAATAGCACCTCCTAGAGGAAGAAAAGCTTCATGAACCCATTCTTATTTAGGAACAAACATCTTCGGAACAGATAACATATGGTATTTTAATAAATAAATTAGAATACTAAGTGTTATCAGTCAATTTTAGGAAATTTCAAAATTCGCAAAATAGTCCATGTAAAGCGAAAATTTTTGGTTCTGTGGATGATTATCTTGATGGCGAAAACGTATGAAATGTCTCCAGAGTTAACAAGTGCTTTCAAAAGTTCCCCAATAACGTCTAGAGATATAATGTTCTTCTCTACATACAAACCTGCTCTTACACCGGCATCACCATAAACTTACACCAAAGCATCTGTCGAAAATGGCAATTATTTATTGCGAATCAAATTACTAAACCGGAGTATCAGAAAGTATAAATACTTGAAGTTAACAAGTTTTTCGGATAATTCATACATATTTTCAAATTATGAGGAATTATTTTAAACGTTTTGAAGCAAACTGCATGAAATCTTTAGATATTTTAGTGCGTGCAAGCGATTGACATATAACTACAAAAAATTTGATATGTACCATTCACATGACTTTCTCTACATCTCTGCAATAAATTATTGTTAAAAAACTTATACTTCCATTTATTTCATTCTAATCGAGAAAAAATTAGCAGAAATAGTCTTATTACTTACTTCCTTGTAAGTAGAAGCGAAATAAGTACCATAGATTAAAGTCATAGACAAAAGCTGGTTGCTATACGACTGAAGTTCCTTTGTTTGTATAGACAGGAATTGACAAATTCCTGTATGAGAAATGTATAAGTTTTTTTAAACCTGAAACCAAAAACAAGGAATATCCCAAAAACGATCAACTCCACGAAAAAAATGTATATAACATAAATTGTGTGTTTTAATGTGTTCTACATTTTTTGTGTGGTAAGTTTTGTCTATCTCTTACGGTTTAGCAGTTATGCAAAATTCCGTAAAATTCATCCATTATAAAGCAATCTTCAGAGCCTATTCCCAGAAAATTCAAAATATACATTTTATTTGTGAGGTAAATTTCTTTAATATACTATATTTTTATCAAAATAGTTGGAGCCATTTTAAGAGTAATTAAACATTTTCGAAAAAGGTCCATGTAAAGGGTAGATTGGGGTGGGGGGATTTTTTTTTAAATCTTCCTGTCGCATTCTTAAATGATACTAAACTTAAATACCAAGTTAGGTATTTTACCAACTTTTCGTTTTTGAGTTATCGTGTTCACAGACACACGAACACACACAACACACACACGGACCTTTTTATGAAAATGCTTTTTTGGGATACAGGGGACCCTAAAACATATACTTCCGGTGAAATCTCGGTATCGAATTTTTGGGTGGAGTGCAATACCTGTTCTATACACTATGTACATAGTACGTGTAGAGAAAGGAAAAAATCTGATGTGTTCCATTCACATGACTTTCTCTACATTTCTGCAACAAATTATTGTTAAAAAGCTTATGCTTCTATTTACTTCATGCAAATGAGAAAAAATTAGCAGAAATAGTCTTATTAATGCTTCCTTGTAAGTAGAAGCGAAATAAGGGAGTACCATAGATTAAAGTGATAATCAAAACCTGGTTACTATGTGACTGAAGTTCCTTTGTTTGTATGGACAGGAGTTGACAAATTCCTGTATGAGAAAAGTATGTAGCTGAAACCAAAAGCAACGATATCTAAAAAACGACCAACTCCACGAAAAAAATGTATATAACATAAATTGTATGTTTTAATGTGCTCTACATTTTCTGTGTGGTAAGTTTTTTTCCATCTCTTACGCTTTACCAGTTATGCAAAAATTCCATAAAATTCATCCAGAATAAGGTAGTCTTCAGAGGCTATTCCCAGAAAAGTCAAGATATACATTTTATCTGCCAGGTAAATATCTTTAATATACGATATTTTAATCAAAATCGTTAGAGCCATTTTTTAAAAAATCAAATTTTTCGAAAAAAGTTCCATGTAAAGGGTAGCATGGGGTGGAGGCATTTTCTTGAAAATCATCGTGTCGCATCCTTGGAAGATACTAAACTTAAATATGAAGTTTGGTATTTTACCGACTTTTCGTTTTTGAGTTAACGTGTTCACAGACACACGGACTCACACACACGCGGACCTTTTTCTGAAAATGCTTTTTTTTTATACAGGTGACCCTAAAACAAATATTTCCGGTGAAATCTCGGTATCGAAATTTTGGGTGGAATGCAATAACTTCTCTATACGTTATGTACATAGTACGTGTAGAGCAAGTAAAAACGGAAAAATACAAACTTCCTTATTAACTTCAGGATTCCTTCATGCATGCTACATGAAGACTTTCAAGAGATTTCCAATATACTGTACAGCTCTTTAATAGAAATATTTTGTTTTGTTATAAATACCTGTCACATGTTTTAGATCTACACATAACATAGTGTACGTAGGATATCATATATTTTCTGTAAACAGCTTATGACATCTTAATTCTAATTGACTTTTATAAAACTGATAATCCAGAACAAAATGTTACTACATAAAAATATAGCCCATTAAAACATGTTTTTTTTTTTACTTTCTCTACACATACTATGTACATAGTGTAAAGAGAAGGTATTGTAGCACTAAAAAATTCGATACCGAGATTTCGTCGGAAATATGTTTTGAGACCCCCTGAATCCAAAATGAAGCATTTTTAGAAAAATGTCGGGTGTGTCTGTCAGTGTGTGGTGTGTGTGTGTGTGTGTGTGTGTGTGTGTGTGTGTGTGTGTGTGTGTGTGTGTGTGTGTGGGTAGCATAGCTCAGAAACGAAACGTCCGTTAAATACCAAACTCGGTATTTAAGTTTAGTATCTTCCAAGGATGCAACACGAAGGTTTTAAAAAAAATCCCCCCACCACAGACTACCCTTTACATGAAAAAATATTAAAAAAAATTTGATTTTTTAAAATTGGCTCTAACGATTTTGATTAAAATATCGTATTTTAAAGATATTTACATGACAAAATGTATATCTTGAATTTTCTGGGAATAGCCTCCAAAGACCTCATATTCTGGATGAATTTTGCGAAATTTTGCATAGCTGGTAAACCGTAAGATGGACAAAAACTTACTACATAAAAAATGTAGATCTTGTTAAAACACACATTTTATGTTATATACATGTTTTTCGTGGAGTTGGTCGTTGCTTTAGATATTCCTTGTTTTTGGTTTCAGCTTTGAAAATCTTATTTTCTAATACAGGAATTTGTCAACTCCTGTCCATACAGACAAAGGAACTTCAGTCGTATAGCAACCAGATTTTGACTATCACTTTAACTTATGTTACTCCCTTATTTCGTTTCTACTTACAAGGAAGCAAGTAATAAGACTATTTCTGCTAAATTTTTCTTGATTAGCATGAAATAAATAGAAGCATAAAGTTTTTAACAATAATTTGTTACATAGATGTTGAGAAAGTCATGTGAATGGAACTCATCAGCTATTTATGTCAAACATTCCGCAGCATTAGAAGTTTCCGAAATATATGTTGTTTTATGTTTGTCTTGGAATTACACAATAGTTTTTTTTTTTTCAAACTCTTAACTAGAAAACCCTGTCGAAGAAAAGGCCATCAACCGGGCACATATAAGGAGCCAACCAGGGTGTCATTTAGGGAGAGGGGGTCAACTGCCCCCAAGCTAGAGGAATGATTAAGATATTGGTTATTATTGCTCTACCAGAATAAAAAAAAATTGATGCGCTCCCTTCACATGACTTTCTCCACATCTCTACAGTAAATTATTAATAAAATTCTTAATCTTTTATTTCCTTGATGCTAATCGAGAAAAGGGTTAGCAGAAAGGGTGTTATTATTTGCTTCCTTGTAAATAGAAGGGAAATAAGGGAGTACCATAGGCTAAATCGATAGTCAAATGTTTTAAAAGCTTGTTGCCATGGGATTGAAATGCCATTGTTTGTATGGACAGGAGTTTACAAATTCCCTTATGAGAAAAGTTAAAGCTGAAACTAATAACATGAAATATCTCAAAAACGGTCAACTCCACGAAAAAAATGTGTATAACATAAATTGCGTTAAAACGAGATCTACACTTTTTCTTGAGTAAGTTTTGCCTATCTCTTACGGTTTATGTATGACTTATGCAAAACTTCGCAAAATTCGTCCAGAATAAACATTTCTTCAGAGGCTATTCCCAGAAAATTGAAGATATACATTTTATTTGTCATTAAAATCGTTAGAGCCATTTTTTAGAAAATCAGCATTTTCGAAAATCTTTCCATGTAAAGGGTAGTGGGGGTGGGGTGATCTTGAAAATCTTCGTGTCGCATCCTTGGAATGTACTGAACTTAAATACCAAGTTTGGTATTTAATGTCTTTTCGTTTTTGAGCTATACTGCCCACAGACACACACACGCACACACACACACACACACACACACACACACGGAGAGACAGACAGGCACACACGGACATTTTTCTAAAAATGCTTTTTTTTGGATTCAGGGAGTCT
This sequence comes from Hymenopus coronatus, assembly GCA_030762935.1. NCBI lineage: Eukaryota > Metazoa > Arthropoda > Insecta > Mantodea > Hymenopodidae > Hymenopus > Hymenopus coronatus. The sequence continues at coordinate 169,048,414 of CM060881.1, read as the reverse complement.
CAAAGCATATATTTCCGGTGAAATCTCGGTATCGAATTTTTGGGTGCATTACAATACCTTTTCTGTACACTATGTACATAGTACGTGTAGAGAAAGTAAAAATACAGCAACTATATCTTTAATACAAATATTTCAACAAAATAGTTTCTGCTATGCTACATGTAACGTTAAAATTAACGTGAACATTCAGGAAACTGCTTCAGTCTTAACGCCCCCACCCCCATGAAGGGGGCATAACGGTGGGCCCTCCTCCGGCACTCCCGGTGGCGATCATCCGGAAAGGATCTACATCGCCTCCCCTACCATACACTAGAGCTACTGCCTAGGGGGGGGGGGGTCAGGAAGCAGGTAAAGGTTAGGTCAGGTACCGCCGTAGCAACCCGAGATTTGTGGGTGACTACATAAAGGTGCCCGTAACACAAGAGAGTGTCTCAGGCAGTCGGTGGGCTAGGACCTGGACTTGGCATCGAACCCAGACCTAGAGCTCAGCGGTAACCCTCTCTCAACCAGACGCTTAAATAACGCTCCTGTAACCAATAAAGTAAGGAGAGGATAGGATAGATACAGTCGGAAAGGAAGTGGCTCCGAAGCAGGTTGTTGCACCTACGTCCCCACGAAGGAAGGAGGGATGAGGTGAAAACATACCTGGGCAACACAATGCCCTACAGTTTCCAGATTGTAGCAGCTCACAGTCGGATCTCGCTCCACATAGGGTACAGGAGTGATACTCATCCCAGTAAACAGCCCAAATCGAGCGATGGAGCAACATTTTCCCTTGCCACGTCGCCCGAGCACCATCGCCAAAACTTCCATAAGTATGCCGGCCACGGGAAGCCCATACCCAGAGCAGATGGCAGGCTGAGGGCAGCCCGAGGCATGTTAGACGTGTCCCTGTTCTCGGAGAGAACTTCACCACGTTCTGACGGGATTGTGGGGTTTGCAGGATGGCTGGTGAGAGATGGGGTTGTGGAGTGACAGGAGGAAGCAAGTATTGCTCCTTGACGGTTGCCTATTATGGTACAACGGCCTTTGTGCATCGCTGGTGTGAAGTTTATTCAAAATGTTTATTTTGGGTTTTTAATTTTGATATCCAAGCAACTCTTGAAGGATTGTAAGGAACTTAGCCGTAGCAGCTTTTGGAGGTGCTCTTTCGTTACCGGGGATGCCCGCAAGCCATGCGGGGAAGCCGGTATCGCCTGACGCGGCGGTTTGTGGGATTGTAATCCCCAAGAGACCTAACGAGGGCGCTCCGATGGAATGGTAACCCTTCATTGAATTTTGTTGCCCGACGCGTAATCTCGTCCTCCAGGTATGGTAGACAGGCTTCGTGCAGGAGTCTCGTAGGAAATCGTCGAGGTACAGAACAGATGGCCCGAAGGCATCTATTCTGTACCCGCTGAAGCAACAGCAGACTGGAATCTGCCGCCATGCCCCAGATCTCGCAGGCGTAGATTAGCAAGGGGACTATGAGAGCCCTCAAAAGGCGCAACTTAAGGGGAACCGGCATCGTGGACTTCAGCATCGGGTACAAGGAGGGCGTGGCCCCGTGACCCCGACACCTCAGTTCCCTGATGTGCTCCTCAAAAGTGACGCCCTTGTCAAGCTTCACCGCAATGGTGTTCGTTGTATCCTTCGTCTGAGGTACGTGAATGTGGGGAAGTTTGCGGGAAAGCGGCGCTTGGTGAAGAGAATAGCGTGGCTTTTCTCCGGATTGATGGACAACCGCCAACGAAGCGAAACTGCCTGCGATATCCCACTCGGTAACAAAGAAGGACGAGCCGATCCTTTAAAAAACTCAAGACTGCTTTAGCTAGGGAAAAGAGAGGAGGAATTAGCGCTGCAGTAAAAGTGGCTACAACTGGGGGGTCCAGAAGTCTGAATCAGCAAACCGAAGTTCCCCTTTTGCGATAGCGTTAAATATTAAAAATAATTTAGTTATTAATTGTTTTCTTAAGCTTTGATGCTAAACATAGAAAAGTGTGCATTCATTTTCGAGTAAGTGATATCTCCACAAACTTTAATATTCTCTGACACGTTTCCTAATCATATTGGGAGAGAATATCTTCAAATACTGCAATCTAAATTTGAGATTTTCGTTACTTATGAACAGAACAATGACAATGACGAATATGTATATATGGTATCTACAGTGTGCAATCAGTTCTTACGGTGTCGCCCTCCGTGGTGTGTTGGTTACCATACTAACTTCACATACCCAAGGTCGCGGGTTCAAACCCGGCGGAGGACGATGGATTTTTTCGGGCGTAACAATCCTTAGTAAGGGAAGTAAAGCCGTTGATCCCGTGTCGTGGATTTACGGCACGTAAAAGAACTTCAAGCCTGATAAAAGAGACCTGTGAGTAAAATTAAATGGTCTTTCACGCCCAATGTAGAATTGGACGCTGAGAACCACAGCAGTTAAAGAGCGTCCATAAATAACACGCCATTTCATTTTTCTTTCAGTTCTTACGGTGAGAAGATATTTGAAAACTGTTGTTTGGGTATAATGTTTTTGTTACAATTAAATGTTTCAGTTAAAGTATTCTCGATAAGAGGAATAGGATTCTTTTTCACTTTACAGACCTGTCAGTCCTGGAGTAGAGACAGTGTCCGAGAGATGAAAACAACCGTATTTGTTTGAACTATTTCAAATAAGAACATTCAACACTAAATATTAGTGTCCAAAAATTGAAGAACACCGCACGTAACCCAAAACAGACCCTTTGAGCTTCCTTAAAGGATGGTATGAGACACCCAAAGGTAGACCAGATCCGGATGACGATATGCCTAGCAAGGACGTTGTCCCCAACTATTCCAACGTGCCACAAATCCTGCGCCGTCAAGGCCTACCGGAAACCTCTGCGTCCCGGGCTTAGTCTCAGGAAAGAAGAGGGAATGAAGGAGGCCCCAGCAAACTCGCCAAACTCCGGGGAAAAATCTTTCCCAAACACAAATTCCGCAATCCTGCGGCAACATACAATCACCGTCGCCTAGTTCAACTTGAAACAGATGAAAGGAAATTATTAGGACCAGAAATTCCTGGACAAAAGAGAGTCACCAAGGTTGTCCTTCGCCTACCGATCCATGGAAATCACGAAGAAAACTTGGGTTAGTGGTCGGTCCGAGGAATCGATCCAGTTCCTTTGGAATACCAATTTCCAGGGGTCGTGTTTTTAGAACTTTGAAATCAGAAATGCATCATTTTTATTTGTGCATTTAGCATAACATAGCATTAATACATTTTCAATTTAGCATTTTATAGCATTTTGAAGAAAAACATACATCTTGAATTGATTCTGATAAAGAGATATTGTCTCATGTAAAAGCTTTAATGTGACATTAATAACACAACATTAGTAAACGGGAACTGAACTCTCAACAATAACAATACACTGATACTCACAACAATGACAAAATAATAAACTATTGTTGTCAAGCAGTAAGCATCTGTGTCAATAATGTATACATCAGACCAGTGTCCTCATTTCAGAACATTCTTATTTTTGTATACAAATTTATGCACAAATTCTTTTAAATAGAGTCCCTTTCTTTAATATATGTTAACGAGAAAATATGATTGTTATTTAACTTTGATAACTGTGAAATTGATTTGTTTCTGTATGCCAAGTTCAGATTTATAGGTAATATGTATTTTACAAACAGATGAGGGAATTAGTTCCTCATTCCAGATCTGTAAGGTAGACACGTGTGTCAGAATCATAAACATTCCAAGGGTACACAAACACATCATATGTAACTTCTGGAAGAAAATAAATAAAGAGAGAAAGAAAAAAAAAATTAAAAAATCGTTGATTTTGCATTCATATAGCATTTTAGTATAAGTTTGGCATTTTCAGTCAATTTTGCATTTTTAAAACACATTAAAATGTGATTTAGAGGTGGTAAAAAATAAGAATACAAGAGCACAAGACTTCATGAACATTTCGCACTATATCGTTTTTGCGAAAAATCACTTCCCCTAACAATTTCACATGTTCGCGCAGTCATCTCTCTGGGTTGGATACCGATGAAGTGTAGGGTTGGCAGGCCGGAGACCAACCAACGGACAACGGATATTTCAGTAAATGGGCACAAAAATTGTTAAACAGATTTTTGTTTTAATTATGACAGACACAATTTTTACTAATATAATAAGATTAACTTACAACTATTGCTACGGCTACGGCCACGACTATTATTACTATTACTATTGCTGCAACCATTTTTCACAGAACAAACTTAGATATCGCCTCTTCATTTCAGTTTTATTACTCACTATTCCAGAACAACAAACTATAACTATTTTGAATTATGAAAGGTAGTGGTAGTCTATTCGCTCACGATCCGAGCGTTCCAATAATTGCCAGTAAACTGCTATAATCTGTCCAACCTTACTTCACCGGCAGTGTAAACAAATCAGAATGTACTCTTCCGCGAACTCAGGTCCTAAGCTGGTTCGTCTGCTGTAAAACCGCGTACCTACGTTTGGCAGGAAAAGACATAGCTCTCTAGTTTCCCTTTTCATGGATGATGAGTACCTCTATTAAATGAATAAAACTGATAGAGTCGTTATATATTCAGTACGGAATGTAAAATTATAGAATGCAGACATGTTTTGAAAGTTTGCTGAAATATTGCATACGTTAATCACTCCATCCAACAGCTTTTTGCTAATTTTAGCATTCACATATGCACAACCATACACTGCGCATTTCTGTAAAATACTGCCATACCTAATGCAATGACTTACCAGAAGAAGTAATCTGAAGATGGAACTGATCCCAGTGCTTCAAGATACGAGTCATTTGCTGGAGTTGCAATCGAATTGTCTGAATCATCATAGAGATTGATAATTAGTGGACCAGCAACAATGTCCATCATTCCCGCCAAATCTTACTTTGTTTACTCTTCAACAATGTGATACATATTCACTGCATTTTCAACTATCACTTGTTGAAAGTTGCTTACACAAGATGTCGCACCTCGGCTAATTTAAAATGTTTGCACACTTTATGCTGTTTTCGGAAACACTAGTAAGGTACTTATACTTTGCTCATGTTGCTATACATTGGCATTACATGTTTCCGCGATTATACTTGCTGACTAGAAGCAGCCGCTGAACTGTACAATAGAATATGCATTGTTATATAAAGAAATTATGATTAAATGATCAGTAAAGTTTGTTCCTTAATCATTAATACTGTATTATTTAGACAAGTTTGCAAAGTGTAATACGATGTTTCTTTACTCACTTGGCAATTTAAGAGGAACTATTTTTGATGGAGTAAAGCAATAAAAGTTCAGCATCCAATCTTAACCATTGCAACCTGTAGCTTTTGTTTACATTACCGGTGAAGTTGCACAGAGAATACAAGTAGCAATGAACGAGCCAGTGCCTTTTTAATACTGTGAGGCGAATGCTACATGAAAAGTTTGCTAGAATAAGATTAGAAATATAACGTTTTGTTACAATTAGAAATTAATATTCTAGCCAAATTATTAAAAATTATTCATGTGTAAGGTGACATTCAAGTCCGTAGATTAAAGTCATTAGCCCATATACCCGGAGAATTCACTCCAAAGTGTCAACGGGTAGAGAATATTTATTTATCTATGTCCATAAGGCCTTCTCTTCCACTCTACCTGCAATACATTAAATTCAACACAGCAATGTGTTACAAAATATATTCATTACACACTGTAATATGCCGGCGAATTGGCGAGCTAACTGTAATAGGTATTATTATTATTACGTCTCAGGATGTGGCCGCGAGGGAAATAATGCATTACAGGCAACATAATACTTGTAAATGATACACTGGTAAGATGTTCTTGTATATTCTTCAATATCACTGGATACAATAATTATTAACAGGAGCCAGGAGCAGGCACAGATAAATTAAGATTGCATTCCAAGGCACGCGTTCCCATTGACGCTAGCCTTGTGATGATCACATGAAGACTGACCAATAAGGAACGAGCGTCTATTCAGCTCTTATATAGACTCAAAGCTTATTCTACATGTTTCTCGCTGCCGGCCATGTAGACGCTAAAGAGCGTGGGGGAAAGTACAAGTCAACAGTATGCTGATGACGTGCTGTTATACTGTACAAACACCCACGCAGAGCCTTCAACCCCATTCAGGGACACCTCTGCCTCATCCAAGAGTGGTGCGAGCGTTGGCGATTGTCCATAAATCCGGAGAAAAGCCACGCTATTCTCTTCACCAAGCGCCGCTTTCCCGCAAATTTCCCCACATTCACGTACCTCAGACGAAGGATACAATGGACCAACACCATCACCTACTTGGGGGTGAAGCTTGACAGGGGCGTCACTTTTAGGGAGCACATCAGGGGGCTGTGGTGCCGGGGCAATGGGGCTGCGGCCTCACTGTACCCGATGCTGAGGTCCTCGATGACGGTTCCCCTTAAGTTGCGCCTTTTGAGGGCTCTCATAATCCCCTTGTTAATCTACGCCTGCGAGATCTGGGGCATGGAAGCAGACTCCAGTCTGCTGTTGCTTCAGCGGGTACAGAATAGGTGTCTTCGGGCTATCTATTCTGTGCCTCGAGGTTTTCCAACGAGACTCCTGCACGAAGCCTCTGGTCTACCATACCTGGAGGACGAGATTAGGCGTCGGGCAACAAAATTCAACGAAGGGTTACCATTCCATCGGAGCGCCCTCATTAGGTCTCTTGGGGATTACGATCCCACAAACCGCCGCTTCAGGCGATACCGGCTTCCCCGCATGGCTTGCGGGCATCCCCGGTAACGAAGGAGCACCACCAACAGCTGCTACGGCTAAGCTCCTTATAATCCTTCAAGAGTTGCTTGGATTCAAAATTAAAACCTCAAAACAAACATTTTGATTAACACACACCAGCGGTGCACAAGGGCCGTTGCACCATCAAGGCAACCGTCGAGGAGCAATATTTGCCTCCTCCTGTCACTCCACAACCCCAAAACACACCCGCCATCCTGCAAAACCCACAATCCCGTCAGTACGTGGTTAAGTTCTCTCCGAGAACAGGGACACGTCTAGCACACCTCGGGCTGCCCTCAGCCTGCCAATTACACGGGACTGGACTGGACATGTTTCTCCTTATTAAACATTCTTTAAGGAAATATATAATACAGACTTCCTTTTATTTATAAATAAATTACTTTTGGTACATATAATATTTATTTCATATGCTATTTGCGTTTAGTGAATATTTAAATATGGGTATCCAACTTCCTTTTTCATGCACGTATCAAAGTAATTATCATTGTTGATTTTTTTAAATAATTAGTTATGATCATAAATGAAATTATACTTAAAATACACATTAAATTCAATATTCTGATATTCACAGAACACTTACGAACTAATTACTTTCAGTAATTAATTTTTCCTTTATCACATAATCAATAACTCAATGTGGCATCAATTTCCCTCCATTAACAAAAAATAAACACTTGATATGAAAACGCCTGGCTTCCATATATTAACGTCTCAAATGATACAATGAATAAAAGAATAAAGAACAAAAATACAATTCTATACAACCTAATAAAACATATATAAAAAGGTGCAACAAATATACTGAAATGAAAGGAAAAAAACTGTAAACAAAATTATTTTAAGTGATGTGTTCATGTTGGTCGGAACACAAAATAGTGATATTTACAGTTGAAATGCATATTACTTGCCAGCATATGAAATACTAATAACAATAAATGAAAGCAGTGATATATTTATCATATTAATACAGCAGTAGATTAGGCTTGATTACAAATGTATGCCCTAATTTTCTGCTTGAACAGTATAACGTTCCGGCAGTCCCTTACGTCTTCAGGGAGGGAATTCCAAAGACGAGCTACATCTAATGTAAATGATGATGAATAGAAGAGGAGGTATAGCAAGAAGGAAAGAGTGTTGTGAACGAGTTTCTCGATTATGGCAGTCAGAAAGATATTTGAAGCGAATATTTAGATAGTTTGGAATGCGAGGATGAAGGAGTTGATAGAGAAATGATAAAGAATACAATTTTCTTCTATCACTAAGCTGGATTATCGTGGGGGAATACCACGAACCCTACATGAGAATGCAGGTTTTAAACATGACCTGAGCTACAATAATCAACCTCTCCCAGGCTGTCCACAATCACAGAACAGTAACAAGCAAGTAACATGGTGGTTTAGGGAGTTTTTCACTCATATGGCTGTTTTAGGCTTATTTTACCCTCTTCAGCCAATTTTATTACTTTCTCTATACGTACCATGTACATAGCGTATAGACAAGGTATTGTAATGCACCCAAAATTTTGATACCGAGATTTCACCGGAAATACATGTTTTGAGACTCCCTTAATTAAAAAAAAAGCATTTTTAGAAAAATATCTGTCTGTGTGTGTGTGTGTGTGTGTGTCTGTGGGCAGCATAGCTCAAAAACGAAAAGTCCTTACAAAAAAAAAAAAAAAAAAAAGTAGAGCACTTTAAAACACACAATTTATGTCATATGCATTTTTTTTCGTTGAGTTGATCGTTTTTTTTTTTGTTTTTTTTTTTCTTTTTAGATATTCCTTGTTTTTGGTCTCAGCTTTGAAAAAGTTATACTTTTCTCATACAGGAGTTGACAAATTCCTGTTTATACAAACAAAGGAACTTCAGTCACATAGCAATCAGCTTTTGATTATCACTTTAATCTGTGGTACTCCCTTATTTCCCTTCTACTTACATGGAAGCAAGTAATGAGACTATTTCTGCTATTTTTTTCGATTAGCATGAAGTAAATAGAACAATAATCTTTTTAACAATAATTTGTTATAGAGATGTAGAGAAAGTCATGTGAATGGAACACATCAGATTTTTTTAGTGTATTTGGCAGTGTTTTGTATCGTGCATTGTTTTACTTATTTATGTTTAGTTATATGGTAAGGGAAGTTTTATTTTTATTATTTATTTATTATTGCGAATTTGATGTTGAGATGATATGGTAATTTGGGTGCTAATGTAATAGATATGGGTTCGTGTTTGGTGTTTCAGGTAATCATGGTTATATTTGAAATTGCAGGATGTAGTCTTGTATTTCTTGTTTCTTTTTAGCTTTTTCTTTGTTGTAAGATTGGATTATGGTCACTGAATTTTCTTTTATTTTGTGGTTGTTCTTTGTATTCGTTTGCTTTCTCAATGACTAATTGTCTGTAAGTTCGGTCGGTTGCATTTTCAATGTATTTGTTTGTCATCTTTTTGACGGTTTCTTCTATACCTGTTTTAGCTGTATCATAGATTTCATTGTTTGGAGACCAAGGAGGTTGTTTCATTGCTATGCGTAAGCATTTTCGTTCGTATTGTATTAGTGTTGCTGTTATAGATTTTGATGTTATCGGGGAGACTGCTATTGCTGCGTATGTTAGGATGGGTTAGTGAAGCAACTGGAATTATTAATCATGTAAGAAGGAAATGCTGTTGGCGCGCAGTGGGAACTACAGCGTCAGAAAGTAGGCTACAAATGGAGGGCTTCCCATTGGCTGGCGCGCGACCACACCTCCCAGCTCAGCGGGGCAGAGAGAGGGAGATAGCTTTATATCCTGTGGGTTAGGCGAGTTCCCAGATTACAGCCCAAGACAGCAACCAGAAGCCAGCAAACATGAGCGCGAAAGTTAATGGTGTTCACAAGAACGGAGTCTCGCACAGTTACGCTGATACATGCGAAACCAACGGCTTCTGCAAAAATGGAAACGTTTCGCGCCGACGCAGCTCCAATAGCTTGCACCTCAACAACATACAGGATCTGGAAAGACATTTTGAAGAGGATTGGTGAGTTATCCAAAACAGTTATATATGTTCTTAGATAATAAAATATGAAATTAAAAAAATCGGATGTGTTCCATTCTCTGAAACAAATTACAGTTAAAAAGCTTATGCTTCTATTTACTTTATGCTAATCGAGAATGATAGTGTTATTACTTGCTTCCTAGCATAGGAAGTACCATAGGTTAAAGTGATAGTCTGAAGTTCCTTTGTTTGTATGGACATGAGTTGAAAAATTCCTATATGAGAAAAGTATAAGCTTTTAAAGCTGAAACCAATAACAAGGAATATCTAAAAACAATCAACTCCAAGAAAAACATGTATATAACATAAATTGTGTGTTTTAACGTGCTCTATTTTTTTGAGCGGTAACTTTTTTTTCTATCTCTTAGGTTTAGCAGTTATGCAAAATTAAATAAAATGCATCCAGGATACAGTAGTCTTCACGTGCTATTCCCAGAAAATTGACCATATACATTTTATTTGCTATATAAATACCTTTAATATACAGTATTTTAATCAACATTGTTAGAGCCATTTCTCAAAAATGTATTTTACATTTACATTTTTGAGAAAATGAAAATTTTCAATTTGCTTTGGGATGGGATTTCTCTCAAAATGTTCGTGTCGCATCACTGGAAGATACTAAACTTAAATACCAAGTTTGGTATTTTACCGAATGTTCGTTTTTACAGACACATACGGACCTTTTTTTGAAGATGCTTTTATTTTTTTTTTGTGGATACAGGAGACCCTAAAACGTGTATTTCCGGTGAAATCTCGATATCGAATTTTTGGGTGGAATGCAATACTTTCTCTATACACTGTGTACATAGTACGTGTAGAGAAAGTAATACAAATCTTTGCTCTACCTAGTTATAAAATTGTAATAACCTCATATTGGAAAACCTGCGGCTTCATAAAGAGTTACGTGTTGTTCAGACGGGCTATGTCCTAAGGTGTGAAATTATGAGATCCATTGTAAATTCATTTTTGCTCCTCTAGTTTCTCCAGAAAGGTCGTACAATTTAAAGCGTGAATTAAAAACTAAAGGAAAGTGAAATAAATTAATGGTTTTACGTTTATATACGCCACAAAAATACTAAGTAAATATAAAAGAGAATGACTGGAACAAAAAAATTGATGCGTTCCATTCACATGATATTCTCTTCATTTCTGTAACAAATTAGTATGAAGTAGATAGAAGAATCGGCTTCTTAACAATAAACGAGATAAACATTATCAGAAATAGTCTTATTACTTTCTTCCTTCTAAGGGAAATATGGAAATACACTAGGCTAAAACAATAGTCAAATATTTTAAACGCTGTTGCTATGTGATTGAAATCCGTTTCCTTGCACGGCCAGGAATTAAATCCCCGTATGTGAAATTTTTTTTTAACAAGGAATATCTCGGAAATGGTTAACTCACGAATAAATGCTTTTCTAAAAATGCTGTTTTTGTATTCAGAGGGTCTCAAAACATAAATTTCCGGTGAAACCTCGGTATCGAATTTTTGGATGCATTACAATACCTTCTCTATACACTATGTACATAGTACGTGTAGAGAAAGTGAAAATACATCGTCACGATTTTCTCTATGGTTATGAACACAGAGTTATCTCCTATATTCTAAGTTGGTGTTGTAACCATGATTTTGATTAAATTTTACCTTAATGCTACACACATGTAGAAATATTTTCAGATTACACAAAACGGTCGTGATTTCACGCAAGATGTAGCTATTAGTATAATAATTAAAATTTTTACTGTTCCCAATGGGAGAATGTTAAGATTTGCATGATTTAAATTTCGTGTCAGTCTTGTCTTGGTTTCTGTTCAGATAACGTAATCAGAACGTGAATGACTACAGATTAACGGAACATTACAGATAATGCGTTGGTTGCCATAGTAAAATACACACGTAACTGCATGTAAAACCGTCAGTCACCCTTTTGCAATATATGGTGATACTTTTTTACTTTCCCCATACGTACTATATACATAGTGTATAGAGAAGGTATTGTAATGCACCCAAAAATTCAATACCGAGATTTCACCAGAAATGTATGTTTTAGGGTTCCCTGTATCCAATTTTTTTTTTTTTTTTTTTTTGAAGCAGGTACGCGCGCGCGTGTGTTGAACACGATAACTCAAAAATGAAAAGTCGATAAAATACCAAACATGGTATTTAAGTATAAGTTCTTCCAGGGATGCGACACGAAGATATCCAAGAAAGTCCCCCACCCCCAACTACCCTCAACATGGAAAACATTTCGAAAATGTTGAATTATCTCAAAAATGGCTCTAATGGTTACCATACTAACTTCATTTACCCAAGGTCGCAGGTTCAAACCTGGCTGAGGACGATAGATTTTTTAGTGTGTAAAAATCCTTAGCATGGCTTCCTTCGGAAGGGAAGTAAAGACGTTGGCACCGTGTCGTAGATTTACGGCACGTAAAAGAACCTCAAGCCTGAAAGAGAGGCCTCTGTGCAAAATTAGCGGTCTTTCACGCCCTGTTTAGAATGGGACGCTGAGAACCACAATAGTTAAAGAGCGTCCATAAATAACATGCCATTTACAAATAAAATGTATTTCTTAATTTTCTGAGAATACCCTCTGAAGATATCTTTATTCTGAGGATTTTGCGGGGTTTTGCATTATTGGTAAACCGTAAGCGATAGACAAAACCTTACTATACAAAAAAATGTAGAGCTTGTAAAAACACACAATTTAAGTTATATATATTTTTTTACCTGGAGTTAACCCTTTTTTAAGATATTACTTGTTATTGATTTCAGTTTTAAAATATGTATACTTTTCATACGGGAGCTTGTCAACTCCTGGCCACGCAAAGAATCGGATTTCTATAGCAACCACATTTTAAAGCATTTGACTGTCGGTTTAGCCTAGTGTATCCCCCTTACATAAGAATAAGCTTATTAACAATAGCTTGTGAATGGAGCACATCAGATTGTTTTATTCGTGTCTGCTAGATCTTTCTGGTTTTCTTGTTTATTACCAGCGGTAATTTTGTTTTAACCTGTTTCGACACGTCACTGTAAGCTGTTTCTAGATACGCATGCGCTTTGTGTGGCACTGCTCTCTGGTACATTATTATCTTTAAGCACCCGATAGTGTCGTCATCTGTTACCAAGAAATTGTTTCGTTCCCCACAGAGGAAATGAGCTTCGTTATGTGAACACATCTCATCTGTTAGCCCCTTCAGCGGAGTGACAAAAAATTCTTACAGTTTACAAGGTCAGTCCAGCTTTCCACATACCTGAAGCTTTGCTGACCCCTTGGTCTAGAGATGAAAACTGTAAGGGCAACTAACCAGTAAAATTTTGACCTGTTTTACTCGCATGACTTTCTGTAGCTGCTCTACAAACAAACTTCTTGCAAAAGATCAACATTAGCAGAAAGTTCTTATTATTTAGTTCATATTAAGTAGAAGGGAACTAACGGAATGCACTAAGCTAAACTGATAGTCAAATGTTTTAAAAGCTGTCCTTATGCGATTGTCATTGTAAATAGAACAAAAGAAAAACGGACACTTCCTGTCTGAGAAAAGTCTAGGAACTTTACAGTTGCAAACAATAATAAGGAATGTTTCGGAAACTATTACATCCGCAACAAAAACGTAAAGGACATAAAATCGTATTTTAACGTGATCTGCATTTTTTGTGTACTAAACGTTTGTCTAACTCTTTACGGTTTACCAGTTGAGTAAAATTCATTCAGAATAAAGCGGTCTTCAGAGGCTATTCATAGAAAATTCAAATTATACTTTTATTTGGGATGTAAATATATTTAATGTAAGGGAATTTAATCAAAATCGTTAGAACAATTTTTGAGAAAAATTAAAATTTTCGAAAATTTCTCCATGTATAGGGTAGTTCGTGGTGGGGAGACTTTCTTGAAAATCTTCAGTCGCATCCTTGAAAGATGCTAAACTAAATATCAAATTTGGTATTTAACGGTATTTTCGTTTTTGAGTTATAGCTGTCCACAGACACACACGGACCTTTTTCTCAAAATGTTTTTTTCGGACTCACGGGGCTCCAAAACATATTTACGGTGAAATCTCGACATCGAATCTATGGGTGGAATATAATACCTTCTCTATCCACTATATACATTGTACATGCGGACTAGAGAAAGTAAAAATCTGATGCGCTCCATAGCTGTAACAAATTATTGTTAAAAAGCATATTCCCTTATCTACTTTATGGTAGTCAAGATAAACATTAGCAGAAATTGTCTCCTTGTAAGTTGAAGAAAAAAAAAAAAGACAAAACACAAGTTTGGTACTTTACCCACTGTTTTGAGTTATTCACAGACAAACGGACATACACACACACACACACACACGCGGACCTTTTTTTGATATAGGGGACCCAAAATCAAATGCTACCGGTGAAATCTAGGTATAAACTTTTTGAGTGGGGTGCAATACCTTCTCTATGCATTATGTACATAGTACATGTAGAGTAAGTAAAAAACGGACACTTCCTGTCTGAGAAAAATGTAAGTACTTTAGAATTAAAACCAAAAACAAGGAATATCGTGGAAACGGTTACCTCCACAACAAAAACGTAAATGACATAAATTGTGTGTTTTGACAATATTTACATTTTTTGTGTAGTAAGTTTTTGTCTATCTCTTACGGTTTACCATTTATGCAAAATTCCTCAAAATTCATTCAGAATAAAGATGTCTTCAGAGGCTTTTCCCAGAAAATCCAAGATACAAAATTTATTTGTGATAGATATGACTTTAATATGTGGTATTTTAATCAAAATCACTAAAGCCATTTATAAGAAAAACTAAATTTTCGAAAACTTTTTCATGTAAAGGATAGTTAGCGGTGGGGGGATCTTCTTTGGTATTAAGTCTTTTCTTTTTTGAGCTATGCTGTACACACACACACACACACACACACACACACACACACACACACACACAGACAGACAGACAGACAGACAGACAGACAGACAGACAGACATACCTGTTTCTGAAAATGCTTTTTTTTTTGGATTCAGGGGCTCCTAAAACGTGTATTTCCGGTGAAGTCTCGACATCGAATTTTTGGTTGGAATACAATACTTCTCTACCCCTATGTACATTGTACATACGGAGCTAGAGAAAGTAGATCTAATTCGAGTTCTCGAGATTAATGGGCAAACAAGGTATTTAACGGTGGATACTCTAATAAACAAAACACTTCGCACTGTGGTCTTCATGCTGCCTCTGATAAGAATGAAAGTTGTTTTGATAGATAATCTGTCCTATCAGACGACACACCTCATAGTGTCGCTAGGGAGCGATTTTGTGCCGTTCAAGTGCCAAAATCCATGACGAAATAATTTTATTACGTTGCATTTTTCTGCTATTGCAAAATTTAATTTGAGACTAACTGGATTTTTACTTTCTCTACACGTACTATGTACACAGTGTATAGAGAAGGTATTGTATCGCACCCAAAAATTCGATACCTACCGAGCTTTCACCGGAAATACATGTTTTGGATCCCCCTGAACCCAAAAAAAGTTTTTATGAAAAGGTCCGTGTGTGTCTGTGGAGAACATAGCTTAAAAACGAAAAGATGGTTTGGTATGTTCCAAGGATGCTACACGAAACTTTTCCAGAAAATCTCCCCACCCCAAACTATCCTTTACATGGACAAAAATTCGAAAATTGTTGTTTTCTAAAAATGGCCAACGAATTCGATTAAACTCTTATATTTCAGATATTTACATCTTAAATAAAATGTAAATCTTGAATGTTCTTGCAATAGCCTCTAAAGATCTCTTTATTCTAGATGATTTTGATTGAATTTTGCATAAGTGGTAAACCGTAAGGGATAGACAAAAGCTTACTACACAGAAAATGTAGATCATTATAAAACCTTATGTCATATACATTTTTTTCGTGGAATTGGCCATTCTCGAGATACTCTTTGTTTTCAAATACTTATTACTTTTCTCATACGGGAGCTTGTCAACGCTTGGTCACGCGAAGAAACGGATTTCAATCGCATAAGAACCACACGTTAAAACATTTGACTATCGATTTAGTATTCTCTTATTTCCCTTATACTTATAAAGACACTATTTAATAAGATCGTTTCTGTTAATGTTTTAGCATTACATAGAAGAATAAGCTTATTAACAGACATTTTATTACAGAGATGAAGAGAAAGTCATGTGAATTGAGCACATTAGATTTTGTTTTATTATTATTATTATTATTTTATTTACCTGATATGTCTCGCTCTGGCAATTGTTATAAAGCAGTTCACCATCCAGAGCTAATTTTTTTTACAATAATTTAATACTACGATAAATAATATATTCTTTTGGCCTAATTATGTTTTTACACAAGCCGTATGTAGGACAGGAGTTGGATAGGTAGAGTCAGACTGAAAAATTCAATGCCATAGTCGGGATTTGAACCACGGATCTCCCGGTCTCTAGCCGATTGCTCTTCCACTGAGCTACCATGGCAACATGCCAGCAGAGCATTGCATTTTTCAAATTATTCGCATGTTTTACCGTGGTTCAAATCCCGGCTATGGCACTGAATTTTTCAGTCTGACTACCATTCCAATATATTCTTTTATTTGTAAGTTAACGTGAGTTAAGTGAACAAAGGAAAACTATGAGACAGAGAACTGGCGAGGAAAAAGCGTGACATACAGGTAGTCGGTACCAAATGTTTATTTACATATTAGGGCAAGCATGCCACTGAATATATCGAGCAAAGCATACATCGCTTTAAAAATAAGGGAACACACTAGGCTAAAACGATAGTCAAATCTTTTAAAAGCTGGTTGCCATGTGGATGAAATCCGTTTCTATGCAGGACCAGAGTTTAAAACTTTGCGTGTGGAAAAAAAGTATTTTAAACTTGAAACAAATAACATGGAATATCTCAAAAATAGGCAATTCCACGAAAAAAAGAATAAAAAAAACAAAAGAAAGCGTGTTAGACTTAGATTAAATTGTGTGTTTTACCATGATCTTCATTTTTTGTGTTGTAAGTTTTTGTCTATGTCTTATGTTCTTACTATGCAAAGTTCAATAAAAATCACCCAGAATATAGATGTCATTAGAGGCTATTCCCAGAAAATTTAGGAGATGCATTTTATTTTGTATGTAAATATCTTAAATCAAAATCGTTACAGGCATTTTTGGGAAAATAAAATGTTCGAATGTTTTTCCATATAAAGAGTAGTTTGGAGCGGGGGGATTTTCTTGAAAATCTTTGTGTCGCATTATTGGAAAATACTGAACCAAGATACCATGTTTGGTATTAAACGCTCTTTTCGTTTTTTGATCTATGCTGTCCACCCGCACAAACACGGACCTTTTTCGAATTTTTTTATTCTGGGGGCTCAAAACATGTATTTCCGGTGAAATCTCGGTATCGAATTTTTGGGTGCATTACAAAACCTTCTCTATACACTATGTATATAGTACGTGTAGAGAAAGTAAAAAGCATTGCTTTTAATTAGGTGTAATACTGTTCATGCATAGAAATGCAATGTTTACTACCGAGAATGTTTACATGTAATTATTATAGCCACACCACACATTTATCCTTCAAGGACACGCTGGTCATTGCAGACTGCAAATTAACATCAATTTTTCGTAATTAGTGCAGAAGAAGTACATTGAAAACAATCTGAAGGCTCACTCATTCTATAGAGGGAGCGCGAGAGAGAGAGAGAGAGAGAGAGAGAGAGAGAGAGAGAGAGAGAGAGAGAGAGAGAGAGAGAGAGAGAGAGAGAGAGAGAGAGAGAGCGCGCGCCATCCGGTCGGCGCTTATACTCTTGTAGAGAAGTTAAATGTGTATTCGTGCAAAACAAACATTTTTACTTTCTCTACACGTACTATGTGCATAGTGCATAGAGAAGGTATTGTATTGCACCCAAAAATTCGACACCAAGATTTCACCGCAAATACATGTTTGAGTCTCCCTGAAGAGTTTTCCGGAATCATGTACAACTCTCTTATGGTTGTAAGAAATGGACAAAAGCTTACCACACAAACATCTAGAGCACGTTAAAACTCTCAATTTATGTTATATAGGTACATTTATTTTTGGTGGAGTTGATCGTTTTTGAGATATTCCTTGTTCTTTGTTTCAGCCAGGAAAAACTTATGTTTTTCTGATACAGGAATTTGTCAACTCCTGTCCATACAGACAAAGGAACTTCAGTCACATAGCAACCAGCTTTTGACTATCATTTTAACCTAAGGTACTGTCTTATTTCCCTTCTACTTACAAGGAAGCAAATAATAAGACTATTTCTGCGAATTTTTTCTCGATTAGCATGAAGTAAACAGAAGCATAAGCTTTTTAACAATAAGTTGTTGCAGAGCTATAGAGAAAGTCATGTGAATGGAACACAGATTTTTTTGCCATACCGTTCGTCAGTTACTGGGGTAAGGCTCGCTCGTAGGCCATTGTTAAGCTCTTTGTGGCCTCTCGGAGGGACAGAGGGTGGAATGAGGTGGGAGACCCTAAGAGATACCAGATCCTAGTGACAACGGGCGCAAGCCTGGACAGGATCCGAGATACAACGCATACGACTTCGCGGCACACATCATATGCCCCTGAACCTCCGATGATACTGCGAAGGAGCACTCAAATCAGATTCTGACCGGGTGGCCCTCACAACTTCAGGAAGAACAGAGCGTACAACAATCGCCAAGCTGCAGCTGGCCGAACACCGTCGCCTGGCCCTTCAACCCTGAAAGAGATGACAAGGGTATGAATGATCGTGACCCGCTCACCGTGATGAGCAAGACGGACAAAGCGAAGTTGAGTTCTGCAACTCTTTCAACGCGCGAAGAGGTATCTGCACGCGATAGAGAAAGTAATAACCGAATAATATTGTTTATGTTTCACTGAAATGCAATTGTGCAACTTTTTGAGTGACTACTGTGGCCCAGATTCCTTCTGCAAAAGTCCAGAATAGCGCCAGTGTTTTACTAGAGCGCGACTCGGTATCACCGACCACTTCAGCACGCACAAGTATAATTAATATCAACTTTTGTTGTAGCGACTCTCTCTAATTATGCGAGTATATCATTACAGTATTGAGGTTCGGTTTTCTCTGCGGTCGGCTAATTGGAAACCTCAAGCAAACCGGAATGCAAACTGGTGACATAGAAAGTCCTATAGACAATTTTTGTTTAAAGCTTTTGCAAGGTGAAATTTGGCGAAAATAATTTAGGATATTATTTCATTTCTTTGGATGCTTATGTTTATTTCGGCAATTTATTCCTAAAATTCCGGTACTTGAATTTCAAGTTCTGATATTTGACACTGAGTGTGTGAAGGTTGCCGGTCCCCATGGCCACGCTCGCTAAAGCGTCTCGCTTTGATGCTTCGTGGTCAGGGGATCGTGGGTTCGAGTCCCGCCTTGGGCATGGGTGTTATATGTTTGTGCAATGTGTATATGTTTGTAAAGGAACGGTAAAACCTACGGAGGGAAATGTAAATGGGGATATAAAAAAAAATCATGGAACTGGAAGTAGACGGACTTAAAGATTCAGTCCTACCACCCTGATAGAGGTAACCATAAAACTGGAACAATTATTATATACCTTTTTTTGCTTCCTTACGATTTGTGTTTCATAATATTTAATTGTTGGAAGTGCTTTGTGCGTAATAATGTAAAACCCAATTTGCGCACAATTTTCAGGGCAAGATCAAGAACTGTATAAATCGTGTTGAAAGCTTGTATGTTTGTATAGGACTATGACCAAAATGCGCAGAATGATACAAACTTAAAACTTTACCTCCATGTGGTTTAAAAAGCACAATTGTGAACATATGAATCGATTATGAGCAGAGTTGTGAGCATATGAATCTATTATGAGCAGTCATAGTTGTGAGCATATGAATCGATTATGAGCAGAGTTGTGAGCATATGAATCTATTATGAGCACAGTCATAGTTGTGAGCATATGAATCGATTATGAGCAGAGTTGTGAGCATATGAATCTATTATGAGCACAGTCATAGTTGTGAGCATATGAATCGATTATGAGCAGAGTTGTGAGCATATGAATCTATTATGAGCAGTCATAGTTGTGAGCATATGAATCGATTATGAGCAGAGTTGTGAGCATATGAATCTATTATGAGCACAGTCATAGTTGTGAGCATATGAATCGATTATGAGCAGAGTTGTGAGCATATGAATCTATTATGAGCACAGTCATAGTTGTGAGCATATGAATCGATTATGAGCAGAGTTGTGAGCATATGAATCGATTATGAGCATAGTTGTGAGCATATGAATCTATTATGAGCACAGTCATAGTTGTGAGAATATGAATCGATTATGAGCAGAGTTGTGAGCATATGAATCGATTATGAGAAGAGTTGTGAGCATATGAATCGATTATGAGCATAGTTGTGAGCATATAAATCGATTATGAGCATAGTTGTGAGCATATGAATCGATTATGAGCATAGTTGTGAGCATATGAATCTATTATGAGCACAGTCATAGTTGTGAGCATATGAATCGATTATGAGCAGAGCTGTGAGCATATGAATCGATTATGAGCAGAGTTGTGAGCATATGAATCGATTGAGCATAGTTGTGAGCATATAAATCGATTATGAGCATAGTTGTGAGCATATGAATCGATTATGAGCATAGTTGTGAGCATATGAATCGATTATACATTACTCTATTTCTCACGTAATCGTCATTGCTATCAAGGTCACTCGTCCCGGTTTTACAGTGCAAATGTTATACTCTTCCAGATCTGAACCAAGATTTCACTGCCACTTTGTGGTCTTTGTCGGTTGGAAAATGTTTTCCAGACAAAAGGATGTACGGCGTCCAAAGTGAAACACTGCACTCAGGTCTTTGTCGTTCACACTAGCTCCTCCTTGGTTTCTCATAAGTTAGCGCCATTTCCTCAGTTAAGACCCGTTAGTTGTATATTATCACCATCACTTGCGCTATTTGCGTATAACCTTGATTAGTCAAACATTAAAAACAACGAACAGATTCTTTGGCAGTAGAAAAGTACGAGGGCTACCCCAGAAGTTCCCGACATAAGAAAGGAAGCACAACAATTTTTGGGAAAAACATATTTATTTCTCCACATAGTCTCCTTTCAGCTCGATTCACTTTTCCCAGCGATGTTCAATAGTTTCGATACCCTGTTTATAGTGAGAACTATCGAGGTCTGCAAAATAGCCAACTGCAGACTCCACCTCTTCATTGTCGGCAAATCTTCTACCACCAAACCATTTCTTCAAGTTTGGATACAGAAAATAATTAGAGGGGGCTAAATCTGGCGAATATGGTGCATGAAGAAGCAATTCGAACTTTAATTCACGATTTCGACCATGACAATAATGAATGTGCAAACTGGTGCATTGTCTTGATGAAACAAAACTTTCTTTTTTGCTAAATGCGGCCGTTTTTGCTCGATTTCATCACCCAAACGCTGTAACAAGTTAGCATAATATTCGCCATTGATTACTTTTACAATTTTGATATAATGAAAATTATCTCAGAAAACTGACGCATGACCTTACCTGCAGATAAAACTGTCTTCATCTACTTTGGAGCCGATTCTTCCCTTCCAAGCCACTGTTTTGATTGTTCCTTCGTCTCAAGTGTTAAGTGATGAACCCAGGTTCCATCGACGCAAAAACTCCGCGAAACGTTGCCAAACACTCGACTGAAACATGCTCACGACGCTGTTTTTGTGCTATTGTGCGGCAACCACCTTGCATACAACTTTCTCATATCCAAATTTTCAGTCAGTATGCGATGTGCAGAACTATTTGAAATGCCTGCAATGTATGATAGCTCGCGCGATTTCAATCGACGGGCATCCAATACCATTTTGTGAATTTTATTTACAATTTGACTATCACTTTAGCATAGCGCATTTTTTAATTCCCTTCTACTTATAAGGAACTAAGTAATAAGAACTTTCTGCTAATGTTGATCTCGATTAGCATTGTCTAGAAAGAAGAAGAATCTTTTGTAAGAAGTTTGTTTGTAGAGCAGTATGAACAAGTCATGTGAGTGTAACACATCGGATTTTTTCTCCTGTTCTCTCTTTCTTTTCTTATCCACTTTTATTTTACCTCTCCCAAATTTTGTCCAAAATATTTAATTGTTCTCTTTCCCTTGAGGTTGAATATTTTCATTGCTACCATATCTACTATCCCACAACTATTTATTCTGTTAAACAGTGAAGTACATTTTGGATAGTAACCAAAACACCTTAGGGAAATGAAACTTAGGCATCTTACCCAACATTGCAATAGGTTCTTGACCTTTTTGGCAAAGAAAGGATTCCGTAAATACCTCATACACGCAAACCCTGCTGCAAAACGATCCACTTTCTTTTGGTTTCTGCTCGGAAATATATCTCATGTTGTAGAATCAGAAGAAAAATAAAGAGATGGAACACAATACCACGCGGAGGGGAACTTTACAGACCTTGTTGGAGTCATTTACAAAAAAGGAAAACATGCTGTACCGCAGCAGAAGATACTTTCTCAAAGGTAATATCTGTTTTCCTTACCATGGTAACCACTGTTAAGCTACTTTACACAGATCAGATGATGTGTTGGTGATATAACATAAACACTCATAAACACAGACGAAAAACAGGAAATTTTGAACGAGAAAAATGTTCCCCATTATCGCGGGACTTGTGTACACTATTTGGAAGCGGTTAAAGTACGCTGTAATCGGGATATAATGAAGAAAAAAAAAAAGACTACATCTGCAATAAATTATTGTTAAAAAGCTTATGCTTCTATTTACTTAACGCTAACCGAGAAAAAATTAGCAGAAAGGGCCTTCTTACTTGTTTCCTTGTGCCTTCTTACTTGTTTCCTTGTAAGTAGAAGGGAAATAAAGGAGTAGCATAGGTTAAAGAGATACTCAAAGGGTGGTTGCTATGTGACTGAAGTTTCTTTGTTTGTATGGACAGCAGTTGACAAATTCCTGTACGAGAAAAGTATAAGTATTTTAAAGCTGAAACTAATACAGGAATATTTCAGAAATGGTTAATTCCACGAAAAAAGTATATAGCATAAATTATGTGTTTAAATGTGTCCTATATTTTTTGTATGGTAAGTTTTAGTCCATCTCTTACGATTTACCAGTTATGCAAAATTTGGCAAAGTTATTCCAGATCAAAGATGTCTTCAGAGGCTATTCCCAGAAAATTGAAGATATACATTATGTGTCATGTAAATATCTTAAATATAAGAGATTTTAATAAAAATCGCTAGTCATTTTTGAGAAAATCAAAATTTCGAATTGTTTTGAATTCAAATTGTTAATAGGCGAGTGTAAAGGTAGTGTCCAATACAACTTTTGTAGAAGATTAGAAACAAGCAGACATGTAGATTATGTTAAATGTCTGATCCTTTAATTGAGCTCTTCAAGAATTCTCCTGCCACAAAAAAAAGACAACAAAATTCAGGTAACATTCTCTAGCTAGTCTACAAATGATCTTCGCACAGAAATAATTATGCTTTCTAAACCATGCTAATCGAGCTGCATTAGCAAAATGTCCTTATTACTTAGATCCTTTTCAGTAGAATGGAACTAAAGAAATACACTAAATAGAATGGAATTAAAGTGATAGTCAAATGTTTTAAAAGCTGTCGTTATGCGATTGTCATTGCAATTCGCTTCTTTGCTTGACCAGGAGTAGAACAAAAGAAAAACTTACACTTTTGTCTGAGAAATGCAAGAGTATTTTAAAATGGAAACCAATAAGGAGTATCTTGGAAATGGTCAACTCTACAAATATATAACACTCGTGTGTTTAAACAGATATACATATTTTGTATAGTAAGTTTTTGTGTGTGTCTTACGGTTTACTGGTTATTCAAAATTCAGAAAAAATCGTCCAGAACAAGTCTTCAGAAGCTAGTCCCAGAAAATTCAAGATATAATTTTTATTCGCCGTGTAAATATCTTTAATATATGACATTTTAATCAATCTGCAAGTCTATTTTGAGAAAAAAAAGTTTTTAAGATCCTTGCAATACACTGAACTTAAATACCAAGTTTGGTATTTAACGGACTTTTAAGTTTTTGAGGTATGCTACCCCCCCCCCCACACACACACACACGCGGACATTTTTCTAAAAATTTTTTTTTTTATTCAGGTGGAGTTAAAACATGTATTTCCGGTGAAATCTAGGTATGGAATTTTTGGGTGCAATACAATACCGTCTCTAAAGATATTTCATATATCGTTGATTTTTCAAATTTCGCAGACACATCACCTTAAACACAGCAGGTATTACTTCTTAAGTGCTGATAATTCTATTTGTGAACTCTTATTTGTGGGTGTCGCATTCCGAAACGATGCTCAGTTATCTAAGGACAAAGCAGACTAAGCGAGTTGATGGAGACAACTGCGCATCTGTCAGACTCAGCATTAACAGACGACATTTCACAATGCAATATTACAAGGTGTACACTATCGGGTAATCCAAAGCGGAAAGATAGACATGAACAAGTACTTCCTTTATGCCAGGTGGTATGATTCACACTGGTGCAGCTATAAGTGAGCCAATGTTTAATTTAATTCAGGCCAAACTTAAGGGCGGTCTTAATCCAAACAGACAGGTGTTTTATACAAGGAGCAGAATCAGTTTGTGGGTGGCATCACACCATTTTGTACTTTAAGGCAACCGCTTAAAGAGATTGCCGGTCCCCAGGCCTGGGCTTGCTAAAGTGCCTCGCTTTGGTGCTTCGTGGCGCAGGGGAAGTATGTGTGCTTATGTATATGTGTGTGTGTGTATTGGAAGAAAATGGAAATCAAACAGAAAACAAAAGAAAATGTTAGGAACAGGCAAAACAATCTGATGTGTTACATTCACATGACTTTCTCTGCATCTCTGCAACAATTGTTAAAATGCTTTTTTTTTCTTCTGTTTTTCATGCTAATTGAGAAAAATTAGCAGAAATAGTCTTATTACTTGCTTCCTTGTAAGTAGAAACGAAATAAGGGAGTATCCTAGGTTTAAGTGATATTCTGGATGAATTTAGCCGAATTTTTCTTAACTGCTAAACCATAAGAGATAGACAAAAACTTAGTACACAAAAAATGTAGATCTCGTCAAAGCACACAATAATGTGCCCGTTATAGATTATGTGATAAATTGCATTTTCATGCGATATACATTTCCTAAAGATGCAAATAACTGCATTATATTATTAAAATAACTGCATTAAGCTAAATTTTGTGTTAAGAATTAAATACAGGAAAACAATAATTAGACCAACTTATGCTTATAAAACGTCACCTAAATGATTCTGAAATTAATGGCCAAAACATAGATATCGACTTAATAGCTTGTTACTTTCTCCATACGCACTATGTACATAGTGTATAGAGAAAGTATTGCACTCCACCAAAAATTCGATACCGAGATTTCACCGGAAATATATGTTTTAGGGTCCCCAGTATCCAAAAAAAGCATTTTCGCAAAAAGATCCGCGCGCGCGCGCGCGCGTGTGTGTGTGTGTGAACACGATAACTCAAAAACGAAAAGTCGGTAAAATACCAAACTTGGTATTTAACTTTAGTATCTTCCAGGGATGCGACACGAAGATTTTGAGAAAATCCTCCCACCCCCAACTACCCTTTACATGGAACTTTTTTCGAAAATTTTGATTTTCTCAAAAATGGCTCTAACGATTTTGATTAAAATTTCGGATATTAAACATATTTACCTGACAAATGAAATGTATATCTTGAATTTTCTGGGAATAGCCTCTGAAGAGTAGTTTATTCTGGATGAATTTTACTAAATTTTGAATAACTGCTAAACCGTAAGAGATGGACAAAAACTTATTTCACAAAAAATGTAGAGCACATTAAAACACACAATTTATGTTATATACCTTTTTTGCGTGGAGTTCGTCGTTTTTGTGACATCCCTTATTTTTGGTTTCTGTTATGAAAAACCTATGCTTTTCTCATACTGGAACTTGTCAATTCCTATCCATATAAACAAAGGAACTTCATTGACATAGCAACCAGCTTTTGACTATCACTTTAACCTACGGTTGTCCCTTATTTCGGTTCTACTTACAAGGATGCGAGTAATAAGACTATTTCTGCTAATTTTTTCTGATTAGCATGTGAATGGTACACATCAGATTTTTTTCTTATACGACCAACTATCAATTTTTATGGTTCGATGCAGGGCTCATGCGGGGTCTATGGTGTCTGCCAGGTTTTATCAGAGTTCTTCGATTTCCCCTGCCATTCATTCCATTGCCTGCTCCATAATCACATACATTTTATCATATTGCACGTTATCATCTTCCTCTATCATACCGGCCATCTTGTGGTGAAAGGTAAGGCCGAAGTACTTTTCCGAATAAATAAATTAATTAGCCCTTGGGAAAAGATAATTGTTAAGTGTCACGGATTCTTTAAATTGATATGCATGTATATACTCGCCAACAGCCATTTTTAGCGAGATATAAGATCTAGATTTTAAACCAATCCATGGATATGATGTAAAATACTGCATACTGACATGACTTTTCACACCAGACATAATCAAAACAAACACTGTAGAATTCCTTGCAAATAGCAGTTGGCCTCCAGCAGATCATTCCAGTTCATTGTTCATTACGTAAGGCGGTATTTTTCCAGTTGATTTTACTCTTTTGTACAACTATGCGGTTTTTCAAGGACTCTACGCCGAGATTTTTAGAATTCCTTGCAGCTACTAAGTGCAGTTAACACCGTAATAAACGAGCATGTATACAGGAAGTTGCATGCCAAACAGACCACTTAATATCTAAAAAATACATGAACGAATGGCGACTTCCCGTCTGAGGAAATGTAAAGTATCCTAAAATATAAACCAAAAACAAGAAATATTTCCGAAATGGTTAATTCCAAAACGAGTGTATATGTATCTGTGTTTTAACGAGATTTACATTTGTAGTGTAGTATATCTTACGGCTTACCAGTTATGCAAAAGTTATTCAGGAAGAACAGGACTTCATCAGAGACTATCTCAGAAAATTCAAGATATTCATGTTGTCATGTAAATATATTTAATGCTTTAATGAAAGTCGTTAAGTCATTTTTGAGAAATCAAAACTTTTTAAACATTTTCCATGTAAGAGATAGCTTGGGTTTGGGGGAGGGGGATTTTCTTCAAAATCTTCGCATCGTATACTTCGGAATATTCTAAAATTAAATATTTTGGTATTTAACCGACTTTTCGTTTTTGAGCTATGCTGCCCACAGATACACTTTTTTTAAGGTTTTTATTCAGGGGTTCTCAAAACGTGTATTTCCGGTGAAATCTCTGTATAAATTTTGGGTGGAATACAATACCTTTTCTACCTACTATGTGCAGTACGTAGTACATAGTACTTGGTAGAGAGGTAAGAATTCGATTTGAAAGAATTTAACCAGAAATACATATTTAGAGTCCCTAAAAAGAAAGGGAGAAAAAAAGTATTTTAAAATAAATGTCCTAACAATGGGCATATTTTAAAAAAATCTAATGTGTTCCATTCACATGACTTTTTCTACATTGCTAATACATTATTGTTAAAAAGCATATTCTTCTGCCTACTTCATAGATAATCTAGATAAACAGCAGAAATTGTCTTATTTGCTTGTAAGTAGAAGGAAAATAAGGGAATATACGAGGCTAAAACGATAGTCAAATCTTTTAAAAGCTAGTTGCCATGTGTTTGAAATACGTTTCTATGCAGGGTGAGGAAATTACAATTTTCCGTGTGAGAAAAGTTTTAAGTATTTAAAACCTGTAACAAATAACATCTAAGAAATGGTAAATTCCACGAAAAAACCATAAGTGACATAAATTGAGATTTTAACGCGATCTGCATTTTTTGGTGTTATAAGTTTCTATCTCTTAGGGTTTACCAGTTACGCAAAATTCATTCAAAATAAAGAGGTCTTTAGATGCTGTTCACTGAAAATTAAAGATATATATTTAATTTACCATGTAAAAATGTTTAATATACGATATTTTAATCAAAATCGTTAGCCATTTTTGAGAGAATCAACATTTTCGAAAAAAGTTCCATGTAAAGGCTAGTTGGGGTGGGGGATTTTCTTGAAAATCTTCGCGTCGCAGCCTTACAAGATATCAAACTTAAATACCAAGTTTGGTATTGACGATCTTTTCGTTTTTTGCTATGCCGTCCACAGGCACATACACACACGGACCTTTATCAAGAATTTTTTTTTTTTTTTTGGATTCAGGTGGATCCAAAACATATATTTCCGGTGAAGTCTCGGTATCGAATTTTTGGGTGGAATGCAATGCCTTCTCTATACACTATGTACATAGTACGTGTAGAGAAAGTAAAAATATACAGACATGTGGATTAAAAACTAATTAGAATATTGACTACCCTTTCAGTATTAGGTCTAAGGTCTACCAGGGTCGCGGAAAACTCGATAAACCTCAAATTATTGGAGGAATTCCAGAATATGTTTCGCGCATCGTAGTAAACAGCAAACAAAACAAAGGAAGTTGATGATTGCGCAAAAGATAACTGATCATGCGACAGTTTTATCTGTTCGAAATATTTAGGTTATCCCTCTTCTTAAGTAGCTTCGAGCTACACCCGTTTTACTTTCTCTACATAATTTCGAAAATTTTGATTTTCTCGAAAATGCCTCAACGATTGTGATTAAAATCTCTCATATTTAAGATAATTACATGTCAAATAAAATGTATACCTTGAATTTTCTGGAAATAGCCTCTGAAGCCTCTTAAAAGGTAAACCAATATACCGATAATAAAAACCCTGCCAGTAGTAACCGTAATTTGCAATCGCAGCTCTGTTGGGCTTGCTGGCCTTTTAGCAACAAAAATGTGACGACATTATCGACAGATTTTCAGCTCAAAAAATAGGAGCATCGACTTAATTTACAAGAAAATAGTATTTTATAGTAGTTATACGTTGTATTTGAGCACGCCTAAGAGAAGTTGTAAAGATTCCGCAGGACGTCCAAATTGAAAATGCTGTAAATAAAATGTGTGTCTTATAATAAATGTGACCAAGTTTTTGTGTCCTGCCCCCCCCTAATTAAGATGTTTCCTTATAAACAAAACTCGTCGCAAAATGTAAACACACTCCATTTTGTAAGTTTTATGAACGAAAACTGTTCTGTCAACCTATTGTTTTCACGAAATCCGCGAGTCTTCTGTTCTGGTAAGCATGTGTTGCTCGCTCGTATGCTTTGGCGAAACCACTGGAAATGCCTAAAAATTAACTACAAAAATAATAATAAATTATTTTATATATTAATCTAAACCTAACGTAATAGAGAGGAGGCATACTTTAGTGAAAGCAATGGAAATTACTAAAAGTAAATTCACGAAAATAAGTTATTTACGCTCTGACTAATCTAGAGCTAACCGATTAAAACAGTGGAAATTACTAAAATCAATTTATGTATACAAACACACTAACCTAGAGCTAACCGAGAGCATGGGAGCGAAGCGCGCGCGCGCGCGCACACACACTAACCTAGAGCTAACCGTGAGCATGGGAGCGAAGCGCGCGCGCACACACACACACACACACTAACCTACACCTAACGAAACCAGTGAAAATTTACTGAAATTTACACGAAAATGTCTATTACACATACTACTATAATCAGCTCATTTAAACAAAATGTCCAAATTAAAACAAACACCAGAGAACTTCTCTAATTAATCCTTGAAGTAAAACATTATTGCTTAAAGCGCACAACCGTAACCCACAGAATTGCTATAGAATTGAATTTCCTTCTCCGTGCTTAAAAATGTACAATAGTCTGAAATCTGTTAGATATCAGTATACACGGCAGCTTGTCATATCGCGGTATTATTTTTATTGTTAGCAGCCACCGCCATAATGAATAACAGAGACGGTAACAACGAAAACTTTGTAAACAACTACCTGAGCGCTCCTAACGGCCGAATGACATACTGGATCCCCAAAGGAATAAAGACCGAAGTGGTGCACCCAAACACGATGCGCTCCCTGCTACACTCTCGGGCCAAGCTTGACATTGATTTAGGTCAGGAATGGACGAACGCGGGTCACATCTTACTAGGAGGGAAGGAGGGCAATGAGACGTAATGGAGCAGTCCAGAATTATATGATTATGACCCTGGAATGTGTTGAAGTAACTCAGATTAGCATTGCCCATTTTAAGTTTAATTTTCTCGATATTACATTTTCTGATACACATATACGTTTTACTCAGGAACCATTGGTGCTAGAATTTTGAAATTTTCTACACTTATCTAATACACATCAATGACTTCTAAAAATAAAGTTTTTCAAATAAAAACATTAACTTTTCAACAGGAGAAATGCAGACTGTTATTGTACATGCCACAAAATTTTACTGAAAATTCATTAAGTACTTCCTGATTTATGAGAGGTTAATTTTGACATAGTCTTACAACCACACTACCTTGTACTCTTAACGGTAAAGCTATGCGATGGTTCCACCACATATACAGACAGGCGCGCGAGCGCGCACACACACACACACACACACACACGCGCGCGCGCACACACGAATGAACGATCTTAAGACTTTTACTGGCGATCCATAACGACAGCATGTGAGATTTGTGGTGGACAAAGCGGCGCAGGGGCGGGTTTTCTCCGGGATCTCTGGTTTCCCCGCCATTGCACTCCACCGGTGCTCCATCTTCATTCCATGTATCACCATGTATCCTGCAGTGCCATAAGTAGTAAAAGCGGGCGTTAAACACTACCAACAAAAATACTTGAAAGTGTTGCAAACATTAAGTTCAGATGTGAAAGTTGCCAGATTGCCGAAATTTTGACTTCTTCTTGGGATCATTGGGGTTTTAGCTTCACAGATCCCTCGGCTTCGCTTTGCGTCTTAGGGCAGTCCACGTTGGGCTACGCGTTGCGACTTAGAGCCTCAAATGTTTATAACAGATTTGTAAGGTAACTATAATGTGACTAATGACGAAATAACAAAAGTGCCGACGTATGGAAGTAATGCCAAGTGGTAGAACCATCGTTCGTATACTACTAATCTGTCAAGTGTAAGGATTCAGCGGCGGAGGTATAGAGCGGAATGAACTAGCTTCACATGTTGCAGCATCTAAAAAGATGGGACGCCATTCCATATCCGAATGAACATTTGTCTCACCGCTACAGACAATGACCTAATGGTGACATCTGCGTTTCGTGAGCGTGTCTGGGAACGTGCCTCCCCTACCTAGCAAACTATATTCGTGTTGCTACTACCACAACATATTTTCTGTTTGGCAACAACTGACTGGTTACTGCGCGCGGCACGTCCCCATCAAGTTTCAAGTGTATTTTGATGGCTTCTGCGCTCGCATCTTCAATACTTATAATAAATATTAAAGTTATTCCATTGTTATATTACACCTCATAATTCCAAATTTTTACTTTCTCTATGTACATAGGGATAGAGAAGTATTGTATTCCACCCAAAAACTCCATGTCGATTTCACCGGAGATACATGTTTTAGGTGTGTGTCTTTGGACAGCATAGCTCAAAAATGAAAAGACTGTTTAATACCAAACTCGGTATTTAGGTTTGATATCTTCCAAGGATGCGGCACGAAGTTCTTCAAGAAAATCCCCCACCCCTAACTACCCTTTACATGGAAAAATTTTCGAAAATTTTGTTTTTCTTAAAAATGGCTCTTAACGATTTTGATTAAAATATCACATATTAAAGCCATTTCTATCACAAATAAAATGTATATCTTGAATTTTTTGGGAATAGCTTCTAAAGATCTGTTTATTCTGGATGAATTTTGCTTAATTTAGAATAACTAGTAAACCGTAAGAGATAGAAAAAAAACTCACTATACAAAAAATGTAGATCTCGTTAGAATACACGTTAGGTCATCATTATTTTCGTGGAACTTACCATTGCAGAGTTATTCCTTGTTATTAGTTTGTTGTGAAGTACTTATTCTTTTCACAGACGGGAGTGTTCGTTTTTCTTTTGTTCTACACCTGGCCAAGCAAAGAGGCGATTTGCAATGAAAATCGCATAACGATAGCTTTTAAAACATTTGACTATCACTTTAGCCTAGTGCATTCCCTTAGTTCCAGTCTACTTATAAGGAACTAAGGAACAAAATTCTGCTAATGTTTATCTCGATTAGCGTGGTGTTGAAAGAAGAATTATCTTTTCTAAGACGTTTGTAAAGTAGCTAGAGAAAATAATGTGAATGTAACACATAAGATTTTTTGAGAATAGCTTCTATTATAAAAAAAGTACCACCAATACAATCATATACCTGCTAAAATTAAGAATATGAAATCCATCCTAGGCTTAAAGAAATGTTTACAAAACTTTTTGATGACAAATTGTTATTATTCAGTTGATGAATTTTTGCTATATTTGGTTAATTGTTTGTAATCATAGGTTAATTGTTTATTCTTTGTAACTTGTAAAATTGTAATAAAAGATGTTGTAAATATTGTGTAATTTACATTTGATATGCATTTCATAATGTTGTTAGCTATTTATTGACGTGTTGACACGTAAATGTTTTAAGGATGAAATAAATGAAATGAAATGTTTTCAGTTATCCTTCATAATAAAGAAATTGTACTTACGCGATGAATCATATATATATATATATATATATATATATATATATATATGATATTATGTACATAGTACGTGCATAGATAAGTAAAAAAGAGAAAAGAAAAACTGCAGTGTCAATATTCCTCCGTAGTTTGGGGGTAACTTGCCAGCCTTTAGTACCCAAGATCACGGGTTCAAATCCGAAGGAAGGCATGGATTTTTCGGGCGTAAAAAGCCTTAACACAGCTTTTTACGGAAGGGAAGTAAAAACGTTGATCCCATGTCGTAGATTTACAGCACGTTAAAGAGCCATAAACATAATAAAGAGGCCTCTGAGAAAAATTAAGAGGTATTTCACGCCTAAATGTGACGCAGAGAGCTAAGCATTAAAGAGCTAAATAAATAAAACTCACTTTCACCTTGTGGTTTACCGGGAACCATGCAGGTCAGTTGAGAAATTCAATGCTGTGCCGGTATGTTTCCGTGTTAGCTCAATGGTAGAGCAACCGGTTAGAGACCGGGAGGTCCGTGGTTCAAATCCCGGCTATGACATTGAATTGTTCAGTCTGACTACCTATACAATTCGCTTTCTGTTTAACATAATCAGGACAAAATGACGGAAAGACGTGGAGTAAAACGCAACGTCTTATCGCAGCCTTTGGTGCCGACATGTTAACCTTTTCAGTAGCACGACATTATATATATATATATATATATATATATATATATATATATATATATATATATATATATATATCCGGTTTCTGAAGAAATGCTGGGATTACTAACTGCGTACTAATTTAGACTAATACATATGTTGAAAGTACTCCTTTATGTTGTTGTACCAGTGTAACATACGGACCGCTAATACCGTGCTACTGAAAAGGTTAGCACGTCGGCATCAAAGGCTGCGATAAGACGTGTTTTACTCCACATCTTTCTGTCGTTTGTGATTTCTGCGCATTCATTGGCTGAAGTGACGTGCAAAACGTCGGCGACTTCCCAGAATAATCTGAGAGGTTTGTTTTAACAAATATAAAGCCCATGTTAACCTTTTGAGTAGCACGGTAGGGTAACTTCAGTCCCATGAAAAAAGAAATTAGTTTGGCAGGTAATCAGTCGCCAGCCTATTATGTCCCATGAAAAAAGAAATTAGTTTGGCAGGTAATCAGTCGCCAGCCTATTATCGCTGCAGACGATATCTCACACAGCAGGGTGGCCACAAATTATTTCCCGTTTATGAAGGCCCTCCTTAGGCCAATAGCTGACAGGATTTCAAGTTGACAGTCAAGCAGCAAATCTACGTAGAGTAATGCAGAAGACCGTCGGACATCATACGCTGAGAGCAGAACGTCCAGAATTATCCAGCCCAACAGTTGAAAGAGATTCAAGTTGAACATCGCTTCTTCAGGATTTCCGACACTATGAATTCGACCTCAAAGTTAGTGGTTTTTAGCTCACTAGGGTTATCAGGGCTCCCATACTTCATCCGTTTTCTCTAGTCTCCGGCGCACGATTTAGAAATACTTCCTCCTTGTTTTGTCATACTGTTCAGCTTGTTTGTCAAGATGGATAAACGTTGATATACCATTAGGATCTAAAACGGGCAACATTTCTGAATTACAGAAATAAATAATTTTATTACCCAAACAAGGCGTTCAAACTTCTTCGTTTAGGGAGCGACGTTTCGCTACGGATATCCACTATGCAGGTACAGCATATTGCATACATCCAATATAACAATTAATCAGATATTTCCTAATACATTATGATCGGAAGAAACTAAACATCAAGAGACCAAAAACATCTGAGTCCTATTCATAAGACTTTCTGTACATCTCTGTAACAAATTATTGTTGAAAAGCTTATTCTTCTGTCTGCTTCGTGCTAATCAAGATAAACATTAGCGAAATGTTCTTATTTCTTAATTCCTTTTAATTGGAAGGAGTATCAAGGTATACACTAGGCTCGATAGTCAAACATTTTAAAAGCTGGTTGCTATGTGGCTGAAATTCGTTTATTTGCATTACCAAGAGTTGACAAATTCCCGTTTGAGAAAAGTTTAAAACTGAAACCAATAACAAGGAATATCTCAAAAATGGTCAACTTCAAGAAAAAAATCTGACGTGTTCCATTCACATGACTTTCTCTAAATCTCTGCAGCAAATTATTCTTAAAAAGCTTTTATTAACCTAATGGAGAAAAAATAGCAGAAATAGTCTTATTATTCGCTTCCTTCTAAGTAGAAGCGAAATAAGAGAGTACCATAGGTTAAAGTGATAGTCAAAAGTTGGTTGCTATGTGACTATTTATGTTAAATAACTATTTTTCGTGGAGTTGATCGTTTTTGAGATATTCCTTGTTTTTGGTTTCACCTTTAAAAAACGGGTACGTTTCTCATACAGGGATTTGTCAACACCTGTCCGTACAAACAAAGGAACATCAGTCACATAGCAACCAGCTTTTGTCTATCACTTTAACCTATAGTACTCCCTTATTTCGCTACTACTTACAAGGAGGCAAGTATAAGACTATTTCTGCTATTTTTTTTTTTTTTTTTCGATTAGCATGAAGTAAATAGAAGAATAAGCTTTTTAACAATAATTTGTAGCAGAGATGTAAAGAAAGTCATGTGAATGGAACACATCAGATTTTTTATACAGGGGACCCAAAACGTGTAATGACGGTGAAATCTCTGCATCGAAGTTTTTTTGGGTGGAGTGCAATACTCTATCCTCGCACCATGTGCTATGCAGAAAAAGTTACACTAATAACAAATGTATCATAATTTAGAACATTTTCTCTTAGTATCGTCAAGATACTGAATCATATACTTTCTTTGTTTCGAGCCCGGTACACTTTATCTGTGCACGGACTTCAGCCCGAGTATGACGTCACGTCCATACCTCCAGCTGAGTGAAGGATCCATTCCTCCCGAACGGGTGATAGCCAGCAGATAATATACCGGTGTGAATATTCCTAGTTGTTTTTTACTTTCTCTACACCTACTGTGTGTACAGAAAGTATTGTATTGCACCCAAAAATTAAATACCGAGATTTCAGCAGAAATACATGTTTTGAGTCCCCCTGAATTAAAAAAAAACATTTTTAGAGAAATGTCCGTATGTGTGCATCATAGCTCATAAACGAAAAGACCGATGCGACACCAAGATTTTCAAGAAAATCCCCCCACCCCCAACTACTCTTTACTTAGAAAAAAATTTCTAAAAATGGCTCTAACGATTTTTATTAAAATCTCTTATATTTAAGATATTTACATGATTAATAAAAATGTATATCTTCAATTTTCTGGGAAGAGCATCTAAAGACATGTTTATTCTAGATGAATTTTGCATAATTGATAAGGCGCAAGAGAACTTAGAACACAAAAAATGTAGAGCTCGTTAAAACACACAATTTATGTTATATACCTTTTTTGAGATATTCCTTGTTATTAGTTTCGACTTCAAAATCTTATACTTTTCTCATACAGGAATTTGTCAACTCTTGTCCGAACAAAGCAACTTCAATCACATAGCAACCAGCTTTTGACTCCCGTATTTCTCTTCTACTTACAAGGAAGCAAGTAATAAAAGACTGCTAATTTTTTCTTGATTCGATTAAGTATAAATTGAAGAATAATCTTTTTAACAATAATTTATTAAAAAGATGTAGAGAAAGTCATGTGAATGGAACACATCAGATTTTTTGTTTTATATTAATATCCTAAGCCGAGCTGAACATGCAAAAGAGTCATAGGTGTATTTAGACCTGCCGGAACAGATATGCCAATGTTAACGTATTGTTTGTTACTTTGGACTTCTACAGCTATCACAGTAAAAGAACGTTGAGTTCACACTTGGAGGTTAATGGCTCATTAAAAGTAGTACATTTTATAAAGATAACACTTGAGCTTGTCACTAAGAAAGGTCAGTGGAATGTATTACTCCACATAGTAACAGCTGACATTGGGAAACTCCTGCCAAAGGTTATCTGTCACTCTGACGTATGTCCCCCTAACTTCCACTGCTGGCGATACTAAACGGTGATTATCGATAGTTCGCGGCGGCGGTTCTTAAGCGTAACTACTAGAATGTAAAAATGTCAATTTTTGTTCTCATTGTTTACAAAATTTCCCGATTTAATGCTTCCGATTAGAGTAAAGAGGTTAGACACATTCACAAAAGTTTCTAGAAGGTTGGTTGAACAGAGTTATATTTTTTAAACAAATGTTAATCACATTAATAAAAAACCTGATGTGTTCCATTCACACGATCTTCTCTACATCTCTGCAACAAATTATTGTTAAAAAGCGTATTCTTCTATTTACTTCATGCTAATCGAGAAAAAATTAGCAGAAATAGTCTTACTACTTGCTTCCTTGTAAGTAGAAGCGAAATAAGAGAGTACCATACGTTAAAGTGAAAGCCAAAAGCTGGTTGCTATGTGGCTGATGTTCCTTTGTTTGTATGGACAGGAGTTGACAAATTCCTGTACGAGAAAAGTGTAAGTTTT
Organism: Hymenopus coronatus; assembly: GCA_030762935.1. Classification (NCBI taxonomy): domain Eukaryota; kingdom Metazoa; phylum Arthropoda; class Insecta; order Mantodea; family Hymenopodidae; genus Hymenopus; species Hymenopus coronatus. The sequence continues at coordinate 169,011,445 of CM060881.1, read as the reverse complement.
TCAAAGCTGAAACCAATAACAAGCAATATTTCAAAAATGAAAACTCCACGAAAAAAGTGCATATGACATAAATTGTGTGTTTTATCGTTATCTACCTTTTTGTGCAGCAAGTTTTTGTCTGTCTCTTACGGTTTACCAGTTATGCAAAATTCAATAAAAATCATCCAGAATAAGGTCTTTAGAGACTATTCCCTGAAAATTCAAGATATACATTTTATTTGGCATGTAACTATTATAAAATGTAAGAGATTTTGGTAAAGCTATATGTTGGTTCCATTACACATACAGACAGGCACGCGGCAAGCGCCACGCGCGCGCGCACACACACACACACACACACACACACAAATGGTGTTAAGACTTCTGGCGATCCATACTTGAAAGTGTTGAAAACATTAAGTTGTTCAGATGTAAAAGTTGCCGGATTGCCGAAATTTTGACTTCTTCTTGGGATCATTGGGGTTTTAGCTTCGCAGATCCCTCGGCTACACCCTGTCGTCGTTCCGCCTTCGGCCGCAACTGCTGCACTCCTCAACTTAAAAAAATATCCCTCGGCTACGCTTTGCGGCTTAGGGCCTTCCGCGTTGGGCTACGCTTTCCAGCTTGTCCCTAAATGTTTATAACAGACCAGTAACTACAATGCTTCTCTAATGACGAAATAACAAAAGAGCCGACGTTTAGAAGTAATGCCAAGTTGTGGAACCATCGTATACTAATAATGAGATTTTAAGCAAATTAACCATTTATGAGAAACTCAACATTTTCTAAATGTTTACCATGTAAAGGGTAGTTTGGGGTGGGGGGATTTTCTTGAAAATCTTCATGTCGCATCCTTGAGAAGATATAACTTTATTTGAGCTATGCTGTCCACAAACACACACACGCACGGACCTATTACCAAAGATGCTTTTTTGGATTCAGGGGGACTCAAAACATGTATTTCGGGTGAAATCCCGGCATCGAATTTTTGGGTGCAATACAATACCTTCTCTATACACTATTTGGATAGTACGTGTAGAGGGAGTAAAATATATATGCTGTAGCGGCTTCTTAAAATGGTAGCAAGTTTGCGATACAACCGGAATCCTGGCTCTCCTTTAGTATAAATAAGTATACCTTTTTAAAATAAGAACTGAAGCTTTCCTGGCGACGTGTTAATTCAAAATCTTCTCGGGCTTCTAGCCAGGTAAAAACTTATACAAAAAAGTATACATTTTTGTTAATTCTGACCTGATATCTGGTGTAGACTTCAGTTGTTTCATTGTTTGCAGTACATTGCAACCCACATTAATATATTGACAAGATATAGAGCATAACAAACCCAGTGAGTTCAGTATATAATATAGGGCACAGGCTGCATTTGTTTTGTTCTTTTATTCAGTTTAGCCAACCTGGTTTGTCATATCGGACGATAAATGCCCTTGGTGAAATGATGCAAAAATGATCTCGGGGTCAATGCTTATAGCCTGCAATCTAACCTATTTAACATCGCCCCTGGCCAAAATTAAGCTTAAATAGCATACTTTTATTTTATTTATTTGAACAAGGTCCCAAGGAGCCCTTAGGCTTATAGTAAGAGACAGGTTTTATTTGTCGGAAAAATTTGTTTTTTTATTGTAGGTAGTCAAATTCGTGCGCATGCTGGAACGGTTGGTATTTTGCGTATATGGTGGCCATTTACCAAATAATTATATATACATGCATAAATATATGAATAATAAATGGTTGTATAACACTCATAAACATAGCAACACAAATTTATATACATACCTTAACGGATTCGAACCTAACCTCGCGCTAAATATGAAAACTACCGTCCCAGTGGTTTCGCCTACAGAAACACACTCCTCCATCAACTGCTATAGCCACACCAACCGGTGAATTATTTCTACGGGTTCTCACGACGCTGTAATCCTGCCAAAAAGCGACAAATGACGTTCTTGCACACCAATAATGAGTGACTTCCGCTAGCAACGAAACCAAGATTTTTCATTATAAATCCAGTATTTCACCACACATAAAACCAATTATTATTCATATAATACTCGTTTAGGTATAATTATTTGGTAAATATCCGTTATATACGTAAAATACGAACCGTTCCAGTATGCACACGAATTTGTCTAAAATAAAAAAAAGAAAGTTTTTCCGGCAAATAAAACCTTTGAAATCGTCATCGATGAATCTCACTCTTTTTTTTACAAATACCATTCAGGTTGCTATTCTTCTTCTTATATTATTATTATTACAATAGAGTATACATTACCTATGGTATTTTCAAGATAAAAAGAATGCTGCCAGTTAGAGAATGTTAAGCAGAACAATTTAAAAATTAGCATAAAATAAAAATCTGATGTGTTACAATCACATGACTTTCTCTACATCTCTGTAACAAATTATAGTTAAAAAGCTTATGCTTCTACCTACATCATGCTAATCGAGGCAACCATTAGCAGAAATTGTCCTTATTACTTGGTATCAATTGAAATTCCAATCTCTTTGCTTTCCAGAGTAAACAAATAAGAAACGAGAAGAAATATGTTCTTTTTCTGTTTGAGAAAAGTTTTAAGTGGCTAAAATGGAAACAAATAAGCCAGAATATCCGGAAAGAGGTTAAGTCTATAAAAAAAAAAAAAAAAAATGTATATAACATAAATTGTGTGTTTTAATGAGATTTGCATGTTTTGTGTAGTAAGTTTTTGTACAGTTTTGGCAGTTATACAAAAGTAATCCAGAATGAAGAGGTCTTCAGAGGCTATTCCCAGAAAATCCAAGATATACATATGTTTGTCATAAAATATCTTAAACATACAGTATTTTAATACAAATCATTAGAGCCATTTTTGAGATCAAAATTTTCAAAAAATGTTCCACGTAAAGGGTAGTTTAAAATCTTTGTGTCGCATCCTTGGAAGATACCAAACTTAAATACCAAATTTTGTATTTAATGGTCTTTTCGTTTTTGAACTATGCTGCCTACAGATACACACAGATTTTTAAAAATACTTTTCTTTTGGTTTAAGGGGTCTCAAAATATGTATTTTTGGTGAATCTGTATCAAATTTTTGGGTGCAATACAATACCTTCTCTATATACTATGTACATAGTATGTGTAAAGAAAATTAAAAATTGATTACTTACATTTATATACAGAAAATACTAAGTTAGTGAACAAATACAGTGTTATATAATGTGCTGAAAATTCATTATCAGTATATGGTATCATACTATCATTAATGTTAAAACTTCACAAAGACAACTAGTGACATCAGTTTTTATTTTCAGCTACACTTATGAGGATCTGAATGAAATTGCAAACTACCTTTTAAAGAAGACTTATTTAAGGCCAAAAATAGGAATCATCTGCGGTTCTGGACTAGGTAAGAAAACAACATTTGTGTTACATCATTTTCAACTCATAGCTTCACACAGGAATTTCATGACATGGGAAATTTCTTGTTAAATACATAAAGATTTACACAAATTATAATTGCAAACATTTCATGTGCTGAAATAAATTGACATCATAATTCTAATTTTGGACTGTGAAGAAAAAAAAAAATTATAATAAATTTCACCTTTGTTTATTTGAGGGTGAAGGTATTTCTCATATCTTATCTGCAAAACAATTGTTAATCTAGTCAAAGAAGCAATTAATAATCCACATCCTTCTAACTTAAGTAAAACTCCTGCTGAAATTAGAATGTGATAAGGAGGCTGCTACATGTGCCTTTGGTAATCTTAAATGCACTAAATATATTTTTGTTTTAAAGTCCTAGAAGCCTCTGTTAGAATACACATTCATCAGTAATTTCTTGTGTATAGCATAATAATTTGTGCCACACTATCAGTCGTATATTTCCTGCCTTTTATTCATTGTTGCTGTAGTTACAAACATTTGCTCTAATTCTTTTCGATCTTGTGATTCTCCGAAGTCTACCTTCATTCCTGTCATATTCTTTCCTATTTCTAGCTACTTTACTGCGCATTGTTGTATTTGTTTCCAAGCTCTCATTATTTTTATGGAGCTGACCTTGTTACCACACATGTCACCATCTTCTAAGTTTTGTTGTGAAAATATAAATCAATATTTTATTGTTATTTTTTATTTATGAAGAGACATTTCATGCACCTGTGGGGAGCCAGATTGTATGAATATGCTTGCCATTTTTCAGGGCCTATGGCAGAATCTCTTGATAGTGTACAAAGTTTCCCATACGAGACCATTCCAAACTTTCCCATATCGACAGTAAGTGGACATGCAGGGGAGCTAGTGTTTGGCATGCTTCGAGGTATTCCTGTCATGTGCATGAAGGGTCGCTTCCATTATTATGAAGGCTATCCAATCTCAAAGGTAAGTAAAAACTTGTTAAATGTCTGCATACACTGTTTTTCAGTGACTGGTTGTGATGACCTGTGTTTGAACTTTTGCCCATGTTTCAGTGTGCTATGCCTGTCAGGGTGATGAAGCTAGTGGGTGTCGAGTATCTGATAGCCACAAATGCAGCCGGTGGTCTAGGAGATGACTATACTGTAGGTGACATTATGATCATCAAGGATCACATCAACTTTATGGGGTTTGCAGGAATTAATCCATTGAGAGGACCAAATGAGGAACGGTAAGTGACTTAAAGGCTAGAAACTGCAAAATGCAATATTGATAATGTAGTCCCAAAATATATACAGGGTCATTGAAAAAGGTTGCAGCAATTTAAAAATATATTAGCTCAGCAACTATTTGAGATATTAAAACAAGTATTTTTTTTGTTAAATTCACCAACTCGATTTCTTTTTTTTTTCTTTCTTACCTTATAATGTTTCTATGTGCGATCTGTTGGTTGCTCTGCAAACATCCAGCCGATAGTCGATTTCGGCCTAACAGCGCTGGATCATGAGGTGTGATTGTTGCAACAGCATCAGTGATCCTTTGTCTTAAATGTTGCAGATCTCGGTTCACTGTATACAACGGTTTTACGTATCCCCATAAAATAAAGCATAGGAGGCCCTTGCATAGGACCGGACCTACCAATCCGGGAATCTTGCATGCAGAGCATGTCGCACTTGCAGGGAAAAGTGTGGGGGTGCACCATCTTGTTGAAATAATAACTTTACATATTTCTTCTTCAGGTTGGTCTATTTGCGTGAAAAGATACAGTTCTAGCATGTCTAAGTAAACATGTTCTGTGATAGTCTGCTCAATAAGAAGCAAAGGGCCAATGACCTGATCGTGCATCAAAAGCACCACACGTTTACTTTTGGAGAACCTCTAATTCAATTATGCCGGTTGACATTTTCATGGAATGTAGCTTCATCTGAGAAGATTACACGTTCTAAAAAAAACTTTTGTCATCGTTAATTTTATTAAACATGTCCTTTGTGAACTGAACATGCTTTAGATTTAATGTGATGGCTGAGCTGAATTTTAAAGTGTGAAGACCTAAACGCTTGTGTAATATATTTTGAATTGTTGACTTGGGTATTCCAAGTTCCAAACTTCACTTAGCAATTGATTTTTTTGGACTTCGAATACAACACTAGCATATATGCTCCACTGTTTCGTCACTCGTTCTAGGGCGTCCGGTGGATTTCTTCATGTCAATGCTGCCAATTTCCTGAAACGTCCATACCACCATCTAACGGTATTAGCATGAGGGGGATCACCACCATAAACACGTCTGAAACTGTGCTGAACAGTTATAACAGATTTAAACTCTGCTAACCGCATCATGCACTGTCCTTTCTGGTGAACTATAACCATTGCAATCACACTCTCTAGTCTGCTGAAACAATGTGGCATGGCCGCTTCCTGTCTAGCACTTGTTCTGTGCATCGGTGGAGTACATTCATATCTAAAACAACTTGATGAATTCCTGGTTAGTTAGCAGGTCAAATTGTTAATTTACTCAATTACAATGGGACACCTGATTTTTTTGAAGTTGCTGCAGCCTGTATAAGTCTAGAACTTGGATTAAAGAAATAAATGTTGATTTCAATGTGTAGCATCCTTCTATTCACCATAAACTACCTAGTAATGACATTATCCACCAGGTGGCTTCAATTTACATAGACTTAGCATTAAATAAAGCTTGTGATGTTGAAGCAAACTCATTTTGGACTAACATTGTAATGTCTTAGCCACATACATAAAGTCTTCCTTGTAATTCTAAAAATATGGATATAAATATGCAAATGAAGGGGCGTTGAGCTCAGTGGTTGCATTAATAATGAGTGCCCATGGTTCAATTCCCAGCAGTGGGGTGGCAATTTTACATCAGTCTTCAGCTCTACTAGAGGTATTCCCAAGGCCCATTGCAAAAGTCAATCCACCAGCAATGACATCATCATCCTACTATCAGATAATAGACACCCTTTGTTGGAACGAGGTAACCACTGAAGGTTGATCAGCCCATATGGGGAGCATTGAAGTGGTGTTTTTGCTAAGGTTCTCAGTGAGCATATAATTTGATTATTTAAAGGTTTTTACAAAATAAAGCCATAAAATTCCTATTAGTATTTGAAACACACATGTAACTCCTCCCTTAGACATTGAAATAATAGATCCATTGAGATAATAGAAAACCACCCTCTAGATCATCAGCACATTTTATGGTCTGTGATTTCTATTTATGAATTTTTCCAGTGAATGTCTGGCAGGCAAAGCACTTCATGTTATGATTTTTAAGTAAATGTTGTACATTAAAGATCACTTAAATCAATACCTGAAAATCGTGACAAATATTCTAAAAATATATTTAAGCAAGTAAAATTATAAAGATAATATTATCTATCTTCTTTCTTACATAAAAGCTTATCAACTCAGTTTCTGGAAATGACAGAGAGCTAAAATAACAGCAACTGCTTGCTGATGTCAACCTTTTGGATGGCCAGGGTCACTTGTTCTGATAAATAAAATCTAAAATTGCTTGTTTTAATTTCTAGGTTTGGACCAAGATTTCCTGCCGTTAACAAAGCTTATGACTCTACATTACGAGCAAAGGCGTTACAAATCAGCAAGGAAATGGGAATTCAGAAATCTGTTCATGAAGGTGTTTATACTTGCCTAGGAGGCCCAAATTTTGAAACTGTTGCAGAGTTACGGCTAATGAAAATGATAGGAGTGAACGCAGTTGGTAAGCAATTTCACACCGTTTTTACAGCTGTATAAAAACTCGGTAGTCGTAAGCTTTCACGGCCGGAGTCATATCTAGAGGAATTCTCTGGGTTGAGAAGCCGTGGTCTGCTGGAGTTTTCAGGTCCAGACGTTTCGTTCACGACTGCGAGGAACATCTTCAGTGGTGTGGTCTAAGTCTTCTCAAGTCTTGCAACCAAACCTTTACAGAAGACAGACCACACCACTGAAGATGTTCACCGCAGTCGTGAACGAAACATCTGGACCTGAAAACTCCAGCAGACAAGCTTCTCAGCCTGTAAAATTCTTCTACTTATAATTTGTATAAAAACTTTTTTAATTTTCCAATGGATGATAAGCATCAACCATTCATTCACAGTAAAAGTCAATTTTGTGCATCCTCTACTAAGATTGTATGCGCTTCATATATTTCTATCCACTATCGATTCTGTGGTTCAATATTTGCAGTGTTACTGATATGGGTCTTGTAGCCCTGGTGACCTTCAGTTGAACAAATTAATAAGAAAGTTGGTTTAATGAGGTTAACTTTTACACACACTTCACTTACTTTTATTGAGGTGTGAACCCTTCAGCTGTGCTGGTGGTGTTGCCATTGATGGGATGGTCAGAGTCATCTGGTGAATGGGCGATTAGGTTGGATAAACACTCTCTCTGAGGTAGTTCAAAAGTCATGACTGGGTGGCAGTGATATAGGATGAATTTTTTCCAGTGCTGTTAATTTTAATGGAGGTTATTGCCTGTTTCCAAGTTTTCTTTGGTTTTTCTGACACATTTCACACCATAATCTGAACAACCTATAGAGTATATTCCTGATTTTTTTCTCTGGAGGTAGTTTGTCTTTCAAAGAAGAGCCTAAGAGGCTTTTAATATTTTATATGTAGATATTTTGCACATGAATTTGTAATACTCGTGCTGCTCTTCTATTTTTCTAGGATGGTAGTGTCTTTTATGTATTTTTGCTTTTTGTGTATTTTGATCTTTCTTATTATAGTCGACTTGTTAAACCCATTGGTTAGTGCTGCATTGAGAGGGATGTTGACTATAGCCCCGCCGCTGAATCCTTGCACTTGACAGTTCGGGTGCTTTCGCGTAAGGTTAGCTATGCTGACTTTGCGGCGTTGCCAGAGTAACTAGTAAACAACAGCTGATTACAAATGTGTATCGTGTAAAATGACGGATATAAACACTGTACATAGTAAATGAACGCCGATGAATAAGTAAACTAATTTGTTATTATTGATGTTAAACTGAAATTGAGTGATAGTCTAATGTATGTAGCATAAATTACGTATTTATGACAATATACAACAAAGTTACAAACAATAACTTGTTACAATGAGAGAAGAGTGTAACAAAGTGATTTTCACCAGTTAGAATTTTAATGGCTCAATTCCATCCCAGTCTCCATAGTCATCTTTCTGGAAAGGATCATTGTCATTATTATCATCGTCACCAAGACATATCACTAGCAGTTCACATCACTGATGATTCCATCTAATTCCTATTTTCTCTTTCTATTGTGAATTTGGTTTTTTTCTTGTTGAGTATTTTGAGTAGATAGTCTTGTACAATGTGATTGTAGAGATTTAACAGCTGACAATGCGGTCAAGGCTCCATGAAGAAATGTTCCTACTCAATAAAGATAAGTGAAGTGTGTGTGTAAAAGTTAACTATAATAATCCATCTTTACTGTAATATACATTTTTTGTGGGTTAAGTTTTTGTCCATCTCTTACGGTTTAGTAGTTATGAACAATTCATCCAGAATAAAGTAGTCTTCAGAGGCTATTCCCAGAAAATTCAAAATATACATTTTATTTGTCAGGTACATAACTTTAATATATGATATTTTAATCAAAATTGCTAAGAGCTATTTTTTAGAAAATCAAAATTTTCGAAAAAATGTCCATGTAAAGGGTAGTTGGGGTGGGGGGATTTTTCAAAATCTTTGTGTCGCATCCCTGGAAGATACTAAACTTAAATACCAAGTTTGGTATTTTACAGACTTTTCGTTTTTGAGTTATCGTGTTCACGGACACACACACACACACACACACACACACACACATGGACCTTTTTCTGAAAATACTTTTTTTTGGATACAGGGGACCCTAAAACATATTTCCAGTGAAATCTCGGTATCAAATTTTTTCACTATGTACATAGTGAGTATAGAGAAAGTAAAAAGTGTTAAGCAAAACTTCATTATGATTTGTTACAGGTATGAGCACAGTTCACGAGGTTATTGCCGCTTGTCACGCTGGTATGACTGTTTTTGCATTCAGTCTCATTACAAATGTGTGTTCCACATCTTACGATTGTGAAGATCTTCCTAATCATGAAGAAGTTATGGAAGCAGGGAAAAGCAGAGGTGAAATTCTAAAAGAATTTGTATCTCGCATGATTGAGCATATTGGCAAAACCATGCAAAACAATCCACATTAAGCTCTTAAATGCCTTATGATGAGCTCATGCCTATTCATAATGAGCTAATATGGCTGTAATAGCATCAAGATCAAACAGAAGAGAACTGGTTAAAAAAGTCAAGTGCATTTATAGAGGTTTTTAAAAGAAAGAAAGAAAAAATAGAACTGTAGGAGATAATAAAAAATTAAATTTCTGAATGATGGAGGTAAAAAAAAAGACTCCCAGATTAAAATGTGTGAAATAAGGGTTTAAAGCAATGTGCAAAGAAACGTTCATGAGTATCTTACAAAAATGAAGTACACAGCTTTTTATCCCACACCTAAGCAGTGAAATTAAAATTATATGTTTTCTGTTTACATTTTTTTTAAGTGTTTATAAAATACTAGTCAGTAAGGATGAATAAGAAAGCTGTATTGTTGTAAAATCCTCTGTGTAGCTGGTCATGGATAAATTATCTTCTTGTAACACACTATTTTTCATAAATAGTGCTTTTTGGAAAGGCTGGGCAGAAATCCTTCTATGCAGGTGTTCTGCCATGTTCTCGTAATCAGGGGAATGCCACCTTTGTGGTACGGGGCTTAGTACCCAATGCCCTAGATAGATACATTTGTTAATATTGTCTACCACAGGGTGTGTTCTAAAATTGTAGTGGAGGAAAGGTTGGTGATTGGATTTTGCAAATAGGAGCATATTGATGTAACAGCATGGCTTAGGCAGTAATGCATATGGAGGTCCAGGAACAATCTCTGGCAACCACCTATTCTGACCCATAGATTTTTCCTGGTTTGCCCAGGTTGGCAGGTGAATGGTTCATCTTCTAATGGTCACAATCAGCAACTCCTAGTGAAACACCCTGCTGAACACTAAGTACAGTGATCAGCTGTGCCTATATGCTTGGCCATGGACCTGGTTATGTCAAAAGATATGAGTAACAGATTTTTGTATATAGGTCTTCATTACTATTAACTTCAGTAAAAGTAAATAGACTTCTTGCTTTATAAGTATTTTGGTACCGGAAAACTAATCAAACTATATTCAGTAATAATAATTTGCATGATGCAACAACTTTATCGCACCAAAGGGCACTGCAAACTGCTGTACTCTTGGCTTCTCACATAGCACATCATGGGCAGCAAGTGGTCCATTTACTATGAGATCAGACCCACCTCCAAGCACCTCCTCAATTAGACTCTTAAGGACCCCATTAGGCAGAATGTACCCTATTCTAGCTCCCACCTGCAGACCTAATCCTTACAATATTTGTATATAAAATAAACATGCAGTTATGTTTTAACGCTTTTAGTACCAGCCTGAATAGCAAAAAGTTGTCTGAAAAGTGTCGAGCAATTTTATAGGAGATGCTGTGATATTTTTCATTACCTATTTCATCATTTACCTGCCATACTATGGAAGCACTGCATTTACTGTTACTATGCCAACAACATCCTTGCTTTCCCACACTGTTAATTGCACATTTCTCCTTTCCAGACTAATTATGGGTGCACTGCCTTCCCTCCTTTTTGCAATACCAACTATATATGCTTCATTATGCACATCATTATGCTTTTCAGATGCAAATGTTTGCTGCCTCATGTTACGCGGCCAACAGATCCTTAGTCGGCAACATTACCCAAGATACAAATATGTAATTTTGAATATTGATTAAAAATTTAGATGAAGAGCCACTTCAGACAGTTCATCTGGTGAGCTGCTCTTGTGAATTGAACTTGTGTTATTGCTTCAGATTTTCCAAAACTGTCAGGGTCTTGTAGATTCAGATCTCTGTAAACATGTCCTTGGAGCCTTTCAGAAATATCACTCTTTGCACATATGCTACACCTAAAATAAGCTATGCAAATATTTTGCTTTGGTTAGGGTGATGATTTAAGTAATCTAAATCAACACACCCTCTAGATGCTAAAAAGATTTGAAGACTTATTATCAGAATCGTATCTGACAATTTCTATTTCTTACGTACTAAATGTCATAAGGCTTTATTAAATTGATTGGATGATGTTGCTGTCGAGTTTAACTCCTTGAGCTCTGATACTATATGCAATACATTGTGAAACAATTAGTAATAATATTCAACCAGAGACTTCATTTTAAAACATACTATGTTTTGCATATTGTCTTTGAAGATAATTGTTTTTGGGAATATATTTTAAAATTTCTGTAGATTTAAGGTTATAAGTAGATCATTCCTATTTTCAAATAAGCATCTTTAAATATTTTGAAGCAGCTCATATGTATGAATATTGTGACAATTTATGATAGTCTACTAATTTGTCTTTTTGATCAATACCAATGCAGAATGCCATATTGAGACAGTGAACATGTGATTTTGTAGGCAGTATTTTAATGATGAACTGTCAAATAATCATTGTTAATGTAGTTGAAAGAAATTAAGCTGCCACAAAATCAATTGTATATATTAATCATTAAGTACAAATAATTGATAGTAATGAAGTGCCTTATTCTGCCCATATTGGGTAAAACTGATTCTTAATATTAATAATTCTGCTAAATTGTACCTAGCTTATATTTGCTGCTGCTTTAAATTTATTGTCACGTGTACTGATTAGTTTACATAAGGAATAAGAATATAACTATTTTTATACTTTTAAAATTAGCAAGAATATTTTCATTCAGATCATAAACATATGTTTCATATGCATGCTCATAGTTTTCAAACATACAGTATTGTATTATGCTTTATATGGAATCCTAGATTCTTTGATTTGTGTACATGAGAGTGACTGAATGCTGTTGAATGGTGATATGTAGATTCATTATAAGAATATAACAAGCCAATGTCAAACAGTAATGTTGGAGAGCACTTTTGTACGCTATAAATATGAGGAAATAAAATGACATGTTTTATTCAATGTATATTGTGTTTAATTTCTTCCTCTCCATATCAAAAATCTTCCTGCAATTACTCGTCAAAGTCCAGTAATTTTACTCTTTAGTCACATGGTCTGCTGGTGCTTAGCAAGCGAGAATGTTCCTCTGCCTGTGTGCATTGCCTTTTATTACACACCTTTGTGTATTAAAACCTTTTGTTTACTTTCTCTACACATACTAAATGCATTGTATAGAGAAGGTAGTGCACTCCACCCAAAAATTTGATACTGAGATTTCACAGAGTGAGTATTTTGAGGGTCCTTTGTATCCAAAAAAAGCATTTTTGGAAAAAGCTCCATGTGTCCGTGAACACGATAACTCAAAAACGAAAAGTCTGTAAAATACCAAACTTAGTATTTAAGTTTAGTATCTTCCAGGGATGAGACATCAAGATTTTGATAAAAACCCCTCCACCCCAAACTATCCTTTATGTGGAAAAAATTTCGAAAATTATGATTTTTTAGAAAATGGCTCTTGACGATTTTGATTAAAAATATTTACCTGACAAATAAAATGTGTATATCTTGAATTTTCTGAAGATTACATTATTCTAGAGGAATTTTATAGAAATTTGTATAACTGTTAAACTGTGAGAGATGGACAAAAATTTAGCACAAAAAATGTGGAGCATATTAAAACACACAATTTAGGTTATTTACTTTTTTTTTTTTGTGGAGTTGATCGTTTTTACGATATTTCTTGTTATTGGTTCAGCTTTAAAAAAAACACTTTTCTCATACAGGAATTTGTCAACTGTAATTACAAACAAAGGAACTTCAGTCACATAGTAACCAGCTTTTGACTATCACTAACCTATGCTACTGCCTTATTTCACTTCTACTTACAAAGAAGCAAGTACTAAGACTATTTTCTGCTAATTTTTTCTTGATTAGCATGAAGTAAATAGAAGTTGAAGCTTTTCAACAATAATTTGTTGCAGAGATAGTCATGTGTATGGAGCACATCAGATTTTTTTTAAGCATTAGAATTGAAAGTTGATACTCTAAACCATATAGCTACCAAAACCACAGTCTTTCTTATATACAGAAAGTGGGAGAATGAGTATTTAGTTTTTGGTAAAGTTATGCACACAGAAAATTCAATTTGCAGTGTCATTACCCAGTCCATGTAAGTGCGACCGTTACCAAGGAGTAGAACTCTTTCCAAATTGTGTGTGATCACAGTTAATTACCAGGATGCTTGTTGACATTCACTGCTATAAATGTAAAAGTTTTGCATTGCAATGAATTATCATCTATTAGTGGTACAATTTGGTACAGAACAATTAAGGAGCTTGTTTTATCATAATACTATAATTGTCATTTGTTTCAAATATTTATGACATGATGGTCAGTTAACACCAAAAACCTATGAAAGTATATACCGGGTGGAACATATTTTTGTATCTGATGTATTTGTCTTTGACATTTCCTACGGAGATATTTCAGTTTTGTTGAAAACAATATACAGACTAGCTGGCAACACTGCAGTGTAGGCCAATCAGAATGCCAGTTGCAGTCATCTCCCAAAACATTACACCACCCTGCGCTGTGTTTGCAAGTGACCGATGTGTTTACATAAAGAAGCCAGTTCACATCCCTAACCAACCTCAACGCAATGTTACTGAGTTACTTCATGTCTGACAAAGCTGCTCGGAATATTTTTTTATGTGATTAATTATTTTGAAATCCTGTGTGATATCCCATAATTATACTGAAACTAATATCAGAAATATCTTGCAAGTAACAAACTATTATCTTCGTACATTCTGGTGGAATTACGTGTCCAAGTTGGAACAAAAACCATTTGTTTTTTCGAAATCGGCTGATCAATGAGCAAAATGGCATTAGACTTTTTTGTTTGGAATGTTTCTATGAAACATATATTAGAAGGAATGTAATAAGTTTCCTTCCATCCGGTATACGTTCATAACTGAAATATAGGCAAGTACAAATGTATGAGACATAACAGAGCAATTGTACCAACATGAACCTACAATAGGTGCCTATGAAAGTTGCCCTCTGTGGTGTAATGGTTACCTACTAACTTCATATACCCAAGGTCGCAGGTTCAAACCCCGCAGAGGACGATGGATTTTTTTGGGTGTAAAATCTTTAGCATGGCTTCCTTTGAATTTGTCATCGATTTACGGCACATTAAAGAACCTCAAGCCTGTTAGAGAGACCTCTGAGCAAAATTAAGCAGTTTTTCACGCCCAATTTAGAATGGGATGCCCAGAACCACAGTTAAAGAGCGCCCATAAATAAAACACCTTTTCATTTTGCTGCCTATGAAAAGTGGACTACATATTTTAAACACAAAATGTTGCACTGAAGGAGTTTTCTATTCTTGCTTTCCGCACAGTGCACTGTAGGTGATTTGTAGGAATGTTGAGCAAATTTGCTCTCCTTGCTTCATTCAAAGAGCAACTAGTTGGTGACCTCTGTATTACTTACCCTGGCTATTACCATTCTCCATTTAACAGGTATACTTATTCTCTCTATGAACTATCATTAAAATTTGTTCACATTAAGTTCCCTTTAATCGCACCTGATTTACTTGCCTTGCCCATTTCATCTTTTTCTCCCCCTAAATCTCTTAAACTGCCCTTGATCCGTGAAGATATTTTCTGTCCCTATCTCATTAATTCTCTACCATTTCTGACTTCATTCTCTATTCATTTGTCTCCTTACATTTAAACATTATATGCAGTTCATCCTACTCCTCCTTCTCTACCACACAGTTACTGCATCACTTCACCCCTCAAACCTTTGGTTTCTTGATCACTATTCCAACTTCCTTTCCTACATTTTTCTTCACCTCATTATACTATTATAATGATCTTTTCCCTCTCATCTGTGCACATGAATTTGTCTGTATATATCCTCCAATTTACCAACCTTCACAATTCCAAAACTCCAATTTTACAGCCCCTTCTTCTTCCTCTCTTTGGTGTTGGGATGGCCATGTCACATCTAACAATGATATTGAACTTAAATAAATTTGACATTATTACTTTCTCCAGCACATATGAAAATGTAAGATATTGTATTCCACCCAAAACTTAATACTGAGATTTCTCCAGAAATACATGTTTTAGGGCCGTGAAGAAGTAATTATTGTCCTAAACATAAGAAAAGGGAACAAAAGTTGTTTTTCTGAAGATGAAATAGCAAGGCCAAGCGATCTTTAGTTAAAAGGACTGCTATTTCTACTTTCCAAACTTTTGTATTTGACTCATATGGCACATGCTATAAGGATATATGTACATTTTCCTATTTATTTAGAACTAGGGTATTTTGTATTGTAATTTTGTATCACATGATTCTATAAAATAGTTTCACATGATCCTCCCCCTCACCAAATTAAAATCACCCAATGACTGATGGCACAATATTTAAAGAAAAACCGTAAATGAACTGTTGAAGGTTTTTAGCTTCACTTGTGACTTGTGATTCTGGCATCACATTACCTAAACCCATGCTCATTGTTTCAGTAAAGTGTGTGACAATAGAATATATCTGCAGGCTTCCACGGCCACAGACCATTGAGGTTATGGTTTCCAGTGTAGGCTGCGTCATTTCTTACCCTGCTCTCTGCTGACATTTTGCTGCAACTTCCAGTGGTCCAGGGAAGAAGCTCAACATAAGTTGCAGTGAAACGTCGGCAGAGAGCAGTGTAACAAATGACACAAGAAACCATAACCTCTAAGGAATAGAATACTTCAACTCAACTGTGAACATTCATCTATATGTACATTAAAGAAGTAATTGCTAAATCTTGACTACAATAAGTAGTAAAAGTGAAATCCAGAGAGCATATATATTTTGTGCTTTGTGTGAGTTAAGCTTTTGCGAAAGTTGCTTAGGAGAATAGTGCCACCGTCAAGTTGAACTCCATGATTACTAATTATCTGGAAATATACTTCTTCTTTTTTTTTTGTAGTTTAACATCCTTTAACCTGGTTGGTCATACCGGAAGATGAATGAAATTGGTGAAATGATGCTCAAATGATCCTAGGGTACATGGAGCTTAAAGTTACTCAACATTCATCTTCTCAGGATATGGGAAAACCCGAAAAAAACCTGATCCGGGTAACTCACCCTAAGCGAGATTAGAACTCACGACCTGTTGAATATAAAGCAGACATGCTACCACAACACTACCCAGATGGGCAATATACATTTTATTATTCAACTTCATCATTAGTGAGGTGTTTTATTCTGTTTAGTGGTAGCATTGCTGCTTGCCAAGTGGGAGACACGGGTTCGATTTCCAGTATTGGCATGGGGATTTTTCTCCTGCTGGGAGACCCAGCCCAGGGTGTACTCAGACTCCTGAGGTCCCTGGGGGGGGCCAATTGAGGAGCTACTTGATGGAGAAGTAGCAACTCCAGGTCATGAGAACCGCCGGGGGGCTTCGAGGCACTGACCTCGTCTCACCCTCCAATATAGCACCCCATCCATGACCGAGATGGGGGCAGCAGGCCAAAGTTTCTTGTGAGCTGTCATGCCATGGAGTTGTTATTATTTATTCTGTCTACCTCCCTGTTACTTACCTTTGATTACAGTCATGATACCACACCTGAGAGAGCTACATTTGCTATCAACAAGCCAATTGCAGCAGCTGGTACAACAACGAAAAAAATGTATGGAACACTGTTTACGCTTTGCTATGTGCTAGTCACCTAACCAAATTCTGGTAGACAACAGTGGAAACATCTTGCAGTTGCCTGAATAAAAAAAAAAAAAAAAAAAATTTAGAAAAGGGTCTGTGTAATGTGTTGTCGCGTGCGGTGCGCATGTGTGTGTGTAGCACAACTCAAAAATGAAACTTGTCTTCCAAGGATGACACAGATTTTCAGCAAAATCTATCTACCTCCAACTTCCATTTATATGCAACATTTTTTGAAAATGCTGATTTTCTCAAAAATGGCAAATAATATTGATCAAAATGCCATATGCTTAATATATTTTTATGACAAACAAAATGCATGTCTTGAGTTTTCAGGGAGCCTCTGATGACCTCTTCATTCTGAATGATTTATGCATAACTTTTGTATAACCAGTAAACCAAAAGAGAATGACAGAAATTTACTACACAAAAATGTAGATCTTATTAAAACACTCAATTTATGTCATATACATTTTTTTGTTTTGTTTTGTAGAGTTTACCATTTCAGCTATTCTGAGATATTGGTTTCAGTTTTAAGGTACTTAAACTTTCCTTAAATGGGAGGCATCTTTATTTTTGTCTCTCTTTTGTTTACTCCTAACAAGTAAAGAGAACAGAATTTCAATTGTTTCACTTAGCGACTGGCTTTTAAAAGCTCTTAGCATAGTGTATTTCTTATTTCCCTTCTACTTACAAGAAGCAAGTAATAAGACCATTTCTAATGTTTATTTTGTTTAGCATGATGTAGATAAAAGAATAATTTTTGTAAGAAAAATCTGTTCCATTCACATGACTTTCTCTACATCTCTGCCATAAATTATTAAAAAGCTTATGCTTCTAATCGAGAAAAAATTAGCAGAAAGTCTTATTAGTTGCTTCCTTGTAAGTAGAAGCAAAATAAGGGCGTAGCATAGGTTAAAAAGATAGTCAAATTCCTGTATGAGAAAAGTATAATTTTTTCATAGCTTAAATTAAAAACAAGGAATATCTAAAAAACAATCAACTCCACGAAAAAATGTACCTAAGTTGTGTGTTTAAAAGTGCTCTACATTTGTTGTGTGACAAGTTTTTGTCCATCTCTTACGGTTTAGCAGTTATTCAAAATTCTGTAAAATTGACCCAGAATAAAGTAGTCTTCAGAGACTATTCCCATAAAATTCCAAATATACATTTTATTTGTCAGGTAAATATCTTTAATATACAATATTTTAATCAAAATCGTTAAAGTAATTTTTTAGAAAATAAAAATGTTCGAAAAAAGTTCCATGTAAAGGGTAGTTTAGGGTGGGGGGATTTTTCTCAAAATCGTGTCGCATCCCTGGAAGATACTAAACTTAAATACTCAGTTTGGTATTTTACCGATTTTTCGTTTTTGAGTTATCATGTTCACAGACACATGGACACACACACACAGACCTTTTTTGGATATAGGGGGCCCTAAAACATATTTCTGGTGAATACTCGGTATCAAATTTTTTGGTAATACCTTCTCTATACACTATGTATATAGTACGTGTAGAGAAAGTAAAAATGTGTTTGTAGAACAGCTAGAGAAAGTCATGTGAATGGAACATATCAGATTTTTGTATTTCAAAGTTATGCATGCACGCACATTCACACACACATGCAAACACAACTCTTTTTTTTTTTCTTTTTTTTTCAGGGACCTGAAAACCTGCGTTTCCATAAAATCTTAGTATCAAATTTTTAGGTACCTATCTCTTAGAGAAAACAAAACAAAACAAAAAAACACTGTGATATGTTCCATTCACATGACTTTCTCTACATCTCTAAAACAAATTATTGTTAAAAAGCTTATGCTAAACAAGAAAAATTAGCAGAAATAGTCTTATTACTTGCTTCCATGCAAGTAGAAAGGAAATAAGGCAGTAGCATAGGCTAAAGCATCAGTCAAAAGCTGGTTGCTATGTGAATGAAGCTCCTTTATTTGTATGGACAGGAGTTGACATTCCTGTATGAACAAAATATAAGTTTTTTAAAGCTGAAACCACTAACAAGGAATATCTTAAAAACGATCAACTCCATGGCAAAAAATGTATATAACATAAATCTACATTTCTACATTTTCTAAGAACAATTTTAATGATAGGGTGTTTTGGAACAGTGATACTTATGAATAGAATATTTTTGAGTTGGGTTTGTAACATTTAAGTATCACTTACGTATAGTTATTCCATACCTGTTTCGAAGCCATGTGGGCATCATTGTCGATGGTTGCCTACTGAATTTCCACAGGGTGTTCTATGTTGAGGTGTGACGGCCCCTGGTGGCTGGGTGACGAACTTCCACAATTACAATATACCCTGTGGAAATTCAGTTGGAAACCATCGACAATGAAGCCCAAATGACTTTGAAACTGGTCTGGAATAACTATACGTAAGTGATACTTAAGTGTTACAAACCCAGCTCAAAATTCTCTACATTTTCTGTTAGGTAAGTTTTTGTCTATCTGATTATGCAAAATTCAGTAAAATTCATCCAGAATAAAGTAGTCTTCTGAGGCTATTTACAGAAAATTCAAGATATACATTTTATAATTATATATAAATATTAATATTTTAATTAAAATCATAAGAGCTATTTTTGGGAAAGTAAAAATTTTCAAAAATTTTTCCATGTAAAGGGTAGTTTGGGGTGGGGGGATTTACTTGAAAATCTTTGTGTCCCATCCTTGAAAGACACTGATCTTAAATACCAAGTTTGGTATTTAATGGACTTTTCCTTTTTGAGGTACACACACGTGCATGCACACGCGCATGCACCCACCTGCATGCACCCATGCTTACACACCTTTTTCCAAAAATATGTTTTTTGGATTCAGGGGGACCCAAAATATGTATTTCCGGTGAAATCTCAGTATCAAATTTTTGGGTGGAAAGTAATACCTTCTCTATACACTGTGTACATAATATGTGTAGAGAAAGTAAAAATCTTGAAAGGGAGATACTATTGAAAGAGTATTTGAACTGATTGGTAGTCCACAAAGTATATTAGTTTGCAGAATTATAGATGTATAATGTTTAGAGCTATTCTCTGCATGTGGAAATAATTAATAACACAAACTTTTTTTTTCGTTGGTAACTTAATGTTCTTTAACCTGGTTGGTGATATCGGACGATGAATGAAATCGGTGAAATGGTGCTCAAATGATCTCGGGGTCCATGGAGCTTTAAGTTACTTGACATTCGTCTTCTCAGGATAGGGAAAACCCTGATAAAAACCCTTATCTGGGCAACTGACTCTAAGCGAGATTCGAACTCACAACCTGTTGAATGTGAGGTAGACATGCTACTACCACACTACCCAGGCAGGCAACACAAACTTGTATTATAAATAAATAAACTAAATGAACTAATCATAAACACATGGTTTAAGTGTTAGAAAACAAATTTATAGCTTTCTTTTTGCTGATGCTCCAGTTATCACAAGGTTAAACCAAAAATGCTAACACTATTCTGAAAAAGAAAAACAATTTCTTTTATTCATTCCATCTTATTGCTGTGACATTAATATAATGGCTGGAATTCATTGCATTATATATAATCCTCTTTACTCTACATATCAATGAAAATAAAATCATTTACATACTCAAGCACTAATGTAGTTGGCATCATTTTATCTTTAATATATTAATATTACTGATAATAGTAATTATGTACAATATTCCCACAGAACCAAAAAACACCTTTTCCCAATTTGAGCTGCTTGGTAACTTGGGTTAAAGAAGAACAATATCAGCCACACTCAGACATGAAAACTACACACACATATACAGTTCACTATTTTGAGATGATCACTCTTTGCAAGGAAATTAGTTGCATTTGCAAACTGTTCTAAACACAATAAGTAATGTCTGAAATGAAAATACATGATATTTTAGGCAATATATCAATATTCACTTAAGTATATACTTTTTGTTAAGAAGTATATCTATCTGCCAAATTCATAACCAGTATGCTATTATTTGGCTTCTACATTCACTGAGTAATAATCAACTGACAGTACTTCACAAAACAGGGTTTTTCATTATCATTTTTCTGAAATTCCTGAAATCTGCAGATAGTGTTTTACATTTTAGTTGCAGTTTCTAAAATTATAATATTAGGTACTCTAATAAAAAAAAAGTGCATGTACGCTCAATATGAAGTCAAAAATATTTAGACCAGTGCCATCTAACAAAAAGTTAAATAAACTATGCCCAAAAAACGGACAGTGATGTATACATTTTATCTGTACCCTGAAAACTAGAATATGCTATACTACAATGATTTGCTCATCAAAGCTTTTATGAACACTCACCCTCAATAAGAAACAAGAATACACTGCAATTTTCCAACAAAAGTTATACTCTTTACAAATCATATCACGTACAATACTTGACTTTGTGTAAGTTAATAAAATCAATCCAATAAAAGCTTACATTCTATACCAATAATAAATTAGTTTGTGATGTTACATAATGATTTCTAGACTATTCTAAAAAAATATATATTTATTAAAATGGTTAACTTTTCATAAAGTTCACTTACTTTTATGAAGAAGGACAATTGTTTTGCGATGCAGGCAAGGACTCATGAAGCTATTTTATAATCCTTTTTCATAAAAGTAAGTGAAGTACGCGTAAAAGATAGCTATGTTAATCAGGTAGATTAGCTTCACTGTAAACAGCTTCATAATGTTATACATCTTATTATATTGTTAATTTTAGTTATGTGTTTTTATAACCAAGAACAGACAAAATAAATTTGCTCACTATGAATAAGGCCTAAATCATCTACTATTTTAAAATAAAGGAAAAAACTTACAATATTTGAAGATTTGTTTTGGCAAATGACTTCTACTGAATAATTACAAAAAGAGATAGATAGGTAGAATCAGATTTAAAAATTAAATGCCATAGCCAGGATTTGAACCACAATCTCCCGGTCTCTAGCCGGTTGCTCTACCACTGAATTATCATGGCAACATGCAGGCATAGCATTGAATCTTTCAGTCTGACTAAACCTACCCAACTCCTATCATACACACGGCTTGTGTGAAAAACAATGAAACCAATACCAATTGACCATAATAGTTGGCTCTACTATGAATCCTGGGACTTAAGTACTTCCATTGTAAGTCGCCATTGGGGTTGACATCTCAAAATAATTTGAGATCACCTTGTGGTTTACTGGGAAACATGTGAGTCAGTTGAGAAATTCAATGCTGTGCCAGCATGTTGCCATGGTACCTCAATGGAAGAGCAACCGGCTAGAGACTGGGAGATTTGTGGTTCAAATCCCAGCTATGGCACTGAATTTTTCAGTCTGACTCTACCTATCCAACTCCTGTCCTACGCATGGCTTGTGAGAAAAAACAATTAAATCTATACAAATAGAGTTGTTTGATTTGAAGTACAGTTATGTTTGCTAAAATGTTTTTGAGCAATATTTTAATTGGCTTTTTAGTCATATAATAATAAAAACCACTCAGCCTATTGATATAAAAGTCTTCCAAACCCGAAGATTGGGCACAAACATTTAAGGGGGAAGGCTGAAACACTGCAGATCTCCACCTTAATCTGGAGAGTTGGCATGTCCAAAAGTGAAATTTAAAGTTCTTTTATAAATTACAACAAAATGTCCCATTAGGCAAGCAAATTGTTTCTTAAGTTTATGACGGTCAGTCAATAACAAATGCCTGTTTTTTTTATCCTTAACTAAGTTAGCGATGTGAACAATTTGAATTTGTGCAATTCCTCAAACCTTCTTCTCTAATCCACTGCAGTAGCAACTTACTAAGTCAACAGGTGGCAGCACTGCTGCCTTTTGCAAAATGGCTGACATCAATGTGTGTATTAGACAGCGTTCCGTAATTGAATTCTTGCATGTGGAAGGTGAAACGTCCATTCTCATTTATGAAAGGATGAAAAATGTGTATCGTGAACCAACAATGGATGTCAGCACTGTTAGAAGATGGGTCTGTCGCTGTAATGAAGCAGAAGGGCAAACACCGTTGGCTGATGAAAATCGGAGCGGTAGACCGGTGACTGCAGTAACTCTACGCAACCTTGAACGAGTGGATGAGATCATTCGTACAGACCGCCGGGTAACAACGGATAAATTGTGTTGCATTATATCCCTCAGTAAAGGCAGTGTGATGACGATTATTAAACAACTGAAGTACTCAAAAGTTTGTTCACGGTGAGTACCAAGAATGTTAGCCGATGAGAATAAAGAGACAAGTAAACAATAGCCGCCGAACTCTTGCAGCGCTTCAATTTGGAGGGAGAGGGGTTTCTGAAAAACACTGTGATTGGAGATGAAACCTGGCTTCATATTTTTGAACCTGAATCAAAAAGACAGTCAATGAAATGGCATTGCATAACCTCAGCGAAGAAGAAAAAATTCAAAACTATGCCATTGGCAGGGAAAGTGATGGCGACAGTGTTCTGGGATGCATAGGTTGTGATTCTGGTTGAATTTTTAGAGCAGGGACTCACAATAAATTACGTCAGCTCCCTCAAAAAACTTAAAGCACATCTTCGGCAAGTTTGCCCAACAAAAACCATGGTAGATGTTGTTCTTTTACATAATAATGCAAAATCACACACCAATCATCACACCACTGAAACAATTATGAAAATTGGATAGGAAGTCTTGCCTCATCCCCCATACAGCCCTGATCTAGCACCATCAGACTAACATCTGTTTGGACTGCTAAAGGAAGCTCATCGTGGAATTCATGTGCTGTGAAAACAACTGTGCGTCAATGGCTTCGGAAGCAAGACCATGCATTTTACCACACTGGCATACATGCCCTTGTTAAAAAGTGGGCCAAAACTGTGGAAAAGTATGGGGATTAAATTGAAAAGTGGCAATTTAATCCTCAATTTTGTGGCTTTCATGCTCTATAATCAAAGTTTAATTTTCTTACAAATAAAAAATAGGAGACCTTAGTTATTGACTGACCCTCGTACAATATTTGGTTATTTTACAGAAAATAAAACTTCTATAACTGTGTAATCCAACTGTCTTAGAATATTTTGTACCTTTTTACACATATATACACAACCATGTTACTGAGTGGAAAATGTATTTGTTACCTTCTTACACATTGCAAATTTAAGATTTAGCCTTTATTTGTTGTGAACGAAAGATTTTAAGTGTATCTCTGTCTGTTCACCACAAATCTTATTGAACTGATTGATTGATTTTTGTTGCTCATCATGTACTTGCAGTCAGCTTCTTTTGTGATTTATGAATACCAAACAGCTGTTTCAAGAACCTAAATCATATACCAAATAGTACTGCTGCATCTTGCTAAGGAAACTGCCACCTGAATAATATTATACAAGTCTTTAGTATTTTGTTTTATAACTGAATTGAAACAATCTATGTGAACATTCTGGCTGAACATGTGAACAAAAAAGACTGATGCAATATACTTGTACAGCTTTCTGCACTTGAGAAATTTGCATTAATACTTTGTATATTATACAGAAAAGCACATTTAACTAATTGCATTTTAATGAAACCCAGTCTAACCAAAATGGTAGTGAAAAAAAAAAAAAAGTAACAAATGAGTGAAAAAGCTTAAATGCTCAATGGACGTTACCAATGAGTTTTAAAGTGACTCTAGAAAAAATGGAAATGGTGTGTTATTTATGGACACTCTTTAACTGCTATGGTTCTCAGCGTCCCATTCTATACTGGGCATGAAAGACCGTTTTAATTTTGCTCAGAGGCCTCTCTATCAGGCTTGAGGTTCTTTTACGTGCCGTAAATCTACAACACATGGCTTTACTTCCCTTCTGAAGGAAGCCATGCTAAGGATTTTTATGCCCGAAAAAATCCATCGTCCTCCGCCGGGTTTGAATCCGCGACCTTGGGTATATGAAGTTAGCATGGTAACCATTACACCACAGAGGGTGACAGTGACTCTAGAAACAAGCATCCTCACACTGCCATTTGAATGTCTTAAACATGTCATAAGAAACCACATTGAACAAAAAAATAGGAAATTCATCAACATAACACGAGAACAAAACAGAACTACTCTAGAAATAGGTTAAGGGGATCATTAATTTCCAAGTGTATTGAAAATGTTCCAAAAGACCTATACGATCATTTACCTCACTCAATCAAGGAATTACAAGAAGAAGTAAACAAAATTAATACAATTAAAGACTTACCTGATAAAAAATACTTTTTACTTAATTGGTGATTGCAAAACGGAACAAAAATGAGTGATTTATAATTTTATTTACAAACATTATTTACTTTAATTTGTTAACTATTTTATGTAGGTGCTTACATCTGTTCAGACCTGTATTTAGTTCTACTTGTTAAATTGGTAATTTAAATATATGCTTTCTAGCTCTCGTCAAATTGATGTTGCTTAATCTACCATTAGCTTTCCAAAATTGGTTAATAGCTATTTCATGTATGAATATCTATTCAGAACTGTATTTATGTCAACTTGTTTAATTTGTTAATGTGAATATGTATTTTACTCACTGTGAAATTGTTGATGCTTTGTAAAACTATTAGAAATGGTAGATTAAATCAAACACAAACCCAGAGTTTAGAGCAACTTTTGGTTGCCATTTTCTAAGGTAAACAGCCTGGGCAGCTGAACGATGATTGTTTAACAACTGAATATAAATTGCATTCTTTTAGTCCAGAAGCTTTTAATGTTCTATTAATCAATTCAGTCCATGAGAGCCTTAGCACCATATTTTATGATTCAGCATATTAACTTTTTTTTTGTTTTTGTTTAATTTTTTAATTTTGTTATAGCTTAATTTCTCTATTTATCTTTAATAGATAATATTGTAATTATTTTATCCTTTCTTCAATTACAATGTGCCTGGAGTTAATTCTTCATATCAAGCTTGCTGTACTGCCTTTGTTAGTGTTGATTATTGATTCCATTGATTAATACAAGTTTAATACATCTTATTTCATGTGTTTACTAAGTAAAATTTCACTTTCGCCTTCAATAATCCAAATTAAAACACCCTTAAAAATTAGCATTTTAGTCTCATTACAATTTATTTACAATAGTAAAGTGGTATGATAGAGCCATCTTGTAATTTTAGGAAAAAAATTTCTGTTTTCAAGTTTTACCACACCATTCTTAATATTGATTTTCTATATTTTGAAACGCTTTTCTTACTTGTATATTTCTACTTATTAAATTTTACAATGAAATAAAATTATTTAAAACATTTTTTCACTTCAAAATTTTTAAAAAGCTTCTGTTTATGCCATTATGTTCTCCCCACAAGGTCAACTCCAATTGATTCCCAAGTCTCATTAGTGTAATTGCACCTGCTAATTTTCACAAATATCTATGTGACAAATGAAAGCGCCATGAATATTCTTAATTTCAGAGCTATGATATTATTGTTGCAAGTTCACATGAATGTTGTTTAACATAATATATTTGTCTATGTTTTGAGTATTTGTAAAAAAATGCCTAATGGTTGTAATTCAAAATTGTTTTACTGGAAGTATTTGTACTTTTAACAATTCAGGTTCATAGTTATTTGTTTGTCACCCTCTGTGGTGTAATGGTTACCATGCTGACTTCATATACCCAAGATCACGGGTTCAAACCTGGCGGAGGATGATGGATTTTTTCGGGTGTAAAAAGCCTTAGCATGGCTTCCTTCGGAAGGGAAGTAAAGCCATTGGTCCCGTGTTGTAGGTTTACGGCACATAAAAGAACCTTAAGCATGACAGAGAGGCCTCTGAGCAAAATTAAGCAGTCTTTCATGCCCAATTTAGAATGGGATGCTAAGAACCACAGTAGTTAAAGATCGTCTATTAATAACACTCCATTTTTTTTCATAGTTATTTAAAGTACTTTACACATTAAATGCTTATCTTTGTGAGGCAGCCAGGACTGAGGGTTTAACTTATTTCAGTGTGATCTTTTGGACGATGTATAAATTAATTTCAAGTTTTCTTAACATTGATTGAAGGTCTCTTGTTAGTACTAGGAAGCATTCTGTGGTCACTAAGAAGAAGTCAGTGAAAATTGCCACAGAACTGGAAGATTTGTTTGTATTATATAACGTTGTATCATCAAAGATATAAACAAGCATGTAAGGGTGTCTCCTCTGTGTTCACATACCACTCCAGGCAACATTTTTCATTTTCATTGCAATTACTGAGTTAAATTAAATTTATAATATATGATGAGTGAGAGGGGGGGGGGGGGAGCATATGCTTCCAAATATATGGAAAAATCAGAATATATTCTGCCTAACATGTGTAGTGCATAAACCTCTCCAAAGAAAATGAAGTATTATGCTTTCTAATTACTTTTTATTTCAAGTAATGTTTAGAATTTCTTTTAATATCACCATTCAAGTTGGCAAAGTAACTCTTTGCTTTCCATATTAGTACCATTTATTTCAATAACATTGGTCCATTTGCACCTTATGAATAGATTTTATTTGTTGTGCCTCTGTTATTTTGAAAAATGGAAGAACACTAAAGGTTTATTACATTTAAATAAACAATTAAAAAATAGCACCAGAAGATCTGGATTCAGCATCTAAATGCTGTTTGATAACATCTGACATTTGTAGTTAATAAACATTAGCTGAATTTAGAATATGGTATGGCATAAGATAGTCAAAATGTAAAGCAAGTTATTCTTAAATATCTGTTAAGGTTTTACTCATTATGGAGAATTGTTGCTGGTTTTTTACAACTATCACAACTTTATTAATCACTTTCAATAAACACATCAAACCATTTTGGATCTGAATTTTAACTTTTATATGTTCTTAATGCACAACAAAATAATATATATATTTTAATCTACTAAATTGGTATGCAAAAAATGTACCTCATTTATTGTAGTTTTATATTTTATATATTATTTTTGATGAAATGTAGATATTTGGCTTCATGAAGTTATTTTAATAATTATATTTTCATGTAAAATAACCATTATAAATTATTTGTTGAAAAAGTAATTGTTCTCATAAATTTTGAGCATATATTGTATTTTTATTGTTAAATATGTTTCTTAAGTTATACCTAATTCCTGAAGTCTTACCATATATTAATGAGGTTGCCGATTCATAAAAAATATGAAATGATTAAGGATATTTTGTTAAACATGATTGTTCCAAAAAGAAAAAGAATACTTGTGTATCTTTAAGGTGTGCCATGCAATGTTTAATTATAAGCATGACTGAAAACATGTTGGTACAGATGGAATAAATAATATGTTAAAGAAAACACTAGAGGTTATGTTTACAGAAACTTTCATTAACACCAGACGTTTAATCTTGTAAACTAAGTGAGTTTAAAAACCTTATGATATACAATATTTCTAGTAAGATTAGCAAAATGAAATTATATCACACAACAGATAACACTAATTTAAAGTCATGTCTTCTGTGCTTTGAATTTTTATCATGACTAGTTTTACCATAACCACCTTTCTGTCACTTGAAGATTACCACAAGGAATAAACACTAATGAATAAAACAAATATCATGCTGGTATTTCCTTGGCTTCCTTATGAAACATGTAGTTTGATACAGTTCAGAAAAATTAATATATTCAGTGATCAGATATACAGGATGTTAATGAACTACAACGAAATAATTTGCGAGATTGTGCACGTGACTGATATAAGTAATTTGAGATCGGTGATGCATGGTCCCCGGATAAACATATGCAACTACATAGCGTTAAACGTGTGAGTATCAGGTGCTGATAAGTTGGTGTTAAAGCAAAGCAGGTTGAAAAAATGGCTTAGAATGTCTTTAAAATTGCTGCCTGAGTATAGAAATGTCAATTTTTAGCAGCTCGTTACTAGCGTTCTCAAGATTTAATGTCGCAAAAATCTGGAACTAATCTCTTGGCAGTGCGACACTGAGTATTCATTAACTACGTTCTTGAGTTATATAGCCTACTCTGGAGGCATTTTTTCAACTGCTCTGGTGGCTTAATGTGTAACACGGGAAGCTGCTATCGCAAAGGTCATGAGTTTGATTCCTGTCATAGAGTAAATGTTTTTTATTATTTTTTTCATTCCAGACGAAGTGCCGTGATACATGAACGAGACTCAAATTCGGAAACTATCTTTCACTTGAAAGCCAGTATCATAACCACTACGCTAGAGAGTACCTGTACCTGTAATATGTCCCTTCGTTTATCACGTTATGTGCTACTTCGATATTCAATAAACAAGCCATAAGTCTCCTATCTCAAATTACTTATTTAAGTAATCTACATATTCTGTGAAAAAATTTGGTGTAGTTCATTAACACCTTGTATAAAGACAGTTCAGCTTATTTTTACATAAACTGAAATTTTAGAAAATCTAATTATCATTGTATTATATATTCTTAAAGAAGTAAAGTTATAAAAATCATTTACATATTATATATGTTGTTTTAAAATTAATGACATAGTAAGCAAATGTACTACAAAGAGTGACCAATCTCAAAATAGATTTGAAAAAATGTACATAGAAAACTGACATACATCCTCATGTTATCTCGAAATGCAATTTGTACATTCCCCTCAATTCACATTCTCCAAACCTGATATGTTACTCTATATCTATTTCAGTTCACACACTTAGAATATCAAATGCCCCTTCGACTCAGTCTTTGTATAAAAAGTGAGATATAATGTAGATTTTAAAATCAAAGCTGAACAAGAAAAACTCTCCTCTTCCAATGGCTAAGTTGCATATAATAGCCTAAAACTATAGGTATGCTAAACATTAGTTGAAGTTGTGCGACTGACTTTGCATTTTAAGTTAAAGCAGAGTGTCATTTAATATACATGTTTAAAAAAATGCAAATAATTGTATTATATATCATTGATGTTCCTGGAAAAGTACAAAATGATGTTCTGAAACGTATAAAATACATCATGGCAAAGGCACAAAAAGTCCACATACACTTATGCATGTCATCGTTATTCATTATATAAAATAATTTATAGAGCATTTGGAGAATAAAATTTCAAAATGTTGAATCGTTCTTAGAAAATCACCAAATATGAAATTCACCCTCCTAGGTAAGTATTTCAAGCAATAATACTATAATTATGTGCAATCTGAAATCAGAAAACATAAATATATAGCATGTGATGCTAGTTCCTACTTCAAATGCTAAATACATTCAAAAGAAAAGGAAGAGTAATTAGTTTTAATATTATTTCTACAATCTGAAGAAATTTTATGTCTCATTTATTTTGGGCAGAATATAACTAAATATTAAAAGACTCCTCTCTTTAGTTGAATTTTACTCTTCAGTTGTAGAATCCTCAAACTATAACATTGCAGTGAAATGTAACTCTCTACAAAAGATTAGCAACAAGTAATGTAAAATATGGCATATCTGGGTTCGATTCCCGGTTCCAGCATGAGGATTTTTCCCCTGCTGGGAGGCCTGGTATGGGGTGCACTCAGCCTTGTGAGGTACCTGGGAGGCCAATTGAGGAGCTACTTGATGGAGAAGTAATGACTCCAGGCCAAGAGGACCACATTAATTGGCTGGAGGGATTGAAGCGCTGACCACGTCTCACCCTCCTAACGTCTATCTTTAACTGAGATGGGGGATGCAGCAGCTAGATGGTAGGCCAAGGTTCCTTGTGAGCTGTTGTGCTATGGAGTTGTTTTTCTTTTTTTGTGTAGCTTAACATCATTTAACCTAGTTGGTCATATCGGACGATGAATGAAATTGGTGAAATGATGCTCAAATGATCTTGGGGCCCATGGAGCTTAAAGTTACTTGACATTCGTCTTCTCAGAATAAGGGAAAATCCCCAAATAAAACAACTTTATCCGGGTAACTCACCCTAAGCGAGATTCGAACTCATGTTGAATGTGAAGCAGACATGCTTCCACCACACTACCGGGCTGTTATGGGGTTATCATTACAAGTAATGTCAATTAAGAAGCTACTTATAGTGAAAGCATATCTAATTAATAAAAGGGTTAAATTTACATACACTTCACTTTCTTATTTATTCGGTAGGATAATACTTCATGGAGCCTTTGCCCGCATCATTAGCTGTTAAACCACCACTGCCAGAATCTGTTACTGTTGTATTGTTTATGCTGTCACTGGTGGGAGGGCGATGCGGTTGAAGTTCAAAATTCATGGCTGTGTGGTGGTGTTTTAGGATAAAAATCTTTTCCCACCCTGTTAGCTCAAATGGATTGGATAATTCTTTTAATAATTTTATTTCTGGGTTAATTTCATGGTTGTAGTGTCAAAAATGGTCTGCAACTGCAGATTTGTTGGATTGTTTAAGCTTTACGTTTCTTCTGTGTTCCTTGTCATGCGTTTCCAAATTTCTTTTGGTTTTACCAATATATTTTAAATTGCATTCCAAGCAATCTATAGAATATATTCCTGATTTTTGATAGAGGATATTTTGTCTTTCTGTGAGCATCCTAAGAGGTCTTTTATGCCATCTGTTGAATGGAGCTAGTTTTATGCTGAATTTATTAAACATTTTGCAAAATTTGTTGTGATGCTGTGGGTTGTAAGTAAGTTTGTAATATTTCTTCGGTTTTTCCTTTGTTTCCAGGGAATAATGTCTTTAATGTATTTTTTCTTCTTGTATTTCTTGATCTTCTTTATGATGGTGGAAGTATCAAAACTGTTGGTTACGTTGTATTTAAAATATTGTCATACTCTTTTTGATATTCATCAATATTCAGAGGAATGTTGACCAATCTGAATGCTAAGCTATTGAACCTGCATATTGGTATGAGGTTAATTTAGTTGTTAGTGTGTTTAGTTTTTCGGTATATTCCAAACTCAATTTTGTTTCTATTTTTTATTAATTTGAGATCAAGGAATGGAAAGGTAGCTGTTATTTTCTCTTTCTATAGTCTTTTCTTGTAAAGTTGAGAAGTTTGAGTGCATATTGTACAAGTTTTCTTGGTACTATAGCAAAAATATCATCTACGTATCGAAACCAAATTTCGAAAATGTGTGGGAATGAATTTGTTATATATATTTCAAGAATTTTGAACTTCCCCCCATGGATTGTGCTTATTCAACCTCATTACCCTTTCACCAAACGACAGTGCCAACAGCATCAGATTCTGGCAGTAGTGGTTCAACAGCTGAGATGTGGGCAAAGGTTCGCAAGGTGTGTGTAAATGTAATCCTTTTATTTTTTATATAACATAACACTTTCGACAATGCAAGAATAATACACTGACCTGTGAGTTCTTACCCGGACTTCAAGGGTGGCCCATCATCACAACCCACATGTTCACTTCTGAGTTTTTATCAAAATATTTCCTTTATTCTTAATGCCAATCCCACACTGATACAGGCAAAAAAGCACACACCTTATACATATGTTAAGCCATCCAAAGACACTTTAAATTTGTTGTTAAACATTTAACTGTTTTAAATCTGTTGAGTGGTTATTTTTAACTCAATTTTATTGCACTTTGTTTTGACTAAGTGTTAACAAGATTTTACATCTCTATGGAGTGGTGACATTCAAGAGGTCTTGAGGATGTCAAATCTTGGCTAGGGAAAGTAATCCATTATTTGGAGTTTCCCTTATCCTGAGAAGAAAAATGTCAGTTAACTCTTAAACTCTTTTCTTTAGACACCAGGCTCATTTAATTCATTCATCATCCAAAATAGTCTACAGGTTATAGGATGTTAAAACTCCAAGACACAAAAAAATGCAATTGTGTCTCAATTTTTCTACTTTTTCAGGGTTAGTTGAATTAGACGAGAAGAGCTAATACCATTATAGCTCAAGCACTTAGAACATCAGCATGGGGACTTGAAAGCTTATCCCTGCCATGGAATTAAATTGCATTACCTCTTACGTAAATAAAGAAAATTATTAAATACAGATTAATTCTAATAAGAGTTTAATTATAAACTTCATAAATTAGTTTTTGCAACAATGATAGTCAACTTTGAGGTATGTTATCTTGAGATTGTCTTAAAGATCTACCAATTAGATGAGTTTAATGCGCGCATGCTTATCTTGACAGGCCTAACAGTAGCAACATTATCAACCAAAAACCACAATTTGAGTTCTGGCCATCACATTGAATTTTTGAAATGTGATTCCGCTCTCCAAATTTAACAGCATCTGAAAAAAATAACTCTAAACTAAGACTATGTCCGTGACTTAATTTATCCTATCTGTTCCAGACCTGAACAATGAATAAAATTATTGTGTTTGCTTTCCGAGGGGAAACTATGAGGATATCTGGGAACACCTTGACATGAGCCAAATCTTGCTTATAAAGTTAAACAAGCATATTGGGATGTGAATTCTGTAGGTGATATTGTGGTAATGCCAGAGAGCATCACACATAAGGGCCATGAATGAATATAGTACTTTCAGAGATGTAACAAAGATTTTAGAGACTGCTTCTGCGGCCGAGTGGTCAGCATGCTAACTTCTCACCCGGAGGTCCCGGGTTCGGTTCTTGGCTGGGGTGGGGAATTTTTCTTTAGCTAGAAATATTCTCTCCCACAAAGTCAGGAAGTATGTATGTGAGTTTGAGGAAAATAAAATGATTTAAACCTACAGACGAGTTGTTTCAACTGCAAAGCCCCCGATATGACCTTAGATGTTAAATGAAAAAAAAATAAATAAAAAGATTTTAGAGAGCACATGAATGTGGACACTGTATATCTTACACTATCTGCTGTTGCTGATATAACAAATACCTAAAAGAAATGCAAATGTGCAGAAAGTCCAACTGCTTGGTTAGTTTTGGTAGCACTCATATAAAAGTTGAAAAAATTCAGGTCTGATTTTTTTTTTTTAAAGCAAATTTAAGTTTATTCTTCTCTATATGGCATCACAGGCAGTAGACTGATAATACATGAAATAAAATTGTATTTGGGAACAGAGATTTGAGAAACGTTCCAGGCATTCCAGTAATGGCTGAGGAAAAGCTGGAAACAATTCTGTAGGGTGGATTTGAACTGGAGATCTCTTACTTATCAGTCCATCCATTAACAACCTTGTTAATCTCTCATCCTGTCTGTAGTTCCATTTCAAATGTTTAGTATAGGTTCTCACTTTTACTATCTCTATATTATTTTCTTAGAGCATAAAAACAGAACATAAAGTATGGCTGAGGAAGTACAGATTGCACAATAAGGAGCTGATTTTACATATGCAACATAACACATAACTTTAACTTATCTGAATAAACACAATGGTAGATACTGCATGTTTAATCGTTTATTAGTTTCCAGAATTAAATACTTGGTGATTTTCTATGAATGATTCCATTACCTGTTTTATTTTGCACTGTAACAATTCTGTAACAAATAAATGAGTAACTCAAACCGTAATGTTGAACACTAAAGCAGAGGAGGAGTTATAGTAGTAAACTAATTTGGTGAAAGGTTTAAACAGCTGATGTGGCTGTTTATGTGTGTGTGTGTGTGTGTGTGTGTGATATGTCCTCTGTAAGCACTTCTCTTGGGCAGTGAAAGGCTACCCTGAAATTAACCATTGTTTTATAGAGTATATGCAGGTTTCACAGGTAAACAGTTATAAAAAGCAGCTTAAAACATCAAGTAATGGTTCAATAAAGCAATTATAATATTGTTTGTCTATATTTAAAAAACTGATTCAGTGAAATCATAGAAGAAGATTGAAATGAAAAAATATTATTCCCTTTTGTTTTATTTATAAAGCAAGTGTGGAGTTCATTCTTAACTTAAAAGCTTTCAGAATCAGTTATTCAGCCTTATTACATAAGTTTCTTGATTAAAATAAAAATAATTCTAGCTATAAAATAGTGAAGTACTAAAATCATTTGTTTGCTAATTTCATATTTCAAGTAAGACTAAAGTTAGAGAACTAAAAGTTTTGTTTTGGGATTATTTTATGAAGCAGAGCCACAGTGAAAAGCATAAACAGAAGATAACTATGAAGGAAAGCATAAAATTACCTTTAAGGTTATGTTGTTATAATATGGATTATTAAACTCCATTTAAATGTAATTCCTTGAAATTTGCTTGATATGTATACATTGATTAAAATTCATTTTAATTACTAAATAGTAAAACTATTTGTATTTTAATGCCAAAGATGTTGTGAAACTTTCTCATTCTGAGGCAAGAGGAAACATTTATGCAAAAAAGCCAAAATTTAAACAAAACACTAAAATGCATTATGCCAAGACTGCAAGATCCCAGCATCCAGCTATCCTCAATGCAAATTCACTTGCATGTCACAGAAGCACTGCTTACATAAAATATGAGCGAGTGTGAAATGTGATTTTGCCAGTATGTAGCCATGAAGGGTATTTCATTTTCATGGCAATGCATTTACTTTTATTTATTTGAAGTCTTAAGTGAATATTTCACATTAATTGCTTTCTTATACAAGTGTGTTACTCTAAAATGTACTATTCAAGGCTTTCTGTTAAAGATGAATTTAACATACAAAATGACACAAAATTTGATCAAAATCTAGAATACATATGCCATTTTCACAACTAAACAAAATGCGTCACTCAATTTAAATCCTTAAAAAGACCCATGTGAAAGAAAAGGCAACATGTGCAGAACTTATGAGCGAATACTTGGTGTTGTATTGCCTATATTAAGCTGGAAAGTAAAAATGAATGAAATCATGGGATAATAGCACTAGATAAAACTTGAACAAGCTGTCATTACATTAAGGGTCGTCTCCTTATTGCGAAGTGGGAGACCTGGGTTTGATTCCCAGTACCGGTGTGGGGATCTTTCCCCTGCTGGGAGACCTGGACCGGGGTGCACACAGCCTTGTGAGGCCCCTGAGGGGGGGGCCAATTGAACAGCTACTTTTGATGGAGAAGTAGCGACTCTAGGTCATGAGGACCGCATTAACTGGCCAGGGGGGTTCAACCACATCTCACCCTCCAATACTGCATCCCATCCATGACGTCTGTCGCGGACCGAAATGGGGGACACAGCGGGCGGACGGTAGGCCAAGGCTCTCTATGAGCTGTGTCATGGAGTTTAGAGATTTTAATCTTTCTGAGCATGTAAAGTATAATGTGATTGCTGGAACAAACAACCATCTATGATATCATTTTCCAGAAAAAGCCAATTAATTCGCTGTCATCTCCCAGCAACTTATTTGTATAAATCTGTAAGTATAAGGCCTGGTTTCAGAATTTAAGCTATGCTTGAGTTTTATGGTATGTAGATCAAGTGATAAGCTGAGCAACAACTTAATCTAAGGAATCTATGTTATCTGAAGAAGACAATATTAGTGATGCATTGATGAATAAGTGCATCATTTAACCCAAAATGTTTAACATTCTCACATATGGAATGACATTGTGATTAAGTGAATAGTCGGCAAAGATGGTACCTACCATAAATTATTCATGATATAAATGAAATTATGTTATAAACATGAAATAGACTTTTATTACGTAACTAATTTGAGTCAAATATGGACACTACAGTTTCACTTACTTAGTTTTTTCCCCGGATACATTTAAAAAATGTTCATCTTCATCGTCGACGGGTGTTTGACTGGCTTCAGAAGGGGATCTTACATTCGTAATTACTCTGTGCTGCCATCTGGTTTTCTCGGAGGTAATATTAAGGCATTGTCTGCCGGTGGTATTTCAAAATTCATAACTCTGTGTGCATTTTTCCTTATGTGTATCCTTTCCCAAATTGCTAGTTCGGTTGTGGTTTTTACGTGTTTAAACATGCCAAACACCTGCCGACGATGAAGATGAACAACTTTGAAATGCATCTGGGAAAAAACTGAGTAAGTGAAACTAAAGTGTCCACATTTGACTCAAATTAGTTATGTAATAAATTTAAAAGTTTCACTGTATAAATCCCTTCACATCATACCTTGTTGATAAAATAGACTGGTAAACAAAAATGTTTTATTTTATTTTTAATATTGGAGTCGAGTATACACACTTGTAATTCACAAAAACTTACTTACGCAGAACTAGTTTTGCATGCTTTTGACTGTTGGGTTCAATCTGAGGATTCTTGACTCCTTCCCTCTGGTGTTGGATTAATGAACTTCATTAGTGGGTTCTCTTCAAAAGAGAATTTGAGATACATTTCATGTTTCTTCGTGTATATTTTCTCCCAAGTGTCGAGTTCTACTGTCCATTGTACATTTTCGGAAGATGGATAATTTGTTTAATTTCATGTCGGTCTTTCAAAAAAATGAGCCGATAATGCAGATTTTTCAGTTTCCCTATTTTTAATATTTCCAACCTGTTCTATGTTTCTTTTTGTTCTGCCAATGTATACTTTGTTACGCTCATTGCAATTAATTCTATAGATACCTAGTTTTTTGTCAGTTGGGACTTTTTCTGTTCTGTGGGATGGAATAAAATTCTTCACACTGAACTTGTAAGGTGCCAGTATTATAATATGCTCTTTAAATATTTTTTGAAATGTATTAGTTACCCAAGGGTGGTAATTGAATCTTCTGAAGTTCTTGCTCTCCTTAATTTGTTTGAGGGTGGATATTTCCGTAATTTTGTTTTGTTGTTTAATTTTCTTCAGTTTTTTGTATACTAAATCCCTGCTAAAACCATTTATTTCAGCTGTTTTTACTATATGGTTTAGTTCTTCTTGAGTATTTGGTTTTTTCCAGAGGTACTTTAGTTAGTGTTTAGTATGGCATGGTGTGCTTTTGGGTTGAAATTGTCCGCTTTGATTCACTTGTGAGTAAAGGTTTCTTTTCTATGTATGCCAAATTTTAGTTTTCCATCTTTATTAATAATTTTGAGATCTAAAAATGCCTGTGTACCTTGTTCTAACTCCATGTTAAATTTTACTTTTGGTTCCTATAAGTTTAGTAATTTTAGTATACTTGTATTTAGTGTTTACTCGACTCCAATATTAAAACTAATTGGAACAGTGATACGTATGATTGGATATTTCTAAGTTGGGTTTGTAACACTTAAGTTTCACTTAGGTATAGTTTTTCCAGACCAGTTTCGAAGTCATGTGGGCTTCATTGTTGATGGTTTCCAACTGAATTTCCACAGGGTGTTCTATGTTGAGGTGTCATGGTCCCTGGTGGTTGAGTGATGAACCTCCACAATATATTTTGTGGCGGCAATTCAAAGTTGAATATGTGGCATTGGTTTTTAACGATGTGGATTTTCTCCCAGACATCAAGCTCTACTGCATATCTGGCAGATTTTATAAGGTGTATGTAAGGTACTATTCATGGTTAGTAGACCAAAAGTAGTGTGAAACAGCTGATTTGTCCGTTTGTTTGTATTTTACTGCTCTCATGTGTTTTTTAACTCTTGTTTCAAGGTGTCTTTTTGTTTTACCAATGTAAGATTTGTTGCAAAAATCAAAAAAATTCAAACAATGGAAATTAATCACAGACACCACAAAATTGAACCCACCAATAGATAAAACTTGCTTCAAAAAGTTTACTTATCACCCAAAACTACACCACAAGTTTAAAAAATTATTCAAAAAACATAAATTCACACTTGCCCCCAAAAGTTCAGCCTACAAAAAATGCTCTGCAACAACCTAAAAGACAAAATCCCAGAATAGGTTGTGTAAAGCCATTAATCCCGTGTCATAGATTTACAGCATGTAAAAGAACCTCAAGCCTGATAAGTGAGGCCTCTGAGCAAAGTTAAGCGGTCTTTCACGCCTAATATAGAATGGGACGCTGAGAACAACAGCAGTTAAAGAGTATCCAAAAAATAAAACCCATCTCATTAACCTCAACATAGAACACCCTGTGGAAATTCAGTTGGAAACCATTGACAATGAAGCCCACAAGGCTTTGAAACCGGTCTGGAATAATTATACGTAAGTGATACTTAAGTGTTACATACCCAACTCAGAAATATTCTACTAACTGCTAGCTACACAGTGTACCACTTCCAGTAATTACAATTATAATTCATACTGTTGTATAATTTGCTGCACTCAATGCTTTATAATTCAGTAACAAAGTGCTTTGTCATAAGCAATGCTTCTCTAAACAAGCTTATAATAAACAAGTGAAAGAGAGCTAATTGCAAATGGATATTTTTGGCATCCCAAAATTTACAGCATGCGCAGCTGTCAACTGTTTTATATCATTCTATTCCACTCTTTACATCCCAATTTTCACCCACATTCGTTTTTTTCTTTTGCATTATAGTAATTTGTATGATTGCTTACGCGCTTCACAATTTGAGGATGGATGCTCGCTTGTTGAGAAGTGAAGTTCACATTGGTCTTGACCTGATTTTTTTGGCCATTTTAACATTATGTTGTTGGTTAACCTACAAAAGCTCATTTTACGAACAGGTCATAATACACTCAAGATGCTTGTGCAAGCATTACCAACTTTAGCGTTCCCTGGAGTTGTTTAACTCAGTAAAGCCAAACCTGGATGCCCTATTGTGAAACCTGCAAGCCACATTTAAGTGGCATCTGGTTAATGTTGCCGACTAAGGGTCAGTTGGCTAGTAACGTCAGGCAGCTAACCTTTGCATCAGAAACATGCAATGTTCTATATAATGGAGCATATATAGTTGGTATTGCGGAAAGGAGGGAAGGCAGCACACCCATAGAGTAGAGTAGAAAGGATGAAATATCCAAATAACTCTGTCGGAAAGTAATGATGTTGACATAATAAAAGTAATGGCAGCGCTTCCATAGTGTAGGCTGAAATAGGCAATGAATTACATTAGGGAGAAATCATAAAGGCGAAAAATGGCGCAAAGGCAGAGCACCTATAGGAATAATAATTTACTACCAATGCTGCTATGTTTTTGTTAAAAAGACACAAAGAAATTTATGTTTTTATTTGATAGTAGCTTTGTGTATTAAATTTCTCCATTTAAGCCAAAACATTACTTGATCAAATGTATTAGAAGCACCGCAATAGTAGTGTGATGCGGATAGGGTATCTTGATTTTCTGATGAAATCGCCTTTAGCTAGCTCATGCACCACATAATCTCAAATAACCAACATTTGCAATAGATAGGTTGACCTAAAACGCTAATGTGCATAGTTTATAACTTGTTATTTTAAAGAATTCCGACAACAAAATATACTTTATACGTGTAACAAGTACATTTTTATTTCTTTATTTAAATGATGTGACGAAGGGAATGCTAGATAATGCAATTTGATTTTCACTGTTATTTTGTATTATTGACTCCATAACCGGGTAAATTCACTTAGCATTACATGGAGAAGAAAATTAGAGGTACTAAGGCCATCAGCCAGAAAATAAATAAGTATGCTTTTGTTTCTTTATTTTAAACAATAGGAGAAAGGAAAGGTCACTTAATACATAAAAGTATATTTGGATGTCTCTGTTGTGTTGCATCATTGTTTTGATAAACTGGTGCATTACTGTATTATTGAATGGGGGGAAAAAAAACGGAGCACTACTATTGCCATTTAGCTACATATGAGGTGCATCCAGAAAGTAAGTCCCGATCGCGTCCAGAGATGGCACCACCAGTCGGATAGGAATGCACGCGCGCAGGAGAAGAGAGGAAGTAAATGGTAACATTTTAGTAAAGTTTCAGTTTTGTGACAGCAGTGGTTACCGCTCTGTGCTAGGAGAAAATGGCTGCTCCGATATTGTCTCCCGCCACATGCGAGGTTCGTGCAGTCATCAGATTTTTGCATGCTCAAAAGCGATCTCCAGCAGAGATCCATCGACAATTGTGTCATGTGTATGGACAGGACATTATGTATGACAATATGGCAAGACGATGCTGCAGGCAATTCACGGAAGGAAGAACCAATATTCGCAATGAAGATCGTAATGGCCAACTGTCCCTGGTGACGCCAGAAATGTTGGAAAGTGTGTGGCAAGCAACTGTGCAGAACTGGCGCTTCACAATTTCAGAACTCTCTTGTCAGTTTCCCCCGATGTCTTGCTCGCTTGTGCATGAAATTGTCTCCCGGTGACTTGGTCTTCACAAAGTGTGTGTAAGATGGGTGCCTAGACACTGGCAGATGAACACAAAACCAAACTCTGGCGCAGCATTGACATTCAAACAGCAGCGATACACAGCGAAGGTGACAAGTTTCTCGACAATATTGTCACTGGGGATGAAACATGGGTGTCGCATGCCACACCAGAGACAAAACAACAATCAATGTATTGGTGCCATAGTGGTTCACCTGTGAAGACCAAATTCAAGCAAACAATCTCTGTCAAAAAATCATGTGCACTGTCTTCTGGGATTGACGTGCTGTCCTCTTGTGCAAATTTTTACCGCAAGGGGAGGCCATAAATGCTGATAGATATTGCCAATTGTTGCATAAACTCAGAGGGGCAATCCAGAACAAGAGACGTGGAATGTTGATAAGAGGCATTAGGCTTGTGCATGACAATGCAAAACCCCATACAGCCAGCGCCACACGAAATGTGTTGAATAAGTTTGGATGGGAGGTCTTTGAACATCCACCCTACAGCCCCGACCTCGCTCCAATGCAAAATGAAGCGACTTCGTGGCTGCGGACATTGGCAGCTGAATCCTATGACTTGGGCATACAATTAATGGTGCACCATTACGATAATTACCTCAACAATAGTGGTGATTATGTTAAAAAGTAGCCAGTGAGTCTATGTAATTATACCAATAAATATTTCTTACTTTGTGATGTTTTTGTTCCCTTTATCGGTCATCGGGACTTACTTTCTGGATGCACCTTATATAGCCGTGCTACTACTGCCATTTTGTAGTTGTTAACTGGTTGTGTTCCCTTGGCACTGTCTGCTCATTTCTACAGTGCTTTTTCATTTTCTAAAGTTGGTATGGATCTATGGAGTTGCACAGTAAACAGATCCTTAGTTGGCATCTGTACCTCACAGCATAAACTCAAGCTGTGAAAGCAACCCTATGAGGCTATAGGAAATGGAAAGAACATGCAGTTTTACAGTTTAGCTGTCTCTGTTTCCTGGTCAGAGTACTATTTTTGCTGAAAGATGACAAATAGTTCCACTTTGCAAATGTCAACTGAGATATTATTTTCAAAACTAATCTATGAACCAAAATCATAATACCTTTTAATAATTATCTTTTCCTTATGCTTTTCTTAGTATTAGCAGATAGTATATCGTTGAAGAAGAGAAGTGCTTACAGAAGATAACATGTAGAAATCTCTCTTTGTACGTATATGCTCACAAAGCAATCAGTTTTATTCACTTTTCTTGTGCACTCTCACTGATGTTTTGTCTAATGGAAGCTGGCAAGAATAATGGCACACAGTTAATGTTGACATTATGCATAGAGACCCAGGCGATGTATCTTGGCTGATAGAAAATTGTGCAGTATAAAGACCAGCGGCTTAGGACAGCTTTCCAAATCCAACTCCTGAAAATTTAAAACAATTTTCACATCAAAATAAAAGCTAGATTAGATTAGAAAGCATTCTATAGGTTCGTTTAG
This sequence comes from Hymenopus coronatus, assembly GCA_030762935.1. Classification (NCBI taxonomy): domain Eukaryota; kingdom Metazoa; phylum Arthropoda; class Insecta; order Mantodea; family Hymenopodidae; genus Hymenopus; species Hymenopus coronatus. The sequence goes on along the minus strand of CM060881.1, from coordinate 168,968,865 downwards.
GGCAGGAAGCCACTGAACATAGAACTTGTCAAGGCATATACATATGTTTATATACTACGGAAAATAAAAAATGTATAAAGCTCTAGTGCTAAAAGCATCAGTTACAAAAACAACAGAATAGTGCACTTCCTGTTTTTTTTCCCCCCCCTTGCAAGTAAAAACAAAGAGTAACAAAAATTAGTGTTAAAATGTATAAATAAATATAATTTCATCATATGTAACACTGATGTAATGTCAGATGATAGTTTTCTAATTATCGATATAATAGTTACTACTAGTAATTATATAAAACTAAAATATGATTATTTTATCATTTACTCTTCATAAATGTCAACAAATTACAATACATATTTACAAATATGTTAAAGAATTTACAATGCAAAAATGTACAATTATGTACCAGAGTGTAAAATATCAAAGCACAGGCTTTACAGACCTTGTGTCATTGCTAAATACTAAAAAATTCATTTGACACATTTGTGCAAGTAAAAGTATACATCAGTTTAATTTGAATATAAAACGCACATACTAATATACACATTGTATGTAAACTTGCATGAAAATATCTAGTATGAATGAACTCACCATTTCTCCTTCTTCACCGCCAAAATCCAACCAGAGTATTCTATTACCATCATCACCAGAAACACGTAGTCTTTCAAATGGAAACTTCCACAGTGTTCTTGGTTCACGCCTAGTCAAGGTGTTCACTATTTCTGTGAGTGTGAAACCATTTTCATAATGTAAGATCAACTGTGCTGGCTGACCTTGCCATATGCATCCTGAAAACAAAGGTTTTTGGAGGTTAAACTTTAGCATCAGCATACAGAGAGGAAGGGTATTGTTAGGGATGGGACCTTGTTACGTCAATACCTCGATATTCTAGTCGGTGGTATCCAAGTATGTCTAATACTTTGATGTAAACCTTTAACACCTTTTCAAAATTTTAAAATTGTTAACTTTTGCATTACTTTAACTTTATGCTAGATAAGGAATGAAAGGAGTCAAGACTTCAGACTATTGCCTCAAACCTTCTCCGAGAGAATTGGACTATACTTTTTGATTGACCCTAGTTGCATTCTGCGTTGAATGAATGCAGTATTCCAAGGACTCTTGTATATAAATGAAAACATGCAAAACAATGGAGGAAGCAGTAGAGGTACTTGTAAATGTAAAAAGAAGCTAGTAACAGCGAAGTAACACAAATATTAATAAAATTATTAATAATTGTAACAAATCTTCACTTATCTTTTGGAATCCAAGGACTAGTTTCACAATAAATTGCTCTATTGCATCCTCAGCTTAGTTTTTTTTTTTTTGGTGTAGGTTTCTTTTTGCTCTCGTTGTTTATTTAAATTTTTATGGTTACTGCTACTAGATGGATTGTGTACTAAGGTATTGTTAACTACTGGAATCAAAACAAATTTCGTGAGAGAGTCAATTGGTGGTATATCAAAATTCATTGCATGATTTTTATACTTTAATATAAATATTTTCTCCCAAACCATTAATCTATTTGTCCATTTAAGTGTTTTAATAATTTAATATCTGGATTTATTTCATGATTAAATTTCCAAAAATGTTCTGCCACAGCTGATTTATCAATTTGTTTGTATTTAATATTCCTAAAGTGTTCTTTTACTCTGGTTTCTAAATGAAGTTTAGTCTTACCAATATAAACATGGTCACAATTTAAACAATTTAATTGATAAATGCCAGATTTTTTATTTTTTGAAATTTCATCCTTTTTAGAAAAGCCTAACAAATTTTTACTTTCTCTAGCCCCGTATATACAATGTACATAGGGATAGAGAAGTATTGCATTCCACCCAAACATTCGATGTCGAGATTTCACCTGAAATACATGTTTCAGGACCCCCTGTATCGTATCCATAAAAAGCATTTTCAGGAAAAGGTGTGTGTGTGTGTGTCTGTGAACATGATAACTCAAAAACGAATAGTAGCTAAAATACCAAACCTGGTATTTAAGTTTAGTATCTTCCAGGGATGGACACGAAGATTTTGAGAAAAATCCTTCCACCCCAAACTACCCTTTACATGGAACTTTTTTCGAAAATTTTGATTTTCTTAAAAATGGCTCTAACGATTTTGATTAAAATATCGTATATTAAAGATATTTACCTGACAAATAAAATGTATATCTTGAATTTTCTGGGAATAGCTTCTGAAGACCTGTTTATTCTAGATGAATTTTGCTTAATTTGCCATAACTAGTAAACCGTAAGAGATAGACAAAAACTTAGTTTACAAAAAATGTAGGTTTTTTTAAAATACACAACTTATGTCATATACATTTTTCTCGTGGAGCTTACCGTTTTCGAGGTACTCATTGTTATTAGTTTCAGTTGTGAAGTACTTATACTTTTCTCAGACGGGAGTGTCCATTTTTCTTTTGTTCTACTCCTGGCCAAAAATAGAAGCGATTTGTACTGACAATCGCCTAACGACAGCTTTTAAAACATTTGACTATTGGTTTAGCCTAGTGTATTCCCTTATTTTCTTCCTACTTCTATGGAACTAAGTAATAAGAACATTGTGCTAATGAGTACCTCGATTAGCAAGGTCCGAAAGAAGAATAATCTTATGTAAGAAGTTTGTAGAAGAGCTAGAGAAAGTCATGTGAGTGTAACACATCAGATTTTTTATACTGTATTTATTTTCAGGAACCAATATTATACCATGCTCTTTGAAAATATTTGTGAACTTTTTTATTTGCCCAAAGGTGATAAGTACATTTTTTAAAAATGTAATTATCTTTTATTTTCTTAAGCGTAGAAATCTCTTTTAATAGCTTTTTGATATTTACACTTCTCAATTTTATTATTTATAAAATTGGTATTAAAACCATTAATTAAAGCAGTGTTGATAAGGTGTTTATACTCTTTATAGAATTCATCTTTATTAAACGGTAAATTAATTAACCTATAAATTAAACTATTAAAAACAGCAAATTTATGTGAAAAAGGGTTAAAGCCATATTTTTTTATATTATTATCAGTGTGAGTTTGTTTTCTGTATATTCCAAAATTCAATTTGTCATTTTTTATTATTTTTACTTTCTCTATACACACTATGTACAGAGTGTATAGAGAATGTATTGCACTCCACCAAAAAATTTGATACCGAGATTTCACCGGAAATATATGTTTTAGGGTCCCCTGTATCCAAAAAAAGTATTTTCAGAAAAAGGTCCGTGTGTGTGTGTGTGTGTGTGTGTGTGTGTGTGTGTGTGTGTGTGTCCGTGTGTCTGTGAACACGGTAACTCAAAAACAAAAAATCGAATTTGTTATTTAGGTTTAGTATCTTCCGGGGATGCGATACGAAGATTTTGAGAAAAATCCCCCCCACTCCAAACTGCCCTTTACATGGAACTTTTTTCGAAAATTTTGATTTTCTAAAAAATGGCTCTAACGATTTTGATTAAAATATCGTATATTAAAGATATTTACCTGACAAATAAAATGTATATTTTGAATTTTCTGGGAATAGCCTCTAAAGACTACTTTATTCTGAGTGAATTTTACGGAATTTTGCATATGTGCTAAACCGTAAGAGAGAGACCAAAACATACCACACAAAAAATGTAGAGCACATTAAAACACACAATTTATGTTGTATACATTTTTTTCGTGGAGTTGATTGTTTTCAAGATATTCCTTGTTTTTGGTTTAAGTTATAAAAACATATTTTTCTCATACAGGACTTTGTGAACTCGTGTCCATACAAACAAAGGAACTTCAGTCACATAGCAACCAGCTTTTGACTATCACTTTAACCTATGGTACTCCCTTATTTCCCTTCTACTTACAAGGAAGCAAGAAATAAGACTATTTCTGCTAATTTTTTCTCGCATTAGCAAGAAGTAAATAGAAGCATAAGCTTTTAAAAATAATTTATTGCAGAGATATAGAGAAAGTCATGTGAATGGAACACATCAGATTTTTAAACCCAGGAAAGGGAGATAGCCATCACTTTCAGTTTCTAATGTGAATTTTATAGCCCTATCTTGTAAATTTAAAAGTTTTAAAGCATCATTTACATGTTTATCAGGAACAATAGCAAATATGTCATCTACATATCTACAACAAGTTTTAAAAATTAGAGGGTATGCTTTAGTGACCTGTATTTCAAAATAGTTCATGAAAGGATCAGCAAGAAAAGGTGAAAGTGGACTACCCATTTATTGCAAAACTATTCTAAGGATTCCAAAAGATAGTGAAGATTTGTTACAATTATTAATTATTATATTAATAGAGGTACTTGTGTAACACACAGATTAACTGAGTTGTGAGTGAAGCTGGTGTGCTCAAAAATTGGTATTGGTATTGAGAATCAAGAAATAGCGGCAGTCTCAACTAGAATTAATTTATTCATCTTATGGCAAGATTGTTTAGGACACATGTAACTGGGAAAGGGGCTAATGCAAATTTTAGAGGAGGAAAAAAGTTTATGAGAAATTTAAGATAAGACTTAGGTTACAAATTTTCATAATGGAGGCCATTCGATATGATGATGGCAACGAACATTACTGCTATAATGATGCCTATGTTTATTTTATACTTTATGATATTGCTTCATAGTTGGTTTAGTAACTATTATTTATTTATTTACTTACTTATTTATCTTGTATTTCAAGAAGAGTTGTTATTGCATATTGAGTACGCTCTGTCTTGGTAGACAGTCTCTGACTGGGGAAGCAACCAAGGAATAGAGAGAATACGATAAAAAAACAAAAAGAACAAAAAAAGAAAGGAAAACAACACCACTTACATTTCCATATGAATTTTTCATAAAACTCTTCTTATTTACATTTTCTGCAAATTTAAAATAATTGCTAATCACAAAATGTTTTTATATTTAAATACTGTATATATTAAATATTCCTGTACTTCAAAAAATATTTACCAATGAAAATAAATACAGACAGTATCAATTATTTAAAGCTACTAAATCATTCTATATAGACTATTTTCATGTCATGTAATTTTCATATATATAAAAGAATTTAATTTGATAATTGTGCATAGGCACTAAGTTGGAACGCTGAATAACATTTAACCTGAGAAACTTGATACCATTGACTATCTAATACAATTCAAATGTGCTGTTCATGTTGATGCACTTACTACTGAGCTACCTTAGCGAGATGTTCATGTGTTTTTGACTCAAGAATTTCAATAAACCTTCAAGGCAGTCAAATATTCAACAGTTCACATCTTAAAGGTAACTTCCAATATTACAATGTGAGAAGGAAGTGTCACATAAATGTGACTAAGAAGTTGTATACAAGGATTTTGGAAAGGAAATTGAGGAGGACCTAGAAGGCAGACTCAAGACCAGATATTTGCATTGAGACTTATTACAGATAAATGGATAAGTAAAGGAAATGGCATTTTTGGATTTACAAGCAGCCTTTGACTCTGTACCAAGAGGAGAGATGTGGAAGGCACTACATAAAATTAATAAAGGCAATCAAATCTATATTCAACAATGTAGAAGCCATCATAAGATTAAAAGGTAGGACCTCAGAACCTTTCCCAATGGAAAAAGGTGTTAAACAAGGGGATAGTTTAAGCCTGTTGCTATTTACGATATTCCTGGAGGAAGTAATGAAGACCCGTAAAATGAGAACTAGTAAGTCAATAGCAGGAATGTGGAATTTAAGACCTATATATTGTCAGGTGTTAGCTTATGCATTGATAGCAGGTTCAGAAAGTAAGCTGCAACAATAGAATGGAGGGAAACACTGAAGATCACATAAAAGAGATTAAGATAGAAAAGTATGGACAGCAGCTAAAACAAGTTAAAAGTTATGAGTACTTAGGAATACCAAACACAAAGAAATAAGAAAGCATGTAGAGAAAGGTACCAAGGTGCATTAAGCAGATGTGTTCTTGGGAAAGAAGAAGTAGTTAAAAGGACGAAAACCAGAGCATACAGAACCAGTACTTGGTAAAAGAAGTGAAAGCTGGGAAGTAACAAAAAATGAGTTAAGTATGGTAAAAGCAATGCAAATGAAAAGCCTAAGAAGAATAGCAAGAAAGACATGGCGAGATAGAGTTAGAAATGAAAGGATAAGAGAAAGTGCCTTCTATAAGCAAGAGGATTGAAGATAGACAACTTACATGGTTTGGGCATGTAAAAAGGATGAGTTTAGACCGGAAGATACATCACATGATGGGAAGAAATCCGATAGGAAGACCAAGGATAACCTGGGAAGAAAGGATCAAAAGAGTGGTAGCAAATAGAGGAAGCACTTGGGATCAGTTTAATAGATTGGCAGAGGATAGAATTGAGTTCAGGAAATGGATCTGAGGCATTCCCTTAACACCACAATAGTGGTAGACTAGGGAAGTTGAACAAGAAGAGATTTGATGGACAGGTTTTCTCCGGTTTCCCCCACCATCACATTCCACCAGTGCTCCATCTTCATTTCGTGTATCACCAGTGTATCGCCTGTGGTGCCATGGTAGTAAAAGCGGATGTTAAACACTAAAAAGAACTACTCTGGAAGAGCAATTATAGTGATTAACTTACAGCCTGGAAACTAAAAGTAGTTGCAAATTGCCTTAAGGCGTGAAAACTTGAGTATTTGAGATCTCCTTGAAAGCTACTGGGATATCTGAATCAGATATAATGTGCCAGTACAAATATGTAGTGTGAAGGAAGAGTAAATTAATCCCAACAGTGGTTGAACTGTAAAGCCTAGATGTTTAAAGTATCAACATTTTAAGATCCATTGCCTTTGAGATATGATATTTTAAGTATCGAATTTGCCTGTAACACTTGATTCAAGATGAGAAGATTTAATGCACATCTGGGCATTTTACTTTGGTGGAATTCAATGGTGGCAGCATCCCCATGGAGGAACAAAGTAGTTTCATTTTTCAACATAGTCTCCTCTAATATCAATACATTTTGTCCAGCGGTGTCCCAATGCCATTATCCCCTCTCTGTAATGTTCCTCTGGAAGTGCTGCCAAGTACCCATTTACAGCTGCAATTGCTTCTTCACGGACGGAAAGCAAGGAATTTCTTCAGTTTTGGAAACAGATGCAAGTCCGAGGGAGCCAAATCTGAGAATAGGGTGGATGTTCTAGCACTTCATAGTGCAGATCTCTCAATTTCCCCATTGCCAAAACACTTTTGTGGGCAGGTACATTCTTCTAATGGAAAACAAATCTTTTTCTTTTTTAACCTGGGTCTGTTTTCACAAATGCTTGCATTCAGTTTGGTTAGAAGTTGAGAGTAGTCTCCAGTAATAGTTTTACCTTCTTCGAGATAGTCAAGCAACAAAATTCCTTTGGCATCCCAAAACCTGATGCCATGATCTTTCCCGCTGATGGCACCATCCTCGCCTTCTTTGAAGCTGAAGAACCAGCTTCTGTCCACTGCCTCGACTGCTGCTTGGATTCGGGTGTGTAGTGGTGAATCCATGTTTCATCCATTGTGACGTATCGATGCAAAAAGTCACTTCTGAATATGCGCCAAGTACTTTTCAGAAAGTGTCGTGCGAATGGGTTTGTTATCCACAGTGAGGATGCACGGCACCCATCTTGCGCAAAGCTTTTTCATGTTTAATTCCTGATGCAAGATGTTCCTTTGAAATTCCAAGAGCATTAGCAATTTCATGCAACTTTGTATGCCAATCTTCCAAAATCACGTCATGCACTTTCTCAATGATTTCTGGTGTGGTTACAGTTTTCGGACGTCTTTCGCGGGGATCGTCTTGGATGCTTTCCCAGCCACGTTTAAAGCCGGCTGCCCATTTCTTCCCAGTGGAAACTGAAGGTGAAGCGTCACCATACAACATTTACAATTCACAAATGAATACTTGTAGGTGTTAAACCTTCTTTTACAAATAATTTTATTATAGCATGATACTCGAATTTCTCCATTTTCAAAGCAATGCGCACTTCCACTGCTTCAAACAACTGCCTACAGTCAACTATTGCCTAGAATAATTTGTAATTTTACATAGGATCTATTAACATGTGTACCAATATAAGGAAAAAAAATCATGCAAGTAGTGCTGCGATCTCTGGGTTAGGTGAGAACTTATATATATATATATATATATATATATATATATATATATATATATATATAATACTAATCATTAATAACTTAAATGAAATGACTGTGCTGCTTTGTGCTATTCTAGTTTTGCTGTATGACATTGCTGTACTCTATAGTAAATAAGTGTTTATGCATTACATATAATCTCAATTATTTTATACATGTCTGATAGTGGTTATATTTCTCTAAATATTTGAATGCTTATTCCTAGTTATATTAAATATCTAACTGATTTATGCATACTTATGAATAATGGGTCAGTTGATTAAAAATCAGTAAACCCTTATAAACTTGACAAGGAAAGTTAAGACTGATCAGTAAAAGTAATTACCAGTTTTTAATTGAATAAACAGCTTACTTTCTTTTGCTGGTAAGTAATGCCTTGGAAAAGGTTCAGTATAAACTAAATAAACAAATGAATAGCTGGATAGGAGGCCTTGCCAAGGAGGAGCATATAGCAGTATGTTGTAACAATATGTACGTGTGTACAGTCAAGTGCACCAATAACTGAAAGAAATCTAAAGTGAGAAAACCAGTTTTCTTTCGCTTCTTGCATTTCGAATTTGAGGTTGGAAACTTGATCGTCACCTGCCTTTGCTTCAATTCTGTTTGCCACTAAGACTATGGTCTTGCACACCGTGGAATGGAGAATACCAAACTCTCCTGCTACTGGATCTACTAAATAGCGTAAAAAAAGGCTCATTTTCTGATATGAACTTAATGCTCCACCCCCTTTGTTAAAAAGTTTACACTTTCACTTTCTAACCTCAGAAACCTTTTTAAATCACTGGGACTGGTATTATTGTAGCTCTTTACCTGGTGTATGGATAAAAATGCTGCCATAGTTATTTGCAAGTCAGCTCTACAGCAAACTTAAAATTTGTTTGAAAAACATTCAGTGATTAGTTGTTGAGTTAAGTGCTGAATATTTTTAAGTATTTGCTGGAGAAACTAGTAATTATTGAGCAAGTAAAAGTAAAAACTTATCAGTAATCAGTAAAGCCTTAAATGTAAGTAATTACTTATGGTTTATTCAATTTCTTATCAGCATTGACTTAAAATAAGTAAGTAAAAAAGTTTACTGACTTTTATACAACTGACCCAAATGAATCTATTATCAATTGCCATTTTCACCAGAAAAACTTGTTGAATGAAGCTTACCCATGAAGACTACAATTAATATTAATTTAGATGATATTATTTGTAAGAAAATGGCAGTACTTACGGCAAACTAATTCTCTCTGAGCTTGAGCGCAGTTATGACTGCCCTGTACCAAAGCTCGTGCCCAGTTGGCCAGATCACGGTGTGTTTCAGCTCGAAGATAGTGTGTTACGACTCCTTCTGGTGAACCGCAGCGCACACTGAACGTAATCAGATCAGTCTGCCTGCTGGAGCTTACCAATCTACAATGTAAAGCAACAAAAGTCAGTATTGCCATACTAGAACAACTTTACTATCGCTACTTTACCTATCACATACCACAAAATAGATAAAGACAAAACAATTTTGGTTCTCTGATAACATATTTAAGACAACTTCAAATAACTCTGAAGGATCTTGATTGAGTTTGATTTGGTATGCCTGTGTCCTTGGGAACAGGTCCTCGGCCGGAGATCCGATTGGGGGACTATTTTACCTCCGGATTTGTATTTCTTTTTCCCTGGAATCATATTGAAGTGTATTAAACAAATTGTAACCATAGTGGACACCATGTATTTGGGGTTACATCACCCAAGTATTAGGAAAGAAGTTGAAATAATCCACTAGGCCTCAAAAGCTCTAATACCATCTGGGTTGAAAAAAAACAAGAGAAACTGGATAGAAAAGTTTAAAGTATAACAAGAAAAAGAAATACCAACTCGCCAAGCTGACCAGTGCTTATTGGTGAGCAGCCCTTCCCTTTAGTTCATCACATAATTTTGTTCAGATCAGTCCCTTTAAGTTTTCAAATTTTGAAGGGATTAAAGGGTCTCCTTCCTTTCTATTAATAACAAAATTATCAAGTAAATACTAACAGCTGCACCACGTGAAGGTATCGGACATTAGGTTTTGTCCAGGTCGGTTCCTTTAGGCCTTCAATCATTCATTAAATATTAATAAAAATATTCAATTAATCACTGGAAGGAATCAAAGGTCTCCTTCCTGTTATTAACAAACAATAATACAACAACTAACCCATTTACATAAAAGAGTGGTAATCCAATGGATTCCAGCCCATTGTGGAATATTAGGCAATGAAATGGTTGATTTTTTGGCCAAAAAAGGAAGTAAAATGATCACCAAAACAACACCTAGCTTAATTTAATTTTTGCTCTATTAAAGAATAATATCAAATAAGTACAAAAACAAAATCAGTGAAGAATACACAAACAAAACTCTGGAAAGCAATGGAAAAATTTACAAGATTACAATATTTCTACATTAGCAAGAAAATGTGAAGTAGCACCTTCAGATTACTAACAGGACATGACTGTTTAAACAGATTGGCATAGCAGAGACTTCTCTATGTCTTTTCTGTAACTTAAATGAAGAAATGGATCGTGATCTTCTGCATTGTTCGACTTTTACAGAAGATTACAACCTCCCAGCTAAATATTGGAGTGCAAGGAAATGAATGATTTCATTATCAAGCTTTTAACATTAGATACTAACCTACCAACCAACCAAATAATTTTCAAGGCTCTGGAATTTTGGCAAGATAGTTGGAAGCAAGCATAGCAAAAACATGTAGCACTGTTTGAAACTTTTGGTGTGCTAGTTCAAGCAGATTATATTTGGGTTTTGGGGCCATGATTCTGTATGGATTTGTCACCTTCTTGAGAAGGAGAAATTCAATGGGCCTTGGCATTTCCATAAATATATTAATTTTAATTGCCAGGAGCTGTGAAAACCTAATCTCCTAGCTACTTTAGCTTATGATACATTTTCAAATTATTATAAACCAATGTATAGTTATGATACGGGAATATGGAGAACTGTTACTATAAATTTAAATTGGAAATACTACTTGCTAACTTCGAAAGCTTTATTAAAAGCTTTGGAATTATGCAGTGGTATCCAATACCAGTCTGCTTTTTTCATTTTCATCCTCCCTTACTCTCTCTCTCTCGATATATATAGAAGAAGGGAGAAGGTGAGGAATGCAGAATTCATCAATTTTGTTGTTTCAAAGGGTATATAGGTGTTAATATGCTTGTTGACATTCTTAAATAGTGATTACAATAATAATGAATTATGATTATTATTGTTGTGATGATGATGATGAAAATTATGTTTCATTAATGATGTTAGCATCAACCAAGTTATACTAAACTTTCGCTGCACAGGAATTCTTGTGAATGGAAGTGATACAAGATACCATAAGCCCATCTTGGTAGTGTAGTCATTCCATGTCTGCCTCACATTCGAGAGGTTGTAGCAGTGGCGGCTTGTGAGCATTTTTCTTGGTGGGGCCAGATGTGAAGATGATTCTAACGAAAGTAAAAGAGGGATTACACCATTTAAAACAGGGCCACTGTACTTGCACTGACAAAAAAACTGATGTGTTCCATTCACAGGACTTTCTCTACATCTCTGCAACAAGTTATTGTTAAAAAGCTTATACTTCTATTTACTTCATGCTAATCAAGAAAAAATTAGCAGTAATAGTCTTATTACCTGCTTCCCTGTAAGTAGAAGCAAAATAAGGCAGTACCATAGGTTAAAGTGATAGTCAAAAGCTGGTTGCTATGTGACTGAAGTCCATTTGTTTGTATGGACACGAGTTGACTAATTCCTGTATAGAAAACTACAAGTTTTTCAAAGCTGAAACAAAAAACTAGCAATATCTAAAAAAACGATAAAGTCCACGAAAAAAATGTATTTAGCATAAATTGTGTGTTTTAATGTGCTCTACATTTTTTGTGTGGTCCAACTCTTATGGTTTAGCAGTTATGTAAAATTTCGTAAAATTCATCCAGGATAAAGTAAACTTCAGAGGCTATTCCCAGAAAATTCAAGATATACAAATTATTTGTCAGGTAAATATCTTTAATTTATGATATTTTAATCAAAATCGTTACAGCCATTTTTAAAAAAAACAATATTTTCGTAAAAAGTTCCATGTAAAGGGTAGTTGGGGGTGGGGGGATTTTTCTCAAAATATTCGTGTCGCATCCCTGGAAGATACTAAATTTAAATACCAAGTTTGTATTTTACCGACTTTTCGTTTTTGAATTATCGTGCTCACACACACACACACGCACACACGCACGCGCACACACACAAGAAATGTAAAACTTTAGGTATGTATTTTTACTTTCTCTATACGTACTATTATATACATAGTGTATAGAGAAGGTATTGTATTCCACCCAAAATTCGATACTAAGATTTCACCGGAAATATATGTTTTAGGGACCCATTTTCAGAAAAAGGTCCGTGTATCTACGAACACGTTAACTCAACAACGAAAGTCCGTAAAATACCAAACTTGGTATTTAGGTTCAGTATCTTCCAGGGATGCGACACAAAGATTTTGAGAGAAAAAAAAAAAACTCACCCCAAACTACCTTTACAAGGAAAAATTTTTGAAAATTTTGATTTTCTCAACCATAAGAGATGGACAAAACTTACCACACAAAAAACGTACAGCACGTTAAAACACACAATTTATGTAATATACTTTTTTTTTTCCGTGGAGTTGATCGTTTTTGAGATATTTATTGTTTTTAGTTTCAGCTTTGAAAAACGTATACTTTTTACTTTCTCTATACGTACTCTGTACATAGTGTATAGAGAAGGCATTGTATTGCACCAAAAAATTCGTAACCGAGATTTCACCAGAAATATATGTTTTGAGACCCCCTGAATCCAATAAAAGCATTTTTAGAAACATGTGTGTGTGTGGGCAACATAGCTCAAAAACGAAAATACCGTTAAAAACCAAACTTGGTATTTAAGTTCCAAGGATGCGACACGAAGATTTTCAAGAAAATCCCCCCCCCCCATCCCAAACTACCCTTTACATGGACCTTTTTTCGAAAATTTTGATTTTCTAAAAAATGGCTCTAACGATTTTGATTAAAATCCCGTATATTACTGATATTTACATGACAAATAAAATGTATATCTTGAATTTTCTGGGAATAGCCTCTGAAGACCTCTTTATTCTGGATGAATTTTGCCGAATTTTGCTTAACTGCTAAACGATAAGAGATAGATAAAAGCTTACCACACAGAAAATGTAGAGCACGTTATAACACACAATTTAAGTTATATAATTTTTTTACGTGGAGTTGATGATTTTGAGTTATTCATTGTTTTTGATTTCACCTTTCAAAAACTTATATTTTCTCATACAGGAATTTGTCAACTCCTGTCCATACAAACGATGGAACTTTATTCACATAGCAACCAGCTTCTGACTATCACTTTAACCTGTGGTACTCCCTTATTTCATTTCTACTTAAAAGGAAGCAATTAATAAGACTATTTCTGCCATCTTTTTTCTCGATTAGCATGAAGTAAATAGAAGCATAAGTTTTTTAACTATAATTTGTTGTAGAGATGTAGAGAAAGTCATGTAAATGGAACATATCAGATTTTTAAACATAAAGTAAATAATAATAGAAAATAAAGTAGAACTTGCCAAGGGGCAGCATTACTTGTACAAGAGCTCAGCACGTCTATTCTACTGGGCGGCAAACATTTCAGTCACTCTGTTATTGAAGTTAGGATTTCGCAAATTTCCTTTTTGTGAATGGAACAAAGAGCCAAGGAATTAAGCGTATCTTGGCCCATAGTGTTTCTAATTCTGTTCACGTACTGAAACTTCTCTCTGCCTCAGCTGTAGAAACTGGAGTTGTTAGTGACATTTGCAGCGTTTTGTGTACTTCAGAAAATGATTCCTCAAAGGAGTGTTGTGTGAAAAAACTGAAGAGTTTACTGACTGAAGCGATATTTTTGAATGTATCATTATGACAAATCACGGACAGTATTCTTTAACTTTTCGTGGAATATAATGGGGCTGTAATTTGATGCAAATTTTCTTACAGTCAGCAGAGAAATTTTCTTTGAATGTAATAAATTTCTTTGGGATCAACAATTCCAAAATTATTGAATATATGAGAATGTTGGGACTGATCTTTCATTTGGTTGACCACTGTGTCACACACTTCTTTGGCATCTGAATTCAAGTTCACTTCAGAACCGATATTCGGTCGTTTTCTCGAGGGAGGAGTAAAGTTATCATCAACATGGTATCTTCTAGTGTTCTCACGAATATCAAACACAGCTGATTCAAAATATTGTAAATCATAGATACTGTAACATTATCGACATTCTGCATCTGAATTGTGTTGTACAGAATGTCAACATGTTTCATAATGTCATAGCAAAAATTTAAAAGAAACAATAATTCTGGAATATTCAGTAAATTCTTCAAACCAAGAGCTTCCCTAATAGTTATATCCTCTCACCCATCCTCCTGCTCAATCTTCTCAAAGCACGCTAGTAAATAAGCTTTGTTTTCATGAACACTGTTTACAACCCGTGATTGAAAGTTCCATCTTGTTGTAGAAGCAGCTGGAATGCGTTTGTTGCAAACTGAACGCAACAAATCACTGCGTTTTGGCGAAGAGAAAAATGTCGTGAATCCACAAATGTTGGCGAAAAACAACTTAACTGATTTTATGTATTTGGAACAAGCTTTTCGTATAACCATATTTAATTGGTGAGCATAGCAGTGTACATACTTGGCATAAAGAGTCCTGCATCAAAGTCTGAACCCCTCCATGTATACTGCCCATTACTGCGGCACCATCGTATGATTGTGATATGACTTTTTTTCAACATTGAAAGGCTGCAACTTCTTTTTCAAAACATCACAGAGACCACTGGCTGTTCAATCATGAATCTCTTCAAAGGAAAGAAATCTTTCAACGGGTTTACACGCATTAATGTACCGTAAAATGATCACAAATTGACTGCGGCAAGATATGTCCGTTGTTTCGTCAGCCTGCACAGAAACATAATCCGCAGCATTTATGTGTTTCATTAACTCCTCAATTTACAGTTCCCAGTAATTTAAATTTACAGGCATTTTGTAAGTGAAGTGCACTTGCCTCGTGTTTCGTAATTCGTTCATTCAAATGTTTCAGATCCTTACAACCTACCGCCGTCCACAGACCTTCACCACTAAATAACAGACAGTAAAAGCAAAAGATACTTTGTTTCTCTTCACTTTCAGCAAGCCACACATTTTTACTAAACCAACTGTTACAGAAATTTGTTTTACTTTCTCTACACGTACTATGCACATAGTGTATAGAGAAGGGATTGCATTCCACCCAAAACTTTGATACCGAGATTTCGCCGGAAATACATGTTTTGGGTCCCCCTGAATCCAAAAATAGCATTTTCAAAAAAAGGTCCGTGAGTGCGTGTGTATGTGTGTCTGTGGACAGCATAGCTCAAAAACGAAAAGATCATTGAATACCAAACTTGGTATTTAAGTTTGGTATGTTCCAATGATCTGACACGAAGATTTTCAAGAAAATCCCCCCACCCCCAATTTCTCTTTACATGGAACTTTTTTTCGAAATTTTTTATTTTCTCAAAAATGGCTCTAACGATCTTGATTAATATATCGTACATTAAAAATATTTACCTGACAAATAAAATGTATATCTTGAATTTTCTGGAATAGCCTCTGAAGACTACTTTATTCTGGGTGAATTTTACGGAATTTTGCATAACTGCTAAACCATAAGAGATGGACAAAAACTTACCACACAAAACATGTAGAGCTCGTTAAAACACACATTTTATGTTATGCACATTTTTTTCGTGGAATTATCGTTTTTTAGATATTCTTTGTTTTTGGTTTCAGCTTTGAAAAACTTTATCTTTTCTCATACAAGAATTTGTCAACTCGTGTCCATTACAAACACAGGCATTTCAGTCACATAGCAACGAGCTTTTGACTGTTACTTTAACATAAGATACTCCCTTACTTCGCTTCTACTTCCAAATAAGCAAGTAATAAGACTATTTCTGCTATTTTTTTCTCGATTAGCATAAAGTAAATAGAAGCATGCGCATTTTAACAATAATTTGTTACAGAGATGTAGAGAAAGTCATGTGAATGGAATACATCAGATTTTTTTGTCCATCCTGTTGCGTAAATGTAAAATTATTCGGTTGATGTGCACCTAATCCTTAATTTCAAGTTTTTCTTTTACCTTTAAGAATGAAAGGGATTTTTCAACAAATAATCCAGTCTGTTCATTTTAAAATTACACTACTTTGTCCACTAAACGATTACAATTCCAACAACAATCACACGAATGCTAAACTTCATGTAACGGGCCAGGTGACGTTGCTGGCAGAAGAGTGAAGGAAAGTAAAACATATACACACGTGATTGGCAAGGCGTGAAGGGAGACTTCTTCCTTGCGATCCAGGAGCACGGCCAAGAAGAAACAGCGCAGACCCGCCGCTGCTTCGGCAGCAGTTACCGCTTCTCCGTCGGCTGAGGCAAGCCTCGCTTCGACGCAGTTGCCGTCATCACCACCACCACCGCCCCGGTTCAGTGCCGCGGTACGGGGGGGGGGTCCCTCGGGACCTTTCCACCCGGCATCTGCTCACCGCCATGCAGCCCAATGGCCTTCTTGTTTGAGGGCCACCCGCATATACTGCGACCGGGGGCCAACGCCGTTGGTACGAATGGAGCTTCAGGACCCGGCTGACCTGGCAGTTGCCTTGGCGTCAGGGTTGCCCTTGTTAGGGTGACTTCTGGCCGTCGCGGCAAGCCGACAGGAACCCCATCGGCCTTGCCGACGCTGCTGCGCCTTAGGGCACAGCCAAGACGCCTGCACTTCAGCCACTACTGTGGGACCAACGTCTTAACGACTCAGTCAGTGCACTGGGCATGATCGCCACCGTCGCCAGTTCTGTCCACTTGTCGTGGTGCAGGACATTTCACCGGCCAGGCCCAGTGTCTCCTCTACCTGAGGGACAGGCGCTCCACTCCGCCATCAGCATGCTCACCGCAGACGCCACACCACCTTCGGCCTCAACAGACGCAGCGAAGCGGGATGCCATTCAGGACCTCCACGCTGAGATCCTGAACATCGGCGCTGGCTTAGCTGCTTTGGAGGAGGCCTTCACCAGCGTCATCACCCAGAAACTGCAAGACATGCAAGCTGCCACCACCGGCGCCATCTCCACTCCACTCTACAGTCCACCACCGCTGAGCTGGTCAATCGGATAGTCAACGTCCACACGCAGCTACAACAACAGGGCCTCCAACAGCAGCAGTTCTACTCCGCCGAGCGGTCCCTATCCAGGGGCCAATCACACCACACAGCTTCTCCTTCAAGCGACGCTGAATCCTGGGTTCACCAAGCTGCAAGACTTCCTGTCTACCATGACACCTCAAGAGGCTCTCAGGTAACTGAGGAACAACAAGGTCTCCTACTTTACAAATCACCATTCATTTCACCAACTACTTCTCCAGTGGAGCACTCGGGCGCAAGTCATGTGTGTCTCCTGGTAATTCATTCATCACTTGCTGTTACTGCCAAGTGCAGGTAGCATTCATATTTCACCAGAAATACGCAGGTGCTTTATGCGGTACTGCACAAGAGAGGCATGGGCCTCTTACTTCCGGTGGGGGTTTTTCGTGGGTAGTACCGCACTGGTTCGAGTCCACTGCGAGGAGTCTCACTCTCCCAGGCTTGCCCAGGTTAGGGCGTCAGTGACTTTTCTCCCACCATTAATAACAAACAAAAGCGTGAAGAGGGGTGAGGGTTGACCGCGGGCCCGTGTAAGTTATTCTTCGTCCAAGGACAAGGAGACTCAGAATACTGGCGCGGTTGTCCCGTGTGCTTTCGTAATGTCAAGCTTGGGTAACGATTGAGAACCATCGTATAATAAATTGTTTGCAATGATTATTACAATTAAATAAAATATAAAATAAATTATTTCTTCATTCATAATTAAAATGCCAACAAGTTGCATGCTATTATCGGTGTGGCCCGGCCCCTCTGGCCTTTAATGACCATCCGCCCCTGGGTTGTTGCGTTTGAATTTCACTTGGGGTGAGTTACCCGATAAGGCTCTTTTGGGGATTTTCCCTTATCCTGAGAAGATACATTTTGAGTAACTTTTAAGCTCCATGGATCTGAGATCATTTGGACATCACCACCAATTTCAATCACCAGGTTATGGATGTTTGTTTAGATCTGTAACTACTTAAGCGCTACTGTTCATGGCTGGTATCGAGCCTGCAAAGCCCACAAAGCCAGATCTCATCCAAATGAGTCATTATTTTGCAGATTGATGTAAGGCTTGTATACTATTTTTAATGGTCCTAGTACATCTTTGTTAGCAGTGCTCGAAATGGGCCGGTATACCATACCGGTGCTTTTCTGCGTCAGCAAATTTCATACCGACACTTTTTATTTGAGAAAATTCATACCGGTATGCTTTTTGCCCTAAGTTATATTTAACACAAAGTAATAAGAACAGTACATAAATCATACTCACTTTATGCTATTCCAATCTCAGTTCACACAATTTTGGATCAGATGGTACTTACGCCAGCAGACACATGCTACTCCATCAACAATGCAGTAATATCAACAACCGTCTTAATCGGTGGTAGTTTGTAAATACCAAAGTTGTGTGGCTAAGCCAAGCGATATTCAACCTTAAAGAATAGACATGTATCTCAAGTGGATCCGTTTTAATCTGATCGCCAGGTTGTAATGAAACACAACAAAGATAGTTTAAAACTTAATTCTAAGAAAGGTGAACACATTAGACAAATTTATAATCAAAAAGAGAAAAACTAATGGTGATATTGTAGCAATTAGTGACAGTGGTTCTAATACTAACGTTTGTGTTTCTGAAACAGCTGATTTAAATGCCTACATACTGGAACCGAGTGCAGTAACTTCAGGAACTGAAAGAAAATGATTGGCTTATGATTGATATTGTAAAACTACAGCCTTTTCAGCCTTAAGTTGATCCTTGCCAAAACAAAAGCCAGGCGACCAGTGCACCGTTATAATGTAACCTTCCGCCATCCTCGCGCCAGAAATGCTGTCATACTTCCCGACCACTCGGTGCACACACGCAGCATATTGTAATGTAAAATAAACAGAGCCCTTATTCCCACAACATAAACGGTGACTATAATATTCTGTTAGGTATAATAGGTACACGTGTAATACTTAACCCTAAAAAACACGAGCGAAATAATAAATATCATGTATGCGACAACTTACAATTATTCGCTCTTCGGAAGCGGCTCTATTCCCTCCAGATCAGAATTGTCATCTGAAATGCTTGTGGTGCTGATTTCCTCTCAAAGGTTGTCAACCAGGTAATCAATAATGGTGTCACTTAAACTATCCATCTCCCGAAACAATGCTTCTTCTTTTGTTACATATAGCACTTTATTAACTGCTGGCGGCTTGCATTCTTCACAAAATCATCACATTCTTGCATCGTAGCAACCACTTTTTCCGTTTCAGGTTTTTCTTTATGAGCACTGTTTATATTGATAGCCTAAACACCGGTGAACTCAGAAGTTAATTTCATCACTTTTTTCACGGGGAGTGTTGCGAATTTCTCACAAAACTTGCCATAAATTTTCAACACTAGTCAACAGCCTTATGCTTTATGTAACTCGAAAGTTGTAAGAGAAAACTCACGGTAGCGACCCTCCTCCATGATTATAAACAGTAGCGACCGTTACTGCGTAAGCAACATTGCGGAAATCAGGTGACTCATGCGAACAGCATGTTGGGACATGTAGCTCTGTTTAATATTACAAATCGGCGTCAATTTAACTCTTTGGTATTTGTATAGAATATTGTACATTAAGAGTAAATTCATTCTGTAATTTAGATTGTTAGAATGGGATTACATTCTTGTGCGTGCTGCTACTGTGTTGTACTGACCACGTGGATCTGTTTTGGCGCGAATCAACCTAAGAGTGAATGGAAAATAGGTTACAGGGTGTGTCGTGATGTGTGTTCTACCGGTGACTGCATGTTTAGATGGTGCATACGTCCGCCAAAGCAGCATATTTTGCGATTTCCTGAAGATTATAATCAACATAATACAAAAGGTATAACTAATATCGTAAGAAACTATACCGGCACTTATAAATTTCCATTTCCAGCACTGTTTGTTAGGCAAGTGAAATGTTATGTTGGTAGTTGTTTTATGTAATGCAAACGAGTACCTAACCTAACCTCACAAAGCTAAAGTGAAGCAGGAAATTTTATGGAATTATAAAAGAGTACTCTAATGTAACGAAGAAACAATATATGCATGCATTAATGATGGCAGTTACAGACTACTAAGGATGACAATACTATTAGTCAAAAGAAGATACAGCTTGATTTATTTATTTTTAATAAGCATGTGATTGAAATTAATATTTTTTGTCACTCAATGGGAATGTCTTTACTAAATTAATAAAGATGACGATGCTGGTGATGATGATAGAATACTTCCAATAATTGGATTAGTAACTAACTACTTGTAACCAAACATTTTTACATTTCCATATGCAGAAAAATGTTTATATAGGAAACACATACCTTGTGTATATTCTGAAAAAAAAAAATGTAAAATATGATTGTTAGTTTTATAAATTCTATGTTATGTATGGATTAAAGTACCTTGTTGAAAGTAGAGGACAGGTGGTAACTGGTGAACCCCATGCTTCAGGACTCCATGGAGCAGATTCATAAAACCTTAGCTCTCGTTCTGTTACTGCAGCAAATACAGACTGCCAATGCTCTGGATCATCACTGCTCTCTGAACTTACATGTCCATTCTGTTTACAAAAACACATACTCACATTTTCAAAGTTGTAAAAACATTTCCAATTTATTAACAAGGAATAAAATCCGACTACACTATTAAAAAACATTTGCTAAGAGTCAAATTCATGTGTAATTTGTCCCTCATGGCATGCTGGGCCTTGTATAGGAGCATAGTTAACGGTGGTGATTTTTCACAAATGCGATATAGCGCGAAATGTTCATACGACCTCTAAATCACATTTTAATGTGTTTTGAAAATGCGAAACTTATATTAAATGCGAAATAGCCGATTTTTTAAAATTTACTTTCTTTCTTTGTTTATTTTTTTCCAGAAATTGCATTTGATGAGTTTGTTGGAATGTTTATGGTTCTGACACACTTGTCCACCTTACTGATCTGGACTGCGGAACTAATTCCCTCATCTGTTTGTAAAATATATATTATAAATCTGAACCTGGCATACACAAATACATCAATTTCATAGTTATCAAATTTAAATAACAATCATATTTTTTTGTTAACAAATGTTAAAGAAAGAGGACAAGAATTTGTGCATAATGTTGTGTACAAAAAAGATAAATCATTTCCTAAAATGAGGACGCTAGCCTAAACATTGTTGACACATAATACTTACTGTTTATGTCAACAATGTTATTCTGCCATTGTTGTATCACTGTCATTGTTATTATTGAGAGTTCATTTCATATTTACTAATGTGGCGTTGTTAATAGAGCACGGTACTTTATGTAAAAAAAAAAAAAAACATCAAAATATGTAATATCAACAAAATATGTAAAATTATGTAATATTCTAAATGCTAAGATTACCATCTCAAATCTTAATGCAGACTGCAAATTACCCAGAATTGTGTAATTTGATGGGTCTGTAAGTACGTAAATTAATTGCAATGAGTTAAAATTTAAAGACTAAATATAGAACTGATTATAGGGAAAGTGTTGTGGTTTATGCAGAATTTACCTAAAATTTATTTTTAAGTAAGTAATTACGAAATAGAAATATGTGTTTTGAATTATATTAAAATTACTCATTTCACATAATTATTTTACTTAAATTTTATAGACGGTAAAGCAATGTTGAAATATGAACCAGTTTATCAATGAGCGAAACAATCAATTCAAAATAATTAAATTTTATAATCAGAATGCATTTTCTGTTTTCTATTTCTTGACACACAATGAACAACCAGGAATTTTAATTTTGAGTCTTTTGCTTCTTTCAACGTACAGTGAATAACCATAATATACTTTTGCATATTTTCAGGGGTCATTGTTTGTCTTCTATCGGATAAAATGTTCTTATAAGCAGAGAAGCTTCTCTCCACGTCACACGCATATTTAAGCATAGGAATGTGATGTGCAGAGAAACGTGTTGGTAAATCGACAGTCACCATTTAGCACTTTAGACACGGACACAAGCGTAGAGTACCTGGATTACTGTGAATTTTTCACCTACCTTCCTTCCTACATCTCCTGCAACTACACTAAGCTTCTGTGATGCAAAGATTCGTGAAGAACCTGATGTTTCCAACTGTTGATGGTGCTAGGCAACCAGCCGAAGTTTCTTTTGATGCAAGCACAGAAGCTTGCCACTTTCGGATCTTTAAAGATGCCCTGAGATTCACGTATGGAAACGGCTACTTCTGAAGAGAACATGTTCACCATTGACTGGACTCCTTCAAAATGTTCACAATAGAAGTTCACAGCTTCTAACCACGTAAGTACTGGCTCAGGAGGCAAAGGGACATGTTGGAGATGATTTTTATAGCACTGATTTCTGTGCGGTGCTTTCACGAAGACCTTTTTTGTTGCCGATATCAACTTATTCACGCAGGGAAAATTACTTCTTACTTCTTCAGCAACACGTTGCAATGCATGGCCAAGCAGGTGAAGTGAAGTGAAGTTCATTTGGGTAGCAGCTTTAATCACGTACGCTGCGGCATCTGAATACATAATTAAAACCTTTTCCTCACACACACACACACACACACACACACACACACACACCTCTGACCACAGAATCGTCATCCCATCATTTACGAATCTTGCAATTGTAGAATGATTTGTTTGTTCTAACACCTTGCAACAGATTAGAAATGGTTTTGCTGGACTTTCTAATCTAGTTTTCCTACTACTAAATTTGCTATGTACCGATCCATGTCATCTGTAGTGTCATCGACGGCAAACCAAATACAGGAGTCTCCAATTTCATTCCTTATATGAGCAACTGCTTCTTCATAACACACATGAAGATACTTTTTCCTTAGGAATAACCTTCTTGCAATATTTTCCTAGAAAGGAGCGAAATTGAGGAATTTGAAGTTTATGCCACGGAATATTAGCTGCAACCATTGCACTGCACACGTCTTTAAAAACATCATTTCCAGACGGTTCCTGTTGTATTTGTGTCAACAGAACTTGCTTGTTGTGTATGTGAAGAGCATCTTGATATGTTGCTCCAATTGAGATTTCATGGAACAGCCAATTCTTTTACCGCTTGCTTGACAGACTATTATTTTTCCGTCAGTTGTAAAGGCGCTATCTAATTTCAGCCATGAATTCAACTTGCAGGATAGCGAAGACGCCATTTTACCAAGAAACTAACAGCAGTATTGTCGCCTCGCTATGTGTTGATGTTGTCACTTTGTTTCCTCGCTGCTGTTATATTACAAGATGCCGACTACCGCTGTAACAATCAATTTCTCTAGCCCTTGTAAACGCCCAAAGCGCTACGAGAAACGTGACACTGGAGGTCAAAATTGGTGAGCGGCACCTGCTTTCATATAAATGTACAACAATCAGAACGTGGTGAGGCGCTTCTTGTCGCATTCTTAATTTAATTTGCATCCTATTTCGCAGATTGATTTTTGTTGCTTTCAGCAAAACTTGTGAAAACAGTAGTTTATAAAGTGACTACAATATTTTTTTTTTAAAAAATAATACAATTGTAACAAAACCCAGAAAATATGCACGTTTTATGTAACATCGTTAAAATGTGTAGAAATGTGCAAAACACACAAAAAAAAATATATATATATATAAAATAACAATTTGTGAGGGAATCCCAAATGACGTAATTCGCCAACATTTTTACTTCTCATTGAAATATTATGCAGGATTTAAAATATGTAATTACATAAAAATCCGGGCTCTAGTTATTAATGTCACATTAAAGCTTTTTCATGTGACAATATCTGTTATCAGAATCAATTCAAGATGTATGTTTTTCTTCTTATAAAATGTTAAATTGAAAATGTATTAATGCTACAAAATGCTACACTTCTGATTTCAAAAAGTTATAAATCACTCCTCTGAGGATAGTATATCTCTCATGATCCACCTGAAAATTATATACCAAGATTTCACAGGAAATACTCGTTTTAGGGAATGACGCGTGCGCGTGTACACGTGTGTCTGTGAACATAACTCAAAAACAAAAAGTCGGTAAAATATCAAACTTTGTATTTAAGTATCTTCCAAGGATGGGACAAAGACTTTTACGAAAATCTCTTTATATGGAAAAAGTTTTGGAAATGTAAGATATTTACATGACAAAATGTATATTTAAATTTTGTGGGAATAGCCTCAGAACCGCTCTTCATTCTGGATGACGTTTACATAACTGGTAAACCATCTTACTGCACAGAAAATGTAGATCTTGTTACAACACACCATTTGTGTCATATACCTTATTTTTTTGTAGAGTTAACCATTTCCAGGCAATTCCTTGTTATTTCAGTTTTAAAATTCTTACTTTTCTCAAACGGAAAGACCTCATTCATTTCATTTCTCTGTTTTAACCCTGGCTATCAAAGATAACCAAATTTCAATTGTATCACATAGCCAATGCCGGATTTAGGCCGAGGCAACTTTATCTTTATATTTCCCCCTTTTTTACTTTCTCTATACGTACTATATACCTAGTGTATAGAGAAGGTACTGCATTCTACACAAAAATTCAATACCGAGATTTCACCGGAAATACATGTTTTGTTACTTGGTATTTAAGTTTGTACCTTCGATGGTTGCGACACGAAGATTTTCAAGAAAATCCTCCCACCCCCAAACACTCTTTAATGGAACCTTTTCCGAAAATTTTGATTTCTCAAAAATAGTTTTAACGATTTTGATTAAAATGTCGTATATTAAAGATATTTACCTGAGAAATAATATGCCTATCTTCAATTTTCTGGGAATAGCCCCTGAAGACTGCTTTATTCTGGATGAATTTTTACGGAATTTTGCATAACTGCTAAACCGTAACAGATGGACAAAAACTTACTGCACATAAAATGTAGAGCACATTAAAACACACAATTTATGTTATATACATTTTTTTTTCGTGGAATTGATCGCTTTTAAGATATTTCTTGTTTTAGCCTCAGCTTTGAAAAACGTATACATTTCTCATATAGGAATTTGTCAACTCCTGTCCATACAAACAAAGGAACTTCAGTCACATAGCAACCAGCTTTTGACTGTCACTTTAACCTATGGTACTCCCTTATTTCGCTTCTACTTACAAGGAAGCAATAATAAAGACTATTTCTGCTAATTTTTTCTGGATTAGAATGAAGCAAATAGAAGCTTTTTAACAATAATTTATTGCAGAGATATAGAGAAAGGCATGTGAATGGAACACATCAGATTTTTTACTGTAAAATGTGTAGAAGGGGCGGGGAGGAAACTGTTACATTTAACTGCTTGTAAAAACAACAATACCCCGTTGAAAATCAAATAGGATGTATGTTTATAGTTTATCGCTATTAATATAGGACTATATCGTGACCAATAGCTCTAAATTAAATCACAGTTAGCCTTTCAGAAATCAGTTTTGTTTCAACAATGAATGTTTGAATATGTTTCGAACTGGACTTAGTGAAGCACAGAGGATATAAGAAATTATAAGTAGGTACTAGTTTTGTAAATCACTACTTCCAAATGAGTGAACCTAATCGCACAAAGTAAGTAAAGTGGGAGTATAATAAAACATGCAATTGACGTGTTCCATTCACATAACTTTCTCTACATATCTGTAACAAATTATTGTTAAAAAGGTTATGCTTCTATTTACTTCATGCTAATTGAGGAAAAAATAACAGAAATAGTCTTATTACTTGCTTCCTTGTAAATCGAAGCGAAATAAGGGAGTACCATAGGTTAAAAGGAAAGTCAAAAGCCGGTTGCTATGTGACTGAAGTTCCTTTGTTTGTATGTACAGGAGTTGACAAATTCCTATATGAGAAAAGTATACGTTTTTTAAAGCTGAAACCAAAAACAAGGAACATCTCAAAAACGACCAAATCCACGAAAAAAATGTATACAACATAAAATTGTGTGTTTTAACATGCTCTACATTTTTTGTAAGGTAATTTTTTGTTCATCTCGTACGGTTTAGCATTTATGCAAGATCCCGTAAAATTCAACCAGAATAAAATGGTCTTCAGAGGCTATTCCCAGAAAATTCAGAATATACATTTTATTTGTCAGGTAAATATCTTTAATATACAATATTTTAATCAAAATCGTTTGAAGCATTTTTGAGAAAATCAAAATTTTCGAAAAACGTTCCATGTAAAGGGTATTTTGGGGTTGGGGGGATTTTCTTGAACATCTTTGTGTCGCATCCTAGAAGATACAAAACCTAAATACCAAGTTTGGTATCTTTGGCGGTCTTTTCGTTTTTGAGCTATGCTGTCCACAGACACACACGGACCTTTTTCTGAAAATGTTTTTTTTTTTTTTTTTTTTTTTTTTTTCCCCCAGGGTTTTTAGTGTCCTCTATACGCTATGTACATAGTACGTGTAGAGAAAGATAAAAGTTCCAAATTGTAATAATTTACTTTATACATTCTTCAGTTTTTAGATAACCTTTTATGTGAACATAATAAATGTCTATCCTTGCCCAAAAATGGGTTTCGAAACTACATTTGAGCACCGAGAAGAAAATATTTGGTCTGCGCCAGAACACATGAAGGTTGCCCTGCAATTATTGAGGAGTCCATGTGAACAAAAATCAAACACAAGAGCTCACTGTTCTGGAGTCAATTGAAAGTCACCCAGAGCAATCGCGAAACATTGCATCAAGAACTCCACAGTGGCGTTACCGCAGAAGAAGAGAGGGGACGAAAATGATAGAATAGGGCCCTGGGCGGATTAAGGGGTTGTCACAAACAAAAGCGGTACTCTCTTGTTTCGTCTCTTTCATCTTTACTTTCTCTAACGTACATGTACATAGTATATAGAGAAAGTATTGTATTACACGCAAAAATAACAAATTCAACACCGTGATTTCACTGGAACTACATGTTTTAGGACCTTTCGGATCAACAAAATGCATTTCTATAAAAAAAGTGTGTGTGTGTGTATGATGTGGAAGCAAGACCTTTTACATGGAAAAATGTTCGAACATTTTATTTTCTCAAAAATGGCTCTAACGAATATTAAAGATATTTACATGACAAATAAAATGTATATCTTGAATTTTCTGGGAATAGCCTCTGAAGACCTCTTTATTCTGGATGAATTTTGTGGAAATTTGCATAGCTGGTAAACCGGAAGAGATAGACAAAAACTATTGAAAAATCTTATGTGTTCCATTCACATACCTTTCTCTACATCTCTGCAACAAATTACTGTTAAGAAGATTATGCTTCTATTTACTTCATGCTAATCTAGAAAAAAATTAACAGAAATAGTCTTATCATTAGCTTCCTTGTAAGTAGAAGCGAAATAAGGCAGTACCATAGGTTAAAGTGATAGTCAAAAGCTGGTTGCTATGTGACTGAAGTTCCTTTGTTTGTATGGACAGGAGTTGACAAATTCCTGTATGAGAAAAGTAGGTATAAGTATTTTAAAGCTGAAACCAATAACAAGGAATATCTAAAATAAGAACTGAAGCTTTCCTGGCGACGTGTTAATTCCAAATCTTCTCGGGCTTCTAGCCAGCAAGTGCGAACCAATCAGATGTTAGCTTCATCCCAGCTCTTATAAATACCAGTCTCCGCAAGCTCAAACCATCAGTTCACCCTGAAGACGAGGAAGATGCACTTCTTCGAAACGTTGGTGTCAAGCCAAGTTTTTACCTGGCTAGAAGCCCGAGAAGATTTGGAATTAAGGAATATCTATACAACCATAACTCCAGGGGAAAAAAATCGGATGTGTTACACTCACATGACTTTCTCTAGTTGCTCTACAAACCTCCTACAAAAGATTATTCTTCTTTGTACACAATGCCAATCGAGATAAACTTTAGCAGAATCAGTGGCGGCTCGTGGATTAAAAATGTAGGTGTTCACAAAATCAGCACTTTACCACCACGACTACTACTACTACTACTACTACTACTACTGCTACTATTATAGCCGCCGTCACCGTAACACCAAATCCAGTAATATTAGAAACAATGATAGTGTCTAAAACAAGAATTATAAATTTGTTACACAAATCGTCACTCACCCAGTATTGTAAAGATGTTGAATTTCTTAGTCTCCGATAGTTAACAGCAATATGAGGTTCCCAGATGGTGATGAAGGGGTCCTTTGATAAAGTTCATGTGAAGAATGGTATTTACAATCAATGATATTTACATTGTTTGAATTATGCAATGGACACCAAAGTTATTTGTACAGAAATTCCACACGCCTGTTTTTCAAGTGTGTAAACTTTTCTATCACTCGGTGATTAAAGTCTTTTATGCTGTTAACCAGTTTCTTCTCAATAGCAAGCATTGCCAATGCTGAGAGTCGGTCTTCAGCCATCGTATTCCTAGTAAAGGTTTCAATTCTTTTCAATGTGGAAAAGCATCTTTCTGGTTCTGATGTAGTCATGGGCGTAATGATAACAATCTTCAGTAGCTCGGTTAATTGCGGAAAAGTTTCTTCGTTGAGGTTGTTTTCTGTTATGAACTGCAACATAGATGATGCTGCTTCAGCGTTCATCATATCACGGTACTTGAAGTTCTGTTTTAAGCTGTGACTTGAGCAACCATGGGTAGATTTCAACAGTAGTGACGAGATCTTTTTCTGGAAAATCTTCGGAGAATATCTGGAAAGAAGCGACATCAACTAGCCTCGAAGCCACTAAATGATCGGTAAATGAAAATCTGTCATTTACGTGACTAGGTAACGCGTCGCACACTTCCTTTCCTTCTGCCACTCGATTTTCTTGCCTCTTTCTCTTTCGATTTTCGGAAACTTCACATCTGTTAAGTCTCTAATTTCCTGCACAGCAGACGAGAACCGATCTAAGTAGCGTTTTGCTTTTACAGCATCGATTTGTCTGTGTTGCAGTACTTTAAATAAGAGCTCCGCCTGAAAGAATTCCAACCTGAGGGTGAATGCAGAATCTCCAAAGCTGCTAAAAGGCCGCTTGACTCACGTCTTGTTTTGCCATCAATATTATCAAGCAGACTTATTTCCTCTAGACACTGGATGAGACGTTTATTTTCATACACAACATTCACTGAACGAATGTTGCAAATCCAGCATGTAGCTGCTAGCCTCGGAACTCTGTTTTGCACAATTCTGTCAAGTATTTTGGTTCTTTGACAAGATCTTGAAAAAAATGCAGGAAATCCTGATTAGTGTTGAAAAGATGAGCTGTTTATGGCAGCAGCCTTCTGCAAAACAAATTGCATTGATGGGCGTAACAGTGTATATAATATGCATGAGGGTACATAGCTCGTATTCTCGCCTGAACTCCACTTGCACTGCCACTCATAACAGCTGCACCATCGTAACATTGACCTATTAATTTATGTTTCTGCTCTCCTATAAGCTCTAGCAATGCAGTGTTTTATTACCCCAGATATAGCATCAGCATCTTGGGCAACAGGATTGAAAACACCCCAAAA
This sequence comes from Hymenopus coronatus, assembly GCA_030762935.1. NCBI lineage: Eukaryota > Metazoa > Arthropoda > Insecta > Mantodea > Hymenopodidae > Hymenopus > Hymenopus coronatus. Next base: position 168,939,067 of record CM060881.1, on the reverse strand, counting down.
ACGCTCAACAGCCGACCCTTGCATCTCGTATCTGTACACAATAGCGAGTTGTTGCTGAGTAGACACATCCGTTGTTTCATCGGCCATGACTGCTAAGTAATGAGCTACCTTTATTTCTTCTGATATAATTTCCCTGCAGACCGCAAGCATGCAGTCGAGGATGTCATTCTGCACCGTCTTTGAAGTACCTTTGAACACGGTTGCATTTTCTAAGTGTTCTTGTACTGCTATGTCAATAGAGCTCACAAAATTAACAAGCCCACGAAACACCCCGGGATTTTCAGAATTCTCCCGCTCATCATGACCGCGTAGAGCTAGTTCAAATGCTCCACAAAATTTTAAGCAATCAATTAGCCTAGAGAGAATGTACCTATTTTTGTCAACTTGCTCGTGTGTCTCTTTACCGACTGCCTGTAAGCGCTGTCTAGTTGAGTGCTGATATTCACACGACCAAGCATGGCGAATCGAATACATGCGTTCTTATGTGCACGTGAATTCTCATGCTTTTTTATCTTTTCACTGAGATGCACCAGGTCGGCACATCCTACTCTTGTCCAGTTACTCGTCGCATTGGAGCTAAACATAAGACAAGGAAAGCAAAACAGCGAGTTTCTGATACTGCAACCGCAAAGTCATTTGCATGTTGCGTATACATTGTTATTAAATTTACGTCTATAGTCCCGCTTTTGAGTTTTTGTCACATGCTTAGTTACCAAATCGGGCAGTGGACGTCACAGTCGTTTTATTTCTATTTGTTCCTCATATGTAAGTTTTTCATGGCTTCTTAATATCGAGTCCACCGAATTCATGGATACCTTTGAAAAGTCACAAGAATTGAGAACCACGAGGTCACTTGCTCAACACAGAGAACATTGTTGTTAAAATAATAAGCTATGTTTAAAACATGTTAGAAAACCCACACTAGTCTCACCTGTTAATTCATTAAGTATTGTCACAGTGAGTTAATCACATTATACCAGAAATAACTTAGTAAAACTGCAGCACACGCTAGTCTTAAGCAAGCTCTTGCATAAACTGCAAATTATTAAGAAAAATAGCGCCTCATCAAATGCAGTTGCATTTCCGGATAGTTTCAGCTAAATCTCAAAGATAGCAGCACCTCCCGATAATAAACAGAAACCTGGTGATGTTAATGAGAACTAAAGTGCACGATTGCAATGTGCTCATTTCTGGCTGTAAAATTCCGAGCTGTGTTGTTACTCACGCAAGCGCAGAGCTGCTAAACGTTAGTAATACGCTAGCACACGAGGCCTGTGCTACAAGCGTTGTTGCCACATACTCAGGTTCTCGGCTGTGTTCAATCTGAAGAGCAGAGCGCGGTATATTTAAACAAGTGGTACCGGATAGCGCATTTTATTAAATGTTTCCTGATAGAGAAAAAGGAGATTCACTAAGAAATATTGGAGGTTCGCGTGCTCTTGTGCTCCTATACAGCAGCCGCCGCTGAGCAGAATGTTCTTATTACTTAGTTCCTTATAAGTAGAAGGGAATAAGGGAATGCGCTATGCTAAAGTGTTGTCAAATGTTTTAAATGCTATCTTTTTGCGATTGTCATTGCAAATCACTTCTTTGCTTGACCAGGATTAGAACAAAAGAAAAACGGACACTTCCTGTCTGAGAAAAGTTTAAGTACTTCACAATTAAAACCAATAACAAGGAATATCTCGGAAACGGTTACCTCCACAACAAAAACGTAAAAGACATTAATTGTGTGTTTTGTCGTGATGTACATTTTTTTGTGCAGTGAGTTTTTTTCTATCTCTTACGGTTTAGCAGTTAAGCAAACTTCGGCAAAATTCATCCAGAATAAAGAGGTGTTCAGAGGCTATTCCCAAAAAAATAGAGATATACATTTTATTTCGGACATATATAGCTTTAATATACAGGATTTTAATCAAAATCGTTAGAGCCATTTTTAAGAAAATCAAAATTTTCGAATTTCTTTCCATGTAGTTTGTGGTGGGGGGATTTATTTTGAAAATCTTCGTGTTACATCCTTGGAAGACACTAAACCTAAATACCAAGTTTGGTATTTAACGATATTTTAGTTTTGGGGCAATGCTGTCCACAGACACACACACACACACACACACACATGGACCTTTTTTAAAAATGCTTTTTTCGGACTCAGGGGACCCCAAACATATATTTCCGGTGAAATCTCGGTATCGAATTTTTGTGTGCATTACAATACCTTCTCTATCCCTATGTACATTGTACATATGGGGCTAGAGAAAGTAAAAAGTATATAACATAAATTGTGTTTTAACGCAGTCTACATTTTTTGTGTGATAAGCTTTTTCCATCTCTTACGGTTTACCAGTTATGCAAAATTCTGTAAAATTCATCCAGAATAAAGTGGTTTTCAGAGGCTATTCCCAGAAATTTCAAGATATACATTTTCTTTGTCAGGTAAATATCTTTAATATACGATATTTTAATCAAAATCGTCAGAGCCATTTTTTAGAAAATCAAAATTTTAGAAAAAAGTTCCATTACAAGGGTAGTTGGGGGTGGGGGGATTTTCTTGAAAATCCTCGTGTCGCATCCTTGGAAGACACTGAACTTAGATACTAAGTTTGGTATTTAAAGGTTTTTTTTTTTCGGTTTTGAGCTTTGCTGTCCAAAGACACAAACAGACACACACATGGACTTTTTTTTTAAAAAAATGTTTTTTTTTTATTCAGGGGGACCCACAACATGTATTTCCGGTGAAATCTCGGTATCGAATTTTTGGGCGGAATGTAATACCTTCTCTATACAGTATGTAAATAGTAGTGTAGAGAAAGTAAAAATTGTAGGGCTCGTTAAAACACATAATTTATATTAGATGCATTTTTTTCCTGGAGTTGACCGTTTTTAAAGTATTCCTTGTTATATATTTCAGTTTTAAAATACATACTCATACTTTTCTTATACGGGAACTTGTCAATACTTGGCAGTACCACATTTTAAAACATTTGACTGTCGGTTTATTCTAGTGTGTTTCCTTATTTCCCTTCTACCTATTAGGAACCAAGTAATAAAGCCGTCTTTGCTAATGTTTATCTCATTAGCATTATGTAGATAGAAAAATAAGCTTTTTAACAATAATTTGTAACAGAGATGTCGAGATCACATCAGGAAGGTCGAGATTTACTGAAATGTGTTCGGTAACGGATGCTATTTTAAAATACATAAGACACAGACATGCTCCGAAACGTGGATGGCCTTCTGAAATGGGTCGCCTCTCTATTTTCTCTGTTGCAGTAATGGAAAATTGTAGCATGACTTTGTCCAGCTTCAAAGGTGATCTCTGGTGAACGCCTTGTGATTTATTATTGTTTGTACATGACGGTTGAATAAAAACTCCGATGTGTTGCATTTATATAACCTCTTCCAGTGGCGATTCGTGGTCAGTAATTTAGGTACACCGCTCCTTTTATCATCGTTTTTCTTAGTCAGTCATCCCTCGTTATACGCGATCCCATTTAACGCGTCTTCGCTTAAAGCGATTTAAAAATGCTGGTTTTAACACTGTACAAATGACATAAATAGATGCATCTGTTTAAAACTAATTTTTATTTTAAGTTTACCTTGAAAAAGCTCATATCATTATTACATTCACTTTACGCGTTTTTTGTGTTACGTGATAATTCATGAGAACCAATTTTCTTGCGTAATGCGAGGGACACCTGTACACGTAAATTGCTTATTTTAGTAGTAGTACTTGCCAGTTTACTGTAACGTTAGCTCCAACCAACGAGATTTCTTCAGAAATAGTTTCATAACAGCTTGCGTGAAGCTTTCATGAATACCCTTTCAAAGCGTACAAAGTTACTGTTTTTCTATGGACATCATTGACAGAGAGGATAATATTCCTTGGCCCATTGCAGACCAACAGTCAATTTAAAGTGGCAAATGACCGTTCAACAGAAGCTGTAGTTGCTGGTACATTTACAATTAGACAAACTAATTTGTAAACTTCAGGCACAGCCCACACTAGATCTCTTTCGTTCGTAGTTTTCACTATTTCATCAACTGATTTTCCTTCAAAATCCTTGTTTCCAGAAGAGTACACAACACTAAGTTCATTTTTCAGACATACCGAATCAAAATTTGAGCCATAGGTATCCAACAATTTTGAGCAATGGTGAAAAGACGTTCTGTAATTCTTGAATTTTGAGGAATCAAGGAGAGCAAAGAAGTGAAAAATTTCGCAGTCGGAAAACCTATTTTGTATTTGACAGAACACATCATCAAAAATCTGATGTGTTTCATTCACATTACTTTCTCTACATCTCTGAAACAAATTATTGTTAAAAAGCTTATGCTTCTATTTACTTCATATTAATCGAGAAAAAAAAAAAATAGCAGAAATAGTCTTATTACTTGCTTCCTTGTAAGCAGAAGCGACATAAGGGAGTACCATAGGTTAAAGTGATAGTCAAAAGCTAGTTGCTATATGATTGAAGTTCCTTTGTTTGTATGGCAAATTCCTGTATGAGAAAAGCATAAGTTTTTCATAGCTGAAGCCGGAAATAAGGAATATCTAAAAAACGATCAAGACCAGGAAAAGAATGTATATTACATAAATTGTGTGTTTTAACCTGCTCTACATTTTTTTGTGAGGTAAGTTTTTGTCCATCTCTTACGGTTTAGCAATTATGCAAAATTCCGTAAAATTCATCCAGAATAAAGTAGTCTTCAGCGGCCATTCCCAGAAAATTCAAGATATACATTTTATTTGTTAGGTAAATTCTTTAAAATACAATATTTTAATCAATATCGTTAGAGCCATTTTTAAGAAAAATCAAAATTTTCGTAAAAAGTTCCATGTAAAGGGTAGTTGGGGGTGGGGAGATTTTCTTGAAAATCTTCGTGTCACATCCTTGGAAGATACCAAACTTAAATACCAAGTTTGGTATTCAAAGGTCTTTTCATTTTTGAGCTATGCTGTCCACAGACACACACGGACCTTTTTCTGAAAATGCTTTTTTTTTTTTTTTTTTTTTTTGGATTCAGGGGGGCCCAAAACATGTACTTCCTGTGAAATCTCGGTATCGAATTTTTGGGTGGAATGCAATACCTTCTCTAAACACTATGTACATAGTAAGTGTAGAGTACGTAAAAATTTCATTGAATATCCTCCTGAACATAGGTTCGGTAACTTCACTTGGTTTATTGTTCTTCTTTTTCTTTTGTGGGTGTTCATTTATCACTTCAGTACAAATGCTTCACCAAATATTTTGGAACTCTTCGCTTCTTAGCTCTTCTAAACTGTTTCAGTCTGGATTACTTTTGTATGGCAATATGCAATAACCATTTACTTCTCTTGAAATATGTTGAAGAGGATGTCGGTATTAGCAAATATTGCCGAAACGTTTTGAGGAAGAGAGTATCCATCCGAATCAAAAAATAAAGAAACCCTTATGCTTTAACCAATGTATCAGGTTCCCAATCAACATTGTTTTCTAGTTCTGTCAGGAATTCAAAGAATAACACCAGGTTATCTCGTTGCTCTTGTACAGTGTTGATAAGGCATGAATTGAAGTTCCAGCGTGTTGGAGCCGCTTTTGCTAAGCACGCAAAGTTTCCGTTCTTTTAGTGGAATGAGAAAAGAAATTAGAGAGCCCTGATAGAGTTGCACTTATCAATACACATAGCTGTCTATTACAGAACCAAATTCAGGATGTGACAGTAGCAGTGAACAAATAATGCCTGTGAAAATGTCTCTTTTACTTCAGATTGCAGCCCATCTAATCGACCAGACATTACGGCCGCACCAACACATGTCTGAGCGACAAGTATTAAATTCTTTAGCTGTTGTAAGTACATGGATATAAAGTGCTGATCTGTCTGCACTGACGTCTGTAAAGCCCATGAACCTTTCTTGAACTTCTCCCGATTTGTCCACATGGTAGAGAGTTGGGATTTGTTCACTATGTCTGAACACTCGTCTAGAAAAATAGCCACAAAATTAGCGGAGGGAAGTTCTTTTGATACACAGTCAACCAAAACACCCCTAACAGCTTCGATTACATTATTCTTAATGGATGACGAAGTGCCCTGGAAAACTATAGCGTTTTTTAAATGCTCATTTAAATGTTGATCATACGTACTGAGTAAGTCCAATGTTTCTACGTAATTACCTCTATTAGAGGAACTTTCTGTGTCCTCTAGAAGCTAATACCTGCTTCCCTAAGTGACAAACAACAAACAACATCGATATGATATACGCACTATGTACATAGTGTATAGAGAAGGTATTACATTGCACCCAAAAATTCGATACCAAGATTTCACCGGAAATACATGTTTTGAGACCACCTGAATCCAAAAAAAAAAGCATTTTTAGAAACATTTCCGTGTGTGTCTGTGTGTGTGAGACTGTGGGCAGCATAGCTCAAAAACGAAAAGACCGTTAAATACCAAACTTGGATTTAAGTTCAGTATCTTCCAAGGATGCGACATGAAAATTTTCAAGAAAATCCCTCCACCCCCAACTACCCTTCACATGGAAAAATTTTCGAAATTTTTTATTTTCTAAAAAATGGCTCTAACGATTTTGATTAAAATATCGTATGTTAAAGATTATATAGCTGACAAATAATATGTATACCTTGAATCTGGATGAATTTTACGGAATTTTGTGTAACTGGTAAACCGTAAGAGAGACAAAAACTTACCAAACAAAACACACAATTTATTTTATATACATTTTTTTCGTGGAGTTGATCGTTTTTTAGATATTCCTTGTTTTTGGTTTCCGCCTTGAAAAACTTATACTTTTCTCATATAGGAATTTGTCAACTCCTGTCCATACAAACTCGTAGCCACCAGCTTTTGACTATCACTTTAACCTATGGTACTCCCTTATAAGTTTTTTAACAATAATTTGTTACAGAGGTATAAAGAAAGTCATGAATGGAACACATCAGATTCTTTTAGAATTCATTTTTTGCCAGGTGTGTTTTAAAACTAACCATTATATGTTACATAAAACATGCGGAAACAACTGACATCAGAAGTTGTAGCACGACCTGTTACAAAGGTAAAGAAAACCCCCATTCTTTGGACAGTTCCGACACATGGGAAATGTAAGCATACAAGAAACATATATCTATATACATATATGCATACATATACTATTAGCGTAGTAGCGCACCTACCTCTGGCGCGGAGGACTGGGTTCGATTCCCGATACCAGCGTGGAGACTGGGTGTGTGTTCTTCCATCCTCACCATCCCGCGGAAGGGAATTGGCAACACCACCGTGGCATTATCGTTACCTGATCACCGAAGTCGGATTGTGTCTCTTCCACAGCTTGTCCCGGACACTGACCGACCTTCGGGTTAAAAAAACGAGTTTTATTTATGGGCATTTCTTTAACTGCTGTACTTTTCAGCGTCCCATTCTAAATTGGGCGTGAAAGGCCACTTAATTTTGCTCAGAGGCCTCTCAATAGGCCTGAGGTTCTTTTACGTGCCGTAAATCTACGACACGGGACCAACGACTTTACCTCCCTTCCGAAGGAAGCCATGTTAAGGATGTTTACACCGGAAAAAATCCATCGTCCCCTGCCGGGTTTGAAGCCGCGACTTTAGGTATATGAAGTTAGCATGGTAAACATTACACCACACCTTCAGGTTGAATGCTTACCATCAAAGCTCTTATGACTATCCAGATGTGCAAAATTATACAAAATGGAATCAAAATAATCAAATATAAAATTTACTCTGCATATCATTACCTCTATATGATATTTTAATCAATATCCTTTTAGTGAGTTTTCAGAAAATGCAAAATGACGAAATGTATTCTGCTTCAAGGTATCGGATAACCATTAGTTTACATTCTTAACCTTTTCAGTGCTAACATATTTTTATGCGAGAATTACCTGCTTGCTGGGTTAAGGGTGAACAATTGCTAAAAATCCGAAATTTGGTTTTGACCAATAACATATCCCCAAAATTCTGTATATCTTAAGTTGAAGATGCAATAATATGTACTGATAAGTAAACAAAGTAAGTACAGTAATATGTTTCAAAATTTACAAAGCAGGCATACCTGCCCCGTCATCACCCAGGCTTGCCGTACCACCGATTATTTAACCTGGGCCCTCCCCATCCTAAACCACAGACGAGACAGAGCTCCCACCAACAGCATATTTCCGGCCGTGAAATAGAGACTGTTTTAGCGGCAGAGTGCAGCTTGACTCGGACCAAATGACTTGCAGTTTCCCCTTGCTTTATAATTACTCGGAATTAGTGTAAACAGTCCGTGACAGTTGACAAACGCAGGAGAATATGAAATTCTAAGGTTTATAATGGCTCAAACCTACGATCGAGTTAACTAGGATGCTTTTCCGCGATCGAGTTATCTCGACCGTAGCACTGCAAAGGTTAAATAAAACATTTGGTATTGATGCAACTTTTAGATTTCAGTTTTTAATTACGCTGTCCATAGGCACCCAAACGTGTGGAATATGTTAGATCCTCTAAAATGGAAATGCAATGTTATTTATGGAAGCTTTTTAACTGCTGTGGTTCTCAGCGTCCCATTCTATACCGCTTAATTTTGCTCAGAGGCCTCTCTATCACGCTTTAGGTTCTTTTACGTGCTGTAAATGTACGACACGGGACCAACGGCTTTACTTCCCTTCCGAAGGAAGCTATGCTAAGGATTTTTACGCCCAAAAAATCCATCGTCCTCCGCCGGGTTTGAACCCGCGACCTTGGGTATATGAAGTTAGCATGGTAACCATTACACCACGGAGGGCGACTTAGATCCTCTACCTAACATAAGTAAGTTGTATTAAAAGTATTAAACAACAATAAATATGAACCTTTTCAACATTTGTTGTGTAAATTTTAAAAGAATACCCCCTTTAGGAGATTAACCCTCCGACTGCCTGTAAGTTCTATCTTATTATAGCATCGTTTCACGTGTATGTTTTCTAGAAAACTAAGCAGGAGACAGATTTGAAACGCCCCAAAGCGATCAATAAACGGAATCGGTTGAGGTATATGCAATAAGGTAAACCCAAGTTTGTATCTTACTGTGCAGTTGCCTCAAGTATTCTACAGCGCTCTACAACCTGTTAAGCAGGCACATTAATATCGGGACCGCACGCTAACACTGCTCCATTGCCGAAGACAAATATGCTTATTAAAGCGGATAGCTTACACAATTCTATACGCTGGAATCAACTGTTTAATATTACCGCCCCTATGAATATTGTTCTGCGACCTATTTGAGCGCGGTGAAAGGAAGGCAATTATAACAATGGGACTTAAATTACGCTAATATATTGAGAAATATTAAATAATTTCTTGGTTGCGAATGTTTGTTTACAAAAGTGGAGGATGCAATCTATGCCATTAATCCTGGCCAGTATCATTCTGATTACTGGGGTTACTAACGCAAAGAAATATGTCATGGTGCGTGCGTGTCTGGAAGACTCATGGTGAGCCTAGATGTAGCTGCTGTGTACCTACCCTGGTAAGGGTTTCACCACAGGAATGAGGTGAAGGTTGAGGTTTTAATTTTGGAGTTTTCGAGTGTCGGTGTTAAGGAGGTAGGCCCCTCGAGCGGTTGCATTTTCAGGAGCAGCATCCTTTCCTCTGCTCCGCTGGTGTTTATTTTTATTAATTGTGGTGGTGAAATTTTGATAGACCTCTCCCACTGGGAGGGGGGGGGGGAGTGCTTTGTTCAGTTATTACGCTGTTGGCTGGTTTAAAGCCGTTGTTACCGGGGGTGCCCACAAGCCATGCGGGGAACCCGGAACCGCCTCTTTCGGCGTTCAGAGGGTAAGTACTCCCCCAGAGATCTGACAAGTGCGTTCTCATGGTCGCCCAATCTGGCGTAGAAATTTTGAGCCCGGCGCCTAACAACATCTTCCAGATATGGGAGGGCCGAAGCTTCATGTAGTAGCCTCAAAGGGAAACGCCGACATACAGAATATATGGACCGGAGTCCTCTATTCTGTACCCGCTGTAACCAGAGAAGCCAGGAGTCTGCTGCCATACCCCACACTTCGCAGGCATAGAGCATCAGGGGGACTACAAGCGCCTTGAAAAGGCGTAACTTTAAGTGAACCGGCATCTGGGAGGCCAGTACAGGGTAAAGGCAGGCTACCGCCCCCTTCGCTCTGTCCGACGTTCCCCGCACGTGTTCACGAAAAGTTAGACCCTTATCAAGAGTGACGCCCAGGTATTTGATGGAATTCCCCCACTCTATCCTTATGTCATGGTGTGTCTACGCGAGGTGGTTGAGCCCGGAGCGACGCCCCTAGACGCACACACGAAGCAGAGGTACCGCGACGGTCAAGACCTGGTGGTCGGGTCTACAGTCCCTTAAATAAGTTTAGCGGCATCCCGGAAGGGCTTTCCAACATGGTGGCGTTAATAGGCGTGTAGTTTTGATTTTTAATTATTTCGGATTGAATTAAATTAAATTGAGTTTTATTTAGGAACGCTCTTTAACTGCTGCGGTTCTCAGCGTCCCATTCTATGAAAGACCTCTTTATTACGCTTGAGGTTCTTTACGTGCCGCAAATCTACGACATGGGACCAACGAACCCTTAGATTTTTACGCCCTTAAAAATCATTGCCCTTCGCCGGGTCTGAACCGCGACCTTGGGAACCAGAAGCTAGACCTTGAAGGACGACTAACGGAGTAGAGATGCCACACTTTACACTGGAATAGATATCTTGGCGAGTAAATTGAAAGCTCCTTATATCCATAGACTCCTTTTCTGTCAATCGAAATTGTTTCACACACGGACCTTTTTCTGAAAATGTTTTTTTTAATTAAAGCGGTCCTAAAACTGTATTTCCGGTGAAATATCCACATCGAATTTTTGGGTGGAATACTATACTTCTATATCCCTATGTACATACGAGGCTAGAGAAAGTAAAAAAAGGTTACAAAATCAATGTCAGGAAAAACGGTTTGGAGGGAAGCGTTCTTGGATATTTAATTGGTCACCTGTTGAAGCAAAAGCCATTAAAGGTAAAATTTCAACTTAATTTTTGGCAATAACATCAAATGTTGAATTAATTTTTAAAACTTCTGATAACATTTTCGATCACTCTCAGTGTCTGGTAGGCTCGTACGAAGCACTGTTTCTTGTTGCGGTTTAACCGCAGAAATTGTCGGGACGTGTAGGCAGGTTTTTACGATGGGGTGTGTGAAGGATGTAGCGCTAGTTTATAAGCTTGAGAAGCTGTTCCGCTAGCGTCATATTGTGCCAAAATGGTGACCATATTAATTTGATGATGATGGCTGAAGTTTAGAGCCGCACGACTACAGAGCTATTAGCGCCCTAGAAGAACAAGCCGTGTTAAAACCAAAATAAAAGAGCAATAAAAAGGATAAAATACAATCATAAGAATAACTAAAATGACCAATAAAGCTGCCCAAAGACCTTAGGGAGGCTAAAAACTATTACAAAAATCTGATGTGTTCCATTCACATGACTCTCTCTACATCTCTGCAACAAATTATTGTTTAGAAGCTTATGCTTCTATTTACCTCTTGTTAATCGAGAAAAAATTAGCAGAAATGTTCTTATTACTTGCTTACTTGTAAGTAGAAGCGAAATAGGTTAAAGTGACAGACAAAAGCTGGTTGCTATGTGACTGAAGTTCCTTTGTTTGTATGGACAGCAGTTGACAAAAATGTATATTACATAAATTGTGTGCTTTAACGTGCTCTACATTTTTTGTGTAGCAAGTTTTTGTCCATCTCTTACCGTTTAGCAGTTATACAAAATTCCGTACAATTAATCAAGAATAAAGTAGTCTTCATAGGCGATTCTCAGAAAATTCAAGGTATACATTTTATTTATCAGGTAAATATCTTTAATATACGCTTTTTTAATCAAAATCATTAGAGCCATTTTAAAAAAAATAAAACATTTCGAAAAAAATTCCATGTAAAGAGTAGTTTGGGGTGGGGGGATTTTTCTCAAAATCTTCGTGTCGCATCCCTAGAAGATACTAAACTTAAACGCCAAGTTTGACATTTTACCGACTTTTTGTTTTTGATTTATCGTATTCACGGTCACACACACACACGGACCTGTTTCTGAAAATGCTCTTTTTGGTTACAGGGTACCCTAACACATGTTTCCGGTGAAATCTGGTATCGAATTTTTGGGTGGAGTGCAATACCTTCTCTATACACTATGTACAAGTACGTGTAGAGAAAGTAACAAGTAAGCTAAAAGGATAACTAAAACAAAGCTCCAGTGCTGAGGCTAAAATAGTTAAAATCTACAGCTACCATTCCAGGAGCATACCAGAACAATGGAAATTAAAATAAAACTAAGTTGTGACCTTAAAAGGCAGGGACGATAAACATTTAAAAACCCTATCGACCGCTCCCGTATCGTCCAACAAGATCTCTTTAGTGCTGGCCGGGAGTCGTAGAGTGGCTCGTAATCGGGCTGGAGGAGCACATGGCTTGTCCACACTGAGGACAGAAAGGAGCAGGATACCTTTGGAACAGGTAGCTGTGTGACCGATACGAAGACGTGCCAAAACCACTTTCTCACGACGTGATCAGTGTACCGGAAGATCCATTACTACCCTTAGCTTGTTGTTGCGGAGAGCATACCACTCTGCATGCCTTTTAATTTGATGACCACTGATGTTGGGAGGGCCGACTACTTTTGATCAATTTTTAGCTGCTGATTGTTTTAATGCCTTTGTGAGTAACGTTTGGGAACTCGGTAATGACTGATGCAGAGTTCTGTAGATAAATAGTCCCCCCGAGGTCTCACTAGAGCATTCTCATGATTGGCAAATCTGCAGTAGAAATTTTGAGCCTGGTGCCTAATCATATCCTCTGTATGTATATGGAAGTGTCGAGGCATCAAATAATAGCCTCACTGGGAAACGACAGCAGACAGATTAAGTACACAAATTTCTTGTTCTGCATCTGCCGTAACCTGAAAAACTGGGAGTATGCTGCCATACCACACTCTTCACAGACAAAAAGCACCAGAGGAAGAATAAGCTCGTTATAAAAACGTAGGTTTAAGTGGACCGGCATGGTGGAAGCCAGAATAGCCCCGCCTCCTAGTCTGATAAAGCAGTACTTTGATAATAAATAACTAAACAGTTCCGACAAAAACATGGAGACCATGAAATCCTGTTGCTACAAACAAGCTTGAACCGAAGACAATTAAAAATCCTCTTACCAAGCTATTATAAAACCAAAATACATAAATTAATATATCAATTCCCGTTAAATATTCAAATGCGGTGGATAACGAAATTTTAGGTTTTTATTATTTTTAGGCGCGTAAGTAACAGAGGCTCTGATAGGAGAAGTTGGGCATCTGTGCTGCCGGGATACGTCGTGTGGTCATATTTTGCCCGGCTTCAGGGACATCCTGTACCACTCTGGACGAGGTGAAGGTATTACCGTGCTACTGAAAAGATTAATATGAGCGTTATCTTTGTTGATAGAAAGCTCTGATTATTCTGGGAAGTCGCCGACGTTTTGCGTCCACCAATGAGCGCGTCACTTCAGCCAATGAATGCGTAGAAATCACAACTCCACATCTTTCTGTCATTTGTGATTTCTATTGGCTGAAGAGACGCACTCATTGGTAGAAGCAAAACGTCGGCGACTTCGCAAAATAATCAGAGCGTCATCTGAGAGGTTTGAGTAGCACGGCAAGTGTCGGGGAAATAAAGAGGGAAAAGTTCAGTGCAGTCTGTGTGGTTGAATCAGCAGACAGATCACAGACTCAATCACACAGATAACACTGAACTTTTCCCTCTTTATTTCTTACCGAAGTCCTTAACCACAGTACTTCACAACAAATCAACGACCTGGACCGACTGGACGAAAACTTCCCTCCCCTAGGACAAGCCACAAAGAACAACCCGCAAGCAACAAAGCCTTTATTAAGGCCGCCAAAGCACAAAAAATAGGCAAAAATAAAGACACCCGAAACTCCTTTCAACTCATCCTAAAATACCCGGGTGGCAGTCAGGGCCTTGGTCAAGACTGTCACCCGTAACCCTTCTTCACAACCGCTGGGTCGCCTTTCGGCCAGCAGCACTTTAGCGCACTAACGAGGGTGCTCAGCGGAACCTCCCCACTCACCTCGGCAGTGACAGGTTTCCTGGCCAACCAGCCGATGTGCTGCAGCTCTCCCAGCACTGGCCCCAACACTCTATTGGCTTCTTGTAATGCTTGAACTGTGAGAACGTTCAGGGCTGAGTGTAACGTGTTGAACCAGGCCGCTGTCTCATTAGCGTCTGCTGCTCGTAGAACACAACTGTGTACTCCATCTGGCGAGTGAAGTTCTAACGTTCTGTTTTCTGAAAAACAAACAAAGAAAATCTTGTAATGTATTATTATGACCTCACTATTCTTGCAAAACTTCTTCTATCTATTTTTTAACTTTCCATATAAAATTCATAATATATATAAGCTGCCCACCCTGGCTTCGCACAGGTGGTGTGCCGAATGAAAAAAACTCAGACAAAATCTTCCGTTTACAATACGACCATGCAATTAAATAAAATTACAATTAAATAATTTGACAGCACTTTATTGTAATGCCTTGTAATGTACAATTTTGCTTCCGGATAGAAAAAAAAAAATAGCGCCGATAGCTTGCCGACTCTCGAGCATGCAACGTACAACATGCGAAAAACACCACAATTCAAGGTATTTTTCACACACTTCTAACGATTGATCTTGGGATTTATTGCCATTGTGATTGCAAGGCGCTCTTAAATTCAAAAGGAAAGTCGGTTGACATTAGTGGTATTCTTGAAATAAGTATATCCTCGCCTTTGAACTTTCCTATGTTATAGTAACTTAAATTACATTTTTCATACTTTTTTTTAACAGTGAGTTTTGTTCTGCTGCATAATTTGGGCTGATTGATATTGCGTAGTATAATTATTATGCAACATTGAGCTGTAAAATGTATGGCGGGAATCCTGGCAAATCCAATAAATTTAGTGAATTGACGTCTTCACTTGGATTGGTAATGGAATTTATTGACTTAAATGAATGCATTTGTGCATCAATTTTACCCTGAATTTTTACATTCAAATCATCTACATCTACAAGTTGCTGCTAAAATGGCTCATTCGCTCAACTAAGCATAGTTTTTGTAATTTGCACCAATATTAGGAAACGCTTTCGATATTAATTCTTTCTTTGACGTAAAGTGACAAACATTTGATGGAAACGAAATGAGGCCAGTAGAAGTGTCAACAGGAATTTCCCCATTGCCAATATCTAATAATACCTGTGCATCTGAAAAGCGCAATGATTTGCGCAATGTAGCATATATAGTTGGTATTGCGAAAAGGACGAAGTCAGAGCACCCATAAGGTAGTGTGATAAGGATGGCATGCAGTTAACAGCGTGGGCAACCAAGATGTCGTTGGCATAATAAGAGTAATGGCAGAGCATACATAGTGTGGCGGGTGTACGCTGGCATAGGTAATGAATGACATTAAGGAGAAAGTAAAATTCATGCTTCTTCCGAATCTCTTTCTATCCTTTACTCCTACTATTTTCCACTTCTTTCTTTATTTTCTTCTATGTTAAAACAGCCATATCTAAGGCTAACAATGACGTAACTAAAGAGCAAGTAGATCTGGTTGGGCAATTGATCAGCTTTTAATTGATGATAGCTTTGTGTATTAAACTTTTTCCATTTAACCCAAAATATTACTTGATCAAATATATTAAGAGCACCGCAATTGTAGTGTGATGGTGACGTGGGTATCTTCATGTTCTTTAGACAGCTCATGTACCACATAACGTCAAATAACCAACATCTCCAATAGGAAGTTAAACCTAAAATGGATTTCGTCATTTCCCCGCCATTTTCAGATTCCAAGAAGGGTTAATGGTTATGTGCATTGTTTATAACTTGTTCATTTTAAAGAATTACAACAAAAATATACTTATTTTTTTATTTAAATGATGTGACCAAGGGAACGATAGTTAATACATAAGAAATATATTTGATGTTCACAGTTATCTTGCGTCATTGTCTCCATAACCGGGTGCATTCCCTTAGCATTGAAGAAGAAAAATAGAGCAGTAGGTACTACAGCCATCTGTTGGCAAATAATAAGTACGTACTTTAGGTGTTCGTCGCCAGGAAAGCTTCTTTATTTTAAACGATTGTAGTAAGGAAAGGGCAGTTAATACATAAAAATGTATTTGAATTTCACTGCTGCGTCGTATCATCTCGATAAACTGTTGTGCTACCTTATCATTCGATAAACTGTTGTGCTACCTTATCATTCGATAAACTGTTGTGCTACCTTATCATTGGATGGGTAGGAAAAATACCACTATGGCCATCTAGTGGAAAATAAATAAGCACTTATTCTAGCTGTCAGTCGCCAGGAAAGCTTCTTTTCTGCTTTATTTAACAATAGGTGTAAGGAAAGGACAGTTAATATATAAAAATGTATTTGAATTTCATTACTGCATTGCGCCATTGTGTCGATAAACTGGTGCGTTACCTTAATTTTGAATGGGAAGGAAACATATAGCAGTACTACGACCATTTAGTAACAAATAACCGTGATACCACTGCCATCTGGTGGCTATTAACCGAAATGCGCTCGCTTGGCAAGGTTTTTATTCATATTGTGAGATTTTAAATACTTTCCCGTACTATTTTTAATCCTTTTCTTTTCCACAAACCTTGTCGTGGCAATAACGAAAAAAAAAAATGTTCAATTTGATGCAGTCGTTCGGAAGTGATATGTGTACATACATTTCAGCGATTCATTTATATATTACTTTCTCTACACGTACTATGTACATAGTGTATAGAGAAGATATTGTAATGCACCCAAAAATTCGATAGCGAGATTTCAACAGAAATACATGTTTTGGGTCCCCCTGAATCCAAGAAAAGCATTTTTAGAAAAAATGTCCGTGTGTGTATTTGGTATTTAAGTTTGGTATCTTCTAAGGATGCGATACGAAGATTTTCAAGAAAATGCCCCTCCACAAAATACCCTTTACATGGAACTTTTTTTGAAAATTTTGATTTTCTCAAAAATGGCTAACGATTTTGATTAAAATATCGTATATTTAAGATATTTTCCTGTTTGCCATATAAATATCTTTAATATACGCAATTTTAATCAAAATCGTTAGAGCCATTTTTGAGAAAAACACAATTTTCGAAATTTTTTCAATGTAAAGGGTAGTTTGGGGTGGGGGAATTTTTCTCAAAAGTTTTGTGTCGCATCCCTGGAAGATACTAAGCTTAAATACCAAGTTTGGTATTTTACCGACTTTTCATTTTTGAGTTATCGTGTTCACAGACACACTGACACACACGGACCTTTTTCTGAAAATATTTTTTTAATACAGGGGACCCTAAAACGTGTATTTCCGGTGAAATCTGTTTGAATTTTTGGGTGCAATACAATCAATACCTTCTCTATACACTATGCAAATAGTGAGAAAGTAAAAACGCTGAAATTAAATACTAAGTTGAGTTAAGCTGTTCACACACA
Source organism: Hymenopus coronatus (assembly GCA_030762935.1). Lineage (NCBI taxonomy): Eukaryota > Metazoa > Arthropoda > Insecta > Mantodea > Hymenopodidae > Hymenopus > Hymenopus coronatus. The sequence goes on along the minus strand of CM060881.1, from coordinate 168,921,530 downwards.
CACACACACACACACACACACACACACACACACACACACACACACACAAAGGCCTTTATTCTAAAAAGTTTGTATTTGGAATCAGGGAGCCCATAAACATGTTTACAGTGAAATTGCGGAATCGAAATTTTAGGTAGAATGCTCTACTTATGGGTATGCAGCAGAAAATGTAATAAACCATTAATTGCACTTCAAGATTTCGGAATTGCCTACCTTTACAGGCTCAAACTGGAAAATGCTGATCGTCGGTTCCTCAACAGCGGAAAAGTCTAGGATGTTGCAAAATCTGCTGTATATTTATTGTTTCCGTACGTCCGAGATCTGGTAGACTCGTGTTGAGCCTAGGTAAAGTTTCTGTGTACCTACCCTGGTAAGGGCTTGACCACAGGAACGAGGAGGATGGTTGAGGTGTGGTGATTTGTGTGAGGTTTCGGGTGATCATGTTAAGGAGGTAGCGCAACGGTTGCATTTTCAGAAGCAGTATCATTTTCCTCTGCTCCGCTGGTGTTTAGTTTGATTACATTTGTTTATGCTGGAGAATTTTGATTGACCACTTGCAAGGTTGGGAGGGGGGAGTACTTTGTTCAGCTAATTTGCTGTTTGAAGCGGTTGTTACCGGGGTTACCCGCAAGCCATGCTGGGAACCCGATAGGTACCGCCTGTATCGGCGTTCAGTGGGTAAGTACTCCCCCAGTGATCTGCCAAGTGCGTTCTCATGTTCGCCCAATCTGGCGTGGAATTTCTGAGCCCGGCGCCTAATTACATCCTCTACATATGGGAGGGCCGAAGTTTCATGTAGTAGCCTCACTGGGAAAAGTCGACGTGCAGAATAGACTGACCAGAGTCCTGTATTCTGTTTCCACTGTAACCAGATAAGCCAGGAGTCTGCTGCCATGCCCCAAACTTCGCAGGCGTAGAGCATCAGAGGGACCGTTATTGTTTAAAGTGCATTTGTAATGCTTAGATGGCCTATATTAGTGTCATTCAGTATCAGCAGTTTTACTAAAACTAATAGAGGCTATCGAAGTGATAAGGGCAAACTTAATTCCTCATTTTATCAAACAGAAATGTCTATACTTTGTGGTAGTAAAAACTATCACAGAATATACAATAATAATTTGTGTATTTAATCGAATCACTATAAGCGTATAGCACGTTCTGTAACAGAATATAAGTGTTTGGGCACATTTAGTTTGTAAAACCTCTAAAAGGGATAACTAAAAGCCACACACAACTGCAGATCCTTGGAAACCAAATCACACTTAAGCACTTCCGCCTGAAAATATTCTGGGAATAAATACGAATAGGTTAGTGAAAGAGTCATACTTGTTCTCCACCTGCTTACCCTCCTCATATGGAAGGCTTGGGCTCATACGCCTGTTAACGAGCAGATAAGAGGGATTAGCCCTATACCTGGTATGAACTAGAGCAAGTAGAAGAAATGTGATGACGTAGCAATTGCGTGGGAAACCGGAGGACCCGTAGACAACACGCCGGTTCGTGAAAGAATAAAACAAACTACATTACGACACAAGTGTGGTAAGTGCATCTTTGCAGAACGAGGAAGAAGCCTAAAATCACACGACTTTCTCTAACTGTTCTTCTTCTTGCACCATTCTAATCGAAATAAACATTAGCAGAATGTAGGTACTTATTACTTAGTTCCTTGTAAGTAGAAGGGAACTAAATGAATGCACTAGGCTAAAGCGATAGTCAAATGTTTTAAAAGCTATCGACGTGCGATTCACTTCTTTGCTTGGCCAAGAGTAGAACAAAAACAAAACGGGCACTTCCGGAATGCGTCCGTGGACGAGTGGTCAGCGAGCTGACTTCTCACCCGGCGGTCCCGGGTTCGATTCCCAGCTAACGCGGGAAATTTTCCTTCAGCCAGGATTGTTCCCTATCTCCCATAGAGTCGCGAAGTGAGAGTGAATGTGCGTGTGTTTAGTAATAAAAATTGATTAACCTAACGTTGTAAACCCACAGTAATACGAGAAGTTTCACAGGTCAAAGCCCCCGATATCACCATTGAAGTTAGAGGGGGCTATACAAATGAAACAATTAAAAAAACCAAAAAACTTCCTGCCTGAGAAAAGTGTTTTTTAAAATTGAAACCAATAACAAGGAATATCTTGGAAACGATCAGCTCTACAACAAAAAATGCATATGATATAAACTGTGTGTTTTGACGAGATCTACACTTTTTTTTGTGTGGTAAGTTTTTGACTATTTCTTTGGGTTGCAATATTCAATATTCAGGACGAACAGGTCTTTAGAAGCTACTCCCGCAAAATTCAAGATAATAATCATTTTATTTGTGATGTAAATATGTATAACATAAAATATTTAATCAAAATTGTTAGAGTCATTTTTGGGAAAATCAAAATTTTCAAAAATGTATCCATGTAATAAAGGGTAGTTTGGAGCGGGCGGGGGGATTCTCTTGAATATATTCGTGTCGCATCCTTGGAAGATAAACTTGAATACCAAGTTTGGTATTTAACGGTCTTTTAGATTTTAGGCCATGCTGTCCACACACATGGAATATTTTCTTTCTTTTTTTACTTAGGGGACCTCAAAACATATTTCTGGTGAAATTTCAGTATAGAATTTTTGAGTTCAACACAATACCTTCTCTATACACTATATAGAGTACATATAGAAGAACTAAAAATCTGATGTGTTCCATTCACATGACTTTCTCTACATCTCTGCAACAAACTATTGTTAAAAAGCCTATTCTTTTATTTACTTCATGCTAATCGAGAAAACAGCAGAAATTGTCTTATTACTTGTTTCGTTTTAAATAGAAGCGAAATAAGCAGCACAGCAGACTAAAGCGATAGTCAAATGCTTCAAAAGCTGTTTGTCATGTGATTGAATTTCCTTTGTTTTTATGGCCAGGAGTTGACAAATTCTGGTATGAGAAATGTATAAGTATTTTAAAACTGAATCCAATAACACGGAATATTTAAAAAAAACGGTCAACTTCAGGAAAAAATGTATTTAACATAAATTGTGTGTTTTAACGAGAACTGCATTTTTTGTGGTAAGTTTTTTTTTGTTCCTTATGGTTTACTAGTTATGTAAAATTCAGAAAAATATATCCAGAACGAACAATTCTTTAGAAGCTATCCCCGCAAAATACAAGATATACATTTTATTTGTGACATATATATTTATAATATAAAGTATTTAATCAAGATCGTTAGAGAAAATCAATATGTTCAAACATTTATCCATGTAGTAAAGGGTAGCTAGGGGCAGGGGGGGGGGATATTCTTGAAGATCTTCGAGTCGCATCCTTAGAAGATAAACTCGCCCGGACGGACTCTGGATCTCAAAACATATTTCTGGTGAAATCTCGGTATCGAATTTATAAGTACAATACAATACCTTCTCTATACACTATGTATATAGTACGTGTAGAGAAAGTATAAGCACGAGACTATGTTTAATAACACAGAGTATGAATTAAACGCTGAAAAGTGAGAAAATAAATGACTGGGCACTGATAGTGTTTGACCAAACTAGTGAACAACTGAAGTTGTCATGGATATTTGCATGAATTAAAACGTAAGCAAAAGTTAACAAATAAATAGAAGTAAAGACGGTAAGATTCAATGATAAAATTCTATCGGCAACATTAAGCATACATAGCTATAGTTAGAGGATTAAATACAATTCACTGATGTCTGCGATAAAAATGTAAAACGCACAAACTAAGGGAATTTCAACTTGCTACGCATGGTAGCATGAGCACAAGCAATAACAATCTAATGTATTACACTCACATGCCTTTCTCTAGCTGCTCTACAAACAAACTTTTTACAAAAGATTATTCTTTTTTGTACACCAAGCTAATCAAGACAAACAGTAGCACAATGTTCTTATTACTTAGTTCCTTACAAGTAGAAGGCAACTAAAGGAATGCGATACGCTATAGTCAAATGTTTTAAAAACTGTCGTTATGCGACTGTCACAGCAAATCGCTTTTTTGTTTGGCCAGGAGCAGAACAAAAGAAAAACGGATACTTCCTGTCTGAGAAAAGTATAAGTACTTTACAATTGAAGCCAATAACAAGGAATATATCGAAAACGGTGAACTCCACGAAGAAAATATACACGGCATAAATTGTGTATTTTAACGAGATCTGCATTTTTTGAGAAGTAAGTTTTTATCTGTCTCTTACGGCTTACTAGTTAAGCAAAATTCGGTAAAATTCCATCCAGAATAAAGAGATCTTCAGAAGATATTCCCAGAAAAATCAAGACTTACATTTTATTTGGTATGTACATATCTTACATATAAGAGCTTTTTATCAAAGGCATTAGAACCATTTTTGAAAAAATCAAAATTTTCGAAATTTGTAAAGGGTAGTTTGGGGTGGGGGTTTTCTTGAAAATCTTTGTGTCGCATCCTTGGAAGATAGTGAGTGAACTTAAATACCAAGTTTGGTATTTAACGGTCTTTTTGTTTTTGAGCTGTGCTGTCCAAACTCACGCACACACTCACACACATACGGACCTTTTTTTCCCAAAAACGCTTCTTTTGGACTCAGGGGGACCCAAAACATGTATTTCCGGTGAAATCTCGGTATCGAATTTCTGTGTGCAATGCAATAGCTTATCTACCTACTATGTATGTACGTACGCGGTGCATGGTAGAGAGAGCAGAACAGTTCACAATTGTGATATATTCCGCTTAAAACAAGACTGTTTTTTCAAGTTTGGCAGCGAAAATGGATGTAGTTAGTTGACTGTGAACTTTTGGTATGAAGTATGTTGAAGAACGTGAAAGTTTCTTGGTGGAAAGTTGGCAAGAAGTTGGAAAGTTGTGCGGACTAGCCATTAATTCTTCATTTGGCACGTGTCTACAAAACAACCATTTGTTTTCTTGATCGTTTGATGTATATCGTGTGCCACATAAACCTCGACATGACAGAAACGAATCGGTATTTTGCAGACTGTTTCCAAAATTAACAGCTCACCCGCACGACTTGAGAAATGGTTGGGATTGGGTCGATGAAAAAATGAAAATTGAATAAAAGCACCCTTAAAAGACCCTAAAAGGACCTAATAACAAAAATAAAAAAAATAAATAAATAAATAAAAATAAAAAAAAGCTCATGTGTTCCATTCACATGACATCCTCTACATCTTTCACAAATTATTGTTAAAAAGCTTATGCTTCTATTTACCTCACTAATCGAGAAAAAATCAGCAGATACAGCCTTATTACTTGCTTCCCTGTAACCAGAAGCGAAATTTGTTAACGTGATAGTCAAAAGCTGGTTGCTATGGACTGAAGTTCCTTTGTTTGTATGGACACGAGTTGACAAATTCCTGTATGAGAAAAGTATAAGTTTTTAAAGCTGAAAACAATAACAAGGAATATTTCAGAAACGATAAACTTCACGAAAAAATGTATACATAACAATTTCTGTGTTTTAACGTGCTATACATTTAAGTGTGGTAAGTATTTGTCCATCTCTTACGGTTTAGCAGTTATGCAAAATTCCGTAAAATTCATCCAGAATAAAGTAGTCTTCAGATACTATTCCCAGAAAATTCAAGATATACATTTAATTTGTCAGGTAAATATTTTCAATATACGACATTTTAATCAAAATCGTTAGACATTTTTGAGAAAACCAAAAATTTTGAAATTTTTTCCATGTAAAGGGTAGTTGGGGGTGGGAGGATTTTCTTGAAAATATTCGTGTAGCATCCCTAAAAGATATCAAACTTAAATACCAAGTTTGGTATTCAACGGTCTTTTCGTTTTTGAGCTATGCTCCACAGACGCACACAAGAACCTTTTTCTAAAAATACTTTTTTTTTTTTGGATTTAGGGGGACCCAAAACATGAATTTCTAGTGAAATCCCGGTATCAAATTTTTGGGTGGAATGCAATACCTTCTCTATACCCAATGTACATAGCACGAGAAAGTAATAACATAAAATATGATATACAATAACTAGATAATATTGTAATAATTATTATGGTTTTAATCACAGACACACACACATATATTGCAAAAAGAGACTGAAGCTCTTTATTTACCAAGTAACACTTGAACCTCATTCTTTGAAAGGAGTAAAACATTTTTGCTAAAAATAAAAAATTGTTGTTGAATGAGCATACAGAAACAAAAACGTTGGAATAAAAAGTTGATTCTTTTGGCTGAAAATGTAACTCATTGAAAATCATTGTTATTTCCTCAATTCGAGACACATTAGTAAAAATCTGGTGTGTTCCATTCACATGACTTTCTCTATATCAATGCAACAAATTATTGTTAACAAGTTTATGCTTCCATTTATTTCATGCTGATTAGCAGAAATATTCTTACTACTTGCTTCCTTGTAAATAGAAACGAATAAAGGGTCCTTTATAGGTTAAACTGATAGTCAAAAGCTGGTTGCTATGTGATTGAAGTTCCTTTGTTTGTATGGACACGAGTTCACAAAGCCCTGTATGAGAATAGCGTAACTTTTTCATAGCTGAAACCAAAAACAAGGAATATCTCAAAAACAACCAACTCCACGAAAAAAATGTATATAACATAAATTGTGTGTTTTAAAGTGCTCTACATTTGTTGTGTGGTAAGTTTTTGTCCATCTCTTACGGTTTAGCAGTTATGCAAAATTCCGTAAAATTGAACCCAGGATAAAGAAGTCTTCAGAGGCTATTCCCAGAAAATTCAAAATATACATTTTATTTGTCAGGTAAATATCCTTAATATACGATATTTTAATCAAAATCGTTAGAGCCATTTTAGAAAATCAATATTTTCGAAAAAAGTTCCATGTAAAGGGTAGTTTGGGGTGGGGGGATTTTTCTCAAAATCTTCGTGTCGCATCCCTGGAAGATACTTCAAATACCAAGTTTTGTATTTTACCGGCTTTTCGTTTTTGAGTTATTGTGTTCACAGACACACGGACACAGTGACACACGGACACATACACACACGGACCTTTTTCTGAAAATCCTTTTTGGGATACAGGGGATCCTAAAACATATATTTTCGGTGAAATCTCGGTGGAGTGCAATACCTTCTCCTTACACTATGTAGATAGTACGTATAGAGAGGGTAAAAATCTGATGTGTTCCATTCACATGACTTTCTCTACATCGCTGTAACAAATATTTGTTAAAAAGCAATTTCTTTGATCTATTTTATAATAATCGAAATAACCAACAGCAGAAATTGTCTTATTTGTTTTCTTGTTAGTAGAAGGAAAATAAGGGAATACACATGGCTAAAACGATGGTCAAATCTTTTAAAAGCTGGTTACCTTGTTAAAATCCGTTCTATGCAGGGCCAAAAGTTTACAACTTTCTGTGTGAAAAAAGTTTAGGTATTTTAAATCTGAAACAAATAACAAAGAATATCTGAGAAATGGTTCATTCTACGAAAAGAAAAAGAATGTGCAACACATAAATTGTGTGTTTTAATGTGATCTACATTTTTTGTGTATACAAGCTTTTGTATGTTTCTTATGGTTTACCATTTACCCAAAATTCAGCAAAATGGTGGGGGAATTTTTTTTTTTTCAAAATCTTATTGTAATATCCCTGGAAGATACTAAACTTAAAATGCATGAAGTACTTCACAATTCAAATCAACAATAAATAATATCTCGGAAATGGTTAATCCTATACAACTTTTATTTGACATAAAATGTTTGTTTTAACGAAATATACATTTCTCGTGTAGGATGTTTTTGACTTTTTAAGTTATACAAAACTCATTCCCAAAAAATTAAAGATATATCTTACTTCCTCTACCCGTACTGTGTACATAGTGTATAAAGAAGGTATTGTATTGCACCTAAAAATTCAATACAGAAATTTCATCGGAAATATATGTTTTGAGACCCCTTGAATAAAAAAAAAATTTTTAGAAACATTTCCGTGTATGTGTTTGGACAGCATAATTCAAAAACGAAAATAGCATTAAATATCAAACGTGGTATTTAAGCTTGGTATCTTCCAAGGATGCGACACGAAGATTTTCAAGAAAATCAACCCACCCCAAACTACTCTTTACATGCAAAACATTTCCAAAATTATGATTTTTTTTAAATGGCTCTAACGATTTTGATTAAAATCTCGTATATTTAATATATTTATATGACAAATAAAATGTACATCTTCAATTTTTTGCAAATAGTCTCTAAAGAGCTCTTTATTTTGGTTGATTTTTATTGAATTTTGCATAACTGGTAAACCGCAAGAATTTGACAAAAACTTACTACACAATTAATGTAAATCACGATAAAACACACATTTATTGTATATACTTTTTTTCGTGGAGTCGATCGTTTTTGAGATATTCTTTGTTATTGGTTGCAGCTTTAAAAAAACAGGAATTGTCCCCTCCTGTCCATACAAACAAAGGAACTTCAGTGACACAGCAACCAGCTTTTTACTATTACTTTAACCTATCGTACTCCCTTATTCGCTTCTACTCCCAAGGAAGCAAGTAATAAGACTGTTTCTGCTAACTTTTTTCTCGATTAGCATGAAGTGAATAGAACCATAAGATTTTTAACAGAGATGTAGAGAAAGTCATGTGAATGGAACACATCAGAAGTTTTGCTATGTAAACATTTAAATTAAATGGTATTTTAACAAAAGTCGTGAATCCTATGAAAAAAAATCGAAATATAGGAACTTTTTCTATATTTGAATCTGGGTTTGAAAATCTCGTGATTTAAATATACAATTTTCTATTAATCTTAATATTCCGTGTTGAGCATTTCACAAAGCTACACATGGACATTTTTCTAAATTTTATGCAGGGGATCTCAAAACATGTTTTCCGTTTAAATCTCTTGCATACTATGGCCAAGAAAAGAAGTTATATTTGCATTGGAATTAAATCACGGAGTTATTTATTTATTTTTTATTTTTAAGCTTAACGTCCTTTATCCTGGTTGGTCATATCGGACGATGAATGAAATTGGTGAAATGATGTTCAAATGATCCCGGGGTCCATGGAGCTTAAAGTTACTCTTGTCTTCTCAGGATAAGGGAAAACCCCGAAAAAACCCTTATTCGGGTAACTCACCCTAAGCGAGATTCGAACTCGCGACCTGTTGAATCTGAGGCAGACCCGCTACCACCACATTACCCAGGCGGGCTTATCTTAATCTTCTATCTCGTGTTGAGCATTTCCCAAAGCTGCACACGGACCGTTTTGTAAATGTTATGCAGGGGATCTTAAAGCACCTTTTCTGGTTAAATCTCTTGCATACTGTGGGCAAGAAAAGAAGTAATATTTCCATTAAATTGAACCAGGGAATTATTCAAAGCCTTGCTTGTTTGTGTTATATTAATTAATTAAATATCAGTTTATTATTTTGGGTGAGAGGAAAGTTTCAAGTTTGTGAAGCACTAATGTGCGAGCGACACTTAATTACGCTGATGCGACGGCGCCTCGCATCATTACGCTGATTACTGTACCAACTCCCTTCCTGTTTACCCGCTCCCCAGCAACAGTACTGCAATAACAACAAAGATGCTCACAATGCCACGAAACACGGCCTGTCTGTCCCCTTTCTATGTATGCATAAGCTCTAAAGAAAACACCTCACAATAAATTGCAATCTATGGATGATATGGCTTTCCGAGAAGCAGGCTGAAAGAAAAAATCTGATGTGTTCCATTCACACGACTTCTCTATATCTCTGCAACAAATTATTGTTAAAAAGCTTTTGCTTCTATTTACTTCAAGCTAATCCTGAAAAATTAACAGAAATGAGAGAGACCACAGGTTAAAGTGATACTCAAAAGCTGGTTGCCATGTGACTGAAGCTCCTTTGTATGGACAGGAATAATTCTTTTTTAAACCAAAAACCAATTACAAGGAATATCTCAAAAACGACCAACTCCACGAAAAAAATGTATGTAACATAAATAGTGTATTTTAACGAGCTCAACATTTTTTGTGTGGTAAGTTTTTGTAAATCTCTTACGGTTTACCAGTTATTCAAAATGCAATAAAAGTCATCCAGAATAAAAAGGTTTTTAGAGGCTATTCCCTGAAAATTCAAGATCTACATTTTATTTGGAATGTAAATATCTTAAATGTAAGAGATTTTAATCAAAATCGTTAGTCATTTTTGAGAAAATCAAAATTTTCGAAAATTTTTCAATGTAAAGGGTGCTTTGGGTTGGGGGGGGATTTTTTTTGTTTTGAAAATCTTCCTGTCGCATCCTTGGAAGATACTGAACTTAAATACTAAGTTTGGTATTTGACGGACTTTTCGTTTTTGAGCTACGGTGTCCACACACACACACACACACACACACACACACACACACACGCGCGCGCACACGCGTACACACACGCACGCACACACACACACACGGACCGTTTTCCAAACTTACTCTTTTACTTTCTCTACTCGTACTATGTACATAGTGTATAGAGAAGGTATTGTAATGCACCCAAAAATTCCATACCGAGACTTCACCGGAAATACATGCTTTAGGACACCCTGGATACAAAAAAAAAAAAACAAAAAAAAAATGTCCACTTGTGTGTGTGTCTGTGTTTGTCTGTCTGTCTGTGGGCAGCTTAGCTCAAAAACGAAAAGTCCGTTAAATATCAAACTTCAAAAAATGTTGCCGCCAATGATTTCAAATGGGCATTGACGTTGTTTTGAAGATCTTCGTTGGTTTGAAAGTGCTGCCCTCTTAGCCACGTCTTCAGTTCAGGGAAAAGGTGAAAGTCGCTGGGTGCCAGGTCAGGACTGTACGGCGGATGATCGAAAATGTCCCATTGAAATTGTTCAAGGAGCCGATGGGTTGTGCCAGCAGTGTGTGGACGAGCGTTGTCATGGATCAACACAATTCCTGAAGTCAGCATTCCTCTTCGTTTGTTTTGAATAGCTCTCAGCAAACGTCGTAAAGTACGAAGATCTTCAAAACAACGTCAATGCTCATTTGAAATCATTGGCGGCAACATTTTTTGAAGCGGGTATTGCAAAGCTTGTGCACAGGTACGATAAATGTCTCAATCTTTTCGGTGATTCTGTTGAAAAGTAACCATAGGTGTACAAAACTTTTAGTAATAAAAGAATTGTTTTCTAAGAACTTGTCTTTTATTTATTGCCTATCGGAGGTTGACAAAAAAAAAACCGGCCCTCATAGTGAACCATAACATACTACACATCTCGCTGAATTACACAATTTATGTCGTATAATTTTTCTTCGTAGAGTTGACCATTTTTGTGATATTCCTTGTTATTTGTTTCACATTTGAAATACTTAAACTGTTTCACATAGGGCACCTGTCAACCCCTGGGAATGCAAAAAGGGAGAAGGAGAGGTGTAGAGAAAGAGAGAGAGAGAGAGAGAGAGAGCATGGCAAACAGCTTTTAAAAGATCTGACTATCGCTTTAAAGTAGTGTCTTGCCTTATTTTCCTCCTACTTACAAGAAAGCAAGTATTAAGAACATGTCTGCCAATGTTTGTCTCGATTAGCATGAAGTGGATACAAGAACAAATTTACTAACAATAATTTGTTACAGAGATGCAGACAAAGTCATGTGAATGAACCACATCAGATTTTTCTGTTTTAAGCTATAAGCTATTGTAATCTGGATAAAATTTTTGCGCAAAATTTAATAATTTACCTCTGGTTTTATAAAGCAAAAATAAGGCAAGTTTTGTTACAGCCTTTCTGGATAATGTGACAGAATACAAAACGTATGAACAATTACATATCTGTTGTACTTATTTATGTCAAAAAATCTGATGTGTTCCATTCACATGCCTTTTTCTATATCTCTGCAACAAAATATTGTTAAAAAGTTTATGCTTGTATTTACTTCATACTGATCGAGAAAAAAATAGCAGAGATAGTCTTATTACCTGCTTCCTAGTAAGTAGAAGTGAAATAAGGGAGTACCATAGGTTAAAGTGATAGTCAAAAGCTGGTTGCTATGTGACTGAAGCTCCTTTGTTTGTATGGACAGGAGTTGAAAAATTCCTGTATGAGAAAAGTACATGTATTTTAAAGGTTAAATCAAAAACACGGAATAACTCATAAACGATCAATTTCATGAAAAAATGCATATAACATAAATTGTGTGTTTTAACGTGCTCTAGGTACATCTTTTGCGTGGTAACTTTTGGTCCATCTCTTACGGTTTACCAGTTATACAAAATTCCATAAAATTCATCCAGAATAAAGTAGTCTTCAGAGGCTATTCTCAGAAAATTAAAGATATACATTTTATTTGTGAGGTAAATATCTTTAATATACGATATTTAAATCAAAATCGTATGAGCCATTTTTTAGAAAATCAAAATTTTCGAAAAAAGTTCCATGTAAAGGGTAGTTGGGGTGGGGGGATTTTCTTGAAAATCTTCGTGTAGCATCCTTGGAATGTACCAAACTTAAATACCAAGTTTGGTATTTAACGGTCTTTTCGTTTTAGAGCTATACTGTCCACAGACACACACGTACACACGGACCTTTTTCTAAAAATTCTTTTTACTTTCTGTACACGTACTATGTACATAGTGCTTCTCTATACACTATGTACACAGTAGGTGTAGAGAAAACAAAAATCAAGTTTGGTTGATTCGTTTTTCATTGGTATTGGCAGCGCATCAACTTGAGTTATTGATGAGTGAAGGGGTTGAACTCCTTCAGCCTTGTCCCCTCCCGCCCTCTCTGCCGAGAGCAGTATTATCTGGATTACCGCAAAGCCTGTCACAGCAAAATAATGAAAACCATGCTCGGTGTAGTTTTAATTTATTAACTAGCTTTCAAAACCGCACAACAATGATTTCACTTACTGCCTTCCACATTTTAATTGCATTTCTGAATTCCCTCGCTTGTGTGAACGTTCAAACATGAAAGGCAAATAACATCACTAAATTAACGCTCTTTTTGCAAACAAATATCAGCAATTTCACTCTTTCCTTTGTATCTAAACTGTGGCAATTATATCCGTTTGTTTCGGACTGTCATGAAAGGTCTGTTTCCCCTTTCTTTTCAAAATGCTGTCTCACGAACCGCACAACAAACGCTTAAGGGCACGTGGATATGTCTGCACAACTAATTGGAGTGCCAAACTATACGAGTTAAAAGACTCTAGCATAAATCTGTCAATATGGAGTTGCAATCATTGTTTTACAAAACACATCTATGTATTCCATTCACATGACTTCCTTTGCATCTCTGTAACAAATGATTGTAAATAAGCTTATGCTTTTATCTACTTAATCCTAATCGAGATAAACATTAGCAGAAACTGTTTTCTTACTTCGTTCCTCATATGTAGAAGGGAAATAAGTGCATACGCTAGGCTACACCGACAGTCAAGTGTTTTAAAATGTGGTTGCTATGGGATAGAAATCCGATTCTTTGCGTCGTCAGATGTTGACAAGTTCCCGTATGAGAAAAGTATTAAGAAATTCAAAGCTGAAAACAATAACAAGGAATAGCCTGCCTGGGTAGTGTGGTGGTAGCGTGACTGCCTCACATTTAAAAGGTCGTGAATTCAAATCTCGCTTAGGGTGAGTTTTTTTTCGGGGTTGTACCTTTTTCTGAGTCGACGAATGTCGAGTAATTTTAATCTCCATGGTCTCCGAGATCATTTGAGCATCGTTTCACCAATTTCATTCCACTTCCTATATGACCAACCAGGTTAAAGGACGTTAAAAACTAAAAACTAAAAATCAAACAAGGAACCAAAAATGTCAATATCACGAAAAAACTGTATATAACATAAATTGTGTGTTTTAACGTAATCTGCATTTTTTTGTCTATATCTTACGGTTTACCAGTTATGCAAAATTCCGTAAATTTAACCCAGAATAAACATGTCTTCAGAGGCTATTCCCAGAAAATTGAAGATATACATTTTATTTGTCATGTAAATATTTGAAGTATAAAAGATTTTAATCAAAATCGTTAGATCCATTTTTGAGAAAATAGAAAATTTCGATATTTTTTCTCTGTAAAGGGTAGTTGGGGGTAGGGGGATTTTCTTGAAAATCTTCGAGTCACATCCTTGGAAGATACCAAAATTAAATACCAAGTTTGGTATTTAACGGTCTTTTCGTTTTTGAGTTATGGTCTCCACAGACACACACACACACATACGGACCTTTTTCCAAAAATGCTTTTTATGGATTCAGGGGGAGCCAAAACATGTACTTCTGGTGAAATCTCGGTATGGAATTTTTTGGTACAATACAATACCTTCTCTATACATTATATACATAGTACGTGTAGAGAAAGTAATAAAAGAAACTACGCCAGTGCTTTACTTCTGCAATCTTCTGACACTTCATTTGTGTGAGTGCATGTTGTTAGAATTCAATCACGCCTGTGGCGCCTCTACGTCTTGGGAAGTGCTTTAGCCAATCAGGATAAAGCAAACGCGGAGAAACGCCTTTTGATATGCTTATATCGGAATACACTCAGTTGCCAGATTGTGCGATTTGGGCTACTAAGAGATGGATTTTCCGACCGATTTTTACTTTCTCTATACGCACTATGTACATAGTGTATAGAGAAGGTATTGCACTCCACCAAAAAATTCGCTACAGAGATTTCACTGGAAATATATGTTTTAGGATCCCCTTTATCCAAAAACAGCATTTTCAGAAAAAGGTCCGTTTGTTTAAGTGTGTGTGTGTGTGTGTGTGTGTGTGAACACGATAACTCAAAAACAAAAAGTCGGTAAAATACCAAACTTGGTATTGAAGTTTAGTATCTTCCAGGGATGGGACGCAAAGATTTTGAGAAAAATCCCCCCACCCCAAACTGACCTTTACATGCAGCCTTTTTTGGAAATTTTGATTTTCTTAATAATGGTTCTAACGATTTTGATTAAAATTTCGTATATTAAAGAGATTGTTACCTGACAAATAAAATGTATATCTTGAATTTTCGGGGTATAGTCTCTGAAAACTACTTTATTCTGGATGAACTTTACGAAATTTTGAATAGTTGCTAAACCTAAGAGTTGGACAAAAATTTACCATACAAAAAATGTAGAGCACGTTAAAACACACAATTTATATTATATACATTTTTTTTTCGTGGTGTTGATCATTTTTTTAGATATTCCTTATTTTTAGTTTCATCTTTAAAAACTTACGCTTTTCTCATACAGGAATTTGTCATTCCTGTTCATACAAACAAAGGAACTTCAGTCACTCAGCAACCAGCTTTTGACTATTTATTTATTTCGCTTCTACTTACAAGGAAACAAGTAATAAGAATATTTCTGCTATTTTTTTCTCAATTAGCATGAAGTAAATAGAAGTATAAACTTGTTAACAATAATTTGTTGATGAGATATAGAGAAAGTCATGTGAATGGATCACATCAGATTTTTAATTGAGGTGATTTGCGCATTTTTGGGCTATTTCTGAAATCACGAAAATAATTTAAATGTATCCCTTGGAAAGTATATTTACATTGTTTTACAAATTAAGTAATATATTAATGGTATTCGTTAAGTCACTAGTGCTGTGAAAATAGTGTACACTATTTTCCTTGTTATCTTTTCATCGTTACGTCGCTATTAATGCAGTCGCTCCGAGTTCAAGAGAACTGTTTGAATCAAATACACCAGTTTAATGCAAATATATCTTAATATTATATGCAGGATATTAGTTTTTGAGCAATACATTGATACTGTATCTGCAGTTTAAATGCTATATATACTGGAGGTGGGAAATTTTCTCCAGGCGATATTATTCCATATCCCCCCCCCCCCCAAAGTCTGGAAATATTGATGGGAGTGTGGGTAATCTAATGAATAAAATCCAAAGAGAAACAGAAACCAACTATAACACTACACGAGGTAACACCGTTGCCGATGGTTAAATCTCTTGTCTCTCACCTAGGCGGCCCTGGTTCGATCCCAAGCGACTCTATGTGAGATTTGTGGTGGACACAGCGGCGCAGGGGCGGGTTTTCTCCGGGTTCTTCGGTTTCCCCTGCACCGGTGCTCCATCACCATCCCATGTATCAACAGTGCTATTGCCAGTGGTGCCACAAGTAGTAAAAGCTGGCGTTAAACACTACCAAAAAAAAAAAAAAAAAAAAAAAAAAAAAAAAAAAAATCCGATAAGCAGATTGATCCAAAGAGAAATCCTGTAGATATGACTTTGCAGTTCCGAACCGGAAATAAATAAATACATGGATTTAGTGGGTTTCTTGTGATATAATATTTTTTTATTGTAAAGTTTGCAACTAAGAGCCAATAGTCTGACCGTAAGAAACATGCAGTAAAAACACTAACAAAATTTTAAACCAAATCTTAGAGACGTTTTTCAGGGGGGACGGGCCCTAAGAAAATTTGAATGTGAAATTGGGCGATTTCAATGTGAATTTGCAATTTTTAAAATAATTCTGGTGATATTTTGTGAAATGAATCTGGGAACCCTGAATACACTTAGAAAGACGTTAAAGAATTGTACTTAACCCTTTGTTGTCTGTCGGTACCTATAAGTTTCGTTTGTTTTAAGCGTAACTATACAAATAAACTATACAAACTAACTCTTAGAGTTAATTTCATGTTATAGTAACCTTCAACCATAAACAGCAAGAAATCAGGACTGGTTTATACTGTAAAAATGTATACAATATTTGCCTTAAAACTGCAGCGAGTTTCTTTAAAATAAATAAAAGAGTAAAACCCACATAATTACAGTCAAATGTAACCCCATTAATTTGCAAGCATCACACCGATTATTTTACTTGGGCTCTCCCCGTCCTTTACCACAGTCACTGGGATTTGAACTTGCAACATTTGGCTTTGAATGGATGGTCAGTCCATTTACCTATCACCTAACACTCATGGCCATTTGAACCGCTATTTTGGTAGAGCCTTTGGCAGGATTATGAAAATTGGTTTAGAAGAATTTAAAGTTTTAATTGGGAAGAAAAAGATTAATAAAGGATCTACATTTATTTTCATTTCTATTTTCTCTCTTATTTTATATAATTATTTTATAGGTTATTCCCATATATTTTTACTAGAACTCCAGTTTTAAACTTGAATAAAAGGTAAAACGGCATATGTAGTATAATAATGCAGTCAACTAAAGGTTAGCTACAAGTGGAGTTGAAAATCTTAGTCAAAATTTGCTGTATCAAATGTTTACCTTCTCCGCTAAGTATAATACGCAGGGAGAGCATTGTATTCCAACAAACATTCGATACCGACATGCGTGTTATAATAAGAGACCTCCATACCCCCCCCCCAAACAATTTTACTTTCTCCACCTGTACAAATTACTCGTACACAGTAGCTGAAGAAGGTACCTTTTGCATTCCACCAGCAAATCTGATACTCAGATTTCACCTACAACTCTCTACAACTTGCAAACAAATTGTTAAAAAGCTTATGCTTCTATTTACTTCATGCTAATAGAGAAAAATTTAGCAGAAATAGTCTTATTACTTGCTTCCTTGTAAGTAGAAGCGAAACAAGGGAGTACCATAGGTTAAAGTGATAGTCAAAAGCTGGTTGCTATGTGACTGAAGTTCCTTTGTTTGTGTGGACAGGAATTGACAAATTCCTGTATGAGAAAAGTAGGTATAAGCTTTTTTAAAGCTGAAACCAATAACAAGGAAGTTCTAAAAAACGATCAACTTCACGAAAAAAATGTATATAACCTAAATTGTGTGTTTTAAAGTGCTCTACATTTTTTGTATGTTAAGTTTTTGTACATCTCTTACGGTTTAGCAGTTAAGCAAAATTCCGTAAAATTCATCCAGAATAATGTAGTCTTCAGAACTTCTCAGAAAATTCAAGATATACATTTTATTTGTCAGGTAAATATGTTAAAAATGGATATTTTAATCAAAACAGTTAGTCATTTTTCAGAAAATCAAAATTTTGGAAATTTTTTCCTCTTAAATGGGATTTTCTTGAAAATCTTCGTGTCGCATCCTTCAAGATACCAAACTTAAATACCAAGTTTGGTATTCAACGGTCTTTTGAACTATGCTTTGCAGATACACACAGACACGCACACATACGGACCTTTTTCCAAAAATGCTTTTTTCGACTCAGGGGGATCCAAAACATTTATTTCCAGTGAAATCTCGGTATGGACTTTTTGGGTGGAATACAATACCTTCTCTATACACTATGTACACAGTACGTGCATAGAAAGTAAAAACGAAAGGTCAGTTAAGTTCCAAACTTGGTATTTAGGTATCCTTTCAAGGATCGACACGAGGATTTTCCGTAAAGACCCCCTCATCCCAAATCTAAGATTTTTCGGTATTTTCGATTCTGTCAAATGATTTTGATTAAATACCTTAATGTTAAAGACATTTACAACACAACACGTATATCTTAAATTTACTGGAAAATAGTGCTCTTCATTTTAGATTACCTTGGCATAGCTGATCAACCGCAAGAGGCTCACAAATGTCGATCCACAAAAAATTTAGATGTTAAAACACGCAATTTATATAATTTAATTTGCTTGAGTTAATAACTTTCCTAGATGTGTCTTATTAATGGTTTACATTTTGTAATGATTATACTTCTCTCACATGGGGGGTCGTCATTCGTTTTTCATTTTATTTTTTCTACAACGTGCTATCTTTATAATAGGTAGAGAGGTAATCCGATGCCGAGATTTCACCAGAATATACATTTAGAAAATAAAAAACCATTTTTACTTTCTTTATACTTAGTGTGTAGAGAAGCTATTGTAATGCACTAAAAAATTCGATACCGAGATTTCACCGGAAATACACTTTTAGGACCCCCTGAAGAAAAAAAAAAGTTCATGTGTGAGTGTGTGTGTGTCTGTGGGCAGCATAGCTCAAAACGAAAAGTTCGTTAAATACCGACTTCGTATTTAAGTTCAGTATCTTCCAAGGATGCGACACCAAGATTTTCAAGAAAATCCTTTTGCATGGAACATTTTTCGAAAATTTTGATTTTCTCAAAATGGCCTTAACGATTTTGATTAAAATATCGTATATTAAAACTGTTTATATGCCAAATAAAATGTATATCTTGAGTTTTCTGGGAATAGCCTCTAAAGACCTCTTTATTCTGAATGAATTTGACTGAATTTTGCGTAACTTGTAAACCATAAGAGATAGAGAAAAACTTACTACACAAAAAATGTAGATCTCGTTAAATCACACAATTTATGCCAAATACGTTTTTTTTTTCTTCGGTGGATTGACCATTTCTGAGATATTCCATGTTATTTATTTCAGATTTAAAATACTTAAAACTTTTCTCATACTGAAGGTTGTGAACTCTTCGACACTGGATAGAGACGGATTTCAACCACTTGGGAATCAGCTTTTAAAATATTTTATTATCGTTTTAGCCTAGTGTATTCTGTTATTTTCTTTCTACTTACAAGAAAACAAGTAATTAAGAACATTTCTGCATACTTTTTACTTTCTCTAGCACCATATGTACAATGCACATAGGGATAGAGAAGGTATTGTAATGCACCCAAAAATTCCGATACCGAGATTTCACCGGAAATATATGTTTTGGGGTCCCCTGAGTCCGAAAAAAACATTTTTAAAAAAAGGTCCATGTGCGTGTGTGTGTGTGTGTGTGTGTGTGTGTGTGTGTGTCTGTGGACAGCATAGCCCGAAAACAAAAAGACCGTTAAATACCAAACTTGGTATTTAGGTTTAGTATCTTCCAAGGATGCCACACGAAGATTTTCCAAAAAAAATCCTCCCTTCACAAACTACCCTTTACATGGAAAAATTTTCGATTTTTTTTTTGTTTCATTTATATAGCCCCCTTTAACATCTAAGGTCATATCGGGGGCTTTCCACTTGAAACAACTCGTTGTCTGTAGGCTCTTTTACGTTGGTTTAAATCATCGAAATGTATATCTCGAATTTTTTAGGAATATCCTCTGAAGACCTTTTTATTCTGGATGAATTTTGCTTAACTGTTAAACCGTAAGAGATAGAAAAACACTCCCCACACAAAAAATGTACATCACGACAAAACACACAATGTATGTCCTTTACTTTTTTGTTGTGGACGTAACCGTTTCCGAGATATTCCTAGTTATTGGTTTCAATTGTGAAATACTTAAACTTTTCTCAGGCAGGAAGTGTCCGTTTTTCTTTTGTTCTACTCCTGGCCAAGCAAAGAAGTGATTTGCAATGACAGTCGCATAACGATAGCTTTTAAAACAGTTGACAATCACTTTAGCATAGGGCATTCCCTTATTCCCTTCTAATTATACGGAATTAAGTAATAAGAACATTCTGCTGATATTTATCTCGATTATCGTTGTGTACAAAGAAGAATAATCTTTTGTAGGAGGTTTGTAGAGCAGCTAGAGAAAGTGATGTGAATGGAGCACATGAGATTTTTTATGGTTATTTATTGCTGCCCATTGAGAAGTGACAGACGTACATGAAAGATCCGATCCATGAGTTCTCAGGACTTTGCATCATGGGAAGATATCTTGGCGTGCTAATGATGGGGTCATGTCACGTGACTGCAATCTGAGTAAGGACATTGTCACTGCTGGTGTAATTAGTCCTGTCGACACAGCCATGAGATGCAAATATGAAATAAAAGACTGTCAAGATTGTGCTGCTTCAGTGCTTCCTTTCCTCGCAGTCGTTATATTCATTGCAATCGATAAGAATGAGAACCATACGTCAGACCTCTTCACTTAGCTCACAGCAGGTTGCATCGCTAGCAAAGTTGAGAACGCATTCCTGTGCATCATTTGTTTTAACAGCGATATTCCGATTGTGTTATAAAAATCTGAAGTGTTCCATACACATGACTTTCTCTGCATCGCCATATCAAATTATTGTTAAGAAGCATATACTTCTATCAATTTTATGATAATTCAGATAAACATTAGCAGAAATTATCCTAAGTACTTGCTTCCATTTAAGTAGAAGGCAAATAGCGGAATATACTAGACTAAAACGATAGTGAAATCTCTGAAAAGCTGGTTGCCATGTGGTTGAAATCCGCTTCAATGCACGGCCAGGAGTTTACAACTTTCAGTGTGAGAAAAGTTGAAGTATTTTGAATCCCAAACAAATAACAAGGACACAACAAAAACTTTTAAGGACATAAATAGTGTGTTTTAACGAAATCTACATTTTTATGTAGTAAGTTTCTGTCTACCTATTTTGGTTTACCACTTACGCAAAACTCAAACAGAATAAAGAGGTCTTCAGAGGCTATTCACAGAAAATTCAAGATATACATTTTATTTGGGATGTAAATATCTTTAATATACGGGATTTTAACCCAAATAGTTAGAGCCATTTTTTAGAAATTCAAAATTTTCGATAATTTTTCTATGTAAAGGGTAGTTTGTTGTGGGGGGGGGATTTTCTTGAAAATCTTCATGTCGCATCCATGAAAAATACCAAACCTAAATACCAAGTTTGGTATTTAACGATGTTTTTGTTTTTTTAGCTATGCTGTCCACAAACATACACACACGAACCTTTTTCTAAAAGTGCTATTTTCGGACTCAGGAAACCCCAAAACAGTATTTCCGGTGAAATGTCATCGAATGTTAGAGTGGAATACAATACCTTCTCTATCCACTATATACAATGTACATGCGAGCTATAGAAGGTAAAAATCGGTGTGTGCTGCACTCTTACAGGTACATAACATTTTTACAAACGTTTGTTGTTCTAAATACTACTACTTATTTAGATAAACCGTCAATTCACATTTACTTATTTTTACTCTTACTACTTTCGCTTCTACTTACAAGGAAACAAGTAATAAGACTATTTCTCGATTAGCATGAAGTAAATGGAAGCATAAGCTGTTTAACAATAATTTGTTGCAGGGATGTAGAGAAAGTCATGTGAATGGAACACATAACATTTTTTACTTTCTCTAGCCCGTATGTACAATCTACATAGAGATAGAGAAGTATTGTAGTCCACCCAAATATTCGATGTCGAGATTTCACCGGAAATATATGTTTTGTGGTCACCTAAGTCCGAATAAAACATTTTTAGAAAAAGATCCGTGTGTGTGTGTTTTTTTTTTTTTTTTTGGTAGTATTTTACTGCAATGGCACCGCAGGCAATGACACTGATGATGCATGAAGATGGAGCCCCGATGGAATGTGATGGCGGGGGAAACCGGAGAATCCGGAGAAAACACGCCCCTGCGCCGCTTTGTCCACCACAAATCTCACATGCGGTCGCTTGTAATCGAACCCGGGCCGTCTAGGTGAGAGGCGAATGGTCTGACCACTCGGCCACGGCGCGGCCTGTGTGTGTGTGTGTGTGTGTGTGTGTGTGTGTGTGTGTGTGAATAACGTATCTCAAAAACGAAATGACCGTTAAATACCAAACTTGGTATTTAGGTTTAGTATCTTCCAAGGATACCACACGAAGATTTTCGAGTAAATCCCCCCACTATACACTACCTTTAACATGGAAAAGTTTTCGAAAATTTTGATTCTCTCAAAAATGGCTCTAACGACTTTGAATAAAATCCCGCATATTAAAGCCAAATAAAATATATATCTTGAATTTTCTGGGAATAGCCTCTGAAGATCTCTTTATTCTGGATGAATTTTGCTGATTTTTGCATAACTGCAAAACTGTAAGTGATAGACAAAAACTTACTTCACACAAAATGTAGATCTCGTCAAAACACACAATTTATGTCCTTTACGTTTTGGTTGTGGAATTAACCGTTTCCAAGATATTCTTTTTTATTAGTTTCAATTGTGAAGTACCTATACTTTTCTTGGGCAGGAAAGTATCCGTTTTTCTTTTGTTCTACTTCTGGCCAAGCAAAGAAGCGATTTGCAATGACAATCGCATAACGAAAGCTTTTAAAACATTTGACTACCATTTTAGCCTAGTGCATTCCCTTGGTCCCCTTCTACTTAAGCAATAAGAACATTCTGCTAATGTCTATCTCGATTAACATTGTGTTGATACAAGAATAATCTTTTGTAAGAAGTTTGTAGAGCAGTTAGAGAATGTCATGTGAGTGTAATACACAAGATTTTTTCGTGGTGCTATATAATACATAAAGTAATATTGAGACTTTTAAAGAGCAAATCACTCCAATTCCTGCTCTTGCATGACTACTCGTACAAAAGCTTATTTTTCTATTTCACGTGTATCGATATAACCATTCGCAGAAATGCTTTATTACATACTTCACTTGTAGAAGCGGGGATAAGAGAATAAACAAGGCTGAAGTGATAAATGTTTCAAGAACTGCTTGCTAAGTGATGCATTGACATTCCGTTCTCTTTACTTGACCAAAAGAAACAAAAATCCGATGTGTTCCATTCATATGACTTTCTCTGTATCCCTGCAACAAATTATTGTAAGAAAGGTTATGCTTCAATTTACTTAATGATAATCGAGAAAAAAAATTAGTAGAAATAGTGTTATTACTTGCTTCCTTGTAAGTAGAAGCGAAATAAGGGAGTAGCATAGGTTAAAGTGATAGTCAAAAGCTGGTTGCTATGTGATTGAAGTTCCTTTGTCTGTATGGATAGGAGTTGACAAAGTTCTGTATGAGAAAAGTATGTTTTTTAATTTCAAGAAAATTCCCCCCCCCCCTCCAAACTAACCTTTACGAGTTATTCCTTATTTTTGGTTTCAATTGTGAAGTACTTATACTTTTCTTAGACAGGAAGTTTTCGGTTTTCTTTTGTTCTACTTCAGACCAAGCAAAGAAGCGATTTGCAATGACAATCGCATAACGATAGCTTTTAAAACATTTGACTATCACTTTAGCATGGCACGTTTCTATAGTTTCCTTTTACTTATAAGGGACTAAGTAATAAGAACGTTTGCTAATGTTTATCTCGATTAGCATTGTGTAGAAAACAGAACAATCTTTTGTAAGAAGTTTGTAGAGCAGCTAGAGAAAGTCACGTGAGTGTAACACATCAGATGTTTTTGTTGCCCCACCTAAAACCCATCATAAGCTGCAATGCTCAAGTCTCCAGCCTGTTACCTTTGGAATATTTTATTATTGCCTATCTACAATAGCGTTAACTTGTTTGCAGTTTTATTGAGTTTTTTTTTCGGTTTTTGTGTGTCAGATCACACTACATTCACACCCTCACTCATATTTCCAGACTGTGGGGAGGATAGGAAATAACCCTGCATAGAAAAAAGTTCCCAACCCCAATCGAGAATCGAACCAGGAATCTATCACACAGCAGGCTGATGCTCTACTGACTGAGCTATGGAGCCTGCCAGAAATTCCTTTTACTTTCTCCACATGTACTATGTACATAGTGTATACAGTAGGTATTGCATTCCGCCCAAAAATTCCATACCGAGATTTCACCGGAAATACGTGCTTTGGGTCCCCCTGAATAAAAAAAAATATAAAAAGGTCTGTGTGTGTGTGCGCGCGCGCATGTGTGTGTGGACAGCATAGCTCAAAAACGTCAAGACCGTTGAATACCAAACTCGGTATTTAAGTTTGGTATCTCCCAAGGATGCGACACGAAGATTTTCAAGAAAATCCCTCCACGACCAACTACCCTTTACATGGAACTTTTTTCATAAATTTTGATTTTCTCAAAAACGGCTCTAATGATTTTCATTAAAATATCGTATATTAAAGATTTTACCTCACAAATAAAATGAATATATTGAATTTTTTGGGAATAGCCTCTGTAGATAACTTTATTCTGATATGGGTCCAAACTCAGACGTAACGTAGCATAACCGCAAGCGTGAGGGAAGACCATACACAATGCAGTCGTAAGCGTGACGTTCTTGCACGGGTTTCTGGATCTGTAAATTGCGTACATATGGATATCTTCCAAGTTTTTCGCAAGTTTCAACATAGCCAACAATACAACATATGAATTCACTCAATCTTTTACAAATAAATGTTATAAAACTTACATACTAACAACTGACGCCCGCAGCAGTGACGTCACAACAATTGCTCATTCAAAATGATTGAAAATAGAGACCAGAAAGTGATAAAGCTATACATTTAATGAACTAAGAATTATCTCTCTGCGTTTTCGATATATGAGAACCAAAAATCGACATAGATGATAGTTACATCCATTAAATCAAAGAAGGATTCGCAAGCAGACTGTCATAACTTCTTGAGGGAAATTAGAGATGGCGCGGCACGGCCAAATAGACCATGGATATACGGCAGGCCATGTAAAATCTTGCAGTGCGATATTTGTTATTGAATTCATAGGAAATGCATAGAGAAAAGAAGCAGAATTCCTCCTCTTTGCACGCAACGCAAGGATAAAGTTTGGAGTTTGCAAACTCTTGCGTTGCGTCTTGTGTCTATGTTCATGCTTACATTAAATAACACGAGTCCAAACTCTTGCGCTTGTGAATGTAGCTTTAGTGGTAAGGAATGAAACATATTTTTTGTTGGATTCAGAATGCCGTGTTTCTCCCTGCAGCATTTTAAGCATACGAACTTTTCTCCGTGTTTCATTGATCTTTAGTTTTAAGCTTTTGCTTTTTAAAGGATGTTCGACGAGGCGGATAGCAGATGTCAAACCCACTCCCCTCCCTACTTTGACTATTAACGCATGCAATTCTTCACTAATCGCTGTTCTGCTCTTTGAAATGCTCGCGACATCCATTCTCTTGCGGAGCAAAATCATCACGGATATGATCGATTTCACTACATCCTTAGGGCTTTCATTCTGCTGCAATTACGGAGCTCTTTTCCTTTGGAAGTTGCCAACAAAATGATCTGAAATAACACTTTCTCCTCTCACATGTTACTCATGCTTATCAAAGCTATTAAGCGCGATTTTAAAAGAACGAAAAAAAAATTATGTATTTCATTCACATGACTTTCTATACGTACAACAAATTATTGTTAAAAAGCTTATTCTTCTATTTACTTCATGCGAATCACGAAAACATTAGAGAAACACTCTTATTACTTGCTTCCTTGTAAGTGGAAGAGAAATAAGGAAGTTAATAAGAGAGAAATAGGTTGAAGTGATAGTCTAAAGGTGGTTGATATGTGACTGAAATTCCTTTGTTTCTATTGACAGTAGTTGACATTCCTTTATAAGAAAAGTGAGAATATTTTAAAACTGAAATCAATATTTCGAAAACGATCAACTCCACGAAAAAATCGCCCTTCGTGGTGTAATGGTTACCATGCTAACTTCATATACCCAAGGTCGTGGGTTCAAACCCGGCGGAGGACGATGGATTTTTTCCTTAGGAAGCGAAGCAAAGCCGTTGGTCCCGTCGTAGATTTACGGCACGTAAAAGAACCTCAAGTCTGATAGAGAGGCCTCTGAGCAAAACTAATCGGTTTTTCACGCCCAATTTAGAATGGGACGCTGAGAACCACAGTAGTTAAAGAGCGTCCATAAATAACACGTTTTATTTCCACGAAAAAAAGTATATAACATAAATTGTGTGTTTTAACGAACTCTACATCTTTTGGAAAGTAAATTTTTGTCTATCTCTTACGGTTTAGCAGTTCAGAAAATTTCAGCAAAATTCACCCACAATAGGTCTTTAGAGGCTAAAATTCAAGATATACATTTATTTGTCAAATAAATATCTTTAATATAAGGCATTTTAATCAAAATCTTTAGAGCCATTTTTGAGAAAATCTAAAAGTTTGAAATTTTTTCCATGTAAAGGATAGTTGGAGTGGGGATATTTTTTTCAAAAATTCGTGTCGCGTTCCTGGAAAATACTTAACTTAAATACCAAGTTTGGTATTTTAGCAACTTTTCGTTTTTGAGTTATCGTGTTTACAGACACACCGACCTTTTTCTGAAAATACTTTTTTTGGATACACGGGACCCTAAAACATGTATTTCTGGTGAAATCTCGGTATCTAATTTTGGGTGGAATGCAATACTTTCTCTATACACTATGTACATAGTACGTGCAGTGAAAGTAATAACTTCTGAAAAAAAGAAACATTTCGTGCTAGCTTTTATTCGCATTAAAACCTTTTTGCAAAAGCAAACAACGTCTATATGAGTATTATCTAAGGCTATAAAACGGATTCCAAGTTCAATTCCTGAATTAGTAAAAGCCGCCTTCTTTGAGAATGCCATGGGGCAGAAAATAGTTGCTCAACTCCACAGAATAAAAGAACTGATGCGCTCCATTCATATGACTTTCTCTACATCTCTAACAAATTATATTGTTAATAAGCTTATTCTTCTATCTATTTAATACTAAAGCACTAACAGAAACGGTCTTATTACTTTGTTCCTTTATAAGTAGAACGGAAATAAGGCAATACAGTAGGCTAAACCAACAGTCAATTTTTTTAAAATGTGGTTGCTATGGGATAGAAATACGTTTCTTTGCGTGGCCAAGCGTTGAAAAGTTCCCGTATGAGAAAGTATTTTAACTATTTTAAAACTGAAATCAATAACAAGGAATATCTCTAAAGCAGCTAGATGCACGAAAAAATGTATATGACATAAATTGTGTGTTTTAAAGTGATCTACATTTTTGGTGGAGTAAGTTTTTGTCTCTCTGTTATAGTTTACTTGTTACGCAACATTTAATAAAAACCATCCAGAATAAAGAGGTCTCTAGAGGCTCTTCTCAGAAAATTTAAGATATACATTTTATTTCGCATGTAAATATCTTAAATATAAGAGATTTTAATCAAAATTGCTAGAGCCATTTTTGAGAATTTTTTTTTCCATGTGAAGGGTAGTTGGGAGTGGGGGAATTTTCTTGAAAATCTTCGTGACGCATTCTTGGATGATACCAAACATAAATACCAAGTTTGATATTTAATGGTCTTTTTGTTTTTGAGCTATGCTGTCCACAGACACACACAGACCTTTTCCAAAAATAAAATACCTTCTCTATACACTAAGTACATGGTACGTTTATATGGTTTTAGACTGTGTAGACTTTAAAAATAATTTAGGTTTTAATTTCTCTACTTACTTTCATACGTGATCCGGATTGTTATTCTGCCATTTGAGCTGCTTAGTAGTTACTTACTGGTCTGTTAAAACCTTGTAGGCCTTTAAGTTGCTAAGCGAAGCCTAGATGGGGGGCCCTTAGCCGCAAAGTGAGCCAAGGAATTTTTTATAAGTAGAGGAGTGGAGCAGTTGCAGCCGAAGGCCGCGATTGCGGAGTGACGATAGGTCGTAGACAGATTTCTTTAAAGCTAAAATCCCAATGATCCCAAGAAGTCAAAACCTTGGCAATCTACTGGATTTCAACACCTTCAATCTGAACCAACCGTGGAAGTTTTACCATAATCTATATGTGATGCATAGTTTCTTCTTCTTATTTATCTATTTATTTATTTTTGGGACACTAGCCTCGCAATATTCCGCTATATGCTACTATGATTCTTACTTTCTCTACATGTACTATGTACACCGTGTATAGAGAAGGTACCTATTGCATTCCACCCAAAAATTCGATACCGAGATTTTACCGGAATTACATGTTTGGGGTCTCCCTGAAAAAAAAAAAAAAAAAAGGAATTTAGAAAAAGGCCCGTGTGTGTGTGTGTGTGTGTGGTCAGCATAGCTGAAATCGAAAAGACCGTTAAATACCAAACTTGGTATTTAAGTTGGGTACCTTCCAAGGATGCGACACGCAAATTTTCAAGAAAATCCACCCACCCCAACTACACTTTACATGGAAAAAATTTAGAAAATTTTGATTCTCTGAAAATGACTCTAAGCATTCTGATTAAAATACCGTATATTAAATATATTTATATGGCAAATAAAATGTATATCTTGAATTTTCTGGGAATAGCCTTATTCTGAATGAAGTTTGCCGAGTTTTGCGTTCCTGGCAAACCATAAGAGATAGACAAAAAATGTAAATCAAGTTAAAACACACAATTTATGTAAAATACATTTTTTCGTGTAATTAACCATTTCTGAGATATCCCTTATTATTTGTTTCAGATTTGAAATACTTAAACTTTTCTCACACGGAAAGCTGTGAATTCCTGGCCCTGCATAGAAACGGATTTCAGCTATATGTAACCTGCTTTGAAAAGATTTGACTATCGTTTTAGCTTAGTGTATTTCCTTATTTCTCTTCTACTTACAAGGAAGCAACAATTAAGACAATTTCTGCTAATGCGTATCTCGATTAGCAAATAGACACAATAATATGCTTTTTAACGATAGTTTGTGACAGCGATGTAGAGAAAGTTATGTGAATGCAACACATCAGATTTTTAATTTTCATTTTAAGTTATTATTCTACTCTACACTATATCGTATAACATAAGGACGGGACAATCAGTCATTAGAGCACCTGCAGCTGTGCGAGGGGTTGCAGGTTCGAATTCCCGCTGGAGGGCGGAATTTTTTTTTCTTGCCCAGATCTTTCACTATCCTCCCCAGATTCTGGAATTGTGAGTGTAAATGTAAAGACAGAGAGATATAAAGTGTAAACGAGTGAACTCATTGCCAAATGAAAAGTCAGCCAAAAGAAAACAAAAACCACCAAATGAAGATGACGTACGGAAGACAATTAAAGACAAGCAACATAGCTAGGAAACAATCCTCTTGGCTAAATAAATACTAGGCCGTCTCCTTAGCGCGCTGGGAAACGTAGACCGGGGTGCACTCAGCCTCGTGAGGGGCCAATTGACGAGCTACTTGATGGACGAGTAGCGGCTCCAGGTCAAGAGGACCTGGGGGATCGAGGCGCTGACCACGTCTCACCCTCCAATACTTCACCCCAAGGGCGACGCAGCGGCCGGGTGCGGGGAAAAGTTTCCTTGTTATTAAATAAACAACTATTTGTATTTCTGATATTTGCATGTTTTCCACACTGATATATAGGAATTATGTTTCAGCATAAGAAATATTGACACGACTGCTGCTATGAGTATAGCCAATTAAACATCTCCTCTAAACACAACTAATTAGTACCTTTAAACAGCGTTAATTAACTGCGTTTATCTCCTCTTTTTCGGACTTACGTTAACTGCAGTTGGAATTTCTGTTTAATATTACACAGCCTTTTGTTTCAAATACAGAACTAACTTTCAGTCCAGAACTAAGGCTAGTTTTGGTTGGCGCGCTCTTGTTTTGATATACTGCCACTTGTTACTTTCTCTAAACGTACTATGTACATAGTGTATAGAGAAGGTATTGTAATGCACCCAAAATGTTGATACCAAGATTTCACCGGAAATAGGCGTTTTAGGATCCTCTAGATTAGATTAGATTAGAAAGCATTCTGTAGGTTCGTTTAGGCCAGGAAGCCACTGAACAGAGAACTTGTCAAGACATATACATATGTTTATATACTATGGAAAAAAAAACAATGTATAAAGCTCTTGCTTAAAGCTTGGGTTACAAAAACAGCAGAATAGACATATGACCACACCATTTGCATTTGAGACCTCTACTATACTTAATGTGCTCTATAAAAGCACATGAACTTCCCCTTTTTTTTCAATCACATAAAAACAAAGAGTATCAAAAATTAGTGTTAAAATGTATAAAAAAAAAAAAAAAAATACAATTTCATTATATGTAACACTGATGTAATGTCAGATGATAGTTTTCTAATTATCGACATAATAGTTACTACTAGTAATTATATAAAACTAAAATATGATTTTGTATTAGGTACTCTTCGTTAATGTCAACAAATTACAATACATATTTACAAATATGCTATAGAATTTCCAATGCAAAAATTTGCAATTATGCACTAAAGCGTAAAATATCAAAACATTAGGCTTTACACACCTTGCGTCATTACTAAATACCAAAAAAATTCATTTGACACATCCGTGTAAGTCAAAGTATACATCAATTTAATTTTAATATAAAACACACACACTAATATACACAACATGCAATACATTGTAATATTTATAAATACAATGATTATTAACGGTATTGTCAGACAGATTTGTCACTTAAATATTCATCTACAGAGTAAAATGATTTATTGCAAAGGTACTCCTTAAGAGAGGCCTTAAAAGCCCTGAAATTCCCAACATTTTCTTTGAGATTACTGTGGAGAGCATTAAATATCTTGATTGTTTCATAATATACTCCTTTCTGAAAGCAACGAAGATTGGCATTGGGACGATGAATATATCCCTTTTGTCTAGTATTAATGTTTTGAATGTCCATGTTTGTTATAAAACTATGTCGATTAACTGCATAGAATTTTAAAATGGATAGTATATAAACACAAGGTAAGGTGAGTATGCCCAATTTCTTAAATAGTTCTTTGCATGACTGTCTGCTATAAGCATTACAGATTATTCGTATAGCTTTCTTCTGTATCCGGAATATGCATTGAATTACCCCAGAATATTATTCCATACTCGATGATGGAGTTAAAGTGTATCGATTGAGTGAAATTTAACCAGTGCGTGGAGAGCATAACATGCTGAGCTAAGTTTAGGTGTTATGTAGCTAATATGTGACTTCCAGTCCAAATGCTTATCTACCTGAAGGCCAAGAAATTTGACTTCATTTAGCTGTTCTAACAATGTATCATTAATTCCTATTTCTATGTGCGTTTGTGGTGTGCGAGTAGTTATAAATTTAATTGTTTTCGTTTTTTCAAGGTTTACTGAGAGTTTGTTTGCTTTGAACCAATTTGACATACAATTTAAAACATAGTTTAATTTTACTATACAGTTATTGAAATCTTTACTTGTTACTAGAACACTAGTGTCATCTGCGAATAAATAAATATTTGCAATACTGTTAATGTATAATGAGAAGTCGTTTATGTAAACCAAGAACAAAAGAGGCCCTAGTATTGATCCCTGGGGAACACCATGTTTTACTGATTTCCATTCTGAGGTACTATTTTGATACCCATTGGCGTTATTAATTTCAACCCTTTGTTTTCTCTTCTCTAGGTATGAAATGAACCAATCTAGTATGTTATTCTTTATTCCATAGAAATTTAGTTTTGCTATCAGAATCTCATGATTCACACAGTCAAAAGCCTTCGCTAGGTCACAAAAGATTCCACCGACATGCTCCTTTTCATTTAACACTGTTAAAAGTTTATGCGTGAGCTTGTAGGTTGCATTATCTATCGCTACTCCTTTTCTAAAGTTAAACTGTTCTTTGGCAAGTAAGTTGTTCTTTTCTAAGTAATAATAAAGCCTATTGAACATTACTTTCTCAAACACTTTTGAGAAAACAGACAAGAGAGATATAGGTCTATCATTCGAGATATTATCTTGTTTACCTTTTTTAAAAAGTGGTTTGACAATAGAGTACTTTATTCTGTCAGGAAATATTCCACTCTTTAGTGATTCGTTACATAAATAATTAAGGGGAATGCATATTAGATCAGAACATGCTTTTAGGAGTTTACTTGATATTTCATCATATCCAGAGGAATTTTTGGTCTTGAGCAAATTTATTATTTCTTTTATTTCAAACGGTGTAGTCATTTTTACTTTAAATTCAGGCACTCTGTTTACGAAAGAAGTTTTCAAAAAACTTAATGCTGATTCTTTACATCCATAATTTATATTTAATTCAAAAGAAATTGTTGAAAATATCTGCGACCTTTTGAGCATCATCAATTTTTTGATTACCGGAATTCAGTGCAATTGAGGACCTATCTTGAGAGCCTTTATCTGTTTCTCTTTTTATTATATTCCAGATAGTTTTTATTTTATCATCAGAATTGGATATCTGTTTATTATACTGCAATATTTTAGTAGCTGTTCTTGTTTCTTTTAGAATTTTACAGTACTCTTTGTAATGACATTCTAAGTTTGGGGTCTTATTATGTTTGAATTCTTGCTATAATTTTCGCTTACGTTTGCAAGAAGTTTTAATGCCTGTTGTAATCCAGGTGTTATTTTCCTTCTGATTATGTATTTTACGATATTTGACTGGAAAGGATGCTACAAAGTGAGAGTTGAAATGTTGTAGGAACTGATTGAACTTGTCATTTACTCCATTTATTTCATAGATTTCAGTCCATGATTCTTGCTGAAGGACATAGTTAAACAATGTGAGGATGCTTTCATCTACTCTTCGTGTTCTACAATATTTATAGTTTGGTTTTAACGTTAGGTTAATTTCTTTAATGAGAAGTATTTGTGCCTCATGATCTGAAAGGCCATTTGCAAATGTTAAGGTTATTGAAGTTTTAGTTCCATCTATATTTATGAATATGTTATCTATTGCTGAAGAGGAGCTACCCTGAATTCTTGTAGGAAAATTTACTGTGTGTGATATGTTGTATGTAAAAAATGTAGAATTGAGTTGATCCTTTCGGAGACTAGATATAAGATAATCAATATTAATGTCACCACAAATTATCAGCTCTCGTTTCGGATTCAATATAAACTTTAAGGAATCGTCTAACTGTTTTTTGAATACCTCATAGCTACCTAGTGGGGACCGATATAGAGCTATTATTGCAAAATTTACTTGATTTATGTTTAGCTGAACTGCGCACATCTCTATGTCTAGCTCAAAGCAAAACTTGTTTAGATTAATGACTTTATAGGGTACATCGTGTCTTACAAATATGCAAACCCCTCCTTTTTTTTTAATTTTTCCTTGAATATGCTGCTCCTAAAGAGTACCCATGCAGTGAAATTGGCGTGAATTCCTGTTCTGTTAAGTGATGTTCGGATAAGCATAAAACGTGAGGCTGTAATTTTTCAGAAGCAAGACTAAGAGAAAGTTCATCAACTTTGTTTCTTAAACCCCTAATATTTTGGTGAAATATACACAACGAGCTACTGCTATTATTTATCTTAATAGAATTACTGATATTTTCTGTATTCCTAAAATTCTTTGTTGGTGAACTTCTATTTATTTCAATTGACTTTAGAGTTCTTTCATGACTATTTTGGGGGATTTCCTTTAACCTAAAAAAGCCCTATCAGATATCATAACAGGAATTCTACCTATAATTCTGTTGGCAATTAGCTGCGAAAGCTGCCTTTTGCCTCTAGAATTGAGGTGTAGACCATGAGATGTGTAACCATCTCGGCCTATACCGCTAACATGTATCATATCAATGTGAGAGGCAGCAGGGCTCAACAAGGCACGCTCAAGTTGCAGATTCATCTCCGTCACCCTCCTATGAAGCCACTGCTTGTCGTGCCTATCGAAAAGCCCCACAAACTTCACACTGGTATGGCTACTGGATTCCCTTAAGTCACACAGATCTTTTTCAAATGAACAATTAGTATCTCTATCCAGGTTATTTCCTGGCCCACTACATGATCCCTCTTAGTAAAACCAGAAGTCAGTTTTACCAGATCTTCAGTGACATGAGAGAGCCCAGGTTTAACTATGCCTACTACATCATAACTGCTTCCCAAATCCTCCTTTAGCAGGGATACCATGGCTACTCCCAAGCAACAAAACCTTGCTTTTAGTGCAGTTATCATCTAAAACCTGCACAGGAGGATTTGGGGACTGAAGCGCCTTTGTTTGTATGGACAGGAGTTGACAAATTCCTGTATGAGAAGAGTATGTTTTTTAAAGCTGAAACTAATAACAAAAAATATCTCAAAAGCGATCAACTCCACGAAAAAAAGCATAAAGTGTGTGTTTTAACGAGCTCTACATTTTTGTGCGGTAAGTTTTTGTCCATCTCTTACGGCTTAGCTGTTATACAAAATTCCGTAACATTCATCCACATAAAGTAGTCTTCAGGGGCTTTTCCCAGAAAATTCAAGATATACATATTATTTGTCAGGTAAATATCTTTAATATACGATATTTTAATCAAAATCGTAACAGTCATTTTTGAGAAAATAAAAAATGTTGAAATTTATTCCATGTAAAGGGTAGTTTGGGGAAAGGGATATTCTTGAAAATCTTCTTGTTGCATCCTTGGAAGATGCTAAACTTAAATACTAAATTTTGTATTTTAACGACTTTTCGTTTTTGAGTTATTGTGTTCACAGACACACGGACCTTTTTCTAAAATGTCTTTTTCCGGGATATATTGCTATCAAATTTTTGGGTGGAGTGCAATACATGTACATAGTACGTGTAGAGAAAGTAAACACTTAAGGTGAAATCCTTAAGCAGCATTACAAACGGATGGTAGACTGCGACACAATAACAGGGCTCAGTTTGTGGCCCAGCGGTTTTGTGCAGCTATGACGGACGAGTGGTTGAAAGTATGGGATAATCCGCATTTGCTGTCCTGGCTGCAGTATGAAGGGGAAATTGGTTAACGCGGTTACTTTTACAGAGTACCACATGCACTCTTCAGAGCCCCCAAACACCATTCCATTCTGTTAGCCTTTGTTTGTTTCGGCATAAACACATGCCCTCCCCATACCTCCATGAATATGCACTCACGTCATACTCGTTACATTTCGGATAATCTCTGTCCTTTTTACTTTCTCTACCCGTACTATGTACACAGTGTATAGAGAAGGTATTGTAATGCGCCCAAAAATTCGATATCGAGACTTCAACGAAAATATATGTTTTGGGTTCCCTGAGTCCGAAAAAAGCATAACAGAAAAATGAAATGTCGGTAAAATACCAAACTTGGTATTTAAGTTAGTATCTTCCAAGGATGCGACACGAAGATATTCAGGAAAATCTCCCGACCACAAACTATCCCTTACATGGACAAAATTTCAAAATTTTGATTTTCTGAAAAATAGTTCAAAAGATTTTGATTAAAATACCGCATATTAAAGATATTTATATGACAAATAAAATATATATCTTGAATTTTCTGTGAATAGCCTCTAAAGACCTCTTTATTCTGAATGAATTTTGCATAACTGGTAAACCGTAAGAGATAGACAAAAACTTAGTTTAAAAAAATATAGATACCGTTAAACCACACAATTTATGTTATAAACATTTTTTTCGTGGAGTTGATCGTTTTTGAGATATTCCTTGTTATAGTTTCAGTTTTAAAACACTTGTACTTTTCTCATACGAGAATTTATCAACCCTGTCCATAAAAACAAAGTTACTTCAGTCACACAGCAACCAGGTTTTTGATTTAGCCTGATGTATTCCTCTATTTCCCACAGGTAATAAGGCCCTTTCTGCCAATTTTTTCCTCAATTAGTATTAAGTAAATAGAAGAATAAGCTTTTTAACAATAATTTATTGTACAGATGTAGACAAAGTCATATGAATGGAATACATCAGAATTTTCTTTCTTGTTCCCCGCTTTACTTTCTCTACTTCCTTATAACTGGAAGGGAACTAAGGTAATGCACTAGGATAAAGTGATAGTCAAATGTTTTAACAGCTGTCGTTATGCGATTGTCATTGCAAATCGCTTCTTTGCTTAATTAATTGTGTGCTTTGATAATACCTACATTTTTTGTTTAATAAGTTTTGTCTGTCTTACGGTTTAGCATTTTAGGCAAAATTCCCAGAAAATTCAAGATACAGATTTTATTTGGGATGTAAATTAGCTGTATTATACGCGATTTTAATCAAAATCATTACATCCATTTTTTGAGAAAATTAAATTCCTTGTAGTCTGCGAGATGTGACGATAAACTTCACCCGCACCGAGGTTGTAAGCATCTGTGCACAAGACCGCACTAAAGCCAATGCACAATAAAGATTTTATGTCGCAAAGACAAAATCGGCCACAATTAATATTATGTTCCACCCAAAAATTCGATACCGAGATTTCACCGAAAATATATATTTTAGACCCCCTGAATCTCTCTCTCTCACACATACACACGCACGCACACACACAGGAACCTTTTTTCTAAAAATGCCTCTTTCGGTGTCAGGGGAGCCCAAAACATATATTTCCAGCGAAATATCGACATCGAATTTTGGGTGGAATAGAATACCTTCTCTATCGACTGCGTACCTTGCACATGCGGGCTAGAGAAAGTAAGAAAGTATTATGTTCTCCGAAAGAATTCAATATTGAGATCAAAGAAAAAATATTTTTGAGGCCTACTGAACCCCCACCCAACATGATTTTTAGAAAAAGTCTGTGTACGCGCGAGCGTCTGTGATAAATCAAAAACGAAATATCACTTGAATGCTTGTTATTCTCCACCTTCGTGGAGGAGAGATGCCCTTTTGAGGAGCTGATAGGGGATCAGCCCAATGCCAGGTATGGAATAGATGACATGATAGAAAACGTGGTTAAAGAACAATCGGTGGAGTGAATGGCGGGTGAAATCGGAGGACCTGCAGACGCTGCTTCGTCCACCACAAATCCTGCATGACGGCACCTGGGATCAGAGGCGTCTCGCCTCCGTGGTGTAATGGTTACCATGGCCCAGGGAAGCGTGATCCGTTGCTTTTCTTAGCATATATAAATGATTTACGGGAAGGGATAACATCTCAGATTCGCCTATTTGCAGACGATTGTATAATCTATAGAAATATTAGCGGTAAATGTGACACAATAGATCTACAAATAAATTTAAACAAAATTCAACTCTGGGCAAAACATAATAAAATGGAAATAAATCCAAACAAATGTAAAACAATTATATTTTAAAGGGCAAGAATAGTAGAAAACGTAACATATAAATTAGACAATAAGAAAATACTCAGAGTAAATAGCACCAGATATTTAGGGGTAATACTAAATCAAAGATCGAAGTGGGGGGAATATGTAAACTCGATCACTGGGAAGGCGTGGAAAGCGTTGCATTTCGTAATGAGGATTTTAAAAGGCAGCAATGGAAAGTCGCGAAATTTGGCATACACTTCTTTAGTTCGACCAATATTAGAATATAGTGCTGCATGCTGGGATCCGTATCGGGTGGGGCAGAAACTGGCACTAGAGAGAGTTCAAAAAAGAGCAGCTAAATTTGTAGACAGAAGTAAACGATTCGAAAATCATATCAGCACTGCTACTTCCTGGGAAACACTAGAAAAACGTAGGAGACGAGCAAGGCTATGTGCAATTTTTAGAGCCCATAAGGGGGAACCTGCATGGAAAGACATATCCAAGCCATTATACTGTGGGAGTAATGATCACTCGGAAAAAATAAGAAATAGGGAACAGAAAACAGACATAGGTAAATTTTCCTTCGCAAATAGAAGAATAAAGGAATGGAACAAATACCTGCAGATTTACTGGAGACTTTGCCTCAAAGTGTAAATAGTTTTAAAAAGAGACTAAAGAAGAGTGATTTATAGTCAGGATAGTAAATAAAAATATTACGTTATTATTACTGTTGTTACAATTATGTATATATTAGTATACTATGATGTCATTGGCATTTTAACAGGGTATTACTCACGTTATTGTTTATTTAACTCATTGTATTATCCATTGTATTATTACATTGAAGCGCTGCCACCGGGCCACGCCCTAAGCAGTGAAATAAAGTATCTATCTATGCTGACTTCACATACCCAAGGTCGCGGGTTCAAACCAGACGGAGGACGAAGGTTTTTTTCGGGTATTAATATCCTTAGTATGAAGCGAAGTAAAACCGTTGGTCCCGTGTCGCAGATTTACGGCACGTAAAAGACCCTCAAGCCTGATAGAGAGGCCTCTGAGCAAAATTAAGCGGTCTTTCACGCCCAGTATAGAATGGGATGCTGAGAATCAAGCAGTTAAAGAGCGTTCATAAATAAAACTGTATTTCATTTCAGATGCGACTCGTGAGTATACATTTAGGGTGTTCAAATGTGTTAGATTCCGATGGCCCCAAAATGGGAAATACATCTGCTGCACAAGTTATGATTAAGGGGAATTGACACAACGCAGTTGCTCTCGACAACAAGCTTCGTTTTTTGAGCTATGCTACACACAAACACACACTTACAGACAATCAGACACACGGAAATTTTTACTTTCTCTACATGTACTATGTACATAGTGTATAGAGAAGGTATTGTACTCCACTCAAAAATTCGATACCGAGATTTCACCGGAAATATATGTTTTAAGGCCCTCTGTAAAAAAAAAAATCATTTTCACAAAAAGGTTCGTGAACATGATAGCTCAAAAACGAAAAGTCGGTGAAATACCAAAGTTGGTATTTAAGTTTAATATTTTCCAGGGATGCGACACGAAGCTTTTGAGAAAAATCCCCCTACCCCAACTACCCTTTACATGGAACTTTTTTCGAAAATTTGATTTTCTCAAAAATGGCTCTAACGATTTTGATTTAAATTTGGTATATTAAAGATATTTACCTGACAAATAAAATGCATATCTTGAATTTTCTGGGAGTAGCCTCTGAAGAATACTTTATTCTGGATGCATTTTACGGAATTTTGCATTACTGCTACACCGTTAGAGGACAAAAACTTACAACACAAAAAATGTAGAGCATCTTAAAACACACAATTTATCTTATAAAGATTTTTTTTTCGTGGAATTGATCGTTTTTAAGATACTCCTTGTTTTTGGTTTCAGCTTTAAAAAATCTGATGTGTTCCATTCACATGACTTTCTCTACATCTCTGCAACAAATTATTCTATTTACTTCATCATTATACTATTTACTTCATCTAATGGAGAAAAAATTAGCAGAAATAGTCTTATTACTTACTTCCTTGTTAGTAGAAGCGAAATAAGAGAGTAGCAAAGGTTAAAGTGATAGTCAAAAGCTGTTTGCAGAAATGCTTAATTGTAAGCAGAAGCTAAATAATGAAACACACAAGGCTAAAGCCATAGTCCAGTCTTATACAAGTTTTTCCCATGTGGATAAAGTCGTTTCTGTGCGTTGGTAAGAGTTGACAAACTCCCGAAAACGAAAACCAATAACAAGGAATATCTCATAAACGATCAACTCCACGAAAAAAATGTATATGACATAAATTCTATATTTAAATGAAATCTACATTTTTTGAGTGGTAAGATTTTGTCTACCTCTTACGGTTTACTAGTTATGTAAAATCATTAAAATACATCCAAGATGAACAGGTTTTCAAAGGCTATTCCCAGAAAATTCAAGATACGTGCATAAAATGACATAGTTGGGTAAAACGACACGCCGCTATTATCTTCGTTAGATTTGTTTCCCATAGTTGGTGCCACCGTTACACTATTCCCATTGTCGCGTTCAGAGCGCAAAACGTATTGGTGCAGTTCAAGAAATAAGACCTGAATTTTATGTAGTAACGCCTATATTTATAACTTCTGGAATACATTCACAGGTAAGGAAAATATAACAAAGGTACGTTCTTACTTCCACACTAGTATTTTATTAATACTGTTGTAACATTTGAGGTTATAATGGCTAATATGAAACAATGTAGTATGTCATTTTGCCCTATTACTGAATTTAAGACACAATCACTTCTGTTTAAAAATAAATATCATTTCCATTAATTTTTCAAGTACTATGTATATGAACTAAGTATTTTAAGCCAATAAGAATAATTTTATGTAAAAAATTACGACTGATTTTTTTGCCTTTCTTTGTAGAACATGGAGAACAAATGAACACGAAAATCTGATAGGCAGTTATGGAATAAAGAGGACACGAGAACAGTGAAAAATGGTGAACCCTTGAACGTTTCCATCCTATTTTTACTTTCTCTACACGTGATATGTACATAGTGTATAGAGAAGGTATTGTATTCCATCCAAAAATTCAATACCAAGATTTCACCGGAAATATATGTTTTAGAGTCACCTGTATAAAAAAAAAAGAATTTTCACAAAAAGGTGTGTGTGTGTGTGTGTGTGTGTGTGTGTGTGTGTGTGTGTGTGTGTGTGTATCAGTGAACAAGATAACTCAAAAACGAAAAGTCGTAAAATACCAAACTTGATATTTAAGTTTGGTATCTTCCAAGGATGCGACACGACGATTTTCAAGAAAATCCCCAAACCCCAACTGCCCTTTACGTGGAACTTTTTTCGAAAATTTAATTTTCTTAAAAATGGCTGTAACGATTTTGATTAAAATGTCAAATATTAAAGATATTTATTTCACAAATAAAATGCATGTCTTGAATTTGCTGGGAATAGCCTCTGAAGAATACTTTATTCTGGATGGATTTTACGGAATTTTACATAACTGCTAGACCGTAAGAGATGGATAAAAACTTAGACACAAAAAATGTAGAGCACATTAAAACACACACTTTATGTCATATACAATATTTTTTCGTGGAGTTGATCGTTTTTTTTTTTTTTTTAGATATTCCTTATTTTTGGTTTCAGCTTTGAAAAACATACTTTTCTCATACAGGAGTTTGTCAATCCTGTCCATACAAATAAAGAAACTTCAGTCATATAGCAACCAGCTTTTGACTATCACTTTAACCTACGGTACTACCTTATTTCGCTTCTACTTACAAGGAAGCAAGCAATAAGACTATTTCTGCTAATTTTTTCTCGATTAGCATGAAGTAAATAGAAGCACAAGCTTTTTAACAATAATTTGTTGTAGAGATGTAGAGAAAGTCATGTGAATGGAACACAACAGATTTTTACTTTCTCTACACGCACTATGTGCATAGTGTATAGAGAAGGTATTGCACTACACCCAAAAATTCGATACCGAGATTTCACCGGAAATATACGTTTTAAGGTCCCTTATATAAAAAAAACATTTTTACAAAAAGGTCCGTGTGTTTATGTGTGTATGTGTGCGTCTGTGAACAAGATAACTCAAAAACAAAAAGTCAGTAAAATACCAAACTTTGTATTTAAGTTTAGTATCTTTCAGGGATGCGACACGAATATTTTGAGAAAAATCCCCCACCCCAAACTACCCTTAACATGGAACTTTTTTCGAAAATTTTGGTTTTCGCAAAAATGGCTCTAACGATTTTGATTAAAATATCATATATTAAAGACATTTACCTGACAAACAAAATGTATATCTTGAATTTTCTGGGAATAGCCTCTGGAGACTGCTTTATTTTGGACGAATTTTACGGAATTTTGCCTAACGTCTAGACCGTAAGACTTAGATAAAAACTTACTACACAAGAAATGTAGAGCACGTTAAAACACGCAATTTATGTTATAACATTTCTTTCGTGGAGTTGATAGTTTTTTAGATATTCCTTGTTATTGGTTTCAGGGTTAAAAAACTTATACTTTTCTCATACAGGATTTGTTAACTCTTGTCTATACAAAGAAACTTCAGACACATAGCAACCAGCTTTTGACTATCACTTTAACCTATGGTACTCCCTTATTCTCCTTCTACTTACAAGGAAGCAAGTAATAAGAATATTTCTGTTGATTTTTTATCGATTAGCATGAAGTAAATAGAAGCATAAGTTTTTTAAGAATAATTTGTTGCAGAGATGTAGAGAAATCCATGTGAGTGGAACACAGGGGATTTGTTTCCGGTGAAATCTCGGTTTCGAATTTTTGGGTGGAGTGCAATATCTTCTCTATACACTATTATCGCGCGTTAAGATTTCCAATAGCGGATTGCTAATGCAAATGTTTATCTCCTCTATGCTATTAAAGAAAAATAGTTCTGCTGAAATATTTTATACAAAGGTAAACTTTGGGACGGAGTTATTGATGTGAGTGAATTTAATAAGCAAGAGAGGGTGGGAGAGAAGTTAAAACCAGAGGATTTAACAGATAATTATTTTCCAAAGCTCTCGTATATTTTTACGGTTTGCTAAACAGAATGAAAAGTACCAATAATAGTGCAGCTTTAAAATTATAATAAAATGTATAACACATTTACTCATACTCTCCGTAAATATTATAATCAGTGTATTATATCAATGCTATTTTATTTTTAATCTAATTACTGTCTTTACACTATATGTATAGACAAGGTGTTTCACAGCACTCAAAAATGCGATACCGAGATTACACCAGAAATACATGTTTTGGGTTCCCTTAAATCCAAAAAAAAACATTGTTTGTGTCTGTGGACAGCATAGCTCAAAAACGAAAAGACCGTAAAATACCAAACTTGGCTCAAAAGATATTGATTAAAATCTCTTATACTTAAGATATTTACATGCCGAATTGAATTTTCTGGTAATAGCCTCTAAATACCTCTTTATTCTGGATGTATGTTATTAAATTTTGCACAACTGGTAAACCGTAAGAGAAAGACTAAAATTTACTACTCAAAACATGTAGATCACGATAAAACACACAATTTGTATCATATGCCTTTTTTTCGTGGAGTTTCTCCTTAGTTAGACATTTCTTGTTATTGGTTTCAGATTTAAAAAACTTATACTTTTCTCATACAGGAATTTGTCAACTCCTGTTCATACAAACAAAGGAACTTTATCACATAGCAACCAGCTTTTGACTATCACTAAGCATACGCTTTTTTAACAATAATTTGTTGCGGAGATGTAGAGAAAGTAATGTGAATGGAACACGTAGTATTTTTTTTAAATATACAGGGTGAACAAGACCGAAATATTTTCACAGAATATGTAGATTACTTAAAGAAGTAATTTGAGATAGGAGACTTATGGCCTGTTTATTGAAATTTCGAAGTTACGGCTATGTTTCTGAAGTGCCAGTACGCCACGTATCGCGGTACTTCGTCTGGAATGAAAAAAAAAAAAATAATAATAAAAACATTTACTCTATGACAGGAATCAAACTCATGACCTTTGGGATAGCAGCTTCCCGCGTTACGCATTAAGCCACCAGAGCAGCTGAAAAAACGCCTCCAGAGTATGCTACATAACTCAAAAGCGTAGTTAATGAATGCTCAGTGTCGCACTGTCAAATGATTAGTTCGAGATTTTACAGATTTTTGCGACATTAAATCTTGAGAACGCTAGTAACGAGATTCTAAAAATGGATATTTCTATACTCGGACAGCAGTTTTAAAGGCTTTCTAAGCCATTTTTACTTTCTCTAGCCCCATATGTACAATCCTTAGAGAAGTATTGTATTCCACTCAAAAATTCGATACCGATATTTCACCGGAAATATATGTTTTAGGGTCCCCTGTATCAAACAAAAAAAAAAAAAAACATTTTCACAAAAAGGTCCGTGTGTGTGTGTGTGTGTGTGTCAGTGTATTCGTGTCTCCGTGTTTCTGTGAACACGATAACTCAAAAACGAAAAGTCGGTAAAGCACCAAACTTGGTATTTACGTTTAATATATTCTAGGGATGTGACACGAAGATTTTCAGAAAAATCCCCCCACCCCAAACTACCCTTTACATGGAACGTTTTTCGAAAATTTTGATTTTCTTAAAAATGGCTCTAACGATTTTGATTAAAATATCGTATATTAAGGATATTTAGCTGACAAATAATATGTATATCTTGAATTTTCTGGGAATAGCTTCTAAAGACCTGTTTATTCTGGATGAATTTCGCTTAATTTGGCCTAAATAGTAAACCGTAAGAGAAAGACAAAAACTTACTACACAAAAAATGTAGGTCTTGTTAAAATATACAAGTTATGTCATATACATTTTTCTCGTGGAGCTTACAGTTTTCGAGTTATTCATTGTTATTAGTTTCAGTTGTGAAGTACTTATACTTTTTCAGACGGGACTGTGCGGGTTTCTTTTGTTCTACTCCTGGCCAAGAAAAAAAGGGATTTGTAATGACAATCGCATAACGACAGCTTTTAAAACTTGGGTTTAGCCTAGTGTATTCCCTTATTTTTTTCCTACTTATAAGGAACTAAGTAATAAGAACATTGTGCTAATGAGTACCTCGATTAGCAAGATGCAGAAAGAAGAATACTATTATGTAAGAAATTTGTAGAAGAGGTAGAGAAAGTCATGTGAGTATAACACATAAGAATTTTTCAACCTGCTTTACTTTAACACCGAC
The DNA here is from genome assembly GCA_030762935.1 of Hymenopus coronatus. Classification (NCBI taxonomy): domain Eukaryota; kingdom Metazoa; phylum Arthropoda; class Insecta; order Mantodea; family Hymenopodidae; genus Hymenopus; species Hymenopus coronatus. Next base: position 168,876,873 of record CM060881.1, on the reverse strand, counting down.
TTATCAGCACCTGATACCCACACGTTTAACGTTATGTTTGTCCGGGGACCATGCATCGCCGATCTCAAATTACTGATATCAGTCACGTGCACAATCTCGCAAATTATTTCGGTGTAGTTCATTAACACTCTGTATAGTTGGGCTGAAGATTCACGGATCAGATTCGATTCCCGTCCTGTCGTAGTTTCGCAAACCCCTGTCAGATACAACCACACTCTAAACAAACAAATACATTGCTCGATAAATTCGTGGAAAAATATTTATAGTTACCTCATTCTATGTTACACTTGTTTAAAACTACTACAGTGTTATCCATCTCGTGAACCATGGCCAATAAGTTTTATTGCACGTTTCCTGCTACGAGGTCTATTGAACAAAACTAGCAAGTGAAGACGTCATTCAGCGTCATTAGGCTTTCGCATTTAATTACTCAGAAGCACCATGCGGGATCGAACCCATAATCTTGGGCATAGAAAGCTAGTGCTCTCCAAACCATCCAGCTGACTTCTCTTGACTGGGAACTTCAAAATGATTTCCGATGATCTCATTAGGTTCGTAAATCTCGTTTCTCTAGTAAGTCAATTTTAAAATTTCGTATGTAACCATCTTCCCTATTTGAACATATTTACACAATTTGGTTTAATTGTTTTTTCACACAAGCCGTGTGTAGGACAGGAGTTGGATAGGTAGAGTCAATGCCATAGCCGGGATTTAAACACGAATCTCCCAGTCTCTAGCCGGTTGCTCTACCACTGAGCTACCAAGGCAACATGCTGGCATACCCTTGAGCTCGCCAACTGACTCGCCTGTTTCCCGCTACACCACAAGGTGATCTCAAATTATTTTGAGAAGACAACCCCAATGGCGACTTACAATGTTGTAAGTATTTAAAATCCCAGGTTTCTTAGTACAGCCACCTATTATGGTCAATTTGTATTGATTTAATTGCTTTTCACACAAGCCGTGTGGAGGACAGGATTTCGATAGGTAGAGTCAGACTGAAAAATTCAATGCCATAGCCGGGATTTGAACCACAGATCTCCCGTCTCTAGCCGGTTGCTCTTCCATTGAGCTACCATGACAATTCAATGCTATACCGGCATGTTGCTCAGTGGTAGAGTAACCTGCTTGACATCAGGAGATCGTGGTTCAAATCCCGGCTATGGCATTGAATTTCTCAGTCTGACTCCACCTATCCAATTTACACAACTTGTCCCAAATTTGAAATTCTTTTACTACAGCTAAAGCAATTAAATTATAAAAGATAAGTGCATACAGTCCTTTAGTTTTTACTTTCTCTACACGTACTATGTACATAGTGTGTAGAGAAGGTATTGCACTCCACCCAAAAATTTGATACTGAGTTTTCATCGGAAATATATCTTTTAGGGTTCCCTCTATACAAAAAAAAAAGCACTTTCAGAAAAAAGGTCCTGTGTGTCCGTGTGTCTGTGAACATGATAATCCAAAAACGAAAAGTCGGTGAAATACCAAACTTGGTATTTAAATTTAGTATCTTCCTGGGATGCGACACGAAGATTGTGAGAAAAATCCCCCCACTCCAAACTACCCTTTACATGGTACTTTTTTCGAAATTTTTGATTTTCTCAAAAATAGCTAACGATTTTGAGTAAAATATCATATACTAAAAGGTATTTACCTGACAAATAAAACGTATATCTTGAATTTTCTGGGCATAGCCTCTGAAGGCTACTTTATTCTCAGTGAATTTTACGGAATTGTGCATAACTGCTAAACCGTAAGAGATGAACAAAAACTTACCACACAAAAAATGTAGAGCAAGTTAAAACACAAAATTTATGTTAAGTACATTTTTTTTCGTGGAGTTGGAGTTGGTCCTTTATGAGATGTTTCTTGTTTTTGGTTTCAGCTTTAAAAAAACTTTTACTTTTCTCATACGGGAATTTGTCAACTCCTGTCCATACAGACAATGGAACAAGAAATCTTTTTCTCGATGAGCATGAAGTAAATAGAAGCATAAGCTTTTTAACAATAATTTGTTGCAGAGACGTAGAGATAGTCATGTGAATGGAACACATTAGATTTGTAATCTTTAAACCTTTCCTACTTTCTCAACCACGTGGACACAAAAAATGAGTCATTCCCAGATTCCATGAGCTTCGTGTATCTTCGTAAAACATATTTTCACAATGCACACGAAAACATGATATGATTGTGTGAATGCTTAACCAATGAGTATAGAAAACAAGTCACAAAACGTTATAGTGGCCGAGAGGTTAAGAAGGCCTTGCTTCCACTCATAGGTTACTAGGTTCATATCTTGCACTACTTGTCATTTTTTATGTTTGTTAATTTAATAACTGGATATGTAGAACATAATATTGCATTAATTTGAAGTTATGGACTTATCTATGCACACAAAAATGTAATACCACTAGCACTCGTGTCAAATAACTAAAAAATAAAGAATAAAATAATAAATAAATAAAAAGTGTAAATAAACTATTATCTTCTGAAACAAAAGCATAAAAAATGAGCATAATTAATATGGGTGATTGAACCCTCAGCCCGTAAAACTGCCCAAAATTTTTGGGCACAGACAAAATTAAATGCCTGCAGTAATGTGGACGAGGAGTTACAAGATCCCAGGCTTCTTGAATTTGTGGTTAGAAGCCATCCTTTGTCCCTCCATCTACAGGTAAACTGGAGGGCAGCTCCGTTTATACCTCAACTCCCACATTCTACCACTCTGATATCCTGCCTCTCTGAAAACAAATTTAAAACCTTTCGAGATTTCTGGACAGGATTATCTTTACAAATTCAAAAATTCCACCAGGATATCTCATCCTCACGGGAATTAAAACATTATCGAGTATTACCGTGTACCACACATCGTTCAGTGTATCAGTAAGCTGCCACAGCACACATAAACCGTGCCTTGATATCCAGCTCCAACATGATACAGATACGTGATCATGATGGAATATTGTGAAGCCAAGTACGAGTATTTTAAACATATCGGGACCCCTTTGCCTTACGTGTGAGAGAAAATGTTACCTCGTCTGAGGAGAATATCACGATATTCAAGTTGCGATTAACATTTTCCTGTTGGGTCGTTTGTAAAGGGTTTGTTGAATATTTTATGTATATGTAAATCTGAAGTGTGGTCGTCTCCTTAGCGCGGTGGTAGCGTTGCTGCTTACCAATCGGGAGACCTGGGTTCGATCCCCAGTACCGGCGTGGGGTGCACTCAGCCTCGTAAGGTCCCTGGGGGGCCAATTGAGGAGCTACTTGATGTAGAAGTAGCGGCTCCAGGTCATGGGGACCGCATTAACCGGCCGGGGGGACTCGAGGCGCTGACTACGTCTCACCCTCCAATACTGCAACCCATCCATGACGTCTGTAGTGGACCGAGATGGGGGACGCAGCGGCCGGGCGGTAGGCCAAGGTTCCCCGTGAGCTGTCGTGCCATGGAGTTAAAAAAAATCTGAAGTGTTCCAATTCACATGACTTTCTCTACATCTTTGTAACAATTTATTGTTAAAAAGCTTATTCTTGTATCTATTTCATGGTAATCGAGATAAACATAAGCAGAAATAGTCTTATTACCAGCTTCCTTGTAAGTAGAAGAGAAATAACAAAATACACGGGCCCGATTAAAACCGGTCGCTATGTCCAGTCTTTCTGATTGACAGGAATAAGAAAGATGTTCGAGAAAAGTTGAAGTGGCTAAAAGGAAACCAATAATCCGGAATATCTCTACAAATATATATCTATGTGTGACATAGATTGTTATAGTAAGCTTTTGTATATGTTTATGGTTTCCCAGTTATACAAAAGTCATCCAATATGAAGAGGTCTTCAGAGGCTATTCCCAGAAAATTCAAGGTATGCATTTTATTTGTCAGGTAAATATCTTTAATATACGATATTTTAATCAAAGTCGTTATAGCCATTTTTGAGAAAATAAAATTTGTTGTATTTTTTCTTTCTCTAGTCCCGTATGTACAATGTGCATAAGGATAAACAAGTATTGTACTCCAACAAAAACTTCGATGTCGAGGTTTCACCGGAAATACATGTTTTACGACCCCCTGAGTCCAAAAAAAGCATTTTCAGAAACAGGTCCGGTATGTATGTTTGAGTGTGAGTGTGTGTGTGTGTGTCTGTGGACAGCATAGCTCAAAAACGAAAAAACGGTTAAATACCAAACTTAGTATTTAAGTTTGGCATCTTCCAAGGATGTGACACGATGATTTTCGAGAAAATAACCCACCCGTAACTACCCTTTACATAGAACAATTTTCGAAAATTTTGTTTTTTCCTAAAAATGGCTCTAACGATTTGTTAAAGCAATTTCTATCACAAATAAAATGTATATCTTGAATTTTTTGGGAATAGCTTCTAAAGACCTGTTTATTCTGGATAAATTTTGCTTAATTTGACATAACTAGTAAACCGTAAGAGTTAGACAAAACCTTACTGTACAAAATTGTACACCTTGTTAAATACACAATTTATGTCTTTTACTTTTTTGTTGTGGAGGTAACCGTTTGCGAGATATTCCTAGTTATTGGTTTCAATTGTGAAATACTTAAACTTTTCTCAGACAGGAAGTGTCCGTTTCTCTTTTGTTCTACTCCTGGCCAAGCAAAGAAGCGCTTTGCAAAGACAATCGCATAACGACAATTTTTAAAACATTTGACTATCACTTTAGCCTAGTGCATTCCCTTAATTCCAGTCTACTTATAAGGAACTAAGTAATAAAATTCTGCTAATGTTTATCCCGATTAGCATAGTGTTGAAGGAAGAATTATATTTTGTAAGAAGTTTGTTTGTAGAGTAGCTAGAGAAAGTCATGTGAGTGTAACACATCAGATTTTTTTCAATGTAAAGGGCATTTTGGGGCGGGGGGATTTTTCTCAAAATCTTCGTGTCGCATCCTTGGAAGATACTAAACTTAAACCCAAGTTTGGTATTTTACTGAGTTTTCGTGTTCACAGACTCATGGACTTTTTTCTTAAAATGTTTTTTTTCGGATACAGGGGACAGTAAAACATGTATTTCCGGTGAAACCTTGGTACCGAATTTTTGGGTGGAATGCAACACCTTCTCTATACCCTAAGTAGCGTAGAGAAAGTCAAATTAGAGCATATTTGAAGGTTTTGGCAGCACATAGTTACGATAAAAGCGTGTACATGATGCCACGTGCCCAAAAGTGTGTTGACCTCTATATTTTCCAAGTTCTAAACGAGCTATAACTTAAGGCTGTGCGTGTCTTCGGCCGCTAGCTTGCTCTTTTTCTCTTCGATAGTCTAGAGTTTTCATCTTGCAACAAATCATTTAAGAGGAATTCTCGCCCGTTTCTCCGCTCACTCCTCCCTTATCAAAATCCAATTCTATACTTGAGAGCTTGAAGGCAAAGGGAGAAAGGCTTCTAATGTTTAATTTAACACAGAAATGTCATTTCTTCTTTATACGTTGTTCAACCGGAACGTGATCTGAGCGTTTTTATTCCCAGACACTTCACTTCTTGAGGCTTTCTTCCCTCTGGAGAAGTGCTTATGATTCATTTCCTAAGAGCCCTTCAGCCTGCAGGATAATCTCTCCCGCTCCTAGTTTGTCACATGTGATTGCGTTCTCTAGCATTCAATTTCTTTTCCATTATTATTTTCTCTAGCCCCGTATGTACAATGCACCAAGGGATAGAGAAGGTGTTGTATTCCACCCAAAATTCGATACCGAGATTTCACCGGAAATATGTCTTGGTGTCCCGAGTCCGAAAACATTTTTTTAGAAAAAGATTCGTGTGAATGTGTGTGTCTAGACAACATAGCTCAAAAACGAAATCACCATTAAATACCAAACTTTGTATATAGATATAGTATCTTCCAAGGATGCGACACCCCCCACCACAAACTACCTTTAACATGGAAACATTTTCAAAAATTTTGATTTTCTCAAAAATAGCTAAACGATTTTGATTAAAATTCTATAACTTAAATCTATTTACATCCTAAATAAAATGTATATCTTGATATTTCGGGGAACACCCTTTGAAGGCCTCTTTATTCTGGATGAATTTTGCATAATTAGTAAACCGTAAGAGGTAGACAAAAGTTTACTGCACAAAACATGTAGATCTTGAAATACACAATTTATGTGATATACATTTTTTTCGTGGAGTTGACTATTTTTTAGATATTCCCTGTTATTGGGTTCAGTTTAAAACACCTAAACTTTTCACATACGGGAATTTGTCAACGCTTGGCATTGCAAAGAAACGGGTTTCTTCCACATGGCAACCGGCTTTTAAAAGGTTTAACTATCGTTTTAGCCTAGTGTATTCCATTATTTACTTTCTACTTATAAGAAAGCATTTCTGCTTATGTTTATTTCGATTAGCATGAACCAGATAGAAGAATAAGCTTTTTAGAAATAATGCAAATGGAAATGGCATGTTATTTATGGACGCTCATTAACGGCTATGGTTCTCAGCGTCCCATTCTATACTGGGCGTGAAAGACTGCTTAATTTTGCTCAGAGGCCTCTCTATCAGGCTTGAGGTTCTTTTACGGGCCGTAAATCTACGACACGGGACCCACGGCTTTTCTTCCCTTCCGAAGGAAGCCATGCTAAGGATTTTTACGCCCGAAAAGATCCATCGTCCTTGGCCGGGTTTGAACCCGCGACCTTGGGTATATTACACGGAGGGCGACAGCAATAATGCGTTAGAGATGTAGAGAAAGTCATGTGAATTGAATACATCAGAATTTTTTAACACTAGTAATGCTTCTCAGGATTAGAAGAACTGAGGTGAACTTACTGAAAAAAAAATCAACAATTTTTGCTACACCCACATCTTTCTCTACTCACTATAGTTTATTACTTTCTCTATACGTACTATGTACATAGTGTATAGAGAAGGTATTGTATTGCTACCAAAAATTCGATAGCGAGATTTTACCGGAAATATGTTATGAGACCCCCTGAATAAAAAAAACATTTTTAGAAAAATGCCCGTGTGTGTGTGTCTGTGGGCAGCATAGCTCAAAAATGGTATTTAAGTTTGGTATCTTCCAAGGATGCTACACGAAGATTTTCAAGAAAATCCCCCCACCTCAAACTACCCTTTACGTGGAAAAAATTTAAAAAACGTTGATTTTCTTAAAAATGGCTGTAACGATTTTGATTAAAATCTCGTATATTTAAGATATTTACATGGCAAATAAAATGTGTATCTTGAATTTTCTGGGAATAGCCTCTGAAAACTACTTTATTTGGATAAATTCTACGGATTTTTGCATAACTGCTAAACCGTAAGGTATGACCAAAAACTTACCACACAGAAAATGTAGAGCACATTAAAACACACAATTTATGTTATATACATTTTTTTCGTGGAGTTGATCGTTTTTAAGATATTCCTTGTTTTTAGTTTTAGCTTTGAAAAACTTATACTTTTCTCATACAGGAATTTGTCAACTCCTGTCCGTACAAACAAAGGAACTTCAGTCACATGGTAACCAGCTTTTGACCATTACTTTATCCTAGTGCACTCCCTTATTTCGCTTCTACATACAAGGAAGCAAGTAATAAGACTATTTCTGCTAATTTTTTCTCGATTAGCATGAAGTAAATAGAAGCATAAGCTTTTTAACAATACATTGTTGCACAGATGTAGAGAAAGTCATGTGAATGGAACACATCAGATTTTTTTATGTTATTTCCTAGAACTATTCTTTTGAAAGCTTATTACTTTCTCTGCACATACCATGTACATAGTGTGTAGAGAAGTACTGCTTTCCACCCAAAAATGTTATACCGAAATGTCACCGGAAGTATACGTTTTAGGGTCCCCTGCATAAAAAACAGTTTTAGTCCAATATGCGTGTGTGTTAGTGTGTGTGAGTGTGTGTATGTGTGTGAGTGTGTGTATGTGTGTGTGAGAGTGTGTATGTGTGTGAGTGTGTGTATGTGTAAGTGTGTGTGTATATGTGTGTGTATGTGTGTGAGTGTGTTTGGGAGTATATGTGTGTGAGTATGTGTATGTGTGTAAGTGTGTGTGTGTGAGTGTGTGTATGTGTGTAAGTGTGTGTGTGTGAGTGTGAGTGTGTGTGTATGTGTATGTGTATGCGTGAGTGTGTATGTGTGTAAGTGTGTGTGTGTGAGTGTGTATGTGTGAGTGTGAGTGTATGTGTGTGAGTGTGTGTTTATGTGTGTGAGTGTGTGTGTGAGTGTGTGTGTATGTGTGAGTGTGAGTGTGTGTATGTGTATGTGTATGTGCATGTGTATGTGTGAGTGTGTATGTGTGTGTGTGAGTGTGTGTATGTGTGAGTGTGAGTGTATGTGTGTAAGTGTGTGTGTGAGTGTGTGTGTATGTGTGAGTGTGAGTGTGTGTGTATGTGTATGTGTATGTGTGAGTGTGTATGTGTGAGTGTGTATGTGTGTAAGTGTGTGTGTGTGAGTGTGTGTGTATGTGTGTGAGTGTGTTTATGTGTGTGAGTGTGTATGTGTGTGAGTGTGTATGTGTGTGAGTGTGTGTATGTGTGTGAGTGTGTGTGTATGTGTGAGTGTGTGTATGTGTGCGAGTGTGTGTATGTGAGTGTGTGTGTGTATGTGTGTGAGTGTGTGTATGTGTGTTCGTGTGTGAACACGATAACTCAAAAGTTAAAAGTCGGTAAGATACCAAAGTATCTTCCAAGGATCGGACACGAACATCTTGAGGGAAATCCCCACAACCCAGATTATCCTTTAGATGGAAGAAATGTAGTAAATTTGACTTTCTCAAAATTGGCTCACACGATTTGGCTTAAATTACCCCATATTAAAGATATTTGTATGACAAATAAGATGTTCATTTTGAAATTTCTAGGAATAACTCTGAAGACCTCTTTATTCCAGACGAATTTTACTGAATTTTGCATGACCGAGATAGAGATATATAAAATTTACTACAAAAAATGTAGATCTCGTTAAACACACACTTTATGTCATATACATTTTTTCATGGAATAGACCATTTCCGAGGTATTCTTTGTTTTTTCTGTTTTAAAATACTTAAACTTTTGTCATTCCGGAATTTGTCAACTTCTAGTCATACAAAGGAATGGAATTAAATCACATAGCAACCGGCTTTTAAAAGATTTGACTATCGCTTAAGGCTAGTGTACACCTTTAGGAAGCAAGTAATAAGATCAATTCTGCTAATATTTATCTCGAAGTACGTAGAATAATAAACTTTTCAACATTAATTGCTAGAGAGATGCAGAATGCGAGTGGTACACACCAGATTTGTTTTTCATATTACTTAGTTTAATCAAAATTATTGCAGTTTATCCAGAAATAGTTTATTACTAGAGCTGTGCATCGGTTTTTTGCTTCTTTTTTTCCCCTTTTTTGGAATTATAGATCATCGTAGCAATGTAAGCCAATGTTACGTCTCCTTTTTCTTTACGATTCTTTTTAATTCTTTTTAATTTTTTATGTTGAAATTGAATTATTTTTTTTTTACGATTCTTTTTAATTCTTTTTAATTTTTTATGTTGAAATTGAATTAATTTTTTATTAAAAAAATACTAAAAACCGTGAAAAAAAATCTGATGTGTTCGATTCATATCACTTTCTCTACATCACTGCAACAAATTGTTTTTAAAAAGCATATGCTCCTTTTTACTTCGAGAAAAAATTAGCAGAGATAGTCTTATTACTTGCCTCAATGCAAGCAGAAGCGAAATAAGGGAGTAACATAGGTTAAAGTGATAGTCAAAAGCTGCTTGCTATGTAACTGAAGTTCCTTGTTTGTGTGGACGGAAGTTGACAAGTTCATGTTTGAGAAAAGTGGAAGTCTAAAAAGCTGAAACCAATAACAATGAATATCCAAAAACGATCCTCTCCACGAAAAAATGTATATAACACGAATTGTCTGTTTTAATGAGCTCTACATTTTCTGTTAAGTAAGGTTTTTCTATCTCTTACGAATTGTCAGTTATACATAATTCCATAAAATTCATCCGAATAAAGTGGTCTTCAGAGGCTATTCCCAGAAAACTCAAGATATACATTTTATTTTTCAGGTAACTATCTTTAATATAATATATTTTAATCAAAATCGTTAGTCATTTTTCATAAAATCAAAATTTTGGAAAAAAGTTCCATGTTTGGTATTTAACAGACTTTTGAGCTATGCTGGCCACAGACACACAGGGACCTTTTTCTAAAAAATGCTTTTTTTTGCTCAGGGGAACCCAAAACATGTATTTCCGGTGATATCTAGGTATCGAATTTTGGGTGCATTACAATACCTTCTCTATATACTATGTACACTGTAGTATAGAGGAAGTAAAAATGCAATGTTATAGTACCTGTTATTGTCCACTTCATAGCTTGCGGGTTTATTATGGCTTGCTTTTTTGTAATGGGTACTTTTATCAATACTTTAACCTATGGTACTCCCTTATTTCCTTTCTACTTACAAGGAAGCAAGTAATAAGACTATTTCTGCTAATTTTTTGTCGATTAGCATGAAGTAAATAGAAGCTTAAGATTTTTAACCATAATTTGATGTAGAGATGTAGAGAAAGTCATGTGAATGGAACACATCAGATTTTTTTTTTTATTCAGGGGGTCCTAAAATACGTATTTCCGGTGAAATCTCGACATCGAATTTTTGGGTGGAATACAATACTTCCCAATCCCTCTGTACATTTTACATATGGGGCTACAGAAAGTACGCACACGGACCTTTTTCCAAAAATGCTTTTTTTGGATTCAGGGGGACCCAAAACAATATTTCCGGTGAAATCTCGGTATGGAATTTTGGGTGTAATACGATTCTATAAACAATGAACATAGTACGTATAGAGAAAGTAAAACTACTTTGTGTTGCTTATTGATGCACCCTACCGAACGAGGTGGCGTCGCGATAATGTGTGCATTCGGGAGAGCGCGGATCGATATCTATCGACCGCGCGCTGACTTGGTGTTTTTAATTGTTTTTGTTTGTTTTTTTGGTTCCCCCTTGTCAGGCGAACGCTGGGGTGTTAATCCCTCGCGATTTATTTTCCATCATTCCCTTTCATGTCATTACACTCAAAGTGTGCTTCTAAGCTCGTGGCAGTGCTGGCAGACGACGCGGATGCAGGCGCACTGTAAATGCGTTCATGGCGTTACGGCGGCGTTTTGGTTGCTGTCCTCGCAAAGGCGGTGACCAGAACCTGTTAGGGATAGAATTATATATCGTGCGGAGTTTATAGTGAATAATAAATATTGAAATATGAAAATATATAAGTTCTATTAATGGAGAAGTACTGCTCCTGTAAAGCCAAACTTGCTTGTTTGGACATTATTCTAACAAGCATCATGGACTTCATTTGCGTTGGCGTCACCATCGCGCATCTTACTGCCGGGATGGAAAACTCTCACTCTGTTGTATTGCTGCGGACTGTGGCCTCCTGTGGTGCCTCAACCTTTCCTCCTGGGGAGTGTTAGCGCATAAGAGATCTCTATAGTTCGCAGTGCGTGAGGTTTCATCCTCTGTTGTTTAGCCTTTACTTACTGATCTACTATCGTATCAACACACTTTGCGGATGTTAGATCAGCAAATATTTTCTTGGCTTATATAGGGCGTTTCTAAATTAGACCGACAAAACTTGGCAGTAGATAGATAACCTTATGTGAATCATATTTTGTCAAGTAACCTATGGGCTGCGACGCTTCGTTTCAGTGCAAGCTGGATATTAATAGTACGGAATTGGAGAAAACAGAGTACACTCGTGTCAGTCCAGAGGCGTTTGTTATTACTACTCGTATTATCACTAGGTTTTTTTACTTCCAGAGCTCACTAGATTTCGGTATTGTTTACAGCTTGTTTATTTACTTCCCAGTCTGTCCCTTCTAACTGTTACTCTGCATACTGCTTCAGTTGTAATGCATCTTACATTGTGAACAGAACAGTGACGTTTGGGAAGTTCGACAGACATGGAACGTTACACATGACAAGAATTGGCGGATATGCATTTGGTATACGGTGAAGCATTAACAAGTTGTCATTTGGCGCAGAGGCTTTACCGGGAAAAATTTCCAAACCGCCAGTGTCCTCACCAAACGACATTTGCCAGTATTCATCAGACTAAGCGAATGGGGGTCATTACACAGACGAGCAGATGGGCAAGGACGGAGGTGTGTTGTGCGAACACTGAACTCGAGGAAGCCGTGCTGCAGGCGGTAGCGAATAATTCTTCGCTGAGTACTCGAGAGATCGCACGACTCATTCATACTGGCCATGTCACGATCTGGAGAATTTTGCAGGAAATGCTATTGATCCATATTATTTTGAGAGTCCATGCTCTTACACCACGTGACTATCCACTCCGAGTCAACCTCTGTAATTGGTATTTGAACAAATGCATACTCCAACCAGAGTTTGCAAGCCGTGTATTGTTCACGGATGAAACATGCAACACACGTGAGAGGATATTCAATTCCCTCAATTCTCATGTATGGTGCTTCGAAAACCCCCACATCAACAGCGATTTAGTGTCAATGTCTGGGAGGGATTGTAGATGACTTCCTTGTGGGACCATACATTTTGACCAATTGACTGAAGAACGCCAATAATTATTTAGTATTTCTTCTACATGTTCTGCCTGAGTTACTGTATCCGCTTCCTCTCATGAACATATGGTTTCAGCATGATGGGGCATCAGCTCATTTTGGGAATCACATACGCAACCATCTGACAGCTACATTCGGCAATCGTTGGATAGGTCGAGGTTGACCCACAGCCTAGCACAACGCTGTCCAGATTTGACGCCAGTGGATTTCTTTTCGTGAGGCCACATGAAGAGAATGGTTTATGCAACTGCTGTTGAAACGGAGGAAATCCTTGTAGCGCGAATTGCCAGCGCAGCAGCTGAAATCAGAGAAACCTCTGGTGTCTTTGGAAGGGTAAGACAAGGTATGGCACGGCAATGCACTTTTTGTCTGGAAGTCAATGGACGTGTGTTCCATCACTTGTTGATGTGATAAGACAACCAATTGGACCAATTCTCTGTTTTTTACAGTTGGGTGAGTGATTGAACTTTCGTTTTTGCGTTATTTTTATTTTCTTCTTGCCTGCACAATAAACACACAAATGCATGTAAGACTGAAAGGTTTATTTACACAAGCCTACTGACGTCCACTCCTTCCACTAATCTTCTTGTACTGAAACAAAGCGCCATAGGTTCCTTAACCAAACATGCTTAAAAGAAGGGAATCTATCTGCTCCCAAAGTTTGTCGGTCTAATTTAGAAACACCTTGCATACTCTAATCACTGCATGCCGTGGAAATACGGTATTTATCTCCATCATTAGCCGTAATATTGTCGTAACCCTACAGTAAATTATTATCTAAACTTCCATTCTTCACAATATTTAAGGGGTCATCGACGGGGTACACGGATCACAAAAAGGACATACCTACTTTGTGCATGACTGAAACAGTAACTCCACAAGCAAACGTTCTTTAAAAGAATAAAGTTTAAGTTAGCGAGGATGCTAGCCTCTAATTCCAAAGATCGCTGGTTCAAACTCAGCGGAGGAGATGGAGTTTTGTGGGTGTAGGGAAACAAAGCCGTTGCTTCCGTGTTGTAGATTTACTGCACTAAAATAACCTCAAGCGCGATAGAGAGGCCTCTGAGCAAAATTAAGCGGTCTTACATGCCCAACATAGAGTAGGGTGCTGAGTGCCGCAATGAAAGAGTGTCCATAAGTAAAACTCAATTTAATTTCTTGTCTTCCAAGACGGCATTTGCAGTCCATTCTGTATCTGATCATAGCGGATTTCTACGACCTGAAAACTATAACACATTTATGACAGAAAAATCTACAACATATGACCAATAAAGCACAAAATACACCTTAATCTTCACCATACAAATGCGACGAAGGGATATCTTTACTTTCTCTACATGTACTATGTAGTGTATAGAGAAGGTATTGCATTGCACCCAAAAATTCGATACCGAGATTTCAGCATAAATACATGTTTTGAGACCCCCGGTATCCAAAAAAGCATTTTTAGAAAAATGTCTGTGTGTGTCTGTGGTCGGCATAGCTCAACAACGAAAAGACCGTTAAAAACCAAACTTTGGTATCTTCCAAGGATGCGACAAAGATTTTCATGAAAATCCTCCATCCCAATGGAAGAAAATCGAACATTTTGATTTTCTGAAAAGTGACTAACGATTTTGATTAAAATCTCATATAATTAAGAAATTTACATAACAAATAAGATGTATATTTTCACTTTTCTGTGAATAGCCTCTGAAGACTGTTTATTATGATGAATCTCTATATACTATGTGCATACGAGGTGTAGAGACAGTAAAAAGAGATCCTTGAACAAATATGGGAACATTAACGAACCCCGCAGTCTAGCCTACAAGTCTGTCTGCTTTTCTTCATTAATTTCTTTCTTTTGTCGTATTTTCTTGCAGAAGACTGCCGGTAAACTCTACATAGATACTACTTTAAGCTATACGAGCTATTGATAATAGCATTTTAGTGTTTTCCACATAAGCCGTGTGTAGGAAAGGAATGGAATAGATGGAGTCAGACTGAAAAAGTAAATGCCTTAGCTGGGATTTGAACCATGGATATTGCAATCTTCATCCGGTTGCTCTGACCACCGAGCTACAATGGCGATATGCTGACTCGCTCTCTTCCCACAAACCACAAGCATATCTCAAATTATTTATTAGGTCAATCAGGAAGGAAGAAAGAAAGAGAGAAGGAAATTATTTCTATTCATACAACAAACCCATAGGAAAATATTAAAAAAGAAAACAAAAATTCTGATGTATTCCATTCACATGACCTTCTCTACATCGTTGGAACAAATTATTGTTAAAAAAATTATTCTTCTATCTACTTTGTGATAATCTAAATAAACATTAGCATAAATTGTACTAATTATTTGCTTCCTTGTAAGTAGAAGGAAAATAAGGGAATACACTAGGTCAAAACGATAGTCAAATCTTTTAAAAGCTTGTTGCCATGTGGTTGAAATCCGTTTATAGAGGGCTAAAAATTTACAACTTTCCGTGTGAGAAACGTATGTATTTCAAATCTGAAACAAATAACACAGAATTTCTCAGAAATAGTCAATTACACGAAAAAAATATATATGACATAAATTGTGTGTTTTAACTTGATCTACACTTTTTGTGTAGTAAGCTTTTGTCTATCTCTTACGGTTTACCACTTAAGCAAAATTCATTCAGAATAAAGAGATCTTTAGAGGCTATTCCCATAAAATTCAAGATATGCATTTTATTTATCATATAAATATCTTTAATATACGGTATTTTAATCAAAATCGATAGAGCCATTTTTGAGAAAATCAAAATATTTGCTTTTTTTTCCCATGTAAACAGTATTTGGGGTGAGGGATTTTTCTCAAAAGTTTCATGTCGCATCCCTGGAAGTTTGGTATTTTACCGACTTTTCGTTTTTGAGTTATCACTTTCACAGATACACTGACACAAAATACTTTTTCTGGGATACAGTGTATTTCCGGTGAAATTTCGGTATCGAATTTTTGGGTGGAGTGCAATACCTTCTCTGTACACTATTACAGAGCACGAGTAGAGAAAGTTGCGTTGCTGTTTTGAAAGGAATGAATTAACTCTGTTTTTTTAAAATTGCGAAGAGGAGGAAGATTTGTGTTGGAAACAAAATAGGATAAGAAAGTTTGGAGCTAAAAATCGGAAGTACGATAGGAGCAGAAGAAAGAAATAACAGGCGCTACAAGAAAGGCTTCGAGTTTATAAAAGAATAATGGCATTCTTTGAAATGGCAAGCGAAAGAAAAGAAGGAAGAAGGATGATGGTGAGTATGGAAGTCGGCTCAGTGCTAGATCAATAAGAAGAAAACAGCAGGTCCTGACACCGAGAGATGCATCTTCCGCTACAGTACAGCCTCTTTCCTTCAAGTCGATAGATCCTTGCCAGTTTTGATGCATTTCCCCTTTATCACACTTATCTGTATTTGTAACAATAGAAGCTTCACTCTGTAATTCCACGGTCGTTATGGCTCGATAAATCATTCATTCCGTCTATTGTCTGCCACATGCTTATCATTTAGACCCTCTTTACCGCCGCCTTTAGCTTCTCAATTGCACGGCGCTGCCAATCCATCATTTTTTGCTTTTCACTCCATCTACAGCGTGTAGCTGAAATCAACTAGTCTGCATGCGAGCTAAAGCGACGCTGTGAACCAGATGAGCATCTACCATATCATAAACAGAGCTAGGAAGTTCGTAACGTTCACCGTTCCGCAATATAGTTTGCGACCGACCATCTCGCCGCATCAAAACAAATCATACATTCTGTCAAGAAAGTACCGGGAATTGATCATTTAAAAATCCTGTTTAAAAGGGGACAACTTTCCACTCGGAGTTTGATCGTCATCTGTCATCTAGTTTGTTTATAGTTCGCCATTTTGTTAGTTCATCTCAAAGGTGATTTGCAATTTTACGATGAATACAAATATTGAACAAAGAATCTGTCTCAAATTTTGCTTTGCAAATGGTATTTCGTGTGCCGAATCGTTGAAAATGTTACAGAGGGCTTACGGTGAATCGACTTTATAAAAACACGTGCATATGAGTGGTACAGTGCATTCAAAAGTGGTCGAGATCTGGTCGGCCATCAACGGTTTCAACTGAACTGAAAATCGTCATTTAGGTCTGAGAGAGATTGCCGCTGAACTACCTGTGTCTCACGAATCGATTCTAAACGATTGTTTGGGCATGATACGCATTGCAACTCGGTTAGTTCCGAAAGACTTGAATTTTCTACAAAAACTCAATCGCGTAAGGATTGCTGAAGACATGCGAGAACGAGCCAGTTCCGACCCCACATTCATGAAACGCATTGTAACTGGCGATGAGACGTGGGTTTACGAGTTTGACACTCAAACCAGTCAACAAGCTTCCGAATGGAGCCTTCCAACTGAACCGAAACCTAAAAGGGCACATCAAACTCGATCAAAACTGAAGGTCATGTTGACAGCTTTTTTCGATTATCGCGGTGTCGTGCAATCAGAGTTCTTGTCAGAAGGTCAGATGGTAAATGCAGACTATTATCTGAGCGTTATGTGGCGTTTGAGAGAACAAATACAGCGAACCAAAAATTCAACAAATTTCATCAAACAACCACCGTATTCATCTGATCTGGCTCCTGCTGATTTCTTTCTCTTTCCAAAACTCAAGTTACCACTTCGATGTACCCGTTTTGAGTCGATAGAAGACATAAAGGAAAATTCGCGGCGACAATTGACATCGATTCCTAAAAGTGCCTACAAAAAATGTTTTGATAGTTGGATTATTCATTGGCATAAATGTATAATTTTAGAAGGGGCCTACTTTGAAGGCGATAAAAATAAAATTGGATGAATAATTTTTTTTTTTTGTGTGTGTTTTATTGGCAAATTCCCGGAACTTTCTTGACACAGTACATAAGAGCGCACAGTGGAGAGGTAAACAAACCTGACATAAAGTAAACAGTACTGTTTCCTGACTTCTGAGACATTAGTTAATGCACACCTATTTAGGTCATTTATTATGTACAACATAGAAATTGTTACATATATAAGTCTGACTCTGACTGATTTCCTTCTTTACACATCTACATTATGAAAACACTCAAGCACTTATAACACAGATTGTGGTATTTACTCATCAAATGTACGATACTATCAAAATAATAAAATTAATTCCTTAAATATCTTAAGACTCTTACTAGATAAAAACCAAAGCAGGAATTAACTAAATCTTCACTCAACTGCAGCTGTATTACTGAAAACTATAATGTACTTATGATGCCTTTCAAATGAAAACCTCATTCTACGTTCCGACAAACAAGATTTGTAATGCAAAAAAGTTCATTCCACTCGCATGAAGTGATCGGGGCATATTTGAAATATGCTATATCAGCATCGTCAAGCAAATAGCATTTGTTGGGATCTAAAAGTGCAGCTTGTTTGCGACACATCACACTGAACCCTGCATTCTGTTCAATTTCATCTTTACTTCAGGTAGGGTTGCTAAATCCGTCTTGACAGTTCTTCCACATACCGCAGAGATTCAGTTCAGCTCATACCTCTGGACTGTAACAGCGTGCTAGTTGAGTGTAACTTTTTGAACTAATTTGCAATCACTAATATATTTCTGTGAAGCTGTTCTAGACGTTTGACAGTTTGTATACTAGAGCTGCCATTGGTTTCTAAAGAAGTACATGAAAAACTACACTGCTAGAAAAGTAACTATAGTTGTAAAGCAAATTAATTTTGCTCACTTTTGAGCTGCACAAAAATGTTATTCCAAAGCCTTCCTTGCTACCGACGTGGTTCTGTGTTTACAGTGATCGGTGTTTTGCAGTAATGGGTTGCACTCTACGATGACCTTTGCTCTGGCAAGTAGCGCCGCAGGGTATTGCCAAGTCTAGCCGCTCTTACCCTGCATAAGGAAATTGGTACGAACTTCCTAGTTCTGATCATAAAGTTAGGTATCATCAGTATTTGCTTATTTTTATCTATTTATTTTTTACTTTCTCTACACGTACTATGTACATAGAGTATAAAGAAGGTATTTATAGCACCCAAACATTCGATTGCGAGATTTCACCGGAAATACATGTTTTGGGTCCCCCTGAATCCAAAAAAAAATTTTGGGGGAGGGAAAGGTCCGTCTGTGGGCAGCATAGCTCAAAAACGAAAATACTGTTAGTATTTAACTTTGGTATCTTCCAAGGATGCGACACGAAGATTTTCAAGAAAATCCTCCCACCCCAAACTACCCTTTACATTGAAAAAATTGAAAAATTTTCATTTTCTTAAAAATGGCTCTAAAGATTTTGATTAAAATTTTTTCAACTCCTGTCCAATGCACACAAAGGAACTTCAGTCACATAGCAACCAGCTTTTGACTATCACTTTAACCTATGGTACTCCCTTATTTCGCATCTACTTCCAAGGAAGCAAGTAATAAGACTATTTCTGCTCATTTTTTTCTCGATTAGCTAGAACTAAATAGAAGCATAAGCTTTTCAACAATAATTTGTTGCAGAGATGTAGAGAAAGTCATGTGAAGGAACACATCAGATGTTTACTTTCTCTATGTACATAGAGTATAGAGAAGGTATTATATTGCACCTAAAATTCGATACCAAGATTTCACCGGAAATACATGTTTCGAGACCCCCTGAATCCAAAAAGAATTTTTTAGAAAAATATGTCTGTGGTGTGTGTGTGTGGGGGGGCAGCATAGCTCAAAAACGAAAATACTGTTAAATACTAAACTTGATTTTTAGAAAAACGTCCATGTGTGTCATAGGTTACTCAAAAAGCCAACAAATGCCCGTTACATGCCAAACTTCATATTTAAGTTAAACTACCTCCTAGGATACAACACGAGGATTATCAAAAAAATCCCCACACCTCAAACCACCTCTTACATGCAACATTTTTAGCACATTTTGATACACTCAAAAATAGCTCAACAATTTTTATTAAAATACTATATGTTGAAGATATTTTAATGACAAATAAATATAGATCTTGAATATTCTGAGCCATCATTCTGGATGGCTTTTACACAGCTGGTAAGCCGTAAGAGATAGACAAAATCTTACTAGCAAAACATATACATCTCCTACAAGCACACAGTTTGTATCAGGCATCCCCAAGTCGAGTCAAGGTCGCTTGAAGGCACACGGGGCTCAACATTACACTCACTGCGGGCCGCACAGCTACACAGTGGCGGTGTAACGCTACATATTGGTACTATGATGTCCTACTTACGATGGCTGGCACATCCGCGTTGGGAAGACGGTCGCCCACACCTGTCATGTTTCGAGCAGAATGGGAAGAAAACTTTCTGTTTATGGAAGAAAATGACACGGCAAAATGTTTAGTGTGTTGCACACTTCTAAACAAAATAACTAATTAAGAGGTACGTCAAAAAAGTAAGTTCCGTTTCAAATTATCTCCGCTGCAGCGCTGCAATCGCAGTTCCGCACATGCGCGGTAGACGCTCTGTATCAAGGAGAAGAAACGTGCGCCATTTTGAGATCGCTGTCAGCCGCATACGCTTTGTTATGCTTGTTTACAATGTCGGTGTTGATTGAAAATCCCGCCGCTTGTGAAATCAGATCTGTGATTCGTTTTCTGAATGCTAGGAAAGTGAAACCAATTGAAATTTATCGGCAAATTTGCGAAGTTGACGGACAAAATGCGATGAGTGATTCAATGGTGAGAAGTTGGGTCCGACAGTTCAATGAAGGACCTACGATGAAGAACGAAGTGGGCGTCCGTCTTTGGTTACAGAAGAACTGGTTCACGCGATTGATGACAAGATCCAGGAAAACCGCAAGTTTACAATTAGTGCTCTCGCTATGGAAAGCTCACGATCACTAATTCATGAAATTGTTACCGAAAAACTGAAATTTCGTAAACTTTGCTCACGTTGGGTACAGGCGGCAAACTTCTATGAAGAAGGTATACAAAAACTTGTGCCACGCTATGACAAATGCCTGCAAAATTTCGGCAGTTATGTGGAAAATTAGCTTAAGAGCTGTAGAATTTTGTGCAATAAATAATTATTTTGTATCTGTACATGATTTAATTTTATTACCAAACGGAACTTACTTTCTGGACGCACCTCGTATAATTTGCAATGGCATTACTCGCTATGATTATGATAAATACAAAGACACTAAACGCACGTGTGTCGTTGCAGATCTGAAACGTAAAATGAACAAGGAAGATGTAAACACTCGTGCATGTGTTGTTAGAGTGAGTTACAAAATAGCGTCAGAAACATGCGATCCTTCAGTGAAGGTGAGATGGTAAAACAATATTTAACTGATACAGCTGAAGAACTGAGCCCAGAGTATGTACACGATTATCAATCAGTCAGTTTATCCGCCTCCACGATAACACGTCGTGTGGAGGACCCTGCAGACGATATTCGGAGTCAGTTGTCTAACATTCATTGCGTTTTCTCTTGCAATAGATGAGAGCAATGATATAACCGACATTGCACAACTTGTCGTCTACATTAGAGGGTGAATAAAGTTTTTCTACACCTCTGTAAGAAGCGAAAGATTTCCTCTAGCAGGAAGATTTTGTGCATGTTCGGGACAACCCATGTTTACCTTAATGAAGTTTGCAAAATCACGTCACAGAAGCCAATTAAGTGATGAACACTGAAAGCATGTTTACGATTGGGTAGCTCGCAAACAATATTGAACAGCTGGATGAAAACAGACAACTGCAAAAATGACGGCGATTGTCTGATGGCTAAGAAAGAATAGTTTTCATAGAGAGATTTATTTGAAGAATATTATGTTTATTTGTATTGTTTACTTCATTGAATTGCATAGTACCAACAAGAAGAAATTTATTTATTTAGTTTATTAGTTTTATACGAGTGTTTGTATTTCGTTAATTGAATTTCCTGCCAATTAGATTTTATTTTGTATTAGAATACTACCACTATTAAAGTGTATAAAATACTGCAATCACTATTATGTAATTGACAGTGAAAGTGTAAGTTAATTTACACAATCGTAGTTCCGCCACTGTATCACCTTCATTTCAAGCCCGCAACCGGACGGTTAGGGCTTGAGGGCTTTTACTGCCGCCTGAGCGTGCGCTCTGTTGGGGACGCCTGGTATATAGATACATTGGAGTTAACCATTTCCAATATATTCCTTTTTACTAATTTAGCTTGAGGGCTTTTACTGCCGCCTGAGCGTGCGCTCTGTTGGGGACGCCTGGTATATAGATACATTGGAGTTAACCATTTCCAATATATTCCTTTTTACTAATTTAAATTTTTGTAATAGCTAACCTTTTCTCAAAAAGGACGTCATCTGCTTTTTTCTCTATTTCTTTCTCCTTTTTTGTTTTTGTTTTTTGTGTTTATTGGACACGTAAAGGGAGTCGAATTACACGCATCAAATAACGACCAGCTCTTAAAAGATTTGACTATCGCTTTAGCCTAGTGTAGATATTAGGATATCCCCTTATTTTACCTCTAGTTTCAAGAAGGTAAATAATAAGACAGTTTATATGAGCGTAAAGTAGATGAACAAGGTTTTGTAGAATAATGAGTTACAGAATGGGTAGAGAAAGTCATGGAATATTACACTTCAGATTTTTTTTGGGGGGGAGTGTATCACTGAGCAAAACATTACAATATATTTTGCGGCATTTGAATACAAAGACCTATTTGTGAATTAAGAGTTCTCCTTCACACACATTCTTTATTATTTGTATTAATATTAAATGCGCGATGATAGCGAAAATGAATTGCCTCTTCCTGTAACACTATGTGGAAGACCTGATTAAACCAGACGCAAAACATTAGTAAGCAAATATGTTTACAACATGACAAATATGTGAATTGATTAATGTTTGACGAGGACCTGTTCCATTTATGTTATGTATTTTGTAAGCACTGGTCTATCACGACTCCTAAATACAGCGTTATTCAAAAAGCAAGAACAGATTTCAAATATTTATTGCTTCCAAGCTACAAAAGATAGAAACATGATTCCAACGTTCTTGGATATAGAAAAGTGTATCCTTTTACTTTCTCTATAGTGCCTATATGTACATAGTGTATAGAGAATGTATTGCACTCCACCAAAAAATTCGATACCGAGATTTCACCGGAAATATATTTTTTAGGGTCCCATTTATCTAAAAAAAGCATTTTCGGAAAAAGATCCGTGTGTGTGTGTGTGTGTGTGTGTCTGTGAACACGATAACTCAAAAACGAAAAGTAGGTAAAATACCAAACTTGGTATTTAAGTTTAGTATCTTCCAGGGATGCGACACGAAGATTTTGAGAAAAATCCCCCCACCCCCAACTACCCCTTACATGGAACTTTTTTCGAAAATTTTGATTTTCGAAAATTTTGATTTTCTCAAAAATGGCTCTAACGATTTTGATTAAAATTTCGTATATTAAAGATATTTACCTGACAAATAAAATGTATATCTTGAATTTTCTGGGAATAGACTCTGAAGAGTTTATTCTGGATGAATTTTACTAAATTTTGAATAACTGCTAAACCGTAAGAGATGGACAAAACTTACTGCACAAAAAATGTAGAGCACGTTAAAACACACAATTTATGTTATATACATTTTTTTCGTGGAGTTCGTCGTTTTTGTGACATTCCTTATTTTTGGTTTCTGCTATGAAAAACTTATACATTTCTCATACAGGAATTTGTCAACTGCTGTCCATACAAACAAAGGAACTTCAGTGACATAGCAACCAGCTTTTGATTATCACTTTAACCTATGGTACTGCCTTATTTCACCTCTACTTACAAGGAAGCAATAATATGGCTATTTCTGCTAATGTTTTACTGATTAGCATGAAATTAATAGAAGTATAAGCTTTTTAAGAATACTTTGTTGCAGGGATATAGAGAAAGTCATGTGAATGCTACACATCAGATTTTTATAATATGCATTCAATATGAGCACAGTGTGTTACACGACATATGTCAAAACGGTGGTACATTTCTTGCCACACACGAATCAGCTGGTCTCCAGTTATCGAATTTAAGCTTCAACAATTCGATGTCGTAGATCTTCAAGTGTGCCAGGCACAGGAGGGATAAAACACGGTATTTTACCTAACCTCATAGATAAAAATCACACGGGGTGAGATCTGGAGACCTGGGAGGCCACCGGCGATAGTTGATCTGCTCCTCGTCTCGCAATCCAACGTCCTGCAAACGTGTTATTCAAGTAACGTCGGACGTGGTAAGAGAGGCGGGGCACCATCTTGCATGAAAAAAATGCATTGGAAAACATTAATCGTTGAGTAAAATTGCCTTCCTTCACAGTTTCTAACATGCCAATGTACAATTCGTACCGTTTGTTGTGGTCGTCAGGATTCAATGCAGTTTGTATGTCTTCAGGTGCAGACGATGTTTTAGAACTCGCCATACCGTTAGTTACTTGCTCGTCATGTGGATTTCTTTGGGATTCTTTCGTTGAACTTCAACATTGGACTCTAGCTTTGCTTATAGCAGCACACAACATGATTTCTCTTGAGGTGTCGCCGCCATTTCACTACAGACATACAACAATAAACAACAGCGCCAATGCGGCCGTGATTGGAACTTCTACCCCCCGCGCTATTTCAATTATAAACTTTTCTCTTTCCATGAACGTTGGAACTATCTTTTGTAGTTTGGAAGCAATAAAAGTTTGAAATGTGTTCTTTCTTTTTGAAAAACCCTTGGAAATGATTTCAGGGATTTATAATTTAGTAAAACAGCAGTCATAATTATGGTTTAACGTGAAGTGCAACATACAGGAATTTTAGACTAACCTATCTTTAAATATATTAATTGACTGCAGCAGTAAATGGAAAATACAGGTCTATTAATAATACTAAACTGGATTGCAAAAGCATTTAAATAAGTAAATAACGCTGAAGAATCACACTTAAATCTTCCCTATGAATTTACTACAATCATTCATAAAAATATGTGTACATTCACATGACTTTCTCTGCCAGTTCTACAAGAAAATTTGTTCTTACAAAAGATCTTTTATTTACATCATACTAATCGAGATGTACATCAGCAGAAATTGCCTTATAGCTTGTTTGTTTCCTTCTAAATAGAAGGGAAATAAAGAATTAAACTAAGTTAAAGCGATAGTAAATCTTTTAAAAGCTGGTCGCCATGTAAATAATTGAAGTAAAACAAAATAGAGATAAAACAAAAGGCGACTTTCCTTTTGAGGTAAGTTACGTAATTTACAGTTGAAAGAAATAACAAGAAATATCTCGGAAACAGCCAACTCAGAAAAAAGAAGTGTTGGACCGGTATGTGAGGGTGTGCTAAACAAAAGGAACAAAGGTTTGTCCTTCCAAAATAATCAAATTGTGTATGACATAAGTTTTGCGTTTTAACGAGATCTACATTTTTATGCAGTAAGTGTTTGTCTATCTCTTACGGTTTAACCGCTATGTAAAATTCAGCAAAGTTCATCCAGAATAAAGAGGTCTTCAGAAAATTCAACATATGCATTCAATTTATTATGCAAATATTTTTAAATTATGGACATTTTAATCAAAATCGTTAGAACCATTTTTAAGAAAAACAAACATTTCAAAATTGTTTCCATGTAAAATATACTTTGGAGAGGAGGGATTTTTTTTGAAAGCCTTCGTGTCGCATCCTTGGAGGATACTAAACTTAAATTCCAAATTTGAATTTTTTCGTTTTGGAGGTATTATCCACACCCACAGGACCTTTTTACTTCTCTACACGTACTATGTATAGAGAAGGTATTGCATTCCACCCAACAATTCGATACCGAGATTTCACCGAAAATACATGTTTTAGGGTCCCCTCTATCATAAAGAGCATTTTTAGAAAAAAATGTCCTTGTGTGTGTGAGTGTGTCTTTGTGTGTCAGTGTCTGTGAACACCTTAACTAAAAAAAAAAAACTAAAGTCGCTAAAATACCAAACTTGGTATATAAGTTTAGTATCTTTCAAGGTTGCGACACGAAGATTTTGAGGAAAATTTCCCCAGCCCAAATTACCCTACGCATGAAAACTTTTCGAAAATGTTGACTTTCTCAAAAATGGTTTATGGCTTTTGATTAAAGTACCATATATTAAAGATGTATGCACGACAAATAAAATGTTTATCTTGAATTTTTTGGGAATAACCTCTGAAGACCTCTTTATTCCGGATAATTTTTTCTGCAATTTGCGTAATTAGTAAACCTTAAGAGATAGACAAAAACTTACTACACAAAACATGTAGATCTCGTTGAAACACACAATTTATGTGATATACATTTTGTTGGTAGACTTGACCATTTTTTAGATATTCTGTTATTGGTTTCAGTTTTAAAATTCTTAAAACTTTTCAGATGTGGGAGTTTCTCAACTCCTGGCAATGTAAATAAACGGATTTCAACCACATGGCAACCAGCTTTTAAAAGATTTGACTATCGTTTTAGCCTACTGTATTCCCTTATTTTCCTTCTACTTACAAGAAAGTATTTGTGCTAATGTTTATCTAATAAACGTTTTAGCAATAATTTGCTACACAGATGCAGAGAAAGTCATGTGAATGGAACACATCAGATTTTTTTTAATCCTTTTCGTATTCAGGTGTCCTAAAATGTATATTTCTGGTGATATCTCAACATTGAACTTCTGGATGGAATACAAGACCTTCTCTACACATTGTGTACGTGTGGAGAAAGTGAAAAAGAAAATTAAATTCGTTGCCGAAGATGGACACGAGCACTCTTAAACTTACACGGTTCAAATGTAAACAGTTCTGCTCGAAAATCCTGGTTGCTTTCTCTTAAAACTGTAAGCAGGATTTAATTTCCTGTGCCTTTAAAGGATTTTTCATTTTCTTCCTTTGCGTTTCGAAAACGTCGGATTCCTTTCTTCGCCGTGTTCTGCCTTTCGCGCCCTCCTTCATTAACTGCCATTCAGTTTCTTATGTCTGGAGAATAGCTTTTATGCACTAAACGATTTCACACAACACAAAACTTTGCTCAAACGGCAGGTAAATTCTTAGCTAGAACGAAATAAAAGCGAAAGGGCGCAGTCTTTTCATCGCTGTTAAACTACAAGAAAGAGGGGAAGAATTGCCTGCCACGTTCTGCTGAAGCTTGGGCTACAACATTGGCAAATTCTAATTATTCCTAGTTTACGAGCGGTAGCACCAGCATTTTCATCTCAAGACAGAGGTAAGTGAACTTCAGGATATAGTTGTGTTCTGGGCCCCATAGGACGAGGTGTGGGGAGAGGGAAAAGCAATATTTGGTTACCCGGCGAGCTGTTATGCAGTAATCATTCCTGCAGATATGTGTATTATCTAGAGTATCAGAATTAGTTCAATGCTGTAAGATTTCTATTCTTATCACCAAGTCTAAAGTTAAGAAATGTAAGGTAGTGTATTCAGAAGGGTGTGAAATTATAAGTAGCGTTATGGATAAATGTGATAAAGAAGCTCTGAATAAACAGTATTTATATCCAGTGTCACAAGCGATACAACGTGTTGCATATTTTACTGGCAAATGATGAAAGAGAATTCGTAAGGAGAAGAAAGAGCTGCGGCCAAGAGGAGGAACTAGTGTATTGACACTCCTGGAAAAAGAAGAAAAACTAGACCAGAACATACTGACTTGTGCAAAGCGATGATTATATGTTGCCGTTGAATGAAAATAATACATAATGTTTATGTTCAAGAGAAACGAGCTGCCTATTGTGAAAGGGGGCATACATTTTTCTTGGGGCAGAATTGTTAAAGCTAATTTTGAGAAAATCAAAATTGTCGAAAAATAACACACGTATACGGTAGTAGGGGGTGGGAGTTTTTCTAGAAAGTCTTTGTGTCGCATCTTGGAAGATACTGAACTTAGATACCAACTTTGGTATTTAACGAGCTCTTCGTTTGTGGGCTACGTCACCGACAGGCAGACAGACACACCTCTTCTTCTTCAGATAATGAAACGGAATTGGCACGGGCATTACTTTATTAACGTAGGCTGCATGTTATTCTTCAACACCTTATCTGTACTCATATGTATGTTGTATACGCATTCCTTTCAGGGGCCACGCGCTGGGAACACAACTATATAAATGATAAAGAATGCGAAGTTTGTCGTCCATGCGGCTAGGGTCGATCCCAAGCGACCGCGATTTGTGGTGGACAAAGCGGCGCAGGAGCGGTCTTTCTGCGGGTTCTTCAGTTTCCCCCGCCATCACATTCCACAGGCGGGCGTGCATGGAGGTTTCATTGGAAGTACAGTCTGGGCTAAAATCGGAGTTGGGTATGGAGTAATACATCAAAACAGGTTCCAAACTCAAGTGGATTAGACTAGGAGCATAAAAATTGCTGACGAGACTGGTATGAGAATCTGTCCCATTTGCGAGGAGGAAGAGTCGTGGACCCATATCTTGGCAAGATGTAGGAGTACGGAGGAGTGGAAGGGAAAATATTTACTGCGATCCTTTACCATCGCGAATGCAGAGTGGAAGCATGTTGGACGCTACTGGCAGGCACGGAAGACGTGGACGGGCTAGGTAAATGTATACTTTAGGCAAGACAGCTGAGATCTGAGAAAGCTGACAATAGAGAAGAGGGGGGGGGCAACAATAATATCTAAACAAAAATGATTACAATGTTTTACATACATATATTTTATGTCATTCTTATGTTGTAGTGTGGTATTATATATTGTGCATCTATTTTTTTTATATGAATATATTTCTGTTAAGTGTGTTGTCTATTATAATAGGGTGCCTGAATAAGGTGTACTCTGTGTTGTAAATTTAAATTGTCGTATTTGAATATTTTTGTCTTTTTATTTTTTCGTGTTTACTCTTTAATTCTTTGTTGTTGTTTTAATATTGCTTGCTATGTTGTGTATTGCAAAAGCACGTACGGTCAGTGGACCCATGAGACTGAGGCAGCTCAATGTATGATACTGTTATTTCAATAAATGCACTTATTCATTCATTCAAAAGCGGGCGTAAAACACTATAAAAAAAAAAAGAAAACTTCAAGGAGCCTTTCAGCCTGTTTCCTTCTCAGGATTGTTCTTCTCTATGGTCTAGGAGTACCATTCTAGTCTCTGGTTCCGAAGGTTGTGGGCTTAAACCAGCAGTTAAAGCACAATTTCATTTTATTTTTCCCCAGGGATTAATAACGTTCCAATGTTCCTCTTTCCTGTTGGGTTATATTCCAATGCAGCTATTATTTGACGTGCGTGGATATGAATTCTAAGATTTAGTCTATTTCCTTCAATTTAAGTTGTAATAGATTGCATCTTTAGTTCAGATCTGATATCAGTGCTTCTTTTACGATCCAGAAATGAATATGAACATGCTGGTACAAAACGGAGATCATCTCTGATGATTGGTGTGAGGTTGCGGTGCAACATTCGCTACCGTACAGAAGCAACAGCAAGGTATTACTTTATAAAATTCACCTCATGTTTCTCAACAAGAAATGATTTATGTAAATATTAAAACCGCGAGTTCCCGTAAATCAGTAGTGTTTATGTTTACCGCCCACCCACAGTCAATCGCCTTTCGCTGCTTATCAAAATGGGCGAAGTGAATAAAAGAAGTAAATGCTAGCTTGTAAATACTAGGTAGTTTTAAAACTTGCTAAAACCGAGGTGAATATATCTTTTACTAAAAGCAGGTAGTAAATGCTAGGCTACCCGACCAAAAAAAAAAAAAAAAAAAAAAAAAAAACGTAGTAAATACTAATTTCCCTCCCAAATTCTGCTGAGTCAGCAAGTTCCTCCCTCTTTAAAATTGTTCACAAATGTATAGTAACATATAGGTTTTAAAATACAGTACCTATTTTACTTTTGTTTTATAAATGAATTACACCTCCGCATTAAAATAGGTAGAGACCGTTGTCGTTACATTCCACAAAACTAGTGTAACAATAAAATAAGAACTGAAGCTTTCCTGGCGACGTATTCATTCAAAGTCTTCTCGGGCTTCTAGGCAGGTAAAAACTTGGCTTGATACCAACGTTTCGAAGAAGTGCATCTTCCTCGTCTTCAGGGTGAACAGACCCAGAGCAGATGGCAGGCTGAGGGCAGCCCGAGGTGTGTTACACGTGTCCCTGTTCTCGGAGAGAACTTAACCACGTACTCACGGGATTGTGGTGTTTGCAGGATGGCGGGTGAGGTTTGGGGTTGTGGAGTGACAGGAGGAGACAAGTATTGCTCCTCGATGGTTGCCAATTATGGTGCGACGGCCCTTGTGAATTTTATTCAAAATGTTTATTTTGAGTTTTTAATTTTGATATCCAAGCAACTCTTGAAGGATTGTAAGGAGCTTAGCCGTAGCAACTGTTGGAGGTCCTCCTTCGTTACCGGGGATGCCCGCAAGCCATGCGGGGAAGCCGGTATCGCCTGAAGCGGCGGTTTGTGGGATTGTAATCCCCAAGAGATCTAACGAGGGCGCTCCGATGGAATGGTAACCCTTCGTTGAATTTTGTTGCCCGACGCCTAATCTCGTCCTCCAGGTATGGTAGACAGGCTTCGTGCAGGAGTCTCGTTGGAAATAGTCGAGGCACAGAATAGATGGTCCGAAGGCATCTATTCTGTGCCCGCTGAAGCAACAGCAGACTGGAATCTGCCGCCATGCCCCAGATCTCACAGGCGTAGATTAGCAAGGGGACTATGAGGGCCCTCAAAAGGCGCAACTTAAGGGGAACCGGCATCGTGGACTTCAGCATCGGGTGCACTTCTTCGAACGTTGGTATCAAGCCAAGTTTTTACCTGGTTAGAAGCCCGAGAAGATTTTGAATTAGTGTAACAATCTTAATACTAAACCTGAAAAGTCGCCTCCATGACAACAATAGGAACCCCAAACTAACACTGGAGCAATGGCATCACCTGATGAGGAGACTGTTGATACAGAAGTTGGAAATGCAATACATCTGGATAGGGCTGTGTGGTGACATTATACTATCTAAATCACAGACATCTGCTGTCGTTTCATCAAAAACAAGAGCCTGGAGTATGCTGACTGACGAGTACTCGAATGCAATTGGAAATAAAATGGACGTTGGCACGCTTAAGAAACTACTAATCAACAAGGAAATCGACCCTGAAGAAAAAAAAAAAAACTGATGTGTACCATTCACATGACTTTCTCTATATCCCTGCAGCAAATTATTCTTAAAAAACTTATACTTCTACTTACTTTATGCTAATCAGAAATAAAAATTAGCAGAAATAGTCTTATTACTTGCTTCCTTGTAAGTAGAAGCGAAATAAGGGACAACCATAGGTTAAAGTGATAGTCAAAAGCTGGTTGCTATGTCAATGAAGTTCCTTTGTTTATTTGGATCGGAGTTGACAAGTTCCTATATGAGAAAAATATAAGTTTTTCATAGCAGAAACCACAAATATGGAATGTCTCAAAAACGACGAACTCCACGAAAAAAAATATATAACATAAATTGTGTGTTTTAACGTGCTCTACATTTTTTGTGTAGTAAGTCTTTGAATATCTCTTACGGTTTAGCAGTTATTCAAAATTCCGTAAAATTCATCCAGCATAAACTACTCTTCAGAGGCTATTCCTAGAAAATTCAAGATATACATTTTATTTGTCAGGTAAATATGTTTAATATACGAAATTTTAATCAAAATCGTTAGAGCCATTTTTGAGAAAATCAAAATTTTCGAAAAAAGTCCCATGTAAAGGTTAGTTTGGGGTGGGGGGATTTTTCTCAAAATCTTCGTGTCGCATCCCTGGAAGATACTAAGCTTAAATACCGAGTTTGGTATTTTACCGACTTTTCGTTTTTGAGTTATCGTGTTCACAGACACACAGACACACACACACACACACACACACACACACACACACGGACCTTTTTGTGAAAATGCTTTTTTTGGATATTGGGGACCCTAAAACATATATTTCCGGTGAAATCTCGGTATCGAATTTTTGGGTGGAGTGCAATACCTTCTGTATACACTATGTACATAGTGCGTACAGAGAAAGTAAAAAAAAAAAGAAGGAAAAAAAAAACAGATACACAGGCTACTGGGAACACACCAAACTCAAGTAAATGCCTAAAAACTGGGTAGTACAAGCAAATACTTCTTTTTATTCACTTACCCAATGCTCCATTTTCCTTTTGTTAGTACCACAGTACATTTAAACACGTCACAACTTATACCATGCTATGGTAACTTCATCAACTTCACCTTGTGAATGGGCTTTTTGCATTAAGTGAAAACTATGTAGCTTATACGTTATTGACCACGGGATCAAACAGAGGGTAGAAATATTTAAAATACTGTGGTCATCTAAAAAAGCTTTTACATCATGCTATTCAAGATAAACATTAGCTAAATGATCTAATTAGAAGGAAACTAGGGGAATACACTAGGCTAAAACCGAAATCAATTCCTTTAAAATAGTTGGTAAGTGAAACAATTGATATTCGGTTTTCTTTGCAAAGGTCAGGAGTAAAACAAAAGAGAGCTGAAACGAAATATGACTTCATGTTCTAGAAAAGTTTAAGTAGTTTAAAATTGAAACAAATAACAAAGAATATCTCGGAAACAGTTAACTCTACAAGAATGTATATGACATTAATTGTGTTTTTAAAGAAATCTAAAGTTTTTGTGTGGTAGGTAAGTTTTTGTCTATCTCTTCGTTTACCAGTTATACAAAAATCATCCAGAATCAAGAGGTCTTCAGCCAATTTCCAGATAATTCATTATACAAATTTTATTTTTCATTAAATATTCTAATATACCTAGTTTAATCAAAATCGTTGAAGCCATTTTTGAGAAAAACAGAATTTTCCAAATTTTTTCCATGTAAAGGGTAGTTTGGGATTGGGAGATTTTTCTGAATATTTTTGTGTCGCATTCTTGGAAGATATTGAACTTAAATATCAAGTTTCGTATTTAACGTACTTTTGAACTATGCTGCCCACAGACACAAGAGAGAGCGATACATATACTCACCTTTTTCTAATCTTTTTTAATCAGGGGTCTTAATAACCTGTATTTCCTGGTAAAATCCCCCTATCGAATTTTTGGGAGAATACAATACCTTCTCTAGCTACTATGCACATTGTACATGCGTGCTAGAGTTAAGCAATATCGAAAGGTTTTCAGACATTTAAGGTTGGTGAATTCTTTGAAAGCTTCCTATTACAGTTGAGATTAAAT
Source organism: Hymenopus coronatus (assembly GCA_030762935.1). Taxonomy (NCBI): domain Eukaryota; kingdom Metazoa; phylum Arthropoda; class Insecta; order Mantodea; family Hymenopodidae; genus Hymenopus; species Hymenopus coronatus. Next base: position 168,844,104 of record CM060881.1, on the reverse strand, counting down.
ACCAAGGATTTTTACTTAATATTCACATAGACACACTCACCGTCCACAAGCACATTTACACATTTACCTTATTCTAAAATGATTTTATTTCATGCATATTCGGTGTAATGACGAAATGAATTTTAGATTGAATATAATACTTCTCTGTTTACTACAAGTACTAGAAAAAGTTGAAATTCTAGCAGTCAAGTTAACGAAAAATTTTAACAACCTGACACAAACAACAATGTAATACAATACGTGTTCAGGCGTCTTTCCAATTTTTCATTTCATTAATTTTATACTTTTGAAATTTGCATGATATTTCAACGTTTTAAATCTGAAACAAAAACAAGGAATAATTTCACTAAAAATAAAAACGTATAGGATATAAATTGTGTGTATTAACGTGATACACATTTTTTGTGTAGTAAGTTTTTGTCTATCTCTTCCGGTTTATAAGTTACGGAAAATTCAACAAAATTCATTCAGAATAAAGTAGTGTTCAGAGGCTCTTCCCAGAAAATTCAAGATATACATTTTATTTGTCATGTAAATATCTTTAATATACGGTATTTTAATCAATATCGTTAGAGCCATTTTTGAGAAAATCAAACTTTTTGAACTTATTTTCATGTAAAGGGTAGTTTGCGGTTGGGGGATTTTTCTCATAATCTTCGTGCCTCATCCCTGGAAGATACTAAACTTAAATACCAAGTTTGGTATTTTTACCGACTTTTCGTTTCTGAGTTATCGTGCTAACAGACACACGGACACACACACACACAGGGACCTTCTTCTGAAAATAATGTTTTTGGATACAGGAGACCCTAAAACGTGTATTTTCGGTGAAAACTCGGTATCGAATTTTTGAGTGGAATGCAGTACTTTCTCTATACACTAGGTACAAACTACGCGCAGAGAAAGTAAAAATAAGTTCACTTTTAACAAGCTTAATCAAATAACGATGTAACACAATACCTGTTCAGGCTTCTTTCCAATTGTGAATTTCATTAATGTTATAGTTTTCGAAATTTACAGGATTTTTCAACGTTATTCAGGAATATCAACACTTTTACTCACCTTCTTCATTAACGCCTCAGTTTTTACGACTCATCTGTGAGCATCATTATCAGATATTTTACTAAAAAAAATGCTCTACTAAGGTTAATTAAAGAATTCTGTTAGTAATAAAAGGGAAAAAGTTGAAAAATCCGTACAGTTTTCAAAATAATTATAAAATGACAAATTTGGAAAAGGCCAAAATGTGTAAATTGTAATATTATTTGTTCTTTCTATACCTAAAGATTCTTCTCTTCTTTAATTCGGCTGATTTAACTTTTTAAAGGGGAGACGAATATTCTCTCGAGATATTGAGACCCCCCCCCCCCTTTACATCATTTAAAGATGCTTCCTTTCTATTTAATAGGTTTACGTTTCAAATCAAATCATGCCTTAATGTTTTGGTCAAAGTATTTTATTTAATCTTAAATATAGTTGCATTCTGGGCTCGTGGGTGCTCCAGGATGAGGCGTGGGGAGAGGGGAGCTGTTATGCAGTAATCATTCCTGCAGATGTGTGTATTAACATAGCCTAGCCTACTTAGCATAATAAGGTGCAAGAGCAGTTCAAAGCTGTAAGAAGATTTTCTATTCTTTTCACCATGTCTGAAGTTAAGAAATGTAAGGTAGTGCATTCAGAAGGGCGTGAAATTATAAGTAGCGTTATAGATACATTTGAGAAGATGCTCTGAATAAACAGTATTTATATCCAGAGTCACAAGCTGCATGTTATACTGGTGTTTCCGTGTCTACGATAAAGAGAATGCATAAGGAAAAGAAAGAGCTGAGGTCAAGAGGAGAAAATAGTGTATTGAGCACTCCTGAAAAAAGAAGACAAGCTAGACCTGATTTGAATGCTACTGTTATACGAAAAATAATACGATTAACTCATTTTATATTTATTTTTTTTAAAAAAAGGTCTATGTCATAAAGTGTGTGTTTTAATGAATACTACATGTTTTGTGTGGCGAGTTTTAGTTCTCTTACTTACAAAAGTCATCCAGAATGAAGAAGTCTTTAGAGGATATTCTCAGAAAATTCAAGGTGTACATTACGTTTGCCAGAACGTATCTTATACATATGGTATTTTAATAAAAATCGTTAAAGTTAATTTTGATAAAATAATATTTTACGAAAAAATGTCACATATACAGGGCAATGGGGGAGGGGGAGATTTTGTTGAAAGTCTTTGTGGGGCATCCTTGGAAGATTTTGAACTTAAATATCAAGTTTGGTATTTAACAAGCGTTTTGCTTTTGGGTTATGATGTTCACAACACACACACACACATACACACACACACAAAACTAATATTCTTTTTCAGAAAATGAGACAGCGGCGTGTTCAGAATTGGCACGGCCAATTAAGATAGGCTGCATGTTATTCTTCAACAGCGTTTCTGTCTGCGTGTGTCACCTTATCTGTACTCATGTGTGTGTGTTGTTTACGCATTCCTTTCAGGGTCCACGAGCTGGAACACAACTAGAAATAGATAAAGAATGAGATGTCACTCCTATGACTTTAGAGAAAGAACTTTACAAAAATAGTATTAAACTATTATTATTCTTACTGGAAAGCAGGTTTATATCTTTCTGCAATACATACCTGAAACAAAAGAAACCCAAGTCTTAGATTCCAGTCCAAAAAAACATGTCTTCTAGATATACAACGTATTTAGCAATTTCTATTAAATCTTATGTGTAATATTCACGAGACTTTCTCTACCTGTTCTGCAAACAAACTGCTCTTACAAAAGATTATTCATTTATCTACATGATGCTAATCGAGATGAACATAGCAGAAATTGTCTTATTACTTGCTTTCTTGTAAGTAGAAGCAAAATAGGGTAAAGCGATAGTTAAATCTTTTAAAAGTTATCGCTATGTGAAACAATTGATATTCGGTCCTCTTTGAGTGACTAGAAGTAAAACAAAAGAGGTAAAATCTGACAGTTGCAGTTTGAGAAAGATTTAAGCAGTTTAAAATTTAAACCAATAACAAGGAATATCTCGGAAACAGTTGATTCTATAAAAAAGTGTGTGACATAAATTGTGGTTTTAACTGTATATATAGTGTAGTAAGTTTTAGTCTACGATTTACGAGCTCTACTAAACTCATACAGAATGAAGAAGTCTTCACAGGCTATTCCCAGAAAATTCAAATAGGTACATTCTTAATCATATGATGTTTTTATTCCAATCGCTAAAGCAATGTTTGAAAAATCAAAATTTTTGAAACATTTTCTTTGTGAAAGGTAGTTTGGGGTGGGGGATTTTTATGATGTGCAGCTCTTAGAAGTTGAAGAACTTGAATCTCTAGTTTGGTATCTCAACAACTACAGTCTGAGCAATGCTGCACACGCACACACACGACGGACCTTTTTCTTAATTTTTACTTTCTCTATACGCACTATGTACATAGTGTATAGAGAAGGTATTGCACCCCACCAAAAAATTCGATACCGAGATTTCACCGGAAATATATGTTTTAGGGTCCCCAATATCCAAAAAAAGCATTTTCACAAAAAGGTCCGTGTGTGTGCGTGTGTGTGTGTCTGTGTGTGTGTGTGTGTGTGTGTTCGTGTGTCTGTGAACACGATAACTCAAAAACGAAAAGTCGGTAAAATACCAAACTTGGTATTTAAGTTTAGTATCATCTAGGGATGCGACACGAAGATTTTGAGAAAAATCCCCCCACCCGCAACTACCCTTTACATGGAACTTTTTTCGAAAATTTTAATTTTCTCAAAAATGGCTCTAACGATTTTGATTAAAATTTCGCATATTAAAGATATTTACCTGACAAATAAAAGGCATATTTTGAATTTTCTGGGAATAGCCTCTGAAGAGTAGTTTATTCTGGATGAATTTTACTGAATTTTGAATAACTGCTAAACCGTAAGAGATGGACAAAAACTTACTGCACAAAAAATGTAGAGCACGTTAAAACACACAATTTATGTTATATACATTTTTTCGTGAGTTCGTCGTTTTTGAGACATTCCTTATTTTTGATTTCTGCTGTGAAAAACTTTTTCGCTTCTACTTATAAGGAAGCAAGTAATAAGACTATTTCTGCTCATTTTTTTCTGATTAGTATAAAGTAAATAGAAGTGTAAGCTTTTTAACAATAATTTGTTGCAGGGATATAGAGAAAGTCATGTGAATGGTACATGAGATTTTTCTTATTTATTTTTGCAAGGGACCCCGTTGAAATATTGGCATCGACTTTTTGGGTAGAATACAATACCTTCTCTACCTACTATGTACATTGTACGTGTAGAGAAAGTAAAAATGAGGGTATTAAATATTTGAAAACTCCGAATAATAACACAAACTATCTCGGAAATAACAACGTCACCTCAATCAAAATGACACACATTGTGCGCTTTAGCGAAATATAAATGTTATGTGTATATTATACCAATAGTTATACAGTCATTCTGAAACAAGAGCAATTCAAAGAGAAATTCTAAAAAAATATTAATAACTTAGGCATAGTGTTTCGATCAAAGTCGTTAGACCCATTTCTGATAAATATAAAATTACCGAAAAATTGTCACAATCAGGACCCGGATTTTGATGGCATGTCATCTTTTTTACTTTCTTTACATCAATTAAGTACGTAGTGTATAGAGAAGGTATTCCATTGCACCCAAAAATTCGATACCGAGATTTCACCGGAAATATATGTTTTAGGGTCCCCTTTATTCAAAAATAGAATTTTTGGAAAAAGGTCCGTGTGTGTTTGTGAACAGGAGAACACAAAAACAAAAATTCGGTAAAATACCAAACTTGGTATTTAAGTTTAGTATCTTCCAGGGATGCGACACAAAGATTTTGAGAAAAATCCCCCCACCCTAAACTACCTTTTACATTGAAAACATTGCCAATGTTTTGATTTTATAAAAAAAATGGCTCACGATTTTTATTAGAATACCGGAAATTGAATTTCAAATAAAATGTATAGTGAATTTTCTGGGAATAGCCTCTAAATCTCCCTTTATTCTGAATGAATTTCACTGAAATTTGCGTAACCGTAAGTGAAAGACAAACAATCTCGTTAAAACACACAATTTATATAAAAAAATGGCGTGTTATTTATGTACGCTCTTTAATTGCTGTGGTTCTCAGCGTCCCATTCTAAATTGGGCGTGAAAGACCACTTGATTTTGCACAGAGGACTCTCTATCAGGCTTGAGGTTCTTTTACGTGCCGTAAATCTACGTCAATTTATGTCATATCGTTTTTCGTCAGAGCTAACCATTTCAGAGATACTCTCTGTGATTGATTTTAAAGCTATGTTGCTTACGCTTTGCTCAAACCGAAGTCTTCATCCGTTTTATATCTCTTTTTTTTAATTGTTTTATTTATGTATCCCCGTTTAACATCTAACGTCATATCACATACATACTTCCAGACTCTGTGGGGGATAGGGAAATAATTCTGGTTAAAGAAAAATTCCCCAACCCAGCCGGAAATCGGACCTGGGACCTCCGGATGAGAAGTCCGCTGAACACTCGACCACGGAGGCAGTCTCATATCGCTTTTGTTTTATTTCTGGACTTGGAAAGAGAACCGAATCTCAATGATAAAGGCATAGCGACCAGTTTTAAAACATTTGACTGTCGCTTTAACCTAATGTGCCCGCTTAGTTTCCTTCTACTTGTAAGGAAATAATAAGACCATTTCTGGTAATGATTATCTTGAACAGAATGCTGAAGATAAAATATTGGTCTTTTGTAAGAATAATTTGTTTGCAGAGCAGATAGAGGACGTGGCCATCGCCACAGAGTCAGCGCTAAATATTGCTGCGATGGAACAAGTATGCAACTAAATGAACTTTCCTTTGCAGGTGGAAAATGAGTTTATGCATGATGTTCATCGCTTTAACGTTTCGGACGTGTGCTTTGCTGAAATGTTTTTGATATGCAGTCACCTGTGATATTCAACGCTTCTGCTCATTCATTTTAAAGGGTTAAAAGGCACGTGGGGTTAAAAAGACTACTAAACTGATGGACTCTGTAATGTCTGAAAGCTTCTCCACTGACTCATCTATTCTCAACTGAAATGAAATTTTGTTAGCTTAATTAAAAACATTTAATATTTTCTACACTTCGAGATATAGAATTACGAAGAATTCACTGTACTATACTTACAAAATCCTTTCTATATCTCTCTCACAAATGGGGTTTCGATGGGATAGGAATTCTTTATAAATTTGTATATGAACTTAAGATCTGCACATATCTAAAATATTGTACTCGTAGAAAATAAGCAACTTCTCTCTTTGCCTATTGTTGGAGTTCATTCTCTCTACTTTTCACCAGATTTCCCCCTTCTTTATTCCTTTTTACTTTCTCTACACGTACTATGCACATGCGTATAGAGAGAAGATATTGCACTCCACCCAAAAATTCGATACCGAGATTTCACTGGAAGTACATGTTTTGGGTCCCCCTGAATCCAAAAAAAAAAAAAAAAAAAAAAGCATTTTCAGAAAAAGGTTCGTGCGCGCGTGTGTGTGTATGTGTCTATGGACAGCATAGCTCAAAAACGAAAAGACCGTTGAATACCAACTTCGTATTTAAGTTTGGTATCTTCCAAAGATGCGACACGAAGATTTTTAAGAAAATTTTGATTTTCTTAAAAATGGCTCTAACGATTTTACTTAAAATATCGTATATTAAAGATATTTACCAGACAAATTAAATGTAGGTATATCTTAAATTTTCTGGGCATAGCCTCTGATTTGCAACAATTTTATGGAATTTTGCATAACTGCTAAACTGTAAGAGATGGACAAAAACTTACCACACAAAAATGTAGAGCACTTTAAAACACACGATTTATGTTACATACATTTTTTCGTGGAGTTGATCGTTTTTTAGATATTACTTATTTTTGGTTTCAGATTTGAAAAACTAATACTTTTCTCGTGCAGGAATATGTTTACTCCTGTCCATACGAACCAAAGGAACTTCAGTCACATAGCAACCAGTTTTTGACTATCACTTTAACCTATGGTACTCCCTTATTTCGCTTCTACTTACAAGGAAGCAAGTAATAAGACTATTTCTTCTATTTTTTTTTTTTTTTTTCCGATTAGCACGAAGGGAATTGAAGCATAAGCTATTTAACAATAATTTGCTACAGAGATGTAGAGAAAGTAACGTAAATGGAACACATCAGATTTTTCACACGAAAAGTTGTAAACTCACACAAGGATTTCATTCGTATGGCAACCGGTTTTTAAAAGATTTGACTATCGTTTTAGCCTAGTGTATTCCCTTATTTTCCTTCTACTTACAAGAAAGCAAGTAATTAGGACAATTTCTGCTAACGTTTATCCCGATTATCATAAAGTAATTAGAAGAATATGGTTTTTAACAATAATTTGTTTCAGCGATGTAGAGAAAGTCATGTGAATGGAGCAGATCAGATTTTTCTTTTTTGGCTGCTCAATGTATATGCGGCCTGTAACATCTGACGTCATATTGAGGCAAAGGCTCATGGGCATTTGTTCCGAATTGTTAAGTCGTTACTATTCTGTTAATCTTTGATTTGTTTACATTGATTTTCTTTATAACATTTAAATGCACTCTCTCTCTCCGTCTCTCTCCCTCGCATACATATACACTCTCATTCATCTTCTTTCTAGACCTGCGAGACTCCTGCACGAAGTCCCTGATCTGCCATAACTGGAGGTCGAGATTAGGCGTCGGGCAACAAAATTCAACGAAGGATTACCATTCCATCGGAACGCCCTCGTTAGGTCTCTTGGGGATTATAAACCGCCGCTTCAAGCGATACCGGCTTCCCCACATGACTTGCGGGCATCCCCAGTAACGAAGGAGCACCTCTAACAGCTGCTACGGTTAAACTCCTTACAATCCTTCAAGAATTGCTTGGACCTCAACATTTACAACCCCAAGAATAACAATCTGATGTGTTCCATTCACATGACTTTTTTTATATCTCTGTAGCAAATTATTGCTAACTAAGCTAATATTTTATTTATTTCATGCTAATCGAGAAAAATTAGCAGAAATAGTCATATTTCTTGCTTTATTGTAAGTAGAAGCGAAATAAGGGAGTACCATAGGTTAAAGTGAAAGCCAAAGTCTGGTTGCTATGTGACCGATGTTCCTTTGTTTGTATGAACAGGAGTTGACAAATTCCTGTATGAGAAAAGTATAAGTTTTTCAAAGCTGAAACCAAGAAAAACGAATATCTCAAAAACGATCAACCCCACGAAAAAAATGTATACAACATAAATTGTGTGTTTTAACGTGCTCTACATTTTTTGTGTGTTAAGTTTTTGTCCATCTCTTACGGTTTAGTAGTTACGCAAAATTCATCCAGAATAAAGTAGTCTTCAGAGACGATACCCAGAAAATTCAAAATATACATTTTATTTGTCAGGTAAATATCTTTAATATATGATATTTTAATCAAAACAGTTAAGAGCCATTATTTAGAAAATCAAAATTTTCGAAAAAAGTTCCATGTAAAGGGTAGTTTGGGGTGGGGAGACTTTTCTCAAAATCTTCGTGTCGCATTCCTGGCAGATACTAAACTTAAATACCAAGTTTGGTATTTTACCGACTTTTCGTTTTTGAGTTATCGTGTTCACAGACACACGGACACACTAACACGCGGACCTTTTTGTGAAAATATTTTTTGTTGGATATTGGGGACCCTAAAACATATTTCCGGTGAAATCTCGGTATCGAATTTTTGGTTGGAGTGCAATACCTTCTCTATACACTATGTACATAGTGCGTATAGAGAAAGTAAAAATGTATGCAAAATTAATACACCAGCCGTTGCAAGGGCTGTTGCACTATAACTGGCAACCGTTGAGGAGTAAAAGTTGCCTCCTCCTGTCACTCCACAACCTCGTTCTCACCCGCCACCCTGTAAACCCCACATTCCCGTCAGCACGTGATTACGTTCTCTTAAAGAATACGAACACGTCTAACACACCATCGGGCTGCCATCTGCTCGTTGCGTTGCGTTCTTTCTAGACCAGTAAAAAGATGGGAAGCAATATGAGGCCGAAGCAGGAGACTTCCCCTAAACCATGAAGAGTTGATGAAGCATACACTTGCGATCTATGCAGAAGCAGTCAACTTCAGAAAGGGAGTGAAGCCTCATCACCTGTCCTTTCTTGAGCGTTCCAAGAAGATTACACGCTCCTCTGGCAACGAAGCCCTACCACTTTCCTTTTAATTACCAATTACCTATTCTCCCCTCCTAAGTGCATGCCAACTTAGATGACGTAGCAACCGCTGTAGAGAATAAAAGGATACCACCCTTTGATGCTTAATGTCATTTTAGTACAGCTTACGTCAACTTGCAAAGTTTTGTCAAAAAACTCAATTTTATATTCAAATCTGTTCAATAATTTCATACTGATTGAAGTTATGTGACTTACAGTACATTGTCTCAACATACTTTTAAACATATAAAAACAACACGTATTTTGCACAAAAAACGGACACTAATACTTAAAAATCTGATGTGTACCATTCACATGACTTTCTCTATATCCCTGCAACAAATTATTCTTAAAAAGCTTATACTTCTATTTACTTCATGCTAATGAGTAAAACATTAGCAGAAATAGCCATATTACTTGTTACTGGTAAGTAGAGGTGAAATAAGAGAGTATCATAGGTTAAAGTGATAACCAAAAGCTGGTTGCTATGTTACTGAAGTTCCTTTGTTTGTATGGACAGCAGTTGACAAATTCTGTATGAGAAATGTATAAGTTTTTCATAGCAGAAACCAAAAGTAAGGAATGTCACAAAAACGACGAACTCCACGAAAAAAATGTTTATAATATAAATTGTGTGTTTTAACGTGCTCTACATTTTCTGTATAGTAAGTTTTTGTCCATCTCTTACGGTTTAGCAGTTATTCAAAATTTAGTATAATTCATCCAGAATAAACTACTCTTCAGAGGCTATTCCCAGAAAATTCAAGATATACATTTTATTTGTCAGGTAAATATCTTTAATATACGAAATTTTAATCAAAATCGTTAGAGCCATTTTTGAGAAAATCAAAATTTTCGAAAAAAGTTCCATGTAAAGGGTAGTTGGGGGTGGGGGATTTTTCTCAAAATCTTCGTGTCGCATCCCTGGAAGATACTAAACCTAAATACCAAGTTTGGTATTTTACCTACTTTTCGTTTTTGAGTTATCGTGTTCACAGACACACGGACACACACACACACACACACACACACACACACACACACACACACACACACACGGATCTTTTTTCAAAAATGCTTTTTTTAGATAAAGGGGACCCTAAAACATATATTTCCGGTGAAATTTCGGTATCGAATTTTTTGGTGGAGTGCAATACATTCTCTATACACTATGTACATAGTGCCTATAGAGAAAGTAAAAATCTGGCGTGGTCCATTCACATGACTTTCTCTACATCACCGTGTTATTGTTAAAAAGCTTATTCTTCTATCTACTTAATGATTATCGAGATAAAAATTAGCTGAAACGGTTTTGTACTTAGTTCCTTATAGATTTAAGGGAAATAAGGGGATACACCGACAGTCAAATGCTATAAAATGTGGTTGCTATGGTATAGAAAACCGATTCCTTGCGTGGTCAGGTTGTTGACAAGTTCCCGTATGAGAAAAGTACTATTTTAAAAATGAAATCAATAGCAAGGAATATCTTAAAAACGGCAACTCCAGGCCAAAAATATTTGTGACAAACTGTGTATTTTAACGAACTCTACATTTTTGTGTAGTAAGTTTTTGTCTATGTCTTGCGGTTTACTAGTTGCACAAAATTCAACAAAATTCATTCAGAATAAAGAGATCTTTAGGGCTATTCTAAAAAAATCAGGGTATACATTTAATTTGCAATATAAATATCAAAATCGTTAGGGGCAATTTTTAGAAAATAAAAATTTTCGAAAATGTTTCCATGTAAAGGGTAGTTTATGGTGGGGCGGATTTTCTTGAAATTCTTCGTGTCGCATCCCTGGAACATACTACACTTAAATACCAAATTGGATATTTTATCGACTTTTCGTTTATGAGTTATCGTATTCAGAGATACACGGACACGGATACACACACACACATACACACACACACACACGGACCTGTTTCTGAAAATGCTTTTTAATTTCTCTATACGCACTATGTACATAGTGTATAGAGAAGTTATTGTATTCCACCCAAAACTTCGATACCGAGATTTCACCGGAAATATATGTTTTAGGACTCCCTGAATCCAAAAAAAAAGTATTTTCAGAAAAAGGTCCGTGTGTCTGTGTGTGTGTGTGTCTGTGGACAGCATAGCTCAAAAACGAAAAGACCGTTAAATACTAAACTTGGTATTTAGGTTTGGTATCTTCCAAGGATGCGACACGAAGATTTTCAAGAAAATCCCTCCACTCCCAACTATCCTTTACATGGACAAATTTTCGAAAATTTTGATTTTCTAAAAAATGGTTATAACGATTTTGATTAAAGTACCGTATATTAAAGATATTTACATACCAAATAAAATATATATCTTGAACTTTCAGGGAATAGCCTCTGAAGAGCTCTTTATACTGAATGAATTTTGCTAAATGTTGCTTAACTGCTAACCGGTAAGAGATATACAAAAACTTACTACACAGAAAATGTTGATCTGATCAAAACACACAATATATGTTCTTAACATTTTTGTTGTGGAGGTCACCGTTTCCGAGATATTCCTTGTGTTTGGTTTCAGCTGTGAGTACTTATACTTTTCTCAGACAGGAAGTGTCCGTTTTTCTTTTGTCCTACTCCTGGCCAAGCAAAGAAGCGATTTACAATGACAATCGAATAACGACAGATTTTAAAACATTTGACTATCGGTTTAGCCTAGTGTATTCCCTTATTTTCGTTCTACTTATAAGGAACTAAGTAGTAAGAACATTCTGCTAATGTTTATCTCGATTAGCAAGGTGCAGAAAGAAGAATAATCTTATGTAAGACGTTTGTAGAAGAGCTAGAGAAAGTCATGTGAGTGTAACACCATCAGATTTTCTATTTCAGTGAAATCTGGGTATCGAATTTTTGGGTGGAATGGAATACCTTCTCTATGCACTATGTATATAGTAAAATGAACAGTTTTAATAACAACTCTGAAGTTCATCTAGCATTTCAATGAGATGTGCGTACCTATAAGTCTTCACACAGTTGTTTAATTGAAACTTTGAGGCAATTAGCATACTGTGGTAGTTTGTCTTAGGTGCAATACGGTTGAAAAACTGTTGCAAAAAAATAAGTTGAAAGATTAGAGGATTTCATCACAGAAAAGAACAATACTTTCTTCATTTACTGTCAGTGAAAAAAGTCTAGAAAGCTGACAAACCCCTCTGATGGAAAATATATTTTATTCATAGTACTCTCTTAAATTTCAGGAAAATAATCACTCAAATTGTCGATTATACCCAGACAATGCATTTCAATGAAGTTAAATATACGTTCTTTAACTGCTGTGCCTCTCAATTCTATATTGGGAGCGAAAGACCGCTTAATTTGCTCAGAGGTCTCTTTATCAGGGTGGAGGTTTTCTTACGTGCTGTTAATCTACGACACGGGACAAATGCATATACTACCCTTCCGAAGGAAGAATTCTTACACCCTAAAAGAAAAAAAAAATGCATCGCTCTCCGCTGGGTTTGAACACGCGACTTTGGGTACCAAAGATCATTTTTACTTTCTCTACACGTACTATGTACATAGTGTATAGAGAAGGTATTATATTCCACCCAAAACTTGGATACCAAGATTTCACTGGAAAATAGATGTTTTAAGGGTTCCTGAATCCAAAAGAAAGTATTTCTAGAAAAATACCATATTTGTGTGACTGTGAACACTATAACTCGAAAACGAAAAGCCGGTAAAATACCAAACTTGGTTTATAGGTTTAATATCTTCCAAGAATGCAACACGAAGATTTTGAGCAAAATCCCCTGACACCAAACTACCCTCAACATGGAAGAAATTGCGAAATTTTTTATTTTCTCAAAAAGGGCTAACGATTTTTATTAAAATATCTTATATTAAAAATATTTACACAACAAATAAAATGTATATCTTGAATTTTCTGGGAATAACCACTAAAGACCTCTTTATTCTGGGTGAATTTTGCTGGATTTTACATATCTACTAAACCGTAAGAGATAGATAAAAACTTACTTCATAAAAAATGTAGATCTCGCTGAAACACACAATTCATTTCATTTACATTTTTTTCGTGGAGTTGGCCATTTTTGAGATATTCAGCTTTAAAATTCTTAAACTTTTCACATTCGGGAATTTGTCAACTCCTGGCAATGTAAAGAAACGAAACCATCCTCATAGTAACGAGCTTTTAAAATATTTGACAATGTTTTTAGCCTAGTGTATTCCCTTGTTTTCTGCTTATGTTTATCTTGAGTAGCATGATGTAAGCTCTTTAACAATAATTTGTTACAGAGATGTAGAGAAGTCATGTGAATGGAACACATCAGGTTTTTATGTTGTTGATCACAGAAATGTGAGGCCAAAATACATGTTCTTCTGCAAAATGGTCCCAAAAGAAAATTACGTCGCAAAAGTTTATTTCTTTTCCTTTGTTTCAAACTGTAATTTATTCTTCAGAACTTTTATTTCTTTGTGAATTATGACAAATGCTGTTTGTGTCTTTACATATTACGTACAATGTCTGGACAGAACTCTAAAATATGTTTACCAATGTACCTTGTTTAAAGGTTTTATTCACTGTTGTTTATACGCCTTGAAACGAGATTGCTCTTTTTTACTTTCTCTTCACGTACTATGTACATAGTGTATAGAGAAGGTATTGTAATGTACTCAAAAATTCTATACCGAGATTTCACCGGCAATGCATATTTTGTGTCTCCCTGAATTCAATAAAAAGTATTTTTGGAAAAAAGGCCAGTGCGCGCGCACGTGTGTGTGTGTGTGTGTGTGTGTGTGTGTGTGGACAGCATAGCTCAAAAACGAAAAGTCCGTTAAATACCAAACTTGATAATTAAGTTCAGTATCTTCCAAGGATGCGACATGATGATTTTGAAGAAAGTCCCCTCATCCCAAATACTCTTCACATGGAAAATTTATTGAAAATTTTGACTTTCCCAAAAATGGCTCTAACGATTTTGATTAAAATGTCTAATATTTAGGATATTTACATGCCAGATAAAATGTATATCTTGAATTTTCTCGGAATAGCATCTAAAGACCTCATTATTCTGGATGATTTTTATTGAGTTTTGCACAACTGGCAAACCGTAAGAGATAGACAAGAACTTACAACACAAAAAATGTAGATCACGATAAAACAGACAACTTATGCCATATACATTTTTTTCGTGTAGTAGAACGTTCTTGAGATATTCTTTGTTTTTGGCTTCAGCTTTAAAAAAAATATACTTTTCTCATACAGGGATTTGTCAACTCCTATCCATACAAACAAAGGAACTTCGGTCACATAGCAACCAGCTTTTGACTATCCCTTTAGCCTACGGTACTCTCTTATTTCGCTTCTACTTACAAGGAAGCAAGTAAAAAGACTATTTCTGCTAATTTTTTCTCGATTAGAATGAAGTAAATAGAAGAATAAGCTTTCTAACAATGATTTGTTGCAGAGATTCAGTGAATGGAACTCATCAGATCTTATAGGCAGCTTATGCTTGGAGACACCACTAGGACCAGCCGAAATTCAAATCAAGGCATTAGATACTGCCTCTATCGTCTTGCAGCAACTTGCACTAACACACCTATATAATTTGTTGTTAGTTATTTGAATGGTTGCATTAGTTTGCGGTGTGTTGCTGCTAAGGTCGTTAGGAACTTGGTGGAAAGTGGGGTTGGGGGTTGTTAGCGCGCCCTTTAGCGGAACTAGTGGTTTCCAGAGCAAGGCAAAGCTTCAGATTTACTCTGCTTGAAGTGAAGTGAAGTTGCAACCTTCCGTACCTGCCTCGCGTCGCTTTCCACCTGCATTTAACAAATTACTACCGATCCGCACTACCTTGCCAGTTCCTCAAACTTTCTAACCTTAATGCGATATTTTTACTTTCTCTACACTCACTATGTGCACATAAGAGTGTAGGGAAAGTAATGTATTGCACTCAAAAATTCCTTGTCCAACATTTCACCACAAATAGAATCCATAAAAAACAGCATTTTAGAAAACGGCCACTGTGTGTGAGCGTGTATCTGTGGACAGATAGCTCAAAACGAAAAGACCGTCAAATACCAAACTTGGTACTTAAGGATGCGACAACGAAGATTTTCATGAAAATCCTCCCATCACCAACTACCCTTTACCAGAAAAAAAATCCAAAATTTTGTTTTACTTAAATGGCTCTAAACATTTTGATTCAAATGCCGCATTTTAGTCATTTCCATCACAAATAAAACGCATATCTTGAATTTTCTGGGAATACCTTCTGAAGACCTGCTTATTCTTGATTAATTATGTTTAATGTTGCATAACTAGATAACTGTAAGAGATAGACAAAAACTTACAGCACAAAAAAATGAAGACCTCGTTAAAAGACACAAATTGTCATATACATTTTTATCGTGGAGTTTACCGTTTTCAAGATATTCCTTGTTATTAGTTTTCTCTTGTAAAGTGCTTATACTTTTCTCAGACAGGAAGAGCCCGTTTTTCTTTTGTTCTGCTCCTGGCCAAGAAAAGAAGCGATTTGCAATGACAATTGCATAACGACAGCTTTTAAAACATTTGACTGTCACTTTAATATAGCGCTTTCCTTTAAATCCCTTCTACTTACAAGGAAGTAAGTGCTACCTCGATTAGCATGATGTAGAAAGATATTTCGTCAGAAGTTTGATTGCAGTGCAGCTAGAGAAAGTCAGATTTTTTAAAAAGGTCCCTATGTGACCGTTAAATACCGAACTGGTATCTTCCAAGGATGCAACACGAAGATTTTCAAGAAAATCATCCCACCCCAACAACCCTTAACATGGAGAATTTTTCCAAAATTTTGATTTTCTCAAAAATGACTGATGATTTTGATTAAAATATTGTATATTAAATTAATATATATTAAAATATTTACATGACAAAATTTTATATCATGAGTTTTCTGGGAAGAGATTCTGAAAACATCTTTATTCCAGATGAATTTTGCATATCTGGTAAACCGTAAGAGAGAGAGAGACAAAAACTTATTGTAAAAAACTTGTAGAGCTCGTTGAAACACACAATTTATGTTAAAATATTTTTTTTTCGGGGAGTTGACCGTTTTTTGAGCTATACCTTGTTAATGAAATGAAATGGAGTTTTATTTCATCCGCTTAATTTTCTCAGAGGTGTCTTTATCAGGAATGGGAGGTTTTTCTTGAAAATCCTCGTGTCGCATCCTTGGAAAATACCATTATTAAATACCAAGTTTGGTATTTAACGGTCTTTTCGTTTTTGAGCTATGCTGTCCAAAGACACACACACACACACACACACGGACCTTTTTCCAAATGTTTTTTTTTTTTTATTCAGGGGGTGCCGAAACATATATTTCCGGTGAAATCTCGTTATAGTATTTTTGGGTGGAATATAATATCTTCTCTACATGCCTACATCTTCCTCTCAAGGTTGTGGAAATACAGGAAATCAGAATCTAGTTGTACCCTGTAGTGTAGAGGCACCCATTTGGTTTCTCCCGGAGGTTTAAGAGCATGGTTGTGGTTTTTAACTGAACTAAAAAGCAACAGCCCCGCGGAACGAAATTTCGGCAATCACACGGCATTAATATGATTCCGCTGTCTTACAGCGTCGTAATTTATTTTTACTTTCTCTACAAGTACTATGTACATAGTGTACAGAGAAGGCATTGCATTCCACCCAAAAATTCCATACCGAGTTTTCACCGGAAATACATGTTTTGGGTTTCCCTGAATCCAAAAAAAGCATTTTCAGAAAAAGGTACGTGTGTGTCTGTGTCGTGGACAGCATAGCTCAAAAACGAAAAGTCCGTTAAAAACCAAACTTGGTATTTAGGTTTGGTATCTTCCAAGGATGCGACACGAAGATTTTCAAGAAAATCCCATCACCCCCAACTACCGTTTACATGGAACTTTTTTCGAAAATTTTGATTTTCTAATAAATGGCTCTAGCGATTTTGATTAAAATATGATATATTAAAGATATTTACCTGACAAATACAATATATATCTTGAACTTTCTGGGAATAGCCCCTGAAGGCTACTTTATTCTGGATGAATTTTACGGTATTTGCATAACTGCTAAACTGTAGGAGATGGAAAAAACTTACCACACAAAATATGTAGACACGTGAAAGCACACAATTTATGTTATACACATTTTTTCATGGAGTTGATCGTGTTTGAAATATTCCTTGTTATTGGTTTCAGCTTTGAAATACATAATTTTCTCATACTGGTATTTGTCAACTCCTGTCCATACAAGCAAAGAAACTTTAAGCAACCAGCTTTTGACTATCACTTTAACCTATGGCATTCCCTTATTTCGCTTCTACTTACAAGGAAGCAAGTAATAAGACTAATTTTTTCTCGGTTAGCATGAAGTAAATAGCAGCATAAGCTTTTTAATTATATTTTTGCAGAGATGTGGAGAAAGTCATGTGAACCAAACACATCAGATTTTTTATACTCATACTGAAATTTGATCTTTTACTGATTTACCATACAGATTTTCATTTCGATATAATTTTCACGCTTGCGCGCTACTCTAGTAATGGCTGTTCACTGCCTGCTAATCTGCATAAAATTACAAAAACATCTTACGCAATGATCTCCAAGAATAGTTCATTATATATATAAGAATTATAAGAATATATAATTACTTACGGAATCTAATCTCATAATATTACGAAAAGAACGCAAAGTAGGTCATGATATTGGCATCACAGAGACGAGGAAATCAATAATCTAGGGAATGCGCGCTAGCTCTATACCAACCAAAATATTTTTTTTGAGATATTTATATTTATGGTATATATGTACTGTCAGATGCTTCATAAATTGAGGTTTTAATTTCATCCGTGGAAAATATGTTCGCTAGCGGTTTCTGTTTTAACAAGGTGTACAACTTCTTATATTGGGATATATCAATTTAATGTTTCACATTTAGAGAAATTTTCAATCATTATTTAACCGTCTTTTCGTTTTTGAGCCTTGCTGTCCACACATACACACACAGACCTTTTTCTGATTTATTTTATACAGGGGGTCCTAAAACATGTATTTCCGGTGAAATCTCGGTATGGTAGGTACATGGTACGTATAGAGAAAGTAATTAAATTTCCAGTTTAGCTAGACCAACAAATATAATATAAGGTGATTCTTGCAGTATGATGTATGATACAATAATGTGTGCTTTGGAGATGATGCGTTTCACATGTTTTCCATAGAGTTACTTATTTCCTCTTCATGGATTAGGCTATTGGCCTGTTTCGAATTCAAATCACATTTTCTTTTTAATTGATTCATTTGTACAGCCCCCTTTCACATCAATGTTCATATCGGGGGCTTTCACTTGTGAAACTGTAGGTTCAGAATATTAGGTTAAACTTTATATTACTAAACACACGCACATTCACTCTCACATTCATACTTCCATATGGGGGATAGGGAATAATTCCGGTTAAAGAAAAATTCCCCGCCCCAGCCGGGAATCGAACCCTTGCCTGACCACTCGACCACGGAGGCAGTCTCGACAAACACTTCCTTTTCCTATATGATGATAATCTAAGGCAAGCTTTGGGAATCTGCTTGTGTGCATGCTTTGAACGCGGTTCTTTAAATTTACTCTATTTTACAAAATGTTATCAAGTACTGTAGTATATTAAGTGATTTGCTTTATATGAAGGCGACTCAATAAGTACCCTTGTTCCAAAATGACGGTATTGCTAAGGCAAGTTGGTGTTACCATCGTGTACTGGCTCTTTTATACTCGGCTAAAAAAATGTTACTGATTCATAGGCTATTTTGGATTTGATAGGCATTCGTTAGTCGTTTCAAAGTGTTTTACTTTCTCTACACGTACTATGTACATAGTGTATACATAAGGTATTGTATTGCACCCAAAAATTCTATACCGAGATTTCACCGGAAATATAAGTTTGGGTCCCTTGAATAAGAAGAAAAACATTTGGAAAAAGGTGCGTGTGTGAGTGTGTACGCGCGCAACTTGGTATTTAAGTTTGTTATCTTTCAAGGATGCGATATGAGGATTTACTAGAAAATCTCCCCCACCTCTTACATGGCAAAAATATCGAACTTTTTGATTTTTTTTAAAAATGGCTCTAACGATTTTGATTAAACTCTCTTATATTTATGATATTGACATGCCAAATAAAATGCTTATCTTCAATTTTCTGGGAATAGCCTTTGAAAACATTTTTATTCTGGATTAAATTTGCGGAATTTTGCATAATTGGTAAACCGTAAGAGATAGACAAAAAATGAAAGAGAAAAAATAAAGAGCTCGTTAAAACACACAATTTATCTTCTATACGTATTTTTCGTGAGTTTGACTAATTTTGAGATATTCCTTGTTATTGGTTCTTGCTTTAAAAAACTTATACATTTATCATTCAGGAATTTGTCAATTCCTATCTATACAAACAAAGAAACTTCAGTCACATAGCAACCAGCTTTTTACTATCACTTTAACCTATGGTACTCCCTTATTTTCATTCTACTTACAAGGAAGAAGTAATAAGACTATTTCTGCTAACTTTTTCTCGATTAGCAGGAAGTAAATAGAAACATAAGTTTTTTAACAATAACTTGTTAGCCCGCCTGGGTAGTGTGGTGGTAGCGTGTCTGCCTCACATTCAAAAGGTCGTGAGTTCGAATCTCACTTAGGTTGAGTTGCCCGAAAAAAGGTTTTTTCGGGGTTTTTCCTTATCCTGAGAAGACGAATGTGAGTACTTTAAGGTCCATGGAGATCATTTGAGCATCATTTCACCAATTTCATTCATCGTCCGATATGACCAACCAGGCTAAAGGAGTAAACAAAAATAATTAAATAAATAAAAAAAAATAATAATAATAATTTGTTGCAGACATGTAGAGAAAGTCATGTGAGGGAACACATCAGATTTTTAAGCTACGTTCTCACACACACACACACAGGGACATTTTTCTAAACATGCCTGGTTTTAGATTCAGGGGTGGTAGAGATAGTAAATATTGCAAAACTCTGAATTTGAAAAATTGTAAAAAACAAGGTCCCATATAAAAGTTCATTAGCTATTTTATAAGCTACATTTCCCATTAAGGAAGTAAACGAGCAAGAGAAACATCTTCGCACAAGCGGAAAAGTAAGGCAACGCTTTTAGCTGAATAGAAGGCTGTTGTAGAAGCCAATGAAAAGAAAGGAAGAAAGAAAAACACGAACAGAAAAGTTTTCCTTTGTTAAACGTGAATAAATTCCCAACGGTAAGGATAAAGGCAAGAGGGAAAGTGTAAGAAAGATATAATTCCTTAAGAATTACAGCAAATGCTGGCCAACTACGCAGGATGGTTATCTACTTCAGCTTTTTCAAGACGTTTCAGAATCTAAAGGAAAGCTTGTAAGAAACAAACCTTTCAGCAAATTTATGACATTTTTAAGAAATAATAGCTGCCCGTCCCTGGCTTCGCGTGGGTGGTGTACTTAATAAAAAAAAAAGAAAACTCAGGTAAAAGCTTCCGTTTACAGTACGACCATGCAATGAAATATAATTACATTTAATAATTGGACAACACTTTATTGTAATGTACAATTTTCCTTCTGGAGAGAAAAAATAGCGCCTATAGTTTGCCGACTCTCGAACACGCAACGTGCAATATGCGAAAAACATAATTCAAGGTATATTACACATACTACTAACGATTGAACTTGGAATTTATTGTCATTGCTAATGCAAGGGGCGCCGGAAACTGAACACGCTTAAATTCAAAAGGAAAGTCGGCTGACATTAGTCATATTCTTGGAATAAGAATATACTCGTCTTTTGACTTTCCCTTAAATCAATGTTTTCATAACATTTTTAATAGTGAGTTTTGTTCCGCTACATAATTTCGGCTGATTGAGACTGCGAGTAATTATCACCGAGTCAACCTAGAGCTGTAAATTGTGTGGCGGGAATCCTGGGAAACTCAATGAACGGAATTCAGTCAGATAACTGGCGACTTCATTTGGATTGTTAATGGAATTGATTGACTTAAATGAATGCATTTGTCCATCAATTTTACCCAGAATTTTTATACGCAAATCATCTACATTCTTATTAGTTGCTGCTAAAATGGCTCGTTCACTCAACCAAGCATAGTTTTTGTAATTTGTACCAATATTTGGAAACACTTTCGATATTAATTCTTCCTTTGACGCTGTGAAGTGATAAAAAATTTGATGAAAACGAAATGAGGCCAGTAGAAGTGTCAACAGGAATTTGCCCATTGCCAATGTCTAATAATGCCTTTGCATCTTAAAAGCGCAATGATCTGGGCAATGTAGCATATATAGTTAGTATTGCGAAAACGACGATAAGGTAGTGTGGAAAGGATGACATATGCAGTTAACAGCTGGGTAACCAAGATGTCGTTGACATAATAACAGTAATGGCAGCGCTTCCAAAGTGTGGCGGGTATATGCTGGCATAGGTAATGAATTACATTAAGGAGAAAGTCACAAAGTAACATTCATGCTTCTTCCGAATCTCTTTCTTTCCTTTACTCCTAATGTTTTCCACCCCTTTCTTTATTTTCTTCTATGCCAAAACAGCCAATTCTAAGGCTAACAATGACACAACTAAAAAGCAAGTAGATCTGGTTGGGAAATTCAAAAGCTTTTATTTGATGATAGCTTTGTGTATTAAATTTCTCGATTTAACCCAAAATATTACTTGATCAAATGTACGAGGGCCGTTTTTTTCAATCTCCGATAAGCTATAAATAAAAGACAAGTTCAAAGAAAACAATTATTATATTACTTAAATTTTTGTACACTTATGGTTACTTTTCAACATAATCACCGAACAAATCGAGACGTTTATCGTATCTGTGCCTAAGCTTTGCAATACCTGCTTCAAAAATGTTGCCGCCAATGATTTCAAATGAGCATTGTCGTTGTTTTGAATATCTTCGTACTTTACGACGTTTGCGGAGAGCCATTCAAAACAAACGAAGAGGAATGCTGACTTCAGGAATTGTGTTGAGCCATGACAACGCTCGTCCACACACTGCTGGCACATCCCATCGGCTCCTTGAACAATTTCAATAGGACATTTTCGATCATCCACCGTACAGTCCTCACCTGGCACCCAGCGACTTTCACCTTTTCCCTGAACTGAAGACGTGGCTAGGAGGGCAGCACTTTCAAACCAAAGCTTATACTTATTTCTTTATTAAACATGTGACAAAGGTAATCATAGTTAATACGTAAGGAATATATTTGATTTTCGCAGTTATCTTGCATCATTGTCTCCATAAACGGATGCATTCCCTTAGAATTGAATGGGGAAGAAAAATAGAGCGGTAGGTACTACGGCCATCTGGTGGCAAATAATAAGTACGTATTTTAGGTGTTCCTCGCCAGGAAAGCTTCTTTATTTTAAACGAAGCAAGGAAAGGACAGTTGATACATAAAAATGTATTTGAATTCCACTGCTGCGTTGTGTCATCTCGATAAACTGTTGTGTTACCTTAACATTGGATGGGGAGGAAAAATACTACTGTGGGTATCTAGCGGCAAATAAATAAGTACTTACTCTAGGTGTTCGTCGCCAGGAAAGCTTCTTTGCTTCCTTATTTTAAACGATAGGAGTAAGGGAAGGACAGTTAATACATAGAAATGTACTTGAATTTCACTGCTGCGTTGTGTCATCTCGATAAACTGTTGCGTTACCTTAACATTGAATGGGGAGGGGAAAAATACTACGACAATTTAGCAACAAATAACTGTGGTACCACTGCCTCTGGTGGCTATTAACCGAAATGCGTTCGCTTGGCACGGTTTTTATTCATATTATGAGATTTTAAATACGTTCCCATTTAAACCTTTTTTTTTCCCCCATAAACCTTGTCGTGACAACGAACACAACAAAAAAAGAACTGTTCAATTTGATGCAGTCGTTCGGAAGTACATACTTTCGAACGATTCATTTATGTACTAATTAACCAGTTTAACAGACACATTTTGAGATACTTAGCTTTTAGTACCAATATTAAATAAACTTTATATTTATGCGGTTACAAAGAACTGTGATAAGGCTTCTTCGTAATAAACCACCAATTACTTCTGCTTCATCTAATTTATTCTTCATTTAATACCAAAGAAGAAAAAGAAGTTAAAACTTTGGATAGTTACTTTTAAGCGCTAATATCCAATCCTATGCCCGAACCAGTGAGAGACATTAAGTTATTGCAGTACACTCTAGACTATCTCCGGGCGGATTAACTGCTTTTCGAATTATTCGCAACTACTTTAGGCTTCCTTTCTTTATTATTTATTACGTTACCAGCGATTTCTATATGGTTATAATTTTGGTCGACTGAGATTTGCTGAGGACTCCCCGAGCAGGGTTTTACTTTTAGGTATTTTATTGTTCTCTGACCATTCTCCCTTTAAGGGGACAAGGTTGTACATACGAAAATTACACCTTATGTCAGTTGCTCTTAAAGCATTCAATTGTTTTTCCAGAAATTTGTATCAATTATTCTATAAATCGCGACAATTATTTCAAGTGGTTGTTTGCATTAATACCTTTTGTAGTTGAGTCTATAAAAAGCATTTCATTCAGCAAAAAAGTAACAAAACTTAGTCTTAAACATGTGAATTCGTGTACCTTTTTCTCTGATGCTACTTGCAATACATAATCACACTTTTGCATGCTTGTTCTTAGTATAGTCAGCTATCTTCTGAACCTCAATTATTTAGCTATGATTCAATTTCAGCAGAAATTAAAAAAAAAAAAATTATTTGCAAATTCAAAAAAGGAAAAAGTATGAAAAATTTGCAATGTATTTGCTTTCTTGATATGATCAATATATACTATCACATCACAATTGTAGTTCACAAAGTTCATCTATGTGCTGAAAATTTCAGCTTTCCAGCTCTCATACTTTCTGAGATAAAGGTACACAAGTATCCAAAACTGCTGTTTTGAGAAAACTGAATTTAAAGATATAAATGTTCTAAAAAGGGGCATTGCATAACAGCTTTAAAGAAATGCAGAATAACATGTAAATTATATTTAAATTGATTAAAATCCTCTTAACCTCCCAAAAGTATACATTTTCTGAAACTAGAAATAATAGAGGTTTTATTAGTGTTTAAAACAATGCTCTTTTTTACCTTTCAGAGTTCCTTGTTCCATTAAACGGCTTTTTATCTGAGTATAAAGGCTTCATTTATCCAAACATGTGACGAGCTGCAAAGCTGTTTAGCAAATTGAATACAATAACCACAGAGGTATCGCGCGATACAGTCATGTTTGAGATAATGAATGAGTGAATAACTGAATGAACAAGTGTATTTATTGACAAAGCAAGCTTCAACAATCGCACGGATCCACAGACCGCACGTGCTTTTGAAATACACAGAATAGTAAGCAACAACAATATAACAAAGAATTAAAAGAGTAAATACGAAAATAAAAAGACAAAGATATTAAAATACAGCAATTTAAATTTACAACACAGAGTACACCTTATTCAGATATATAAATGTACCTATTATAACAGACAAATACACTTAAGAAAAATCTGATGTGTACCATTCACATGACTTTCTCTATATCCCTGCAAAAATTTTTCTTAAAAAGCTTATACTTCTATTTACCTTATGCTAATCAGAAAAAAATAGCAGAAATAGTCTTAATACTTGCTTCCTTGTATGTAGAAGCGAAATAAGGGACTACCATAGGTTAAAGTGATAGTCAAAAGCTGGTTGCTATGTCAATGAAGTTCCTTTGTTTATATGGATAAGAGTTGACAAGTTCCTGTATGAGAAAAGTATACGTTTTTCATAGCAGAAACCAAAACTAAGGAATGTCTCAAAAACGACGAACTCCACGAAAAAAATGTATATAACATAAATTGTGTGTTTTAATGTGCTCTACATTTTTTGTGTAGTAATTTTTTGTCCATATCTTACGGTTTAGCAGTTATTGAAAATTCAGTAAAATTCATCCAGAATAAACTACTCTTCAGAGGCTATTCCCAGAAAATTCAAGATATACATTTTATTTGTCAGGTAAATATCTTTAATATATGAAATTTTCATGTTCACAGACACACGGACACACACACGGACCTTTTTCTGAAAATACCTTTTTTTGGATACAGGGGACCCTAAAACATATATTTCCGGTGAAATCTCGGTATCGATTATTTTGGTGGAGTGCAATACCTTCTCTATACACTATGTACATAGTACGTATAGAGAAAGTAAAAACTTAATGCTTTTGTCATAAAGGAATTTGTCAACTCCTGTCCATACAGACAAAGGAACATCAGTCACATAGCAACCAGCTTTTGACTTTGCTCTACCCTTATTTCGCTTCTACTTACAATGAAGCAAGTAATAAGACTATTTCTGCTATTTTGTTTCTTTATTGTCATGAAGTAAATAGAGACATAAGCTTTTTAACAATAATTTGTTCCAGAGTTGTAGAGAAAGTCATGTGAATGGAACACACAAGATTTTTTTTAGTAATAAAAACAAAATTTTGCAAACTTGTCGAAAAGCTGGAGTTTGGCTGGAGTTACCGTGCTGGAATGTTTTTCTGTAAGACCGCTGGAAGTGGAAGGTACTGACAATAAAATGAAGACGACAACAAACAAGACAAGTAATTACGCCAATAACATAAGAGTCGGTAACATGTTAGCGTGTTCGGCTTGTAGCGTTGAGTGTTTCTTGCTGTCCCAGTAATCGACCCCTTGGCCATTTGCCAACATCGCTGTAACAACCCAAGATAAACGTTGCATTGTTTCCGTGCCATAAGGAAAGGTCGAGTGCATAACTAGAGGGTCCTTTCTCTCTTCTTTCGTTTGTTCTCGCGTACTAAACATCTCTACCTTCATGGAAAACGGATCTACGGCGCAATGCAAATTAGCAAAATTACGCTCTTGTACACGGAGACAACGTTCTTAAAGAGATTCATTCTTCTCTAGAGGAACTTAAATTCAGCAGCATTCATTTCTGGATACAATAACTAGAATTTAAATTATTTATTCTAAATTATTAGACTCTTTGACAAACCACGTCTGTACAGCCTCTCGGTTCTTGAATCAAAATACATTATAGTTGAGAATGATTCACTCATCATGTCTTTCAATTTGGATAACAATAATAATTTATAACCGTAGCAAATAATTAGGCCGCGGGTTCAAACCCTGCGGAGGACAATGGATTTTTTCGGGCGTAAAAATCCTCAGCATGGCTTCCTTCGGAAGGGAATTAAAGCCGTTGGTCCCGTGTCGTAGATTTACGGCACGTAAAAGAACCTCAAGCCAGATAGAGAGGCCTCTGCGCAAAAGTAAGCGGTCTTTCACGCCCAATTTAGAATGAGACGTTGAGAACCGCAGTAGTTAAACAGCGTCCATAAATAACACGCCATTTATATTTACATTTGAATCGAAAAAAAGAATTTTTGGAAAAAAATCTGAGTGTGTGTGTGTGCCTGTGAGTGTGTGTGGACAGCACAGCTCAAAAACGAAAAGACCATAAATACCAAACTTGGTACTTAAGTTTGGTATCTTCCAAGGATACGACACAAAGATTTTCAAGAAAATCCCCACCCCCAACTACCCTTTACATGGAACTTTTTTCGAAAAGTTTGTTTTTCTCAAAAATGGTTCTAATGGTTTTGATTAAAATATCGTATATTTAAGACTTACACTTGACAAATAAAATGTACCTATATCTTACATAATAGCCTCTTAAAGACTTCTTTATTCTGGACGAATTTTACGGGATTTTGCATAACTTGTAAAACGTAAGAGATGGACAAAAACTTAATTCACAAAAAGCGTAAATCACGATAAAACGCACAATTTATGTTATATACAATTTTTTCGTGGAGGGATCATTTTTTAGATATTCCTTGTTATTGGTTTCGGTTTTAAAAAACTTATACTTTTCTCATACAGGAATTTGTCAAGTCCTGTCCATACAAACAAAGGGACTTCAGTCACATAGCAACCAGCTTTAGACTATCACTTTAACCTATGGTACTCCTTTATTTCGCTTCTACTTGCAAGGAAGCAAGTAATAAGACTATTTCTACTAATTTTTACTGGATTAGCATGAAGTAAATAAACACACAAGCTTTTTAGCAATAAGTTGTTGCAGAGAAGTAAATAAAGTTGTGTGTATGCAATACATCAGATTTTTTAAAGGTGAAACCAATAAAAAGGAATGTCTCAAAAACTACCAACTCCACAACATACATTGTGTATTTTAACGTGCTCTACGTTTTTTGTATGGTAAGT
This sequence comes from Hymenopus coronatus, assembly GCA_030762935.1. Taxonomy (NCBI): domain Eukaryota; kingdom Metazoa; phylum Arthropoda; class Insecta; order Mantodea; family Hymenopodidae; genus Hymenopus; species Hymenopus coronatus. The sequence continues at coordinate 168,816,547 of CM060881.1, read as the reverse complement.
TTTTGTCCATCTCTTACGGTTTAGCAGTTATGCAAAATTCCGTAAAATTCATCCAGAATAAAGTAGTCTTCACAGGCTATCCTAGAAAATTCAAGATTTACATTTTATTTGTCAGCAAAATATCTTTAATATACGATATTTTAATCAAAATCGTTAGAGCCATTTTTAAGAAAATAAAAAAAATTCGAAAAAAGCTACATGTAAAGAGTAGTTTGGGGTGGGGGGGATTTTTCTTAATCTTCGTGTCGCATCTCTGGAAGATACTAAACTTAAATACCATGTTTGGTATCTTACCGCCTTTTCGTTTTTGAATTATTGTGTTCTCACACACACGCGCGGATGCACGCACGCGCATGCGCATGCACACACACACACGGATCTTTTTCTGAAAATGCTTTATGTTGGTTGCAGGCGACCCTAAAACATATATGTCTGGTGAAATCTCGGTATCGAGTGCAATACCTTCTCTATACACTATGTACATAGTACGTGTAGAGAAAGTAAAAAGGAGTTTTGAGAAACGGGGAAAAGAAATACATGCAGTCATATATTCAAATGGCGCAGAGTGAAATACGCCACTTTTAAATAGAAAAATCTGACGTGTTACACTCACATGACTTCAGATGAATGCCTAGAAATTTGATTGACGAAAATACGACATTTAATGGCTTATCTTTATGAAGATTATTTCTTTGACGTCACACCATTCTGGTATTTTTAATACAATGTCTCTTGTCATCTCAAAATAATTTGAGATCACCTTGTGGTTTACATACAAGTCAGTTGAGAAATTCAATCATATGCTGGCATGTTGCCATGGTAGCTCAGTGGTTCAAATCAAGGTAGAACGAGAGCGAATGGAAAGATCGTTCAGGACTTGGCATTAGTTTCTAAAATGTTGATTAGGAGCAAGAACTATATAATTATCATATGCTCCTACCGCAACTCTTTTCTCTGCTTTTACCCATTATTGCCTAAATCTACTAGCAAATAAACCATACTAGAAGATATTCACCTCTATACCACCATGACCTTTATTTACTTTCCTTGTTTAAGGTAAAAAGTTAGGAGTAAAGAAACTGCAGCAATTATTATTCAAAGCGCTCCTCGAGATCTGAGAAGTTATTTCGTGAGAGGTTTCGCGATATGAAAACGCTAAGAAAGATTATCTAGCTTGTACGCTACAGAAAGACATTATTAAAAACACTCACGATGTAACAAATACTTTCTCCCTCTCTTTAATGAAGGAAAAGCCTTCAAATGGGAGACGAGAAGCGCATTTCACCAGGATCTCTCTTCTCTAAATTTAGACCGACGCTCTGGTAGCATGTGGTCTGTGTTCGACTCTTACAATAACACAAAGCTGTTAAAAGTCCTAGGTCAGCTTCGCTAAATCTAAAACCACTTAATCTGATCGTCGTGTGGTTCAATTCAACAAAAAAAAAGAAGTATTTTTTGAAAAAGGCCCGTGTGTCTGTGAACACGATAGCTCAAAAACAAAAGGTCGCTAAAATAGAAACTTGGTATTTAAGTTTAGTATCTTCCAGGGAGCGGCACGAAGAGTTTGAGAAAATTCCTCCCACCCCAAGCTACCCTTTATATGGAAATTTTTTCGAAAATGTTGATTTTCTCAAAAATGGCTCTAACGATTTTAGTTAAAATACCGTATATGAAAGGTATTTATGTAGCAAATAAAATGTATATTTTGAATTTTCTGGGAATAGCCTCTAAAGACTATTCTGGATGAATTTTACGGAACTTTGTATAACTGGCAAACCGTAAGAGATAGACAAAAACTTACTACGCCGAAAATGTAGTTCGTTAAAACACACAATTTATATTATATACATTTTTTTGTGGAGTGGATCGTTTTGGAGATATTCCTTCTTGTTGGTTTCAGCTTTAAAAAACTTAATACTTTTCTCATGCAGGTATTTGTCAACTCCTGTCCATAGAAACAGAGGAACTTCAGTCACATAGCAACCAGCTTTTGACTAATTATTTAGCCAATGCTACTCCCTTATTTCCCTTCTACTTGAATAGAAGCAAGTAATAAGATTATTTCTGCTAATTTTTTCTCCATTAGCGTGAAGTACTAAGAAGCATATGCTTTTTAAAATAATTTGTTGCAGTGATGTATAGAAAGTCATGTGATTTGAACACATCAGGTATTTTTTCATTCATACTTAAGTGTAATGTTTCTAAATTTAGCATATACCCCGTACAGTTTCTTATGCATTATATCTTCTATATGCCATTGCATAGTAAACTATATAAAAGCAACTGATTCTCCGCCTATAATAGAAGGAAACTTTAAATAAATTCGTTTGCATTTCACACATAATACACTGTCGTATTAATAATTTATGCAACAAGAGAATAATCTTTAAATTACCGGCTGCAGGTGGGGAACCTTTCTTTGGCTAGGATTGTTCTCCTTCCTGTTTCAAAATATGAGTGTAAACATAAGGGTGGGGATTGATTTAATTTTTTTTTCCCCCACACAAGCCCTGTGTAAGACAGGATTTGGATAGGTAGTCAGACTGAATAATTCAATGCCATAGCCGGGATTTGAACCACGGATATCCCGGTATATAGCCGGTTGCTCTTCCAGTGAGCAACCATAGGATTGATTTTTTCAGTTTGACTCTACCTATCCAACTCCTGTCCTACACACGGTTTGTGTGGAAAAAAATTAAATCTGACCATAATAGTTGGCTATACTGTGAAACCTGGGACTTGAATTACTTACAACATTGTAAATCACCATTGGGGTTGTCATCTCAAAATAATTTGAGATCACCTTGTGGTTTACTGGGAAACATGCGTGTCAGTTGAGAAATTGAATGCTATGCCGGCATATTGCCATGGTAGCTCAGTGGTAGAGAAACCGGCCAGAGACCGGGAGATCCGTGGTTCAAATCCCAGCTATGGCATTGAATTGTTCAGTCTGACTCTACGTATCCAGGATAAATATATTTGAGGTATATTGTACACACACAAAAACACCGTGTAAAAATATTTTACTTAGAAGGACCTCAAAAAATATTTTAGGTGAATGTATGAAATTTTGGGTGCAATACAACACCTTCTCTACTTACTATAAGGGTAATAAAGAAAGCAGAATATGAACTTTAAATATGGGATCAGTTTATCGTCGCTAGGCGCAGTTTGCAAGACCACACAAACAAAGGCATTCTATACCCGAACTCCCACGGGAAATACGAAGGTAGAGAACGCAGTAGAGAACGCCCCCACCCGAAAGAGGTAGCCAACAGAACTTCTATATTATGGCGAATATTTGTGCAAGAAAACCCCCTTGGAAACTGTGCAAGTGTTTTTTACTTTCTCTACACGTACCATGTGCATAGTGTATAGACAAGGTATTGCGCTCCACCCAAAAATTCGATACCGAGATTTCACCGGAAATATATGTTTTAGGGCCCCCTGTATCCAAAAAAAGCACTTTCACAAAAAGGTCCGCGCACGTGTGTGTGTATCAGAGAACACGATAATTCAAAAACGAAAAGTCGGTAAAAACCAAATTTGGTATTTAAGTTTAGTATCTTCCAGGGATGCGACAGGAAGATTTTGAGAAAAATCTCCCCATCCCAAACTACCCTTTACATGGAACTTTTTTCGAAAAATTTGATTTTCGCAAAAATGGCTCTAAGCATTTTGATTAAAATATCATTTATTAAAACTATTTACCTAACAAATAAAATGTATGTCTTGAATTTTCTGGGAATAGCCTCTGAATACTACTTTATTCTGTACGAATTTTACGGGATTTTGCATTAACTGCTAAACCGTAAGAGATGGAATAAAACTTACCATACAAAAAGTGTAGAGCACATTAAAACACACCGTTTATGTTATATACATTTTTTTTCCACTGAGTTTGTCGTTTTTTGACATATTCCTTGCTTTTGGTTTCAGTTTTGAAAAACTCATACGGAAATTTGTCAACTCCTGTCCATACAAACAAAGGAATTTCAGACACATAGACAACCAGGGTTTGACTATCACTTTAACCTATGCTACTCCCTTATTTCACTTCTACTTACAAGGAAGCAAGTAATAAGTCTATTTCTGCTATTTTTTTCTCGATTAGCATAGTTTGTTGCAGAGATGTAGAGAAAGTCATGTGAATGGAATACACAAGATTTTTTGGATTCAGGGCACCTTAGAACATGTATTTCGGTAAATCTCGGTAACGAATTTTTGGGTGGAGTGCAATACCTTCTCTATACACAATTACATAGCACGTATAGAGAAAGTAAAATGGTATAGTTATGACATAAATTGTGTGTTTTAACCAAATCTCTACTTTTCACTTTCTCTACACATGTGCATGGAGAAGGTATTGTATTCCATCCAAAAATACAATATCGCGAATTCACCGGAAGTAAGTTTTTGTAACCCCCTGAATCCAAAAAGAAAAAGAATGTTTACAAACAGGTCCGCGCTGTCTATGAACAGCATAACTGAAAAACGAAAAGCCCGTTAAATATTAAACTTGATATTTAAGTGTAGTATCTCTCAAGGTGAGACAGTATCTACATGTCTTGTCCCGGGGCAGAGAAATATTCAGAAGGGAAATATAGACCGTAGCTAATAACATAAGTTATATCAAGAAGATAAAATATAAATGTGCAGTGAAAATGGGAAGGGTAGAAAGACTTCAAACACATATAGGATAGCCAAGTTGTTGTCCAGAGCTGGTGGCACAAGATACCGTTACAGTCGTGCACTGAACTGAGGGAAAGGGGTGAGAATGCACTGCACTAACGGGACAGCAAACAATGCTCTCCGCTGGTCAAGGGGACGCTTTCTCAGGCACTTGGTAAAGAACCTCCGCACAACCAAGACGTGATATTTAGAATATGGAGTGGAGCCGAACAGGCTAGCTTTTAATTGTAAGGCTCTTGGGGAAGAGCATCGGCAGAACGCAAGGTGTAACCCTTAATAGTGACGGAAATAATTAGTTTTAAGACCGACCATAGTACGGAACATAGCATTGCATCAAACTAATAAATAATAAATAGTCGAGTGCGGGTAAAGTTTAACTTCACAGTAGAAAATTAAGAAGTATACGCGTGTGTTCGACGGCGGAAAAAGGCCGAACTTAGTTAATAAAGCGCTTGTGGTTCACCACAACCTGAAAGAGTTTCCATGCTAATAAAAATTCTGAGCTAGGGCACCCAAATACTCACAGCATTCCTACTACCCATAACCTGCGCCCGGGATACGAACCCGCAACCAGTTACCGCCGCAAAGGACACGACACGAAGATTTTCAACAAAATCCCTCACCTATAACTAACATTTACATGGAACATTTTTCGAAACATTTAAAATACCGTACGTTTAAGATATTATCTTGAAAAATAGAATGTATATCTTGAGTTTTCTGGAAATAGCCTCTGAAGACCTATTATTTTCCATTACAAACACACTCGCACGAAATATCAGGAGTGATAAACTAGAAATGTCTCCTTGCTTTTCGTGCAACAGGTCATATTCATAAACTCCATCTATCGCTTTAAACACAGGTGCACAGTATTTGTGTCAGGCAGAGTCATTGCATATTATTCTCATTATTCGTGTCGGCTGGACCAATTTAACATGTTGTGTGTTTATTCCTGCATAGCTCAATTTGTTGTAGTGCAGCATGGATCACATATTTCTTCCTACACATTGTTCCAGCCAGTCAAATTTACTGCGGCGTACATTCAACTGCAAATAAATGCCTTTGTTCACGACGGGGAAAGCGACTATTTTAACAATGCTAACACTTTTGTGTGTAAACACAAAACTGGGTTTACTTTTATACATTTTGTACGTCGAAAGGCCTTGTGTTGTCCACCTCCTAAGCGTGATGAGTATGTCTCGGATTTCAGATGAAGGTCACTTAAATGAGATATGATAAAACCATTTGCGCCTCGGAGACCTGGACCGGGGTCCACTCAGCCTCGTGAGGTCTCTGGGGGGCCAATTGTAGCGGCTACAGGTCATGAAGACCGCATTCGAGGCGCTTACCACGTCTCACCCATGGACCGAGATGGGGGACGCAGCGGCCGGGTGGTAGGACAAGCTGTCGTGCCATGGAGTTATTATGCTAGTGTAACATAGCACAATCTTTGATCACATCTACCTGTGATATAGCAGTTAAGCTCACCGTCACACGTTGATTACCCGCCTCTCACCTAGACACCCTCGATCCCATGCGACCACATCTGAGATTTGCTTTTTGGTAGTGTTTAACGACCGCTTTAACTACTTATGGCACCGCAGGCGGTCACACTGATGATACATGAATGAAAATGGAGCACCAGTGGAATGCGATGGCGGCAAAAACCACAAATCTCACACGCGGTCGCTTGGGATCGAACCCCGGCCGTCTAGGCAAGAGGCGAGTGGTCTAACCATCTGAGATTTGCGGCGCAGGGACACGGGTTTTCTCCGGTTTCCCCCGTCATCGCATTCCACCGGCGCTCCATCTTCATTCCATGTCTCACTACTGTCATCGCCTGCAGTGCCACAAGTAGCGGGGGTTAAACACCACAAAAATACTCCTGATGAGCTCTATTCACATGACGTTCTATACATCTCTGCAACATATTATTTTTAGAAAGCTTATGCTTTTATTTACTTCATGCTAATCGAGAAAAAATTAGCAGAAATAGTCTTATTCCTTGCATCCTTGTAAGTAGAAGCGAAATGAGGAAGAACCATAGGTTAAAGTGATAGCCAAAAGCTCCTTTGTTTGTATGGACAGGAGTTGACAAATTCCTGCATGAGAAAATTATGTTCTCAAAGCTGAAACTAAAAACAAGGAATATCTTAAAAGCGAAAAGCCCACGAAAAAAATGTATATAACATTGTGTGTTTTAATGTCCTCTATATTTTCTGTGTGGTAAGTTTTTGTCCATCTCTTACGGTTAAGGAGTGCCATTGCAAAATTCTGTAAAATTCATCCAGAATAAAGTAGTCTTCAGAGGCTATTCCCAAAACATTCAAGATATACATTTTATTTGTCAAGTAAATATCTTAAATATCGGAGATTTTAATTAAAATCGTTAGAGCCATTTTTAAAAAAATCAAAAGTTTCGAAAAAAGTTCCATGTAAAGGGTAGTTGGGGTGGGGGGATTTTCTTGCAAATCTTCGCGTTGCATCCTTGGAAGATATCAAACCTAAATACCAAGTTTGCTTTTTAACGGAGTTTTCGTTTTTGAGCCATGCTCACCACAGGCGCGCGCGCGCACACACACATATATACCGACGGACATTTTTCTAAAAATGATTTTTTTTTTTGATTCAGGGAGTGTCAAAACATATTTGCGGTGAAATCTCGGTATCGAATTTTTGGGTGCTATACAATACCTTCTCTATGTACATAGTACGTATAGAGATTGTAAAAAGACAGCATTCATAAAATTCTTGCAGAATATAACAAAGGAAAATGAAGATAGGTATAAACAAAAACGCAATAATACAAAGCAATTTGTAAGGAAAAGCCATCAAAATTCTCCAAACAACTTATAACTAATACAGAGATGATATGGATGGACCACAAACCTTCGCTTATAAACTGATGCAACTTGTTAATCAATCAGAAAAGGATACTGCAAAAATAAATTAAGACAAAATAACGGAGACAATATTATCAAGATCTATTGAACAATGATATAGTAACAATAGATAAGAGAGCTATGTTACCCAGTTATAATAAAACAGTAAATTCAATTAGCTTACACGAGTTAAAAGTCGTTTTGAACTATATGAAAAATCTTATGTGTTCCATTCACATGACTTTCTCTACAATTCCCACCCCCAGTATATATAGCATTTAAACTGCAGATACAGTATCAATGTATTACTCAAAACCTAATATCGTGCATATAATATTAAGATATATTTGCATTAAACTGATGTATTTGGTTCAAACAGTTCTCTTGAACTCGAAGCGACTGCATTAATAGCGACGTAACAAGGAAAATAGTATAGCAGGTAATGTATCTTCTGTGTATGCAGGTATTTTACACTATTTTCACAGCACTAGTGACTTAACGAACATACCATTAATATATTACTTAATTTGTAAAACAATGTAAATATACTTTTCAAGGGACACATTTAAATTATTTTCGTGATTTCAGAAGTAGCCCAAAAATTCGCAAATCACCCCAATTAAAAATCTGATGTGATCCATTCATATGACTTTCTCCATATCTCTGCAGCAAATTATTGTTAACAAGTTTATACTTCTATTTATTTCATGCTAATCGAGAAAAAATAGCAGGAATAGTCTTAGTACTTATTTCCTTGTAAGTAGAAGCGAAATAAGGGAGTGCCATAGGTTAACATGATAGTCAAAATCTGGTTACTATGTGACTGAAGTTCCTTTGCTTCTATGGACAGGAGTTGACAAATTCATGTATGAGAAAAGTGGAAGCTTTTCAAAGCTGGTATCCAAAACAAGAGATATCTAAAAAACGATTAACTCCACGATAAAAGTGCATATGACGTAAATTGTGGTTTAAATTTTCTCTACATTTGTTTGCGGGGTAAGGTTTTGTCCATCTCTTGCGGTTTAGCAGCTTTGCAAAATACCGTAAAATTCATCCAGAATAAAGTAGTCTTTAAAGGCTATTTTCAGAATATTCAAGATATACATATTATTTGTCACTTAGATATCTTTAATACAAAATATTTTGATCAAAACCGTTAGGGCTATTTTTGATAAAATCCAACTTTTCGAAAAAAATTCCATTTAAAGGGTAGTTGGGGGTGGCTGCATTTTTGAGCTATGCTGTCCACAGACGCACATACACATACACACACACGCACGCACACGGACCTTTTTCCAAAAATGCTTTCTTTGGGGTTTTCAGGGGGAGCCAAAACATGTATATCCGATGAAATCTCGGTATCGAAAGTAAACATCTGATGTGATCCATTCTCATGACTTTCTCCATCTATTATGTAACAAAATATTCGTACAAAAGTATTCTTTTATCTACCTTATGCTAATCAAAATAAACACTAGAAGAAAGCGTATTTTTACTTGCTACCTTGTAAACACAAGGAAAGCAAAAAAATCTGATGTGCTCCATCCACATGACTTTCTCAACGTCTCCGTAACAAATATTTGTTAAAAGGCTTATTCTTCTATTTAGTTCGTGTTAATCGAGAAAAATTAGCAGAAATAGTCTTATTACTTGTTTCCTTGCAAGTAGAAGGGAAATAAGGGAGTATCATAGGTTAAAGTGTAGTCAACAGCTGGTTGCTATGTGACTGAAGTTCCTTTGTTTGTATGGACAGGAGTTGACAAATTCCTATACAAGAAAAGTATACGTTTGTCAAAGCTGAAACCAATAACAAGGAATATCTAAAAAATGATCCACTCCACGAAAAAAAATGAAAATGACATGAATTGTGTGTTTTATCGTCATCTACATTTTTTGTGTTGTAAGTTTTTGTGTATTTCTTGCGGTTTACCATTTATGCAAAATTCAATAAAAACCATCCACAGTAAAGAGGTCTTTAGGGGATATTCCATGAAAATTTAAGACAAACATTTTATTTAGCATGTAAATATCTTAAAAATAAGAGATTTTAATCAAAATCATTAGAGCCATTTTTGAGAAAATAAAAATTTTCGAATTTGTTTCAATGTATCTATACGGTAGTTTGGGGTTGAGGGATTTTCTTGAAAATCTTCGAGTCGCATCCTTGGAAGATACCAAACGTAAATACCAAGTTTGGTATTAAACGGTCTTTGCGTTTTTGAGCTGATGTCCACAGACACACACACACACGCGCATACACACACGGACCTTTTTTCCAAAAATATTTTTTTTTTTATTCTGGGGGACCCAAAATATGTATTTCCGGCGAAATCTCGGTATTGAATTTTTGGGTGGAATGCAATACCTTCTCTATACACTATGTATAGACAAAGTAAAAATGCATATAATTGTGTGTTTTAAAGAGCTCTAGGTTTGCCAGTTATACAAAATCCCGTAAAATGTATTCAGAATAAAGTAGTCTTCAGAACCTATTCCTAGAAAATTAAAGATATACATTTTATTTGTGAGGTAATTATCTGTAATATACGATATTTTAATCAAAATCTTTAGAGCTATTTTTGAGAAAATAGAAATTTTCGAAAAATTTTCCATGTACAAGGTAATTGGGAGGATTTTCATGAAAATCGTCCTGTCACATCCTTGGAAGATATCAAACTTAAATACCAACTTTGGTACTCAACGGTCTTTTCGTTTTTGAGCTATGCTGTCCACAGTCACACACACACACACACACACACACACACTTTGGGTAACTGGTAAACCATAAGAGATAGACATAACCTTGCTGTACTAAAAATGTAGATCACGTTAAAACACCCAATTTATGTTATAAACGTTTTTTTGTGGAATTGACCATTTCTGAGACATTGCTTGTTATTTGTTTCAGATTCAAAATACTTAAAACTTTTCTTACATGGAAAGTTGTAAACTGTTGGCCCCGCATAGAAATGGATTGGAACCACATGCCAACCAGCTTTTAAAAGATTTGACTATCGTTTTAGCCTAGTGTATTCCCTTATTATCCTTCTACTTAGAAGGGAGCAAGTAATTAAGACAATTTCTGCCAATGTTTATCTCGACTATCATAAAGTAGACAGAAAAATATGTTTTAATAATAATAATTTGTTACAGCGATGTAGAGAAGGTCATGTGAATCGAACACATCACATTTTTAATTATGCAGACGCGCGGGCACACGTTTCTTTAAATGCCTTTTTGGATTCAGGGAATCTCAAAAACATGTGTGTAATCTAGACATCGATTTTTGGATGAATACAATACCTTCTCTACCCACTATGTATATACGGTAAGTAAAAATGATCAAGATTAAAGTCACACTTTGTATCAATACAACTGTGATGATTGTGTAGAAACTTGAAATATGCAAGCGCATAAAAGGTACGAAAGGCCTTTACAGGTAATTTATAAATATTACATGACTTATATGAGTGAGCCATTCTACTAACAATAGCTTATGAAACTTACCGAGGACATCGAGACACAAGCGTCTGCACCGTCGCGCATCTGTTGCATTTTACCAGAACTAGAAAGTTCGTACTAATTTCCTTATGCAGGGTAGATAAGAGCGGCCAGACTTGGCAATACCATGCGGCGCTACTTGCATGAGCAAAGGTCAGCGTAGAGTGCAACCCATTACTGTAAAACATATTGCTGCATAACACAGAACCACGTCGGTAGCAAGGAAGGCGTTGGAATAACAGCTTTGTTCTGGTCAAATGTGAGCAAAATTAATTAGTTTTACAACCATAGCAAGTTTTCTAGCAGTGCACTTATTCATTTACTTATTTAGAAACCGATGACAGTTCTAGTAAACAAACTGTCAACGTCTAGTAACAGAACAGCTTCACAGAAATGTATTAGAGATTGCAAATTAGTTCAAGAAGTTATATTCCACTAGCACACTGTTACAGTCCAGAGGTATGGAGCTGAACTGAATCTCTGCGGCATGTAGAAGAACTGTCAAGATGGATATCTTACCAATCCACGAGCATCCTACCTCAAATAAAGATCAAAATGAAGAGAATGCAGGATTCAGTGTGATGTATCGCATACAAGCTGTACTTTTAGATCCCAACAAATGTTATTTGCTTGGTGATGCTGATAGGGAACTGATAACATCTTTCAAATATGCCCGATCACATCATGCGAGTGGAATGAATTTTTTTGCATTACAAATCTTGTTTGTTGGAACATAGAATGAGGTTTTCGTTTGAATAAGTACATTATTGTTTTCAATAATATGGCTTGAGTTGAGTACAAGTTTAGTTAATTCCTGCTTAGGTTTTTATCTAGTAAGAGTCTTAAGATATTTAAGAAATTAATTTTATTATTTTGATATTATTTTACATTTGATCAATAAATTACAACCCGTGTTATAATTGTTTTCATAATATACATATGTAAAGAAGGAAATCAGTCAGTCAGCCTTATATACAAGGTACGTCCGGAAAGTAAGTTCCGTTTGTTAATAAAATTAAATTGTGTACGCATACAGAATAATTATTTATTGCACAAAACTTTTCCACATAACTGCCAAAATTTTGCAGGCATTTGTCATAGCGAGGCATAAGTTTTTGTATACCTTCTTCATAGACGTTTGCCGCCTGTGTCTTCAAAAAGTTGGAAACATTTTCTTTCAGCTCTTCGTCATTGTTGAAGTGTTGACCGCCAAGGAAAGACTTCAGATGTAAGAACAGATGAAAGTCGCTAGGAGCGAGGTCAGGGCTGTACGGAGGATGGTCAGACACGTCCCAGCCAAATCCCTGTAGGAGGTTTTTCGTCACATTTGCAGTGTGTGGTCGTGCGTTGTCGTGAAGAAAAACAACACCTTTTGACAGCAATCCTCGGCGCTTATTCTGTATTGTGCGGCGTAAGCTCCTAAGTGTCTCGCAATAAACATCTGCTTTGATATTTTGACCACGCGGTAAGAAATCAATGAGTAAGATGCCTTTCCAGTCCCAGAACACTGTGCACATCATTTTTCGAGGTGTGAAGATTTGTTTCAGCTTAACCTTTGCTGGGGATGAAGTGTGCCTCCATTCCATTGATTGCCGCTTACTTTCAGGGGTGTCGTAAGAAACCCAAGTCTCATCTCCTGTGACTATCTGTGTCAGAAATTCTTCGGTCTTCATCATAACGGGTTAAAAACTGAAGTGCACTTCCCATCCGTTTTGTTTTGTGTTGCTCAGTAAGAATCTTTGGTACCCAACGTGAGCAAAGTTTACGAAATTTCAGTTTTTCGGTAACAATTTCATGAATTAGTGATCGTGAGCTTTGGGGAAATTCCATAGCGAGAGCACTAATTGTTTTCCTGGGTCTTGTCACCAATCGCGTGAACCAGTTCTTCTGTAACCAAAGATGGACGCCCACTTCGTTCTTCATCGTGCACTTCACTACGTCTTTCATTGAACTGTCGGACCCATCTTCTCACCATTGAATCACTCATCGCATTTTGTCCGTAAATTTCGCAAATTTGCCGATAAATTTCAATTGGTTTCACTTTTCTAGTATTCAGAAAACGAATCACAGATCTGATTTCACAAGCGGCGAGATTTTCAATCAACCACGACATTGTAAACAAGCACAACAAAGCGTATGTGGCTGACAGCGATCTCAAAATGGCGCACGTTTTTTCTCCTTGATACAGAGCGTCTACCGCGCATGTGCGGAACTTCGATCGCAGCGCTGCAGCGGAGATAAGTTGAAAGGGAACTTACTTTCTGGACGTACCTCGTATGTAACAATTTGTATGTTGTACATAATTAATTATCTAAATAGGTGCATTAACTAGTGTCTCAGAAGTCATTTTTGTTCTCTGGAAACAGCACTGTTTACTTGACAACAGGTTTGTTTACCTCACCACTCTTCGTTCTTATGTACGATTGTTCTGATGCGGCGAGATGACCCGTCGCAACCTATATTGCGGAACGGCAAACGGTACGAACTTCCTAGCTTTGCAAATTACTTATTCCATAAAGATTCTTTCTGCTTCGGTCAACTAGTTCGATCATTACATAACACAGAGCAAATATATGTATCGCAACCGTCTATTTGAGAATCCAATCACTTAAGTATTCAATTAAGCAAAGGGGCAAACGGCTACTGCAATTTGGCCCGTATGATTTCTCTTATTTTAAAAAACGGAGAGGTGGACCACAGAAATCAAGCCAACAACGCAACGGTTCGATTTACATTCGAATGCCAGCAAAACAATGGGGGTTCTCTTTTGGTTCCTGATTCATGATTTTGTTTTGTTCCTGTTGTACTATATTTCTCGGCCAGTTTGATGAATAGAAGCCTATAACAGGATGTAAAATAGCTGGCGATCAAGGAAAAAAGAATCACACCACAACAAAGAGGAAGAAAAAGAAAAAATAAAATGAATGCAACAGCAAAAACAGTGATAAATGAATAGCTTTTTATACCTGTTCACTTGCTTGAATAGGTTTTGTTTAGTATGATAGAGGACTCTGCCGCCAAAAAATAAAATAATGGAGAAAATAGAAATAAGAATGAATGTGGATACCTTAATATTGTTTTCTTTCCAATTAAAAGTTTAAATCTTCGTGAAATTTATTAATAATTAACTTGGTCTGTTTTTAAAGAGAAAAAATCTCCGCTAGAAAATGAACTCTATCCTTAGAAAGGGGATAAAGGTATTATCTCCTTTTACTTTCTCCATACGTACTATGTACATAGTGTACAGAGAAGGTATTACACTCCAACCAAAAAATTCGATATCGAGATTTCACTGGAAAAAGAATTTTTAGATAAAGGTCCGTGAGTGTGTGTGCCCGTGTGTCAGTGTGTCCGTGTGTCTGTGAACCGATAGCTCAAAAACGAAAAGTTGCTAAAATACCAAACTTGGTATTTAAGTTTAGTACTTCCAGGGATATGACATGAAGATTTTGAAAAAATCCTCCCATCCCAAACTACTCTTTACATGGAAAAAAATTCAAAAATGTTGATTTTCTCAAAACTGGCTATAAAATTTTAATTAAAATACCGTATATTAAAGATATTTATATTGCAAATAAAATGTATATCTTGAATTTTCTGGGAATAGCCTCTAAAGAGCTCTTTATTCTGAATGAGTTTTGCGTAAGTGGTAAATAGACTTTTCTGCGGAAAAAAATGTAGATCACGATAAAACACACAATTTATGTCATATTCATATTTTTCGTGGAGTTGGCCGTTTTCGAGATATTCCTTATTATTGATTTCCCTTTTAAAATACTTAAACTTTCCTCATACGGGTACTTAACGCTTGGACACTCAAAAACCACATTTTAAAACATTTGACTGTCGGTTTAACCTAGTTTCCCTTCTACTGTTAAAGAAATTAAGTAATAAGATCGTTTATGCCCTTGTTTTAGCTTTAAAAAGGAGAATAAATGTTTTAGCAGTGTTACAGAGATGTAGCGAAAGTCATGTGAATGGAGCATAGATTTTTTAAGCTTACGAAGAAATAAGATGAATGCAAGCTTTTTATTTCGAGGTACTACAATTAAGATTGAGATATCTACAGAGCAATAGTCGGAGTTTCATCCAGACTCCAGAGAAGAAATCTTTACTCTATACACGTGTCAGCTGATCGTGCAGCAAAACAAACGAGCAAATTAAATTGAAGGAAATTGAGACAAAACATAACCTGAATATTAAATGAATTTTAGTTGATTAAGTATCAATATAAATGTGTGTTAATAAGTTGAGAAGATTTTGTGTTAGCTTATAAGCATTAAGTGTTGAAGTTAAGAATTGGCTGGAATGAATCTGTCAGTCAGAATCGTGCATGTTTGTATTTCAGTAAGGGTAGAATCGGAAACATCTTTGTTTAAATTAAGTCCCGTTACTGCGGGGTGAACTAAAGTCACGCAGGCCGATGAGCTTGTGTAAAGTAACGGAAAATGGTCACCTGAGAAACTAAACAGACGAATCGTGTGATGGGAATAAGGTGGCGCCAAAAAGAACGCGATAAATCCACCAATCCCGCAAAAGGAAAGCTGTGAACGTCACGCACCTCAGACTCATATAAAAAAGAGAGGTAGAATCAGGGCAAAGCTCAGGAGAAGGCAAAAAAATCGGAACACAACATACATCATAGAAAGCCAGAATATTCTAATCAGGGCATTTGATCCATACAATCCTCCGCCGTTTACAGGAGATACCACGCGCTACAAACAGGGAAGGCCAGATCGTAATTAACTATGGCTACCCCTACCCATATACCATCCACACCATAGTAATATCACCAACATAAAATAAAGTCCACACCTCAAAATACAGGTCTACGTCTGGGTTTAGGTCAAGGCGTAATACCTACCCTCCACTGTCGGAATTCCGTCCAACCCAAGTAAACACCCACGAATACACGGTTTGCTTAGGCGGTACCGAGCCCCATTACACCAATATTTTCCCAATAAATAGAGACACCACAGAATCAAATCCTTTCTCTCCCATTTTTCCTTATCCTTCCCAAATACCTTATTGACCTGTTATCCTTATAACCTTTATTCCTGTTATCCCCCCCCCAAAAGGGGGCAGCAGTCACTAAGAACACTACATTTCATCGGCTGATTCGGAGCTTGTTCTACGAGCTGTGTACATGGCGAAGAAGAGACTCCGCAGAGCCGCCGTTGCTAAGGCAGCAACCGTCGCCTCTTCCTCGGCAGCCGCCGAGGAGGCAGCATCTCCGACGCCACCGGCCGCGGCAAGCCCTGCTTCGCCGCCGGCCGCCACCGCAGTCTCGCCGCAACTGCAGCCGCAGTTGTCGCCATCACCGACGACACCACCCA
Source organism: Hymenopus coronatus (assembly GCA_030762935.1). Lineage (NCBI taxonomy): Eukaryota > Metazoa > Arthropoda > Insecta > Mantodea > Hymenopodidae > Hymenopus > Hymenopus coronatus. The sequence continues at coordinate 168,800,136 of CM060881.1, read as the reverse complement.
GCTCCACGCCACCGCCGCCCCGATTCAGTGCCGTGGTACGGGGGTCCCTCGGAACCTTTCCACCCGGCATCTGCTCACCGCCGTGCAGTCGAGGTGGCCTTCTTGCTTGAGAGCCACCCGCATATACTGCGACCGGGGACCGACGCCGCTTGTTCGTGTGGAGATGCAGGACCAGGCTGACTTGGAAGCTGCCTTGGCGTCAGGGTTGCCCTTATTAGGGCGACTTCTGGTCGTCAAGGCTAGCCGACAAGAACGCCACCGGCCCTGCCGACGCTGCTGTGCCTTCGGACACTCAGCTGACGTCTACTCCTCGCCGCCGCGGTGCCACTACTGTGGTACCAACACCACCACCGCTGAGTGCACTGGGCACGATCTCCTTCGTCGCCGCCGTTTCTGTGCCACCTGTCTTGGCACAGGATACTTCACCGGGCAAGCCCAGTGCCCTCTCTACCCCAGGAGCAGACCACTACCACCACCCGCCCGGACTTCACCTCCGCCGACCATCATCATCGACACCACACCACCTGCACCCTCGATAGACGCAACGACACGGGACGCCATTCACGACCTCCACGCGGAGATCTTGAACGTCGGCGTCCGTTTAGCTGCCCTTGAAGAGCTGTGCAGTGTCATCAACGAAAAGGTACAGGACCTTCAAGCTGCCACCACCACCGCCATCGCTACACTACAGTCCACCACCGCTGAGCTGTCCAGCCGGATAGCCAGTGTTCAGTCGCAGCCTCTGCAGGACCTCCAGCCGCAGGAACTCCACTCCGCCGAACGGCCCCACTCCAGGGGCCAATCACACATCGGGGCTGTTACAAGACCCGGACCTGAGTCTTGGATTCTTCGTGCACGGCAGTTACGACTGGAGAAGAACCAAAACTAGCTCCAACTCAATCCTTCACCCTTAAATTCCTTTACTCCTCTCCCTGAATATTCCGCGGCCTGTCTCCCGGTCCACATTTCACCCCTCTGCCTGCACCCTGCAGTCAGATAAATTATCACCTTGAATCCGCGGGTGCAATCATGCGGTACCGCCTCTCCTTACTTCCTTCTAATACCGGTGGAGGGGTTTTTTAGTCGGTTGCCCCATATGGGAGACCCCGACACTCCGGCCTTGCCCGGGTCAGTCCTTAAGGTGGATTTCTCCCCTCCACTCGAAACTAAAAAAAAAAAAAAAGGCAGCAGTCGCTTTTTACTTTCTCTATCAGTACTATGTACATAGTGTATAGAGAAGGTATTGTAATGTACCCAAAAATTTGATACCGAGATTTCACTGGGAATACAAGTTTTAGAACACTCTCAATACAAAAAAAAGCATTTTCAGAAAAATGGCCGTGTGTGTGTGTGTGTATGCGCGTGTGTGTGTGTGTGTGTGTCTGTGGACAGCATAACTCAAAAACGAAAAGTCCGTTAAATACCAAACTTGGTATTTAAGTTCAGTATCTTCCAAGGATGCGACACGAAGATTTTCAAGAAAATCCCCGCCACCCCCAACTACCCTTCACATGGAAAAATTTTCGAAAATTTTTATTTTCTAAAAAATTGCAATAAATATTTTGATTTTAATATCGTATATTAAAGGCAAATAATATGTATATCTTGAATTTGCTGGGAATAGCCTCTGAAGACTAATTTATTCTGGATGAATTTTACGGAATTTTGTATAACTGGTAAACCGTAAAAGATAGCTAAAAACTTACCACACAAAAAATGTAGAGCACATTAAAACACACAATTTATGTTATATACATTTTTACTTTCTCCATACGCACTATGTACATAGTGTATAGAGAAAGTATTACACTCCACCAAAAATTCGATACCGAGATTTCACCGGAAATATATGTTTTAGGGTCCCCAATATCCAAAAAAAGCATTTTCACAAAAAGGTCCGTGTGTGTGTGTGTGCGTGTGTGTGTGTCCGTGTGTCTGTGAACACGATAACTCAAAAACGAAAAGTCGGTAAAATACCAAACTTGGTATTTAAGTTTAATATCTTCCAGGAATGCGACAGGAAGATTTTGAGAAAAATCCCCCCACCCCCAACTACCCTTTACATGGAACTTTTTTCGAAAATTTTGATTTTCTCAAAAATGGCTCTAACGATTTTGATTAAAATTACGGATATTAAACATATTTACCTGACAAATGAAATGTATATCTTGAATTTTCTGGGAATAGCCTCTGAAGAGTAGTTTATTCTGGATGTATTTTACTAAATTTTGAATAACTGCTAAACCGTAAGAGATGGACAAAAACTTACTACACAAAAAATATAGAGCACATTAAAGCACACAATTTATGCTATATACATTTTTTTCGTGGAGTTCGTCGTTTTTGTGACATTCCTTATTTTTGGTTTCTGCTATGAAAAACGTATACTTTTCTCATACTGGAACTTGTCAACTCCTATCCATATAAGCAAAGGAACTTCATTGACATAGCAACCAGCTTTTGACTATCACTTTAACCTACGGTTGTCCCTTATTTCGCTTCTACTTACAAGGATGCGAGAAATAAGACTTTTTCTGCTAATTTTTTTATCTGATTAGCATAAAGTAAATAGAATTATAAGCTTTTTAAGAATTATTTGTTGCAGGGATATGGAGAAAGTCATGTGAATGGTACACATAAGATTTTTTTCGTGGAGTTGGTCGTTTTTTAGATATTCCTTGTTTTTGGTTTCACCCTTGAAAAACTTATACTCTTCTCATAGAGGAATTTGTCAAGTCATGTCTATACAAACAAAGGAATATCAGCCACATAGCAACTATCTTTTGGCTGTCACTTTAACGTATGCTACTCCCTTTTTTCGCTTCTACTTACAAGGAAACAAGTAATAAGACTATTTCTGCTCATTTTTCTCGATGAACATGAAGTAAATAGAAACATAAGATTTTAACAATAATTTCTTGCAGAGATGTAGAGAAAGTCATGTGAATGGAACGCATCAGATTTTTTCTGGAAGACATCGGCGGCGAACCTATGTCCAGACGGGACAGGGACGCGCGTGCAAAGCTTAAGTTTAAATTCTTGCAAGCTCCGAAATCAAGTGCATTGGGCAGGTAATAAGCGAGCAGCGCGCGATTCTATATTGGTCGTGATAATCCAGACATTACCATGGGAACAAGTTTAAATAAATTCTTGGGCAAAGCTACAAAAGTGGCGCCCAACGTGGGGTATTTTGAGACTCCGAAGTAACAAAGGTCAGCCGTTAGAAAAATCAAACCAGCTTTGTGATATGAAGTGTAATTTATTGGTTCACCGGTAAAATAAATAGAGAAAACTAAGTGCTCTGCTTCTCAGTCCAACACTGAGATCTCCACTAACATTCTTACCAGGATACCAACTCATGCTCTACTGATCCCGCATTCCCAGAAACCATTCTACAGTTGTGCAGGAAGCGAGATTGGCACCTGAGACCAGCCGAGGACGAGGAAGAGCGACGCTGCATACTGGGAACCAGTCACAAATCTGTTGTGCGATCAGCTTCAAAAAGCAATGAAGGAACACTCATGCCTCATGAAAATCCATCCCTTTTGCATAATGAAAGGTCTAATTCGGGTTAGTGAATCCCGTTTGATTGGAACCGACAATCGCAAAAATATGTCTAGTATATCGAAGAGCATAAAAAGTGGCCAATATTGGAATGCAGCTGTTTCTGCTGGTATTGAGAAATCAGCCCCACCATCCAAAATCTAGCCTCTATATTGGCAATTCTTCCATAATAAGGTCTTACTGCCAAAGTGTAACATTACAAAATACAAAAAGAACATTGTCCATATTCTTAGTACCACTGAGACAATACTTCGCTGAATTTTGGCGCAAAAATACATTGTTTTATAATTAAAACGTAAGAATAAAGACGAAATAAGTTTTTGCTTTCTATTCTTTTATTACGCTTAAACCTTGTATTTTATGTTATATTTAACCTTTGTCTGACGAAAGCACCCACATAAACGTAGCTAATTTTTATGTATCTACCTACCGCAGTAAAATTCTTCATACAGGCAGTAGCTGAACCACCCCTTCATCTCACGTCGTTCATCCGTTCGGTTTTCAGCGCACAGGTTGTTTTTCAGGCAGTCATATGGGGAACTGATACTGGAGTCAAAGGTTCGTTCGCTTATGGGGAAAATACATCATTGCGATCTAGGGAAATGGGCCACCTTATATATACCTCAGTGTACTTCTTTTCTCTAAGCAATAATATTCCCGCCGTTCTACAATATGGGATTCTACTATAAGGCTGGAATTATAACTTCAACTTTGTCCATAAAATAATTAAATCAATGTGCAATGTGTTGCTATACATTTACGCCATCTGCAATAATTAAACAATATAAAAAGCAACTGAAGAAAGAAATAATAATTATGAGCACAATTTGATCAGGAAGCAGCAACAGCTGATTATCCTTAACCTGTATTTGCGTTTGGGAAGAATCTATCAACGAAATTAAATTCATTTTCAGAAGAGTATCATTATTACTTTCTGTGCAGTATTAGAACTCCATCCAGTTTACATTGCAGACAATGTGTAGGGTGTGTGTCAGCAGGTAGTCACGTGACAGTGTGTGAGTGATTCAGATTAGAAATGGCTCAGTCCTAACGTGTTCCGTTTGAAATTCAGGATTCTCTGTAGCGTAGGTTCGAGTACACTAACCTGCATAGATTTAAAGCCGATCCCCGTAGCCGCGCTCGCTAAAGCGTCTCGCTTTGGAGCTTCGCGGCGCACGGGATCGTGGGTTCGAGCCCCGCCTTGGGCATGAGTGTTTCTGTGTTTGTAAATGTGCATGTGTTTGTGTATGTATACGTTAAAAGGAAAAACGAATAGGTCAACCAAGGACATTTAGAAACTAGAAAAAAAAAAAAAAAAGTGACCGTGCGTCGGTTAAGACATCTCTCGTGTTTCTTGCAACGCAGTCTTGCATTTGCTTTTCCATCATTAGTTTTAAGTTTACTTGTTTAATAACGTTATTTGTTCACATTATTCAGTGTTAATAAAGTAAAAGTTAGGGAAACAGACTTGCGTGTCGTCATTATCCATACATCCAGCGATTTTAACTGCCCTATAATTTAACTCTACAGTCATTAGTTCGATTCTGCTCTGTTGTATTCCACCCAAACATTCGATACCGAGATTTCAACGGAAATACATGTTTAGGGTCTCCCTGAATCAAAAAAAAAAAAAAAAAAAAAAAAAAAAAAAAAAAAAAAAAAAACACATTTTTAGAAAAAGGTCCAAGTGTGTGCTTGTGTGTATATCTGCATGTATGTATGCGTGTGTGTGTGTCTGTGGACAGCATAACTCAAAAATGAAAAGACCGTTGGATACCAAACTTGGTATTTAAGTTTGGTATCTTCCAAACATGCGACACGAAGATTTTCAAGAAAATCCCCCACCCCCAAATACCCTTTACATGTAACTTTTTTCGAAAATTTTGATTTTCTCAAAATGGCTCTAACGATTTTGATTAAAATATCTTGTATTAAAGATATTTACCTGACAAATAAAATGTATATCTTGAATTTTCTGGAAATAGCCTCTGAAGACTACTTTATTCTGGATGAATTTTACGGAATTTGGTATAACTGGCAAACCATAAGAGATACACAAAGAGTTACTTAACAAAAAGTAGAGCTCATTAAAACACACAATATATGTTAATACATTTTTTCATGGAGTTGATCGTTTTTAAGATATTCCTTCCTTTTAGTTTCAGCTTTAAAAAACTAAAGACTTTTCTCATACAGGAATTTGTCAATTCCTGTCCATAGAAACAAAGGAACTTCAGTCACATAACATCCAGCTTTTGACTATCACTTTAACCTATGCTACTACCTTATTTCCCTTCTACTTACATGGAAGCAAGTAATAAGACTATTTCAGCTAACTTTTTTCTCAATTATCACGAAGTAAATAGAAGCATAAGCTTTTTAACAATAATTTGTTGCAGAGATGTAGAGAAAGTCATGTGAATGGAACACATCAGACTTTTTTTTTTTATATTGAGAGAGAGAATATGTGTTCGGCTATGTAATTATAGTCAAAACTAGCAACATGGGCATGCGTGCCCTATCTTGGGCCAACTTCTGCCTGCGGATATTACAAAACAAGCCTGTAACATTTTGAATAAAATATGTCCCCTCGAAATGTATACTAACACAAGTCTCCGGCATTCTCTTGCTCCTGCTCCCCCTTTTTTTTCCCCTTTGGGTTCGGGTAGCCCTCTAGCTGGAGCCTGTCATTTCTGCTCATTCGTTCCCACAAATTTAAAACGTCTACCTTGGAAAGTGCAGCACTATGGCTTCTGTATCACAGTAGGCCATAAATATTTTTCATGCTCTAATAAATATCATGATACACTCGGCTTGGAACAATTCATTGAAAAACACACATTTACAGAGAGCGGGGGAATGTACAAGGCTTCAAATACCTTCAATACTTGCGCTTAATTCAATAACATAGAGCGTAAATTGCACACGCAAAAGCATTATTGAAGTGCTGACTGATTTTTACAATGGGATATTGGTATCAGAGGCGCAGTGTGCATGGAGCATGTGACGCTTTGCATTCCTTACATTGATGATGCTCTTTTGTAACGCCCGTAAAATCCAACCGCCACTGTTTCACATCCAAGCCAGCCCAGTTCCAATGAGACATCATTTTATTTGCGTTTTATCAGTATTACGTTAGCAGAAGTTTGCGATCTGTTAGCAACTCAGAAATAAAGTTGTTGCCTTTTGTTTATTCTTTCTTTTATTGTTTCCTTTGCATAATTCTCTGTAACTTCACAGCGGATGCTTTGACTTGAGAAACATCTAATGACTTTATTTCATATATTACTTTCTCTACACGTACTATATAAATAGTGTACAGAGAAGATATTGTATTGCACCCAAAAATTCGATAGAAATAGAAGTTTTAGAGTCCCCTGTATCCAATAAAGCATTTGCAGTGTGTGTGTGTGTGTAGGTAAAACACCAAATTTGGCATTTAATTTTAGTATCTTCCAGGGATGCGACACGAAGATTTTGAGAATAATCTTTCCACCCGAAACTGTCCTAAACATGGAAAAATATTCGAAAATTTTGATTTTATCAAAACGGCTCTAACAAACGTGATTAAAATCTCCTACATTTTAGGTTTTTACATGCCAAATAAAATCTATATCTTTAATTTTCTGTGAATAACCTCTAAGGATCTCTTTAATCTGGATGATTTTTATTTAATTTCGTATAACTGGTAAACCGTAAGCGATAGACAAAAACTTACTACACAAAAACTGCAGATCACGACAAAACATACAATTTATGTCATATACTTTTTTTCGTGGAATTGACCACATCTGAGATATTCCTTGTTATTTGTTTCAGATTTAAAATAGTTAAACTTTTATCACACGGAAAGTTGTAAACTCCTGGCCCTGCAAAGAAAAGAATTTCATCCACATGGCAACCGGCTTTAAAAAGATTTGACTATCGTTTTAGCCAATCCTTCTACTTACAAGGAAGCAAGTAATTAAGACAATGTCTGCTAATGTTTATTTCGATTATCATAAAGTACATAGAAGAATATGCTTACCAACAATAATTTGTTACAGCAAGTCATGTGAATGGAACACAAAAAACTGTCCACGTGTGTGTGTGTGTGTGTGTGTGTGTGTGTGTGTGTGTGTGTGCAGCATAGCTCAAAAACGAAAAGACCGTTAAATACCAATGTTATTTAACTGTAGTATCTTCCAAGGATGTGACACGAAGATTTTCAAGAAAATGCCCCCATCACAAACTACCCTTTACATAGGGGAAATATATATATCTGCAAAATGGCTCTAACGATTTTGATTCAAATACTATATATTAAAGATATTTATATGGCAAATAAAATGAAGGTATATCTTGAATTTTCTTTACTCTGAGTGAATTTTGCTCAATTTTGCGTAAATAGTAAACCGTAAGAAGTAGACAAAGACTTACGACACAAAAATGTTAAAACACACAATTTATGTTATATACTTTTTTTTCCGTTGAATTAAACATTTTTGAGGTTATCTTGTTATTTGTTTCAGATTTAAAATACTTAAGCTCTTCTCACACAAAAGTTGTGAACTGCTGGTCTTGCATAGAAACAGATTTCATCCACCTGGTAACAGCCTTTTAAAATATTATTTTAGCCTAATGTATTCCCTTTATTTCCCTTCTACTTACAAGCAAGCAGCTAATATGGACAATGTCTGCTGTTTATCACGATTATCATAAACATATAGAAGAATATGCTTTTTAATAATAATTTGTTACAGCGATGTCGGGAAAGTCATGTGAATGAAACAATCAGATTAAAAAAAATACTCCTTCTTTAACTGCACAGTCATGTATTGTTTGTTTTTATTAGTTTCTATTTACTTTAATGTGATTCGTTATTCGCACTCACATTCACACTTTTAGACTCTGGGTCGTCTTCCGGTTCTTGTACTCAAGGTCGCGGGTTCAAACCTGCGGAGGACTACGGAATTCTTTCGGGCGTAAAACTCCTTAGCATGGCTTCATTCGGAAGGGCAGTGAAGTCGTTAGTTCCGTGTCGTAGATTCGGTCGTTAAACAACCTCAAGCTAAATAAACAGGCCTCTGAGCAACATTAAGCGGTCGTTCACTCCCAACAGACGCTGAGAACCACAGTAGTTACAGAGGTTCATTAATAAAACTTACACTTTTTTTTCCAGAATCTAGGGTAAGGAGTAATCTGCTAGAGAAAAATTCCCCACCTCCCATCCGGGAATTAAACCGTAGACCCTAGCACACAAGTATGACGGAGTTACGGGGCTAGATCTGAATTTTGTTCTCACGCTTGTAGTAATCGAATCTGGTGGCTCTTCTTTCACTATCTGTAATATATAATTTGTCTAACATGCGTAGTGGTTCGGATATTTTTAATTTTGCAGATTTAAGCACTTAATTTTGCAAAATTTCTTTTAATGTATAATAGATATTTCTTTAGTTCTTTAAATATTAGTATTTTGGAATATCTATTGTGGCACAACCCTCGTTAATTAACGTACGAAATTTGTTAGACATTTTATCACGATAACTTGTATAGCATAATTGTGTGCTGGGCTTGTGAGCCCCGGAGGATGAGTGGGGAGAGGGGAAAGCGACATTTGGTTACCCGGCGAGCTGTTATGCAGTAATCATTCCTGCAGATATGTGTACTTATCAAGTGTATCAGAATTAGTTCAATGCTGTAAGATTTCTATTCTTATCACCAAGTCTCAAGTTAAGAAATGTAAGGTAGTGCATTCAGAAGGGCGTGAAATTATAAGTAACGTCATAGGTAAATGTGATGAAGAAGCTCTGAATAAACAGTATTTATATTCAGTGTCACAAGCGATACAACGGGTTGCATATTTTACTGGCAAATGATGAAAGAGAATTCGTAAGGAGAAGAAAGAGCTGCGGCCAAGAGGAGGAACTGGTGTATTGAGCACTTCTGGAAAAAGAAGAAAAACTAGATCAGAACATACTGACTTGTGCAAAGCGATGATTATATGCTGACGAAAGAAAAATAATACATAATTTTTGTGTTCAGGAGAAACGAGTACCGACAACCAGGAAATTGCTGCCCATTCTTGAGGGAGAATTGTTAAAGCTAATTTTGAGAAAATCAAAATTGTCTTAAAAAAATCTGATGTGTTCCATTCGCATGACTTTCTCTACATCTCTGCAACAAAGTATTGCTAAAAAGTTTATGCTTCTATACTATACTTCATGCTAATCGAGTAAAAATTAGCAGAAACAGTCTTACTGCTTGCTTCCTTATAAGTAGAAGAGAAATAAGGGAGTACCATACGTTAAAGTGACAGCCAAAAGCTGGTTGCTATTTGACTGGTGATGTTCCTTTGTTTGTATGGACACGAGTTGCCAAATTCCTGTATAAGAAAATCATAAGTTTTTTAAAGCTGAAACCAAAAACAAGGAATATCCCAAAAACGACCAACTCCACGAAATATATATATATATAACATAAATTGTGTATCTTAATGTGCCCTGCATTTTTTGTGTATCTCATACGGTTTAGCAGTTATGCAAAATTCCGTAAAATCATCCAGAATAAAGTATCCTTCAGAGACTATTCCCAGAAAATTCAAGATATAAATTTTATTTGTTAGGTAGATATCTTTAATATACGATATTTTAATCAAAATCGTTAGAGCAATTTTTGAGAAAATCAAAATTTTCGAAAAAAGTTCCAGGTAAAGGGTAGTTGGAGTGGGGAGATTTTCTTGAAAATCTTTGTGTCGCATCCTAGGAGTGTGTCGCAAGTTTGGTATTTAAAGGTATTTTCGTTTTTGACCTATGCTGTCCACAGACACACAAGCACACACGGACCTTTTTGTAAAAATGCTTTTTTTGGATTCAGGGGACCCAAAAACATGTATTTCCGGTGAAATCTCGGTATCGAATTTTTGAATGGAATGCAATACCTTCTCTATACACTATGTATATAGTACGTGTAGAGAAAGTAATAACACATATACACGATAGTGAGGGTGGGGATTTTCTTGAAAATCTTAATATCTCATCTTGGAAGATACTGAACTTAAATAGGTACCAACTTTGGTATTTAACGAGTTCTTCGTTTTTGAGCTATGCCGCCGACAGACAAGACACACACACAAACCCCTTTACTACTACTTCTTCTTCAGAAAATGAAACAGAATTGGACAAGTCGCTGTCTGACAGCCGGGCAGCTTACATCGTGTTGTGGTGCCTGCCTCTTGCTCTCACTGGTGCGACTTGTTTTTCTTTTCGCGTGGAGTTAAACGGGGCTACTTTGACAGCCTCTTCTCTCCGTACATTCTTTCCATCCATTACATTATTGGAACATTTCTACACCATGGCTGCCCCCGTTGATACGGGGCAGCTTATTTATTCTGCGATGCAGACGTGCTACCAGTCTGAGGACCAGCCATCTTCTCTTCTGGCGCCACACTCAGCTCTTCCAACCGCGTCAAGCAGCTCCCAGGGAGAAACCTCTTTGTCACCTCATCAGCAACGCCCGCTACTACGTGCTACCAGCCTTCTTCTCTACCGGCGCCACACTCAGCTCTTCCAACCGCGTCAAGCAGTTCCCAGGGAGAAACCTCTTTGTCACCTCATCACCTCATCAGCAACGCCAGCCCGTGCCCGCTACTACGTGCTACCAGCCTTCTTCTCTACCGGCGCCACACTCAGCTCTTCCAACCGCGTCAAGCAGTTCCCAGGGAGAAACCTCTTTGTCACCCCATCACCTCATCAGCAACGCCAGCCCGTGCCCGCTACTACGTGCTACCAGCCTCAGGACCAGCCATCTTCTCTACCGGCGCTACACTCAGCTCTTCCAACCGCGTCAAGCAGCTCCCAGGGAGAAACCTCTTGTCACCTCATCAGCAACGCCAGCCCGTGCCCGCTACTACGCTTTGCTCTGGTCAAATGCGGCCTGTCGACCGCGGCCTGCCTTCCGCCGGTTTTGCACCACCCAGCCGGGATAGTTCTTGCCCACGTGACTCCAAGAGGAAGAAACTGGATTCTGCTGTACCTGATTCTCCTTTCGCTACAACTAACCGTTTTGCACCCTTGGCTGACATGGATCTAGAGGATGGTGATCATGGCGTAGGTACGCCTAGTCCTTCTGTCTCCCCGTCCCCAAAGCCACCTCCTATCTATGTTTCTAATATACTCAACGTGAATACTGTCCTCAAACACTTACAAACATCCAATGTTGGCGCTTACAAACTTGTTAAACTGGACAGCAACAAGGTCAAATTCACTTTCGAGACTGTGGACGGTTATCGTGCAGTCATACATTATTTTGAGGACCAAAAGGCCGAGTTTCACTCGTACCAAATGAGTCACCATCGCAACCTCCGGGTGGTTATTCGTGGGCTTCATCCCACTATAGACACTGCTCTAGTGCTGCAAGAATTGACCTCCCTTGGATATTCACCTGCACAGATGACTTCAGTTTACCATCCCGTCACCCAGCGAAGCTACCTCTCTTTTTCGTGGATCTCAAGCCCAGACCTCTCAACGACATCTATAAGCTCGATCGTTTGTACTACACGATGGTGAGAGTGGAGCCCCCGAAACCCAAAAGGGGTGTTATTCAGTGCATGAATTGTCAGGAATTTGGGCACAGTCGTAATTATTGCCACAAACAACCCCGTTGTGTCAAATGTGATGGCCATCATCCCAGTGCGCAGTGCTCTAAGGCTCCTCACGCGCCGCCGCAGTGTGTGAACTGCCAAGGTCAACATACGGCAAATTATAAAGGCTGCCCTGTTCATCGACGCCTCCAAGTCATTCAGTCTCGCTCTTCTCCCCGACGTACCGTTTCTGGTGCCTCTCCTGCTGGCGTTCCTCCACTTCATGCTTTCCCACCTATGGAGTCTACCTTGCCTACTTCCACTGAAGCTGCCTCTCCTCGTTCTCCTGAATTTCATGCTCGACATTTGCTGTCGTCTCTAGTTTCTCGGGGTTCCCCTCCCGGTGCTACGCAGCCCTTTGCAGCCGCAACCCGTCAGTGTGAACAGGACCGTTCTCCATTGGACTGCTTGATGGCTCGACTGGACTCTATCTTCGCTCTTATAGAGCCCCTTCTCACTACCCTGCAGCAATTGACTCCTGTTCTGCTCCGTGTTCAAGGCTAATTCAATTCCTTCCAGCCTTCGAATCTGCACTTGGAATTGTCAGAGTATCACTAATACGTTTTATGAATTATTACATTTCCTTACGGCTTATGACGTAGATCTCCTACTCGCCACTGAAACCAAATTGGCTCCTCACATTTCTTTCCATCTTCCTGGGTATACTGTGTATCGTGCTGATCACCCTAACTCTACTCGAATGGGTGGTTCTGCGGTGTTTATCAAAACTTGTCTGGCTCACCATGCCCTTCCGCCTCTTCTAGAGGACTCATTCCAGGTTGCTCGGATTCAGCTGTCTACTACTTCCGCAAGCATTCAAGTTGGTTCTTTCTATTCTGCTCCTCAGAATCATGTTAGTCTCACTGACTTCTGGGGTCTTGTTCATGCTTTCAAGGGCCCCTTCTTGGTCGGCGGCGATTTTAACTCCAAACATCCTCTATGGGGTTCGAACTTATCTAATCCTAGCGGTAAACTTTTACACGCTGCAATCCATCAGTTACACCTAGACGTACTCTCTCCTGTTGAACCTACGTTTTACCCGCACGATGGTACGACTCCGGATGTGCTGGATATCTTCATTGGACGTAATATTTCCCGCCATTGTTCCCGTCTTTCCGTTGTTCATGATCTGAGCTCCGATCATTTACCAGTCCTGCTCACTCTCTCCGATGGTGCGAAGTTCAAAGACTTACCCCCATCCCTGATACGCCATCCTTTTGACTGGCCTTTGTACACCTCTTTGCTTGCCAATCTCACTACTACGACTGTGCCGCTTAAGTCACCCCGTGATGTCGATGTGGCTGTTTCTACCTTGACTCGCAATATCCAGTGTGCGGCTAACCTTGCCAGCAATACTCTCCAGGATCTTCGTCCTCCTCGTCTTCTGTCATTCTATTCTCCCGAGATCCGTCTACTGCACTCCATCAAGAGAGACTGTCGGAAACTCTGGGAACGCACGCGCTACCCGCTTCACAAAACCAATTTTAATCGCGCTACTCGGGAGCTGAAGGCTGCCTTACGTGTTGCACGCTGCACTGCTGCTGAACACCGACTACAAGACTTAAACGCCAGTGATGGGTCACTATGGCAGAAGACTAAAACCTTGACACGTCCTTCTGCTGCCATGCCGCCTCTTAAGGTTGGGAACACCTGGTTTTCTACGCCACTTGAAAAGGTAAATTTGTGCTCAGAACTGGAACGTCAGTTTTCCCCGAATCCTGTGCTGGACGCGGACTTTGCTCATCGTGTGGAGGAAGAACTCACGCAACCTTTGTTGCTCACTCCTTTCCACCACTTCTTTACCCCTGCTGAAGTTAAAAACAACTTCAGCTCACAAAGCTCCCGGTCCTGATCTTATTGTGCAACCCTTACTCCTTCATTTACCCCGGAATGCGCTGGTTTTGTTGACGCAAATCTACAACGCTATCCTCCGCACAGCTCATATTCCTCATCAATGAAAACACGCTATAGTTATCCTTCTTCCCAAACCTGATAAAGTCAAGAGTGATCCCCTCAGTTATCGTCCTATTATTTTACTCCCCCTACTCTCCAAAATCTTCGAACGTCTCCTTCTGCCTCGTGTTTTGCCTCAGCTCACACCGATTATCCCTGACACCCAGTTTGGATTTCGCTCTCTTCACTCCTGCTCTCAGCAGCTCCATCGTGTCGTTGACGCTATTCTTGATTCCTATGAGCGTCAATCTGTATGCATAGGATTGTTTTTGGATACGGAGAAGGCCTTTGATAAAGCTTGGCACGATGGATTGTTATTCAAACTCAAACCGCATCTCTCGGACACTTATTTCCGCCTCATACAGTCCTATTTGCGCAATCGCACCTTCTCTGTTAAACATGATCGTACATTTTCCAAGGCCCTTCCTACTCCTCTGGTGCGCCGCAAGGGAACGTACTGGGCCCCTTATTATACCTGGCTTATACCTCGGATTTTCCTAGTCATCCGCAACTCACCATTGCTCACTATGCCGATGATGTGGCGGCGCTAAGTGTGGGTACTTGTGCTACGGCGGCAAGCCGCCTTCAGGACTTCTGCAACCAAATTCACTCCTGGTGCCAACGTTGGAGAGTGACTATGAACGCTCATAAATCCCGTGTTGTGAAGTTCACCTACAAAACGAACGTGACCCATCATCCCATTTCTCTCAATGGGACGGAGATACCCACCGCGACTTCTATAAGGTACCTCGGCCTTATCTTGGACAGCCGTCTTACTTGGGGTCCCCATCTCTCCAGTCTAGTGCAGAGGATTCGTCATCGCATCCGCGACGTCCATCATCTTGTGTCCGGTTCCTCGCCATTGCCTTTGCGGTACAAGCGTCTGGTCTACACTTCCTTAATTCGACCCATGTGGCAATATAGCTGTGCGATATGGGGTTCTGCCGCTCCGTCGCAGACCATCAAACTCCAGCGCACACAGAAGCGTTTTCTCCGCCTCATGACTGGCGCTCCATGGTACGTGCGCAACTCAACTCTGCACGCTGACATAGGCCTACCGGAGGTAATGTGTGTCCTCCGCATCAGCTACAAGAGGCTCCTGTTTGCGCCACAGCAATCTTCTTCTCCGCCATATTTATCTTCCTCCTGAACCTCAACGACGAAGACTGAAGCGCCGCTGGCTCTCCGATCTGCGACTGAACATTTAGCTCTTTTATTATTTTCTGTGCTGCTTTCTTTGTATCTTTGTACTATTTCTTTGAGCCCATCGCTGGATGGTACCCCAACCACATATTACATGCTGTTCTGTGTGTCTAATTAGCTCAACTGCATTGTACCTAATTGTACAAAAGAGTTTTTTTACAATAAAAAAAAAAGAATTGGACACGGAATTGACACGGCCACTACTGTACGAGGGTCGGCTGATAAGTCCCGGCCCTCACACAGATATGGCGCCACTAGGTCAGTTAAATGGTAGCATCGTATAGTTTAACTCTAGACTAGCTTGTGTCCAACAGGTCAATAGCTTGTTTAGTCTTAGAATGACAGCATTTTAAATAAGACAACTTTAGAGTTTTCACGAAAATGGAGGATTTAAAAAAAAAGAAGAAGAAGAAGAAGAAGAAAAGAGCAGTGATTAAATACTTCCACTTAAAAGGCTTAACGACTAAAGAAATCAAGGAGGAAATGGACAGTACATTGAAAGACTCTGCCCCTTCATATTCAATGATTAAAAGGTGGGTTGCAGAGTTTAAAATGGGGCGTACGAGCACTAGTGATGAGCCTCGCTCTGGACGCCCTGTAGAAGAGACAACTCCAGGGATCATTGATACATTCATTGTTTCGTACTGTGTGACAATATTAAGGCCACAAGCCATAACATATAAGGTTTTTATTTTATAATTTTATTATTGTTAACTTGGCTATTTATTTGGTTAATAACTTAAAGCGTACATTTAACTGTTAATTTTTTGTGTGAATTGTTTTTGCTGGATTGTTTTATTTGTGTTATTAATTCATTTGTAAGACGTGTGTTCATTCCAATGCAAAAAGGTTTAAATAAAAGAGTTAATAATGTGTTGGGTGGAGACGTGACCAACAATCGCAACAATGATAGAAAGAGAGGGAAACACTGATACGTATGTATAAGAGTTGGGTCGAGCGATTCATTTTTAGTAACCGATTCATACGATTCGTTCACGATCCATTAATCATCGCCATGCCGTCTTGTGTTCATGTTAAGCTGTCTCGTTTTTACACGGGGATGGTGGTCATATGGCTAGCATAAAAACTGTAATTTATATAAAACGCTGTACTCTTTTGCAAACATTTGGTAAAATGTCCTCCATTAAACGAAAAACTACATAAGAGTATGTTTTTTTTTTTTTTTTTTTTTTTGTTTTTTTTTTGTTTTGTTTGACGTCCTTTAACCTGGTTTGGTCATATCGGACGACGAATGCAATTGATGATATGATGCTCAAATGATCTTCGTCTTTTCAGGATAAGGGAAAACCCCGAAAAAACCTTACCCGGGTAACTCACCCTAAGCGAGATTCGAACTCACGACCTTTTGAACGTGAGGCAGACATGCTACCACCACGCTACCCAGGCGGCCTAAGAGTATGTTTAAATCTAAAATTGACACCTAAGCTTCGATTGCATGGCGCCTGGCGGTATTTGTGTAATGTTAATAAGCAGAGTAATTACTATTCATCACTACCGCGGTTGCACGCTGGTAAGTCGTATCATTTTTATAAATACATCATTATAAGGCAACACTAGTACCCAGAATAATTATTATTTTTTTCCGAGGTAATTTTAATATTAGAAGTAAGATGTTTCTATACCTGCATTTAGTATAGGTTATAGTATCTAAATCAATGCCGTTAAATTATAATTTAAACGTAGATATTAATTTATTTAACCCTGGAATTCTAAAAGTTCTGTTTTTCCCTCCGTTAACAATTTTGGTATATCTACAACATACAGTCACACAATACAATACAATGTATTAGATATTTAATAATGTTCAGTAAAATAATTACTGTACATCAATCCTTTCCTTATATGTGGTGCTGTAGTTTCAATGAAAATGTTTACTGCGCTTTCGATTATACGCTATTGTTTTTAAAAAATCTGATGTGTTACACTCACATGCCTTTCTCTAGCCGTTCTACAAACTTCTTACATAAGATTATTCTTCTTTCTGCACCTTGTTAATCGAGGTATTCAGCACAATGTTCTTATCACTTAGTTCCTTATAAGTAGGAAGAAAATAAGAGAATACACTAGGCTAAATCGATAGACAAATGTTTTAAAAGCTGTCGTTATGCGATTGTCATTACAAATGGCTTCTTTTCTTGGCCAGGAGTAGAACAAAAGAAAAACGGACACTCCAGTCTGAGAAAAGTATAAGTACTTCACAACTGAAACTAATAACAATGAATACCTCGAAAACGGTAAGCTCCAGGAAAAGAATGTATATGACCTAAATTGTGTATTTTAACAAGGCCTACATTTTTTGTATAGTAAGTATTTGTCTCTCTCTTACAGTTTATTAGTTATGCCAAATTAAGCAAAATTCATCCAGAATAAACAGGTCTTTAGAAGCTATTCCCAGAAAATTCAAGATATAGATTTTATTTGTCTGGTAAATATCTTTAATATACGATATTTTAATCAAAATCGTTAGAGCCATTTTTAAGAAACTCAAAATTTTCGAAAAAAGTTCCATGTAAAGGGTAGTTTGGGGTGGGGGGATTTTTCTCAAAATCTTCCTGTCGCATCCCTGGAAGCTACTGAACTTAAATACCAAGTTTGGTATTTTAGCTACTTTTCATTTTTGAGTTATCGTGTTCACAGACACACACACACACACACACACACACATGCACCTTTTCCTGGAAATGTTTTTTTTTTTTTTTGGATTGAAGGGGTCCTAAAACATATATTTCCGGTGAAATCTCGACATCGAATTTTTGGGTAGAATGCAATACTTCTCTATCCCTATGTACATTGTACATACGGGGCAAGAGAAAGTAAGAATTAACCATCATCGTTAACTCCGTATCGTCAGAACTCAACAATATTCTATTTAATGACAGTAGTTTTCTGTTTTTGCTAACCAGAGCCAGACAGATGATAGAACATCAGAATCCATGGTCATTTTCAGTACTCTACTCGGCACGGCAATCACGGAATGTCGACCGTGCTCGGCTTGGCAACTATCTCACTTGGCTAAACGCAGTAACCTTATGCGCAGTTCGTTCATGAATCGTCCCGTCTTTTAGCCTGCCTGCCCTGGTGCGCGATTCACGATTCGTTCATGAATCGTCTCCTTGTCTTTTAGCCTGCCCAGATGCACGATTCACAATTCGTTCATGAATCGTCTCCTTGTCTTTTAGCCTGCCCAGATGCACGATTCACAATTCGTTCATGAATCGTCTCCTTGTCTTTTAGCCTGCCTAGATGCACGATTCATAATTCGTTCATGAATCGCCCTGCTATGCAAACAACCTTGCAATCCCGACTTTGTTATTACGATAGGAGCTAGGAGCTTTTTTTTTTGCATAAAAGAAAAACAATGTAAAACTAAACGTATTCTTTCCCCATTATTCTGGAGTTTTCTGAATTTTATGAAATTCCACTTTAGTTGTGTTACATGAGATATATTGCAAAGTATATAAATATATTATTGTTATTATTATTATTATTATTATTATTTTACACCTGTTAATAAGATCATGTTAGAACACAGAGTATTGTATCGATTTCCTTTCATCAAATTCCAGGAATCTCTTATATATAATTATTTAGATTGTGTTCCTCTTTACTTTCTCAACCATATACTCGTTCATATTAGATAGAGAATATATTACAACCCACCTAAAATTGGAAATGGAGGTTTCACCGGGAACATCTTTTGAAGCCCCGTTAATTAAAATGAAAAATGTGTGTGTGTACGTGCGCGCGCGCGCGCGGGCGCCTCTAAACAGCATAATTAACAAATGGAAAGTCAATTAAATAGCAAACTTAGTATTTAAATTCTCTTATTTTCCAAAGAGGCTCATGAATTTTAAGAAAATCAACTAGCAAATCATCAATTACTAAAACGTGTCGTGAAAGAGGCAGGTTATAAAATTGCGAGGCATGAGTTACCCCTTACATTGCATACCAGACTTCAGTCTCATTTCATTGATTTTACCGATTAGGCCACAAGCAAATTTGTGTATACATTTCATGTTTGCATTCAACGTACAGCATGTTGGATTGTAAGGACATCTAATTTCAAAAGAATTATTAATGGCAATATTAATTGCACTACATGATGGTAGATTATCTCATATTGAGAAGCTCTCGGAGGAATTCACAATTTGGTAAATGATCAGGAACATGAAGCTTAACTTTTAGAGAAAATTCCTTCATATTACTTGAATAATCAATTTAATGGTGCCTCAGCAAACTGACAAAAACTTGTTTTCTATTATTAACGTTCTCTATTCTGTACGTGTCATGGTGAACTATTGTTTTCCAGCTAAAAATTTCATGTTGATATGTCATCGGAAATTATGTTTTGAGGTCCACTGAATTCAAAAAGGCATTTTCAGAAAAAGGACTATGTGTGCGTGCGTGTGTGTTTATGTAGCTGTGAATGAACAGCATAAATCAAAGACGAAAACTCCGTTAGGTAAATGTAAAAGTTGATATTTAAATTCTGCATCTACCTACGATGTGACTATATATAGTTAACATTTCCTACATCTTTTCTGTTATTTTTTCAGTATTTTCATATTTATACTTTTCTCAAATGGAAAGTCGTTATTCGTTTTAATTTATGCTGGTCATCAAACAAAGAGAACAAAAAAGATTATTGCTTTAGCAACACTACAATAAAAGCTATTTGTAATATGTTGGAGCATTTTGTTTTTCTTTCCTTACGTAAAATTAGTTTCTGAAGTCATATATCTTGCTAACATAGTGACGATTTACCTATGCATTTAAGATTCTGCAAATATATATCACGATTCTTCAATTCTGCGATTCTTTTTGAACGACGATACCTACTATAGTTGACACGATTCATGCAATTCTTTTCAACTCATACGATTCTTTTCAATTCAGCGATTCTTTTCGATTCACACAATTCTTTTTGAACAACGATTCATGTTAAGACTAGCACGATTCTTACGACTCTTTTTGAACGACGATTCATGCTAAGGTTGACACGATTCATACGATTCTTTCCTTGTACTCGTTCATATGAACGATTCCTTCATGAATCGCCCCATGTCTAGTGCATTGCTAAAAGAGACGTTACACGGACTTGGAATGGACGCACGGCAACACAGATATTAATTATGATGATAGCTGTATTGAAAAAGCTTAACAGCGAAACAAGGAGGGAGTAAAAGATGTACTCTTGTGTAAAAGAAGCGCTATAACTTGATTCTGTATATGTTTATGTATCAGCAAGATTTACAATAAATTCAAAAAGAATAACAACAATATTTATGGATGGTAGTTAAAACCAAAATTCAGAATGCGTCTCGTATACCACTAACCTGAGAAGAGAAAAGAGTCTACATGGTAAAAGTATAAAACAATTAAGAAAATTAAATACACACGAACCAACTTTTTTTTCCCATTACAACTGAAAGACCGCAGATTAAAGTTTTTTGAGATAACAGAGGCTGTAAACATAAAAAGGAACGTGTAAGTAATATTTTAAGTAATGTTTTGGGCTTTCACAAGGTCTGTGCAAGATGGGTGCCGCGTCTGTTGACACCTGATCAAAAGTTGCAAAGAAAAACTGTTTCTGTTAAGAATCCCAATGAATTTTGAGACGGCTTATTGCCATGGATGAAACTTGGATACATCATACACTCAAAAAAGTAAATCACAATCAAAACAGTTGATTGCGCCACGTGAACCAACTCCAAAAAAGACAGTCAATATTGTCAGCTAACAAGGTTATGGCGTATATTTCCTGGGATGCACTGGGAATTATTTTAATTGATTACGTGGAAAAGAGCAAAACTATCACTGGTGACTATTACGCAAGCTTACTGCAACGTTTGGGTGATGAGGTGAAATGAAAAAGGCTTCATTTGGTACACACAAAAAAAAAAAACAAAAAAAAAAAAAACACTTATTTCATCACGACAATGCTCCGGCCCAACATTCAGTCATTGCAATGGGAAAAATGTTCGAATTAAAGTTGGAATTGCTTAAACATCCACCCTATTCGCCAGACCTAGCACCCAGTGACTACCACCTGTTCCCTAACCTCAAAACATTTCTTGGAGGACAAAGATTTCACAGCAACGAGGAGGCAATTGATGCGGTAAACAACTATTTTGAGGACCTTAATAAATCACACTACAGAGATGGTTTAATTAAACTAGAACACCGATATGACAATGTGATAGCCTAACTGGTGATTATGTTGAGAAATAAAGCAAAAATAAATAAATGCTGTTTTCATTGTGAGGCCCGGGACTTATCAGCTGACACTCTATTCATCAACAGCGTTTATGTTTGCGTGTGTCACCTTATCTGTACCCATGCATGTGTTGTATACGCATTCCTTTCAGGTTTCACGAGCTGGAACACAACTATTAGTAATGCTGTCACTCAACGAACACTTCTGAAGACGCTGTGCCGGTCCACATGGCCGCGCTCGCTAAAGCGTCTCGCTTTGGTGTTTCGCAGCGCAGAGGATCGTGGCTTCGAGTCCCGCCTTAGGCATGGGTGTTATATGTTTGTGTATGTGTGTGTAAAAAGTAAAACAGAAATTCATTAATCATACAGTAATCAAAGTAAACAAATTAGGTAAATAAAAAGTAGGGTATACAGCGCCGGAGTCCCGATCAGACTCCGGAAATAGCAACGGTGACCTAACTGTACCCTCCCTTCTCGACGTGTGCTACGTCACTAAACCTCCATACAAAGATAACTGAATTCCGGCCACATGCAACCGGTACCAAAGTCTACTCATCACTAAACCATAGCCACCTCTGCTTTGCCTTCCAAAAGGATGTCATTTATTATTAGAAAGAAATGCTAACGGGCGGAAATTCATTTTCGCATTCAAGAAAGAAGTTTACACTGTGTATTACTGCCGTTTGGATAAAGGAATTCAGGTTTCATGTTGCAATTCCTTTGTTCTCTTCTTACTATAAGATCCATCGTGCATAAATACTAAAGATGGCTTTTTATACAACGCAAGGTAAAGAAACTCCTTTAATGGAAGACCAGGAGGATACGAAGGACGGACGAAAAGAAAAGCAAAATAAATTGAAAGCGTGATGCGAGGTAATTCAGAAAAATGCCTCTGGTTACGCCTTAGCTTTGAAGAGACTACTTTCATTACGGCGCCTGCTCCTGTTTTTAATCTTGCTTTATTACACTGCAAAGAGAAACTTCAACTTGTGGCTTACATATCTGTCATCGTTAAACAGTTAAACGTAATAATTCATTGCACGATTCTCTGGAGGGCAACTGCAAACGAGATTCAACAGGCTCTCTTATTCCGCCAAGTATTACATACAATATCAACACAGCTGCACTTCTAAAATGGCCACGATTACGGCTAAGGGCCTCAAACTTAACACACGCCATTTCATCAATAAGTTCTTTTTTTTTTTTTTACTTTCTCTAGCCCCCGTATGCACAATATAAATAGGGATAGAGAAATATTGTAAACTACCCAAAAATTCGATGTCGACATTTCACCGGAAATACATGTTTTAGGCCCCCTTGAATCAAAAAAGCATTTTCAGAAACAGGTCCGTGTGTGTTTGTGTGCGTGTGGACAGCATAGCTCAAAAACGAAAAGATCGTTAAATACCAAACTTGGTATTTAGGTTCAGCATCTTCCAAGGATGCGACACGAAGATTTTCAAGAAAATCTCCCCACTACAAACTACCCTTTACATGGAAAAAAAAAATGAAAATTTTGTTTTTGCCAAAAATGGCTATAACGATGTTGATTAAAATCTCTTATATCTATAATATTTACATGGCAAATAAAATGAATATCATCAATTTTCTTGGATTAGCCCCTGAAGACATGTTTATTCTGGATGGATTTTGTGGAATTTTGCATAACTGGTAAATCGCTGTGTGTTCACCTTTCCGAGATATTTCTTGTTATTGGTTTAAATTGTAAAGTACCTGTACTTTTCTAAGACAGGAAGTGTACGTTTTTCTTTTGTTTTAGTCCTGGCCAAGCAAAGAAGCGATTTGGAATCACAATCCATAACAAATTAAAATAATAGAATTAGAAGCGAGAAAAAGACATTTATGAAATATTTTACCTCCTATTTCGATATTGTGGTAAAAAGGATCATTTAAATTGCATACTAAAACACATGAACGTAGTTGTAAAAGGGCCTACAACCTGATGTGTGGCTAATAAATGGTAAGCAGTAAGCAAGCAATAAAGAGTGAGAGATTTATAACATGTATGGGAAACATTACAACATCAAACAAGCATTATTAACGTGAAAGTTGGGTTACATCTGATTTACAGATTCAGGGCGTGAAACACGTGCACTGCAAACCGATTCTAACCATCAGCTCACCTGGATATTAACGGCTACCCTGTGATGTTGGTTGCGATAGGTGAAATTTAATTAAAAAGATGTATTACGGTCATATCGCTTTCTCTAACCAGAGATGTTTCATGAGATCTCTTTGTTCTTCACAGAGCTTTCTATTCATTTCATGTGAAATTCATAAATAGAGGCCGGATTTATATGCAAAAGTCGTGATATATATAATTAAGCCGATGTCCCACGGTCAAATATTTTGGTCCAACACTCTTCAAACTACAAATTGGATCGTGGGACATCGGATAATTTCATTGTATACAATTTTCATCCTACTTTTTGGTCCAAACGTACGAGATTAACCAATGTGCGACCTGGTGGTAATGACGTAATAAGATGGCAGCTAGCGCTGGGTCTTCCTTCCCGCCAACGTGATTGTTTGTGAAACTTTGCTGTATCTTGTAGACTTTGTCCTAAATTATAGGGTTATACAAGTAGTTGAGCTATGGTTGAAATGCACATTTTTTTGTGCGGAAGAGATTTATGAAATAATGACTCGGGGATATTTATAATCCCTGCAAATGTATTTTATCGGATCCATTTGTACCTAACCTTCTTTTCTCAACAAAATATAAAATCGCTACCTTTCATTTGCTGGTATGGACTGCTTCATTTTTGTGTCTTGGCGAGTGATTTTTGTCTCAACTAAGGACAGCAATTTTCCAAACAAATTTTCGTCCTCTCTAAGGAAGTTAAAATAATTTACAGGGTCAGAAATGAGTTCATTTTGCAGCATATGCAGTACACCTCTTCCCTGGCCTGCAGTCCTACGTTCCAGCCATTGTCTTCGTTTTTTTTTTTCTATTATAATATGCTCTTGCAATGGATATATAAACTAAGCCTGCGATAGCGAACGTAAATGATTGTGGATCAGCAACCTCCACCATTTTCTATCAGCTGTTCATGTGCATATGAAAAATATTTGGACCAATACACACCCCCGTGGGAATGGTACGGATAAATTGTACACAACGTTCACGTTGTATAAAATGTTTTGGACCAATATTTGACCATGGGACATCGGCTTTATGTGCGTTGTAAGTCACTTTCAAAAAAAAAAAAAAAAAAAAAAATTGAACAGAGTATAATCAGAGCGCGCAGACGGGTACCCTTTGAGGGATATTAAGTAAACGGCACTAAGCCGGTTGATGAGGTCCGCTAATGCTACCGCACACGTCTGCAGTGTTTCGCCTTCACCACTCAAAAACTGGTTCATATAGCACGTTCTATTTGCGTCTACAGGTAAGTCTTTATGAACTATCATTCACATGACTTTTTCTTCATCTCTGCAACAAATTATTGTTAAAAAGCTTACGCTTCTATTTACTTCTACTAATTACTACTACTAATCGAGTAAAAATTAGCAGAAATAGTCTTATTACTTGCTTCCTTGTAAGTAGAAGCGAAATAAGGGAGTACCGTAGGTTAAAGTGATAGTGATAGTCAAAAGCTGGTTGCTATGTGACTGAAGTTCCTTTGTTTGTATGAACAGGAGTTGACAAATTCCCGTATTATAAAAGAATACGTTTTTTAAAACTGAAACAAATAACAAGGAGTATCTTAAAAACGTTCAACTCCACGAAAAAAATGTATATAACATAAATCGTGTGATCTACACTTTCTGTTAAGTAAGTTTTTGTCTCTTACGGTTTACCAGTTATGCAAAATTCAATCAAAACCGTCCAGAATAAATATATCATCAGAGACTATTCCCAGAAAATTCAACATACACATTATATTTGCCGCATAGATAACTTTAATATACGGTATTATAATCAAAATCATTAGATCCATTATTGATAAAATAAAACTTTTCGAATTTTTTTCCATGTAAAGTATAGTTTGGGGTGGGGGTTTTTCTTGAAAATCTTCGTGTCTCATCTTTGGAAGCTATCCAACTTAAATACCAAATTTGCTATTTACTGCTCTTTTCGTTTACACATGGACCTTTTTCCAAAAATACTTTTTTTTTTAGGATTTCTGAGAAAATTAAAATTTTCGAATTTTTCCATGTAAAGGAATTGGGTTGGGGGATTTTTCTCAAAACGTTCGTGTCGCATCCCTGAAAGATGCTAAACTTAAATATCAAGTATGGTATTTTACTGACTTTTCGTTTTTGAGTTATCGTATTCAAAGACACACGGACGGACACACACAGACACGGACTTTTCTCTGAAAATACTTTTTTTGGATACAGGGGGCTGTAAAACGTATATTTTCGGTGAAATCTCGGTATCGAATTTTTGGGTGGTATGCAATACCTTCTCTAGTAATACACTATGTACATAGTAAGTGTAGAGAGAGTAAAAAAAAAAAAAAAACCTGATGTGTACCATTCACATGACTTTCGTTACATCTCTCCAACACAGTATTCTTAAAAAGCTTATGCTTCTAATTACTTGATGCTAACCAGCAAAAACTAGCAGAAATAGTATTATTACTTGCTTCCTTGTAAGTAGAAGCGAAATAAGGTTAAAGTGATAGTCAAAAGCTATGTCACTGAAGTTTTTCAAAGCAGAAACCAAAACAGTGAATGTCTCAAAAACGATGAACTCCACGAAAAAAATGTATATGACATAAATTATGTGTTTTAACATGCTCTACACTTTTCATGTAGTTAAGTTTTCTTCCATCTCTTACGGTTTAGCAGTTATTCAAAATTCCGTAAAATTCATCTAGAATAAAGTATTCAGAGCCTATTCCCAGAAAATTCAAGATATACATTTTATTTGTGCGGTAAATAGCTTTAATATACGATAGTTTCTTCAAAATCGTTAGAGCCATTTTTGATAAAATCAAATTTTTTGAAAAAAGTTCCATGTAAAGGGTAGTTGGGGGTGAGGGGATTTTTCTCAACATCTTCGTGTCGCATCCCTGGAAGAAACTAAACTTTAATACCAAGTTTGGTATTTCACCTATTTTTCGTTTTTGAGTTATCGTGTTCACAGACACACACACGGGTCTTTTTCCGAAAATGCCTTTTTTTAGATAAAGGGGACGCTAAAACATATTTCCGGTGAATTCTCGGTATGAATTTTTGGGTGGAGTGCAATACTTTCTCTATACACTATGTACATAGTACGTATAGAGAAAGTAAAAACGCCCAGGGATTTCCTGTAAACCGAGATGCACTGTTATACACAAGACTGCGAGACACTATCAAATCAATATATTGTTACAGGTCGAGAGCATGCAAGACAAATGAATGGATGTCTGACATTTCGGTTACTTCCTATCTCTGGAAACTGGAGCGCCAGCGAATATTTCGGAAATAGTTACTCCCACAATGTACAGAATGTTGCCAAATGAGACCGACAAACTTTGGGATCAGATAGATAAGTTTAGTAAAACTATTTGTTAAGGCATCCCTGGGCCACGGCGTTTAGGATGATTAGAACGCTCCATCTTACAGCAAGAATTGAAGGAATTAGGTAGATATGTGAATTAATGTTTACGGTATGCTGTTCGGGGTCCACTCACATGACTTCCTCTATCTGCTCTACAAACAAACTTCTTACAAAAGATTAATCTACTTTCTACACAATGCTAATCGAGATAAACATTAGCACAACGTTCTTATTACTTAGTTCCTTATAAGTAGAAGGAAACTAAAGGAATGCACTAAGCTAAACTGACAGTCAAATGTTTTAAAAGCGGTCGTTATGCGATTGTCATTGCAAATCGCTTCTTTGCTTGGTCAGGAGTAGAACAAAAGAAAAACGGACACATCCTGTATGAGAAAAGTATAACTACTTTACGATTGAAACCAATAACAAGGAATACTTTGGAAACGGTTACCTCCACAACAAAAACGTAAAGGACATAAATTGTGTGTTTTGACGAGATCTACATTTTTCTGTGCAGTAAGTTTTTGTCTATCTCTTACGATTTAGCACTTAAGCAAATTTCGGCTAAATTCATCCAGAATAAAGAGGTCTTCAGAGGCTATTCCTAGAAAATTCAAACTATAAATTTTATGTACTAAATAGCTTCAATATACGCATTTTAATCAAAATCGTTACAGCCATTTTTTAGAAAATAAAGATTTTCGAAAAATTTTCCATGTATAGGGTAGTTTGTGATGGGGGGGATTTTCTTTTTTAATCTTCGTGTCGCATTCTTGGAAGATACTAAACTTAAATACCAAGTTTGGTATTTAACGGTCATTTCGTGTTTGAGCTATGTTTACCACACACACGGACCTTTTTCCAATTTTTTTTTTTTTTTTATTCAGGGGGACCAAACCGGTTACACTGGAAGCATTCTATTCGAACCGATAAGGCCGAGAATGTCAGACGAAATCCTTCGATGTAAACTCGAGCTATTGCTTATTGATCACCAGTCATTCTACGGTATGGAGAATTCTGTGGGAGCATGACTGTTGCATCCATAGACTGGATATCAGCACATACGACTCTGGTAGTGTTTAACGCCCGCTTTAACTACTTATGACACCGCAGGCGGTGACACTGATGATACATGTTTGAAGATGGAGCACCGATGGAATGCGATGGCGGGGGAAACCGGAGAAAACCCGCCCCAGCACCACTTTGTCCACCACAAATCTCACGTGTGGTCGCTTGGGATCGAACCCGGGCCATCTAGATAAGAGGCGAGTGGTCTAACCACTCGGCCACGGCGCGGTCTTTACGATTCTTATACGCCGTCGAGAGTTGAACTCCTGCAAATGTAGCAGTGTATTAACTGAAACGGCTCAATTAAGGTACCGGATTCTGTTCCCCGAAAAGTATTCATTTATTCACACACAGAGTGTAATGCTCAATTTTTTAAAACAGGTACAGAAAAGCTTGAACAACAAAGGAGGACACTTCCAACATCTTCTAGCTTAATACACGCGAGTACAGTATATTTATTGGAACGTGCTGTGAACCGCTAAGCGCCGGTCGGCTAAGAGCTGCTCTACTCTAAGCTGATCTGCTATGATTCGGTCCCTGGTAACTGCAGAACGTCTAAAGATGAGGATCATTTGAAAAGTTTTACAGTCATCAGAATCCCTCCAATTGCCATAGGAACTTCATTTAGAATATTGTCACGTGTGTCAACACGCGAGAGTTTAACTTATATGGGTTTGGTAATATTTTATTAATTAGGATTTAATTAATCTGAATTAATTGGGGCTTCATTCTTACATATTCTTGAAAAAAATACAAGCTTTGTTATTAGCTGATTAAGTAACAGGATGGAAGTGACTAGCCTCTTCCGATGGCAATCCTAGTGAACTTTTCGACGACTTCAATTTCCGTTGGGCTACGTCCACATTCGCACCTTGACTTCACACCGGATATTCTAGAACATTTAAACATTCGTACTGATTGGCTAAAACTACCCACTATCAGGGCGTTGGTTCTCCATATTAGGAGGACGGCCACCATGTTGGAAAGTCCTTAATTTTACTTATTTAAGGGAATGCAGATTCGACGCGTCTTCCTTGGCGCGTCTTGGTGCGCCGCTCCGGGCTCAATCTTCTTCTCTTACCTCGCCCAGACACACCATGGCATATATTTTACTTTCTCTATACGCCCTATGTACATAGTGTATAGAGAAGGTATTGCACTCCACCAAAAAATTCGATACTGAGATTTCACCGGAAATATATGTTTTAGGGTCCCTGTGTGTGTCTGTGAACACGATAACTCAAAAACGAAAAGTCGGTAAAATACCAAATTTGGTATTTAAGTTTAGTATCTTCCAAGGATGCGACACGAAGATTTTGAGAAAAATCCCCTCACCCCAAACTACCCTTTACATGGAACTTTTTTTCGAAAATTTTGATTTTCTAAAAAATGGCTCCAACGATTTTGATTAAAATCCCGATGTTACCGACATTTACATTTTGGTACAAATGAAATGTATATCTTGAATTTTCTGGGAATAGCCTCTAAAGACCTCTATTCTGGATGAATTTTGCCGAATTTTGCTTGACTGCTAAACGGTAAGAGATAGAAAAAAATTTACTCTACATAAAATATAGAGCACATTGAAACACACAATTTATGTTATATAATTTTTTTCGTGGAGTTGATCGATTTTTAGTTATTTATTGTTTTTGATTTCACCTTTCAAAAACTCATACAGGAATTTGTGAACTCCTGTCCATGAAATCAAAGGACCTTCCGTCACATAGCAACCAGCTTTTGACTATCACTTTAACCTATGGTTCTCCCTTATTTCGCTTCTACTTAAAAGGAAGCAAGTAATAAGAATATTTCTGACATTTTTTTTTCTCGATTAGCATGAAGTAAATAGAAGCATAAGCTTTTTAACAATAATTTGTTGGAGAGATGTAAAGAAAGTCATGTGAATGGAACACTTCAGATTTTTAAGGTAAGGCTTTGTATTAGTAACCCCAGTAATCAGAATGTCACAGTGCAAAATGAATCATTACTTAACGGCAAAGTTTGTTGTCACAGAGCATAGGTGTCCTATCTCAGCGTGATTCTAAACTATTCCTTTGTAACCCCTGAAGGTAAGTCGGTGACTCTATAAATTGGAAGTGTAATATCGCTTAATTTTGTCTATTGATGTTCCTTTACGTGCCGTATATCTATGATATGGGCCCAACGGCTTTATTTCCCTTCCGACGGAAGCCATGCTAAGGATTTTTACGTCCGAAAAAAAATCCATCCTTCTCCTCCGGGTTTGAACCCACGACCTTGGGTATATGAAGTTAGCATGGTAACCATTACACAACGGAGGACGACATTTTGTGTTTCACTGTCCTTACACATAACCTATTTTAATTCCACTAATGGGCCACTTGCATTCAAAATGTACCTACCTATTCGTTGTTTTTCGTGGCCTAGTTAGAAGCGAAGTTGAAAGCACTCAAATAAAAGAAATAGATAAACATCCTAAAACTGGATAAATTCTATGAGACGCGATAAAAAATGCACGAATAAACAGGTCTCGCTTGTTAAAATGTTCTATACGTATTGTGAAAGGCGTTAGCAGCGCAGACAAAGCCTGTCTGTCATCTGCAGCTGAAGTTCGGCGCGCATCAGCAATCGATTGTTGTTGTTTTGTTCTTGAGCGAAAATGAGACAGCAGACAGAGACAGGAAGGTTAAAGCAGTGACCTGCTGCAGGTATCTATGCTCGATCCTGCAGATTCAGAAGTAATGGGGCTGCTTTGTAAATAACAGCGGGCTCCTATCTGTCCCCAGCTGCAGACATTGGTTCCCATTCCCTCACATAGGCCGGTTTAAGTTTTGCGAGGACAGATGTTCCTATAAAATTTTCACATTCATTTCGGGGGGCGAGGGAGAAAATAAACATAGTTAAACAGGCGCTTTAAGGAAATCTATTTAATTACCATAATTAAGGTTATTTTTGCAAAACACGAGGGTCCGCTGATAAGTCCAGGGTCTCTCAATGAAAACAGCATTAAAATTTGTTTTTGATTTATTTTTCAACATAATCTTCAAAAAGGCTAATACATTTCTCATATCGGTGTTCTAATTTAATTAAAACATCTCTGTACTGCTATTTATCAAGGTCCTCAAAATAGCTGTTTACCGCATCAATGACTTCCTCGTTGCTGTGAAATCTTCGTCCTCCAAGAAATTTTTTTAAGGTTTGGGAACAGGTGGTAGTCACTAGGTGCTAGATCTTGCGAATAGGGTAGATGTTCAAACAATTCTAACTTTAATTCGCACACTTTTCCATTGCAATGACTGAACGATGGGCCGGAACATTGTCGTGATGAAACAAGATTTTTTTTTCCAAATGAGATCTTTTTCTCATCACTCAAACGTTGCAGTAATCTTGCGTAGTAGTCACCAGTGATACTTTTACCCTTTTCCAAGTAATCAATAAAAATAATTCCCTGTGCATCCCAGAAAACACTCATCATAACCTTCCTAGCTAACAAAATTGACTTTGCCTTTTTTGGAGTTGGTTCACCTGACGCAATCCACTGTTTTGACTGTAATTTACTTTCTGGAGTGCAGTGATGTATCCAAGTTTCATGTATGGTAATAAGCCGTCTCAAAAATTCACTGGGATTTTTATGGTAGAGTTCTTAACAGAAACACTTTTTCTTT
Organism: Hymenopus coronatus; assembly: GCA_030762935.1. Classification (NCBI taxonomy): domain Eukaryota; kingdom Metazoa; phylum Arthropoda; class Insecta; order Mantodea; family Hymenopodidae; genus Hymenopus; species Hymenopus coronatus. Next base: position 168,768,326 of record CM060881.1, on the reverse strand, counting down.
GCAACTTTTGATCAAATGTCAACAAACGCGGCACCCATCTTGCACAGACCTTGTGAAAGCCCAAAAATTTACTTAAAATATTACCTGCACGTTCTTTTGATATGATTACAGCCTCTGCTATCTCAAACAACAGTACTAAACGATGAATTTTTTCAATGATCTCTGGAGTTGTCACAGAGGCTCATCATTAATGCTCGTACGTCCCATTTTAAATTCTGCAACCCACCTTTTAATCATTGAATATGAAGGGCCAGAGTCTTTTAATGTAGTACTCTCCATTTCCTCCTTGATTTTTTTAGGCGTGAAGCCTTTCAAATGGAAGTATTTAATCACTGCTCGTTTTTCCAAATCCTCCATTTTCGTGAAAACTGTAAAGTTGTCCTTAAAATGCTGTCATTGGAAAACTAAACAAGTTATTGACCTGTAACTATGGATACAAGCCAGTCTAGAGTTAAATTATACTGGCCCAATGGCGCCATATCAGTGTGAGACCCGAGACCTATCAGCCGATCCTAATAACTATGGGACACATGATAATAAGGGGTGGACATTTTTCGCAAATACAATATAACGCGAAATGTTGTCTTTTCATTTTTCGCGACCTCTACATCACATTTTAATGTGTTTTGATAATGCGATAAGAAGCGAAATTGACTCAATATGCAAAAATTATACCAAAATACGAAAATGCTGATTTTTTAAAATTTACTTTCTTTATTTATTTATTATCTTCTAGAAATTGCTTCTGATGAGTTTGTGCACCCTTATCCACCGCCATGTTCAGTCATCCCTCATCTGTTTGTAAAATACATAGTATCTATAAATCTGAACTTGGCATACATAAATAAATCAATTTCATAGTTATCAAATTTAAATAAAATCATAATTTCTTGTAAACAAATTTTAAAGAAAGGGACTCTCCTTTTTTTTACAAGAATTTTTGCATAAATTTGTATAAAAAATCTGATGTGTTCCATTCACATGACTTTCTCTATATCACTGCAACAAATTATTCTATTTACTTCATCTAATGGAGCAAAAATTAGCAGAAAGTCTTATTACCTGCTTCCTTGTAAGTAGAAGCTAAATAAGGGACAACCATAGGTTAAAGTGATAGTCAAAAGCTGGTTGCTATGTCAATGAAGTTCCTTTGTTTATATGGATAGGAGTTGACAAGTTCCTCAATGAGAAAAGTATACGTTTTTCATAACAGAAACCAAAAATAAGGAATGTCTCAAAAACGACGAACTCCATGAAAAAATGTATATACCAAAAATTGTGTGTTTTAATGTGCTCTACATTTTTTGTTTATAGTAAGTTTTTGTCCATCTCTTACGGTTTAGCAGTTATTCAAAATTCAGTAAAATTCATCCAGAATAAACTACTCTTCAGAGGCTATTCCCAGAGAATTCAAGATACACATTTTATTTGTCAGGTAAATATCTTTAATATACGATATTTTAATCTAAATCGTTAGTCATTTTTTTAGAAAATCAGAATTTTCGAAAAAAGTTCCATGTAAAGGGTAGTTGGGGGTGGGGGGATTTTTCTCAAAATCTTCGTGTCGCATCCCTGGAAGATACTAAACTTAAATACCAAGTTTGGTATTTTACCGACTTTTCGTTTTTGAGTTATCGTGTTCACAGACACACGGACACAAACACACACACGCACACACGGACTTTTTTTTGGATACAGGGGACCCTAAAACATATATTTCCGGTCAAAACTCGGTATCAAATGTTTTGGTGGAGTGCAATACCTTCTCTATACACTATGTACACAGCCCATATAGAGAAAATAAAAAGAGAATAAAAATATCAAATGAGTGCACTGAATTATGTAAACATTATTGATACATGATTTTTATCTCATATGATTACAATATTTTATTATTTTGTCATTGTTGTGAGTATCAGTGTCATTGTTATTGTTGAGAGTTCAGTTCCCGTTTACTAATGTTGTGTTATTAATATCACATTAAAGCTTTTACATGGGACAATATCTGTTTATGAGAATCAATTCAAAATGTATGTTAATGTTATAAAATGCTAAATGCACCAATAAAAATGATATATTTATAATTTCAAAATGCTAAAAACCACAACTCATGATAATTTAACCTCGTAGAACCACATAAAATACAACCTTACCCGGATATTACACAATTAGCTTTATAAATTCCGGTAGCGAATTAATTATTTTCATATACCCCCCCCCCCCCCAATGTTTATGAACTTATTGTACAATGTTATAATCGGGATTTAGAGTTAATCCTTCCCTTACCTCCTTAAAATTCCAGGTTTTGCAGTACCGACTATTCCAAAAATGTGACGTGTTCCATTCACATGACTTTCTCTACATCTCTGTAACAAATTATTGTTAAAAAGCTTATGCTTCTATTTACTTAATGATACTCGAGATAAGCATAAGCAGAAATAGTCTTAATTACTTGCTTTCTTACGAGTAGAAGGAAAATAAGGGAATACACTAGGCTAAAACGATAGTCAAATGTTTTAAAAGCTGGTTGCCATGTGCTTGAAATCCGTTTCTATGAAGGGCCAAGAGTTTACAACTTTCTGTGTGAGAAAAGTTTTAAGTATTTTAAATCTGAAACAAATAACAAGGAATGTCTCAGAAATGGTCACGTAAACGAAAACAACGTATATGGTATAAATTGCTTGTTTTTACTTGTTATATATTTTTTTTTGTGCAGCAAATTTTTGTTTATCTCGGTTTACCAGTTACATAAAATTCAGCAACATTCATTCAGAATAAAGAGCTCTTTAAACGCTCTTCCCAGGAAATTCAACATATACTTTTATTTTCCATACAAATACCTTTAATATACGGTATTTTAATCAAAAGCGTTAGAGCCATTTTTGAGAGAATCAAAATGTTGGAAATGTTTTCCATGTAAAGGTTGGTTTGGGATGGGGCGATTTTTCTCAAAATCTTCGTGTCGCACCCCTGGATGTTGGTATTTTACCGACTTTTCGTTTTTGAGTTCTCGTGTTCACAGTCACAAGGACACACACAAGCACTTTTTTCTGGAAATGCTCCTTTTTTGGGGGGGATACAGGGGACCCTAAATGGATTGAATGCAATACCTTCTCTATATACTATGTAGATAGTACGTGTAGAGAAAGTAAGTCATGCACAACATCGGTGGAACGCCCCACTTCCCGCCCGACAGTTTTCAAAGTTCTGGAAATGATAGATGTAAGTACCTATTGGCGACAAATGAAGCCTCAATCTAATAATTTTTACTTTCTCCAACATGAGCTATGCACGCACGTTTTCTTGAGCGCTGGAAACCCTTATATATAGTGGCTTCAGAAGTTGCAGATCCATAGTTTACACATTACTGTGCTGTTTCCTTGATTAAAAAAAAAAATCTGATGTATTACACTCACATGAATTTCTCTAGCTGCTCTATAAACAAGCTTCTTACAAAAGGTTATTCTTGTTTCTACACAATGTTAATCCAGATAAACATTAGCAGAATGTTATTACTTAGTTCCTTATAAGTAGAAGGGAACTAAAGGAATGCGCTATGCTAAAGTGATAGTCAAATGTTTTAAAACCTGTCGTTATGCGATTGTCATTGTAAATCGTTTCTTTGCTAGGCCAGGAGTAGAACAAAAGAAAAACGGACACTTCCTGTCTGAGAAAAGTAAGTGTAATTTATAATTAGACAGTGTTTACCTCCACAACCAAAAGTAATAGATATAAATTGTGTTTTTTCGAGAGCTACATTTTCTGTCTGGTAAGTTTTTGTCTATCTCTTACGGTTTAGCAGTTAAGCAACATTCGGCAAAATTCATCCAGCATAAAGAGATCTTCAGAGGCCCTTCCCAGAAATTTCAAGATATACATTTTATTTGGGGTGTATAAATATCTTTAAAATATGGGATTTCAATCAAAATCGTTTGAGCCATTTTTTAGAAAAACAAACTTTTCAAACATTTCTCCACGTAAAGCATAGTTTGTGATGGGGCGATTTTCTTGAATCTTATCTTGACTAGCATGATGTAGATAACAGATTAATGTTTTGATGAATACATTGTTTACTTACCGACTAACTAGAGGACTTTATGCGAATAGAACATATTATATGTTTTCCCCTTCTACTTACAAGGAAACAAGTAATAAGGACAATTTCTGCTAGACTGTCCCCGCGGTCGAGTGGTCAAGCAGGCTGACTTTTCAGTCAGAGGTCCCGGGTCCGATTGCCGGCTGGGGCGGAGAATTTTTCATTAACCAAAATTATTCCCTATCCCCCATAGAGCCTGGAAGTATGAATGAGAGAGTAAATATTTGCGTTTTTAGTAATAAAATATTGATTCATATCACGTTCTAAACCTACAGTAATACGAGTAGTTTCACAAATCAAAGCCCCCGATATGGCCATTGGAGTTAAAGGGAGCTATACAAATGAAACAATTAAAAAAAAAAAAAAATCGGCTAAGGTTTAGTTTCTCTCGATTATCATGATATAGATAGGACAAGCTTTTTAACAATAATTTGTTGCCCGCCGGGTAGTGTGGTGGTAGCGTGTCTACTTCACATTCAAAAGGGCGTGAGTTCGAATCTCGCTTAAGGTGAGTTACACGGATAAGGTTTTTTTCGGGGTTTTCCCTTATCCTGAGAAGACGAATGTCGAGTAATTTTAAGCTCCATGGACGCCGAGATCATTTGAGCAACTCATCAATTTCATTCATCGTTCGATATGACCAACCAGGTATGTTACAGAGATACAGAGAAAGTCAGGTGAAGGAACACGTCAGGCTTTTAGAAAGAGGTCCGTGTGCTCGCGCATCTCTGCACAGAATAGTTGAAAAACTAAAACACCAAACATGTATTTAAATTTCGTATCTTCTAAGGATGCCACACGAAGATGTGTAAGAAAATCTCCCACCCAGACTACCCTTTACATGGAAATTTAGTTTTTCTCAAACATGGCTCTAACTTTGATTAAAATGCCGATATTTACATCACAATTAAAATGTATATCTTGACTTTTCTGGGACTAACCTCGGGATGAATTTTGCATAGTAAACCGTAAGAAATAGACAAAACTTTCTGCTCAAAACATGTAGTTCTCATTAAAACACATAATATAGTAAATTTGATCGTTTCCTAGACATTGCATGTTATTTTCTCTACACGTACTATGCACATATTATATAGAGAAGATATGACGCTCCACTCAAAAATTCGGTACCGAGATTTCACCAGAAATACACGTTTTAGGTCCCCTGTATCCGAAAAAAGGTTTTTCAGAAAAAGGTCCGAGACTGTCCGCGTGTCTGTGAACACGATAACTCGAAAACGAAAAGTCGGTAAAATACCAAACTTGATATTTAAGCTCAGTATCTTCCAGAGCGCGACAAGAAGATTTTGAGAAAAATCCCCCCACTCCAAACTACCCATTACATGGAAACATTTTCGAAAATTTTCATTTTCTCAACGATTTTGATTAAATGTTAAAAGATATTTACCTGACAAATAAAACGTATATCTTGAATTTTTTGGGAATAGTCTCTGAAGACTACTTTATTCTGGAAGGATTTTACGGAATTTTGCATAACTGCTGAACCGTAAGAGATGGACAAAAACTTATTACGCAAAATATGTAATGCACATTAAAACACACAATTTATGTTATACATATTTTTTCGTGGAGTTGGTCCTTTTTGAGATATCCCTTGATTTTGTTTTCAGCTTTGAAAAACTTGTCAACTCCTGTCCATACAAACAAAGGAACTTCAATCACATAGCAACCAGCTTTTGACTATAGCTTTACTAAGTGACTAACTTATGCTACTTCCTTATTTCGCTTCTACTTACAAGGAAGCAAGTATTAAGACTATTTCTGCTAATTTTTTTATCGACTAGCATGAAGTACATAGACGCATAAGCTTTTTAACAATAATTTGTTGCAGAGATGTGGAGAAAGTCATGTGAATGGAACGCATCTTATTTTGCATATATATTTTTTTTTATTTCAAGTTTAAACTACGTAACTTTTCTCATTTCACTTTTGTTTACTGCTGGCCTTGTATAGCAAACCGAACTTCCACCAAAACACGTCTGCAATAAATTAGCAGTTTTACTGGTGTTTAAACTGAAATTCAGCTGCTGATATCAATTGCAGAACCGCACCAGATCGGGTGTTGAAGGATCACATCAGTTATTTTAAAATGCAATTTCAACTTTTCTCGCAGTCTCTCAGCGGATCCGGAGCGCTTCTGGGATTCAGATGTTAATTTTATTACTATCCAACGCTTACTCTCAGGTATTTTAACATGAATAAATGTAAAATTTATGCAGCAATGATTACGCTCTGGTTAATCCCTCAGGAAATGGAATACCCACTAGTTCTTTGCGGTACATTACAGCGAGATTGCTTCCTTTGAGCTTTGTAATTAATTGAGCCAACTTTTTCTTTTAAGTCGAAAGTGCCTACTTTGTTGTTTTCGATAACTAAATTCTATTTAAAAACTTTCCACGACGCCCAGGTTTCATTCGGGAAAATTAATCTCCAAACATTCACATAATTGGGGTCATTTTAAAATCGCAAAGGCCAGACTGCAGCACAATAAATATCTTGAAAGATAGAGGCATTTTCTGCCTTGCAGACCCATCTCTCTATTGTTAAAAAGCTTATGCTTCTATTTACTTCATGCTAATTGAGAAAAATTAGCAGAAATAGTCTTATTACTTGCTTCCTTGTAATAGGCGAGTACCAAAGGTTAAAGCGATAGACAAAAGCTGGTTGCTGTGTGACTGAAGTTCCTTTGTTTGTATGGACACGAGTTGAAAAATTCTGGTATGAGAAAAGTATACGTTTTTCAAAGCTGAAACCAAAAAACAAGAAATATCTCAAACCCGATCAATTCCACGAAAATAATGTGTATAATATAAATTTTGTGTTTTGATCTCTATTTTTTGTGTAGTAAGTTTTTGTCTATCTCTTACGGTTTACCAGTTATGCAAAATTCAATAAAAATCCCAGTATAAAGTAGTCTTCAGAGGCTATTCCTAGAAAATTCAAGATATACATATTATTTTTCAGGTAAATATCTTTAATATATGACATTTTAATTCAAAATCGTTTCAGCCATATTTTAAAAATAAAAATTTTCGAAAAAAGTTCCATGTAAAAAGTAGTTTGGGGTGGGGGGACTGTTTTGCAAATCTTCGTGTCGCATCCTTAAAAGATACCAAATTTAAATACCAAGTGTGGTGTTTAACAGTCTTTTCGTTTTGGAGCTATGCTGCCCACAGACACACGCACACACACACTCACACAGACACACACACGCGAATATTTTTCTAAAAATGCTTTTTTTTTATTCAGGGAACGCAAAACATGTATTTTCGGTGAAATCTCGGTATCGAATTTTTGGGTACAGTACAATACCTTCTCTATACACTGTGTACATAGTACGTGTAGAGAAAGTAAAAAGACAAACTAAATGTGTTTTACAAGCAAAGGAAAATGTTTTAAACATTGTTTATCTCTTGGTTATCATATAAACATATGAGTCACAAATTGCCATTTCAGATGGCTATAAATGTGCAACTTCTAGTCACTAATCCAAACTATGAACTGGGAATTCGGTTACAATAATCTCATGAGACATTCTCACTATCGTTTATTTTTGCTTTCTCTACACGTACTACAAAAACTTATAACACCAAAAATGTACAGCAAGTTAAAACACACAATTTATGCCATATACGTTTTTTTCGTTGAATTGGCCATTTCTGAGATATTCCTTGTTATTGTTTTAGAATTAAAATGTGTTTACTTTCTCTACACGTACTCAGTATATTGTATAGAGAGGGTATTGTAATGCACCCAAAATTTCGATAGCGAGATTTTACCGGAAATACACGTTTTGAGTCCACCTGAATCCAGAAAAACCATTTTTGGATAAAGATACGCATGTGTGTGTGCGTGTGTGTGTGTATGTGTGGACAGCATAGCTCAAGACGAAAAGACCATTAAATACCAAACTTTGGTATATCTCAGGGATGCGACACGAAGATTTTCAAGAAAATCCCTCCACCCCCAATTACCCTTTACATGGAAAAAATGTCGAACATTTTGAATTTGCACAAAAATGGCTCCAACGGTTTTGATCAAAATATCGTATATTAAATATATTTACTTGACAAATGAAATGTATATCTTGAATTTTCTGGGAATAGCCTCTGAAGACTATTCTGAGTGAATTTTACGGACTTTTACATAACTGCTAAACCGTAAGAAATGGAAAAAAACTGAACACTAAAAAAAATGTAGAGCATGTTAAAACACACAATTTATGTTACAATCATTTTTTTTTCTCGTGGAGTTGATCGTTTTTGAGATATTTCTTGTGTTTAGTTTCGGCTTTGAAAATCTTATACTTTTCTCATACAGGAATTTGTCAACTCCTGTCCATACAAACAAAGGAACATCAGTCACATAGAAACCAGCTTTTGGCTTTCACTTTAACCTATGGTACTCCCTTATTTCGTTTCTACTTACAAGGAAGCAAGTAATAAGACTATTTCTGCTAATTTTTTATCGACTAGCATGAAGTAAATAGTAGCATAAGCTTTTTAACAATAATTTGTTGCAGAGATGTGGAGAAACTCATGTGAATGGAACGCATCTTATTTTTGTATATTTTTTTTTTTATTTCAAGTTTAAACTACGTAACTTTTCTTATTTCACTTTTGTTTGCTGCTGGCCTTGTATAGCAAACCGAACTTCCACCAGAGATGTAGAGAAAGTCATGTGAATGGAACACATAAGAATTTTTTACGCGGAAAGTAATAAACTCCTGGTCCTGCATACAAACGGACTTCATCCACATGGCAACCAGCTTTTAAACAAGGAATATCTCTAAAACGGCCAACTCCACCAAAAAAATGTATGACATAAATTGTGTTTTATCGTGATCTACATTTTTTGTGTGGTAAGTTTTTGTCTATCTCATACGGTTTACCAGTAATGCAAAATTTCGCAAAATTCACCCTGAATAAACATGTCTTCAGAGGCTATTCCCAGAAAATTCAAGATATACATTTTATTTCGCATTACAGCTCTTATGTTTAAGAGATTTTAAAAGATAAGAGATTTTAATCAAAATCGGTCGAAACATTTTTGAGAAATTCAACATTTTTGAAATTTTTTCCACGTAAGGGGTAGTTGGGGGTGGGGGGATTTTCTTGAAAATATCCGTGTCGCATCCTTGGAAGATACCAAATTTAAATACCAAAGTTGGTATTTAACGGTATTTTCATTTTCGAATTATACTGCACACAAACACACACACACACACACACACACACACACACACACGCGCGGATATTTGTCTAAAAATGCCTTTCTTGGATTCAGGGGACCCCAAAACATATTTCCAGTGAAATCTGGGTATCGAATGTTTGGGTGCATTACGATACCTTCTCTATACACTAAGTACATAGTACGTGCAGAGAAAGTAATAATGCATGTATAAAGCAGTAGCGCAGGACAGATATCAGGTCATATCCTCCAAATGTAAACCAAATGTTGTTGGGCTGCGTTCTTTTGGAAAACACGCTTTCCAAAATCTAACCAGTCCCAATTATAAATGAAAGAACATGCGCAGCATATCAAGCTACAAAGCAGCTACAAAGATCAAGAGTAGATTTTGACTTTGTAATCCTCCACCACACATTGGCTTTAGAGTGTACCTTTCCCAGAGGGTCTCTCTTCCGCTGCTACTCAGTAGATGTGAGAAACTAGCTTCATCACCACCTTCTGTCGAACTATCCTCTTCCGTTCACTGTAAAAGATTTGTACATTCCCTTGACGACCTATGTTGTCATCTTTATGCAGGATCTGGAGGAGCTAAGACGTTTTTATACAGTTTAATAAAGGATTTGGATAGATAGAGTGAGACTGAAAAATGTAATGCCATAGCCGGGATCTGCCGGTTGCTCTTCCACTGAGCTACCATGGCAACATGCCGGTATAGCATTGAAATTCTCAACTGACTCGCATGTCTCCCGGTAAACCACAAGGTGATCTCATATTCTTTTTAGATGACGATTTACAATGTTGCAAGTGCTTTAAGTCCCAGGATATAGCCAACCAATTATGCTCAATTGGTTGATATTGGTTTAATTGTTTTTTCACACAAGCCGTGTGTAGGACAGGAGTTGGATAGGTAGAGTCAGACTGAAAAATGCAATGCCATAACCTGGATTTGAACCCAGGAATCATAGTATAGCTAACTATTATGGGACTTGCAACATTTAAGTTGCCATTGGGGTTGTCATCTCAAAATAACTGAAGATCCCCTTTTGGTTTACTGGGAAACGTGTGAGTCAGTTGAGAAATTCAATGCCATAGTAGCTGAGTGGAAGAGCAATCGGCTAGAGACCGGCAGATCCGTGGTTTAAATCCCGGTTATGGCATTGAATTTTTCTGTCTGACTCAACCTATCCAACATCTGCCCTACACACGGCTTGTGGGAAAAACAATTAAACCAATGTAATAAGGGTCTTTCACATTAGAATTAGAATTCAAACGGTCCCTACCTTAGTAGCTGGTTGATAGTTTTGGAGTCATTAAGTGCTGATTTGGCCGAGCTACTGATTCCGATTAGCAATCTGCATTGCTCAGCAATAGGCCGACATTTGGTGGGAAGTGGAAATGTAGAATTTTCTTACGTAGCCATTCTGAACTTCTTGGAACAATATCCCTCTCATAAATCTCTTAAGAGCACAAATCACAGCATTCGGCGCAGATTTTAAATAGTCCGTATTACGCACTAATGGACGATGTACCTGTTTGTCAATTGATATAGCGAACAATATTCGTACGTATTTTGATAAAGTAATTTTTTTTCTCAATCAGCAAAAATTATAAGTCGTAAACTATTTTGTGAACTGTTTAAAAACAAAACTACAATTGGCATTAACTCTCATTATGTTTGTAGTACTGCTCAACACTTCAAGTGTTCCAATGCAACAGTGCACATATTAGATATCTCAATAAGACGCATGATGTGTTCCATTCACATGACTTTCTCTACATCTCTGCAACAAATTAATGTTAACAAGCCTATGCCTCTATTTACTTCATGCTAATCGAAAAAAAAAAAAAAAAAAAAAGCAGAATTAGTCTTATTACTTGTTTCCTTATAATTAGAAGCGAAATAAGAGATTACCACAGATTAAAGTGATAATCAAAAGCTGGTTGCTATGTGACTGAAGTTCCTTTGTTTGTATGGACAGGAGTTGACAAATTCCTGTATGAGAAAAGTAAGTTTTTTAGGTGAAACCAAAATCAAGGAATAACTCAAAAACGATCACCTCCACGAAAAAAAATGTATATAACATAAATTGTGTGTGTTAACGTGCTCTACATTTTTTGTGAGGTAAGTTTTTCTCCATCTCTTACGGTTTAGCAGTTATGCAAAATTCCGTAAAATTCATCAGAATCAAGTAGTCTTCAGAGGCTACTCCCAGAAAATTCAAGATATACATATTATTTGTCAGTTAAATATCTTTAATATACGATATTTTAATCAAAATCGTTAGAGACAATTTTGAGAAAATCAACATTTTCGAAAAAAGTTCCATGTAAATGGTATTTTGGGATGGGGGGATTTTCCTCAAAATCTTCGCATCCCTGAAAGATACTAAACTTAAATACCAAGTTTGGTATTTTACCGACTTTTCGTTTTTGAGTTACAGTGTTCACAGACACACACGGACACACACGGACCTTTTTTTGAAAATACTTTTTTTGGATACAGGGGACCCTAAAAAATCTCGGTGTCGAATATTTTGGTGGAGTGCAATACCTTCTCTATACACTATGTGCATAGTACGGGTAGAGAAAGTAACAATTGAGATCCTCTGACACTGAATCAAGAATTTCGCAATATTTCTGTGCCTGAAACTTATGCAAGGAAGTGTAAGGCAAATATACATACATTAGAATTTTGGAAGGTGATGTTTATTGTCCGTTCTAACTGTATTGGACAGCGCCCATCATAGACACTGATAACACATAATATGAAATTACATTAGGGAACGACATTGAGAAGCAAGGTCTTAGTTTAGTACACCTCCCCAGTATTTACTATTTATAAAGACTGAGGAAATCCAGATCAAGAAGTCCGATCCTAGCGGAATTTGAACCACGAACCCCGATACTCATTAAAATGAGAGTAGAAATACTATACCTAGGTAACAAAAATGTGTATGCCAGGAGAGTTGGTAGCGATGGAAATGTTAAATGTCAAGGGAAGTAAAAGAATTAAAGAAGCATATTATTATTCGGGATAACAAAAAAGAAACAGAGAAAACGCATATAGTGACATGGAATAGGCAAACACAAAGGGACTGGAGCTAGGCGGATGTAGTAGCTCCTAAGCGGTATTCAAAGCAAATTGTACATTAGAATAGACAATATAATTCGAGTAATAGGATATTATTTTGAAAATGTAACCAAGTACAATACATGTTCACCACCGCCGCCACTAACATCACAACCAAAGTACCACACCACCACCACCTACTGCTATTACTATAGTCTATTTGCATTCTTTTCGGGCCAGCAGGTGGGAAAGCTTAAAGGTTGGCAATACCTGTATGCAAATCCCGAGGAAAAGCTACACATAGTTTCTGGTCAAGTACAGCATCAATTTTCGCCCAACCCTGTTGCCGATGATGATTTTGACGCTACCATTGTGGAGGCTTTCTCTCAACCGTTGCAACTCTTTACTCCAGCTGCGGTGAAAAACTGTATACGGAGAACGTGCCCCAGGAAATCTCCTGGCAGCGATTTAATTGTCCAGCCTCTCTTAGATCAGCTACCGAATAATGCATTGGTACAGCTAACACACATTTACAATGCTATACTTCGCATCGCACATTTTCCTTCTAAGTGGAAACATGTAGTGGTTATGATACTGCCCAAGCCTAAGGGCTCCAAATCTGATCCGAAAATTACCGTACCATCAGCCTCCTTTCCCTCTTCTCCAAAAAATTTGAACGGTTACTCTTTCTTCGCCTACTTTCTCAGCTTCAACTATTTATGCCTAAGACACTATTCGGTTTTCATGCTCATCTAAGCTGCGAGAGGTGAAGGACCTCCCTGTCAACTGAGTAACCTCTTCTCGTTTATCCCACCGGGAGGAGGTAGTACTAGCTCGGCTACGAATTGGCCACTGTATTTTTACTCACACTTACCTTTTTAAACGCGAATCTGCTCCTGTCTGTGCGCTCTGTGGGGAGGCACAGTCAGTTCGTCATGTGTTGCTGGAGTTTGGTCACCTGGCACACATTCGGTCATCTATGGGCATGCCGGCCTCTCTTGCCGAGGTCCTGGCAGATGACCCAAGAGCAGTGGACAGGGTTTTTAAATTTTTAGCAAAAGTTTCTTTTACCTTGAGGTTTTAGTGTGGTAGCAGCTTTTTGAACTCTGAGCTAGCTCTTTTAGTTTTAAAGTATTGGTTCAGATGGAGTTTTATATCCAGCTCTGGTTACAGGGCTGGACAGTTCTTTTACTTCGGTTTTCTACTCATTTAGCTCTACTTTTACCTGTGTTTGATTTTTTGCACTGGTGTTTTCTTACTGCCTATTGCGAAGTTTTAATCATAAGGGCGCTAATGACCTCGACAGTTGAGCGCCCTTAAACACCATTATCATCATTATCATTTCATGCTCGTCACTCTTATCCACAGCAATTGCATCGTAACACTTTCTGAATGTTAAACGCTTTCGACCACCAATCAGTTGCTCGCAGATTATTTCTCGTTGCTGAGAAAGCCTTCGACAAGGAGTGGCATACCGGACCTTTGTATAAACATAGAGGTAAGGTGTGTGATACCTACCACAGACTCATCCAGTCCTATCTCCAACACCGCACTTTCTCCATTAGATAAGAAACCACTCTGTCGAAAACCCTTTTCGTTTACTCTGGTGTGCCTCAGGGTAGTGTGCTAGAGCCCCTCTTATATCTTCTCTACAATTCGGATTTTCCACAAGCTGACCTAAGTGTGGCACACTTCGCTGACGATGAGGCAGTTATTAGTGAAGGTCTTGTGAATCGGCGACCATCCACCTTCAAACCTTCTGCGACAGTGTAAATTGCTGGGGCAACAAATGGCGTGTGACCATGAAGCCTCACAAGTCTCAACTTACAAAATTCACCTACAAGCGGCGTCTTCTTGATCTTCCTGTTACCCTGGGTGGAGTGCCGATTCCTTCTTTGGATTCCACGCGATACCTCGGTCTTTTCCTGGATTCTAAACTTGCCTAGGATCAGCATATCTTCCATGTTGTGCAGACTGTTCGGCATAGAATCACACACAGTCGTCCCCTGTGGTGTAATGGTTACCATGCTAACTTCATATGCCCAAGGTCATGGGTTCAAACCCGGCAGAGGACGAAGGCTTTTTTCGGGCGTCCTTCGGAAGGGAAGTAAAGCCGCTGGTCCCGTCTCGTAGATTTACGGCACGCAAAAGAACCTCAAGCCTGATAAAGAGGCCTCTGATCAAAATTAAGAGGTCTTTCACGCCCGGCATAGAGTGGGAATTTGAGAGCCACAGCCGTTAAAGAGCACCCATAAATAACTCTCCATTTACATTTATATAGAATCACACAGGTGATATACCTCATGTCTGGATAATCGCCTTTAGGGTTACACTATAAACAGCTCATTTATACCTCTCTTATCCGCCTATGTCGTCCTCCGTAGTGTAATGGTTACCATGCTAACTTCATATACCCAAGATCGTGGGTTCAACCCGGAGGAGGACGATGGATTTTTTCGGGCGTACAAATCCTTAGCATGGAAGGGAAGTAAAGTCTTTGGTTCCGTGTCGTAGATTTACGGCACGTAAAAGAACCTCAAGCCTGACAGAGGCCTCTGGGCAAAATTAAGCGGTGTTTCACGCCCTGGTAGAATGGGACGCTGAGAGCCACAGCAATAGTCCATAAATAAAACTCCATTTCATTTCTAATCCGCCCAAGATGGCGGTTTCGTTGCTCTATTTGGCGATCTGCATCCCGAACATAAAATTTTAGGATACAACGGCTACAGAACCGTTATTTGCGGATGATGCCGGGGGCTCCTTGGTTTGTCAGCACTCCATTGCTGATCTTGGTCCTCCGCGCCTCCTATAAGCGTTAATCCCTTCCTGCACTCATCGAAACCCTTTCCTTCGCGGCCTGTACATGCCACCTGCTCCGTGTGTCAGGCGACTGAAACGGAAATGGAACTCCGATTTACGATTATGTTGTTTTTCTGTGAATTCTCTTGAATGCATTTATTTTCGATAAGTTGTTTTTCTGTGAATTCTCCTGAATGCATTTATTTATGGACTACCAATCGGTAGCCACCCATGCACACGTTTCATTTTTGCTTTGCAATTCTTTATCACAACTGTAATATACTCTTGGTACAATAACGTTTTCAATAAAGGGAAAAAGAAAAAGAAAGGTGGGAAGGGGGGGGGGGAAGACGGGTGCCTACACCAGGCACTCTTCCCACTCTTACAAGCCCTACCGAAAAGAGTACAAATGGATTGTGCTATAATTTATATCGACATAGTCTATATTGGTTACAAAACACATCATTTATTCAAACCATGCAAAATATTATTTGACAATTCACTTTAGGCAAATATTTCACCCGAATTGTTTGGAAATGTAATTTCCATGCACACTTTTGATAATTCAGCCAATTTCCTGTACTTCCTAAGTGGAACATAGGGTATCGTTACGATGTTTCCTTGATTGCAATTTCTAAATCGTGAGTTCGCCGTGACGAGGGATCAGCTCGTCGCCCACATAGGGCAATGTAGGTCGAAATCACGACTTGCGGACGTTAAATGGCGGAATTTTGCCTAGATGCCTTCTTTACACTTTCTCTACATGTGTATAGAGAGGGTATTATATTGCACCCAAAAATTCGATAGCGAAATTTCACCGGAAATACACGTTTTTGGTCCCCCAGAATAAAAAAAATAGAAAAAGGTTCATGTGAGTGTGTATCTGTGAGTACCAAAGCTCAAAAATGAAAAGACCGTAAAATACCAAACATGGTGTCCTTCCAAGCATGCGACACGAAGCTTTTCAAGAAAATCCTCCCCCTACGCAAACTACCCTTCAATTGGAAAAAATAATCGAAAATGGCTCTAACGATCTTGATCATAATACCGTATATTAAAGATATTTAAATGGCAAATAAAATGTTTATCTTGAATTTTCTGGGAATAGCCTGTGAAGACCTCTTTATTCCGGATGAATGTTGCTGAATTTTGCGTAACTAGTAAACCGTAAGAGATAATCAAGAACTTACTGAATAGAAACTGCAGAGCTTCTTAAAACACAATTTATGTTGTATACACTTTTTTGTTGTTGTTGGTAGTTTAATGTCCTTTAACCTAGTTGGTCATATCGGACGATGAATGAAGTTGGTGAAATGATACTGAAATACTCTCGGGGCTCATGGAGCTTAAAGTTACTCGACATTCGTTTTCTCAGGATAAGGGAAATCCCCGAAAAAAAAAAAAAAAAAAAAAAAAAAACGTATCCGGCTAACTCACCCTAAGCGAGATTCGAACTCACGACCTTTTGAATGTGAGGCAGACATGCTATCACCACACTACCCAGGCAGGCTCTTTGTGATTTGTTTCAGCTTTAAAATACTTATACTTTTCTCATACTGGAAATTGTCAACTCCTGTCCATACAAACAAAGGAACTTCAATCACATAGCAACTAGCTTTTGACTATCACTTTAACCTATGGTACTCCCTTATTTCACTTCTACTTATAAGGAAGCAACTAATAAGACTATTTCTGCTAATTTTTTTCTCGATTAACATGAAGTAAATAGAAGCATAAGCTTTTTATCAATAATTTGTTGCGGAGATGTAGAGAAAGTCATGTGAATGAACGCATAATTTATTTTTTTTTTCAAGATATGTGGTTCTTTTACGAGCACATAAACATTACACGGGACGAACTACTTTACTTCCCTCCCGAAGGAAGCCATGCTAAGGATCCTTACTTCCGAAAAAATTCCATCACCCTTCCCCAAGTTTGAATTTGCAATCCTTGGTTTTAGAGACTAACATGGTAACCACTACCGTGTACAGTTATGAAGGACTTAAAAGTCTGTCAAGCTTACAATATTTTACACAACATTTACAATAGCGTTAACACTTCTTGGAGGTAAAAGTTTTTCTTATGGTCGAGAAAAAGGAGTTATACATTCAGATAAGCCTCATTAAAACTTTTTTACATTAGTATAATTTGAGCACTTTTGAATTGATGTTACCCAAGTTGAAGTACGCATATGGTGAAAAAGCATGTGTATCCGTATCAGAGCGCATTACCATATACCTGCACAGCCTCACAAGTGGTGTATCAATTCTGTTTGAGCTGTGACCGATGATTACGTGGAAAGGAAGTCACTACTGGACTCGCGTACTACGAATTCGGCAACTAATCATGAGCACGTGACGTATGCTGTTAAGGAAATCACTTGGATTACCTTCGGATATGCTGCTGCGTTTCCGAGACCACATTGATTATCATATTATCCCCAATGATATTTAATTTTGCACAATCTACTGATAAGTTCATTTCAAAGTTGCGTCCAGTATGCACTCTTATTTCTTTGGGTATTCTGGCCTTAATGCATCATTAGGCATTTTTTAGTGCAATGTGATTCCGGAGGCGGTAAAAAATCGCATGTGTTCCATTCACATACCTTTCTGTACATCTCTGCAGCAACTTATTGTTAAAAAGCTTATTCTTCTATCTACTTCATACTAATCGATTAGCAGATATGATCTTATTACTTGCTTCCTTGTGAGTAGAAGGGAACACAACTAAAACGATAGTCAAATCTTTTAAAACTGATTTCATACGTATGAAATGCGTTTCTTTGCAGGGCTAGGTGTTGACCCATTCCCGTAAGAGTACACGTTTTAAAACAGAAACAAATAACATGGGATTTCTCAACTCCACGAAAAAAAATGTATATGAAGTAAATTGTGGTTCTATGGAGATCTACATTTTTTGTGCAGTAAGTTGTTGTTTTTTTTATCTCTTACAGTTTACTAGTTATGTAAAATTCAGCAAAATTCATCCAGAATAAAGAGGTCTCAAAGGCTATTCCCAGAAAATTCAACATATACATTTTATTTGGCATGTAAATATCTTTAATATACTGAATTTTAATCAAAATTGTTAAAGCCATGTTTGAGGAAATCTAAATTATATGTATGGCATTGCATTTTTCAGTCCCACTCTACCTATCCAACTCCTGTCCTACACACGGTTTCTGTGAGAAAGCGATATATATATATATATATATATATATATATATATATATATATATTCCTATATAAACCTATATATATGTAATGGCATTGAATTTTTCAGTCCGACTCTACCTATCCAACTCCTGTTGATGCAGTTGATGTGAGGGAACATGGTCTTTTTGACATGACGTATTCCTGAAGGGGTATAGGTAAATATAAATCTTAATGACATATGTATTAAATATACCTACTATGTTTTATATATATAAGGAGCTGGAGGTACCTATGTGTTAGAAGTATTGGCCCTGGCTGTTGTCCCACTGTGACACAAGGCGGTGAATGGCTGACTCATAAAATTCCGGGGGCTGCGATTTGAATCAGTTCCGCACGTATAACTGGACGTCGTCTCCGAGGTGAATCGTTTGCCCCTCACATCCTTTTTAAGGGGACCAAATATGCATAATCACAGGGAGAGAGGGTGGCCGAGAACTTCCCATTTGAATTTCTGCAGGAGACTGTGTTGGCCGAATGAGGCTTTGCATTGTCGTGGAGCAGAAAGACCTGGTCGTTTTGATTTGATCGTTTAGCAAAGGTTGGTCAAGGTTTGCGAGTAACCGTTGTACCGTGCTGCAGGAAGTGTATCAGAAGTGTATCTTGGTCAGTATAACCTTTCCTGCACTCGTGTGGATGGCCTTGGCCTTTTTTGGTGGTGATGACCCTGGACATTTCCACTGGAGACTTTGTCGTTTTGATTCTGGTTCGAAGTGATGACACCATGGCTCATCTCGTGCCAGGAACTCATTCCCCTCCCTAGCATAGCGCTGCAGATGACCCAAACTGGACCATTCAACATCTTCCTGGTGTAGTTGAAGACTGTGGGGCACCCATTGGGCAAACACTTTACGCAAGTGCAGTCGTTCCTTCATGATGGTGTAAACACTTCCGATGCTCAATTCGACCTCGGCGGCGATGGCTTTCACTGTCACTCGGCGGTCGTGGGTAATGAGTGCACCAACCAGCTGGAGGATCGGTATCATCGGCTAACGACATCCGTCCTTCCCTGAAGCGCTTGTGCCACGCCTTGACCCTTGCAAGGGACTTGCAGTGTTCACCTTGCGACATTCGTCAATGAATGTCCGTTTCCCCTACTCCTTCCTCTGTCGGAAAACGAACAACACCTCTTTGCCCTGCTCTTGACGCCTCCATTTCACTGTTGTAATACGACTGGCAGCGTTGGACGACACGATTGGTGCATGTGTGTGCGAGATCTGGTAGACTCGTGGTGAGCCTAGATGTAGCTGCTATGTACCTACCCTGTAAGGGCTTAACCAGAGGAATGAGGTGAAGGTTAAGGTTTTGTATTTTGAGGTTTCGGGTCATGATTTTAAGGAGGTAGCGCTAGATAGACTCCTCGAACAATGCATTTTTCAAGAGCAGCATCATTTTCCTCTGCTCCGCTGCTGTTTAATTAGTAAAAAATCTGATATGTACCATTCACATGACTTTCTCCATATCCCTGCAACAAATAATTCTTAAAAAGCTTATACTTCTATTTACTTTATGCTAATCAGAAAAAAATTAGCAGAAATAGTCTTATTACTCGCTTCCTTGTAAGTAGAAACGAAATAAGGGACAACTGTAGGTTTAAGTGATAGTCAAAAGCTGGTTCCTTTGTTTGTATGGATAGGAGTTGACAAGTTCCTGTATGAGAAAAGTATACGTTTTTCACAGCAGAAACCAAAAATAAGGAATGTCACAAAAACGACGAACTCCACGAACAAAATGTATATGACATAAATTGTGTGTTTTAAAGTGCTCTATGTTTTTGTGTAGTAAGTTTTTGTCCATCTCTTACGGTTTAGCAATCATTCAAAATTTAGTAAAATTCATCCAGAATAAACCACTCTTCAGAGGCTATTCCCAGAAAATTCAAGATATACATTTCATTTGTCAGGTAAATATGTTTAATATCCGAAATTTTAATCAAAATCGTTAGAGCCATTTTTGAGAAAATCAAAATTTTCGAAAAAAGTTCCATGTAAAGAGTAGTTGGGGGTGGGCGGATTTTTCTCAAAATCTTCGTGTCGCTAAATACTAAATACTAAAGTTAAATACCAAGTTTGGTATTTTACCGACTTTTCGTTTTTGAGTTATCGTGTTCACAGACACACGGACACACGTGCACACACACACACACACACACACACACACACACACAATCGGACCTTTTTGTGAAAATGCTTTTTTTTTATATTGGGGACCCTAAAACATATATTTCCGGTGAAATCTCGGTATCGAATGTTTGATGGAGTGCAATACTTTCTCTATATGCTATGTACATAGTGCGTATGGAGAAAGTAAAAATTGTTTTTGTTGGATAATTTTGATTGACCACTCTCATGATGGGAGGGAGGGTACTTAGTTCAGCTATTTTTGCTGTTAGCTGGTTTGAAGCCGTTGTTACCGGGGGTGCCCTCAAGCCATGCGGGGAACCCGATACTGCCTGTATCGGCGTTCAGCGGGTAAGTACTCCCCCAGCGATCGACAAGTGCGTGCGTGTCTGGTAGGCTCGTGGTGAGCCTAGGTGTTGTTGCTGTGTACCTACCCTGGTAAGGGTTTAACCACAGGAATGAGGTGAAGGTTGAGGTTTTAATTTTGGAGGTTTCGAGTGTTGGTGTTAAGGAGGTGGCGCTGGAAGGCTCCTCGAGCGGTTGCATAATCGCATGCTACTGCTAACTGTATATAGTCACGTGATGTGCACACGTGCCCTCTAGCGACGGGCTGTGAACTTCCACGCTCTGGTCGAAACCATACGCCATTACCATCTTGTCACCGGTTTGCGCATTCCAAGCTCCGGCTCGTTTCTTTTTGAACGCCCCTTTTAATATCAATATGCTTACATGGTGTAATCCTGAAGAGGATTATCAATATAAATCTTATTCGTATATAATTTATATATATATATATATATATATATATATATATATATAAAATGAAAGGGTAGTATAAGGTAAAATATTAGTTTAGGGAATTACTTTATTAGAAGGTAAGGTATCAAGTTATATTCATTTTCATAAAGTTGGATTTGTAGGACGTATACGACGATTAAATGTTATGCTCTACCACTAGTAACCCCCCCCCCCCAGTTTCTGTTTCAAAGACATTTTGCGGGCCTCGAGAGACTTGCACAATAAATCAGTTAGAAAATTGAGCATTTTCGTTTATGACTTAACATCCATTTGAATACCGTGTTGAAAATGAGGACACAGCACCTTGAGTGGCACTCGTCTGTTAGATTTAGACAAGTTTGTAAGTGCACAGCGTCAGCTGCTAAGTGCGTCATTTGGAAGACTTATGACAAGCGACGTTAACAAAATGTTGTGCACCAAGACGAAGATGAAGATAAGGCAAAGGAGGCGATGACGTTGATACTGTGACAGTGCTACGTAAATGCAAGAAGTAGAAGTGCCTTCATTCTTTTTCTTTTTAACATGCAAGGAGATGTGGAAATAAAGTAAAAGAAAAATAGCAAGCTCTACAGATATACTCTCTCTCTCTCTCTCTCTCTCTCTCTCTCTCTCTCTCTCTCTCTCTCTCTTCTCTTCTCTTCCCTCCCTCACTCCCCCCATTCTTTTATCTCTTTTTCAAAACGAATCATGTTCTCTGAACAATAACATTACAGCTACTGATATTTATTTATTACTTTATACTATGTACACATTGTATAGAGAATGTATTGCACTCCACCAAAAAATTCGATACCGAGATTTCAACGGAAATATATGTTTTAGGGTCCCCTTTATCCCAAAAAAGTATTTTCAAAAAAAGGTCCGTGTGTGTGTGTGTCCGTGTGTCTGTGAACACGATAACTCGGTAAAATACCAAACTTGGTATTTAAGTTTAGTATCTTCCAGGGATGCGACACGAAGATTTTGAGAAATCCCCCCACCCCAAACTACCCTTTACATGGAACTTTTTTCGACAATTTTAATTTTCTAAAAAATGGCTCTAACGATTTTGATTAAATGTCGTACATTAAAGTTGTCTACCTGACAAATAAAATGTATATTCTGAATTTTCTGGGAATAGCCTCTGAAGACTACTTTATTCCGGATGAATTTTTCAAAACTACTAAACCGTAAGCGATGGACAAAAACTTAACCCATAGAAAATGTAGAGCACGTCAAAACACACAATTTATGTTATATACATTTTTTTCGTGAACTTGATCATTTTTGAGATATTCCTTTTTATTGGTTTCAGCTTTGAAAAACTTATACTTTTCTCATACAGGAATTTGTCAACTCCTGTCAATACAAACAAAGGAACATCAGTCACATAGCAACCACCTTTTGGCTTTCACTTTAACCTATGGTACTCCCTTATTTCGCTTCTACTTACTATAAAGCAAGAAATAAGATTATTTCTGCTAATTTTTCTCGATTAGCATGAAATAAATAAAAGATAAGCTTATTAACAATAATTATTTACAGATATATAGAGAAAGTCATGTGAGTGTAACACATCAGATTTTTTTTGTTTCATTTGTATAGCCCCCTTTCACTTGTGATACAGCTGGTATTACTGTAAGAATAGAACATTAGGTTAATCAATTTTTACTTTCTCTACACGTACTATGTACATAGTAAAAATGATACGGAGATTGCACCGGAATAGATGTTTCAGGGACCCCTGTATCAAAAAAATCTGATGTGTTACACTCACAGGACTTTCTCTAGCCGTTCTACAAACTTCTTACATAAGATTATTCTTCTTTCTGCACCTTGTTAATCGAGGTATTCAGCACAATGTTCTTATTACTTAGTTCCTTATAAGTAGGAAGAAAATAAGGGAATGCACTAGGCTAAATCGATAGTCAAATGTTTTAAAAGCTGTCGTTATGCGATTGTCATTAATAATCGCTTCTTTTCTTGGCTAAGAGTAGAACAAAAGAAAACCGCACACTCCCGTCTGAGAAAAGTATAATTACTTCACAACTGAAACTAATAACAATGAATACCTCGAAAACGGTAAGCTCCACGAAAAACATGTATATGACGTAAATTGTGTATTTTAACAAGGCCTACATTTTTTGTATAGTAAGTTTTTGTCTATCTCTTACGGTTTATTAGTTATGCCAAATTAAGCAAAATTCATCCAGAATAAACAGGTCTTTAGAAGCTATTCCCAGAAAATTCAAGATATACATTTTATTTGTCAGGTAAATGTCTGTAATACACCATATACCTTTTTGTGAAAATGCTTTTTTTTTTTGGATACAGGGGATCCTAAAACATATATTTCCGGTGAAATCTCGGTATCGAATTTTTGGGTGGAATACAATACTTCTCTATCCCTATGTACATTGTATATACGGGGCTAGAGAAAGTAAAAATGTTACTTTTTGCCATTTCAGAGTACCTTGTCCCTTTAAATCTTTATTTGAAATACCTGCAGACGTTTAATTTTGTTTGCGGCTGCACCTCCCCGACTCGGAAAAGCATAGGTGAGTAAAGGACAAGTAAAGATTTGTATAAAAGAGAACACTTGAAATTTGCAAAGAAGACTTGTGGTTAAGAATGAGATGATACCATTTGCGTAATCAGGAGTAGTGAGTTTTTTTTTTTAATTTTATTGTAGGCAGATCAGAATTTATGCTATACAGGTCATAGATATCAAAAAGAAAACAAAAACATTAAATACCTTAACATTTGAGGTTGACCATGTTGGCTCCTCTAACATAATCAAAATTAGTTATTAGTACAGAAATGATAATGTAATTACAATTGAATGAACATATATGTTAGTTACACTATTTATAACTCAAGAACGGCTGAACCGATTTGCCTGAAAATTGGTGGGGAGGTAGCTTAGTAGCGTGGCCGAGTGGTTACGGCCTGGGATTTGTGGTGGACAAAACGGCGCTGGGGCGGGTTTTCTCCGGGTACTCCTGTTTCCCCCGCCATCTTCCACTGGTGCTCCATCATCATTCACGTATCATCAGTGTTACCGCCTGCGGTGCCATAAGTAGTTAAAGCGGGTGTTAAACACTACCAAAAAAAAAAAAGGATACTTTTTATCGCGTTTCCGTGGGACATGACATAAAACGCGGTATAACAAAACGCTACAGACAGAAGAACGAAACATGTATCAGTCAAATCATCAGTTTAGCCGTTCACTTGTTAAAAATGGTATAACAAAACGCAACTGACACGGAATAACAAAACGCAACTGACATGTTGTCTATGGTTAAGCACGGCTGAAAATTTGACAGTTACAAACTTTGATGTGTTTGTTTCGAGTTTCTATTAGCTTATTGTGCTGATATTATCATTAACAATGCCGCGACCAAGACGATCGAATCTTTCCCGACAAAGCCATAATGCAACTAGGATTCGAAACATTGCGAATGAAAGGGCTGAAGAAGAACAAGAAATTGCACGTTAGTATGGCTCGACTTCGTGCTGCTCGATCACAAGCGAGGCAGCCCGTGAAACGGCTCGGTTGGCAATGCGAACAAACCTCAGAGATCAACAACTAGATAATTTTCGACCCACGATACGAATTGCAGCACTGATTACTGCTTGCATATAGCTCAATTCTATTGGCTGTGTAACAAATGAAGATGAGGCCATCACCTATCCAATTGAATTTTTAAACTCCTTGGATGTGCCTGGCTTACCACCGCACAATTTACGACTAAAGGTTGGCTCCGTAGTAATCATGCTTCGAAACATAAACCAACCAAAACTGTGCAACGGAAGGCGTTTGGTGGTAAGTAAATTGATGAACAATGTGATTTACGCGACGATACTCAAAGGAAAATTCGAAGGTGAGGAAGTTCTCATTCTGAGGATCTCGATGATCCCAACCGATTTGCCGTTTGAATTTAAACGACTTCAATTTCCGATCCGTCTTGCATTCACCATGACCATTAACAAATCACAAGGCCAATCTTTGAAAGTTTTTGTGGTTGAATCTAGAAAATCCATGTTTTTGCCATGGTCAATTATATGTGGCATGTGCATGCATTTTTACTTTCTCCATACGCACTATGTACATAGTGTATAGAGAAAGTATTGCACTCCACCAAAAAATTCGATACCGAGATTTCACCGGAAATATATATTTTAGGGTCCCCAATATCCAAAAAAAGCATTTTCACAAAAAGGTCCGTGTGTGTGTGTATGTGTGTGTGTGTGTGTGTGTGTGTGTGTGTCCGTGTGTGTGTGAACACGATAACTCAAAAACGAAAAGTCGGTAAAATACCAAATTTGGTATTTAAGTTTAGTATCTTCCAGGGAAGCGACACGAAGATTTTGAGAAAATTCCGCCCACCCCCAACTACCCTTTACATGGAACTTTTTTCGAAAATTTTGATTTTCTCAAAAATGGCTCTAACGATTTTGATTAAAATTTCGTATATTAAACACATTTACCTGACAAATAAAATGTATATCTTGAATTTTCTGGGAATAGCCTCTGAAGAGTAGTTTATTCTGAATGAATCTTACTAAATTTTGAATAACTACTAAACCGTAAGAGATGGACAAAAACTTACTACACAAAAAGTGTAGAGCACATTAAAACACACAATTTATGTTATATACATTTTTTTCGTGGAGTTCGTCGTTTTTGTGACATTCCTTATTTTTGGTTTCTGCTATGAAAAACGTATACTTTTCTCATACAGGAACTTGTCAACTCCTATCCATATAGACAAAGGAACTTCATTGACATAGCAACCAGCTTTTGACTATCACTTTAACCTACAGTTGTCCCTTATTTCGCTTCTACTTACAAGGAAGCGAGTAATTAGACTATTTCTGCTATTTTTTTCTGATTAGCAGAAAGTAAATAAAAGTATAAGCTTTTTAAGAATAATTTGTTGCAGGGATATGGAGAAAGTCATGTGAATGGTACACATCAGATCTTTTGTTCCTGCGCCTGATAATAAAACAAGAAATGTCGTCTATCACAAGATGCTTCACTGAAGAGTGCAACCCATGCACCAAAATACACGGCCAATAAAGAATCATTAAAATACTTGATTTTTTGTATTTATATTTATTATCCTAATAGAAAACTGAACTTAATAAAATCCAAAATCTGCTCATTTATCGCTTCTAAGGCGGAACAAAGTTCGCCGGGTCAGCTAGTAAAGTAAAAAACATGAAAGTACATGATTATGAAATTTATGAATAATTATTAACAGGAGTCCTCTGCGTCACTGTTTAAGAAAAGTTGAGGTAGTTTTCTTTTCAGCTTTTTTTTTTTTGTGTCGCTTTGATATTCAGGTTAAATGCTTGAGCACCAGTAACGTTGCTTAATTTGTTGAGGAATGTCTTCGAGAGGTGTTTTATATAGTGTTCTATTGGTAGATTGTTAAGCTGCGAATTTCTTACAAACCATAGTGCATTTGTAGCTCTGCGGAGAAACTTATTTTGTACAACTTGCAGTTTATGAATATCAGTTTTATTTGTTGTGGACCATGTAAGAGCTGCATAAGTGAGAAGGTCGAATTAGAGATTAGATTAACTTTTGAGTTTCAAGTCAGTCGGCGAACAAAATCAGACCAAGATATTTGACAGTGTCATCAGCACGTTTCCAAGAGGGACGACGTAATGTAAAAATCATGGTTTCACGTTTCTTGTGGTTCAAACAAATCCTCCAGAATATTAGTATATTAAGAGACGTCTGTAGCATGTGGAGAGATAGACAAAAACTTAATACACAAAACATGTAGATGTCGTTAAAACGCATGATTTATGTCATATACATTCTTCTTGTGGAGCGTATCGCTTTTGAGATATTCCTTTTTATTACTTTCTCTAGCCCCGTATGTACTATGTACATAGGGATAGAGAAGGTATTGCACTCCACCCAAAAATTCGATACCGAGATTTTACCGGAAATATATGTTTTAGGCTCCCCTGTATAAAAAAAAGCATTTTCAGAAAAATGTCCGCGTATTTAAGTTTAGTATCTTCCAGGGATGCGACACGAAGATTTTCAGAAAAATCCCCCCACCCCAAACTACCTTTTACATGGTAAAATTTTCGAAAATTTTGATTTGCTTAAAAATGGCTCTAATGATTTTGATTAAAATATCGTATATCAAAGATATTTACCTGACAAATAAAATGCATATCTTGAATTTTCTGGGATTGACCTCTGAAAACTACTTTATTCTGGATGAATTTTACGAAATTGTGCATAACTGCTAAACCATAAGAGATGGACAAAAACTTACTACATGAAAAATGTAGAGCACGTTAAAACACACAATTTATATCATATACATTTTTTTCGTGGAGTTGATCATTTTTAAGATATTCTTAGTTTTTCGTTTCTGCTTTGAAAAATATATTTTTCTCATACAGGAATTTGTTAACTCTTGCCCATACAAACAAAGGATCATTTTAACCTATGGTACTATCTCATTTCGCTTCTACTTACAAGGAAGCAAATAATAAGACTATTTCTGCTAATGTTTCTGAATTAGCATGAAGTAAATAGAAGCATAAGCTTTTTAACTACAATTTGTTGGATGTAGAGAAAGTCATGTGAATTGCACACATCAGATTTTTGGTTAAACTGCGTAGCATTTCTCAAACTGGAAAACACCTTTCGTTTCATCTCTCTTGTTTTATAACGGAAGCAGAACTTCAATTGTTTCAGACAGCGACTATCTTTTAAAATAATTGACTATCGCTTTAGCCTATTATACTCCCTTATTTCCTTTCTACTTACAAAGAAGGAAGTAATAAGGCAAATTCTGCTAATGTTTATTTCGATTAGCATGATGTAGATAAAAGAATCTCTTCTGTCAGAATTGTTTGTTGAAGAACCATAGGGATAAGATTTTTACTTTCTCTACACGTACTATATACTTAGTGTATAGAGAAGGTATTGCAGTCCACACAAAAATTCGATACTTAAATTTTGCCGGAAATATATATGTTTTATGGTCCTCTGTATAAAAACAAATCTAATGTGTTCCATTCACATGACTTTCTTTACACCTCAGCAATAAATTATTTTTAAAAAGTTTATGCTTCTATTTACTTCCTGTTAGTCGAGAAAAAATTAGCAGAAATAGTTTTATTACTTGCTTACTCGTAAGTAGAAGTGAAATAAGGAAGTACCATAGGTTAAGGTGACATCAAAAGCTGGTTACTATGTGACTGAAGTTCCTTTGTTTGTATGGACATAAGTTCACAAAGTCCTGTATGAGAAAGGTATAAGTTTTCATAGCTGAAACCAAAAACAAGGAATATCTCATAAACAATCAACTTCACGAAAAATCATTAGAGCCATTTTTTAGAAAATCAAAATTTTCGAAAAAAGTTCTATGCAAAGGGTAGTTTGGGGTGGAGGGATTTTTCTCAAAATCTTCGTGTCGCATCCCTGGGAGATACTAACCATAAATACCAAGTTTGGTATTATACCGACTTTTCGTTTTTGAGTTATCGTGTTCACAGACACACGGACACACACACACGAACCTTTTTCTGAAAACACTTTCTTTGGATACAGGGGACACTAAAACATATTTCCGGTGAAATCTAGGTATCAAATTTTTTGGTGGAGTGCAATACCTTCTCTATACACTATGCACATAGTACGTATAGAGAAAGTAAAAATAAAAATAAAAAAAAGGTCCGCGTATGTGTGTGTAGTGTATATGTGAACACGATAACTCAAAAAAGAAAATTCGGTAAAATACTAAACTTGGTATTTATTTAATATCTTCCAAGGATACGACACGATACTTTTCAAAAAAATCTCTCTACCCTCAACTACCCATTGCATCGAAATATTTTCGAAAATTTTGATTTTCTCAAAAATGGCTCTAAAGATTTTGATTAAACTATCATATATTAAAGATATTTACCTGCCATATAAAATTTATATTTTGAATTTTCTGGGTATAGCCTCTGAAGACTACTTTATTCTGGATAAGTTTTACGGAATTTTACATAACTGCTAAACCGTAAGAGATGGACAAAAACGTACGACACAAAAAAATGTAGAGCACGTTAAAACACAATTTTTATGTTATATACACTTTTTTCGTGGATTTGATTGTTTTGAGATATTTCTTGTTTTTAGTTCTTGAAAAACTTACACTTTCTCATACGGGAATTTGTCAACTTTTGTCCATACAAACAAAGCAACTTCAGTCACATAGCAACCAGCTTTTGACTATCACTTTAACCTAATCTACTCCCTTATTTCGCTGCTATTTACAAGGAAGTAAGTAATAAGACTATTTCTGCTAATCTTTTCTGGATTAGTATGAAGTCAGTAGAAGCATAGGCTTTTAACAATAACTTGTTGCAGAGATATTTTTGGAGTGTTTAACGCTCGCTTTAACTACTTATGGCACCACAGTCGGTGACACTGATGATACATGAATGATGATGGAGCACCGGTGGAATGCGATGGCGGGGGAAACCGGAGTACCCGGAGAGAACCCGCCCCAGCGCCGCTTTGTCCACCACAAATCTCACATGCGGTCGCTTGGGATCGAATCCCGGCCGTCTAGGTGAGAGGCAAGTGGTCCAACCACTCGGCCACGGCGCGGCCAAGTTGCAGAGATGTAGAGAAAGTCATGTGTATGGATTTTTTTACTTTCTCCATACGCACTATGCACATAGTGTATAGAGAAAGTATTGCACTCCACCCAAAAATTCGATACCGAGATTTCACCGGAAATATATGTTTTAGGGTCCCCAATATCCAAAAAAAGCATTTTCACAAAAAGCTCCGTGTGTGTGTGTGTGTGTGTGTGCGCGTGTGTGTGTGTCCATGTGTTCGTGTGTCCGTGTATCTGTGAACACGATAACTCAAAAACGAAAAGTCGGTAAAATACCAAATTTGGTATTTAAGTTTAGCATCTTCCAGGGATGCGACACGAAGATTTTGAGAAAAACCCCCCCAACCCCAAATACCCTTTACATGGAACTTTTTTCGAAAATTTTGATTTTCTCAAAAATGGCTCTAACGATTTGATTAAAAGTTCGTATATTAAAGATACTTACCTTGAAAATAAAATGTATATCTTGAATTTTCTGGGAATAGCCTCTGAAGAGTAGTTTATTCTGGATGAATTTTACTAAATTTTGAAGAACTGCTAAACCGTAAGAAATGGACAAAAACTTACTCCAAAAAAAATGTAGAGCACATTAAAACACACAATTTATGTTATATACATTTTTTTCGTGGAGTTCGTCTTTTTTGTGACATTCCTTATTTTTGGTTTCTGCTATGAAAAATGTATACTTTTCTCATACAGGAACTTGTCAACTCCTATCCATATAAACAAAGGAACTTCATTGACATAGCGACCAGCTTTTGACTATCACTTTAACCTGCGGTTATCCCTTATTTCGCTTCTATTTACAAGGAAGCGAGTAATTAGACTATTTCTGCTATTTTTTTTTTCTTTCTGATTAGCATAAAGTAAATAGAAATATAAAATTTTTAAGAATTATTTGTTGCAGGGATATGGAGAAAGTCATGTGAATGGTACATATCAGATTTTTTTTAAAAAGCACACACAAGCTACGATTTACATTGAGCCACGTTAGTTCCTCTTTAATACCACCACGCCATTCTAATTTAATTAATTTAATTTGATAGATAATTAAACTGTCTATTTATGCCTTGTCGTTTGTGTTTTCGGAGTTTCTGAAATTTATTGCTATAATCTATGACGAGCGTTTCTATAAGTAATAATTAATAATTTATTGTATATTTGCATTTCATGGGTCCGCAATTTCGCTTCAGTTTATCTCACAACTCCTAAATACATTTTATACTGCAAGCTGACACAGCGAAATTCTATTATTTACAGCACATGTTTTAGCAATCACTTTGAAACTTCGCCATTAGCGAACTGCAAGTGTAAAGATATACCCCCTTTGAGGATATTAAATTTTATTACACTACGTTAAACAAAAATCTGGTGTGTTCCATTCACATGACAATCTGTACATCAACTTAACAAATTATTGTTAAATAGCATTAGGATAATCCAGATAAACATTAGCAGAAATTGTCTTAATTACTTACTTCCTTGTAGAAGGATAATACGATAGTCAAATCTTTTAAAGGCTGGTTCCCATGTGGATGAAATCAGTTTCTTTGCAGGGCTACAAGTTAAGGTATTTTAAATCTGATCCAAATAACAAAAAATATCTCAGAAAAGGTCAACTCCAAGAAAAAAAAATCTGATGTGTACCATTCGCATGACTTTCGCCATATCCCTGCAACAAATAATTCTTAAAAAGCTTATAATTCTATTTACTTTATGCTAATCAGATAAAAAAAATTAGCAGAAAAGGTCTTATTTCTCACATCCTTGTAAGTAGAAGCGAAATAAGGCACAACCGTAGGTTAAAGTGATAGTCAAAAGCTGGTTGCTATGTCAATGAAGTTCCTTTGTTTATATGGATAGGAGTTGACAAGTTCCAGTATGAGAAAAGTATACGTTTTTCATAGCAGAAACAAAAAATAAGGAATGTCACAAAAACGACGAACTCCACGAACAAAATGTATATAACATAAATTGTGTGCCTTAATGTGCTCTACATTTTTTGTGTAGTAAGTTTTTGTCCATCTCTTACGGTTTAGCAGTTATTCAAAATTTAGTAAAATTCATCCAGAATAAACTACTCTTCAGAGGCTATTCCCAGAAAATTCAAGATATACATTTCATTTATCAGGTAAATATGTTTAATATCCGAAATTTTAATCAAAATCGTTAGAGCCATTTTTGAGAAAATCAAAATTTTCGAAAAAAGTTCCATGTAAAGGGTAGTTGGGGGTGGGGGGATTTTTCTCAAAATCTTCGTGTCGCATCCCTGGAAGATACTAAACTTAAATACCAAGTTTGGTATTTTACCAACTTTTCGTTTTTGAGTTATCGTGTTCACAGACACACGGACACACAGACACACACACAAACACACACGGACCTTTTTGTGAAAATGCTTTTTTTGGATATTGGGGACTCTAAAACATATATTACCGGTGAAATCTCGGTATCGAATTTTTGGTGGAGTGCAATACTTTCCCTATACACTATGTACATAGTGCGTATGGAGAAAGTAAAAAAGAAAAAAACGTATATAATATACATTGTGTTTTAACGGGATCAGCATTTTTTGTGTAGTAAGTTTCTCGGAAACAGTTAGCTCAACAAAAACGTAAAGGACATTAAGTGTGTGTTTTGACGAAATCTGTTTTGTGCAACAAGTTTTTGTCTATCTCTTACGGTTTACCAGTTATGCAAAATTCATTAAAAACCATCCAGAATAAAGAGGTTTTCAGAAGCTATTCTCAGAAATTTCAAGATATGCATTTTATTTGGGATGTAAATAGCTTTAATATTCAAATTTTTAATCAAAATCATTAGAGTCTTTTCGAAATTTGCAGTTTGGGGTAGTGGGATTTTTCTCAAAATCTTCGTGTCGCACACCTGGAAGACAGTAAACTTAAATACCAAGTTTGGTATTTTAGCGACTTTTCGTTTTTGAGTTAGCGTGTTCACAGACACACACGGACGTTTTTCTGAAAATGCTTTTTTTTGGATACAGGGGACCCTAAAACATATATTTCCGGTGAAACCTCGGTATCGAATTTTTGGGTCGTGTGCAACACCTTCTCTATATATTATGTACATAGTACGTGTAGAGAAAGTAAAAATCGTGTTTGATAAAACTGTTTCCCATTTCATTTAGCAGCAGTACAAATCTATACGTAAAAGTATAAAATGTTCTATAACGTGATATTTTAAGCACGATCTTTTTGCTAAGGAGTGTCTTCAGGGCTTGGTTAAACTAAAGATGCGCAAACACCTCCAGCATTAGTCCTGAGATGCATTCACATGCCTTTCTCTGCTCTTCTTCTAGTTTTACAACAGCTTATTGCTTTACCAGCTTCTACCTATACTTAACCTTCATTACTCATTGTAGGTATAAGAATATAGAAGGATATATATATACTCACATGACTTTCTCTAGCTGTTCTAGAAACTTCTTTCTACACAATGCTAATCGAGATAATCATTAGCAGAATGTTCTTATTACTTAGTTCCTTATAAATTATACAGTCATTGTGAATCGCTTCTTTGCTTGGCCATGAGAAGAACAAAAGAACGGCCACTTCTTGTCTGAGAAAAGTATAAATACTTCACAATTAAAACCAATAACAAGGAATATCTCAGAAAAGGTTAACTCAACAAATACGTAAGGGACATAAATCATGTGTTTTGACGAGATGTACATTTTTTGTCTATTTCTTATGGTTTATCAGTTATGCAAAATTCATTAAAAATTATCACGGCTTGTGTGAAAAAACAATTAAACCAATACCAATTCACCATAACAGTTGGCTCTACTACGAATCCTGGGACTTAAGTACTTACAACGTTGTAAGCGATTTACATTGGGGTTGTCATCTCAAAATAATTTGAGTTCACCTAGTGGTTTATCGAGAAACATGCGAGTCAGTTGAGAAATTCATGCTATGCCAGCATGTTGCCATGGTACCTCAGTGGCAGAGCAACCGGCTAGAGATCCGTATTTCAAATCCCGGCTATGGCATTGAACTTTTCAGTCTGACTCTACCTATCCAAAAAAAATTAACATTTTCGAAATCTTTCCATGCAAAACGTAGTTGGAGGTAGTAGAGTTTTCTTTAAACTTTTCCTGTCGAATCCTTGGAGATGTTGAACTTAAAAAGCTTTTCGTTTTTGATTCTGGTCTTTTACAGACAGAAAAATACAAACACAGACATACACGCACCTGCCGTGGAGCTTTTTCTATTAATTTTTTTTTTTTTTGACCCAGAGGGCCTTGAAACTTGAATTTCTGATAAAATGTCGATGTCGAATTTTCGGGCGGATTACAATACTTCCTCTAATTTACTACATGTAATACATAAAAGGAAAAAGAAGAGTCGCAAATCTTTCTTTATTCATGTCCATCAGCATCATACATTATTTCAAAAACAGTTAACGTAATACTATTTAAAACAAATAGTGTATTTTAATACTAGTAAACTTTATGTGCCTTTTTTGTGCCTGAAAAACATATTATTAAAAAATGTATGCTTATATTTACTTCATGCTAATCAAGAAAAAATTAGCAGAAATAGTCTTATTACTTCCTTCCTTGTAAGTACAAGCGAAATAAGGGAGTACCATAGGTTAAAGCGATAGTCAAAAGCTGGTTGATATGAGACTGAAGTTCCATGTTTGAATGGACAGGAATTGACAAATATCTGTATGAGAAAAATACAAGTTTTTCAAAGCTGAAATCAAAAACAAGGAATATCTAAAAAAACGATCAACTCCACGATATCGATATATATATAAACATTAGTTGTGTATTTTAATGTGCTCTACGTTTTTTGTGTGGTAAGTTTTGTCCATCTCTTACGGTTTAGCAGTTATGCAAAATTCCGTAAAATTGATTTAGAATAAAGTAGTCTTCAGAGGCTATTCTCAGGAAATTAAGATATAAATTTCATTTGACAAGTAAATGTCTTTAATATACGATATTTTAATCAAAATCGTTAGAGCCATTTTTAAGAAAATCAACATTTTCGAAAAAAAATCCATGTAAAGGGTAATTGGGGGTGAAGGAATTTATTGAACATTTTCGTGTCGCATCCTTGGAAGATACCAAATTTAAATACCAAGTTTGGTATTCAAAGGTATTTTCGTTTTTGAGCTATGCTATCCACAGACACATACACACACAGACACACACATACATGGACGTTTTTCCAAAAGTGCTATTTTTGGTTTCAGGGTACCCAAAACATGTATTTCCGGTAAAATCTCGGTATCGAATTTTTGGGTGCAATACAATACCTTCTCTATACACTATGTAGAGAAAGTAAAAAAGTATAGAAAAAATCTTAAGTGTGAAGGGAAATACAACTATGTTCAGAAAATTCATTACTCACATTTTATTAGTAGTGTGGATATCTTCAATACATGGCATTTCAGTCCAAATCATTAACATACATATATATTTCAAGAACATTAAAGAAAATGGATTTTTTCTAAGTGAAGACTAACAATTGCTGTGGTGGCGTTCTTCAAGATGTTCATGTCGCATCCAGGGAAGTTGCTGAATTTAAATATCAGTTTGGCATTTCGGTTTTGAGTTATGCTGTATACACATTCACACAAACGCGCGCTTTATATACGCTCACGTGCACGGTTTATTTTGAGAAAACTTGTATTTCCGATATGGAATTTTGGGTGAAATACCACACTAACTACTGGTACGTGGTAGAGAAAGTATAAAGAGCCGAAACAATGAATAACTTTGCAATCAAGGCAAACAAAGGGCTGGGATGAACAAACAACCGCCAACAGGAATAGATCAGTAGAGGAGGAATGGAAAAGCACATTCTCGCTCCGTCGCCGATATCACTTGCTTTTTTTGAGATGCTGCAAGAAAATACATTATCCAACTGGAAAAAAAGTGGCGCTAGTGTCTCTAACATGCTTTCATTTGCATCTGCGTGTTTATATGGCTGAACACAAATGACTGGACGGGTTTCAAAAACATTACAATCAAACAGAAATAGAAAATTCAAAACGTTTTAAGTGTGTTAAATGTGTAATCAAGGACTTGAGACTTTACGCCACTGGTTACTAAAGTTTCTTCTCGGGACGTCAGCCCGTGTTGGATTCATTTCCAAGCTTTCAACGACTACTCTGTCGCCATCATCATGGAAATCTCGACACTGTACATCGTTGAAAGCTTGGAAATTAATCCAACACTGGCTGACGTCCCGAGAAGAAATTATTAATGTTAAAAGTGCTCCTATGATCCCATCCATATACAGGGCACTAGATAAGTAATGAGACAGGCAACCCCTAGGCAAAGCATTGTTGGATCTGCAGTGTTCTAATGTTGCAGGCACAGCTCTTGGTCTGCATTTTATGTTTTATGTCTGGAATGTGTGAACTTCTTGCAATAGAGATTCAGAGAGAGAATTTTCGTGAGCTGCTCTTGTAGGATTTTAATGTGGGTTTCGGGAACTTTTCTCCTTCATATGTTGTTGTGCTCCACTGGTTTGGTAAGTTCAAGGGAAGGTGGCAATCTATAAAAGATGAAAAGTACTAGGGTCGGCTGATTAGTCCCGGGCCTCACACAGATATGGCGCCACTAGGCCACTTAGACGGTAGCATCGTATAATTTAACTCTAGACTAGCTTTTATCCATAGATACTGCTCAATAGCTTGTTTAGTTTTCGAACGATAACATTTTAAACAAGACAACTTTAGAGTTTTCACGAAAATGGAGGATTTGGAAA
Organism: Hymenopus coronatus; assembly: GCA_030762935.1. Classification (NCBI taxonomy): domain Eukaryota; kingdom Metazoa; phylum Arthropoda; class Insecta; order Mantodea; family Hymenopodidae; genus Hymenopus; species Hymenopus coronatus. Next base: position 168,731,638 of record CM060881.1, on the reverse strand, counting down.
AAGAGCAGTGATTGAATACTTCCATTTGAAAGGCTTAAATCAAGGAGGAAATGGACAGTATATTGAAAGCCTCTGTCCCTTCATATTCAATGATTAAAAGGTTGGTTGCACAGTTTAAAATGGAACGTACGAGCACTAGTGATGAGCCTCGCTCTGGACGCCCTGTAGAAGTGACAACTCCAGAGATAATTGAAAAAATTCATCGTTTAGTATTACAAGACCGCAGATTAAAGTTGTATGAGATAGCAGAGGCTGTAAACATACCAAAAGAACGTGCAGGTAATATTTTAATAATGTTTTGGGTATTCACAAGGTCTGTGGAAGATGGGTGCCGCGTTTGTTGACACCTGATCAAAAGTTGCAAAGAAAAACTGTTTCTGTTAAGAATGTGGAGCTCTACCGTAAAAATTCCAGTGTATTTTTGAGACGGTTTATTACCATGGATGAAATTTGGATACATCACTATACCCCAGAAAGTAAATCACAGTCAAAACAGTGGATTACCCCAGGTGAATCAAGTCCAAAAAAGGCAAAGTCGATTTTGTCAGCTAGCAAGATTATGGCGAATGTTTTCTCGGATGCACAGGGAATTATTTTTATTGATTACTTGGAAAGGGGTAAAAGTATCACTGGTGACTACTTCGCAAGCTTACTGGAACGTTTGAGTGATGAGGTGAAAAGAAAAAGAGCTCATTTGGCAAAAGACGGTTTCATCACGACAATGCTCCGGCCCATAGTACAGTCAATGTAACGGGAAACATGTGCGCATTAAAGATCGAATTGCTTAAACATCCACTCTATTCGTCATATCTAGCACCCAGTGACTACCACCTACCTGTTCCCAAGCCTCAGAAAATGTCTTGGAGGACGAAGATTTCACAGCAACGAGCAGGTCATTGATGCGCTAAACAACTATTTTGAGCAACCTTAATAAATCGCACTACAGAAATAGTTTAATTAAATTAAACCGAATATGCCTTTCTGGGGATTATGTTGAGAAATAAAGAAAAAAAAAATCAAATGCTGTTTTCATTTAGAGGTCCGGGACCGATCAGCCGACCCTCATAACAGAACAACATTATTTCTGTGGAAACAATGAGCATCACGGAAGGTCCAAGATTAACACTACAAGATGAATTGGCATTAGCGATTGGATCTCCGAGTGCTCCAACCATCCTTCATGGACATAACGTGCTTCAAGACGGATGGCCCAAATTGTACAGAAGTCTAGAAGTTCCAGGTGGAATAGTGCCAAGAATTGCTATAAATATGTAACTGTGGAAAGTTTGTCTTGTTTCAGATAGTTCATGGGTGACGAAACATACACGAACAGTATGGTTCGGAAACAAAATACCAGTTCTCTATTTCGTTTTCTCTGATTGTCTACTCAACAACCCCTCAAAGTCAAGAGATGGAGTCCCGGAAAGAAAATGGTTGCCTATGTCTCATGTGGCTCGAAAATCATAGAACTATATACAATGAGGATCAGTCAATAACTAATGACTATTTTCTTCTCTTTAACTAAGTTATCAATGCCAACAATTTGAATTTATCACAATTCCTCAAACCTTCTTATCTAATCCACTGCAGTAGCAAGTTCCTAAGTTAAAAGCTGACAGCAATGCTGCGTTTTGCAAAAAGACTGACATCGATGTTCGTATTAGACAATGTTCCGTAGTTGAATTCTTGCACGCGGAAGGTGAAACGCCCATTCGCATTTATGAAAGGATGCAAAATGTGTATGGTGATGCAACAATGGATGTCAGCACTGTTAGAAGATGGGTCCGTCGCTGTAATGAAGCAGAAGGCAAATACCGTTGGCTGATGAAACTCAGAGCGGTAGACCGGTGACTGCAGTGACACCACACAACATTAAGCGAGTGGATGAGATCATTCGTACTGACCGCCGGGTAACAACGGATGAATTGTGTTGCATTATGGCCCTCAGTAAAGGCAGTGTGATGACGATTATTCTACAACTAGGGTATTCAAAAGTTTGTTCACGGAGGGTAGTAAGAATGTTAACCGACGAGAATAAGGAGACAAGAAAAACAATAGCTGCCGAACTCTTGCAGCGCTTCAATTTGGAGGCAGAGGAGTTTTTGGAAAACATTGTGACTGGAGACGAAATATGGGTTCGTTTTTTTAAACTTGAATCAAAAAGACAGTCAATGGAATCGCATCGCAAAACCTCACCGAAGAAGAAAAAATTCAAAACTGTGCCATCGGCACGGAAAGTGGTAGAGACAGTGTTCTGGGATGCACAGGGTGTGATTCTGGTTGATTTTTTGGAGCAGGGATGCACAATAAATTCTGTCCGATACGTCAGCACTTCCAAAAATCTTAAAGCACGTCTTCGGCGAGTTCGCCCAACAAAAAACATGGCAGATGTTCTTCTTTTACATGACAATGCAAAACCACACACCAGTCATCACACCACAGAAGCGATTATGACAATCGGATAGGAAGTCTTGCTTCATTGCCCATACAGCCATCAGACTAACATCTGTTTGGGCCGCTTAAGGATTCAGTTTCAAGATGCAGAGGCCTTGACAATGGCTTCGGAAGCAAGACTGTGCATTTTGCCACACTGGAATACATGCTCTTGAAAAAAGGTGGACTAAAACTGTGCAAAAGATGGCGATTACACTGAAAAACGACAATTTAATCCTCAACGTTGTCGCTTTCATGCTGTGTAATCAAAGTTTAATTTTCTTACAAATTGAAACAGAAAAAATATGATGTGTTCCATTCACATGACTTTCTCTACATCTCTGCAACAAATTATTGTTAAAAAGCATATGCTTCTTACTTCATGCAAATATTATTACTTGCTTCCTTGTAAGTAGAAGCGAAATAAGGGAGTACCATATGTTAAAGTGATAGTCAAAAGCTGGTTGCTATGAGACTGAAGTTCCTTTGTTTGTATGTATGCACAGGAGTTGAGAAAAGTATAAGTTTTTCAAAGCTGAAACCAAAAATAACCCTAAAACGATCAACACCACGAAAAAAAAAGTATATAACATAAATTGTGTGTTTCAACGTGCCCTACATTATTGTGTGGAAAGTTCTTATTCATCTCTTACGGTTTAGCAGTTGTGCTAAATTCCGTAAAACTGATCCAGAATAAAGTAATCTTCAGAGGCTATTCCCAGAAAATTCAAGATATACATTTTATTTGTCAGGTAAATATCTTTAATATACGACATTTTAATCAAAATCGTTAGAGCCATTTTTCAGAAAATAAAAAATTTCGAAAAAAGTTCCAGGTACAGGGTAGTCTGGGGTGGAGAGATTTTCTTGAAAATCTTCGTGTCGCATACTTGGAAGATTCATCATCATCATCATCATCATGAACATTGAGAGATTTAGGATTTAGAAAATCCTGTACTCGGAAACTCAGAATAGGTGATACTGTCATCGCCTTCGTGGACGTCCTCTATCTCTTCTCCCTCGTGGGTTGTAGTCCTTGGCCATTTTAGGTAATATGTGATCCACCATCCTGTCGACATGTTGCATCCAATTTTGTTGATAATTTTTAATGTCATCCACTATGTTTTCACTTGGAAGGTAACAAACTTAAATACCAAGTTTGGTATTTAATGGCCTTTTCGTTTTTGAGCTATGCTGCCCACAGACACACACACACCCATACGTACATTTTTCTAAAAATGCCTTTTTTGGATTCAGGGGGACCCAAAACATGTATTTCCGGTGAAATCTCAGTATCGAATTTTGGGTGCATTACAATACCTTCTCTATACATTATGTACATTGTACGTGTAGACAAAGTAAACAAAAATAGGAGGCATTAGTTATTGACCGACCCTCGTATAAAGATTTACCTTCTGAAAATCCAGGAGTGGAGTCAACACACAGAACTAAGAGTGATTTTGTGCACCATGACAATACATCAGCTAATGTAACTACGGAGTTTCTCCTTGCAATTGACGCAAATCCCTTCAATGTCGGAAACTAGTTGAACCGAAAGAGTATCCAGAGGAACATCAGCAATGCTGCATGAACTTAAATAAATAGTCTATTTTCAGTCATTAAGTATAACACATACATAGGCTGCGCCATGAGAGAATGAAAATTAATTAAACATTCTACATACATTTAAAAAAAAAAAATCTGATGTGTTCCATTCCTATGACTTTCTCTACGTCTCTACAGCAAATTATTGTTAAAAAGATTATGCTTCTATTTACTTCATGCTAATCTAGAAAAAATTAGCAGAAACAGTCTTATTACTTGCTTCCTTGTAGGTAGAAGGGAAATAAGGAAGTACCATAGGTTAAAGTGATAGTCAAAAGCTGGTTCCTAAGTGACTAAAGTTCCTTTGTATGGGCAAGAGTTGACAAATTCCCATATGAGAAAAGTATAAGTATTTTATAGCCGAAACTAATAACAAGGAATATCTCAAAAACATCAACTCCACGGAAAAAAATGTATATAACATAAATTGTATGTTTTAATGAGCTCCATGTTTTCTATTGAGTAAGTTTTTGTCTTTCTCTTACGGTTTACCACTTATGCATATTTCCGCCAAATTCATCCAGAATAAAGTAGTCTTCAGAGGCTATTCCCAGGAAATCCAAGATATACATTTTATTTGTTATGTAAATATCTTTAATATACGACATTTTAATCAAAATCGTTAGAGCCATTTTTGAAAAAATCAAAATTTTCGGAATTTTTCCATGTAAAGGGTAGTTGGGGGTGGGAGGAATTTCTTGAAACTCTTTTTATCGCATCCTTGGAATATACTATAGTTAAGTACCAAGTTTGGTATTTAACGCACTTTTCGTTTTTTAGCTACGCTGCCCACAGACACACACACACAAACACATATACGGACATTTTTCTAAAAAAAAATTTTTCCGGGGATATGTGTCCGGTGAAATCTCGATATCGAACTTTTGGGTGGAATACAATACTTTCTGTATACACTATGTACCTTGTACATTGTAATAAAAATACTTATTCTTTTCTCATTTCATGGAAGTAAATTATTGTTTTATTTTATTTAGTTTGATTCAGTTGTTTTATTTCGTTATTTTAATCTATGTGGTTTAATCTAGTTTGTACTAGGTTAAGTTATCTGAAAAATTATATATTGTACGTTTAAATATTGTTATTGGGAAATAAAAAGTTTGAATATGTGCCCCGGTATAGTAAGCAAGGTGCCGGGGTAGGATATTCAGATTTTATTTATTCATTTTTACATACGTGCTAGAAAAAGTAAATAAATGCGAGGTAATGAACGCCTTCCAGATCCTATATATTAGTTTTTTCCTTCTTCTTTTTCCACAAATGCAGTTCCGGCGTCTGGTCGGGACTCCTTCGGTGCTGTATTCCTTTGTCTTATTCCTCTTTTTTTCCTTTGTCTCTAAATTTCCTGTGTTTATCATTTTCTGTTTTATGACAAATACACACATATACACATTCACAAACGCACAAACACCCATGCCCAAGGCGACACCCGAACTCGATCCCCTGCGCCACGAAGCACCAAAGCGAGACAATTATGCAAACGCGGCCAAGGAGCCCGGCAGCTGTGAGTTTTAATATACCCCAATAATTTTACACATTTATAAATACCTATATTTGGGGAAATTTTGGAGATTTAAGACTGCGTTAAATAGTTTTTTTCATACAAGGTAAATTTATAATGAAGTTAACTGTTCGACAGATTTGTATTGGAAATGAAATGGAGTTTATTTATGGACTCTCTTTAACTGCTGTGGTTCTGTGTCGCATTCTATGCTGGACGTGAAAGACCGCTTTATTTTGCTCAGAGGCCTCTTTTTTAGGCTTCAGGTTCTTTTACGTGCCGTAAATCGACGACACGGGACCAACGGCTTTACTTCCCTTCCGAAGGAAGTCATGCTAATGCTTCTTACACCCGAAAAAGTTCGTCCTCCGCGACCTTGGGCATATGAAGTTTGCATTTTTACTTTCTCTACACGTGCTATGTACATAGTGGATAGACAAGGTTTTGTAATGCACCCAAAAATTCGATACCGAGATTTCACCGGAAATACATGTTTTGTGTACCCCTGAATCCAAAAAAAGCATTTTTGGAAAAAGGTCCGTGGTATTTAAGTTTGGTATCTTCCAAGGATGCGACACGAAGATTTTCAAGAAAATCCCCCACCCCCAACTACCCTTTACATGGAACTTTTTTCGAAAATTTTGATTTTTCAAAAATGGCTCTAACGATTTTGATTAAAATATCGTATATTAAAGATATTTACTTGAGATATAATATGTATATCTGAATTTTCTGGGAATAGCCTCTGAAGATTATTTTATTCTGGATGAATTTTACGAAATTTTACATAACTGCTAAATCGTAAGAAATTGACAAAAACTTACCACACAAAAAATGTAGAGCACGTTAAAACACACAATTTATGTTATACACATTTTTTTCGAGGAGTTGATCGTTTTGGAGACATTTCTTATTTTTGGTTTCAGGTTTGGATAACTTGTGCTTTTCTCATACAGGAATTTTTCAACTCGTGTCCATACAAACAAAGGAACTTCAGTCACATAGCAACCAGCTTTTGACTATCACTTTAACCTATGGTACTCCCTTATTTCGCTTCTAATTACAAGGAAGCAAGTAATGAGACTATTTCTGCTAATTTTTTCTCAATAGCATGAAGCAAATAGAAGAATATGCTTATTAACAATAATTTGTTACACAGAAGTAGAGAAAGTCATGTGAATGAAACATATCAGATTTTTTTGGATAGTGTTTAACGCCCGCTTTTACTTCCAGGCACCGTAGGTGATGACATTGGTGATACATGGAATGAAGATGGAGCACCGGTGGAATGCGATGGCGGGGGAAACCGGAGAACCCGGAGAAAACCCGCCCTTGCGCCGCTTTGTCCAACACAAATCTCACATGCGGTCGATTGGGATCTGAAATTAGCATGGCAACCGTTACACCACGGAGGGCGACTATACTGAGCGTGAAAAACCGATTAATTTTGCTTGAGGTTCTTTAAATCTACGACATTACCGAAGGAAGCCATGCTAAAGATTTTCATGCCATCCGCGTACCTTGGGTATATGAAGTTAGCATGGTGAACATTACACCACGGAGGGCAACGTTTGTATTGGATGTGATATTGTACAAGCCTAAGGTTTGCTCACAGGATCGGGGTCGGTTCCCGCCAGGACTGGGCGACTTCCGTGGTCTCTACAGGAAGACGGAAGTGAGGTTTGCAGCGTTACCTCAGTAAACATTTGGAGCTTTATTTATAGGGAAACTTTGTCGTTATGTTAACCCTGCTGTACGTTTGCTCCAAGTTTGGCAAAGAAAACAATCTCCACTCTGCAAACTTACCTCCAACACAAACATCGCTTGTTATGATTTGATATGGTGCAAGGGTCAACTTGACGCCAAGTTTTAATGAAACGAAGAGGGATACGGCAAATGCTCAACTCCAGAGAAAACAGCAATTACCGTAAACGAGCACTGCATGCATCCTTATTCAAAGCGGGCGACATAGATTTTCTTTTTTTCTTCCCTGTAAGTCTGGCACTGAAATTATTTGATGTGCTCTATATTCAAATGGCATATCCACAGCCTATTGATTTCCGTACATTATCCCTTTAATCCTAATTTAGTAGTACTAACTATATAAAATCTGAAGTGTTCCATTCACATGACTTTCTCTACATCTATGCAACAAATTATTTTTAAAAAGCCTATGCTTCTATTTACTTCATGCTAATCGAGAAAAAATTAAAGAAATAAACTTATTACTTGCTTCCTCGTAAGTAGAAGCGAAATAAGGGAGTACCATAGGTTAAAGTGATAGTCAAAAGCTGGTTACTATGAGACTGAAATTCCTTTGTTTGTATAGACAGGAGTTGACAAATTCCTGTATGAGAAAAGCATAAGTTTTTTAAGGGTGAAACCAAAACCAAGGAATATCTCAAAAACGATCAGCTCCACGAAAAAACTGTGTATAACATAAATTGCGTGTTTTAATGTGCTCTACATTTTTTGTGTGCTATTTTTTGTCCATCTCTTACGGTTTATCAGTTATGCAAAATTACATAAAATTCATCCAGAATAACGTAGTCTTCAGAGGCTATTCCCAGAAAATTAAGGATATACATTTTATTTTTCACATAAATATCTTTAATATATGACATTTTAATTAAAATCGTTAGAGCCATTCTTGAGAAAATTAAACTTTTTTAAAAATAGTTCCATGTAAAGGGTAGTTTGGCGTAGGGGGATTTATCGTGTTCACAGACCACGGACACACGAACACACACACACACACACACACACACACACACACACACACACACACACACACACACACAGAGACCTTTTTGTGAAAATGCTTTTTTTTTTACAGATGACCCTAAAACATATTTCCGGTGAAATCTCGGTATCGAATTTTTGGGTGGAGTGCATTTACCTTCTCTATACACTATGTACATAGTACGTATAGTGAAAGTAAAAATGAACATAAATTTTGCTAAAATTCGTCGATTGGTGTGACACAATGCTCCAAGTTTCTGGCAGTGAGAAGTATTAAAGCTGAAAGCTGACTGTAGATCTCGCCTCTGTTGGCAGCAAGCAGCTTATGTATGATAACCTATTGTTAACATTTGCTTTTGCAGTTATTTTAATGCTCGTTTTCTGTTATTTCTCTCTTAATTAGCGAATAAATTCCTACAACATTCTCGACAAAGAAGTAATTAAATTACCCCAGTAATGTAATCAGCTTTAATTACTGTTTGTTATAATAACCTCCGTTTTCAATTTGAAAATTAACCGTCGAGTGAAAATACGATAAATTCTCATGTTTTACATTCACATGACCTTCTCTACCCTAACTAATTTATTTGGGGGTATGATTACAAACTATAATTACAAAACTTTATTTTTCTATTTACTTCATTTTAATTTAAATAAACCTTTCCAGAAATAGCCACATTCTACACTTCGTTAAACATTAAAGGGGAAATGATATGGATTTTTATTTATGGACGCTCTTTAACTGCTGTTGTTCTCAGCGTCCCTTTCTATACTGGGCGTGAAAGACCGCTTAATTTTGCTCAGAGGCCTCTCTATCAGGCTTGAGGTTCTTTTACATGCCTAAATTTACGAAACGGAACCAATGGCTTTACTTCCCTTCCGAAGGAAGCAATGCTAAGGATATTTACGGACCAAAAAATCCATCGTCCTCCGCGGGGTTTGAACCCGCGACCTTGGATACCTATATGAAGTTAGCATGGTAACCATTACACCACAAAGGACGACATATATTAAAGGGGGACAGCGATAGGCAAATGTTTGGTAAAGCTGTCCGATGGTTGCAGCACATGTACGAACACACACGCACACACACACACAACGGTCTAAAGAAGTAATTTAAGTGACTTTTACTGGCGATCCATATTTGAAAGTGTCGAAACAGATCCCTCGGCTACGCTTTGCGGCTTAGGGCCCTCCATGTTGGGCCAAGCTTTGCGGTGTAGGGTCCCAAACGTTTATAATATATTAGTAAGTAACTACAAAGCGGCTGTAATGACGAAATAACAAAATTACCCACGCATTGAACTAATGTCAAATGGTGGAACCATCGAATACTAATAATAAATGTTTAACAACTGAACCCCCTGTGCTGCCCTTAAAACTCCATATCGATTCCCAGCAGTCGCGAGAAAAGGGTGACCATCGGCAGAATTTTAGAGGACAATAGAGTAGAGTAGATTCGAAGAGACTACCTCCGTGGCCGAGCGGTGAGCGACTGACTTCTTACCCGGAAGTTCTGGGTTCGATTACCAGTTAGGGCGGGATATTATTCTTTAACTATTCCCTATCCCCTGAAAGTATGAATGTGCTTTAGTTTAATTATATAAAATTATTAACCTAATGCCAATAACCTATAGTTAATATAGAATTGTTTCACAAGATATGACCGTAGCACTTAAGGTAATAGAAATAAGAAAGTGAAACTTTGGAAACAGCTAAAACACATCTACAGTTTAGGTGTAGTATGTTCTGGTCTATCTACCCGCTATACCCAATTACACACAATTAATTCCGAAAGAATTATTCTATTTCCAGAAAGTTCAAGATATACATGCTGTTTATTTTATTAATATCTTTAATATATCGTATTTGAATCAAACATTTAGAGCCAATTTTAGAAAACCCAACATTTCGAAAATTAAGACTTTTTATTATATCGCATCTTTGGATATGAAGTTAGATATTTAACAGAATTTTCGGTTTTAGTTTTTCCTATTAATGTTTTGCGTAAGAGGTGTTCAAGACACCTCAAAGGATATATTTAGGGCTAAACCTGGACATCGAATTTTTGGATGGAATACAATGTTTGCCCCAATTATTATATACAGTAGACAAACTAAACATAAAGAGAAATTCTATAACATGATTTTTACTTTCTCTATACGTACTAAATTCGATACCGAGATTTCACTGGAAATATATGTTTTAGGGTCCCCAATATAAAAAAAAAAAGCATTTTCACAAAAAGGTCCGTGTGTCCGTGTCTGTGAACACGATAACTCAAAACGAAAATTCAGTAAAATACCAAACTTGGTATTTAAGTTTAGTATCTTCCAGGGGTTGCGACACGAAGATTTTGAGAAAAATCCCCCCACCCTTACTACCCTTTACGTGGAACTTTTTTTCGAAAATTTTGATTTTCTCAAAAATGGCTCTAACGATTTTCATTAAAATTTCGTATATTAAACATATTTACCTGACAAATAAAATGTATATCTTGAATTTTCTAGGAATAGCCTCTGAAGGTAGATTATTTTGGATGAATTTTACGCAATTTTGAATAACTGCTAAACCGTAAGAGATGGACAAAAACTTACTACACAAAAAAATGTAGAGCACGGTAAAACACAAAATTTATGTTATATAAATATTTTTTGTGGAGTTCGTCGTTTTTGAGACATTCCTTATTTTTGGTTTCTGCTATGAAAAACATATTTTTCTCATACAGGAACTTGTGAACTCCGATCCATATAAACAAACGAACTTCATTGACATAGCAACCAGCTTTTGACTATCATTTTAAACTATGGTAATCCCATATTTCTCTTCTACTTACAAGGAAGCAAGTAATAAGACTATTTCTGCTAATTTTTTTTCTGATTAGCACAATGTAAATGGTAGCATAAGCTTTTTAAGAATAATTAGTTGCAGGGATATAGAGAAAGTCATGTGAATGGTACGCATCAGATTTTTACTTTCTCCATACGCACTATGCACATAGTGTATAGAGAAAGTATTGCACTCCACCAAAAAATTCGATACCGGATTTCACCGGAAATATATGTTTTAGGGTCCCCAATATCCAAAAAAAGCATTTTCACAAAAAGGTCCGTGTGTGTGTGTGTGTGTGTGTGTGTGTGTGTGTGTGTGTGTGTGTGTGTCCGTGTGTCTGTGAACACGATAACTCAAAAACGAAAAGTCGCTAAAATACCAAACTTGGTATTTAAGTTTAGTATCTTCCAGGGATGCGACACGAAGATTTTGAGAAAAATCCCCCCACCCCCAACTACCCTTTACATGGAACTTTTTTCGAAAATTTTGATTTTCTCAAAAATGGCTCTAACGATTTTGATTAAAATTTCGGATATTAAACATATTTACCTGACAAATGAAATGTATATCTTGAATTTTCTGAGAATAGTCTCTGAAGAGTAGTTTATTCTGGATGAATTTTACTAAATTTTGAATAACTGCTAAACCGTAAGAGATGGAAAAAACTTACTACAAAAAAGTGTAGAGCACATTAAAACACACAATTTATGTTATATACATTTTTTTTCGTGGAGTTCGTCGTTTTTGTGACATTCCTTATTTTTGGTTTCTGCTATGAAAAACGTATACTTTTCTCATACTGGAACTTGTCAACTCCTATCCATATAAACAAAGGAACTTCATTGACATAGCAACCAGCTTTTGACTATCACTTTAACCTACGGTTGTCCCTTATTTCGCTTCTACTTACAAGGATGCGAGTCTGCTAATGTTTTCTCATTAGCATAAAGTAAATAGAAGTATAAGCTTTTTAAGAATTATTCGTTGCAGGGATATGGAGAAAGTCATGTGAATGGTACACATCAGATTTTTTTACTTTTCTACACGTACCATGTGCATAATGTGTAGAGAAGGTATTGTGGCCGCGCCGTGGCCGAGTGGTTAGACCACTAGCCTCTCACCTAGATGGCCGGGGTTCGATCCCAAGCGACCGCATGTGAGATTTGAGGTGGACAAAGCGGCGCTGGGGCGGGTTTTCTCCGGGTACTCCGGTTTCCCCCGCCATCGCATTCCACCGGTGCTCCATCATCATTCATGTATCATCAGTGTCACCGCCTGCGGTGCCATTAGTAGTTAAAGCGGGCGTTAAACACTACAAAAAAAAAGAGAAGGTATTGTATTGCACCTAAAAATTCGTTACCGACTTTACGCCGGAAATATACGTTTTGAGGCCCCCCTTAATACAAAAATAAGTATTTTTAGAAAAATTTCCGCGCGCGCGTGTGTGCGTGAGTGAGAAGTGTGGGTTTGTGGGCAGCGTATCTCAAAAACGAAAAGTCCGTTAAATACCAAACTTGGCATTTAGGTTCAGCATCTTCCAAGGATGCAACACTTAAGATTTTCAAGAAAATCCCCCACCCAAAAACTACCCTTTACATGGTACTTTTTTCGAAATTTTCTAACGATTTTGATTAAAAACTCTTATATTTAACATATTTACATGCTAAATAAAATAGCCTCTAAATGCTTCTTTATTCTGGGTGATTTTTATTGAATTTTACATAAGAGATAGACAAAACCTTAGTACACAAAAAATATAAATCAGGATAAAACACAATTAATGTCATATATACTTTTTTTTTTTTTTTTGTGGAGTTGATCGTTTTTGAGATATTTCTGGTTATTCGTTTGAGATTTAAATACTTATGCTTTTCTCATACAGGACTTTGTGAACTCCTGTCCATACAAACAAAGGAACTTCAGTCACATAGCAACCAGCTTTTGGCTTTCACTTTAACCTATGGTACTCCCTTATATCCCTTCTACTTACAAGGAAGCAAGTAATAAGACAATTTCTGGTAATGTTGAAGGAATAAATATTTGTAAGAATATTGTTTGAACACCAGATTAATGGAACATGTCAGGTTTTATGATTTCCTACTTACCCAACAGCTAAACCACATCGGCGCATGCAACTAATCCAGACAACAGACTTACCTGAAACAGGAAAATAGAATTACTCAGTATTATCAAATCATATACTGCATATTTACATGTCTCACTTAAGTCCATTACTTTTAAACCCTATTAAAGAAATGTTACATGGAATTCTTAAACAATTTAAATACAAAAGTGTGTTACATTCATATGTATTTTTCTACCCATTCTTAAATAGATTATTCTTTTAAAATATCTGATGTGTTACATTCACATGACTTTCTCCATATCCCTGCAACAAATTATTCTTAAAAAGCTTATACTTTTATTTACTTTCTGCTAATCAGAAAAAAATAGCAGACATAGTCTAATTACTCACTTCCTTGTAAGTAGAAGCGAAATAAGGGACAACTGTAGGTTAAAGTGATAGTCAAAATCTGGTTGCTATGTCAATGAAGTTCCTTTGTCTATATGGATAGGAGTTGACAAGTTCCTGTATGAGAAACGTATACGTTTTTCATAGCAGAAACCAAAAATAAGGAATGTCACAAAAACGACGAACTCCACGAAAAAAATGTATATAACATAAATTGTGTGTTTTAACGTGCTCTACATTTTTTGTGTAGTAAGTTTTTGTCCATCTCTTACGGTTTAGCAGTTATTCAAAATTTAGTAAAATTCATCCAGAATAAACCACTCTTCAGAGACTATTCCCAGAAAATTCAAGATATGCATTTTATTTGTCAGGTAAATATGTTTAATATACGACATTTTAATCAAAATCGTTAGAGCCATTTTTGAGAAAATCAAAATTTTCGTAAAAAGTTCCATGTAAAGGGTAGTTGGGGGAGGGGGGGATTTTTCTCAAAATCTTCGTGTCGCATCCCTGGAAGATACTAAACTTAAATACCAAGTTTGGTATTTTAGCGACTTTTCGTTTTTGAGTTATCGTGTTCACAGACACGGACACACGGACACGGACACACACACACACACACACACACGGACCTTTTTGTGAAAATGCTTTTTTTTGGATATTGGGGACCCTAAAACATATATTTCCGGTGAAATCCGGTATCGAATTTTTTGGTGGAGTGCAATACTTTCTCTATACACTATGTACATAGTGCGTATGGAGAAAGTAAAACTCTATTGAGTTCCATTCACAGGACTTTTTCAACATCTCTGTAGCAAATTATTCCTAATAAGCTTATTCTTCTATCTACTTCATGCTAATCGAGATAAACATTAGCAGAAATTGTCTTATTGCTTAGTTCCTTATCGCTCTTTAACTAGTGTAGTTTTCAGCGTCCCATCCTAAACTGGGCGTGAAAGACCGCTTAATTTTGCTCAGAGGCCTCTCTATGAGGCTTGAGGTTCTTTTACGTGCCGTAAATCTACGACACGGGACCAAAGGCTTTACTTACCTTCCGCAGGAAGGCATGCTAAGGATTTTTACACCATCGTCCGCCGCCGGGTTTGAACCCGCGACCTTGGGCATATGGTAATCATTACACCACGGAGGGCGACTCCCTTATAAATAGAAGGGAAATAGGCTAAACCGACAGTCAAATGTTTTAAAATGTGGTTGCTATGGGATTGAAATCTGTTTCTTTGCGTGTCCAGGAGTTGACAAGTTCCCGTATAAGAAACCTTTATTTTAAAACTGATAAACAATTAACAAGGGATATCTCAAAAAACAGTCAACTTAAAAAAAAATGTCTATAACATAAATTATCTATATGTTTTATTGACATGTACATTTTGGTGTAGTAAGGTATTGTCTCTTATGGTTTACCAGTTATGCGAAATTCATCCAGAATAAAGAGTTTTCAGAAGTTATTCCCAGAAAGTTCAAGATATACAGGGGGTAGACAAAATAATGGAAACACTCCAGTTTCAGACATATTATTAGAAGAGGTTGCCTACCCTGAAGTTCTAATTAGATCTGCATTCTTTTGTTTGTGAGTACAAAGTGGATATAGTAGAACTGTTTTCCAGCATTATTATTGTTTCAGGTGTGCTGCAAGTGTAAACCATTGGACAATGAAAGACCTTTCTGATTTTCAAAGAGGGCAAATTGTTGGTGCCCGGCTAGCAGGAGCTACAGTGACTCAAACTGCCAATCTATTAAATATTGCAAGAAGTACAGTTTCTAAGGTTATGTCAGCATACTTGTCAAAAGGTAAAACATCTTCTGCAAAAAGTAACAGTGGCCGCAAACAGAAGTTAAACGACAGAGACAGGAGAGCCTTAAAGAAGATTGTATTAAGAAATCGTAAAACTACTGCAGATAAAGTGACAGCAGAACTGAATACATGTGTCAGTCAACCTGCTTCTACCAGAACTGTGAGGAGAGAGCTTCACAAGTTCGGATTACATGGCAGAGTAGCAATTGCCAAACCACTAATCACACAGACTAATGCAACAAAGCGAAAACAATGGTGCCATGAACATAAGACCTGGACAGTTGATGACTGGAAACATGTGATATGGTCTGATGAATCATCATTCACACTTTTCCCTACCACTGGCAGAGTATATGTTAGGAGAACACCTAAAGAAGCTTATGATCCTGACTGTTTAATGCCTACTGTTAAGCATGGTGGTGGGTCAGTCATGGTTTGGGCTGCAATATCTTGGTTTTCTGTAGGTCCTATCATAACACTGACTGGTAAAGTGACTGCTAATGTCTATAAGGGAATTCTTGGGGACCATGTGCACTCTATGGTGCAAACATTGTTTCCTGCAAGCAATGCAATATTCCAAGATGACAATGCACCTGTTCATACTGCTGGATGTGTAGCAGAGTGGTTTGAAGAGCATGAAGATGAAGTTAAACATCTTCCATGGCCAGCTCAATCCCCAGATCTGAACATTATTGAGCCCATGTGGGATGAATTGGAAAGAAGAGTGAGGGCGAGATTTCCTCCTCCTTCATCCCTTAAGGAGCTTGAAACTATTATTCATGATGAGTGGTATAAAATACCTCTAGTAACAATTCATGCACTGTATGGATCAATTCCACGAAGGATTGAAGCTGTTTTGAAAGCAAATGGTGGAGCAACACCATATTAATAAAGTGTTTGTTCATTTCAAGAGGTGTTTCCATTATTTTGTCTACCCCCTGTACGTTTTATTTGCTGTGAAAATTTCTTAAATGACGATATTTTAATCAATGTCGTTAGAGCCATTTTTAAGAAAATAAAAATTATCGAAAATTTTTCCATGTAAAGAGTAGTTGGGAAACGGGGTATTTTCTTGAAAATCGCATCCTTGAAAGATACTGAACTTAAACATCTATGGTATTTAACGGACTTTTCGTTTTTGAGACCCGTTATTCTGGATCAATTTTTCTGAATTCTGCATAACGGGTAAACCTAAGAGATAGACAGAAAGTACCACTCAAAAATGCACATCTCCTTACACACGCAATTTATGACATGTACCTACATTTTCTTCGTGGAGTTGACCGATTTCCAGGAATTCCTTTTTATTGGTTTCAGTTTTAAAATACAACTTTTCCCAAACGGGATCTCCTGGCCATGAAAAAAAAAAAAAAAAAAAAAAAAGTACACATTTGACTATCGCTTTAGCCTGATATTTTCTTTTGTTTCTATTCTATTTAAAAGAAAATAAGCAATAGGATCATTTGTGCTAATGTTTATCTCTATTAGCATGATGTAGATAGAAGAGTATTGTATAGCAGTAGTTTGTATATGTAACAGGTAGAGAAAGTTACGTGAATGGAACACATCAGATTTCTTTTTACCATTACTTTTGTCATTTGAAGGCCAATTCTCATTTAGTGCTGTGATCCATTGGCAATGTGAAGAAGCTCTGAACTTAGATCTTCATTCTGTGGAGACAAATAAATAGGATTGTACTTTTTACTTTCTCTACATAGTGTATAGAGAAGGTATTGTATCCACTCAAAAATTCGATACCGAGATTTCACCAGAAATACATATTTTAGGGTGCCTGTATGCAAAATAAGCATTTTCAAAAAAAGGTCCGCGTGTGTGTGTGTGTGTGTGTGTGTGTGTGTGTGTGTGAACACGATAACTCAAAAACGAAAAGTTGATAAAATACCAAACTTGGTATTTAAGTTTAGTATCTTCCAAGGATTCGACACGAAGATTTTGAGAAAAATCCTCCCCACCCTAAACTACCCTTTACACGAAAATTTTGATTTTCTCAAAAATGGCTCTAACGATTTTGATTAAAATATCGTATATTAAAGATATCTACCTGGCAAATAAAATGTTTACCTTGAATTTTCTGGGAATAGCCTCTAAAAGCCACTTTATTCTGGATGAATTTTACGGAATTTTTCATAACTGCTAAACCCTAAGAGATAGTCAAAAACTTATCACACAAAAATGTAAGCACGTTAAAACACGCAATTTATGTAAGGTACATTTTGTTCGTGGAATTGATCGATTTTGAGATATTGCTTGTTTTTGGTTTCAGCTTTTAAAAACTTATACTTTTCCCATACAGTATTTTGTCAACTCCTGTCCATACAAACAATGGACCAGTACATCTTCCACTGTACAGTCGTATAGTTTTGTTTGTTTCAGATGACGATTGCCAGGATCATATCAGCGCCCCAGCAGTATATGAATTTCCTCCCTCAGTTGTTCCATTAACTGCCAAAAAAATCTGATTCACATGACTTTCTCTACATATCCGTGAAAAATTATTTTTAATAAGCTTATTCTTCTATCACTTCATGCTAATCGATATAAACATTAGCAGAACTGGTCTGATACACTAGGCTAAACAGACAGTCAAATGTTTTAAAATGTGGTTGCTATGGGATTGAACACGGTTTCTTTGCGTTGACAAGCTCCAATATGAGAAAGCTGAAGTATTTGTAAGGAAATGCTAAACCGTTTCTCCATTACCCAGCCTCCATCCCTTACGTTGTTCTAGCACTCTGTGTAACACTGTTGCTCCACTGCTAAACCTGAATTAATGTTCTAGTGGTATCAAACCAATACGAGACGGACTATTTCAGGATCTGGTGGCGGTGTGTTTTCCAGTCACTCAGGCGAAATGATTCCGTTATCCTCCTCTTGAATGCAAACCAATACGAGATTGGCTCATCCAGAACTGGTGTGGAATAGATCATAAGTGGTATCCGGGAAACATGCGAATCAGATGAGAAACGCAATGCTATGCTGGCTTGTTGCCATGGTAGCTCAGTGGTAGAGCAACTGGCTAGAGACCGGGAGATCCGTGGTTCAAATCCCGGCTAGGGCATTGACTTTTTACTTTCTATAGCCCCGTATGTACAATGTACACAGGGATAGAGAAGGTATTGCACTCCACCCAAACATTCGATACCGAGATTTCATCGGAAATATATGTTTTAGGGTCCCCTGAATCCAAAAAAAAAGCATTTTCAGAAAAAGGTCCGTGTGTGTGTCCGTGTGTCTGTGAACACGATAACTCAAAAACGAAAAGTCGGTAAAATACCAAACTTGGTATTTAAATTTAGTATCTTCCAGGGATGCGACACGAAAATTTTGAGAAAAATCCCCCCCAAACTACCCTTTACATGGAAAAATTTTCGAAAATTTTGATTTTCCTAAAAATGGCTCTAACGATTTTGATTAAAATATGGCATAGTAAAGATATTTACCTGACCAATAAAATGTATATCTTGAATTTTCTGGTAATGGCCTCTGAAGACTACTTTATTCTGGATGAATTTTAGGGAATTGTGCATTACTGCTAAACCCTAAGAGATGGTCAAAAACTTATCACACAAAAAATGTAGAGCACGTTAAAACACGCAATTTATGTCATATACATTTTTTTCGTTGAGTTGACCATTTTTAAGATATTCTTACTTTTTCGTTTCTGCTTAGAAAAACATATTATCATACGGGAATTTAACTCCTGCCCATACAAACAAAGGAACTTCGGTTACATAGCAATCAGCTTTTGGCTATCATTTTAACCTATGGTACTCTCTCATTTCGCTTCTACTTACAAGCAACCAAATAATAAGACTATTTCTGCTAATTTTTCTCAATTAGCATGAAGTAAATAGAAGCATAAGTTTTTTAACTACAAGTTGTTGCAGAGATGTAGAGAAAGTCATGTGAATGGTACACATCAGATTTTTTTTTTGTTTAATGCAATTCCTGTCCTGCATACGGCTTGTGTGAAGCAACAATTAATTTAATACCAACTGACCTACTTGGCTATAGTATGAATCCTGGGATTTAAAGTACTTACAACATTGTAAGTCGCCATTGGGGTTGTCATCTCAAAATAATTTGATAACACCTTGTGATTTACCGGGAAGTATGCGAGTTAGTTATGCAGCATGTTGCCATGGTAGCTCAGTGGTAGAGCAACCGGCTAGAGACAGGGAGATCCCGGCTATGGCATTGAATTTTTCAGTCTGACTCTACCTATCTGCTAACATTAAATGACCAAAACACTAAAAGCATTGACACGTGTCTGTGCACTGCTCTCAAAATGTCAACTCGCTGGGAGGGAAACAAAACGATTACGAACCACATACACATTGCAGCTTTTTGGACACACTACATACTGTAAAACTAATGCCCTGTTGCCTTAATCGAAAATTGAGTTGCGCTGCGTGTTCTTGCTCAGCATATAAATTACGTGAAGTTGTGCAAGTTGCATGTATTGTCTTACTTAACCGGAGCTAAGCGACAACACAGTATGCATACTCGATAACGTGTAACAGAGATACGAATGTGCTCCTTATTCTGCGCGCACATCCCCACATTCACTGAATTCTTGCACATTCTTTCATCAAGACATCGCTCAGAGTATTGGAAATGCTTTCTTTACAACCAAGGAATTTCTTAATTGTGTAAAAATGTTTGGTAATATTGGATTATAGTCTCTACAAAATATAAATTGCATGAAAAACTGGTATTTCATATATAACGTTTACTTCTACTTGTTCTAGCATGTATGTACAATGTACATAGTAGATAGATAAGGTGTTATAATCCACCCAAAAATTAGATATCCAATTTCACCGGAAATATATTTTGAGATCCCCTGAAACCAAAAATAGCATTTTTAGGAAAATGTCTAAGTGCGTGCGTGTGTGTGTGTGTGTGTGTTTGTGTGCGTGTGTTTTGGACAGCATAACTCAAAAATCAGATGTGTTCCATTCACATGGCTTTCTCTGCATCTCTGCAACAAATTATTCTTATGCTTCTATTTACTTCATACTAATCGAGAAAAAATAAGCAGAAAGAGTCTTATTAATTGCTTCCTTGTAAGTAGAAGCAAAATAAGGGAGTACGATAGGTTAAAGTGATAGTCAAAAGCTGGTTGCTATGTGACTGAATCTCCTTTGTTTGTATGGACAGGAGTTCACAAAGTCCTGTGTGAGAAAAGTGCAAGTTTTTTAAAGCAGAAACCAAAAACAAGGAACATCTTCACGAAAAAAATCATATAACGTAAATTGTGTTTTAAAGTGCTCTACATATTTTGTGAGGTAAGTTTTCCTCCATCTCTTACGGTTTAGCAGTTATGTAAAATTCCGTAAAATTCATCGGGAATAAAATCGTTTACGGAGGATATTCCCAGAAAATGCAAGATATAATTTTATTTGTCAGGTAAATAACTTTAATATATAATATTTTAATAAAAATCTTTAGAGCCTGTTTTGATAAAATCAAAATTTTTGAAAAACAGCTCCATGTAAAGGGTAGTTTTGGGGGGGTATTTTTCTCAAAATCTTGAGTTTTTGAGTTATCGTGTTCACAGACACACGGACCCACACACACACACACTCACACGGACCTATGTGTGAAAGTGCTTTTTACTTTCTCTATACGCACTATGTATATACTGTATAGAGAATGTATTGCACTCCACCCAAAAATTCGATACCGAGATTTCACCTGAAATATATGTTTTAGGGTCCACTTTATCAAAAAAAAAACATTTTCGGAAAAAGGTCCGTCTGTGTGTGTGTCCGTGAACACGATAACTCAAAAACGAAAAGTCGGTAAAATACCAAATTTAATATTTAAGTTTAGTATCTTCCAGGGATGCAACACGAAGTTCTTGAGAAAAATCCCCCCCACCCCAAGCTACCCTTTACATGGAACTTTTTTCGAAAATTTTGATGTTCTCAAAAATGGCTGTAACGTTTTTTTTATTAAAATATCGTATATTAAAGATATATACCTGACAAGTAAGATGTATATCTTTAATTTTCTGGAAATAACCTCTGTAGAGTATTTTATTCTGGATGAATTTTACCGAATTTTGAATAACTGCTAAACTGTAAGATATGGACAAAAACGTACTAGATGTAGAGCACTTAAAACACACAATTTATGTTATATACATTTTTTTCGTGTATTTTTGGTTTCAGCTTTGAAAAATTATACTTTTCTCACACAGGACTTTTGTCAACTCCTGTCCATACAAAAGAACATCAGTCACATAGCAACCAGCTTTTGACTATCACTTTAAACTATGGTACTCCCTTATTTCGCTTCTACTTACTAGGAAGCGAGTAATAAGACTATTTCTGTTAATTTTTTCGATTAGCATGAAGTAAATAGAACAATAAGCTTTTTAACAAGAATTTGTTACAGAGTTATAGAGAAAGGCATGTGAATGGAAAACATAACATTTTTTTGGTTACAGGTGACCCTAAAACATATTTCCGGTGAAATCTCGGCATGGAATACAATACCTTCTCTATACAATATGTACATAGTACGTGTAGAGAAAGTAAAAAGGAAAAAACCGTTAAAAACCAAACTTGGTATATAACCTTAGTGTCTTCGAAGGATGCGACACGAAGATTTTCAAGAAAATCCCTTCACCACAAACTACATTTTACATGGAAAAAACATTGAAAAGTTTGTTTTTCTAAATAATGACAAACGATTTTGATTAAAATACCGTGTATTAAAGAAGATAGTTCCATCATAAATAAACATATCTTGAATTTTCTGGGAACAGCTTCTGAAGAGCTCTTTATTCTGGATGAGTTTTGCAGAATTTTGCGTAACGTAGGAGACAAAAACATACTGCACATAAGATGTAAATCTCGTAAAAATACATAATTTATGTCATATACATTTTTATGAGGAGCTCATTGTTCTGAGATATTCTTTTTTATTGGTTACAATTTTAAAGTACGTAAGCTTTTCTGCAACGAGAAGTGACGTTTCATTTTAAGAGATTGACCTATGATTTAGCCGAGTGTATTTCCCTTATGTCCCTTCTAGGCCGCGCCGTGGCCACTCTCTCTCACCTAGACGGGCCAGGGACGGTTTCCCGTAAACCAAAAGGTGATCTCAAATTATTTTGGGATGAAAACCCCAATGGCGACTTACAATATAGTAGGTACTTTAAGTCTCAGGGTTCATACTACAGCCAAGTATTATGGTTCAAATGCCGGCTATGGCATTGGATTTTTCACTCTAATTGATACACACTTCCGAACTTTGTGATATGATGAGTGATTTACATTCTTTTTGGTTCACATTTAACATTAGTTAGTGGTAAAGGATTCTGCTATTGCAATCTTCCTTCTGCCCAACCCGAGAACTTTGCCCAATTTTCTTTCTCTAGTAAAGCAATTAACGCAATAGCAACGGTTATTCATTGGGATAGACAGCATCGGAAATATGTATGTATGGAGCAACAGCAAATAGCGAGATTATTAATTTCTTTTATCACACAAGCCGTGTGTAGGACAGCAGTTGGATAGGTTGAGTTAGAGTGAAAAACCCAATGCCATAGCCGGTATTTGAACCATAATACTTGGCTGTAGTATGAACCCTGAGACTTAAAGTACCTACTGTATTGTAAGTCGCCATTGGGGTTGTCATCCCAAAATAATTTGAGATCACCTTGTGGTTCACGGGAAACATGCGAGTCAGTTGAAAAATTCGATGCTATGCCGGCATGTTGATATGGTAGCTCAGTGGTAGAGCAACCGGCTAGAGACCGGGAGATCCGTGGTTCAAATCCCGGCCGTGGCATTGAATTTTTCAGTGTGACTCTACCTATCCAGCGAGATGATTATTTTGAAACGTGTTAGAAGGGCATACTTATTTCGCATGCGTTCAGCAAAAGCCTTACTGCTTTACGCCACACGTTGCCCGCCCGCCTTTCTTGCAGCCTGGTCGCACATGCGCCATTGCCCATATTCAATCACTCCCTCGCTAGGTTCCCGCTACCGCTTCAGTGATCAAACATCCTTTTCTCTTTTCTCCCGCTTCCTTTACCCTTTGTCTTCTGCCCGCGCGTGCACTCTATCGCGCGCTCTAAAACAGAAGTTCAACATCCTTCCATAATGTGTAGAGCGTTATTATATGGGAGACAAAGTAATTAGGGAATGGAATCCTGGGGCGTCAAGGTAACAGATACCTCTTCAAGTAATTTCCCAAGCAATGATGAACTGGTGCAACAATGCTTCACTCCGACTAAGTTCTCATGAAATTACAACACTTAAACTTTTACCACACAGGTCAGGTTGCTTTACACAAATATGTTTCGGGGACTGCGCAGAGATGACATCACAAGTAAGGAATTTTTGCTATTTTGATATTAATTCAGCAGTGGCGACTTCTGTGTTAGAAAATATGTGAAAAATGCTGCATGCCAAAATAATATAAAAACAAGTAATAAATATTATATGACAGTTAGCATTACTCGCCCTACTTTTTCTAGAATGTCAATTCTGCTTTCGTTTAAGGAAACAAAAATCATCTTCTCCTCTACACTTGAAAGCTAGTGTATCAAAAATATTTAATTTATATAATTCGACCTCTTTCCTTATGCAAATTTGCAATAAATGAATTCGCTGCCCAGAAATTAACACCTTTTTTGTTCTGATTATTGCACGATAAGTGATTAGAATTGGTTCTAACAAAATGCACACTACATTTATTGGAAACACACAAGAAATGAGAATTTAATAAAAATAAAAAGAAGGCAATTTATTTGTATTCACAGTTCACGCTATTCATAGACTACCTACTTGCAATTACACATTACATCATATTTTATTTTGAATGAAACTATGTATGTATGTTGTATGTATGTATGTACAGTCATGGAAACAAGTATTCATACATCAGTGTTTATGTAGAAAAACTACATTTTTTATAACTAAAGTTAACATCCAGAGAAGTCATACGGTAAACTAACAGTATGATATTTCCTCCTGAATCTATACATATAAACGCATGACCTAAATTACTCCTCTTCAAAAAGTACACAAAACATTTGTACCAGCTGGCTTCTCACAACGAGGAAAAAAGTATTCATACACTCAAAGAAAATGATAGTTTAAATACAATACAATAACAAAAGTAATACTTAGTAGGCATTCCCGTTCTACGTATTACTTCTGTTAACCTCTTTGGCATGGAATGAACCAGGTTTCTTGTAGTCTCTAGGCAATATTTTACCATTCTTGCTGAAGACATTGTTTCAGAGCTGCCTTACTTCGTATGTCATGCTTTCGGACCATTCTTTCAAGGGTATCCCAAGATATTCAATTGGATTAAGGTCTGCACTCTGTGCTGGAAACTTGAGAACATGGGGAGCAGTGGGGAGTATGGTACAACAACCACAAACGAACAATTTCCGGCGTATGCTTAGGATCATTGTCTTGTTGAAAGTAGTAATCTATGCCTAAACTCAATTTATCAACACTCTTCTGCAGATTATTCTTTAGGATATTTAAAGATTGAAATCTATCCATGTTGCCTTCAACAAAAACAAGTTCCCCAACACCAGATGTAGCCATACATCCCCATACCATAATTCCTCCTCCACCATGCTTCTCTGTGGCTTGAAGGTGCTTAGGTTCAAGCTCAGAATTTGGTCTTCTCTACACCATCATTTACATCTGCCATCATTTACAAATACATTGAATTTACTTTGATCTATGAACAGTACCCTGTCCCAGAAACTCGTGTTCTTACTTAGATGCTCTCGAGCAAATTCAAGTCTTTCTTGTTCTTCTTGCTGACATATGATTTCTTTCTAGGTACCCTAGCTCCATAGCCTGCACTACTTAGAACATAGCGAACAGCCCTTGGTGTTATTTCCTTTCCGAACTGATCGTTAACATAGGCAGACAATGCAGAGGCTGTCAATTTAGGATCTTTTTTTTTTAGCATTCCTATTAACATATTCTTTTCCCTTTGCGTTAGCTTCTGTGGTCGTCCTCTTCTTTCGCTATTAATGATAGAATTTCTCTCTCTATATCGTGTTATTATGGACTGCACAGTTGCCCGGCTTCTTCCAATAACATCAGCAATGCTTGAAAATAATTTTCCCTTTTGATATTGAGAGCTAACTATCTGTCTTTCCTCTACAGTTGTTTCTTTACCTTTGCGGCCCATCTTTCTGTCGCACGGCATTCACTATGTAACAGAACCAACAAGCAGGAGGTGTAGCTTGCCACTGAAGGCCTTGCTTGCTGCAAACGGTTCGTTGGTGGTTTCTGTGTTTACATTTCTAGTGGTGTATGAATACTTTTTTCACTGTCAAATACAGCCAGCATTGGGATATCGTTTATTTCCTTGAGGTACGTTTGTTTAATACTCAAATCTTTGTTATCACGACAATATTTATTTCATGGGATGGCTTCTTACACAGAATCGTAGCGCTGTCATTTAATTTAATATGGAAATATCAGTGGTCAATTTCAATTGCAGTACTGTATGAATACTTATTTCCATGAATGTATGTATGTATGTATGTATGTATGTATGTATGTATGTATGTATGTATGTATGTTCATGCATGTGTGTGTGTATATATAATTCTTCTGTGCGTGTGTATGTGACTGAACTCCTAAACGACTGGACCGATTTTAATGACATTTTTTGTGTGTGTTCCAGTGGATTCGAGAATGGTTTAGATTCTCAGTTCGGTTCAATGAAAATTGTTTATTTAATTAATTTTTTATTTATAAATTGTTGTTGATTTTGGAATGTTTTAGATTGGATCCGGCAGACTGCGCTACAATCGCAGTATCGAATATTCAATAATATTTTATTCCAATTCCAGTTTTTCCCGACAGGTGGTGCTACGATCAAATTCAGGAAAATATTTTATAGCTTCGTGTTATTATTGTGTTACAAAAAAAAAAAAAAGTGTGCTAATTGAAATATTACAATAAGATTCCATTAATGTTTCAAGAGTTTTAAGGTGTGCATAAAAAACTATACATTTTTCAAATTCAGTGTGGAATTGATGTGAGTACTTTGTATAATTTTGTATCAAATTCACACGTGCGTTAATTAACAGCCACCCTAACCTACAAAAAAGTTTTAAATTTTCGAATTAAAGACGTGACTACACGACAACGTCTTTCGGGTCCTGACTCATCTAAAGCTCTTGTGTTATATCTGCAAGTTGCTACCTGAGGGTGCTAGAGAAATACACAACTTCACTTCCAGACAGGTAATCACGACGTTAACATGTCAACCATTCCAGGTGAGAAACACTGAACCCGACCTACTAGAATACACCATCTACTACAAAGTAATTAGACCCTGATCTGAAATGTTTATGTGGCTGTTTTTGCCCCTTCAGAACCTCGTGGAAGCACCTTCTGCTGCTATATTACATGCTTGTGTAAGACTTGCACAGGGATTTGCCGCCATTCCTCGTGCAACGTGTCAGGAAGTTGGCCACATCTCCAGAGACCTCACTCGTCCCAAAGGTGCTCAATGGCATTGAGGTCAGGACTCTGTGCAGGCCAGTTCAACCGTTGAACACCACTGTCTGCATACCACTGCACAGTAGCCACCGAAACATTCTCACCCTGAAAATAACAAGGGTCCATTCATAAAAACGCCACAGTGTACGGAGCATTTCGTTATCCAGAATAGTACAGTTTAGTGTCCCACGAACAACCACCAGTGGTCCCACGCCATACCATCATTCCACACCATCAAATTTCCTGGTAGGCACTATACACTCAGGCAAAAGCCGTTCCCCGGATATCCGCCACACCCATACACGTCCATCTAGACTTGTCACTCCATAGAGCCGATTTCCACTGCTCTACTGTCCAGTTTCGATGGTCCAAACACCAGTTGAGTCTCTGGGCGCCTTATGTGCTGCTGTTCTTCCGGAATATCCGAGTTGGTGGGCCTCTCTCTGTTCGCAATGTTTCAATGGAAACAGACACGTTGCCGCCGCTTGAAACTCCTGTTTGGTGGTAGCTATCGGTTGCGCCTTCTTCTTGACAATTTCATGTTTTAGGGTTCTGCGATCTCTGTTGGTCAGAATTTTCGGCCGCCCTGATCGTTCACCATTATCAGATGTCCATCGAACTTTCCACTTACGTAGGACGAATGCCACTGTTGATTTGGGCCTGTGAAACACAGGGCTATTATTAAGTGCTCTTATCAAAGTCTGATAGCTCTACACCAGCGCCATCTCGTTCTCAACTGGTTCTCTTGCTCTCTGCACACTACTTGCTATCTGCTGCAACCATAGATGCCACAACAGTCAAATGAACTACAATCATGGGTGCCAATTACTTTTTGGTAGATAGTGTATTTCCCTTCTGGAAGCTTGAGCTGTTGCGGTCTCCCCTCCCATACGCTTGCCATCGAAGTCAGGATACCAAAGAGTAGAAAAAGAAAGTTGGTAACTCGAATACTACATGGACTAAACATTTCACAACAATTGACAAGTTTTATTGGTGCATCAAATACGCTATTTAAATCAAATTAAAAATGAAGTAGGCGAGATATACTGTTTATTTAGTTCACCTTGCTGGCTAGCTCTGTAATTAAGGTATGTTCGGGTTAGTATAGAACACGAATACTTATTAAACTCTCACTTAACACAACATTATATAAACTGAAATTTCAACACAAATTATCTAACAAAAAATCTAATTTGTTCCATTCACAAGACTTTCTCAACATCGCTGTAACAAATTATTATTGCATAGCATATTCTTCTATCTCTTCTATCTACTATGATAATCGAGATAGATTTTAGCAGAAATTGTCTTAATTACTTGCTTCCTTGTAAGTACAAGGAAATAAGTGAATACACTAGGCTGAAACGAATGTCAAATCTTTTAAAAGCTGGTTGCCACGTGGATGAAATCCGTTTCTATGCAGGACCAGCAGTTTACAACTTTCCGTGTGAGAAAAGTTTAAGTATTTTAAATCTGAAAAAAATAACAAGAAGTATCGCAGAAATAGTCAATTCCACGACAAAAAACTTATATGACATAAAGTGTATGTTTTAACTTCAACTACGTTTTTGTCTATCTCTTACGGTTTCACAGTTACGAAAAAATTAGAAAAATTCATCCAGAATAAAGAGGTGTTTAGAGGCTATTCCCAGAAATTTCAAGATATATATACTTTATTTGCAATATAAATAGCTTTAATTTTAATCAAAAACGTTACAGCCATTTTTGACAAAATCAAATTTTCGATTTTTTCCCCTGTAAACGGTAGTTTGGGGTGGGGAAAATGTTCTCAAAATCTTCGTGTTGCATCCCTGAAAGATACTTAAGTCAAATACCAAGTTTGGTATTTTACCGACTTTTCGTTTTTGAGTTATCGTGTTCACAGATACACGTACCTTTTTCTAAAACATGTTTTTTTATACAGAGCACCCTAAAACGTGTATTTCGGGTGAAATCTCGGTATCGAATTTTTGGGTGCAATACAATACCTTCTCTATAGACTATGCACATAGTACATGTAGAAAAAGTAAAAAGTGGTTATTTTCAAACTATTGTAAACATCTATGACACAAAAAGCAGTCAATTACCTATATCGTTTGTACGAGACTAGTTCAACAATGCCGAATTTCAAATTATACGTTATGTTTTGTTTTTTTTTTTTTTTTGTTTGTTTGTTATGTAGATTCTTGTTTGAAGAATCTAAACAGGAAATTAAGAACCTCTCTTTTGAAGCAGCACCGTAAAGTGAACTCTTTGAAGAAACAAATAAGGAAGACTGCCAGCTAACAGAGATTTGAACTCAAGACTCCTGAATGAGTGACGGACCCACTACTCCCACACCACAGAGGTGCACTTTACACCATCAGTTGTTTTTTAAGTTAATGTCCCTATATTACTAAACAAGTTCAAGAGGGCAAATGAAACAACAGGATAAAAAAAAAAAAAAAAAAAAAAAAAAAAAAAAAAAAAAACTGATGTACACGCACTTGATTTTCTCTAGTTGCTCTGCAAACTTCTTACAAAAGGTTATTCTTCTTTCTACACAATGCTAATCCAGATTAACATTATCAGAATGTTCTTATTACTTAGTTCCTTATAAGTATGCGCTATACTAAAGTGATAGTCAAATGTTTTAAAAGCTGTCGTTATGCGATTGTCATGGCAAATCGCTTCTTTGCTTGGCCAGGAGTAGAACAAAAGAAAAACGGACACTTCCTGTCTGAGAAAAATATAAGTACTTCGCAATTAAAACCAATAATAAGGAATATCTCGGAAACGGTTAACTTCACAAAAAGAACGTAGAGGACAAAAATCTCCGCTGCAGCGCTGCGATCGCAGTTCCGTACATGCGCGGTATCAAGGAGAAGAAACGTGCGCCATTTTGAGATCGCTGTCAGCCACATACGATGCTTGTTTACAATGTCGGTGTTGATTGAAAATCCCGCCGCTTGCGAAATCAGATCTGTGATTCGTTTTCTGAAAGCTAGGAAAGTGAAACCAATTGAAATTTATCGGCAAATTTGCGAAGTTTACGGACAAAATTCGATGAGTGATTCAGGGGTGAGAAGATGGGTCCGACAGTTCAATGAAGGACGTAGTGAAGTGCACGACAACGCACGACCACACACTGCAAATGTGCCGAAAAACCTCCTACAGGGATTTGGCTGGGTGTGTTTGACCATCCTCCGTAAAGCCCTGACCTCGCTCCTAGCGACTTTCATCTGTTCTTACATCTCAAGTCTTTCCTTGGCGGTCAACACTTCAACAATGACGAAGAGCTGAAAGAAAATGTTTCCAAATTTTTGAAGACGCAGGCGGCAAACTTCTATGAAGAAGATATACAAAAACTTGTGCCACGCTATGACAAATGCCTGCAAAATTTCGGCAGTTACGTGGAAAAGTAGTTTAAGAGTTGTAGAATTTTGTGCAATAAATAATTATTCTGTATCTGTACACAATTTAATTTTATTACCAAACGAACTTACTTTCTGGACGTACCTCGTATTTTAAAACTGAAACTAATAACAAGGAATATGTTGACAACACTCAACTGCACGAAAAAAAAGTATATGACATAAATTGTGTATTTTAATGAGATCTACATTTTTGCTGTAGTAAGTGTTTGTCTATCTCTTACTTTAGTAGTTAAACAAAATTCAGTAAAATTCATCCATAATAAACAGGTCTTCAGAAGTTATTCCCAGAAAATTAAAGATATACATTTTATTTGTGAGGGAAATATCTTTAATATACGATATTTTAATCAAAATCGATAGTCTTTTTTGAGAAAATCAAAACTTTCGAAATTTTTTCCATGTAAAGGGTAGTTGGTGGTGGGGGAATTTTCTTAAAAATCGTTGCATCCTTGGAATATACTGAACTTAAATACCAAGTTTAGCGCGCGCGCGCACGCGCACACACACACACACATGGTGTGAAAATTTTGGGTGCAATACACTACGTTCTCTATGCACTGTGTACACCAGTTGGAACAGTAGAAGATTACTGTGTTCGGCAGTTAGGATGCCCTGCAGGATGCAGCAGGATTCTGAGACGGCAGCTTTCTGGGGAAAGAGGATTACAAGGTAGCTACTTAGTACAAGAGAAGCCTTTAAAAGTGAAAGTAGCTAGTCCATTATCGTGTTAGTTGTGCATAAGATATCATCTTCTAAAAAGCGTGCAATAGGCTTGTTACAAGGCGTATCGGCAAGTGACTGCCTTCTAAGGAGGAAAAACGTGGCCATTACGTCATTTACCGAGGAGAGTTCATGCCATTTCATTAACAGGGAGTGGGCTTATTTTCCAGACACAGGAAGCCGCTCTCCAGTGCTCCATCAGTGACGTTACATCTCTTCGCATTTGCAGAAGTATACGCTTAAATTAGAGATTGACATTATTATGGCTGAGCAAAATATTACGTAGCCCTCTACATTTCTATAACAAATTATTGTTAAAAAGCTTATTATTCTATCTACTTCATGCTAAGCAAGAAAAACATTACCAGAAATTGTCTTTTTATTTAGTTCCTTGTAGGTAGAAGCTGGATAAGGGAATACACTAGGCTAAAACGATAGTCAAATATTTTAAAAGCTGGTTGCCATGTGGATGAAATACGTTTCTAGGCAGGGCCAGAGCTTACAACTTTCGTATAAGAAAAGTTTAAGTATTTTAAACCTAAAAGAAATATCAAGGAATTTCTCAGAAATGGTCAATTCCACAAATTGCGTCTTTTGATGCGATCTACATTTTTTGTGTGGTAAGTTTCAGTCTAACTCTTACGATTTACCAGTTACACAAAATCCATTCAGAATAAAAAGGTCTTTTGAGGCTATTCCCATAAAATCCAAGACATATATTTTATTTGCCATACAAATATCTTTAATATACGGTATTTTAATCAAAATCATTAAAGCCATTTTCAAAATATTCGAAATTTTTTCCATATAAAGGGTAGTTTGGGGTTGAGAGGTTTTTCTCAAAATCTTCGTGTCGCATCCCTGGAAGAATCTTAAATTAAATACCAAGTTTGTTATTTTACCGACTTTTCGTTTTTGAGTAATCGTGTTCACGGACACACACGGATCATTTTCTAAAAATATTTTTTTATACAGCGGACCCTAAAACGTTTATTTCCGGTGAAATCTCGATATCGAATTTCTGGGTGCATTACATAATGTTGTCTACACACAATGTACATAGTACGTGAAGAGAAAGTAAAAATGGTTCTTGTGCCGCAGCAAAGACAATAATTATAGCGCTAAATAATTTACTGTTATTCGTAACTTTCTGGAGTTTTACTCTCTCTAGCACGTGTGAAGGTGTCTTTTGTGTTCTACCCAAAAACTCGATACAGAGATTATCAACGGAAATACATGTCCCCTGAATTAAAAAAATCTTATGTGTTCCATTCACATGACTTTCTCTACATCTCTGCAACAAATTATTGTTAAAAAGCTTATGCTTCTATTTACTTCATATTAATCGAGAAAAAATTAGCAGAAATAGTCTTTTTACTTGCTTCCTTGTTAGTAGAAGCGAAATAAGGGAGTACCATAGGTTAAAGTGATAGTCAAAAGCTAGTTGCTATGTGACTGAAGTTCCTTTGTTTGTATGGACACGAGTTCACAAAACCCTGTATAAGAAAAGTATGATTTTTATAGCTGAAACCAAAAACAAGGAATATCTAAAAAAAAACAATCAACTCCACGGAAAAAATGTATATAACATAAATTGTATGTTTTAAAGTGCTCTACATTTGTTGTGCGGTAGGTTTTTGTCCATCTCTTACGGTTTAGCACTTATGCAAAATTCCGTAAAATTCACTCAGAATAAAGTAGTCTTCAGAGGCTATTCCCAAAATTTCAAAATATACATTTTATTTATCAGGTAAATATCTTTAATATACGATATTTAAATAAAAATCGTTAAATCCACTTTCTAGAAAATCAAAGTTTTCGAAAAAAGTTCCATGTAAAGGGTAGTTTGGAGTGGGGGGATTTTTCTCAACATTTTCGTGTCGCATCCCCGGAAGATACTAAACTTAAATACCAAGTTTGGTATATTACCGACTTTTAGTTTTTGAGTTATCGTGTTCAAAGACACACGGACCTTTTTCTGAAAATAATTTTTTTGGATACAGGGGACCCTAAAACATATATTTCCGGTGAAATCTCGGTATCGTATTTTTTGGTGGAGTGCAATACATTCTCTATACACTATGCACATAGTGCGAATAGAGAAAGTAAAAAAATATAATTTGTGCATAAAATAAAGAAAACAAATGAATATAGAATTATTATAGAGTAAGGCATAAGCTTCCCGCTGATTAACAAGAGAATAAAGCAACATGACGAGGAACAATAGGCTCTATTTACGGAGTTCCTTCATTCTTAGATTAACATGTTTACTTTTTCTCCACGTATTATGTATATACCTGCATTCCAACCAAAAATTCGATACCGAGATTTCACCAAAAATACAGGGTCCCCTGTATAAAAAAAAAAAAATCAGAAAAAGGTCTGCATCCGTTTCTGTGAACACGATATATGAAAAACGAAAAGTCAGCAAAATACCGAACTTGGTATTTAAGTTTAGTATCTTCCAGAGATGAGACACGAAGATTTTCAGAAATATCCACCCTCCCCATACTACCCTTTACATGGAAAAAATTTCGAAAATGTTGATTTTCTCAATAATGGCGCTAACGATGTTGATTAAAATACCGTATATTAAAGATATTTATATGGAAAATAAAATTTATAACTGGAATTTTCTGGGAATAGCCTCGAAAGAACTTTTTATTGCTGATTTTGCTCAACTGGTAAACCGTAGACAAACAAAACATGTAGATCACGTCAAAACACACAATTCGTGTCACATACGTTTGTTTCGTTGAATTGACCATTTCTGATATATTCGTTGTTATTAGTTTTTTTTCCATACGGAAAATTGTAAACAAACTGCATCGAAACGGATTTCATCCAAAGGTAACCGGCTTTTAAAAGAGTTGACTATCATTTTAGTTTAGTGTATTCGCTTATTTTCCTTCTACTTACAAGGAAGCGAGTAATTACGATAATCGTGATAAGCAATTAATCATACAGTAGATAGAAGATTATGTGTTACAGCGATGTAGAGAAAGTCATGTGAATGGAACACATCAGATATTTGTATTACAAGGTGATACATAAACTTCTAGTCCAAACATAACCCCAATATTAAAGTCAAAGAATAAGGTGGAGCGGCGCGTGCAGACTTTAACATGCACGCGTTCTTTCTTGGAAGGAAATATCGACCTCCGTGTTTAGGGTCAACCGAAGAGGCCCATAAAATCAGAAGAGGAAGAACATTTCAATAACCTCAAGGAAGAAACGTCGGATTCTACATATACCAGGTGGAGCAACAGCTCCGTATTTCACTTGTGTAAGATAACTCTTCGTGCGTTTAAAGAACTGCAGAGCTTAATGGGGCAAATTCATCCAAACACCGCTCCTGTTTCATATCAACGGAAAGTGAGAGAATCGCGTTGATTGAGAGCACTCCCCAGTTTGTACTAGAGTCGTGTTCTCGTATAAAGGAACAATGCCGACAGCTCGAAAAGGTCAACATGTTTCCCACTTCATTACAGGGATTTTATTTTTCAGAGAATAAAATCATATTTTAGATTGACAATTAATTAAAACGTTTTTATTCCAGCTATCAATATCCACCAAAAGCAAATTTTTTTTTGGACTACCTCCTTGGTCGAGTGGTTAGCGAGCTGACTTCTCACCCGGAGGACCCGGGTTCGTATCCCAGCTGCGGCAGGGAATTTTTCTTTAACCAGAATTGTTCCCTATCTCCACAGTGGAAATGTGAATGCGTTTGTCTGAGGAAAATAAAACGATTTAAACCCAACGTAAAGAACCTACAGACAACGAATTGTTTCTAATGCAAAGCACTTGATATGACCTTAGATGTTAAAAGGGGTCTATATAAATGAAAAAAAATCTGATGTGTTCCATTCACATGACTTTCTCTACATCTTTGCAACAAACTATTGTTAAAAAGCTAATGCTTCTATTTACTTCATGCTAATGGAAAAAAAAAAAAAAAAAGCAGAAAAACACTTTATTACTTGCTTCCTTGGATGTAGAAGGAAAATGAGGGAGTACCATAGGTTAAAGTGATAGTCAAAGGCTGGTTGCTATGTTACTGAAGTGCCTTCGTTTGTATGGACACGAGTTGACAAATTCCTGTAAAGCTGAAACCAAAAACAAGGAATATCTCGAAAATAATTTCCAAAAAAAAATATATAGTATAAATTGTGTGTTTTAATGTGCTCTACATTTTTTGTGTGGTAATGTTTTGTCTATTTCTTACGGTTTACCAGTTATACAAAATTCCGTAAAATGCATCCAGAATAAAGTAGCCTTTAGAGGCTATTCCCAGAAAATTCAAGATATACATATTATTTGTCAGGTAAATATATTTAATATAGGATATTTTAATCAAAATCGTTACAGCCATTTTTGTGAAAAACAAAATTTACAACAACAAAAAAATGCATGTAAAGGGTAGCTGGGGGTGGGGAAATCTTCTTCAAAACCTTCGTGTCGCACTCTTGGAAGATACCAAACCTAAATACCAACTTTGCTTTTTAACGGACTTTTCGTTTTTGAGCTATGGTGACCATAGACACACACACACACATACATGGACATTTTTCTAAAAATGCTTTTTTGGATTTAAGGGGTCTCAAAACATATATTTCAGATGAAATCTCGGTATCAAATTTTAGGGTGCAATTCAATACCTTCTCCATTGCATTCCATCCAGAAATTCGATACTGAGATTTCACTGAAAATGTGCGTTTTGTGGTCCCCTGTATAAAAAAAAATCAGAAAAAGGTCCGCGTGTGTGTGGCCAAGAACACGTTAACTCAAATCCGAAAAGTCGGTAAAATACCAAACTTGGTATTTATGCTTAGTACCTTCCAGGGATGCAACTCGAATATTTTGAGAATAATCCACCCACCCCATACTATCCTTTACATGGAACACATTTCGAAAATTCTCAAAAATGCATGTAACGATTTTGATCAAAATACTGTATACTAGGGTCGGCTGACAACTCCCGGGCCTCTCAATAAAAACAGCATTAATTTTTTTTTTTTTTTGCTTTGTTTCTCAACATAATCTCCAGAAATACTAATACATTTGTCATATCGGTGTTCTAATTTAATTAAACCATCTCTGTAGTGCGATTTATCAAGGTCCTCAAAATAGCTGTTTACCGCATGAAACATCGTTGCTGTGAAGTCTTCGTCCTCCAAGACACTTATTGAGGTTTGGGAACAGATAGTAGTCACTGGCGAATAGGGTGGATGTTCAAACAATTCCACCTTTAATTCACACATTTTCCCCATTGTAATGACTGAACGATGGGTCCGAGGATTGTCGTGATGAAACATTATTTTTTTTGCAAATGAGATCTTTTTCTTTTCACCTCGTCACTCAAATGTTGCAGTAAGTTTGCGCAGTAGTCACCAAGATACTTTTACCCTCTACCCTTTTGCCTGGCGCAATCCACTGGTTTGACTGTGATTTACTTTCTGGAGTGTAGTGATGTATCTAAGTTTCATCCACGGTAATAATCGTCTCAAACATTCACTGGGAGCTCCACATTCTTAACAGAAACAGTTTTTCTTTGCAACTTTTCTCAGGTGTCAAGAAACGCGGCACAGACCTTGTGAAAGCCCAAAACATTACTTAAAATATTAACTGCACGTTCTTTTGGTTTGTTTACAGCCTCTGCTATCTCAACAACTTTAATCTGCGGTATTTCGGTATTAAACGATGCATTTTTTCATCACTTGTCCCATTTTAAACTCTGCAACCCCCTTTTAATCATTGAATATGACGGGGCAGAGTCTTTCAATGTACTGTCCATTTCCTGCTTGATTTCTTTAGACGAATGGAGGTATTTAATCACGGCTCGTTTTTCCAAATCCTCCATTTTCGTGAAAACTCTGAAGTTGTCTTGTTAAAATACTGTAATTCGAAAACTAAACAAGTTATTGACGATGAATACAACCTAGTTTAGAGTTAAACTATACGATGCTACCGTCTAACTGGCCTAGTGTCTGGCCCGGGACTTATCAGCCGTATTATGGTTATTTATTATATAGAGAGTTTATCCATGAGCAGAACAATTTAAACCGCGACCTGCAGGGAAACGTTTAAGTTCTACGAGTGGATAATAGAGATTTGTCCACTTGTATAACATATTATTTTATACTACAGATACGATAAATTAATGACAAATATTCAGTAATGATTTTACAACAGATAGTAATGAATTAAGTAAGGAATAAGACATTAAACTGCGGCGTTCTTTTAGTTATAAAATATGGTAGGCTATGTATGAATACTAATTTTGTTTTTATTGCTGCTAGTTTCAAACTGATGAAGTTTACGATGAACGTTGAAAACTTTAATATATCGGTTCCAAATGATATATTAAATAAAGAAAAATAAGTAGTTGAGGTTTTACTACCGTCGACTTCAGGAAATTATACGAAACAGAGTTTCAGCAATTTATGGATTAGCAGATACGAAGAAATGTTCAGAGCATTAATGAAGAACTGATTCTTGCTTATTTTATCTTTCTTTCAGAAAGTTGCAAGTCGTCTTCTCTGTGGAGCAAACATTCTATGTTAATATCAACATTAAAAGTGTTCGAAGACCTAGATATATCAAGATTTTGCAAGGTGTTGGCTTTTCTTAAAGTAAGTAATGTAGTTAAAGAATAAAGTGTTGCTGTTAAAAGGTTATAGAAAATTTGTAGTTATGAACCATTTATTTATTTACTTTATTCCACTCGTTACCAGAGCAACGAGTGAATTTTGTTTACTTTATCCCACCCGTTGCGCTAATAACTATCACTTTGATTTAAAGTCCAAGTTTTCTTATGCCGTTTCTGTATAACATGGTGTCTATTATAAGTATCTGTAGAATAAAATATATTTATACAGCAAATAAAATGTATATCTTGAATTTTCTGGGAAAAGCCTTTATTCTGAATGAATTTTGTTGAATTTTGTTGGTAACCCGTAAAAGCTACACAAAAAATGTAGATCACGTTAAAACACACAATTTATGTCAATTTCTTTTGTTTCCTTTTTTTTTTTTTTTCGTTGAACTGACCATTTCTGAGATATTCCTTGTTATTCAGATTTAAAATATTTAAGACTTTTTTCAGGAGTCGTAAACTCCTGGCCCTGCAGAGAAACGGATTTCATCCACATGATAACCGGCTTTTAAAACATTTGACTATCGTTTTAGCCTCGTGTATTCCCTTATTTTCCTCCTACTTACAAGGAAGCAAGTTTATCTCGAATATCATAACGTATATAGATGAATATTGTTTATTAACAATAATTTGTTATAGCGATGTACAGAAAGTAAATGGAACACGTCAGATTTTGTGAAATTTATCCGAAAGAACGCACTTGTCTGAGCAAAAATACTGGGCAACCAATCCATTATCTTTTATTACATGCCGATGATGGTGGTGTGGGCGGTAGCCACATATGCTGCGATGGGAACGCATTATCTCCGCCGTTATAAGATTACACACTGGACGCGAGAAAGTCACGCTTTGGTTTGGCAGGTTATCCGTCGCTATTATAGACCCGAGATAGAGTTTGCCATTTGGGTCCTCTCTTAGTTAAGGCATAACTGGGAATTCATTTCAACTTTTATGTTCAGAGGATGCGTACTACTATGTTGCAAATATTTTGATATTTACTAAAGAGAAATAAAATGTTCCATGTGCAGGGTGCGGGGATTTTCTTGAAAGATACTGAACTTAAATTCTAAGTTTGGTATTTAGTCGACTTCGTTTTGGAGCTATGCTGCCTTATTGACACACAAGCGCCCGCACACGCACCCACCCCCACACCCACAGAGAGAGAGAGAGAGAGAGAGAGAGAGAGAGAGAGAGACGTGTTTCTAAATGTGTGTATTTTTTTTTACTTTCTCTAGCCCGTATGTACAATGTACATAGTGGACAGAGAAAGTATTGCATTCCACCCAAAATTCGAAGTCGAAATTTCACCGGAAGTATATATTTTTGGGTCCCCTTGACTCCGAAGAAAGCATTTTTAAAAAAACCTGATGTGTTACACTCACATGACTTTCTCTAGCTGTTCTACAAACTTCATACATAAGATTCTTCTTCTTTCTGCACTTTGCTAATCGAGGTACTCATTAGCACAACGTTCTTATTACTTAGTACCGTATAAGTAGCAAGAAAATAAGGGAATACACTAGGCTAAACCAATTGTCAACTGTTTTAAAAGCTGTCGTTATACGATTGTCATTACAAATCGCTTCTTTTCTTGGCCAGGAGTAGAACAAAAGAAAAACGGACACTCCCGTCTGAGAAAGTATAAGTACTTCACAACTGAAACTAATAACAATAAATACCTCGAAAACGGTAAGCTCCACGAGAAAAATGTATATGACATAAGTTGTGTATTTTAACAAGACCTTAATTTTTTGTATAGTAAGTTTTTTTCTATCTCTTACGGTTTACTAGTTATGCCAAATTAAGCAAAATTCATCCAGAATAAACAGGTCTTCAGAAGCTATTCCAGAAAATTCAAGATATACATTGTATTTGTTAGGTAAATATCTTTAATATATGATATTTTAATCAAAATCGTTAGCCATTTTTAAGAAAATAAAAAAATTCGAAAAAAGTTCCATGTAAAGGTTAGTTTGGGGTGGGGGGATTTTTCTCAAAATCTACGAGTCGCATCCCTGGAAGATACTAAACTTAAATACCAAGTTTGGTGCTTTAACGACTTTTCGTTTTTGAGTTATCGTGTTCACAGACACACGGACACACACACGGACCTTTTTCTGAAAATGCTTTTTTTGGATACAGGGGGTCCTAAAACAGGTATTTCCGGTAAAATCTTGGTATCGAATTTTTGGGTGGAATACAATACTTGTCTATCCCTATGTACATTGTGCATATGGGGCTAGAGAAAGTAAAAACGGTTCATGTGTGTGTGAGTGGATGTGTTATAGCATAGCTCAAAAACGAAAAGACCGTTAAATACCAAACTTAGTATATAGGTTACTTATCTTCCAAGGATGCCACACGAAGATTTAAAAAAAAAATCCCCCCACCATAAACTACTCTTTAGATAGAAACATTTTCGGAGATTTTGATTTTCTAAGAAATGCCTCTAACGATTGTGATTAAAATCCCGTATATTAAGTGGAGTGCAATAACTGCTCTATACACTATGTACATAGTACGTGTTGAGAAAGTAAAAATTAAACAGCCCACATCATATGAAAAATCGACAGACGAAAACAAAACCGCAACGAAATTCTATCTTCAAAAAAAGTAACCAAGGAGTAGAAAACACAAAATGATGGAAAAGACGTGTTTCTGCTAATAGATTTAGTAATTTCCTATTCCATTCCGTCTACACATACCAAAATTCAACTAGACTATTCGAAGGAATTCAAGGCATATATTTTGTTCAAGTCAGTTTATAATTAATTAAACTACATTTACATCAAAATCATTGGAACCATTCTGGAAAAATTCTTATATGTTCCAATGACATGAGTTATTGGCCTCGCACATAAATAACATTTTCGACAATTATCCGGAATCAGCTATTAAATGATGGATATTTCTTCCTAGAAAAGCTTCGCGGCTGTAAGAATTAGGTTTAACCATGAAGTTCTTGAGGCAAACTATTTATATTCAGCACCTTCGTTCTACGAGGGTCGTTATTTTTTTTCAACCTCCGATAGGCTAAAACTAAAAGACAAGTTAATAGAAAACAATTATTTTATTACTGAAAGTTTTGTACACTTATGGTTACTTTTCAACGTAATCACTGAAAAGATTGAGATATTTATCGTACCTGTGCACAAGCTTTGCAATACCCACTTCCAAAAATGTTGCCGTCAATGATTTCAAATGAGCACTGACGTTGTTTTGAAGATCTTCGTTGGTTTGAAAGTGCTGCCCTCCTAGCCACGTCTTCAGTTCAGGGAAAAGGTGAAAGTCGCTGGGTGCCAGGTCAGGACGGTACGGCGGATGATTGAAAATGTCCCATTGAAATTGTTCAAGGAGCCGATGGGTTGTGCCTGCAGTGTGTGGACGAGCGTTGTCATGGATCAACACAATTCCTGAAGTCGGCATTCCTCTTCGTTTTTTTGAATGGCTCGTCGCAAACGTCGTTAAGTACGAAGATTTTCAAAATAACCTCAATACTCATTTGAAATCATTGGCGACAACATTTTTTGAAGCGGGTATTGCAAAGCTTGTGTACAGGTGCGCTAAATGTCTCAATATTTTCGGTGATTATGTTGAAAAGTAACCATAAGTGTACAAATTTTTTAGTATTAAAATAATTGATTTCTATAAACTTTATCTTTTATCGGAGGTTGGAAAAAAAAGGCCATCGTACGTTAGATTGCTACAGAATTAAAGGAGTATGGAAACGCCTAGAACTACAGCACATTATTTGTGATAAACTGAATGAAAATATTATGCATATTTTCTCACTCTGCTGATTTAAAATTTGCACGGTGCCCTGGTCGTTGTATTGATCTTAAAACTCCATTGTCTTCACAAGCCAGCGCCATAAACAGCTGCAATACTTTCTCTATACGTATTCTAAACAAGGCTATCAAAATTTTAAGGGGACCCGTTAAGGTATACAATGACATTGTTAAAATTTAAGCTTTCGAGGAACATTTTCTCAGAAACTATTTATTGTATCTACTTCAAATTTTTACAGTACACTATATGGACTTTTGTACACACTTAAACATGTTTTTTTTTTTTTTGTTTGTTTTGTTTTTGGGTAGAGTATTCATTTGAAGAGTAAATACTTATTTTGCAGTAGTCAATTTTTTCATTAAAATATCTTACTAATCACTTCGAAATTTCAAAACTATACATAATTTTTAAAAAAATGGACCTGCTAAAATGTATATCATTTATATAAACACAATGCCTGAAAGTATGAGCTTTCTATGTCTAACAGTTTCTGAGAAAATGTTTCTTATGTATCAAAAAATTTAGTTTTGAGATATCGAGCTTCAAAGTTAGAACTAACTTTTCAGTACATTCCAGCACCATAGGAGGGATTGTTAGGGTTATGAAGAACACCTGATAATATTTGAATATTTATTATTTTATTAGTACTGTTTTCATTAACATGTTTCAATAAATCTTTATATTCATCTCCATACTTCTGCAGTTTTTT
This sequence comes from Hymenopus coronatus, assembly GCA_030762935.1. Taxonomy (NCBI): domain Eukaryota; kingdom Metazoa; phylum Arthropoda; class Insecta; order Mantodea; family Hymenopodidae; genus Hymenopus; species Hymenopus coronatus. The sequence goes on along the minus strand of CM060881.1, from coordinate 168,689,404 downwards.
TTAGAACTGTTGGTCTTTATTCGCTTGGGGATCCAGGTTTCGTAATATATTATTCAGGAGCTTTCATGTAGTTGTTTATAAGATTTTAGTTGTTTCCGTCTCTATTATTCATTATGGCGATGGCTGCCAACATTAGTACAAATAATGCCGCGATATGTCAAGCTGTAGTACATACTGACATCTAAGGGCTTTGAAACTATTGTAAATTTGTAATCACAGAGGAAGAAATGCGATTCTATAGCAGTTTCTGTGGATTACGGGTGTGTGCTTTAGCAATGCTTTACTTCAAGAATTGCTTATAGAAGTTCTCTGGTGTTTGTTTAAATGAGCTGATTATAGTAGTATGTATGTGTAAACAGAGACATTTTCGTGTAAGTTTTAGTAATTTCCACTGTTTCGTTAGGTATAGGTTTGTGTGTGTGTGTGTGTGTGTGTGTGTGTGTGTGTGTGTGTGTGTGTGTGTATGTAAATGGATATTTGTAATTTATTTCTAGCATTTAAAAAAAGATCATGCTCGCTTCGCTCGCATGCGCTCGGTTAGCTCTAGGTTAGTGTGTGTGTGTAAATAAACCATTTTCGTGTAATTTGATTTTAGTAATTTCCACTGTTTTTATCAAAGCATGCGAAGGTCGCATGCGCTCTGTTAGCTCTAAGTTAGTGTTTGTGTGTGCAAATAAATTTGATTTTCGGGTAATTTGTTTTTATTAATTTCTCGGTTATCTCTAGGTTAATGCGTGTGTGTGTGTGTGTGTGTGTGTGTGTGTGTAAATAAACTTATTTTCATGTAATTTGAGTTTAATAGTTTCCACTGCATTTATCAAAGCATGCTCACGTGCGCTCGGAGTCAGTGTACGTGTAAATAACTGATTTTCGTGAATTTGCCTTTAATAACTTCACTGCTTGCACTAAGGTATGCGAACGAAAGCAGCAATCTCAGTATTATGTTAGGTTTAAGTTAGTGTGTAAATTAATGTATTATTATTATTATTATTATTATTATTATTATTATTATTATTATTATTATTATTATTATTTGTAGTTAATTTTAGGCACCTCCAGTGGTTTCGCCAAAGCAACCGAGCAGCACATGCTTAATAGATCAGAAGACTCGCGGACTTCATGAAAAAAATAGGTTGGTAGTGTAGTTGTGCGTTCGTAAAAATTACAAAATGGAGTATGTTGTTTACATTTTGCGTGGAGTGTTGTGTGGGTGGGACACAGCAACTCAAAGTGGTGACATTTATACATGTGAAGTCTTATTGTTCAGGTTAGTGTTTTCTGGACGTCCTGCGGAACCTTTACACTTCACATCATTACTATTACTTATAGCTACTTATCACTGTTTATCTCACATCCATATGTGGATCTCTAATATCAACATTATTTTCAGTGATAACTTTTGGTTTTCCAACATTATTCCGCTTTCTGAAAACCCTATTACTGTGTCATGGCATTGAAAACAAATTGAACAACATATTCACAATCACACCAATAGCAAATTAAGATGTTTACACAAAACAGACTGGTTAGGTTAGGTTGCCATGATAAATCAGTAACCAGTGTTACTAAAAATCGGTATGGCCATTTCAAAAATTTCCCACATTTCCTTCCTAAAAAATCTGATGTTACACTCACATGACTTTCTCTAGCTGCTCTACAAACCTCCTACAAAAGATTATTCTTCTTTGTACACAATGCTAATCGAGATAAATATTAGCAGAATGTTATTACTTAGTTCCTAAAAAGTAGAAGAGAATAAGGGAATGCGCTATGCTAAAATGATTGTAAAATAAGAGGCTATTCCCCAAAAATTCGAGATATACATTTTATTTCGGACATAAATAGCTTTAATATACGGGATTTTAATCAAAATTGTTAGAGTCATCTTTAAGAAAATCAAAATTTTCGAAATTAGTTCCATGTAAAGGTAGTTTTTAGTATTTTTTTTTTTTTTAATCTTCCTGTCGCATCCTTGGAAGATACTAAACCTAAATACCAAATTTGGTATTTTACCGTCTTTTGGGGCTATGCTGTCCACAGACACACAGACAGGCAGACAGACAGACAGACAGACAGACACACACACACGGACTTTTTTTTAAAATTCTTTTTTCGGACTCAGGGAACCCCGAAACATATATTTCCGGTGAAATCTCGGTATCGACTTTTTGGGTGTATTACAATACCTTCTCAATCCCTATGTACATTGTACATATGGGGCTAGAGAAAGTACAAAAGGGAACTTTAAATATACTAATTCCGTTCATAGCAAAAACAAATATCAATAAAAGGACCGACCACGCCCACCAAATGCAACCCCTTGGTAAATATTCTATAAAAATCCTTAGAATAGTGATATCAAGATAAAAATTGAAGTATTTTACCCAGAATTTTTTTTTTTTTTTTTTTTTTTTTTTTTTTTTTTTACATTTTTAAACACACAAAAAAAATCTGATGTGTTCCATTAACATTACTTTCTCTACATCTCTGCAACAAATTATTGTTAAAAAGTTTATGTTTCTAATTACTTCAGGCTAATAAGGAAAAAATTAGCAGAAATAGTCTCATTACTGCTTGTAAGTAGGAGCGAAATAAGAGAGTACCATAGGTTAAAGTGACAGTCAAAAGCTGGTTGCTATGTGATTGAAGTTCCTTTGTTTGGACAAAAGTTTGCAAATTCCGGTATGAGAAAAGTATACATTTTTTAAAGCTGAAACAAAGAAAGAAAGAAAAAAAAAATCAACTCCACGAAAAAAATGTATATGACATAAATTGTGTGTTTTAACGTGCTCTACATTTTTGTCTGGTAAGGTTTAGTCCATCTCTTACGGTTTAGAAGTTATACAAAATTTGTAAAATTAATCCAGAATAAAGTACTCTTCAGAAGTACTCTTCAGAAAAAATCAAGATATACATTTTGTCATGTAAATATTTTAAATATAACACATTTTAATCAAAATCGTTAGAGCCATTTTTGAGAAAATAAAAATTTTCGAAAATTTTTCCCTATAAAGGGTATTTGGGAGTGGGGGGAATTTTCTTGAAAATCTTCGTGTCGCATCCTTGGAAGATACCAAACGTATATAGCAAGAATGGTATTTAACAGTCTTTTGGTTTTTGAGCTATGCTGTCCGCAGACACACACGTGGACCTTTTTCTGAAAAAGGTTTTTTTTTTTTTTTGGATTCAAGGGAACCCAAAACATGTATTTCCCGTGAAGTTTCGGTATCGAATTTTTGGGTGGAATGCAATACCTTCTCTGTACAGTATGTACATAGTATGTGTAGATAAAGTACAAAAACGATTTTTATTCCTATTTGCCTTACCGTGTCCCTTTAAATAAAACATGAAGTAAATGTGGCTATTGGTCCGTAATGCTAGATCTTACTTCAACTTGCATGGGATGAGTAATGACGCTAAAAATTGAATTTTGCAGACAATTATACACTTATTCCACCATTTTCTAAAAGGAGGCAAGCATATAAACGTCCATGCTTGTTTGCAATATGCAGGAAAGAGAAACAATCCAGTCACGTGTTTCCCCACTGGATGTAGGGCAGGGCTATTTACTTCGCCACAAAATTAAGCTAGTTGCTGAGAAATAGATTAAAATAATAGATTATAAGTAAATGATTTTAATCCTAGAATTCTTAACGTAAGAGATATTCTTCCGAAAAATCTTGTGTGTTCCATTCACATGATTTTCTCTACATCTCTGCAATTAATTATTGTTAAAAAGATTATGCTTGTACTCGTTTCACGCTAATAGAGAAAAAATTAGCAGAAATAGTCTTATTACCTGTTTCTTTATAAGTAGAAGCGAAATAAGGGAGTACAATAGGTTAAAGTGACAGTCGAAAGCTGGTTGCTATGTGGCTGAAGTTTCTTTATTGGTATGGACAAGAGTTGACAAATTCCTGTATGAGAAAAGTATGCTTTTCAAAGCTAAAACCAAAAACAAGAATATCTGAAATATGTCACTCCAGAAAAAAAAAAATGTATATAACTTAAATTGTGTGCTTTAACGTACTCTACATTTTTGTGTGATAAGTTTTTATCTCTCTTACGGTTTAGCAGTTACACAAAATTCCGTAAAATTCATCTAGAATAAAATAGTTTTCAGAAGCTATTCCCAGAAAATTCAAAATATACATTTCTTTTGTCAGGTAAATATCTTTAATATACGACATTTTAATCAAAATCGTTAGCCATTTTTTGGAAAAATAAAAATGTTCGAAAAAAAAAGTTCCATGTAAAGGGTAGTTGCGGTGGATGAATTTTCTTGAAAATCTTAGTGTAGCATCTTTGCAAGATACCTGGTTAGGTATTTAACGGTCTTTTCGTTTTTGAGCTGTCCTACCTACAGACAGACACGGGCCATTTTGTAAAAATGCTTTTTTTTGGATTCAGGGGACCCAAAACACGTATTTGCGGTGAAATCTCGGTATGGAATTTTTGGGTGCAATACGATACCTTCTCTATCCAGATGTAATCTCGCGTGGCGGTAATTGCATGTGAAAGCTGCATGCTAAAGGTGCACTTCTCGCACGTTTAAAGCCCTTTCCTGTCAAGCTGTGTTAGTGTACAGCAGCTCCTCGTGTAACGCTATCAACGTGGAAGAGAATTTCCAGTCACGTAGCCGCCTGTTGCAGCGATTTTCTTGCGCTTGCTCAAGTGTCTGCAGGTTTAATGCTCCAAAATTCATGTCTTTTCCCTGCGACCGCATGCAGCTTCACAAACGAGAGAGGAATCAACCCGCATATGCAATTTCAAGTTTACACTCAATGTGGAATAATTACTTTCTCTACAGGTACTATGTACATAGTGTATAGAGAAACTATTGCACTCCACCAACAAATTCAATACCGAGATTTCACCGGAAATACATGTTTTAGGGTCCCCTGTATACATTTTCAGAAAAGGTCCAAGTGTGACCATGTGTTCGTGAACACGATAACTAAAAAACAAAAAGTCGGTAAAATACCAAACTTGGTATTTAAGTTTAGAATCTTCCAGGAATGCGACACGAAGATTTTGAGAAAAATCCCCCACCCCAAACTACCTTTTACATGGAATTTTTTCGAAAATTTTTATTTTCTCAAAAATGGCTGAACGATTTTGATTAAAATAGCATATATTAAATATATTTACCTGAAAAATGTATATCTTGAATTTTCTGGGAATAGCCTCTGAAGACTACTTGATTCTGGATTAACTTTACGCAATTTTGCATATCTGCTAAACCATAAGAGATGCACAAAAACTTACCACACAAAAAATGTAGAGCACGTTAAAACACACAATTTATGTTAAAATAAGAACTGAAGCTTTCCTGGAGACGTATTAATTCAAAATCTTCTCGGGCTTCTAACCAGGTAAAAACTTGGTTTGACACCAACGTTTCGAAGAAGTGCATCTTCCTCGTCTTCAGGGTGAACTGATGGATTGATTTTTTTTTATTTATTTATTTATTTTTTCTTTTTTTTGGAAAGGGGAGACAGTAAGAGAGTTGGAAGGTAGAAAGAATGGCTTATCTCGCCATTGGGTGAAGTGCGGGAGGAAATAGGATAGGAAGAGTGAGTGGGGGATAACGGAGTTCCACAATAGCACCTCCGTGATTAGCGGTAAGTTGATGTTGCTGCAGCCCAGCTGCAGCAAGGAAATGTGGCTTGACTAGTCTATAAACATGGCCGGAAGGCCCTGAGTATAGCGCTAGGGAGTCTTGGTGAGTTTTCAGTATTGATGTCTGGTGTTTCGGGTGTGTGTGTAACGGCTTGATTTGTTGGTGGAAAGGCCCTGAAGAATCTGTCGCTGAAGAATCATGATCTCGTTTGTGATTCCTGTGAACGCTTCTTCCAGGTGGAAAAAGCGTGTCGGTAATTTCGCTTGTTGAGCATGGTGGCATTGGTTGGCCTCCAAGATCCTGGTGTTAACGTGTGAATGTCTTGTAGCAGGGTGTGGAGGACGTTGAGCTCCAGTAGGAGCTCAGACGTGTCCTACGTTTTGTTCTGGGATTTGGCCTCTGTGTCTTGAAGGTTGGTTGTAGGAGTGGTGTGGGAGTTTGTGATGGCTGCGGTGATGGCAGTCAGCGCTTCTTCCAGCATATTCAGTCGGCCGCTGATGAGCAGGATCTCTGAGTGCAGGTCCTGCACGGCGTCCTTAACAGTGCTGTCGGATGGCGCTGGTGGTAGTGGCGGCAGGCAGGTGATGGATAGTGTTGATGACTTCAGTCTGCGTCGAGGTGGTGGTTGTTGTCCTCTCAGTTTCGGCTACTTGCGGGGACTGGTATTTATAAGAGCTGGAATGAAGCTAACATCTGATTGGTTCGCGTCATATTATGTTTTGTTTTTTTTTTTTCCGTGGAGGGGAAAAATGCATTACGCATTCAACCCCCAGCCGAGGTGCAATGGCTGGGAGGATATGTGGGACTCTCCGCTTCCTCATGCGGCATACCCACTAAAAAAAACCCTCCACGTTATATCACGTAGATTGTTGAGATGATCGTGGCTTTGCGCGGTCCCGCAAATGCACCCGCGTTAATAAGTGAAAAGTAGGATGCTGCCGCACGTTGTGAAAGGTTGTGTCTAGGCTGACAGCCATGAAACCTGACTGCAGCATAGGGAATAAAGGTGATGTTAGAAAGGAATTAAAGGGTGGAAGTAGAGGAGAGATGTGGACGAAGAATTCTTACTGAATCTGTCTATTGCGGTAGTGTTCAGCGAAGCTCCGATGTGTCTTCCAGGTGGTCGACTCCTGAAGGCCCGCTGTCGGTGCGTGCCCCTCAACCTGAGCAGGAAGAGGAGCGGTGATGTTCTGCTGTTTACGGAGTCGAAACATGTCAGCAGCGTGGAGAACTTGTTTCTGGCGAACCTGTTTCAGCTGCTCATGGAGGCCGTCTACCCGGGTGGATAGATCAGCTGCAGATACTTGAAGAGTGGAGGTGACTGCGGTGTTGGAAGTTTGAAGTTCAAGTAGCTTCTGAGTGATGTAACTGCACGTCTCTTCCAGAGCAGCTAAGCGAGCGCCGACGTTCAGGATCTACGCATGGAGGTCCTGAATGGCGTCTAGCGTCGCTGCGTCAGTTGAGGGTGCAGGTGGTGCGGCATCTGCGTGGGTAGTCTACGGTGGTGTGGTGCGGCAGGCAGGAGATGGTGAAGAGGTGCTGCTCCTTGGGTAGAGAGGGCACTGGGCTTGCCCGGTGAAGAGTCCTGTGCCACAACAGGTGGCACAGAATCGGCGGCGACGGCGGAGATCGTGCCCAGTGCACTCGGCGGTGTTGGTATTGGTACCACAGTAGTGGCACCTTAGCGGCGAAGAGCAGACTTCAGCTGTGTGACCGTAGGCACAGCAGCGTCGGCAGGGCCGATGGCGTTCCTGTCGGCTAGCCTCGACGACCAGATGTCGCCCTAATAAGGGCAACCCTGACGCCAAGGCAGCTTCCAGGTCATGGTCCTGTATCTCCAGACGGACGAGCGGCGTTGGCCCCCGGTCGCAGTATATGCTGGTGGCCCTCAAGCATGAAGGCCACCGCGACTGCACTGCGGTGAGCAGATGCCGGGTGCAAAGGTCCCGAGGGACCCCCCGTACCACGGCACTGAACCGGGCCGGCGGCGTCGTGGAGCTGGCTGGAGACATAGGTGGTGGCGGTGATGGCGGCAACTGCGGCTGCAGTTGCAGCGAGACTGCGGTGGCGGCCGGCGGCGAAGCAGGGCTTGCCGCGACCGGTGGCTTCGGAGATGCTACCTCCTCGGCGGCTGCCGGGGAAGAGGCGTTGGGTGCTGCCTTAGCGGCGGCGAGTCTACGCTGTCTCTTCTTAGCCATCCTCAAGAGTCGAAGAAGCTCCGAATCGTTATTATGACGACGACTGCAGGCTACCTCCACGTCTTCTGCCAGGTCAGGATAATACCTTCTACTGGCCGTGAAAGAGTGATAATTGGGGTAGGTAATCATGGAAAGAGGTTTGGGTTTGGAGTTGATTTTTTTTTCGGGTAATGAGGAAATGAGCTTTAGGAGGGAATGTTTAGCAGGAGAAAGGGTGTTATGTGATTTATGTGACTGTTGTATTTAGTTGCCTAGCAGAAGTCTGGGGCGTTTGTATGTCTCTCCGGGGTCGATGTCATACTCACCGAGTCCCCGGATGAGCGCATTGAAGCTGTAGGGGAGTTTGCCAAAGAAGGGCTTGGATAGCGATAGGATATGGTCTAGTACAGAAGGGAAATTTAGGTCCTTTTGGATGTTGGCGTTCGGAATGTAGTAGGGGGAGGAGGTTGCAATGCGCAGGTAACGGGGCTGGAGAACCTCTAGCTGTCGGAGGTGGGAGAGGGCGGCCACTCCCCACACTTGGCAGGAGTAGGTAAAGGTCGGCCTAATTATCTGCTTGTACAGTAGAAGCTTGTTGTTGAATGCCATTTTGGACTTCCTGTTGTACAGAGGGTACAACATGGCCATTCGTCTACTTGTACGATTGGCAACCTCCTGGACGTGATCCTTCCAGGTCAGCCTCATATCCAGTGTAACGCCCAGATATTTTACATTGGTCCTCCATTGTAGGTCCTCCCCGGCCAGCCGGATGGGTTGAACGTCCTGGGTCCTGCATCTGGAGAAGGTGATAGCTTGGCTCTTTTGTGGATGTATCTTTAATCTCCATTTGCTAAACCATGTTGTCCGGAGGTCGGCGTGTTCCTGGACTCTCCGGACCGCTAAGCGATGTTTGTTGGCAGAAGTTACTGCTGTGTCATCCGCAAAGAGGTACAGCGTGCAGCAAGGCATCTCAGGGAGGGTGTTGATATACAAGAGGAAAAGCGTGGGACCCAGGACGCTGCCCTGGGGTACTCCAACTCGGATAGGATGGGGGGAGGAAATGGCATCCTCGTAGCAGACCGAGAAGGTGCGTCCTTTCAGATAGGATTTGATTAAATGGATCAGGTATGGGGGTAAGCGGTAGTCGGGAGAGAAGCCCCTCGTGCTACACGCTGTCAAATGCCCTGGATACGTCCAGCAGTAATGCACAGACGTGGTGTCTGCGGTTAAAGTTCGTAATAATCTCGTCTACCATCCGAAGCAATTGGTGGACCGTGGAATGCGTGGGCCAGAATCCAAACTGCTCGGGCCTTAGGATGTTGAAGTCCTCCAGGGTGCTCCTCATCCGTGCGTTGACCACCTTTTCAAAGAGCTTGCTCAGCAACGGAAGCAGGCTGATAGGTCTATAGCTATTGGGATCTGCTGAGTCTTTGCCCGGTTTGCAGGCCGTGATTACTTTGGCGTACTTCCAACTTTCCGGGAAGTACGAGGTTTTGAGGATCCCATTGAAGAGGTGGACCAGGAGTCGTACCCAATTTTGTGGCAGAGCCTTTAGGGCAGCGTTGGCGATCCCATCAAACCCAGGAGCCTTGTACGCGGGTAGACGTCGTATATAGGTCTGAAGCTCCCCCGACGTGGTTTCCTCCAAGGTGGAGTAATCCACGGGCTGCCGGAGGAACTCAGTGACATAGGTGTGGACCTGATGGACGTGGTCCTGGCCAGCTGTATCCGCAGCTACAAAGGTCGATTCTAGGAATGTGGCCTGTAACTCTGCCTTTTCCCTGCCAGTTTGCGCTATGACTCCGCCATGTCTCAGGGGTAGAGTTGGAGGAGGTACACCCATGAGGACTTTTGTGGCTCTCCAAAGGGAGCTATCCTCAGGTTGGAGATGGCTGAGATGGGTTTCCCACCTGAGGTTGGCTAGGTCCCGTAGTTCAGTCCGGAGTTCTTGTTGGAGTCGTCGGAAGACCGCTCTGTCCTCTGGTGATCTGGTATACTGGAACCTTCTCCTGGCGCTTTTCTTTGTTCGTATAACATTACGAATTCTCTGGGGTAGCGGCTCAGTGTTATATTGGTGCAAAGTAGGTTTTGGAGATGCCACCTGTATCGCAGCAACCATTGCTTCTGTGGCAGTGTTCACCAGGTGAGCCACTTCTCGTGGCGTGCTGCAGGGGACCAAGTAAGGTTGAGTGCTGCTCAAGATCTGATTAAACACCTGCCAGTTTGTTCTGCGCGCTGAGAGAAGTGGGCGTGGTGGTCGGTAGGTGGCTTTGGAAGGGAAGGTAAGGAGAACCGGGTAGTGGTCCGAGGATAGGGCTGGGATAGTAAAGAGTTGTAGGCGGTGCCGCAGATTCTGTACCAGAGCGATGTCAAACCAATCTGGCGGTCTACGGTCACCAAAGTGAATGGTCGGGGAGTTTGGTGTATATACGGCTAGCGCTCTGCAGTTATACGGCTAATGTTTTGTGTTTGAGCACGCACCTGCTAGTAAATAAGCCTTGGAAGACTGCAGGTAGAGGATTAGGTGTTAAGGCTCTTTAACATCGGTGTCCATGCTGAACTTAGCTGTAGGCCAGACTCGCGATTTAGATTATTTGTTTCAGATGAGATCACTAAAGCTTCTTTTACTCTCCTTTCCCAGTAGTTCGAACACTTTGCCACTATCTTGGAGTTGGTAAAGTTAGCTCTGTGGCTTTGTTATATACAGTGTTCAGCCAGTCCAGATTTTTCGGGTTGCATAAGCCTTATTGATCTTTGGTGTTCAGAAACGCATGTGGCAATATTGCGTCCTGTTTGGCCAATGTACGCTGCGCTGCATTCGCAAGGAATGTGGTAGACACCAGGTACTCTTAGAGCTAAATTATCTTTAACTGGCCTGACCAAATTTTTGATATTAGGTGGTGGCTTATGGATGGTTTAGACATATTTGTAGAGTAGTCTACTAATCTTTCCCGAAAAATTGCCAGTAAACGGTATATAGCCCCATTAAAGCCTACACATTGTTTTCAGGTATGTAGATGATACATTTGTAATTTACATGGAACTTTTTTCGAAAAAAAAAAATTTTTCAAAAATGACTCTTAACGATTTTGATTATAATATCGTGGGTGGGTGGGTGAGTAGATGGGTGGATAGGTGGGTGGGTAGGTAGGCAGGAAGGCAGGCAGGTAGGTAGGTAGGCAGGTAGGTAGTATATATATTGAATTTTCTGGGAATAGTCTCTGAAGACTACCTTATTCTGGATGCATTTTACGGAATTTTGCATAACCGTAAGAGATGGACAAAACCTTACCCCACAAAAAATGAAGAGCATGTTAATTCACACGATTTAGGTTATATACATTTTTTTCGTGGAGTTGATCGTTTTTGAGACATTCCTTGTTTTTGACATTAGCTTTGAAAAACTTATACTTTTCTCATATGGGCATTTGTCAACTGCTGTTCGTTTTTGAGATATTGTAGTTTATTTGTTTCACATTTAAATAATTAAACTTTTCTGTCAGTCTTCTCCAGGCCATGCATAGAAACGGATTCCAGCCACATGGCAACCGGCTTTTAAAATAATTGACTATTTTAGTGTATTCCCTTCTACTTACAAGGAAGCAATTAATTAAGACAATTTCTATTATCAGTATATGGAAGATTACCAATAACACGTTACAGTGATGTAGAAAAATCATGTGAATGGAAGACATCAGATGTTTAGTCATATGAATACAATTATAACATTTCACTCTGTGTCTTTTGGCGGCTTCTAAACAGGATACATTTATTTCTTCTTCTTCTTAACCACCTGCTTAACCTCTTCAGCACTTACAACTTAATGCCGAGGGTAAGGTTGTTGAACAGCAAATCATGTATCCAGGGATGGGGTGTCAAAACTGGTGCTGATTTTTCAAAATGCGATAGAACGGAAATGTTCATAAAGTCTTGTACTCCTGTATTTTCATTTTTCAGCACCTCTAAATAACATTTTTATGTGGTTTGAAAATGCGATAAAATGCCAAATTGACTCAAAATGCGCAAATTATACTAAAATGCAATATAAATGGAAATCGCCGATTTTTTTAAAAAATTCTTTCTCTCTTTATTTTCCTCCAGAAATTGCATTTGATGAGTTTGTTGGAATGTTTATGGTTCTGACACACTTGTCCACCTTACTGATCTGGAATGCGGAACTAATTCCCTCATCTGTTTGTGAAATACATATTATAAATCTGAACTTGGCATACAGAAATAAATCAATTTCATAGTTATCAAATTTAAATAACAATCATATTTTACTATTAAGGAAAGAGACTCTACTTTATTTACAAGAATTTGTGCATAAATTTGAATACAAAAAATAAGAATAAAAAATCATGTCTTGAAATGAGGACGCTGGCCTTATGTATACATTGTTGACACATGAAGCTTACTGTGTATGTCAACAATATTTTATTATTTTGTCATTGTTGTGAGTATCGGTGTCATTGTTATGGTTGAGAGTTTAATTCCGGTTTTCTAATGTGTTAATGTCACATTAAAGCTTTTTCATGAGACAATGTCTGTTATCAGAATCAATTCAAGATGTATGTTTTTTTTTTTCAAAATGCTATAAAGTGTTAAATTGAAAATGTATTAATGCTGCAAAATGCTAAATGCAAACATCAAAATGCTAAAAATCACCACCCAATGCCTGGTATAAGCGTGAGCAAGTAGATTATATGAAATATAGGCGAAATGAATGATTAGTATGGCGATGATGGAGCATCTGTTGGAATGAATGGCGGGGGAAACCGGAGCACAGAGATAGAACTTCGTCCACCACAAATCCCATATGGAGTCCCCTGGGATTGAACCCAGGTGGGAGACAAGCTCTCAAACCACTACTAATTTTAATTTAAGGAGGAGTAAACGCATCCGCTTGTTCTATTGTCATGAAGAGGGGTCACAGAATTTGCTCTGAGCGTATAGTGCCGCAACTGTTTATTACGCGTTACGTATATGGTTAAGACTGTGTCTATATTTGCGTCTTACGTAAGTTACAAATTGTAGATATCAGCGCTGTTGGATCTGACGCGCCCAAAGGCGCAGCTGTGAGGCATTCCGCAGGCTGGACAAGAATTGGTAATAAATACTTTCTTGAAGAATCGAGGATGAAAGTTAAAAACATCTGTTCGGCCAAGAATCAAATCAGTGCTTTTGCGAGCTAACCAATAGTGCTAATTACCACCTTACGTGCGATTAAAAACAGAGGAAGACAAATACAGAAAAGAGAAAACTCAAACTAAAGGATTTCATGTAAAACCTGGTCAAGCAGACATCTGTGTAATTTTAAGGTACATCTCGTCAATATAGCATTATCTGTGAAAAAGATTCCAATATTTTTTTTATGATAATGCAGCACAACATGTAAGAAATTTCAGTATTTAATCGTGTTGAAAGTTAGTTTGCGAATTAATTTTACAGCCTTTGAAAGAATGTGCTATGCACGTACACACACATAATACACACACACGCACACACACACACACACACACATATATATATATACTTTCTCTACACGTACTATGTACATAATGTATAGAGAAGGTATTGTTAGTGCACCCGAGATTTTATCGGAAATATATGTTTTGGGTCTCCCTGAATCCAAAAAAGAATTTTTGGAAAAAGGTCCGTGAGCCTGAATATATATATATATATATATATATATATATATATATATATGTGTGTGTGTGTGTGTGTGTGTGTGTGTGGATAGCATAGCTCAAAACCGAAAAGACCGATAAATACCAAATTTGGTATTTAAGCCTGGTATCTTCCAAGGATGCGACACGAGGATTTAAAAAAAAAATCCCCTAACCCAAACTACCCTTTATATTGAAAAAAAATTCGAAAATTATGATTTTCTAAAAAATGGCTCTAAAGATTTTGATTAAAATCTCTTAGATTTAAGATATTTACATTACAAATAAATTGTATATCTAGAACTTTCTGGGAATAGCCTCTAGAGACCTCTTTATTCTGCATGATTTTTATTGAATTTTGCATAACCGGCAAACCGTGGGAAATAAACAAAAGCTTGCAACACAAAAGATGTAGATCACGATAAAACACACAATTTACAAAAAATATATTTTTTTTTCGTGGAGTTGATCGTTTTCTTTTTATTTTTTTTTTAGATATTCCTTGTTATTGGTTTCAGCTTTAAAAAACTTATACATTTCTCATACATTTGTCAACTCTTGTCCATACAAACAAAGGAAATTCAGTCACATAGCAACCAGCTTTTGACTATCACTTTATCCTATGCTACTGCCTTATTTCCCTTCTACTTACAAGGAAGCAAGTGTTTTATTCACATGACTTTCTCTACCTCTCTGTAACAAATTACAGTTAAAAAGCTTATTATCCTATCTGCTATATGCTAATCGAGTTAACATTAGCAGAAATGCTTTCTTGTAAGTAGAAGGGAAATAATGGAATTTACTAGGCTAAAACGATAGTCAAATCTTTTAAAAGGTGTAGTCTTGCGGTTGAAATCCGATTCTATGCAGAGCCAGGAGTTTACAAATTTCCGGGTGAGAAAAGTTTAAAGTATTTTATGTCTGAAACAAATAACAAGGAATATCTCAAAAATGGTAAATTCCACGAAAAAACAAAAAACAAACGTATATAAAATAAAGTGTGTGTTCTAGCGTGATCTACATTTTTGGTGTGGTAAGTTTCGGTCTATCTATTAGGGTTTACCAGTTACGGAAAACCCAGCAAAATTCACTAAGAATAAAGAGGTCTTCTGAAGGTATTCCCAGAAAATTCAAGATATTAATTTTCTTTGCCCATAAATATCTTTAATTTACTGCATTTAAATCAAAATCGTTACAACTATTTTTGAGAAAATCAAATTCTTTGAAACTTTTTCCATGTAAACGGTAGCCTGGGATGGAGGGGGGGGGGATTTTTCTCAACATTTTTGTATTGCATCTCTATAGTTACCAAACTAGGTCTTTAGAGGCTATTCCGAAAAAATTGAAGACATACATTTTATTTCTCACATAAATATTTTAAATATAAGAGACCTCTTTATTCTGGATGGTTTTTATTGAATTTTGCATAACTGGTAAACAGTAAGAGATAGACAAAAAGTATAGATCATGATAAAACACAATTTATGTCATATGAACTTTTTTCGTGGACTTGATCGTTTTTGAGATATTCCTTGTTATTAGTTTCAGGTTTGAAAATCTTATGCTTTTTATTTTTTCTTATGAACTATAGTGTATAG
Source organism: Hymenopus coronatus (assembly GCA_030762935.1). Classification (NCBI taxonomy): domain Eukaryota; kingdom Metazoa; phylum Arthropoda; class Insecta; order Mantodea; family Hymenopodidae; genus Hymenopus; species Hymenopus coronatus. The sequence continues at coordinate 168,674,337 of CM060881.1, read as the reverse complement.
AGAAGGTATTGCACTCCACCAAAAAATTCGATACCGAGATTTCACCGGAAATATAAGTTTTCGGGTCCCCTTTATCTAAAAAAAGTATTTTCAGAAAAAGGTCCGTGTGTGTGTCAGTGTGTCTGTGAACACGATAACTCAAAAACGAAAAGTCGGTAAAATACCAAACTTGGTAATTAAGTTTAGAATCTCCCAGGGATGCGACACGAAGATTTTGAGAAAAATCCCCCACCCCAAACTACCCTTTACATGGTACTTTTTTTCGAAAATTTTGAGTTTCTAAAAATGGCTCTAACGGATTTGATTAAAATATCGTATATTAAAGATATTTACCTGACACATAAAATCTATATTTTGAATTTTCTGGGAATAGCCTCTGAAGACTGCTTTATTCTGGATGAATTTTGCATAACTACTAAACCGTAAGAGATGGACAAAAACTTAACACACAAAAAATGTAGAGCACGTTAAAACACACAATTTATGTTATATACATTTTTTTCGTGGAGTTGATCGTTTTTGAGATATTCCTTTTTATTGGTTTCAGCTTTGAAAAACTTACTTTTCTCATACAGGAATTTGTCAACTCCTGTCCATACAAACAAAGGAACATCAGTCACATAGCAACCAGCTTTTGGCTTTCACTTTAACCTATGGTACTCCCTTATTTCGCTTCTACTTACAAGGAAGCAAGTAATAAGACTATTTCTGCAATTTTTTTTTTCACGATTAGCATGAAGTAAATAGAAGAATAAAGCTTTTAAAAATAGTTTGTGAATGGAACACATCAGATTTTTAAAGATTTAAAATCAGGTAGTTTTCCAAATAGATCGCCATAGCGTTATACTACACTAAGACTGTGCAAGATGCAATTTTGACGCTTGATTTAATTACTAACGGTTGATCAATGCAATTCCTTTCTCGTCAACTGAAGCCCAAGGGCGGGCAATCACAGTCTTTATTAATGACTTCATTACTCTCTACATGGGAAACAAGTTTCATCACTTGCATGAAGCATGGGCACTTCCAATCAGGTCTGTATTTAATCCTCATAGAAATCAATCAATTAAAGGGAATCAACCTGCGCTCCAGTTTTCCTTTGTTGCATTCTATGGGAGTGATTCTTATTTTGAGTAGCACCAAGAATGATCATTCTTAGCCTTTTTATTAGTGCTGCTTAAGGGGAGTCGAAATGGTTATTTTCAATTTTTTGCCCTTTCATGTCTTATATATGGAAAATTTAAATCTCCCGCTCATTTTAGTATAGCTTTTATAGAGGTACGCTAATTGTAAATACTTTGAAAATACTGTCGAAACTAATTTTGCGCAGTAGTTTTTACTTTCTCTACACGTACTATGTACATAGTCTATAGAGAAGGTATTGTAATGCACCCAAAAATTCGATACCGAGATTACACCGGAAATACCTGTTCTTGAGACCTGCTGAATCCCAAAAAAAATATTTTTGAAAAATGTCCGTGTGTCTGTCTGTTTGTGTGTGTGTGTATGTGTGTCTGTGGGCAGCATAGCTCAAAAAAGACCAAACTTGGTATCTTCCAAGGATGCGACACGAAGATTTTCAAGAACATCCCCTCACACACAACTACCCTTTACATGATTTTTTTTTTATTTTCTCAAAAATGGCTGTAACGATTTTGATTAAAATATCGTATATTAAAGATATTTACCTGACAAATAAAATTTATATTTTGAATTTTCTGGGAATAGCCTCTGAAGACTACTTTATTCTGGATGAATTTTGCATAACTGCTAAACTGTAAGAGAGGAACAAAAACTTACCATACAGAAAATGTAGAGCACATTAAAACACAGAAGTTATGATATATACAATTTTTCGAGAAATTGATCGTGTTTAAGGTATTCCTTACGTTTAGTTTCAACTTTGAAAAAAACTTATACTTCTCTCGTACAGGAATTTGTGAACTCCTATCAATACAAACAAAGGAACATCAGTGACAGCAACCAGCTTTTGACTATCACTTTAACCTATGGTACTCCCTTATTTCACTTCTACTTACAAGGAAGCAAGTAATAAGACTATTTCTACTATTTTTACTGATTAGCATGAAGTAAATAGAAGCATAAGCTCTTTAACAATGATTTGTTGCAGAGATGTAGAAAAAGTGAATGGAACACATCAGATTGTTTTAAGAACATTTTAGTAAACTCACTTGGTATAATACCAATAACTTTGTAAATATTAGTATTAGAGAAGAGAATTTTATTCTGATCGGATCAAACACACCCTTCATAAACCGTGGCTTCATGGTCGCATATCTGTATCGTGTTGAGGTTGGATATCAAGGGACGGTCTAGGTGTGCTATGGCAGCTTGATGACGCAAGTTACGGTGGGCACACACGGTAATATTTTGATTCCCTCTGTGAGAATGCGTTCTCTATTGATAATGTGTGGGCTGAGCTAGGCTCAGTAAACAGGCGAAGGACAAAAGATGGCTTCTGCACACAAGTTCAAAAAGCCTGGGCTTCTGTAACTTCTCGTTCACATTGCTGTATTTATTTTGTCTATGCCCCAAAGATTGAGGGCTTTTATACGGGCTGAGGGTTCATGCACCCAATATTAATTATGTTTATTTTTTGTTTTAGTTTTAAAAGATAACAGTTTATTACATACATTTTACTTTCTCTACACGTACTATACAGTATCATGAAAGTACTGCATTCCATCCAAAAATTCGATTCCGAGATTTATCCGTAAGTACACGTTTTAGGGTCCCCTGTATCTAAAACAAGCATTTTTAGAAACCTATCCATGTGTATATACGTGCGTAAGCGTGTCCGATAACTCAAACACAAAAAATTGGTAAAATACCAAACTTGGTATTTAAGTTAAGTATCTTCCTAGGATGCGCCACAAAGATTTTAAGGAAAGTCTCGCCCACCTCAAACTACCTCTTACATGAAAATAATTTCATAAAATTTGATTTTCTCAAAAATGGCTAACGATTGTGATTAAAATACTGTAAATTAAAGCTATTTATATGTGAAATATATCTTGAATTTTCTGTGAATAGGCTGTGAAAACCTTTTTATTCTGGACGAATTTTGATGCATTTTGAATAACTAGTAAACCGTAAGAGATACACAAAAACTAATAACACAAAAATGTAAATTTCGTTAAAACACACAATTTAGGTCGTGGGGTTGACCATTTTTTAAATATTCCATGTTATTCGTTCCGTTTTAAAGTACTTAAAACTATTCACATGCGGAATTTGTTAACTTCTGGCAATGCAAAGAAATGGATTTCATGGCAACCAACTTTTAAAACATTTTACTGTCATTTTAGCCTAGTGTATGCCTTTATTTCAGTTCTACTTGCAAGAAGCCATTTCTGCTAATGTTTATCTGGATTAGCGAGAAGTAGATAGAAGCATAAGCTCTTTAATATAAATTTGTTACAGAGATGTAGAAAAACTCATGTGAATGGAACACATACGATTTTTTTTATTTATTTTTATAACACACGTGTTAGTACAATTGTGTTTCTGTGTGCATAGATAGGCACATAACTTCAAATGCCTGCAATATTATGTTCTACACATCCAGAAAATTAGAAACATAAAAAATCTGATGTGTTACACTCACATGACTTTCTCTAGCCGTTCTACAAACTTCTTACATACGATTATTCTTCTTTCTGCACCCTGTTATTCCTGTCAGCTCAATGTTCTTATTACTTAGTTCCTCATGAGTAGGAAAAAAAAAATCTTAAAAAGCTTATACTTATCAGCTTATGCTAATCAGAACAAAATAGCAGAAATAGTCTTATTACTCGCTTCCTTGTAAGTAGAAGCGAAATAAGGGACAACCGTAGGTTAAAGTGATAGCCAAAAGCTGGTTGCTATGTCAATGAAGTTCCTTTGTTTATATGGATAGGAGTTGACAAGTTCCTGTATGAGAAAAGTATACGTTTTTCATAGCAGAAACCAAAAATAAGGAATGTCACAAAAACGACGAACTCCACGAAAAAAATGTTTATAACATAAATTGTGTGTTTTAATGTGCTCTACATTTTTTGTGTAGTAAGTTTTTGTCCATCTCTTACGGTTTAGCAGTCATTCAAAATTTAGTAAAATTCATCCAGAATAAACTACTCTTCAGAGGCTATTCCCAGAAAATTCAAGATATACATTTCATTTGTCAGGTAAATATGTTTAATATCCGAAATTTTAATCAAAATCGTTTAGCCATTTTTGAGAAAATCAAAATTTTCGAAAAAAGTTCCATGTAAAGGGTAGTTGGGGGCGGGGGGATTTTTCTATAAAAATCTTCGTGTCGCATCCCTAGAAGATAGTAAACTTAAATACCAAGTTTGGTATTTTACCGACTTTTCGTTTTTGAGTTATCGTGTTCACAGACACACACACACACACACACACACACACACACACACACACACACACACACACAAACACACACATGGACCTTTTTGTGAAAATGCTTTTTTTTTTGGATATTGGGGACCCTAAAACATATATTTCCGCACTACACCAAAAATTCGATACCGAGATTTCACCGGAAATATATGTTTTAGGGTCCCCAATATCCAAAAAAAGCATTTTCACAAAAAGGTCCGTGTGTGTGTGTGTGTGTGTGTGTGTGTGTGTGTGTGTGTATATGTGTTTGTGTCCGTGTGTCTGTGAACACGATAACTCAAAAACGAAAAGTCGGTAAAATACCAAACTTGGTATTTAGGTTTAGTATCTTCCAGGGATGCGACACGAAGATTTTGAGAAAAATCCCACCCCCCCCAAACTACCCTTCACATGGAACTTTTTTCGAAAATTTTGATTTTCTAAAAAATGGCTCTAACGATTTTGATTAAAATATCATATATTAAATATATTTACCTGACAAATAAAATGTGTATTTTGAATGTTCTGGGAATAGCTTCTGAAGACTACTTTATTCTGGATGAATTTTGCATAACTACTAAACCGCAAGAGATGGTCAAAAACTTAACACACAAAAAATGTAGAGCACGTTAAAACACATAATTTATGTTAGATACATTTTTTTAGTGGAGTTGGTCGTTTTTGAGATATTCCTTTTTCTTGGTTTCAGCTTTGAAAAACTTATTCTTTTCTCATACAGGAATTTGTCGACTCCTGTCCACACAAACAAAGGAACATCAGTTACATAGCAGCCAGCTTTTGGCTTTCACTTTAACCTATGGTACTCCCTTATTTCTCTTGTGTTTACAATAAAGCAAAGAATAAGACTATTTCTGCTAATTTTCCTCGATTAACATGACATAAATAAAAGACAAGCTTATTAACAATAATTTGTTACAGAGAGATAGAGAAAGTTATGTGAATGGAACACATCAGATTTTTTTTCTTGGAGTTCGTCGTTTTTGTGACATTCCTCAATTTTGGTTTCTGCTATGAAAAACTTGTACATTTCTCATAAAGGAATTTGTCAACTGCTGTCCATACAAACAAAGGAACTTCAGTGACATAGCAACCAGCTTTTGATTATCACTTTAACCTATGGTACTCCCTTATTTTACCTCTACTTACAAGGAAGCAAGTAATATGGCTATTTCTGCTAATGTTTTACTGATTAGCATAAAGTTAATAGAAGTATAAGCTTTTTAAGAATAATTTGTTGCAGGGGTATAGAGAAAGTCATGTGAGTGTAACACATCTGATTTTTAATCTCTCGGCTACCGTAACCTTGTTCCGTAATCTGCTGTCAGTCACCCACTACTGTACACTTATTTCTCGTGTACGTAGTGTATAGAGAAGGTATTGCATCCCACCCAAAATTCGATACAGAGATTTCACCGGAAATACACGTTTTAGGACTCTCTGTATCCAAAAAGAGCATTTTAGAAGGTCCGTGTGTGCATCTATTCAAGAGCTGAAGTCCTTCTTACCTCTACATAAGGTTTCTATCCAGTACTTATTACTACACACGCTTAAACACAAATAAACTATACTGACCAACACCAACAGTAATATTACAGTGAATCGTGTACATGGGTTTCTTGCAATGTGAGGATGAACTGCGTATACTTACCAACTACATGTATTTTGTTTTAATTGTTTCATTTGTATAGCCCCCTTTAATATCAAAGCTCATATCGGGAGCTTTGGCTTGTGAAACAACTCGTGTCACTGTTTGGTTAATCAACTTTATTTATATTACTAAACACACGCACTCTCACATTTATACATCCAGGCTCTGCGGAGGTAGGGCATAAATCTAGTTAAAGAAAACTTCCCCGCCACAGCCGGGAATGGAACCCGGGACCTCAGGTCGCTGACCACTCGACCAAGGAGACAGTCAGTACCTGGGACAACAGACACCATTGTGAATTGTAGCAGCAACACTGCCAGCAAATTTTGTATGTAACATTTTTACTTTCTGTACACGTACTATGTACATAGTGTATAGAGAAGGTATTGCACTGCACCCAAAAATTCGATACCAAAGTACTATAAAAACGAAAAGTCGGTAAAATACCAAACTTGGTATTCAAGTTTAGTATCTTCCAGGGATGCGACACGAAGATTTTGAGTAAAATGCCCCCACCCCAAATTACCCTTTGCATGGAAAAATTTTCGAAAATTTTGATTTTCTTAAAATTGGCTCTATTAATTTTGATTAAAACCTCTTGTAGTTAAGATACTTACATGACAGATAAAATGTATATCTTGAATTTTCTGGGAATAGCCTTTAAAAAGCTCTTTATTCTGAATGAATTTTGTTGAATTTTGCGTAACTGGTAAGCCGTAAGAGATATGCAAAAACTTACACAAAAAAAAAATGTAGACCTCGTCAATACACACAATTTAAGTTATATACATTTTTTTTCGTGGAGTTGACCGTTGTTGAGATATTCCTTGTTATTTGTTTCAGACGGAAAGTTGTAAACTCCTGGCACTGCATAGAAACGATTTCATCCACAGCGCAACCGGCTTTTAAAAGATTTCACTGTCGTTTTAGCCATATTTCCCTTCTACTTACAAGGAAGCAAGTAATTAAGACAATTTCTGCTTATGTTTATCCCAATTATCATGAAGTAGTTATAAGAACATGCTTATTAACAATAGATTGTTAGGAAGATCAGATTTTTTAAATTTTTTGGTGGAATACAATACCTACTCTACGTGCTAAAAAGTAATAAAATTGGTTTCTGCATTTATTTAATACTTCATTAAATACGCAACAAGTAGAGTTTATGAACATGCAAATAATACTTTTGCGATGCTGCTACATCTGATAGAACGCCTGCCTGCATGAGGAAGCCGATAAACAGAAACCGAATTTAGAGGAGGTGTAGTTTTTGGTGTACGGGAACGAGTTTCATGAAGGGCGCGTATAAAACACGGTTGTGAAGTTATTGCTGTTACATGGTGGTGAGGGTCTAATTTTCTCGCTGCCCATATTAAATCGATAGTGCTACAAACGCGAGCTAAAATTTATTACAAAAGCAGACGGTTCAAAGGCATCGCCCTGGTTTTAATTTGGCGCAATACGTTTTCGAAACGGATGCGCTAATTATTGTTTTATGGTGGCATGGACCGAACTGCTGAACTCCGGGCAATTCATAATGCAGCACAGCTTCGGGGGATACCCTTATCATTCTGCCTCTAGTAGTAACTTCATTACAAGAACAAATGGATAATACGCGGTATTACTTTGGCCAAAATGCTACAGGAAGAAACCTACGTAATACCGCTGGAACACAGTACCACCACCAAAAACCAAAAATTCGATACCGAATTTCACCGAAAATATATCTTTTGAGACCCCCGAATCCAAAAATTATTTCTAGAAAAATGTCCGTGTGTGTGTGTGTGTGTGTGTGTGTGTGTGTGTGTATGTGTGTGTATGTGTGTGTATGTGTCTGTCTGTCTGCTTGTGTGCAGCATAGCTCAAAAACGAAAAGACCGTTAAAAACCAAAGTTGGTATTTACGTTTCGTATCTTCCACGGATCCGACACCGATTTTCAAGAAAATCCCCCACCCTTAACTACCCTTTACATGGAACTTTTTGTCGAAAATTTTGATTCTCTCAAAAATAGTATAACAATTTTGATTAAAATGTCGTATATTCAAGATATTTACCTGACAAACAAAATGTACATCTTGAATTTTCTGGAGTAGCCTCTGAAGAGTACTTTATTCTAGCGATTTTTATTAAAATGACATATGTTTACCATATTTTGTCGCCAAGTTTACTCTCTATATACATATCAGGTGTGACGTTTGTCAATTGTTTCTTAGCTCTGTCACCCTCGACTTCACTAAGGTTTGTTGCATTGGTCGTGTGTGCAGAGTGATAACAGACAGTATATAATAATTAGTCGAGTCCACCAGGATCTGTTTTTAAATAGATCCGTACCTGATTGTTGATGACGTTTTTCTGCCTCTGCTTTGTTGTAGTGGATCCGACAGAGCAATTAATCTAGGGGTGTTGACAGAAAAGTATACCAGCAGTCCTACTTAATAAAAAATAAATTTAAAAAAAAAAGGCACGTAAAAGAGCCTCGAGCCTGATAAAGAGGCATCTGAGTAAATTTAAGCGGTCTTTCACACCCAATTTAAAATGGGACGCTGAGAACCGCAGTAGTTAAAAGAGTGTCCATAAATAACGCGCCATTTTTATTTACTTATCAGCCGACCCTCTTACTATTCAACAACTATACCAATTTCTCCTACTAAAATTCTAAGAATATGCTAGTGCGGAGCAGTCCATTTGTCCCTCTGGATACACGAAACAACTCGCCTATCGCAGGAGATACACAAGTCTGTCGACACATTTCATATCTGGTTCAACTTTGTACAAACTTAAGGATATTTTTAAAGTTTTTAAGTATTTAGGCAAAACATATGAGGACGTGTATCCTCTAAAGACCTCTTTATTCTGGACGAATTTTGCAAAACTGGTAAAGCGTAAGAGATAGACTAAAGCTTACAAAAAGTATATCTCGTTAAAACACATAACTTACGTCATATGCGTTTTTTCTTTGTTTTTTATTTTTTTCCTTCCTTTCTTAGTAAAGCTGACCGTTTCTCAGATACTCCTTGTTATTGATTACGGCTTTAAAATACTTATACTTTTCTCATATGGAAATATACTCCCTTATTTCCCTACTACCTACTAGGATAGTAATAATACTATAATAGGTGCTATTTCTGCTAATATGTATCTCGATTAGTATTAGTAGATAGAAGAATAAGCTCTTTAATAATAACTTAATACAGAGATGAAGAGAAAAGAACACGTTAGACATTTTTAGATTCAGGGATCTACGTGCGAGAGAAAGTAAAAAAAAACAGCGTTTCTTGAGATTACTTTGAGCTTGCCAGACTATCAAGAGAATATAATGGACATTATTATTCGTGTATATTAGACTGATAGTTAATAGTTAATGCTATTGATTACCATTTTATGAAATAATTTTAGCTACTTATTGATTTAAAACGTAGCCATATTCTATTAACCTTCTGTAGAGCTTTTTCAGCGTTTTGTACTTCTCTTTTTCGGGGTTTTAGCGATATAAAAGTAATTTGAAACTGTAAACAACTAAAACTCAAAACGATGCTGTTAAATAATTCCATCCGTTGTCCCCGATTCAAAGTTTTACGGAACCGATATATCGATTCGCAAATAAATTTAACTTCTGCTGTTTGGTGTAAAACCTGTTTGAAAGGCGACGGTTGGAAGTAGGTAAAAAGCGCTACTGGTCGTGTCTAGGATTCAAGTGTATGTTAGTAAGAAAAATAAAATACGAAATTAGGCGTATTTAAAGAACTTCAATTTATAAGATAGTGCATTCTATCACAAAAAATCTGACGTGTTCCAATCACATGACGTTCTCTATATCTCTGCAACAAATTATTGTTAAAAAGCTCAACCTTCTATTTAATTCATTCTAATCGAGAAAAAATTAGCAGAAATAGTCTTATTACTTGCTTCCTTTTAAGTAGAAGCGAAATAAGGGAATACCATAGGTTAAAGTGATAGTCAAAAGCTGGTTCCTATGTGACTGAAGTTCCTTTGTTTGTATGGACAGCAGTTCACTAATTCTTATATGAGAAAGGTATGTTTTTTAAAGCTGAAACAAAAAACAAGGAATATCTCAAAAACGATCAATTCAACGAAAAAAATATAAATTACACAAAATGTGTGTTTTAAGCTTCTCTACATTGTTTGTGCGGTAACTTTTTGTCCATCTCTTACGGTTTAGCAGCTATGCAAAATTTTGTAAAATTCGTCCAGAATAAAGTAGTGTTCAGAGGCTATTCCCAGAAAATTCAAGATATACACTTTATTTGTCAGGTAAATATCTTCAATATACGGTATTTTAATCAAAACAGTTTGATCTATTTTTGAGAAAATAAAAAAATTCAAAAAAAGTTCCATGTTAAGGGTAGTTTGGGATGGGTGGATTTTTCTCAAAATCTTCGTGTCGCATTCCTGGAAGATACTAAACTTAAATGCCAAGTTTGGTATTTTACCGACTTTTCGTTTTTGAGTTATCGTACTCATAGGCACACGGACACACACACACACACACAGGGACCTTTTTCTGAAAATGCCTTTTTTAGATACAGTGGACCCTAAAACATATATTTTCGGTGAAATCTCGGTATCGAATTTTTGGGTGGAGTGCAATACCTTCTCTATACACTATTACATAGTGCGTGGAGGGAAAGTATAAATCTGATATGTTACACTCACATGGCTTTCTTACAAAAGATTATTCTTATTTCTACACCATACTAATCGAGAAAAACATTAACAGAATGTTCTTATTAGTTAGTTCCTTATAAGTAGAAGGGAATTAAAGGCATGCGCTATGCTAAAGTGATAGTGAAATGTTTTAAAAGCTGTCGTTATGCGATTGTCATTGCAAATCGCTTCTTTGCTTGGCAAGGGGTAGAACAAAAGGAAAACGGACACTTCGTCTGAGAATAGTGTAAGTACTTTATAATTGAAACCATTATCAAAGACTATCTCAAAGAGGTTACCTCAACGTAAAGGGCATAAATTGTATGTTTTGACCAGATCTACATTTTTTGTGTAGTACTTTTTTTCTTCTATTTCTTACGGTTTAGCAGTTAAGCAAAATGCATCCAGAATAAAGAGGTCTTCAGAGGCTATTCCCAGAAGATTCAAGATATACATTTTATTGTGATGAAAATCTTTAATATGTGGTATTTTAATCAAAATCGTTGGAGTCGTTTTTCAGAAAAACAAAAATTTCGAAAAATATTCCATGTAAAGGGTTGTTTGTGGTGGGAGGATTTTCTTGAAAAATCTTCGTGTGGCACCCTTGGAAGATACTAAACTAAAATACAAAGTTGGTATTTAACGAACTTTTCGTTTTTGAGCTATGTTGTCCACATACACACGGACCTTTTTATAAAAAAAATAAAAAAAAAAATGACTTAGGGGACCCTATAACATACATTTTGGGTGAGATCTCGGTATCGAATTTTTTATTTGAATGCAATACCTTCTCTATACACTATGTACATAGTACGTGTAGAGAAAGATAAAAAAACGAAATTTGTGAATATCTACACAGTGGGATATATCAAATAGGATCATAATCGCAATGAAGAGTTAATGAAGGAATTACCTGTTGTTTATTGCACAAGTTAACACCAAACTAATGTAGGCACATGAGAATGCGTCCAAACGTAAACAGATCTCTAGGTCACTCAAAGAAGCGCTGCGTTTAAGGTCTAACATTTGGAGGAAAGAACAAGAAGTAGAAGAAAATTCTGATTCCAGAAAAAAAAAAAAAAAAAAAAAAAAACAGATTAGTTTAATGGTAAAAATCTAATGTTTCATTCACATGCCTATTCTCCAATCCACTTCATGCTAATCGAAATAAACATAAGTCAAATAGTGTTATTACTTATTTTCTTTTAGGTACAGGGAAAATAAAGTAATATACCAGGCTAAAACGAAAGTCAATTCTTTTAATAGCTGGTCATTATTTGATAGTCTTGAAATTCCGTTCTATTTGAATAAGGAGGATGAAAGAAAACGAAAATGGAATGAGGACTTCCATTTTGAGAAAAGCATTAAGTATTGGAAAATTTAAACGAATAACAAGGAATATCTCGAAAATGGTTAGTTCAACAAAAACGTGTATTTAATGAATTGTATTCTCCAACCAGATCTAAAATGTTTTGCGCAGTAGGATTTTATCTGTTTTAACGGATGGTAAGCCGTTTACCATTGATGCAAAAGTCACCCAGAATGAACAGGCTAATTGCGAGAAAATTTGAGATATAGATTTCATTAGTCATTAAAATATCTTAAACAATTAAAATCGTTTGCCACTTTTAGAAATTCAAAATTTTCGAAAAATATTTCATGTAAAGTGTAGCTTGGAGGAGGGGGGGTTATGTTACATATCTTCGCGTCGCATCCTTGGAAGAAGCTGAACTTAAATATCAACTTTGGTATTTAACAGACGTTTTGTTAAGCTATGCTGCTTACGGACACGCGCGCGCGTGTGTGCTTGCGTCCTTTTTCTAAATATCTTCTATTTACATATGGGATTACCAAAAGGTGTTTTTCCAGTGAAATTTCGATTTTGGGATGAATACAATATCTGGTGTATTTACTATATACATTATAACACACCGTAGAAAATGTAGAACTGTTCTTTTTTTTTTTTTTTTTTTTAATTTATTAATTAATGTCAGTTTAACACAAAGTTATATCGCGATTACAATTACAGAAAATAAATAATATTAATACAAATTAATCACAGTAGTTACATCTTATTGTACAATTGAATGGTATTCAGAAATTGTATAACATGTGTCCAGTTCTGTGGATCACCTAAGGCCAGTTGAAAGTCAGTAGGAACACCACATTGAGTCCTTTGAGCAGTGTATCTCGGGCACGCTGTAATTCTGTGATAAACTGTGAGAACAGCATCTCACAGAGTACATCTAGAAGGTGGTTCCTGCGACAGGTAAGGGTAAGGGCGGTGTGTCCGATGCACAAGCGGGCGATTAGTACCTGGTTTCTTCTGGTAAGTGTCAGAAGAGAGGAAGCAATGTTGTGTGTTGGGCAGATTTACTTTTAGATGTGGCTGTCCGATGTGTTCTCCGTGGCTGTAAAATATGCACCTAAGATGCATGAGGTAATCATCATGAGGAATCTTGATATTTATTTTGTTTGGAGGATGATCTGTTGCCTCCTTCGCAGCAGAATCATTTCCCACTACACCACAGTGGGATGGTATCCAAGCAAAGACTAGTCATTTGCCAGAAGTTACCAACACATCGTACAGTTCTTGTATTTCCTGTACAAGAGTGTGGAGGGGTGCATGTCGTTGTATAGCTTGTACACCGCTTACAGAATCTGTGAAGATAATGAAGGATTGATCTCTATTCTTCGATACGTAGCCCAGGCAAACCCAATTGCACACAGCTCACAAGAGAATACAGAGAGTATATGAGGCAAATTGTAGAACATGGTACGAGTAGGAAAAACCACTGCACATCCATTTTTATTATTCCATTTGGAACCATCGGTATATATTGGCTGAAAGTCGGGAAAGGTTCCCTGTAGTTCATCGAATAGTACTGTATATAGATGCCTATCTGTATCGGATTTGGCGTTCTTAGTCAAAGAGGTGTTCATTACAGGAGTATGTAGATTTTATGATATAACATTTATGTTAAGAGTACGCGGAATCAAGGGAGGAATCTGCATATTGAAGTCATCATTAATTCTCCACCCGAAGACCGTTTCATAGTGTGTATTATTATGGAAGGGAATCGGAGGATTTGTCCCAGAATTTGGGCGGATGACAGTTTTAACTGCGAAGGACAGACTTAAGAACTTACGCCGAAGAGAAAGAGGAAGTTCATTGGCCACTATTTGTAAACTCTCTACAGGACTAGTATGCAAGGCACCCAGTACAATCCGCACTGCTGATGACTGAACAATGTCTAGTATTTCTAGACGAATGGCTAGCAGAATTGTGAACTATGGCGCCATAATGGATCTTGGAAAGAAATGATACTTCTATAGGTGCGAACTACAACACTGAAATCAGCTCTCCCACATTTTGACAGATACTAATTTTAAAATATTTAGGCACCTCTTACAGTCAACCTTAAGAATTTCGAGGTGAGCGAGCCAAGCCAACCTACGATCAAAAGTCATGCCAAGTATGCGATTGGTATCAAGGACTGGCACCGGATGTTGATGTGTGGAGCAGGAGTCGTAAAATCTTTTTTTAGTCTGGAGAACACTCTACATTGACTCTTCTGGAAAGAAAACATTAGGCCTGTTATGACTCCGTCGTTGAAGGTTGTCCAAAGTAGATTGTATTAATTCTTGTATTGTTACTATACTTCTGCCTTTACAGAATGTTGTGAAATCGTCCGCAAATAAGACAGCTTTCACTGGAGACTGAAGACACGAAAAACGTCCTTAATAGCCATTAAAAGAAAGCGTAACGCTTACACTGACCCCTGTGTTATGACATTTTCTAGACAAACACTCTGGGACAATGTGCCATTGGCTCTCACTTGCATTCGTCAATGTGGGAGAAAGTTGTAAATGAATGCTAGCATGTTGCCCTTAACATTAGCTTCTAGAAGTTTCTGGATGATGGGGAGGCGCCAAACCGTATCATAAGCTTTAGTGATATCAAGGCTGACAGTAATCATGAGTTAGCGGTTGGCAAATGCATCGTGTATTTCAGATTCAAGAAGAGACAGAATATCGAGAGTGGAATGATATTGACGAAAACCACTTTGAAGATCATTGCAGAAATTGCTAGATTCCAGGAACCATTGCAGTCTTCTGTTGATTACCTTCTCCAGTAGTTTACATATGTACATGTAAGTGAAATTGGACGATAGTTACTAGGAAGTGATGTGTCCTTATTTGGTTTTGGTATAGGAACCACAATGGATGCACGCCGCCGATTGGGAAAATGTGCTGGCCAGATGTGATTGAAGAGGTGAAGTAAGCACTGTAAGCCACTTTTTGGCAGTTACTTGAGCAGATCGTAGGGAAAATTGTCTGGACCAGGGCTTTAGCTTGTGCACTGGTGTAATTCGGCCAACAATTCATTCATTGTTAAGAATGTTCAATGAATGGGTATTATCAGAAAGGAAGAGAAAAGACACACCTGAGAAGGACTGGCAGAAGATGAGACATGCATGGAGGGGGTACTAGAAGCATTGGATACAGCAATAAAAATAAAAGAAAGAGTGTTAGCGATAGCCTGTGGTTCGGTAATAGCGTCGTCAGAAGACGTAGTTCAGAGATGAGAGATCTGATGTTGCTTATGCGTGCCAACTAAAGCTTGGAGTTTTTTTCCCACATTTCAGACTGAGGAGTCTTATTAGTAAAGGAGGAAACGAACTTCAAGTAAGATTCCCTTTCACGACGCGCAGCAGCACGTAGACGTTGAAATTATAATTTTTTGGTTGGAGTTTGATAGCGTTTGTATTTGTAGCAGGCTTTGTTCTTCAACCTAACAGCCATTTAGTATTCCACCAAGGAACAGTTCGATGATATATTACTGTTCCTGTGATATGAATAGAACTCTCGGCCGTCTTAGTCACAACCTCAGAAAACTTAGCAACAATTTCGTCAATATTCATTTGTGGGAAGGCATCTTGTGGTAAATTTCTTGAAGCAATCCGAAATAAATATTTAAAAAGTTTCCAGTCAGCCTTGTCAGTTTCCAAGTAGAAGGTCGTTTTCTCAGAGGGGGAGCGTAATTAGTGGCATTGCCAGTGATTGGGAAGTGGTCACTGCCCTGAGGAGCTGTATAGATGGACCAGTAGAATAAACATCCTATGCTGGGAGAATATATCGTAAGATCAATGTAAGTGGAGGTGTCATGATATATGACATAATGGATGGGGTTTGGAGAGTTCAAGGGCTTTAAATCAAAAGATTGAAGTAGATTCTCTAGCAGTCTTCCAGGATAATGAAGCTTAGCATCACCTTATAGAGAATTATGGCTCTTAAAATCACCCAGTAATAAGAAGGGTTTAGGCAGCAAGTCAGAAAGTTGTGGTAAGTCAACAATGGTGCTGTTTGGGAGGTAAATATTGCAAATGCAAATCTCCGTTTTATAAAATACGGAGACAGCTACGGTCTCCAATGAAGTGTTAAGAGGGATTTCTTTTTGTGGTAAAATATCCTGAACATAGGTAACCACACCATCACTAGCGTGTCTTGTCTCAGTATGGTACCTGTGGTAGCCAGAGTAGCATTTAAGTGGGGCTATGTAATCTGCATTGAAGTTAGTTTCCTGTAAACATACTACAAGAGTATTATCAGAATGCAAAAGAAGTTATCGATACTCAAGATGGGACTGAAAACCATTTATGTTCCATTGTAGTAAGGCTAGATTATATTCTGTTATGAAGACTGAGAACTGCAACTGCAGGTGTACTTTTTAGTACATCAGGATGCCTGGCTATTGCCGCCATTAATTTCTTTTCAAGGCGGGTTGTTCGATCTTATACACTTGTATTAATAAGATGGGGATGAATCTTGTGAAGAGTCTGTGCTACTTTGGATATTTCTCTGACACCAATGGTGTTTTCATAAAGCTGTGCGAAAGTGACAATAAATTCACTTGGCTGCTTGTTCAATAGCGGTTTGATCGACAGAAGAGAGTCAGCAATTGTGGATGAATTACCAGAAGGTTTAGGTTTCTTGGTTACAGGAGTAGACTTACGTTTAGGAGGGTCCTCACCAGATGAATCGTCTTATTGTGAGAACCCTTCGGTTTCGGAAAGAGTGTGATCCTGTGAGATGTGGGCCGCTGCACTGCTGGAAATTGACAGCGGGCGCTTTAAGCAAACACAAATATCCATAGGTTGATCACCAGTTTGTATTGGAGGCCATCCAAGCTTCTCACCGTTGCCGATACATCACGTTCAGTGTTTGAACTTGCTAGGTCCAATGGAGCACGTGGCTCCGTTTGTTTGGGAGCTGCAGGTAATGAAATACTCGCCCGCGCCGGCGGCTGGGAGTCATCTTCGTTAGAAGCTACCTTTCACGAGAACAGAGGAAAATCTATAGTGTTAGAACTTGTAAGGCTTGTGATGGGTAGATAACTAACACTTTAAAGCATGGCCTTCCATCTTACACACAAAACATGTTGATGTGTCTGAAGAGACATAAACCCAGTACTCAGTGTCTTCGTGATGTACAGAAAAGTTCTCTCAGGTAGCTTAAGAAAGTCTTTAGGTGAAACATACAACTAACATCGAAAGCTTAATATATGGGAATATCCTGAAATATTAAACCCAGCACGAATGTGACTAATAGCAGAAGCAGATGTAATACCATAGCTAATCAAGGATTGTTCGAATAGAGTTGGGTATAACAGTGCAGATAGTAAAACCCGACGTTGTTTGGTCGAGAGGGGGGGGGGCGCAGCGCCAACGTTACATTGCTAACAGTGATAGTTGAGTGTTGATTCAGCTATCTGTTTGTTTACTAAGTAGATGCATACTAGGATATTTGAAATTCTAGAAACAAAACGAATGTGTTACGGATGTATGATTTCACAAATTGCATAGATATACGTATTCTTTAAGAGGAATGCTATCATGTACCTGATCCTTTGTCGGTCCAATTTCAGCAATTGTAGAATAACTTTTGGTTGTGTTGGTCATTTAAGAACTCATTTTTTGGTGACCTTGTTGCGTTACAGTAGGAATCCAAATAGCCTGAGCCAATTCTGGCCCGGGCTCGTTAACCTTCAACACTGTTAGCCTATGTTCCTTTGATTTGTAGAAAAGTCCAGTCTGATATAACTTTGCTTGCGCTCAAAAATGTATTATTTTATTCCACTAAAGCACAGAGCAAACAGACTCGGTCATTGCCTATCATGAACTGTGGTAAAACTGTTGTTTGAAAGTTTATAAGCCTTTGTCTGTTTTAATAATCCTTCAATATCACCAAGGCCTAGAAGTGACTTGTAAGGAAAGATGTTCAGTGATCACACTGATAATTGTAAAGGTGCCTCTTATAAACATTACAGGACCAAAACACTTGTATAATACGTACATTTATTTTCTTGTGCTCTTTTAAAATTCTGGATAAGCAGAAGCCTTCTCACCTGTGTAAACACTTTGGCAGAAACAGGATTGCAGAGAGCTTAGGTGTTCTAAAATTTTTCTATTTTCTTATGTACCGCCAACATATTCCATTTATCAAGTGTATACCTGGCTTATTTGCCAAAGTATGATGAAATCTTATGAACTTCCTTTCCAGTGCATATTTACATTTATGTTGCTGTAGTATATGTTCAATGCAATAAACCAAATATCAAGGAAATGGATGTTTATGCACAATACTTTATTTAAAGTAATTTTTTAATTAAAGACATTTGCATTTTTCTGATAAGTTTTGATTATTTTTATGACATTATCCAAAAATAATTGAAAATGAAGTGGTATTCAAAAGACATTGGCAAAAAATGCAATTCAATTGAATGCAATTTATGTAGTCATTTTAAACATATGACAACTTAATCAAAACCTTCAGAGATAGATATTTTTATAAAAATAACAAGCAATTACATAGTTTACGTTTGGTGTGTGAATTTTCTTTAAAATCTAGCTGCCATCCTTAGAAGACTATGTGTTAATATCAAGTTGTGTATTTATCAGAGTTATCTTTTTGGGTTATGTTGTCCATTAAAACACACACCTAAACACGCATTATGTATGAACCTTTTTCTACATATTTTACTTTCTCTACACGTACTATGTACATAGTGTATAGAGAAGAATTGCGCTCCCGATACCGGGATTTCATCGGATATATATGTTTTAGGGTACCCTGTGTCCAAAAAAAAAAAAAAAAAAGATTTTCAGAAAAGGATTGTGTGTGTGTGTGTGTGTGTGTGTGTGTGTGTGTGTGTGTGTCCATGTGTCTGTGAACACGATAACTCAAAAACAAAAAGTCCGTAAAATACCAAAGTTGGTATTTCAGTTTAGTATCTTCCAGGGATGAGACACGAAGATTTTGAGAAAAATCCTCCCACCCCAAACTACCGTTTACATGGAACTTTTTTTTCGAAATTTTGATTTTCTCAAAAATGGCTCTAACAATTTGGATTAAAATACCGTTTATTAAAGATATTTGCCTCACAAAATGTATAATTTGAATCTTCTGGGAATAGCCTCTGATTACTTTATTCTGGATGAATTTTACGGAATTTTGCATAGCTGCTAAACCGTAAGATGAACAAAAACTTACCACAGAAAAAATGTAGAGTACGTTAAAACACACAGATTATGCTATATACAGTTTTTTCGTGGAGTGGCTCATTTTTTAGATATTCCTTGTTTTTGGTGTCAGCTTGGAAAACCTTATACTTTTCTCATACAAACAAAGGAACTTCAGTGAAATAGCAACCAGCTTTTGACTATCACTTTAACCTATGGTACTCCCTTATTTCTCTTCTACCTACAAGGAAGCAAGTAATAAGACTATTTCTGCTAGGTTTTTCTCCATTAGCATGAAGTAAATAGAAGTATAAGCTTTTAGCAATAATTTGTTGCAGAGATGTAGAGCAAGTCATCAGACTTTTTCTAAAGAAGCATGGCATCTAGAATGAGAGAATTACCTGTTTACTGTAAATGCTGTTAATGAATTGTCGACAGAGCTCGATATTTAGCGAGCAAACTCGACTATGCAGCTGGCGCATGCATATGGTTAAAACCGCTACCGTTTTACATGAGGAAAGTTGCTGGCAAAATAAATCATATTCATTGGTCATTTGTAGCCGCTTATGAAAAGGTTCGTGGCCCTCTCTCGCATGTACACATACATCTTCCTCTCTCTGGGAGCATTTAAAGCAAGTATTTATTATTCTGCAGCAGTTCCGCCCGTTTTATAATTAATTGTAGCGGAGGACGTGCACCAAAGTTACAGCTTATTCTGGGTTTGTTTTGCAAATATGAATTCTAGAAGAGACATAACTAGGCAGGAAAATGTGCATCTAACACAAATTGAATGAAAGGTTATGTTTGACTTTTAGTAACATTTTTGCTTCTCGTTAAAAGAATTCTAGATTTAATTACCAAAGCAGCATGGCTGTTTACATGACTCCCATTACACGGGTCATACACAGTGGGCAGAAGATAACAGTTTGACGAGCAACCAAGTCTGCAAACTCAGCTTCTTTATAGATGGCAAGATAGATTCATTTTTACTTTCTCTAGCCCTGTATGTACAATGTACATTGGAATATAGAAGTATTGTATTCCACCTAAAAATTCGATTTCGAGATTACACCAGAAATACATGTTTTAGGACCCCCTGTCCAAAAAAAGCATTTTCAGAAAAAGGTCCGTGTGTATGTGTGCCTGTCGACAGCATAGCTCAAAAATGAATAGACCGTTAAATACTAAACTTGGTATTTAGGTTTGGTGTCTTCCAAGGATAAGACACAAATCCCCCCACCTCCAACTACCCTTGACATGGAAAAATTTCGAAAATTTTGATTTTCTAAAAAATGGTTCTAACAATTTTGACTAAAATCCCGTATAGTAAAGATATTTACATACCAAAAAGAAAGAAAAAATGTATATCTTGAATTTTCTGGAAATAGCTTCTAAAGACCTGTTTATTCTGGATGAATAACCGTAAGACATACACAAAAACTTCCTATACAAAAAATGTAGGTCATGTTAAAATACACAACTTACGTCATATACATTTTTTCGTGGATCTTACCGTTTTCGAGGTATTCATTGTTATTAGTTTCAGTTGTGAAGTACTAAACTTTTCTCAGACGGGAGTGTCCGTTTTTCTGTTGTTCTACTCCTGGCCAAGAGAAGAAGCGATTTGTTATGACAATCGCATAATGACAGCTTTTAAAACATTTGACTATGGGTTTAGCCTAGGGTATTCCCCTATTTTATTCTTACTTATAAGGAACTAAGTGATAAGAACACTGTGCTAATGAGTACCTCGATTAGCAAGGTGCAGAAAAAAAAAAAATCTTATGTAAGAAGTTTCTAGAACAGCTAGAGAAAGTCATGTGAGTGTAACATATCAGGTTTTTAGAAACAGGTCCGTGTGTGTGTGTCTGTGGACAGCGTATCCCAAAAACGAAAAGATGGTTAAATACCAAACTTGGTATTTAAGTTTGGTGTCTTTCAAGGATGCGACACGAAGATTTTCAAGAAAATCCCCCCACCCCTAACTACCCTTTCCATGAAAAAAATTACGAAATTTTTTTTTCTTAAAAATAGCTCTAACGATTTTGATTAAAATACCACATATTAAAGCCATTTCTATTACAAATAAAATGTATATATTGCATTTTCTGGGAATAGCTTCTAAAGACCTGTTTATTCTGAATGAATATTGCTTAATTTAGCATAACCAGTAAACCGTAAGAGATAGACAAAAACTTACTGTAGAAAAATGTAGATCTTGTTAAAATACACAAGTTATGTCATATACATTTTTTTCGTAGACCTTACCGTTTTCGAGGTATTCCTTATTAGTTTCGATTGTGAGGTACTTCTACTTTTCTCAGACGGGTGTGTGTGTGTGTGTGTGTGTGTGTGTGTGTGTGTGTGTGTGTGTGTGTGTGTGTGTGTATGTATGTTTCTTTTGTTCTACTCCTGGTCAAGCAAAGAAGCGATTTGCAATGACAATCGCATAACGACAGCTTTTAAAACATTTGACTATCACTTTGTCCTTGTGCATTTTGTTAGTTCCAATCTACTTATAAGGAACTAAGTAATAAAATTCTGCTAATGTTTATCTCGATTAGCATGGTGTTGGAAGAAGAGTTGTCTTTTGCAAGAAGTACGTTTGTAGAGTAGCTAGAGAAATTCATGTGAGTGTAACACATCAGATTTTTTTAATGTAGTATTTTATTATTAAGTTTACAATAATACAATATTTACGTCATACAGTCGCAAGGGTCGGGTGACCGTACATGCTGTCTAAAAATACTTGAATTTAGAATATTATTTACATATTATTTTATATATTTTAACAACATTAAAAATACACACACAAACACATATACACATACATATGCTCGCGCGCTAGGACAACAGAACCATAGAACAATAAAAGAAAGAACACTTTGACATCACACATACACACACACACACACACACACACACACACACACTTGCACTCACAACTACACCACGTATTCATACATATAGATTACTCAAACACCAAATAAGTCTATACAATAGTTACAAAGTGCACGAACTTCCATTAAGTATGTGCCCAGGCTTGGCCAGTTTAGAATAAAATCCCAAAATGTTGTCCTTCGTCTGTTTGAAGCTTAAAATACTTCCGGCAGTAATTGTTTCCTAATATTCTCCATCTGCACGCAATCTGCCAAAACATGCGTCCAGTCTTCCTGTCACCCGCATAATGGTCAAATCTGCCTACCAGCTTCATCATATCGCTCTGCACGGTCGGCAACTCAGTTTGGCAGGGTACGATTTATGTTTCTTCTGTTTATAGTTTAATTTTACAGGATTGATTCAGAATTTCCATTATATGCTTCTCACTTAAGCTGGGCCAATCAGCGCACAAGCATTGCCTGAGCTGCTCAATGTGAAGTACAGAAACTTAGAAAGGTAGGGTCAGACTGAAAAATTCAATGCCATAGCCGGGGTTTGAACCACGGAACTCCCAGACTCTAGCCGGTTGCTCTTCCGCTGAGCTAACATGGCAACATGCCGGTATAGCATTGAATTTCTCAACCGACTTGCATGTTTCCTGGTAAACCACAAGGTGATCTCAAATTATGGCGGCTTAACAATATTGTAAGTACTTGAAGTCGCAGGATGCATAATATAGTCAACTATTATGGTCAATTGGTATTGATTTAATTTTTTTTTCACAAAGCCATGTGTAGGACAGTACTTGGATATGTGTGAAGAAACAATTAAACCAATACAGAGGGTTAGTTTCGACGTGTGGCCGTTAATATGGAGATTTGTTTGCCCCGTACCTAACCGGTTCTCCTTACTTTCAACTCTCCATGTTGCGGGAAATCTTAGTACAAAACTTCATATGTTCTGAGACCATGTTCTCCAATATTAACATGTGTTAGTCATGGGCGGATCTAGGAGGAAGTACCAAGTTAGCGCTACCCCTTCTCCCCCCTCCAAAAAATTGAAGGTACGCAATCAGCGGTCTATTTAACAAATAACGATGTTTTTTACTTCCTCTACACGCACTATGTATATTGTGTATAGAGAAGTATTGTATTGCACTCAAAACTGTAATACCGAGATTTCACCGGAAATACATGTTTTGAGGTCCATTTAAGTACTGCTACCAGTCGTATAAATGCTACACTTTGGCATGGTCGAGCGTAAAATATATTAAATTCGTAGCACCCGTAAGTTAATGGTAGTGGCTATACTACAACCTATATAAGAGTCATGAAATGATTTAGAAAACTTTATGTGAGTTTGCATAGCAGAATATGAACTTGAAGTTCATATTAAATAATTGACATAACTTTGCGAGTGAAGCTTACTTTTAAAATGTTTGGAATTGTTATTCAACAAGGAGCATAGCCAGAGTTCTCGAAACTCCTGCAACTCTGGACTCCAGAGGCTTGCGAATTGAGGCATTGATATGGAAGTCAGCTTTCAACATCTCAGGCATAGCAGCTGGTAGAAGGCAAGCAAAGCAGGCTGGTTGCATTCTGATGAGTTGATGCGTGCGCATTAGCCATATTCGGCTTGGCACAGAGGGTGAAGCGTTCCCTTAACGCATCTAACGTTGAGGTAACGATCCTGATTGCCGCTATGTACATATTTCCTGACTTCCTCCAAACAAAATGCCACTCCAACAATACCAAGCAATATTTTACGACAGAGTTGAAATATTCAACACTTGCTCCGTATCTCTAGATATTCGTATCGTTTTCTTTCAGTCGGAACCTTATTGCAACGAGTATATTTCCATTTTCAGTACTGATGGAATGGGATGCAATTTCGAATAAACGTTTCTAAAATAAAAGCAAAATATCAGCATTACTCACTTGCAGCAGACACCATCTGTCATATGCAATGCGATATTAGTGTATGTACGTGCTATACCTAGCAAAATAGATATCTGTAACAAATTATTGTTACAATGCTTATTGATAAACATTACCAGAAATTGTCTTATTACTTGCTTTCTTGAAACAGAAGGGGAATACACTAGGCTAACGCGATTGTCAAATCTTTTTACAGCTGGTTGCCATATGGATGAATACCCTTTCTTTGTATTGCAGGAGTTGACAAATTCCTATATCAGAAATGTTAAGTATTTTAAAACTGAAACGAATAACAAGGAATGTCTATATATAAAAAAGTATAAAACATAAATTGTGTGTTTTAGCGAGATCTACATGTTTTGTGCAGTAAGTTTTTGTCTACCTCATGCGGTTTACCAGTAATGCAATATTCAGCATGCAGAATAAAGAAGTCTACAGAGGCTATTCCCAGAAAAATTAAAACATACATTTTATTTGTCATGTAAATAACTTTAATATATAGTACTTTAATCAAAATAATATATAGTACTTTAAGCCACTTTTAAGAAAATAAACATTTTGGTAATTTTATCCATGTAAAAGGTAGTTTCGAGTGATGGGATTTTCCTCAAAGATACAGAACTTAAAATACCGTGTTTGGGTTATCGTGTTCACAGACACACACAGGAAACTTTTCCTTAAATGCTTTTTTACTTTCTCTACACGTACTATGTACAGTGTGTAGAGAAGGTATTGTATTGCACCCAAAATTTCGATACCGAGATTTCACCGGAAATACAAACTTTAGGGTCCCCTGTATAAAAAAAAAAATCTGATGTCTTCCATTCACATGACTTTCTCTACATCTCTACAATACATTTTTAAAAAGTTTATTCTTCTATTTACTTGATGCTAATCGATAAAAAAAAATATTAGAAGAAAGGGTCTTATTACTTCCTTTCTTGTAAGTATAGATAAGGGAGTACCGTTGGCTAAATCGATAGTCAAATATTTTAAAAGCTGGTTGCTATGTGACTGAAGACCCTTTGTACAGACAGGAGTTGAAAATTCCCTTATGAGAAAAATATAAGTACCTTAAAGCTGAAACTAATAACAAGGAATATCTCAAAAAAGGTCAACTCCAATAAATAAATACATAATTTGTGTTTTAACGAGCTCTACACTTTTTGTTAATTAAGGGTTTGTCTATCTCTTACGGTTTACCAGTTATGCAAAATCCCACAAATTCATCCAAAATAAACATGTCTTGAGAGGCTATTCTTAGAAAACAGAGGATATACATTTTATTTGTCATGTAAGTATCTTAAATATAAGAGATTGTAATCAAAATCGTTTGAGCCATTTGTGAAAAAAACGAAATGTTCGAAAGTTTTTCCATGTAAAGGGTAGTTGTGGGTGAGGACGGGGTTTTCTTGAAAATCTACATGTCGCATCTTTGGAAGATACCGAACTTAAATACCAAGTTTGATATATAACGGTCTTTTCGTTTTTGAGCTATGCTGCCCCCCCCACACACACACACACACACATTACTCTGTCAAGAAAGTTCTGGAATATGCCAATAAAACACACACAAAAAAAAGGAATTATTCATCCAATTTTATTTTATCGCCTTCAAAGTAGGCCCCTTCTGAAATTATACATTTATGCCAACGAATAATCCAATCACCAAAACATTTTTTGTAGGCACTTTTAGGAATCGATATCAATTGTCACCGCGAATTTTCCTTTATGTCTTCTATCGACTGAAAACGGGTGCCTCGAAGTAACTTGAGTTTTGGAAAGAAAAAGAAATCAGCAGGAGCCAGATCAGGTGAATACGGTGGTTGTTCGATGAAATTTGTTGAGTTTTTGGCCAGAAATTCGTTCATAATAATAGCCTTGTGAGCTGGAGCATTATCGTGATGCAAAATCCATGAGCTGTCGTTCCACAAATCTGGCCTTTTTCGCCGTATTTGTTCTCTCAAACGCCGCATAACGGTCAAATAATAGTCTTTATTTACCATCTGACCTTGTGGCAAGAACTCTGAGTGCACTACACCGCGATAATAATAATAATAATAATAATAATAATAATAATAATAATAATAATAAATAAAAACTTGTCAACATGACCTTCAGTTTTGATCGAGTTTGACGTGTCCTTTTAGGTTTCTGTTCAGTTGGCAGCTTGTTGACCGGTTTGAGTGTCAAACTCGTAAACCCACGTCTCATCACCAGTTACAATGAGTTTCATGAAGGTGGGGGTCGGAACTGGCTCGTTCTAGCACGTCTTCAGCAATCCTTACGCGATTGAGTTTTTGTAGAAAATTCAAGTCTTTCGGACCTAACCGAGCTGCAACGCGTGTCATGCCCAAACAAGCGTTTAAAATGGTACGAATCGATTCGTGAGACACAGAAAGTTCAGCGGCAATCTCTCTCAGACCTAAATGACGAATTTCAGACACCATTTTCTTCACTTTAGCGATGTTCAGTTCAATTGAAACCGTTGATGGCCGACCAGAGCGAGGCAAATCTTCCACCACATCTCGACACTATTTAATGCACTGGACCACTCATATGCACGTGTTTTATAAAGTCGATTCACCGTAAGCCCTCTGTAACATTTTCAGCGATTCGGCACACGAAATACCATTTGCAATGCAAAATTTGAGACTGATTCTTTGTTCAATATTTGTATCCATCGAAAATCGCAAATCACCTTTGAGATGAACTAACAAAATGGCGTGCTATAAACAAACTAGATGACAGATAACGATCAAACTCCGCGTGGTATAGAGGAACGTTGTACCAACTTAGCGACAACAATAATTTCGAATCCCCTTTTAAACAGGATTTTTAAATAATAAATTCCCGGTAATTTCTTGACAGAATATACACAGACACACACACGGCCATTTTTCTAAAAAGGCTTTTTTTTTTTTTTTATTCCGGGAGTCTCAAGACATATATTTCCAGTGAAATCTCGGTATCGAATTTTTGTGTGCTATATACAATAAATACCTTTTCTATACACTATGTACATAGAAGTGTAGAGAGGGTAAAAGACCCTTTTTAGAAACTGGTCGGTGTGTGTGTGTCCATATGTCTGTGAACACGATAACCTAAAAATGAAAAGTCCGTGATATACCGAACTTGGTATTTAAGTTTATTATTTTCCAGGGGTGCGACATTAACATTTTGAGAAAAATCCCACACCACAAACTACCCTTTACATGGAAACAATTTTTAAACTTTGATTTTTTCCAAAAATGTCTTAACGGTTTTATTAAAATATCGTATATTAAAGATATACAAATAAACTGTAGATCTTGACTTTTCTGGAAATAGCCTTTGAAGACTGCTTTATTCTAAATGAATTTTGCGTAACCGGTAAACCATAAGAGACAAAAATTTAAGACACAAAAATGTAGATTACGTTAAAACATACAATTCATGTTGTATATATATTTTTATAGAGTTAACCGTTTTCGAGATATTCCTGATTATTGGTTTCAATTTTAGCCGCTTAAACTTTCCTCAAACGGGAAAACATCTATCTACTCATTCAAAATCATCTCGGGCTTCTAACCAGGTAAAAATTTGGCTTGACACCAAGAAGCCCGAGAAGATTTTAAATTAATACGTCGCCAGGAAAGCTTCAGTTCTTAATCTATCTACTCGTTTCTCGTTTGTTTACTTCTGACAATCAAAGGGATTAGAATTTCAATTGTTTCACATAGCAACCGGCATTTAAAGGTCGATACTATCGATTTGCCCTGTGCATTTTCTTATGCCCTAGTAATAAGACTACTTATGCTTATGTTTATCTTGATTAGCATGATGTAAATAACAATTAATGCTTTGAATAAAAGGTTTGTTTACCGAACAGCTAGAGGACATATGAATGGAACACATTAGATTTTTGTTCCCTTCTACTTATAAGGGACCAAGTAATAAGGGCAATTTCTGGTATTTTTTTCTCGATTAGCATGAAGTAAGTAGAAGAAAAAGAATAACAACTCATTGTTAGTTCACGACTACTGTGGAGCTCGATATTCGGCTGTACAGAAATTAGTGTGGATTAATCAATTATCAAGCACTAATAACTACCTTAATGTTTTGGGCTTCTGGGCAAGTTTTACTTTCTGTACACGTACTATGTACATGTATAGACAAGGTATTGTATTCCACCCAAAAGTTCCATACCGAGATTTCACCGGAAATATATGTCTTGAGACCCCCTGAATCCAAACAAAGCATTATTACTTTCTCTAAACACACTATGTACATAGTGTATAGAGAAGGTATTGCACTCCACTACAAAATTCGATACCGAGATTTCACATGAAATATATGTTTTAGGGTCCCCTGTATCAAAAAAAAAAAAGTGTTTTCAGAAAAAGGTCCTTATCCAAACTTGGTATTTAAGTTTAGTATCTTCCAGGGATGCGACACGAAGATTTTGAGAAAAATCCCCCCACCCCAAACTACCTTTACATTGAACTTTTTTCGAAAATTTTGATTTTCTAAAAAATGGCTCTAACGATTTTGATTAAAATATTATATCATTATATTAAAGATATTTACCTGACAAATAAAATGTATATTTTGAATTTTCTGGGAAAGCCTCTGAAGACTACTTTATTCTGGGTCAATTTTACGGAATTTTGCATAACTGCTAAACCGTAAGAGATGGACAAAAACCTACCACACAACAAATGTAGAGCACTTTAAAACACACGATTTATGTTATATACATTTTTTTCGTGAGGTTGATTGTTTTTGAGATATTCCTTGTTTTTGGTTTCAGCTATAAAAACATACTTTTCTCATACAGGACTTTGTGAACTCGTGTCTATACAAACAAAGGAACTTCATTCACATAGCAACCTTCACTTTAACCTATGGTACTCCCTTGTTTGGCTTCTACTTACAAGGAAGCAAGTAATAAGACTATTTCTGCTAATTTTTTCTCGATTAGCAGGAAGTAAATAGAAGCATAAGCTTTTTAACAATAATTTATTGCAGAGTTGTAGAGAGAGTCATGTGAATGGAACACATAAGATTTTTAGAAAAATGTCCGCGTGTGAGTGTGTGTGTCTGTGGGTAGCATAGCTCAAAAACGAAAGACCGTTAATACCAACTTGGTATTTAAGTTTGGTATCTTCTAAGGATGCGACAAGAAGATTTTCAACAAAATTCCCCCACCCCCAACTACCTTTTAGATGAAACTTTTTTCGAAAAATGTGATTTTTTCAAAAATGGTTCTAACGATTTTGATTAAAATGCCGTATGTTAAATATATTTACCTGACAAATGTACACATCTTGAATTTTATGGGAATAGCCTTTGAAGGCTACTTTATTCTAGATGAATTTTACGGAATTCTGCATAACTGATAAACCGTAAGAGATAGACAAAAACTAACCACATAAAAATGTAAATCTCGTTAAAACACACGATTTATGTCATATACATTGTTTTCGTGGATTTGACCGTTTCTGAGATATTCCTTGTTATTGGTTTCAGTTTAAAGTTATTTTCTCATACGGGAACTTATCAACTCCTGGACACGCGAAGAAACGGATTTCAATACCATAGCAACCACATTTTAAAACATTTGACTGTCAGTTTAACCTAGTGTTTTCCCTTCTACTTATGAGGAACTAAGTAATAAAACAGTTTCTGCTGTTTATTCGATTAGCATAAAATAGTAGAATAAGCTTACAAACAATAATTAATTTGTTTCAGAGATGAAGAGAAAGTCATGTGAATGGAATACATAATTTTTTTTCCTATTAATTTCTTTATTTCGGCAATTTTTTTAGTTCTGCATTAATAGTTCTTTTAGTGGGGCCAAACACCACCTCACAGTTTTCTTTTCGGGAAATAACAGTTTGTGTTTAATTACTCCTTTATGTATTTTTGTTTCACAAGAATATGAACGACTGGCCCTCTGACAGTTTAGTTTTTATGGATAGCAGTAGATTTGGTTTTAAATAACCTTGAATTTAGATAATAGACTTTGTTTCCGTTTGCAATTTGTTCGAAGATAATAAAATCAGTTAGGTTTTCATCCACGCATTATTTTAGCATTTTGATTCAAATTCAAATGTGCCTTTAGCATTTTATAGCATTAATACATTTTTAATGTAGCATTTTGTAGCATTAATAAATATAGCATTTTATAGCATTAATACATTTTCAATATAGCATTTTATAGAATTTTAAAGAAACACATACGTGAGATACGTCGAGTGGTCAGCAGGCTGACTTCGAACTCGAAGGTCCCTTGTTCAATTTCCGGCTGAAGCGGGGAATTTTTCTTTAACCACAATTATTCCCTATCCCCCACAGAGTCTGGAAGTATGCATGTGAGAGTGAATGCGTGTGTATTTGAGGAAAATAAAAGGATTTAAACCCAACGTAAAGAACCTACAGACAACGAGTTGTTTCTCTTGTAAAGCCCCCCGATATGACCTCAGATGTTAAAGGGGGCTATAATAATAAAAAAACCTACACCTTGGATTGATTAAACAGATATTGTCTCATGAAACAGCTTTAATGTGGCATTAGTAAACGGGAACTGCACTAATCATACTGTCAACAATGACAAAATAATAAAATATTGTTGACATAAACAGTAAGCGTATAAATAGAAATGTGTCAACAATGTATACATAAGGCCAGTGTCCTCATTTGAGAACATGATTTTTTATTCTCATTGTTTGTACTCAAATTTATGTACACATTCTTGTATATAAAGTAGAGTCCCTTTCTTTAATATTTGTTAACAAGAAAAGATGATTGTTACTTAAATTTGATAACTATCAAATTCATTTATTTGTGTATGCCAAGTTCAGATTTTAAATATGTATTTTACAAACACATGAGGGAATTAGCTCCACATTCCAGATCAGTACGAGGGCAAGTGTGTCAGAATCATCAACATTCCAAGGGTGCAATTTCTGGAAGAAAACAAACAAACAAATAAATAAATCAACGAAGAAAGAAAGAAAGTAGATTTAAAAATCTGATGTGTACCATTCACATGACTTTCTCCATATCCCTGCAACAAATAATTCTTAAAAAGCTTATACTTCTATTTACTTTATATTAATCAGAAAAAATTAGTAGAAATAGTCTTATTACTCGCTTCCTTGTAAGTAGAAGCGAAATAAGGGACAACCGTAGGTTATAGTGATAGTCAAAAGCTAGTTGCTATGTCAGTGAAGTTCCTTTGTTTATATGGATAGGAGTTGACAAGTTCCAGTATGAGAAATGTATACGTGTTTCATAGCAGAAACAAAAAATAAGTAATGTCACAAAAACGACGAACTCCACGAAAAAAATGTATATAACATAAATTGTGTGTTTTAATGTGCTCTACATTTTTTGTTTAGTAAGTTTTTGTCCATCTCTTACGGTTTAGCAGTTATTCAAAATCTAGTAAAATTCATCCAGAATAAACTACTCTTCAGAGGCTATTTATTCCCAGAAAATTCAAGATATACATTTTATTTGTCAGGTAAATATGTTTAATATACGAAATTTTAATCAAAATCGTTAGCCATTTTTGAGAAAATCAAAAATTTCGAAAAAAGTTCCATGTAAAGGGTAGTTGGGGGTGGGGGGATTTTTCTCAAAATCTTCGTGTCGCATCCCTGGAAGATACTAAACTTAAATACCAAGTTTGGTATTTTACCGACTTTTTGAGCTATCGTGTTCACGGACACACTGACATACGGACACAGACACACACGCACACACACGGACCTTTTTGTGAAAATGCTTTGTTTGGATATTGGGGACCCTAAAACATATATTTACGGTGGAATCTCGGTATCGAATTTTTGGGTGGAGTGCAATCTTTCTCTATACACTATGTACATAGTGCGTATGGAGAAAGTAAATATCTGATGTGTACCATTCACATGACTTTCTCTATATCCCTGCAACAAATTATTCTTAAAAGGCTTATACTTCTATTTACTGTATGCTCATCAGAAAAAATTAGCAGAAATAGTCTTATTTCTTCCTTTATTGTAAGTAGAACCGAAATAAGGGAGTACCATAGGTTCAAGTGAAAGCCAAAAGCTGGTTGCTATGTGACTGATTCCTTTGTTCCTTTGTTTGTATGGACAGGAGTTGACAAATTCCTGTATGAGAAAAGTATAAGTTTTTCAAAGCTGAAACCAAGAAAAAGGAATATCTCAAAAACGATCAACTGCACGAAAAAAATGTATATAACATAAATTGTGCGTTTTAATGTGCTCTACATTTTTTGTGTGTTAAGTTTTTCCATCTCTTACGGTTTAGTAATTATGAAAAATTCATCCAGAATAAATTACCCTTTACATGGAACTTTTTTCGAAAATTTCGATTTTCTCAAAAATGGCTCTAACGATTTTGATTAAAATTTCGTATATTAAATTTATTTACCTGTCAAATAAAATGTATATTTTTAATTTTCTGGGAATAGCCTCTGAAGACTACACACACACACACACACACACACACACACACACACACACACACACACACACACACACGGGCCTTTTTCTGAAAATACTGTTTTTGGATACAGGGGACCCTAAAACATATATTTCCGGTAAAATCTCGGTATCGAATTTTTTGGTGGAGTGCAATACATTCTCTATTCACTATGTACATAGTGAGTATAGAGAAAGTAAAAATGGTTCAAATGGCTGTGAATCATTCAAAGCCAAACGCTGTGAGTTAAAATCTCAGGGACTGGGATAGTGGCCGGGAAAGGCCCAAGTATGAATGAATGAATGAATGAATAAGTGTATTTATTGACATAGCAATATCATACATAGAATTTCAACAGTCGCACGGGTCCACAGACCGTACGTGCTTTTGTAATACACATTACAAGCGATATTAAAACAACAGCAACAACAAAGAATTAAAAGAGTAAACACGAAAATAAAAAGACAAAGGAAAAACACAGTCAAAAGCAATATTAAACAACAATAAAGAAAAATAAGAACTGAAGCTTTCCTGGCGACGTGTTAATTCAAAATCTTCTCGGGCTTCTAGCCAGGTAAAAACTTGGCTTGACACCAACGTTTCGAAGAAGTGCATCTTCCTCGTCTTCAGGGTGACGTTGGTGTCAAGCCAAGTTTTTACCTTGCTAGAAGCCCGAAAAGATTTTGAATTAACAATAAAGAATTAAGAGTGAACCCGAAAATAAAAATCTGATGTGTACCATTCACATAACTTTCTCCATATCCCTGCAACAAATTATTCTTAAAAAGCTTATACTTTTATTTACTTTATGCTAATCAGAAAAAAATAGCAGAAATAGTCTAATTACTCGCTTCCTTGTAAGTAGAAGCGAAATAAGGGACAACTGTAGGTTAAAGTGATAGTCAAAAGCTGGTTGCTATGTCAACGAAGTTCCTTTGTCTATATGGATAAGAGTTGACAAGTTCCTGTATGAGAAAAGTATACGTTTTTCATAGCATAAACCAAAAATAAGGAATGTCACAAAAACGACGAACTCCACGAAAAAAATGTATTTAGCATAAATTCTGTGTTTTAATGTGCTCTACATTTTTTGTGTAGTAAGTTTTTGTCCATCTCTTACGGTCTAGCAGTTATTCAAAATGTAGTAAAATACATTCAGAATAAACTACTCTTCAGAGGCTATTCCCAGAAAATTCAAGATATACATTTTATTTATCAGGTAAATATGTTTAATATACGAAATTTTAATAAAAATCGTTAAAGCCATTTTTGAGAAAATCAAAATTTTAGAAAAAAAGTTCCATGTAAAGGGTAGTATGGGATGGGGGGATTTTTCTCAAAATCTTCGAGTCGCATCCCTGGAATATACTAAACTTAAATACCAAGTTTGGTATTTTACCGACTTTTCGTTTTTGAGTTATCGTGTTCACAGACACACGGACACACGGACACACACACACACACGGACCTTTTTGTGAAAATGCTTTTTTTGGATATTAGGGACCCTAAAACATATATTTCCGGTAAAATCTCGGTATCGAATTTTTGGGTGGAGTGCAATACTTTCTCTATACACTATGTACATAGTGCGTATGGAGAAAGTAAAAATACAAAGATATTCAAATATAGCAATTTAAATTTACAGCACAGAGTACATCTTCATAAATGCACCCTCTTTTAATAGATAATTACACTTAAAAGACATATATACACAAAATAAATACACCATATATAAAACCATAGCACAACAGTGACCTAAGTATGAGAATATATATGTATGTAGAAAGTCACTTTTGTTTAGTTGATCTTATTCCTCCCCCCCCCTTCTCTATTGGCAGGCTCCTCAGATCTCAGCTGTCTTGCCTTAAGTATAAATTTACCTAGCCCGTCCATGTTTTCCGTGCCTGCCAGTAGCGTCCAACATGCTTCTAGCCCTACATTCGCAGCGGTAAAAAATCGCGGCAAATATTTTTCCCGCCATTCCTACGTACCCCATCTTGCCAAGATGTGAGTCCACGACTCTTCCTCCTCGCAAATGGGACAGATTCTCGTACCATACTCGTCAGAAACAAGTAAAATAACCGGTGTGAGGCTTGGGAGCTGATGGGGTTAAATTTATCTGGAGTTTTGTTGGTTTTGCTCTTTTACTTATTTAAAAAAATAACTACAACTTTAGGTCAATACATATATATGGTTTTACAGTATAAACAGTCTTGATTGCTTGTACTTTATGGTTGAAGGTTAGTATAATATGAAATTAATCCTAGAGTGCAACCACAAGCGGAACTTTAAGTACTGGCGGGCAGCAAAGGGTTAAGTTCAACAGCTACAGCCCAATCAAATTCACATAAAAAGCTCTCAAATGAAATTCACTCCGTCTTCTAATAAATATCGCCAGAAGTTTGCCTTGTGTGGATTCCCTACGGGTCGAAGCGTTTAGTTAAGCTGGGGTCTTCGGTTTCCATCTGTATGCCTTTCGTATACGAAATACATCATCAAATATTCCTTGTAGGAACGAGAGCAAAGGACAGAAGATGGTTCCTCCAATATCACAACTTCATGAATGTGAATGCCTTCTCTCTTTCCTACTGCAATAACACGGACAAAAAATGTCTTATTCTATCTACAACCAGTTCAAAAGCTGGTGGATTGTAACACAAGGATAATAATCCAAATCAATGTTACTACTTTCTCTAACCCATATGTACACAGTAGCTAGAGAAGCTACAGTATCCACCCAAAAATATATGTTTCAGGTCCCTTGGGTCCAAAAAACCATATTTTTACTTTCTTTATACGCACTATGTACATAGTGTATAGAGAATGTATTGCACTCCACCAAAAAATTCGATACCGAGATTTCACCGGAAATATATGTTTTAGGGTCCCCTGTATCCATAAAAAGTATTTTCAGAAAAAGGTCCGTGTGTGTGTGTCCGTGAACACGATAACTCAAAAACGAAAAGTCGGTAAAATACCAAACTTGGTATTTAAGTTTAGTATCTTCCAGGGATGCGACACGAAGATTTTGAGAAAATTCCCCCCACCCCAAACTACCCTTTACATGGAAATTTTTTGAAAATTTTGATTTTCTAAAAAATGGCTCTAACGATTTTGATTAAAATATCGCATATTAAAGTTATTTACCTGACAAATAAAATGTATATTGTGAAATTTCTGGGAATAGCCTCTGAAGACTACTTTATTCTGGATGAATTTTTCATAACTACTAAACCGTAAGAGATGGGACAAAAACTTAACCCATAAAAAATGTAGAGCACGTTAAAACACACAATTTATGTTATATACCTTTTTTTTTTTTCGTGGAGTTGATCGTTTTTGAGATATTCCTTTTTATTGGTTTCAGCTTTGAAAAACTTACTTTTCTCATACAGGAATTTGTCAACTCCTGTCAATACAAACAAAGGAACATTAGTCACATAGCAACCAGCTTTTGGCTTTCACTTTAACCTATGGTACTCCCTTATTTCGGTTCTACTTACTATAAAGCAAGAAATAAGATTATTTCTGCTAATTTTTCTCGATTAGCATGGAATAAATAAAAGATAAGCTTATTAACAATAATAATTTACAGAGATATAGAGAAAGCCATGTGAGTGTAACACATAAGATTTTTTAAAAAAAGGTCCGTGTGTGTATGTGTGCATAGTTAAAAAATGAAAAATCGGTAAAATACCAAACTTGGTATTGAGGTTTAGTATCTCCCAAGGACGTGACACGAAGATTTTCAAGAAAATCACCCTACCCTTTACGTGGAAAACTTTTTGAAAATTTTAATTTTCTTAAAAATGACCAACGATTTTCATTAAAATATCATATATTAAAGATATTTACAAGAAAAATAAAATGTATATTTTTAATTTTCTGGAAACAGCATATGAAGACTTCATTCTGGACGAGTTTTGCAAAATGTTGCATAGCGGTTAATGTAGATCTCGTTAAAACACACACTTTATGTTATATACGTTTTTCTTGTAGAGTTGATCGCTTCCGAGATATTTGTTGTTATTGGTTTCAATTTTAAGGTAGCTAACGTTTATGAAACGGGACCATGCAAAGCAACTCGATCCTCAATTGTTACACATAGTGATGAGCTTTTAAAAGATTTCACTATCGGTTTAGCCTAATGTATTCCCTTATTTCTCTTCTACTTACAAGGAAGCAGGTAATAACACAATTTACGTTAATGTTTGTCTGAATTAACATGAAGTAAATAAAATGATCATCTTTTGTAAGAATAGTTTGTACTTACATGGAACAGCTAGAGAAAATTACGTGAATGGAACACATAAGATTATTATTATACATCTTGAGCATACTATTCTTAGAAAAGCTTTATAACTTTCTCTATAACGGATGTACACTGTACATGGTAAGTAAAGAAAGCATTGCTTTCTACCTAAAAAATCGATACCGAGATTACACTGCAAATACATGTTTGAGGTCACTTGAATAAAAAAAAAAAGCATTTTAAAACATATACAGGGCGTTAATGAACTATTCCGAAATATTTTCATAGAATATGTAGGTTACTTAAATTATTTGAGATAGGAGACTTATGGCCTACTTATTGAAATTTCGAAGTAACGGCTATAAGTTTCTGAAGTGTCAGTACACCATGTATCGCGGCACTTCGTTTGGAATGAAAAAAATAATAATAAAAAGCACTTACTCTATGACAGGAATCGAACTCACGACCTTTAGGATCGCAGCTTCCCGCGTTACGCATTGAGCCATCAATGCAGTTGGAAAACAGCTGACTCAAGAACGTAGTTAATGAAGTTCAGTGTCGCACTGTCAAGTGATTAGTTCGAGATTTCATAGATTTTTGTGACATTAAATCTCGAAAACGCTAGTAACGAGCTGCTATAAATCGATATTTCTATACTCGGGCAGCAGTTTTAAAGACATACTAAGCCATTTTTTCAACCTGCTTTGCTTTAACACCGACTTATCAGCACCTGATACCCACACGTTTAACGTTATGTTTATCCGGGGACCATGCATCGCCGATCACAAATTACTTATATCAGTTATGTGCACAACCTCGCAAATTATTTCGGTGTAGTTCATTAACACCCTGTATATATACGAGGGTTTATTGCAATATATAAATTTGAAAACATGTTGTACACAGAATGGGATGTCACCACCAGATGGCACTGGTAGGTGCTAGTAGACACATGCAGACGCTAGTATCCTAGAGACTGTGTTCCTAGATGAATGTCACTAAAGTTGAACAGTGAGCATACATAAACATTGCATTTCAAAGATGTATAGAAGCCTTGAGCGATTATTTTAAGGTCGTTAGCTCGCGTACTCTTTTGTGCATGTGTAATACGAATAAAACAATGATCACTGTTTATGCATCTTTCATTGTCCCGTACCCATAATCCCTTGTATATATATATACAAGAAATGTTCGATTTTCTCAAAATGGCTCTAGCGATTTTGATTAAAATGTCATATATTAAAGATATTTACACGGCAAATAAAATGTATATCTTGAATTTTCTGGGAAGGTCCTCTGAAGACCTCTTCTCTCTGGAGGACTTTTATACAACCAGTAAACCGTAAGAACATAATTGGGAATTTCGTTAAAAGTCACTATATATATTAGTGGAGCTAACCATTTCTGAGATATTCCTTTCAATTTTAAAATACTTACACTTTTCTCAAACGGGAGGTCGTAATTCGTTTCACACTCATTGCTTTATCCTGATTATTCAAAGAAAACTGAATTTCAATGATCTTTAGGTCCTAAAAATGTGATTTTAGGCGCATAAAAATATCCTAAAAGGTAGGGAAATAGGTCTTTAATAGGCACAACAATAAAACAGATTTTATGCATGACGCATAATGTTTTATTTCAAAAACACTCTTAAATGCAGTAGGATAGATAAGATAATACAGTAATTCAATAATCTTGTATAAAAATCTGTGTCACTGTCAGTTAATTAAATATATAAAGGATAAAAATTTCTTTCACAAATTTTAAAAATGAACGCAACATTGTTATTTTTTTAAATCACAGATTCTTCAATTACACTTTTCGCGTAATTTTGTCTACAATAACAAGAACAATTTACAGATGGTGTGTGGTAAATTTTATTTTTGTCAGGGAACCCCAAAACATATTATATTTCCGTTGAAATCATGACATCGAATTTTTGGATGGAATACAATAACTTCTCTATCCACTATGTACATTGTGCATACGGGCTAGAGGAAGTAAGAAACATCCGCACGTGTGTGCGTGAAAAGCATAACCCAAAAACGATAAGTTTGATAAGTACCTAATTTAATATTGAAGTTCAGTTTCCTCCAAGGATGTGACGCGAAGGTTTTCAAGCAACCCCCAGCAATCTAAACTACTATTGACATGGAACATTTTTTTTTTTCTAAAAAATAATTCTAACGTTTTTGATTAAAATACTGTATATTAAAGATATTGCCATAACGAATTCTATCGGCCTCTGAGCAGCATGAAGCGTACAGAGAGGCCTCGTGAGTCTTGTATTCGCTAACTCTGAGCTAAAAGTATCATTGGGAATGAACTAATAGCTAATTAGCGTGATATGATTTTGCTGCAAATGTGATAACTGGAGCTGTCTTGAAATTACCGGATTACAGGTAACTATGACGTGGTGGAGTAGGCGAGATCTCTTTTAAAACGTGTTGCACTATCTAACATTGCTCACTGCCTGGCCTCGTTCAGTTCTTTCTAGTAGAAATCAGTGAATTCTCAAAGACAGCGCAAATCGAAGGATGTGGAAAACACAAAGGAGTAGGCGCTCTATCGTGAATAAACTGTGGATGATTTAAACATATCTTGTGACAGGAGGGGAGCATTTTCTTTCGATACAGTAAAAATGTATCCTTTAATTCACTGCAATGAATTGTGAGTGGATTTGGTTGATTGATATTCCTTGTCTTTTCAAAGTGCTGCACATTATTATTATGAATTTTAATTTCTCTACACGTGCTATATACATAGTGTATAGGGAAGGCACCCAAAATATGATACCGAAATTTAACCGGGAATATATGTTTTGAGACCCCCTGAATAAAAAACAGCATGTTTAGAAAAATGCTTGTGTATGTGTGTGTGTCCGTGGGCAACATAGCTCAACAACGAAAATGTCGTTAAATACCAAACTTGGTATTTAAGTTTGATTCTTTCAAGGATGCAACACGAAGATTTTCAAGAAAATCCCTCCACCTCCATCTACCCTTAACATGGAACATTTTTCGAAAATTTTGATTTTATCAAAAATGGTTCTAACGATTTTGATTAAAAATCTCATATTTAAGATATTCAGATGTAAAATAAAATGTATATCTTCGCTAAAGACATGTTTCTTGTGCGTGAATTTTGCAGAATTTCGCATAACTGCTAGACCGTAAGAGATGGACTAAAACTTACCATATAAAACATGTAGAGCTCCTTTAAGTGCACAATTTGTTATATGCATTTTTTTTTCGTGCAGTTGACGTTTTTTGAGATATTCCTAGTTATAGGTTTCAGCTTGTCAACTCCTGTTCATACCAGCAAAGGTACTTCAATCACATAGCAACCAGCTTTTAAAAGATTTGACTATCGATTTAGGCTATGGTGCTCCGTATTTCCCTTCTACTTACAAGGAACCAAGTAATAAGAACAATTTATGCTTATGTTTATATCGATTATCATGAAATATATAGAAGAATAAGGTTTTTAACAATATTTTGTTACAGATATAGAGAATATCATGTGATGGAACACAGATTTTTACTTTCTCTAGCCCCGTATGTACAATGTACACAGGGATAGAGAAGTATTGTATTCCACCTAAAAATTCGATGTCGAGATTTCACCAGAAATACATGTTTTAGGGCCCCCTGAATAAAAAAAAAGCAGTTTTAGAAACAGGTTCGTGTGTGTGTGTGTGTGTCTGTGGACAGCATATCCCGAAAACGAAAAGGCGATTAAATACCAAACCTCACCCACACCTAACTACCCTTTACATGGAAAAATTTTCGAAAATTTTGTTTTTCTTAAAAATGGCTCAAACGATTTTGATTAAAATACCACATATTAAAGCCATTTCTATTACAAATAAAATGTATATATTGCATTTTCTGGGAATAGCGTCTAAAGACCTATTTATTCTGAATGAAATTTGCCTAATTTGGCGTAATTAGTAAACCGTAAGAGATAGACAAAAACTTACTATACAAAAAATGTACATCTTGTTAAAATACACAAGGTGTGCCATATACATTTTTTTCGTGGAACTTGCCGTTTTCGAGGTTTTCCTTATTATTAGTTTCAATTGTGAGGTACTTCTACTTTTCTCAGAGGAAGTGTGTGTGTGTGTGTGTGTGTGTGTGTGTGTGTGCGCGCGCGCGCTTCTTTTGTTCTACTCCTGATCAAGCAAAGAAGCGATTTGCAATGACAATCGCATACAGACAGCTTTTAAAACATTTGACTATCACTTTGGCCTTGTACATTCCCTTAGTTCCAGTCTACTTATAAGGAACTAAGTAACAAAATTCTGCTAATGTTTATCTCGATTAGCATGGTGTTGGAAGAAGAGTTATCTTTTGTAAGAAGTTCGTTTGTAGAATAACTAGAGAAAGTCATGTGAGTGTAACATCAGATTTTTTGTATTAAGCTATAATCTGATATTTGTAAAAGTTAAACGCATTTTATTTAGTACATATATTATGAAATAATTGTTTTATTGGATTATTTTATGAATTAGAACGAGGCATATGTCAATACATGTAATGTGCTACTTTTGGAACAGATTATACCTCAACGTGTGCATGTTTACGCTACCCTCTCTTTATACTGACTACTCTGTATATTCGGAATCCAACACCGAGTTGCATTCATAATATCGAGCTCCCTGTTTCTTTACTCTTGGTTCTAAGTGTAAATTGCCTCCATTTTATTTATTGCAAACTTTCTATACCACCGCCGCTGAATCCTTACACTTGACAGTT
This sequence comes from Hymenopus coronatus, assembly GCA_030762935.1. Lineage (NCBI taxonomy): Eukaryota > Metazoa > Arthropoda > Insecta > Mantodea > Hymenopodidae > Hymenopus > Hymenopus coronatus. The sequence goes on along the minus strand of CM060881.1, from coordinate 168,632,778 downwards.
CAGGTGGTTTCGCGTAAGGTTGGCTATGCTGCCTTTGTGGCATTGCCAGAGTAACTGGTAAACAAAAACAGCTGATTACAAATGTCCCTATCGTGTGTACAGACGAATATAAACAATGCAAGTGGGTATCACCAGGTGGCAGAGTTATATATGTATACAAGATATATAAACAATAAATCACAGCTGCCAGTTTATGACTTTGTAAGCTAGATATAATAGTTATTTACAACAAATATGAAAACATAATTTTTCTCAATTCAGATTAATTAATTTCATAATTAGAATCACCAACCAATTTAACATTGTATTTACAACAATATACAATCACAAGCATTTCATTTAAGGATATTTACAAAAATTATCCAACATTAATATCAAGATTTTTCCTAAATTTCTTCATACAGAGGACAACCCCGAAAGACTGCTCCAGGCAATTCATTCCAGTCTTTTATGGTTCTATTAACAAAGGAGAACTTTCCCACGTCAGTAAATGAATGCTCATGAATAATGAAAATAATTCGTTATTACTGATGTTAATTGAAAATAACAATGATACTATAACGTATGAGGCATACATAACGTATTTACAATACAGAACAAATTAATGCAAAATAGCTTGTTACAATGAGATAAAGGTATAACAAAGTATTTTTCACCGTCTTAGAATTTTAATGGTTCAATTCCATCCAAGTCTCGGTCGTCATCATTCTCGGAAGTATCATCATCAACATCGTCGTCGTCACCAAGACATATGTCGTCCTCCGTGGTGTATTAATTACCATGCTAACTTCATATACCCAAGGTCGCGGGTTCAAACCCGGCGGAGGACGATGGATTTTTTTCGTGAGTAAAAATCCTTAGCATGGCTTCCTTCGGAAGGGAAGTAAAACCGTTGGTCTCGTGTCGTAGATTTACGGCACGTAAAAGAACCTCAAACCTGATTGAGAGGTCTATGAGCAAAATTAACCGGTCTTTCACGCCCAGTTTAGAATGGGGCGCTGAGAACCACAGCGTCCATAAATACACGCCATTTATTTATTTTATTTTTTACCAAGAGATATTCACATTCACATGGCTCACATTCCCTGATGATTTCGTCTAATTCCTGTATTTTCGTATCATTTTGTGCACATGATTCACTTTCTTCTTCCAAGAAGCCGCGTCCACCTTCCGCAAGAGTCTATCCACCTCTATTATTGTGAAAGTCTTACGTTCCCTCACGTACATATAAACACCAACAACACTATCAACAATACCAACAAATATAAATAAGTAACAAAGAATAATACGTAGCTTGCACAGAACAGCTCAACGCACGTGTTAGCTCACAAACTGAGTAGCTGAAACTGAAATAGCCATATATTGCAACGGTTCGGCATCTAGATTCGGAATGCTGCTTTGTGACTGGTTCAGAAAGCTAAATGGGTAGAGCTTTTCATCTGTTTTCTTTGGTTGTACCAACTTAACTCCTGTCAAGTACAAAGATTCAGCGGCGGAGGTATATGTGTACTACTTTCCTCAAGAGTTCCCTTTAATGCCTCACACTACCCTGCTTGCTGTATTTCGTAGCAAAATCTCGCACTTCTGACAAATTCTTGCGGCGCACAGTCCATTTCCTGGCAGGAACGTAAAGTTTCAACCTTCAGTTCCATGAAAACTGGAAGAATATTCTGCTTGTCCCACACAAAGCTGGTCTGCCATCGGCCATGTTCTATTTCCGGTATTTTGTAGGGATGTGAAAAACGCCGAACAACATTGCCGCTGTCAAGTAGAGGACACCTATAAATCAATTTGTGTAGCGAGACGAAGGGCATGTTATTTCATCAACACACACCCCTGCTGTTATCCGTTATGAACAGCCAGTGACAAGAGAGTTCATATCAAAAGTCGCCCTTTTCAGTCAGTAAATTGAATATTTTCAAAGTTGTACAGTCTGTCGATGTAAATCTTGTTTATGTCACGTCTACAAACAAACCACTAATCTAAATAAGGCGGGTAGATCGATTGCATATATAATAAAAAAATCTGATGTGTTCCACTCACATTACTTTCTCTACATCTCTGTGACAAATTATTATAAAAGAGCTAATGCTTCTATTTACTTCATGCTAATCGAGAAAAAATTAGCAGAAATAGTCTTATTACTTGCTTCCTTATAAGTAAAACGAAAAAAGGGAGTAGCATAGGTTAAAGTGAAAGCCAAAAGCTGGTTGCTATGTGCCTGAAGTTCGTTTGTTTGTATGGACAAGAGTTGGCAAATTCCTGTATGAGAAAAGTATACGTTTTTCAAAGCTGAAACCAAAAACAAGGAATATCTAAAAAAAAAAAAAAAAAAAAAAAAAAAAAAGATCAACTCCACGAAAAAAAAAAAAAAAACAAATTCTGTGTTTTAATGTGCTCTACACTTTTTGTGTGGTAAGTTTTTGTCCATCTCTTAAGGTTTAGTAGTTACGCAAAATTCCGTAAATTTCATTCAGAATAAAGTAGTCTTCAGAGGCTATTCCCAGGAAATTCAAGATATATTATATGTCAGTAAATATCTTTAATATACGATATTTTAATCAAAATTGTTAAGGCATTTTTGAGAAAATTTAAATTTCAGAAAAAAGTTCCATAAATGTAAATGGCGTGTTATTTATGGACGCTCTTTAACTGCTGTGGTTCTAAGCATCCCATTCAAATTGGGCGTGAAAGACCGCTTAATTTTGCTCAGAGGCCTCTCTATCAGGCTTGAGGTTCTTTTACGTGCCATAAATCTACGACATGGGACCAACGGCTTTACTTCCCTTCCGAAGGAAGCCATGCTAAGGATTTTTACGCCCGAAAAAAATCCATCGTCCTCCGCCGGGCATATGAAGTTAGCATGGTAGCCACTACACCACGGAGTTCCATGTAAAGGGTTGTAGGGGGGGGGAAGGGATTTTCCTGAAAATCTTCGTGTCGATCTTTGGAAGATATCAAATTTAAATACCAAATTTGGTATTTAAGGGTCTTTTCATTTTTGAGGTATGCTGTCCAGACACACACACGCACACGCACTGACCTTTTTCCAGAAATGTTTTTTCTTTGGGGATTCAGGGGGACCCAATTCAAATCTTGGTGAAGTCTCGGTATCGAATTTTTAGGTGGAATTCAATACTTCCTGTATATACGAGGGCCGTTCAGAAAGTAGCTTCCGGTTGATTGCAAGAAATTCACCAAGTTAAATAAAAATATTTTAATATATACATCTTACAACTACATCTTTGCACTATTTTTCTACATAGTTTCCATAACGATTGAGGCACTTATCGTATCTGTTCACAAGCTTTGAAATTCCTTCTGCATAAAAATCACCCGCTTGTGCCTGGAGCCAGCCTGTGACCGCATCTTTGAGCTCTTCGTCGTCATCAAACCGCTGGGACCCGAGCCATTTCTTCATATGCATGAAGAGGTGATAATCGCTTGGCGCCAGATCTGGGCTGTAAGGTGGATGGTTGACAACGTCCCACTTGAAGGATTCAAGAAGGGCTGTTGTTCTGCGAGCAGAGTGAGGACGGGCGTTATCGTGCAAAGAAACGATACCGGAAGTCAGCATACCACGGCGTTTGTTCTGTATAGCCCGTCGTAATTGTTTTAGTGTTTCACAGTACACGTCTTGATTAATGGTCGTCCCACGTTCCATGAATTCAACCAACAACACCCCTTTTGCATCCCAAAACACCGTTGCCATCAATTTTCGGGCAGAAAAATCTTGCCGGGCTTTTATTGGTTTGGTAGGCGAATTTGAATGTGCCCACATCTTTGATTGTTCTTTTGCCTCAGGGTTCACGTACTTAATCCAGGTTTCGTCCCCGGTCACGATTCTGTTTAACAATGGTTCACCTTCGGCCTCATAACGTGACAGAAAGTCTAATGCAGAGGCCATTCTTTGAGTTTTGTGGTGGTCGGTAAGAATTTTGGGCACCCATCGTGCACAGAACTTACGGTAACCCAATCTTGCTGTCACTATCTCGTACAAGAGAGTCTTAGAAATCTGTGGAAAATCAGTAGACAACTCCGACATTGTGAAACGTCGGCTTTCACGAACTTTTGCATCAACTGTCTGAACGAGTTCGTCCGTGACCAATGATGGTCTACCACTCCTCTCTTCATCATGAACGTTTTCTCGTACACTTTTAAATAAACGTACCCATTCACGGACCACTCCTTCACTCATAACTCTTGGTCCGTACACGGCACAAAGCTCACGATGAATAGCTGCTGCAGAATATCCTTTGGCTGTAAAAAACCTTATAATAGCACGCACTTCACATTTGGCGGGGTTTTCTATTGCAGTACACATTTCAAACGGCCACAAACACTAAACTAGCGCAGGTACGACTTTCACTCGACCACGGCTTGATGCCGACTGACCTGCTGAGTGCGTGAATGCACAGATGGCGTCGCTACTCCCCCCACTACCCGCACTGTGACCGATCGGAGGTTACTTTCTGAACGGCCCTCGTATGTACATAGTACGTGTAGAGAAAGTAAAAATATGGTGGTCCTGCGATCGCAGTTCCGCACATGCGCGGTAGACGCTCTGTATCAAGGAGAAGAAACGTGCGCCATTTTGAGATCGCTGCCAGCCACATACGCGTTGTTCTTGTTTACAATGTCGGTGTTGATTGAAAATCTCGCCGCTTGTGAAATCAGATGTGCGATTCGTTTTCTGAATGCTAGGAAAGTGAAATCAATAGAAATTTATCGGCAAATTTGCGAAGTTTACGGACAAAATGCGATGAGTGATTCAATGGTGAGAAGATGGTTCCGACAGTTCAATGAAGGACGTACTGAAGTGCACGATGAAGAACAAAGTGGGCGTCCATCTTTGGTTACAGAAGAACTGGTTCGCGACAGCCCTGACCTCGCTTCTAGCGACTTTCATCTGTTCTTAGATCTCAAGTCTTTCCTTGGCGGTCAACACTTCAACAATCACGAAGAGCTGAAAGAAAATGTTTCCAACTTTTTGAAGACACAGGCGGCAAACTTCTATGAAGAAGGTATACAAAAACTTGTGCCACGCTATGACAAATGCCAGCAAAATTTCGGCAGTTATGTGGTAAAGTAGTTTAAGAGTTGTAGAATTTTGTGCAATAAATAATTATTCTGTATCCGTACACAATTTAATTTTATTACCAAATGGAACTTACTTTCTGGACGTACCTCGTATACACACATACTGTACACTATGTACTTAAACTATATATATAAAAATTTCGTCCCCAATTTCTTCCTTAATACATTTGGTGAAATCTCGGTATTGAATTTTGGATGGGATACAATACCTTATATACCTACTACATACATAATACGTGCAGAGAAAGTAATAAATACGTCAAACCAAGAGGTGGATCCTGGCATTTACCAGTAGCAAGATTTGTTGCACTATACGTGACTGAAAATTATTCCCAAACAAATAAACCTTTCCAATTTAAACAGCTGTTGGTACACTACCAATTCAACAAGGAATCTAAATTACCGATAGCACGCAGTACATAATTGAGCGGGGGAATTTATGCAACAAGTGGATAATCTTGATGGTCAAGGTACGACTGGGTGTTTGTCCCGTCCATGCGACACCAATGTCATACGAGTATTCAAATGATCTACAATTTGTAAACATCATTTTATTTTCATGTAAAAATCGGCATCCATAGCTGATATGGGCGAGGTTCCAGTAAATGAGACGTCCTCTCGCTTATTACATGGCGTTTTGGACCGAAAATCATGCGCGTGTCCTTCGGTTTTGGGGACTCGTTTATTGTTTTCAACTCCTACCTGACAAATCTCTTCTGCAAGGATTGGGGCACCGATATTTACTTTCTCTAGCCCCGTATGTACAATGTACATAGGGATAGAGAAGTATTGTATTCCACCCAAAAATTCCATACCGAGATTTCACCGGAAATATATGTTTTAGGGTCCCCTGTACCAAAAAAAAAAAAAAAAAAAAAACATTTTCACAAAAGGATCCGTGTGTGTGTCTGTGAACACGATAACTCAAAAACGAAAAGTCTGTAAAATACCATACTTGGTATTTAAGTTTAGAATCTTCCAGGGATGCGACACGAGGCTTTTGAGAAAAATCCCCCCACCCCAAACTACCCTTTACATGGGACTTTTTTCGAAAATTTTGATTTTCTAAAAAAATTGCTCTAACGATTTTGATTAAAATATCGTACATTAAAGATATTTACCCGACAAATAAAATGTATATTTTGAATTTTCTGGGAACAGCCTCTTAAGACTACTTTATTCTGAGTGAATTTTCCGGAATTTTGTATAACTGCTAAACCGTAAGAGATAGGCAAAAACTTACCACGCAAAAAATGTAGAGCACATTAAAACACACAAGTTATGTTGTATACATTTTTTTCTTGGAGTTGATCGGTTTTTGAGGATATTCCTTGTTTTTGTTGTCGGGTCGAAAATCTTAACTTTTCTCATACAGGAATTTATCAACTCATGACCATTAAACAAAGGAACTTCAGTCATATAGTAACCAGCTTTCGACTATCGCTTTAACCTATGCTACTCCCTTATTTCCTTTCTACAAGGAAGAAAGTAATAAGAATATTTCTGCTAATTTTTCTAGATTGGCAAGAAGTAAATAGCAGCATAAGCATTTTAAGAATAATTTGTTGCAGGGATATAGAGAAAGTCATGTGAATGGCACACATCAGATTTTTCCATCTTGTAGCATCCCATTTCAGAAGTCTGAAATGGCGTAAAGAGTGGTCTCGGCGTTGACAAAAAGAAATAATCAAACTCCGTTTATCGTGATTTGACACATTAACCATTTATTCATCTCGAATGATTCCTTAACCCTGCAATCCGACATAGAAAAGCCACATATTTTATAAACGATACCGCGACCTCTCCAGCTCGTCGTGTGCTTCCTTATTTTACTTTTCTCCTCGGTGTATCACAATTTTCTAAGTCCCGCGTGTGCCTGTCTGGTTGAAGCCGCTTTTCAGAGTCTGACAACTTTCCAAATGCATCCCCACTTCTAAAATTTTAGCTGCTTCACCAGAATTACAACTTTACCTAACGTGCACTATTTCCCCAATATTTCAGATATTCTGGTTCCACTGGTCCGGGCAAATCTTATGACATCCCCATGTTAACTACCTTCTCACGGGTTTTCCAGGGAAACCTAACGGTACACACTTGCGATTTTCACCTCTCCTGGAATGCAATAAGCCCATTCCTTACGGCTGGATACATTTTTGAGCATCCATGCATCAAATTCCCATTAGCTTTTGTAGCTCGCACCTGTCCTTCATAAACTCGCTTTTTGGCAGCAAAATATCAGCCAGTTACATTTTCTTAATCTAACCCCTTTATTTCCCTATATAGAAAGAAAAAATTTAAGTACATTATATATATACGAGGTACGTCCAGAAAGTAAGTTCCGTTTGGTAATACAATTAAATTGTGTACAGATACAGAATCATTATTATTGCACAAAATTCTACAACTCTTAAACTACTTTTCCACTTAACTGCCGAAATGTTGCAGGCATTTGTCATAGCGTGGCACAAGTTTTTGTATACCTTCTTCATAGAAGTTTGCCGCCTGTGTCTTCAAAAAGTTGGTACCCAACGTGAGCAAAGTTTACGAAATGTCAGTTTTTCGGTAACAATTTCATGAATTAGTGATCCTGAGCTTTGGGAAAGCGAGAGCACTAATTGTAAATTTACGGTTTTCCTGGATCTTGTCATCAATCGCGTGAACCAGTTCTTCTGTAACCAAACATGGACGCCCACTTCGTTCTTCATCGTGCACTTCAGTACGTCCTTCATTGAACTGTCGGAACCATCTTCTCACCATTGAATCACTCATCGCATTTTGTCCGTGAACTTCGCAAATTTGCCGATAGATTTCAATTGGTTTCACTTTCCTAGCATTCAGAAAACGAATCACAGATCTGATTTCACAAGCGGCGGGATTTTCAATCAACACCGACATTGTAAACAAGCACAACAAATCGTATGTGGCTGACAGCTATCTCAAAATGGCGCACGTTTCTTCTCCTTGATACAGAGCGTCTACCGCGCATGTGCGGAACTGCAATCGCAGCGCTGCAGCGGAGATAAATTGAAACGGAACTTACTTTCTGGACGTACCTCGTATATATTAAGTCCTTAAAATTCACATTTATTATTATTTCAATTAAATTTCTTGTTTCTTTCTTTTATTATATATTTTTCTTTTATTTTCCAGTCTTATAAGACGGTTTAACCAACGTTAAGTTACTAGCACGAAACTCATCCTGGGCAAGGTGTGAGCAGGTGTTACGGACTGTGATGTAAACTATTTTCCGCACTGAATTGTGAGTCATTAATAAATAAGAACTTAATTATTCTATATTCAATAATGCACAGAGGTTTTTGCATCTTCGTTGCTCAGAGATCACAAAATATTTCATCTAAGGAAAGCCACTATTACGTCATTGCTATTATTGGCACGCGTGCCAGTTGTGCTCGACTGCACTAATAAACTGTTTATTTCTAGGGTTACTTGGAAGTTCTTTCATAAGCATACAGGATCATAAAATACACATATTGTTATGATTCTGCATGAGGTCCAAAATTAAATCTAAGTTTGCCATGAAAACGAGTCACAAGCCTCCCAAGTTGAGAAATAAAGTTGTCCTGCCACTAGACCCCGCGCCGCTCATAACTATGAGACCAGAAACTTTAGAAATGGGTTAGCGTCAATGGGAGAAGAGTTTATGTGATGCGTTTTACAAGATTTTAATGTAAGTTTGAGTTATAACTGGTTTTAATAATTCTAGTTTAAATTGTTGCAATTAATGATAATGATACACGCAGTATTTATTACCTGTCGCCCTCCCTGGTGTAATGGTTACCATGCTAACTTCATCTAGCCGGTTCAAACCCGGCGATGGATTTTTTTCGGGTGCAAAAATCCATAGCATGGATGTCTTCGGAAGGGAAATAAAGCCGTTGGTCCCGTGTCGTAGATGTATGACACGTAAAAAGTGTAAATGACATGTAAATTTAAGACAAGGGACCAACGGCTTTACTTCCCTCCCGAAGGAAGCCATGCTAAGGATTATTAGACCCGAAAATATCCATCGCCCTCCGCAGAGATTGAACCCGCGACCTTGGGTATATGAAGTTAGCATGGCAACCATTACACTACGGAGGCGACGTACGGCAACGCAACAGAACCTCAAAGCCTGGTAGAGAGGCCTCTGAGCAAAATTAAGTGGCCTTTCACGCTCAGTATAGAATGGGTCGCTGAGAACCACAGCAGTTAAATAAAACTCCATTTCCATTTGCACTATTACCGGAGTCCTTTGGCAATTATTTTAAATCTTGACGATATACCCATCAGTTTAAAACACACACACACACACACACACACACACACACACAAACAGGCTGTTAATATTGGCGATCTGTAGAATGGAATGCAGTACTTTTAATTTACCTTTATTTATTTAAAGTTTAACGTCCCTTAACTGGGTATTTCATACCAGACGACGAATAAAATCGCTGAAATAGTGCTCAAAAGTGCCCTGGGTCCGGAACTTAAAGTAACTCCACATTCGTCTTCTCAGGCTAAGGGAAATTCCAGGAAATAAGTCACCCTCACCGAGATGCAAACCCGGGACCTATAGATTGTGATGGAGACAAGTTACTTCCATACTACACTTCAATTGCCGGAGCAAGCCGGTTAATCGTAACTTAGCTATCGGTCAACAAGCCCACATAAGGGACATGGAGAAAATATGAATGCGGGTTACACCCATCATATGAGAATTAAAAATACCTTTGACCTCTTCACGGTTACTGCAGATTTCACTAAATAATCATTAGGACATTAGATAACTTCTTCTCTTTACTTTCTCTACACGTACTATGTACATAGTGTATAGAAAAGGTATTGTATTGCACCCAAAAATTCCATACCGAGATTTCACCGGAAATTTATGTTTTGAGACACCCTGAATAGAAAAAAGCAAACAACAACAACTTAGAGAAATGTCCATGTGTGTATGAGTGGGTGGGTGCGTGGGTGTGTGCGCGTGTGTCTTGGGTAGCATAGCTCAAAAACGAAAAAGCCGTTAAATACCAAACTTGGCGACGCGAAGATTTTTAAGAAAATCCCTCACCCCCAACTACCCTTTACATGGAAAAATTTTCGAAAATGTTGATTTTCTGAAAAATGGCTCTAACGAGTTTGATTAAAATCCCTTATATCTAAGATATTTATGTGACAAATAGAATATGTCTTCAATTTTCTGGCAATCGCCTCTGAAGACACGTTCATTTTGCGAAATTTTGCATAACTGGTAAACTATAAGAGATATACAAAAACTTATCACACATAAAATATAGAGAGCGTTAAAACATGCAATTTATGTTATATACATTTTCTTCGTGGAGTTGAGATATTTCCTATTATTAGTTTCAGCTTTAAAATACATATACTTTTCTCATACAGCAATTTGTCAACTCCTGTCCATGTAAACAAAGGAACATCAGTTACATAGCAACCAGCTTTAAAAGATTTGACTATCGATTTAGCCTATGCCATTCCTTTATTTCCGTTCTACTTACAAGGAAGAAAGTAATAAGGTTATTTCTGCCAAATTGTTCTCGATTAGCATGAAGTAAATAGAAGAATAAGCTTTTTAACAATAATTTGTTGCAGAGATTTAGAGAAAGTCATGTGAGTGTAAGACATCAGATTTTTATTTTTTCTTTCCTTCTTCCTGACAACAGTCTTAAACTATGGTACAGCGCCATTTATACATAGGAGACACTATACCGAAATATTTTCACAGAATATGCGGATTACTTAAATAGGTAATTTGAGATACGAGACTAATGGCCTGTTTATTGAAATTTCGAAGTAACGGCTATAAATTTCTAAAGTGCAGTACGCCACTGGCTAATTTATCAACCATTCGAGAGCATAACACGAAAAATGGAGGGACATATTACAGCGTACCTCTCTAGCGTAGTGGTTATGATACTGGCTTTCGAGTGAAAGATACTTTCCGAGTTCGGGTCTCGTTCGCGTACCGCGGCACTTCGTCTGGAATAAAAAAATAATAATAATAATAATAATAATAAAAAACATTTACTCCATGATAGGAATCGGAACTCATTACCTTTGGGATAGCAGCTTCCCGCGTTACGCATTAAGCCACCAGAGCAGTTGAAAAAACGCCTCCATCGTACGCTACATAACTCAACGTAGTTAATGAATGCTCAGTGTTGCACTGTCAAGTGATGAGTTCGAGATTTTACAGATTTTTGCGACATTAAATCTTGAGAACGCTAGTAAAGAGCTGCTAAAAATCGATATCTCTATGCTCGGGCAGCGGTTTTAAAGACATTCTAAGCCATTTTTTCAACCTGCTTTACTTTAACACCGACTTTTTAGCACCTGATACCTACACGTTTAATACTATAGTTGCGTTATGTTTATCCGGGGATCATCCATCGCCGATCTCAAATTACTTATATCAGTCACGTGCACAATCTCGCAAATTATTTCGGTGTAGTTCATTAATATATAATGTTTATATAACTATTGTAGCGTATGGTAAAATGTTTTTTTGCAACTCTGACTTATAACACTTTTTTTAAGAACTACCTAATATAAAATTTTTTGTAAAAATCCCTAATATATATATTATTCTGTGTCGCTAGGCAAACTTATTTATGAGTCAGACTAATAAAAAAAGTATATATTATATATAATGCACAGTCAGTAAAAAAAACACGCAGTGCTGCATTTATATTATTTGTGAAAAAGGGCTTAATGTTCGGTAAACACCGATGAATTTAATTCTGTATACAAACATTAATTAAAGTGACCATTGACAGCATGACATGTAGATATGGCAATAAAATTCTGAGTAACACAGGCACATTTCAGATGGGATCACTTTTTTGAGGGGGGGGGGATTGATTGAATAACGAAATACGATGTGTTTCTCTCAAAGGCCCACTTCATTTCGTGCTACCTCGCCTTAAATTCATAAAGACTTAATTTCCGAGTCATGATCTACAAAATTAGAAAAGATATTTATGAACAATTGTGATATTTTGTTTCTTGTTTACAAAACCAATTTCTTATGTTGTAGAAAAGAAATATAAAAAATCTGATGTGTTCCATTCACATGACTTTCTCTACATCTCTGCAACAAATTATTGTTAAAAAGCTTATGCTAATATTTTCTTCATGCTAACCGAGAAAAAATAGCAGAAATGGTCTTATTACTTTTTTCCATTTAAGTAGCAGAAAAATAAGGGAGTACCATAGGCTAAAGCGATAGTCAAAAGCTGGTTGCTATTTACTCACATTACCTTTGTTTCTATGGACAGGAGTCGACAAATTCCCATATGAGAAAAGTATAAGTATAATAAAGATGAAACCAATAACTAGGAATATCTCAAAAATGAATAGCTCTACGAAAAAAATGATATAACATAAATTGTGTGTTTTAATGAGATCTACATTTCCTATTAGTAAGTTTTTGTCTATATCTTACAGTTTACCAGTTAAGCAAAATGTCTTCAGGGGCTATTCCCTGAAAATTCAAGATATACATTGTATTTGTCATATACGGTATTTTAATCAAAATCGTTAGAGCCATTTTTGAGAAATCATGTAAAGGGTAGTTTGTGGTGAGAGGATTTTTCTCAAAAGCTTCGTGTCGCATCCCTGGAAGATTCTTAACTTAAATACCAAGTTTGGTATTTTACAGACTTTTCTTTTTTGAGTTATCTTGTTGACACAGACACACACCTTTTTCTACAAATGTTTTTTTTTTTTTTTTTTGATATAGGAAGTGTAGGGAAAGTAAAAATTGTATATTATGATTTTCAAGAACTGTTTAGGTTAGACTGAAGATTGTGTAAGGTTTTAACAGTTTTCATATAGCTGTTGCGAATAAGTTACTAAAATCAGTGCTGTTAAAAAATGAAATGGCGTGTTATTTATGGACGCTCTTTAACTGTTGTGGTTCTCAGCGTCCCATTCTAAACTGGGCGTGAAAGACCGCTTAATTTTGCTCACAGGCCTCTCAATCAGGCTTGAGGTTCTTTTATGTTCCGTAAATGTACGACACGGGACAAACGGCTTTTCTTCCCTTCCGAAGGAAGCCATGCTAAGTATTTTTACACTGGAAAAAATCCCTCCGTCGGGTTTGAACCCGCGATCTTGGTTATATGAAGTTAGCATGGTAACCATTACACCACGGAGGGCGACTCAGCGCTGTTAAAGCTAAATGATGGTGAAAAGCGACACACAAATCTTATTGAGATAATAATTAGCAGCTGTCCTAAGGCAGCAAGCGTGATACATTTTTATCAGCACAGGACCTCATTATAAGCTACCAGACAATAAATAAAGACTTCCTTGATTTTGAAACATCTCAAATGACAGGAGATTTCCATGAGCTAAATCCTTCCTTTAGAATGTGTTCACTCTTTCTTAGAAGCTGGCGATGGCCCAAATTAATTGACATTTATGTAACGTCATTATTTCCATAATTTTGATACCAAATGGGGAAAAACATAACCAGTTTTCATTATTGTACTTTGATGTTAGATTCTTCACTTTCTTCTGCACATCGTGAGATACACTATATCGACTAGTATAAGTACTTGGAACTCTAATACTTGAAAAGTTTTAAATGTTACACTCACATGACTTTCTCCAACTGTTCTACATACAAACTTCTTACATAAGTTTCTTCTTGTTTCTACATCATGCTAGTCGAGATAAGCATTACCAGAATGTTCTTATTACCTAGTATCTTACAAAGGAACTAAAGGAGTGCGCTGTGCTAAAGCGATTGTCAAATGTTTTAAAAGCTATCGTTATGCGACTGTCCTTGAAATTAGCTTCTTTGCGTGGACAGCAGTAGAACAAAACAAAAACGGACACTTCCTGTACGAGAAAAGTACGTCTTTTAAAATTGAAACCAATAACAAAGGATATCTTGGAAACGGTCAACTCTACAACAAAACTACATGTAACATAAACTGAGTGTTATGACGGGAGCTACAGTTTTGTGCCGTACACTTTTTGTGTATCTCTTATGGTTTAGCAGCTAAAACAAGATTCATCCAGAATAAATAGGTCTTCAGAGGCTATTCCCAGAAAATTCAAGATATACATTTTTATTTGCGATATAAATATCTTACGCTATTTTAATCAAAATACCAATTTTGAGAATATAAGCATTTGACAATTGTTCCACGAAAAGGTAATTTGAGGTGGGGTAATTTTCTTGAAATATCTTAGTGTCGCATCCTTGGAAGATACTAAACTTAATACCAAGTTTGGTAACGGTCATTTCGGTTTTGAGCTATGTTGTCCACAGACACACAAGGACCTTTTTCTAAAAATGTTTTTTTCGGACTCAGGTGACAATACCTTCTCTAACCCTATGCACATTGTACATACGGGGCTAGAGAAAGTAAAAATGTATTGTTCGAAATGTGTAGAGACATGTACTATAATACATTGCTCCAGCTTTAACGTCCCATAAATTGAATACTACATGAAATACAAAACACTGATATACGTACACATCCGCTCAAAAGTTTTTGAACACATCTCATTTTTAGGATTTGTTGAAACAATGGAATAAAAAAGATATAGTTTGTAGTCACAACAGTATATTTAATGAAAATCAGCAATACATGCTAGATTTTGCTTTCTTCAAAGTAAACCTCCCTTTACAGCTGCGCAAACTCTGGGCATTCTTTCTATTAAGTGCGCCAGTGTATCCCTCCATATGTTGTGCACATGACTCCACAATACATGTATTTACATTAGTGGGTTGTTTCTTTCTTACCTCTCTGTCCACATGATCTCAAAGTTCAATAGGATTGCAGTCAGGACTTTGAGGGGGCCAAAGCATGTTCTACCAGACTTGTGCCTCTTCCAATCGTTCAACGTATCTTCTACAGAGATGCTTGGGATCATTGTCCTGCTGCAGAATGAACTCCTTGCCAATTAACCGCATCCCAGATGGTTTGGCATGGCGTTGGAGAACATTGTGATAATACTCCTTAATCTTTTCACAGTATCGCCTGTCCTATTGCCACCAAAACAACCCCATACCAGCACCGAACCACCTCCATGCTTGACTTTAGCGGATAAGCACTGAGGTGCCATGCGTTCACCTTTTGAAAGTCGAGCAAACTGGCGACGTTTTGAGCCAAATAGCTCAAACTTAGATTCGTCAGTAAATAATACTTTTTCCACTGATCAACAGTCCAGCTTACATGTCACTTGGCCCATTGTAATCTTTTCAGTTTATTGACAGCTCTCAATAGAGGTTTCATGTCGCAATGCAACCGTTCAGATGTGCATCCTGAAGTCGTCTCTTCACTGTAGAAACACTCACAGATTCATCCCTCAACTGGTTCAGTTCTGCTCTCAGCATGGGTGCTGTTTTGAGACGATCACGTTTGCTGGTCACTATTAAATGTTTATCCTCAGTTTTCGAGGTCACCCTAGGCCTCCTCTTTCGATAACGATCCTTATTGCTATTTGTAGTTATATACCTCTTTACAGTGTAATGGACACTTCCCAAGGAAACGTGTCCTTGTGTGGCAATTTGACGCATGGGTGGCCTGCTTTATGTAGGCTGACTATTGCGGCACGTTTTTCTGTTGAAAGCTCCCTTCTTTTACCCATTTCAGACTTTTCAACTGCACAATAACAATGAGTACCATTCACCATCTTGTGAAGCGCTGAAGTGCTGTTCGCAGCCAATACCTATGTACAGATGTCTGTGAACGACATCTAGGGAATCACAGACATAGTATGACATCCAAAATAACATTAGGGTAATTGTTCCTATAAGGTCCAGAAATGCTACATTTTCAAAATGCACATAATTGACAAACAAAAGGTAACATAGTAAATTTCAATTATGTCTCCATGGATTTCTACCATTTATAATATGACATTGGCTTTGTTTGGCGTTATACTCTTGTTAATTGCAGCAAAACAGGCTGTTCAAAAACTTTATGTGTGTGTGTGTGTGTGTGTGTATATATACATAATAAATATGCAATTAGTATTAAAATACAATTGTATCCTTATTTTAAGGCAAAATTAAAAGCCCTATCCCACCCATGTCAAATTTGCTAACTTGCAACACACAGATGCATACATTCTAGTTTCACTGATCCACTTATATACAATAATGTAACTTATTAAGAAATACGGCATTTTTTCATAAATTCACATTTTTTAAAATTGAGCAGAAATTATTTTTGTAACATACAATTAACAAACATTTTAATAGAATAGATCAAAAACAAAACAATTTAGTTATTTTCAGTAGTTCCGGAGTAAATTGATCATTAAATCAGAAAATCTCATTCAGAGAGAGAGAGAAAGAGAGAGAGAGCTCTTCAAAGTAAAAATGGAGAATAACACATATGTATAGATTGTATTTAAGAGTAAAATAAAAACAAAACAAAACAAAAAACCACTATCTTGGACATGTGGAGGCATAATCAAAAATCTGACGTGTTCCATTCACATGACTTTCTCTACATCGTTGTAACAAATTATTGTTAAAAAGCATATTCTTCTTCTACTTTATGATAATCGAGATAAACATAGGGAGAAATTGTCTTAATTGCTTGCTCCCTTCTAAGTATAAGGAAAATAAGGGAATACACTAGGCTAAAACAATAATAAAATGTTTTAAAAGTCGGTTGCCCTGTGGTTGAAATCCGTTTCTATGCAGGGCCACGAGTTTACAATTTTCCGTGTGAGAAAAGTTGAAGTATTGTAAATCTGAAAACAACAAAGAATATCTCAGATATGATCAATTTCCCGAAAAAACGTATATGACATAAATTGTGTTTTACTGTGATACATTTTTCATGTAGCAAATTTCTGTCTCTCTTACGGATTTTCCAGTTACGCAAAATTAAGCAAAATTCATTCAGAATAAAGAGTCCTGAGCCTTAACATAAAATAGACCCGTTGAGTTATGCAGCTCTTTTAACACACCAAAGAAATTCGGTACAATACGGAGCAGTTGGCCCACATGATATTTAATGGAATTGGCATTAAAAACTAATTCAATAAAATAAGACAATTAAAATCTTAAGAAATTCATAAACTTACTTTTTCATAAGTTGAGAGTACATATCAAAACGTTGTCACAAGTTAGCACCCGCTTTTGTAACTAACCAGCTCATATTGTATTATAGACAATTTCATTGCGGTTAAGTTCTTTCATTCCAACAAACAGGAATATACGACTTTGTACACGTAAAAAATCGGATGTGTTCCCTTCACATGCCTATCTCTATATCTCTACAACAAATTATTGTTGAAAGGCTTATTCTTCTATTTACTTCATGCTAATCGACAAAAAAAAAAAAAAAAAAAAAAAAAAAAATCTGTTGTGTTCCATTCACATGACTTTCTCTATATCTCTGTAACAAATTGTTGTTAATAAGCTTATCTTTTATTTATTTCATGCTAATCGATAAATACTACCAGAAATAGTCTTATTTCTTGTTTTCTTGTAAGTAGAAGCGAAATAAGGGAGTGCCATAGGTTAAAGTGAAAGCCAAAAGCTGGTTGCTATGTGACTGATGTTCCTTTGTTTGTATGGACAGGAGTTGATAACTTCCTGTATGAGAAAAGTATGTTTTTCAAAGCTGAAACCAAGAAAAAGGAATATCTCAAAAACCAGCAACTCCACGAAAAAAATGTATATAACATGAATTGTGTGCTTTAACGTGCTCTACATTTTTTGTGTGTTAAGTTTTTGTCCATCTCTTACGGTTTAGTAGTTATACAAAATTCATCCAGAATAAAGCAGTGTTCAGAGGCTATTCCCAGAAAATTCAAAATATACATTTTATTTGTCAGGTAGATATCTTTAATATACGATATTTTAATTAAAATCGTTAGACCCATTTTTAAGAAAATCAGAATTTTCGAAAAATGTTCCATGTAAAGGGTAGTTTGGAGTGGGAGGATTTTTTCTCAAAATCTTCAAGTCGCATCCCTGGAAGATACTAAACTCAAATACCAAGTTTGGTATTTTAGCTACTTTTCGTTTTTGAGTTATCGTGTTCACAGACACTCGGACACACACACACACACACACGCACACACACACACGGAACTTATGCTCAAAATGCTTTCTTTGGATACAGGGGGTCCTAAAATATGTATTTCCAGTGAAATCTCGGTATCGAATTTTTGGGTGGAATACAATACTTCTCTATCCCTATGTACATTGTGCATACGGGGCTAGAGAAAGTAAAAATAGCAGAAATTGTCTTATTACCTGTTTCCTTGTAAGTATAAACGAAATAAGGGAGTACCATAGGTTAAAGTGACAGTAAAAAGCTAGTTGCTATGTGACTTAAGTGCTTTGTTTGTATGGACACGAGTGGACAAATTCCTGTATGCGCAAAGGGAATTTTATAGCTGAAATCAATAACAAGGAATATCTAAAAATCTTATGTGTACCATTCACATGACTTTCTCCATATCCCTGCAACAAATTATTCTTAAAAAGCTTATACTTTTATTTACTTTATGCTAATCAGAAAAAAAAAATAGTAGAAATAGTTTAATTACTCGCTTCCTTGTAAGTAGGAGCGAAATAAGGGACAACTGTAGGTTAAAGTGATAAGTCAAAAGCTGGTTGATATGTCAATGAAGTTCCTTTGTCTATATGGATAGCAGTTGACAAGTTCCTGTATGAGAAAAGTATACGTTTTTCATAGCAGAAACCAAAAATAAGGAATGTCACAAAAACGACGAACTCCACGAAAAAAATGTATATAACATAAATTATGTGTTTTAATGTGCTCTACATTTTTTGTGTAGTAAGTTTTTGTCCATCTCTTACGGTTTAGCAGTTATTGTAAATTTAGTAAAATTCATTCAGATTAAACTACCCTTCAGAGGCTATTCCCAGAAAATTCAAGATATATATTTTATTTGTCAGGTAAATATGTTTAATATCCGAAATTTTAATCAAAATCGTTAGAGCCATTTTTGAGAAAATCAAAATTTTCGAAAAAAGTTCCATGTAAAGGGTAGTTGGGAGTGGGGGTATTTTTCTCAAAATCTTCCGTGTCGCATCCCTGGAAGATACTAAACTTAAATACCAAGTTTGGTATTTTACCGACTTTTCGTTTGTTATCGTGTTCACAGACACACGGACACACACACACACACACACACACACACACACACACACACACACACAGACACACACACACGGACTTTCTTGTGAAAATGCTTTTTTTTTTATATTGGGGACCCTAAAACATATATTTCCGGTGAAATCTCGGTATCGAATTTTTGGTGGAGTGCAATACTTTCTCTGTACATTATGTACATAGTGCGTATGGAGAAAGTAAAAAGTATAGGACATAAACTGTGTGTTTTAACGAACTCTACATTTTCTACTCTGTAAGTTTTCGTTTATCTCTTACGGTTTACCAGTCACGCAAAATTCACTCAGAATAAAAAGGTCTTTACACGCTATTCCCAGAAAATTCAAGATATAAATTTTATTTGCCATGTAATATCTTTAATAGACGGTATTTTAATCAACATCATCACCGTTATTTTTAAGAAGATAAAATTTTTCGAAATTTTTTCCATGTAAAAGGTTGTTTGGGCTGGGGGGATTCTACTCAAAATCTGCGTGTCGCCTCCCTGAATGATATTAAACTTAAATACAAAGTTTGGTATTTTACAGAGTTTTCGTTTTTACTTTCTCCATACGCACTATGTAAATAGTGTATAGAGAAAGTATTGCACTCCACCAAAAAATTCGATACCAAGATTTCACCGGAAATACAGGGTTACTACAAAAGAAATAGACAACTTCAACTGCCTGTAAAAAAAAAAAAAAAAAACTATTAGAGATAGCAGCCTAATTATTTTGGAGGTATGGTGAGAAACTCTCAAAGTTTCGTTTGTTACTATTGGTAACACTGTAGTGTTTTGTTTGTTGTTGCAGAAGCTGAAATGGCGGAAAATCCTGTGGAAAAGGCATATTGCGTGTTGGACTTTGCTAGAACGCAATCAGCAACTGTTGTCCAACGACATTTTAGAACACGTTACCACAAAAATGAAATGATGCGCTCACAAAAACCAGCATCGTCTTCATCATGTCGCAACATGTCGATGCAAAAGTCACGCCGTATGACCTTATCTTCTTCACTCAGGAACTCCAACGTCTGTAATCTGTAAGGCATCATGTGCAGTCGCTTCCGCAAGATTTTCCATACAGTTTGCTGTGGAATTTGTAATTGCATGCTTGCCCTAAATGTCGATTTCTGTGGGCTTCTTATGTAGGCAGAACGTACACGTTCAACGTTTTCTTCCGAAACACTTGGTCTTCCCGAGCTCTTCCCTTTGCACAAACATCCCGTTGTCTCGAATTTTCTATACCAAGTGTAGATTGACTGTCTAGTCGGTGGCGTTTTGTGGTAACGTGTTCTAAAATGTCGTTGGACAACAGTTGCTGATTGCGTTCTAGCAAATTCCAACACGTAATATGCCTTTTCCACAGGATTTTCTGCCATTTCAGCTTCTGTAATTACAAACAAAACACTACAGCGTTACCAATAGTAACAAACGAAACTTTGAGAGTTTCTCAACATACCTCCAAAATAATTAGGTTGCTATCTCTAATAGTTTTTGTTTTACAGGCAGTTGAAGTTGTCTATTTCTTTTGTAGTAACCCTGTATATGTTTTAGGGTCCCCAATATCCAAAAAACGCATTTTCACAAAAAGGTCCGTGTGTGTGTGTGTGTGTGTGTGTGTGTGTGTGTGTGTGTGTGAGTGTGTCTGTGAACACGATAACTCAAAAACGAAAAGGCGGTAAAATACCAAACTTGGTATTTAAGTTTAGTATCTTCCAGGGATACGACACGAAGATTTTGAGAAAAATACCCCCATCCCCAACTACCCTTTACATGGAACTTTTTTCGAAAATTTTGATTTTCTCAAAAATGGCTCTAACGATTTTGATTAAAATTTCGGATATTAAACATATTTACCTGACAAATAAAATGTATAGCCTCTGAAGAGTAGTTTATTCTGGATGAATTTTACTAAATTTTGAATAACTGCTAAACCGTAAGAGATGGACAAAAACTTACTACACAAAAAAATGTAGAGCACATTAAAACACATAATTTATGTTGTATAGATTTTTTCGTGGAGTTCGTCGTTTTTGTGACATTCCTTATTTTTGGTTTCTGCTATGAAAAACGTATACTTTTCTCATACAGGAACTTGTCAACTCCTATCCATATAGACAAAGGAACTTCAGTGACCTAGCAGCCAGCTTTTGACTATCACTTTAACCTACAGTTGTCCCTTATTTTGCTTCTACTGAC
Organism: Hymenopus coronatus; assembly: GCA_030762935.1. Lineage (NCBI taxonomy): Eukaryota > Metazoa > Arthropoda > Insecta > Mantodea > Hymenopodidae > Hymenopus > Hymenopus coronatus. The sequence goes on along the minus strand of CM060881.1, from coordinate 168,611,334 downwards.
AAGAAAGCGAGTAATTAGACTATTTCTGCTATTTTTTTCTGATTAGCATAAAGTAAATAGAAGTATAACCTTGTTTAGAATTATTTGTTGCAGGGATATGGAGAAAGTCATGTGAATGGTACACATCAGATTTTTGAGTTAGTTGTACACAGACACACACATAGGCCCCATTTCCAAAAAAAAAAAAAAAAAAAATGGATACAGGGGACCCTAAAACATATTTCCGGTGAAATGTCGATATAGAATTTTTCGGTGCAATACATTACCTTCTCTATACACTATGTACTAAGTACGAATAGAGAAAGTAAAAATCTGATTTGTTCCATTCACATAACTTTCTCTACATCGCTGTAACAAATTATTGTTAAAAAGCATACTCTTCTATCTACTTCAAGATAAACATTAGCAGATATTTTCTTGATTACCTCCTTCCTTTTAAGTAGAAGGAAAATAAAGGAATAACGACGCTAAAGCAAATAACAAATCTCTTCAAGGATAGTTGCCATGTGGTTGAAATCCGTTTCTATGCAGGGCCAGGAGTTTACAACTTCCCGTATGAGAAACGTTTAAGCATTTTACATCTGAAACAAATAAAAAGGAGAATTTCGGAAATGGTCAATTCCACGAAAAAAAACGATTATGACATAAATTGTGTGTTTTAACGTGATCTACATTTTTATGTTGTAAGTTTTTGTCTATCTGTTATGGTTTACCAGTTACGCAAAATTCATTCATAATAAAGAGGTCTTTAGAGGATATTCACAGAAAATTCAATATATACATTTTATTTGCCATATAAATATCTTTAAAGAAATGGCGTCTTATTTATGGACGCTCTTTAACTGCTGTGGTTCTCAGCGCCCATTCTATACTGGGCCTGAAATACCACTTAATTTTGCTCAGAGGCCTCTCTATCAGGCTTGAGGTTCTTTTACGTGCCGTAAATCTACGACACGGGACCCACAGCATTACTTCCTTCCGAAGGAAACCATGCTAAAGATTTTTGCGCCTGAAAAAATCCATCGTCCTCCACCGAATTTGAACCCGCGACCTTGGGTATACGAAGTCAGCATGGTAACAATTACACCACGGAGGGCGACTAAATATCTTTAATATACGGTATTTGAATCAAAACTGTTAGAACCATTTTTGAGAAAATCTAAACTTCCGAAATTTTTTCCAAGTAAAGGGTTGTTTGGGCTGGGGGGATTTTTCTCAAAGTCTTAGTGTCGCATCCCTGGAAGATACTAAACTTAAATACCAGGTTTGGTATATTACCGGACATGATAACTCGTGTTTACAGACACGGACCTTTTTTTTTTGGGAGGGGGATACAGGGGACATTAAAAAGTATATTTGCAGTGAAATCTCGGTATGGAATTTTTGGGTGGAATGCAATAGCTTCTCTGTACAGAGAAAGTTGAAGCGGGGACATTATCTTGCTACATGGCTGATGGGCGCACTCAAAGGCAGGAAGGATCGCTGTCACCTTATCAGCAGTGTTATATTCGTACTTGCTCAATGACACGAATCTAACCGCAGATGCCACTTTCCATCAATATTCTCAATGAAACTTTGATTGTAGTTTGCGATCAGTGTAATTTCAAGTTCGCTTTATTACTTTCTCTACACGTATTATGTACATAGTGTATTTCTATACCGAGATTTCACCGGAAATATATGTTTTGGGTACCTCTGAATCAAAAAAAAGCATTTTTGGGAAAATATTCGTGTATGTGTCTGTGAACACAGTAACTCAAAAAATTCGGTAAAATACCAAACTTGGTATTTAAGTTTAGTATGTTCCAAAGAAAAGCCCCCTCACCCCAAACTGCCTTTCACGTGGAACATTTTTCGAAAATTTTGTTTTTCTCATAAATGGCTCTAACGATTTTGATTAAAATATCGTATATTAAAGATATTTACCTGATAAATAAAATGTATATCTTGAATTTTCTGGGAATAGCCTAAAAAGATCACTTTATTCTGGATGAATTTTATGGAATTTTGCATAGCTGCTAAACCGTAAGAGATGGACAAAAATTTACCACACAAAAAACGTAGAGGACATTAAAACACAATTTATGTTATACACATGTTTTTCGTGGAATTTGTTTTTTAGACTTTCCTTGTTTTTGGTTTCAGATTTAAAACTACATTTCTCATACAGGAAGTTGTCAACTCGTGTCCATACAAACAACGGAACTTCAGTCACATAACAACCAGCTTTTGACTATCAGTTTAACCTAGGTACTCCCTTATTTCGCTTCTACATACAAGGAAGCAGGTAATAAGACTATTTCTGCTAATTTTTTCTTGATTAGCTTTAAGTAAATAGATGCAAAAGCTTTTCAACTATAATTTGTTGCAGAGATGTAGAGAAAGTCATATGAATGGAATACACAAGTTTTTTTTCGAAAGAATCACAGAAGGTATGGTGTAGTGATGCTACAAGGGTACAAGGTACTCTGTATATACGGAAATTACTCCTTAAGCGAGTTCAATTACCACTGCTCTTAAAGTATTCAATTGTTTTTCCAAAAAAATGGTGTGAATTATTCTATAAACCATGACAATTATTTCAAGTGGTTGTTTACATTAATAGTTTATGAGGTCGAGTCTATAAAAAGTATTTCATTCAGCAGAAAAGTAATAAAACTTAGTCTTAAAACTTGTGAAATCATGTACTTTTTTCTCTGGTACTGCTTGCAATACATAACCACACTTTTGCATACTTGTTCTTAGTATAATCAGTTAGCTTCTGAACCTCAATTATTTCGCTATGGTATAATTTGAGTAGAAATTAAAAAAGAAACGTGGAAAATTTAAAATATTCTTGCTTTCTTAATATAATCAATATATACCTTAAGATCACGATTGTGGTTTAGAAAGTTCAACTATGTGTAGTATATATGTACTGAAAATTTCAGCTTTCCAGCTCTCATACTTTCTGAGAAAAAAATACATAAGTATCCAAAAATGCTGTTTTAAGAAAAACGAATTTAAAGATACAGACATTATAAAAAGGGGCATTGTATAACAGCTTTAAAGAAATAATGGCAATTTTATTAGTGTCGAAAACAAAAACTTATATTTTGTCATTTCGGCAAAATTAATTTTGCCTTGTCCCCTTAAAACTTTGCCAAACAGAAGATGCCGTTAGTTGCTTAGTGTTCAGAATATATTACGTTATATAGTCGGCTTATGTTCCCCGTATGTAGGACTGACAAGCTGGTCTCTAGGGGTCAGAAGCCTGTCGGGGAGCCTACGGCACGTAACCACAGAACGAAGAACCTGGAAGGAGTGGTCGGCCCGTAGGCAGGTATGGATGAAATGAAAGGTGATGATGGAGCAATTGGTGGAATGAGTGGTGGAGGATCCGGAGAAAACCCGCCCAGATGTCGTTTCGTCCAAAGAAAGTCCGACATGCGGGCGTTTCGAATCGAACCCACGCCGCGTAGGTTAGAGATCATGATTGGTATTGTATGACTTCTACGAAGAGTGAGTCCAATTTGCAAAACACCGAAAGCATTGCTGGCGAGCGTTCCCTCTACACAAATTCATACCAATCTCAGTTCAAAATGCATACTAATATTATGAAGTTAAAATTCTTTGTGTATATGTATGTGTAGTGGAATTTAAATTACTTTAGGAATCTGACTAAGGGTCGGGTGGTGAGCACGCCTCTTCAAGGTTCCACCGCCCAGCTCCAGACAAACACAAGATGATGTTAGTTGCATGACGTTCAAGAGGCACCATCGAAACCACCCATCCCTTAGCATTCGAAGTTACTATCAACTTTTTAAAGTAATTTGAATTGCACTTTTAATCTCAAAGCATCTTTACGGAGTTTGATGATACTTTCATCATTGAAAAGCCTTATTCTTTCCGATGGGCCTGGGCTACAAAACACCTATTTTCGATTCATAGATTACTAAAAGCCTAAACAGGATTTACAAAGACTACATACATATACGAAAACGAGTACGAGTACGTATACGAGTTAAAAAAGCGCATACTCTAAGAGTAAGGCTTGATTTTTTGTTAAGATTGCCATGGAGTAGAAACCAGTTGATACTCCACAGAAAATGGATGAAAATAAACCACATGTCGCGGATATATCATTCCAACAATATTATATATGGATGGTCATGATTTAGTAGCTAAGAAGACACAGCAAAACAAAAGAAAATCGTTAATTTCTTCATACTGTGCATAAAACTTCACAGATAGGTTGTCTGTTTGGTCCAATGACAGAATGATGAAAGGATAGAAGTAAAAAGCTTCGAGCATTTATAGATAGAAAGCGGATGACGTCACACACTTGAAACCAAGATCTTGATCAGCTGACGACGGTATAAGCAGTGAATGCAGGCCTAGGTTTAGCGTGGGACTTCTTACTAAAGTTCCATTAAATTTAACAAAAGACAATGCACGTGAGGAATACATACAAATATCATTAATTCACTTCAATATATCATATTTTAATGCATTTATTATGTAAACTTATCACTTAGGTCTCTTGTGCTCTTAAATTACTCTGCAATTAAAAATATCATAAATAGAAAGTAAATTAAGTTAGCCCTTTCTGGAATGTAGGAGTCTTTATATAAAAACTGAAAAGGAATAAGCAGGTTTATTTGTTTATATGGTTTAGCACTAAAAAGTTTTGTAGATTATTACGTTACACTTTTTTCGTCACATGTAAGAGACAATAACACTTTCGGGAATGAACCCTATCGTTAATAACATTACATAAGTTACACTATGCGATCCACAAAAACGTGAACTTTTTGAAACACATTCGCCAGTGTCCAAGAATATTTCCACAGCAAATAATAGACACACTAATAAGCTAATTAGTTACAATCTCGTTAAACACTAACAACTTGTTCATCACTGTATATAGTTAAATTCTTCACTAAAGTCAAATAATTTTATATCAACTACACAACCTATCTTTCGCCTTATTGGGTTTTCAAGTCCGGCACCAGTTTTAAACATAGAATGTACGCTATCTGGTGCTCTATGTTACTGAGGTATCAATTGGAACTCTTGCATTTACACCATTTACTTGTCGATACGACAATGCAGCTTTATGTTAACATTTTCCTCGGACTTTCCATTACAGCTTATGGGAGATATCGTACTTTTCTACCTTAGTCACGTGACTTTGATGTCAGTTTCAACTATTAGGAAGGGAGAGATTGGACCACGCGCTTTCTATCTATATAGAGACGGTAAAAGGCACTTTGTTGAGCCGGCTATACGCTGTTGCGCAGCCGGCCGACTATCGACTGCCTCCGGGATTCCCTCCGAAGCAGTAAACACACCAATTCCCTCCGTGCCGAAAACATACTGCTGGAATTAAATATTCCGATTCCCACTCTCAGTTTTGCGTTGGTAATACCTACGAGGGTCAGTCAATAACTGATGCCTTTATTTTTTTCTCTTTTAATTTGTAAGAAAATTAAACTATGATTACACAGCATGAAAGCCACAACATTGAGGATTTAATTGTCACTTTTCAATGTAATCCCCGTCCTTTTCCACACTTTTGGTCCACCTTTTAACAAGGCCATGTATTCCAGTGTAGTAACATGCACGATCTTGCTCCATTGACGCACAGATGTTTTCACGGCCTCTGCATCTTCAAAGTGAATCCCACGATGAGCTTCCTTTAGCGGCCCAAATAGATGGTAGTCTGATGGTGCTAGGTCAGGGCTGTATGGGGGATGGGGCAAGACTTCCCACCCAATTTTCATAATCGTTTCAGTGGTGTGATGACTCGTGCAAAAGAAGAACATCCGCCATGGTTTTTGTTGGGCAAACTCGCCGAAGATGTGTTTTAACTTTTTTGAGGGTGCTGACGTATCGGACAGAATTTATTATGTATCCCTGCTCCAAAAACTCAACCAGAATCATACCCTGTGCAGCCCAGAACACTGTCGCCATCACTCTCCTTACGATGGTACAGTTTTGAATTGTTTCTTCTTCGGTGAGGTTGGGTGATGCCATTCCATTGACTGCCTTTTTGAGTCAGGTTCAAAAAAATGAACCTATGTTTCATCTCCAGTGACAATGTTTTCCAGAAACTCCTCTCCTTCCAAACTGAAGCGCTGCAAGAATTCGGCGGCTATTGTTTTTGTTGTCTCCGTATTCTCGTCGGTTAACATTCTTAGTACGCACCGTGAACAAACTTTTGAGTACCCCAGTTATTGAATAATCGTCACTGCCTTTACTGAGAGTCATAATGCAACACAATTCATCCGTTGTTATCCATTCGCTCATTGTTGCGTGGAGTCACTGCAGTCACCGGTCTACCGCTCCGATTTTCAGGCAATAGTTATTGACTGACCCTCGTACTACCCAATCGATATTAAAGATATCAATCGATTCGGTCGCTTGCTCTGTCTTTGGCCTTGGTCGTAGGCCTGTTCATTCAATATAGCAGTGAACTGGAGTGTAGACGGATGTGTGTGTGTGCGTGTGTGTGTAGAGAATGGCAAAGTGGAAAAAATCATGTGAAAGCGGCAAGGAATGTATTCTACTAGGGAACTATATATTTCGCTTCCAAAATATATTTAAGGACGGAGATAGGAGGTGAACGTGTGTATTAAAAACATGTATGTGTAAAGTGTGACGGAAAATTCTGCGGTTAAGTCAAGGAGGAAATCGGAATGCACTTTATTTGAATAATAGAAAATTGGGAGGAAAAATAACTGTACCCTTTTTTGCGAGGTAATCAGAACTGCATTTTGGGAGAGAATCGGTCGGACCCGGCGCTACCGAGGTCGGTTTCTGACGTCGCGGCAGGTTCTGATCCTGATTTCAGAGCAGAGCACTCTTGCTTCATGAAAATAGAACACGCGCTACTTTTAGGGTCAGAGTTTCGGAGAAGGAAGCATATTTTGTGTTGCCTGATTATATCGAAATGTTACCTAGAGTTACCATGATATATGAGAGTGACTTACCAGGGTCTGGATGCCGGTAGTTTCTGACGAGGTAGCATAGCTGCAGTGGAAGGTAACGTGTGTCGGCCCGCTGGGGCGAGTGCGGGCTAGGAGGTGCCCCCGAGAGGAACCCCCTCTGGAGCTCCCAGCCCACCTCCGAGATGATGCTGGCTTTGCGGAAGTATGGCGTCACTTCCCGCAGGTACTTGACTGTAACATAGAACGAGGTGACCACTGTAGCCGGCGGGATGTTCCAAGTCCAGGCAGCGATGTCATACATAGAAAAAAACAGAACAAAATGCGCATGCAGAGGCAAACAAAATATACAACTAACAAGCAAAATTATAATAATAATAAAACCAAATGTAAACCACCACCAACTAGTTTTACTCATGCAATAGTCATGCTAATAACTACTTATCTTTTACTTTGAGATTTTATTACTACGAGGGCCATCCAGAAAGTGACAGACGATTTGGCATAACTAAATGATAACGAAAGATATCAACACAAAACTTTATCTATTAGGTTGTCTCATACGTAATGTCAGTTTTTTGAAAATTTATTGAGTTTCTTTGGTTTGGCAATGCTATTTACAGGATGTTATGCGTACATTGCGAGCATTATCAGTCTTCAGTTGGAGATAACAAAGTTTGAACTTAGGAGTCATTCTAAAGCACTACTGGAAACAAGACTATAAAGCCGCTGCCGCAGCTCGAAGAATATGTGAAGTGGAAGGAGAAGGTGTCGTTACTGAGCGTGTGGGACAACGATGGTTCCAACGTTTACACAATGGAGACGAAAACCTAAAGATATACCACGTACTGGAAGACCTAATGTATGGAATATTGGGATACACACCAAGTTTTGCGAGAAACTTCTCAAAATGTACCGTAGGCTTTCAGAAGAACCTGGTGCATCAAAAGATACCATACATCGCCACATTAAGACATTTGGAAAATCACACGGAAGCTGTAGATCTGTACCTCATGAACTGACACCTCAACAGGCTCAACGTAGAGGGGATATCTGTCGTCAGCTTATCCGTAATCCCAAGGATGATAGATTTGTCAGGAGAATTGTCACTTGTGATGAAAAATGGGCATATTACCGAAACCCTGATGCCTACCTGCCAAAGTCACCATTAAAAAACTTGATTCGGTCCCAAAGTAATGTTGTGTGTCTGTTGGAATTCTGAAGGTGTGATTCACTGGGAGTTTGTTCCAAACGGGCGGGCGATTGATGCGGATATTTGTTCTCAACAACTGGAACGAGTTCAAGAAATTTTGAGTCGGAGATACCCAGCATTAGTTAACCGAAATAGAATTCTATTGCAACAGGACAATGCAAGATCCCATACTTCAAGAACAATCATGTCAAAAATTCAGGAATTGGGAGGAATCGAACTGCTACCACACCCAGCATACAGCCCTTATTTCGCACCATCAGTTTATCATATTTTTCGATCCATGGCCCATTTTCTATGTGGAAGAAATTTTGACAACATTGAAGCAGTGCAGGTGGGTCTCACCGAATTCTTCGCATCAAAAAGCAGAGACTGGTACCATCGTGTGGGATAGTAAGCCTCGCTAGCTAGAAGACCATAGAATCTAATGGTCTGTACTTTGAAGATTAATTAATTGCTTGTCAGAACACGTTTCATAATTGTTTTTCCTAAAAAATGACAGTATCTATACAAAATTACAGTACCTTAGTCTATTTCTCAACGTAATCTCAATTCTGTCAAGACATTGATTGTCACGTTGTACCAGTTTTTCAATACCGATGTTATACTTTTCTACCGTCAAAGAACTTTTTCGTTTTTTTTTGTGTGCACAAAACGTTCTGCCACTCGAAATTTTATAGGCAAATAATGTAAGTGTATAGTGATAATGCAATGAACGAATCTTTAATAAGGAAATGGCGCATAAGTTACGAGTAATCAATGTGTACGATTAAGACCGAAGTGGAAGTTCATTAATCATTGAGGAGCAGTTGAAAACAAATTTTGATGAAAGAATTAAGAAAAACAGGTGTTTCACTTTGGACACCGTATATAATTTTTTGGATGGAAAACATTTTCCAGTCATGAAGACCTCAAAGTGGCAGTGACATCTTAAGGGTGGAAGAGAATAACATCTGCACTGAAAAACCGGTACCATGTGACAATAAATATCTTCATAGCAATGATGGTTATGTTGAAAAATAGAGTAAGGTACTGTAACCGTATAAAATAACTTTTGTTATTGTTTAGTTAAGCAGAATCGTCTATCACTTTGTGGATGGCCCTCGGATAAAGAACTGAAATCATCTGACCTTCAGTATACGCCAATTTAGTCACTTTGTAGCTAAGGAATTAGGCCATATGGAACTGACCACAAATATTTCAAAACGCCAGAGATAGCATTTTAATAATTATTTTTTCTCCGTGTAGCCATATGTGGTCATTTTAAAATACAGAAAATTCTTATTACTTTCTCTACACGTACTATGTAGTGTATAGAGAAGGTATTAATTCCACCCAAAAATTCGATACCGAGTTTTCACCGGAAATATGTCTTGGGTTTCCCTGAATAAAAAAAAAGAGCATTTTTAGAAAAAGGTACGCATGTGTGTGCGTGCATATGTGGACAGCATAGCTAAAAAAAAAAAAAGTTTAATACCAAACTTGGTATTTGAGTTTGATATCTTCTAAGGATGCGACACGAAGATTTTGAGATAAATCCACCCTCCCCAAAATACCCCTTACATGGAAAAAATTTCAAAAATTTTTATTTTCTCAAAAATGGTTGTAACGATTTTAATTTAAATCTCTTATATTTAAGATATTTACATACCAAATAAAATATATATCTCGAATTTTCTAGGAGTAGCCTCTAAAGACATCTTTATTCTGGATGATTTTTATTGAATTTTGCATAACTAGTAAACCGTAAGAGATAGACAAAAACTTACTACACAAAAAATGTAGATCATAATGAAATACACAATTTATGTCAAATACTTTTTTTCGTGGTTTTGATAGATTTCGAGATATTCCTTGTTATTGGCTTAAGGCTTAAAAAAACATACTTTTCTCATACAGGAATTTGTCAACTCGTGTCCATACAAACAAAGGAACTTCAGTCACATAGCAGCCAGTTTTTGATTATCACTTTAACCTATGGTACTCCCTTATTTCGCTTTTACTTACAAGAAAGCAAGCAATAAGAGTATTTCTGCTAAGTTTTTTCTCGATTAGCATGAAGTAAATAGAAGCATATGCTTTTTAACAATAATGTGTTACAGAGATGTGTTACAGCATGGAGTCATCAGATTTTTCAAATTATTCAGCCCTAGCTATTTCGATCTCTGTTTAATACAAAGCGTTGATTAAATTATATGTATTACCATTTAATAGGCATTTATGGATTAGGAAAAAAAAAGTGAACTGCTTTGCATACATACAATGATGCAGATAAGATCGCTCTTTGTATCTAACCATTTCTGGTCTTTTTCTCAATCACTTTAGCCATTTTCATTACTAAGTGTTGGCAACAGTGTCCCCCAAACAAGTAAACAATTACGAGTATTTCCCGTGTCACGGGATATTCTCGTTGAGTGTCTTATCTATCCTTTCTGAAAGAAAACTACATTACGGTAAGCAGCATAAGGTATTTACTGTATTTTAACAAACACAAGAAAAAAAAAAACTTTCTATTGTAAGATCTACTATATCAATACTCCTATAATGTTATCCATATACTTTGTTATCTGTATACTGTCTAGCTATCTTGTGTCAATAGCAAGAAAAAAAATTCTGGTGTTACACTCACGTGACTTTCTCTAGCTGCTCTACAAACAAACTTCTTTCAAAAGATTACTCTTCTTTCTACACCATTAGCAGAATGATCTTATTACTTAGTTCCTTATAAGTAGAAGACAACTAAAGAAATGCGCTATGCTAAAGTGATAGTCAAATGTTTCAAAAGTTGTCATTATGCGATTGTCATTGCAAATAGCTTCGTTGCTTGGCCAGGAGTAGAACGAAAGAAAAAGGGAGAAAAATACAAGTACTTTACAACCGAAACCAGTAACGAGGAATATCTTGAAAACGGTTACTCCACAACAAAAACGTAAATATATAAAATATATATATTTGCAGTTAGTTTCTGTTTATCTCTTACGGTTTAACAGTTAAGCAAAATCCGTCCAGAAATAAAGAAGTCTTCAGAGCCTGTATCCAGAAAATTCAAGATTTACATTTTATTTGGGATGAAATATGTTTAATATATGGGATTTTAATCAAAATCGTTAGTCATTTTTAGAAATTCAAAATTTTCGAAAAATTTTCCATGTAAAGGGTAATCTGTGGTGGGGGGATTTTCTTGATTCAGGGCACCCAAAACAAGTATTTCCGGTGAAATCTCGGTATAGAATTTTTGGGCGGAATACAATACCTTCTCTATCCCTATGTATATTGTACATACGGGCTAGAGTGGGTAATAGGATTTCTAGCTTAGGTTGGCAGTAATTCAAACCATTTACACCGCTCTGCGGAAATAGCTTGTGAAATGAAAGGTCAGAGAGCATCTTGCATTTGGATGATGGAGCAGCAAGCAATGATCTCGCCGAAAACAAAAGTGTGCAGGACTCAGGGGAAATATCTGAGATGCATCTGACTTGTCATGTGCTAACAACTTTACCACACTTCCCGGTATTGAGGTGTGCGAATTTTCAAATAGATATTTACGCAAACGTTTACTACCTATAGCAGATAAGAGGAAATATTCCATTTCTAGATTTCAAAGGAAATACACGTTTCGAGGGCCCTGAATCTAAAAATCAGATGTTATACTCACAGGACTTTCTCTAGCTGTTCTACAAACTTCTGACATTATTCTTCTCTCTGCACCTTGCTAATCGATATAAACATTAGCAGAATGTTCTTATTACATAGTTCCTTATAAGTAGGAATAAAATAAACCGATAGTCAAATGTTTTAAGTCCGCCTGGGTAGCGTGTCTGCCTCACATTCAAAAGGTCGTGAGTTCGAAACTCACTTAGGGAGAATTACCCGGATAAGGTTTTTTTCGGGGTTTTCCCTTATCCTGAGAAGACGAATGTCGAGTAACCTTACGCTCCATGGACCCCGATAAAATTTGAACATCATTTCACCAATTTCATTCATCGTCCGATATGACCAACCAGGTTAAGGGACGTTAAACTACAAAAAACAAAAACAAAAAAAACAAAAAAAAAAAGTTTTAAAAGCTGTCGTTATGCGATTGTCATTGCAAATTGCTTCTTTGCTTGGCCAGGAGTAGAACAAAAGAAAAACGGACGCTTCCTGTCTGAGAAAAGTATAAGTACTTCACAGCTGAAACCAATAACAAGGAATATCTTGGAAACGGTTACCTGCACAATAAAAATATAAAGGACACAAATAAATTATGTTTTTTGTCTAGATCTACATTTTCTGTGTAGTACGTTTTTGTCTTACTCTTGCGGGTTAGCAGTTAGGCAAAATTCGGCAAAATTCAACCAGAATAAAGAAGTTTTCAGAGAATATTCCCAGAAAACTCAAGATATACATTTTATTTGGGATGTAAATAGCTTTAATGTACGGTATTTTAATCAAAATCATTATAGCCATTTTTAAAAATATAAAAATTCTCGAAAAATGTTCCATGTTAAGGGTAGTTTATGGTGGGAGGATTTTTTTGAAAATATTCGTGTCGCATCCTTGGAAGATACTAAACCTAAATACTAAGTTTGATATTTAACGGTCATTTTGTTTTTGAGCTATGTTGTCCACAGATACACACAGAACCTTTTTCTAAAAATTATTTTTTCTGACTCAGGGAACACTAAAACATATATTTCCGGTTAAGTCTCGACATCGAATTTTTGGGTGGAATACAACACTCTCTATCCCTATGTACATTGCTCATATGGGGCTAGAGAAAGTAAAAAATCTGAGATGTTCCATTCACATGACTTTCTCTACATCTCTGCAACAAATTATTGTTTAAAAGTTTATGCTTCTATTTACTTCATGAAAACATGAGTAGGAATAGTCTTATTACTTGCTTCCTTGTAAGTAGAATCGAAATAAGGGAGTACAATAGGTTAAAGTGGGAGTCAAAAGGTCGTTGCTATGTGACTGAAGTTCTTTGTTTGTATGGGCAGGGGTTGACAAATTCCTGTATGAGAACAATATAAGTTTTTTAAAGCTGAAAACAAAACAATGAATATCTAAAAAACGATTAACTAAAAAAAAAAAAGGTATATAACATAAGTTGAGTGTTTTAGCGTGCTCTGCTTTTTTGTGTGGTAAGTTTTTGTCCATCTCTTACAGTTTAGCAGTAAGGTAAAATTCCATAAAATTCATCCAGAATAAAGAGGTCTTTAGATGCTATTCTGAACAATTTAAATCCCTTTCCGATCATAATAAAAAGAACAAAATCGAAATTTCCATCATAAAATCATTTGCTATCGAAATTCTTCTCAGCTTACCCCGGAAACAGCCAGAGTATATCCAGCCAATTAAGATAAACCGGTCAAAAGAGATTTACAAAGCGAATTGGAGAGAGACAGAGAGAGAATATAGTCTAGGTAATATAACTCTTCCCACACCAAACTCTTGGCTAAAATATAAACAAAAAAACGATTCCTTTATAAATACCGCCACAACTGATTTGGATATATTCACTTACATATTCTTACTTTCTCTAAACGTACTATGCACAATGGATAGAGAAGGCATTGCAATGCACCCAAAAATTCGATACCGAGATTTCACCGGAAATACATATTTTGGGTCCCCCTGAATAAAAAAAAAATTTCACTAAAAGGTTCGTGTGTCTGTGTGTGGACAGCGTAGCTCAAAAACGAAAATGCCGTTAAATACCAAACTGTGTATTTAAGTTCGATATCTTCAAGGATGCTAGACGAAGATTTTCAAGAAAATCCCCGCTCCCCAAACTATCCTTTACATGGAAAACATTTCAAAAATTTTGATTTTCTCAAAAATAGCTTTAACGATTTTTATTGAAATCTCTTATATTTAAGATATTCACATGCAAAATAAAACGTATATCTTGAATTTTCTGCGAATAGCCTCTAAAGACGTCTATTCTAAATGATTTTTATTGAATTTTGCATCACTGGTAAACCGTAAGAAATAGACAAACGCTAACTTATGAAAATATAGAGCTCGTTAGAACACACAATTTATATTATAAACGTTTTTTTTTCGTGAGGTTGGCCCTTTTTGAGATATTCTTTGTTATTAGTTTCAGCTTTAAAATACTTACGGGAATTTGTCAACTCCTGTCCATACACACAAAGGAACTTCAGTCACTTAGTGACCAACTTTTGACTATCACTTTAACCTATGGTACTCCCTTATTTCACTTCTACTTACAAGGAAGCAAGTAGAAGAATAAGCTTTTTAACAACAATTTGTTGCAGAGATGTAGAGAAAGTCATGTGAATGGAACACATCCGATTTTTTTTTTTTTTTTAAATTTTGGTTCGTTATGTTGCTTAACGTGTTCAACTTATTCGTGGCAAACAACTAATTCTTACGGAACCTTGTGTCTGTTAATCAGGTTTCTGAGTGTCTGAGAATATCTACAGGATTGCTAGAAGTTGTTTTTCTCGTTCAGGAGTGAGGAAACAATTACATTTCTAAACTTACTGATGGAGGGGCACGACATTCTGTGAAAAGCTAATAAAGCTAATGGACGGCTCAGGAGCTTCAGCTCCATTATATGAAATACTTCTCCGTCGGCTGACGCCTTCAAGAAACAAAAAAGCGTCGCGCCGCGCCGAGTGCTAAGTGCTACAGATCAGTGACCTGTGAAATCAATCCTCGAGCGCACAGCACAACACTTCATACACCCCCGCCGCTGAATCCTTGCACTTGACAGTTTGCAGTTACTTTAGTACATCCCCAAAAAACACATCAAAAGCTTTACCCGTTTGACTTTCTGAACCAATCGCAAAGCAGCAATGCGGTCGGTCGGTTAGATACCGGAATCGGATCAATTTCAATATCTGAGTATTTCCAACCCCGTGAACTCCTGACACTTCGCTGAGTGTTTCTATACAAGCTACGTATTATTCGTTGTTATTACTTTCTCTACACGCACTATGCACATAGTGTATAGAGAAGGTATTGCACTCCACCCAAAAATTCAATACCCAGATTTCACTGGAAATATATGTTTTAGGGTCCCCAATATCCAAAAATGCCTTTTACAAAAAGGTCCGTGTGTGTGTGTGTCCGTGTGTCTGTGAATACGATAACTCAAAAACGAAAAGTCGGTAAAATACCAAACTTGATATTTAAGTTTAGTATCTTCCAGGGATGCGACACGAAGATTTTGAGAAAAATCCCTCCACCCCAACTACCCTTTACATGGAACTTTTTTCGAAAATTTTGATTTTCTCAAAAATGGCTATAACGATTTTGATTAAAATTTCGTATATTTAAGATATTTACCTGAGAAATAAAATGCATATCTTGAATTTTCTGGGAATAGCCCCTGAAGAGTAGTTTATTCTGGATGAATTTTACTGAATTTTGAATAACTGCTAAACTGTAAGAGATGGACAAAAAGTTACTACACAAAAAATGTAGAGCACATTAAAACACACAATTTATGATATATACATTTTTTTCGTAAGTTCGTCGTTTTTGAGGCATTCCTTATTTTTGGTTTCTGCTATGAGAAACTTATACGTTTCTCATACAGGAAATTGTCAACTCCTATCCATGTAAACAAAGGAACTTCATTGACATAGCAACCAGCTCTTGGCTATCATTTTAACCTATAGTAGTCCCTTATTTCGCTTCTACTTACAAGGTAGCAAGTAATAAGACTATTTCTGCTCATTTTTTCTGATTAGCATAAAGTAAATAGAAGTATAAGCTTTTTAAGAATAATTTGTTGCAGGGATATAGAGAAAGTCATGTGAATGGTACACATCAGATTTTTGTTGGTAGTGTTTTGGTGTTTGTTTGTACTTGAGGGAATATAACAAGACTTTCACAATCATAGAGGTGGATAGACTTTTGCGGGAAGGTGTGGCGACAGTGGACGTGGCTTCATGGAAGAAGAAAGTGAATCATGTGCACAGGATAATGCACAGGAAAAGCAAAGGAACTAGACGGAATCTTCAGTAAATGTGAACCACTTGGTGAAGACAACGATGTTGATGATGATACTTCCGGAGACTTGGATGGAACTGAGACATTAAAATTCTAAACCGATGAAAATCACTTTGTTATACCTTTCTCTGATTGTAACAAGCTATTTTGTATTAATTTGTTCTATATTGTAAATACGTAATGTATGCAACATACGTTATAGTATCAGTTATTTTCAATAATAATAATAATAATAATAATAATAACAAATTAGTTTATTAATTCATCGGCATTCATTTTTACTTTATTTATACGTACTATGTGCATGGTGTATGTATAGAGGAAGTATTGTATTCTACCCAAAAATTCGATACCGAGATTCACCGGAAATACATGTTTTAGGACCCCCTGAATTCAAAAACAGCATTTTCAGAAAAAGGTCCGTGTGTGTGTCTGTCTGTGTGTGTGTCTGTGGACAGCATAGCTCAAAAACGAAAAGACCGTTAAATACTAAACTTGGTATTTAGGTTTGGTATCTTCCAAGGATGTGACACGAAGATTTTCAAGAAAATTCCCCCCAACCGCAACTACCCTTTACATGGAATAATTTTCGAAAATTTTGATTTTCTAAAAAATGGCTCTAAAGATTTTGATTAAAATCCCGTACATTAAAGATATTTATATACCAAATAAACTTATATATTGCATTTTCTGGGAATAGCCTCTGAAGATCCCTTTATTCTGGATGAATTTTGCTAAATTTTACTTAACTGCTAAACGGTAACTTACTACACATAAAATGCAGAGCTGATCAAAACACACAATTTACGTCCCTTACATTTTTGTTGTAGAGTTAACCGTTTCCGAGATATTCCTTGTTTTTGGTTTCACTTGTGAGTACTTATACTTTTCTGGGACAGAAAGTGTCCGTTGTTCTTTTGATCTACTCCTACAAGCAAAGAAGCGATTTGCAATGACAATCGAATAACGACAGCTTTTAAAACATTTGACTATCGGTTTAACATAGTGTATTCCCTTACTTTCTTTCTACTTATAAGGAACTAAGTAATAAGAACATTCTGCTAATGATTATATCACCAGCAACGTGCAGAAAGAAGAATATTCTTATGTGAGAAGTTTGTAGAAGAGCTAGAGAAAGTCATGTGAGTGTAACACATCAGATTTTTTATATTCGTGTGTGCACACAATAGAGACATTTTTAATCAGCTGTTGTTCTTTTCTAGTTACTCTGGCAACGCCGCAAAGGCAGCGTTGCCAACCTTACGCGAAACTACCTGAACTGTCAATTACAAGGATTCAGCGACGGGGGTATAGCTTCTGAGGCCATATGGAGCGTTTATTGCCGGCGCAAAACTTCTGGAATCGTGACCCTGACCGCCAACCCAGCTACCGAGTCTAGCTTATAGGAGTATGTTTTATGATACTTTGCTTACTTAAAGTCACAGCGAGCAAAATTTGAACATTCTGTATCGAAAATGTTCCCCATATGTTTGTATTCAAAGTGGGTAGTAAATAGTGTTTATTTTATTTATTCTATTTTTTTAACCATGACTCCTACGTTTTCAAAGTTAAGTGGCAAAGTATTACATAGAGCAGAGAAATAATTGTAAATGTCCTTGAATTCATGAAACAAGAGACAGAGATGAAGGAAGAAAATGTATTTGCCCCGAGTTCTTTAAAAGCCTGAAAGGGAATGAAAGAGTAGCCATGGCTACTAATTCACTGAGTTCCGTTTAAGGGTTTTCAAAGATAAAAAAAAAAACTTAATATATCACTTTTAAATTAAAAGATGTGGAACAGTTGTGTCGCCAGCGAATTGCAGAAATTGGCAGGCCACAATGGAAAAATGAATGTCGACATGCTGAGAACTTTGAAAATCATTAGAAAGAATTGTAGAAAATCAAAAAGAAAGAATTCTAATCCAGGATAATGGTGCAGAAAGTAGCGATAGCGTTGATGATGACAATGACATGAGCGAAGACGAAGGATTGTCAGGTGTGGAAGAATTGGAGGCAGACGATTGACATTGTTTATATAGTAGGCCAGTTGTATAGATGTTTTGTAGATATGAATACACATATGACAGAATAAAATGCAATCACATGAAGAAGTACCGGTATTTATAAACGGTTAGAACATTTGTTTTGGTTTAAACCTACTCTCATGTGCAGAAAAAGGAACGCAGCACTTTATGCTGGTACTGACAAGTCTACCAGCGTGTGCTCCTTATGCTAATACTTCTAATTTATGAAATATAGCCAGAGGGTAATGTCACACAATATTTTTCAGACTTCTCATACGCTGAATACCGTCAAGGCAACGCTTTGTTGTATTTGGCGCAATAATAACTTCCATACAAATAGAACTAAAGATTAAAAGTTTAACAGGAAACGTTTTTCCGTTATTTTACCGTTTTCTTAATAACGGCCTTATTGAAAAACTTAATGGCCATCATAATGCAGTGGCTAAAAAGAATCGTTAATTATGAAATGAAACGGCGTTTTATTTATGGACGCTCTTTAACTGCTGTGGTTCTCAGCGTCCCATTCTATACTGGACGTGAAAGACCGCTTAATTTTGCTCAGAGGCCTCTCTATCAGGCTTGAAGTTCTTTTACGTGCCGTAAATCTAGACACGGGACCAACGGCCTTACTTCCCTTCCCAAGGAAGCCATGCTAAGGATTTTTTCTCCCAAAAAAATCCATCGTCCTTCGCCGGGTTTGAACCCGCAACCTTGGGTACATGAAGTTAGCTTGGTATATATTACACCACGGAGGGCGACTATTATGGACTATATATATAACTTATATTATTATCATTATTATTGTATATTATTGTTATTATTATTATCTATTATGGACTTTTATAGTTGATTATGGACATGCAAACTCAGTACTGAATTTATAAACGTTTACAACCTTAAGAATTTTAATCACAGAGGTATGAGCCGGTAATAATAATAATAATAATAATAATAATAATAATAATAATGGCAATAACAATAGTAATACTACTATTTATGCCTTATTTTGAAAATGAAATCAATACATCACCTTTTCGTGAATTCATATTGTTGCATAATGTTTAAATGTTTTCAATTATTTGTAATGATATGCCTTTTATTGCGTTTTCGTATTATTCATACACTGTATTAAAAATCTGATGTGTTCCATTCACATGACTTTCTTTACTTCTCTGCAACAAATTATTGTTAAAAACCTTATGCTTCTTTTTACTTCACGCCAAGCGAGAAAAAATTTGCTTCCATGGAAGTAGAAGGTAAATAAGAGAGTATGAGAAAAGTATGTTTAAAGCTGCAACCAATAACAAGGAATATCTAAAAAACGATCCACTCCACG
This sequence comes from Hymenopus coronatus, assembly GCA_030762935.1. Taxonomy (NCBI): domain Eukaryota; kingdom Metazoa; phylum Arthropoda; class Insecta; order Mantodea; family Hymenopodidae; genus Hymenopus; species Hymenopus coronatus. The sequence continues at coordinate 168,591,862 of CM060881.1, read as the reverse complement.
AAAAAAAACAACGTATATAACATAAATGTTAACGAGCTCTAAATTTTCTGTGCTGTAAGTTTTGTCTAACTCTTACGGTTTGTCAGCTATACATAATTCCGTAAATTTCATCCAGAATAAAGTAATCTTCTGAGGCTATTCTCACAAAATTCAAGATATATATTTTGTCAGGTAAATATAAATCAAAATCATTAGAGCCTTTTATGAAATAATAAAAACTTTCGAAAAATGTTCCATGTAAAGTGTAGTAGGGGGTGGGCGGATTTTCTTCAAAATCTTGGTGTCGCATCCTTGGAGGATATTAAACTTAAGTATCAACTTTGGTATTTAACGGACTTTCCGTTTTCGAGTTATACTCACACACACACACACACACACACGCGCGCGCGCGTGCACACTCACACACACTGACAGATAGAGAGACAGACACATACACGGACATTTTTCGAAAAATCTTTATGTTACATTCACATGACTTTCTCTAGCTGCTCTGCAATCTTCTTACACAAGATTATTCTTCTTTCTACACAATGCTAATCGAGATAAACATTAGCAGAATCATCTTATTAAGCTGTTCCTTATAAGTAGAAGGGAACTAAAGGAATGCGCTATGCTAAAGTGATTGTCAAATGTTTTAAAAGCTATCGTTATGCAATTGTCATTGGAAATCGCTCCTTGGCTTGGCCAGGAGTTGAACAAAAGAAAAAACGGACACTTCCTGACTGAGAAAAGTAGAAGTACTTTACAATTGAAACCAATAGCAAGGAATATCTCGGAAACGGTTACCTCCACAACAAAAACGTCAAGGACATAAATTGTGTGTTTTGGCGAGAACTACATTTTTATGCAGCAAGTTTGTGTCTATCTCTTAGGTTTAGTAGTTAAACAAATTTCGGTAAAATTCATCCAGAATAAAGAGGTGTTCAGAGGCTATTTCCAGAAAATTGAAGGTATATATTTTATTAGGGATGTAAATATCTTTAATAAATAGTATTTTAATCAAAATCTTTAGAGCCATTTTTGAGAGAGTCAAAATTTTCGAAAATTTTTCCATGAGAAGGGTAGTTGGGGTGGGGGGATTTTCTTGATAATGTTCGTGTCCAATCCTTGGAAGACACTAGACTTAAATACCAAGTTTGGTATTAAACGGACATTTCGCTTTTGAGCTACGTATTCCAGTCACACACACGCGGACATTTTTTCTAAACAATGTGATTTTGGAATCAGGGGGCCTCAAAACATGTATCTTCGGTGAAATCTCGGTATCGCATTTTTGGGTGCATTACAATATCTTCTCTATACACTATGCACATTGTAGTGTAGAGAAAGTAATATGTTTTGTTCAATTTTTTCGGCCCGCCTAGACAATTTTTACTTTCTCTATACCTACTATGTACATAGTGTATAGAGACGGTATTGCACTCCACCCAAAATATCGATACCGAGATTTCACTGGAAATATATCTTTGTCCCCTGTGTCAAAAAAAAAAGTATTTACAGAAAAAGGTCACTTTGTGTGTATCCGTGTTTCAGTGTGTCCGTGAATACGATAACTCAAAAACGAAAAGTCGGTAAAATACCAAACTTGGTATTTAAGTTTAGTATCTTCCATGGATGCGACACGAAGATTTTGAAAAAAATCCTCCCACCCCAAACTAGCCTTTACAAGAAACTTTTTTTCGAAAATTTTGACTTTCTTAAAAATGGCTCTAACGATTTTGATTAAAATGTCGTAAATTAAAGATATTACCTGACAAATAAAATGTACATCTTGACTTTTCTGGGAATAGCCTCTGAAGAGTGCGTTATACTGGATGAATTTTGTATAACTGCTAAACCATAAGAGATGGACAAAAACTTAGCACACAAAAAATGTACATCACGTTAAAACACACAATTTAAGTTATATGCATTTTTTTCGTTTTTTAGATATTCCGTGTTTTTGGTTACAGCTTTGAAAAGCTTAACTTTTCTCATACAGGAATTTGTCAACTCCTGGCTATACACATATAGGAACTTCAGTCACATAGCAACCGGCTTTTGGGTATCACTTTAACCTATGGTACTTCCCTTATTTCGCTTCTACTAACAAGGAAGCAAGCACTAAGACTATTTCTGCTAATTTTTCTCGATTAGATAAAGTAAATAGAATAATTTGTTGCAGAGATGTAGAGAAAGTCTTGAGAATGGAACACATCAGATTTTTTATTTTATCTGGCCCTCCCCTTAAATAATTTGCCCAACATTGTTTAAGGGAGATAAGACTATTTACAATAAAGCAAGAGAGAACTCCCTGGCTATCGCTTGGGAAAAAGAGTAAGATAGGAATTTTGTGGCAAAAAACTATGTGAATGTTTCCTGCCACTAGAGGTCTACACAAACAATGCTTAATTGCTTTGAAAGGAAATACGGTTCAGTTCGCCCAGAGCTCGTTTCATCAGCTGGGAGCGCAGAGGCACCATGCGCTTCATGAACACATTATAATTGTCTAGCTTTGATCAAGGCTTGACTTTAGTCTATAGCTAAAGAACATTAACACATTTGTATTCAGCAGTGGCATTAAAAAAAATCTTATGTAATCCATTCACATGACTTTCTCTATATCTCTGCAACAAATTATTGTTAAAAGCTTATGCCTCTATTTACTTCATGCTAATCGAGAAAAAAATAGCAGAAATAGTCTTATTACTTGCTTCCTTGTAAGTAGAAGCGAAATAAGGGAGTACCATAGGTTAAAGTGATAGTCAAAAGCAGGTTGCTATGTGACTGAAGTTCCTTTGCTTGTATGGACAGGAGTTGACGAATTCCTGTATGAGAAAAGTTTTTTAAAGGTGAAACCAAAAACAAGGAATATCTCAAAAACGACCAGCTCCACGGAAAAAAAATATATAGCATACATTGTGTGTTTTAACGTACTCTACACTTTTTGGTTTGTAAGTTTTTATCCATCTCTTACGGTTTAGCAGTTATGCAAAATTCCGAAAAAATCATCTCAAAATGGCTCTAACGATTGTCATTAAAATGTCGTATATTAAAGCAATTTAAGTGCCAAATAAAATGTACATCTTGAATTTTCTGGGAATAGTCTCTGAAGGCTATTTTATTCTAGTTGAATTTTACGGAATTTTGCATAACTGCTAAACCGTAAGAGATGGACAAAAGTTTACCACATGAAAAATGTAGAGCATGTCAAAATACACACTTTATGTTATATAACTTTTTTTCATGTAGTTAATCTTTTTTTTTTTTTTTTTTTTTTTTTTTTTTTTTTATAGATATTCCTTGGTTTTGTTTCAGCTTTAAAAAAATTATACTTTTCTCATGCAGGAATTTGTCAACGCCTGTCCATACAAAGAAAGAAACTTCAGTCACTAGCAACCAGCTTTTGACTATCACTTTAACCTATGGTACTCCCTTATTTCCCTTCTACTTACAAGGAAGCAAGTAATAAGACTATTTCTGCTATTTTTTCTGGATTAGAATGAAGTAGATAGAAGCATAAGGTTTTTAACTATATTTATTGCAGAGATGTAGAGAAAGTCATGTGAATGGAACACATCTGATGTTTACCTTTAGAACATTTTGCCTATCGGCAACAGTGTTAACTCACGTAGGTTTTCATTATATTTTAGATCTCACACACATTCACAATCCAGACCCTGGTAAAGATAAAGAACAACCTTGTTAGAGAAAAATTCCCACCCCCAGCCGGGAATTGAATCCAGGACCTCTCGGTAAGCAGGCAGGTGCTCTACCAACGGTGCTACGGGCCAGCTTATTTCGTAAAAGTGTGTACACGTCCTTATTTCACCGGCGACGTAAGCAAACTAGCATGTATTCTTCCGCGAACGCAAGCTGGTTCGTCTGCGTATAACTGTAAATCCGCGTTCCTACGTAGGCTGAAAAAGAAATAGCTACCTAATGATTAATGCTACATTCACAATGAGATGCAAGCGCAGACGCAAGGAGACACCATTTACAATACAATCGTAAGCGCAACGCAAGAAGTTGGCACGGGTTTATAGATCTGAATATCTTCCAAGCGCTCCTTAAGTTACAAACTGAATAACATAACCAACAATACCACATAAGAAAATTCACACAATCCTTTACAAATAGATATGTTATAAAATTACATACTAACAACTGACCTTCGCAGCAGTGACCACACTATAATTCTTTATTTAAAATTATTAAAAATAATACAAGCATACTGTCTTCAGTACACATTTAATGAACTAAGAAGTATCTTTCTGCTTCTCGATTTATGAGGACCAAGAAATCTAGACACAGATGATAGTTACATCCATTAAAACAAAGAAGGATTCGCAAGGAGACTGACATAACCTCTTGAGGGAAATTAGAGATGGCGCGGCACTGCACGGCCAAGTAGAAGAGCATGCATGTACGGCACGCCATGCAAAAGCTTGCAGTGCGATCGTTTGTTATTGAATTCATAGGCAATGCATAGAGAAAATAAGCAGACTTCCTCCTCTTTGCATGCAACGCAAGGATAAAGTTTGGAGTTTGCAAACTCTTGCGTTGCGTGTGTCTATGTGAATGCTTACATTAAATAATATGAGTCTAAACGCTTACGCTTACGTTGCATCTGCGCTTGCATTTCGTTGTGAATGTAGCATAACTCTGTTAAAAGCATAATAAACAAAATACAATAAAGCAGGTAGCGGGTCAATATATATTCAGTACGAAATGCAAAATTCTCCTGTAAAATTATAAATGCAGACATGCTGTTTTGTAAGTTTGTGGCAGTATTGCATACGTACCACTCAGACAGTTTTTCTTTGTTTTTGCGAATTCGCACATGCACAACCATACACTGCAAATTTCTTTAGTACACTGACATAATGCAGTGAGTTATCAGAAGAAGTAATCTGAAGATGGAACTGGTCCCACTCCTTCAAGGTGCGAGTCATTTGCTGCAGTTGAAATCGAACTGTCTGAATCATAACAGACAATGTCCACCATTCCCCCCTAATGCCACTCTGTTTGCTCTTCCCGAACACACATTTACTGCATTTCGGTTGTTACTCGTAAAACTGCTGGCACAAGATGTCGCACCTTGGATAATTTAAACATTTTGCACACTTTATGCTGCTTTCGGAAATACCAGTAAATTCTACAGTTAAGAAGAACATTGTTTAATGAAAAGGTAAGGTACTTTTCACAAAACTTATTATATATACACTATTATCTGTCCAAACTTACTTCATCGGCGATGTAAACAAAACAGATGTATTCTTCCGCGACGCACGTGTACATATCACGTGGTGCTAAACTGGTTCGTCTGCAGTGCAAATGTAAAACCGGGTTTGGCAGGAAAAGATATAGCTACCTACTTTCTCTATTCACAGATAATGGTTAACTCTATTAAATGTATAATAAATAAAACAGGTAGGCGAGTTGTTTTATATTCAGTATGCAGACATGTTGTTTTGAAAGTTTGCTGAAGTATTGCATACCATCATCACTCCAACAGCTTTTTGCGAATTTTGGCATTCACATATGCACAACCATACACTGCACACTTCTTTAATATAATGTCATAATGCAGACGAACTAATCTGAAGATGGAACTGATCCCAGTGCTTCAAGATACGAGTCATTTGTTGGAGTTGCAATCGAATTGTCTGATTCATCACAGACATTGATAATAATTAGTGAGCCAACGACAAAGTCCACTATTCCCTCCAAATTCTTCCCGAACAATGTGTGATATATGTTTACTGCAATTTCGACTGTCACTTGTTGAAAAGCTGGTGGCACAAGATGTCGCACCTCTGCTAATTACAGTTTTGCAGCCTTTCGGAAACACCGGTAAATTCTACCGTTAAGCTAAGATCACTGTTTAATGAAAAGGTAAGGTACTTTTAACAAAACGTATTGTATATACATTGCTTATATTTCCCTACACGGGTACATATTACATGTTTCCGCCATTACTTGCTGACTAGAAGCAGCGGTATTAATATGATTAAATGATCAGTAAATTTTGTTCCTTAATCATTCCTACTATATTATTTAGACAACATTGTGTAGTGTAATACGATATTTCTGAACTCACTCAGAAATTTAAGAGGAACTATTTTGTGATGGAGAAAAGCAGAAAAACGTTCAGCAAGCAATCATAACCATGGCAACCTGTTTGTTTACATTACCGTTGAAGTAAGGCTGTACAGAGAATATACAGGATGTTACTGACCTATACCGAAATAATTTGCGAGATTGTGCACGTGACAGATATAAGTAATTTGAGATCGCCGATGCATGGTCCCCGGATAAACATAACGCTAAACGTGTAGGTATCAGGTGCTGATAAGTCGATGTTAAAGCAAAGCAGGTTGAAAAAATGGCTTAGAATGTCTTTAAAACTGCTATCCGAGTATAGAAACATCGATTTTTAGAGCTCGTTACTAGCGTTCTCAAGATATAATGTCGTAAAAATCTGTAAAATCTCGAACTAATCACTTGACAGTGCGACACTGAGCACTCATTAACTACGTTCTTGAGTTATGTAGCCTACTCTGGAGGCGTTTTTTCAACCGCTCTGGTGGCTACTGCGTAACGCGGGAAGCTTTATCTCAAAGGCCATGATTTCGATTTCTGTCATAGAGTAGATGTTTTTTATTATTATTTTTTTTCATTCCAGAACGAAGTGCCGCGATACGTGGCGTACTGACACTTCAGAAATTTATAGCCGTTACATCGAAATTTCAATAAAGTCTTCTATCTGAAATTACTTATTTATGTAATCTAAGTATTCTGTGAAAACATTTCGGTATAGTTCATTAACACCCTCTGTGTACAATTTTGGTAATTTTACAGAAATTAAACTACTCCTAAACTGAACATTAGCTGCAACTCGTGTCTATTAAATTAAATTGTGCATGCGAATCAATCGAGCAGCGCAAGACGCTCTACGGCGCCTGTTTTAGCGGAGATATGCATTCTGCACAACACATTAAAACAAAACCAGCGCTCAAGCATGAAACTATGCGCAGGTCCCATAGTTCCGGAGAGACCTTCTCTATTCTTTGTTCTTTTTCTGCGATGGCATTATGAGATATGCACGCTTGCTGTGCACCATTTCAAACATTACTACGAGGAAAATATTCACCACAAAATGCTAATGAAAATAATCTCTCTTACCGTTCTCTTTACGACCTCCTTTAGGAAATATGTAATTCGGAACATACGCATTTTTAATCAGATCTTAGAAGTAGCCTGGGAACATGTATGTGGAAAGAGAATAACCACTTGAATTCCTCCTCTCTCCCGTTATATATGTAATATGGTCTCCCAGCAAGTAAATAATGTCTATCCTACAGATATTTGTAATAGACACCATTGTTATTCACAAAACGACATAAGAAAACTTGGACTTTAAATCAAAGTGATAGTTATTAGCGCAACGGGTGGGATAAAGTAAACAAAATTCACTCGTTGCTCTGGTAACGAGTGGAATAAAGTAAACAAATAAATGGTTGATAACTACAAATTTTCTATAACCTTTTAACAGCAACATTTTATTCTTTAACTACATTACTTACTTTAAGAACAGCCAACATCTTGGAAAATCTTGATATATCTAGAACTTTGAACACTTTTAATGTTGATTTGAACATGTAATATTTGTTCCACGGAGAATAAGACTTGCAACTTTTTGAAAGAAAATTAAAATAAGCAAGAATCACTTCTTCATTAATGCCTTGAACATTTCTTCGAAATTGCCAATCCTTAAATTGCTGGGACTCTTTTTCATATAATTTCGCGAAGTCGACGGTAATAAAGCCTCAACTTCTTTTGCTTCATTTAATATATAATTTGGAACCGATATATTAACGTTCTCAACGTCCATCGTAAATTTAATCAAATTCAAACTAGCAACAGTAAAACCAAAATTAGTATTCATACATAGCCTACCATATTTTGTAACTATAAGAACGACGCATTTAATGCCTTATTCCTCATTTAATTTACTACTATCTGTTGTAAAATCATTAACTGAATATTTATCATATATTAATTTATATAACTGTAGGATAATATAATGTATTTTACAAGTGGACAAACCTCTATTATCCACTCGTAGTATTTAAAACACTCCCCTTCGGGTCGCGTTTTAAATTGTTCTACTAATGGATAAACTCTGTTTATTCACCTGTATAATAAATAACTATTAATTGCAGATGACTAACCTTGAGATATGAGCAGTTAAGCAACTGGGTTACACAATCTAAAGTTGCAGACCTATAAATTGTCTAAATGGGCCTATAAAAAGAATATAAAAATCTGATACAAGTTAATATTTTGAATAATGAGCATAATGCTTGACAGTAGACATCAATAGTATTCGTTACATATGCCAATTGTAAAACTCTGATGTGTTCTATTCACATGACTTTCGGCTCGTTTTATGTTGCTCATATCGTTTGCGACATGAGGTAGCATCGATTGTACACAGTGCACTCAAAACACGTCTCTTCAGCAAATAGCAGAGGTACTTACGTCTTCGGCCATCTTCGGAAATGATGAAATGTGCGGAACCGAAGTAATGCAGAGCTGGACACAATCGGTTTCCTTGTTCAAAGGTGACTGAGCGAAATGCGTTCCTGCTGCGACTTGAAAACTCAACGCTCGTAGGTTCACATGACTTTCTCTACATCAAATTACTGTTAGAAAGCTTATGCTTCCATTTACTGCATGCTAATCGAGAAACAATTAGCAGAAATAGTTTTATTACTTACTTCCTTATAAGTAGAAGCGAAATAAGGGAGTAGCATGGGCTAAAGTGATAGTCAAAACATGCTTGTTATGTGACTGAAGTTCCTTTATTTGTATGGACAGGAGTTGACAAATTCCTGAATGAGTAAGTTTTTTTAAAGCTGAAACCAATAACAAGGATAATCTCAAAAACGATCAAGTCTACGAAAACACGTGTGGCACATAAATTGTGTGTTTTAACGAAATCTACATTTTTTGTACAGTAAGCTTTTGTCTACCTATTACAGTTTACCTGTTATACAAAATTCAATAAAAATTATCCGGAATAAAGAGGTCTTTAGAGGCTTTTCCCAGCAAATTCAAGATATAGATTTTATTTGTCAGGTAAATATCTTTAATATATTTAGGATATTTTAATAAAAAAACGTTAGAGCAATTTTTGAGAAAATAGAAAAGTTCCATGTAAAGGGTAGTTGGGGGTGGGGCTTGAAAAACGTCATGTCGCATCCTTGAAAGATACCTAATTTAAATACCAAGTTTGGTGTTTTCGTTTTTGAGCTATGCTGTCCACAGACACACGGACCTTTTTCTAAAAATTTTTTTTGCATATAAAGGGACCCAAAACATGTATTTTCCGTGAAATCTGGGTATCGAATTTTTGAGTGGAATGCAAAACCTTCTCTATTTACTATGTGGTTAGTAAGTGTAGGGAAAATAATAATTAGTAGATTATTATTTTATTGAAAGTATACTTTACAGTATTATTATTATTATTATTATTATTATTATTATGAAATCCTCACCTAGCATCTTGGAACATTAAGGGTGAGCATCCACAGTTTAGGAAGCGCTGGTCTAATCAAAACGTGCACTCCATATTTTCTGCTAAAACTTACACATTACTTGTAGTGAAGCTAGGTTGTGCTATTCACTCCTCTCTCTTCCCTCACGATATTTAATCTCCAGCGAAGAAGAAAGAGCGACGAATTCTTGTCACGAAGAGCGCGAAAAAATTACGTAGCTGCAGAAACTCACAATAGTTGTGAGATAACAAAAGCGCCAGAACGTTTCGCTACTTTTCATAAATAAGAAAATGAATCCCCGAAAGAAAACTAGTCCGTCTCGGTTACGCATGAGATGAAGAGCAAGTTTGCAAGGAGGTCAACAAAAGCAACAAAGCGCCTGCAGTGTATGCAGTAAGCAGAACGCTCGCTGCAGCCACTCCTCAAGCCGCCGCCATTTGTGCAAAACGGTCACAAGCTGATACCTAACTCACTAGTAGCACCAGCAAATTCATGCCCAATGCTCTCTTAAAACCCTCAGATTATGCCAATAAATATGCACTGTAAAGCTCAATGAATCAACAATAAAAGCGTGAATTAAATCGAATACAAATTAATGAACGCATTATTTCCTAGAAAATGTGACAGAAGTGTTTTCCTTGCCAAAAGTTACTGAATGAATTAAGTGTATTTATTGACATAACAGTATTGCCGGCGCAAAACTTCTGGAATCGTGACCCTGACCGCCAACTCAGCTACCGAGCCTAGCTTATCGGAGTTTGTGCTAAGATACTTTGCTTACTTACAGTCACAGCGAGCAACTTTGTATCGATAGTGTTCCGCATATGTTTTTATTCAAAGTGGGCAGTAAATAGTGTTCATTTTATTTATTCCATTTTTTTAAACATGACTCCTACGTTTTCAAAGTTAAGTGGCAAAGTATTACTAAGTCAGAACAGAGAAATAATTGTAAATGTCCTTGACTTCATGAAACAAGAGGCAGAGATGAAGGAAGAAAATGTATGTTCCCCGAGTTCTTCAAAAAGTAGAAAGTGAATGAAAGAATAGCCAAGGCAACTGATATTTCATTGAATTCCGTTTCCAGAGTTCTCAAAGATGAGAAAAAAGAATAAAACTTATAACGCTTTTAAATTAAACAGTGGAACAGTTGTGTCGCCAGCGAATTGCAGAAATTGGCAGGCCACAATGGAAAAATGAATATGGACATGTTGAGAAGATTGAACATCATTAGAAAGAATTGTAGAAAATCAACAAGAATTCTAATCCAGGATAATGGCGCAAAAAGTAGCGATAGCGTTGATGATGACAATGACGTGAGCGAAGACGAAGGACTGTCAGGTGTGGAAGAATTGGAGGCAGAAGATTGACATTGTTTATATAGTAGGCCATTTGTATAGATGTTTTGTAGATATGAATATACGAGACACATGTTTATCAGTGCAGGTGACATATGTTTGACATTGACTGTGACAGACATGAATCGACTGGTGAGCTGCTTATCTGAAAGTACAACTCGCTTCCTAGCTCTCATTAAGATTTTCACATGTCCACATCTGTTGCGCCAGTTATATCAGACATTGCGCTTCATCAGCCGCATGGGTCCACAGACCGTACGCGCAGTTGCAATGCATAATATTAAAAAACAATTTTAAAAAATCTGTTGTGTTACACTCACATGACTTTCTCTAGCTGCTCTGCACACAAACTTCTTACAAAGGATTATTCTTCTTTCTACACAAAGCTAATCGAGATAAACATTAACAGAATGTTCTTATTACTTAGTTCCTTATAAGTAGAAAACAACTAAAGGAATGTGCTATACTAAAGTGATAGTCAAATGTTTCAAAATGTATCGTTATGCTATTGCCTGCAAATCGCTTCTTTGCTTGGCCAGCAGTAGAACAGAAGAAAAACGAACACTTACTGTCTGAGAAAAATATAAGTACTTCACAACTGAAACCAATAACAAGGAATATCTCGGAAAAGGTTACCTCCACAACAAAAACGTAAACGACAGCATAGCTCCAAAACCAAAAGACCGTTAAATACCAAACTTGGTATTTAAGTTTGGTATCTTCTAAGGATGCGACATGAAGATTTTCAAGAAAATCCCCCACCCCCAACTACCCTTCACATGGAACTTTTTTCGAAAATGTTAATTTTATCAAAGTTGGCTCTGACGATTTTGATTAAAATATCATATATCAAGGATATTTACCTGACAAATAAAATGTATATCTTGAATTTTCTGGGAATAGCCTCTGAAGACTACTTCATTCTGGATAAATTTAACGGAATTTTAATAACTGCTAAACCGTGAGAGATAAACAAAAACTTACCATACAAAGAATGTAGAGCACGTTAAAACACATAATTGATGTTATATACTTTTTTCCTGGAGTTGATCGTTCTTAAGATATTCGTTGTTTTCGGTTTCAGCCATGCAAAACTTATAACTTTTCCTATACAGGAATTAGCAAGTAATAAGACTATTTCTGCTAATTTTGTCTCGTTTACCATGAAGTAAATAAAAGCATAAGCGTTTTAACAATAGTTTGTTACAGAGATGTAGAGAAAGTCATGTGAATGGAGCATATTATATTTTTTTATTGAGCCATTCTGGAGCAATAAAGCTTAAGTACATGACGATATGCTTAGAAATGTAACTCGAAACACTTACATCCACTTTGATGCTTGAGTGTTGAACAGGATCTCAGAGTGCGTTGTCACTCTGATGAAACATTGTGCTAATGATATTCTTCCGACTGTGCCAAGCATCGGAAAACCATTTGGCACGCAACCAACCACATATCAGATTCTCCTACCAAGATGGCATAAATGTGCCTCGGTCCATTGGCACCTGACTTTTCCCTCTCTCTCGAATAAAACTTCGTGTGTGCAAGCAAAATGTCATTGACTCGGAAATGACAAGAGAATACCGAGCTCTGATCTTGACGTTACCGGTCAAGTTAAGGGTTCTGTAACGTTTACATTCATGTTTCACTTGTGTAACACAGAGCTCGAGAGAAACGCTTCGTAAAATCTGATGCGTTACATTCACGTGACTTTCTCTACAGCAGCCCTCCTCGGATGTGATTTCCTAGCGCACTTCATGAGCCACATTTTTATTTTAAATCAAGTTTAAGGACAAAATTACTTCTTTGCAAACATCTTATTGTATATCCATGACCATGAATAATTTCCCTCACAAATAGTAGACCTTAATTGTTGACAGTAACTTTAATTCCAACAAAGTTTTATCGCACACAGTTAAGTTCACTCCTTTAAACAATAGCGAGCGACGGGGTCGGCTTGTTTACAATTATTTCGATTGCGAACGGAGTCACGTTTTTAAACAAACGTTGAGTATAACTTGAGAGATTGAGAATGTAGGTTCAGTTATGCTACATTCACAATGAGATGCAAGTGCACACGTAACGTAACCGCAAGAGTTTGGACTCACATTATTTAATGTAAGCATTCACGCGACGCAACGCAAAGTTTAAAAACTCTAAACTTTATCCTTGCGTTGCGTGCAAAGAGGAGGAATTGTGCTTCTTTTCTCTATGCATTGCCTATGAATTCAACAACAGACGATCGCATTGCAAGATTTCACAGGGCCTGCTGTATATGCATGCTCTTCTATTTGGCTGTGCAGTGCCGCGCCATCTCTAATTTCCCTCAAGAGGTTATGTCAGTCTCCTTGCGAACCCTTCTTTGATTTAATGGATGTAACTATCATCTGTGTCTAGATTTCTTGGTTCTCATAAATCGAAGGCGCAGAGAAATACTTCTTAGTTCATTAAATGTGTAGCTTTATACTTTCTGCAGTCTCTATGTTTGTACTATTTTCAATAATTTTGAATGAGTAAATATTGTGACGTCACTGCCGCGAGCGTCGGTTGTTAGCATGTAATTTTGTAACATATTTCTTTGTAAAATATTGAGTGAATTTTATATGACATTGTTGGTTATGTTATTCAATTTGAAACTTGAGGAGCGCTTGGAAGATATTTGCATGTAATTTACAGATCTAGAAACTCGTGCCAACTTCTTGCGTTTCATTGCATTGAGAATGATCTTCCCTCGCGCTTGCGCTTATGGTGCGTTACGTCTGCGCTTGCATCTCATTGTGAATACAGCATTATGTGTTATGCGTATGTTCTTAATAATATGGCTAAGAGACTTACAGTTTATTTATTAGAATGGTCTTTCATGACTTTATAATTAAAGAGGAATTTGTAAATATGCTGTCATTTCATGAACTTACTAGGGGAGAAGACATTTGATGGATCCCTAAAATTTGCGAAAAGTAGGACATTCCACTCTCTAAACTTGTTGCTATAACAACCGATCTCTGCAATGGCTAAAAAGAATAATGGGTTTCCTACTCATTATACTATCCACCAGAAAGCTTTATGCGCAAAGGTTTAGAAGTTCGACTATGTTAAAAGAATTCTGAGCAGAATGTAGTTCAGTAGGAGGAAACTCTCGATGAGATACCATTGCTCCCAGAAATAGTCTTCAAACTTGATTCCTTGTTAGTAGAAGGGAAATATGGAAATAGCATAGGCTAAAGATGGTTGTTATGTACTGAAGTTCCTTTGTTTGTATGGACAGGAGTTAACAAATTCCTGTATGAGAAACGAGACCAATAACAAGGAATATCTCAAAAAGGATCCACTCTAGAATTATGCTATATGTATATAGCATAAATTGTATGTTTTAACGTGTCCTACCCTTTCTTCTAAGTAAGTTTTTAACTATCACATACGGTTTGCCAGTTCTGCATAATTCCGTAAAATTCATCCAGAATAAAGTAATATTCAGAGGCTATTCCCAGAAAATTCAAGATATACATTTTATTTGTCAGGTAAATATCTTTACTATACAATATTTTAATCAAAATCGTTAAAGTCATTTTTGTGAAAATCAAAATTTTCGAAAATGTTTCTATGTAAAGGTTAGTTGGGGGTGGTGGGAGTTTCTTGGAAATCTTCGTGTCGCATCCTTGGAAGATACTGAACTTAATTATCAAGTTTAGTATTTAAAGGACTTTTCGTTTTTGAGCTATGCTGTCCACATACACACATACACATATATATGCACACACACGGAGCTTTTTCTAGATTTTTTTTTTTTTTTTTTTTTTATGATTCAGGAGGTCCGGAAACATGTATTTCCGGTGAAATTTCGGTATGGAATTTTTGGGTGCAATGCAATACCTTCTCTATACACTATGTACATAGTACGTGTAGAGAAAGAAAAAATAAAATACAAATCGGGAGGAAGATGAGAAATAGGAACACCTAGGAAGAGAATGGCTGTAGGACGACGAAAACAGCTGTAAGCCCAGTCTTTAATAGAGAAGAAGACGAAATTTGGAAAGTACACCATAAAAACATTAAGGTAATGGCAAAACATATCCCTCTGAATTCTTGTGCCTTTGGTTAGAATCTAGGTCAACTTTACAAAGGCAGTGATGATCGCTGAATATTTGTTGGGGCTCATTAGGCATATAATCTTTGCCAGAGAATATTAAAGCTTCAGCATATACAGAACGGAAAAGTACTGCAAAGAAAAATATGGCTTCGCATTTGGCAAGAGTTTCCTGAATTTTTATGGAGCTGAGGTTCGCCGCTCGAAACCTAGTTGGCAGAAATAGAAGACTTTTTCTGCAGCTCATCATTAGTGACTGCAGTAAGGTAGCCATGGAGAAAACAGCGGCAAGTATATTCTTTCAATTCCTGCTTCAAATAATAAGAGCAAGAAGGCATTAAGTCCTCTTCATATTCACATCAGTTGAGAGAGAAGTTTAGCTGCTTGGATACAAGAATTCAGTACTAAAACTCTGATGTGATCCATTCACATGCCTTTCTCTACATCTCTGCAGAAATTATTGTTAAAAAGCTTATTCTTCTATTTACTTCATGTTAATCGAGAAACAATTAGCAGAAATAGTCTTATTACTTGCCTCCTTGTAAGCAGAAGAGAAAGAAGGGAATGCCACAGTTTAAAGTGATAGTCAAAAGCTGATTGCTATGTGACTGAGGAACCTTTGTATGGACAGCTTTGACAAATTTCTGTATGAGAAAAGTATAAGTTTTTTAAACATGAAAATACTAACAAGCAATATATCAAAAACGATCAAATATGACATACATTGTGTGTTTTATCATGCTCTACACTTTTTGTGTAGTAAATTTTTGTCTATTTGTTACGGTTTACAAGTTATGCAAATTCCGCAAAATTCATCCAGAATAAACAAGTCTTGAGAGGCTATTCCCAGAAAATTCAAGATATACATTTTATTTGTCTTGGAAATGACTTTAATATGTGGTATTTTTATCAAAATCGTTAGAGCCATTTTTAAGAAAAATGGGGGAGGTGATTTTCTTGAAAATCTTCGTGTCGCACCCTTGGAAGATACCAATTTTGGTATTTAACGGTCTTTTCGTTTTTGAGCTATCTTTCCATACACAGAGAGACACACGCCGTTTTTCTGAAAATTGTTTTTTTTTTAGATTTAGGGGGTCTTAAAACAAGTATTTTACATGAAATCTCGGTATCGAATATCACTATTTTACCATGTAGATAGTAGGTAGAGAAGGCATTTTAATCTACCAAAATATGATACCGAGATTTAATCGGAAATATATGTTTTGAGGTCCCCTGAACCAAAAAAGGAAAAGATGCACGTGAGTGTAGTGTGAGTGTGTATGTGTGGGTGTGTATGTGAGAGAGAGAGAGAGAGAGAGAGAGAGAGAGAGAGAGCGCGCAGCATTGCTCAAAAACGAAAAATCGGTTAAATGCCAAACCTGAAATTTAAGCCAGCATTTCCAAGGATTCAACACAATGATACTATCCTGTACACGTTTTATTTTGCGAACATTTTGAATTTCTCAAAAGTGGCCCTAAAGATTTTCATTAAAATAGCATAGATTTATGCGAAACGAAATGCTTATTTTGAATTTTCTGAGAATAGCCTCTGAAGCCCTGTTCATTCTGCATGATAATTGTATTAAGTGAGACAGAGAAAATGTCAGCACACAAAAAATTTGGATCACAATTTATGTCAAATATTTTATATATATATACAGGGTGACTACAAAAGAAATAGACAACTTCAACTGCCTGTAAAACAAAAACTGTTAGAGATAGCAACCTAATTATTTTGGAGGTATGTTGAGAAACTTTCAAAGTTTCGTTTGTCACTATTGGTAACGCTGTAGTGTTTTGCTTGTTGTTGCAGAAGCTGAAATGGCGGAAAATCCTGTGGAAAAGGCATAATGCGTGTTGGAATTTGCTAGAACGCAATCAGCAACTGTTGTCCAACGACATTTTAGAACACGTCACCACAAAAATGAAATGATGCGCTCACAAAAACCAGCATCGTCTTCATCATGTCGCAACATGTCGATGCAAAAGTCACGCCGTATGACCTTATCTTCTTCACTCAGGAACTGCAACATCTGTAATCTGTAAGGCATCATGTGCAGTCGCTTCTGCAAGATTTTCCATACAGTTTGCTGTGGAATTTGTAATTGCATGCTTGCCCTAGATGTCGATTTCTGTGGGCTTCTTATGTAGGCAGAACGAACACGTTCAGCGTTTTCTTCCGAAACTCTTGGTCTTCCCGAGCTCTTCCCTTTGCACAAACATCCCGTAGTCTCGAATTTTCTATACCAGTCGTAGATTGACTGTCTAGTCGGTGGCGTTTTGTGGTAACGTGTTCTAAAATGTCGTTGGACAACAGTTGCTGATTGGGTTCTAGCAAATTCCAAAACGCAATATGCCTCTTCCACAGGATTTTCCGCCATTTCAGCTTCTGCAACAACAAACAAAACACTACAGCGTTACCAATAGAAACAAACAAAACTTTGAGAGTTTCTCAACATACCTCCAAAATAATTAGGTTGCTATCTCTAATAGTTTTTGTTTTACAGGAAGTTGAAGTTGTCTATTTCTTTTGTAGTAACCCTGTATTTATATCGATACACGTGAAATAGATAGAAAAAAATATGGTGCGTTCCATTCACATGACTTTCTCTACATCTCTGCAACAAATTATTGTTAAAAACCTTATGCTTCTATTTACTTCTTGCTAATCGAGAAAAAATTAGCAGTAATAGTCTTACTTGTTTTCTTGTAAGTAGAAGCGAAATAAGGGAGTACCATAGGTTAAAGTGATAGTCAAAAGCTTGTTGCTATGTGACTGAAGTTCCTTTGCTTGTATGGATAGGAGTTGACAAATTCCTGTATGAGAAAAGTATAAGTTTTTCAATGCTGAAACAAAAAACAAGGAATACCTAAAAAACGATCAACTCCACGAAAAAAATATATATAACATAAATTGTGTGTTTTAGCGTGCTCTACATTTTCTGTGTGGTTAAGTTTTTGTCCATTTTTTACGGTTTAGCAGTTATGCAAAATTCCGTAAAATTCGTCCAGAATAAAGCAGTCGTCAGAGGCTATTTCCAGAAACTTCAAGATATACATTTTATTTGTCATGTAAATATCTTAAATATAAAAGATTTTAATCAAAATCGTTAAGAGCCATTTTTAAGAAAATCAAAATTTACGAAAAAAGTTCCATGTAAAGGGTAGTTGGGGTTGGGAGAATTTTCTTGAAAATCTTTGTGTCGCATCCTTGAAAGATACCAAACTTAAATACCAAGTTTGGTATTGAACGGTCTTTTTGTTTTTGAGCTATGGTGTCTAGACACACACACACTCGGGCGCGCACACACAAACACACGGGGTATTTTTGTAAAAATGCTTTTTGTGGATTCAGGGGGACACAAAACATGCACTTCCAGTGAAATCTCGGTAACGAATTTCTGGGTGGATTGCATTACCTTCTCTATATACTATGTACATAGTACGTGTAGAGAAAGTAAAAAATCTTATGTGTTCCATTCACATAATTTTCTCTAGTTGTTCCACATATTAGCTATTCTTACAGAATAATACTCTTTCATCTGCATTATGTTAATCGAGATAAACATTAGCAGGTTTGCTCGTATTACCTGCTTCCTTGTAAGTAGAAGGGAAATAAGTGGATACATTATGCTTAAGCGACAGTGAGATCCTTATAGCTGGTCACTATGTGAAACAATTGAGGTTCGGTTCGATTTGCATGGCCCTGTTTAGAAAAGTTGGGCAGTTTAAAACGAAACATATAACAAGGAATATCTAAAAAAAAAAAAAAACGGCCAACTCCACAAGAAAAATCAATATGACCTAAATTATGTGTTTTAACGAGATCTATTTTTTCTGTGCATTAAGCTTTTGTCTATCTCTTACGGTTTAACCGTTATGCAAAACTCTGCTAAATATATCCAGAATAAGGAGGTCTTCAGAGGCTATTTCCAGAAAATTCAAAACAAAAATTTTATTTGGGATGTAAATATCTTTAATATATAGGATTTTAATCAAAATCGTTAAGAGCCATTTTTAAGAATTTCAATATTTTCTAAAATGTTTCCATGTAAAGGGTAGTTTGCGGTAAGGAGATTCTTTTGAACATCTTCGTATCGCATCCTTGGAAGATACTATTAATTTTGGTATCTAACGGTCTTTTCCTTTTTGAGCTATGATGTCCACAGACACACACCAAAACTCACGAACCTTCTTTTAAAAATGCTTTTTTCGGACTCAGGAGACTCCAAAACACATATTTCCGGTGAAATCTCGACATCGACTTTTGGGTGGAATATAATACCTTCTCTATCTACTATGTACAATGTACATACGGGCTAGAGAAAGTAAAAATGAGGCTCGTAATGCGTTTTTAAATTATTCACTTAAGAAACTAAAGTTTTAGTACATAAGTTTACAAATAAATCATATCATATTTTCATATTAACCCTATTTATTGCAGAAAAACTATAAGTTTTGGTAATTCACAAAACTATTGTTTTTTTAAAATGTAATCCCTTTTTTTAATTAGACTATGTATTACTTTCTCTCCACGTACTATGTACATAGTGTATAGAGAAGTTATTGTACTATAATGGATCCAAAAATTGGATACCGAGATTTCTTCGGAAATACATGTTTTAGGAACCCCATATTTCCAAAAAGAGCATTTTTAAAAAATATTCGTGTGTGTGTGGGTAGCATAGCTACTTAGTATTTAAGTTCAGTATCTTTCAAGGATGCGACACAACAATTTTCAAGAAAATACCCCCACCCCTAGGTACCCTTCACATGGAAAAATTTTCAAAAATTTTTATTTTCTCAAAAATGGCTCTAATGATTTTGATTAACATATCGTACATTAAAGATGTATACATGACAAATAATGTGTATATCTTGAATTTTCTGGGAATAGCCTCTGAAGACTACTTTATTCTGGTTGAATTTTAGGTAATTTTGCATAACTACTTAACCATAAGAGATGGGCAAAAACTTACACAAAAAAAAAAAAAAAAAAAAAAAAAAATGTAGAGCATGTTTAAACACACAATTTATGTCACATATATATTTTTTTTTCGTGGAGTTGGTCGTATTTGGAGATATTTCTTGTTTTTGGTTTTAGCTTTAAAAAAAAACTAAATATTTTTCTCATACAGAAATTTGTCCACTCCTGACCATACAAACAAAGGAACTTCAGTCACATAGCAACCATCTTTTGACTATCACTTTAACCTATGGTGCTCTCATTTCGATTCTTCTTACATGGAAGCAAGTAATACGACTATTTCTGCTAATTTTTTCTTGATTAGCATGAAGTAAAGAGAAACACAGGCTTTTTAACAATAATTTGTTGCACAAATGTAGAGAAATTTATGTGAATGGAGCACATTAGATTTTTTAAAAAGATATATCGCAAATTTCTTAAATGTAGGTTTGAGAGGCAGTATAAACTTTTTGAAACTATTTAATAAAAAATTGTTTTGTGTGGAGCATTTTGAGTATGGAAAGAGTTGGAAAATAGTTTGCAAATAACAAGGTTTAAAGTTTGGTATGCCTAATACCGTAATAAGCATGCGCCTTTTCATTTATAGCTTCAGTTATTAGGTTAAGTGAGTCAAGTCGAAAAACTGTATTTTTTATTAAAGATTAAAATTCATATTGTGTTATTTTTTATTTTTTTAATTTTTCGCATTTTTCGGTCAAATTTTCCAATTTATCACCCTATATTGTTATATGAACACAGAAACAGGAAGTTTTTGAGCTGGTTTTAAAGGTTTAAAACAGCTATTTAGGTAAGCAGTTAAAGCCAAAGATTTAATAGAAAGAACATGAAATGGGTTCTGATGGTTAGTACTCGAAACTTAAAGTGTCGGGTTCGATTCCCGCCTTTAAGTGCTACATTTTCCCTGGTCAGGAATATTCCCAATCCTTCCTAGAGTTCAAAAGTATAAAAGAGAATATGAAAATATGTGTGCGTGGGTTTAAAGGCAAACCACAGCAAAACCCAATGACCAACACAAGTAAAACTAGTTAAGGCATTACCAAAGAATTTTGTTCCAAAGGCAAAGTCGAGATATATGATCATAAAGGATGGAATGAATAAATAAATAAAATTTAAGGTTAGAATGCGACTGGAGAGGTAATTAAATTAAAGCTCAAATTAAATAAAAGCTAATTAAAAATTAAAGCTAATGCAGAAATGTTACATTGGTTTGTTAGTTTACAACTGTAGCCTTAAATTATAATAGGGTTATGTCATTCAACAAAAGTCTACTTCAATGCATACAGCATGATCGCAAGGTTGTACCGAAAACCAATTACCATCATAAAGCGGTGTATGGATTTTAGGATCCAGTAGTAAATTTCGTCTACGTCTTATGGTTTTCTAAGTAAACAAAATTATGCAATATTCAAATTTGTTTTCGATAGTGTAATAAAAACTTTATATTTGGTTGAAGAAATTCCGTATAATCGTCGTGTCGCCTTTTGGAAGATACGGACTAAATACCAAGTTTGGTATTTGATTTGTACTTTCTCTATACGCGCTATGTACGGTATAGAGAAGGTATTGCAATCCACCCAAAAATTCTATACCGAGATTTCAGCGGAAATATATGTTTTAGGGTCCCCTTTAACTAAAAGAAGCATTTTCGGAAAAAGGTCCAAGTGTGTGTGTGTGTGTGTGTGTGTGTGTGTGTGTGCGAAAAATGGAAATGGCGTGTTATTTATGGACGCTCTTTAACTACTGTGGTTCTCAGCGTCCTAAATTGGGTGTGGAAGACCGCTTAATTTTGCTCAGAGGCCTCTCTTATCAGGCTTGAGGTTCTTTTACGTGCCGTAAATCTACGACACGGGACCCACGGCTTTACTTCCCTTCCGAAGGAAGCCATGCTAAGGGTTTTTACACCCGAAAAAATCCATCGTCCACCGCCGGGTTTGAACCCGCGACCTTGGGTATATGAAGTCAGCATGGTAACCATTACACCACGGAGGGCGACATTGGTGTGTGTGTGTGTGTGTGTGTGTGTGTGTGTGTGTCCGTGTGTGTGTGAATACGATAACTCAAAAACGAAAAGTCGGTAAAATACCAAACTTGGTATTTAGTTTAGTATCTTCCAGGGATGCGACACGAAGATTTTGAGGAAAATCCCCCCACCCCAACTACCCTTTACATGGAACATGTTTCGAAAATTTTGATTTTCTCAAAAATGGCTCCAACGATTTTGAATAAAATTTCCTTTAATAATGATATTTACCTAACAAATAAAATGTATATCTTGAATTTTCAGGGAATAGCCTCTGAAGAGTACTTTATTCTGGATGAATTTTACGGAATTTTGAATAACAGCTAAACCGTAAGAGATGGACAAAAACTTACTGCACGAAAAATGTAGAGCACGTTAAAAGACACAATTTATGTTACATACATTTTTTTCGTGGAGTTCATCGTTTTTGAGACATTCCTTGATTTCGGTTTCTGCTTTGAAAAACACACTTTGCTCATACAGGAATTTGTCAACTGCTATCCATACAAACAAAAGAACTTCAGTGGCATGGCAACCAGCTTTTGACTATCACTTTAACCTATGGTACTCTCTTATTTCGCTTCTATTTACAAGGAAGCAAGTAATAAGACTATTTCTACTATTTTTTTTCTGATTGGCATGAAGTAAACAGAAGTACAAGCTATTTAAGAATAATTTGTTGCAGAGATATAGAGAAAGTCATGTGAATGGAAGATATAAGATTTTTTTTTTATTTGAATTATGCTCTTCTCTCTCCCGTATTGCCACGTATGAGCAATTCTCTTTCTCCCTTTTTTTTTTTTTTTTTTTAAATGTTTTAAGCGTAGTAAGGTTAGGCGTAATAAGATTTATGGAAAAATCTTAGTATGAGTAGAAAACCATACTTCGTGCATCTGCCGGAGTTAGACATATAAAACGTAAAATAAAAAACCGTGATAATATTTTTGACCATTGCAACCTTATTAGAATAAAAACCGCAATGGCGTGCATTCGGATGATAATTTGGAGATAAAAAGAGTCCGATTATCTTCGGATAGAATTCCCATCGTCCGTGTTTCAACTCCAAGTTTGGAATGTTCTTTATAAGTAATTTTTTGTTTCAAGGTCTCCGTTATCCATTCGACTTCTAACAAAGCCTACTCAAATCTATCTATCTATCTATCTATCTATCTATCTCTCTCTCTCTCTCTCTGTCTCTGTCCAATCGGCTGGAAATTAATTACATTTATTTCTGTAATCTATTTTCTATCAGAGAGAGAGAGAGAGAGAGAGAGAGAGAGAGAGAGAATAAACAAGTACCAGCTTAAGCCTCTAACAACTATATACCCATGCTTTACTAAAATTTTAAGCTCAATTTTTTTAATGAAAGAACCTCGGCAAACCACTCCATTCGGGAGGTTGCGGATTCGATTACTGTAGACCATCTTAGATTTTTCGTGTTTTTCCCCGGTCAGTAGGCGAATTCTATGATCGGTTCTCATTTACCAGGATTTCGTTTTCATTATCTGCCTTTCATTCAGTTTCTTTCTTCTCCTTACAGGTTTCATGGCTTATGACGGTATCAAATAGATATCTACAGTTTGCTATAAGGAAAGAGTAGGTTGGATAGGTAGAGTCGGAATGAAAAACTCAATGCCATAGCCGGTATTTGAACCACGGATCTCTCGGTCTCTAGCCGGTTGCTCTTCCACTGAGCTACCATGGCAACATAGCATTGAATTTCTGAACCGACTCGTATGTTTCCCGGTAAACCACAAGGTGATCTCAAATTATTTTGAGATGACAACCCCAATGGCGACTTACAATGTTGGAAGTACTTTAAGTCCTAGGATTCATAGTATAGCCAACTATTATGATCAATTGGTATTGGAATAATTATGTTGTCATGCTAGCTCAGTGGCAGAGCAACCGGCTAGACATCGGGAGATCCGTGGTTCAAATCCCGGCTATGGCATTGAATTGTTCAGCTTGACTCTACCTATCCAACTCCTGTTCTACAAAAAAAAAAAAAAAACAAAAAAAACAAAACAAAAAAAAAACAATTAATCCAATACCAAGTGTGGGTTACTTGTCCGCATTCTCTAAGAAGCTCCAGCAGTGGGATAGGTTGGGCCTATCTGCCCCAGACCTGTATCCTCCACTTCGTCCTCTCTTCCTAGGATGTTAGCCAAACGCCTTAACGCAGAGAAGCAGATTCTTTAGAGTTTCAAATTGGTTTATTTCTCTTACCAATTACATAAGATGTATAGAGGATGTGCTAGAATCGATCCAGAAAGTATATACCGATATTGCACTGGAAATACATGTTTTAAAGTACTCTTGAGTAACAAACAGTGATCTTTTCCTTTGACTCTTCAGGAGCTTTGGCCTCCAGAGCAAACAGTAATACAGCAAATAAATAAAACAAAAAAACTAGCTTTCTTCCTTCGTGTGTGAGAGAAAGGAAGGAAGAGGGGGGAGTGAGGAGAGGGGGTCTTATTGCTGACTTCACGTGTTTTAGCCTTGGATCTTTTGGTGACACTAAACACGCAACAATTAAACTGAAAAAAAAAAAAAAAAAAAAAGCTCACAGCTATTCTCAAAAAAGCAATAAATAAAATGAAGGCACTATACGCTGAAAGTCTTAACGACAACCATTGAAAAAATCGCATAATAAGCACTTTGCAGAAATAGACAAACGAACACTAGGGAATAGAATAAATCATGTTTTGTGGTGGCTAACATGTTGGCCGTTTTCATTCTGATAAGTTTTATTCAACAATGGTAGTTTTTAACGACGCGCTTCAAACCCTGATTGCAATCAGTGATACCATCTTTTTAATTATATTGATTATAATAATATTTATAATTTATTCACATAACGTATAAAAAGAAAATATTGGTCTTGTAAACAAAATTAAGTCTTACTTTTAAAACTTCAAAACAATGTACATAGATTAAAATAATTTTTCCCCGCAGGCTGACTTTTTACTTTCTCTATCCGTGCTACGTATATAGTGTATAGAGCAGGTATTGCACTCCACCAAAAAATTCGATATCGAGATTTCACCGGAAATATGTTTTAGGGTCCCCTGTATCCAAAAAAAAACAACGTATTTTCAGAAAAAGGTCCGTGTGTGTGAACACGATAACTCAAAAACGAACAGTCGGTAAAATACCAAACTTGGTATTTAAGTTTAGTATCTTCCAGGGATGCGACACGAAGATTTTGAGAAAAATCCCCCCACCCCAAACTACCCTTTACATGGAACTTTTTTCGAAATTTTTGATTTTCTAAAATATGGCTCTAACGATTTTGATTAAAATGTATATTAAAGGTATTTACATGACAAATAAAATGTATATTTTGAATTTACTGGGAATAGCCTCTGAAGACTACTTTATTCTCGGTCAATTTTACGGAATTTTGCATAACTGCTAAACCGTAAGAGATGGACAAAAACTTACCACACAACAAATGTAGAGCACCTTAAAACACACAATTTATGTTATATACATTTTTTTCGTGGAGTTGATTGTTTTTGAGATATTCCTTGTTTTTTTCAGCTATAAAGACATACTTTTCTCATAGAGGACTTTGTGAACTCGTGTCCATACAAACAAAGGAACTTCAGTCGAAGAGCAACCAGTTTTTGACTATCACTTTAACCTATGGTGCCCCCTTATTTCGCTTCTACTAACAAGGAAGCAAGTAATAAGACTACTTCTGCTAATTTTTGCTCCATTAGATGAAGTAAATAGAATAATTTGTTGCAGTGATATAGAGAAAGTCATGTGAATGGAACACATCAGATTTTTTATTTCTTTCTTTAGTGTATGTAACGTTTCCTGTTCATGAAAGAGTAAACAAAGTGTGTACTGTATTACGGCGCACAGTGGCAATTAACAATGTTTGTACAGAATTAAATGTGCAAGCAACTGCTGCAGAGTAACATTAAAATGTACATCAGCAGCGTTTAATCGCTTACACTTATTTATTACTTTTTAAACATTCTGAATACACAGACATGAATTCCAAACATAACTTTAACATCATTTGAATATTTTTACTGTCTCTGCACGAACTATGCCATGCCGAGATTTCACCGGAAATACATGTTTTGGGTCGCATGAAAGCAAAAAAATTCTAGAAAAAGGTGCCCGTGTGTTTGTGGAAAACATAGCTCAAAAACGAAAAGACTGTTAAATACCAAACTAAACTATGGAACAGCTAAAGAAAGTTTTGTGAACACATCAGATTTTTACTATGCTGTACACAGAAGATGCTGTATTGCAACTAGAAATTCGATACCGAGATTTCACCGGAAATAGGTTTTTGGGTCCGCTTGAATAAAAAAAAATAATTTTTAGAAAAAGGTCCGTGTGTGTATCTGTAGGCAACTTAGCTGAAAAACTAAAAGAGCGCTAAATACCAAACTTGGCATTTAAGTTTGCTATCTTCCAAGGGTGCGACACATAGAATTTCAAGAAAATTCCCCCACCGCAAACTAGCCTTTACATGCAAAAAAAATTTCGAAAATTTTATATTCCTAAAAATAGCTCTAACGATTTCGATTAAAATCTGTTATATTTAAGTCACTCACATGCCAAATAAATGTATATCTTGCATTTTCTGGGAATAGCCTCTACAGACCTCTTTGTTCTGGATGATTTTTATTGAAATTTGCATAACTGATAAAATGAAAGAGATAGACAAAAACTTACTACACAAAAAAAATGTAGATCACATAAAACACACAATTTACGAGTATGTCATACAATATTTTTCGTGGAGTTGGCCGTTTTCGAGATATTCCTTGTTATTGATTTTAGTTTTAAAATACTTTTCTCACACTTGTCAACGCTTGGCCACACGAAGAAACGGATTGCAATCTGATAGCAACCACATTTTAAAACCTCTGACTGTGGGTTTAGCTTAGTGTATTCGCTTATTTCCCTTCTACTTATAAAGGAACCGCATTAAATAGATAGAAGAAGAATAAGCTTATGAACAATAATTTGTTACAGTAATGTAGAGAAAGTGATGTGATTGGGGCACATCAGACTTTAAGTACTGTCTCCTGTAAACCCTAGAGAAAACTGATTCTATACATTGGTGCCTCTCTGTTTTCGGATGTATTACGAGCAAAGATGCGGAGATAAGCTTGAACATAAAGAGGCATTCATTTGATTTAGCACAGAAAACGCTACTTTCACAAATAAAAGGCAACCGCAATGCTTTTATTGAAATGCTCAAGTACAATTAGGGAGACCTCTCGCCATTAAATTTCATTTGCCATCGCAAACATTAATAAACTTACCTCTCCGTTTGTATACCTCGCTCTTTTCACAGACGGACGATGCTATTTCATTTCAGGTATATTCAAACACGGGTGAAATATATTTTCTAAAAGATGTAGTGGTTAGCATCGCTTATGATTCAGCTACACAAGCAGTAAGCAAAGAAAAAGCTACACGAAAGCAAAAGGCTGTACCAGCTGGAATTCTTGTTATTCTTTCTACCTCTGTTAATCGAGATAAGGGAATTCTCTATGTAGAAATCTGATTTGTTCCATTCACTTGACTTTCTCTACATCTCTGCAGCAAATTATTATTAAAAAGCCTATGCCTCTTTTTACTTCATGATAATGGAGAAAAAATTAGCAGAAATAGTCAGTCGTATTACTTGTTTTCTTGTAAGTAGAAGGGAAATAAGGGAGTATCATAGGCTAAAGTATTAATAAAAAACTGCTTGCTATGTGACTGAAGTTCCTTTGTTTGTACGGACAGGAGTTAAATTCCCGTATGGGAAAAGTATAAGTTTTTTAAAGCTGAAGTCAAAAACAAGGAATATATCAAAAGCGATTAACTAGAAGAAAAACACGTAAATGACAACAAATTGTGTGTTTTAACGTGTTCTACAGTTTTTTCATGGTAAGTCCTTGTCCGTCTACTACGGTTTGGAATTATGCCAAATTCCGTAAAATTTATCCAGAATAAAGTAGTCTCAGAGGCTTTTCCCAGAAAATTGAAGATATACATTTTATTTGTTATGTAAGCATCTATAATATACGACATTTTAATCAAAATCGTTAAGAGCCATTTTTGAGAAAATAAAAATTTTCGAAATTTTGTCCATTTTTGTTTTTGAGCTATGCTGCCCATGCACACACAGGCATACACACAGGGACCTTTTTCTAATTTTTTTATTCAGGGGGCCCTTAAACGAGTATTTCCAGTGAAATATCGGTCTTGAATTTTTGTGTGTATTACAATACCTTCTCTATACACTATGCACATAGTACGTGTACAGAAAGTAAAAATCTGGTGTGTTCCATTCATATGACTTTTTTTACATCGCTGTTACAAATTATTGTTAAAAAGCATATTCTTTATGATAGCCCAGATAAACATGCGCAGAAAGTTTCATAATTGTTTGCTTCCTTGTAATTAGAACGAAAATAAGGGAATATATTAGGCTAAAAGTATGTCAAATATTTTAAAAGCTGGTTGCCATGTGGTTGAAATCCATCACTATACAGGGCCGTGTGAGAAAAGTTTTAAGTATTTTAAATCTGAAACAAATAACAAGGGATATCTCAGAAATGGTCAATTCCGCGAGATTTTTTTTAACGTGATATACATTTTTGTGCAATAAGCTTCTCTCTATCTCTTACGGTTTACCAGTTACGCAATATTCAATAAAAATCATTCAGAATAAAGAGCTCTTCAGAGGCTATTCTCAGAAAGTTCAAGATATACATTTTATTTGCCATATATCAATTTAATCAAAATCGTTAGAGGCATATTTGAGAAAATAAGGACTTTCTAAATTGTTTCCATGTAAAGGGTAGTTTGGGATGGGGGAATTTTTCTCAAAATCTTCGGTTCGCATCCCTGAAAGATGATGAACTTAAATACCAAGTTTATTATTTTACCGACTTTTCGTTTTTAAGTTGTGTTCACAGGAACGCAGACACACACACACAAACATTTACGAGGTACGCCCAGAAAGTAAGTTCCGTTTCAATTTATCTCCGCTGCAGCGCTGCGATCGCAGTTCCGCACATGCGCGGTAGACGCTCTGTATCAAGGAGAAGAAACGTGCGCCATTTTGAGATCGCTGTCAGCCACATACGCTTTGTTGTGCTTGTTTACAATGTCGGTGTTGATTGAAAATCCCGCCGCTTGTGAAACCAGATCTGTGATTCGTTTTCTGAATGCTAGGAAAGTGAGACCAATTGAAATTTATCGGCAAATTTGCGAAGTTTACGGACAAAATGCGATGAGTGATTCAATGGTGAGAAGATGGGTCCGACAGTTCAATGAAGGATAGTGAAGTGCACGATGAAGAACGAAGTGGGCGTCCATCTTTGGTTACAGAAAAACTGGTTCACGCGATTGATGACAAGATCCAGTAAAACCGCAAGTTTACAATTAGTGATCTCGCTATGGAATTTCCCCAAAGCTCACGAAGAGGCGAAAGAAAATGTTTCCAACTTTTTGAAGACACAGGCGGCAAACTTCTATGAAGAATGTATACAAAAACTTGTGCCACGCTATGACAAACGCCTGCAAAATTTCGGCAGTTATGTGGAAAAGTAGTTTAAGAGTTGTAGAATTTTGTGCAATAAATAATTATTCTGTATCTGTACACAATTTAATTTTATTACCAAACGGAACTTACTTTCTGGACGTACCTCGTATATACGGTATCGATTTTTTTGGTGCAATACAATACATTCTCTATACACTATGTACATAGTACGTATAGAGAAAGTTAAAATATCTACTATAATAAAATAATAGTATTAAAACACTCATTTCCAGGTTACTAATCAAGACATTATCTAATTTAGTAGTTGATCCAACCATATCGGGGAAGTATATTTACCCCATCCCCTTTTCGATGAGGAAAGATCACTTCATCTGGATATTTACTACGAGATGTAGTGGTAAGAAAATGCGGCCAGTCTTGCTAATGGCGCTAATGGACTTGGTAGCAAATACTGGAAACGAGGAAAAGCAGCTGATGACGCAAATACAAATGAGAGGATATTTCTTCCCCCGCAACTAATTACCGAGTTGTTTGTACTCTGCCACACAGAAGGGAAGGGGATACCCTCAAACTAACTTCCTACTCTATCAGGCGATCTTCTGTTTATCGTCAAGAACTTTTTCATCAACGCTGTTTTGTGCCTTTTTACATTCAAGCACCTGATCAAAACATCTACATCTACTTTGGGTAAAATAAGACATCTGCACTGAGACAAAAGGCGGAAAGTGCTTCAAGCTATTGAATTGGGCCCTAGTATGATCTCACTGTAAGTGTTTGTTGTTAGCCGTAAGGGTTTTAAAGCAGATATAAAAATATATACAAATAAATGCCATGAGTTAGTTGATACTTTTACATTCTCTACACGTACTATGTACATAGAGTATAGAAAAAGTAAGAACTGAAGCTTTCCTGGCGACGTGTTAATTTAATATCTTCTCGGGCTTCTAGCCAGGTAAAAACTTGGCTTGACACCTTTTTTAGGTGTCAAGCCAAGTTTTTACCTGGCTAGAAGCCCGAGAAGATTTTGAATTATAGAAAAAGTATTGCATTTCACCCAAAACTTCGATACCGAGATTTCAGCGGAAATACATGTTTTGGGTCCCCTGAATCAAAAAAAAAAAAAAAAAAAAAGAATTTTTGGAAAAAGGTCCATGTGCGTGTCTGTGTGAGTATCTGTGTGTCTTGTTTTCCTTAAAAATGACTAACGATTTTGATTAAAATACCACATATTAAAAGTCATTTCCATCACAAAATATACATCTTGAGTTTTCTGGGAATAGCTTCTGAACACCCGCTTATTCTGGATGAATTTTGCTAAATTTTGCATAACTAGTAAACCGTAAGATATAGACAAAAACTTAAACCACAAAAAATGTATATCTCGTTAAAATACACAATTTATATAGCATACATTTTTTTCGTGAAGTTTGCCATTTTCGAGAAATTCCTTTTTTTTTTTTTTTTTTTTTCATCTTTAAACACTTATACTTTTCTCATACAGGAATTGTCAACTCCTTACAAAGGAACTTCAGTCACATAGCAACCAGCTTTTGAGTATCACTTTAACCTATGGTACTCCCTTATTTCGCTTCTACTTACAAGGAAACAAGTAATAAGACTATTTGTGCTAATTTTTTCTCGATTAGCATGAGGTAAATTGAAGTATAAATGTAGAGAAAGTCATGTGAATAAAACACATCAGATTTTTTGTTCAGTAATGTTGTTCAAGATAGACACACACGATACGCAGACATTTTACAAAAGTAAAAATAATAAATAAATAATATAATTAAAATTACAGACTCTCAAAATCAATTTTGAGCAGCAGATAAAGTAATGACCCGAGGAAGCCAGAGATGTAATTTCTGAACGATCATCACAGTATCATCATGCAAAGCACGAGCTCAAGTTTTGCTATGCTTGAAGGAAAACATGCAGTAACACGTATGTTGCTCGGATTTAGTATACTTTCCTAACCTTATTCTTTTTTATTGTTTCGTTTATATAGCCCCCTATAACATAAGTGATATCGGTGGCTTCGAATTACAAAGAACTCGTTGTCTGTAGGTTTACGTTGGGTTTAAACCATTTTATTTTCTCAAACTCGCACACATTCACTCACATATACATACTTCCAGACTCTGGGGGCATAGGGAATTCTTGGTTAAAGAAAAATTCCCCGCCCCAGCCGGGAATCGAACCCGCCACCTCCGGGTGAGAAGTCAGCTGGCTGACCCCTCGACCATGGAGGCACTCTGTATTGTTTTCAGCAATGGACAATTTGCACCAGGATTCCATTCTAATTAATTGGAGTTCAGCTTGAAACAAACACTGGATTACTTCAGCAGCCAGCGATTTTCTGCTGGATTACGTTTTCCAGTTATCATTCGGGATTTATAATGGATTAGGCTATAACCTGTTTTTGCTGTATTTTACCCGGAGCTGATCGTGCACCATGTCGAAGATGTGGAAAAATAACTTAATTACTAAAGATAAGCCGTCATTAATACTTCAAGGTCTCTTTCAACTACGTCTGTAATCAACAAAACTTCCCAAGAGGATAGAAATATCTGATGTGTTCCATTAACATGGCTTTCTCTACATCAACAAATTATTGTTGAAAAGCTTATGTTTCCTTTTACTTCATGCTAATCGAGAAAAAAATAGCAGAAATGGTCTTATTACTTGCTTCCTTGAAAGTAGAAGCGAAATATGGGAGTACCATAGCTTAAAGTGATAGTCAAAAGCTGGTTGCTGTGTGACTGCAGTTCCTTTGTTTGTATGGAAAGCAGTTGACAAATTCCTGTATGACAAAAGTATAAGTTTTTCAAAGGAGAAACCAAAAACAAGGAATATCTAAAAAACGATCACTCCACGAAAAAAAAAGTATATAACATAAATTGTGTGTTTTAACGTGCTCTACATTTTTGTGTGGTAAGTTTTTGTCCATCTGTTACGGTTTAGCAGTTATGTAAAATTCCGTAAAATTCATCCAGAATAGTCTTCAGAGGCTATTCCCAGAAAATTGAAGATATACGTTTTATTTCTCAGGGAAATATCTTTAATAAACAATATTTAAAGAGCCTTTTTTGAGAAAATCGAAATTTTCGAAAAAATTTCCATTTCAAGGATAGTTTAGGGGCGAATTTTTCTGAAAATTTTCGTGTGGCATCCCTGGAAGATACTAAACTTAAATACCAAGTTTGGTATTTTACCAACTTTTTGTTTTTGAGTTATCGTGTTCACACACACGTGGGCCTTTTTCAGGACAGGCTTTTTTATACAGGGGGACCTTAAAACATGTATTTCCACTCGGTATCAAAATTTTGGCTTCAACACAATACCTTTTCTAAACACTATGAACACAGTACGTGTAGAGAAACTAACACATTTTGACGACTGATAGGATTCTTTTCTTCTCTTTTTTCACACCGAACGAGATGCTTCCGCATAATGCGTTCCAGCCGGCAACTCTAGCTCTAACAGTAAGTATGTGCAATGTATATACAACTTAGAAAAATTATTGCATTCCACCCAAATATCAATAACAAGATTTCAGCAGAAATACATGTTTGGGAACCCTCGAATAAAAAAATCTAGAAAAAGGTCCTTGCGCTAAAAGTTGGTTAAACACCAAACTTAGAATTTAAGTTTAGTATATTCCAAGGAGAATCGAACACGAACATTTTCAGGAAAATCTTGCCCATCCTATATAAACTATTTCGAAATTTTCAGTTTTCTAAAAATGGATCCAAATATTTTGATTAAAATTCCGTATATAAAGAAGTGTTAGCCCACCTGGGTAGTGTGGTGGTAGCGTGTCTGCCTCACATTCAAAAGGTCGTGACTTCGAATCTCGCTTAGGGTGAGTTACCCGGATAAAGTTTTTTTCGGGGTTTTCCCTTATCCTGAGAAGACGAATGCCGAGTAACTTTAAGCTCCATGGACCCGGAGATCATTTGAGCATCATTTTACCAATTTCATTCATCGACCAATTAGACAAATCAGGTTAAAGGACTTAAAACTACTTAAAAAATAATAAAAAAAAAAGTGTTTTTTTCTTTCTTTTGTAAAGATATTTGCTGTTATTGGTTTTAGTTTTAAAGTCCTCATCCGTTTCATCTCTCTCTTATTTTACCACTGGGCATGGAAGGAGAACAGACATCCAGTGATATTCGCATAGCGACAGCTTTTAAAATATTTGACCTTCGCTTTAGCCTAGTATGTTCCTTTCTGCTTATAAGGAACTAAGTGAAAATCATTTCTGGTAACGTTTATCTTGATTAGCAGAATGAAGTTAAAAGAATATTTTTTTTTTGTAAGGATAGTTTGTTTGCAAAGCAGATAGAGAAAATCATACGAATGGAACACACACCGTCTTGCTGGCTGAAAGTTCCTTATACCACGCCTTTCCTACACGTAACTTCTTTTCATCTGTCTTACGTGTGTTTCTGGGCGTGATTTCTTGCATTCTGGTGAACGTTGTCTGTATATCTTTGATCACATATTTCTTCTGTTTATCTGCGTATAAAATATGAGGTTTTTATAATTCCATATAAGCAGCACATTATGACTAAATCGCCAACATTCACAGTTCTACAGAACCTTGTCCAAATTCATAAAACTAACTGACTTTATGGGTAAATCCATTAGAATTATTTTTGTAATTCAAGAAAAGTAGTAATTAATTAGCAAAAATATAAGCAGTTACTTCAGTTCCCAGTCAAATATTTAAGATGCACATCTATTTACCTCTTAAATATGTGTTTACTTCTCTCTAAAATTGTTCTTCCTTTCATAACATCGATATAGAGAAAATGCTTAAGATATATTAATATGTTAATATTTTGAATAATTCTCATTTTATGTATATATTCAAATAATACAATTCTTGGCATTAGACACAAACAGCATTCATTACAAATGCCTAATGGTAAACATCTAATATGTTCCATTCACATAATTTTTTCTATTATTGTTAAAAGCTTATTCTTCTATTTACATAATGCTAATCGAGAAAAAAATTGCAGAAAGGGTCTTATTACCTGCTTCCTTGTAAGAAGAAGGAAAATAAAGGAATACAGTGGGCTAACTCAATAGTCAAATCTTTTAAAAACTGGTTGCTATGTGATTGAAGTTCCTTTGTATGGACAGGAGTTGACAAATTCCCGCAAGAGAAAAATATAAGGTTTTTAAAGTTGAAACCAATAACAAGGAATATCTCAAAAACGGCCAACCTCAGGAAAAAAAAATGTATATGACAATTTGTGTGTTTTAACGAACTCTACATTTTATGGGGTAAGTTTTTGTCTATCTCTTAGGTTTACCAGTAATGCAAGATTCCGCAAAATGTATCCAGAATAAACATGCATTCAGAGAAAATTCAAGATACACATTTGATTTGTCATATAAATATCTTAAATAGAATAGATTTTAATCAAAATCGTTAGAGCCACTTTTGAGGAAAAAAAAATTCGAAAAATGTTCCATGTAAAGGTTAGTTAGGGGTGGGAGGATTTTCTTGAAAACCTTCGTGTCGCATCCTTGGAAGATACTGAGCTTAAAAAAAAAAAAAAAAAATACGTACGCGCACGCGCGCACACACGTTTCTAAAAATGCTTTTCTTTGGATTCAGCGGGACCCAAAACATACATTTCCAGTCAAATCTCGGTATGGAACTTTCGGGTGCATTACACTATCTTCCCTATACATTATGTACATAGTACGTGTAGAGAAAGTAATAACATTGTATCCATTCCCATCCGATAGGCGTATTATCACATAGAAATGAAACATGCAGTGTATTCAGTTACTCCGAGAATTCTAGAATTTCTACTTAAACAACAAATTGTAGTTTCTGCAATGTTGATGTTAGGTTTTCATTTCTGTTTAATCACAATAGTCAGAATAATACGTTAAACGTTAACTGCTTTGGATAAGGTTCGGTGTACAGGTTTCATTTCACGTAGCGTAAGGAGCTGCTGATTTATTTTGTCCACTTTTGGATGTTACTTTGCTCTCAGTTGTACCACTTTACTAATTAACGTGTAACGGGGTTGCTTTCAGAGCTCGGAGAACCTCGGTTATTGAATTATCTCTTACTCTTCAGATATAAATAAACATGGACTAACATCCTACCCTTCCCTTTAAATTGCCCAACCTTGCTCATTTGCAACAGATCCTTTATGGTTTCATTTCTTCATTTTCTGCTTATTCCTGAGACGAACTGTTCCAATTTATATTAAGCAGCAAAACTCTGACTTTTTTTTTTTTTTTTTTTTTACTTTTTCTAGGCCGTATGTACAATATACATAATGGAGTCCGAGAAAAGCATTTTTAGAAAAAGATCTGTGGACAGCATAGCTCAAAAACGAAAACACCGTTAAATACTTAACTTGGTATTTAAATTTAGTACCTTCCAAGGATTCGACACGAAGCTTTTCAAGAAAATCTCCCACCACAAAGTACCCTTCACATGGACAAGTTTTCGAAAATGTTGATTTTCTTAAAAAAAAATCTGACGATTTTGATTTAAATCCCGCATATTAAAGCAATTTACATCCCAAATAAAATGTATATCTTGAATTTTCTGGGAATAGCCTCTGAAGACCTGTTTATTCTGGATGAATTTTTCCCAATTTTGCTGTAAGAGAGAGACAAAACCTGGCTGTAGATCTTGTCAAAAGACACAATTTATGTTCTTTACGTTTTGATTGTGGAGGTCACCGTTTCCGAAATATTCCTTGTTATTAGTTTCAATTCTAAAGTACTTATACTTTTCTCATACAGGAAGTGTCCCCCCCCCCTTTTTTTTTTCTACTCCTGACCAAACAAAGAAGCGATCTGCAATGACAATCACGTAACGATAGTTTTTAAACCATTTGACTATCACTTTAGCATAGCGCATTCCTTTAGTTGCCTTCTACTTAAAAGGAACTAAGTAATAAGAACGTTCTGCTAATGTTTATCTCAATTAGCATTGTGTAGAAACAAGAATATCTTTTGCAAGAATTTTGTAGAACAGCTGGAGAAAGTCATGTAAGTGTAACACTTCAGCTTTTTATAATGTAATTTCTGCTATTTATACTATATCCAATAGATTGAAAAAAATTCGACTATTTTGATTTTCTAAAAAAATGGCTGTAACGATTCTGATTAAAATATCGTATATTAAAGATATTTACCTGACAAAATGTATATTCTGAATTTTCTGGGAATAGCCTCTGAAGACTACTTTAAGCCTGGATGAATTTTAAGGAATTTTGCATAACTGCTAAACCGTAAGAGATGGACAAAGACTTAACACACAAAAAATGTAGGGCACGTTAAAACACACAATTTATATCATATATATTTTTTTCAAGTTGTTGATCGTTTTTGAGATATTCCTTGTTTTTGGTTTCAACTTTAAAAAACATATTTTTCTCATACAGGACTTTGTCAACTCCTGCCCATACAAACAAAGGAACATCAGTCACACAGCAACCAGCTTTTGGCGATCACTTTAACCTATGGTACTCCCTTAATTCGCTTCTACTTACAAGGAATAAAGTAATAAGACTATTTGTGCTAATTTTTTTCTCAGTTAGCATGAAGTAAATAGAAGCATAAGCTTTTTAACAATACTTTTAAGTGAAGTATAAGCTTATCTTATCTCCCTCCGTGAGCATGACTACCTCAGAGTACTCTAATGACAATTTTATTCATGGACTTGTACGTTAAGCCAGTGTTTTATGCACATTGCTTCAACAACACTGTTAAATATACCTTAGAAACTTCAGGACCGATGAGCAGTTTTATTCTCGCTCCAGAAAACTTTCACTCTCACACTGTGAGTGGTGATACTGTGACAGTAATTGCCACCTACTGTACTGCTTCACAATAGCAAATTAAACAGGCAGCGCCTCAGGTATCTAGTGTGGGGATTAGCGTTCTTTTGTTCACTTTTGATGACATGATTTTCTTGGAGCTTTTGTGGGGAGAGTTGCCTAGATCCTGCTCTTCATTAAACCTGTGGCTAACACTTTCAGGACGAGAAACAAGAAATTAATTCTAGTATTGTGTTTTTAGTTTAGGATCCCAGCAAAAACCACGCCTCGAGCTCAGACTTTGAAAATAATCAGAACTTCTCAGCGCTTAAGACGATACTGAAGTTGATATCAACACCTGAAATGAGTTACTTATGCAAAAGTCTGAATGATTGGTATATTTCATATTGGAATTTGCAGTTTCTTCCTGTATCCCCATTGGCGTTGCTTTAGTATTGCTCATTACTTTTTCTACTTAGTGCAAAGTACTTAGATAGAGAGGGTATTGCATTCCACCCAAATGTTGCATACCAAGATTTCAGGGGAAACACACGTTTTAGGGTCCCTGAATAATAAAAAAAAAAGCATTTTGAGAAAAAGGTACATGTGTATCCGTCACACGATAAATCGAACCCAAAAACTCGGTTAAATACCAAACTTCATATTTAATTTCAGCATCTTACAAGTTACGACCCCACTCCAAACTACCCTTTATATCGAAAACATTTTGAAAACTTAGATTTCCGCAATCTAACGATTTTGATTAAAATTTGGTATATTAAACGCACTTATACGAAAAATATGATTTATATTTCGAATTTTATGGGGAACAGCCTCTGAAATCCTCTTCTCTCTGAATGATTTTTGCATAACTAAGAATTAGAGAGAAAAGGAGAGAAAGAGAGAGCGAGAGAGAGAGAGAGAGAGTAAAAGTTACTACACAAAAGATGTAGAGCTCGTTAAGATACACAATTTATCTCATATACAATTTTTGTGGAATTATCCGTTTCCGAGATATTCCTTTTTGGGGAGGTGCAGCTGCAAACAAAATTAATGGTCTGCAGGTACTTCAAAACAAAGTGTTGTGGCTTATAGTGAATGCAGCTTGGTATATCAGATAAACCATGAGCTTGGACTCAGTATCATCTCTGCACACATTCGATCTCAAGCTCACAGCATCTTCAGTTAGTGTCTTTTTGTTTGGGCAAATATCTGATGCAGTTCCTTGGATAAAGAGACGTCTCCCACAGGATTTGCTGCTTCCTTCAGGAAGTGGTTCCGAGAAAGAAGACTCTCACTGAATGAATCATCTTTGACTGTTTAGTGCCACAGGGCCTTATGTGGTTGACCTCACAAGTTCTTTGTTACTTTTAGTTACAATGTATTTCAATTCTGTACAGCATAATTAGTGCTGAACAATCTAAATAAATTCAAAAAAGTGAGATATTCCTTGTTATAGATTTCAATTTTAAAATACTTAAACTGTTCTCATATGGGAATTTGTCAACTCCTGGTCATGCAAAGATAAAGAATTTCAATCACATAGCAACGACCTTTTAAAAGATTTGACTATCGCTTTACCCTAGTGTATTCCCCTCTTGTACTTACAAGGAAATAAATGTCATTTCTGCTACTGTGCATTAGCATGATGTAGAAAAAAGAATGCGCTTTTTAAGAATAATTGGTTACAGAGAAACTTATTTGAACGGAACACATCACATTTTTTTTTTTTTTTTTACTTTCTCTATACGCACTATGTACATAGTGTATAAAGAAGGCATTGCACTCCACCCAAAAATTCGATACTGAGATTTCACCGGAAATATATGTTTTAGGGTCCCCAATATCCAAAAAAAGCATTTTCACAAAAACGTCCGTGTGTGTGTGTCTGTGAACACGATAACTCAAAAACGAAAAGTCGGTAACATATCAAATTTGGTATTTAAGTTTAGTATATTCCGGGGATGCGACACGAAGATTTTGAGAAAAATCCCCCCATCCCCAACTACGCTTTACATGGAACTTTTTTCGAAAATTTTGATTTTCTCAAAAATGGCTCTAACCATTTTGATTTAAATTTCGTATATTAAACATATTTACCTGACAAATAAAATGTATATCTTGAATTTTCAGGGAATAGTCTCTGAGGAGTAGTTTATTCTGGATGAGCTTTACGGAATTTTGAATAACTGCTAAACTGTAAGAGATGGACAAAAACTTACAACACAAAAAGTGTAGAGCACGTTAAAACACACAATTTATGTTATATAAAAATTTTTGGTGGAGTTCGTCGTTTTTGAGACATTCCTTATTTTTGGTTTCTGCTATGAAAAACATATTTTTCGCATACAGGAACTTGTCAACTCCGATCCATATAAACAAAAAACTTCATTGACAGAAAAACCAGCTTTTGATTATCACTTTAACCTATGGTAGTCCCTTATTTCGCTTCTACTTACAAGGAAGCAAGTAATAAGACTATTTCTGCTAATTTTTTCTGATTAGCATAAAGTAAATAGAAGTATAAGCTTTTTAAGAATAATTTGTTGCAGGGATATAGAGAAAGTCATGTGAATGGTATACATCAGATTTT
Source organism: Hymenopus coronatus (assembly GCA_030762935.1). NCBI lineage: Eukaryota > Metazoa > Arthropoda > Insecta > Mantodea > Hymenopodidae > Hymenopus > Hymenopus coronatus. Next base: position 168,551,933 of record CM060881.1, on the reverse strand, counting down.
TAGAAAAATGTCTCCGTGGGCAGCATAGCTCGAAAACGAAAAGAAGGTTAAATACTAAACTTGGTATTTAAGTTTGGTATCTTCCAAGCATGCGACACGATTTTCAAGAAAATCCCCCCACCCCTAACTACCCTTTATGTGAAAAAAAATTCAAAACTTTTGTTTTTGTTAAAAATGACTAACGATTTTGATTAAAATGCCACATTATAAAGCGATTTCCATCACAAATAAAACGCATATCTTGAATTTTCACGGATTTTTTTTTATCGTGGAAGAGAAAAATGCATTACCCATTCAACCTCCAACCGAAGTGCAATGGCTCTCTCCGCCCTGCTGCGGCATACCCTCTAAAAAAAAACCTCCACGTTATAACACGTAGTTTGCTCGAAGCTTTGTACTCGCGGTAGTGCGTGGAATCGAGGATGTTGCCGCAGTATGTACGGGAGCGGTTAAAGGTTGTGTCTAGGCTACAGCCATGAAACCTGACTGCCTAGCAGCCTAGGGGAATTAGAGGTGATATTGGAAAGAATGTAGGTGAAGGTTGTGCAGGAGTTTAGGTGGTGAACTTACACGTGAATCTCACGATGCGAGAACTTTGACCCCGCTGTCCTGGTGTTCGAACGATGCAGCTCGGAATAGCTTCTGAAGATCTATTTATTCTGAATGAGTTTTGCCGAAGTTTGGTATAATTAGCAAACCGTAAGAGCTAAGACACAAACTTACTACACAAAAAATATAGACCTCGTTAAAATTCACAATTTATGTCTAATACATTTTTTCGTGGACTTTACGTTTTTGAGATATTCCTTGTTACTAGTTTCAATTGTAAAGTACTTATAATTTTTTCAAACATAAAGTGTCTGTTTTTCTTTTATTCTATTCCTGGCCAATCAAAGAAACGACAATCGCATAACTATAGCTTTTAAAATATTTTACTCTCAGTTTAGCCAGTGCATTCCTTTACTTCCCTTCTACTTATAAGGAACTAAGTAACAAGAACATTCTGCTAATGTTTATCTTGATTAGCATACTGCAGAAAGAAGAATAATCTTTTGCAAGAAGTTTTTTTGTAGAGCGGCTAGAGAAAGTCATGTGAGTGTAACAGATAAGATTTTTTCTAAATATTAGCGGTATGCAAATCTCGGCGGTTGTTATTTGTTAATTACTTGTACATTTCGTCAGTTATTCTATCTGCTGTACATCTTATTTTGAAGGAGCTTTTGTTCAATCTATTCAAAATAAATTACATAGCATAGCTCATAAACGAAATGTCGTTAAATACCAAAGTTTGTACATATTTAAGTTCAGTATCTTCCAAGATGCGACACAATGATTTTCAAGAAAGACAGTGTACGTGTGTTATTGTTCGACAATTTTCTCAAAATCAGCTTTAACAATGCTCCCCCAAGAAAAATGTATTCTCTGTTTCACAATGGGCAGCAATTTCCTGTCTGTCAGTACTCGTTTCTCCTGAACATAAAACTCTTGTATTATTCTTCGTATAACGGCAGCATCAAAGTCATCGATTTGCACAAGTCAGTACGTTCTGGTCTAGTTTTTCTTCTTTTTCCAATACACTAGTTCACCCTCTTGGCCGCAGCTCTTTCTTCTCCTTACGAATTCTCTTTTATCGTTTGCCAGTAAAATATGCAACCCGTTGGGTAGTTTGTGACACTGAATATAATTGTTACTTATTCAGAGCTTCTTTTTCACATTTAACTATAACGCTTATAATTTCATGCCCTTCTGAATGCACTACCTTACTTGTCTTAACTTCAGACTTGGTGATAAGAATAGAAATGTTACAGCATTGAACTAATTCTGATACACTAGATAAATACACATATCTGCAGGAATGATTACTTAATAACAGGTCGCCCGGTAACCAGATATTGCTTTCCCCTCTCCCCACACCTCATCCCGCGGGGCACAGGAGCCAAGAACACAATAATAGCTTGAATTACGCTATGTTGCAGAAGTTCTTTATGTTTTGGGAGTGATAGAAGAGGGAACGAGCTGTATTAATGTATGTAATGTAAGTTTTTCATAGGTGTAGTTTAAATTATATGTATTCTTAAACGTTGTTATGAAGTGTTTTCGAGCTTCCCTAACTCGAATACTAGACGGAATTTGAATAAATATGGTTTATAACTATTGTTAAAACTTTTTTTTTCCCTTTAACTCAATGCACAATTAAAGGCAGTATTAGGTTGAACATTTCAATTTAATTTGAACCACAGTAAACCACAAGGTTTCATCTATAACAAGGTCTGCAATGTTCCTCAAATTTATTTGTAAGATTTGTACTGCAAATTAACACATAAATAGATAATAAAAACAAGAAGAAATAAAATAAAAAAATCCTGGTCGTATTGATGTTTAAAATTCTGGTATCTACCATTTTAAAAATTCAAGAATATTTTTAGTAAACATTTTAGCGTTTTAAAATCAAATAAATGTATATAAGGAACTGAAACTTTTCGCCTTTTAAGATTGAGAGCGTTAATTAGCTCCCCTATTACAATTATTATTTATTATTAATTATTTAGCAATGTAAAATTAAAAGAGTATAGATATATGTAGTTAACTGAAAATTCAGCTGGAGAAGAAAGCTGACGCCAAGAGAGTCAAAGGGGATCAGAAGCTCTTTTGTCAGAAAGAACTCTTTTGTCAAGTCACGTACGCTTGAGCTAGGTCGGGGGTGAATTGAAAAATATGGAAGACGGTAATTCTTCATTGTACTAGGCTTGTCATGTGAGGTTTACAGTGCATCCTGGGATAAGGAAATTGATTCTTGGGTAATATTGACGTCAATTGTGCGCCCTTTCTGTCCAATCAGAAGGGGGTCGCCATGCAGTAATTTTTGTATATAAAGAGCCCAAGAAGGCACCTCGACAGATCGGTTCTAATTCATCTGTTCTGACCTGTTCGTGAAAGTTGTCTGTATCTGTTCTGCTGTTGCTCGTCGGGCTGAACTTAAGTACTTGACATAAAGTTAGACACAAAGCCAGTGACGAGTACTAATATATTACGCGTGTTCAGTTATGTTATTAGAATCGCAAAAAGTGTATAAGTGAACATTATTATAAGGCAGATGTGATTGTCTCGTTTCTTTTAGGAAGGAATAAACTCAAGCAAAGTATACAACTTTTAATTATTATAAGACCACTCCTGATCTACCCCCATTTGCTTTACCATCCCGAGTGAGTCAATTATCGTGCCGACTGAGCGACACCGAGGCAAACTCACCGGTAGTGGATTCACCGTACCAGTTAAGGTGGGTCTGCTCATAGGTAGGGGAGTGAGTCTGGTCAACGACTCCAATCTGCGCTCATTGCATAAGGCGTCTTAAATATGGTGCAAGAGGCAACCGTGCATATAACATCTAACGTCAACACCATATTAACACCACATACGGTTTCCAAACGCGGGGCTCAATAACGCTACAAGATTTAATGCAGCTTTAAAAAAATTATGTTGGTAGAGAGTTTTAATGGATAATGTGAACATAATTTAGAAAACTTTTGATTTGCATTTGCTATATAATGGTTTTAGTTCTGACAGACAGACCGACAGATAGATAGAAGAATAGATAGATAGTTTATCGCCAAGAACGTTATACACGTATAACAACATCAAATAAAGTTTACAAAAATTCAATGCCATAAAAATCTTGGACCTTATAGAGAGAATTTTTCTTCAAAATATGTATAATGTCTTACTCATTCCAAACTGAACCTGAATTGCTACAAACTCTGTTGATACTTTTATCCCTTAGGGAATCATTCACAATGAAAATTCAGCTTTAACATGATTCATAACCACAAATGGGAATCAACCAATCGTAAGAAAGCGTGAAAAAATGAGGTGATATGGTGGCCCGATAATCAGTTAAGAAGTGGACAACCAAGACTGTTCAAGACTGCATTAGTTAACGACTTACGGAACTGACACTGGGCAGTGCCAAGTGCAGCTGCGAGTAGTGACGCAACAATTCAATTGTAATGACACATCAGTTCTGTTCTGAGGTGTGTCAGCAGGAATGTGTGTTACATTGAATGCTCTACTGACATAAAAAAAAAAGAAAAAAAAACTTTCTCTGCAACAAATTACTGTTAAAAAGCTTATGCTTCTATTTACTTCATGCTAATCGAGAAAAAATTAGCAGAAATAGTCGTATTACTTGCTTCCTTGTAAGTAGAAACGAAATAAGGGAGTGCCATAGGTTAAAGTGATAGTCAAAAACTGCTTGCCTTGTGACTGAAGTTCCTTTGTTTGTATGGACACGAGTTGACAAATTCCTGTATGAGAAAAGTATAAGCTTTTTAAAGCTGAAACCAAAAACAAGGAATATCTCAGAAACGATCAGCTCGACGAAAAAAAAAAGATGTATATAGCAAATTGTGTGTTTTAACGTGCTCTGCATTTTTGTGTGGTAAGGTTTTGTCTCTTACGGTTTAGCAGTTACACAAAATTCCGTAAAATTAATTCAGGATAAGGTGTCCTTCATAGACTATTCCCAGAAAATTCAAGATTACATTTTATTTGTCGTATAGATATTTTTAATATACGGTATTTTAATCAAAGTTGTTAGATCCATTTTTGAGAAAATGGAAATTTTCGAAAGTTTTTCTATGTAAAGCGTAGGTTTGGGTGGCGGAATTGTTATCAAAATCTTCGTGTCGCATCTCTGGAAGATACTAAACTTAAATACCAAGTTTTGTATTCTATTGAGTTTTTTTATTTTGTTTTTGAGTTATCGTGTTCACACACACGGACCTTTTTCTGAAAATGCCTTTTTTTTTTTTTTTTTTTTTTTTGGATACAGGGGATCCTAAAACATATATTTCCGGTGAAATCTCGGTATCGAACTTTTGGGTACAATACAATACGTTCTCTATACACTACATAGATAGTACGTGTAGAAAAAGTAATAAATTAATAAAACAACGTTTTTCTTATACATGTTTTTCTCCTATTGATATGTTTGGGAAAGGAAGCTGTTATGCAATGAACATCCAAAGGAACAGGGGAGGCCTTAACCTTCATGGGTGAGAGAAAAGCGTGGAATGAAGTCTCTGTGGTAATTTGACTCCGCTGGAAACTTAATGCCAACTTACGAATTGCGACTGCCGAGAACATTATTGCCTACTAACTAGGAAGATAGGCACTTCTGTAAGTGACACTAACGAATTCGCCAACTTTGCAACAACAGACATTGTTAACAGCTTGTTTTTGTTTTCGACTGTCTCGTAGCTGCCACGCAGTTTGGCCGTCCAGATAACGTCATAAGAAGCTATTTTTAAGTATCAAGACGAGGTACACGTCATCACACACAAAGCATCTCTTTCTACATCTCGCCGTGTATATAAAATACTCACATCATTTATAAATGTAATCCTGGTATTTCATCACATTCAAACTGGTCTTACCAAAATATTAAATTTTACGTCGCTTAGAAGTGTCAAGGACATAGTAGTTTTTATTGTCTAAAGATTAAGCGCACAGTATGAACCGTGAAATTTGACAATACATTTTAATTTTTACTTTCTCTACACGTACTATTTACACAGTGTATAGAGACGGTATTGTAATGCACCCAAAATTTAAATACAGAGATTTCACCGGAATACATGTTTTCGGTCCCTCTGAATCCTAAAAAAAAAAACGTTTTTGGAAAATGGTTCGTGTGTGTCTGTGTGTGTGGACAGCATAGCTCAAAAACGAAAAGACTGTTAAATACCAAACTTCGTATTTAAGTATCTTCCAAGAATGCGACACGAAGATTTTTAAGAAAATCCCCCTACCCCTACCATTTATATCGCAAAATTTTCGAAAATTTTGATTTTCTCAAAGTGGCTCTAACGATTTTGATTAAAATATCGTATATTAAATATATTTTTCGGCAAATAAGATATACTATATCTTGAATTTTCTAGCAATAGCCTCTGAAAACAGTAGATGAATTTTACGGAATTTTGTATAGCTGGCCAAACGTACTTACCACACAATTTATGTTATATAAATTTTTTTCGTGGAGTTGATCGTTTTTGAGAGATTCCTTGTTTTGGGGTTTCAGCTTTGAAAAAACGTATATTTTTCTCATACAGGAATTTGTCCACTCCTGTCCATACAAACAACGGAACTTGTCACATAGCATCAGCTTTTGACTGTCACTTTAATCTATTGTACTCCCTTATTTCGCTTCTACTTACAAGGAAGCAAGTAATAAGGCTATTTCTGCTAATTTTTTCTCGATTAGCATGAAGCAAAAAGAGGCACAAGCTTACAAAGAAAACTCTGATTTTGAACTCGCAAGTTATCGATCGAAACGAGTGTATCTTCTGAACTTTCAACTACAGACCCCGTAGATTTACGCGTTAAAAACTCTCCAAGTAATAAGAATATGAGGCACACATAGCTCACTAATTCAAAACCAGAATTGCTTCTGAGAACATGCATAACGAGAAACTAAATATACAAAAAACTCCAAAGAACCCATTATGAACTTGTAAAAAACTTGCTCACCTTGACTTCTTTTTCCTTACTATATATTTAAAGAAATTGCAACGTTTTCAGTTGAAGGTCTACTAAATAGCTCTTGCTGATAATCAGACTAATGATTTTACAAAGCAGCATAACAGAATGTATAGATACGCATACCTGCATTACTGCGGCAGAAAACTGATAAAGCCGTGATTTTTTACTTTCTCTACACTACGTAACATGTCTTCAGACGCTATTCCCAGAAAATTGAAGCTTTACATTTTATTTGTCATGTAAACATCTTTAATACGCGATATTTTAATCAAAATTGATACAGCCATTTTTGAGTAAATCAAAATTTTCGAAAAATTTTCCATGTAAAAGTTAGTTGAAAATCTTCTTGTTGCATCCTTGGAAGATGCTAACCTTAAATACGAACTTTGGTTTTTAAGGTTCTTTTCGTTTAAGAGCTATGCTGCACACACACACACACACCTTTTTAAATTTTTTTATTTAGGGGGTCTCAAAACAAGTATTTCCGGTGAAATCTCGGTATCGAATTTTTGGGTGCATTACAATACCTTCTCTATCCCTATGTACATTGTACATATGGGGCTAGAGAAAGTAAAAAAAGTGATGTTTCATTCACATGACTTTCCCTGCACCTCACTAACATATTGCCGTTAAAAAGCTTATTCTTCTATTACTTCTTGCTAATCGAGATAAACATTAGCAGAAATGGTGTTATTACTTGATTTCCCGTAAAGTAGAAGGAAAATAAAAGAATTAATTTGGCTAAACGTTACATGGCAACCAACAAACCGCTTTAGACAAATCCGTTACTTTGTATTGTCAGGAATTGACAAGATGCGAATGTGAAAAGTTAAAAAGCTTATTAACACTGAAACAAAAAACTTGGAATATCTCAAAAATGGTAAATTCCAGGAAAAAAACGCATATGACATCAATTGCGAGATATAATATTTTGTGTAGTAAGTTTTCGTCTATCTCTTATTGTTTACTAGTTCTGCAAAATTCTTCCAGAATAGAGACGTCTTCACAGGCTATTCCCAGAAAATTGAAGATATACATTTTATTTGGCATGTAAATATCTTAAATATAAGAGATTTTAATCAAAATCATTAGAGCCATTTTTGAGAAAATCAAAATTTTCGAAAATTCTTCCATGTAAAGGGTAGTTCAGGGTGGGGGATTTTCTTGAAAATCTTCGTGTCACATCGTTCGTTTTTGAGCTACGCTGCCCACAGACACACGCACACATGGACCTTTTCTTCGATTCAGCGAGACCCAAAACATGTATTTCCAGTCAAATCTCGGTATCGAATGTTTGGGTGCATTACAATAGAAACCACACTTTGAGACTTACTGAATCTAAAAAGAATTTTAGAAGCATGTTTTGGGTGTATGCGTGTTTAAACAGCATAGCTCAGAAATGAAAATTCGGTTAAATACTCAACTTGGTATTTAAGCTCAGCAGCTTTCAAAAAATTTTCCCCGCACCAAACTACACTTTACATGTTCCTGCGAAACTTCAAATATCTCCAAAAAAAAGATCTAGTCATTTTGATGAAAATACCACACATTAAAGATATAATATGCCTAGAAAGAGCCTGTGATGTCCTCTTTATTCGGAAGTACTTTCTTATAAACTTGTAAATTAAGCGATGACTAAAACACACTGCACAAGAAACGCGAGTCCCTTTAACGTGCACCATTTATTTATTTATAATTTTTGTTTTATAAGCTATTTCCGAGATATCCATTATTAATAGTTCCATTTAACTGGATGGGCATATCGGCGGAACGCGTGAACAGTTGTCGTTGTTTTCTTCTTTATTAGATCACACACACACACACAACCAATCATCCTCCAAGACTCTGTAGCAAGGATAGGGAATATTCGTAGCTAGAGGAAACTTAGCCCGCCTCGGTAGCCAGTCTACCTCATATTCAAGAGGTCGCGAGTTCAAATCTCATTAGGTTGAGTTACCCGGATAAGTTTTTTTTTGGGGGGGAGGGTTTATCTTATCTTGAGAAGATGTCAGGTAACTTTGAGCGTTATGAACCCTGAAATTATCTAAGCGTCATTTTACCGACTTCATTCATCGTCCGATAGGACTAACCAAGTTAAAGGACGTTAAATAATAATAATAATAATAATAATAATAATAATAATAATAATAATAATAATAAATTTAAAAAATCTAAACCCCTATCCGAGGATCGAATTTTGCGAGCTGTTCATACTTTATCATTCTTTTAAATTCCTTTTGATATTCAATTATCTCTCGCAATTGTATGCAAACATGTTAAAGCTAGTTTGTAGCGTTCAGTTTTTACTTTCTCTACATGTACTATGTATATAGTGTATAGAGAAGACATTGCATTCCACCCAAAAAAATCGATACCGAGATTTAACCGGAAATATGTGTTTTAGGGTCTCCGGTATCCCAAAAAAAATTATTTTCAGAGAAAGGTCCGTGTGTCTGTGAACACGACAAGTCGAAAACGAAAACTCGGTAAAATACCAAACTTGGTATTTAAGATAAGTATGTTCCAGGTATGCGACACGAAGATTTTGAGAACCCCCCCCCACCTCAAACTACCCATTACATGGAAAACATTTCGAAATTTTTGATTTTCTCAAAAATGGCTCTAACGATTTTTATGAAAATACCGTATATCAAATATATTGATATGGCAAATAAAATGTACCTATCTTTAATTTTCTGGGAATAGCCTCTAAAGACCTCTTAATTCTGAATGTATTTTTTTGAATTTTGCGTAACTGGTGAACCGTAAGATAGACAAAAACTTACTCCAATAAAATGTAGTTCACGTTAAAACACACAATTTATGTCATATACCTATGTTTTTTCGTGGAATTGACCATTTCTGAGATATTCCCTGTTATTTGTTTTAGATTTAAAATACTTAAGCTTTTCTCACCCGGAAAGTTGTAAACTCTTTGCCCTGTATAGAAACGGTTTTCAACCACATGGCAACCAGATATTAAAAGATTTGACCATCACTTTAGTCTAGTGTATTCCCTTATTTCCCTTCTACTTACAAGGCAGCTAGTAATAAGACAATATATGTTAATGTTTACCTCGATTACCATAAAGAGATAGAGGATTAAGCTTTTTAACATTAATTTGTTACAGAGATGTAGGGAAAGATATGTGAATGGATTTTTCAACATTTGTCTGTCACTATTCCCTTTGTATCTATAAAGAAATAAGTATTTCTGGAAATATTGTGTAAATTAAAATGAACAATAACTTTCGTAAGAAGACGTAGAATAGCCACTAACAAACAATAGAGAGTCTAGTGAATGTGACACTGGATTTTTCTCTCAGAAGTAGTTATGAGGCATTAATAAACGTGAATGTGTCGATCTTTAAGCACATTGAAAGATGGTCCTGTCAACTTCAGTCTCATCTGATACATAAGTTACAATTTTATGGTTTTAGTGATTTTAGTGTAAATCTTCTATCTTAGCAATAGGTACCAAGCAGTGTTTTTAACTTATAGTAAAGTTTCCTCTTTCAAACTCTTGAAACATGGTGTACCTCAAGGATCCATATTGAGACCGGCATTGTTCATAATATATAGTAATGATCTTCCTAGTTATATTCACAGTTGTTATTCAGACACATATGTTTGCAGATGACTTGGATGTTAACATTACTGCTTCAAGAACAATATATTCAACTCAAAACTTAGAGAGTTAATTAATAGTTCCAAATTAATGCTAAAATATTAGACATTACATTTTATCTTAAGGACGATAAATTCATAAAACAGTGAAATTTCTAGGTTTGCATGTTGACTCAAATTGCTAGCAAACTCGTGTTACGTATGTCGTAAAAAAGTAACTAAGGGTTTGTTATGTTACGAATACTTAAGAACAATATTAACGTATAATTTTTAATTGTAGCTTATTTTGGACATATTCATAGCCATCTGAATTATGGACTTTTGCTCTTCAGCATTTTGGGTTTTTATTTAACAGAAGAGAGCTTTAAAATTAATTTATGGATTTTCACCTAGGACTCACTGTAAACCACTTTTTACTTTCTCTATAGGCACTATGTATATAGTGTATAGAGAATGTATTGCACTCCACCAAAACATTCGATACCGAGATTTCACCGGAAATATACGTTTTAGGGTCTCCTTTATCTAAAAAATCCATTTTCGGAAAAAGGTCCGTGTGTGTGTGTGTGTGTGTGTGTGTGTGTGTGTGTCCGTGTGTCTGTGAACATGATAACTCAACAACGAAAAGTAGGTAAAATACCAAACTTGGTATTTAAGTTTAGTATCTTCCAGGCATGCGACACGAAGATTTTGAGAAAAATCCCCCCACCCCCAACTACCCTATACATGGAACTTTTTTCGAAAATTTTGTTTTTCTCAAAAATGACTAACGATTTTGATTAAAATTTCGTATATTAAAGATATTTACCTGACAAATAAAATGTATATCTTGAATTTTCTGGGAATAGTCTCTGAAGAGTAGTTTATACTGGATGAATTTTACTAAATTTTGAATAACTGCTAAACCGTAAGAGATGGACAAAAACTTACTACACAAAAAATGTAGAGCATGTTAAAGCACACAATTTCTGTTATATACATTTTTTTCGTAGAGTTCGTCGTTTTTGTGACATTCCTTATTTTTGGTTTCTGCTATGAAAAACTTATACATTTCTCATACAGGAATTTGTCAACTGCTGTCCATACAAATAAAGGAACTTCAGTGACATAGCAACCAGCTTTTGATTATCACTTTAACCTATGGTACTCCCTTATTTCACCTCTACTTACAAGGAAGCAAGTAATATAGCTATTTCTGCTAACGTTTTACTGATTAGCATGAAGTTAATAGAAGTATAAGCTTTTTAAGAATAATTTGTTGCTGGGATATAGAGAAAGTCATGTGAATGTTACACATCAGATTTTTATTCAATCTGGTATACTTACAATCGATGTACGTTCTGGTCTGCCCCGTTTATGACAAGACTCTTTACCTGCTTCAAGAGGAGGGTCAGATCAATATTGATAGTTAATCAATATTGACGGGATTTATAATATAAACATGTGACGGGATTTATAATATAAACATGTGACGATAGATTTTATGATTAGAAATGTAGTTTATGACGAAGTCATGAAAAATCTGATGTGTTCCATTCACATGACTTTCTCTATATCTCTGCAACAAATTATTGTTAAAAATCTTATGCTTCTATTTACTTCATACTAATCGAGCAAAAATCAGCAGAAATAGTCCTATTACTTGCTTCCTTGTAAGTATAAACGAAATAAGGGAGTACTATTGGTTAAAGTGATAGTCAAAAGTTGGTTGCTATGTGACTGAAGTTCCTTTGTTTGTATGGACAGGAATTGTTACATTCCTGTATGAGAAATGTATAAGTTTTTAAAGCTGAAACCAAAAACAAGGAGAATCTCACAAACGATCAACTCCACGAATAAAATGCATATAACATAAATTGTGTCTTTTAAGGCGCTCTACATTTTTTGTGTTGTAAGTTTTTATCCATCTCTTACAGTTTAGCAGTTATGCAACATTCCGTAAAATGCATCCAGAATAGTCTTCAGAGGCTATTCCCAGAAAATTCAAAATATACATTTTATTTGTCAGGTAAATATCTTTAATATGCGGTATTTTAATCAAAATCCTTAGAGCCATTTTGTTTAGAAATACAAAATTTTCGAAAAAAGTTCCATGTAAAGGGTAGTTTGGGGTGGGGGAATTTTTCTCAATATCTTCGTGTCGCATCCCTGGAAGATACTAAACTTAAATACCAACTTTGGTATTTTACCGACTTTTCGTTTTTGAGCTATCGTGTCAGCGAAACACGTACACACACGCGGATCTTTTTCTGAACATTTTTTGTTTTTTTTTTTTGTTTGTTGGATACATGGGACTCTAAAACATATAATTACAGTGAAATCTCGGTATCACATTTTTGGGTGGAGTGCAATACCTTCTCTATACACTATGTACATAGTACGTATAGAGAAAGTACAAGTTGTATCCAATCTATCATTATCATAATACTATTTGGATTGACTTTAATTTTTAAAACTCAAGTGATGTAATTTACATAATAATTGAATCGTGTAAATAAGGGCATATGAAACTCTTGTGCAGAATTGTAAGCCTGTAATCTATGTTCGGCAGGCAAGGCTAGCTCCTCCCACAGTCGAGTGTTCCGGAAATATCCCGAGATCACGCAGTTATTACACCAACCGAAAACCTGGCTACCTCTGAGAATTTCCTAACAGAAGCAAATATTTACCCACAATTTTCTAGCTTCTGAATGGTTATTGAGGATTTTAGAGCTACAGCGCATCAGCAGTACGTTATTAAGGGAAGCCTTTGATCTCACTGCAAAATTTAAGATATCGTTTTAACACTAATTACGTGCCCTTCATTACTCTGAAGTTATTTGTGCATGTTATATTCGAGGTTAATTCAATAACCAATTTATATTATCATTAATAGTTGCAGTTGCTATTTTATCAACATGGATTGGAGCCCGTTCAGATCAAGATCCATATATTTTGAGGTCATTCTAGCAAATTCACTTCATGTAGTTCATGTCATTATTTTGTAGTTCCTTTCCATCAACCCTTAAAGTTCGTGTACGAACAGTACAGCAAAAATGGTACACCAGATGCAATTCTTCTTTAGGTGTTACTTTCTCTATAGGTACTATGTACATAATGTATAGAGAAGGTATTGCATTGCACTCAAAAATTCGATACCGAGATTTCACTGGAAATACATGTTTTGGGTCTCCCTGAATCCAAAGAGCAGTTTTAGGAAAAGATCCGTGTTTGTGTGGTATTTAAGTTTGGTATCTTCCAGGATGCGACACGAACATTTTCGAGAAAATCTCCCCCGCCCTCCAACTACCCTTTGCATGGAAACATTTTCGAAAATTTTGATTTTCTCAAAAAATGAGTCCAACGATTTTTATTAAAACCTCTTATATTTAAGATATTTCAATGACAAATAAAATGTATATTTTGACTTTTCTTAGAATAACCTCTGAAGACGTGCTTATTCTGGATGCATTTTGCGGAATTTTGCTTAACTGGTAAACAGTATGGCATGTGATAATTTTCTCACACGGAAGGTTGTGATTTCCTGGTCCTGCAAAGAAACGTATTTCAACAACATGGCAACCAGCTTTTAAAACATTTGACTATCACTTTAGCCTAGTGTATTCCCTCATTTTCCTTCTACTTACAAGCAAGCAAGAAATTAAGAAAATGTCTGCTAATGTTTATCTCGATTATCTATATACAGTAGATAGAAGAATATTCTTTTTAACAATAATTGGTTATAGCGATGTAGAGAAAGTCATGTGAATGGAACACATCAGATTTTTACTTTCTCTGTACGTACTCTGCGATACCGAAATTTCACCGGAAATTTATGTTTTAGGGTCCCCTGTATCCAAAAAAAAGTATTTTCAGAAAAAGGTCCGCTCGCGCGTGTGTGTGTGTCCGTGTGTCTGTGAACACGATAACTCGAAAACGAAAACTCGGTAAAATACCAAACTTGGTATTTAGGTTTAGTATCTCCCAGGGATGCGACACGAAGATTTTGAGAAAAATCCCCCCACCCAAACTACCCTTTAGATAGAACTTTTTTCGAAAAATCTGAGTTTCTAAAAAATGGCTCTAACGATTTTGATTAAAGTATTGTTTATTAAAGATATTTACCTGACAAATAAAATGTATATTTTTAATTTTCTGGGAATAGCCTCTGAAGACTACTTTATTCTGGGCCAATTTTACGGAATTTTGCATAACTGCTGAACCGTAAGAGATGCACAAAAACTTTCTACACAACAAATGTAAAGCACTTTAAAACACACAATTTATGTTATATACATTTTTTTCGTAGAGGTAATTGTTTTTGAGATATTCCTTGTTTTTGGTTTCAGCTATAAAAAAACATACTTTTCTCATACAGGACTTTGTGAACTCGTGTCCACACAAACAAAGGAACTTCAGTCACATAGCAACCAGCCTTTGACTATCACTTTAACTTATGGTACTTCCTTATTTCGCTTCTGCTTACAAAGAAGCAAATAATAAGTCTACTTCTGCTAATTGTTTCTCGATTAGCAGGAAGTAAATAGAAGCATAAGCTTTTTAAGAATAATTTGTTACAAAGATATAGAGAAAGTCATGTGAATGGAACACATCAGATTTTTCCTTTTTCGAAGGAGTCCTTCGCACCCTAAGACGTCGTTGTTATCACTTTTCCCCTTTGCCTTATTTGGAGCAGAATCGCCGGAAGCAAAACATTGTTTTGGTTGTTGCTGAAGTATAATGATGGACTTAGGTCTCAAAAGTGCTTCAGATTTCGCTCAAATAGCTCCAAACCCAGCTTCGTAGTTCTTTGTTATCGAAACTGAAAACAGCGGCATCCCTTGGCATGACAATTTTTTTATCTGGAGTTAATCCCTATTCTCCACTGGGTCCGGAAGTAGAATATACGTATGCTTAATGACACGAAAAAAAATAAAATAAAATCTGATGTGTTCCATTCTCTCTCTACATCTGTTACAAATTATTGTTAAAAATCTGATGTGTTCCATCCACGTGAGTTTCTTTACATCTCTGTAACATATTATTGTTAAAAATCTAACGTGTTTATTTCACATGAGTTTCCCTACATCTCTGTTACAAATTATTGTTAAAAATCTGATGTGTTCCATTCACATGACTTTCTCTACATCTCTGTAACAAATTATTGTTAAAATATGATGTGTTCCATTCACATGACTTTCTCTACATCTCTGTAACAAATTAATTATTGGATTGTTTTTTTTTTTTTTCACACAAGCCGTGTGTAGGAGAGGAGTTGGATAGGTAGAGTCAGACTGAAAAACTTAATGCCATAGTCGGGATTTGAACCACGGATCTCCCGGTCTCTAGCCAGTTGCTCTTCCACTGAGCTACCAAGGCAACATGCCGGCATAGCATTGCATTTCTCAACTGACTCGCTTGTAAACCACAAGGTGATCTCAAATTATTTAGGAGATGACAACCCCAATGTCGACTTACAATGTTGTAAATACTTTAAGTCCCGTGGTTCAAATTCCAGCTATGGCATTGCATTTTTCAGTCTGACCCTACCTATCCAAATTAATTGTTTAAAGTTCATTCTTCTATTCCATGCTAATCGAATAACTATCAGCAGAAACTGTTTTAGTCCTTAGTTTCTTATAATTAGAAGGGAAATAAGGGACTGCACTAGCCTAAAGTGATAGTCAAATGTTTTAAAATGTGGTTGCTAAGGGATTGAAATCCGTTTCGTCGCGTGGACAGGAGTTCACACGTTCCTGAAGACTGCCTCCGTGGTCGAGTGGTCAGCGAGCTGACTTTTACCCGGAGGTCCCGGGTTCGATTCCCGGCTGGGACGGAGACTTTTTCTTTAACCGGAATTATTCCCTATGCCCCATAGAGTCTGGAAGTATGCATGTGAGAGTGAATGTGCGTGTGTTTAGTAATATAAATTTTAACCTAAAGTTCTGAACCTACAGTTTCACAAGTGAAAGCCCCCGATATGAACATTGATGTTAAAGAGGGCTATACAAATGAAGCAATTAAGAAAAAGAAAGAAAGAAAAAAAAAAAGTTCCCGTATGAGGAAAGTATATGTCCTTTAAAACTGAAACTAATAACAAGGGGTATCTCAAAAGCGTTCAACTCCACGAAAAAAATTATATAAATTGTGTGTTTTAAAGAGATTTTCAGTTTTTGTGTAGTAAGTTTTATCTATCTCTTACGGTCTAGTTATGAAAAATTCATCCAGAATAAACAGGTCTTTAGAAGCTATACCCAGAAAATTCAAGATATACATTTTATTTGTGATGTAAATGGCTTTAATATGCTGTATTTTAATCAAAATCGTTAGAGCTATTTTTTTTGAAAATATACATTTTCCAACATTTTTTTCCTTGTAAAGAAAGGGATGTTTGGGTGCGAGGGGATTTTTTTGAAAATGTTTTTGTCGCATCCTTGGAACATACCATACTTAATCACCAAGTTTCGTGTTTAAAGGTCTTTTCGTTTTTGAGCTACACACACATATGCGCGCCCTGACCTTTTTGTAAAATTCTGATATGTTCCATTCACATGACTTTCTTAACATCTCTGCACAAAAATATTATTACAAAGCTCATGCTTTTATATACTTCATACTAATTAAGAAAAAATTAGCAGAATGTTAGTAATTACTTTATCTCCACGTACTGTATACATAGTTTATACAGAAGGTATTCCATTTCAACTAAAAATTCATACCAAGATTTCACCGAAAACGCATATTTTGATTCCCCCTGATTCAAAAAAAAGTATTTATAGAAAAAGGTCAATAGTGTGTGTGTGTGTGTGTGTGTGTGTGTGTGTGTGTGTGTGTGTGTGGACAGCATAGCTCAGAAACGAAATGTCAAAATACAAACAGCCCCAACTACTCTTTAGATGGACAATTTTTCGAAAATTTGGGTTTCTCAAAGATGGCTTCAGCGATTTTGGTTAAAATATCCGATATTAAAGATATTTACACGACAAATAAAATGTATATCATGAATGTTCAGGGAATAGTGTCTGAAGGCCTCTTTATTCTTGATGAATTATGCCTAAGTGATAAACCGTGAGAACTTACTACACAAAAGATCTGACGTGTTCCATTTGCATGACTTTCTCTATATCTCAGTAAATTATTATTGTTAATAAGCTTATCTTTTATTTATTTCATGCTAATCGAGAAAAATTAGCAAAAATAGTCTTATTTCTTGCTTTATTGTAAGTAGAAGCGAAAAAAGGGAGTACCATAGGTTATGGTGAAAGCCAAAAGCTGGTTGCTATGTAACTGAGGTTCCTTTGTTTGTATGGACAGGAGTTGACAAATTGCTGTATGAGAAAAGTATGTTTTTCAAAGCTGAAACCAAGAAAAAGGAATATTTAAAAAACGATCAACTCCACGAAAAAAATGTATATAACATAAATTGTGTGTTTTAACGTGCTCTACATTCTTTGTGTGTTAAGTTTTTGTCCATCTCTTACGGTTTAGTAGTTATGCAAAATTCATTTAGAATAAAGATGTCTTCAGAGACTAAAATGTATATTTCAAAATATACATTTTATTTGTCAGGTAAATATCTTTAATATATGGTATTTTAATCAAAATCGTTAGCCATTTTTTTAGAAGATCAAAATTTTCGAAAAAAGTTCCATGTAAAGGGTAGTTTGGGGTGGGGGAATTTTTCTAAATATCTTCGTGTCGTATCCCTGGAAGATAGTAAACTTAAATACCAAGTTTGGTATTTTACCGACTTTTCGTTTTTGAGTTATCGTGTTCACAGACACACGGACACACACACACACACGGACGTTTTTCTGAAAACTTTTTTTTTTGCATACAGGGGATCCTAAAACATATATTTCCGGTGAAATCTCGGTATCGAATTTTTTGGTGGAGTGCAATACATTCTCTATACACTATGTACATGGTGCGTATAGAGAAAGTAAAAATGTAGATCTTGTTAAAACACAATTTATCTGTCAAGAAAGTACCGGGAATTGATTATTTAAAAATCCTGTTTAAAAAGGGATTCGAAATTATTGTTGTCGCTATGTTGGTACAACTTTCCTCTATACCCACGCGGAGTTTGATCGTCATCTGTCACCTAGTTTGTTTACAGTACGACATTTTGTTAGTTCATCTCAAAGCTGATTTGCGATTTTACGATGGGTACAAAGATTGAACAAAGAATCTGTCTAAAATTTTGTATTGCAAATGGTATTTCGTGTGCCGAATCGCTGAAAATGCGACAGAGGGCCTACGGCGAATCGAATTTATCAAAAACACGTGCATATGAGTGGTACAGTGCATTTAAAAGTGGTCGAGATGTGGTGGAAGATTTGCCTTGCTCTGGTCGGCCATCAACGGTTTCAGCTGAACTGAACATCGCTAAAGTGAAGCAAATGGTGTCTGAAAATCGTCATTTAGGTCTGAGAGAGATTGCCGCTGAACTTTCTGTGTCTCACGAATCGATTCGTACCATTTTCAACGATTGTTTGGGCATGACACGCGTTGCAGCTCGGTTAGGTCCGAAAGACTTGAAGTTTCTACAAAAACTCAATCGCGTAAGGATTGCTGAAGACATGCTAGAACGAGCCAGTTCCGACCCCATATTCATGAAACGCATTGTAACTGGTGATGAGACGTGGGTTTACGAGTTTGATATTCAAACCAGTCAACAAGCTTCCGAATGGCGACTTCCAACTGAACCGAAACCTAAAAGGGCACCTCAAACTCGATCAAAACTGAAAGGCATGTGAACAGTTTTTTTCAATTATCGCGGTGTCGTGCACTCAGAGTTCTTGCTAGAAGGTCAGATGGTGAATAAAGACTATTATCTGACCGTTATGTGGCGTTTGAGAGAACAAATACGGCGAAAAATGCCAGATTTGTGGAACGACAACTCATGGATTCTGCACCACGATAACGCACCAACTCACAAGGCTATTATTGTGAACGAATTTCTGGCCAAAAACTCAACAACTTTCATTGAACAACCACCGTATTCACCTGATCTGGCTCCTGCTGATTTCTTTCTCTTTCTAAAACTCAAGTTACCACTTCGAGGCACCCGTTTTCAGTCGATAGAAGACATAATGGAAAATTTGCGGCGACAATTGACATCGATTCCTAAAAGTGCCTACAAAAATGTTTTGATTATTGGATTATTCCCTGGCATAAATGTATAATTTCAGAAGGGGCCTACTTTGAAGGCGATAAAATAAAATTGGATGAATAATTCATTTTTAGTGTTTTATTGGCAAATTCCCGGGTCTTTCTTGACACAGTAGTAGGTACGTTTTCTTAATTTTTTCATTTTAGATGTGGCTGTTTCTTACATATTCCTACTTATTAGTTTCAGATATCTATTTTTTTCATATGGAAACTTATAAACTTCTAGCCATACAAACAAAGAAATTTCAATCACAAAGCAACCACTTTTAAATATTTGATTATCGCTTTAGCCTGTGGTACTCCCTTACTTCCCTTCCGCTTAAAAGAAAGTAAGTAATAAGACCATCTCTACTAATTTTATCTCGATTAGCATGAAGTAGATAGAACAAAAAGCTTTTTACTTTATCGTAGTGTATTGATGAAGTATTGTATTCCATCGAAAAAATCGATACCGATTTATAGCGCAAATACATGTTTTAGGACCTCTGAATAAAAAAAGAAGCATTTTTACAAAAAGGTCAGTGTGTGTGTGTGTGTGTGTGTGTGTGTGTGTGTGTGTGTGTGTGTGTGTGTCTGAAGGCAGCATACCTCAAAAACGAAGAAGCCGTTAAATACTATACGCGGTATTTAAGTTTGGTATCCTCCATCCAAGTTTGCAACACGAAGATTTTCAAGAAAATCCCCCCAACTCCAAACTATTCTTTACATGGAAAAAATTCTGAAAATTTTGATTTTCGTAAAAATGGCTCTACCGATTTTGATTAAAATACAACATATTAAAGCCATTTCAATCACAAATAAAATGTAATATCTTTAATTTTCTGGGAATAGCTTCTGTTTATTCTGGATGAATTTTGCTGAATTTTGCATAACTAGTAAACCGTAAGAGATGGATAAAATTTACTACATAAAACTGTACATATCGTTAAAACATGCAATTTATGTCATATACTTTTTTTTCGTGGATTTGGCCGTTTTGAAATATTCCTTGTTATTGGTTTCAATTTTAAAGTACTTATACTTTTCTCATACGGGAACTTGTCAACTCCTGGCCAGGCGACGAAACTCATTTCAATCCCTTAGCAACCATATTTTAAAACATTTGACTATCACTTTAGCCTAGTGTATTCCCTTATTTCCCTTCAACTTATAAAGAACTAAGTAATAAAACAGTTTTGCTGATGTTTATTCGATTAGCATGAAATAGAAGAATAAGCTTATAAACAATAATTAATTTGTTACAGAGATGTAGAGAAAGTCATGTGAAGGAACACATCAGATTTTTAGCAATAATTTGTAACAGAGATGTAGAGGAACTCATGTGAATGGAACACATCAGATTATTACTTTCTCTACACTTACTATGTACATAGTAGTGTGAAGAGAAAGTATTGTAATGCACCCAAAAATTCGATACCGAGATTTCAGCGGAAATAAAGTTTTGGGTCCCCCTGAATCCAGAAAACCAATTTTTGGAAAATTTGTGTGTGTGTGTGTGTGTGTGTGTGTGTGTGTGTGTGTATGAACACGATAAAAAACGAAAAGTCGGTAAAATACCAAACTTCGTATTTAATTTTAGTATCTTCTAGGGATGCGACATGAAAATATTGAGAAAAATCTCCCCATTCCAAACTACTGTTTACATGGCACTTTTTTCGAAAATTTTGATTTTCTCAAAAAATGGCTGTAACGATTTTGATTAAAATATCGTACCTATTTTAAGAAATTTACCTGACAAATATAATTGGTATCTTGTTTTTTCTTGGAATAGCCTCTGAAGACTTCTTTATTCTGGATGAATTTTAAGGAATTTTGCATAACTGGTAAACCGTAAGAGATAGACCAAAACTTACTGCACAAAAAATGAAGATCACGATAAAACACATAATTTATGTCATATACATTTTTTTTCGTGGAGTCTGCCGTTTTCGAGATATTCCTTATTATTGATTTCAGCTTTAAAAAACATACTTTTCTATACGGGACTTTGTCAACTCCTGTCCTTACATACAAAGGAATTTCAGTCACATAGCAACCAGCTTTTGACTATCATTTTAACCAATGGTACTCCCTTATTTCGCTTCTACTTACAAGGAAGCAAGTAATAAGACTTTCTGCTAATTTTTTTTCGATTAGCATGAGGTAAATAGAGGCATAAGCTTTCTAACAATATTTGTTGCAGAGATGCAGGGAAAGTCATGTGAATGGAACACATCAAATTCTTTTTCTTCCGCTGATTATCCATGGCCAACCTGAAGGATTCTAGCGTTGCAACATTAACACACTCTGATCCTGCCGAAGCAGGGTAGATCGCGTTCGGAAAACTTCCTCAGGGGTGCCGGAAATAGAATCGCATCGCAGCTCGTCACTAGAGTGAATAATGTGCTCCGCAAATCGTATTGTTCCAAAATGTCCAGCGGATATATTTTGTCCCTCTCCTCGCCCGTTTAAGAGTAATTCGCTGACAATAATCCCAAAACAAACAAATTGAAAATATATTTAGGTGTTTTGTGTGGCTCGTCGAAATTTATTATTCAGTACTACTTGCATAACGCCTTCCCACAAAAGGCCAAGAATTAAATTGCTTACAGTGTCTACAAAAAATCGTATCTTGTCTGTTGCTTATCTTGAGGGTTTTCAAGCCTATCAGCTGCAAACTCAGTGAATATTGCAGTGTATATTTTCAAGACTGTCATATTAAAACTATCCATGTTGTGAATAACATATTAGCATTATAAAGTGTAGGCAATAATCATTAAATAGTTCCACAACAAACAGAGGTCCGTAAATGAAAAGTTAGCATATCTCCCTGCGTTTTAACTACATTCAAAAAGTTCCAAAATGTGTAAATAATACACAAACAAATTATTCTAAGGCAATTTACATAGCATTTGCTTACAAAAATTTGGTGTGTTCCATTCACATGACTTTCTCTACATCTCTGGGACAAATTATTGTTAAAAAGCTTATGCTTCTATTGACGTCATGCTAATGGAGAAAAAATTACCAGGATTAGTCTTATTACTTCTTCCTTGTAAGTAGAAGCGAAATAAGGGAGTAGCATAGGTTAAAGAGATAGTCAAAAACTGGTTGCTATGTGACTGATGTTCCTTTGTTTGTATGGACAGGAGTTGACAAATTCCTGTATGAGAAAAGTATGTTTTTTAAAGCTGAAATCAATAACAAGGAATATCTCGAAAACGGCAGACTCCACGAAAAAAAAAAATGTATATGACATAAATTATGTGTTTTATCGTGATCTTAGTTTTTTGTGCAGGAAGTTTTTGTCTATCGCTTACGGTTTACCACTTACGCAAAATTCCTTAAAATTCATCCAGAATAAAGAAGTCTTCAGAGGCTATTCCAAGAAAATTCAAGATACACATTTTATTTGTCAGGTAATTATCTTTAATATAGGTACGATATTTTAAACAAAATCGTTACAGCCATTTTTGAGAAAATCAAAATTTTCGAAAAAAATTCTATGTAAAGAGTAGTTTGGAGTGGGGAGATTTTTCTCAAAAATTTCGTGTCGAATCCCTAGAAAATACTAAACTTAAATATGAAGTTTGGTATTTTACTGACTTTTCGTTTTTGAGTTATCGTGTTTTCACACACACACACACACACATTGACATTTTGTGAAATGCTTTTTTTTTTTTTTTATTCAGGGGACCCTAAAACATGTATTTCCGGAGAAATCTCGGTATCGATTTTTGGGTGTAGTGCAATACCTTCTCTATACACTATGTACATAGTACGTGTAGAGAAAGTAATAAATTCCCTTCCTCAGTAACCACTTTTGTTATCACGTGTAAAGAGACTAGAAGCCCTTCTGGAAGCCATTTGCAAATACCTCTAGTGGTGCCCTTGTCACATATACAGTAATTTCTTCAGTGTCCGAAAGTCTTGACGTTTATTCCATTCATACACCTGTTTTTTTTGTTTTTTTTTTTTTTTTGTTTTTTTTTTTTTTTTTTTTTTTGTTCATTGCTCCTTCTCCATAAGCTTCTTCCATCATTCTCATAGTGTGTGAGGGAGTTTTGTTTTAACAAACATGCATATACAACTAAAACTAGTTGCCAAGCAAAGACAATAGCCATTGTTAGCATAGCAATTGAAATTAAGTGTCATCATAGACATTACCAACATCTAAAAATAAAATATCCTTTACTTTTGTATATATCAAAGACACAATAAACCATTCCAGGGATATTTTGAATCTAGGGTTATTACCTGAAGTGTTGAACCATTATACGCGAGCTTCCATACATTCCCTTCATGGGGACGAAGTGAGCTGGTGTAACGGACTGTGATGTAGCCTATTATCGTACAGCATTATAAATAACTATAAATTCAGATTTTAATAATTCTACCATTTAATAAAAAGCATCAGATTTTGCAGCTTCGTTGTTTTGAGAAAAATATCATTAAATGATTTCATCTTTTTATAAGCCGTGGCAACTTGAGGTACTGATTGCTATAGAAAATAAATTATTATTGGCATATGCGCATAATGAGACGTCTATATATGATACTGAACTCTTGCAGGAACTAACCATTTATATCGGTAACATTGCATAAAAGCTACTACGCAGTACTCAGGAAAAAATCTGATGTATTACAAACACATGACTTTCTCTAGCTGCTCTAAAAACAAACTTCTTTTAAAAGATTATTCTTCTTTCTACACAATGCTAATCGAGATAAACATTAGCAGAATATTCTTATTTCTTAGTTCCTTATAATTAGAAGGCACTGTGCTAATGTGATAGTCAAATGTTTTAAAAACTGTCGTTACGCGATTATCATTGCAAATCGCTTCTTTAATTGGCCAGGGGTAGAACAAAAGAAAAACAGACACTTCTGGATTGAGAGAAGTATAATTACTTTATAACTGAAACTAATAACAAGGAATATCTCAAAAACTGTGAACTGCACGAAAAAAAATTGTATGTGACATAAATTGTGTATTTTAACGTGATCCACATTTTTTGTGTAGTCCAGAATTTTCAAAATATATATTTTATTTGTGATGGAAATGGCTTTAATATGTGGTATTTTAATCAAAATCGTTAGTCATTTTTAAGAAAAACAAAATTTTCGAAAAATTTTCCATGTAAAGGGTAGTTTGGGGTGGGGGAATTTTCTTGAAAATCTTCGTGACGCATCCTTGGACGATACCAAACTTAAATACCAAGTTTAGTATTTAACCATCTTTTCGTTTTTGAGCTATGTTGTCCACAGACAGACACACACAGACCTTTTACTGAAAATGCTTATTTTTTTTTTATTTAGGGGATCCTAAAACATGTTATTCCGGTGAAATCTCAGTATCGAATTTTGGGTGGAATACAATACCTTCTCTATCCACTATGTACATTGTACATACGGAGCTAGAGAAAATAATAAGGAATTTTTTTCGATATACATTTTTTATTTATAAAATTGTACCCTGACTTACAAGCACGTGGTGTCCGTTAGCCCAGATGGTGTTGGCAATGAAACGAGGGGAGGTTAACCAAGACTACGAATCACGCTGCAACTTGGGAATACTTCATCTGCGCTAATGAGAAGTGAAGACCTGCAATGCTTCGAGTTCAAATCGCCATCCACATCGGGATCGAAACGCGGTCCAGCAACGAGCACAACAAACGCACCTTAGACCTACATCCATCATTTTATGGTACATACTTCAGTGGACGTCTGCCAACATTGTATTTAAAATTAAATAACACTAGATAAAGCTTAATTATAATTGATTATCTGAGAAGCACTCAACTCACATACGAACTTCCAATTTTAGGTGCTTATTATATACTGGGATTTATTCTTTTAGGTGTTCTAGAAAGGTGGGACCGTTTGAGGTTGCTAATAACTCACTTCTGTTTATTTCACTATTATAATTTATATTACATACATGTGTCTTTCGTTAAATAGGTCTAGTAATTAGAAATCACAATATAAAGTCTTTGTGGAGCTTCGTCCTATTAACCAAAATTTTAACTCTAATTTCAATGAGCCGGTAACAAAGCAAGAGAAAGAATTTAGAATGGACAAAATGCGTAATTTCCCCCCAAAATGTTACCTCTCATACAAGATGGCACTAACTTTGTGTTCCCCTCGATACACTATGTTGTCTTCCGTACGATGAACATGTCTGTCAATACGTCCTTATAAACCCTGCTGGGGTCCTTATAAACCCAGCCGCTAAAGCTACTTAGAGAAGTAAGAGCAGGGCGCTCAATGCTCTTTAGTTAGAACTACCGTAGTAATCCTTGAGTGTGCCACCAGGAATATATGACTGGTAGCCGTTGGTCGCTTCGCAGGCGTAATTTCTGACTGCTATATGAAGTCAGCCACCTCAGCTACTTGGGGAAGTATTATTATTTTCGTTAAAGAGAGAGATATAAACGGGTAGTCATACATGAGATGTAAAACGCCTAGTGGAGAAAAAGTCTTTAATGAATAGGAAGGAAACAGTTACGTGGGCTTGGGCCCGGACATTCTTCATTCCACTTTTAAAACTAATTTACTATGTTATTTTCCTTGAATATCGCACAAGCTAAATAAGTACTATAGCAAATACATGCCAAAACAGACAAACACTCTGATTTAAAATAATATATGAATAGGATGATGCAACTAATCGTTATGTTAATCTTTGTCCCTTTCTTTCGCTCTCTCTCTCTCTCTTTCCCCGTGACTGTTTCCCAGTTTCTATCTTGTGATATGAATTCATTAATTCCTTTACTACCTGCGACAAACGCCTCCAGGGATACATCAGCACATCGGGGTTCAAAGCGACGAAGAGACAAATATCCATGCAAAATATTTCCGGACAAATATTTATATACAATCCTGCCGAAGAAGAGGCAATGACTACTGTCGGTGACTAATTTTCTTGTGATTAGGGTGTGTCGTCTGCTGGTAGAGGCCCTTACAGGTTGCTGACCAATCATGGTATAAGAATCCACAACGTCAAAGAAAGTGTCATTGGCGTTGCAACACTTACAGGTTCAGTGAAGATTTACGTGTGCGTTCTCATGCACAACTAAACATTCTGCTCTGATTGATTTCATTCTGCGAAAAGTTCGCTTGTGTTAATGTAATTCTGTAAGGATTTACATTAATAATCATTACTACCTTTTATATATCGCGGACATTGCTCTTGTTCTCATCCTGGAAGTACCTAACACGAGTGACACTATGATTTCAATGTCTTACAGAAGTGATCAACGATTTGAGGTTATGTTAGCCAAAATATGACGCATGGAATTCAAGATAGATTGCAAACAGACAGATACCAGTGCATAAGCTATGTCAGGCATAGCAAGCTGGTGCTCTTTTGGGGTGGAAGCTACGCCTTAATTTTTTGCAACTATAAGTGGAGGCATTGTTGGAACCATAATTTAAACAACACTTTCAAGGTAATTGCAACTACTGACATTTAAGCATTCCTATGTCTAAATCAGCCTCGTCCAATGTTAAATATATTATGCAGTGACATCTGTCTGTTTGCAATCCTTTCTGCATTACTTGCGTCATACTATCGATATTTCTGAGCATTGCTCGTCTATTACGTTTAGTGAAACACAGGACCCAATGTTGAAAAGAATAGATGAGGTAACTAGTGAGAAATGGGGAAAAGTAATTCAACAAACGAAAACTGTGATAGAAAATGCATGGAAAGAACGCAGTAGTAGAACATGTGGCGCTGCAGACGGACAGCGAGTAAATATGGCAACAGCGTACCGAGACAACCACGACTGAGCACGAATGTCAATCACAAGATAATTTCTCACCAATAATACCTTTGACTCTTATATGAGGAAGGGCAACTAGGCCAATCCTTCAAGAATAAATTTTCGGCGATTTTTGAAAAACATCTAAGGAACCAGCCCAAAAATAGGAAGAGAGGGAGGAACAAACAGCTTTATAATAAAAAATTCTGATGTGTTCCATTCATATGACTTTCTCTACAACTCTGCAATAAATTATTGTTAAAACGCTTATGCTTCTATTTACTTCCTGCTAATCAAGAAAAAAATTAGCAGAAATAGTCTTATTGCTTGCTTCCTTGTAAATAGAAGCGAAATAAGGGAGTACTATAGGTAAAAGTGATAGTCAAAAGCTGGTTGCTATGTGACTGAAGTTCCTTTGTTTGTATGGACACGAGTTCACAAAGTTCTGTTAGAGAAAAGTAAGTTTTTATAGCTGAACCAAAAACAAGGAATATCTCAAAAACAATCACCTCCACGAAAAAAATGTATTTAACATAAATTGTGTGTTTTAAAGTGCTCTACATTTGTTGTGTGGTAAGTTTTTGTCCATCTCTTACGGTTTAGCAGTTATGACCCAGAACAAAGTAATGTTCAGTAGCTATTCCCAGAAAAATATACCTTTTATTTGTCAGGTAAATATCTTTAATATACGATATTTTAATCAAATTCGTTAGCCATTTTTTAGAAAATAAAAATTTTCGAAAAAAGTTCCATGTAAAGGGTAGTTTGGGGTGGGGGATTTTTCTCAAAATCTTCGTGTCGCATCCCTGAAAGATACTAAACTTAAATACCAATTTTGGTACTTTACCGTCTTTTCGTTTTTGAGTTATCGTGTTCACAGACACACGGACCTTTTTCTGAAAATGCTTTTTTTGGATACAGGGGATCTATATTTCCGGTGAAATCTCGGTATCGAATTTTTTGGTGGAGTGCAATACCTTCTCTATACACTATGTACATAGTACGTATAGAGAAAGTAAAAAGATCTGCTGTGTTCCATTCACATGACTTTCTCTACATCTCTACAATAAATTATTGTTGAAAAGCTTATTCTTCTATTGACTTAATGCAAATCGAGAAAAAATTACTAGGAAAAGTCTTATTACTTGTTTCCTTGTAGGTAGAAGGGAACTATGGGAGTACCATAGGCTAAAAATATAGGCAAACTTTTTAAATCTAGTTATGTGATTGAAATTTCTTTGTATGGTTAGGAGTTAACAATTTCCCTATGAGACAAGCATAAGTATTTTAAAGCTGAAACTGATAACAAAGAATATCTCAAAAACGGTCAACTCCACGAAAAAATATATATAACACAACGCTTGTTTTAACGAGCTCTACATTGTTTGTGAACTCAGTTCTCTTACGATTTAACAGTTATGCAAAATTAAAAAATGTCTTCAGAGGCTATTCCCAGAAAACTGAGCATATACATTTTATTTGCCATGTAAACATCTTTAATATACGATATTTTAATCAAAATCGTTAGAGCCATTTTTGAGAAAATAAAAATTTTCGAAAATTTTTGCATGTAAAAGTTAGTTGGAGGTAGAGGGATTTTCTTGAAAATCTTCGTGTCGCATCCTTGGAAGATACTGGACTTAAATACCAAGTTTGGTAATTAAAGAAGGTTTCGTTTTTGAGCCATGCAGCCTACAGACAGGCAGACACACAAACACGG
Organism: Hymenopus coronatus; assembly: GCA_030762935.1. Classification (NCBI taxonomy): domain Eukaryota; kingdom Metazoa; phylum Arthropoda; class Insecta; order Mantodea; family Hymenopodidae; genus Hymenopus; species Hymenopus coronatus. The sequence continues at coordinate 168,523,148 of CM060881.1, read as the reverse complement.
ACATTTTTCTAAAAAAAAATGATTTTTTTTTTTTTGGATTCAGGGGGTTCTAAAACATATATTTCCGGTGAAATCTCGGTATCGAATTTTTGGGTGCATTACAATAGCTTCTGTATACACACTGTGTACATAGTACGTGCAGAGAAAGTAATACAGCTGGAAATGTTTAGCCAAAGCTTCTTATCGCTCTGTGTTGGTGGGTTAGGATTAAGTGCAAGGATTTCTGCTAACATATAACGAATTTTAATCATGTTAAATTTGATAATTTCCTTCAAGTTCCGACACCCTGTTTGTTCACGACCCTAAGGCATATTACAAGCACTGGATGACAAAGAAAACACACAATTTAACTTTAAAAATTACATTTCTAGCGGGAGCGTTGAAGTTTTGACGTCAAGATTAAATTTCTTTGAAAAGCAGTATTTTCTGACAAAAACTTGTGCAGATATAATTACGTAATCACAAGTCAAAGCGTTTTTCATTTAACAAACACAAATAGTGAGAAAGCAAGCCTGTTATCGGCGGTAACACAACACCGCTGAGACGGGAATCTTTCAAACGACAGTGCCTCAAGGGCAAAAAATGGAAAGAATGAGCGAAAAAAAAAAAAACAAAAAAAAACAAAAACGTGCGTTACTTTGACGCTAGAATGCTTGGTACACTTTTCGCGTTTTGAGTTTGTTCCTTTCTTCTCTCTCTTCTTACCATACCGTCATTTTCTAGTCTCTGTGGACCCGTTGTTTGTAACAAAAAAGAAGAAGAGAGAGAACCCTTTGTAGACAGGGTTATCAATAATGGAAGTACGCAAAACTAATTTTAGCCGTTGCTAGATTGCTTTCCTCCCAACATTCGCTCTTCTGCACAAACCTTATCTTGAACAGAGAGATGTTATCAATTTCTATGGAAAACGCTTGGCATATCCCGTGGTTTCTTATTTACTTTGTCTTTCGGCCTGACAAGCACTTAATAAATGGGCTCTTTCGACAGGCAAAGCAACACTTACATGTAGCAGACATCGTAAGCACCCCTAGTGTTCCTTTAGCACTGACATTTTAGGCTTTATTCATTAGTATTCTCGGAATGTCAGGACATTGCGTAAGTACTGCAATGCTAGTGATTTCAGTTTTACTTTTATCAATGAAATACGTGTTACAGATGCGTTAAATTGAATACAAAAATGGTTAGATTTAATATCTTCGGCATACGACCAAAGTTATGACAACAATAATACACTTTACATCACTTTCTCTACTTCTGCGTAGCAAATTATTGTTAAAAAGCTTATTCTTCTATTTACTTCATGCTAATCGAGAAGAAATTAGCAGAAATAGCCGTATTACTTGCTTCCTTGTAAGTAGAAGCGAAACATCAGAGTATCATAGGTTAAAGTGAAGTCAAAAGTTCCTTTATTTGTATGGACACGAGTTGACACATTCCCGTATGAGAAAAGTATAAGTTTTTCAAAGCTGAAACCAAAAACAAGGAATATCTAAAAAACGATCAACTCCTCGAAAAAAATTATATAACATAAATTGTGTGTTTTAATATGCTCTACATTTTTTGTGTGGTAAGCTTTTGTCCATTTTTTACGTTTAGCAGTTATGTAAAATTCATCCAGAATAGTCTTCAGAGGCTGTTCCTAGACAATTCAAGATATAATTATTATTTGTCAGGTAAACATCTTTAATATACGACATTTTAATCAAAATCGTTACAGCCATTTTTGAGAAAAACAAAATTTTCGAAAAAAAGTCAATGTAAAGGGTAGTTGGGGGTGGAGGGATTTTCTTGAAAAACTCCGTGTCGCATCCTAGGAAGATACCAAACTAAAATACCAAGTTTGGTATTTAACGGTCTTTTCGTCTTTGAGCTACGCTGTCCACAGACACACACTCACACACACACGGACCTTTTCCCAAATATGCTTTTTTTTTATTCAGGGGACCCAAAACATGTATTTCCGGTGAAATTTCGGTATCGAAGTTTTGGGTGCAATACAATACCTTCTCTATACACTATGTACATAGTACGTGTAGCGAAAGTAAAAACAAAACAAAACAACGAGATCAAATTTTATGTAGTAAGTGTGTGTATATCTCTTACGGTTTACCAGTTACACAAAGCTCATCCAGAATGAAGATGTCTTCAGAGGCTATTCCCCCAAAACGGTTAGGTTTAATATCTTCGGCATACATCACAATAAAGAGAGCTGGCTAGGAATAACACAGTTTACATCGCTTACGGAACAATACAACTTGGCTCACTAAGATAAAGAGTTTTCTAACATCAAAATCAGATTACAACTTTTGAAGCTAACATTTTGCACACTCCAGTTCGGCCAGAAGTCGCTCTTCAGCAAAACATTCCTCTACCACTTTGCTAGTTTCATATTGATAAAATGCTGCCCAGGTCATATGCTGGTTGTGCATAATAGAAGGGTACAGCTACAATGTGCATTAGTTGACAATATACTCACATACATTTATAAATTCCTGCTTCTATAAGATGCATATTGTTTTGTCACTTACGGAGCAAGTCGGTTATAAAATTCATGAGTTGAATCACAACTGCAATCAAGAGAAATGGATTTCCTCAGAAGATGTGCTCAATATTCAACTTGTACAAAATATAATGTACACAAACTAAGTAAATGACGGATCACTAATTTAACGCATTGTCCACACGTATAATTAGAATGTGTTGATCATCCAGCATATATCGTCGTATAAAAACCTATTTTCAAAATATTGTTCTGATTTTTAAGGATTTTTAATTAATAATTAATTTTTACGTAAAGTTTAACATTAATATAAGAATTTAAGAAAATCTTGATATAGACTTTCTCGGATGGAGAATGAAAGGCTATCGGACAGATTATGGAATGGATACCAGAAGGAAGAGGAATAATCTGATGTGTTTCATTCACATAACTTGACACAAATTATTGTTAAAAAGCATATTATTCTATCTACTTTATGATAATCCAGATAAACATTAGCAGCAACTGTTTTAATTACTTGCTTCCTTGTAATTAAAAGGAAAATAAAGCTATACACTGGACTAAAACGATAATCAAATCCTTTAAAAGCCGGTTGTCATGTGGTTGAAATCCGTTTCTATGCAGGGCTAGGAGTTTACAACTTTCTGTGTGAGAAAACCTTAAGTATTTTGAATCTGAAACAAATAACAAGGAATATCTCAGAAATGGTCAATTCCACGAAAAAGCCTAATGACATAAATTGTGTGTTTTAATGTGATCTATATTTGTTTGTGTAATACGTTTTTGTATCTCTTATGGTTAACTAGTTACGAAATATTCAGCAACAGTCATTCACAATATTCCCAGAAAATTCAATATATACATTTTATTTACCATATAAATATCTTTAATATACGATATTTTAATCAAAATCGTTAGAGCCTTTTTGAGAAAATCAAAATTTTAATTTTTTTTTCATGTAAAGCGTAGTTTGGGGTGGGGGTTTTTTCTCAAAATCTTCGTGTAGCAGCCTTAGAATATACTAAACTTAAATACCAAGTTTGGTATTTAATGGAATTTTCGTTTCTGAGTTATCGTATTCACAGACACACGGACACAAATACACACGGAACTTTTTCCAAAAATGTTTTTTTTTGGAATCAGGGGGTCCTAAAACATATATTTCCGGTAAAATCTCGGTATCAAATTTTTGGGTGGAATGCAACACCTCTATATACTAGTACGTGTAGAGAAAGTAAAAATGGAAACAGTGGCTACATTGTTGGAATAAGTCCTCAAAGAAATGCGACAGAAGATTACTGGAAGAGAGATTGGAACACTGAGACATTGAGAGCTGTAAATCGGGCATAGGGAGGTGCATCAACGTCGTAAATCCGTTAGACTACCTCCAAGATAATCTATAAGGATGAAGCACACAAACGTTTATTTTGGCAGTCTTTAATACAATAAAGAGCTCAGGACTTACATAAAACGCTCATCTGAGGAGTAATTTAAGTTGGCCAATGATTAATTAAATCAGTTTTTTCTTGTTGAACAGATCTGATGTGTTCCATTCACATGACTTTCTGTACATCTCTACAAAAAATTATTGTTAAAAAGCTTATTCTTCTTGTTACGTCATGCTAATTGAGAAAAATTTACTAGAAACATTCTTATTACACGTTTCCTTGTAAGTAGAAGCGAAATAAGGGAGTACCATAGGTTAAAGTGATAGTCAAAAGCTGGTTGCTATGTGACTGAAGTTCCTTTGTTTGTATGGACAGGAGTTGTCAAATTCCCGTAAAGTATTTTAAAGCTGAAACTAATAACAATTAATATCTTCAAAAAGGCCAACTCCATAACATAAATTGTGTTTTAACGAGATCTGCATTTTTTGTGCGGTTAGTTTTTGTCTGACTCTAATGGTTTACCAATTGTGGCAAAATTCTGCAAAATGCATCCAGAATAAACATGTCTTCAGAGGCTATTCCCAGAAAATTGAAGATATACTTTTGTCACACAAATATCTTAAATATAAGAGATTTTAATGAAAAATCTTCGCGTCGCATGCTTGGAAGATACCAAACTTAAATACCAAGTTTGGTATTTATCGGTCTTTTCGTTTTTGAGCTATGCTACCCACATACAGACACACACACACACACACACACACACACACACAAAAGGACATTTTTCTAAGAATATTTTTTGGGGGTTCAGGTCGTCTCAAAACATGTATTTCCGGTGAAATCCTGGTATTGTATTTTTGGTAGCAATGCAGCACTTCTCTATACACTAGGTACATAATACGTGTAGAAAAAGTAAAAAAGTCGCGATCTCAATAGTTATAGGTTATGCAGGTACGGAGATACGAGGGTGCTCTGAAAAGTTCTCGGCCTGATAGTGAAAAGCGACAATTCATGCTTTCAAAGTAGTTTTATTTTTCAGCAATATTTTCCTCTAATATCAAAACATTTCGTCCAACGGTGTTCCAATGCCATTACCCCTTCTCTGTAGTGTCCCTCTGGAAGTATTGCAAAGTACCCATTTACAGCCGCAATTGCTTCTTCATTGGACGAGAAGCGCCTACCGGCGAGGAATTTCTTCAGTTTTGGAAACAGGTGGAAGTCCAAGGGAGCCAAAACTGGGGAATAGGGTGGATGTTCTAACACTTCATAGTGCAGATCTCTCAATTTCCCCATTGCCAAAACACTTTTGTGGACAGATGCACTGTCCTGATGAAAAATAATACCCCGAGTCTGTTTTCACGAATGCTTGCATTCAGTTTGGTTAGAAGTTGAGAGTAGTATCCTCCAGTAATGGTTTGACCTTTTTCGAGATAGTCAATCAACAAATTTCCTTTGGCATCCCAAAACATTGACGCCTTGATCTTTCCCGGCGATGGCACCGTCCTGGCCTTCTTTGGAGCTGAAGAACCAGCTCCTGTCCACTGCCTCGACTGCTGCTTGGTTTCCGGTGTGTAGTAAGGAATTCGTTTCATCCATTGTGACGTATCGGCGCAAAAAGCCATTTCTGTTCTTCTGAAAATATGCCAAGCACTTTTCAGAAAGTGTCATGTGAATCCGCTTGTTATCCACAATGAGTATACGTGGCACCCATTTTGTGCAAAGATTTTTCATGTTTAATTCCTGATGCAAGATGTGACCAATACATTCCTTTGAAATTCCAAGAGCATTAGCAATTTCATGTACCTTTGTACGCCGATTTTCCGAAATTATGGCATGCATTTTTCAGTGATTTCCGGTGTGGTTTCAGTTTTGGACATCGTCTTGGACGCTTTCATGGCCACGTTTAAAATCGGCCGCCCATTTCTTCACAGTGGAAAACTGAAGGTGACGAGCACCATACACATTTACAGTCCGCAAATGAATTTCTGTAGGTATGAAAACTTCTTTTACGAGGAATTTTATCACAGCACGATACTCCAGTTTCTCCATTTTCAAAGCAATGCGGACTTTCACTGTTTCAAACAATTGTCTACAGTCAACTATTGCCTGAATTGACTTGTAATTTTACATAGGATCTATTAACATGTGTACCAACGAAAGGAAAAAAAGAATCATGCAAGTAGTGCTGCGATCTCTGGGTGAGGCCGAGAACTTTTCAGACACCCTAGTGCCTCACGCATTGCGACCTACAGAGATCTAACGCGACTAACCCAACGCTCCTCCCCCTCCAGGAGGAAGACATCGTGTGATGGAACTACAGCATTATGCACAAACGTCAAAGAAACCTTAAAGTTCCCACTTCGAAGATCCGTTTCGCCACTGAAACTGCTTAGGGAGGGCGATGAACCACGCAGCCCTCTAGTGTCCACGGAGAGTACTCTTTCCTTTGGATAGGTATTCAAAGCATTCAGTGTGACACCGGCATTCGCTACGAAACCTATAAGCATACTGAAACATGAGAAGGAAACGGAATGAAATTGTGGTAGATGAGGAACCACCCAAGCATTCCCCTATCGACCGCAAATACAGGACAAACCCAAGATGAGAATGAATGGTCCATCGAATCAAGAATCTCTCCCCCCCCCAAAAAAAAATCGAAAACATGGATTAGTTTGAGGGAGGCAATTTTTTTCCGATCTGATCAAGTTGTAATTCAAGAGAAAGGACAAAATACAATACTCTAAGATTTTATGTTATTGTGCCTATATTAGTCATATAAAACATTTTTTAAAAACTTAGTTACCAACAATTTCAAAATCATACTTTTTACTTTCTCTATCCCCATATGTACAATGTACAATTCGATACCGAGATTTCACCGGAAATACATGTTTTAGGATACTCTGTATCCATAAAAAGCATTTTCACAAAAAGGTCCGTGTGTCTATGAACACGATAACTCAAAAACGTAGCTAAAATACCAAACTTGGTATTTAAGTTTAGTATCTTTCAGGGATGCGACACGAAGATTTTAAGAAAAATCCCCACACCCCAAACTACCCTTTACATGGAACTTTTTTCCAACATTTTGATTTTCTTAAAAATGGCTCTGGCGATTTTGATTAAAATATTGTATATTACAGATATTTACCTAACAAATAAAATGTATATCTTGAATTTTCTGGGAATAGCTTTTGAAGACCTGTTTATTCTGGATGAATTTTGCTTGGTTTGGCATAACTAGTAAACCGTAAGAGATAGACAAAAACTTACTATACAAAAAATTTACATCTTGTTAAAATACACAAATTATGTTATATGCATTTTTCTCGTGGAGCTTACCGTTTTTGAGGTATTCATTGTTATTAGTTTCTGTTGTTGAAGTACTTTTCTCAGACGGGAGTGTCCGTTTTTCTTTTGTTCTACTCCTGGCCAAGAAAAGAAGCGATTTGTAATGAGAATCGCATAACGACAGCTTTTAAAAAATTTGATTTTCACTTTAGCCTAGTGCATTCCCTTACTTCCATTCCTCTTATAAGGATCTAAGTAATACAATTCTGCTAATGTTTATCTGGATTAGCGTGGTGTTGAAAGAAGAAGTTTGTTTTGTAATAAGTTTGTTTGTAGAGTAGCTAGGGAAAGTATTGTGAGTGTAACACATCAGATTTTTCATGCATGTATTACTAGAGTTTGATCTTGATGGAAATAAGAACATAGAGACGCTTCTTGCACCTTCTCTACACGTACTATGTATATAGTGTATAGAGAAGGTATTGCATTCCACCCACAAAAATTCGATGCCGAGATTTCACCGGAAGTACACGTTTTAGGGTCCCTGTTGAAAAAAAGGTCCACGTGTGTGTCCCTGTGTCTGTGAACACGATAACTCAAAAACTAAAAGTCGGTAAAATACCAAACTTTGTTTTTAAGTTTAGTATCTTCTGAGGGTGCGACAAGATTTTCAGAAAAATCCCCCACCCCAAACTACCCTTTATACAGAAAAAAAATAGAACATTTTGATTTTCTTAAAAATGGCTGACGATTTTGATAAATAACGTATATTAAAGATATAAGATGACAAATAAAATGTATATCTTGAATTTTCTGGGGATAGCCTCTAAAGACCTCTTTATTATGAATGAAATTTGGTGAATTTTGCGTAACTGATAAATCGTAAGAGATAGACAAACACTTACTTCACAAAAAATTTAGAACACGTAAAACACACACTCACAATTTATGTTATATACACCTTTTTCGTGGAGTTCACCGTTTTTGAGATACTCCTCGTTATCAGTTTCAGCTTTAAAATACTTATACTTTTCTCATACGAGAATTTGTTAACTCCTGTCCATACAAACAAAGGTACTTCATAGCAACCAGCTTTTAAAAGATTTGACTATCGAGTTAGCTCAATGAATTACTTTATTTCCCTTCTTCCTACAAGGAAGCAGGTAATAAGACCCTTTCTGCCAATTTTTTCTCGATTCGCATTATATAAATAGAAGAATAAGCTTTATAACGATAATTTATTGTGGAGATGTATTGAGAAAGTCATGTGAATGGACTACATCAGATTTTTTCTTGAAATCTTTACATTACTGCTACAAGGTCACATATATGCCGCCCGTCGTCATCCTTCAACACCAGACCCTCAACCATTTAACCGTCATGCCTTTTTTTATTGAAATATCATACACCATAATTGTCATATTAAGGTTATCCAAGAATTTTTATGGAATATTAGCATTAAAAATACTATTAAATAAATGAGAAAACGTTAGCATCCGTAATTGACACAAAAGAGAGTGTTTCATATGTTAAAGACGTTAGCTTCTCTCTTTATAATTCATTTGTTACTACCCGGCGTGCTGAACCGTAAAAACAAGAGAACCACTTGCATGCGCTTGTTCCTGGGAGAGAACTGAGCTAGTGTTACGGTCTGTGACATAGTCTATATAAGTACAGGATGGTAGCTAGGAATTCATATTTAATTATTCTATATTTACAACTTCGCTGCTCAGAGAAAATAATTTAACAAAAAGATTTCCTTCCATCTTCTCTCTACAAGGCAACATAGAATATTATGATTTAATTGTTTTTTCACACAAGCCGTGTTTAGGACAGGGGTCGGATAGGTAGAGTCAGACTTCAATGACCGGGATTTGAACCACGGATCTCCCGGTCTCTAGCCGGTTGCTCTACCACTGAGTTAACACGGCAACAGCATTGAATTTCTCAACCGACTCAAATGTTTCCCGGTAAACCACAAGGTGATCTCAAATTATTTAGAGATGACTACGCCAATGGTGACTTACAATGTTGTAAGTACTTTGTAAGTCCCAGGATTCATAACTGTTATGGCCAATTGTGATAATTTTAATTGCTTTCTCAGAGAAATCGTTTGTTGGACAGGGGTTGGATAGGTAGAGTCAGACTGAAATCCCGGCTATGGCATAGAACTTTTAGTCTGATTCTCCTATCCAACTTATAATACTGTTAATCATGTGATTGTTATTACTGGCACGCGTGCCATAATGGGACAATTATGCACAATATTGGGTACAGTAGCAGCCGGTTTATAATGGCATGAAGCATATTTAATGCGCACCTGCCTCTCTTACATATGATAATGTGCAAATTCAATGTGCAATAGAGACAGAATTACGCGGAGGATTTTGCGCAAGGATAGGCTTCTAATCCTTTGAGCTACTCAGCATCCCCTAGAAAGGCGGTGAGAACAACAACCCAAATAATGACCAAATTCTCAACGGAGGAATGCAAATACTTCCGACATAGAAAACTCTCATGAAGGGAACCATCACTCTAGAATTCAAAGGAGAAACCCTTACTATCAGCAAACTCGGTTACCAGGAACCATCTCAGTCTAGAATTCAAAGGAGAAACCCTTACTATAAGCTAACTCGGTTACCACCATCTCACTCTAGAATTCAAAGGAGAAACCCTTACTATAAGCTAACTCGGTTACCAGGAACCATCTCAGTCTAGAATTCAAAGGAGAAACCCTTACTATAAGCTAACTCGGTTACCACCATCTCACTCTAGAATTCAAAGGAGAAACCCTTACTATCAGCTAACTCGGTTACCAGGAACCATCTCACTCTAGAATTCAAAGGAGAAACCCTTACTATAAGCTAACTCGGTTACCAGGAACCATCTCACTCTAGAATTCAAAGGAGAAACCCTTACTATCAGCTAACTCGGTTACCAGGAACCATCTCACTCTAGAATTCAAAGGACAAACCCTTACTATCAGCTAACTCGGTTACCAGGAACCATCTCACTCTAGAATTCCAAGGACAAACCCTTACTATCAGCTAACTCGGTTACCAGGAACCATCTCACTCTAGAATTCAAAGGAGAAACCCTTACCATCAGCTAACTCGGTTACTAGGAACCATCTCACTCTAGAATTCAAAGAACAAACCCTTACTATCAGCAAATTCGGTTACCAGGAACCATCTCACACTAGAATTCAAAGGAGAAACCCTTACTATCAGCTAACTCGGTTACCAGGAACCATCTCACTCTAGAATTCAAAGGACAACCCCTTACTATCAGCTAACTCGGTTACCAGGAACCATCTCACTCTAGAATTCAAAGGACAAACCCTTACTATCAGCTAACTCGGTTACCAGGAACCATCTCACTCTAGAATTCAAAGGAGAAACCCTTACCATCAGCTAACTCAACCCTTACTATCAGCTAACTTGGCTACCAGGAACCATTTCACTCTAGAATTCAAAGGAGAAACCCTTACTATCAGCTAACTCAACCCTTACTATCAGCTAACTCGGTTACCAGGAACCATTTCACTCTAGAATTCCAAGGACAAACCCTTACTATCAGCTAACTCGGTTACCAGGAACCATCTCACTCTAGAATTCAATAGCGAAACCCTTACTATCAGCTAACTCGGTTACCAGGAACCATTTCACTCCAGAATTCAAAGGAGAAACCCTTACCTTCAGCTAACTCAACCCTTACTATCAGCTAACTCGGTTACCAGGAACCATTTCACTCTAGAATTCAAAGGAGAAACCCTTACTATCAGCTAACTTGGTTACCAGGAACCATTTCACTCTAGAATTCAAAGGAGAAACCCTTACTATCAGCTAACTTGGTTACCAGGAACCATTTCACTCTAGAATTCCAAGGACAAACCCTTACTATCAGCTAACTCGGTTACCAGGAACCATCTCACTCTAGAATTCAATAGCGAAACCCTTACTATCAGCTAACTCGGTTACCAGGAACCATTTCACTCCAGAATTCAAAGGAGAAACCCTTACCATCAGCTAACTCAACCCTTACTATCAGCTAACTCGGTTACCAGGAACCATTTCACTCTAGAATTCAAAGGAGAAACCCTTACCATCAGCTAACTCAACCCTTACTATCAGCTAACTCGGTTACCAGGAACCATTTCACTCTAGAATTCAAAGGAGAAACCCTTACTATCAGCTAACTCGGTTATCAGCCTACTGTGTCTTATATTTTCAGTTTTACATGAAAGAAATTGAAGGATGTGAATAAGCTTCGGAAGTAGGGTGTAATCGGCGTTTACCTACCACCACAGAATAAAAAAAAAATGGAAATGACGTGTTATTTGTGGACGCTCTTTAACTACTGTGGTTCCCAGCGTCCCATTCTAAATTGGGCGTGAAAGACAGCTTCATTCTGCTCCGGTTTGAGGTTCTTTTACGTGCCGTAAATCTACGACACGGGACCAACGGCTTTACATTACATCACGGAGGGCGAGTACTACCACAGAGATACGGTCACCACGGATGTTATCTTTCTTTAAGGGGAGTCGAAATGTGATTTTCATAATTTTTTTTTCCATTTTCAGGTTTTAATTGTTTTCGAATCTCCCGCTCATTTGGTATTACTTTCTTAGAGGTGCGCTAATTCTAAATAGTTTTAAAATACTGTTGAAAGTAATCCTGCGTATTAGTTTAACAGATTCTGTAACACCCACATACGTTTGTAAATATTAGTGTTAGAGAAGAGATTTTTTTATTATTTGTTTCCTTCAGCTATTCGCAGCATTGGCATCCTGCTTATATTTCCTTCATGCAAGAATTTCGAAGAAATGCGATATTGTATTTGAAAAGTTAGGTTACATTTTTTTTAAAATGTTATGTTTGAAAGCAATTTCTGAAGAAGTAAGATTCTCAAATGCCCCATCACCTCAGAAATAATTGGCACTAAGGGTTGACATTTTTATAAAACATTTGCAACTAACTAGGTTTTTTTTTTTAAGGAAAGAGGTTTTATGTAAGTGGATTAGCTATTTTTTTAAATTTTAAAATTTAAAGTTTTTTAATAAAAAGTTAAGAGCTTCATTTCAAAAAAATCGATTTTCTTTCTAATGAACAGAAGTATTCTATATTCCATCAATTAACATAAAGGTATTGCTGAATATCTTCAAAGTTTTAGCTCATTATGTTAAATAGTTGCTGAGATAATGGGTCAAGCTTTAACAATGGCAAGATAGAGCATTTCCACTCACCTTGTTTGACGGAGGGTACACCGGAAGTTAGATATGAAGAAGATATAAATTTGCGAAGGCAATCCATTCCAGCATTTGTCAACCGAGCGGGTAAACTACAAAATTTCTATTGTAGGATCGACGCAGAACCTATCCAATATGAACCCTCGGGAGCACCTAAGCCAATCTTCTTAGTTAAACTGTTGCTTTCCAATCCAAAGACGTTTTCCTTTCACTATTAACAATAAACCAATGCATTAGTCATTAGAATGCCTGCGCTACGAGATTACAAACTTTTTAGGTTCTATGTTGCTGCATTAGTACAATAAAGACTAACGTTTGCCCTGTAGAATTGTTCCTAGTTACACCGTAAGCGACTCAGCATATCCCTGAAATGATATGTGTCGTGTTATTTATGGACGCTCTTTAACTACTATGGTTCTCAGCGTCCCATTCTGTATTGGCCTCTCTATCAGGCTTGAGGTTATTTTACGTGCCGTAAATCTACGACTCGGGACCAACGGCTTTACTTCCCTTCCGAAGGAAGCCATGCTAAAGATTTTTACGCCTGAAAAAATCCATCGTCCTCCGCCGGGTTTGAACCCGCGACCTTGGGTATGTGAAGTTAGCATTAACCATTATCCCACGGAGAGAGAGAGAGAGAGAGAGAGAGAGAGAGAGAGAGAGAGAGAGAGAAATCTGATGTATTTCAAGATACACATTAGCAGAATTTCTTATTAAGTTAGAAGCTAAAGCAGTTCCGGAGTAAAACAAAAAACACGGACGATTTCCTGATTGAGAAAAGTATAAGCACTTTAAAACTGAAACCAATAACAAAAAATATCTCAGAAATGGCTATCTCTATAATAAAAATGTAGGTGTTGACAAGATCTAGATTTTTTTGTGTAGTAAGTTTTTGTCTGTCTCTTTTGGTTTGCCAGTTATCCAAAATTCACCCAGAATACGGAGGACTTCAGAGGATATTTCCACAGGATATTCAGGATATGCAGTTTATTTTTCGTATAAATATACAGTATTTTAATTGAAGTCGTTAGAAGCATTTTTGAAAAAATTAAAATTTTATAAAGATTTCCAAGTAAAGGGTAGTTTGCGGTGGGGGTACTTTCTTGAAAATCTCAGTGTCGCATCCTTGGAAAATACTGAGCTTAAATTTGGTATTTACACATACATACATACATACATACATACATACATACATACATACATACATACATACATACATACATACATACATACATACATACATACATACATACATACATACATACATACATACATACATACATACATACATACATACATACATACATACATACATACATACATACATACATACATACATACATACATACATACATACATACATACATACATACATACATACATACATACATACATACATACATACATACATACATACATACATACATACATACATACATACATACATACATACATACATACATACATACATACATACATACATACATACATACATACATACATACATACATACATACATACATACATACATACATACATACATACATACATACATACATACATACATACACACACAGACATACATACATACATACATACATACATACATACATACATACACACATACATACATACACATACACACACATACATACATACACAGACATCAAGGACCTTTTTCTAAAATGCCTTTCTAGGATTTAAGGGGTTTCAAAACATTTTTACACTGAAATGTCGGTATTGAGTTATTGGGTGGAATAGAATACCTTCTCTGTCTTCTATGTGCATATACGCTAGAGAAAGTAAATATCTGATGTATTCTATTCACGTGATCTTCTCTAGGCGCTACACAAACAAACTTTCCTTACAAAAGATTACATTGTCAGAATTGGTCTTATTACTCGCTTCTTTGTACGTAAAAGGGAAATAAAGGAATACACTAGGCTAAACCGATAGCCAGATCTTTTAAAAGCGGTCACTAAATGAAAAAATTGCAATTCGTTTGCTAGGAGTAAACAAAAGAGAGACGAGTATCTAGATGTCCCCCATTTGAAAAAAAGTTTAAGTACCTTAAAACTGAAACCAATAACTTGGAATTCTCCAAAATGGTTAACTCTACAGAACAAATGTACATAGTCTTACCATAAATACTGTCACAATGTTTTCAATCAATTTACACAAAGTGGTTTGAAGTTTTAATATACTGATAATATTAGTTACATGTATGTTTGAAGAATCAAACTCACAAATAATTATTCAAAATGACCACCTCTGGCACGCACACAGGCCTTAAGTTTTTGTGGCCACTCATCTATTGAATTACGCAACGTTTCCAGTGGGAAATCTGCTGCTGCCTTCCTAAGAGAACGCTTCAAACTTTCAATATTAAGATGTTTCTTCTTGCAAGTCATTTCTTGAAGCTTAGACCACAATTTGTAGTCCAGGGGGCTCAGGTCCGGACTTACAGAAGGTCAATCTGAGGTCGAAATAAAGTCTGGAACATTAGCCCTGAGTCACTCTTGCACTGGGGCTGAATCTTGTTGGAAGCTACAGTTTTGCCCTGGAAGAGTGTGTTGCTGAGAGGCTTGACCACTCTCTCCAGCACTGTCTCCTGGTGCACTTTGGCCGATGTTTTCACACCTGTTTCGCAGAAGTGGTGCTCTGTGGTTCCTTCGCAGCCCACACCCCACCAAAACATGACGGATGCAGGATGATGGCCCCTCTGGACCCTTGGAGTCTTTTCAGCAGCTTCTTTAGATGATCTGGCAAATACTTGGTTGTTTTGGGCATTGAAAGCCTCCTCAACACTGAATTTTTTTCGGCAGTGAAAAGGATTCTTCTGTGACCATTTGCTGCATAACGCTGCAATAACCGTTTTGATTTAAGAAGCCTCTGGTGCTTCAGCTCACTTGTGAGGAGCTGCCCTTTCTGCCATTTATAGGCGCACAGACCCAGGTTACTGTGCAATGTGACCGACATAGACATTTTAGAAATTTTCAGTTCCTGAGCCATCACTGATTGTCTCCGTACGGGATTTCTTCGGATGCGAGCCGCCACTGCTTTCACCAACTCTGGAGTGCGCACGAACCTCTTGCTTATTTTCAATTTCTGGAGACTTTTGAAGATCTCACCTGGGGATTTGTCTACCTTGTGCAAGGCTACTACATCTACACGATTTTCGTAATCGCCCCATTCCATTGTGGCAACTAACACAAACAACCTTCTTGTTCTGCAGTTGAATTCTCAATGACTCAGCGCTTAATAGCACAACAAAGGAATGTGCAGGCAGGCTGAGGTAGGAAGTACAGCTACTCTCAAAGGATGTGACAGTATTTATGGTAAAACTAAATAACATAAATTGAGTGTTTTAATGAAATCTACATTTTTGTTGTATAAAAAGTTTTTGTCTCTCTTGCAGTTTACCACATATAAAATAGTTATACAAAACTCATCCAGAATAAAGTAGTCCCAGAGGCCATCCCAAAAAATTCAAGATATACATTTTATTTGTCAGATAAAAATCTTTAATATACGATATTTTAGTCAAAGTCGTTTGAGAAAATCAAAACTTTCAAAACGTTTTCTATGTAAAGGGTAGCTGGGGGTAAGAAGAATTTCTTGAAAATCTTCGTGTTGCATCCTTGGAAGATATTGAACTTAAATACCAAGTTTGGTATTTAAGGGTCCTTTCGTTTTTGAGATATGCTGTCCACACGCACACATACACGCATGCACACCTTTTTCCTAATTTTTTTTTATTCAGGGGACCGAAAACGTGTATTTCCGGTGAAATCTCGGTATGGAATTTTTGGGTGCATTACAATACCTTCTCTATACACTATGTACATAGTACGTGTAGAGAAAGTAAAAAAAAAAGTGAAATAAAAACTTATTAGGCCAGTCTTCTGAATACGTGCTTCTTAAGCAATTCTGATGTATGTAATTTAGGCCAAGTATTTAAGCAACATTTCTATGTGAAGTTGAGATATAACTCACCCTCCTGTTATTTGATTTGCTAATGAAAGCGATAAGAAATACAAAATTAATATCTTGGTGAAAGTACGACTACCGTATTCCTGTTTCTACGACCGAGCTCATTTCAGATCGGAATCCTCGAGCAAAGTGCAGCAAACATAAAGGTAATTTTTTTTTTCTTCATCTTTGGTCATATCGGGGGCTTTGCATTAGAAACAACTCGTTGTCTATTGGTTCTTTACGTTGGGTTTAAATCATTTTATTTTCCTCAAATACACACATTCACTCTCACATACATATTTCACGACTCTGTGGGGGATAGGGAATAATTCTGGTTAAAGAAACATTCCCTACCCCAGCCGGGAATCGAACCCGGGATCTCCAGGTGAGAAGACCACTCGACCACAGAGGCAGTCAAAGTAATTTTGTTTCAACTTTACGCTGGCCGAAATAATTCACGATATTAATGTGTATACATCGGTTATAGCAGGCCGTGGCAAACCAATATTATTCTTGTTCTGTGATGTATTCCATTCACACGACTTTCTCTACATTTCTGTAACAAATTATCGTTAAAAAGCATATTCTTCTGTCTACTTTATGATAGTCGAGATAAACACTAGCCGAAACGATCTTATTACTTTGTTCTTGATTAAGTAGAAGGAAAATAAAGGAATACACTAGGCTAAACTGGCAGTCAAATGTTTCAAAATGTGGTTGCTATTGGGTAGAAAACCGCTTCGTTGGTGGACATAGTAGGTATATGGAGAAGGTATTATATAGCACTAAAAAATTCGACACCGAGATTTCACCAGAAATACCTGTTTTAGGAACCTCTGAAACAATTTTTTTTTTAGAAAAACGTCCGTGTGTGTATGTATGTGTGTTTGTGTGTGTGTGTGTGGACAGCATAGCTCAAAAACGAAAGGACCCTTAAATACCAAACTTGGTATTAAAGTTTAATATCTTCCAGGGATGCGACATGAAAATTTTGAGAAAAATCCTCCCTACCCCAAACTAACCTATACTTGGAAAAAAATTCGAAAATTTTGATTTTCTCAAAAATAGATATAACGATCTTGATTAAAATCTCTTATATTTAAGATATTTATATGACAAATAAAATGTATATGTTGAATTTTCTGGGAATAGTCTCTGAAGACCTGTTTATTCTGGATGATTTTCTTTTTTATGAATTTTGTATAATTAGTAAACCGTAAGAGATAAGACAAAAACTTGAAACAGAAAAATGAAGATCTCATTAAAACACACAATTTATGTCATATACATTTTTTTCGTGGAGTTGACCGTTTTCGAGATATACTTTGTTATTGGTTTCAGTTTTAAAATACTAAAAACTTATCCCAAGCGGGAAAGTGTAGAGCAAGTAAAAATGACAAATTTTGAGAATTATGATATTCTTAGAGCTGTAAAAGAAGCAGAATCAAATTTACTACCTGCTTTAACGCTGTGAAATAAATAACAAACTATAATTTTTGGTGAATGGCTCAAATTTAACCTCAAATTTATTTCATATTTCGTTGTTTTTCTTTTAATACCTGAAAATTCTCGTAGAAAAGAAAAACATTGTACGATACGTGATCGTAAAGTTTCATTTTGATTCTCGACTGCGTCTCGTTTCACAATATTCCCGCTCGAATCAAGAAACCTACATATAAATACATTTGATTGTTCCTGAAAGTGGACACCAAATTTCCGTATCATCCTGTATTATGCTGGCAGCGATGGCTAAATGGTTTCCAGAGTGTGATATGATAGCTCACCCCAACAGCATTGCCGCAACGAAATAGCAATTTCACCTCTTTCCTCAAATAATGGAACTAATATTGAAATCCATCGAGTCCAAGTTGAGCACCGGTCATAACTCGCTATAATGGCATGGATTTCAAACACACAAATGTGTTCAGTGTTTGTTGGCTTTTGCAGATAGTGTCATACACTCAAGAGATAGGAAATGGTTGAAATAAGACATTTTGAGGATTTCTTTGTTCCACAAATAAGACACCTAAGGCGCTAGTTTTCGCTTTATCTACTTAAAACATAGTAGTGCAAGTCCTGGTAAATCACTGAGCTTCGGAACACAAATACAACGTTGTTGATATATCATAAAACAGGTTCGTGTTATGAGCCGCAACTTGCGGGGGCGGGGGGGGGTATTAACCTAGTGAGTACTTTGATAACGAAAAAATCTGATGCGCTACTTTCACATTTGCTCTGTTTAGGCTGCAGTAAACTATTCTTGCAAAAGCTTGTCCTGTTTTACTTTCTCTGCACGTACTAAGTACATAGTGTATAGAGAAGATATTGTAATGCACCCAAGAATTCGATACCGTGATTTCACCGGAAATACATGCTTTGTGTGCCCCTTAATAAAAGAAAAAAAAAACTATTTTCAGAGAAAGGTCCGTCTGTGTGTCTGTGAACAGCATATCTTAAAAATCGAAAAGACCCTTGAATACAAAACTTGGTATTTAAGTTTGCTATCTTAAAAGGATGCGACACGAAAATTTTGAACAAAAATCCCCCCACCCCCAACTACCCTTTACATGGAACTTTTTTCGAAAAATGTGATTTTCTCAAAAATGGCTCTAACGATTTTGTTTAACATATCGTATACAAAAGACATTTACCTGAAAAATAAGATGTATATCTTGAATTTTCTGGGAATAGCCTCTGAAGACTACTTTTTATTCTGGATGAATTTTACGGAAGTTTGCATAACTGCTAAACCGTAAGAGAGAGACAAAACTTAGCACACAAAAAAATGTAGAGCACATTAAAACACACAATTTATGTTGTATACACCTTTTGTTGGAGTTGATCTTTTTTTAGATATTCCTTGTTTTTGTTTTCAAGTTCGAAAAACTTAACTTTTCTCATACAGGAATTTGTCAACTCGTGTCCATACCAACAAAGGAACTTCAGTCACATAGCAACCAGCTTTTGACAATCGCTTTAACCTATGCTACTCCCTTATTTCGCTTCTACTTACAAGGAAGCAAGTAATAAGACTATTTCCTATTTTTTTGTCGATTAGCATGAATTAAATAGAAGCATAAGTTTATTAACAATAATTTATTTCAGAGATATAGAGAAAGTCATGTGAATGGAACACATCAGAATTTTTACTTTCTCTACACGTACTAAGTACATAGTGTATAGAGAAGGTATTGTAACCACCCAAGAATTGATACCGTGATTTCACCGGAAATACATGTTTTGTGTGCCCCTAAATAAAAAAAACTATTTTCAGAAAAAGGTCCGTCTGTGTGTCTGTGTGTGTTTCTGTGTGTCTGTGAACAGCATAGCTCAAAAAACGAAAAAACCATTGAATACCACACTTGGTACCCCCACATCCAAATCTACCCTTTACATGGAACTTTTTTCGAAAAATGTGATTTTCTCAAAAATGGCTCTAACGATTTTGTTTAACAAATCGTATATTAAAGATATTTACCTGAAAAATAAGATGCATATCTTGAATTTTCTGGGAACAGCCTCTGAAGACTACTTTATTCTGGATGAATTTTACGGAATTTTGCATAATTGCTAAACCGTAAGAGATGGACAAAAATAACCACACAAAAAATATAGAGCATATTAAAACACACAATTTATGCCGTATACATTCTTTTCGTGGAGTTCGATTGTTTTTTAGATATTCCTTGTTTTTGGTTTCAACTTTGAAAAACTTACACTTTTCTCATACATGAATTTGTCAACTCGTGCCCATATAAACAAAGGACTTCAGTCACATAGCAACCAGCTTTTGACTATCACTTTAACCTATGGCACTCCCTGTTTTCTCTTCTACTTACAAGGAAGCAGGTAATAAGATCATTTCTGCTAATTTTTTTTCTGGATGAGCATGAAGTAAATAGAGGCATTAGCGTTTTAGCAATAATTTGTTGCAGAGATGTGAAAGGAACACATTTATTTCATGCTTATCAATAAGCATTAGTTTTATTGCAATATTATTTTCTTATACAAGAGGAATAAGGAAATGCTATAAGTTAAAGCGATAGTCAAAAAAGCCGTATGGCATTGAAATTGCATACTCTTTGCTTAACCAGGATGAAAAAAATAAAGAATGAGTTCATATTTGAGAAAAATAATAGAAAAGTTAAACATTTAACAAGCAACAACTTGGAAATGACTAGTTCTACAACAAAGAAGTATTTCGAATATAGTGAGTGTTTTGGCGAGATCTACAATTTTGTGTGGTAAAATTTTGTTTATCCCTTAAAATTTACCAGTTTTACAAAAGCCATTCAGAATGAAGAGCACTTCAGAGGCTAATCCCAGAAAATTCAAGATATGCCTTTTATTTGGCGTGTAATATCTCTCTATATAATGTTTTAATAAAACTCGTTAGCCATTTTTAAGAAAATGAACCATTTCGAACATTTTTACATGTGTAATAGTTTATGGTAGGGGATTTTCTTGAAAGTCATTGTGTCGCATTCTTACAAAACGCAGGACCGATTTTTCGTTTTTGAGTTATGTTGTACACGGACACACACACACCGAGCTTTTTATAAAAGTGCTGTAATTTTTAATTCAAGGGACCCTTTAACGTGTATTTCCATTGAAATGTCCGTATCGAATTTTGGGTGAAATTCAATACCTTTTCTACCCATGTAATATGTACGAAGTAGAGAAAGTAAAAGTTTTAGCAAAGACTAAGATGAATATGTAGAACAACTCACAGTTTTGGAAAGTGTAAACGCTATCTTAATTTCGGAATTTGAAGATGAAGAAGATTCGGAATCTAAATGAGTATTGTTGATTAAGTTTTGGTAACTATTTGTGGCAACTAATAACTTCAGAGTATGAATGACGTACACTGACCTTGCAACGCATTCTCGAAGTGGGATGGCAGATCATGTACATAGCACGATGCATCCATGAGGATGTCAACAAACTGTGATGTTAATTCCTTGGGTACACAACAAAACGTAAGGCGAGTGTAAATTAATGCTTTAATAATTATTACTTATATTTGGTGATATACCAATAAAATTTACGCGCATTTACAAAAAAACTACAAATATAAAAATTAAGCACATGCCAAAATTGTATACATTTAATTACTCCAAATGCGGGTACATTTAAAGGACGAGACAAGGTGGCAAACTTGCGTTTATCGCATTATACTAAGCACACGACCTTATTCTCTTCTTGGGACTTCAAGGGCGATAACGTCCTAATAGGCAAAACCTTTTACGGTAGGCAAACCGAAGAACAAACAGGGGGTGTCCTCTCTAGTGGCAAATCTGCATTTTATCTACCAAGAGTGCGGTAGCCTGTTACCTGTGTACTCCCACAATTTTCTTTAACATTTGTGGGGACAGTATACAATTCTGAGATTTAGTTTTAACCATACTTTGGGAATAATCAGATATAGGCATTTCTAAGCAGATGTTTTCAGTGTTCACGTTTAAACCATGGCAAAACACAGAATGTAAACAGAAGCCAAGGGTCACAGAAAAAAACAGTCTGCTACCTGCAAATGCCAATAGACGTAAAGGAATTTGGAGAGGAGGTGGTTTGTTGCCTACGGCGGCCCTGCCGAAATCTATTTCTTTTCGTCTTGGATTTAATGGTTAGGAATTCCTATGCCTTGTAATGATGCAAATCATATCAGTTATAAGTAAAGGGCAGAGCAGCGTATGTTTTACTTTCTCTAGCCCCGTATATACTATGTACATAGTGTGTAGAGAAGTATTGTATTGCACCCAAAATTCGACTCCGAGATTTCGCCGGAAATACATGTTTTAGAACCCTCTGAATAAAAAAAAAGCATTTTCAGGAAAAGGTCCGCGCACGCGTGTTTGTTTGTGTGTGTATGTGTGGTGTGTGTGTGTGTGTGTGTGTGTGAATGGTCAGCATAGCTCAAAAACGAAAGGACAGTTTAATACTAAACTTGGTTTTTAAATTTGGTATCTTCTAAGGATGCGACACGAAGATTTTCAGAAAATCCCCCCACTCCTAAGCTTTACATAAAAAACTTTTTTTTCTTTGTTTTCTTAAAAATGGCTCCATCGATTATGATTAAAATCCCACTTATTAAAGCAATTGCCATCACAAATAAAATGTATATCTTAATTTTCTGGGAATAGCTTCTGAAGACCTGTTTATTCAGGATGAATTTTGCATAACTAATAAACTGTAAGAGATACACAAAAACTTACTACACTTAAAAAAAAAAAAAAAAAAAAAAATAGATCTAGTTAAAACTCACAATTTATGTCATATAAAATTTTTTCATACAGATTATCGTTTTCGAGATATCCTTGTTATTAGTTTCAATCGTAAAGTACTCATAATTTTCTCAGACAGGATGTGTGCGTTTTTCTTTTGTTCTACTCCTGGCCAAACAAAGAAGCGATTTGCAATGACAATCACATAACGACAGCTTTTAAAACATTTGACTATTACTTTAGCATAGCGCATTCCTTTAGTTCCCTTCTACTTGTAAAGAACAAGTAATAAGAACATTCTGCTGTTTATCTCGACTAGCATTGTGTAGAAAGAAGAATAATCTTTTGTAAGAAGTTTGTTTGTAGAACAGCCAGAGAAAGCCACGTGTGTAGCACATCAGATTTTTATTCCTTATACTTTAGTAGACATGGATTTTACTGTTGTTCTACGTAGTGCCTGCATATATGTACAAGATTATACTGCTCTGCGCCCTCTCATGACTTACATTAGATTGCTGCGCGGTGACGTCATTCATCCATCCATCTAAACTGCGTCTTATGTGAAGAGCATACTCCATCGCCTATTTAGATTTGCGGTGACGGAAACAGCAGACTGAAGTTGGGAACGCACGGGGTTCAGTTGACGTCGCAGTTTGTTGTGTGGGAATAGCACTTCCAACTTACAGGTTGTTGAGTAGCTAAATCGACTGTCCTCATTCATAGTTGTAGGAAGTTTCCTTAAGCAGGGTAAGAGCGGCCAGACTTGGCAATACCATGCTTTGCCTGAGCAAAGGTAAGCGCAGAGTGCAACCCATTACTGCATAACACAGAACCACGTCGGTAGCAAGGAAGGCGTTGGAATAACATATTTTTTCTGCTCAAATGTGAGCAAAATTAATTTGTTTTACAACTATATTAATTTTTCTAGCACTGTACGTTTTAATGTACTTATTTAGAAACCGATGGCAGTTCTAGTATACAAACTGTAAATATATTATTAGTTCAAAAAGTTGCACTCAACTAGCACACTGTTACAGTCCAGAGGTATGGAACTGAACTGAATCTGCACGCATGCAGAAGAACTGTCAAGATGGATCTACCAATCCACGAGCATCCTACCTCAAATAAAGATGAAAATGAAAAGAATGCAGTGTTCAGTGTGATATATCGCATACAAGCTGCACTTTTAGATCCCAACAAATGCTATTTGCTTGGTGATGCTGATACGGAATTGATAGCATATTTCAAACAGGCCCCGATCACATCATACGAATGGAATGACTTTTTTTTTGCATTACAAATCTTGTTTGTCGGAACATAGAATGAGTTTTTCATTTGAAAGGTTTGGGACGTACATTATTGTTTTCAGTAATACGGTTGCAGTTGAGCAAAGATTTAGTTTAATTCCTGCTTTGGTTTTTACCTAGTAAGAGTCTTAAGATATTTATTATTTGGATATTATTTTGCAGTTAATCAGTAAATACTACAATCCGTGTTATACTTGCTTAAGTTTTTTCATAATGTACATGTGTAAAGAAGGAAATTAGTCAGGGTCAGCCTTATATATGTAACAATTTTTATATTGTACATAATTAATGATCTAAATAGTTGTGCAATGTCTCAGAAGTCAAGAAATTACTGTTTACTTTATATCAGGTTTGTTTACCTCTCCACTGTGCTTTTATATGTATCATTTGTTTTGATGCGGTGATATGGCCTGTCGCAACTTATATTGCGGAACGACGAACGGTACGAACTTCCTAGCCCTTGCTGCAGGCGGCAGATACAGAAACACAAATAAATAGGGCTCTTCAGTTCATGATTAAACTGCGTCAAAACTGAATGAATAAAAACTAGACTTGTCGCAAGGGTGAAAGGCAAATTAAACAACGTTTTATTGTACTCAGACAATGAATAAAAATTCATGAAAGTACATTTGTCTTATATCTCATTTTTCCGTAACGCAACTATTACTTCATGTGACGTAAAACGAAGTTTCGTAGAAATGAAACTTATTTTAAGTGAAAATGGAGATGTTTTTATTGGATATATTGCGAACGCACCTTGTAATGTGGTACAGTGACATGTAAAGAATTGTAAGGTATTTATATTTATAAGGCATGTCCGGAAAGTAAGTACTAGTTCGAAAATATCTGATGTGATTCATTCACATTACTTTTTCTACATCTCTGTAACAAATTAACAGAAACGGTCTTATTGCTTAGTTCCTTTATAAGTGGAAGGGAAATAAGGGAATACACTAGGCTAAGCCGACAGTCATATGTTTAAAAATGTGGTTGCTATGGGATTGAAATCCGTTTCTTTGCTTGGCCAAGCGTTGACAAGTTCCCGTAAGAGAAAAGTGTAAGCTTTAAAACTGAAATCAATAACAAGGAATATCGGTCAGCTCCACGAAAAAAGTGTATATGACATAAATGGTGTGTTTTATCATAATCTAAACTTTTTGTTTATCTCTTATTGTTTACCAGTTATGCAAAATTCAATAAAAATCATCCAGAATAAAGAACTCTTCTGAGGCTGTTCCCAGAAAATTCAAGATATACGTTTTATTTGACATTTATATATCTTAAGAGATTTTAATCAAAATCGTTAGCGCCATTTCTGAGAGAACCAAAATTTTCAAAATTTTTCCTAAAGTAGGTTGAAGTGGGGGGGATTTTCTTGAAAATCTTCGTGTCGCATCCCTGTAAGATATCAAACTTAAATACCAAGTTTGATATTTAACAGTCTATTCGTTTTTGAGCTATGCTGTCCAAACATAAACACGGACCTTTTTTTTAAAAATGTTTTATTTTGATTCAGGGGGTCCTAAAACATGTATTTCCAGTGAAATCTCGGTATCGATTTTTTTGGGCGGAATTCAATACTTCTTCTATACATAGTACGTAAAAAATCTGATGTGTTCCATTCATATGACTTTCTCTACATATCTGCAACAAGTTAGTTTTAAAAAGCTCATTCTTCTATTTATTTCATGCTAATCGACAAAACATTAGCGGAAATAGTCTTTTCACTTGCTTCCTTGTAAGTATAAGGGAAATAAGGAATAGTCATAGGTTAAAGGGATAGTCAAACAGCTGGTTGCTATGTGACTGAAGTTCCCTTGTTTGTATGGACAGGAATTGCCAAATTCCTGTATGAGAAAAGATGAAATTTTTCGAACCTGAAAACAAAAACAAGGAATATCTAAAAAACGCTCAACTCCACGAAAAGTCTATACAACATATATTGTGTGTTTTAATGTGCTCTACATTTTTTGTGAGGTAAGTTTTTGTCTATCTCTTATGGTTTAGCAGTTAGGCAAAATTCCATAAAATTCACTCAGAATAAAGTACTCTTCAGGGGCTATTCCCAGAAAATTCAAAATATACATTTTTTTTGCCAGGTAAATATCTTTAATATACGATACTTTAATTAAAGTCGTTAGAGCCATTTTTTAGAAAATCAACATTTTCGAAAAAAGTTCCATGTAAAGGGTAGTTTAGGGTGGGGGGACTTTTCTCAAAATCTCCGAGTCGCATCCCTAGACTTTTCGTTTTTGAGTTATTGTGTTCACAGACACACGGGCACACACACGGACTTTTCTCTGAAAATACTTTTTTTGGATACAGGGGACCCTAAAACATATATTTCCGGTGAAATCTCGGTATTGATTTTTTTGGTGGAGTGCAATACCTTCTCTATACACTATGTACATAGTACGTGTAGAGAAAGTAAAAAGGGATAAACTATTTGTTTTCCAACATTTATTTGTACATGAAAGAGCAATCATTAACCTATTTTCCTTTATAGTTGTTGCTACCATTTTCAGGCAATTGCCATTACGCGGAATCAAATTTTGTATGCCCCCTTCAAAGAACCCAATCAAGATAGTCACCACTGAACACCGTGTTTTGTAGAAACATATCACAAGCATTCTGATTTGAACCGTGTGTTTTCAACGAATTGCCTAACCCACTTTACCAGCAGTCAGTCTGTCATTACATTTTTACCGTAAACCTCTAACATTGTTAGAGATTGTCTAAGGTTAACATTGAATTTAGGCTGACTTAACATTGCTTGCATTCAAAAACCGTATTAGGGAACGCACTTCACAGTTGGCGAGCTTAAAACAATCACTAACGATCAACGCTGTAATGGCGTCAGTGGACAGACTGAGACACTAGCGCTGCAGTGGCGATAGAATGAAATGGAACTTACTTTCCGGACACGCCTCGTAATTGCAAAAAAATTGTAACAATATCTATTTTGCGGTATGTGCATCAGCCGTGGAAAATGACAGTTAAAACATGTTAGGCAATTAGTTTCCGTACTTGATATGCTCTGGAAAGCCTGAGCGTTTACTTTATGCCCTCCTGCCATTGGATGCTGACTTATCGAGGTAAGGATTATCTGCCATTACACGGAACTAAGAGCACAGTTTTGGAACCGCACCGACATCTGATCATTAGGCACACCGACTGATGAATAACATTAGATACAGTTGGACATCTCACAGAAGTCTTATGGAGTGTTCAAATCAACAGTGAGTAGATGAGAATAATGAGTAAAAGAAGATACGTTCCTAATTAAAAGAATATCCGTCAAGTCATGCCGAGAAAGAAGAATGGAAAACTGTAAATTAATTAAATAGCAGTGTCACTAACTGCAAGTCAAAATTCTACAAGTTGTAAATCTTTATTTTAAATTGTTACTTTACATACGGCTGTCAGATTCGTTCTTAATTATTGTTACCATGACTCATAACTTTGGACTGGCTTGCGTAGTTTTATAGGAGAAACAAAAATAACTCCTTCGAAGCTTCTAATGAAATTTCGCTTACTTTTTAGCGCTCCAAACTGGAAGTATCTTCACTTTTGCAACATTAAATAAGTTCGTTGCGCTATATATTGTTTATATTATGTTTCAAGGTTACAGAATTTTACAATGATTAATAAGGCAAATCAGACAATAAATTCAACGTTTTAATAGTTTTCTCACAGAAATCGTGAGCATGACAGCAGTTGGATAGGGAGAGTCAAAACTGAAAAGTTCAATGACATAGCGTGGATTTGAACGACAGATCTCCCTGTATCTAGCCGGTTGCTCTACCACAGAGCTACCATGGCAACATGCCGGCATAGCATTGAATTTCTCAACTAACTCGCATATTTCCCGGTAAACCACAAGGTGATCTCAAATTGTTTTGAGATGAAAATGAAATGGACTTTTATTTATGGACGCTCTTTAACTGCTGTGGTTCTCAGTGTCCCATTCTATATTGGGCGTGAAAGACCGCTTAATTTTTCTCAGAGGCCTCTCTATCAGCCTTGAGGTTCTTTTAAGTACCGTAAATCACGGTACCAACGGCTTTACTTCCCTTCCGAAGAAAGTAATACTAAGGATTTTTATGCCCGGAAAAATCCATCGTCCTCCACCGGGTTTGAACCCGCGATCTTGGGTACATGAAGTCGGCATGGTAACCATTACACCACAGAGATTATTTTGAGATGACAACCCCAATGCGAGTCATAACTATGAAACCTGGGTCTTAAAATATTTACAGCATTTTAAGTCGCCATTGGGGTTGTCATTTCAAAGTAATTTGCGATCACCTTGTGGTTTACCTGGAAACTATGAGTCAGTTGAGAAATTCAATGCTGTGCTGGCATATTGCCATGGTAGCTCAGTGGTAGAGCAACTGACTAGAGACCTGGAGACACGTAGTTCAAATCCCGGTTATGACAATGAATTTTTCAGTCTGACTACCTATCTAATAGTGTTACTGTTTGCTGTTTTTTATTTACTAAATACGTATATGCAAGTAAGATAGCCTATT
The DNA here is from genome assembly GCA_030762935.1 of Hymenopus coronatus. NCBI lineage: Eukaryota > Metazoa > Arthropoda > Insecta > Mantodea > Hymenopodidae > Hymenopus > Hymenopus coronatus. The sequence continues at coordinate 168,494,683 of CM060881.1, read as the reverse complement.
CCTTAATCTCTTTTATTACATTTAAAGAAATATACTTAGCTCATTCTATTTCTCTATATTGTTAACTTAAAGGTATACACATTTTTTCCACATATTACTTAAGAAAACACGTAAACTTTTTAAAATTACACAAAATCTTAAGTTTAATTTGTTTTTCTGTTTGTGTTTTCAAGTAGTGTTTCTCTGTTTTAGTTCCCTGCAACACTCCTGAAATGCAGCACTGGAATTATGTCTAGGAATTGAATACTCCCACTAATACATCATTGCGCATTCTACCTTCATCAGCCGCTGTGTTACCCCTCATTTTACTACCCATGGGAAAGAGAAATGTATATGGATATATTAAATAGAGAACAAAGGGAGCGTATTGCTTGTGTAGAGACTAAAGAGTATGAGAAACAACAGAATCAATGCCCAATATGTAGTGAAAGGAAAATATGGAACATATAGTTTATGACTGTAAAGGGACAGAGCTTTGGAGGAAACAGTGTATAAATGGTAATTGGCTGAAAATGGACAGAAAGATAAGCCTTAATCAAACTTTTTAGTAAGGATAGCAAAGAGGTAGGCGAGTATTTGGCTAAAGTAAAAAAGAAATGGGTGTGGTCCGCAAAAAGACAAGTAGATGAAACATAGGTTTATAGGTTGTTTTAAGAAATGGTGAGCATGACTGTTGTACACTTTATTATTATTATTAAATATACATTTTTGTTTGTTTGTAGCTTAACATCCTTTAACCTGGTTGGTCATATCAGACAAGACTGAAATTGGTAAATGATCTCAAATGATCTCGGGTCCATGGAGCTTAAAGTTGCTCGACATTTTTCCTATCAGGATAAGGGAAAACCCGGGAAAAAAAAAAAAAAAAAAACATATCCAGGTAACTCACCCTAAGCTAGATTGGAACTCACGACCTGTTGAATGTGAGGCAGACACGCTACCACCACACTACCCAGGCGGGCCATTATTATTATTATTGTTATTATTATTATTGTCATAATCTTTATGACTACAATAAATGTGCTAGATTATAAGAAAATCTTGGTTAGAAATATGGCGAAAAAATAGCCCGGTCTGATGTATAGCCATATTCCTTGCTTGGATGCTTAGTACAAATAAATAAATAAATAAACTTATATTGTTTGATTTAAATGCATGCTTTAAAGAGGAATCTTCGGTTTATACAGACCAAAGTTTTCCACAATAATTTTAAATTGAATGCTTAGGTAACTTCTTATATAGTACAAGGATCACATCCAGATTTCTTTTTACTTTCTCTATACGTACTATGTACATAGTGTATAGAGAGTGTATTGCACTCCACCAAAAAATTCGATACGGAGATTTCACCGGAAATATATGTTTTAGGGTCCCCTTGATCTAAAAAAATCATTTTCGGAAAAAGGTCCATGTGTGTGTGTCTGTGAACACGATAACTCAAAAACGAAAAGTAGCTAAAATACCAAACTTGGTATTTAAGTTTAGTATCTTCCAGGGATGCGACACGAAGATTTTGAGAAATATCCCCCCACTCCCAACTACCCTTTACATGGAACTTTTTTCGAAATTTTTGATTTTCTCAAAAATGGCTCTAACGATTTTGATAAAAATTTCGTATATTAAAGATATTTACCTGACAAATAAAATGTATATTTTGAATTTTCTGGGAATAGCCTCTGAAGAGTAGATTATTCTGGATGAATTTTACTAAATTTTGAATAACTGCTAAACCGTAAAAGATGGACAAAAACTTACTGCACAAAAAATGTAGAGCACGTTAAAACACACAATTTATGTTATATACATCTTTTTCGTGGAGTTCGTCGTTTTTGTGACATTTCTTACTTTTGGTTTCTGCTATGAAAAACTTATACATTTCTCATACAGGAAGTTGTCAACTGCTCTCCATACAAACAAAGGAACTTCAGTGACATAGCAACCAACTTTTGATTATCTCTTTAACCCATGGTACTCCCTTATTTCACCTCTACTTACAAGGAAGCAAGTAATATAGCTATTTCTGCTAATGTTTTACTGATTAGCATGAAGTAAATAGAAGTATAAGCTTTTTAGGGATAATTTGTTACAAGGATATAGAGAAAGGCATGTGAATGGTACACATCAGATTTTTTGCAGATTTTCTCTGCAAGTTATTTGAAAATGAGTACCAGACTTGATAAAACGGTTCGCTATGCTCTTTGCAAGTAATAGAATTCTGATTTCTGAATTCCGGCAATCTCTGATGGTAGGAGACTTTATCAAGATGTACAGACCCCAATTTTCACCTCTTTTCCGGCCAACATTAATGGGATTCCTTTATTCTGAATAGATATTAGACTGCTTAGTAATTATTTCGAGTTTTTAAGCCAGATGAACCTTTTAAAATACTCACAAGGAAAGGATATATCTCGCCAGTCGCAGGGCAGATTCCTATTACACAATTGCAGGTAACCTTTAGAGATCTTCATTCTCTTGATGTGCACCTTCATCTGAATCCCCGATGTAAACAATCGTGGAGGCTTCATCACCGCTGTCTTCATTTTCCTCACAAATGACCACTAGTATCATTTAATAGGTTTATCGTAAAGTGATGTGGCTGTTTGAGAAATGCGACATAAGTTACTATACGTTAACTAACGAAGTCATCGTCATAATTTATGACACGCAAAATTAAAGTAACTGTGGAAATATATGACTAAATAGCATAACTTGATATAACTATAAACTTAACAATATCAAAAATCGCTAAAGCTTAGGAGTATAATGGGCAGTAAAGTTACAAATGGGAAAGTCAAGATACTTCCCGGCATACAGAAGTGGTGAAGAAGTTGCCGGTAGTTCAGGCGGAGCTTTCCAAATTATTTTGTAATATATACTTTTTTAATTTCTCCATACGCACTATGTACATAGTGTATAGAGAAGGTATTGCACTCCACCCAAAAATTCGATACCAAGATATCACCGGAAATATATGTTTTAGGGTCCCCAATATCCAAAAAAAGCATTTTCACAAAAAGGTACGTGTGTGTGTGTGTGTGTGTGTGTGTGTGTGTGTCCGTGTGCCTGTGAACACGATAACTCAAAAACGAAAAGTCGGTAAAATACCAAACTTGGTATTTAAGTTTAGTATCTTCCAGGGATGCAACACGAAGATTTTGAGAAAAATTCCCCCACCCCCAACTACCCTTTACATGGAACTTTTTTCGAAAATTTTGATTTTCTCAAAAATGGCCCTAACGATTTTGCTTAAAATTTCGTATATTAAACATATCTACCTGACAAATAAAATGTATATCTTGAATTTTCTGGGAATAGCCTCTGAATGGTAGTTTATTCTGGATGAATTTTACTGAATTTTGAATAACTGCTAAACTGTAAGAGATGGACAAAAACTTACTCCACGAAAAATGTAGGGCACGTTAAAACACACAATTTATGTTTTATACATTTTTTTCGTAAGTTCGTCGTTTTTGAGGCATTCCTTATTTTTGATTTCTGCTTTGAAAAACTTATGCTTTTCTCATTACAGGAACTTGTCAACTCCTATCCATATAAACAAAGGAAGTTCATTGACATAGCGACCAGCTTTTGACTTTCACTTTAACCTATGGTAGTCCCTTATTTCGCTTCTACTTACAAGGTAGTAAGTAATAAGACTATTTCTGCTCATTTTTTCTGATTAGCATAAAGTAAATAGAAGTATAAGCTTTTTAAGAATAATTTGTTGCAGGGATATAGAGAAAGTCATGTGAATGATACACATCAGATTTTTTACTTTCTCTTTACGCACTATGTACATAGTGTATAGAGAAGGTATTGCACTCCACCCAAAAATTCGATACCGAGATTTCATCGGAAATATATGTTTTAGGGTTCCCAATATCCAAAAAGAAAAACATTTTCACAAAAAGGTACGTGTGTGTGTGTGTGTGTGTCAGTGTGTCCGTGTGTCTGTGAACACGATAACTCAAAAACGAAAAGTCGGTAAAATACCAAACTTGGTATTTAAGTTTAGTATCTTCCAGGGATGCGACACGAAGATTTTGAGAAAAATCCCCCACCCCAAGCTACCCTTTACATGGAACTTTTTTCGAAAATTTTGATTTTCTCAAAAATGGCTCTAACGGTTTTGATTAAAATACCGTATATTAAAGATATTTACCTGACAAATAAAATGTATATCTTGAATTTTCTGGGAATAGCCTCTGAAGAGTAGTTTATTCTGGATGAATTTTACTGAATTTTGAATAACTGCTAAACAGTAAGAGATGGGCAAAAAGTTACTTCACAAAAAATGTAGAGCACGTTAAAACACACAATTTAGGTTATATACATTTTTTTCGTGAGTTCGTCGTTTTTGAGATATTCCTTGTTTTTGTTTTCAGGGTCGAAAATCTTAACTTTTCTCATACAGGAATTTGTCAACTCATATCCACACAAACAAAGGAACTTTAGTGACATAGAAACCAGCTTTTGGCTTTCACTTTAACCTATGGTACTCCCTTATTTCGCTTCTACTTACAATAAAGCAAGCAGTAAGACTATTTCTACTAATTTTTTCTGATTAGCATAAAGTAAATAGAAGTATAATCTTTTTAAGAATAATTTCCTTTAACTTCGATACTCATAACAGGGGCTTTGGCTTGTGAAACAAGTATTACTGTAGGTTTACAATATTAGGCTAATCATTTTTTTTTTACTTTCTCTACACATACTATGAATAGAATTTTTGGGTGGAATACAATACCTTCCATATCTACTATGTACACTGTACATACGGGGCTAGAGAAAGTAATGAAATATAGTAATAAATACAATATCGCTAGAGAAATAAAGCTATTCTCAACATTGTTGACGCATTTCTCACATCCTGTGTCAGTGCCGAGGATTACAATGTGTATGAAGATTCGATTAGGTTTCAATCAATAAACCGTAATTTATATTCAAATTATTCCAATATACCCTACTGACAAATTAACGACCACCTTAATGCATTTCGATACCCGAAGAACCAACTACAATATCCGCATACTGGTAAATGCGACCTCTGTCTGTCTCACCTGTTTCTTCATTCTATACACGTAACTGCCGAAATTTAATCAAACTTACTTTTTTAATTTCTCTACAGAGAAGGTATTGCAATGCACCCAAAAATTCGATACCGAGATTTCACCTGAAATACAAGTTTTGGGTCTCACTGAATCCAAAAGACAACAATACATTTTTGGAAAAACGTCCGTGTGTGCCCGCGCGTGCGCGTGTGTGGGAGGCAGTGAACAGCATAGCTCCAAAAATGAGAAGTTCGTTAAATACCAAACTTGATATATAAGTTCGATATCTTCCAAGGATGTGACATGCAAAATAAAATGTATTTCTTGGATTTTCTAGGAATATCCTGAAAACCACTTTATTCTGGATGAATTTTACGGAATTTTGCATAACTGCTAAACCGTGAGAGATGGACAAAAATTTATCACACAAAAAATGCAGAGAACGTTGAAACACACAATTTATGTTACATACATATTTTTTCGTGAAGTTGATCGTTTTTGAGATATTCCTTGTGTTTGGTTTCACCTTTAAAATACTTATTTTCTCATACAGGAATTTGTCAACTCCTGTCCATACAAACAAAGGAACTTCAGTCACATAGCAACTAGCTTTTGACTATCACTTTAACCTATGGTACTCCCTTATTTCGCTTCTACCTATAAGGAAGCAAGTAATAAGACTATTTCTGCTATTTTTTTTTTTCTCAATTAGCATTAATTAATAGAAGAATAAGATTTTTAAGAATAATTTATTCCATAGATGTAGAGAAAGTCAATGGAACACATCAGATTTTTTTTTAAAACAGCGCTTCACTTTATTGCTTGCCGGAGCGGACCGGATTTAGTGAGCGCACAGTGGCCTAACCACATGGGTACTGGGGCTTACACACCCCGAAAGGTTTGGGAACCTGCCTGCATTCATCTGACATGAAATCCACTGGATTCTGTGGTTCCTTCTCACTTAGTCTCAGAGAGAAAGAGAGAGAGAGAAAGAGAAGGTACAGTCCCTTTTGTAAACTGAAACCACTTTTTCGCTGACCAACAAAACAAAATTGAGGCAGCCAACAAAGCACAGTTTGGAGAAAAAAGAAGACACTATTTGTCTTTCTGTTTCTTTGGTAAGCTGACTTCTTTATACTGTAATGTTTGTTATTGTGTAGAATATTTAATTCAGATATGAATAATTCTAATGAAAAATGGTTACATAGCATGTAAATAAAGTAAATAACAATTTATATATCACTTTTATGAGCCCTTTTTACACAGTCACCATATTCATGATACAATACTTAAATACATTGTTTCATATTAATACTCTAATTTTAATACATAAGATTGAATTTGTGGACAAATTATGTGTCTACAATATATCAGTATTGTCAGAGAAAAACAATTTCAGTTCAGTGTTGGATTATTAACATTGAGAATAATAACAAAAGGCGCTGCTTCATTTTCTGTTCAATCTTGGTTTATTAACATTGAGAATAATAACAAAAGGCCCTGCTTCATTTTCTGTTCAGTCTTGGTTTATTAACATTGAGAATAATAACAAAAGGCCCTGCTTCATTTTCTGTTCAGTGTTGGTTTATCAACATTGAGAATAATAACAAAAGGCCCTTCCTCATTTTCTGTTCAGTGTTGGTTTATTAACAATGAGAACAATAACAAAAGGCCCTTCCTCATTTTCTGTTCAGTGTTGGTTTATTAACATTGAGAATACTAACCAAAGGACTTTCCTCATTTTCTGTTCAGTCTTGGTTTATTAACATTGAGAATACTAACAAAAGGACTTTCCTCATTTTCTGTTCAGTGTTGGTTTATTAACATTGAGAATAATAACCAAAGGACTTTCCTCATTTTCTGTTCAGTCTTGGTTTATTAACATTGAGAATAATAACCAAAGGACTTTCCTTATTTTCTGTTCAGTCTTGGTTTATTAACATTGAGAATAATAACAAAAGGCTCTACCCCATTTTCTGTTCAGTCTTGGTCTATTAACATTGAGAATAATAACAAAAGGCCCTTCCTCATTTTCTGTTCAGTCTTGGTCTATTAACATTGAGAATAACAACAAAAGGCCCTTCCTCATTTTCTGTTCAGTCTTGGTTTATTAACATTGTCTGAGAATAATATCTTTATTTTTTGGTTTCTCATCCTCTCAATAAACTCAACATCATCTTTAGACACATATTTGTATCCTACCTTCCCTGTGAATGAGACATCGTGAGCACCTTTGACTTTTACTTCCTCATGATGCTTTTGTTTTGTTGATGAAAAATATTTTGGTAAAGCTATACGAGAGTACCATCATATAAATATATATTTAAGAATTGAAGCTTACCTTATAATCCACTTCAGAGCATCAAGGAGCATATATGTTTTCGTCTCGTAGAATTGGAATATCCCACCCTGTAAATACTCTTTCTTAAATAGAAAATTCACGAAAATGATCATGGTGGGGGAAGATTTAACAGCTGTTACTAGGCGGGAAGTAAGTATTTATGGTCTAGAAACAATGAAATGTGTATGCTACCAACGTACATAAACTCACCAAACAAGAAAGAAAATAAAGTCACCAACACTCACCCATTAACAATGGAGTGCTAAGGCTCAGTTGGTGAAACCGGTGGAAATTATTAAAACCAAAGGATAGGAAAGTCAGTTTATTGATACACACTAATCTAAACCTAAGGCACCTAATGCTTCCTTCGCTCGCATGCTTTGGTTGGAACAATCGAACTGATTAAAACCAAAGTAGACGAAAACTAAGTAGTTTATTTAATACACTGACCCAAACCTAGGCCAGCGCATGCTCGCTCCGCTCGCATGCTTTGGTAACACCAATAACAATTATTAAAACCAAAGTACATGCAAATCAGTATATTTACACACACACTAACCTAAACCTAACACAGCGACGCTCGCTCCGCTCGCATGCTTTGGTGATACCACTGAAAATTACTAAAAACAAGTTACACGAAAATCACGTATTTACACAACAATAATGGATTCAGAATTCTAAAAACACAGAATCACTTTTAGAAACGGCAGGATGGCACATCGCGGTATTTTTTGTAAAAATGCTGTATATCATCGTCATGATGTAAAGAAAACCAACTCATGCCTTAAAATAAATTATAAAGAGACTCTAGTGATCTAATAACAAACCATCAATGATGGTTCCACAATCGTTTAATGGCTAGTGATAAGCAGTTTTCAAATATTGGTAGTTCTGAATTTTGCAACATGAACGTCAATTATGAACGATTTAGACATCACCTGTCTGATAGCTAGTAAAACCACAGAAGTTGTTGTAAAAAAGTTAAGCAAACGAATACTTTTGGTATATTTTAATGTAAATCGCACTTTGTTGAAACCTAAACTCCAAAAATAAACAATATATGTTTTTAAAAGTTAGTAACACAATGTTACGGTGAGTAAAATGAAAAAACTAATACCTAAATAGCTTTAGTAGTAGTTTAAGCGGTGGAACCAAGATATAGTAATAATAATATTCATCGAAATTCTTAGGCTTTCACGGCCGGTGTCAATACTGGCTGGAGTATAATCCGGGCTTGTGGGCCGTGGTCTACTGGGCTCCTCCTTCTTCCCAGACGTTTCGTCTGCGACTACGGTAGACATCTTCGGTGGCAGCGGCGAGGTCGAAGTGCTCTAGTGGACGTTTCAACTGCGACTGTGCTGGTTGACCAGAACAATTCGCAGGCTGAGGGCAGCCCGAGGTGTGATAGACGTGTCCCTGTTCTCGGAGAGAACTTAACCACGTTCTGACGGGATTGTGGGTTTTTGCATAATGGCGGGTGAGTGTTGGAGTTGTGGAGTGACGGGAGGAGGCAAGTGTTGCCCCTCGGCGGTTGCCTATGATGGTGCAACGACACTTGTGCACCGCTGGTGTGTGTTTATCAAAATGTTTGTTTTGAGGTTTTAATTTTGAATCCAAGCAACTCTTGAAGGATTATAAGGAGCTTAGCCGTAGCAGCTGTTGGAGGTGCTCCTTCGTTACCGGGGATGCCCGCTGTGCTGGTTGCACTGTGGACCGTGTGGTGATTGGTTCGGGTTGGCGGTGGGCTGGACTTCTGTCGGCGGAGTGCTGTGCACTGCTGGTGTCTGATTGGCTCGTTTGGAGCTCTTGATTTTGACTTTGGTTAGTGCCGTTTGCCATATTCTGTTCAGTTTAAGGCCTTCTTCTTTGCGATTGATGTTATTTCTACAGCAGCACCAGTAACACTTTCATCACACTCATTACCATTATTTTCACTTATTTTAATTACATAAAACACGCCAACATTAACCAACTTTAGCTTGCTAGCTTCTTAAGAACACAAGAACAGAAGCTAGAAACAATATAGCTTGCACAGCTAACTTCAAACAGGTGTACCAATACTACTATTTAACATATCCTGCTGAGATTTTCACCCACAACACAAAACATAATGGCGGACAAACTCACGCATTCCCATAAATTGGGCCCAGGTCTACCACCGCCCATACGGACGATATTCAGCAATATTAACCATAATTCCCTAGAGCCGATATCACGCCGCTGATTCTGACAAAGATAGTCGTTTGACTCTAAATGTCATCATTTAGCCGCAGCCATTACTAAAAAGCACTTTATCACTTTGCGTGTAAATACGTTGGCTTTCAGTTCCTAGCGTGACACTTGCTGCTGTTGAAGGTCATGTGGTAAACAATAACAACATATTATCTACTTCTATAATGTACGAGGGTCGGCTGATAAGTCCCGGGCCTCGCACAGATATGGCGTCACTAGGCCAGTTAGACGGTAGCATCGTATAGTTTAACCCTAGACTAGCTTGTATCCATAGTTACAGGTCAATAGCTGGTTTAGTTTTCAACTGAAAGCATTCCTCAAGAAAATGGAGGATTTGGAAAAACGAGCAGTATTTAAATACTTCAATTTGAAAGGCTTAACGCCTAAAGAAGTCAAGGAGGAAATGCACAGTACATTGAAAGCCTCTGCCCCTTCATATTCAATGATTAAAAGGTGGATTGCAGAGTTGAAAATGGGACTTACGAGCAATAGTGTTGAGCCTCGCTCTAGAAGTGACGACTCCAGAGATCATTGAAAACAAAACAAAAATCATTGTTTAGTACTAGAAGACCGCAGATTAAATTTGTTGAGATAGCAGAGACTGTAAACATTCAAAAGAACATGGAAGGAATATTTTAAGTAATATGTTGGGCTTTCACAAGGTCTGTACAAGATGGGTGCCGCGTCTGTCGACACCTGATCAAAAGTTGCAAACAAAAGCTGTTTCAGTTAAGAATGTGGAGCTCTACCGTATAAATCCAAGTGAATTTTTGAGACGGCTTATTACCATGGATGAAACCTGGATACATCACTACACTCCAGAAAGTAAATCACAGTAAAAACAGTGGATTGGGCCATGTGAGCCAACTCCAAAAAAGGCAAAGTCAATTTTGTCAGCTAACAAGAGTGTTTTTGGGATGCACAGGGAATTACTTTTATTGATTAATTGGAAAAGGGTAAAGGTATCACTGGTGCCTACCAATCCAGCTTACTGCAACGTTTGAGTGATGAAATGAAATGAAAAGAAAGGGAAAAAAAAAAAAAAAAAAAACTTGTTTCATCGCAATGCTCCGGCCCATCTTTCAGGCATTACAATGGGGAAAATGTGCTAATTAAAGTTGGAATTATTGAACATCCAGCCTGTTCGCAATCTAGCACCCAGTGACTACCAACTGTTCCCAAACCTCAAAAAAAATGTCTTGGAGGACGAAAATTTCACAGCAACGAGGAGGTCATTGATGCAGTAAACAGTAATTTTGGGGACCTTGATAAATCGGTACTACAGAGATGGTTTATTTAAATTAGAACACCGATATGACATGCTACTGTGTCAAGAAAGTTCCGGGAATTTGCCAATAAAACACAAAAAATGGATTATTCATCCAATTTTATTTTATCGCCTTCAAAGTAGGCCCCTTCTGAAATTATACATTTATGCCAACGAATAATCCAATCATCAAAACATTTTTGTAGGCACTTTTAGGAATCGATGTCAATTGTCGCCGCAAATTTTCCTTTATGTCTTCTATCGACTGAAAACGGGTGCCTCGAAGTAGTAACTTGAGTTTTGGAAAGAGAAAGAAATCAGCAGGAGCCAGATCAAGTGAATACGGTGGTTGTTCAATGAAATTTGTTGAGTTTTTGGCCAGAAATTCGTTCACAATAATAGCCTTGTGAGCTGGTGCGTTATCGTGGTGCAGAATCCATGGGTTGTCGTTCCACAAATCTGGCCTTTTTCGCCGTATTTGTTCTCTCAAACGCCACATAACGCTCAGATAATAGTCGTTATATACCATCTGACCTTCTCGCAAGAACTCCGAGTGCACGACACCGCGATAATCGAAAAAAACTGTCAACATGGCCTTCAGTTTTGATCGAGTTTGACGTGCCCTTTTAGGTTTCAGTTGGAAGGCGCCATTCGGAAGCTTGTTGACTGGTTTGAGTTTCAAACTCGTAAACCCACGTCTCATCACCAGTTACAATGCGTTTCATGAATGTGGGGTCGGAACTGGCTCGTTCTGGCATGTTTTCAGCAATTCTTACGCGATTGAGTTTTTGTAGAAAATTACTAACCGAGCTGCAACGCATGTCATGCCCAAACAATCGTTTAAAATGGTACGAATCGATTCGAGAGACACAAAAAGTTCTGCGGCAATTCCTTTCACACCTAAATGACGATTTTCAGACACCATTTTCTTCACTTTAGCGATGTTCAGTTCAATTGAAACCGTTGATGGTGAGGCAAATCTGCCACCACATCTCGACCACTTTTGAATGCACAGTACCACTTATATGCATGTGTTTTCGATAAAGTTGATTCACCGTAAGCCCTCTGTAACATTTTCAGCGATTCGGCACACGAAATACCATTTGCAATGCAAAATTTGACACAGATTCTTTGTTCAATATTTGTATCCATTGTAAAATCGCAAATCACCTTTGAGATGAACTAACAAAATGGCGTAGTGTAAACAAACTAGATGACAGATGACGATCAAACTCCGCGTGGCTATAGAGGAAAGCTGTACCAACTTAGCGATAACAATAATTTTGAATCCCCTTTTAAACAAGATTTTTAAATTATCAATTCCCGGTACTTTCTTGAACAGAAGGTATGTATTAGGCTTTCTGGAGATTATGTTGAGAAATAAAGCAAAAAAAAAAATTTATTTTTAATATTGTTTTCATTGAGAGGCCCGGGACTTATCAGCCGACTCTACTAATTAGTGAGTAAAATTTTATTTAATGCAGGGTTTAGCACAGCATCTTTCCTGTGCATTGAGCAACCTGCGGGGTCTTCAAGAGCGCCACTTCGACGCCTACCACGCTAGTCTTATGGATAATCTTGCCAGGATGGAAACCGTTCTCTCCTCAAAACATGCACCTGACCCTGCAAGAGTCAAGATGGAGAGAAATGAAACGAGAGTGAATGAACAAAACAATTCGTGCTATGTAAAAACACCATCCATCATCGCCTAACGCAGTAAAAATCAGCAAACGTCCTTATCCAAAATGGCCGGTCCCCTTGGGTTTGAAACCGCGACTTAATGACGTTATGCCTTAAATATCCGTCTCAAAGCATTATTTTACGTATGCATACTTAAGAAGCAATTTGTTAAAAAGCTTATGCTAATCGATAAAACATTAGCAGAAATAGTCTGACTACTTGCTTCCTTGTAAGTAGAAGCGAAATAAGGGAGTACCATACGTTAAAGTGACAGTCAAAAGCTGGTTGCTATGTGACTGAAGTTCTTTTGTTTGTATGGACAGTAGTTGACAAATTCCTGAATGAAAAAGTATAAGTTTTTCAAAGCTGATACCAAAAACAAAGAATATCTCAAAAACGATCAACTCCAAGAATAAAATGTATGTCATATAAATTGCGTGTTTTAACGTGCTCTATATATTCTGTTTGGTAATTTTTGTTCATATCTTACGGTTGAACAGTCATGCAAAATTCGGTAAAATTCATCCAGAATAAAGTGGTCTACAGAGGCTATTCCCAGAAAATTCAAGATATGTTTACATTTTATTTGTCAGGTAAATATCTTTCATATACGATATTTTATTCAAAATAGTTAAGAGCCAATTTTAAGAAAATCTAAATTTTCGAAAAATTTTCCATTTAAAGGATAGTTGAGGGTGGGGTGATTTTCTTGAAAATTTTCGTGTCGCATCCTTGCAAGATACCAAACTTAAATACCAAGTTTGTAATTCAGCGGTGTTTTAGTTTTTGAGCTATGCTGTTCACAGACACACAGACAGACACATTCGGATCTTTTTCTAAAAATGCTTTTTTGGATTCAGGGGAACCAAAACATGTATTTCCAGTGAAAACTCGGTATTAATATTTTGGGTGGAATGCAATACCTTCTCTGTACACTATCTACGTGGTACGTGTAGAGAAAGTAAAAATCTGATGTGTTACACTCACATGACTTTCTCTAGCTACTCTACAAACAAACTTCTTACAAAAAACAGTTCTTCTTTCAACACCACGCTAATCGAGATAAACATTAGCACAATTTTAGTACTTAGTTCCTTATAAGTAGAGTGGAACTAAAGGAATGCACTAGGCTAAAGAGATAGTCAAATGTTTTAAGCTATCGTTATGCGATTGTCATTGCAAGTCGCTTCTTTGCTTGGCTAGGAGTAGAACAAAAGAAAAACGGACACTCCCCGTCTAAGAAAAGTAGTATAAGTACTTCACAACTGAAACTAATAACAAGAAATACCTTGAAAACGGTAAGAAGATCCACGAAAAAAATGTATATAACATAACTTTTGTATTTTAACATCAACATTTTTTGTGTAGCAAGTTTTTGTCTATCTCTTACGGTTTACTAGTTAATGCCAAATTAACCAAAATTCATCCAGAATAAACAGGTCTTTAGAAGGGTTTCCCAGAAAATTCATGATAAACATTTTATTTGTGATACAAATGGCTAATATGTGGTATTTTAATCAAAATCATTAGAGCCATTTTCAATCAAAACAAAATTTTCGAAAATTTTTCCATGTAAAGGGTAGTTAGGGGTGGGGGGGCCTTATCTTGAAAATCTTCGTGTCGTATCCTTGGAAGATTTTAACGGACTTTTCGTTTATGAGCTATGCTGTCCACAGACACATACGGACCTGTTTCTGAAAATGTTTTTTTTTGGACTCAGGGGGTCCTAAAACATGTATTTCCGGTGAAATCTCAACATCAAATTTTTGGAGTGAAATAGAATACTTCTATATCCCTATATGCATTGTACATACGGGGCTAGAGAAAGTAAATATTACCAGATACAGTAAAGAAAAACAGTTGGGAAAAACTGCATTTACCATTTAATAACCTTATTTCGCACTTAAGGCCATATCATGACCTACTCTGTCCATGTTCCAAAATCAACCGGTCTAGACAAGACAGAATTTGACAGTTTAATATAGTCGTGGACAAAGGAACGTCATTTTAAAACATCAACAGACACAAGCTGATTATTAGATAATGTAAGTGAAGACTGATGGCTCCAAGGAGTTGGGGCGGCGGATATTACAACAAAAGCAAGGATGATACATCCCTCTAAGCTTACCTTATCAAGCATTTACTCTCAGCCAAAGGAGATTATGGAACACCTCAGCTGACAAGGTAATCGATTCGACTGGGATCGCATCCGGACCAACCGGAGAGAAATCGATGAGAAGTAATGAGGCCGCGGTGTACCGCCATTAGTTGCCCCATATATCCGTTTCTGTTTTCTAAGCCTCAGCAGTATGGACATTTCTCATCTTTTTACTTTCTCTACACGTACTATGTACATAGTATATAGAGAAGGTATTGTAATGCACCCAAAAATTCCATACAGAGATTTCACCGGAAATATATGTTTTGGAACCCCCTAAAATACTAGAAAAAAGCATTTTTAGGTAAATGTCCGCGCGTGTGTATTGGTGTGGACAGCATAGCTCAAAAACGAAAAGTCCGTTAAATACCAAACTTGGTATTTAAGTTCAATATCTTCTAAGGATGCGGCACGAAGATGTTCAAAAAATCCCTCCACCTCCACCATGGAAACAATTTAGAAAATTACGAAAATCTCGAACGATGTTGATTGAAATATCGTATATTTACATGGCAAATAAAATTTATCTTGAATTTTCTGGGAATAGCCTCTATTCTGGGTGAATTTTACGGCATTTTGTATAACTGGCAAACAGAGATAGACAAAATTTTACATAACAGAAATTGCAGAGCTCCCTAAACACACAATTTATGTTATTTTCATTTTTTTCGTGGAGTGGATCATTTTTGAGCTATTCCTTGCTATTGGTTTCAGCTTTAAAAAAACATACGTTTCTCATACGGAAATTTGTTTCTATTGTTTCAGGAGTTGGCAAAGGAACTTCAGTCACATAACAATCAGCTTTTGACTATCACTTTAACCTATGGTATTCCCTTATTTCCCTTCTACTTACTCTTCAGCTATGAACACTAAGATTCCTCCATCGAGATACCAGTTTACACTTTTTTTAACGCCCGCTTACTTGTGGCACCGCAGGCGATGACACTGGTGATACATGGGAAGATGGAGCACCCGTGAAATGCGATGGCGGGGGAACCCGGAGAAAACACGCCCTTGCGCCGCTTTGTCCACCACTAATCTCACATGTGGTCCCTTGGGGATCGAACCCGGGCCGTCTACGTGAGAGGCGAGTGGTCTAACCACTCGGCCACGGCGCGGCCCCTGGTTTACAATAATACGATTTGAAATATGTAGCCAACTGCAAAAACAATGTGTTAATGGTTAATACCTCATCAAAACAAATTAATCCTTTTAGTTTTGAAAACTTATACCACTATAATAAGGGGACAAGATTGTCTGAACATACGGAAATTACATCTTCAGCGAGTTGAATTACCACTGCTCTTAAAGTATTCAATTGTTTTTCCAGAAATTTGGAACTTTTTTCGAAAATTTTGATTTTCTAAAAAATGGCTCTAACGGTTTTGATTAAAATATCGTATATTTAAGATATTTACCCGACAAATAAAATGTATATTTTGAATTTTCTGGGAATAACCTCTGAAGACTACTTTATTCTAAATGAATTTTCCGGAATTTTGTATAACTGCTAAACCGTAAGAGATAGAGAAAAACTTACCACACAAAAAATGTAGAGCACATTAAAACACACAAATTATGTTGTATATATATTTTTTTCTTGGAGTTGATCGTTTTTGAGATATTCTTTGCTATTGATTTCAGCTTTAAAAAACTTATAGTTTTCTGATACAGGACTTTGTTAACTCCTGTCCAAACAAACAAAGGAACTTCAGTCACACAGCAATCAGCTTTTGACTATCACTTTAACCTATGGTACTTATTTATTCCGCTTCTGCTTACAAGGTAGCAAGTAATAAGACTATTTCTGCTAAGTTTTTCTCGATTAGCCTGAAGTAAATAGAAGTATCAGCTTTTTAAGAACACTTTGTTCCAGAGATGTAGAGAAAGTTTTTAAAGTTAATATTTAAGGTGTGGCGGAGAAAAAGAAGTCTTCTCTTAAGGGAATATCCACATTCCGTAAATACTGAAGTTCAACTCCCCTAACAACATTGTGGAATGCATGCTATTCAGAAAATCTGTGTTCCAAAGAGACCACTGATCCGTGATACTGGCCTGCGTTCCACTTGTTAAAATCCGTTAAACAATAACCCTTAGCCGGTAGCCGTCCTCTCAGACTCAAAGCTTATTAGAAACTCTCTCTCTCTCTGCGCATTTGATAACAAAACACTGATGTGCTCCACATGTCTGTAACACGTTATTGTTAATAAGCTTATTTTATCTACTGCATGCAAAAACATTAGCAGAAACGATTCTATTACTTTGTTGCTTATAAGTAGAAGGGAATACACTAGGCCAAACCGACACTCAAATGTTTTAAAATGGGGTTGCTATGGGATTGAAATCCGATTCTTAGCGTGGCCAGGTGTTGACAAGTTCCCGAATGAGAAAAGTACCTATAAGTATTTTAAAATTGAAATCAATAACAAGGAATATCCTAAAGTCGGTCAACACCAAAAAAAGTATATAATGTAAATGAGCTCTACATTTTTGTAGTAAGTTTTTGTCCATCTCTTACCATATATCAGTTATGCAAAATGCATTCAGAATTAAGATATCTTCAGAGGCTATTCCTAGAAAATTCAAGATATACGTTTTATTGTCATGCAAATATCTTTAATATACGATATTTTAATCAAAATCGTAGGAGCCAGTTTTCACAAAATCAAAATGTTCTAAAAAAGTTCCATGTAAAGGGTAGTTGGGGGTGGGGGGATTGTCTTGAAAACCTTCGTGTCGCATCCTTGGAAGATATCAAACTTAAATACCAAGTTTGGTATTCAACGGTCTTTTCGTTTTTGAGCTATGCTGTCCACAGACACACAAACGGACGATTTTCTGAAAATGCTTTTTTTGGATTCAGGGGGACCCAAAACATATTTCCGGTGAAATCTTGGTATCGAATTTTGGGTGGAATGGAATACCTTTTCTATACACTATCCACATAGTACGTGTAGAGAAAGTAAACATGTAAATGACGTTTTATTTATGGACGCTCTTTAACTGCTGTGGTTCTCAGCGTCCCATTCTAAATTGGGCGTGAAAGACCGTTTAATTTTTCTCAGAGGCCTCTCTATCAGGCTTGAGGTTCTTTTACGTGCCGTAAATCTACGACACGGGACCAACGGCTTTACTTCCCTTCCGAAGAAAGCCATGCTGAGGATTTTTACGCCCGAAAAAATCCATCATCTTCTGCTGGGTTTTAAAACTGAAATAAATAACAAGGAATACCTTCAAAACGACCACACCAAGAAACAAATGCATATAACATAATTGTGTTTTAACATGTATTTCCGGTGAAATCTCGGTATCGAATTTTTTTGTATATTACTAGGTATATCATCTCTATGCACTATGTATATAGTACGTGTAGAGAAAGTTGCAATATAATAATTCTCTGCTTTTTGTCTCTGGCTTTAATACACTGGCATAATGGCTGCGTTATTTAGTTTGGTACTGACGAACTATTAAAGCAGAACGTGCAGTTTGCATTTGTCAACCGGTCAAATGTCCCTCATTACCCTCAATTGACCGGTAATGTAGATGACACTGGCATAGGTACAGTCCAGGAACCTGAGGAAATCTTAGCTCCAAAGGAACAGAAAGGCTAGTTTCTGTGGCAGCGAAGTAAGAACATAGCAATGATATGCACAATTGAGTACTTCAGGTAACTAAGTTCCAACCATGTTCATAATTCCACGGCATATACCGTTATACAGGCTGAGTCAATAAATAATGCCTTCTATTTTTTTTTTCTTCTAACTTGCAAGAAAATTAAACATTGGTTACACAGCATTGAGGATTAAATTATCACTTTTCAATGTAATCCCCATCAACATCACAGTTTTAGTCTACCTCTTAACAAGGGCTTGCATTCCTGTGTTGTAAAATGCAGTCTTGCTTCCGAAGCCATTGACGAACAGATTTTTTCACGGCCTCTGCATCTGGAAAGTGAATCCTGCAATGAGCTTCCTTATTCCTCCAAATTGAAGCACTGCAAATGTTTTCGTGTCTCCTTATTCTGCTCGGGTAACCACTGCGAACACACATTTGAGTATCCCAGTTCTTGAATAATTGTCATTACACTGCCTTTATTGTGAGACGTAATGCAACACAATTCATCCGTTGTTATCTACTGGTCCGCTTAAATGATATCATCCACTCGCTCAGTGTTGCATAGAGTCACTGCAGTCACCGGTCTACATCAGCCAACATGTAGGCCCTTCAACTCCATTACAATGACGAACCCATCTTCTGACATCCACTGTTGCATCACCATACACCTTTGTGAGCCTTTCATAGTTGTGAAACACCTTCCACATTCAAGAGTTCAATGCTGTCTAATACGAACATCAATGTCAGCCATTCTGCAACAGGAAGCAGTGCGGCCACTGGTAGGCGTTTGAAGTTGCTACTTGAGAAGGATTATCGCCCAGGTGAATAAGCGCATAACCAATATTTGTAATTGATTAAATTGTTTAGGTTAATTAGTAAGTAAGATATCATGTATTTATTGTATATTGGATGTTCAGAGAGATTGTTCCTGGAAAGCGTTTCTAACTTCAACCCGAGAGTTCTCAAGCGACGAATTCAGTTGTTTACGCTATTTCTTTGTATATTGCAAGAGGGGAAAGATGCTATTGTGTGGTCACGTCTCCGCAAGAGAGAGTGAAGGTGACATATAAACCGGGGAACCACGACGAAATGTAGGTCAAGAATCACGTGAAAGATGTATTGACCAATTACAATTAATCACGTCACGGCAAAAGCGCACCCCAAGCTACTTTCGGCGCAAAAAATGGGCCCATAAAATCACAAGTTGAGGGATTTGCGCGTGGGTAGAATTTGCTATAAATGTAGAGTATTCGCCGCAATTTTCACGCAGTTGGAATGTAACTACACGCAGAATCTGTGATGCTCGAAACAAGAATCCTCTAAAATATAGTAAAGTTATTACAGTGATTCACACAGTTGAAATAAATGTCACGCGTAACCTGCGACGCCGTAAACAAGGAAGCCACGGCGGAAATTTAAAGTGTTTACAATTATTCTGCACGTAACAATTGCACTCGTCGCCGCGTAAAGGTTAGTTACCTTTATGCACGTTACGCCCTTGTTCGAGGAAAATTATCGGAACTCAATCGCGCCAGGAACATTCTCAGGAACGCTTGTAAAGGAGAAATAAACCCTGACTGAACGAAAAGTGCCGACGTTATTATAAGTTAACTTCCGTTCACACTCTGGAGATCACCGTAGCTAAACACCAGAGCTAAATATTAATAGGTCTTAATTACTCGTCGCTGAGTTCACCAATAGCCGAGGAGCGTCGAGAATCGACTTTAGCAGCTGCAACGCCGGAGAAAGGACCAGTCGTCGCTGCGCAGCCCAGCACCACCATGTACGTCCACCATCTCCATACACCTATATACTGCAGTGGAGTGGAGAAGAAGGTTTGAGGAATTGTGAAAAACTTAGATTTTTTACATAACTTACTTAGTTCAGGAAAAAAAGGAGGCATACCCTTATTGACTGTCTCTGGTATTGTTATACTCAAGTTCTAAAATAAAATGCGTTCTTTTATATGCATTTTAGTGATTTTTAAACTCAAATAACCGTTTCGAATATAGTGACCGGGATTACCCGCTTATGTGACACCACTTAGAATTTCGTATCATTAAGGTAAGAAATAATGTCTTAAATAAAGCTCTTGTTTGCATACTTTAGATAAAGAACCAAACTAACGATTGACATAAAAATCAGACTTTTAAACTTGTACTCTAAGCCGTTCAAAGCAACTTTACTTAAGTGACCGCCAATACTCGTCCCCCTCATATTAATGATATTGAATTGCGGTTAAAGCACATAAGAACGCTGAATACGTTTAAAGCAGATCTGATAGCACATCCCGGCTAGGTCAGGACTGGAGATGTGAAAGCCGGAACAGACTTAAGGCCTAATCCCTGCAGGAGAGTGGTACAATAGCCTCATCATCACAGCAACATGCTCTCTTGTCTAGCTTAATGCTGTAGATGGTACCTGCCACGATCATATCCCATAAATTAGTAGCTCAGTTTCACAGCAAAAGAAAAGAAAGAAGGACATTTCGACACGGTATCATACTTTAGGGCCCGAGTCATGAACTACTTCTAAATTTCGGCATAGAAAATGTAATAGTTGTGCCCATGTTCATCACTCTTTAACTCTAACAAGTGCCGTAAATAGCAACACTTTTAGAGCACTTTTTGCACATGTAGTGTTCAAAATTAATTGTTGTGCTTCGGTGCCCTCTAAAAAATCTGATGTGTTCCATTCACATGACTTTCTCTACATCTCTGAATCAAATTATTATTAAAAAGGTTATGCTTCTATATATTTACTTCAAGCTAATCGAGAAAAAAATAGCAGAAATAGTCTTATTACATGCTTCCTTGTAAGTAGAAGGGAAATAAGGGAGTATCATAAGTTAAAGTGATAGTCAAAAGCTGGTTGCTATGTGACTGAAGCTCCTTTGTTTGTATGGACAGGAGTTCACAATTTCCTGTATGAGAAAAGTATGTTTTTTAAAGCTGAAACCAAAAGCAAGGAATATCTCAAAAAAAGAAAAAATCCAAGAAAGATATTTATACAACATAAATTGTGTGTTTTAACGTGCTCTAAATTTCTTGTGTGGTAAGTTTTTGTCCATCTCTTACGATTTAGCAGTTATACAAAATTCTGTAAAATTCATCCAGAATAAAGTAGTCTTCAGAAGCTATTCCCAAAAAATTGAAGATATACATTTTATTTGTCAGGTAAATATCTTTAATATACGATATTTTAATCGAAGTCGTTAGAGCTATTTTTTAAAAAAAATCAAACATTTCGAAAAAAGATCCATGTTTAGAGTAGTATGGGGTGGGAGATTTTTCTGAAAACCTTCGTGTCGAATCCCTGGAAGATATTAAACTTAAATACCAAGTTTGGTATTTTACCGACTTTTCGTTTTTGAGTTATCGTGTTCACAGACACACGGACACACACAACACACACGGACCTTTTTCTGAAAATGCTTTTCTTGGATACAGGGGATTCTAAAACATATGTTTCCGGTGAAATAGCGGTATCGAATTTTTGGGTGGAGTGCAATACCTTCTCTATACACTATGTGCATAGTACGTGTAGAGAAAGTAATAAAACGAGTATACTGAGAATGTTTGCGTGTGCAGAGAAACACATAACCCAATGCCACATTTATACAGGATTGTATACTCAGAAATGTCATGCATGTAACGTTTAAAATTAATTTCTGTTTTTCAGTGCCATTCTAATCTTAGGTGCATTGTACTATCAAATACATACTAAAGTTACAATTAATTTAATTTTTTTACAATTTAAAGTTACAACATGCCAAAGATTTATACAAATATATATTCCAAAAGTCCTATAAATCCCAAATTGAATATATTAGGTCGTATAGAATACTAATATACTGAAGCATAGAACCTAATTTTAACTTTTTAGAACCTAAAAATCCGGGGATTGGTTATTACATAGTTAACAGATGTGATGCAATTGGCTGTTAAATTTCAACTTTTCTCGTTTTTATACCCACAATTTCGTCAACGAAAGATTAATATGCAAAAGATGAAATGTCCAATTTCAAAGTGTTACACATAAAATGAGTAAGAAAAAGAATCTAACTGCATAGGTTATAGCCTTGAGAATTATTCAGCTGGAAGCATATATATGGGCAATTTGTGTGTGAAGTACTCTAAAGGTTTTGCTATTTACACCAATAATTATAATTAACAAAGTGACGAATATGAGCAGAACTATGGCAATTTTTATGAAGAAAATTAAAAAAAAAAAATCCGGAGTTATCTGTGCTGAAAGAGATAAAAATATGGCAATTTATAAAACGTACGTAAGCTTTTTACAATACTGAAGTAAAAAGAATTAGGGAATTCGGTTAGAACCACATCAAAGAATAAAACAAGGTTGGTCATCCATCTATTGTTTGCATTTAATCCTTAGACATCCTAAAATGTACCAAATACCTGTATTTCATGTGTGCGTTAAAATATTGGAGAACCCAACTAGGCTTTTTCAAGTAAAAATCAAATGTATTACACTCACATGACTTTCTCCAGCTATTTTCTTACAATAGATTATTCTTCATTCTACCCAATGCTAAACAATAAACGAGGTAAACAATAGCAAAATGTTCTTATTACTTAGTTCCCTATAAGTAGAAGGGAACTAAAGGAATGTGTTATGCTAAAGTGCTGGTCAAATGTTTTAAAAGTTATCGTTATGCGTTTGTCATTGCAAATCGCTCCTTTGCTTAGCCAAGAGTAAAAACAAAAGAAAAACGGACCTTCCTGTCTGAGAAAAATATAATTACTTTATAATTAAAAGCAATAATAAGGAATATCTCGAAAACGGTAAACTCTATTAAAAATGCATTTGACAGAAATTGTGTATTTTAACAAGATTTATATTTTTTGTGGTGTAAGTTTTTGTCTATCTCTTACGCTTTGCTAATTATGAAAAATTCATTCAGAATCAATGAAGAAGCTATTCCCAGAAAATTCAAGATATATACTTTATTTGTGATGGAAATGGCTTTAAAATTTTGCATTTTAATCAAAATCGTTAGACCCATTTTTAAGAAAACCAAAATTTTCGAAAAAATTTCAATGTAGTTAGGGGTGGGAAGATTTTCATGAAAATCTTCGTGTCGCATCCTTGGAACATACCAAATTAAATACCAAGTTTCGTATTTAACAGTTGTTTCGTTTTTGAGCTATGAGGTGCCTACACACACACACGGACATTTTTCTAAATATGCTTTTTCGATTCAGGAGGTCCTAAAACACATTTCCAGTGAAATATCAGTTTCGAATTCTTGGGTAGCATACAATACCTTCTCTGTCCACTATGTATATTGTAGATACGGCACTAGAGAAAGTAAAAACAGGTCAATGAGGAACTGGCGTGAGCGACCTTCGTTTTGCCTCCTCTCAATGACCGCGACGCGTTCACTGTCTCCACTGATAAGTATTTTATTGTTACCAAAAATTTGATACTGAGATTTCACCGGAAATACAAGTTTTGAGACAACGCTCTGTATATGTGGACAGCATAACTCAAAATGTCAAATAGTAACCTTGGTATTTAAGTTTGGTATCTTCTAAGGATGTTACAAGACTCTCAGATGAATCCCCCCCCCCAAGCTACTCTTTAGATGGAAAAAGATTGGAAATTTTCGATTTTATAAAAACTCTCCAAGAATTTTGATTAAAAACCGTATATTAAACATGTTTACATAGCAAAAAAGTCTGATGTGTTCCATTCACATGACTTTCTCTACATCTCTGCAGCAAATTATTGTTAAAAAGCTTATGATCTATTTACTACTTTTTAATTGAGAAAAAGTTAGCAGAAATACTCTTATTACTTGCTTCCTTGTAAATAGAAGCGAAATAAGGGAGTACCATAGGTTAAAGTGATAGTCAAAAGCTGGTTGCTATGTGACTGAAGTTCCTTTGTTTGTATGGACACGAGTTCACAAAGTCCTGTATGAGAAAGTTTTTTAAAGCTGAAACCAGTAACAAGGAATATCTCAAAAACGATCAACTCCACGAAAAAAAAATGTATATAACATAAATTGCGTGTTTTAACATGCTCTACATTTTTTGTGTGGTAAGTTTTTATCCATCTCCTACGGTTTAGCAGTTATGCAAAACTCCGTAAAACTCATCCAGAATAAAGTATTCTTTAGAGGCTATTCCCAGAAAATTCAAGATGTACATTTTATTTGTCAGGTAAATATCTTTAATATACGATATTTTAATCAAAATCGTTAGAGCCATTTTTGAGAAAATCAAAATTACCGAAAGAAGTTCCATGTAAAGGGTAGTTTGTGGTGGGGGGATTTTCTTGAAAATCTTCTTGTCGCATCCTGGAAGATAGCAAACTTTAATATCAAGTTTAGTAATTAACCATCTTTTCGTTTTGAGCTATGCTGCCCACAGACACACACACGGACATTTTTCTAAAAAGGTTTTTTTTTTTTTTGGATTCAGGGGGACCCAAAACATGTATTTCCGGCGAAATCTCGGTGTCGAATTTTTGGGTGCATTACAATACCTTCTTTATCCACTATGTACATAGTACGTGTAGAGAAATTAAATAGATCAAAGTTTACGATCAAGACTTGCACATAGAAGTAACATTTATATCTATGTCGCCATCCGTGGAGTAATGGTTACCATGCTGACTTCATATACCCAAGGTCGCGGGTTCAAACCCGGCGGAGGACGATGGATTTTTTCGGGTGTAAAAATCCTTAGCATGGCTTCCTTCGGAAGGGAAGTAAAGCCGTTGGTCCCGTGTCGTAGATTTACGGCACGTAAAAGAACCTCAAGCCTGATTGAGAGGCCTCTGAGCAAAATTAAGCGATCTTTCACGCCCAATATATAGAATGGGACGCTGAGAACCACAGCAGTTAAAGAGCGTCCATAAATAACACGCCATTTACATTTTTTACATTTATATTTATCAATACAAAGGAACAATCATTTCATGACTAAAGCCATGGCCCACTGTGTCTATTCAGATTCATTTTTATCAATACACTCTACTCGGTTCAAGTGAATACGGAGATAGAAATAAACGACATTAAACAGAAGCATTTTTCTGAAAATAAGCAAAGTTATAAACTGTTTCATACACATATAACTAGAGAATCAGTTCAAGAGTAATTAAATATTCCCCACTTTAAGTTTATGAGCCGTAAGAAAATTAAATACATTAATTGTAAAAGCTTATTCTTCTATCTATATCTTGCTAATCGAGATAAACAGCAGCAGAAATGGTCTTCATTACTTGCTACTTTGTAAGTAGAAGGTTAAATGAAAAAGTACAGTAGGCTAATACGATAATAAAATATTTTAAAAGCTGGTTACCAGGTGATTGAAACCCGTTTCTTTGCATGGCCAGTAGATTGCAAATTCCCTTATGAGAAGTAGTTTAAAACTGAAACCAATAACAAAGAATATCTTGGAAATGGTCTACTCAATAAAATAATAATAATAATAATAATTATAATAATAATTATAATAATAAAATTATATGGCATATATTGCGTGTTTTAATGAGATCTATATTTTTTATGTAGTAAGTTTTTTTTTCTATCTCTTAGGTGCAAAATTCAGCTAAATTCATCCAAAATAGGTAGGTCTTCAGAGGCTATTCCCAGAAATTGAAGACATACATGTTATTTGTTATGAAAATATCTTCAATACAGGGTACTTTAATCAAAATAATGTTTGATAAAATAAAATTTGTCGAAATGTTTATATGCAAAGGGTAGTTTAAGGTGGGAGGATCTTTTTCAAAATATTCGTGTCGTATTATACCGACTTTTCGTTTTAAAGCTATCGTGTTCATAGACACACGGGCACTTATACAGACATAGATCTTTTTCTAAAAATGTTTATGCAGGGGACCTTAAAACGTGTATTTGCGGAGAAATCTCGGTCTCGAATTTTTGGGTGGGGTGCAACACCTTCCATTGCTTGCATTATGTAGAGAAAAAATTAAACTAAATTTAGAGTAACATTCGTTTTAAACGAATTGGAAGTCGGATGAAAACAGCTAAGCTAACCAGCAATGACGAATATCTAGTTTTTTTTCTTCTTCCGAATCTATTTTAGGAAGCTACTTCACGTCTACAATTTGTCAAAAATTAGCTCATGAAGGATTTAAATAAATCCACAAGCACGAATCATGTGCTAGAGAATCTAAACATAACTATCCCAAGAATGTCACTTCTGAATCATCGTGTTTACTTTCTCTACACGTACTATTTACATGTGTATAGAGAAGGTATTGTATTCCACCCAAAAATTCGATACCGAGATTTCACCAGAAATATATGTTTTGGGTCCCCCTGAATAAAAAAAAAGAGGCAGTGTGTGTGTGTGTGTCAGTGGGCAGCATAGCTCAAAAACAAAAAGATCGTTAAATACCAAACTTGGTATTTAAGTTCGATGTCTTCCAAGGATGCGACATGATTTTCAAAGCCCCTCCCACCGCAAAATATCCTTTACATGGAAAAAGTTTAGAAAATTTTGTTTCTCTCAAAAATGGCTCCAACGATTTTGATTAAAATCTCTTATACTTAAGATATTTACATGCCAAATAAAATGTATATCTTGAGTTTTCTGTGAATAACCTCTAAAGACCTCTTTATTCGGGATGATTTTTATTGAACTTTGCATAACTGGTAAACCGTAAGAGATAAACAAAAACTTAGTATACAAAAAATGTAGATCAGGATAAAACACATAATTTATGTTATATGTATACATTTTTTTCGTGTAGTTGATCGTTTTTAGAGATATTCCTTATTATTGGTTTCAGCTTTACTTTTCTCATACAGGAATTTGTCAACTCCTGTCCATATAAACAAGGGAACTTCAGTCACATAGCAACCAGCTTTTGACTATCACTTTAATCTATGGTACTCCCTTATTTCACTTGTACTTACAAGGAAGCAAGTAATAAGACTAATTCTGCTATTTTTTTCTCGATTAGTACGAAGTAAATAGAAGCATAGGTTTTTTAACAATAATTTGACACTGTCGTTTGCTCTACGAAGAGGCTACATTACAACTCGGACCAAGTGTGTTGTCACGAAAAGGAGAGAAAGAGCGCAAGTCGAATTTCCCGGGGCGGTTCAACCATCACAATCGTATTCAAGAAAACCTCTTCAGAGTCACCAAATAAATTGCATTTGTACGCTCTGAGTAGGGAAATGGGGATTGTTACCAGTCTCGATGGCTTAACTGCTCTCTCTCTCCCCCTCCCTCTCTCTCACGACTATTCTTTACAGTACACGTAGAAGTCTGATGCGGTTTGTAAACAGATTTGCCGGACATCAATTTTAATTGTGGCCCACGAACTGAATAGAAATATAAATAAACATCCACTTTAATTTCTGTTCTTTACGTGAGACAAAAAAACTATTGAGTTTTTCTTTCATTGGCTCAGATGCCCCCAATGAGAATGCACAGCCACTGATGTAAGGAGTCACTTAACATTGCAACATATAAGAAAAACTGATGTGTTACATTCACATGACTTTCTCTAGCTGCTCTATAAATAAACTTCTTACAAAAGATTCTTCTTTCCACACAATGCTAATCGATATAAACATTAGGAGAATGTTATTATTACTTAGTTCCGTATAAGTAGAAGACAACTAAAGGAATGCGCTTAGCTAAAGTGGTAGTCAAATGTTTTAAAAGCTGACGTTATGCAATTGTCATTGCATTTTTTTTTTTTTTTTTTTTTTTGTAACTTATGGTCCTTTAACCTGGTTGGTCATATCGGACGATGAATGAAATTCATGAAATGATACTCAATAGATATGGGGGTCCATAGTGCGGAAATTTACTAGACATTCGTCTTCTCAGAATTACGGAAAACCCCGAAAAAAACCTTATACAGGTAGCTCACACTAGGCGAGATTGGAACTCACGACCTGTTGAAATGTGTGGCAGATACGCTACTATCACTCTACCCAGGCGAGCAATTCGCTTCTTTGCTTTGCCAGGAGAAGAACAAAAGAAAAACAGACACTTCCTGTTTAAGAAAAGTATAAGTACTTTACAACTGAAACCAATAACAAGGAATATCTCGAAAACGAAAAAAATTGTATATGACATAAATTGTGTAATTGAACGAGATCTACATTTTTTGTTTCGTAAGTTTTTATCTATCTCTTACGGTTTACTAGTTACGCAAAATTCATCCAGGTCTTAAGAAGCTATTCCCAGAAAATTCAAGATATACATGCTATTTGTCAGGTAAATGTCTTTAATATACAATATTTTAATCAAAATTGTTAAGCCATTTTTTCCATGTAAAGGGTAGTTGGGATTGGGGGGATTTTCTTGAAAATCCTCGTGATGTATCCTTGGAAGATACTGAACCTAAATACCAAGTTTGGTGCTTAACGGACTTTTCGTTTTTGGGCTATACTGTCTACAGACATTTTTCTGAAAATTCAGGGTGTCCCAAAACTTGTGTTTCCAGTGAAATCTCGGTATCGAATTTTTGAGTGGAGTGTAATACCTTCACTATGTACATAGTACGTGTAGAGAAAGTAATAATGTATGTAAACAAACAGAAGATACCCACCATTGTAATGATACAGAAGAGACGTGGGTTTATGTTCCATGTCTTTATACACGTGTATTTAGAACTTTTCTGCGTGTCATGCCTTGCCAACAGCAGTGTTGACCTTTAGTTGAAAAAGAAACAAAGAACAATCTTCTTCACACTGCCAAAACATCAAAATGTACCCATGGCAAAATATATCTTTTGTTATCTGCTTGCAATCTCCATTAGCTAAAATAAGAAACCAGTCCAATTCTTTTGAATTTTTAGCTAAAGCCCATATATCTTGAGGGAAGTATAGTGAAAAGTTCGGGAAATTTTATTATATTGGATTAATTGTTTTTTCACACAAGCCGTGTGTAGGACAGTCTGACTCTTCCTATCCAACTCCTGTACTACAAACGGCTTGTGTGAAAAAACAATGAATCCAATACCAATTGATCATAATAGTTGGCTATACTATAAATCCTGGGACTTAACAACATTGTAAGTCGCCAATGGGGTTGTTATCTCAAAATAAAATGAGATCACCTTGTGGTTTACCGGGAAACATTTTTTCGGGCATAAAAATCCTTAGCATGGCTTCCTTCGGAAGCGAAGTAAAGCCGTTGGTCCCGTGTCATAGATTTACGGCACGTAAAAGAACCTCAAGCCTGATAGAGAGGCCTCTGAGCAAAATTAAACGGTTTTTCACTCCCAGAATAGAATGGGACGCTGAGAACCAGAGCAGTTAAAGAGCGTCCATAACACGCCATTTCCATTTGCTATGCCGGCATATTGCCAAGGTAGCTCAGTGGAAGAGCAATCGGCTATCAGTCGTTCAAATCCCGGCTATGGCGTTGAATTTTTCAGTCTGACTCTACCTAACCAATTTTATTATATCTTCCATTATTCAGGTGTTTGCTCTTATTTGCTCTCTTACCTTTTAGGCAAAGTTATGTGGCCCCATTTTGTATCACACAATCTCATAACAAGATTTAGATCTAGAAAAGCGAGAAAAACGCTACGTGTGCTAAATTCGATCGAAGGGGTATGCTCGAAATGATATTTGCTGACAGGGATGGATGGCCTTGTTTGATTTATTGACGTTTCAAATTATGTACATTCCGAGTTCAGTATACCTTTGTTTACAAAATGTAGCTAGTTTGGGAATTTGTTTGTATATACTGATGATGAATTGGTTAAACCCTGAACAAGTCAATGACTTTTTTTATTAATTCATAGCATAATGTATCCATAATTCTTTTGTAATTCGGTCCAATTTGTCGATAGCGTCTCTACTTTAGGTATTTCCCTTTGGTTATTATACTGTGCAAGGAGGACTTGGTTTTTATTCATTTTGAGATGCTAATATTTATCTGTTATAACGTAATTATTTGCACCGTCATTATTTCAATTATTTTTCATAAATATAGTATTATTAATGTATGCCTGGCTGCCGGCGCTTACATAAAACACATATGAGATGTCCAGTAGTAAAATGTTAAGACAGCTTATTCCTATATGAGGACAACCTAATACTTGGTATTTATTTTCCGTGTATAGGAACAATAGAATGCGTTAGGCACCAAAGATATGCATGACAGCACGTGAGCTTGATTTTCTATTGCTCCGAAAGCCGTACAGAACTCCTATTTGGGACTAAGTTATGATCCAAAGGAGACAGAGAGAAAGAATCCATACAGTAAACAAGGGGCAAAGGACGTGTTTTGTGTGACACTAATTTGAATGGCGTTCTTTATTAGTTTCTGTAATTACTTTCGATCTCTACATTTCTGTAACAAATTATTGTTAAAAAGCTTACTCTTCTATTTACTTCATGCTAATCGAGAAAAAAAATAGCAGAAATAGTCGTATTACTTGCATCCTTGTACGTAGAACCGAAATAAGGAAGTGCCATAGGTTAAAGTGATAGTCAAAAGCTGGTTGCTATGTGCCTGAAGTTTCTTTGTTTGTGTGGACAGGAGTTGACAAATTCCTGTATAAGAAAAGTATACATTTTTTAAAGCTGAAACCAAAAACAAGGAATGTCTAAAAAATAATCAACTCCACAAAAAATGTATATGACATAAATTGTGTGTTTTAACGAGATCTACATTTTTTGGACAGTACCTTTTTTTCTATCTCTTACGGCTTACCAGTTATGCAAAATTCAATAAAAATCACCCAGAATAAAGAAGTCTTTAGAGGCTATTCCCAGAAAGTCGAAGATATACGTTTTATTTAGGATGTAAATATGTTGAATATAAGAGATTTTAATCAAAATCGTTAGAGCCATTTTTGAGAAAATCAAAATTTTCGAAATTTTTTCCATGTAAAGGGTTGTCTGGGATGGGGGGGATTTTCTTGATAATCTTCGTGTCGCATTCTTGCAAGATACCAATATTTAACGGTTTTTTCGTTTTTGAGCTATGCTGTACACACACACACACACTCACGGACCTTTTTCCACCAAAAAAATTGGATTCAACGGGACCCAAAACATGTATTTCCGGTGACATCTCGGTATCGAATTTCTGGGTGCATTGCAATACTTTCTGTATACACTATGTACATAGTACGTGTAGAGAAAGTAGTATAGACGCTCTGTGGCTGTTCTTTTTAAACTACAGAAAGTAACAATGAATTATAGGGTCATAATTATCATCTAGCGTTAACTCTTAATCCATCAAGAAAATTAGTACATAGTGCGTATAGAGAAAGTATTGCACTCCACCCAAAAATTCGATACCGAGATTTCACCGGAAATGTATGTTTTAGGGTCACCAATATCCAAAAAAAGCATTTTCACAAAAAGGTCCGTGTGTGTGTGTGTGTGTCTGTGAATACGATAACTCAAAAACGGAAAGTCGGTATTTAAGTTTAGTATCTTCCAGGGATGCGACACGAAGATTTTGAGAAAAATCCCTCACCCCCAACTACCCTTTACCTGGAACTTTTTTCGAAAATTTTGATTTTCTCAAAAATGGCTAACGATTTTGATTAAAATTTCGTATATTAAACATATTTATCTGACAAATAAAATGTATCTTTTGAATTTTCTGAGAATAGCCTCTGAAGACTTACTTTATTCTGAATTTTATGGATTTTTGCAAAACTGCTAAACCGTAAGAAATGGAGAAAAACTTACATTATAAAAATTTAGAGCACCTTAAAACACATAATTTATCTTATATACATTTTTTTCGTGGAGTTGATTGTTTTTATATATTCCTTGTTTCTGTTTTCAGCTATGAAAAACTTATACTTTTCTCATACAGGAACTTATCAACTCCTGTCCATACAAACAAAGAAACTTCAATCACATAGTAACCAGCTTTTGATTATTAGTTTAGCCTCTAGTACTGCCTTATTTCCCTTCTGCTTACAAGGAAGCAAGTAATAAGACTATTTGTGCTAATTTTTTTTTTGCTTCATTTGTATAGCCCCCTTTAACATCAATGGTCATATCGGGGGCTTTTACTTGTGAAACTGTAGGTTCAGAACATTAGGTTAAATGTTATATTACTAAACACACGCACATTAACTCTCACATTCATACTTCCAGACTCTATGGGGGATAGGGTATAATTCCGGTTAAAGAAAAATTCCCCGCCCCAGCCGGGAATCGAACCCGGGACCTATGGGTGGGAAGTCAGCTCGCTGACCACTCGACCAGGAAGGTGCTAATTGTTTTCTCGATTAGCATGAAGCAAATAGAAGCATAAGCTTTTTTTTTTTAACAATAATTTGTTGAAGAGAGGTAGAGAAATCATGTGAATGGGTCACATGAGATTTTTTCTTTTAAACCGTATAATCGTGATCTTCTGATGGCTGTAATGTTAATAATTGGGTAACTCGTTGCGTGAGCTTACAGAGAAATGAAATCTAGTTCTGCGTTTTGCACACCATTTCAACATGATCAGTATTTATACACAGAAACTAAGTGCGATGTTCTATCCAATTCTGTTCACTGGTTGAATGCGGTTTGAGATGAAAGGTGGACTAAAATCGATTTCAGTGTTCCATGTTAAGCTAGTAATTGATGGCACAAGAACACTTCAATCCCTCCTGTACATGTTCCACTTTTTATGTCAATATTTGTGTTCACTGCAGGAGGGAGAATAGACATTTTGAAGCCACAGAGGCAGAGCCTTTGAAGAACCATTTTCCAATAATGATTTAATTAAAACACTTAAAGTATAAGCTTTCACTACACTTTCTGTTCACTATGCCTATTGCTGATACAGAGAATCGACTATATTACTCAAAATTCTGTATCCTCCACAGTGTTACCGTAAATGTAGTCTAGAGGCGTATCTATACAAAACATGGATAACATCTACGCTATTTCAGGCATCCTCTGAAGCAGTGAAATTTTAACGGTGTTACCTCTGCCACAAACCAGAGGGGATCGGGTAGTTATTTGGGCTCAAAAAATAATTTTTTTTTCACATTAAAAAAAAAAAAGTAGAAGTCTTCCTCGAGGTCAAAAGATATCCCAACAGTTTGACAGTTCTCAATAAAGCCGTTCATAATCTGCGTCGATAGTGAAACCTGATCAGCCGCTGACCGACGTCTTTGAAAGCCGTACTGGGCATTAGTCAATAGATTGTTAAGGTTTCAGCCACCAGGCCAACCGTTCATTGATCATGGGTTTTGTCATCTTGCATACGCGACTGGTAAGGGAAATAGGACGGTAGCTGGAAAGAAGATGACGGTCCTTTCCAGGCTTTAAAATAGGTATGATGATGGCCTTCTGCCACTTTCCGGGAAACGTGGCGTGAACCCAAACTCGATTATAGACCTCGAGCAGGGAAGCGACGCTCGACTGGATTCCACCCGGTCCTGGTGCAGAGTTACGCGAAGATGAAAGCACATGGTCTCCGCCACGGTGAATATCCCAGTACAGATCTCAAGGTTTACTGAACGGAAGGAGAAACCTTGAGATTTCACCTGAGTCTTAACTGCAAACAAACTCAACGTATAATGAGTGACCTAGACACTCGAGCGAAAGCACTGCCTAAAGTGTTCGCCAGTCAAACGTATCAACAGCAACACCCGCTGCTGTTGATAGACCAGTAATTGGTATATGGGTCGATTTTCCGGCCACACGCCTTAACTTATCCCATACGATAGAGGAAGGTGAATGTTGATTAAAGGAAGCTATGGTATCTTTTTGTTATCCTTAATACCCTGTCTAGAATTGGCATGCATCTTCTTATATATCAGGTTATCCAGTGAAGGGTGGCTCTGGAAAACTCGCCTGTGTGCACAAATGGCATTCCAGGTTCCTCTGGCCGCCGTGCCACTGGAAATCGACGGGGTTGAACAGTAGAGCGCGGAATACACTGCTCAGCAGCAGAAAGAATGGCTCTATGAGGTAGTCGACTAATTGATCCACAGATGCTTGCTCGTCATAGGTAGAATCAGCCAAATGCGAGTAAAGGTTCCAGTTGGCTTAATCTAAGCGACATCTTGTCATGTGTATGTCATATGTTTCCAGCAGATCAGATCTCTTGAGAATCAATCTTTTGCCCCTCTCTTACAGTTTAACAGTTATGTAAGGCATTCAGAATGAAAAGGACTTTATTGGCATTCCTAGGAAATTCAAGATATATACACCCCCATAGCTTAGTGTACATTTATTGCTTTACAGTTTGCTTATTGTTATGATAAATGGCTATGACTTTAAACATGGTAAGCGACCCATCCAGCAAAAGGCCATTTGAGTGATGTTTTCTCTGGAATCTTCTTTCTCTTCGGGCAGCTGTGAGTTGTTCAGGAATCAGTGTTGAGCAGGGGATTGAAATGGCTGATGAACCTGTTTTACAGTCTGGTCTAGTAGTCTTAAAGAGTAGCAATTACTAGTGGTTTCTGAAAATTCTGATACATAACTGCAATGGGTGCGTTGTTATGAGCCAGAGGAATCGAATCGATTTTGAACTATCTGTACTCATTCTATCTATGAGTCAGAAGCAGAGCCCCAACCGCCACACCCACAGTCCTTAAAGGTCGAAGGTAGAGAGAGAGAATTCTTCTGTACTGCAGTTTGAAAGGCGATGCACCCAGCACTAAATAATACATCTAGCGGATTTTATTTCTAATTTTCTTAACTGCATCAATGATGCGCGGTTTTCATGATACTTTTATATATAATATTAGTCCAAAGCACTTGACCGAATCAGTTTTAGGACGTCTTCATCACAGAGGTTATGGCATGGTTTTGCACATGTTTTGCACATGTTTTGCACATGATTTTGATTTTTTTTTCATTCAATGTTAATCTCCACTGCTAAACAGCACTCTTTTATTTACTGGACGAACATTAGTAATTTAAGTAAAGATGAGTTACCGTTTGCTTTACTGAGGATTGCACATCGTTGGCAAATCATGCAATGCGGGAAACCTGAAACATAGATGAGATACAGAATCGGGCCAAACACACTTCCTTGATGTACACCGATTTTATTTCACTGGACTGTATAAGTTCTACTTATCAATACATTAAGTGATTTTGTAAAAGTTATCAGGTATTTTGCACATACGTTTATTATGTAAGCCTTCGTGCCAAACCTTAAATATCTTTAATATGCGGTATTTTATTTAAAATCACTGGATTTATTTCTGAGAAAATCGAAATTTTCGAAAGATCCTACATAAAAAGAGCATGTTTAGGTGGGGGGGGGGGGGGTTGAAAATCCTAGTGATCTTCCTTGGAAGATTTGGCACTTAATCGTATTTTTAGTCCAGAAAAACACAAATACACACGTGCGCACACGAATACATCCATATCTATTATTACTTTATTCGGGAGCCCTAAATTTGTATTTTCGTGAAATCTCGGTAGCTATTGAATTTTTGGGTGAAATGCCATAGTTTCTTTACCTATTGCATATGATAGAGAATGGCTATATAGTTGCTGAACTTGAATACTCTGCATCCCTGTTAAGAAACGTAACGACATAACATTTTAAAACATATAGCTCGAAATATTGGGCACTGTCGATTAACGCAAATGACTAAGGTTTCATGTAAGTTATGATACCAAACGGTATGTTTTAAAAAACTTTACATTTTTTCTATCTTCTACAATTCCATGCTGATACAAAACTCAATCAGTATGAAGGGCGGCTTTTGTTTCTAATACTATACTAATTATATAATATTTTAATCAAAACCATGAAGTACAGTTTGAGAAAGAAAAGCGCCAACACTTTCTATGTGTCTAGCGCCTTGGGATGGCAGATTTTCTTGAATATCGATGAGTCGCATCCGCCAAGAATGAACTTAGAACAGCAAGCTATTCGATTTTTCGGTTTTGACTTACACTGTTTCATCTTTCATCATTCACCATTTTTTTTTTCATTTATTTTCAGTTTCAAGGAATCTCAAGAACGTGTATTTTGGTAAAATCTTGATATCGAATTTCTGAGAAGAATGCAATGCTTCAACTACCTGTCGTAGGTATCTAGTGGAGACATTTAAAATGTCTGATTTAGGATTTGAAATTGTTTCTACACAGATGCGTAC
This sequence comes from Hymenopus coronatus, assembly GCA_030762935.1. Lineage (NCBI taxonomy): Eukaryota > Metazoa > Arthropoda > Insecta > Mantodea > Hymenopodidae > Hymenopus > Hymenopus coronatus. The sequence goes on along the minus strand of CM060881.1, from coordinate 168,458,273 downwards.
TTTATTCAATTTCAAAGGGAAGCAAAGGCGTATTAAACGAACAAGAATGCGTAAATGTCGCTTTAATATCCAATGCTGATGTATTCTTGTCTCAAAAATCTGATGTGCTCCATTCACATGAGTTTCTCTACATCTCTGCAACAAATTATTGTTAAAAAGTTAATGCTCCTATTTCCTTCATACTAATTGAGAAACATTAACATAAATATTTGTAGGCTTTCACGGCCGGTGTCAGTATAAGAAAAATTATTATCCGGGCTTGTAGGCCGTGGTCTACTGAGCTCCTCCTTCTTCATCTTCCCAGACGTTACGTCTGCGGCTGCGGTAGACGAAACGTCTGGGAAGATGAAGGAGGAGCTCAGTAGACCACGGCCTACAAGCCCGGATAATAATTTTTCTTATATTAACATAAATAGTCTTATTACTTGCTTTCTTGTAAGTAGAAGGGAAACAAGTACCATAGGTTAAAGTGATAGTCAAAAGCTGGTTGCTATGAGACTGAAGTTGAAGAATCCCCGTAGGAGAAAAGTACAAGTTTTTTTTTTAACCTGAAACCAATAACAAGCAATATCTCAAAAAACGATTAACTCGACGAAAAAAAATATATATGAAATAAAAAGTGTTTTATCTTGATCTACATTTTTTGTGTAATAAGTTTTTGTTTATCACCTACGATTTACCCATTATGCAAAATTCAATAGAAATTATTCAGAATAGAGAGACGCTATTCCCAGAAAATTCAACATATACATTTTATTTGGGATGTAAATATCTTAAATATAAGAGATTTCAATCAGAATCGTTAGAACCATTTTTGAGAAAATTAAACTTTTCGAAATTGTTTTCACGTAAAGGGTAGCTTGGGGGGGGGGGATTTTTCTTGAAAATGTTCGTGTCCCATCCTTGGAAGATACCAAACTTAAATACCAAGGTCGGTATTTAACGGTCTCTTCGTTTTTGAGCTATGCTGTCCAAAGACACACCCACGCACAGACCTTTTGTCAAATATGTTGTTTTTTTTTATTGAGGGGGACCCAAAACATGTATTTCCGGCAACATCTCGGTATGGAATTTTTGGGTGGAATACAATACCTTTTCCATACACTATGTACATAGTACGTGTAGAGACAGTAACAAGAGCTGCAACCAAGAGATTTTCCAAACTGTTTTTGTTCTGCGTGTTGGTTGGTTTTTTCGGTCAGCTGAGTTACTACATATTCTCGCAGGAAAAATAACCACACAGCCAACGGCTCCCTGCAGTATCTAATCTGTAACCACATCAATTCCTACAGGAGTAGCGGGATTTAGAGAATACAGCAATATTACAGCCCATCTGATATTCTTCTCGTGCCGCCCTGATATGCAATAAAGGCTTTACAGGAGCCGGCGCAACAATATTTTATTGCTTCTGCTTTCAAATGCCGCGGCATTAAATTATGGAGCTACCACATCTTCCAGGCAGTTTTTCTGGAAAAGTTGCAGAGTAACGCACACATCACCTTGCGCGTGACAGAATTCTGTCAAGAAATCTTCGCGTCCTGTTTATACAAGAAGGAGAATTCTGCTGTAAGAAGCCGCACAGCTCCTTTCATATGTGCTTTTTGCAGATAAAGGGAGCCAAAATGTCCTATCTTGTCAATGTTAAAGTTTGGTCCATCATCTCAGTAACTATTTAACATAATGAGCTAAATATTTCAAACTATGTTCAGAAATACCTTTACTGTTCATTGATGAAAAGTCTGATGTGTTCCATTTACATGACTTCCTCTACATCTCTGTAACAAATTATTGTTAAAAAGCTTATGCTTCTGCTTACTGCATGCTAATCCAGAAAAAATCTGATGTATACCATTCACATGACTTTCTCCATATCCCTGCAACAAATTATTCTTAAAAATCTTATACTTCCATTTACTTTATGCTAATCAGAAAAAAATAGCAGAAATAGTCTTATTACTTGCTTCCTTATAAGTAGAAGCGAAATAAGGGACTACCATAGGTTAAAGTGGTAGTCAAAAGCTGGTTGCTATGCCAATGAAGTTCCTTTGTTTATATGGATCGTAGTTGACAAGTTCCTGTATGAGAAAAATATAAGTTTTTCATAGCAGAAACCAAAAATAAGGAATGTCTCAAAAACGACGAAATCCACGAAAAAAATTATACAACATAGATTGTGTGTTTTAACGTGCTCTACATTTTTTGTGTAGCAAGTCTTTGAATATCTCTTACGGTTTAGCAGTTATTCAAAATTTAGTAAAATTCATCCAGAATAAACTACTCTTCAGAGGCTATTCCCAGAAATTCAAATTGTACATTTTATTTTTTAGGTAAATATCTTTAATGTACGAAATTTTGATCAAAATCGTTTGAGCAATTTTTGAGAAAATCAAAATTTTCGGAAAAAGTTCCATGTAAAGGGTAGTTGGGGGTGGGGGGATTTTTCTCAAAATCTTCGCGTCGCATCCCTGGAAGATACTAAACTTAAATACCAAGTTTGGTATTTTACCTACTTTTCGTTTTAGAGTTATCGTGTTCACAGACACACTCACGGACCTTTTTCCGAAAATGCTTTTTTTAGATAAAGGGGACCCTAAAACATATATTTCCGGTGAAATCTCGGTATCGAATTTTTTGGTGGAGTGCAATACCTTCTCTATCTATACACTATGTACATAGTGCGTATAGAGAAAGTAAAAATAGCAGAAACTGTCTTATTACTTGTTTCCTTGTAAGTAGCAGCGAAATAAGGGAGTAGCATAGGTTAAAGTGATAGTCAAAAGCTGGTTGCAATGTGACTGAAGTTTCTTTGTTTGTATGGACAGAAGTTGACAAATTCCAGTACGAGAAAAGTATGTTTTTCAAAGCTAAATCCAATAACAAGGAATATCTAAAAAACGATCAACTCCACGAAAAAAGTGTATGTAACATAAATTGTGTGTTTAAACGTGCTCTACATTTTTTGTGTGGTAAGTTTTTGTCCATCTCTTACGGTTTAGCAGTTATGCAAACTTCCGTAAAATTCATCCAGAATAAAGTAGTCTTCAAAGGCTATTCCCAGAAAATTCAAGATATGCATTTTATTTTGCATGTAAATATCTGAAATATAAGAGATTTTAATCAAAATCGTCAGAGCCGTTTTTTAGAAACTCAAAAATTTCAAAAAAGTTCCATGTAAAGGGTAGTTGAGGGTGGGGGATTTTCTTGAAAATCTTCGTGTCGCATCCTTGCAAGATACCAAACTTAAATACCAAGTTTGGTATTTAACGGTCTTTTCGTTTATGAGCCATGCTGTCCACAGACACACACGCACACATACGGACCTTTTTCCAAAAATGCTTTTTTTTTTTTTTTTTTTTTTATTCAGGGGGACCCAAAACAAGTATTTCCGGTGAAATCTCGGCACCTTCTCTATACAGTATGTACATAGTACGTGTAGAGAAAATAAAAATGATTTTTCTGCATAAATGTACAGCAGGTCATGTAAAATCTTACTCTGCGATCGCCTTTTGTTGAATTCATAGGCAATGCATAGAGAAAAGGAGCAGAATTCCACCTCTTTGCACGTAACGCAAGTATAAAGTTTGGAGTTTGCAAACTCTTGCGTAGCATTGCATTGCGTAGCGTCTTGTGTGTTTCTATATGAATGCTTACATTAAATAACACGATTGCAAAGTCTTGCGCTTGCGTTACGTCTGCGCTTGTATCTCATTGTGAAAGTAGCATTACGGTCAATACCCGATGTAGATACACTCTGTCAAAAAGTACCGGGAATTGATCTTTTAAAAATCCTGTTTAAAAGGGGATTCGAAATTATTGTTGTCGCTAAATTGGTACAACTTTCCTCTATACCCACGCGGAGTTTGATCGTCATCTGTCACCTAGTTTTTTTACAGTACGCCATTTTGTTAGTCCATCTCAAAGCTGATTTGCGATTTTACGATGGGTACAAAGATTGAACAAAGAATCTGTCTAAAATTTTGTATTGCAAATGGTATTTCGTGTGCCGAATCGCTGAAAATGCGACAGAGGGCTTACGGCGAATCGACTTTATCAAAAACACGTGCATATGAGTGGTACATTGCATTTAAAAGTGGTCGAGATGTGGTGGAAGATTTGCCTTGCTCTGGTCGGCCATCAACGGTTTCAGCTGAACTGAACATCGCTAAAGTGAAGAAAAAGATATCTAAAATCGTCATTTAGGTCTGAGAGAGATTGACGCTGAACTTCCTGTGTCTCACGAATCGATTCGTACCATTTTCAACGATTGTTTGGGCATGACACGCGTTGCAGCTCGCTTACTTCCGAAAGACTTGAATTTTCTACAAAAGGTCAATCGCGTAAGGATTGCTGAAGACATGCTAAAACGAGCCAGTTCCGACCCCATATTCATGAAACGCGTTGTAACTGGTGATGAGACGTGGGTTTACGAGTTTGACACTCAAACCAGTCAACAAGCTTCCGAATGGCGCTTTCCAACTGAACCGAAACCTAAAAGGGCACGTCAAACTCGATCAAAACTGAAGGTCATGTTGGTTTTTTTTTGTTTTTTTTTCCCGATTATCTCGGTATCGTGCACTCAAGTTCTTGCCAGAAGGTCAGATAGTAATTAAAGACTATTATCTGAGCGTTATGCGGCGTTTGAGAGAACAAATACGGCGAAAAAGGCCAGATTGGTGGAACAAAAACTCATGGATTCTGCACTACGATAACGCACCAGTTCTCAAAGCTATTATTGTGACCGAATTTCTGGCCAAAAACTCAACAAATTTCATCGAAGAACCACCGTACTCACCTGATCTGGCTCCTGCTGATTTCTTTCCAAAACTCAAGTTACCACTTCGAGGCACCCGTTTTCAGTCGATAGAAGACATAAAGGACAATTCGCGGCGACAATTGACATCGATTCCTTTTGATGATTGGATTATTCGTTGGCATAAATGTATACTTTCAGAAGGGCCTACTTTTAAGGCGATAAAATAAAACTGGATGAATAATTCATTTTTTGTGTTTCATTGGCAAATTCCCGGAACTTTCTTGACACAGTAGTATATGCTTAAATGTTATTGCAACTATATTTGCATCCAACTATTTGGCTCTTGTTAGAGATAGCGAACACGAACGTAATATCTACTTTAAACACTTATTTTGTTATAAAGGTTATGAAAGTATTTATTTACTTAGCATGGAGGACGGTCTCAGTAATTATATTCAAGAATATGCGTAAGTCTACTTCAATTATTGTTGCTGGAATACGATTCCTGAACGATGTTCCTCAAGACACTACAGTTCAGTATACCATCCTGCAACTGAAATGTCTATTACAGTACTTAATCAGGATTACGATGAACTTAACGGCGATGAACTTCTTTGTCATGTGACTAATTCGGTGTGGAGCAAATATTATTATTATTATTATTATTATTATTATTATTATTATTATTATTTAATAGTAGCAGTAGTAGTACTTTATAAACATATTTGTACTACTACGTTATTACTTTCTCTACACGTACTATGTACATATGTAGTGTATAGAGAAAGTATTGTATTGCCTAGCATATTTTCTTTTATCCTTTCTACTTATAAGAAAACAAATAGTAAGGCCATTTCTGCTAATGCTTTATTTCGACTAGCATGAATTATAGAACAATACACCTTTAAAGAGAGAGGTAGAAAACAACATAAGATGTTTTTATTTATTTACTATTATTATTAGGAATTACATATTTGTACGAGTGTAGTAGTTTAAATTATTTAGTATTTTGTTTAGTTTATATAAATATTTAATGTGCTGGCGATACATGGTCACGACCATCTGGGATCACGCACATACAACATTAAGTGCTAATTTGAAAGATGGCTGCAGACCGGCATGTTGACTAGCAGTTGCGCTCCAGTGATTGTTTCTAATCACTTGGAGAAACACTTGAACAGCTGCCAAAACACTATTTCAGGACGAAATGCTTTACAGCGGCAATCCTTTGCCGCCCACAAATCTTCAGACCGACTCTAACACACGAACTATTTCTTTTTACTTTTTTACACATACTATATACATAGTGTATAGAGAAGGTATTGTGTTGCACCCAAAAATTCCATTCCGAGATTTCACCGGAACTACATGTTTTAAAACCCCCTGAATCCAAAATTTTTTTTAGAAAAAAATCTGTGTGTATGCCTGTGGGCAACATAGCTCAAACACGAAAAGTCCGTTAAAACACTACCTTTACCTGGAAAAAGTTTTGAAAACTGAGATGTTCTCATTGATTAAAGTATCAAATATTACAAATATGTACACGACAAATAAAATATATATCTTAAATTTTCTGGGAATAGGTTCTGAAGGCATCTTTATTGTGGATGAATTTTGCTATATTTTATATAACTTGTAAACCGTACGAGATACACAAAAACTTACTTGATAGAAAATGTAGAGCTGGTTAAAACACACAATTTATGTTATACTCATTTTTTCGTGGAGTTGAGCGTTTTTGAGATATTCCTTGTTATTGGTTTCAGCTTTAAAATACTTATACTCTTCTCATACGGGAATTTGTCAACCCCTGTCAATACAAACCAAGGAACTGCAAGATTTTAAAAGATTTATCTATCGTTTTAGCCTATAGTATTCCCTTATTTCCCGTTTACTTACAAGAAAACAAGTAATAAGACCCTTTCTGCGAATTTTTTTCTCGATTAGCATTAAGTAAACAGAAGAATAAGCTTTTTAACAATCAGAATTTTTTATTATTGTTTCAGTTATTAGGTATTATATATAGGTATTATATATATATAATAATTTAAATTATTTAGTTTTTTCATTGTTATATATAAATAATTTTATGAATTTATTTTTATATATTAGAATAATTTTGGCTTTTTTAGTTAAAATTGTATAGCCCAATTTATCTTCAATGCTCATATCGGGGGCTTTGACTTGTGAAACAACTCGTATTACTATAGGTTTACAACGTTAGATTAATCAATGCTATGAATAGAACGTTTGTTTCCTAAAGAAACTGGGAAAATGCCTTAATGACCTTTTTTTTTTTCGCTCTCATTCAATTGAAGGCAAAATTTAAATTGCGCGAGTTCATAGGGCAGAAATGTTCATACAATATAAGCCGTTACAAGTTTTGTTAATATATTTTCTCATTTCCACATCTATAAATTTGCTCTTATTTTCAGCGTGGTGTCCTTTATGTAAGTTTTCTTCGGCCAAATCTTGTTCCATGTAGCTTTGCCCGTGTATTAAGAACTGTCACGTGCACCTCTCACCTCTTATTGGCTGTTCTGCGATACACGTTAACTTCATTTGTCTCAACACGTATATTCGAAATGGACCATATACGTATGACTTATTCATTTTCTGAAGACTAGTCACTAGATCGACCCCGCTGTAGATGTCGCATCCACAACTACTTTTTTCTCTTTTAGGTCATGGCGAACACACGTGTTTTATCAGTTTAATTCTGTCATTTGCGTGGGTCGGAAATTTGCCGCTCATCTAAAAGCAAAGTTGTGTTCTTTGGGGATGATAAATTATTCGTTGTGGTTGGAGATATCTTACTTACCAGGGTATGTTTTGGAATATGACATAATTCTTCTGCCGGACACCCTGGGACAAACTTCTGTAAGAGTGTTAGCAGATCATAATGCCGTGAATAAAGTCATAGTTACACGAGTTTAATAATGCCGTTTGGCAAAACTACTTCCGGTACACCAAAATCTTTGGAGGGAATGGCAATTGAGATTATAATTTTCAAATCTATCACAATACAGGTAACCCGAATATTTATTTATATAATTTTCTGTCATTCCGTCGGTGCATGTTGAAACTCAGGTGAATTTCTAGTCACTGATTCCACTACTGGTGGCACCCGGGGACCTGCTCTTTCTCAACGTATCGGGTTCCTCTACATTACATGGGCTTTCCTTACTTTCCGAAAGAAGCCATGGTTAAGGATCCCGGGTCTTAGGAAACCAGAAGCTAGTATGATAACCACTGGACCACGGAAGACATATTTATGCAGCATTTTTAATGAATTTTCGTTTCTATGCCAGCGTTTACGCGTAATTAGGAGCGTCTAATTTACTCACATACTGATAGGGATGTAAAAAAAAAAATCCACACTACCTATATATATATATAAAACGCTAAAACGTCAAAAACATATTTCTCTCAAATATAATATACATATTTGTTTCAGAAAAGTCACTCAATGGCATAAAATGGTATATAACAGTAAAATCTATTACAAAATAGGTTACTATTACTGCTACTAACAACTACAACAACAATAATAATATAGGTAGAGTCAGACTGAAAAATTCAATGCCTCAGACGGGATTTGAACCACGGATCCCCCGATCTCTAGTCGCTTGCTCTGCCACTGAGCTACCACGGCAACATGTTGGCATAGCATTGAATTTCTCAAGTGATTCGCATGTTTCCCGGTAAATCGCATTATTTTGAGATGACAACCTCAATGGCGACTTACAATGTTGTAAGTACTGAAATCCCAAGATTCACAGTATAGCCAACTATTATGGTCAACTGTTATTGGATTGATTGTATTTTTTTTCACACAAGCCGTGTGAGAAATTCAATGCTATGCCGGCATGTTGCCGTGGTAGTTCAGTGGTAGAGCAACCGGCTAGAGATCGGGAGATCCGAGGTTCAAATCCCAGCTATGGCATTGCATTTTTCAGTCTGACTCTACCTAACTACTGTCCTACATACTGCTTGTGGAAAAAAAATATATCCAATAATAATAATAATATAGTAAACGATATAATTGAATGTATATATATATTGGTTCATCATAGTAGTGTCGCTGTTTTAGCCAAAAGAAATGTTTACTTTCTCTACCATGTACAGTGTACAAAGTAGGTATAGAAGTACTCCACCAAAAATTCGATACCGTAATTACATCAGAAATAGATATATGGAATAAAAAAAAAACATTTTTAGAGAAACGCGATCGCCCGTGTTTTGTGTCTGTGAACAGCATAACTTTTTAGAATGAAAACTCAATTAAATACCAAACACGAACTTAGGATCTGATGCGAAGATTTACAAGTAGATCGCACCATCCCAAACTACTCTTTACATAGAACATTTTTCAACATTTTCGATTTTCTTAAAAATGCTTTTAACGATTTTTATTAAAATGCCATGTATTACAGTCATATGCATTACAAATAAAATGTACAGCTCGTATTTTATGAGAACAGCTTCTGGATGATACTGGCATAACTCGAAAAATAATCTTACTTCACAAAATATGTGTATCTTTTAGTACACAATTCGTCTTTTTTGAATTAGTCATTTCCGATATTACTTGTTATTGGTTTTAAAATTTCCAATATTTTGAACTTTCTAAATGGGAAGTCCTAATCCATTTTTAAATCCTGGCCATGCAAAGAGAAGGGAATTGCATCACATAGCCAAAGGATTTGATTATAACTTTAATTTGTGTATTCCCCTATTATCCTTTTATTTAGAAGGTACAGATAAAACCATTTGTGCTTATATTTATTGATCGATTAGAATGAAATAGAGAGAAAAATCGCTTTTATTAGAATACTTTGTTACTTTTATACTACCATGTAGTAGTGTGACCAATGCGTATCCGATTCTAGAACTGAAATGAGCAGTCTTGCGCACTGAAATAAAGCAATGCTATCTACTATTTTACTTTGCTGCACTATTTTGTAGATTAAACATCAATTAAGTATTACATAGTTTATAAAATAATTTATCGATATTGCTGATTAATATAATGTGGTAGGTGCACTGGATGCAATTTATTGACATTCAACACATTTAATAATTCTTGGATCTGAAATAACAGTATTATTCGTAACTGTTACGAAAGCTCTATGTTTATTGCTCTCTTCGTCAGGTGACTCTTTTTTCAATGATTCTACTATTGAAAGAAAGTCCCTTTAAAACCAAGCTATTGTAATTTACGTCTTCGTCAAAATTACTTTTTACTTTCTCTATCTCTCAGATAGACAGAAACTTGCTACACAAACAATGTAGATCTCGATGAAGCACACAATTTATGTCATATGCATTTTGTGGTAAAGTTGACCATTTTTGAGTATTTCATATTCAATGTACATAGGGATAGAGAAGTATTGTATTCCATCCAAAAATTTGAAATCGAGATTTCACAGGAAATATATGTTTTAGAACCCCCTGAGTCCAAAAAAAGTATTTTCAGAAACAGGTCCGGGTGTGTAATGGTTACCATGCTAACTTCATACACCCAAGGTCGCGGGTTCAAACCTGGCGGAGGACGATGGATTTTTTTCGGGCGTAAAAAATCCTTTGCATGGCTTTCCTTCGGAAGGGAAGTAAAGCCGTTGGTCCGTGTCGTAGATTTACGGCACGTAAAAGAACCTCAAGCCTGATAGAGAGGCCTCTGAGCAAAATCAAGCGGTCTTTCACGCCCAATTTGTAATGAGACGCTGAGAGCCACAGCAGTTAAAGAGCGTCCATAAATAACACGCCATATACATTGTGTGTGTGTGTGTGTGTGTGTGTGTGTGTGTGTGTGTGTGTGGACAGCATAGCTCAAAAACGAAAAGACGGTTAAATACCAAACTTGGATGCGACACGAAGATTTTCAAGAAAAGCCCCCCACCCCTAACTACCCTTTACATGGACAAATTTTCGAAAATTTTATTTTTCTTAAAAACGGCTGTAACGATTTTGATTAAAATGACACATATTAAAGCCACTTCTATCACAAATAAAATCTATAATTTGAATTTTCTGGGAATAGCTTCTAAAGACCAGTTTATTCTGGTTGAATTTTGCTTAATTTGGCACAACTAGTAAACCGTAAGAGATAGACAGAAACTTACTAAACAAAACATGTAGCGCTTGTTAAAATATACAAGTTATGTTTTTTTTTCGTAGAGTTTACCGTTTTTGAGGTATTCCGTGTCATTAGTTTCAGTTGTAAAGTACTTTTACTTTTCTCCGACGGAAATGAAAAAATGGAAATGGCGTTTTATTTATGGACGATCTTTAACTGCTGTGGTTCTCAGCGTTCCGTTCTATGTTGGGCGTGAAAGATCGCTTAAATTTTTCTACTCCTGCAAAGAAGCTATTTGCAATGATAGTCGCATAACGACAGCTTTTAAGATATTTGACTATCACTTTAGTCTAGTGCATTCCCTCAGTTCCATTCTACTTATAAGGAACTAAGTAATAAAATGCTGCTAATGGTGTTGAAAGAAGAATTATCTTTTGTAAGAAGTTTGTAAAATAGCTAGAGAGTCGTGTGAGTGCAACACATCGGATTTTTAAATTCTTTTTACATACAAGAATTTGTCAACTTCTGCAATGCAAAGAAACGAATTTCATTCATATGGCAACCAGCTTTTAAAAGACTTGACTTTCGTTAGCCTAGTGTATACCATTATTTCCCTTTTGTTTACAAGAAAGCATTTCTGCTACTGTTTATCTCGATTAGCATGTAGTAGGTAGAAGAATCAGCTTTTAACAGTAATTTGTTACAGAGGTGTAGAGAAAGTCATGTGAATGGAACATATCAGATTTTTACGCGTTCAATTCGGATTTAAAAACCAAAGTCTAAGCTGACTGTGGAGCACTGCTTAGCGTTAACTAGTCTGGTAAAGAAGGTAGAATTCAGATTAAGAAGCGTATTATATTGATAGGCGAAAAGTAGCGCATCATAAATTAGAATATTTACATCTAGATACTGAGATTTGGTACAGAAGGTATGAATCATCATACGTCATACTTTTGAGTGGGCAGGTCTCAATGAATTGCCGGCCCCCGTGGCCGTGCTCGCTAAAGTGCCTCGCTTTGGTGCTTCGTGGAGCACGGGATCGTGGGTTCGAGTCCCGCCTTGGGCATGGGTGTTTATGTGTACGTATATGTAAAAAGGAAAAGGGCCGAGTGGTTAGACCACTCGCTTCTCACCTAGACGGCTTGAGCTCGATCTCAAGCGACGCATGTGAGATGTGGTGGACAGAGCGGCGCAGGGGCGGGTTTTCTCCGAGTTCTCTGGTTTCCCCTGCCTTTTCATTCCACCGGTGCTCCATCTTCATTTCATATATCACCAGTGTGATCACCTGCGGTGCCACAAGTAGTAAAAACGGGCGTTAAACACCCAAAAAAAAAAAAAAAAAACATTAATAGGTCAACTAAGGAAATACAGGAAACTAGAAAAAAGAGGAAAAAGGAACACAGTTCCGGAGTCCTGACAAGCCTCCGGAACTGTTTTCATATGTAAAAAATCTGATGTGTTCCATTCACATGACTTTCTCTACATCTCTGTAACAAATTATTGTTAAAAAGCATATGCCTCTATTTACTTCCATACTAATCGAGAAAAAAATTAGCAGAAATGGTTTTATTACTTGCTTCCTCTTAAGTAGAAGCAAAATAAGGGAGTACCATAGGTTAAAGTGATAGTCAAAAGCTGGTTGCTATGTGACTGATGTTCCTTTGTTTGTATGGACAGGAGTTGACAAATCCCTGTATGAGAAAAGTTTTTCAAAGCAGAAACCAAAAACAAGGAATATCTCAAACCTTCACGAAAAATATGTATATGATATAACATTTTCTGTGAAGTAAATTTTATCCATCTCTTACGGTTTAGCAGTTATGCAAATTTTCGTAAAATTCATCCAGGATAAACAAAGGCTATTCCCAGAAAATTCAAGATATACATTTTATTTGTCAGGTAAATATCTTTAATATACGATATTTTAATAAAATTGTTAGAGCCATTTTTTATAAAATCAAAAGTTTCGAAAAACGTTCCATGTAAAGGGTAGTTGGGGGTGGGGTTATTTTCTTGAAAATCTTCGTGTCGCAATGCAATACCTTCTCTATTCACAATATACATAGTACGTGTAGAGAAAGTAAAAATAACTCAACTTAATGCTCGTTTGGTAGTGATTAAACATTTAGAGCAGCGCTTTTAATTTAAATGGCAATCATTTTGTCATTTCCTACGGCCAATACATTTTTCATTTGTCCTTTATGATGCAAATACATTTGCTGCTTTCCTCTTCAGACAACTTTCATGAAAACCTTTTAAGCTGTGAAATTAAAGCCCCAACGTTTATTATCGTTATTACTTTTTCTATTTCTATTTCTCGCTGTCCTCGTGTACGATTCATAAGCATTTAATGTTTTTGCCAAACCAAGCTTCTTGCAGCATCGCGTTCTCTTTGCTGAATACTCTGCTAGGTAGTGGAAATATTCATGTTAATTTTCAGAGCTTGTTTACCCCCCCCCCCCCCACCTCATTCCCCTCAATGAACGGCTGAACTTCGAAATACGTGCTAAATAAATGAATGCAGCATATGAAGGGAAAAAGCCGAAAGAAGGCACTACACATAAGATGAAAATCCTTTTTTGTTTTGCTATAAAATGTGCAGCAGAGGTCGCTGGAGGTCTTTGACCTTCTTGTGCCTTCTGCTAAGTGGCGAGGAGGGGGCTACTCGCTTGGGATGCATGTGTACGTGCACCTTTTGACCTTTCGCTACGCTGCCTTGATTAATTAATAAAAACATAAAAACCCAGTCATTCGTCTCGCTAGCGCCGGACCGCCATCTTTCTTAATGAAAGCCTTGTATCCGAAACGAATGGAACAAAGCTATTTTAACCACAGAAACGCATATATCTCCAACATACATGGCTTGCATATAAATCCACAACGTTTATTTGCGTAAAAAAGTGCTCTTGTAACACGTACGCATGTACGCCACACACACCCAACTTCCCTCCCTCTCTCACCCTCTCGTACAGATGTTAATGCTACCGAAAAATTGTACGCCAAGAATAAACCTGAGATTGTAGTGGTAGTACGAAGCTTGTAACGTTTTCCACAAATTACTCTCTTATTTTCTCTAGCCCTCGCGCAAGGTAAGGAAGTATAGCGTTTGACTCGGAATGTGTGTGTGTGAGTGTGTGTGTGTGTGTGAGTGTGTGTGTGAGTGTATGTCTGTGTCTGTATGTATGTGAGAGTATGTGTATGTGTATGAGTGTGAGAGAGTATGTATGTGTCTTTATGTGTGAGAGCGTATGTATGTGTCTATGTGTGAGAGAATATGTATGTGTGTTTATGTGTGAGAGAGTATGTCTGTGTGTTTATGTGTGAGAGAGTATGTATGTGTATTTATGTGTGAGAGAGTATGTATGTGTGTTTATGTGTGAGAGCGTATGGATGTGTGTTTATGTGTGAGAGCGTATGTATGTGTGTTTATGTGTGAGAGAGTATATATGTGTGTTTATGTGTGAGAGAGTATGTATGCGTGTTTATGTGTGAGAGACTATGTCTGTGTGTTTATGTGTGAGAGCGTATATATGTGTGTTTATGTGTGAGAGAGTATGTATGTGTGTTTATGTGTGAGAGAGTATGTATGTGTGTTTATGTGTGAGAGAGTATGTATGTGTGTTTATGTGTGAGAGAGTATGTATGTGTGTTTATGTGTGAGAGAGTATGTCTGTGTGTTTATGTGTGAGAGAGTATGTCTGTGTGTTTATGTGTGAGAGAGTATGTATGTGTGTTTATGTGTGAGAGAGTATGTATGTGTGTTTATGTGTGAGAAAGTATGTATGTGTGTTTATGTGTGAGAGAGTATGTATGTGTGTTTATGTGTGAGAGAGTATGTATGTGTGTTTATGTGTGAGAGAGTATGTATGTGTGTTTATGTGTGAGAGAGTATGTCTGTGTGTTTATGTGTGAGAAAGTATGTATGTGTGTTTATGTGTGAGAGAGTATGTATGGGTGTATGCATGTATGTGTGTGCGTGTAAGTGTCTATGTAACAGGTCACACAAAGTAGTGTGCCCACTACTTCAGTCCATTTCTATGGAGTATTTACAAATGCAAATCACCATGAATAATTGGACTTCAGATATTCCACGCCATACTTGTTTCACACAGAGTCGAAATTGACTTCCCCCCCCCCAAGGTAAAATCATAAAAAATAATTTTAATGGAATATCTATCAAGAATAATTGCTTATTTTCAAAGTCGGATCTTACAGAACGTAGGTAGGTACTGAAAATCTTTTACGATTCATTTCTAGCAAACTTTGCCATAGCAACAGTAATCATTAGCATTCTACAGCATCTTATTTACATATGTCTATGTTTACTGTAGAAGACTTGTAACTTGTAAAGAAACGCAAAGATATCTACATAGAATAACATTAGCTGCAAAGAATTGAACATATTGGTAACGCCTTGCGGCAGTAATCGCCGAACGTTTGTGCACGGCTTGCTTTACAAGCCATAGTAACCATTGTTACACGCACGTTAGTAGACACCTGTGCCGGTGGCAGGTTCTTTTGGCGACGCAGTTGTGATTGTTACCCCTGTGTGAGTGGAAACATGCTCTTTCGGAACTTTCTTTGACACTGATGACCGCATTGTTATATCTGACCAAGTTTGTGAATACCTGCAGTGTACTGCACGTGAAGTACAGCTTCTGGAAATTTCCAGTCATGTGACCAAAAGGTATAAAAACGGTAACGAAGCTGTGACCAACCTTCAGTTTTCACTGGAAATGCATCGCATGCAACAGTTGAGTTAGTGTGCTGTAGTAGCCGCCGCTGTGAAGTCGAAAGAAACTATACGACAGAATTGTCACAGAAGACAGTTATTTGTGAGCAGATTCTGATTGTATTCAGTTTGTGGAAGAAATAAACGTTCATGGACCGTCTTTAACTACTGTGGTTCTCAGCGTCCCATTCTATTCTGGGCGTGAAAAACCGCTTAATTTTGTTTAGAGGCCTCTCTATCAGGCTTGAGGTGCTTTTACGTCCCGTAAATCTACGATAAGGGAGCAATGGCTTTACCTCCCTTCCGAATGAAGCCATTCTAAGGGTTTTTACGCCCAAAAAAAGTTCATCGAATCCGCGACCTTGGGTACATGAAGTTATCATGGTAACCACTATACCACGGAGGACGACAGTGGGTGAAGATAACGCTTCCAACCCACGGCTATGGTCTAATTGTAAGCTACTTCGGCTCCGTCTCCTCTCTTAGCGTTTAACCGCAACTACACTTCCTGCCTATGTTCTACTACCATGTAATGACATGAGGGAAAGTCCGGAAATAAATGAACACCGAGGATAAGACAAAGTGTTAGTTGTTGGGACACAGTTCCCACATCTATTGTCAGAAGTTGCTGTTACTTATCCTTCAGGCTTTTGAAGTTTGAAGAAATTCAAGTGCGATGGAGATTGGCTTCAATAGATTTATTATGCTATTTCTGTACACAGCACTGATGTTCAGCTTGCACAAAAGAGCTAAATTACGCTTGATTTTGATCGACACTACAACTCATTGATTTGTTAGGTTGTCGTTACAGTAAGCCATGTAATAGGTGGATATTGCACAAGCCTTTTTTACACACTTACTGCATTTTAGGCAACGATTTTAACGAATATCATATTAAGAGATTTGATGTAGTGTTAGCCATAAAATTGTCATAACTAAATGATTAGATAATTGACATCCTCAGCTGAGATTAAGCGAAAGTGTCTTCTTATGATATTCATAGACATTTAGCTACTACTGTTCGAGCATGCCTGATGTGTTGAACCGATAACCCAGACATCCTCTTGCATGCACTCCGTTCCGTTCCTGGAAGAGAAGTGGGTAGATGTTACGGAATATGATGTGACTTTTTACCAGCAAAGCATGGTAAGTAATAATATATTCAGTTTTTAATTATTTTACATCTAATAATGTATAGAAGGGTTTTGCTTCTTCGTTGCTCAGAGAAAAGAATATCACAACATTAATTCATATACTGTCTGTAAAGCACGGCAACTAGAATACCGTATCACGTCATTGCAACAGGAAATGTGTCATATCTATTATTGGCACGCGAGCCATAACAGACCAGTTATGCAGTTTATAATAGTAGGGTTGCATAAAATGTATTCAATCTTAATGTTTACTTTCTCTACACGTACTATGCACGTAGTGTAATACTAAGGTATTGCATTCCACCCAAAAATCCGATACCGAGATTTCACCGGAAATACAGGTTTTAGGGTCCCCTGTATCCAAAAAGGCCCTGTGTGTGAACACGATAACACAAAAATGAAAAGTCGGTAAAATAACAAACTTGGTATTTAAATTTAGTATCTTCCAGAGATGCGACACGAAAATTTTGAAAAGACTCTCCAGTAGGGGATAAAGGGGGATTTCGGGACTCAAAGGATGCCGCCCATGTAAAACATCATGTACATATGTAACACTTAAGATAAACATCAGCCGACAGACCACCCACACAGCGCTGCCTCTTTGCCAAGACAACAGTCTAAAAGCTTCCCCATGTACCTGTCAATCAAAGTATGTGCTGCCGGCTACTACCCCCCTCCCCCTTTGCCAAACCACCTGTCTAAAAGATTTTACTTGCAGGGCTCTTAATCACTTGAACAATCGTCTTTCACATTCACAGATCAAATTCAATTTAATCGATTGACCACGCCCACTCGAATTTCTAATTTTTGAGCTACAAGGCTCATCTGCATATCAAATCGATCTAGTTTTTCACGAGGAATCTGAATCTCTGATCATAAATACAAAATTCTTTTGATTTCAATTCGATAGTCTCTTTTAATTAAAAACACGTAGGATTTCTCTATCTCTGGCAATTCGAGAGCTACAAGGCTCATTTGCATGACAAATCAGTCTAACTTTTCACAAAGAATCTGAATATACAAACATAGTTCAACTGTCATGGCGAAAAAACTCGATAAAATTACTGAGTGGAATATTTGATATAAATTATTAGATATCAATTGAACATGCGTTAGCGGTAATATTTTTGCAAGGAATTATAACACTCACACGATTGAACACGTTAAAAGTTTTATTATTCAATACCAACATATGAAATGAAAAATAGCAAGAGAGAGAATTGCTTTTATAAAACATACTAACTTATCACATCAAAAACCAATATGGCGGCGAAGTGATTGTGTTTCCAACGAGCAGAGGGCACCCAACAGGGAATTGAACCTGGGACCTCTCGAACACTGAGAATGCCAACATCATTCCAACACTAGACATTATAAATCTTAATAACGGTTCTTACACGGAGAACCTACAATCAACTTTCAGTGTGGGGGGGGGACCTACTAATTCATCATATCAAAACCAAATTGGCGGTGAAGTGATTGTGTTTCCAACGAGCAGAGGGCACCCAACAGGGAATTGAACCTGAGACCTCTCGAACACTGAGAATGCCAACATCATTCCAACACTAGACATTATAAATCTTAATAACGGTTCTTACACGGAGACCTACAATCAACTTTCAGTGTGGGGGGGGGGGACCTACTAATTCATCATATCAAAACCAAATTGGCGGTGAAGTGATTGTGTTTCCAACGAGCAGAGGGCACCTCAACTGGGAATTCAACCTGAGACCTCTCGAACACTGAGAATGCCAACATCATTCCAACACTAGACATTATAAATCTTAATACCGGTTCTTACACGGAGACCTACAATGAACTTTCAGCGGCGGTGCAACCACGCGACTTTACTGCTATGTATAATTAAACAACCTCAAAAAGGATTGAATGTAGAATGCAATTATAACACTCGCTATACATAAAAGCTGTTTTTATTCCCTTATAATCCCCTATCCAGTACAAGAATTAACTTCACGAATAATCAAGAAACTTTAATTACACTAATTAAAATGACAATAACGCTTAAAGAATTGAGGTTACAATAAAACGCCATAACACTTTTCTTATTCCTTTATCAGCCCATACCCAGCACAAGTACAAGACACATGATTGGTTAATTTTAAGAAATTTGAATTACAATTACGCTAATTAAAATGTTATTAACGGTTAAATAATTGAGATTACAATAAAATACTATGAGACTTTTCTTGCTCATTTATCACCCTTCATCCAGTACAAGAATGAATTCCAGCTATCCAACACTCGAGAAACTTTAATTACAATTACGCAAATTAAAATGTCAATAACACTTAGAGAATTGAAGCTACAATAAAACGCCGTAACACTTTCCTTATTCCTTTATCAGCCCATACCCATTTGTGATTGGCTAATTTAAGAAATTTTAATTACAATTACGCCAGTTAAAATGCCAATAACGCTTTGAGAATTGAAGTTACAATAAAAGGCTATTAGACTTTTCTCAACCCTTACCATCTCCTATTCAGTACGAGCATTAGATTCTCGGTTAATTCAATAAATTTTAATTACAATTATGCCTTTACTTCAATTGAAAAATGTAAATAACAACTCCATTTGCAACGATGTAGCGAAATGGGTGATACAAATTCTTCACGAAATTACATCTACATGCTAATTACATACTTGGATTATACGCCCAGTGTATTCAAACATTATTCGTAACTATCACAAGACATAAAATGTTTTTATTTACGCAAATGTCAGACCTATACCAAAATATGGTGTGTTCCATTCACGTGACCTTCTATACCTCTCTGAAACAAATTATTGTTAAAAAGCTTGTACGTCTTTTTACTTCATGCTAATCGAGTAAAAACTAGTAGAAATAGTCTTCATACTTGCTTCCTTGTAAGTAGAAGCTAACTAAGGGAGTACCATAGGTTAAAGTGATAGTCATAGTCAAAAGTTGGCTGCTATGTCACTCTCCTGTAAGAGAAAAGTAAATGTTTTAAAGCTGAAACAAATAACCAGGATTATATCGAAAAAAAGGGTTCACTCCACAAAAATCATGTATTTAACATAAATCGTGTGTTTTAACGTGCCCTACATTTTTGTGTAGTAAGCTTTTATCTATCTCTTATGGTTTACTAGTTATAACAATTTATTCAGAATAAAAAAGGTCTTCAGAGATTATACTCAGAAAATTCAAGTTATACATTTTATTTGTCCGGTAAATATCTTTAATACGCGATATTCTAATCAAAATCGTTAGAACCATTTTTAGAAATAAAACTTTTCGAAAAAACGTTCCATGTAAAGGGTACTTTGGGAGGGCTTTTCTCAAAAATCTTCGGGTCGCATACCTGGAAGATACTAAACTTAAATACCAAGTTTGGTAATTTACCGAATTTGCGTTTTTGAGCTATGCTGCCCAGTCACACACATATACACACCAACACACGCCAACACACAGACATGCAAACACACACGAATCTTTTTCTAAAATGGATTATTTTGGATACAGGGGACCCTAAAAACATATATATTCCCAGTGAAAAGTCAGCATCCGATTTTGGGTGGAATACAATACCTTCTCTATACACTATGTACAAAGTACGTGTAGAGAAAGTAAAAACAACAGCTAACACAATTTGAAATCACTTAGACTGCCTACAACTAACTGAGCTGTATTCTCTAATTTTCAACACTGTACACTGTACAAGGGGATACCATAGTAAAACCAACAGCTAACATGGCTTGAAATCACTTAGACAGCCTACAACTGACTCAGAAGTATTCTCTAATTTCAACACTGTAGTATAAACTATAGCTTGAAGCATCACGTACCTTGACGATTATGCATAAATAAATACCTTCAAATGAAATACCATACCAAAATAACAGCTAACATTGCTTGAAATCACTTAGACGGACTACAACTGACACAGCAGTATTCTCTAATTTTAACACTGAAGTATAAGCTATAACTTGAAGTACTCTCCACATAACTTGACAATTATGCATAAATAGACATCTTCAAAAAATAAATACCATACCAAAACTAACAGCTAACATTGCTTGAAATCACTTAGACAGCCTACAACTGACACAGCAGTATTCTCTAACTTCAACAGAGAAGTATAATTTATAACTCGAAGCACTCATCACATAACTTGAGGATTGAGCATAAATAAACATTTTCATAAACACTTATCACAATCGCTATGAAAGAAAGCCGCGCAAGGCTGCTCACCTCTTGGCTAACATATAACACAAGGGAAAACGGAAACATACTACCTATTACAAAAAGCGAAGCATGATCCGACCAGTTTCAGACGATAAAGAAGGCTGGCGACATTTTGAACAAAACATCCTAGCTCTCCCCTTCAGAGCTTTCTGTTAGAAAAACATCCTCACTCGGCCCCTCTAGGCTAAGAACAGGCAGATACATGCATTCCCCTTCCTTAGGTATACACTGAAGAAAACATGTTTTTTTTTTTTATGTGAGCAACTATATAAGCCTGAGGTCTGCAATATAGAGCTACTTATTCGATATAACCGCCGTGAAAAAGCATTCTTGAAAACAAACGTCAAAGCTTTTGATGATATGAACGAATACAGGAGAGAGTGTGCTGAAGATTCGCATCATTATACATACTTTCACAAAGAATCGTGCAATGGACGAATGCATACGATTACATGCATATACCCTGCTTACCATAATCAGATACCTTCAAGGAATCCGTGTTCCAAAGACTGCTCTGTCTACAAGAAAGATATATTGTAAGTACAATACATTCACGTCTTTCTACTATTATAAGCACTACAAATGTATTCGAGTAATGATGGCTAATTCCAATACATTTTTATATATCTAGGGGTCGGAACACACAAGAGCTTCACGATTCAGATACCATAGATGCAACGGATATGTTTAGATCAGCACATGAGATTGAAGATCACTTAGAATTATGCAACGGTCGCACTCATGTGGTGATTTGTTCAAAACCCGCAGTGCATTATAGAATAACATCATACTTCATCTGCAACTCGACCTGTAGCGTGTATTGGTCAAGGCATATGAGACAAAGGTAATTACAAACTAAAATTACGACGAGTGGCCAGCACATCACACATTTATTTCTTGAAAAAATTAATAACCCTCATTGTTCTTTCCAGAGTTCGAGAGTCAATCCCGGTACCGCCAGAGCTCATAGACCCTGCTAGGACTGGCGTTGACGAGGTGGATGTCTGCATTTCAAACCCATGGAACAACTGCCCTGTACAAGATTATGATGACATTCCGAATATGAGTACGTCGAATCAAGCATCAATGTGAGTATAATATATTGCTATTACATCAAGAAAGAAACTAACCTTATTTCAATTGCAGTGATCGAGTCAAAGGAAAACTAATAACATTTACTAATTTTCAATAATTCTAATGTTCCAGATCCAAGGAGATACAAGAGGAGAAAGACCCTTTTGCTAGTCATCTCAGGAAGCTGAGATTATTGGAAGACCGCATGCACAACATTTGTAAAACGAGAGGCAAGCATAGAGAAATATGAAACCCAGAGCAGACCAACTAAACGCATCCATCCCATTCTACATATCCAAAACAAATAATTCTAGTGTAGTGCTTTATTATGAACTACCAGTGCTTCTCAAAAGCAGTGATCATAATGGCTTTGTATATACATGACATATATAAAGCGCGCCTATGACTCCCTAAATTCTGCATGTGCACAAAAGACAAAGTGCGCACATTGTGAATATATTGAAAAATATAGTGCTATAATATATAATTGCATTCATGAAAAAAACGAAGCCGCTAGACTCTTTTAATAAAATAAAACAAAGGATGAGTAGGATTTAAAAAGAAATGAAGATGTAAAGAAGCTGGCACATTTATAAGCAAACATTTATTTAATCTAACTAATGAAAATAAAACATTTTGAAGAGACACGGACATGGAGAAGGAATGTAATGAAAATACTTATAAATAAAACTATTATGTACATATAATCCCACTAATGTTTTTATTCCACAAAAACAAATACAAATTTTCAACATCCTAATCCTTTGCATAATTAGGCATTTAAATTATCGATTACATGACAGGTGATAAGGGCTTGTAGGTGAATACCTCATTGTGTATAATCAGACAATTTAATATTGTAATTTCTGGTGATGGACGTCCTGCACGCTTTAAGGTTGAGAGCGAAAATACCCCTTTACACCAGCAAAACAGGAACACCAGGCTGAGTCGCAACTGTCTAGAGGGCACTTCTGTTTACTAGCATTCATACAGGAAATAATCCGTTTCTTCAGCTTTACTTTTATCACACACTTCTCTAACAAGAATGTAAGTAATACATAGCTCGACCAACGAAAAACAGTTTCAATGCTAAAAACCCAATCAAGTTTACGGTAGAAGCCCATCTATAAAAGTGGAACAGGCAGATATCAGATAACTCAATTTAGAGAAAAGGTCTCAGCGCAGTGATTGGTAGGAATCATCTGAAAAACTACGAGCTAATTCGCAAAAAAGAAGATACCTAATCAATCAAGAACCTTGAAACGGCTGGTAGGATTTTTAAAACATTCGCTCTCCTTGTTCTTAAATGTATAATATACAGCGACAGCTTAATTTACTTATAATGCTTTTTCAGAAACTTTACTAGCTTCATGAGAAAAAATTGCATTACATAAGAACTTCATATATTTCTACAAAAGAGAATTTGTACAAGTAAGTTCGATACAAAAGGTTTTTCACACTGAATACACGATTTGAGGGCAACCGAACACTTAAAAAGCAAGTTTTAGACAAAGTATAGTGTGCGAGTGAGTGCATGTGAAGCAGCGTACCTCTAAAAATACACAAATTCGAAGTGACAATTGAAGTGCTTTGGCACATTAAATTTCTTATTTCTAATGTACAACGGAGTAACATGTAATGAAAACATTCTGCTATTATTTAGAATTATATGCGTGAATTATATATAAAAGAAAATCTCATCTTCATGATGGGCGATTCGTTCAAGTCATGGGTGCAGGAGCACAAGGACACTAATCGGTTGAAAATACCAATTGAGCATTTTCAGAAAAATATTAGTGTTGTATGTACAGTATAACTTAAACACTCAATTTTTATTGACTTCAGATTTATACTACTTCAACTCTCTTAAACCGGAAGCGATGTTTCGTTTCATCTTTATTGGTTTACTCATGTCAATGCAAATCGTGAGGCCGCGCCATGGTCGAGTGGTTAGACTACTCTCCTCTCACCAAGGAGGTCCGGAGTCGACCCCAGGCAACAGCATGTGGGATTTGTTATGGACAAAGCGGCGCAGGGGGCGGGTTTTCTCAGGTTTCCCCCTGCC
The DNA here is from genome assembly GCA_030762935.1 of Hymenopus coronatus. Lineage (NCBI taxonomy): Eukaryota > Metazoa > Arthropoda > Insecta > Mantodea > Hymenopodidae > Hymenopus > Hymenopus coronatus. The sequence goes on along the minus strand of CM060881.1, from coordinate 168,434,191 downwards.
ATCACATTCCACCGGTGCTCCACGTTCATTCCATATATCAGTAGTGTCATCGCCTGCGGTGCCACAAGTAGTAAAAGCAGGCGTTAAACACATAAAAAAGTGAACGAATTTCAATGAGAATCGCAGGGCTAAACATTATAAAAGATCCGACTAACCTAGTAATTTCCGCTAATGTCCCTAATTATAAGGGGAACAATTGAATAAGAACATTTTTTTTCTGGAAAATGTTTATCTTGAATAGCATGAAGTAACAGAAGAATATAATTATTTTAATATTGTCTATCATGAAATCTCAACCCTTGTACACGCTTCTGCTAAAGAATGTTTCCTTACACCTACATCACGCCGAAAAGAATACTACAGGTGAACTCATGGTTTCACTACAGAATTTCATGTCTAGTTCTTTATTACATTAAAACTCTTATAAAGTGAAGGAAATGAAAATCCATTTATGTTGATAGAACTAAACCGAACACGCAGTTTTAAATGGTCACTCCTACAATCACTGCTTTTAATCAGATCTGCAATCATACAAAAACAAGGTTAAACATTCAATGCACTTAGTTATAATATCAGAAAATAAGACTGTCTCCGTGGTCAAACGGGTAAGTGAGCTGACTTCTCACCTGCAGATACCGGGTTCGATCCACGGCTAGGACGGCGAATTTTTCTTTAACCGCAATTACTCCCTATCCCACAGAGTCTGGAAGGTATAAATGGGCATGTGTTTAGTAATATAAAAAATTAATTACCACAAAGTTCTAAACCTACACTAATACGAGTTGCTTCATAAGTCAAAGCCCCTATGTGACCATTGTATTGCAACAGGTCCCTAAGAGATATAATTACACATTCATATATCTCAAGCTCAACATCCAGGATTCACAAATATTAGTTTCTTATATGCTCTCTTTATAACATGGAAAATATTTTAGCATCTTCAATTTCTTCTTCTTTTATTATTATTATTATTATTATTATTATTATTATTATTATTATTATTATTATTATTATTAATATTATTAGTTTGTCACATTTCTGGGAAAAAACACGACTGTAACTCAAGTACAAAATTAAAAAAATCGGATGCTAGCAGTTTTGGTTTGTATGAGAACTGGTAAAATAACTTAAGGATAAACCCATGCGGATTTTATTATAAAAACGTTACAAACTCATTTGTTGTTTGCCAAGCGGTAGATCTGCGATCGATTCATAGTACAGGCATAGGAATTTTTCCCCAGCTAGGATACATGGACCGGGGTGCACTCAGCCTCGCGAGGTCCCTGGAGGGGCCAATTGAGGAGCTACTTGATGGAGAAGTAGCGGCTCCAGGTCATGAGGACAGCATTAACTGGTCAGGGGGGGGGAGGGAGATCAAAGCGCAGTCCACGTCTCACCTCCTCAATAGTGCACCCATCCATGACGTCTGTAACGGAGCGAGATGGGGGACACAGCAGCAGTCCAAGGCTCTTAGCTGTGCAAGGGAGTCACAAGCTTATACTAAAAAGCCTGCGATTTTCACAATGCACACAATAATTTTCTTAATAAGTAACATTTAATTAGTTGATCCACCCTAACCTAAATAACCTAAATTAACCTAACCTTCCTAAACTAATCTAACATCATAGCCAATAATAAACATCAGACACACCACATTCATTATAGAAATACATTACAACATCATATGACCTCATTTGTCAATTTTTCGCTCTATTACAGCAGAATCATTCATCTCACGCATATTCAAGAAGATGTCTTTTGACTGCTTCCCTTTGTAAGCTGCTTGCGAGTACATTAGCAATCGCAGCCGATCTACCAGAGAATTTACATCATCATAAGAAGATGTTTTATCTACACCGCTGACTTGGTCCAAACACTTCATTGCTGAGACATGTAGCTTCTCTTTAATCTTGAATAGTAATAATAATGACTAACACAAGACTCGTGACTTTGAATTATATACATCATTAAATGATGTTGCCATGCATGTTGCATCAGGAAGGCAAATCACAGCACAGGCAAACACAATTGCAATCAGATACTTTCACAGCATTGTGCAAAACATAACATAGAATTCTATCAGAAAATTACAAAAATAGTTGCACAATGCTAATTCAACAAATCAATGTATGATATCCTAAGGACAACCTAACCTCAGTCATCATATTCAACATAACGCAAGCAATAACATTATACGTTAAATGAAGAAAATTCATTCTGTATATATTAATTATGACAGACAATAGACACATCTTTATCTACCAATACGTTTAATTCTTGGAGAACTCTTCAAATGGGATTTACACTTTCCTAAAGGAACCGAAGTACATACCACTATCTGACCATTTCTTTCTCGAAGAGAGTATCGTGTTTCTTGGAAAGCGTATACCCCATTTGAAGAGTTCTCCAAGAATTAAACGTATTGGTAGATAAAGATGTGTCTATTGTCTGTCATAATTAATATATACAGAATGAATTTTCTTCATTTAACGTATAATGTTATTGCTTGCGTTATGTTGAATATGATGACTGAGGTTAGGTTGTCCTTAGGATATCATACATTGATTTGTTGAATTAGCATTGTGCAACTATTTTTGTAATTTTCTGATAGAATTCTATGTTATGTTTTGCACAATGCTGTGAAAGTATCTGATTGCAATTGTGTTTGCCTGTGCTGTGATTTGCCTTCCTGATGCAACATGCATGGCAACATCATTTAATGATGTATATAATTCAAAGTCACGAGTCTTGTGTTAGTCATTATTATTACTATTCAAGATTAAAGAGAAGCTACATGTCTCAGCAATGAAGTGTTTGGACCAAGTCAGCGGTGTAGATAAAACATCTTCTTATGATGATGTAAATTCTCTGGTAGATCGGCTGCGATTGCTAATGTACTCGCAAGCAGCTTACAAAGGGAAGCAGTCAAAAGACATCTTCTTGAATATGCGTGAGATGAATGATTCTGCTGTAATAGAGCGAAAAATTGACAAATGAGGTCATATGATGTTGTAATGTATTTCTATAATGAATGTGGTGTGTCTGATGTTTATTATTGGCTATGATGTTAGATTAGTTTAGGAAGGTTAGGTTAATTTAGGTTATTTAGGTTAGGGTGGATCAACTAATTAAATGTTACTTATTAAGAAAATTATTGTGTGCATTGTGAAAATCGCAGGCTTTTTAGTATAAGCTTGTGACTCCCTTGCACAGCTAAGAGCCTTGGACTGCTGCTGTGTCCCCCATCTCGCTCCGTTACAGACGTCATGGATGGGTGCACTATTGAGGAGGTGAGACGTGGACTGCGCTTTGATCTCCCTCCCCCCCCTGACCAGTTAATGCTGTCCTCATGACCTGGAGCCGCTACTTCTCCATCAAGTAGCTCCTCAATTGGCCCCTCCAGGGACCTCGCGAGGCTGAGTGCACCCCGGTCCATGTATCCTAGCTGGGGAAAAATTCCTATGCCTGTACTATGAATCGATCGCAGATCTACCGCTTGGCAAACAACAAATGAGTTTGTAACGTTTTTATAATAAAATCCGCATGGGTTTATCCTTAAGTTATTTTACCAGTTCTCATACAAACCAAAACTGCTAGCATCCGATTTTTTTAATTTTGTACTTGAGTTACAGTCGTGTTTTTTCCCAGAAATGTGACAAACTAATAATATTAATAATAATAATAATAATAATAATAATAATAAAAGAAGAAGAAATTGAAGATGCTAAAATATTTTCCATGTTATAAAGAGAGCATATAAGAAACTAATATTTGTGAATCCTGGATGTTGAGCTTGAGATATATGAATGTGTAATTATATCTCTTAGGGACCTGTTGCAATACAATGGTCACATAGGGGCTTTGACTTATGAAGCAACTCGTATTAGTGTAGGTTTAGAACTTTGTGGTAATTAATTTTTTATATTACTAAACACATGCCCATTTATACCTTCCAGACTCTGTGGGATAGGGAGTAATTGCGGTTAAAGAAAAATTCGCCGTCCTAGCCGTGGATCGAACCCGGTATCTGCAGGTGAGAAGTCAGCTCACTTACCCGTTTGACCACGGAGACAGTCTTATTTTCTGATATTATAACTAAGTGCATTGAATGTTTAACCTTGTTTTTGTATGATTGCAGATCTGATTAAAAGCAGTGATTGTAGGAGTGACCATTTAAAACTGCGTGTTCGGTTTAGTTCTATCAACATAAATGGATTTTTCATTTCCTTCACTTTATAAGAGTTTTAATGTAATAAAGAACTAGACATGAAATTCTGTAGTGAAACCATGAGTTCACCTGTAGTATTCTTTTCGGCGTGATGTAGGTGTAAGGAAACATTCTTTAGCAGAAGCGTGTACAAGGGTTGAGATTTCATGATAGACAATATTAAAATAATTATATTCTTCTGTTACTTCATGCTATTCAAGATAAACATTTTCCAGAAAAAAAATGTTCTTATTCAATTGTTCCCCTTATAATTAGGGACATTAGCGGAAATTACTAGGTTAGTCGGATCTTTTATAATGTTTAGCCCTGCGATTCTCATTGAAATTCGTTCACTTTTTTATGTGTTTAACGCCTGCTTTTACTACTTGTGGCACCGCAGGCGATGACACTACTGATATATGGAATGAACGTGGAGCACCGGTGGAATGTGATGGCAGGGGGAAACCTGAGAAAACCCGCCCCCTGCGCCGCTTTGTCCATAACAAATCCCACATGCTGTTGCCTGGGGTCGACTCCGGACCTCCTTGGTGAGAGGAGAGTAGTCTAACCACTCGACCATGGCGCGGCCTCACGATTTGCATTGACATGAGTAAACCAATAAAGATGAAACGAAACATCGCTTCCGGTTTAAGAGAGTTGAAGTAGTATAAATCTGAAGTCAATAAAAATTGAGTGTTTAAGTTATACTGTACATACAACACTAATATTTTTCTGAAAATGCTCAATTGGTATTTTCAACCGATTAGTGTCCTTGTGCTCCTGCACCCATGACTTGAACGAATCGCCCATCATGAAGATGAGATTTTCTTTTATATATAATTCACGCATATAATTCTAAATAATAGCAGAATGTTTTCATTACATGTTACTCCGTTGTACATTAGAAATAAGAAATTTAATGAGCCAAAGCACTTCAATTGTCACTTCGAATTTGTGTATTTTTAGAGGTACGCTGCTTCACATGCACTCACTCGCACACTATACTTTGTCTAAAACTTGCTTTTTAAGTGTTCGGTTGCCCTCAAATCGTGTATTCAGTGTGAAAAACCTTTTGTATCGAACTTACTTGTACAAATTCTCTTTTGTAGAAATATATGAAGTTCTTATGTAATGCAATTTTTTCTCATGAAGCTAGTAAAGTTTCTGAAAAAGCATTATAAGTAAATTAAGCTGTCGCTGTATATTATACATTTAAGAACAAGGAGAGCGAATGTTTTAAAAATCCTACCAGCCGTTTCAAGGTTCTTGATTGATTAGGTATCTTCTTTTTTGCGAATTAGCTCGTAGTTTTTCAGATGATTCCTACCAATCACTGCGCTGAGACCTTTTCTCTAAATTGAGTTATCTGATATCTGCCTGTTCCACTTTTATAGATGGGCTTCTACCGTAAACTTGATTGGGTTTTTAGCATTGAAACTGTTTTTCGTTGGTCGAGCTATGTATTACTTACATTCTTGTTAGAGAAGTGTGTGATAAAAGTAAAGCTGAAGAAACGGATTATTTCCTGTATGAATGCTAGTAAACAGAAGTGCCCTCTAGACAGTTGCGACTCAGCCTGGTGTTCCTGTTTTGCTGGTGTAAAGGGGTATTTTCGCTCTCAACCTTAAAGCGTGCAGGACGTCCATCACCAGAAATTACAATATTAAATTGTCTGATTATACACAATGAGGTATTCACCTACAAGCCCTTATCACCTGTCATGTAATCGATAATTTAAATGCCTAATTATGCAAAGGATTAGGATGTTGAAAATTTGTATTTGTTTTTGTGGAATAAAAACATTAGTGGGATTATATGTACATAATAGTTTTATTTATAAGTATTTTCATTACATTCCTTCTCCATGTCCGTGTCTCTTCAAAATGTTTTATTTTCATTAGTTAGATTAAATAAATGTTTGCTTATAAATGTGCCAGCTTCTTTACATCTTCATTTCTTTTTAAATCCTACTCATCCTTTGTTTTATTTTATTAAAAGAGTCTAGCGGCTTCGTTTTTTTCATGAATGCAATTATATATTATAGCACTATATTTTTCAATATATTCACAATGTGCGCACTTTGTCTTTTGTGCACATGCAGAATTTAGGGAGTCATAGGCGCGCTTTATATATGTCATGTATATACAAAGCCATTATGATCACTGCTTTTGAGAAGCACTGGTAGTTCATAATAAAGCACTACACTAGAATTATTTGTTTTGGATATGTAGAATGGGATGGATGCGTTTAGTTGGTCTGCTCTGGGTTTCATATTTCTCTATGCTTGCCTCTCGTTTTACAAATGTTGTGCATGCGGTCTTCCAATAATCTCAGCTTCCTGAGATGACTAGCAAAAGGGTCTTTCTCCTCTTGTATCTCCTTGGATCTGGAACATTAGAATTATTGAAAATTAGTAAATGTTATTAGTTTTCCTTTGACTCGATCACTGCAATTGAAATAAGGTTAGTTTCTTTCTTGATGTAATAGCAATATATTATACTCACATTGATGCTTGATTCGACGTACTCATATTCGGAATGTCATCATAATCTTGTACAGGGCAGTTGTTCCATGGGTTTGAAATGCAGACATCCACCTCGTCAACGTCAGTCCTAGCAGGGTCTATGAGCTCTGGCGGTACCGGGATTGACTCTCGAACTCTGGAAAGAACAATGAGGGTTATTAATTTTTTCAAGAAATAAATGTGTGATGTGCTGGCCACTCGTCGTAATTTTAGTTTGTAATTACCTTTGTCTCATATGCCTTGACCAATACACGCTACAGGTCGAGTTGCAGATGAAGTATGATGTTATTCTATAATGCACTGCGGGTTTTGAACAAATCACCACATGAGTGCGACCGTTGCATAATTCTAAGTGATCTTCAATCTCATGTGCTGATCTAAACATATCCGTTGCATCTATGGTATCTGAATCGTGAAGCTCTTGTGTGTTCCGACCCCTAGATATATAAAAATGTATTGGAATTAGCCATCATTACTCGAATACATTTGTAGTGCTTATAATAGTAGAAAGACGTGAATGTATTGTACTTACAATATATCTTTCTTGTAGACAGAGCAGTCTTTGGAACACGGATTCCTTGAAGGTATCTGATTATGGTAAGCAGGGTATATGCATGTAATCGTATGCATTCGTCCATTGCACGATTCTTTGTGAAAGTATGTATAATGATGCGAATCTTCAGCACACTCTCTCCTGTATTCGTTCATATCATCAAAAGCTTTGACGTTTGTTTTCAAGAATGCTTTTTCACGGCGGTTATATCGAATAAGTAGCTCTATATTGCAGACCTCAGGCTTATATAGTTGCTCACATAAAAAAAAAAAACATGTTTTCTTCAGTGTATACCTAAGGAAGGGGAATGCATGTATCTGCCTGTTCTTAGCCTAGAGGGGCCGAGTGAGGATGTTTTTCTAACAGAAAGCTCTGAAGGGGAGAGCTAGGATGTTTTGTTCAAAATGTCGCCAGCCTTCTTTATCGTCTGAAACTGGTCGGATCATGCTTCGCTTTTTGTAATAGGTAGTATGTTTCCGTTTTCCCTTGTGTTATATGTTAGCCAAGAGGTGAGCAGCCTTGCGCGGCTTTCTTTCATAGCGATTGTGATAAGTGTTTATGAAAATGTTTATTTATGCTCAATCCTCAAGTTATGTGATGAGTGCTTCGAGTTATAAATTATACTTCTCTGTTGAAGTTAGAGAATACTGCTGTGTCAGTTGTAGGCTGTCTAAGTGATTTCAAGCAATGTTAGCTGTTAGTTTTGGTATGGTATTTATTTTTTGAAGATGTCTATTTATGCATAATTGTCAAGTTATGTGGAGAGTACTTCAAGTTATAGCTTATACTTCAGTGTTAAAATTAGAGAATACTGCTGTGTCAGTTGTAGTCCGTCTAAGTGATTTCAAGCAATGTTAGCTGTTATTTTGGTATGGTATTTCATTTGAAGGTATTTATTTATGCATAATCGTCAAGGTACGTGATGCTTCAAGCTATAGTTTATACTACAGTGTTGAAATTAGAGAATACTTCTGAGTCAGTTGTAGGCTGTCTAAGTGATTTCAAGCCATGTTAGCTGTTGGTTTTACTATGGTATCCCCTTGTACAGTGTACAGTGTTGAAAATTAGAGAATACAGCTCAGTTAGTTGTAGGCAGTCTAAGTGATTTCAAATTGTGTTAGCTGTTGTTTTTACTTTCTCTACACGTACTTTGTACATAGTGTATAGAGAAGGTATTGTATTCCACCCAAAATCGGATGCTGACTTTTCACTGGGAATATATATGTTTTTAGGGTCCCCTGTATCCAAAATAATCCATTTTAGAAAAAGATTCGTGTGTGTTTGCATGTCTGTGTGTTGGCGTGTGTTGGTGTGTATATGTGTGTGACTGGGCAGCATAGCTCAAAAACGCAAATTCGGTAAATTACCAAACTTGGTATTTAAGTTTAGTATCTTCCAGGTATGCGACCCGAAGATTTTTGAGAAAAGCCCTCCCAAAGTACCCTTTACATGGAACGTTTTTTCGAAAAGTTTTATTTCTAAAAATGGTTCTAACGATTTTGATTAGAATATCGCGTATTAAAGATATTTACCGGACAAATAAAATGTATAACTTGAATTTTCTGAGTATAATCTCTGAAGACCTTTTTTATTCTGAATAAATTGTTATAACTAGTAAACCATAAGAGATAGATAAAAGCTTACTACACAAAAATGTAGGGCACGTTAAAACACACGATTTATGTTAAATACATGATTTTTGTGGAGTGAACCCTTTTTTTCGATATAATCCTGGTTATTTGTTTCAGCTTTAAAACATTTACTTTTCTCTTACAGGAGAGTGACATAGCAGCCAACTTTTGACTATGACTATCACTTTAACCTATGGTACTCCCTTAGTTAGCTTCTACTTACAAGGAAGCAAGTATGAAGACTATTTCTACTAGTTTTTACTCGATTAGCATGAAGTAAAAAGACGTACAAGCTTTTTAACAATAATTTGTTTCAGAGAGGTATAGAAGGTCACGTGAATGGAACACACCATATTTTGGTATAGGTCTGACATTTGCGTAAATAAAAACATTTTATGTCTTGTGATAGTTACGAATAATGTTTGAATACACTGGGCGTATAATCCAAGTATGTAATTAGCATGTAGATGTAATTTCGTGAAGAATTTGTATCACCCATTTCGCTACATCGTTGCAAATGGAGTTGTTATTTACATTTTTCAATTGAAGTAAAGGCATAATTGTAATTAAAATTTATTGAATTAACCGAGAATCTAATGCTCGTACTGAATAGGAGATGGTAAGGGTTGAGAAAAGTCTAATAGCCTTTTATTGTAACTTCAATTCTCAAAGCGTTATTGGCATTTTAACTGGCGTAATTGTAATTAAAATTTCTTAAATTAGCCAATCACAAATGGGTATGGGCTGATAAAGGAATAAGGAAAGTGTTACGGCGTTTTATTGTAGCTTCAATTCTCTAAGTGTTATTGACATTTTAATTTGCGTAATTGTAATTAAAGTTTCTCGAGTGTTGGATAGCTGGAATTCATTCTTGTACTGGATGAAGGGTGATAAATGAGCAAGAAAAGTCTCATAGTATTTTATTGTAATCTCAATTATTTAACCGTTAATAACATTTTAATTAGCGTAATTGTAATTCAAATTTCTTAAAATTAACCAATCATGTGTCTTGTACTTGTGCTGGGTATGGGCTGATAAAGGAATAAGAAAAGTGTTATGGCGTTTTATTGTAACCTCAATTCTTTAAGCGTTATTGTCATTTTAATTAGTGTAATTAAAGTTTCTTGATTATTCGTGAAGTTAATTCTTGTACTGGATAGGGGATTATAAGGGAATAAAAACAGCTTTTATGTATAGCGAGTGTTATAATTGCATTCTACATTCAATCCTTTTTGAGGTTGTTTAATTATACATAGCAGTAAAGTCGCGTGGTTGCACCGCCGCTGAAAGTTCATTGTAGGTCTCCGTGTAAGAACCGGTATTAAGATTTATAATGTCTAGTGTTGGAATGATGTTGGCATTCTCAGTGTTCGAGAGGTCTCAGGTTGAATTCCCAGTTGAGGTGCCCTCTGCTCGTTGGAAACACAATCACTTCACCGCCAATTTGGTTTTGATATGATGAATTAGTAGGTCCCCCCCCCCCACACTGAAAGTTGATTGTAGGTCTCCGTGTAAGAACCGTTATTAAGATTTATAATGTCTAGTGTTGGAATGATGTTGGCATTCTCAGTGTTCGAGAGGTCCCAGGTTCAATTCCCTGTTGGGTGCCCTCTGCTCGTTGGAAACACAATCACTTCACCGCCAATTTGGTTTTGATATGATGAATTAGTAGGTCCCCCCCCCACACTGAAAGTTGATTGTAGGTTCTCCGTGTAAGAACCGTTATTAAGATTTATAATGTCTAGTGTTGGAATGATGTTGGCATTCTCAGTGTTCGAGAGGTCCCAGGTTCAATTCCCTGTTGGGTGCCCTCTGCTCGTTGGAAACACAATCACTTCGCCGCCATATTGGTTTTTGATGTGATAAGTTAGTATGTTTTATAAAAGCAATTCTCTCTCTTGCTATTTTTCATTTCATATGTTGGTATTGAATAATAAAACTTTTAACGTGTTCAATCGTGTGAGTGTTATAATTCCTTGCAAAAATATTACCGCTAACGCATGTTCAATTGATATCTAATAATTTATATCAAATATTCCACTCAGTAATTTTATCGAGTTTTTTCGCCATGACAGTTGAACTATGTTTGTATATTCAGATTCTTTGTGAAAAGTTAGACTGATTTGTCATGCAAATGAGCCTTGTAGCTCTCGAATTGCCAGAGATAGAGAAATCCTACGTGTTTTTAATTAAAAGAGACTATCGAATTGAAATCAAAAGAATTTTGTATTTATGATCAGAGATTCAGATTCCTCGTGAAAAACTAGATCGATTTGATATGCAGATGAGCCTTGTAGCTCAAAAATTAGAAATTCGAGTGGGCGTGGTCAATCGATTAAATTGAATTTGATCTGTGAATGTGAAAGACGATTGTTCAAGTGATTAAGAACCCTGCAAGTAAAATCTTTTAGACAGGTGGTTTGGCAAAGGGGGAGGGGGTAGTAGCCGGCAGCACATACTTTGATTGACAGGTACATGGGGAAGCTTTTAGACTGTTGTCTTGGCAAAGAGGCAGCGCTGTGTGGGTGGTCTGTCGGCTGATGTTTATCTTAAGTGTTACATATGTACATGATGTTTTACATGGGCGGCATCCTTTGAGTCCCGAAATCCCCCTTTACCCCCTACTCTCTCCCTCCACCCCAAACTACACTTTACATGGAAAGAATTTCGAAAATTTGGTTTTCTAAAAAATGATAAACCATTTTCATTAAAATACCATATATTAAACATGTTTACATGGCAAATAAAATGTATATCTTGAATTTTCAGGGAATATCCTCTGAAGACCTTTTTATTCTGGATGGTTTTTATTGAATTTTGCATAACTGGTAAACCGTAAAAGATAAACAGAAACTTACTACACAAAAAAAGTAGACCAAGTTATGTCATTTACATTTTTTTCGTGGAGTTGGCCGTTTTCGAGATGTTCCTTGAAATTGATTTCAGTTTTAAAATACTTACTTTTCTCATACGGCCACGCCACGCAAAGAAACGGATTTCAGTCCTATATCAACCACATTTTAAAACATTTGACTGTCGGCTTAGTCTAGCGTATTCCCTTATTTCCCTCCTACTTACAAGGAACTAAATAATAAGACCGTTTCTGCTAATGTTTTAACATGAAATAGAAGAATAAGCTTAACAATAGTTTGTTACAGAGATATAGAGAAGGTCATGTGAATGGAACACATACGATTTTTACCCTCGCTCTCTACCTCCTCAAAAAATACCATCGGTTCTGAAAATATAGCATTGCAGATTGGTTAAGGGGAGCCGATTAACTTTAAGCTCCTTGGACCCCGAGACCATTTGAGCATCATTTCTCCAATTCCATTCAATCGTCCGATAAGACCAACCAGGTTAAAGGACGTTAAACTACAAAAAAGTAATAATAATAATTTGTTACAGAAGGCCACTTGGTAGTGTGGTGGTAACATGTCTGCGAGTTCGAATCTCGCTTAGGGTGAGTTGCCCGGATAAGGTTTTCCCTTATCCTGAGAAGACGAGTGTCGAGTAACTTTAAGTTCCTTAGACCCCGAGATCATTTGAGTATCATTTCACCAATTCCATTCATCGTCCGATATGACGTTGAGATGTAGAGAGTCTGTGAGTGGTTATGTAAGGTCAATTTGCGCGTATACGAGCCCGGTGTGCAGCATCTCCCGGCGTCAGCTGTGGTCGGTCTCCCCAGCCAGGCAGGCAGGCTTCTTCTAAAATCAATGTGTGAACAAGAGTCCCATCGCCGCTTTAAGCATTGCCCCACACGCTCCCTTGTAAACACAATGCAAGTACAAACACTCCAAATGTCAACATGCCTTTGTGCTCCGCTGACGCTCTTTTACCGAGCCAGTCTCAGTAATATTGCGCTCTAACCTATTTGTGGTAAATCCAACCCTTTCATCCACACAATAAACCATCAAATACCTTTCTCTAATCTATCTTTTACAAGATACTCGAGCGATTTTTACTTTCTCTATACGCACTATGTGCATAGTGTATAGAAAAATGTAAATGGCGTGTTATTTATGGACGCTATTTAACTGCTGTGATTCTCAGCTCCAATTCTAAATTGGGCGTGAAAGACCGCTTAATTTTGCTCAGAGGCATCTATGTCAGGCTTGAGGTTCTTTTACGTGCCGTAAATCTACGACACGGGACCAACGGCTTCACTTCCCTTCCGAAGGAAGCCATGTTAAGGATTTTTACACCCGAAAAAATCTATCGTCCTCCGCCGGGTTTGAACCCTTGACCTTGGGTCTATGAAGTCAGCATGGTAACCATTACACCACGGAGGACGACATAGTGTATAGAGGAAGTATTGTATTACACCCAAAAATTCGAGGTTCCACCAGAAATAGGAATATGTTTTGGGGTCTCCTGAGTCCGAAAAAGTGTGTGCGTGTGTGTGTCTGTCGACAACATAGCTCAAAAACAAAATGGCCGTTTAATACCAAACTTGGTGCTTAAGTTTAGTATCTTCCAAGGATGCGACACAAGATTTTCAAGAACATTCCCCACCATAGACTATCCTTTGCATGGAAAAATGCTCGAAAATGTTGATTTTTTTTAAATTGGCTCTAACGATTTTGATTAAATCCTCTATATTAAAGCTATTACGTCCCAAATAAAATGTATATCTTGAATTTTCTGGGAATAGCTCCTGAAGACATTTTTATTCTGGATGAATTTTGCTGAATTTTGCATAACTAATAAGTCGTGAGAGATAGACAAAAATTTACTGCACAAAAAATGTAGATCTCGTTAAAATACACAATTTGCATCATTTACATTTTTCTCGTGGAGTTTCCCGTTTTCGAGATATTCCTTGTTATTAGTTTCAGTTGTAAAGTACAGAAAGTGTCCCTTTTTCTTTTGTTCTACTGCTGGCCAAGCAAAGAAGCTATTTTCAATGACAATCGCATAACGACAGCTTTTAAAACATTTGACTATCACTTTAGCATAGCGCATTCCTTTAGTTGCCTTCTACTTATAAGGCACTAATGACTAAGTAATACGAAGAACATTCTTTCTGCTAATGTTTTATCACGACTAGCATGGTGTGGAAAGAAGATCTTTTGTAAGAAGTTTGTTTGTAGAGCAGCAAGAGAAAGTCATGCGAGTGTAACGCATCAGATTTTTATTTATGTATTTATTCTGTGCAATTGGGTGCTGCTCGGTGTACAAAATTCACTTACAATAATAATCTTAGAGTTAAATTAAAAACAGTAATGCAACATATTATATATATATGCTTTTTTACTTTCTCTATACCCACTATGTACATAGTGTATAGAGAATGTATTGCACTCCACCAAAAAATTTGATACCGAGATTTCACCGGAAATATTTGTTTTAGGGTCCCCTGTATCCAAAAAAAAAAAGTATTTTCAGAAAAAGGTCCGTGTGTGTGTGTCCGTGTGTCTGTGAACACGATAACTCAAAAACGAAAAGTAGCTAAAATACCAAACTTGGTATTTAAGTTTAATATCTTCCAGGGATGCGAAACGAAGATTTTGAGAAAAATCCCCCACCCCAAACTACCCTTTACATGGAGCATTTTTCGAAAATTTTGATTTTCTTAAAAATGGCTCTAACGATTTTGATTAAAATATCGTATATTAAAGATATTTACCTGACAAATAAAATGTATATCTTGAATTTTCTGGCAATAGCTTCTGAAGACCTTTTTATTCTGGATGAATTTTGCTTAATTTAGCATAACTAGTAAACTGTAAGAGGTAGACTAAAACTTACTATACAAAAAATGTAGGTTTTTTTTCTTTTTTTTTTTCTTTTTTCTTTTTTCTTTTTTCTTTTTTCTTTTTTTTTTTTCTTTTAAATACACAAGTTATGTCATATACATTTTTCTCGTGGAGCTTACCGTTTTCGAGGTACTCGTTGTTATTAGTTTTAGTTGTGAAGTACTTATACTTTTCTCAGACGGGAGTGTCCGTTTTTCTTTTGTTCTACTCCTGGCCAAGAAAATAAGCGATTTGTAATGACAATCGCATAACGACAGCTTTTAAAACATTTGACTATTGGTTTAGCCTAGTGTATTCCCTTATTTTCTTCCTACTTATAAGGAACTAAGTAATAACATTGTGCTAATGAGTACCTCGATTAGCAAGGTGCAGAAAGAAGAATTATCTTATGTAAGAAGATTGTGGAACAGCTAGAGAAAGTCATGTGAGTGTAGCACATCAGATTTTTTTAAATGCGTTCAGTATAGCACTATGTCAATTACCAACTGTTTATAAGCAGTTACTATGAATCCTCAACATTATTAGCTAAAGAATAGTTTTTAAGATACTTAATTGCTTCATAACATTTACTTTAATTAATATCTAAAATTTATTCTCTTAATAATTATCCCTCAAGTTCCTTTAAGGTCAGAGGGCAGCCCTGAAAGGCTGCTTCAGGCAATTCATTCCATTCTTCAATGGTCCTATTAACATAAGAACATTTTCAATGTCGGTTCTGTACCTTCTAACCTTAATTTTATACAAATGATCGTTTCATCCGTAGAATGCCGGATTTTCTGACCTCTTTCTAACGTCCACCCATGCATGCATTTAAACCAGTACGAGTGTCGACTGAGAAGTACCGGGCCTCACAAATATGGCGCCACTAGGCCAGTTAGACGGTAGTGTGGTATAGACTATACCCCCGCCGCTGAATCCTTGCACTTGACAGCTGGGAGTTAAGTTGGTACATCCGCAAATAAAAGATGAAGAGCTTTAGCCGTTTGACTTTCTGAACCAATCACAACGCAGCTTTCTGGTCGGTCGGATCTAGAAGCCTCACTGTTGCAATATCTGGCTATTTCCAACCGCGTGCTCAGTTTGTGAACTAAACAACGTGCGTTGAGTTGTTCGGTTCAAGCTACGTACAATACGTTGTTATTTAGCTGTGGTGACGGTGGACACGGCTTCTGAAAGATGAACTTTAATCATGTGCACAAAATAATACGAAAAGCACAAGAATTAGACAGAAACATCAATGAATGTGAACCACTAATGATATCTTGCTTACAACAATGATGATAATGATGACGACGACACTTGGATGGAATTGAGTCATTAAAATTCCAAACCGGTGAAAATCACTTTGCTATACCTTTCTCTCATTCTAACGAGTTACTTTTACATTAATTTGTTCTATATTGTAAATGCGTAATGTATGCTACATACGTTATAGTGTCACTTATTTTCAATTAACATCAATAATATCTAATTAGGTTCTTTATTCATCGGCATTCATTTATTATTTACATGTTTATATTCGTCTTTACACACGATAGAGACATTTGCTGTTGTTGTTTACTGGTTACTCTGGCAACGCCGCAAAGGCAGCATAGCCAACCTTACGCGAAACTTGGTATTTCACCGACTTTTCGTTTTTGAGTTATCATGTTCAAATACGGACTGACGGGCGTGCGCGCGCACACGCACACACATGGACCTTTTTCTGAAAATGTTTTTTTTGGATACAGAGGGCCCTAAAACGTCTATTTCTCGGTATGGAATTTTTGGGTGGAATGCAATACGTTCTCAATAAACTATGTACATAGTATATGCAGAGAAAGTAAAAAGCGGATGGCTATTAAAGGTTTCGAAATACCATATTCTTTGCAAGGCCACAAGAAAACATTTGCGTGTTCAATTCACATGACTTTGCTACCTATTCTGCAACAAATTATTGTTATAAAAGCTTATTTTTCTATATACTCCATGTTAAGATAAACATTAACAGAAATAGGATACCTAGAGTCAGACTGAAAAATTTAATGCCATAGTCGGGATTTGAACCACAGATCTCCTGGTCTCTAGCCGGTTGCTCTACCACCTAGCTACCATGGCAACATTCCAGCATAACATTGAATTTCTCAACTGACTCGCATGTTTCCCGGTAAACCGCAAGGTGATTTGAAAATATTGAGATCCACAGTTCAAATCCCGGCTAAGGCATTGAATTTTTCAGTCTGATTCCGAGATCCATGGTTCAAATCCCGACTATGACATTGACTTTTTCAGTCTTTCTCTACCTATCCAACTCCTGTCCTGCACGCGGTTACTGTCGGAAAACAATTAAAATTATCATTAACAGAAATAGTTGTATTAGGTGTTCATTTCCTTGTGAGAAATAAGGAATGCACTCGACTACGGCGATAGTCAATTTATTCAAAAGCTGGTCACTAGGTGATGAGATTGAAATTCCGTTCTATTTTAGAAAGTATAAGTATTGGAAGATTTGGACCAAAACAATGAATATATCCAAATTCCCCCCACCTCCCTCCCCAGATTGTATTGACATAAATTGTCGCTTTTAACGTGCTCTACAGTTTTTGTCTTCCGGTTTACCAGTTTTGCAAAAGTCATCCAGAATAAATAGGATTTCAGAAGCCTTTCCAGATAATTCAAGATATACATTTTATTTGTGATGTAAATATCTTTGATATATTTTAATCAAATTATTGGAAACATTTTTAAGAAATTAAAAAATTCAGAAAAATCTTAAATATAAAGGGTAGTTTGGTGTGGGGTGGTTTTCCTGAAAATTCTATGATACATCCTTGGAAGAAACCTACTGAACATAAACATCTTTTTGAGTTATGCTGTTCACTCACTAGCTCAAACCAAGTACAAAGAATATCTCGGGAGCGTCTAATAGAACAAAATATTTTGTAACAAACGTTGTGTGATTGCCTTCCAATATATAAAAGTCTTTCAGACTAAAGATTTCAAGGCTATTCCAAGAAAGACATCCACATTCACGGAAAAAATAAATGCAAAACCGCTAAAGATTGCGTTTATCCACAAATGGACATAGTATGAGGGCAATGTAGGGTTACAGTTTTGATGATTGATGTGTAGTGGTCAGCGGACAGCAGATGTCACTGCACAGGAGTATATCTAAGACGTTTATTGTGGTACCATAACGTTTATGGTGGTGTCAAGGACATAGCCATGCCACGACAACAGCACAACTACAGCCGTTTGAACGGGGTTGAATTTTTGGCCTGCGTGAAGCTGGATGGACCTATCAACAAGTTGCGCACATGTTGGACGCAATGTATCGGTGTTTTCAGCAATGGTCTGTGGGACTGCGTGAAGCTGGATGGACCTATCAACAAGTTGCGCACATGTGGACGCAATGTATCGGTGTTTTCAGCAATGGTCTGTGGGACTGCGTGAAGCTGGATGGACTTATCAACAAGTTGAGCACATGTTGGACGCAATGTATCGGTGTTTTCAGCAATGGTCTGTGGGACATTCTCACAATCGTAGACCAGGTTCTGAAAGGTCACGTTGTACAGCATCCGGGCAAGCGATCCGGGCACATGTCAGCACGGACTATTGGAAACCGTCTTCTTGCAACCTCATACACCAGTACACGTCTCCTCTGGTGTCGAGAAAGGGCTGATTGGACAATTGAATGGCGCTCTAGATTCTGTTTGAATGCAAGTGATTGCCGTGTACGCATACGACGTAGAGCTGGTGAGTGTAATCGTCCAGAGTGCATTCGGCCATGGTGTGGCGTGACATCAGTTACAACTCTTGCTCACCATTGGTGTTGAGCAGGGACGTGTGACCAGTGTCAGCTATATCCAGCAAGTCATTAATCCTGTGGAATTGCCTTTTTTTCAACAGGATAACGCACGTACCCATGCAGCTGCTGCAACACAACGTGCTCTTCAGGTGTGCTACAACTGTCCTGGCCAGCAAGGTCCTCTGACCTCTCTCCCAGTGAACATATATGGGACATGATGGGAAAGAAACTGACTGGGTCTCCAAGTCAGGCCACAACCATTGTCGAACTACAACAGGTGCAGGATGCTTGGGACAGGAAGCCATTCGCCACCTGTACGATCACCTGTATTGCTGCCCGAGAGGGGTACACCAAATATTAATGCGACTATTGGGACACGCCCCATTGTCACATGTATGCTTGCATGTACTGGTTTCGTTATCATATGATGTTATCATGATGCATTATATTGTACATACCTCTTCATTAAAGTTAAGCACTCCTTAATGGTGTTGCATGTTTTTTTTTTCCCGTGATTGTATATGAAAGATATGATATATTATATGTTGTAATGCAAATATCATGCTATTTTATTTAAAAAAAAAATACCGTTCGGGGCGATACTATTAATTGTTACAAAATCGAAGGATTCTTTTTAAAAAAATTTAAATTATTTTATTGTTTTTCAAAACATTCCTTTTAACGTGAATATGCGTTTGCATTTGATGAAATCAGTACTTAAAGCAATGATACCACTCTTCCTGAGGCACTTCAGAAACCAGGTTGTTACAATGTTCCGTTGCTTCATCTCATTCCACACATTTTGATCTTTATTTTGTGGAAATAAAAACAAATTACATGCTGCTGTCCTTCAGGACAGATAGATACTCAGTTGTTAAGTTTTGTTGTATGGGACGACGTTGTCATGATGTAAACCTATTTTTCGTTTTTCTTTCTCTAGCCCGCATTTACAATGTACATAGTGGATAGAAAAGGTATTGTATTCAATGTCCAGATTTCACCGGAAATATATGTTTTGGGGTCCCCCGAGTCCGAAAAAGACATTTTTAGGAAAAGATCCGTAGTATGTAAAGGTGTAGAGAGCATAGCGCAAAAACGAAAAGACCGATAAATATCAAGCTTGGTATTTAGGTTTATATCTTCCCAGAATCTTCTAGAAGTTGCCTCTGAAGACCTCTTTATTCTAGATGAATTTTGCTGCTAAACCGGAAGAGATAGACAAAAACTTACTACACAAAAAATCTACGTCTTGTCAAATTAGACAATTTTGACTCTACTTATCCTACTCCTGTCCGACACACGGTTTCTGTGAGAAAACAATTAAAATTATCACAATTGTTTATAATAGCAAGCTATACTATGAATCCTGGGACTTGAAGTACTTACAACATTGTACGTCGCCATTGGGGTTGTTATCTCAAAAAATCTTGAGATCACCTTGTGGTTTACCGGGAAACATGCGAGTCAGTTGAGAAATTCAATGCTATGCCGGTATGTTGCCATGGTAGCTCAGTGGTAGAGCAACCGGCTAGAGACCGGGAGATCTGTGGTTCAAATCCCGGCTATGGCATTGAATTTTTCAGTCTGACTCTACCTATCCAAAGTAAAGTTTCGTCACTTCTAAATGTTCATGTAAATGTTTGGAGTTGACTCACTCCAATGTCCAATGTCGCTCAATGTCCTTCGAGCTTCTTCAAGTATTGCTGGAACCGACAATGTTTTCATCAATAACAGCAGTTGTTGGGCATGCTTCACAAAATTCAGCACTAAGAAATGCTGATCTCTTTAGAATGTGCTGTAGCAATTACAAATTGGTTCTTTGCCAAACGCATTTTAAAGCCGATCCTCACAGTTATGGCGTCAATGAAGGTTTAAAATCGTAAAAAATCATAACCCAGAAATGACCTCTTAGTCATATTTATTTTCGGATAACACAACATCTTTAGACTCGTCTCTGAAGTGTGGGAAGATCTGCCTCACACTGAAGAGGTTGAGAGTTCAATGTCGCTTAGAATGACTTACCCGAATAAGGGATTTTTTCGCGGGTTTCCCTTATCCTGAGAAGGCGAATGTCGAGTAATATATATATATTTATATTATATTTAACCACACAAACTCGACTCGTAAAATATAAAACATACATGTCTCCCTCGTATGACACATTTTTCAGAAAAATCAAAACTGACGAAAGTATTTCTATACATATAAAGGATAGCTTGGGATGTCGACTTTTCCTGAATATATTCCTCCTAACTTTGGCGTTTATCCAAGGTTTATGCAGTTCGAAGAAATGCACACAAAACTAATTCTGTAACATGTTTTGTTTTATTCAAGAGGGGGCTAAAAACATGTATTTCTGGTAAAATATCATATCGAATTTTGAGTGGAAAACAATATTTCCTCTACTTAACGCATTAGGGGAAGAGGGAGAGGGAGAGAGAGAGAGAGAGAGAGACAGGGTAAAATAATCTAAAATGCTGAAAAAAATGTTTTGGTGATTTCATATCACACTTTTTAAGGACTTAATTTCATTAAGTTATGGGAACGACAGTAACCTGATTAAAACTTTTTGTTATTTTGTGTTTATTTTTATTGTGTTTTATTTATTTATTCATCAGTTCGTGTGTAGAGAAAATAAAAGTAGGATCGCACCGGTGCAAATGTTCATACATTTTAGAGTTCAGCTCGGGCAAGATTGCAGTAACGCATTTTTAAATTCATTGTTGCTACAAAAACATTGTTAGTCATAATTTTTGCATGTTGCAGAGAGCTTATTCCTCCTATAATATTATTTCTCAAGATTTCTCATTCAAATATATTTATACAAAATACAATAACAATTAAGAGGTCATAAAGGCCTACCCAAATAAAATTGAGAATATCCTGTTATTGGTCTTGTTAGTATATCAAAATATAATATCTTAATCAAAGTAATTGTACGAGTATATCTTGGATTTTCTGGGAATAACCTAAGAGATCCTTATTATTATAAAGGAATTTTGTACAATCTTGTATAACTAGTAAAAGGTTAACCGAAGACCTTTAAAAGCTGTAAAAAGAGTTGGGAGAGTAGAATCAGACTGAAAAAAAACCAATGCAACAGTCTGACTCTACCTTGTGTACCACGGTATTGTGAAAGAACAATTAATTAACAAATGAGTAGCTGCTTAGGGTGAAGAGGGTATTATATTCTTGAAATATTCTGGCCTTAAATATGTAGTTTTAGATTATTATTATTATTTTTATTATTTATTCTCCTCTCCACATATATACACACGCGCAATCGCATGTGGCATGAACCAGGGCTTCCTATAAATGTTCTTTATCGATTTAAAGAACTTCAAAATATAGGATCTCGGTGCAAAATGTGAAATACACTGCCACCTCAACGTGTTGTAAGTAAGCGAGGTAGTGTGTAAAAGTTTACACTATGTAGTAACGTTATGTTTACGTTTTATATAAAGTACAAGCGATAAATATGATTGCAGGAATGCCACTGAAACGCTGAATGAAATGTGTGCCATTATAGTGAAATTAAATCGATTTGAAATCACATATCTGTGACTCCTCCATGGCACGACAGCTCACAAAGAACCTACCGCCCGGCCGCTGGAGGATGAGACGGTTAATGCGGTCCTCATGACCTGGTGCCGCTACTTCTCCGATCTCACACATGTGATTGGTGGACGGTGGTCATCATTTCCATACTCCAGCTGCAGAGTCCGCAACCTGTTGGGACACAATCCGTAGGCACGCTGATACACAACAACGGGGCAGAACCAAGTCCACATTTGTATCAAGAAGAAATTTCATCCAACATTTTCAAAATGTATTTTGATGTCTAAAAATAACCTCTGAGCCTTTTTCTGTTAAGCTTCCTTCTATAGCAGCCTTTTACATGCACTTTCATATCCATTTAAATGTTCGCCCTGAGAACTCTAAAATTAAATGAAATGCATTTTTATCAATTTTAATTTTTCTTAAAAATTTCTACATAAAAATGACACGCATAGGCAATTTAATGTATCACTTTGTTTTGCTTCCTATGACATCGGTTTTCCAGATGTTAAATCGTGGCCGTCTGTGTATACTACATGGAATGAAATACTTGCAGATTTTGTTCGTTTGTATTCATTTTCTGAACGAAAATTCAAAGCCATCTTGGCAAGTGTGTTTTTTTATAGTTCCATGTTCGTAGGCTAGTATCATGGCTTTGTAAATCCTTGTTTACTTTCTCTACACGTATTATGTACAAAGTGTATAGAGAGGTATTGCATTCCAACCAAAAAAATCTGATGTGTTCCATTCACATGACATTCTCTACAACAAATGATTGTTAAAAAGTTTATGCTTCTATTTACTTCATGCTAATCAAGAAAAAATTAACAGAATTAGTCTTACTACTTGTTTCTTTGTAAGAAGAAGCGAAATAAGGGAGTACCATAGGTTAAAGTAATAGTCAAAAGCTGGTTGCTATGTGACTGAAGTTCCTTTGTTTGTATGGATAGGAATTCACAAAGTCCTGTAAGAGAAATGTACAGTTTTTCACAGCTGAATCCAAAAACAAGAAATATCTCAAAAACGATCTACTCCAGGAAAAAAATGTATACAACATAAATTGTGTGTTTTAACGTACTCTACATTTTTTGTGTTGTAAGTTTTTGTCCATCTCTTATAGTTTAGCAGTAATGCTAAATTTCGTAAAAATCATCCAGAGGCTATTCCCAGAAAATTCAAGATATACATTTTATTTGTCAGGTAAATATCTTTAATATACGAGCAATTTTGAATAAAATAAAAATTTTCGAAAAAAGTTCCATGTAAACGGTAGTAGGGGGTGGGGGATTTTTCTCAAAATCTTTGTGTCGCATCCCTGGAAGATACTAAACTTAAATACCAAGTGTGGTATTTTACCGACTTTTCGTTTTTGAGTTATCGTGTTCACAGACACACACACACACACACGGATCTTTTTGTGAAAATGTTTTTTTTTTTTTTTGGATACAGGGGACCCTAAAACACATATTTCCGGTGAAATCTCGGTATCGAAATTTTGAGTGGAGTGCAATACCTTCTCTATACACTATGTACATAGCAAGTGTAGAGAAAGTAAAAATCAGTACCGAGATTTCACCGGAAATAGACGTTTTAGGCTCCTCCGTATCCAAAAAAAAGTATTTTCAGAAAAAGGTGCGTGTGCGTGTCAGTGTGTCTAAGAACACGAAAAACTGCCCCTTCATTCCAAATTACCGTTTACATGGAAAGAATTTCGAAAATTTTGATTTTCTCAAAAATGGCTCTACGAATTTGATGAAAATACCGCATATTAAAGATATTTATATGGCATATAAAATATATATTTTGAATTTTCTGGGAATAGCTTCATAAGACTTCTTTATTCTGAATTAATTTTGCGTAACTGATAAACCGTAATAGACAAAAACTTACTACATAAAAAATGCAGATCACGTCAAAACACATAATTTATGTCATTTACGTTTTTTTCGTTGAATTGACCATTTCTGAGATAATCCTATTATTTGTTTTAGATTTAAACTATTTAAAACTTTTCTCACACGCAAAGTTGTAAATTCCTGACCCTGCATTGAAAAGGAGTTTAACCACATAGCAACCGGGTTTAAAAACCTTTTGATTATCATTTTAACCTATGTATTCTCTTATTTTACTTCTACGTACCAAGAAGCAAGTAATTAAGACAATTTCTGCTAATGTTTATCTCGATTAGCATAAAGTCGATCGAAGAATATGCTTTTTAAAATAATTTGTTACAGCGACGCAGACAAAGCTATGAGAATGGAATACATAAGATATTTTAGTATTTATTTTAGAAGTTAAAAGCTAGAAGATGTCCTATAGCCTTTGTCTCCAGGGAAAAACATAGCGTTTCAATGGCAAGAGAATTGTCAAAATAGTTTAGTGATTTTCGCAGGATTACACTCCCACCAGACCACACACGCGCGAGACTGTGCAGCTACAGCCAGATCATTAAAAGATCTGATGTGGCCCATTCACATGACTTTCTCTCATCTCTGTAACAAATTATTTTAATAAGCTTATTCTTTTATTTATGCCATGCTAGTCGAGAAAAATTAGCAGAAATAGTCTTCTTTCTTGCTTTATTGTAAGTAGAAGCGAAATAAGGGAGTAGCACAGGTTAAAGTGAAAACCAAAAGCTGGTTGCTATGTGACTGAAGTTCCTTTGTTTGTATTGACAGGAGTTGACAAATTCCTGTATGAGAAAAGTACAAGTATGGGCTGAAACCAAAAACGAATACCTTAAAAACGATCACCTCCAAGAAAAAAAAAATGTATATAACATAACTTGTGTGTTTTAATGTGCTCTACATTTTCTGTGTAGTAAGTTTTTATCCATCTCTTACGATTTAGCAGATATGCAAAATTCCGTAAAATTCATCCAGAATAAAGTAGTCTTCAGATGCTATTCCCAGAAAATTCAAGATATACGTTTTATTTGTCAGGTAACATACCATATTTATTCAAAATCATTATAGCCATTTTTTAGAAAACCAAAATTTTCGAAAAAAGTTCCATGTAAAGGGTAGTTGGGGGTGGGGGGACTTTCTTGAAAATCTTCGTGTCGCATTCTTGGAAGATACCAAACCTAAATACCAAATTTGGTTTTTATCGAACTTTTCGTTTTTGAGCTATGCTGTCCACAGACACAAACACACACAAAGTAAAAATCTGATGTGTTCCATTCTCATGACATCTCTGCAACAAATTAATGTTAACAAGCTTATAATTCTATTTACTTCATGCTAATTGAAAAACATTAGAAGAAATGTTCTTATTACTTGTTTCCTTGTCAGTAGAAGCGAAATAAGGGAGTACCATAGCTTAAAGTGATAGTCAAAAGCTGGCTGTTATGTGACTGAAATTCCTTTTTTTTTTTTTCTATGGACAGGAGTTGACAAATTTCTGTATGAGAAAAACATGTTTTTCAAAGCTGAAACCATCAACAAGCGGTATCTCAAAAACGATCAACTCCACGAAAATATGTATACAACACAAATTGTGTTTTAACGTGCTCTACATTTTTTGTGTGGTAAGTATTTGTCCATCTCTTACGGTTTAGCAGTTATGCAAAATTCCGTAAAATTCATCCAGAATAAAGTAGTCGACAGAGACAGTTCCCAGAAAATTAAAGATATACATTTTATTTGCAAGGTAAATATCTTTAATATACCATATTTTAATCAAAATCGTTAGAGCCATTTTTAAGAAAATCAGAATTTTCGAAAAAAGTTCCATGTAAAGGGTAGTTTGGGGTGGGGGGATTTTTCTCAAAATCTTCGTGTCGCATCCCTGGAAGATACTAAATTAAAATACCAAGTTTGGTACTTTACCGACTTTAGTTTTTTGAGTTATCGTGTTCACAGACACACGGACCTTTTTCTGAAAATGCTATTTTTGGATACAGGGGAGCCTAAAACATATATTTCCGGTGAAATCTCGATATCGAATTTTTGGGCGGAGTGCAATACCTTCTCTATACACTATGTACATAGTGCGTATAGAGAAATTAAAAAGGACACTTCATGTCTGAGAAAAGTATAAGTAATTCACAACTGAAACCAATAACAAGGAATATCTCGGAAACAACAAAAATGGAAAGGACATAAAGTTTGTGTTTTGACGAGATCTACATTTTCTGTGTAGTAAGTCTCTCTCTCTCTCTCTCTCTCTCTCTCTCTCTCTCTCTCTCTCTCCCTCTCTCTCATACGGTTTCGCAGTTAAGGAAAAGTTGGCATAATTCATCCAGAATAAACAAGTCTTCAGAGGCTATTCCCAGATAATTCACGATATACATTTTATTTGGTGTGTAAATAGTTTTAATATACGGGATTTTTATCGAAATCGTTAGCCATTTTTTAGAAAATCAAAATCTTCAAAAAATTTTCCGTGTAAAAGGGTAGTTGGGTGTGGGAATATTTCCTGAAAATCACAGACACCTTTTTCTTGAAGTGCTTTTTTTTTTTTTTTTTTTTTTTTCCCAGGAGATCCTAAAACATGAATTTCCGATGAAATATCAGTATTGAATTTTAGGGTGGAATACAATACTTCTGGTATAAACTATGTACATAGTACGTGTAGAGAAACTAAAACAAATCTCATTTGTAAGTAAATGCATCGAGCTTGTTGATCTAAATTACTATTAAGAGATATTAAACTAATCTGCAAGTTTTGCTAGTTCCTTTAATTATTAAAACTTAAGATAACATTCTTTATATTTCCTTTAGAAATTTACCTCGACTTTCCATTACTTGTGTTCCGTTATCTGGTATCTATCTGCTCTAATGACTTGATTCTCTGCGCGTGTTTGTTCTATTTTCTTTCCATTTTCACTTTAAAGTAATTTGTTTGTTTCCACTTTTTTGTTATTTCCTCCCATGGGTGCAATAGACCGCAGGACTACAACTCCATTAAACGAAGCTCCCTTGCATATAGCGGTGGATGTTTACAACGCTTATAAATACTCATTACAACCATCTGTGCACATTTAACAAACAACATTCTTCTGTTTGTCTCGTGGAGGGTGGGACAGTTCCAGTGTACCACTTTTTACAAGTATACGTCACAGCAGCGTTAACATCTGAACATCATGTTCTTTATTCAGCTTTTTATCCATCTTTCCTTGCGATGTTTCAGCAATGAAAACATTTGATCAAAGCAGGATTTGCGTAATAATAAAATATATAGACGATATATTATTATTATTATTATTATTATTAGCAGCAGCAATTATTACTGATACTGTTCTTCCAGTATTTGCAACTATAAAAATTTAGGAGTAAACGTTTACATTCATTATATATATATATAAATTGAAACCTAAAATGTCCTGATAAATTAAAATGAAAAATCTGATGTGTTACATTCACGTGACTTTTCCTAGCTGTTCTACAAACTTCTTACAAGATTCTTCTTCTTTCTGCATCTTGCTAATTGAGACAATCGTTAGCAGAATGTTTTTATTGCTTAGTTCCTTATAAGTAGAAAAAAAAAAAAAAAGGAATTCACTAGGCTAAACCATAGTGAAATGTTTTAAAAGCTGTCATGCGATTGTCATTGCAAATAGCTTCTTTGCTTGGCCAGGAGTAGAGAGAGAGAGGAAAAAAACCGATACTTCATGTCTGAGAAAAGTGTAAGTACTTTACAATTGAAACTAATAACAAGGAATATCTCGAAAATGGCAAATTCCGCGAAAAAAATGTATGACATACGATATCTACATTTTGTGGGTGGTAAGCTTTTGTGTATCTCTTACGGTTTATTCATCCAGAATAAACAGGTTATACTAATTTTATTTGTGATGGAAATGACTTTAATATGTGGTATTTTAATCAAAATCTTTAGAGCCGTATTCAATAAAAACAAAGTTTTCGAAAAATGCTTGCTTGTACAGGGTAGTTTGTGGTGGGGGGATTTTCTTGAAAATCTTCGTGTCACATCCTTGGAAGATATCAAACTTAAATACCAAGTTTGGTATTTAAATATCAGAGGGTCCTAAAATATATATTTCCAGTGAAATCTCGGTATCGACTTTTTTGGGTGGAATACAATACTTCTTCTATGTACATAGTACACACATTCTTATTCTGGAGTCCTCAATATACATGCGACATCCAATTTTTGGGCGGCATATAATTCCTTTTCTACCTGCTATGTACTCGTGGAAACCGAGGAGCGGAGGTTCTTCTCTGCAGCGGGAATGAGTCCGACTGGGAGGCTCTGCACGGAACAATTCGCAGTAAGGAACAGCTGGGAGCGTGTTAGGGAGAGAGATCCAGCAGTTGAAGTAGGGACTTTCGACTACTCAGCAAAGTCGTAGTTTTCACCCTGTGTCCTGCATATGCAACGCGGACACAACCTCAACTGTTTCACATAGCGACCAGGCTTTGAAAGATGTGACTACCACCTTATTTCCCTTCTACTTACACGAAGCATATAATAATACCAATTCTGCTAACATTTATCTCGATTGGCATGATGTAGATAAAAGAATAATCTATTGTACGAATTGTTTGCATCTGGAACAGCTAGAGAAAGTTATGTGAATGGAATTAATCAGATTTTTCGAGCACGATTACATAATTGCCGATTTCTGAACTGTTGCTGAATGGGACGGAGATTTAGTCTCCAAAAAATTGACAAAAATAGGAATCTAAGTACTTTTATAAACTAAAGAACTTTGAATTGAGGTGACAGGAAAAAGACGTTTTAGCAATTTTGGCAGAATTTAAAGTACTTTTTTACAATGTTTGATTCTTCTAAGACGGATGCAACACATTTTAAAGCTTTGCGCTTATTAATTGACTATCAGATTTTAAATCGATTTTTTTCAAGTTCAATTTATGTTTTCATATTCAAAATTTATCCTCTCTCATAAAAACGCAGATAGAGATCAGAAAGATTTTTCCGGAGCAGTGCAGAATTTGTGTAATAAATGTTTGATTGGATTTTTATATTGGCTATAGATTCATTTTTCAAAAATTAATTAGTGTAATTACGCGCTGTTTTTTTGTTGTTGTTTTTTTTTGCACTTTTTCCACTTTGTGAATTCGCTACATTATAGGTAAATTTCAACCACACAGTTTGTTACGACGATATTAATGAATGTAATTAAATAGAAGAATAAATAAAAAGGATGCATGTAACTCAATATTTGTAAAAGGTAGATTTTGATTTTAACTAATTAAAGAATAAATTAATTGATATATATATATATCAATTAATTTATTATGTATATTCAGCATTAAACACATATCCAACATGGTATAAATAGTTTTTTTATAATGCTTGTAAAAGGTCGTCTCCTTAGCGCGGTGGTAAGGCAGCTGCTTACCAAGCAGGAGACCTGAGTTCGATTCGCGATACCAGCGTGGGGACTTTTCACCTGCTGGGAGCCTCGTGAGGTCCCAGGGGGGCCCATTGAGGAGCTACTTGATGGAGAAGTAGCGGCTCCAGATGACATGTGTCATGGACCGAGATGGGTGACGCAGCGGCCCAGCGGTAGGCCAAGTTTCCTTGTGAACTGTCGTGCCATTTAGTTGTGTTATTATTATTGTTATTATTATTATAATTCTTGTAAAAATCTGACGTTTTCCATTCTCTAAATATATTTAACAAATTTTAGTTACTTCAATTTAATCGAGACAAAGATTAGCAGAAATAGTCTTACCTTCTGCTTACTTATAAGTAGAAGGGAAATAAGGGAATACGCTATTGCCAAATCTTTTAAATGTTGGCTGCCATGTAGTTGAAATCCGTGGCAATGAGTTGACCAATTCCTGCATGAGAAAAGTTTTAAGTATTTTAATATTGAAACCAATAACCAGGAATATTTCAGATATGGTTAACTCCCCGAAAAACATGTATAAGACCTACATTTTGTGTTTTAATAGGATTACAGTTTTTGTTTTATCTCCTATGGTTTACCAGTTATGCAAAAGTCATCTAAAATGAAGAGGTCTTCAGTGGCCATTCCCAATAAATTCAAGAGATACACTTTATTTGTGATATAGATATTTTTAATACCTATACGGTATTTTAATCAATATCGTTAAAGCCATTTTTGATAAAATGAAACTGATCCGACATTTTTTCCTTGTAAAGGGTAGGGATTTTCTTGTAAATGTTCGTGTCTTGGAAGATACTTTTAAACACCAAATTTGGTATTTAACGCTGTTTTCATTTTTTAGCTATGCTCTCTATAAACACACACACACAAGCATACATAGATACACTGATCTAAAATGCTTTTTACTTTCTCTACACGTACTAAGTACATAGTGTATAGAGAAGGTATTGAATGGCACCAAAAAATTCAATACCGAGATTTCATCGGAAATACATGTTTTGAGACCCCTGAATAAAAAAAAAGCTTTTTTAGAAAAATGTCCGTGTGTGTGGGTCTGTGGTAAGCATAGCTCAAAACCGAAAAGACGTATCTTCAACGATGCGACACGAAGTTTTTCAAGAAAACAACTATCCTTTACATGTAAAATTTTTGTCGAACATTTTGATTTTCTCAAAAATGGCTCTAATGATTTTGATTAAAATCTCTTATATTTAAGATATTTACATGGCAAAAAAAAAAAAAAATGTAAATGCTCAATTTTCTGGGAGCAGATCTCTGAAGACATGTTTATTCTGGATAAATTTTGCGGTATTTTGTATAACTGGTAAACTGTAAGAAATACCTACAAAAAATGTAGATCTCGTTAAAACACACAATTTGTGTTACTACCATTTTTTTCGTGTAGTTGACTGTTTTTGAGATATTCCTTGTTTTTGGTTTCAGCTTTGAAAAACTTATACTTTTCTCATACTGGAAATTGTCAACTCCTGTCCATACAAACAAAGGAACATCAGTCACATGGCAACTAGCTTTT
This sequence comes from Hymenopus coronatus, assembly GCA_030762935.1. Lineage (NCBI taxonomy): Eukaryota > Metazoa > Arthropoda > Insecta > Mantodea > Hymenopodidae > Hymenopus > Hymenopus coronatus. Next base: position 168,403,290 of record CM060881.1, on the reverse strand, counting down.
GACTATCACTTTAACCTATGGTACTCCATTATTTCGCTTCTACTTACAAGGATTAGCATGAAGTAAATAGAAGCATTAACCTTTTAGTAATAATTTGTTACAGAGATGTAGAGAAAGTCATGTGAATGGAACACTTTAGGTTGAGTATCGGTATCCAATTTTGGGTGGAATATAATAAATACCTCCTCTATCTCCTATGTACATAGTATATGTAGAGAAAGTAGGAATTAAAGCTCTAGAAAAGACTTTTATCACTTGGGTGTCTTCTTCTGTTTTTGGATAGGTAATTATGAAAGTGCGCGTACTTTGTTTATGAGATGGTATAACAAACTTAAGTCCCTCGTGTCAGCAGGCTGCCCATCTTAGAGATTTTGCGTATTATGTTCAGCTTCAATTGCTACACTGCCGCAACATGGTTTTGTTAATGCTGCAGCTACGCGCTTGTTTTCTGCTCATTAAAAATTTAATTGCATTGCAGATTATTTACCTAGCATGTCCCTACTGTTCCTCTCCCAAGTGACCTGACGATGGAATAAACGGCTGCTCTACATCGTTTATCTGCGTTAAATGAAGGCCAGAATAAATAAATCCCTGTTCCAGAAAGAAATATTTATATTACCAATTAGATGTACAAAACTGTATCTTATAAACAAACCAGCGGGGCTTGAAGTTTTCACCTGATGTGTTTCATTCACATGACTTTCTCTACATCTCTGCAACAAATTATTGTTAAAAGGCTTATGCTTCTATTTACTGCATGCTAATTGAGAAAAAGTAAGTATAAGCGAAATAAGGGAGTACCATAGGTTAAAGTGAACGCCAAAAGCTGTTTGCTATGTGACTGAAAGTTCCTTTGTTTGTATGGACAGGAGTTGACAAATTCTTGTATGAGAAAAGTTAAGTTTTTCAAAGATGAAACCAGTAACAAGGAATATCTAAAAAAAAAAAAAAAAAAAAAAAACGATCAACTCTACGAAAAAAAAAATGTATACGACATAAATTGTGTGTTTTGACGTGCTCTACATTTTTTGTGTGGTAAGTTTTTGTCCATTTCTTACGGTTTGGAAGTTATGCAAAATTCCGCAAAATTGATCCAGAATAAAGTAGTCTTCAGAGACTAATCCCAGAAAATTGAAGATATACATTTTATTTTTCAGGTAAAAATCTTTAATATGCCATATTTTAATCAAAACCGTTATAGCCATTTTTAAGAAAATCAAAATTTTCGAAAAAAGTTCCATGTAAAGGGTAGTTGGGGTGGGGGGATTTTATTTAAAAACTTTGAGTCGCATCCTTAGAAGATACCAAACTTAAATACAAAGTTTGGTATTCAACGGTCTTATCGGTTTTGAGATGTGCCCTCCACAGACACACGCACATACACTGACCTTTTTCTGAAAATGCTTTTTTTTCTGGATTCAGGGGGACCCAAAACATGTTTTTCCGGTGAAATCTCGGTATCAAATTTTTGGGTGGAATGCAATACCTTCTCTATACACTAAGTACATGGTATGTGTAGAGAAAGTAAAAAAACATTTTTAGAAAAAAGTATTTTTTGGAATTTACGTTCAGTATCTTCCAACTATGCAACACAAAGATTTTGAAGAAAATCCCTTCACACCTAATTATTCTTTACATGGAACAATTTTTCGAAAATGTTTATTTTCTCAAAAATGGTTGTAACGATTTTGATTAAAATATCGTATTTTAAAAATATTCAGATATCAAATAATCTGTATATCTTGAATTTTCTGGGAATAGCCTCTGACTACTTTATTCTTTTGAATTTTACGGAATTTTGCATAACTGGTAAACCGTATGAGATAGACAAAAACTTACAAAAGAGAAAAAGTAGGGCTCGTTAAAACACACAATTTATGTTAAATACACCTTTTTTTATAGATATTCCTTGTTATTGTTAAAATCCTTATACTTTTCTCATACGGGAATTGGTCAGCTCTTGTCCATATAACAAAGGAACTTCAATTATTTTAGCCTATGGTACTCCTTTATTTTGCGTTCTAAGTACTTACATGGAAGCAAGTAATAAGAATATTTCTGCTATTTTTACTTTCTCTATACGTACTATGTACATAGTGTATAGAGAAGGTATTGTAATGCACCCAAAAATTCGATACCAAGATTTCACCGGATATACTTTTGGGACCTCCTGAATAAAAAAAAAAAAAAAAAAATGTACTTGTTTCTCTGTGTGTGACTGTCTTTGGGCAGCATAGCTCAAAAACGAAAATACCGTTAAATATCAAATTGGTATTTAAGTTTGGTATCTTCCGAGGCTACGACGCGAAGATTTTCAAGAAAATCCCTCACCCCAAACTACCCTTTACATGGGAACATTTTCGAAAATTTTGATTGGCTGTAACGATTTTGATTATAATATCATATATTAAAGATATTTACCTGACAAATAAAATGTATATCTTGAATTTTCTGGGAATAGCCTCTGAAGACTACTTTATTCTGGATGAATTTTACGGAATTTTGCATAACTGCTAAACCGTAAGAGATGGACGGAAACTTAAAACTCAAAACATACAGAGCACGTTAAAAGACATAATTTATGTTATATACTTTTTTTTCTTGGAGTTGATCGTTTTTGGGATATTCCTTGTTTTTGGTTTCAGCTTTGAACAACATACAATTCTCATACAGGAATTTGTCAATTCCCGTCCATACAAACAAGGAACTTCAGTCATATAGCAACCAGCTTTTGACTATCACTTTAACCTATGCTACTCCCTTATTTCGCTTCTACTTACAAGGAAGCAACTAATAAGACTATTTCTGATAATTTTTCTCGATTAGAATGAAATAAATAAAAGAATAAGTTCATTAACAATAATTTGTTACAGAGATATAGAGAAAGTCATGTGAATGGAACACAGCTGATTTTTACTTTCTCTATACGAACTATGTACATAGAACAGAAGGTATTGTAGTGTACCCAAAAATTCGAAACCGAGATTTCACTGGAAATACATGTTTTGAGACCACCTGAATCCATTTTTAGAAAAATGTCCGTATGTGTGTCTGTGTATGTATGTATGTGTGTGTGTGTGTGTGTGTGTGTGTGTGTGTGGTGTCTGTGGGCAGCATAGCGCAAAAACGAAAGGACCGTTGAAGCCCAAACTTGGTATTTAAGTTTGGTATCTTCCAAAGCTGCGACACGAAGATTTTCAAGAAAATCTCTCCTCCCCAAACTACCTTTTACATGGAAACATTTTCGAAAATTTTGATTTTCTTAAAAATGGCTCAAACGTCACATATTAAAGGTATTTACCTGACAAATAATATGTATATCTTGAATTTTCTGGGAATAGCCTCTGAAGACTACTTTATTCTGGATGAATTTTAGGGAATTGTGCATAACTGCTAAACCGTAAGAGATGGATAAAAACTTACTCTACAGAAAATGTAGCTCGCGATAAAGCACACAATTAATGTGATATTCATTTTTTTCGTGGAGTTGATCATTTTTTAAGATATTCTTGGTTTTCGTTTCTGCTTTGAAAAACATATTTTTCTGAAATAGGAATTTGTTAACTCCTGTCCATACAAACAAAGGAACTATAGTTACATAGCAACCAGCTTTTGGCTATCACTTTAACCTATGGTACTCCCTCATTTCGCTTCTACTTACAAGGAAGCAAATACTAAAACTATTTCTCTAATGTTTCTCGATTAGCATGAAGTAAATAGAAGCATAAGCTTTTTAACTAAAATTTGTTGCAGAGATGTAGAGAAAGTCATTGAATGGAACACATCAGATTTTTTTTAATACATCCATAAATGTACTTAGTTGCTGTGCTTTTGTGCGAGCCTTTCGGCTAATTTTGAGCCACCATTTACGCAGTTACCGCCGCCGGATGTCCCGAGTATGTCCCACTTTTTCGAAGCTCTAGAGCTCGAAGTAGTTGTGTCCTTCTTGTGCTGGATCATAACAACGTGAAACAAAACGCAACCAGAAGTGCCTGTACTTGAGCGTTTCCAGTCCGCAGTGGAGCATGCTGGAAGTCCAAATTAGTTTACAAGTTGGAACAATAATAACCAGAAGTTGTTAACTGTATGAGGCACGCGCCACGGTGCTGATGCTCTTATCCGCTTTCTCTTCCTTGGTTTTCCTCACAACATGCACCATCCAAGTCCATCGAGCAACTCTGAAGGTTCCGCAAACTATATAGGTAAAAGGGAGAATGTGTCTCAAATATAGAGCTTAATCGAAAATTAGTTTCTTGAATGGCTAACTTTATTGGTAATACGGCCAACATTCTAAATTACTCGAAGAAAAAATCTGATGTGTTCCATTCACACGACTTTTTCTACATCTCTGCAACAAATTATTGTTAAAAAGCTTATGCTTCTATTTACTTGATGCAAGGACTTTCTCAAAAACGATCAACACATAAATTGTGTGTTTTATCGGGATCTACATGTTTTGTGCAGTAACATTTTGTGCATCTCTTACTATTTACCAGTTATGCAAAATTCAATAAAAAACTTTCAGAATAAAGAGATATTCAGAGGTTATTCCCCGAAAATTCAAGATATACGTTTTATTTGTCATGTAAACATCTTAAATATAAGAGATTTTAATAAAAATCGTTTGAGCCATTTTTAAGAAAATAAAAATGTTCGAAGTTTTTTCCATGTAAAGGGTAGTTATGAGTGGGGGGTATTCTTGAAAATCTTCGCGTCGCATCCTTGAAACATATTGAATTTAAACACTAAGTTTGGTATTTAATGATATTTTCGTTTTTGAGCTATGCTGTCCACAGACACACACGCACGGACCTTTTTCTAAAAAAAGTTTTTGGTTTCAGGGGGAGTCGAAACATATATTTCCGGTAAAATCTCGGTATGGAATTTTGGGTCCAATACAATATCTTCGCTACACACTATGTACATAGTACGTGTAGAGGAAGTAAAAAAGTGCACCGTCGTGTCATGCTAAAATCTGTGACGGTCAGTTTAAAGTCTGCTATTCAACTGTTGTTGAAATAAAGGGCTAAACTAATCGACATCCCTTTTAAAAATAGCACTCACATGCCCACTCTTTTTCAGCTGAGCAATTATTTAAAAGCTTGGCCTTAATGTCACACAGCGCCACTGAGCCGTGATTCTTCTGTTTCCCACAATTCCCTTTTCAGTGATGTTGGATCGTAATTGCTGTAATTTTAAAAGTGCATTCATTGTATCTTCACAACTGAATTTGCCAACAGAGAATTCAGCAAGTTCATATGTATGTGTGACTATAAAAATATTCCATTTGTGTTTTATATTCATTCGAAATGCTTTCTGAAACACATCTAACGGTCACGTGTTATTGGGATTCAACGGAAAACAGTTGTCACACGACTATCTCAATTCATTTTTATATCATAGCCACTTTACACACCATTCGTATAAAAAGCAATATTCACTTAATGTTAACCACGATCTGCTACAAATAGTATATTTTATTTCTTATTTCCAGAGCTGGTGATGGACACTAAGGAATGAAAACCATCCAATTATACGATAGTCGCCTAAATATTCGTTATTCGATTGTTAGCCAAGTATTGCGTTTTAAAATGGTACTGTTGCTTGGCAGTCGATAGCCTTCAATCGCCCTTTTCAAGCCGCTTTCATCGATCATTTTTACTAATGCAGATATGCTACAAACACCATTCCAGTTGATATATCTACTGTTTTATTTATTTCCCATTTTTGGCGACTAGTCAAAAAGATTGCACTAAAGATGTGCAACTACCAAGCAAGAAATATAAATATGTACTAGCGTTACAGTTTGTTCTAAATATATGTATTGATATTGATAATACTGCAGAAGTCACCATTTTGTGGTGGATGCACCAGTCACCCAGTGGGAGCTCAGGCTTTTGTGCTTTAATAAAAGCCAAATCCATAACGCAACCTTTTTTGCATAACAGAAGTTAAGTTGTAGTAATGTTACTGCTTTATTTCCTTAGCTACCCAAATTATAATTTAGCCAAATTTAGGACCGGGTACAAAAAAAAAAAAATCTGATGTGTTCCACTCGCATAACTTCTCTACATCTCTGCAACAAATTATTGTTAGAAAGCTTATACCTCTATTTACTTCATGCTAATCGAGAAAACTTTATCAGAAATAGTCTTATTACTTGTTTCCTTGTAAGTAGTAGGGGAGTATCATAGGTTAAAGTGATAATCAAGAGCTGGTTGCTATTTGACTGAATTCCTTTGTTTATATGGATAGGATTGACAGATTCCTGTATGAGAAAAGTATAAGTTTTTCAAAGCCGACACCAAGACAAGGAATATCTCAAACAGACCAACTACACGAAAAAATGTGTATAACATACATGTGTGTTTTAACGTGATCTACATTTTTTGCGTGGTAAGTTTTTGTCCAACTCTTACGGTTTAGGGGTTATGCAAAATTCAGCAAAATTCATTCAGAATAAAGAGATCTTAAAGAGGTTATTCCCAGTAAATTCAAGATATACATTTTATTTACAATATAAATATTTTCAATAGACGGTATTTTAATCAAAATCGTTACAGCCATGTTTGAGAAAATCAAAATTTTCGAAATTTTTTCCACGTAAAGGGTAATTTGGGGTGGTGGAATTTTTCTCATAATCTTCGTGTCGCATCCCTAGAAGATACTAAACTTAAATACAAAGTTTGATATTGTATCTACTTTTCGTTTTTGAGTTATCGTGCTCACACACACACACACACACACGGATCTTTTTCTGAAAATACTCCTATTTTGTACAGGGGACCCTAAAACATCTATTTCCGGTGAAATGTCGGTATCAAATTTTTGAGTGCAATACAATACCTTCTCTAGACACAATATCTATGTTAACAGAAAGCAACAGATATCAATGATCGGTAAAATCGTAAGATACGGTAACTAATATGCTCCTTATAAGGATGCAGTGTCATTAATTTACCACATTACTAAAAATTTAGTCAAAGGAACAATCGCAGGAATGCCGGAGGGCGCAGCATTTGAGATGAAAACGTCTTTTCTTGTAGCCCAGAAATAAGGACAATAAATAGAAGTGTCAGAATAGTTTGCTTTCACTTCTGAGAACATTAATAAACCTGCCAATTAGAAACAAAACAAGAAGCTAATAGTTTCTGAGCTTGGGTGGGCGTCACTAGTAATTTATCTACGAGGAAAAGCGAATTTCTGCCAAAGCCTTTCACAAAGTTCTTAATTCTTCCCAAGACGACAAAGTTGCCAAAACTGCGAAGTGGAGGTCATTAATTTCAGCACCTCGTTGGGAGTGGTGAATAAATAACATCGCTATTGCTTTATGCTGGTTAATTACTTGCCCGGGTAACCTTAGCGTGCTTTTAATTGCCAAAAATGAGCGGTTCTGGTGAAGCGCTAAGGCAGTATTGCTGTGGTTTCGATATATATATATATATATATATATATATATATATACAGTAGCCGTTACTATGTGAGGCACAAGGGCTTACAGCTTCACAATCCCTTCTTCTCACCGGCATGCTTTAAAAGGTAGGATAACTACAATAACTTTGATGAATAGTACGAGGACCAGTCAATAACTAATGCCTCCTATTTATTTCTCCTTAAATAAGTTAGCGATGTGAACAATTGAATTTGGCGCAATTCCTCAAACCTTCTCTAATCCTCTGCAGTAGCAACTTACTAAGGTGGCAGCACTGTTAGAAGATGGGTCCGTCGCTGTAATGAAGCAGAAGGGCAAACACCTTTGGCTGATAAAAATCGGAGTGGTAGACCGGTGACTGCAGTGACTCCACGCAACATTGAGCGAGTGGATGAGATCATTCGTACTGACCGCCGGGTAACAGCGAATTGAATACTATGTCCCTCAGTAAAGGCGATGACGATTATTCTACAACTGGGGTGCTCAAAAGTTTGTTCACGGAGGGTACCAAGAATGTTTGCCGACGAGAATAAGGAGACAAGAAAAATAATAGCCGCCGAACTCTTGCAGCGCTTCAATTTGGAGGGAGAGGAGTTTTTGGAAAACATTGTGACTGGAGACGAAACAAGGTTTCATTTTTTGAACCTGAATCCAAAAGACAGTCAATGGAACGGTATCGCACCTCACCGAAGAAGAAAAAATTCAAAACTGTGCCATCGGCGGGGAAAGTGATGGTGGACAGTGTTCTGGGATGCACAGGGTGTGATTCTGATTGATTTTTTGGAGCAGGGATGCACAATAAATTCAGTCTGATATGTCAGCACCCTCAAAAAACTTAAAGCACGTCTTCGGCGAGTTCGCCCAACAAAAATCATGGCAGATGTTCTTTTGCATGACAATGCAAGACCACAAACCAGTCATCACACCACTGAAGCCATTATGAAAATTAGTTTGCCCCATACAGCCCTGACCTAAAACCATCTGTTTGTGCCGCTAAAGGAAGCTCATCGTGGGATTCATTTTGAAGAAGCAGAGGCCGTGAAAACATCTGTGCGTCAATGACTTCGGAAGCAAGACCGTGCACTTTACCACACTGGAATACATGCCCTTGATAAAAGGACGGGGATTACATTGAAAAGTGACAATTTAATCCTCAATGTTGTGGCTATCGTGCTGTGTAATCAAAGTTTAATTTTCTTGCAAATTAAAAGAGAGAGAAAAAAATAGGAGGCATTAGTCATTGACTGAGGTGTAGAGGAAGTCATGTGAATGGAACTCATCAGGTTTTTTCCCATGAATTCCCTCTAAACCGCGTAGATCTTCTCTCTTCAATTTCTCGAAGAATTTTAAGTGTATTTTATCGCCGTTGCCAAACGGCCTGCAATTCACATTGGCGAAGGTAGTTTTGAACACGACGTCAAATGATAAGCTTGTAGTGCTTTAAGGCCCTCGCTTCTCATTGATGCTGGTGTGATAGTGTAGAGCACTCTGCATGGTTGCTGCTAAAAGGGGTGGGACACGGAGGGGACGAAAGTGCGTATCACAGCATGGTGGACAGAGGGGGAGCCAGGAAATTGGTCGTGGTGCAACCTCAATATCTACAACTGCTCTGGCAGCAAGGGAAAAAGCTCCACTTGCGAAGCGTGAAGATAAGCGAGGAGCCGATACACCTCAACTTCGTCAGGGGAGCCAAAACACAGCACCATTTAGCTCAAAGTTTTATCACTAGGGCTCGGGAATAAATTGGCTAAAATACCCTGACAAAATCTCATGTGTTCCATTCACATCACTTTCTCTACCTCGCTGTAACAAATTATTATTAAAGAGCATCTCCTCCTATCTACTTTATGATAATCGAGACAAACATAAGCAGAAATCGTCTTAATTACTTGTTTCTCTGTAAGTAGAAGAAAACTAAGAGAATACACTAGGCTAAAGCTGGATGCCATGTGGTTTCTGTGCAGGGCCAGGAGTTTAAAACATTTCGTGTGAGAAAAGTTTAAGTATTTTAAATCTGAAACAAATAAGGAATGTCACAGAAATGGTCAAAAAAAAATGTATATGACATAACTTGTATGCTTTAACGAGATCTACATTTTTAAGTGGTAAGTTTTTTGTCTATCTCTTATGGTTTACCAGTTATGCTAAATTCCGTAAAATTCTTCCAGAATAAAGATGTCTTCAAAGGCTATTCCCAGAAAATTCAAGATAAAGCTTTCATTGGGCAGGTAAATATATTTAATATACGATATTTTAATCATAATCGTTAGCCTTTTTTGAGAAAATCAAAATTTCGAAAATTTTTCTATGTAAAGGGTAGTTGGGGATGGGAGGGATTTTCTTGAAAATCTTCATGTCTCATCCTTGGAAGATACTGAACTTAAATACCAAGTTTGGTATTTAACGGTTTTTTCGTTTTTGAGCCATGCTGCCCACACACAGACATTTTTCTGAAAATGCCTCTTCTTTTGTATTCAGGGGGTCTCAAAGTCTGTGTTTCCCGTGAAATCTTGGTACTGAATTATAGGTGCAATACAATACTTTCTCTATACATTATGTACATAGTACGTGTAGAGAAAGTAAAAAATACTAATAAAGGGGAAACGTCATATAATATACTCTCATAAAATGGTTTTATTGCATATTACCTTGAGAACAGGATATAGTCAAATATTTTAAGAGATGATAGGTATGCCTTTAAAATTGCGATCTCTTTGCAAGACAAGGAGAGGGAAAGAAAGAGAAAGAGAAAGAGAGAGAGAGAGAGAGAGAGAGAGAGAGAGAGAGAAAGAAAATAATAACTGAACCATTTGGGAAAATTATAAGTTTTAGGAAATTTAAACTAATACCAAGGTATTTCTCGGAAATGGTCAAGTCCACATAAAATACATCTGACAAAAAATGTGTGCTTTAACGAGATATACATTTTTTGTGCAGTAGGATTTTGTCTTATCTCGTATTGTCTGTTACAATACAGAATCCTGTTATCTTTCCGGGCGCACTTCAGCCTGGGGCTTATTGTGTTAACGGTTTACCAGTAGTACAAAAGCAATTCAGAATGAAGAGCTCTTCAGAGGCTATTCCTAGAAAATTCAAGATATACATTTCATTTGCCATTAAAATATATTATACATAATATGGTGTCTTAATCGAAATCGTCAAAATATTTTGAGAAAATTAAAATTTTGAAGCGATATAAAATATTCAAAACGCGGGGACTATAAACCAGCTTTTAAATGCCACCCTCTTACGATCAAATTTATTCCGCATTTACAGACACACAATTTTACTTTATAAAGTCAGTTGTAGAGCGAATCTTAATCGAATAGTTTTGAGAATTACTGAAGAGAGCGCTAAGTGGCAGTGGAGAGCAGGAGAGTTCGGCTTGCAGTTATCAGCGCCTTTGGTGCTCCGAAGGTGAATTACTTTTGAGGTTATGGATATATAAGCTCCTCGGTGTTCTGAACGTCAGCTATTAATACTTCCAAGAGCTATAATGGCTCTAGCAGTACCTCTCGCGGGTTGAAAATGGATGTGACACAACTCTTGTCCGGTTCTTTCCTCCGTCTTTTTGTTTGTATGGGCAATTATTATATCAACATTGATATAAGGCGTCACGAACACTACTGAAATTTAAGAAAAGCGTTAAGAGGTTCGTGTACGCAGCGGGCAGCATTGTTTGGAAGCGTTCCATTTTCGAACATAGCTTTCGATCATGAAAACACGACACTCCATTTCACTGCAATAAAACTGCCACTTTACTTGCACGAGTTCCGTCATATGTAAATCTACCAATCGTGATACCCGCTTGCTAATGCGCTGTTTTGTCTTGGCCGCCAGATTCAGTCTTTGAAGGGCTCGCTGACTAGCACCTGCGTCATTATTTCAAATCCTGTCGTGGTAAATGCCAAATAAATTTGATTACTTCGTACAAATGCATTCAGAATGAGGAGGCCTTCGCAAGTTATTCGCAGAAAATTCGAAAATGTTTATCTATTAATGTGATTTTATAATCAAAATTGTACAGCTACTTTTAGAGAAATTCAAAAATATTTTAAACCTTTCCATTCAGGGGAACTTGAAATGGGAAGTTTTCTTTAAAATCTTTATACCGCAGTCTAAAGTGGTGAATTTACATACTAAGTTTGATTAGGTTTAATTAGTGCATGTATGATGACTACACTTTTACGCTAAGCAGCCAGTAGGAAGGCTGAATCAATGCCACAACGGGTACTCGAACCACAGATATTCGAGATGCCTTTGAGAAGTCAGAATCAGATGAGAAGAGGATATCTCACCAAGAAGCTGAAGCGCCAAGAGAGTCGCAACTAGAACTGCAGACCCATGATTTGAGTCCGGCGAAGGTCTCCCCCCTCCCCGTCCAAACGATTCGACTGTCCAACAAAGTTGGTACTTCTCCTCCTTTTCGTTGAATTATACCACTCCCCCTTCCTTCCTCTCCCACAAACTTTTTTTCTTAAAAAAAAATCTGATGTATTCCATTCATCTACATCTCCGCAACAAATTATCGTACAAAAGCTTATGCTTCCTTTTACGTCATGCTAATCGAGAAAAAAATTAGCAGAAATAGTCTTCCTTGTAAGCAGAAGCAACTAAGGGAGTACCATAGGTTACAGTGACAGTCAAAAGCTGGTTGCTATGTGACTAAAGTTCCTTTGTTTGTATGTATGGACAGGAGTTGACAAATTCCCGTGTGAGAAAAGTATACGTTTTTTAAAGCTGAAACCAATAACAAGAGTATCTTTAAAAAAAAAGTCAACTCTACGAAAAAAAAGGTGTATAACATAAATTGTGTGTTTTAACATGATCTACATTTTCTGCTCAGTAAGTTTTTCCTCTATCTCTTAGGGTTTGCCAGTTATACAAAATTCCGTAAAATTCATCGATAATAAAATTGTCTTCAGAGGCTATTCCCAGAAAATTCAAGATATACATTTTATTGGTGAGGTAAATATCTTTAATATACGATATTTTAATAAAATCGTTAGAACTATTTTTGAGAAAATCAAAATTTCCGAAAATTTTGCATAGTAATGGTAGCGGGTGGGGGGATTTTCTTGAAAATCTTCGTTTCGCATCCTTCGAAGATACTGTACTTAAATACCAACTTTGGCGTTTAACGGACTTTTCCTTATGGAGCTATGATGTCCACACACACACACACGGACGTTTTGACAAAAATACTTTTTTTGGATCCTGTGGGACCCAAACCGGTGAAATGTCGGTATCGAATTTTTGGGTACAATACAATACCTTCTCTATACACTATGTACATAGTACGTGTAGAGAAAGTAAAAATACGAAATGCTGAAATGAGCTGTAGTTGTTTTGCCCCAGCCCATTGTATGCAATTCATTACCATCCCCTACCACTCATTCCAAGAAAGGCTGCAACATTATAACACGTGTTAACTGCTTGCACACGCATTCAAAATGCAAACTCACTGTTATTTTACTGTTGGTGTTGGTCAGTGTATTGTAAAAGGGACAGCTCGCTCAACGCGATCTGCACGGTTCTGTTCTGGCTAAAAGTCCCCATGAACAGATAACCGAAGGAAGTATAGGTGGCGTTGTGGCGCATGGAGGTTCCTTAACATTTCCAAGCCCCATGAACCGTTTCGCTGCTGGAGCCGCCGACTTGGTGAGTGTTCTTTCCATCCGCGCCATTCACCCGTACCGCCATATAAAATCATGATAGGCGATCTGCTGAGAGTCGAACCGTATTGTGGCGCCACCTAGCTTGGTCAAGTGTAATAAACATTGGACAGATACGCGAACCTTTTTCGTCCTGGTCATGTCAAGAGAAGTGAATTTCAATTGCATCAGCTAGCGGCCGGCTTTTAAAAGATTTGACTATCGCTTTTGCCTAGGTATACCTATATTTCCCTTCTGCTTACAAGGAAACAAGTAATAAGACAATTTCTGCTAACGCTTATCTTGATTAGCATAAAGTATACAGAATAATAATGTAAGAATTGTTCGTTATATAACAGGTAGGTAGAGAAAGCTACGTGAAGGGAGCAAACAAGAGTTTTTCATTAGTTTGAAAGATTAAATTAGCTTTGCTGTGGAGCATTCTAACTAGACAGAAACAAGTAGCGAGGTGCTAAAAATTTATAGCTCGCATTGTGAATGAGTTACTAATAAGCTTAACTTTCATCAAAGTTACAGTTTTTTAAACAGAATACTACTCCGTGAAGCACTTCAAAATGAGTCAATCAACTTTTATTTTGTTTTTCAAAGTGTTCCAACACCGGGCAAAAAGTTATATAATGTGATATTGTCAAGCGGGGCAAAGCGACAGTTCATCTAATCCCCCCCTCCTTATGGTGTTAATTTTGTTTGAGATTACAAAATATGGAACAACAGAATGAAGTTTAGAACGAAGGAGATATATGCTGGAGCGAGGCGTGAATTTATATAAACGATTGGCTTAGCCCGTCTGGGTAGAGTGGTGGTAGCGTACCTGCTTCACATTCAAAAGGTCGCGAGTTCGAATCTCGCTTAGGGTGAGTTACCCGGATAAGATTTTTTTGCGGGGGTTTCCCTTATCCTGAGAAGACAAATGTCGAGTAACTTTAAGCTCCATAAACCCCGAGATCATTTGAGCATCATTTCACCAATTTCATTCATTGTCAGATATGACCAACTAGGTTAAAGGACGTAAAACTTAAACATCTGATGTGTTCCATTCACATGACTTTCTCTATATCTCTGTAAAAGTTATTGTTAATAAACTTATCTTTTATTTATTTCATGCTAATCGAGAAAAATTAGCAGAAATAGTCTTATTTCTTGCTTTATTGTAAGTAGAAGCGAAATAAGGGAGTACCATAGGTTAAAGGGAAAGCCAAAAGCTGGTTGCTATGTGACTGATGTGCCTTTGTTAGTATGGACAGGAGTTGACAAATTCCTGTATGAGAAAAGTATAAGTTTTTCAAAGCTGAAACTAAGAAAAAGGAATATTTCAAAAATGATCAACTACAGGAAAAAAATGTATATAACATAAATTGTGTGTTTTAACGTGCTCTACATTTTTGTGTGTTAAGTTTTTGTCCATCTCTTACAGTTTAGTAGTTATGCAAAATGTATCCATAATAAAGTAGTCTTCAGAGGCTATGCCCAGAAAATTCAAGATATACATTTTATTTGTCAGGTAAATATCTTTAATATACCAAATTTTAATCAAAATCGTTAGAGCCATTTTTGAGAAAATCAAAATTTTCGAAAACAATTCCATGTAAAGGGTAGTTGGGGGTGGGGGGATTTTTCTCAAAATCTTCGTGTCGCATCCCTGGAAGATACTAAACTTAAATACCAAGTTTGGTATTTTACCGACTTTTCGTTTTTGAGTTATTGTGTTCACAGACACACGGACACACACACGGACTTTTTTCTGAAAATACTTTTTTTTGGATACAGGGGACCCTAAAACATATATTTCCGGTGAAATCTCGGTATCGAATTTTTTGGTGGAGTGCAATATCTTCTCTATACACTATGTATATAGTGCGTACATGGAAATACAATAAGCTAAAGCGATAGTTGTATACATTTTTTCGTGATATGCTCCTTCTTATTGGTTTCAATTTTGAAATACTTTTCTCAAAATGGAATTTGTCACTCGTTTTTCTTTTGTTTTACTCATGGTCATGCAAAGAGAAGCGAATTGCAATCAGCTTTTAAAAGATTTGACTATCGCTTTCGCTTAGTGTATTCCCTTATTTCCCTTCTATTTGCAAGACGCAAGCAATAAGACTATTCTGCTAATATTTGCATGAAGTAGATAGAAGAATAAGCTTTCGTAAGAACAGTTTGTTACGTAATTCGAAGAGACGGTGGTCTGAAAAGTTCTCGGCCTGATAGTGAAAAACGAAAATGCATGCTTCAAACTATTCTATTTTTCAACTTAATCTCCTCTAATATCAATATATTTTGTCCAGCGGTGTTCCAATGCTATTATCCGCACTCTGTAGTGTTCCTCTGGAAGTTCTGCAAAGTACCAATTTATAGCCGCAATTGCTTCCTCATTAGACGAAAAGCGCCCACCAGCGAGGAATTTCTTCAGTTTTGGAAACAAATGGAAGTCTGAGGAAGCCAAATCTGGGGGACAAGGTGAATGTTCCAGCACTTCATAGTGCAGCTCTCTCTATTTCCCCATTGCCAAAACACTTTTGTGGGCAGGTGCATTGTCCTGATGGAAAACATTTTTTTTTTCTTTCTTTCTTTTTCAACCCGGGTCTGTTTTCACAAATGCTTACATTCAGTTTGGTCAGAAGTTGAGAGCAATATCCTCCAGTAATGGTTTTACCTTCTTCGAGATAATCAATCAACAAAATTCCTTTGGCATCTCAAAACACTGACGCCATGATCTTTCCCGCCGATGGCACAAGAAGGCGATTCTTTGGAGCTGAAGAACCAGCTTCTGTCCACTGCCTCGACTGCTGCTTGCTTTCCGGTGTGTAGTAGTGAATCCGTTTCATCCATTGTGACGTATCGGTGCAAAAAGTCAGTTCTGTTCTTCTGAAAATGCGCCAAGCACTTTTCAGAAAGTGTCGTGCGAATGCGTTTATTATCCACAGTGAGGATACGCGGCACCCATTTTGCGTAAAGCTTTTTCATGTTCAATTCCTGATGCAAGATGTGACCCAATACGTTCCTTTGAAGCTCCAAGAGCATTAGCAAATTTCACACACCTTTGTACGCCGATCTTCCAAAATCATGCCATGCACTTTTTCAATAATTTCCGGTGTGGTTACAGTTTTTGGATGTCCTTCACGTGGGTCTTCTTGGACGCTTTCACAGCCAAGTTTAAAATCGGCCGCCCATTTCTTCACAGTGGAAACTGAAGGTGAAGAGTCACCATACACATTTACAGTCCGCAAATGAATTTCTGTAGGTGTTAAACCTTCTTTTACGAAGAAATTTATCACAGCACGACACTCGAATTTCTCCATTTTCAAAGCACTGCCCACTTCCACTGCTTCAAACAACTGCCTACATTCAACTATTGCCTGGAATGACTTGCAATTTTACATAGGGTCTATTAACATCTGTACCAACGTAAGGAAAAAAAAAAAGCATGCCGAAGGAAGCCTTGCTAAGGATTTTAACACCCGAAAAAGCCATCGTCCTCCGCCGTACTATGTACGTTGAACATAGCACTAGAGAAAATAAAATCGGTTATGCTACATTAAAATGATCACTGTTTATTTTTATTTATAGCTTTCATCATATACTTCATGTTAATCGAGATAAACCTTAGCAAAAACGATTTAATGCACATTGGTCTACGCTATAAGAAATCAAATCAATAGACCTAAGTGTAAAAATCTGATGTGCTCCATTCACATGACTTTCTCTGCCTCTCTGTAACAAATTACTGTTAGTAAGCTTATTCTTCTATCTATTTCATGCTAATCGAGATAAACATTAGCAGAAACGGTTTTATTCCTTAGAGCCTTACAGGTAGAAGGGAAATAAAGGAACACACTAGGCTAAACCAACAGTCAAATGCTTGAAGTGCCGTTGCTATGGCATAGAAATCCGATTCTTTGCGTGGTTAGCTGTTGACGAGTTCCTGTAAAGGGTAGTTCGGAAGGGGGGGGGGGGGGGTTCTTAAAATCTGCATCTCGCATTCTTATGTCTCCTTTAACATCTTAGCTCATATTGGCGGGTTTGTCATGAGCAAATGACCTCTCTCTCTCTCTCTCTCTCTCTCTCTCTCTCTCTCTCTCTCTCTCCTTCTCTTTCTCTCTCTCTCTCCCTCTCTCACACACATTGTAACTCTCATACTTCCAGACTCTAGAGAGGGCAAGAAATAATCCTTGGCAAAGGATAATAAATACTTAGTACATCAACCAATTGAAAATCAAACCCGCAAACCCTGGATTTGAGATTAGCACACTAACTTATAACAATTCAAGATATGTGCCTTATTTGACATGCAAATATCTTAATCATATAATAATATTTTATCAAAATCGCTAAGATGTATTTTTGAGAATGATGAAAAGTTTATAAAAATCCTTCCAGTAAAAGGTAGTTTTCTTAAAAGGTTTCCATCTCCTCTTTGGAAGACGCTAAAGTTCGCTTTTAGCTTTCTCCTCTCCACCTCCCCCTCCGGCACCCTGTCAGTCTCAATGTCACACTCTCTCTCTCTCTCTCTCTCTCTCTCTCTCTCTCTCTCTCTGCCACATACACACTCATACGGTATATTTTAAAATGTTTTCTTCCTAGAGCCTCAAAATATCTATTTCTGTATCGAATAATTGGCTGGAATGCAACACCTTCTATACCTATTACGTGCGGGTAGAGATACTAAACTGGGAATGGGGGAGATAAAGTTTGTTTTTACGTAGCAGGTATAGCTTAAAACTTCCTGATATAATTTTGTAACACAGTAAGCAATATTAAAACATCAAATAAGAATATTAAAATAAAATTACTAATAAACCATGTAAGAAGGCCTAATGTTTGTTCCCCGAGCTTCCGTGTATACCAAATAAACCTTTGCAACTGGCTTTACTGACGGCAGAGAAAACAGCAATAGACGGATATTCTGCTCCGGGCAGGAATGTCCAACTCAAAGCTACCTTATATTATTTTTCATACACAGTTTAGAATGACTAGAGGAAATTCAATTCCGATCTGCTGAAACAATAAATGAAGTGATTATACACAAATGTTAATGCATCTGGGGTCTAAAAAGCTGAGTTAGCCGACTGGACAAGAAAAGCACACGAAATAATTGTTACTTTCTCTACACGTACTATTATACATATGTATAGAGAAGGTATTGTAATGCATCCAAAAATTCGAAACCGAGATTTCTCCGGTAATACATGTTTTGAGACGCCCTGAATAAAAAAAATAGAAAAATGTCCGTGTGTGTGTCTGTCTGACAGTGTCTGTGTGTGTGTGTGTGTGTGTGTGTGTGTGTGTGTGTTTGTGTTTGTGGGTAGTATAGCTAAAAAAGAAAAGTCCGTTAAATACCAAACTTTGTATGTAAGTTGGGTATCTTCCAAGGATGCGACGCGAAGATCTTTATGAAAATCCCCCTCCCCCACTCCCAACTAACCTTTACTTAAAAAAAAAAAAAAAAAAGATGTTCTGATTTTCTCAAAAATGGCTCTAACGATATTGTATAAAATGTCATATATTTGCAGGACAAATAAAAGATATATCTTGAGTTTTCTGGGGATAGCCTCTGAAGACATCTTTAGTCTGGATGAATTTTGTATAACTGGTAAACCATAAGAGACAGACAAAACTTTACTTAACAGAAAATGTAGAGCTTGTGAAAACACACAATTTATGTCATATACATTTTTTTCGTGTAGTTGATCGTTTTTTTTTTTGTTTTTGTTTTTTTGTTTTATAGATATTCCTTGTTATTGGTTTCAACTTTAAAATACTTATACTTTTCTCATACAGGAATATGTCAACTCCTGCCCATACAAACAAAGGAATTTCAGTCACATAGCAACCAGCTTTTGACTATCACTTTAACCTATGGTACTCCATTATTTCGCTTCTACTTACAAGGAAGCAAGTAATATGACTAAATTTATTTTTTCTCCATTACCATATCATATTTTTTTATTCATGCAGCTTGGCGCTGGGCAAATATGGAAGCTTGTTAAACGTGCACTTTTAATTGCAAATGTCTTAAATTAACAAAAGGCGAATAAGGACGTGAAAATTGGTCTGCAATTTCATTCCCTTAGACACCTTTTTGCCAGCACAAAAGAAGTTTGAGGTTGCCCTTCCAGTCCAAGCGCCCATACTTTACGGGGGGTAATCTACAGAGTCCAGATCTGGGCTGCAGAGGGGATTGGAGATTTCTCGCTCTGATTCTCGGAATTTCCTCTAAGCTTCACCCTGGACCTGGCCCCTGCAGATTAGCACCTGCTAGAGCTCATAAAGGAGTAAATGCCAGATCTCCTCCAATGAAACTATGCAAAATTGTGCGTGCTGCCTCTACGAAGTAAAGAAGTGTTAAGAAAATGAATATTTTAAACAAAAACAGTAAATGCAAGATTGTTTCTATCTTACATTATGCTCAAAGCATTAAATAAGATGGCATATACAGGAGGAATTTTAAAGTGTTTGCAATTTTAAAGGACGGTTGTTGAGGAAAACGAATATTTTTTTCGTTAATGGGTTCAGACAGTAGATAATAAAGGAAATAAAGTATTTTCCATAGCTGAACATGAAATATCGCTAATTGAACATTTATCATGAAAGTGTTTGGAGACATCTAAATTTCTACGATAATTAACGATTAAAGGAGAAAGCATTCAGTATAATTTCTTCACAAACTTAATCGTCTTGGAAATTATAAATTATCAGTTGCATAAAATTCAATTTTGTTGCAGATATTTTCTATATTAACTGAGAATGCATATTGCTATACTTGAATATTTGAGAATTGCCTAATGTGTACATATACGATGTGTTTGGAATTGATAATATGTTATTTTTACCCTCTCCCATGTATTTTGTAGATATAGAAAGACTGCATTCCATTAAAAAAATTGTTACCGAGTATTCATCAGAAATATTGTTTTGAAAACCCATGATTAATAACAAAGACATTTTCGCAAAAGGTGCGTGCATGCGTGTGTGTGTGTATGTGTAGCATTACTAAAAAATCTGATGAGTTTCATTCAAATGACTATCTCCACATCTCTGTAACAAATTATTGCTAAAATTGTTCTATTTACTTCATATTAAACAAGAAAAGAATTAGCAGAAATAGTCTTATTACCTGCTTATTTGTAAGTAGAAGCAAAATAAGCGAGTATCATATGTTAAAGTGATAGACAAAAGCTGTTTGCTATATGACTGAAGTTCCTTTGTTTTTATGAACAGGAGTTGACAAATTCCTATATGAGAAAAGTATAAGTTTTTTAAAGCTGAAATAAAACACAAGGAATATCTAAAAATCTATCAACTCCACGGAAAAATGTATACAACATAAATTGAGTGTTTTAACGTCCCTACATTTTTGTGTGGTAAGTACGGTTTAGCAGTTATTCAAAATTCCGTAAAATTCATCCAGAATAAAGTAGTCTTCAGAGGTTATTCCCAGAAAATTCAAAATATACATTTTATTTGTGAGGTAAATATCTTTAATATACGTTATTTTAATCAAAATCGTTAGTCATTTTTGAGAAAATCAACATTTTCGAAAAAAGTTTTATGCAAAGGGTAGTTTGGGGTGGGGATATTTATTTTCAAAATCTTGTGGCGCATCCCTGGAAGATACTAAACTTAAATACCAAGTTTGGTATTTTACTGTCTTTTTTTTTTTTTTTGAGTTGTGTTCACAGACACACTGACACACACGGACCTTTTTCTGAAAATGATTTTTTTGGATAAAAAAACATATTTCCGGTGAAATCTCGGTATCGAATTTTTGGGTGGAGTACAATACCTTCTCTATACACAATGAACATAGTACGTGTAGAGAAAGTAAAATCGAAACGACAAATATAGGACGGAGATTTTCATGAAAAATCCTTCCAGCCCAATTAACTTTTACTACAATGGTTTTAATTTAATTGAAAGTGACTAACGATTTTAATTAAAGTAACATGTATTAAATATATTTACATCAAAAATAAAATATTTATCTTGACATTTCTGGAAATACGCAACGAAATTAACTCGGAAGGATTTTTGATAATCTGTATAGCTAGTTAAGTAATAGTTAAAAATGTGCCTATTATACAAAAAGTAGTATATATTTTTAATACACACTTTATTTCAA
This sequence comes from Hymenopus coronatus, assembly GCA_030762935.1. Taxonomy (NCBI): domain Eukaryota; kingdom Metazoa; phylum Arthropoda; class Insecta; order Mantodea; family Hymenopodidae; genus Hymenopus; species Hymenopus coronatus. The sequence continues at coordinate 168,382,061 of CM060881.1, read as the reverse complement.
AGAACCATTTTTGTGGCATAAGCCGTTTCCGAGATATCCTTTAATAATGTTTCAATTACTCAGTTGTTTTTCGAGGGTGCATGAAACGAGTTAGGGAATTTTAATGTCAGCGATCGTTGATTATCGTTATTCCCTTTGTTATAACCCCAATGTATAATGTAACTATTTCCAGGCATGCTATAAAATCGATTAAAATGAAATAGATACAAATATAAGCGTTCATAAGAATAATCTGAATAGCCACTAATAAACGATAGAGGGCAGAGAAGGGAATGTGACTGTTTGTCATCTCTTCATTGTCCTCCCACGTTCGTGACAGTAGGTTATGATTGACACTCAAACCAGCAGATCTTTATACTACAATGATTTAAAATTTATCACAATGGGTTAATGAGCTACATTCACTTTGTCTTTAGCAATTCAATTAAAAAAAAAAAAAAAAAACACCTGAAATGTTACACTCACATGACTTTCTCTAGCTGCTCTGCAAACTTCTTACTTCGTACCACACCATGCTAATGGAGATAAACATTAGCAGAACGTTCTTGTTACTAAGTTCCTTTTAAGTAGAAGGGAACTAAAGGAATGCGCTATGCTAAAGTGATGGTCTTAATGTTTTAGCTATCGTTATGCGATTGTCAATGCAAATCGCTTCTTTGCTTGGCAAGGAATAGAACAAAAGAAAAACAGACACTTCCTGTCTGAGAAAAGTATGAGTACTTTACAATTGAAACCAATAACAAGGAATATCTCGGAAACGCTCACCTCCACCACAAAAACGTAAAGGATATAAAGTGTGTGTTTTGACGAGATCTACATTTTTTGTGGAGTATGTATTTGTCTATCTCTTATGGTTTAGCACTTAAGCAAAATTAGACAAAATTCATCTAGAATAAAGATGTCTTTAGAGGTTATTCCTAGAAAATTCAAGATATGCAGTTTATTTGGGATGTAAACATCTTTAATATACGGTATTTTAATGAAAAGCGTTAGAGCCAATTTTTAGAAAATCAAAAGTTTCGAAAACTTTTCCATGTAAAGGGTGGTTTGTGGTGGAGGAATTTTCTTGAAAATCTTCATGTCGCAACCTTGGAAAATACCAAACCTAAATACCAAGTTTACTAATTAATTTTTCTAACTTTTTTTGGATTCAGGGGGTCTCAAAATGTGTATTTCACGTGACATCTCGGTATCTACATTTTGGGTGCAATACAATACCTTCTCTATACACTATAGAGAAAGTAATATACAATCAACCTATTAATATGATTGCAATATTTTGCATCTTATCTATTCTTAACTCTAATTCCAGAGTAAAGCTATTTTACTTTCTCTACACGTACTATGTATATAGTGTATAGAGAAGGTATTGTAAGGCACCCAAAAATTCGATACCGGAAATACATATTTTGGGTCTCCCAGGATAAAAAAAAAAATATTTTCTCAAAAATGGCTCTAACGATTTTGATTAAAATACCGTATATTAAAGATATTTTACCTGACAAATATTATGTATATCTTGAATTTTCTGGGAATAGTCTGTGAAGACCACTTTATTCTGGATGAATTTTACGGAATTTTGCATAACTGCTAAACGTAAGAGATAGACAAAAACTTAGCATACAAAAAATGTAGAGCACATTAAAAACACACAATTTATGTTATATAAAGTGTTAATGGAGTTGATCATTTTTGAGATATTCCTTGTAATTGGTTTCAGCTTTGAAAAACTTGTACTTTTCTCATACAGGAATTTATCAGCTCCTGTCCACACAAACAAAGGAACTTCAGTCACATATCAACCAGCTTTTGACTATCACTTTAACTTATGGTACTCCATTATTTCTCTTCTACTTACAAGGAAACAAGTAATAAGACTATTTCTGCTAATTTTTTCTAGATTAGCATGAAGTAAATAGAAACTTAGCTTTTTAACAATATTTTTGTTGCAGAGATGTAGAGAAAGTCATGTGAATGGATCACATCCGATTTTTAATATTTATGACAAATTAAAATACTAAATTAAATATTTTAAATGCAAGATAAACAAACTTTATAATCTATTTTAGTATACTCAGTGGATTAGTCTCTGATGTTAAATAAGAAAAGCGTACATGCAATTACAAACCTGTTTATTGGCGAATTTATTCTGCCCCCAAAAGGCTCTGTGATAATTGAAGTAAAAGCGTTTCCGGTCTGTTTGCAGTGTTTGAGTGTGATACGGACTCTAGTACTTAGGTAGTTGGAAACAATAATTGCATAAAATCATAAATCCATTCCAATGAATAAAGGATTTCTTTAAACGGGGAGAAAAAAAAAAGTGCAGTAAAATAATTGTGCAACGAAGATAGCTGGCGGTATTTGGCACTCGCCACTGAACGCTGTTTGATTCCAATTGCCCCGTTGAATTCTACAACTCTTTTAACGCACGCAGGGTTATTTGCAAACGTGAAATACGGTGATGTTTGGCCACCTGGTGTATAAGCTTGAGTATTCTTAACTTGATATCCACATTATAAATGTCTCTCTCTCTCTCTCTCTCTCTCTCCCGAATAAAACCTCAATTTATAAGCCCTGTCAGCAGCCGAAACACCATTGAAGCATGTAAGACGAAAACTAACATTAAGTGTTTAGACAGTTCCCCCTATTAAACCGAACAGCACTTTGGATACATGCCAATTTGCAAAGCTCTTAAACTCTTTTCAAATTCCATATAATTATTTCAAACAACAGAATATTCCTATAGTAACCAGCCAGATACTGCAGTAACGCGTGAAGCATTCGGGAGGTCTTGCCACACAATGACAGGTTATTTGTGGTTTTCCTGTGGTGCCGGACAGATGGCGCAGACACACATTGGAACTTCTCGGCGCAAACCAAGAAAGGGATTGGCAGTTCGCAGTGAGGGAGAGGCACGTTGCCTCTTATTGTGACCAGATACGCACAGCTACACAGACTAGTACACACGTAAACACAAGGCAAATAACCGTCTATATAGTGCTGCAGACCAACTTCCCAGTACACAGGCAATTTAATAACTATGCAAGCATTGCAAGCTCGGGCTACACCTCTATGCAGTGATAGCAGAACATAACAAAAGCAGTTTATGTTACTGCTGGGTTCCTCATCAGCCACGTGTTACGTGCGAGTTAGAACATTGTGTGTACCATTTCTATGGAAACGCCTTAGCTCTAATTGGTCCTTATTTTCGTTGCTATGAACCGCTAAGACGCATCCATCTCCTCCTGTTCATTTGTGCTTTTCCGCCATGTCGCCTCTCCCTCACTGCGAACTGTCAATCCCTTTCTTGGTTGGCGCCGATTATAGTTGGCAGTCTTTCGAGGCTCCACAGATGGGTGGGATATTCTCCGGTCCCGCTTGAGGGAACCTTGCAACCCTATAGTGCCTTGGACAGATGTCTCTGAGCGACTCTCTTGTGATCGTGTTGTCAAGCCTGAAATCGTTATGGAACAGTGCGCCGGTCTGACCTTGGACTCATACGTCTCCTATTGTATATGTAAAAGACCCATTGGAGAACGAGGTGCTAATGTCCATTAAGGGTGCAAGGTAGTCTGAACATACGGAAATTACATATTAAGTGAGTTCAATTACCACTGATCTTAAAGTTTTCAATTGTTTTTCCAGAAATTTGTATGAATTATTCTATAAATCATGACAATTATTTCAAATGGTTAAAGTTTGTGTGCTTGAGTCTATAAGAAGTATTTCATTCAGCTGAAAAGTAATAAAACTTTGTCTCAAAACATGTGAATTCATGTACCTTTTCTCTGGTACTACTTGCAATACATAATCACGCTTTTGCATACTTGTTCTTAGTATAATCAGCTATCTTCTGAACATTAATCATTTAGCTACGATACAATTTCAGTGGAAATTAAAAAAGAAATATATTTGCAAACTCAAAAAAATAAAGATATGGAAAATGTTTAATGCTGTTGCTTTCTTAATATGATCAATATATACAATAACATCACGCTCATGGTTCAGAAAGTTGAACTATGTGTTGTATATATGTGCTGAAAAATTCCCTTTCCAACTCTCATACATTGAGAAAAAGGTTCATAAGTATCCAAAATTGCTGTTTTGTGAAAATTGAATTTAAAGAAACTATTGTTCTAAAAAGAGACATTGTACAACAGCTTTAAAGAAATGCAGACTAGCATTTAAATTATATTTAAATTGATTAAAATCCTCTTAACCCCCCTAAGGTATACATTTTCTGAAACTAGAAATAATAGAGGTTTTATTAGTGTCCATTTTTTTTTCTACCATTTCAGAGTACCTTGTTCCATTAACTGTTCATATCAATACATCCTATATTAACAAGCAAGAACATGGCGCTACAAAGGAAGCAACAAACCTACTATTAAATTCTCATATCCCCATTCCACAGGAAAACGCTATATGATACATTAAGATAAAGCTAATAAAATAGAGGAAATGCAATTTGGTTTGAAAACAATCTGAATAGCAAATAATTGCTGAAATGAAACTCAACGCATTGTTTTCATGATATTTATGCAGTGCCTAGCACCACATAATTAACACGAGCCTATCTGACAGGAACTTCCCTTTTGTGAACACTAACAAAGGGACGATCGCATATTTTTCAGCGAATGTGCCCAACTTCAGTTTGCTGCACAATTTCAGGCAGCGTTACACCAACTGGCCAAAATCCACTATTATTTAAGATTTTTGAACAATTATTTGAAAAATCCCTTCATTGTAAAAGACAATTAGCTAGCTAATTTCTGAACTTTAAATTTGAAAAACCCTCAGGGGCACAATTCCGGGGGCATATATATATATATATATATATATATATATATATATATATATATATATAATCTCCATTTTAAAATAATTTTACTTAATTTTGTTCACTTAAACGGAATTATGTTCCTTACATATGTGTTACATACACATGATTTTCTCTACAAACTTCTTACATAAGATTAGTTTTCTTTCTGCACCTTGCTAATCGAGATAATCATTGGCAGAATGCTCTTATTACTTGGTTCCTTACGAAATAAGGGAATACAGTAGGCTAAACTGATAGTCAAATGTTTTAAAAGCTGTAGTTATGTAATTATTATTGCAAATCGTTTCTTTGCTGGACCAGGAGTAGAACGAAAGAAAAACGGAAACTTACTATGTGAGAAAAATATAAGTACTTCACAACTGAAACCAATAACTAGGAATAACTCGGAAACGGTTACCTCCACAACAAAAATGTAAAAGTCCGCCTGGGTAGTGTGGTGGTAGTGTGTCACATTCAACAGGTCGTGAGTTCGAATCTCGCTTAGGGTGAGTTACCCGGATAAGGTTTTTTTTCGGGGTTTTCCCTTATCCAGAGAAGACTAATGTCGAGTAACTTTAAGCTCCAGGAACCCCGATATTATTTGAGCACCATTTCACCAATTTCATTCATCGTCCGATATGACCAACAAGGTTAAAGTACGTTAAGCTTTAAAAAAAAAAAAAAAAAAAAAGAAGAAGAGAGAGAGGGTAAAGGACATATATATTATGCTTTCATGAGATCTACATTTCCTGTGTGGTAAGTTTTTTTTTTGTTTGTTTGTTTATCCCTTACGGTTTAGCAGTGAAGCAAAATTCATCCAGAATAAAGAGGTCTTCAGAAGCTATTCCCCAAAAATTAAAGATATATATTTTATTTGGGATGTAAATATCTTTAATATAAGGGATTTTAATCAAAATCGTTAGTCATTTTTTAGAAAATCAAAATTTCCGAAACATTTTTCATCTTTTGGCTAGTTTGTGGTGGGGGATTTTCTTGAAAATATTCGTCTACCATCCTTGAAAGATACTACCATACTATAATACCAAGTTTGGTATTTTACGGTCTTTTCGTTTTGAACTATGCTGTCCACAGTCACACACAGGGACCTTTTTTGGATTCAGGGGGTTTTAAAACATGTATTTCCGGTGAAACCATGGTATCGAATTTTTGGGTGGAATACAATATTTACTTCCTCTATACATTATGTACATAGTACGTGTAGAGAAAATAAAATTCGTAGGTAATTATTTTAATAATTATTCACTGAAAAAAATCTGATGCGTTCAATTCATACGACTTTCTCTAGCTGAACAAAGTTTTCTTCCTAAAGATTATTCTTTTATTTAAATCAAAGTAAACATTAGCAGATTTGGTATTATTACTTCCTTTATAAGCAGAAGGGAAGTAAGGGTATACATTAGCCTAAAAAGTCGGTCTCTTTGTGAAACAGTTGAAATTCCATTCTCTTGGCTTGCCAGGAATACGTTAGCAGACGAAAGAAAAATGACGATTTTCTTAAACCTTATTTCCCTTTCAAACTTCCCCTTTTCAACCAGTTATCCATTTTAATGCGAACGGCAACGATTCTGATATACAACTGCATTTGCCACGAGGAAAGAAGAAGAAAGCTGGGTAGTGTGGTGGCAACATATCTGCCTCACATTCAACAGATCGTGAGTTCGAATCTCGCTTAGGGTGCGTTACCCGGATAAGGTTTTTTTTCGGGTTTCCCTTATTGAGTAACTTTAAGCTCCATGGACCCGGATATCATTTGAGCATCATTTCACCAATTTCGTTCATCGTCCGATGACTAACCAGGGACGTTAAGCTACGAAAAAAAAACAACAAAAAAACAAAAACAAAAACAAAAAAACAAAAAAAACTGTAAAGTCTGCCATGTAATAGTGGAGTCACGGTACTCTTGTTAGCATTATTAAAACACAAAGAAGCTGGCTGACTAAATTTCTATTGTAGCGAAATCAAATGCATTTTGCGGGCCCTTGGTAGTTCACGTACCATAGTTTGGGAAACTGCGCTCTAGGCTAAAACCAGAGTCAAATAATTTAAAAGCAGGTTACTGTGTGACTGAAATTCGGTTCTCTATGCATAGCCAAGGGTAAAACAAAAGAGAAAGAAATGATAAATTGCATTTGAGAAACGTTTAAATAATTTAACATTTAAAGCAATAACATGGAATCTCTCGAAATGGTTCACCCGACAAAAAAACGTATCTACATGTCTTGAGTTGTGTTCTTTAACAAGTTCTACATATTTGTGCATCTTTTACGGTTTGCAAAAGTATTCAGAATTAAGAGAGCTTCAGAGGCTATTCACAGAAAGTTCAATATATACACTTTATCATGTAAATATCTTTAACGTAAGTATTTTAATCAAAATAGAGCTATTTTTGATAAAATCAATATTTTTGAAAATTCTTGCTCTTAAAGGGTAGTTTGGGGTGGGGGAATATTCCTAAACATCTTCGTTTCACGTCCTTGCAACATGCGGAACTTAAATATCCAGTTTGGTATTTAACCTACTTTTGAGTTATATTTACAGACAGATGGACTTTTTTTTTCTAAAAGTGTTTTTTTTTTGTTCGAGTCAGTGGACCTTAAAACGTGTATTTCCAATGTAATCTTGGTAATGAATTTTCGATGATATGCAATAACTTCTCTACCTACTTACTATGCACGTAAAAATCTGATGCGTTCCATTCACATGACTTTCTCTACATATCTGCAACAAATTATTGTTAAAAAGCTTGTGCTTCTATTTACTTCATGCTAATTGAGAAAAAAATTAACAGATATAGTCTTATTACTTGCTTCCTTGTAAGTAGAAGCGAAATAAGGGACAACTGTAGGTTAAAGTGATAGTCGAAAGCTGGTTGCTATGTCAATGAAATTCCTTTGTCTATATGGATAGGAGTTGACAAGTTCCTGTATGAGAAAAGTATACGTTTTTCATAGCAGAAACCAAAAATAAGGAATATCTCAAAAGCGATAACTCCACGAAAAAAAGTATATAACATAAATTGTGTGTTTTAATGTGCTCTACATTTTTTGTGTGATAGGTTTTGTCCATCTTTTACGGTTTAGCTGTTATGCACAATTCCGTATAAAGTAGTTTTCAGAGGCTATTCCCAGAAAATTCAAGATGTACATTTTATTTGTCGTGTAAATAATTTTAATATCTGATATTTTAATGAAAATCGTTAGACCCATTTTTGAGAAATTCAAACTTTTCGAAAAAAACTCCAATGTAAAGGGTAGTTGGGGTGGAGGGATTTTCTTGAAAATCTTCGGGTCGCATCCTTGGAAGACACCAAACCTAAATACCAAGTTTGGTTTTTAACGGTCTTTTCGTTTTTGAGCTATGCTGCCAACACACACTCACACACGCACACACACACGCTCACACACACACACACACACACACACACACACACACACACACACACACACGGTCATTTTTCTAAAATGCGTTAACTTTCTCGACACGTACTATGTACATAGTGTATAGAGAAGGTATTGTACTGCACCAAAATGCAATACCGAGATTTCACCGGAAACACATGTTTTGGGTCCCCCTGAATCCAAAAAAAGCATTTTTGGAAAAAGGTCAGTGTGTGTCTGTGTGTGTATCTGTGTGGGTGTCTGTGGACAGCATAGCTCAAAAACGAAAAGACCGTTAAATACCAAACTTGGTATTTAAGTTGGGTATCTTCCAAGGATGCGACACGGAGATTTTCAAGAAAATCCCCCCACACCCAACTACCCTTTACATGGAACTTTTTTCGAAAATTTTGATTTTCTCAAAAATGGTTCTAACATTTTGATTTAAATATCGTATTTTTAAGATATTTACCTGACAAACAATATGTATATCTTGAATTTTCTGGAAATAGCCTCTGAAGACTACTTTATTCTGGAGGAATTTTGCATAACTGTTAAACCGTAAGAAATGGACAAAAACTTACCATACAAAAAATGTAGAGCACATTAATACACACAATTTATGTTATATACATTTTTTCCGAAGAGTTGATCGTTTTTGAGATATTACTTGTTTTTGGTTTCAGCTTTGAAAAACTTGTACTTTTCTCATACAGGAATTTGTCAACTCGTGTCCATACAAACAAAGGAACTTCAGTCACCTAGTAACCAGCTTTTGACTTCACTTTAACCTATGATACCACTTTCTTTCGCTTCTACTTACAAGGAAGTAAGTAATAAGACTATTTCTGTTAATTTTTTCTCGATTAGCTGGAAGTAAATAGAAGAATAAGCTTATTAACAATCATTTGTTACACAGAAGTAGAGAAAGTCATGTGAATGGAACATAAGATTTTTTTGGATTAAGGGAGTCTCAAAGCATATATTTCCGGTGAAATCTCGGTATCGAATTTTTGGGTGCATTACAATACCTTCTCTTTTCTCTATGCATAGTACGTGTAGAGAAAGCAAAAATGCATCCGAGCGATCTTGAAAGTGCGCATGCCCATTCCCACACTTTTTGTTGACTTCAGGTATGGAATTAATATGTGGTCCGAGGTTGCACAATGCAACTTGTACTCGCCTCCCTCCAAGCATCAAGGGGGGAAATGTGTGGATTGTCTCTTAGACTGCGATCCAGGCCTTCAAAAGAGTTGGTGCATCAAGTGGCTGTTGAAAAGCAAGTGCGGCGCGTTCATCGCACCAAAACTGCATGAATTCTTAGACCTCGACAAAACTGAACATAAAGATGTAAACATAGCAGATAATGGGGTCGGACTTTGTGCGGGTAGTTGGTTAGCAGATCGCCAACCGTTAACAAGCTGTAACATTTACACTATGTAATAAATATATTCTTGGCAAAGTGTTATTTTTACTTCCTCTACATGTACTATGTAAATAGTGCATTCCACCCAAATATTCAATACCGAGATTTCCCCGGAAATATATGTTTCGGGTCCCTTTGAATCCAAAAAAGAAGAATTTTTAGAAAAAGGTCTGTGTGTGCGTGTGTTTGTATGTCTGTGGACAGCAGAACTCAAAAACGAAATGACCGTTGAATAATAAACTTGGTATTTAAGTTTGGTATCTTCCAAGGATGCGTCACGAAGATTTTCAAAAAAATCCCCTCCACCTCCAACCACCCTTTACATGAAACTTTTTTCGAAAATGTTGATTTTCTCAAAAATGCCACTAGCGATTTTGATTAAAATCCCGTACATTTACGATATTTATATCTCAAATAAACTGCATAGCTTGAATTTTCTGGGTATAGCCTCTGAAGACATGTTTATTTTGAATGAATTTTGCCGAATTTTTCTTAACTGCTAAACCGTAAGAGATGGACAAAAACTTACCACACACAAAAATGTAGATCTCGTCAAAACACACAATTTAGGTCCTTTACTTTTGTTATGGAGATAACCGTCTTCGAGATATTCCTCATTATTGATTGCAATTGTAAAAATACTTATACTTTTCTCAGACAAAAAGTGTCCGTTTACCTTTTGTTCTACTCCTGGCCAAGTTAAGGAGCAATTTGCAATGACAGTCGCATAACGGCAGATTTTAAAACATTTGACTATCAATTTAGCATAGTGCATTCCTTTAAATCCCTTCTACTTATAAGGAGCTAAGTAATAAGAATGTTTATCTAGATTAGCATGTGTAGAAAGAAGAATAATCTTTTGTAAGAAGTGTGTTCGTAGAGCAGCTAGAGTAAGTCATGTGAGTGTAACACATCACATTGATGATTTTTTTTTAGTGGATTTTGTGAATTTTTTTAAACTTAGTATATCACAAGTATAATCCAATGTACATGCAGTTGTGGCTGGTGATTTTAATTTTGATTTTCTTACTGTTTCAAACGACATTATTGAATTTCAAGACTTACTTTGACAGTTTTGGATTACGTTTAACTATTAATAAAGTTACTACACCAGGTTTAAGTGCTTCTATTGGAACTTGTCTGGATAATATTATCACATCTGTCCATAGTGACAGATGCTCCTCAAAGGTAATTAATACTGTTTTATCTGCCCATCATGCAATTTTATTGTACTTTAATCCTGGCAAAATCACAAAAAATGATGATAATTCTAAACCTAATTTAAATCTTATAAGGCCAGTTAACGATTATAATCTGTGCCATTTTATTAACCAATTAAAATCCATAAATTGGCTTTATTTGTATAGCAAGTGTCCTACAGATAAACCTGAGTATTTTCTTAAAATGCTTTTAGATGTTATCGATAAATATTTTCCTTTAACTCAGTGTAAACCTAAACGGTCAAATGAACATAATAAATGATATACAGATGAACTCAGGATTTTAAAACGATATCTTCATTATTATGATCACTTTGAGTATTTTGGGCTCTCTCAACTGAAGCATACATACATGAATTAGAAAAGCAACACAAATATGCTCTTAAAACAACTAAAATAAATTACTATTCCAATTTAATCAATAACAGTGAGAATAAAACTAAATGTATTTGGTCAGTTGCATTCATGTTTTTAAATACCAGTTCCAAATCTCACAAGTTACCTCTTAATTTGTCTCCAGACTGTTTTAATTCATTTTTATTGATAAAGTTGAGGATATTATTTCCAGTTTACCTCATATTAATCATGATGCTTTTAACTTTTTGGGTAAGTTACCCAGAACAACGAGAACCTTCCGGTTCAGTCAAGTTAGTATTGAGCATGTCTATCTTTCCATTTTAAAACTTATCAGTGCATGCCTGGATATTCATGGCTTGAATTCTAAAATATTAAAATTGGCTGCGCAATTCATTTGTGAACCTTTAACTGATCTATTTAACTACTGTATTGATTCATGTGAATTTCCAGACATTTTTAAAACTGCCAAAGTAATTCCTATTTATAAAAAGGGGGTTAAATCTGAGTGCTCAAGCTATAGGCCTATTAGTATATTGCCTATTATGTCAAAGGTTTTTGAAATTATTTTAAATAAACAAATCACACACTATTTTGATGAAAATTCGTTATTTACCAATTGTCAATTTGGCTTTAGATCTTCTCGCAGCACAATTGATGCTCTAATTGCATTTATGACAAAATGTTTTAAATGTCTTGATAAAGGTGATTTGGTTCATAGATTTTTCGACTTAACAAAAGCTTTTGACATTCATCTCATGGAATGTTGTTTAAGAAATTAGAATTTTATGGTTTTGACAAGAACAGCTTGACTTTTATCAAATCTTATTTTTGTAATAGATATCAGTCTGTTTGTATAAATGGTAGTTACTCTGATTTTAAATTAGTTAAGCATGGTGTCCCACAAGGTTCTATACTCGGCCCTTTATTTTTTATAATTTATATTAACGACCTCAATTATAATATCCGAGATGATTGCCTAGAAACATATTTGTATGCGGTCAATTCTGATGCCAGTCTGCACGATAAACTTGGTGCATTTACTGAGAAAATTGACAAATGGTGGAAATACAAGTCTTGTTCTCAATGAGAACAAAACAATTGACCTCACTTTTAATATTAGCTGACCTGCTTTTTCAATTGAAACTAGTACAAAAGTTCTAGGCATTCATTTCGAACCTGGTCTATGTTTGCGTTCACATATTAATTATATCGCCAACAAAGTAAGCAGAGGTATATTTATGTTACGTGTTTTAAAAAATCATGTGTTCCAATGTTTTATTATCAGTTTATTAAGGACAAATCCATAGCCATTTGAGTTATGGTATTTTATTTTGGGGCAACCATGCTTTAGCTAGAAATATACTTTTATTACAGAAAAAGGCAATTCGAATTTTATGTGATGTAGCTCTCAGAACTCATTGTATACCTTTATTTGTTAAGTTGGGTGGGTGTTTTAACTTTGACTTCATTGTGTTCCACTGCCTCTTATTTGCTAAGAAAAATATTAATAAATACAATCTATGTTCCGAAATCCATCTTCATCACACCAGCACTAGTTCCAATATTTACAAAAATAGATGTAAATATAGTAAGATACAAAATTCCTTTTAGATAATATCATTAAATCTATTTAACAAACTTAGTAACAGCACTAAAGCTCTCTCCATTGAATGTTTGATAAGGTCAGTGAAGCGCACTTTGATTTTAAATCCATTTTATTGGCTGGATGAATTTTATGATACTGCCAATAATTGTTTTTCATATTATTTATAATTGACGTGTACTTTGTTCTGGCAAATAAACTCATCTATCCATCTATCCATTATTTTTACTTTCTCTAGCCCCATATGTTCAATGTACATAGGGATAGAGAAGTATTGTATTCCACCCAAAAATTTGATACCGAGAGTTCACCGGAAATATATGTTTTAGGACCCCCTGTATCCAAAAAATGCATTTTGAGAAAAAGGTCCGTGTGTCTGTGAACACGATAACTCAAAAACGAAAAGTAGCTAAAATACCAAACTTGGTATTTAAATTTGGTATCTTCCAGGGATGCGACACGAAGATTTTGAGAAAAATCCCCCCAACCCAAACTACCCTTTATGTGGAACATTTTTCGAAAATGATTTTCTTAAAAATTGCTCTAACGATTTTGATTAAAATATCATATATTAAAGATATTTACCTAACAAATAAAATGTATATCTTGGATTTTCTGGGAATAGCTTCTGAAGACCTGTTTATTCTGAATGAATTTTGGTTAATTTGGCATAACTAGTAAACCGTAAGAGATAGACAAAAACTTACTATACAAAAAATTTAGGTCTTGTTAAAATACACAAGTTATGTCATATACATTTTTCTCGTGGAGCTTACCGTTTTCGAAGTATTCATTGTTATTAGTTTTAGTTGTGAAATACTTACTACTTTTCTCAGACGGGAGTGTCCGTTTTTCTTTTGTTCTACTCCTGGCCAAGAAAAGAAGCGATTTGTAATGTCAATCGCATAACGACAGCTTTTAAAACATTTGACTATTGGTTTAGCCTAGTGTATTCCCTTATTTTCTTCCTACTTATACTAAATAATAAGAACATTGTGCTAATGAGTACCACGATTAGCAAGGTGCAGAAAGAAGAAGAATCTTATGTATGAAGTTTGTAGAACAGCTAGAGAAAGTCATGTGAGTGTAACACATCAGATTCTTTTTAGTAATTCTTTATTCAGTGTCGCTTTGACATCTGGGTCTTATCGCGACATCAGAAAGTTACATAATGATGGTAAGTTACAATATATTACAATGTCATTATGTTACAATATGAATTAAAATATGTTACAATAACACAATGAAATTGTATAGGAATGTACAAGAAGTTGCAACTAGGAGTATTATATTAGTTTACAGATTCCAGTAAATGCCATGAAGAGTAGGACATGGTGTGTATATTGGTGGTTGTTGAGCGCTTCGGACTTATCTGTATGGATGTTGTATATTTCTCTTACTGTAGTGTAGTTTGTACATTCATTTAGGATATGACAAGCAGTGAGTTGGACGTTGCAAATGTTACAAATAGGTTGTTTGGTAAGAGTGGGTTAATTTGGTGTAACCAACTCTTAGCCCACTTATTAGCTTCCGTTGCAGCGACTTGGTGAGGAAGGGAGAAGCAGATTTGTGCCAGTATTCTTCCCATGGAGAGGTTTCTTATAGCGAAGTTTTATTGTTCGTGAAGTTTTTACTACTTGATGTCAGATGCCCTACACTGCCTCGTCTTGTTTAATTTTCTCTTGCTATGAGACCGCATTGAGATAGTGGTGAACATAAAACAATATTTTGTTAGTGTGTAAGTGTGCAGAACATACTTTCAGAACTAGTATTATTACATGTGCGATTCGCATTCTATTCAGAGTAACCGCCCACTCGGACCGTGGATGTTTGGACCGTCTTGTGGGTGCTGGTTTCTCTCGCCCCTGGAATGCCCTACACCTCCATATCGTCCGATTAATTTTTTCATTCATCCTTCACCTTGTTTCATCTGTTTCCCGGTTGGATATGTAGGCGTTGCGAATGTGTTTCGGTGCAGCGTAACAGAAAATGGATGGTCTCTGTGGAACTTTCTCGTCCCTCGACCTTCGGATCCTACAGATTGGGCCGGGATTCCCTGATCTGTTCCCGATACCGGAGCATCTCGTTCTGGAAACTACAGAGACCCTATCATTTTTGTGGTCACTCCTGGTTCCGGGAGATCAATGTCTCTTCTCACCTCATGCATCCATCCATCCCTTCTAGGGACGTGAGTACAATATTCTCACTGGATCGGTGACGAGTACCCTTCGACAAGTATTATTGATTATTATTAATAACTATAATAATTATAATAAAAGGTTTGCTATCGGTTGAACGTTTTACTTTTATTCTTGTTTCCCCGACACTATTTATCTATATTTTCGTGTGCTTGTGGTGTGGTATTACTTTATTCCTTCCTCATTCATCGTTTTATTCGAATCTTAATTTCTTTTTACCGTGCTATTTTTGTCACTTCTACGCGTAGTTGTCTCCCATGTTCTTTTGAGCCTTTCCTGGGGCAGAAAATGATGAGCACTTTACCGCGGTCTTGTGGATATTATGAATAGATAAGAACATTATCGTCTCGAAAATGAAGTATAATTATTTACAAACAGTGTTTTAAACTAAAGACCCATCTACAATGGACAGACAACCTCGCAGTCCAGAAATGGTCTATTTAGGTGAGGCAACTCAAATCAAACCGGAGTAACAGGAATGATGGTTGAGTGTACGCTTGAAACCCGAGCTTAAAATGTTAATTTTGGCAATCCTGAATAGAGACCAAGTTGTTGTTGTTGTTATTGTTTTTTTTTTCTGTTTTTTTGCCAAGAGATCCGAACAGTTAAGTGAGGAACTAAACCGTAACGTTGATGAAGTTTATGTTTAATGTAAGATCCTTTTTACAATTAAGGACGAACTAGCATTTTTCGCTTGTTAATGTTTTTATTCAGTTCTTCAAACCAAATTTTTCTACTACCTATCAATATTTTTCAAATACTTATTTGTCTTAATTTACACTACGCATTTTTAAAATTCATCAACATTTTCAAACAACTGAAGTGTAATTTTGGGTGGAAGGATTTTCTTGAAAATCTTTGGAAGATGCTGAATTTAAATTTCAAGTTCGTTATTTAACCCAGAAGCACGTTTTTGTTTCAGAGGACCCCAATCTCGATATCGAATTTTTTAGTGGAGTGCAATGTCTACTATGTACATGATAGAGAAAGTAAAACGACTGTTGCTTCGCTCCCAGAATCAACGAGGAAGACCATCATAATTATTTAAGTTATACTTAAATGAAAGGATCACTTAAGTTGTTATTCGCCGTCATTTTTATTTTAACTACACACCTAGCAAGGTTCCAGGTACTGACAACATATATCCGACGTAAATGGTTCTGTTTACAGCAGGAAGGAGACTTGGACTTATGCAGGACAGATACTGGACAATGTTAAATCTTTTGTGTACTTAGGACTCACATTTACAATGAACGGAAAATGTCAAACACATTGACATCACGAAACACAAGGCAAGGGTGAGAGCGGCGGAAACTCTCCGGATACGCTGCAGAGTTCCGAATATACCCATAACCCTAATGGAAACTGTATACGGAGCGACAGTTAAATCCACGATGACATATGCAGGAGAAATGTGGGAGTGGGAACAAACAGGGAGTCTAGACCAAGTGAGGGCCCACTTTTTTAAAGGAATTCTTGGCGTAGGGAGGGATACGGCTAACTGCGGAATAATGAGGGAATTCGGGGCGCATAGTGAAAGTGCAAAATCAGAGCAGTTAAGTATTGGATGAGAATCGTTCACGGAAAGCAATCTCTAATTAGGGCAGTCTGCGAATGAAGGTAATTCGACGTGGGCTTAAAAAAATTAAGGAAAGAGTTGGAAATCACTGGGATGATATACATTTGGATAGCGGTGCTGGCAAGCATACGTATTTGGAGAAAAATTAAGAACCGTCTCTGTGATATTGACAGACAGCAAATAATTGCCAATGCATAGAGAAGATTTCATTAGAAGTACAGTCTGGGCTAAAATCGGAGTGAGGTTTGGAGCAATGCTTCAAAACAGGTACGAAACTCATTAGAGAGGGGCTCGCGTGGATTCCACTAGGAGCATGGCGGAGCATAGAAATTGCTGACGAGCATGGTATGAGAATCTGTCCCATTTGCGAGGAGGAAGAGTCGTGGACCCATATCTTGGCAAGATGTAGCGGTACGGAGGAAGAGAGGTAATATTTACCGCGATCTTTTACCACCACGAATGTAAAGCTAGAAGCATGTTGGAAGCTACTGGTAGGCACGGAAGATGTGGACGGGTTAGGTAAATTTATACTTAAGGCAAGATAGCTGAAATCTGAGAAAGCTAACAGTAGAGAAGGGGGGGGGGATAAGAATTGCTAAACAAAAGCGTTTAAAACGTTTATATTCGTATATTTTATATCATACTTATGTAATACATATGTCATTGTTGCGTTGTGGTGTTATATGTTATTATATATTATGTGTATATATTTCTCTTAAGTGTATTTGTCTATTATAATAAGGGGCATTAATGCATCTGAATAAGGTGCACTCTATATTTGAATATCTTTGTCTTTTTATGTACATGTTTACTTTTATTTTATTTATTTATTTATTTTTAATATTGCTTACTATTTTGTGTATTGTGTGGACCCGTGCGATTGTTGAAGCTCATACATCCGACGTGAGGAGGAGCAGTAATTAATGAAAATCACAAACCGCGCACCCTATTACTGTTTATCGTCACACTTTGAATCTAGCTGCTGTTACTCTAAAGCAGTTCGCATGTGTGTATTCTGCTTCTCTGTGACGTTTTACATGTTTGCACGGAGCGAATATTATAGCTCGCCCTTTCTATTTAAAGCTTTTCGTGGAATTGAAATTAATTGTTAATAATATAACCACATGTCTTATGGCTTCCAGTTGCGCCCTAACGACAAAATGACATTTAAAATGAATGTTTGCTCGTTCAAACGCGACTATGCCTATCGAGTAATATGGCTCACAAGGCAGAATGTGGCCCGGGCTCAAATCCCGTGCACCGACCAATCTAACTACTCGTGTTTTCCATTGCTAGGAAAATATAGGATTGGTAATTTTAGTACCACGACCCTCATTTCCATCCACGGATAAAAGAAATGGAAATAAAATAAATTTGTATCCGAAGGCGAATACGAAAATAAACCATCGGTCTGTTCAGATCAGGTGAATCACTACCATAGTGATTGTCCGGCACATCATGTATGTTACCGTAGAAATCTGACTTTCTCTACAGCGCTGTAACAAATTATTGTTAAAAAGCATATTCTTCTGTCTATTTTATGAAAACCGAGATAAACAAGAGCAGAAATTGTCTTAATTACTTGCTTCCTAGTAAGTTGAAGCAAAATAAGGAACACACTAGGCTAAAGAGAATGTCAAATCCTTTAAAAGCTGGTTGCCATGTGATAAGAATCCGTTTCTATGCAGGGTTTACAACGAATTCCACGAAAGAAGCGTATATGACAAATTACGTGTTCTAATGACCTACATTTTTTGTGTAGTAAGTTTTTTTCTATTACGGTTTAGCACTTACGCAACATTTATTCAGAATAAAGAGGTCCTCAGAGGCTATTCCCAGAAAATTCAGGGTATACATTTTATTTCCTATATAAATCTCTTTAATATACATTTTTAAGAAAATCAAAATTTTCGAAATTTTTTCCATGCAAAGGGAAATTTGGGTGGCAGGATTTTTCTTCGTGTCGCATCCCTGGAATAAACTTAAATACCAAGATTGGTATTTTACAGATATTTCGTTTTTGAGTTATGTTCACAGACACACACACGCGCACGCATACACACACACGGACCTTTTTCTACAAATGTTTTTTTTGGATCAGTGAATCCTAAAACATATATTTCTGGTGAAATCTCGGTATCGTGTGCAATACCTTCTCTATACACTATGTGCATAGTACGTGTAGAGAAATTAAAAATGGTTGTTTAGCTTATAGACTGCACATGGAGGCAGTTCAATATGATTTAATTTTTAATTAAGCATGCAAAACTCTGTTCAAGCAGATTAAAGGACAGTAAAAGGAATTAAAATGAACCCGGTGTATCACGGGTTGTAATTTTTTGTGATATATGAAACGCGTATTTTTCTGCAAACCAGGCACACATGCTCAAATGCTTAATTTGCTTCGATTCACCTATAACCTTAATTCTTAATTTTGAAAGTGAAAAGCTAAAGCTGCTGTTGAATAAAGTTGCGTCACTAAACCGATTTCGGAAGTGGAAAAGAATGAAGAAAATCCTGAAATTAACAAGCAGAAGAAGGATTAAGCAAGTAGAGCAAAAACACGAGAAAGAGAAATTCCACGAGGAACAATGTTGACACACGAAGCTGTTAGAAAGTCTCTCCAGTTCTCGCAAGAAGGAAAATCCGACGAAAGGATTACTACGACTTAATTATTGTCTTCAATGAATGCCATTCAAACTTTTCCTGTGGAGAAAAGAGAAGCAAAACCCGAGAGGTGGAGGAAGCTGTACATGCAACGAGCTCGGGAAATTGAATTCATGTGGTGCTTGGGAACAAAATCCTCTACAGACATCTGTAGAGGGGAACGTCAATCGTGAACATAGATCTCAAGTACTTTTAAGTATGGGCACAACTTACGGATGTCATTAAAATACCTGAATAAACCAGGGTAAAATTAAGTAAGTTTCACTTCTCTTTCAGCCCATTAATGTTCCATATCAAAGATAGTGATCACGATAAAGGGCACTACAAAATTTGCAGGGGTCAGAATAGGCTGCTGTTATTAAATCGAGTATTAACTACTATAACTTCCCCTTTCTAACATTCCCTGCACTCTGGGTTCCATAAATTGAACTAGAAAAATCTGATGTGTTCAATTTACATGGCTTTCTTTACATCACTGTAAAAAACTATTCTTAAAAAGCATATTCTTCTATCGGCTTTATGATAGTCTTAATTACTTACTTTCTCGTAAGTAGAAGCAAAGTAAGGGAATACACAGCCTAAAACGACAGTCAAAGCTTTTAAAAGCTGGTTGTCATGTCGTTGAAATCCGATTCTATGCAAGGCCAGGAATCCACATTTTTCTGTGTGAAAAAAGTTTAATTATTTTACATCCCAAACCAATAACATAAAATATCTCAGAAATGGTCAATTCCAAGAGAAAAAAAAAACGTATATGGCATAAAGTGTGTGTTTTAACGTGATCTACAATTGTTATGTAGTACGTTTACCAGTTACGCAACATTCATCCAGAATACTGAGGAGTTCAGAGATTATTCTCAGAAAATTCAATCATTAATCATTTTAAGAAAATCATAATATTCGAAATGTTTTCCATGTAAAGGATACTCTGGGGTGGCGGGATTTTTCTCAAAATCTTCGTGTCGCATCCCTAGAAGATAGTAAACTTAAATATCAAGTTTGGTATTTTACCGACTTTTCGTTTTTGTGTTATCGTGTTCACGGACACACTGACGGACACACACACACACACACATACACGGGAACCTTTTACTGAAAATGCTTTATTTTTTTATACATGGGACCCTAAAACACATATTTCCGGCGAAATCTCGGTATCGAATTTTGGGTGGGGTGCTATACCTTCTCTATACACTCAGTGCATAAAATATGTAGAGAAACTAAAAAGGATATGTATAACTGACCATGCAGTCTTTTTACTTTCTCTACACGTACACACATAGTGTATAGAGAAGGTTTTGCATTCCACCCAAAATTTCGATACCGAGATTTCACTGAAAATACACGTTTTAGGGTCCCATGTATAAAAAATTGGAAAAAGCTCTGTCTGTGTGGGTGTCCAGATGTCTGTGAACACGATAACTCGAAAACGAAAAATCGGTAAAATACCTAACTTGGTATTTAAGTTAAGTATCTTCCAGGGATGTGACTCGAAGATTTTGAGAAAAATCCCCCACTCCCAACTACCCTTTACATGGAAAAATTTCGAAAAGTTTAATTTTCTCAAAAATGGCTAGGTATAACGATTTTAATTAAAATACCGTACTTTAAAGACATTTATATGGCAAATAAAATGCATATCTTGAATTTTTGGGAATAGTCTCTAAAGACCTCTTTATTCTAGATGAACTTTGCTGAATTTTGCGTAAGAGAGAGATAGAAACTTACTACACAAAAATGTAGATTACGTTAAAACACACAATTTATGTTATATATATATATATATATATATATATATATATATATATATTTTTTTTTTTTTCATGCAATTGACCATTTTTGAGAATTCCCTTCTTGTTGTTTTCAGATTTCTCACACGGAAAGTTGTACACTGCACAGAAACGGATGTCAAATACATGACAACCAGCTTTTAAAAGATTTGACTATCGTTTTAGCCAAGTGTACTCCCTTATTTTGCTTCTACTTACAAGGAAGCGAGTAATTAACACAATTTCTGCTAATGTTTATCTCGATTATCATTAAGTAGATAGAAGAATATTCTTTTTAAGAATAATTTTTACAGCGATGTAGAGGAAGTCCTGTGAATGGAACACAAGATTTTTTACTTCCTCTACTGCATTATAGTAAGTAGGAATACGCTGCATTCCACCCAAAAATGTTATGTGTGGTTTGCACACATTTACGTCTATTTTCTGAACACTGAACATAACGACGTTTAAATTAAAAGCATCTTTACAGGCTTAGGTTCGTGTGAGCCTGTGCGCGTCTTGCTGTGATTGGCGTAGGTAAATCAAAAACAAAAAATCGTATATGTGTTACACTTACATGACTTTCTCTAGCTACTCTACAAAAAAACTTCTTACAAAACATTATTCTTCTTTCTACACCATGTTATTCCAGATAAACATTAGCAGACTTCTTATACTTAGTTCCTTATAAGTAGAAGGGAACTAAAGAAATGAGCTATGCTGCAGTCAAATGTTTTAAAAGCTGTCGTTATGCGATTGTAATTGCAAATCGCTTTCTTGCTTGAGCAGGAGTAGAACAAAAGAAAAACTTCCTGTCAGAAAAGTATAAGTACCTACTTTACAATTGAAACCATATAGCAAGGAATATCTGGGAAACGGTTACCTCCGCAACAAAAATGTCTTAGGACATAAATTGTGTGTTTCGACGGGATCTACATTTTTTGTGTAGTAAGTTATTCTCCCTCTCTCTCTCTCTCTCTCTCTCTCTCTCTCTCTCTCTCTCTCTCTCTCTCTCGATCTCTTACGGTTTAGCAGTTAAGCAAAATTCATCTGGAGGCTTTCAGAGGCTATTCCCAGAAAATTCAAGATATACATTTTATTTTGGATGTAAATCGCTTTAATATAATCAAAATCATTGCAACCATTTTTGGCAAAAGCTAAATTTAAAACTTGTTTTCTATGTGAAGGATAGTCTGGGGGTGATTCTCTTGAAAATCTTCGTGTTGCAACCTTGGAAGATACCAAACACAAAATCCAAGTTTGGTATTTAACGGTATTTTTGTGTTTGAGCTTACACGGACGTTTTTATATTTATTTTCAACCCAGGGGACCTCAAGACATATTTCCGGTGAAATCTCTACTGGGTGGAACACAATATATTCTACCGTTACTATGTGCACTGACCGATGTACAGACGTGCTGCAGAAAATAAAAATCTGATGATCATTTTATTCTTCTTATACCTACAAAAATATTTAGAATAATAAGCTCTTATAAGAATAATTAGTAAAATAGTTCAAAAACTCATATGCCTAAGTTTTTTTACCTTACTGTCTCTCAGCAAGAAACGATCGCATGTGGTATTTGTAGTGCACAAAGCGGCGCAGAGGCGGGTTTTCTTCGGTTTCCCCCGCTATCGCATTTCACTGGTGCTCTATCTTAATTCCATGTATCATCAACTCTTTCATCGCCTGAGGTGCCATTGTAAAAAAAAAAAGGTAAATGGCGTGTTATTTATGGACGCTCTTTAACTGCTGTGGTTCTCAGCGTCCCATTCTAAACTGGGCGTGAAAGACCACTTTAATTTTGCTCACAAGCCTCTCTATCAGGCTTGAGGTTCTTTTACGTGCCGTAAATCTACGACACGGGACCAACGGCTTTATTTCCCTTCCGAAGGAAGCCATGCTAAGAATTTTTACACCCGAAACAGTCCATCGTCCTCCGCCAGGTTTGAACCCGCGACCTTGGGTATATGAAGTTAGCATGGTAACCATTACACCACTGAGGGCGACGTAAAAACAGATGTTAAACACTATATATAAATACATATTAAAAAATAAAAAAATAAATAAAAAAAATTTAAAAACAAAGAGCCAATACCCTCAGGTGATTGTTTATCGGTGATCTAATGTTTCAGGACATCTGCTCCACCAGATTATTACATTTCAAATATCTTCGCAAAATTGCTTGCCTTTTCTTCTATTACCAAAACCCAACAGTTGTATATTTTAAGCAGTCTCTCAAATTTGAATATCTTTAAAATTGTTCACTTATCACATTAAAAAGGCAAAATAAACACCAACAGACATTTTCTTATCTATTTGCTTCCGTGTAAGTAGAAGCAAAATAAGGGAATACACTAGGCTGAAACGATAGACAATTCTTTTAAAATTTGCTTGCTATGTGGATAAAATCCGTTTCTATGCAGTTTTAAGTATTTTAAATCTGCAACAAATAACAAGGCATATCTTCAAAATGGTCAATTCAACGAAAAAATGTATATGACATAAACTGTGTGTTTTAACGTGATCTACTTTTTTGTGCAATAAGCTTTTGTTTATTTCTTGAAGTTGACCAGTTACGCAAAATTCAATGAGAATAACCAGGTCTTTAAGAGACTACGCCCAGAAAAAGTCCAAATATACCTTTTATTTGCTATGTAAATATCTTTAACATACGATATTTTAATCAAAATCATTTTTGAGAAAATCAAAATTTTCGAATATTTTTTGTATGTAAAGAGTAGTTTTGGATCGGGGGATACTCAATTTTGGTATTTTATCCACTTTTCGTTTTTTAAGTTATCGTGTTCAAGACACAAGGACACACTGATACACGGACCTTTTTTCTGAAAAGGCTTTTTTTGGGTACAGGGGTCCCTAAAACGTGTATTTCCGACGAAATCTCGGTATCGAATTTTTGGGTGGAATACAATACCTGCGCTATACACTATGTATATAGTACGCGTAGCGAAAATAAATAGTTCTGCCTTTATGCATGGGACCTCAAAACTTGTATTTCCAGTGCATTCTCGGAATCGATTTTGAAGGGAATAAGTTACTTCCTCTTTTTATATACGCAAAGGAGATAACGTGGTGATGATAACAATAACAATAATAATAATAATAATAGCAACAACCACTTGGTGTTAACAATTCAAGAAAATTTAATCGAAATCACAGCAAATAAAAGTAAATGCCAAAACATGGAAGCAGCATATTGGCATACTCAAAATATGTAGAAGAAAAGCTGCATATTTAAACTTACTATACCAAGGATCACCAAATGGTTGCCCTTTGAGTAAAGCAAAGAAATCAGATTTGCTCAATGCACCTGAGAGTCACCTACTGTGTACTGCGCGACCAACTGCGCGGAAAGCAAGAACAATTTAATTCCCTCCATCTTTCATTAGTAATACGCCTATTATAAGTTCATGATTGGTATTACATATCTTGCTTTAGTATTTATATTTCGAGTGTGAACATTCTTACATCTTTTCATAGGTTTGATGGTAACCTTTTTTTTTTTTTTTTTTTTTTGGTAGTGTTTAACGCCCGCTTTAACTACTTATGGCACCGCAGGCGGTTTGATGGTAACCGGTAGCCGTAACTTAAATAATTGCAAAAACATAAACTAATGACAATTATTATACTATTAACACAATAAACTAACAAGTTCCTCTATCATTGTAGTAAATATGAACAGATATTTTGTTAATTAATTAGAATCGAACACAATTTGAAAGAACATCTCCGTGTAACATGATGCTGCAAAATGAATTTTCTCGGTGCAGAACTTTGCTGAAAACGAAACAATTATTCCGCCACTTTCTATATATATATATATATATGTATATAAGAACAAATTCTCTTAGGCACGCATAAACGTAGGATTCGATTGTTTGCTTTCTGTTCCCGACAGTATAAATTGATACACGACGCATTGAAAGTGTCTGTCTCCCTGATGCTCTATGCCTGCGAAGTGTGGGGGTGTGGCAGCAGACTCCTGGCTTCTCTGGTTACAGCGGGTACAGAATAGAGAACTCCGGTCCATATATTCTGTATGTCGACGTTTCCCTTTGATGCTATTACATGAAGCTTCGGCCCTCCCATATGTGGGAGATGTTATTAGGCACCGGGCTCAAAAATTCTACGCCAGATTGGGCGACCATGAGAACGCACTTGTCAGATCTCTGGGGGAGTACTTACCATCTGAACGCCGAAAGAGGCGGTTCCGGGTTCCCCGCATGGTTTGTGGGCACCCCCGGTAACAACGGCTTTAAACCAGCTATGTAATAGCTGAACAAAGCACTTCCCCCTCCCATTGGGAGAGGTCTAATCAAAATTTCACCAACACAATTAAATAAAAATAAACACCAGCGGAGCAGAGGAAAGGATGCTGCTCCTGAAAAAAATGCGACCGCTCGAGGAGCCTAATTGCGCTACCTCCTTACCACCAACACTCGAAACTCTAAAAATTAAAACCTCAACCTTCACCTCATTCCTGTGGTTAAACCCTTACCAGGGTAGGTACACAGCAACAACACCTAGGCCCACCACGAGCCTACCATACACGCACGTACGTACGCACGCACGCACGAACGTGCTGTCTCGTGTTTTACCCACTTGAAGTACACAGCAACCCTATTTGTTTCGGCACAAAATCTAACAGACTGGGGACGCCTAAACCATTAAAACATTGCTATTAAACCAGAATGCTTCTATGCGGCAGAAACATTCATTTGTAATTAACAATTCTGATGCCTTCGATTCACATAACTTTCTCTACGTCTCTGCAATAAATGATTCTTAAAAAGCTTATTCTTCTATTTACTTAATGCTATTCGAGAAACAAAAATAGCAGAAATAGTCTTATTACTTGCTTCCTTGTAAGTAGAAGCGAAATAAGGAAGTACCATAGGTTAAAGTGATAATCAAAAGCTGGTTGCTTTGTGACTGAAGTTCCTTTGTTTGTATGGACAGAGTTGACCAATTCCCATATGAGAATTTGTTTGTATGGACAGAGTTGACCAATTCCCATATGAGAAAAGTAAAAGTATTTTGAAGTTGAAACAATTAACAAGAAATATCTCAGAAATGGTCAACTCCACGAAAAAAAACAAACGTAAATGACATAACTTGTGAGTTTTAACGTGATCTACATTTTTTGTGGAGTAATTTTCTGTCTATCTCTTACGGTTTACCAGTTACCAAAATTCAGCAAAATTCATTCAGAATAAAGAGGTCTTTAGAGGCTATTCCCAGAAAATTCAAGATATACATTCTATAAATATAAATATCTTTAATAAAGGTATTTTAAATCCTTAGAGCCATTTTTGAGAAAATAAACATTTTCGAAAAATTTTCCATATGAAGGATAGTTTAAGATGTGAGGATTTTTCTCAAAATATCGTGTCGCCTTCCTGGAAGATACTAAACTTAAATACCAAGTTTAGTATTTTACCGACTTTTCGTTGTTGACACATGGCCACACACGGACCTTTTTCTAAACATGTTTTTTTAAATACAACGAATCCTAAATCGTTTATTTCCGATGAAATGTCGGTATGGAATTTTTGGGTGCATTACAATGCCTTCTCTATACACAATGAACCTAGTACGTGTAGAGAAAGTAAAAAAGCTGATTGCGAAAATATAAAATACCTATAATAAAAGGATACAAAAACTATACGAAAGGTTCAAGTCATAGATGAACAGTACAAACTCAGAAATAAAAACTAAGACAAATATACGTAAACCAACATAATAAAAAAATGAAATTAGAAAACGAAGGTTAAAATTGCATACCTATACACATCAAACCAATGGAATCTAACAGGCTAACAAAGTAAATAACTGAATTCTACGAAAACCAATAAAGCACACTTTTACTTATAAAATCGATTGGCAGGCATTACGCAAGGTATTCTAAACAGAGGTATGCTTAAAACCAAGGGTCGTTAGTATCACGTTAACCAAATGAGAAGAAATTAGCGAACAGTCAAAGAAGGATGGTCTAAGAACTTCGCGTAGACCTTCATGAGCTTATTCTTTTCTAAGACAATTATACTACTACCAACAACAATAATAATAATGATAATCGTAAGAAGAAGAACAGTGAACTATCGCAAAACTAGATGTTGCGATATATGTCTTTTTCCTGAAAAGGATCCTGTAAGTAGAATGATTTGAAATATTTAACATTAATGTAGTATAAAATGCATACTTGCATACAAACATTACAAATATTCTAAGATTCATTATTTTCTGGGAAGTGATAAATCCGATTTATATTTCTCAGGCGAGCGCAGCAGTAAAGAAAAGCTCATATCTTTATAATTCACTTCTTACGACTACAAACACACGTTTTTTCGAGAGCTTTCAAAAGTGAATGGCTGAAAGCGTTTCTTCAGGAGAGAACCTGGATATTATGTTTGTCTACAAAGGGAGTCTAGCGTTTTAGCTTCTCCCCTTCTGGCTTGTAACTTTTAAAGCTCCTTCGTCGATATTACTTGATATTTACCTCTTCCCCAGCAGTGACCTTTGAGATATGCCCTTTTCCCCAGAGATTACGTTTTCTTTGCGGGTAGATTTCGACTTATCGCTTTGATCATGATGCCATGTACATCCTGGTAGGAGGGCCGCATCCAGGATGTCACTTGTTGCTCGCACGATAAAGATAGCAAATTGTCTTTCCAGGGTGATAAGACCCAGCACGGAAATGTATGCGCACACAAGTGTGCAGGGTGATCGATGGAGACAAAGAGAAATTCGCGTGCTGGATACAAAGAAGAGGTAACTGTCCAACAAGTGCTCTAATGTGTTCCATTCACATGACTTTCTCTAAGTCTGCAACAAATTACTGTTAAAAAGCGTATGCTTCCATTTACTTCACGCTAATCGAAAAAATGAGCAGGAATACTCTTATTACTTGCTTTCTTGTAAGTAGAAGAGAAATAAGGGAGTACCATAGGTGAAAGTGATAGTCAAAAGCTGGTTGCTATATGTGGCTGAAATTCCTTTGTTTGTATGGACAGGAGTTGACAAATGAGAAAACTATATGTTTCTTGAAGCTGAGATCAATAACAAGGATGTCTTAAAAAAGATCAACTCCACGAAAAAATGTACTCGTATATAACACAAATTGCGTGTTTTAACGTGCTCTACATTTTTTGTGTGGTAAGTTTTTGTCCATCTCTTACGGTTTAGCAGTTATACAAAATTCCGTACAATTCATCCAGAATAAAGTAGTCTTCAGAGACTATTCCCAGAATTTCAATATATACATTTTATTTATCTTTAATATACGATATGTTAATCAAAATCGCTACAGTCATTTTTAAGAAAATCAAAATTTTCAAAAAAAGGTTCCATGTAAAGTATTGGGGTTGGGGGGATTTTCTTGAAAATCTTCGTGTCGCATCCTTGGAAGATTGGTATTTAACGGTCTTTTCGTTTTTGACCTATGTTGTCCATAGACACACACACGGACCTATTTCTAAAAAGGTTTTTTTCGGACTCAAGAGGACTTCAAAACATATTTCCAGTGAAATCTAGACATCGAATTTTTGGAGGGAATACAATAGTTCTCTATCCCTATGTACATGTACATGCGGATACAATGTTGACAGCTTACTGGATGGCTGTCTTTGTAGCTTTAGTCGGTAGAGCACTTGCTGCGGTGCAGGGGGCCCGGGTTCTATTCTCGGATTCTTTTTCTAGCCCAGAAAATTGCCAATCCTCCCCGGAGTCGGATGTAGGATGTGAAAGTGTGTGTGATGGAATGACTTCAATAAAAACCCAAGGACACCCGCACACTAGTTAACATTTAGATCGAGACCGTTTCTGATACTAATTACTTTATCTTGTACAACAATATGTCTCACATTGGACCCGCTCTTTAATTATCCATAATATTTATATAATGCCTTCTCCCGTTATAGCTGTCCTACCTAGCATTGCATTGGTACATTCTACCAGCTGGTCCATCTGCCCCGTATTTTGTGTGAGCAGATATCCCTCCGTGCGTTAGAAGAATGCCATGGATATTTCAAGTTAAAACAGTCAGCGAGGAACTGGCTCAGCGATCATAGTTTTACCCCTCTCAATGAGTGCGACTCGGTCACCTCCCCGCTGATAAGAAAGAGGTCGCTCACGTCAGTTCCCCACTGACGGGCATGATAACGTAAAGTGAAGGGTTTGGTGCAGATTGGTCAAATAGTGACATTTGTATAAAAAGATTGAAAACTCTAAATATGGTTAACTTTTTGAAGTTGGGTGGTATCCTGTAATTTTAACCTAACTGCAACTCCAACTGCATATGACCAAGCAGTATAGTTTTATCTAAAAGGAGCTGAAAATAAAGCAACCCTATCTTTCAACATTTTCGAGTACTGTCAACTCAAATTAAGGGTCTTGTAGTTGGAAGTTGTAATGTAACCTATAACTTTCGTCAACTTCTATTGCACACTTGTGCAATATTGTGACCGTACAGTAATGCAGACTTCTGTATTAGAGATTTAAAATACGGTTGGAATAATTTTTAAGATAATAAATTTCCGCTGACTCTAAAAGGTAAGCGTACAAAGTATCATATGGATACGTCTAATAATGTTGATTTGTATGTTAGGGATTGAATTTAAGAAAACTTTGTATATATTTGAGGGTCTAGAATTCAAACGTACTCCCTTTTGTCAAAAATATAAGTTGATAACACTTCAGGAAACAAGGGATATTAACGATTACAACTCCCCCCTTCCCACAAATATGAAATTTCAAAATATTTTAACCTTACCATTCACCCCTCACTAAAAATCTTCCATTATACGATAAGTACAAAAGTACCTCTGGCATCAATTTTCAACCAAATTATTGGTAATTTGGTGATAAGAATATGAAAAATCTGATGTGTACCATTCACATGACTTTCTCCATATCCCTGCAACAAATAATTCTTAAAAAGCTTATAATTCTATTTACTTTATGCTAATCAGATAAAAAAATTAGCAGAAAAAGTCTTATTTCTCGCATCCTTGTAAGTAGAAGCGAAATAAGGGACAACCGTAGGTTAAGGTGATAGTCAAAAGCTGGTTGCTATGTCAATGAAGTTCCTTTGTTTATATGGATAGGAGTTGACAAGTTTCAGTATGAGAAAAGTATACGTTTTTCATAGCAGAAACCAAAAATAAGGAATGTCACAAAAACAACGAACTCCACGAAAAAAATGTATATAACATAAATTGTGTGTTTTAATATGCTCTACATTTTTTGTGTAGTAAGTCTTTGTCCATCTCTTACGGTTTAGCAGTTATTCAAAATTTAGTAAAATTCATCCAGAATAAACTACTCTTCAGAGGGTATTCCCACAAAATTCAAGATATACATTTCATTTTTCAGGTTAATATGTTTTAATATCCGAAATTTTAATCAAAATCGTTAGCCATTTTTGAGAAAATCAAAATTTTCGAAAAAAGTTCCATGTAAAGGGTAGTTGGGGGTGGGGGGATTTTTCTCAAAATATTCGTGTCGCATCCCTGGAAGATACTAAACTTAAATACCAAGTTTGGTATGTTACCGATTTTCGTTTTTGAGTTATCGTGTTCACAGACACACGGACACACACACACACGGGCCTTTTTGTGAAAATGCTTTTTTTGGATATTGGGGACCCTAAAACATATATTTCCGGTGAAATCTCGGTATCGAATTTTTGGTGGAGTGCAATACTCTCTCTGTACACTATGTACATAGTGCATATGGAGAAAGTAAAAATCTGATGTGTTACACTCACATGACTTTCTCTAGCTGTTCTACAAACTTCATACATAAGATTCTTCTCTCTGCACCTTGCTAATCGTGGTACTCATTAGCACAATGTTCTTATTATTTAGTTCCGTATAAGTAGGAAGAAAATAAGGGAATACACTAAGCTAAACCAATAGTCAAATGTTTTAAAAGCTGTCGTTATGCCATTGTGATTACAAATCGCTTCTTTTCTTGGCTAGGAGTAGAACAATAGAAAAACGGACACTCCCGTCTGAGAAAAGTATAAGTACTTCACAACTGAAACTAATAGCAATGAATAGCTCGAAAACGGTAAGCTCCACGGGATAAATGTATATGACATAACTTGTGTATTTTAACAAGACCTAAATTTTTTGTAGAGTAAGTTTTTGTCTATCTCTTACGGTTTACTAGTTATGCCAAAATAAGCAAAATTCATTCAGAATAAACAGGTCTTCAGAAGCTATTCCCAGAAAATTTAAGATATACATTTTATTTGCTAGGTAAATATCTTTAATATATGATATTTTAATCAAAATCGTTACAGCCATTTTTAAGGAAATCAAAATTTTCGAAAAAAGTTCCATGTAAAGGGTAGTTTGGGGTGGGGGGATTTTTCTCAAAATCTTCGTGTCGCATCCCTGGAAGATACTAAACTTAAATACCAAGTTTGGTATTTTAGCTACTTTTCGTTTTTGAGTTATCGTGTTCACAGACACACGGACACACGCGCACACGCGCGCGCGCGAACCTTTTTCTGCAAATGCTTTTTTTGGATACAGGGGGTCCTAAAACATGTATTTCCAGTGAAATCTCGATATCGAATTTTTGGGTGGAATACAATACTTCTCTATCCCTATGTACATTGTACATATGGGACTAGAGAAAGTAAAATCTGATGTGTATCATTCACATGACTTTCTCCATATCCCTGCAACAAATTATTCTTAAAAAGCTTATAATTCTATTTACTTTATGCTAATCAGAACAAAATAGCAGAAATAGTCTAATTACTCGCTTCCTTGTAAGTAGAAGCGAAATAAGAGACAACTGTAGGTTAAAGTGATAGTCGAAAGCTGGTTGCTATGTCAATGAAATTCCTTTGTTTATATGGATAGGAGTTGACAAGTTCCTGTATGAGAAAAGTATACGTTTTTCATAGCAGAAACCAAAAATAAGGAATGTCACAAAAACGACGAACTCCACGAATAAAATGTATATAACATTAATTGTGTGTTTTAATGTGCTCTACATTATTTGTGTATTAAGTTTTTGTCCATCTCTTACGGTTTAGCAGTTATTCAAAATTTAGTAAAATTCATCCAGAATAAACTACTCTTCAGAGGCTATTCCCAGAAAATTCAAGATATACATTTTATTTGTCAGGTAAATATGTTTAATATACGAAATTTTAATCAAAATCGTTAGAGCCATTTTTGAGAAAATCAAAATTTTCGAAAAAAGTTCCATGTAAAGGGTAGTTGGGGGTGGGGGGATTTTTCTCAAAATCTTCGTGTCGCATCCCTGGAAGATACTAAACTTAAATACCAAGTTTGGTATTTTACCGACTTTTCGTTTTTGAGTTATCGTGTTCACAGACACACGGACACACACACACGGACCTTTTTGTGAAAATGCTTTTTTTTGGATATTGGGGACCCTAAAACATATATTTCCGGTGAAATCTCGGTATCGAATTTTTGGTGGAGTGCAATACTTTTTCTATACACTATGTACATAGTGCGTATGGAGAAAGTAAAAAGCTGCTACTACTACTAGCCTGTCAGTTTCAAATGTTTGGAAACATTATATAGCCTGTGTCCATTTGGAAGAATAGGGAGTTCCAATGCTGAAAGAATTATAAAAATCGCTTTGTGGTTTTTCAGATTACCTTACACACATACACACATTTTCTTTCTTTATAATATTAGTACAAAATATTTTACAGAGTGGTCGAAAACATATTGCAATCATCGTGCTCGCCACGCTTAGTTCCAAAAATATATTCTCTAGAATTAATATCCTATAATAATCTATTATAAAGTGGATAATTAATCACTTTTTGAAAAGGAATATAGTAATATTCAAAATTATTAAAGTTGCTCTCCACAGTCCAGTTTGCAAGAGAATAGTTCATGAAGTACACGTTTCCAATATTATTCGAAGAAGTATCAAGTTTGAAGCTTTTATTACGCAAGAGACACAAACAAATTCCTTATTCCAGATTATTTATAGGGCAATCTTTTGTTGTGCCAGCGTATTATCCATTGCTTTGTTTTGCTATTTATATTATTTTCCTTTTACATTTTCAATGTTCAATCATAAGGGGATAAAATTAAACAAAGTGTTTCCCAAAACGAAGAACTGTTTTCGGTTCTTGGAAAGGATAATTTAATAAGATGAGTTTTTTTCGGAAGTTTTCTTTCCCTCAGGTAACTAAGAGGCAAGAACAGTAGTATTACCGACACGCGCTTTCTCTAGCTCCGTATGTACAATGTACATAGGGATACAGAAATATTGTATTGCACCAAAAAATTCGAGATTCACCATAAATATATGTTTTGGGGTCCCCTGAGTCCGAAAAAAGCATTTTTAGAAAAAGGTCCGTGTGTTTCTGTGGACATTGGTACTTAAGTTTAGTATCTTCCAAGGATGCGACACGAAAATTTCCTTCACCACAAACTACTGTTTACATGGATAAGTTATAGAAATGTTTGATTTTCTCAAAAATGGCTCGAACGATATTGATTAAAGTCCCGCAGATTAAACATATTTACACTCCAAATAAAACGTGTATCTTAAATTTTCTGGGAATAGCCTCTGAAGACCGCTTTATTATGGATGCATTTTGCCGAAGTTTGCTTAACTGCTAAACAGTAAGAGATAGACAAAAACTTACTACACAAAAAATGTAGACCTCGGCAAAACAGATGATTCATGTCCTTTACGTTTTTGTGAAGATAACCGTTTCCGTGATATTCCTTGTTATTGGTGTCAATCGTAAAGTACTTACACTTTTCTCAGACAGGAAGTGTCCGTTTTTCTTTTGTTCTACTCCTGGCCAAGCAAAGAAGCGATTTGCAATGACAATTGCACAACGACAGCTTTTAAAACATTTGACTATCACTTTAGCATAGCACATTCCTTTAGTTGCCTTCTACTTATAAAGAACTAAGTAATAAGAACATTCTGCTAATGTTTATCTCGATTAGCATGGTGTAGATTGTAAGAAGTTTGTAGAGCAGCTAGAGAGTGAGTCTTCACCTACAGCGGCCAGTTGGTTGGCAACGCTTGTAGAAGCATTGACAAATGGGACCGTTTGTTCCATTGGAGAGTCCGCCATTAAATGTTCCATACATTCGAGCGAGGCCAAACGAATAGTTTAGTAATCCACTATTCACTACTCGTGCCGTAACAATGGAGCATGCACAGTAATTTGACAGCAGCACTTTGTGCTCGTTTATCTGTAAGAGCTGTTAGCAGCCGCACAGAGTCAAAATCGATTAATTCTCTCAATAACGGAGGATTAAAGAAACAAGGCGCTTACAGGTTGATAATTAACGTATGTCCAGGGAGAGTAGTATTAGCTAGCAGTTAGATATGGACATTTTGTGTTCCTAAAGCAAAACAAGCTCAGGCCTTGCGCTTTTATAGGAATATTCAAACAAGCAAATTTTATTATTTTCTCTACTACTATGTACATAGTGTATGGAGAAGGTATTGTATTGCATCCAAAAATTCGATACCGAGATTTCACCGGAAATACAGGTTTTAAGACCCCTGAATAAAAAAAATAGAAAACTGTCCGTGTGTGTGCCTGTGGACAGCATAGCTCTAAAACGAAAACACCGTTACATACCAAACTTGGTATTTAAGTTCGCTATCTTCCAAGGATGGGACATGAAGATTTTCAAGAAAATCCCCCCACCCCAACTACATGGATCATTTTTCGAAAATTCTGATTTTCTCAAAAATGGCTATAACGATTTTGATTAAAATCTTTTATACTTAAGATATTTATCTGACAAAAAAAAATGTATATCTTGAATTTTCTGGGAATAGCCTCTGAAGAATGTTTATTCTGGATGAATTTTGCGACATTTTACATAACTGGTAAGCCGTAAGAGATAGACAAAAACGTACCACACAAAAAACGTATAGCTCGTTAAAACACACAATATATGTTATATACATTTTTTTCGTGGAGTTGGCCTTTTTTTTTTAGGTATTCCTTGTTATTAGTTTCTGCTTTAAAATACTCATACTTTTCTCATACGGGAATTTGTAAACTCCTGTCAATACAAATAAAGGTACTTCAATCACATAGCAGCCAGCTTTAAAAAGATTTGACAGTCGATTTAGCTTATGACATTCCTTTAGCCCAGTGTACTCCCTTGTTTTTCTTCTACTTACAAGGAAGCAGGTAATACGACCCTTTCTGTCAATTTATACTCGATTAACATTAAGTAAATAAAGGAATACACTTTTTTAATAATTGATTGCAGAGATGTAGAGAAAGTTATGTGAATGGAACACTTCAGGGTTTTTCTTGACATTTTAGCATATAAAATAAAAGACAGACATGTTTCCTAAAATCTTCATGCTATGCAGTATGTAAAATATTTTACAGTCTCCCAGAAAGCGAACGTTCACAACCATTTGGGCATGAAGCATTCTCTAAGGAATCAAAACGCTCGCCTCTCACTTGTTCAAATTGTTCATTACCACGGAAGAGTAAATTTGAATTGGGTGGTAAAATATTCAAGACTATCTAGTGAATTTTCTCTGAGAATTTTCACGCTGGATGAATCCCATATTGGTGAGATTTTTAGTTGTGTAGGTTATCAAGAATTTATGTATTTTACTTTTTCTACACGTACTATGTATATAGCGTATAAAGAAGATATTGCATTCCACCCAAAATTCGATGCCGAGATTTCACTGTAAATACATGTTTTGGGTCCCCCTGAACCCCCCCCCCCAATTCAGAAAAAGGTTTGCGTGTGTGTGTGTGTGTGTGTGGGCAGCTTTGCTCAAAAACGAAAAGACCGTTGAATACCAAACTTGGTATTTAAGCTTTGGTAGGTATCTACCAAGGACGCGACACGAAGATTTAAAAAAAAAAAAAAAAAATCCCGCCTGCCCTCAACTATCCTTTAGATGGAAAAAGTTTCGAAAATTTTGATTTTCTGAAAAATTGCTCTAACAATTTTGATTAAATATCTTATATTTAAGATATTTGCATGACAAATAAAATATATATCTTGAATTTTCTGGGAATAACCTTTGAAGACATGTTTATTCTGGTTCAATTTTGCGAAATTTTGCATAACTGATAAATCGTAAGAGATAGACAAAAACGTATTACACAAAAAAAAAGTAGAACACGACGCCGTTTTATATAATATTCCTTGTTATTGATTTCAGCTTTAAAATACTTAAATGTTTCTCTGCCAGCCTGGGTAGTGTGGTGGTAGCATGTCTGTCTCACATTCAAAAGGTTGTGAGTTCGAATCTCGCTTAGGCTGAGTCACCCGGATAAGGTTTTTTCGGGGTTTTCCCTTATCCTGAGAAGACAAATGTCGAGTAACTTTCAGCTCCATGGACCTCGAGATCATCAATTTCATTCATGGTCCGATATGACCAACCAGGTTAAAGGATATTAAACTGTAAAAACTTTTCTCATACTTCTCATACGGTAACCTTTTAACTCCTGACCACGCAAAGAAACGGATTTCAATCTCATAGCAACCACATGTTAAAACATTTGTGTGTCGGTTAGTCTACTTATAAAGGGACTAAGTAATAAGACCGTTTCTGCTAAATTAAATAGATGGAAGAATAAGCTTATTAACAATAATGTCTTACAGAGATGTAGGGAAAGTCACGCAAATGGAGAAAGAATGCATTAAAAACCGACCTTCCACGCCGTTTACATGATACGAAGAACTTTCAGAAAGTAATCAAACACCTTTTCTCAAAGCAGATTGATTTTCTTTTGTGGTTGCATATATATTGTTTCCCAATTCTTTGCCCACAAACTCTTTTTACTCTCTCTCTCTACACGTACTATGTACATAGTGTATAGAGAAGGTATTGATTGGTATTGCACCCAAAAACCCGATACCGACATCACCGGAAATACAACAAACAAACAAACATTGTAAGAAACATTTCCGCGTGTGTGTTCTGTGTGTACGTGTGTGAGTCTGTAGGCAGCATAGCTCAAAACTTGGTGTTTAAGTTTGGTATCTGCCAAGGATACGACACGAAGATTTCCAAGAACATCCCCCCCACCTGCAACTACCCTTTACATAGAAAAAAATTCGAAAATTTTGATTTTCTGAAAAAATGGCTCTAACGATTTTGATTAAAGTTTCTTATACATAAGATTTTACATGGCAAACAAAACGTGTATCTTTTATAGCCTCGAAAGACATGTTTATTCTGAATGAATTTTGAGAAATTTTGTATAACTGGTAAACCATAAGAGATAGGCAAAACCTTACCTAACAAAAAGCGTAGATCTCGTAAAAATACACAATTAATGTTATACAATTTTTTTTAAGGAGTTGGCCGTTTTCGAGATATTTCTTGTTATTGATTTCAGTTTTAAAATACCTAAACCTGTCTCATACAGGAACTTGTCAACGCTTGTCACGAAGAAACGGATTTCAATCTTATAGCAACCACATTTTAAAACATTTGACTGTCGGTTTAGCCTAGTTTATTCCTTTATTTCCCTTCTACTTATATGGAACTAAGTAATAAAACCGCTTCTGCCAATGTTTATCTCGATTTGCACGATGTAGATAGAAGAATACGCTTATTAACAATAATTTGTTTCGGAGGTATAGAGAAAGTCATGTGAATCGGATTTTTATCCATGCAACTCTGTGGCCTTAATGGGAGTCTCTCAGCCAACTTCTTACTCCATCAAGAACCTTATTATTGCTTTAGTGCACCCAAGAACATCCTTCAGTGGACCAAAGAGATTAAGTTAGTAGGAGTGAGACCGGGCTGCAGGGCAGATTAGGAACAACAATTCACAAAAAAAACTTAGGTTTTGTGATCTCTCGTAGCCGCAGAGAAGTTCGTTCACATTTTTGTGGGGACAAACACGCAGGATTCGCTTCCTCAGTTTTCCAGGACTCATGAGGGAGTAGATCCATCACAATGGCTCCTTCAGAGCCCAAGAAGACTTTAACAGCTGAGGTTTTCAACTTCTTTCTCTACTTCCGGAGAGACGTGTGGTGTCACATCGATTGCCGTTTAGTTTCCGGCTCGAAGTCATGCACCCTAATTCACCGCCAGTGACAATCTGATGTGTTACACTCACATGACTTTCTTTAGCTACTCTACAAACTTCCTACAAAAGATAATTCTTCTGTCAACACCATGCTAATCGAGATAAACATTAGCAGAATTTTATTACTTAGTTCCTTATAAGTAGAATGGGACTAAGGGAATGCACTAGGCTGAAGTGAAGTCAAATGTTTTAAAAGCTGCCGTTAATCGATTGTGTTTGCAAATCGCTTCTTTGCTTGGCCAGGAGTAGAACAAAAGAAGAAACGGACACTTCCTGTCTGAAACCCATAACAAGGAATACCTCGAAAACGGTAAGCTCCACGAAAATAATGTATAAGACATAACTTGTGTATTTTAACAAGATTTACATTTTTTGTACAGTAAGTTTTTGTCTATCTCTTACGGTTTACTAGTTATACCAAATTAAGCAAAACTCAACCAGAATAAACAGGTCTTTAGAAGATATTCCCAGAAAATTCATGATATACATATTATTTGGCATATAAGTGGCTTAAATATGTGGTATTTTAATCAAAATCGTTAGAGATATTTTTATGAAAAATAAACTTTTCGAACATTTTTCCATGTAAAGGGTAGTTAGGGGTGGGGGGGATTTTTTTGAAAATCTTCGTGTCGCATCCTTGGAAGATACCAAACTTAAATACCAAGTTTGGTATTTAACCGTCTTTTCGTTTTTGAGCAATGCTGACACACACACACGAACCAGTTTCTGATTTTTTTTTTTTATTCAGGGGATTCTAATACCTGTATTTCCCGTGAAATCTGGACATCGAATTTTTGGGCGGAATACAATACTTCTCTATCCCTATGTACATTGCACATGCAGGGCTAGAGAAAGTAAAAGTATGGCAGTATGCTCATTATAACGAGAAAACATTTTGGCACCGATGATCCTTCTTTGCTGTTTATGGTCTTCTCTTAAGCTTTGAGGAACCCATAAGGGACAAAATGGCATACTCTAAGTGATGGATAGGGGTGGTGATCTTTCACATTGCGATATAGCGCGGAATGTTCATAAGGGCTTGTATTTTTGTATTTTTCTTTTTCACGACTTCTAAATCACATTTTAATGTATTTGGAAAATGCGAAATTAACTCAAAATGCGAAAATTATACTAAAATGCTACATAAATGCGAAATCGCCGATTTTATAAATTTTTCTTTCTTTCTTTCCTTCCAGAAATTGCATCTGATAAGTTTGTGAACCCTTGGAATGTTTATGATTCTGACACACTTGTCCACCGTACCGTTCTGGAATGTTGAACTAATTCCCTCATCTGTTTATAAAATACATATTACAAATCTGAACTTGCCATACAGAAATAAATCAATTTCATAGTTATCAAATTTAAATAACAATCATATTTGTTTGTTAACAAATATTAAAGAAGGGGACCCAATTTACAGGAATTTGTGCATAAATTTGTAAAAGCATCTGATGCGTTCCATTCACATGTCTTTCTCTACGTCTCTGCGACAAATTATTGTTAGAAGGCAAGTGGAAGCAAAATAAAGGAGTGCCATAGTTTAAAGTGCTAGTTAAAAGCTGGTTATTAAGTAACTTAAGTTCCTTTGTTTGTATGGACAGGAGTTGACAAATTCCTGTACGAGAAACGTGTAAGTTTTTTAAAGGTGAAACCAGTAACAAGGAATATCTCAAAAACGACCAACTCCACGAAAAAATGTATATAACATAAATTGTGTTTTAACGTGTTCTACATTTTTATGTGGTAAGTTTTTGTCCATCTCTTACGGTTTAGCATTTAAGCAAAATTCCGTAAAATTCATCCAGAGTACAGTACTCTTTAGAGGCTATTCCCACAAAATTCAAGATATATATTTTATTTGTCGGCTAAATATCTTTAATATACGATATTTTAATTAACACCATTAGAGCCATTTTTGACAAAATCAAAATGTTCGAAAAAAGTTTCCTGTAAAGGGTAGTTGCGAGTGGGGGGATTTTCTTGAAAATCGTGTTGCAACCTTGGAAGATGCCAAACCTGAATACCAAGTTTGGTTTTTAATGGACTCTTAGTTTTTGAGCTGTGCTGCTCACAGACACACACATACACACAGACAGACAAGACACACACACACACGGACATTTTTCTAAAAAAAAAAATTGGATTCAGGGTTCTCTAAACATGTATTTCCGTTGAAATCTCGGTATAGAATTTTTGGGTGTAGTACAATACCTTCTCTATACACTATATGTATAGTACGCATAGAGAAAGTAAATAAAATGTGAATAAAAAATCATGCCCTCAAATGAGGACACTGGCCTTATATAAACATTATTGACACATCATTTTTATCTCATATGTTTACAGTTTATGGAACAATAGTTTTATGACAATATCTGTTTATCAGAATCAAGATGTATGTTTTGCTATAAAATGCTACATTTCTTATTTCAAAATGGTAAAAATCAGCACCCCTAGTGATAAACAATATCAATAGAGACGTCAAGTTGCACGGCGAGGTGTCTGATTGTGGCTTGTTAATTCGCAAACTTGTAGGTGTGACAGTCTACCGAACAAGGGGATGAGACGCGCCAGGTCTACCATAAGTCCTCTGAATATTTGTGCCCAACTAGCTTTTCACCAAAAAATAATTCAGTTATTCAATCACTTTTCTTAGTTTAGGATGTGCCTGGTTACATAGGCATTTTGAAACACTGGTTGCAGCGCTATGATCTATCAGGAATTAATGTAAATACATAAAATAGGCGATAATATTGGCTAAAGGTTTTTGAACAACTGACCAAGGAAAAATGCGTAACATACGAGGTACGTCCAGAAAGTAAGTTTCCGTTTGGTAATAACATTAAATTGTGTACAGATACAGAATAATTATTTATTGCACAAAATTCTACAACTCTTAAACTACTTTTCCATACAACTGCCGAAATTTTGCAGGCATTTGTTATAGTTTGTGCCACACAAGTTTTTGTATACCTTCTTCATAGAAGTTTGCCGCCAGTGTCTTCAAAAAGTTGGTACCCAACATGAGCAAAGTTTACGAAATTTCAGTTTTTCGGTAACAATTTCATGAATTAGTGATCTTGAGCTTTGGGGAAATTCCATAGCGAGAGCACTAATTGTAAACTTGCTGCTTTCCTGGATATTTTCATCAATCGCGTGAACCAGTTCTTCTGTAACCAAACATGGACGCCCACTTCGTTCTTCATCGTGCACTTCACTACGTCCTTCATTGAACTGTCGGACCCATCTTCTCACCATTGAATCACTCATCGCATTTTGTCCGTAAACTTCGCAAATTTGCCGATAAATTTCAATTGGTTTCACTTTCCTAGCATTCAGAAAACGAATCACAGATCTGATTTCACAAGCGGCGGGATTTTCAATCAACACCGACATTGTAAACAAGCACAACAAAGCGTATGTGGTTGACAGCGATCTCAAAATGGCGCACGTTTCTTCTCCTTGATACAGAGCGTTTACCGCGCATGTGCGGAACTGCGATCGCAGCGCTGCAGCGGAGATAAATTGAAACGGAACTTACTTTCTGGACGTACCCCGTATTTATTGATTGGCCCTCGGATATCTACAAAAATATGCTGGAGATCAATTGAGGGTTACAAGAAATAAGACACTTCCAGAAGTATTAAACCATGGATGACTTGAGACTGTACTTACAGAAAACGGAGAACTACCACCACTGGCAGAACATTGTCAGGAAAATGTGGAGTAGGTACTCAAAATAAAGCACAAAAAACTGATGCTAACATTTTATGAGAGCATGAGTAATTATTAAGTATTTGGGTATCACTTTCCAGCATTTAATGGCTCCATGAAAATGAAATACATTTTTATTTTTGGATGCTCTTTAACTGCTGTAGTTTTCAGCGTCCCATTCTATACTGGGCGTGAAAGATCGCTTAATTTTGCTCAGAGGCCTCTCTATCAGGCTTGAGGCTGATCTACGACACGGGTCCAACGACTTTACTCCCCTTCCGAAGGAAGCCATGGTAAGGATTAATGGCTCCATACAGAGATGTTCAATATTATCCTCCTTCGAAAGTATACAGGAAACGTGTTTTTTTTATTAACAGCTTCTTTAGCATTCCTATTATATGTTCTATGTCCTAGTAAAACCCCATATAACAACCTACGATTCATCGAAAACATATTTCCACTTGCTCCAATAGCTCACAATATATATTTTCAGATTTTCTTTTGCTACCCTTAGTGTTTGCTATCTTTTGCGTTTACTATCGTTCAGTAATACTACTCATTGTTTATAACTCAGTATTTTTCTTGAGACATGCTGTTCTTTTCGTCTTACTATATCGCCCTCCGTGGTGTAATGGTTACGATGCTAATTTCACGTACTCAAGGTCGCGGGTTCAAACCCGGCGGAGGACGGTGGATTTTTTTTTTTTTTGTGTAAAAATCCTTAGCATAGCTTCCTTCGAAAGGGAAGTAAAGCCGTTGGTCCCGTGTCGTAGATTTACGGCACGTAAAAGAACCTCAAGCCTAATAGAGAGGCCCATTGTAGAATGGGACGCTAAGAACCACAGTAGTTAAAGAGCGTCCATAAATAACACACCATTTCCATTTCGTCTTACTATTTATTACTCTTCCCTTTTTCTATTGTTTTGGAAACAATCATTCATCGAATTCTCCGATTAGAAGAATTTATATCAGAGACGCCGTACAACTGAAATGCCGACTCAATGAGGAACCAAAGAAACTCTCATTTAGGCGAAGAATTAATAACTTCAAAGACAGAATTACCAGGATCTTCACAGAATCTGAGAGTTAAATGTAAAATGAGGAGAAAGATGTGCTGACGTGTGGAGGGAGATTCTTGGCACAGGAAGGTGTACCGCCGGCAGACTCGTGCAGCCAAGCTGGCTGGGAGTTTGCTGGAGCCGTCACCATGGTTACCCCCTCCCCTACCTTCAGGTCGTAAAGGCTAATGTAATCTTTTGAACTTCACCTGCTGGCAATCCTTGCTAAGTTTTCTGGACCGTGAAACCTAGTTTTGCTGCCGACGGAGACGCTGGCACAAAGCACCCAAAATTATGTTAGGCTGCGTTGTGTACGTGATTGTTTTGTACATTCAAAATTCACACTAGTCTTCTCCTTATTGATCTCTCGCAGCTTATACTGCCATCTCAGAGATGCAGGGCAATAAGACTCTATTCTACCGAGGAAAGAAGACCATAACTGAAAACAAGATCTCTAACCGCGAAAGAACATGCCATTCCGGATGCTCAACTGCACTTAAGCTCCAAATTTGAGACAGCAAAACCCTCCGGAATCATGAGAAATTGTGAGCAGTGTCACCCGCTATACACTTGTTAAAATAATGTGCTGATGTGTTACATTCACATGACTCTCTCTCCGCTTACTTTCAAGAAAAATTAGTCTTACTAAAGCTTACCTCTTATTGATCAAAATAAACTTTAGACTACATTCACACATTTTTGTAAGTATAAGGATGCAATAGGTTAAAGCGATAGTTACATTTTTACTTTCTCTATACGAACTATGTACATAGTGTATAGAGAATGTATTGCACTCCACCAAAAAATTCGATACCGAGATTTCACCGGAAATATATGTTTTAGGGTCCCCTTTATCAAAAAAAAAATATTTTCAGAAAAAGGTCCTTGTGTATGTGTGTGTCCGTGTGTCAGTGAACACGATAACTCAAAAACGAAAAGTCGGTAAAATACCAAACTTGGTATTTAAGTTTAATATCTTCCAGGGATTCGACACGAAGGTTTTCAGAAAAATCTCCCACCCCATACTACTCTAAACACGGATCTTTTTTCGAAATGTTTGATTTTTTTTAAAAAATAGCTCTAACGACTTCGATTAAACTATCGTATATTAAATATGTTTACCTGACAAATAAAATGTATATCTTCAATTTTTTGGGAATAGCTTCTGAAGACTACTTTATTCTGGATGAATTTTACAGAATTTTGTATAACTGCTAAGTCCTAAGAGATGGACAAAAATTTGCCGCACAACAAATGTAGAGCACGTTAAAACACACAATTTATGTTATATACATTTTTTTCGTGGAGTTGATAGTTTTTGAGATATTCCTTGTTTTGGTTTTAGCTATAAAAAACTTATACTTTTCTCTTACAGGACTTTGTGAAGTCGTGTCCATACAAACAGAGGAACTTTAGTCACATAGCAACCAGCTTTTGACTATCACTTTAACCTATAGTACTCCCTTATTTCGCTTCTAATAACAAGGAAGCAAGTAATAAGACTATTTCTGCTAATTTTTTCTCGATTAGATGAAGTAAATAGAGTAATTTGATGCAGAGAAGTAGAGAAAGTTATGTGAATGGAACACATCAGATTTTTAGAGAACGGAATGATCCGCC
Organism: Hymenopus coronatus; assembly: GCA_030762935.1. Taxonomy (NCBI): domain Eukaryota; kingdom Metazoa; phylum Arthropoda; class Insecta; order Mantodea; family Hymenopodidae; genus Hymenopus; species Hymenopus coronatus. The sequence goes on along the minus strand of CM060881.1, from coordinate 168,337,533 downwards.
ATTCCTTTGAAACGCGATGCTCTCTGTATGACTAGAAAAAAAATAACTGTGTTTCATTCACATGATTTTCGCTACATCTCTGCAACAAATTATTGTTAAAAAGCTAATTGCTAATTAAGAAAAAAATAGCAGAAATAGTCTTATTACTTGTTCTTTGTACATAGAAGCGAAAAAGGGGAGCACCATAGGTTAAAGTGGTAGTCAAAAGCTGGTTGCAATGTGACTGAAGTTCCTTTGTATGGACAGGAGTTGACAAACTCCTAAATGAGAAAAGTATAAATTTTTTAAAGCTGAAATCAACAAGGAATATCTAAAAAAAACGACCAACTCCACGAAAAAATGTATATGACAAATTGTTTTATCGTGATCTACATTTTTTGTGTAGTATGTTTTTGTGTATCTCTTACGGTTTATTAATTAAAATTCAATAAAAATCATCCAAAAATCCCAGAAAATTCAAGATATATATTTTGTTTGTCGTGTAAATATCTTAAATATGAGAGATTTTAATCAAAATGTTAGCTATTTTTGGGAAAATGAAACATTTCGAAATGTTTTCCAACTTAAATACCATGTTTTTTAGCTATGTTGCTCCCAGGCACGCAGACACAAACACTTTTTGGATTGAGGGGGTCTCAAAACATATATTTCCGGTGAAATCTCGGTATCGAATTGTTGGGTGCAATACATTAGCTACCTTCTCTATAAATATATACATCGTACGTGTAGAGAAAGTAAAAAGAAACAGAAGGAGAAGAAAATGAAGTGGACACCACTGTTAAACAGGAATCAAGTTATAAATGTTGATAGTGTCTAGCTCTCAGAAAGTTTTGATGTTGGTAGATTAGAGAAATGGTGAAGTTGGCACAGTTCACCTATTCCTATCTCATGTCTGAACCTTTGCTTCATGTGCACCATAATTCTTCGCAATTAGGCTGACAAACCTACAAGTATTATACAAATGAAAGCCTGCTTTCTCAATCTTGGACATAGTGATCTCATAGTAAAATTTGTTTCCTAAGGCCTTGAGAAGCTTCAAACGCACGTTTCGAAACGATGCACTTTCACATCATTATTTTTCTAGAGGTGATAACCAACCACCCCTCATTTCAGATACATTATAAATATCCTAAATTGGTTAGTTCTTATGTCCCTGTTTGTTTTTCGGATCAGGCAAATAGAAAACCTGCTGGATGGAGTCATCTAAAAGAGAGAATACATTATTGATTATAAAGGAATGGGCCTCTTTTTATGCACGTTGCTGTACACCCTCTTACAATATTACAAATGAAATTCTCAAACATCCAAATACAAAGTTAACTCTATACATTATGAATAATTCATTTAGTGAAACTATTGAGTGAATAAACAGAAAACAAAGTCGTGGGATTACGGAAGATGCAGGGAATGGTGGTCGCTTAAGAGTTGCAGTCCCCACCACCCCTCCCCAAGGAGAGGTTGGATTTTTTCTGTTAATTGATATGTTGTCATTAGAAGTATTTACTGTGTACGACGCTACGCTAAGTTATTGTTAAGTAGTGCTAATAATTCAAAATTAATATAAATTGCACTGACCGTTATTCCCAGCATGTGCAGGTCATCACGGTCACTAAGATACAGTAACGAAAATAGAGAAGTTAAACATTTAAACATTATCGTTCTTCTTTTATTAGAACATTTCTTAGAGAAATGAAGTTAAAAAAAAAAAGTGCCTTCTATAAGTTATGAAAATTATGAAAACGGAAAATTAAATCTTGAAAATTAAATTATTGAATCTGCTGTTTGCCGTATAGGTGCGCTAACCAAGTGCAGCAGCCGACAGAATTAATCGTGCTATTGCCCACACCGTTCTTGTTCACATTCTAGTTACATCAGACTGTATAGCCTACGAGGTTCATTGCAATGTAATGATTTAAATTACTTTTAGGGTCTTGAGCTGATATTTTTCATCAGCATAAGCACTGTTATTAATATGTAAGAAGATTGAAATGTCTTAGACAAATAATAATAATAAATGACGGTCACGCGTGGAGAATGGTGATCACATAGACCGTCATTCCCTTCACGAACAACGTCACAGAAAATGCTTCATAACCAAAAAATAGTGTGCTCTCTCTCAAACCAAAACTGATTCCAACAATCAGCAATAAATACGCTACTCGTTTTATAAACAGATTGAGCAAATTTAAAACAATGAAATATACTTGCGATGTCTTGATTTTCTGGACGAAGTTATATGAAAACTACCAAATACAGAAAAACATTTCTAACCTGGTAAACTTACAACTCAGCAATGAAGTTACTATTGAAATAGTTCTATCTCTTTGCCAACAGAGCGCAGAACACGATAGACGAAGCGATGACCGCCATTCCTCTATCCACAGTAACGGAATTGTTAAACTATTTGTATTATGGGCAGCACATGCTTATGCTCCGAACAGAGCTTTAGAGGAAAATACACAACATCATCTGCATTGCTGGAGATGGAAACATAAAGTTAGATACTTGTACAAAATTAAGCAAGGAACCTTGGGATAGTGCTCCCATGAGAAAAGCAAGAAACGAGCTGAACTCTACTAATCAAGTAAACGAAAATCACGCTGGAGATTTATTCCCAGATTATGTAATTCAATCGTTCTCCAATTCAGTTCCACGGGAACGCTATTAACACTGGATAGCTAGATCAGCGTCTTTCTAAATGTAAAAGTTGTTTAAAAAGTTTGCATGCATTTTTTATAAAGCAAGTATTTTGTATGAACCAACACGTTAAATGAAACATTTAACAACAGTAACACATGTATCATCTTAGCCATGTTACATGTTACAGTGACTGTTTTCAAACATAATTTTTCTGCAACAGTGACGGAAGAAATATCTTCTGTACATCAAATTACGAAATGCTTGTCATTGTAGGTTTTCCAAATATAGGCTCCCTTGTTCGAAAATATACAGTATGTAGTATGTACTCATTTATGCTTCTACTCACTAGCATAACAGAAAGTCACCTTTTTGCTTGCTCTTCCACGTACACTCTCCACACAAATCGAGATTTCACCGGAAATACAGGGTTCTTCATTTAAAGCCTAGCGGGCGCACGGCATTTCGCCTGTGCACGATTGGGTGTGCCTCAGCCGGCTTTGCTTCTACATAAACTCCGCGCGTACAGTGCATGTATAACACTTCGCTCGTAAAATATTGAACTGATTATACGTCTAGCGCTAACAGCACACTAAACTCCAATTTTCCGATCATAATAAGCAGAGCTAGGAAGTTCGTACCGTTCGCCGTCCCGTCTATGGGTTGCGTCCGACCGTCTCCACACATCAAAACAAGTCATAGATAAGAAGGCACGGCGGAGAGGTAAACAAACCTGTTGTGAAGAAAACAGTATTGTTTCCAGAGAACAAAAATCTGATGTGTTCCATTTACATGACTTTCTCTACATCACTGCAACAAATTATTCTATTTACTTCATCTAATGGAGCAAAAATTAGCAGAAATAGTCTTATTACTTGCTTCCTTGTTAGTAGAAGCAAAATAAGGGGGTACCATAGGTTAAAGTGATAGTCAAAAGCTGGTTGCTCTGCGACTGAAGTTCCTTTGTTTGTATGGACACGAATTCACAAAGTCCTGTATCAAAAAAGTATAAGTTTTCATAGCTGAAACCAAAAACAAGGAATATCTAAAAAACAATCAACTCCACGAAAAAAAATGTATATAACATAAATTGTGTGTTTTAAGGTGCTCTACATTTGTTGTGCGGCAAATTTTTGTCCATCTCTTACAGTTTAGCAGTTATGCAAAATTCCGTAAAATTGACCCAAAATAGCCTTTAGAGGCTATTACCAGAAAATTCAAAATATACATTTTATTTGTCAGGTAAATATCTTTAATATACGACATTTTAATCAAAATCGTTACAGCCATTTTTTAGAAAATCAAAATTTTAGAAAAAAGTTCCATGTAAAGGGTAGTTGGGAGTGGGGGATTTTTCTCAAATCTTCGTATCGCATCCCTGGAAAATACTAAACTTAAATACCAAGTTTGGTATTTTACCGTATTTTCGTTTTTTGAGTTATCGTGTTCACAGACACACGGACACACACACACACGGATCTTTTTCTGGAAATACTTTTTTTTTAATACAGAGGACCCTAAAACATATTTCCGGTGAAATCTCGGTATCGAATTTTTTGGTGGAGTTCAATACCTTCTCTATACACTATGTACATAGCACGTGTAGAGAAAGTAAAATGACTTGTGACACATTCGTAAATGCACACCTATTTAGATAATTATGTAAAACATACAATTGTTGCATATATACAAGCTGAGTTATCGATTTCCTTCTTTACATATGTACATTATGAAAACGCCCAAGCAATTATAATGCGGATTGTAATATTTACTGATTGAACCTAAAATAATGTCCAAATAATACATCTAATTTACTTAATATCCTAAGACTCTTACTAGGTAAAAACCAAAGCAGGAAGGAAACTAAGTCTTTACTCATTTGCAGTCGGATTACTGAAAACAATAATACAACGCCTTTCAAATAAAACCTCATTCTACGTCCCGACGAACAAGATTCACAATACGAAAAAGTTCATTCTACTTCACATGTCATCAGGGCATATTTGAAATATTTTATGAGTTTCGTATCAATACCACCAAGGAAATAGCATTTGTTGGGATTTATACGTGCAGTGTATGCGATATATCACACTAAACCCTTTCAATTATCCTTTCCAATTTCTTCTTTATTTCAGCTAGGATGCTCGTGGATTACTGTATTCCTCTTGAAAGTTCTACATACATCATAGATTCAGTCAGCTCCATACCTCTGAACTGTAACAGCGTGATAGTTGTGGGTAACTTTTCAACAAATTTGCAATCAATAATATACTTCGGTGAAGCTGTTCCCTTACTAGATGTTTGCAGTTTCTATACCGGAATTGTCATCGATTTCTAAATAAGTACACGAATAAGTACACTGCTAGAAAACTTACTATGGTTATAAAATACATTTTACCCAAATTTGAGCATAACAAAGATGTTATTCGAACGCCTTCCTTCCTACCGGCGTGGTTCTGTGGTATGCAGTGAAAGTTCTTTTACAGTATTGGGTTGCACTCTACATTGACCTTTGCTCGCGCTTCCTAGCCCTGATAATGAGTAACTTATTGAACGCGATGTGGATTTTAAGAGGCCCAGTGTCATGTTGTAAGTGTTGACACGACCATTTAAGTGGAACCACGCCTCGTCGGAAAATAAGATGTGAATCAATTAAACCGCCATTCACTGATGAAAGAAACCACTAACAATAAATCATTCATAATACTGGGTCACCTTGTTTCAAAGAACGGACAGTTGTACAGCTATAAGGTTTTAGTTTTAATACTTTAGTTGCTCTATATGCAGAAGACTGAAATTCCCACCTGTCTGCTTAATCATTTCATTTATATAGCCCACTTTAAGGTCATATCGAGGGCTTTGCATTATAAACAATCGTTGTCTAGATGTTCTTTATTTTGGGTTTAAATCGTATTCTTTTTATTTTTATTTTCCTCAAACACACACACATTCACTTTCACAAACATACTTCCAGACTCTGAGGGGGATAGGGAATAATTCTGGTTAAAGAAAAATTTCCCACCTCAACCGAGAATCGAACCCGGGACCTCCGGGTGAGAAGCTACAGCGTGTTTTAACATCACCAAAATTATCATTATTTTAACTAGCGAGGCAGCAATCATTATAGTCGGTTTAACGCAAACAGACTTCATAAATTTAAAATTAAAACTGGTCCGTTTCTTATTAGACGTAAATTGCAATATAAACAAAATCTGATGTGTACCAATCACATGACTTTCTCTACATCTCTGTAACAAATTAGTTTTAAAAAGCTCATTCTTCTATTTACTTCATGCTAGTCGACAAAAAATAAGCAGAAAAAGTCTTATTACTTGCTTCCTTGTAAGTGGAAGCGAAATAAGGGAGTAGCATAGGTTAAAGTGATAGTGAAAAGCTGGTTGATATGTGACTGAAGTTCCTTTGTATGGACAGAAGTTGACAAATTCCTGTATGAGAAAAGTTAAGTTTTTCGAACCTGAAAACAAAAACAAGGAATATCTCAAAAACGATCAACTCCACGACACAAATGTATGCAACATAAATTGTGTGTTTTAATGTGCTCTACATTTTAGCAGTGATGCAAAATTCGTAAAGTTCACTCAGAAAAAGTAGTCTTCAGAGGCTATTCCCAGAAAATTCAAAATATACATTTTATTTGGCAGGTAAATATTTTTAATATACGATATTTTAATTAACATCGTTAGAGCCATTTTTGACGAAATCAAAATGTTCGAAAAAAGTTCCATGTAAAGGGTAGTTTGGGGTGGGGGGATTTTTCTCAAAATCTACGTGTCGCATCCCTGGAAGATTCTAAACTTAAATACCAACTTTGGTATTTTACCGACTTTTCGTTTTTGAGTTATCGTGTTCACAGACACACGGACACACATACACACGGACACACATACACACGGACCTTTTTCTGAAAATACTTTTTTTTTTTGGATACAGGGGACCCTAAAACATATATTACCGGTGAAATCTCGGTATCAATTTTTTGGTGGAGTGCAATATCTTCTCTTTACACTATGTGCATAGTACTTGCAGAGAAAGTAAAAAGTTACTAACATGAACCAAAAGGAAAAAATCTTAAGTGTACCATTCACATGAGTTTCTCTACATCTCTGCAACAAATTATTCTTAAAAAGCTTATACTTCTATTTACTTCAAGCTAATCAGAAAAAATTAAAAGAAATAGTCTTATTACTTGCTTCCTTGTAAGTAGAAGCGAAATAAGAGAGTACCATAGGTTAAAGTGATAGTCAAAATCTGGTTGCTAGGTAACTGAAGTTCCTTTGTTTGTATGGACAGCAGTTGACAAATTCCTATATGAGAAAAGTATGTTTTTCAAAGCAGAAACCAAAAACCAGGAATGTCTCAAAAACGATGAAATCCACGAAAAAAATGTATATAACATAAATATTGTCTTTTAACGTGCGCTAAATTTTTCGTGTATTAAGCTTTTGTCCATCTCTTACGGTTTAGGAGTTATTCAAAATTCCGTAAAATTCACCCAGAATAAAGTACTCTTTGGAGGCTATTCCCAGAAAATTCAAGATATACATTTTATTTGTCAGGTAAGTATCTTTAATATACGAAATTTTAATCAAAATCGTTAGAGCCATTTTTGAGAAAATCAAAATTCTCGAAAAAAGTTCTATGTAAAGGGTAGTTGGGGATGGGGGGATTTTTCTCAAAATCTTCTTGTCGTATCCCTGGAAAATACTAAACTTAAATACCAAGTTTGGTATTTTACCGACTTTTCGTTTTATGAGTTATCGTGTTCACAGACACACGGACACACTGATACACGGACATACACACTGAAAATACTTTTTTGGATACAAGAGACCCTAAAACAAATATTTCCGGTGAAATCTCGGTATCGAACTTTTTGGTGGAGTGCAATACCTTCTCTATACACTATATATAAAGCAAGTATAGAGAAAGTAAAAACATTGAAAACAGTTTCTTCTGTAACAAATAATGAATTAAACGTATATGAAAAGTCTTACTTAATGTGTCCAGTGAACACACATCTGAAGCAAAAGCCCCTGGGAAGAAATTCACAAAATGAATCTTTTAATACCTTTAAGATAGATGTTTGCGTTTGTTTATAAAATCACAGATGGATTTTGCTGATGAACTTTCAAGACTTGCGCCTGTGTACTTTAACTTTTCCTCTGTTAAACTTGAACGTTTACGCTTTCGTTCTTTGTTCACCACAGAACCAGTGGTTTCGAATTTCTTCACAATCTCGTGAATTGTAATTCTGGAAGGAGGCACTTCACTCTGTGCGAACCTGGCTTGGCGATTCACATTTAGAATAACTTTTACACACAAAAATGCGTTGCTTTAGAGTCAATCACCTGTTCGTGTTGCTGGCCGGGACAATAATGCTGATGCTAGCCTGTCCGGTAGTGAGGGAATCCAGCAAGGTCTCTGGAGAGGTGAAACGCTGTGTGCTCCGTTACGTTTTAAATGAAGAACCCATTGAATAACACGGTAGGTTCCATTCACATGACTTTCTCTACATTTCGGTAACACATTACTATTAAAAAGATTATTCTCATAATTTTTACTTTCTCTATACGAACTAGTGTATAGAGAAGGTACTGCACTCCACCCAAAAATTCGATACCGAGATTTCACCGGAAATATATGTTTTAGGGTCCCCTGTATCCAAAATAGATATTTTCAGAAAAAGGTTCGTGTGTGTGTCCGTGTGCCTGTGAGCACGATAGCTCAAAAACGAAAAGTCCGTAAAATATCCAACTTGGTATTTAAGTTTAGTATCTTCCAGGGATGGGACACGAAGATTTTGAGAAAAATCCCCCCACCCCAAACTACCCTTTACATGGAACTTTTTTCGAAAATTTTGTTTTTCTAAAAACTGGCTCTAACGATTTTGATTAAAATATCATACATTAAAGATACTTACCTACAAATAAAAAGTATATGTTGAATTTTCTGGGAGAAGCCTCTAAAGGCTACTTTATTCTGGATAAATTTTCCGGAAGTTTGCATAACTGCTAAACCTTAAGTGATGGAAAAACTTACCACACAAAAACTGTAGAGCACGTTAAAACACACAATTTATGCTATGTACAGTTTTTTCGAGGAGTTGATAATTTTGAGATATTCCTTGTTAATTGGTTTCAGCTGTAAAAAACGTATACTTTTCTCATACAAGAATCTGCCAACTCCTGTCCATACAAACAAAGGAACTTCAATCACATAGCAACCAGCTTTTCACTATCACTTTAACCTACCTTTAACCTTTTCGCTTCTGTTTACAAGGAAACAAGTAATAAGACTATTTCTGCTAATTTTTTCTCGATTAGCATGAAGCAAATACAAGCATAAGCTTTTTAACAATAATTTGGTGCAAAGATGTGGAGAAAGTCATGTGAAGGTAACCATCTGAAAATACTTTTCGAATTTTTGGTTGAAATGCAACACCTTCTCAATCTACTTAATTGTACGTTGCAAGTCGTAGAGAAAGCGAAAAAGAGTATTTTGAGTAATATCTTTTCACAAAATCTTATGTGTCCCATTCACATAACTTTCTCTACATCTCTGTATCAAATTATTGTCAAAAAGCTTATGCTTCTATTTACTTCATGCTTATCGAGAAAAAATTAGCAGAAATAGTCTTATTACTTGCTTCCTTGTAAGTAAAAGTGAAATAAGGGAGTACTATAGGTTAAAGTGATAGTCAAAAGCTAGTAGCTATGTGACTGAAGTTCCTTTGTTTGTATGGACAGGAATTGACAACTTCCTGTATGAGAAAAATACAAGTTTTTCAAAGCTGAAACCAAAACAACGAATATCTAAAAAAAACGATCAACTCCACGAATATATATACATATATAATATAATATAAATTGTGTGTTTTAATGTGCTCTACATTTTTTGTGTTGTAACTTTTTGTCCATCTCTTACGGTTTAGCAGTTATGCAAAATTCCGAAAAATGTATCCAGAATAAAGTAGTCTCCAGAGGCTATTCCCAGAAAATTCAAGATATACATTTTATTTCTCAGATAAATATCTTTAATATACGATCTTTTAATCAAAATCGCTAGAGCCATTTTTAAGAAAATCAAAATTTTCGAAAAAAAGTTCCATGTAAAGGGTGTTGGGGGGGATTTTCTTGAAAATCTTCGTGTCGCATCCTTGGAAGATACCAAACTTAAATACCAACGGCCTGTTCGTTTTTGAGCTATGCTGTCCAGACACACACACACACACACACACACAGACGGACGTTTTTCAAAAATCTGATGTGTTACACTCACATGACTTTCTCTAGCTGCTCTACAAACCTCCTACAAAAGATTCTTCTTCTTCGTACACAATGCTAATCGAGAAAAATATTAGCAGAATGTTATTACTTAGTTCCTAATAAGTAGAAGAGAATAAGGGAATGCGCTATGCCAAAATGATTGTCAAATGTTTTAAAAGCTATCGTTATGCGATTGTTATTGCAAATCACTTCTTTGCTTGGCCAGGAGTAGAACAAAAGAAAAGCGGACACTTCCTTGAGTGTTTTGTCATACATTTTTGGTGCAGGTAGTTTTTTTCTCTTACGGTTTAGCAGTTAAGCAAAATTCGCCCAGAATAAAGAGGTCTTAAGAGGCTATTCCCCAAAAATTCAAGATATACATTTTATTTCGGACATAAATAGCTTTAATATACGGGATTTTAATCAAAATAGCTAGATCCATTTTTAAGAAAATAAAAAATTTCGAAATTTCTTCCATGTAAAGGGTAGTTTTTACTAGGGGGATTTTTTTTGAAAATCTTCGTGTCGCATCCTTTGAAGATATTAAACCTAAATACCAAGTTTGAGATTTAACGGTCTTTTCGTTTTGGGGCTATGCTGTCCACAGACACACACACACAGACAGACACACATACACACACGTATCTTTTTTAAAAATGCTCAGGGGACCCCAAAACATATATTTCCGGTGAAATTTAGGGATCGAATTTTTGGGTGCATTACAATACCTTCTCTATCCCTATGTACATTGTAAATGTGGGGTTAGAGAAAGTAAAAATGCTTTTTTTTTATTCAGGGGGGACCCAAAACGTGTATTTCCGGTGAAATCTCGGTATCGAATTTTTGGGTGCAATACAATACCTTCTCTATACACTATGTAGATAGTACGTGTAGAGAAAGTAAAAAGTAGGCGTCTACCAAAAATTGTAGCACTTTAGGCATGGAAGTACTGAACGTTTTGGAACAGTTACCGTTTGCTGTCTAGTTTTGCACAGCAGAAAGAAAGCGAGAAACTTTGGTCAGAATTGGTTGGGCGATCGATGTTAGCACCCCAATAGCGTCGGCCCCGCACAATGATAGATTTATGCTGTCTTTTTGGGGAACGAGTACGGCATCTCCATCTGTTGAATCGATTCACATCATTGGTCCTGAAAACCGACCACAACTACAAAAGCGCGCCTTATTATATGCAATAATAAGATCCTACAGAGTATAGCCTCTTTAATTGTGTAAAACAAATCTCATGTGATCCATTCATCTGTGCAACAAGTTATTGTTAAAAAGCTTATGATTCTTTTTACTTCATTCTAACATGAAAATATTAGCAGAAATACTCTTATTACTTGCTTCCATGCAAGTAGAAGGGAAATAAGGGAGTAGCATAGGTTAAAGTGATAGTCAAAGGCTGGTATGTGACTGAAGTTCCTTTGTACGGACAGGAGTTGACAAATTCCTCTATGAGAAAAGTATAAGTTTATTAAAGCTGAAACCAGTAATAAGGAATATCTCAAAAACGAACCACTCCACGAAAACAATGTATCTAACATAAATTGGTGTTTTAACGAGCTCTACATTTTGTCTATCTCTTACGGTTTGCCAGTTATGCAACCTTCTGTAAAATTAATCCAGAATAAGGTAGTCTTCAGAGGCTCACACCCTAAAAAATTCAAGATATACCTTTGATTGGTATGGTAAATAGCGTAAATATACGATGTATTATCAAAATCGTTAGAGCCTTTCTGAGAAAATCAACATTTTCGAAAAAAGTTTCATGTCAAGGGTAGTTGTGAGTGGAGGGATTTTCTTGAAACTTTTCGTGTCGCTTCCTTGGAAGATACTGAACTAAATACCAAGTTTCGTTTTTGAGCTATACTGTCCACAGATACACACGCACACATAGGTCCTATTTCCAAAAATTCCTTTTCTGGAATCAGGGGGACCCAACTTGTATTTCAGGTGAAATTTCGGTATAGTATTTTTGGGTGCATTACAATATCTTCTCTATACAATGTACATAGTACGTGTAGAGAAAGTGAAAACGGAGTTTTATTTATGGACGCTCTTTAACTGCTGTGGTTCTCAGCGTCCCATTCAATACTGGGCGTGAAAGACCACTTATTTTGCTCAGAGGCCTCTCTATCAGGCTTGAGGTTCTTTTATGTGCCGTAAATCTAGGACACGGGACCAACGGCTTTACTTCCCTTCCGAAAGAAGCCATGGTAAGGATTTTTGCGCCTGAAAAAATCCTTGGTCCTCCACCGGGTTTGAACTCGCGACCTTGGGTCGTAGCGCGACTTTTTTTTATTGTAATTGTGTGAAGGTTGTTTACAGCACTTAGTAAAGTCACTGAAGCCGGCCTGGAAGTCTCTGGAAATTGCAGCAAGTCTCACGTTTGATGCCGGAGGAATGGTCAGCTTGCAGTGTCCTATTCTGAGGCGGGTGATTACTGTTTGCTCACAAACTTTGTTATTTATAAATGCAATCTTTTTGTCTTTTACCATACGAAATAACAATTTTCTGTAACATTTGAAAGGTCGCGATAAGACCAAAAAATCTCATGTGTTCCATTCAAATGTCTTTCTCTACATCGCAGTATCAAATTATTGTTAAACAGCTAATTCGACTATCTACTTAATGATACTCGACATAAACATAGTAAATAAGGGAATACACTAGGCTAAAGCGATAGTCAAATCTCTTAAAAGCTGGTTGCTATGTATTTGAAAACTGTTTCTATGTATGACCAGACGTTTACAAATGCCCGTGTGAAAAAAAGTTAAAAGAATTTGAAATCTGAAACAAATAACAGGTAATTTCTCAAAAGCGTGAACTCCACGAAAAAAATGTATATGACCTACATTGTGTGTTTTAACGAGTTCTACATTTTTTTGTGTTGTTAAGTTTTTGCCTATCTCTTATGGTTTACCAGTTGAACAAAATTCATCCAGAGAAAACATGTCTTCAGAGGATATTCCCAGAAAATTCAAAATATATATTTCATTTGCCACATACATATCTTAAATATAAGCGATTTTAACCAAAATCGTTATAGCCATTTTTGAGAAAGTAAAAATGTTCGAATTTTTTTCCATATAAAGGGTAGTTGGGTGTCGGGGGATTTTCTTGAAAATCTTCGTGTCGCAACCTTGGAAGATACAAAACTTAAACATCAAGTTTGGTATTTAACAGACTTTTCGTTTTTGACCTATGCTGTCCGCAGACACACACACGTTTCTAAAAATGTGTGTTTTGGTTCCAGGGGGTCTCAAAATACGTATTTCTGGTGAAATCTCGGTCTGGAATTTTTGGATGCAATACAATACCGTCTCTATACACTATGTACATAGTATGTGTAGAGAAAGTAAAAATAAGGATCGTAAATATTGGCACAGTAAACACATCCTTCTTGTTCATAAATAATTCAAAAGCACAGGATATTTTGAAAAAAAAAATCGTTAAAATATCCCGCCAGGGTAGTATGGTGGTAGCGCGTCTGCCTCACATTCAAAAAAGGTCGTGAGTTCGAATCTCGCTTAGGGTGAGTTACCCGGATGTTTTTTTCGGGGTTTTCTCTTATCCTGAGAAGACGAATGTCGAGTAACTTTAAGCTCCACGGACTCCGAGATCAATTGAGCATCATTTCACCAATTTCATTCATCGTCCAATATGACCAAACCAGGTTAAAGGACGTTAAACTAAAAGAAAAAAACATTACAATACGTAACAATCAGACAGATTCCCTTACGGCATTATCCAGTTGTATGTTCCTTTGACTAAACCTTATTTTTCTAATTACTTCATTCTACTGAGATGAACGTTTACAGAAATGGTTAAATTACACAATTTTATATGTACCATATAGACACAGAAGGCTAAGCGATAACCGAATCTTTAAAATGGGGATCGCTATGTGCTTCCTTTGAAGCTTAACTATAGCACATCATGAGAAACAAAAGAGTGAGACCACGTATTTGTATGTATGTATGTATGTATGTATGTATGTATGTATGTATGTATGTATGTATGTATGTATGTGCAGAGAAAGGAAAAAGTGAAGACAGTAAAATATGTAAATTAACTACTAATGCATCATACCTTCCTATGTAAATGATAGCGTTCGGAATCTAAAACTACCTTATAATGTTTCATTGTTTGTTTGCTTGTATTTTACTTTCTCAACACGTGCTATGTACAAAGTATAGCGAAGGTATTGTATTGCACCCAAAATTTCGATACCGAGTTTTCACCGGAAATACGTCTTTTGAGACTCCCTGATTCAAAAAAAAGAAGAAAAACTTTAGACACATGTCCGTGTGTGTGTCTGTGTGTCTGTCTGTGTGTGTGTCTGTGTATGTCTGTGTGTGTCTGTGTGTGTGTCCTTGTGTGTGTGTCTGTGTGTGTCTGTGTGTGTGCCTGTGTGTGTGTGCCTGTGTGTGTGTCTGTGTGTATCTGTGTGTGTGTGTCTGTGTGTTTGTGTGTGTCTGTGTGTTTGTGTGTGTCTGTGTGTGTATGTGTGTGTGTCTGTGTGTCTGTCTGTGTGTGTCTGTGTGTGTGTGTCTGTGTGTGTGTCTGTGTGTGTGCCTGTGTGTGTGTCTGTGTGTATCTGTGTGTTTGTGTGTGTCTGTGTGTGTATGTGTGTGTATGTGTGTGTGTCTGTGTGTGTGTCTGTGTGTGTGTGCGTGTGTGTCTGTGTGCGTGTGTGTATCTGTGTGTGTGTGTCTGTGTGTGTGTGTCTGTGTGTGTATGCGTGTGTGTCTGTGTGTGTGCGTGTGTGTGCGCGTGTGTGTGCGTGCGTGTGCGTGTGCAGCATAGCTCAAACACTTGGTATTTAAATTCAGTATCTTCCAAGGATGCGAGACGAAGATTTTCAAGAAAATTCCCCCACACAAACTACCCTTTGCATGGAAACTTTTTCGGAAATTTTGATTTTCTCAAAAATGGCTCTAACGATTTTGATTAAAATATTGTATATTAAAGATACTTACATGCTAATTAAAATTATATCTTTAAATTTCTGGGAATAGCCTCTGAAGACTATTTTATTTTGGATGAATTTTACGGAATTTTGATAACTGCTAAACCGTAAGAGATGGACAAAAACTTACCACACAAAAAATGTAGAGCACGTTAAAACACACAATTTATGTTATACATTTTTTTCGTGGAGTTGATCATTTTCAGATATTCCTTGTTATTGGTTTCAGCTTTAAAAAACGTATACTTTTCCCATACGGAAGTTTGTCAACATGACAACCACATTTTAAAATATCTGACTATCGATTTAGCCTAGAGTTCACTTATTTTCCTTAGTACGTAATAAAACCGATTCTGCTAATGTTTATCTAGATTTGCATGAAGTAGATAGAAGAATATGCATATTGACTGCCTCCGTGGTCGAGTGGTCAGCGAGCCGACTTCTCACCCGGGGGTCCCGGGTTCGATTCCCGGCTGGGGCGGAGAATTTTTCTTTATCCAGGATTTTTCCCTATCCCCCACAAAGTCTGGAAGTTTGTATGTGAGTGTGAATGTGTGCGTGTTTCAGTAAAACTAAATGATTTAAACTAACGTAAAAATACCTACAGACAACGGGTTGTTTCAAGTGGAAAGCCCCCGATATGACCTTAGATGTTAAAGGGGGCTATATAAATGAAACAATAAAAAAAATTAAATAAATAAATAAGCTTATTGATGAAGGACATCAGATTTTTTTTTCCCCCCAAAGAATCACCTCCTAAGAAGCTCACTTGTATTTGATACATTTAATGTGAACTAATTGCAAGGCAAAAGGGTCACAGTTTACTTCTTCTTCTTCTTCTTCAGTACCGCCCATTTGCCTGCTTTGCTCTCTTTAAACATTTGCGTGCCGTCTGAAGCATATAATTTTTCCTTCTAGAGCCTTACGATCGATTTTTTAAACACAAACCTTTCTCGGCACTAACATCTTACGACTACTCTCGGTGACAAAGCCTGGTGGCATTACCTCTCCTGGCGACTGGAGTCGATTTGTACTGCATCAACTTAACGTGGATTTTGTTTGTTTGTTTACTTTCTGTAGCCCGTACGCACAATGTACATAGGGGATAGACAAGGTATGCCACCCAAAAATTCGATGTCTAGATTTCACCGGACATGATGTTTTGAGAAAAATCCACCCACCCCAAACTACTCTTTACATGGAAAATGTTTTGAAATGTTTGATTTTTTTTTAAAATGGCTCTAACGTTTTTTTTTTGTTTTTTTTATTAAATCCCGTATATTAAAGATATTTACATCCCATATAAAACGTATTTCTTGAATTTTCTGGGAATAGCCTCTGAAGACCTCTTTATTCTGGGTGAATTTTGCCAAATTTTGCTTAGTTGCTAAACCGAAGAGATAGACAAAAACTTACAACACAAAAAACACACAATTTATGCCACTTAAGGTTCTGTTGTGGAGTTAACCGTTTCCGAGTGGTTTCAATTGTGAAGTGCTTTTCTCAGAGAGTAAGTGTCCGTTTTTTCTTTTGTTCTACTCCTGGCCAAGCAAAGAAGCGATTTGCAATGACAATTGCATAACGTCAGCTTTTAAAACATGTCTACTTATAAGGAACTAAGTACATATTAAGAACATTCTGCTAATGTTTATCTCGATTAACATCGTGTAGAAAGAAGAAGTTTTTAGAGCAGCCAGAGAAAGTCATGTGAGTGTCCCACATCAGATTTTTTCTTTATATATTCTCTACTATCTATCTATAGTAGGTAATTATGCATTCAACCAAAACTCATTGGCGTTATTTCTCCGGAAATGCAAGTTTGGAGGTTTCCTGAATAAATAAAAAGGTATATTTCTGAAAAATGATAAATTTATTCTGTGAATAGAATAAGGAATACTCTTCTACATGCCTAACTACACTTGTCCTACATTACTTTTCGTTGCTTTGTATTTTCTCAAGAATAGTTTATGGTTTTGATTAAAATGGCATAAGATTAAGTAAATTAAATAACTAACAAACTCTTAATCGTCAATTTAATGCAACAGGTAGTCTTAAAGTGTTCTCCATTCGAAATAACTTTATATATATATACATGTATAGACAGAAAAACCTGATGTGTTCCATTCACATGACCTGCTCTTCACCTCTACAACAACTTATTGGTATAAAGCTTATTCATCTATTTACTTCCTGCTAATCGAGAAAAAAAAAATAGCAGAAATGGTCTTATTACTTACTTGCTTGTAAGTAAACGGAAAATACGGGAGTACCATAGGTGAAAGTGATAGGCAAAAGCTGGTTGCTATGTGATTGAGGTTCCTTTGTATGTTCAGGAGTTGACAAATTCCCGTATGACAAAAGCTATTTTAAACCCGAAACTAATAACAAGGAATATCTCAAAAACTATCATTTTCTACAAAAAAAAAATGTATATAACATACATTGTGTGTTTTAACGAGCCCTACATTTTCTGTTAAGTAAATTTTTGTCTATTAGGGTTTACCAGTTATGCAAAATTCCGCAAAATGTATCCAGAATAAAGTAGTCTTCAGAGGCTATTCTCAGAAAATGCAAAACACACATTTTATTTGTCAGGTAAACATCTTTAATATACGATATTTTAATCAAAATCGTTAGAGCCATTTTTCAGAAAATAAAAATGTTCAAGAGTTTTTTCCATGTAAGGAGTAGTTGGGGGTGCGGGGATTTTCTTGAAAATTTTCGTGTGGCATGCTTGAAAGATACTGAACTTAAATACCAAGTTTGGTATTTAACGGACCTTTAATTTTTACTTTCTCTATACTCACTATTTACATAGTGAATAGAGAATGTATTGCACTCCACCAAAAAATTCGATACCGAGATTTCACCGGAAATATATGTTTCAGGGTCCCCTGTATCCAAAAAAAGTATTTTCAGAAAAAGGTCCGTGTGTGTGTCCGTTTGTCTGTGAACACGATAACTCAAAAACGAAAAGTCGGTAAAATACCAAACTTGGTATTTAAGTTTAGTATCTTCCAGGGATGCGACACGAAGATTTTGAGAAAAATCCCCCCACTTCAAACTACCCTTTACATGGAACTTTTTTCGAAAATTTTGATTTTCTAAAAGCGGCTCTAACGACTTTGATTAAAATTTCGTATATTAAAGTTATTTACCTGACAAATAAAATGTATATTTTGAATTTTCTGGCAATAGCCTCTGAAGACTACTTTATTCTGGATGAATTTTTCATAACTACTAAACCATAAGAGATGGACAAAAACTTAACCCACAAAAAAGTAGAGCACATTAAAACACACACTTTGTGTTATATACATTTTTTTTCGTGGGGTTTATGAGATATTCCTTTTTCTTGGTTTCAGCTTTTAAAAACTTATACTTTTCTCATACAGGAATTTGTCAACTCCTGTCCATACAAACAAAGGAACATTAGTCACAAAGCAACCAGCTTTTGGCTTTCACTTTAACCCATGGTACTCCCTTATTTCGCTTCTACTTACAATAAAGCAAGAAATAAGACTATTTCTTTTAATTTTTCTCGATTAGCATGAAATAAATAAAAGAAGCTTATTAACAATAATAAATTACAGAGATATAGAGAAAGTCATGTGAATGGAAAACATCAGATTTTTAAGCTATGCTGTCCACAGAGAAGACATACACACACGAAACTTTTTCCAAAAATGTTTTTTTTTTTTTTTTTTGGATACAGAGAACGCAAAACATGTGGTGAAATCTCGGTATCGAATTTTTGGATGCGTTACAATACCTTCACTAGTACGTGTAGAGAAAGTAAAAGAGGTAATGGTAGGTGGAAGAGTTTCAGATGAGGCAGCCCTGTCAGTTGTGGTGCTATTTGCTCAGCAGGTTCAGGATGGAACTGGTGGCCAGAGTGAAGCCTTGCACTTTTCTCCTCTTGCCGCCCCTCAGAGAACTCCCTCCTCGCCGGGAAAGGGTGTCTCTCCAAGCTAATCCTTGTTACCCCATTACCAAGCTCCATAGATACGGTGGCGTGGCATGCAGTGCGCCATAAAGGCTTCCGGCTCCTCGCAAGAACTCGTAAAATAAATCCAGGGCAATAATTTTAACCATAATGACCGTCCTAATCCCTTCCGGTTCCGCGCAAGGAAATATATCCCACGCCCAAACTCTACTTAGAATTCCTTCTATTATTGCTGCAATTATTGACACACAGGGAGACTTAACAAACTGCTAAGTAACCGCTGTGTAATGGACTTGACCGCAAATGGGAGAGACGATCCGGAGCATGTCAGATATCGGTGTGGCCACGAACAGGATAACAACTTCGCCTTCAACCTCGGCTGCATTCTAGAAATTGGATCCAGCTCATCTTATTGGTTCTAAATCACCATATCTAACGATGTTCCAAAATAGGGGTTTATTCTGCAATATCAAACTTTGAGAGCACCTTGTGGTTTACCGGGAAACATGCGAGGAATTCAATGTATGTTGGCATGTTGCCATGGCTAGAGACCGGGAGTTCCGTGGCTCAAGTCCCGGCTATGGCATCGAATTTTTCAACCTGACTCATCTATCCAACTTTAACATTACAAATAACACAAATCTTCTGTTTGTGGTTTCAAACTGAACGTCAAACATCCACTTTGTATTCAATTAAATATCCCATTCTTTTATTCCGGAATTTGGTTCTTTAAACGAAATCACTGTATACTTGTATTTTTTGCTGCAATATTTACATCTATCTTTTGTCTCTGTGTCACCCTCGCTGTCCCTGCAAAAACAAAATAGTGGAGTTAATCCGCATTATGTTCTGCGAATCGAAAACTCCATCACATACGAAACGTAGTCTATACTAAACAGATTTGGTACATAGGAGTAAGATGAACAAAAATCTGCTGTGCTCCATTCACATGACTTTCTCTACATCGCAGTAACAAATTATGATTGTTAAAAAGCATGTTCTTCTATTTACTTTATGATAATCGAGATAAACATTAGAAACCTTTAATTACTGCCTTGTAAGTAGAAAGGTTAAAACGATAGTCAAATCTTTTAAAAGCAGATAAATTTAATTCAAAATCTTCTCGGGCTTCTAGCCAGGTAATAACTTGGCTTGACACCAACGTTTCGAAGAAGTGCATCTTCCTCGTCTTCAGGGTGAACTGATCAGTTCACCCTGAAGACGAGGAAGATGCACTTCTTCGAAACGTTGGTGTCAAGCCAAGTTATTACCTGGCTAGAAGCCCGAGAAGATTTTGAATTAACACGTCGCCAGGAAAGCTATAGTTCTTATTTTGCAGATAAATTTGTTTCTATGCAAGACCAAAGTTTGCAAGTTCCCGTGTGAGAAACGTTTCAAGTATTTTAAATCTGAAATAAATAATAACCAATACCTCAAAAATGGCCAACTCCACGAAAGAAAAAAAAAAAAAAAAGTATGACATAAATTGTGTGTTTTGGCGAGATCTACATTTTTGTGCAGTAAGTTTTTGTCTATCTCTTACGGTTTACTAGTTATGCGAAATTCATTCAGTATAAAGGTATCTTCAGACGTTATTCTTAGAAAATTCAGAATATACATTTTATTAGCATTTTTAATATGTGGTATTTTAATCAAAATCGTTAGAGCCATTTTTGAGAAAATCAAAAATGTCGATTTTTTTTTTTATGTATAGGGTAGTTTGGTGTGGGGGATTTTTCCAAGTTTGGTATTTTACGCACTCTATCTAATTTTAGCTATCGTGTTCACACACACACACCTTTTTCTAGAAATGCTTTTTTTTTATTCAGTGGACCCCAAAACATATATTTCCGGTGAAATCTCGGTACCGAATTTTTGGGTGGAATGCAATACCTTCTCTATACACTATGTACATAGTACGTATTGAGAAAGTAAAAATAATTTCCCTTTGTTGTATATGCTATATTTTGAGAGTTATTTATGTTTTTAACATTATGTTAGGCAGGCGCGGAAAATAAATCGCTTGTCTAAAAATTTTATGTGTTCCATTCATATAACTTTCTCTACATATTTGCAACAAACTATTGTTAAAAATCTTATACTTCTATTTACTTAATGCTAATCGAAAAAAAAAATAGTAGAAATAGTCTTATTACTTGCTTCCTTGTAAGTAAAAGCGAAATAAGGGAGTACCATAGGTTAAAGTGATAGTCAAAAGCTGGTTGCTATGTGACTGAAGTTCCTTCGTTTGTATGTACACGAGTTTACAAAGTCCTGTATGAGAAAAGTATGTTTTTTATAACTGAAAACAAAAACAAGGAATATCTCAAAAACGATCAACTCCACGAAAAAAATGTATATAACATAAAGTGTATGTTTAACGCGTTCTACATTTTTTGTGTGGTAAGTTTTTGTTCATCTCTTGCCGTTTAGCAGTTATGCAAAATTCCTTAAAATTCACCCAGAATAAAGTAGTCTTCAGAGGCTATTCCCAGAAAATTCAAGGTATACATTTTATTTCTTAGGTGAATATCTTTAATATACGATATTTTATTCGAAATCGTTAGAGGCATTTTAGAGAAAATCAAACTTTTTGGAAAAATGTTCCATGTAAAGGGTAGTTTGAGTGGGGGGATTTTTCTCAGAATTTTCGTGTCGCATCCCTAGAAGAACTTAACTTAAATACCAAGTTTGGTAGTTTACGGACTTTTCGTTTTCGAGTTATCGTGTTCACACACACACACACACACACACACACACATTGACCTTTTTCTAGAAATGCTTTTTTATTCAGGAGACCCCAAAACATAATTTCCGGTGAATTCTCGGTATCGAATTTTTGTGTGGAAAACAATACCTTCTCTATACACTGTCCATAGTACGTGTAGAGAAAGTAAAAATGATTTCCTTTTGTTGTATATGCTATACTTCGAGAGTTATTTATGTTTTGTAACATTATGTTAGAAAGGCGCGGAACATAAATTGCTTGTCTAAAAATGCGGTACATAGTTATATTTTCGATAGCAGATTCACCGCAATGTTATAAGCGCAATCCGATGATAGGTTTCTTCTGGAAGTTTTCACGTCGAAAGTGAAAATTCTTACGGACGCAATAACTCGAGAATATAAGTAACTGAGTGTCTCAGCTCTTAGCATCAGAAGTATCTAGTCACGGGGCTTAAAAGTCATCTTTCTCTGAGAGAGCAACTTAATGAGATATCGAGTTAGCTTGTGAAGACTGCCTCCGTGGTCGAGTGGTAAGCGAGCTGAGGTTCAGGGTTCGATTCTCGGCTGGGGCGGGCAATTTTTCTTTAGCCAGAATTATTACCTATCCCCCACAGAGTATGCGAGTGAATATGTGGAAATAATACGATATAAACCAAATGTAAAGGACTGCAAAGCCCCGATATGACCCATGGTTTGTCCTCTTACCTACGAATATACCCAAAATGGTGATGTGTTACACGACTGTAATCTGTCACAAGTATGTGAACTACTCTGGATTACATTTCGCTGCTATATTCCTCATTACTTTCTCTACACTACATAGTGTACAGATATGGTATTGTATTGCATCCAAAATTTCTATACCGAGATTTCACCGGAAATACAGGTTTTGAGACCCCCTGAATCCAATTTTTTTTTTTAGAAAAATGTCTGTGTATGTGTCTGTATGTGTGTGTCTGTGGGCAGCATAGCTCAAAAACGAAAAAACCGTTTAATACCAAACTTGATATTTAAGTTTAGTATCTTCCAAGGATGCGACACGAAGATTTTTAAGGAAATCCCCCCCATCCCCCAACTACTCTTTACATGCAAAATATTTCGAACATTTTGATTTTCTCAAAAAATGGCTAACGATTTAATTAAAATCGCATATATTTAAGATGACAAATAAAACGTGTATCTTCAATTTTCTGGGAATAGCCTCTGAAGACTACTTTATTCTGGATACTTTTACGGAATTTTGCATAACTGCTAAAGGGTTAGAGATGGAAAAAACTTACCACACAGAAAATGTAGAGTTCGTTGAAATACACGAATTATGTTATATACATTTTTTTTCGTGGAGTTGACCGTTTTTGAGATATTCCTTGTTATTAGTATCAGCTTTAAATACTTATACTTACTTTTGTCATACGGGAACCTGTCAACTTCAGTGACATAGCAACCAGCTTTTGCCTATCACTTTAACCTATGGTACTCCCTTATTTCGCTTCTACTTACAAGGAAGCAAGTAATCATGAAGTAAATAGAACCATAAGCTTTCTAATAATAATTTGTAGCAGAGATGTAGAGAATGGAGCAGATCAGATTTTTTATTGCGCTTTTGAAGCTCTGAAGATATAATTAGGCATAGCATCACCCATTTCTATTATTCGTTAGGCAAGTAATTATTTTGCTCTTATCTGGTGAGAAAGTTGACGCCAATTATGTAACTTGGTGAGCAACATTCCTTGAGTAAGACATTCCAAATACTCGCTGTTAATGAAGTCCTTGATTGTTTCCGCTGGAATCAGTTCAGCATGCAAGTAGCAGTTATTCGCTGCCAAGTGCATACATTCCCAAATTATTCCTAATTTGTCATTCCTTTCTGTAGAAACAGCAAGATAAACATACACATTAATTTCTAGGAGCTTACTACACCCATTCTGACCTAGAGGGTAGTCAGCCCAGTTTTAGTGCGTTTTTACTTCCGCTACTTCGTACATTCGCCTAAGTCCCGGGCGCGAATTTCACATATGTCATGCAGAATCGCAACCGTGGGAGGAGTCAACCGCAACGTCCGGGCCTGTAGGCGCCACTAGGCCATTAGACGGTAGCATCGTAAAATTTAATTCTAGACTAGATTGAATACATAGTTACAGGTCAATAGTTTTCGAATGACAGCATTTTAAACAAGATAACTTTTAGCGTTTTCACGAAAATGGAGGATTTGGAAAAACGAGCGGTGATTCCTGGACGCCCTGTAAAAGGGACAACTCCAGAAATCACTGAAAAATAAAATGCATCGTTTAGCATTAGAAGACCGTAGATTAAAGTTGTTTGAGATAGCAGGGGCTGTAAACATATCAAAAGAACCTGCAGGTAATATTTTAAGTAATGTTTTGGGCTTTCACAAGGTCTGTGCAAGATGGGTGCCGCGTTTGTTGACACCTGATCAAAAGCTGCAAAGAAAAACTGTTTCTGTTAAGAATGTGGAGCTCTACCGTAAAAATACCGGTGAATTTTTGAGTCAGCTTATTACCATGGATGAAACTTGGATACATCGCTACACTTCAGAAAGTGAACCATAGTCAAAACAGTGGATTGCACCAGGTGAGTCAACTCCAAAAAAGATCAATTTTGTGAGCTAACAAGATTATGGTGAGTGTTTTCTGGGATGCACAGGGAATTATTTTTATTAACTATTTGAAAAAAGAGTAAAAGGTGACTACTACGAAAGCTTACTGCAACGTTTGAGTGATGAGGTGAAAAGAAAAGGACCTCATTTGACCAAAAAAAAAAATCTTGTTTCATCTTGTTTCAGCAATTTTGAGAATTTTCTGAAATGTATGACACAAAAATGCTACTTGGAAAAAATTGGTTGTTTTAAACAAAACATTCAAATGCGTTATACAAATTTACACAAAATTAATTTCAAACAAACGTAACTTCGCGAGCTATTTGTAGATAATTCAAAAGTCATTTTACCATATAAAATCTTGAATATAATCAACATTTTAGCATGCCTGGGTAGTGTGGTGGTAGCGTGTCTGCTTCACATTCATCAGGTCGCGAGTTCGAATCTCGCTTAGGGTAAGTTACCCTTATCCTAAGAAGATAAATGTCGAGTAACTTTAAGCTCGATGGACCCCGAGATCATTTAAGCATCTTTTCACCAATGTTATTCATCGTCCGACATGACCAACCAGGTTAAAGGACGCTATGCTAAAAAAAAAAAAAAATCCAAATCATTTGTGGGAGGTAAAACAGATTGTTTCCTTGTCGAGGGAAAGTCTGGGGTGAGGTTAGATCTTCAGAAGATCCTGAACTTAAATACCAAGTTTGGTATTTTGATTCAGTTATTAAGTTCTAAAAGAGACGCGCGCGTACACACAAAATGTTCTTTCTTAAAACATTTTTCTGGAATTATTGCATTTTAGGTAAAATACCGATATTGAATTTTTGGATGGAATGCAATACTTCCTTTACTTAACAGTTATGCGGTAGAGAAAGCAAAATTCTGGTTACTATTAAATTATATTTATAATTGTGGTGCAAGTTAAAATTCTGATTTACAATTTTAAAAAAGATATTCAACACATAACATAGCGTGAAGATATATTCAATTTATACGAAGAATTGGCTGGTAAAAAGATTGCAAGCGTATCCAAGCGACGGAAATTAAACATTTTACCATCAGTGGAACGGCAAACGAAAATGGACAGCGAGAACAATGATTTATATTCAAAAGATATTAGAATACCGGCTCAAATGGAAAAGCCAGTCAAAATTAATTCTGACAAACGCGGGAAATGTGTGAAACATTAAAATATAGAGCTAGGTAGAGGCGTGAAGCCTGGAAATAAAACTAACAAAAGAAGTTGATGGACTGTGGACATAAGAATAGGCACTAAAGCTTACCTCCAACGTGTAATCTATATTGGCATCAGAGACAATAACATATAATCATTTTTGCACTATTCAATTCAATTTTATGCACTCATAAGTGAAATTTTCTCAAAAATGACTAACGATTTTGATTAAATATTGTATATTAAATATTTTTACTTTACAAATAAAATGTACGTATATTTTCAATTTTCTGGGAATAGTCTCTGAGGACATGTTTATTCCAGATATTTTGCATAACTGATAATCCATAAGAGATAGGCAAAAACTTACCTCACAAAAAATGTAGAGCACATTAAAACACACAATTTATGTTATACACATTTTTTCGTGGAGTTGATGGTTTTTGAGATATTGCTTGCTATTGGTTTCAGCTTTAAAATACTTATACTTTTATCATACGGGAATTTCTCGATACAAAAGAAGGAACTTCAGTCACATAGCAACCAGCTTTTCACTATCACTTTAACCTATGGTACTCCCTTATTAACCTCCTACTTACAAATAAGCAAGTAATAAGACGATTTCTATAAATTTTTTCTCGATTAGCATAAAGTAAGTAGAAGAATAAGCTTTTTAACAATAATTTATTGTAGAAATATACGGAAAGTCATGAAAAAAGCTGATGTGTTACACTCACATGACTTTCTCTAGCTGTTCTCCAAACTTCATACACAAGATTCTTCTTCTTTCTGCACCTTGCTAATCGTGGTACTTATTAGCACAATGTACTTATTATTTAGTTCCGTATAAGTAGGAAGAAAGGGAATACACTAGGCTTAACCAATAGTCAAATGTTTTAAAAGCTGTTGTTTTGCGATTGTCATTACAAATCGCTTCTTTTCTTGGCCAGGAGTAGAACAAAAGAAAAACGGACACTCCCGTCTGAGAAAAGTATAAGTACTTCACAACTGAAACTAATAACAATAAATACCTCGAAAACGGTAAGCTCCACGAGAAAAATGTATATGGCATAATTTGTGTATTTTAACAAGACCTACATGTTTTGTATAGTAAGTTTTTGTCTATCTCTTACGGTTTACTAGTTATGCCAAATTAAGCAAAATTCATCCAGAATAAACAGGTCTTCAGAAGCTATTCTCAGAAAATTCAAGATATACATTTAATTTGTTAGGTAAATGTCTTTAATATATGATATTTTCATCAAAATCGTTAGAGCCATTTTTAAGAAAATCAAAAATTTCGAAAAAAGTTCCATGTAAAGTAAAAGTTCCAGAAAGTAAAAATCTGATGTGTTCCATTCACATGACTTTCTCTACATATCTGTAAATTATTATTGTTAATAAGCTTATCTTTTATTTATTTCATGCTAATCGAGAAAATTTAGCACAAATAGTCTTATTTCTTGCTTTATTGTAAGTAGAAGCGAAATAAGGGAGTATCATAAGTTAAAGTGAAAGCCAAAAGCTGGTTGTTATGTCACTGATGTTCCTTTGTTTGTATGGACATTAGTTGACAAATTCCTGTAAGAGAAAAGTATGTTTTTCAAAGCTGAAACAAAAAAAAAGGAATATCTCAAAAACGACCAACTCCACGAAAAAAATGTATGTAACAAATTGTGTGTTTTAAAGTGCTCTACATTTTTTGTGGGTTCAGTTTTAGTCCATCTCTTACGGTTTAGTAGTTATGAAAAATTCATCCAGAATAAAGTAAGCTTCAGAGGTTATTCCCAGAAAATTCAAAATATACATTTTATTTGTCAGGTAAATATCTTTAATATACGACATTTTAATCAAAATCGTTAGAGCCATTTTTTAGAAAATCAAAATTTTCGAAAAAAGTTCCATGTAAAGGGTAGTTTGGGGTGGGGGGATTTTTCTCAAAATCTTCGTGTCGCATCTCTGGAAGATACAAAAACTTAAATACCAAGTTTGGTATTTTACCGACTTTTCGTTTTTGAGTTATCGTGTTCACAGACACACGGACGGACGGACACACACACACACACGGAGTTTTTTTTAAATACTTTTTTTGGATACAGGGGACTCTAAAACATATATTTCCGGTGAAATCTCGGTATCGAATTTTTTGGTGGAGTGCAATACATTCTCTATTCACTATGTACATAGTGAGTATAGAGAAAGTAAAAATTAGCAGAAATAGTCTATTACTCGCTTCCTTGTACACAGAAGCGAAATAAGGGAGTACCATAGGTTAAAGTGATAGTCAAAAAGCTGGTTGCTATGTGACTAAAGTTCCACTGTTTGTATGGACACGAGCTGACAAATTCCTGCACGAGCTATTTAAAGCTGAAACCAATAACAAAGAATATCCGAAAAACGATCTACTCCATGAAAAAAATGCATATGACATAAATTGTGTGTTTTATCGCGACCTACATTTTTGGTGTACTAAGTGTTTGTCTATCTTTTACGGTTTATCAATTATGCAAAATTCAATAAAAATCGTCCAGAATAAAGAGGTCTTTTAGAGGCTATTCCCAGAAAATGTAATATAGACGTTTCATTTGGGATGTAAATATATTTAATATAAGAGATTTTAGTCAAAATCATTAGAGCCATTTTTGAGAAAATCAAAATTTTCAAAATTTTTTCCATGTGAAGGGTAGTTGGGGTGTGGGGATTTTCTTGAAAGTCTCCGTGCCACATCCTTGGAATATACCAAACTTAAATACCAAGTTCGGCATTTAACGATCTTTTCGTTTTTGAGCTATGCCGTCCACAGGCGCGCACACACAAACAAGGACCTTTTTCCAAAAATATTGTTTTACTTTCTCTACACGTACTATGTACATAGTGTATAGAGAAGGTATTGTAATGCACCCAAAAATTAGATACCGAGATTTCACCGGAAATACATGTTTGGTCCACCTGAATCCAAAAAAATAATTTCTGGAAAGCATTCGTGTGTGTACGTATGTGTGCGTGTGTTTGTGTGTGTGTGTGTGTGTGTGTGTGTGTCTGTGGACAGCATAGCTCAAAAACGAAAAGACCGTTAGGTACCAAACTTGGTATTTAAGTTTGGTATCTTTGCACGGATGCCACACGAAGATTTTCAAGAAAATCTCCCCACTCACAACTACCCTTTACATTGAACTTTTTTCGATAATTTTGATTTTCTCAAAAATGGTTCTAAAGATTTTGATTAAAATATCGTATATTAGAGATATTTACCTCACAAATAATATGTATATGTTGAATTTTCTGGGAATAGCCTCTGTAGACTACTTTATTCTGGATCAATTTTACGGAATTTTGAATAACTGCTAAACCGTATGAGATAGACAAAAACTTACGACACAAACAGTTTAGAGCCTATTAAAACACACAACTTATGTTATATATATTTTTTTTTCGTGGCGTTGATCGCTTTTGAGATATTCCTTGTTTTTGGTTTCAGCTTTAAAAAACTAATACTTTTCTCATACAGGAATTTGTCAACTTCTGTCCATACATACAAAGGAATTACACATAGTAACCAGTTTTTGATAATCACTTTAACCTATGCTACGCCCTTATTTCGCTTCTACTTACAAGGTAGCAAGTAATAAGACTATTTCTGCTAATTTTTTCTCGATTAGCGTTAAGTAAATAGAAGAATAAGCTGTTTAACAATAATTTGTTGCAAAGCTGTAGAGAAAGTCATGTGAATGAAACACATTAGATTTTTTTTAATTCAGGGATTCCCAATAAAGATATGTATTTCCGGTGAAATCTCGGTATCCAATATTTGGGTGAATGCAATACTTTTTCTATACACTATGTTTATAGTGCGGGTAGATTAAGTAAAATATAATTACAGGTAAACACAATCTGTACTGGCAATCCTGGAGGCCCTTTTCAAATTTAGGATTTTTCCTGTTAGTTTTCTTTCTCTAGTTTCTCCAACGTTTTTACTTCTTTGCAGTTTTCATTGTTATTGTGAAGTTCTTTTGTGCGAATCGTGAAATACGATAAGGAAGACACTTCTTTTGTTTGTGTTATCTGACGACTAACAGAAGCAAGCAGTGGTTAGTCGCAAGGAACATCTTTTGCAGGTTTTTCACGCAAAATCTAGCGTCTTTGTGGACAGCTTCATAGGCTTCCGGAAATGGGAACAAAGAGCCGCCGTAGTTCCCCAGCCATCCTTAAACCTTTTCATCGTTAATTACCAAACACTAAGGGCTGCAGGATGGAGGAGGGCTGAGCAAGGGAGAGAACATGCTTCAGTGATTAAATAAGCACATGTTGGTAAAGTGGGTACTGATATCTTGCTCCGAATATTCCAGAACGTTTGCGGGCACAAACTTAGGCATTACACGTAACTACGATCAATGTTAAGATGCCATCTTACAAAACCAACATCTACACAAGCGTTCATTATATTAACCACTATGTTTCACTACATTTCATTTGGTAGATAAACGGGACACTTTAGTAACTTGATGGCATAAGCATATCACGAATGCTAAAATGTATAGGTGGAGGTTTTACTTTCTCTACGCATACAATGTACGAGGACCGTTTTTTTTTCAACCTCCGATAGGCTATAAATAAAAGACGAAAACAATTATTTTATTACTAGAAGTTCTGTGCACTTATGGTTACTTTTCAACATAATCACCGAAAAGATTGAGACATTTATCATACCTGTGCACAAGCTTTGTAATACCCGCTTCAAAAAAGTTGCCTGACAAATAATATGTATATCATGAATTTTCTGGGAATACTCTCCGCAGACTACCTACTTTATTCTGGATGAATTTTACGGAATATTGCATAACTTGTAAACCGTAAAATATAGACAAAAACTTACCACACAGAAAATGTAGAGCACAATCAAACACACAGTTTATGTTATACAAATTTTTTTTCGTGGAGTTGATCGTTTTTGAGATATTCGTTGTTTCTGGTTTCAGCTTTACTATGCACATAGTGAATAGAGAAGGTATTGTAATGAACCCAAAAATTCGATACCGATATTTCACCGGAAATACATATTTTGCGACTCCCTGAAACAAAAAAAGCATTTTTAGAAAAATGTCCGTGTGTATATCTGTCTGTGTGGAGGGGGCAGCATAGCTCAAAAACGAAAAGACCGTTAAGTACCAAATTTGATATTTAAGGTTGCTATCTTCCAAGAAAGATTTTCAAGAAAATCCCCCACCCACAACTACTGTTTACATGGAAAAATTCCGAACATTTTAATTTTATAAAAAATTGCTCTAACGATTTTCATTAAAACTTCTTATATTTAAGATATTTACATGCCAATAAAATGTACATCTTGAATTTCCTTGGAATAGCCTCTAAAGAGTTCTTTATTCTGGATGATTTTTAATGAATTTTGTATAACTGGTAAACCTAAGAGATAGACAAAAACTTACCACACAAAAAATGTAGAGCACATTAAAACACACAATTTAAGTTAAATACATTTTTTTTTGTATTTTTTGAGACTCTCCTTGTTTTTGGTTTCAGCTTTAAAACTCATAATTTTCTCATACAGGAATTTAACAATTGCTGTCTATACAAACAAAGGAACTTCAGTCACATAGCAACCAGCTTTTGACTATCACTCTAACCTATGGTACTCCCTTATTTCGCTTCTACTTACAGGGAAGCAAGTAAGACTATTTCTGCTAATTTTTTCTCATTCAGCATTAAGTAAATAGAAGCATAAACAAAAATTTGTTGCAGATATCTAGAGCAAGTTATGTGAATGGATTACACCAGATTTTTTTTAGATATTTTCATCGTGAAATATTCCGGTTAAACAGCATTATGGAAAACCTCCCCCTCCCCCAAAAGAAAAACTCTTCTTACGGTCATGAGTTTATCATAACTCAATCATCTGCTTGTGAACATTCAATAAAGTGACGGTGATAAACACGAGCCGGGCTCAGGCTCTTTTTAACGCCCCCCCCCCCGCGCGACCCTCCCTACGGATTTATTGGCTGACGCACTAATCATTACTGAGGTGGACCGTTGTAATCAAGTGTTTAATAAAAACTGATGCCGAAATAGGACAGATGGCATAAAACTGAAACTGTTGACGAAAGCATGATATTCTGTTCAACTCAAAATGATATCCACTTTAAGCAAACTTGTGTTGAACTTCGGTTGTCTATTGTGATTAACATTTATACTCTTTAGATGAATTAACAATACTAGACATACCAAATTATATTTCCAAACTTTGCATTCTAATTTAAGTATATGAATATAACATCTAAATTATATTTTAATTCTTTAAAAAAAAAAAAAGAAAAAGAAAAAAATCTGATGTGTTTCATTCACATGACTTTCTCTACTTTTCTGCAAACAATTATTGTTAAAAAGCTTGTGCGTCTATTTACTTCATGCTAATCGAGTAAAAATTAGCAGAAATAGTCTTATTACTTGCTTCCTTAGAAGTAGAAGAGAAATAAGGGAGTACCATAGGTTAAAGGCATAGTCAAAAGCTGGTTGCTATGTCACTGAAGTTCTTTTATTTGTATGGACAGGAGTTGAGAAACTCCAGTATGAGAAAAGTATAAGTTTCTTAAAGTTGAAACAAAAAACAAGGAATATCTAAAAAAACAATCAACTCCACGAAAAAATGTATATGACATAAACTGTGTGTTTTAACGTGCTCTACATTTGTGTTGTAAGTTTTTGTCCATCTCTTACGGTTTAGCAGTTATACAAAATTCAGTAAAATTCATCCAGAATAAACTACTCTTCAGAGGCTATTCCCAAAATTTCAAGATATACATTTTATTTGTCAGGTAAATATCTTTAATATACGAAATTTTAATCGAAATCGTTAGAGCCATTTTTGAGAAAATCAACATTTTCGAAAAAAGTTCCATGTAAAGGGTAGTTGGGGTGGGGGGATTTTTCTCAAAATCTTCGTGTCGCATCCCTGGAAGATACTAAACTTAAATACCAAGTTTGGTATTTTACCTACTTTTCGTTTTTGAGTTATCGTGTTCACAGACACACGGACAGACACACACACACACACAGACCTTTTTCTGAAAATACTTTTTTTTGGATACGGGGGACCCTAAAACATATATTTCCGGTGAAATCTCGGTATCGAATTTTTTGGTGGAGTGCAATACATTCTCTATACGCTATGTACATAGTGCGTATAGAGAAAGTAGAAACTAGCAGAAAGTCTCATTACTGGTTTCCTTGGAAGCAGAAGGAAAATATGGGAGTACCATAGGTTAAAGTGATAGTCAAAAAGCTGGTTGCTAAGTGACTGAAGTTCCTTTGTATGGACAGGAGTCGACAAATTCCTGTATGAGAAAGATATGTTTTTTAAAGTTGAAACCAATAACAAGGAATATCTCAAAAACGATCAACTCCACGAAAAAAATGTATATGACATAAATTGTGTTTTATCATGATCTACATTTTTTGTGCACTGTTTTTGTCTATCTCTTACGGTTTACCAGTTATGCAAAATTCAATAAAACTCATCCAGAACAAAGAGGTATTTAGAGACTATTCCCAGAAAATTTAAGATATGCATTTTATTTTGCATGTAATTATCTTAAATATAAGAGATTTTAACCAAAATCGTTACAGCCATTTTTAAGAAAAACAAAATTTAAAAAAAAAAGGTTCTAAAGGGTAGTTTGGTTTGGAGGGATTTTCTTGAAAATATTCGTTTAGCATCCTTGGAAGATACCAATCTTAAATGCCAAGTTTGGTATTTAACGGTATTTTCGTTTTTGAGCTATGTTGCCAACAGATACACCTGGACATTTTTCTAAAAAGTTTTTTGGATTCATGGGATCTCAAAACATGTATTTCCGGTGAAATCTCGGTATCGAATATTGGATGCAACACAATACCTTCTCTATACACTATGTACAGAATACGTGTAGAGAAAGTAAAAATGTTTTATACAGGAGAGAAAAAAACGTGTATTTCCGGTGAACTTGGTATCGAGTTTTTGGGTGGAATGCAATACCTTCTCTATCTGCTATGCACATTGTACATACGTGCTAGAAAAAGTAAAAAAAATCGTATGCGTTCCATTCACAATACTTTTTCAACAGCTCTGTAAGAAATTAAAGTTAAAAATCTTTTTCTTCTCTCTACTTCATGCGAATCGAGTTAAAATTAGTAGAAGTTGTCTAATTACTTGCTTCCTTATAAGTAGAAAGGAATTAAGGGAGTGCCATAAGTTAAGGTGACAGTCAAATATTTTAAAAACTGGTTGCTATGTGATTGAAACTCTTTTGTTTGTAAGGCTGGGAATTGACAAATTAAACAATTATAAATATTTTAAAGCTGAGGAGTATATCAGAAACGATTAGCTCTATTTAAAAAAATGTATTTTACTTCTTGCGCAGTAAGTATTTGTCTATATCTTACGGTTTAGCAGTTTTGCAAAATTCATCTTCAGAATAAAGAGATCTTCAGCTATTCCCAGAAAATTCAAGATACACATTTTATTTATGATGTAAATATGTTTAATATACGATATTTCAATCAAAATCTTGACCCAGTTTTGAGAAAATCAAAATTTTCGAAAATTTTTGCATGTTCAGGGTAGTTGGGTGTGGGGAGGGGAATTTTCTTGAAAATCTTCCTGTCGCACCCTTGGCAGATACTGAACTTAAATACCAAGCTTGGCATTTAATGGATTTTTCGTTTTTGAGCTATGTTGTCCACACATACACACTGAAACCTTTTTTCTAAAAATGCTTTTTTGGATACAGGAGATTCTAAAACGTTTATTTCCGGTGAAATCCAGGTATTGAATTTTTGGTTGGAGTGCAATACCTCCTCTATGTACCATCTAGGTAGAGAACGTAAAAACTGATGACAACACTAACGTAACCATATTGTTGGTATAATTAATGAGATTTATTATAAGACAATCCAGAACACAATAAATCTAAATGTAAATGGAATGTTATTTATGCACGCTCTTTAACGACTGTGGTTCTCAACGTCCCATTCTATACTGGGCGTGAAAGACCGCTTATCTGGCTTTATCTGGCTTGAGGTTCTTTTACGTGCCGCAAATCTACGACACGGGACCAACGGCTTTACTTTACCAAAATATCCATCGTCCTCCGCCGGGTTTGAAGTTTGGGTATATGAGTTTAGCATGATAACCACTATTATACACCATGGAGGGCGACTAACGCATGTAAATGAAACAGTTGTATCCCTACTTGAAAAGGGAAAGAAACTGAACACATTTTTATGCTTATCCTTAAACAAACATTTTCATTTAATACTCTTTCCATAATTAATTAAAATAAATAATTCACGTGCAAACAAAGGAAACAATTCATAACTAACATTTAGGTTTTTGCTATGAACATAATTTCTATCAGTTTGAAATTATGAAATTAAAGTAGATTGTAGAGTGTCAACATCCTTCACATTGTAGACACTGTCCTCTGCCAGTTTATTAAAACTCTACAGCTTAAGTTCTTAAATTAAACACATTCATTTGATGGTCTAAGTATCGACAATGTATATTTTAAAACTCTATTCTTATGTGGCATTAAAAGATGTGATTTTATCTTGTTTATTTTTTTCTGCTTTATCATAAAATGAACAGTAGTGCAATATGTTTCATGCTGCATATACAATGATCCATATAACATGCACATTTATCAAATCACCAATGTTGTTATTTAAATTCGATTAGATATGAATGAGAAAATACTTATTTTCAATTCATTAACCATGCAGCTACTTAGGTTTACACACATTTCTGCTTCCGCCATGCTTCTCCCAGTACCATTAGAGCAACAAACTATTTTAATCTTATAGGAAACTGACCCATCATACCAAAAATATGAAATAAATTTTGAGAGAAGAATTTAAAGTGATATTCAAAGTAGGGCAAAAAATTTGAATACCTATCTTTTTCTTAATTAGATAGAGAATAGCTTAAATCTTTTTGGATAACCATGCAAAATACATGACGCTTAACAACACTGTGTGACATTTTCATAGATGTATCATGATCCAGTTTAGAATTAAACACTATAAATTCAAAATTTGCAATAGTGATCACATTAATGGGATATTGTATAAAGAAAATTATACCATTTCAATAACTCTTATCTACATTATTTCAGGATATTCATATTTTTATTTAGTAAAAACAATTTTGGTATGTTAATTAACCACAAGTTACTAAAATAACAATGTCCTGTAATGCACCACACGAGTGCTATTGTATAACAATAGAAACACTACTGCAATCACTGATTTGTTCAACTGCAGTGTCCATCACACAGAGAGAAAAGTAAGAGGTAACATAAGGACGCCTAGTCCTGTTTTAATTTTAGGGTGTGTGCATCTGCTCATTCCATGAGAGAGTATGACCACGTTATGTTGTCACTGGTGCTGTTGTACAATGTATAGAGAAACATCAGGAAAGAACTCTATGTGGAGCATGCACAAAAGATGAGTACTTTGTGGGGTCAATGGATTAATATATAAATATGTATTACCAAAGATAAGAGGATTTAATCAGTGGTTTCAAATTAATAATTTAAAATACTATTTAATTATTTTTAATTATATTGCTTTTAATAATTATGGTATTTAATATTCATCCAATATGATGAAAAGGATAAGATTTTACGAATAGAAATTTGGTTAAGTCCACCAAATGCCCCAATAAATGTGGAAAAAATAAATATGAATTGAATGAAATAATTATTGGTTAATATGTAGGACATTAATATTAATGGGGCATTTTTTTGAATTGATAAAATAATAAAACATATAAGTAGTATATCTCATCAAAGCACTCTTCAAATATAATTAAAGAATATCTAATATTTCAGGCTTGTTATTTACCAATAACATCTTGTGACTTAGTTAACCGATATAGGATCAATATATTCCACATAACCAACAAGGTACATGATGTGGTTAGTATGCTGACCTCTTAGTCTAGGAGTGCTGGGGTCAATTCCTGACCAAAGATCATTCTCTACCCTCCCAATATTCGAGAAAGTGTGAATGCAGAAGTGAAAGTGCCCCCTTATATGTATATCTACATGATAAACGACAGAAATGTCTACTGTCAAAGATTTTGATAGGCAACAGAAATTAAAAACCACTTATGCCCTTCAGATTTTGCATTTCTAAATAATTGTTTGTCTAATATTGAGTTAATTTAAATAAAAGATGCCAATATGAATAGGGTTTCCCTTGGTTTTAATTTTAGGGTCTCCCTCACCCCCTCCAGCTCTCTATGAAATTTCAAATAGTAACCCTATATTTTGGTACTTATGAAAGAGCATTCATTTAATTGTACATTTCATTAGCTAATTTGTTCTCAATTGTTTTTTATAGCTCAACATCCTTTTTTCTGTTTGGTCATATTGGGCAATGAATGAAATCTGTGAAATGGCGTTCAAACGATCTCAGGTCCATGGACCTTAAAGTTACATAACATTCATCTTCTCTGAAAGAAAACCTTATCTGGACAACCGACCCTAAACAAGATTCAAAGTCTCGGCCTCTTGTTCTCAAATTGTCTTCCATCATTTCAATACTCAGGAATCATTTGAACGTAAATAACAAAATATGTGAGAAATGCTTGATTATGTACTCATATAATGATGTTCTTTCAAAAAGAAGTATTGAAATATAAGGGTAGACTGCTCTCATCTTGGCAGAGCCTGTTCCAAAGATCCTGGGCTTAAATTACCAGTGGATTTGAAAAATGTTTCTTTTGAACAGAATGTTATTTCATGTGCATACTGTGCTTCATTCATTTAATAATGAAATAGTCTGCATTAGGATTTTTGCTGAATACATGTTCCAGTTATTTTGATGGGACATATTTATCATCATAATGACCACAAATTCTTGGCACCACAGTTAACCGAAATGAAATAATAAATAAATACATGAAGATGTGGATAATTCAATTAGCACTGCATTTCAAATTTCTCCTCAATATCCCAACTGATTCATGTTTTGTTTAATTTAAAATAAAGAAATCAAATTGAATTTAAATAGCTATTTAACTACACTGGGAAATTTTGAAATGAAAATCCTCAGTTATTATATACTTTATGTAATTGTTATTTCACATTCAAAGAGCATTATAAAGAAAATAATTTCTTTGAACCATATGAGTTCAATATGTTTGCAATTAAAAAAAAATATGATGTGTTCCATTCACATGACTTTCTCTACAACTCTGCAATAAATTATTGTTAAAAAGCTTATGCTTCTATTTATTTCCTGCTAATCGAGAAAAAATAAGTAGAAATACTCTTATTACTTGCTTCCTTGTAAGTAGAAGCAAAATAAGGGAGTACCATAGGTTAAAGTGATGGTCAAAAGCTGGTTGCTATGTGACTGAAGTTCCTTTGTTTGTATGGTCACAAAGTCCTGTATGAGGAAAGTATGTTTTTATAGCTGAAACCAAAAACAAGGAATATCTCAAAAACAATCAACACCACAAAAAAATTGTATGTATTATAAATTGTGTGTTTTAAACTGCTCTACATTTGTTGTGTGGTAAGTTTTTGTCCATCTCTTACAGTTTAGCAGTTATGCAAAATTCCATAAAATTGATCCAGAATAAAGTAGTCTTCAGAGGCTACTCCCAGAAAATTCAAAATATGCATTTTATTTGTCAGGGAAATATCTTTAATATATGATATTTTAATCAAAATCGTTAGAACCATTTTTTAGAAAATCAAAATTTTCGAAAAAAGTTCCATGTAAAGCGTAGTTTGGGGTGGGGGAATTTTTCTCAAAACCTTCGTGTCGCATCCCTGGAAGATACTAATCTTAAATACCAAGTTTGGTATTTTACTGACTTTTTGTTTTTGAGTTATTGTGTTCACAGACACACGCACACAGAGCCTTTTTCTGAAAATACTTTTTTTGGATACAGGGGACCCTAAAACATATACTTCCGGTGAAATCTCGGTATCGAATTTTTTGGTGGAGTGCAATACCTTCTCTATACACCATGTACATAGTGTGTAAAGAGAAAGTAATAATATGAGGAATAAACATTAATGTAAAATTAAATTTAAAATGTGTGTAAAAAGGAGGTATTAGGTCTGTATCAAAAGCAGCAAATCACAACCCACCAGTGTAGTGTGGGGGGAGAAGCATGTCTGGCTCACTTCAAATCTCGATAAGTGTGAGTTACCCGGATAAGACTTTCTCAGGGTTTTCTCTTATCCTGAAAAGACGAATGTTGAGTAACTTTATAGCTT
This sequence comes from Hymenopus coronatus, assembly GCA_030762935.1. Classification (NCBI taxonomy): domain Eukaryota; kingdom Metazoa; phylum Arthropoda; class Insecta; order Mantodea; family Hymenopodidae; genus Hymenopus; species Hymenopus coronatus. The sequence goes on along the minus strand of CM060881.1, from coordinate 168,298,885 downwards.
TATGGACCCTGAACTCATCTGAGCACAATTTTAATGATTTCATTCATCATCCGATATGTATCAATTGAGTTATTGACCAGGTGATGACCAATCAAACAAATTGTATAGCGACAAAATTTCACACCATTTCTTCTGAACCAAGAGTACAACGTTCGCACTATAAAAATTGAGAGTTGAATTTTTAATTTAAACTCATTAAAACATGTTTTTTCTTCAATATAGTACCAAAAAAACTGCTTAAAGTATGTATGTTTTGAAAAGCTGTCAGACCTAAAGTTACTACTTATTCAAAGCTTGTAGGACCAAATGAAATGTATGTCAAAATCTCAGTAAGAGCTTCTAAATAATGCTGCATGTTTTAAGAGGGCTTACTTGACCATTATAAAATCAATACAGTTCACCAATTGTAATAAAACATACAGTTATGAGACAATGTATTTAATATCTACAAAGCTTCACCAATTAAAAATTTTGCAGAACATGTTTCATGAATTATTTCTCACGTCCTCAATTGCCTGACAAGTTAGTAAGTGAAGCTTTGAGAGTGTTAAATAGATGACTTATACAAACATAGCGGCTTTCAAAAGTCACTTCAAGCTTTAAACCATTATAAATATCATAATATATGAGACAAAGTCACATGCTGGGAAAATAAAGAGTTAAAATATTGGGAAGATTTCCTCCTTTCTCTTGTTCAAAGTGTACCATTCTTTCTGCAACTCCATGCACAGCATTTTGATGATGCATTGGAATATTAGCAATTTCTTGGAGATGACATCTTTCAGTTGATGTGGGGTTGTTGGATGTGTCAGGAAAACTTATTCTTTAAGGTAACCGACAAACAACGGTAGGTTGGATTGAGATCTGGAGATCACAGCGGCTACTTTGTTGGAACTTTATGAATGGGTCTGCTCTTAAATTGTTAGAGAGTTCTAAATTTTCAGACTTGAGAGAAATAAAATGAAATGGAGCTTTATTTATGGATGCTCTTTAACTGCTATGGTTCTCAGTGTCCCATTCTATACTGGGTGTGAAAGAAAGACTGCTTAAGTTTGCTCAGAGGCCCTTTTATCAGGCTTGAGGTTCTTTTATGTGCCAAAAACCTACAACACGAGACCAACTGCTCCACTTCTCTTTCGAAGGAAACTGTGCTAAGGATTTTTACACCTGAGAAACAGACTTTGAGAAAAACTTCTCTTGCTTCATAACACATGGCATTGAATTAGTTGTATTCTATCATTAGTGGAGCCATGATTTGTAACTTATAAACACTATTCGGGATATTTGGTTAAACCGCAACTCAGGAGGAGTCATAATATTTAATACTGTTGCATTTTCTTTGTATTAGAATTGAATTAATTAAAGTGGTACTATTATAGAATTAATTGTATTGTTAAATGGATATAAATTCATTCATTCAACTTACAAATTCTTATAGAAGTATGAATAAAACTACTAATGTTTTGTTCAACAAAACTGTACCTATGGTAATGGTGAACCCAAAAAAATAAATAAATAAATAAAATAAATAAAACCAACATACTTGCCCAGTATGTGACTTCTTTTGTTTTTATCCTATCTCAAACATTATAATATTTATAGCAGGTTAAAGTTTTAAGAGACTTTTAAAAGACCCTATATTTTTTATGATTAGTTACGGTAAACTGTGTTAATTCATGATTTGGTATATTCCACATAATTGTACCTATCTTATAATTTTTTTTTATCTTTGAGAAAGGGGGTAAACTGTTCTAGCTTGCTAAAATATGCTGGAGAAGATTTTAATTTGTAACAGCACATTTTTATTGTTGCTCTCTTTTAATTACTGAGCACATACAAGGGTTAACTTCATAAATTTTAATTTTAAAAGAAGAAATCAATAAGATAATATTCTGGTAAACACACTCCATAGAAATAAAAAAATGAGCATTGAATGAACTGTTCTTCAAAGAGAACTAAGCAAGTGCTCATCTTTAAAAAGTGCTCTGTAATTTATAAGCCACCCTGGTTAACTGAAATGGACATGTTACTGTTTACAATTAGCAACTGTTTTTGTGGCATTTAGAACTGCTCTTTTCTGCTGTGTGTAATGGAATGTACCTATAAAAACTACAACAGGCAAAACAACAGAAAATATTAATGTTAGCTAAACTGCACATGCTTCAACATGTGCTCTAAGAAAGGATAGCAAAACGAAACGACATACCTTCTAATTCAACAACTTTGCCAGCTCTTTTCAAAGCCTTCACAGCCTCATCATGTGTTGCATCCCGAAGATCCTCACCATTCACTGACAGGATTGCATCTCCTACATACAGCTGCTCAGTTTGATCAGCTGCCATGCCTTTAAATATTTTTGAAATAAGGATGGGCATTTTATTTTCCTTTCCCCCTTTAATTGAAATTCCTAGACCATTGTTGTCTGATTTCACCACTCTGACAAGTCTCTTTTGATTTGCCACCGACTCTGGGACATCCACAGCATCCATAAGTCCAGTTCCAGAATCAACATTGTTATTGTTGTTGTTATTGTTATTTAAACTTCCATTTAAAGTGGTAGAATTCTCATAGCTTTCATCTAAGCTAATGCTGAGATAGTCATCTTCTAGGGTCACGAAGACCCTATACCACTGTCCACGCACATGTGTTTCTAACACTCCCGAACGGCCATAGCCTACTCCAGCCATTTCAACCATTGATTAATTTTTCATTCATAAAATTAGAATAAAAATTTATCTCTGCAAATATACTGTTGCAGCTGAGTTATTTGTTGCCTTTTTTTTTTTTTTTTTTTTCCTTCCTTAAAATTGTCGCTCAATTATTAATACCACTGCTTTAAGTTTCAAAATAATACAAACTGCCACGAAAACAGGTTTAAAGACGTAAACATTAAGCACATACTAAAATAAACAACTTTACTCATGTCGTATGTTTTTCTGCTGGGCTGTCAAATGAGCTCTTAGCAAATGACATAAACACTGCATTGCATTTGTTTCGTGAAAGAACGTTTGTTTACACTGTACCGATTACACTCGGCCTTTGAAATTCAAAGGGTCACCACTTGCATAATATGCACGTCCAATAAAAACATTCAAATTTATGTTGCTTACTCCACTACGTATACACCTTCCATACCCTTTTAACCTAGAACCTACAAATCCACCCGTCCAAGCATGAATGGTGAATGTCGTCGTTTGTATACGCAGAGTAGTACAGTGCCTGCGCCATCTACCGCCAATGTCTGGAGCTGTTTTTCAATTGTTATCGTTCTTTTCTGAGTTTTAATTAATGGATCAAAGCAAATCCTGTAATCAGGAATTCAGGAATGGGAAATAAAGGCGGGAATGAGTTGAGGTTATGAGCTAAATAACAGTCAGCTTGTGTGATAGTGGAATGCACCGCAAAAGATGTCTAGTCTTGCTACGCCAATATTTAGAAGACCAAATGTAGCTCCTGGTTGCATATTAATAAATGAAAGGTGGCGAGGAAGCAACTTAGCAAAACAATTAACAGGTTTAAGAATTGTATTCATTATAATCTCTCGAGCGTTGTTTAAGCCAAGCCCATCAGTTTCGAATCTCTTCTATGTTCCAAATTATTAAAGAACATAGCACAACATGGCAATTGTCACAATTTGCGGGAGAGGGATTAGTCCTATGACCTGGTAGATCATATCGGACTGTGAATGAAATCGGTGAGGTAATGCTCAACCGACAGGGGTCCAGCTTACACAACATTCGCTTCTCAGGTCAAGGGGAAAATCCGGAAGAAAAAAAAAAAATCTTATTCGGTTGATTCACCGTAACCGAGATTCGAACCTCTCGAAAGTTGCCATCCCCCACAAAATCAGTGTTTCATTAAAAAAAAAAAAATTAGATACTGTTATGTTTATATGCTTTAAATGTATATAATATTAAAACAAGTTACTTTATGCTTATGCGCTTTAAATTTATATTATAAGTTACAGTAACTGAAAATTAATAAGCATAACAGGTATTTAATTACTATGTTATGAATGAAAAAATATTTTAGTGAACCTTCTGTAGGAAATATATTTTTGTTGGAAGACAGCAATGAGTTCAGTTTAAATAGCGAAATCATGTACCTAATTAATAATGTTTCAAGGCAATTGTAGATATGCAGGGATATTTATTAGAAGGTTAGGAGTGGAGCAACTGCAGAATGACAAGATATAACCAAGGGATCTACACAATCAAAACCCTAATTAATCAGGGCATAAGGAGTGAAACTAGCAGGGTGGCCCATGAGCTTCTAAACTGGAGTACTGAAATACAGTTTTCCATTTCCCGTTCACAGATTCCATAGTTGCACAGGGTTTATTGGGGTTTGCTCTCACAGATGCCTTGCCTACTCCCTGTCATCACTCTGCACTGCTCCATTCCTCCCTTTTTAAAAACCATGCTTTACAGTTTAGCATATAAACACTGAAAGAACCAAAATGGGCATATTTTGTTCACATTCACAAGTGCTTACTATAAATCATTTAAACTTTATATGTGAACTACTTACTTTGACTGAACAGAGTTCCATTAAGGTTTAATTGAATTAATGAATTATATTTTAACTACAAATCAGACTTTTTTTTTTGTGAAATACTTAAATGTTTAGGTACTAACATTTGGACCAAGTTACACATAAACTGTTGCAAGAAACACACAGATACAGAATGGCTAAGTGAAGAATGTGCAGAAATTTCATAAAACAGGCAACAGATTTCTTCTTATTTTACATGCTGTTTCAAAATATTCTGCTCATTTACTAATATTCAGTACAGAGTATTATTTCAGATCCGAATGTAATAGTAATTGGGCCCTGGACAATCTTTTATGACCTAACCTATGTGAAATCTGAACATTTCTGGTCTTTAATTTTAAAAGCACAAAGAATTCATTTGACACTATTAATTTGGGTTGTTTGGAATGGAATGCTTACAAAACTGGCTTCATTATTGCAATTCATTGGTAAATGAATGAGATACTATGTGTACACTGCCCCAATTCTGAATATCCCTTCCTGTCAGATATGTGGAGATGTGAATGTCTTGGTCAGGCAAATTTTGAGAAAATTATCTAGGATTCCAGTTAATACTTGTTCGTGTGAGACAGGATTTTTAAGTTTCATTCATTACAGATTAAGCTGAGATCTACTATAAAGTAAGAACACTAGAGAATTTATTATTACCATTCATGGAACAGTAACTGCAATGAAATACTTTAAATAAACTATCTTATTATGGTCTGAGTAGTAACAATATAAACTGTTTAAATCTTTCCTTGAAAGTCACCAACAGTTAGTGTGCATTAGCAAAGAGAGATCAAACTTAATTAGTATGAGGTTTGGTGTGCCACAAGGGTCTGTGTTAGGGCCCCTTCTATTTATATTAATGATAAATGATTTGCCATCTTTTGTAAATTCTTCAACAATATTGCACACTGATGACACCACTTTTCTAAATGGAAGTTCCGATTTAAACTCACTTCAAAATACACTTTCTCAAGCTTCCTTTTGGTTCAGAGCAAATGGTTTTCTACTTAATGAAAGTAAAACTCAGGAAATGTATTTTGGTTTAAGAAAATAGAAATGGTGTTTTATTTATAGACACTCTTTAACTGCTGTGGTTCTCAGCATCCCATTCTATTCTGGGCGTGAAAGACTGCTTAATTTTGCTCAAAGGCCTCTCTATCAGGCTTGAAGTTCTTTTATGTGCTGTAAATCTACGACACGGGGACAATGGCTTTACTTCCCTTCCAAAGGAAGCCATGCTGAGGATTTGTATGCCTGAAAAAAAATCCATCGTCCTCTGCAAGGTTTGAACAGGCAACTTTGGATATAGGAAGTGAGCATTGTTACCATTACACCATGGAGGGCGATCTTGGTTTAAGAAATATACCAAATCCCCAGGAAATAGAGACTGTTAAATGTTTAGGTATTCTTGTTGATAGTAAATTGTTTTGGGAACCACATATAAAAAATCTGATGTGTTCCATTCACATGACTTTCTCTATATCTCTGGAACAAATTATTGTTAATAAGCTTATCTTTTATTTATTTCATGCTAATCGAGAAAAATTAGCAGAAATAGTCTTATTTCTTGCTTTATTGTAAGTAGAAGCGAAATAAGGAAGTACCATAGGTTCAAGTGAAAGCCAAAAGCTGGTTGCTATGTGACTCATGTTCCTTTGTTTGTATGGACAGGAGTTGACAAATTCCTGTATGAGAAAAGTTATGTTTTTCAAAGCTGAAACCAAGAAAAAGGAATATCTCAAAAACGATCAACGTGCTCTACATTTTTTGAGTGTTAAGTTTTTGTCCATCTCTTACGGTTTAGTAGTTATGCAAAATTCATCCAGAATAAAGTAGTCTTTAGAGGCTATTCCCAGAAAATTCAAAATATACATTTTATTTGTCAAGTAAATATCTTTAATATATGATATTTTAATCATTTTAGAGCCATTTTTGAGAAAATCAAAATTTTCGAAAAAAGTTCCATGTAAAGGGTAGTTTGGGGTGGGGGGATTTTTCTCAAAATCTTTGTGTCGCATCCCTGGAAGACACTAAACTTAAATACCAAGTTTGGTATTTTACCGACTTTTCGTTTTTGAGTTATCGTGTTCACAGACACACACACACACACACGTACTTTTTTCTGAAAATACTTTTTTTGGATACAGGTGGCCCTAAAACATATATTTCCGGTGAAATCATGGTATCGAATTTTTTGGTGGAGTGCAATACATTCTCTATACACTATGTAGGTACATAGTGGGTATAGAGAAAGTAAAAATATATCAACAAGGCTTTCTAGAGTTTGATCAGGAATTTAAAAAATTATATTTCAGATAACTATGTAAGACTGGCATATTTTGCTTTTTTCAAAGTATTATCATCTTATGGAATATTGTTATGGGGAAGTAGTGGACATGTACATAACATTTTATTGCTACAGAAAAAACTTATTAGGATAATTACCGACTTAGGTAAATTAGATCATTTTAAATCATTATTCATTAGACTACAGTGTTTGACAGTAGTTACATCATGTATGTTAGAAATAATGTTTCAACGTTATCAGTTAGGGGAGATGTGCACAACTATAATACTAGGAGGTGCACTTGTATAGAAATACGGTATCAAAGATTAAGCAAGTCACATGCAGTTCTGGGATTAAACATGTACAACAAACTGGGGTTGGGACCAAAAGAATTACCTATAATACTATATTATACTGTATTATAATTTGACATTGTCTTTTGCTGTAAAAGTTGAATGACAATAACATTTATTTATTTATTAAAGATGTCAGTTCAGAAGATATCATTGAACTCAAAAGAGTCATGGGAGAATGTCAGGCACATATAGTTACCAAGTTTTTGTCTGATTTTCTTCAAATTTTGATTTTGTAAAACCTGAAAATATTGTTTCACTTCAGCTGTAACCTTAAACACAATGTTTAAATAAATAAAGTGTGCATTGTTTAAGGCTGTTAATGTATTGATCATGAAAATTTGGAGTTTTGAATCTTATAAAATGTGGTTTTGGCAGAAAAATGTGCTAGAATACAATACAAAAACATTTTTTGTGTTCCATTCACATGACTTTTTCTACAGTGCTGTAACAAATTATTGTTAAAAAGCATATTCTTCTATCTACTTAATGATAATCGAGACAAACATGAGCAGAAATTGTCTTAATTACTTGCTTCCTTGTAAGTGGAAAGAAAATAAGGGAATACACTAGGCTAAAACGATAGTCAAATATTTCAAAAGCCGGTTGCCATGTGGTTAAAATTCGTTTCTATGCAGGACCAGGAGTTTACAACTCCGGGTGAAAAAATTTTAAGTATTTTGAACCTGAAACAAATAACAAGGAATATATCAAAAATGGGCAATTCCACGAAAAAAACAAATATGACATAAGTTATGTGTTTTAATGTGATCTATATTTTTATGCAGTAAGTTTACCAGTTATGCAAAATTCAGCAAAATTCAGTCAGAATAAAAAGGTCTTTAGAGGCTATTCCCAGAAAGTTCAAAATGTACATTTTATTTGCCATATAAATATCTTTAATATAAGGTATTTTATTCAAAATTGTTAGAGCCATTTTTGTGAAAATCAACATTTTCGAAATTTTTTCCTTGTAAAGGGTAGTTTGGGGTGGGGGGGGATTTATTTCAAAGTCTTTGTGTTGCATCTCTGGAAGATACTAAACTTAAATACCAAGTTTGGTATTTTACCAACTTTTTGTTTTTGAGTTATCGTGTTCACAGGCACACGGATACACACACACACACATGAAAATACTTTTTTTTTTTTTCAATACAGGGGACCCTAAAACGTCTATTTCCAGTGAAATCTCGGTATCGAATTTTTGGGTGGAATGCAATATTCTCTGTACACTATCTACATAGTACGTGTAGAGAAAGTAAACATTTATTTTGGTAAAGACCCTCTGCTCTCCATACCCACCAGATCCTTGCAATGGTTCCCCCACATGCCTATGGGAACAAGAAAGTCCTCTTCTTTCTTTGTGATGATTACCTGGGTTATTGCAGCTCACTTTCAGTTTTTGGATTGTTTCTGACACAACTTTGTTGTCCCTTTCACCCCTTTATCCATCCAAATCATCTGCTACATTTAAATACTACTACAACTCACAAAACCGAAATACTTTTCATTTTAGAATTGTTGATGAATAACACAAAAAGGAGTGCAACAAAATATTATGTGAGCTGTGTAAGAAAATAATGTACAAAAAGAATTATCAAGTTTTCATAAAAGTTAAAAAATAAAATATTCCTTCTAACTGTCTGTTAAATAGGAATACCATGATTATGGACAACGATCAGTAGATACACCATTGAGACCCAAAATAAACTTGATAATAGGATTTTTTAATGTGAAATTTTAGATTAAGGAAAAATCATACAATGGGAATCTTCAAAGAACCGTTATGTAGGTTGTGCAATATAGAGGAAGAAACACCCTCTCATATATCTTCAAATTCAAAGCTCTGGGTAGGAAAAGATATGAATTACAGGGCTTAATAAATCCAGAAGATGACCGTCATAAACAAACTTTAGTTATTAAACTACTATCTCTCATTCGAAATGCAATGGCCTATTTAACTAAAACTATAAAGAAAGAAGATAGCACAATAAACTTACAGATTTTAGTGTTAAGGCCAAATAACCCAACTCCTTCTCTATGAAAAGTCAAATCAAAGCACACCATTTAAATTTCCACTAAGAAATTATTATAATTAAAGAGATGTTTGCAGTTTAGCAGTTAGCATATTATTGGCAGAGAAGGAAAACAGAGATGTAAAATGCACAGATATTTTTCCAGTTTTTTCTCTTTCTAGTGGATCTCAAAACAAGTTTTATAAAATCATAAATTAATAAATAGGCAATGACTTGAAGCCCTAAAGCTACTGTTGTTCTTCAAAAGTGCATATTAACGTGATATTGTAGATTAAGGAAAAATCATACAATGAGAATCTTCAAAGAAATAAATAATCAATGTATTCCATTAACATGACTTACTCTCTAAATTATTGTTATAGAAGTTTATTCCTTTATCTGCATTGTGGTAATCAAGATAAATATTAGCAGAAATGGTTATATTAGTTCCTTCTAAGTAGGACGGAAATGAGTAAATACGCTGGGCTAAAGTGATAGTCAAATCCTTTATAAAGCGGGTCGCTATGTGAAACAATTGAATTAAATTTGCTTTGCATGACCATGAGAAAAACAAAAGAGAGATGAAATGAAAGCTGGTCTTCTGTTTGAGAAAAGGTTAAGAAGTTTAAAGTTGAAATTTATAACAAGGAATATCTCGGAAATAGTTAACTGTGCAAAAACTTTATATGACATAAATTCTGTGTTTTAATGAGATTACATTTTTTATGTAGTAAGTTTTGTCTATCTCTTATAGTTTACCAATTATGCAAAATCCATTCAAGATGGAATGATAACTGGGTTTGAACTTGCAAGAATATAAATATAAAGTGTTATATTTAATACACTACAAGAAGATTAGTTTCTGAAGATGGAGGAAATGGACTTACAGCTATAATTACAATCACTGATACTAAGAAACATTACCCAAATATTGAAAAACCATATACTTGGAATTTTAAAAAAGCTAATTGGTCTAACTATAGAAAAATTATAGAACACAAAGTGCAAGGCTTAGATTTATGAAAGAATATTTGTCAAGAGGTTAAGGAATTTTATGATATAATGTTAAAATCTGCAAATAAACACATCCCTCGAGGTAAACCTAAAAAATATAAACCTTTTTGGAGCAAGAAATTGGAAATATTAAAGGCTGAAAGAATGTAGCTCAAAACACTAAAAACAAGGAAGATGTAATAGAATGGAGAAAAAAAGATGCTACCTATTGAAGAGAATTGATTGTATCCAAACAACAATGTTATGATAATTTTTTATCAGGGCTGGATTACAAAATTAACAGCAGTATATAAATATATTAACAATGTAAGTGGAAAGTACACCAATAGAAACAAAAGCATATGTATTAAAAAAGGCAACAAAAATATATAAAACAGCTATAGCTAATGAATTTAATCAACATTATAAGAATGTTAATATACTCGGAAAACATTTGATAAAACATAACAGAACATTAAAGAAATCCAATGTGATAGAAATAGAAAAAATACATACAGTACCTCTTGATTCCAAGTTCCATTTGGAAGAATTAGAACAGGCAGTGAGGACACTAAAAAACAAAAAACAACCAAGACCTGATCTTATACATCCAGAGTATATTAAAAATCTTGGAATAAAAGCTAAAAAGACGTTATTAGAAATTATTAATAAAATATGGTACGAACAAGAGAATATGCCATCAAACTGGTGCAAAGCACTAGTACTCCCAATTCTGAAACCAGGAAAACCTATAAATGAAACAAAAAGTTATAGACTCATATCTTTTTCTTCAATTCTGGCAAAAATAGCTCACAAAATGGTTGTCAATAGAAATGTACTATCTAAAAACAAGCAACATATTAGCAGATAAACAGGCTGGATTAAGAAAACAATACTCAACTGTTCACTTAGTATCTAGATTAATAGAAGAATAAAAGTAAACTAGCTAACAATATGTCAGTAGCAGCAGTATTTATAGATTTTCAAATAGCATTTGATCTGGTATGGAAAGAGATGTTAATTAAAAAACTAATGCCCAGGAAATATAATTAGATGGTATACAAAATGTTTACATTAAAGATGGACTGCAGTTAAATGGAAGAATACATTATCCAAATTCAGTGCAGTATCCAGTCCTATGCTATTTAATATATATATATATATATATATATATATATATATATATATATATATATATATATATATATATATATATATATATATATAAAATGTGTTACTTAAATTAACTAATTGGACAAAATTAAATAATATGTCTATTAATGTTGCAAAAACTAAATATCAAGTCTACACTATGAAACAATTTGATGACAGGGAGAAAAAATTTAAACTGGAAATTAATGGAAAACAAATAGAATATTTCAAAAATAAAAGAATTTGAGTCGGTTTTTGTAACACAAACATCACTTATTTTTACTTACTGGGGACCGGTTTCGGGTAACAGTTGTTCCCATTTTCAATCCTTAATTCTGACTAAATCTTTCTTCGTTGGCGACAACGATGGGGGTGGTGGTGTATTAATTGTGGAGGCATCTGTTGCTGGATCTATGAACTTCCAGAGGTTGCTGTAAGGTAGCAAATCAAAATTCATGATATGGCTCTTTTTCTTCATGATGTAGATCTTCTCCCAGACATCTAATTCTGTGGTTTTAATAGTTTTATATTTGGTGTGATTTTGTGTCCTGATGTCCAAAAATGATAGGCAACTGCTGATTTTTCTATTTGTTTGTATTTTAGGTTTCTTATGTGTTACTTTAATCTGGTCTCCAAACTTCTCTTTGTCCTCCCGATAATAGAATATTGTCACCCTAATTTGCAAACCTCGTAGCTCCATTTGAGGAAACTTTACAGGAAGGACAAAAAACATTTTAATTTCCCATTTTTAAATAAATGTGAATAATTTTTGCTTTACAGTATACAGTTTATCTTGTAGTCTTAGAAGTGTAATAATTTTTAAAATTACTTGGTGATGCAAGCATTTAAAATTTAAAAAAAATGGAGTTATGAGTTTTTCTATCTCATAGTCTTAAATAAAAGAAGGATTTACGAGGTTTTCTTTCAAGTAAAGGTAACCATTTATAACAATTTTAAATACTTTTTATTAATTCAGTTAAGATAAGTACAAATTAAATTGATACTTTTTTTTTTTAATTAAATATGTAAACTTGTTACTGGAACTTCTTGCACATTCGTCTATAAATAAAGTCAAGTTAACTATATTATAACGTTTCTCATTAGCACTATTTTTTATAATACTAGTGTGGTTATTACAGCGCTATGTTAAATATAATTAATAGCTGAAATGAAATTCTGTAAATAATACTATACCTTCAGTAATACAAAATTCAAATAGAAAATAAAATACTCTTTCACAGCAAGCCAAAAATTTGGATTGTAATGAATTGTGCCATCAGGTGTTCTCAAGTCTCTGTCAGTTCACCTATTTTATTTCCTGGTCTTATTGAAATGTATGTCTGTTTTCCCCATAAGCTCTTAAATAAGGTGGATCCAAATTTCACAACATAGGGTCATGGAGTCATTTGAGGTTCTGTCGCAGCATTTATGTTCCTATTTCACAGCCATCACTGTACAAAATCAGTTTTACATTATGTTGGAAAAGTCATGTGAAGTAATCCCACCCTCAACTTCATGCCATAAATAACAATACCCATGTTTGTTCTTTAATAAGCTCTTGTCAGTTGTTATTGTGCATAAAATGCATTGGTACATTGCGATTGTTAATACCTCTTCAAATAGAAAGAAAAACTTTAAAATTTCATTGCAATATTTTAATAGTATTACAGTTAAAAGTTTTCATAATCTCATATCTTTATTACAGCTTTGTTATTAAATATTAACATTCCCAAACATAACATTACGTTATGCTATTGGATTACCTTTAAAATTGGGTACTAAGTATCATAGAAGATCCTTTGCATTGGAAAGGATGCTGTGTTAAAGGAAAGTAGTTATTATCCATTTGTATTTCTAATAAACTTCATTCTTCTTTATCCATTTTAGATGCAGGCAAAGGACACTACTGTGATGATCTAGGGGTAATAGACTTCTGCCCCTCCGAATCAATTTCTGTACTTTATATTCCAGAAGAGGAGCTCATCTGTGATGTTTATGAATATAAACTTAATAAATTTACAGAGGTATGGAAATTTTCATTGACATATATGGTGCATTTGGTTGGGTCCTGGATTTTGTAGCAAGTTTAAGGGTTCAATTCCAGATTAGTTCAAAAGTAGTCAGGTGTGCTTAAATTTGACATTCCCATCCATAATCCTGATGTACAGAGTTACCACAAAATAAATAGACAACTTCAACTGCCTGTAAAACAAAAACTATTAGAGATAGCAACCTGATTATTTTGGAGGTATGTTGAGAAACTCTCAAAGTTTCGTTTGTTACTATTGGTAACGCTGTAGTGTTTTGTTTGTTGTTGCAGAAGCTGAAATGGCGGAAAATCCTGTGGAAAAGGCATATTGCGTGTTGGAATTTGCTAGAACGCAATCAGCAACTGTTGTCCAACGACATTTTAGAACACGTTACCACAAAACGCCACTGACTAGACAGTCAATCTACGACTGGTATAGAAAATTCGAGACAACGGGATGTTTGTGCAAAGGGAAGAGCTCGGGAAGATCAAGAGTTTCGGAAGAAAACGTCGAACGTGTTCGTTCTGCCTACATAAGAAGCCCACAGAAATCGACATCTAGGGCAAGCATGCAATTACAAATTCCACAGCAAACTGTATGGAAAATCTTGCTGAAGCGACTGCACATGATGCCTTACAGATTACAGATGTTGCAGTTTCTGAGTGAAGAAGATAAGGTCATACGGCGTGACTTTTGCATCGACATGTTGCGACATGATGAAGATGATGCTGGTTTTTGTGAGCGCATCATTTCATTTTTGTGGTAACGTGTTCTAAAATGTCGGACAACAGTTGCTGATTGCGTTCTAGCAAATTCCAACACGCAATATGCCTTTTCCACAGGATTTTCCGCCATTTCAGCTTCTGAAACAACAAACAAAACACTACAGCATTACCAAAAGTAACAAACGAAACTTTGAGAGTTTCTCAACATACCTGCAAAATAATTAGGTTGCTATCTCTAATAGTTTTTGTTTTACAGGCAGTTGAAGTTGTCTATTTCTTTTGTAGTAACCCTGTATTTATTGCCCTTTGCCATAGGGAAATTACATTTAAAAAAAAAGCTGATACTCCATTCATGACTTTCTCTATATCGCTGTAACAAATTATTGTTAAAAAGATATCCTTCTATCTACTTTATGAAAAACAAGATAAACATTAGCAGAAATTGTCTTAATTACTTGTTCCTTGTGAGTAGAAGGTAAACAAGGGAATACACTAGGCTAAAACGATAGTCAAATCTTTTAAAAGCTGCTTGCCATGTTGAAATATGTATCTATGCAGGGCAAGGAGTTTACAACTTTCCGTATGAGAAAAGTTTAAGTATTTTAAATCTGAAACAAATAACAAGGAATATCTCAGAAATGGTCAATTCCATGAAAAAAAAAAAAATATTTGACATAAATTGTGTGTTTTAAAGTGATCTACATTTTTTGTGCAGTAAGTTTTTGTCTATCTCTCACAGTTTTCTAGCTATTCATTCAGAATAAAGAGGTCTGTACGAGGCTATTCTCAGAAAATTCAAAATATGCATTTTATTTGCTATATAAATATCTTTAATAAGTATTTTAATAAAATTTTTGGCGCCATTTTTGAGAAAATAAAAATTTTCAAAATTTTTCCCACATGAAGGACAGTTTGGGGGGGGGGGGATTTTTCTAAACATCATTGTGTCACATCCTTGGAAGATGCTAAACTTAAATACAAAGTTTGGTATTTTCATTTTTGAGTTCTCATGTTCACAGACACACTGATATTCCAGAAATGCTTTTTTTGGATACAGGGTCCCTAAAATGTGTATTTCCTGTGAAATCTCGGTATCAAATTTTTGGGTGGAATGCACTACTTTCTCTATACACTATGTACATAGTACAAGTAGAGAAAGTAAAAAAGAGACAGACAACTTGTTCATCCAGAACGTTGACCATTTTAACTTATTGCACCATTCCTACTGTCTTGTGTACCTGCTTCTGATGGGCCAAAGTGCTGAATGGAATCTATGAATTCATGAGAATATTGGTGTGAAGTAGTCTATAATTTAATGTCACCTTATATACACAACTTCCACTTGTTATTACTTTCTCTACACGTACTATGTACATAGTGTATAGAGAAGGTATTGCATTCCACCCAAAAATTTTACACCGAGATTACACCGGAAATACATGTTTTGGGTTCCCCTGAATCCAAAAAAAAGCATTTTTACAAAAAGGTCTATGTGTGTGTGTGTCTGTGGACAGCATAGCTCAAAAATGAAAAACCCGTTGAATACCAAACTTGGTATTCAAGTTTGGTATTTTCCAAAGATGTAACACCAAGATTTTCAAGAAAATCCCCCCACCCCCAACTACCCTTTATGTGGAACCTTTTTCGAAAATTTTGAGTTTCTCAAAAATGACTCTAATGATTTTAATTAAAATTTCTTATATTTAAGATATTTGCATGCCAAATAAAATGTATATCTTGAATTTTCTAGGAATAGTCTTTGAAGACTACTTTATTCTGGATGAATTTTACAGAATTTAGCATAACTGCTAAACTGTAAGAGACAGACAAAAACTTACCACACTAAAAATATAGAGCACATTAAAACACACAATTTATGTTATATATATATATATTTTTTTTTCGTAGAGTTGATCGTTTTTGAGATGCTCCTTGTTTTTGGTTTCAGCTTTAAACTACTTATAATTTACTTATACAGGAACTTGTCAACTCCTGTCCATACAAACAAAGGAACTTCAGTCACATAGCAACCAGCTTTTGATTATTACTTTAACATGTGGTACTCCCTTATTTTGTTTCTACTTACAAGGAGCAAGTAATAAGACTATTTCTGCTAATTCTTTCTCGATTAACATGAAGTAAATAGAAGCATAAGCTTTTTAACAATAATTTGTTGCAGAGATGTAGAGAAAGTCATGTGAATGGAACACATCAGATTTTTACTTTCTCTATAGGCACTATGTACATAGTGTATAGAGAATGTATTGCACTCCACCAAAAAATTTGATACCGAGATTTCACCGGAAATATATGTTTTAGGGTCCCCTTTATCTAAAAAAAGCATTTTCGGTAAAAGGTCTGTGTATGTGTGTGTGTGTGTGTGTGTGTCCAGTAGTCTGTGAACACGATAACTCAAAAATGAAAAATAGGTAAAATACCAAACTTGGTATTTAAGTTTAGTATCTTCCAGGGATGCGACACAAAGATTTTGAGAAAAATTCCCCCACCCCCAACTACCCTACATGGAATTTTTATCGAAAATTTTGATTTTCTCAAAAATGGCTCTAACGATTTTGATTAAAATTTTGTATAATAAAGATATTTACTTGACAAATAAAATGTATATTTTGAATTTTCTGGGAATAGCCTCTGAAGAGTAGTTTATTCTGGATGAATTTTACTAAATTTTGAATAACTGCTAAACCGTAAGAGATGGACAAAAACTTACTACACAAAAAAGGTAGAGCACGTTAAAACACACAATTTATGTTATATACATTGTTTTCGTTGAGTTCGTCGTTTTTGTGACATTCCTTATTTTTTGTTTCTGCTATGAAAAACTTATATATTTCTCATACAGCAATTTGTCAACTGCTCTCCATACAAACAAAGGAACTTCAGTGACATAGCAACCAGCTTTTGATTATCACTTTAACCCATGGTACTCCCTTATTTCACCTCTACTTACAAGGAAGCAAGTAATATGGCTATTTCTGCTAATGTTTTACTGATTAGTATGAAGTAAATAGAAATATAAGCTTTTTAAGAATTATTTGTTGCAGGGATATAGAGAAAGTCATGTGAATGGTACACATCAGATTTATTTTTTTAACAAACTAGTTTTGGGAGAACTCAATATACGTGTTGTGCTGTCTGTGCCTCCCTGATGATCCATAATTAACATACATAACCTGACTATAGTTGGTGCATCCAGGTTCATTAAATGCTTTTCTTCCCATACTGTTAGCTCTGTAACATTTAGTAATGTTTTAATCATTTCATATTTCTTGGTTTTAATTTATAAATTCAGACGTGTTCCATTCACATGATTCTCTACATCTCTGTAACAAATTATGATTAATAAGTTTATTCTACTATCTATTTAATGCTAAACTTTAACAGAAATGGCCTTATTATTAGTTCCTTTAAAAGTAGAAGGGAAATAAGAGAATACATTAGGCTAAACTGACAGTCAAATGTTTTAAAATGTGGTTGCTATGGGATTGAAATCTACTTCTTTGCGTGGCCAAGCATTGCCAAGTTCCCATATGAGAAAAGTTTAAGTATTTTAAAACTGAAATCAATAACAAGGAATATCTCAAAAATGGCCAACTCCATGAAAAAAATTATATGGGATAAATTGTATGTTTTATCATGGTCTACACTTTTTGTGTAGAAAGGTTTTGCCTATCTCTTATGGTTTACCAGTTATGCAAAATTCAATAAAAATCATCCACAGTAAATAGGTCTTTAGAGGCTATTCCCAGAAAATTCAAGATATAAATCTTATTTGTCATGTAAATATCTTAGACATCATTTTAATCAAAATCATTAGAGCCATTTTTGAGAAAATAGAAATTTTTGAAATTTTTTCCATGTAAGTGGCAGTTTGAGGTAAGGTGATTTTCTTGAAAATCTTCATGTCATATCCATGGAAGATACCAAACTTAAATACCAAGTTTGGTATTTAACGGTCTTTTCATTTTTTAGCTATGCTGTACATGCCCAAAAAATTGTATTTCTGGTGAAATCTCGATATCAAATTTTTGGGTGCAATACAATATCTTCTCTATCCACTATGTACATAGTAAGTGTAGAGAAAGTAAAAATATGCTTCAATGGACAATTTTGTAACATTTATTTTTATTTACTTTTTTATTTCTTTCATTGTTTCTGATGTGTTCTTTTTTCCAGCTTTTCAAATTTCTTATGACTTTGTCTGCCTAAATCAGCTGGAACTAATACCTACACACAATTTATTCAGCTCTAAGATTTTTGTTTTTTTTTTTTTTTGTTTAGACAAAAAAATCCTGTCTACTGTACTTATTTTGTGGCCTAATGTACTTATGTTTATTGAACATTTGTTCCAAATTGTTATCTACCAATGTATTATTACTACATGAACTTGGCATTTTTTTGCTGTCATGTATATTGTCTATAACTGCTTTATATCTCTGAATCAGCTCATTTGTATGGACACTAAACCATTGAAAACGACCTTATTTATTATGTTAAATTCCTTTGCATATTCAATATTAGTAAAAGGGATGTTCACTATCATGTGTGCTTGGCTGTTGAATACAGGAATCATTTGAGGACAAATATTATAACGTGGAACTTTTGGCATTCTATTAATAACAAAGCATAGTGTGTTCTCCTCTGTGATGATTTTTATCAGTCTAGAAAGAGAAGGTGATCATTTTTTTCCATTTCTAGATTTAATTGAATATATCTTGTAGGTTGAGTTGCCCTCATTGGCTACAATGAATATGGTGGCTTGAGGGACCAAATGAAAAAATCTGATGTGTACCATTCACATGACTTTCTATATCCCTACAATAAATTATTCTTAAAAAGCTTATACTTCTATTTACTTTATGCTAATCAAAAAAAATTAGCAGAAATAGTCTTATTACTTGCTTCCTTGTAAGTAGGAGTGAAATAAGGGAGTACCATAGGTTAAAGCGATAGTCAAAAGCTGGTTGCTATGTCACTGAAGTACCTTTGTTTGTATGGAGAGCTGTTGACAAATTGCTGTATGAGAAATATATAAGTTTTTCATAGCAGAAACAAAAAATAAGGAGTGTCGCAAAAACGACGAACTCAACGAAAACAATGTATATAACATAAATTGTGTGTTTTAACATGCCCTACATTTTTTGTGTTGTAAGTTTTTGTCCATCTCTTACCGTTTAACAGTTATGCAAAATGCCGCAAAATTCATTGACAATAAAGTAGTCTTCAGAGGCTATTCCCAGAAAATTCAAGATATACATAATATATATAATATATTAAAATATATTATCTTTATTATAGGGTATTTTAATCAAAATTGTTAGAGCTACTTTTAAAAAAATCAAAATTTTCGAAAAAAGTTCCATGTAAAGGGCAGTTTGGAGTGAGGGAATTTTTCTTGAAATTTTTGTGTCGCACGCGTGCACACACACACTCTCTCACTCTCACTTTTCTGAAAATGCTTTTTTGGTTACAGGGGACCCTAAAACATATATTTCCGGTGAAATCTCGGTATCAAATATTTGCGTGGAGTGCAGTACCTTCTCTATACACTATGTACATAGTATGTGTAGAGAAAGTAAAAATAGCCAAAAGAACTTCAAACAATTAATCACAATATGATAGGGTTGATAATGGTTCTGGTGGTAAATTTTGTGTTTTAGTGAGATCGCAGCATCAAATTTTTTAGATTGAATGCACTTCTCACTTTAATGTGAATAAGGTGTGGAAAAACTGAAAAAGCCTTGCATAATATTTTTGATTCTTTGTAACTAAGGGAGTAATGGTGCACATTACCATTTTTGTTCATATATAGAAAACAAACTAAACCATTTAGGCAGCAAAGACATTAAAAACTGCATGTTTATTGGTTACATTGTTTCAGCTACAGCTAAGACGTCCAGTGCTTGTCACAATCAGAAACATTGTAACTGCTGAAAAGTTCTCAAAACTTCAGGACACTTGTTTGGACCAAAGTCTGGTTTTGTACCCTATAGGGAACCACTCTGAGTTATGTAGATTCCTGTTGCAGATGGTAAGGAATATAGGCTAAGTGGTGTATAAGTAAACTAAAAAATCTGATGTGTTCCATTCACATAACTTACTCTACATCTCTACAACAAATTAGTTTTAAAAAGCTCATGCTTCTATTTACTTCATGCTAATCGACAAAAAATTAGCAGAAATAGTCTTATTACTTGCTTCCTTGTAAGTAGAAGGGAAATAAGGGAGTAGCATAGGTTAAAGCGATAGTCAAAAGCTGGTTGCTATGTGACTGAAGTTCCTTTGTTTGTATGGACAGGAGTTGACAAATTTCTGTTTGAGAAAAGTTAAGTTTTTCGAGCCTGAAAACAAAAACAAGGAATATCTCAAAAACGATCAACTCCACAAAAAAAAATGTGTACAACATAAATTGTGTGTTTTAATGCGCTCTACATTTTTTGTGTGGACAGTTTTTGTCTATCTTTTACAGTTTAGCAGTTATGCAAAATTCCGTAAAATTCACTCAGAGGTTATTCCCAGAAAATTCAAAATATACATTTTATTTATCAGGTAAATATCTTTAATATTTTAATCAAAAGAGCCATTTTTTAGAAAATCAAAATTTTTGTAAACTTTTCCATGTAAAGGGTAGTTTTGGGTGGGGGGATTTTTCTCAAAATCTTTGTTTCGCACCCCTAGAACTTATATACCAAGATTGGTATTTTAGCGACTTTTCGTTTTTGAGTTATCATGTTCACAGACACACGGACACACAGATCTTTTTCTGAAAATACTTTTTTGGGATACAGGGGACCCTAAAACATATATTTCCGGTTAAATCTCGGTATGAAATTTGTTGGTGGAGTGCAATACCTTCTCTATAAACTATGTACGTATTACGTGTAGAGAAAGTAAAAGTTGTATTTCACTAGTGAACACATAGCATGGTAGACACTATCACATTGTCATTTTCAGGTCCTGTTTCCAAAATCAGTAATGAAGATACTTTGCTTGCTAATATATAAATATATTTATATGTAATTGGTTTTATTTATATATTTTACAAGGGCAACCCTTCCATACGGGATAAAAGGGCTAGGCCTGGGATCTCCCTAAAATTCTGCAAAATAATTTAACATAATTATCCTTTATTTACAAAAAATTGAAATTGAATAGATACAACTTATTTAAATAAATTGCAGTTTCTTAACTCTTTTAGTGCCAGTCGCGATCTAATCGTGATCTGAAAATTCTAAAATTCATACATTTTAGTTCTTTCCAGCAGGAAATTCTGGTTTTTTCTACGTCAGAGCCATAGAGAAAGGTTTTTTGGAGCGTTTTAGGAATTTGTCTTTACTCCAAAGCACCAAATTAGCTCCAAATTTAATTTCTCTGGCCGGTGCTTGTTTATCCTGCTTGAAACATGGCACTGTCTAGCCAAAAGTTACGAACCAAAGAGAAAATAAGAGCTTCTGTTCACGATGTATTAGAAGAAAGCGAGTGATTTTGAATTATTAGACCTTGTTGAAAGAGTTTCTGACATTGACATAAGAGAGGGAGATAAATATATTTTAGCTTCAGCAATGAAAATGGTCTGATAACAACGGACCTCATATGCATGCAAATAATCGGTGTACTTATCAAAATGGCTTTACGGAGGTGTAAGCAGACGATGAATACAATATGAATCAACATTCAACTATGCAATAACATAAGTGTTAAATTTTTCAGTTTTCTACGTTACATTTGTATTCCTGTTGCTATATACCATTTTCATTAATAGTGGAAACATGCTTATGTGTGAGAGTTCTTGATGCTGTTTTAGTAAAGAAATATCTATACTTTCATTTAATTAGCCTGAATTGTCTGTGTAGTAAGCTTTTGTATGCCTAATTATTGATTATATTGGCATTTTTAACTTTTTTTTTCCAGTGTTTTAAAAATATCAAAGAGGTTTCCCATCCATATAATGCATTTTATATAGTAGACAAAGGATTTAATAAAAATGAAAAAAAGATTCAGCTAAGTCATTTTGTATACTCATTTTATTACAAGGGCTGTCCAGAAAGTAACCTCCGTTTGGAAATAAAAATAAAACCATTTGAGATATAACAATTTTATTATTATATATGAAAAATACAACATTTTTTTCTGTTTTTCTACATATTCTCCAAAGAAATTCAAGCACTTGTCATACCTTTTAACAGTCTTTGAAATACTCTCTGCATAAAACTCTGCCGCCTGTACGTAGCCAAACCGTTACGGCTTGATGAAGCTCTTCGTCATTGCCGAAATGCTGAGATGCAAGCCTGTTTCATGTATGGGAACAGATGAAAATCACTGGGAGCTAAGTCCGGGCTGAAACTGGCCAAAAGTTCATTTGTTCTTCGAACTCTGTGCGGGCGAGCATTGTCATACAGAAACACAACACCAGATGACAGAAGACCACGACGCTTCTTTTGGATTGCCCTTCTTATTCTTTTCGTTTCACAGTAGGCTTCAGAATTGACAGTCCTGCCACGTACCATACATTCAACAAGTAAGATGCCCTTAGCATCCCAGAAAACCATAGCCATGCCTTTCCTCACAGACAAAGTTTGACGGGCTTTCTTTGACTTGCTTGGAGAAGCAGTATGTCCCCATTGCATTGACTGCCGTTTTGTCTCTATATTCACGTAGGCCACCCAAGTTTCATCGCCAGTAACAATTTTGTTCAAAAATGCTTTTCCTTCAGTGGCATACCGAGAAAGAAATTCGATGGCAGAACTCATTCTTTTCGTTTTGTGGTCATCAGTCAGCAGTTTTGGTACCCAACGAGCACAAAACTTGCGATAGCCTAGATGTTTGGTCACTATCTCTTGCAAAAGAATCCGAGAAATTTCAGGAAAATGATCGGAAAGTTCCATTATCGTGAACCGACGGTTCTCACGAACTTTTCCATCCACTTTGACCACCAGGTCATCATTGACAGAGTAGGCCTACCACTCCTGTATTCTTCATGAATGTTAGTTCTTCCATTTTTAAAAAATCGTACCCATTGACGGACAACACCTTCACTCATAATGTTAGGACCACATACTGCACACAATTCACGATGAATTTCGGCTGCTGAGTGATGTTTTGCCAAAAGAAATCTTATAACACCGTGCACCTCACACTTGGCGTGATTTTCTATTGCGGCGCTCATGTTTTGAGGTTATATCTCTCAAACGCACGACAGTACAATGCTCTTCCTTAGACAGCTAGAAGCATACTGACCACTGTGCACACTGATGTGTAGAAAACGGTGCTACCCCCCACCACTTCCTGCGCTACGCACAAACAGCGGTTTCTTTCTGGATCGGCCCTTGTACTAATAATTTAAAACCTTGCATTCTCCTCTAAAATTGCTTGGCACTTTTCAGACAGAATTTTGCTATTCGGGCCGGCACTAAAAGGGTTAAATGTATGTAAGGAGTGCAGTAAAGATAAAGTATAGTTTAAGGGAGATTATAGATATATCACTTATGGTTTCTTGTGCCTGACTGGTTTCAAGAGCTATTTTCTCACATCATTAGAAGAGCTCTTCTGAAGATGAAAAAGTCCGGTTCAATTAGTAAATATATCATTTAAACTTCATTGAGGTATAGGCTAGGCTGTCTTACAAGGACTTTTTTGTCTTCCCATAAGAGGGGGTTGCCTTATTCTGTTTATTTTGGTGTTGTGGTGGACTGGCCCTAGTATCTCTTTTTCTCACTTTCTTGGAGATGTACTATATACAGGGTTATTCAAAAAGAAAGAACAGATTTCAAACATTTATTGCTTCCATCTACAAAAGATAGAAACATGATTCCAATGTTCATGGAGAAAGAAAAGTGTACACTTTTATAATATGCATTCAATATGAACACCATGTGTTACACGACATATGTCAAAGTGGTGGCTCATTTCTTGCCACACACAAATCAGCTGGTCTCCAGTTATCAAATTCACAGCTTCAACAATTTGATGTCATAGATCTTCAGGTGTCAGACATAGGAGGGGTAAAAACACAATCTTTTACATAACTCCATAGATAAAAATCACACGGATTGAGACCTGGGAGGCCACTGGCGATAAAGTTGATCTTCTGCTCCTCCTCTTCCAATCCTACGTCCTGGAAATGTGTTATTCAAGTAATGTCGGACGTGGTAAGAGAAATGAAGTGGGGCACCATCTTGCATGAAGATGAAGTCATCTGAATCTTCTTCAACTTAGGGAAACCAGTTTTCAAGCTTGTCTAGGTAGGTTAGTCATGTCACAGTTTTCTCCATGAAGAAGAAAGGCCCGTAAACGTTGGTTACAGGTATTGCATGCATGGAAGACGTTCACCTTTGGTGAATCTCTGTCATATTGAATAACTATCCTAGGATTTTCACTTACCCAAATTCGAACGTTTATGGCAATTAACTTTACCAGAAAGATGAAAAGTGCATTCATCGGCAAAAATTAATCGTTGAGCAAAATTGTCTTCTAACATGTCAATGCACAATTCGTACCTTTTGTTGTGGTCATCAGGTTGCAATGCTTGTAATAACTGCAATTTCTATGGCTTCAGGTGCAAATGATGTTTTAGAACTCACCATACTGTTGGTTGAGGAATGTTAAGTTCCATGCTTGCTGGTGATGTGGATTTGCATCCGATGTGCGAGGATGTCCCGTGCTTTTCCTTTTGCAGATGCAACCATCTTCTATGAATTTTCGAAGCCACTCGTAAATTTGCTTATAATGCAGCAGCTGTTAATTAAATTGACGGTCAAATGCTTGTTGAACTGCAGCCATGGACTCTAGTTTGGCTAATTGTAGCACACAAAATGATTTCTCTTCTGGTGTCGCTGCCATTTCACCACAGACATACAACAAACAACATCGCCAATGTGGCTGTGATTGGAACTTCTACTTGCTATTTCAATTATAAAGTTTTCTCTCTCTATGTACATTGGAATCATGTTTCTATCTTTTGTAGTTTGGAAGCAATAAATGTTTGAAATCTGTTCTTTCTTTTTGAATAACTCTGTATTTGACTTATGTTCACTATAATGGAAAGACAAAAGAAAATTCGTACAAGAAAAATGCACCTTGCTAATCGAGATAATCATAGCAGAATGTTCTTACTACTTAGTTCCTTACAAGTAGAAGGAAAATAAGGGAATACACTAGATTAAACCGATAGTAGTAAAATGTTTTAAAAGCTGTGGTTATTCGACTGTCATTGCAAATGGCTTAAGAGCTTGGCCAGCAGTAGAACAAAAGAAAAGCAGACACTTCCTATCTGAGAAAAGTACTCACAACTGAAACCTAAAACAAGGAATATCTCGGAAACGGTTACTTCCACAACAAAAATGTAAAGGACATAAATTGTGTGTTTTGATCAGATCAACATTTTCTGTGTAGTAAGTTTTTGTCTATCTCTTACCTTTTAGCAGTTAAGCAAAATTTAGCAAAATTCATTAAGAATAAAGAGCTCTTCAGAGGCTATTCCCAGAAAATTCAAGATATACATTTTATTTGGTACGTAAATATCTTTAATATACAGGATTTCAATCAAAATTGTTAAGAGGCATTTTTTAGAAAATCAAACTTTTCGAAAGATTTTCCATGTAAAGCGTAGTTGGGTGTGGGGGGATTATCTTGAAAATCGTGTCGCATCCTTGGAAGATACCAAACCTAAATACCAAGTTTAGTATTTAACGGTATTTTCGTTTTTGAGCTATGCTGTCCATAGACACACACACATACACATGGAACTTTTTGTATTCAGGGGGACCTAAAACATGTATTTCCGGTGAAATCTCAGTATCGAATTTTTGGGTGGAATAGAATATTTCCTCTATACACTATGTACATAGTACGTATAGAGAAAGTAAAAAGAAGAAAAAAAAAAATTGGGGTTGCTTACTTTTATTTTCTATACACAAGCTACAGACTATATAATTATAATTGTTAACATTACCCTATAAATCTGATTTACAAATTCTCATGTGCTCCATTCACATGACTTTCTCTACATTTCTGTAACAAATTATTGGTAGTAAGTTATTTCTTCTATCAATTTAATGCTAAAACATAAGATCTATATTTACAAATTATAGTTGAAACATCTTTGCAACAATAGATAAGAACTGACGGGCGACAATGAGCAGTTCAGTACTTGCGGCCGGGATTTGTGTATCATTCTGTAGAATCTTACTTACTCCTGTTTATTCAATTTTTTTAATCAATTGATCATTTTTCGTTAAAATTACATACAGTGCACCTTCTTTGGTTAAATCAAACCCAAGCACCATACATTAATCATAATACAGAATAAGTCCACAAATCTGATAAACCATGTGCATTGTTATTTGAGCTACAGACACTGGGAGATTTAAGTAAAAATCTTATGTGTTACACTCACATGACTTTCTCTAGCTGTTCTACAAACTTCTTACATAAGATTATTCTTCTTTCTGCACCTTGCTAATCGAGGTACTCATTAGCACAATGTTCTTATTACTTAGTTCCGTATAAGTAGGCAGAAAATAAGGGAATACCCTAGGCTAAACCAATAGTCAAATGTTTTAAAAGCTATCGTTATGCAATTGTCATTACAAATCGCTTCTTTTCTTGACCGGAGTAGAACAAAAGAAAAACGGACACTCCCGTCTGAGAAAAGTATAAGTACTTCACGACTAAAACTAATAAGAATGAATACCTCGAAAACGGTAAGCTCCACGAGAAAAATGTATATCATATAACTTGTGTATTTTAACAAGACCTAAATGTTTTGAGAAGTAAGTTTTTGTCTATCTCTTATGGTTTATTAGTTATGCCAAATTAAGCAAAATTCAACCAGAATGAACAGGTCTTCAGAAGCTATTCCCAGAAAAATCAATATATACATTTTATTTGTTAGGTAAATATCTTTAATATATGATATTTTAATCAAAATCGTTGGAGCCATTTTTAAGAAAATCAAAATTTCGAAAAAAGTTCCATGTAAAGGGAAGTTGGGGGTGGGGGGATTTTCTTGAAAATGTTTGTGTCGCATCCTTGGAAGATACCAAACTTAAATACCAAGTTTGGTATTTTAACTAGTTTTCGTTTTTGAGCTATCGTGTTCACAGACACACGGACCTTTTTCTGAAAATACTTTTTTTTTTATACAGGGGTTCCTAAAACATGTATTTCCGGTGAAATCTCGGTATCGAATTTTTGGGTGGAATACAATACTTCTCTATCCCTATGTACATTGTACATATGGGGCTAGAGAAAGTAATAAAAATAAAAATCTGATGTGTACCATTCACATGACTTTCTCTATATCCCTGCAACAAATTATTCTTAAAAAGCTTACACTTCTATTTACTTTATGCTAATCAGAAAAAATGAGCAGAAATAGTCTTATTACTTGCTTCCTTGTAAGTAGAAGCGAAATAAGGGACTACCATAGGTTAAAATGATAGTAAAAAGCTGGTTTCTATGTCAATGAAGTTCCATTGTTTATATGGATAGGAGTTGACAAGTTCCTATATGAGAGAAGTATAAGTTTTTCATAGCAGAAACCAAAAATAATGAATGTCTCAAAAACGACGAACTCACGTATAACATAACTGGTTTGTTTTAACGTGCTCTACATTTTTTGTGTGTTAAGTTTTTGTCCATCTCTTACGGTTCTGCAGTTATTCAAAATTCAGTAAAATTCATCCAGAATAAACTACTCTTCAGAGGCTATTTCCAGAAAATTCAAGATGTACATTTTATTTGTCAGGTAAATATTTTTAATATACAAAATTTTAATCAAAATCATTAGGGCCATTTTTGAGAAAATCAAAATTTTCGAAAAAAGTTCCATGTAAAGGGTGGTTGGGGGTGGGGGATTTTTCTCAAAATCTTCTTGTCGCATCCCTGGAAGATACTAAACTTAAATACCAAGTTTGGTATTTTACCAACTTTTCGTTTTTGAGTTATCGTGTTCACAGACACATGGACACACACACTTACACACACACAGACCTTATTGTGAAAATGCTTTTTTTGGATATTGGGGACCCTGAAATATATATTTCCGGTGAAATCTCGGTATCAAATTTTTGGGTGGAGTGGAATACCTTCTCTGTACACTATGTAGATAGTGCATATAGAGAAAGTAAAAATCTGATGTGTACCATTCACATGGCTTTCTCTATATCCCTGCACCAAATTATTTTTAAAAAGCTTATACTTCTGTTAACTTCATGCTAATCAGTAAAACATTAGCAGAAATAGCCATATTACTTGCTTCCTTGTAAGTAGAGGTGAAATAAGGGAGTACCATAATTTAAAGTGATAGTCAAAAGCTGGTTGCTATGTCACTGAAGTTCCTTTGTTTGTATGGACAGCACTTGACAAATTCCTGTATGAGAAATGTATTAAGTTTTTCATGGCAGAAACCAAAAATAAGGAATGTCTCAAAAACGACGAACTCCACGATAAAATGTTTATAACATAAATTGTGTGTTTTAACATGCTCTACATTTTTTGGGTAGTAAATTTTTGTCCATCTCTTACGGTTTAGAAGTTATTCAAAATTTAGTAAAATTCATCCAGAATAAACTACTCTTCAGAGGCTATTCCCAGAAAATTCAAGATATACATTTTATTTGTTAGGTAAATATCTTTAATATTCGAAATTTTAATAAAAATCGTTAGAGCCATTTTTGAGAAAATCAAAATTTTCGAAAAAAGTTCTATGTAAAGGGTAGTTGGGGGTGGGTGTTTTTTTTTCTCAAAATCTTCGTGTTGCATCCCTGGAAGATACTTAACTTAAATACCAAGTTTGGTATTTTACCTACTTTTCGTTTTTGAGTTATCGTGTTCACAGACACACGGACCTTTTTCCAAAAATTTTTTTTTTTTAGATAAAGGGGACCCTAAAACATATATTTCCGGTGAAATTTCGGTATCAAATTTTTTGGTGGAGTGCAATACATTCTCTGTACACTATGTACATAGTGCCTATAGAGAAAGTAAAAATGAAGTATTATTTTAGTAAACATTAATAAAACCATTAAGATAAACCTTGTTATAAGTTAAAAACATGGTAAACAATTGATTGCATTTAAAGTAATAAAGAAATGTTTAGGCTTTGCGGTATATCTGAAATAGTTGGTACATGTCCAGTTGCCCAAAATATCGTCTTCTTTTAATATAAAAATAATAGTTGCAACAAATTAATGACCAATTCTATCAACAAACTTCTGGTTTAGCAATGGGTAGTCCATTTTCACCTTTTCTTGCTGATCTTTTCATGAGCTATTTTGAAATACAGGTCACTAAAGCATTCCTCTAATTTTTAAAACTTGGTATAGATATGTAGATGATATATTTGCTATTGTTCCTGATAAATATGTAAATGATGCTCTAAAACTTTTAAATTTACAACATAAGCCTTTAAAATTCACATTAGAAACTGAAAGTGAATGCTATCTCCCTTTCCTGGATTTAAAAATAATAAAAAATGACAAATTGAATTTTGGAATATACAGAAAACAAACTCACACTGATAATTATATAAAAAATATGGCTTTAACCCTTTTTCACATAAATTTGCTGATTTTAATAGTTTAATTTATAGGTTAATTAACTTACCCTTAATAAAGATGAATTCCATAAAGAATATAAACAAATTATTAACACTGCTTTAATTAATGGTTTTAATACTGATTTTATAAATAAAAAATTGAGAAGTTTAAATATCAAAAAGCTATTAAAGATATTTCTACGCTTTAGAAAATAAAAGATAATTACATTTTTAAAAATTTTCCTTATCACCCTTGGGCCAATAAAAAATTCACAAATATTTTCAAAGAGCATGGCATAATATTGGTTCCTCAAAATAAATACACTATAAAAAATTGTTAAGCTTTTCTAAAAAGGATGAAATTTCAAAAAATAAAAAATCTGGCATTTATCAATTAAATTGTTTAAATTGTGACCTTGTTTATATTGGTAAGACTAAACGTCATTTGGAAACCCGAGTAAAAGAACACTTTAGGAATATTAAATACAAACAAATTGATAAATCAGCTGTAGCAGAACATTTTTGGAAATTTAATCATGAAATAAATCCAGATGTTAAATGATTAAAACACTTAAATGGGCCCATAGATTTAATGGTTTGGGAGAAAATATTTATATTAAAGTATAGAAATCATGCAATGAACTTTGATATACCTCCAATTGACTCTCTTACCAAATTTGTTTTGATTCCAGTAGTTAGCAATGCATTAGTACACAATCCACCTAGCAGCAGTAACCATAACAGTGTAAATAAACATCAAAAACCAGACCAAAACTGAGACCAAAAGGAAATTATGTTGATAATGCAATAAAATTATTGCGAAACTAGTCCAAAGCAAGGAATCCAAAAGATAAATGAAGATTTGTTGCAACTATTATTTTTATATTAATATTTGTGTTATTACTTCACTGTTACTAGCTTCTTTTTACATTTATAATGGTCTTCTTTTCCTTAAATGATAGTCATTCCTTGGTTGGCGCTATATCCGCCGAGGAACTAGGAAAGCCAATTTATAATAAATGCATTATAACACAAATTTTTCCCAATTTTCACACAATTTTTACGAATAATAATCATTAGTTATTTCCATATAGGTACAAGAGATATAAGGGAATAGATTAGGTTAATGTAATAGTCAAATCTATTAAAAGCTGGTCGCCAAGTGATGACTTTGACATTCCATTCTCTTTGCATGGTCAGGAGTAACGAATGACGACTTCCCATTTGAGAAAAGCGTTATGGGAAAATTTATACCAATAATGAGAAATAACTCCAAAATACTTAACTCTACAAAAAATGTACTTGTCATACACTCTGTTTTTAATGAGACCTACATATTTGTATAGTATGAGTTTTTATCTATATCTTATGGTTTATCGCTTTTGCTAAAGTTCTTCAGAATGAAGAAGGCTTCAGAGGCTATTCCCAGAAAACTCAATACATACATTTTATTTGCCTTTACATTTCTTTAATATATGGTGGCATTTAATCCAACTGTTAGAGCCATTTTTCAGAAAATTAGTTTCAAAAATGTTCCATATATATGGTAGTGTGGGATGGATGAGGAAGTTTTCCTAAGATGCTGAACTCAAATACTAAGTTTGGTACTTAATCAAATTTTTTGATAGCTATGCTGTTCACAGATGCACACGTGAATCTTATTCTAAAAATGGTTTTTCTGGGATTCAGGATTCACATGTCCTCAAAACATGTATTTTCGATAAAATATGGCATTGAATGTCTGGGTGGAATGCAATACCTTCCCTACCTATTATGTACATTGTACATAATAGAGAAACTAAAAACACAAGCTAAACATAAAAGATGAAGGTTGAATAATTAATGAAATTTTAAACAAAAATATTAAGTGGTATAATACAGGAATATACTTGACTAGATCACAAATAAGTCTACCACAAACTCTTTCATCATTTTAGTTTGTTCTTGGTAATCTGCAATATCGTTTAAAAT
This sequence comes from Hymenopus coronatus, assembly GCA_030762935.1. Classification (NCBI taxonomy): domain Eukaryota; kingdom Metazoa; phylum Arthropoda; class Insecta; order Mantodea; family Hymenopodidae; genus Hymenopus; species Hymenopus coronatus. The sequence goes on along the minus strand of CM060881.1, from coordinate 168,267,258 downwards.
TAAATATGAAGTCCAAAAATAAAAATAAGTTTGTATTGATCATATAAAAAAGAGAGGTTTTATTTATGAAGTTCTTTAATGCCAAGTTTCCAGCATCCCATTTAGGTGTGAAAGACCACTTAATTTTCCTCAATTTTCCTCAGTTATGAAGTTTTATGTGCCATAAATCTAAATGACGTCTTGACTCCCTTCCAAAGGAAGCTATGCTAAGGATTTTTATGTCCAAATATAATCCATGACCTCCGCCAGAAATTGAACCTGTGAATTTGGGAACTAGAGGCTGGTATGTTACCCCAACCATGGAGAACTACTGATATTGCAATTTTTTAAATGTTAACATGATGAGGAGGGAGGGTTATTGCAAACTCCTGGAAACTTCAACTATAAAAAATCTGATGTGTTCCATTCACATGACTTTCTCTATATCTCTGCAAAGTATTATTGTTAATAAGCTTATCTTTTATTTATTTCATGCTAATCGAGAAAAATTAGCAGAAATAGTCTTATTTCTTGCTTTATTGTAAGTAGAAGCGAAATAAGGTTCAAGTGAAAGCCAAAAGCTGGTTGCTAAGTGACTGAAGTTCGTTTGTTTGTATGGACAGGAGTTGACAAATTCCTGTATGAGAAAAGTATAAGTTTTTCAAAGCTGAAACCAAGAAAAAGGAATATCTCAAAAACGATCAACTCCACGAAAAAAATGTATATAACATAAATTGTGTGTTTTAACGTGCTCTACATTTTTTGTGTGTTAAGTTTTTGTCAATCTCTTACGGTTTAGTAGTTATGAAAAATTCATCCAGAATAAAATAGTCTTCAGAGGCTATTCCCAGAAAATTCAAAATATACATTTTATTTGTCAGGTAAATAACTTTAATATACGATATTTTAATCAAAGTCGTTAGAGCCATTTTTTAGAAAATCGAAATTTTCGAAAAAAGTTCCATGTAAAGGGCAGTTTGGGGTGTGGGGATTTTTCTCAAAATCTTCGTGTTGCATTCCTGGAAGAAACTAAACCTAAATACCAAGTTTGGTATTTTACCAACTTTTCGTTTTTGAGTTATCGTGTTCACAGACACACACACACACACACACACACACACACACACACACACACACACACACACACACACACACACACACACATGGTCCTTTTTCTGAAAATACTTTTTTTGGATACACAGGGGACCCTAAAACATATATTTCCGGTGAAATCTCGGTATCGAATTTTTTGGTGGAGTGCAATACATTCTCTTTACACTATGTACATAGTGAGTATAGAGAAAGTAAAAATATTCTTGACCCCTCCAGAACCAATTCTAGATATGCCACCGCAGGTGCAAGAAAATATGGAATAACAGTAATTCTGTTAATGTTAATCTCAATTAGCATGAAGTACACAGATGAATAAGTTATTGTAGCAGTAATCTATTATAGAACAGATGGAGAAATTCACATGAATGGAACAAGATTTTTATAGGAGTGTTTGAGGGTGTACAAAATAATTATTAATGTTTTTACATATGCTATAAACTGATATTTAATGAAAACTCATTGCAGTTTGCTGTATACTTTATATTCAACTGTTACAGGCTTATGTAGAATCAAAATCACCAGTAAATCCTTTCAAAAAACGAAGAGAAATGAGCGATACAGGTACGCCACCACAGCTGAAACTTTTTGCAGTGATCCCAGGTATTGGAGAGAAAAAAGCTCAACTTCTGCTGAGTCACTTCAGATGTCCCCAGGATCTAGCTGCCATTCCAGAACACCAGCTCATTGGGAAATTATTACCAATTGTTGGAGACGCAGCAGCTCAAAAGGTGTATAAATTTATTTATGAAAGAATTAGAGTTCCAAACGAGAAACTTTGAAATATGTACATGTAATTTAAAAACTCAAATTTCAAAATGTCCTATTTTTATAACAAAAGCTGTTCAAAGAAATAAAAACAGAAAAAGAAAAGAATCATTTATTTTTATTGCATCTGCTAATAATGGAGATGTCTTGTACATGAATTTTCAAAAGTTGAATTCAAAAAGCAATAGAAATGTAAAAATAATGTTAATTCACCGTGTGGAATGAAGTAGAAACTCGGACTAGTCTTAACAAGGGAAGCATAAATTAGTCCTCAAGTCTGTGTTTCACATTCTCTATCTGTGATGGTGCTACCAGCTTTGAGATGTCCTGCTCTGATGATCTAATAATGTAGGATGGCAGGTATATCTAACTATTAGTGTGTTTGTGGTAAGTACATTAAAAAATTGTGGCCAACTATTAAATGCATGTGCTGAAATGCTGCTTAACACAATACTGCAGCGGGACAGACCATGAGATTTGTTGTGATTAAAATTGACAAAGTGTTGGATGTATTGAAGTAGTAAAAAACTAGCTTTGATATTCTATTGCATTATTGAGGGGTAAATGAGGCTTAAAACTGAAAAGTATTTAATATTATTTAGCAATATTTTAAGTGTATCATTTCAAGGTTATTACATTGGCTTAGTTTACCGAAGTTATTCCATTACGATTTAGAAAATCACATATAGAATTATGTAAAATTTTATCAATATAAAATTGATATATAAAATAATAATTCTTCTAAAATTATTATAACTGTTAATTATTTCTTTATAAAAATAATTGAAAAACTATATGAACAATAACAAAATAAATCTGAGACATGTTTTTGTTTTATTCTAAAATGTATAACAAAAATACTGTCACTTCATCTGAACATAAATAAGTATTACGCATCTAACAGCTTTTTGCAAATATCTTATAATAGAAAGTACATAAATAAAATAAGCATATAGTGAAATAATAAACATATGCACTGTCATTAACATTGATTCAACATAAACACTCTTATGCTTGTTTTCCTTTAGGACAATTGCTTCACCTTCCTCAAATGCATCCTCAGTAGGAAGTGATTATGCTGAATCAATGTTACTTAATTATAATTAGCATGCTTCACAGTGTGACAATTCCAATAAATAATATATTATTGTGTCTATATGCACTGTCCATTGTTGTATAATTAGAATCATACCCTTTTAACCAAAGAAAAATGAAAACTAATGCAAAAGTAATTGTGAAGAGGGTAATAAATAACTAAAAAGTTGTGTGATATACTGACTCTACAAGTACAAGCAACAAATTCCCTCTATGCAGAAAGGGCTAGTTGCAAGAAGACCTGGAATTGTCAAAATGTTGGGTTCTAGACTCCCAAGTCTCTGGGGAAGAACAAATACATACCAACAATTTTTATGAAAGGGTGTTTTGGAACAGTGATACATATGAGTAGAAGTATTGTTTTGCCAGACCAGTTTTGAAGCTATGTGGGCTGCATTTTCAGTGGTTTCCAACTGAATTTGTACAGGATGTTGGTCCCTGGTGACTGAGTGACGAACTTCCACAATGGGTCAGTTAAATAAAAATCAGTAAACCCTTGTAAGTAATTACTTGACAAGGAAAGTTAAGACTGATCGGTAAAAGTAATCACTGATTTTTAATTGAATAACAGTTTACTTTTACTGATATGTAATGCCTTAGAAAATTTTCAGTATAAACTGAATAAACAAATGAATAGCTATATAGGAGGCCTTGCCATGGAGTATACTATAACAATCCGTACATGTGTACAGTCAAGTGCACCAAATAAGTGAAGGAAATCTAAAAGCCAGAAGACAATTTTTCTTTCCCTTCTTGAATTTCAAATTTGAGGTTGGAAATTTTATCCAGTCTGCTGCCTTTACCTCAATTCTATTTGCCACGAAGTCTATAGTCTTGCACACCGTGCAATGGTGAATACCAAAATCTCCTGTAACTGGGTGAACTAATAGTATAAAAAAAGACTAATTTTATTATGTGAACTTAATGCTCCCCCCTTGTTTTATCCATACCGTCTAGAAAAGTTTGTTAAAAAGTTTACACTTTCACTTACAAACCTCAGCAGTTTCTTTGAATCACTGGGACTAGTATCCCTTCTCTTATTGCAGCTCTTTATCTGGGTATGGGTAAAAATGCTGCCATAGTTATTTGCAGCTACTTTTTGCTACAGCAAACTTAAAAATATTTCAGCAAATTTACAAGTAATCACTGAATATTATTCAAACAAATTTTAAGTATTTGCTGGAAAAACAAGTGATTACTGAACAAGAAAAAGTAATAACTTATAGTTAATCAGTAAAGCCTGAACTGTAAGTAATTACATATGGTTTATTCAATATGTTATCAGTATTGAATTAAAATAATGTAAGTAAAACAGTTTACTGACTTTTATTTAACTGACCCAATGTGTTTTGTGGTGACAATTCAAAGTTGAATGTGTGACATTGGTTTTTAACAAGGGTTTTTAAACTTGACATCTCCCAGTCAATCTGAAATAGAAGATGTATTTATAAAAATTGTTGGGCCTCCCTACACAACAAAATATACACAAATGGATATTCAAGGAATCATTTGGCAAATGCAAGACCTGGAAACAAACTTAAGCAGGTGTCAAAAGTTTAGAAGCTGCTCTAAATTTGATGCAAATAACATTGCACTCAGGTTGTTTTAAAGCAGAGGGGTCACCAACTGGTTGACTGCAAAGAGAGTAAATTTGTTCAATGCTCCTGCAAATCATCTACTGTGTGCACTGTGTGACCAACTGAATAGAAAGCAAGAACAGATAATTCCATCAGTGCCATGGCAGTACGCAACATTTTGCATTTGAAATATATAATCTACCTGTATAAGTTAATACACACATTGTAAGTTCATGATTGGTAGAACAATTGTTGTATTATGTCTCTTACACGCACGCACACACACAGAGTCTGTGGTGTAGTGGTTACCATGCTAACTTCATATACCCAAGGTCACAGATTCAAACCTGGCTCAGGATGATGGATTTTTTTCGGGCATACAAATCCTTAGCATGGCTTCCTTCGGAAGGGAAGTAAAGCCTGTGTAATAGATTTACAGCACGTAAGTCCGATAAAGAGGCCTCTGAGCAAAATTAAGCGGCCTTTCAAGCCGAGTATAGAATGGGATGCTGAGAACCACAGCAGTTAAAGAACATCCATAAATAAAATGTAGGATCTACACATTGCAATGTTACGTATGTACATTGGCATGATGGCTGTAAAATAGAACACCTCAGTGGTCATAAAGAATGGCAGGAGAAATTAATATGAGTAGCATAGGCAACTCTGCAGATCCACTTCATGATAATACTAATTAGAATTGTTCTCGGTGAACCCATTCATCAGTAGATCCTTATTATTTTCCTACAACTGGATACACTCTTAAGAATTTTGCTTTTATAGCTTGACTTGATATTAACACTCAATAATTCAATTTATTAAATGAAGTGTTTTAATTAAAGAATGCTTGCCACTTTCATTTTTTTTATTAAGCTTTAGAATGACTGCATGTCAAATAAAATGCTACAGATTTAGCATGATTTGTCGGACCATCATGATGCTAATTCTTTATAAAAGCATTGAGGAGTTCTTGAAATGTACCCTTTACTCCTTCTTGCCTGCATATGATTGCAGGGAATGTTGGAATATCTGAGTATTTTATCTTCTATTCTCTATAACTAGCTTTATTTATTTTTTTTAATTCATCCTTTCTTTTCTTTTATTGATTTATTTAGAAGTGATTGCTGCTTCGACATCAGCCAGTCCATCATTATTAGCTGTTTGTGTATGTGAGGTTGAAGTTTTGCTGGGGGAATGAGAAATTGTATCATTCTTTGCAGATTTACTTCCTTTAGAGCCTGAAACAAAAGATACATCACCTTAGTTCATTTATGTTTCAAACATTTGCCTCAGTTGTTATGCACTGCAGATAAATAAAATAAAATGTAATATTATTCATCTTAAAAATGTCCATTAATTTCTTTTAATGCCTTTTAAGTAGAACTTATTGCTGCTGATTCACAACGCATTAAATCCTCACGCAAACCCCATTTCAAAAGCAGCAGAAACTAGCACAATGTTTAATAAGAATCTTAAAATGAACACGAGAAAGAGCATGATAGACAGTTCTTGCATGTACTGAATATCTGAAGTATGCTTGGCATTTAGAGTTTAGTTTATGGGCAATGTTTCCCATGGGGCAGCTTCTGCTGTGTCCACTTCAGTATAAAGCTGATGCCCATGTTGAAGTCAGTGGGTATTTATACAGCATTCTTAGAATTAAATTAAATATTAGACATTGAACATGGGAATAAAATGGGTAACATAGGCTCAAATTAGACCAGGGTATATAGAAACATTCAACATTTGACGAAACTCTTCAGTTAATTCATTCCAGTAATGATTTGAACAGAAAGTAATTGCCATATTTTCTTTATAAAAAAGCAAAGATAACTACAAATGTTTTAAATATATAAAATCTGTTAACAAAATTATGAAGTGTTTGTTTATTGACATGTTTTAATTTTTTACAAGACTTTGAAATATCTGCAATGTAATTTATGTCTGTGTGAGAGAGAGAAAATTTTCCAAGATATCCCTTGTTGTTGATTTCAGTTTTCTAATACTTATACTTTTCTTAAATGAAAAGTTGTTATTTGGATTTCTTTCTACTGTCAAACAAAGATAACTGAATTTCAAAACCATCATTAGCCAATAGTTCTTAAAGAAACTGATTATTGCTTTAGCCTAGTGTATTCCCTTATTCCCCATGTATCTATGATAGAATAGATAAAAATCTATTTCTGTTAATGCTTATCTCTGCTAGCACAAAGTAGATAGAAGAATAAGGATTTGTATGCACAGGCTGTTGCAGCAGATGTAGAGAAAGTCATGTGTATGTAATGAGTCAGAATTTTTCTTTTGGTCACAAAATAACCTTTAGTAGTAATGTCCAGTGACAAATCAGTGTGAAAAATGCTAACAATTTATGTGACTTATTCAGAAAATATTTTGAGGCTGTGCAAAAAAACACTCATGTTTAAGTGAAAATGCCAATTTTTCTAACCTAAAATATGTACAAGTTAAAGTTCAATAAGTCCTTAGTTAAAGTTAGAAAAACAAATTATTTTTGGTAGATTTTTCTTTTATTTTTCAACATAATCTCCTTTTAGCTCAATACATTTTTCCCCATCATTTCTCCAACTGTTTTAAGCCTTCCAAAAAGTAGGATTTTGGAAGATCCTCAAAATAGACATCAATTTAGGAGATGACCTCTTCCTTAGACGTGAATCATTTTCCGCTGAGCCACTTTTTCAAGTTTGGAAATAAAAAAAAGTCATTGGGGGCCAAATCTGGTGAATATGGTGGATGTTGTAATTTGAAACTCAATTCTACAATTTGCCCCATTGAAACTGTGCATGTGTAAACCCTTGTATTGTCTTGATGGAAGAAAATCCTTTTCTTTGCCAGATGATTTTTCTTGATTTCACTGTTCAACCAATGCAATAATGATGCATAATACTCTCCATTTATGCAAATAATCAATGTAGATGATTCTATGTGCATCCCAAAAAACTGAGGACATCACCTTGTCTGAAGATCTCACCACCTTTGTCTTCTTCTTAAAAATCCATTATTTCGACTGTACTTTTCCCTCAAGTGTATCCATGTTTCATCCACAGTTATGTATCGGTGCAGAAATTTGTTAGGATTGATGATTTCATTTATTCTCCACTGAGAGCAAATGTGGTACCCATTCTTGCCAAGACCTGGTTTGTTATGCAAAATGGAGAACACTGTACCATGTGATATTCCTGTGGCCTATACTATTTTGCAAATTTTGATTCGTTGATCACTCAAAACCATATCCACTCATTTCAGAAGAAGTCACTTCTACTGGACCTCCAGAACGATGTTCATCATTTGTGGAAGTACAGCCACGTTTAAATTTACTTATCCAATTGTAAATTGTTGCAAATGCAGGAGAGATGTGCTATGAACTTCATCCAACTTGGCTTGTATCTCTTTTGGTGCTAAGCCTTTTAAATAGAAGTGTTTAATCACCACACAAAACTTATTTTGTTTTTCCATGGTTCTAAAGAAGCACAAGATTGTTGATTCAATCGTCTGTGGCCAAAACCACATGGTGGCTAGAGCTGAAACTTTAACTGGTATCTTGTAAGAGACAATGGTTACTAAATACCAACTTTAACTACCTCATTCAAGACAAAATATTCTTTAAAATAACCTGGAACCTAAAAAGCAAGGATTCATTAATGATCATTTAAACAACGCATGAACATTGAATGAATAGAGTAATTTTACACATTCTAGCAGGGCAGTATAATTGATACACTTTTTAAAGCCTTAAACCTCTTTATGATTTAACTTATTTTAAATGGCTAAAACTTAAACTTTTAGGATAATGTGCATCTATCCTTAATTATCTTAAATGACTACATAGAATTAGAAGACTTGTCTTAACAGTTGTTATTGAACAGTATTATCATTAGTAATTTTTCACACTGAATACATCATGTTTTGCAGATGTAGATTTAGATATTGGGAAGGTAAATTGAAAACAGCTATCAAGCAGTGATTACTTGTAAAACATAGTCTATGAAGAAGGGGAACAGTCACTGGTGGCTGGTACAGAGAGTGATTGCTATAATAGTAGTACTAGTGTGGAGTTTTAGGGTGCTGAATATCTACAGTTATTAGATAAATCAAGTATATCAAACTAATTTATAGATACATGCATTTTGATATAAAGAATTTTAATTGTATAGGTATCTTTTCACATAATCACATACATTCCTTAAACAATAAAATTGCTAAATGGTCAAATGAATAATTCTTAAACAACTTATACTATTGGCTTTTAATTGAGAATTGTTTTCTGGAAAACAAAAGTATCAATATGAGGTACTTAATTCTGTGAAGATGTTATTTTTAGAGTGGAAAGTCTTAATCTGTGAGGAGATTTGTTTGTCCTCATAAATGAAAATACGTTTTTATAGAGATAGGTGGAACAAAACATAGTTTGACAAAGAAGAAAAGAATTGACAGACCCCTGTTTCATTGTCTTTCAACAACGAATTGCATATTTCAATCAATTCCATTTTGACCAAGTTAGTAGTTGCATTATGAACATAAGAGGAGAAATCGTTCTCACACAATCTAAAATCTTGAAACCTGTTTTAAAAAAATCACAAGACTTCCTCTACATCGCTGTTAAAAAGCATATTCTTCTATATCTAATTTATAGATAATTGAGATAAACATTAGCAGAAATTATCTTAATTAGTTACTTCCTTGTAAGTAGAAGCAAGATAAGGGAATGCACTAGGCTAAAAGATAGTGAAATCTTTTAAAAGCTGGTTGCCATGTGGTTGAAATCCATTTCTATGCAGGACCAGGAGTTTACAACATTTTATGTGAGAAAAATTTTAATATTCTAAATCTGAAACAAATAACAAAGAATATCTCAGAAATGGTCTATTCAACAAAAAAAGATACATGACATAAATTGTATGTTTTAACATGATCTACATTTTTTGTGCAGTAAGTTTTTGTCTATCTCTTACAGTTTGTCACTTGTGCAAAATTCAGCAAAATTCATTCAGAATAAAGAGGTCTTCAGAGACTATTCCCGGAAAATTCAAGATATACATTTTATTTGCCATATAAACATATTTAATATAAGGCATTTTAATCAAAATTGTTATACCATTTTTGAGAAAAATCAACATTTTCGAAAATTTTTCCATGTAAAGGGAAGTTTGGGTTGGGGGGATTTTTCTCAAAACCTTTGTGTCACATCCCAGGAAGATCCTAAACTTAAATACCAAGGTTGATATTTTACTGACTTTTCATTTTTGAGATATCATGTTCATACACACACTGAAAATATTTTTTTTGGATACAGATGACCCTAAAACATATATTTCCAGTGAAATCTCGGTATCAAATTTTTGAGTGGAATGCAATAGCTTCTCTGTACACTATGTACATATGTGTAGAGAAAGTAAAAGCATTAATTCCTTTATGTAAAAACATGAGTAAAATCATAATCATTGTGGGACTTCTTAAAATTAACTTTAAAATTAAAGTCATTTAAATTCCCTGTTATGTCCATCATAAAGGACACATCTCATCCCAAATATTGTCACAGAGTTTGTCAGGTGACTGGTCCCTCATTTCCAATAACATTTTAATTTCTTATGGAAGAAGCCAAAAGTGCTAATCTCACTAAATAAAGATAAAGATGAAAACTGACATTGATTTGAAAATCTAACTTTCTTCACAAATTCAACACAAAACTTCCTGGTGAATGATGCAGTGTGGACCTGGTGAAACTTACTGTTTTTGCTTGGCCAGCAATTTTAGTGATACACCCATTCCAATTCCCTGTCATAGAAGGAGCGCCATCTGCTGATAAACACTGTTTTGATAATGGAAGATTGTATTTTATTCAGGATCCTACTTACTTCATTAAAGATACTCTCACAGGTTGTTGACTTTTTAAAAGAATTATGTCCAGCAACTCCTTAGGTATTTAAGTCATTATCACAGGCCCTTTTTTAGAGAAGATGAAACATGTCGAAAAGTCTGCTGATGATGATAATACTTTCAGCAATTGCAGAACATATAATTAAAATACATGAAGTCGAAAAGATTGAAGGAAGATGCTACCTATTAAAAATCTTATGTGTTCCATTCACATGAATTTCTCTATATCCCTGCAAAAAAATATTATTAAAAAGCTTATGCTTCTATTTACCTCAAGCTAATCGAGAAAGAACTAATAGAAATAGTCTTATCACTTGCTTCCTGTAAGTAGAAGTGAAATAAGGGAGTACCATAGGTTAAAGTGATAGTCAAAAGCTGATTACTAAGTGACTGAAGTTCCTTTCATTGTATGGACAGAAGTTGACAAATTCCTGTATGAGAAAAGTATAAGTTTTTCAAAGCTGAAACCAAAAAGAAGGAATATCTCAAAAATGTTCAAATCCATGACAAAAATGTATAAAACAGAATTTGTGTCACTTTTCTTTCTGTGGAAGTTTGTAAACAGTGTTGTTATATTTATTCATTTGACGAGTTGATTAATTACGCTAAACAACATATTAATCCCAACAACATAAAATCCCAAGTAACTGTTGTTTAGTGTAATTAATCCACTCGTCAAATAAAAAAAACAAATTGTGTGTTTTAACATGCTCTACATTTTTTGTGTGGTAAGTTTTTATCCACCTCTTATGGTTTAGGAGCTATGCAAAATTCCGTAAAATTCATCCAGAATGAAGTAGTCTTCAGAGGCTATTCCCAGAAAATTCAAGATATACATTTTACTTGTCAGGTAAATATCTTTAATATACAATATTTTAATCAAAATCATTAGAGCCATTTTTGAGAAAATAAAATTTTCGAAAAAAGTTCCATGTAAAGGGCAGTTGGGGGTGGGGGGATTTTTTTGAAAATCTTCATGTCACATCCTTGGAAGATACCAAACTTAAATACCAAGTTTGGTTTTTAACGACTTTTCGTTTTTGAGCCATGCTGCCCACAGAGACACACACACATGGACATTTTTCTAAAAATGCTTTTTTTTTAATTCAGTGGGTCTCAAAACATGCATTTCCATTGAAATCTGGGTATCAAATTTTTGGGTGAATTACAATACCTTCTTTATACACTATGTACATAGTACGTGTAAAGACAGTAAAAATTAAGCAGTTAAATTAATGCAGATTATATAAAGTGACTCAGACTGGTGCAATAAATAAAGAAAGCATAGTCTAAATCTACAGCATATAATATGTCAGCCAGCAGCTGCAATAGTTTCTGAAAAACAAAAAGAAACACATGACTGACACTTATTGAAACATGTTGTGCACAAAGAGGTGCAGGATCAGAACATAACAATTTAACTGTGCAATCTGGCAAAATCACCTTTGGTGGATAGAAACTCCAGGAGATAGGGCAAGGAATACCAGCCCATTTGTTGTGTTAGCACAATAGATCAGAATAACTTAATGGGGACTAGATAGCTTCAATTTTTTTTTTTTTAATATTAAGACTTGATACCCCAAAGTTTATCACTGAAATGGAACAGCAAATGTGTAAAAATAAATATTTTCTACATGTCTACACCCTTTAAATTATGGTCCACACCCTTTCACTTCATTAGTGTTTAGTTTTCCAATCATAACTTCTGAGATTCCAAACCTAGAGTTTATGAATACACACCGGCAAAAAGAGAAAATCTTGGGTTCTCTATTCGTGCCGTTGTCACTCTGCCATCTCCAGACAAAAAAATATGTTGACTATGGTGTTGGAAACTATTTTGTTGTTAAAATTTAAACTTGTTTTTCACCATTTTATTTATTTATTTATTTTTTAATTCCCAGAGTGCTCATCTCAGAAATTACTCAAAATATCAAATTTTAACCTCTTAGAGTAAACATTTTATGTAATTGTTAGAGTTAAGAAAGGTATCAGTTTAGTATCAAAATTAAATGTATGTGTGTGTATGCAAAATGTTCCATAACATAAATGTGGCAGCCAAACTCTTTTAAATTACATTAATAGCTAAAGAAAGTTAGTTTCTAACAGCAGCAACCATTTGAGTACTCTTATCTTCAGTAGTTCAGGAGGTGAGCAGATCAGAAAATTGCATATTTAATATTGGTAAGATAAGGAGAGCCCAATCTCCTTATAACAGTGCTAGTCATCAGAAGGGTTAAAATTGCATCTAGAGCCCATTCCCTGACAGACTATTCACTGATGCCAACACCAACAAGCACAGGAAGGCAATCCTGGATGCCCCATACTGAAGACTGTGAAGTGAAAATAACAAATCAGTGCAAATGATACATTCATTGCTGCAGGTCTTGCCACTGAATTTGTACAAAAGCTTGGAGAGTATCAACAAGCTCTATGGTATCTCAAGTATAAAACCACAGCCTACTCCCTAATGGTTTTTTGACCCTTCAGTGTACTTAAATAACTTTAAAATGCCACTGAAAAATGAATTAATTGAAAATACTACTATAACACTGATAATTTGTAAATCATTGTAAACATAATTAGATCTATCATTGTTAATGATATATTTAATGTATATACTCCTATCTTATGTATTATTATACTTTGACTGTGTGTACAAACACATTATTAAGCTGGAATAAATGAAACTGTTCAAGAAATAAATAACAAGACAAACCTGACCTTTTATTCTAAGAATTCTGAACAAACACCACACTGGGGGTCGTAAACTTCAGCATGAATAATGTCAAATGAGGATAGAAATGGTCTCAGCATAGAGGGAAATGCTGCCAACAAAGTAATGTTAAAATGTTGAGCACTACTGCATACATTCCATGCATGAGAGAAGACTAATGTCCTTTATCCTAGGCATTAAGATTATTAAATAATATGCTAGTTTCTGTATTTTCATCTGGCTAGACCACTTTTGCATAGATGTCCAATTTTCAAATGGATACAACTGAAAAATAAATCTTTTTATTACCAGTTCTTTCTTATAACATATATAATACATAGAAAATATAGAACATGCCACTTAGCCCGTGAACTTACCCGTTCTGAGTATATGCTTCTCTAAAACTATGATGGGAGATTCAAAGCAAAGAGAAAGCACCACAGCCAACATCAAACTAACGATAAGATCACTGATGAAATTTGGTACCTGAAAATTGAACAAAAGAATTATAAATGCAACATTTCTATGGGTAGTGTAACATTATACAGTATACTCCCAATTATCTGTGCATCTCCCTCAAAAAGTTATTATAGATTGTGTTTCTTTGCAAAACAGCAATAAAGGATGCAACGCTTGACAATAAGTGTCACTTCCATTGTTTAAACAATCACTGCATGACTATAGAGTACCATTTCCATTATTATCAGCCTGCCTGATCCATGTAAGTTAAAAACAAGTTCAGTTATTCAGTGTTTAAATGTCAACAAAGCAAGATAAAAGAAATTTGTAAAATAGATAGCAGAGAAACAAAAAAACATTGACATTAAAACAAAATTTAGAATTAATTGAAAGATGTGAGAAGGGGGAAACTGTTGCAAAACTAAGTGCTGATTATGTGATTGGAATGTAGACTGTTTGGGACATTAAAGGCAATAATCAGAAAATACAGAATTTTATCAGGAACCATGATTCTAATTCTGGACCATCTGCACGAAAAAGCATGAAGAGATCTATATTTGATGTCTTATACAATAGTGCAGCCAAAAACAAGCAGATGTCATTGTTTCAGGCATGATGTCTGCTGAAAAGGCTACTTTTTATTTTCTGTACACTTACTATGTACATAGTGTATAGAGAAGGTATTGCACTCCACCAAAAAATTTGATACCGAGATTTCACTGGAAAATGTATGTTTTAGGGTCCCCTGTATCCAAAAAAAGTATTTTCAGAAAAAGGTCCATGTATGTGTGTGTGTATGTGTCCGTGTATGCATGTGTCAGGTGAACACGATAACTCAAAAACGAAAAGTCGCTAAAATATCAAACTTGGTATTTAAGTTTAGTATCTTCCAGGGATGAGACACGAAGATTTTGAGAAAAATCCCCCCACCCCAAACTACCCTTTACATAGAACATTTTTCGAAAATGTTGATTTTCTAAAAAATGTCTCTAACGATTTTGATTAAAATATTGTATATTAAAGATATTTACCTGACAAATAAGATGTATATTTTGAATTTTCTGGGAATAGCCTCTGAAAACTACTTTATTCTGAGTGAATTTTACGGAATTTTGCATAACTGCTAAACCTTAAGAAATGGACAAAAACTTATTACACAAAAAATGTAGAGCACATTAAAACACACAATTTATGTTGTATATATATTTTTTTTCGTGGAGCTGATCGTTTTGAGATATTCCTTGTTTTTTGTTTCAGCTTAGAAAAACTAACTTTTCTCCTACAGGAATTTGTCAACTCCTGTCCATACAAACAAAGGAACTTCATTCACATAGCAACCAGCTTTTGACTATCAATTAACCTATGGTACTCCCTTATTTCGCTTCTACTTAAAGGAAGAAAGTAATAAGACTATTTCTGCTAATTTTTCCTCGATTAGCATGAAGTAAATAGAAGCATAAGCTTTTTAACGATAATTTGTTGCAGAGATGTAGAGAAAGTCATGTGAATGGAACACATCAGATTTTTTCATGTAGCTCTAGGGTTAGAGGGAGAATTTAATGCCTCATCTGGTTGGTTAACTGCTGTGAAAGTAAATCTACAGATAAGCCAATGTGAATTGTCCAAAACAATGAAATTAGCTGCATTTCTGTACAGCAGATACTAAAGCAGCAGAAAACTATCCTTATCATATGTGTTTGCATCAAAAGCTCACACAAAGAGATCTTCAGCTTTGAGTTGTGTTTTGCAGGTGATTAATGTTTGCAAAACTGCAGGGCGCCTGATAAATGAAGCCAGAAAACAATCTCCATTATATCAAAATATTATACTGAAAATAAATGGGATAGTTACAGATGATGCTGTTATTGTCAGTTAAAAATTTAATGATTTCTTTCTAAGTTTCCCCTCTCAAATACCAAACTTGACAAATTGTATGAATACCAGTTCCTCAGCAGTTTCTTCATTTTTTATCACAATATGAAATAGGGCAAATAATTGATAATCTACCAAATAAAACAGGCAGTGGATGGGATGAAATTAGTCCTAGGTTGTTAAAAAGCTGTAAAAATGCTATCCTAAAACCAATAACGCAGTTAATTAATTATTCACTGGAACAGGGTCGATTTCCAGAAATTCTAAATTGGGAATGGTAAGACCAATATTAAAAGGGGGGGGGGGATGAACAACATACTGATAACTATAGACCTATTACTCTAACATCTGAAATTGCCAAATTATTTGAAAAAGTTTTATTGTTAAGGCTAAATAGTTATCTAAATAAATACAACATGCTAAAAAAATTTTCAACATGGTTTTAGAGAAGGACGATCCACTATTACTGCCATTAATCAATATAAACATGAAGTAATTGGTAAATTAGAAAACAATGAGAAGGTTAGCAATCTATTTTTAGATTTATCTAAAGCTTTTGATTGTGTTGACCACGACATCTTGCTTAGTAAGCTTGAAAATTATGGCATTAGGGGATTACCACAAGAAATAATTTGCAGTTACTTGATTGGAAGACAACAGTATAAAAATATCATGTAAAAAGGGGAATCAAATTCAATAGGTAAAATCAAAATTGGAAACTCTGAAGTATGGTGTACCACAGGGTTCAGTATTAGGTCCACTGTTATTTATTATGTACATCAATGATATAAAATGTTTGCAAAACACTTCTGTTGTGACGTATGCAGATGACACTACTGCCTGTGTGCCGGAATAAAACCATAGAGGGCCTA
Source organism: Hymenopus coronatus (assembly GCA_030762935.1). Taxonomy (NCBI): domain Eukaryota; kingdom Metazoa; phylum Arthropoda; class Insecta; order Mantodea; family Hymenopodidae; genus Hymenopus; species Hymenopus coronatus. Next base: position 168,250,921 of record CM060881.1, on the reverse strand, counting down.
TGCAACCCTCAATAAAACGACTTCTGTGCTGTTAAATGATTGTAAATCCATAATCTACAGTGTACCTTGTGTAAAACTACCATAATGCATTATAGTATGTTGAATAAAAGTAGCAATTTAACTCTAAAGGTTAATAACAATATTGTAAAAGAAGTGAAAATACAAACATTTTTAGGTCTTATTGTCTGGTTAACGTGGGCATAACATATTGAGTACATATGTAATAAAATCAGCAAGTCAGTATACTTACTAAGATATTTTAGCAGTTATAAAAGTACTAACATTTTAAAACTTGTTTATTATGGATGTATTTACCCACATTTAATCTATGGGATTGAAATATTTGGGGGCTGCCGCAAAAACACATATGGACAGATTACTTCTATATCAGAAGAAAAGTGTTAGAATCACGTTTAATTTAAAATCCAGGGAATCATGCAGGGAGACATTTATTGCTCAAAGTTGTCTCCATTTACTCTCTGTATGCTTATAGAGCAATAATGTTTGTAATAGACAAGTATGAACAAATAAAAAATAAACAAATGTATGAATACAATACAAGAGGCAACGTGAACTATTATAGATGTAATATAAATAAAAATCTATCTATGAAAATGTACAATATGAAGGAATTAAACTTTTTAAGAAATTACCTCCAGAAATTAAAGCAATCGCAGAGGTGTCAAAATGACAATTTAACTTAAAACTGAAGGTATATCTGTTAAATAGATACAATTTGGATGAGCTGTAAATTGAGATTCTGTATAAATGTATATATGTAATGACATGTCCAAAATCATGTATTAATAAACTGGATGAAATAAATATTATCATCATTATTATCATTACTATTATCATTATTATTAATTATATTATTATTATTATTATTATTATTATTATTATCATCATCATCCAATACCATTGCACAAACATTATTTTTCAATGAAGCAACACTCTCAAATACTGAACAAGTTAATAGGCATAATATGCATTAATGGGCATCTAAAAACTCCAAATAGATGAGAACTGTGCTTTTTCAGCATTGCTGCTTGCTAAATGGTTGGTGTGGAATTCTTGATAACCTTTTCGTTGGTCCTTGCTTCTTAAGGCACAATTAATGGTGAATCATATTGCCATTTACTCAACCATGAATTAATCTCTTATTGGAGAACATGTCTTTCAGTGTGACAAGAAAAGTGTGGTATCAGCAGGATGGCGCTCCACCACATTTTGCAATATGCACATGTCAACTTCTAAATGAGAAATTTGGTGATAGTTAGATTGGAAGTGCTGGACCTATCTTCTGGCCTCTTTGTTCACCAGACTTAACACACCAGTTAGAGAAAACATTTTCATCAGAATTGCCAAATGTTTAGAAGTTAATGGAGACAACTTTGAGCATTTAACACATTGAAACCCACACCCGAGTATAGCTCGGGCAGGTATTTCTAATGCTTTTAATGCAATTCCACCTTAACTTGGTCTTGGACTATGCGGCAAAGAACATACATCAGTTATCGTTTGGTTGCCTGATTTGTGCTACCATCTGTCCTTGCTTTAGTCAACTATTATGAAATGTACGAGAGTTAGTAATATTGGTTGCTCGCAGGTAGTTCCGCCATTTTCCTTGAAGGGTGTGATCTATTTGTCATGTTTTGTGTTCTTAAATGTTAAAATGCTGCATTTTCCTTGACTTCTGTAAACTGAAGCTGAAATTCAATATACAAATGAAGTTCTGGAAATTCCAATTCCGAGGTAGAGTTTTTCGAACTTTCAATAAATGGAGTGTAAGCTGCTTTATGTAGATTTTTTCAAACTCATATTTGATACTTGTAAATTTAAAATAAAATATTAATACAGAAGTTATGACTATTTTCTTACTTGTTGAGAAATCCTTGAATACCATACTTTTAGATTGTCCCAATACTTTTTGGCAGATTTGATTGATGTACTGTAAATAATAATTCAAATTAGGCATAAAAACCCTGGGTTTCTTGGCCCTTCAACCAAAGAAACGCCTGGGCTTCAATATGTTCATAAACAAATGCAGAAATAAGCAGGAGACTGGTGTGACCAATGAAGCATCAGAAGGTGGCAAATCTTGTCTACACAAATAATACAAAATTGTGAAAATCACACAGGTAGAGCTGAGAAACCAAATACACTAAACAATAACAAAGAAACCCTAATCAGGGAAACCCAAAAAGGCAATGAAAACACATGGACACAAGTAGTAGGTACAAGAAGCAAGAAATCATAGATAAGCAAATAATGTGAACAAAAGCAAACAGTGAAGAAGATATCCAAACAGCAGAAAGGAAAACCAAAAGAGGGCACAGCAGCTGAGAACTCTTATTTTGAAAGAAATATAAGGAAGGATTGACTGCAAGCAGATAGAGAAAGAGGAAAAACAAGGCATTCAAACTCGAAATCCCCTTCAACTACCTACTTAGGGGAAATAAAAAATGTTGCATTCTGGCTGGAAGGAATAATAATCAGAAGATTTTATGGAAATGAAGGATTCACCATTGAATATTAACATATTCAACTGTAATGCAGAAAAAAGTATTAAAATATGTCCCAAGAGAACTCCAGAAATATGCCTAATGGTATTTACAGAAACTGAAATTTGACATAGATATATTTTATGACTGCCCTGAAACAAGAACAAAACAGAAGGCAGGCCAACTGGAGGAATATCGGGCCTCCTATGGAGCTTCAAATTAGTACACAGCAGTAAAAATCTGAGTGTTCCATTCACATGACTTTCTATATATTGCTGTAACAAATTATTGTTAAATAGCATATTCTTCCACTTTATGATAATCAAGATAAACATTAGCAGAAATTGTCTTAATTACTTGCTTCCTTGTAAGTAGAAGCAAAATAAGGGAATACACCAGGCTAAAATGATAGTCAAATCTTTTAAAATGTGATTGTCATGTGCTTGAAATCCGTTTCTATGCAGGGCCAGGAGTTTACAACTTTCCAATTGAGAAAAGTTTAAGTATTTTAAATCTTACACAAATAACAAGAAATATAAGTTTTTGTCTATCTCTTACAGTTTACCACTTGTGCAAAATTTAGCAAAATTCATTCACAATAAAGAGGTCTTTAGAGGCTATTCTCAGAAAATTTAAGATATACACTTTATTTGCCATATAACTATATTTAATATACAGTATTTTAATCAAAATTGTTAGAGCCATTTTTGAGAAAATCAAAATTTTGGAAATTTTTTCCATATAAAGGGTAGTTTGGGGGAAGGGAGGGGGGGATTTTTCTCAAAATCTTTATGTCACAAGATAGCACATGAACATCCAAAAGTGATCACAGAAACACTAATTACAATATGGATAGATATTTGAATAAGACCCTGAATACACAGACCATACACAAGTCATGGAGAAGAGAATCCTGAAAATATTGCACAAAGGCAAAGGTAGCCCAGACAACATGAACTTTTACAGAAGTAGCGCTGAAAGACACAACTTTCAAAATATTCAAGAAATGAATCACAAATAGACTGACTGCAATCACCCAGCAAAACACACCAGAAAACCAATTTGGATTTTTGGAATTAAGAAGGGAAGTTCACTCTACAAGCAGCAACAGCACTACTACCAGAAATTTAAAAACAACTCTTAGCATTTGCAGATTTATAGGTTTAAAAAATGCTTTCTATTACATAAACAGAGAAAAGCTACTTCTAAAACTAAAAGGGTAATCCCAAAAGTAAGGTCTCCAAAGCACTGGTAGCACAGGGAAACTTTGTGTGGCTGTGGCCACAATGTTTTTTTACTTCTTCTTTCCACTCTGTACAGAAACCACATGCATCCGCTGCAACATTCAGTCTTGGCTTGGCAGGCAGTTATAATGCAGCTCCTATTTGCCACTAGTGCCAGGCACAAAGTTTATGTAGTTATCTGGTTTTTGAGTGCAAAAGGCATTAAAGCAATTGAAATTCAACAGTTGATGGAAATGTTTGGATGTCCAAAATGTCTGCAAGTGGTGTAGAGAGTTTGCAGATGGTTGTACTGAAATTCATGATGAAAGAACCAGAAACAATCAATTCCCAAAGAGATAACTGCAAAAGTTGAAGAAATCATGCTTCAAGATTGACAAATCACTCTCAATGAGCTCAACTTTGTTGCTCCTGAGATTTCTCAAAGCACCATTTACTGGCCTTTGACTGAAGTGTTGACATTTTGGAAGATGTGCACAAGATGGGTCCCAAGAATGTTGACAGAAGATCACAAAAGGCAATGCATTGAAACTTCCTGCCAATTACTTCAACGCTATGCAAATGAAAAGGACAAACTTTTGGATTCCACTTCTCACCTGAGACCAAACAATAATCACATGAATGGGGGCATTCCGATTCACCCAAGCCGCAAAAATTCAAAAGAACACAGTCAGCCAGTAAAAGTCATGGCACGGTGTTTTGGATCAAAAGGAGATATTGTTGGTCGACTTCATGGATCCTGGGACAACAATAAATGCAGACAGGCATTGTCAGACGTTAAGAAAACTCAGATAAGCAATTCAGAACTGAAGAAGAGGAATGTTGAGCAAGGGCTTAAGCCTTCTCCATGACAATGTTCACCTCCCCACACTGCCCATCAAACAGTGGATCTTCTTCAGCATTTTGGATGGGACATCACCACCCATCCACCCTATAGTCCAGACTTAGCACCTAGTGACTACCACTTGTTTCCCAAGTTGAAAGAACACTTGGCTGGAAGGCGCTTCGGTGAAGACGAGGTGAAAGATGAGGTCCAACACATTTCTTTATAGTTTTTAAAAATTTGGAGACCTTACTTTTGGGATTACTCTCGTAGAAATATCACTCTATAGTAGATATTATCAGGATGTTTTGAAGCACAATTGCTTGCAAATAACTGATTAAGTGACATAAACAAATCCAGGCATGCAGAGCAATCCAGTAAGCATACTGTTGTATAATACAGGGTGTTTCAAAAATACGGGGCATAATTTCAGGTATGTATTTCCCACATGAAGACAATCAAAATAGTTCATTATAACATGTGTGGAAATGCTTCATTTCCAAGTTATGGCCTTCACAACATTGGAATTCACTGGAACGTTTTTCTTTCCGCAGGTCTTTGCCGTCAAAGGAGACATTAGGAGGGTGCTCTGATAGTTCATTCTGAGGAAGGTTACATTCAGAGTACTTTAGGCGTTAAGACTGTGCGACATGTATTCAAATCAAGAGCTGGCAGAGATACACTTCATGTACGGTTAGGTGGACGGCAATGCTGCGCTGGCTCGTCGTTTGTACCAGGAGAGGTACCCACAGCGACAATGTCCAGATCGGAAGACATTTGTACGTCTCCATTCCCGTCTGTGCGAGTATGGAACATTCACCTCTCCTGGTTTGGGAAGGGAACGACCAAGATCTACAACTCCAGAAGTGCAGGAGGAGATTCTGGAGGCTGTGGACAGGACTCCTTCTATCAGCACACGACGGTTAGCGTTGCAAGTCAATGTTCCTCATACGACTGTCTGGAGACTGTTGAACGAGTATCAATTGTATCCTTATCATTTGCAACGCATACAGGCCCTGTCACCAACAGATTACCCTGCACGAGCTAGGTTCTGTCAGTGGTTCTTGCAGCAGTGTGGTGTAAATCCAAACTTATCTGCCGTCGTATTATTTACAGATGAAGCACAGTTCACAAGAGATGGCATAACAAATTTCCACAATCAGCATGTATGGTCGCATGAAAACCCACGTGCAACTGTTGTATCTCATCACCAAGTGCGATTCTCCCTCTACATGTGGGCCGGTATCATTGGTGATCGATTAGTTGGACCCCATGTACTTCTAAACAAACTTAAGGGGCAGGCATACACAAACTTCCTGGAAAACACCATACCTGATGTTTTCGAAGACACTCCACTGATCAATCATCAACATATTCACTTCTTGCATGATGGCGCTCCTGCAGACTTCAGTCTTACGGCTTGCCGGTACTTGGATCGAAGGTTTCCTGATCGATGGATAGGTAGAGGTGGCCCAATTGCTTGGCCTCCACGCTCACCTGATCTGAACCCTCTCGATTTCTACTTGTGGGGCCATTTAAAATCATTGGTTTATTCATCTCCGGTGCGGGATTTGGAATCCCTTCGGAATCAAATTGTGGCAAGTTGTGAGGACATACGCATTATTCCTGGAGCTTGTGATCATGTTTGCAGGTCAATGAGACATCGATGTGAGGTCTGTATTCAAGCAGGAGGTGGACATTTTGAACATCTTCTGTAATGACAACAACCTGCGGAAAGAAAAACGTTCCAGTGAATTTCAATGTTGTAAAGGCCATAACTCGTAAATGAAGCATTTCCGGACACATGTTATAATGAACTAATTTGATTGTCTACATGTGGCAAATGCATACCTGAAATTATGCCCCGTATTTTTGAAACATCCTGTATAATGACTGTAAACATTGGAAAGGAACTGAACAGAGCCACACTAATAGTGTATGTGAATGACATGGCCCTATGACCACAAACAGGAGCTATAAAATGACTTGAACAAACTACAATAATGAACAGAACAAAACAAATTCAACATAAACAAATGCAAAACCTTGCAAATGGTGTTTAGGTGAGGAAGAAGAATCATAGCAAATGATAACCTAATGTTAAAAGAGTTACCACACAAAAAAGTCAATCAATTTAAGTACTTAGGCTCATTATGCAATCAGGTGTTACTTCTTTCAGCATGCGCGTATGGGAAAGAACACCTTGGGTATAGGAAAGAAGGCTTATGCCCTTGTAAAACAGCTTAACGGTCAATAAACTTTATTCTTATTCTTAAAACTGGATACAGCACTGTTCGAGAGAGTGATCACATTAATTGCTACATATGAGATAGAACTAATATGGAATAAACTGACTCAACAACCTGGGGAAGCTGCAAAAGGTGAAAGCATGATATTTAAAAATCACCTTAGAAGCAAGCAAATATGCACCAACCACTATGGTCTACATAATGGCTAGAGAAACCTTCTTTCCAAAAGATGTTGCTGCCACGAACAGAATCATGCAACTAAGCTGTAGCACAAAGAAAGCATAAGGAAGAGAGATGGCGAACATTTTTGCTACTAATGCATTGGTGAAGAGAAAGTGAACCAGCACCAACTAACCTCAAAGTTATGCAGACATAGGATGTGCAGTACGTGGATCCATCATAAAATGTGCAAAAATGTAACATCCCACCACCCAAATGAACAATGTGTATTTAAAATTAGTAACCAGAGAAAAAGTGCACAAAAAGGACAGGGACCTAAAGGAACTCATAGACATACCTGAAATGATCTATTGGAGTGTAATTTTTGTTTATACATTTACTAAACTATGCAGACTTAATGCTGAATTTATTATTGATACTATTATATTAGTAATGCATAAATAGGTGTATTACAACAATGTGTTAAAAATTTAACCACGATCAATTGCCACAGTAAGTCCTTAGCCATTCAATAAGTTCTTAGAAAATTCAAGAAATAACACTTGTAGCATCAAAAAAAGTTTGTATGTAGTAACCATCATCTCTTACTAGAATATGGCAGATAAAGTTCCAACTATATCTATCACGTGGTTGAATTGCCATAGGCGATTGATCACAATCTTATGCTTTTAGAAAGTTGGGAAACAAGGGGTTTTGTGTGGTGATTACACACTTCTATTTAAAACACCAAAAGAGATAAAAGCTGAGCTGAACGAAGTTCATGGCACATCTGCTCCTGCTCCTGCATTTGCAACAATTGGATAAATGAATTTAAATATATCCACAAATGATGAACATTGTTCCAGACGTCAAGTAGAAGTGACTTCCTCCAAAATGATTGACAAGATCCAAGATATTGGTTTAAGTCATCAACAAATCAAATTTTGCAAAATAGTAAAGGTCACAGGCATATCACAAGGTTCTCAGTTTTGCACCAAAAATTAAGTCTGACAAAGGTCTCAGGAAAATGGATGCTGCGTTTGCTCTAAATGGAGAATAAATGCAATCGTGTGATCGATTCAGAAGCTGGTTTGTCACTTTTTCGTCGCAATCCTGACAAGTTCCTGCATTGAAACATGGATACATTACTACAAAGTACAGTCAAAACAGTGGGTTTTTTAAAGGCAAACCAGTTGCAAAGAAGGCAAAAGTGGTGAAATCTGCAGATAAGGTGATGGCCTTGGATTACTGGGATGCAAGTGGAATCATCTGAAATGGAAATGGAGTTATATTTATGGTTGCCCTTTAACTGCTGTGGTTCTCAGCATCCTATTCTATACTGGGAGTGAAAGACCATTTAATTTTGCTGAGAGGCATCTTTTATCAGGCTTGTGGTTCTTTTACGTGCCATAAATCTACAACACGGGACCAATGGCTTTGCTTTCCATTCCAAAGGAAGTCATGCTAAGGATTTTTATGCCTGAAAAAATGTATCCTCCTCCCTCAGGTTTGAACCTACAACCTTGAGTATATGAAATGGAATCATCTACAGATTCTACATTGATTACTTGCAGAAATGGACGATAAATGGAGAGTATTATGCATCATTATTGCACTGGTTGAATGGAGAAATCAAGAAAAAATGCCCTCATCTGGCAAAGAAGAAGTTTCTCTTCCATCAACACAAAGCAAGGGCATATGCCTGCAGAGTTTAGATGGCAAACATTTACAATTAAGGTTTGAATTACTACAAATCCACTGTATTCACCAGATTTAGCTCCTAGTGACACATTTTTATTGCCAAACTTGAAAAAGTGGCTTGGCAGGAAAACAATTTGCATCTGACAAAGAGATCAGCTCCCAAACAGATGCCTATTTTGAGGACCTTCCAAAATCCTACTTTTTGGAAGGCTTAAAATAGTTTGAGAAACACTGGGGAAAATGTACTGAGCTAAAAGGAGAATATATTGAAAAATAAAAGAAATTTATGATAAAGAATTTGTTTTTTTATCTTCTTCTAAAGACTCATTGAACACCCCTCATGCATATTTAATAACTATGTTCCTAACTTACCAGCAGAAGTTGGCAAGAGTTAATAATGCCAAACAAAGATTTTGATCATATTGCTTTAGGGTTGCTATATTTCTTTTTGGTAGCTTAACATCTTTTAACCTACTTGGCATATGGGATGATGAATGAAATCACTGAAATAATACTTAATCTCGGGGTCCATTGATCTTAAAGTTACTTGACATTCATCTTCTCAGGATAATGGAAACCCTGAAAAAACCTTATCTGAATAACTCACCCTAAGCAAGATTCGAACTTGTGACCTCTTGAATATAAGGTAGACATCCAATACTACTGAGGCGGGCTTGTTTTGTGTATAGGTCAGCACTTTATGATATTTCTAAGTGCAATGGTTGGTAACGAGAGAGTGAATTTTAGTAGATGTTAGTATTTCCTACAGCGGAGCAAATTCATAGTCATCATCATCTAGAACATTGCAAAATAGGGCAAGAAGTGGCTTTTGCCCAACATTAGCATTGCAAGAAGCACACTGGTAACTTATAATTATCATGGTTAGCATTACATAGCCGGTTTATCCTCCCTGTGTGTCGGACTGACACCCCCCTAGGACTTACAAGTAGGTGCCTAGGGGTCAGAAGCCTGTCAGGCAGCCAACAGCATGTAAACACAGAATGTACGACCTGGAACAAGTGGTCAGGCATGAGCATGAGGAAGTAGATGACATGAAATGAAAACGAAATGGGTGATAGAAAAGATGATGGAGCAATTGGTGAAATGAGTGGTGGGGGAAACTGGAGGACCCACCCAGACACCATTTTGTCCACCAAAAATCCTACAAGTGGGCATTTGGGATCGAACCCAAGCCACGAGCAGTCTAACCCTCTGTCACAGCACCACCACCATCATCATCATCATCATCATAATTATCAATGCAAGTGACAGAGGAGGCAGCAGCAGAACCAATAATTTATTATTAAAACTAATTTTACTGTTCATTCAACATAACCTATTACCAAGGACCTCTTGCTGTTCGTATCACTGCTCCATCTAATTGAAAAAATCTTATGTGTACCATTCACATGACTTTCTCTATATCCCTGCAACAAATTATTCTTAAAAAACTTATACTTCTATTAACTTCATGCTAATCAGTAAAACATTAGCACAAATAGCCATATTACCTGTTTCCTTGTAAGTAGAGGAGAAATAAGGGAAGTACCATAGGTTAAAGTGATAATCAAAAGCTGGTTGCTATGTCACTGAAGTTCCTTTGTTTGTATGGACAGCAGTTGACAAATTCCTGTATGAGAAATGTATAAGTTTTTCATAGCAGAAACCAAAAATAAGGAATGTCACAAAAATGACGAACTCCAAGAAAAAATGTATATAATATAAATTGTGTGTTTTAACATGCTCTACATTTTTTGTGTAGTAAGTTTTTGTCCATCTCTTACGGTTTAGCAGTTATTCAAAATTTAGTAAAATTCATCCAGAATAAACTACTCTTCAAAGGCTATTCCCAGAAAATTCAAGATAAACATTTTATTTGTCAGATAAATATCTTTGATATACCAAATTTTAATCAAAATCGTTAGAGCCATTTTTGAGAAAATAAAAATTTTCGAAAAAAGTTCCATGTAAAGGGTAGTTGGTGGTGGGGGGATTTTTCTCAAAATCTTTGTGTCGCATCCGTGGAAGATACTAAACTTAAATACCAAGTTTGGTATTTTACCTATTTTTCGTTTATGAGTTATCGTGTTCACGGACACACGCAACACACACACATACACATGCACCCTTTTCTGAAAATGCTTTTTTTAAATAAAGGGGACCCTAAAACATATATTTCTGGTGAAATCTTGGTATCGAATTTTTTGGTGGAGTGCAATACATTCTCTATACACTATGTACATAGTGCCTATAGAGAAAGTAAAAAGACCCAATATATTCTGCTGGCAGCAGATGAAGATTCTTCTACATATAATAGAGAAAGCAACAGATGCAGAAAAGGAAAGTTTGTAAGTATGTCAAAACTTATACAACTTTATCCCCAGAAAGCACTTATATAACTTCATAGACTGTGTGGAAAGACTGGAAATAGCATCTGCTTAGCAAGACTTAGAAACCCTATGGTAACTGATTCAAGTATATCAGTAGTTGTGAAGTAATTGTAGATCATACTAATAAAATCAGAGAAAGAGAGAAAATGTTTCTAAAACTAATAATAATGGGAAAGAAGCAAATTAAGTGGAAAAAGAATAAACACAAATATATACTGCAAATCTACTTTACAGATCAATTACTATTTATTACTATAATTCATGTTCAATTTACTCCAGCATGAGTTATATATATATGCTAATATTTTCAAAATGTTACCTCCATAAACTTACAGAAAGACGGGTAGGTGGATCAGTTATTGGCAGTCGGTACGTAGACATTCTTTTGCACATAGGTATAATCCACCAATGAAGTCAAATTAAAAAAGTACTATAAATTTTTATACACATTCTCAAAAATAGAAACATCAATTAACTTACCATTATAACATCTGCTGCATACACAGGAACTCTAGTAGAAAATGCGCGAACCATTTGATAAGTCATATGTACTAGGAATACACAATATGTTAATCTGCTTAATGGTTGAAATACCCTCCATGAGAGGAAAGTATTAATGGGACCTGAAAGTAGAAATTGAAATGCATTATTGTATGGTTATAAATATAATTGTTAGGCAAATAATATATTGCTCATGACTTCAGTGTGGGTAAGTTGAATCAGATCATATTGTTTTGTCTTCAAGACCATATCAGTGAATCAACCAACCAGTACTTGCTTGCTGAAACATTGGGGTAAATAGAAAACATCTAGTGTCATTACTGATATATGGTGGACTTTGTGACAGTGATGTATTTTAATAATTGAGTCGATTTTGTAACACTACATCACTTACTTTTTATTTCGGAAAACATATTTCAGAAGCCATGTGCTTCCATTGTCAACTCCTTTAGTTGACTACCGGCATTGCATGCTGTGGTGGTTGTTTCTGTCTCTGGTGGTGGTTTGATGAACTTCTGCGTCAGTAGGTTGCCTGGCAGGATTTCAAAATTGAAAATGCAGTTCTTGTTTTTCCAAATACATATATAAAACACAGGCTGTTTCAAAATGACACCAAACGAAGATAGCAGTCAATTAGTTTACACTTTGACTTGTCCGAAACTTGATGTCGCAACTTTCAAACTCTTCTATTTAAAGTTTTATGTGTGTTTAAAAATCACACACATTTGGGATTAGGCAGCGAAGGAACAACAGTTGTCATAAGCCACATAAACAACCTCAGAACGTGTTATACAAAACACATATCAAATCCATGTGCTACGTTTTCCATTACTAAGGTGACCTGTGCCGCGCCAGCATGTCTATCAAACTACCCCTACACCAAGTGATTGACTACTTCAATTTTGAAATCCTGCCAGGTAGAGGTTCATCAAACCACCACCAGGGGCAATGACATGTGACTGAAGTTCCTTTGTTTGTATGGACAGGAGTTGACAAATTCCTATATGAGAAAAGTTTTTTAAAGCTGAAACCAAAAACAAGGAATATCTCAAAAGCGATCAACTCCATGAAAGAAGCGTGTATAACATAAATTGTGTGTTTTAACATGCTCTACATTTTTTGTGTGGTGAGGTTTTGTCGATCTCTCACGGTTTAGCAGTTTTGCAAAATTTTGTAAATTTCATCCAGAATAAAGCAGTCTTCTGAGGCCATTCCTAGAAATTTCAAGATATACATTTTATCTTTAATATACAATATTTTAATCAAAATCGTTAGAGCCATATTTGAGAAAATCAAAATTTTCCAAAAAAAGTTCCATGTAAAGTAGTTAGGGTGGGGGGATTTTCTTGAAAATCTTCGTGTCACATCCTTGGAAGATACTAAACTTAAATACCAAGTTTGGTATTCAACAGTCTTTTCCTTTTTGAGTTATGGTGTGGGGATAAAACATACCTACCTACTTAAATGTTCCACCTTTACCAGCCTGGAACATGGGCAGTTTAACAAGTACCCATGTTTCAAAATAAATGGCTTTGTTAAGGGAAGTTGGTATGACCACTGTGTACTGTCATTTGTTATACTTGCCAAAACAAACTTGGCAGTGAGTCATAGGTTAATTTGGATTTGATAGGCATTTCAGTTAGTCATTCAACATCTTTTCGTTAAAATGGAAAAAGTGTAGTGATTTGCTTTTTACTTTTGGATGGAAAAAATGTGAGGAGATAAAACCAAAATTAGGCGCACTTGATGGGGCCTTTGACCATCTATGACAACAATTAGATGTTGGTTCAAGATTTTAAATGTGGTCAAACATCTGTTTCCACAAGGAATCCTAATCGTTGAACTGATCATTGAACAAAAGTTTGAGAGGTAGCAGAAGCCATAGGTGTGTTGACAGGATCAGCAATTCATATTTTGCATGAATAGTTAGATATGATGGGTGCCATGATTGTTCACAGTGGACAACAAGGGGTGCGGTTTCAACTTCAAACCTGTGTTTGGAGCTGTTTAACTGAAATCCTAAGAAACTTTCACATCAAGTTGTTACTGATCAATGAGGCCTGGTCCCATCAGCCGTAAAAAGTGATGGAAATTAGGTTTTGGAATGTAAAGGGTATGAAACTCATTGGCTTCTTAGAGAAAGGAGAAACAATTTCTGGACAATCATTGGACATAATGAATTTTAGGCCCAATTTGACAGGAAGTTAAGGAGACATGACCCCATTTGATGAAGAAGAATCTGCCATTTTACAATGAAAATGCACCAGTACTATTATCCAAAGTTGTTGCATGAATTGTATTATCAATTGCTGCTGCCTCCCCATGTTCACAAGACCTGGCTCCCTGTGATTTCTTCTTATTCCCAAACATGAAAAAATGGCCCATAATAACAAAATTTAGATTAATGTCATTGTCACAACAGAGACTTATTTTGCAGGGCTTGACAATTACTACTTTTTGAGGGATTAAAAGATAGCAAGTACATAGGCGTAGTGTATATTCTTTTGGACTATGTTGGGAAATAAATAATTTGTGTTTGAAAACATGGCATCTTCATTCCTAACTTGGGTATTTATTGAATTGCCCTCAAAAAACTTCAGAATAGTTATGGTCCACTCATTTCTATTAATTGGTATGCAAAATGTTGATATATCTCTACCATTGCCTCTCCACCTTAGACCATGTGGTCATAACAATGCCAGTGTATATGTAGGGGATGGTTGTTTGCATCTGGTCCCAGATAGTGGGACCTATATAGCACAAATTAACTAGACAGACAGACAGATAGATAGTTCATTCATCTGGTGAATCATACATGTGTACATAGGTACATTGTGATATGGAACAAGTCAAACAAATTAACAGAAAATTAATTAGAATTATTTACAAATTATTTATAAGGGATTACCTTAGTACAGCACAATTAAAAAAATAAAAATAAAACAATAATTGAAATGATTAAATTGAAGTACTAAGAAATTTTATTTCTTACTTACAATGTAAAATGACATGGTAGTTAAATAGAATATAAGGTATAGGTTTTTGCAGAGTTGGCTAATAAGATTATCAGCAAGTTTCAAGGAATTCTTTAACTGAGTAGAAGCAGTGGTGAAGCAAGTATGCCAGTAATTCCTTTGTAAATGCTGCCATTTTGCATATGGTTTTGTTGGTTAGGGGAACTTGTTGAAAACATTATTCCTATGTTTATCACACTGTTTTTATGGGCACTAGTGTTGCTTCTTTGTGCATGAATATCTCTTCTCTGTCTAGTGCTGGGTTTATGAATTGCTCTGGTAAAACGATAATAACTAAAAATATATATTAATATAATAATATATTATTAATATATATACATATATATTATTAAAATAATAATTACAACATGGCTACTGTTGGTTGAGTAGTTGGCAGTGAAGCCATTTGCTCTCTTACATTCCAGTATTTTGATGTTATATTATCATGTTGACTAAAGATTGGGCAGTGCAGTAGATGGTTTCCATCCATAAATATAAACAAATATATATAAATAAAATACATAAATAAATTACATGACTATTGTATGGCTGTGCTTCTAGTGCACATGAAGAGGCCCATTCAATCTTAATCCAGAGGCCTGATAGTATCCAAGTTGGATGTTACACCAAAAGAGAATGAAAATATTCTTGTTGGTGACACCACAGATACTAATCCTAATATAAAGTGTATTTTAAAAGTCGCTTCAGACTTTAAACCAATATAAATATGATAATATTTAAGATAGGATATATGTATATATGTGTGTGTTTTATTCACCGATTAGAAATTAGTTACAATTTCATGGCTTCATCAAAAATCAAAAAGAAGTCACATACTGAGCAAGCAATAGCTTTTTTTTTTCTCAGTTCACTGTTATTATTGGTACAGTTGTGGAATAAAATATTAGTAATTTTATTCATACTGCTATAACAATTTGTAAGTTACAAAAAATGGTTCTATTACTAAATGACAGCTGATTCAATGCTATTATGAACTCTTAATAATTTAAAAGCAGGCCCACGTTCCATTCATAATTATGAAGATTTAATCAGGAAATTTGAGGAACCTGGTTTTGTTGTTAATAAGAAGAAATCTGGAAGGCTAAATTCAATCAATGTCACTGTTGTTGAGGTACTTCATGTAAATAATGAAGAAGTAGAAATAATAATTATGGAATTAGTAGTGTTGCATAGGTATCAAGGCATCTTCCATCTCAAAAGTACTAGAAAAGGCTATGTATGATAGATATCAAAAATGTATTCAAAAACATAATATGTTATCTGCAGTGCAAAACGGATGCATAAAAGGTAAATCAATTGAGACAGCCATGTTCAATTTTTAGATTCAGTTTACAGTTCATTAGATAAAAAAGAAAATAATATCGGAATATTTATAGATCTTTCCACAGCCTTTGATCTAGTCAGTCATGATATTTTGCTGAAAAAATTGGAATTCTTTGGTAACAATCTGCTGGTTTAAATCATATCTAAATCAACATGAGGAACTAGTTGAAGTAGTACAAACAACCATTCTCATAAAATCATCTGAAATGTACAGATCTGATAAAAAATATGTAACTTGTGGAGTTCCCTAAAGTTCAGTTCTAAGGCCTTCTTTATTTTTATTATACATAAAAGACTTAGTAAACTATCTATATCAGAACAATATTGTATTGTTTGCTGATGATACATTCATAGACATAATGGGTAGTAATAAAGATGTTGAAATAGAAATTTCAATTTTAGAACAAAACACAGGAAGGTTGTTCAAAATAAGTTGATAATAAATAAGAATAAATTTGTAGTCATTTCATTCAGTCATGTAAAAAATACTAATGTTCATAAGCTGCAAATAAAACTAGAAAATGAATTGGTGCACTATAAACCCACTACCAAGTTGCTAGGTGTATGGATTGATGAATATTTGAAATGGAGCACACATGTTAAGAAACTGGCATCTAAGTTAAGTCAGCTCTGTTTTGTGTTTAGATCTATAAAAAATATTACAAACTTGAAAACCTTGAGAATTCTATACTTTGAATATTTTAACAGTTTATTAAAATTTGGTGTGATATTTTGGGGTGACTGTGATAAAGAAAATATAATCTTCAAAATTAAAAAACGAGCAATTAGAATAATAATGGGGAAGAAGCAAAGGGATTCCTGCAACAATAATGGATATTCCATATATTACAACTTCTTTGGCCCATATATATATCAGAAGTTGTCACATTTGTTAGAAAACATCTGTTATACTTTCAGGCAAACTGTAAAGCATAGTTATCACACAACAAATAGGCATAAATTAAGCATAATTACACACAATACATCATTATTTGTCAAAAGCATAAGACATTCTGGAATTGTTATATAACAAGCTGCATGACAGTGTGAAACTTACCATTGTAGCAGCTACATTTAAACGCAAAATGAAAGAATTATTATTACAACATTGTTGTTATTTAATTGAAGAATTTGCAAATACTTATAATTATGATTACCTGTAGGTGTGTAATTTAACATGTACCTAATTAAGTGAATATATTTATTCTTATTCTGTTCTATATTTACTGTCTTTGATGATATCATATTTTTTTGTAATTCCTACGGTTGACATTAAATCAAATCTAATACCTCAGTTTGGAGAACTCTAATAGCTCATCAGATGAAGCAAAATTCTCTCTTAATGTTGGAGTTAATACACATAATTGCAGAACTTGGTCATAAAGTGACCCTCAATTTTAATTCAAGAGGGTCTTCATGATTTATAAGTTACTATACAGTGTTGCTTCAGTTCACAATTCAAAATTGGCCCTTACAGACTCTTACTGTAAATGTTAAGCACTACTATGGCATGCTATAAAACTTATCATCCCTAGACTGTGGAATCACAATATGGAAAACATCATCTTCATGCAAGATGGTGCTCTACATCCTACAAAACAATTACCCAGGTTTTATTAATTTGACCGTCACTGTTACTAAATTCCTCCAAACATCAATCAACCAATTACCCAGGTCTTTAGCAAAGGTGTCATCAGAAAACATTTTCCAACAAAGTGGCCTCTGCGACTTTTGGTTGTGGAATTATCTTAAAGAATGAGTTTTCCTGATACATCTAACAACCAGACAATAACTAAAAGATGCTGTTTCACTATCTCTCAAGAAATTGCTAATATTCCAAGACATCATCCTCAAGGAGTTGCAGAAAGAATGGTGTACACTGCACAAGAAACCAGAGGACATCTTCTCAATGATTTATATGTTTGCCCAGTATATGACTTCTTTTTTTTTTTCCCTATCTCAAAAATTAAGCCCATTGTTTGCCCAGATTGTGACTTCTTTGGTTTTTTTTTTCCTATCTCTAATATTAAACACACTGTTTGTCCAGATTATGACTTCTTTTTCTTTTTTTCTTTCTTTCTTTTTTTTTTCCTATCTCAAATATTATAATATTTATAACGGTTTAAAGTTTGGAGTGACTTTTGAAAAAGGGCCTTGCGATTGTCATTGGAATATCACATTTGTTTTCTTTTGCCATAGCAGCAAATGTGTATTTAAATCCATTGAGCTAATTGTAATGGATATAGAACAGATATGGTCATCACTGAACCTCAGTGTTCTAATGAATACTGAATCAAATCGGTCCCAATGCAATGTTTCTCTTTATGGCTAATAATTGTCAGCAGAAGATGGAATACTGAAGCAGTTAATATAGCTCATCAAGCCCTACATGACAGCCTTGAGAAAATTTTTGGCATGCAAAGTTTGCTTTATTTCTATAACACCAATGATTTCTTAATACCAAGACTTTGTGACAGTGGACTTTGTGACAGTGATGTGTTTTAACAATTGAAAATTAGTCAAGTCGATTTTGTAACACTACATCACTCACTTTTTATTTCGGAAAACATGTTCAGAAGCCAGACATTTCCTTTGGTCGACTGCCGGCATTGTGGTATTCTGTTTTGCCCATTGGTACATTTACCAATCTGTGTGTAAGGCTGTTGAGTAAAGCATGCTGATGGGAATGGGGTTGTAACTCTTTTGTTTTATATAGCTGTTGGTGTGGGTAGGTTTTCTGTAAATGCCAAATGTTAGGTGTCCATCACATTCCTTCTCCATCATGAACTTTATAGACTGGGCAAAACAGAATACCAATGTGAACTTGCTAATATATTGAACATAGCTACAGAGAATGGATTCCGGGCAGAACTGGTGTACAAAAAAGTTAACAAGGCCAAAAATAGGAAGAGAATTAAAGAAGTCAGCACACTCACTCAAAACCAGAAAGAAAATAAGATCTACAAGAAGTTTACATACCACCCTACAACTTTCTACAAATTCCAGAGGATCTTCAAACGATATAACATCATTCTAGCCCCTAAAAACAATTACTCTATAAAAAACATTTTAAATTCTAAATTAAAAGATGATATCCCACAAGAAAACAAACCAGAAATATATCAGTTCAGCTGCAATGACTGTGAAAAAATCTACATCGGCCAAACAAAAAGAAATATAAAAACAGGAGCAAAAGAACACCACAGAAATATTAAACTCAAATAAGAAGACAAATCTGCAGTAGCTTGGCATTTTTGGAAAGAGAAACACACCATAAATAGAAGCCCAAAAATCCTCAAAAACATCAGAAGGAAGATAGAATTAAAAGTTTGGGAAAACATATATATTTGGAAAAACAAGAACCTTGTTTTCAATTTCGAAATCCCACCAGGCAATCTACTGATTCAGAGGTTCATCAAGTCACCACTGGGGATAGAGACAACCACCACAGCAAGCAATGCCAGCAGTCGACCAAAGGAATTGACAATGGAAGCACATGGCTTCTGAATCATGTTTTCCGAAATAAAAAGTAAGTGATGTAGTGTTACAAAATCGACTCAACTAATTTTCAATTGCAGTGATCCAACTTGCTGAAATATATATCCCCTGATTGAAGGTCAATGAGAAAATCATAATGCATGTAGAGGAATTACTTGCAAATATTATTGCAAACATTACAAAGAGTGTTAATAAAGTAGTTTCCTTAAGAACATGCACTTTTTTTTCCTGAGCTAAAAATATAAATTCTTTTACCTTTAAATTGTGGCAATTTATATTACCTGCAGAGGGTTAATTTTGGTAGCATAGAATGAACCACAACAGTAATGTTTCCTGTTTAAGCAGACAGTGTGTAACCAATCTTACTGTAAAATATTTTAGTAATTATGAAATCTAAACTGCCTCACCTCCAACACCAGAAACACAGGCAAAGGCAACCCATGCCACTCCTAGAGCCCAAACAGAGTGGCTGAAGGAAGTATATAGAGAGTTTTCCAACTGAGTTGTATCTGAATCAAATTGGTTGAATGGATGGGCTGCTATGAGAGCCCCAAGTAAAGCACCAGCCCCTATCAGCCATCCCAGTAAGGCATACATCTGAAACATATCAATCATTTGTCAGTATTTTAATATATCTAGATTAAGTAATATTTAAAGCAATCAAGTTTTTAGTAGTTATTGCTTTGAATTATTTATGCGGACAAATTTTAAATATCACATTTAAAACTTCACTGTAAAATCACTTAATAAAGCCACCTCATTATTATTGAATAATACTTAAGGTCATACCTGTTGTCGAGGTTCATCTAACCAATGGAATTTTTATATTGTCTTTTACATTATTGCATATTTGTAGTGGTTAAATAAAGTCCTTATTTTCAGTTCTCACTACCCCTTATACGATGGCAGATCAAAAAGTAACACACAATAACTTTTTTTCTGCCTTGGTATTGTACCTGGAGAATTGCAATTTTACACAAATATAACTTGAATTTTTCTATACAGAGGGTATTTTTGTTTTATGTGCCTAGCGAGAGCAGTGTGAACTACGCAACAAAGATGGCATGCATGCTATTGTCATCCACGTGTAAGGGCCACGAGTGGTTAGACCACTCGCCTCTCACCTAGATGGCTCGGGTTCGATCTCAAGCGGCCGCATGTGAGATTTGTGGTGGACAAAGCAGCGCTGGGGCAGGTTTTCTCCAGGTTCTCCAGTTTCCCCCGCTATTGCATTCCACCGGTGCTCCATCTTCCATAAGTAGTTAAAGCGGGCATTAAACACTACCAAAAAAAAAAAAACAAATCCACCCGTGATGAGCAGAGAGATGTTCGATATTTGTGGGCCAAAGGGCATAAACCGAGTGAAATTCACAGGAACATGCATGAGGTTGATTGTATGAACGGTAGCAATGTCTCCAGGTTCACATACCTTAGTGATTTGCCCTCTCCAGGAGGCCAGTAACACCTGCAACCCCACAGAGGCATTGAGGTGACAATTTTGAATGACTGGCACGTGCAACTGCGAATCTTATCACAACAGTTCAACATTTTCTATGATGCAGTGTACAATATTGTTCATGTCATATTGAAATTTCATATAGTTAGTGCTCGCTGGGTGCCTAAGAACCTGACAGACTACCACAAAGGCCAGCAAATGATGACAAGCTTGGATCACTTAACGCAGTACACCGAAGAAGGGCATGACTTTCTGAAAGGAACTGCCAATTGTGCTGAGTCGTGGGCATACCACTACCACCTGAAGCAAGCAGGCAAGTATGGAGTGGAAACATGCTGGTTCCCCAGTAAAGAAAAACTTCAAAGTGACTCAATCTGCTAGGAAAGTGCTTGTGACAGTGTTCTAGGATATGCATGGTATTTTGCTGAACACAGGACCACTGTGAATGCTGCAGCATACATTAAAACTTTGATGCAGTTGCATCGTGTCCTTCTTGACAAACATAACATTAATGCTGACGATGTGAAACTTCTTCATGACAATGCTGGCCCCCATGTTACTGCTGCTGTTCATCAGAAAATCACCAAATTTGGTTGGAAGACGATTCACCATCCACCATACAATCCAGACCTTGCACCGTCACACTTTCACTTGTTTGGTTCCATGAAGAAATTCCTGGCCGGCCAACGGTTTGCAACAAATGCAGAATGAAATCAGCAGTCTGCAGATGGCTGTACTTCAGACTTCTGAAACGGGTATCACAATGGGACAAATGTGTTAAGAAAGTTGGTGGTTATGTCGAAAATAAGCAATAGGTTATAGGTTTTTTTTGTTGCACCGTTGAAATTTTAGATATCATTTTAAACCTTTACTGCCAGCAATCCAGTACCCTCTCTGTGGCACTATTTATGTGGAAGCAAACTATCTAGTATAAATTGTGGTTGCAATTAAATTAGATTCAACTGAGAGAAAATACAGTCCAAACCACCTTGCCTAAAACGCACCTTGCCTAAAACGCACCTTGCCATGGGACACTTTTATTAACATGAAAATGCTATTCCTCATCACACTGGGCGAAGGGGAATATTAATATAGAAACATAGTTTAGGATTCGCGGATCTTGGAGAGGAATATTACGTACTCTTCTTAAATGAGAAGTCTGGGTAACACACAGTGTTAATTTAAATTTGTATATTGTGAATAGTAAATTTTTTACAAGTAGAATACAAGAGGGTTCACCCATTAATTAACAATTTCAATGAATACAGTCTAGTTTGCAAGAGGCGCAAACTATGTGTAACATTGGCTAGGAATGCAAAAGTCATAACCAGTGCAAACATGTAATTATATATCTCTCTGTGTTTTATAACAATAAATTACAAATAAGTTAACTGAACAATGATAATTAACAAGCCATTGTACAAAAGTGGCAAATTATAACAGGTGTTTGAAAATATTTAACTTCTTGGGTTGATAGACAACCAATTATTACAACCAGATAATAATGTAGTTAAAAATCTACCATACTCTGAATTATATAGAGAAACAATATAATATGGGTATTTAACCCCAAACCTTTGTGTATGAAAACTGCTAGGCAAACTACATAACCCACAACAGGGTTTAATACAAATTCACAGACCTTCTTCAGTTACCCAGAGCCATTAAAGAAATAAGTTAGCGGAATGGTATACACCACCCTATATTGATATCAGCTTACAAGCAGCATAGCTAATAGCTAGATGCACAATTACTTAGCCTACCATACACTTTGACATTTACAATTATCAGAGGCAGCTGCTACATATCATAAACCCCAAAGGTTAATGAAACATGTGTAAAACCCAGCCTAATGATTTGAATAGATCTGACTGGGAACCGAGATTCCTTAATATAAAAAAAACAGCATTAAAAGCCAGAAAATAATGCACATTACCGAGATTTTCTGAAAGATGTGCACTCATCGAAAACAGTTAGATTGGAATAAATCATGGCTGGGTGGCAGGGAGAATAGGCATGAAGGTCATCTCTCGTTAGCATCACCACCAGAAAATGCAGTTCTAATGAAGGAAGTTCCTGGCATTTCTCACATACATCGGAAGAAAGGTCATTTGCCTCTCTATGCGCAGCGAAGCTGTATTTCGATGTAATACAGAAATTAATTGCAATAATCCCTTTGTTATCAGCTCAATGCAATGTAATAGCTGATAGGCACCATGCCTGTAGTAGAGGTAATGAGCCAGTTTAATGCAGCAATCTCTTTGGTATTCTCAAACTATGCAGCATAGTAATAAGTATTTTGTCTTCAAATATTAACATTGCCCATAGACTTCATGGCAAATGGTGCCTGACATACCAGACGTAAAAGGGTCTGGAATGCAAGGTATTGCTGAGACACAGAAACAAAGTCAGTTCTGCGGAGCAATAACTCAAATTCTCAGTTCTTGTTGCATGCTGTCTACTGCCTCGTGCTGAATGCTCAGATCAACTTTCGACTGCCAGGATTGAACAGAGACTCTCACTCATTTCTGATGAAATGCTGGAGAAAAGGAAAATAGGGGTTGGAGGGAAAAGCTGACATGCGCAGAAGACAAGAAATGGAGGAGTCCATGGCAAGAAAGGGGTACCGGAAATGTAACGGTACATTGGTTTTTTTAACTATTAAACCTTTTTGTAAAAAAATTATTGTGAATTGTTTTTCAATCCACCCTCCTATGTCGACCATAACAAACACTTCAAACACTATGAACCCCTTTGTTGGAATGTTGAATACAAATTTCATGTTTATGATTTGTGCAAGTTGAAATTTATTTTTTTTTTTTATTTATTTATTTACATAGAATGTCCCAATGAGCATATTGCTCTAGGTAGGGACTGCCCTTTAGTGAGGCGGTAAGAGAAATACAAAGAATAAATCACATTAACACATATAAAAAAGAGTATATAAGTATACATTTTTATATATACACAAACAATTTTTTTTTATTGTAATTTGTGTGGGTGTGTGATTAAACTTAATGCAATATTTCAAGAAACACCATAGGGATTTTCTGTTGTCAAATTTTTAGGAATTACAGTACTGCTCAAGTAGGTGTTTGAAGAGTTTGTTTTTAAATTGGGATAAGTTAGATGATTGTTTAATGTTAAGTGGGAGACTGTTGTATGTTTTGGTGGCACTATGTAATGTACTTTTTATTCCATATTTGGTAGAGTTAACTGATTCTATACATATGTGATTGGCTGATCTAGTTTTGTAGAAGTGAATATCTTTTGTGTTTGATTACAGAGTTGGTACACAGGAGGTTATTTTCAGCTTTGTACATGAATGAAGATTCACTATATTTACAGAGAAAGGAAAATGGCAGTATATTTGTTTCCTTAAACACTTCTACGGAAGGTTTTAAAATGTTAAATCCATAAAGTATTTTGCTTTAGAATGTGAATTTCACTATCTATAAATTTATACAACCATCTTCTAAACAGTGTTAAAGAGTTAATCACAAAAAATTTAGAATGTCTATTAAGAACCATCTCAAAAGTCATTTACCACTCACTATTAATGAATACTAAGTCTGAAACTCTAACTTGTTCCACAGAATACAAATTAAATAACTGTAAATAATTATCATTACTCATCGTCATCATCATCTTTGCAACCATATTTCTCTTGTGCAGATACTGCTGCTTAGTGTTTGTCATTACAGGTCCCATTTTGCAGAAGCAGGAAGGAGCCTGGCACTGGCAGAAAACTAATCTGGATTTTTCTTCTTACTAATTCTGTATTTATTTAAACTCAAATGTAACAAAATTTATTTGTATTTTGAAAATGCCATAGAATTTGTATTTCTTCAGGCTGATAATAAATTTATCTATCTATGAGAAGAACCTTAGTTCTGGTTGTATCAGAAGATGTTGCTGGACCATTAGGAGTAAGAACTGTGATGGAGATTAGAGCGCAAAGTTTGGCTTCTCATATCTCATATTGATATCGGAGTGGACACTTCTGAGCTGAATTTCAGTTCTTAGGGTGACAAAGTTGATTGGAATAACAAGAGCTCTTTTGTCTGCAGTTCTTGTATAGACTCCTCATTCAAGAAACATGGGTTTGTGTAAGAAGTTGCCAAATATGTGCCATGACAGTTAATAGATAGACTAGCTCTGTCATGCACATCTTTGCCATAATGGGCAGTAACTTAGCAAAATACATAGTTTAAACTGTTGCTAATGAAAGCAACACACAGACTGTGGGACTGAAGGTCAAATTCTAATAACCTTGTACCCTGCAGTTATCATCTGAGGGAGTTCCAAAAGATGAAAACTTCAGAAAAACGTACAGTATGGACCTGGAAACCATTGTGCTTTATATGAATAATAAACTGATGTTTTGATAGGTAATCCTGAATATCTTCCTACAGCATCTCATCCAAAAGATTAAATACCATCCAAAGCCCTTAAGGAATTCAGGCTGCAGTGTTCACTAATACAGACCAAATATCCAGAGTAATTTGACTTCGCAATTGGGTGGCAGTGTGCATTTCAATAAGTAGAAAACTGTTTCTAAGATCTGTATAGATGTATACTGTCAAGACTCTGGTGAATAATGAATGGGCTGCTTTCTTTACTAATTGCCAAGTAGTGAGCAGATGACACTACAGTTATGCTGTTCCCTCTTGAATTTTTTATTTCTTTTACTGTTGGTTGAAGCCATTTATTTTATCCCCAGTGCTCCACATCCACCAAGGAGCCGAACAAGGAGTAATTTTGTGGGGTGAGGATATAGACGGCTTCCTTCTCACTCACCCTGGGGTTCAGCTGAAACCCAGCCCTGGCCAGTTGACTAAGGATAGGTTAGCCCCTAGCTTCCTGCTTACTGGTACTAGAGAAGCCAAAGCAATGCTTTTTTATACCTTGAAGGATAAAAGTTGACTCAATTCATTCTCCTTAACCACCTGAGGTAAGTGTCCTTTTTAATGATTCCCTTACTCTAATGAGAAAGTCTAGGTGACTTGATGCCAAATCTGTTCCTGTAAAAGTAAGTCCCTAAGGGTAAGATTCCAAAATAGTTTTTCCCTAATAATGCTAACTTCATAAGTCAGATGTACTCTGACATATTTAAGAATGCCAGTAAATTTTAGCTAGCTATTCTGTTATTTGTTATAAGTTTTATAATAAATTATTGTTATTTATTATTTTAATATTATTAATTATATTATATTTTACTTTTTGTAGATTAAACATAATTGTAGAAAAAATGGTTGTTGTGCCATTTATATTAACATTTGTAATGAGTGGGTCCTTATGCTCAGTGATAAATATTTTGACTACATTGTTATATAAAGTATTTGATGGGAGAAGAAATTGCCGTCAAGAAGCATTATAGATGCAATATAACAGACCTACAAAGAAAATATAGGTCTAATAATATTTTGTCTGCTAGATGGTAGCATTGGTGCTCTTTGCCGCTGCTCACAATGTTTAATGGGTGAGCTTCACGGCATATTTGGAAGTACCTGCTTATACTCTGGTTTTCTTATTTATGACATTTTGTACACAACACACAAACCAATTTGTTCACACTTACTCTTGAAACATGAAGTTTTCTCCTTTTTGTTTCATAGATGAGGAACCCAGAAAGCACACCAATTAACCAAGGGGTAAATCGTGTGTGGGTTGGAATATACTGCAGTCTTTGCGTGTTAGCATCCCTGAAAAAAAAATACATTCACATTTAATATGCATTTGTACTGGTTTAGACATAAGACAAGCATGTACTTCGCTTCCTTGCAGTAATTTATATGAATGTATATTATATATTAATATATGTGGAATTTCATATGAATAATATGAATTAATGAAATGTACTTTGTTTTGACACCCACATTCCAAATATAGTCACTCAAAAAGGTATTTGTCTAACTAGCCTTTTAAAGTTTAAAAGCAGGCTAAGGTTAGAAAATTAAACAATATAGTTTGACTTGAACACTGGTTTATTTGTTGTGTTCTACCGCCACCAACCACCCTTGGGATATTCATCACCCCATCACCAGAGAGCACCAGCAATCTATAGCTTCCCTGGACAGGAAACGAAAGAGGCACGATCTGTTGGAGAATAATAATGGTAACAATACCCCGTTCCAAAACGCATCCAAGTAAGTGGAGTTTTCAGTGATGTAGTGTCACCATTTACCAATTCACTTATTATATAACTACGCATCACAGTTACTAGCTTCTATTCCCTCAAATTGATCTTTCTTGTTGCTCCCCATCAAAACAGATACAGTGAAAAAGGAATTTCAAGTATCTGACATTCATTACATGATGAAATTTTTCAACTCCCTTGTCATCTAAGCTCCAGCAATCTTTTTGGATGGAAAACACCAACCAAATATAAAAGATCTAAGAATGAATCTTTGAAATTTGCCTTTCAAAGAAAGTATATATTGCCATGACATGCTTCACAAATAACACCTCGCAATCTAGTTATCAAATTATGTGGGCTTGTTCTTTATGTATGAGGTGCATCCAGAAAGTAAGTCCCAATCGCATCCAGAGATAGCACCACCAGTCGGATAAAAATGCGCGTGCTCAGAAGATAGGAAGTATATGGTAACATTGTAATAAAGTTTCAGTTTTGTAATGGCAGTGGTTACCACTCTGTGCTAGAAGAAAATGGCTGCTCTGATATTGTCTGCCGTAACTGCGAGGTTCGTGCAGTGATCAGATTTTTGCATGCTCTCAAAAGCAATCTCCAGCAGACATCCATCATCAATTGTGCCACATGTATGGACAGGACATTATGTGTGACAGTAATGTAAGATGATGGTGCAGGCAATTCACAGAAGGAAGAACCAATATTCACGACAAAGACTGTAATGGCCAACCGTCCCTGGTGATGCCAAAAGTGTTGAAAAGTGTGCAGTAAGCAACCGTGCAGAACTGACGCTTCACAATTTCAGAACTCTCTTGTCAGTTTCCCCAGATGTCTCGCTCACTTGTGCCCGAAGTAGTCTGCTGGTGGCTTGGTTTTCACAAAGTGTGTGTAAGATGGGTGCCTAGACAACTGACAGATGAACACAAAACCAAACTCTGGCCGCAGCATTGACATTCCTACAGTGATACGCAGCGGAAGGTGACAAGTTTCTTGACAATATTGTCACTGGGGATGAAACATGGGTGTCGCATGCCACACCAGAGACAAAACAACAATCAATGCATTGGTGGCATAGTGTGAAGACCAAATTCAAGCAGAAAATCTGTGCCAAAAAATCATGTGCACTGTCTTTTGGAATCGACGTGGTGTCCTCTTGGGTGAATTTTTACCGTGAGGGGAGACCATAAATGCTGATCGATTTTGCCAGATGTTGCATAAACTCAGGCAGGCAATCCAGAACAAGAGACGTGGAATGTTGACAAGAGGCATTACGCTTGTGCATGACAATGCAAAACCCCATACAGACAACACCACATGAAATGTGTTGAATAAGTTTGGATGGGAGGTCTTCGAACATCCACCCTACAGCCCCGACCTCTCTCCAAATGACTTTCATCTCTTCCATCTCATGAAGTGTTTTCTGGCAGGAAAACGTTTTCACAGCGATGCTGAGGTGTAGAATGAAGTGACTTCGTGGCTGCAGACATCGGCGGCAGAATCCTATGACTTGGGCATACAATTAATGGAGCATCGTTACGATAAATGCCTCAACAATGGTGGTGACTATGTTGAAAAGTAGCCAGTGAGTCTATATAATTATACCAATAAATAATTCTTACTTAGTAATGCTTTGTTCTCTTTATCGATCATCAGGACTTACTTTTTGGATGCATCTCTGAATGCTTTACCCACTTTGTATTTCCATCCTTCCCTAAGTGGAACAGAGTATCTCTAACAAGAGGTTCATGCTCTGTACCACTTTGCTCTGCATCTCTTGGGCTGCAAATCATCTGTATCAGTATCACTGTCTTCGTTATGTTCTTGGTCCAACTGCCCCTTACCATCATCTTCTTGAAGTAAACAGACAGCTGGTATATAGTTGTTTGGATTGCTTAGATCATACGTCTTGCACATTTCAGGTATTGTAGAAAGAATGGACAAATGTGGCCCCCACTAGATGCCAATGCTGAATTCCTATGTGTTTAATCCCAATAATGACAGGTTATATAAAGACAAACAATAATTTTCAGGCAGGAAGGTACTGAAAGCAACAGTCTTTCAAATTTGAATACTGAAAAGCAGTGCGTGAATAACAGATGCTAGTGCTTTGTGGATGCAATTTATCTATCATTAATATAGTTCATACAGTAATAAAGCCTATATTCTAAAAGGATGAAAAAGTAGTATCCAACTACAGACCTATTGATTGATTTTAGTTCTTAAAGTAAATACCTAATTGTTACAATAGGGACATAATAAATTCTAATTAATCCCTAAAATTTTAAAACATGATTGTATTTTCTACAGTTACTATTAAGGGAATGATGATATTCCATACTTGCTCAGTTTTATTTGGTCAGCAGGTCAGAAGACACAGATAGAGATTTCACAGATTTTTAAACTTAAATTTCTCAGTTTCAGTATTTTTTACATTTTCCTAACTTAAAAATGTTCCATGCAATGCAATATTTTAATAGTCTGTCTGAAAATTCAGTCACAGGTCTAATGATAACCCTGGAATATAAATACCTATTTACATGTCTTTAATTTTGCTTCATTATTCTAAAAGAATTGAAACATTTGTTCTTTTTTTAAGAAATGTAAATATTTGCTCTCTTTTATAAATTATTAAAAACGTATTCTGAAACATTTTTCCACTCCCTTAATTAGGAACAAAAACTTCACATGAGTATAAGGAATTATTGAATTAAAATTACATTATATAGGGCACATTCAAAATCACTTGAATGGTGAGTTATAAAAAAAAATGAATATTCAGACAGGTATTAAAGCTAAAAAATCTGTAATTTTTACTTTCTCTATACGCACTATGTACATAGTGTATAGAGAAGGTATTGCACTCCATCCAAAAATTCGATACCGAGATTTCACTGGAAATATATGTTTTAGGGTCCCCAATATCCAAAAAAAGCATTTTCACAAAAAGGTCCGTGTGTGTGTCTGTGTGTCCGTGTGTCTGTGTGTCTGTGAACACGATAACTCAAAAACAAAAAGTCGGTAAAATACCAAACTTGGTATTTAAGTGTAGTATCTTCCAGGAATGCGACACGAAGATTTTGAGAAAAATCCCCCCACCCCCAACTACCCTTTACATGGAACTTTTTTCGAAAATTTTGATTTTCTCAAAAATGGTTGTAACGATTTTGATTAAAATTTTGTATATTAAACATATTTACCTGACAAATAAAATGTATATGTTGAATTTTCTAGGAATAGCCTCTGAAGAGTAGCTTATTCTGGATGAATTTTATGAAATTTTGAATAACTGCTAAACCGTAAGAGATGGCCAAAAACTTACTACACAAAAAATGAAGAGCACGTTAAAACACACAATTTATGTTATATAACTTTTTTTGTGGAGTTCGCCGTTTTTGAGACATTCCTTATTTTTTGTTTCTGCTATGGAAAACATATTTTTCTCATACAGGAACTTGTCAACTCCGATCCATATAAACAAAGGAACTTCATTGACATAGCAACCAGCTTTTGACTATCACTTTAACCTATGGTAGTCCCTTATTTCACTTCTACTTACAAGGAAGCAAGTAATAAGACTATTTCTGCTAATTATTTTCTGATTAGCATAAAGTAAATAGAAGTATAAGCTTTTTAAGAATAATTTGTTGCAGAGATATACAGAAAGTCATGTGAATGGTACACATCAGATTTTTAACTTTTATATTTATATCAAATAATTGGTAAAAATGAAAGATGCAGAGAACTGGCAAAGCACAGCACCCAATAGGTTGTGGTATATGTGTTATTATGTTTTATTAGTTTGTTTTATTAATATTTATATCTTTATTAAGATTTATTTTTAGTATATATTGTATTATAAATAACATAATTTATTTTATTGAATGCAGATCAAGAAAAGGAATAGATTGAAAGTCCTCTGACCAACGTTATAATGGAATCCATGACTAAATGACCTGCCAAAGTTGGCAAATTTTGAATTAAAATTAAATATAGAACATTACTGGCGTATTTCGCTCAACCCAAAAAAAATGTGAAGCAATGGTCTTTACACTATGCAGACAAAACTATCCACCACCAGTAACGCTCCCAGCGAAACAGATACCCTGGAAAACTAATACAAAAACAGTGAAATATCTCGGTGTACTCCTGGATCGACGACTCACATGGAAACCACATATAAGCAACAAACTTAAACTAGCCCAAGCAAGACTGGCAAAACTCTACCCCCCCCTCAACAAAAGATCTTCACTCAAACTAAAAAACTGCACACTATTTTACACGACTCTATTAAGACCACTGCTACTATACGCTTGTCCAGTTTGGGGAGGAACTAGTCCTTCTGAAATCAAACGTATCCAGACATTTCAAAACAAAATATTGCGAATCTCAACGAATGCACCATGGTTTGTCAGAAATAGTCAACTACATAGAGAAACTGGAATCAGCATCATTCAACAGTCAATTTCTTCACAAGCCGAACAGTTTTACAGCAAGCTAAAAGACGTCTCAGGAGCCATTCACTATTCTCTTGGCAGAAAATCTAGCTATCCAACTCGCATCAAGAGTCGCCTACCACTGGACCAGCTCTCACAGCAAGACTTTCTGTAAAATAAAAACAAAAAAATGTACCTACTTATGAGGGGCCCAATGGGGCTTACCTCATTTCAATGTTATTCAGTATCATGCATGTAAATAATGTCTAAAATCAATGATCTGTAGAGCGCACATGCGCTGATCGATCAATAAATCATTAAAAAAAAAAAATATAGAACATTCTGGAGCCACATTTATTTCCTTACCCCAGCAGCTGTATCCTTGTTGCTGTTCAAGAGGGAAAGCTGAATGTGCTTTCCCTCCTGAGCTTCTATATAAAAGAGTGTAAAAGAATATTCAAGATAAAAGAACTAGACAGTCTTGGCCTAATAATTTTTTTGTACAATGATAACCTTAGTAGTATAGTGGTTTAGTATGCATAAAAGCTAAGAGGATGATGATGACACCACCAACTCCACTAACTTTTACAGTAGTGTTAAATGCGTCAAATGGCTGTTAAAGAATAGGTATTTTTCTGTAGATAAATGTATTTCAGGTATCTCATTTAATGCTACAAATTAAACACAACATCTGTATTACTTACGATAAGAGGATGTTGCCATTTAACTCCTTAATTTGTGATACTGAGAAGGCAGTGGCTAAACCACAAAGGATAAGTGTTCCTAAGAAGGATAGACTCAGCTTCTTGGACCACTTCCACAATGGAATAAGTATTATTGGTGACAGAAGAAAGAGCTGCATATCCACTGCCAGGTACCATCCCTGCCCTACACACTGAAAACAAACGTTAACACACTTGTTCACTTTCATGAAGTAGAAATTAAAATAAACTGCCCATACTGATTATTATTTCCCATATCTTAGTTACTATATTACTATAAACAACAGATACTTCTAATAGCTTTATTGCATAAGATTTTAATTTTAAATTATCTACTTTAATTTTTACTTTCTCTACACTTACTATGTACATGGTGTATAGAGAAGGTATTGCATTCCACCCAAACATTTAATTCCGAGATTTCACCAGAAATAGACGTTTTAGGGTCCACTGTATCCAAAAAAAGTATTTTCAGAAAAAGGTCTGTGTGTGTGCGTGTGGGTGTGCATGTGTGTGCGCATGTACATGCACGTGTGTGTGAGTGCACGCGTGTATGTGTACCTGTGCCTATGAACACAATAACTCAAAAATGAAAAGACGATAGGTAAATATATCAAACTTGGAATTTAGGTTAAGTATCTTCCAGGATGAACACAAACATTTTGAGCAAAATGGGTGGGGGGACCCAGACTACCCTTAACAAGGAAAAAATTTCGAAAATCTTGATTTTTTCAAAAATGGCTCTAACAATATTGATTAAAATACTGTATATTAAAGATATTTCTACAATAAATAAAACATATATCTTGAATTTTCTGGGAATAGCCTCTAAAGATCTCTTTATTCTGAATGAATTTGCATAACTGATGAACCTTAAGAGATAGACAAAATCTTACTACACAAAAAATGTAGATCCTGTTAAAACACACAATTTATGTCACATATGTTTTTTTCATTGAATTAACCATTTCTGAGATATTCCTTGTTGTTTGTTTCAGCTTTAAAATACTTCAACTTTTTTCACAGAGAAAGTTGTAAACTACTGGCCCTGCATAGAAACGGGTCTCATCCACATTGCAACCGGCTTTTAAGAGATTTGACTATCGTTTTAGCCTAGTGTATTTCCTTATTTTCCTTCCACTTACAAGGAAGCAAGTAATTAAGACAGTTTCTGTTAATGTCTATCTCGATTATCATAAAGTACATAGAAGAATATGCTTTTTAACAATAATTTGTTATAGCGATTGTGCTCCATTCAAGGCTTTCTCTTCTCTCTCTGTAACAAATTATTGTTAAAAAGCTTATTTTTCTATCTACTTGTGCTAATCAAGATGAACATTTGCAGAAACAGTCTAATTGATTTCTTGTAGGTAGAAAGGGCATAAGGGAATACTAGGCTAAATTGATAGTAAAATATTTTAAAAGCTGGTTACCATGATACTGAAATCTGTTTCCTTGCATTCCAGGATTTTGCAATTTCCCAGATGAGAAAAGCGTAATAATTTTAAAACTGAAAGCAAATTACAAGAAATATTCAAAAATGGTCTACACCACGAATAGAGTGTATATCACATAAAGTGTGTGTTTTAACGAGATATATATTTTTTGTGCAGAAAGTGTTGTTTATCTCCGATGGCTTACCAGTTATGAAAAATTCATCCAGAAAAAAGTGGACTTCTGAGACTGTTCCCAGAAAATACAAGATAATCATTTTGTTTTGTCATGTAAATATCTGTAACATACTCTATTTTGATCAAAATCATTTGAGTCATTTTGAGAAAGTCAACATTTTCGAAATGTTGAAGTTTAGGGTGGGGGGAATTTTCTCAAAATCTTCATGTTGCATCCTTGGTAGATACTAAACTTAAATACCAAGTTTGGTATTTTATGGACTTGTTTTTGAGTTATCGTGTTCACAGACAGAACTCTGACACACAGACACACACTTTCTCTAAATCGCTGTAACTAATAATTGTTAAAAGCATATTCCTCTGTCTACTTTATGATAGTGAAGATAAACATTAGTAGAAATTTTCTTAATTACTTGCTTCCTTAAGTAGAAGGAAACTATGGGAATACACTAGACTAAAACGATAGTTAAATCTGTTAAAAGCTGGTTGCCATATGGTTGAAATCTGTTTCTATGCAGGGCCAGGAGTTTATAACTTCCACATGAGAAAAGTTAAAGTATTTTAAAACTGAAACAAATAACAAGGAATATCTCAGAAATTTCAATTTCACGAAAAAAAACGTATATAACATAAATTGTGTGTTTTAACGTGATCTATATTTTTTGTGTAGTAAGCTTCTATCTAACTCTTACAATTTATTAGTTACCCAAAATTCAGCAACATTAATTCAGAATAAAGTGGTCTTTAGAGGCTATCCCCAGAAAATTCAAAATATACAATTTATTTGCCTTATAAATATCTTTAATATACAGTAGTTTAATCAAAATCGTTAGAGCCATTTTTGAGAAAGTCAAAATTTTTTAATGTTTTTTCCGTGTAAAGGTAGTTTGGGGTGGGGAGGATTTTTCTCAAAACCTTCGTGTTGCATCCCTGGAAGATACTTAACTTAAATACCAAGTTTGATATTTTACTGACCTTTCGTTTTTGAGTTATCATGTTCACAGACACAGGGACACACACATACAGAATTGTTTTCTGAAAATAGTTCTTTTGGATACAGGGGACCCTAAAACAAGTATTTCCGGTGAAATCTCGGTGTCAAATTTTTGGGTGGAGTGCAATACCTTCTTTACACACTATGTACATGTAGAGAAAGTAAACGATAAATTGCTTTAAAACTTACCATCTTTTCCGTAGCTACATAATTGTTCACATACAGAAGGCTAGTCCACCAATGTGTCTGACAATTCCGCGACATCGTTATTGTGATCATATCCCAAAGAGGTCCAGTGCCCATGTGCCGCAATAGAGTTGCTTGTACCAGCACCATGATGGCATATGGTGGTGTAAGCCTGTAACAAATACACATCTCCTTCTATATTTATGTTTAACTAACATCCACGAGGGTCTGTTGATAAGTCCCGGGCCTCACACAGATATGGCACCGCTATGCCAGTTAGACAGTAGCATCGTAAAGTTTAACTCTAGACTAGCTTGTATCCATAGTTACAGGTCAATAGCTTGTTTAGTTTTTGAATGACAGCATTTTAAACAAGACAAGTTTAGAGTTTTCAAGAAAATGGAGAATTTGCAGTGATTAAATACTTCCATTTGAAAGGCTTAACGCCTAAAGAAATCAAGGAGAAAATGGACAGTACATTGAAAGACTCTGTCCCTTCATATTCAATGGTTAAAAGGTGGATTGCAGAGGTTAAAATGGGACGTACGAGCACTAGTGATGAACCTCGCTCTGGACACCTGTAGAAGTGACAACTCCAGAGATCATTGAAAAAATTCATTGTTTAGTACTGGAAGACCACAGATTAAAGTTGTTTGAGACAGCAGAGGTTGTAAACATATCAAAAGAACTTGCAGGTAATATATAAAGCAATGTTTGGGGCTTTCACAAGGTCTGTGCAAGATAGGTGGTAGGTTTGTTGACATCTGATCAAGAGTTGCAAAGAAAAACTGTTTCTGTTAAGAATGTGGAGCGCTACCGTAAAAATCCCAGTGAATTATTGAGATGGCTTATTAACATGGGAGTTGCCCTCCGTGGTGTAATGGTTACCATGCTAACTTCATATAAGGTCGCGGGTTCAAACCCGGCGGAGAACGATGGATTTTTTCGGGCGTAAAAATCCTTAGCATGGCTTCCTTCGGAAGGGAAGTAAAGCTGTGGGTCCCGTGTCGTAGATTTACGGCACGTAAAAGAACCTCAAGCCTGATAAGAGAGGCCTCTGAGCAAAATTAAGCGATCTTTCATGCCCAATATAGAATGGGACGCTGAGAACCAAAGCAGTTAAAGAGCGTCCATAAATAACAGGCTATTTCATTTTTTATTAACATGGATAAAACTTGGATACATCACTACACTCCAGAAAGTAAATCACAGTCAAAGCAGTGGATTGCGCCAGGTGAACTAACTCCAAAAAAGGCAAATTCAATTTTGTCAGCTTACAAGGTTTTCTGGGGTGCACAGGGAAATATTTTTATTGATTACTTGAAAAAAGGGTAAAAGTATCACCGGTGACTACTATGCAAGCTTACTGCAACGTTTAAGTGATGAGGGGAAAAAGAAAAAGACCTCATTTGGCAAAAAAAAAATTGTTTCATTACCACAATGCTCCGGCCATCTTTCAGTCATTGCAATGAGAAAAATGTGCAAATTAAAGTTTGAATTGCTTGAACATCCACCCTATTCGGCAGATCTAGCACCTGTTCCCAAACCTCAAAAAATGTCTTGGAGGACGAAGATCACAGTAGCGAGGAGGCCATTGGTGTGGTAAGCAGCTGTTTTGAGGACCTTGATAAATTGCACTACAGAAATGGTTTAATTAAATTAGAACTCTGATATGACAAATGTAAGCCTTTCTGGAGATTACGTTGAGAAATAAAACAAAAGAATTTTTTTAATGCTGTTTTCATTGAGAGGCCTGGGACTTATCAACCAACCCTAGTATTTAAAAAATCTGATGTGTATGATTCACATGACTTTTTCTACACCACTGTAACAAATTATTGTTAAAAAA
This sequence comes from Hymenopus coronatus, assembly GCA_030762935.1. NCBI lineage: Eukaryota > Metazoa > Arthropoda > Insecta > Mantodea > Hymenopodidae > Hymenopus > Hymenopus coronatus. The sequence goes on along the minus strand of CM060881.1, from coordinate 168,214,075 downwards.
AACATATTCTTCTATCTATTTTATGAAAATTGAAATAAACATTAGCAGAAATTGTCTTAATTACTTGCTTTCTTGTAAGTAGAAGGAAAATCTGGGAACACGCTAGGCTAAAGTGATAGTCAAATCTTTTAAAAGCTGGTTGCCATGCGGATGAAATCCATTTCTGTGCAGGGCTAGGTGTTTATAGCTTTTCATATGAGAAAAGTCTAAGTGTTTTAAATCTGAAACAAACATGGAATATCTCAGAAATGGTCAATTCAACGAAAAAAACGTATAATGACATAAATTGTGTGTTTTAACCTCGTACATTTATTTGCCATATAAATATCTTAATATACAGTATTTTAATCAAAATCATTAGAGCCAGTTTTGAGAAAATAAAAATTTTCGAAATTTTTTCCATGTAAAGTGTAGTTTGAGGTGGGGGGATTTTTCTCAAAAACTTTGTGTCGCATCCCAATTAAATACCAAGTTTGGTATTTTTGAGTTATCATGATCACAGCACACGGACACACAACAACAACACCACCATCACTATATCCTCACTTCTGAATTCTTATGGCATTAATTAGCTTGTTTTTAAAAATGACATACAAAGTAAAAAGTTGATGTGTTCTATGCATGACTTTCGCTATCCAGCCTACAAAAGATTATTTTCCTATCTAATTGATGCTAATGAAGACCAACATTAGCAAATGGTTTTTATTATTTATTTTCATGTGGGATACGCTAGGTTAAAGTGGTGGTAAAATATTTTAAAAGCTGGTCGCTATTGATGATGTGAAATTCGGTTCCGTTTGTATGGATAAGAACAAATAAAAAAGACATTCTAGCACACTACCTAAATCCCTTGGCATGATCCCTTCTAATTCAGAATTATTTGTCATCGCATTTACTTTTACGATATGAATTAAAATGTTCTGTAGACATATCTTATGGGCGTACAATTAATATGGATATGGAGCAATATCAATATAATTTGAAATTGATTTTAACTCAAATCATTGTCAAAGAAAAATACTATTAATTACATGTGAATTACAATTGTCACAGTTGATAAACAAAATACTATCACTGAGTTACCTGTGTTCTACTGTTTTTAATCTAATCAAATATATTATAATTTTGCTGAAGAGAATGAGCAATCTCTTTGATCATTTTCGCAAGAAAATGCTACTTAACATTAAAATTAAACCTATTCCATTTTAACCAAGCATTACAAAAAGTCTTAGAATCAAACAAAACCACACAATAAAATTGAAAGTAAAAAAAATTTGAAAACAAAACTATAATAAATAATAAAATATGAATTAAGCTTAAATGAAATGGACATGCAAAATTAGTTCAAAAGCACTCCTTGCAGGGAAGGCTGCTGAAGGAAAATTCACAAAATATATGTTTAATTACGTTGCTACAAATGTTTAATTTCACAGTAAGCTGATTTATCAATGAAAACAAGAACTTTATAGTTACATCTTACTGAAACTGCATTCAGGTGTTTATTTCGTGACAATAACGCCTGTGATAAAAAGGAGAAAAGAGAAAGAAAGAGCGATTTCCCATTTGAGAAAATGATAAAATATTTGAAAATTCAAACCAATGACAATGATTATCTCAAAAATGTTTCTCTAAAAATAAAAAATGGCATAAATTGTGTTTTGGTGAGGCCTACCTTTTGTACAGTAACATCTTGCCTTTTACGGTTTACTAGCTGTGCAAAAGTCATCAAGAATGAAGAGGTCTTTAGAGGCTATTCCCAGAAAATTCAAGACAATTGTACATCATTTGCCATTAAATATCTCAACGACATGTCATTTTAATATAAATCGTTAAAGTGGCTTTTTAAGAAGTCAAAGGTTTCAAACAATTGTTAGTGTAAAGGGTAGGGAGGATTGTCCACGATCTATGGTAACAAATTCAAGGCAGTCTTACCTTAGCTGATGCCATGCCTTTACCAATGGCAAGGCGTCTACAATGGCTCTGCAGCGAAGTTTCCACTGTAACAAACCTGCACGTAGAGCAGAGGTCTGTCCCACTATTCCTGGCAGACTTTCCAGAGCCCATTCAATATACGTGCTCTTCTACTTCCAAAGACTGTTTTCAATAATCCAAAAGCACAAAAATTCATCGGCGAGGCATCTGGAGATTTGACAGGGATGTCGCTAAATGGGATAGAATGGATTCCCGTTTCTCTCTCCATTTTCTCCAAAAACTGGCATGTTGAAGTAGACGTATGGCTTGATGTCTTATCGTGCTGCAGCCAGACTTTAATTGCATCTGCACCATAGAGATCAGGGAATTCTGTGCCGAATATGGAAGTTAGGACAATGGTCTGATAATATGCAGAGTTGACATTGACATTTTTTTCCACCTGGCGGAAGTTAACTTCCCATTGTAGCAGTATCCCGCTAGACCATAAAACCTCTGGGAAAACTTTCCTTAACTTCTATATATTGTCTTTCATAATTTTTTTCTCCCCTTGGGTGGTAATAAATGGAACAGGGTTTGTTGCAGTCACTTAGGTAAACATATGCTTTGTCTTATGTGATCACAAATACCCGCTTGTCAGCCACCAGGCAGTAGAGTTCATACAACTTTCTGCAGTTAGTGGCACGTTCTGTAATGTGCCAGGGCAACAGCTGCTTTTATGCCACGATTTTAGGTTTAGATCCTGGTTGATAATGGTGTTCACAGTAGTCTTGGAGATTCCCAATTCTCTGTGCCGACGGATTCGGGCCTGAGATAAGATTCATGACCTTTCGAACTACCTCTGGAGTACAGCTGGTGGCCGGTCATGGATTTGCGTGTTTCTTGCCCTCTGGAACAAGGTTTCCTCTAGCTTTGCCTTTTTTATTTAGCGCATTTAAGATGCCTTTCTTAGAAATGGTGAAACTAGGCCTCTTAAAGTGTTTAATAATATCGGAATATGAATACTTTGCATTGGAAAGGGCAGTAATGTACCCTTCCCAGAATGGTTCTATTTTCAGCCCCATTTTATGCGACACGCTACTGCTGTAGTTTGCACACGTCCAGAGGCTTGTTTAAAGAGCCTGGTGCACATCTAAAGTCGTTACCATAGATCGTGGATAACCCTGGAGTAGCATAGCTTGCAGATTTTCTGAAAATCCTTGTATCGCATCCTTGGAAAATGCTGAACTTATGTACAAAGTTTCGTTTTTAACCAACTTTTCTATTTTGAGTTATACTTTTCGCAGACACAGACACACATGCACACACACATACACACACACATATGCACACACACATACAGGCCTTTTTCTGAAAATTATTTTTTGAATTCGGGAGCTGTCAAAAAATATATATAACTGTTTGGGCAATTTCGCTAAATAAAGAAAAAATATGTTCTAGGCCAGACAAACTCGAGATCCTAAGGATGAGAAATCTGCATATTTATCACTCTTCCACATTGCTGTTTGATTCTATTCTTATACTTTCTTTTAGGCTGCTAAAGATCCACAGTGGTAAATACTTGCTTACAGTCTGATCTAACCCATTTCCTTCCTTTGCCTTTCCTTGTAAGAAAACAACACAAGAAAATCCCAGAGATTATGTTGATGTGTCTTCTGGCCAAGAATAAAATTATTGTGAGTATTCATAAAAATGTATGAACATTTTGTTGAAAATTGGTAGTAGACAAGGTCATGATAATTTAACATATAAGACATTTTACTTTCTCTACACGTACTATGTACATAGTGTATAATGAAGGTATTGTATTCCACCCAAAAATTCCATACCAAGATTTCACCGGAAATACACGTTTTGGGTCCCCCTGAATCCAAAAAAAAGCATTTTTGGAAAAAGGTCCGTGTGTGTGCGTGTGTGTGCCTGTGTGTCTGGACAGCATAGCTCAAAAATGAAAAGACTGTTAAATACCAAAATTGGCATTCAAGTTTGGTATCTTCCAAGGATGTGACACAAAGATTTGCAAGAAAATCCCCCCACCCCCAACTACACTTTACATAGAACTTTTTTCGAAAATTTTGATTTTCTCAAAAATGGCTCTAACAATTTTGATTAAAATATCGTATATTAAAGATATTTACCTGACAAATAATATGTATATCTTGAATTTTCTGGGAATAGCCTCTGAAGACTACTTTATTCTGGAGGAATTTTGCATAACTGCTAAACCGTAAGAAATAAACAAAAACTTACCACAAAAAAAATGTGGAGCACATTAAAACACACAATTTATGTTATATGATTTTTTTTTCGAGGAGTTCATCGTCATTGTTTTTGGTTTCAGCTTTGAAAAACTTATACTTTTCTCATACAGATATTTGTCAATATTATGCTGGATGAATTCTGCATAATTGTTAAACCGTAAGAGATAGACAAAAGCATACTGCACAAAAAATGTAGATCTCGTTAAAACATATACCTTATGTCATAAACATTTTTTTTTTCTTATGCTTTTCTCATATGGGAATTTGTCAACTCCTAGCCATACAAAGGAATTTCAATCACTTAGCAACCAGCCTTAAAAGATTTGACTGCCTTTTAGCCTATAGTACATTCTTATTTTTATTTCCCTTCTACTTACAAGGAAGCAAGTAATAAGACCTAATTTTATTTTATTTTATCTCAATTAGCATGAAGTACTTAGAAGAATAAGCTTTTAACAATAATGTATAACAGAGATATTGCGAAAGTCATGAGCATGGAACAAATCAGAGTTTTTATTCTTACATACTCCTACTATTCCCGTTGTATTCCATTTTAAGTACCTCTAAAATTATTCTACTAAACATATATATCATGTTTATGCTTTCTCCATCTAATAAAGCTATTATTTACTTTTGTTTACCTTTTTACTTTCTCTAGCCCCGTATGTACAATATACATAGGAAAAATAGAAGTATTGTATTCCACCTAAAAATTCGATGTCGAGATTTCACCAGAAATACATATTTTAGCACCCCCTGAATCCAAAAAAAGTGTTTTAAGAAACAGGTCCGTGTGTGTGTGTGTGTGTGTATGTGGACAGCATATTCCAAAAACGAAAAGGCGGTTAAATACCAAACTTGGTATTTAAGTTTGGTGTCTTCCAAGGATGCGACACAAAGATTTTCAAGAAAATCCCCCCACCTCTAACTACCCTTTACATGGAAAAGTTTTTGAAAATTTTGTTTTTCTTAAAAATGGCTCTAACGATTTTAATTAAAATACCACATATTAAAGTGATTTCTATTACAAATAAAATGTATATATTGCGTTTTCTGGGAATAGCTTCTAAAGACATGTTTATTAAGAATGAATTTTGCTTAATTTGACATAACTAGTAAACCGTAAGAGATAGACAAAAGCTTACTGTACAAAAAATGTAAATCTTGTTAAAATACACAAGTTATGTCATATACATTTTTTTTCATGGAGGTTTTTTTGAGGTATTCCTTATTGGTTTCAATTGTGAAGTACTTCTACTTTTCTCAGATGGAAGTGTGTGTGTGTTTCTTTTGTTCTACTCCTGGTCAAGCAAATAAGCAATTTGCAATGACAATCACATATAGACAGCTTTTAAAACATTTGACTATCACTTTGGCCTTGTGCATCCCCTTAGTTCCAGTCTACTTATAAGGAACTAAATAATAACATTCTGCTAATGTTTATCTCGATTAACATGGTGTTGGAAGAAGAGTTATGTTTTGTCAGAAGTTCGTTTGTAGATTAGCTAGAGAAAGTCATGTGAGTGTAAAACATCAGAATTTTTTGTGGATGTGATTATTCATATTTCTTACTGACGGACTTGCATCAGTAATTTTTACTTTCTCTAGCACATATGTACATACAATGTACATAGTAGGTAGAGAAGGTGTTGTATTGTATACATTTTTTCGTGGGGCTGACCTTTTTCAAGATATTCCTTGTTATTGGTTTCAATTTTAAAATACTTACAATTTTTCACATATGGAACTGGCTATGCAAAGAAATGGATTTCAATCCCATAGCAACCACATTGTAAAACATTTGCTATCGGTTTAGCCCAATGTATTCTCTTATTTCCCTTCTACTTATAAGGAACTAAGTAATACGACTGTTTCTGCTAATGTTTATCTCGATTAGCATGGAATAGATAGAAGAATAAGCTTATTAACAATAATTTTTTGCAGAGATGTAGAGAAAGTCATGTGAATGGAAGACATCAGATGTTTTTATTATATGTTGATATAATGATTCTTTTGATAGAGTGACAACTTTTTGGATCAGATGAATTTCATGTCATTTTACTACCTTTCTTGGCTAGAAAGTCAGCTGTTCATTATCCTATATTTCACAATGTGCTGATATCTATTGAAGTGAAAATAACTTTTCTCGGGCTATCAGCCAGGTGAATTCTGGAATAAGTTATTTTCATACCGCCGCCAGGAAAGCTTCAAGTCATGGTTCATCTATTGAAGTATTAATCTTTTATTTAAATCAATTAGTTGAGTATTTGAGACTTAGGGGATCATTTCATTTTCTTTTCTGTACATACCTTTCTTTTCTTAGGTGATGTAACTGCCATTTATGGTGCCTAATCTTAAATCGTTACAAACAGTTAAATAAAAACATTCCAGATAAAATGAAATCTTCTTGGAAAAAAAGTAAATGTAACCTTTTGGACTTATTAAAGCCTAAACGTACTACAAGAACATCCCCATGACAAGCAAGATGGTGAGTTTGAAAGCATTAATAATTAATTTGAGACGTTATTTTGGCACCTTAGGGCGCTTGATCTATTTTCATTTTACTGCTGCTGACATAAAAGCAATCTTTGTTTTACCTGATGTAGCGATGAAAGTAATAAAGTGGGATATTGAAAGATGCACTCTTGGTTTTGTTCATTTCCTTCAAGAATATGTAGGCAACCAGAAGTCCACTTAGTACGAAGAATGTGTCCACAGAGAGAAACGCATTAGTAAGATACAATCTCCAAAAATCTGAAACAAACTGCAAGAGAAATAGACATTATTTATTGTTTAGACAATGCAAAAATAAATGAGTTTGGCTATGTGTGTATTAAAAACAAATCAATTAGTAAATACTAATAATACAGCAGGAGGAAACACATGTTGCGTTTATTGACTTCGAAAAAGCATTTGACAGTATCAACAGGAATCAACTATGGGAAGTAATGAAGAAAAATCTGATGTGTTCCATTCACATCACTTTCTCTACATCTCTGCAACAAATTATTGTTAAAAAGTTTATGCTTCTACTTACTTTATGCTGATTGAGAAAAAATTAGCAGAAATAGTCTTATTACTTGCTTCCTTGTAAGTAGAAGTGAAATAAGGGAGTACCATAGGTTAAAGTGAAAGCCAAAAGCTGGTTGCTATGTGACTGATGTTCCTTTGTTTGTATGAACAGGAGTTGACAAATTCCTGTATGAGTAAAGTATAAGTTTTTCAAAGCTGAAACCAAGAAAAAGGAATATCTCAAAAACGATCAACTCCACGAAAAAAATGTATATAACATAAATCGTGTGTTTTAACGTGCTCTACATTTTTTGTGGGTTAAGTTTTTGTCCATCTCTTACAGTTTAGTAGTTATGAAAAATCCATCCAGAATAAAGTAGTCTTCAGAGGCTATTCCCAGAAAATTCAAAATATACATTTTATTTGACAGGTAAATAACTTTAATATACGATATTTTAATCAAAATCGTTAGAGCCATTTTTGAGAAAATCAAAATTTTCGAAAAAAGCTCCATGTAAAGGGTAGTTTGGGGTGGGGGGACTTTTCTCAAAATCTTCGTGTCGCATCCCTGGAAGATACTAAACATAAATACCAAGTTTGGTATTTTACCGACTTTTCGTTTTTGAGTTATCGTGTTCACAGACACACAGACACACGCACACGCACACGGACCTTTTTCTGAAAATACTTTTTTTTTGGATACAGGGAACCCTAAAACATATATTTCCGGTGAATTCTCGGTATCGAATTTTTTGGTGGAGTGCAATACATTCTCTATTCACTATGTACATAGTGAGTATAGAGAAAGTAAAAATGAAATGGTGTTTTATTTATAGACGCTCTTTAACTTCTGTGGTTCTCAGCGTCTCATTCTATACTGGACGTGAAAGACCGTTTAATTTTGCTCAGAGGCCTCTCTATCAGGCTTGAGGTTCTTTTGCTTGCCGTAAATCTACGACACGGGACCCACGGCCTTACTTCCCTTTTGAAGGAAGCCATGCAAAGAATTTTTACACCCGAAGAAATTCATCGTCCTCCGCCGGGTTTGAACCCGCGACCTTGTGTATATGAAGTTAGCATGATAACCATTACACCACGGAGGGCGACTATACATCAAATAAAGATGGAAATCTGACGATAGACGCAACTCTTATGCAGGGTGCGAAGAGAGACTATTATATTTCCTCAGAAATTGTCATTAAAAAAAATATCTCGTGCTCCATTCACATGACTTTCTCTATATCTCTGTAACAAGTTATTGTTAATAAGATTATTCTACTAGCTACGTCATGCTAATCGAGATAAACATTAGCAGAAACGGTTTTATTACTTAGTTCCTTATAAGTAGAAGGGAAATAAGGGGATGCGCTAGGCTAAAGCGACAGTCAAATGTTTTAAAATATGGTTGCTATAGGATTGAAGTCCGTTTCTTTGTGTGGCAAAGAGTTAACAAGTTCCCATATGAGAATTTTTTTTTTAAACTGAAATCATTGACAAAAATATCTCCAAAACGGCCACTCCACGAAAAAAATGCATATGGCATAAATTGTATGTTATATTGAGATATGCATTTTTGTGCAGTAAATGTTTGTCTATTTCTTACGGTTTACAAGTTATGCAAACTTCAATAAAAATCGTGTAGCATGTGGTCTTCCGTGGCTATTCCCTGAAAATCCAAGATATATATTTCGTTTGTCATAAAACTATCTTAAACATACGGTATTTTAATTAGAGCCATTCACAATTTTCAAAAAATGTTCCATGTAAAGAGTTGGTAGTTGGAGGGGTGGGAGATTTTCTTGAAAATCTTCGTGTCGTATTCTTGGAAGATACCAAACTTAAATACCAAGTTTGGTATTTAGCGGTCTTTTTGTTTTTTAGCTATGCTGCCCACTGACACACATGGACCTCTTTTTTTTTTTTTTTATTCAGGAGGTTTCAAAACGTTCATTTCCGTGAAATCCCGGTATGGAATTTTTGGGTGCAATACAATACCTTCTCTATCACTATGTACATAGTAAGTGTAGAGAAAGGAAACACAGAACGCTTTGTGCTTTAACGGCAGTGACAAAAACCGCACTATGTTCGAGTAGGTAGTTTCTGGGACTCAAACCACTCGGAAAACTACCGTTGATTAAGCACTCCATCAACATGTAGATACAATTGGTGAGGAAGTTCGCCGGTAGGTGACAAACCGTTGCATTTTAATGTTGGGACAATGGTGGCTTTGGAAACTTGACGGTTCATAGCTATAGATCTACAAGAAACATTTGATGTGATATATTCACATGACTTTCTCTACATCTCTGCATAGAATAATTATTAAAAGGCTTATTCTTGTATTTACTTAATGCTAATCGAGAAAAAAAAAAAAAAAAGGCATTCAGGGTCTTATTACCTGCTTCCTCGTAAGTAGAAGGGAAATAAGGAGGCTAAATCGATAGTCAAATCTTTTAAGAGCTGGTTGCCACGTGATTGAAGTACCTTTATTTGTAAGGACAGGAGTTGACAAATTCCCATATGAGAAAAGTATAAGTATTTTAAAGCTGAAACTAATAACAAGGAATACCTCAAAAATGGTCAACTCCACGAATAAAAAATATGATGTGTTCCATTCACATGACTTTCTCTATATCTCTGTAACAAATTATTGTTAATAAGCTTATTCTTTTATTTATGTCATGCTAATCGATAAAAATTAGCAGAAATAGTCTTATTTCTTGCTTTATTGAAGTAGAAGCGAAATAAGGGAGTACCATAGGTTAAAGTGAAAGCCAAAAGCTGGTTGCTATATGACTGAAGTTCGTTTGTTTGTATGGACACGAGTTGGCAAATTCCTGTATGAGAAAAGTATGTTTTTCAAAGCTGAAACCAAAAACAAGGAATATCTCAAAAACGATCAACTCCACGAAAAAAAAAAAAAATGTATATAACATAAATTGTGTGTTTTAACGTGCTCTACATTTTTTTTTTTTTTTTTTTTTTATAAGTTTTTGTCCATCTCTTACGGTTTAGTAGTTATGCAAAATTCATCAAGAATAATAAAGTAGTCTTCAGAGGCTATTCCCAGAAAATTTAAGATATACATTTTATTTGTCAGGTAACTATCTTTAATATACGTTATTTTAATCAAAATCGTTAAGAGACATTTTTTATAAAATAAAAAATTTTCGAAAAAAGTTCCATGTAAAGGGTAGTTGAGAGTGGGGGGATTTTCTTGAAAATCTTCGTGTCGCATCCTTGGAGGATACCAAACCTAAATACCAAGTTTGGTTTTAGTCAAGCCAAGTTTTTACCTGGCTAGAAGCCCGAGAAGATTTTGAATTAACACGTCGCCAGGAAAGCTTTAGTTCTTATTTTTATATCTGATTTTGCTAGGAATGTATTGCAGGCACATTTTCATTTATTGGTCCAAGAAAGTTTTTAATTTTGCTTATTGCCAAAGAAATAAAGGTTATGATTATACTAACATTAACAACTGAAATATTACTTACATCTGACATATTACGCGCATTTATCATTGGTATGGCCATAACTGATGCATAGCTATGACCCATTACGACCCACGACATGCTGATGAAGCGAATCCCATGAAGAGCATGCAACGTGTCTGGACCAGATTGAGAAGTAGACAGCAGCTTCTTCCCGTTCGTGTACCACGAGAAAGCCGTCAGAACTGCAATTCTCTTCTTGTGTTTCTCTGGAAGGAAAGCTTCTCTTATAGGTACTTACTCTCAGAAGGAGATGTTTATGTGAAAGTACAATGAAATATATGACAGGTGTTCAGATTTTTTCTCGCATACAGTAAACATTCTATATTAATTGACAATTTCATAATAAAATACTGCTTTTTAAAAGAAAGCGTCAGTTCCAGTAGAAAAAAATCTGATGTGTTCCATTCACATGACTTTTTCTACATCTCTGTAACAAATTGTTAAAAATGTTATGCTCTGTTTACTTCATGCTAATTGAGAAAAAAATAGCAGAAATAGTCTTATTACTTAGTTCCTTGTAAGTAGAAGCGAAATAAGGGAGTACCATAGGTTAAAGTGATAGTCAAAAGCTTGTTGCTTTGTTTGTATGGACAGGAATAGACAAATTCCTGTCTGAGAAAATTGTTTTTTAAAGCTAACCCCCCCCCCAAAAAAAAAGGAATATCTAAAAAACTATCAACTCCATGAAAAAAATACATATAACATAAATTCAGTGTTTTATCGTGATCTACATTTCTTATGTAGTAAGTTTTTGTCTATCTCTTACGGTTTACCAATTATAAAAAATTCAATACAAATCATCCAGAATAAAGAGGTCTTTAGTGTATATCTTGAATTTTCTGGGAATAGCCTTATTCCCATAAAATTCAAGATATACACTTTATTTGCCAAGTAAATAGCTTAATTGTAAGGGATTTTAATAAAAATCGTAGAGCCATTTTTAAGAAAATCAAAATGTTCGAAATTTTTTTTCATGTAGAGGGTAGTTGTGGTGGGGGGATTTTCTTGAAAATCTTCGTGTCGCATCCTTGAGAGATAGCAAACTTAAATACCAAGTTTGGTTTTTAACGGTTTTTTCGTTTTTGAGCTATGCTGCCCACAGACACACACACACGAACATTTTTCTAAAAATGTTTTTTTTTTTTTTTGATTCAGGGGGTCCCAAAACATATATTTCCGGTGAAATCTCGGTATCGAATTTTTGCGTGCATTACAATACCTTCTATGTACACTATGTACGTAGTACGTGCAGAGAAAGTAAAAATAATATGTACATTAACATAATAAACAGTATTATGAGCATTATTCCATTAAAATCAGCAAAAAATACGAGAGTCATCCAGAAAGTAACGAACGATTTGGCATAACAAAACAATAACGAAAGTTATCAACACAAAACTTTATTTACAAAGCTGCAGTACCTTACTCTATTTCTCAATGTAATCTCCATTCTACCAAGACATGTATTGTCACGTGATACCACTTTTTAATGCTGATGTTATACTTTTCTACCACGTTTTTTATGAATGCACAAAATGTTCGGTCAATCGAATTTTATAGACAAATTACACGAGTGTGTCGTGATAATGCAATGAACGAGACTTCAGTGAGGAAATGGCGCATAATTTACGAGTAATCAAGGATCAAAGATCAGAGTGGAGTTTCATCAATCGTATGAAGAAATTGAAAGTAAATGTTGATGAAAGAATTCAGAATAACCGGTATTTCACTTTGATCACCATAGATGACTTTTTGGGTAGAAAAGATTTCGCAACCGGTGAAAACCTCGACATCTTGGCTCAGATCTTTAGCGGTGAAAGAGTAAAGCATAGGCATTGAAACACCTGCACCACGTAAAAATAAATACCTTGATAGTAATAGCGATTATGTTGAAAAAAAATATGATGTGTTACACTCACATGACTTTCTCTAGCCGTTCTACAAACTTCTTACATAAGATTATTGTTCTTTCTGCAGCTTGCTAATCGAGGTATTCAGCACAATGTTCTTATTACTTAGTTCTTTTTAAGTAGGAAGAAAATAAGGGAATACACTAGGCTAAATCGATAGTCAAATGTTTTAAAAGCTGTCGTTACGCGATTGTCATTACAAATCGCTTCTTTTCTTGGTCAGGAGTAGAACAAAAGAAAAACGGACACTCCCGTCTGAGAAAAGTATAAGTACTTCACAACTGAAATGAATAACAATGAATGCCTCGAAAACGGTAAGCTCCACGAAAAAACTGTATATGACGTAAATTGTGTATTTTAACAAGGCCTACATTTTTTGTAAGTAAGCTTTTGTCTATCTCTTATGTTTACTAGTTATGCCAAATTAAGCAAAATGCATCCAGAATAAACAGGTCTTTAGAAGCTATTCCCAGAAAATTCAAGATATACATTATATTTGTCAGGTAACTATCTTTAATATATGATATTTTAATCAAAATCGTTAGCCATTTTTAAGAAAATCAAAATTTTCGAAAAATGTTCCATGTAAAGGGTAGTTTGGGGTGGGGGATTTTTCTCAAAATCTTCGTGTCGCATCCCTGGAAGATACTGAACTTAAATACCAAGTTTGGTATTTTAGCTACTTTTCTTTTTTGAGTTATCGTGTTCACAGACACACACACGCGCGCGGACTTTTTTCTGGAAATGCTTTTTTTGGGTTCAGGGGGTCCTAAAACATGTATTTCCGGCGAAATCTCGACATCGAATTTTTGGATGGAATACCATACTTCTCTACTGTACATACGGGGCTAGAGAAAGTAATAGAGTAAGGTACTGTAACTTTGTAAATAAAGTTTTGTGTTTATATCTTTCGTTATTATTTGGTTATGCCAAAACGTTCGTAACTTTCTGGATCACCCTCGTGCATGGCGACGCCGTGGTTAGACCGCTCGCCTCTTACCTAAACGGCCCGAGTTCAATCCCAGTGGATCCCTTGTGGGATTTGCGGTGGACGAAGCGGCACCTTGGACGGGGTTTTCCAAGTTTTCCGGTTTCTCCCGCCATTCATTCCGACAGTGTTTCCATAATCATCTTTCTTGTCATCCATGTCATATCATCCACTTTCTCAATTTCATACCAGGCAGCGAGTTGGTCGCCCATCCTGGCTCCTCTCTGATCCACAACATCTGTTCCTCAGCAGGCGTCTGACCCTAGACACTGGCCTTTAAGCCCTGAGGGTGTAAGTCCTATATACCAGGAGGGAAAACAGCGAAGCAAGAAATAATACTTTGCTAGGAAATATAACTATGCTTTGGAATTGTATGCATTAAAATCATTAACATTCTTTATATGTCATTTATTTTCTCTTTTACAACAGAAGCTATCTAGGCTTCCTGCCGATCAAAGTAAAAGGAAAGCAAACTATTTAAAATAATTGTTGTGTTCAGGCATTTTTCCCCATTCATTGTAAAAACTGTTACTACAACAGCGAGATTCCATTAAGATATGGACATAAGCAACACAAACTGAAGCCTCAATCTGCATTATATTGCTTTCTCTATACGTACCATGTATAGAGAAGGTATTGCATTCCACCCAAAAATTCGATACCGAGATTTCACCGGAAATACATGTTTTAGGGTACCCTGTTTCCCAAAAAAGTATTTTCAGAAAAAGGTCCGTGTGTGTCAGTGTGTCCATGTGTCCATATGTCTGTGAACACAATAACTCAAAAACGAAAAGTCCATAAAACACCAAACTTGGTATTTAAGTTTAGTATCTTCCAGAGATGCGACACGAAGATTTTGACAAAAATCCCCCCACCCCAAACTACCCTTTACATGAAAAAAAATCGATTTTGATTTTCTCAAAAATGGCTCTAACGATTTTGGTTAAAATATCGTATATTAAAGATATTTACATGGCAAATGAAATGTATATCTTGAATTTTCTGGGAATAGTCTCTAAAGACCTCTTTATTCTGAATGAATTTTGCTGAACTTTGAGTAACTGGTAAACCTTAAGGGATAGGCAAAAACTTAAAACACAAAAAATGTAGATCACGTTAAAACACACAATTTATGTCATATACGTTTTTTTTTTGTTTTTTTTTTTTCGTGGAATTGGCCATTATAAGATATTCCTTATTTGTTCCAGATTCAAAATACTTAAGCTTTTCTCACACGGAAAGCTGTAAAATCCTTGCCCTGCATAGAAACGGATTTTAACCACATGGCAACCAGTTTTTAAAGTATTTGACTATCGTTTTAGCTTAGTGCATTCCCTTTTTTTACTTCTACTTACAAGGAAGCTAGTAAATATGACACTTTCTGCTGTTTATCTCGATAATCGTAAAGCAGACAGAAACATAGGCTTTTTAATAATAATTTGTTACAGCAATGTAGAGAAAGTCATGTGAATGGAAACATAATTTTTTTTCTTGTGATATTCAGTTTTTGTTAAGCTTTTAACTGAGTGAATTATACTGAATAGAGAATGAATCTAGGGTGCATAGAGCTTAAAGTAACCAGACATTCATCTTTCAGGATAAGGAAAACCCCGAGCCGTGTAACTCACCCCAATCGAGATTCTTTAATGTAAAGTCGACCGCTACCTCCACGCCACTGAGATGGGCGATACATCACTTTTGTGGCTCTCTTTAACAATTTACATATTTTTTAATTATAGCCATTCAAGTATGAAATAGTAAAATGTGCAACCAGCAATAAAATAAAGAAAGGAAGATAACCGGGACTAATGTTTTAGTTTAGCACAAAATTACATGAACTTAACTGAAAATTACCTTACCTGTGAGAATATCATACGCAGTGCTCGTGATGCATAAGCAACCAAAGAAAATTAACACAAATCTGGAATAAAGAACATTGTAAATTAATGAAACAGCAGGAAACTAATGGAACTATATTTGGAGCGCTTATCTCAGCTTCTAACATAACATCTTACTGTTATAACTATGCTACAAATAACAATATTATAAAATTTGACATTAAATAAGGAATTGGCATGTCCTAAAAATCAGTAGCAGTAGTAGTAGTAGTAGTAGTGTAGTAGCAAAAGAAGGAGTAATAGGCAACAGCACCACTATTAAAGTAGTACTATTGCTGATAGTGGGACTTTAAAACGCACAATTGTAGAGGTCTAGCTAAATCAAAATTATTTGCCAAACAGATTGAAGTTTTAGGTTATGTAAAAGGCATGCGGCAGAAGGCCGAATGCTGAAACAGTGAAAGTAAGTGAAGATTTTCCTTAGCAGTGAAATCAATTGAAGATTTACGAAGAATCTAAACCGCTGAGACAGTAATTGAAGAAATATACAAAGTGAAAATGAACGGAAGCTCATCGACAATCTTTAAAAATGCAATGAATTTGTTGATAAGATCTATGAGACAAATGCCTAACTCTATATATACACACTCAAAGGATCATTCGTAAGTCCCTATACAAACTTCGTGGGAGTAATGTAGAGGTGAAAAATCTTTCTGAAAATGCATTATTCCAGAGTTATGCAACATCATAGGGATCAACTCAGTACATTTACCGTACAACATGTTCAAAGTGACATCCATGTAGGTTAACACAGTACCGTGCCCATCGTCATACTGCTCAAGGAATGTTACAGACTCCATTCAACTCATTCTGAGCTGTTGTACAGCCATTTTTACGTTTGGGATTTTAGTAGTATAAACGAGCGTCTTGAGACGTCCCCAAAGGTAAAAGTCCTGGTGATCTGGGTGACCAAGCAACTGATCTATGTACTGATTGACCAAGTGATTGATGATCTACGACCTATGTACCGATTGGGATATGCAACATCGAGATACTCCCAGGCAATGCAACTGAAATGTGCAAAGGCGCCTTGGTTTCTGTAGCGAGTGGAACATTTTCATGCAGCAGACCAGGTAACTCATGCTCCAAAAACTGTTGGTACACTGGACCGGTCAGGCGTGGTAGTAGAACAAATGGTTTTCCGCAATACCACACCAAACGCTAACTGAAAATCGACGTTGATGCCCTCGTACCGTAGTTGCGTGTGGATTCTCATAAGCCCGCATGTGCATGTTTGGTGATGCCTCCACGGGTAAATATGGCCTTATCTGTAAACAGTACCCGACGAATGCATGGGATCTATCATATGTTGCTGAAGTAACCACTGACTGGCGTCTAGGATAAAAATCATGTACTTTCTGCAGGTGGAACGGTCGTAACTGCTGTCTCCGAATCAGGCTCCATACAGATGTTTGGGAAATCCCTACAGCGGCACTAATGCGTCAAGTATCTATGATGGGATCGTCATCGACACCTTGCAGAATGTTTTCTTCAACAGCCACTCCGTGCAGTTGCGACCGTCCTGATCGTGACACATCACGAATAGCATACCCCCTCATACGCCTGTCCACAGCTGGAAACATCTGCTAATTTGCTAAGCGTCGGTTTGGACACCTGTCCACAGCTGCAAACGTCTGATGGTTTGCTAAGCGTCAGTTAGGACACCTGTCAACAGCTGCAAACGTCTGGTAATTTGCTAAGCGTCGGTTTGGACGCCTGTCCACAGCTGGAAACATCTGATGGTTTGGTAAGCGTCGGTTTGGACGCCTGTCCACAGCTGCAAATGCCTGATGGTTTGGTAAACGTTGGTTTGGAAACAATTCCCTTACCGTCGCCAAGCTATTCTTGAATTTCTGTCCGCTGCGCACTCATTGTTTGTGCACTCACAACTGTAGCCTACTGAACCACTAGCAAATGTAAACAGTTGAATACCATGTAGTAGCGCCGCTTCAACACATGCGCAGTACAACGTTGTGGATGGTCTTCACCTTTAACTTGTTGTTGGGGAAATGACTGTCTTCTGTGATCCCCATGCTGTACAACAGTTCAGAATGAGCTGAATGGGCAACGTTCCTTGAGCAGTACGACGGCGGGCACGGTACTGTGTTAACCTCAGCATGGACGTCAGTTTGAACATGTTGTACGGTAAATGAACTGAGTTGATGTGTGCTGTGTGATCTCTATTATGTTGCATAGCTTTGAAACAATATAAGTCGCCTTCCTCAGAAAATCTCAGGATGTTTCTGACGGTCACGAAAATGTAACTTTCACATTTTTGGTAAGATGGTTCCATTGTGCAATCTGGAGACTAACAGCTCTGCCTTGGCTTTAGAAAGCTCCATGTCTCTGACTAAATCATTTAATTCTCTAATGTTGTGATGTTAAGATTTAACATCAGATACAAAGTCAGGATCTGTAGATGTGGATGGTTGTGGATCACAAGGCTCGTCTTCTGAGTCTATGGAATATGATCCAGGGAATGTTGGAACAGATAGCTCATCCCTATGGGGTACAGGACGAGTAGCAGAATGTATACTCGGATATACAATACTCTTCTTTTTACTTTCTCTATACGCACTATGTAGTGTATAGAGAAGGTATTGCACTCCACCAAAAAATTCGATACCGAGATTTCACCGGAAATATGTTTTAGGGTCCCCTTTATCCAAAGAAAGCATTTTCACAAAAAGGTCCGTGTGTGTGTGTGTGTGTGTGTGTGTGTCCGTGTGTCTGTGAACACGATAACTCAAAAACGAAAAGTAGCTAAAATACCAAACTTGGTATTTAAGTTCAGTATCTTCCAGGGATGCGACACGAAGATTTTGAAAAAAATCCCCCACCCCAAACTACCCTTTACATGGAATTGTTTTCGAAAATTTTGATTTTCTTAAAAATGGCTGTAACGATTTTGATTAAAATATCGCATATTACAGATATTTACCTGGCAAATAAAATGTATATCTTCAATTTTCTGGAAATAGCTTCTAAAGACCTGTTTATTCTGGATGAATTTTGATTAATTTGGCATAACTAATAAACCGTAAGAGATAGACAAAAACTTACTATACAAAAAATGTAGGCCTTGTTAAAATACACAATTTACGTCATATACATTTTTTTCGTGGAGCTTACCGTTTTCGAGGTATTCATTGTTATTAGTTTCAGTTGTGAAGTACTTATACTTTTCTCAGACGGGAGTGTCCGTTTTTCTTTTGTTCTACTCCTGGCCAAGAACAGAAGCGATTTGTAATGACAATCGCATAACGACAGCTTTTAAAACATTTGACTATCGATTTAGCCTAGTGTATTTCCTTATTTTCTTCCTACTTATAAGGAACTAAGTAATAAGAACATTGTGCTGAATACCTCGATTAACAAGGTGCAGAAAGAAGAACAATCTTATGTAAGAAGTTTGTAGAACGGCTAGAGAAACTCATGTGAGTGTAACACATCAGATTTTTATAATTAGTAATACCTCGGAACATACAAAATAGATGGTCGTCAGTGTGATTTATTGGCTCCAACAAAATAACTGGAATGGCAAAAGGCAAAAGGCATCAAGGTCTCCTGTGATTCAAACAACCCAAAATATTCGTTCAGCAACTCTTACTACAGATATGTGGAACCCAACTCTTATCTTGATCTCCCAATTTGCAGAATTCAGCAAAATAGAGATTATAAGCTGATTTTTACATTCTCTAGCCCGTATGTGATATGAACACAGTGGATAGAGAAGGTATTGTATTCCACCAAAAATTCGATAAAGATATTTCACAGGAAATATATGTTTTGAGGTCCCCTGTCCGAAAAAAAAATTAGTAAAAGGTCCATATGTGTGTCTGTGAACTCAAACACGAAAGATCAGTTAAATACCGAACAATGGTATTTAAGTTCAGTATCTTCCAAGGATGAAACACGAAGATTTTCAAGAAAATTCCCCACCCCAACTACCCTTTACATAGAACATTTTTCGATTTTTTTTTTTATTTCTCAAAAATGGCTTTAACGATTTTGATTAAAATACCACATATTAAATATATTCAGATAGCAAATAAAATGTATATTTTGAATTTTCTGAGAATAACCTATGAAGGGCTCTTTATTCTGGTTGAATTTTACAGAATGTTATATAGCAGTTATGCCGTAAGAGATAGACCAAACCTTACTACACAGAAAATGTAAATCTCGTTAAAACACACGCTTTATGTCATATACGTATTTCTTGTAGAGCTGACCGTTTTCAAAATATTCATTGTTGTTGGTTTCAATTTTAAATTACCTAACTTTTCTGAAACGGGAGCATGCAAAGCGAATCGTAACATCAATTTTTACTTTCTCTATAGGCACTATGTAGATAGTGTATAGAGAATGTATGGCACTCCACCAAAAAATTCGATACCGAGATTTAACCGGAAATATATGTTTTAGGGTCACCTGTATCCAAAAAAAGTATTTTCAGAAAAAGGTCCGTGTGTGAGTGTCCGTGTGTCTGTGAACACGATAACTCAAAAACGAAAAGTCGGTAAAATACCAAACTTGGTATTTAAGTTTAGTATCTTCCAGGGATGCGACATGAAGATTTTGAGAAAAATCTCCCCACCCCCAACTACCCTTTACAAGGAACTTTTTTCGAAAATTTTGATTTTCTCAAAAATGGCTCTAACGATTTTGATTAAAATTTCGTATATTAAAGATAATTACCTAACAAATAAAATGTATATCTTGAATTTTCTAGGAATAGCCTCTGAAGAGTAGTTTATTCTGGATGAATTTTACTGAATTTTGAATAACTGCTAAACCGTAAGAGATGGACAAAAGCTTACTACACAAACAATGTAGAGCACATTAAAACACACAATTTATATTATATACATTTTTTTCGTGGAGTTCGTCGTTTTTGTGACATTCCTTATTTTTGGTTTCTGCTATGAAAAAGTTCTACATTTCTCATACAGGAATTTGTCAACTGCTGTCCATACAAACAAAGGAAGTTCAGTGACATAGCAACCAGCTTTTGATTACCACTTTAACCTATGATAATGCCTCATTTCGCTCCTACTTTCAAGGAAGCAAGTAATATGGCTATTTCTACTAATGTTTTACTCATAAGCATGAAGTAAATAGAAATATAAGCTTTTTAAGAATAATTTGTTGCAGGGATATAGAGAAAGTCATGTGAATGGTACACATCAGATTTTTTCATATAGCAACCAGTTTTTAATAGACTTTAGCCTAATGTATTCCTATTATTTCCCTTCTACTTACAAGGAAGCAAGTAATCAGACCAGTTCTGCATCTCGATAAGCGTGTCGTAGATAAAAGAAGAATTTGTTTGTGGAGCAGCTAGAGAAAGTTTTAATACGTGAATGGAACACATCAGATTTTTATTAAAGAAGTAATATTTCTCCGCTGCAGTGCAAGCACCACTTCGCCGCAAATGTAACAGAAACTATTGGAATGATTTATGCACTTACGTGACATTGTTAACAAATAAAATGTAATATTAAATGAATTTTATAGCATTAATTTATTATGAATTTCTTGTAGCGTTTTAAGACGAAGTTTTTACTTGAGTTTTAATAGTAATACAGTCAATAAAATATGACATCTGCACTCCCAAACACTTCTCATGTAGGTGCTGAAGAGATGCACTGTAAATTAATTCTTGTTTTATCTGTTTATATATTTGTTAGTCCCAGCTCATCCTTGTTCATCCCCTGTATCCCTCTACATTCTTGTCTAATTACCACTTACTGTCATCAGTAAATGTAGACAATAAAAATAACATTTAAATAGCCATGGAATCTAGAATCTACATAAATTTCTCTAATAAAAATCCGATGTGTTCCATTCATATGACTTTCTCTACAGCTCTGCAACAAATTATTGTTAAACAGCTTATGCTTCTATTTACTTCATGCTAATCGAGAATAAAAATAGCAGAAATAGTCTTATTACTTGCTTCGTTGTAAGTAGAAGCGAAATAAGGGAGTAGCATAGGTTAAAGTGATAGTCAAAAGCTGGTTGCAATGTGACTAAAGTTTGTATGGACAGGAGTTGAAAAAATCCTGTAAGAAAAAAGTATGTTTTTTTAAAGCTGAAACCAATAACGAGAAATATCTCAAAAACAATCAACTCCATGAAAAAAATGCATATAAATAAATTGTGTGTTTTAACGAACTCTACATTTTCTGTTGGGTAAGTTTTTGTCTATCTCTTACGGTTTGCCAGTTATACAAAATTCGGTAACATTCATCCAGAATAAAGTAGTCTTCAGAGGCTATTCCCAGAAAATTCAAGATATACATATTATTTGTCAGATAAATATCTTTAATATGCGACATTTTAATCAAAATCGTTAGAGCCATTTATAAGAAAATCAAATTTTGAAAATTTCCCCATGTGAAAGGTAATTGAAAATCTTCGTGTCGCATCCTTAAATACCAAGTTTGGTGTTTGGCGGACTTTTCGTTTTTGAGCTATGCTGTTCACAGACACACACACACGCGCGGACTTTTTTCCAAAAATGCTTTTTTTTGAATTCAAGAGGACCTAAAACATGTATTTAATCTCGGTTTGAATTTTTGGGTGGAAATGTAGAGTACATAGTAGATGTAAGGAAAGTAAAAATCAGCTTGTGATGTATTTTAAAGCATATTTAAATTAAAAATTCAACCTTTACATTAAATGAGTTTACAAATAGATCTATCATATTACATTTCTTTATATTAACTCTAATTATTGTAGAAAAAATATTACTTTGATACTCTCCAGAACCCTTCATTTTTCAAATTTAATAACTAATTTCTCAAAATTGGAATTTTCTTTCGAAACAGTAATTTATATCATCTGCTGTTGAGAGGCATTATCAAATGTTGAAACCAATTAGTAAACGAGTGCATCATGTGGAGCATTTTGAGTATGAAAAAGTGTTAGATAAAAGATTACGAGAAAACAAGGCTTACAATTTGGCGTGCCTATTAATAAGCATTTATAGCCTCAGTAAATTGCTAGTTAAACTGCACCAAGTGGAAGAAATATATCTTCTTAGACTTTAAAATTCATATTATTTTATTATGATAAGAGTATGTTTTTAATTTTTGCTTTCTCTACACGTATTATGCACATAGTGTATAGAGAAGTATTGTACTGCACCCAAAAATTCGATACCGAGATTTCACCAGAAATACATGTTTTGGGTCCCCATGAATCCAATAAAAGCATTTTTGGAAAAATGTCCGTGTGTGTCTGTGGACAGCATAGCTCAAAAACGAAAAGACCGTTAAATACCAAACTTGGTATTTAAGTTCGGTATCTTCCAAGGATGCGACACTATGATTTTTAATAAAATCCCCCACCCCGAACTTCCCTTAACATAGACAAAATTTTGATTTTCTCAAAAATGGCTTTAACGATTTTGATTAAAATCTCTTATATTTAAGATATTTACATGACAAATAAAATGTATATATTGAATTTCCGGGAATAGCTTCTGAAGACATGTTTATTCTGAATGCATTTTGCGGAATTTTGCATAAGTGGTAAACCGTAAGAGACAGACAAAAACTTACCACACAAAAAATGTAGAGCTCGTTAAAACACACAATTTATGTAATATACCTACATTTCTTTCTTGAGGTTCTCCGTTTTTGAGATATTCCTTGTTATTAGTTTCAGCTTTAAAAACAACTTGTATTTTCTCATACGGGAATTGGTCAATTCCTCATTTCATTTCATTTTATTTTTATTTTCTCTAAAAGCATTATACAGGCATTGACAACGTCTGTTGAAAGCAGTACAATAACCTTGTCGTAATAAATTACAAAACAAGATCACAAAATTTATCATTAAAATATTCATGTATAGAATAAAAATGATGTTTGACTAACCATGCATATATCCTGGACTTAAAATTCTGCATGTTTAAACATTTAACACTATCCGGCAAGTTATTATACAACTTAATACCTAAGTACTTATAACTATTCTGAGATTTTGTTAGTCGATAATATGGAATATTTACATTGGACCTGTATCTAGTACTATAACTATGAATATCCATCCTCTGTCCTGTCTGTACAAACAAAGGAACTTCAGTCACGTAGCAACCAGCTTTTGATTATCGCTTTAACCTATGGTACTTCCTTATTTTGCTTCTACTACAAGGAAGCAAGTAATAAGACTATTTCTTCTCATTTTTCTCCATTAGCATGAAGTAGAGGCATAAGCTTTTTAACAATAATTTTGCAGAGATGTAGAGAAAGTCATGTGGGTGGAACACATCAGATTTTTCACAGTATTTTGTCAAATTTAACAAATGCATCACCATAAGACGTTAAGAAATCCTCGGAATTAATTGTCATGCTCCTAAGATAAAAGAACAAAGAGTACGTATTTACCAGTACCTACATTGTGATCCAGTCCTCCACCTGAAGAGATCTGCCTTCAGATCCTCGACTGCACTTAGCGGCAGGAACCTGGATAATATCCCATAAATTGTTCAATGTCATGTTGAAGTAGTCTCTTACATCTTCTTGGCTGCAAGAGGAGGGCAGGCAGTATGATAACTGCAGGTTCAAATTCTGGCCGAGACCGGTCACTCCTGCTCCTGCCTGAAGAAAATCATATTATTTTACACAAAAATAGCTCTTACATGAAAAGAAATAGAACAATGCAGTGTCATTTTCAAGGAATCATATCCAAAGTTTTATTTGAAAGAAATACACATAACTATACAGCCAATAATACATTATGAATCTGTTCGACGAGAAAATCACTTCTTAAAGTAATGGTGTTGGGTAGTTCACGGAACTCTAACCGTTTTTCGGACAATGAATGAAATTGGTGAAATGATGCTCAAATGAGCTCCATGGAGCTTAAAGTTACTCGATATTCGTCTTCTCAGGATAAGGGAAAACCCCGAAAACCCCCTTATCCGGGTAAATCACCCTAAGCGAGATTCAAGCTCGCGACCTGTTGAATGTGAGGCATACACGCTACCACCACACTAGCCAGGAGGGCTTAACTGGATCTTCTGAAGAAAGTCACTACTTACACAGAATCCCACACCTTATTGCACAAACAGACATATTTTTCATGGCATTCTTTTCATTATAGAAGTTTACTTTCAACACAGAAAAAAGGGTATACAGAAAAGGCACTCAGAAGTGGTTCTTTGTTTTATAATCTAAAATTTCTAGGCTGTTATGCTGTAGGTTAAAATAGTTTCGTTTGTTAAAACATTTATACGTGACGTTTTGTCCCTAACTGTGAGGGACATTTTCAGAGGGTTGTGTTCAAGTCGCTTCTCTGTCCAGAAGTAAATACGTCCGTCCGTCCGAGATCTGGTAGACTCGTGGTGAGCCCAGGTATGGCTTCGGTGTATCTACCCTAGTAGGTTTGGTAATATTAAGGTTTCGGGTGATGATGCTAAGGAAGTAGCGCTAGATAGCTGCTCGAACGGTTGCAGTTTTAGGAGCAGCATCCTTTTCCTCTACTCCATTAGTGTTTGATTTGGTTAAATTGTTTTTGTTGGAGAGTTTTGATTGATCACTCCCAATGTTAAGAGGGGGGGGGGGGAACTTAGTTCAACTAATTTGCTGTAGCTGGTTTGAAACCGTTGTTACTGGGGGTACCCGCAAGTCATGCGGGGAACCCGGTACAGCCTCCCACCTAACAAGTGCGTTCTCATGTTCACCCTATCTGGCGTAAAATTTCTGAGCCCGGCGCCGAATTACATCCTCCACGTATGGGAGGGCCGAAGTTTTGTGTAGTAGTAAATGTAAACTGGAGCCGCTATATATACTCTTGTCCTGGAGGGTGAGTAAAGGGTTATTTAAGTTGTTTTGTTTGTAGATTTCTATGGCCTGTCTGTATAAACGGGGATAATAATGTTTCGCATAGCTAAAAGCTCTGCTTTATCGTGCCCCATTTGATGGTCGTCCATATTGGGCCACGACTGATTTATCTGCTTGTCCTAGGCGGCAGTTATCTTTATGTTCTACTGTACGTATGTTGATACTTTGTTTTGTATTCCCGTTTTGTGTGAGTGTGTGTGAGAGGGAGGGGGAGAGAAGTCGGTAAAATACCAAACTTGGTATATGAGTTTACTATCTTCCAGGGATGCGATACAAAGATTTGGAGAAAAATTCCCCCACCCCAAACTACCCTTTATATGGAACAAATTTCGAAATTTTTTATTTTCTCAAAAATGGCTCTAACGATTTCGATTTAAATACTTATATTAAAGATAATTTCACGACAAATACAATGTATATCTTGAATTTTCTGGGAATAGCCTCTGAAGATATCTTTATTTTGGATGAATTTTACTGGATTTTGTATAACAAGTAAACCTAAAGAGATATACAAAAACTTGATACACAAAAAATCTGATATGTTCCATTCACATAATTTTCTCCATATTTCTGCATCAAAGTTATTGTTAAAAAGCTTATGCCTCTATTTATTTCATGTTAATCGATGAAAAATTAGAGAAGCTTTAAGTATTGATTTAGCCTAAGGTACTCCCTTATTTCTCTCCTACTTACAAGGAAGCAAGTAATAAGACCCTTTCTGCTATTTTTTTTCGATTACCATTAAGCAAGTAGAAGAATAAGCTTTTTAACAATAACTTATTGTAGAGTTGTAGAGAAAGGCATGTCAATGGAACACACCAGATTTTTACTTTCTCTATATGCACTATGTACATAGTGTATAGAGAATGTATTGCACTCCACCAAAAAATTCGATACCAAGATTTCACCGGAAATATATGTTTTAGGGTCACCTGTATCCAAAAAAAAGTATTTTCAGAAAAAGGTCCGTGTGTGTGTGTCCGTGTGTCTGTGAACACGATAACTCAAAAACGAAAAGTCGGTAAAATACCAAGCTTGGTATTTAAGTTAAGTGTCTTCCGGGGATGCGACATGAAGAGTTTGAGAAAAATCCCCCCACTCCAAACTACCCTTTACATAGAACTTTTTTCGAAATTTTTGATTTTCTAAAAAATGGCTCTAACGATTTTGATTAAAAGATCTTATTAAATATATTTACCTGACAAATAAAATGTATATTTTGAATTTTCTGGGAATAGCCTCTGAAGACTACCTTACTTTGGATGAATTTTGTATAACTACTAAACCGTAAGAGATGGACAAAAACTTAACACACACAAAATGTAGAGCACGTTAAAACACACAATTTATGTTATATACATTTTTTCGTGGAATTGATCGTTTTTGAGATATTCCTTTTTCTTGGTTTCAGCTTTGAAAAACTTATACTTTTCTCATACAGGAATTTTTCAACTCCTGCCCATACAAACAAAGGAACATCAGTCAGATAGCAACCAGCTTTTGGCTTTCACTTTAACTTACGGTACTCCCTTATTTCGCTTCTACTTACAATAAAGCAAGAAATAAGACAATTTCTGCTAATTTTTCTCGATTAGCATGAAATAAATAAAAGATAAGCTTATTAACAATAATTTGTTACAGAGATATAGAGAAAGTCATGTGAATGGAACACATCAGATTTTTCCATATAATTTCCATATCGGTTAAAGGACTTGTCGCTTCGTTGGATGAGTATGAATATTCTCTCCTGGTAAAACTCGGTCCTTGCGTGTTCAGCCACGTTGTGAAGTGCAGCACTTCCTCGTCTGAAGCGGATCGTCGGCCTCCTAGGTGTTTCTTCAAGTGAGGAAAAAGGCGAAAGTCGCTTGGAGCTGTAGGGAGGGTGGTCGATAATATTGTCACGTGGACTGTTGAGGGGTGCTATACAAAATACAACTAGTCAGGATTTTAATATAAAGAATATTTCTTCCATTTAAATTATCGTATACGTTTTCCAAATTAGATAAATTCTCTTTCTTGACTACTGACTAGTGGAAGTATTTAGGACATAACAGGAATACTGTGGGTTACTGCTTCCCCTGTGAAACACCTTTGGACTTCCCGTCAGTTTCCTGTTGACGACGTGCAGGCTGCACCTTATCCTGTGTGCGTCAACAGGATGTTCTAGAACATTCTGATTGGTTAATATAACTTAACCATCGGGCGTTGCCGTGCCTTATTTGGCATCACCTAGGTAAGGGCATCCGTAGGTGGTGTAAGGATATATAAGGAACAGTAAATTGATTGACGGGTTGGGATTCCGGATTGCCCTACTGTGGTCGCTACGTTGACGTCAGTCCTATCACCGAACAGACGCTCCAGGTGACACCTCACCACCAACAAGGAAGAGCCCTAGATGGGGTTCCTAAACTCTAATTAATCATTGTAATTGATGCTGTTGACTATTAGCCACATTAAAGGAATTCATAGCATGTAGTTGCTCTACCATCCCATCCGTGGACTACGCACCCCGGTTGCTACTGGTGTTGTGACAATAGCACAGCGAAACTGTCAGCAGCTGTATGAGATCGAGCGGCTCGTGAAGGAAGATGATACCCTCGGTGAGGAGTCCTGATCGTTTCCTCCAGATTGCTTCTCGTAATCGTGTCATCGGCTCGCAGTATCGGTCTCTGTGTGCCTCTTTCCAAAAGCTCCACGAGTATG
This sequence comes from Hymenopus coronatus, assembly GCA_030762935.1. NCBI lineage: Eukaryota > Metazoa > Arthropoda > Insecta > Mantodea > Hymenopodidae > Hymenopus > Hymenopus coronatus. Next base: position 168,186,023 of record CM060881.1, on the reverse strand, counting down.
ATACCTTCGCTGTCCTAAAACACTGTGGCCATTATCGTTCCGGCAGATGAGGCACCTTAAACTTCTTTGTGTTTGCAGAAGAGGGGTGTTTCCACTCCATTGACGACCGCTTACTGCTAGGGTTATAGTGGTGAATTCATGTTTCGTCATCCGTGACAGTGCGGTGAAGAAAACTGTTTCCTTCCGTGAAACCTTTGTAAAAGTCTCTTTGTGTTGGTTAGACAGATTTCGTGGAACCCATAGGGAACAAACTTTCCGGTATTGCAGAATATCGTGCTTCCAAAAGACATTCCGGTAGCTCCATAGGTCGTACGTAATCCTTCTGTTATCCTGAATCAGCTCCTGCACGCGAGCTGTGTTCAAATCCGGCTACTGCGATCCTCTCGGTGACGGCCGCAAACTTTCTACACCATTCTGCGGCATGCTGGCGAGACGTTACAGTCTCTACATAAACTTCTATCAGCTGTCGGTGAATGTCAGCCGCAGTTACATGTTTCGTCCACAGAAATCGAATAACTGAGCGGATATCATCGGAAGACCAGTTTTTCAAGGGAGTCCCGTTTGTGCTTACCTTGCAGTAGCGCTGTTGACTGAAACTCTGCAAAATGGAATGAAATGGCATTTTATTTAAGGACCTATTTAAGAGCTGTGGTCCCATTCTATACTTGGCGTGAAAGACCGCTTAATTTTGCTCAGAGTCCTCTCTATCAGGCTTGAGGTTATTTTACGGGCCGTAAATCTACGACACGAGACCTACGGCTTTACTTACCTTCCGAAGGAAGCTATGGCAAGGACTTTTACACCCGAAAAAATCCATCGTCCTCCGCCAGATTTGAACCCGCTACCTTGGGTATATGAAGTTAGCATGGTAACCATTACACGGAGGGCGACTGAAACACATCTAAGTGCACTATGAAAGACGAATATGGGCCTTGTATAATCGTGCTGTAAAGGTTAACATGCACTTTAATAGACACCTCCCAGATAATGCACTGATTATTCTGGGAAGTCGCCGACGTTTTGCAGTGCACCAATGAGCGCGTCACTTCAGCCAATGAATGCATAGAAATCACAAATGACAGAAAGACGTTAACTAAACGTGGAATAAAGCTCGGCGTTGCAACATGTGCGCTGTTTTCTCTCTCATTCATATCATTCATGCAGTTTTCTTGTGAACTTCACAGCTACAAGCGGTGTTTACTGTATATTCTTAAATACGAGGTACGTCTAGAAAGTAAGTTCCGTTTGGTGATAAAATTAAATTGTGCACAGATACAGAATAATTATTTATTGCACAAAATTCTACAACTCTTAAACTACTTTTCCACATAACTGCCGAAATTTTGCAGGCATTTGTCATAGCGTGGCACAAGTTTTTGTATACCTTCTTCATAGAAGTTTGCTGCCTGTGTCTTCAAAAAGTTGGAAACATTTTCTTTCAGCTCTTCGTCATTGTTGAAGTGTTGACCGCCAAGGAAAGACTTGAGATGTAAGAACAGATGAAAGTCGCTAGGAGCGAGGTCAGGGCTGTACGGAGGATGGTCAAACACGTCCTCGTCAAATCCCTGTAGGAGGGTTTTCGTCACATTTGCAGTGTGTGGTCGTGCGTTGAGAAGAAAAACAACACCTTTTGACAGCTATCCTCGACGCTTATTCTGTATTGCGCGGCGCAATTTCCTAAGTGTCTCGCAATAAACATCTGCTTTGATTGTTTGACCATGCGGTAAGAAATCAATGAGTAAGATGCCTTTCCAGTCCCAGAACACTGTCCACATCATTTTTCGAGGTGTCAAGATTTGTTTCGGCTTAACCTTTGCTGGGGATGAAGTGTGCCTCCATTCCATTGATTGCCGCTTACTTTCAGAGGTGTCGTAAGAAACCCAAGTCTCATCTCCTGTGACTATCTGTGTCAGAAATTCTTCGCCGTCTTCATCATAACGGGTTAAAAACTGAAGTGCACTACTTTTGTTTTGTGTTGCTTAGTAAGAATCTTTGGTACCCAACGTGAGCAAAGTTTACGAAATTTCAGTTTTTCGGTAACAATTTCATGAATTAGTGATCGTGAGCTTTGGGGAAATTCCATAGCGAGAGCACTAATTGTAAACTTGCGGTTTTCCTGGATCTTGTCATCAATCGCGTGAACCAGTTCTTCTGTAACCAAAGATGGACGCCCACTTCGTTCTTCATCGTGCACTTCATTACGTCTCACCATTGAACCACTCATCGCATTTTGTCCGTAAACTTCGCAAATTTGCCGATAAATTTCAATTGGTTTCACTTTCCTAGCATTCAGAAAACGAATCACAGATCTAATTTCACAAGCGGCGGGATTTTCAATCAACACCGACATTGTAAACAAGCACAACAAAGCGTACGTGGCTGACAGCGATCTCAAAATGGCGCACGCTTCTTCTCCTTGATACAGAGCGTCTACCGCGCATGTGCGGAACTGCGATCGCAGCGCTGCAGCGGAGCTAAATTGAAACGGAACTTACTTTCTGGACGTACCTCTTATTTACCCATTGAGCCGGTATGGGCATGCCTGTGCAAAGTGCTGAGAGAATTGTACCGAATATAGATTCGAGTGTGTGAGAAAGATGTGTTGAGCACACCATGCAACAAGAACGAAAATTTCAACTTGGGATGTTTCACACGACAATGCTTCGTTTGTGATACATCTGAGTGAAAACGAGGAAGACGAAACAGCGCAATGTAAGCAGGAAATGTGGTTAGATATCATTAGCACTGTGTACTACTCTCGTTTACTTAATAAGAGCCTTGCTAATGTTATTATTTACTTGGTACTCTAAGAAATAAATACTCATGCTGTAACACGTGTTTACTAGGAGAAAACATGACAACGTTGCTTTCTGCGTCACTGAATATCTGCAACCTTTTCAGCAGCACGATAATAGCCTTAGTTTCTGATCATCCCTCGTAGCATTAAAACTAGATAATATCACAATAAGCTAATGTGTGTCTGGAGTAAATGGTGGAAAACAGTATCGAAACAGATAACATAAATTTATTTATTAGGAGTCTTCAATCCTTGGATTGGTTTGCAGCGACTCTCCATTCAGATCTTCTCTCTGCTTTCCGTTTGAGTTCTTCATATTTACTGCATTTCATATCTTCCATAATTTGTTTTATATATTGTGATCTTGCTCTTCCTTTGCCACTTCTTCCTTGTATCATACCTTCTATTATAATATTCAGTGTGCTCTGATGTCTTAATAAATGGCCTATTAATTTTGTTCTTCTTCTTTTAATTTGGTTCCAAATTCGTTTTTCCGCTTCTGCTCTTTTATATACTTCTTCATTTTTAATTTTGTCACTCCATTTAATTTTTAGCATTTTCCTAGAGCACCATGTTTCAAATGCTTTTATTCTCTTTCTTTCTGCTTTTAAAATTGTCCAAGTTTCACATCCATATAACATGATACTCCATACATATGTTTGTAATAAATTCTTCCTGGTTTCAAGGCTAATATTGTTTGCAGTAAATAGCTGGTACTTTTTATTAAAAGCAAGTTTTGCGTATTGTATTCTATTGGTTATTTCTGTTTTGCTCCTTCCATCAGCTGTTATTTTGCTTCCTAGATATTGAAATATTTCGGTTTCTTCTAATAGTTGTCCATTTAGTTTAATTTTTGTGTTACTATTCCCTTTCTTCCTGCAAGTCATAATTTTTGTTTTTGATGTATTAATGTTTAAGTTGTAGTTGTTCCTTAATGTATTTTCTAATTTGTTTATAAATGTTTCTAAATCTTTCTTGTTCTCCATTAATATTGCAATATCATCTGCAAAGCGGAGCATATTGATTTTTATCCCCTGTATCTTTATTCCAGTGTCTATTTCTTCCGTGATTTCATTTAGTGCACTCTGTATGTATGCATTAAACAGTATCTCTAAATTTAATTCCCAAGTTTCTAAGCACTCCAAACGTTTTGATCCAATCCACATTGTCAAATGCTTTCTCTATATCTATGAAAGCAATATATGTTCTTTTATTCTTTCTTAGCCTTTTTTCCAGTATTAGTCTCATTGCTAATATTGCTTCTCGTGTGCCTGTGTTCTTCCTAAATCCAAATTGATCATCTGTTATGTATGTATCTATTTTCTTTTCTATTCTATTATATATTATTTTTGTTAATATTTTGGATGCATGCGACATTAAACTTAGTGTACGGTATTGTTCACATTTTTCAACATTTGCTTTTTTTGGGATTGGTATAATTTTACACATTTTAAAATCTTCTGGTAGTATTCCAGTTTCATATATATCAAATATGAGTTCATAGAGTGTCTTGTGTAGTTCTTCATTTGCATTCTTCAATAGTTCTCCAGGAATCCCATCCTCCCCAGGTGCTTTTCCATCTCTTAGATTGTTTAGAGCCTGTTCGAATTCTTCTTTTACTATTGGGTCTCCTCTATCTTCTTCTACTTCACCTATGATTTCTTTTAGCTCTTCTATTTCATGTCCTTTATACAAATTCTCTATATACTCTTTCCATCTTTTTACTTTAATCTTACCATCATCAATTAATTTTCCTTCTCTGTCTCTTAGTTTGTTCCCTTGTGTTTTACGTTCAATAAAAGAGTTTTTAATTTCTTTATATGCTGTTTCTAATTTTTATAAAATAAACAAGAATTAAACAACTGATTTTTTCTCATACATTTGTACCCTAAAATGAGGTTCATTCCGCACAGCACACTAAAATTGCCTTGAGGAAAGTAAATGCTTTGAAATTTGAGCGATAAACAAGCTAACTTTCGGAGGGGGGAGAGGCACACCCAAGAATATTTTTTAAATATATAAAATTGTATGTAATCAAAAAAATTTACGTTCACTAAAAAGAAAATCTAAATTTTATTTTGGTGTTCTTCAATCTGTGTGTGTGTGTGTGTGTGTCTGTCTGTCTGTGTGTGCGTGTGTGTGTCTGTCTGTCTGTCTGTGTGTGTGTGTGTGTGCGTGTGTCTGCTATATCTTAACAGTGCATTTTCACAGCGAAATATCCTGCGAGAAAGCTTTAATGAATACTCCTTACTACAAATAAATCCGCAAAATGCTTTTATCTGAAATCCCTATTTACAATATTAATGTGAATTGTAAACAAGTGTACAGAAACTTAAGTGACAGTGAATAAAGCAAATATGTAATATTATATAATTTCCTTGTTGCATTGCCTTAGTTACAATCACAGATTGATTCTGGTGCAATATAATTTCACAGATGTCAGTCTGACACGAAGATGGAGTTTTCAATAATTGGAATATATTAGTAAAACTTCTATTAAAGCCCTCTGCTACAAATAGATGCTTTGAAAATTGGTTTTGGATTAAACATTCAGAGATTTTAAGCATTTCCTTACCTCACTCGTAAAAAGAGTTGGTAAAAATACCAGTAACCACGAAATGTTTCATATAAATTTGGTCTTAAACCATATTTTTATTTGCTGTAATCCTCTGGGTTTTTACCATTGAACAATGTGGTGAAAACTCATATTTCTAACTCCAATTCATATGAAACTTTGGTTAAAAAAAGTGTATTGTGGATGTCAATCTCTAACCTCTGGAATTGCTCAGGGCTTAAATATTCAGGCGACTGCAACCGGGGATCGATTTACTGAGCTATATGGCAAATGAAGGCACTATATCGACTGCTGTTTCATTCAGAAAAAAAATGAAAATGGTGTTTTATTTATGGACGCTATTTAACTACTGCGGTTCTCAGGGTCCCATTCCATATTGGACGTGAAATTCTGCTTAGTTTTGTTCAGAGGCCTCTTTATTAGACTTTAGGTTCTTTTACGTGCCATAAATCTATTACACGGGACCAACGGCTTTACTTCCCCTCCGAAGGAAGCCATGCTAAGGTTTTTTACGCTGGTTGCTATGTGACTGAAGTTCTTTTGTTTGTATGGACAGGTGTTGGCAAATTCCTGTATGAGAAAAGTATAAGTTTTTTAAAGCTGAAACCAATAACAAGAAATATCTCAAAGACGATCAACTCCACGAAAAAAATGTATATGACATAAATTGTGTGTTTTATCGTATTCTACATTTTTTGTGTAGTGAGTTTTTGTCTATCTCTTACGGTTTAATAGTTATGCAAAATTCAATAAAAATCATCCAGAATAAAGAGGTGTTTAGAGGACATTCCCAGAAATTTCAAGATATACATTTTATTTGGGATGTAAATATCTTTAATATACTAGATTTGAATAAAAGTCGTTAGAGCCATTTTTGAAACAATCAACATTTTCGCAATTTTTTCCATGTAAAACGTAGTTTCGGGTCTTTTCTTTTAACGGTCTTTTCGTTTTTCAGATATGCTGTCCACAGACACCACACACACACACACACATACACACACATACGCACACACAAACACACTCACGCACACACGGACCTTTATCCAAAAGTTCTTTCTTTTTGGATTCAGGGGGACCCAAAACATGTATTTCCGGTGAAATCTCGGTGCCAGGTTTTTGGGTGGAATGCAATACCTTCTCTATACACTTATATACTTACATAGTACGTGTAGAGAAAGTAAAAAGTGAAATGCATGATGTGGCCAATGTTCCGCAGCGGATTGGGATGTCAAGAAAATTAAATGGCGACGAGGAAGAAGCAGTGATGGACGGCGAGATTCGGAACAGAGTGCACGAGAGTGCTTCGGTCAGTATGGGGAAGTCTACCACGACACAAAAGTCAAAGGTTTGAGTTTAAGTTCTCTCAAGCGATCAGCCTATAAGTTTTAAACATGTTTACTTTCCCTACATGAACAATAGAGAAGGTATTGCATTCCAACCAAAAATTCGATACTGAGATTTCACCAGAAATATACGTTTTAGGGTCCCCTGTATCCCAAAAAAAAAAACTCTTTTAGAAAATGGTATGTCCTTATGTCCGTGTGTCGGTGTGCCTTTGAACACGATAACTGAAAAAGGAAAAGTCGGTAAAATACCTAACTTGGTATTTAAGTTTAGTATCTTCCAAGAATACGACACCGTGATTTTGAAGAAAATCCCCACACCCTAAGCTACCCTTTACATGGACATTTTTTGAAAATTTTGATTTTTCCAAAAATGGATCTAACAATTTTGATTATAATGTCGTATATTAAAGATATTTATATGAAAAATAAAATATATATCTTGAATTTTCTGAGAATAGCCTCTGAAGACTACTTTATTCTGGGTCAATTTTACGGAATTTTGCATAACTGCTAAACCGTAAGAGATGGACAAAAACTTACCACACAACAAATGTAGAGCACTTTAAAACACACAATTTATGTTATATACATTTTTTGTGGAGTTGATTGTTTTTGAGATATTCCTTGATTTTGGTTTCAGGTATAAAAAACATACTTTTCTCATACAGGACTTTGTGAACTCGTGTCCATACAAACAAAGGAACTTCAGTCACATAGCAACCAGCTTTTGACTATCACTTTAACCTATGGCAGTCCCTTATTTCGCTTCTACTTACAGGGAAGCAAGTAATAAGACTATTTCTGCTAATTTTTTCTGATAAGCGTGAAGTAAATAGAAATATACGCTTTTTAAGAATAACTTGTTGCAGGGATATAGAGAAAGTCATGTGTAAGGTACACATCAGATTTTTTTAATTGCTTCATTTATATAGCCCCCTATAATTTCTATTGTATCGTGGACTTTGACTTGAGAAACAATGCTGGTGTTTTCTCGCTGAACTGTAGGGCTTTTTAACATTGTTAATTATAATGTACAGACATTCACTCCCACATTCATACTTTCAGACTCTGTGGGGGAGAGGGAACGCCTCTAGGTAAAGAAAAATTCCCCTCCCCAGCCGGAAATCGAACCCAGGTCTCTGGACGAGAAGCCAGATCATTGACCACTCAACCGCAGAGGCAATCTTTTAAACTTCTAAGATTATAAAAACCGAATAAACACTTACCCTGGCTTTGGAACTCTGTTGACCACCTTCAGGTAAATTTAGCTCTCGGGACGTGACGGTTTGTTTACCAAGTTGCTGCAAGAGGTCAACTGGCAGGCTGTAGGTGACCAGGCAATGTTGTCCATCAAAGGTATTGTTGTTAGCACCCTGGATGCTTTTTACAAGAAGACACTCATCAAAGTTACCCAAATGGATTACCTGGCCCATCAGGATACTCTCAGGAAATTTGGTAGATGCATCCAGCACTTAAATGAACAACAAAAAATAATATTATAAAGGTATAAACGCACTGTTACAGCATATCGTATGAATAATGGTTTGCATTCCTACGTGGTATTCAACGTTTAATAGTCGTTTTCCCAACATATCTGAGTTCACGGCATGGATATATGATTCATTTAGGTATGCTTTTTACTTTCTCTACAGAGTGTATAGAGAAAGTATTGCATTCCACCCAAAAATTCGATACCGAGATTTCACCGGAATTACAGTTTTAGGGTCCCCTGTAACAAAAAAAAAAAAAAAAGTCATTTTAAGGTCCGTGTGTGTGTGTGTGTGTGTGTGCGTGTGTGTGTGCGTGTGTGTGTGCGTGTGTGCGTGTCCGTATTTCTGTAAATACGATAACTCAAAAACAAAACTCGGTAAAATACCAAACTTGGTTTTTAAGATTAGTGTCTTCCAGGGCTGCGACATGAAGATTTTGAGAAAAATCCCCCACCCCAAACTGCCCTTAAAATGGAAACAACTTCGAAAAGTTTGATTCTTTCAAAAATAGCTCTAACAATTTGCATTTAAATACCTTATATTAAAGATATTTATTTATATTGCAAATGAAATGAATATCTTGAATTTTCTGGGAAAAGTCTCTAAAGATCTCTTTATTCTGAATTAATGTTTCTGAATTTTGCGTAACTGGTAAACCGCAAAAGATAGACAAAAACTACTACACAAATGTAGATCACGTTAAAACACACAATTTATGTCATATACGATTTTTTGGGGGAATTGGCCATTTCTGAGATATTCCTTGTTATTTGTTTCAGATTCATAATACTTAAAACTTTTCTCACACGGAAATGCGTAAACTCCTGGCCCTGCATAGAAACGGATATCAACCACATGGCAACCAGCTTTTAAAAGATTTAACTACCATTTTAGCCTAGTGTATTCCCTCATTTTCCTTCTACTTACAAGAAAGCAAGTGATGAAGACAATGTTTGCTAATGCTTATCTCGATTATCACAAAGATAGAAGAATATGCTTTTTAACAATAATGTGTTACAGACATCAGATTTTGACATAATCGCACGTACACTTGTCTGCTATACGGCAGTAGAAAAACGGTGTCCAACGCGAAAACTCGAAGACGGCGTATAAAATGAACTTGGTATTTAAGTTTAGTATCTTCCAGGGATGCGACACGAAGATTTTGAGAAAAATACCCCCACCCCCACCTACCCTTTACATGGAATTTTTTTCGAAAATTTTGATTTTCTCAAAAATGGCTCTAACGATTTTGATTAAAATTTCGTATATTAAACATATTTACCTGAAAAATAAAATGTATATCTTGAATTTTCTGGAAATAGCCTCTGAAGAGTAGTTTATTCTTGATGAATTTTACTAAATTTTGAATAATTGCTAAACCGTAAGAGATGGACAAAAACTTACTACACAAAAAATGTAGAGCACATTAAAACACACAATTTATTTGATATACATTTTTTCGTGGAGTTCGTCGTTTTTGTGACATTCCTTATTTTTGGTTTCTGCTATGAAAAACGTATACTTTTCTCATACAGGAACTTGTCAACTCCTATCCATATAGACAAAGGAACTTCATTGACATAGCAACCAGCTTTTGACTATCAGTTTAACCTACGGTTGTCCCTTATTTCGTTTCTACTTACAAGGATGCGAGCAATAAGACTATTTCTGCTAATTTTTTCTCGATTAGCATTAAGTAAATAGAAGAATAAGCATTTTAACAATAATTTATTGTAGAGATGTAGAGAAAGTCATGTGAATGGAACACAAAGGACCGAGCTGATCACGTTAACGATGATATACAGAATGATAATAATTAATCAGTGAAAACAGCTTAAATTTAAGTATAGGAGTAAAGCGTACCTGTGTTACTAAGGTTAGATTAGATAACGCGGAGACTAAGTCGAGTTCATTGACCTCTGTGCATAGCCTAGAAATCTTATTGTACTGCCCCATTCCTGTGTTACTAATTATTACTTTCAACAAATCAATATATTTTGATAAGAATAAACTAAATTATTTTACCAAGAATAACAGAAATTAGCAGGAGTATTACTTTCTCTACACGCACTATGTACATAGTGCACAGAGAAGGTATTGTACTGCGATCACTAAAAGCAGGTATTGAATAAATTACTTTCGCGAATAATTAGAATTTATCTTTACATGTATATTCTACGTGATAAAAATGTCTATTTGTTAGTATAGTGTTTCAAACCAGGAATTTGAACTTACTAAGTGAACTAAAGAGAATGTTATATGAATGGCACACACCTGATTTTCTAAAGTGTATTTTTATTCAGGGTACTTCGAAATGTATATTTCCGGTGAAATCTCTATTTCAACTTTCTGCATGCTTCTCTACCTATTTTGCAACAAACGATTTTAGTAAAGCTTATTCTTCTATCTAATTAATGGTAGATAGGTAATGCTAATCAAATTAAACATTAGCAGAATTTGTATTATTCTTAGTTCCTTATAAGTAGGAGAGAAATAAGGGAATACACTAGGCGAAAGCATTTGTCAACTTTTTACTTTCTCTGCACGTACTGTGTACATAGTGTATAGAAAAAGTATTGCATTCCACCCAAGAATTCGATACCAATATCACCGGAAATAAAAGTTTTGGGTCCCCTGGATCAAAAAAAAAAAGTATAAAACGGTCCTGTGTCTGTGTGTGTGCGCGCGCGCGCATGTGTGTGTGTCTGTCTGTGTGTCTGTGGACAGCATAGCTCAAAAACGAAAAGGCCGTTGAATACCAAACTTGGTATTAAAGTTTAGTATCTTCCAGGGATGCTACACGAAGATTTTCAAGAAAAGTCACCACTACCCATTACATGGAATTTTTTTCGAAAATTTTGATTTTCTCAAAAATGGCTCAACGCTTTTAATTTAAATATCGTATATTAAAGACATTTACCTGAAAAATAAAATGTATATGTTGAATTTTCTGGGAATAGCCTCTGAAGACTACTTTATTCTGGATGAATTTTGCTGAATTTCGTATAACTGCTAAATCGTAAGAGATGGACAAAAACTTATCACACAAAAAAGTACAGCACGTTAAAACACACAATTTAATTAACACACATTTTTTCGTGGAGTAGGTCCTTTTTGAGATATTCCTTGTTTTTGGTTTCAGCTTTGAAAAACTTATACTTTTCTCATTCAGGAATTTGGTTGCCCTCCGTGGTGTAATGGCTACCATGCTAACTTCATATACCCACCGTTGCTGGTTCAAACCATACGGAGGACGATGAATTTTTTTCGATGGCTTTCTTCGGAAAGGAAGTAAAGCCGTTGGTCCCGTGTCGTAGATTTGCGGCACGTAAAAGAACCTCAAGGCTGATAGAGAGGCCTGTGAGCAAAATTAAGCGGTCTTTCACGCTCAGTATAGAATGGGACGCTGAGAACCACAGCAGTTAAAAAGCGTCCATAAATAAGACGCCATTTAATTTAATTTACAGGAATCTGTAAACTCCCGTCCTTACAAACAAAGGAACTTCAGTCACATAGCAACCAGCTTTTGACTATCACTTTAACCTATGGTACTCCCTTATTTCGCTTCTACTTACAAGGAAGCAAGTAATAAGACTATTCCTGCTAATTTTTTCTCGATTAGCATGAAGTAAATAGAAGCATAAGCTTTTTAACAATAATTTGTTGCAAAGAGGTAGAGAAACTCAGTGAATGGATCACATCAGATTTTTTTTTTAAAAATATGGTTACTAAGTGATTGAAATTCAGTTCTTTTTGCATGGCCAGAAGTAAAACAAAAGAAACAAATTCCCGTTTGTGGAAAGCATTTTAAAATTGGAACCAATGGCGAGCAATATCTTGGAAACTGTTACGTCTACATCAGCGGCGGCTGCTGTACAGGAGCACAAGAGCACGTGAACCTCCAAAATTTCTTAGTGAATCTCCTTTTTCTCTTTCAGGAAACATTTAATAAAATGCGCTATCCGGTACCACTTGTTTAAATATACCGCGCTCTGCTCTTCAGATTGAACACAGCCGAGAACCTGAGTATGTGGCAACAACGCTTGTAGCACAGGCCTCGTGTGCTAGCGTATTACTAACGTCTAGCAGCTCTGCGCTTGCGCGGCCAACAAAACACCTCGGAATTTTACAGCCAGAAATGAGCACACTGAGACCGTGCACTTTCGTTCTAATTAACACCTCAAGGGTTTTGTTTATCAGCGTGAGGTGCTGCTATCTTTGAGATTTAGTTGAAACTATCCGCAAGTGCAACTGCAGTCTTTGTGAGAGGCGCTATTTTTCTTGGTAATTTGCATGTTATGCGAGAGTTAAGCAGTTCAAAACAGAAAACAACCTCAACGAGGAACTTTTCCGCAACTAACCGAGCTACTGTAGATTAGCATTACGATCATGACCATGAATATGCTTTCCCACAATAAAAGAATTAAAACCTTTACTAGGATTACGATGGGTGAAGACCGACTTTGGCAATGCTTGCTATTGAGAAGAAACTGGTCAACAGCATAAAATGCTTTAATCACCGAGTGATAGAAAAGTTTGCACATTTGAAAAACCGGCGCGTGGAATTTCTATACAAATAAATCTGGTGTTAATTGCGTAATTTAAACAATGTAAATATTAATTCAAGATCTTCTCGGGCTTCTAGCCAGGTAAAAACTTGGCTTGACACCAACGTTTCGAAGAAGTGCATCTTCCTCGTCTTCAGGGTGAACTGATGGTTGGTTCTTGACAACATCAAAGTGAAGCCATCGGACCTGTTAGTTAGTTTCGATGTGGTATCTCTCTTCACCAGAGTTCCCCTGGCGGAAACAATACAACTATTGTCAGAACACTTTCCACCTGGTATTACTGCACTATTTAGTCACACACTTACTTCCACTTATTTTCTGTATGGCAACACCTACTACGAGCAGACAGACGGTGTTGCGATGGGCTCTCCTCTGTCACCAGCTATTGCCAACTTCTATATGGAGTTTCTGGAGCATGAAATACTTAACACAGTTAAGTTTTAGAGCATATCGACGAGTTGTTTCCGCAAGACATATACGACCTTTTTAAACTGTGTCTCACCACGACGTATTTCAAATGGAACAACGATTACTACGAACAAAAGGACGGAGTTGCCATGGGTAATCCTCTTGGACCGGTGGTAGCTAATTTGTATATGGAACATTTTGAAAAACATGCACTGGCAACTGCGACTAAAAAACCGTCCGTTTGGCTTCGTTACATTGACGACGTCTTCGCTATATGGCCTCACGGAGAAGCTGAACTCCAGAAATTCCTAGATCATCTGAACAGCCAACACGCAAACATCCAATTTACAAAAGAATTAGAGTCCGACGGTCAAATTGCTTTTCTTGATGTATTGATAACTAGGAAAAACGACGGAAGATTTACGTGTGCAGTGTACAGAAAGCCAACCCATACTGACCGATATCTTAGTAAGCAATCCAACCATCATCCCAAACAGAAAAGAAGCGTCATCAAAACACTAGTGGAACGAGCTAAAGGAATCTGTGACACGGAACATTTACCACAAGAACTAAAATATTTACAAAAGACGCTAATGTATAATGGGTACACAAAAAAGGATATCGATCGAGCAATACGTCCCAGAAAGAACAATACTAGACCCAGGGAGGAATCGACATATAAAAATAAAGTATTCTTGCCATATATAAAAAACATAACTGATCGTATCGGCAAGATTTTAGAAAAACGACACGTGAAACCCATATACATGCCGATAACTAAAATAAAACAGTTTCTCAAATCAGCCAAAGACCGACTCGATCCACTGTGTAAATCTGGTGTTTACAAAATCCCATGCACATGTGGCCAAGTTTACATCGGCACTACAAAACGTAGCATCAATACACGCATCACAGAGCATAAAAGAAACTGCCGCCTCGGACAAACAGAAAAATCAGCCGTGGCACAGCATGTCTTATCTTTGGATGACCACCGTATGCAATATGATAAAGTAGAGGTTATAGCTACGACTAAAAATTATTACCCCCGTTTATACAGAGAGGCCATTGAGATTTATAAAAACACAAACAACTTTAACAAAGACGAAGGTCTTAAATTAAACTCCACCTGGTTCCCTATACTTTCCCAACTCCGTAACCTCCAGGCTAAATAAACACAACCAGAACCCGTTCACTTGACCCCGCCCACCTGTGTCCGAGTATATATACTGGCTATAAACCGCACTGTTGTTATTCTTTTCGAGTTAGCGACGTGAGCACGTTTCCTCTGAAGATGTCCCTCACAGACAGGGACGAAACGTTAGGTAGAAATATTTTAAGTAAACATATTTTAACCTACAGACCACGGCAAAATAGCCCGAAAATTTTAAATTTTAAAACTATGGACACCGGCCGTGAAAGCTTACGCATATATTTAATAAACCTCTACGGGGAGGAGTTATTTAGAGAGTCACGTCGTTTTGAGGAGTTAAGAAAACGGAAAGCCCGTCTTTTATCATCTCTCACATTTTTATTACGCTGCAGGGATGAAGCAGTTATACCAACATTTTTAAAGGTAAAAAGAACATTTTATACCGCACAGGATCATAGAATTTATAACCGCACTGAACGAGCTCTGTTACGCAACCGCATACACCAAACAAGAAAAGAACTTGAGATCAACGATCGCGATTTATTGAAGATTCATTTAAATATCAGCTACCACTTGACAAATAACGATTGGGACAAAGTAGATCATCTTACGTCACAGTCAATGATGAACATCCACGAATCTTCATCTAACAGGCAAAAAAAGAAACTTGAAAATCTACTACAGAAGTCACCCCATAACACTGACAACACACATCGTACAGTAATTAATCTGTCAGATCGAGTTCTAGCAGCTGAAGAACAACAGGTTTTAGCGAAAGGGGGGAATTTCGCGGTCACGCCAAAAAGCATACCGGTAGAAGATATAATTGCTAACATTGAAGCCGGAATCCACTCGGTACCACGGGAAATAGCTGAAGAAATACGAACGGAATCAACCAGGATTCTGAGAAAGGCTAAGCCTCCCAGAACCAACATAAACAGAAAAGAATTGTTGGCCTTGAAAAACTTGAATGCGGACGACAATATTCTAGTTTTGCCAGCAGACAAAGGTAACGCTACTGTTGTTATGAACATCACAGATTACAATGAGAAAATTTCGGAACTATTGGAACCTACGATGTTCAAGAAGATATCACGAGATCCTACTTCTACCATTCTAAATAAAACGAATAAAATGATCAAGAATTCGCCGTCCATACCACAGGAAACTAAGAAAAGCTTATTGTATTCAGAAGCCATGTCACCAAGGTTATATGGATTGCCGAAAATACACAAAGAGAATGTTCCATTACGTCCCATAGTCAGCGCCATTGGATCACCAACACACACGATCTCGCGTTATCTTACTCCGTTATTGCAGGAACACATCGGTAATTCAGAAACTTACATAAAGAATTCCTATCATTTCACGCAGAAAATACGCAATCTAAAATGTGATCCCACAGATATTCTCGTCAGCTTCGATATCACGTCGCTGTTTACAATGGTACCCGTCAAGGACGTTTTAGAGCATATCGACGAGTTGTTTCCGCAAGACATATACGACCTTTTTAAACTGTGTCTCACCACGACGTATTTCAAATGGAACAACGATTACTACGAACAAAAGGACGGAGTTGCCATGGGTAATCCTCTTGGACCGGTGGTAGCTAATTTGTATATGGAACATTTTGAAAAACATGCACTGGCAACTGCGACTAAAAAACCGTCCGTTTGGCTTCGTTACATTGACGACGTCTTCGCTATATGGCCTCACGGAGAAGCTGAACTCCAGAAATTCCTAGATCATCTGAACAGCCAACACGCAAACATCCAATTTACAAAAGAATTAGAGTCCGACGGTCAAATTGCTTTTCTTGATGTATTGATAACTAGGAAAAACGACGGAAGATTTACGTGTGCAGTGTACAGAAAGCCAACCCATACTGACCGATATCTTAGTAAGCAATCCAACCATCATCCCAAACAGAAAAGAAGCGTCATCAAAACACTAGTGGAACGAGCTAAAGGAATCTGTGACACGGAACATTTACCACAAGAACTAAAATATTTACAAAAGACGCTAATGTATAATGGGTACACAAAAAAGGATATCGATCGAGCAATACGTCCCAGAAAGAACAATACTAGACCCAGGGAGGAATCGACATATAAAAATAAAGTATTCTTGCCATATATAAAAAACATAACTGATCGTATCGGCAAGATTTTAGAAAAACGACACGTGAAACCCATATACATGCCGATAACTAAAATAAAACAGTTTCTCAAATCAGCCAAAGACCGACTCGATCCACTGTGTAAATCTGGTGTTTACAAAATCCCATGCACATGTGGCCAAGTTTACATCGGCACTACAAAACGTAGCATCAATACACGCATCACAGAGCATAAAAGAAACTGCCGCCTCGGACAAACAGAAAAATCAGCCGTGGCACAGCATGTCTTATCTTTGGATGACCACCGTATGCAATATGATAAAGTAGAGGTTATAGCTACGACTAAAAATTATTACCCCCGTTTATACAGAGAGGCCATTGAGATTTATAAAAACACAAACAACTTTAACAAAGACGAAGGTCTTAAATTAAACTCCACCTGGTTCCCTATACTTTCCCAACTCCGTAACCTCCAGGCTAAATAAACACAACCAGAACCCGTTCACTTGACCCCGCCCACCTGTGTCCGAGTATATATACTGGCTATAAACCGCACTGTTGTTATTCTTTTCGAGTTAGCGACGTGAGCACGTTTCCTCTGAAGATGTCCCTCACAGACAGGGACGAAACGTTAGGTAGAAATATTTTAAGTAAACATATTTTAACCTACAGACCACGGCAAAATAGCCCGAAAATTTTAAATTTTAAAATACTTAACACAGCCCCATTAAAACCTACACATTTTTACAGATATGTAGATGATACATTTGTAATTTGGCCACATGGACTGCACACTCTTCCAGATTTTCTTGTACACCTAAATAGCCTTAGATCACAAATACAGTTCACAATGGAAGTTGAGAAAAATGCTTCCCTCCCATTTCTGGACATTCTGGTTACCAGAAAAGCGGACGGAACTCTTGGTCATGCCGTCTACCGAAAACCTACACACACGGATCTTTATCTCAACCCAAACAGCTTCCACCATAAGTCACAACGAATGGGCATTCTAAACACATTGGCACATAGAGCAGTTTCTGTATCAGACCCAGATAATCTGCAAATGGAATTTCAACACCTAAAATTCACACTCCAACAAAATGGATATTCAGCCAAGGACATCACATCAGCGCTGAAAAGAGCCGGACGAAAAAGAAACCCCAGCAAGAACACTCAACAAAAAGACAAGCCAGCCGCCATAGCCTATATACCGTTTACCGGCAATTTTTCGGGAAAGATTAGTAGACTACTCTACAAATATAATGTCAAAACCATCCATAAGCCACCACCTAAAATCAAAAATTTGGTCAGGCCAGTTAAAGATAATTTAGCTCTCAGAGTACCTGGTGTCTACCACATTCCTTGCGAATGCAGCGCAGCGTACATTGGCCAAACAGGACGCACTATTGCCACACGCGTGTCTGAACACCAAAGATCAATAAGGCTTATGCAACCCGAAAAATCTGGACTGGCTGAACACTGTATAGAACAGAGCCACAGAGCTAACTTTACTAACACCAAGATAGTGGCAAAGTGTTCGAACTACTGGGAAAGGAGAGTAAAAGAAGCTTTAGCCATCTCATCTGAAACAAATAATCTAAATCGCGATTCTGGCCTACAATTAAGTTCAGCATGGACAACGATGATAAAGAGCCTTAACACCTAATCCTGTACTTGCAGTTTTCCAAGACTTAATTTCTAGCAGGTGCGTGCTCAAACACAAAACATTAGCCGAATAACTGCTATAAATAGTTTTCTACGAAGTCCGTGCCCATGTCTCAGTCATCTTAAATACCAGGCCAATTTATCGGACGCAGGCATGGCCTACTACAACACCGCTAGCCATGCCAGAGGTCAGTGGGCGTGGGCGCGCCGTGCCGCCTTGCTGCGGACAATGGAGACGCCTTCCGCCCCACTTACTAAGCCGCCTCCTGCCACGCCACCTACCGCTATGGAGCAGAGAGTTTTCACCGCCGCCGCACCGGTATCCAGGAGGAAACCGGCCCGGCCTCATCCGCCGACAGCCTCCGCCGCCGTGCCGGCTCCCAAGCGGGAACCGACCCGGCCCAAGCCGCCGACTGCTTCAGCCGCCGTGCCGGAACCCGAACGGGAACCGGCCCGGCCCCAACCGCCGACCACCTCCACCGCCGTACCGGTACCCACCCGGGAATCGGTGCGGGCTTCCACGCACCATGATGGCCACTTTACAGTGGTCGTCATAGGGGTCCCGAGGGACCTTCCATCCCGCTTCGTGCTGGATGCCGCACGCCGCCTTTGGCCCTCTACAGTGAAGGCCAACCGGATAACATCACCTCGGGGACCCACATCGCTGGTCCGCCTCCACCTGGGGTCCGCGCCTGAAGCCGAAGCTGCCTCGACATCCCGCCTGCCCTTGTTAGGGCAACAGCTACGTGTCGAGGCTAGCAGAAGTGAACGTCCGGTCCCCTGCCGACGCTGCTGCACCTACGGACATGGTTCGGAGGATTGCCACGCCGCACCGAAGTGCCACTACTGTGGGGCAAGCTCGCTCACTGCCGCTTGCTCCAACCATGATCTACGCCGTCGACGCCGCTACTGCGCTACCTGCTCCGGGAACTCCCACTACACAGGGCAAGCCACGTGCCCCCTGTATCCCCGGAGTAGGCCTTCAGCTCCAAAAACCTCACAGCAGCACCACCAACCATCACCACCACCAGACTCGACACCGAACACTTCACCGACGGACACCTTTCTGAAGGACGCCGCTGAATCCATCAAACAGAACATCGCCACCATCCTGGCGGCTACACACCAACTCGGCCTCCGTCTCGAGGAACTTCAGAGGGAAACCAAAGAACGACTCGCAGCATTGGAGGCCAAGCACCAGGACTCAGATCGAGTTGCAGGTGAAAACGGCGCGGTGCTTGCGTCCATCCAGCGCCAGCTGGACCGCACAGAGAGCCACCTCGTCCATTCACCTTCCGAGGACAGCGACGACCAGTGCCCGCGGCTGGGGTCTCTTGAGGCTTCGGTCGTGGGTGTCCGAGAGCTGCAGCACCAACTTCATCAATCCATATCCAAGCAGCTACACGACCTTCAGACAGGACTCACCAAGGACATTCTCACATACATCGCTACCGGTCCAGCCCCCAGGGGAAGGAAGAACCGGTAGTGCAGTCATCATCACCACAGGGAGAGAGTGGCAGCTCTCCCTACACTTCCAATCCCATGTTTCACCAACAACTCCCAACCACCCACAATTTCCTTAATTCCTCACCAATAATCCGCTATGGGGGCCGGCTGGGCCTCGGTCAAGCCGGTCTACTAGCACAACCCTCACCCCTGGCGGCCGCACAGCGGGCCAGTTCACCTTTACCTTTTACTGCGCGGGTGCAACAGCGGTACCGCAGTATCCTTACCTTCCAATACCGGTGGAGGGGTTTTTTAGTCGGTAGGCCCATCCTGGGAGACCCCGACACTCCGGGCTTGCCAGCCCGGGTTAGTCCTTAAGGTGGATTTTTCCCCTCCACTTGAAACTAAAAAAAAAAAAAAAAAAAAAAAAGCCAATTTATCAAGCACCTAAGCTACAACCTGTATGCGAAAAAGAACAAAAACTACAACGATCACATTAGAATGCTAGGAGAATACGATACGGCACACGACAAGCACCTCCGCCCTCTGTCACTATTTGATCGCACTATTGGCATTGGCGAACCAGAAATTAACATAGAAGAGTATCTAAACACCCTAATGCACTAGCCATGATGCAGGTCGCGTTAACTCACACACACATACACACACATACCAAAATTTCGCTGCCCTCAAGTCCTTGTGTTACACAACCAAGGCGGCCATGGGGGTTGAGGGTCCCCCCGCAAGTGGCACAGGCTCGCTCCTGCACTAAGGCAGACAGCCCGCCATGTGTGCACTTTATACAACCTTGCTACCCACTGGTTAATGAGATACAATTGACACAGCCGACAAGCGGTAATAATTTCACTGTATATACAAATAAAATACTAGCAGTAAGCACATATATATGTACATATAATCAAGATGAAGCCGACAGGCGGAAATACAATTCAACTATTTAGAGATAAGCACGCATAAAAAAAAAAAAAAATATATATATATATAAAAAAAAAAAATTACCATAGAAATTAAGGCACATGGATGAAGCCCTCGGCGGATCATTCTATACAACTAAATACTAGAAAATAAGTACACCAAGAATAAAAATGTTAAGATAAGTCAAGAATACATGTAATTAAAAAAAAAAAAAAAACACTTTTAAAGCCACTAGGCGAACTTATACACCTTCTTTCAGGTAACCCGTTCCTGACGAGGCCAGAAAGCTGATATGTATACAACACAAATACACCGCCAACTACAACCTATGTCACCTCCAACTTCCACCCAGGGAGCACTCAGGGCGCAAGTCATGTGTGTCCCCTGGCACTTCCGTCTTCACTCGCTGTTACTGCCACTGGCACGCAGCTTCCATTTTCTCCAGAAATGCGCAGGTGCTTAATGCGGTACTGCAAAAGCGAGGCATGGGCCTCCTACTTCCGGTGGGGGTTTTTCGTGGGTAGTGCCGCACTGGTTCGAGTCCAGGGCGGGGAGTCTCACACTCCCAGGCTTGCCTGGGGTTAGGGCGTCAGTAGCCTTTTCCCCCACCACTAACAAAAAAAAAAAAAAAAAAAAAAAAAAAAAAAGCCGTAATATCTCGGTGGTAGAGGTTGAAAAATCAGGTTCGCGATTTTGTGAAAGGGTGGGTGATCTCGGAGAGATGACGAAGAAAGGTCGCCGAAAGAAGAAGAGTGCCGCCGCAACCTCACCGTCACCTGAACCGGGTGAGTCGCCGCCGCCATCACCTAGGAATGGCAGCGCGTTTTGGACGGTTTCCCCGGCTTTAGCTCCCGCTCTTGCCGGGCAACCGCCAACGCAATCGCCGGTCGCCGCTGCCGCAAGCTCCCGGCAACTGCTGCCGCAGTTGCCGGCCTCAGCGCCACCTTCACTTCCGTCCAAGCAGCAACGCCGAAACCAAACTGCCTCATACACCGCCGAAGCCACAGCCGAGTGCCAACCGGCCTTCTCGACTGAGAGCAGTGCCACTCTTCCGCCTCCAGTCGCCGCAGCCACAGCCGAGCACCAACCGGCCCTCTCGGCTGAGAGCAGTGCCACCTTTCCGCCTCCAGCCGCCGCAGAATGCCGGCAGTTGCAGCCGCACCTGCCGGCCAGCAAATCATCCACCGCCGCTATGACCGAGCCATGTACAACGCAGCCGCCGCAGCCCAACCAACCTGTGCTTCCTGTGAGGCACAGCGCGGTGATCCGGGGAGTTCCGCTGGACCTCCCCAACCGCTTCTTCACCGCAGCAGCTCGCCACCAGTGGCCCTCAGTGATACGGGCTTCCCGTATCACTAGTTCGAGGGGTCCAACACCATTGGTGCGCCTCGAATTCTCCGACGCAACCGACTACACTGCAGCCTTGACTGACGGTCTGCTCATCTGTGGGCGCCGTCACACAGTTGAGGCTAGCAGAGGTAGTCGCCAGCTTCCATGTCGCCGCTGCTGCGCATTCGGCCACACCGCCGACACCTGCGCTGAGCCCCCACGGTGCCACTACTGTGGGGCGCCCAGATTGACAGCTGAATGCGCAGCTCATGATCTCAGATTTCGACGCCGGTACTGCGCCACCTGTGATGGCCCTGGTCATTTCACAGGACAGGCGCAGTGCCCCTATTACCCACGCAGTCGCCGCCACCTGACACCAGCCTCCGCCGCCACACCCTTAGACCAAAGGAAGAGGACCTCAACAACCACCACTTCGACGCAAGGCCCGCTCAACCCTAGCAGACGCCGACACCTGACACCAGCCTCTGCCGCCACACCCACAGACAAAAAGGCGAGGACTCCAACAACCACCACCTCGACGCAGACGGAAGACTCCATCACCCATCACCTGCCTGCCGCCACTAACACTCCACAGGCAGCAGCGCCATCCGACAGCGCCGTTAAAGACGCCGTGCAGGACCTGCACTCAGAGGTCCTGCTCATTAGCGGCCGATTGAACACGCTGGAAGAAGCCCTGACTACCATGACCGCAGCCATCTCAGACACCCACACCACTTCTACAGCCAACCGCCAAGACACCGATGCCATAGCCCAGAAAAAGGTCACGTCTGAGTTCCTCTTGGAGCTGGACGTCCTCTACACCCTGCTACAGGAAATCCACGACGTCAACGCCAGGATCTTGGAGGCCAACCAGGACCTCTTTGTTGAAACTGCAAAATTGCCAACACGCCTTACACTTCTGGAAGACCTGCTCAAAGGAAACCGAAACGACATCAAAAAGTGCTATACTGCAGTTCTTGACAGCCAAGAACTGACAGTCAACAATGTAGCCCAGCAAATTACAAACAGCCACCACCAGATTCTTCAGGACCTTACCACCAAAACTTCATGCCCCCTCACACACACCCGTTCCACCAGACATCAGTACTAAAGAACACCCAAGACTCCCTAGCGCTGTACTCAGGGCCCTCGGGTCATGTTTACAGACTAGATAAGCCATTCCTTGTTGCAGCCCCATGTGCTGCAGCAACATCAACTTTACCAATAATCACGGAGGTGCTATCGCGGAACTCCATCATTCCCCATTCACTGTTCCTTTCCTATCTCACCCGATTTTTCCTTCTTCTAATCCTCACCCAATGGCGAGATAAGCCATTCTTTTAACCTTCCAACTCTCTCTCTGTCTCCCCTTTCCAAAAAAAAAAAAAAAAAAAAAAAAAAAAAAAAAAAAAAAAAAAAACCGTAATATCTCGCGAACCAATCAGATGTTAGCTTCATCCCAGCTCTTATAAATACCAGTCTCCGCAAGCCGCCGCCGCCATCACCTAGGAATGGCAGCGCGTTTTGGACGGTTTCTCCGGCTTTAGCTCCCGCTCTTGCCGGGCAACCGCCAACGCAATCGCCGGTCGCCGCTGCCGCAAGCTCCCGGCAACTGCTGCCGCAGTTGCCGGCCTCAGCGCCGCCTTCACTTCCGTCCAAGCAGAAACGCGGAAACCAAAACGCCTCATACACCGCCGAAGCCACAGCCGAGTGCCAACCGGCCTTCTCGGCTGAGAGCAGTGCCACTCTTCCGCCTCCAGTCGCCGCAGCCACAGCCGAGCACCAACCGGCCCTCTCGGCTGAGAGCAGTGCCACCCTTCCGCCTCCAGCCGCCGCAGAATGCCAGCAGTTGCAGCCGCACCTGCCGGCCAGCAAATCATCCACCGCCGCTGTGACCGAGCCATGTACAACGCAGCCGCCGCAGCCCAACCAACCTGTGCTTCCTGTGAGGCACAGCGCGGTGATCCGGGGAGTTCCGCTGGACCTCCCCAACCGCTTCTTCACCGCAGCAGCTCGCCACCAGTGGCCCTCAGTGATACGGGCTTCCCGTATCACTAGTTCGAGGGGTCCAACACCATTGGTGCGCCTCGAATTCTCCGACGCAACCGACTACACTGCAGCTTTGACTGACGGTCTGCTCATCTGTGGGCGCCGTCACACAGTTGAGGCCAGCAGAGGTAGTCGCCAGCTTCCATGTCGCCGCTGCTGCGCATTCGGCCACACCGCCGACACCTGCGCTGAGCCCCCACGGTGCCACTACTGTGGGGCGCCCAGATTGACAGCTGAATGCGCAGCTCATGATCTCAGATTTCGACGCCGGTACTGCGCCACCTGTGATGGCCCTGGTCATTTCACAGGACAGGCGCAGTGCCCCTATTACCCACGCAGCCGCCGCCACCTGACACCAGCCTCTGCCGCCACACCCATAGACAAAAAGGCGAGGACTTCAACAACCACCACCTCGACGCAGACGGAAGACTCCATCACCCATCACCTGCCTGCCGCCACTAACACCCCACAGGCAGAAGCGCCATCCGACAGCGTCGTTAAAGACGCCGTGCAGGACCTGCACTCAGAGGTCCTGCTCATTAGCGGCCGATTGAACACGCTGGAAGAAGCCCTCACTACCATGACCGCAGCCATCTCAGACGCCCACACCACTTCTACAGCCAACCGTCAAGACACCGATGCCATAGCCCAGAAAAAGGTCACGTCTGAGTTCCTCTTGGAGCTGGACGTCCTCTACACCCTACTACAGGAAATCCACGACGTAAACGCCAGGATCTTGGAGGCCAACCAGGACCTCTATGTTCAAACTTCAAAATTGCCATTACGCCTCACCTTTCTGGATGACCTACTCAAGGGAACCCGAAAGGACGTCAATAAATGCTATACTGCAGTTCTTGACAGCCAAGAACTGACAGTCAACAATGTGGCCGAGCAAATTGCAAGTAGTCACCAACGGATTCTTCAGGACCTTACCACCAAAACTTCATGCCCTCTCACACACACCCGTTCCACCAGACATCAGTACTAAAGCACACCCAAGACTCCCTAGCGCTGTACTCAGGGCCCTCGGGTCATGTTTACAGACTAGATAAGCCATTCCTTGTTGCAGCCCCATATGCTGCAGCAACATCAACTTTACCAATAATCACGGAGGTGCTACCGCGGAACTCCATCATTCCCCATTCACTGTTCCTTTCCTATCACACCCGATTTTTCCCTTCTAATTTTCACTCAATGGCGAGATAAGCCATTCTTTCAACCCTCCAACTCTCTCTCTGTCTCCCCTTTCCAAAACAAAAAAAAAAAAACAAAAAAATCAAACCATCAGTTCACCCTGAAGACGAGGAAGATGCACTTCTTCGAAACGTTGGTGTCAAGCCAAGTTTTTACCTGGCTAGAAGCCCGAGAAGATCTTGAATTAACACGTCGCCAGGAAAGCTATAGTTCTTATTTTAATGTAAATATTATTCACTGTAAATATCATTCTTCACATGAACTGCATTAAAGGACTTCACCCCTTCATCACCTCATATTGATGTTAACTCTCGGAGACCAAGAAATTCAACATCTTTATAATACTGGGTGGGTGACGATTTGTGTAACAAATTTATAATTCTTGTTATTATGCATTATCATTGTTTCTAATATTACTAGATTTGATGTTGCCATGACGGCGGTAGCACTAGCGGCAGTGGCATCGGTGGTGGTAAATTGCTGATTTTGTGAACACCTAAACTTTTAATCCACGAGCCGCCACTGGTCTACATAAAAAAGAAGTATATGACATATATTGTGTGTTTTAACGATATCTTATTTTTGTTTAGTAAGTTTTGGTACAGGTATATCTTTACGGTTTACCAAATATGCAAAAATAATTTAGAATGAAAAGGATTTCAGAGTCATTTCCAAGAAATTCAGGACATACATTTTATTTGTCATGTAAATACCTTTAATATACGGTATTTTAATCAAAATCGTTAGAGCCTTTTTAGAATAAATCTAAAATATTCTGATAGTTTGTGGTAGAGGGAGTTTTCTAAAATGTATCGTGTCACATCCTGAGCGTGTCCCAACTCTAATAGCAAGTACCGGTTTTTCGTTTTTGAGTAGTTACATAGTTACATAGCGAGCGCACATCGTTGTTTTGTAATTTTTATTCGGGGGTCCTCAAAACATGTATTTCTGCTGGTATCGAATTTTGTGTGGAATACAACGCCTTCTCTACCTAATATGTACGTTCTTACACAGATTATTTACGGAAAGTAAAAAATCAGTGCGTGCGAGCTTGTGGTTGTGTTTATTTATAAACTACATAATTAAACAAACTGATGAGTTCCATTCACATGACTTTCTCTACATCGTTATAACAAATTATTGTTAAAAAGCTTATTCTTTTATCTACTTCATGCTAATCGAGATATAGCAGAAAGGGCCGTATTGCAAGTAGAAGGGAAATAAGGGAATACACTAGGCTAAATTGACAGTCAAACGTTTTAAAATGTGGTTGCTATGGGATTGAAATTCGTTTCTTTGCATGGCCAGGAGTTGACAAGTTCCCGTATAAGAAAAGTGTAAGTATTTTAAAACTGAAACCAATAACAAGGAATATCTCGAATACGGTCAACTCCACAAAAAAATGTATATGACATAGTTGTGTGTTTTAAGCAGATTTATATTTTTTGTATAGTAAGTTCTTGTCTATCTCTTATGGTTTTCCAGTTAAGCAAAATTCACAAAATTTCACTCAGAATAAATATGCCTTCAGTGGCTATTCTCAGAAAATGCAAGATATACAGTTCATTTGTCATACAAATTTATTAAATACACGAGATTTTAATCAAAATCGTTAGTACCATTTTTGAGAAAACCAAAATTTTTTCCATGTAAAGGCTAACTAGGGATAGATTTTTTTTTTTTTTTCAAAATCTTTGTGTTGCATCCTTGGAAGATACTAAACTTATATATCAAGCTTAGTATTAACGGACTTTTCGTTTTCGAGCATGCTGTAGCAGTTATACAGATACATGCATACACTTACACGGACACACACAAACACATATTTTTCTAAAAATGTTTCTTTTTTTGGATTCAGGGGGTCCCAAGACATGTATTTTCGGTGAAATCACGTTATCGAATTTTTGGGTGCAATACAACACTATGTACATAGTACCTACGTATAGAGAGTGTCGCCCTCCGTGGTGTAATGGTTACCATGCTAACTTCATACACCCAAGGTCGTGGGATGGATTTTTTTCAGGTGTAAAAATCCTTAGCATGGCTTCCTTCGGAAGGGAAGTAATGCTGTTGGTCCCGTGTCGTAGATTTACGGCACGTAAAAGAACCTCAAGCCTGATAGAGAGGCCTCTGAGCAAAATTAAGCAATATTGCACGCCCAGTATAGAATGGGAAGCTGAGATTCACAGTAGTTAAAGAGTGTCCATAAATAACACGAAATGTTTACGTGTAGAGAAAGTAAAAATATGGGTTCCATTCAGATGACTTTCTCTACAGCTCTGTAACGAATTATTATTGTTAAAAAGCGTATACCTCTATCTACCCCATGATAATCGAATTAAACATTAACATTAAATAGAATGATAAATAGAAGGAAATATACTAGCCTGAAACGATAGTCAAATCTTTTAAAAGCTGGTTGCCATGTATATGAAATCATTTGATTGCATTGCAAGAGGTTGGCAAACTCCCGTGTGTGAAAAGTATTTTAAAATGGAAACCAATAACAAGAAATATCTAAAAAATTTGATGTGTTACACTCACATGACTTTCTCTAGCCGTTCTACTAACTTCTTAGATAATATTATTCTTCTTTCTGCACGTTGTTAATAGAGGCATTCAGCACAATATTCTTATTACTTAGTTCCTTACAAGTAGGAAGAAAATAAGGGAATACACTAGGCTAAATCGATAGTCAAATGTTTTAAAAGCTGTCGTTATGCGATTGTCATTACAAATCGCTTCTTTTCTTGACCAGGAGTAGAACAAAAGAAAAACGGACACTCCCGTCTGAGAAAAGTATAAGTACTTCACAACTGAAATTAATAACAATGAATACCTCGAAAACGGTAAGCTCCACGAAAAAAATATATATATGACGTAACTTGTGTATTTTAACAAGGCCTACATTTTTTGTATAGTAAGTTTTTGTCTATCTCTTACGGTTTATTAGTTATGTCAAATTAAGCAAAATTCATACAGAATAAACAGGTCTTTAGAATCTATTGCAAAAAATTCAAGATATACAATTTATTTTTCAGGTAAATACCTTTAATATACGCTATTTTAATCAAAATCGTTAGAGCCATTTTTAAGAAAATCAAAATTTTCGAAAAAAGTTCCATGTAAAGGGTAGTTTGGGGTGGGGGATTTCTCTCAAAATCTTCGTGTCGCATCCCTGGAAGATACTGAACTTAAATACCAAGTTTGGTATTTTAGCTACTTTTCGTTTTTGAGTTATCGTGTTCACAGACACACGGGCACACACACGGACCTTTTTCTGAAAATGCCTTTTTTGGATTCAGGGGGTCCTAAAACATGTATTTCCGGTGAAATCTCGACATCGAATTTTTGGGTGGAATGCAATACTTCTCTATCCCTATGTACATTGTACATACGGGACTAGAGAAAGTAAAAATAGTGAACTCCGTGTAAAAAATATATATGACATAAATTATGTGTTTTAATGATATCTACTTTTTTTTTTGTATAAAGTTTTTGTCTATCTGTTACAGTTTGCTAGTTATGTAAAATCCAGCAAAATTCATCCAGAATAAAGAATCCTTCAGAAGCTATTTCCAGAAAATTCAGGATATACATTTATTTGTCATGAAAATATCTTCAATACACGGTATTTTAATCAAAATAATTACAGACATTTTTGAGAAAATTAAAATGTTAGTAATTTTGTCATGTAAAGGATAGTTTGGGGTTGGGAGATTCTTCTCAAAATCTGCTTGTCGCATCCTTGGAAAATACTGAACTTAAATACCAAGTTTGGTATTTTACCGACTTTTCGTTTTTAAGTTATCGTGGTCACAAACACACGGACACACACATAGGACCTTTTTCTGAAAATGTACTTTGGATAAATAGGGCCATAAAACGGCATTTGCGGTGAAATCTCGGTATGGAATTTTTGGGTGAAATGCAATACTTTCTCTATACACTATAGACATAGTACGTGTAGAGAAAGTAAAAATTCCATGATGGCAAGCTGCACGCCATCCTACCATCTCCTTCTAGATTATTGTAAATTTAAGCATGGAAGGGGATTTTGATTCTAAAGTAATTCTGTGGTTTTATACATTCTTGATCAAAGCACGCGAGCAAAGCGAGCCTGCCCTCTTTTAGGTCTGTTAGTGTGAGTGAGTGCGTGTGGGTGTGTAGGTGGGTGTGTGTAAATAAACTGTTTTTGTATAATTGTTTTTGTGTAAATTCTTTGGAGGGTAAACTAAGAAAGGAAAATAAAATTACGAATCGTTACTCTCACGAATTTCTTTTAAAAAATTAGGTTGGTTCTGTGTTAGTGCATGCGTAGAAGTACCAAAATATACTATTTTGGTCTTGTCGGTCCAGCAAGACGGTCAGCATGCATACAATTAAGTCGTTAAATGATTGGGCAATTTGTTAGGAGTCTAGCTCGCACTGTATTTGAATCTCACATCACAGTTTGTTTTCTCTACGTAGTGCATGTTATTAGGTAGCCAAGGTAATGCTTTCTGCCAAAAATTCCACACCGAGATTTCTCCGGCAATACACGTTTTAGTCTCCTCTATATCCAAAAAAGCTCCGTGTGTGTCCGTATCTGTAAACTCGATACTTCAAAACGAAAAGTCGGTAAAATACCAAACTTGGTGTATAAATTTAGTATCTTCCAGGATGCAACCCGATGCTTTTGCGGAAAATACCCCATCCAAACTACCCTTTATATGTAAAAAAATTAAAATTTTGACTTTCTCAAAAATGGCTGTAATGATTTTGATTAAAATACCGTATATTAAAGCTATTTGCATCACAAATAAAATATATATTCTGAATTTTCTGAGAATAACCTATGAAGACCTTTTCGTTTCGGGTGACTTTGCATAACTGGTAAATCGTAAGAAATAGACAAAATCTTATTACACTAAAAATGTAGATCTCGTTAAACCACACAATTTATGCAATACCTTTCTGTTTCACGGATTTGACTATTTCTGAGATATTCCTTGTTATTTATTTCTGTTTTAAAACTCTTCACAAATGGGAATTTTATCAGCTACTGGCCTTTTAAACAAACGAATTTCAATCACATAGCAACCAGCTATCAAATGATTTTACTATCGTTTTAGCCTAATGTACTCCTTTATTTCCCTTCTACTTACAAGGAATCAAGTAATAAGACCATTTCTGCTAATGTTTACCTCAATTATCATGAAGTAGATAGAAGAATAAGATTTTTACACTAATTTGTTACAGAAATGTAGAGAAGTCATGTGAATGCCAGCCGATTTTTATGTGGTTGTTTCTTGCGATGTCATGGAAACTCATCATTGGTGTATAAACATTCGACTATCGCTTCAGCCTTATCTATCTATCGTGTACCTACATGAAAAATAGATTTTTTTTTTTTTTTTTTTTTTTTTTTTTTTTTTTTTTTTTGTAGCTTAACGTCCTTTAACCTGATGCTCAATGATCTCGGGGTCCATGGAGCTTAAAGTTACTCGACATTCGTCTTCTCAGGATAAGGGAAAATCCCGAAAAAACCTTTTCCGGGTAGCTTACCCTAAGCGAGATTTGAACTCACGACCTTTTGAATGTGAGGCAACCACGCTACCACCACACCACCCAGGCGGGCAAATATAGACATTATGAAAATGTTTCTGCAAACATTTATCTTAATTAACCTGAAGTAAATAGAAAAATATGCTTTTGTCAAATTATTTTTATAATATATATATATATGTGTGTGTGTGTGTGTGTGTGTGTGTGTGTGTGTGTGTGTGTGTGTGAATATGAGATCCGATTTTTAAATTCGTAAAAACAAACTATGCCAATGAGAAAGGAGGCATGTACTCTTGATATAATAATATCTAAAAGGGGAGGAGGGATATACTGCAATAACTTGCTGGTAAAATTTGTGGGTGAATTGGGAAGACTGGGAAAACAGACCCGCCCTTGTATGCCTTATGTGCAACTGGAAACATGTACGAGTACTAAAAATATGTGAAATGAAAAGTTTATCTACAAGTTAATATGAAGTTATTTTGCATAGTAATGTTACATTCGTTTTTGAAACCAAGGGGAGGGGGATAATTTAAAATATTATTTCTCAAGGCTCTTGAAAACGCTTCTGAGTAAGCGATCGAGTTGTGACGCCATCGTCTGTATGAACTGTGTACGTTACGGAGGGATATTGTACACTGCAGCCGTCACACACTTGGAGGAAGGATAAAATGACGAGTCCGCAGACAACCACTAGCGCTATCCCGCCGCCGAGAGCTGTATTTACAGAGCGCAGTGACTGCGGGGAACCGATCCCACGACCTCCCGGATACCAGTCCCAGACGAAACGCCTTACCCACCTGGTTCTGTTAGTATGAACTGTAGCATGGCTATGTTCTTCTATGAATTAATGAATAAGTAAATTTATTGACAACACAGAGTATACCTTATTCAGATGTACTAATGTGCCCTATTATAATAGACAAATATACTTAAGAGAAACATATACATGTAATATATACACAATATATAACACCATAAAACAACAATGACATAAGCATCGCATGTATGTATGCAAAGCATTGTATTCACTTTTGTTTAGCTATTCTTATTCCCCGCCCCCTTCTTCCCTTATGTGAACGTTTTCAGACCTCAGCTGTCTTGCCTTAAGTATAAATGTACCCAGCCCATCCACGTCTTCCGTGCCTGCCAGTAGCATCCAACATGCTTCTAGCTCTACATTCGCGGTGGTAAAGGATCGCGGTAAATATTTTTCCCTCCATCCCTCCGTACCCCTACATCTTGCCAAGATATGGGTCCTCCTCGCAAATGGGGCAGATTCTCGTAACATTCTCGACAGCAAATTTTATGCTCCGCCGTGTATGCCTTGCGTTGATGATGGATGTGCATTTTAGTTAGACCGTTATTCTCATTGTTTTATCGAAATGATGGATAAAGGTTTAAAAAAACTCAATCGGATAATCTGCCATGTATGAAAGCAGAGTCTTTAGTAAGCAGCAAGTGTTTCTTGCTGCTGAAATTGGTGGATCAAAAGTGTATTGCTAAGTAGCTTACCCACTCATTACATACTTGATTATTCAAGTTTGTCGTTGGAATATATATAATGCATATATTGAAACAGAAAACTAAAATGTGGTACTGGTTAGTTTTCAGATGTTGACAGTGAAGCATAGCAATCGCAACTAAATAAGTTTAAGCATTTGGCTTCAACCTGATTTTATTAGACCAGCAGATTGTTTACTATTACTTTGTATTCTATAAACAGAGATCGCCACGGGCGTAATGGGTAGAGAATGAAAATAGTGAAATTATTTGAAGCTTCTAAGGTGTCAGGAAGAACTAAAATCGAAAAAATAAATCCATAAGGTTTTATTTTGTTGAATGGTGAAAAAGTTATTGTGAGAAACGTGTATTTCTTAGCATAGGATGATCAGAACTCTTTATTTTTACCCGATACTTTCTTAATGTGTACGAGAAATAAAGGTTATGTTTGGTAACACTATAGGCTAATTACTATCTGTTAATAAATAGGTACCAAAGTGTTATGTGAAACATTAAATGCACTCCTTAGAGAGCCTAAAAGTGTTACATATTAAAACGGGTTTGAAAGAAAATGGAAAGAAATTAAGCATAATAATAAAGAAAAATCTGATGTGTTCCATTCACATGACTTTCTCTATATCTCTTCAACAAATTATTGTTAAAAAGCTTATGTTTCTATTTACTTCATACTATTCGCGAAAAAACTCAGCAGAAATAGTCCTATTACTTGCTTCCTTGTAAGTAGAAACGAAATGAGGGAGTACTATTGGTTAAAGTGATAGTCAAAAGTTGGTTGCTATGTGACTGAAGTTCCTTTGTTTGTATGGACAGGAATTGTTAAATTCCTGTATGAGAAAAGTATGTTTTTGAAAGCTGAAACCAAAAACAAGGAGTATCTCAAAAAGATTAACTCCACGAAAAAAAAATGTATATAGCATAAATTGTGTGCTTTAAGGTGCTCTACATTTTTAGTATTGTAAGTTTTTGTCCATCTCTTACGGTTTAGCAGTTAAGCAAAATTCCGAAAAATTCATCCAGAATCTATTCCCAGAAGATTCAAGATAGGTATACATTTTATTTGTGGGGTAAATATCTGTAATATACGAAATTTTAATCAAAATCGTTAGAGCCATTTTTGAGAAAATAAAAAATTTCGAAAAAAGTTCCATGTAAAGGGTAGTTTGGGCTGGGGGGATATTTCTCAAAATCTTCAAGTGGCATCCCAGGAAGATACTAAACTTAAATACCAACTCTTGTATTTTACCGACTTTTCGTTTTTGAGCTATCGTGTCCACAGACACACAGACACACGAACACGTCCACACGGACCTTTTTCTGAAAATGCTTTTTTTTTTGGATACAGGGGACCCTAAAACATATATTTCTGGTGAAATCTCGGTATCGAATTTTTGGGTGGAGTGCATTACCTTCTCTATACACTGTACATAGTACGTATAGAGAAAGTAAAAATTGAACAATACGCTTAATTTACATCAACATTACCCTCGCAGCAATACATTGTAGACTTCTTCAATACATCGTTCACATTTATGGCGCGTTTCAACGTCTGGTTGGAATTAATATAGATTCTGAAATAAAATATTATGCTCGTACCTTACTCAACCCAAATATACTGAAATAAAAGGGAAACAAATGCCGTGCGTCTACGTATTACACAACAAAATATATTTGCTTTTGCTCGGAACTGCCAACAGATGCTGATGTCAGACCAATCAGGATGGTTTATCTTCATATATAACCCTCTTTGCAAATTAAATTATTTATTTACCCTTTGAAACACATACATGTTGTTGGACACATCAAGTTTAAAACAATATATATATATATATATATATATATATATATATATATATATATATATATATATAAATCTAGGTATGCAATAAGATATATGCAAGAAGATCTAGGCATTCTTGCATACCTAGCTTTATTTATGTCATTTGTGCAGAAACAAAGAGTTTTTATACAGCAAAAGTAAAATAGTAAACATAACATTTAACATATCTATTCGTAATGAACTACTTAACTAAACAATTTCAAAAAATCGATTAACTATTAAAAACATAGTTTTGCCGTTGAGTATATTGAAAAATTGAGCTCAGCATTTATTTGAATTTTAAATAATTCTGTTGCTTTCAGCGACTTACTTGTAGGTACACAATATTCATTAAATTCCTCAACTGCGTAAAATTGGTTAGAAAGCAAGAATTTATTTAAGTCAGCTTTGAATGTTTTAACAGACCCTCTATTCTTGAGACTAGATGGAAAATTATTATAGAATTCTAAGCTATTATATTTAAACGAATTTTAATTATATTCATAGATTTATTATTACTTTCTCTACATGCACTATGTACATAGTGGTGTGTGTGAGTGATATAGCATAACTCAAAAATTGAAAGGCCATTAAACACCAAACTTGGTATTTAAGTTTGGAATCCTCTACGGATGCGACTCGGAAGATTTTTAAGAAAATCCGTCCTCCCAACTACCCTTTACATGGAATAATTTTTGAAAAAAAATTTTTTCTCAAAAATGGCTCTAACGATTTTGATTAAAGTAGCGTATATTACAGATATTTACAGTACAAATAAAACGTTTATCTTGAATTTCGTTTAATAGATTCTGAAGTCTTGTTCATTCTGGATGAATTTTGTATAACTGGTAACCCGAAAGAAATAGACAAAAGCTTTCTGCACAAAAAAAAAAAGGCTAGTTCTCGTTAAAAACACAATTTATGTCTCATACATAGAAGACCATTTTCTAGATATTCCTTGTTATTGGTTTCAATTTTAAACCATGTATCTTTTCAAACAGGATCGCCTTTCGTTTTATCTCTTTTGTTTGATTGACAATGCAAAGCGAAGCGACCTTCAATGTTTCACATATCGACCAGTTTTTAAAAAGATGTGACTATCGATTTAGCCTAGTGTATTCCCTTCTGCTTAGAAGAAGCAAGTAATAAGAAATTTCTGCTAATGTTCATCTCGATTAGCATGATGTGGATAAAATAATAATAGAATAGTTTGTTTGCATAACAGGTATAGAAAGTCAGGTCAATGGAACACATCAGATTTCTTTTTTTCTTTTTAATTTCCGATATTAATTTTGTATTCTAAGTGAAAGTTTCGCTGACAAAGTGTTTCGCACGATTTCACAGGCTTTATCGCACCCAGAATGTCTTGAATATGAGGGGGACACGCTACCCCTATACCACCGAAGTGAATGTACCGAAAGTTATCGCCCTCATTAAGAGACGATTAACTTCTTCTTCTTCTTCTTCTCCTCCTCTTCCTCCTCCTTAAAACTGGCCTAAAAACGGATAGCTGAAAAATGCTAGTGGGGGAGAGTTGCATAAAACAGGGTGGTCCGATAAAACGGGGTACTGACATTTTCTCAGTTAGTCTGTGCTGCCATCTTTCGTTCTTCACACTAACATCTTTGCCGGCTTCTAACCTCAATAAGAGCATGTGTTCGTTCTCTGTCTGTAAAAATTTGTTTTTAGTGTGTTGTGGTATAATTCTGGGTATAACGTCTGTGATTATACCTGGAAGACTGTCCTTTAAGATTTAAAAATGTGTACCATAAATTAAGCATTGTTTGCTCTACACAATAATGTACGTTTCAAAGTAAACATGGCGTTACTTTTGTGATGAGGTCAGCGTCTTCATAAAGTGGCGCAGTCTGGTAAAATAGGATACTACCGAGTAGACAGAACCACAGGGCCGAAGCCCAATCGCCATCTTGTGATACTACACACTACCATATATACCATACGCAACATCTGTCAAATGACTTGTTACTTTCTCTATACGTACTATGTACATAGTGTATAGAGAAGGTATTGCACTCCACCAAAAAATTCTATACCGAGATTTCACCGGAAATATATGTTTTAGGGTTCCCTGTATCCAAAAAAAGTATTTTCAGAAAAAGGCCCGTGTGTGTGTGTGTGTGTGTGTGTGTGTGTGTGTGTGTCTGTGAACACGATAACTCAAAAACGAAAAGTAACTAAAATACCAAACTTGGTATTTAAGTTTAGTATCTTCCAGGGATGCGACACGAAGATTTTGAGAAAAATCCCCCCACCCCAGGCTACCCTTTACATGGAACTTTTTTCGAAAATTTTGATTTTCTAAAAAATGGCTCTAACTATTTTGATTAAAATATCATATATTAAAGATATTTACCTGACAAATAAAATTTATATTTTGAATTTTCTGGGAATAGCCTCTGAAGACTACTTTAATATGGATGAATTTTGCATAACTACTAAACCGTAAGAGATGGACAAAAACTTAACACACAAAAAATGTAGAACACGTTAAAACACACAATTTATGTTATATACATTTTTTTCCTGGAGTTGATCGTTTTTGAGATATTCCTTTTTCTTGGTTTCAGCTTTGAAAAACATACAT
The DNA here is from genome assembly GCA_030762935.1 of Hymenopus coronatus. NCBI lineage: Eukaryota > Metazoa > Arthropoda > Insecta > Mantodea > Hymenopodidae > Hymenopus > Hymenopus coronatus. The sequence continues at coordinate 168,149,453 of CM060881.1, read as the reverse complement.
TTCTCATACAGGAATTTGTCAACTCCTTCCATACAAACAAAGGAACATCAGTCACATAGCAACCAGTTTTTGGCTTTCACTTTAAACTATGGTACTCCCTTATTTCGCTTCTACTTACAATAAAGCAAGAAATAAGACTATTTCTGCTAATTGTTCTCGATTAGCATGAAATAAATTAAAGATAGGCTTAATAACAATCATTTTTTACAGAGATGTAGAGAAAGTCATGTGAATGGAACATATCAGAATTTTTTTCTAAGTTTTTGAAGTAAAGAACGAAGAATAATGGAAGGGGAGAGATCTCTAGTTGAAGGAATACTTAACACAATCACATTTTTTAGCCTGTCAGAAGCAATTATTAATAAATTGGTATTATTGCAGTAATCATCGCGGCAAGCGAATAACTTATTTTTGTTATATTTTCCTGTTCTAAAACTATGTTAATGTAACAAAAGGCTTATATTGTATATTACAGCTCTGGTGCAATGTGTGATATTAATTAAGAGTTTCGGTCGAGGAATATTGCGACAGTTACAATTGCGTTCCGAGTCCGAGGAACACGCCCCCTATTCTCACGGTTTTGGTTGATAGCTGCTAAATGGGCAAATTAGCAAGATGTTTCTTATAAACCGGGGTAGGTTGTCAATTTTGTCTGTAATTTACTTTACCCAAGCTTCTCTAAGGTCTTTCTGAGTTGGAAATCTAAAATCTAACAAACAATACAGAATCGTTCTGTTGCTAATGTACAACATATTTCACTGAGTATACCACCGAAAAATCACTTAAACAAGTACACTAACTTGTGTATTGAGATATTTCACTAAGAACACCACTGAAAATCACTTAAATAGGTACACTAACCTGTGTATTGAAACATTTCCCTTTCCCTGTTTTTGCTTCTGGTATTCGAAAAACTACAACCGAACACCACAGACGTATTGGCCATTACACTGGTTTAAAACGTATAGTCTAAACCCACAGCTTGATTAAACATTCAACAGCACAAAATCTTATTTTTGTGTGCACATTTAACCCACACAAGGCGTGCTCATCTCAAAAGTGTAGTGGCTAACTATGGCGGCTGCGCAAAAATCCTGCTTCACCAACCACAATGCATAAGAATAGGTAATTTCCAATGTATCTCTCTATATCTATGGACAGAACAGGGTAGTACCCCGTTTTATCCCATCTACTTAAAATTTCGATTTGAACTTTGTGCATGGTTTACAACCAATACATGCCTAACCTAAGACTAAATTATTTCTGTTATTTTTATTATTGTTATTATTATTGTTGTCTTCACAAAGCTTCTTCTGTCTTTGGGTGCTATTATGATTCCTTAAAGGAAGATAGATCGACAGTCCTGGCCTCAAGAAAGCATGGAAAATGCCGTTGCAGCAGTTTTAGCCGGTACAATGTGTAAATTAAAGACTTCAAAATCATTTGCGTTCCGCGGACTACCCTGGAGGCCCGAAATAAAAATGTCATAACTGGGATATCTGTGGAAGATGCGACAAAGGTATTATTAATTAAAAGAAAAACTTGCACTCGATCATTATTATTATGTAGGACTGGGTCACTATAAGGCAGTTTTTAATCAGGGAATAGGAGGAATTAGTTCAATGTGTTCACTTAATGGAAAGCAACTGCATGGATTAACCACTTTGGAGCTGTGTGATATTGTTTTTGAGTTTCTGGAAAGAAAGAAATTGGAATACAATTGAAATTCCGAGAAGAGGTTGTCAGGGAAATGTTGGTATTATTCATTTTTAAAAAGGAATCCCTCTGTAAGCTTGCGTCTGCTGAGCCAACATCTCTTGCCAGAGCTTTGGGGTTCAACAGACCAATGGTGAAACAGTTTTTTGATTTGTTCTCTGAGCTTTACCAGAAATATATCTTCACTACAGATAGAATATACAACGTCGACGAGACGGGAATACGGACGGGCTGTACCCACAAAGCAATCGAATGTCCTTGCTTTGAGGAGCAAAAGACAAGTTGGAGGTTTGGTTTCTGCAGATAGAGGCGTTCTAGTGGCTGCAGAGATTTGTATGAGTGCTTCAGGGAAATTGCATGCCAAGAATGTTCGTGTTCGCTCGTCAGAGATCTAAACCAGAGCTGCTTGATGCTCATCCCCTAGGATCTACTGCAGAATACCACCCCAGTGAAAGAATGCAAGAGCACCTTTTCATAACGTTTTGTTGAATTTTGAAAACCAACTAAGGAGAAACTAGTGCTACTGTTTTTGGATGGGCACCAACGTGTAACAAGAGCATTGAACTGATTGACATGACGTAAAATATATACATCTTTTGAGCTTTCCACCACATTGCACTCATCGTATGCAATCCCTAGATGTGACTTGCATGGCACCGTTGAGTATTTACTACTCTCAAGAGGCAAGAAAGTGGCTTCAATGTCACCCTGGGCACGTGATCACAATCAATCAAGTTACAGGACTGTATGGAACAGCGTTAATGAAATCTGCTTCCATTGAGACAGCAGTAAACGGATACCGGAAGATGACATTTTTCCGTTGGATCCAGAAGTTTCCTGATTGGATGATGCAGCCTGCTGAAACAACAGAGACGCCACTTGAGAAAGACGATGTCCATTCTCTGTAATCCACTTCAGAGCCACCCAAATAAGATGTTCATTCTCAGAAACCAGCGTCAGAGTCACCAATGAGAATACCTTCCGAGTTCTTAATATCATCTATACAATCCATGATCCTACAATATCCACTTCAACATGGCAAGTCTCTCCAAAAACATAAAAGGAGTGCCGAGAGCAGAAAGAACATAACAAGAAGAAAAGGAAACACAGTTATACCAACAAGTTCTCCTTTCAAGGTGAAACTGATTGCAACTTCACAAAATGACTTCCGTTGGATTCTAATCCTATCCGGAATTCTGCTGGTGATATTGGAAATAGAAATGGCGAGAAGCAGAAGAAGAAACCAAAGAAAGCTGCTGCAACACAGGTCTGTGAGCCTTCGTCAGAAGATGAAGCATTTATTGCTACGAACTTTTTTCAAATTCAAAGTCTGAGTAACGGTGAATAAAGTGTTTTAAATGTAGTGGATGGGCTCATGAAGGGTGTGCTGGTCCAGACGATCTAGACAGCGAACATGGTTTCTGTGAATACAATTGGGATAATGTTTCTTGATTTTAATATTCTTTACTGCAGTTCTGATTTAACATCAACTACCCTGTTTTATCAAAATGGTTTGGTAACACGGGGTACTTGACATGACATCAGCAAAAACAATTATCTCTGCTTGTATGCAATAAAATTAAGTTTTTCTATTATCAATTTGAAGCAAAAAGACGAGATCCTTGTTCATTAAAATAATGACGTAGAATTGTATTTAGTTCATGTGATATTGTATTTTATTTGTTAAGCACCCTCTCTTGTCCTACTCTCCCCTAATTCTAAAAAAAATAACTACCTAAAATAAAAGGTCAATAAAATGACCGGATTTTAAACTTAAATAGTTGAATAACGTTTACGTTACGAACAGATTAACATTATGAATACGTGAACTTAATGGAGTATGTCATTTGTATGAAAACAGAGCACGCCAAGCTCTTCTGCAAACTTTTACAAGATGTATAAACATTTATTTGATTGATCTTAATTCCTTATCTGCAATTAGAATATAGTAATGTGTTTTGTAACCAGTTAAATGTTTGACACCAAAGTGATGTATATTTATAATGTTTATTGCAAAATAAACAACTGGAAAAAAGAAATTTAAATTATTAAATTAATGTTTACTAGAATTTTTACTTTTTCTACTTAGAACATAGTACATAGAGAAGATGTTGCACTACACCCAAACATTTGATACGAGATTTTACCGGAAATACACGTTTATCCAGAAAACATTATTAGAAGAAGGAATGCGAATATATGTGTGTGTGTATGTGTGTGTCTGTATGTGTGTGTCTGTGTGTGTCTGTATGTGTGTGTCTGTGTGTGTCTGTGTGTATGTGTGTATGTGTGTGTCTGTGTGTGTGTCTATGTGTGTGTCTGTGTGTGTCTGTGTGTGTCTGTGTGTGCCTGTGTGTGGCTGTGTGTGTCTCTGTGTGTGTGTCTGTGTGTGTCTGTGTGTATCTGTGTGTGTCTGTGTGTGTCTGAGTGTGTGTCTGTGTGTGTCTGTGTGTGTGTCTATGTGTGTGTGTCTATGTGTGTGTGTCTATGTGTGTGTGTGTGTGAATACGATAACTCAAAAACTTGGTATTTAAGTTTAGTTTCTTCCAAAGGTATGATAAAAATGAAAATCTTCCCACCCCAACTACCCTTTACACATAAACATGATTTTCTCAAAAATGGCTCTAACAATTTTAGTTAAAATACCATATATTAAATGAAATGCGTATCTTGAATTTTCTGGAAATATCCTCTGAAGACCTCCTTATTCTGGATAAATTTTGCATAAGTGGTAAGCCATAAGAGATAGTCAAAATCTTACTACTTAATCTGATGTGTTACACTCACATGACTTTCTCTAGCTGCTCTACAAAATTCCTACAAAAGATTATTCTTCTTTGTACACAATGCTAATCAAGATAAATGTTAGCAGAATGTTATTACTTAGTTCCTTATAAGTAGGAGCGAATAAGGGAATACACTACGCTAAAGTGATTGTCAAATGTTTTAAAAGTTACAGTTATGCGATTGTCATTGCAAATCACTTCTTTGCTTGGCCAGGAGTAGAACAAAAGAAAAACAGACACTTCCTGTGTGAGAAAAGTTTAAGTACTTCACAATTGAAACCAATAACAAGGAATATCGTGAAAACGGTTACCTCCACAACAAAAACGTAAAGGACAAAAATTGTATGTTTTGTCATGAGGTACATTTTTTGTGTAGTACGTTTTTTCTATCTCTTACGGTTTAGCAGTTAAGCAGAATTCATCCAGAATAAAGAGGTCTGCAGAGACTATTCCCAAAAAATTCTAGATATACATTTTATTTCGGACATATATAGCTTTAATATACGGGGTTTTAATCAAAATCGTTAGAGCCATTTTTAAGAAAATAAAAATTTTCGAATTTTTTTCCATGTAAAGGGTAGTTTGTGGTGGGGGGATTTTTTTTTTTTGAAAATCACACACACACAGACCATTTTAAAAATGCTTTTTTCGGACTCAGGGGACCCCAAAACATATATTTCCGGTGAAATCTCAGTATCAAATTTTTGGGTGCATTACAATACCTTCTCTATCCCTATGTACATTGTACATATGGGGCTACAGAAAGTAAAAATGCAGAACTCGTTAAAACATGTAATTTATGTCATATATATTTGTTTCATTGAGTTGACCATTTCAAATTTCGTAAATAAAATTTTATTTATGGGCACTCTTTAACAGCTGTGGTTCTCAGCGTCCCATTCTATACTGGGCGTGAAAGACCACTTAATTTTGCTCATAGGGCTGTTTATCAGGCTTGAGGTTCTTTTACGTATCGTAAAACTGACGACTTTACTCCCCTTCCAAAGGAAGCCAAGCTAAGGACTTTTTACGTCCGAAAAAATCCATCGACCTCCGCCGGATTTGGACCCGCGACCTTGGGTATACGAAGATAGCGTGGTCACCATTACACCATGGAGGGCGCCTGATCATTTACGAGATATTCCTTGTTATTAATTTCAGTTTTAAAATATCTAACATTTTTCTGGTACGAGAATTTGTCAACTCAATCACACATTCACTCTCACGTACACACTTCCAGACTCTGTGGGGAATAAGAAATAATTCTGTCTGGGTAAAGAAAAATTCGCCGCCCCAGCCGGGAATCGAACCCGAGGTCTCCGAATGGCGTCTTGCTTTCGTGTTTCGTGGGCATGGGTGTTAAATGTTTGTGCAATGTGTATGTTTGTGTAAAGGAACAGTAAAACCAGTAATCATACAGTAAATTTAGGGGGGAAGATGTAAACAGGGGATACAAAAAAAATGAGAGGTCAGCTCGCTGACCACTCGATCACGGATGCAGTCTAGGAATTTCAATTGCTTCACATAGCTACGGGCTTTTAAAGGACCAGACTATCGCTGTAACCTGTGCATTTTCTTGTTTTCCTTCTAATTCTAGTTATGCTTATCTTGATTAGCTTGATGAAGATAACAGATTATCCTTTGAATAAAAGGTTTTTACCGAGCAGCTAGAAACGTGAATGAAACACATTAGATTTTTTACCTTCTACTTAGAAAGGACCAGGTAATAAGGACAACATCTGCAAATATTTGTCTCGATTAACGTGATGTAGATAGAAGAATAAGGTTTTTAACAATGATTTGTTACAGAGATGTAGAGAAAGTCATATGACTGGAGCACATCCGATTTTTTTTCTCTCTAGCCTCATATGTATAATGTACATAGTGTATAGAGAAGGTATTGTATTCCGCCCAAAAATTACATGTCGAGATTTTACCTGAAATGTGTTTTGGGGTCCCCTGAGTCCGAAAAAAACAATTTTAGAAAAAGGTTTGTTTGTGTGTGTGTGAGTGTGAGTGTGTGTGTCTGTGGACAGCATAGCTGAAAAACGAAAAGACCGTTAAACACCAAACTTGTTATTTAGGTTTAGTATCTTCCAAGGATGCAACACGAAGATTGTCAAGAAAATCCTCCCACCACAAACTACCCTTCACATGGCAACATTTTCGAAAATTTTGACTTTTTCAAAAGTGTCTCTAACGGTTTTTATTGATATACCGCATATTAAATATATTTACATGCCAAATAAAATGTACATCTTGACTTTTCTGGGAATATCCTCTGAAGACATCTTTATTCTGCTTTGTATAAACCTTAAATCGTAAGACAGACAAAAACTTCCTTAACAAAAAAAGTAAAAATCTGATGTGTATCATTCACATGACTTTCTCTATATCCCTGTAACAAATTATTCTTAAAAAGCTTATGTTTCTATTTACTTTATGCTAATCAGAAAAAAATTAGCAGAAATAGTCTTATTACTTGCTTCCTTGTAAGTAGAAGCGAAATAAGGGAGTACCATAGGTTAAAGTGATATTCAAAAGCTGGTTTCTATGTCAATGAAGTTCCTTTGTTTATATGGATCGGAGTTGACAAGTTCCTGTATGAGAAAAGTAACAGTTTTTCATAGCAGAAACCAAAAATAACGAATGTCTCAAAAACGACGAACTCCACGAAAAAATGTATATTACATAAATTGTGTATTTTAATGTGCTCTACATTTTTTGTGCAGTAAGTTTTTGTCCATCTCTTACGGTTTAGCAGTTATTTAAAATTCAGTAAAATTCATCCAGAATATACTACTATTCATAGGCCATTACCAGAAAATTCAAGATATACATTTTATTTGTCAGAGAGACAAATAGACAAAAACTTCCTTAACAAAAGAAGTAAAAAGAATACCATTTTCTTAGTAGCAAGCTTCAGTTGAAGTAATTTCAAGAAGAGGAACTCTCTCCTGCATTAGAATTTCAAGAACAGCTAAGCGCTGGAAACGACTTTCCTACTGAAGAAATTGTATACAGTAATGCAACTAGCAAATTAAACACCTGACAACTTCTGAATTACTACTCAGTGCTTTGGTAAGTTTACTATTGGTTTTCTAAACTCTTCTGACTAGCGTCCAAGAACTTTCCATATTTATCTAAGAGACATTGAAAGCTTTTTTGACGGGAAATTATTCGAATATTTCTCTTAGTTTTTATGTTGCAATACCTTTAAAAATCTGTGTTCCATTCACATGTCTTTCTCTACATCTCTGCGACAAATTATTGTTGGAAGCTTATGCTTCTATTTACTTCATGCTAATCGACAAAAAATTAGCAGAAATAGTCTTATTACTTGTTTCCTTGTAAGTAGAATGGAAATAAGGGAGTATACTAGGCTAAAGTGATAGTCAAAAGCTGGTTGCTATGTGACTGAAGTTCCTTTGTTTGAACGGTTGACATTCCCATATGAGAAAAGTAATTTAAAGCTGAAACCAATAACAAGAAATATCTCAAAAACTCCACGAAAAAATGTATATAACATAAATTGTGAGTTTTAAGGTGATTTACATGTTTTATGTTGTAACGTTTCGTTTATCTGTTAAGGTTTAGCAGTTATGCAAAATTCCGTAAGATTCGTCCAGAATAAAGTAATCTTCAGGGGCTGTTCCCAGAAAATGCAAGATATACATTTTTATTTGTCAGGTAAATATCTTTAGTATACGATATTTTAATCAAAATCGTTAATCAAAAAAAGTTCTATGTAAAGGGTAGTTTGGGGTGGGGGGATGTTTCTCAAAACCTTCGTGTCGCATCTCTGGAAGATACTATACTTAAATGTCAAATTTGGTTTTTTACCGCCTTTTCGTTTTTGAGTTATCGTGTTCACAGACACACGGACATACACACACACACACACACGGTCCTTTATCTGTAATTTTTTTTTGGACACGGGGGACCCTAAAGCATGTATTTCCGGTGAAATCTCGGCATCGAATTTTTGGGTAGAATTCAATACCTTCTCTGCCCGCCTGGGTAGTGTGGTGGTAGAGTGTCTGCCTCACATTCAAAAGGTCGTAAGTTCGAATCTCGCTTAGGGTGTCACCCGGATAAGGTTCTTTTCGGGGTTTTCCCGGTAAAGCTATACCAGGGGACCAGCACAAATGTAAATCTTTAAGAATTGAAACTAACCTTATAATCCACTTCAGAGTATGTAGGAGCTAATATGTGTTCATCTGGAATTGGAATAAGTATTTATGGTCTAGAAACAATGAAATTACAATGCTACCAACGTAGATAAAGTCACCAAACAACAAAGAAAGAAAAAAAAGGTGAAGCTCAAAAGTCACCAACATTCACACAGTAATAATGGAGTGCCAAGGCTGTAAATATGTGAAAATAAGTTTATTTACACACACTAACCTAAACCTAACACAGCGCATGCTCGCTTCGCTCGCATGCTTTGGTAAAACCGGTAGCAGTTATTAAAACCAAAGTACATCAAAATAAGTTTATTTACACACACACTAACTTAAAACTAACACAGGGCATGCTCGCTTCGCTCGCATGCTTTGGTGAAACAAGTTGATATTATTGAAACCAAACTAAAGGAAACTCACTAAAAATAAATTACACGAAAGTCACCTATTTACACAACAATAGTTGATTCAGAACTCTAAACACATAGAATGACTTTTAGAATCGCGGTATTTTTGTATCAATGTTGGCAATCACTCTCATGTTGCAACAAATGCCTCAAAATCAACTATAAAGCGACTCTAGTGGCCGAATAGTGAACAGTTCATTGATGGTTCCACAACCTTTTTAATGGCTAGTGATAACTAGTTTTCAAATATTGGTAGTTCTGAATTTTACAATATGAACGTCAACTACGCACGATTTAGACGCCACCTGTCTGATAGCTACTGAAACAATAGAAATTGCTGTAAAAAAGTAAAGAAAACAAATACTTCTGGTATATTTTAGTATAAATCGCGTACTTTGTTGGAAGTTAAAGGCAAAAAAAAAAAAAAAAAAAAAAGAAGATACATTTTTAAAACTTTGTAATACATATTACGGTGAGTATTAGTGAAAAAATTAATACCTAAATAGTTTTAATGGAAGTTTAAGTGGTGGAACCAAGATATAGTAATAATGTTTTCCCTTATCCTGAGAAGACGAATGTTGGGTAACTTTAAGCTCCATGGGCCCCGAGATTATTTGAGCATCATTTCACCTATTTCATTCATCGTCCGATATGACCAAACTAGGTTAAAGGACGTTAAACTACAAAAACAAAAACAAACAAAAAAACGTCTCTATACACAATGTACATAGTAAAAATAGTCATAACTAAGCTATTAAAGGATAATTATTAGGTATTTATATTACCACCCCAACTTGACTTCTGTGTTTATGTAGGAACAAGACATGCTAGCGAGTGAAACTTAATCAGAAGAAAAGAGCATGACAACTTACTTTGAAGAGCCCAGGGACTGGTGTTGCGAATTTGTTCAGAATAAAAGCGAATATCATTTGTACAGATAGTGTCCTCTGCCTCCACAATCTTCACAATATACTGCACTGCTGTACTCGCTTCAAAATATTTCAGTAATGTGAAAATATTGGATTCTGTTTGAGCAACAACGCCTCTATAGGTCGCTGCAAGAAATATTAGTAAGATCAACATGTCGACAACACAAATGTCAGTAGTCTTCACTTTGCTATTTCCATTCAATGGCAAATGAGATAAATATTTATACTACGTGCTCGAGTAAATGGTATGTTAAAAATCTCAGCATAATCTGTGTTTATCTAATGATGCGTCATACTTAGATAATTAGACAAGAAGCTATGCAGGTGCTTATCAGCTAAACGTACAAGAACGTATTTTCAATTCTTTTGATAAGTTAAATACGCATGAACCAGGTTCTTAATTCAGCTGAGATGACGCAAAATATAGTAAATATGATTAATAAATTCCTAGTAAAAACATCGACACATCTGCAAATGCCAATAACTTCAATATTTTAAACTCAGTTTTTAAAATAATAGCACTTTAAAGATTTGTAAAGACTGCAATAATACAATAGGGCGACATTTTAAAGTTTTCAGAAACGTCGAATTAATTTCATCAGCTGAAACAAGGCAGTTTTGTTTTTGTTGATAATGTTTAACGCCCGTTTTTACTACAAATGGCACTGATAATATATGGAATGAAGATGGAGCACCGGTGGAATGCGATGGCGGAGGAAACCGGAGAACCCGGGGTAAAACCTGCCGCTGCGCCGCTTTGTCCACCACAAATACCTAATGCGGTCACTGGGGATCGAACCCGCGTCATCTAGGTGAGAAGTGAGTGGTCTAACCACTCGGCCAAACGCATTTTATAGCAAAGAAATAGAGAAACAGCGGCAAGTAGGTAGTACTCAAAATATAAACAAATATTTTGACCTATTATATTCAAATTGCTTTTTCTATTCACTGTGGTTTGCTTTTATCATAACTCTACAAACTATTCTTTCAAAACCTTACAAGTATCTCCTTTCTCTACTCAGTGCATGGTAGAGAAGGTATTGCATTCCACCCAAAAATTCTATACTAGATCTCACCTGAAAATTAACGTTTTAGGGTACTCTGTATGCAAAAAAGTATTTCTACAAAAAAGTCTGCGAGTCTGCGAAAACAAAGACTCAAAAACAAAGAGTTATAAAATACCAAACTTGGTATTTAAGTTTAATATTTCCAAAGCTGTAAGACAAAGATTTTGAGAAAAATGCCGTTACCTCAAAATACATGGGAAAAGTCAGAATATTTTGATTTTCTCAAAAATAGCAACGAATTTGAATAAAATACCTATCTATATTAAAGATATTTCTAATAAATGTATTGAATTTTCTGAGGATAGTTTCTGAAGACCTCTTCATTCTGGATGACTTTCGCTGAATATTGCATAACTGGTAAATCGTAATAATAGACAAACATTTCTGCACAAAAAACGTAGATGTCGGTAAAACACACAATTTATGTCGTATATTTTTTCGTGGAGTTGACCATTACCGAGATATTCCTTGTTATTGGTTTCAGTTTTAAAAGTTTTCTCATACGGGAATTTCTCAACTTCTGGCCATGCAAAGAAACTAATTTCAATCACATGGCAACCACCTTTTAAAAATTTGACGAACGCTTTAGCCTAGTATATTCTCTAATTTCCCCTCTACTTATAAGGAAGCAAGTAACAGGACAATTTCTGCTAATGTTTATCTTGATTAGAATGAAGTAGATAGAAGAATAAGCTTATTAACAACAATTTCTTACAGCAATATAGAGAAAGTTATGTGAATGGAACATAACAGATTTTTTACTTTTTCTACACGTACTAAGTGCATATTGTACAGAGAAGATATTGTAATGCACCCAAAAATTCGATAATGAGATTTCACCGGAAATACATGTTTTGAGTCCCTCTGGATAAAAAAAAAGCTTTTTAGAAAAAGGTCCATGTGTGCGTCTGTGTATGTTTGGGTCTGTGGACAGCATAGCACAAAAACGAAAAGATCATTAAATAGCAAACTTGGTATTTAAGTTTGGTATTTTCCAAGGATGCGACACGAAGGTTTTTAAGAAAATCCCCCACCACCAACTACCCTTTACATGAAACTTTTTCGAAAATTTTAATTTTCTCAAAAATGGCTCTAACGATTTTGATTAAAATGTCGTATATTAAAGATATTTACCTGTCAATTAAAATGTATATCTTGAATTTTCTGGGAATAGCCTCTGAAGACTACTTTATTCTGGATGAATTTTACGGAAGTTTGCATAACTGCTGAACCGTAAGATATAGATAAAAACTTACCGCACAAAAAATGTAGAGCACGTTAAAACACACAATTTATGTTATCGTATATACATTTTTTTCGTGGAAGTGATCGTTTTTGAGATATTAATTGTTTTTGGTTTCAGCTTTAAAAACCTTATATTTCCCTCATACAGGAGTTTGTCAACTCGTGTCCATACAAACAAAGAAACCTCAGTCACATAGCAACCAGCTTTTTTCGTTTCTACTTACAAGGAAGCAAGTAATAAGACTATTTCTGCTAATTTTTCCTCGACTAGAATGAAATAGGTGAAAGCATTAGCCTTTCAGCAATGATTTGTGGCAGAGATGTAGAGAAAGTCATGTGAATGGAACACATCAGATTTTTCTATCTAATAATCATGATAAACATCTGCATAACTACTTCACCTAACATTTCGTTGCACAGAAAATGGAGCCGACGCTCCATTTAAAACAGGGTTATATATGTTGATTTTGAAATTCATATACTTTCCACGACCTCACGAAAAACAACTGATTGACGACCACTTCAGAAAATCTAATGTGTTCCATTCACATGACTTTCTCTACATCGCTATAACAAATTATTGTTAAAAAACATATTCTTCTATCTACTCTATGATAATCGAGATAAACATTAGCAGAAATTGTCTTAATTACTGGCTGCCTTGTAAGTAGAGGAACACACTTGGCTAAAACGATAGTCAAATCTTTTAAAAGCCGGTTGCCATGTAATTGAAATCCGTTTCTATGCATTACCTGGTGTTTACAAATTTCCCTGTGAGAAAAGTTAAGTAGGTATTTTAAATCTTAAAAAAAAATAACAAGGAATATCTCAGAAACGGTCAATTCCAGGAAAAAAAAAAGTATATGACATTATTTTAACCTGATATACATTTTTGTGTAATAAGTTTTTGTCTGTCTCTTACGGTTAACCAGTAACGTAACATTTAGGAAAATTCATTCAGGATAAAGTGGTCTTTAGAGGCTATTCCCAGAAAATTCAAGATACACATTTTATTTGTTATATAAATATGTTTAACATACGGGATTTTGATCAAAATCGTTTGAACCATTTTTGAGAAAATTATTTTTTTTTATTTTTTTTTTCCTTGTAAAGGGTAGTTTGGGCTGGGGGGATTTTTCTCAAAAGCTTCATGTCGCATCCCTGGAAGATACTAAACTTAAATACCCAGTTTGGTATTTTATTGACTTTTCGTTTTTAAGTTATCGCGTTCACAGATACACTGACATATGGACCTTTTTCTAAAAATATTTTTTTGGATACAGGGGACTCTAGAACGTCCAGTTCCGGTGAAATTTCGGTTTCCAATTTCTGGGTGGAATGCAATGCTTTCTCTATACACTCCTTGTAGAGGAAGTAAAAATTATCAACTATTTGAGCACTGATACTCATTACTGGTGCCGCAGTTGGTTTCGAACAGTGGACTATATTAATTAATCATATTTCCACGGCTGTGTCCCTCGCGAGCAATCAGCATTCTTCTGTTAATCAGGGAGTGGGATATTACAAAAACACCACATTGATATATCTTCTATTATAACTGCTTATTGCTTTTAAGAAATTCTCATACTAGCGCTTGCACCAACTGCACATTGAAGCAAAAAAGAAATCTGATGTGTTCCATTCACATGACGTCATCTATATCTCTGCAACAAATTATTGTTAAAAAAACTTATGCTTCATTTTACGTCATGCTAATCGAGAAAAAATTAGTACAAATGGTCTTATTACTTGCTTCCATGCAATTAGAAGGGAAATAAGGGAGTACCATAGATTAAAGTCATAGTCAAAAGCTGGTTGCTATGTAACTGAAGTTCCTTTGTTTGTATGGCTACGAGTTGACAAATTCCCCTATGAGAAAAGTATAAGTTTTTAAAGCTGAAACCAACAACAAGGGAATATCTCAAAAGTGATCCAATGCACAAAAAAAAAAATATATACATAACATAAATTGAATGTATTAACGAGCTCTAATTTTTTATGAAGTAAGTTTTTGTCTATCTCTTACATTTTACCAGTTAAGCAAAATTTCGTAAAATTCAACTACCATAAAGTGATTTTCAGAGGCTATTGCCAGAAAATTCAAGATATACATTTTGTCAGGTAAAAGTCTTTAATTCACGACATTTTAATCAAAATCGTTAGAGCCATTTTTGAGAAAATAAAACATTTCGAAATTTTTTCCAAGTAGGTAAAAGGCAGTTTGGTATTTAACGAACTTTTCGTTTTTGAGCTATGCTGCCCACAGACACACAGACAGACAGACACACACTCACACACAAACGGGCATTTTTCTAAAAATGCTTTTTTTTGGTTTCAGGGGTCTCAGAACATATATTTCCGGTGAAATCTCGGTATCCACTTTTTGGGTGCAATATACTATGTACATAGTATTATAGAGAAAGTAAAAATCGAAGAAACACGCCACAAAATATATAACAACTTCCAACAAGCTTACTTTTAGAAGCTGGAACCACGACCAACTGAAACACGTGTCTTACAGAAGCTGTCTCTCTGTGTTTTGTTCAGTGAGGCGTCACAAGATCACCAAGGCGAACGGCATCTAACTTTTAGTTTGACAATGTGTGGCTTATTGCGATTATATTGTGATGCGTAGTTCATTATATTATCTCCTGTAACTCTGTTGGTTATTATGTAATTTATCACTTGTATTTCTTGGATTACAGTTATTAATTATCACAGTCAATAATCAATGAGTAGCTCTATTCTTCGAAAATGCTAATGCGTCAAATCCTTATCTATGTATATAAAAATCTGATGTGTTCCATTCACATGACTTTCTCTACATCTGTATAACAAATTTTTGTTAAAAAGCTTATGCTTCTATTTACTTCATGCTCATCGAGAAAAAATTAGCAGATATAGTCTTACTACTTGCTTCCTTGTAAGTAGAGGCGAAATAGGTTAAAGTGATAGTCAAAAGCTGGTTGCTATGTGACCGAAGTTCCTTTGTTCGTATGGATAGGAGTTGACAAACTTCTATATGAGAAAAGTGTAAAATTTTCAAAGCTGAAAGCAAAAACAAAGAATACCTTAAAAACGATCACCTCCATGAAAAAAAAATGTATACAACATAACTTGCGTGTTTTAATGTGCTCTACATTTTCTGTGTAGTAAGTTTTTATCCATCTCTTACGGTTTAGCAGATATGCAAAATTCCGTAACATTCATCCAGAATAAAGTAGTCTTTAGAGGCTATTCCCAGAAAATTCAAGATATACATATTATTTGCCAGGTAAATGTCTGTAATATACGATATTTTAATCAAAACCATTAGAGCCATTTTTTAGAAAATCAAAATTTTCGGAAAAAGTTCCATTTAAAGGGTAGTTGAGGGTGGGGCAATTTTCTTGAAAATCTTCGTGTCTCATCCTTGGAAGATACCAAACCTAAATACCAAGTTTGGTTTTTAACGGACTTTTCGTTTTTGAGCTATGTTGTCCGCAGGCACACACACACGCATACGGACCTTTTTGTAAAAATGCTTTTTTTTTGGATTCAGACACACCCAAAACATGTATTTTCGGTGAAATCTCGGTATCGAATTTTGGGTGGAATACAATACCTTCTCTATACATTGTGTACATAGTTCGTTTAAAGTAAAAATGTATCGCCGAAATATATGTCTGCGCATCACTTCCGAACGACTACACCAAATTGAACAATTCGTTTTTATGTTATGTTCGTGATTGTCACGACAAAGTTTGTGTAAAAGAAATATTTAAAACATCTGATGTGTACCATTCACATGACTTTCTCCATATCCCTGCAACAAATAATTCTTAAAAAGCTTATACTTCTATTTACTTTATGCTAATCAGAAAAAATTAGCAGAACGAGTCTTATTACTCGATAGTCAAAAGCTGGTTGCTATGTCAATGAAGTTCCTTTGTCTATATGGATAGGAGTTGACAAGTTCCTGTATGAGAAAAGTATACGTTTTTCATAGCAGAAACCAAAAATAAGGAATGTCACAAAAACGACGAACTCCACGAAAAAAATGTATATAACATAAATTGTGTGTTTTAATGTGCTCTACATTTTTTATGCAGTAAGTTTTTGTCCATCTCTTACGGTTTAGCAGTCATTCAAAATTTAGTAAAATGCATCCAGAATAAACTACTCTTCAGAGGCTATTCCCAGAAAATTCAAGATATACATTCCATTTTTCAGGTAAATATGTTTAATATCCGAAATTTTAATCAAAATCGTTAGAGCTATTTTTGAGAAAATCACAATTTTCGAAAAAAGTTCCATGTAAAGGGTAGTTGGGGGTGGGGGGATTTTTCTCAAAATCTTCGTGTCGCATCCCTGGAAGATACTAAACTTAAATACCAAGTTTGGTATTTTACCTACTTTTTGTTTTTGAGTTATCGTGTTCACAGTCACACACACACACGGACCTTTTTGTGAAAATGCTGTTTTTTGGATATTGGGGACCCTAAAACATACCTATTTCTCCGGTGAAATCTCGGTATCGAATTTTTGGTGGAGTGCAATACTTTCTCTATACACTGTGCGTATGGAGAAAGTAAAAT
This sequence comes from Hymenopus coronatus, assembly GCA_030762935.1. Classification (NCBI taxonomy): domain Eukaryota; kingdom Metazoa; phylum Arthropoda; class Insecta; order Mantodea; family Hymenopodidae; genus Hymenopus; species Hymenopus coronatus. Next base: position 168,132,542 of record CM060881.1, on the reverse strand, counting down.
CGTACTGGGAAGTTTTTAAAGTCACATATTATGAATCAGTATATAGTGTCAAGGGAACGCAATCGGTTAATAGCCGCCATTTGGCAGTGGTACCACGGTAATTTGTTGCTAAATGACAGTAGTAGTTGTCTATTTCTCTTCCCCATTCAATGTTAAGGTAACGCACGAGTTTATCGACGCAACGCAGCAGTGAAATTCAAATACATTTTTATGTATTAATTGTCCTTTCCTTACTCCAATTGTTTAAAATAAAGGAGCAAAGAAGCTTTCCTGGCGACGAACACCTAAAGTACGTACTTATTTATTTTCAACTAGATGGCCGTAGTGCTGCTCCATTTTTCTTCCCCATTCAATGCTAAGGGAATTCACTCGGTTATGGAGTCAATGACGCAAGATGACAGTGAAAATCAAATATATTTCTTATGTATTAACTATCGTTCCTTTGGTCACTTCGTTAAACTAAAGAAATAAGTGTGTGTGTGTGTGTGTGTGTATTCTGTAATTATTTAAAATGAAAGTTATAAACTATGCACATAACGAATAATCCTTCTTAGCATCTGAAAATGGCGGAGAAATGACGGGACCCAGATGGTAAACCATTTTAGGTCAACTTCCTAAGCAGATGTTGATTATTTGAGGTTATGTGGTACATGAGCAAGCTAAAGGTGATTTCATCAGAACATAAAGATGCACCCGTCACTATCACACTGCAATTGCGATGCTCTTAATAATTTAAGTAATATTTTGGACTAAATGGAGAAATGTAATACACAAAGCTACCGTCAATTAAAAACTTATCAATTGTCCAACCGGATCTACTTGTTGTTTAGTTATGTCATTGTTAGCCTTAAAAGGGTTGTTTTGACATAACAGAAAATAAAGAAAGAGGTGGCAACCATTATGAGTAAAGGAAAAAAAGAGATTCGGAAGAAGCACGACTGTTACTTTGTGAGTTTCTCCTTAATGTAACTCATTACCTATTTCAGCGTTTACCCGCCACACTATGGAAGCGCTGCCATTACTGTTATTATGGCAACGACATCCTTACTTACCCACGCTGTTAACCGCATAAGTCATCCTTTCCATACTACCTTATGGGTGCGCTGACTTCCTCCTTTTCGCAATACCAACTATATATGCCACATTACGGAGGTCATGGCACTTCATTGCATTTTTCAGATGCAAAGGCATATTAGACATTGGCAATAAGAAAATTCGGTCGTCTCCTTAGCGCGGTGGTAGCGCAGCTGCTTACCAGGCGGGAGACCTGGGTACCAGCGTGGGTATTTTTCCCCGCTGGGAGACCTGGCCCGGGGTGCACTCAGCCTCGTAAGGTCCCTGGGGTACAATTGAGGAGCTACTTGATGGAGAAGTAGCGGCTCCAGGTCATGAGGACCGCATTAACCGGCCTGGGGGGCTCGAGGCGCTGACCACGTCTCACCCTCCAACACTGCACCCCATCCATGACATCTGTAGTGGACTGAGATGGGGGACACAGCGGCCGGGCGGTAGGCCAAGGTTCCCAATGAGCTGTCATGCCATGGAGTTATTATAATAGGAAAATTCCTGTTGACCCTTCTACTGGCCTCATTTCGTTTCTATCAAATTTTGGTCACTTCACAAGAATAAATATTGAAAGTATTCCAAATATTGGTGAAAATTAAGAATGTAGACGATTTGAATATAAAAATTCAGAGTAAAATTGATGGACAAATGCATTCATTTCATTCCATTACGTCCCCAAATGAAGTCGTCAATTATCTAATTGAATTCCTAAATTCATTGGATTTGCCAGGATTCCGGCTCATAATTTACAGCTCAAGGGTGACTTGGTGATAATTATGCTACGCAAACTCAATCAGCCGAAATTGTGCAACGGAACAAGACTCGCTGTTAAAAAATTATGAAAAAAAAAAATGATTTAAGCTACTATAATCATAGGAAAGTTCAAAGTGCTTAATCTAAGATTACCAGCAATGGAAATTGACTTTCCTATTGAATTTATGCGTGTTTGCATTCGCAATGACAATAAATCCCAAGGTCAATCGTTAGAAGTGTGTGGAATAAACCTTGAATTGCCGTGGTTTTCGTATGGGCAGTTGCACGTCGCGTGCTCAGGAGTCGGCAAACCATCGGCACTATTTGTACATTACAAGGCATTACACTAAAGAATTGTCCAATTATTTAATTGTAATTTTATTTGATTGCATGGTCGCATTGTAAACGGAAGATTTTGTCTCAGTTTTTTCATTAAATACACCACCCGTGCGAAGCTAGGCAGCTAGTTTTAAATAAGCTGATTTAAAGAGCCGTAGCAGCAGAAACAGTAGAAGCAGTGTAAGAATCTTGCGTTCTAAAACATAAAAACAAAATACAACTCTTAGAAAATACATTGTTAGCCATTGTAAACGTTTAGCTAACAATAGGCAATCGCTTACATCCTTAGGCGTGAAAAGCGTCAATATAAATAGACGGTATGCTCGCAAAGTGTTAAAATATTATGTGTTACACTCGCGTGACTTTCTCTAGCTGCTCTACAAATAAACTTCTTACAAACGATTATTATCTTTCTACACCATGCTAATCGAGATAAACATTAGCAGAATGTACTTATTATTATTATTATTATTATTATTATTATTATTATTATTATTATTATTATTTTTGCTGTTGTTTTTTTTTATTATTATTTATTTCCATTTACAGATAAAATAAAAACATTTTTAGTATAAAAAACAAGGATATAAACTTGAACAATAAATTGACTCATACAACCATGGTAATTTCACTGAGTGACACTGGTGCTAAATGGTCCCGTTCCCTCCAACTTTCCCTGGTTTGGACGCTCATCCTAGTGGTAGAAACAACGGCCCTGGGAGTCGGGTGATGATATTACCGTTAGAGCTAGGTGATCTGGATTCTCCTTTTCTGAACAGAATAAAAACATAAAACATTAATCGCAAGCTACCTGTAAGGAAGTCATTGAAACTCGCTCCTTGTTACACATCGAGACATGCAATCTGTGCCGCTCACCGTTTTGCCATCGAAGACGTTAATTTTGCTAAGTGTAGTCGCTCTTTTCTCAACAGCCTTTTGAAGGTGACGACGTTCTTATTGGTCTCTGTGAACACAAAATACTGGTATCCCATGGCAAACCATATTTGAAGAAATTCATATTTTGCGCCACTATATTGCAACTGGAGAAAGAGGCTATGTAGTTCTGTACGCATCTGCGTTGGGAACAGTTTTGCAAATTCTGTTGTTGTCCAGTTTCATTGCTATTGGACTTCCACACATTGTGTGAGTCGATGCCTCGGTGTGTCAAGCCTTCCACACATCTGGCACAATGGACTCTGAACCAGATTATGCCGGTACTTCTTTTCTTCAGTCGGGATAATTTCATGTATCAAGGCGTATGCGTGCACCTTCCAGGCTATTGATATGTATGGGTCCTGAACGCCTTCCAAATTGTACTCCAATTGTTATTCGGATACTTTGCCTGAATTCCAGATAATTTCACCTTTTCTGTGAGCAAATATTTATACAGTAATCTCGTCCGTATTCCAGCTACCACATCTCTCAGGGAAGCAGAAAACTCTCAGCAATTCCCACAGGGGCCGAAAACTTACTGGAACAGCTTCAAGTCTCTGCGGTGACCGTTATAAAGCAGCCCAATACGCAATATCCTGTTCATCTCCAATCCCAGCCAGAGCTTCCAGTATTCCTTTCACAAGAAGTGCTTTACTTTTTAAATGGACAGCAACTAAACCCAACCCTCCTTTGCCGAATGGTTGTCGAAGTTGATCTCTGGCCACCTTATAAAGGTAACCACGCCAAATATAATAGCCTATAGCTCGTTCAATTAATTGTGCATATTTCTCTGGCATCGGTAGAACTTGTGCCAGATACCAGATTTTCAACAACGCATAAGTGTTGACGTACCAGACCTTCTAGATTAAGTTCAGTCTCCTGCTAAGTTGCCGCACAAGTACGTATTTAACGCGCGTCACCAAACCATTCCAATTTACCTCTATCATCCTGGGGAGTGTCTGACAGACCTGCAGGCCTAACACCTTCATTTGATCTTTCTGCTGAAGGTCATACAGCACATGTCCTTTCCACGATCCAAGAGGCATCAACGTTGATTTTTGAAAATTTACTTTTCCTGTTGAGGCTTGTTCATACAATTGTAGTGTGTCTCGCAGCATCTGCAGGTGCTCTGCTGTTTGCAACAAAATCGCGACGTCGTCCGCATACGCTCTAACAGTAAAGAGTCTGTTCGCTGGACGGTAACTATAGAACTCGTTGTGCAGCCTCCGTAACAGTGGTTCCAGGCAAAATGCAAACAATATCATGGAGAATAGGCATCCTTGCCGCACAGAGCGATTTATGGGTATTGGTGACGTGAGGAAGCCATTAATTTGCGCTCTGGAGTGAGCCACTTCATACAAGGATTGGATACTAGTAATTATTTTAGTTTCCAAAACGTTCCAAAATCGCAAACAAATAATCGTGATGGATATAATCAAAGTCAATAGCTTTTTCAGTCAATAGACACAAAACTTACACTCTCTTCAGAGTGCCTTTCAAAGTATGAATTAGTGTGTCTAATGGCAGCAACATTATGTGTTATTTTCCGGTCAGGTATACTACAAGTTTGGCCACTCTCAATCACTGTTGGTAGAATCTGACGGAATCTATGTGCCAATACTTTCATAAATAATTTATAGTCTGTGTTTAAGATAGTTATTGGACGGTAATCCTGTACGGTGGCTGGAGAAAGCACTTTCGGCAACAAAACTATTATTCCGTCACTGAAGCCTATCACGTTACCAGTAGTATTCAATACTTCATTCATGAGTTGGAGTAACTCCTCCTATATGACCGGGAAGAAAACTTTGTAGAAGCCATAGGTCAACCCATCTGGTCCGGGTGCAGATTACAAACTAGCATGCTGTATGGCATACCTTATTTCCTCAGCCGTTATTGCCTGTGTCATATATTCTTGTTGGTCCGGCGAGATGTTTATTTACGCTATTCAGTAGCTTCACGGTGGCTGTAGTTGAACGTGGGGTTGCCGAGAACAAGGACGTAAAATGTTCCTGGAATGCCTGTTTACATTCCGTAGTTAAAAACCTTACCCAGCAACTCACCCTAAGCGAGATTCGAACTCACGACTTTTTGAAAGTGAAGCAGACACTCTACCACCACACTACCCAATATTACTTAGTTCCTTACAAGTAGAAGGTAACTAAAGTAATGCGCTGTGCTGAAGTGATAGTCAAATGTTTCAAAAACTATCGTTACGCGATTGTCACTGAAATTGACTTCTTTACTTGGCCAGGAGTACAACAAAAGAAACACGGACACTTCCTGTCTAAGAAAAGTATAAGCATTTAAAGGATGAAACCAATAACAAGGAATATCTTCGAAACGGTCAACCCTACAACAAAAATACATATGACGTAAATTGTATGATTTAACAAGTTCTACATTTTCTGTAAAATTTTGTCTATCCCTTACGGTTTAGCCGTTGCGCAAATTGTGCAAAAATCATCCACAGTAAAGTGTTCTTTGGAGGCTATTTTAAAAACAATCAAAACATAGTTTGTGTTGTGAATGACTTTAGTATACGGTATTTTAATCAAAATCGTTAGAGCCGTTTTTGAGAAAAACAAAATTTTCAAAACATTTTCCATGTAAAAGGTGGGGGGGGGGGGGGATTTTCTTAAAAAAAACTTCGTGTCGCATTCTTGGAAGATAATAAACTTAAATACCAAGTTTGGTATTCAACGGCCATTTAGTTTTTCAGCTATGCTGTCTACATACACACATGGACCTTTTTCTAAAATGCTTCTTTTGGATTCAGAGAGTTTCAAAACATATATTTCTGGTGAAATCTCGGTATCGAATTTTTGGGTCCAATACTTCTCTGTACGCTATGTACATAGTATTTATAGAGAAAGTAAACAGATTATAAGCGGCGGGCCAAACAGCTGTGAGCAATAGAAGGTAGTACACGCTCTACATCGTCCCTCACCTAGTTGCTGGCGAATACAACTATCGTATTATTGACCTAAAAACTGACACTGCATTAAAACACGGTTGCGCCATAAACGGCTTATTAAAATAAGCTCAAAGAGGCCCAAGAGTAAAACAGGTGAGAGATGCAAGTTTAATAAAATCAACTCCTCGAGTCCGAAGGCACATGAGGAGATTCCAGATGATAGGGAGGGGCTTACTTAACCCTGTAATGCTTGTTTCCTTGAGCATCCATCTCAAGGAGCAAACTATCAACAGGCTTGGCAGCAGCGGCATCGTTCCCTGGAAGGACGTGGCTGTAAAAAAATCGGATAACTGTACAGCAACTGAAGGCTATGGAATGCACTTAAGGAATCGGTAAAAACAACCCCTGCTACAGCTCTTGCCGTGAATATATAAAATAGCTTGGTAACTGCTAAAAGCGGAACTGTAAAAATCGAACGTTGCGATAAAACCTTAAATCTAAAACTGGGTTTCGCATTAACCTACTTCTCGACCGTTCTTTTAAAGAAAATTGCAATTTCCATACTGTTTTTATTACTAACATGGCCAAATGAATATTCCAACTAGGTCGTTGACTTCGGTGTAGGTATCAATCGACTGATTGTCTCGATTGGAGCCATGTGAGAAATCAAATTTCCCCTCTCGCAAATTTTGCCGATAAAATGAAGGAGAACGGCCAAAGGAATAAACAACTATAGACCCAAGAGGGAGTACATCAGAGAGGTCATTATGCACCGACGATACAGTACAAGGAATCGTTTAAAATACGCTAGTGAAGGTTCAGCAGTTTCCGCACTTAGGCTGATAACTGGACTCGCTGGAAAGACAACGATATTAAGCCTTATAACACGAGAAATAGGTGTCTTAAAATACGTAGATGATCGCGCCGAAGAATGCAGCTGTAATGGACTTTCGATTGGAGCAGTGGGCCATAGCGCCTTAAAAGAGCGGTCCGATCAGTTCTCCAAGACATGCCACTTCAAACATTTGGGTCGTCTCCGTTTGGCCTTTAATTAGGTTTTATGATAAGACCAGCTAATCTTTCTATTAGAAATGAATCATAAAATTTTAATGCATCTGCCAAAGGAAAATGATTTGTATTGAGATGAAGAGCAGGCAAAAGGGAGTGCCCTCCGGCACCAGAAGTTAATGAAAAGAAATTTTTGTTTTCATCGGAGAACTTAAAATAGTTTTCAACATTTTCAAGTAAGACAGTCAATGTAGAGTTAGAGACGGAGTTTTCAGAGAAATTCCGCCGGGAACAGCCGTAAATGGCGAAATCGTTCAAGAACAATGGAGACGAAAAACCACGTGAAACTTTCTCCAAAATAATATTTAGGCAATATGAAAGTTTTTCAATGAGTATGAAGAATGCAGCATCTATTCTCGTGAGTAAAAGCAGGGGATAAAACATTTTTACTTTTCAGAAGTGTGCTAAATAAAGAGGGGACGAATCAACGAATGCTCCGCTTATGGAGTGTACGAAGAGCACCTTCACTGCAGCAATTTTGAAGCGCTATAGTACAACCATCCGAATCCCTCTTACGAATGAGTTCATGATGTATGTGGTTAGCGACTCTAACTGATTGATAGTCAATAGTAGCGTGTAAACTACACTGCAATCCTGATATTCAACAGAACTGACAGAGAGCGGTGAGTCAGATACGATTATAGACCTGCCGAGGAGTTTATGGAGGCGATGTGCTACAGTATTAAAATATAAATGCATCCGCTGCAAGAGCTCAGTGCCCAGAGCTTAGGGTGTGCGGTAGCTCCTGCATAGTGAAAGATAAAAATTTGTGATTCTAGTTGGAATGGCAATAATTATAGCAGCTGTAAAGTAAACTTGTTTTGTAACAATTGCGATTAAGTGATGTATAAGGGAGATCTTGTGATTTAACACGATTCCTGAGAGATCAAAATCCGGATGGTGATTAATGTGCTGGAAATACTCGCAAAAGGCTTACGCAAGAGTTATAAACATGAATCGCGTCAAACGATGTTGACATGTACCTTAAGGCAGAGTCCCGCGGAATATGCAATTTTCTGCCAGTCAGAGGACGAATCGTTTGCTATACCTCTGACGAGTGAATAAATTAAAATGTTCTACAAATCAACTTCAAGATACCTTCTTGCTCATATGAACGATGTCCTGGCGCTCAATTGCTTCTAAGATGTTCAAGTGTTGGGTAGCGCCCAGAAAAACAAGATCGCAGTCCTTCATGTCCGGAGGATACAACGTTCAGCTGCGGAACTGGTAGAAGTGAAGTGGTCCGCTTTCGAATTAACATCTGTGAAATGACGATCTTTGACGCGTTTTTCATTTGCTAGCTTGGCATACAGAAAGTGGGACGTGGTGAGATATCTAGTTAATGACGGAAGGGAAATTATCACTGGAGTAAATGTGAGAGAGAACGATTCATTGAAAACTATGTTGCATAGCAAAAGGATGTGCCCACATATAAAATAATGCCGGAATAATCGGAAACAAAACTTGTTTATTAATATTTTAATTAGGAAGATGGTTCTGCACAAGAAATCCGAAATAAACATGCTCCTCACGCAAGCCCTAGGTGAAAGTACAGTAGTATGTATTAAGATGTCCAATAGAAGGTAGAATATTGGGAACAGACACATTTGCAATGTCCGTGATGGTGAAGGTAATGTAGGCACATTACAAATGGAAAAAGAAAAACATGCATTTTTAGGGCATCGGCTAAAGTTCCACGCTAGTAAAAAGTCCGAAAAGTTGGTAATGAATTTCGTTTTGAAATAAATAAGCATGGCACTTCAAAGATCAGGAGCAGGTCCCTCCGGTGCAAGACCACAGCGCATGGAAATGTGAAAGCTATCAAAGTACTGGTAGCACAGATTGGTCTCCTGTTCCAAACGATTTGCGCATCTCATTCCACGTTAGTATGGTGTTTTGGGAAGGGATAGTTCTATTTATTACGATATTTCAAAGTAACGATTTGCTTCCGTACGGGGTTCGGAGGTTTTGGTTGTATCCATTATCCATGTCCCTCGGGAATTACATGCACCTGCAGACGATGAACCTATTCCATATTCGTCAATCGTTTTACTGTGGTATTTGTGGGGAAACACCCCACTAATTAATTCGGCAGCATTCTAGGCTTGAGATTTAGAGGAGTAAACGGCCAATGCATTATTTCTTTAATGCATGAAGGTACAACTTTCAAAACATCTCCTCGGTTTGGTTTAGTCGCAGCGACTGACTGGACACAGGGAACGTTGCACTGGAATATCGACAGTTTTGTGCCGCTCGTCTACGTGGCAGCATCCTTCGAGATACGTGTGCAGCGGAAACAGAACAATTTCTGGATCTCATGACTGAGGTACGACTGACGGTCAAAATATCGTTTCCAGGTTTTGGTGAAAGAGTATTAAAAAATCCAGAACCCCTGGATAGGCTTCCTAAACCAACTAGCGGGGACAGTTCGGGAACGAGGCATATGATGTCCGTACGGGGATACAACCACCGTACGGGTTAACTTCATAGATATAGTGCTCTTACATGAACCCTCAGTTTATCTCAACCTTTGGCATTACTGAGCCAAGGTAGTGGTGCATATCGGATTCGTACCCTGATTTATTCCTGAATACACCGACACCTCAAATGTGAAGAACAGAGCACGTGTTGGCGCTAAGATGCCATCACGTTTTACTTGGGCCGGTGTAAGGAGGTGCCTGTTTGTTCTCCAAGACAACCTAGAAGCTCTTAGACATACCAAGAAGATGGGTAATACCGATGTCTCCCGAAGTGTTCAATGTGCCGTGTTTGTCAAAATATCTATGCAGCAAGTCTTGATCTGCTTACTAGTAGTCATCTCCATCAACAGACCATTCCGCATGAATTAACAGCCCCCGCGTTTCTATAAATGACCTTCTGAATAATAGAGGGGTTCACCATAAGAAACTGGCAAACCGCACTTCGTGTAATTAGTATGCCACATTCAGAGGGTGGCCTTGCAACTTCATTTTTCAAATACTTCTCGTCACTTTTGCGATGTTTTGAACAAAAATATAGCCGTGACAGTTAAAATCCTCCACCATTAGAGCCGTCTCAGATCTTGGCTTCTAGGTGGTCTATACCAATGACTCTACAGGTTCGCACCGTAATGACAGAAGGACCCTATCGCCATTGGAAGTTAGCAGCTATGTCATGCAATTCAAACCTCTGCGGGATTGCAGTTGAACAGCAGCCTCTCATGACGATCCAGGCTCTGGGGACGGCGGTTTTACCCAGTCTACGGCTGAACACCAATGTGTGTGGGGTGTTCAACTGCGCAAGCTAAGGTCGAGACTATTAGAGACTAAAATGATCCTCATTGGAGGTCTTTGGGCCCTAAAAGAGGCTAGCTCCCTTTATTGGCTGAATTCAGTTGCTTCGAAAACTTTACAAGTAAAGTTCAGGAAACATTAAGTTGGTCTCTGATCCAGCTTACTATGGACTGGTACCTGAACCTCTTGAAGGATTTTTCCTCTGTACAGACCATATGCAAACGCAAGGGGAAGTTAATGCGAGACCCACTCCTGAAACAGGTTTTCGACGATGTGCACACCTTGTTTACACAGTGAGTCAAAATGAGAAGCAAGTTTTCATAGCGTCAACCCTTTTATCGCCCATAAAGATATAGACAAAATAGCCGATCTCATGAAATCTGACAACCACATGAGATAAGACTGTTTAATTAATGGATGAGGCACTTACTGCCTCTGCTTTGTCTAAGGCTCCTCTTATAAACAGGTATCCCACACGAGTGGAGATCCGTCGCACCCTTAATTCCGTACGGGGGTTTATCACACAAATGCCTTATATGACATGGCTGATGAGCATCTAGCACAGCAAGGAGTAACGGCGATTCGTCGGTTAGTCAATGCTGGATGAATTCCTGGTGCCTGTCCATGAAGTTTTAACTTTTGCCGGCGCCATGCATATCAACGCTGGGTATGATGTGATTCCCTTTCCTCCGTACATCGACAATCCTTGTTGTTCCCAGTGTTCGCATTTTGCACAGAAGACTCTTAAGAGCGAGCTTCCTTCCTATATGGATTAACTGCGGGCTTCAAGTGCACAAGGGAATCTGTCAATCCCTCCGGTTTGTGTAAATTGCAATGGTTCTCATGCAACAAACATTCCAAGTCAAGGAAATGTTTTCCTTTTTTGAGGAAACGAAGTCTAGCACAGCAACCTTTCCACCTTATGTGGCACCTATAGTTCTGCTGTATTCAAACGGCATGAACACTCAGACCGACGATTTGCCTGTGTTACTCGATCTGTTTCCGTTTATGCATCTAGCTTTAACTACCGCTGTAGCCTTCGCAGCCGAAGAGCGAAAGATTAAAACTATCAGCCTTAAGGAAGCTTTCTAACAATACCATCTACCATGGTCCCTTCATCGTCTCCATGCAAGGAAAGCCCTTCGAGGCCTCATGTCAATATTCACGAATGGAGGAAACTCTCTCCACCAATATCTACTAACAATTGATTCCAGTTGCTGAAATTGACACTGCATCCTCGTCATACAATCGCCTACGGCACGAACCTATATAACACTTGTATACTATCCTCTGGTTGCGGAGGGTGGAAGATTGTACAGGCATAAAAATCCTGAGCATGGCTTCTTTCGGGATCTAAAGCTGATGAAGGCTAAGAGCCATTGTCCATAAATAAAATTCCATTTTAGTTTTCTACGATCAACTTGCATCCCTGACCCGGAGTTCAAACTTCACGAATAAGAACAAACTAGACAAGCCTAAAGCGAGCTGATGGCATTGTTATTTCTATTATTCTATATCCTTCAAGTATGGAACTGAATTGCAACTTTTGTTGCATTCCTAAACACCAAAATTCCTAAATATGAGGTGAAAGTAACTGATCCTACATTGTCTCATCATTCTGTTCTAAGTTTATCAGTCTTTGGAGTAAAAGTGAAACTTATGAACCAAAAATGCTCAAGATCTAAAAAAATAACTGCCCCAAATCATATGAGGTATCTTATTATCTCACTCAATAATATAATTTGGGAAGATATTTTATTCTGTAATTATAAACGTGCTGATGAACTTCTTTTAAAATATATTAGTACTTTTTAAAGGTATTTCATATGTGTTGTCCTAATGTTGTGAAACGAGGACCAAGATTGTGGCTCTTGATACCATATACCAAATTAGAAGCAGCATTAACAGAGTATAAACTATATAAAAAACTGTATTACAAGCAGCAAAACTAGGCATCTATATGGACCATTTTATTTTTGAAATGGTTAAAAATTGATACTGTCAGTGAAGAAATAAGGCAATGAATCATGAAAAGTGACTTCACAACCATTCAAGCCCTGTTGTACTTCTCCTATTAGATACCAGTGTTGTATCAAGAAGATGAAAAAGGACAAAGCCTTAGGACTTAGTATAGTGAAGAGTTTTTGCATGAAAAAGGTAAATAGCAGAATATATTCATTGAAGTAAATTATTGCCAAACAGTGACTAATTATAACAGTGAACCTGCTAATAAGTCGTGTACTTAGTTGCAGTATGAATGCAATGCTTTTAGAATAATAATAGTTATAATAATAGTTAAAACAAAGTTAAAATAATAATAATAATAAAAAACTGGAATGGATACATCAATTACGTAATTCTCTTTTAAGTTCTGGATTGGCTTCTAAAAATGCTTAATGTACAACATTGTGTGCTTACTCAAAACCCTCTATTGCAAGACTTCTTAAAAATCTGATGTGCTCCATTCAAATGACTTAGATCTCTATAACAAATTATTGTTAAAAAGCTTATTCTTCTATTTCATGCTAAACATTAGCATAAACAGTCTTATTACTTAGTTCCTTTATAAGTAGAAGCGAAATAAGGCTAAACCAACAGTCAAATGTTTTAAAATGTGGTTGCTATGGGATTGAAATCCATTTCTTTGCGTGGTCAAGCATCGACCAGTTCCCATATGAGAAAAGTTTAAGTATTTCAAAACTGAAATCAATAAAAGGAATATCTTGAAAACGGCCAACTAGAGGAAAAAAAATGTATATGACATAAATTGCGTGTCTTATCCTCATCTACATTTTTAGTGCAGTAAGTTTTTGTCTATCTCTTACTGTTTACCAGTTATGCAATGTTCAATAAAAATCATCCAGAATAAAGAGGTCTCTAATTTTTAAAACTTGGTATAGATATGTAGATGATATATTTGCTATTGTTCCTGATAAACATGTAAATGATGCTTTAAAACTTTTAAATTTACAAGATAAGGCTATAAAATTCACATTAGAAACTGAAAGTGATGGCTATCTCCCTTTCCTGGATTTAAAAATAATAAAAAAAGATAATAAATTGAATTTTGGAATATACAGAAAGCAAACCCACACTGATAATTATATAAAAAATAATGGCTTTAACCCTTTTTCACATAAATTTGCTGTTTTTAATAGTTTAATTTATAGGTTAATTAATTTACCCCTTAATAAAGATGAATTCTATAAAGAATATAAACACATTATTAACACTGCTTTAATTAATGGTTTTAATACTGATTTTATAAATAAAAAAATTGAGAAGTTTAAATATCAAAAAGCTATTAAAGATATTTCTACGCTTAAGAAAATAAAAGATAATTACATTTTTAAAAAATTTACTTATCACCCTTGGGCAAATAAAAAATTCACAAATATTTTCAAAGAGCATGGCATAATATTGGTTCCTCAAAATAAATACACTATAAAAAATTTGTTAGGCTTTTCTAAAAAGGATGAAATTTCAAAAAATAAAAAATCTGGCATTTATCAATTAAACTGTTTAAATTGTGACCTTGTTTATATTGGTAAGACTAAACGTCATTTGGAAACCAGAGTAAAAGAACACTTTAGGAATATTAAATACAAACAAATTGATAAATCAGCTGTAGCAGAACATTTTTGGAAATTTAATCATGAAATAAATCCAGATGTTAAATTATTAAAACACTTAAATGGGCCCATAGATTTAATGGTTTGGGAGAAAATATTTATACTAAAGTATAGAAATCATGCAATGAATTTTGATATACCTCCAATTGACACTCTTACCAAATTTGTTTTGATTCCAGTAGTTAGCAATGCATTAGTACACAATCTACCTAGTAGCAGTAACCATAACAGTGTAAATAAACAACATCAAAAAAGAGACCAAAAGGATATGTTGATAATGCAATGAAATCGTTGCGAAACTAGTCCAGGCAAGGATTCCAAAAGATAAGTGAAGATTTGTTGCAACTATTATTTTTATATTAATATTTGTGTTATTCTTCACTGTTACTAGCTTCTTTTTACATTTATAAGGTCTTTAGAGGCTACTCTCAGAAAATTCAAGATATATATTTTATTTGAAACGTAAACATCTTAAATATAAGAGATTTTAATCAAAATTGTTAGCCATTTTTGAGAAAATAAAAATGTTTAAAATTTTTTCCACCTAAAGGGTAGTTTGGGGTGGGAGAATTTTCTTGAAAATCTTTGTGTTGAATCTTTGGAAGATACCCAACTTAAAATACCAAGTTTGGTAATTAACAGTCTTTTCGTTTTTGAGCTATGCTGTCCACAGACACATACCCACACACACTCACACACAGACCTTTTTCTAAAAATGCTTTTTTTTGTATTCAGGGGGACTCAAAACATGTATTTCTGATAAAATCTCAGTACCAAATTTTTGGGTGCATTACTATATCTTCTCTAACACTATGTATTTAGTATGTGTAGAGAAAGTAAAAAGTGTGCAAGAAAATTTAGAAGATTAGAATTGTAAGTACACACACTCATACACCTCATACACAACAAAACTGCTCCATGATAGATTAATTATAACCTAACAGCCAAAACTAACATTTGGGTTCAGTTATATAATTATGTATACTAAGGCTAAGTACATATTAGAAGCCTTCTAAATAAAATAATAAAAAAAAAATCTGATGTGTCCCTTCACATGACTTTCTCTACATCTCTGCAACAAATTATTGTTAAAAAGCTTATTACTTGCTTCCTTGTTAAGAAGAAGCAAAATAAGGGAGTACTATAGGTTAAAGTGATAGTCAAAAGCTGGTTGCTTTGTGATTGAAGTTCCTTTGTTTGTATGGATAGAAGTTGACAAATTCCTGTATGAGAAAAGTAAGAAACCAAAAACAAGGAATACTTAAAAAATGATCAATTCCACGAAACAAATATATATTACATAAATTGTGTGTTTTAACGTGCTCTACATTTTTGTGTGGTAACTTTTTCTCCATCTCTTACGGTTTAGCAGTTATGCAAAATGCTGTAAAATTCATCCAGAATAAAGTAGTCTTCAGACACTATTCCCAGAAAATTCAAGACATACCTTTTATTAGTCAGGTAAATAAATACCTTTAATATATATTATAATCGACACCATTAGAGCCATTTTTGAGAAAATCTAAATGTTAAAAAAAAATTCCATGTGAAGGGTAGTTTGGGGTGGGGGGATTTTTCTCAACATTTTCGTGTCACATCCCTGGAAGATACTAAACTTAAATACAAGTTTGGTACTTTACTGACTTGTTGTTTCTGAGTTATCGTGTTCACACACACACACATGCACAGATCTTTTTCTGAAAATGCTTTTTTTGGATACAGGGGACCTTAAAACATATATTTCCGGTGAAATTTCGGTATCAAATTTTTGGGTAGAGTGCAATACCTTTTCTATACACTATGTACATAACACGTATAGAGAAAGTAAAAAGAATTTACATTTTAAATTTGTTAAAAATTGTACTTGTGTATCCCAAAACTGAAGTTAAATAAGTGAATTATTGAAAAACATTACATTCCTATGATATAAACATTGAATGTTTTGCTCCTCTCCGTGTAATATGACTGCATGTCCATTCCAGTATCTTGCTACCATGGCACCTTGCTTCCCGTAAATTAACACGAGTGGGTGGTCACATTACATCCAAGTTCTACAATGTTACACCTGTATATAATGTACACACGCAATAATGACCACTGCATCCGGCTCATTCATTGGCAGGTATATACAGATGGAACTGGCAGGTTTTGATAGCAACTTTGGACAGTACACTAGAATAGCGAGACAGCCAAAACAGCTCAACAAGAGTCATAGTGATGAGAGATAAAACAGTTCTGCAGTATTGAATCAATTGTAATCAATTTATTGTAATCAATTTTTGAAATAAATAGAGAATTTGTTACATTATAAATCTTCAAACTTTAGTCAACTCATTCTAATCGCTTTGTTAATCAGGTGTCAATGTAGTTTATGGACATAAGATTTTTGAAATCATTTTTAGGCAAAGCATGATTATCATAATAAGGTTAGTCTTATCCTGATATATGGTGGACTTTGTGACAGTGATGTGTTTTAACAATTGAAAGTTAGTTGAGTCGATTTTGTAACACTACATCACTTACTTTTTATTTCGGAAAACATGTTTCAGAAGCCACGTGCTTCTTTACCAAAGGAATTGACAATGGAAGCACATGGCTTCTGAAACATGTTTTCCGAAAAAAAAAGTAAGTGATGTAGTGTTACAAAATCGACTCAACTAACTTTCAAAGGTTAGTCTTGCTTAGTATACTCTAAATGTAGGATTTATGAATGGTAATTTGCATGAAGTTTTCTAGATAAATGTATCCCTAAGCACTTAAAAGTAATGGAAGAGGTGCCTTAACATTAAGGAAATGCAATATGACTTAACGGATTTATTTTAAAGGAATGTATGGGGAGCAAAAGTGTTGGTGAAACTGGCAAATGGTCCTTCTGCCAGCACCACTGCTATTCTTCACTTAATACTGATTTAAACCACAATCAATAATTTCACAGGCTGCCTCTGTGGTCGAGTAGTTAGCGTGCTGACTTCTCACCCAGAAGTCTCGGGTTCGATTCCCAGCTGGGGTGGGGAATTTTTCTTTAACCAGAATTATTCCCTATCCCACATAAGAGTCTGGAAGTGTGAATGTGAGAGCTAATGTGCGTGTGTTTAGTAATATAAAGTTTAACCCAATGTTCTGAAGCTACAGTTTCACAAGTCAAAGCCCCCAATATGACCATTGATGTTAAAGGGGGCTATACAAATGATAATAATAATAATAATAATAATAATAATAATAATAATAATAATATAAATAACAAGACTGCCTGGGTAGTGAGGTGGTAGCGTGTCTGCCTCACATTCAAAAGGTCGTGAGTTTGAATCTCGATTAGGGTGAGTTACTTGGAAGGTTTTTTTTTTTTTTTCGGGGTTTTCCCTTATCCTGTGAAGACGAATGTCGAGTTAACGTAAAGCTCCATGGACCTCGAGATCA
This sequence comes from Hymenopus coronatus, assembly GCA_030762935.1. Lineage (NCBI taxonomy): Eukaryota > Metazoa > Arthropoda > Insecta > Mantodea > Hymenopodidae > Hymenopus > Hymenopus coronatus. The sequence goes on along the minus strand of CM060881.1, from coordinate 168,115,146 downwards.
TTTGAGCATCATTTCACCGAATTCATTCATTGTCCAATATGACTAATCAGGTTAAATGGCGTTAAACTACAAAAAAAAAAAAGAACAAAAATTCACATTCATGCCTATTTATAACAATGCAAAATTTTAAAAATATTTGAGTAAAATAAAACCAAAGAAAAGTACAATATCAGGTATGCATAAATGACTTACTGCATTTTCAATGCTGCAGATATTTTAATTCCTTTATCATGCAATTTTTGCATCTTATATAACACAATGAAGAAGAGACACATCCACTGTGCTGTGGATTCTTCCCCCCCCCTCGAAGCTTGCTGGAAATGAAAATTCCACAAACGCACTTGTGATTTCTAATATAGGATATTATTTACCTCAAGAAAAGTTTCTCCCTCAAGCCATTAATTGTTGTATTGGATTGAATTTGTCTTAACTTCTGTTGATGGCTACTTTTACCTTATTTGAAAGCAGAAAGATTGTTCATCCTTGCCACATATCTGAAGAAAAAATACCAGTATTATAAGTATTCAGAAAAATGTTTAATATCATATAAGGTATTACAAGAAACATTGTGGCTGAGAGGACCATATTTTATTACAACATACCACACTTATTCTCTTAGATGTAATATAAGTGATATGCTTAGTAACTTAAAATATATCCTTACAAAATTAATGCAGCTTTCATCCATATGCAAAACATTTGGGTCTATAGCATTTTATGACAATTAGCATATCGGAATTGCTGATGTGGCTACAAAGTTTTAGGATCTTAAAGAATTTGCACTCAAGTTGTTTTTACTGGCAGGATTTAGTCCCTTGGATTTTACACCACAGGCACAGGCACAAATATACAAAAACTAAATATGATGTATTGCATTACATGTCTTTTTACTTACTCTTAAAAAAGTTTCTTCATTTATGTAACTCTTGATTCACTTCCATTACAAATTCCATTTTTTTATTTAAGAAGGATATAGAAGGCAAGCAAAAAGCAGATTTTTAAGACATGAGTGGCTATGGTCTGCATGGAAAAAAACAATTAGCATCTTACAACTTGAAAACAACTAATTAATGTTGGAAAACTCAAACCAATAACAAATATTTTTTAATATTAACACCAGAAAAAAAAATATTTCTCATATATGTTATTCATTAAGATCTACATCTTTGTTTTACAGAAAGATTTTGTCTCTCATGGTTTACCAGTTAAAGTCATTCCGAATAAAAGGGAACAGGTCACCTGGAATATAGGGAGCATCAAAATAGTTGTTTTCAATTAAATCCATTGATCACATTTATGGGTGCAATGCAATACTTTCTCTACCTACTTACTATAGGCAAATAGTAGAGAAAATAGAAATATTCTTTGACAATATCTCATAAGTTTTTACTATCAGTAATGAAAATGTATTTAAATTGTAGTCCCGTTTTCTAAATTCAAGTAATATTTAAATACAATGTTAATGCTGTGTGAGTTTCCCCCCCCCCCCAAAAGATTTCCCTCTTTTATCTGTATTTTGGAAACTGGTCAACAATATTGAGAACAGCTTGCTGTCACTGGAGAAACCTTGGAAATTGACCAAGACTTGGATTACATGGAATCCTCTACAGAATAATAGGTATATACGAGGCACGTCCAGAAAGTAAGTTCCGTTTCAATTTATCTCCGCTGCAGCGCTGCGATCGCAGTTCCGCACATGCGCGGTAGACGCTCTGTATCAAGGAGAAGAAACGTGCGCCATTTTGAGATCGCTGTCAGCCACATACGCTTTGTTGTACTTGTTTACAATGTCGGTGTTGATTGAAAATCCTGCCGCTTGTAAAATCAGATCTGTGATTCGTTTTCTGAATGCTAGGAAAGTGAAACCAATTGAAAGTTATCGGCAAATTTGCGAAGTTTACGGACAAAATGCGATGAGTGATTCAATGGTGAGAAGATAGGTCTGACAGTTCAATGAAGGACCTAGTGAAGTGCACGATGAAGAACGAAGTGGGCGTCCATCTTTGGTTACAGAAGAACTGGTTCACGCGACTGATGTCAAGATCCAGGAAAACCGCAAGTTTACAATTAGTGCTCTCGCTATGGAATTTCCCCAAAGCTCACGATCACTAATTCATGAAATTGTTACCGAAAAACTGAAATTTCGTAAATTTTGCTCACGTTGGGTACCAAAGATTCTTACTGAGCAACACAAAACAAAATGGATGGGTAGTGCACTTCAGTTTTTAACCCGTTATGATGAAGACGGCGAAGAATTTCTGACACAGATAGTCACAGGAGATGAGATTTGGGTTTCTTACGACACCCCTGAAAGTAAGCGGCAATCAATGGAATGGAGGCACACTTCATCCCCAGCAAAGGTTAAGCCGAAACAAATCTTGACACCTCGAAAAATGATGTGCACAGTGTTCTGGGACTGGAAAGGCATCTTACTCATTGATTTCTTACCGCGTGGTCAAACAATCAAAGCAGATGTTTATTGCGAGACACTTAGGAAATTACGCCACGCAATACAGAATAAGCGCCGAGGATTGCTGTCAAAAGGTGTTTTTCTTCACAACAACGCACAACCACACACTGCAAATGTGACGAAAAACCTCCTACAGGGATTTGGCTGGGACGTGTTTGACCATCCTCCGTACAGTCCTGACCTCGCTCCTAGCGACTTTCATCTGTTCTAACATCTCAAGTCTTTCCTTGGCTGTCAACACTTCAACAATGACAAAGAGCTGAAAGAAAATGTTTCCAACTTTTTTAAGACACAGGCGGCAAACTTCTATGAAGAAGGTATACAAAAACTTGTGCCACGCTATGACAAATGCCTGCAAAATTTCGGCAGTTATGTGGAAAAGTAGTTTAAGAGTTGTAGAATTTTGTGCAATAAATAATTATTATGTATCTGTACATAATTTAATTTTATTACCAAACGGAACTTACTTTCTGGGCGTACCTCGTATGTATCACCAATGTGTGAAGCAGCAAGTGCGAAGGAAACATTTGAAGGAATGGAAAATGACCATTCTGTGATACATTAACACAAAGATGTTTGAAGTAAATACTGTGGTTCATGATATTCCTACCTGTTGTAATCAGCTCTTGCAGAGGTTAGCCTGGATACCATCTCATATATGATATAATAGATTCAGCAGCCCAAAGAGGTAGTATCACAATTCCATTAGTTATTACACTAAAATTCCTTATTTAATATAATACCTAGAGATAACTTTCTACAGCAAATGGAAACATAATTACTTTATTCTCCTGAGAGCAATTTTATTTTGTACATATATAAACAAAGAAATGAGCCATTTTTTGTCATGTTATGTCACTTGAATTCTTTCAATTGATTTTCACATCAAAGTTAGAGGCAACAATGACTAAGGAGCTGCAATATACTGTATTTTAGACCTTTTTTTTTTCCAAAATATTAATGTACAGAATAGAGGGTCATCTTGCATTCATGACAAGTTTCCTGAATACTATTTGGGGAAAGAGTAAGTTTCAACTTTGTGGGTAAGGCAGTGTCGAAGCCTGCAGGAAATTGTAGATATTACCGCCAAGATCGTGGACGTATATGGCAGATTTTATGTGCTTCATCAGTTGTGAATATGAGCATTCTCAATGGAACAAAAATTTCCTCTCAAGATGAAAATAAAATTAGAGGTCTTCTTTTCACTTCAGTGATTGGTTGCAAGTAATGTAAGCATTGGGAGCCCACAATTATCGTTACAACTATGCCACCGTCACATATCTAATCGCACACGTTCCTTACACCCCTGCACGTCTCCCTCCCACACATTTAACAGAGCTCAATCATGACAACAGTGAGAAGTAAATCCAATGTCTCTACAAGTACAAAGTTTGGTGAATGGACTATATCTGAACGGCAAAGTGACTCAAGTGTATGGTTCTCCTCTGTGGGGAAAAGTGACATTTGGTGTGAACTACGTGTATCTGCCAATGTAAACACACTGAGGCCAGAGGAACACAATTAATGTGAAAGATAGTTTCACAGTGCAATAGAGCAACATGTAAAAATTTGTTCTGTTACAAATTGGGGAATGGTGATGGAAACACATGAAATGTTGGTGAAGTTTTTGTGAGGGAAGCTGTTATAAATCAACTAAAGAAGGGAAAGAGGGAAAGAAACAAGCTTGAATCCAGGCATGATTGAAAAAGTGTAAAAAATGCTGGCATAAGATTGGTGACTGACTTTACAACTGACAGGAAAGGGATTGGGCATTGGCAAGGATCCAGCACATGTAAACATCTATAATGATTTAGGATCTGCTGCTGGTTTATGCTATACAAGCTGAAATATGAGCAGAAAACATTCTGGAGATTTCACTACCAAGATCCATCCTTTCCACAAACTATTTCACTATCAATTACTTTCTGATATTAACGGCATCATCTATAAGGAATTCATTCCTGCAGGTCAAACTGTTAATTTCACACTTTACCGTAACTTTTAAACTGATTGCTACAATGAATCTAGCATGTTTGGCCAGAGTTGCATGCTGTTGCTCACAATGTGATCCATGTACTTGAGCATTTATGTACTTTTGTGGTTGCGCTCCTGCAAACTTCTATTTCCCTGCTTGAATAGGGCTATAAAAAGTTCACATTTTACTGATGTGGCAGCCATCCAAAATCATAACAGCTGTTCTGTGATACATTCCATAGTAGGCTTTGCTCATATTTTCAGAAGTTACACGAACGTTGCCAAAAGTGTGTTTGGCAACCATGTTGAAAGGCATTCAAGGAAATTTGTTTATATCTTCTTTTCTGTTTGTTTTCTGGCCAGACTCACCAAACCTTTAGAGACACACCAAATATAAGCAGATAACAGCGCTGGAGCCAGCAAAAGCATAAAAACATGAGAATTTCACCAACTTTTTAAATGGTTGTACTCATTTTACACAAATAAAGTTATGAAGACTTACAATTGACTTATTTGCCACAATGCAGTGTGTGGTGTGATGGTACACATTTTATTTAAGAGGTCCTGGGTTCAAATCTCATCAGAGATTCTAATTAACACTAAGCTCTATGGATCCTAAGCTCATTTGAGCATTATTTTACCCATTTCATTACTTGTTACCTGAAATGAACTACCCGATTAGAGAAATATTATAGACGGAAAAAATGATGAGATCAAAACATAGTCATGATAATTTCATAATTGCCAACTTCCTGAAATTGAAACCAGCAAAACTTTTTCTTGTTCAACAAAAGCTTAATATTTTACAATGATATGAAGTTTGAACACATAACACACTCAGCACAGTAAATATATAGAACTTATGTACACGTTATATAAGTTACAACACTGTCATACAAATAAAAACTATTCACCAACCTTTTTTAAGCAGGAGATAGCTATAGACAGATAACCCAGATTGAGCAAATTAAGGAGACAAGTACTCTGAAATGGTCAAAAATCAAGTTTTTTATTTTAGGCATTAATAAAATCTGTATTCAGAAAATATATATTTTTTGGGGGTTAAGAGGATTTTAGAGCATTTAAATGCTAGCCTGCATTTCTTTAAAGCTGTTATGCAATGATCTTTTGTAGCATATTTTTATATTTAAATACAGTTTTCTAAAAACAAAATTTTTTAATACTTATGTACCTTTTTCTCAGAAAGTATAATTGATAGAGAGCTGAAATTTTCAGTACATGTATACAACATGCAGTTAAACTTTCTTTACCACAATCATAATTTTATAATATACATTACTGATATTACAAAAGCAATAACATTGCAAATGTTTCACATTTTTACTTTTTTAACCTTGCAAATAATTGCTTTTTTCAATTTCTAGTTTTATATACATAACTACAGAATTGAGGCTCAGAAGATAGCTGATTATAATAAAAACAAGCATGCAAATCTGTGATTCTATATTGCAAGCAATATCAGAGAAAAGGGTACATAAATTTAACAGCAAATTTTATCATTTTTCTGCTGACTGAAATACTTTTTACAAACTCAACCACATAAGTTAGCAATGCAAACAACTATTTCAAATGACTTTCGTGATTTGTGGAATAATTCATTAAAATTTCAGGACAAACCACTGAGAAATTTAAGAGCAGTGGTAATTTAATTCACATAAGGAATTATTTGCATATGTTCAGACTACCTTGTCCCCTTAAATGGTTAAAACAGTACTATTCACAAAACTAAGAAACTACTATTAATGTTAGCAGATCTCATTTTACATCTTGATACACAGGTCTACTGCAGTTCTGCTATAGGTTCTGTTGTGGTGCTACTGCATTTCAATTGAGAAATCAATTCTAATGTCTTAGCGACCTGAAGTTGGTTCTATTCTTTCTGACAAGATTGAAAACATGTTCACATTCAGTGTCACTGTGAGGGGTGGCTAAAATCCCCAACATAATTGATGCTATTTTATCACATTTTAACATTTTGTCTGATACAAAAATACCAGGTAATCTTGTAACTTATCTTTCGTACCAAGTAGGATGGCTCAAGCTGCAGAGTCAATCTTTTGCAAATTGGTAGGCAACTTCTAAGGTTGATTTTATGTTACCATGTATTCCTTTCAGGGCCGCAGGACCTGGCATAATGGTCAGTGATAAATGGTACATGCAGTAGCACTTTGAGAAGAGAACTGTGTCTTACCCGAATTGAATCTTTCTGGGCAAAATGTCCATCCAATCTTCAGAATAACGGGGAGGGGTATTTGGGGCATCCACTGATATCCTATCTGGATATGATATGGATCTTATGTGTGTTCCATACTCTCTCCATGAGGTTTACATTTCTTTACCTTAACACCTTCCACTACTTCCAAGTGATCAGAATACATCTCCTTATCTGATTCTAAAATAATACATTTGAAACTCTGGTAACAATCTTCCTTTTGACATACATCCTGAAATTCTTCCCAGTCACACATATTAAAGGATAGCTAAGAACACCACTTCCTAGGCTATATGTAGATTCATATGCATTCAGTATTCATAACCTGAACTATGTATAAAAACTGCCACAAAAATGGGAAACATCCTGGAATCATTGAATATAAATAAAATAAATAATATAGGTGAGTAAAGGGAGGTAATTTTGTCGACTAAGGGTCTGTTGGCCACACATCATGCAGCCAACCTGTACATCTGAAACGCACAATATCCTGCATAATGGGGCTATATAGTTGGTATTACGAAAGGAGGGAAGACAGTGTACCCATAAGGTAGTGTGGAAAGGATGAAATATGCAATTAAGAGTGTGGGAAAGCAACGATGGTGTTGGCATAACAACATTATGGCAGCGCTTCCAAAGTATTGCAGGTAAACTCTGAAATATGTAAAGAATTACATTAAGAAATTAGGAAGGTGAAAAATGGTGCACAAATATGCAATTTTTGTTTCTTGTTTTTTTTTGTTTTGTAGCTTAACATCCTTTAACCTGGTTGGTCATATCAGACAATAAATATAATTGGTGAAATGATGCTCAAAAGATCTCGGGGTCCATGGAGCTTAAACTTACTCGACATTTGTCTTCTCAGGATAAGGGAACAACCCAGAAAAAAAACTTATCTGGGTAACTTACCCTGAGCGAGATTCAAACTCGTGACCTGTTGAATGTGAGGCAGACACGCTACCACCACACTACCCAGGTGGGCAAAATAATAATTATTACTATTTTGATTTACTACCAATCTGCTATGTTGTCATCAAAAAGTAACAAAGCAATTGAAAAAACTTTGATAGTGGTATTAAATTTCTCTATGTAACCAGCATCGCAACTGCAGTATAGCGGTGACAGGGATATCTTCATTTTCTGATGAAACCACCTTTAGCTAGCTCATATACCACATAACCTCAAATAACCAACATCCGCAATAGGAAAGTTAACCTAAAATGGTATACTATCTGGGTCACGTCATTTCGTCACCATTTTCAGATTGCAAGGATTATTGGTTAATATGCACAGTTTATAACTTGTTAATTTTAAAGAATTCCGACTACTAAAATATACTTTAAATGTGAAACAAGTACGTTTTATTTCTTTATTTAAAACGATGTGACAAAAGGAACAATACATAAAAATATATTTGATTTTCACTGTTAACTTGCATCATTGGCTCCATAACCAGGTGAATTCACTTAGCATTGGATGGAGAAGAAAATTAGAGTATTACTACAGCCACTAGCAGCAAATAAATAAGTATGTTTTTGTTTCTTTATTTTAAATGATAGGAGCAAGGAAAGGACAGTTAATATATCAAAAACATATTTTAATTTCACTATTGGGTTGCATCATTATCTCGATAAACTGGTGCTAATGTATCATTTAATGGGGAAGTAATAGAGCACTACTACGCCATTTGGCAACATATAACCATGCTACTACTGCCATCTTGCGGCTGTTAACTGGTTGCATTCCCTTGGCATTGTCTGTTCATTTTTCCAGCGCTTTTTCATTTTCTAAGGTTGGTAAAGTTTTGTGGTCTTGCACAGTAAACAGACCCTTAATCGGCAACATTACCTAAAGGGATAAAGGGTAGCTAAGAACACCGCCTCCCAGGCTATGTACAGATTTCTAGTCAAATGCTGCAGTATTCAGCCTGAACTATGCAGCCTCTCTCCACTGTGCGAGAGAACTGGGAGTCGTCGGGAAAATGTTGCTGGCATTAGGTGCATCACAATACGTATCTTAACCTCTTAACATAAAACCACGAGGATACTCGTTTCAAATTTGACGGCATAATAAAACGCCGAGTATACTCGGACTTATCATTTCTGAATAGCATACATTTTAAAAGCTCTAAGTTACTCGTTCTATCTCATGTTTTGGCATTTCTTTGATATTTTCATAGATATCATTGTGATCTGTTGCTTTGAAATGTATACTTCTGCCAAGAGAAGTCTCTGAATCATGCAGTTATTTCAGCTCTGTGATACTAGCAGCCAGTGTTACAATCTGTTTTCGCAGTTTCTTGAGTGGCATTTCCTCATGCTTTATAAAAATGGTGAGTGAAGATGAGTTCGATATTGAATTTAGTGGGTCTGAGAGTTCAGTAGAAAAAAGTGATGAACCAACTTCGTCTGAGTGTGATATTGCGAGTGCCAGAGTGTGGTGCAAAGTGGATTCATCTACGTGTTCTACCACGGTTTCCTTTTACAAGTAAACCTGAAATTAATTTTCAAACCTGTACTGATGATTTCTTGCATTACTTTAGACAATTCATTGATGACGGATTCATGTAAATTTTGGTTACCGAGACCAACAGACATGTAACACAAACAAACTTTCCAGCATGGAAGGAAACAACAATCAATGAAATATACATATTTGTTGGTGTAATAGTGTCACAAAGCATTGCCAAAAAACCAGCATACCAGATGTACTGGACTAAAAGAGCTACATCAGCCACACCAATGTTTAGAGAGGTCCTACCGTTCCAGAGATTTGTCAGTTTGAAAAAGCATTTACATTTTTCCAACAATGCAACCTATAATGCAGAAAGTCATCCGCAATCCAAACTAAATAAGGTATGGCCTATTGTGAGCTACCTGTTGGCTAAATGTAGAAGTAGCTGCATTCCAGAGATGTCACCATTGATGAAAGCCTGATGTTGTTTAAAGGGCGACTGGGATGGATCCAGTATTTGCCACTGAAGAGAGTATGGCATCAAAACATTCATGTTGTGTGAGTCAGGGACTGGATGTGTTTGGTCCCTAGTAATTTACAAGGCAAGGGCACTAAATTTGATGAATATAAAGATTTGCCAATGTCATCACAAACTGTAAAGACGCTAATGCAACTCTTGCTAAACATGGGATACTGCTTGACTCGATAATTACTATAGTTCTCCCCGGCTTGCTGACCAAAAGAACCGATATGTATGGCACTGTGTGTCCAACAAGGAAAGAAATGCTGCCTTCTTTTCAGACTAAGAAACTAAAGAAGGGAGAGGTTGCAGCATTTCAGCGAAGTAAACTAACTGCACTGAAATGGAAAGATAAGAGAGACGTCTGTATGCTGTCTACTATCCACAATGCAGAAATGCAGATATGGAAAGTAAGAAACAAAAAAATTGTCAAACCAGCAGCTGTATTTGCTTATAATGACACAATGGGAGGTGTGGATAAAGTAGATCAGCACATCGCAAATAATCCATTGCCACGCAAGAGGGGCAAGAAGTACTGCAAGAAGATATTTTTTCATCTTTTGGAATTGGCACAATGGAAAGCCTTTATCTTGTATAAAAACATGGAGCAAAGCATTGACTTTCACGTGGCTATCACTGAGCAGCTCATTGAAAAACATCAGAGGGAGCAATTGTCACCAAAATCAGCAAAGGCACCCCCAACTCGACTTGTTGGACGTCAGCGATTCCTCCTATCGAGAAGCAGAATCCAACAAGGATGTGCAGTAGTGTGGATGATGACAAAAGAAAGAAGGCACAGAGGGAATCTAGATACATGTATCAAAATTGTGGAGTAGCTTTATGTATTGACCCTTGCTTCAGGGTATTTCCACACAACCACAAACATATAAATAATGACTCTAAATGTGCTGCTGTTCATTTTTAGTGCTTCAATGCCCGGAATTCACTTTTGTTAATGTAATTTCAAGAAGAAAAAGGGGATAAGCACATCACGAGTATACTCCTGGTTTCAACCTAGGGGATATTCAGCGATGAAAATTTCCATTGTTGAGCACTTAAACAACAATTTCAAGGTTACTGTCTTTATTGTACTGTACTGAATATTTCATTTTGACAGTAAAAGAATAGGCGAAAAAAGAACCATCATATTGTATATGAATATATATGTTAAGAGGTTAAGAAACATTACGGAAATGTTGAGCTTCTGCTCACATAAGAGCAGCACAATTTGTGAAAATATTATTGCTCACTCATATAAGCTTAGCAAGAATCCTCGTAATTGCTTGTATGATTTTATCACTAAGTTTCTGTCGATTACACAGGGATCTATGCTGCTGAGCTTAGGTGAATGAGCAAGAACATCTGTAACTTGTTATACTGCCTGTTTGGGAGCATTTGGTCAATATTTTCAGCATTTATTAAGGAAAGGACTCCAGCACCACTTTCCCAGTGACTCAGATCTCTCTCGAGGCTGCGAGAGAGCTTACCTTATTAATTTAATGGCCTTATATAGGTACATAAAAACTGCCACAAAAACTAGATATAAGATATATAATGAAGGTGTACGAGTTGACTTCTTAAATCCCATAAAATGATCCAATGCTATGCAACCCAGCGAAGGAGGACTATTAGACTCAAAGATAGATCTGGGCTATCATAGAATTAGAGTGGTACATTCAACTGTAAGCTTTAGAGTGCAGAAATCCTACATTATCATCAATACAAAGTATATTGTATCATGCAAAGATACAATATGGTGCAATAGAATTTAACGCTTTGTCATCTATGTGGTGAAAATCTGTAATATTTTACTTCTGCTCACACAGCCATGAAAATGTGTTCATTGTCATAACATAAAGACGTAAAAAGGGCTCTTCTATCATATATTTTATAGGCAAACCATAAAAGTTGGAAGTATGAAAATTGTATACACCATTTTAAACTTACTGATTGTAAAGGTGATGAAATATCTAAATATACATTCTGTTCTGCAACTTTGACAATAGATTAACTGATCACAAGATGCTTGTATTATATAAGGATCATAAGATTTCTGTTGAATTCTAAGACAGCTAAAACCTGCTGGCTTATTTCAAACTAAATGTTTTCCTCAGTGATATGGCAACACTCAACAAATTGTAGTTAACCCAAATTCTTTCGTGGTGCATTCAGTGTCGAAGTTATATTTTTACAAATTCCATATTCTGACAAATGGTAGATATCCCAATGTAATGTTGTTTATCAATTTAAGTCAGTGTTACTGTTAATTTGCTCTATAGAAATAAATTAAGCATTATATTTTATATTACATACATATTACTTTGTGTAAATTTTTATAAGGCCCAAGTTATTCTAGTGACTACAATTAGATAAATTAAAAGTATAATATTTTATAAATATGAATTCTGAGAATTCTGGAACTGGATGATTCAATTTACTTACTGTACCTCAATAATAAGATACAGAGTGCTTCTGCTACTTTTAAATAACAACTGGCAGTAAAACAGATTAAGCACTTTTTTTAAATGAATTGAGTCACCTTTTTTTTTAACACTTTTTGCTGTAACTTTGCCTTCTTTTGGGAAGACCAGTTTCAGGGTACTTTAGCCTTATCTTCAGTTCCAGGGATGACTGACGCTACTTGCAACAGGTGGTTGTGTGCAGCCTGGTGTTGTGCTGCCCTCTGCTCTTATCAACAGGATGACGTCATCAACGGTGGGGACTTCAAAATTCATAAGGGAGTCTTCTTCTTTGGTGATAAATATTTTCCCAAATTTGCACTTCCAAAGGTTTCTTTACACATTTAATCAACTCTATTTCTTCCTTTATGTTATGATTTTCAGACCAAAAATGATGTGCTACTGCAGATTCGTTTACATGCTTGTACCTAATGCTTCTCAGTGTTCATTCATCCTAATTTGCAAATTTTGTTTTGTTTTTCCAATATAAATCTTACTGCAGCTTTGGCAGCTTATTTTATAAATTCCTGAAGACTCTTATGAATTTTGAGGTCTCCACCATTGATGATGTCATCCTGTTGACAAGAGTAGAGGGTAGCACCACTCCAGACTGAACACAACCACCTGAACCCCAGAACTGAAGATAGGGTTAAAGTATCCTGAAACTGGTCTTCCCAAACAAAGGCAAAGTTGGAACAAAAAGTGTAAAAAAAGATGACCCAATTCACTTAAATTATGGCGCTCCACTGTCTAAAATACTTTTTATTCAATAGATTAAGCTATTTATTATCAAATGGGTAAAAAGATTCAAAGAAACCAATTGGCATTTAATATAAATGCTATGTGAATGTCTGTTAAATGCAATACACTGTTGCATGTTGTACGAGAGAGAAGTTGTGTACTATGTGTCTGGTTTTGAATCACCACAATTAGTTTCAGCATTATCCTGGCTTGTTCCAGAGGCAGTTTTGTCTGGATCAGTGTTACTCCCACTTACTCCAGTATTGCTACTGCTATTGCTTTTCTTTATCATGCTTACAAATGTGTCTAATCTAGTTGGGTTGGGAATTTGCAAAACCATGTGAGCCTCTTCCAGTATTAACAGTCCGTTGTGGGCATCAGCTGCAGAGAGATTATGTTCTACCATCACATGTTGTTCCCAGTCGCTGTGAGATGACAGCACTTGCAAGCACCATTTGCACGGCAATCTTGGCGACTGTGTGTGGATTCCTTTTATATGTCTGCGCCGGAAGCCCCAGCTGGTGTATGCTCGATCACAAAATGGACAGGGAAATGGTGGATAAGGAAAATTTTTTGAAGCTGTAACAAAAAAAGAATTCATGGCGTAAACATAGGAGTCTAAGATTTCTTTAAGAGTTGATGATGCTAACAAAATCATGCCTTCTTGGGAAATCAGTCAAGACATCATTAACAAATAGTCTTGTTGAGCTATTTAGCAATCTTCAAATACTGAATGATAGCTTTAGAGTTCAGCTTAGAAGCATATATACAAATAAAAACACATGGGAAAGAGAAATGTATGTGGGTAAATTAAATAAAGAACAAAGGAAGAGTATTGCTTGAGTATGAGGTGTGTGGAGACTAAAGGGTATGAGAAAAGGACTCCAACAGAATCAATGCCCAATATGTAGTGAAAAGGAAAATATTGAACATATAGTTTATGACTGTAAGGGGACAGAGCTTTGGAGGAAACAGTGTATAAATGGTAAATGGCTGAAAATGGACAGAAAGATAAGCCTTAATCAAACTTTTTAGTAAGGATAGCAAAGAGATAGGCGAGTATTTGGCTAAAGTAAAAAAGAAATGGATGTGGTCCTCAAAAAGAGAAGTAGATGAAACATAAGTTTATACGTTGTTTTAAGAAATGTTGAGCATGACTGTTGTACACTTTTATTATTATCATCATTACTATAATCATCTTTATGATTAAAAATAAATGTGCAAGATTATAAGGAAAACTTGGTTAAGAATATGGCCGGATAACAGCCTGGGCTGATGTATAGCCATATTCCTTGTAAGGGTGCTTAGTACAAATAAATAAATAGAATTGGTTGCTATGTGATTGCAGTTCCTTTGTATGTATGGACAGGAGTTGAAAAATTTCCATATGAGAAAAGCATAAGTACTTTATAGCTGAAACCAATAACAAGTAATATCTCAAAAACAACCAACTCCACGAAAAAAAATGTACATAACATAAACTGTGTGTTTTAACGAGCTCTACATTTTCTATTATAAAGCATACATTTATTCAGGATTGGTATAGTGAAATCTCCTCTGTGTCCTTTCTGTACACTTAAAGAATATATGGATGGAAACCATCTACTGCACTGCCCAACATTGAGCAGACATGATAATATGACGTCAAAATACTGGAATGCAAGAGAGCGAATGGCTTCACTGCTAACTGCTCAACATTAGATACTAACCAACCAACATTTTCTATTACATAAGTTTTTATCTATCTCTTATGGTTTACCTGTTATACAAAATTCTGCCAGAATAAACATGTCTTCAGAGGCTATTCCCAGAAAATTCAAGATATGCATTTTATTTGTCATGTAAATATTTTTAATACAAAACATTTTAATCAAATCGTTAGAGCCATTTTTGAGAAAATTAAAATTTTCGAACATTTTTCCATTTAAAGGGTAGTTGAGTGTGGATGGATTTTCTTGAAAATCTTTGTGTTGCATCCTTGGAAGATACTGGACTTAAACATCCAGTTTAGTATTTAACTGACTTTTCCTTTTTTGAGCTATGCTGCGCGCACCCACCCACCTCCACCCCCCCCCCACACACACACACACACACACACACACATAGTTCTAAAAATGGATTCAGGGGGTCCTAAAACATGCATTTATGGTGAAGTCTCGGTATCAAAATTTTTGGGTGCATTACAATACCTTCTCTATACATTATGTACATACATGTGTAGAGAAAGTAATAAGTATGTTACAATTAGAATTCAATTATATTAATAGGTTGATTGTATACTTTTAATAAAAGTTTAATAAAAAAAATATACAATCAACCAATATCCGTTTTATTTGCCATGTAAATATGGTATTTTAATCAAAATCATTAGAGCCATTTTGAGAAAATCAAAATGTTATAAATTTTTTCCATGTGGGGGGAGATTTTTCTCAAAATCTTTGTGTTGCATTCCTGGAAGATAGCAAACCTAAATATCAAGTTTGGTATTTTACCAACTTTTTATTTCAGCTGTGTTCACACACACACAGACAGACACACACACACATACTCACCTTTTTCTGAAAATACTTTTTTTGGATACAGGAGACTCTAAAACGTATATTTCCGGTGAAATCTTGGTATCAGCTGGCTAGAGACCGGGAGATCCATGGTTCAAATCCTGGCTATGGTACTGAATTTTTCAGTCTGACTCTACCTATCCAACTCCTGTTCTACACACGGCTTGTGTAAGAAAAAACAATTAAATCAAAAGAATTAAAGAATTTAAATTTGAATTAGAAGAATTTGAATTTGTCGCAAATGAAGTTCTTGGATAAATGGGGAAAGCATGAGTTTTCACCTAAAACAGACTCAAAAGACTTTTAAACTTTTAGTGACGCAGACAGATATTAAGCATACATGATTACTTGTGAACACTATTAAGAATAATAGTTCTATGCACTGCAATCAGTTATAATCTAAATAAAACTAATACAGAAGAACTAAATTGCTATATTGCAAAATTACTTCTATTAAGAAATTGGCACCCCAAGTGACAAATGAATTGAATGGTACAGCTTAAGTGGCAGAAAATAATAGGCTAGTTGCTTTTGGTGCAACCTCTTTTATTTATTAATGTACCAACAAAAAATATATCTAGCTACTGTATAATTAATACCAACCATAACACTAAATAAAATCCAAAAATAGATATTTCTTACAAAGCATATGGCAGAATCTTTTCACATTTGATTAGACATGTTATAAATAACTGCTTCCTGTCACCGGGTAAATTCTAGTTATGGTAGATCATATGAAATTCAAGTCACAAACAGTTTTTGTATACATGTTCCAATCACGATTAAAAATCTTGATGTATAATAAATAATTAAGGAAATGCATGGGAAAATATTTTTATGTAAGATTGTACAAAATATATAACACGCTGATATATGTAAAGTAGAACTCAAGCATAGTAATGTCTATGCATTTCTGTTTCAGTGTGTCCACATGTAAACAAAATGAATAAGTAATTACATAAGAATCTAATAACTATTCATTAATAGTAATATATATTACTTACCTTGAGATGGATCATAATTGAGATCTGCATGAAATGCCGAAGATTCTAACTTCAAACAACCTGGAAGTAGAGAAAGAAAGTAGATGTCTAATAACATTGAACGTTCTTTGATAAAGTATTTGAAATGTTTTTCCAAAGCAATTGGGCTCTGCAGCAAGACAGAAATTATCCTTTCATTGATACTTGCTCATGTAGGTCACCCTCTGGAGGACTCCAGTTGAACCTATCTAGTTGACCTGGGCAAATTTTGTGCTTAAATGGTAAACAGATGAGTGGTCTGGTAGCCGACATACAGGGGCATTTATTAAACACAAAGTATAATAACATGTTTGCTTATTAGTAAGAAGCAGAAAAGAATAAATAGCAGTAAGCATGTACTCCAGTCATGGGACTCTTTTAAAACTTTTTTAAGACTGACTGAACTAATATAACTGGAAAGATACTGTACAGTAAACCATCCCCTTCTTACAGGCAAGATAGATAAAACCATCTCGTTTAATCTCCCATATTTTGTCACTCAATGAATCTTATGCTTCTCTGCTTAATTCAAACAAAGTGACTATAAGAATTCTTAATTTATTTTATAAAGTCAATAATGGAACATTTTCTCAAAGCAGCAACATGAATTTACAAATAATTACATGATAAAAGGACAGACATCTTGACCATGAGGACAAATT
Source organism: Hymenopus coronatus (assembly GCA_030762935.1). NCBI lineage: Eukaryota > Metazoa > Arthropoda > Insecta > Mantodea > Hymenopodidae > Hymenopus > Hymenopus coronatus. The sequence continues at coordinate 168,098,053 of CM060881.1, read as the reverse complement.
AATTATTAAAATAATGGTTTATGCAAACCTGCAAGTGCAATGATAAATCATAACCTAACCTATGTTCATTGTGAGTGTATTCAAATCTTGCAAACATTTCAAGTACATTTCTTAGCAGTGTAACAAAACAATCTCTTTATTATTGTTTATTGACTGTCTTTACTCCAAAGATGTAGCATCTTGTTGCTTGCACATCTGCTAAGGCTGTCTCTCTGCACTGCAACTGCTCGCTCAGAACTCACAGTCGAAACTGAACTTTCTGGGTCAAGTTGGCCCCTTTCATACCTGCCCATCATGTGGCAACAAATTTCCAGCAGTCATTGTTGAACCTATTACTGATTAGCTGCTCAAAGGAAGCAAGTTTCAGTTGAAAACCATAGTCGCTTTTGTCATTGGGCATGCACCAGTGAGGGTAAAACTGTCATGTGTGGGTGTGAAATCAAAACAGCCATCACATAATACGCTCCTGTGAAGTGGAAAACTCTTGTTATGTAGAGGATTATCACTTTATTACACTATTGGGCCTGAGTACCTTGTTAGGAATAGAGGACTGGAGTTAAACTAATAGGGTTTAGCACAAAAAACTTTTAGGCTGCAGTGCGACTGGAGCTTTAGCAGAAAGGCCCAAGTGTAAAAGAAAAGAAAAAAAAGAAAAAAAAGCCTTCTCTAGCTCTTCTAAATAAAATTTGAGATACATATTGGCATAATTAGTCTTATTACTTGCTTCCTTTTAAGAGAAGGGAAATAATGCATATAGCATTAGTCAAATCTTTTAAAAGCTTGTCACTATATGGAACAACTGAGGTTCGATTTGCTTTGTATGATCTCATTTGAGAAAAGTAAGCTGAAACCAATAGGTAATATCTCAAAAACGGTCGGTTCTACAAAAAAAAATATAAATGACAAATTTAGTGTTTTAATGGGATCTACATTTTTTCTGTGTTAAGTTTTTGTTTATCTCTTAAGGTTCACCAGTTGTGCAAAATCATCTAGAATAAAGGTGTCTTCAGAAGCTATTCCCAGAAAATTCGAAGATATACATATTATTTGTGATGTAAATATCTTTAATATACAATAAACATTATTAGTTATTCTTCAGAAAACAAAATATTTGAAAATTTTTCCATATAAAGGGTAGTTGTGCGCTGATGGATTTTCTCGAAAATCTTCGTGTCACATCCTTGGTGTATACTAAACTTGAATACTAGGGAGAGAGAGAGGAGCAAGAGAGAGAGAGAGTGTCTCTCACTTTCTAAATATGCTTTTTCAGCACTCAGAGGAACTTAAAACATATTATTTCAGGTGAAATCTCGATATCAAATTTTTGGGTGGAATTCAATACCTTCTCTATCCAATATGTTGTGTGTGTGTGTGTGTGTGTGTGTGTGTGAGAGAGAGAGAGAGAGAGAGAGAGAGAGAGAGAGAGAGAGAGGGGGGGAGAGCAAACTTTTATTTAAGTTTAGTATATACCAAGGATGAGACACAAGGATTTTCAAGAAAATCCCCCCACCCCCAACTACTCGTCACATGGAAAAATTTTTGAAAATTTTGATTTTCTCAAAAATGGCTCTAACGATTTTGATTAAAATCTTTAATACACAAGATAATTAATGGAAAATAAAATGTATATCTTGAATTTTCTGGGAATAACCTCTGAAGCCTATTTTATTCTGAATGAATTTTACAGAATTTTATATAACTGGCAAACCGTAAGAGAGAGAGAGAGAGAAAAACTTACCAAACATAAAATGTAGAGCTCATTAAAACACACAATTTATGTTATGTACATTTTTTTCATAGAGTGGACCGTTTTTGAGATATTCCTTGTTATTGGTTTTAGCTTTAAAAAACCTATACTTTTCTCATATGGGAATTTGTCAACTCCTGTCCATAGAAACAAAGGAACTTCAGTCACATAGCAACCAGCTTTTGACTATACTTTAGCTATGCTACTCCCTTAGTTCTCTTCTACTTGCAAGGAAGCAAGTAATACGACTATTTCTGCTAATTGTGTCTCGATTAGCATGGCGTAAATAGGAGCATAAGCTTTTTAACAATAATTTGTTGCAGAGGTGTAGAGAAAGTCATGTGAATGGATCACATCAGATTTTTTAATGAATTTTGTTTTGGTTTAGTCCCAGTAGGCTAGCAGCTTTATGATAGTTTCTCTGAGAATGAGTCAAATATAAAGCAGATCTTTTTTTATATACATTTATTGAATATGAACAAATGTGCAAACTTTCTAAACATATTTTCCTGGATACTCTAATACATTTTCTGCACTGGTTTGGCAGCATGTAGTCTCCTCCTTCAAAGAACGTTTGAGTCAACCTGTTGCACACATGATCATTGACTTGGTTATTCCCCTTCCAGTGCTTCTTTCAAAAAGTTATAGATGTAGAAATCTGGGCTATAGGAAGTGTGTCACAGATTTGCAACTTGACCTGATCTTTGACTTTTGGTTAACAATCTTGGGCCCATTTGGCATAGACTTTTCTGAAGCCAAGATGCTCTGTGATGATGGTATGAGCACCTCCATGACTCACACCCACAGCTGAAGATATTTCATTAATGATCAAGATGATGATGATTGGGGTTAAAGGCGCTCAACTGCAAGGTTATTAGCACCCTAACAAGAAACTGTGGAGTTAAAAGACCAGAGATAAAAGCATGCTAAAAAGAATCCCAATTAAAATATCTAAAATAAGAGATAAAACCAGTATAAAAAATGAACACTAAAACAATCAATAGAACATGGTTGGAGAGCTAGTCACTGTGATTAAAAACAGTCATTACCATTCCAGCGACATATCTTAGGATAATTAAAAGAAATATAAAACTATACGAAGTGAGGATCAAAATGTAAAAACTTTAGACGCTGCACCAGGATCATCCGTTAAAACGTCGGGGAGGTTACCCAGCAGTTGTAGAGTGGCCCATAGCAATGCAAGAGCAGCGCACTCTATCAATACATGCTGGACCGACAAGTTGTTGCACAAAGCGGACTGGATGGATGTCATCTGGGCAGTCATCATATCTTTCTTTTTCCATATTTCCTTGCTCATCATTAAACATGCTGGCCCAATCAAACATTTAGGACTGAGAAAGTGTAGCATCCCTAAACTGCCCCATTAACCTATTATAAATTTCAAATGTTTTTATACCTTTCTTTGTTAAAAACTTTATTATACTACATTGCATGGTGGGCAAGGAAATTTTTGCTCACTCACAGCCGTGCTGAGGAGGTTTAACTTCAACTTCCCACTCTAACCATCCCTTCAGGATGAAAAGAGAGGGGCTAAAGTCTGGTTTATATTTGATTCACTCTCACACTCTGTTATATTATGCTATAACAACTTGTGCTGCACATTTTGATGATGAATCTTCAGAAATACAACACAATGAAATTAAAAAAACAAAACATTTTCCTAAAAAAACAATACATGCAGAGAAAAATGAAAGCTTAATGTTTTAATTTAAAAATTATCTTTAACTTTTTAACTTTTTAGAATGATTACCTTCACAACAATGTGGGTTCACTTGCTTTTGATGAAGCATTGTATTATCTCATGCATGTTACAGTTTTGTTATTTACATACAAAAATGCAGACACTTCTAGAAATATGTTATTCTGATTGAATAAAATTTATAAACATGAAATTACCAGAATTTTAGTAGTTGCAGACTGAACTTTTAGTGTGAAACACATGCAATTAGTGCTGCACAATGCCATTCCACTCTCAAAGCCCACAAAGTGATGCTCAATATTTGAGGAAGGTCAGTATATTTATACTGACAAGCCTTATAGTTTGTTGCTTACTGTCTCATTCTACTATTTCTTGAAAATGATCATTCTCTGTATATATATTTAATGTAAGTAAGTGTAAATGGATAGAAAAATAAGTCAATGTATAGGATTCCTTTAAACTGTTCCAGGTAAAGAAAGTTCTGTAACTGTAACTCATTAGATGCCTTTTATTGTGAAACATTGGTTTACACAGTACTACAACTCTGAAAAAAATATAAACATGTACAACCAAGCATTCCACAAATACATTAACTTTTTTAATTTAAATAAACCACAATTAACCATTATTTTGAAGGAAAAAGTACAAAAACAAAAAAAAAAAGGATCTCTAAAAAGGAATATAATGCACGAAGTTTTGTAACTTCGTTATTATGAACAATATTTATTGGATGTTTAAAACATTTCACTAGCCTCAGGATTATTATTGCACCATTACATAGTCCATTTACACTTTCCTTTATAAGTAGTGATCTAAGCAGAAACATATAAGTGAAATAATACGTCTGTATTCTGATTTACTTTTTGTCATTGCATCCTAAAACCCAGTGCTGGGCAATACAAGCATGTGAATTAAATTATATTGCTTACTGCCTAATGAGAGCAAACTTTACATAGTTATTGCACGTTTTACACTACCACAGTTTCAAAATCCTCTTATCCTTTACTACCCAATGATCAAAAAATAATTTAAGAAACCAGCACTGGTGCCAATTTTCTATGCTAATTAAACTACACAATATACTGTTCATAACTTTCTAGGTAAAATGATAAATAAACAGCTTTATAACTTACACTGAATGTTTTTCATAAGCCATTCTAGACACTACCACAACACAACTTCTCTTAAGTTATTACAGTATATGTAATAGAGTATACTAAACAACCAAATAACTTCAGTACACCTCCAAACACGTTCCAAAACATTACATTTGCCTTTTACTCCTACAATTAAAAAAAGGGACCCCAAAGGAATGAATGTTTTTCTTTTAAGCTACCAGATTTGTAGACTAACACCGATAATTTTGGAATGAAGGGATTCACCTAGGATTCTAACTTAAAATTTGTGGTATTATATGAGATATTCAAATTGTAGCAATTATTCTACCATGTAGGTTCCCCATCTTCAAATTTTAATTCAATAAGGTCTAAAACTAAATACATCACTTCAATACAGCAGCCATTTGTAAGAAAGTACATCTAACAAATAGTGCTGGTAGACACTTTTGAAGAAGCTAGACAGAAGATTTCAAGGATGCAGATATGGAAAAGATGTAAATGTTATGTATTAAATTATTACATGTTCCTAGATGAGACATTCCTAAAATAGTAAATGTTCCAAAAAACATATAAACTTTTTAAACACATGATAAAGTTGTATATAAATGGTTTCCCCTTTTTGCTGCAATTTCCAAAAGAAAGTTTCTTCTGGTATTTAGATGTTTCAAAGTCTCAACATGACCAGTCACACAACTCATATACTAATCTGAACAGTTAACAGAGATCAATAACAATTTTGACAGGCTACTGTTGCTCAAATGTGCAATGTGTGGGGATTATTGTGTTCTTCAGATGTTTAGCAAACTATAAATTATATAAAACAGCCAAAAAGCATACCATCTAAACAAAGTTTGCTATTATTTATAAGTGATTTTCTTTTATTTTATTGCCCAACTGAAGTTGTTACAAAATGTGATGCCATTTGTATTTATATGTATCCTTTTTATCTTAAAGCTAAATTATGATGTTCTCAACAAAGGTGTGCATCTCTATCAACATCAACAATGATATTTGCTTGCTTGCTTGCTTGCTTGCTTGAATGTTAAAACATAAAAATGCAATTTCATAACACCACAGGTTGACATGCAACCTAATTTGGTATACACATCCCACCAGCTGTTCTCCACATTTGAGGCAATTCAACAGTACATAAAAAATTGTGTGTTCAGTAACCTATTTAGGCTAATGAGCACTTCATATGGCCACCCTTGTTTTGTTCTATGAGTTCTGCAAGTTAGGCTGGAGGAGAATGTATACAGTATGCTACTTCTCATGTAGAATGGGCAGAGAATAACTAATTGCATTAAACTTCAAACCACCTATCATTGATTTAATGTTTTGTGACAATAATATACACATAATAGAATGCTTCATAAAGCTCAGTATTTTCATTGTTTCCACAGCTGATATGTTTACAGATTATTGAAGCCATTGAGCCACTGCCACCAAGACTTTCACACATATGAGGGTCACTCTGAAAGTTCTGAGAATTGGAAACAAGGAAATATGGTAAGCCAACAGAGTTCTTCCTAGCTTTAGGTTGAAGTCCAGATAGAAACATGTGCAAGCCTGGTCATGCTCCAAATTGTGCATGCAGGTGTTGTTATGCCAGACACTAGGATGGATTTCCAGCAAGAACATTTCATACTATGATTTTCTATAGCTTTAAAGTCAGTTTAGGGAGAGAAAGAGAATGCCTTGAACTGCATTGTGTATTTGGGAATCTTTGCTCTTTATAATCCACCATTTATCACTAATTTACAGATTCCAAAGAGGAAGAGATTCCCTCAAAGAGATTGCCAGTGTCAAAAAATGAAAATGGGTGAATATAGACGGCATGTTGTGGGAAGACAATAATTGCACATATCAGATTCAAGAAGCCTGATAAAGTGGATCAGCGCAGTGAGGAAAATTCTTAAAGAAAATCTTCACATCAGGAAGCCATGCAGTTGTTGGATCCCCCACTACATATGCAGAAACACAGGCGAATTGGTACCAGGAAATGATGGAAACATTTTTTGCAGGAAGATCCAAAAACATGTTTAACGTCGTAACAGGGAACAAAAGCTGGATATACTAATATGATCCATAAACCAAGTGACAGTCATCAATCTGGGTCTTTCCAAGAGAGCATCTCCCAAAAAGTGAGATGAGCAAGATGGGTTGGTATTGTGACATTTGGCTTGGGGGACAAAAGATTGTCACTGTCAGATAGTATACCACAAAATATCTGCCACAAGCGTTCAATGAATTGAAAATAAAGTGTCCCAAGACTGGTCTGTATGGCAATGCCTCTGCCCACAATGCACGAGAAACAAACTCAATTTCTGTCGGGAGTCAAAACATTTATTACATCCTCCCTACAGTCTAGATTTGTCCCCATATTACTTCTTTATCCCAAAATAAAAGAAAAACTTAGGTATGATTTGCATCACCTGAAATTGCAGTAGTGCTTACGAAGAATGTATTTGCATTGTCCCCAAAAAAGAATGAAGTTAGGCATTTGAAAAATGGTTTGAAAGGATAGAGATGTTGTATACATTGCAATGGAGAATACTTTGAAAACATTCAATGATCAGTTCTAATTTTTAAAATGTTATTGTGTTCCTTCTCAAAACTTTCAGAGTGACTGTCTCATTGCTGTGCTACTCACTTGCCCACGTGCCGGTCACTTACAAGAGCTGCACCAACTTTCTAGCAATGTTTTAAACTCTTTTCACCTATTGCCAACTCACTTAGAACATGCATTCAGTATCTTATGAATCAAAAGAAAATGTTGGGTTTAAAGAATTAGAGAAACAACAAGCTGCAATTGATTAAATACATGCTTATACTCAAAATAGATTGTGTGGTTATTTCCCATAGAAAAAAAATTAAATAGTTCAATTCTTACCCTTCATACATTTATATACCATATAAACTGGTGTGTGTCATTTGGTTAATAATGTTTAAATGCGTAACACAGTCTTAAATCAACTTAAGCAAAATTAGTGGAAACAGGAGCTTGTCTAGTATATGGCTAAATTCATGACATTGAAAAGGACCAAGGTTCAATGTACCAAATAGCCCAGAGGTACGTTAATACAACAGAGTGACAAAGTTGGTCAAAACAGTATTTTGCTTAACTTTATCCTTTTTTCATTGGTTTTGATTTGGATTAAACACTTAAATAGAAAATATATTGATGAAAATTAAAATTAGACCATGTTGGTTGATAGCTAAGCATATGATGTAAACTAAAAAGGAATGGAAACAAATATTTGAGATGGTCTAGACACACCTGAGAAAGAGTTATTAAATGAATAAAAATCTTCCGGCAGCATCTGATCTAATAATACTAAATTAATACTTCGGCTTAAAATTAATATTTGGATGAACTCTTTTTTTCCAGTGATAAATTATGGTTGAATAAATAAAAACTAACTGTTTTTGATGGAACAAACATTGAACTATCGAAGTTCAAGTTCACCATCGTAGTTCTTGGTGTAATAATTCATCTGAACAAAAGACCTTTGCTGAAAATTCTAAAACAAAATGTTTCTGTACTATCCTAATTTCAGAACTGCAGTAATATTGGTTTTTAATAGCTTCTTGCCTTTGTGTAACAATTAATAATTAATGCTGGATACACATCAGTGTAATTGCACAATAATGTTACTTCTTTGGGTAAAAAATATGTAATGTTATAATTGTAAGGTATAGAATTCTAATGGTGGTTGATTCTCTTGGTTTAGTACCACTGAAGCATTTTGCCAATTGTTTTCATTTTGTTGGAAAAGTTGATAAGCAAAATTTGGTTCTTAATTAAAACTCTTCTACCCAATTAAACGTATGCAATATATACTTTCAAAATGTATATTCTTAATGGCATAAGCTGTTTGCAAGCTTTGAAGCAATTCCTACAAAATTTAGTCAAACATAACATATGATTGTGCAAATGTTACATAAAAGTTTTCAGTATTTTCACATTAAAAGAACCAAAAATAACAAGATACCTGAAGAAAATACTATACAATTTAGAATAGTGCTTTACCCCCTTCCCAATTCTTGAAATGCTTAATCTGCTTTTTTTTACATGTAGCTCAACTTAGATTTAGGAAAAAAAATACATTACGAGAAAAATGTTTTGTTTGTAATCTAGTTCAAATCATTTATATCTACTGCTGCAGTTCAATAATTGAAATGAGGCAACACACCTTTATTAAGGAGTAAAAGTGATGTTATACCAGTATTTTGCTGTATTTTGCATGTTCAGATAACCCTTCGTGCATTAAAAGAATTGCAAAACTCTATGGGATAAATCCAAGCATATGCCAGTCAGTAACATAAGCAAGAGTGACCTTTGCTCATCTTCTCTTGGACATCAGCGTAAATGGTGAAGGAATGAGAGGCACTTCCTAGGCTTGCACTAGAGTCCATGATGACATATAAGAACAGTGTAAACACGCAGAGAAAGTTTACATGCTTTTTACTTCAATTACAGAGCCTTTATTTGTGAGAGAATAAAGTCGTCTTTTAGATTCACAGGTAATTAAAAAGTCTTTCATAGACTCATTATAGGGTTAAATAAAAACATTAAGGAACACAAAAACCGTGCATGAGAGCACACAGTGTTTCACTGTATCATTATCATTATTATTAAATTGCTTGGTATAATAATAATAATAATAATATACGTTGAATATTTATGACGAAGATCATGCAATCATAACATCACGTAGTACAGTGAAATTTTACCTGCCTTCGTATTTACATGTTTTCATTACAATGCTTTGATGTTTTGATTTCCTGCTAGGGTATAATAATAATAATAATAATAATAGTAGTAGTAGTAATACTAGTAGTAATAATACTAATAATAATAGAAATAATACTAGTAATAGTAATAATAGTAGTAGTAACAGTAACAATAGTAATAATAATAATAATAATAATAATAATAATAATAATAATACAGTGGCACACTACATGCTGTCATTTCCCCAGATTTTTCATTATGAAGCTTACTGTTTGGATGTTCTCTGCTAAGTACATACTGCATAATAATATTAATGATAATTAGTAAAACACTCTGAGCTCTCGTGCTGGATGTTTTTTTCTTTGAGAGTTTTAAGATCTATTCTTCTAGTAATGATACACTGAAACACTAAGAGATTTAGTGTTTACATTTAATCGTTTTCATGGTATAACCTACCCATATCATATCATTAGTTATTCTACTATACAAGAGCAAAGTAGTACAGTGTAACATTATGTGCTCTTATGCATGGTTTTTGTTATGGTGCCACACTCTTTTGATTTTACCCTATAATGGGTCTAGTCTCTAATGTTAAATAAGAATATTGTATTAAACAATTACAAAACTAGTTACTGGGTGAAATAGACTTTTTAACTACTTGTGAATCTAAAAGGTGACTTATTCTCTCAAAAATAAAGACTCCGCAATTGAAGTGGTAAGCATGTTAACTTTCTCTGTTTACACTGTTCTTGTTCATCATCATGGACTCTAGTACAAGTCTCGCAACCAACACTCATTCCTTCACCTTTTATGCTGAAATGCAAAAGGAGAAAAACAAAGGTCACTCTCGCTTACAATGCGTTTGCTTGGATTTATCCCGTGGAGTTCTGCAATTTTTATAACAGACTAGAGTTATCTGTACACATGGAATATGGTGCTGCTGAGCCACCTGGTATATGTACTTACAAATAATGCACATTTATTGTCTTCATCATGTATATATAGCAAAATTGTATTCAATGCTTCCTAAAATGCACTGTGCACACAAATAATATTTTGTTTTGGGACATCCTTTGCATTCTCCATTCTGATGTTGCCTACTTGACTAAATGGTGTTAATAGGTGTAATGAGTTGCCAAATTTTATACAATAGAAATAAGAATAATTATTCTGACTAAAATGAGTAAATAGTCCATTACAAAGGAAAATATTTCAATAACTGATTGGGTACTTTCTTAATTTAGAAATTAGATTTCTAATATGTTGCTTATATTAATAGGAGGTTAACTTCAGTTCTAGGTCGTCTCTTTAGTGTAGTAGTAGCGTTGCTGCTTGCCAAGCGGGAGACCTGGGTTCGATTCCCAGTACCAGCATGGGATTTATTCCCTGCTGGGAGACCTGGATCAGGGTGCACTCAGCCTCGTGAGGAGCTACTTGATGGAGAAGTAGCGGCTCCAGGTCATGAGGACCGCATTAACTGGCCGGGGGGTTCGAGGCGCTGATGTCTCACACTCCAATACTGCACCCCATCCATGATGTCCCCATAAATGTTTAATATGACTAAATATCCATGTTTAAATGATTTTGTTGATTTTCTAATTTTATCTTTTCATTTTTGGGAATTCAACACACCTTAGCAGATGGTTACATGGATGAAGGAACATAGTAGAAGGCACAAATGAGATGAAGAAAATCTCAAAAAACACAGATTTTCACCTAAATAGAATATTCATTAGGGAGGTATTATAGTCAAATATTATAATGTGGTTTTCTAAGATATTACAGACATTTCAATACATAGGTACAGGGATGTCAATTTAGAATTCAGTGTTGCCCTCTGTGGTGTAATGGTTACCATACTAACTTCATATGCCCAAGGTCATGGGTTCAAACCCAGCGGAGGACGATGGAGTTTTTCAGGCGTAAAAGTCCCAAGCATGGCTTCCTTCGGAAGGGAAGTAATAGTAATATGCTCAAATTATTTGTTCATATGTCTTTTAAAACATTCCTGCCAGTACCACTTGTACCAGCAGTATTGTTATTTATTTGCATTTGTATAAAACAAACATTTTTGTTTCTTGCATCTGGTCATCTATGGTGTATTGCTCATTCTTTCATTGCAAATATGCAGGTTTGCAGGCATAAATTAAATGTTTCTTTAAAATGTACTGCCTAGGGCAATATAAAAGTAGTTTTGTCCGATTTTTTTTTAAAATGTAAATGTTGTGTTATTTATGGACGCTCTTTAACTACTCTGGTTCTCAGCGTCCCATTCTAAATTGGGCGTGAAAGACCGCTTAATTTTGCTCAGAGGCCTTTCAATCAGGCTTGAGGTTCTTTTACGTGCCGTAAATCTACGACATGGGACCAACGGCTTTACTTCCCTTCAGAAGGAAGCCACGCTAAGGATTTTTATGCCCGAAAAAATCCATCGTCCTCTGCCAGTTTTGAACCCGCAACCTTGGGTATATGAGGTCAGCATGGTAACTATTACACCACGGAGGGCGATTGATTTTTGTTTAATTGCATTTTCATATTCCATTAGTAATATATGATTAAAAGGTCATTAACTTAGCTCTAAAAATTATTTTAGGTGCTTTCTTACAAGACAATTTTTAATTAATGTAGTTTTATGCTTGGCTCTATGGTGCGGTGATTAGCATGCAATAGCTTACAAATCCAAGGCTTTGAGTTCAATTACTTGCCAGAGGATGTAAAATTTTCTTTAGCCAGAAACTATTCCCCCATTCTCCCTAGTCTGGAAATATAAGTGAGAATGTAAATGTGTGTGTAAATAAAGAAAGATCCAATGTACGAGGGTCATTCAATATATAATGCCCCACATTTATTTTTTCTCTGAACATATTTATTGTTAAGAGTCAGAATTTGGTGACAATATACATCAATATGTCTTGTCCACGTCCTACTTTTCTAGGTAGTCTCCATCACGTTCTATGGCCTTATGCCAACATTGTGTGAGAGCATGTATTCCCTGCTGGTAAAAGCTCTTGTCCTGTTTTCACTGAATGAATGACACTCTCATCATCTTCAAAGTGTGTCCCCCATTGAGAATCTTTAAATGGCCCAAAAGAGATGGAAATCCGAGGTTGTAGGGTGGATGAGGCAATGATGCCCAACCCAATTTGGTGATGTGTTGCTGGGTTCTCAGACTTATGTGTGGGCATGCATTATTATGTTGGAGCAAGATTTCTACTGGATTCTTGTCAGATCAAACACATCGGAAACTGTCATCATGACTTTTCTGGCAGAGGGGGTTGTCTTGAATTTCTTCTTTTTTGGTGAATGAGGATGATGCCACTTTATGGACTGCCTTTTTGTTTCCGGCGCAAAGTGGTGCACCCAGCTTTCATCCCCCGTAACGATCCTCTCCATCGGTCTCAAAATGCTCCAACAATTCAGATGAAACAGCCTTTCTTTGAATCTTGTGGTCTACTGTGAGCATTCGTGGAAACCATCATGAGCATGTCTTTAAATATTCGAGAGACTCGATCACTGCACCAGCCGGCACGAATAATGGCACCCACACGATTCAGCATGTCTGGAGCAGTGGCAGTGACTAAACATCCCGAGCATGGCTGATCATGGAGCTCTGGTTCTGCATTTCCTGAGGATTTCGCCCAGATGTACTATCAACTGCATCATTGCCATACACTTCACACAAACGTTTACGGATGTTCACCACAATTTCTTTTTCTGCACACAAGAATTCAATAACAGCACACTGCTTGTAATGTGAGTCGTATATAGATGCCAATTTGACGCTGTACTACGGCTCTGCCATCTGGCAGAATGGTTCAAAACTTCACTGGTACACAGAAGAAACATCAAATGTAAAATACCCACAAGGACATTTATCTATATATGTTAATGGCTTTTTAAAAAAATGTGGGGTATTCCATTATATTGAACGACCCTTGTAAACAAACTCACATATTAACAGAATACTTAAATGAAGTTCATGCTGACGAGCAATTGCTCCAAAGGCAAAGCTGCCAATATAACCTTAGATATTAAATGTTACAGAAAAATCAAGGTTAGCAGAATTTTTCAAATTTCAAATCCTAGATTTTTAATGATTTACACATAGTTTAATGGTTGATACATGGTATAATGGAAATATAGAAATTCTGAAAGTTTCCATCATTGCATGGAAATTAGGTGATTAACATTGATGAGTGACTTGATGTTGAAATTACAAGGATAGCCATCCAAAAGTGTGATGTTAACCCTGGACTTCTTTCTCTGGGGCGTTATTTATGTGTCTTTTCAGCATACCTGAGAAATTATTGCCACTTAGAGAATCATTAATCCCAAGAAATACTAATAAATGTATTGTCCCAACACCTGTATTTGGACATGTAACAAACAGCATTATACAGAATTTCTAAAATTGTAAAGAAACTGTAAGTTTCTTCTGTTGTGTATCAACCATTATTTATGTTTAATGCTTTGAAAAATATAATTCTTTGCAAATACTGCTTGTTAAAATGTTTTATACCTTAAGTGATAGCATTATTAGAATAAAAATCTGATGTGTTACACTCACATATTTTCTCTAGCCGTTCTACAAACTTCTTGCATAGGATTCTTCTTCTTTCTACCTTGTTAACCAAGGTATTCAGCACAATGTTCTTATTACTTAGTTCTTTATAAGTAGGAAGAAAATAAGGGAATACACTAGGCTAAATCGATAGTCAAATGTTTTAAAAGCTGTCGTTATGCGAGTGTCATTACAAATCGCTTCTTTTCTTGGCCAGGAGTAGAACAAAAGAAAAACGGACACTCCCGTCAGAGAAAAGTATAAGTACTTCACAATTGAAACTAATAACAATGAATACCTCGAAAACGGTAAGCTCCACGAAAAAAATGTATATGACATAAATTGTGTATTTTAACAAGGCCTACATTTTCTGTGCAGTAAGTTTTTGTCTATCTCTTACGGTTTATTGGTTATGCCAAATTAAGCAAAATTCATCCAGAATAAACAGGTCTTTAGAAGCCATTCCCAGAAATTTCAAGATATACATTTTATTTGTCAGGTAAATATCTTTAATATATGATATTTTAATCAAAATCGTTAGAGCCATTTTTAAGAAAATCAAAATTTTCGAAAAAAGTTCCATGTAAAGGGTAGTTTGGGGTGGGGGGATTTTTCTCAAAATCTTCGTGTTGTGTCCCTGGAAGATACTGAACTTAAATACCAAGTTTGGTATTTTAGCTACTTTTCGTTTTTGAGTTATCGTGTTCACAGACACACGAACACACAGACACACACACAGACCTTTTTCTGGAAATGCTTTTTTTGGATTCAGGGGGTCCTAAAACATGTATTTCTGGTGAAATCTCGACACTGAATTTTTGGGTGGAATGCAATACTTCTCTATCCCTGTACATTGTACATATGGGGCTAGAGAAAGTAAAAATACAATGTTTTAAGGATGCTTCAGCTCATTTGCTCAGATGGGAGCTGGAATACCCTCACAGCATTGCATTTTTATTTTATTCATTTCTTTAGATTTGACTTCCCCAAAATATTTTGACCTTGTATTAATCCTAACCTTATGTTAAACCGTCAGGTAATATAGAGGAAATACTGCTGTTATTTCTCACAATCATTCAATGTGCCTTGTGCACTTCAAGTTGGGGGGGATAAAAAAAAAGGGGGTGGTGTCAAATACAGTGTGTGCTCAAAGTCTCACATTAAATTCAAACTGACATGAATGATATTAAGGTCCATATGTTCATTATTTATTTCTTTTTAAGTTTTTCCTTACATCTTCAGAATAAAAATAAGAATAACAGAATAAGTTACTCTGTGGTCTCTGCATAGATGAATGTGCTGCCAAGTCCCTTGTTCATTTTGAGCACCGATCTTTATTTTCAGGTCTAGTTTTCTGTATTTCCAAATGGTAGGTTCTGTCATTCTCAACTCTGCAGTGCTTTCTATTTTACTGCAGATTGTTCCACATTAGCACTAAGTTCATGGCAGGTTGATGGTCTTTCATTTTCAGAACATTGCAAACACTGCCTGAAGTAAAAGTTTTCTTTTCTTGTGCCAAAAAACACCTGTTTTATTGTTGTTGCCTTCTTAAAGTACAACAAAATCATCTAGTACATTTTAAATGAATTTTCCATTAT
Organism: Hymenopus coronatus; assembly: GCA_030762935.1. Taxonomy (NCBI): domain Eukaryota; kingdom Metazoa; phylum Arthropoda; class Insecta; order Mantodea; family Hymenopodidae; genus Hymenopus; species Hymenopus coronatus. Next base: position 168,082,571 of record CM060881.1, on the reverse strand, counting down.
TTTGACACTCATGGACAGAGGCCATAAAACATTCCACAGTTGTGTTATTGCTTGTTTGCTTCAAACAATCTGCAGTTCACACAATTCTTAGCATTAAGAGTGGAAGTTGAAAACAACTGATAGTTGAGAATAGCAAGAAATAACAGGACAATATGTACCAACCTCAGCAACAAATACAGTGAGTACTAACATCAATTTTAATTTAATGCACCCTGTACATCTCTTCAAGAGAAAAATAATTAACACTAATATACTCTTAGAAGTTGGTGCTATTTCTGTTTTGTATAAATCTTGGTTAATACTCTATGGAAGTTACCTTGCTTCCAATTATAACAGTTTTATGTACTTAAATATTAAAATGAAGGTGCAAAGTTATTGATTTATTTTTAAATTTATTGATGCCTCTATTAACATAATAATATCAAGTAAAAACTTAATAGACAGTTTTTTATCCAAATGTTCTTCTTTTATCCTTTTCGTTTTTATTATTATTATTTTTAATTTTCTTTCTGCCCCCGAGGGGTGTAGATACAGCCCAAAAATAAAATTGCGTCTAACTTCTTTACTTTTAAATTTAGAATAAAATGTATTTTTATGATGAAAAGACAACAAATAAGGCTGCAAATTTCACTAAAAAGAGTAGTAAATAAATGCTTAAAAATCTACTTTCTAAATATTTTACTAAATTATCCACTACATAATTATTTATTTCCTTAAGGGCTATAAATGTTAGCCTTTTGTGCAAAATTTGACACAGAGAATTTAGAATTTTTTGGGCTTATATTGATACCCCCAAATCATCATCATCTTGATCTTCTTCTTCTTCAATTGATTACCTTCCTTTTTGTAGCACTTACACATCCAAGAACAAGTCAATGCTTAGTGTCAGTAGCCTGTTAAGCTTCAAGCAAACTCTGTATCACAGCATATCCAGGAAGGATAATCAGTGCAATGCTGAACATGGTGGTGAAGGAGAAATTAAAATATAACGATGAAAGATACAATGGAAAATTTGCAGAACAATTATCCAACCCAGCATTTGCCTGGCAACCACAGAAAAATACAAAAAAATCTCTGGTCGGTTTGTCTGCCCTTGGTGTTTGAATCCAGGACCCCCCATATGAGTTGTAAACATTATAGCAGTTCCCTCTAACTTTGTCCTGGATTTCCTTTAACTACACAAATTACTTTAAAATTCGAAGGCTTTCACGGCTGGTGTTAGAATCACTTATAGAAAACAAAACCGGGCTTGTAGGCCGTGGTCCACTGGGCTTCTACCCTCGTTCCCCAGATGTTTCGCCTGCGTCTGAGGCAGGTGAAACATCTGGGGAACAAGGGGAGAAGCCCAGTGGACCACAGCCTACAAGCCCGGTTTTGTTTTCTACACAAATTACTGTTTATCTTTGAACATATTATCCATTTTCTTCTTTTTTTTTTTATCTTAAACTAATTTCACTACTATTGCTTAGGTTTTACATGTACTTCTCTAAATAAAACAAACAAAAAAAAAAAACTGCTAAGATTCTTCGTCTCAGAAAATGCATATCTTGCATCAGTGGAGATAAAACTATAATCAAATTAAATATTGAAAAATGTTACTCCAATTATATTTATTTAATTTTGCACTCATTCATTAACATTATAAGGAACTAAGGGTTATGACAAAAAGAGTCAAAAAGAAACCAAAAACATTTATACAACATTTTAACATAATCCAAAATAAAGTGTCATATTAACAAAGTAAATATAATACTGTATACATATAAGTGATGTTAAACAAAACAGATGAAGAGTTACACAATTATAGTTTAACTATAACTATGGAAAAGATGGGGAGCCTACTCTAAATTTTGCTTTCTCAACTGCTTCAACCTACTCTATCGTAACACACACAAGTTACAGCTAACACACATTATGCCACTCAGGTACCCACAAATGAGATCAATCAAGTTTACTCTCTTTCCAACAAAGGTAATAACATAAAAAACAGGTAGAACAAACATTTATTAAGGACACTCCAAAGAGTGGTATACATAAAAATTAACAGAGAGAGCATTTCTGAACTGTATATACCTTACAATTGTGAACTTTTCATTATTCTGCAATGATAAATTTCAACTCGCTGTGAACTGAACAACTGTTGCAAGACCTCTCCACTTCAAATGGAAATTGAACATACAATACTAATTATAAACTACTACTTTGAGTTCAAATGTACTTAAAATGACTGTATGAATCACATAAACCAATAACATTTTCCATGATGTTGTGGGTCATGGTACAGTTAATAAAAAGTCATTGGATATTTTGCCAGGTGGGTTTCCAAAAGCTTAATTACACCCTATAAGCCTGGAAACTACATTTTTCCAGATTAATGCCAGCCTAAGAGTGTAAATGATTCATATTTTCATTTCAGGAGAAGAATACTACATAACAGATAAAGGTTGTCTATTAAGTAGGTAGGTGGAAAAATTCTTAGCTTTAAAATAGCAACAGCACATTAGAAATTCAATGTCTTTTACTGATGGAACACATTCCATAGATCATTACTTTTAGTTGAATTTTCAATTCAGTGAAAATGTATGGAGTAGAAGAGAAAGTTTCAAAAAAGTTTCTTTTACATGATTTCAATAAAGTGTCTCTAGGACAGCATGTCCAAATTGAACCATTAGAGGGGAAGATGAAGTGACTCATTCCACTCAGTGTGAAGCATTGGCACATTCTGCTATGTGATATAATGGAATGTTTGTCAGTACAACACATTCCTCATTTGCATCAAGTGCTGTCAAGAAACAAAAATGAATGGGTGGTGCTTCCCACTTGAGAAAAGTTGGTTGGCTGGTATCTAATGGCAGTGAAGCCATTTGCTCTCTTGCATTCCAGTATTTTGATGTTATATTATCGTGTTGACTAAAGGTTGGGCAGTGGAGTAGATGGTTTTCATCCATATTTTCTTTAAGTGTACAGAAAGGACATAGAGGAGATCTCACTATACTAATCCTGAATGTTTACCGAGTCTAAAAGTTGCCTCAGAGGATTTTCTTGATAGTGTAGTGATTCTGGTTCTGTTATTACATATATTTTCCCATGGTTTTCCTTTTGTTTGTAATACATTATCTTCTTTAATATTTATTTTATATGTTGATTTAATGATTCTTTTGATAGACTGCTAACTTATTAGATCAGATGAATTTGATTTAATTTTAATACCTTTCCTGGCTAGAAAGTCAGCTGTTTCATTACTCTGTATTCCGCAATGTGCTGGTATCCATTGAAGTATTGATCTTTTATTTAAATTTATTAGTTGTTTTATGATTTTGCAGCATTCTGCAATATTTAGGTTATTAAGTGTTACATCAGATGTTACGGATATTATAGCTGCTTTAGAGTCAGATAATAATACAACTTTTTCAAAATCTCTCCATCAAAATTTGTGGTATTTAAACTTAATCTTTTGTAGAAAGAGAAGAGAGGGCATATTCCACCTGCGCCAGTACCACTGTTATTTGTTACTACATGAGAAAAGTATAAGTATTAGAAAATTTAAACCAGTAACAAGGAAATCTTGAAAATGGTTAACTCCAGAAAAAACTGAACTGGACATGTAGTGTGTTGCTTTAAATAAGATCCACATTTTTTGAACAGTAACATTTTGTCTATCTTATATGGTTTACCCGTTATGCAACAGTCATCCACAATGAAGAGGGCTTCAGAAGCTATTCCCAGAAAATTCAGTATCTACGTGTTATTTGTGTTGAAAATATCTTAAACATATAATATTTTAATCAAAATTGTTAAGAGCCATTTTTGAGAAGTTTTCATATAAAGAGTTTTGGGATGGAGGGATTTTCTTGAAAGATGCAGAACTTAAATACCTAAGACTTTTTGTTTCTGAATTATGCGGTTCACCCACCCATCCACCAATGTACACCTATATGACAGCATGTGTAATCCTCCAGTACTTCCCTTCCTTGAGAGGGGGAAATTGACATTCTGACATCAGTACCTCACTGAAGTTACCTGTTGCACATGCCTGCTCTAGATAATATTTTGGTTGGTTGGTTGGCAGTGAAGCCATTCGCTCTCTTACATTCCAGTATTTTGATGTCATATTATCATATTGACTAAAGTTTGGGCAGCGCAGTTGATAGTTTCCATCCATATCTTCTTTAAGTGTACAGAAAGGACACAGAGGAGATCTCACTATACCAATCCTGAATAAATGTTTGAGACAGTCATGGCCTGTTAGGAGTCTAAAAGTTGCTACAGAGGATTTTCTTGGTAGTGTAGTGATTCTGGTCATGTTAATACATAAATTTTCCCATGGTTTTCCTTTTGTTTGTAATACATTATCTTCTTTAATTTTGTTTAGAAAATATTTATGAATTGATCATTATGCACGACTGAGTTTAACATGTTACTTTTTGCAAAATGCTACAAGTAATGTTACATACCAGTTATTCATTTATTCATGAAAGAAGCTAAAAACAGGGATACATTTTAAAATTTACTTTAAATGAGTTGTTTCTAGTTCTTACTCATTTAAAGTAAATCAATAATTGAGTTGTTTTTTTTAACCATTGTCTTGTTTTACCCAGCCTTTGCTTTATGGGGCACAATTTGCTGACCAGAGCATTAGGTTTTGTTATACCAATTCTTTTTTAAACATTTGGTCAATCAGTTTTTACAGCTTTTGCCAAACAAATTAAAGAACAGAAGAATCATTTGTTTTACACTGGCAACACATACATGATTCATAATAATATTCAAGCACTTGTATCTGTTTATTGACTGGGCATATCAAAGAAATGGATTTAGCCCTGTTCAGTCATGTGGGGATAGCGTGCTGGGCTCACATTTAAGAAGTCGCAAGTTTGAATCTCGCTTAGGGTGAGCTACCCTGATAAGGTTTTTTCAGGGTTTTCCATTGTCCTGATAAGATAAATAACTTAAGCCCCATAGACCCTGAAATCATTTGAGCATCATTCACTGATTTCATTCATCATCCAATAGGAGTATGACCAATCAGGTTAAAGCAACGTTTGAATTTAATTTCAAATTTGTTTTGTATAAGTGCAAATTTTGAGAGATTTTCTCCATTAACTGTATATTTTGCATGTACTTAACCAATTTTTTATAATTTAGAATCTCCCTTTTTTTTTATAGAAATTGTAATGTTCTGCTCATCACTTTCAAAATTGAGATATAAAATATTTATCAATATTTCCAGAATTTAAAATTGCCAGCAATAATTTACATAAAAATCTGGATATATTAAAAATTTAATTACTTATTGGATGAGAATTCCTTAAATATTAAAATAAAATAAATTAAGAACCATCTACAAATACAGAACTTTACAATATGTCTGAGAGAAAACATTTCACATTTAAAACTTTTAAAGCACTAACATATAACCTCATGAAAGAATTAAAAAAATATATTGTTAAAGTCTGAAGAAGCACAGAATATAAATATTTCAACATCTTTTGATTTTAGGTTGTCAAGTTTACTAAATCACAGCTATTCTGACAACTCTAATGCACTAAAGCTAGATCAAGAAATCTTCTCAACCATACATTTAATTCGAAAATATATTTATGCTTTTCTGCTCATTTGTGTACATTCCATTTCCTTCATTCTGCTTATTTCTTTTTCACTTCATATAACACTTGAACCAAAAGTATGAGCTATGGGATGCTGGCTCGAGGGAGAATACATTTGCAATTAAAAGCTAAAAGAAACAAATTATTTCTAAACATCTTTTGGCAGTATTTTACTTTTGGTTATAAAAATACAATCCATTATTTTACAAAATTCTCTTTGAAAAAGTTAATGTTTGCTTTATTCATCTCAATTTTATATTTTCTCAACAAGGAATATAGTATTTCCTTGCATCAGTTGTTCAGAAATTGTAATCACTTGAAATGATAGATATTGACATCTTTATACAGTTAAGATGAATATGCTGTTAAATTTTATGTTCATTTATTTTTCTTCTGTAAAAAATAAAACAATCAAAAACATATGGTAAAAAATTTGCGAGACATTCATTTTCCAGGGACATGTACAACTGTTTCTAAAAGATAAACCAGAAGCTCGAGGAGGTGAAAATATTTCCTATAATACAATAATGACTTCAACAATTATTTTTCTTAGTTTCCTCCTACCAGAGTTGTATGCATGCACTTGTAGATCAAATGTTTCATATATTAAATGCTTTAACTGTTAGTAAAATATGAACTGCAATTGCAACTGATGAAGAAATATGTTTATATACATTTTTCATCTAAATGCTACTAAAAGTTTAAACATGTCAGTCTTACAAGCTTCATACAAAGCTTTGAAAATATTACATTATCTTCTTTTGCAGTGGATAAAACTGTTATTGTACTTTAATAAAATACATCTCCAAATATGTCACATTGAAAATTAAAATATACACTAGCTCTCTGCCCAAATGCTGTGATCTGGATAGTAATGTCATAAAATTCTCTTTCCCCAAGAAAAAGAAAATTTAGTGAATTATTACTTGAATTGTAACAAACATTTTTAACAAGGAATTCATTTTATCCATATCTGCTTTACTGCCCTATCTCAAAAAGAGAATAAGACAGTATGACGGCTGAATTTGAATCAAGCAGACTTTCTAGGTAACTAATTCAAAGCCACCAATATGTATGCAGTATGTATCACTAGTTAATTTAAAATTCTAACAACATGGCTGCATCCCAAATCTAAGAAACATCTTCAATGGAGTGCATATTAATGAGGCTGTAAGTTTCCTTATAGCACGATTCTGGTTTCGGAAACATTGCAAATTTTGTTTCATTAAGATGTTAATAATAATGGCTCATTATTTAACCATGTTTAATATGCTGCTGGCCTATTGAAGTACAAATGAATACAGACACTCTGTTCAACATGATCAGACAATTTTAAAACTCCATTCATTTCTAAAGATATATACTTTACTGTCATTTTGTCTCAGACCAAAAAATCTAACTGCAAAACAAGCAAACATCATGGAAATCAGTCTAGAAAGTAATTTAAGTGATTTTCATCTCTCAGGACATTTAGCTTATTGATGAATTATTTACACTATTCAGTGGGAGTTTAGGGATCATAGAAAATTCAGGAAATAGAGACAACTTCATTTAGAAATGACGTGGTAATGCATTACCATATAGGTTGCAACAATATGTGCAAAGATTTTCCCAGAGCATGCATTCTTTAATAACCAACAGGAAGATGGGATTTATGACAGCCTAAAAGGAGATGGAGACAGCAGTTCACATAATATTTGGCCATGTAATGGTTTAAACACTGATCCTTGCATTGGAAGAATTTTATGAAGCCACTGACAGACTGTAATACGAGGGTGATTCAAATATAAACGGTAATTGTTACATATCACGGAGCAAGAAGTTCAGAGCGGGGCGGTGGAGTGGGGGGTTGAAGATCCATGTGTTAGGGAGGGGGAACTAGCTTTGTTAGCCACTTCGCTAGGTTCTGGCATCAGTACAGCCATGAGTGAGCAAGAAGTCCCTTTGTCTGTTGCACAACGCATTATCAAAGTTTTTAACCAAGGAAGGGGTTAAACCTTGGGAGATTTTAACTCGTTTAAGGGCATATTTTGGGGTCACTACACTGCCGCAGAATCGAGTGTTTACTTGGGGCAGACAATTTAAGGGCTGCTGAGAATTTGTGGAAAACGAAGGTCATGCTCGACGCCCAAGGTCAAGTCTCACAGATGACAACATCTGTGCCATTCGAGAGCATATTGAAGGTGATTGCCGCTCCACTGCCAAAGAAATCTCATCAGAAGCTTACTATTGCCAATTGTTAAGGTCTGTAAAAGCTGCCTACTGAAGCAAAAGACGTTGTATGCCCATCAGAGATGCCATCCTTCTCCAAGACAACGCTACGCCTCACACAGCCAATTTGACAATGGACACAATGGCGGACATGCACTGAGAAACCCTTGTACACCCTCCTATAGTCCAGGCTTGTCACCCCAGACTATTTTTTGTTTGCACCCATGAAAGAATCACTTGGAGGGAAACATTTTGAAAACGATGAGGATGTCAAGAGGCATGTGCACAATTGGTTGGCGACACGCCCTCAAATTTTTTTTGAAGAAGGAATGTTCAAGCTTCCAAAACGTTGGCAAAAATGTGTAGAGTGTGAAGGAGGGTATGTTGAGAAATGTTGATGAAATCACTTGTGTATGTATTTAATCAATAAACACTTTTAAGAAAATTGCTGTTTATATTTGTTATCACCCGCATATCTATTGTAATGAAATGATTAACAGAATGATACTTCACAGTGATGAATTTTGCCTTTATTGTAATTTAAGAATGATCATTCCAGCAAGACATCCGCATGTCAATACTTGCAAATCTTGTGTTGCATTTATAAAATGTACAATGCTGAAAGCAAGGTGATACAACTCAGCTGAAACAAACATGGTGGAACACATAGATGATGAAATAATAATAATAATAATAAAAAAAAAAAAAGAACAGTTGGGAAATCATAAATGATATCAAACAACTTTGAATATTTAATCAACTTGAGTCACTAACTAATAAAACAGGATGCAACATTCAAGTTGGTACAATAAAAAAGACACTTAAAATGTGGCATTTCCTTTCCAAATTTAAGGTTTTTGTGGATACATTAAGCATTTTTATTTCTGAACTTTTATATAAATTCTAATGCTTTTTTTACACCACAACACATGAGACAGATTGAGGATTGCTGCTTGACACAAATATCTGAAGAGCCTTGTATGTAACAGAGATATGGTATATACATGGAGCAGCATAACTTGCCTCACAAAACTTAATCGTGTTTAGTATATATCATTACAAATAAATGGTCAGGTCTGTACTTGCTTAATACTCCAATGTGGACGACTATCAGGCATTTTGCCATTTACTAGAGCCACAAAATAGCTTTAGAAATTCTCTTTGTATAAATTATTTTCAACTGTACACACTCAATTTTAAGCACTACTATCCAGACGTCATATATCAAAATAAAAACATAGCAAGACAGAGAAAGAGGAAAAAAAAAAGAAAAAGAAAAGAGCACCTCCCTGGAACAATGAACCCGTGACATATAAAGAGAAAGTCTTGGTGTATAACATGATTATTGTGCAAGAATATAAAACAATATTCCATCACTTATTGCACTTATTTGAAGGAGTTTATTTGCACAAATCTTTCTCATCTTCAACTTGCCACCAGAGGGTTTTTAAGAATAGGTTTGCTATACTTCACACAAGAGTCAACAAACTGTCTTTCAAGACCATAAAAATTGTCAAAATTTGAGCGAAATTAAGTATTATGCACATAAGGAGAACATTCCTTGTATAACAGGCACTCTTTGTACTTGACTCCATGGGTGGCAACATCATCCAAGTACTTCATTCTGATTTTTTAATTTCACAATACCAAGGTGTATCTCAAGAGGTTTCAGAGTTTAAACATTAAAAACTCTTGATGTTTCATATGTGGAAAATATTGAATAGACCAATAAGGTCAAATTCAAAAGCAAAATCAATGTTTGACTGCATAACTCTAATATTCCAGCCTAATTCTTGTAAGTAATTCCTTCCTAGTGCATTAAAAATAAAATATATTTTATTTAATTACTACCAAAGTCTACTTCCTGCATCTTTTACAAATGCATAATGACTCAAAGAATTGGACATCATAGCATGAAATTGAAAGTATCTTTGTGAGTCAGGATTGTATCAAGTTATTTTTACATTCTCTACCCTTTGTCTAAGAAAGACAAAATATTGCAACAAATCAAAACACCTGCACCACAATTTCATCTCAGAATAAGGCAAGGGAAAAAATATTGCAATAAATTAAAATACCTGCATCACAATTTCACCACAAAAATTTTGAGGACTGCCTGACTAAATTATACAAAAGAAAGAAAGTATATTTTGAGAAAAGGGAAGTTTTACACACACACACATATATATATATATAAAAACTGGTTGGTCCTATCAGATGAATGAAATTAGTGAAATATTGCTCAAATGATTTCAGGATCCATGGAGCTTAAAATTATTAGACATTCATCTTCTCTGGGTAATATAATGCCTTATCTGGGTAACTCACCCTCAGCGAGATTAGGAACTTGCGGATGTTTCAAATGTAAGGCAGACATACTACCCCCCCACACTCCAGAGATGGGCTAAGCATATTTTGAGATTTTGAGGGCATGTGAAGAGGGAATGGGACAGAACTGCATTGTCCGGAAAAAAAATATATCAACTTTTAACTAAGGTCTTGCATCCTCTAAGCATCCAAGACGAAGATATTCTGGATATTTATAAAAAGCTCTAGTTATACAGCTTTTTCTATAAGTTACTTTATTGCAATTAAAACATCATGAATTTGAAATACCTAATGCTATGATAAATAAAATTAGCTAATTGCTCCAATATGCTGTGTTCAGCTCAAATTTGCACAATACATAGAGTTATGATAAAAATATACCTGGTAGCATAAACCCTAACAACTGCATTTGAATATCCTTTGTTTATAATGACTGCATTGGTACTGCACCAAAAAACTAGAGTAAATTAAATTTGCCTAACTTTATAAACATAAATTCAACACATATTTTACTTTCTCTACAAGCACTTTGTACATAGTGTATAGAGAAGGTATTGTATTCCACCCAAAAATTCAATACTGAGATTTCACCGGAAATACGTGTTTTGAGTCCCCCTCAATCCAAAAAAAAGCATTTTTAGAAAAATTTCTCAATATGTACCTGTCTGTCTCGTACGTGTGTGTGTGTGTGTGGTGTCTGTTAAATACCATACTTGGTATTTAAGTTTGGCATCTTCCAAGGATGCGACATGATTTTCCAGAAAATCACCCCCAACCTCCCTTTACATGGAAAAAATTTCGAACATTTTTATTTTCTCAAAAATGGCTCTAACGATTTTATATTCCAGATATTTACATGACAAATAAAATGTATATCTTCAATTTTCTGGGAATAGCTTCTGAAGACATGTTCATTCTGAACGAATTTTCCTGAACTTTACATAACTGGTAAACTGTAAGAGATAGAGAGAAACTTACTGAACAAAAAATGTAAAGCATGTTAAAGCACACAATTTATGTCATATATATATATATATATATATATATATTTCTTTTTTTTTTGTGGAATTGACTATTTCTGAGATCCTAGTTATTTGTTTTGGATTTTAAACAGTTAAGCTTTTAAAACATTAATGGGAATGCACAGTGAAGTAACTAATCAAATAGGAGTAAAAACATAGATTACACTTTTGCAAAAGCCACCGAAACATGTCTGAAGTAAGTTACTTTATTTCAAGAGTGAAGTTTGAGTGTAATCTATGTTTTTACTCCTATTTAGTTAAACTTTTCTCATACAGAAATTTGTAAACTTCTGGTCCTGCTTAGAAACAGATTGCAACCACATGCAACCAGCTTTTAAGAGATTTGACTATTGTTTTAGTCTAGTGTATTCCATTATTTTACTTCTACTTACAAGGAAGCAGGTAATTAAGAACATTTCTGCTAATGTTTATCTTGATTATCAAAGTATATAGAAGAACATGCTTTTTAACAGTAAATTGCTACAGCGATGTAGAGAAATTACGTTTACCTGTATATATGTTCACCACACAATATCTTGCTACCTCTGAACTTGCCACAGTCTCTTGTTTTTACTTTCTCTACCATGTACATACATGAATAGGTCAAGCATCTATGTGGAGCCAAAGCTCACTCTAAAACTGTGTGTTTGTGTGTGTACTGCATAGTTCAAAAATGAAAATACCATTGAATACCAAACTTAGTATTTAGGTTTGGTATCTTCCAAGGATGCAACACAAAGATTTTCAAGTAAATCCCCCAACCCAAACTACCCTTTACGTGGAAAAATTTTCGAAAATTTTGATTTTCTGAAAATTTGCTCTAAGGATTTTGATTAAAATTCCATAGATTAAAGATATTTACATCCCCCCAAAAAATGTATATCTTGAATTTTCTGGGAAGAGCCTCTGAAGACCTCTTCATTCTGAATGAATTTTGCCGAATTTTTACTTAACTGCTAAACCTTAAGAGATAGACAAAAACTTACTGCACAAAAAATGTAGATCTCGTCAAAACACACAACGTATGTCCTTTACATTTTTGTTGTGGAGGTAACCGTTTCCGAGATATTCCTTATTATTGGTTTCAATTGTAAAATACTCAACACTTTTCTCAGATAGGAAGTGTCCATTTTTCTTTTGTTCTACTCCTGGCCGAGCAAAGAAGTGATTTGTAATGACAATTGCATGACGACAGCTTTCAAAACATTTGACTATCACTTTACCATAGCGCATTCCTTTAGTTCCCTTCTACTTATAAGGCACTAAGTAATAAGAATGTTCTGCTAATGTTTATCTCGATTAGCATTGTGTAGAAAGAAGAATAATATTTTGTAGGAAGTTTGTTTGTACAGCAGCTGAGCAAGTCATGTGAGTGTAACACATCAGATTTTTAATTTATTATCCAGAAATATCCAGCCTTTCACCTGTGGTATTTTCTGAGTACATCATTGCAATGTTTCTCTTGACCACTCAGCAAGGAATTTGCATCTTCAGACATCAGCAGTCTCTGCTAGAAATCCTGTCCTGTTGGCTGTAATTTATAAACAGTATTCATGCAGTTGGAATTAGCAATTGCTGATAGCTGTTTTGAAGATATTCTACTGGATCTGTTGTGCAGCATTTCAACTTCCATACAATAGGCACAGGTTCTCATTATGTGATCTTTAATCAGCAGAAAACCTTTCACTTAGTTGGACTGCAGGTACAAAGGCATCATGCCATGTCTATCAATACTTATGTCATCAAAATTGGTATGAATGTTGATCTGTAGTTCCCATAGCATTCCAAAGCACACTTTCCACAATCATTTTGGCCTCCTAATCCTATGCTATTTGGTAAAGTAAATCATTGCTGCCAGCAAAAGAAAAAGCAGGTCTCTTAGCCCCAATCCTCAGCACAGATATGGCAATGACAGCATAAACTCTCAACATCTAATCTTAGCATAAACCAGTAGAATGACTGAAGTTCCAAGACAAGCTGATTTCTCAGGACTTTCATTTTCTAATCAAGGGAACCTTGAAGCACAAAAATGCTCATTGTAGATACAATTTGTAAACATTGTTCTTGATATAATGTTCCAATGGCTGATTTCTTCTTAGGTTTGTTTCATACTGGGACACTGGTGACAGTCACTGATAGAGATACATTAGTTTGAATTGGACACTACACTGCCTCACCGAGTCACTGTGACAGTCACTGATAGAGATACATTCATTTGAATTGGAGCATTTACACCGGGACACTGAGACGCAGCAGTGTCTCACCCTCGTCACATGTGTCGGACAGAGTCACTGGACATACATTAGTTTAAATTGGAGTGTTCACACTGGGACACAGTGTTACAGATTTGCCAACAGAGAGTCATTTCTGAGCACAGCTAAATATTCATTTTACATTATACTGCACACATTGTAACCACGAGTTTAGATTTAATACGAAACATTTTATAAGAAGTAGAAAGTCGTCCTGCTATTTAGGACATTAAAAGTGATGACTATAGCAACAAAGTGGTGAAAACAAATGCATGGAACGAAATTATAAACAAGTTTGCCTGATTTCATTGAGAAGAGCAGAATGAAAAAAACAAAATTAGTAAGTTGTATAATATTTTTTCACTTTAATACCATATTTTTTTATCATAAGACTAGCGAAATTTAGTTTCTACCCTGTACGAGGCTAGGAGGTAATAACCTTCAAAGATATTTGCACCTTTCACTCCCTTTATTTTGTGTTACGAATAGCAAGTGTACCTTTATGCAGTCTAAATGCAAAAAGAATGGACAAAATGGATGATTAAAGGACGTTAAGCTACAAAAAAAAAGGAAAAAGATAAAGAAATGAAATGAAAAAATGAATGAGCATGGAAACCATGAACTCACCCTTACATGACAAATGAAGAGAGAATTTAAAAAATACTTTTAATTCAAAATTTGCATAACAAAATTAAGTGTTGTCTTATTGTCATGATAAGTTGCTCTGCCTTATGGTCCAAAAAATACAGTCCATTTCACTAACTAATCAATTGGCAATAGCTGCAGTGTCAGACACCAGTGATCTAGGAGTGTTCACCAGTCACCAGTGTAAAATGAGCCTTAATTCTTGAACTTGCATCATTTCAGCAACTACAGGCACAGTCAAAATCATTAAGAAAATTATGGCATGGTCCTTCTCTTCCACCTTGATGGCCAGGGACTTCTGCATAAGTCAGCACCAGAATATTTCATACTTGTCAACATTCCAATATTAAATAGCATTCTTGAGATCTCTGGATTTAATGGAACCTTTCAAACCATGGCCGCCACTGTCTCAGCAATCAACAAAACATGCTGATTCAACATGATGAAATCAATGTGTCAGTGTTTAACAAGTGTCTCAACTGAATAACAAGTCTTGCATATCACATTGATTCAATTTGTCCCGGATAAACAATTTTTTTTCAATGACAATGATTTTGATTAAAATACTATATATTAAAGGTATCTATATGGCAAATAAAATGCATATCTTGAATTTTCTGGTAAAAGCCTCTGAAGATCTCTTTACTCTGAATGAATTTTGCATAACTTGTAAACTGTAAGAGATAGACAAAAACTTACTACACAAAAAATGTAGATCACCTTAAGACACATAATTTGTCACATACTTTTTTTTTTTTTTTTTTGTAATTGACGATTTCTGAGATATTCTTTGTTATTTGTTTCAGATTCAAAATACTTAAAATTGTTCTCATATGGAAAGTTGTTAACTCTTGGCCCTGTATAGAAATAGATTTTAACCACATGGCAACCAGATTTCAAAAGATTTTACTATCGTTTTAGCCTAGTGTATTCCCTTACTTTCCTTCTGCTTACAAGGAAGCAGTTGATTAAGACAATTTCTGCTAATGTTTATCTCGATTATCATAAAATAAATGGAAGAATAGGCTTTTTATTAGTAATTTGTTACAGCAATGTAGAGAAAGTCATGTGAATGTAACACATCAGATTTGTTTACATTATAAACATGTTTATAAATAAATATTCTCACAAACAATTGTTTTTAAAATTTTGAAAATTTCTTCTTGTTACCAATAAGAATATATTTATTATGTACAAAGCAACTTGACTTTCTGAAAGTTTATTGTACCACCTAATATTTATTAACAAAGTAAAGCAAAACATTGATAAAATGTAATATGGTATGAAAGCAAACATTACCAATATTGATTCCCTGTGGTTCTGGCATCACTAGCGATGGATCCCTTTGGATACAATAGAAATCACTTCATTTTATTAATTTCATGTAAGAAGTTAAGTTTTCTCTTAGAGTTCTAATTGCTGTATTACTACAAATTAGCTCAGGAATATTTCTTTAATTTCTAAGTGGAGCAAAACAGAAAAATCTTGGTTCTTCCTAAATTAAGGAAAAGGTTGTTAATTGCTGTCGTAAGACTATTTCTACATTGTTATCAAAAAAATAAATAAAATCTTACATTTGTTGAAGGAATTTTGGGATTAAAGGCAATCCCTGACACACACAATTGTTCCTGGTGCATTTCAAATTCAAGAGATGTGCATGTTGTGGTGCTTTGTTTTGTGTTCATGTTACTTTTAATATTTTACAAACAGCATAATTTTGTGAATAAGAATATACTTCCCTGTATAGTGCATAGAGCTGCAATGTGAAAAGTAAAACACAGGGAAAACCATTTTCATAATTTTCCAAAAGATATACTAGGGTCGGCTGATAAGTCCCGACCCTCTCAATGAAAATAGTATTTAAAAAAAAATTTTTTTTGCTTTATTTCTCAACATAATCTCCACAAAGGCTAATACATTTGTCGTATCTGTGTTCTAATTTAATTAAACCATCTCTGCAGTGCAATTTATCAAGGTCCTCAAAATAGCTGTTTACTGCATCAATGATCTCCTCATTGCTGTGATATCTTCGTCCTCCAAGACATCACTGGGTGCTAGATCTGGTGAACAGGGTGGATGTTTAAGCAATTTTCAAACTTTAATTTGCTCATTTTTCACATTGCAATGACTGAATGATGTGCTGGAGCATTGTCATGATGAAACAAGATTATTTTTTTTTTGCCCAATTAGATCTTTGTCTTTTCACCTCATCTTAACAAACGTTGCAATAAGATTGCATAGTAGTCACCTTTTCCAAGTAATCAATAAAAAAAATTCCCTGTGCATCCCAGAAAATATTTGCTGACATGCATGCATATGTTAGCTGACAAAATTGACTTTGCATTTTTTGGAGTTGGTTCACCTAGTGCAATCCACTGTTTTGACTGTGATTTACTTTCTGGAGTGTATATCCAAGTTTCATCCAAGGTAATAAGCTGTCTCAAAAATTCACTGGGATTTTTACAGTAGAGCTCCACTTACTTAATAGAAACAGTTTTTCTTTGCAACTTTTGATCAGGTGTCAACAAATGTGGCATCCATCTTGTTCAGACCTTGTGAAAGCCCAAAACATTACTTAAAATATTATCTGCAGCCTATGCTATCTCAACTAACTTTAATCTGCGGTCTTCCAGTACTAAACAATGAATTTTTTTCAATGATCTCTGGAGTTGTCACTTCTACACAGCATCCAGAACGAGGCTCATCACTAGTGCTCATACATCCCATTTCAAACTCTGCAACCCACCTTTTAGTCATTGAATATGAAGGGGCATAGCCTTTCAATGTACTGTCCATTTCCTCCTTGATTTGTTTAGGCATTAAGCCTTTCAAATGGAAGTATTTAATCACTGCTCGTTTTTCCAAATCCTCCATTTTCGTGAAAACTCTAAAGTTGTCTTGTTTAAAATGCTGTCATTCGAAAACTATTGACCTGTAACTATGGATACAAGCTAGTGTAGAGTTAAATTACAAGATGCTACCATCTATCTGGCTTAGTGCGCCAAATCTTGTGAGGTCTGGGACTTATCAGCCGACCCTTGTACGTTACAGTGGAATTTTGCAAAAGAAAAGTTTTTGCTCATTAAGAAGGAAAAAAGAACTGGGAGGTCTGTATACTTGATAGGATTTTCAGTTAAACATTTAGTTTAAATATTTAGTATACTCTGTGAAGGATTTAAATTACCACAAAATAATTAATTTTGAACTCCTTCAAAGACATAGTAGTCAGCAAGCTGACTTCTCACCCGGAGGTTCCAGGTTCGATTCCTGGCTCGGGTGGGGAATTTTTCTTTAACCAGAATTATTCCCTATCCCCTACAGAATCTGGAAGTATGAATGTGAGAGTGAATGTGTGTGGGTTTAGTAATAAAAATTAATTAACCTAACGTTCTAAACCTACTAGTTGTTTAACAAGTCAAAACCCCCAATCTAATCATTGAAATTAAAGGGGGCAATATGGGCAGTTGACCAAAGGAATTGATAATAGAAGCACATGGCTTCTGAAAGATGTTTTCCGAAATAAAAAGTAAGTGATGTAGTGTTACAAAATCGACTCAACTAATTTTCAACCGTATTTATAAGTTTATTTCATTTTGCATTGCTCAAGATAACATCAACATGCAAAGTCCTCTGGGAATTCAGTTTCTTACATGAGGCAGTCTGGAGCTCATACGTGCTGACAGCAAGTGGTCACAATAGGCATGATTCATTACCAAACCTGATGTGCAGCTAAGAAGTCAGGACGAAGCTACATATACAGAGTAGGGCTGTAAATTCCACTCTTGGCCTTTATATCACAGCGTGCGACAGCTACAGACACTCACCATATATAGGCCTGGTACAGCTGACCTGCATTAAATAATGTGTAGGGGTGGTGATTTTTCGCAAATGTGATATAACGTGAAATGTTCAAAAAGTTTTGTACATTCATTTTTCACGACCTCTAAATCACATTTTAATGTGTTTTGAAAATGTGATAAAAAGCAAAATTGACTCAAAATGCAAAGCTTATACTAAAATGTGATATAAATGCAAAATTTCCATTTTTTTAAATTTACCTACTTTCTTTCTTTCTTTCTTTTTTTCCCCAGAAATTGCATCTGACGAGTTTGTGCACCCTTGGAATATTTATGATTCTGACACACTTGTCCACCGTACTGATCTGGAATGCAGAACAAATTCCATCATCCCTCTTCTGTTTGTAAAATACACATCATAAATCTGAACTTGGCATAGAGAAATAAATTTCATAGTTATCAAAGTTAAATAAAAATCATATTTTCTTGTTAACAAATATTAAAGAAAGGCATATTCCATTCTTTTGTGATCTTGCTTACATTTTTATACTTACAATGTTAATGATCTACAGATTTGACATTTTTGGGTCATTCAAGAAAACAGATCTTTTCAGTACATGTTACATTAAATTTCAGATGCATTCATTTTGTTGCAGAAAAAATATGGTAGCATTTGGAGAACTTATTATTGTAAATTGTATAATTTTAGATAGCTCTTTGTATAACTACCATTCATTTTGTACTACTTTCAAAAAATATGTAAAGAATTGAAAATATTCAAGAAGCAACTAAATACTTTGAAGCAGAATAATAAAATATGTGAGAATTGTGATGACTTATTACATTCTTGTAGCTTACTCATGATTCATAAAAACATATTTCACAGATATTCGTCTGCATTGTCACCACGTTGTGAACTCAACTGATTTGACGAGCTGCCTGTGAAACATTCTCATGAATTGAGAGTAAGTGAAGCTACACAAGTGTATAAAGTCACTGCCACCCTCACATATTTTAATGTTCTTTAATGTCATATAAAAAATTTCAATTTGAACATGTATCTTTTCATCTATAATTACAAACTTTGTAGGAGGCTTTCAAATAAGCAATAACCTATCAATATATTTTAATATTATTTTTCTAAGTGGTAAAATGCTTTAAAAATTCTTTGTAAAATTTAAATTTTGTACATATAGTGAAAGGTTTGCCTAAAATGCAACATTTAGGAAGCTTTCAGTATAAGCTTACCTTAATTTTTGGAGTAATTTAAACCAATTTTAAATGGATCTTAAAAGTTTCTTCTGTTGTGTATAAAAATTTCAGGCCGTATGTGCAGTGTTAGATTATTCATACAGATGAAGAATGTAGTGCACAGCAATGGTAAACAGTTATTCATCTATTTGAGGATACAATAAATAAGATGTTTAGAATTCTGATTTAAAATGCATACAACAGGTTTTTAATATTTGTCAAGAATACACAATTAAGTTTTTATGAATCCCTAGGAACTTGTAATGAGTAGATGAAGTCATGTGAATGATATACATACCTAAGATATATTCTTTTGTTTTTTGAGAATGTATTATATTAAGCAATACCACAGTTGAAGTATATGTGGCATTTTGAAGATGCTTTGGGAATAAAGGTTCTGCAACCTCAAAAATGCTGTCTGTGGAGTAATTACATTATTTATAAAATTAAACATTCACAATAACGAAATAAAAATCTGTGTGTTTTTAATATATTTGAATTTCTGCAAGAAAGAGGCTGGAATATATTTGATTGAACCACAAGAAACCCCGTGTATCAGAGTGGGTTTTCCGTTTTTAATTTTTAATATTTGATCTTCATGCCTCTTACTTTCACTTTTTGTAAGCGTGTTGTCAGCATAGATAAATCTGATCTCTCACTAAGTGAAGCATTTCTGATATCCTGAATACAAACTAAACATTTTAAGATCACCTTGATAACTCTTGAATGGCAGTCTAAAATTTAACAATACATTTATCCTTCTTTCATTAAGACTAGCACCTACAGATCTGTAAATTTTTTCTAAGTTAAATATGCAGTTACCATGAGCTTAGTATATTGATATACTTCTCTATTTTGTTAAACAGCACATGTAACTATTATCTGTAATACCTAACATGTTCCATATTCACAACCATGCTACAGTTAACATTAATTGCTGTACATAATACAGAACAACCAGCCACCAGCAACTATCTAGTATCACAAAGGCTATTTCTACCTGGTTACATAAATACTGCCTCTCAAATATAATACTCTATACACATCACTATGTATATGTATATATAGATATATATTATTCATTTATTTATTTATTGGGCACGGTCATGGACACAAAACCAATACTTAGCAACAATAACGACTATAACACATGGATGGTCCTTCATTTAATCCATAACACTGAGGACATTTTATCTACCAAATGTTTACGAAAACTGCACTGTAATTATCTTCAACAGCACAGCCACCTGACTGCTTATGTCATGGACTTCACTTGTTTACTTAGTAAACATGATACAAATCAAAAAATAAATACAGCAAACCTGTAAGTTTATACTTAAAAATTGGCACATATTTTGTCATGCGGATGGCAATATTTGTAGGCAAATTTTTAACAAGTCTGCAGATTATCTAGCATTTTCATTTTTTTTTTTTTTAAATTTTTTAATGGTAGTTATTTTCCCTGCAACTGCCCATCAAATGCTTTAGAGGGGATGTTTCAGAATCTATTTCAACATTTTAACATACATTTGGCACACTAATGTATGCAATATCAGGAACTAGAATTCCACTAACCTTAAATTGCATACAAGGTTCAATAAAGCAAAACAAAATAAAAATTAACAATTTGCTTATAATGATCTGTTTTAAAATCTTCAACAAAAACAATAAACAATAAACCTGTTGCTGTGGGAACTAATATCCAGCACTTAAAGCAATCATGAAATAAGGTAACAATATACTGTTTTCATATGCAACGAAAATAATCTGAGTTCTTTCTTTTTGTGTTTGCTGAAACTTCAAATATATTTAACAAAAAACATCCTGCTCACAATTGCGCTAAACAGCATATTTTATGCAACATTAATGCAATCAAGATGCCAAAGTTAATAGGACTTTTGAATTTTATAATTACTCTTTTTAACATGATATTTTTATCATGAGCACCTTAAGTACTGGTAACCACTCCATATTTACAATTCTCATGTTATCATATTCTTTGTGTCTATCTAATATTACACAATCAGAAATCAAATTATCAGAAAATTTAAGATTCTTGTGTTCACTCATAAAATATTAAGTTCAATCTTCCAGATTATAGCCACATTTTGCATTGACAAAATGCAAGATAAATTCTCCTAAAACAAAATTCCATTACAAAAGAGGTAGATTGTCTTGTTCTAAAACCTGCTGAGCAAAGACTTCTTCAGTTTTATAGCTTGTAAGACAAGCCATAAGCAGATCTTTAGTTTCAAAGTAAAACAACAACATGTTATACATTCTTATATTAAAGATGTAACAACTTATAAAATATTTAAATTCCTTAGGTTACTCCTATTTTAAACTTGCTTAAACATATAAGCAACCACCATTTTACAGCAGAATTCTGTCTTTGATTATGCATATAAGGATGATATAATATATAAAATTCATAGCTACTATAATGAAATAACTGCAGTAAACTTTTTGTGTTTTATATAACTTGGAACTCACAAATCAAACAAACTCCTCCCAAATTCAAGAATCTCTCAGATATATTACACTTTCAATATAAAAAGCTTATTATACTTCCAAAATTTGAGTGCTATGAAACCTTTGTAATGATCTTAAATGCAGTGAAATAACACACTTGGAATCAGATCAGTAATGTCCACTTATTTTAATTTGAAGGTAATCAGATACCTCATCAAAGTTCTACCAAGGCACATACAGGATGTTAAGAGTATGAGTGTATAGATTTCATGTGCTGGGAGATCCAAATATGTGCCCAATAACACTTTCATCTGTCTTGAAAGGTAACACAGATAACTGAACATTATTGAATACATTATCTGCACAGTCTGGCAACAGAGTAGGACTAAAGAACTAAATACTTTGTTTTGGTCTGCAGGCAGGCAATTTTTTGTTTTGTGCCTGAAATCTGGCCCACTGTGTTTTATACTGCCAGTAACAAGGGGTGGGATGGGGTGGTTTTCCTTCAAGCTATTCTCGTATTCACAAGAACTGAACTAAAACCTGCATAAGTGGCTATGCATAAGATTTAGCCTGATGATTAAAGATAAAGCAAATTCAAATGTGTATTATGGAGAATTAAATTAAAGCCTCATCTTTGCTAAACAGAAAATGTATTAATAATCAACAACTCCAGCATCAATAACATATATTCATTTACATAGATACTCAAAATGTGCTCTGTTAGACTCTATGCAGGTATTGCATCTTCCTAGCCAATTTTGCCCTACCTTTGTTAGAGCTTCTGCATTCTGCCCAATCTCTAGGTTTGTTTCAAACATATGTGTACCAAGATCATCCATGGTAGCAACCTCACCATGTTACACCTTAGTCTTCAAATGTCCCCAGAAATAATAATCTAAAGCTTTGGCATAAGCAAGAAGCATATCTAGATATTCTTAATTTATAAAGACTGCCACAGTTCCAAGTGCATTTAACACATCCAGAACCTGCTGTTGTGGAAGGTGTCAAGGCACTACATGACTATCAACATTCCTGACCTGCTTCTGTAGTTGCCAAGCGTATGATCATGACTTTATACTGGAATCCTATTCTTTAATATCATTTTATGGCTAAACAACTCATTTTAGCTATAAATGGTGAAAGCACACATAACTCATTAGCTTTATCTCGCTATTCTAATTGCAGAAGTATACAATAATTTACAATCAAATATTTGAACAATTTTATTTTTTTATTTATGCAACTATGCCCTATAAAGAAAAATGGTACGAGCACTTATGTTTCAGCTTAATGTCAGGAAGTTGCCATTGAAGTCTGAACACTGAATACTTTGTGTAGTAATATGCCACTTTTAAAACTAATATTTTGCATTAACAGGTTGCATCCACTAATACTGTTAAGTTTTCAGATTGTCTATGCATAAACAACAAATACTCTGGATAATTTGTTCTCTTTATTAATTTTTTTTCCCCTTTCTTTTAAACTGAAAACAAAGCTGGAACAGAGCATGGGGTTAACTTACCACCAAGAATTTAAAATGTTATGTTAATAATAATAATAATAATAATAATAATAATGATAATAACAATTAGTTCTATAAAGAAGAAGAGAAAATAATTATTATTTTGAACATAAAAACTAAAGGGACAATATACAAAACTATACTAGAGAGTAGAGTTTTCTATGGAACTAAAGTATGGATTTATAATAAGTTGAATGCACCAGAAATGGACTTTGAAGATCCTCAGGCAGAATATCCAGGAAAGACAAAGCACAGAAATGCTAATGGAAGAAGTGTAGTCACAATTAAAAGGAAACAAATTCAGTGTACGTAAAAAGGAAGATACACAAAATTGTACAAAAATGGCAAATTAAAAGGAGAGGAAAAGGATCACTCATAATACAAAATGTGCATTGTCTATGGAAAGAGTTGGTGCAATAAAAGAACTTGTGCAAGACAGAAATGAATGGCATAACATAATGCAAAAAATAGAGTAGTTCTGAACATTAATATCTAAGTTTGTGTACCTGTACATTTAAATTTATATTTTGATATTGCTCTGCTGGAGACAAATAGTTGTACTGAGGAAACTTCTCTCCCAATAATAATAATAATAATAATAATAATAATAATAATAATAATAATAATAATAATAACAACAACAACAATAATAATAAGATTAAAAGGATTAATTCATAAAGTTGATTGATATTGTTATTTTCAGCTCATTACTTCTAAGCATCTAGGACCACTGTGATTTCCATTTTCAACGTGAGGATGGGTCAACATTGTGTTTATAAATGATTCTTTTGTGTTATGATTTGCTATATATAAATTTCCATTATGGGCTATATACATTTAGGTAAAGCATTTATATTCTTTAAGTGATTTTCTATGTTCCTGCTTATGCTGCAAGACACATTTGTTATTTTGAGCAAAGTTTTAATTTATGTTATATTTTCTACAGACTCTTGTTTTTATTCATATTCAACAATTGCATATTTTATGTTTAATCTCCAAATAGACTGTTGAAACCTAAAGAAGAACACATTTAATGCTGAATAAATGAACAATTGATGCTTCATACTCAAATATAGTTTTAACAAATGCCACTTCTAATGAACATTTCAGTTCAATAAAAAAATGAATTCTCCTTTTATATCCCCATAAGCACCTATGTTCAATTACTTCAACAAAAATTTCAGTATAGCAAAAGTAAGAAACTTTCCTAAATGAATTTCTCACAAATTGAACACATTTTTAAACCACTTTCTTGATTTCCTGAACAACTGAATAGCTGCACATAACAAGGCTGTAACACTATTTTCAAAGTTCAATCTTATATGATAGAAGGTTGTTAATGATGCTATGGACAAGGCAGATATATTGAACGTGTTCTATTGCTGCCACTTATCTCAAGTACTATTAAGGGGACAAGGTAGACTGAACATATGGAAATTACACCTTAAGTGAGTTCAATTACCACTGCTCTTAAAGCATGCAATTTTTTTCCAGAAATTTGTATGAATTATTCTATAAATCATGACAATTATTTCAAGTGGTTGTTTGTATTAATAGCTTATGTGGTTGACTCTATAAAAAGTATTTCATTCAGCAGAAAAGTAACAACACAGTCTTAGAACATATGAATTTATGTACCCTTTTCTCTGATACTACTTGCAACACATAACCACACTTTTGCATGCTTGTTCTTAGTATAATCAGCTGTCTTCTGAACCTCAATTATTTAGCTATGATATAATTTCAGTAGAAATTAAAAAAGAAATATTCAAAAAAGTAAAAATGTGGAAATTTTACAACTTATATTTGAATTAATTAAAATCCTCTTAACCCCCAAAAGTACACATTTTCTGAAACTAGAAATAAGAGGTTTTATTAGTGTCTAAAACAAACAAAAATATAATTTTTTCCATTTCAGAGTAGCTTGTCCCCTTAACAACTTCTTTCATGTAAAATCCAACATTGAAAAACTGAAGGATGAAACCTTGTTCTGTTCTGGAGTGTCATTTCCCAATTGAGAGGGTGGATTGTGCAACCCTGAAGCTACAACATTTTATACAAAGTTAGTTTACTTTGGTCCTTTTAAGATACATTAAACAACCAATTTAATTAAATTTCAGTACAATGAAACAGTGAAATTTATGACATTTGACTGTATATTCATATTTGACAGTGCCAGATATTTATCATT
Organism: Hymenopus coronatus; assembly: GCA_030762935.1. NCBI lineage: Eukaryota > Metazoa > Arthropoda > Insecta > Mantodea > Hymenopodidae > Hymenopus > Hymenopus coronatus. The sequence continues at coordinate 168,057,271 of CM060881.1, read as the reverse complement.
CCTATTGTGTTGTACTTTTATAATTAGAATTAAACTGTTAAAGTGGTAGTAGCAGTATTTTTATGTAATGGATTTTTCATTTGGCACTGTAAGAAAGGCACAAAACCTTTTGCCTTTTTTTCAATCATTTTTAAGACATTGGAGCCATGCAAATGTTCACGAGACCCACCCCCGAGTATAACTTGGGCAGGTACTTCTAACGCTTTTAATACAATTACACGACCGTAACTCGGTCTTGGGCTATGTGGCAAAGAACATACATCAGTTATCGTTTAGTTGTCTGATTTGTGCTGCCATCTGTCCTTGCTTTAGTCAACTGTTAGGAAATTTAGGAGAGTATTGGTTACTCTCAGTTAGTCGCGCCATTTTCCTTGAAGGTGGTGATCTGTTTGTTATGTTTTGTGTTCTTAAATGTTAAAATGCTACATTTTCCTCAATTTCTGTGAACTGAAGCTGAAATTCAGTATACAAATGAAGCTCTGGAAAATTCCGATTCCGAGGGAGAGTTTTTTAAACTTTCAATAAATGGAGTGTAAGCTGCTTTACACAGATTTTTTTTAACTCATATTTGATACTTGTAAATTTAAAATAAAATATTAATACGGAAGTTATGACTATTTTCTTACTTGTTGAGAAATCCTCGAATACCATACTTTTAGATTGTCCCTATACTTTTGGGCAAATTTGATTGATGTACTGTAAATAACAACACAAAGTAGGTGTAAAAATTCTGGGTTTCTTGGCCCTTGAAATAAAGAAATGCCTGGGCTTCAATGTGTTAAACAATTTTAATTAAATTTCAGTACAATGAAACAAATTTCTAAGTACCCAGAAATTTATGACATTTGACTGTATATTCATATTTGGCAGTGCTAGATATTTATTATTCCTATTGTGTTGTAGTTTTACAATTAGAATGTTAAAAAAGTAGTAGAGGCATTTTTATGGAATGGAATTTTCATTTGGCACTGTAAGGAAGGCACAAAAGCTTTTGCCTTTTTACTTTCTCTATAGGCACTATGTGTATAGAGAATGTATTGCACTCCACCAAAAAATTCAATACCGGGATTTCACCGGAAATATATGTTTTAGGGTCCCCTTTATCTAAAAAAAGCATTTTCGAAAAAAGGTCCGTGTGTGTGTGTGTGTGTGTGTGTGTGTGTGTGTGTCCGTGTGTCTGTGAACACGATAACTCAAAAACGAAAAGTAGGTAAAATGCCAAACTTGGTATTTAAGTTTAGTATCTTCCAGGGATGTGACACGAAGATTTTGAAAAAAATCCCCCCACCCACAACTACCCTTTACATGGAATTTTTTTCGAAAATTTTGATTTTCTCAAAAACGGCTCTAACGATTTTGATTAAAATGTCGTATATTAAACATATTTATCTGACAAATAAAATGTGTATCTTGAACTTTCTGGGAATAGCCTCTGAAGAGTAGTTTATTCTGGATGAATTTTACTGAATTTTGAATAACTGCTAAACCGTAAGAGATTGACAAAAATTTACTGCACAAAAAATGTAGAGCACATTAAAACACACAATTTATGTGTATACATTTTTTCATGGAGTTCGTTGTTTTTGAGACATTCCTTATTTTTGGTTTCTGCTATGAAAAACATACTTTTCTCATACAGGAACTTGTCAACTCCTATCCATATAAACAAAGGAACTTCATTGACATAGCAACCAGCTTTTGACTATCACTTTAACCTATGGCAGTCCCTTATTTCGCTTCTACTTACAAGGAAGCAAGTAATAAGACTATTTCTGCTAATTTTTTTCTGATTAGCATAAAGTAAATAGAAGTATAAAGCTTTTTAAGAATAATTTGTTGCAGGGGTATAGAGAAAGTCATGTGAATGGTACACATCAGATTTTTTCAATCATTTTTAAATAATGTTTAATACATTTTTACTGCATATGGCATTAGGTGGTACACAGTAATGATACATGGAACACAATATTTGGGAAGGTCTACGTTTAGGAATACCTTTAGGATAGCCTTGGGGAGGTCAGGGAGGACACTGCTTTGGTAGTATGGGGGTAGCGTATATGCCTTACATTCAACAGGTGCAAGTTTCAATCTCGCTTATAGTGAGTTGCCCTGATAAAGTTTTCTTTGGGGTTTGGGGTTTTTCCTTATCCTGAGAAGACAAATTTTGAGTAACTTTAAACTCTATGGACCCTGAGATCATTCCACCAATTTCATTCATTGACTGATATACCAATCATCAGGTTAAACAGCGTTAAGCTAAACAACATCTATGGCTTAAACACCTTGGACTCTGTGTCATTCGCCCTCAGTAATGTAATGGTTATCATGCTAACTTCAAATACCCAGGTAGCGAATTCAAACCCGGCGGAGAACGATCCAATTTTTTTGGGCATAAAAATTCTTAGCATGGTTTCCTTCAGGTTGGTCCTGTGTCGTAGATATATGGCATGTAAAGAACTTCAAGCGTGATAAAGAAGCCTCTAAGCAAAATGGCATGCCCAGTATAGAATGGGACGCTGTGAATCACAGTATTTAAAGGTAGTCCATTGCCAGATATTTCACTTGTACAATATTGAATGTTGGGGGAAGGGGAGGGGGAAGAAAAAAAACTGCATGAAAATATGTTTTTACTGCAGCTAAAAATAGGGTTAGAGGATGAATCCTATCACATACAAAATTAATAAATAGCAAATTATTTAATTATTTGACTATTTAATGTTCTTTGTGGCATATGATATGATGAATGAAATTGGTGCAATGATGCTGAAAAAAATCTTATTTGGGTAACTCACCCTAACCAAGATTCATACTCAGGACCTCTTGAATGTGAGATACACACACCACAAAGGCAGGCTTTTCTTATAATTGGTTGTGCAAAGTTTGATAATCATGTACTTTGGGGGGATATGACTTGTTTGTTAAGGCACAGCTTTTGGTTACATCTGCTCTTTAGTAGAAAGGAAGGACACCACATGTAAGGAATTCCCTAGACCCACCTTTTATAATGAAAGAGAGCTCGTTTGTAAACATACAGAATTGACAAATGTTCCAATGAAATTGCAAAATCCTGGCCATCAACTTCTATGTCTGATTGCTGGATTCTGAAAACATTACTTGAGGAACTCCAAGGCAACTAGATGGCCATATCACTTAAAAATCTGCTACTGTCAAGAAGAAGAAAATATTTTATAGAAGATGAAAATAAGATTACATATTCCCTCCAGAGACTAAATGAAACTCCATCACTTAAAATGATTTATTTCAAAGCTAGCAAAGAAATTCTAGTTCTGTCCTCTGCAACAAAAAGAACAGCAAATGAGATTGAAGATTTACCCTGTTACTATACAAGTTTCTCTTGATATAATAACCATTAGTATTACACACTACATCAACAAATTAAATGCAAGTGTTAAACTGAAGAGGCCAGGACAATTGAAAACTCCTAAAACAGCACTTAATGTTAATTTCAATCTTTAGTTACCATGTTCAACTTTCTGCTGCAGACTCAAAAGCTACAAATGCAAGGTAAGTCCTCTCTTAATTCAGAGAGGTAGTGAAACGAACACTACTGATAATATTTAGAAAATCATTAAGTTCTATAAACAGCTAGTACTCTTTAAAAATAGAATGTGTTCACAGTTTTCCAGTTAAAGCTAAACAACTTGCCAACTCAAATATACAAAATGATACATTAATTGCCTAATCCTTCTACATAAATTATTGGACAAAGATGACTACTAGCATCTGTGGGTCATTCTTTTGAATTTCTGAAAACTTTTGAGCTCCTATATTTAGTTTCTAGCTTCTCATATTTTATAATTAGGTTAATTTGCATCATTGATATTAATTATAATTATGAAGATGCAGTCAGTTCTGTAATAAAAGATTAGTTATTAACTGTATTTGTGATTCATCCTGCACATTAATACATTGTATAGAAAGCCTCAAGAATGTGATTTATTCCTTAAAATCTCCAAATGATCTAGATAGGACATCTTTTACTTTTATGTGGCATTTGTAAAGCAGACCACAGGCACGTTTCAGCTTTTTAAGTTTAAAACCAACATGCATATTAAAATTACATGGTGTAAACATTTGACTTTATAGTAGACTTCTTATTGAAATAATCTATGAGCATTTTTGAGTGAGTTTGTGTGTTTATGGCACTGACTACATCTACAATCTGTTCTAATTAATATTCTATAATCTCTGTTTAGCATTTAATTGCTATAATGGAAACATTTACCTATACTCAGTTTTATGCAAGTCTCTCATATTTAATTTTGTTCGACATTGTTCAATGCACATTATCCAGCAAAACATATATGACAAAACTTCTTACATTATCATAAAGAATTTTTGTATTATTCTTAAATGATACATGCCTATATAAAAACCTTGAAACAAAGAGAACAAAAAAGGGAGGAATCCTTAGTCACATAACTCTAGTTGAAAAGTATGTTTTACAAGTAGTCTGGGTAGCAATTGAAATAAGAATACAACTATGTTCTATGTTATGTTGGCAGATAGAGCAAGCTTTAGTTCAGCTAGCTATTAGAGCTCTGATCTCTTAAACTTGCAATTGGAGCATTAGGTGAAGATGAGGCCTATAATAATGTACCTCAATCAAAGCATGGACCAGGAATTTTTTTCCGTGTTGTAAATAAAAGAACCTGAAGCCTGATAGAGAGTCCTCTGAGCAAAATTAAGCAGTATTTCATGCCCAATTTAGAATGGGATGCTGAGAACCGCAGTAGTTGAAGAGCATCTATAAATAACACGCCATTTTACTTTACCTGTGTATGTAAGGTGCCTTGCAAAACAGGTATTTAAGAACGAACTTTTAGGCATTTGTTTTCTTCTTGAATATTTCTTTTGGCTATCAAATAATAAGCCGTATGTCAAACGGCAGTCCCTTATGCTTACTCCAAGACATTGCATAATTAAACTTAACTCTGGTGAACGGTTTACTCATGTTAAGCATGCAAACACTGAATTTTAAGTCAGAATGTTAAAGATTAACACAAGTCCCCAAAATTGAAGTATTCAATAAACGTCTAAACTGATATATTAAAACTGCTATTATCACTGTACGATTCTCTTATTCCTCTGTTTCAAATCAGTGTTATTTGACATTTTAGGTGATCTAGGTATAAATATCTTGAGGCCTCATATGTAGGTTCTTGGAGACCTTTGTGCCTCCTAGGCTGACCTTCACTCAAGTCCAATGGTCCGATAAATCTGCCCTTGTATCTTATATCCCTGGGCTCCAAAAGAAAGGAGCCTAGGTTACACTTGTGAATAGCAATGCCTTGCATTCACATAAAATATGTGAGGTCTCAAAGTTCATCCTGAATTTCCCGCATAGTGAGACCTCAGTAAGCCCCATTATGCATAAATTCACCTCAGAGTGTTGTGTCCAGTGAAATAGCCAACAGCCCTTACGAGCCTATCTCTGGTTAGGTTCTAAACTAACTTACTTAGCTTGCCACCTGGCCCAGAAATAAAGTCATGGACTTGTCTGGCAGTAGTTTTGTTTATCCCAAAGCTGGGTTACCTCATGCTTCTAGGTACAGAACTGCTGCTATGACCAGAAGAGAAAAAGCACGACTAAATTTAGCTAAATTTAGCTAATTAGCTTTTGTTTATACCTAATAGAAAATTTGTGCCTAAATAGCCAGTTACTGAAGCTTGAGAAAATCATTAGCAAAACATCAAAGAAATGGTAATTATTTTTCCAAAAAGCTGCAGGGGTATTCACATGCTACGTCTTGGTTCAAAATAGCTGAAGAATTAAGCTAACATTTTTACCCTTACAAAAAGATTACTGCAGAGTTATTTCATTTCTTTGATTCAATAAATCATACCTTCGGTATGTCTACAGTTTATAATGTCCTAAAGTTTCACTATATTTTATAACTTCTGTAATTTCTTCCTCTACTCTTTCTAACAAGAGGCTAAACTAGACTTGGCAACATTTCTATGACAACTAATTAAACACTATTTTTGCTTTCACTTAAGGAATCTGAATATTTTATATATGACAGGATTTCCAATTATACTATTTAGCAATGGCAACAACTGAGAAGTTTTTTCTGCATTATTCATTGGAATTTTGCATTCAGATTATTTCTTGCAGAATAAAACTATGAGATCTCTATGTCATAAAAATACCTGCTGGTTGCTCGTCATCAACTGGGATTTTTCTTTATCCCAAAGCTGATTCCTTGCTTCTTTTTAAAATTCTTAAAGGTTTCTCTCACTAGGTACTGGAGGGCTTGTATATTAGTTAAAGTCACTGGCCGAAAAAAGGCAAGTGGCTTTTCTTCCTCTGAGCACCAGATTTCTTTTTAAACCCCTATTTGCTGTATCAATTTTAGTAACACAGCTTTTCCATTGTTCTTCAAATTCATTTGGAGGGAGATTGCTGAAATAATGCAACACTTCACGGATCAACTGGATCTTGTGCACATTGAACTGGCGCTTTCCCATCTTGCCATTGACATTGCAGAGAATGCGCTCCTCTGTGGAGAAGAGAATCTTCATGAGGTCGCAGGCCAGCTGCTCTAGGGTGCGGGCTTTGGCCCATGTGGCCAGCACCTGAGCTCGAGGAAGTAGGCAGGCATAGGGCAGCTGCTGGTAGGGGAGTAGCTGGTCCAGACCAGAGTCATCATCGCCACCTTCTCCTGTGTGTGCCACACAAGACAACATGGACGTTAGTCACATGCTCTGTGGCTAGCCCAATGCCCAATTCACCACATGCTTCATTCTTAAGTCTGCTTACACCTCATAATAACTTAACACTACACTCAACGACACACATAACTTAACATTTAGCTAAAAATGCACATGTAATACAACATATCTTCATCTGAAGCATCATGTTCCCTACATACTCAACAGTTACATAATTTTCTTTGCCAACAATGCATACAGCAGCATTACACCCAAGCAGCTACAAATAAACAAAATGTTTATGCTTCCTTCTGTTCTTTACAGTTTCAATTCCTGCTCTCATTTAATATGGTTCTACTTATATTAAGTTGCATCTAAGCTTAGTGCAAGTCCTAAGCAGACACTAGCAAATTTATAGTTTTACACAATTCAAACAGCTCTACAAAGTGTTTAACAAAACAAAAAATAAATCAAAATGCCATTATTCGTTCTTCTAATAATGGGCAAGGCTAATTCAGAGGCCATAGCAGCTACCTTGTGAACCAGCTGGAGATAAACTAAAGTACACTTTTTTTTTTCTTTTTTTTTTTTTTTCTTTTTCAGATTATGATGTCTCCAAAACTTACAGAATGGAAGAAACAAAATGAAGACAGCCTTTTCACTACTCAAAGCATATGTCTTGCTTTATGATCAAAAGGAAGAGAGAATATTTATTTGGGACATTATAAAACTCAAGATAAATGAGAATAATATAACTGATTAATTCTGTGCTTGCTTGTTCTTGGTTCTTACCTTAAACATCTTTAATGAAACTATTGTTAGTGTCAACTGTTCAGATGTCAATTTAAAGATCTCCTTAAGAGTTTTGTCTCTCCTGATGGTTTTATAAGCCCAAAGTTATAATTTTCTCCCCAAGCAGCACCAAGGTTTCTTCTTTTTCTTCTTATTTTGCTATTTACCCTCCTTGTATGGCATACAACACCCAGGACTTGCAAGCCAGAGCCAGGGTTCAGATGCCTATTGAGGAGCAGAAGGCCACTGGATGAGAGAGGGTTGCTGGAATGGGTGATCAGCTCAATGCTCAATTTGAAAGTAAGGAAGAAGATATGAAATGACACTGAAATGAATGAAAGGAAAGGTGATTAAAGAGCAGGCTAAAAATGAATGGTGAGGGAAACCAAAGAATCTGGAGAAAAGCTGCCCAGATGCCCACTTTTCCACCACAAAGCCTTGGTGAGAGGCACTCGGTCACCAAAGTTTAATGATTTTTAAATATAGATATTTTTCCAAAGCCCAATTCAGTTGCTTCTTAACTGGTTTTTAGTGGATGAATCGTTTCTCCTTCATGATTTTCTTCCCAAAAATGAGTCATTGCAAATCTGTCAATTTCTTTGTTCTTTGAGTAAGTGCAAAACTTTGATACTGTCCAACGAGCACTTCAAGAATTGAAAATGGCAAAAATATAGACCACTCTCATTTTTTGGCAAGAGAATCAAACATTCAACCACCAAATTATTAGGAGCAACTGAATTGCCCATTTAGGAGAAAAACTATATTAAAAATTTCAAAAAATTATGATGAATAGGAAGAAATCCCAAGTTTCTAATCAGTAAAGCCACCAGAAGAGGCACATTTATCACACCAAGATCTTCAGATCCACATCTGGCAGTTAATGCTAGTCAATGATGTAAGCAACAGCTCTTGACATGTCTAGAATGTTATCTGCAAGAATGAGTGGAGCATGGATTGTTTGATGGATTCAATCAAATTGTGTCAATTTATTTTCTGCTCCACTGTATTCATAACCATTTAATATTTCTTCGCCTATGTCCAAATGAGAACTACTCCTAATTTGTCAATTTGTTTTTCTTTCAACTAGCCATGTGTAGGACAGAATTTGGAAAGGTAGAGTCAGATTCAAAAATTCAATACCACAGCTGGGATTTGAACCAGATCTGTGATTCAAATCCTGGTACGACATTCAATTTTCTGGTATGACTCTACATTTCCTACTGCTTATTTGTTTTAACTTGTAAATAAATTCCAGAAAAATGGTAATTTTTCTTCTCTGCATAAGAAACTAAACAGGTTGCTTAGCAACAATTAAAAATAAATGCAGTGTCATTTGCAGATCGGCCTCATGCTGAATGTGTATTATGGCACGCTAAATTTTTACAACACATCTCTCATAATTTGCCTCTCACCTAGATGGCTCGGGTTCGATCCTAAGAGACCACATGTGAGATTTGTAATGGATAAAGCAGGGCAGGGATGAGTTTTCTGGTTTCCCCTGCCATCGCATTCCACCGGTGTTCCATCCTCATTCTATGTATTACCAGTGTCATCGTCTGTGGTGCCACAAGTAGTAAAAGTGAGCATTAAACACTATAAAAAAAATAAAAGAAGGAAGATGGCATGAATATCCTATGGTGCACTATTTTAATAGTCAAAAGAGGTCTGTGATTATTTCATTGCCACATCGGCAACAAAAGCCTGAGATGCCAGAATTACATGAAAGAAATCAGCCTCAGGTGTGAATGTACTATGTGCACAATGATGGACATATTGTGATCTAACACAAAATACTCATTCCTCTAGGATTTATTTACAAATTAAAAAAAAAATGCAAGTAATCCCCATTTGCAACCTTTTATTTGATGTCTTTCCAAATCTATCACGCTGTATGTGAGACTGCTTTAAATGTGCTTGATCTTAAATCTGCAATTTACTTTAAAATGAGGAAGAAGGAAGAAAGAGTGCAAGTAACATTGTTCAATATTACAATATCCCTCTGAACAATAAGTTTTAAATAGTATTAAACATATTAACTTTTTTCTTTAACAGCTGAGCTGGTCTAAAACAATCATATAAGGATCAAAACATATTATCATTTGTCAAATTACAGTAAAATATCCAAAAACTTCCTAAGTAAAGAACTGACGTTTACCATTCAATAGAAATGTTGGAATCTTAGAACAGAAGAATGGTGGTAAATCACATATGAGGAAAATGAAAGCACCTATGGAAATCCACACACAGCAGTAAAGAGCATCAACTTTTAAAACATTTTTGTGCCATGTGGCTGTGCAGCATACAAAACTAAGTGGTTCAAGAAATGCTACACACATGTCCCCATGTTTTGACCACAAAAAAGCCATATGTTATGAAATGTTTAATCATGGTGAATATCTGCATTACCGATACTCTTAACATAAGTGTTTTAAAAAGTATGATTCCATTATCTTCTTCTTCATCCTAACAGGCAATGGTTCCTGAAGGACTATTCTGGTGTAAATAAAATGTTCCCGTATCTTTTTCCTGATCGTCTAGTTCAAGATTGCTCAGGACATCCTACTTCTGGGTAACCATTAGAATTATGCTTTCAGGTAACATATTAGAATTCCATTATAATGCAAGTAACTGTACAGGAGAATACAATTGTCATTTATATTAATATGGATTAATCATTGCCAGTTATTGGATATAGAGCTGAAAAGCTGTCCGTATGATATGAAAACAAGTCTTCAGAGCTTTGAGTAAGATGCAACATATTGGTGCTAGGAGAGGAAATCTGACAATACTGCACCATGTTTACATGTTGATTACTATTTTCAAACTGGAAAGCTGAATGATGACTTTCTGGACAAATAACCGGAATTCCAAGAGACACCCTGAAGAATTCTTAAAATAAATGTTAAAGTTAACCATGATTATTTTGTGGTATTTCATTTTGGCTTGATGTACATAAATGGCACATAATAGTACAAATATTTGTATTGCTAGGTGTATCGCCAAGTGTATTACTGTGCGTTATATTCAACTAGCTATTTTGTTGGCCCCTCCCTGATAGGTGTGTAGTTTGCTTTTGAGCAACTGGATCTGTGGGACACAAACAGCAAATATCACTCCTAATTAAATTTAAAGATGACACCCTCACCTTCAAGGTTTTATTCAGATAGCTATTTTTTGTTTTAAATTCCTGACAGGTGTGCAGTTCTCTTTTGAATGACTGAATATGTATATACAGGGTGGTTCAAAAATACTTTTACAACATTTGGGGATGTATTCCTGACATCAAAGCAAGAAAGTATGTTCATATAAACATATGCTCTAAAACACTTTGTTTTCGTATGAGACTGTTAATTGGCTCCCCTATTACAATTATTATTTTTTAATTATTTAGCAATGTAAAATTAAAAGAGTATAAATATATGTAGTTAACTGAAAATTCAGCTGGAGAAGAAAGCTGACGCCAAGAGAGTCAAACGGGATGAGAAGCTCTTTTGTCAGAAAGAACTCTTTTGTCGAGTCACGTACGCTTGAGCTAGGTCAGGGGTGAACTGGAAAATATGGAAGATGGTAATTCTTCATTGTACTAGGCTTGTCACGTGAGGTTTACAGTGCATCCTGGGATAAGGAAATTGATTTTTGGGTAATATTGACCTCAATTCTGTCCAATCAGAAAGAGGCCGCCATGACAGTAATTTTTGTATATTAAGAGCCCAAGAAGGCATCTTGGGAGCTCTGTTCTAATTCATCTGTTCTGACCTGTTCGTGAAAGTTGTCTGTAGCTGTTCTGCTGTTGGTCGTCGGGCGGCACTTAAGTACTTCATGTAAAGTTAGACACAAAACCAGTGACGAGTACTAATATATTACGTGTGTTCAGCCATGTTATTAGAATCGTAACAAGTGTATAAGTGAACATTATTATAAGGCAAATGTGCTCTTCTAGGAAGGAATAAACTCAAGCAAAGTATACAACTTTTAATTATTACAAGACCACTCCTGACCTACCCCCATTTGCTTTACCACCCCAGATGAGTCAATTATTGTGCCGACTGAGCGACACCGAAGCAAACTCACCGGTACCATCTTCAATGACTTTCCAGGTTTGATCGTCACTGTCACTAAATTCCTCCAAACATCATCTCATTTTCCTGTTGGATCAGTTTGTGAGGGGTGTGTTGAGTATTTAAAAAAAAAAATTCCTACCTACCAAAAAAATCAAATTTGCCCAAAATTGGATTCCTAAAAATGTTTCAAACCATGCGTTTTCTTAACAATACTCTAACATTTTTTCATACTAAGGTATTATATTGCACACAAAAATTCAATACCAATATTTGCCAGAAATACATGTTTCAAGACCCCCTGAATCCAAAAAAAAGCCTTTTTATTTTCTCTACATGTACTATGTAAATAGTGCATAGAGAAGGTATTCCATATCACCCAAAAATTTGATACTGCAATTTCACCAGACATACACGTTTTAGGGTCCCCTGTATCCCAAAAAAAAAATATTTTTGGAAACAGGTCTATGTATCTGTGAACACAATTACTCTAAAACAAAAAGTCAGTAAAATACCAAACTTGGTATTTAAGTTTGGTATCTTCCAATGATGCAACACGATTTTCAAATAAATCCCCTCTACCCCCAACTACCTTTTAAATGGAACATTTTTCAAACATTTTGATTTTCTCAAAAATGGCTCTTTAACAACTGAAACTTTGATTAAAATACTGTATGTTTAAGATATTTTTATAACAAATGAAATGTATATCTTCGATTTTCTGGGAATAGATTCTGAAGACCTCTTCATTCTGGATGACTTTTGCATAACTGGCAAACTGTAAGAGACATACAAAAACTTACTACACAAAAAATATAGACTCATTAAAATACAATTTATGTCAAACATTTTTTTGTAGAGTTAGCCATTTTCGATTATTAGTTTCTCTAACTTTTCTCAAAAGGAAAGACATCTTTCTTGTCATTTCTCGTTTGTTTACTCCTGGAAAGCAAAGATATTGGAATTTCTATTGTTTCAAAAAGCGACCAGCTTTTAAAGGATGAGACTACTCTCTTTAACCTGTGCACTTTTTTTATTTCCTTTCCACTTATAAGGAAGCTAACAATAAGTCTAATTCTGCTTATGTTCATCTTGATTAGCATGACATAGATGACAGATTAATACTTTGAATAAAAGTTTTCATTACCGAACAGCTATAGGACATCATGTGAATAGAAGACATTAGATTTTTTCCCCTTTACTTACAAGGGACCAAGTAATAAGGACAATTTCTGCTAACGTTTATCTCGATTAGCATGATGTAAATAAGCGCTTCAACAATGATTTGTTACAGAGATGTAGAGAAAGTCATGTGATGGGAACACATCAGATTTTTTTTTTTTTTTTTCATCGAGAGAGAACTGCTTGTGCCTCATGTGTTTGCATATTATTCTGCACACCACATACTTTAGTGTGCAGCATATTGCTGTTCGGCAGAATAAATCCTTAAAGAAGCATCATAATCATTATCATATTAGCCTTACTGAATGGTGGTTAAGAAATAAATATGTCTAAAATAAATATCCATCATATGTTGATTCAACATTAAGAGAAGGATAAACAAAATTGTTTGTTGCATATGAGAAGAGTGCTTAAGAAGTAGCCTACGTTTTGCCACAGCACTATGGTAAACACACATGGAAGGCACCAGGCTTAATAATGCCGTATAATACAAACTGTATCATGTTTTGTGTCGTTAATATTTTTAGTTAATATTGATAGTTTGTTGTTAAAGAAGCTTAAGATATGTATTTTATTGTGATTATTGATCCTATGGGTTAGTAATATTAAGATTTGGAACTTGTGACAACTTTAAAATTAAATAACTCAGAATTTTGAGACAAGTGATGTAGTTCAAGTATAATAGTTAAAAATTCAACATAAAAAAATGCACTGAAAATTGAAATTAAAAACCCCATACCTGTGAACCAGAGATCAGACATCTCAAAACTGATTGCAAGGACTGCAAATTATATTACATTGGTCAAACAAAAAGAAGACTGGAAACAAGATTAAAAGAACATTTCAGTCAGACACATCAAACAAAAACAGATAGTAGCACACCATTTTTGGGCATCATATCACGAAATAGAAAATGACAAAGTTGCTAAAACCTGTAAACAACAATGAAATACTGCCACATGATTAAGAACTTCTGCTGAGAACACCTGATGTCTCCACCATATTGGACCACAGAGCACAACTTCCAGCAATTAGTTGCACCTCAACTGAAGAAGAGGGCAAACGCTCTTGAAACACATGTCTTGAAAATTTCATTTAAGTGAGGTGAGTGTCACTATTCCAACTCATTTTTACTTTCTCTATACATACTATGTACATAGTGTATAGAGAAGGTAGTGTAATGCACCCAAAAATTTGATACCAAGATTTCACTGGAAATACATGTTTTAAGACATCCTGAATACAAAAAAAGCATTTTTAGAAAAATGTCTGTATGTGTGTGTGTCTGTCTCTCTCTGTGTGTGTATGTGTGTCCGTGGGCAGCATAGCTCAAAAACGAAAAGACCGTTAAATACCAAACTTGGTATTTAAGTTTAGTATCTTCCAAAGATGCGACACGAAGGTTTTCAAGAAAATCCCCCCACCATAAACTTCCCTTCACATGGAAAAATTTTCGAACATTTTGATTTTCTAAAAAATAGCTCTACGATTTTGATTAAAATATTGTATATAAAAAAATAATAACCTGACAAATAATATGTATATCTTGAATTTACTGGGAATAGTCTCTGAAGACTACTTTATTCTGGATCAATTTTACGGAATTGTGTGTAACTGGTAAACCGTAAGAGATACACAAAAACTTAACACACAAAAAATTGTAGAGCACATTAAAACACACAATTTATGTTATATACACTTTTTTCGTGGAGTTGATCGTTTTTTAGATATTCCTTGTTTTTGGTTTCAGCCTTGAAAAACTTATACTTTTCTCATATAGGAATTTGTCAACTCGTGTCCATACAAACAAAGAACTTCAGTCACATAGCAACCCGCCTTTGACCATCATTTTAACCTATGGTACTCCCTTTTTTCGCTTCTACTTACAACAAAGCAAGTAATAAGACTATTTCTGCTAATTGTTTCTCAATGAGCATGAAGTAAATAGAAGCATAAACTTTTTAACAATAATTTGTTGCAGAGATATAGAGAAAGTCATGTGAATGGAACACATCAGATTTTTAACTACTATACCTTTGACAACTTGTTGCTGCCGCTACATAACTGTATCGTAGATTGTGTAAACAAGGCATTGTACTGTGTAGGACTTAGAGGAATTTGGTGTTCCAGACATGACTCATTTGTTTTGGTGATGGGTGTACATGGTACGTGTAGAGAAAATTACCAATACTAAGTACGATGACCTGATCTGTGTGCTTTAATATGAGCTACATTTTTCTTGTCATAAGTTTATGAGCATCTTTTATGGTTGTCCAGGTAACAAGGCAAACAAAAAGTAAGGAACATTGGTGTATCTTGTTGTGATACATGATGCATTCAATTAATATTTTTGCATACAATTTCAAAAACATTTTCAGATGCACAGAATGTGTTACAAAAGCACCTTTCTAGAAGGGTATGCAATACTTATTTATACAATAATAATTACACTCTTAAAATGGTAATTTACTTTTTACAAACTCCAAGTTAATATACTCTACTTTTCTGACAGTGCTTATCTTGTAGCTAATTGTCAGTGTTGGAGAAAAAGGGGTATAAGTCCAAAAATTATATTTTACACATATAACGTTATATACTCAGAATCAAGTTAAGAAAAGCCCAATCTTGCTTGTGGATAGGTTTTAGTTATAAGCATGATACCTTAATACTGACAGGATTACTGAAATGTGAAACAGCTATTTATGAACATTGTCTGAAACTGTTTACTGAAAAGTTTTTTGTAGAAGCTTTGTATACACTTGAACTCAGTTCATCCAACTCATGGTACTCTAGCATTTCTTCAGAAAAAGAATGCATTTTCCTAGAGGTTGCTGTCTTCTTAACAAAAATATAATCTTATTCTGTGGATACCATCATCTTATGTAGTTAAAAGTTAATCCTAAATCAGCTTTCAGCACACAGATTTTGTTGAGTTCATGCTGAATTTCTATTGATAGGTCATTTCGTTCTCATTTCGCCTCAGTGTACCTCTATTTTGAAACCAGCATAATAGTGCAACCATTACAGAAATGGTGGTAACTCAACAACAAAAACTAACAAGTCAATTGAACAAAGGTATCTGCAATCTTGGAGCACCATGCTTTGTGCCACACAGGGCAGAAGGTAGAATTTTTGTTAAATTAAAGACAACAGACCTAAATTAGTTACCTTTTAGGTATTTTTGTTCCTAAGGGGCAAGTTTGTTACTTTTTCATTTCCGGTAGCCTCTATGTTTAATAAGGGAAATTCACCATTAATATCCTCACCATATTTCCCATTTAAGATACTCAAGTCATGTTCACAAAATTTTATCAACTTGTCACTAACACTATCCGTAATTTTATCCTTAGGTTTCTCACCTCTCTTTTTCCCATTATATCATCACTCAACCAATAGTTTCTTATTCCCACATCCTTTTCTCCTAATCTGAAGTTAAATTCCCCAATTAATATGAACTCAGTGTTCACTTACTTCTCCCTCAACTTTTCAATCATCTTCCAGTTAATTAAATAGGTATAAGACAATATTAATGGATCGGATCACTGCAAGAAGCATGTTTTATAATCAATTCTAAATAATGTATGTATTTGTAAAATTATGAAAGGCTCATGAAATATTTAGTTGGCACCATGCATAGGTACCAACTATGCATAGGTGAAAGCAGAAACAAATTTATATTCCATGAAAAATTGTTAAACTAATGCATTTGGAAAAATGTACAATTTAATGTTAACTTCTTGGAATGCTGACAAAAATTACATGTTTATCCTATTAACCTACTGAATGAAAAGTTAATACTTTAAAAACAAATGACTGCCTTTAAAATATGGAATTATAGGTAAAATAACTGTGGAAAGGATCACTGTTGACATCTTTGTGGGAGACAAATGCTTCACAAAATGCATAATAACTATTTGCAGCACATTATCAATGTTTTAATGTTTGTAACAGCCATCAGTTGTTATTTTAAGTTTCTTTAACCCTTTTAGTGCCAACCACCATCTAATCGTGATCCAAAAATTCTGCAAGAATTGCCAACCACGATCTAATCATGATGCCGTTATCATACATTTTAATTCTTTCCGCAGAAAAGTCTGTGTACTTTCTACGTCATAGCCATAGAGAAAGCTTTTCTAGAGCATTTCAAGACCTTATCTACATTCCAAAGCGCTTAATTAACTTCAAATTGAATTTCTCTATCTTATGATGGTTGAAACAAGGCTTCGTTTAGCCAAAGGTTACGAGCCGAAGAGGAAATAAGAGCTGCACCTCACGATGTATTAGAAGAAATCGAGTGATTTTGAATTTTCAGATTTTGATTAAAGCATATCTGACATCGATGTAAGAGAGGAAGAGATATATTCTAGCTTTAGTAATGAAAATGCATCCGATAACAATGGCCGTTATACGCATGCAAATAATGTATTTACGGAGGTGTAACCATGCAACGAATACAATGTGAATCAACCATTCAGCTATGCAATAACACAAGTATGTCACATTTGTATTCTATTGCTTTATGCCATTTTCATTAATAGTGGTATCATGCTTATGTGTGTGTTTTCTTTCTTTTTGTGATTTTTTTCAGTTTTCGAGTTTTTGTATTTTAACAAATAAAACACCAGACCAAAACAAGATGTTGTTTTAGTAAAGAAATACTTGTACTTTCTGTTAATTAGCCTGAACTTTCTGTGTAGTAAGGTTTTGTATGCCTAATTATTGATTCTTTTGGGATTTTTTATTTTATTTTCACATCTTTATTTTGTTTTTAATTTAATTTAAATATTGAAGACTTCCCATCCATATAATGCATATTATACAGTAGACAGAAGGGTTTGCTAAAAATGAAAAAACGACTCAGCTCTGTAAGTCATTTGTTACTGCTTTTATTACTAATAATTTAAAACCCTGCATTCTCCTCTAAAATTGCTTGGCACTTTTCAGACAGCATTTTGTTATTCGGACTGGCTCTAAAAGGGATAAATATATGGATTGTAAAGAAACATAACACTCTGTGTTATTATTTGTATTAATATATAACACAAAAATAATCCCATCTCCAATACCAGAGATCAATGAAGCAACGTGTACATGTATCTATGCTGCAGTTATGCCAAGCAAAACAGCTGTATTTGTAATAAAACAATGTTACAAATTGGCACAACAATCTAATAATGTTACAGGTTAGGACTGTGATTACAGGTGGATTGTTAAGCTTTATACAGATATGGACATCAGGCCAGCATATTGTTGACCACTTCCAATTCAACTGAAAGGCAATAACACAACAATAACGCTCTTTTGCATAGTAAAAATACTGTGATCAAAGGGCAGAATGAAGTAAACAGTCTGTTAAAATTTCAGTAGTTTGTGAATTGTTTTTCTCTTTGGTATTTCTTTTGGTTTATTGATAGCATCAATTTATTTTTGTTGTTTTTAATTTTCAAAGTATTTTCCAATTTAGTTGCCTGCACCTTAATGACCTATGCTAGTGTAAAATATAAAATTAATACACTAATGTCTGTAATTACAGAGGTAATGACTTATCAAACAAATAAACCTTATTTGCATGAAAAATTACAATTATATTACAGTAGGATACAGAAGGAATATCATAAGCAAATGTAGAAATGCCATAAGCTATAAAAAACTGCTTTGAACGACAATTTCTAAATCATACACATAGGACATCAAGTAGAAAAAAGGCCTTAACCCTGATAAAATATTGCACTAATCTGGTGCACTACAATTATTAGTACTAATTATGCCCCCAATGCACTGGTGTATGTCCAGAAATGCTTTAGAAGTTTCTTTAAGGCATTTAAATATATCTATAATTTTCCATTAAATTAATGTGGAAATGTAATGAATCCCTCTTAGATATGGAGAGCATATGCAGTATGGATCACAAAAGATAGGAAAGTAATAAACAATGAAGCTATTTAACAACTTAAACAACCACTCAGTTGCTGTAAACTTTGACACATTTTGTGCATCGCCTGATTAAGTGAAGTCAAATTCTTGGAAAGGGTTCAAACTTTGGTGCAGGGTGTACCTGAAGACCCACACAGAGGTGTTTTTAGGACTTAAACCTTTCCAACCTCTGAAACATGATGTGGGCTGTTGGGTTATCATTTGATAAGAGCTTGCATTTCTTTGTACTTCCCCACAGTTGAGAAGCATCTTGATACACTCTACATTTAAGCAGAGCAAAAGTTAAAGCTCTACAAAATCAATACAGTTTATCATTGAACATTTATAATACAGAAAAGCTATCCTCTCCACCTTATCCTGTCAATAGAATTAAAATTGATTGTAACATAGAATTAATTAAACTAGCAAACAAGGTGCAAACCCAGTTCAACTAAAGCAAGTTGCCTTAGAAACTATCTACACAAAATTCCCAGAAAATGAGTGATGCATCTAAAATTGGAAATAATTTTAATGATACAGCAGGTGCTGAAATGTACAGCAAATTATTTTGCTCTTACATTTGCTCTTGGTCCAAACTCAACCCATTTCGATGGTGAACTTGAGGCAATCAATTTGCACAGAAATAGCTTTTCAACCACATTAAATAAAGCAGTCATCTTTAGTGATTCAAAATGTGCATTACAAGCCATTTGTACCAGTGTATGTACAACAAAATGAACAGCTGAAATCTACCAAAGTATTAAACACTTACAATCTCTTCACAAATCAATAGTTTTACAGTGGATTCCCTCACACTGTGGAGTTCTTGGTAATGAAAAGGCAGATGCCACAGCAAAAAAGGCACAACGATCCACCAAACTAAAAGCTCATCATTATTGTTTCACTCGTCAAAACTAATAATACAGAAAACCATCCAACAAAAAACATATGACAGTTTAAACCAAGGGAGTATAAATTGACAATGGAAAACTTTGTTGAACAATGCAACAATAATGTCCAAGATCAAAAGCTGTTGCTCTATTTCAATTACATACAGGTCATGATTGCTTGGCTGCCCATCTACATAAACCAAACATCCTTCTAACTTCAAATTATATACTTTGTAGAGAAGAGGATTCTACAATGAATATGGCTCATCTTATGAAGTGTCAAAATCTAACAGCTACAGATCTCTCATTGCACTACTGGGAAGCAAGAAGGCAAATGGGAGAACTCCAGTATGCTGAGCATTAGCAACAACCACCAACCACATTTAAGCAGAGTTCATTCCCACTTAACAGCCACACAAATGTATATGGAAACTATTAAACTACTAAACAATAATCCTGTAAACAACACAATTAGCTTTAAATATGTTAAATGACTGCTGTGAATCAGATAATAGCTGATGCAGTATCACTGGTACACAACTAACGTATGTGACATCTACTCCTTGTTGTGGAATCTTCCTTCCTATTTTCAGAGGCTCTGGACATGATTATAATATAGTTGCCAGAGCGCAGATTTGTATGCAAAATGCATAGAGTTTTTGAATAGTCTAAATGTATGCAGTAGCAGTATTATTTACCATTCTCAGCTTTAAGAGATCACTAGTGCAGTTTTAAAATGCATATAATTGCATATTTTGGGAAAAACTGATTTTGCATGCATATTTCTTAAAATTTAACAGGTAATGACATATTTTGTTCTATTTCTAGCCTAAATACAAACTATAGTTGGTCTTGAAATGACTAGTGACTAGTTATCTGATTTCGTTTTATCAGCTAATTGTTTACTCGTGCTGCAACAGAAGCTAGCGTTCCCCTTCATAACATGATGTCATCTGAGATATGTCGTAACATCATATCTGCCGAAGTGTTTCGTCAAGTTTATTTGGAGTTTGCAATCACAGTTCTGAAGTAACAGTAAGGGGTGAAAAACACTTTGCTTTGTTATGCCACCGGTAAAATTGCCACGTTCGTCTGTGTTACATAAATGAGTTACAGAGTTCGGGAGTGAGTGAGGATGGACAAGTATCACAAGTTTGTCTTGTGAACGAAGTATTGCTTCTGACAAAAAGTTCCAAGTAATACAGCATCATAACACTGTGAAGCACAAAAAAAATTACAGCCAGAAAATCTGCTTTACGCCATTTAGTGAGCAGGTCTAGGTACCCAGAGGTTCACGTGACTCATTCGCCAAGGAATTGTGTTCAGCATTTATAAGTGCAAACATTCCTCTCTGGAAAATAAATAATATCCATATTAAAGTTTTTTTAGAACAGCACACTAATAAAATAGTGCCTGACGAACCTACCCTTCGCAAAACATGTGTGTCCGAGTGTTTCATCGAAGTTATTCAAGAAATTCGGGAAGCGTTAAAACATGAAAAGATTTGGATTTCGGGGACAAGACCACAGACGCTGCATGCCACTGTGTGTGTAGTGCAGTAGTGAGTGCAATAAACTGGGAAGTAAAACTTACCTGTTAAATGTTCAGATATTAGAAAGGGTAAACCATTCTACAACTGCAAAATTCTTCAATGATTCCCTAGCCTTTTTTGTAGCCAGATGGTAAAAAATATGACAGTGTCCTGTTATTTCTTACAGATGCTGCTCCATACGTTGTAAAAGCAGCAAATGCACTAAACATTCTCTATCCCGAACTAGTGCATTTGACATGTTTAGTCCATAGACAGTTAGATCCCAGCATCCAGATCTTGATCGCCTTGTTTCCAATGTCAAGAAAATTTTCATTAAAGCGCCTGTTAAGAGTTTCAATTTTCAGGGAATTGGCTCCAAAGTTAGCATTACCTCCTCAGCCTGTTTTAACACGGCAGGGTTCATGGTTGGAGGCCGCATGTTGCTATGCTAAATATTTCAATGATGTGAAAAGAATATAGATGCAGTTTCTATAAAGATAGCTCAACAGTGCTTCAACTCAATTGATATAGAAAATAAATTGAGTACATATTTAGCCGCTTTTCAGTGCTACCAGAAACCATAAAGGAACTGCAGGCTAAGAATAATTCATTACAACACTTATTGTCCCTAGTGAATCAAGTATATAAAGCATTGTCCTTCGAAACACACAGAGTTGCAAAAATTGCTTTTGGTAAGTTGAACGCAGTTCTTGGTAAAAATACAGGCTATAAAACAATTTGTGAAATTGCAAAACAGCTGGCCAGGGAAACGTGTGAAGTACAAGAAGAACTCGCTAAAGAAGAGATATGGAGTTTCTCTCATGCACCAGTGACATCTTGTGATGCAGAGAGATCTTTTTCACTCTACAAAACCTTCTTTAGTGACAAACGAAAAAGTTTCACTGCAGAGAACCTCAGGATGACATTTCTCGTCTATTGCAACAGCAGTTTTGGACAATAGGGTGAGTCGCAGTAATTCTGCGTTCCAGCTCTAAATATTATTCCATCTGCCTGGCAGAGTACCAACCTCAGAATACTGTATCGGCTTGGTGCCAGCCGCTACCAATGCTATATACCATGGAGGGCGACAATATATATATTGTCGCCCTCCGTGGTGTAATGGTTACCATGCTAACTTCATATACCCAAGGTCGCAGGTTCAAATCCGGCGGAGCACGATGGATTTTTTCGGGCGTAAAAATCCTTAGCATGGCTTCCTTCGGAAGGGAAGTAAAGCTGTGGGTCCCGTGTCGTAGATTTACGGCACGTAAAAGAACCTCAAGCCTGATAAGAGAGGCCTCTGAGCAAAATTAAGCGATCTTTCACGCCCAGTATAGAATGGGACGCTGAGAACCAAAGCAGTTAAAGAGCGTCCATAAATAACAGGTCATTTCCATTTTACCAATGCTATATTTTAATACATCGCTACATATGAATGTGCGTTGTGGTGTCTAGTGGGAAAGGAAAGTGAAATGTGCAGATTGTAGTGAAGACATAGAAAGTAATTTAAAATCAAGCATATGTAAACTCCACCAAGTATCAGTTCAGGGATATTTGCAGTGCAGTTTACGTATGCTTGATTTTAAATTACTTTCACAATCCGCACATTTCACATTCCTTTCCCACTAGACACCACGACGTACATTCATATGTAGCGATGCATTAAAATATAACGGTAGAGGCACACCACGTGGATTCAGTATTCCAATGTTGGTACTCTGCCTAGCAGATGGATTAATATATAGAGCTGGAACGTAGAATTACCCCGAGTTGCTAATATAACACATTCTTTCGTTCTTTCTTAAAATTGAAACAGCATAATAAAAATAAGTAATAATAAAATGTAAAAACTAAGTTATTAATTAGTTAATAATAATTAATAACTTAAAGAATTACTTAACAATAATTAATACTTTAAACTAAAATTAAATGGTAAACTTATGAGAACAGTTATCAAGCATACCATTTTTATTTTGCATATCGTTTATGCATATTTTACAAGTTTTTAGTGCATATTTTGGCATTCGTTTTTGCTTACAAATCCGGGCTCTGATAATCGCACAATATAGATCTAGCAGCAAAATTTGTAAATTAGATGTGCCTATTTATAAAAATTAAGCATGAAATAAGGGATACATATTTTGAGATATAGGACCTCTATGAAGACAGCTTAAAGAAATACAAAGTCTTAAATATATAGTCTAGTTTATCTTTGTCCATAAGGAGGTTCTATCTTAAGGGCCATTCACATTGAAAATCAACCGTAGACACACTGATTTAGAATATAGACACAGAATCAAATGCCCCATGAGCATTCTCAATGACAAATGTAAACGTAGGTAATAACCAATCAGCAATTAAAACAAGGGAACTGCGCCTTGCAAGTGAATAGCAAACTAAAATGGCTGACAGAGACGAGAGTGTGGCAGCATTCGTGCACATGCAAATTGGAGTAGCCAATTTGCTTGTTTTATACTTTAAAGAACGGTTGTCTCGTCGTAGATGATGGTGTATTCATCCTCTTAATCAAACATGAATTAACGCAGGAGAAATAAGAGAGAATCATCAAGCGAAGCCATTTTAATAACACATCGAGCAGTTACTCTCATTGGTTGATTCCAACGTTACATGTTAACTTTGACACAAAAGCTTGGCGTTTGCAGCTTCTATGATAACGTATCGCAGTTATGTCAATATCAATGTAACCATCATGAATAAGCCTTATAAAAGCTTCTGTGTCTACATTACGTCTATGGTTGATTTTCGATGTGAATGGCCCTTTACGGTTTTCATGTTGATATACAACAAATGATGCTATGAGTCATGAAAGAGCTGCTCCTAGCTGTAACTAATAGTAACAATAGTTTTTGCACCTGACAAATGTTTACCTTGTATACTTGGAGGAAACATGTGCAATGCTCTCACTGTTGAAAAACTGTGAAGGGAGTGATTTCCCAAGGGGTATCATCCATTATGAATGTTTATTTCTGAAGATCAACAATTGCAGGAGATTATTACAATAAAGTAAAAGAAACAAGAAACTCATTTGCATTTCTAAGTTTTTTGAAGAAGAAATACTGGAAAATATTGCAGGGGAACCCACTCTAAGTACTCATTGTAATGGGAGCTGCTTACAGTAAACCACAAGCAGCAGTTACATAACGGATGTCAAGGATGTTCTCTCATATCACATATTATATAGACAATAAGACAGAGGCAATAAACAGACAAGAGGTAAATCAATATATATATGTATATGGATGTATATGTTGGTAAACCTCATTAATCCAGACCCAATTAGTCTGAACTTCTCTTAATCCAGACAGCCGTTTATGACAAACTTCACTTGCCCTGCCTCCCATCAGTCTCTGTCAGTTGCCTGTTTGTGCCACAGCTGGTGGCAGGTTGTTGACCTTCCCAAGGTTGAAGATAACAATAATGAAAACATATCTGCATATTATAAACTTTTAAGGCATCTGCACAAAGTTAATTATTAAAGAAATTAATGTCAATGGAAGACAACAAAAGATTAGTTTATTCAAACCATTAAGTGTGTCAAGTGTGATCAATGACAGTGTGCCTTGGAGCTGACATTTTATAATTCTATACTGCACAACGACGATATCTTGTATACTAAATAACCTTTGTGTTTCCTACATTTAAAATACACATTATTTTACTGAACAGAGTTTAAATATGTATCTTTGCTATTCATTAATTCGAACAAGCTAGAGCACCAATTAGACTGGATTAATGAGGTTTTACGGTATTTCATACAACAAAAAGAAATTAATATTGGATGTGAAGTTAATTTTATTTAGATAGTGTATAAATATGTTGTGTGTTTATTAGACACTTTTAAAAGCACAACACCTACCAGTTATTTCATTCACATAAATAAATTATAAAGAAATAAGCGACAACTGCTCAAATGCCAATAATGAGCATCCAGACTTATAACTTAGGCACTGCAGACATTCAGCCAGATTAAGTTGAAGTAACCAAAGCATATTGACTGCAACTATAAAGCCCATGCAATATCAAATATAATGCAGTAGCATAAAGCCAAATTACATATTCACAAGCTGCATACCATAACTAAATGGAGCTCTTACCTTTTACATGAGCAGACTCGGACGCTGCTAGTTTTCCTTGGACATGAACAAGGTCAGCTGCTGTTACAAGTGAGTTATCAGCACTGTCTTCAAGTGTTTCTTCAACGGCAAGTAGACGTGGTGAAGGACTACTCGACTCGCTGTCCTGAGGCTCTGCCTTGGGCGGACACTCAGGCTCATTTGGCTGTTGTTGCTGTTCCCAAGGCTCAACAGACGATGTAGATGGATGTCTATTTCTGCTAGGCCGAGATGTAGGAGTAAGAGCTAAGGGAGTGTCTGGCAGAGGGGGGGACTGTGACTGCTGCAGGGCTCTCTGACGTTTTGGAGGTGGTCCTTCAGTTGGAGTGTCTGCAGCAGGTATCACTGGACTTTTCTTACTGTACACTCCAATCTGCGTGAAATAACCACATACAAGCACTGAGTCTTCATCTTACATTGGTCCTGCTGTAGTTTACACTTGCTCTAAATTATGTCACTATTTTGATGGGAGTTTCACCGCCCGAGAGGCTCAAAAAGCTGACAAACAAGTTCCCTAGTGTATCACTTTTAGCAGCACTCAATCAAACAACCAACTTCAACCTCCTTGAAGATTGCCAGTATTAATAGAAAGGTTGGGGTATTGTTGACGTTTAAACTGTTCATTTTGATTTCTGTGTTGTGGAAAATTGTTCATTTATCAGCAGTTGCACTAGGATACCTTTAACACAGAACAGCTGGGTTACTATCACTTCATAACATAGAAACATGTTGTTAGGAAGGAAGGCGTTTGAATACCATCTTTGTTCTCCTCAAATATGAGCAAAATTAATTTGTTTTGCAACCATAGCAATGTGCTTATTCATGTTCTTATTTAGAAACCAGTGACAGTTCTAGCATACAAACTGTCAAACGTCTAGCAACAGAACAGCTTCACAGAAGTATATTATTGATTGCAAATTTGTTCAGAAAGTTACCCACAACAATCACACTGTTACAGTTCTGAGATATGGAGCTGAACTGAATCTGTGTGGTATGTAGGAGGACTGTCAAGACATATTTACTAATTCATGTCCATCCTACCTGAAATAAAGATGAAAATGAAAAATGTAATTGAAAAGAATGCAGGGTTCAGTGTGATGTGTCGCATACAAGCTGCACTTTTAGGTCCCAACAAATGCTATTTGCTTGGTGATGCTGATATGGAACTGATAAAATATTTCAAATATGCCCAATCACACCATGCAAAGTGGAGTAAACTTTTTTGTATTATAAATTTTGAGTCGGAACATAGAATGAGGTTTTCATTTGAAAGGCTTCAGAAGTACGTATAGTTTTCAGTAATACAGGCTGCAGATGAGTAAATATTTAGTTTAATGCCTGCTTTCGTTTTTACTTAATAAGAATCTGAAGATATTTAAGAAATTAATTTTATTATTTGGATATTATTTAACATTCAACTAGTAAATATTTTAATCCGTGTTATAAATGCTTGGGTGTTTACATAATGTACATGTATAAAAATCAGTTACAGTCACCCTTATGTATGTAATAATTTGTATGTTGTACATAGTTATCTAAATAGGTGTGCTTATATGAATGTGTCATAAGTCATTTTTGTTCTCTGGAAATAGTACTGTTTACTTGACAACAGTTTGTTTGCCTCTCCCTCCTGCACTCTTATCAATGAGAAAACAATTGAAAAAACAAGAAATTGAAAAAAATAATTATTTGTAAGGTCAAAAAAGTAAAAATGTGGAACATTTGCAATATTATTGCATTTTTAATATCACTAATACATATTATAAAATTATGATTGTGGTTCAGAAAGCTCAACTATGTGTTGTATACACATACTGAAAATTTCAGCTATGGCTTATACTTTCTGAGAAAAAGGTACACAAGTATTTAAAAACGTTGTTTTGAGAAAACGAATTTAAAGATAAAAATATCATCACACAACAGCTTTAAAGGAACGCAGGCAAATATTTAAATGTTGTTTAATTGCTTTTAACCCCCAAAAAGTATATCTTTTCTGAAACTGAAAATAATACAGATTTTATTAGTGACTAAAACTAAACACTTGTTGATTTTTGACCATTTCAGAGTACCTTGTCCCCTCAAAATTCAATATAGCTGATAATTGCATTAAGTTTGTCCGTTACCTTCCTTCTCTGCCATATACATTGATAGCATATAACAAAAATCCCAGATGTATGTTAGATGTTAAATTAAGCACTGAACTGTGCTTTGTACATAATTTGTATAACAAGGCACAGTTGAAAGTTGCAAATACGTTATTCACTTCAACATTTTTCGCACATATACGCTGAAATTTTAGGGGCAGTCGTTCTCCACTAAAATTTTGCTCAATTATACGTTTTTGGTATATGTTTTCTCGGTAATGCATCACTTTTTCTGATCCCCTGCACAAAATGTATCCATTTATACGTTTTAACCTATGGTGGTATGCTTGCTGTGTATAGCCTTGGAATTGCCAGGTTTGTGGTTTTCATTGATGCTTATCGTTTCATTGTTGTCATATCATTACAACAATCTATTAACCTTGGTTCCAACAGTCACTTCTCTGCTTTAAGTCAAATACTGCTAGTGTGCTGTTTTCTGTGTCATTTATCCTTTCATCGTCATCATATCGTTGCAACAGTCACTTATCTATTTTATGTGGAGTTTCGAGTTACAAACAGGAGAAGAAACACGTGTGAATATCAACCAGCAAGGAAGAAAAAAGAAAATCCTTAACTCTTGGTGAAAAATTAAAAATTCTGGATGAGGTCATACCAGAGGAGAAAATCAGTTACACCTTTTCTCATTTATACAGTATTTTAGCAGCCTCCCTTGAAAAATGTATAAATGAGGTTCCACTGTATTTTATTAACCCTGCAGTGGTCGCGTGGTGTCTCACAGACGCCATGCATCCTTTATTTACACGTTGCTATTGAACAGATACTCTGGCTGACTGGTGGTGCCATCTACCATCCTATTAACTAAATACAAACATATTTTGCTCATCAACTTCGCATTAGTTTCAATTCAGTGTTCGAAGGAAGAGATTGTTTCCAGAGCCACGTTGCTGGAGTCTACCAGATGACATGCGACCTTCTACGGTACTGAAGGTGAATATTTTATTTTTTATTTTATACAGTATTTTGCGTATGAATACTTATAGTTGTTGCTAAGTAAGTAATTTTGTTGATCTTCAGACCCAATATGACCTCAAAGAAGACCTAACACCTGGCAAATGTACGTGATCGAGAAATTGTACTCCGGCTGTTGCAGGAAAAAGATGAATCTGGTAACGAGTTTGATATTTATAATGACTTGGAAGACGACGGATTGGAGTCGAGAGAAGAAAATACGGATACTGAGCAAGAAGCAGACTCCAATAATAGTGACAGTGATAACCAAGTCGAATATTTTTGGGAAGGAATAAATCTTCAAAATGGTCAAAAGTGTGTCCAAAAACTGTTCGCAAACGACGACAGAATATTGTCACCCATTTACTGGGAGTGAAAGGTGCCGCGAAAAATGCAAAAACGCAAATAGAATGTTGGGAATACTTTTTCGACAGCCAGTTATCTGGTATTGTTGAGTACTCAAACAAAAAGATTTCTGAAGTTCAAGGACATTATTCCAGGGAAAGGGATGCTCACTAGACAGACGTAATTGAAATAAAAACTATATTAGGAATATTGTATATATGCGCGTCCAGGAAAGACAATCATACACACACCCAAGATATATGGGCTTCGAATAAAATGGGAATTGAGTTATGCTGTCTGATAACGCCTGAAAGACGATTTAGGTTCCTATTAGACTGTTTGAGGTATGATAACAAGGACACTAGAAAAGAAAGAAAGAAAGCTGATAATTTAGCCCCTGTACGTGAAATATTTACTTCTTTTGTGGAAAATTGTAAAAATGCTTATTCAGTTGGGGAGTACTGCACTGTTGATGAAAAGCTAGAAGCTTTTAGGGGCAATCGTTTTTTTCAGGCAGTACATCCCTAGCAAACCAAATAAGTATGGACTTAAAATATTTGCTTTGGTGGATGCTAGGATGTATTACACAGTCAACCTAGAAATTTATGCTGGTAAACAACCTGCAGGGCCATTTGAACTTAGCAGCAAACCAGCAGATGTTGTGAAACGTCTCATTTCTGTGATCTCAGGAACTGGGCGTAATATAACCGTGGAAAATTGGTTTAGCACCTTAGATTTAGATGACTATTTGCTTCAGAATAACCTTACCCTGGCTGGAACCACGAGAAAGAACCAGAAATTCCCCTGGAGTTTATACGAGCAAAAAACCGGGAGGTAGGAACAACATTTTTTGGGTTTCAGAAAAATGCAACCTATGTCGCCAAGAAAAACGAAGTGGTTCTGGTTCTTTCAACACTGCGTCATGATAATGCAATTGATGCAACGTCTGGCGATAAGAAAAATCCGGAAATGATAACCTTCTATAATATAACCAAATTGGGCGTTGATACTGTGGATCAATTGTGCAGCTCGTACAATGTATCCAGAAAAACTAACAGATGGCCTATGGTAATCTTTTATAGCATGATGAACATTACAGCTATAAATGCACAAATAATATACCATGCAAATAATTCTGATGTTAGCAGCAGGAGCAGTGAATTTTTTAAACTTTTAGGACGTAATCTAGCAGATTATTACTTGCGTTTACATTTTCAGTGTTCATCATTGCCAAGAAACCTCAAACAAGACATTCAAAGTCTTTTTCCAGATGAACATGCAGTGCAAACTACAGAAGAGGACCGAGGCACAAAAAGACAGAGGTGCTGTGAATGTGGTCGTTCAAAGAACCGATATACCAAATATAAATGCCGCAGCTGTAATAAATGTTGTGTTTAGAACATGCCCAGCAAGTATGCGCTGATTGCTAATTGTACTGCTCAATGTATAAACTGTATTATGTATATTATGTTAAGAGTACATGAATAGAAACATTCGTTTTTCGATCAGGGATTTTCACCCATAGTTTGTATTGAACGAGAGACGTTTTATGCAGCAAACACCTTTGCGGATTATATGTATAACTAAAAATCACAATAATATATATATATACTACTACTACTACTACTACTACTAGTGAGAATGTAATCTTCTCTTTAGTTTTTAATAAAATAGTACGTTTACCCTCATAAATTTGAACTGACTGAGTTAAAAACACATAGAGAACGCAGAAACGTACTGGCGTCTGTGAGACGCCGCGCGACCTTTAATGTAACTATGAACCACGCAACCACTGCAGGGTTAAATAGCAGCAAATTATTGAACAGTAATAGTATGAAGAACTTAGTAACATTTTAATATGATTTCAGCACATGTAACCCAAACAAAATAATGAAAGTAATTGGTTTTTCTTTCTATGCAGATAGACACTTTATTTCACTGCTCAGGGCATGGCTCAGTAGCTTTGCTGTCAGTGTAATAATCAATTTACAATATAATTAAAATAAATAATATGGGTAGTATAATACCCTCTCAGAATGACAATACATCATAGTATGCAATCAAATATAATAATAATAATAATAATAATAATAATAATAATAATAATAATAATAATAATGATGATGATGATGATGATGATGATGATGATGATGATGATGATGATAATAGTGATAATGTAACATTTATATTTGCTATCCCGACTATAAATCACTCTTCTTTAGTCTCCCTTTAAAACTTTTTACACTTTGAGACAAAGTCTCTGGTAACTCAGTAGGTATTTTGTTCCATTCGTTAATTGTTCTATTTACAAAGTAAAATTTACTGATGTCAGTTTTCTGTTTCTTATTCCTTATTTTTTTTAGCGATTTCTCCCACAGCTTTAATAATCAGTTGGATATATCTTTCCATGCAAATTCCCCCTTATAGGCTCTAAAAATTGCACATAGCCTTTCTCATCTCCTATGTTTCTCTAATGTTCCCAGGAAGCAGCAGTGCTAGTATGATTTTCAAATCATTTGCTTCTATCTACAAATTTAACTGCTCTTTTTGAACTCTCTCGAGTGCCAGTTTTTGCCCAACCCAATACAGATCCCAGCATGCAGCACTGTACTCTAATGTTGGTCAAACTAAAGATGTATATACTAAATTTCATGACTTTGCAATGCTGTGTTTTAAAATCCTCATTACAAAGTGCAACACTTTCCATGCCCTCCCAGTGACCAATTTACATGTTACCCCCACTCCAATTTTTCCCTAGATATCAGGGTTTTTACCCTGAGTATTTTCTTAATGTCTAACTTATATATTACGTTTTCTACTGTTCTTGCCCTTGAAAATATAATTGTTTTACATTTATTTGGATTTATCTTCACTTTATTATATTGCGCCAGAGTGAATTTTGTTTAAATCTTCTTGTAAATCTATGGTGTCACATTTACTGCAATATCTCTATTGATTATTCAATTTTCTGCAAATATGCAAGTCTGAGATGTTATCCCTTCCTGTAAATCATCCATATATGCTAAGAAAAGCAACCATGCTTCCCTGGGGAACACCAGAGGTTGCATTGGTAGGAGATTATTTATTTCCCACCCCACACTCTTTGGGCTCTTCATACTTTAAATATAAAACGTCACACAGACAATTCTAACACCACAAACTGACAAAACAATTCAAATTTCTAGTTAACTGCAAAGGTAAGAGCTAATAATTATCACTAACAGCCTAATATACTAATAATAATCATTAATTAAAAGCTTGTATGATTAACATAGGTAATATAATTATTAATATAATAATATATCTAATATTGTAATATACAATTAACATAATTTTATAGTTAGTACGTCAGTTGGTGACAACAGTTGTAATGCAAAGTTTGAACACTGCAAATAATAAACCATGGAACAAACATGACAGACACCATAGAACTAACCTTTCCAAGATACGTAACAATTTTTAGATGATTTGCCAACTGAATGGAATCCGAAAACCAGAATATCAACAGATTCTAGTGACTTTCTCGTAATATTGGAAAAATGCCAGAGTTGCACTTTAGCAACCTTTCATACGCCATCCTTTATAGCTGACATCATCAAATGCTGGACAACCAAAATAAAATGAACACTAGGTAGTGAGGTGTATCATATTATACAACTATCAATTAACACTGTTCCAATTATCTTTTAATTTTAAGGTTCAAAACAAAGAATCAAATTTTCTAAATATTTATTTAATCACTAGCTTTAGTTTATATTTGGTGGATACTGCTACTAGTCTATTGCTTGTCAAAAGATAAATTTATAACTCTAAGAAGTGGAATTTCATAATTAATAATATGATTCCTATCCTTCAATAGATTTCCATTTTTCCCCAAACATTAATTCCACTTGTTGGAGTTGTATTGAGTCACACTTATTTACACTTAAAAATCTCCACTTAATATGTTAAAAAACACTGAAACGTTTTCCAGGACATTTGCCCTCTTCTTCAGCAGTTTGGTGACTGGCTTTCCTTTCCCTTTCTCTCTTCCTTTTCTTGTATCAGATCTTGTTGCCATCTGTTGTTGGGAGTGCAAAGTTTTAACACTTCATCCAGTGGTGGGATTTCAAAATTTAGAACGTTATTGCTGTTTTTTATAATGTGAATTTTTTCCCCAGGTGTCTAATTCTATTGGTGACACTAATGGTTTCAACAATTTTATATTTTGCCCAATGTTGTGGTTTTCTTCCCAAAAATGATATGAAACAGCAGATTTGTCTATTTGCTTTAGTTTTATGTTTCTCTGATGATCTTTAACTAATTTCCAAGTTTCTCTTTGCTTTACCTATGTAGAATTTTTCACAATCTTCGCAGCTGATCTGGTGGATTCCAGATTTCAGTGTATTTTTAATTGTATTCTTAAGGGGCTTATTCAGAATGTTCTTCAGGTTGAATTTGTTTTGTGGTGCTAGCAATGGAAAATTGATTCAACCCTGACCTTATTAGGAACATGATCAAAAAGAAAGAAAAACTCAAAGAAATCGCGTTAAATACAACTCTAACACCTCTTTCAAACAATGATTGGAAATACAAAAAATTCACTTTCCACCCCTGGGCTTATAAAAAATTCGAAAAAATCTTCAAAAAACTCAAAATAAAACTAGCTGCACAAAACAAATTGTGAAAAATTCTACATAGGTAAAACAAAGAGAAACTTGGAAATTAGACTAAAAGAACATCAGAGAAACATAAAACTAAAGCAAACAGACAAATCTGCTGTTTCATATCATTTCTGGGAAGAAGACCACAACATTGGGCAAAATATAAAATTGTTGAAACCATTAAGAGTCACCAATTGAATTAGACATCTGGGAAAAAATTCACATTATAAAAAACAGCAATAACGTTTTAAATTTTGAAATCCCACCACTGGATGAAGTGTTAAAACTTTGCGCACTCCCAACACCAGATGGCAACAAGATCCGATACAAGAAAAGGAAGAGAGAAAGGGAAAGGAACGCCAGTCACCAAACTGCTGAAGAAGAGGGCGATGTCCTGGAAAACGTTTCAGTGTTTTTTAACATATTAAGTGGAGATTTTAAGTGTAAATAAGTGTGACTTAATACAACTCCAACATGAAGAATACTTCACTGTTAATAGTGCTTCTGTTCATAATAATTAATTCCACTATTTATTTCTTTTTTAACAATTTTTCTTAATTTATTTCATTTACAATGACCAACTGCTACTGCATCTGATTATCTGGTCTCTTTAAATAAGCATTGTTTTCTTGAATATTAAATTCAATAGTTATTTTCTGATCTGGTTCTGTAACAGTATAGATTTTGCATGTTATAAAGTTTGTGTGTATGTTTATTAATTATTAATAATAGAAGCATTATTAATTAAGAAGCTATTGTCATTTTAATTTAATTTACTTTGAAAATATTAATAAGACCTTGTTCACATTTAAATTCGCTTATATCAAGTTTTAAAATCCAAATTTAAAACCAGAGAGACATTTTCTCCATCAGCAGCTTGGCTGTTACTTGTTTTTCCTCTTCACTCACTGTGTGCATCTGTTTGCTGCTGTCTGGAGATAAATTTTGAAATCCTGACAATCTGCAATGTTATAAAGTTTACCAGCAGCAGCCAGATGCTTATGCTGTGGAAAGTGGAAGAACAGATAACTGTGAATTGCCACTATGCTACTGATGGAGATCAAAGGCTCCGAAAATATTCTAACATTTTACAACTTGACATAAGTGAAGTTTAAGTGTAAATATTGAGTCATTAATATTTTATAACTAAATTAAATTAAAATTGTGTGAATGTATTTATTTAGTCGATAAAGTTATTTTCATAACTGTAAACAGGTCCAACATATTCTTTGCTGGTTTTTAACATTTGCTTCCCATTCTGTTGAAATTAAATCTGTAGAAAAATTAAAAACTGGTAAAGTTGAGAAAGCATCTGGAATGTTGAAG
This sequence comes from Hymenopus coronatus, assembly GCA_030762935.1. Taxonomy (NCBI): domain Eukaryota; kingdom Metazoa; phylum Arthropoda; class Insecta; order Mantodea; family Hymenopodidae; genus Hymenopus; species Hymenopus coronatus. The sequence goes on along the minus strand of CM060881.1, from coordinate 168,022,670 downwards.
TTCAATTTGGAAGATACTACTCTGTGCTTTGTGACATGCCAAAAAAGACCCCCTCAAAATGCTAAATTCTGAAGTCCAAAGCATGCCTTACTATTACCACCACATCACTAACTTTGTGTACAATAGAACACATGTCATAAAGTGTTACATACCTTTTCCTTAACCTGCTCAGACGCACCAGAAAGTCCTCTGATCTGCAAGGTTTCTGCAGCCCTTAGCAGAGCTGGCAAGTTTTCTTGTTCAATATTCACTTCTCCTTTATATACAAAGCATAATAAGGATTCAAGCTCTGAGAAATGGACATCTTGGAGGATTATTACTGGGTGCTGACATGGATTGCTCTGTGAAACCACACACATGTTATTTAAGCTTTTGTCACAGCAGTTTACCAAGGAACACTCAAATATGTCAGGGCTACAAGAAATTTCACAAAAATTCAGCTGTACATGCATTCTATAAAATATTTCACATTAATGCTATTTACAATTATCTGTACAGAATAATTAATTTACCACAACACAGTTATATGTTGGAATTAGTACTTGCTCTTATGACAAAATCTCAAGTTTCACAATATATTAAAAGGAAGTCCTAAATAACGATGACTACAATAATAATAACAATGATAATAACAATAACAACAATAATAATAACCATAATAATAACAACAACATATCCTGTACAGCTTTTATTATGTTCTTGAAGTACATTAATTCATCTTTTTATATTTGTTTAATGTTGTTATAGATACATCACTTCTCCTATGTATTCTCGTAGAAACAGAGAACTACATAGGCAAAGGCAGAAATATACAGTGCAATCCATATAAACCTGAACCATTTTAATAGGCCATAATTTCTCTCTGAAAGCTCACAGTAGAAATTTGAAATTTGTTTTAAAGATCTCAGTGGCTCACAGAGAATCGACAACAATCGATCAATGCCATCTGTAGACTATAATGATGATTTTGATGGAAATTACAAGCATTTTCATGGCATTGTAGACAGACGCAGCTCTTTGACATGTGCCATATGAATAGCCTGATTTCTGGCTCGACAGAAGCAACAATTTGTTTGGAGAGTTCACTAGCCTGCTTTGAACATTTGTAACAGTCTCTGCATTCAACGGTGGTCTATGTTTTCCACTCTCACTAACGAGTATGCCAGTTGTCTCCAGCTTTCTTGCTAGTGATAAAATTTTGCCTTTGTCGAACATCCTATACATTAAACTCTCTTTGAAGTTCCTATTGTGTTGTTACCAAGAAATGTGTCTTAATATGTTTTCATAATGAAAACACGCTCTCAAAGTGAGTACTGCATGTTGCTGTTATGACTGCAAACTAAACACTGTCTCCAATGCCATGAAAATGCTCGTAATTTCCATCGAAATCATCAATATAGTCTACAGATGGCATTGATTGATTGTTACCATGATTGTTATTGATTCTCCCTGAGCCACTGAGATTATTAAAGCAAGTTTCACATTTCTACGAGCTTTCAGAGGGAAATTATGGCCTATTAAAATGCTCAAGTTTATATGGATTGCACTGAACTGTTGCATGTGCTAGCTTTCTATCCTTTGTTTATAATCATTCCCAGGTAAGCAGCTCAAACCAATCGCAGTGGAAATCATTCCAGTTTTAAGCAACTAAAATTAGCAACGGTTTTGGAAAAAAAACCTCAGTGATGTAGCAAATGTCTATTTCAAATTGCTACTTAACAGTTTATATTGTTTGTCGCTTCAACACTGACTCTCTAGTCCAATTGCACTTTTAGGAGTTGCAATCAAAACTATGGGCCTGCCCTTCCATCTTTCAGAGCTCCCAATGATGCAGCAAGAAATTTCCAGAGGCAAGTCATTATTGCAAATGTTCATTCATACAGTTGTGTCATTCATACAGTTGATTTAAAGCGCCTGCTCACACAGTGTTCAAATTATGCATACTTGTGACAATGCAAACAAGCTGTGTAAAGTAACTACTGTGCACCTGCAACAATTCAAGGGGACAAGGTACAGGTGTGTGCATTTAGGTGCATATTAATATAATAATTAATAATTGTAACAAATCTTCACTTATCTTTTGGAATTCTAGGACTAGTTTCGCATTAAATTGGTCTATTGCATCTTCAGCTTAGTTTCTTTGTGCTCTTGTTGTTTATTTAAATCATTATGGTTACTGCTGCTAGGTGGATTGTGTACTAAGGTATTCCTAAATTGTTTAAATTGTGACCATGTTTATATTGATAAGACTAAACATCATTTGGAAACCAGAGCAAAAGAACACTTTAGGAATATTAAATACAAACAAATTGATAAATCAGCTGTGGCAGAACATTTTTGGAAATTTAATCATGAAATAAATCCAGATGTTAAATTATTAAAACACTTAAATGGACCCATAGATTTAATGGTTTGGGAGAAAATATTTATATTAAAGTATAAAAATCATGCAATGAATTTTGATATACACCAATTGACTCTCTCACCAAATTTGTTTTGATTCCAGTAGTTATCAATACCTTAGTACACAATCCACTTAGTGGCAGTAACCATAACAATTTAAATTAACAAGAGCAAAAAGAAACAAAGCTGAGGATGCAATAGACCTATTTATTGTGAAACTAGTCCTTGGATTCCAAAAGGTAAGTGAAGATTTGTTACAATTATTATATTAATATTTGTGTTACTTCACTGTTACTAGCTTCTTTTTACATTTATATAGGTGCACTACTCCTTCCACAGAGCTGGTCATCTTGATCCATGCACCTGCAACAATTCAAGGGGACAAGATACAGACGTGTGCATATAGGTGTATAGTTGCACTACTCCTTCCATAGAACTGTTCATCTTGACCAGCACCATCATAGCAGGTTAAATATTCTAAGTGTTCCAGCATCCTCTGGATGTGGCAGACTACAGTCTTCTTCACCATACGGTACAGCCCTTACTATGGTTGTTGAACCTTGATGCAGTGACCCTTAGTTCAGGAAGGGCAATATAAAATCACACCAGATCACCCTTGGATGCTGATCTGCCAGACTTAATGGGTCTTCTTCCAGTCACTCGCTACCTAGATGTGTTTGGGGGGGGTGTAAAGTCAGTCTGACATTTTTCCATGTATCCTGATATATGGTGGACTTTGTGACAGTGATGTGTTTTAACAATTGAAAATTAGTTGAGTCGATTTTGTAACACTACATCACTTACTTTTTATTTCGGAAAACATGTTTCAGAAGCCATGTGCTTCCATTGTCAATTCCTTTAGTCCTTTGTCCTTCTGACAATGGAAGCACATGGCTTCTGAAACATGTTTTCCGAAATAAAAAGTAAGTGATGTAGTGTTACAAAATCGACTCAACTAATTTTCAATTTTCCATGTAGTTGATTGCTGACTGCTCTGCCCCACGAGAGCTCCTAAAAATTAGGTTGCATGGAAGATATAATTCCCTGCTGAAGACCAAGCAGGCTGGTGTCGTGCACTGAACAGCAGTAGGCCTGCAAGAAACCTACACTCCAATCTCTCTGGTGATTGGCCACAACCTTCCTCAAATGTTCTAAAATCTTGATGTACTGCTTAACCATGGCATAGGTGAGGTTAGACTTAAAGTTGGACCTTTGAATGTTGTGTAGCTTCAATGGTCCCAAAAAATGATGCAAGTGCTATTGGAAAAATTTGAAAAATTTTCAGCTGGTACCTTTTAAACTACATACATAAGTAGTATGTATACACAAACCTTAAAATTGTTTAATATCAATTCCACTTGGGTTTGTTACTTTTCCATGGCATAAGCCTCTCAAACAGAATGGACCAGATATTCAGGCCTTTAAACATATCAAATAAAATTTTTCATCGGAATGTAAAGACAGTGGTGCCAATTTGAATATATTAAGGGGGGAGGGCAAAGAAATAAAGAGGCAATGAATACTTTTTTCAATTTATTTTAATATTTATTACACATTGCACCACTGCAAAATTAAGTTCATGAGATTTCCTATAACTACAAACATAAAAAGTTGATATGTATCTCTGTCCTAGAAATGAACTTAACTATGGAAACCATGTCCAAAGAGTTGGACTCCTCAAGATGAATATTCAAGATTACAAGATGGTTTAGGCATTTTAAGTTATTGTTGACCTCAGAAAGTTTTTCAGTCTTCTCAGGTTCGGAAATGACCTTTCTGATGTAGAAGTTGTAGAGATCGTTAGTAGCAATTGAGCTTCAACAGCTCTGGAAACATTACAGCTTTCTCCGGAGAACATCAACACACTGCCAATAACACATTCCTCGTTTGCATTCATTGATTTCAATTTTAATGCTGCTTCTTGGTGACATTTTGATTTTTCATGTGTTTTAAATTTTTCAATAGCTTTCTTCCAGTTTTGGAAACCTGTTCAATGAAATTCAATTCTAATTTAGTAGAGAAGGTCATGCATTGGTTATGGAATGCTGCTCTAAACAATTGACAGAAAAATGCATCTTCTGTCTTTTCATAATCCAGCCAAGGATAACTTGGAAATTATGTAACCTGTTTTCACTTCCATTTATATCAACTTCTTTTGTTTAAGGTTCAGGTAAAAGCTTACCTGCACCAATTGATTTGACAACTTGGATTTGGGCTTTTACAGCTTCAGGTCGTTGCTCTGGATTGGCTGATTGCTCTTCTCCATTTAAAGACAAGGGTTTTTATTTTCTAACTAAAATGCATCCATTTTATGCTCCACATCAGCACTGTTGTATGATACCAATCACTGAGTATCAGTCAATATGAAGTTCAAACTGAACTCATCTGAACTGGCTAGCGTAGCAGTCTTACACACAGTTTTGCAGTGCATTCAACAATACGAGATGGTTCTAGAAACTATCAACTGGTTAAGAAGTTTCCCACTTGTGGATGAAACTTCCCCGTTAGTCACTGCCTCCTCACTGCATCCATAAGCTCGCAATTCTCCTCTTCTGACTTTCGGATCTCCACTTCCTCACCACATCCACATTCTCATGATTCTCCTCTTCTGGCTTTTGGATCCTCATTTGCTACTGCTTCCTCTCCACATCCATATTCTCATGATTCTCCTCTTCTGCTTTAGGATCCTCATTTGCTACTGCTTCCTCTCCACATCCATATTCTCATGATTCTCCTCTTCTGCTTTAGGATCCTCACTTGCTACTGCTTCCTCTCCACATCCACATTCTCATGATTCTTCTCTTCTGACTGTTGGATCCCTGCTTGCAGACACTTCTTTACTGTAAGCTCGCAACTACCGTTTAATTAATTTATGGATATATCTACTTATTTTGAGAGGGAACCTAGCCCCTAGCAATTATTTTTTGGGGAAGACGAAAGAGGCTGGGCCCAATAAATTTGACACCGGTGATTCAAGGTAAGGTTTATATACAGTGTAGTAAACTATAAGTACTTTTTCCTGGAATTTTCTGGTGTCTCTCCTTACATTTCTGAACTACTCCACTTTCTTCCATTTTATTTTCTAGACTGGTTCTACTTTCTAACATATTTGTTGTAATGTTTCTAATAACAATGGACTGACTCACCTCTTGACATTTATCTAGCTAAACTTTCTCCTTGATCATTTAGGTCACCCAGTTCTTGATGGTCCTGTCCAATATTTACTGCTATTCATTTCTATCACTCTTAACTATCTGTTTCTAAGAAGCATACAGCATAATGGAATGTTCTTACGTTTCACAGTATTTTCTCACGTTTGTTACTAATTAAATTCAGTTCTTTTTCTTGGTTCTCCCCATTACTCTGGTATTGGTTGCTTCTTCCATTCTGTCTTCATCTCTTACTATTTGAGTGTTGGTTGCCTTCTGCTTTGTATATTTCTTCTTACATTTTCTCTCCTCATTTCTTCACTTCTTCAGTTTTTACTTTATCTTTTGCTCTCTTTATTCATGCCATAGACACAGGTACCATTTGAAATAGGATTAGTAAAGCTTAATGATAACAGTAGAGTAGTTATTTATGTACATGGGTCGTTCAATAAATAATGCCCACATTATTTTTTCTCTGAACATATTTATTGTTAAGAGTCAGAATTTGGTGTCAATATACGTCAATATGTCTTGTTCATGTCCTACTTTTCTAGGTAGTCTCCATCACGTTCTATGGCCTTACGCCAATGTTGTGTGAGAGCATGTATTCCCTGCTGGTAAAAGCTCTTGTCCTGTAGGCATAATCATGTTTTCACTGAATGATGACACGCTCATCATCTTCAAAGTGTATCCATTGTAGAAAATCTTTGAGCAGCCCAAAGAGATGGAGTCCAAGGGTGCCAGATCTGGACTGTAGGGTGGATGAAACAATGATGCCCAACCCAATTTGATGATGTGTTCCCAGATTCTCAGACTTGAGTGTAGGCATGCATTATTGTGTTGGAGCAAGATTTCTGCTGGATTTTTGCCAGATCAAACACGTTGGAAACGGTTCTTGAGTATAGTCAGAGTCTTCACGTATGCCTCTGAATTAATGGTTGACCATCTGGCATCACATCCACAAGAATGATGCCATCACAATACCAGAAGACTGTCACCATGACTTTTCCGGCAGAGGGAGTTGTCTAGAATTTCTTCTTTTGTGGTGAATGAGGATGATGCCTTTTTGTTCTAGTGCGAAGTGGTGCACCCAGCTTTTATGCCCCTGTAACGATCTGTGACAGAAAGGCCTCTACATCGGTCTCAAAATGCTCCAACAATTCAGAAGAAATAGCCTTTTTTCTGAATCTTGTGGTCTGCTGTGAGCATTCGTGGAACCCATCATGAGTACATCTTTGAACATCGAGAGTCTCAATCATTGCAGATGCACTTACAATGCTGACTGACAACTTTAGAGCCTATTGGCAAGTTGTGATGCACCAGTTGGCACGAATAATGGCATCCGCACGATTCAGCATGTCTGGAGCAGTGGCTCTGACAGGATGTGCCGAGCATGGCTGATCATGGAGCTGTTTCTGCATTTCTTGAGGCTTTAACTTTCTTTACCCATCGCCCAACTGCACTCCTATCAACTGTATCATTGCCATACACTGCACACAAATGTTTATGGATGTTCACCATGGTTTATTTTTCTGCACGCAAGAATTCAATAAAAGCACGCTGCTTGTAACGTGAGTCATATGTAGACATTTTGATGCTGTACTATGACTCTGCCATCTGCCAGAACAGTTTGAAACTTCATGGTGCATAGAAGAAACATTAAATATGAAACACCTATAGGACGTTTGTCTAGATATATTAATGGCTTTTTAAAAAAATGTGGGGCATTATATATTAAACAATGCTCATAATATTGTGATGTTAAAATTGTACTCCATTGTAATTACTGAGCTATGAGTTCTCTCTAGTCATGGTTTCAAAAGAGTAAAATTGAGTCTAATTATATTTAACTGCTATATTTATTATTTGACTTTCAATTATAATAAACTGATGTAACATAGTCATAACCCACAGAAGAAAACATTTATTACATATATATGAAATAACTGTTTTCCTGTCTTCTAACCCGGATATAATATGATTAAGTATTAGGGAAAGTCGAAACAAACCTGCCTTTTACATAAGATCATAAGATCATGTGACTTGTATGCCCTGCTAGAAAATTTAAGTTAAGTATGTAACATTTTATCATCACCAGTAATAACATAATACACTTGAACTAATCAATAAATTCTTGAGCAGAGTGAGACTATTTCATAAATAAATACTAGTATCACAAAGATTTGACAAGAAAATGTTAAATTCCATAAAAAATAATCTAAAATACATTCATTATGATTAGTGCAGTTTGATTTATTCAGTATTGCCAACTGAGGAAAACCAAATCCAGGAAATTACATTATTTTGATTTTCTCTTGTTATAACAGAAAAACACAATCTCCAATAATTCATACTATATTTTTAACATTAACAACTAACCTTTCTTCTGGGAAAATAAACTAATTATTCAAACAGAGTTATCAAATAGAAATGGAGTGCTATTTCCTTTAGAAAGAATGAATAATAAAGGAATGACCTAGTGATAAATGGTACAAAACAAGAGAATGACCAAGTAGCTGTATATCTTATATGATAAATTAACGCCTCTATGTATGAAATAGCCCTCCTAATTTTCCATTTGTTACTATAACAAACTAGATATATCAATAGTTTGTTTATTCTCCAGGAAACAAGCAAACCTGTTTTTCATAATAGTGTTTATAGTAGAAGGGCATAATAATATAGGTAATTTTGATTAAGGCTCAATTTATATCAATTATAATTTCTAAAATACGTTGCCAACGTACAAGAGTATTTTACAATAATAACAACAATAATAATAATAATAATAATAATAATAAGCTAACAACAATAATATAAAATGTTTATGTGGAGTAATAAAAAACGTTACAATTAAATGTAAATCCTGTTTAAACATTGGAACATACTATAACAATAACATGCTCTTACATCCTAGTGCTTCTCAATAAAATATATGAATGAAAATTCCTGTTAAGAACTCTCAAAAGTAATCTGAAAGGAGGTGAATCTTAATAGGCACGGGACACAGAAAATTTGCACAGTGCTTCTCAGTGAAAGTTGATGGGTTAACTATTACCTACCAGTCTGGAGTGTGGTGTGACAAATCCCAGTCTCTTGTGCCATTACAGCCTTAATAACAGTATTACTCACCATTATCATAGAAGATGCTGGAAGTCTACTTGTCTTATATATATTTCACATCTTCTAATTATCGTTCACACCAATTAGTTTTTCTACACTAACAGATCTGACTTGTCTTAGAACATTTTAAGTTTCTCAACCTTTATTTTTCAGTGTTCCTCAAAAATAGAAATTGCAACACATGAGATCTGGGGATCGAGGAGACCCCAAAAACCCTTGCTTATAAATAGTTGGCTAAATATATGGCACAATTCCCTCAGGGATTCATTAGCAGTATGGGCTGTGGTGTTATCCTGCTGAAAAAAAGTCTACATTTTCATCTTATTTTTCCATTGAAATTCTCTAAAATATTTTTAACTTGTAAATATCCTTGGATTGTCGATATACAATCAAACTGTAGAATGAAAATGCATAAATACACACATTCACTCCAAGGCACACTGGGACACTGGTGATTGTGGTGAACACTTCTTGATCACTGGTGTCCGACACTACAGGTATTGCCAACTGAATAGCTACTCAAATGGACCGTATTTTTCAGACCTTCACACGACAATAAGATGACCCTTAATTTTGTTATGAAAATTTTGAAATAAAAGTATTTTTTAAATTTTCTCTTCATTTGCCCTGTAGGGGTGAGTTCACGGTTTCTGCACTCATTCATTTTTTTTTTTAGCTTAATGTCCTTTAATCATCATTTTGTTCAATTCTTCTCACATTGAGACTGCATAACGGTACACTTGCGATTGGTAACACAAAATAAGGGGGTGAGGGATTCAAATGTCTTTGAAGGTTATAACCTCCTAAACTCGTACAGGGGTAGAAAGTGAATTTTTCTAGTCTTATGGCATGAAAAATATGGCATTAAAGTGAAAAAAATAACATACAACTTAACATTTTTGGTTTTTTTTCATTCATGCTCTTCTCACTGAAATCAGGCACAAACTTATTTATAATTTTGTGTCACGCATTCGTTGTCATCACTTTGTTGCTATAGTCATTGCGTTTAATGTCTCAAATAGCAAGACGACTCTGTACTACACTTATAAAATATTCTGTAATAATTAAATCTAAACTCATGGTTACAATGTGTGCAGAATAATGTAAAATAAATGTTTAGCTGTGCTCAAAAATGACTGTTGGCAAATCTGCATTACTGTGTCTGAGATCTGTATCCCAGTGTGAACACCCCAATTTAACCTATGTATGTCCAGTGACTCTGTCTGACACAAGTGGCGAGGGTGAGAGACTGCTGCGTCTCAGTGAGACAGTGTAGTGTCCCTGTGGGAATGCTCCAATTCAAACAAATGTGACCGGTGACGAAAAATAGGATCTGAAGCTTTCCTGGTGACGAACATATTCTAGACATTCTCGGACTTCGAGCCAGGTGTAGTGATGAAGAGTCATTGACATTTCAGGAGCATGCATCTCTGATGATGGGAGAGATGCACGCTCCCGAAACATCGATGACTCTTCATCACTATACCTGCTTTGAAGCCCGAGAACATATAGAAAATGTAACCGGTGACCGTTACCAGTGTCCCAGTGTGAAACGAGCCTTTATCTCACATTGAGTGTGTCTGACTTGTAGCAGAGGAAATTGGAAATGCATGATTTCTACAAGCATTTGCAGCATTTAAGGCCTCAGACCAGCAGGTTAAGTTATCCCATCAATGTTCTAGTTTAAATTGTTACTATATACCTGAAACACTCTTCTGAAGAATGGACTACATGCAGAAAGAATAACTTTATGAGCTCGTATACATTGGCCATCACTAGCCAATGTAACATCTACAAGTCCTTCTTCTTCCCACAAGCTCTCAAAACTTGTAACTATGTTTGATTGGAAACTATTCCACTTCAGACAGATTTGCTGCCCTGCCATTGCATCAAATCTGGAACATAAGAAAAAGGATATGCACTACCTACAAACTAGAGCACTTCTATATATTACAGTATAATATTCCAGGACTATTTGTATTTATTTTTTTTCTCTGATCCTGTATTTTTAGTTTAAGATATAGGTAAATGTGATACACATGCATTCTCCCCATGGATCCATTTTCCTCAATAGCATCTTTACCAAACTATTCTTAAGTCCAAATATAGAATAAAGTTTATTTCTCTAGCTACACTTAAATTATAATAACAGCAAACTATTTTCAGATATGATTCAGAATGAGTGGATCTGTTTTCAGTATTTTCATATAGGGAATATTTGTTGTCAAAGATCAGAGATTTAATAAACGTTTATTTTCTTTTATTTTCAAGTTATTTTATTACTTTCTCTAGCCCCGTATGTACAATGTACATAAGGATAGAGAAGTATTGTATTCCACCCAAAAATTCGATATCGAGATTTCACCGGAAATATATGTTTTAGGGTCCCCTGTCCAAAAAAAGCATTTTCACAAAAAGATCCGTGTGTGTGTGTGTGTGCGATCGTGTGTCTGTGAACACGATTAACTCAAAAACGAAAAGTCGTTATAGCGCCAAACTTGGTATTTCAGTTTAGTTGCTTCCAGGGATGCGACACAAAGAGTTTGAGAAAAATCCCCCCACCCCAAACTACCCTTTACATAGAACTTTTTTCGAAAATTTTGATTTTCTCAAAAATGGCTCTAACGATTTTGATTAAAATATTGTATACTAGAGATATTTAGCTGACAAATAATATGTATATCTTGAATTTTCTGGGAATAGCTTCTAGAGACCTGTTTATTCTGGATGAATTTTGCTTAATTTGGCATAACTAGTAAACCGTAAGAGACAAAAAATGTAGGTCTTGTTAAAATACATAAGTTATGTCATACACATTTTTTTTCTCATTGAGCTTAAGAGTTTTCGAGGTATTCATTGTTTTTGTTTTAGTTTCAGTTAGTTTCAGTTGTGAAGTACTTATACTTTTCTCAGACGGGAGTGTGTGGTTTTCTTTTGTTCTACTCCTGGCCAAGAAAAGAAGGGATTTGTAATGACAATCTCATAACGACAGCTTTTAAAACATTTGACTATGGATTTAGCCTAGTGCATTCCTTTATTTTTTCCTACTTATAAGGAACTAAGTAATAAGAACATTGTGCTAATGAGTACCTCGATTAGCAAGATGCGCAAAGAAGAATAATCTTATGTAAGAAGTTTGTAGAACAGGTAGAGAAAATCATGTGAGTGTAACACATCAGATTTTTTTTTATAGTCAGAAAATAATTGCTGTTAACTCTGTTCTGAAAGTCAACAAGTTCTTGGAACATGAAAAATTTGATGTGCGTGCATGTGCACATGTATGTGTGTACAGCATAACTCATAAAAAGTCAGTTAAATACCTAACTTGGTATTTATATTAAGCTAAGCTTTCGCTGTTTAGAACAACCAGACAGAAACTGGAACATCTATGGTACAAATCCCAATTATGACATTGAATTTCTCAGTCTGATTCTACATTTTCAATATTAAGGCTTGTGTGAAAGAGCAATCAACTACCAAGTAGAGGAAGCACTATATGAGGTGTGACTTCAAAGCCACATGTAGCCACAAAGGGGGAGTATGGAATTAATTGAGCAACAAAAGAATATTTTCAAATAATAAAGGAGGTTAAAAAAACAGTTAAAAACTAATTGGAACTAACACTGTGAAGCACTGTAATACTTTATAAATAATACAATAAATTGAAAATTACACATGCACTACACAGCTTCCAGAGATATAGAAAAAATTAGGTAATGTTGCTGACTTAGGATCTGTTTACTGCAAATCCATATCAACTTTAGAAAATAAAAAGCGCTGTAGAAATGAGCAAACAGTGCCAAGGAAATGCAACCAGTTAACAGCCACCAGATGGCAGTAGTAGGGCTCTGTTTTTCTTCCCCATTCAATGATATGGTACGTAACACTCCAGATTATGGAGAAAATGATGCAACACAATAGTAACATTCAAATATATTTCTATGTATTAAGTGTCCTGTCCTTGCTCCTATCATTTAAAATAATGAAACAAAAATGTGCTTATTTATTTGCCACTAGATGGCCTTAGTACTGCTCTAATTTTCATCTCCAGCAATGCTAAGTGAATGCACCTGGTTATGGAGTCAATGATGCAAAATAACAGTGAAAATCAAATACATTTTTATGTATTAACTATTGTTCCTTTGTCACATCGTTTAAATAAAGAAATAAAAATGAACTTGTTTCATGTATAAAGTATATTTTTGCTGTCAGAATTCTTTAAAATCAACAAATTATAAACAATGCTAGTAAACATTATTAACATTAACTAGTAATCCATCTTGGAATATGAAAATGACAGAGAAAGGACTGGAACCAGATAGTATACCATTTTAGGCTAACTTTCCTATTGCAGATATTGGTTATTTGACATTAATTGGTACATGAACTAGCTAAAGGTGATTTCATCAGAAAATGAACATACTATCCTGTCACGCTACAATTGCGGTGCTTTTAATACATTTGATCAAGTAATATTTTGGATTAAATGGAGAAATTTTCTACAGAAAGCTATCAAATAAAAACATATAAATTGCTTATTTCTTTTTAACAAAATCATAGCAGCATTGGTAGTAAATAAAAAGGTTATTATTATTGTTATTATTATCATCATTATTATTTGCATATTTAATTGTTTCCCAACCTCCCTATGGGTGTGCTGGCTTCGCCTTCCTAATTTATCCCCAATGTAATTCATTGCCTCTTTCAGCATTTACCTGCAACACTATGGAAGTGCTGCCATTACCTTTATTATGCCAACAGCATCATTGCTTTCCCACACTGTTAATTGCATTTGCCTGTACCTCTTAGTCACAAGTGCAATCATTCTCTTTTGTCGGGGATATTTCCAGAAAAAATTAAATACACTATCGTTAAGCCTTTATACAAAAAAGGAGACAAAAGCATGAGCCCCAATTATAGGCCCATCTCTCTCTTAACAGCCATTTCTAAAGTAATGCAGAAAGCTGTATATAATCAGGTTACCTATAAAATAAATGGAGTTAAACAACATTCTCTTAGTATCCCAGTTAGGATTTAGGAAGAAAGTCAAAAATGTTAAATACAGGCTCATTCCTGATAAAAAGGAACTACCATTAGGAATACGTATTTTGCAACTTTAGCTAGGGCATTTGACAGCATAGATCACAGCCTCTTTCTACAAAAATTAAAATGTTATGGCTTCAATGAGAGCTATAAAAGTTGGTTTACATCTTACTTAAAGAATAGAATCTAGTAAGCTAGAATTAATAGTTGTGATTGAACCAGGAGCTATTACTGAAGATGTCCCAGAAGGTTATAATTTGGTCCTTTGTTGTTGTAATACATCGTTTTATAATTGACCTGTCCTATAATCTACCAGAGGTCAACAGTGATGCTCTTTGCAAATGATACTAGTACAGTGGAAATCTTTACACAATGTGCTCTTCTCCCACCACTATACAAGCAGGTGGGCGGAGCTGCAAATCACGTGATTCTCTAGTACACAGCGCAACTTGTTTACTTTAGCAGTTCAGGTCTCAGTCTGCCTCTGGTATTTGCTCTACAGCAACTTGTGTGTTGTTTTCATCCGATTTTTAATCTGAGTGCTGGTTTTGAAGATGTGTATTTCTGCATCTAATACCCAAAATGGGAACAAGCAGATCTTTTCTGAGAAAAAGTCTCAAGCTTTAGCTCTGTAATTTGTGTAGCTGCTGGTCTAAAGGTTTCAAGACAAGCTATTTACGATCTAAAAAAGCAGCAGCACTTTTGCCACGTGGCACCACACCAAATCAAAAAACAGGCTCAGGTAGTAAAAGAAAGACTTCACCAAGGACTGATGACCTTCTAAAACTTGAAGTGATGGCTAATCCATGGATTACAGCGGCCGGGTTAAAGAAGAATCATCCAGACCTGGTCAACAGTGTTGCAATCCAGACCATTCAGCATCGGCTTCAAAAAGACCTAGGTTTATCAATTTGGTGTGCTGCCAAGAAGCCTCTTCTAACTGAAGCTATGATAAAGGAAAAAGTAAATTTCTGCAAAACATATCAGCACTGGACATCAGAGGACTGACACAAAGTAGTGTTTTCTGATGAAAGTACTTTCATATTGGTCAGGGGAAAGTCTAAAAAGGTGAGCAGGCTAAAAAAAATGTGGCACTGTATGATCCAAAGTTGATCATCAAAACTGATAAACATCCAAAAAGTGTGATGGTATGGGGTGCTTTTAGTGGCAATTATGGTGGAGGTGGCTTGTACTTTCTCCCTAAGAACATAACAATGAACCGAAGTAATTATTTAGAAGTGTTGCAACAGCATCTAGTCACATTTTGGCTGATTAATCGGTGTCAGTACTTTATGCATGATGGTGCCCCTGCTCATAGAATAAAGTTGGTTCAGAAGTTCCTAAAAGACAATAATATACCTGTACTTGACTGGCCTGGTAACTCTCCTGATCTTAATGCTTGGGATCAAACGAAAGATAAAACAGAAGAGCTGCAACAATCAAATATTAAGGAGCTTCATGTGTTGGAAATAGCGTGTTATTTGTGGACGCTCTTTAACTGCTGTGGTTCTCACTGTCCCATTCTATATTGGGCGCGAAAGACCACTTAATTTTGCTCAGAGGCCTCTCTATCAGGGTTGAGGTTCTTTTACGTGCCATAAATCTACGACACGGGACCAACGGCTTTACTTCCCTTCCGAAGGAAGCCATGCTAAAGATTTTTACACCCGAAAAAATCCATCGCTATCCACCAGGTTTGAACCCGCAACCTTGGGTATATGAAGTTAGCATGGTAACCATTACACCACGGAGGGCGACCTTCAGGTGTTGAAGAAGACATGGGTGTGGAAATGGACAAAAACTATTTTAAAATCTAGGAGACTCATGAAAGTGTTACAAGTTAAGGGAAATATGACCAAGTACTAATTGTATGGAGAAGTTAAAAATAAAGCCACGCAAAATCAGTGTTTGTTGTTTTTATTACCATGTAAAGATTTCCATTGTGGTGACTGTATACTTATATCAGAAAAACCATATCGAGTAATAGATTCAGTGAAAGTATTGGAACAACTTAACATTATAGTCAAGGGAGATCTGCATCATACTGACAAGGTAAGCCTCACTGTCAAATTTGTTGACATACAACATACCAGCACTTCACCATGCGATAGCCTGGGTGAAGGAGGAACTATGGAACAGAAGTACAGCCTTCCATCACTTGTTATTTTGCTAGCATTCAGCCTCCATCAAGAGCATTTCACACTGCACAGATTGCATTTCAACTTCTTAGACAAGAGGGTGCTGCTCTTGGCAGAGGAGTTTAACTGTAATAATCATGAGAGCATGTTCCTGTCATTATATGTGCATGCTTTTATTTTTTAGGAAGAAGGTAAAAAGAAAGCCTACTCAGATAAAATTTGTTTCATATGTAAACACTGGTGCCTCCCCTTCAGTATCTAAAAATGCATTTGGTTTACATCATCAAAATACAGAGGGTTAAAGAATAAAGTAGAGGAATTGAGTATACATATCCAAGATTTAAATTAAAATGTTACAGTACTTTGCACAACGGAGCATCACATGACATGCATGTTCCACTATGCACTATGTTCCAATTTTTTTTAAGCAGTTTAAATTGCAGTGAAGCAAATATATTTGCTAACCGCACGATAAAATTCATCAGCATAAATGCTGCATCCGTTTTTTAAGTAAAAAGAATTTGAATGTACTTCAGTAAAAATAGAATTTAATACATACCTTTACATAATTTTAACAATATATTGAGCTTCCAAGGATTTATAAATCGATTATAAAGACAACATACATTTACATAGAAAATCCAAAATAATAGTTTTTGGACATTTTAATGTAAACACACTTCATGACACTTCCTTGTTACATACATTTAACTTGGAATATGTGGTTAATTTTCCTACCAGAATTCATAACAATACTGCAACCGCTACAAATAACATTTTCCTAGACACAGAAAAGATTCCAGATTATACCATAATCCCTGTTGTAAGATCATGAGTTATTGATAGTACCTGCCACAGCAAGCAATCAAGCTCACAGTGAGGAAAGTAAGATTAAATCAGAATAATTAATGACGAGCACATCAATAAATTTAAACTAGTATTAAAAAGCAAAAACTCATAAATGGCAAGTAAATGACAAATTTGATGAAATGCTCAACACTGTGATATTAAAAAATGATGATGATGATGATGATGGAATATGTGCAAACATTACACAGCTTTACTTTCCTTTGAAAGAAGCTCTACTAAGAACTTTTAAGTCCAAAAAAAATGTAACATCCTCTGCTGCCTTTGAACCCTCAACCAGAATTTAGAGGTTAGTATAAAAATGTAAATGGCATGTTATTTATTATGTTTAATTACAGTGGTTCTCAGTGTCCCATTCTATACTGGGCGTGAAAGACCTGTTAATTTTGCTCAGAGGCCTCTCTATCAGGCTTGAGGTTCTTTTATGTGCTGTAAATCTATGACACAGGACCAACGGCTTTACTTCCCTTCTGAAGAAAGCCATGCAAAGGATTTTTATACACGAAAAAATTGTCCTCTGCCAGGTTTGAACCCACGACCTTGGGTATATGAACCATGGTAACCACTACACCATGGAGAGTAACAGACAGGTTAAGAAGATTAAAAAGAGGGTGTTATGAGCTAAAGAAAAACAAAAAACAGAGTGGTTAGAACAATGGATAAAAGAATAATCAAATTATTTTTAATTAACCATGAGTCAAAAATAAAAAAATCAGAGTTTTATCAATTAATTAAGAAAGTAATTTGAGCTTAAGCATATGACTAAGTGTACATGGCCTAACCACATCATTTCACAGGCTGATAAGAGAAACTTTACGATATCCAAGTCTGCTTTAAGTAAAAGTCAGACATGGGCAACAATGCTAATCCTCTAGCTCCATCTCATTGTAAACATTTTATTAGCCATATTCTGAATTTCCTGCAGAATCACAAAAACATACAGCCGTACAAAGGAAATGTAAGTGATGGAGTAACAAAAGTTATAACAACAATAGATAAACTATTCACTTCATTCTGTATAAATGAAAGTGTTTGAAACAATAACTAATATTATATGGTTGTGAATGTGGCATAAAAGAAATGCAATGCATCTTCACTGTGAACTCTGAGCACAATAATATCTCATGGACGGACAACTAAAATATCTAACACCTAGGGTCAAGTGGGGTAAATGTGAGATAAACTAATATTTGATCATTTTTACTTTCTCTAGCCCCATATGTACAATGTACATAGGGATAGAGAAGTATTGTATTCCACCCAAAAATTTGATACTGAGATTTCACCAGAAATACAAAAAAAAGAATTTTCAGTAAAAGGTCCATGTGTGTGTGTGTGTGTGTGTGTGTGTGTGTGTGTGTGTGTGTGTGTGTGTGTGTGTCTGTGTGTGTCCGTGAACACGATAACTCAAAAACGAAAATTAACTAAAATACCAAACTTGGTATTTAAGTTTAGTATCTTCTAGGGATGCGACACGAAGATTTTGAGAAAAATCCTCCCACACCAAACTACCCTTTACATGGAACTTTTTCCGAAAATTTTGATTTTCTTAAAAATGGCTCTAACGATTTTGATTAAAATTTCGTAAATTAAAGAAATTTACACGACAAATAAAATGTATATTTTGAATTTTCTGGGAATAGCCTCTGAAGACTACTTTATTCTGGATGAATTTTACGGAATTTTGCATAACTACTAAACCGTAAGAGATGGACAAAAACTTACAACACAAAAAATGTAGAGCACCTTAAAACACACAATTTATGTTATATGCATTTTTTTCGTGGAGTTGATCATTTTTGAGTTACTCCTTGTTTTTTGGTTTCAGCTTTAAAAACATACTTTTCTCATACAGGGATTTAATATTTCAGGTCCATACATACACGGAACTTCAGTCACATAGCAACCAACTTTTGACCATTACTTTAACCATCAGTTCTCCCTTATTTCGCTTCTACTTACTAGGAAGCAAGTAATAGGCTATTTCGGCTGATATTTTCTCTGTTAGCATGAAGTAAATAGAAGCATAAGCTTTTTAACAATACTTTGTTGCAGAGATATAGAGAAAGTCATGTGAATGGAACACATCAGATTTTTTTTTTCCACTTTAAGACTCAAATAAACATGCATACAAATACATTTCATTATTCTATTTTCATTCCCATACTTGAAATTAAAATATGTGAAATTGTTC
Source organism: Hymenopus coronatus (assembly GCA_030762935.1). Lineage (NCBI taxonomy): Eukaryota > Metazoa > Arthropoda > Insecta > Mantodea > Hymenopodidae > Hymenopus > Hymenopus coronatus. The sequence continues at coordinate 168,003,753 of CM060881.1, read as the reverse complement.
ATAAATAATCTACAAAAATTCAACTCCCATATTTACCCCATGTTTTGGGGCAAATGAGGGACACTTTCGTAACTTGATGACCAGCAGTACCGTACTAAATCTGAGGTAATGATAGGACAGGAGATATTTTATTTTTCATAACTTAATTATTTCACATCTTAGAAAAATCAAAAAAGTTATATTTTCTGCAAAGAAAGAAACATGAAACCTGGAGGCAAAACATACTTTTTCTATCAATAGAAAAATTATATTGCATTACATTGATCCTGGGAAAACATATTTATGAAAATTCTCCATCATCTGAAGTGCATGAAATGTATTTACACTTTTCATTTAGTCATCTCTTATCATTAATATTAATACACAATGGAAATTCATAACATATGCGGCCACCAACACACACACATTCTTTAGGTTGACGTAGCTTTTTAATTATTCTTTTACAAGAAACCAATGCTACATCAACTTCATCATATCTGAAGAGTCCACAGACTCTCCAGAACTCAATACTTTTTTCTGCTTTGAAAATAATGAGTGGAGGTAACAGGGTCCCCAAGATGAACAACAGGCTATTTCAGTTATACTTTTCTTACCAGATCCCATTATAGTTCTGCTCACTTTCTGCCCTTCAACAGTAACACCTTTTAAGTTCCTAGGTTAAGTTGAAAATCCTGATTAATCCAAATTCCATACATATTTTGGTTTAGCATTAATGTTCAAATCAGCAATTTTGTCATCAACTAAATCATAGAATCCATAAACTAAGAAAGGGTGAGAGGTGTTTTGCTTCCTCATTTTTCCAGTGCTTCCAATTTCCTCAAAAACAAGTTAATTCTTCGACAGAAACCGCAGAACCAGTCATCTCCTGGTTTATTATTTGCAAACGCAGTTCCCAATTCATATTGTTGCACAAAATCCTCCACATCATCCTTTGATAAAGGAAATCCCCACTTAGCTAACATACTATATTTATTTTTGTTCAGTAATGAAATATGGTCTTAAATTCTGCAAAAATTCAGTTGAAAATAAGCAATTACTTATATTACAAAAGAACGCCATCAGAAGGCATCAACAATAAAGCTTCATGTAAGGATCTGTTTCAAAGGCTGAACATTTTGACACTTCCTTGTGAATACATTTTCAAGCTTGTGTGTTTCCATATCAAAAATCAAGAATACTTTGCAAAAAATGTGAATATACATAACTTAAATACAAGAAAAAGAATGGACTTACACAAACCTAGTGCTAACTTAACACGTTATCAAAAAGGAGTATATTATTGTGTCAAAATATTCAAATGCCCTTCCAAATGACTTACCGGTATTAGTGTAAGCATTCTCTGTAATACACATGTTAGTGTAATCACTTAAATTATCTTACATGCATGTCTGCTACTTGAGTCAGTAGGACCTATGACTCATTTCTAACTAATTTGACCATATACATTAGTAAAATAACTGTTTGCCAAGTATCAGTAATAAGTAATCGTAGAATATTGCAAGTGTAGTAGAAAATATATTAAAATTGTAGATATTGAATTATTTGTGGTGGCAGTGGTAAAAAAAAAACAGTAGTTATAATTTGGTGGTGGTGTTAAGAAATAGTTGCTATATCGAATAATTGGCTATCTGTATGAGTGTTCAATATCCGGGGGGGGCCTGGCTCGAGGGTGGGACTGGATGAACAAAACAAACAAACAATACTCAAGCATTTTGTTAATTTCTTCTCATGATCCACTGAGATGGGTGGCAATTTTCCTCTTTGTTTTACAACTGAATTAAGCACTCTCCTACCCAACATAGATTTGGAAATATTATCTTGTCAATCACTACTTCTTTCACTGCTTTTTCAAAGACATCAGCTGGATAACAGCCTTTTTCACTTTTCTTCTTTTAATTATGAACCATTTTGCCACTTAACTAAGCCTATACTAGGCTGTATGCAAAATACAACTTTGCCTCTTAAACAAAGAACATATAAATGGCTGTCCAGGTGATGAGTCAACTAGAGGTAACAGGTGTTAACTACTGTCCCGTATTTTTCTGACAAAAGTCCTATTTTTAACCTCAGAACTTTGAACTGTCATACATTCTTACCAAATTTTCTCAGGATATACTGGTTGGCAACAAGATAAGCCTAAACTACATACTTACTAACCTTAACAATAAATTAATTGTACATTCAAATTTGAGACCAAAGATGTGAAAGTTTCAAGAGACAACAAAAATGTGTGTGTGTGTGTGTGTGTGTGTGTGTGTGTGTGAAATAAGGGTTTCCCTTTCATATTTAATAAGACACACTAACCACAGAAATTTTATCACTCAGTTAATGTAAATGTAGATTAGATAAAGTACCAGTATAGACATTAAAAATCTACAGAAAATTGTGCATATATGTTTATAGTATGTGAGCGTCCCTCTTTTGCCCCAAATGTTAACTGCCCCATACTTACCCCATTTGTTTGTTTGTGTTTGTTCATTTGATCCCACTGCGAGCAAGAGCCCAGTGACGTTGAACACGTCATACAAATGGAACATGCATTATGACCAATAGAACACCCCTCACCAAAAATACTATTATTTCTCTTTTTGTTTCTAATAAAGGAGGAGAAAATTATTCTTTTTAAAGCCAAGAGTAAACCTACATCTTTGTCTTAAAGATTTTATGTTGACTGTGATTGCCTAATAGTTTGAGATCACTTGGAAGGTCATTATACATTTTTATTGCAGTAACATCCTTTTTGAAACAACTTTAAGTTATTAATTGGTCTATGTAAATCACCTGCTTGCCTCGTACTGTGCTCATGCACCGCAAGGTTTGTTGTGAAGTTATAATTATCTGCAAGATAGTTCAACAGAGAAAAATGTATTCACCTGCAACAGTAAGAATTTTTTGGGTTCTAAATAATGGCCTACAAGAATGGTGGGAAGCAACACCACAAATAATACGGGTAATTATTAACAAGTTGGGCCGCTCTCTCCGCTGCGACTTATGCCAGTTTTGCACTCTAACGGGACCGGTGTGTTTAGAGAGGGATTATGGGTGGGGAGATGGTTTAAAAAACTAATGTTGCATCCATTGCGCTGTTAGGAGTTGTTGGAAATATCGATAATGAGGTACTACCACGATATAAAATTAGAAACATAAATTTATATACACACACTAACCTAAACGGATTGGAACCTAACCTCGCGCTAAATTTGAAATCCACAGGCTTTGAAATTGTCATCATAAATATAAAGTCAATCAATCGCACTTAGTTTCATTAGATTTTAGAGTGGCCGAAGTTCTGCATAATAAAATTCTCTGAACAGCTGTATTTGCGTGAAACATACTTGTCATACATCAGCATAGCGTCTAGCGACATATGCCGGTGTTGCATTCCACAATACTGTTCGCCTGCCGCCGACAATGAAACTCAGGTTTTAGGCACTTTAGTGTGTAGTATTATTATATATTTACATTGCAAAAGTACTAGAAGACTTCTTTATTTATATTCTACTCCTTCTAGGCGGCATACTTCATAAATATTCACAAAAAAGGATCGCTACGCGCACGTAATAAATTAGCGTTTAACTTAATTACGGAGCTTTTCCGATAAAAAAAAATGGTGAAAACGTAACAAGTATAAACCAAACTTACAGTCAAACCACAATTTGTTTAATTTCTAGAGGGGCCCAAGTTCTCTATAATTACCATAATACGTATAAAGCCTTGTCTGCCATCTTATATTTTAAGAATTTTATTTGTGAAAATACTCACTTGGGTTAAAGTTGCATTTCAATAAAGTCGTTTAGGTCTAAGATAACATATTAAAATTGCTCTCGAGGAAAAAAAATGTATAAACACGCAGTTAAAGGCAGAAAGCAACCATAACAGACCTACTACATATTTTATATAGTGTTTAAAGGATCACTGGAATCCCAAAAATCTTTGTATTCTAATCAATCAAGTCTGCAAAAAACAGTTCTTTCCAAATGATTATTATCAAAGCATCAATATGCAATCAGTTAAAATACACACAATTCCATCACGATTCTTGTCAAACACCTCATAACCTTCATCTCTATTGGGGCATTATCAGACGTCAGGACATTTATAACAAGTGAAACATGCAGAAGATATTTCGCAAAATTGTATACATTAAACTTGCACTAGGAGAGCATTATAAGGCCTATTTTCTTATTACATTCCGGCCTACATAAAAGGTGTCAAATTAACTGTCAAAACTGTCCAGAATCACACAGCTTTTAAAACGTAAATACAGGCCTATATATCTCATATTAATCGTTTCCACACAAAACGTTACATTTAAAGAAATATAAGCTACCTTAACTATAATTTACAATCTCACTGACCTCTATGGGTTTCATAAATGTCAATTAATTTCGTAAGTGATTAACAGTTTGACAGCCATTATTCCTTAACTTTCAGCAGTCAGTTGCTCGCCATGTACGTGTGTGTGTGTGTGTGTGTGTGCCTGTCTATGTGAGGCGAGGGCGCGTGTGTTTCAATATGGCTACTCGAATTTCGATAATCGAATTGTACATCAAATATCGCAGCTACCGTTGCTTCTAAATTCTACCCTCACTCTTTGAAAGGAACATTATACTGAGTCTTGGCGTTTTCGCTGTCTTCGTTCAAGAGCTGCTATTCGTTTCTGCAAACTGCACACTGAATATTATTGCGTGTTTAACAAGCATTTTGAGTAAGAACAGGTTTATAGGCCGTGACGCTACAGGGTCATCCAGAAAATTGCAGTGATCATAAAACAAAATGTATTAATTCAAAATCTTCTCGGGCTTCTAGCCAGGTAAAAACTTGGCTTGACACCAACGTTTCGAAGAAGTGCATCTTCCTCGTCTTCAGGGTGAACTGATGGTTTGAGTTTTTTTTTTTTTCTTTCTTTCTTTCGAGTGGAGGAAAAATCTACCTTATAGACTACCCGGGCACGTCCGGAGTGTCGGGTTCTGCCACGTGGCCCTACCGACTAAAAAACCTCCACCGGTGCTGGAGTGGATAGGGAGAAGGATTTCTGCGGTACCGCTGTTGCACCCGCGTAGTACTGGTGGTAACTGGCCCGCTGTGCGGCCGCCAGAGGAGATATTGGGTGCCGGCAGGCAGGCTTGGCCTAGACCCAGCCTGCCCTCTGGCAAATTTCAGGAGATTATGAAGGAGAATTTAGGAGTAGGTTATTTGGACGAGTGGGAGGGAAATCGTGCTACCTAGAGTCTGCTACGTCTTTGTGGGTGCTGCTACGCTGGCGCTGCGTCTCTAAAACAAACTAACTTATTGTTAATTGTCTGTCCTAAAACTACAATCGCTTATTTTTATGAGGTAATAGTTGTGGGTTCCGCCTATGTAGGCTTCATCTTTGTGATATTTATATAAGTGTTATTATCTATTTTACGAGTAATACTATTACATATACTGTTACATATATACATGAGTTATTATGTTCAACCTAAGACATCGTTAAAGTGTGTTAGAAAGTATATATGGTATTATCCGTCTTAGGTGTACCTCATTTTAAAACCCCTAGGCATAGTCCATTTTCTGAGCGTTGTCGTATAGAGTGCGCAAGTGGCTGGCTGGCTGCCTGCCTATCATATTGCAGGTGCGGACCCGTGCCACTCGCGGAGGGGCCCTCTTCCCCCGGGACCGCCTTGGCTGGGTAAGCTCAAGGGCTTAGAGGGCCGCTTAAAAAAGAAGATTAGTAATGAGTGTGCATGTGTGTGTGTGTTTGTTGTGAGTGAGAGGCAGGAACTGGAAGGATTGTCGCAGTCACTGCCCTACGCTGTACCAGATCTAGGTTTTATACCCTAATCAGGGTGTCCAGGTATTCTTGTATGTTGATTTCAGGCTCTCCTATTCCGATGGTTCTGTCAAAGAGTGCCAGTGGGCGGGGGTGCTTATCGTGATCGGTGTCGTAATTTCCTAGATTTTGAATGAGCTCGTTGTGGTTATTGTTTTTGCGTTTATAAAGGTTGAATGCCAAGTGTTTTATGTAGGTCTCGATGGAGCAGATTTTGAGCTCCTCATGCAGAGCCCACGTTGGTGCTACTGCTGGTAGTTTAGCTATAATGCGCGGTATACGGTTTTGCATTGTTTGTAGCCGTTTGATGTGTGTTTTGGCCGCATATCCCCAAACGGGTGCGGCGTATGTTAATATTGGGCGAATCAAGGTTTTATATAGTGTTAGCCCCATGCTAAGTTTGAGGCTGCTATTTAAATGTATTATCGGATAAAGTTTGTTAAGTTGACCGTTAGCTTTAGCTCGTATCATGTTTATGTGTTGTTTCCACGTGAGGCAATCGTCCATCCTTACCCCTAAGTAAGTGACTGAGCTCCCCCCACTCGATAGGCTCTTGCCTGTAGGTAAGCGGTGGGAGGGCATGCCTTCTTTGCCTATGCAAGTGGCGCTTCGTGAAAACTATTGCTTGGCATTTTCTGGCGTTAATTTTTACCCTCCATTTCGTAAGCCACGGCTCCAGTTCGTTTAGAGCATTCTGGAGTATTAGGTGAATGATCCGTGGTTGGGTACACTGTGTTACGAGTGCTGTATCATCGGCGTAGATGTATTTTTCTACCCGGATAAGTGGAGGGAGGTCGTTTATGTAGATGTTAAACAGCACAGGCCCTAGGATACTTCCTTGGTGTACGCCTGCTTGGATAGGACGGAGGGATGACTCCGCCTCCCCTACTGCTGTTTTGAAGGTCCTATCTTTCAGGTAATCTGCAATTAAGGTGATCATTGAGTCTTGCACTCCATACGTGCTTAGTTTTCGTATAAGGCCCGCGTGCCATACCTTGTCAAAGGCACGTTCTATATCAAGTAGAACTGCTCCTGTTGAGCGGTTGGTGTCAAAACCCCTCGTAATATTTTCGGTTAGTCGCAATAGTTGGTGAGTGGTGGAGTGTTTGGATCTAAATCCAAACTGTTCCTTGGTCAATAGGTTATTCTTGATTATGAATGTGTTAAATCGTTTGTGTATAATTTTCTCCAAGAGTTTACTCATCGTGTTCAGAAGGCTTGCGGAGACTGGTATTTATAAGAGCTGGGATGAAGCTAACATCTGATTGGTTCGCGTGATATTATGGCTTTTTTATTGATGATGGGGGAAAAGGCAACTAACGCCCTAACCCCAGGCAAGCCTGGGAGTGTGAGACTCCCCACCCTGGACTCGAACCCAGGTGGCACTACTCACAAAAAACCCCCACCGGAAGTAGGAGGCCCATGCCTCTCTGTTGCAGTACCGCATTAAGCACCTGCGCATTTTTGGTGATAGTGAATGCTGCCTGCCAGTGGCAGTAACAGCGAGTGATGGTGATATTAGCCAGTGGACACACATGACTTGCGCCCTGAGTGCCCCGCTGGAGAAGTAATTGGTGTAAGTGAAGGGTAGTTAGTGGTGATGTTTGTGAAGGTTAATGGTGATGCTTCTTGGCGTTCCGGTATTCTCTGAACAATTGCTGCGGTGTCTTAAGCTGCTGTGGGAATGGTCCTTCAGCTACCTGAACCAGAGGTTCAGGGTCGCTGTGGTGGTTTGGTGGCCATCCTGGCGTCGTCTTCGGGGCCTTCATCTCCTCCCTGATGATGAGCCGGATGTCACTGAGGAGTCGGTGGTTCTTGTGTGGAGACGAATGTTGCTGCTGACAATGTTGGACGCTGGCTATCCGGTTGGACAGCTCAGCGGTGGAGGCCTGTAGAGTGGAGATGGCGGCGGTGGTGGGAGCTTCCTGGTGATGACCTGGTGAAGGCCTCTTCTAACTCAGCTAAGCGAGCGCCGATATTCAGGATCTCCGCATGAAGATCCTGAATGGCATCCCGCGTCGCTGTGTCAATAGAAGCTGGAGGTGGTGTGGCGTCTGTGTGTAGGTTCTGCGGTGATCGTACTGGCTGCGGAGTGGTGTGCCCGACCCTCTGGTAAAGGGGACACTGGGCCTGGCCAGTGTAGTGTCCGGTGCCACGGCAGGTGGCACAGAACCGGCGACGGCGGCGGAGATCATGCCCAGTATTATGGCTTTTTTTTTTTTTTTTTTTTTTGGAAAGGGGAGACAGAGAGAGAGAGTTGGAAGGTAGAAAGAATGGCTTATTTCGCCATTAGGTGAAGTGCGGGAATGGGAAGGATGTTTTACGGGTTCAAAGGAGATGTTCCGGGATGGTGAGGTTCCGCTGAGCACCCTCGATAGTGCGGGAGTTTACTGCTGGCCGAACTAAGCGGCAGCTCAGCAGAAGTGGAAAGAAGGTTCCGGGTGACAGACATGACCGAGGCCCTGTCTGCCACCCGAGGAGTTAAGGACGGTCTGAAGGGAATTGTGGGTGTTTCTTTATTTGTTACTATTTTGTGTTTTTCTTTTTTGACCTTGATAAAGGCTTGTCATTGTGTGTGTGTGTCCTAAGGGAGGGAAATTTTCGTCTGGTTGGGCAAGGTCGTTGGTTTGTGGTGGAGTCCTGTGGTCAAGTGGTGTAAGAAGTTCTGTAAGTGTTGGGGTAATGAAAGGGGAGAATGTCAGTGCAGTCTGGATGTTGATGTCTGTAGTCTGTTTGTGGGTCTGTGTGCTGTGTTTGGTGTCAGGTGTGTCGGTCAGAAGTTTGGTGTTTAGTGTGGTGGTCAGTCTAGAGAGGCCTTCGTCCAGGGATTTTTGAATGGCTGCTGCGTTAAGTTGTGAGCTGTAGTTGGTGGTGAAGGTCCTTAGTGAATTTGCTGTTGCGGTGGTCATCTGCTGTAGGTCCTGGATTCCGGCCTCAATGTCGTGCAGTCTGCGTGGTGTTGTGGTTTGTGTCTCGGCGATGGCGGCGGTGATGGCAGTCAGCGCCTCCTCCAGTAGAGCCAATCGGGAGCTGATGTGCTGTTGCTGGTTGCGGTGGAGTGTTGGTGATGGCTGGTGAACTTGTAGTGGCTGCTGGAGGTGATGCGGCGTTGACTGGGCTTGTGTGTGGTGGTCTGCGTCTGCTAGGGTAGAGCGGGCACTGCGTCGAGGTGGTGGTTGTTGAGGTCCTCGCCCTTTCGTCTAAGGGTGTGGCGGCGGAGGCTGGTGTCAGGTGGCGGCGACTGCGTGGGTAATAGGGGCACTGCGCCTGTCCTGTGAAATGACCAGGGCCATCACAGGTGGCGCAGTACCGGCGTCGGGATCTTAGGTCATGAGCTGCGCATTCGGCTGTCAATCTCGGCGCCCCACAGTAGTGGCACCGTGGGGGCTCGGCGCAGGTGTCGGCGGTGTGGCCGAATGCGCAGCAGCGGTGGCATGGTGTCGGTCGGGGTTCTCGGCTAGCCTCGATGCTTAGGCGCCGCCCAAACATGGGCAGGCCCTCGCGCAAGGCAGCATTGAGATCCCCGGCCACGGCGAATACAATCCGTACTAAAGGGGACATTCCTCTGGCGGACATAATCCTTGAGGCCCTCATTACTGAGGGCCATCTCTGGCGTGCTGCGGTGGTGATGAGCCTAGTGGATAGGTCTCGCGGGACGCCCCTGATCACAGCACTGTATCTCTCGATGAGAAGCGACGGTGGCGGCAGATGCTGTGGAGGCGTCGGTGCTGCGTTGGAAGGTGCGTCGGTGTTGGCTGGAAGCTCTGGTCCTGAGGTGGTGTTGGCAGGTGGCACAGAACCGGCGACGGCGGCGGAGAGCATGCCCAGTGCACTGTGTCGTTAAGACGCTGGTCCCACAGTAATGGCACCGCGGCGCTGAAGTGCAGGAGCCTTGGCTGTGCCCGAAGGCGCAGCAGCGGCGGCAGGGCCGGTGGCGTTCCTGTCTGCTTACTTCGACTGGCAGAAGCTGCCCTAATAAGGGCAACCCTGATGTCAAATCAGCTTCAAGGTCAGCCGGGTCCTGAAGCTCCACTCTTACCAACGGAGTTGGTCCCCGGTCGCAGAAAATGCGGGTGGACCTCAAGCATGAAGGCCACCGCGACTGCGCGGCGGTGAGCAGATGCCGGGTGGAAAGGTCCCTAGGGACCCCCCGTACCACGGCACTGAACCGGGGCGGCGGCGACGTGGAGCTGGGCGGCGGCGGTGTTGGCGATGGCGGCAACTGCGGCAGCAGTTGCGGCGAGGGTGTGGTGGCGGCCGGCGGCGAAGCAGGGCTTGCCAGGACCGGTAGCAACGGAGGTGCTGCCTCCTCGGCGGCTGCCGAGGAAGAGGCGTCGGGTGCTGCCTTAGCAGCGGCGAGTCTGCGCTGTCTCTTCTTGGCCATCTTGATAGCAGTTATTCGGCTAATGTTTTGTATTTGAGCACGCACCTGCTAGAAAATAAGTCTTGGAAGACTGCAGGTAGAGGATTAGGTATTAAGGGTCTTTAACATTGGTGACCATGCTGAACTTAACTGTAAGCCAGAATCGCGATTTAGATTATTTGTTTCAGATGAGATGGCTAAAGCTTCTTTTATTCTCCTTTCCCAGTAGTTCGAACACTTTGCCACTATCTTGGTGTTGGTAAAGTTAGCTCTGTGGCTCTGTTCTATACAGTGTTCAGCCAGTCCAGATTTTTCGGGTTGCATAAGCCTTATTGATCTTTGGTGTTCAGAAACGCGTGTGGTAATAGTGCGTCCTGTTTGGCCAATGTACGCTGCGCTGCATTCGCAAGGAATGTGGTAGACACCAGCTACTCTGAGAGCTAAATTATCTTTAACTGGCCTGACCAAGTTTTTGATTTTAGGTGGTGGCTTATGGATGGTTTTGACATTATATTTGTAGAGTAGTCTACTAATCTTTCCCGAAAAATTGCCGGTAAATGGTATATAGGATATGGCGGCTGGCTTGTCTTTTTGTTGAGTGTTCTTGCTGGGGTTTCTATTTCGTCCGGCTCTTTTCAGCGCTGATGAGATGTCCTTGGCTGAATATCCATTTTGTTGGAGTGTGAATTTTAGGTGTTGAAATTCCGTTTGCAGATTATCTGGGTCTGATACAGAAACTGCTCTATGTGCCAATGTGTTGAGAATGCCCATTCGTTGTGACTTATGGTGGAAGCTGTGTGCGTTGAGATAAAGTTCCGTGTGTGTAGGTTTTCGGTAGACGGCATGACCAAGAGTTCCTTCCGCTTTTCTGGTAACCAGAATGTCCAGAAATGGGAGGGAAGCATTTTTCTCAACTTCCATTGTGAACTGTATTTGTGATCTGAGGCTAGAAGCCTGAGAAGATTTTGAATTAACACGTCGCCAGGAAAGCTTCAGTTCTTATTTCAAAATGTATTGTTCGAACCGAACAAACTTGATCAGAACTTTACATAATTTAATACAGAAACTTAATTCAGATAAGATTAAACTTTTTCTTTTTATTGTTAATATTTGTGTATTTCTTACACAAATGTGGTACACAGGAATCATATAAGCTGTAAAAATTATATTTATGCTTAAAAAATACTGTGTGATTAAGAATGACGCATGAATGTAGGACGTCACGCATATGAGTAGTAAGCTTATCACATACCAACAATGAATTTTACCCACCTTGTCATAGTTTTTATATAGCAGAGTCTAAAGCGGCTTGTCTGGGTCTATCACCAAGTGATATATCCTGTCACATCTTGATTCTCTGTCCTTGATGCCCTCCGTTTAGAGTTGCATACTTAGTTTAGGCATTTGTTTCAGTATGGACTCGAAAGCACCACTTTTTCCCTTTTATGGATGTCCTATATCTTAATCAGTCAGATCAACTCCAAACATTCTTTCTTTGTAAAGAAGAATCATCTAAGGTAGTTTGATAAGTACGCTATTCTTTTCACTCTGTAAAATTGTTTTACTATGTATAGAGGTTTTGAAGTTGTATAGTCCGAAGCTATTGTGACAAGCTATTGTCATTCCTCTTGCAAACACTATATTGCAGACTTGTCATTTTTGAATCAGTGGTTACCGAGGAAATTCCTTCGTCTTCTTACTGTCCAGTTTTGAGTTCCAGGGGCAACCAGGCAAGCTTTAACCATAACCTAAAACGAAAGAAGAAGATATAAAAAGCAGTGAAAGCAAGTTAAATAAAATACATTAGTTAAAGCATATCCTTGGCTGGAATATGAAAAGGCAAAAGATGCAGTTCGACTATGTATATCAGCTTTCCATAACAAATGCATGCACTTACGTACTAAATTAGAATTGAATTTCATTAAATTGAGTTTCCAAAACTGGAAGAAAGCTATTGAGAAATTTAAAACATAAAAATCAAAATGTCACCTAGACGCAGTCTTAAAATTGGGATCAACAAATGCAAACGTGAATTTGTCAGCTTTCCAATGCTAAACATATCGAGATGGAAGAGAACAGATTGACTTTGATGAAGATTTCTTTGAAATTTCTCGCCATTCAAGGACTTGCGATTCGTGGCCACACGGATGAGCCAAGCAACTTTATTAATCTTTTGAAACTACGGTGCGAAGATTCCTCAATTTTAAAGAAGTGGTTGGTTCGAGATTCATTTAAATGGTACTTCCATGAAACTTGCAATAGCAAGTTGGTAATCATGAGCCATTATGTAACACATTCTTTGGTGTCTCTGATCATTCAGGCCAAACACTATGCAATAGTGGTGGACCAGGCCTCTTTTATAGAACAACAAGTGTCGATTTGCTTTCGGATAGTCAAAAAGGACGTAAAATAGAAGAATTATTGTTTCTTTGGGTTCTATTGCACGGCAGATACGAAGTCTGACACATCATTTCGCATAATCATGGATGTACTCGCAGATTCAACTTACCCGCCACTAATAAATTGCAAAGGTCAGCATTTTGACGGAGTCCAGAACATGGCAGGAACATTAAATGGCGTGCAGACTTGAATAAAGAGGGAGGAACCAAGAGCTTTATTCGTCCATTGTATGACCCATTATTTGAGACTTACTGCACAAGACTTAATTAGCAACTTAGTCAATTCTGCAGAGTACTGAACCTAGTACAAGCAACAATCGGTGTTGTCCGAGATTCACCAAATAGGTTGAGTAAACCTTCTAGTTCAACATGATTTTGATGCTGGCGGAACATTAAAGAAAATTACGTTGTTTTTGTCGTACTCGGTGGCCAGTCAGACAGCATTCTCTGCCACCATCCTCTCTAATTACAATGAACTTCTAAATTAATTGGGGAATTAGCAAATTCAGGAAATTCAGTTGCTGAAGATAAAGCTAACGACTTCATCACTCAAATGAAAACGTTTGAATCTTTCTCTGTTTTGCAAAGTTTTCAGCGCTGTAGATACCATCAATATTGAACTTCAAGCAAAATCATTTTGCTTTCAGCAGGCCACAGAAATAATTTCTTGGTCACTGCTACTTATAACGCATCTCAGAACCCAGAATCAATTTATCTGGCTTGAAGTAAACTAAATGGCAGAGAATTTGTATGTTTCTCAGTCCATTCTACCAAGACAAAGAAGGATTCCCCACCGAATAGATGATGCGGAAAACAAAGAAGTCTCCTCATTCCTTGTTCCTGAAGACTTCTACCGCTAAGCCTTCGTTGAAGTTGTCGAGACTGTCATATAGTGTGTTATGACTCGATTCAAGTCTAAGACATTTGCATTTATGGTTAATGCAGGACAATTTCTCATTGATGCAAAAACCGAATTGCAGCTCAGCGAACACTTTAAAGATGACGTTGATGAAGAAAGGTTAACATTAGGTCGAGAAATATCCCTAGATATCTAGTGTTGGCAGTGTTTCATCTATGGTTGTATATTCTCCAGAGAAACCCGCAATTGAAGACAATGCTTCCAGAGCTGTTGTAGTTCGTTCGTCTGCTAACAACGATCCCTTCAACTGATACACCAAAAAGATCATTTTTGAGTCTGAGGAGACCGAAAGACTACCTCAGGTGAACAATGACTCAAAAAGGCCTAAATCATCTTGCAATCCTGAATATTCACTTCGAAGAGCCCAAATCTGTGGACATGAATTCCGTAGCTAATGAGTGCATTTGTATAGCAGAGATAAGTAAATCAACTCTTTCTGCAAACTTTAATCTGTAGTTATAAAGAAACAGCGTAATAAACAAAAGCATAAATTTAACAACCGTGCAATGGTGTAATGTGTCATTAGTTTAAAAAAAATAGCTAAAATAAAACTGAAAAGAAACATTCATTGCCTCCTTATTTCTTTGGGCTCCCCCAATATGTTCTTCCTGGCGTCCTACATGTAGGGCAGACACCGGCAGGTGCATTACTTAAGAGCGGTGGACAGTAGAAGGCGCCAAGAGCTTGCTTACTGAGCAGCGACCGGTCACAGCAGTGGATAGCTACGGGAGTTCAGCGTTTGGTACAGCAATATGTGTTTATGCTGCATTCTTAGTAAAGACTTGGTTGACGCTAGCGGCAATACAAAGTGACCAGTGCTGTTTTCAAGCCTGAGTGGGAGATTTTTTTTTCTGCAAGAGAAGGAGGTGCAAAGTGTTTGATATACAGTAAAATAATGATGATAATAGCTAGTACAATAATAACAATAACATAACTTTATATATCTTCAGTATATTTGGTTTTTAAATTTTAGGAAGGCGAACCGGAAAGTAAACGCGAGCACTATGAGCCAGCTGTTCGTCTCAGCATAGAATTTGTTTGCTTTTGGCACAGAAAGTAAGAGTTTCGCTGATGGCGATATCATCATACTGCCTTATTACGTCTGCAGAAGAATTAAGCCCTAATTTAGTAGCTAAATATAGACGTGTTTGTTTGTCACCTACAACAGTGACCTTTATTCACTGTATATGACACCAGGAAAATCTTTGCGCCCAAACTCTCAAATTTGCAACTATAATGAGCGTTGTGATAAAAACTGTGCACTTTATTAGGCAATGTGCCTCAACTATAGTCAGTTCAAAGCGCTTCTAGAAGATATAGAATGTCAGTATAGCGATATTCCTTATCACTGTGGTTAAACAAGGGCAAAGTACTCGACAGAATTTTTTGAACTTCATAAGGAAATATCAATATTTATGGATATGAAAGATAAAGTTGTTCATGAGTTCAAGGATCCCATTGTCATCTTGCGTTTTTTGCTGATTTGACTTCGTATTTGAATGCGCTTAATGTAAATCTACAAGAGAAACGGCAGATCATAACTTATATGTGGGATGCAATAAAGGCGTTCAGGATGAAACTTCTGTTGTGGGAACGTCAACATAAGGATAACAACGTTTCCCACTTTCCAAAGCTCGCCTCTCTTCAAGATAATGTTAAGCATGATATTAAAGAGTACGCAGAAATGCTTGTTAAATTGTATGAACAATCTGAAAGAAGTTTCCAGGTCTTGCAAGGTCCAGAAACAGAATTTGATATATTTAATGCCCAATTCGCAGTAAATGTTGATTCGGTTCCTGTGAAGTTACAGTTAACAATTATTGACTTACAATGTGACAGAGAACCGAAATGCAAGTATGATAAGGTGGATTTGGTTGGTTTTTAACAATCTTTTCTTCGATTACGATTTCTGCGCCTGCATAATTATGCACCTAAAATATTGTGTATGTTATATCCACGAGCAACTCTTCTCCGTTATAAAATTGAGAAAACACGGACATCAAAATAATCTCTCTGATGAAAATTTTAATGCAGTGCTTAGAATCAAGGCTGCACAAAATATCACCCCAAATATTCATAGGCTGGTCAAAAGAAAACGAATCAACAAACTATGAAATATTGAGGTAGTACTTTAATTTTCTTGTGTGGTATAATTTATATTAGTTACCTATTTCTTATCAGTTAGACCTTTAGCTTTTCCAATTATATTGTATATATTGAGCTTTTATATTTCGAAATATAACTGTGTTTCTGTTACGTTTAAGAGTTCGTCTTTAAATGTAGCCAAGCTGTTTGTGTATGTGTATATGTGTGTGGTTTCTGTACATATAGGTATAAAATAATTATGTGTATATGTGTGTGGTTTCTGTACATATAGGTATAAAATAATTACATTTATCAAGTAGATAATCATAGCGAAAGTATGCTGCTGCTAGTGTAAAACAGAACTATATATGATACATTTTCTGACTAAATAAAATAAATATGTCTGTAATTACATAGATGCACTTGGTAATGCTATAAATGTAGAATATTGGTTCACTATTCATAGACTTTCCGATTAATTTAACCTACTGGATGGTTTATTGTATCATCAACAAAGCTCGCCACTGTTGTAACCCGAGAACCGCGCTGAGGCTCGAGCCAGGATAAGGATCGATCGGGCAAACCCTGCAGGTGGCTGATGTAGGGTATTCATCTTGTCTGGTAGCCTTGTTTAAAAAGCGAATGGCGCATTATAACTTTGTTGCCCTTTAATTCCATTAGATCACAAAAACATAGGAGGGCCGTTTTCTTTTTAACCTGCGATAGGTTATAAATAAAAGACAAGTTCATAGAAAACAATTATTTTATTACTAAAGTTTTGTACACTTATGGTTACTTTTCACATAATCACCGAAAAGATTGAGACATTTATCGTACCTGTGCACAAGCTTTTCAACACCGCTTCAAAAAATGTGTGCCGCCAATGATTTCAAATGAGCATTGACGTAGCTTTGAAGATCTTCGTTGGTTTGAAAGTGCTACCATCCTAGCCACGTCTTCAGTTTAGGGAAAAGGTGAAAGTCACTGGGTGCCAGGTCAGGATTGTACGGCGGATGATCGAAAATGTCCCATTGCAATTGTTCAAGGAGCCGTTGGGTTGTGCCAACAGTGTGTGAACGAGCGTTGTCATGGATCAACACAATTCCTGAAGTCAGCATTCCTCTTCGTTTGTTTTGAATGGCTCTCCGCAAACGTCGTAAAGTTTCACAGCTGCATTGATGGTGGTTCCGCTCTGCATAAACTCTACAAGTAACACACCTTTTTGGTCCCAAAACACGATAGGCATAACCATTCTGTTGTTGAATATTTGTTTGAATTTTTTTGGTTTGTTTAATGAATTTGGATGCATCCATTGTTGTGATTGTCGTTTTGTTTCCGGTGTGTCGTATTGGACCCAATTTTCATCTCCAGTAACAATTGATTTCAAAAACTACTTCCTTCATCGTGATAACGGTAAAGGAAATTCAAAGCTGACGCCATTCAGCGACTTTTGTGGGCGTCCGTCAACATTTTTGGAACCCAAGGAGCACAAAGTTCTTTGTAGCCTAAATGTTCAGTAACGATAGAGCGTACGACAGAGCTAGAAACTTCCGGAATTTCTATAGACAAAGCAGTTATGGTGAACTTACGATTTTCTCTAACCATTCTGTCAACTCATTCAACAAGGTCGGCTGTAACAACAGACTTGCTTCTTTGGCCCCCTTGATCATGCACATCATTTCGGCCGTCTATAAACTTTCGGTACAATTCACGCACAACACCATCAGTTATGAAGTTATCACCATGAACTCGGCTCGTTCTCCGATGAATTTCTGCTGCACTATTCCCTTCTGCTTGCAGAAACTGAATTACACTTCGTAATTCACACTTGGCGGGAGCAACAATGACGGCAGTCATGTTTACGTGGCTGTAATGCAGCGCAGACTGATGCCTTGAGGTCGGCAATGACGGAGTGCGTAGTGCGAGAGTTGCGTAGTAGCCTACAGCACATGTCCGCTCTCTGCCGCTCGCGTAGCTTCTATACTAAGCGATCGGAGGTTGAAAAAAAAAAACGTACAAAAACAAACAAACAAAACTAGGAAGCAAATCTATCACGTTACATCATGGTTCAGTCAGTTGCAATTTCCACCAAGGAAATAGAAACAGTAGCAGCAAGTGAAGAAGAAAAGGAGTTGATCTGTTTGAAAAGGTTGGTATCTGAATTATCTGTAACGCCAACTGAGGCAAACCTCATACTCTTTACCTTGACAATGCTGGTGCTGTGAAACTTTCCAAAAATCCAGCATATCACCAGAAATTTAAGCACATACAAGTTAGGCATTTCTATGTCAAGTAACGATTTTGTAAGGTGACCTGGGAATGGAGCACACTGAGGGAACCAACCAGTTAGTTTATTTGCTGACCAAGCCATCGGAGAGGGTTCAATTTGAGATGCTGCGTGACAAGTTTGGGGTGTAGAAAATTAAATTGTATAAAACTGTGCAATAATTTTTCTATTTTTTCTTTTGGAGGAAGTGTTAATATTGAAAGAAAAAAAAGTTAGAGTTGTAGCGTCATCTCTTGAACTGTAATGCTGTGTTGGCAAACACGGTGTTCAAATGCATTTTGTCACAAACTGAAACTTAGAAGCTGAAATATATTTTGTGCTGCAAGTAAACTGTAATTGTTCATCTTATTCAAAATAATTATCTTTTAATGTAAATGAATGCTTAGAGTGTGACAAACTCTCCCGCCACCAGCGCCACCATCTGCTACTGATGCTGCTGCTGTTACTGCTACTCCTACCACCACCACAACCACCTCCACAACCACCTTTACCGCCTGCGGTGCCATAAGTAGTTAAAGCGGGTGTTAAACACTACCAAAAAAATACCACCACCACCACGTCTACTCCTACTCACGACCACCACCACCACCACCACTGACTGCTGGCTGCTGTTGCTACGTTTTACTACTAACTATAAAAAATAATATAATTATTTGCCAATAAAGTGTATGGTTAAATACTACAACTTGCACAACAATAAAGCCTCTAAGACTTTTATGCTGCCACTATCTCCTGTATTACTATTATAAAGTATTCTAATATTATTGCTTTTGGTAAACCTTGAACTAGCACTGTGCTTCAAGCCTTGGTAGTACCACTGCAACTACTAGTAGGTGCTAGAATTAGACATACTGCAATATCCCCTTCCCACAATTATAAGATGTCCTTTCTGAATGTTTATGCACTCGTAAAAACCAAGTTTTGGAGCTGGTTTTATTAGTTTTGGACGCAAAGTACAGAATTTAACTAAATACTCTTATTACTTGTTTTAATCCCATACCTTAGTTTACAGCCTACAACTTAGTTTTCAATACATCACCAATAAAGGACTTTCCTGGTATTTCTTCATTATTTACTACTGGTTTGTGTAAAAAAATAGATACACCAATTACACCCTCCTACAAAATTAATGATCTTGCCAGTTTGGGATCTGAAAAATGATATTGACTAAATTGAATGGTGATTTTCATTTCCGTTGTCTTATAATAATTTGCGTAATTCACAAAAATAATATAATGGAAACCATGTAAAAATATTCTTTATAAAATAAACATATACTGTAAAATGTCTCCATAATAAATCAAAAGAAACATCTGCATACGTGTAAAAGAAGGCATGAAATTACTCTTGGCTGGAAGAATGAATTTGTCGATTTATATTTATGTCCTAGATGAGAAGTTCCTTTTTCAAGCATCAATACTAGTCTGATATCGTAATATTCCACTAGCCCTAATATCGCCTCTTCATCTCCCTGTTTTCTTAATGAAATCTTTCACATTGTTAATCGGGGGGGGGTCCAAAATTACCAGGAAACTAGTCTAAATGTGAATAAAAAAGTGAAGTTTTAAACTGGTATTATAGCTGAGAGTATGTAGCTTTTGCAACATATTTCTCACAATTTCTTCATATCATGGAACTTTTATATTTCCAAGATATTTATTGATCACTTTTTTGCAAGCACGTCATGGTTAGAGTTCCTCATCATTCATGGTGTCAGAAAATGCACAGCCCTTCATTAGTTGCCTTATCTGAGGTCCATCAAGTATAAGCTTTTTAGTTCCCCTGCATAGTGCATGGTACATAGGTAGTGAAGGTATTGCGCTCCACCCAAAAGTTCGATAGGGACATCTCAGCGAAAATACACGTTTTAGGGTCCCTGTATAAAAATAAGAAAAAGGCATATGTGGGTGTGTGCGATGTGTCGAAGTGTCATGAAGACAAAAACTAAAAAATGAAAAGCTGGTAGATACCAAACTTCTTATTTAAGTTAAGTATCTTCCAAGGATGCGACACGAAGATTTTGGGGAAAATCCTCGCATTGGAAAAATTTCGAAAATGTTAACTTTCTTAATAAATATGGCTCTAATGATTTTGATTAATGCTGTTGTTCACTAACAACGTCCGTATCTAATATTCTCATATGCTAGGTTCAATAAAATCGTCACTCTTGATAGTGGGACTTAGAACAAAAGACAGGTGTGCTCTAAAACTTCAAGTTCTACTCGCATATTGCATATTTATATTGTGTTGTTTAATATAACTGCTTAATAATATGCTTACTAAACGCTTATTGACTGCCTCCATTGTGGAGTGGCCAGCGAGCTATCTTCTCATCCGAAGGCCGCTGGTCCCCATGGCCACGCTCGCTAAGGCGTCTCGCTTTGGTGCTTCGTGGGTAGGGGATCGTGGGTTCGAGTCCCGCCTTGGGCATAGGTGTTATATGTGAATATATATGTGTCAAGGAACAGTGAAACCAGTAATCATACAGTAAACTTAGGGGGGGGGAATGTAAACGGGGATACAGCGCCGGAGTCCTGATCAGACTCCGGTACTGTTTAAAAAAAAAAAAGGCCCAGCGATTGGGTGAGTATGGAAATGTTTAATGAAGTTCATTCCTTCCATAGAGGTTGGAAGTGTGGGTGTAAAAGTGAATGAGCATGTGAAAATCTTACAGTAAGCTACCTAAAGTTCAAAGAATTAAAAACACCAATGTTTCGGTCTAAAAGCCTGCGATATGACTACAGCAGCTAATACACATTACATCTGATGTGTTCCATTCACATGACTTTCTCTACATCTCTGCAATAAATTATTGTTTAAAAAGGTTATTCTTCTATTTACTTGATGCTAATCGAGAAAAAGTGTGTGCACCATCGTAGTCATGTGATGAGTACTACAAGTTATAGCTTATACTTCAATATTGAAATTAGAGAATAATGCTGAGTGAAGTTGCAGGTTAAGTGACTTTAAATGATGTTAACTGTGGTTTTTTGGTATGGTATTCCCTTTCTGAAAATATTTATTTATACACAATTGTAAAATTATATAAGTCCTTCAAGTTATAGCTTATACTTCAATGCTGAAATTAAAGAATGCTGCTGAGTGAAGTTGTAGACTGTCTGAACGATTTCAAGCACTGTTAACTGCCGTCTTTGGCATAGAACAGAAATTTGGTAAATAAAAGCGTTTTACATAAAGGTCTTGTGATAGTTATACGAATAATGTTTGAATGCCCTTGGCGTATAATCCAAACTATGGAATTGGAATGTAGGTGTAATTTCGTGAAGAATCTGTTTCTTCCATTTCGCTATAGCGTTGAAAATGGAGTTATCTGCTTTTTAATTAAAGTAAGTAGTGTAATTGTAATTAACATTTCTTGAATGAACCCATCGCGAATGTAATACTCTGGATAGGGTATGATAAAGGAATAAGAAAAGTCTTATAGCGCTTTATTGTAACCACAATTCTTTAAGTGTTATTGCCATTTTAATTAGCGTAATTGTAATTAGAATTTCTTGAATGTGGGATAGTGCGAATGTAAGACATATTTTTGAAAGATCCCTAGCAATGTAACAAGTTCATTATGCGTCGAATTTTTGTTCTGTGGCCAATATTAGCGTCGTTATTCGTTGTTTAATAATTGTTTACTTTTTCTACACGTACTATGTTTAGAGAAGGTATTGTATTTCACCCAAAAATTCCACACCTAGATTTCACCGAAAATATATGTTTTAAGTCCCCCTAAATCCAAAAAAAACAACACATTTTTTAAAAAATGTCCGAGTGTGTGCATATATGTATGAGTGTGTATGTGTGCTTTGGACAGCATAGCTCAAAAACGAAAAGACTGTTAAATACCAAACTTGATATTTAAGTTTGGTTATCTTTCAAGGATGCGACACGAAGATTTTCAAGAAAATCCCCTACCCCAAACTACCCTTTACATAACATTTTTTTCTCGAAAATTTTGAAAATGGCTCTAACGATTTTGATTAAAATATTTTATATCTAAGACATTTACATGCCAAATAAAATGTATATCTTGAATTTTATGGGAGTAGCTTCTAAAGACCTCTTTATTCTGAATGATTTTATTGAATTTTGCGTAACTAGTAAACCGTAAGAGTAGACAAATACTTACTGCACAAAAAAATGTAGATCACGATAAAACACACAATTTATGTATATACAGTTTTTCGTGGAGTTGGTCGTTTTTAAGATAATCTTTGTTATTAGTTTCAGCTTTTAAAAACTTACTTTTCTCATACAGGAATTTGTCAACTCCCGTCCATACAGAGGAACTTCAGTCACATAGCAACCATCTTTCGACTATCACTTTAACCTATGGTACTCTCTTATTTCGCTTCTGTTAATTTTTCTCAGTTAGCATGAAGTAAATAGAAGCATAAGCTTTTTAACAATAATTTGCTGCAGAGATGTAGAGAAAGTCATGTGAGTTGAAAACATCAGATTTTTTCTAATTGGTTATCTACATTCGACATTAGCGAAAGACATTAGTTGGGAAGAGCTTTTAATTCTAGCCCGATAATTTATAATTCTTATTGTTCTTCAAAATTAAACGAGTTATTAAAAATTAGTGACTTCGCGGTATTTTTAATTACAAAATTGACATATCAAATTTCCCTGTTATAGAAGCAAGTTTAACTGACGCCCGGCAAGAGAAATCTTTTAGACAGGTGGTTTGGCAGGGGAAGAGGTGGTGCCCAGGGGTGGTCTGTCGGCAGATTTTATCTTAATTGATATATCTTATTTACACGTGTAAAACAAGTGTTTAGAAGATAAATATCCCTTTGTAATCCCGACTCTCTCATTTTATCCGTACTACTAACACCTTTCTCAAACGGGAAGCCCTCATCCATTTCATATCTCTTTTGTTTTACTCCTGGCCATAGAAAGAGAACCGAATTTCAATGATAATCGCATAGCGACAGCTTTTAAAATATTTCACTATTAGTTTAGCCTTGTCCTTTGTAAAGCTAACCAAACTATTAACATACACTTTTCTCGAACGAATAGCCCACATCTGTTTCATATCCCTTTTGTTTTACTCCTGGCCATGGAAGGAGAACCGACAGCGACAGCTTTTAAAAGATTTCACTATTGGTTTAGCCTTGTGCACATTATTGTGTTTCTTGTGTATTTTCCCTTCTATTTATAATGGAGTAAGTAATATAATGCCACTTCTGGTAAGGTTTATCTTTTTTAGCATTATGTAGATAAAGGATGGGACGCTGAGAACCACATCAGTTAAAGAGCGTCCATAAATAAAACGCCGTTTCATTTCATTTCAATACGATTAGCGTACTCAAATCTATTTCAATTCCCCATGGAAACGTAAATGTTTGAAGTGTAGTGTGACGTAGTTATTACTAGCAGATTTTTAAGTCCTAAATGCATAAGCTTTAGGCCCTTAACACTTACCACACCTATAACTACAGGTTGTAAAATAGGCTTTAAAACTACTTTGAATATCAATGTGTAGGCAATCCAAACACTTTATTAATAGCTTACTAAAATTATATGAGTCATAAAATGCATGCATGCAAAATAAAATAGGTACTTTAATCATTAAAGCTCTTTCGGGTTAAGCTATGTTAAAACAAATACAAAATGGAAAGCATTAATGATGTCAATGACCGACAAAGTCTGTAGCTTTAAGTTCACTTCATTTTATAGTGTGTGTGTGTGTGTGTGTGTGTGTGTGTGTGTTGCTTGGTTTTATATTTTCACGTTTCTCCATAATTAGCCGTACAATTGATAAGCACTTTTTCCATATTTTTCAGGGGGAAACTCAGTTTATATGCAGAGAATGAACGCTCCACATCAAATGACGTAACAGGAGCGAGCTTAAGCCTGGCTGCATTAGTGCCTGGTCTAGTTCACTACTTTTACTTTCTCTACACGTACTATGTGCATAGTGTATAGAGCAGATATTACATTCCACCCAAAATTCATACCGAGATTTCACCGGAAATAAATGTTTTAGGGTTCCCTGTAAAAAAAAAAAAAAAAAAAAAAAAAAAAAAAAGCATTGTCAGAAAAAAGGTCCGTGTGTGTCCGTGTGTCTGTAAACACGATAGCTCAAAGACGAAAGTCGGTAAAACACCAAATTGGTACTTAAGTTTAGTACCTCCCAGGGATGCGACCCGAAGATTTTGAAAAAAATCCCCCCCCACCCCAAACTACCCTTTACAATGAAAAACTTTCGAAAATGGCTCTAACGATTTTGATTAAAATATCGTAGGAATATTAAAAATATTTACCTGACAAATAAAATGTATATCTTGAATTTTCTGGGAATAGCCTCTGAAGACTACTTTATTCTGGATGAATTTTACGGAATTTTACATAACTGCTAAACCGTAAAAGATGTACAAAAGCTTACCACACAGAAAATGTAGAGCACGTTAAAACACACAATTTATGTTACATACATTTTTTTCGTGGAGTTGATCATTTTTGAGTTATTCCTTGTTTTTGGTTTCAGCTTTAAAACACTTATACTTTTCTTATACAGGAAATTGTCAACTCCTGTCTATACAAACAAGGGAACTTCAGTCACATAGCAACCAGCTTTTGACTATCACTTTAACCTATGGTACTCCCTTATTTCGATTCTACTTACAAGGAAGCTGGTAATAAAACTATTTCTGCTAAGTTTTTCTCGATTAGCATGAATTAAATAGAAGCATAATCTTTTTAACAATAATTTGTTGGAGAGATGTAGAGAAAGTCATGTGAATGGAACATATGAGTTTTTTTTTTTCTCTTTTTTTTTTTTTTTTTTTGTAATGAAGCTGCAACTGCCGGCAATGACCCTCACGGTCAAAGAATGCGCTGCCGTCAGCAGGTTAAGCACCTAGAAGTCATATTGGACCGACGACTCAACTGGAACGCCCACCTTACAGATATGGCCAATAGAGCGCGGCAGCGTTCAGGAGTAAGGAGCTTCATTCCCACTAGAAACTGATCCTTTAGAAATCCTTCATCCTCTCCATAATGCTCTACGCGGTATGTCCTTGGCAAACGCCGCCAAAACAACCCTGAAAAAACTACATACTGTACGGAAGCTCAGCCTTCGTAAAATCCTACGTTGCCCCATCTGACCTCCGACCAGCAAAAACACAAAGAACTTTCCGTGCCGCCCATCACAGAGTCAATACAAAAAATCTGATGTGTTCCACTCACATGACTTTCTCTAGCTGTTCTACAAACTTCTTACATAACATTATTCTTCTTTGTGCACCTTGCTAATCGAAGTACTCATTAGTACAATGTTCTTATTACTTAGTTCCTTATAAGTAAGCAGAAAATAAAGGAATACACTAGGCTAAACCGATATTCAAATGTTTCAAACCTGTCGTTATGCGATTGTCATTACAAATCGCTTCTTTTCTTGGCCAGGAGTAGGACAAAAGAAACACGGACACTGCCGTCTGAGAAAAGTATAAGTACTTCACAACTGAAACTAATAACAATGAATACCTCGAAAACGGTAAGCTCCACGAAAAAAATGTATATGACGTAAGCTGTGTATTTTAACAAATCATACATTTTTTGTATAGTAAGTTTTTGTGTATCTCTTACGGTTTACTAGTTATGCCAAATTAAGCAAAATTTATCCAGAATAAACAGATCTTTAGAAGTTATTCCCAAAAAATTCAAGATATATATTTTATTTATCAGGTAGATATCTTTAATATACGATATTTTAATCAAAATCGTTAGAGCCATTTTTAAGAAAATAAAAATGTTCGAAAAAAGTTCCATGTAAAGGGTAGTTTGGGGTGGGAGGATTTTTCTCAAAATCTTCGTGTCGCATCCCTGGAAGATACTAAACTTAAATACCAAGTTTGGTATTTTAGCTACTTTTCGTTTTTGAGTTATCGTGTTCACAGACACACATACACACACACGGACCTTTTTCTCAAAATGCTTTTTTTGGTTACAGGGGGTCATAAATAATGTATTTCCGGTGAAATCTCGGTATCGAATTTTTTGGTGGAATACAATACTTCTCTATCCCTATGTACATTGTACATACGGGGCTAGAGAAAGTAAAAAGAGGAATCTCCAAATGGGCGCGCATCTGGAGCCACAAAACGTGATCTACAACATAAGCGGCGAACCCAAACAAAGTAAACATAATCGCATAAAAATGTTTTAAATCGATCCGCCGCGCGCCCGCCGCACGCTCAGGGGTCGCCCAGCACCATATACACACCAGTGACAGCTGGCAGCGCAGAAAATCAGCGCAAAGTATATCTACACACAAGTGTATACATTGTAAATAGTGCTGGTATTATCGTGCTACTAAAAAGGTTAACACATGCGGCACCAAAGGCTGCGATAAAACTACAGGTATTCCGGGACGCAAAAAGCAATGTTGTCACGTTTTCTCTAAGTAAACTCGCATTACAGTCTTGGACATTTATTTCTTACAGTACTAAGTGAATAAGGACATTAACAAGATTCTTATTCGGTAAACGAGGGTTCTACGCAGTGCTAGTGACATCTAACCAATTTTCTACTTGCATTACGCTGTGTCTTTGCCTTTCTCGTCACAGTAATTTTCACTTACATGTATCACAAACATACTCAACACACTGAAATCTAATTATTACTGTATCTTGGTTCCACCGCTTAAACTACTACTAAAGCTATATAGGTATTAGTTTTTTCACTTTTACTCACCGTAACATTGTATTGCTAACTTTTAAAAACATATATTGCTTATTTTTGGACTTTAAATTTCAACAAAGTACGCGATTTATATTAAAATATACCAAAAGTATTCCGTTTGCTTAACTTTTTTACAACAATTTCTATTGTTTCACTAGCTATCAGTCAGGTGGTGTCTAAATCGTTCATAGTTGATGTTCATGTTGCAAAATTCAGAACTACCAATATTTGAAAACTGCTTATCACTAGCCATTAAAAGGTTGTGGAACCATCATTGATGGTTTGTTAATAGATCACCAGAGTCGCTTTATAATTAATTTTAAGGCATGAGCTGTCTTTTTTCATCATGACGATGATTTATAACATTTTTACAAAAAATACCACGATGTGCCACCCTGCCAATTCTAAAAGTGATTCTGTGTTTTTAGAGTTATGAATCCATTATTGTTGTGTAAATACGTG
The DNA here is from genome assembly GCA_030762935.1 of Hymenopus coronatus. Lineage (NCBI taxonomy): Eukaryota > Metazoa > Arthropoda > Insecta > Mantodea > Hymenopodidae > Hymenopus > Hymenopus coronatus. The sequence continues at coordinate 167,976,720 of CM060881.1, read as the reverse complement.
ATTTTCGTGTAACTTGTTTTTAGTAGTTTTCAGTGGTATCACCAAAGCATACGAACAAAGCGAGCATGCGCTGTAATAGGTTTAGGTTAGAGTGTAAAGAAACTGATTTTCCTGTACTTTGATTTCAACAATTTCCATTGGTTTTACCAAAGCATGCGAGCGAAGCGAGCGTCGCTGTGTTAGGTTTAGGTTAGTGTGTGTGTAAATATACTGATTTTCATGTACTTTGGTTTTTATAATTGTCACTGGTGTCACCAAAGCTTGCGAGCAGAGCGAGCGTCGCTGTGTTAGGTTTAGGTTAGTGTGTGTGTGTAAATATACTGATTTTCATGTACTTTGGTTTTTATAATTGTCACTGGTGTCACCAAAGCATGCGAGCGAAGGAAGCATTAGGCGTGTTAGGTTTAGATTAGTGTGTATCAATAAACTAACTTTCCTGTACTTTGGTTTTAATAATTTCCACCGGTTTCACCAACTGAGACTTAGCACGCCATTGTTAATATGTGAGTGTTGGTTAATTTTTAAATTCACTTTTTTTTTTTTTTTCTTTTTGTTTGGTGACTTTATCTACGTTGGCAGCATACACATTTCATTGTTTCTAGAACATAAATACTTACTTCCCGCCTAGGAAGAGCTGCTAAATCTTCCCCCACTATGAACATTTTCATGAATTTTGCTATTTAAGAAAGAGTATTTTCAGGGTAGGAGCGGTGGGATATTGCAATTCTAGATGAAATGCTCTGAAGTGGATTATAAGGTTAGTTTCAATTCTTAAGGATATATTTATATGATGATACTCTCGTATAGCTTATATCGGTACACATTCTCTCAACACATTGTCACTACAGGAGTCACATTCCGCTTTCTTACGGCATGTTCAAGGCGTGCCCATATCAGCTCAATCAGTTTGAGACAACATTGATATGGTGGTAACCTGGTCATGATGTTTTGCCATTTCGTCTACTTCTATTATTTTTTTTTTAATAAATATGAATTATCTATCCTATATTTCACAAACATTTAATTCATTAAACCACAAAAAAAAACCATTAATTTTTACTTTCTCTATGCGTACTATGTACATAGTGTATAGAGAATGTATTGCACTCCACCAAAAAATTCGATACCGAGATTTCACCGGAAATATATGTTTTAGGGTTCCTGTATCCAAAAAAGGTATTATCAGAAAAAGATCCGTGTGTGTCCGTGTGTCAGTGTGTCCGTGTATCTGTGAACACGATAACTCAAAAACAAAAAGTCGGTAAAATACCAAACTTGGTATTTAAGTTTAGTATCTTCCAGGGATGCGACACGAAGATTTTGAGAAAAATTCCCCCACCCCAAACTACCCTATACATGGAACTTTTTTCGAAAATTTTGATTTTCTAAAAAATGGCTCTAACGATTTTGATTAAAATATCATATATTAAAGATATTTACCTGACAAATAAAATGTATATTTTGAATTTTCTGGGAATAGCCTCTGAAGACTGCTTTATTCTGGATGAATTTTGCAAAGCTACTAAACCGTAAGGGATGGACAAAAACTTAACACATAAAAAATGTAGAGCACGTTAAAACACACAATTTATGTAATATACATTTTTTTCGTGGAGTTGATCGTTTTCGAGATATTTCTTTTTCTTGGTTTCAGCTTTGAAAAACTTACTTTTCTCATATAGGAATTTGTCAACTCCTGTCCATACAAACAAAGGAACATCAGTCACATAGCAACCAGCTTTTGGCTTTCACTTTAACCTATGGTACTCCCTTATTTCGCTTCTACTTACAATAAAGCAAGAAATAAGATTATTTCTGCTAATCTTTCTCGGTTAGCATGAAATAAATAAAAGATAAGCTTATTAACAATAATTTTTACAGAGATATAGAGAAAGTCATGTGACTGGAACACATCAGATTTTTTCCATAGTATATAAACATATTGTATACATGTATATGTCTTGACAAGTTCTTGTTCAGTGGCTTCCTAGCCTAAACGAACCTACAGAATGCTTTCTAATCTAATTAAATTTACATTATTTATTTCAATATTATCTGGGTTAATATATTATTTATTTCAATGTTATTAGATTAATAAACTTTGTATTATTAAACACACGCACATTTACTCTCACATTCATACTTCCAGACTATGGGGGATAGAGAATAATTCTGGTTAAAGAAATATTCCCCGCCCCAGCCGGGAATCGACCCCGGGACCTCGGGTGAGAAGTCCGCTCGCTGACCACTCGATCACGGAGATTCCACTTATTGTTCGTTAAGGAAAACTCTTTCTGCATAAAGAGCAATGTGCGTAATGCTTATTACAGGTCCTGGCCAAAAATAAGCATGTTCTCAGACAGAGAGATAAACACACATTTCTTCTTGGGTGGAGTTTTGTTCAGTCCATTGCGGCCATCTCCTTTTACTTACTTTATAGAACCACGAACAAACAAAACACGTGTTCCCCTATTTCATTCAAAGACACAAGTGAACGAGGCACGTGCTACCATTGCTATCAACAGCTAATTAAAATACTGCTGACAACATTGGGGAAAAGGCACGCCCACTTCGATATATCGCATATTCCATATATCCTTCTAAAACCCAAAATTCATGGCAGTGGATTCACAATGGAGCGATTTTGGCGAGGCGGCAAAACAATTGACCAATAGGAATTCAAAATTGACGCGACGAAACCCGTGAGAAGAAAGTTGAATTGGATTTAACTTTTACCGCGCGGCATGGGCGTTATCCACAAAATTCCTGTCGTTTGATATTCTTGTTATAGTTGTTAAAGATGGTGTCAACATCAAGGGAAGTTCATTCATTTTCAGAAGAAATCCATATTGAAATAGTGAGGCTGCATTCCGAAACTGCCTTGAACAATCAAAATTATACCTTCATTCCAGAATAATCTTGCCACATAATTAAAACCACATCTATGCTGTTGACTTGAATAATAAATAAGTCCCTAACCTCAAAGTTACACAAAGCGCTCTGCTGAAGATACTGGCTTTCGAATTGACTTCTCTAAATGAGGACCAATGATGTGTAAAAGATCATAAAATTGTGATGGTGTCATTCGCATGTAATTGTAATATCATTCGAGAACCACATTATCATATTCGGGATAAGGATATGAAAATCCCCAAATTGGCTACGCTTCTTGAACATAGGTCGAACCCATCAACGACGGAGCTTCTGCTGTCTTCTTTGTCGATTATTTCTGTCGTTTCTTCTTTTCAGAAGATACAGAGCAAGAATTGCTTTAAATCCGCAGCCAGGAGCAGGAACTAGTCGCCCGAGTGTACTCGGGCGGGGGCAAATCACCACGGTACCTATCCGCTTTTCTCGCGGATTTACCCGTGTGATATAAAAGATGTAGTCTTGTGCAGGCGTTTATGTCTGTGTCGAAGTAATGTGGGCAGGGTGTTTCCCTCTGTGCAGCCGGCGCGGACTGGCTTACCTACCCGAGTGGTCACCCACCCAGAGAGGGACCAGGCCCGATGCTGCTTAACTTGGCCAGCCGCTTGCGGGCTGTCAAGGAAAGCAGTGTCGGCTAGCGGGGAGAACTGAAAGGATGTAGGTACGGGGTGGGGGAAAGCCAGTGTTGCAGATCTGGTCGGAGTACAACTGGACGGTCACCCGTCCGAGTTGAGACCGGGCCCGATGTTGCTTTTGGTTCAACTAATGTCAAATTGTACCTCCCTATTATGAACACTGGTTTCCATGACCAATGCGGCGTCGCGTCGCCAATGTCGCTTCCATTGTGAATCCTAAGTATGAAATACGGGAGCCGGGAGACTCAATGAAATTAGATTGAAAAACGGGAGAACCCGGGAAATGCGGGAAACCTGGCAACCCCTAGGTACAAGTATACTGAACACTTGCCGCGCGTACTTCGCACTTTCTTCCTCCGGTAACTAATCCTTACCTGCTTGAAATGGTACAGTCATCCACCAGCTAAAACACCGCTGAACAGGTAATGCATTTTACTAAACATTTTAATACCCAGATTTAACAGGAAATACATGAATTGAGGCCCCTTGAGTAAATAATAACAGTTTTTAGAACAAGGACAGCATGACATCTATATCGACGAGTTTATGTGTCTGTATCTACGAACAGTGTAACCCAAATATGAATTATTGGATAAATACCAACATAAGCATATTTCATTCAACGATTTTCTGAAATAAAAAACAAAAACATTCCATTCTCATGGCTTTCACTGCATTTCTGTAACAAATTATTATTAAAAAGCTTATTACTTTCTCTATACGCACTATGTACATAGTGTATAGAGAAGGTATTGCACTCCACCCAAAAATTCGATACCGAGATTTCACCGGAAATATGTTTCAGGGTCCCCTTTATCTAAAAGAAGCATTTTCACAAAAAGGTGTGTGTGTGTGTGTGTGTGTGTGTGTGTGTGTGTGTGTGTGTCCGTGTGTCTGTGAACACGATAACTCAAAAACGAAAAGTCGCTAAAATACCAAACTTGGTATTTAAGTTTAGTATCTTCCAGGGATGCGACACAAAGATTTTGAGAAAAATCCCCCACCCCAAACTACCCTTTACATGGACCTTTTTTCGAAAATTTCGATTTTTTCAAAAATGGCTCTAACGATTTTGATTAAAATATCCTATATTAAATACATTTACCTGACAAAAAAGATGTATATCTTGAATTTTCTAAGAATAGCTTCTGAATACTTTATTCAGGATGAAGTTTACGGACTTTTAAATAACTGCTAAACCGTAAGAGATGGACAGAAACTTACTACACAAAAAATGTAGAGCACGTTAAAACACACAATTTATGTTAAATACATTTTTTTCGTGAAGTTCATCGTTTTTGAGACATTCCTTGTTTTTTGGTTCTGCTATGAAAAACTTATACTTTTCTCATACAGGAATTTGCCAACTGCTGTCCATACAAACAAAGGAGCTTCAGTGACATAGCAACCAGCATTTGAATATCACTTTAACCTATGGTACTCCCTTATTTCGTTTCTACTTACAAGGAAGCAAGTAATTAGGCTATTTCTTTTAATTTTTTCTGATTAGCATGAAGTAAGTAGAAGTGTAAGCTTTTTAAGAATAATTTGTTGCAGGGATGTAGAGAAAGTCATGTGAATGGTACATATCAGATTTTTACTTTCTCTATACGAACTATGTACATAGTTTATAGAGTCGCCCTTCGTGGTGTAGTGGTTACCATGCTAACTTCACATACCCAAGGTCGCGGGTTCAAACCCGGCGGAGGACGATGGATTTTTTCGGGCGTAAAAATCCTTAGCATGGCTTCCCTCGGAAGGGAAGTAAAGCCGTTGGTCCCGTGTCGTAGATTTACGGCACGTAAAAGAATCTCAAGCCTGATAGAGAGGCCTCTGAGCAAAATTACATGGTCTTTCACGCCCAATTTTAGAATGGGACGCTGAGAACCACAGCAGTTAAAGAGCGTCCATAAATAACACGCCATTTTTATAGTGTATAGAGAAGGTATTGCACTCCACCAAAAAAATTCGATACCGAGATTTCACCGGAAATATATATTTATATTGTATTTATATATGTTTCAGAAAAAGGTCCGTGTGTATGTGTGTCCGTATGTCTGTGAACACGATAACTCAAAAACGAAAAGTTGGTAAAATACCAAACTTGGTATTTAGGTTTAGAATCTTCCAGGGATGCGACACGAAGATTTTGAGAAAAATTCCCCCACCCCAAACTACCCATTTCATGGAACATTTTTCGAAAATTTTGATTTTCTAAAAAATGGCTCAAACGATTTTGATTAAAATATCGTATATTAAAGATATGTACCCGACAATAAAAATGTATATTTTGAATTTTCTGGGAATAGCCTCTGAAGACTACTTATATCTGAGTGAATTTTCCGGAATTTTTTATAACTGCTAAACCGTAAGAGATAGACAAAAACTTACCGCACAAAAAATGTAGAGCACATTAAAACACACAATTTATGTTGTATACATTTTTTTCTTGGAGTTGATCGTTTTTTAGATATTCCATGTTTTTGTTTTCAGGGTCGAAAATCTTAACTTGTCTCATACAGGAACTTGTCAACTCAAGTCCATACAAACAAAGGAACTTCAGTCACACAGTAACCAGCTTTTGACGATCGCTTTAACCTATGCTACTCCCTTATTTCCTTTCTACTTACAAGGAAGAAGGTAATAAGACTATTTCTGCTAATGTCTACTTTCTCTATACGCACTATGTACATATGTATAGAGAAGGTATTGCACTCCATCAACAAATTCGATACCGAGATTTCACCGGAAATATATGTTTTAGGGTCCCCTTTACGTAAAAAAAAAAGCATTTTCGGAAAAAGGTCCATGTGTGTGTGTGTGTGTCCGTGTGTCTGTGAACACGATAACTCAAAAATGAAAAGTAAGTAAAATACCAAACTTGGCATTTAAGTTTAGTATCTTCCAGGCATGCGACACGAAGATTTTGAGAAAAATCCCCCCACTCCCAACTACCCTTTACATGGAACTTTTTTCGAAATTTTTTATTTTCTCAAAAATGGCTCTAACGATTTTGATTAAAATTTGGTATATTAAAGATATTTACCTGACAAATAAAATGTTTATCTTGAATTTTCTTGGAATAGCCTCTGAAGAGTAGTTTATTCTGGATGAATTTTACTGAATTTTGAATAACTGCTAAACCGTAAGGGATGGACAAAATCTTACTACACAAATAATGTAGAGCACGTTAAAACACACAATTTATGTTATATACATTTTTTCGTGGAGTTCGTCGTTTTTGTGACACTCCTTATTTTTGGTTTCTGCTATGAAAAACATACATTTTTCATACAGGAATTTGTCAACTGCTGTCCATACAAACAAAGGAACTTCAGTGACATAGCAACCAGCTTTTGATTATCACTTTAATCTATGGTACTCCCTTATTTCCCCTCTACTTACAAGGAAGCAAGTAATATGGCTATTTCTGCTAATGTTTTACTGATTAGTATGAAGTAAATAGAAGTATAAGCTTTTTAAGAATAATTTGTTGCAGGGATATAGAGAAAGTCATGTGAATGGTACACATCAGATTTTTTTTCCAGCTACTTCATGTTAATCGGAATAAAGCTTATCAGAGTTGGTCCTATTACTTGCTTCCTTGTAAGTAGAAAGAAAATAAGAGCTAAAGCGATAGTCCAACTTTTAAAAGCTGGTTGTCATGTGCATGAAATCCGTTTCATAAAATGGCCAGGAGTTTTACAGCATTGTAATGGGAATCGTTAGTCATTGTTGAGATAATCACAAGTTGTCCTCAAAATCCTCATATCGGATTCTTGTTAGACACTGCACTTAAATACCCAGTTTTGATTTTGCCAAATCAAAGTTATCGTGTTCACAGACACACGGACACACACACACACACGCGCGCAGATCTTTTTCTAAACATTTTACTTTCTCTACACGTACTTATGCACATAGTGTATAGAGAAGGTATTGTAATGCACCCAAAAACTCGATACCGAGATTTCACACGAAATGTATGTTTTGAGACCCCCTGAATAAAAAAAAACATTTTTAGAAAAATGTCCGTGTATGCCTGTCTATCTCTGTATGTGTGTGTCTGTGGGCAGCATAGCTCAAAAAGAAAGGTCCGTTAAAAACCAAACTTGATATTTAGATTTGGGATCTTCCAAGAATTCGACACGAAGATTTTCAAGAAAATCTCTACCCTTTACATGAAACTTTGTTTTCGAAAATTTTGATATTCTAAAAATTGGCTCTAACGATTTTGATTAAAATATTGTGTATTAAAGATATTTACCTGATAAATAAAATGTATACTTTGTATTTTCTGTGTATAGCCTCTAAAGACTACTTTATTATGGATAAATTTTACGGTATTTTGCATAGCTGCTAAACCGTAAGAGATGGACAAAAATTATCACACAAAGAATGTAGACCACGTTAAAATACACAAGTTATGTAATATACATTTTTTACGTGGAGTTGATCGTTTTTTCGATATTACTTGTTCTTGGTTTCAGCTTTAAAAAGCTTATACTTTTCTCATACGGGAATTTTGTCAACTCCTATCGCTTTTACTTACAAGAAAGCAAGTAATAAGACTATTTCTGCAAATCTTTTCTCGATTAGCATGAATAGAAATAGAAGCATAAGCATTATAACGACAATTTGTTGCAGAGATGTAGAGAAAGTCATGTGAATGGAGTACATAAAATATTTTAATAAAATCTATTATTTGTTCTGGGTCACTTTAACAGCATGGTCATATCGCGACCTTTCAAGTTATATATAAAATAGCTTTTTAATTAATGGTAAAATGCAAAATGGTAACATTTATACTTCACAATATTTCAAACAGTTATGGTCCGTGTTCTAGTGTATTCGGTAGCATATGTCAGCGCAGAGTGGCGATAAATAGTATTAATTAATTCGTACAACAGATGGCAGCAACTCCTTCGTGAATAGGTTATTAGGTGGAAGGAAAAGAGGTAAAAAGTTGGAACCTTGTGTTCATTGCATAATATTTTCGTGTTTTCTGATACATTGAGGATTAGGAATGGCACTCACGTATGGGGCTGAACTCGGGTCGTTTGACCGCATGGGTATGAGTGCTGCAAATACTGAGGCAAGTAAGCGATTGTTTCCGTGTCCCTGTCCGCCAATTCAGCTGCCGAGCCTAGCTTACTCGGAATTTTGCGATTTGATACCTTAGCGACTGTTTACTCATAGTCGTAGTGAGTTAAACATTGTACAGTCTGCCTCGAAAGTGCTCCAAATCTGTTTGTATTTTCAGAGAGGGCAATAAGTGGCGTTTATTTTATTCTTTTACATTAATAATCATGGCTCCTGCGTTTTCATAGTTAATTGAAAAGGCATTACATAGTCAGAACAGAAATAAACAATTGCAAATGTCCTCGAGTTCATGAAACAAGAAACAGAGATGAAGGAAGAAAGTGTATGTTCACCCGCGTTCTCCAAAAGTCTGGTTCTGGAAAATCAGTTGACACAGTTGTGTTCTAGTCACATTGCACATGATGTTCGCTGTTTCCAACCATCTGTTATGCCACAAAATAGTATACCATTCGAATCTCGGGTTTTCCTTTATGAATGTCGAATAACTTTAAGCTCCATGCACCCCAAGATCATTTCACCAATTTCATTCATCGTCCGATATGACCGGTCAGATTGAGGGACCTAAAAAAGAAAAAAAAAATCTGATGTGTACCATTCACATGACTTTCTCCATATCCCTGCAAAAAATTATTCTTAAAAAGCTTATACTTCTATTTACTTTATGCTAATCAGAAAAAAATAGCAGAAATAGTCTAATTACACGCTTCCTTGTAAGTAGAAGCGAAATAAGGGACAACCGTAGGTTAAAGTGATAGTCAAAAGCTGGTTGCTATGTCAATGACGTTCCTTTGTTTTAATGGATAGGAGTTGACAAGTTCCTGTATGAGAAAAGTATAGTTTTTCATAGCAGAAGCCAAAAATAGGGAATGTCACAAAAACGACGAACTCCACGAAAAAAATGTATATAACATAAATTGTGGGTTTTAATGTGCTCTACATTTTTTGTGTAGTAAGTTTTTGTCCATCTCTTACGGTTTAGCAGTTATTCAAAATTTAGTAAAAATCATCCAGAATAAACTACTCTTCAGAGGCTATTCCCAGAAAATTCAAGATATACATTTTATTTGTCAGATAAATATGTTTAATATACGCAATTTTAATCAAAATCGTTATCCCATTTTTGAGAAAATCAAAATTTTCGAAACAAGTTCCATGTAAAGGGTAGTTGGGGTGGGGGGATTTTTCTCAAAATATTCGTGTCGCATCCCTGGAAGATACTAAACTTAAGTACCAAGTTTGGTATTTTACCGACTTTTTGTTTTTGAGTTATCGTGTTCACAGATACACGGACACACGGACACACACACACACACACACACACACACACACACACACACACACACACACACACGGTCCTTTTTGTGAAAATGCTTTTTTTGGATATTGGTGACCCTAAAACATATATTTCCGGTGAAATCTCGGTATCGAATTTTTGGGTGGAGTGCAATACATTCTCTATACACTATGTACATAGTGCCTATAGAGAAAGTAAAAATCTGATGTGTACCATTCAAATGACTTTCTCCATATCCCTGTAACAAATAATTCTTAAAAAGCTTATACTTCTATTTACTTTATGCTAATCAGAAAAAAATAGCAGAAATAGTCTTATTATTCGCATCCTTGTAAGTAGAAGCGAAATAAGGGACAACCGTAGGCTAAAGTGATAGTCAAAAGCTGGTTGCTATGTCAATGAAGTTCCTTTGTTTATATGGATAGGAGTTGACAAGTTACAGTATGAGAAAAGTATACGTTTTTCATAGCAGAAACCAAAAATAAAGAATGTCACAAAAATGACGAACTCCACGAAAAAAATGTATATAACATAAATTGTGTGTTTTAATGTGCTCTACATTTTTTTGTGTAGTAAGTTTTTGTCCATCTCTTACGGTTTAGCAGTTATTCAAAATTCAGTATAATTCATCCAGAATGAACTACTCTTCAGAGGCTATTCCAAGAAAATTCAAGATATACATTTTATTTGTCAGGTAAATATCCTTAGTATACCAAATTTTAATCAAAATCGTGGAGCCATTTTTGAGTAAATCAAAATTTTCGAAAAAAGGTTCATGTAAAGGGTAGTTGGGGTGGGGGGATTTTTCTCAAAATCTTCGTGTCGCATCCCTGGAAGATACTAAACTTAAATACCAAGTTTGGTATTTTACCGACTTTTCATTTTTGAGTTATCGTGTTCACAGACACACGGACACACACACACACACACACACACACACACACACACACACGGACCTTTTTGTGAAAATGCTTTTTTTGGATATTGGGGACCCTAAAACACATATTTCCGGTGAAATCTCGGTATCGAATTTTTGGGTGGAGTGCAATACTTTCTCAATACACTATGTACATAGTGCTTATGGAGAAAGTAAAAACTTATGTACTACACCGACATGACTTTTTACTTTCTCTACACGTGCTATGTACATAGTGTATAGAGAAGGTATTGCATACCACCAAAAAATTCGATACCGAGATTTCACCGGAAATATATGTTTTAGGGTCCCCTGTATCCAAAAACAGTATTTTCAGAAAAAGGTTCGTGTGTCCGTGTCCGTGTGTCTGTGAACACGATAACTCAAAGACGAAAATCGGTAAAATACCAAACTTGATATTTATGTTTAGTATCTTCCAGGGATGCGACACGAAGATTTTGAGAAAAATCCCCCCACGCCCAACTACCCTTTACATTGAACTTTTTTCGAAAATTTTGATTTTCTAAAAAATGGCTCTAACGATTTTTGTTTAAATATCGTATATTAAAGATATTTACCTAACAAATAAAATGTATATTTTGAATTTTCTGGGAATAGCCTCTGAAGACTACTTTATTCTGGGTCAATTTTACTGAATTTTACATAACTGCTAAACCGTAAAAGGTGGACAAAAACTTACCACACAACAAATGTAGAGCACTTTATAATACACAATTTATGTTATATACATTTTTTTCGTGGAGTTGATCATTTTTGAGATATTCCTTGTTTTTGGTTTCAGCTATAGAAACTTATACTTTTCTCATACAGGACTTTGTGAACTCGTATCCATACAAACAAAGGAACTTCAGTCGCAGAGCAACCAGCTTTTGACTATCATTTAACCTATGGTAGCCCCTTATTTCGCTTCTACTAACAAGGAAGCAAGTAATAAGACTATTTCTGCTAATTTTTGCTCCTTTAGATGAAGTAAATAGAATAATTTGTTGCAGTGATATAGAGAAAGTCATGTGAATGGAACACATCATATTTTTCTAGCTACTCTACAAACTTCTTACAAAAGATTATTCTTCTTTCCACACAATGCTAATCGAGATAAACTCTATCAGCATGTTCTTATTGCTCAGTTCCTTTTAAGTAGAAAGGAACTAAGGGAATGCACTAGGCTAAAGGGATAGTCAAATGTTTTAAAAGCTATCCTTATGCAATTGTAATTTCAAATCGCTTCTTTGCTTAGCCAGGAATAGAACAAAAGAAAAACGGACACTTCCTGTCTGAGAAAAGTTTAAATACTTCATAATTGTAACCAATAACAAGGAATGTCTCGGAAACGGTTACCTTCACAACAAATACATAGAGGTTATAAATTGTGTGTTGGGACGAGATCTACATTGTTTGTGTAGTATGCTTTTGTCTATCTCTTTCGGTTTACGAGTTAGGCCAAAATTTACGCCAAAATTCACGCCAAAATTCACTCAGAATAAAGAGGTCTTTTAAGGCTATTCCCAGAAAATTCAACATATACATATTATTTGCAATATAAACATCTTTAATATAAGGTATTGTAATCAAAATCGTTAGAACCATTTTCGAAAAATTTTCCATGTACAGGGTGGTTGGGGGTGGGGGGATTTTCTTGAAAATCTTCGAGTCGCATCCTTGGAAGATACCAAACCTAATTACTAAGTTTGGTTTTTAACGGACAGCTATGCTGCCCACAGACACACACACGCACATACACACAGACAGACACACACGCGGACATTTTTCTAAAAAATTCTTTTTTTGGATTCATGGAGTCTCAAAACATGTATTTCCGGTGAAATCTCGGTGTCGAATTTTTGGGTGCATTACAATACCTTCTCTATACACTATGTACATAGTACGTATAGAGAAAGTAAAAAGCATTTTCACAAAAAGGTCTGTGTTTGTCCGTGTGTCAGTGTGTCCGTGTGTCTGTGAACACGTTAACTCAAAAAGAAAAGTCGGTAAAATACCAAACTTGTTATTTAAGTTTAGTATCTTCCAGGGATACGACAACCTGACAAATATATGTCCGGAAATATATGTTTTAGGGTCCCCTGTATCCAAAAACAGTATTTTCAGAAAAAGGTTCGTGTGTCCGTGTCCGTGTGTCTGTGAACACGATAACTCAAAGACGAAAATCGGTAAAATACCAAACTTGATATTTATGTTTAGTATCTTCCAGGGATGCGACACGAAGATTTTGAGAAAAATCCCCCCACGCCCAACTACCCTTTACATTGAACTTTTTTCGAAAATTTTGATTTTCTAAAAAATGGCTCTAACGATTTTTGTTTAAATATCGTATATTAAAGATATTTACCTAACAAATAAAATGTATATTTTGAATTTTCTGGGAATAGCCTCTGAAGACTACTTTATTCTGGGTCAATTTTACTGAATTTTACATAACTGCTAAACCGTAAAAGGTGGACAAAAACTTACCACACAACAAATGTAGAGCACTTTATAATACACAATTTATGTTATATACATTTTTTTCGTGGAGTTGATCATTTTTGAGATATTCCTTGTTTTTGGTTTCAGCTATAGAAACTTATACTTTTCTCATACAGGACTTTGTGAACTCGTATCCATACAAACAAAGGAACTTCAGTCGCAGAGCAACCAGCTTTTGACTATCACTTTAACCTATGGTAGCCCCTTATTTCGCTTCTACTAACAAGGAAGCAAGTAATAAGACTATTTCTGCTAATTTTTGCTCCTTTAGATGAAGTAAATAGAATAATTTGTTGCAGTGATATAGAGAAAGTCATGTGAATGGAACACATCATATTTTTCTAGCTACTCTACAAACTTCTTACAAAAGATTATTCTTCTTTCCACACAATGCTAATCGAGATAAACTCTATCAGCATGTTCTTATTGCTCAGTTCCTTTTAAGTAGAAAGGAACTAAGGGAATGCACTAGGCTAAAGGGATAGTCAAATGTTTTAAAAGCTATCCTTATGCAATTGTAATTTCAAATCGCTTCTTTGCTTAGCCAGGAATAGAACAAAAGAAAAACGGACACTTCCTGTCTGAGAAAAGTTTAAATACTTCATAATTGTAACCAATAACAAGGAATGTCTCGGAAACGGTTACCTTCACAACAAATACATAGAGGTTATAAATTGTGTGTTGGGACGAGATCTACATTGTTTGTGTAGTATGCTTTTGTCTATCTCTTTCGGTTTACGAGTTAGGCCAAAATTTACGCCAAAATTCACGCCAAAATTCACTCAGAATAAAGAGGTCTTTTAAGGCTATTCCCAGAAAATTCAACATATACATATTATTTGCAATATAAACATCTTTAATATAAGGTATTGTAATCAAAATCGTTAGAACCATTTTCGAAAAATTTTCCATGTACAGGGTGGTTGGGGGTGGGGGGATTTTCTTGAAAATCTTCGAGTCGCATCCTTGGAAGATACCAAACCTAATTACTAAGTTTGGTTTTTAACGGACAGCTATGCTGCCCACAGACACACACACGCACATACACACAGACAGACACACACGCGGACATTTTTCTAAAAAATTCTTTTTTTGGATTCATGGAGTCTCAAAACATGTATTTCCGGTGAAATCTCGGTGTCGAATTTTTGGGTGCATTACAATACCTTCTCTATACACTATGTACATAGTACGTATAGAGAAAGTAAAAAGCATTTTCACAAAAAGGTCTGTGTTTGTCCGTGTGTCAGTGTGTCCGTGTGTCTGTGAACACGTTAACTCAAAAAGAAAAGTCGGTAAAATACCAAACTTGTTATTTAAGTTTAGTATCTTCCAGGGATACGACAACCTGACAAATAAAATGTATATCTTGAATTTTCTGGAAATATCATCTGAAGACTATTTTATTCTGGACGAATTTTACGGAATTTTGCATAACTGCTAAATTTACTACACAAAAAATGTAGAGCACTTTAAAACATACAATTTATGTTATATGCATTTTTTTCATGGAGTTGTTTTTGAGATATTCCTTGTTTTTGGTTTCAGCTTTAAAAAATATACTTTTCTCACACAGGACTTTGTCAACTCCTGTCCATACTAAGGAACTTCAACTACATAGCAACCAGCTTTTGACTATCACTTTAACTTATGGTACTCCCTTATTTCGTTTCTACTTATAAGGAAGCAAGTATAAGTCTATTTCTGCTAATTTTTTCGATCAGCATTAAGTAAATAAAACAATAAGCTTTTCAACAATAATTAGTTGCAGAGATGTAGAGAAAGTCATGTGAGTGTAACGCATCAGATTTTTGTTCAACTGACCCATTGACTGTAGCACGCTCCCCACAATATGCATGCGGTCAACTGTTGAACTAACTTATCTGGTAACAGATTCACTACTCGCTTCCTAGCTTTCATTAGGATTTTCACATGTCCAGATCTATTGCGCCAGCTATACCTGAGGCAGTTCCAGAGGGAGGGGAGCGGGCATTCCCTCCTCTCCAAGCAAAACATCAATACAGGCTACAATATAATACATTACCTCAACACCACTCCGGATACAGAAACACGCCAGGGTACACGGCTGAACGCTAGCGTATGTACCATGTTTTATGAGGGGTTTGCGAAGCAGGCGGACGGTCAGGGATTTGCAGGGAGGTCCTGCTAGCCATATCACATACATGCAGTGAAACGTGATTGCATACTATAATTGTCCTCCTTTAAATCTGTTAGAAAACAAAACAAAAACAAAAACAAAATAAATATAAAAACAATTAAACACACAAAACGCTCAGCCTACTAGCGTCCCCAAAAGTGACGCCCCTGGAAGATTTCCATAACATCTCTATGACTGTCTCGTAGAGCGTTGTACATTTGTTTGCAGATGAAATTGGATGTTTTAGTTTTTGTGTAACAATGAAGTTGAATGTTGATTGTTGGCCGCAGAAGTTTCCAGGGGCGTATGTTCGTTTCATGAAGTTGGGGATGAATATTTGGCATTTTAAAATCTATTTCTTGTTATGATTCTGTCGTGCTATTTCGCCATTATGTGGATTTTACATTTGCACTCTGTGATGTTTATTGTAACAAAATTGATTCTTTCATATTTAGGAAGAAGATGCTTTTTCTCCAAAAACGGAAATAAGCCATGAAGCTTCTTCGACGTCTGTACAAAAGCCTACACGAGTTGAAGTTATGCCAGTGCCATCGTGCTCTAAACAGGATTGATAGGTAAAAACAAAGAAAGATTAGATTTAAAGTTAAGTAAAATGTAGGATAAAGATATTTTTAATTCTTTACATGGGCGCTGTTCCTCCCCCCCCCCCCCCATAAGTGAAACAGAATTTTCAAACATATGTATTTTCCTAACTATAATGCTTCTCGGTTTAGTTATTCAAATGCAATAAATATTAATAGAAGCAGATATAGTATTATTTATTATTGCACCCAAAAATCGATATCGAGGTTTCACCGGAAATACATATATTCGATCCCCCTGAATCTAAAAAAAGCATTTTTGGAAAAAGGTCCGTGTGTGCGTGTGTGAATGTGGACAGCATAGCTCAAAAACGAAAAATCTGTTAAAAACCAAATTTGGTATTTAAGTTGAGTATCTTCCAAGGATGCGACGTGATGATTTTCAAGAAAATCACCCCACCTCCAAGTACTCTTTACATGGAAAAATTTTAGAAAATTTTGATTTTCTCAAAAAATGGCACTAACGATTTTGATTAAAATATCGTATACTAAAGATATTCACCTAAGAAATAAAATGTATTTCTTGAATTTTCTGGGAATAGCCTCTGAAGACTACTTTATTCTGGATGAATTTTATTGAATTTTGCATAACTCTAAACCGTAAGAGACAGACAAAAACTTCCATAATAGAAAATAATGTAGAACTCGTTAAAACACACAATTTATGTTATATACATTTTTTTCATGGAGTGGATCGTTCTTGAGATATTCCTTGTTATTAGGTTCAACTTTAAACATACTTTTCTCATACAGCTCCTGTCCATACAAACAAAGGAACTTCAGTCACATAGCAACCAGCTTTTGACTATCACTTTAACCTATGGTATTCCCTTATTTCGCTTCTACTTACAAGGAAGCAAGTAATAAGACTACTCTGTTATTATTATTATTTTTTTTTCTCGATTAGCATGAAGCAAAAAGAAGCATAAGCTTTTCAACAATAATTTGTTGCAGAGGTGTAGAGAAAGTCATGTGAATGGAAGACGTCAGATTTTTTTTTTCTACTGTGGTCATAACGCAATATCCTTGACCATACTCCGATGATGTAGTAAGTCCAGTTAAATACTTCAGTTATTGAGCCAATAAATCATTTCCAATTTATCCCGTTCCTTCTATTTGGTACTAGCTGAATTTCATAATTGATATGCACACTTTTCTTCGATTCGGGGACCTCAAAGAGAAACAGTTTATGGGTATTGGTTTAATTGTTTTTTCACGCAAGCCGTGTGTAGGACAGGAGTTGGATAGTTGGCTATGCTATGAATCCTGGGACTTGCAGTTCTTACAACATTGTAAGTTGCCATTGGGATTGTCATCTCAAGATAATTTGACATCATCTTGTGGTTTACTGGGAAACTTGCGAGTCAGTTGAGAAAATCAATGCTATGCCGGCATTTTGCCATCGTAGCTCAATGGTAGAGCAACCGGGAGATCCGTTGGTCAAATCCCGGCTATGGCATTGAAAGTTTCAGTCTGAGTGTAACAATTCCTGTCCAACACGCGGTTTCTGTGAGAAAACAATTATAATTATTACAATTGTCCATAA
Organism: Hymenopus coronatus; assembly: GCA_030762935.1. NCBI lineage: Eukaryota > Metazoa > Arthropoda > Insecta > Mantodea > Hymenopodidae > Hymenopus > Hymenopus coronatus. The sequence continues at coordinate 167,959,033 of CM060881.1, read as the reverse complement.
TAGTTGGCTATACTATGAATCCTGGGGCTTAAAGTACTTACAACATTGTAAGTCGCCATTGGGGTTGTCATCTCAAAATAATTTGACATCACCTTGTGGTTTACAGGGAGACATGCGAGTCGGTTGAGAAATTCAATGCTATGCGATATGTTGCAATGGTAGCTCAGTGGCAGGGCAACCGCTTAAAGACCGATAGATCCGTGGTTCGTATCCCGGCTATGGCATTGAATTTTTCAGTCTGACTCTACATTTCCAGTTTATGGTTTCTAGTAAAGTTGTAATACATATTTAACGCAGCACTTTATTTATTGAAGGTGAGCGGTAGATATTTTACACACATGCAGTTCCAGTAGGTTACGCCACGGTGGGTAATAATTTGGAGGTGAGACGTTCAGCTGTTCGGCTGCCTGTAGCGAAAGCAGCCGATGTTTACCGAGCCAAGGCTTCGCGCGACACTGCCCTCTCGTTTGTTGTCTACCGCCAGTGTTGTGACGGACTCGCTTGGCGAAGCTTAGCCGTCCCTGGCTACATCGATCGCGAATATCGTTCAGGTGTGTGTAAAGTGCTATGTGCTAATGCAATGTGAAACTAAATTATTATTAAAATGAATAGCGAAGTTTTCTATCCTCATTTTGTTCAACTTGTGACCACATTTCTCGCCTGTACGTAATTTAATTTTGCGCAAAAATCGCACAAAAGCTAAAAAAAAATTACCCCGCTGTCGACCCCTTTGGTTTGGTTGTTGTTTTTTACGTTTTTGTTCATTGTGCTGGCATTGATGGCTTCATCCAAGGTGGCTAGACGCCGGCAGGGCAGTCTTCCTAAAGAACCACCCCCTTCTGTTGACATAAGTGATTCTGAGGACGGCGAAAAGGACAGCGGCCTGGATGAATTCGAAATCATCAAAACAATAGGTGAGCTTCCTTATGTTATCCATATAGCTTTTAAAGAACGTTCCATTCACATGACTTTCTCTACATCGCTGCAGCTAATGATTGTCAACAAGCTTATGCTTCTATTTACTTCATGCTAATCGAGAAAAAAATCTGATGTGTACCATTCACATGACTTTCTCTATAACCCTGCCACACATTATTCTTAAAAAGCTTATACTTCTATTTACTTCATGCTAATCAATAAAACATTAGCAGAAATAACCATATTACTTGCTTCCTTGTAAGTAGAGGTGAAATAAGGGAGTACCATAGGTTAAAGTGATAATCAAAAGCAAGTTGCTATGTCACTGAAGTTCCGTTGTTTGTATGGACAGCAGTTGACAAACTCCCATATGAGAAATGTGTAAGTTATTCATAGCAAAAACCAAAAATAAGGAATGTCTCAAAAACGATGAACTCCACGAAAAAAATGTATATAACATAAATTGTGTGTTTTAACGTGCTCTACATTTTTTGTGTAGTAAATTTTTGTCCAGCTCTTACGGTTTAGCAGTTATTCAAAATTCAGTAAAATTCATCCAGAATAAATTACTCTTCAGAGGCTATTCCCAGAAAATTCAAGATATACATTTTATTTGTCAGGTAAAATGTCTTTAATATACGAAATTTTGATCAAAATCGTTAGAGCCATTTTTGAGAAAATAGAAATTTTCGAAAAAAGTTCCATGTAAAGCGTAGTTGGGGGTGGGGGGATTTTTCTCAAAATCTTCGTGTCGCATCCCTGGAAGAAACTAAACTGAAATACCAAGTTTGGTATTTTACCTACTTTTCGTTTTTGAGTTATCGTGTTCACAGACACACGGAGACACACACACAAACACTCGGACCTTTTTCCGAAAATGCTTTTTTTTAGATATAGGGGACCCTAAAACATATATTTCCGATGAAATCTCGGTATCGAATTTTTTGGTTTAGTGCAATACCTTCTCTATACACTATGTACATAGTGCGTATAGAGAAAGTAAAAATTAGCAGAATTAGTCTTATTACTCGCTTCCTTGTAAGTAGAAGCGAAATAAGGGAGTACCATAGGTTAAAGTGACGATCAAAAGCTGGTTGATATGTGACTCAAGTTCCTTTGTTTGTATGGGCAGGTGTTGACAAAGTCCTGTATGAGAAAAATGTTAAGTTTTTAAAGCTGAAACTAATAACAAGGAATATCTAAAAAAACATCAACTCTACGAAAAAAATGTATATAACATAAATAGGGTGCTTTAGCGAGCTCTACATTTTCTGTTCAGTAAGCTTATATCTATCTCTTACGGTTTGCCAGTTATACAACATTTCGTAAAATTAATACAAAATAAAGTAGTCTTCAGAGCCTATTCCCAGAAAAATTCAAGATATACATTTTATTTGGCATGTAAATATCTTAAATATCGGAGATTTTAATCCAAATCGTAAGAGCTATTTTTGAGAAAATCATAATTTTCACAATTTTTCCATGTAAAGGGTAGTTTGGGGTCGGGGGGATTTTCTTGAAAAGCTTCGTGTCGCATCCTTAGAAGATACTAACCTTAAATACCAATACTAACGCGGAGTTTTTTCAAAAATGCTTTATTTGGTTTCAGGGGGACCCAAAACATATATTTCCGGTGAAATCTCGTATCGAATTGTTGGATGCAGTACAATACCTTCTCTATACACTATGCACATAGTATGCGTAGAAAAAGTAAAACGAGAAAGCGAAATAATATTTATCTTTCTGTTGTAATTGCGAATACGCTTATAATGAGCCATTTTCAATTACAATTTCACAGTTAAGTTGGGATATTAATGTATGATGTGAGCAGTTGTAACTCTCCTTAAAGCGAGAGAAAACGCCAAGACTTGACTTTTTTCTTTCTTTTTTTAAAATACGGTACCGGGGTCTGATCAGGACTCCGGCGGGACTCGAACCCACGATTCCCAGCGCTACGAAGCACCAAAGCCTTGGAGAGCGCGGCTGTGAGGCCCGGCAGCTGGTCAAAGATTATCAGCAAAATATAAATCATATAGTTTCCACGATAAAAACACCGTAACAAGCTTCGGTTTTATAACAAACTTCTGATCTGGCAAAATATTTGCATTCAACAAGTCTTGTTACGCATTTCACCAAACTGCACTTTTTACTTTCTCTAGCCTTGTGTGCACAATGTATACAGTGGATAGAGAAGGTATTATATTCTACCCAAAAACTCGATACCGAGATTTACCGGAAATGTTTTAGGACCCCCCCCCTGAATCCAAAAAAAATCTGATGTGTTCCAATCACATGCCTTTCTCTATATCTCTGTAAATTATTATTGTTAATAAGCTTATCCTTTATTTATTTCATGCTAACCGAGAAAAATTAGCAGAAATAGTCTTATTTCTTGCTTTATTGTAAGTACAAGCGAAATAAGGGAGTACCATAGGTTAAAGGGAAAGCCAAAAGCTGGTTGCTACGTGACTGACGTTCCTTTGTTTGTATGGACAGGAGTTGACAAATTCCTGTATGAGAAAAGTATAGTTTTTCAAAGCTGAAACCAAGAAAAAGGAATATCTCAAAAACGATCAACTCCACGAAAAAAATGTATATAACATAAATTGTGTGTTTTAGCGTGCTCTACATTTTTTGTGGGTTAAGTTTTTGTCCATCTCTTACGGTTTAGTAGTTATGAAAAATTCATCCAGAATAAAGTAGTCTTCAGAGGCTATTCCCAGAAAATTCAAAATATACATTTTATTTGTCAGGTAAATAACTTTAATATACGATATTTTAATCAAAATCGTTACAGCCATTTTTTAGAAAATCAAAATTTTCGAAAACTCCATGTAAAGGGTAGTTTGGGGTGGGGGGATTTTTCTCAAAATCTTCGTGTCACATCCCTGGAAAATACTTAACTTAAATATCAAGTTTGGTATTTTACCGACTTTTCGTTTTTGAGTTATCGTGTTCACAGACACACGGACACACTGACACACGGACACATTCACACGGACCTTTTTCTGAAAATACTTTTTTTGGATACAGGGGAGCCTAAAACATATATTTCCGGTGAAATCTCGGTATCGAATCTTTTGGTGGAGTGCAATACATTCTCTATACACTATGTACATAGTGAGTATAGAGAAAGTAAAAAGCATTTTCAGAAAAAGATCCGCGCGTGTGTGTGTATGTGTGGACAGCATAACTCAAAAACGAAAAGTCGGTTAAATACCAAACGTGATATTTAAGTTTGGTATCTTCCAAGGATGCGACACAAAGTTTTCAAGAAAATCCCCCCATCCCTAACTATCCTTTACATGGAAACATTTTTGAAATTTTTGTTTTTCTTAAAATGGCTCTAACGATTTTGATTAAAATACCACACATTGAAGTCATTTCCATCACAAACAAACTGTACCTATATCTGGGAATAGCTTCTGAAGACCTATTTATTTTGAATAAATTTTACTGAATTAGTAGAATAGAAAAAGACTTAGTATAAAAAAATGTAGATTTCGTTATAATACACGATATTTGTCATATACATTTTTTCGTGGAGTTAACCGTTTTCGAGAAATTCCTTGTTATTAGTTTCAATTGTAAAATACTAATACTTTTCTCAGACAGGAAGTGGTCGTTTTTCTTTTGTTCCACTCCTGGCCAAGCAAAGAAGCGATTTGCAAAGATAATCGCATAACGACAACTTTTAAAACATTTGACTATTACTTTAGCATATCGCATTCCTTTGGTTGCCTTCTACTTATAAGGATCTAAGTAATAAGAACACTCTACTAAAGTAATTCTCGATTAGCATTGTGTAGAAAGATCTTTTGTAAGAAGTTTGTTCGTAGAGCAGCTAGAGAAAGTCATGTGAGTGTAACACATCAGATGTTTCTTATCTCCTTTTCACCTCCGCAAGATGTTTTGTTTTTTCTCCTCCAGTATTCCAATTCTTACTCCTAAGCATAATAAATATTTGCATTTTAACCAAAAATTTGATATCGCAATTTCAATAGGAACTGTAACTCCCTGCGAAAAAGGTATAATTGGTTTTTATTTATTTAAGCTAAACTATGTACTTGCAAGCGAATATGAGCGGTGTTCTTTATCAGTCATATTCGTGTTTTATAACCAATTTCTTAATTCTAGTTTGTTGCCTCGTATGTGTTTTGTTCTATGACTGTTTATTATCCATATCAATTTATTGCTTTCTCTACAGTTTTTATTTTTTTTTTTAATAAATTGGAGAAATTATGCTCAAATGATCTCGAGGTCCATGGAGCTAAAAGTTAGTCGACATTCGTCCTCTCAGGATAAGGGAAAACCCCGAAAATAAACCTTATCCGGATAACTCCCCTAAGCGAGATTCGAACTCGTGACCTTTTGTAAATGAGGCAGACACACTACCACCACACTAGCCAGGCGGACAGAGAAGCTATTGTATTCTCAAGAATTCGATACCGAGATTTCACCAGATATAAACGTTTTAGGATCTCCTGTATTAAAAAAAAAAAAAAAAGTATTTTCAGAAAAAGGTCCGCTTGTGTGTGTATGTGCGTGTGTGTGTGAACACGATAACTCAAAAAACGAAAAGTCGGTAAAATACCAAACTTTGTATTTAAGTTTAATATCTTACAGGAATGCGACACGAAGATTTGCAGAAAAAGCCACCCACCGCAAACTACCATTTACATGAAAAAAATTTCGAAAATGTTGTTTTTCTCAAAAATGGCACCAACGATTTTTGATTAAAGTACCGTATATTAAAGATATTTATATGACAAATAAAATGTATATCTCGAATTTTCTGAGTCCGTGGTGTAATGGTTACCATGCTAACTTCATATACCCAAGGTCGCGGGTTCAAACCCGGCGGAGGACGATGGATTTTTTCGGGCGTAAAAATCCTTAGCATGGCTTCCTTCGGAAGGGAAGTAATGCTGTGAGTCCCGTGTCGTAGATTTACGGCACGTAAAAGAACCTCAAGCCAGATAGAGAGGCCTCTGAGCAAAATTAAGCGATCTTCCACGCCCAGTATAGAATGGGACGCTGAGAACCAACGCAGTTAAAGAGCGTCCATAAATAACAGGCCATTTCATTTTTGAATTTTCTGGGAATAGTCTCTGAAGGCTACTTTATTCTGAAAGAATTTTGAGTAACTAGCAAACTGTAAGAAATAAACCGAAACTTACTGCACAAAAATGTAGATCACGGTAAAACACATAATTTATGTCATATACGTTTTTTTCGTTGAATTGGCAATTTCTGGAAAATCATATCATATGACCATAGATGTATAAATGAAACAAAACAAAAATGACAAGGGATATTCCAGAAATTGCCAATTCACTCTCACATACTTCCAGACTCTGTGTGGGATAAGGAATAATTCTGGCCAAAGAAAAATTACCTGCCCCTGTCGGGAATCGAACCCGGGACCTTGGGGAGAGAAATCAGCTCGACCAAGGAGGTAGCCTCCCTTGTCAAAACTTTTTTTGCACGCAAAATTGTAAACTCCTGGGACCCTCCATAGAAACTGATTTCATGCACATGGCAACCGACTATCACTTTAGCCTAGTATATTCTCTTATTTTCCTTCTACTTACAAGGAAGCAAGTAATTAAGACAATGTCTGCTAATGTTTATCCCGATTATCATAAAGTGATAGAAGCATATGCATTTTAACAATAATATGTTACAACGATGTAGAGAAGGTCTTGTGAATGGAACACATCAGATGTTTTTTTACTTTCTCTAGCCCCGTATGTACAATGTACATAGGGATAGAGAAGTATTGTATTCCACCCAAAAATTTGATACCGAGATTTTACTGGAAATACATGCTTTAGGACCCCCTGTATCCAAAAAAAGCATTTCCAGAAAAAGGTCCGTGTGTGTGTGTGTGTGTCCGTATATCTGTGAACACGATAACTCAAAAAAGAAAAGTAGCTAAAATACCAAACTTGGTATTTAAGTTAAGTATCTTCCAGGGATGCGACACGAAGATTTTGAGAAAAATCCCCCCACCCCAAACTACCCTTTACATGGAACTTTTTTTCGAAAATTTTGATTTTCTTAAAAATGGCTCTAATGATTTTGATTAAAATATCATATATTAAAGATATTTAACTAACAAATAAAATTTATATTTCGAATTTTCTGGGAATAGCTTCTGAAGACCTGTTTATTCTGAATGAATTTTGCTTTATTTGGCATAACTAGTAAACCGTAAGAGATAGACAAAAACTTACCATACAAAATATTTAGGTCTTGTTTAAATACACAAGTTATGTCATATACATTTTTATCGTGGAGCTTACCGTTTTCGAGGTATTCATTGTTATTAGTTTCCGTTATGAAGTACTTGTACTTTTCTCAGACGGGAGTGTCCGTTTTTCTTTTGTTCTACTCCTGGCCAAGAAAAGCGATTTGTAATGACAATCGCATAACGACAGCTTTTAAAACATTTGACTATCGATTTAGCCTAGTGTATTCCCTTATTTTCTCGCTACTTATAAGGAACTAAGTAATAAGAAGGTTGTGCTGAATACCTCGATTAACAAGGTGCAGAAAGAAGAATAATCTTATGTAAGAAGTTTGTAGAACGGCTAGAGAAAGTCATGTGAGTGTAACACATAAGAATTTTCCTAAAGCATTTCTTATTGATGCACTCGTTTACTCAAATGTTAGTTCCTTTACATTTAAATATGTTCCAGATCTTCATTTCCCGCACATATACGACGTAAATTTTGTGGCATAACCTCCCTTAGCGTCTATTCGCCTGTTCTCACTCCTTCTTTGTCATGTCTATTATTTTTCCTTCTCCATGACCTTTCGTCGGAGTATAGAAGACTGAAGACCTCTGTTCGGCTATCTCACTTTTTGTATTTTTACTTTCTCTACACGTACTTTGTACATAGTGTACAGAGAAGGTATTGCACTTCACCCAAAAATTCAATACCGAGATTTCACCTGAAATATATGTTTTAGGATCACCTGTATCCAAAAAAGGCATTTTCACAAAAAGGTTCGTCTAAGTATGTGTGTGTGTGTCTGTGGGTCTGTGAACACGATAACTCAAAAACAAAAAGTCGGCAAAATACCAAACTTGGTATTTAAGCTTAGTATCTTCCAGGATACGACACGAAGATTTTGAGAAAAATCCTCCCACCCCAAACTACCGTTTACATGGAACTTTTTCGAACATTTTGATTTTTTCAAAAATGGCTCTAACGATTTTGATTAAAATATCTTACATTAAACATACTTTACCTGACAAATAAAGTGCATTTCATGAATTTTCTGGGAATAGCCTCTGAAGACTACTTTATTCTGGATGAATTTTACGGAATTTTGCATAACTGCTAAACCGTAAGAGATAGAGAAAAACTTACCACACAAAAAAAAAAAAATATAGAGCACTTTAAAACACACAATTCATGTTATATGAATTTTTTTCGCGGAGTTGATCGTTATTAAGATATTCCTTGTGTTTGGTTTCAGCTTTAAAAAATTATACTTTTCTCACACAGGACCTGCCCATACAAAGACACTTCAATCGCATAGCAACCAGCTTTTGACTATCACTTTAACCTATGGAATTCCGTTATTTCGCTTCTACTTACAAGGAAGCAAGTAATATTTCTGCTATTTTTTTCGATTAGCACTAAGTAAATAGAACAATAAGCTTTTTAACAATAAATTGTTGCAGAGATGTAGAGAAAGTCATGTGAATGGAACACATCAGATTTTTATATCCTCAAATCTCTTTCTTGCCGCTTTTTCAGAAATGTTGTACCTACATTACATTTCCTTTGAATTTCAGCGTCTCCAAGGATGCGACACGAAGATTTTTAAGGAAACTTCCACACCCGGAATTATTCTTTACTGTGAAAATATTTTCGTTCATTTTTTTTTTTTTTTTGTCAAAACTATTGCAAAATATTTTGATTAAAACATCAGTTTTTAAGAGATTTCTTACAAAAAGTGTATCTTAAATTTTATGTGACGTGCTCTTTATTCTGAGCGATTTTGTAGGTATAACTGATAAAGACTGTAAAAGAAGGACAAATTTTTACCGCACAAGAAATGTATATTTCGTTATAACATACAATTTATGGAAAATAGAAATGTTTGTGACTGTTTACAAGGCATTCTTTGTTATTGACTTTTAAAATAAAAAAAAATAAATAATCCGCTGTTCGTTTTATCTCGTGGTCACATAGCGATCGGCTTTTTAAAAATCTAACTTTCTCTTTATCCTTCTGTGTCCTTATGCTTACAGCGTAATGTGTAAATGAGATATGAAAGGTTATCTCAGTTAACAATATCTGGGTGGAAGAGTGAGTAGGGAAAGTATAGAAGATATTTTTGCTGGTAAAATACATGTAATATTGGTTAAATATTAGTAAAGATTATATAGAATCCTGCGAAACGCCCAGTAGACAATACTTAAATAATATGTTACACATGAAATAATACTATATAACAATAATTATTAAAATAAACTATGAATAAATAATTTGTGAAGTTTCGGTTTTTGTATTTGGAGAATATATTTCACAGTCATTTCAAAAAGTAGTATGTATTCTTAAAACTTGCGTCGATAAAACAGTTGCCGGATGCATCGTTATCAGGAGCGTCGACCTTACCGTTTTCACAGCTGTTCTCTTCTTCAGCTCGGTAGGTAAAGTATTATCCGTGCTAGTAGACGAGAGCGGTGTAAACATGCAGTGGCATGACCTGATTGCTGCAGTCGGCCGGCAAGATATCTTCGTGTGTTAACATACACATGGCTATCGCTTCCAGTCTCCGCATCTTTCCCCCACTCCTTGTACTGCGTAATTTGACTGCTCATGTCTGTTTGCAAGGATTATACTGTTTGTTACTCATCAATGTTAATTTACCTAGTTTAGATGCTATTTGCCTTGAACCTATTCAACCTGATAACATTAAACTTTTTTAAGTACTTAATTAAAATGTTTTTTCACAATTGTAGAAAAAATATTTTCTTTTAATTGTGGTTTTTAATTGATTACCTATGCTTTTATTTCAAATTGAGAATTTACCGAATAAATTTTGCCACAACTTTCAATAGCGAACAATGCTGAAAGGTTAATGATAAATAAGATAAACATTATAAGGTGCAGACTATTAATATCTCTCTCTCTCTCTCTCTCTCTCTCTCTCTCTCTGCGTGTGTTTAATGAGTTCTACATTTTTACGCTAACATTTTTGTGAATAATGTATACATACTAAGCATTTTCCTCAAGTTAAATTAAGAGTGTTAGTATTCAAATAAATGATAAGAAAATAATACCTAACTTGAATTTCCACATTTTAGAGAAAAATGTCTAATTGTTGCAAATTTTCTCTTTGTAAAAGAGAAAACTAAGATGAATTACAGCTTATATTAACGTAAAGAAGAATTGAGTAAATTGATTTCTAAGAAAAGTGACCCAAAGCGTTAACATTATCGAAATAGGCAGTAGAAAATACACACTCGGAAGTTAGTTGTTGGCAAGACCTGTTCCCCTTAAAGCGATTGTGAAGTCAATTGTTTCCCATTCTTACTGAATCTTCAGTTCTTTTAAGTCGATGACCTTATTTTATCGGTTCGATCATATTTTGTTTGTTTGTTTTACTTTCTCTACATATACTATGTACATAGTGTATAGAGGAAGTATTGTATGCCACCCAAAATTCTATACCGAGATGTCACCGGAAATACCTGTTTTGGGATCCCCTGAATCGAAAAAAGTGTTTTCAGAAAAAGGTCCGTATGTGTATGTGTGTGTCTGTGGACAGCATAGCTCAAAAACTAAACGGCCGTTAAATACCAAACTTGGTATTAGTATCGTCCAAAGATGCGACACAAAGATTTTTAAGAAAATCCCCCCACCCCAAACTACCCTTTACATGGAAAAATTTTCGAAAATTTTGTTTTTCTCAAATATGGCTTTAACGATTTTCATTAAAATCACCATATTAAACCCATTTCCTTCACAAATAAAATGCATATCTTGTATTTTCTGGGAATAGCTGCTGAAGACCTCTCTATTCTGAATGAATTTTGCTGAATTTTACATAACTAGTAAACCGTAAGAGATTGACAAAAACTTACTGCACAAAGAATGTAGATCACATTAAAATACATCATTTATGTCACACACATTTTTTCGAGGAGTTGACCGCTGTCCAGATATTCCTTGTTATTAGTTTCAGTTTTAAAATGCTTATACATTTCTCACGCGGGAACTTTTCAACTTCTGTCCATGCAAAGAAACGGATTTCAATTGCATAGCAACGTCATTTTAAAACATTAGACTGTCGATTTAGCCTGGTGTATTCCCTTATTTCCCTCCTACTTATAAGGAACTAAGTAATAAGACCATTTCTGCTAATGTTTATCTCGATTAGCATGAAGTAGAAAGAAGAATAAGCTTGTTAACACTTGTTACATAGATGTATAGAAAGCCATGTGAATGGCACACATTAGCCAAAAACTACAGCAGATATAACAAACACTATCAATAAAATAACGAAGACGATCATTTTCTTTATTCCTTTAATCCTTTACTTACCTTCAAACTCCAAAAATATTTGGATAGGTAACCTATCCAACTCCTGTTCTACACACGGCTTGTGTGAAAAAACAATTAAACAAATACTAATTGGCTATACTATGAATCCTGAGACTTAAAGGTTTTTTTTTTTTTTTTTTTTTTTTTTTTTTGGTAGCTTAACGTCCTTTAACCTGGTTGGTCATATCGGACGATGAATGCAATTGGTGAAAAGATGCTCAAATGATCTCGGGGTCCATGGGGCTTAAAGTTACTTGACATTCGTCTTTTCAGGATAAGGGAAAACCCCGAAGAAAACCTTATCCGGGCAACTCACCCTAAGCGAGATTCGAACTCACGACCTTTCGAATGTGAGGCAGACACGCTACCACCACACTACCCAGGCGGGAAACATACGAGTCAGTTGAGAAAGTCAAAGTTGCCATGGTAGCTCAGTGGCAGAGCAACCGGCTAGAGACCAGCAGATCCGTGGTTCAAATCCCGGCTATAACATTTAATTTTTCAGTCTGACTACACACAAAATCCAATTAATCCAATTCCAAAAATATTAATTTTGGTGATTGGATTGCTTTTGCTACAAAACTAGGATAAGGGTTAGCGACACGTGCAGGCCAGGAAGAGCATCAACTTGACGTTTTTAGGGGAGCAGCAATATATTATTGTCAAACAGTAATACTTTTGGGGGACGGAGATGAGAATTTCGAAGCAGCATGACCGAGAGCTTCAATCCCAGAGAACCCTATATAGTATTTGTGGTGGACAAAGCTGCGTCTGAGCGTTTTTTTTTTCACCATTAACTTCACCAATTGCTGCAACATCCCTTCCTGTTATACAAATCGCCATCATTCCATATCATTAGCGGTGGTGATTTTTTTGCAAATGCGATATAGCGAGAAATGCACTCTTGTATTTTCATTTTTCACGACCTCTAAATTCCATATTAATGTGCTGTGAAAATGCGATAAAGTCCGAAATTAACTTAAAATGCCAAACTTATACTAAAATGCTATATAAATGCGAAATCAACGATTTTTAAAACTTTCTTTCTTTATTTTCTTCTAGAATTTGCATCAGATGATTTGTGTTTATGGTTCTGACACACTTGTCCACCTTACTGATCTGGAATGCGGAACTAATTCCCTCATCTGTTTGTAAAATACATATTATAAATCTGAACTTGGCATACACAAATAAATCAATTTCATAGTTATCAAATTTAAATAATAATCATGTTTGCTTGTTATCAAATATTAAAGAAAGGGACTCTACTTTATTTAACAGAATTTGTGCATAAATTTGTATACAAAAATCTGATGTGTTTCTTTCACATAACTTTCTCTACATTTCTGCAACAAATTATTGTTGAAAAGCTTGTTTCTATTTACTTTATGTTAATAAAGAAAAATAGTATAAATAGTCTTATTACTTTCTCCCTTGTAAGTAGAAGCAAAATAAGAGAGTAGCATAGGTTAAAGTGACAGTCAAAAGTTGCTTGCTATGTGACTGAAGTTCTTTGTTTGTATGGACAGCAGTTAACAAATTCCTGTATTAGAAAAGCACAAGTTTTTTAAAGCTGAAAACAAAAACAAGGAGTATCTCAAAAATAATCAACTCCACGAAAAAATGTATACAACATAAATCGTGTGTTTCAAAGTGCTCTACGTTTTTTGTGGAGTAGACTTTGTTTATCTCTTACGGTTCAGCAGTTATGCAAAATTCCAGAATAAAGTGGTCTTCAGAGGCTATTCCCAGAAAATTCAAGATATACATTTTATTTGTCAAGTAAATATCTTTAATGTATGAATTTTTAATCACAATCGTTAGAGTTATTTTTGAGAAAATAAACAATTTCGAAAAAAGTTCCATGTAAAGGGTAGTAGGGGGTGGGGGGATTTTATTGAAATCCTTCGTGTCGCATCCTTACAATATACCAAACTTAAATACCAAGTTTGGTGTTTGACGGTCTTTTCGTTTTTTGAGCTGTGCTATTCACACGCATATACACACACACACACACACGCACGCACGCATATACACACACACGAACGTTTTTTCAAAAATGCTTTTTTTGGATTCAGGGGGACCCAAAACATGTATTTTCGGGAAATTTCGTATCGAATTTTTGGATGGAATACAATACCTTCTCTATACACTATGTACATAGTACGTGTAGAGAAAGGAAAATACACACACACGGACCTTTTTCCAGAAATGCTTTTTTTGGATTCAGGACGACCCAAAACATGTATTTCCGGTGAAATCTCGGTATCGAATTTTTGGGTGCATTACAATACCTTCTCTATACACTATGTACATAGTACGTGTAGAGAAAGTAATAATTCAATAGGAATCGAATTTTGTGTAGTTTTATATGTTAGATAATTGTTGTTGAATTGTAAGTTATTATTTTAATAATTGATATATTTTAAGTTTATTGCTTTCTCTACACGTACTATGTAAATAGTGTATAGAGGAAGTATTGTTTGTATTCCACCCATAAATTTGCCGGAAATACATGTTTAAGGTTCCTCTGAATCCAAAAAAAAAGAAGCATTTTTAGAGAAAGGTCTGTGTGTGTGCGTTTTTGAGCTATGGACTACATAGCTCAAAAACGAAAAGACCGTTAAATACAAAATTTGGTATTAGGTATAGTATCTTCCAAAGATGCGACACGAAGATTTTCAAAACTCCTCGCACTACAAACTACCCTTTAGATGGAAAAATTTTCGAAAATTTTGATTTTCTTAAAAATGGTTCTAACGATTTTGATTAAAATCACGTATATTAAAGCTCTTTGCACCCCGAATAAAATGTATATCTTGAATTTTCTGGGAATAGCTTCTGAAGACCTCTTTATTCTGGATGAATTTTGCCGAATTTTGCATAACTGCTAAACCGTAAGAGGTGGACAAAAACTTACCATACAGAAAATGTAGAGCACATTAAAACTCACAATATACTTTATATACATTTTTTTCGTGGAGTTTATCATTTTTAAGATATTCCTTGTTATTGGTTTCCACTTTGAAAAAAGTTATACTTTTCTCATACAGGAATTTATCAACTCCTGTCTGTACAAACAAAGGAACTTAAGACTATTTCTGCTAATTTCTTCTCGATTGGCATAAAGTAAATAGAAGCATTAGCTTTTTAACAATAATTTGTTGCAGAGATGTAGAGAAAGTCATGGGAAAGGATCACATCAGATTTTTTTTAGTTAGTATTTGTTTATTAACTGTAGAATAGTTGTATAAAACTGTAGATAAAATTGAAAATAAAGTAAGATTTTGGATACAATACAAGAAATGGGAACTTATCTATAGCTCGAGCACGTTCCGACTTCAATTTTGGTGTAGGTGGATTTAATGACTTCGAAAACTGATTTCGGGTGATACTGATACAGTTGTAACCAAATACTTAAGAGGGAAGTTGCAGTTTAAAGCTAATTCTCAGATATCAATGTTTGAGAAACTTGTTTATACAAGTGCTAAATTTGTATGTATCTTCAGAATTGCAGGGCTCATAAACGGAGTGTCAGGTGAGGAAGTTGAGAAATAAACGTTATGGCATATTGCTTCTATCCAAAAAATAATCGGTAGTCTTAAATATTTATAAAACAATATTTAGCCGTCTGGGCAGTGTGGTGGTAGCGTGTCTGCTTAACATTCAAAAGGTCGTGAGTTCGAATCTCGCTTAGGGTGAGTTACCCGGATAAGTTTTTTTTTCGGGATTTTTCCTTATCCTGAGGAGACGAATGTGGAGTAATGTTCCATGGACCCCAAGATCATTTGAGCATCAATTTCATTCATCGTCCGATATGACCAATTATGTTAAAGGACGTTAAACTACAAAATAAATAAAAAAAAAAAATAAAAAAAATACTATTTAATACTTCATATCTGCTCTATAGCTTAAATGAGATTTACAGTCGTCCAGTTTACAAATATACTGGGTGTACATAAATGAATATCGGGGTTTTAACTTTTTATAATATTTATTACATTCAACTTACAGTTATAAATTATATGTCAAATGAAAAAGCAACTCAGTTTTGTTTGTTGGCACAAGTGCGCATGTGCGTGCATTGTTTCTGCCGCAATCCGCTAGACAGCGGTAGTAGCAAAGATGGCGACTAGTAAACAGAAAGTTCGGTTGTGATCCTCCTAGTGATAAAAACATTCGTAGATGGTATAATCAGTTTGAAGATACCGGCTGCTTTTGTAAAGGGAGGAGCACGGGACGACAAGGAGTAAGTGAAGAGACTGTTGAGCGAGTGAGAGAGTCGTTCACTCGTAGCCCAAAGAAATCAGTCCGGAAGGCTAGTCGTGAATTACAAGTTCCTGTGTCGACTGTTTGGAAAGTTGTAAGAAAGCGCTTACAGCTACGTCCTTACCGTTTACAGTTATTACAGGCTCTAAAGTCGACAGACCACGGATTACGTGCCAAATTCGCAAACGACATGCTGTTTCATGACGATTTTGTGGATCGTGTTGTCTTCAGTGATGAATCGACCTTTCACCTTTATGGACATGTTAACACTCATAATGTGCGCATCTGGGGCTCAGAAAATCCTCACGAGATGGTACAAATGCAACGAGATCCTCCTAAAGTGAATGTTTTTTGTACCGTATCCCGGCGAATAGTTTATGGGCCTTTCGTTTTTGGTGAACCTACTGTAACTGGCACTTCTTACCTTGATACACTAGAGCAATGGTTCTTCCCTCAGTTGGAAGAAAATGAGCCAGAGAACTTCATTTTCCAGCAGGATGGTGCGCCACCATGCTGGCATAACGAAGTACGCGATTGGTTGAACGTCACCGTACCCGAGCGCTGGATAGGCCGCATGGGCCCCAAATGACAGGACTTGCTATGCATGGTCTCCACGTTCTCCTGACCTAATGCCATGTGATTTTTACCTTTGGTGCTTCATCAAGGGTCGTGTGTACGTACCTCCGCTACCAGAATTAAGAAACCGGATTGAAGCAGCTGTTGCTACAATTACTGAATACACACTTATCAACGTTTGGGAAGAACTCGGCTATAGACTTGATGTGTGCCGTGTGACAAAGGGTAGTCACATTGAACATTTATAAGCTTCTTGGTAAAACTGTATGAGTTGCTTTTTCATTTGACATATCATTCATAACTGTAAGTTGAATGTAATAAATATCATAAAGAATTAAAACCCCGATATTCATTTATATACATCCTGTATTTTAAGTAACGTATATTTATAGTGGTCGTCTCCTTAGTCGCGGTGGTAGCACGGAAGACCTGGGTTCGATTCCCGGTATAGGGGTGGGGATTTTTCTCCCCGCTGGGAGATCGGGTCCGGGGTGCACTTAGCCTCGTGGCCGACTGAGTAGCTACTTGATGGAGAAGTAGCGGCTCCAGATCATGAGGACCGCATTAACCGGACGGGACAACGTCTCACCCTCCAATACTGTACCCCATCCATGTATTTATGGTGTAATGCATATTTATCCTGTGTTGCGATTTGTTTGTCGTTAAGAGTTTGAACGTCAGACGGAGTTTAAATTAATGTCTTTTAAGGACCAAATTTTACTTGATGTATTCCTAATTAGGCGGCCAAACGCATAGTTGTAATAACTATTTTCACCCACACATTTTGAAGACATACAGTATATTATAATGCAATTATTATAACATTAGGGGCCGCGCCGTGGCCGAGTGGTTAGACCACTGGCCTCTCACCTAGACGGCCGGGGTTCGATCCCAAGCGACCGCATGTGAGATTTGTGGTGGACAAAGCGGCGCTGGGGCGGGTTTTCTCCGGGTACTCCGGTTTCCCCCGCCATCGCATTCCACCGATGCTCCATCATCATTCATGTATCATCAGTGCCACCGCCTGCGGTGCCATTAGTAGTTAAAGCGGGCGTTAAACACTACCAAAAAAAAAAAAAAAAATTATAACATTAATACGAGGGTTGGGACAAAAGTCATGGCAACTAGTTTTTTTCTTGTAGATATGTGAGCGGACCACAACCGTATATGTGTCGTGTGGAAGTTCTGCAGTCATAGTGTGTATGCAGAACAACAGATGGCTCTGTGAGTTGGTATTAGCGCTGCGAGGGCTGTGAAATCAGACAGTTGGTGAGTGTGGTCCGAGATGGAAGTAACCCGTGTTGAGCAGCGCGCGTACATTAAAATAGCCGCTCTCCGAGGGAGAAATTAGACACCAAGCCGGCCCGGATTCGATCCCAGGAGACCACGGGATTTATGGTGGACAAAACGGCGCCTGCTCCGTAATCACCTTCCATTTCATCGCCATTTCATACCGTCTTCCTCATTCTTATACCAGGCATCGGGTGATCACTCATTTTGGCTACTCTTCTCTCTCTTTTTTTCAGTGTCCTGCTCTTCAACAGATATTTGGCCCCAGATGCTGGCTTGCTGGTCCTGCTGGGGTCTGTAAATATTCCATAAGAGGAAGATAAATAGCGAAAGAAGAAGAATCGTTAATTAACTCTTTAATGTTTAGGACAGTAACGAAAAGTAGGTGGAACCAGCCGTTAATTTCGGGACAAACCAGAGGAGTACTTTTTCTTGCCAATAAGTAATCAAACAGTTTGAAAATAGGCTCACTGTTTGGTAGAAAACAAGTGTAAAACAATCACAGCCTTGATGTTGCGTATTTTTCTTCTGGCTACCATTTAGGTAAACATAGTTTGGGCTGTGCTGATTATTTATCTCCTCACAATAGAACCTTTCATTTCTGCCCTGAGGAAGAAGTACAATCAATCTGTTTATGTCCGAAGTCCAGGTGGATACACGCTTCGCTTTTGTTTAATTCTGTATTCATAGCCTGACGGAAGTGCGCTTCCTCGTCTGGGCAGAGAACAAAAGAAAGGAGAGATAAAAAAATTGCTTCATATTGTGTGTTGTACAAAGGAAACATGGATTGAAATCGTTTTAGTTACAATGATTTGCGAACAATAAATCATAATTGACTGCAACTTCAGGAATACGCTTGCATTACGTTCACGAAGACATGGCGCAAGTTTGAATCTGGTCAGTTTGAACGTATAAATAGTTACACCACTTCCTCTTTCTTACATTATTACCAATTAAGGTTTAAAATGAAGACTTCGTTGGTCAACATATCCTCCACTAAACAAATATCTAAAATTAAGTTCAGTACACAATTTAACCATTGTAATTAACTTAGGAATGTTCGCTGTATAAATAATAATACTCCATTGTTATTTCGTCGGAAGAAAAAGAATATCTACGAGCGAATGGTTACAATTTTCGCTGTATAAATAATAATACTCCATTGTTATTTCGTCGGGAGAAAAAGAATATCTACGAGCGAATAGTTACATATTACAAAGAAAAATCTGATGTGTTCCATTCACATGACTTTCTCTACATCTCTGCAACACACTAATGTTAAAACGCTTATGCTTCTGTTTACTTAATGCTAAACGAGAAAATATTAGCAGATATAGTCCTATTATTTGCTTCCTTGTAAGCAGAAGCAAAATAAGGGATTACCATCGGTTAAAGTGATAGTCAAAAGCTGGTTGCTATGTGATTGAAGTTCCTTTTTTTGTATGCACAGCAGTTGACAAATTCCTGTATGAGAAAAGTATGTTTTTCAAATCTGAAATCAAAAACAAGGAATATCTCAAAAACGATCAACTCCACGAAAAAAAATGTATATAACATAGATTGTGTGTTTTAATGTGCTCTACATTTTTTGTGTGGTAAGTTTTTGTCTATCTCTTACGGTTTAACAGTTCTGCAAAATTCCGTAAAATTGATCCAGAATAATGTAGTCTTCAGAGGCTATTCCCAGAAAATTTAAGATATACATTTTCTCTGTCGGGTGAATATCTTTAATATACGATATTTTAATCAAAATCGTTAGAGCCATTTTTTAGAAAATCAAAAGAGTAGTTTGGGATGAGGGGATTTTTCTCAAAATCTTCGTGTCGTATCGCTGAAAGATACTAAACTTAAATACCAAGTTTAGTATTTAAGGGTATTTTCGTTTTCGAGCTAAGCTGTCCACACACACACACACACACACACACACACACACACACACACACCACACACACGGACCTTTTTACAGAAATGCATTTTTCTTGGATTCAGGGGGACCGAAAGCATGTATTTCCGGTGAAATCTCGGTATTAAATTTATGGGTGCAATGCAAAACCTTCTCTATATATTATGTACATAGAACGTGTAGAGAAAGTAAAAATGTGCAATTGACCATTTTAGGGTGATTGGGTTATTAACTGGTGTCCGAGGAACAATTCCGAAGTTCTTCCCCGCAACTGCAAAATGCTAGGCTTACTCAGCATAGATATTAATCAATTGGCACATCCGCCTTGACGAGCTCAATAGTCCTCTTAAAGAATCATCTTCATTATCAATGAAGTTATTATTTAATGATTATCTCATGTTCTTCCACTACTTTCATTTATTTTTACTTTCTCTACACGTACCTACTATGTATGTAGTATATAGAGAAGATATTGCATTCCACCCAAAAATTGGATACCGACATTTCACCGGAAATAGACGTTTTAGGGTCCCCTGAATACAAAAAAAAAGACTTTTTAGAAAAAAGGTTCGTGTGTGTCTGTGAGCACGATAACTCAAAAACGAAAAGTCAGTAAAATATCAAACTTTGTATATAAGTTTGGTATCTACAAAGGATGCGACACGAAGATTTTCAAGAACCCCTCCCCCCCCCCACCACAAACTACCCTTTACATGGAAAAAAATTCGAAAATTCTGATTTGATAAAAACTGGGCTGTAACAATTTTGATTAAAATCCCGTATATTAAAGCTATTTACATCCCAAATAAAATGTATATCTTACTTTTCTGGGAATAGCCTCAGAAGACCGCTTTATTCTGGATAAATTTTTCCGAATTTTGCTTAACTGCTAAACCGTAAGAGATAGACAATAAAGTACCACACAAAAATGTAGACCTCCTTGAAACATACAATTTATGTCATCACATTTTTTGTCGTGGAGTTGACCATTTTTGAGATTTTCCTTGTTATTGGACTCAAGTTTTAAAATACTTTTCAATAGAGGAATTTGTGAATTCCTGGCAATGCAAATAAACGCATTTCAACAACATGGCTTTTAAAAGATTTGACTATCGTTTTAGCCTAGTGTATCCAATTATTTCCTTTCTACTTACAAGAAAGAATTTCTGCTAATAAAACATAAGCTTTTTAACATTAATTTGTTTCAGAGATGTCGAGAAAGTCATGTGAATGGAGCACATCAGATTTTTTTTTATGTATGTCATGCTAAACAAGATAAAATTCCAGAACTGTTCTTATTATTTGCTTCTTTGTAAATAGAAGGGAAATAAGGGAAATCATTAAGCTCAAGCGAGATCAAATCTTTTAAAAGCCCTAACGAAGTGAAACAATTGAAATCCGATTCTCTTTACTTGTTAGGGGTAAATAAGCGGGAAGCGAAAAAAAAAAAAATATGTCTTCCTTTTTTTGAGAGAAGTTTACGTAGGTACCGTTAAACTGAAATTAATAACACGGAATATCTTGAAAACCTGAGGCGTTTATCATAAGTTGTGTCTTTTAATGAGAGCTACATTCTGTCTATCGGGAAGTTTTGGTCCAATTTTTACGGTTTACTAGTTATACAAGGTAGGTCCAGAAAGTAAGCTCCGTTTCAATTTATCTCCGCTGCAGCGCTACGATCGCAGTTCCGCACATGCGCGGTAGACGCTCTGTATCAAGGAGAAGAAACGTGCGCCATTTTGAGATCACTGTCAGCCACATACGCTTTGTTGTGCTTGTTTACAATGTTGGTGTTGATTGAAAATCCCGCCGCTTGTGAAATCAGATCTGTGATTCGTTTTCTGAATTCTAGGAAAGTGAAACCAATTGAAATTTATCGGCAAATTTGCGAAGTTTACGGAAAAAAGGCGATGAGTGAGAAGATGGGTCCGACAGTTCAATGAAGGACGTAGTGAAGCGCACGATGAAGAACGAAGTGGGCGTCCATCTTTGGTTACAGAAGAACTTGTTCACGCGATTGATGACAAGATCCAGGAAAACCCCAAGTTTACAATTAGTGCTCTCGCTATGGAATTTCCCCAAAGCTCACGATCAATTCATGAAATTGTTACCGAAAAACTGAAATTTCGCAAACTTTGCTCGCGTTGGGTACCAAAGATTCTTACTGAGCAACACAAAATATTTTAATCAAAATCGTTAGGGCCGCTTTTTAAAAAATAACATTTTCGAAAAATTTTCGATGTAAAGGGTAGTTCGGGGTGGGGTTTTTCTTCAAAATCTTCGTGTCCAATTCTTGGAAGATATCGAACTTAAATACCAAGTTGGTATTAAATGACATTTAGTTTTCACACAATTTGTCACATACATTTTATCGTGGAGTTCTCCGTTTTTGAGATATCCCTTGTTATTTATTTCGGTTTTAAAATACTTTTCTCATACAGAAACTTGTCAACACCTGGCCATGCGTGGAAGCGGATTTCAAGCCTATAGAAACCAATTTTTTTTTTTTTTTTTCAATACAGTTCCGGAGGCTTGTCAGGACTCCGGCGCTGTATTCCTTTTTTCTCAATTTTTTCCAGTTTCCTATATTTCCTTAGTAGACATTATTCTTAACGTTTTCCTTTTACATATACAAACATAGACACATGTACAAACACAGAAACACCCATGCCCAAGGCGGAACTCGAACCCTCGATCCTGTGCACCACGAAGCGCCAAAGCGAGACACTTTAGCGAGCGCGGCCACCGGGATCGGCTCATTTTAAAACATTTAACTGTCGTTTATCTCGATTAGCATGAAGTGGATAGAAAAATAAGCGTATCAAGAATAATTGGATACAGAGGTGTAGAGAAGGCTATGTGAATGTAGTACATCAGACTTCTTTTAAAAGCAATAACAGCGAGCGATATTGAATATACTACCGTGTGTATATTAAATTTTCACAGATAACCCGTGAAGTTCTCGCATTTTGAATGAATTTTGTGTAACTTTTATACTGTAAGATATGGAGAAAATCTTGCTATATAATGCCCCTAGTAGGAGCCCCAGGAGGGGGAAAAATTGATTTTGCTTTCCCTATGAAATTACCCAGATACAGTATTGACTACCAACTGCTGTCTGGATAACCTCTACCAGAGAATGCTACACGTTTATGACCGCGTAAAACTTTTATTAGTCGTCAATACTTTAACCTAGGCTTCATATCATAAAATATATGTGTTCCATTCACATGACTTTCTCTACATCTCTGTAACAATTATTGTTAAAAAGCTTATGCTTCTATTTACTTCATGCTAATCGAGAAAAAAATAGCAGAAATAGTCTTATTACTTGCTTCCTTGTAAGTAAACGCGAAATAAAGGAGTACCACAGGCTAAAGTGATAGTCAAAAGCTGGTTGCTATGTGACTGAAGTTTCTTTGTTTCTATGGATAGGAGTTGACAAATTCCCGTATGAGAAAAGTATGAAGTTAATTCAAAATCTTCTCGGGCTTCTAGCCAGGTAAAAACTTGGCTTGACACCAACGTTTCGAAGAAGTGCATCTTCCTCGTCTTCAGGGTGAACTGATGGTTTGAGCCTGCGGAGACTGGTATTTATAAGAGCTGGGATGAAGCTAACATCTGATTGGTTCGCGAGATATTATGGCCTGGTATTTAAGATGACTGAGACATGGGCATGCAAAATTCAACAAAATGCATTCAGAATAAAATGATCTTTAGTGGCTATTCCCAGAAAAATTCAAAATTGTTAGAGCCATTTTTGAGAAAATCAAACTTTTCTAAGCTTTTTTCCATGTAAAGGGTAGTTTGGTGTGGGGGGATTTTTTTTTTTCCCCCAAAATCTTCGTGTCGCATTCCTGGAAGATATTAAACTTAGATATAAAGTTTGGTATTTTATCGACTTTGTTTTTGAGTTTTCGAGTTCACAGACACACTGGCACACGGACACACACATGGACCTTTTTCTGAAAATACTTTCTTGGATACAGGGGATTTAAAACGTATCGGTATGGTATTTACCGGTAAAATCTCGGTATCGGATTCTTGGATGAAATGCAATACCTTCTCTATACACTCTGTACGTAGTACGTGTAGAGAAAGTAATAAAGATGTTCTAAATTATGTAATCCGCCTAAGCACATGCATATGCCAAATACTATTTTACGATTGAAGTGTAAAAAATCTGATGTGTACCATTCACATGTTATCTCTATATCCCTGCAACAAATAATTCTTAAAAAGCTTATACTTCTATTTACTTTATGCTAATCAGAAAAAAATAGCAGAAATAGTCTTATTACTCGCTTCCTTGTAAGTAGAAGCGAAATAAGGGACAACCGTAGGTTAAAGTGATAGTCAAAAACTGGTTGCTATGTCAATGAAGTTCCTTTGTTTATATGGGTAGGAGTTGACAAGTTCCTGTTTGAGAAAAGTATACGTTTTTCATAGCAGAAACCAAAAATAAGGAATGACACAAAAACGACGAACTCCACGAAAAAAATGTATATCACATAAATTGTGTGTTTTAATGTGCTCTACATTTTTTGTGTAGTAAGTTTTTGTCCTTCTCTTACGGTTTAGCAGTTATTCAAAATTTAGTAAAATTCATCCAGAATAAACTACTCTTCAGAGGCTATTCCCAGAAAATTCAAGATATGCATTTTATTTGTCAGGTAAATATGTTTAATATCCGAAATTTTAATCAAAATCGTGGAGCCATTTTTGAGTAAATCAAAATGTTCGAAAAAAGTTCCATGTAAAGGTTAGTTGGGGGTGGGGGGATTTTTCTCAAAATCTTCGTGTCGCATCCCTGGAAGATACTAAACTTAAATACCAAGTTTGGTGTTTTACCGACTTTTCGTTTTTGAGTTATCGTGTTCACAGACACACGGACACACACACACACACACACACACACACATACCTACTAAATTTGATGCGGCAACTCCTTAAACGTGGTCTTCAGCTTGGAACTCGCCCCTTACACATCTTGGCTGAGGTAGAGACTTTTGAGGCACCCGGTGGGCACTTTAGTCACCTCAAACTACCCTGGCACAAAAATTGTTTAGATTATTCAGTATGAATACCAATATTATGAAACCAGGGGTTTTGTATGAAAAACGTTCATTGTTACTTATCCAGCGGACGAATCTGTATATTGTTGGGACAGGGGTTGCGCTCTATGGCAATGGCACCAAACACTATGTACGTAGAGCATAGAGTAGAATTCAATACCGAGATTTCACGGGAAATATACATTTTAGAGTCCGCTGCGTCCAAAAAAGATATTTTCAGCAAAAGGTTCGTGTGTGTGTGTGTGTCTGTGAACACGATAACTCAAAAAAGAAAAGTCGGTAAAATACCAATCATGGTATTTAAGTTTAGCATCTTCCAGGGATGCAAGACGAAGAATTTGAGAAAAATCTCCCACCCCAAATTACTCTTTACATGGAAAAAATGTCTTAAATTTTATTTTCTCAAAAATGGCTCTAACGTTTTTGATTAAAATACTGTACATTAAAGATATCTAAACGGCAAATAAAATGTTTGTATGTCTTGTATTTTCTGGGAATAGCCTTTGAAGACCTTTTTATTCTTACTGAATTTTGCGTAACCGGTAAACCGTAAGCGATAGACAAAAACTTACTACACAACAAAATGTAGATCACGTGAAAACACACAATTTATGTCATATACGTTTTTTTCGTGGAATTGATAGTTTCTGAGATATTCCTTGTTATTTGTTTCTGATTCAAAATACTTAAACTTTTCTCACAGGGAAGGTTGTAAGCTCTTGGCCCTCAGAAGCGGATTTCACCCACGTAGCAACCAGCTTTTAAAAGAGTTGACTATCGTTTGAGCCTACTGTATTCCTTTATTTCTCTTCTACTTTCAAGAAAGCAAGTAATTAAGACAATTTCTGCTAATGTTTATCTCGATTATAAAGCAGACAGAAAAATATGCTTTTTAACAATAATTTTTACAGCGATGTAGAGAAAGTCATGTGAATGGAACACATCAGATGTTTTTCCCTACATTGTATTCTATCCCATATCTGTCCTATAAAGTCGCCACTGGTTTGAAGTTCCATTTGTCCAAGAGTGCACAAAAGCTGTAAAGATTGTGCATTTTCTTCTTTTGTTTCGCCATATCTTTGGAAAGGCTTGTTCGCTTCAAAGAGATTCGGTTCCCTTGAGGCATTTCTCCGGGGATATAACACGCATCGAGTTACATAATGCAAAAAGCTTCAGGAGAAAGCTGCTCAGGCATGTTGTTGCTTACCAGAATCCGCGTGTCGGCATTCCGACACAAAGGCTACAACAAAATGTCTTTCCAAAGTTGGTCTTCATATAGTTCGGATAAGACATAACAGTAACTCGCTCTACTGTGTCATTTCTGAAACCTTTCTGTATGAAATACAGAAGAACTCGACAGTATTAAAAAGCTAAAAATCTGATGTGTTCCATTCACATTACTTGCTTCCTTGTAAGTAGAAACGAAATAAGGGAGTGCCATAGGTTAAAGTGATAGTCAAAAGCTGGTTGCTAGGTGACCAAAGTTCCTTTGTATGTATGGACACGAGTTGACAAATTCCTGTATGAGAAAAGTATAAGTTTTTTAAACCTGAAACCAAAATATGCTCCACGAAAAAAATTTTTTTTTAACATAATTTGTGCGGTAAGTTTTTGTCTATCTCTTACGGTTTAGCAGTAATGCAAGCTTCCTTTAATATACATTTTAATCAAAATCGTTAGAAAATAAAAAAAATCGAAAAAAGTTCCATGGAAGGGGAAATTGGGAGTGGGGAGATTTTCTTGAAAAGCTTCGTGTCGCATCCTTGGAAGATACCAAAATGAAATACAAAGTTTGGTATTTAAGGGTCTTTTCGTTTTTGAGCTATGCTGCCCAAAGACACACACACACGGATATTTTTGTAATTTTTTTTTGGGTTCAGGGGGTCTCAAAACATGTATTTTCGGTGAAATCTCGTTAACAGTTTTGGATGCAATACAATACCTTCACTGTACACTATGTACACAGTACGTGTAGAGAAAGTAATAAAACCGCTGAGCCATGCGAGATTCACCTTCGTCAGATCCACCTGCCAACGTCTATAATCAGGAATGAACTGTATAATATTGATTTCGGTTGTTTACTATCATAATAATCTCAACACTCGCTTCGACATGCTTAATGGGCCGTTTAAATTGGCTGTGGCAGAGATTAATTATTGAGTACTCACACCAGGTGATTCAGTCACCCTAATTTTCAATTTATGCAACCTGCTAAACGACAGCTGCGCATTTCGCGTCGTCTGCTAACGACTCGGAAACATTTATAAATATACACCACGAAGCTAACCTCCATTATGTGGGTGTAAACTGTCGGTTTCCTAAACCAGGAAGGAATTTCATTTGACGTGAATTGCCTGCAGTCTTAATTAGTTTCTCTATACGCACTATGCACATAGTGTATTGCACTCCACCCAAAAATTCGATACCGAGATTTCACCGGAAATATATGTTTTAGGGTCCCCAATATCCAAAAAAAGCATTTTCACAAAAAGGTCCGCGCGTGTGTGTGTCCGTGTGTCTGTGAACACGATAACTCAAAAACGAAAAGTCGGTAAAATACCAAACTTGGTATTTAAGTTTAGTATCTTCCAGGCATGCAACACGAAGATTTTCAGAATAATCCCCCACCCCAACTACCCTTTACATGGAACTTTTTTCGAAAATTTTGATTTTCTCAAAAATGGCTCAAACGATTTTGATTAAAATTTCGGATATTAAACATATTTACCTGACAAATAAAATGTATTACTTGAATTTTCTGGGAATAGCTTCTGAAGAGTAGTTTATTCTGGATGAATTTTACTGAATTTTGAATAACTGCTAAACCGTAAGAGATGGACAAAAACTTACTACACAAACAATGTAGAGCACTTTAAAACACACACTTTATGTTATATACATTTTTTTCGTGGAGTTCGTCGTTTTTGAGACATTCCTTATTTTTGGTTTCTGCTATGAAAAACGTATACTTTTCTCATACAGGAACTTGTCAACTCCTATCCATATAAACAAAGGAACTTCATTGACATTGCAACCAGCTTTTGAGTATCACTTTAACCTATGTTAGTCCCTTATTTCGCTTCTACTTACAAAGGAAACAAGTAATAAGACTATTTCTGCTACTTTTTTCTGATTAGCATAAAGTAAATAAAAGTATAAGCTTTTTAAGAATAATTTGTTGCAGGGATATGGAGAAAGTAATGTGATTGGTACACATCAGATTTTTTTTTCGTTACCCTCAAACCCCAAAGATTTATTTCGGTAAGTTACTCAGTGGATCCAGTGTGCATTGAACATTATTAAACAGTTTTCGTTCACCGTTAAAAGGAACCTTAAGCGTCGCTCCCATTTAAAGCTTGACGGAGAAAAAGAGTATTAAAGCAAGTTACTCTATAATGAGGTAGATCCTATAGCAGTTTTGTATGCAGATTTACTGTTCGTAGTAAGCAAGACACATTCTCGGAAACTTCCTCTGAGCAAATTACCTTTTACTTTCTCTACACGTACTATGTACATAGTCTGTAGAGAAGATATTGTAATGCATCCAAAAATTCCATACCGAGATTTAGGTCCTTGTGTGCGCGTGTGTGTTTTTGGACAGTATAGCTCAAAAACGAAAGGACCGTTAAATACCAAACTTTGTAACTAATACGGGGAGGTCAAAGGGATAATCAGAGTTCCAAAGACCTCGTCATTATGCAGTGACTTTGAAATTTCATGCTGCTCCATGTTCGACAAAAATAATAAGTGACTTGCATTTGAAAAAAGTCTGATGTGTACCATTCACATGACTTTCTCTATATCCCTGCAACAAATTATTCTTAAAAAGCTTATACCTCTAATTACTTTATGCTAATCAAAACAAAAAAAAAACAAACAAAAAAATTAGCAGAAATAGTCATTACTTGCTTCTTTGTAAGTAGAAGCGCAATAAGACACTGCCATAGGTTAAAGTGATAGTCAAAAGCTGGTTGCTATGTCAATGAAGTTCCTTTGTTTATATGGATAGGAGTTGACAAGTTCCTGTATGAGAAAAGTATACGTTTTTCATAGCAGAAACCAAAAATAAGGAATGTTACAAAAACGACGAACTCCACGAAAAAAATGTATATAACATAAATTGTGTGTTTTAATGTGCTCTACATTTTTTGTGTAGTAAGTTTTTATCCATCTCTTAAGGTTTAGCAGTTATTCAAAATTTAGTAAAATTCATCCAGAATAAACTACTCTTCAGAGGCTATTCCCAGAAAATTCAAGATATACATTTCATTTGTCAGGTAAATATGTTTAATATCCGAAATTTTAATCAAAATCGTTAGAGCCATTTTTGAGAAAATCAAAATGTTCGAAAAAAGTTCCATTAAAGGGTAGTTGAGGGTGGGGGGATTTTTCTCAAAATCTTCGTGTCGCATCCCTGGAAGATGCTTAACTTAAATACCAAGTTTGGTGTTTTACCGATTTTTCGTTTTTGAGTTATCGTGTTCACAGACACACGGACACACACTCACGGACCTATTTGTGAAAATGCTTTTTTTGGATATTGGGGACCCTAAAACACATATTTCCGGTGATATCTCGGTATCGAATTTTTGGGTGGAGTTCAATACCTTCTCTATACAGTATGTACATAGTGCGTATAGAGAAAGTAAAAAAAATCAGACCGGTAACAAAATGATCCCGTAGCTCACTCGGAAGATAACCTCCATAGCAGGAGCTGGAGAAAAAAGTCTTTAACTAAGAAGATATAAAACAGCTAATCCAAAATCGACACAGCTATACCAGGTGGCGCAGATATCCCTTCGTACTCAAAGGGTTAATTCAAAATAAAATCTGCCAGAGAGGAACTGGCCTGATCTTCGGATTACTTTTCAATAATTGCTGTAAATTAACAAGATTATTATAAATAACGGTAAAAAGAAATACCCCGAAAATGGACAACGCCACAAAAACATTGCTATACATAGTAAATAAATTGCGCGCTTTAACGAGAATTGCGGTCTCGCCAGCCGTTCGCTGGCTCCAGACGTTTTGCGGCGATGGAAGGGTGGTTAAAATTGCCAACATACGTAATGAGTGTAATTGAAACAGATGATCAAAATTATGATGAGATTGACATATATTACCTTTAAAATATTGAAGACCAGATTTCTGGTTCTATTGTGAAGCAAGGTCGTCAATGGTACAGCATATTCTCGCTTCAAATCTAGTGCACTGTTGCCAGCTCCGTTTTGTAAGGAACACGTTGATATTTTCTCTGTATATGACATATCAGTTGTCTCCATGTTCTACTATTCTGTAATAATGTATAATATACATACTCATATTGTCCACATACGTTTTAAGAAGTAGCGATTCGATCCTGAAATAATATGTACAATGTTTTAAATGCACGTGTGTTCCTCTGCTTGAAATTCCCGCTGGCAACATTGCGTTTCCGCTCTCGAGAAGTGTGAGAGCCGCAGAACGGCTGGCGAGACTGTAGGTACATTTTTGTGTTACTGAGCTTTCGCCTGGTTTACCAGTTTCAGAAAACGCATTAAAATGAAAACAAATCAAGATGTACATTTTATTTTTCGTGCAAATATCTTAAACGTTTTGGTATTTTAGTAAAAATCATTAAGAGAACATTTTTTGTGTATAAAATATAACGAAAATTATACAACGTAAAGGATAGTTTGGGGTGGGAACATTTCTTGGCAAATGTCCATGTCGCATAAGAACTAAACTTGTGTAATACTGTTTACTAAGCCATTATAATGAGGGAGTATAATCGTTCTCTTTTTAGACTCAAGAAGAAGGTTAACAGCAAGATCAAACTTCAGAGTCTCCTTACATAGCACATGGTGGGAAATGGAAGTTGTCGCTTGCTTAACGAAGGTTTAATTTTTAATTTATTTTCGATATGATGAGCTGTTCGGCACCGAAATGTTCTAATGGATCTCATAAAGGACACCGGTTATTTCGATTCCCGACGGATGATTCCAGAAGAGCATTTTGGCTTCAAAATTGCAGGCGTGATAAGTAGCAATCTGTGTGAGGTTAGGGACAGCTACGTTTGTTGTGTAGTCCAGAAGAAGTTTAATATTTGTTGCACAGTAGAGAAAACGGGTTTTTTAAATCGGTAGCTGCTTCAATTTGGCTCGAATAGTGTTGAAATCCCGAAGAAAGCTGTTAATAAAATTAATTCTGTCAGGAGTTTCCTACTCTGCGCCAAAAAATGTTAAATACCTACGTCCAATACTTTTAGGATGAATATGTGGACAAGTAAATGTAATCTATTTAATATCTACGTAAAATCACGAGGTTTCAGAATTTGTATTCAGATTTGCTGTAGCTGAAACACTTTCTTTGATTTCTGCAGATAAATATATTCTCTCCACGAGAAGTGTATATAGTTGTGTTAACGGAATCAATAAATACAGTGAATGAAGAAATAATTGATGGAAAAAATGTAAAAGAAATGTGGTTTATCCTTAAAATGTCATATTTGTGTGTTTGATTCGACTTGAGAGCAGCGGTAGACAGAGAAAAACTCTGATGTGTTCCATTCACACGAATTTCTCTACATCTCTGCAACAAATTATTGTTAAAAAGTTTATGCTTCTATTTACTTCATGCTAATTCAGAAAAATTAGCAGAAATAGTTTTATTACTTGCTTCCTTGTAAGTAGAAGTGAAATAAGGGAACACCATAGGTTAAAGTGATAGTCAAAACCTGGTTGCTATGCGACTGAAGTTCCTTTGTTTATATGGACAGTTGACAAATTCCTGTATGAGAAAAGTTTAAGTTTTTTCAAAGCTGAAACCAATAACAAGGAATGTCTCAAAAACGATCAACTCCGGAATAGAGATCTTTAAGGCTATTCCCAGAAAATTCAAGATATTCATTTTATTTGTCATGTAAATATCTTAAAGATAAGAGAATTTAATCAAAATCGTTAGAGCCATTTTTTCTATGTAAAGGCTACTTGGGGGTGGGGGATTTTCTTGAAAACCTTCGTGTCGCATCCTTGGAAGATACCAAACTCAAATACCAAGTTTGGTATTTAACGGCCTTTTCGTTTTTGAGCTGTGCTGTCCTTAAAAAAAAATGCTTTTTGGATTTAGGGGGACGTAAAATTTAAAATTTCCGGTGAAATCTCGGCATCTAATTTTTGGGTGGAATACAATACCTTCTCTATAGACTATGTATATAGTACGTGTAGAGAGAGTAAAAAGCGTATTTATCACGGGTCGGCTGAGCGACTTGACGATTATACCTGGTGTTTAGAGAGCTCTGCTGTTTACAGGGCGACCGACAGAAGACAGACAGATACATACAAACGCCCGCGGAGCTTCTATACTGCTATATTGGGATTCAGGGAGTCTCAAAATAATGTAGTTTCCGTAGCGGGTGTTGGTTCAAATTACTTCCTATGCTTACTGTACTTGAATAGCAAGGAAAAATGGTTGATTCTAGGGTTACTGATATTGTTCAACTATACATACCTACGTTATTTTCAGAATAGTGTCTAGTTTCAGCGGTCTAAAGAGAGAACCTTTTTACTTTATCTACACGTACTATGTACATAGTGTATAGAGAAGGTATTGCACCCCTCCTAAAAATTCGATACTGAGATTTCACCGAAATATATGTTTTAGGGCCCCCTGTATCAAAAAAAACATTTTCAGAAAAAGGTCCGTGTGTCTGTGAACACGATAACTAAAAAACGAAATGTCGGTAAAATACCAAACTTGGCATTTAAGTTTAGTATCTTCCAGGGATGCGACACAAAGATTTTGAGAAAAGTCCCCCATCCCAAACTACCCTTAACATGAAACAAAATTAGAAAATTTTATTTTCTCAAAAATGGCTATTAAGATTTTGATTAAAATATCGTATATTAAAGATATTTACCTGACAAATAAAATGTATATCTTGAATTTTCTGGGAATATCCTCTGAAGGCCTCTCTATATCTGAATAAATTTTGTGTAACTGGTAAGCCGTAAGAGATAGGCAAAAAGCTTACTGCACAAAAAGTGTAAATCACGTTAGAATACACCATTTATGTCATATACGTTTTTTCGTGGAATTGACCATTTCTGAGATATGCCTCTTATTTGTTTCAGATTCAAAAAACTTTAAATGTTTCTCACACGGAAAGTTGTAAACGCCTGGCACTGCATAGAAACTGATTTTAGCCACATGGCAACCAGCTTTTAAAGGATTTAACTCTCGTTTTAGCCTAGTGTATTCCCTTATTTTCGTTCTACTTACAAGTAGATGACAATTAATCAAGTAATCAAGACAATTTCTGCATATTTTTATCTCGATTATCATAAAGTAGACAGAAAAATAGGTTTTTAATAATAATTTGTTACAGCGATGTAGAGAAAGTCATGTGAATGGAACACATCAGCTTTTTGAAGTTACCTTCTGTACATTCAATGCCACTATTGTCTTACCACTTCATGAGCCTTCTCCTGGTTTGTCACGACTGCAGTTTTATCTAACGTATTTATTGGAAGCAGATTCACGCGGAAGCGTCGTAAAGAATAGACGGGCGAGTTTGTGACCTATATCATAGTAATATGAAGACTATTCTTCGTTAAACGTTTGTTGCCCTATAAGAAAACAACCTATAGCAATATGTTTTTTTGATGTGTTATTTCTCTGGATCCTAGCATCTCACGAATGTATTGCACACGTTTTCATAATTTGTTTCAAGCTTTCCCGGTACCAAAGTAGCACAACCAGTTCTCCACGCCTCTTCAATTTCTACGTCTTCTGCTGGCAAGCAGACTATATCGTTGCCACCGTTATGCAATCCTAAACATATCCAGCTTCTTCATCAATTATATTAACGGTAATATAAGGTATTCGCGGGCTTTTATTAATATTCATATTGCAATAAACCCAGAAAAGAGCATGCCTCAAGGTGTTTTATTTATAGAATGTGTGCTTAACATGTACTTATTATGGTTTACATTCATAGTATTATGACTACTTTTTATTACTTTTGCTATCGTGAGTCTATAATTAGGGCGGATCGAAAAGTAACGCAACATATTTTTTTTTCCAAAAGAAGTTTAATAGTTAAAAAAATCTTAATTGTTCCATTCACATGACTTCCTCTACTTCGCTGTAACACTTTATTGTTAAAAAGCATATTATCCTATCTACTTTATGATAATCCAGATAAACATTAGCAGAAATTGTCTTAATTGCTTGCTTCCTTGTAAACATACAATTTAAAAAGCATACTTTTCTCATATACGAATTTGCCAACCCCTGTCCATACAGACAAAGAAACTTCAGTGACCTAGCAACTAGCTATTGACTATCTGTTTAACCTATGGTACTCCATTCTCCCTTCTACATAAAATAAAGCAAGTAGAATGATTGTTTATGCAAATTTTTACTTTCTCTACACGTACTATGTACATGGTGTATAGAGAAGGTATTGCACCCCACCCAAAAATTCGATACCGAGATTTCGCCGGAAATATATGTTTTAGGGTCCCCTGTATCCAAAAGAAGCATTTTCACAAAAAGGTCCGTGTGTGTGTGTGTCCGTGTGTCTGTGAACACGATAACTCAAAAACGAAAAGTCGGTAAAATAGTTTAGTATCTTCCAGGGATGCGACACGAAGATTTTGAGAAAAATCCCCCCACCCCAAACTACCCTTTACATGGAGCTTTTTTCGAAAATTTGGATTTTTTAATAAATGGCTCTAACGATTTTGATTAAAATATCGTATATTAAAGATATTTACCTGACAAATAAAATGCATATTTTGAATTTTCTGGGAATAGCCTCTGAAGACTACTTTGTTCTGGGTCAATTTTACGGAATTTTGCATAACTGCTAAACCGTAAGAGATGGACAAAAATTTACCACGCAACAATTGTAGAGCACTTTAAAACACACAATTTATGTTATATACATTTTTTTCGTGGAGTTGATTGTTTTTTAGACGTTCCTTGTTTCTGGTTTAAGGTATAAAAAACTTATACTTTTCTCAAACAAGAGTTTCTGAACTCGTGTCCATACAAACAAAGGAACTTCAGTCACATAGCAACCAGCTTTTGATATCGCTATAACATAAGGTACTCCCTTAGTTCGCTTCTACTTACAAGGAAGCAAGTAATAAGACTATTTCTGGTAATTTTTTCTCGATTAGCATGAAGTAAATACAAGCATAAGCTATTTAACAACAATTTGTTGCGAAGATGTAGAGAAAGTCATGTGAATTGAACACATCAGATTTTTATTACCTTTGCTACTGTGAGTGCATAATTACGAGGACGGATCGAAAAGTAACGCACACTAATTTTTTCCAAAAAAAGTTTAATAGTTAAAATATGATGTGTTCCATTCACATGACTTTCTCTACATCGCTGTAACACTTTATTGTTAAGCATATTCTTCTATCTACTTTATGATAATCCAGATAAACATTAGCAGTAAATGTCTTTATGACTTACTTTCTTGTAAGTAGAAGGGATACACTAAGCTAAAATGAGAGTCAAAATCCTGTAAAAGCTGGTTGCCATGTGGTTGAAATC
This sequence comes from Hymenopus coronatus, assembly GCA_030762935.1. Classification (NCBI taxonomy): domain Eukaryota; kingdom Metazoa; phylum Arthropoda; class Insecta; order Mantodea; family Hymenopodidae; genus Hymenopus; species Hymenopus coronatus. Next base: position 167,923,880 of record CM060881.1, on the reverse strand, counting down.
CGTTTCTATGCAGTTTACAACTTTCCGTGCGTGAAAAGTTTAACCATTTTAAATCTGAAAAAATAACAAGGAATATCTCAGAAATGGTCAATTCCAGGAAAAAAAAAAAAAAAACGTATATGACATAAAGTGTTAGTTTTAACGTGATCTACATTTTTGTATAATAAGCTTTGTCTATCTCTTACGGTTTACCTGTTACGCAAAATTCATTCAGAATAAAGTAGTCTTCAGCGGCTATTTCCAAAAAACTCAAGATACACATTTTATTTGTCAGGTAAATATCTTTAATATACGGTATTTTAATCAAAATTGCTAGAGCCATCTTTGAGAAAATCAAAATTTGCGAAAATTTTTCCATGTAAAGGGTAGTTGGAGGTGGGAGAATTTTTTGAAAATCTTTGTGTCGCATCCTTGGAACATACCAAACTGAAATACCAACTTTGGTATTTAACGGTTATTTTGTTTTTGAGCTTTATGCCCACAGACACACACACGAACATATTTCTAATTTTTTTTTTTTTTTTTTTTTTTTTTTTTGACTCTGGGGTTCCAAAACATTATTTCCGGTGAAATTTCGGTATCGAATGGTTGGGTGCAATACAATACCTTCTCTAAACACTGTGTACATAGTACGTGTAGATAAAGTAAAAAATCTCCCATAAACTTACACGTTTTACCTACTTTTCGACTTTTAGCAACTTTCTGAACACACTTGTCCCATCATGATACCAGTTTCAATATGCCCTGCTCGTAGAATTCAGTTTCCCTTGAGTATAGCCATCTGCGGATTGCTGATTTCACTTCCTGATCGATCGGAAAGCGTTGGCCAGCCAAGAATTTCTTCATGGGACCAAACAGATGAAAGTCTGACGGTGCAAAATCTGGACTGGTGCTGGAGCATCTCCCAACCAAATTTGATATTTTCTGACGAACAGCAGCAGCAACATGGGGGCGAGCATTGCAATGAAGAAGTTCGACATCGTCAGCATTAATGTTTTGGCGTTTGTCACAAAGGCTTCCCTGCTTTGTTTCGGGTATGCAGTGGTATGCCTTAGAATCATCACCATCCTTTCAGACGCGGTGTACCGCCTTAAGTGATCCAAGCTTGTCATCATTCGCTGGCCCTTGTGGTTATCTGTCAGGTTCTTAGGCACCAAGCAGCAGTACTTTGCGAAATCCAACGTGTCATGAACAATATCGTACATTGCACCATAGGAAATGTTGAACTGTTGCGGCAAGGTTCGCAGTTGCACACGCCGGTCGTTCAAAATTGCTGCCTCAATGCCTCTGGCATTCTGCGAGGAAGCTGTTACCAACCTCCTGGAGCGTGGCGAATCATAAAGCTTCATACGGCCCTCTTGGAAGAATTCACACCATCTGGAGACATTGCTACGGTCTATACAAGCATCCCCATACATGCCACGCATGTCCTTGTGAATTCTCTCTGTTTATGTTTATATTGAATTGCACCTCTCTGCTCTTCAAACGTGGACGACAGTAGCATGCGCGCCATCTTTGTTGTGTAGTTCACGCTTCTCTCGTTAAAGCTGTAGTGAAAACAGAAATATATATATATATATATATATATATATATATATATATATGCGTTACTTTTCAATCCGCCCTCGTAGATTAGATTAGACCTACTCTGCAGCGGTCTTGTGAACGACAGAAGTAGCACTTTCCGATTACCTCTTGTCAAACAGTGCCATATACTTATCAGTAAATTCTTGCAGTGCATGATGGAATGGCAGTTGTTCCCGCGAGTTTCTGGATTCTACAATTCATGGCAGGGCAACTGCATAATACTACGGATAAAGCCAAGTGAATGGGTCTTTTTAACTCACCCCCACCAAAAAGAACAAACGCCATAACTAAAATGGGGGGGGGGCATCTTACGGAGCAGAGACCACTTTGAAACATTAGCAGTCGTTGTGTTTACAACACCTCTTGGTAAGCCAGGTATATATCGTTATCTCTGCTGTCAATTTACGCTGTTCCTGAATATCCGGGTATATACGGGCGAGAGGTAAAGAAGTGCAAATAATTTGATATTTTGAGTTGAGAACAATACATATAACACATACATGTAACCCATTTTGTCCTATTATTAACAGCATTGTCATGAATGAAGCACGAATTTCAGGGTGGAATGTGACTTGAACGACTGCGTTATGTCACTGCTGTATTTACATATATAGCGCAACGTCCAACTCCTGTGTTCAGTGCAAATCGCACACCGCCGACCTGTATGCACGAGAATCACAGCGAGGAAACGGAGAACAGATTCAGACCAAAATCTTCCTTTACACAATGAATGGCTTTACGTATGCTGAATAAGCAGAAATTTAATTTACGCCGCAGCTGGGGAATCTAACAATCTGTGAGGGACTGTGTAATCGGATATTTCTAAATCGTCATCTTCACAAAGGATGAGCATTCACTAGTGTATTGAAGAAGCTGTTACGCAGGATATTTTAATTCCAGATTTGAACTTATATACATACATACACAAACACACAAATACATACATGCCTGTGTGTGTTTATTTTTAATTTCTCAAGAACAATGGGGGTGAAGTCAAATGTTTTAAAATGGGTTGCTATGGAATTGAAATCCGTTTCTTTGCGTGGCCAGGAGCCGACAAGTTCCCGTATGAGAAAAGTTAGGTATTTTAAAACTGAAGTCAATAACAAGGAATATCTCGAAAACGGCCAACTACACGAATAAAATGTAAATTACATAAATGATGTCTTTTATCGTAAACTACATTTTTTGGGTAGTAAGATTTTGTCTTTCTCTTGCGGTTTACCAGTTATGCAAAATCAATAAAAATCATTCAGAATAAAGAGGTCTTCAGAGGCTATTCCCAGAAAATTCAAGATATACATTTTATTTGCCATGTAAATGCCTTTAATATACGGTATTTTAATCAAAATCGTTGGATCCATTTTTGAGAAAATTAAAATTTTAGAAATTTTTTCCACGTAAATGATAGGGGTGGGGTGATTTTTCCCAAAATCTTTGTGTCGCATCCCTGGAAGACACTGAACTTAAATACGAAGTTTAATATTAAACGGTCTTTTCGTTTTTGAGCTATGCTGCCCACCGACACACACACACACACACACACACACACCACACAGACACACACGGACACACACAAAGACATGGAAATTTTTCTAAAAATGTTTTTTTATTAAGATGGTCTCAAAACATGCATTTCCGGTGAAATATCGGTATCGAAATTTTGGGTGCAATACAATACCTTCTGTATAAGCTATGTACATAGCACGTATAGAGAAAGTAAAAATGTTTGTTTGTGTGTGTGTCCGTGTCCGCGCGCGCTTTCCTATTAGGCAAATCGATTTTAAGAATTCTCACGACTTGTAGAAATTGCCAGGTCATGGCAAGAATAAAATAATTATATTCTGCTAATATTCTGCTAATTTTTTCTCGATTAAATGAAGTAAATAGAATAAATTGTTGCAGAGTTGTAGAGAAAGTCATGTGAATGGAACACATAAGATTTTTTCAGACAGATTTCTGACTCTATACATCCAACTCCTGTCCTACACACGGCTTGTGTGAAAAAAAAAAAGAAAAAAAAAAAAAAAAAAAAAACCTATTAAACCGAAAGTATAGTTATTCCGGTGCAGTTAGGTAGACAATTTGTTTCAGCCTCGTGCAATATTGTGATGGGATTAGCGATTTCTTATTAATCATTTCGATATACCACAGGAACTGTTAACCTCCGCAACTTCCTCCAACTCGCCTGTGAAATGTGCCTCTGGAGGACAAATCTAACTAATCATTGACATTTTTATCCTCGAGGTAACTTTTATTAGGTGGATAATGATCCAGCTGAGCGGAGTAATCCAACACCTATGTGTAACATGCATATAAGGCAAAAATCCAATACCGAAATTTCATCGCATGCTTCGAGAACCCCTCAATAAAAAATCTGATGTGTTCCAATCACATGGCTTAGTCAACATCTCTGCAAATCGAGACAAAATTAGTAGAAATAGTCTTATTACTTGCTTCCTCGTAAGTAGAAGTTAAATAAGGGAGTACCATAGGTTAAAGTGATAGTCAAAAGCTGGTTGCTATGTGACTGAAATTCCTTTGTTTATATGGGCAGGAGTTGACAAATTCCTGTATGAGAAAAGTATAACTTTTTCAAAGCTGAAATCAATAACTAGGAATGTCTCAAAAACAATCAACTCCATGAAAAATGTATATAACATAAATTGTGTGTTTTAACGTGCTCTACGTTTTTTGTTTGGTAAGGTTTTGTCCATCTCTTTCGGTTTAACAGTTAAGCAAAATTCGTAAAATTAATCCAGAATAAAGTAGTCTGCTTATTCACAGAAAATTCTAGATATACATTTTATTTGTCAGGTGAATATCTTTAATACACTATATTTTAATCAAAATCATTAGAGGCATTTTTGAGAAAATCAAAATTTTGGAGAAAAGTTCCATGTAAAGGGTAGATGGGGGTGGGGTGATTTTTTTGAAAACCTTCCTGTCGCATCCTTGGAAGATACCAAACAAAATACCAAGTTTGGTTTTTAACGGACTGTTCGTTTTTGAGCTATGCTGCCCACAGACACACTCACACACGGGTATTTTTCTAAAAATGTTCTTTTTTGCATTCAGGGGGGGATCTCAAAGCATGTATTTCCGGTAAATTCTCGGTATCGAATTTTTGGGTGTATTACAATACCTTCTCTATACACTATGTACATAGTACGTGTAGAGAAAGTAAAAAACAGTTTAGAAAATGGTCCGTTTGTGTGTATGTGTATAATGTAGGTCTATTATATTGGATATAATTTATATCTCCCTTTTAGATAACTTTTAACACCGTGACACATGTACCATCTCAAAAAAAAAAAATATATATATATATATATATATATATATTATATTATATTATATGTAGAGTAAGGTCGGGTAATGTCGGATAGGCTGGTAATGCCGCATACCTAGGTTTCGGCTTGATGGGTGCTGGCATCTTACGACAAGCACTCGAAACATGTTATTTGAGCTGAAGGAAGTATTTAACGGTGGTCGCCATATTGAGTTGTGGTGTTTTGTGGAAGCTACATTGAGAAAACTGAATTCACAGAAAACAGAATTTTTAAAGGTAAGTTAACATGCTTTAATTACAACGGTGTTATAATAACAAAGTAATTTCGTCATGTTATATTCGAAAGTGCGTATTTTGCACCACCTTTTAATATATGTGAAGTACAAGATGTATTGAAATGTGAATGACCAAATGGAAAATGGAAGAATGCCATGAATGCGGGTAATGTCGGATACCTGTCAGTTGGTATCCGACATTACCTACCACTGTGGAAGCACCTTTTTAATACTTGTAAATAACAGTGAACAACGAAATAGTTAACTTCTAAATGCCAGTAATACAACTAATTAGAGCATAATTCATCATTTACCTGTACGAATTTTATAAAATTGGTTTATCTACATTTAAATAGATAAATAATACTTAAATGTTTATTAGAATTTGTTTATTGAACATTTAACCCATTTAAGCTATATTAGACTGCTTTTGTCTTTATAGATGACTGACCGAACTAAGAAACTTTTGAAATCGTGGGATCCCAACGACATGATTACAGCAGTGAAAGTAGTTCGCAGGAAAGAAATGGGATACTTGGCAGCTTCCAAGAAGTTCAATGTTCCCCGTTCGACACTCTGTGATTATGTTCGTTCAGGAACTGAACCCGTAATTGCCGTATGTTCGAAATTAGGCAAGAAACCGATTTTCCCGTCTGAACTTGAAGAAAAATTAGTTGAGTACCTTTTCATTATGGAGAAGAAGTATTTTGGTTTCACCAGAAGTGACGTAACACGCCTAGCTTACCAGCTTGCTGTCCGGAATAATATTCCGAATAAGTTTTCTGTGCTTAAAGAAGCAGCTGGCAAGGACTGGTTTAAGAGTTTTATGAAAAGACATGCGTCCACGCTATCTCTACGTCAGGCAACTGGAACCTCTGTTGCTAGAGTGAAAGGCTTCAATAAAGAAGAAGTAGGCAAATTTTTCGACATTTATGAGGAAGAAATGGCCAAACATAGCTTTCCACCGTCACGCATTTTTAATGTAGACGAAACTGGACTCTCTATAGTTCAGAACAAACAGCCGAAGATAGTCGCCCTAAAAGGCAAACGTCAAATAGGAAGTCTCACTGCAGCAGAAAGGGGATCTTTAATAACTGCAGTATTCTCCATGAGTGCTAGTGGAATATTTGTTCCACCTTTGATAATTTTTCCGAGGAAGAATTTTAGCCACCTTCTGGCGCGAGGAGCTCCTGTGGGATCGATCTTCAGATGCCAACAGTCTGGTTGGATAAATGCTGAAGCTTTCATGGAATGGTTCCAGCATTTTATTTCGAGTACGAAGCCAACAGAAACAGATCCTGTGATGCTAATACTAGATGGGCACTTAAGCCACACTAGAAACCTTGAACTTATTGAAGAAGCAAGAAATCACCATGTCTCAATCATTTCCTTGTCCCCTCACAGCACTCACAAGCTCCAGCCTTTAGATAAGACCTTCATGGGGCCACTAAAGCACTATTATGGTGAAGATATTAGACGGTGGCAGTTCCAAAACAGAAGAGGAGTAACTCACTATGAAGTTTGTGAACTTTTAGGGAATGCTTATCTTCAGGTACAATCAGGCTAAAATAGCAGCTGGGGGTTTTCGGGCAACAGGTTTGTATTCTGTGAACAGAAAAGTATTTGATGATTCAGAGTTTCAGGAAGTCAAACATGAAGATGAATCAGAAACTAAGTCAGCTCAAATTTCACTCACGGACGACACTCCACCTCCTTCCAGTCCACAACCAAGCACCAGTACCTTCTCATCCAGTGCCCATTCAGCAGATACAATATTTCCTGAACAAATATCTCCCATTCCAACAGTGAAAGTTAAAAAATCAAACCGAGGCCGGCCTAAAAGATCAGCACAACTTATAACGGGATCTCCGTACAAAAGGATACTTGAAAATTCTCAGAAAGGTAAAAATATGAAGATACCACCTTCAAAGGCCTCACAGAAACAGCAGAAATGTCCCAAGACACAGGACATTTCCAGCAAGAATGGAAAAAAAGGAACGGACATCACTACACGAGATGAAGAGTGCATGTATTGCAAAGGAAAGTTCTACGACGATCGTCAGGGGGAAGAATGGATTCAGTGCATCACCTGTGAAGAATGGTGCCATCAGGAATGTTCAGGTGCCGAAAAGCAGACCTTTACTTGTGATTACTGTGCATAAACAGAGAAAATCAGTGCATACCTTTTGTTGTGTATTTTAGGTTTTTCATTTTCTAAGAGTTTTTAAAGATGACATTCCAGTTTATATGTCAGTTTCAAAGTTCAAGCGTTTTTAAAACTAGGCTAAGAAGTTAGCCAAGTCTTAAAACCTCACTATGTTTAAGATTTTCAGTCAAAATGAGATTTAATATTGTTTGTGTATATTACAATAAAATTTGGCGGGTAATCTCGGATAGTGTCCGACATTACCCTCCTATAGCACGACATAAGCATTTTGCCCATTTTCCTTTAAATCTTCAATAGAAAATATGCCCTTCATGTTAAGACCTTGTATGCTTCACAGAATTAAACGCACTGCATAGGCAATACATGGTGGTAAAATATGCCCTTAGTATAGGTTCATACACACTACAATTCTCAAAAATGAAAATGGTATCCGACATTACCCGCCCTTACTCTATTATATATACTATATATACATATATATATATATATATATATATATATACGCAGTTCTGTAACCAAGGAAAAACGAGTTTCACGATTAAACGCAATGCAACAGAAGAGTGGTGATGGTGCCTTATATGAACATCGTTACGCCGAATGGACTCTAAATTCCACGTTGGATATTTTCACCGAGCACTCGGCGGACGAAAGCAAATCGTGTAGAAAATACCTTAAAGCAGAATGATGTATCAGCACATCAAACAGATATTACTCAGTCGCCACGAACCATCGATCATCGATCAAGCGAGAATGTGCAGAGGATTTTATTTTTCGTTCGCGCTTTCGCTTCGCCATCCGTAGTTCATTTGTTCTTCTCATACACGTTTTTAACCTTTACTCCAGGTTCTATATCATTTACGTCACAGTTAATGATTTACAGGCGACTGGATGCTTTTCTTTTCAAACTCAAGTTTCTTTTTACCTTCTCTACAAGTGCATATGTAGATAGTGTATACACAAGGTATTGTATTGCACCCAAAAATTCGATACCGAGATTTCGTCGGAAATATAGGTTTTGGGTCCACCTAAATAAAATAAACAAATAAATTCTTTTGGAGAAAGGTCCTCCCGCGCGCGCGCGCGTGTGTATGTGTCTCTGGACAGCATAGCTCAAAAACGAAAAGACCGTTAAATACCAAACTTGGTATTTAAGTTTGGTATCTTCCAAGGATGCGACACCAAGATTTTCAAGAAAATACCCCCACCCCAACTACCCTATACTTGGAACTTTTTTCGAAAATTCTGATTTTCTAAACAATTCTAATGATTTTGATTAAAATATCGTATATTAACGATATTTACCTGACAAATAAAATGTATATCTTGAATTTTCTGGGAATATGTTCTGAAGGCTAATTTATTCTGGTTGAATTTTACGGAATTTTGCATAACTGCGAAACCGTATGAGATAGACAAAAAATTACCACACAAAAAATATAGAGCACGTTAAAGCACACAATTTATGTAATATACATTTTTTTTTTCTCGTGGAGTTGATCGTTTTTTAGATATTCCTTGTTTCTCATACAGGAATTTGTCAACTCCTGGCCATACAAACAAAGGAACTTCAGTCACATAACAACCAGCTTTTGACTATCACTTTAACCTATGGTACTCCCTTATTTCGTTTTTACTTACAAGGAAGCAAGTAATAAAACTATTTCTGCTAATTTTTTCTCGATTAACGTGAAGTAAATAGAAGCATAAGCTTTTTAATAATATTTTTGCAGGGATGTAGAGAAAGTCATGTGAATATAATCCATTAGATTTTTATATTTGTCATAATTGTAGATATTATTTGAACCAGGTTAGGAATACAAACTGCTGATACGCTAGCGAATTCGTTAGCAGCCTACAAGGTTGTACAAAATACACTTGACCGTCTTATCTTCTGGGATAATTACTGCATTAAGAGTTGCTTATATTAATTTACAGCTAATCTGAACCCTTTTTACTTTCTCTTGCCCCGTATGTACAATGTACATAGGGATAGAGAAGTATTGCATTCCACCCAAAAATTCGATTTCGAGATTTCACCGGAAATACATGATTTAGGACCCCCTGAATCCAAAAAAAGCATTTCCAGAAAAAGGTCCGTGTGTCCGTGTGTTTGTGAACACGATCACTCAAAAACGAAAAGTAGCTAAAATACCAAACTTGGTATTTAAGTTCAGTATCTTCCAGGGATGCGACACGAAGATTTTGAGAAAAATCCCCCCACCCCAAACTACCCTTTACATGGAACTTTTTTCGAAAATTTTGATTTTCTTAAAAATGGCTCTAACGATTTTGATTACAATATCGTATATTAAAGATATTTACCTGACAAAGTGTATATCTTGAATTTTCTGGGAATAGCTTCTAAAGACCTGTTTATTCAGGATGAATTTTGCTTGATTTGGCATAACTAATAAACCGTAAGAGATAGACAAAAATTTACTATACAAAAAATTGTAGGCCTTGTTAAAATACACAATTTACTTCATATACATTTTTTTCGTGGAGCTTACCGTTTTCGAGGTATTCATTGTTATTAGTTTCAGTTGTGAAGTACTTATACTTTTCTCAGACGGGAGTGTCCGTTTTTCTTTTGTTCTACTCCTGGCGAAGAAAAGAAGCGATTTGTAATGACAATCGCATAACGACAGCTTTTAATACATTTGACTATCGATTTAGCCTAGTGTATTCCCTTATTTTCTTCCTACTTATAAGGAACTAAGTAATAAGAACATTGTGCTGAATACCTCGATTACAAGGTGCAGAAAGAAGAATAGTCTTATGTAAGAAGTTTGTAGAACGGCTAGAGAAAGTCATGTGAGTGGAACACATCAGATTTTTAATTTAACTGCCACTTTACGTTGGCCATTCAAGAATTAATGACAAGGTGCTACTAGCGGTAAATAATGTTAGGTATTAAATATAAAGTAATTGCTTCGATGTGCTATCTGTTAGATAAAATCTGATAATAGTACGCTTTAGGAGGTATATATGTTGAATTTAATTGCAGATTGTTATCTATAGTACCCCACAGTATCTATTTAGGTAACTAGAGGCAAGAATGTTCAAGAAAATGACGAAGCAGCATGTAGTGAATATATGTTATCATACAACTGCACTGTTCAGTACTTTTCCAATACAACTCTTAGAGCATTCGTTTGCACAATTATAATGTAGGCACTGTTTAACCTTCCACTCAAATATTCGATACCGAGGTTTCACCGGAAATACATGTTTAAGGGACCCCTCAATTAGAAAACAGTTTTAGATAAAGGTCACTGTGTGTATGTGTGCGTCTGTGACAACAGAACTCAAAAACGAAAAGTCAGGTAAATAACAAACTTAGTGTTTAGGTTCAGTATCTTCCAAAGGTCCCACACGAAAATTTTCAGGAAAATGCTCCCACCCTAACTACTCTTTATTACTTTCTCTATACGCACTATGTACATAGTGTATAGAGAAGTGTATAGAGAAGGTATTGCACTCCACCCAAAAATTCGATACCGAGATTTCACCGGAAATATATGTTTTAGAGTCCCCAATATCCAAAAAAGCATTTTCACAAAAAGGTCGTGTGTGTGTGTGTGTGTGTGTGTGTGTGTGTGTGTGTGTGTGTGTGTGTGTGTCCGTGTGTCTGTGAACACGATTACTCAAAATCGAAAAGTCGGTAAAATACCAAACTTGGTATTTAAGTTTATTATCTTCCAGGGATGCGACACGAGGATTTTGAGAAAAAAATCCCCCACTCCCAACCACCCTTTACATGGAACTTTTTTCGAAAATTTTGATTTTCTCAAAAATGGCTAACGATTTTGATTAAAGTTTCGTATATTAAACATATTTACCTGACAAATATAATGTATATCTTGAATTTTCTGGGAATAGCCTCTGAAGAGTAGTTTATTCTGGATAAATTTTACTGAATTTTGAATAACTGCTAAACCGTAAGAGATGGACAAAAACTTACTACACAAAAAATGTAGAGCACGTTAAAACACACAATTTGTGTTATATAAATTGTTTTCGTGGAGTTAGTCCTTTTTTGAGACATCCCTTATTTTTGGTTTCTGCCTTGAAAAACTTATATTGTACTCATACAGGAACTTGTCAACTCCGATCCATATAAACAAAGGAACTTCATTGACATAGCAAGCAGCTTTTGACTTATCATTTTAACCTATGGTAGTCCCTTATTTCGCTTCTACTTACAAGGAAGCAAGTAATAAGTCTATTTCTGCTATTTTTTTCTGATTAGCATAAAGTAAATAGAAGTATAAGCTTTTTAAAAATAATTTGTTGCAGGGATATAGGGAAAGTCATGTGAATGGTACACATCAGACTTTTTTTTTTTCAAAACTGGCTGTAACGATTTTGATTAAAATACCCACATTATAGATATTTTTATGACAAAATAAATATGTATTTTGAATTTTTTTTTAAATAGCCTCTGAAGATCGCTTCATTCTGTATAAATTTTGAATAACTCGTAAGGCCTAAGAGATGCACAAAGCTTACTAGAGGAAAAAATGTAAAGGTCGCTAAATCACACAGTTTATGTCCTGTACATATTTTTTTAGGGTTAAGTGTTTCTGAGATATTTCTTGTTATTGGTTTCAGTTTTACTATTTAAACTTTTCTCAAGCGAAAAGTCTAATTTCGTTTCTCTTTTGTCCCGGAAATGCAAAAGAACCGAATTTGAATTGTTTCACATAGCGACGAGCTTTTAAAGAAGTTGATTAACTCTGCCTAATCTCTTATTCTCGTTACTTAAAGAACTAACTAGTAAGGCAATTTCTGTTAATGTTTATCTCGATTACGAGGGTCAGTCAATAACTAATGCCTCGTTTTTTTCCTCTTTTTTTACTTTGTAGAAAATTAAATCTGATTACACAGCATGAAACCCACAACATTGAGAATTAAATAGTATTTTTTTTTTCAATGTAATCCCCATCCTTTTCCACAGTTTTGGTCTACTTTTTAACAAGGGCTTGTATTCCAGTGTGGTAAAATGCACGGTCTTGCTTCCGAAGCCATTAATGCACAGATGTTTTCACGGCCCCTGAATCTTCAAAGTGAATCCCTTGATGTTCCTTTAACGGGCCAAACAGATGGTAGTCTGATGGTGCTAGGTCAGGGCTAAATGGGGGATGAGGCAAGACTTTCCATCCATTTCTCTTAATCATTTCAGTGGTGTGAGGACTGGTGTATGGTTTTGCATTGTCATGCAAAAGAAGAACATCCGCCATGATTTTCGTTGGGCGAACTCGCCGAAGATGTGCTTTAAGTTTTTTGAGGGTGCTGACGTATCTGACAGAAATTGTTGTGCCTCCCTCTCCAAAAATTCAACCAGAATCACACCCTGTGCATCCCAGAACACTTCGCCATCACTTTCCCTGCCGATGGCACAGTTTTGAATTTTTTTTCTCTTCGGTGAGGTTGTGCGATGCCATTCCATTGACTGTCTTTTTGTTTGAGGTTCAAAAAAATTACAATGTTTTCCAGAAGCTCCCCTCCCTCCAAATTGAAGCACTGCAAGAGATCGGCGGCTATTGCTTTTCTTGTCTCCTTATTCTCGTCGGTTAACATTCTTGCTACCCACCGTGAACAAACTTTTGAGCACCCCAGTTGTAGAATAATCGTCATCACACTGCTTTTACTGAGAGACATAATGCAACACAATTCATTCGTTGTTACTCGGCAGTCAGTACGAATGATCTCATTCACTCACTCAATGTTGCGTGGAGTCACTGCAGTCACCGGTCTACCGCTCCGATTTTCATCAGCCAACGGTGTTTGCCCTTCTGCTTCATTACAGCAACGGACCCATCTACTAACAGTGCTGACATCCATTGTTGCATCACCATAGAGATTTTTCATTCTTTCATGATTGCGAATGGGCATTTCACATTCCGCGTGCAAGAATTCAATAATGGAACTCTACGTACATCGATGTGCTTTTGCAAAAGACAGCAGTGCTGCCACCTGTTGACTTAGTAAGTTGCTACTGCAGTGGATTAGAGAAGAAGATTAAAGGAATTGCGCCAAATTCAAATTGTTCACATCGCTAACTTAGTAAAGGAGAAAAAAAAAATAGGAGGCATTAGTTATTGACTTTTCCTCGTAGCATGAAGTAAGTAGAAGAATAAGCTTTTGTAAGATGTTTGTTACGCTTTGATGAGAAGGTCATGTGAATTAACATTTCACAGTTTTATTAGTTATTTTAAAAGACTGATAAAGCTTACTCATGTAGCGTAGCAAAGTGTTTCGAGACTGTTTAAACGAAAGAAACAAACATTGCAATTTGTGCTAAATTTGAGGCGAGTGGCAAGATACATTTTTGAATCATACATGGTGTTCAGTCTATGACTGCAGGATTGCAGTTAACATGAAAACGTCCCATCAAGAAGTTTTAAAGAAGCCAAATGTTCACTACCTTTGTATTTGTTTATACATTATAATTAATATTAATATTCCTCGCTCTCAAACAAAATCGAGAGACTTCCTTAAATAGCTATTCTTTTGACTTAAGTATCATGTAACTTTCAGCTTTAAGGGAGGACCTAGGTGCTATTAGTTTGAGCCGCACGACCGCTGCACACAGCACAGCAAACGAATCATATATATAATCAATACATATCCTCGAGATACTTCCTAATGTCGCAAGCAAGAAACACAGTATCTGAGAAAAAGAGAAGAATACCGGGCAAAAGGATTGTTACAGTGAACAACCAATCGGGTTATCCCCTTATCTGAGTAAATGAATGTCGAACAACTTTAAGCTTCATGGACCCCGAGATCATTTCACCAATTTAATTCATCGTCTGATATGACAAGTCAGGTTAAGGGACATAAAAAAGAAAAAATGTGATCCATTCACATGACTTTCTCTACATTTCTGCAACAAATTATTCTTAAAAAGTTTATACTTCTAATTATTTATGCTAATCGAGGAAAAATTAGCAGGAATAGTCTTATTACTTATTTCCTTGGAAGTAGAAGCGAAATAAGGGAGTACCTTAGGTTAAAGTGATAGTCAAAAGTTGGTTGCTATGTGCCAGGAGTTGACAAATTCCTGTGTGAGAAAAGCCTAAGTTTTTAAAGATGAAACCAGAAATAAAGAATATCTAAAAAATGATCGACTCCACGGCAAAAAATTGTATAATATAAATTGTGTTTAAACGTGCTCTGCATTTTTTGTGTGGTAAGTTTTTGTCCATCTGTTAAGGTTTAGTAGTTATGTAAAATTCCGTAAAATTCATCGAGAATAAAGTAGTCTTCAGAGGCTATTCCCAGAAAATTCAACATAATACATTTTATTTGCCATGCAAATATCTTTAAAAATCGACATTTTAATCAAAATCGTTAGAGCCATTTTAGAGAAAATAAAAAAAATCGAAAAAAGTTCCATGTAAAGGGTAGTTTGGAGTGGGGGGATTTTCTTCTACATCTTCGTGTCGCATCCTTGGAAGACACCAAATCTAAATACAAGTTTGGTTTTTAATGGACTTTTCATTTTTGAGTTATGCTGCCCCCCCCATACACACACGGACATTTTTCTAAAAATGCTCTAAACATATTTCTTGTGAAATCACGGTATCGAATTTTTGAGTGCAATGCAACACCTTCTCTATACACTATGTACATAGGAGAAAGTAAAAAAGAATACCACATGCCAGGATGTGTGATAGATAGCGTGTGATGTTTTGTAGAGAAAGGTAAACACTGGCAAAATTTAGTACTTGAAGGAACTGACTAATAAACTAATGCACATTATGTGCTCTTCTTTATTCAATATTCTCGAAGAATCGCATTTCGAAAAGATGGAATTGTGGAAAATTAATTAGAAAGAATTCACATCCAGGATAATATTGCATAAGTAGAGTTATCAGTGGTAATGACAATGTGGATAAGATAATGCACATTATCCTCTCTTCTGGAAGAATTGGAAGCAGACGATTAACATTGTTTTTATGTTAAATACCTGTGTATACTGGTGCAGTGAGTGCTTGAGCGGTGACATCTTGTGTTTGACACTGACTGGCGCGCTCCCCACCAACATGCATGCAGTCAACTAACAGTTGAACTAACTTATCTGGTAACAACTCGCTTCCTAGCTTTCATTAGGATTTTCACATGTGCAGATGTGTTATACAGCAGCAGAACAACTCCGGTCTTGACCGAAGTTGGCACAGTCCGGAAATCGGCAAGAACAGATGTCTGTGGTCCAGCTTGCAGCTCAAGGGATGCTGCAATTCATGGCGGCCACTGACCCGCAGGTTCTTGCAGCAGCACGTACAGGTACTTCCAGCGGTAGGAGGAGAAAGAGGAGGGGGCACTGCAGTCTACCTTGAAAACTTCTTACCCTAAACAGACCATTTTCCGTTTCTCACGACATGCAGTCAGCGACTGCACGTGGAGTTTCAGCTTCGTTATCGTAAAAATCTGATGTGTTCCATTCACATGACTTTCTCTACATCTCTGTAACAAATTATTGTTAAAAAGATCATGCTTCTATTTACTTCATGCTAATCTACTTTCTTCCTTGTAAGTACAAGCAAAATAAGGCAGTACCATATGTTAAAGTGATAATCAAAAACTGGTTGCTATGTGACTGAAGTTCCTTTGTTTGTATGGACAGGAGTTGACAAATTCCTGAATGAGAAAAGTAGGTTTTTTAAAGCTGAAACCAAAAACAAGGAATATCTAAAAACGATTAACTCCACGAATATATATAACATAAAGTGTGTGTTTTAATGTGCTCTATATTTTTGTAAGTTTTTCTCCATCTCATACGGTTTAGCAGTTATGCAATATTCCGTAAAATTCATCCAGAATAAAGTAGTCTTCAAAGGCTATTCCCACAAATTTCAAGATATACATTTTAATTGTCATGTAAATATCTTTAATATGCGCTATTTTAATCAAAATATTTAGAGCCATTTTTGAGAACATCAAAATATTCAAAACTTTTTCCATGTAAAAGGTAGTTTGGGGTGAGGGGATTTTCTTGAAAATCTTCGTGTCCCATCGTTGAAAGATACCAACCTTAAATACCAAGTTTGGTATCGAACGGTCTTTTCGTTTTTGAGCTATGCTGTCCACAGACACACAACACACGGACCTTTTTCCAATTTTTTTTTTTATTCAGAGGGACCCAAAACATGTATTTCCGATGAAATCTCAGTATGAAATTTTTGGGTGCAATACAATACCTTCTCTATACACTATGTACATAGTACACATACAGAAAGTAAAAAAAAAAACAAACAAAGATATTCTACCCATAACACAATCATTATAGCCCTATATTATTGTGGAAATGGGTCTTCGTGGGTCTTGGAGTCATGGGCTCCGTATGTAACAGACACACATTATTATTGTTATTATTATTATTATTATTATTATTATTATTATTAGTGAATCATAATCATCACGCTGGAACAGAAGTTATTGGAATTGCCAAGGAATCCAAATTTCACAGGCATGTGACCTAAGTGCATTCATAGTAAAAATAGTATGTATAATTATATTATGTATTACTTTATACGCAAACATACTTTGCAGACAATGCATGTACATTGAACATAACGTATTATACGGGTATCCAAAAACTCGTTTCCAACGTTTCAGGATTGACAAAGGTAGAAAAGCATTCTATTTGTGGCATACTACTGTGTCAAGAAAATTCCGGGAATTTGCCAATAAAACACAAAAAATGAATTATTCATCCAATTTTATTTTATCGCCTTCAAAGTAGGCCCCTTCTGAAATTATACATTTATGCCAATGAGTAATCCAAACATCAAAACATTTTTTGTATGCACTTTAAGGAATCGATGTCAATTGCCGCCGCGAATTTTCCTTTATGTCTTCTATCGACTGAAAACGGGTGCATCGAAGTGGTAACTTGAGTTTTGGAAAAAGAAAGAAATCAACAGGAGCCAGATCAGGTGAATACGGTGGCTGTTCGTTGAAATTTGTTGATTTTTTGGCCAGAAATTCGTTCACAATAAGAGCCTTGTGAGCTGGTGCGTTATCGTGGTGCAGAATCCATGAGCTGTCGTTCTACAAATCTGGCCTTTTTCTCCGTATTTGTTCTCTCAAACGCCGCATAACGCTCAGATAACAGTCTTTATTTACCATCTGACCTGGCAAGAACTCTTGAGTGCACGACACCGCGATAATCGAAAAAAAACTGTCAACATGACCTTCAGTTTTGATCGAGTTTGACGTGTCCTTTTAGGTTTCGGTTCAGTTGGAAGGCGCCATTCGGAAGCTTGTTGACTGGTTTGAGTGTCAAACTCGTAAACCCACGTCTCATCACCAGTTACAATGTGTTTCATGAATGTGGGGTCGGAACTGGCTCGTTCTAGCATGTCTTCAGCAATCCTTACGCGATTGAGTTTTTGTCTTTCGGAACTAACCGAGCTGCAACGCGTGTCATGCCCAAACAATCGTTTAAAATGGTACGAATCGATTCGTGAGACACAGAAAGTTCAGCGGCAATCTCTCTCAGACCTAAATGACGATTTTCAGACACCATTTTCTTCACTTTAGCGATGTTCAGTTCAGTTGAAACCGTTGATGGCCGACCAGAGCGAGGCAAATCTTCCACCACATTTCGACCACTTTTGAATGCACTGTACCACTCATATGCACGTGTTTTTGATAAAGTCGATTCACCGTAAGCCCTCTGTAACATTTTCAGCGATTCGGCACACGAAATACCATTTGCAATGCAAACTTTGAGACAGATTCTTTGTTCAATATTTGTAACCATCGTAAAATCGTAAATCACCTTTGAGATGAACTAACAAAGTGGCGTACTATAAACAAACTAGATGACGATCAAACTCGCGTGGGTATAGAGGAAAGTTGTACCAACTTAGCGACAACAATAATTTCGTATCCCCTTTTAAACAGGATTTTTAAATGATCGATTCCCGGTACTTTCTTGACAGAATGTACGTTATTCTCAGTTATTTTGTTGAATTGCTTGATGCTACAAAAGTGAATTTATAATATTTCAGGGGTAAAAACCAACAACTGTTTTATAGAATCTGTCGAAACTTCGATGCTGTTTGGGAAAGTTATTCTAACTGGAAAGTTTAAATTACGTACTTTCTATTTACCTGGGTGTATAATTGAATCCTGCTTATTACTGACTCAGCGATACACTGCAAAGTGTCAGAAGTTTGTCGAATAGACGCTTTAGATATACTTGGAATTCTATAATGTATCAATCAGTATACAAGAATCGATTGAACACTCAGCTAAAAAGAGAACAGTTAAAACAGCAAAATTCCTGAACATCTCTTCGCAGTTGCATGCGTGACAGAAGTCCCACCACAACTAGCAATGCCAAATACCTAAGTCAACATGTTTGGTTTAACTCATCTTTTACACATGAAACGTTGTAAACTAAGTTTTTTTTTTTAACATCAGCCATCTTTACAAAAATCTGATGCACTCTATTCACACGAATTTCTCTACTTATTCTGCAGTAAACTATTCTTATAAAAGCTTACTCTTCTATTTACTTCATGGTAATAAGCTGAGCTAGGAAGTTCGCGGAGTAAGAGCGGCCAGGTTTGGCAATATCATGCGGCGCTGCTTGCGCGAGCAAAGGTCAACATAGAGTGCAACCCATTACTGCAAAACAGCTATTGCTGCATGACACAGAACCACGTCGGTAGGAAGGAAGGCGTTCGAATATCTTTGATCTACTCAATGTGAGCAAAATTAATTTTTTTTTACAACCATGGTAAGCTTTCTAGCAGTACTTATTTAGAAACCGATGGCAGTTCTAGTATACAAGCTGTCAAACGTCTAATAACAGAACAGCTTCAAGAAATATTGATTACAAATTTGTTAAAAAAGTTACCCACAACTGTTATAGTCCAGAGATATGGAGATGAACTGAATCTGAGCGGCATGTAGAACTGTCAAGACGGATTTATTAATCCTCGAGTACCCTACCTGAAACAAAGAAGAAAATGAAAAGGGTAATTGAGGGAACGCAGGGTTCAGTGTGGTGTATCGCATACAAGCTGCACTTTTAGATCCCAACAAATGCTATTTGCTTGGTGATGCTGATATGGAACTGATAAAATATTTCAAATATGCCCTGAAGTGGAACGAACTTTCTCCCATTATAAATGTTATTTGTCGGTACATAGAATGAGTTTTTATTTGAAGTACATTATTGTTTTCAGTAATACAGCTGCAGTTGAGCAAAGGTTTAGTTTAATTCCTGCTTTGCTTTTTACCTAGTAAGATATTTAAGAAATTAATTTTATTTGGATAGTAAATATTAGAATCCGTGTTATAATTGCTTGGGTGTTTTCATAATGTACATATGTAAAGAAGGAAATCAGTAAGTCATCCTGTATATATATATATATGCAACAATTGTATATTGTACATAATTATCTAAGTAGGTATGCATTTAAGAATGTTTCGTAAGCCATTTTTTGTGCTCTGGAAACAACCGTTTACTTGACAACAGGTTTGTTAATCTCTCCGTCGCACTTTTTTTTTTTTTTGTACTTTAACGTTCTTTAACCTGGTTGGTCATATCGGACGTTGAATGAATGAAATTGATGAAATGATGCTCAGATGATCTCGGGGTCCATGGAGCTTAAAGTTACTATACATTCGTCTTCTCAGGATAAGCGAAAACCCACAAAAAAAAACCTTAACCGGGTAACTCACCCTAAGTAAACTCACGACCTTATGAAAGTGAGGCAGACACGCTACCACCACACTACCCAGGCGGGACGTACGTTCTTATCTATTCTATTTGTTTTGATGCGGCGACATGGTCGGTCGCAACCTATATGACGGAACGGCGAACGGTACGAACTTCCTAGCTCTGGATGAGTCACACATTAGGAAAAGTAATCTTATTATATAGTTCCATGTAAAAAGGAGCTGAGCCAATACTCTAGGTTACTGCGGTATACATAGTCACTATGTAATAATCTAGAAATCCTGTCTTTTTTACATGGCCAGGAGTAAACAAAAGAAAATAATCTGATTTTGGTGTAAAAAGGTTATTCTTCTATTTCATGCTAATCGAGATAAAATCAGTAGAAAAGCTCTTATTATTTGTTTCCTTGTAAGTGGAATAGAACGAGGGGAGTACCATAGGGTAAAACGATAGTCAAATATTTTAAAAACTGGTTCTCATGCGATGGAAGTCTGCTTCTTTGCATGATGAGGAACTTACAACTTCCCGTATGAGGAAAGTTATCTGAAACGAATAACGAGGATTATCTTGGAAATGATTAACTCCACGAAAAAAAGTAAATGGCACAAATGACAATGTTTTAACGAGATGTAACGCTATTGCATAGTAAATCCTTGTCTATCTGTTACGGTTTACCAGTTATGCAAAATTCAGAAAAAAAGTCATCCATAATTAAGTGCTCTTCAGTAGCCAATCCAGAAAAGTCAAAATATACGCTTTATTTGTTATGTGAATATCTTTAATATAGGGTATTTTAATAAAAATCGTAAGCCATTTTTGAGAAAACCAAATTTTCGAAATGTTTTTCATGTAAAGGGTAGTTTAGAGTAGGGGGCGATCTTCTTCAAAATTTTGTGTCGCATCCTTGAAAGATACTAAATTTAAATACCAAGCTTGGTATTTTATCGACTTTTCGTTTTTGAGTTATCCTTTCACAGGCACAAGACCTTTTTTAATTTTTTTTAAATGCAGGGGCCCCCAAGACGTGTATTTTCCGTGAAATTTTGGTATCGGCTTTTTGGGTGGAATGCAATACCTTTTCTATGTACCAAAGAAGGTAAAAAAAAATAACGACTTCCCGCTAAAGTTCAAGTCTTGGAACATTTATACCAATAACCACGAATATCTGGGAAATGGTTAACTCCACAAAACATGGTAATTTAATCAATATTACAATAGCCACTTCTGAGAAAACCGTTCCATGTAAAATGTAGTTTGAGAGGGTCCTGAACTGAAATATCAATTTTGGCATTTGACGGACTTTTCATTTTACTTTCTCTAGCACGTATATACCATGTACATAGACAGAAAAGTTATTGTATTCGATACATATATTTCGCCGAAAATACATGTTTTGAGACTCCCTGAATAAAAAACAAGTAGAAAAATGTCCGCGCGCTCGCGTGTGTCTGGGCAGCATAGCTCAAAAACCAAAAGCTGGTTAAATACCAAATTTGGTATTTAAGTTTAGTATCTTCCAGGGATGCGACACGAAGATTTTGAGAAAAATGCCCCCACCCCAAACTACCCTTTACATGGAACTTTTTTCGAACATTTTGATTTTCTAAAAAATGGCTCTAACAATTTTGATTAAAATATCGTATATTAAAGTTATTTACCTGACAAATAAAATGTATATTTTGAATTTTCTGGGAATAGCCTCTGAAGACTACTTTATTCTGGGTGAATTTTTCATAACTGCTAAACCGTAAGAGATGGACAAAAACTTAACTTACAAAAAATGTAGAGCACGTTAAAACACATAATTTATGTTATATACATTTTTTTCGTGGAGTTCATCGTTTTTGAGATATTCCTTTTTCTTGGTTTCAGCTTTGAAAAACATACTTTTCTCATACAGGAATTTTTCAACTCCTGTCCATACAAACAAAGGAACATCAGTCACATAGCAACCAGCTTTTGGCTTTCACTTTAACCTATGGTACTCCCTTATTTCGCTCCTACTTACAATACAGCAAAAAATAAGACTATTTCTGCTAATTTTTCTCGATTTGCATGAAATAAATAAAAGATAAGCTTATTAACAACAATAACTTACAGAGATATAGAGAAAGTCATGTGAATGGAACACATCAGATTTTTTTTTTTACTTTCTCTAGCCCTATATGTACAATGTACATAGGGATAGAGAAAAATTGTATTCCACCCAAAAATTCGATACCGAAATTCCACCGGAAGTACAGGTTTTAGGACCATCTGTATCCAAAAAAAGCATTTTCAGAAAAAGGCCCGTGTGTCTGTGAACACGATAATTCAAAAACGAAAAGTAGCTAAAATACCAAACTTGGTATTTAAGTTTAGAATCTTCCAGGGATGCTACACAAAGATTTTGAGAAAACTCCCCCCACCCCAAACTACCCTTTACATGGAACTTTTTTCGAAAATTTTGATTTTCTTAAAAATGGCTCTAACGATTTTGATTAAAATATCACATATAAAAGATATTTACCTAAGAAATAAAATTTATATCTTGAATTTTCTGGGAATAGCTTCTGAAGACCTGTTTATTCTGGATGAATTTTGCTTAATTTCCCATAACTAGTAAATCGTAAGAGATAAACAAAAATTTACTATACAAAAATTTTAGGTCTTGTTAAAATACACAAGTTATGTCATATACATTTTTCTCGTGGAGCTTACTGTTTTCAAGATATTCATTGTTATTAGTTTCAGTTGTGAAGTACTTATACTTTTCCTAGACGGGAGTGTCCGTTTTTCTTTTGTTCTACTCCTGGCCAAGAAAAAAACCGATTTGTGATGACAATCGCATAACAACAGCTTGTAAAACATTTGACTATTGGTTTAGCCTAGTGTATTCCCTTATTTTCATCCTACTTATACGGAACTAAGTAATAAGAACATTGTGTTAATGAGTACCGCGATGAGCAAGGTGCAGAAAGAAGAAGAATCTTATGTATGAAGTTTGTAGAACAGCTAGAGAAAGTCATGTGAGTGTAACACATCATTTTTTTTAGTTGAATCAGTGGATCAACACAAGTACTTACAGAAAATCTGTCAGTAGATGCACTTAATTGAATAAGATTAGATTAAATGCCATTCTCGTATGTGAGCCTATTAAAACGTGCGAAGTTTAGCACTGTACCTTAAAATATGTTTTAAATACAGACGCAAGGCACAAAGTTTGCCAGTTTACCTAAAAGACAACGAGTATGCGTGCATTTGCAATTTTGTTTATTCCACGGCCTTCAAACAAATACATTACCTACCATGCGTGTCAAATTTTTAGGAAGATTGCAATAACTCCTCTCATAGGCAAAAAATCTGATGTATACCATTCACATGACTTTCTCTATATCCCTGCAACAAATTATTCTTAAAAAACTGATATTTCTATTAACTTCATGCTAATCAGTAAAACATTAGTAGAAATAGCCATATTACTTGCTTCCTTGTAAGTAGAGGTGAAATAAGGGAGTACCATAGGTTAAAGTGATAATCAAAAGCTGGTTGCTATGTCACTGAAGTTCCTTTGTTTGTATGGACAGCAGTTGACAAATTCCTGTATGACAAATGTATAAGTTTTTCATAGCAGAAACCAAAAAAAAAGTAATAAGGAATGTCACTAAAACGACGAACTCCACGAAAAAAATGTATATAACATATATTGTGTGTTTTGAAGTGCTCTACATGTTTTGTGTTGTAAGCTTTTGTCTATCTCTTACGGTTTAGCAGTTATTCAAAATTTAGTAAAATTCATCCAGAATAAACTACTTTTTAGAGGCTATTCCCAGAAAATTAGAGATATACATTTTATTTGTCAGGTAAATATTTTTAATATACGAAATTTTAATCAAAATCATTATAGCCATTTTTGAGAAAATCAAAATTTTCGAAAAAAGTTCCATGTAAAGGGTAGTTGGGGGTGGGGGGATTTTTCTCAAAATCTTCGTGTCGCATCCCTGGAAGATACTAAACTTAAATACCAAGTTTGGTATTTTACCTACTTTTCGTTTTTGAGTTATCGTGTTCACAGACACACACACACACACACACACACACGGACCTTTTTCCGAAAATGCTTTTTTTTTAGATAAAGGGGACCCTAAAACATATTTCCGGTGAAATCTCGGTAGAATTTTTTGGTGGAGTGCAATACATTCTCTATACACTACGTACATAGTGCCTATAGAGAAAGTAAAAATGGAGTGTGTTAAGTGAACCATAATTAGAGGTGTGATTTTTCGCAAATTCTATATAATGCGAAATATTCATAAAGATCTTGTATTTCACGACCTCTAAATCACGCTTTAATGTGTTTTGAAAATACGATAAAATGCGAAAATTATACTAATTATACTTAAATGCGAAATCGATTTTCTTTATTTTCCTCCAGAAATTGCATCTGATGAGTTTGTTGGAATGTTTATGGTTCTGACACACTTGTCCACGTACTGATCTGGAATGCGGAACTAATTCCCACATCTGTTTGTAAAATATATATTATAAATCTGAACCTGGCATACACAAATAAATCAATTTCAGAGTTATCAAATTTAAATAACAATGATATTTTCTTGTTTAGTTCTGGTGCATAAATTTGTATACAAAAAATCTGATGTGTTACACTCACATGACTTTCTCTAGCTGTTCTACAAACTTCATACATAAGATTCTTCTTCTTTCTGCACCTTGCTAATCGTGGTACTCATTAGCACAACGTTCTTATTATTTAGTTCACTATAAGTAGGAAGAAAATAAGGGAATACACTAAGCTAAACAAATAGTCAAATGTTTTAAAAGCTGTCGTTATGCGATTGTCATTACAAATTCGCTTTTCTTGGAGAGCAGTAGAACAAAAGGAAAACGGACACTCCCGTCTGAGAAAAGTACAAGTACTTCACAACTGAAACTAATAACAATGAATACCTCGAAAACGGTAAGCTCCACGAGAAAAATGTGTATAACATAACTTGTGTATTTTAACAAGATCTAAATGTTTTGTATAGTAGGTTTTTGTTTATCTCTTACGGTTTACTAGTTATGGCAAATTAAGAAAAAATCATTCAGAATAAACAGGTCTTCAGAAGCTATTCCCAGAAAATTCAAAATATACATTTTATTTGATAGGTAAATAGCTTTAATATATGATATTTTAATCAAAATCGTTACAGCCATTTTTAAGAAAATCAAAATTTTCGAAAAAAGTTCCATGTAAAGGGTAGTTTGGTGTGGGGGAATTTTTCTCAAAATCTTCGTGCCGGTAGATACTAAACTTAAATACCAAGTTTGGTATTTTAGCTACTTTTCGATTTTGAGGTATCGTGTTCACAGACACCGGACACACACACACACACACACACACACACACACACACACACACGGACCTTTTTCTCAAAATGCTTTTTTTGGATACAGCGGGTCCTAAAACGTGTATTTCCGGTGAAATCTCGGTATCGAATTTTTGGGTGGAATACAATACCTTCTCTATCCCTATGTACATTGTACATATGGGGCTAGAGAAAGTGAAAATGAGAATAAAAAAATCATGTCCTCAAATGTGGACACTGGCTTCTGTATACATTGTTGACACATGATGCTTACTGCTTATGGCAACAATGTGCTATTATTTTGTCATTGTAGCGAGTATAATGTCATTGTTATTGTTGAGAGTTCAGTTCCCGTTTACTGTGTTATTAATGTCACATTAAAGCTTTTCCATTAGACAATATCTCTTTATCAGAATCAATTCAAGAAGCGTGTTTTTCTTCAAAATGCTATAAAATGCTAAAATGAAATGTGTTAATACTATAAAATGCTAAATGCACAAATCAAAATACTACATTTCTGATTTCAAAATGCTAACCGTAATCAATTCTCCTTGCATTAACTCTGTACATCATCTGGCTCTGAAGGCAGTAGAATGCTAATGAGCTATTTCCTTGCCAAGCTGCTTTCCCCAACAGCTTTTCACTTTTTATCCAAACACAGGATAATTGTTGTGAGTCCGTCATGGATCATTGCGCTTCACGTGGTTCTGGTCATTTCAAAGGGCATTGCCCATTATCCTGCGCGATGATGTTCCGTTGGAGTGCTTAGAGTAATCTTATCCGCCATCACTAGATGTTTACTTTCTCTACACGTACTATGTACATAGTGAATAGAGAAGGTATTGTATTGCACCCAAAAATTCCATATCGAGATTTCACCGGAAATACATGTTTTAGGACTCCCTAAATAAATAAAAATGTATTTTTAGAAAAATGTCCGTGTGAGTGTGTGTGTGCGCGCCCGTGTGTGTCTGTGGGCAGCATAGCTAAAAAACGAAGGTTTGATATCTGCGACACGAAGATTTTCAAGAAAATTCCCACACCACCAACTACCCTTTACATGGAACTTTTTTCGAGAATTTTGATTTTCTCAAAAATGATCTAACGATTTTGATTAAAATATTGTGTATTCAAGATTTTTAACTGACAAATAAAATGTATATCTTGAATTTTCTGGGAGTAGGCCATGAAGACTACTTTATTCTGGATGAATTTTACGCAATTTTGCATAACAGCTAAACCGTAAGAGATGGACAAAAGCTTAGCACACAAAACATATAGAGCACGTTAAAATACACAATTTATGCTATTTAGATTTTCTTCGAGGATCGTTTTTTAGATATTCCTTGTTTTTGGTTTTAGCTTTAAAAAACATATACTTTCCCATACAAGAATTTGTCAACCCGTGTCCATACAAAGGAACTTGTCACATAACAACCAGCTTTTGACTATCACTTTAACCTATGGTACTCCCTTATTTCGCTTCTGCTTACAGGGAAGCAAGTAATAAGACTATTTCTGATAATTTTTTCTCGATTAGCATGAAGTAAATAGAAGCATCAGCTTTTTAACAATAATTTGTTACAGAGATGTAGAGAAAGTTATGTGAATGGAATACATCAGATGTTTGGTAAAAGGTCCACGCGCGGTTTTTGTGTGTGTGTGTGTGTGTGTGTGTGTGGATAGCATAGCTCAAAAACGAAAAGACCGTTAAGTATCAAATTTGGTATTTAAGTTTGGTATCCTCCAAGGATGGGACACGAAGATTTTCAAGAAAATCCCCCCCCCCATCCCAAACTACTCTTTACATGGAAAACTTTTGAAAATTTAGATTTTCTTATAAATGGCTACAGTTTTGACTAAAATCTCTTATATTTAGGATATTTACATGGCAAATAAAATGTATTTCTTGAATTTACAGGTTAGCCTCTGAAGACGACTTCATAGATGAATTGTACGGAATTTTGTATAACTGACAAACCTAAGAGACAGACTTAAAGAGAAAAACTTACTTAACAGAAAATGTAGAGCTCTTTAAAACACATAATTTATGTTATATGCATTTTTTCGTGGAGTGGATCGTGTTTTTAGATATTCCTTTAAAAATGACTTTTCTCATACGGGAACTTTTGAACTTCTGCCCACGCAAAGAAACGGCTTTCAGTTCCATAGCAACTACATTTTAAAACATTTGAATGTCGATTTAGTCTAGTGTATTCACTTATTTTCCTTCTATTTGCATGGAAGCAAGTATTAAGACGGCGAGGGTTCGATCCCAAGCGACCGCATGTGAGATTTATGGTGGACAAAGCGGCACTGGGGCGGGTTTTCTCCGGGTTCTCCGGTTTCCCCCGCCATCGCATTCCACCGGTGATCGATCTTCATTTCATGTATCATCAGTTGCATAAGTAGTTAAAGCGGGCGTTAAATACTACAAAAAAAAATATGGCCGTTTTTGCTAATACTCTCGATTAGCAATAAGTAGACAAAAGAATAAGCTCATTAATAATCATTTGTTACAGAGATTTAGAGAAAGTCATGTGAAGGGAACACATCAGATTTTTAATCCCGATTATGCAAAACGAACGGGAGTTTAGTTGCATAAAAGTCACTTTTAGCCTAGTCTATTCCCCTTATTTTTCTTCATTTCAGGTAATGTTTTTCTCGATTGGCATGAAGCAATGAGAAAAATACGCTTTTGTAGCAATAGTTTGTTGCAGAATAGGTAGAGAAAGCAATGTGAATGGAACACATATGACTGTTTTGTTCTTAAGCTCAATAACGATATATCAAACTTTTACAAATTATCTGTAGCACTCGTTGCTTTAGTGTTAACTTTTGAGTGATATAGATGCACCAACGAGGTGCAGATCAAGTCTGAAAATAATTTAATTTGCGTGTCTTTCGACTATTTATTCTCCAGCGGGAGCACTTTTGCTTCCTTTAAGCCAACTCATACGATTGTATAAATAAAACTTCTTCAGCTTGGAAGTTCTTCAAGTGTGACATACATCTAGCACATCCTTATGATGATAGCATGTTGAGGAAATGACAACATAGTCGTGATAATGCTGAAAACATGACTTCCTCCACGCTGTGGTTTTCCGTTTTCCTTCTTAGTTTCGATTTGAAGGACACTCATTCAATGGCATAAAGCATGATATGAAATATAAACTATAAAACTCAGCGTATTACAATTTTATTACACAATAAATATGCAGTTAAAATAAAAACCTAACAAGCTATACTGTATAATAAAGAGTGAACTTTTACGTACGTGTCAAGTGCAATCTTAGGCCAACCAACCAATTGTAAATTATTTCCCTATTAAAATGTGAGCCAACTTAAGCTACATTCACAATGAGATACTAGCTCAGACGTAAGCGCAAGAGTTTGGACTCGTGTTATTTAATGTAAACATTCACATAGAAACACGCAAGAGTTTGCAAACTTTCTCTACATGTACTATGTACAGTATATAGAGTAAGCCTTAAGCATTCCACCCAAAAATTCGATACCGAGATTTCACCGGAGATACACGTTTTAGGGTCCCCTGTATAAAAATATTTTCAGAAAAAGGTCCGGATGTGTGTCGGTGTGTCCATGTGTCTTTGAGCACGATAACTCAAAAACTAAAAGTCGGTGAAATACGAACTTGGTATTTAAGTTTAGTAGCTTCCAGGGATGCGACTCCAAACTACCCTTTACATAGAAAAAAATTCGAAAATTTTGATTTTCTCAATAATGGCTCTAACGATTATGATTAAAATACCGTTATTAAAGATTTTTATATGGCAAATAAAATGTATATCTTGAATTTTCAGGGAATAGCGTCCAAAGGCCTCTTTATTCTGAACGAATTTTGCGTAACCGGTAAACCGTAAGAGATGGACAAAAACTTCACAAAAAATGTAGATCACGTTAAAACACACAATTTATGTCTTATACGCTTTTTTCGTTTAATTGACCATTTCTGAGATATTCCTTGTTATTTGTTTCAGATATAAAATACTTAAAACTTGTCTCACATGGAAAGTTGTAAACCCCCTGGCCCTGCATACAAATGGATTTCATTCACATGGCAGCCGACTTTTAAAATATTTGACTATCGTTCCCTTCTACTTACAAGGAAGCAAGTAATTAAGACAATTTCTGCTAATGTTTATCTCGATTATCATAAAGTAGATAGAAGAATATGTTGTTTGTATATACAATAATTTGTTACAGCGCTGTAGAGAAAGTCATGTGAATGGGACACATCAGAACTTCTTAGTAAAGTTGATCGTTTTCGAGACATTCCTTGTTATTGATTTCAGTTTTAACGGGAACTTGTCAACTCCTGGCCACGCAAAGAAACGGCTTTCAATCCCATAGCAACCACATTTTAAAACATTTGAGTGCAGGTTTAGCCTAGTGTATTCCATTATTTCCCTCATACTAATAGAGGAACTAAGTTATAAGACCGTTTTGGCACGAAGTAGATAGAAGAATAAGCTTATTAACAATAATTTGTTGCGGAGATGTATAGAAAGTCATGTGAATGGAGCACATCAATTGTTTTTCCCCATAAATTTAGACACACAAAACGCTAAACTGTATTAAGATAAGCTGTTTGTGCATGTTAAAATTATATTTATGTCTGCTTTGACTTATTAAAATAATTCTTTAAAGACGACCAAACACTCTATATTTTAAATCCTCTAACTTAATGATGCCTATGTGATCAATGGGACTCTACGTAAAACACAAGCTTTAAGACACTACGATGCACAATAGGCTACTTTGTAGCTTTCCAAACCTACTCCATATGCTTATATTTAGCTCCTACCATCACCGTTGGCGAAAATGTCTGTATTTCCAGACTTATTAAATATGCAGTGACATGACATTACCTTACATCAACTGCAGTACAACCAGTCATTCAGAGACAGCAGGGGGGGGGGGATCGAGATAGGGAGGGAGGGAGACCCACTGGGAATACAAATATCATTTGTCATACATACACACATAGATCATTTTGCAAAAAATCCTCTTTACTTTCTCTACATGCACTATGTAAATAGTGTACAGAGAAGATATTGTATTGCACCCAAAAATTCGATACCGAGATTTCACCGGAAATACATGTTTTGGGTCCCCTTGAGTCCAAAAAAGCATTTTTAGAAAAAGCTCCGTGTGTGCATGAGTGTGAGTGTCTGTGGACAGCATAGCTCAAAAACGAAAAGTCCATTAAATACCAAACTTGGCATTTAAGTTTAGTATCTTCTAAGAATGCGACACGAAGCTTTCAAGAAAATACCCCCTACCCCAATTACCCTTTACATGGAAAAATTTTCGAAAATTTTCATTTGCTCAAAAATGACTAATGATTTTGATTAAAAGGTTATACTTTAAAGATATTTACCTGACAAATAAAATATATATCTTGAATTTTCTGCGAATGGCCTCTGAAGACTATTTTATAGGGGATGAATTTTACGGAATTTTGCACAACTGCTAAGCCGCAAGAGATAGACAAACACTTACCACTCAAAAATGTAGAACACGTTAAAACACACAATTTTTGTTATATTCATTTTTATCGTGTAGTTGATCGTTTTTTAGATATTCCTTGTTTTAGGTTTCAGCTCTGAAAAACTTGTACTTTTCTCATACGGGAACTTATCAACTCCTATCCATAGAAACAAAGGAACTTCAGTCACATAGCAACCAGCCTTTGCCTATCACTTTAACCTATGGTACTCCCTTATTTCCCTTCTCTTACATAGAAGTAAAGTAATAAGACTATTTCTGCTAATTTTTTCTCGATTTGTACGAAGCAAATAGAATCAGTGAAATCTCGGAATTGAAATTTTAGGTGGAATACAATATTTCCCCTTCATAGTAAAAAGTAAACCGGAATAAGGGTTGTAAAAATGATATTACACTTAAGTGTTATAATCTTAAATTTTTAGTATGCGTGCCTAGTGTTAAAATATTTACGTTTAGTGTCCGCTGTCAAAGTAAGTAGATAGGTGTATGTGCACTGTGTAGAGAACTGCGGTATTTTGCCCCAGCTGGCTTCGAACCACGTCAGTCACGTAGTCAGTGTTGAACAACTAAGTAGGTCACCTCTATATGGCGCTGCAGTGTTATCTAGGCCTAGGAGGAACAAAAGAAAATCTGATGTGTTCCAATCACATGGGTTTCTCTACATCCCTGTAACAAATTATTGTTAAAAAGCTTATGCTTCTATTTATTTCATGCTAATTCGAGAATAAATTAGCAGAAGTAGTCTTATTACTTGCTTCCTTGCAAGTAGAAGCGAGCGAAATAAGAGTATCATAGGTTCAAGTTATAGTCAAAAGCTTTGTATGTATGGACAGGAGTTGAGAAAAAGTATAAGTATTTTAAAGCAGAAAACAATAACAATGAATATCTCAAAATTGAACAACTCTACGAAACAAATGCATGTAATATAAATTGTGTGTTTTAACGGGATCTGCATTTTCTATTAAGTAAGTTTTTGTCTCTCCCTTATGGTTTACCAGTTATGCAAAATTTCGCAAAATTAATCCAGAATAAAGATGTCTTCAGAAAATTAAGATATACCTGAAAGATAGTAAACTTAAATACCAAGTTGAATTATCATGTTCACAGACACACGTACATGCAAACACACACCGACCTTTTTCTGAAAATAGTTTTTATGGTCACAGGGAACCTAAAACATATATTTCCAGTGAAATCTCGCATCGAATTTTAAGATGGAATACAATACCTTCTCTATACACTATGTACAGAGTACGTGTAGAGAAAGTAAAAAGAAATTGGCGTATTGGCTTTGGCCACACCAGTAGAAATGAGTATTTCGGTTTAAAACGACATGGCCCAGGTTGAATAAATGCTGCGGAAAAACTGGAAAAGACGGGGATTGGGGCTAAAGTTGGAGTATTCTGTAAATCCCGGGCGTAATTTTGTTTCTGGAAAGTTTCCAGGTGACCGCGCAAGGCCAACCTTGTGGAACTTCCTTAACAATACTGTGTACTTGTGTTCCGTTTCCGCAGACCCTGACCGTCTCGAGCGCGTTCATTCTCTTCTCCTTGTCCCAAAAGCCAGTTCGGGGAAAATCATCAAGTGAAAGCCGTACACTGCTCCACTATTATAATGATTCAAAAGTCAGAAATGCTCAAATGTTTTCAGTTATACCGATTGCTTCACTTGTACGGTGTATTTATGTATTAATATACCAACTGCCCGTCATGGCTTAGCACAGAAAAAATCTGATGTGTTCCATTCACATGACTTTCTCTATATCTTTGCGATAACTTATTGTTTTAAAGCTTATGCTTCTATTTACTTCATGCTATCTGAGAAAAAATTAGCAGAAATAGTCTTATTACTTGCTCCCTTGTAACTAAAAACAAAATTGTATGAGAAACATAAGTTTTTCAAAGCTGAAACCAAAAACAAGGAATATCTCAAAAACAGTCAACTCCACGAAAAAAAAAAATATATATACAACATATATTGTGTGTTTTAATGTGCTCTACATTTTTTGTGTGGTAAATGTTTGTCAATTTCTTACGGTTTAGCAGTTATGCAAAATTCCGTAAAACTCACCCAGAATAAAGTAGTCTTCAGAGGCTATTCCCAGAAAATTCAAAATATACATTTTATTTGTCAGGGGAATATCTTTAATATACGATATTTTAATCGAAATCGTTACAGCTATTTTTCAGAAAATCATAATTTTCGAAAAAAGTTACATGTAAAGGGTAGTTTGGGGTGGGGGGATTTTTCTCAAAATCTTCGTATCGCATCCCAGGAAGATACTAAACTTAAATACCAAGTTTCGTATTTTACCGACTTTTCGTTTTTGAGTTATCGTGTTCACAGACACACGGACACACTGACACACGGACACCCACACACACACGGACCTTTTTCTGAAAATACCTTTTTTGGATACAGGGGACCGTAAAACATATATTTCCGGTGAAATCTCGGTATCGAATTTTTTAGTGGAGTGCAATACATTCTCTATACACTATCTACATAGTGCCTATAGAGAAAGTAAAAATGTGATGTGTTCCATTCACATGACTTTCGCTACATCTCTGCAAGAACTTATTGTTGGAAAGCTTATGCTTCTAGTTACTTCATGCTAATTAAGGAATATCTAAAAAACAATCAACTCCACGAAAAAAATGAAAACAACATAAATTGTCTGTTTTAACGTGCTGTACAGTTGTTGCGTGATAAGTTTGTGTCCATCACGTACGGTTTAGCAGTTATGCAAAATTCATAAAATTCATCCAGAATAAAGTAATCTTCCCAGAAAATCCAAGGTATGCATTTTGTTTGTCAGTGAATATGTTTATTATTCGATATTTTAATAAAAATCATTAGAGCCATTTTTGAGAAAATCAAAAATTTCGAAATTTTGTCCATGTAAGGGGTAGTTGGGGGTGGAGGGATTTTCTTGAAAAACTTCGTGTCGCACCCTTGGAAGTTTGGTATTTAACAGACTTTTCGATTTTGAGCTACAGACAGACACACACACACACACAGACATTTTTCTAAAAATGCTTTTTTTTTTAATAAAGTTTTAGGCGATCCCAAAACAAGTATTTCCGGTGAAATCTCGGTATCGAATTTTTGGTTTTTTTTTTTTTGGTAGTGTTTAACGCCCGCTTTAACTACTAATGGCACCGCAGGCGGTGACACTGATGATACATGAATGATAATGGAGCACCGGTGGAATGCGATGGCGGGGGAAACCGGAGTACCCGGAGAAAACCCGCCCCAGCGCCGTTTTGTCCACCACAAATCTCACATGCGGTCGCTTGGGATCGAACCCCGGCCGTCTAGGTGAGAGTCGAGTGGTCTAA
Source organism: Hymenopus coronatus (assembly GCA_030762935.1). Classification (NCBI taxonomy): domain Eukaryota; kingdom Metazoa; phylum Arthropoda; class Insecta; order Mantodea; family Hymenopodidae; genus Hymenopus; species Hymenopus coronatus. The sequence continues at coordinate 167,889,629 of CM060881.1, read as the reverse complement.
CCACTCGGCCACGGCGCGGCCCCGAATTTTTGGGTGCATTACAATACCTTCTCTATACACTATGTATATAATACGTGTAGAGAAAATAAAAATCTGATGTGTTACACTCACATGACTTTCTCTAGCTACTCTACAAACAAACTTCTTACGAAAGATAATTCTTCTTTCAACACCACGCTAATCGAGATAAACATTAGCAGAATTTTTTTATACTTAGTTCCTTATAAGTAGAATCGCACTCAGAGAATGCACTAGGCTAAAGTGACAGTCAAATGTTTTAAAAGCTGTCATGCGATTGTCATTGCAAATCGCTTCTTTGCTTGGCCAGGAGTAGAACAAAAGAAAAACGGACACTTCCGTCTGAAAAAAGTTTAAGTACTTCACAATTGAAACTAATAACAAGGAATACCCCGAAAACGGCAAGTTCCACGAAAAAAATGTATATGACATAACTTGTGTATTTTAACTAGATCAAAATTTTTGGTATTGTTTTTGCCTATGGCTTACGGTTTACCAGTTATTCCAAATTAAGCAAAATTCATCCAGAATAAACAGGTCTTTAGAAGATATTCCCAGAAAATTCAAGATATACATTTTATTTGTCAGGTAAATATCTTTAATATACGATACTTTAATCAAAATCGTTACAGCCATTTTTTATAAAATCAAAATTTTCGAAAAAAGTTCCATGTAAAGGGTAGTTGGGGGTGGGGGGATTTTCTTGAAAATCTTCGTGTCGCATCCTTGCACCATACCAAACTTAAATATCAAGTTGGTATTTAACAGTCTTTTCATTTTTGAGCTATGCTGTCCACAGACACACACTGACACACACACACACACTCACACACACACACGGACCTTTTTGTAAAAATGTTATTTTTTTGGATTCAAGAGGTCCTAAATCCTGTATTTCCGGTGAAATCTCGGTATCGAATTTTTGGGTGGAATACAATACTTCCTCTATACACTATGGACAGTACATTGCGTCACTATCTCGATAAACTGGTACGTTACCTTAACATTGAATGGGGAGTTAAATAGAGCAAGCACTACGCTTGCCATTTAGCAACAAATAACCATGGTACCACAGACACCTGGCGGCTATTAACTGATTGCGTTCTCTTGGCACTGGTGTTGATTTGGTATTATGAGAATTTAAAAACGTTCCCGTACGATTTTTAAACATTTTCTTTTGCACAAACATTTTCGCGACAATAACAAAGAAACAAAAAATTGATGTGTTCCATTCACACGACTTTCTCTACATCTCTGCAAAAAATATTATTAAAACGCTTATGCTTCTATTTACTTCATGCCAATCGAGAAAACATTAGCAGAAATAATCTTATTACTTGATTCCTTGTAAGTAAAAGCAAAATAAGGGAGTATCAAAGGCTAAAGTGATAGTCAAAAGCTGGTTGCTATGTGACAAGCCCCTTTGTTTGTATGGACAGGAATTGACAAATTCCTGTATGAGAAAAGCATAAGTTTTTCAAAGCTGAAACCAAAAACAAGGAATATCTCAAAAACAATCAATTCCACGAAAAAGATGCATACAACATAAATTGTCTGTTTTAACGTACTCTTCATTTTTAAGTGTTAAGTTTTGCCCATTTCTTACGGGTTTAGCAGTTATGCAAAATTCCGTAAAATTCATCCAGAATAAAGTAGTGTGCACAGCTATTCCCAGAAAATTCAAGATATACATTTTATTTGTCAGGTAAATATCTTTAATATACGATATTTTAATCAAAATCGTTAGAGCCATTTTTAAGAAAATCAAAGTTTTTTAAAAAAAGTTATGTAAAGGGTAGTTGGGGGTGAGGGGATTTTCTTGAAAATCTTCGTGTCGCATCCTTGGCAGAAGATACCAAACTTAAATACCAAGTGTGGTACTCAACGGTCTTTTCGTTTTTGAGCTTTGCTGTCCACACACACACACACACACACACACACACACACACACACACATATACAAACACAAACACACGGACCATTTGCTGAAAATACTTTTTTGAATACTGGGGACCTTAAAACATACTATATTTCCGGTGAAATCTCGGTATCGATTTTTTTGGTGGAGTGCAATACCTTCTCAATACACTATGTACATAGTACGTGTAGAGAAAGTAAAAATACAACAAAAACATTTTGAGAAAACGTTTCATGTGTGTGTGTGTGTGGGTGTGTGTCTGTGGGCAGCATAGCTCCAAAACTAAAACCTTGGTATTAAAGTTCAGTATCTTCCAGTATTTTTCCGCCCTACTCCTACCCTTTACATGGAAACATTTTTGAGAATTTTTACTCTCTCAAAATGGCTCCAACTATTTTGATTAAAATGTCGCACATTAAAGACAGTTACATGACAAATAAAATGTATATCTTGAATTTTCTGGTAAGAGCATCTGAAGACATCTTCATTCTGAATGAATTTTGCATAACTGGTAAACCGCAAGACATAGACAAAAACTTAACACAATGGAAAATGCAGAACTCTTAAAAAACACAATATATCGTATATACAGTTTTTGTGCAGTTGATCGTTTTTTAGATATTCCTTGTTATTGGTTTCAGCTATAAAATACTTATACTTTTCAGATACAGGAATTTGCCAACTCTTGTCCATACAAACAAAGAAACATCAGTCACATAGCAACCAGCTTTTAACTAGCACATTAACCTTTAACCTATGGTACTCACTTATTTCGCTTCTACTTGCATGGGAGCAAGTAATAAGATGAATTCAACTAACTTTTCTCGGATTTTTTTATGTATTTATTTATGCATGATTCTGAATGTTTAATTTTGGGGCATATAGTTTACGTGTTTAATTTATATATTATACATGTGTGAAGATAGAATTTTAAGAATGCACAAGAAATTGCCAAAGATCACTGAAGGGGGAGTTGAATGACAGGGATGCATTACAGATTTAGCCTTGAATGTTTAATGCAGCGGGGCATGGAAATAGCGAGAACGGACACAGTGGCACGCCTCAGGAACTGAGGCTATCGTTTAATGCAGCGGGACATAGAAATAGCGAGGACACACACAGTGGCACGTCTCAGGAACTGTGGCTATCGTTTAATGTAGCGGGACATAGAAATAGCGAGGATACACACAGTGGCACGCCTCAGGAACTGTGGCTATCGTTTAATGCAGCGGGACATAGAAATAGTGAGGACACACACAGCGGCACGCCTCAGGAACTGTGGCTATCGTTTAATGCAGCGGGACATAGAAATAGCAAGGACGCACACAGTGGCACGCCTCAGGAAGCCTGGCTATCGTTTAATGCAGCGGGACATAGAAATAGCGAGGACACACACAGTGGCACGCCTTAGGAACCATGGCTATCGTTTAATGCAGCGGGACATAGAAATAGCGAGGACACACACAGTGGCACGCCTCAGGAAGCGTGGTTATCGTTTAATGTAGCGGGACATAGAAATAGCGAGGACACACACAGTGGCACGCCTCAGGAAGCATAGCTATCGTTTAATGCAGCGGGACATAGAAATAGCGAGGACACACACAGTGGCACGCCTCAGGAACCATGGCTATCGTTTAATGTAGCGGGACATAGAAGTAGTGAGGACACACACAGTGGCACGCCTCAGGAAGCCTGGCTATCGTTTAATGTAGCGGGACATAGAAGTAGCGAGGTCACACACAGTGGCACGCCTCAGGAAGCATGGCTATCGTTTAATGCAGCGGGACATAGAAATAGCGAGGACACACACAGTGGCACGCCTCAGGAAGCATAGCTATCGTTTAATGCTGCGGGACATAGAAATAGCGAGGACACACACAGTGGCACGCCTCAGGAACCATGGCTATCGTTTAATGCACCGGGACATAGAAATAGTGAGGACACACACAGTGGCACGTCTCAGGAACTGTTGCTATCGTTTAATGCACCGGGACATAGAAATAGTGAGGACACACACAGTGGCACGCCTCAGGAACCATAGCTATCGTTTAATGTAGCGGGACATAGAAATAGCGAGGACACACACAGTGGCACGCCTCAGGAACTGTTGCTATCGTTTAATGCACAGGGAAATAGAAATAGCGAGGACACACACAGTGGCACGTCTCAGGAACTGTTGCTATCGTTTAATGTAGCGGGACATAGAAATAGCGAGGACACACACAGTGGCACGCCTCAGGAACCATAGCTATCGTTTAATGTAGCGGGACATAGAAATAGTGAGGACACACACAGTGGCACGTCTCAGGAACCATAGCTATCGTTTAATGTAGCGGGACATAGAAATAGCGAGGACACACACAGTGGCACGTCTCAGGAACCATAGCTATCGTTTAATGTAGCGGGACATAGAAATAGTGAGGACACACACAGTGGCACGCCTCAGGAACTGTTGCTATCGTTTAATGCACAGGGAAATAGAAATAGCGAGGACACACACAGTGGCACGTCTCAGGAACTGTTGCTATCGTTTAATGTAGCGGGACATAGAAATAGCGAGGACACACACAGTGGCACGCCTCAGGAACCATAGCTATCGTTTAATGCAGCGGAACATAGAAATAGTGAGGACACACACAGTGGCACACCTCAGGAACCATAGCTATCGTTTAATGTAGCGGGACATAGAAATAGCGAGGACACATACAGTGGCACGCCTCAGGAAGCATGGCTATCGTTTAATGTAGCGGGACATAGAAATAGTGAGGACACATACAGTGGCACGCCTCAGGAAGCATGGTTATCGTTTAATGTAGCGGGACATAGAAATAGCAAGGACACACACAGTGGCACGCCTCAGGAAGCGTGGTTATCGTTTAATGTAGCGGGACATAGAAATAGCGAGGACACACACAGTGGCACGCCTCAGGAACCATAGCTATCGTTTAATGCAGCGGAACATAGAAATAGTGAGGACACACACAGTGGCACACCTCAGGAACCATAGCTATCGTTTAATGTAGCGGGACATAGAAATAGCGAGGACACATACAGTGGCACGCCTCAGGAAGCATGGCTATCGTTTAATGTAGCGGGACATAGAAGTAGCGAGGTCACACACAGTGGCACGCCTCAGGAAGCATGGCTATCGTTTAATGCAGCGGGACATAGAAATAGCGAGGACACACACAGTGGCACGCCTCAGGAAGCATGGCTATCGTTTAATGCAGCGGGACATAGAAATAGCCAGGACACACACAGTGGCACGCCTTAGGAACCATGGCTATCGTTTAATGTATCGGGACATAGAAATAGCGAGGACACACACAGTGGCACGCCTGAGGAAGAGTGGCTATCGTTTAATGCAGCGGGGCATAGAAATAGCGAGGACACACACAGTGGCACGGCTCAGGAAGCATAGCTATCGTTTAATGTAGCGGGACATAGAAGTAGCGAGGACACACACAGTGGCACACCTCAGGAACTGTAGCTATCGTTTAATGTAGCGGGACATAGAAATAGCAAGGACACACACAGTGGCACGCTTCAGGAAGCATGACTATCGTTTAATGTAGCGGGACATAGAAGTAGCGAGGACACACACAGTGGCACACCTCAGGAACTGTGGCTATCGTTTAATGTAGCGGGACATAGAAATAGCAAGGACACACACAGTGGCACACCTCAGGAACCATGGCTATCGTTTAATGTAGCGGGACATAGAAGTAGCGAGGACACACAATGTGGCACGCCTCAGGAAGCCTGGCTATCGTTTAATGTAGCGGGACATAGAAATAGCAAGGACACACACAGTGGCACACCTCAGGAACCATGGCTATCGTTTAATGTAGCGGAACATAGAAATAGTGAGGACACACACAGTGGCACGCTTCAGGAACCGTGGCTATCGTTTAATGTAGCGGGACATAGAAGTAGCGAGGACACACAATGTGGCACGCCTCAGGAAGCCTGGCTATCGTTTAATGTTGCGGGACATAGAAATAGCGAGGACACACACACAGTGGCACGCCTCAGGAACCGTGGCTATGATTTAATGTAGCGGGACATAAACATAGCGGGGACACACACAGTGGCACGCCTCATCAAGCATGGCTATGGTTTAATGCAGCGGGACATAGAAATAGCGAGGACACACACAGTGGCACGTCTCAGGAAGCATAGCTATGTTTTAATGTAGCGGGACATAGAAATAGCGAGGACACACACAGTGGCACGCCTCAGGAACTGTGGCTATAGTTTAATGTAGCGGGACATAGAAGTAGCGAGGACACACACAGTGGCACGCCTCAGGAAGCCTGGCTATCGTTTAATGTAGCGGGACATAGAAATAGTGAGGACACACACAGTGGCACGCCTCAGGAAGCCTGGCTATCGTTTAATGTAGCGGGACATAGAAATAGTGAGGACACACACAGTGGCACGCCTCAGGAACCATGGCTATCGTTTAATGTAGCGGGACATAGAAATAGCGAGGACACATACAGTGGCACGCCTCAGGAAGCCTGGCTATCGTTTAATGTAGCGGGACATAGAAATAGTGAGGACACACACAGTGGCACGCCTCAGGAAGCCTGGCTATCGTTTAATGTAGCGGGACATAGAAATAGCGAGGACACACACAGTGGCACGCCTCAGGAAGCATAGCTATCGTTTAATGCTGCGGGACATAGAAATAGCGAGGACACATACAGTGGCACGCCTCAGGAAGCCTGGCTATCGTTTAGTGATGCGGGACATAGAAATAGCGAGGACACACACAGTGGCACGCCTCAGGAAGCATAGCTATCGTTTAATGCTGCGGGACATAGAAATAGCGAGGACACATACAGTGGCACGCCTCAGGAAGCCTGGCTATCGTTTAGTGATGCGGGACATAGAAATAGCGAGGACACACACAGTGGCACGCCTCAGGAAGCCTGGCTATCGTTTAGTGATGCGGGACATAGAAATAGCGAGGACACACACAGTGGCACGCCTCAGGAAGCATGGCTATCGTTTAGTGATGCGGGACATAGAAATAGCGAGGACACACACAGTGGCACGCCTCAGGAAGCATGGCTATCGTTTTACCGAGGACGACAACCCTGCAAATGATATTTATGCACGTGAAATTGCTGGCTCGGGAGAAACAAGGCGGAACACCATACACCTGTTTCACAACGTGAGCCATTTACGATAATATATACATCTCGCTAGAGGCCCAAAAGCTTTTGCCTATATTTTGGTCATTTATGTGAGTTTTGTGATGAGCTTTTGTGTCACATTCGATGCCGAAATTGTTCCCCTCCCACATCCAACATGTTTGTACAATCGCTCGAAATTCTAAAGTCCCCTCGATAATGACGTATAGCATCTTTCAACTCTGCAATTGTATTTCCGTATACCTTTCCCTTCAGAGATCCCCGCACAGGAAGAAGTCGGATGGTGTTAGGTCAGGAGGTAGTGCTAGCCAAAGATTTTTTTGAGATAATTCGATCTTCAAAAAATGTAGAGCTCGTTAAAACACCCATTTATGTTATATACATTTTTGTCGTGAGGTTGTTATTGGTTTCATCTTTAAAAAATCTGATGTGTTTCGTTCACATGACTTTCTCTATATCTCTGCAAGAAAATATTTTTAAAAAGCTTATGCTTCTATTTACTTCATGCTAATCGAGAAAATATTAGCAGAACTGGTCTTATTACTTGTTTCCTTATAAGTAGAAGCGAAATAAGGTAGTACCATAGGTTACAGCGATAGTCAAAAGCTGGTTGCTATGTGACTGAAGTTCCTTTGTTTGTATGGACTCGAGTTGACTAAATCCTGTATGAGAAAAGTATAAATTTTTAAAGGTGAAAAATAAATCAAAGAATAACTAAAAAAGATCAACTCCACGAGAAAAATGTATATAACGTAAATTGTGTGGTTTAAAGTGCTCTACATTTTTTGTGTGGTAAGTTTTTGTCCATTGGTTACGGTTTACCGATTATATAAAATTCCGTAAAATTCATCCAGAATAGCGTAGTCTTCAGAGGCTATTCCCAGAAAATTCAAGATATAGTTTATTTGTCAGGTAAATATCTTTAATATACGGTATTTTAACCAATATCGTTACAGCCATTTTTTAAAGAATCAAACTTTTCGAAAAAAGTTCCATGTAAAGGGTAGTTTGGTGTGGGGGAATTTTTCTCAAAATCTTCGTGTAGCATCCCTGGAGGATACTAAACCTAAATACAAAGTTTGGTATTTTACCGACTTTTCGTTTTTGATCTATCGTGTTCACGACACACTGACAGACACACACACACACGGACCTTTTTCTGAAGATGGTTCTTTTTGGATACAGGGGACCCTAAAACATATATTTCTGGTGAAATCTCGGTATCGAATTTTTGCGTGGAGTGCAATACTTGCTCTATACACTATGCGCACAATACGTGTAGTGAAAGTAAAAACTTATACTTTTCTCTTACAGGAATTTGTCAACTCCTGTCCATACAAAGAAAGGAACTTCAGTCACATAGCAACCAGATTTTTAATGTCACTTGAACCCTTTTTGCTTTTACTTATATGGAAGCAAAATTATGAGACTATTTCTGCTAATTTTTTCTCGATTATCATGAAGGGAGTAAAAGAAAAGGTTTTTAACAATAATTTATTGTAGAGATGTAGAAGATATCGTGTTAATGGAACACATCTGATTTTTTTCCTATTTTAGAGAGAATGAATTGCGTATTTCCACAAATATAAGCGTGTCGTCTGACGGAAAATGTTTGTGAGTTTTTTGAATATCTTTTACTTGCTGCTAGTGAATATGACGTCAGAATTTATTCTTCGTAGTTCCGACAAACACTTCATTGTTGTTACTTAATTTGAAATCGTGTGTAAACAAACGTATTACGAATAATTAATTTTAATGAATAGTGTACAAACAAATCATGGAAGTGAATTTGTAATCATTAGATAAAGCTATGTGAGTGTACCATATTAGATATTTTGAAACATTAAATGTCGTTGCGAAAATTTTAGTTGATTTTTCACACAAGCCGTGTGTAGGACAGAAGTTGGATAGGTCGAGTCAGACTGAACAATTAAATGGCAAAGCCGGGATTTGAACCACGGATCTCCCGGCCACAAGCCTGTTGTTCTACCACTGAGCTAAAAGCCTATGTGAATGGTATCCATTTCTCTGAATGACTCTGAGTTCTCTAGGAAGGGTATTTGGAACAGGTAGAGAAAGTTATCTGAATAAAGCTCATCAGATTTTTACTTTCTGTAGCCCGCAAGTACAATGTACATAGTGGATAGAGAAGGTATTGTATTTCACCTAAAAATTCATGTTCAGATTTCACCGGAAATGTACGTTTTGGGGTCCCCTGAGTTCGAAAAAAGCATTTTTAGAAAAAGGTATCTGTGTGTCTGTGGACAACATAGCTCAAAAACGAAAAGAGCGCAAAATACCAAATTTGGTGTTGAGGTTTAGTATCTTTCAAGGATGCGACACGATGATTTTAAGAAAATTCCCCACCGTAAACTATCCTTTACATGGAAAAATTTTCGAAAATTTTGATTTTCTTAAAACTGGCTCTAACGATTTGATATATATTTTGCAGAATAGGTAGATAAAGTGGATGAATCACATATGTTCTTTCTTGTATACGTACCGGGACATATTACAAAGCTCAATTCACAAGATATTAATATCTGAAACTGAACTCTGTACTAGCTGAAAGAGAAAAGTCTGTTGTGTTATATTCACGTGATTTTCTCTCCCACTATCCGTCATTTTCGTGCAAAAGCTTATTGTTTTATCTACTTCAAGGTATTAAGATAAACAATACAAACAGTTTGTTATAAATTACCATACAGGTAAAAAGCGGATAGTGATAATACAATTTTAATCGCGGACCGCATTAACAATGGCATTAAAATTCCATGTTATTTCCTGACGTCGCAAGAACCAGCACTTTTTAAAAGCTCAATGCATATAATAATACATCATTTATATTTGGAAATATCCGATACCAGTAAAGAGTTTTTGAAGCATACAATTCACATACATGTGAAGGGTTTAGTGTGCTAGATTTTGTATATCACTTAATTTCTTAAGATTAATAAATTATACAAAATTTCTTTTGATGGAAAGTTATTCTCAGTAAACAAGAAACACATTCTACTTGCGTGGTAAACGTATTAAAACGTGGTCATTTAATAAACTTAAGATAGTTTTTTAAAAAAATAAACAATTTCGTTCCATGATGGGAAGTGGTGGGGGGTGATTTTCTTGAAAACCTATATGCTGTGTCTTTCTAAGATTTTAAGTATAAAATGAGGTATTTATTAAACATTTTGTGCTGTTCGCATGCGCGCACGCCTGTTTTCGCTGTTTCTCAAAACATACATTTCTGGTAAAATAACGATATCTTAATTTATGTCTATTGCAGTACTTCCTCTATCTACTAGATTCGTGGTAGATAAAGTGAAATATGGTGTGACATTCACATGGCCCTCTCTATCCACTCGTTTATTTTCACATTCTCACGAAAGCTTGATTCTATTTCGTGTTAATCGAGATAAACTCTTGCAAAAATAACTTCATAAAAATGTGATGTGTTCCATTCACCTGACTTTCTCTAATTCGCTGTAACTAAGTTATGTTAAAATGCATGTTCTCTCTACTTTATGATAATCGAGATAAATATTGGCAGAAATTGTCTTAATTACATGTTTCCTTGTAAGTAGAAGGAAAATAAGGGAATACACTAGGTTAAAACGATTGTCAAATCTTTTAAAAGCTGGTTGCCATGTGGTTGAAATCCGTTTCTATGCAGGGCCAGGAGTTTGCAACTTTCCATATGAGAATACTTTGTCTTTTAAATCTGAAAATAATAACAAAGAATATCTCAGAAATGGTCAATTCTACCAAAAAACTTAACTATATGACATAATTTGTGCATTTTAACTTGATCTACTTTTTTGTGTAGTAAGTTTCTGTCTTTTACAGTTACCGCAAAATTCATCCAAAATAAAGAGGTCTTTATAGGCTATTCCCAGAAAATTCACGATATAAGATTATTTGCCATATAAATATCTGTAATATACGATATTTTAATCAAAATCGTTAAGCTATTTTTGAGAAAATCAAAATTTTCGTAATTTTTTCCATGTAAAGGGTAGCTTGGGATGGGGGGATTTTTCTCAAAATCTTCGTGTCGCATTCCTGGAAGACACTAAACTTAAACACCAAGTTTGGTATTTTATCGACTTTTCGTTTTTGAGTTATCGTGTTTACAGACTCACACACACACACGAATTTTTTTCTGAATATGCTTCTTTTTTTGGATCAGGGGGTCCTAAATCATATATCTCCGGTGAAATCTCTGTGTCGAATTTTTGGGTGGAATAGAATACGTTCTCTATACACTATGTACATAGTACGTGTAGAGAATGTAAAATGTTGTGTAGATAGAATGGGATGGAGAAAACCAATCAATTAACAGAAGTTTAAAAGCGTCACGGAGTTTCATACCGTCGAGGACATCGTGAGAAACAACTGAACAGTTACAGCTCTTTAAGAAGTCAGTTAATAATAACGGATATCTGGGATATTGCTTCTTGGAAATGTAATAAACAGTGTGTATAAAAACATTGCGGTTCTGTGATGTTAATGTTCCAAGAAATAGTTTGTAACACTGCACGCAATCCTGCTAATAAAGTACGCGGTACGTCCAGAAAATGAGTTCCGTTTGGTAATAACATTAAATTTTGTACAGATACAGAATAATTATTTATTGCATAAAATTCTACAACTCTTAAACTACTTTTCCACATAACTGCCGAAATTTTGCAGGCATTTGTCATAGTGTGGCACAAGTTTTTGTATTCCTTCTTCATAGAAGTTTGCCGCCTGTGTCTTCAAAAAGTTGGAAACATTTTCTTTCAGCTCTTCGTCATTGTTGAAGTGTTGACCGCCAAGGAAAGACTTGAGATGTAAGAACAGATGAAAGTCGCTAGGAGTGAGGTCAGGGCTGTATGCAGGATGGTCAAACACGTCCCAGCCAAATCCCTGAAGGAGGTTTTTCGTCACATTTGCAGTGTGTGGTCGTGCGTTGTCGTGAAGAAAAACAACACCTTTTGACAGCAATCCTCGCCGCTTATTCTGTATTGCGCGGCGCAATTTCCTAAGTGTCTCGCAATAAACATCTGCTTTGATTGTTTGACCAATCAATGAGCAAGATGCCTTTCCAGTCCCAGAACGCTGTGCACATCATTTTTCGAGGTGTCAAGATTTGTTTCGGCTTAGCCTTTGCTGGGAATGAAGTGTGCCTCCATTCCATTGATTGCCGCTTACTTTCAGGGGTGTCGTAAGAAACCCAAGTTTCATCTCCTGTGACTATCTGTGTCAGAAATTCTTAACCGTCTTCATCATAACGGATTAAAAACTGAAGTGCACTACCCATCCGTTTTGTTTTGTGTTGGTCAGTAAGAATCTTTGGTACCCAACGCGAGCAAAGTTTACGAAATTTCAGTTTTTCGGTAACAATTTTATGAATTAGTGATCGTGAGCTTTGGGAAAATTCCATAGCGGGAGCACTAATTGTAAACTTGCGGTTTTCCTGGATCTTGTCATCAATCGCGTGAACCAGTTCTTCTGTAACCAAAGATGGACGCCCACTTCGTTCTTCATCGTGCACTTCAGTACGTCCTTCATTGAACTGTCGGAACCATCTTCTCACCATTGAATCACTCATCGCATTTTGTCCGTGAACTTCGCAAATTTGCCGATAGATTTCAATTGGTTTCACTTTCCTAGCATTCAGAAAACGAATCACAGATCTGATTTCACAAGAGGCGGGATTTTCAATCAACACCGACATTGTAAACAAGCACAACAAAGCGTATGTGGCTGACAGCGATCTCAAAATGGCGCACGTTTCTTCTCCTTGATACAGAGCGTCTACCGCGCATGTGCGGAACTGCGATCGCAGCGCTGCAGCGGAGATAAATTGAAACGGAACTTACTTTCTGGACGTACCTCATATAATTAGTGCGATGGTCATCCAGCCAATATTCAAACTCATTGAACTGTAATGTTTTGCAAATGGGAAGAGTTCTACGCTGCAGCGAATGAGATGCGTTATCGTGCTCAGCGTTGCAAGGTCGCGACCCCCACTTTTGTTTTTTTTGGTAGTGTTTAACGCCCGCTTTAACTACTTGTGGCACCGCAGGCGGTGACACTGATGATACATGAATGAAGATGGAGCACCAGTGGAATGCGATGGCGGGGGAAACCGGAGAACCCGGAGAAAACCCGCCCCAGCGCCGCTTTGTCCACCACAAATCTCACATGCGGTCGCTTGGGATCGGACCCGGGCCGTCTAGGTGAGAGGCGAGTGGTTTAACCACTCGGCCACGGCGCGGCCGCGCGACCCCCACTCTTTGCATGTTTCCCTCTCACTCGCAAATCTGCCTGGCGACATAATATGAGAGACACAATCACTCAGCGCGTTACTCCCTAGTTAAGCGCAAAGCAATATGTGAACACAGCAGTACTCCGATTGGCCGCTCAAGGACTAAGCTCATCCCATTTGATCTTCACTGACTTTCAAATTGGATGAGCGCCACCAGGCACTAAGACAAAATTTTGCAAAAAATAATTCACGAGGAAGATAGGGAGTAATGTTCGTAGGAGAACCACAAAAACCACAGATATTTAGCTCATACAGTTTTCAAAATATATATGAATAAACATTAATTCGCCAGGCGGAATTGCATGCTCAGTGTGCGAGTGAGAGAGAAATATGAAGGACCTGGCAACTCTGAGCACGATAACACATTTGAAAGTCACTGTTGATCAGTCGCCCTCCGTGGTGTAATGGTTACCATGCTAACTTCATGTGCCCAAAGTCGCGGGTTCAAACCCAGCGGAGGACGATGTGTTTCTTCAGGTGTAAAAATCCTTGGCTTCCTTTGGAAAGAAAGTAAAGCCGTTGGTCCCATGTCTACCTCAAGCCTGGTAGAGAGGCCTCTGAGCAAAATTAAGCGGTCTTTCACGCCCAATTTATAATGGGACGCTGAGAACCACTATAGTTAGAGAGCGTCCATAAATAACGCACTATTTACATTTTTTTACTGTAGATCACTATCTAAATATCAGATAATACGCTAGTGATTACTGTAGCTCTTCAAAAGGATATTGGACTGCCTCCGTGGTCGAGTGCTTAGCGAAGTGACTTCTCACCCGGAGGTCCCGGGTTCCATTCCCTGCTGAAGCGGGTAATTTTTTTTTTAACCAGAATTATTCCCTATCTGGAAGTATGAATGTAGGAATGAGTGTGCGTGTGTTTGCTTATATAAAAATCTTATGTGTTCCATTCACATGACTTTCTCTACATCTCTGCAACAAATTATTCAATTTACTTCATCTAATCGAGATAAAAATTAGCAGAAATAATCTTATTACTTGCTTCCTTGTTAGTAGAAGCGAAATAAGGGAGCACCATAGGTTAAAGTGATAGTCAAAAGCTGGTTGTTATGTGACTGATGTTCCTTTGTTTGTATGGACAGGAGTTGACACATTCTTGTATGAGAAAACTATGTTTTTCAAAGCTGAAACCAAAAACAAGGAATATCTAAAAAAGAATCCACTCCACGAATATATATATATATAAAGTGAGTTGAGTTGTGCTATTGATAAACACACCCATCTACTCCCACACACACATGTTCTTGACCGTTTTCTAAAACTGTCGAATTCAGCATCCCTCAAAGCATATGTTTACGTGAAATCTCGTCACCAAATTTTTGGTTGGAATGCAGGCTGAACTACGTGATAGATAAAGTAAACAGAAAGTGAAAAGACCTTTCTGATTCACATGTTTGCTCAAATACGTAATCCGATAAGCGCTGATAAAAGAACCAAAGGTTTCGATGTCAAAAAAAAAAAAAAGACTGATGTGTTCAATTCACATGACTTTCTCTACATCTCTACAACAAATTATTGTTAAAAAGCCTATTCGTCTATTTACTTCATACTAATTGAGAAAAATTAGCATAAATAGTCTTATTACTTGCTTCCTTGTAAGTAGAAGCGAAATAAGGGAGTACCATAGGTTAAAGTGACAGTACATAGTACGTACAGAAAATAATAACTGAACATACTTGGACATCATTGCCGTAAATAAAGATAAATGTTTCGTTTCTTATTTTTCTTGTCTGAAAAGTCATGAATCGTATTACACTAAGCAATGTTGTGTAAATAACATAGTAGGACTGATTAAGGAGCAGAATTTGCTGATCATTTAGTCATTATTTCTTTATGTAACAATGCATATCCATTTTGCAGTTCGTTTCTAACGGCTGCTTCTGGTCAGACAATAATGGCGGAAACATGTAATACCAGTGCAGTGAAACACAAGCAGGGAAAGAATTATTCCTGGTGTATGTACAATGAGTTTTGTGAAAAATGCCTTACCTTTTTATTAAAGTATGTTCTTAGCTTAACGATAGAATTTACTGTTGTTTCCAAAAGCAGCATAAAGTGTGCAAAACTTTTAAATTAACCGAGGTGCGACTTCTTGAGCCAGCAGTTTCCGAAATGTAGTGAATGTGTGTCACACATTGTTCGGAAGAACCAACAGACTGAGATTTGGAGGGAATAGTGTACATTGTTGTTAGCCCACTACATCAATCCCCGTGATGTTTCTGACAGTTTGATTGCTACTGCAGCAAATGTCTGGTATCTTGAAGGAGTGGGACCACTTCCATCCTCAGATTACCTCTTCTGTAGGTCATTGCATTGTGGCATTATATATGCAGTGTATGGTCGTGCATATGTGACTGCTAAAATTGGCAGAAAAATGTTACTTACGTATGCAATACTTCAGTAAACTTTCAAAACAACACGTCTGCATTTTATAATTTTAAGACACATAACGACTCGCCTACCTGTTTTATTTATTATACATTTAATACAGTTAATCAGTATATGTGTTCAGTGAAAGTTGGTAGCTAATTTTTTTCCTGTCAAACGAAGGTACGCGGTTTTAATGGCAAGCGAACCAGCTTAGCACCACGTGGTGCGTTCGCGGAAGAATACATTTTTATTTGTTTATATTGCCGGTGAAGTAAGACTGGACAAATAAGGTACTAGTGAAGATAAGCGATATTATTGACTATCAGAGCTAGGAACTTCGTACCGATTTCCTGAGAGCTGCCAGGCTTGACAATAACATGCTACTTGCGTGAGCAACGTAGAGACAACCCATTACTGCAAAACAGATATCATTGCATAACACAGAACCATGTCGGTAGGAAGGAAGGGGCTCAAATGTCAGCAAAATTAATTTCTTTTACAACTGTAGTTAGTTTTCTGGCAGTGTGTTTATTCGTGTACTTATTTAGAAATCGCTAGCAGTTCTATTATACAAACTGTCAAACTTCTAGTAACAGAACAGTTTCACAGAAACGTATTATTGATTGAAAATGTGTTAAGAAAGTTACCCACAACTATCACACAGTTACAGTCCAGAGGTATGGAGCTGAACTGAATCTGTGTGGCATGTAGAAGAACTGTCAAGACGTATCCACGAGCATTGTACCTGCAATAAAGATGAAAATGAAAAGTGTTGATGAAAACAATGAGGGTTCTGTGTGGCGTATCGCATACAAGCTGCACTTTTAGATTCCAACAAATGGGATAATGGTACGGAACTGATAAAATATTTCAAATATGCACCGATCACATAATGCGAAATGGAACGAACTTTTTTGCATTACAAATCTTGTTTGTCGGAACGTAGAATGAGGTTTTCATTTGAAAAGCTTCAGAAGTACATATAGTTTTCAGTAATACAGCAACAGATGAGTAAAGATTTAGTTTAATTCCTGCTTTGTTTTTTATCTAGTAACAATCTGAAGATATTTAAGAAATTAATTTTATTATTTGGATATTATTTTATATTCGATCAGTAAATATTACAATCCGTGTTATAATTACTTGGGTGTTTTCAAAATGTACATAATATGTAAAGAAGGAAATCAGAGTATATATATATATATATATATATATATATATATATATATATATCAATGTGTATGTTGCACATACTTAATTATCTAAATAGATGTGCTTTTACGAATGTCTGGTAAGTCATTTTTATTCTCTGGAAACAGCCTGTTTACTTGACAGCAGGTTTGTTTACCTATACATCCGTGCGTTCTTATCAATGACTTGTTTTGTTTCGGCGAGACGGCCGGTCGCGACCTATATGTGAAGGGCGATCGGTACGAACTTCCTAGCCATGATGAATGTAAATGGCGTGTTATTCATGGACGCTCTTTAACACGTTGAAGCCCAAGGCCGAGTATAGCTCATGCCTGAGCATAGCTTGGGCAGGTGTTTCTAACGCTTTTAATGCAATTATTCCACGACCTTAACTCGCTCTTGGGCTGTGCGGCAAAGAACATATCAGTTATCGTTTAGTTCTCTGATTTGTGCGGCCATCTGTCCTTGCTTTAGTCAACTATTAGGAATTTTAGGAGAGTTAGTAATATTGGTTGCTCGCGGGTAGTCGCGCTATTTTCCGTGAAGGTGTTTTCTTCGACTTCTGTGAACTGAAGCTGAAATTCAGTGTACAAATTAAGCTCTGGAAAATTCCGATTCCGAGGTAGAATGGAGTGTAAGGTACTTTACGCAGATTTTTTCCAACTCATATTTGATACTTGTTGCAAATTTAAAATAAAATATTAATACGGAAGTTATGATTATTTTCTTACTTGTTGAGAAATCCTTGAACACCATACTTTTAAATTACCAATACTTTTTGGCGGATTTGAATGATGTACTGTAAATAATAACTCAAAGTAGGTGTAAAAACCCTGGATTTTTTTTTTGCCCTTCAACTAAAGAAACGCCTGGGCTTCAATGTGCTAACTGCTGTGGTTCTCAGCGTTCCATTCTAAATTAGGCGTGAAAGACCGCTTAATTTTGCTCAGAGGCCTCTCTATCAGGCTTGAGGTGTTAATGTCACAAACACATCCCATAGATATCTACACAGACGGCAGCAAAATCGAAGACAAAGTTGTAGCAGGAGTAGAAACAACTTAAATACAGATTACATCCTGACTGTTCAAATAACCAAGCTGAAGCCATAGCCATTCTTAGGTCTCTGAACAAGTGCACTCTCTGACCGATTACACCAACAGCAATACCTCGCCTATCTTAAAAACAACTCCATACATTTCCCTATAATAGAAGAAATAAGATTCGACAACTTACAGAAGAAAATTGGACAATAGACTTCGGTTGAGTAAAGGGCACATAGGAATAGAAGGTAACGAACTTGCGGACAGCCTCGCCAAGAAGCAGCTCAAGACAACGAAATATATGTCAGTAACAACAATAGTCTCCGAAATGAGGAAAGCAAGTCAGGAAAATTTGCAAGGACAATGGGACAACACACAGAAAGGAGCCAAATGCAGGGAGTTTTTTTTTTTTGCAAACTTAGAGTGGGTTGTACATGAAGACAAGGAAAATGGGTAACCTTGCATACCAGGTTACCCTGTCATGGACGCTGTCAATGCAGAATGCCAACATGCACATTTAAAAACCACATGCAACATTAGCAAATAGTTGGTACTAAAGTTCAATTTACTGAATAGGTCAAAACAAAGTCATTGGTACACACGGAAGTAGTTATAAAATATCTACAATGTAATAAATGAGTCAAAACAAAAGTGCGAGAAATGATTCATAATGTACGAAAAGGAAAGTTAAATTGCAATAAATAAGTGGTTATAAAATATCTACAATGTAATAAATGAGTAAAAACAAAAGTGCGGGAAATAATAACCTCGAAACCGAAGGGAACATTCTTATTATAGCTATAGAAAGGGCAATAATAACAAATATAAGAGAAATGATTCATAATGTACGAAAAGGAAATGTTTAACTAAAATGAATATAGTGGCCCAAACTGACGAAACAAATAGCATAGCTTCCCCATTTTAAATATATATTCTCTCTTCAGATGACACTGACTTCGTTTATTTCGCCAACCAAAAACAGTAATAGTTGTGATTTCCGTCTGTTTGTTTATTTTAGGGCTAAATCACCGCCAAGCAGTAAACAAATGCAGAATGCCTTATACACCTATTCACGAAACAGAAAGGAAAATGTCGTACAAGTAAACCCCAAGTATTCAACAAAATTTATTTTCCCTTATGCGGACATGATTTTTAACTCGCACATTCTCACTTTATATGGCGCTGGAGTATTACACGTAATTTGCAAGTCAATTGTTAGTTTTCAAGGCCTAAAAATACGTGATTTATATAATTTCCAAAACTACTCTTTCCTTGTATCTTTAAATGTAATGCATTAAAAATCATATTATATACTTCGCGCCACGTCAAATGACGTCACATCCGGAAAAAATACACGCGGCAAATGACGTCACCGAAAGCTAAGTAACAACCTGTAAACATTGAAAACTATTTGCTAAGGACCTTGGTGATTTTTGGTGTTTTTTAGGGTTATGTTGTAAATCAAGACTGTCTGCCTGGCGTTACGCGGTACCCGCCATGACAGGGTAACCTGGTGTGCAAGATTACTGGAAAATGCTCTTGCTTTATTTGATTTATGTAAAGCCTTTCATTGCATTCCATATGAATTATTGATAATGCGATTAGAATATTATGGAATTCGAAGTACTGAGTATAACTTCTTTTACACCTATTTAACTGGGCGTGGCCTTGGTGGTTTTGTAAATGGTTTAAGTAGTACAAGTGACTACATTAATTTTGGAGTACCACAAGGAACTATCTTAGGACCATTTCTATTTCTTATTATGATAAATAACCTGCTAAGACGATTCTATATGCTGATAATTTCATTTTTATTTTTACACATAATGAATTTGCTGTTTTAAATGTAAATGTTTTAAATAAGATGACTTAATTCAGGGTGCTACTAAATGTTTTATTTTTTAATTTGACAAATTGCAAAAAACTATTTTCTTACCTCAAATCATGCTGAATAGACCAATGTAAAAATTTTAGGAATGGTTTTAGACATAGAATTAACCTGGAATTCACATGCTGAAATGGTTAGTGAAAAGTTATTTAAAGTTGTGTATTTACTAAGAACCATTTATACCAAAGTACCTTGCAGCTATTTAATATATCTTGCTTTGTTTGAAAATGTCTTTAGCTATGGACTGTTAGCATATGGGAATTGTTGTAAATTTAGTGACATTCTACTTCTACAAAAGAAAGCAATGAGAATTTTATGTCATAGTTCTTAAAATGCTCCATGTAAGCGTTTTAAGCAACAGAAAATTTTAAGTGTACAAGTGCTACATATTATAATTATTATTATACGTCCACAAGAACGTAAATCAATTTAAATTGAACAGACATATACACTCATTAAATAACAAAAATATTGATAAATTACATGTTTCATTCACTAGACTAAAGATAGTTATTTGGTAACGAGCATTATAGCCTATAATAAGCTTCCTGGCCATATGAGAAATCTGAATGTAATACAGTTTAAGTCAAAAAGATTGTTAATGGAAAATGTATTTTGCAATTTGGATGATTTTTTAATACTAAAATTGTATTGTTTACTTTATATCTTACTTGTATATACAGGATGATTTATATAGAGCTGACACATTTCTTCCATTAATTGTTTCAAAACCTGTTATGCTAGCGACAAATTATTATACCTAAATTGTAGAGGAATTTTGGTAGATTATTTATCTCTATAGCAAATGTTGAAAATGTCCTCCAACCTGTATAAGGCACAACTCAACACGTCGTTCCATGTTACTGGCCACTCGTTGGAGGACTCTGTTGTCAATAGCTTGAATCTCCTTTGTGATGTGCTTCAGATTGTCCAAAGTCTGGGGACGTGTGGCGTAAACCCTGTCTTTTAAGTGACCCCATGGAAAGACGTCCGGCGATGTCAAATCCGGAGATCTCGGTGGCCACAGGTTCTTGGAAATTATCCGGTCGTCAAAGAAACTTTCAATTAGGTTCATGGATTCATTTGTTGTATGGCATGTAGCGCCATCTTGCTGAAAATATCCTTGACTCAGCTCTACATCGTACTGCATTTTCACGTTGACTACACGAACAAAATGTCGAAACAGCTGCCAACAATGAAATTAGGAATAAAACATAAACATCTGCGCATCTAGTGACAAGGAATCGAAACTCCAGAACATTCTGCTTAATTTGGTGCTAAAATTGGGTCATTGAATGAATTTCCAACTGAATAATTAAAGAAAGAAATGTGTCAGTTCTACATAAATCACTCTGTATTATTTTGATCATGCCTATTATACTAATGTACTTAATGACTGAACAAGTAAATAAGAATAATAAAAATAACAACAACAAAGACTAAGCCTCAAAATTCCGATAACACCAGAAATCACAATAGTAATCGGCCATGGTAAAACAAAATCTGATATATGACTGCAAACTACTGAATGGGCAACGCACAACAGACAGGAACTGGCCAACAATGTTCTTATAACAAAACACACCAAGGCATTCTACAGATTCTTGACTTCAATTGACTTTGACAATTAAAATAACGCAAATACAACAATATGGAAACAAAACATTAAAGAACAATATTAATAGTATCCCACTTCATGTCGATATGCTCAAAATTTGATAAACAACGCAGACTTTGTTATACCCAAAACTATTTCTGCAGTACTTAATGATGCTTCTATCATTCATAAAACAATTAGTCACCTCAAAGAAATAAATGTATATAAACTCATATAACCAAAGAACCTCAAAATGTATTTAAAACTAGTAATTGTAAATTATAAATGTTATGAATGTATTGTTGTAAATCATGTAAGGTCGTGATAAAACCTTGAGAGGTTAAAACGACCATAAAGCTTAATAATAAAAGAAAAACATTAAACAAATCTGAAATGACAGACTCTATATCATAAAGAGTGAGAACCTAAATATTAAAAAAAAAAAAAAAAAAATCACAACAGGAATTTTATGTTGAGAATCTTGAGCTATAGTGTCACTAAGGATGTGCTGATGAAGGTGTATTATGCTCATATTTATTCGCGTGCTAATTATGGTTTGCTTTTTTTTGGGGGGGGGGGAATCACTCCTTAGTCACGAAGATCTATTACAAAAAAGGGCTGTTACATTAATTTGTGGAGCTCATCCAAAAGAATATTGTAAACCTTTTTTTTTTTTTTTTTTTTTATTGATTTAGGTATCTTAACTTTGACATCAATGTATGTGCTGAACTGTCTCTTGTATGTTAAGGAAAATTTTAGCAGTTTTACAGTTTGCTCGAATATTCATAATTATACAACACGAACTTGTCAGAATTTATATATAAACAATTTTAATCATACGAAAATTCAAAGCAGCTTTATAGCTGTTTCCATTCAACTTTAAAGATTGAAAAAGCTCCCTATTTCAACTTTCAAAAGGACCATACGCCATACATTGGTGGCTAATCCTTTGGACTCTGTAAATGAGTTTACTTTCTCTACACATACTATGTACATAGTGTATAGAGAAGGTATTGCACTCCACCAAAAAAATCGATACCGAGATTTCACCGAAAATATATGTTTTGGGGTCCCCTGTGTCCAAAAAAAAGTATTTTCAGAAAAAGGTCCGTGTGTGTGTGTGTCCGTGTGTGTGTGTGTCCGTGTGTGTGTGAACACGATAACTCAAAAACGAAAAGTCTGTAAAATACCAAACTTGGTATTTAAGTTTAGTAGAAACTTATTAAGTTTAGTTCAAGGGATGAGACACGAAGATTTTGAGAAAAATCTCCCCAACCCGACCTACCCTTTACATGGAACTTTTTTCGAAAATTTTGATTTTCTCAAAAATGTCTAACGATTTTGATTAAAATATCGTATATTCAAGATATTTATCTGACAAATAAAATATATATCTTGAATTTTCTGGGAATAGCCTCTGAAGACTACTTTAATCTGGATCAATTTTACGGAATTTTGCATAACTGCTAAACCGTAAGTGATAGAAAAAACCTTACCACACAAAAAATGTAGAGCACATTAAAACACACAATTTATGTTACATACATTTTTTTTCGTGGAGTTAATCGTTTTTTAGATATTCCTTGTTTTTGGTTTCAGCTATGAAAAACTTATTTTTCTCATACAGGAATTTGTCAACTCCTGTCCATACAAACAAAGGAACTTCAGTCACATAGTGACCAGCTTTTGACTATCACTTTAACCTATGGTACTACCTTATTTCGTCGCTTCTACTTACAAGGAAGCTTGTAATAAGACTATTTCTGCTATTTTTTTCGATTAGCACGAAGTAAATAGAAGCATATGCTCTTTAACAGTAATTTTTTGCAGAGATGTAGAGAAAGTCATGTGAATTGCACACATAAGATTTTTATGATTTAGCTTGGTAACTTTTAAATTATGACGTTGCTATACTGTAATAGTTGTTGGCAATAAACACCATCCGTCCGTCCGTCCATCCATCCATCCATCTCTCAGTCTGTCTATCTATGCAGATTTAATATATTTGAAATTTGTAAACATGTACTAGTTATTTTTAGAAATTACACTTTAATTAATAGTAGAAACAATTTTCCACATCCATACGTGTAGAAGCACATATTTAAAAGATACACGCTTGATTCAATAGAAACATAACACTAAAAGAAAACTAAAACATGTAATGGTCCTTTGTAGTGGAGCATGTTGTTATTCAATAATGAAAACAACTCAAAGTTGTCCTTCACCACAGAGTGCGTGTATGCTAACTACTTCCTGGAGACTAATTGCAATACATATGAGTTATCAAAATGCTTTCCTTGACAACCCGAATTATACATTTTAAGTTCTACTTCCTCAAGAAAATCCACATGTCTATAAATGGTGGAGGGAAAGACCGTTGATTATTTGTTGAAGCGATGCAATGACATACAAACTCGTGTAAGCGGTTGCGTATTACTAAATTTACGTCCTATGTATATAGTAGGCATTCTACCCAAAAAGTCGGCGTCTTGATTTCACCGGAAATATATGTATTGGTAAGAACTGAAGCTTTCCTGGCGACGTGTTAATTCAAAATCTTCTCGGGCTTCTAGCCAGGTAAAAACTTGGCTTGACACCAACGTTTCGAAGAAGTTCAGTTCAGTTCACTCTGAAGACGAGGAAGATGCACTTCTTCGAAACGTTGGTGTCAAGCCAAGTTTTTACCTGGCTAGAAGCCCGAGAAGATTTTGAATTATATGTATTGGTGTTTCCTGAATAAAAAGCATTTTTAGAAAAAGGTATGTGCGCGCGTGTATTTGTACGCGTGTCAAAAAGAAAAGTCCGTTAAATACCAAACTTGGTATTTAAGTTCTTCATTTTCTAAGGATGCGACACAAAGATTTTCAGACACATTCCTCCACTCCATACATGGATATTTCGAAAATTTTGATTTTTTCAAAAGTGGCTCAAATAATAAATTGCCTTAAATACGATATCTTTAGGATATGTTCCTGGCAAATGAAATGTTATCAATTTCAACTTATCTTGAATTTTCTGCGCACAGCCTCTGAAGACCTCTTCATTCTTAATGAATTTTGCATAAGTGTTAGACAGTAAGAAATTGACAAAACTTAGTATGAATATAATGTAGATCATATATATATATATATATATATATATATATATATATATATATATATATATATATATATATAATAAAATGCAATTATAATAACAAAATAAATTATAAAATACAATTTATGTCATATACTTGTTTGTGTTGTTTAATTTAACTGTTTCCGAGATATTCCTTATTATTGGTTTCAATTTTAAATTACTTTCCCATTTGGTTTACTCCTGGCCATGCAGAGAGATTCGAATTTCAATCACATGGCTAACAGCTTTTAAAATATTTGACTATCACTATAGCCTAGCGTATTCCCTTATTTCCCTTTTACTTATAAGGGGCTAAGTAGTGAGACCGTTTCTATTAATGCTTATCTCGATTACCATGAAGTAGATGGAAGAAGAAGTTCTTGTAAGAAAAAACAGCAGAACGGACAGATAAAAACATGTGAATGCAACACATCAGATTTGTTTTTCATATTAACACTACTTAATGCGTTGGTTATGCTTGAGAAATGGCGTGTTATTTATGGTACTGTGGTTCTCAGCGTCCCATTCTAAATTGGGCGTGAAAGACCGCTTAATTTTGCTCAGAGACCTCTCAATCAGGCCGGAGGTTCTTTTACGTGCCGTAAATCTACGACACAGGACCAACGGCTTTACTTCCCTTCCGAAGGAACTCATGCTAAGGATTTTTACACTCGAAAAAATCCATCGTCCTCCGCCGAGTTTTAGCCCGCGACCTTGGGTATATGAAGTTAGCATGGTAACCATTACACCACGGGCCGCGCCGTGGCCGAGTGGTTAGATCACTCGCCTCTCACCTAGACGGCCCGGGTTCGATCCCAAGGGGCGGTTTTTCTCCGGTTTCCCCCGCCATCACATTCCACCGGTGCTCCATCTTCACTTATGTAACATTAGTGTCATCGCTTGCGGGGCCATAAGTATTTAAAGAGGGTGTTAAACACTACCAACAAAATTACAGCACGGAGGGCGACAATTTAACTCTCACGTTATCCCCTCTAATGCTGAAAACATTTGGCGTGTTATTACCAGTAAATATTCTCTAAGTTCGCCAATAATTTCCTGCTTTTACTTAATTAAAAGTTGAAAATTGCTTTGCACTTAATGAAATAGCAAAAGAATCAATGCAAATATTATGAAATGTGAACTATCTCTTTATATCCACTGTATCAGCCAGCCTGAGTCAGTTCATAACTGCATCTATTGCCCATCAACCAGGGTTACCAAGTTAGCGGAATTTCCGCTCTATTTGACGGATTTTACACACCGTCAACGGGTATAATTTCGGATTTAGCGGCCAACCGATTTTTAATGGATTTATGGACTGTTGTCATAACCATATTTTTACTTTCTCTATACGTACTATATATAGTGTATAGAGAAAGTATTATATTGCACCCAAAAATTCGATACCAAGAATTCACTGTAAATATGTTTTCAGAATTAAAAAAAAAAATTAGAAAAATGTGATTATGTGTCTGTGTCTGTGGGTAGCATAACTCAAAAACGAAAATATCGTTAAATAACAAACTTGGTATTTAAGTTTGGTATCGTCCAAGTATGCGACACGAAAATTTTCAAATGGTGCTACTCCCTTATTTCACTCCTACTAACAACGAAGCAAGTAATAAGACTATTTCTGCTATTTTTTCTCGATTAGATGAAGTAAATAGAATAGTTTGTTGCAGAGATGTAGAGAAAGTCATGTGAATGGAACACATCAGATATGTTTTTCTGTTTCATTCAATATTTCAGTTATATAACTGGGAACAATCAGATTTACTCTACATATGTGGATTCATGTTTCATTTGGTATTGTGCAATGCGCACCTTTCAATATTGAAATCGGAAGTGGGCAGTTTAATTTACAGTCCCATCCCAGTAAATCTGGTTGCTTTCATTTATATAACTGAAACATTGAATGTATATGTAATGAGTCGGCAATATGGTTGCTTTGCGTGTTATCACTTGTGCATATATTCTAAGATATCATTATTACTAGTCATGGAAAGCTAGCTGTACTTTTAGCAAAACAGTTTAATCTGTTCTGTTGCAACCACGAAACACTTTCGAAAAAACAGTTTCCTGCAGCAAAAACTCTCTAAACTGTTGTGTACCACCAAATAGATGAGATAAATATAGTCCATCGATAAAATCACGCGCCAAATATAACCACTCACTGGGTACACTGAATAGGATATTATCAAATTACGGAAGCAAATCATTGTTGCGCGTTTGTTTAGTACATTCTAATTTCGCGATATCAGAGCGCGCACTACAAGGTACAAAGGCGCACCTTGCGGTAAACTTTGGAAGCAATAACAAAATATTTACACTAGTGGAACACAACAACCGCAGCGCAGCAACTGTTGCAATAAGTGAAATAACTATTCAGGCGTTGCTGTTATTGTGCAAGCGTCTGTTGCGGGGAAGCGATACATGAAAGAATAACACAATTTCCTGAAGTGTTTTATGAAATAGTTTTAGTGGTGTAACTGTTTCAAATAGGTGTTGAGTTGGTGAAACTGTTTCAAAATAGTTGTGTTATTTTTGTCCCATCACAAATATGTTCCAAGATATTGCTAACTACTGCATGACGCAATAAGAGCTGGTCTTAATCGTCTGGGTAAGAGTTGCTTACAATTGCTAATTGATGTTCTCCGAGAATGGCACATCAGTAGAGCCCGGATTTTTATGTAAATACATATTTTAAATCCTGCATAATATTTCAGTGAGAAGAAAAAATGTTGATGAATTACGTAATTTGGGACTCCCTTACAATTTTTTTTTTTTACATATTTTGCACATTTCTACATATTGTAATGATGATACATAAAACGTATATATTTTCTAGGTTTCGCTACAATTTTATTATTTTTTAAAAAATATTGTAGTCACCTTATAAACTACTGTTTTCACAGGTTTTTCTGAAAGCAACAAAAATCAATCTGTGAAACAGGATGCAAATTAAATTAAGAATGCGACAAGAAGCGCCTCACCACGTTCTGATTGTTGTCCGTTTATATCAAAGCAGCTTGACAATGTTGACCTCCAGTGTCACGTTTCTCGTAGCGCTTTGGGCGTTTACAAGGACTGGAGAAATTGATTGTTACAGCGGTAGTCGGCATCTTGTAATATAACAGCAACGAGGAAACAAAGTGACAACATCAACACATAGCGAGGCGACAATACTGCTGTTAGTTTCTTGGTAAAATGCCGTCTTCGCTATCCTGCAAGTTGAATTCATGGCTGAAATTAGATAGCGCCTTTACAACTGACGGAAAAATAATAGTCTGTCAAGCAAGCGGTAAAAGAATTGGCTGTTCCATGAAATCTCAATTGGAACAACATATCAAGATGCTCTTCACATACACAACAAGCAAGTTCTATTGACACAAATACAACAGGAACCGTCTGGAAATGATGTTTTTAAAGACGTGTGCAGTGCACTGGTTGCAGCTAATATTCCGTGGCATAAACTTCAAATTTCTCAATTTCGCCCCTTTCTAGGAAAATATTGCAAGAAGGATATTCCTGGCGAATCTACTCTAAGGAGAAAGTATCTTCATGTATGTTATGAAGAAGTAGTTGCTCATATAAGGAATGAAATTGGAGACTCCTGTATTTGGTTTGCCGTCGATGAAACTACAGATGACATGGATCGGTACATAGCAAATTTAGTAGTAGGAAAACTAGATTAGAAAGTCCAGCAAAACCATTTCTAATCTGTTGCAAGGTGTTAGAACAAACAAATCATTCTACAATTGCAAGATTCGTAAACGATGGGATGAAGATTCTGTGGCCAGAGAGAGAGAGAGAGAAAGAGAGAGAGAGAGTGTGTGAGGAAAAGTTTTTAATTATGTATTCAGATGCCGCAGTGTACGTGATTAAAGCTGCTACTGCTCTTAAGGTTTTCTACCCAAATGTACTTCACTTCACCTGCTTGGTCCATGCATTGCAACGTGTTGCTGAAGAAGTAAGAAGTAATTTTCTCTGTGTGAATAAGTTGATATCGGCAACAAAAAAGGTCTTCGTGAAAGCACCGCACAGAAATCAGTGCTATAAAAATCATCTCCAACATGTCCCTTTGCCTCCTGAGCCAGTACTTACAAGATGGGGCACGTGGTTAGAAGCTGTGAACTTCTATTGTGAACATTTTGAAGGAGTCCAGTCAATGGTGAACATGTTCTCTTCAGAAGTAGCCGTTTCCATACGTGAATCTCAGGACATCTTTAAAGATCCGAAAGTGGCAAGATTCTGTGCTTGCATCAAAAGAAACTTCGGCTGGTTGCCTAGCACCATCAAGAGTTGGAAACATCAGGTTCTTCACGAATCTTTGCATCACAGAAGCTTAGTGTATTGCAGGAGATGTAGGAAGGAAGGTAGGTGAAAAATTCACAGGAATCCAGGTACTCTACGCTTGTGTCCGTGTCTAAAGTGCTAAATGGTGACTGTCGATTTACCAACACATTTCTCTGCACATCACATTCCTATGCTTAAATATGCGTGTGACGTGGAGAGAAGCTTCTCTGCTTATAACAACATTTTATCCGATAGAAGACAAACAATGACCCCTGAAAATATGCAAAAGTATATTATGGTTATTCACTGTACGTTTCAAGAAGCAAAAGACTCAAAATGAAAATGCCTGGTTATATTGTTTTCATATTTTGAATTGATTGTTTCACTCATAGATAAATTGGTTCAGTACTTCAGCATTGCTTTACCATCTAAAATTTAAGTAAAATAATTATGTGCAATGAGTAATTTTAATAAACATAATCCAAAACACACATTTATTATTTCGTAATTACCGACTTGAAAATAAATTTTAGGTAAATTCTGCGTAAAACAAAACACTTTCCCTATAATTAATTCTATATTAAGTCTTTAAATTTTAATCATTGCAATTAATTTACGTACTTACAGACCCACCAAATTCACAAAATTCTGGGTCATTTGCAGTCTGCATTTAGATTTGAGGTGGTAATCTTAGCATTTAGAATATTACATAATTTTACATATTTTGTTGATATTGTCATATTTTGATGTTTTTGTTACATAAATATGTACATATTTCGCACCTTATTATTACATACAAATCCAGGCTCTACAAATCAGACATTTCTGTAAACGGTCCCAGTACTTAAGCAGGATGAGAAGGAAAATTAAATATTGTGGTCTCAGTTATATTAACATGGCGATGAAGACTAAAATGTTAATAATAATAATAATAATAATAACAATAATTATAACCAATGACGATGACAGCCTTTATTTATAAGCTATCAGTACATTGGTGGTACACAATAATAAACATTTAGCCACATTTTAAACTCATTTAACGGAAAAGATATTTCTGCTAGTGATGGGACAAAAAAAACACAACAGCTATTTTGAAATAGTTTCACCACGAAAACTGTTTCATAAAACATTTCTGGAAATTATGTTATTTTTGAAAGTATCGCTTCCCCGCAACAGACCCATGCAACAATAACAGCAACGCCTAAAGAGTTATTTCACTTATTGGAACAGTTCCGCTAAATTCCAATGTACTAATCAAACTCATTCCCTCCCGTTAACGCGCAACAATGCTTTGCTTCCGTAATTTGATAATTTCCTCTTCAGTGCACATAAGGAAGGAGTGGTTGCATTTGGTGCGTTGTGATTTTATCGATGGACTACATTTATCTCAATAGTATTTGGTAGTACACATCATGTCTGCAGCAGTTTTGCAGCGGATCAATGCGGCGACACAGTTTAGGGAGTTTCTGTTGCAGGAAACTGTTTCGTGGTTGCAACAGAAAGATTAAACTGTTTCGCAAGAAGAACAACTTTTCCCGGCACTAATATCTGTGTTGGTAACGCTGCTATCAACGATGTTCATTCACGTCAGCTAATACAAGGCTCTGCCTGACTCACTATTTTGCTAACGCAATAATATAGTTGGGTTCCCAGCACACTCACTCACTCACGTCACGAGTACAGATAAGGTGACACTCGCAGATAGAAACGCTGTTGAAGAATAACAATATGTATAGTATTGGCTGTGCCAATTCCGCGTCCAATTCTGATCATTCATTTTCTGAAGAACAAGAAGAAGAAAAAGAAGAGGTGTGTCTGTCTGCGACGGCATACCAATAGGTATTTAAGTTCGGTATTTTCGCGACACAAAGATTTTCAAGAAAAACCGCAATCTACACTACAGTGTACGTGAGTTATTTTTCCACACTTTTGATTTTCTCAAAATTAGCTTTAACAATTCTCCCCCAAGAAAAATGTATTCTCTCTTTCACAATGTGCAGCAATTTTCTGTCTGTCGGTACTCGTTTCTCCTGAACATAAAAATCATGTATTATTCTTCGTATAACGGCAGCATCAAAGTCATCGATTTGCACAAGTCAGTATGTTCTGGTCTAGTTTTTCTTCTTTTTCCAGAAGTGCTCAATACACTGGTTCTCCCTCTTGGCCGCAGCTCTTTCTTCTCCTTACGAATTCTCTTTATCGTTGACACGGAAACACTAGCATAATATGTAACTGTCTGTGAGCTTGTGACACTGAATATAAATACTGTTTATTCAGAGCTTCTTCATCACATTCATCTGTAACGTTACTTATAATTTCACGCTTTTCTGAATGACTATCTTACATTTCTTAACTTCAGATTTGGTGAAAAGAATACAAATCTTCTTACAGCATTGAATAAAAGAAAAACGGACGTTTCAATTCAAGTATTTCACAATTGAAAACAACAAAAAGAAATATCTTGGAAACGGTTACTTCTACAACAAAAATTCAAAGCACAAAAATTGTGTGTTTTGACAAGATCTACATTTTTTGTGTAGTAAGTTTTTGTCTATCTCTTACAGTTTAGCAGTTAACCAAAATTCATGCAGAATAAAGAGGTCTTCAGAGGCTATACCCGGAAGATTCAATATATACATTTTATTTGGGATGTAAATAGCTTTAATATACGGGATTATAGTCAAAATCGTTAGAGCCATGTTTAAGAAAATCAAAAATTTTTAAAACTTCTATGTTAAGGGTAGTTTGTAGTGGGGGAATTTTCTTGAAAATTTTAGTGTTGCATCCTTGGAAGATACTAACCCTAAATTCCAAGTTTGGTATTTAATGGCCATTTCGTTTTTGAGCTATGTTGCACACACACATACACACACACAAACACGGGCCTTTTTCTAAAAAAAAAAAATTCGGACTCAGGGGACCACAAAGCATAATTTGCGGTGAAATCCCGACATCGAATTTTTGGGTGGAATGCAGTACTTCACTATCCCTATGTAGATTGTACATACGGGGCTAGAGAAAGTAATACAAACTCTCCAGAGGATGTACTAGCCTTGCGCCACTTGTGTCAGCTGAACCAGCCGGTCCCCATGGCTATGCTCGCTAAAGCGTCTCGCTTTGGTGCTTCGTGGGTTCGAGTCCCGCCTTGGGCATGGGTGTTATATGTTTGTGCAATGTGTATATGTTTGTAAAAGAAACAGTAAAACCAGTAATCAGTAAAACCTACGGGGGGAAATGTAAATAGGGATACAGTACCGGAGTCCTGATCAGACTCCGTTACTGTTTTTTAGAAAAAAAAAAACAAACAAAAAAACAGACTCTACTGTCCATTTAGTCTTGGTCAGTTTTGCGCATGCGCCATCATTATACTTAATCTCTTCGCGGTTGTATTCACCATAAAAGCAAGACTTAGCGTAATCGCAAGAATTTGCACCTATATTGTTTAATGGAAACTTTCAATGGCCATGCAATGTGCTACCTAATGTAAGAGTTTGCTTGCGTTGCGCACATAGAAGAAGAATACTACATTCTTTCTTCATGTATTGTCAGCTTCTAAACAACACACGATCTCGGTGCGAGATTTGACGCCATCTTCCATTTGGCCTTGCTAGACAATTTTAAATGTGGACACCCAAAGCTGATACCTATGTTGTTTGCTTAGTCAGTTTTTAACTTATTTAAATGAAGTGGATTAATTTTCATTTTGTGGAACTCTCGGAATATTCCCGTATGCAATTTACGGATCTAGAAACCCTTGCCAACGCAAGTTACCACTGCGTTTCGAATGCTTATATTTCTTAAAGAGTTATACCAGCATTTCTTTTCCTGCCGTTATTCCCTTATATTGTAAGTCATTACCAGTCATCGTACCGATTTCCTTATGCAGAGTAAGACCGGCCAGGATTGCCAATACCAAACTTGTGCGAGCAAAGGTTAACGTGGAGTGCAACCCATTATTGCAAAACAGATCACTGCATAACACAGAACTACGTCAGTAGGAAGGCGTTTTACAACAATAGTAAGTCTTTTACTTATTAATGTACCTACCTACTTAGAAACCGATGGCAGTTCTAGTATACAAACTATCAAAGCTCCACAGTTGTATATTATTGATTGCAAATTTATTCAAAGCATTAACCAACTATCATTCTGTTACAGTCCAAGGGTACAGAGCTGAACTGAATCTGTGCGTCATGTAGAAGAACTGCCAAGATGTCTCTACCAATCCACGACCATCCTACCTAATGAGAATGAAAAGTGAACAAGAAAAGAATGCAGGGTTCAGTGTGAAGTGTCGCACACAAGCTACACTTAAGCCGTTTGCTTGGTGATACTGATACGGAACTGATAAAATATTTCAAATATGCCCCGAAGAGCAATCAAATTTTTCGCATTATAAATTTTGTTTGTCGGAACGTAGAATGAAGTTTTCATTTGAAAGAAGTACATATTGTTTTCAGTAATACAGCTGCAGATGAGTAAATATTTAGTTTAATCCCTGCTTCCTTTTTTACCTGATAAAAATCTGAAGACATTTAAGAAATTAATTTTATTACGAGGTACGTCCAGAAAGTAAGTTCCGTTTCAAGTTATCTCCGCTGCAGCGCTTTGATCGCAGTTCCGCACATGCGCGGTAGACGTTCTGTATCAAGGAGAAGAAACGTGCGCCATTTTGAGATCGCTGTCAGCCACATACACTTTGTTGTGCTTGTTTACAATGTCGGTGTTGATTGAAAATCCCGCCGCTTGTGAAATCAGACTTGTAATTCGTTTTCTGAATGCTAGGAAAGTGAAACCAATTGAAATTTATCGGCAAATTTGCGAAGTTTGCGGACAAAATGCGATGATTGATCAATGATGAGAGAAGATGGGTCCGACAGTTCAATGAAGGACATAGTGGAGTGTACGATGAAGAACGAAGTGGGCGTCCATCTTTGGTTACAGAAGAACTGGTTCACGCGATTGATGACAAGATCCAGGAAAACCGCAAGCTTACACTTAGTGCTCTCGCTATGGAATTTCCCCAAAGCTCACGACCACTATTTCATGAAATTGTTACCGAAAATCTGAAATTTCGTAAACTTTGCTCACGTTGGGTACCAAAGATTCTTACTGAGCAACACAAAACAAAACGGATGGGTAGTGCACTTCAGTTTTTAACCCGTTATGATGAAAACGGCGAAGAATTTCTGACACAGATAGTCACAGGAGATGAAACTTGGGTTTCTTACGACACCCCTGAAAGTAAGCGGCAATCAATGGAATGGAGGCACACTTCATCCCCAGCAAAGGTTAAGCCGAAACAAATCTTGACACCTCGAAAAATGATGTGCACAGTGTTCTGGGACTGGAAAGGCATCTTACTCATTGATTTCTTACCGCGTGGTCAAACAATCACAGCAGATGTTTATTGCGAGACACTTAGGAAATTGCGCCGCGCAATACAGAATAAGCGCCGAGGATTGCTGTCAAAAGGTGTTGTTTTTCTTCACGACAACGCACGACCACACTCTGCAAATGTGACGAAAAACCTCCTACAGGGATTTGGCTGGGACGTATTTGACCATCCTCCGTACAGCCCTGACCTCGCTCCTAGCGACTTTCATCTGTTCTTACATCTCAAGGCTTTCCTTGGCGGTCAACACTTCAACAATGACGAAGAGCTGAAAGAAAATGTTTCCAACTTTTTGAAGACACAGGCGGCAAACTTCTATGAAGAAGGTATACAAAAACTTATGCCACGCTATGACAAATGCCTGCAAAATTTCGGAAGTTATGTGGGAAAGTAGTTTAAGAGTTGTAGAATTTTGTGCAATAAATAATTATTCTGTATCTGTACACAATTTAATTTTATTACCAAACGGAACTTACTTTCTGGACGTACCTCGTAATTTGTATGCTGTATATACTTAAGTATCTAACTAGATGTGCTTATACCAATGTCTCATTAAGTCATTTTTATTCTCTAAACAAAGTACTGTTTACTTGACAAGAGGGTTTTTTTACCTCTCCCACTACATTCTTATCAATGACTTGTTTTGATGCGGCGAGACGGCCGGTCGCAACTTGTATAAGGAGCGGCGAACGTTACGAACTTCCTAGCTCTGGTCATTATAGTTGTGTTCTGGCCTCGTGAGCCCCGTAGGAAGAAGGGAAAGCAATATCTGGTTACCCGGCGAGCTGTAATGCAGTAATCATTCCTGCATATATGTGTATTATCTAGTGCAGTGTTTCCCAACCTTTTGAAATTCACGGCACCCTTGGGAATAACAGTAAACACTAGGGCCACCCTTCCTTGAATTAAAAGAAAATTAAGCTTAATATGTTAATTTATTGAAATATTATATAATAGCGTACACCATAACATAATACAGTAAACTTTACTACAATCACTGAGTAAAAATACATCAATAAATTTTGTTCGATTAATGATTAATGTGAAACTTCTGATTGATGCTTAGAGCACAGATATGTGATGTCGGGTCTTACAGTTGACAGTGAAACACGCAAATCATCCTCAAGGTTATTCAGTCTATTTCTTGCTTTGCATTTTATTGTCACCATAGCAGAGAAGGCTTGCTCGCATAGATAGGATGTTGAAAAGGGCAAAAGTGCGTTAATTGCTTTCTTCATTAGGTTAGGGTACTCCTCTCTCCGTTGAAGCCAAAAACTAGCCACCGACGCCTCACTCTTGGTGAACTTACCTTTGAGTGTGGAATCAGCGCAAAGATCAATAAATTCATCTCGTTCGCAAGCAGTGAAATCTATTTTCTGTGCACTATCTACGAAATCAAATGGTGAGACAACCCAGTCGAGATTCGTAGTGGAAATAGTTGGAAAGTACGCCTCTATTGCATCTTGCAATGTTGATAAGTGATCACAAATGCGGTCTTTCAGCTTACCCAGATCTTTATCTCCTGCCACATTAAGAAGAGATGAAAAGTTCGACAAATCTCCTTTTTGAACTGCAGACTTCCAAGAACTAAGTTTTCTTTTAAAACCTCTCATTTTATTGGTTGAGGAGATTATTGTTTCCTGTCGGCCCTGTATCGAAACATTCAGTTCATTCGGCTTATGAAAAATATCTGCCAGATACGACATTTCAAAACACCAAGAATCACTTAGTAAGAGCTCATGAAATGTGTATTGGTTTTCATCCTTAAAAAAAGTTTTTAGCTGTTCTTTAAGTTCGAGAAACCGGTTCAATACACGACCCCGCGACAACCACCTTACTTCTGTGTGAAGTAACAAAGAGGTATGAGCTGCATCCGTTGCGCGACATAACTGTTCAAAAATTCTGCACTTTAAAGGTCGAGACATCATATAGTTCACCATTTTCACAACTTGGTTAAACACGTCAGCAAAATCTTCATTACACGCTTTCACGACTAAAGCCTCTCTATGCAGAAAACAGTGAGCTATAATAATGGATGGATTTTCATTGAGAGCTCTGCCAGTAAAACCTTTAATTTTCCCAGACATGGATGGTGCACCATCTGTACATATACCACAACAGTCTTTCCATGAAAGATCATGGTCATTGAGATAGGAATTAATAGAAACGAAAATATCATGGCCTGTGGTTGTAGTCTCCAGCGGTCTACAGAACAGAAACTGTTCACTAATATCTTTTTCATCAATATATCTGATAAAACCAAGGAGTTGCGGTTTGTCACCAATATCGAGACTCTCATCTACTTGCAAAGCAAATGTTCTATAAGTTTTTATTTTCTCCGTGACTTGTTCGTTGATATTGCATGACATTTCAGATATCCTGCGGCTGATTGTGTTGTTGGACAGAGGAACTTTCGAAATTTGATTAGCTGCTCCTTCGCCAAGTATTGTTGAAACTAGATATGCAGGGCCAATGATTTCCTCTCCATGAGTATGAGGTTTCTTTTTTTTTAGCTATCAGTTCTGTTACTTTAAATGAGGCTTCAAGAGCAGTATCACCTATGGGCATTCTCTTTACCATTCGCACAGCTGTTTTCTTCTCCCCTTCTAATATATGTGAAAAATACATTACACTTTTCTGTGACACACTAGGATGCTTTGTTGTAAGATGCCGCTTCAGTTTGCTAGGTACCATGGCCTCGTTGCTAAGTGTTTCGCCACAAACTAAACACACAGGGATAGGGTTTTCCTCGTTGTTATTCCACTTAAATCCATACGCTAAGTAACTGTCCTGGTATGTTCTTTTCTTTCGTTTGTCTTCTTTATGTGGTGAATTCGACGGTCCCGGAGAAACTGTAAGATTTGGCTTCTTAAAGCAAGCAGTAGGAGCCGACTGTTCACTTTCACTGTCCTGGCGTTTACGTTTAACAATGAACTTATCCATAGCTAAACACTGTGAATCACTGCGAGGAAGACAACTGAAAGCGCCAAGTGGCGTACACTTTTATATATTCATGTCGAAGTCTCGGGAATGTTCGTGAGGAAGCGAGTAGTCTCGGGAATGTTCGGCAGGGTATAGCTGTAATGCCATCTGTGGGATAGTAGTATAACTGAATTATTGAAATGAATCGACCACTATCACCATCTGCCGTGCATGAGAGTAATTGATTTGACTTATTTTATTTTAAGACCTTACAAGTCTTAAGGCTTCAGTAGAAGGTATTTTTGTTTGTTTATCTCAATATCTCGCGGCACCCCTTAGCCAATCACACGGCACCCTAGGGTGCCGGGACACACCGGTTGGGAACCGTTGATCTAGTGTATCAGAATTAGTTTAATGCTGTAAGTTTTGTATTCTTTTCACCAAGTCTGAAGTTAAGAAATGTAAGGTAGTGCATTCAGAAGGGCGTGAAATTATAAGTAGCGTTATAGATAGATGTGATAAAGAAGCTCTGAATAAACGGCAATTATATTCAGTGTCACAAGCAATCACAACGGGCTGCATATTTTACTGGCAAACGATAAAAGAATTCGTAAGGAGAAGAAAGAGCTGCGGCCAAGAGGAGGAACTAGTGTATTGACACTCCTGGAAAAAGAAGACAAACTAGACCAGAACGTACTGACTGTTGTGCAGATCGATGACTTTCATGCTGCCGTTATACGAAGAATAATACATGATTTTTATGTTCAGGAGAAACGAGTACCGATAGACAGGAAATTGCTGCCCATTGTGAAAGAGAGAATACATTTTTCTTGAGGGAGAATTGTTACAGCTAATTTTGAGAAAATCAAAATTATCGAAAAATAGCTCACGTACACTGTAGTGGGGGTGGGTTTTTTTTTCTTGAAAAGCTTTGTGTCGCATCTTGGAAGATACTGAACTTAAATAGGTACCAACATTGGTATTTAACGAGCTCTTCGTTTATGAGCTATGCTGCCGACAGACAGACACCCACAGACACACCTCTTCTTCTTCTTCTTCAGAAAATGAAACTGTGATCAGAATTGGACACGGAAGTGACACGGCCACTACTGTATAAACGTAGGCTGTATGTTATTCTTCAACAGCGTTTCTATCTGCGTGTGTCACCTTATCTGTACTCATGT
Organism: Hymenopus coronatus; assembly: GCA_030762935.1. Taxonomy (NCBI): domain Eukaryota; kingdom Metazoa; phylum Arthropoda; class Insecta; order Mantodea; family Hymenopodidae; genus Hymenopus; species Hymenopus coronatus. The sequence continues at coordinate 167,851,204 of CM060881.1, read as the reverse complement.
GTGTGTTGTGTACGCATTCCTTTCAGGGTCCACGATCTGGGAACACAATTACAGCTATCGAAAGTGATGTTTCGGTTCCATAACATGTGCAATTACATACTTACATTTCAACTATTATTGATAGTCCAAATAAATACATTCTATAACCAGTTATCAAAAGGACATCGTTCCACAGAAAAGGCAGAGAAAGGGAGAGAGTAATGGAAATGGAGCAGGATTGCAGAGGGGAAAAAGAATCGCGGAAAGTCCGAATGAGAGGCACAGGAAGAGAAATAATATCCACAACTGGAGGAAGTCTTAGCGGAGGCAGGTTTCTACAAGTTAAAAGTAATCATGGAATGCCATATACATTAATTCTGGACACTTTCTGGTTAAATAAACTATCAGATTATCAAACTGCACTGAACCCGTATTTAAGATTATTCTTGTCTAATAAGTTATAGTCAGAAAGGCCTAGCATATTAGAATATTGCACTTTTTTCCTCAAATCTGAGCTAATTCGGTCATTAATGGGCTGATTTGGGCCATCTTTTATTAAAATATATTATTTATTAACACATATTATTTTATAAATGTAAACAAACATTCGTTATTTTAATGAAATCTAATAATGTAAGGCATTTCAATAAAATGAACACCACTAAGGAAATATTAAAAATACGAGATTTTTCCCAATTTTGATCCATATATTTATATTTCATATTGGATGCAAAATATAATAAAAAATATACTTGGAAATTATATTTTTACTTTCTCTATACGTACTATGTACATAGTGTATAGAGAAGGTATTGTAATGCACCCAAAAATTCGATACCGAGATTTCACCGGAAATACATGTTTTGAGACCCCCCGAATCAAAAAAAATCTTTAGAAAAATGTCCGTGTGCGTGTCTCTGTCTGTGTGTGTATGTGTGTGTGTATCTTTGGACAGCATAGCTCAAAAACGAAAAGTCCGTTAAAAACCAAACTAGGTATTTAGGTTTGGTATCTTCCAAGGATGCGACATGAAGATTTTCAAGAAAATCCGCGCACCCCAAACTACCCTTTATATGGACCTTTTTTCGAAAAGCTTTGATTTTCTCAAAACTGGCTCTAGCGATTTTGATTAAAATATCGTATATTAGAGATATTTACCTGACAAATAAAATGTAGATCTTGAGTGTTCTGGGAATAGCCTCTGAAGACTGTTATTAAATTCTGGACGAATTTTACGGAATTTTGCATAACTGCTACACCGTAAGAGAGGGAGAAAAACTTGCCACACAAAAAATATAGAGCACGTTAAAGCACACAATTTATGTTATATACATTAATTTCTTCGTGGAGTTGATCCTTGTTATTGGTTTCAGCTTTGATACACTTATACTTTTCTCATACAGGAATTTGTCAACTCCTCTCCGTACAAACAAAGGAACTTCAGTCACATAGCAACCAGCTTTTGACTATCACTTTAACCTATGGTACTGCCTTATTTCGCTTCTACTTATAAGGAAGCAAGTGATAAGACCATTTCTGCTATTTTTTTCTCGAATAGCATGAAGTAAATAGAAGCATAAGCTTTTTAATAACATTTTTTGCAGGGATGCAGAGAAAGTCATGTGAATGGAACACATCAGATTGTATAGGTTACACTACATACAATATTAAATACAACGACTTAATACTCTCCTATAATAAGGGACTCGAAATTGACACTTCAATACCATGAACATTATAATCTTTTATATAAAATTCCAAAATTTAATAGATTTCTCCAACTTTTGAGTTCCTCTTTTATAACACGCAGCAATAATTTCAATTTTCACATTAGAAAGAATATAAAATAAATTATACGTGTATATATTTATAATATAATACATAAGAACTAAAGCTTTCCTGGCGACGTGTTAATTCAAAATCTTCTCGGGCTTCTAGCTTCTACATCAGTTCACCCTGAAGACGAGGAAGATGCACTTCTTCGAAACGTTGGTGACAAGCCAAGTTTTTACCTGGCTAGAAGCCCGAGAAGATTTTGAATTAATATAATACATTTTCAAAATTCGTCTATTAAGTACCAAATTAGCTCCAGTATGCTAAAAGCTTCAACAATATATCATACTATCACGTCTTGACTATACTTTATTAGATCAGAATAATTCTGTATAATAGTTTAAAGCAATATTGTAATTTGAAAGTTAATTTAAACAAAAAGTGTCCAGAAATAATACCACTATTGTGAACACCAGTTTGAAATATAAGAGACAACTGACATTTAACTCATTAAGTTTCAAAATGGATACTTTCGAAACGATTTCGTGTTGTACTACTACGTCATGAACTTTTAAAGAAAATCTTAGTTCGTTAAAGGTTCGTAAGGATGCGCAACCGATGTAAACACAGGTTATGTAAGAAGTAAGCGTAGAAATGAAGAGAAAACTGCACACATGATTTACTGCTTTACAAATCTCGTGCCAAGTTTTGTAGTAAAATAGAACTGGTGTAATTATCTCATTAGGCTAGATGTTTCATTCATTAAGAGCGACCGTGAACATTCTAGTATTTATAGCGAAGTTCTTCTTATTGATTTTCTTTGGCACGCCAAGTTTTTGCCGTTCACTGAAGGAAGTCACGCACCGTCATCACGACATTGTTTGCCTCCATTGGCATTCTGCTTATTATGTTTATTCAGTACGTCGTTGGGAGAACCTTGGTGAGAACACTTTTTAGTGCTCCTTGGCCAGGGATAAAAATAGCTTTACATGTATTCTGCGTTCCGTAAGAAACAAATCTCTTCCTCTTTACATCACACTAATTACTTTTTAACACAAAAGTTTGATTAGATTTGCTGCCATAACTTCAGCTATGGTCTTCAGATTTACGTCATAATTATCCATATATCCATTCGTCCGTGCGTCCATCCATTGATCCAACTATCCATTCGAACGTCCATCCATATAACACACAAGAATCCATACAATTATAAATGCATGTAACACAAAAATCCATTCAATTATAAATACATGTAACGCAAGAATCCATACAATATAAATACATGTAACACAAGAATCCATACAATATAAATACCTGTAACACAAGAATCCATACAATATAAATACATGTAACACAAGAATCCATACAATATAAATACATGTAACACAAGAATCCATACAATATAAATACATGTAACACAAGAATCCATACAATATAAATACATGTAACACCAGAAACTATTCAATCATGAATACATGTAAGACAAGAATCCATACAATTATAAATGCATGTAAGACAAGAATCCATACAATTATAAATACATGTAACACAAGAATCCATACAATTATAAATGCATGTAAGACAACAATCCATACAATTATAAATGCATGTAAGACAAGAATCCATACAATATAAATACATGTAAGACAAGAATCCATACAATATAAATACATGTAAGACAAGAATCCATACAATATAAATGCATGTAAGACAAGAATCCATACAATATAAATACATGTAAGACAAGAATCCATACAATATAAATGCATGTAAGACAGAAATCCATACAATATAAATACATGTAAGACAAGAATCCATACAATATAAATGCATGTAAGACAAGAATACATACAATATAAATACATGTAAGACAAGAATCCATACAATATAAATACATGTAAGACAAGAATCCATACAATTATAAATGCATGTAAGACAAGAATCCATACAATATAAATACATGTAACACAAGAATCCATACAATATAAATACATGTAACACCAGAATCTATTCAATCATGAATACATGTAACACAAGAATCCATACAATTATAAATGAATGTAACACAAGAATCCATACAATTATAGATGCATGTAAGACAAGAAGCCATACAGTCATAAATACATATAACACAAGAATCCATACTTTCATAAATACCTATAACACAAGAATCCATACAGTCATAAATACATATAACACAAGAATCCATACAGTCATAAATGCATGTAACACAAGGATCCATACAGTCATAAATACATGTAACACCAGTATCCATACATTCATAAATACATGTAACACAAGCATCCATACAATCATAAATACATATAACACAAGAATCCATACATTCATAAATACATGTAACACAAGAATCCATACAGTAATAAATACATATAACACAAGTATCAATACATTCATAAATACATATAACACAAGTATCCATACAGTCATAAATACATATAACACAAGTATCAATACATTCATAAATACATATAACACAAGTATCCATACATTCATTAATACATATAACACAAGTATCCGTACAGTCATAAATATATATAACACAAGTATCAATACATGCATAAATACATATAACACAAGTATCCGTACAGTCATAAATACATATAACACAAGTATCCGTACAGTCATAAATACATATAACACAAGTATCCGTACAGTCATAAATACATATAACACAAGCATCCGTACAGTCATAAATACATATAACACAAGCATCCGTACAGTCATAAATACATATAACACAAGTATCCGTACAGTCATAAATACATGTAAAACAAGTATCCACAAATTCATAAATACATGTAAAACAAGTATTCATACATTCATAAATACACGTAAAACAAGTATCCATACATTCATAAATACATGTAAAACAAGTATCCATACATTCATAAATACATATAACACAAGTATCCATACATTCATAAATACATATAACACATGTATCCGTACAGTCATAAATACATGTAAAACAAGTATCCATACATTCATTAATACATATAACACAAGTATCCTACATTCATAAATACATGTAAAACAAGTATCCATACATTCATAAATGCATGTAAAACATGTATCCATACATTCATAAATACATGTAACACAAGTATCCATACATTCATAAATAAATGTAAAACAAGTATCCATAAATTCATAAATACATATAACACAAGAATCCATACATTCATATATACATATAACACAAGTATCCATACATTCATAAATACATATAACACAAGTATCAATACATTCATAAATACATGTAAAACAAGTATCCATACATTCATAAATACATACAACACAAGTATCCATACATTCATAAATACATATAACACAAGTATCCATACATTCATAAATACATATAACACAAGTATCCATACATTCATAAATACATATAACACAAGTATCCATACATTCATAAATACATATAACACAATTATCTATACATTCATAAATACATATAACACAAGTATCCATCCATTCATAATAAGTATAAAACAAGTATCCATACATTCATAAATACATATAACACAAGTATCCATACATTCATAAATAATATAAAACAAGTATCCATACATTCATAAATACATGTAAAACAAGTATCCATACATTCATAAATACATGTAACACAAGTATCCATACATTCAGAAATACATGTAAAACAAGTATCCATACATTCATAAATACATGTAACACAAGTATCCGTACAGTCATAAATACATATAACACAAGTATCCATACAGTCATAAATACATGTAACACAAGTATCCATACAGTCATAAATACATATAACACAAGTATCCGTACAGTCATAAATACATATAACACAAGTATCCATACAGTCATAAATACATATAACACAAGTATCAATACATGCATAAATACTTATAACACAAGTGTCCATACAGTCATAAATACATATAACACAAATATCCATACAGTCATAAATACATATAACACAAGTATCCGTACAGTCAAAAATACATATAACACAAGTATCCATACAGTCATAAATACATATAACACAAGTATCCGTACAGTCAAAAATACATATAACACAAGTATCCCTACAGTCATAAATACATATAACACAAGTATCCGTACATTCATAAATACATATAACACAAGTATCCATACAGTCAGAAATACATATAACACAAGTATCCGTACAGTCATAAATACATATAACACAAGTATCAATACATGCATAAATACTTATAACACAAGTATCCATACAGTCATAAATACATATAACACAAGTATCCATACAGTCATAAATACATATAACACAAGTATCCGTACAGTCAAAAATACATATAACACACGTGTCCCTACAGTCATAAATACATATAACACAAGTATCCGTACATTCATAAATACATATAACACAAGTATCCATACATTCATAAATACATGTAAAACAAGAACCCATACAACCATATATACATATAACACATAAGAATCCATACATTCATAAATACATATAACACAAGTATCCACACATTCATAAATACGTATAACACAAGTATCCGTACAGTCATAAATACATATAACACAAGTATCTATACATTCATAAATACATATAACACAAGTATCCATACATTCATAAATACATATAAATCAAGTATCCGTACATTCATAAATACATATAACACAAGTATCCGTACAGTAATAAATATATATAACAAAAGTATCCATACATTCATAAATACATATAACACAAGTATCCATACATTCATAAATACACGTTAAACAAGTATCCATACATTCATAAATACACGTAAAACAAGTATCCATACATTAATAAATACATATAACACAAGTATCCGTACAGTCATAAATACATATATCACAAGTATCCGTACAATCATAAATACATGTAACACAACTATCCGTACAGTCATAAATACATGTAACACAAGTATCCGTACAGTCATAAATACATGTAACACAAGTATCCATACATTCATAAATACATATAACACAAGTATCCGTACAGTCATAAATACATATAACACAAGTATCCATACATTCATAAATACATATGACACAAGTATCCATACATTCATAAATACACGTAAAACAAGTATCCATACATTCATAAATACATGTAAAACAAGTATTCATACATTCATAAATACATGTGAAACAAGTATCCATACATTCATAAATACATATAACACAAGTATCCGTACAGTCATAAATACACGTAAAACAAGTTTCCATACATTCATAAATACATATAACACAAGTATCCATACATTCATAAATACACGTAAAACAAGTATCCATACATTCATAAATACACGTAAAACAAGTATCCATACATTCATAAATACACGTAAAACAAGTATCCATACATTCATAAATACACGTAAAACAAGTATCCATACATTCGTAAATACATATAACACAAGTATCCGTACAGTCATAAATACATATATCACAAGTATCCGTACAGGCATAAATACATATAACACAAGTATCCATACATTCATAAATACATATAACACAAGTATCCATACATTCATAAATACACATAACACAAGTATCCATACATTCATAAATACATATAACACAAGTATCCGTACAGTCATAAATACATATATCACAAGTATCCGTACAATCATAAATACATGTAACACAAGTATCCGTACAGTCATAAATACATGTAACACAAGTATCCGTACAGTCATAAATACATGTAACACAAGTATCCATACATTCATAAATACATTTAACACAAGTATCCGTACAGTCATAAATACATATAACACAAGTATCCATACATTCATAAATACATATAACACAAGTATCCATACATTCATAAATACACGTAAAACAAGTATCCATACATTCATAAATACATGTAAAACAAGTATTCATACATTCATAAATACATGTGAAACAAGTATCCATACATTCATAAATACATATAACACAAGTATCCGTACAGTCATAAATACACGTAAAACAAGTTTCCATACATTCATAAATACATATAACACAAGTATCCATACATTCATAAATACACGTAAAACAAGTATCCATACATTCATAAATACACGTAAAACAAGTATCCATACATTCATAAATACACGTAAAACAAGTATCCATACATTCATAAATACACGTAAAACAAGTATCCATACATTCGTAAATACATATAACACAAGTATCCGTACAGTCATAAATACATATATCACAAGTATCCGTACAGGCATAAATACATATAACACAAGTATCCATACATTCATAAATACATATAACACAAGTATCCATACATTCATAAATACATATAACACAAGTATCCATACATTCATAAATACATATAACACAAGTATCCATACATTCATAAATACACATAACACAAGTATCCATACATTCATAAATACATATAACACAAGTATCCGTACAGTCATAAATACATGTAAAACAAGTATCCAAACATTCATAAATACATGTAAAACAAGTATCCGTACTGTCATAAATACATATAACAGAAGTATCCATACATTCATAAATACATATAACACAAGTATCCATACATTCATAAATACATATAACACAAGTATCCATACATTCATAAATACATGTAAAACAAGTATCCATACATTCATAAATACATGTAACACAAGTATCCGTACATTCATAAATTCATGTAAAACAAGTATCCATACAACCATAAATACATATAACATACAAGAATCCATACAGTCATAAATTCATGTAAAACAAGAACCCCACAACCATAAATACATATAACACACATGTTTCCATACATTCATAAATTCATGTAAAACAAGAACCCATACAACCATAAATACATATAACACACAAGAATCCATACATTCATAAATTCATGTAAAACAAGAACCCATACAATCATAAATACATATAACACACATGAATCCATACATTCATAAATTCATGTAAAACAAGAACCCATACAATCATAAATACATATAACACATGAATCCATACATTCATAAATTCATGTAAAACAAGAACCCATACAATCATAAATGCATATAACACACATGAATCCATACATTCATAAATTCATGTAAAACAAGAACCCATACAACCATAAATACATATAACACACATGAATCCATACATTCATAAATTCATGTAAAACAAGAACCCATACAACCATAAATACATATAACACACATGAATCCATACATTCATAAATTCATGTAAAACAAGAACCCATACAACCATAAATACATATAACACACAAGTATCCATACATTCATAAATACATATAACACAAGTATCCATACATTCATAAATACATATAACACAATTATCTATACATTCATAAATACATATAACACAAGTATCCATCCATTCATAATAAGTATAAAACAAGTATCCATACATTCATAAATACATATAACACAAGTATCCATACATTCATAAATAATATAAAACAAGTATCCATACATTCATAAATACATGTAAAACAAGTATCCATACATTCATAAATACATGTAACACAAGTATCCATACATTCATAAATACATGTAAAACAAGTATCCATACATTCATAAATACATGTAACACAAGTATCCGTACAGTCATAAATACATATAACACAAGTATCCATACAGTCATAAATACATGTAACACAAGTATCCATACAGTCATAAATACATATAACACAAGTATCAATACATGCATAAATACTTATAACACAAGTATCCATACAGTCATAAATACATATAACACAAGTATCCATACAGTCATAAATACATATAACACAAGTATCCGTACAGTCAAAAATACATATAACACAAGTATCCATACAGTCATAAATAAATATAACACAAGTATCCGTACAGTCAAAAATACATATAACACAAGTATCCCTACAGTCATAAATACATATAACACAAGTATCCGTACATTCATAAATACATATAACACAAGTATCCATACAGTCATAAATACATATAACACAAGTATCCGTACAGTCATAAATACATATAACACAAGTATCAATACATGCATAAATACTTATAACACAAGTATCCATACAGTCATAAATACATATAACACAAGTATCCATACAGTCATAAATACATATAACACAAGTATCCGTACAGTCAAAAATACATATAACACACGTATCCCTACAGTCATAAATACATATAACACAAGTATCCGTACATTCATAAATACATATAACACAAGTATCCATACATTCATAAATACATGTAAAACAAGAACCCATACAACCATATATACATATAACACATAAGAATCCATACATTCATAAATACATATAACACAAGTATCCACACATTCATAAATACGTATAACACAAGTATCCGTACAGTCATAAATACATATAACACAAGTATCTATACATTCATAAATACATATAACACAAGTATCCATACATTCATAAATACATATAACTCAAGTATCCGTACATTCATAAATACATATAACACAAGTATCCGTACAGTAATAAATATATATAACAAAAGTATCCATACATTCATAAATACATATAACACAAGTATCCATACATTCATAAATACACGTTAAACAAGTATCCATACATTCATAAATACACGTAAAACAAGTATCCATACATTAATAAATACATATAACACAAGTATCCGTACAGTCATAAATACATACATCACAAGTATCCGTACAATCATAAATACATGTAACACAAGTATCCGTACAGTCATAAATACATGTAACACAAGTATCCGTACAGTCATAAATACATGTAACACAAGTATCCATACATTCATAAATACATATAACACAAGTATCCGTACAGTCATAAATACATATAACACAAGTATCCATACATTCATAAATACATATAACACAAGTATCCATACATTCATAAATACACGTAAAACAAGTATCGATATATTCATAAATACGTGTAAAACAAGTATTCATACATTCATAAATACATGTGAAACAAGTATCCATACATTCATAAATACATATAACACAAGTATCCGTACAGTCATAAATACATATAACACAAGTATCCATACATTCATAAATACACGTAAAACAAGTATCCATACATTCATAAATACGTGTAAAACAAGTATTCATACATTCATAAATACATGTGAAACAAGTATCCATACATTCATAAATACATATAACACAAGTATCCATACATTCATAAATACATATAACACAAGTATCCATACATTCATAAATACACGTAAAACAAGTATCCATACATTCATAAATACGTGTAAAACAAGTATTCATACATTCATAAATACATGTGAAACAAGTATCCATACATTCATAAATACATATAACACAAGTATCCGTACAGTCATAAATACACGTAAAACAAGTTTCCATACATTCATAAATACATATAACACAAGTATCCATACATTCATAAATACACGTAAAACAAGTATCCATACATTCATAAATACACGTAAAACAAGTATCCATACATTCATAAATACACGTAAAACAAGTATTCATACATTCATAAATACACGTAAAACAAGTATCCATACATTCGTAAATACATATAACACAAGTATCCGTACAGTCATAAATACATATATCACAAGTATCCGTACAGGCATAAATACATATAACACAAGTATCCATACATTCATAAATACATATAACACAAGTATCCATACATTCATAAATACATATAACACAAGTATCCATACATTCATAAATACATATAACACAAGTATCCGTACAGTCATAAATACATATATCACAAGTATCCGTACAATCATAAATACATGTAACACAAGTATCCGTACAATCATAAATACATGTAACACAAGTATCCGTACAGTCATAAATACATGTAACACAAGTATCCATACATTCATAAATACATATAACACAAGTATCCGTACAGTCATAAATACATATAACACAAGTATCCATACATTCATAAATACATATAACACAAGTATCCATACATTCATAAATACACGTAAAACAAGTATCCATACATTCATAAATACATGTAAAACAAGTATTCATACATTCATAAATACATATAACACAAGTATCCGTACAGTCATAAATACATATAACACAAGTATCCATACATTCATAAATACATGTAAAACAAGTATTCATACATTCATAAATACATGCGAAACAAGTATCCATACATTCATAAATACATATAACACAAGTATCCGTACAGTCATAAATACATATAACACAAGTATCCATACATTCATAAATACATATAACACAAGTATCCATACATTCATAAATACACGTAAAACAAGTATCCATACATTCATAAATACATGTAAAACAAGTATTCATACATTCATAAATACATATAACACAAGTATCCGTACAGTCATAAATACATATAACACAAGTATCCATACATTCATAAATACATATAACACAAGTATCCATACATTCATAAATACACGTAAAACAAGTATCCATACATTCATAAATACACGTAAAACAAGTATCCATACATTCATAAATACACGTAAAACAAGTATCCATACATTCATAAATACACGTAAAACAAGTATCCATACATTCGTAAATACATATAACACAAGTATCCGTACAGTCATAAATACATATATCACAAGTATCCGTACAGGCATAAATACATATAACACAAGTATCCATACATTCATAAATACATATAACACAAGTATCCATACATTCATAAATACATATAACACAAGTATCCATACATTCATAAATACATATAACACAAGTATCCATACATTCATAAATACACATAACACAAGTATCGATACATTCATAAATACATATAACACAAGTATCCGTACAGTCATAAATACATGTAAAACAAGTATCCTTACATTCATAAATACATGTAAAACAAGTATCCGTACAGTCATAAATACATATAACAGAAGTATCCATACATTCATAAATACATATAACACAAGTATCCATACATTCATAAATACATATAACACAAGTATCCATACATTCATAAATACATGTAAAACAAGTATCCATACATTCATAAATACATGTAACACAAGTATCCGTACATTCATAAATTCATGTAAAACAAGTATCCATACAACCATAAATACATATAACATACAAGAATCCATACAGTCATAAATTCATGTAAAACAAGAACCCCACAACCATAAATACATATAACACACATGAATCCATACATTCATAAATTCATGTAAAACAAGAACCCATACAACCATAAATACATATAACACACAAGAATCCATACATTCATAAATTCATGTAAAACAAGAACCCATACAATCATAAATACATATAACACACATGAATCCATACATTCATAAATTCATGTAAAACAAGAACCCATACAATCATAAATACATATAACACATGAATCCATACATTCATAAATTCATGTAAAACAAGAACCCATACAATCATAAATGCATATAACACACATGAATCCATACATTCATAAATTCATGTAAAACAAGAACCCATACAACCATAAATACATATAACACACATGAATCCATACATTCATAAATTCATGTAAAACAAGAACCCATACAACCATAAATACATATAACACACATGAATCCATACATTCATAAATTCATGTAAAACAAGAACCCATACAACCATAAATACATATAACACACATGAATCCATACATTCATAAATTCATGTAAAACAAGAACCCATACAACCATAAATACATATAACATACAAGAATCCATACAGTCATAAATTCATGTAAAACAAGAACCCCACAACCATAAATACATATAACACACATGAATCCATACATTCATAAATTCATGTAAAACAAGAACCCATACAACCATAAATACATATAACACACAAGAATCCATACATTCATAAATTCATGTAAAACAAGAACCCTTACAATCATAAATACATATAACACACATGAATCCATACATTCATAAATTCATGTAAAACAAGTATCCATACAACCATAAATACATATAACATACAAGAATCCATACAGTCATAAATTCATGTAAAACAAGAACCCCACAACCATAAATACATATAACACACATGAATCCATACATTCATAAATTCATGTAAAACAAGAACCCATACAACCATAAATACATATAACACACATGAATCCATACATTCATAAATTCATGTAAAACAAGAACCCATACAACCATAAATACATATAACACACGTGAATCCATACATTCATAAATACATAGCAGTCTGATTCTACCTAACCAATTCCTGTCCTACACACGGTGTCTGTGAGAAAACAATTAAAATTGTCATTCTGTTATTTAATTACTACACTTATTTTGAAAAAAAAATCATAAAAAATTCTTTGCTAATTTTAGTTCAAAGGGATTTTTGCTCTTTTGCTGTATGGTGAGCAATGTTTCTCAAATTAAGCCCTTTTATCCATATTTATAAGTTATGCTATAATATTACACTAATTCTGAAATACGTTTTTCATAAACATTTATTTTAGGAGTCGTTTTTAATACATTCTTGTCTTTTTTTTGTTTATTTATTTTATGTCGCTTTAACTTTCAAGGTAGTCATATCGCGATATGTTTTAACGATACCATTTACAAACAATTTACATTGGTAAATACAATTTAAGTCATTTTATATTTCATTATACATATTTGTTGGTTGTAAGTATTGAAGTTGTATTTTGCTGTGTGTTGAGTTGTTGATGTCTAATAGATTGCATTCTGCTCGCTGCTGTTGATACTGAGGACAGCCTGAGAGCAAGTGGCGTACAGTGATGGTAGTGTGACATTCAGGTTGGGCTGTTCTGTTCAGCAGATGGGAATGGGTTAACGTGGTGTGTCTTTCCGTCTAGTTTCTGCAGTAGATATGATGTTCTGGAGTTCTGTTTACTTTTGTGTAGTTTGCTACGCGGTGATTGTGCCCATGTTGTTTGCCAGAGGTTGTCTAATTCTCTGGATGCATATTTTGCAACATCTTTGGGAATCTTGTGGCTTCCTTTGTTGCAGAGTCTGCATGCTCATTACCTAAAATAATCTGATGTGAGGGTATCCACATTATAGCTTTCCTTCCATGTTTCATAATGTTTTAATTTCTTGGACTAATGTATTTGTAGAGAAGAGATCTTTTAGAGCCTGTATACTGGATTTAGAATCAGTGTGTATCAGGTATGCTTCAGTTTTGTTTGTCTCGAATAATGCTTTCTTGATCGTATAACTCACAACTAACTCTTATCTTGTTTTGATGTCCATCATCATCTCCTAAAATATCACATTTTTACTTTGTGTACACGTACTATGTACATAGTGTATAGAGAAGGTATACACAATGCACCCAAAAATTCGATATCGAGATTTCACCGGAAATGCACGTTTTGGGTCACCCTGAATCCAAAAAAAAAGCATTTTTAGAAAAATGTCCGTGTGTGTCTGTCTGTGAGTATGTGTGTGTCTGTGGGCAGCATAGCTCAAAAACGAAAAGACCGTTAAATGCCAAACTTGGTATTTAAGTTTAGTATCTTCCAAGGATGCGACACGAAGATTTTCAAGAAAATCCCCCCACCCCAAACTACCCTTTACATGGAACTTTTTGCGAAATATTTGATTTTCTTAAAAATGGCTCTAACGATTTTGATTAAAATATCGTATATTAAGATATTTACCTGGCAAATAAAATGTTAACTTTCTCATGAAAATATCTTAAACATATGACATATTTAATATTTATCCAGTGGATCTGAAAACTGTGTTTCCGGGGAATACTGTTAGTCAAAACGTATGAAAGCAAAATCTGAGTATTACAGCTTTCTTGTTGTTATTGTTATTATTAATTATTACTTTCTCTATACGAACTATGTACATAATGTATAGAGAAGGTATTGCACTCCACTCAAAAATTCGATACCGAGATTTCACCGGAAATACATGTTTGGGGTCCCCCTGTATAAAAAAAAAACATTTTTACACAAACGTCCGTGAGTGTGTGTGTGTGTGTGTGTGTGTGTGAGTGCGTGTATCTGTGTGACTGTGGGCAGCATAGCTCCAAAACGGAAAGACAGTTAAAAACCAAACTTGGTATTTAAGTTTGTTATCTTCCAAGGATGCGACACGAACATTTTCAAGAAAACCCCCCACCGCCAACTACCCTCTACATGGAAAAAATTTCGAAAATTTTGATTTTCTTAAAAATGGCTCTAACAATTTTGATTAAAATCCCTTATATTTAAGATATTTACTTGCCAAATAAAATGTATATCTTGAATTTTTGGGGAATAGCCTCTAAAGACCTCTGTATTCTGGATGGTTTTTATTGAATTTTGTATAATTGGTAAACCGTAAGAGATAGAAAAAAAAAACTCACAGTACAAGAAATGTACATCACGTCAAAACACACGATTTATGTCCTTTACGTTTTTGTTGTGGAGGTAACCATTTCCGAGATATTCCTTATTATTGGTTTCAATTGTGAAGCACTTAAATTTTCTCAGACATGAAGTGTCCGTTTTTCTTTTGTTCTACTCCTGGCCAAGCAAAGGCGTGATTTTCAATGACAATCGCATAAACAATAGTTTTTAAAACATTTGACTATCACTTTAGCCTAGTGCATTACCTTAGTTCCCTTTTACTTATAAGAACTAAGTAATAAGAGCATTCTGCTAATGTTTATCTGGATTAGCATTGTGTAGAAAGAAGAATTATCTTTTGTAGGAAGTTTGTAGAGCAGCTAGAGCAAGTCATGTGAGTGTAACACATCTGTTTTACTTTCTCTACACGTACTATATACATATAATGGCTAAAGGTATAGCCATTCCTCCAAAAAAATCGATATCGAGATTTCACCGGAAATACACGTTTTAAAAAAAAGTATTTTCAGAAAAAGGTCCGTGTGTGTGTGCTTCTGTGAAAACGATAACTCAAAAATGAAATGTCGATAAAATACCAACCCTGGTATTTAAGTTTAATATCTTCCCGGGATGCGACGCAAGGATTTTGGGAAAAATCCCCCCTCCCCAAATTACCCTTTCAATGGAAAAATTTTCGAAAAGTTTTAATTTTTCAAAAATGGCCATAACGATTTTGATTAAAATACCATATACTAATGATATTTACATGGCAAATAAAATTTATATCTTGAATTTTCTGGGAACAGCCTCTAAATACCTCTTTGTTCTGAATGAATTTTGCTGAATTTTGCGTAATTGGCAAACCGTAAGAGATACACAAACACTTACTACACCTAAAATGTAGTTCACATCTGAGATATTTCTTGTTATTTGTTTCATATTTAAGATAAACTTTTTTTCACTCTGAAAATGTAAACTCGAGGTCCTGCATAGAAACGGATTTCAATTACATGGCAACCGGCTTTTAAAAGATTTTACTATAGTTTTAGCCTGATGTATTCCCTTATTTTCCTCCTACTTACAAGGAAGCAAGTAATTAAGACAATTTCTGCTAATGCTTACCTCTATCATAAATCAGATAGAAGAATAAGGTGTTTAACAATAATTTGTTACAGCGATGTAGAGCAAATCATGTGAATGGACCACATCAGATTTTGTAATACATGTTGCATTTTGTATCATTTTGAAGTGTGGCTTAAGATTTTGAAACTTATATCTCATTTTAAATATTTCTTAACTGAGAATTATTTTAGTATTGTGAACAATGACATTTAAAAATCTGATGTGTACCATTCACATGACTTTCTCTATATCTCTGCAATAAATTATTTTTAAAAAGCTTATGCTTCTATTTACTTCCTCCTAATCGAGAAAACATTAGCAGAAATAGTCTTATTACTTGCTTCCTTGTAAGTAGAAGCAAAATAAGGAAGTGCCATAAGTTAAAGTGAAAGCCAAAAGCTGATTGCTATGTGACTGAAGTTCCTTTGTTTGTATGGACACGAGTTCACAAAGTCCTGTATGAGAAAAGTATGTTTTTATAGCCGAAACCAAAAACAAGGAATATCTAAAAAACGAAAAAAATGTATATAACATATATTGTGTGTTTTAAAGTGCTCTACATTTGTTGTGTGGTAAGTTTTTCTCCATCTCTTACGGTTTAGCAGTTATACAAAATTCCATAAAATTGACCCAGAATAAAGTAGTCTTCAGAGCCTATTCCCAGAAAATTCAAAATATACATTTTATTTGTCAGGTACATATCTTTAATATACGATATTTTATTAAAATCGTTAGAGCCATTTTTTAGAAAATCAACATTTTCGAAAAAAGTTCTTTGTAAAGGGTAGTTTGGGGTGGGGGGATTTTTCTCAAAGTCTTCATGTCCCATCCCTGGGAGATACTGAACTTAAATACCAAGTTTGGTATTTTACCGACTTTTCGTTTTTGAGTTATCGTGTTCACAGTCACACGGGCACACCCCCTCCCACACACACACACACACACACACACGGACACACACACGGACCTTTTTCTGAAAATACTTTTTTTTGGATACAGGGGACCCTAAAACATATATTTCTGGTGAAATCTCTGTATCGAATTTTTTGGTGGAGTACAATACCTTCTCTATACACTATGTACATAGTGAGTATAGAGAAAGTAAAAATTAACTGAAAGCGGAATCTTCATATGATGAATACAAAGCTACAACTCGAATAAAATGAAAGTTGACTGTTGAACGTTTGTGTATAAGCAGGTACTTTTAAAGAAGAATAGGCAAACAAAGGAGCGTAATTTTAGAACACAATAGCCAATTTACATGTTGATAGTTCCTCCAATGTCAAGGCAACCTTTAAGTGCACTTCCGATCTTTGTTTTGTAACCATGTTTGTATTTACCATCAAGTAGTTGTTTATACGTTAATTCGTTCGGTACATCATTTTGAGTTTGTTTATTTTGAAATCCTGCATGAAAATAGGTTATGTTTGAAATACATCCTATTTAATAGTTTGAAATTGCTGTGTAACGACCCAAGTCCTATGAAGTTGCAAAATCTGACATTTGCTTCATTATCAGTCTTTGTTTGGTTACGATTACTGCGTTCCATTCTTATGACTTTCTCTACATCTCTGCAACAAATTATTGTTAAAAAACTTATGTTTCTATTTACTGCATGCTACTCGAGAAAAAATTAGCAGAATTTGTCTATTATTTGCTTCCTTGTAAATAGAAGGGAGATAAGGGTTAAAGTGACAGTCAAAAGCTGCTTGCTATGTGACTGGAGTTCCTTTGTTTGTATGGACAGGAGTTGACAAATTCCTGTATGAGTTTTTTAAAGCTGAAACCAATAACAAGGAATATCTCAAAAATGATCAACTGCACGTAAAAAATGTACATCACATAATTGTGTGTTTTAACGTGCTCTACATTTTTTGTGTGGTAATCTTTTGTCCATTTCTTACGGTTTAGCAGTTATACAAAATTCCGTAAAATTCATCCAGAATTAAGTAGTCTTCAGAGGCTATTCCCAGAAAATTCAAAATCTAATTTTATTTTTCAGGTAAATATCTTTAATACATGATATTTTAATCATAATCGTTAGAGCCATTTTTTAAAAAATCAAAATTTTCGAAAAAAATTCCATGTAAAGGGTAGTTGGGGGTGGGGAGATTTTCTTGGAAATCTTACTCATTCTTGGCAGATACAAAACTTAAATACCAAGTTCGGTGTTCAACGGTCTTTTCGTTTTTGAGCTATGCTGTCCATAGATACACGCATGGAACTATTTCTAAAAAATCTTTTTTTTTTTATTCAGGGGGACCCAAAACATGTATTTCCAGTGAAATCTCAGTATCGAAATTTTGGGTGGAATGCAATACCTTCTCTATACATCTTGTACACAGTGCGTGTAGAGAAAGGAAGCATCTTTACCAGGACAATGAAACAGCAAAATTGTACCATTCATGTGTTTTATTGTGAAAATATGTTTCAATCAATACTTGATCAGATTGATTGTTTGTTCACACAAGCCGTTTGTAGGACAGGAGTTGGTTAGGTAGAGTCAGACTGAAAAATTCAATGCCATAGCCGGGATTTGAATCACGGATCTCCCGGTCTCTAGTCGGTTGCTCTGCCACTGAGTTACCATGGCAACATACCGGCATAGCATTGAATTTCTCAACGACACCTGTCCTACACGCGGCTTGTGTGAACAATTACTCCAATACCAATTGACCACAATAGTTAGCTTCACTATGGATCCTGGGACTTAAGTACTTACAACTTGTAAGTCGCCATTGGGGTTGTCATCTCAAAATAGTTTGAGATCACCTTGTGGTTTACATGCGAGTCAGTTGAGAAATTCAATGCTATGTTGCCATGGTAGCTCAGTGGCAGAGCAACCGGCTAGAGATCGGGAGTTTCATGGTTTAAGTCCCGGCTATGGCATTGAATTTTTCACTCTTGACTCTACCTAACCAATACTTTATCACTTTACCCTGGTACTTGATCACCCTTTTTATTTTCTGGCCATGGATACAGTAAGTGGTGCCCACAATTCTTCAGCCCATCCCTTAGATCATTGATGTTGCTGGGTCCTGCGAATCCAGGCATTTTCAATATGATTGACATCAGGTGAATTACCAGGCCAATCTAAAATATTAAATGTTATGGTCGTTGAGAAAATTGATGCATAACATAATCACCAAAGTTAGAAAATGTTCCTCCAATGGAGATAATTGCTTTCTTACGTTGTTATATTTTTACTTTCTCTATACGTACCATGTACAATAGTGTATAGAGAAGGTATTGCACTCCAGCCAAAAATTCGATACCGAAATTTCACCGGAAATATATGTTTTAGGGTCCTCTGTATCCAAAAAACGCATTTTCAGAAAACGGTCCATGTGTGTGTGTCCGTGTGTCTGTGAACACGATAACTCAAAAACGAAAATTCGGTAAAATACCAAACTTGGTATTTAAGTTTAGTATCTTCTAGGAATGCAACACGAAGATTTTGAGAAAAATCTCGCCACACCAAACTACCCTTTACACGGAATTTATTTCGAAAATTTTGATTTTCTCAAAAATGGCTGCTACAATTTTGATTAAAATATCGTATATTATAGATATTTTCCAGACAATTAAATTGTATATCTTGAATTTTCTGGAATAGTCTTTGAAGACTACCTTATTCTGGATGGATTTTACGGAATTTTGTATTACTGTTAAACCGTAAGGGATGGACAAAAACTTACCATACAAAAAATATAGAGCATGTTAAAAGAAACATTTTATTTTATATACATA
This sequence comes from Hymenopus coronatus, assembly GCA_030762935.1. NCBI lineage: Eukaryota > Metazoa > Arthropoda > Insecta > Mantodea > Hymenopodidae > Hymenopus > Hymenopus coronatus. The sequence continues at coordinate 167,830,227 of CM060881.1, read as the reverse complement.
TTTTTCGTGGAATTTATCGTTTTTGAGGTATTCCTTGTTTTTGGTTTTTGGTTTTAAAAACTTATCCTTTTCCCATACAGGAATTTGTCAACTCCTGTCCATACATACAAACAAAGGAACTTCAGTCACATAGCAACCACCTTTTGACTTTCACTTTAACCTATGGTACTCCCTTATTTCGCCTCTAGTTACAAGGAAGCAAGTAATAAGACTATTTGTGCTATTTTTTTCTCGATTAGCATGAAGTAAATAAAAGCATAAGCTTTTTAACCATAATTTGTTGCAGAGATGTAGAGAAAGTCATGTGAATGGAACACATAAGATTTCTTGATGTGAACGCCTCAGTTGGTTTGTTTCAAATGTTACAATTGTTGGAAGGAAGTACAAGCCTGCCTCACCTTAACGCAATACATACCATGAGGGTGTTTCTCTCTATTAACCTTATATTTGGGTTGTATCATGATTCGGTACTGGACATCACTGCCTTCCACTTCTCACGCGTCCGTTTTTTGCTGCTATGGCGAATTGGTAGACCCAAGTCCTGTAAACGGTGTCGAAATGTCCTGACTACTGCGTTCTGGAGGAGCTGAGAGTGCTTGTTACTTTCTCTACACGTACTATGTACATAGTGAATAGAGAAGGCATTGCATTCCACCTAAAAATCGATACCAAGATTTCACCGGAAATACACGTTTTAGTTAAAACAGGAACACGACAACTCAAAAACGAAAAATCGGTAAAATACCAAACTTGGTATTTAAGATAAGCATATTCGAGGAATGCGACACGACGATTTTGAGAGAAATCTACCCACCCCAAACTACCCTTTACAAGGACAAAAGTTCAAAAATTTTCATTTTCTCAAAGATGGCTGTAACGATTTTAATTAAAATAGCATATATTAAAGATATTTATATGGTGAATAAAATATATGTCTTGAATTTTCTGGGAATAGCCTCTGAAGACAGGTTTATTCTGGAGTAATTTTGCGGAATTTTGCATAATTAATAAATTATAAGAGATAGACAAAAAAACTCTACATCTCTTTAAAATACACAATTTATGTTGTATACATTTTTTCGGGAGTTGATCGTTTTCGAGGTATTCCTTGTTTTTGGTTTGAGCTTTGAAAACATACTTTTCTTATGAATTTGTCAAATCGTGTCCATACAAACAGAGGAACTTCAGTCACACAGCAACCAGCTTTTGACTATCACTTTAACCTATGGTACTCCCTTATTTCGCCTCTAGTTACAAGGAAGCAAGTAATAAGACTATTTCTGCTTATTATTTCTGGATTAGCATGAAGTAAATAGAAGCATAAGCTTTTTAACAGTAATTTGTTGCAGAGATCTAGAGAAAGTCATGTGAGTGGAACACATCAGAATTTTGAATAGGAAGTAGAATACAAGGTCTCTTTTAATCCTTTACATCAGCAACCCTCGCCGTCCATCACAACTGTCACCCTTTACATCCCAGCAGAATGCACTAATTCAATGAATCGCGAGAGCACTCGCTCTTATAGCCGTTAGAAATTTTCACAGGATGTTCTAGTGTGTTCTTGAGGCGATTTCAGAGGATTCTTTATTTGACGACAAACTTCTGGTGTTTAAGCTAAGTGAAAGCGCTACTTATCTCTATTTATATCTCCAATTGTCCGGTTACCGAAGTTTGGGCCATAGATATTGTGGCATAGTATGTTTAAACAATTTTGGTCACTCGATACTTACATCGAAAACAGCAACCATAGGTTAAACTTAAGTCAACATACATAAAATAGTTGAGTACTTCAAGTTAGTTAAAAATCTACACAAAAATATCTTTTTACTTTCTCTAGCCGCATGTAAAATGTACACAGTGGATATGTACATAGTATTCCACCAAAAAATTCGATGTCAAGATTTCACTGGAAATATCTTTTTGGGTCCCCTGAGTCCGAAAAAAAGAATTTTTAGAAAAAGGTCCGTGTGTGTCGGTGGACAGCATAGCTCAAAAACGAAAGCACCTTTGAATACTAAACTTGGTATGTAGGTTTGGTATCCTCCAAGGATGCCACACGAAGGTTTTCAAGAAAATCCCTCACACCTAACTACCCTTTATATGGAAAAAAATTGGAAATGTTGATTTTTTCAAAAATGGCTCTAACGATTTTGATTAAAATCCGGTATATTAAAGAGATTTAAATCCCAAATTAAAGGTATATCTTGAATTTTCTGGGAATAACCAATAAAGACCTGTTTATCCTGGATCCTTTTTATTGAATTTTGCATAACTGGTAAACTGTAAGAAATGCACAAAAAATGTAGATCACGATAAAGCACGCTTTAAAATACTTACTTTTCTCATACAGGAACTTGTCAACGGTTCGCCACGCAAAGAAACTTATTTCAATCCCATAGCAACCACGTTTTAAAACATTTGACTGTCGGTTTAGCCTAGTGTATTCCCTTATTTCCCTTCTACTTATAAAGGAACTGTTTCTGCTAATGCTTTAGCATTAAATAGATAGAAGAATAAGCTTATTAACAATAATTTGTTGTAGAGATGTAGAGAATGCAACACACCCTCTGTGTTAGTTAAGCTGTAAAAAAAGCTAAATAGAAGGCATTCTATGAACCTTGAAGAAGCTTATCGGCTCTTTGAGTACTCAAAGATACGCAGTTTAATCAGAATGTTGGATGCAAGTACATAGAAGGGCAAGGAAATAACTTAACGGCACGGAAATGGCGAAGAAAGTTACAGCCCTCATAAACACAAGGGTGTGACCATTTCTCACGAGAAGGTACCATAGCTAGTGATGAAAAACGTCACAAATAACCCTTTGCACACGCTTATGTGAGGGATTTTAAAGTGCATGTGCTTTAAATGACTCGAGAAAGAACAGTAAAGGCAGGGTTGATAAAGATTAACTTTTGCAGAAATATTTACATTACACAGTTCGTAGTACGTACAGGGTTGACAAGAAACGGAAATGTTTGATAACGGTCTTGAAATTGTATACTCCCTCCACCAATGCATACTCACTGACCTCCCCAGCACTATAAAATGGCAGAGTGTTGATTAATTTAAACAAGTTTTACTTTCTGTTCACGCATTGTATTGCACCCAAAAATTCGATACCAAGATTTCACCGGAAATATAGGTTTTGAGACTCCCTGAATCCAAAAAAAAAAAAGTATTTTTAGAAAAATCTCCGTTTGTCTGACTGTCAGTGTGTGTGGGGGGGGGGGGGTGTGGAGCAAGGCTCAAAAACGAAAAATCCGTTAAGTACCAAACTTGGTATTTAAGTTCACTATTTTCCAAGGATGCGACACGAAGATTTTCAAGAAAATCCCCCACCACAAACTACCCTTTACCTGGAACAATTTTAAAAAAAAAAATTATTTTCTCAAAAATGGCTCTAACGATTTTGATTAAAATATCGTATATTAAAGATGTTTACATGACAAATAAAATGTATGTCTTGAATTTTCTGGGAATAGCCTCTGATGAATTTTGCATAACCGGTAAACCGTAAGAGATAGACAAAAACTTACTACACAAAGCTCTCGTTAAAACACACGATTTCTATGTCACATGCAAATTTTTCCTCGATTTGACCGTTTTCAAGATATTCCGTGTTATTTGTTTCAAACTTTTCTCACACTGAAAGTAGAAACTCCTGGCCCTGCATAGAAACGGACTTCAACCGCATGACAACCAGCTTTTAAAACATTTGACTATCGTTTTAGCCAATCCTTCTACTTACAAGGAAGCAAGTAATTAAGACAATTTCTGCTAATGTTTATCTCGATTATCATAAAGTACATAGAAGAATATGTCTTTTAACAACAATACAGGGATTTAGAGATTTTTATAACATAGCTCCACTCTCTTATTGTTTGATTTCTCACTCTTGGTTTACATAATTATTTACCTACAGGAATGCCCACACATAGAGAAAATTTGGGGCGTAAGGAGTTCCATAATTCGATGTTAAACTTGCCAGTACCCTACACCGTTAGCACGCACCTTTTCCTTGTAAATGTGCCACCAGCAGCAAACCTACTGTTGTATAATAACATTTTTACTTTCTCTAGCCTCGTATGTACAATGTACATAGGAATAGAGAAGTATTGTATTCCACCCAAAAATTCAATGTCGAGTTTTCACCGGAAATACATGTTTAGGACCCCTTGAACACACATTCAAAAAAAAAAAAAAAATTAGAAACAGGTCCGTGTGTGTGTGTGTGTGTGTGTGTGTGTGTGTGTGTGTGTGTGTCTGTGGACAGCATAGCTCAAAAACGAAAAGACTGTTAAATACCAAAATTGGTATTTAAGTTTCTTCTAAGGATGCAACACGAAAATTTTCAAGAAAATCTCCCTTTACATGGAAAAACTTTTGAAATTTTTTAATTTTCTGGGAATAACTTCGAAAGACCTTTTTGTTCTGGCTGAATTTTGCTTAATTTGGTACAACTAGTAAACCGTAAGAGATAGACAAAAACTTACCATATGTAATGTAGATCTTTTTAAAATGCACAAGTTATGTCGTGGAGCTTACTGTAATCGAGGTATTCCTTGGTATTAGTTTCAATTGTGAAGTACTTATACTATTCTCAGACGGAAGTGTCTGTTTTTCTTTTGTTCTACTCCTGGGCAAGCAAAGAAGCTGCATATTGACAGCTTTTAAAACTTTTGACTATCACTTTAGCCTAGTGCTTTCCCTTATTTCCATTCCACTTATAAGGAACTAAGTAATAAAATTCTGCTAATGTTTATTTCGATTAGCATGGCGTTGAAAGAAGAACTATCGTTTGTAAGAAGGTTGTATGTTGTAGAGTAGCTAGTGAAAGTCATGTGAGTGTAACGCATCAGATTGTTGTATATAGGGATATGCAGTTGAATAAGTAAAATGTGTTAGAAGCTTTGGTGGGGATTTGAACCCTAACCCACTCTAAATATCGTCTTGGCTACAGGTCCTATATCATACATACTTATCTTCTTGTTAACACGTCACGAGGTTATTTTCAACATTTTAAAAATAAACCTATTTAAGCAGCTTTAAAAATAACGGGGTATTCTCACGTTTTCTTCATATGGATAGCCACGACTAAGATATCGTTTTCATGGCCTTAGCGAAAAAATGTTCAGATAATCTTCTAGAGATATTCACAAGCGTTACCTCTCAGGTAAAGAAGCAAATGCATGTATATCCATCTTTTATTACTTTCTCCGCACGTGCTATGCATATAGTGTATAGAGAAGATATTGTATTGTACCCTAAAATTCGATACCGAAATCTCACCGGAAATATGTGTTTTGGCTCCCCCCCAGAATCCAAAAAAGCATTTTTGGGAAAAGGTCCGTGTGTGTGTGTGTGTGTGTGTGTGTCTGTGGACAACATAGCTCAAACACGAAAAGACCGTTAAATAACAAACTTGGTATTTAAGTTTGGTGTTTTCCAAGGATGAGACACGAAGATTATCAAGAAAACCCCACCCCAAACTATCCTTTACAAGGAAAAAATTTCGAAAATGTTGATTTTCTCAAAAATGGCTCTTAACGATTTTTATTGAAATCTCATACATTTAAGATATTTACATGCCAAATAAAACGTTTATCTTGGATTTTCTGGGAACAGCCTCTAAAGGCTTCTTCATTCTGGATGATTTTTATTGAATTTTGCATAACTTGTAAACCATAAGAGAAATCTAAATCACGATAAAACGCACAATGTATTTAATGATCACTTTTTTCGTGGAGTTCGGTGTTTTCAAGATATTCCTTGTTATTGATTTTAGTTTTAAAATACTTAAAACCTTTCTCATACGGGAACTTGTCAACTCCTGGCCACGAAAGAAACGGATTTCAATCCCATAGCAACCGCATTTTAAAACATTTGACTGGCAACTACATACATACATTTGACTATGTATTGCCTTATTTCCCTTCTACTTATAAAGCAACTAAATAATAAAACAATTTCTGCTAATGTTTTAGCATTAAGTAAGTAGATAGAATAATAAGCTTATTAACCATAATATGTTACAGAGATGTGGAGCACTTTAGATTTTATCCTAATAAAATGATAATGAATATGAAAGTTGACTGTGTGTTACTCGCAGATGGGAGGTTAGGTTAAATGTTTTACGTTTGTTTTAGCATCCTAATGACCTCAAATTATCGCCACAGCCTTGCATGAAGTTAACTGCAACTAAAATAGTCCTCTCCAACTCGATTGAAAGTTAAATTGCCTAATTTAAAGTTTTTTGTGAAGCGTTTGCTCTATAATCTGGTAGACAGAGGAAGTTTGAGAGGCACAGGATGCTATTAAGTGATCATATGGTAGCTCAGCGAGCGCTTCGGGCAAGGAACAAAAGTATCTATGTCGAGGACGCGTACTCGAGAGAAACTTTGGCCATTTTAATACACCGTTCCTTACATTCAAGAGTAGCAACTGCCGCTCCAACCAATGGTTATTATTGTGCACCAACCAGAAGGGCTTCTACTCTGAATGCACTAAACTGATGTTATATATCTTCAAATTACTGGGCATAATTCATCATCATCAACAGCTCTTCATGGTTTAGGATTATTCCCCTGTTCGGGCCTCATATCTTTTCCCATCTTTTACTAATCTTCCTATTTTTTTACTTTCTCTATACGTGCTATGTACATAGTGTATAGAGTAGGTATTGTAATGCACCCAAAAATTCGATACCGAGATTTCACAGGAAATACATACAAAAAAAAAAGCATTTTTAGAAAAATGTCCGTGTGTGTGTGTGTGTGTGTGTGTGTGTCTGTGGGCACCATAACTCAAAAACGAAAAGTAGCTAAAATACCAAACTTAGTATTTAAGTTCAGTATCTTCCAGGGATGCGACACGAAGATTTTGAGAAAAATCCCCCCCACCACAACCTACCCTTTACATGGAACTTTTTTTGAAAATTTTGATTTTCTTAAAAATGGCTCTAACGATTTTGATTAAAACATCATGTATTAAAGATATTTACCTGACAAATAAAATGTATATTTTGAATTTTCTGGGAATAGCTTCTAAAAACCTGTTTATTCTGGATGAATTTTGCTTAATTTGGCATAACTAATAAACCGTAAGAGATAGCCAAAAACGTACTATACAAAAAATGTAGGCCTTGTTAAAGTACACAATTTACGTCATATACATTTTTTTTCGTGGAGATTACCGTTTTCGAGGTATTCATTGTTATTAGTTTCAGTTGTGAAATACTTATACTTTTCTCAGACAGAAGTGCCCGCTTTTCCTTTGTTCTACTCCTGGCCAAGCAAAGAAGCGATTTGCAATCACAATCGCATAACGAAGGTTTTTAAAACATTTGACTATCACTTTAGCCTAGTGCATTCCCTTAGTTCCATTCTACTTATAAGAAACTGTAATAAAATTTCTGCTGTTTATCTCGATTAGCATGGTGTTCAAAGAAGAATTGCCTTTTGTAAGAAGTTTGTAGACTAGGTAGAAAAAGTCAAGTGAGTGTAGCGCATCAGATTTTTATTCAGGGAACCTTAAAATATATTTGCAGTGATGGCTCGGTGTTATGTAATAGCTTCTCTACCTTTGTTCTGTGTAAGAAGCAGAGAAACTAAAATTTGTTGACAAAACTACCTCCATTCTGAGCATTAATTGCACCACAGCTTGTATCTCTTCTACAAGTTACAACTTTTTATTGTTGTTTAACCTGTTGTGCAACAGGGACAACATACGCAACTACGTGCGTGTTGCGCAAGTAGTATATGTATATTTATACTATCTGATGTGTTCCATCTCTACATCTCTGCAACATATTATTGTTAAAAAGCTTATACTTCTATTTACTTCATGCTAATCGAGAAAAAATAGTAGAAATAGTCTTATTACTTGCTTCCTTGTAAGTAGAAACGAAATAAGGGAGTACCGTAGGTTAAAGTGATAGTCAAAAGCTGGTTGCTATGTGACTGAAGTTCCTTCGTTTGTATGGACAGGAGTCTCCAAATTCCTGTATAGGAAAAGTGTCGTTTGTTAAAGCTGAAACCAATAACAAGGAATATCTCCGAAACGATCAACTTCGCGAAAAAAAATGTACACAACGCAGATTGTTTTAACGTGCTCTACATTTTTTGTGTGGTAAGTTTTTGTCTCTCTTACGGTTTTGTAGTATTACAAAATTCCGTAAAATAGAATAAAGTAGTGTTCAGAGCCTATTCACAGAAAATTCAAGATAGCCATTTTTTTTGTCAGGTAAATATCTTTAATATACAACATTTTAATCAAAATCGTTAGCCATTTTTGAGAAAATCAAAATTTTCGAAAAAAGTTCCATGAAAGGGTATTTCTTGTTGGGGGGATTTTCTTGAAAATCTTCGTGTCGCATCCTTGCTAGATACCAATCTTAAATACCAAGTTGGGATTCAACGGTCTTTTCAGTTTTGCTGTCCACAGACACATATACACGCACGAATCTTTTTCAAAAGTTTTTTTTTTTGATGCAGGGAGATCTAAAATATTTATTTCCGATGAAATCTCGGTATCGAATTTTTGGGTGCAATACAATACCTTATCTGTACACTATGTACATAGTACGTGTAGAGAATGTAAAAAATGTGTTTCTCCGTACAACGTTATTTTTTTCAATTCAACAGTTTTTTCAATTTGTTCAATAACTTGCCAAAAGTTATTAAAAATACGCCCAAGAACGTGTAAGACTTGTTAAATAAATTACTATTCATCTCCTTACGTAACGTGCATACCCTTCAACAGCGCTGAATTTGTTCGACAACTGAATCAATTTGTTCATTGGCTTATTCAACAACCTATTTAGCTTATAGAGTTACGTATATTGTAGAATTGTCACTCCACACAACGAATGCATGTACGATAATTGAAATGAGCTCACGATCGAAATGATGGTAGTGGGGTAACCGTGAAGTAGGATACATCGGTTTCACCGATTCAAAAATACTTTTTCGCTTCTGGGCTGCCTTAAACTTTGAGCCATAAGCACACTAAGCAAAACAAAACCGCCACGTCCTGGAACTAATTCTGCATGCCCCTGAATTTCACACAAATAATATTATAATAATAAAATAACAAATAATAATGGTGCTCAATGAAAAAGATGGTCTTGCTCAGTGTTAACAATACTTCTGTTAATGATTCAACAGTTTTGCATTCAGGTATTTTTGCAGTATTTTCCAATTAAGGATCATGCGGCATATCTAGAAATGAAAATCGTGAACTGCCATCCAGGTTATTTATTATGTGTCTCAGTTTGTAGTCAGTTTCTTTCCAATCATCTCTGAAAGTCCACTGGTATTTGTGTCTTTTCCCTCCGCTGTTAGCTAACATCTGCTTCATATACAGATATAGATGATAGTAATTACAGATACAGATCTTCCAATCTTTTGGGTTGTGGTCTCTAAGTGATGGCGGTATAGTTGTGTTCTGGGCTCGCGAGCCCTGTAGTATGAGGTGTGGAGAGGGGAAAACGATATCTGGTTACCCGGCGAGCTGCTATGCAGTAATCATTCCTGCAGATATCTACATTAACCTAGCATAGCTAGGGGCAGAGGTAGTTCAATGTTGTAACATGATTTGCTATTCTTTTCACCATGTCCGAAGTTAAGAAAAGTACGGTGGTGTATTCATATCCAATGTCACAAGCTCACAATCAGTTGTATATTATACTGGTGTTTCCGTATCAACGATAAAGAGAATTCGTAAGAAGAAGAAAGAGCTGCGGCCAAGAGGAGGAACTAGTGTATTGAGCACTCCTGAAAAAGGGGGGGGGGAAATCTGTGTACCATTCACATGACTTTCTCTACATCTCTGCAATAAATTATTGTTAAAAAGCTTATACTTCTATTTACTTCATGGTAACCAGAAAAAATTAGCAGAAATAGTCTTATTACTTGCTTCCTTGTAAATAGAAGTGAAATAAGGCAGCCATAGGTTCAACTCATAGTCAAAAGCTGGTTGCTATATCATGAAGTTCCTTTGTTTGTATGGACAGCAGTTGACAAATTCCTGTATGAGAAAAGTATAAGTTTTTCAAAGCAGAAACAAAAAACAAGGAATGTCTAAAAAACGATGAACTCCATGAAAAAAATGTATATAACATAAATTGTGTGTTTTAACGTGCTCTACATTTTTCGTGTAGTAAGTTTTTGTCCATCTCTTACGGTTAAGCAGTTATTCAAAATTCCGTAAAATTCATCCAGAATAAAGTACTCTTTAAAGACTATTCCCAGAAAATTCAAAATATACATTTTAGTTGTGAGGTAAATATATTTAATATACGAAAGTTTGGCCTATAACGGTTTTCTCATTTTTGAGCTATGCTGTCCACAGACACACACATACACACAAGGACGTCTTTCTAAAACTGCTTTATTTGGATTAAGGGGGACCCAAAACTATATTTCCGGAGAAATCTCGGTGTCGAATTTTTCGGTGGAATGCAATACCTTCTCTATACACTACGTACATATTACTGTAGAGTAAGTAAACATATAGGGTTGTTATATATTCAAGATCTAAACTTAATTCTGTTCATTTTATTGGAAAATTAGGTTTAGTTTTACATTAATAAAGCTGCATCCAGACATTTATATCCATGTTTGTGTATTTATAGATCGTGGTCTCCCCAAAAAATACTGTTCCTGTTTTAACTTTAACCTCTCAGTGGAACAATACTGTTGTTTGTTTCAACGTGACTCGCTTTATTTTCTGATTATTCTGTTACAAATCTTATCAGAAGTAAGATATTTTATCTGTTATCGGTGGCCGCGTTTCTTATCTACTCACGATTGAAAGGAACTTTTATTTATCTTCTGCACAGGTTTTATTTTAATTATTATGCCTAATCACTCAGCCCGTTTCCTTGTGGACATATTAATTTGCAAATTAGGGCATTAGTATTAAAAACAGCAATCTCCACTTGTTTCCAAAATTGAGATATTGGTACCACTGAAGTGTAGTGCTTTTTTGTTTCTAAAGAAACGAAATCCCAACTTTTCAGTCCATTAAAATCAAATGGTTGTTTCAAAGGGGAGGGGGGCTATCTCCGCCATCCGTTGGAATCAAGAAGCCGGTCCCATGGCCGCGCTCGCCAAAGCGTATTAGGTAAATAAAAAGTAGGGTATACAGCGCCGGAGTCCCGATCAGACTCCGAAACTGTATTTAAAAAAAAAAAAAAAAGGCAATCTCCACAACTACCTATGGCTGTTTCCATTCTGGTCACGTGACTGGTAGCCATATGGCTGCCGGTCACGTGACTGGTAGCCATATGGCTGCAGTGGTGGAAACAGTAGTATGTGTTCTGCTCAAGTGTGCTATGTTATAAAATTGTTAATTATATTAGAGATATTTTCAGTTTTTACTTTCTCTATACGCACTATGTACATAGTGTATAGAGAATGTATTGCACTCCACCAAAAAATTCGATACCGAGATTTCACCGGAAATATATGTTTTAGGGTCCCCTGTATCCAAAAAAGTATTTTCAGAAAAAGGTCCGTGTGTGTGTGTCCGTGTGTGTGAACACGATAACTCAAAAACGAAAAGTCGGTAAAATACCAAACTTGGTATTTAAGTTTAGTATCTTCCAGGGATGCGACACGAAAATTTTGAGAAAAATCCCCCCACCCCAAACTACCCTTTACATGAAACTTTTTTCGAAAATTTTGATTTTCTAAAAAATGGCTCTAACGATTTTAATTAAAATATGATATATTAAAGATATTTTATGACAAATAAAATGTATATTTTGAATTTTCTGGGAATAGCCTCTAAAGACTACTTTATTCTGGATGAATTTTGCATAACTACTAAACCGTAAGAGATGGACAAAAACTTAACACACAAAAAATGTAGATCACGTTAAAACACACAATTTATGTTAGATTCATTTTTTTCGTGGAGTTGATCGTTTTTTAGATATTCCTTTTTCTTGGTTTCAGCTTTGAAAAACATACTTCTCTCATACAGGAATTTGTCAACTCCCATCCATACAAACAAAGGAACATCAGTCACATAGCAACCAGCTTTTGGCTTTCACTTTAACCTATGGTACTACCTTATTTCGCTTCTACTTACAATAAAGCAAGAAATAAGACTATTTCTGCTAATTTTTCTCGATTAGCATGAAATAAAACATAAGCGTATTAACAATAATTTGTTACTGAGATATGGAGAAAGTCATGTGAATGGAACACATTAGATTTTTTAAAACTGTGTATAGTATAACCATTTATTATATTATTCGAGGGCCGGCTGATAAGTCCCGGGCCTCACACTAGGTCAGTTAAATAGACAGTAGCATCGTGTAGTTTAACTCTAGGCTAGCTTATATCCATAGTTACCGGTCAATAGTTTGTTAGTTTTCGAAGACAGCATTTTAAACAAGACAACTTTAGAGTTTTCACGAAAATGGTCGATTTGGAAAAACGAGCAGTGATTAAATACTTCTATTTGAAAGGCTTAACGCCTAAAGAAATCAAGGAGGAAATGGACAGTACATTGAAAGACTCTGCCCCTTCATATTCAATTATTAAAAGGCGGGTTTCAGAGTTTAAAACGGGACGTACGAGCACTAGTGATGAGCCTCGCTCTGGACGCCGTGTAGAAGTGACAACTCCAGAGATCATTGACAAAATTGTTTTAGTATTGGAAGCCCGCAGATTAAAGTTGTTTGAGATTGCAGAGGTTGTAAACATATCAAAAGAACGTGCAGGTAATATTTTAAGTAATGTTTTGTTTGGGCTTTCACAAGCTCTGTGCAAGATGGGAGCAAAAGCTGCAAAAAAAAAACTGTCTCTGTTAAGAATGTGGAGTTCTACTGTAAAAATCCCAGTGAATTTTTGAGACGACTTTTTACCATGGATGAAACTTGGATTCATCACTACACTCCAGAAAGTAAATCACAGTCAAAACAGTGGTTTGCACTTAACCTATGGGAGAACCAAGGTGATCTCTTCAATGCTATTTTATGCCAATGGTTTCTGTGAGAAAGTAATTAAAATTATCACAATTGACCACAATAGTTGGCTATATTATGAATCCTGGGGCTTAAAGTACTTACAGCATTGAGATCACTTTTGGTTTACCGGGAAACATGCGAGTCAGGTGAGAAATTCAATGCATGTTGCCAGGGTAGCTCAGTGGTAGAGCAACCGGAGTTCCGTGGTTCAAATCCCGGCTATGTCATTGAATTTTTCTGTCTGACTCTACCTATCCAACAAGGAATATCCCAAAAACGATTAACTCCACGACAAAAAATGTACACAACATAAATTGTGTATTTTAACGAGCTCTACATCTTCTATTAAGTAGGGTTTTGTCTATCTCTTACGATTTACCAGTTATGCAAACCTCCACAAAATTCATCCAGAATAAAGTAGTCTTCAGAGGCTGCTCCCAGAAAATTCAAGATATACATTTTATTTGTCAAGTAAATGTCTTTCATATATTTTATTTTAATTAAAATCGTTAGCCATTTTTTTGAAAATCTTCCTTGGAAGATACTGAACTTAAATACTAAGTGTAGTATTTAACGGACTTTCGTTTTTGAACTATGCAACACAGACACAGACACACACACACACACACACACGGACATTTTTCTATTTTTTTTTTTTTTTTATTGATTCAGGTGGTCTCAAAACATACATTCCCGGTGAAATCTCGGTACTGAATTTTTGGGTGCAATACAGTAAATTTGTGTAAGATCGTTGTGGCACTTTCTAATCAATATGGCAAAGTCCAAGGTCAAGATACGCTCTTAGCGAGATTCGAGAAGAGTAACAATACCAAAGTAGGTTTTCGGACAACGGCTGATATACGAGGTTTTACCAGGTACCTACCATGTGCCATGTGATACCCATTATCTAATAAAGTCTTGACAGACCGATATTCGCGATTAACTAAAAATTCGTAGGAAAATTAAAAAAAAAAAAAAATTATCTTCTGTGTACCATTCACATGACTTTCTCTATATCTGTGCAACAAATTATTGTTAATTTATTCCTTGTAATTAGAAGGGAAATAAAGGAATACAGTTGCCTAAAGCAATAGTCAAATTTTTTAAAAGCTGGTTGCCATGTGGTCAAAATCCGTTTCCGTGTGAGAAAAGCTTAAATATTTTGTATCTAAAACAAATAACAAGGAATATCCCACAAATGATAAATGCCATGAAAAAGCCGTATATTACATAAATTGTGTGTTTTAAAGGATATACATTTTTTGTATAGTAAGTTTCTGCATATCTCTTACGGTTTACCAGTTATGCAAAATCAGCAAAGTTCATTCAGAATAAAGAGGTCTTTAGAGACTTTCGCCAGAAAATTCAAGATATACATTTTATTTGCAACATAAATATCTTTAATATACGGTATTTTAATTAAAATCGTTAGAGCAATTTATGAGAAAACCAAATTACCGATTTTTTTTCTATGTAAAGGGTAGTTTGGTGTGGGGGGGATTTTTCTCAAAATCTTCCTGTCGCATCTTGGAAGATGCCAAATTAAATACCAAGTTTGGTATTTAACGGATTTTTTCGTTTTTGAGCTATACTGTCCAAACACACACGGAAAGTAAAAATAAACTTTCTTAAGAATAGTTTTTATACGCACGCACTAATAACGGTAGGGAGTAGAGAAAGTATTTATTCGGAAGGTCTGCTCTGGTGTCTTATATATCATCTCTGATCTTTGCGTTGACTAATTTTGTTAACCTTTATCCTACAGATATAGACACCGTTGCTATGCAGAAACAACATACAACTTGGACTTCAAATCAAAGTGACAGTTATTAGCGCAACGGATGGGATAAAGTAAACACAATTCACTCGTTGCTCCGGTAACGAATGGGATAAAGTAAATAAATAAATGGTTCATAACTGCAAATTTTCTATAACATTTTAACAGCAACACTTTATTCTTTAACTGCATTACTTACTTTAAGAAAAGCCAAACAGCTTGGAAAATCTTGATATATCTAGGTCTTCGAACACTTTTAATGTTGCTTTGAACATAGAATATTTGCTCCACAGAGAAGAAGACTTGCAAATTTTTGAAAGAAAATTAAAATAAGCAAGAATCACTTCTTCATTATTGCCCTGAATATTTCTTCGTATCTGCCAATCCTTAAATTGCTGAAACTCTTTTTGGTATAATTTCGTGAAATCGATGGTAATAAAACCTCAACTTCTTTTGTTTCATTTAATATATCATTTGGAACCGATATATTAACGTTCTCAATGTCCATCGTAAACTTAATCAATTTGAAAGTAGCAACAATAAAAACAAAATTAGTATTCATACATAGCCTACCATATTTTATAACTAAAAACGCTGCAATTCAATGCCTTATTCCTCATTTAATTTATTACTATCTGTTGTAAAATCATTAACTGAATATTTGTCATATATTAATTCATCGTATCTGTAGGATAAAATAATGTATTATACAAGTGGACAAACCTCTATTATCCACTCGTAGGGCTTTAAACGCTTCCCTGCGGGTCGAGTTTTAAATTGTTCTACTCGTGGATAAACTCTCTGTAACTGAATATTTAGTCTTTTTACTTTCTCTATACGCACTACGTACATAGTGTATAGAGAAGTTATTGCACTCCACCCAAAAATTCGATACCGAGATTTCACCGGAAATTAGGGTCCCCAATATAAAAAAAAAGCATTGGTATTTAAGTTTAGTTTAGTTTAGTTTCTTCCAGGGATGCGACACGAAGATTTTGAGAAAAATCCCCCCACCCCCAACTACCCTTTAAATGGAACTTTTTTCGAAAACTTTGATTTTCTTAAAAATGGCTCTAATGATTTGGATTAAAATATCGCATATAAAGATGTTTACCTGACAAATAAAATGTATATCTTGAATTTTCTGGGAATAGCTTCTAAAGACCTGTTTATTCTGGATGAATTTTGCTTAATTTAGCATAACTAATAAACCGTAAGAGATAGCCAAAAAACTTGCTGTACAAAAAATGTAGGCCTTGTTAAAATACGCAATTTACTTACGTCATATACATTTTTTTTCGTGGAGCTTACCGTTTTCGAGGTTTTCATTGTTATTAGTTTCAGTTGTGAAGTACTTATACTTTTCTCAGACGGGAGTGTCCGTTTTTCTTTTGTTCTACTCCTGGCCAAGAAAAGAAGCGATTTGTAACGACAATCGCATAACGACAGCTTTTAAAACATTTGACTATCGGTTTAGCCTAGTGTATTCCCTTATTTTCTTCCTACTTATAAGGAACTAAGTAATAAGAACATTGTGCTGAATACCTCGATTAACAAGGTGCAGAAAGAAGAATAATCTTATGCAAGAAGTTTGTAGAACGGCTAGAGAAAGTCATGTGAGTGTAACACAACAGATTTTTAATATTGTATTTAGATACGTATATACAACCAAACCCCTAAAGCAATTTCGCGAGAATGTTCAGTTTGTGCCGACTTATTTATGTGCATTAGCTTCCTGAAAGGACGTTTAATGTTTTCAGAGATAAGAGCACTTAGGAGTAAGGCGAACTGCAGAATGACGACAACTCCTACACTTTTACATATGCCGATTGCTTTAATTCACGTGGCTATTGCACTTTACGTTGCTAATGTTACTAAGATATGGCATTTTCCATAATTTTGGTAGTTCTACAAATTACGTTTTAACTTGAACGCGAGGTCTCTTGCTTGGAACTGATAAAACACACGCAAGCAATTTTCTTTTGCATTCTGATAAATTGCTTAGTTTATTTCTCTTTTAAAGTAGCTCTAGCGAGTGCCAAAATAATGTAACATCCGGTTTGCTTTATTTACTTTCATTCCCATTTACATTTCTTCTTGTTCTTCACATGCTTGCCCTCCTGTTATGGGACTTAAAGGCCAATACCGTCAGACGCCTGTTGAGCAGACGCATATAAATCAGATAGAGATCTAGTGATGGAGGATCAACCCATTTCCTGGTCTGAACATAACGTAAAATGATTTGTGGAATAATAGCTATAAAATCCTATGTGTTTCATTCACATGACTTTCTTTACATCTCTGCAATAAACTATTGTTAAAAACTTTTTCTTCTATTTACTTCATGCTAATCGAGAAAAGATTACCAGAAAGAATCTTAATACCTACTTCCTTGTAAATAGAAGCGAAATAACGGAGTACCATAAGTTAAAGAGATAGTCAAAAGTTGGTTGCTATGTGACTGAAGTTCCTTTGTTTGTATCGACAGGAGTTGACAAATTTCCGAATGAAAAGTATTTTAAAATTCAAACTAATAACAAGGAATATCTCAAAAACGGTGAACTCCACGATAAAAATTTACATAACATAAATTGTGTGTTTTAACGAGATCTACAATTTTTGTTAAGTAAGTTTTTGTCTATCTCTTACGGTTTACCAGTTATGCAAAATTCCTCCAGAATAAATATGTCTTCAGATGCTACCCAGAAAATTCAAGGTATACTTTTTGTCAGGTAAATATCTTTAATACACGATATTTCAAAATCGTTAGTCATTTTTGAGAAAATCAACATTTTTGAAAAATGTTGCATGTAAAGGGTAGTTGGGGGGGGTTCCTTGAAAAATCTTCGTGTCGCATCCTTGAAAGATACTGTACTTAAATACCAAGTATGGTATTTTATCGACATTTCGTTTTTGAGTTATCGTGTTCAAAGGCACACTGACAGACGGACACACACAGACACACGCATATGAACCTTTTTCTGAAAATACTTTTCTTGGATACAGGGGACCCTAAAACGTTTAATAGTACGTGTAGAGAAAGTAAAACAGTATTATAATTGTTTGGTGTTGGAGGTATAAAAACTAAGTTTTTAAATAGTTTAGGAGCTAAAGTCCATTACATCTTATAAGTGAAGAACATTATACTTTATTTAAGTGCTTGTGATTTAACGCATTTTCTTTCTATTACAGGTGAGTGAACGGAATCAGTAGTTTATTATAGGTAAGTGAACTGGCTACATGAAAATCAAATTTACAATTTTATTGTAGTTTCTTCAGTGCTTTTTCGTGTAAACAAACTTCTCTTAAACTATCCTAAAGCGGATGTCCCAGGGTCAAAATTTGGTCCAAAATGTTTTATACAACATGAGCGTTGTGTACAATTTCTCCGTACCATTCCCACGGGAGTGTGTATTGGTCCAAATATGTCTCGCATGCACATGAACAGCTGATAGAAAATGGTGGAGGTTGCTGATCCACAATCATTTACGTTCGCTGTCGCAGGCTTAGTTTATGTATCTATTGCAAGGGCATATTATAATAGAAAGAAATAATCAATAAAGAGGCGTTCGTTGGTGGACTAAACCATGGCTGGAACGTAGAAATGCAGGCCGAGGAAGAGGTGTATACATATGCGGCAAAATGAACTCCTTTCTGACCCTGTAAATTATTTTAGCTTCCTTAGAATGTACGAAAATTTGTTTGGAAACTTGCTGTCCTTAGTTGAGGCAAAAAATCACTCACCAAGACTCAAATATGAGGCAGTCCATACCGGCAAATCAACCAGTAATCAAGTTTTTTTATATTTTTGTTGAGAAAAGAAGGTTAGATACAAATGGATGCGATAAAATGTATTTACAGGGGTTGTAAATACCCGAGTCATTATTTCATAAATCTCTGGCGCACAAAAGATGTGTATTTCAACCATAGCTCAACTACTATAACCCTTTTATTTAGGAGAAAGTCTACAAGATACAGCAAAGTTTCACACAAACAATCACTTGGCGGGAAGGAAGACCCAGCGCTAGCTGCCATCTTGTTACATCATTACCACCAGATAGCTCATTGGTCGATTTCATACGTTTGGACCAAAAATTAGAAACCGCTGTATCCTATTGTAGCAAACTGGAATTGGACCAAAAATAGGACGGAAATTGTATACAATGAAGTTATCCGATGTCCTACGATCGAATTTGTAGTTTGAAGAGTATTGGACCAAGATATTTGACCGTGGGACATCGGCTTAATGTATAAGGCGGCCCAAGTGCCGCGTGTTTGGCGTGTGGAGGGATCTCTTCTCTAAAAGATGCGTGCGACCTTTCCTCCTCGTCTGTCACCATCGTCGGTCGTCTCCTCCCTTTGGGCCGTCTCTCTCGGGCGCTGCGGTGTCTTCGTGCCGGCGGCTGAAAGGTCATGAGACATTCTTGCTCACTTTTCTGGTTGCGAGGTCGACCTGGCGCTTTCTTTTGATTCATAATGTTGCCGTTCTCTTTGCTCAAGACCTCGCACGATGGGGTAAGTTTTTTTTTTTTTTTTTCACTTTGGGCGATCTAAACTCACGCGCGATTACTTCATCTATACCGCGCTTCCTTGCCTTGGCCGTTCTGAGCATACTTTACTAACTGAATGAAACAAGTACGAGCAAACTAGTAACAAGCGACGAGCGATAAGCAACAAGATCTTGTGTCTTCCGCACACCCGTATTTATTAGGTTTTTAAACCTGGATTTGCGCCTTAAAATCGCCTTCTTATTGGCCGAACGTTTTCGCGTCGGTTTCTTAATTTCCCAGCAGTTTGTAAGCTGTCGGCTTCCCATTAAACTGATTTACGTGGCAAATATCGAGAATTTCTGTAGCCTCCCTTGACCTCGCGCGCTGAACGGGACTTTAGGAATACAATAGCAACATGACTAAAGACTTGGGGCCCCTTCCGAAACAGCCTGCGAGAAACTGCTTTTTCCTCTCAAAAGAACATCCTACACCTGCACATGATGTGTTCTTCTTGTTCTTGTGCTGGTGTAAATTTTTAATTTCTCTGATACGTATGTGGAATGCTTATGATAGAGAAGGTATTGTATTCCACTAAAAAAATCGATACTGATATTTCACCAGAAATACATGTTTTGAGACCCCCTGAATAAACAAAGTATTTTATTACCATATTCGTGTGTGTCTGTGGGTAGTATAGCTCAAAAAGAAAAGTCGGCAAAACCTCAAACTTAGCATTTATTCCAAGGATGTGATCCCGAGATTTGCAAGAAAATCCCCCACCTCCAACTACCCCTTTACTTGAATGTTTTACGAAAATTTTTATTTTCTCAAAAATGGCTTTAACGATTTTGATTAAAATTGCATATGTTTAAGATATTTTCATTAAAAAGAAATATGTATCTTAAATATCTAGCCTGTGAAGTACCCTTCATATGCTCTTCTCATCTTATTTACATACCTTTAAAGCATAATTATATTAATACTTAATCAGCTAACTTTAATGTAACATATAGGGCTATGTTTTGTCTGCCTACTTACATTTTTCCATTGTGGAGAGTTGTAGGTAGTTTTTCTTGACTCTAGACTTTGAGTTTTGTGGCTCTAATAGCTATTTTCACCTCAGATTCTGCGAAAGTTATTGAAGAACGTTTATTGCTGCTAATTCAGCATTTTTACTTTCTCTATAAGTAATATGTACATAGTGTGTAGAAACTCGATACTGACATTTCACCGGAAATGTGTGTTTTAGGGTCCCCTGTATCCAAAAATAGCATTTTCTGACAAAGGTCCATGTGTGTGTGTCCGTGAACACGATAACTCAAAAACGAGAAGTCGGTAAAATATCAAACTTGGTATTTAAGTTTAGTATGTTCCAAGCTTACGACACGAAGCTTTTCAAGAAAATTCCCACACCCCAAACTACACTTTACTTGGAACTTTTTTCGAAAATTTTGATTTTCGCAAAAATGGCTCTAAGGATTTTGATTAAAATATCGTATATTAAAGATATTTACCTGATAAATAATATGTATATCTTGAATTTTCTGGGAATAGCCTCTTGAAGACTATTTTGGATGAATTTCACGGAATTTTGCATAACTGTTAAACCGTAAGACATGACAAAAACTTACCACACAAAAAATGTAGAGCATGTAAAAACACACAATTAATGCTATATACATTTTTTTTCGTAGAGTTGATCGTTTTTTAGATATTTCTTATCTTTGGTTTCAGTTTTGAAAAACATACTTTTCTCATACAGGAGTTTGTCAAATCTTGTCTATACAAACAAAGGAATTTAGTCACATAGCAACCAGCTTTTGACTATCACTTTAACGTATGGTACTCTTATTTCGTTTCTACTTACAAGGAAGCATGTAATAAGACTATTTCTGCTAATGTTTTTCTCGATTAGCATGAAGTAAATAGAAACATAAGCTGCTTAACAATAATTTGTTGCAGAGTTTTAGAGAAAGTCATGTGAATGGAACAAATCAGATTTTTATTATTATTTTCAACTGATAATCTCAGTACACTGGCAGTTTTCGGCTTTTAACCATGTATTTTGTTGCACAGAGCGAGAGAAAAGAACAAAATATGAAGGGGGAGAACTGCGAAATCTGTTGGGAGATGAAACAAAGTCGGGAGCGATATTAAAAACTCTGCGAATGTGACCACTCAAACCCATTCCATTGACAAAGAAAGAGTTTTGTTTCCATAGCGGCGGTCCCTTTTCAAACTTTGAAAGCACAACTGGGATTAGATTCTCTGCTGTTGTGGTTTGTACCGGATGATTCATCAGAGCTTGGGCATAAAGCCAGAACAAAACAAATGCGGTCAGTTTTGTGTCCCTTCGGAGAGTAACATGTGATTATTTGATGCTAAAGTTTGTAGCATACTCGATGGAATTTGAACAGCTGCCATGACTTCGTGCATCCAACACGTCATTTTTACTTTCTCTACACGTACTATGTACATAGTGTATAGAGAACGTATTGTATTCCACCCAAAAATTCTATACCGAGATTTCACCGGAAATAGATATGTTTTAGGGTTCTCTGTATCCAAAAAAGCATTTTCAGAAAACGGTCCGTGCGTGTGTGTGTGTATCCGTGAACACGATAACTTAAATAGCAAACTAGTTATTTAAGTTTAGTATCTTCCAGGAATACGACATAAAGATTTTGAAAAAAAAATCCCTTCAACTCAAACTACCCTTTACATGAAACTTTTTTCGAAAATTTTGATTTTCTGAAAAATGGCTTTAACGATTTTGATTAGAATATCGTATATTAAAGATATTTACCTGACAAATAAAATGTATATCTAGAAGTTTCTGGGAATAGCCTCTGAAAACTTATTTATTCTGAATGAATTTTGCAAAACTGCTAAACCGTAAGAGATGGACAAAAACTTACCACGCAAAAAACGTAGAGCACGTTAAAACACACAATTCATGTAAATACATTTTTTTTGGTGCTGTTGATCGTTTTTTAGATATTCCTTGTGTTTGGTGTCAGCTTTAAAGTACTTTCTCATACAGGAATTTGTTAACTCCCGTCCACACAAAGGAACTTCAGTCACATAGCAACCAGCTTTTGACTATCACTTTAACCTATGGTACTCCCTTATTTCGCTTCTACTTACAAGGAAGCAAGTAATAAGGCTATTTCTGTTAATTTTTTCTCGACTAGCATGAAGTAAATAGAGGCATAAGCTTTCTAACAATAATTTGTTGCAGAGATGTAGAGAAAATCATGTGAATGGAACACATCAGATTGTTTTGTAACATTTTATGCTGATCTTTGTCTCACATTTACCAGTCATATAAAAATCATATATAATAAACAGGGTTTCAGAGGCTAGTCCCATAAAATTTAAGAAATACATTTATTTATAAATTTTAATCAGCATTGTTAGTCATTTTGAGAAAATCAATATTTTCGAAAAATATTTTCTTGGTAATTTTTTTGCCGTATTCTATTAGGATGCTGAACTTAAATACCAAGTTTTGTATTTAATTGAACTTATACAGAGAATTTGTTTTATAAAACTTTTCTTTTAATTCAGCGATCCTCAAATCATGCATTTGCAGAAAATATTGATGTCAAATTTATGGGTGGAATGCAATACCTTCTCTAAAACTATGTACATTATAAGTGTTTGAAAAATTACTATATAAACTAAACAAATAAATAAAATAAAGCCACAAACAATTGCTTGCAAATTTCAGCATACATTCACAACTAGATGTCTCCAAACCGATTTGCTCAGCATCTAAACAATTTGTATACATTGAATTGCTTGTTACTTTCTCTACACATACTATGTACATAGTGTATAGAGAAGGTATTGTAATGCACCCAAAAATTCGATACCGAGATTTCACCGGAAATCCATTTTTTGGGTCCCCCAGGGTCCCAAAAAAGCATTTTCGGAAAAAGGTC
Source organism: Hymenopus coronatus (assembly GCA_030762935.1). NCBI lineage: Eukaryota > Metazoa > Arthropoda > Insecta > Mantodea > Hymenopodidae > Hymenopus > Hymenopus coronatus. The sequence goes on along the minus strand of CM060881.1, from coordinate 167,807,034 downwards.
CGTGTGTGCGTATATGTGTGTGCTTGTGGATAGCATAGCTCAAAAACGAAAAGACTGTTATATACTAAACTTTGCATTTAACTTAATATCTTCCAAAGATGCAACACGAAGATTTTCAAGAAAAGTCCCCTACCCCAACTAACTCATTACATGGAGCTTTTTTCGAATATTTTGATTTTCTAAAAAATGGCTCTAACGATTTTTATTAAAATGTCGTATATTAAAGATATTTATATCTAGAATTTTCTGGGAATAGCCTCTAAAGACCTCTTTATTCTGGATGAATTTTACGGAATTTTGCATAACTGGCAAACCTTAAGAGATAGACAAACACTTACGCGACAGAAAATGTAGATCACGTTAAAACACACCAATTATGTTATATACATTTTGTTCCTAGAGTTGATCGTTTTTGTGATATTCCTTGTTATTGGTTCCAGCATTAAAAAAGTTTTTCTCATACAGGAATTTGTCAACACCTGTCAAAGGAACTTCAGTCACATAGCAACCAGCTTTTGACTATCACTTTAACTCCATGCTACTCCCTTATTTCGCTTCTACTTACAAGGAAGTAAGCAATAAGATTATTTTTACTAATTACTTTCTCTACACGTACTATGTACATAGTGTATAGAGAAGGTATTCTAATGCACCCAAAATTCGTTACCGAGATTTCACCAGAAATATATGTTTTGGGGACACCTGAATCCAAAAAAGCATTTTTAGATACATGTCCGTGTGTTTGTGTGTCTGTCTGTCTGTGTTTGTGTGTGTGTGCCTGTGGGCAGCATAGCTCAAAAAGGAAAAGTCCGTTAAAAACCAAACTTGGTATTTAGGTATGGTATCTTCCAAGGATGCGACACGAAGATTTTCAAGGAAATACCCCTTTACATGGAACTTTATTCGAAAATTTTGATTTTCTCAAAAATGGCTCTAACGATTTTGATTAAAATGTTGTATATTAAAGATATTTACACGACAAATAAAATGCTATCTTGAATTTTCTGGGAATAACCTCTGAAGACTACTTTATTCTGGTTGAATTTTACGGAATTTTGCATAATTGCTAAACCGTAAGAGATGGACAAAAACTTACCACACAGAAAATGTAGAGCATATTAAAACCTACAATTTACGTTATATGTCTTTTTTTCGGCGAGTTGATAGTTTTTTAGATATTCCTTGATTTTGGTTTCAGCTTTATAAAACTTATACTTTTCTCATACAGGAATTTGTCAACTGCTGTCCATACAAAGGAATTTATGTCACATAGCAACCAGCTTTTGACTATGACTTTAAAACCTATGGTACTCTCTTATTTCGCTTCTGTTTACAAGAAAGCAAGTAATAAGACTATTTTTGCTAATTTTTTCTGGATTATGAGGTAAAAAGAATCATTCTTGGCTTCATACATGAGAGAATGTGCCATGTTTAAAGCCGAGGCTGTAGAAAAGTTAGCAGGGCAACCTATATTGAAGAACATCTGCGCCCCTATTAAAACTTTATGGCTTGCAATTTCTCAGCAGTGTTCCAAGTTTGTTCCCGCGATAAGTGCTAGAAATGGGACAGACACATGAAGGGTGAAAACGGCGACGCCCTTCGCTATCGAACGCGCTAACACCATTTGCTGACAGAGATGGATGGCGCTGAATCCTTCTCCGAAAATGGGAGAGCAAAGCTCTTTTTTCCGTACAATGTGTGATCTTGCCGCCCGTTGTCACATATAAATTGATGCACTTTAGCACTGCCCGTCAGATCAAAGTGTGCCTTTTGTGGAGAAGTTGATAGTAATCATTACTGCGGGTTATGCTGACCACATCTTTCGACCTTAGTAGAAATATTTGTATGCACCTCAAAATTCGATACTGCGATTTTACCCGAAATACATTTTTGTGTACCCCTGAATAAAAAAAAAATCAGAAAAAGGTTCGTGTGTGTGCGTGTTTATCTGTGTGTCTGTGGATAACATAGTTCAAAAACGAAAAGACCGTTAAATACCAAACTTGGTATTTAAGTTTGGTACCTTCCAAGGATGCGACACGAAAATTTTCAAGAAAATCCCCCACCAAAAACTACGCTTAACATGGAAAAATGTTCGAAAATTTTGATTTTCTTGAAAATGGGTGTAACGATTTTGATTAAAATACCATATATTCTAGCTATTTACATCCCAAATAAAATGTATATCTAAAATTTTATGGGAATAACCTCTGAAGACCTTTATTCTGCACGAATTTTGCTTAACTTCAACCCGTAAGCGATAGACAAAATCTTCCTACACGAAAGATGTAGATCTTTTCAAAACAGACAATTTATGTCCTTTACGTTTTTGTTGTGGAGGTAACCGTTTCTAAGATTTTTTTTTTTTTTTTTTTAAACGTCCTTTAACCTGGTTTGGTCATATCGGACGACGAATGAAATTGGTGAAATGATGCTCTAATGATCTCGGGGTCCATGGAGCTTAAAGTTACTCGACATTCGTCTTCTCAAGATAAGGGAAAATCCGGAAAAAAACCTTATACGGGTAACTCACCCTAAGCGAGATTCGAACTCACGAAATTTTGAATGTGAGGCAGACACGCTACCACCACACTAAACAGGCGGGCATATTCGTTGTAATTGGTTTCAATTGTGAAGTATTTAATACTTTTGTCATACAGGATGTGTCCGTTTTTCTTTTGTTCTACTCCTGGCCAAGCAAAGAAGCGATTTACAAAGACAGTCGCATAACGATAGCTTTTAAAACATTTGACTATCACATTCCTTTAGTTCCCTCGTACTTATAAGGAACTAAGTAATAAGAATATTCTGCTAAATGTTTATCTCGATTAGCATTGTGTAGAAAGAAGATTAATCTTTTGTAAGAAATTTGTAGAGGAGCTAGAGACAGTCATGTGAGTGTAACACATCAGATCTTACAAAGTGTGATCTTACCGACCGTTGTCACATATAAATTGATGCACTTTAGCACTGCCCGTCAGATCAAAATGTGCCTTTTGTGGAGAAGTTGATAATAAACATTACTGCGGGTTATGCTGACCACATCTCCCAAACAAAGTTTCGGCGTTAGTGGAAATTGTTATTTATTCACTATAGGCACCGTGCACGAAAATCGTACTGGTGGCGCCGCTCCCTGTCATACTTTGTACTTATTAGGAGGATAGTTAGAAGCGGAAGCCATGTGTAATGTAGGATTTATTTGTGGTTTTTTGCCTATAAAGTGCATACATTTGACTGAAAGTGCTGCTTCAAAAGGTCGAAATCTTTTTGTACACATCTGGAAATATACTGGGAGCATATGCTGAACTGTGGGGATGTTCTGAACCTTTTATTTCCGATGAAGGAATGCTGCAAATTTTTGTTGCGAGCTTTGGTTCTCACGATGATCCCTCAGGACTGAAAATAAAATATAAAGTATGAACAGTAATACGTACACAACAATACTACATAAATATTAATAATATAAATAAGGCATAATACTAATATCAATAATAATAACAATAATAATAATAATAATAATAATTGACACACTATTCCCACAATGTTTCGTTTAATCTAATACAGTATTTAGAGTTTCTATTTATTAACTTAAAAAACGTTAACAACACTATCCATGCTGCAGTTAATTTTACTACTACGCACTATGTACATAGTGTATAGAGAAGGTATTGCACTCCACCCAAAAATTCGATACCAAGATTTCACCGGAAATATATGTTTTAGGGCCCCCAATATCCAAAAAAAGCATTTTCACAAAAAGGTCCGCGTGTCCGTTTGTCTGTGAACACGATAACTCAAAAACGAAAAGTCGGTAAAATACCAAACTTGTTATTTAAGTTTAGTATCTTCCAGTAATGCGACGCGAAGATTTTGAGAAAAATCTCCCCACCCCCAACTACCCTTTACATGGAACTTTTTTCGAAAATTTTGATTTTCTCAAAAATGGCTCTAACGATTTTGATTAAAATTTCGTATATTAAAGATATTTACCTGACAAATAAAATGTATAACTTGAATTTTCTGGGAATAGCGTCTGAAGAGTAGTTTATTCTGGATGAATTTTACTGAATTTTGAATAACTGCTAAACCGTAGGAGATGGACAAAAAATTACCACACAAAAAATGTAGAGCACGTTAAAACACACAATTTATGTTATACATTTTTTTCGTGAGTTAGTCGTTTTTAAGACATTCCTTATTTTTGGTTTCTACTATGAAAAACTTATACTTTTCTCATACAGGAACTTGTCAACTTCTATCCATATAAACAAAGGAATTTCATTGACAAAGCAACCAGCTTTTGACTCACTTTAACCTATGGTACTCCCTATGTTTCACTTCTACTTACAAGGAAGCAAGTAATAAGACTATTTCTGCTATTTTTTTCTGATTAGCATAAAGTAAATAGAAGTATAAGCTTTTTAAGAATAATTTGTTGCAGGGATATAGAAAAAGTCATGTGAATGGTACACATCAGATTTTTGCGTGCTACAACACAGCAGTTATTGTTCCCTTTCCGCCTTCTTGTAGTGTTTTACATTTTCAGGAGGTTCGATACTTTATATCCTATAGCACACGCTAATATTCTTACTCCACTGTCTCGGTTATCCTCTTGTTAGTAACCAAACTTGCCGCCAGAGTAGCGTGCACGGTACTTATACACGATCATATAACTGGCGCAACAGATCTGGCTGGACATGTGAAAATGTTAATGAAAGCTAGGAAGCGAGTTGTAAATACCTTAATGTGAATTTGTTATGCCTATGTAATAAAGATCGTATTTATTTGTTCTATCAATCGATTTATCGGAGTCTTGCACTGCCTAGTTTCTAATTTAGCAAGTTTTATTCTGATTTTCTTAACTATTTAGGTATAACTCTTAAGTACAATTTCAGAATAATTTTGCTTATAATATTTAAATTAACAGGGAACTTGCAGCTGAACTATCATTGCATTATGCCTTTTTATCTTTCTTTACACGTGCATAGTGTATAGAGAAGGTAATATAATGCTCCTGAATAAAAAAAAAAAAAAAAAACATTTTCAGAAAAAGGTCCTTGTGTGTATGTATAGCATAGCTCAAAAACGAAAAGACTTGGTATTTAAGTTTAGTAACTTCCAAGGATGCGACACAAAGATTTTCAAGAAAATCCCCCAACCCCAACTACCTTTTACATGGAATATTTTTCAAAAGTTTGATTTTCTCTGAAATGGCTCTAACTATTTTGATTAAAATCTCTTATATTCAAGATATTTATATGACAAATAAAACGCATATCTTGAATTTTCTGGGAATAGCCTCTGAAGACATGTTTATTCTGGAGGAGTTTTGAATAACTGGTAAACCGTAAGAGATAGACAAAAACGTATTGTCCGTTTTCGAGATATTCCTTGTTATTGATTTCAGTTTTAGAAGTCTTAAACCTTTCTCATATGGGAACTTCTCAACGGTTGGCCACGCAAAGAAGCGGAGTTCAATCCCAGAGGAACCACATTTTAAAACATTTGACTGTCGGTTTAGCCTAGTGTATTCCCTTATTTCGCTCCTACTTATAAGGAACTAGGTAATAAGACGTTTCCGGCATTGTTTAAGTATTAAATAGAAGAATAAGCTTGTTAATAATGGGTTACAGCAATGTAGAGAAAGTCATATGAATGGAACAGATCAGATTTTTTGGACTCAGGGGGTCCTAAAACGGTATTTCTGGTCAAATCTCGTATCGAATTTTTGGGCGGAATAGAATACTTCTATACACTATGTACATAGTACGTGTAGAGAAAGTAAAAGTTGCTACTTGGAGAATGCAGAAGTGTTCTAATCGGTAAAACGTAGAAGAGGCTTGGTATCAGTGCTTTGTGTTGTTTATTGTTGAAGTGTTCAAGTGACGCATGTGGCATAATGCAGCTTGTACACGTGACAGACATAGCAAAGCAACGGATATTAAGTTGCAAATCACGTGACTGCGTGGATCCATGTGCACGATTTGTCAATAGTCACAATCTTCAATGACTCATGAGTGTAAATGCGTTCGCAAACAAAGTCTTCCTCCGTCAGTTGGAATGTATAACCAGAGCTTTGAGTTGAAATTTAATATCTATCCGATTTTTACACGTACTATGTACATTGTGTGTAGAGAAGATATTGTATTCCACCCAAAATTCGATACCGAAATACATGTTTTGGGTCCTACTGAATCCAAAAAAAAGCATTCTTAGAAAAAGGTCCGTGTGTGTGTCTGGACAGCATAGCTCAAAAACGAAAAAGCCGTTAAAAACCAAACTTGCTATTTAACTTTGGTATCTTCCAAGGATGCGACACGAAGATTTTCAAGAAAATCCTCCCACCCCAACTACCATTTACATAGAACTTTTTTCGAAAAATTTAATTTTCTCAAAAATGGCTCTAACGATTTTGATTAAAATATAGCATATTAAAGATATTTATCTGACAAATAAAATGTATATCTTAAATTTTCTGGAAACAGCCTCTGAAGGCTACTTTATTCTGCTAAACCGTAAGAGATGGGCAAAAACGTACCACACAAAAATTTAGAGCACGTTAAAACATGATATTTGTGTTATATACATTTTTTGGTGGAGTTGATCGTTTTTTAGATATTCCTTGTTTTTTGGTTTCAGTTTTGAAATACTTAATTCTTTTCTCACACGGGAATTTGTCTACTCCTGTCCATACATACAAACAAAGGAACTTCAGTCACATAGCGTCGACATCAGATTTTTTTAAAAACACATCAGAACCCTCGGTTCAGAAATGAATCATATTTGAAGTAATTAACCTGAAGGCAATCACTATTGGCTGTAAGTTCCTTTGTGGCGTCAGAGATTGCAGACCTCGTTACCCGGTGTCTATGCACTAACGGAACCAGATGGATTAGTTAGGAATTCAGTGCTGATAACAACTGCTCACATTTAATTAATGTAGTTTTTCCGAAGGTATCAGAATAGCCAGTAATGAAAATAGTATTGTTTTCGTGGCCTTTGGTTACTCTGTAAAAAGAAAGTAGAGCTTCTATATTATACGGTAGGTAAGAACAGTGAAAGTCAGTGGTGATATGTTAGGAAAATTTGCCAATTCCACGATGAACTAATTCAATATTATCATCAAAAGGAGAGAGTGCACTATGCAAAAGTGAATTTATTTGTAGGCAGGCACCGCCCGGTGACAGGGTTAAATATACAAAATTCACTTACAATAATAATCTTATGGTTAATAATAGTAATACAAGTAACATGCTACATATACACATGATTTTTTAAATACCTAACTACTTATTATTTAGTATAGAATATTTATGTCAATTACCAGCAGTTTATAAACAGTTACCATGAAGCCTCAACATTAATAGCTATAGAACAGTTTTTAAGATCCTTAATTACTTCACAATATTTACTTTAATTAATTATCTAACATTTATTCTCTTTAAATTATCTCTAAACTTCTCTAAGTTAAGAGGGCAGCCGTGAAAGGCTGCTACATTCCGTTCTACAAGGGTGGTCTGAAAAGTTCTCGGCCTAACCCAGAGATCGCAGCACTACTTGCATAATTTTTTGCCCCTTACGTTGGTACACATGATAATAGACCTTATGTAAAATTACAAGTCATTCCAGTTGACAATAGTTCAATAGTTGAGTCGAGCGATTCATTTTCAGTAACTGATTCATACGATTCGTTCACGAATCATTAATCGTCGCCATGGCTTATGCGTTTGATTTACGCTGTCTCGTTCATTATACACGGATATGATAGTCATATGGTAGCTCCTTTAGCATAAAACAGAAATTTATATAAAAACGTCCTGCTCTTTTCCATCTAATGCAAGCATATTTGGTAAAATTTCCTACATTATTCGAAAAAAAAAAAAACATAACAAGTTTAAGTATAAAATTGCACCCATTTTCGACTGCATGGCGGTATTTATGTAATGTTAATATGCAGAGTAATTATTATTCATCACTGTCGCGGTTGAGCCAAGTCACGTGATTTGTATGAATACGTTATTATAAGACATCGCTATTATTACTTTCTTCAGGAATATTTGAGGTAATTTTAATGTATTAGAATAGTATGTTCCAATAGCTATTATGTTAGAGCATAATTGCTTTATTTGTCGTTAACTTTTGTGTCTGAAGTTATATGTCTTGCTAATGTACTGACGATTTAGCGGTACATACATAATATTTTAGATACTGCAAAAAATAAATAGATATTTATATTTATAAACTTCGCATGTGCAATAACTCATCCCTAAACAATATGAAGTGGCTTCGGCAATGATCGGCAGTGTTCGATTTCTTATGTATACAGTACATTATATATATATTTTATTTTATATATTTATATATCGTTATATTTAGCCACATAGCCTCAGCATTATTTATTTTCGCACAATAATATAAATGATTATAAATTCCTGTACACATCATCGTGAGCACTCGGCAGTTTTCGTCGAAGCTCGGCTTGGTACTCCAAAAAGTGGAAGCAATACCTGATCTCAATTCTTTTTGAACGACGATACCTGCTATGGTTGACACGATTCATGCTATTCTTTTCAACTCATACGATTCTTTTGAATGATTATTCATGCCAAGATTGATACGATTCATGTTATTCTTTCCTTATAGTCGTTCATATCAACGATTCGATCATGTATCGCCCCATCTATTGCATATGCGGATTTTAAATCAAAATGGTTGTATAGTCAGTTTTCAGAAAAACAATTTTTTTAAAAAAATTCCATAAAGGTTAGTTTGGTGTGGGGAGATTTTCTTGAAAATATTTGTGTCGCACCCTTAGAAGATACTAAACATAAATACCAAGTTTGGTATTTAAGTTTTTTTTTTTTTTGTTTGTTTTGTTTTTAGCTATGCTGTTAAGACACACACACAATCGTTTTCTTAAAAAATTGGACACAGGGGGGCCTCAAAACATATTTCCGGCGTAATCTTGACATCGAGTTGAGTGAGATACAATACCTTCTCTATACACATTGTACATATTGGCCTAGAAAAAGTAAAAATGTTGTTGTTTTGTTTTTTTCAATTCAGGGGCTATGAAAACAAGGATTGTAACATCTTGGTGTGGATTTTTGGGGTGAAATTCAACACTTTCTCTTAGCTGCTATTGATTATTAATTGCCATGCCAACAAGCACTGTAAGACTCATTAATACTTACAGTGCAGCTGGGAAATGACGTAACACTCAAGACATGTGCTACTTCAAGTAAAGAATCTATTGCAACATTCATTAACAAAAGAGTGTATAAGAAGGCTTTGTCCTTATAATTTAGATGTAGCCTTTCATTTGTTCACACCGAGAACCCATTTTTACTTTCTCTACATGTACTACGTGCATAGTGTATAGAGAAGGTATTGTAATGTACCCAAAAATTTCATTCCGAGATTTCACCGGAAATACATGTTTTACGTACCCCTTGAATAAAAAAAAAGTATTTCTGTAAAAAGGTCTGCGCGCGCGCGCGTGTGTGTGTGTATCTGTGTGTGTGTGTGTCTGTGGACAGCATATTTCAAAAGCGAAATACAGTTAAATACCAAACTTGGTATCTTGCAAGGATGCGACACGAAGATTTTCAAGAAAATCTCCCCACCCACAAGTACCGTTTACATGGAACCTTTTTCTAAGATTTTGATTTTTTTTCTCCAAAATGGCTCTAACGCTTTTGGTTAAAATATCGTATATTAAAGATATTTACCTGACAAATGAAATGTATGTCTTGAATTTTCTGGGAATAGCCTATGAGGACTATTTTATTCTGGATGAATTTTAGGAATTTTGCATAAGTGCTAAACCGTAAGAGATGGGAAAAAATGTAGAGCACGTCAAAACACACAATTTAGGTTATGTACATTTTTTTTTTTTCATGGAGTTGATCTTTATTGAGATATTCTTTGCTTTAGTACAGCTTTGAAAAACTTACTTTTCTCATACAGGAATTTGTCAACTCTTGTCTATACAAACAAAGAAACTTCAGTCACATGGCAACCAGCTTTTGACTATCACTTTAACTTATGGTACTCGTTTATTTCGCTTCTACTTACAAGGAAGTAAGTTTATTTCTGTTATTTTTTTCTCGATTACCATGAAGTAAATAGAAGTATAAGCTATTTTAACAATAATTTGTTGCAGAGATGTAGAGAAAGTCATGTGAATGGAACACATAAGATTTTTTACCTATCCTATCCACAGACAGACACACACACACACACAGATACACACATACACACACACACGGAAGGTTTTCTAAAAAATTTAAGCAGAGTGTCTCTAAACATTTATATTTCCGGTAAAACCTCGATTTGAAATTTTAGGTGGAACACAATATCTTCACTATATTATATATACAAAGTACGTGTAGAGAAACAAAAGAAATCGATAGATTTTTCGAAAAAATTGTACATATAAAGGGTTGTTGGGATGGAGGATTTTGTTGAAAATCTTCGTGTCGCATCCTAAAAAGTTACTGAACTTATATACCAACTTTAGTATTTAACAGACTTTTCGTTTTTGAGCACACACGTTCATGGTTAGTTTTCCAAAAATGTTTTTACTTGGATTTTTGGATTCAGGCAGTCTCATAACATGTGAAATCTCGGTATCAAATTTTTGTGTGAAATACAATACCTTCTTTGTCTACATTCGCACTAAAAGAATAATTCGAGAGTATACTATAAAGATTTTGAGAGCATAAATGCACTCGATGCGTACTAATCAATGATATGGATGTGTTTTTTTTTTTTGTGTCATCCCAGTTCTCCTGTACGTTTACATACTGCATGGCTATCGCTTCTAGTCTCCGCCTCTTTCCCCCACTCCTTGTACTGCGCAATTTGAGTGCTCTCGCCTATTTGCAAGAATAATACAATTATTGGATTGCCTCATGACTCTTCAAATCACGGGCGGCAGTGCTACCGTTTTGCTGAAGCATGTGCCGCCACTCTTGTGGCACTATACACTATCATGTACACCATATACAACATCTATCGAATGAATTTTTTTTGAAGTAAAGAATCAAGGAAATATAGAAATCTCTAATTGAAGGAATATTTAATACAATCACATTTTTTGGCCTGTCAGAAGTTATTGATAAATTGCTATTATCTCAGTAAACATCGCGGCAAGGTCATAACTTAATTTATTTCTAATTTCTTGGCCTAAAGCTATTGTTAATGTAACAAAAGACTCTACAGCATTTGTTTAAAGCTTTAGTAGAATGTGTGATATTAATCAAGAATTTCAGTCGAGGAATATTGTGATAATTACCATTACATTCCGAGTCCGAGGAACACGCCCCCTATTCTCATGGTTCTGATATCATAAGCACATAATGTGATAGTAACTATTTCTCGCGTCAGCTGCTAAATGGGCGAATTAACTAGAGGTTTTTTATAAACCGGAGTAGGTTTCCCAATTTTATTTGCGAATCGCCTTTACCCAAGCTTCTCTAAGGTCTTTCCAAAATCTAAAATCTAACAAACAATACAGAATCGTTCCGTTGATAATGTATAACATATTTCACTAAGTATACCACCGAAAAGTCACCTAAATAAGTACACTAACCTATGCATTGAAACATGTTTCCCTTTCTTTGTTTTTACTTCTGCTATTCGAGAAACTACAACCAAACGCGACACACGTATTGACCATTATACTGGTTTAAAACGTACACTCTAAATTTACTGCTTAATTGAACATTCAACACCACAAAATCGTTTAAATAGGTACCCTAACTTATGTGTTGAAGCATATTTTCCTTTCCTTGTTTTTGCTTCTGCTATTTGAGAAACTACAATCAAGCACCACATACGTATTGACCGTTACACTGGCTTAAAACGTATAGACTAAATTTACTGCTTAACTGAACATTTAACACCACAACATCACTTAAATAAGTGCGCTAACCTATGTATTGAAACACATTTCCCTTTCCTTGTTTTTGTTTCTGCTATTCGAGAAACTACATCGACACACGTATTGACCAATATACTGGTTTAAAACTTACAGTCTAAATTTACTACTTAAACATTTAACACCATAAAATCTTATTTTTGTGTGCACATTTGACCCGCACAAGGCATGCTCAACTCAAAAGTGTAGTGGCTAATTATGGCGGCTGCGTGAAAATTCTGTTTCACCAACCACAATGCATCAGGATAGGACATTTCCAATATAATCTCTCTCTATGATTCTGTGCTTCAAATACACGAATGGCACCTGGTAGAATTTGTGCCCGCGTGGAGAGCTGATATCAGAATACGCACCTCAGACTGGCATTCATAGATAGCAGCACCAGAGTTATTTCTCGTATTTAGCAGATTAGAAGTGAATATTTAGCTTCAAAAGCATGCCTCGAAACAGTTACTGATTTAAATTATTAAACCGTGTTTGTGTATGATTATAACTATATTGTATCACAATAAATGTTCGTAATTGTTCAATAATGCTGATTTGAATATTATATTATGTCCTTAAAGTCTACAATTTCCACTATATGAATAAAAATCGCATTCGATATTGCAGAGCTTGTTGGGTTTGAAGATAGTGAATTTTTGAAGCAGATTGTATTAATAGAATACAATTTGCACGTTAACCATAGTATGTAATTGTTATAGTATCAGCAGTTACTATTAATATGTATTCTACTCTCAGAGTTAAACAATTCATTTATTGGAACATAGAGTTGGGTCGAGCGATTCGTTTTCAGTAATCGTCGTCTGTACAAGTCGTTGCACTCGGCAATTTTCGTCGTAACTCGGCTTGGTACTTCCAAAGGTGGAGGCAAAAGAAAAACAAACCCCAATTACTGATCACGATTCTTCAAATCTGCGATTCTTTTTGAACGAACATATCTGCAGAGATATGCTATTCTTTTCTTTTCGATTCATGCGATTCTTTTTGACAGAAGCACGATATTCCCGATTCTTTTTGAACGATGATTCATGCCAAGATTGACACGATTCACACGATTCTTTCCTTGTATTCGTTCAAATGAACGATTCATTCCTGAATCGCCCCGTGTCTAGTTTACAGTAGGCAGTTGTTTGAAGTGGCAGTGCGCATTGCTTTGGAAATGGAGAAATTCGAGTATCGCTCTGATAAAATTGTTCGTAAAAGAAGATTTAATACCTAAAAATTCATTTGCGGATTGTAAATGTGTGATAAGGGTATAATGGCATTGGAACATCGCTGGACAAAATGTATTGATATTAGAGGAGATTATGTTGAAAAATAAAACTACTTTGAAAGCATGAATTGTCGTTTTTCACTATCAGGCGGAGAACTTATCAGACCACCCAGGTGTAATGATCCTATTAACAAAAGCATCTTTTCCTACGTCGGTTCTGTACCTTCTACTCTTACTGTTATCCAAATGATCGTTTCGTCCGTAGTATTCCGGGTTTTCTAACCTCTTTCTAACGTCCACCCATACATTTAAACCAGTATAAGTTTTAAATAGTGCGACTAACCTATGTCTTTTAACGGTTCCCATTTATTTTCTTCGCCTTTCGTATGCCTAAAATCTTTACTTATCTGTATGAATTTTACAGCCGTTTTCCAGCAAATCAGTTTAACTCTGTATGGGTCCCAGCATTTTACTCCGTATTCTATAACTGGCTGCACTAAAAACTTGTAGGCAATTTCCCTGGACTTTGCCTCCCCTTCTTCAGTGTTCTCATTACGAAGTGAAATGTCTTCCACGCTTTCCTAGATGTAACATTTATCTGATCCTCCCATCCTCAACGGGGCGTATAGTAATATAGAGTTAATAAAGGATTTTAATATAGAGTAATATAGAGTTAGACTGAAAATGTATCAAGTTGTGTGAAAATCATACTAAAATTCTAAGGAAATGGGGGAATATGAATAATGTTACAATATTTCCCTCAGTAAACCAGTCAATAACGTAGTTATAAAACACTTTAAGCTTCCCCATTTACCCTTTGAACTCATTAAAATTGTCATGTGAGTGATAAAATGCTAAAATAATGATCTCTGGGATTCGTCCGACCTAGATCTGGTACACTCGTGGTTTTTTTATTTATTTATTTATTTTTTTTTTTCTAAACAGAACCGGAGTCTGGTGAGGACTCCGGCGCTGTATCCCCTATTTACATTCCCCCCTGTATGATTACTGGTTTTACTGTTCCTTTTCACAAACATATAACACCCATACCCAAGGCGGGACTCGAACCCACGAAGTACCAAAGCCTTAGCGAGCGTGGCTATGGGGACCGGCGTGTTGAGCCTCGGTAAAGTTTCTGTGTACGTACCCTGGTAAGGGCTTGACCACAGGGATGAGAAGGATGGTTGAGGTGAGGTGATTTGTGTGAGGTTCCCGGTGTTGATGTTGAGGAGGTAGCGGCTGGATGCATTTTTACTTTCTCTACACGTACTATATACATAGTGTATAGAGAAGGTATTGCACTCCACCCAAAAATTCGGTACCGAGATGTCACCTTAAATGTATGTTTTAGAGTCCCCTGTATAAAAAACATTTTCAGAAAAAGGCACGCGTGTGTGTGTGTGTGTGTGTGTCTGTCTGTCTGTAAAATACCAAGTTTAGTATCTTCCAGGAATGCGACACGAAGATTTTGAAAAAAATCCCCCCACCCCAAACTGCCCTTTACATGGAACTTTTTTCGAACATTTTGATTTTCTCAAAAATTTCTCTAACGATTTTGATTAAATCATTATATATTAAACATATTCACCTCACAAATAAAATGTATATCTTGAATGTTCTAGGAGACTACTTTATTCTGGATGAATTTTACGGAATTTTGCATAACTACTAAACCGTAAGAGATGGACAAAAACTTGCCACACAAAAAATGTAGAGCACGATAAAACACATAAGTTATGTTATGTATTTTTCCAGGAGTTTATACATTTTTTAGATATTCCTTATTTATGGTTTCAGCTTTGAAAAACTTATACTTTCTTCATACAGGAAGTTGTTAACATAGTAACCAGCTTTTGACTATCACTTTAACCTATTGTACTCCCTTATTTCTGTTCAGCTTACAAGGAAACAAGAAATAATTTTTTCTCAATTAGCACAAAGTAAACAGAAGCATAAGCTTTTTAAGAATAATTTTTTGCAGAGATGTAGAGAAAGTCATGTGAATGGAACACATCAGTTTTTAGGAGCAGCATCCTTTTCCTCTGCTTCGCTGTGTTTGATTTGATTAACATTGTTTTTGTTGGAGAATTTCGATTGACCACTCCCAATGCTGGGAGAGGGGAGTACTTTGTTCAGCTAATTTGCTTTTGGCTGGTATGAAGCCGTTGTTACCGGGGATGCCCGCAAGCCGTGCGGGGAAACAGATACCGCCTGTATCGGCGTTCAGAAGGTAAGTACTCCCCCAGCCATCTGACAAGCGGGTTCTCATGTTCACCCAATCTGGCGTAGAAATTCTGAGCCCGGCGCCTAATTACGTCCTCCACATATAGGAGGGCTGAATTTTCATGTAGTAGCCTCACTGGGAAAAATCAACGTACAGAATAGATTGACCGGAGTCCTGTAAGCCAGGCGTCTGCTGCCATGCCCATACTTCGCAGGCGTAGAGCATCAGAGGGACTATGAGCGCCTTGAAAAGACGTAACTTTAAGTAAAAACCTTAATCAGGCAGGACGGTCTTAACGGGTTTAAAATCACGGGCGGGAGGCTGTGCCTTTATGAGCACCACCTGATTGGTATGTCTTTATAACTCTGTATTATACCCCCGCCGCTGAATCCTTGCACTTGACAGTTCGGGTGGTTTCGTGTAAAGTTGGCTATGCTACTATTGCGGCGCTGCCACAACAATTAGTAAACAACAACAGCTGATTACAAATGAGGAACGTTTTTTCAAAACTCGACAAATTCAAAATTTCAAATTTTCAGGAACTGAGTTTTTTACTTTCTCTACATGTATTATGTACACAGTGTATAGAGAAGGTATTGCATTCCACGCAAAAATTCGATACCGAGATTTCACCGGAAATACATGTTTGGGTTACATTAAATAAAAAAAAACATTTTCAGAAAAATGTGCGTGCGTGTGTGTGCCTTTGGACAGCATAGCTCAAAAACAAAAAGACCGTTGAATGCCAAACTTGGTATTTAAGTTTGGTATCTTCCAAGGATGCGACACAAAGATTTTCAAGAAAATCCCCCACCTCCAATTACAACAATTTTGATTTCCTCAAAAATGGCTCTAACGATTTTGTGTAATATTTAAGATATTTACATGCCAAATAAAATGTATATCTTGAATTTTCTGGGAATAGCCTCTCAAGGCTTGTTTATTCTGGATGTATTTTGTGGAATATTGCATAACTGGTAAACCGTTAGAGTTAGACAAAAACTTATTGAACTAAAAATATAGATCACGATCAAACACAATTTATGTCATAGATATTTTTCTCGTGAAGTTGGTTATTTTTGAGATATTGCTTGTTATTGGTTTGAGCTTTAAAAACATACTTCTCTCATACAGGAATTTGTCAACTCCTGTCCATACAAACAAAGGAACGTCAGTCACATAGCAACCAGCTTTTGACTTTCACTTTAACCTTCTCTTTGTAGGTACTATGTACGATGTAGAGAAATTAAAAATATTAGTAATAGACAAAATTTAGAATTTATGACACCAATTATAACTTTAATGCCTTCTTTATCTAATACAAAAATAGTTTCCTGCCAATCTGCAGGGTGTAGGCTTTTTGACCATATCCACAAGTGAAGAAAAATAATGGTATTACTAGTTCTACATATCTTGTTATCATGCTCGTGTGACGTTAAGGATGAACAGTTGTTAGCAACACTAATTTTAAACTTCAGAGACGAAGATATTATGAAACACCCTTATATCTTATAATACCTAAATATTTCACTAATAGTTCGTCATCAGAAACAATGCAAGCGGCCGCTAAGAACCTCCAAATTCACAAACTCAAGGATAATTGTATCTTTACATTAACCCTTCTCTACACACGCCATCTTATCAAGAATTGGACGACTGCTATTTATCTGCTTCTTTCCCATGAGCTCTGCTTCCTATGTCATCAAATATTAGACACGTCAGAAAGAAACGAAAGCGATTTATGACCATTGAAAGTCTGAAATACTCTACATCAGTACCATCTGCAGCCCAGAGATCTTGTAAATATGTGTATGACGTTCGTAGAACACCCGCTGCCAAGAAAAGAACCTCTGAACATGCCTCGATTTTGGTCGGCTGATTAGTCCCGGGCCTCACTCAGATATGGCGCCACTAGGCCAGTTAGACGTATAGTTTAACTATAGACTAGCTTGTATCCATAGTTACATGTCAATAGAGTGTTTAGTTTTCGAATGACAGCATTTTAAACAAGACAACTTTAGAGCTTTCACGGAAAAATGAGCAGTGATTAAATAATTTCATTTGAAAGGCTTAATGCCTAAAGAAATCAACGAGGAAATAGACAGTACATTGAAAGACTTTGCCCCTTCATATTCAATGATTAAAAGGTGGGTTGCAGAGTTTAAAATGGGACGTACGGGCACTAGTGATGAGCCTCGCTCTGGACGCCCTGTAAAAGTGACAACTCCAGAGATCATTGAAAAAATTCATCGTTTAGTACTGGTAGACTGCAGATTAAAGTTGTTTGAGATAGCAGAGGCTGTAAACATATCAAAAGGTAATATTTTAAGTAATGTTTTGGGATTTTCACAAGGTCTGTGCAAGATGGGTGCCGCGTTTGTTGACACCTGATCAAAAGTTGCAAAGAAGTTGTTTATGTTAAGAATGTGGAACTCTACCGTAAAAATCCCAGTGAATTATTGAGACGACTTATTTCCATGGATGAAACGTGGATACATCACTACACTCCAGAAAGTAAATCACAGTGAAAACAGTGGATTGAGCCAGGTGAACTAACTCCAAAAAAGGTAAAGTCAAGGTTATGGCGAGTGTTTTCTGGGGTGCACAAGGAATTATTTTTATTGATTACTTAGAAAAGGGTAAAAGTATCGCTGGTGATTACTACGCAAGCTTACTGCAATGTTTGAGTGATGAGGTGAAAGAAAAAGACAATTTGGCCAAAAAAAAAGAAGAAAAAAAGTCTTGTTTCATCACGACAATGCTCCGGCCCACCATCCAGTCATTGCAATGGGAAAAATGTGCGAATTAAAGTTAGAATTGCTTGAACATCCACCCTATTCGCCAGATCTAGCACCCAGTGACTACCACCTGTTCCCAAACCTCGAAAAATTTCTTGGAAGACGAAGATTTCACAGCAACGAGGAGGTCATTGATGCGGCAAACAGCTATTTTGAGGACCTTGATAAATCGCAGTATAGAGATGGTTTAATTAAATTAGAACACCGATATGACAAATGTAATAACCTTTCTGGAGATTATGTTGAGAAATAAGCAAAAAAAAAAAAAAAAAAAAATTAAATGCTGTTTTCATTGAGAGGCCCGGGACTTATCAGCCGACCTTAGTATTGGTGTCTGATGCACCCCTTGCTCTGGAATACTTAGAACGAATGGTAGATATGTAAATATTAGTGCAGGAAACAATTTCTTCTAAAATGGCATCTGTGAAGAAAAGCTGTAAACAATCAATTGGACTCTAGGCGTTTTTTGCTTCGCCTACGACTCCCCTTGATAATGAGCTCTTGTTACTCTCTTGTTTGAACTAGAGGTCGATGATTCCATTGCATACCATCTTTTCCGACGCACAGGTCAAATTTATCGATAGCATCATCTTCTTCCAAAGACTGCTCAGTTTCAGAATTGTGATCACTTTCGAAGATTGACTCTATGTCGCTGCAATCTTCATTAACAATCTCTTCCTCCAACCATTTCAACAGCTACTCGCCATCTACCATTCTTCTGAAAATATCTGATGTGTTCCATTCACATGACTTTCTCTATACCTCTGTAACAATTATTATTAATAATCTTATTCTTCTATTTACTTCATTCTAATCGTGAAAATATTCTTATCACTTGCATTCTTGTAAGTAGAAACGAAATAAGGGAGTACCATAGGTTAAAGTGACAGTCAAAAATGTGTATAACATAAATTGTGTGTTTTAATGCTCTCTTCATTTTTTGTGTGGTAAGTGTTAGTGCATCTCTTACGGTTTAGCAGTTATGCAAAATTCCGTAAAATTCATCCAGAATAAAGTTCTCTTCTGAGGCTATTCCCAGAAAATTCAAGATATACATTTTATTTGTCATATAAATATATTTAAAATACGACATTTTAATCAAAATCGATAGAGCCATTTTGGAGAAAATAAAAAGTATCGAAAAAAGTTCAATGTAAAGGATAGTTAGGGTGGGGGGAATTTCTTGAAAATCTTCGTGTCGCATCCTTGGAAGATAACAAACTTAAATATACATTTTGGTATTTAACGGACTTTTCGTTTTTGAGCTATGCTGTCCACTGACACACACATGCATACACGGACCTTTTTCTAAATATGCTTTTATTTTATTCAAGGGGACCCAAAACATGTATTTCTGGAAAATCTCTGTATCGAAATTTTGGATGTATTACAATACCTTCTCTATACAATATGTACTTAGTACGTGTAGAGAAAGTAATAAATTCATAATTCTTTCAAATCTTTTAAAATTCAATGCTGGTCGTTGAGAAGAAATTTGAATGATAATTAGAATATACATTTTCTAATAAATAAAGAACTTTTGTTAAACTTATGATTTATATTTTGTAATATTATAAGGGGGAAAGCTCTCTTACCTGCCAAACATCGGAGCACAATTGAAAGCATTGATGACAGAACTGACTCACAAGAATACACGCGTATGGACTAACACAATGTGCTGCTTCAGACAATAATGACTGTCTCCAATTATAGGCAGTGAATTGTTAAGGAAGGAGGGGAAGGTAGAAAACTGCGGACTCACTTTCCGCAGCGCGTGTAATGGAGGGTTAAACAACTAATAATATGCACTTCGATACACTGAAAACTGCTCATTAACTAGTAACATAGAACAGCAGAAATTGGATAATCTAGGGCCAAAATCACTGATTTTTAGAACAACGCATAACACTGTGATATTCAACACAGACTGAGCCGGTCACGTGACACTCAGCAGCATATCCGTCCTTCTATTCTACCATCATTCAGTCCTCGGTCCCTCCGTCTATCTGTCTATCTGTCTGTCTATCTGTCTATCTGTCTGTCTATCTGTCTATCTGTCTGTCTATCTGTCTATCTATCTATCTATCTATCTATCTATCTATCTATCTATCTATCTAATCTATCTATCTATCTAATCTATCTATCTAATCTATCTATCTAATCTATCTATCTAATCTATCTAATCTATCTATCTAATCTATCTATCTAATCTATCTAATATATCTATCTAATCTATCTATATAATCTATCTATCTAATCTATCTATCTAATCTATCTAATATATCTAATCTATCTAATCTATCTATCTAATCTATCTATCTAATCTATCTATCTAATCTATCTATCTATCTATCTAATCTATCTATCTGTCTGTCTATCTAATCTATCTATCTAATCTATCTAATCTAATCTATCTATCTGTCTGTCTATCTAATCTATCTATCTAATCTATCTAATCTATCTATCTGTCTGTCTATCTATCTATCTATATATCTATCTATCTGTCTGTCTGTCTGTCTGTCTATCTGTCTACCTACCTACCTACCTACCTACCTGCCTACCTGCCTACCTGCCTGCCTGCCTCCCTGCCTGCCTACCTGCCTACCTACCTACCTACCTACCGACCGACCGACCGACCGACCGACCGACCCACCCACCGACCGACCGACCGACCGACCCGCCGACCCGCCCACCCACCCACCCACCCACCCACCTACCTACCCACCTACCTATCTATCTATCTAATTTATGTAACGAACACGCACACACACACACACGGGTTTCTAATCATTCTTCTTTTCATACAAGTACTACAAAATGGCAGGGCCGCGGTAAGACCGCGCGCCTCACGTCTAGGAGGCCGGGGTTCGATACCAAACGCCCGCATGTGAAGTTTGTGGTGAACGAAGCTGCGTCTGGGCGGGTTTTCTCCGGGTCACTCAATCCACTCATCGCCTTTCCAATCATCAATTTTGCTTACATTATATATCATCCATTGCATGCCTGGCTACCGGCCGACCCCTTGTAACAGGTTCTCCAATCTCTGCTTTCGTGCCGCTGACTCCCCGAGAGGTTTCTGACCCCTAGGCATTGCCTTGTAAGTCTTAAGCGGGTGTCAGTTCTACAATTACGGGGAGGGTAAGCCGATTACGAAACGAAACTACAGAATTGTGTATTCCAGGCGAAATTCCGATATAACATTTTGTATCGAATGTGGTAAATACTGCATCTAAGTAGTGGAAAATACACAAGTAAAAAAAAAACCAGAAAGTAGGTAGGATGGCAATATTTGCTGAATGAGTGCTAACTCTTTTTACTTTCTCTACACGTAGAATGTATATAGTGTATAAAGAAGTTAGTACACTCTACCCAAATTTGGGTACCGAGATTTCACCGGAAACATGTGTTTCAGGGTCGCCTGTATCCAAAAAATCTGATGTGTACCATTCACATGACTTTCTCCATATCCCTGCAACAAATAATTCTTAAAAAGCTTATACTTCTATTTACTATCCTATTGCTAATCAGAAAAAATAGCAGAAATAGTCTTAATTACTCGCTTCCTTGTAAGTAGAAGCGAAATAAGGGACAACCGTAGGTTAAAGTGATAGTCAACAGCTGGTTGCTATGTCAATGAAGTTCCTTTGTTTATATGGATAGGAGTTGACAAGTTTCTGTATGAGAAAAGTATACGTTTTTCATAGCAGAAACCAAAACTAAGGAATGTTACAAAAACGACGAACTCCACGAAAAAAATGTATATAACATAAATTGTGTGTTTTAATGTGCTCTACATTTTTTGTGCAGTAAGTTTTTGTCCATCTTTTACGGTTTAGCAGTTATTCAAAATTTAGTAAAATTCATCCAGAATAAACTACTCTTCAGAGGCTATTCCCAGAAAATTAAAGATATACATTTTATTTGTCAGGTAAATATGTTTAATATACGAAATTTTAATCAAAATCGTTAGAGCCATTATTTAGAAAATCAAAATGTTCGAAAAAAGTTCCACACACACACACATACACACACACACGGACCTTTTTGTGAAAATGCTTTTTCTGGATATTGGGGACCCTAAAACATATATTTCCGGTGAAATCTCGGTATCGAATTTTTGGGTGGAGTGCAATACTTTCTCAACTACATGGAGAAAGTAAAAAAGCATTTTCAGAAAAAGGTCTATGAGCGCGCGCATGTGTCCGTGTGTCTGTGAGCAAGATAACTCAAAAATGAAAAGTCGGTAAAATACCAAACTTGGTATTTAAGCTTAGTATCTTCCAGGGATGCGACACGAAGATTTTTAAGAAAATCCCCCTATCCCAAACTACCCTTTACGTGGAACTTTTTTTGAAAATTTTTATTTTTTCAAAAATGGCTTTAACGATTTTTATTACAATATCGTATATTAAACATATTTACCTGACAAATAAAATGCATATCTTGAATTTTCTGAGAATAGATGAAATTTTGCCTAACTGGTAAACCGGAAGAGATGGATAAAAACTTACCGCACAAAAAGTGTAGAGCACGTTAAAACACACAATATATATATATATATATATATATATATATATATATATATATATATATATATTTTTTTTTTTCGTGGAGTTGATCGTTTTTGAGATATGTTTTTGGTTTCAGTTGTAAACAACTTCTACTTTTCTCATACAGGAATTTGTCAACTCCATACAAACAAAGGAACATCAGTCACCTAGCAACCAGCTTTTGACTCTTTTTACTTTCTCTACACGTACTGTGTACATAGTGTATAGAGAAGGTATTGTAATGCACCCAGAAATTCGATAGCGAGATTTCACCGGAAATACATGTTTTGGGTCCCCCTGAATCCAAAAAATGCATTTTTATAAAAAGGTCCGTGTATGTGTGTGTGTGTCTGTAGACAGCATAGCTCAAAAACGAATACCGTTAAATACCAAACTTGGTATTTAGGTTTGGTATCTTCCAAGGATGCGACACGAAGATTTTCAAGAATATCCCCCCACCCCAACTACTGTTTACATGGAACTTTTTCCGAAAATGTTGATTTTCTAAAAAATGGCTCTAACGATTTTGATTAAAATGTCAAATATTAAAAACATTTACCTGAAAAATAAAACGTATATCTTGTATTTTCTGGGAATAGCCTCTGAAGACTACTTTATTCTGCATGAATTTTACGGAATTTTGCATAACTGCTAAACCGTAAGAGATGGACAAAAACTTAACAGACTAAAACTCTAGAGCACATTGAAACACACAATTTATGTCAGGTACATTTTTTCCGTGGAGTTGATCGTTTTTGACATATTCCTTGTTTTTTGTTTCAGCGTTGAAAAAATTATATTTTTCTCATACAAATTCCTGTCCATGAAACAAAGGAACTGAAGTCACATAGCAACCAGCTTAGTACCCTTATTCCCTTTCTACTTACAAGGAAGCAAATAATAAGACTATTTCTGCTAGTTTTTTTTTTTTTTTCTCCATTAAAATGAAGTATATAGAAGCATAAGCTTTTTAACAATAATTTGTTGCAGAGATGTAGAGAAAGTCATGTGAATAGAACACATAAGATTTGTTAAACTGAGGAGTGTTAATAATGGAAATGAAGTACGCCAAATAATATATTTCTATAGGCGTTTGACCTGGCACCACAAGTGGTTTAGTCACGTTGCATTGCTGCAATAATCATTTGTTCCTGATCGCGTTCATCTTCCTGCAAGAAACCGACAATTTATCCCAGTTGCTGGCGCGCAAACAATTGAGTCTAGACTCCGCAGGCAGGGGTTCATCGTCCGATGTGTAAACGTTCGTTCGTTCTCGTCTTGCGGATTCTCACATTGAAAATCAACCGTAGACGTAACGCAGACACAGAAGCTTGTAACCAATATATGTATCACGATGGTTAAATTGACATTGACGTAGTACGTTAACATAGAAGCTTGCAAACGCCAAGCTTTTGCGTCAAAGTTAACATGTAACGTAGAGATCAACCAATGAGAACACTGCTCGATGTGTTTTTAAAATGGCTTCGCTTGATGATTCTCTCTCATTTCGCTTAGTAGATTATGAAAATCTCCTCCGTTAATTCGTCTTTGATTAAGGGGATGAATCCACCATCGTCTGCAACTAGACAACCGTTCTTTAAAATATAAAACACCAAGCAAATTGGTATTCTAGTTTGCATGTGCATGAATGCTGCCACACTCTCGTCTCTGCCAGCCATTTTAGTTTGCTATTCACTCGCAAGGCGCAGTTCTCTTGTTTTTATTTCTGATTGCTTATTGTCTACGCTTACATTTGCCATTAAGAATGCTCATGGAGCATTTAATTCTGTGATGGGACAAAATTAACACAACAACTATTTTGAAACAGTTTCACCACTAAAAGTGTTTCATAAAACACTTCTGCAAATTGTGTTGTTCTTTCATGTTATCACGTCGCCTGAACAGTTGTTTCACTTATTGCAGCAGTTACTGCGCTGCGGTTGTTGTGTTCCACTAGTGTTGATATTGTCATTGCCTACCGCAAGGTGCGCCTTTGTACCTTGTAGCGCGCAGGCTGATAAAATCCGCGAACTAATTAAACTCATTCCCTCTCGTTAACGCAACAGTGCTTTTCTTCCATAATTTGATCATTTCCTCTTCAGTGTACCTAGTGAGTGGTTGCATTTGGCGCATTGTGATTTTATCGATGAACTGTATTTATCGCAATAGTATTTGGTGGTACACAACATGTCTGCAACAGTTTAGGGAATTTCTGTTGCAGGAAACTGTTTCGCAAAAAGAACAAATTTATCCACCACTAATTCTAATTACGGTTAATTTTCAATGTGAATAATCCTTTACAAATAGAGAACCATAGCTTTGCTGACAAATCGGCCCTTTATCTCTTTATTGGAACAATAATGCTCATCAATGTCGTAAGTCAGCGTTATATTTGTTTACATGTACCATAATTGCGAGCGTACATCTATGGTTTTGATCGCTGGTGCGATATATTTATATTTAAAAATCTGATGTGTTCCATTCACATGACTTTCTCTTCATCTCTGTAACAAATTATTGTTAAAAATCATATTCTATCTACTTTATGATAATCCAGATAATCATTAGCAGAAATTGTCTTAATTACTTGCTTTCTTGTAAGTAGAAGGAAATACAATAGACTAAAACAAATGTGAAATTGTTAAAGCTGGTTGACATGTGAGGTATTTAGAGGTTATTCCCAGAAAATTCAACATATACATATTTTTTTTTTTTTTCTATATAAATATTTTTGATATATGGTATTTTAATCAAAGGCGTTAACCTGTTTTGAGAAATTTTCGAAATTTTTTCCATCTAAAGGGTAGTTTGGAGTGACGGCACTTTCCTCAAAATCTTCGTGTCGCATCCTTGGAAGATACTAAACTTATATACCACGTTTTGGCATTTTCCTCGCCTATCGTTTTTGAGGTATCGTGTTCACAGACACACGGACACACACACACACGGATCTATTTTTTTTTTAAAAATATGATGTGTTCCATGCACATGACTTTCTCTAAATCGTTGTAACAAATTGTTTAAAATCATAACATAACATAATCGAGATAATCATTGGCAGAAATTGTCTTAATTACTTGCTTCCTAGTATAAAACGAATGTCAAATCTTTTAAAAGCTGGTTGCCATGTGGTTGAAATCCGTTTCTTTGCAGGGCCAGGAATTACAACTTTCTATGTGAGAAATGCTGGTGTTTTCCATCTGAAATAAGTAACACGGAATAACTCAAAAATGGTAAATTCCACGATAATAAGGCATATGGCATAAGTTGTGTGTTTTAATTTGATCTACATTTTTTGTGAGGCAAGTTTTTGTCTCTTACAGTTACGCAAAATTCAGAATAAAGAGGTCTTTGGGGACTATTCCCAGAAAATTCAAGATATTCATTTTATTTGCCAAGTAAACATCTTAAATATTAGAGATTTTAATCAAAATCGTTAAAGCCGTTTTTGAGAAAATCAAAATGTTCGCATTCTTTTCCATGTTAAGGGTAGTTTGGGATGGGGGGATTTTTTTTTAAATCTTCGTGTTGCATCCCTGGAAGATACTAAACTTAAATACCAAGTTTGGTATTTAACGGTCTTTTCGTTTTTGAGTTATCGTGTTCTCACACACACACGCGCGGACCTTTTTCTGAAAATATATTTTGGATACAGAGGACCCTAAAGCGTCTATTTCCGGTGAAATCTCGGTATCGCATTTTTGGGTGAAATGCAATACCTTCTCTATACACCATGTACGTAGTACATGTAGAGGAAGTAAAAATGCAGCAAAATGAGTTTGCTCCCAGAAAGGAGTGATATTCCAGTAAGTTTCTCATGTTTGTTTGCATTTGAGGAAAGTTAAATGCAGGCAGATGACCTCCATATAACTAGCCGCTGCTCCCTGGAGGCGAGCTGACGCGCGTCGGGAACCCGTTCTTCCTCCCTCAGGCACCAGCTATTGGGTCACGAGGATGTTACTCTCTCCGTTTGTCTCCATACACATTAATATGGATTAAGGTCTTAAGGTCCACTTCTCAGAATCATACACCTTTTAGGGCTCTTCTTTTTTTATGCTTATTTTTATTTTTCTATATTTAATGTACATAGTGCATAGAGAAGGTATTGTATTCCACCCAAAATTACAATACAGACTTTTCACCGAATATACACGTTTCAAGGTCCGCTGTATCCAAAAAAAATGAAAAATGTCCGATTTTGATTAAAATATCGCATGCTAAAGATATCTACCTGACAAAATGTATATCTTGAATTTTCTGGAAATAGCCTCAAAAGACTACTTTATTCTGGATGCAGTTTACAGAATTTTGCATAACTGGTAAACCGTAGGAGATAGACAAAAGCTAACTTGATAGAAAATGTAGAGCTCGTTAAAACACAAATTTATGTTATATATCTTTTTTCGTGGAGCTGATCGTTTTTGGGATATTCTTTGTTATTGATTTCAGTTTTAAAATAATTAACCACATTTTAAAGCATTTGACTGTTGGTTTATCCATATTTAAGGAACTAAGTATTAAGAACAATTTCTGCTAACGTTTATCTCGATTATCATGAATTAGAAGGAAGAACAAGCTTATTAACAATAATTTGTTACGGAGAGGCAGAGAAAGTCATGTGAATGGAGCGCATCAGATTTTTTCCATTAAAAGTACAAAAATCTAATGTGTTCCATTCACAAGACTTTCTCTACATCTCTGCAACAAATTGTTAAAAAGCTTATGCCTCTAATGGAGAAAAAATTAGCGGAAATAGCCTTATTACTTGCTTCCTTGAAAGTAGAAGCGAAATAAGGGAGTACCATAGGTTAAAGTGATAGTCAAAAGCTGGTTGCTATGTGACTGATGTTCCTTTGTTTGTATGGACAGGAGTTGACAAATTCCTGCACGAGAAAAGTATGTTTTTCAAAGCTGAAACTAAAAAGAAAGAGTATCCCAAAAACGATCAACTCCACGAAAAAAATGTATATAACATAAAATGTATGTTTTAACGTGCTCTATATTTTTGGTGTGGTAAGTTTTTGTCCATCTCGTACGGTTTAGCAACTATGCAAAATTCCGTAAAATTCATCCAGAATAAAGTAGTCTTCAGAGGCTATTGCTAGAAAATTCAAGATATACATTTTATTTGCCAGGTAAATGTCTTTAATATGCGACATTTTAATCAAAGTTGTTAGAGACATTTTTGAGAAAATCAAAATTTTCGAACATTTTTCAGTGTAAAGGGTAGTTTAGGATGGGGGGATTTTTCTCAAAATCTTCATGTCGCAATCCTTGAAGACAATGAACTTAAATACCAAATTTGGTATTTTACGAACTTTTCTTTTTTGAGCTATCGTGCACAGACACACGGACACACACACATACACGGACCTTTTTATGAAAATGATTTTTTGGAGTGCAATACCTTCTCTATACACTATGTACATAGTACGTGTAGAGAAAGTAAAAAGAGCCAATTTAACAGAATCCCAACGCGTGTCAACATTACTGTCTCTTTTAACGGGATTCTTGTTGAATTTCCCGCTTCGATCACTGAACAAACATCTTCCAATGATGAAGCAGATATGACACGATACTTCTGCACCAGTAAACTGAAAGTCCATCACGAGAAAACTGTGTGACCTATACAAGGTGACATAAAATAAATTGGTTCAGGCTGCAGACTGAATTGTTGGCCCAATTGACCTGTCACCTATATATTAATTACAGAACGAGAAAAAAAGAAAATATGATGTGCTACACTCACATGATCTTCTCTACCTGCTCTGCAAACAAACGTCTTACACAAGATTATCTTCTTTCCACAGAATGCCAATCGAGATCAACATTAGCATAAGTAGATGGGAACTAAAGGAATGCGATATGCTAATCCGATAGTCAAATGTTTTAAAAGCTGCCGTTACGCGAATGTCATTGCAAATCGCTTCTTTGCTTGTCCAGGAGTAGAACAAATGAAAAACTGACGATTCTTGTCTGAGAAAAGCACTTTACATTGAAAGCAGTAACAAGGAATAATATCTCAGAAACGGTTACCTCCACAACAAAAACGTAAAGGACATAAATTGGTGTTTTGACGAGATCTACATTTTTGTGCTCTAAGTTTGTGTTCAGCTCTTACGGTTTACCAGTTATGCAAAATTCATTCAGAATAAAGAGGTCTTCAGAGTCAATATCCAGAAAATTGAAGATATACATTTTATTTGACATGTAAATATCTCAAATATAAGAGATTTTAATCGAAATCGTTAGAGCCATTTTTGAGAAAATAAAAATGTTTGAAATTTTTTCCATGTAAAGGGTAGTTTTAGGGGTGGAGGAATTTTTCTCAAAAGCTTTGTATCGCATCCCTGGAAAATACTTAAGCTAAATGCCAAGTTTGGTATTTTACCGACTTTTCCTGAAAATACGTGGTATACAGGGGACCTTAAAACATGTATTTCCGGTGACATATGGATATCTATTATTTTGGGTGGACTGCAATATCTGCTCTATACACTATGTACATAGTACGTTTAGAGAAAGTAAAAAGGTAGGCACAGAGAAGATCAGCATCGAGATCGCTGCAAATCAATCCACGGATTGATGACTAAAACAAAAGAGCATCATGGTATAAATGATTCAAAAAACTGTCGTTAGAGGGCTGCATTTTTGCAAGCTTGAAAAAGGGAAACTGAGACCGTTAATTAGCTTCTCTACAATATCTATTGTGAGTTTATTAATTATTTAGCAGTGTATAGTTTAAGCTTGCAAATACTTATTAAATCATGTATTTATCAGAGTAAAGTTCTGCTTGGGGCAAAGCAAACAGAAAGCTGACGCCAAGCTAGAAAAATGGTGTGAGAAGTTCTTTGTTAGCAGGGTTTCTTTTGTCCAGGCACGTACCAACGACTCACGCCGGGGCAAAACCTTAAAATTCGGAAAAGAGTACTTTTCCATTGTATAACACATGTCACGTGGGTGTTGTGGTGCACCCTGGCATGAGTACAGTGGATATTGGGTAATATATACGTCAATTGTGCGGCCTTTCTGTCCAATCAGAAAGAAGCCGCCATAACGGTGTTTTTAGTATATAAGGAGCATAGCACATCGGGGCTGTCTTTCCGCTTGTCTGATATTGCTGTCATGCTGAGCGTCACATAAGCTACATCTCCACACAAAGTCAAACATTGTAATTCTTAGCGATACTTAGTAGTTAACAGCGCTCTAAGTCAAGTATATTTAAAGTCAGTAACGTGTATTGTGTAAACCAAGTATTAAAGTTCCTAGTAAGTGTTTAAGCTAGCAGAATTGTAAAGCAAAGTGCTTATCTCGCTCCTCTTTTACAATAAATCGAGTAAAGTTACGTATGTCTACGTCATTTATAAGATCACTCCCTGGACTACCCTCATTAGCTGTACCACCCCGAGAGAGTCAACTATCGTGCAGACTGAGCAAAGCCGAGGCAAACCACCGGTAGTAGATTTACATCAACAGGTGCGTGGATCTACTCATAGGCAGTGGAGTGAGTCTTAAAGCACCGCCAACTCTACTACAAATCTGGGCACGAAGCCGAGGACGCAGCATCTGGTGAGTAGTTCAACACGCAACACATAAGGCCGCCGCATATGGCGCCCAACATATAAAACCTAACACAATAATCAGGAAATATCAGATAATAACAAACTTTAGTATAGGGTATTTAATTCGTAAGAGCAATAAAAATATAAATGCCGTGGATTTTAGAACAAAAAACTTTGTATTACTGAATACCGAAGTTATTAATCGGCGTGATGTTGGCTGAAGTATAAGTTGGAAAAATATCATCGGTCAGTTATAGGTAAATGAATTCCAATATAAAAAATCAACTTCCCACATTGTTATCGATATTATAATCTCTCAGTCCTGGAATATACTGAGCTAAACTCTCTCAAGCCTTTGTTACTTTCTCTACACGTACTATATACAAAGTGTATAGAGAAGGTATCGCATTCCACCCAAAAATTCGATACCGAGATTTCACCGTTAATACGTGTTTTAAGACCCCCTGAAAACAAAAAAAGCACTTTCAGAAAAAGGTCCGTGTGTGTATGTGTCTGTCTGTGTGTGTGTGTATCTGTGGACAGCAGAGCTCAAAAACGAAAATACCGTTAAATACAAACTTGGTATATAGGTTTGGTATATTCTAAGGATGCAACACAAAGATTTTCAAGAAAATCCCCCCACCCCCAACTACCTTTTACATGGAAAATTTATCGAAATTTTTTATTTTCTAAAAATTGGCTCTAACGATTTTGATTAAAAGCCCGTATATAAAGAATTTTGCTTCACTGCTAAACCGTAAGAGAGAGACAAAAACTTACAACACAGAAAATGTAGATCGCGTCAAAACTCGCAATTTATGTCCCTTACATTTTTGTTGTGGAAATAGCCGTTTCCGATATATTCCTTGATATTGGTTTCAGTTGTGAAGTACTTATATTTTTCTCAGACAGTAAGTATCCCTTTTTCTTTTGTTCTAATCCTGGTCAAGCAAAGAAGCGATTTGTAATGACAATCGCATAACGACAGTTTTTAAAACACTTGACTATCGGTTTCGCCTGGTGTATTCCCTTAATTTCTTTCTACTTATAAGGAACTAAGTAGTAAGAACATTCTGCTAATGATTATCTCGATTAGCAAGGTGCAGAAAGAAGAATAATCTTATGTAAGAAGTTTGTAGAAGAGCTAGAGAAAGTCATGCGAGTGTAACACATTATTTTTTTTCATCTCGTTTCATAACTAACCTTAACTTATTACGTAGTTGTTGAATGCTTCTGAAGTTTATTGCGTACCTTTTCAGTGGTATGGTCCCACGGTATAATTGCTAAATTATCTACTCAAAAGCCTAGTTTTAGTGCTTGCATACTTGCTATGATGCACGTGTATATTAAATACAAAATGGGTTGTAATGCACTCTCTTGCATAACACCTGCCTTGAACATTTGGCATAAAATGTATAATTTTACTTCAGACTGAAATATCGAGCTGAATTGTAAGGTTTCCAAAGCTGACTAAATGCTTTGGCTAAGGAACACTCATTTGTGTTCTAAACAAGCCCTTATAGGCATAGCTGCGCAGACCAGTTAAAGTGTCGTGAATTGAAGGATTGTGGTGGAGGGCAAAATACCCCCTAGGTCGCGCGCAATACATTGGTAGTAATGGGAAAACAGTGAGATTTAAAACAGCTATAATTACGTCATTAGGATACCTGAGTAGGAAATAATTGCGAAGACACATTCTTTATGACCGTCAGCATCTATGCACGGTGATTAGACCTTGAATGTTTTGCTGGGAGTTGAATAAAATCACTTCATTGACTAGATGGAATTTCATCCCACAACTGAACAAAACAGAAGTAAATATTATCATTGAGCTTGAAAATCGCATACCTGCATTTAAAGTGTTTTAAGTGTAAGCATCACAGAGAGCATAATTCAGCTTTAATTCTTTTACGCAGTTTGTTCTCAGTGATTGAAAGTATACTTTCTCCTTTTTACTGTATGCACAAAGTCGTCAACAAGAATAATTATAAAGAGGGCTTGTTAATAGTGTTTCTACAGTAAAGTGGTCAAAGTGCTGAATTAAAAATGAAAAATATGATGGGTTCGATTTTAGGCTGATGAAGCTATTCTTATTTCATAACCATTATTCCCCACCCTCATGTGAAAGCGATACTGAATGTGTGTTAAGCTAATCGAGAAGTACAGTTCTATGTACATCTCAACCTAAAAAAAGGATCATTCGCTTAATAACCGCGTAAACCCACAAGAATAAATCGGAGTGAATTTGGAACACAAATCACAAATGTTCGAATTTATTCTTGCTGGTGGAAGCTGATAACGGAAACATTTTTCCGGTGATTGGTACAGTTATGCAGCTTAGGAATGCGCCATGTTAATTACTAAACCCTAATACCTTTAAACCATCTCACTCTTAAAGCCTTTTAAGCGTACTGAACATATGACAAAAAGCATGATCTGCCCTCCAGGTGCCTATGCGCGAGAGGTTCCAATTAGCGACAGCGGTGTGTCTAGATTATATAATTCTAAAGTTGGTTCCAAATCATGGTGTGTTACTTTATTAAGTGCTTGAGTTTAATTTACGAGGTACGTCCAGAAAGTAAGTTCCATTTCAATTTATCTCCGCTGCAGCGCTGCGATCGCAGTTCCGCACATACACGGTAGACGCTCTGTATCAAGGAGAAGAAACGTGCGCCATTTTGAGATCGCTGTCAGCCACATACGCTTTGTTGTGCTTGTTTACAATGTCGGTGTTGATTGAAAATCCCGCCGTTTGTAAAATCAGATTTGTGATTCGTTTTCTGAATGCTAGGAAAGTGAAACTAATTGAAATTTATCAGCAAATTTGCGAAGTTTACGGACAAAATGCGATGAGTGATTCAATGGCGAGAAGATGGGTCCGACAGTTCAATAAAGGACCTAGTGAAGTGCACGATGAAGAACGAAGTGGGCGTCCATCTTTGGTTACAGAAGAGCTGGTTCACGCGATTGATGACAAGATCCAGGAAAACTGCAAGTTTACAATTAGTGCTCTCGCTATGGAATTTCTCCAAAGCTCACGATCACTAATTCATGAAATTGTTACCGAAAAACTGAAATTTCGTAAACTTTGCTCGCGTTGGGTACCAAAGATTCTTACTGAGCAACACAAAACAAAACGGATGGGTAGTGCACTTCAGTTTTTAACCCGATATGATGAAGACGCAGATAGTCACAGGAGATGAGACTTGGGTTTCTTACGACACCCCTGAAAGTAAGCGGCAATCAATGGAATGGAGGCACACTTCATTCCCAGCAAAGGTTAAGCCGAAACAAATCTTGACACCTCGAAAAATGATGTGCACAGCGTTCTGGGACTGGAAAGGCATCTTACTCATTGATTGGTCAAACAATCAAAGCAGATGTTTATTGCGAGACACTTAGGAAATTGCGCCGCGCAATACAGAATAAGCGTCGAGGATGGCTGTCAAAAGGTGTTGTTTTTCTTCACGACAACGCACGACCACACACTGCAAATGTGACGAAAAACCTCCTACAGGGATTTGGCTGGGACGTGTTTGACCATCCTCCGGACAGCCCTGACCTCGCTCATAGAGACTTCATCTGTTCTTACTTCTCAAGTCTTTCCTTGGCGGTCAACACTTCAACAATGACGAAGAGCTGAAAGAAAATGTTTCCAACTTTTTGAAGACACAAGCGGCAAACTTCTATGAAGAAGGTATACAAAAACTTGTGCCACGGTATGACAAATGCCTGCAAAATTTCGGCAGCTATGTGGAAAAGTGGTTTAAGAGTTGTAGAATTTTGTGCAATAAATAATTATTCTGTATCTGTACACAACTTAATTTTATTACCAAACGGAACTTACTTTCTGGACGTACCTCGTAAAACTAGAGATGAGCGTATATTCCTAATTTCAACATGATGTATCCGCATTATATGCGAAAATTGCTCTGAAATACAAAGTTGTGAAACAGAATAAACATTTTACTTTCAACTATTGGTTTAGTTATTTTAACAATTAAAGGTAATCCAGGAAGAAGCAACAGATTGAAATTCCTGTCGCGCAAATCACCTTGGGGCTTCCATCCAAGATCTGATGCTTTCCTTGACATTTTTTCTCATTGTTGTAAGAGTGACAGTTGAAACAAATTGTTATTGTTATGGTGTTCTGTGTATTATGTGAGTGTTCAAAATGAACTATAGGTACAAAGTCTCACCAAATGCGAGATTACAGGCGTTAGTCGATTTATGAATGCTCTAAAGTTGAAACTTGCAAGAAAGTCAATGGAGATAGTAAACGAACGAAATAAATGTTAGAAACTACTGTGAAATGTTCAACACTGGACGAAGAAATGTGTTAAGACGAAATTTGAACGTCCGTTCCTTATCCATTACATCGAGCACCGGTGAGTACTTTATTCTGAACGAATTTTACGGAATTTTGTATAACTGGCAAACCGTAACATAACATGTAGAGCTCGTTAAAACACTCAATTTATGTTATATACCTTTTTTTCTTCGTGGAGTGGATCTTTTTGAGATAGGTATTCCTTGTTATTGGTTTCAGCTTTAAAAAACTTACACTTTTCTCATACGAGAATTTGTCTACTCCTGTCCACAGAAACAAAGGAACTTCAGTCACATAGCAAACAGCTTTTGACTAATACTTTAGTTTATGCTACTCCCATATTTCGCTTCTACTTACAAGGAAGCAGGTAATAACACTATTTCTGCTAATTTTTTCTCGATTAGCATGAAGTAAATAGAAGCATTAGCTTTTTAACAATAATTTGTTGCAGAGATGTAGATAAAGTCATGTGAATGGAACACACCTGATTTTTTTTTTTTTTTTTTTTACTCCATACTTAGAGAATATACCAATGTAATGCCGCGTAAGAGTTAATAATTTACATGATCTATTTATCACACATTAAACCCATCACGATTCAGGTTGATGCTGAAGTTATTACTAAAAGCTTATTTAGTGTAAATGTACATCCGAGCAGAGCATTAGCTTCACCAGCTGAACCTTCTCATGCCAGATCATAATAACCTGTGCGTGGGATGATACTCGATGAGATTCTGCCGAAAGATACAGTGGGCGTAACCCTCCTGACTTTCTCGCTACAGCCATTTTAGAGATGTACAACATTGAGTCGGTGTGCATTTGTTTCCTACGCTCCATTCAGAGGAATCGTGTTTTAACACGATTCAATCAAAGGAATACTCGAAAACTGTTTTGAGAAAAACATTTAGTGTTGATTAATTCTAATATATGTACAAATTAAGCCCTGAATGTAGGATATATAACTAATGTTTGGAGCAGTATTTATATCCTAATTTTCTGAATTCCATTTCCATTTTTACTTTCTCTGCACGTACTACGTACATAGTGTATAGAGAAGGTACTGTATTCCACCCAAAAGTTAGATACCAGATTTCACCGGAAGAACATGTTTTGGATCCCCCTTTAATCCAAAAAATGTGTTTGTGTGGACAGCATAGCTCAAAAACGAAAATACCGTGAATACCAAACTTGGTATTTAGTTTAGTATCTTCCAAGAATACGACACGAAAATATTCAAGAACCCCCCCCCCCCCAACTAACCTTTACATGGACCTTTTTTCGAAATTTTGATTTTCTCAAAAATGGCTCTAATGATTTTGAATAAAATATGTATTAAAGATGTTTTGCTGACAAATAAAATGTATATATTGAGTTTTCTGGGATCTGGATGAATTTTACGGAATTTTGCATGGCTGCTAAACCGTAAGACGTGGACAAAACCTTACCACACAAAAAAGCAGAGCACACAATTTATATTATATACATTTTTTTCGTGGAGGTGATCATTTTTTATATATCCCTTGTTTTTGGTCTCAGCCTTGAAAAACTTATACTTTTCTCATACAGGAATTTGTCAACTCCTGTCCATACAAACTAAGGAACTTCAGTAACATAGCAACCAGCTTTTGACTATCACTTTAACCTTATTTCGCTTCTACTTGCATGGAAGCAAGTAATAAGACTATTCCTGCTAATTTGTTCTCGATTAGCATGAAGTAAATAGAAGCATAAGCATGTGAATGGAACACATCAGATTTATCTATCTAGAAATTACTGACCGCAACCTTCGAATCTCAACTCCAAATTCTGCACTAGAAGTTGTACATATACTTATTAAGTTTGAAATGCTTATAATTGTCGTTCTTCACGTAGTCACGGTTTAATGCATTTTGTACAAAATAAAAACTGCATAATATATAACTGATTAAAGAGTTTTACATTTTCTCATGCATGTAGATCAGGTACAGTCTTAGATAGGTTACTTTTTGAGGCTAAAATTGGACTTTTTTTGTTACAGGTGAGTGGAGAGAGGTTGTAGATTCCTTTTGAGTAAGTATTGTCCTTATATATCACCATGACCATTAAATATTTATTATTACCATAATTGTAACCTCTCAACAATATCAAACTTAAGCGTTGTAAAATTTAACTTAAAATTTTACTTTCTCTACACGTACTATGTACATAGTGTATAGAGAAGGTATTGAATTGCACCCAAAAAATCGATCCCGAAATTTCATTGAAAATATGTGTTTTGGGACCTCCTGAATCCAAAAAAAAAAAAAAAAAAAAAATCTAGAAAAATGTTCGTGTGCGTGTGTGTGTGTCTGTGGACAGCATAGCTCAAAAACAAAATGTCCGTTAAATACCAAACTTAGGATTTAAGTGCAATACCTTCCTAGGAAGGGACACGAAGATTTTAAAGAAAATCCCCCCCACCTTCAGTACCCTTTCCATGGAAAAATTTCAAAACTTTTGATTTTCACATATTAAATAAAATGTATTTCTTGAATCTTCTGGAAATAGCCTCTAAAGACCTCTATTCTCAATTACTTTTGCTGAATTTGATGTAAGTGATAAACCGTAAGAGATAGACAAGAACTTACTACACAAAAAATGTAGATCACGTTAAAACACACAATTGATGTCATATACATACGTTATTATTTTTGTTTGTTATTTCGTATGAGTATTTCTGAGATAATCATTGTTATTTGTTCAAAATACTTACAAAATTTTCTCATACTGAAAACTGCAAGGTGCATAGAAACGGATTTCGACCACATGGCAACCAGCTTTTAGAAGATTTGACACTTTAAGCCTAGTGTATTCTCTTATTTTCCTTCTACTTGCAAGGAAGCAAGTAATTAAGACATTTTCTGGTAATATTTATCTTGATTATCATAAAGTAGATAGAAGAATATGAGTTTAAGCAATAATTTGTTACAGCGATGTAGGAAATCATGTGAATGGAACACATCAGATTTTTAAAGTATTGCCCATGGTACCATAATACTCAATTTGGTGATAATTATGTTGGAGAATATTCAGGGTGGATTGTGGGAACGATATTTAGACAATGGTTTAAATTGGACATTGATTAAATATACTGCCTCGTTGAAAAAAATGATGATTATAGTGGAATTATAGTACATTACTTTCCTGGCAGATTACTTCGAAGGCTAAGGGAGGAGTGGTTTTTATGTCATCGACGGTTCATAGTCTTACCACACAACTCCAACCAATTAAAATGTAAGGGTTAAAGTGAGATGGCTCGCCTTAATTGGTAGACGCTGTGTGAGCGACCTTGCCGTTCTGGTCAAGCAAACTGGCATTTTCCATCTAAACTGTCACCCTCCGTGGTGTCGTGGTCACCATGTACCCAAGGTCGCGGGTTCAAAGCCGGCGGAAGACGTTGGAAATTTTTGCAGGCGTAAAAATACTTATCCTTTGGAAGGGAAGGTGTCGTACATTTACAGCACGTTAAAGAACCTCAAGCCTGATAAAGAGGCCTCTGAGCAAAATTAAGCGTTCTATCACGCACATTGAATGGAATGCATTAGTTAAACAGCGTCCATACATAAAACTTCATTTCATTTCCATCTAAATTAAAATATCTGAGATGTGTTCCATTCACATGACTTTCTCTACATCTCTGCAACAAATTCTTGTTAAAAAGCTTATGCTACTATTTACTTCGTGCTAATCGAGAAAAAATTAGTAGACATAGTCTTATTATTTGCTCCCTTATAAGTAGAAGCGAAATAAGGGAATACCGTAGGTTAAAGTGATAGTCAAAAGCTGGTTGCAATCTGACTGAAGTTCCTTTGTTTGTATGCACAGGAGTTGACAAATTCCTGTATGAGAAAAAGTATGTTTTTTAAAGCTGAAACCTAAAACAAGGAATATCTCAAAAACGATCAACTCCACAACAAAAATGTATATTACATAAATTGTCTGTTTTAACGAGGTCTGCATTTTCTGTTAGGTAAGTTATTGGCTATCTCTTACGGTTTAGCAGTTACGCAAAATTCCGTAAAATTCCAGAATAAAGTAGTCTTCAGAGGCTATTCCCAGAAAATTCAAGATATACATTTTATTTGTCAGGTAATATATTTGTCTTTAAAACACCACATTTTAATCAAAATCGTTCAGCCATTTTTGAGAAACTCAAATGTTTTTAAATCTTTTCCATATAAAGGGTAGTTGGGGGGGGGTGGGAGGAGTTTTATGAAAAGCTTCGTGTCGCATTCTTGCAAGATATTGAACTTAAATACAAAGTTTGGTATTTAAAACACACACACACACACACACACACACACACACACACACACCTTTTTCTACAAATGCTTTTTTCTTGGTGCAGGAAACCGTGAAATATATTATCCGGTGAAATTTCGATATCCGAGTTTTGGATAAAATGCTACCTTTTCTATTCACTATGTACATAGTACGTGTAGAGAAAGTAAACATTAAACTTATCTTAATATCTGCTTTTAAGTAAATGCAAGTTATCGTTAATTTGAAGAAATCAAACGAGACATACAAACGTACCTAAATGAAATTGATCATAAATTGCAGTAAAATATAATAATATAATATTAAATATAGTATGTTAAATCTACCTAAAATTCATTTGTTTATACCTCAACTGTATTTTACGATCTTGCGCAAAGTTGTCGTTAACAATTTCGTAGAGACCTCGAATATTTTTATACCACAAAGCAGTTCTTTTTCAATTGATCTTCTTGACTACATGAGTGGGCGAACTTGCCTGTTCCGGCTTCACATCGGTCTTTAGGGCTTCCTATATCTTGTCTTATAATTGAGTACGCCTTTTGAGAGTCTTCTATTCGTATTTATGTTTTGGAGTCACTTGTCGCAATGTTCACTTATTACTTTCTCTACATGTGCCATGTACATAGTGTATAGAGAAAGTATTGCATTGCACCCAAAATTTTAATACGGAAATAGACGTTTTAGGATCCCCTGCATCAAAAAAAAAAAAAAAACAACAAACAGTTTTTTCACAAAAAGGTCCGCGTGAGTGTGTGTGTGTGTGTGTATCCGGGTGTCATTGAGCACGATAACTCGCAAACGAAAAGTCGATAAATTACACGAAGATTTTGAGAAAAAAACCTCCCATCCCAAACTACCCTTTAGGTAGAAAAAAAACTCGAAAATTTTGATTTTCTCAAAACTGACTCTAACGATTTTAATTAAAATACCGTATATTGAAGATATTTATATGCAAAATAAAATGTATATTTTGAATTTTTTGGGAATAGTCTCTAAAGTTCTCTTTATTCTAGATGAATTTAGCTCAATTTTGCGTAACTGGTAAGCCGTAAGAGATAGAGAAATATTTACTTACTACACAAAAAATGTAGATCACATTAAAACACACAGTTTACGCCATACGCGTTTTTTTCGTGGAATTAACCATTTCTGAGATATTCCTTGTTATTTGTTTCAGATTCAAAATACTTCAAACTTTTCTCATACGGAAAGTTGTTAACTCCTGGCCCTGCATAGAAAGGGATTTCAACCACATGGCAACCAGCTTTTAAAGGATTTGACTATCGTTTTAGCCTAGTGTATTCCCTTATTTCCTTTCTGCTTACTAGGAAGCGAGTAAATAAAGTTTATCTCGATTATCATAGTCTATAAAACTTTTTAACAATAATGTGTGACAGCGGTGTAGAGTAAGTCATGTGAATGGAACACATCAGATTAGATTATAATTAATGTTTATCTTCAATACACATAACATATCTGTTTTGAGGAGGGGTCAAATGTTACGTTTTAAACATCGAACTCGTTTGTTTATGTTGGCTGTCATTGTTATGTGCCAAGGAGGATTAAAATGGTTGTATATGTGGTTGTCGGTAAAAGACGAATTTTGTATGGAATTTTGGTTTTTAAAACGACAGCATTTAAGTTAACAACCACTGAAGAAATTATTAAAATCGGATGAGTATTTTGTCAGATGCCTTCGAACAAAAGTTGCTATTAAAGCTGTGAGGAATTATATATGAATCAGTGAGAATTAAAGGGAACTGACAACACATTTATGGTAAAATTAGTTTAGTCTGGAAGCAATATTTTGAAAGATCTTGCATTAATTTGTAATGAAAAGCACTCTGCACAAGTCGGAAATGTGAAAAAGCTTATGTGTTCCATTCATATGACTTTCTCTACATCTCTGCAACAAATCATTGTTAAAAAGCTTATGCTTCTATTTACTTCATGCTAATCGAGAAAAAATTAGCGGAAATAGTCTTGTTACTTGCTTCCTTGTAAGCAGAAGCGAAATAAGGGAGTAGTATAGGTTACAGTGA
This sequence comes from Hymenopus coronatus, assembly GCA_030762935.1. Classification (NCBI taxonomy): domain Eukaryota; kingdom Metazoa; phylum Arthropoda; class Insecta; order Mantodea; family Hymenopodidae; genus Hymenopus; species Hymenopus coronatus. Next base: position 167,766,069 of record CM060881.1, on the reverse strand, counting down.
CACTTGAAAGCTGGTTGCTATGTGATTGAAATCCCTTCGTTTGTATGGAGAGGAGTTGACAAAGTCCTGTGTGAGAACATTTCGAAAAAAGTTCCATTTAAAGGGTAGTTGGGGAAGTCTTCGTGTCGCATTCTTAGCAGATACCAAACTTAATTACCAAATTTGGTATTTAACGGTCTTTTCGTTTTTGAGCAATGCTGCCCACAGACACGCACCACACTTACACACATACACGGACCTTTTTCTGAAAATTATTTTTTTATGTATTCAGGGGGACCCAAAACATGTATTTTCGGTGAAATCTCGGTATCGAATTTTTGGGTGGAATACGATACCTTTTCTATACACTGTACATAGTACGTGTAGAGAAAGTAAAAATAGGTAACCACGAATATGCAACCATATCGTCAGGAACCTATTACAACACTTAGTTTCTTCCAAACCCAATAGAAGATAATTAAAAGGACTAGCGAGACACGGATGTTTTCGTTATTAGTTTCTCAAAATTATTTAAAGCTATGACTTGTTCTGTTCAATTATGTTCATTTAGAATTGAAAAACACTAAGACTTATGATTTCAGTGACGAATACATATTGCTGATCGATAATTTAGATCTGTGATAAATGGACCTGTTTTGTTTCGTTATTGTCATTCAGAATTGAAAAGAACTAGTTGACTTTGTTATTCTCTGCACACAATAATGTTTATAAATTAGATTTGTTGACTTATGCCTAAAGTATATTGGTGTATTGTATGTCTTTCTGTATGATACATTTATACAAAAATCCAATAATTTAACGTACAGAATATTTTTTGTTTTCTTCTCAAAACATTGTTTCATGTACTTAGCACCCTTTAACTCCCATCGATTCATTGTATATTTTATGTACTCTTGGATTGGTAGAAATTGTTACTTTCTCTACACGTGTATATAGAACCTATTGTATTCCACCCAAAAATTCGATACCGGAAATAAATGTTTTGGGTCCCCCTGAATAAAATAAAAGCATTTTTGGAAAAAGGTCCCTGTGTGTGTATGTGTGTTGTGTGTGTCTGTGTCTGTCTGTGGATAGCATAGCTCAAAAACGAAAAGACTGTTAAATAACAAACTTGGTACTTAAGTTTGGTACCTTCCAAGCATGCGGCACGAAGATTTCCAAGAAAATCCCCTCACACCAAACTACACTTTACGTGGAAAAAAAATTCAAAAAAATTGATTTTCTCAAAAATGGCTCTAACGATTCTGATTAAAATCTCTTACATTTAAGATACTTACATGCTAAATAAAATGTATATCTTGAAATTTCTGGGAATAACCTTTAAAGACCTCTTTATTCTGGATGATTTTTATTGAATTTTACATAACTGGAATTCCGTAAGAGATAGACAAAAACTTACTGCACAAAAATGTAGATCACGATGAAACACAATTTTCTTTTCGTGGTGTTGATCGTTTTTGAGATATTCCTTGTTATTGGTTTCAGCTTTAGGAAACTTACTTTTCCCATATGGGAATTTGTCAACTCCTGTCCATACAAAGGGGCTTCAGTCACATAGCAACCATCTTTTGACTAACACTTTAACCAATGCTACTTCCTTAGTTCGCTTCTGCTTACAAGGAAGCAAGTAATAAGACTATTTCTGTAAATCTTTCTTAATTAGCATGAAGTAAACAGAAACACAAGCTTTTTAAGATTAATTTGTTTCAGCGATGTCAGGAATAGAGCACATCAGATTTTTCTTTAATTATATGTATAGAGTTTTACAATAAATGGCAGTTCAAGAATTTGCCCTGCGGTTTCTTCCTACTTTTTCCTCCGACTGTGTCTGCGTCATCATCTCGTATTATATATTTTTTATTTTATTGCATACTGCGGTGATCTAGATTCCCGTCACCAAACACTCGAGGCATTTGACTTGGTTTGGCTGGACAGGGCAGCAAAGAGAAATGATGAAAAATATTTTCCCATCTTGAAGGGAAACAAAGGAGTGATGATGCCTGGAGAAAGAAGAAATTTAACACCTATCGAGAGAGAGATAGAAGACAAGTATACTCTGGTGGATAAACACCTGCCCTCACTGCTGTCCGTGTTGAATTTCACAAGCTTGGCGGTGTGTGCCATTGCATGCATTTCCGTTTCCTCTTAGCTGGGCGACGAATAGCTTTATATAAGTATTTATACACCTTTATCTTAACAAAAAGGTAAGACAATTCTAACATTACAATACGAACACATAAAATATCTGATGTGCTCCATTCTCATGACTTTCTCTACATCTCTGCAACAAATTATTGTTAAAAAGCGTATACTTCTATTTACTTCATGTTAATCGAGAAAAATGTTGCAGAAATAGTCTTATTACTTCTTCCTTGTAAGTAGAAATCAAACAAGGGAGTACCACAGACTAAGGTGATAGTCAAAAGCTGGTTGCTATTTGACTGAAGCTCCTTTGTATGGACAGGAGTTGACAAATTCCTGTATGAGAGAAATGTGAAACCAAAAAATTAAGAAATATCTGAAAAACGATCAAATCCACGAAAAAAATGTATGTAAAATAAACTGTGTGTTTTAACGTGCTCTATATTTGTGTGGTAAGTTTTTGTCTATCTCTTACGGTTTAGCAGTTATGCAAAATTCCGTAAAATTCATCCAAAATAAACTACTCTTCAGAAGCTATTCCCAGAAAACTCAAGATATACATTTTATCTGTCAAGTAATAGTTATTTATGATACAAAAGTTAAGTTTTTTTTAAGTTATTTTGCGAGAAGGGAAGTTTGCGTAACGAGACTTACCAATCCTACGAGCAAAATAAAACTACACTTTTAACTTGAATGTCATACACTATTTTTTAGACAGCACAATATTTCTAGATTTATCAATACATTTATAATGTCAACATTCCTTGTGTTCAAGGAATAGTACTTTTCTTATCGCTTGGAGGGTGTGTGTATGTGAGAACAGAATTCGTCTATCGATACAGATTGGTAATCGATGTAGTAATATTACTTCTTTACTCTTTACCATAAAACTTATAAATTAACAATTCCTTCTGTTATTAGATGATAAACTAGAGATTGTTACCCAGCAAACATGTTTCATATGTTTGAAGTTGCCATTCGAAAAATTTTTTTGTCTAGTTGAGCATGTTTAGACATGAGAACGGACTAGTAAAGAAGGCGGTGGTACTATTATCTATTTTCTCAGGAACATAACCTCATTTATTTTTATACAGCAAAATAAGATATATATACGATTCTTATTAATAATAGGCACCATAAGTTCTTAACTGTGTAATTATGATGAAAGTGTGATACTTATTGTACAATTATTACCATTAGAAATGTTGATTCCTTATGATAAGGTACCTGGTGTTTGTGTTGAAAAATAACGATATATCGATCGGACTCCACTAGCAACCTAACTCTTTCAAAAGCACAACATTCTATATAAGGGATATAGTGATAGTAACGAAACTTAAGTTGGTGACATTGGAGTGTATAAATATTTTATAAATTTAGAGTTATAAAGAACAATTTTAGTTCGAGTGTATTGTGTTAAAAGCTTACTTTTAAATCTAAAATAAAAATATCTTTAATATACGATATTTTAATCAAAATCGTTAGAGCCAGTTTTGAGAAAATCAAAATTTACGAAAAAAGTTCCATAAAAGAGTAGTTTGGGGTGGGAAAAGTTTTCTCAATATTTTCGTATCGCATCCCTGGAAGATACTAAACTTAAATACCAAGTGTGGTATTTTACCGACTTTTCGTTTTTGAGTTATCGTATTCGCAGACACACACACGCACAGACACATACACACATACACTCACGGACCTTTTTCCAAAAATGCGTATTTTGAATTCAGGAGGACCCAAAATATGTAATACCGGTAACATCTCGCTATCGAATGTTTTTGTGCATTACAGTATCTTCTCTATACACTGTCTAGTTAGTACGTGTAGACAAAGTAAAAAGCATTTTTGGAAAAAGGTCTGTGCATGTGTGTGTGTATGTGGACAGCATAGCTCAAAACCAAAAGACCGTTTAAGATATTTACCTGACAAATAATATGTATATCTTGAATTTTTTGTGAATAGCCTCTGAATACTACTTTATTCTGGATGAATTTTAAGAAATTTTGCACAAATGCTAAACTGTAAGAGATGGACAAAAACTTACCACACAAAAAATGTAGAGCACGTTAAAACACAATTCACGTTATATACATTTTTTTTCGTGGAATTGATCGTTATTTAGATTTTCCTTGTTTTTGGTTTCAGCTTTGAAAAACATACCTTTTACATACAGGAATTTGCCAACTCCTGTCTGTACAAACAAAGGAACTTCAGTCACATAGCAACCGACTTTTGAACTATCACTTTAACCTATAAGGAAGCAGGTAATAATACTTTTTCCGTTAATTTTTAGTCAATTAGCATGAGGTAAATAAAAACATCAGTTTGTTAACAATAATTTGTTGCAGAAATGTAGAGAAAGTCATGTGAATGGAACACATCAGATTTTTCTAAAAACACTTATTTTGGATTGAGGGGATCTCAAATAGTATATTTCCGGTGAAATCTCGGTATCGAATTTTCCGGTGCAATACAATACCTTCTCTATACTCTATGTACATAGTACGTGTTGAGAAAGTAATTATTGGTTCATTGATTTTTAATATCACCAGTTTTCTTTGTTTATATCTACCATTATTTAGCGTGCCCTAATAACGAACTTGATTACAATGTGAGCTCAAAGGAAACAAAGGAACACTTTCTTAGCTTTGCTGTGTATTGATAAATTGTGAGCATGCGTGTGCGCGCTGGCGTTTCGAAAAAACACTTCATACCTCCAACGTTGTAATTAATGCTTGCTAACAAGGGATGTGGAATTATGAAATGATAGTAGTAATACAAGAAAGAGAAACTCAAATAATGTTTGTTTTATTAGTTGAGAGTTCGAATTTGTATGACTTCGCTACAATAATTGACATAAAATAACATTGTAAAGCGGACAAGCTATTTTCTGTAGGCAGAGCCAAAATTAATAACTAGAATTCAATTGCCTTTTTCAATTATAATTTAATAAGAACATAATAATTTTATGTGTTGAGTAATACAATATTGTTAAAACAGACTATAAATAGACCTTTTTAACTAAAGTTGTCATTAAATAAGAAGTGAAAAAATCCGATGTGTTCCATTCACATGACTTTCTCTACATCTCTGTAACAAATTATTGTTAAAAATCTTATGCTTCTTTTTACTTCATGCTAATCGAGAAAAAAATAACAGAAATAGTCTTATTACTTGTTTCCTTGTAAGTAGAAGCGAAATAAGGGAGTACCATAGGTTAAAGTGATAGTCAAAAGCTGGTTGCTATGTGACTGAAGTTCCAATGTTTGTAGAGACAGGAGTTGGCAAATTCCTGTATGAAAAAGGTATATTTTTCAAAGCTGAAACTAAAAACAAGGAATATCTAAATAACGATCAACTGCACGAAAAAAATGTATTTAACAAATTGTGTGTTTTAACGTGCTCTGCATTTTTTGTGCGGTAAGTTTTTGTCTATCACTTACGGTTTAGCAGTTATGCAAAATTCCGTAAAATTGATCCACATTAGTCTTGAGAGGCTATTCCCAGAAAATTCAAGATGTATATTTTATTTGTCAATTAATATCTTTAATATACGATATTTTAATCAAAATCGTTAAAGCCATTTTTAAGAAAATAAAAATTTTCGTAAAAAGTTCCATGTAAAGGGTAGTTGTGGGTGGGGGGATTTTCTTGAAAATCTTCGTGTCGCATCATTGGAAGATACCAAACTTAAATACCAAGTTTGGTATTTAACGGTCTTTTCGTTTTTGAGCTATGATGTGCACAGACACAAGACACACACACCCACACATACACACACACACGCACACACATACGGACCTTTTTCTGAAAATGCTTTTTTTTTTTGTATTCAGGGGGACCCATAACATGTATTTCCGGTGAAATCTTGGTATCGAATTTTGTGTGGAATGCAACACCTTCTCTATACACTATGTACATAGTACGTGTGTAGAAAGTAAAAATAAAAAAATGTTATCTACGGTAAATGTACTATAGTATGCCTCAAGTGTGTATAAAAAATAAAAATTCTGATGGTTTCCATTCCCATGATTTATTGTTAAAAAGCATATTCTTCTATGTACTTTATGATAATCGAGATAAACATTAGCAGACATTGTCTTAATTACTTGCTTCCTTGTAAGTAGAAGGATTGGCTAAAACGATAGTCAAATGTTTTAAAAGCTGGTTGTCATGCGGTTGAAGTCCGTTTCTGTGAGGGGCCAGGAGTTTACAACTTTCCATGTGAAAACATTTAAGTATTTTGCATCTGAAACAAATAACAAGCAATATCTTAGAAATTGTCACTTCAACGAAAAAATTTTGATGTGTTAAATGTATATAACATAAATTGTATGTTTTAATGTGCTCTACATTTTCTGTGTGGTAAGTTTTTTTCCATATCTTACGGGTTAGCAATTATGCAAAATTCGACAAAATTCATCCAGAATAAAGAGGTCTTCAGAAGCTATTCCCAGAAAATTCAAGATATAAATTTTATTCGGGGTACAAATAGCTTTAATATACGTGATTTTAATCAAAATCGTTAGAGCTATTTTTAAGAAATTCAAAATTTTCGAAAATTTGTTCATGTAAAGGATAGTTTGTGGTGGGGGGATTTTCTTGAAAATCTTCGTGTCGCATCCTTGAAAGATACTATACCTAAATACCAAATTTGGTATTTAACGGTCAGACAGACAGACAGACACACACACACACACACGGACCTTTCTCTAAAAGAATTTTTTTTTGTTCAGGGGATCCTAAAACATGTATTTCCGTCGAAATCTCGGTATCAAATTTGTTGGGTGAATACAATACTTCCTCTATACATCATGTACATAGACAGGTACGGAAAATTCAGAAAACTCATTCAGAATAAAGTACAAATACAAATTTAAATATCTTTAATATACCGTATTTTAATCAAAATCGTTAGAGCCATTTTTAGTAAATAAAAAATGTCGAAACTTTTTTTCCGGTAAAGGGTAGTTGCGGGTGGGATTATTTTTCTCAAAATCATCATGACATATCCCTGGAAGATACTAAACTTAAATACCAAATTTGGTATTTTACCGACTTTTCGTTTTCGAGTTAACGTGTTCACAGACTCACAGGCACACACGGACCTTTTTCTAGAAATACTTTTTTTAGATACAGGGGTGCCTAAAACGTGTATTTCCGGTGAAATCTCAGTATCGAATTTTTGGTTGGAATGCAATAGGTTCTCTATACACTATAGATATTACGTGTAGAGAAAGTAATAAATAATTAAAATTATGAATACAGAAAGGGTTTTTAGTGCACTAAATTATTTACTATAAGGTTTAATCGAGTTATAGATTAAGTCGAGGACTGGATAGGGAGAGAGATAGTGGCATCTAGTGGTGATAATCCCATTAATTATTATAACAGATTAGTCGATTCGTGTTTCCATTTTAAGTTTGAATGTGTGGGGAAAGTTCTATTAAACAATAAACAAATAGCTTAACAAAATTGCCAGAGTAGAGAAAGTGTAACGTAATTATATAGAATGATTTATGTAGAACTGACACATTTCCTTCTTTAATTATTCCGTTGGAAATTCATTCAATGACCCAATTTTAGCACCAAATTAAGCAGAATGTTCTGGAGTCTCGATTGCTTGTCACTAGATGCGCAGAAGTTTATGTTTTATTCCTAATTGCATTGTTGACAGCTATTTCGATATTTTGTTCTTGTAGTCAACGTGAAAATGCGATGTAGAGCTGAGTCAAGGATATTTTCAGCAAGATGGCGCTACATGCCATACAACCAAAAGAATCCATGAACCTAATTGCAAGTTTCTTTGACGACCGGATAATTTCCAGGAACCTGTGGCCACCGAGATCTCCGTATTTGACATCGCCGGACTTCTTTCTATGGGGTTACTTAAAAGACAGGGTTTACGCCACACGTCCCCAGACATTGGACAATCTGAAGCACAATATCACAAAGGAGATTCAAGCTATTGACAACAGAGTCCTCCAACGAGTGGCCAGTAACATGGGACGACGTGTTGATTTGTGCCTTATGCAGGATGGAGGAGATTTTCAACATTTGCTTTAGAGGTAAATAATCTTCCAAAATTCCTCTACAATTTAGGCATAATAAGTTGTCGCTAGCATAACACGTTTTGAAACAATTAATGGAAGAAAAGTATCAGCTCTATATAAATGATTTTTCTGTATTTTGAATTGTTATGTCAGGAGAAAGTGAAAGGTTGTGTTGAATTGTTGCAGTATGTACTAGAAGGTTAATGGTTGTGCTGAGTCACACAGCTGGGCGCATGGAAATGCTGATTGACCAAGTGCGCTAACGAGCCGCATAATCAGCGTATCAATAATTGCTTCCTCGCATGTGCTCAAATGAAATATTGCCCCACAGCTCTCCTCTGTCTTCTTTACATGACAAATTCATCAATTGCCCAAACATTTCAAATGTGTCTGTAGTAGTGGTATTCATTCGGGACACTTTCTGCTTAAATAAACTTTCAGATTACAAAATTGCACCGAACTCTTATTCAAGATTATTCTTATTTAATAAGTTATAGTCAAGAAGGGCTAACATTATAGCACATTTTGCCACGGACTTGAGCTAAATCGGCCCTTAATGGGCTGATAAGGGCCAACTTTTGAATACATTATTTTATAAATTTAAACAAGCATTCCCTATTTTAATTTTTTCTCACAGAAACCGTGTGTAGGAGAGGAGTTGGATAGGTAGTCAGACTGAAAAATTCAATGCCATAGCCGGGATTTGAACCACGTATCTCTAATCTGTTGCTATACCATGACAACATGCCCGTATACCATCAAATTTCTCAACTGACTCGCATGTCTCTCTGTATACCACAAGATGATCTCAAATTATTTTGAGATGACAACCCAATGGCGACTTACAATGTTGTAATTAATTTAAGTCCCAGAATTCATAGTATAGCCAACAATTGTGACAGCAGAAAATGTGCGAGTCAGTTGAGAAATTCAATGCTATGCTGGAATATTACCATGGTAGCTCAGAGGTAGAGCAACGGGTTTAGATACCGGGAGATCCGTGATTCAAATTCCGGCTATGACATTGCATTTTTCACTCAGACTCTACTATTCCTTATTTTAATTGCATCTAATGTGAAAATTGGTATTATTGCTCTTAGATTGCATAAAAGAGCTCAGAATTTAAGGAAGTCTAGTGATATTATTTGTACTTTCAATAACAGAACACCATAATCTTAAATAAACGAGATTTCCCCAATTTTGATCCCCCTATTATATGAGAATAACAACTATTTATATTTCATATTGAATACAAAACACGAGGTACGTCCAGAAAGTAAGTTCCGTTTCAATTTATCTCCGCTGCAGCCACATACGCTTTGTTGTGCTTGTTTACAATGTCGGTGTTGATTGAAAATCCCGCCGCTTGTGAAATCAGATCTGTGATTCGTTTTTTGAATGCTGGGAAAGTGAAACCAATTGAAATTTATCGGCAAATTTGCGAAGTTTACAGACAAAATGCGATGAGTGATTCAATGGTGAGAAGATGGGTCCGACAGTTCAATGAAGGACGTAGTGAAGTGCACGATGAAGAACGAAGTTGGCGTCCATCCTTGGTTACAGGAGAACTGGTTCACGCGATTGATGACAAGATCCAGGAAAACAGCAAGTTTACAATTAGTGCTCTCGCTATGGAATTTCCCCAAAGCTCACGATCACTAATTCATGAAATTGTTACCGAAAAACTGAAATTTCGTAAACTTTGCTCACATTGGGTACCAAAGATTCTTACTGAGCAACACAAAACAAAACGGATGGGTAGTGCACTTCAGTGTTTAACCCGTTATGATGAAGACGGCGAAGAATTTCTGACACAGATAGTCACAGGAGATGAGACTTGGGTTTCTTACGACACCCCTGAAAGTAAGCGGCAAACAATGGAATGGAGGTACACTTCATCCCCAGCAAAGGTTAAGCCGAAACAAATCTTGGCACCTCGAAAAATGATGTGCACAGTGTTCTGGGACTGGAAAGGCATCTTACTCATTGATTTCTTACCGCGTGGTCAAACAATCAAAGCAGATGCTTATTGCGAGACACTTAGGAAATTGCGCCGCGCAATACAGAATAAGCGCCGAGGATTGCTGTCAAAAGGTGTTGTTTTTCTTCACAACAACGCACGACCACACACTGCAAATGTGACGAAAAACCTCCTACAGGGATTTGGCTGGGACGTGTTTGACCATCCTCCGTACAGCCCTGACCTCGCTCCTAGGGACTTTCATTTGTTCTTACATCTCAAGTCTTTCCTTGGCGGTCAACACTTCAACAATGACGAAGAGCTGAAAGAACATTTTTCCAACTTTTTGAAGACACAGGCGGCAAACTTCTATGAAGAAGGTATACAAAAACTTGTGCCACGCTATGACAAATGCCTGCAAAATTTCGGCAGTTATGTGGGAAAGTAGTTTAAGAGTTGTAGAATTTTGTGCAATAAATAATTATTCTGTATCTGTACACAATTTAATTTTATTACCAAACGGAACTTACTTTCTGGACGTACCTCGTATAATAACAAGTATTTTTGGAAATTATACTTTTTAATTGATATGCATTCAATATGAAATATATACTCTTTTCTAATAGGGGGTTCTAAATTGGGGAAATCTTAAATAAATATAAAAATGAATCGTCAAAATGCATCACTTCCGAACGACTGCACCAAATTGATTTTTTTTTTTATTTCGTTATTGTCACTACAAGAATTGTGGAAAAGAAAATGTTTAAAAATCGCACGGTATAGTGCCAAGGGAACGCAATCGGTTAATAGCCGCCAGCTGGCAGTGGTACCACGGTTATTTGTTGCTAAATGGCAGTAGGAGTCAGTATTAAGTTAACACACCAGTTTATCGAGACAATGACGCAGCTCAGCAGTGAAATTCAAATACATGTTTATGTATTAGCTGCCTTTCCTTACTCCTATCGTTTAAAATAAAGAAAAGCAAAGAAAATTTCCGGGCGACGAACACCTAGAGTACCTACTTGTTTATTTGCCGCTAGATGGCCGTAGTACTGCTCTATTTTTCTTCCCCATTCAATGCTCAGGGAATGCACCCTGTTATGGAATCAATGACGCTAGATAACATTGAAAAACAAATACATTTCTTATGTATTAACCATCGTTGCCTTGGTAACGTCGTTTAAATAAAGAAATAAAAACGTACTTGTTTCGCGTATAAACTATATATTTTTTGTAATTCTTTAAAATGAATAGGTTATAAAACCAGACACATAATCAATAATCCTAATTAGAATCTGAAAATGGCGGAGAAATGACTGGACGCGGATAGTTTGGTATTTAACTGACTTTACGTTTTTGAGCTATGTTTCCCCTCCCCCACACACACTCACACAGCCACACATACGGTCCTTTTTCCGATTTTTAGAATCAGGGGGACCCAAAACATGTATTTCCAGTGAAATCTCGATATCGAATAACAATACCCTCTCTATACACTATGTACATAGTAAGTGTAGAGAAAATAATAATATATATGTATATGTGCATACATTTATATTTTTAAAAGTTGGGCCAAATTAGCCCATTAAGGCCCAATTTAGCTCCAGTTTGTGGTAAAAGATCCGATATGCTAACGCTTCTTGGCTATAATTTATCAGAGAAGAATAATTTGGTATAAGAATTTAATGCAATATTGTAATATAAAATTTAATTAAAATAAAAGGTGTACAGAATTAATACCACTACTATATATATGTCCTTGATTTTAACTAGGGGGATATTTATTGTAGGTTTTAAATACTGGTGGGTATTTCTATTTGGGCAACTCTGCCGTTACTGAAAAGATTTAAAAATCGTGACAGCATGATGTATACATGTGACTGCCTTAATTTCAATGTTCAATACAGTTTTGGACATAGATACAAAGGTATTAGTACAGTTGCAAATACGAACATAATATTTACTCACATTTCAAACATCCTATTAGCATACTCAGTATTGCCATTAAATTTATACAAACAATAAACAAAATGCTTCTTCTCAAGAGTTGAACTTTTTAGCGTGACGTAAGTAATCAAAAACACAGAGGAAGTTGTTACATGATAACCGTCAGCTGTTTTCTGTACGTGCCAGCTCTGCCTGCCAGTCGTGTAGTGTGGAGTGACTGATATGTTACACTCACATGACTTTCGTTAGCTTTTCTACATATAAACTTCGTACAAAAGATTATTCTTATTTCTACACCATACTAATCGAGAAAAACATTAGCAGAATGTTTTTATTACTTAGTTCCTTATAAGTAGAAGGGAACGAAGAGAATATACCAGCCTAAAGCGATAGTCAAATGTTTTAAAAGCTGTCGTTAAGCTTGCAAATCGCTTCTTTACTTGGCCAGGAGTAGAACAAAAGAAATACGGACACATCCTGGCTGAGAAAAGTATAAGTGCTTTACAATTGAAACCAATAATAAGGAACATCTCGGAAACGGTTACCTCCAGAACAAAAATGTAAAGGGAACAAATTGTGTGTTTTGACGAGATCTACATTTTATGTGCAAAATTCATCCAGAATAAAGAGGTCTTTAGAGGCTATTCCCAGAAAATGCAAGATATACATTTTATTTGGGATGTAAATATCTTTAATATGCGATATTTTAATCAAAATCGTTATAGCCTTTTTTGAGAAAATCAAAATTTTCGAAAAAGTTTCCATGTAAAGGGTAGTTGTGGGGGGGGGGGGATAATCTTGAAAATCTTCATGTCGTATCCTTGGATGATACTGAACTTAAATATTAATTTTGGTATTTTAACGACTTTTCGTTTTTGAGTTATCGTGTTCACACGGACACACACACGGATCTTTCTCTGAATATACTTTTCTATACAGGGAACCCTAAAACTTATATTTCCGGTGAAATCTCGGTATCGAATTTTTGGGTGGAATACAATACCTTCGCTATACACTATGTACGTAGTATGTGTAGAGAAAGTAAAAGAATTCCCTGCCGCAGCCGAAAATCGAATCCGGGACCTTTGGGTGGGAAGCCAGAATGCTGACCATTCCACCGAAGGTTACAAACCCTGGGTTTCAGTGTGGCATCGTAGAAGATATAGACGCTTCTCTGAACTCAGTAACCAAAAAGGTTTGGAAAGTTGGATTGCAGTAACTCAGAAGGATACAAGCGTTTGTTTGTATCAAATTTCTGGCAAATTCTGCAGCATTTCAAAAAACTAAAGCGCTGTGGCAGTAGTGTGTTACATTCCCTGATGGGATTGAAGCTTGGATTAAATCCTATCATAACCAAAAAACTGAAATTTCATGTAGACGAAATCTTTATCAGGAAAGACGTTATTTACATGATGCAAAGTAGCATGATATATTTAGGAGGCAAAACTCAACTGCCTAAACAAATATTGATGATGATGATGATAATAATAATAATAATAATAATAATAATAATAATAATAATAATAATAATAATAATAATAATAACAATAATACTATGAATGCGTGGTTTATTAAGGATGAGGGTTAACGACAGTATATGCCTAGATACCTATGTAGGTATCTCGCCAAAGAACCTGTTATAACACAAAAAAAAATCTGATGTTTTCTATTCACATGACTTTCTCCACATCTCTGCAACATTTATTGTTTACTTCATGCTACTCGAGAAAAAAATTAGCAAAACTAGTCCTATTACTTGCTTCCTTGTAAGTAGAAGCGAAATAAGGGTTAACCATAGGTTAAAGTGATAGTCAAAAGCTGGTTGCTATGTGACCGAAGTTCCTTTGTTTGTATGGACAGCAGTTGACAAATTCGTATATGAGAAATGTATTAGATTTTCAAAAGCTGAAGCCAAAAACAAGAGATATCTAAAAAAACGATCAACTCCACGAAAAAAAAAAAAAAGTATATAACATAAATTGTGTGTTTTAATGGTCTCTACATTTTTTGTGTGGTAAGATTTTGTCCATCTCTTACGGTTTAGCAGTAATGCAAAATTCCGTAAAAAATATCCAGAATAAAGTAGTCTTCAGACGCTATTCCCAGAAAATTCAAGAAATACACTTTAGTACACGATATTTTAATCAAAATCGTTATAGGCATTTTTGAAATTTTTGAAAATTTTCAAAATTTTCGAAAACATTTCTATATAAAGGGTATTTGGGGGTGGGGGATTTTATTGAACATCTTCGTGTCGCATCCTTGGATGACAGCAAGTTTGGTATTTAACCGTCTTTTCGTTTTGGAGATATGCTGTCCACAGACACTCTCTTACACACACACACACACACACACATACAAAACACACACGCGCGCGGGTACCCTTTTCTGAAAATGCTTTTTTTGGATTTAGGGGGTCTTAAAACCTGTATTTTCGGTGAAATCTAGGTATGGAATTTTTTGGTTGCAATACAATGCCTTCTCTATCCAACATGTATATTGTACATACGGGGCTAGAGAAAGTAATACGAGGTACGTCCAGAAAGTAAGTTCCGTTTCAATTTATCTCCGCTGCAGCGCTGCGATTGCAGTTCCGCACATGCGCGGTAGACGCTCTGTATCAAGGAGAAGAAACGTGCGCCATGTTGAGATCGCTGTCAGCCACATACGATTTGTTGTGCTTGTTTACAATGTCGGTGTTGATTGAAAATCCCACCGCTTGTAAAATCAGATCTGTGATTCGTTTTCTGAATGCTAGGAAAGTGAAACCAATTGAAATTTATCGGTAAATTTGCGAAGTTTACGGACAAAATGCGATGAGTGATTCAATGGTGAGAAGATGGGTCCGACAGTTCAATGAAGGACGTAGTGAAATGCACGATGAAGAACGAAGTGGGCGTCTATCTTTGGTTACAGAAGAACTGGTTCACGCGATTGATGACAAGATCCAGGAAAACCGCAAGTTTAAAATTAGTGCTCTCGCTATGGAATTTCCCCAAAGCTCACGATCACTAATTCATGAAATTGTTACCGAAAAACTAAAAATGTTTCCAACTTTTTGAAGACCCAGGAGGCAAACTTCTATGAAGAAGGTATACAAAAACTTGTGCCACACTATGGCAAATGCCTGCAAAATTTCGGCAGTTATGTGGAAAAGTAGTTTAAGAGTTTTAGAATTTTGTGCAATAAATAATTATTCTGTATGTGTACACAATTTAATTTTATTACCAAACGGAACTTACTTTCTGGACGTACCTCGTATTTTAGCTAGGCAATAGAGAGTTTTCAAATAGTTTGCTTAAATATTAAATATAACTTTAGCTACAGAGCACCTTCGTTTATCATATGTTGTATGGTTCTCCATAATAAACATTTACAGGAACATAATTCTGTGGCGTTTGGACAGGACGTGATAATTCCAAAAATGCTGTTTTTTTGTTTTGTTTTTTGCAAGACAAGTGATATTAAATAAGCACTCCTCTATCATTTAACGAAGTCCTGATAGAAGATAGCTTCTGGATATATCAGGGCTTCACCAGATGATGCAGGATTGTTTCTTTTGTATTGCTATTGTCTTAGCACAAAAAGCCATTTTTGGAATTGTCGTATTCTGGCTAAACACCACAGAATTACGCATTTTCCTTCTCTAGCATTTACGGCACACTTTTTACTTTATCTACACGTACTATGTACATAATGTATAGAGAAGGTATATTATAATGGACACAACAATTCGATACCGAGATTTAACCGGAAATACATGTTTTTGGCCCCCCTGAATCCAAGAAAAGCATCTTTGAAAAAAGGTCCGTGTGCGTGTCTGTGGACAGCATAGCTCAAAAACGAAAATTCAGTATCTTCCAAGTATGCGAAACGAAGATTTTTCAATAAAAACCCCCCACCCCAAACTACTTTTTACATGGAAAAAGTTTTCGAATATTTAGATTTTCTCAAAAATTTACTTTACAGAAATTTAGAGCTCGTAAAAACGCATAGTTTATGTTGTATAGTTTTTACTTTCGCTATAGGCACTATGTACATAGAGTATAGAGAATGTATTGCACTCCATCAAAAAATTCGATACCGAGATTTCACCGGAAATATATGTTTTAGGGTCCCATGTATCCAAAAAAAAGTATTTTCAGAAAAAGGTCCGTGTGTGTGTCAGTGTGTCTGTGAACACGATAACTCAAAAACGAAAAGTCGGTAAAATACCAATCTTGGTATTTAAGTTTAGTATCTTCCAGGGATGCGACACGAAGGTTATGAGGAAGATCCCCCCACCCCAAACTACCCTTTACATGGAACTTTTTTCGAAAATTTCGATTTTCTTAAAAATAGCTCTAACGATTTTGATTAAAACGTCATATATTAAAGACATTTATCTGACAAATAAAATGTATATCTTGAATTTTCTGGGAATAGCCTTTGAAGAGTAGTTTATTCTGGATGAATTTTACGGAATTTTGTTTAACTGCTAAACCATAAGAGATGGACAAACACTTACTACACAAAAAATTTACAGCACGTTAAAACACACAATTTATGTTACATACAATTTTTTCGTGGAGTTGATCGTTTTTGAGACATTCCTTGTGTTTGGTTTCTGCTATGTAAGACATACTTTTCTCATACAGGAATTTGTCAACTGCTGTCCATACAAACAAAGGAACTTCAGTCACATAGCAACCAGCTTTTGACTTTCACTTTAACCTATCGTACTCCGTTATTTCGCTTCTACTTACAAGGAAGCAAGTAATAAGACTATTTCTGTTTTTTTTTTTTTTTTTTTTTTTTTTTTTTTTTTTTTTGGATTAGAATGAAGTAAATAGAAGTATAAGCTTTTTAATAATAATTTGTTGCACTTATGTAGAGAAAGTCATGTGAATGGTACACATCAGATTTTTTTTTTTCGTGAAGTTTATCGTTTTAGAGATATGCCTTATTATTAGCTTCAGCTTTAAATAAATTATACTTTTCTCATATGGGAATTTGTCAACTCCTGTCCATAAAAACAAAGGAATTTCAGTCACATAGCAACCACCTTTTGACTTATATTTTAGTTTATGCTACTCCCTTACTTCCCTTCTACCTGCATAGAAGCAACTAATAAGACTATTTCTGCTATTTTTTTGTCGACTAACATGAAGTAAAAAGAAGCATAAGCTTTTTAACAATATTTCGTTGCAGAGATTTAGAAAAAAACATATGAATGGAACGCATCCGATTTTTTTGTATGTACATATTGGCCTTTAGGCTTATCCTAACTGGTCATCAGGAGATAAAGAGTGACTGAGGTAGAACACAAACACGCACGCCCAAGACGGGAATCAAACCCGCGATCCCTCGCGCTACACGGCACATTTCACGGATGGTAAAAGTTCAAGAATAACAAGGGGGAGTTGAATCCGCTTGTATTTGCTACGAGGAAGATGTCTTAGTTCAGCAGCATAACGTAAAAATACAATGTGTGTTTGGCGTACTCGTAGCGCAACAAAGAGGGACATTAATCAAACCTGAGAGCTTTGAACTCGCTGAGAAGAAAGGTTATTTCGCGCACTCAGCACGGTGAAAACAAAGACACGTTGTAAAGAGGTGTCCCTTGTTCACTATGTTAATGCTTTTACATCTTTTTGATGGTACACTTACATGCAAATTATTTTACCAACGAGGTATACCAAGGAGATTTTTGGTTCAAATCCCGGCTATGGCATTGCATTTTTCAGTCTGACTCTACCTATCCAACTCCTGTGCTACGCACGGTTTCTGTGAGAAAATTAAAATATCTCAATATTTGTCCATAATATATAACTATGAATTCTGTGACTTAAAGTATTTACAACATTGTAAGTCGCCATTGGGGTTGTCATCTCAAAATAAGCTGAGATCAACCTGTGGTTTACCGGGAATCATGCCAGTCAGTTGAGAAAATTCATGGTATGCGGCATGTTGCTGTGGTAGAGAAACCGGGAGATCCGTGGTTAAAATTATGACAGTAAAATTTTCAGTCTGACTCTACTTATCCTACACACGGTTTCTGTGAGAAAACAATTAAAATCTTCACAATTGACCATAATAGTTGGCTACACTATGAATCCTGGGACTTAAAGTGCTTACAACAGTGTAAGTCGCCATTGGGAACGACAGCTCACATTCCATGGCACGACAATTCACAAGTAGCCTTGGCCTACCGCCCGGCGCTGCATCCCCCATCTCAGTCCATGATAGACGTCATTGATGGGATGCAGTATTGGAGGGTGAGGCGTGGTCGGAGACTCGAACCCCCCGGGCGGTTAATGCGGTCCTCACGATCTGAAGCCGCTACTTCTCCATCAAGTAGCTGCTCAATTGGCCCCCCCCCCCCCCAGAGACCTCACGTGGCTGAGATCACCTTGTGGTTTACAGGGAAACTTGCGAGTCAGTTGAGAAATTCAATGCTATGCTGCCACGGTAGCTCAGTGGCAGAGCAACCGGAGTTCCGTGGTTCAAATCCCGGCTATGGCATTGAATTTTTCAGTCCTGACTCTACCTATCAAACTCCTACCCTACACATGCTTTCTGTGAGAAAACAATTAAAATTATCACAAGGGTACCATAGGTTATGGTTTGATGAATAAATCGCAAACAGTCTCCCATGCAGTGTCACCTTTCTATTCGCTTTTAATATTATAATTTAGGCCCCCCCCCCATATCAGAGTTATCTTCAGTGGACAGAGCGGGTGGTCGGCCTACCTGATTTCCCTGGATAGCCTTCTTTCATCTCCAAAATCTCCTGCCCTCGCTTCCATTCGTAGCGTTAGTTTTTTTACTTTCTCTACACGTTTTATGTATATAGTGTATACTGAATGTATTGCATTCCACCCAAAAATCGTTACTGAGATTTCACCGGAAATACACGTTATAGGGTCCCCTGTATCCAAAAAATAGACGGTACAGCTGCTTCAATGGGGAAGAGCAAACAACGCCGAGCCGCAGCCTCTAGGAAGGGCACCTCCGCCGCGAGTATTGCCTCAACATCGACGGCGATACCCGAGGCAACTCCTGCCTTGATTGAATCGCCTCCGCCAGCCGCCGCTACTTCACCGACCGCTAGCAGCACTTCACCACCGCTACTTCACCGACCGCTAGCAGCGCTTCACCTCGGCGATTGCAGCCGCAGTCGCTGGCTGCGCAGAGCCCCACTTCCCGGTTCAGCGCTGTGGTTCGGGGGGTCCCTAGGGACCTTACCACCCGGCTCTTCACCGCCGCAGCGAAGTCGCAGTGGCCCTCTTGCTTGAGGGCTACTCGCATCGTCAATGGCCGGGGAGCAACACCACTGATGAGGGTCGAGCTACGGGATCGTGCGGATCTGGAGGCTGCTTTAGCGACTGGGTTGTCCTTGTTAGGGCAACTGCTTGTTGTTGAGGCGAGCCAAAGGGAATGACACAAGCCTTGCAGACGCTGCTGCGCCTACGGTCACACGGCCGACGCCTGTACCTCTCCGCCGCGGTGCCACTATTGTGGTGCCAACTCCGCCACCGCAGACTGTACAGGGCATGATCTTCGTCACCGCCGCCGGTTCTGTGCCACCTGTCGTGGCACAGGTCACTTCACGGGACAATCCCAGTGCCCTAAATACTCGAGGAGCAGACTACCGCTGGCACAACCAGCCCTTAACTCACCACAGCAGCCTTGCTTCACCAACGCCGCACCGCCTGTGACCTCAACAGACTCAGCGACGCGGGACGCCATTCAGGACCTCCACGCGGAGATCCTGAACGTCGGCGCCCGCTTAGCTGTACTGGAAGAGGCGTACAGCAACGCCATCACCGAGAAACTACAAGAGCTTCAAGCATTTACCACCGCAGCTAACACCACTCTCCAATCTACAGCTGCTGACTTGTCAGCAAAAGTAGACGCCATCTCACAACAGCTGAAGCAGGTCATCATGCAGCAGGCTACATTCTCCGCAGAGCTCTTCCGTGTGAAGAGCCAGCCCAACGCCGCTCCTCCTCCAACTCAACGAATCCACGGGACCCTCGGGTCCAACGACAAACTACAGCCGGAGTAAACAAGTCAGCCTACGTCCAAGAGCTGCTGAATCGACGCTAAATTAACCTTTCCTGCACTACCTACACCTTCATTCCTCTCTACTACCACCATTGACTCCCCTAGGCTGCAGTCAGGTTACATGGCTGTAGCCTAGAAACTACCTATCACCCGCTCCCGCACATCGTGCGGCAGCATTCCAGAATCCACTTACTACCGCGGGTGCAACAGCGGGACCGTGCAAAGCTTCATGCACGAATTTACTCAGCAAACTACGTGTTATAACGTGGAGGGGTTTTTTTAGTGGGTATGCCGCAGCAGGGCGGAGAGTCCCACATATCCTCCCAGCCATTGCACTTCGGCTGGGGGTTGAATGCGTAATGCATTTTTCCCCTCCACGGTAAAAAAAAAAGAAGAAGAAGAAGGTCCGTGTGTGTCTCTGTGTCTGTGAAAACAAAAATCGGTAAAGTACCAAACTTGGTATTTATGTTTAGTATTTTCCAGGGATGTGACACGAAGCTTTTGAGAAAAATCCCCTCACCCCAAAGTACCCTTTACATGGACAAAATTTCTAAAATTTTGATTTTCTCAAAAATGAAATGTAGATATACTATCAATACACACGCTAAAGTACTCAATTTATGTTATCGTGCAGTTGACCGTTTTTGAGATATTCCGTGTTATTGGTTTCAACTTTAAAATATTTACACTTTTCTCAAATCGGAATTTGTCAACTCCTATCCACATAAACAAAGATACTTGAATCACATAGCCGCCCTCCGTGGCGCAATGGTTACCATGCTAACTTCATATCCCGGCGGAGGACGATGGATTTTTAGGGGCGTAAAAATCCTTAGCATGGCTTCCTTCGGAAGGGAAGTAAAGCCGTTGGTCCCGTGTCGTAGATTTACGGCACGTAAAAGAACCTCAAGCCCATAGAGCGGCCTCTGAGCAAAATTAAGCGGTCTTTCACGCCCAGTATAGAATGGGTCGCTGAGAACCACAGCAGTTAAAGAGCGTCCATAAATAACAGGACATTTACATTTGAATCACATAGCAACCAGTTTTTAACAGACTTGACTATCAATTTAGCCTCGTGTATTCCCTTATTTCTCTTCTACTTACTTCTACCATTTTTTTTTACTTTCTCTATACGCACTGGGTACATAGTGTATAGAGAAGGTATTGCACTCCACCCAAAAATTCGATACCGAGATTTCACCGGAAATATATGTTTTAGGGTCCCCTTTATCTAAAAAAAGCATTTTCACAAAAAGGTCCGTGTGCTTATGAACACGATAACTCAAAAACAAAAAGTCGGTAAAATACCAAACTTGGTATTTAAGTTTAGTATCTTCCAGGGATGCGACACGAAGATTTTGAGAAAAATCCCCCCCACTCCAAACTACCCTTTACATGGAATTTTTTTTTAACATTTTGAATTCCTCAAAACTGGCTCTAACGATTTTGATTAAAATATCATATATTAAAGTCATTTACCTAACAAATAAAATGTATATCTTGAATTTTCTGGGAATAGCCTCTGAAGACTTACTTTATTGTGAATAAATTTTACGGACTTTTAAATAACTGCTAAACCGTAAGAGATGGACAAAAACTTACTACACAAAAATGTAGAGCACGTTAAAACACACAATTTATGTTATATACATTTTTTTCGTGGAGTTCGTCGTTTTTGAGACATTCCTTGTTTTTGGTTTCTGCTATGAAAAACTTATACTTCTCTCATACAGGAATTTGCCAACTGCTGTCCATTCAAACAAAGGAACTTCAGTGACATAGCAACCAGCGTTTGACTACCACTTTAACCTATGGTACTCCCTTTTTTCGCTTCTACTTACAAGGGAGCAAGTAATAAGACTATTTTTTTTTTTTTTTTTAATTTTTTCTGATTAACATAAAGTAAATAAAAGTATAAGCTTTTTAAGAATAATTTGTTGCAGGGATGTAGAGAAAGTCATGTGAATGGAACACGTAAGATTTTTTCTCTATTTAGTGATCTTTATATTCCCCATTCTGATGAAATGTCAATGTCGAATCTTTGTTTCGAATGCAAAACCGCTGCAGTCCTAGCTGAAGCAAACATGTTACTGGGGAAGACAGAGTGGAAATATGTGAGGGAATCTCTCGAGTCGTGTTAATTAGAACAAAGGGCTCTAAAATTGTAAGTAATGAGCAAGTTAACTATCGGGAACGGGCGATTGCAAGTTTCTCCTTGGATAGGGACGTGTTGGCTGCAGTCCAAAGCGCCATGTACTGTCTCAACCAAAGTAACATCTTTCAGGCTCTGCTGACAATTTTCGCTACCAACTGCGCTATAGCAACAGATTTTAGAAGATTTGCCTATCACTTTAGCGTATGGTATTCCCTTATTTCCCGTCTACTTACAAGGAAGCACGTAAAAGGACCCTTTCTGCTAATTTGTTTCGCGATTAGCATGAAGTAAATAGAAGAATAACCTCTTTAACAATAATTTGTTGCAGAGGTGTAGAGAAAGTCATGTGAATGGAACACATCAGATTTTTTTTGTGTAAAAATATTTGCTTTTTCGGTTACAATGTAGCAATTATACAAAAGTCTTTCAACTGTGCAGCTTGTATTTTTACTTTCTCTATATGCACTATGTATATAGTGTGTAGAGAAGGTATTGTAATGCACCCAAAAATTCGATACCGAGATTTCACCGGAAATACATGTTTTGAGAATCCCTGAATCCAAAAATCGCATTTTTAGAAAAAATGTCCATGGCCAGTATAGCTCAAAAACGAAAAGATCGTTGAATACCAAACTTGGTATTTAACTTTGATATCTTCCAGACACGAAGATTTTCAAGAAAATCACCCCACTCCCAACTACCCTTTACATGGAACATTTTTCGAAAATTTGGATTTTCTTAAAAATTGCTCTAACGATTTTGATTAAAATATTGTATATTAAAGATATTTACCTGACAAATAAATGTAAATCTTGAATTTTCTGGGAATAGCCTCTGAAGACTACTTTATTCTGGATCAGTTTTACAGAATTTTGCATAACTGCTCAACCGTAAGAAATAGACAGAAACTTACCACACAAAAAATATAGAGCACGTTAAAACACACAATTTATTTTATATACTTTTTTTCGTGGAGTTGATCGTTCTTTAGATATTCCTTGTTTTTGGTTTCAGCTTTGAAAAAACTTGTTTTTCTCATACAGGAATTTGTCAACTCGTGTCCAAACAAAGGAACTACAGTCACATAGCAACCAGCTTTTGACAATCCCTTTAACCTACGATACTTTCTTATTTCTTTTACTTACAAGGAAGCAAGTGATAAGACTATTTCTGCTAATTTTATCGATTAGAATGAAGTAAAAATAAGCATAAACTTTTTATCAATAATTTGTTGCAGTGATGTAGAGAAAGTCGTGTGAATGGAACACATTAGATTTTTTTTATTCAAATGGTCTTAAACATGCGATTTTAATGAAGATCGTTCATGAAATTTTCTATGTGGTAGGACAACCTCTTGAAAATCTTCATATCGCATCCTAGGAGGACGCTTAAATTACATTCGTATTTAATGGAGGTTTTAGCCTTTCAATTAAAGTGTTACACACAAGCATACGCGCGCGGTCTTTTTCTATTTCCTCTACTTATTATAGGTAAAGAACAGAGAAAGTGTTGTTAGTGTCGCGTCAAACAGCCTCGGGGAAAAGTAGTCCGGCGTGATGAAGCCAGCAGAATGCGACGTCTTATTCCCTGTAGGGGACGCTAGTACGCTGAATGTTCCCCTTATTTTTATGTCTTTAATTGTTTTATATCCATGTTGTTTTCTAACAGCTTTAAAGGAGGTCAATTATAATATGCAATCACTTTAGTGGCGATTTTTTTCGCAGCTGTAATAAGCCTAACTAGCATTTAATTGCCTGTATGTGATATGGCTAGCAGGACCTCCCGCAAACTCCTAACCGTCCGCCTGCTAACCCCTCTCGCTTCCGCTAACCCCTCTCAAACCTATCGTGCATACGCTAGCGTTCAGCCGTGTACCCCGGCGTGTTTCTGTATCCGGAACACTTTTGAGGTAATGTTAGTTGTGTTTCTTTATGAATAAAATTGTAGTACGTGATCTGTAGTCACTAGTTAATATAAATGTTTGCCATAATGAAATACAACTCGCCGTTGCAAATATACAAAACCTAAGAATGCGAGGCTTTCATTGAAGAGTGTGCGCAAAACAGTATCCAGTTGAATAGAAATGTAAGTTTTAGTGACTCTCAAAAGACTAGATTGAAAGTGCTGTCATATGACAGCATTGACTACCAAGTTCTCCAAACGAAATCCAGATTTGAAGATTTTTCTCAGCCGAGTTTGTAGAATTACTGAAAAAAAAAAAAAAATCATGTGGCATAAGAAAGAATTCCCTCAGACAAAATTTCCAAACTAATAAAGCAGTACCCTGGTTATTTTAATTCAGACGAGCATGAAAATGAGCTGTTCAATATTTGTGCAGATGATCATCACCACAAAACGTACTGAAGTATTTGGTTATAAATGACAAAGTCGGTGTTTGAAGAGGTGCCTAAGCTATTGCGTGTAGCTGTAACATATCCTGCCAGAGATCAGTGAGTACACTCACGAGAATTAAAACGTACTTAAGAAACTCAATGACCAATCACCGTTTCTGCAACGTAAGCATTTTAGTGTAGAAAAAAAGCTGTTGGGAGAATTGTATTCTGATGCCGCCTTTATTGAGAAAGTAATTGACACATTCGCAACAAAGAAGAACTGACGGATGGCTTTGCAGTATGTCAGTTTAAGTGAGTGTTATTGTTTTCAATATAACCATTATATTAACATTGTCATTTGTTGTTTTCTCTTTCAATTTCAAACCTAATTTATAGGCGCAATATTGGATAAATGTGCAACTGCCCACCTATACCTTTTATTTCAGCAGAAGGGCATTTAAACTATAACGTTCCCGTTTTTACTTTCTCTATACGTACTATGTACTTAGTGTATAGAGAAGGCATTGTAATGCACCCAAAAATTCAATACCGAGATTTCACCGGAAATACATGTTTTGAGACCTCCGAATAAAAAATCCTTTTTAGAAAAATGTCCGTGTTGTGCATAGCTCAAAAATGAAAAGACCGTTAAAAACCAAACTTGGTATTTAAGTTTGGTATCTTCCAAGGATGCGACACGAAGATTTTCAAGAAAATCTCCCACCCCTAACTACCCTTTACATGGAAAACATTTCGAAAATTTTGTTTTTCTTAAAAATGGCTCTAACGGTTTTGAATAAAATCTCATATATTTAAGATACTTACTTGACAAATAAAATGTATATCTTGAATTTTCTGAGAATAGACTCTGAATACTACTTTATTTTGGATGAATTTGACGGATTTTTGCATAAATGCTAAAGCGTAAGAGATGGACGAAAACTTGCCATACAGAAAATGTAGAGCGCATTAAAACACTCAATTTATGTTATATACATTTTTTTCGTGGAGATGGTTGTTTTTAAGATATTTCTTGATTTTAGTTTCAGCTTTAAAAAGCATACTTTTCTCATACAGAAATTTGTGAACTTCTGTCCATACAGACAAAGGAACTTTAGTCTCATAGCAACCAGCCTTTGACTGTCAGTTTAACCTATGGTACTACCTTATTTCACTTTTACTTACAAGGAAGCAAGTAATAAGACTAATTCTGATAATGTTTTCTCGATTATCATTAAGTAAATAGAAGAATAAGTTTTTATCAGTAATTTGTTGCAGAGAAGTAGAGAAAGTCATGTGAATGGAATACATGAGATTTTTTTTTATTTCACGCTACGGCACTGCCTGTAATAGTCTAGATTCAATCAGATGGAGTATATTTTTCTTGTAAACGGACAACTTAAAATAGCTGATGTGCTGCAATAAAAACAGATTAGCTTGTGATGAATTCTATTGTGTGTAGCTTTTCGGGTAATGTGGGTAATGCTGTGTTGCCCCTGATGCTCTATGCCTGCGAAGTGTGGGGTATGGCAGCAGACTCCTGGCTTCTCTGGTTACAGCGGGTACAGAATAGAGGACTCCGGTCCATATATTCTGTATGTCGACGTTTGCCTTTGAGGCTACTACATGAAGCTTCGGCCCTCCCATGTGTGGAAGATGTTATTAGGCGCCGGGCTCAAAAATTCTACGCCAGATTGGGCGACCATGAAAACGCACTTGTCAGATCTCTGGCGGAGTACTTACCCTCTGAACGCCGAAAGAGGCGGTTGCGGGTTCCCCGCATGGCTTGTGGGCACCCCCTGTAACAACGGCTTTAAACCAGCCAACAGCGGAATAAACAAAGCACTCCCCCCCCCCCCTCCCATTGGGAGAGGTCTATCAACATTTCACCAACATAATTAAATAAAAATAAACACCAGCGGAGCAGAGGAAAGGATGCTGCTCTTGAAAATGAAACCGCTCGAGGAGCCTACCAGCGCTACCTCCTTAACACCAACACTCGAAAACTGCAAAATTAAAACCTCAGCCTTCACCTCATTCCTGTAGTTAAACCCTTACCAGGGTAGGTACACAGCAACAACACCTAGGCTCACCACGAGCCTACCAGACACGCACGCACGCTGTGTTGAAAATCAAATATTCGCAGTTTTAAAAGCACACAATTACACAAGGTTTATAAGATAGCAGCCAGTTTCAAGCCAGGAATAGGGGAATGACTTTGTTGGCGGATGTGCTGGGGCACGCTCTGTGTGACATTCCCAACAGGTGAATACAATTAGTCACAGCAACCTAATTACCAAAAGTGCGGCATCCAACAGCCTTAAGGGCGCTTGGCTTTGCTTATGGTCACAATAATTGATTTATGCCGTCGTCGTATACTCAAGAACGTGACTTACACTAGTGCTACGGAGATTACTCGTTCATTACCTTCTACTACTCAACTGTTGTAGGTAGAGGAAGAATGATATCCCTGAAAGAAAATAACAGTTTAAGCAAAAATCCGTTTGAATATGAATGGTGGAAGGAAAGCATGACTCAAGAATCGTATGACTACCAGTAAGCGAAACACATGTTATACGCAGAAGATTGAGACATCTGTCAACTGCTCTCGAAATGAGTCCGTAAAGGGATTAACGAGAAACAAATAAATTCGTACTCGTGAGTTTGTACTTCATTTCAGCATCTTTCAAGTTCCAACATGAAGATGTTCATGAAATTTCCCTACACCAAACTACTCTTTACGATTGGGAAAAACTCTTTTATTTTCAACCCCCATATTCTTTGTTGTTAGTAACTGATAGTTTACTACTGTATGTGTGCTAGGCTACTGCATATAGGCCAGGTATTTATCGCAATAAGAGAACCATTATGTTTCAGTTTTAAGGAATAAGATGATGCAAAACTCTACGACAACCTAAACACCTAAACTCATTTTCCATCCTCTCTAACCACCTGGCTACTGAACTGGCATTTGAGAGGTCGTGGGTTTGATTCCCGCGGCTTACCTCTCTGAGCCATAAGATTTTTTAGAGTTTCCTCCTGGAGAGGTCTAAAGTTCTTGTCCCTTCATTTCATCTCCATGCATTCCAAGTAGCTTTCAGGGTTGTAAGTATCGATGTGACTGCGGTGATGGCACCTCTTCATGGTGGTGAATGCGCTTTGGAAATGCAGCTTTCGGTGGCAGGGTGTCATCAGTAAGACTTGAGAAGTAAATCAGGCATAGGGAACGGGCTCCTAGCGCTCCCCGAGTTGAGATGGTGAACTAGTTTGAATATGTTGGGACCCACAACAATAACTTTTTCTCTCCAGCCGGTTTCGACTGTCCTCTTGGGCTCTGAGCACAGTAAACCAATGGTTACTGCCATGGAACCCCCTCCGCAATAACACACACTCACAAACACACAGTTTAAGTAAACAGTGGTTTTTGTTTTTTGATACTTCATTGTACATTAATTGTATCAAGCATTCATCCACTATGTCATCGACCAGTCGTTTATGTTCACCCTCCAAATATCCACGTATGAAGACAATTATTCAGGGCTGAAAGTGTTGAGTTATTATCCACCGAAGATTCAAATTGTTCCCAAAATAATGACCAACATTCAATATCACCGGTGAGTTTTGTAGGTGGGAGGTTTACTGAGTGAGTTAGTGCTGTGACCGGAGATGCTGTTGCAGTATTGGGTTTGTATGGGCATGCGTGCTGTAGTAACCACTGCCCCGTTTTCTTGTAACTCTTTCGCGGCGTTTTGGATCGCCCGTTTCAAGCCGATATATTCCTCACAAGTGGTCACCTCGGTATTATGTTCATTTTTTGACAGGAGCTCGTATATGTCGCCATCTAAAGTCGGAGAGATCCATAGAGATCCCTGACAGTTGCCTTACCTCGTGGCCTCTCCGTCACACTGTTGCCACTTCATCCCACAACAGCACCAAACTTCTCAATCGCTTGGCAGGGGCTCTTATTTTAAATCATCATCGTCAACTTCATCTTCATCGTTGCTTCTGAAGTCAAAGTCACTGTCATTATCATTATTTATATTTACAATTACATGGGATTACTACCTAGGTGTCAACTGAACTGCATTGAGGAATGTTTGTTACATTTTGCAACAGGGATGACATCATTGTTTGTATAGCATGAATTTATTGGCAGAGACACCTCTTATCAGCTGGCTGTCAGGGATCACTATGGATGCCCCCGAGTTTAATTCAAGTTGGTGAGAATATCTTCCAGAGGACTCCTGTAGTGATCATAATCATCCGTGCATGAGTTATTGCATCTGTGAAAGGTATAACATTAGACTTCTCGCGCGCGCCTTTTCTTCTGCTTATTTAGTGCGTCGTCAGATATTTCTGTCACAGAAGTGTGCTATGATGCAATGTAAGTTGTAACACAGTCCACAAGGTGCAAACGTTTCGCGTAGTTAATGCGTAGTAGCGGTTTAAACAGCAGGCTGTATTACAGACCAAGCAGGTATCACTTGAAGTAAGTTGGCAGTACTGATTGACAATTTGCTCAGCGAATCACTGCTAGTGGTGGGAAAAGTTGCTCCTTTTGCGAAACAGTTTAATCTGTTTCTATTGCAACCACGAAACAGTTTCGAAATAACAGTTTCCTGCACAGAAACTCCCTAAAGTGTTTCGCCTCATTGATGAGCTGCAAAACTGCTGCAGACTTGTTGTGTACCACCAAATACTATTGAGATAAATACAGTTCATCGATAAAATCACAATGCGCCAAATGCAACCACTCACTAGGTGCATTGAAGAGGAAATTATCAAATTACGGAATCAAACCATTGTTGCGCGTTAACGAGAAGGAATGCGTTTGATTAGTACATTGGAATTTAGCGGATACTAGGTACAGAGGCGCACCTTGCGGTAAACGTTAGAAGCAATGACAAAATGTTTACACTAGTGGAACACAATAACTGCAGCGCAAAAACTGTTGCAATAAGTGAAACAATTATTCAGGCGTTGCTGCATGAATCTGTTGCGGGGAAGCGATATATACAAAAAGAACACAATTTCCAGAAGTGTTTTATGATACAGTTTTAGTGGTGAAATTGTTTCAAATAGTGTTGTGTTGATGAAACTGTTTGTTATTTTTGTCCCATCACAGCAGGGCGTATGAAGATCTTATGGTAGAGACGTTCCGCGAATGGTGCAGGCGAAGAATCGAACACTTTAACGCCCGGGAACCGATACTCTCGGTTCTGTAGTCGACTCCCTCTTCCGCACGTCATCTGTTGCTGCAACAGATATAAAAACGCGCTTCTGCAAATGAAGGGCTTTGTGAAAGAATTTGCTGTAGGTATACTTAACGTGACGCGCACTTATGCTGAAGGTGTCTTATTTTTTCTACCTCGCACAAAAGTTGGGAGTTCGATACCGGGATACCACTGGAAATACGCGTTTTGAGACTCCCTGAATAAAAAAAAATTCTGATGTGTTAAATTCACATGGCTTTCTCTAGCTGTTCCATAAAAGTTGGGAGTTCGATACCGGGATACCACTGGAAATACGCGTTTTGAGACTCCCTGAATAAAAAAATTCTGATGTGTTAAATTCACATGGCTTTCTCTAGCTGTTCCACAAAAGTTGGGCGTTCGATACCAGGATAACACTGGAAATACGCGTTTTGAGACTCCCTGAATAAAAAAATTCTGATGTGTTAAATTCACATGGTTTTCTCTAGCTGTTCCACCAAAGTTCGGAGTTCGATACCGGGATACCACTGGAAATACGCGTTTTGAGACTCCCTGAATAAAAAAAAATCTGATGTGTTAAATTCACATGGCTTTCTCTAGCTGTTCCACAAAAGTTGGGAGTTCGATACCGGGATACCACTGGAAATACGCTTTTTGAGACTCCCTGAATAAAAAAAAATCTGTGTTAAATTCACATGGCTTTCTCTAGCTGTTCCACAAAAGTTTGGATTTCGATACTGGGATACCACTAGAAATACGCGTTTTGAGACTCCCTGAATAAAAATAAATTCTGATGTGTTAAATTCACATGGCTTTCTCTAGCTGTTCCACAAAAATTTGGATTTCGATACCGGGATACCACTGGAAATACGCGTTTTGAGACTCCTTGAATAAAAAGACAATTCTGTTGTGCTAAATTCACATGGCTTTCTCTAGCTGATCCATAAAAGTTGAGAGTTCGGTACCGGGATACCACTGGAAGTACGCGCTTTGAGACTCCCTGAATAAAAAAAATTCTGATATGCTACATTCACATGGCTTTCTCTAGCTGTTCCACTTATAAACTATTCTAAGAGATTATTCTTCTATCTACTTTATGCTAATCAAGATAAACATTAACAGAAATTGTCTTATTACTTGGTTCCTTGTAAGTAGGAGGGAAATGAGGGAATACATTAGGTTAAAGCGATAGTCAAATCTTTTAAATTATGTTAAATAATTGAAGTTCGGTTATTTTTGCATGGCCAGCAGTAAAACAATAGAGGTTTGAATAGTTACGTAGTTTAAATTTTGAAACCAATAACAAGGAATATCACTAAAACGGTCTGTGCTGTGCGTTCTATGACGTCAGAGTGAAAACAAGACTTCGCTAGAGAGTCGACACCAGTTGATGGATTCGACAGTCTCGACTCCGGGCTTCATTTCAGCCCATCTCTATCTTATGGCCTCATACAATATGGCCGTCACTGACTTTCAAATACATGCAAATAATCCAATACAAATAAATAGCTACGGATCTTGTAAGAAAGTGTTTCTAATCGCAGTTACATGTTGGTGGTACTATAATTCAACTCATCTGCTCTCTCCGAACACATCTTAATTATTTGCGTTATTCCAATCTCCCTCCAAATTCGTCGTGCAGCGTTGTTTCTCCAGAGTACTTCAGTGCTTGTACATTCTGTCAAGAAAGTACCGGGAATTGATCATTTAAAAATCCTGTTTAAAAGGGGATACAAAATTATTGTTATCGCTAAGTTGGTACAACTTTCCTCTATACCCACGCGGAGTTTGATTGTCATCTGTCATCTAGTTTGTTTACAGTACGCCATTTTGTTAGTTCATCTCAAAGGTGATTTGCGATTTTACGATGGTTACAAATATTGAACAAAGACTCTGTCTCAAATTTTTCATTGCAAATGGTATTTCGTGTGCCGAATCGCTGAAAATGTTACAGAGGGCTTACGGTGAATCGACTTTAACAAAAACACGTGCATATGAGTGGTACAGTGCATTCAAAAGTGGTCGAGATGTGGTGGAAGATTTGCCTCGCTCTGGTCGGCCATCAACTGTTTCAAGTGAACTGAACATCGCTAAAGTGAAGAAAATGGTGTCTGAAAATCGTCATTTAGGTCTAAGAGAGATTGCTGCTAAACTTTCTTTGTCTCACGAATCGATTCGTACCATTTTAAACGATTGTTTGGGCTGACACGCGTTGCAGCTCGGTTATTTCCGAAAGACTTGAATTTTGTACAAAAACTCAATCGCGTAAGGATTGCTGAAGACATACTAGAACGTGCCGACCCGACGTTCATGAAACGCATTGTAACTGGTGATGAGACGTGGGTTTACGAGTTTGACACTCAAACCAGTCAACAAGCTTCCGAATGGCGCCTTCCAACTGAACCGAAACCTAAAAGGGCACGTGAAACTCGATCAAAACTGGAGGTCAGGTTGACAGTTTTTTTTTTTTTTTTTTTTTCGAATATCACAGTGTCGTGCACTCAAGAGCTCTTGCCAGAAGGTCAGATGGTAAATAAAGATTATTATCTGAGCGTTATGCGGCGTTTGAGAGAACAAATACGCCGAAAAAGGCCAGATTTGTGGAACAACTGGTGGATTCTACACCACGAATACGCACCAGCTCACAAGGCTATTATTGTGAACGAATTTCTGGCCAAAAACTCAACAAATTTCATCGAACAACACTGTTTTCACCTGATCTGGCTCCTGCTGATTTCTTTCTCTTTCCAAAACTCAGGTTACCATTTCGAGGCACCCGTTTTCAGTCGATAGAAGACATAAAGGAAAATTCGCGGCGACAATTGACATCGATTCCTAAAAGTGCGTACAAAAAATGTTTTGATGGTTGGATTATTCGTTGGCATAAATGTATAATTTCAGAAGGGCCTACTTTGAAGGCGATACAATAAAATTGGCTGAACAATTCATTTTTTGTGTTTTATTGGCAAATTCCCGGAACTTTCATGACACAGAAGTATATTCCCGGGTATCGGCACCAGAAAATGTGGAAGAATCCAAGCAGTCGTACTAGTTAAACATCAATCACATATATACTTATTTATTTGTATCACCATCGTATACACATCTTTACCTCTACCCACAATGAACCTGAACTAGTGATGGGACAAAAATAACACAACAGCTATTTTGAAACAGTTTCATCAACACAGCAAACAGTTACACCACTAAAACTGTTTTATAAAACACTTCTGGAAAGTGTGTTATTCTGTTATGTATCGCTTCCTCGCAACGGTCTCGTGCAACAATAACAGCAAAGCCTGAATATTTGTTTCGCTTATTGCAACAGTTACTAAGCTGTGGTTGTTGTGTTCCATAACGTAAATATTTTGATATTGCTTCCAAAGTTTCCCGCAAGGTGCGCCTCTGTACCTGGTAGCGCACGTCCTGATATAATTCGAATGTACTAATCCCTCTCGTTAACGCAACAATGCTTTGCTTCCGCAATTTGATAATTTCCTCTTCAGTGTACCTAGCGAGTAGTTGCATTTGCTGCATTGTGATTTTATCGATGAACTGTATTTATCTCAATAGTATTTGGTGGTACATATCTCTGCAGCAGTTTTGCAGCTCATAAATGTGGCGAAACAGTTTAGGGAATTTCTGTTGAAAACAAAATCTGCATAAAATGTGGGCTATATATAGAACTCACATTTTATGAAACAATAGAACAAATCTGATCACATGACTTTCTCTACAGCTCTGTAACAAATTATTGTTAAAAGGCATATTCTTCTCTCCACTCTACGATAATCAAGATAAATATTAGCAGAAATTGTTTTAATTACTTGTTTCCTTAAGTAGAAGAAAAATAAGGGAATACACTAGGCTAAATCGATAGTCAAATATTTTAAAAGCTGGTTGCCATGTGCACGAAATCCGTTCCTATGAAGGGCTAGAAGTTTACAACTTTCCGTGTGAGAAAAGTTTAATTATTTTAAAATCTGAAACAAATAACAAGGAATATATCAGAAATGGTCAATTCAACGAAAAAAAGTATATGACATAAACTGTGTTTTAACGTGATCTACATTTTCTTTCTGTGAAATAAGTTTTTGTCTATCACGGTTTGCCAGCAAAATTCATTGAGAATAAAGAGATATTTAGAGGCTTATTCCTAGAAAATTCAAGATATGCATTTTATTTGTCATACAGTTATCTTTAATTTTAATCAAGATCGTTACAGCCATTTTTGAGAAAATCAAAATTTCCGAAATTGTTTCCAAGTAAAGGGAAGTTTGGGGTTGGGAGATTTTTCTCAAAGTCTTCGTTTCGCATCCCTGGAAGATACTAAAGTTAAGTACCAAGTTTGGTGTTACACCGACTTTTCATTTTTGAGTTATTATGTTCGCACACACACACACATATTTCCGGTGAAATCTCGGTATCGAATTTTTGAGTGGAGTACATAGGACGTGTAGAGAAAGTAAAAATGCAATAGTAATAATAATATAATAATAATACAGCGAAACACTACCTGCTCATGCATGTTTTTGTTACTTCTCCATATTACTTTAATATAACCTTACAGGAGGTCTAGTCTGTAATGTTAAATAATGACAGCATATATACAATTACAAAATTAGCTCTCAGCGAATACTGATTGATGAAATAAAGACTGTTCATTCCAAAAGGTGAAGTTATTCTCTCGAAAATAAAAGCTCTGTAACGAAGTGGAAAACATGTTAAACTTTTCGACTTGTATAGACAAGATCACAGACTCTTAATACAAACCTGGCACTCCTTTCTATGAGCGAAATTCCCTCATCGTTTTTGCTGATATACAGGTCGCGCACACTAACCCCGCCACTGACTGGTGTTTACTTGGATTTGCCTCGTTGAGTTCTGCAATCCTTTAAACGCACAAAGGGTTATCCGATCACATGAAATATGGCACTGTTCGACCACCTGGTATAAGTATATTCAACTATTCTACTCAATGGTATTCCCAACTAAAAGTTAAGGGCTTCTTCTCAAGCATATTCTTTTATAAACTGCCGTGTGATCGTATTCAAGTCCAAGGACTGGAATTCGGAGTAGGCCACGCCTGCGGAATAAATACTAGTGGTGGTGCGCTCTCTTATATATAGTGATTACTCAGTTTCAAGAAGATTTTGAAGCAACATTCATAGTTTAAATAACCAGCTCTTATTAGTGCATACATTAATGTTTAATGTTTAACTGTATTGCTGTGTTATAATACTTAACTACAGTTTTAAGTGCGAGTGCTACGAGAGAAATCTTGGGCGTGGACACTGAAGATGCTAACATAGATTTCATCAGGGCTAGTAATAATAAGATTTCATTATCATTGATTCGTCTAAGGAAATGACTTCGCTTCATATGGATACTGTAAGCACACCATTTGATTCTAATTTCACAGTTATGAAAATAGATTTGCAAATGTTAATAGTAAAAGTAAACAAATAAAAGCAAGAAAAGAAACAAGTGAGCAACTAATTAAGAAATCCAAACATTTGAAGTTATCGCTAAACAAAACAAATGAAGACATAACCACACTTCCTTCCACAAGCCAGTTGGCATCAATGCAAAGTAAACAAAAGCCTGCTAACTGAGTTATTAAAGCTATTCCTACAAAAAACAGATTTCAAATATTAGCAACAGAAGATGTCGAGGTCGAACCAGAAGACTCCTCTGTAAAACCTGTACTTAAACTACCACTCATATGCTTACCAACATAGAGAATTATCAGTTATTCATACAAGCTATAAAGAGCAAAACAAAGTTCTACTACCAAAGTATTTGCTTCGACACCTGATGATTTTAGGGAACTGACTGCATATTTTGACTCTATTCATGAGCAGGATTATACTTATAAAAATCCAGCTGACAAAAAATGTTCAGTAATTATCCGGAATCTTCCATGCTCAATCAGTAATGAAGAAGTAATGCAGGAACTGCAAGAATTGCATTTTCCTGTTCAAAACGTAACACGCCTTTTAGGAAGGAACAAAATTCCAATTCCCTTATGCGCAGTAGACCTGGAATACAATGAGCAAGGTAAATCAATTCTGAATCTAAACCGTTTACTCTATTGTGTGGTCAAAGTAGAACCACGCAGGCAAAACAAGAACATACTTCAATGCACACGTTGCTAAAATTTTGGACATACAATAAATGATTGCCAACTTCAACCACGTTTCTGTGCGATGCACGGGAACACATTATTATTCTAAGTGCCCAAACCCAAAAACCACGCCACCAAAGTGCGTTAATTGCCATGAGGAACATTCAGCAAACTATAGAGGTTGTCGAAATTATTTGCAGATGAAAGATCGATTATCTGCGTGCCGCAATAATGAGGCTCATCAACAAAGGGAAACTACTCCAACACCATCTCAATTAGCAGATCAGAAATCAAGCCGAACAGCATACAAATACTGCTCCCAAGAAACCCTTGACTTCTCAAGCATATGCAAATGCAGTAAGAAACACCCAAACTCACAAACCACAACAATCGACAACAACAGATGACTCAAACTCATTCTCTTCTTTACTCACCATTCTGTTAACTAATGCTATTCCTTACATTCTTTCCTTTGTAACACAGCACTTGCCAGCAGTTCAACAATTCATAATCTATTGTCTATCTTCTATAACTTCTCAAAATGGCAACCCTTAAACATTTATCAGTTCATCAGTTAACAATAGTTAAAATGGAATGCAAATGGTCTTCGCTCTAAACGAGCATCATTTATTTCCTTTTTAACATTTCACAATATTGATATAGCTTGTGTCACTAAAACTCATTTTGTACCAAACGAAAATTTTAAAATACCAGGATATAAAATCACAGGAACGATTGAAGTGCCTCAACTGCCTCCGGAGGAGTAGCTATAATAATAAAAAATAATACTAGTCACAATGCAGTACTAATACCAACTTGAAAGGAACTAGAAACTGTTGGCGTTCAAGTATTTTGTGTTACACTGCGCCTATAAACCGCCGTCTTATCTGCCCAATATAACCTATTTTTCCTTACTGTTTCCAGCGACTGCTTCAACTTTGCTTCTAGGTGATTTAAACTGCAAACATTGTTTCTTGGGGTTGCTACAACTGCACCAGGTTTGTAAGAATACGCAGCTTCAACACGAACTTCCAATAGAACAGTATATGAAACACCTCCGAAGACATTCTTCAACAAATTACGCAATGTTACTGGTGCTCAAGCATTTAACCTGCATGTCAAAACTCCACACAAAAGGCTGAAAAGAAAACTACCACAACATTTCTTAAACGCTGACATAGAGGACATCTGCTAATTATTATTCATAAATTTCATAATCATGTACTTTCATTTTTTAAAATTTGTTATTACTTATACTTTCATTCGATTGTAACATTGTTTTGTAACGTTATATTTATCATTTCTGTACTAATAACTTATTGTTTATGTTAGAGGAGCCAGCATGTTAACGTATTTAATGTTTTTGTTATCTTTTTATTATCTATGGCCTGTATTCTCCTGGCCCTGCATAGAAACGTATTTCAACCACATGCAACCAGCTTTTAAAATATTTTACTATCACTTTAGCCTAGTATATTCCCTTATTTTCCTTCTACTTACAAGGAAGCAAGTGATTAAGATAATTTCTGCTAATGTTTATCTTGGTTATCATAAAATGGATAGAAGAATATGTTTTTTAACACAGTGATGTAGAGAAAGTCATGTGAATGGAAGACATCAGATTTTTACCGTTGCTGCAATGACTCAATGAATGACACATTGAGACATTAACAATTACTCAAGCTCCTCTGCAGCTTCTTTTCTCGCTTCTATTTCCATTTGCTTTCTTCCCTCGAAACCTCGGCTCTTCCGATCCATTAGTGTGGCAGGAAGATGTATAATGAATTACTTATACGAGGGTTAAATCTCCCGGCCGAGGGTTTCCGAAGAGCTTAGCACCTATTTCAGATTTAATGCTTGCACTTTATGAAGTTTCAGAGTGAATGAAGACCGTGAATCCATTTCTAAGAAACTTCGGAACACTTTCGTTTACTGAAGAATATCCAGGTTTTGCAAATGTTTGCTTAGATTACTACTGCTTTTCAGAGTTTGAAAGGAGTCTGCATTCCAGTTCAAACATAGTCTTTCTGAAACACAAACCTTTAAGTCAATTTACATTTGGTCAGGATGAGAAAAAAAATCTGATCTAATATGCTCCATTCACATGGCTTTCTCTACATTTGTTTTAACAAATTATTGTTAAAAAACGTATTCTTCTAACTGCTTCTGGCTAATCGAGATAAACAATAGCAGAAATTCTTCCTTGTAAGCAGAAGGGAAATGATTGGATACACTAGGCTAAAACGATAGTCAAATCTTTTAAAAGCTGGTTGCAAAGTCAATGGAATCCATTTCTTTGCATTGTCAGCAGTTGACAAATTCCTGCATTTGAAAAGTTAAAACTGAAACCAATAATAAGGAATATCTAAAAAAAAAATGTTCAACTCCACGAAATAAAAGGTGTATAATATAAATTGTGTGTTTTAAATGTGTTTTTTTTTTTGTTTTTTTTGTTTTTGTAGTAAGTTTATGTCTATCTCTTAAGTAGAGCACGTTAAAACACACAATTTATTTTATATACTTTTTTTTTCGTGGAGATTTTGAGATATTCCTTGATTATAGATTTAAAGAACTTTTACTTATCTCATACAGGATCAATATCAAATATCACTATCAATGTGATAGAAAAATAAAAAAATCTGATGTGTTCCAATCATATGACTTTCTCTACATCTTTGTAACAAATTATTGTTAAAAAGCTTATGCTTCTATTTACTTCATGCTAATCGAGAAAAAAAATAGCAGAAATAGTCTTATTACTTGCTTCCTTGTAAGTAGAAGCGAAATAAGGGAGTACCATAGGTTAAAGTGGTAGTCAAAAGCTGGTTGCTATGTGACTGAAGTTCCTTTGTATGGACAGGAGTTGACAAATTCCTGTATGAGAAACGTTAAGTTTTTCAAAGCTGAAACCAAAAATAAGGAATATCTCAAAAACGATGAACTCCACGAAAAAAAAAGAAAAATATATACAACATAAATTGTGGGTTTTAATGTGCTCTACATGTTTTGTGTGGTAAGTTTTTGTCCATTTTTTAGGGTTTAGCGGTTCAGCAAAATTCCGTAAAATTCACCTAGAATAAAGTGGTCTTCAGAGGCTACTGACAGAAAATTCAAAATATACATTTTATTTGTCAGGTAAATATCTTTAATATACGATATTTTAGTCAAAATCGTTATAGTCATTTTTTAGAAAGTAAAACTTTTCGAAAAAAGTTCCATGTAAAGGGTAGTTTAGGGTGGGGGGATTTTTATCAAAATCTTCGTGTCGCATCCCTGGAAGATAGTAAACTTAAATACCAAGTTTGGTATTTTACTGACTTTGCTAATTTGAATTATCTTGTTCACAGATACACGGACACACACTCACGGAGCTTTTTCTGAAAATACCTTTTTTTTTGGATACAGGGGACCCTAAACTAATATATCCGGTGATATCTCGGTATCGAATTTTTTGGTGGAATGCAATACTTTCTCTATACATTATGTACATAGAGAAAGTAAAAAAAACTAAGGGATAAACGATGAAGAAGATCATGAACATGTTTACGTAATATGTCAGCATTTTAAATAACTTGCAAATGTTAATAAGGCATACCTACCTTGATGAAGAAATAGTCATTATAACAAGGATCTCTTGACATTAGCACTCGGCAAACTTTGGGATTACAGGCTGTAATTACCCTAGCTGGATGAGATTGCGTCTCAGCTATTAAATCACAAAGTTTGCTCTTCAATTAGCAAGTTTCGTGAGATTCAACCTAGATCTCAGCTGAAGATGGCAGTGACAGTTGTCAAACCGAGAGTGATATCGCTGCGTGCTGAAGGAAAAGAATGGGTTCATAATTACCCGCCTCTTGCAATTAACAGCGTACTCGAAAACAACTCGCCTTTAATGTGAATACAGAATAAATTAAAACACAGAAAGAGCTTCAAGATTTTTTTACCTTCTCTGAATCGTACCAGATAATGTACCTATTGCACTCCACCAAAAAAGTCGATACCGAGATTTCACCGGAAATATGTTTTTGGGTCCGCTGTATCCAAAAAAAGTATTTTCAGAAAAAGGTCCGTGTGTGTGTGTCCGTGTGCCTGTGAACACGATAACTCAAAATCGAAAAGTCGGTAAAATACCAAACTTGGTATTTAAGTTTAGTATCTTCCAGGGATGCGACACGAAGATTTTGAGAAAAATCTGCCCACCCCAAACTACCCTTTTCATGGAATTTTTTTCGAAAATGTTGATTTTCTAAAAAATGGCTCTAACGATTTTGATTAAAATATCGTATATTAAAGTTATTTACCTGAGAAATAAAATGTATATTTTGAACTACTAAACCGAAAGAGATGGACAAAAACTTCCACAAAAGACGTAGAGCACGTTAAAACAGACACTTTATATTATATACATTTTTTTCGTGGAGTTGACCGTTTTTGAGATATTCCTTTTTCTTGGTTTCAGCTTTGAAAAAGTTATACTTTTCTGATACAGGAATTTGTCAACTCCTGTCCATACAAACAAAGGAACATCAGTCACATAGCAACCAGCTTTTGGCTTTCACTTTAACCTATGGTACTCCCTTATTTCGCTTCTACTTACAATAAAGCAAGAAATAAGGCTTTCTGCTAATGTTTACTTTCTCTATACTCACTATGCACATAGTGAATAGAGAATGTATTGCACTCCACCAAAAAATTCGATACCGAGATTTCACCGGAAATATATGTTTTAGGGTCCCCTGTATCCAAAAAAAGTATTTTCAGAAAAAGGTCCGTGTGTGTGTGTCCGTGAACACGATAACTCAAAAACGAAAAGTCGGTAAAATAACCAAACTTGGTATTTAAGTTTAGTATCTTCCAGGGATACGACACGAAGATTTTGAGAAAAATCTGCCCACCCCAAACTACGCTTTTCATGGAAATTTTTTCGAAAATGTTGATTTTCTAAAAAATGGCTCTAACGATTTTGATTAAAATATCGTATATTAAAGTTATTTACCTGAGAAATAAAATGTATATTTTGAACTACTAAACCGAAAGAGATGGACAAAAACTTAACCCACAAAAAACGTAGAGCACGTTAAAACACACAATTTATGTTATACACATTTTTTTCGTGGAGTTGATCGTTTTTGAGATATTCCTTTTTCTTAGATTTGAAAACCTTATACTTTCTGATACAGGAATTTGTCAACTCCTGTCCATACAAACAAACGAATATCAGTCACATAGCAACCAGCTTTTGGCTTTCACTTTAACCTATGGTACTCCCTTATTTCGCTTCTACTTACAATAAAGCAAGAAATAAGGCTATTTCTGCTATTTTTTCTCGATTAGCATGAAATAAATAAAAAATAAGCTTACTAACAATAATTTGTTACAGAGATATAGAGAAAGTCATGTGAATGGAACACATCAGAGTTTTACTTTCTCTACACATACTATGCACATATATATTAGTGTATAGAGAAGGTATTGCACTCAGCCAAAAATTCGATACCGAGATTTCACCGGAAATATATGTTTTAGGGTCCCTTGTTACCAAAAAAATCTGATGTGTTACACTAACACGATTTCTCTAGCTGCTTTACACATTTCCTACAAAAGATTATTCTTGTTTCTACACCATGCTAATTACAATGTTGTAATTACTTTAAGTCCCAGGATTCATAGCATAGCCAACTATTATGGACAATTAGTATTGATTTAATTGTTTTTTGTTTTTTTTTTTCACACAGCTTTGTGTAGGACAGGAGCTGGATAGGTAAAGTCAGACTGAAAAATTCAATGACATAGCAGAGATTTGAACCACAGATCTCCCAGTCTCTAGCCGGTTGCTCTACCACTGAGCTACCATGGCAAAATGCCGGCCTAGTATTATATTCCTTTACTGACTCGTATGTTTCCAGGTAAAAGACAAGGTGATCTATAGGGCTATGTCATATAAAAATAATTTGACATCATCGTGTGGTTCACCGGGAAACATCCGAGTCAATTGAGAAATTTAATGCATGTTGCCATGGTAGCTCAGTGGTAGAGCAACCGGCTGTGACATTGAATTTTTCAGTCTGACTCTACCTATCCAACTCGTGTACACCTTCTCTTTGGTGCCAACATTTAGTCAATACATCAACACCACATATTTTCATATTAAAGTGCTTTCGCGAACATTAAGCATTGTCTTGCATAAACGTAATTCAAGTTAACATGAAGACTCCAAAAACACTTTTCGCCTAATGTGAACTTCGCTATTTCTTTCGGGATTGTTCGGAAGTATTTGTTTTTCTTAGCGTTCATCATTACAGTCTGTTATTATACATTTGAAGCTACTCCTTAAACTACAAAGGTTTTGGAGGTTTTGTCATTACTTTGTTAGACGATTTTATGGTTTTGAAGATATTATACTTACTCGTATTTTAATAAACAAGAGAGCACTTCCTGGTTTAAGATCGATATAACTTTCATCTTTTAACAAATTTCATCTCACATGAAAAAATCTGATGTGTTACACTCACATGACTTTCTCTAGCTGTTCTACAAACTTCATAATTAAGATTCTTCTTCTTTCTGCACCTTGCTAATCGTGGTATTCATTAACACAATGTTCTTTATTTAGTTCCGTATAAGTAGGAAGAAAATAATGGAAAACATTAAGCTAAACCAATAGTCAAATGTTTTAAAAGCTGTCGTTATGCGATTGTCATTACAAATACCTTCTTTTCTTGGCCAGGAGCAGAACAAAAGAAAAACGGACACCC
The DNA here is from genome assembly GCA_030762935.1 of Hymenopus coronatus. Lineage (NCBI taxonomy): Eukaryota > Metazoa > Arthropoda > Insecta > Mantodea > Hymenopodidae > Hymenopus > Hymenopus coronatus. The sequence goes on along the minus strand of CM060881.1, from coordinate 167,723,338 downwards.
CCGTGTGAGAAAAGTGTAAGTACTTCACAACAGAACCTAATAACAATGAATACCTCGAAAACGGTAAGCTCCACGAGAAAAATGTATATGACATAACTTGTGTATTTTAACAAAACCTAAATTTTTTGTATAGTAAGTTTTTATCTATCTCTTGCGGTTTAATAGTTATGCCAAATTAAGTAAAATTCATCCAGAATAAACAGGTCTTCAGAAGCTATTCCCAGAAAATTCAAATATATACATTTCATTTGTTAGGTAAATATCTTTAATATATGGTATTTTAATCAAAATCGTTAGAGCCATTTTTAAGAAAATCAAAATTTTCGAAAAAAGTTCCATGTAAAGGGTAGTTTGGGGTGGGGGAATTTTTCTCAAAATCTTCGTGTCGCATCCCTGGAAGATACTAAACTTAAATACCACGGACACACACACGGATCTTTTTCTGAAAATAGTTTTTTTTTGATACAGGGGACCCTAAAACATATATTTCCGGTGAAATCTCGGTATCGAATTTTTTGGTGGAGTGCAATACCTTCTCTATACACTATGTACATAGTGCGTATAGAGAAAGTAAAAAACGGACACTCCCGTTTGAGAAAAGTGTAAGTACTTCACAACATAAACTAATAACAATGAATACCTCGAAAACGGTAAGCTCCACGAGAAAAATGTATATGACATTACTTGTGTATTTTAAAAAGACCTAAATTTTTTGTATAGTAAGTTTTTGTCTATCTCTTACGGTTTACTAGTTATGCCGAATTAAGCAAAATTCATCCAGAATAAACAGGTCTTCAGAAGATATTCCCAGAAAATTCAAATATATACATTTTATTTGTTAGGTAAATATCTGTAATATATGATATTTTAATCAAAATCGTTAGAGCCATTTTTAAGAAAATCAAAATTTTCGAAAAAAGTTCCATGTAAAGGGTAGTTTGGGGTGGGGGAATTTTTCTCAAAATCTTCGTGTCGCATCCCTGGAAGATACTAAACTTAAATACCAAGTTTGGTATTTTACTAACATTTCGTTTTTGAGCTATCGTGTTCACAGACACACGTACACACACACACGGACCTTTTTCTGAAAATGTTTTTTTTTTATACAGGTGGTCCTAAAACTTGTATTCCCGGTGAAATCTCGGTATCGAATATTTGGGTAGAATACAATACTTCTCTATCCCTATGTACATTGTACATATGGGGCTAGAGAAAGTAAAAATTGCTTGCGGAAACGGTTGAGTGAATAATCATTACTAAATGTGTATTCTTACTTCATTAAGTCATTGTAAAATAAAACCTTATACTGAAGCATATGCTAAGAATGGTTCTTTATTGTTCGAAGTCAGAAACTTCTGTTTCCCTCGCAAACTTCTACCTGCTGCCATTTTCGTATGAGTTTTGTGCTAACGCTTCCCGAAGAAAACATATATCACCACTAATCGTAAATCGTGGTCTGTAGTGATCAAAATTATAAATGTTGATTAACGCACTTCTACACGTAGTCGTTCAGTTAAGTATATAGTCGTTCATCAGAGCTAGGAAGTTCATACCGTTCGCCGTCCCGTAATATAGGTTGCGACCGACCGTTTCGCCGAATCAAAACAAGTAATAGATCCGAACGCACGGTGGAGAGGTAAGCAAATCTGTTTTCAAGTAAACAGTCATGTTTCCAGAGAACAAAAATGACTTATGAGGCATTTGTTAAAATGATACTATTAAAGCATACTATTTGGATCATTAATCATGTACGAAATACAAATTGTTACATACATAAGGTTGACTCTGACTGATTTCCTTCTTTACATGTCTATACATTATGAAAACAGCCATACACTTATAACACGGATTTTAATGTTTTCTGATCGAATGTAAAATAATATCCAAATAATAAAATTAGTTTTCTAAATAGCTTAAGTCTCTTACTATGTAAAAACCAAAGCAGGAATTAAACAACATGAAAACTATATGTATTTATGAAGCCTTTTAAATGAAAAACTGATGCTACGTTCCGAAAAACAAGATTTGCTGTTCGAAAAGGTTCGTTCCGCTTCAGTATTAGCAAGCAAATAGCATTTGTTGGATCTAAAAGTGCAGCTTGTATGCGACACATCACACTGAACCCTTCAATTATATCTTTCATTTTTATCTTTATTTCAGGTAGGATGCTTGTGGATTAGTAAATCCGTCTTGACAGTTCTACATGCCGCACAGATTCACTCAGCTCCATACTTCTGGGCTGTAACAGTGTGATAGTTGTGGGTAATTTTTTGAACACATTTCCAATCAATATTTCTGTGAAGCTGTTCTGTTACTAGACGTTTGACAGCTTGTATACTAGAACTTTATCAATTTCTAAATAAGTACACGAATAAGTAAACTAAGTACGAGAAACGTACTATGCTTGTAAAACAAATTAATTTTGCTCACAATTTGAGAAGAACAAATATGTTACTCGAACGCCTTCCGTCCTACCGACGTGATTCTGTGTTATGCAGTGATAGTGTTTTGCAGTAATGGGTTGCACTCTACGTTGACCTTTGCTCGCACGAGTAGCGCCGTATGGTATTGGCAATCCTGGCCGCTCTTACTCTGCATAAGGGAATCGCTACGAGCTTCCTAGCTCTGCTCTTTATTCAAGCAGTTAAATGCACTTTCCTTTTGATTGGATGTGAAATTAATGACAACAGAGTAACGTTTAACGCAGATTTCTGATCAGGGTGCGAAATTTCCTTATTGTCTGGAAATATTTAACATTACAGTGCAAAAGGGTGAAGCTGGCGAATATGAAGATTCTCTACTTCTATGGCCACCATGTCTTTGGAAAAGTCACCTGTAGTAGTGGTGGTGGTGATGGTGGTGGTGGTGGTGGTGGTGGTGGTGGTGGTAGTAGTAGTAGTAATGGTGGTGGTGGTAGTGGTAGTGGCAATGGCAGCAGCAGCAGCAGCGGTAGTAGTGTTAGTCGTAGTAGTGGTAGTCGTATTATTATTATTATTATTATTATTATTATTATTATTTTATTAAGTTTAGAATAATACAACATTTGCGTCACAGTCGCATGGGTCGGGTGACCGTACATGCTGTCTAAAAGTACTTGAATTTAATATATTACCTACATATTTATTTTATATATCTTTACAACATTGGAAATACACACATACACACACACACAACTACACCCACGTATTCACACATATAGATTACTCAAACACCAAATAAGTCTATACAATATTTACACAAATATTTTATCTCTTAGTGCACGTACTTCCATTAAGTATGTGCCGAGGCTTGGCCAGTTTTGGCTGTTTAGAATCAAATCCTAGAATGCTGTCCTTCGTCTGTTTGAAGCTAAAAATACTTCCGGCAATAATGTTTCCTTAACATCCTCCATCTGCACGCAATCTGCCAAAATATGCGTCTAGTCTTTCTGCTACCCGCCTACCAGATTCAACTATATTACGAGTTTTCCACCCTTACTATTCCCGTCCTTTGTTTCTTACCCAATTCTAAAATATATGTTTCTTTATCTCACCCAATTTTATAACTTCAGTGGGTATTTTTTTCTAAAGACCTTGATACAACATACAAAGAAAATATAACGTGAGGGTTATTAAAGTGATTTGCTATTGGTATAGTATAATCAGATTCCATTCTCAGTTTCACTTTTTTTCTGTTGCTAAATCGTTATTATCTGTTAGTATATGTTATAACAAAGTGATCGAACGGTAACAATAGACATGAGACAAACATAATTAGAATTCAGACAGGAATCCTACTGACTAACAAAGGACCATCAACTAATTTCAAACCGATTTATACACCATCCAAAAGAACATATTATATATAATACGTCAATCCTCCAATTTCCTTCGCAGATTTGGAATTGATTATCCATAATTCTCGAGCGCAAACATTCCGAATGGTGCAAGCAGCTAAGTAGTTATTGCGTAACTAGAAATTCAATTGGGAAAACGTTATCGTGAATTACGTAATGTCAATTATTTGCATGTGAGCACATAACAAGAATACGGCATTTCAACGAAATAGTGGTTTCGTTTGTGATTGCTTTTGAGGCCTCTAACAAATTGGAAGAATGGAGTTATGAAAACCACGAAGAACAGACAGTTACGAAAACAGTGACCTCGGAATAGTTTTTTATTTATTATTATTATTATTATTATTATTATTATTATTATTATTATTATTATTTTATTTATATAGCCACTTTAACATCTAAAGTCACATCGGGGGTTTTGCGTGAGAAAAAATCTTATGACTTTCTGTACATCTCTGCAACAATTTTCTTTTTTTTTTTTTTAATTGCTTCATTTGTATAGCATCGATGGTCATATCGGGGGCTTTCATTTCTGAAACTGTAGGTTCAGAACATTAGGCTAATAAACTTTATAGTACCAAACACATGCACATTCACTCTCTCGTTGACTACTCGGCCGCGGAGGCAATCATTTTTATTATTTCATTTATAAGTCTAAAGTCACATCGGGGGCTTTGCGTGAGAAAAAAATCTGATGTGTTCCATTCACATGACTTTCTCTACATCTCTGCAACAAATTATTGTTAAAAAGCTTATGCTTCTCTTTTACTTCATGCTAATCGAGAAAAAATTAGCAGAAATAGTCTTATTACTTGCTTCCTTGTAAGAAGAAACGAAATAACGGGGTACTATAGGTTAAAGTGACAGTCAAAAGCTGGTTGCTATGTGACTGAAGATCCTTTGTTTGTATGTACAGAAGTTGACAAATTCCTGTATGAGAAAAGTTTAAGTTTTTAAAAGGTGAAACCAGTAATAAGGAATATCTGAAAAACGACCAGCTCCACGAAAAAAAATGTATATAACTTAAATCGTGTGTCTTAACGAGCTCTACATTTTCTATTAAGTTTTGTCTATCTCTTTGGTTTGCCAGATATACAGAATTCCTTAACTTTCATCCAGAATGACGTAGTCTTCAGAGGCTATTCCCTGAAAATGTAAGATCAAAATCGTTGGAGCCATTTTGGAAAAAAATTCCAAGAAAACGGTAGTTTAGGCTGGAGGCATTTTATCTCAAAATCTTCGTGTCCAATCCCTGGAAGATACTAAACTTAAATACCAAGTTTGGTATTTTACCGACTTTTCGTTTTTAAGTTATCGTGTTCACAGACACACGGACACATACAAACACACGAACCTTTTTCTGAAAATGATATTTTTGGATAAGGGGACCCTAAAACTATATTTCCGGTATCGAATTTTTTGGGTGGAGTGCAATACCTTCTCTATATACTATGTACATAATACGTGTAGAGAAAGTAAAACGGGCGTTAAAACACTCAAACAAGCAAAATAAGTCTATGCTTATAATCTGGTGGTTAAATTTATTGAAATGAGTGTAGAAGCTGATAAAACGAACTTTAATAACAATTTTAATTGAATATGTTTGCTTTCTATTTCAATATTTATATTTGTCAATGATGCTCTCCATTAGAATACCTTTAAAAGTTCGTAAACATTAATGAGCTTAGTAGTAAGTTCATTCCGTACATTGAAATACTTAATTCAATATTCAAGAAGCGTGGGATCTTGTAGCTTCTCGTGCACATTACTGCAGACATGACATTTTTTCTATGCCCCAGGTTATACGGGTTCATTCCCTCAATATTAATTATTTTTATTTTTTTACTTTATATTTTTAGAAGATAATATTTATACATATTTTTACTCTCTCGACAATCTCGATACCGATATTTTACCGTAGATACAATCTAGGGTTCCCTGTATCCAAAAAATGTATTTTCAGAAAAAAGTGCGTGTATGTGTGTCTGTGAACACGATAACTCAAAAACGAAAAGATGGTAAAATGCGAAACTTTGTATTCAAGTTTAATATCTTCAAGAGATGCGACACGAAGATTTTGAGACAAACCCACCCACCCCAAACTACCCTTTACATAGAAAAAAGTTAGAACATTTTGATTTTCTCAAAAACGGGTCTAACGATTTTGATTAAAATACCGTATATTAAAAATATTTATATGGCAAATAAAATGTATCCCTTGAATTCTCTAGGGATAGCCTCTAAAGATCTCTTTATTCTGAATGAATTTTTCTGAATTTTGCGTAACTGGTTAACCGTCTGAGATAGACAAACACATTACTACAGAAAAAATGTAGATCTCATTAAAGTACACAATTTATTTCCTAAAGATTTTTTCGTTGAATTGATCATTTCTGAGTTATTCCGTTTTATTTGTTTCAGATTTAAATACTTAAACATTTTTTCACAAGGAAAGTTGTAAACTCCTAGCCCTACATAGAAACGGATTTCATCCACATGGCAACCAGCTTTTAAAAAAATTGACTATCGTTTTAGCCTAGTGTATTCTCTTATTTTCCTTCCAGTTGAAAGGAAGCATAAGACAATTTCTGCAAATGTTTATCTGGATTATGATAAAGCAGGTAAAAGATAATGCTTTATAACAATACTTTGTTACAGCGATGTAAAGAAAGTAATGTGAATGGTACACATTCATTTGTTTTACTTTCTCTACACGTACTATGTACATAGTGTATAGAGAAGGTATTGCATTCCACCCAAAATTCGATTCCGAGATTTCACCGTGTGTGTGGACAGCATAGCTCAAAAATGAAATGACCTTTGAATACCAAATTTGATATTTAAGTTTGGTATCTTCTAAGGATGCGACACGAAGACTTTCAAGAAAATCCCCCACTCCCAACTACCCTTTACATGGAAATTTTTTCGAAAATTTTGATTTTCTTAAAAATGGCTCTAACGACTTTGATAAAAATGTCGTATATCAAAGAAATTTACCTGACAAACAAAATGCATATCTTGAATTTTCTGGGAAGAGTCTCTGAAAACTACTTTATTCTGGATCAATTTTACGGCATTTTTTCATAACTGCCAAACCGTAAGAGATGGACAAAAACTTACCACACAAATAAATGTAAAACACGTTAAAAGACACAATTTATGTAATATACATTTTTTTCATGAAGTTGATCGTTTTTTAGATATTCCTTGCTATTGGTTTCAGCTTTAAAAAACTTACACTTTTCTCATACAGGAATTTGTCAACTCATGTCCGTACAAAGCAACTTCAGTCACATAGCAACCAGCTTTTTGACTATCACTTTAACCTAGTACTCCCTTATTTCGCTTCTACTTACATGGAAGCAAGTAATAATACTATTTCTGCTAATTTTTTCAATTAGCATGAAGTAAACAGAAGCATAAGTTTTTTAATAATCTTTTTTGCAGAAATGTAGAGAAAGTCATGTGAATGGAACACTTAGAAAGCTAAAGTAATGAAAACTCGGTGGAATTATTAAACGAGTGTGTGGGAGGAGAGCTGGTTGGTCTTCTGGCAGCGAAGGGCTCTTAAAGTTGCAAGTACGGGCTTACATGCCCTAAATCAGTTTGCCAAGCGTGGAAAAAGAGGACCTAAAATTGGGGTTTTAATTCAGGACGTGGTAAAAACTTTTACAGTAGTAAAAAACTCTTCTCCTTTTGGACGTTTTGTTTCTAAATTCACTTTGTACTCTTATCAAAAGTTACAATCAAGAAGCTGCGTAGATGAAGCCAAAGTAGAAAAAGGTTTTATAAAAGCTGTGAACATTTTGAGATTTTAAACCGCAATCGATTAAGCAGGAAATTTTATTTATTCTTCTAATGAAAGTAATGAAGGCGGGTCACTCAGAATATCAGTGAATGGGTTTCCTTTTTACTTTCTCTACACGTAGATGCTATGTACATGGTATACAGAGAAGGTATTGCACTCCACTCAAAAATTCGAAATCTAGATTTCACCGGAAATAGACCACTGTATCCAAAGAAAGTGATTTCAGAAAAAGGTCCGTGTGCATGTGAACACAATAGCTCAAAAAGGATACCAAGGATGCGAGACGAAAATTTTGAGAAAAATCCCCGCACCCCAAACTACCCTTTACATGGAAAAAATTCCGAACATGTTTATTTGTTCTAAATTGGCTCTAACGATTGTGATTAAAATACCGCATATTAAAGATATTTATAGAGCAAATTAAATGTAGATCTTAAATTTTCTGAGAATATCCTCTAAAAACCTCTTTATTCGGAATGAATTTTGCAGAATTTTGCATAACTGGTAAATCGTAACAGAAAGACAAAAAGCTTACTACACCAAAAATGTAGATCTCGATAAAACTCACCATTTATGTCACATACTTTTTTTTTTCGTGGAGTTTCCCGTTTTAGAGATATTCCTTGTTATTGGTTTGAGTTTTTAAATACTTTTCTTATACGGGAACTTTACAACGCTTGGCCACGCAAAGAAAGTTATTTTCATACCATAGCAACCACGTTTTAAAACATTTGACTGTAGGTTTAGCCTAGTGCATTCCTTTATTTCCCTTCTTCTTATAAGGAACTAAGTAATAAAACGGTTTCTGCTAATGTTTTAGCATGAAATAAAAGAATAAGCTTATTAACAATAATTTGTTTCAGAGATTTTAGGGAGGCACTCTCAGAGACAAACCGGTAGCCGGGCTAATGCCCAAGGTCTGTTCCACTGTAACTTTTATTAAACCCGAGATGGTTAGAAAACAACCCTTTATAGTTTAGTGATGTAAATTGTACCACTTATTCTTATAAAATATTATTTTTGCTTTCTCTAGGACGTATGTACAGCGTACATAGTAGATAGAGAAGGAATTTATTTCTCTCAAAATCGATAGAGATTTCGCTAGAAACACATGTTTTGTGTGTGTGTGTGGATAGGATAACTCAAAAACGAAAAGTCCGTTAAGTAGTAAATTTGGTATTTAAGATGTAAGAAAGTCTCCTCTCCCCAAACTATCCTTTACATGTAGAAGTGTTCGATAATTTTGATTTTCTCAAATGACTCTACCGATTTTCATTAAAATACCGTATATTTAAGATATTTACATGACAAATAAAGCTTATGTGGGATTTTCTGGGAACAGCTCATGAAGTCTTCTTAATTGTAAATGACTTTTGCATAAACTGGTAATGTTGGCCGGGTAACATCAGGCAACCAAACTTTGCAGCTGAAAAGCGCAATGATCTGTGCAATGGAGCATATATAGTTGGTATTGCGAAAAGGAGGGAAGGCAACGCACCCATTGGGTATTGTGGAAAGGATGAAGTAAGCAATTAACAGTGTTGGAAAGCGATGATGCTGTTGACATAATAACAGTAATCACGCTTGCATAGTGAGTGTTCCAGTGTTTTCTCCTGACACTCTACGAAGACTCCTCCAGCTTATATATCCTAATTTTCTCCAAAACCGAACCTGCATCCTTCTTCCCTCACATGCTTCTCCGGAATCTCATTGTTTCCTTTCGTCGTACTGTGTCCCCCCTCTTTCTTTATTTTATTCCAAACCTGTTAAGGTTACTATGACATAACCAAAGAGCAAGTAGATATGGTTAGGTTGAGTTATTCTTAAAAGTAATATAATAATATTAATAATAAAAACAACAATAATAATACTTTTACTTTCTCTACACGTACTATACATAGTGTATAGAGAAGGTATTGCACTCCACCTAAAAATTCGTTACCGAGATTTCACCGGAAATATATATTTTAGGGTCCCCTGTATATAAAAAAAAAAGCATTTTCAGAAAAAGGTCGGGGTGTGTGTGTCCGTGTCCGTGTCTATGAACACGATAACTCAAAAACGAAAAGTCGCTAAAATATTAAACTTGGTATTAAAGTTTAGTATCTTCCAGGAATGGGACATGAATATTTTGAGAAAAATATATCCACCCTAAACTACCTTTATATGGAACTTTTTTCGAAAATTTTGATTTTTCAAAAATGGCTGTAACGATTTTGATTAAAATGTCGTATATTAAAGGTATTTACATGACAAATAAAACGTATATCTTGAATTTTCTGTGAATAGCCTCTGAAGACTACTTTAATCTGGAATTTTACATAACGTCTAAACCGTAAGAGATGAACAAAAGCTTACCGCACAAAAAATGTAGAGCACGTTAAAATATACAATTTATGTCATATACATTTTTTCGTGTAATTTATCGTTTTTGAGATATTCCTTGTTTTTTGTTTCAGCTTTAAAAAACATTCTTTTCTCATGCAGGAATTTGTCAACTCCTGTCCATACAAACAAAGGAACTTCAATTATAGATCCTGGAACAGGAGCTTCAACATGAGCTTTAGGTAATCATAAATGCACTAAATATATAGGTATTTTAACTAAAAAAGCCAAAATTATTCTAATATATAAAAATAAATTCATAAAATTATTTATATTCACATAGCAACCAGCTCTTGATTGTCTATTTAACCTATGGTACTCCCTTATTTCGCTTCTACTTACAAGGAAGCAAGTAATAAGACTATTTCTGCTTTTTTTTTAGCATGAAGTAAATAGAAGCATAAGCTTTTTAAAAATAATATGTTGCAGAGATGCAGAGAAAGTCATGTGAATGTAAGACATCAGATTATTTTATTTACTAGCAATGCTGCCGTGTTTTCGTTAAAAAGAAACAAAGCGATTGGTAAGTTTTATTTCATAACTTTGTGTATTAAATTTCTCCATTTAACCCAAAATATTACTTGATCAAATGTATTAAGAACACTGCAATTCCAGTGTGACGGGTCGAGGGTTTCTTCATGTTCTGATGAAATCACCTTTAGCTAGCTCATGTACCACATAACCTCAAATAAGCAACATTTGCAATAGGTAGGTTAATCTAAAACGTATACTATTCGAGTCCCGTCGAATCTCCGCCATTTTCAGATTCCAAGAAGGGTTATTGGTTAATGCACATAGATTATATCTTGCTCGTGTTAAAGAATTACGACAGCAAAAATACACTTTGTATGTGAAACAAGAATTTCTTTATTTAAACCATGCGATCAAGGGAATGATAGTTAATACATAAAAGTATATTTGATTTTCAATATTATCTTACGATATCCATAACCGGGTGCATTATCTTAGGGTGGAATGGAGAAGAAAAATCAATTAATAACCGTGCTACTACTACCATCTAGCGGCTATTAACCGGTTGCGTTCCCTTGGCACTGCCTGCTCATTTTACAGCGCTTTTTCAATTTCAAAAGTTGGTATGTATTTGCGACGTTGCGCAGTAAACAGACCCTTAGTCGGCAATATTACCCAAAAACTTACTATGCAAAAAAGGTATTCATCGTCAATACACACAACTTATGTGCTAAACATTTTTGTTGTGTAGCTAACCATTTCTGAGATATTCCTTGTTATTGATTTACATTTCAAAATACTTATACTGTTCTCAATCAGGTAGTCGTCCGTGTTTCTTTTGTTTAACTCCTGGCCAAAAGCGAATTTCAATGACAATCACATAGCGATAGCTTTTAAAACATTTGACTATCGCTTTAGTGTAGTGTATTACCGCAACTCCCTTCTACTTATAAGGAAGTAAGCAATAAAAAAACAATCTGCTAATATTTATCTCGATTAGCATGAAATAGAAAAAAGAATAATCTTTTATAAGAAGTTTGTTTGCAGAGAAGTAAGACAAAGTCATATGAATGCAACACATCAGATTTTTTATGTAAATTGAACCACTTATTCTTATAGCATCTTGTTTTTCTATTTACTAAATGACAAACACGTTTGTGGAACTAATTACACACACATTTCGATGAAGGCACAAGGGGGGTAAGAAACGCACCTCGATAGTCAGATATTTAAACCACAGGGCGGTTTTGCTAGAGCACGTTTTGCGTCCAGCCGCCATCTTGTGGGACTACACGCTACCATATGCACCATACGCAACTTCTGTCATATTATTTATTTTTCCAAGGTTTTGAAGTAAAAAAAAAAACAAAGGACCATGGAAGGAGAGAGGTCTCTAATTGAAGGAATATTTCACCAATCACATTTTTCGTCAAAAGTTATTAATAAATTGGTATTACTGTAGTAAACATCGCGGCAAGGTCATAACTTAATGTTGTTTTAAGTTTTTGGTCTAAAATTGAAGAAGGCCAAAATATTAAGGTCGGCTATAAGTCCCGGACCTCTCAATTAAAACAGCATTTCAAAACAATTTTTTTTTTGCTTTATTTCTCAACATAATCTCCAGAAAGGCTAATGCGTTTGTCATATCGGTGTTCTAATTTAATTAAACCATCTCTGTAGTGCGATTTATCAGGTCCTCAAAATAGCTGTTTACCGCATCAATGACCTCGTTACTGTGAAACCTTTGCCCACCAAGAAATTTTTTGAGCTTTGGGAACAGGTGGTTAGTCACTGGGTGCTAGATCTGGCCAATAAGGGGTGACGTTCAAGCAATTCGAACTTTAATTCGCACATTTTTCTCATTGCAATGACTGAACGAGCATTGTCGAGGTGAAATAAGTTTTTTCTTTTGCCAAATGAGGTCGTTTTCTTTTCACCTCATCACTCAAACGTTGCAGTAAGTTTGCGCAGTAGTCACCAGTGGTACTTTTACCCTTTTCCAAGTAATCAATAAAAATAATTCCCTGTGCATCCCAGAAAACACTCGCCATAACCTTGTTAGCTGACAGAATTGATTTTGCCTTTGGTTCACGTGGCGCAATCCACTGTGATTTACTTTCTGGAGTGTAGTGATGTATCCACGTTTCATCCATGGAAATAAGTCGTCTCAATAATTCACTGGGATTTTTACGGTAGAGTTCCACATTCTTAACATAAACAACTTCTTTGCAACTTTTGATCAGGTGTCAACAAACGCGGCACCCATCTTGCACAGACCTTGTGAAAACCCAAAACATTACTTACAATATTACCTGCATGTTCTTTTGATATGTTTATAGCCTCTCAAACATCTTTAATCTGCAGTCTTCCAGCACTAAACGATGGCTTTTTTAAATGATCTCTGGAGTTGTCACTTCTATAGGGCGTCCAGAGCGAGGCTTATCACTAGTGCTCGTACGTCCCATTTTAAACTTTGCAACCCACCTTTTAATCATTGAATATGAAGGAGCAGAGTCTTTCCATGTACTGTCCATTTCATCCTTGATTTCTTTAGCCGTTAAACCTTTCAAATGGAAGTATTAATCACTGCTCGTTTTTTCCAAATCCACTTTTGTCAAAACTCTAAAGTATCTTGTTTAAAATGCTGTCATTCGAAAACTAAACAAGCCATTGTGACCTGTAACTATGGATACAAACTAGTCTAGAGTTAAAGTATACGATGCTACCGTCTAACTGGCCTAGAGGCGCCATATCTGTGTGAGGTCGGCCCGGGACTTAATCAACCGACCCTCGTATCAGCTTTTGACCAAACCTTATTGTTTGTCTCTCATAGCCATTAATTCCATTATATGAACTTATAAAGTTAGTCTACTCTAATTTCTCTATTGAGTGCTCTAAATACACGAGCCTGAATATATGTGTGAGGCAGTCATATATAGGTTGCATGTACATTCACACACACACACACACACACACACACACACACACACACACACACCACATGCTTGTAAAATGCTTGTAATCATTTTAAGTGCACACTAAGAAAGGCTGACAAGTATCAGAATATCCCAAAGATAATTATTTCTCGCGATAGCTGCTAAATGGGTGAATTAGCAAGAGGTGCCTTATAAACCAGAGTAGGCTGCCAATTTTGTCTGCTTCTAAACGGTATTTCCGAGTTGGAAATCTAAAATCTAACACACAGCACAGAATCGTTCTGTTGCTAATGTACATATAACATATTTCACTAAGTATACCACCGAAAAATCACTTAAATAACCTATGTATTGAAACACATTTCCTTTTCCTTGCTTATGCTTCTGCTATTCGAGAAACTACAACCAACATCACGTACGTATTGAGCATTATGCTGATTTAAAACTTGCACTCTAAATTTACTGCTTAATTGAACATTTAACAACATAAAATCACTTAAATGAGTACCCTAACCTATGTATTTAAACACATTTCCCTTTTCTTGTTTTTGCTTCTGGTATTCCAGAAACTACAACCAAACACTACACACTTACTGACTATTATACTGGTTTAAAACGTGCAGTTTAAACCTACTGCTTAATTTAACATTTAAAACCACAAAATCTTATTTTTGGGCGCATCTTTGATCCACACAAGGCATACTCATCAAGGCATGTAGTATCTAAATATGACGGATTGACAAAAACGTGCTTCACCAACCACAATACCATCTATTCTCTCTCTATCTGAGGTTTAAACTCGTGTCGCTATATGCTGGCTTTGAAGTTCCTGAGTAGAACTTTTACTACAATGCAAGGTAAATTAAAATTATATCTCTACTAATTCAGGGTTTCTAAAAGTGTAGAATGCCCTGAGGGATGCAGGTCAAACGGTAGATATCTTCTGTCAACGAAGTCTTCTGGCCAATGGTTTTTACAGAAATAATACAAGGGCGTTTCTGAGTTTTGTTAAGAACATAGACTTTAAACAGATTTACTCTAAAGGAGATAAATAACTGTGCACAGAAGCTTTAACTTTTAGATTTGTGCATATGTAAATACGAGGCAATCCAGAAAGTGACAGGCGATTTGGTAAAACTAAACAACAACAACAGTTATCAACACAAAACTTTATTTACAAAGTTACAGTACCTTACTCTATTTCTCAACGTAATCTCCAATCGCTCAAGACATTTACTGTCACGTGGTACCAGTTTTTCAATGCCGGTTTTATACTTTTCTACCACCAAACGACTTTTTCGGTTTTTGTTTTTTTTTACTTTCTCTAGCCCCATATGTACAATGTACATAGGGATAGAGAAGTATTGCATTCCACCCAAAAATTCGATACCGAGATTTCACCGGAAATACATGTTTTAGGACCTGTATCCAAAAAAAGCATTTTGAGAAAAAGTCCGTGTGTGTGTGTGTGTGTGTGTGTGTGTGTGTGTGTCCGCGTATCTGTGAACACGATAACTCAAAAACGAAAAGTAGCTAAGATACCAAAATTGGTATTTAAGTTTAGTATCTTCTAGGGATGCGATACGAAGATTTTGAGAAAAATCCCCCCACCCCAAACTACCCTTTACATGGAACTTTTTTCGAAAATTTTGATTTTCTTAAAAATGGCTCTAACGATTTCGATTAAAATATCGTATATTAAATATATTTAGCTGACAAATAATATGTTTATCTTGAATTTTCTGGGAATAGCTTCTAAAGACCTGTTTATTCTGAATGAATTTTGCTTAATTTGGCATAACTAGTAAACCGTAAGAGATAGACAAAAACTTGCTATATAAAAAATGTAGGTCTTGTTAAAATACACAGTGGAGCTTACAGTTTTCGAGGTATTCATTGTTATTAGTTTCAGTTGTGAAGTACTTATACTTTTCTCAGACGGAAGTGTGCGGTTTTCTTTTGTTCTACTCCTGGCCAAGAAAAGAAGCGATTTGTAATGACAATCGCATAACGACAGCTTTTAAAACATTTGACTATGCTTTAGCCTAGTGTATTCCCTTATTTTTTCCTACTTATAAGTAACTAAGTATTAAGATCATTGTGCTAATGAGTACCACGATTAGCAAGGTGCAGAGAGAAGAAGAATCTTATGTATGAAGTTTGTAGAGCAGCTAGAGAAAGTCATGTGAGTGTAACACATCAGATTTTTTTTAACGCACAAAATGTTCAGTCAATCGAATGTTAAAGGCAGATAGCGCAAGTGTATGGTGATGTTGCAATGACCGAGTCTTCAGTTAGGAAATGGCGCACAATTTAGATAATCACGCACGCTAAAGACCGGAGTGGAAGTTTTTCAATCGTAATGGAGGAGTTGAAAGTATGTGTTGATAAAAGAATTCAGGAAAACTGGTGTTCCACTTTGGACACCATACACGGAGTGAAAACATATCCCAAACTCAAAGTGACAGTATTGCCGTCGCAAAACTTCTGGAATCGTGACCCTGACCGCCAACCCAGCTTCTGAGCCTAGCTTTGTGTTATTATACTTTGATTACTTAAAGTCGCAGCGACCAAACTTTGTACACTCTGCATCGAAAGTTTTCCGCATATGTTTGTATTCAAAGTGGGCAGTAAATAGTGTTCATTTTATTTATTTTATGTTTTTAACCATGGCTCCTACGTTTTCAAAGTTAAGTGGCAAGGTATTACAAGACAGAGCAGAGAAATAATTGCAAATGTCCTTCACTTCATGAAACAAGAGGCAGAGATGAAGGAAGAAAATATATGCTCCCCGAGTTCTCCAAAAGCCTGTAGAAAGCTGTTGCGTTTCCAGGGTTCTCAAAGATAAGAAAGAAAGAAAAAAAAATCGCGAATGAAGGAGTGCCATTTGACACACCAGGAAAAAAACCTAAGGTTCTTAAACGTGTTACAGAAATACACGATTTCGATAAATGCGTCATTCAATTTCTATGTCTAAGAAAAAATGTACCAGCAATAGGCAGTGCTCATCAAATTGAATGATAGCATAAACTTTCAGGGTGGTGCTGCAAACCTCAAGACATAAAAGATTTGGGGTTCAAATGGAAGAAAACTAAATCAAATAGGAGAGTCCTAATAGAAAAACATGATATACGATCACAGCGGGAAAGTTACCTTACTCTGCTACGGAAGTACAAATCAGAGGGTCGAACAATACTGACTGAAGATGAGTCGTACATACACAGTAGTTATAGCACACCTAAAAGTTGGACTGACGATAGTAAATTGGGCACCTGTTGCCAAAGGGTAACGACTTGTTGTTGCTGGTGGAAACTTCGGCTTCGTTCCATATGCCCTTCTCATTTATAATTCGCAAAAAAAAAAAAAAAAAAAAAAAAAAAAAAAAGGGGGGGGGATTTTCATCAAAAAATGAATACAGAAAATATGAAGTGCATCAACACCATGTATTGTCATCTGCCTGCTAGATCCGTTCCGAGTATCGACAATGCTTCCATCATAACACTAAAATTATAAACCATCAACCCTGAATACCTTCAAAGAAGAAATGAGAGCTTGACTACCTAGGAGTAATATAGAATTTGATGAAGTCATGAGTAAAACGAAGCTATGTGACTTAATTGTAGCCAACCAACCACTTTAAAAGTCCTACATATTAACCAGATACTAGAACAACATGGCCAAAATGTACTTAGACTACTACCAGCGTATCACTCAGATCTAAACCCAATCGAATTAATCTGAGCTGATGTCAAAAAAAGTGGATGGCTTGTAAAAATTGGTAGGCTAGAATTGGAAAATTATATCGACATGTTGAGAACATTGAAAAAGCATTATTTCGAAAAAGATGGAATTGTAGAAAATCAAATAGAAAGAATTCTCATCCAGGATAATGGTGCAGAAAGTAGCGATAGCGTTGATGATGACAATGACGTGAGCGAAGACGAAGGACTGTCAGGTGTGGAAGAATTGGAGGCAGACGATTGACATTGTTTATATAGTAGGCCATCTGTATAGATGTTTTGTAGATATGAATATAACACATGTTGATCAGTGCAGCGCCGTATAGTGCAGGTGACAGATATCTGACATTGACTCTTCCAGCATCGACTGCTGAACTGCGTATCTGAAAGTACAACTCGCTTTCAAGCTCTCATTAACATTTTCACATGTCAAGATCTGTTGCGCCAGTTATATATCATTTGGCTCAATTTTTTGCGGTAGAAGAGTATATAACATCTGCACTGAAAATTGGTACCGCGTGACAACCTTGATAGCAATGCCGATTACGTTAAGAAATAGAGTAAAGTACTGTAAGTTTGTAAATAAAGTTTTGTATTGATAACCTTCCTTATCATTTAGTTATGCGAAATCGACTGTTACTTTCTGTAATGCCCTCGTATTATAAATAAATATAGGTTAACATATGTAGAGTAAACACAAAATCAGCAGTGCACCGCAAGATACGAACAAATGTAAACAAAATGTGTTAATAGGTATGTAAAATCATGTTATATTACTTATATATATATATATATATATATATATATATATATATATATATATATATATATACAGGGACATGGTGATAATTGATCATTAACATAAACTTAAAAATCTCATGTGATCCATTCACATGCCTTTCTCTACATCTCTGCAGCAATTATTGTTAACAAGCCTATGCTTCTATTTACTTCATGCTAACAGAAAAAAATTAGCAGAATAGTCTTATTACTTGCTTCCTTGTAAGTAGAAGCGAAATAAGGGAGTACCATAGGTTAAAGTGAAGTCAAAAGCTGGTTGCTATGTGACTGAAGTTCTTTTGTTTGTATGGACAAGAGTTGACTAATTCCTATGTGAAAAAAGTATACGTTTTTTAAAACTGAAACCAAAAACAAGGAATATCTCAAAAACGATTAACTCCACGAAAAAATGTATGTAACATAAATTGTGTGTTTTAACGTGCTCTACAATTTTGCGTGGTAGGTTTTGTCCATCTCTTATGGTTTAGCAGTTATGGAAAATTCCGTAAAATTCATCCAGAATAAAGTAGTCTTCAGAGACTATTCCCAGAAAATTCAAGATATATATTTTATTTGTTAGGTAAATATCTTTAATATACGACATTTTAATCAAAATCGTTAGAGCCATTTTTGAGAAAATCAAAATGTTAGAAACAAAGTTCCATGTAAAGGGTAGTTTCGGGTGGAGGGATTTTCCTCAAAATCTTCGTGTCGCATCCCTGGAACATACTGAACTTGGTATTTAAGTTTGGTACTTTACCCACTTTTCGTTTTTGAGTTATCGTGTTCACACACACACACACACACACACACACACACACACACACACACACGGACCTTTTACTGAAAATGAGTTTTCTTTGATACAGGGGACCCCAAAACATATATTTCCGGTGAGATCTCGATATCGAATTTTTGGGTGGAGTGCAATACCTTCTCTATACACTATATAGTACGTGTAGAGAAAGTAATAACAGTGGCAACACTTTAAAAATTCCAAAATATTTTTAAAAAAAAATCCTATGTGTTCCATTCACATGCCTTTCTCTACATCTCTGTAACAAATTATTCTTATGAAACGTATTCTTCTATGTCATTCTAATCAAGATGAACATTAACAGAAACTGTCTTATTACTTAGAACCTTATAAGTAGAAGGGAAATAAGCGAATTCACCGACTGTTATATGTTATAAAATGAGGTTGCTACGGGATTGTTTGTGTGGGCAGGAGTTAAGTAAAGTAATAAGAATTTAAAACTGAAACCAATAAGTGTGTGTGTGTAGCATAGCTCAAAAACGAAAAGTCCGTTAAATACCAAAATTAATACTTAAGTTCAATATCTTCTAAGATGCCACACGAAAAGTTTTAAAACAATCCCCCCACCTCAAACTACCCTTTACATGGAAAAAAAAAACTCAAACATTTTGATATTCTCAAAAATGGCTGTAACGATTGTGATTAAAACGTCTTTAAAATATATAATCTTGAATTTTCTGAGAATATCCTCTAAAGACCTTGAATTTTGCATAACTGGTAAACCGTATGAGATAGACATAAACTTACTGCACTAGAAATATAGATCTCGATAAAACTCACAATTTGTCATTTAATTTTATTTATTTATATATTTATTTTACTTTATTTTGAGGCATTAGCCGTTTTAGAGATATTTCTTGTTATTAATTTCAGTTTTAAAATACCTAAACTTTTCTCATACGGGAATTTGTCAACGCTTGGCCACGCAAAGAAACGCATTTCAGTCACATAGCAACCACATTTTAAAACATCTGACTGTCGGTTTAGTCTAGTGTATTCCCTTATTTCTCTTCTACTTACAAAATGTAAATGGCGTGTTATTTATGGGCGCTTTTTAAGTACCATGGTTCTCAGCGTCCCATTCTATACTGGGACCGTTTAATTTTGCTCTCTTTCAGGTTGTGCCGTAAATGTTCGATACGGGGCCAACGGCTTTACTTCCCTTCCGAAGGAAGCCATGCTAAGGATTTTTACACTCGAAAAAAATCTTTCGTCCTCCGGTTTGAACCCGCGACTTTCGATATATGAAGTTAGTATGGTAACCATTACACCACGGAAGGAACTAAGCAACAAGACCGTTTCTGCAAATGTTTATCTCGACTAGCATGAAGTAAATAGAAGAGAATAAACTTATTAAAAATAATTTGTTACAGAGATGTAGGAAAGTCATACGATTGGAACACACCAGATTTTTAAAGATAAAGGGAATTATTAATTTGGATTTAATAAATATCTGTTTATTCTTCCAGATCATACCTAGAAAGTCAAGTGAGATACGACTAAGGAATAGAGGGATTTCTCTGTAAATTGCAAAATATCGTGATATATATTGTGGTCGATGGACTAATTTAAGCTAACTGTTAATGCTGGGGACGGCAGAAACGACAAACCTAACATGTACATGTTTATCAACTGTAGAGTACAAACTAATTTGATGAATGATTACTCTCTGAAACAGAAATATCTGTGTGGGGAGGGGGTTAAGTTACAGTTTGTATTACTTTATTAAATCACTAATCATTGTTCCTGTTTGCTAATCTGATAACTGCGCCATGACATGTGACAAAACGTGCTGCACGGTTAGTGTGATGGAGAGATGGGGTCAGCACAAAATACACGACCTCCTACAATTTGACCGCATTTGGATAAAGTGTGGTATTTGATACCGTAATAACTACAGGAATATTGTCTCGATTTCGTATTTTCCTTAAACGCACTATGTACATAGTGTATAGAGAAGGTATTGCACTCCACCCAAAAATTCGGTACCAAGATTTTACCGGAAATATATGTTTTAGGGTCCTCTCTATCCGAAAAGAAAAACAGTTTCAGAAAAAGGTCCGTGTGTCTGTGAACACGATAACTCAAAAACCAGAAGTCGGTAAAATACCAAACTTGGTATTTAAATTTAGTATCTTCCAGGGATGCGACACGAAGATTTTCAGAAAAATCCCTCCACACCAAACTACCCTTTACATCAAAAATTTTTTCGAAAATTTTGATTTTCTCAAAAATGGTGCAAAAATGTAGGTCTTGAATTTTCTGGGGATATCCTCTGAAGACTACTTTATTCTGGATTAATTTTATGGAATTTTGCTTAATTACTAAACCGTAAGAGAGGGACAAAAATTTACCACTCAAAAATGTAGCGCATGTTAAAACATAATTTATGTTATATACATTTTTTTCGTGGAGTTGATCGTTTTTTTTAGATATTCCTTGTTTTTGATTTCAGCTTTAAAAACACACACTTTTCTCAAAGAGGAATTTGTCAACTCCTGTCCATACAAACAAAGGAACTTCAGTCACATAGCAACCAGCTTTTGACTATCACTGTCACCTATGGTACTCCCTTATTTCGTTTCTACTACAAGGAAGCAAGTAAAAAGATTATTTTCGCTATTTTTTTTTTTTCTCTATTAGCATTAAGTAAACAGAAGAATAGGTTTTTTTAGCAATAATCTATTGCAGAGATGTAGAGAAAGTCATGTGAATGGAGCACATCAGATTTTATTAAAATCGGGTAATTGTTTCAAAACGTTGTCCATCTCAAATCCACATGTGGTTCCCTGGAATTAAAGCTGGACCGCCTTGATGAGAGGCGGGTGGTCTACGCCCGACAACCCTTTTCATAGATGTGAAAATATATCTTCCGTTAAATACATGAATGAATGAATGTATTTATCCTACAGATATAGACACCGTTGCTATGTAGAAACGGCATAAGAAAACTTGGACTTTAATCAAAGTGATAGTTATTAGCGCAACGGGTGGGATAAAGTAAACAAAATTCACTCGTTGCTCCGGTAACGAGTAGGATAAAGTAAATAAATAAATGATTGATAACTACAACTTTTCTATAACCTTTTGACAGCAATATTTTATTCTTTAACTTCATTACTTACTTTAAGAAAAGCCAACACCTTGGAAAATCTTGATATATCTAGGTCTTCCAACACTTTTAATTTTGATTTCAACAGAGAATGTTTACTCCACAGAGAAGACACTTTCAACTTTTTGAAAGAAAATTAAAATAAGCAAGAATCACTTCTTCATTATTGCCCTGAACATTTCTTCGTATCTGCCAATCCTTAAATTGCTGAAACCCTTTTTCGTATAATTTCGTGAAGTCGTCGGTAATAAAACCTCAACTTGTTCTGTTTCATTTAATATAT
Source organism: Hymenopus coronatus (assembly GCA_030762935.1). Classification (NCBI taxonomy): domain Eukaryota; kingdom Metazoa; phylum Arthropoda; class Insecta; order Mantodea; family Hymenopodidae; genus Hymenopus; species Hymenopus coronatus. The sequence goes on along the minus strand of CM060881.1, from coordinate 167,701,171 downwards.
CATTTGGAACCGATATATTAACGTTCTCAACGTCCATCGTAAACTTAATCAATTTGAAAGTAGCAACAATAAAAACAAAACTAGTATTCATACATAGCCTACCATATTTTATAACTATAAGAACGCCGCAATTCAATGCCTTATTCCTCATTTAATTTATTACTATCTGTTGTAAAATCATTAACTGAATATTTGTCATATATTAATTTATCGTATCTGTAGGATAAAATAATGTATTATACAAGTGGACAAACCTCTATTATCCACTCGTAGAACTTAAAACGCTTCCCTGCGGGTCGAGTTTTAAATTGTTCTACTCGTGGATAAACTCTCGGTTTACGCACTTGTATAATAAATAACTGTTATTGACATAACAGTATCATACATTGAGCTTCATCAATCGCACGGGTCCACAGACCGTACGTGCTTTTGCAATACACAAAATAGTAAGCAACATTAAAACAACAACAAAGAATTAAACGCGAAAAAATAAAAAGGCAAAGATATTCAAATACAGCAACTAAATTTACAACACAGTACAGCTTATCCAGATGCACTAATGTACTCTATTATAATAGACAAATAAATTTAATAGAAATATATAAATACAATACCGACACCACAACGCAACAATGACATAGTGTGACAAAATATGTATGTAAATCTTTGTAATCACATTTGTTTAGCTATTCTTATTGTACCCCCCTCTTCTCTATTGTCAGCCTTTTCAGCTGTCTTGCTTTAAGTATAAATGTACCTAGCCTATCCACGTCTTCCGTGCCTGCCGGTAGCGCCCAACATGCTTCTATTGCCTGTCCAGCCTTGGTTCACTGGTAATATAAACAACAGCAACAGATTACAACTGTGCTGATTAGTTGCTGAACATTTTACCGCTTTTCTTTATAAAAATAGTTCCTCTTAATTTGCTGAAAGGAGTACATAAATATCATAAGATTATGCAATGTTGTCGAAATAACATAGTAAGAGTTATTAATAAAAGGAAATTGGTTGAATTTTAATCATTATTCCCTTACGCAACACTGCACATGTATTGTGACGTTCATACATTGCAACGGACAATTTTCAGTTACCGCGTGGAGGCTTACGTATGTAAGCAATGGCGGAGGCGTGTGATATCATTGTAGTGAAACATAACCTCTAAAAAATGACGAGAAAGGTATTATTTCTAATATATAATACGTTTTGTGAAAAGTACCTTACTTTTGCATTGAACAATATTCTCAGCGTAATGGTAGAATTTACTGGTGTTTCCCAAAACAGCATACAGCGTGCAAAAATAATAAATCATCCGAGATGCGACATTTTGTGCAAGCTACTTTTCAACAAGTGACAGCCGAAAATGCAGTAAATGTATATCGCACATTGTTCGGGAAGAACAAACTGTGATTTGTAGGAAATGGTGGATATTGTCGTTGATCGACTAATTATCAATCCCGGTGGAGTGTAAATACTGCAGATGACTTGTATCTTGAAGTAGTGGAATCACTTCCATCTTAGCTCGTCTGGGTAAGTCACTACATTATGAAGGGTATCAAACGAATGTGCATTTGTGCATTTGTGAGTGCTAAAATACGCGCAGTGATGCGCATAGGTATGCAATACATCAGCAAATTTTCAAAACATGCCTGCAATTTCACTGGAGAATTTTACATTTGGTACTGAATAACGACTCGCCTACATATTTTATTGTTTTATTTATTATAATTTCATAGAAATAATCATTATCTGTGAACAGTATAAATAGTAAGCCATTTTCTTCCTGCCATACGCAGGTACACGATTTTACAATTGTACAGCAGCTGAAACAGCTTAGCACCACCTAGAGTGTACACGTGCGTTCGCGGAAGAATACATTCTGATTTGTTTACGTCGCCGGTGAAGTTAGGATGGACAGATAATAGCTGTACATTCGCGGTGGTAAAAGATCGTGGTAAATATTTTTCCCTCCACTCCTACATCTTGCCAAGATATGGGTCCACGACTCTTCCTCCTCGCAAATGGGGCAAATTCTCATACCATTCTAAATACATACAGTACAGTGAGAATATATTTCTCAGTTCAGAATCACCATTTGCTATTTACCTTCTTTTTCATCACATTATCCTATCGACTCCAGAAATATACTATTTTTCACACTGGATACCTCTTACATGAAACTTGTATGTATTAAAGTATGATGCATTAAACAACCTCTTAATAACTTCCATTCACATGACTTTCTGTACATCGGTGTAACAAATTATTGTTAAAAAGCATTTTCTTCTGTCTACTTCATGATAATCGAGATAAACAAGAGCAGAAATTGTCTCAATTACTTGCTTCCTTGTAAATAAGGAAATACACTAGGTTAAAACGAATGTCAAATCTTTTAAAAGTTAATTGCCATGTGGAAGAAATCCATTTCTATGCAGGGCCAGGTGTTTACAACTTTCCGTGTGAGAAAAGTGTATTGTACATTTGAAACAAATAACAAGGAATTTCTCAGAAATGGCCAATTAAACGAAAAAAACATATATGACATAAATTGAGTGTTTTAACGAGATCTACATCTTATGTTGTATAAGTTTTTGTCTATCTCTTACAGTTTGCCAGTTATGCAAAATTCATCCAGAATAAAGTAGTGTTTAGAGGCTATTCCCAGAAAGTTTCAGATATATTTTTTATTTGTCAGGTAAATATATTTAATATACGATATTAATTCGTTAGACTCATTTTTGAGAAAATCAAAATGTTCGACATTTTTTCCATGTAAAGGGTGGGGGGATTTCTGGAAATCTTCGTGTCGCATCCTTGGAAGATATTAACGTTAAATACCAAGTTTGGTACTTAATGAGCTTTTCATTTTTCAGCTATTCTGCATACGCGCGCGCACACACACACTGGCAGACACACACACAGACATTTTTCTAAAAGTGTTTTTTTTTTTCTCATGGGGTCTCAAAACTTATTTTCGGTGAAATCTCGGTATCAAATTTTTGTGTGCAATACCTTCTCTATACACTATGTACATAGTACGTGTAGAGAAAGTAAAAATTTACTTTATGAAAATTAGGACAATGTGTGGCAAAATTATAAAATAATGTTGGGATATAATTACTTAGTTGGTTCAATAATGATTCGCTCTCGCTCTATAACTCCTGCAAAGCAGTTTGAAATGTGTGTCGCTGTATTCGTGAAATTAGATATAGTACTGTCTACTTCCACCAGATGATGTACCATAGGTAGCTCACTGGAGCAGCAATTGTTCCGGCTTGCAGATGGACATCGATGAAGCAATATGAAGGCAAAGATGGAGGAAAGGAGTGACTGCTCCATAAAAGGCTAGTAGTCACATGTGAGGGGTCAACAAGTTGCAGATCCATATTTCAGTGGGCATGAGCAGAGCTAGGAAGTTCGTACCAATAGCCTTATGCAGAGTAAGAGACCAGACTTGACAATACCATGCGGGAGCAAAGGTCAAAGTAGAGTCTACCCATTACTGCAAAAGACAGAACCACGTCGGTAGGAAGGAAGGCGTTCGACTAGCATCTTGTTCTGTTCAAATGTGGGCAAAATTAATTTATTTTTATCCATATTAAGTTTTCTAGCTGTGTGTTTATTCGTGTACTTATTTAGAAACCGATGGCAGTTCTGTGTACAAACTGTCAAAAGCGGATCTACGAATTCACGAGCATCTGACTAAATGAAAAGTGTAATTGAAAAGCATGCAGGGTTCAGTTTTATGTATCGGATACAATCTACACTTTTAGATCCCAACCATTTCTATTTGCTTGGTGATTACGATACGGTACTGATAAAATATTTCAAATATGCCCCGATAATATCATGAGAAATGGAACTAACTTCTTCGCATTACAAATCTTGTTTGTCGGAACGTAGAATGAGGTTTTCATTTGAAAGGCTTCAGAAATACATTTAGTTTTCAGTAATACGGCTGCAGATGAGTAAAGATTTAGTTTAATTCCTGCTTTCATTTTTATCTAGTAAGGGTCTGAAGATATTTAAGAATTTAATTTTTACTTTCTCTATACGCACTATGTACATAGTGTATAGAGAAGGTATTGCACTCCACTCAAAAATTCGATACCGAGTTTTCACCGGAAATATATGTTTTAGGGTCCCCAATATCCAAAAAAAGCATTTTCACAAAAAGGTCCGTGTGTGTGTGTGTGTGTGTGTGTCCGTGTGTCTGTGAACACGATAACTCAAAAACGAAAAGTCGGTAAAATACCAAACTTGGTATTTAAGTTTAGCATCTTCCAGGGATGCTACACGAAGATTTTGAGAAAAATTCCCCCACCCCCAACTACCATTTACATGGAACTTTTTTCGAAAATTTTGATTTTCTCAAAAATGGCACCAACAATTTTGATTAAAATTTCGTATATTAAACATATTTACCTGACAAATAAAATGTATATCTTGAATTTTCTAGGAATAGCCTCTGAAGAGTAGTTTATTCTGGGTGAATTTTACAGAGTTTTGAATAACTGCTAAACCGTAAGAGATGGATAAAAACTTACTAAACAAAAAATGTAGAGCACGTTAAAACACACAATTTATGTTATATAATTTTTTTCGTGGAGTTCGTCTTTTTCAGACTTTCCTATGAAAAACTTATATTTTTCTGATACAGGAACTTGTCAACTCCGATCCATATAAATAAAGGAAGTTCATTGACATAGCAACCAGCTTTTGACTATCACTTAAACCTATGGTAGTCCCTTATCTCGCTTCTACTTACAAGGAAGCAAGTAATAAGATTATTTCTGCTAATTTTTTCTGATTAGCATAAAGTAAATAGAAGTATAAGCTTTTTAAGAATAATTTGTTGCAGGGATATAGAGAAAGTCATGTGAATGGTACAGATCAGATTTTTTATTATTTGGATATTATTTTACATTCTATCAGTAGATGTTACAATCCGTGTTATAATTGTTTGGGTGTTTTCATAATACACATGTACATATGTAAAGCAGGAAATCAGTCAAGAGTCAACCTTATATATGTATCAATTTGTATGTTGTACATAATGATCCAAATAGGTGTGGTTTTACGAATGTCTATATACCATTTTTGTTTTCTTGAAACAATACTGTTTACTCTACAGGTTTGTTTGCCTCTCCATCGTACGTTCTTATCTATGACTTGTTTTGATGCGGCGACCAGACCAGAGCAATTGGCAGGCTGAGGGCAGCCCGAGGTGTGATAGACGTGTCCCTGTTCTCGGAGAGAACTTAACCACGTTCTGACGGGATTGTGGTGTTTACAGGATGGCGGGTGAGTGTTGGGGTTGTGGAGTGACGGGAGGAGGCAAGTGTTACCCCTCAAAGGTTGCCTATCATGGTGCAACGGCCCTTGTGCACCGCTGGTGTGAGTTTATCAAAATGTTTGTTTTGAGGTTTTAATTTTGAATCCAAGCAACTCTTGAAGGATTGTAAGGAGCTTAGCCGTAGCAGCTGTTGGAGGTGCTCCTTCGTTACCGGGGATGCCCGCAAGCCATGCGGGGAAGCGGTATCGCCTGAAGCGGCGGTTTGTGGGGTTATAATCCCCAAGAGATATAACGAGGGCGCTCCGATGAAATGGTAACCCATCGTTGAATTTTGTTGCCCGACGCCTAATCTCGTCCTCCAGGTATGGTAGACCAGAGGCTTCGTGCAGGAGTCTCGGAAAGCCACAAGGCACAGAATAGATAGCCCAAAGACATCTATTCTGTACCCGCTGAAGCAACAGCAGACTGGAGTCTGCCGCCATGCCCCAGATCTCACAGGCGTGACTGTCGGTCGCAACCTATATACGGGTAGAACTTCCTAGCTCTGAGTATGAGAATTCAAAGACGGCAGTGCTAAAGAGGATCGGGCTTCCAGCAACTGCATGCAAACCAAACAATACCTAGTTTGACAATGACCTGATAATTGAGCACAGGCGAATCAGGTTGATGAACTGATAACAGTTGTATCCGTACAATCATCCATGTAGCTTTGAAGGTGTGTGCACAATGGGTGCAACATAACCTCACCATTGCGCAGAAACAGAATCCTGAGGAGATATTCCAACACTTGGTGCAACATGCGGATCCAGAAGAATTCTTTGAGTCTCTGGTCACGTTTGACAACAAGACTCCAGAAAAGAAACGCCAATCTATGGAGTGGAAACATACTTGGAACCCTCGTCCCAGGGAGTCACGGCCGGGACCAGGGTTAGATGGATAGATAGATACTTTATTTACTGCTTAGGGCGTGGCCCGGTGGCAGCGCTTCAATGTAATAATACAATGGACAATACAATTGAGTTAAATAAACAATAATGTGAATAATACACTGTTAAAATGCCAATGACATCATAGTATACTAATATATACATAATTGTAACAACAGTAATAATAACGTAATATTTTTATTTACTATCCTGACTATAAATCACTCTTCTTTAGTCTCTTTTTAAAACTATTTACACTTTGAGGCAAAGTCTCCAGTAAATCTGTAGGTATTTGTTCCATTCATTTATTCTATTTGCGAAGGAAAATTTACCTATGTCTGTTTTCTGTTCCCTATTTCTTATTTTTTGCGAGTGATCATTCCTCCCACAGTATAATGGCTTGGATATGTCTCTCCATGCAGGTTCCCCCTTATAGGCTCTAAAAATTGCACATAGCCTTGCTCGTCTCCTACGTTTTTCTAGTGTTTCCCAGGAAGTAGCTGTGTTGGTATGATTTTCTAATCGTTTACTTCTGTCTACAAATTTAGCTGCTCTTTTTTGAACTCTCTCTAGTGCCAGTTTTTGCCCCACCCGATACGGATCCCAGCATGCAGCACTATATTCTAATATTGGTCGAACTAAAGAAGTGTATGCCAAATTTCGCGACTTTCCATTGCTGCCTTTTAAAATCCTCATTACGAAATGCAACGCTTTCCACGCCTTCCCAGTGATCGAGTTTACATGTTCCCCCCCACTCCAATCTTTGATTTAGTATTACCCCTAAATATCTGGTGCTATTTACTCTCAGTATTTTCTTATTGTCTAATTTATATGTTACGTTTTCTACTATTCTTGCCCTTGAAAATATAATTGTTTTACATTTGTTTGGATTTATCTCCATTTTATTATATTTTGCTCAGAGTTGAATTTTGTTTAAATCTTATTGTAGATCTATTGTGTCAGCTTTACCACTAATATTTCTATAGATTATACAATCGTCTGCAAATAGGCATCATTTATATATGCTAAGAAAAGCAACGGCCCGATCACGCTTCCCTGGGGCACACCAGAAGTTACATTTGTAGGAGACGACAATTTATTTCCCACCCGCACTCTTTGGGTTCGTTCGCTCAAGAATTCCCGAATCCAAGTTATCACTCTGTTGTCTATTTGCAGATTACAAACTTTTTCTATTAGTCACAAAGTTTTTCTATTAGTCCAGATTCGTTTCACAAAATATTGCCAGAATTATTTTAAAAACTGTAAAAATCATATTGAAATCGCCGAATTTCAAATTCAATTTTTTTGGGGAGGAGGGGGTTGAAAATTTCTTAAGATTTGGTTTAGAATTTTATTTGTGTTTTTTACATCATGCTTTTTACGGTCATACCATTGTGCTCTTAGGTGCAAACTTTAAAATAAAAAGCGAAAAGTTATATCATAAGAAACCCACTAAAGCCTTTGTTTATTTATTTCAAGTTCACAACTGCAAAGTCATATCTGTAGGATTTCTCTTTAGAAGAATCTGCTTATCGGCAACGGTGTTACCTCGTGTAGTGTTATAGGTTTCTGTTTCTCTTTGGATTTTATTCATTAGATTTCCCACACTCCCATCAATATTTCCATAGTTTGGGGGTGGGGTGGATATGGAATAATATCGCCTGGAGAAAATTTCCAACCCCCAGTCGGGAATCGAACCCGCGACACTCGGAAAACAACTGTTGTTAAAGGTTTATTACATTACCACTTATCTATTACTAATACTTTATTTACTCAAATTACTCTGTCTCTCTCTCTCTCTCCCTCTCCCTCTATATGCATATATATATACTCTTCAAAAACTAATATCGTGCATATAATATTAAGATATATTTGCATTCAACTGGTGCATTTGATTCAAACAGTTCTCTTGAACTCGGTGCGACTGCATTAATAGCGACGTAACAATGAAAAGGTAACAAGGAAAAAGAGTATAGCAGCTAATTTCTCTTCTTTGTATGCAGGTATTTTACACCTTTTTACTTTCTCCTTTTGACGGATTTTTGCAAAACTGCTAAATCGTAAGAGATGGACGGAAAATTACTGCACAGAAAATGCAGAGCACATTAAAACACATAATTTATGTTATATACATTTTTTTCGTGGAGATGGTTGTTTTTAAGATATTTGTGAACTTCTGTCCCTACAAACAAAGGAACTTGAGTTTCATATCAACCAGCCTTTGACTGTCAGTTTAGCCTATGCTACTCCCTTATTTCACTGTTACTTACAAGGAAGTAAGTAATAAGACTATTTTTAATACCTTTTTTTCTCGATTATCATTAAGTAAATAGAAGCATAAGCTTTTTATCAGTAATTTGTTGCAGAGATGTAGAGAAAGTCTTGTGAATGGAACACATCAGGTTTTTTATAGCAGTAGGGACTTAACGAACATACCATTACTCTACTCATTAATATATTACTTAATTTGTAAAAGTCTGATGTGTTACACTCACATGACTTTCTCTAGCCGTTCTACAAACTTCTTACATAAGATTCTTCTTCTTTCTGTACCTTGTTAATCGAGGTATTCAGCACAATGTTCTCATTACTTAGTTCCTTATAAGTACGAAAAAATAAGGGAATACACTAGGCTAAATCGATAAACAAATGTTTTAAAAGCTGTCGTTATGCGATTGTCATTACAAATACCTCTTTTCCTGGCCAGGAGTAGAACAAAAGAAAACGGACACTCCCGTCTCAGAAAAGTATAAGTACTTCACAACAGAAACTAATAACAATGAATGCCTCGAAAACGGTAAGGTCCACGAAAAAAATGTATATGAAGTAAATTGTGTATTTCAACAAGGCCTACATTTTTTGTACAGTAAGTTTTTGTCTATCTCTTACTGTTTATTAGTTATGCCAAATTAAGCAAAATTCATCCAGAATAAACAGGTCTTTAGAAGCTATTCCCAGAAAATTCAAGATATACATTTTATTTGTTAGGTAAATATCTTTAATATACGATATTTTAATCAAAATCGTTAGAGCCATTTTAAGAAAATCAAAATTTTCGAAAAAAGTTCCATGTAGTTTGGGGTGGTGGGATTTTTCTCAAAATCTTCGTGTCGCATCCCTATTGATACTGAACTTAAATACCAAGTTAGGTATTTTAGTTACTTTTCGTTTTTGAGTTATCGTGTTCACAGACACACGGACACACACACACATACACACACACACACACACACGGACCTTTTTCTCAAAATGCTTTTTTTGGAGACAGGGGGTCCTAAAACATATATTTCCGGTGAAATCTCGGTATCGAGTTTTGGGTGGAATGCAATACTTCTCTATCCCTATGTACATTGTACATATGGGGCTAGAGAAAGTAAGAAGCCTAAGGTGTGTGTGTGTGTGTGTGTGTGTGTGTGTGTCTGTGAACACATTAACTCAAAAACGAAAAGTAGCTAAAATACCAAACTTGGTATTTAAGTTTAGTATCTTCCAGGGATGCGACACGAAGATTTTGAGAAAAATCCCCCCACCCCAAACTACCCTTTACATCGAACATTTTTCGAAAATTTTGATTTTCTTAAAAATGGCTCTAACGATTTTGATTAAAATATCATATATTAAAGATATTTGCCTAACAAATAAAATATATATATATTTGAATTTTCTGGGAATAGCTTCTGAAGACCTGTTTATTCTCGATGAATTTTGCTTAATTTGGCATAACTAGTAAACCGTAAGAGATAGACGAAAACTTACTATACAAAAAATTTAGGTCTTGTTAAAATACAAAAGTTATGCCATATACATTTTTCTCGTGGAGCTTACACTTTTCGAGGTATTCATTGTTATTAGTTTCAGTTGTGAAGTACTTATACTTTTCTCAGACGGGAGTGTACGGTTTTCTTTTGTTCTACTCCTGGCCAAGCAAAGAAGCGAGTTGCAATGACAATCGCATAACGACAGCTTTTAAAACATTTGACTATCACTTTAGCCTAGTGCATTCCCTTAGTTCCATTCTACCTATAAGGAACTAAGTAATAAGATTCTACTAATGTTTATCTCCATTAGCGTGGTGTTGAAAGAAGATTTATCTTCTGTAAGAAGCTTCTTTTAGAGTATCTAGAGAAAGCCATGTCAGTATAACACATCAGATTTTTTTATTCCCAAGAAATTCAGGATATACATTTTATTTGTCATTTAAATATCTTTAATATACGGTATTTTAATCAAAATTGATAGACATTTTTGAGAAAAAAATTAGAAATTTGTTGCTTGTTTAGCGTAGTTTGCCGTGTTTTTCTTTTTCTCAAATTCTTCATGTCGTATTCCTGGAGGATAGTAAATTTAAATACCAAGTTTTGTATTTCACCGTCTTTTGGTTTTTGAGTTATCGTATTCACACACATACACACATGGACCTTTTTCTGAAAATACATTTTTGGATACAGGGGACTCTAAAACGTATATTTCCGCTGAAATCTCGGTATCGTATTTTTGGGTGGAGTGCAATTTCTTCTCGATGCACTATGTACATAGTATGTGTAGAGAAAGTAAAAACCGTTTAATATCAAACTTGGTATTTAAGTTAAGTATCATCCCAGGATGTGACACGAAGATTTCGAGAAAAATTTCCTCGCCATAAATTACCCTTTACATGAAAATCATTTCGTAAATGTTTATTTTTTCCAAAATGTATTTCATTAAAATACCGTATATTAAAGATATTTACATGGAAAATGAAATGTATATCTTGAAATTTCTGGAAATGGTAGAGAAGATTATGTGAATAGAAATCGATGAATTTTTCTACCTACTGTACAGTTTGGTTTTAATTTAATTGCATTCTTTACCAAATTCTTCTCCGAGGTCTGCTCTTGTAGACCGCCAGTTATACAAGGGCTAGTTAAAAAGTAATGAGAATTATTTTTACTTTCTCCACACGTACTATGTAAATAGTGTAATGCTTCCAAAAATTCGATACCGAGATTTCACCGGAAATACATGTTTTGGATCTCCCTGAATAAATTTAAAAAAAAAAAAAAAAAAGCATTTTCAGAAAGAGGTCCATGTGTGCGTGTGTGTGTGTCTGTGGACAGCATAGTTCAAAAACGAAAAGACCCTTAAATACCAAACATTATATTTAAGTTTGGTATCTTCCAGGGACGCGACACAAAGATTTTCAAGAAAATCCCTCCACTCCTAGCTACCCTTTACATGGGAAAAATTTCTAAAATTCTGATTATCTGAAAATTGGCTCTAGTAATTTTTATTAAAATACCGTATATTAAAGATATATTACATGGCAAGTAAAATATATGCCGTGAATTTTCTGGTAATAGCCTCTAAAGACCTGTTTATTTTGAATGGATTTTGCTGAATTTTGCGTTACTGTCACCCTTTACATCGAAAAAAGTTCCATGTAAAGGGTAGTTGGGGTTGGGGGATTTTCTTGAAAACCTTCGTGTCGCATCCTTGGAAGATACCAAACTGAAATACCAAGTTTGGTATTTAACGGTACTTTTTATCCAGCCTTTGTGCAAGGCTGTTGTCAGTTTCGGCTTACCACACATACTTATGGTGCTTAATATGAAGACAGCCAGTTGGAATTAAAGCCGTGACGATATGATGTCTTGTTTGCTGCCTCTAAACATATTCCTTTTATTTTGTTTCAGGTAAGAAGCTTCCGGTTGGGTTGGTGGCTCCTGAAAGGTGAAGTACGATATGAGAAAGTGCAGAGTGTCTTACTAAACGGTAAACAGACAGATTACTAACGAGGGTGCTATTATTACTCCAACCTGAGTAAAACGCAACATAATTAAGTTTTGTTATACTTCATGAGCGTGTGAATCAACCGAAATATAACACAGGAATTGCTTGACGTATTTTAAAATCCGTTTGTGTGCATTATTCTTTGCTGTTATATAAATAACGATTTAGTTCATATTATCTCAAAAATAATAGATAATTATTAATAAATAATTAATAAATAGTAATAAATAATAATAACAATTAATAACGATAATAATGATAATATAATATCTAATGATGATAATAATAATAATAATAATAATAATAATAATAATAATAATGCTCAAGATAATAATTATAGTCATAATAATAGTAGTAGTAATTCTAGTAATAATAATAATGATAATCATAATGATGATAACAATAAGAATGATAGTAACAATAACAAGAATAACAATATTAATACTAATAATAACAATAATAATAATCATCATGATGGTAATAATAGGTTTTCGGCCTGTCCTCAGGTTCCAATCCTCGAAATCTTTCCCATTTCTTCTATCTCTCGATATTGTCATCCCATATAAGTTTCAATTTGGCACAACTTATGTTGCAATTTGTAGATTTTCAGATGTTTCTATAATGAACTGATCATCAGCAAACAATAATGTCAACAAATTAAAATTCAGCATAACTTTTTGTCTTATACAAAATAGTCAAGCTTGGTATTTTACCGTCTTTTCGTTTTTTAGTTATCGTGTTCACAGTCACACGGACCTTTTTCTGAAAATACTTTTTTGGATACACGGGACCTTAAAACGTGTATTTCCGGTGAAATCTCGGTATCGAATATTCGGGTGGAATGCAATACCTTCTCTATACACTATGTACATAGAACATGTAGAGAAAGTAAAAATATAAATATAACATTGGTGTAGTGTACTCCAGGAAGCAAAATACATATTTTATGCGTAAAATTCAGGAACACAATAGCTCTACTAATACGTTACATAAAGCGCATGCGCTATAACTGACCAATCAGAAATTCAATCACAGACAGTAGAGTTTAATCTCTGGATTTACATACAGAGAGCTATTTATATAGGCAGGAAATCCGTATGTTAATGACGTTTAAATTAATTGTTGAATCCTAATTTACTCTTTTGTGATACTGCGGCAATTAGAAATCCATTGCATATTATTTTTTCATAAAATGAGTTGTCTGCTCGTTAATTACTTTCTCTACGCGTACTGTGTGCAGTGAGTAGAGGAAGTATTGTATTCCACCCAAAATATTAATACCGGAAATACATGTTTTAGGATCCCCTGAAACAAAAAAGAGCATTTTTAGAAAAAGGTCCGTGTGTGTCTGTCGTTGGACAGCATAGCTCAAAAACGAAAAGACCGTTAAATAGCAAATACAAATATTTAAGTTTGGTATCTTCCAAGGATGCGACACGAAGTTTTCAAAAAATCCCCCCACACCAACTACCCTTACGTGGAACTTTTTTCGAAAATTTTGATTAAAATGTCGCATATTACAGATATTTAGCTGACAAATAAAATGTATATCTTGGATTTTTACTTTATATATACGTACATAGTACGTATTGCACTCCACCGAAAAATTCGATACCGAGATTTCACCGGAAATATATGTTTTAGAGTCCCCTGTATCCAAAAATAGTATATTCAGAAAAAGGTCCGTGTGTGTCCGTGTCTCAGTGTGTCCCTGTGTCTGTGAACACGATAACTCAAAAATGAAAAGTCGGTAAAATACCAAATTTGGTATTTAAGTTTAGTATCTTCCAGGGATGCGACACGAAGATTTTGAGAAAAATCCCCCACCCCAAGCTACCCTTTACATGGAACTTTTTTCGAAATTTTTGGTTTTCTAAAAAATGGCTCTAACGATTTTGATTAAAATATGATATATTAAAGATATTTACCTGACAAATAAAATGTATATTTTGAATTTTCTGGGAATAACCTCTGAAGACAACTTTATTCTGGATGAATTTTGCATAACTACTAAACCGTAAGAGATGGACAAAAACTTAACATACAAAAAATGTAGAGCACGTTAAAACACACAATTTATGTTATATAAATTTTTTTTCGTGGAGTTGATCTTTTTTGAGATATTCCTTTTTCTTGGTTTCAGCGTTGAAAAACATACTTTTCTCATACAGGAATTTGTCAACTTCTGTCCATACAAAGGAACATCAGTTACATAGCAACCAGCTTTTGGCTTTCACTTTAACTTATGGTACTCCCTTATTTCGCTTCTACTTACAATAAAGCAAGAATTAAGACTATGTCTGCTTATTTTTCCCGATTAGCATGAAATAAATAAAAGATAAGCTTATTAACAATAATAATTTACAGAGATATAGAGAAAGTCATGTGAATGGAACACATCAGATTTTTTTAGAATAGCCCTGAAGACTACTTTATTCTGGATGAATTTTACGGAATTTTGCTTAACTAGTAAACCGTAAGAGATAGACAAAAGCTAACGTAAATGAAAATATAGATCTCATTAAAACACGCAATTTATGTTATATACATTTTTTTTTTTTCGTGGAGTTGATCGTTTTTGAGATATTACATATTATTCAATTCAGCTTTAAAAAAAACATACTTTTCTCATACAAGAGTTTGTTAACTCCTGTCCATACAAACAAAGGAGCTTCAGTCACATAGCAACCAGTTTTTGACTATCACCTTAATCTATGCTACTCCCTTATTTCGCTTCTACTTACAAGGAAGCAAATAATAAGGCCGTTTCTCCTATTTTTTTCTCGATTAGAATTTAGTAAATAGAAGAATAAGCTTTTCAACGATAAATTATTGCAGTGATTTAGAAAAAGTCATGTGAATGGAAAGTGCAGATTTTATCATATTTTAATAGTTTTTACTTTTTCTACACGTACTATGTTCATAATGTATAGAGAAGGTATTGCATTCCATCCCAATATTCGATACCGAGATGTCACCGGAAATATATGTTTTGGATCCCCCTGAACCCAAAAAAAGCTTTTTTGGAAAAAAGCCCGTTGGTATTTAAATTTAGTATCTTCCAAGGATGCATCAGGAAGGTTTTAAAAAAAATCCCCCACCCCAAACTACCCTTTACATGGAAACATTTTTGATTTTCTCAAAAATGCTGTAATGATTTTGCTTAAAATCTCTTATATTTTAGATATTTACATGCCAAATAAAACGTATATCTTGAATTTTCTGGGAATAGCCTCTAAAGACCTCTTTATACTGGATGATTTTTATTGAATTTTGCATAACTGGTAAACCTTGACAGATGGATAAAAACTTACTATACAAAAATGTAGATATTGATAAAACACACAATTTATATAATATACATTTTTTTCGTGCGGTTGATTTTTTTTTAGATATTCCTTTTATTGGTTTCAGCTTTAAAAAACTTACGTTTTCTCATGTAGGAATTTGTCAACTCAGGAACTTCAGGCACATAGCAACCAGCTTTTGACTATCACGGGATCGTGGGTTCGAGTCCCGCCTTGGGCATGGGTGTTTCTGTGTATGTATATGTAAAAAAGCAAAACGTTAAACATCAAAAGGCCAACAAAGAAAATGTAGGAAGCTGGAAAAAAAGAGGAAAAGGAATACAGCGCCGGAGTCCTGACAAGCTCCCGGAACTGTTTACTTTCTCTATACGCACTATGTACATAGTGTAGAGAATGTATTGCACTCCACCCAAATATCCGATACCGAGATTTCACCGGAAATATATGTTTTAGGGTCCCCTTTATCTAAAAATCTGATGTGTACCATTCATATGACTTTCTCCATATCCCTGCATCAAATAATTCTTACAACGCTTATACTTCTATTTACCTTATGCTAATCAGAAAAAAATTAGCAGAAATAGTCTAATTACTCGCTTCCTTGTAAGTAGAAGCGAAATAAAGGACAACCGTAGATTAAAGTGATAGTCAAAAGCTGGTTGCTATGTCAATGAAGTTCCTTTGTTTATATGGATAGGAGTTGACAAGTTCCTGTATGAGAAAAGTATACGTTTTTCATAGCAGAAACCAAAAATAAGTAATGTCACAAAAACGACGAACTCCACGAAAAAAATGTATATAACATAAATTGTGTGTTTTAATGTGCTCTACATTTTTTGTGCAGTAAGTTTTTGTCCATCTCTTACGGTTTAGCAGTTATTCAAAATTCAGTAAATTTCCACCAAAAATTCGATACCGAGATTTCACCGGAAATATATGTCTTAGGGTCCCCAATATCCAAAAAAAGCATTTTCACAAAAAGGTCCGTGTTTGTGTGTGTGTGTGTGTCCGTGAACACGATAACTCAAAAACGAAAAGTCGGTAAAATACCAAACTTGGTATTTAAGTTTAGTATCTTCCAGGGATGCGACACGAAGATTTCTAGAAATATCCCCCGCCCCCAACTACCCTTTACATGGAACTTTTTTCGAACATTTTGATTTTCTCAAAAGTGGCTCTAACGATTTTGATTAAAATTTCGGATATTAAACATATTTACCTGACAAATGAAATGTATATCTTGAATTTTCTGGGAATAGCCTCTGAAGAGTAGTTTATTCTGGATGAATTTTACTGAATTTTGAATAACTGCTAAACCGTAAGAGATGGACAAAAACTTACTACACAAAAAATGTAGAGCACATTAAAACACACAATTTATGTTATATACATTTTTTTCGTGGACTTGATTGTTTTTTAGATATTCCTTGTTTTTAGTTTCAGCTATGAAAAACTTATACTTTTCTCATACAGGACTTTGTGAACTCGTGTCCGTATAAACAAAGGAACTTCAGTCACATAGCAACCAGTTTTTGACTATCACTTTAACCTATGGTACCCCCTTATTTCGCTTCTACTAACAAGGAAGCACGTAATAAGACTATTTCTGCTAATTTTTGCTCGATTAGATGAATTAAATCGAAATATTTGTTGCAGAAATGTAGAGAAAGTGATGTGAATGGAACACATCAGATTTTTTTATATATAAAATTGAAGAGCTGAATATCAGTTTTTCATTAGGTACACCACCCGACGATGCGTGGGTTGATGAATGTCTTCAAATGCAAATATAGTTCACGATGCTAGTACATAAAATCATGATGTTCCATCAGTTAATGAAGTAGAACCGTCTGTTTTTCTGGACATTAAGGAATCCGTTAGCCAAGAAGGTATACTTGAAATAGATTCTAAAGGAGTAGACCCCGATGATTACCCTAGAGAGAGAGAGGGTGTGTGTGTCGGGCGTGGTGCTGTCGGAACCGAAATTCCACAGGGAAATTAATGAATTATCCCAAAGGCTAATGTATATACTCGCAATCTGTATACAAATAACGTGGCAGAAACCCTCTGTCTCAACGGGTACGCATGTTTGCCATTTGCTGCATAATCGGAGGCCGGGAGTGGGAATCTCAGTTGGAGTTAGTTACTTTTCTCACCAAAATCTGTAAACACCGTCTTTTCGCTGACGACTTGCAACTGTACTTATACACGGGCCTTGGTGATTTAGACAAACCGATTACATTCACTGTCGACTTTGTCATTAACATGGACTTCAGCTGAATCCAGGAAAGTCACAGGCAATCATTATGGCACGGTTGTTGGGAACTCTAAATTTGGATAACATCAACACATTACATTAATTCATTCCCATTTCGTAAGACAATATATCTTTTAAAACTTATAAATGACTTTCTACCGACTTCAATTAAGAAAACATTAATACAAAGGCTTGTTCTACTAACCTAGCTGAAATTTTGACTCTAGGACTTCAGAATACTGCGTACGCTTTGTATGCAATCTCCGTCGATTTGATCACGACCATGGCTCAAAATGGCTTCAGCTTAGGGATAAAAGAAAATTGCATTCTTTATCCTTTCTCAAAACTCCTTCATTCTCGCATTCCAAACTATATACATGTTATTGGTTTAATTGTTTTTGACACAAGCCGTGTGTAGGACTGGAGTTGGATAGATAGAACCAGACTGAACAATTGAATGCCATAGCCGGGATTTGGACCACGGATCTCTCGGTCTCTAGCCGGTTGCTTTACCATTGAGCTTTCATGGCAACATGCAGACATTGCATTGAGTTTCTCAACTGACTCGCATGTTTCCCGGTAAACCACAAGGTGATCTGAATTATTTTGAGATGACAACCCCAATGGTGACTTACAATTTGTAAGTATTTTAAGCCCTAGGATTCATAGTATAGCCAACTATTATGGTGAATTGGTATTGGTTTATTTTTTTTTTTTTTTTTTCCACACAAGCCGTTTGTAGAACAGGAGTTGGATAGGTAGAGTCAGACTGAACAATTCAATGCCATAGCCGGGATTTGAGCCACGGTCTCTAGCCAGTTGCTCTGCTACTATGGCAACATACCGTTATAGTATATATCAATGTTTGCTTCAAATATCTTTCTGACCGTCATAATGGAGAAACTCGCTCACGACACTCCTTGCTATACCTGCTCTTCTATTGATAAACATTTACAACAGATTTAGCTCGTCTTTGGAATTCCCTCCCTGAAGACGTAAGGGACTGCCGGAACGTTATACTGTTCAAGCAGAAAATTAGGGCATACATTTGTAATCAAGCCTAATCTGCTGCTGTATTAATATGATAAATATATCACTGCTTTCATTTATTGTTATTAGTATTTTATGTGCTGGCAAGTAATATGCATTTCAGTTGTAAATATGACTATGCGTTTCAATCTACATGAATATTTCACGTAAAATAATTTTGTTTACAGCTCTTTTACTTTCTCTACACGTACTATGTACATAGTGTATAGAGAAGGTAATACATGTTTTTAGACTCCCTGATCAAAAAAAAATCATTTATAGAAAAATGTCCGTGTATGTGTGTGTGTCTGGTATTTAAGTTCGACAATCTTCCAAGGTAACAGTAATTTGTTGCAGAGGTGTATAGAAAGTCATGAGAATGGAACACATAAGATATTTTTGGATACAGGTGACCCTAAAACATATATTTCCGGTGAAATCTCGGTATCGAATTTTTGGATGGAATGCAATGCCTTCTTTATACGCTATGTAAAGAGCACGTGTAGAGAAATTAAAAATGGTTCCAGCTGCTATCCAAATATATGTGGCCTCTAAATACCCTTACTGCCCTTGATCTGTCAATGGTTACAATAATTACGCCACCAGAAATCTGTAATATCTCTTCTGGTGAGTCGAAATCTACTTTGATTAAATCCATGACTCATGGCAATGCTATGTCAATGCCGTCTGCTTCTGGAAAGACCTGAAAACTAATATAAGATTGCCTTTTATGGACTACAAATGATGGACGTTCGTAAATTAATGTTATGACTAACTGAGTTTGTTTACGCTGCCACCTTCATTGCTGCTAAAAGCAATCTCGATGTGTTGCCATATAAGAAAGTTCTCGCACATCGAAGCAGGCCTTAATTTTTTCAGCCACAAATCTGCACCGACAGCTGAGAAAGAAATTTCCATCTGTACAGCTAGAGAGGTAGCGAAATATTGCTTTTCAATGTACGATGTCATCCACAAAGTGACAGGCGATTTGGTAAAACTAAATAATAACAAAAGATATCAACACAAAACTTTATTTACAAAGTTATAGTACCTTACTCTATTTCTTAACGTAATCTCCATTCTGTCACGTGGTACCAGTTTTTCAATGCCTATGTTATACATTTCTACCGCTAAAGAACTTATTCGTTTTTACTTTCTCTACACGTACTATGCACATAGTGTATAGAGAAGGTATTACACTCCACCCAAAAATTCTATACCGAGATTTCACCGGAAATATATGTTTTAGGGTCCCCAAAAAAAATCATTTTCACAAAAAGGTCCTTGTGTGTGTGTGTGTGTGTGTGTGTGTGTCTCCGTGTGTCTGTGAACACGATAACCCAAAAGCGAAAAGTCGGTAAAATACCAAACTTGGTATTTAAGTTTAGTATCTTCCAAGGATGCGACGCGAAGATTTTCAAGAAAATCATCCCCAACTTTCTTTACATGGAAATTTTTTTCGAAAATTTTGACTTTGTTAAAAATGACTAACGATTTTGATTAAAATATCGCATATTAATGATATTCATCTTGAATTTCTGGGAATAGCCTCTGAAGACTACTTTATTCTGGATGAATTTTACGGAATTTTGCATAACTGCTAAACGGCAGAGATGGACTAAAACTTACCACACAAAAAAATGTAGAGCGCATTAAAACACACAATTTATGTTATATACCTTTTTATCGTGGAGTTGATCGTTTATAGCTATTCCTTGTTTTTGGTTTCAGCTTTAAAAACTTATACTTTTCTCATACATAAATTTGTCAACTCCTGCCATACAAACAAAGGAAGTTCAGTCGCATAGCAACTAGCTTTTGACTATCACTTTAACCTATGGTACTCCCTTATTTCGCTTCTACTTACAAGGAAGCAAGTAATAGACTATTGCTGCTAATTTTTTCTCGATTAGCATGAGGTAAATTGAAGTATATGCCTTTTAGCAGTAATTTGTTGCAGAGAAGTAGAGAAAGTTATGTGAATGGAACACATCAGATTTTTTTTTAATGCAGAGATGTTCGGCCAATGGAATTTTATAGGCAAATAACACAAGTGTATAGTGACAATACAATGAACGAGTCTTTCGTGAGGAAATGGCGCATAATTTACGAGTAATCAAGGAAG
Organism: Hymenopus coronatus; assembly: GCA_030762935.1. Classification (NCBI taxonomy): domain Eukaryota; kingdom Metazoa; phylum Arthropoda; class Insecta; order Mantodea; family Hymenopodidae; genus Hymenopus; species Hymenopus coronatus. The sequence continues at coordinate 167,680,464 of CM060881.1, read as the reverse complement.
AACCAGATTTACGATAAAGATCGCAGTGGGAGTTCACCAATCGTTCTGGAGGAGTTGAAAGCAAATATTGACTAAGGAATTAAGAAAACTCTGATGTGCTATAATCACGTGATTTTCTCAACATCTCTAATAAATTGGTGTTAAAAAGTTTATTCTTCTATATACTTCATGATAATCCAGATAAGCATAAGCAGAAATTATCTTAATTTCTTGCTTCCATGTAAGTAGAAGGTAAATGAGGGAATACACTAGGCTAAATCGTTTAAAAACTGGTTGCCACGTGGATGAAATCCGTTTATATGCAGGGCCAGGAATTTACAACTTTCCGTATGAAAAAAAAAAAAAAGTAATTATTTTAGATGCAAAACAAATAACAAGGAATAATTCAGAAATGATCAATTTCACGAAAAAAACATACATGACATAAATTGTGTGTTGTAACGTGATCTACAATTTTTGTGTTGTATGTTTTTTTTTTTTTTATTACGGTTTACAAGCTACGAAAAATTCAGGAAAATACAATCAGAAAAAAGAGGTCTTTAGAGGCTACTCCCAGAAATTAAAGATATACATTTTATTTGCAATATAAATATCTTTTATATACGGTAATTTAATCGAAATCGTTGGAGCCATTTTTAAGAAAGTCAAAATTTTCGAAAAAAATCCATGTAAAGGGTAGTTGAGGGTGGGGGGATTTTCTTGAAAATCTTCGTGTCGCATCCTTGGAAGATAACAAACTTAAATACTAAGTTTGGTATTTTACTGACTTTTCGTTTTTGAGTTATCGTGTTCAAAGACACACGGACAGACACACTCACATTCACACAAACGGACCTTTTACTGAAAATACTTTTTTTTGATACAGGGGACTCTAAAAGTTCTATTTCTGGTGTAATCTTGGTATCGAATTTTTAGGTGGAATGCAATGCGTTCTCTATACTATGTGCATAGTACGCGTAGAGAAAGTAAAAACCGGTGCTTCACTTTGGACACCAAGCATGACTTTTTGTGTGGAAAATATTTCCCAAGCTCAAAGTGGCAGTGACATCTTGGCTCATGTCTTTAGCGGTGGAAGAGTGTAGCATTTGGATTGAAAACTGCCACGTGTCAATAAATGTCTTGGCAGAATGGCGATTACGTTAACAAGGTACTATAACTGTGTGAATAAAGTTTTGTGTTGGTATCTTTCGTTATTATTCATTTATGCCAAATCCTCTATACTTTCTCTACACGTGCTAAGCACATAGTGTATAGAGAAGGTATGGTAATGCACTCAAAAGTTCGATACTGAGATTTCACCTAAAATATATGTTTTAGGGTCCCCTTTATCCAAAAAAAGTATTTTCAGAAAAAAGTCCGCGTGTGTGTCTGTGAACACGATACCTAAAAATCGAAAAGTCGGTAAAATACCAAACTTGGTATTTAAGTTAACTATCTTCCAGGAATGCGTCACGAAGATTTTGAGAAAAATACCCCCAACCTAAACTACCCTTTACATGGAACTTTTTTCGAAAATTTTTATTTTCTGAAAAATTGCTCTAACAATTTTGATTAAAATATCTTATATTAAAGATATTTACCTGACAAATAAAATGTATAACTTGGGTTTTCTGGGAATAGCCTCTGAAGACTACTTTATTCTGAATGAATTTTACGGAATTTTGCATAACTGCTAAACGGCAAGAAATGGATAAAAACTTACCACCTAAAAATGTAAAGCACGTTAAAACACACATTTTATGCTATATAATTTTTTTTTCGTGGAGTTGATCGTTTTTGAGATATTCCTTGTTTCGGTTTAAACTTTAAAAAGTTATCCATAATAAACAGGTCCTCAAAAGCTATTCCCAGAAAATTCAAGATACACATTTTATTTGGCACGTAAATATCTTAAGTATAAAAGATTTTAATCAAAATAGTTAACCATTTTTGATAAAATCAAAATTGTTGAAACTTTTTCCATGTTAAGCGTAGTTGAGGGTTGGAGGGATTTTCTTGAAAATTTTCATGTTACATCCTTACAAGTTTGGTATTTAACGGACTTTTCGTTTTTGTTCCACACACACACAGACACACAGGATATTTTTCTGAAAATGCTATTTTTTACTCAGGGGGTGTAATACAATACCTTCTTTATCCACAATGTACATTGCACATACGGGGCTAGAGAGAATAACAATCTGATGTGTTGCATTCACATGACTTTCACTACATCTCTGCAACAAATTATTGTTAAAAGGTTATACTCCAGTTTACTTCATGCTAATCGAGAAAAAAATTAGCAGAAATAGTCTTATTACTTGCTTCCTTGTAAGTAGAAGCAAAATAAGGGAGTACCATACGTTAAAGTGATAATCAAAAGATGGTTGCTATATCCCTGAAGTTTGTTTGTATGGACAGGAGTTGACAATTTCCTGTATGCGAAAAGTATAGTTTTTTTTAAAACTTAAACCAAAAATAAGAAATATCTCAAAAGGACCAACTCCACGACAAAAATGTAAGTTGTGTGCTTTAACGTGCTCTACATTTTCTGTTAGGTAAGTTTTGATCCATCTCTTACGGTTTAGCACTCAATGCAAAATTCCGTAAATCCATTCAGAATAAAGCATTCTTTAGAAGCTATTCCCAGAAAATTAAAGATAAACACTTTGTCAAGTAAATATATTTAATATAAGATATTTTAATCAAAATCGTTAGAGCCATTTTTAAGAAAATAAAAATTTTCGAAAAAAAGTTCTATATGAAAGCTAGTTCGAGGGCAAGGGATTTTCTTGAAAATCTTCGTGTCGCATACTTGGAACATACCAAACTTAAATAATAAGTTTGGCATTTTACCGACTTTTCGTTTTTAGGTTATCGTGTTTACAGACACAAGGACACAAGCGCGGCGCGTACCTTTTTCTGAAAATGCATTTTTTGGTTATAGGGGACCCTACAACATATATTTCCGGTGAAATCATGGTATCGAATTTTTGGGTGGAGTGCAATACCTTCTCTATACACTATGTACATAGTACCTACGTGTAGAGAAAGTAAAAATATACTCATAGCAGACTTTAAAATATCTTCTAAATAGCTTTTGCAAATGGTATTGGGGGGATAATTTTTTTTTCCCGGATGTAAAAATCCTTAGCTTGGCTTCCCATGAAAAGAGCGCCATGCCTTGAAAGAAAAATTCCATGGGCTAAATTCCCCATTTCACAACCGCAGTCCGTAATTTCGTCATATATGTAGTACCATTTATGGGCGATGAATTAATCCCTCGTCACCATGTACACAAAGTGACGAACTCGCGGATTAGAAATTCCGTGATCAAGGAAGTGCTGTTACAATGGCCGAGAATACGAGGTCTGTCCCAGAAGTACTCGACCCAAAAAAGTAAGCACAAAAATTTGGTGGGGGGAAACATCTTTATACACATTCCCAGCGATGTTCAATAGCTTCGATACCCTGTTTTTAGTGAAAACTATCGAGGTCTGCAAAATAGCCATCAACTTCAGACTCAACCTGTTCATTGTTGGAAAATTTTCTACCACCAAGCCATTTCTTCAAGTTTGGAAACAGATAATAATCAAGGCGAATAGGGTGCATGAGGAAGTAATTCCAACTTTAACTCATTGATTTTGGCCATGACGATAATGGAAGTGTGATCTGGTGGATTGTCTTGATGAAACGAAACTTTCTTTTTTGCTAAATTCGGCCGTTTTTTCTTGATTTCATCACTCAAACGCTATAACAATTTCGCATAATATTCGACATCGATTACTTTTCCTTTTTAAGATAATTACTGAAAATTACCCCGCGTGCGTCCCAGAAAACTGACGCCATGACCTTGCATGCAGATGGAACTGTCTTCGCCTTCTTTGGAGCCGATTCTCCCCTTCCAATCCACTGTTTTGATTGTTCCTTCGTCTCAGGTTTGAGTGATGGACCCGGGTTTCACCCATTGTTACGAATTGATGTAAAAACTCAGCGATGCTTAAACATTGTCAAACACTCGACTGAAACATCCTCTCGACGCTGGTTTTGTTCTATTGTGACCAAACGCGGTACCCACCTTGCACACAGCTTTCTCATATCTAAATTTTCAGTGAATATGTTAAGTATAGAATCTTTTGAAATACCTGCAATATCTGCTAGCTCGCGCACCATTTTGTGAATTTTCTTTACAATTTATGGATATGGACTGGTAACCTAATTTCTTCGACCACTGCGATGTTCGTAGCTCATATGGCCGCGCTTAAACTCTGCCACCAATATTTCATTGTTGTAAACGGAGGAGCAGACTCCCCAATGTAGAATCTAGCTCAGCTTTCCAAGACCTTTCAAGTGTTGTATCACATAACGATGACCAGTTTTATCCATGTTTACAAATTCGCTGAGAGCATTCACTAATGATCGCTGCCAAACAAATTCTAAACAATGTAAAATCATCAAACTCCAAATTTAAGCTTTCTAATGTTGGTACTTTTTACCAAAGTTATTGTTTGAAACAACAGCCGCTATCTATACGTTAGGTCGGGTACTTCTGGAACAGCCACTGTACATCGATATGGCGATATGGAACTTTAAAAAATCTGATGTGTACCATTCACATGACTTTCTCTATATCCCTGCAACAAATTATTCTTAAAAAGCTTATACTTCTATTTACTTCATGCTAATCTAGAAAAATTAGCAGAAATAGTCGTATTACCTTCTTCCTTGTAAGTAGAAAGGAAATAAGGGACTAGCATAGGTTAAAGCGACAGTCAAACGCTGGTTACTATGTGACTGAAGTTCCTTTGTTTGTATGGACATGAGTTGACAAATTCCTGTATGAGAAAAATTTAAGATTTTCGACCCTGAAAATAAAAACAAGGAATATCTCAAAAACAATCAACTGCACGAAAAAAATGTATATAACATAAATTTTGTGTTTTAAGGTTCTCTACATTTGTTGTGTGGAAAGTTTTTGTCCATCTCTTACGGTTTAGCAGTTATGCAAAATTCTGTAAAATTGACCCAGTATAAAGTAGTTTTCAGAGGCTATTCCCAGAAAATTTAAGATATACATTTTATTTCTCAGGTAAGTATCTTTACTATACGATATTTTAATCAAAATCATTAGAGCCATTTTTTAGAAAATCGAAATTTTCGAAAAAAGTTCCATGTAAAGGGTATTGGGGGTAGGGGTATTTTTCTCAAAATCTTCGTGTCGCATCCCTGGAAGATACTAAACTTAAATACCAAGTTTGGTATTTTACCCACTTTTCGTTTTTGAGTTATCGTGTTCACAGACAAACGGACACACACACGGACCTTTTTCTGGAAATACTTTTTTTTTGGATACAGGGGACCCTAAAACATATATTTCCGGTGAAATCTCGGAATCGAATTTTTTGGTGGAGTGCAATACCTTCTCTATACACTATGTACATAGCACGTATAGAGAAAGTAAAAATGCCTTCATAGAATTAGACATTTTGGTGCAGAACAGGATTTTCCTTCATAGATAAGTTTATTTGCCATAACAAATTACATTGTGTAGCAACGTCAAGTATAAGATGAAAAACAATTGGCAGTATCATAAAATTCATGCAGACAATAAAATGGGTTTAAAATAAAAGTGCGCTTCACTCACCTCTTAAAAGATGCAATGGAGAGAGCTTTAGTAATAGCTTTGGTAATAGATTTAATGATATTTTCTCAAAGGAATTTTGTAGCTTACTATATTTACATCTATTTGTGTAAATATTGGAAGTAGTTCTGGTGTGATGAAGATGGATTTTGGAACATAACTTTTATTTATGACTATTTTTCTTAGCAAATAAGAGGCAGTGGAACACAAACCTTGAAGTCAAAGTTAAAACACCCAACTTAACAAATAAAGGTTTACAATGAGCTCTAGGAGCTACGCCACATAAAATTCGAATTGCCTTTTTCTGTAATAAAAATATCTTATTAGCTAAAGCATGGATGCCCCAAAATAAAATACCATAACGCAAATGGCTATGGGTTTGTCCATAATAAATTGATAATACGATATTGGAACACACGTGGTATTTTTAAAACACGTAACATAAATATACTTCTGCTTACTTTCTCGGCGATATAATTACTATGTAAACGCCAACCTAGACCAGGTTCGAAATGAATGCCTAGAAATGTTGTACTAGTTTCAGTTAAAAAAGCAGGACAACTAATATTAAAAGTGAGGTCAATTGCTTTGTTCTCATTAAGAACAAGACTATTGTATTTGCACTATTTATCAATTTTTTCAGAAAGTGGATCAGGTTTATAGTGCAGACTGGTATCAGAATTGACAGATAAAAATATGATGTGTTACACTCACATGACTTTCTCTAGCCGTTCTACAAACTTCTTACATAAGATTATTCTTCTTTCTGCACCTTGTTAATCGAGGTATTCAGCACAATGTTCTTATTACTTAGTTCCTTATAAGTAGGAAGAAAATAAGGGAATACACTAGGCTAAATCGATAGTCAAATGTTTTAAAAGCTGTCTTTATGCGATTGTCATTACAAATAGCTTCTTTTCTTGGCCAGGAGTAGAACAAAAGAATAACGAACACTCCCGTCTGAGAAAAGTATAAGTACTTCACAACTGAAACTAATAACAATGAACACCTCGAAAACGGTAAGCTCCACGAAAAAAAATGTACATGACGTAACTTGTGTACTTTAACAAGGCCTACATTTTTTGTATAGTAAGTTTTTGTCTATCTCTTAGTTTATTAGTTATGCCAAATTAAGCAAAATTCATCCAGAATAAACAGGTCTTTAGAAGGTATTCCCAGAAAATTCAAGATATGCATTTTGTCAGGTAAATATCTTTAATATATCATATTTTAATCAAAATCGTTAGAGCCATTTTTAAGTAAATCAAAATTTTCGAAAAAAAGTTCCATGTAAAGGATATTTTGGGGTGGGGGGATTTTTTTTTCAAAATCTTCGTGTCGCATCCCTGAAAAATACTGAACTTAAATACCAAGTTTGTTATTTTAGCTACTTTTCGTTTTTGAGTTATCGTGTTCACAGACATACGGACACACACATACACACGGACCTTTTTCTGGAAATGCTTTTTTTTGGATTCAGGGGGTCCTAAAACATGTATTTCCTGTGAAATCTCGACATCGAATTTTTTGGTGGAATGCAATACTTCTCTATCCCTATGTACGGGGCTAGAGAAAGTAAAAAACACCGGCATGCAGTTGTATTACGTGTGAATTTGAATGTAAATTCCAGTGCATTTATTTAAGTAGGAACGTTTTATTTCGTTTGAGTATAGCACAAGAATGGATACTTTCTCAGCCAAGGTCAATAAAGTAATGACATCACGTTGCTATTTTACAACAGCGAAATTTGTTTTGCCTGCGGTCGTTAAAATGAAAAATCACATAGTGCTTTGTGATTCCTAACAACATTTTAATGCTTATGGCAACACCTGCCTGGCAACGTGTTCATCCAAGCTGTTTTCTGCTCTCAACGATTCCAAGTAATCTTACTTTCTCTACACGTACTATGTACATAGTGTATACAGAAAGTACTTATTGCAGGTCCGTGTGTGTGTGACTGTGGGCAGCATAACTCAAAAACGAAAAGACCGTTAAATACCAAACTTGGTATTTAAGACTGGTATCTTCCAAGGATGCAACACGGAGATTTTCAAAATAATCCCCCCACCCCCAGGTACCCTTTACACGGAAAATGTTTCGAAAAATTTTATTTTCTATAACAATTTTGAATAAAATATCGTATATTAAAGATATTTACCTGACAAATAATATGTATATCTCTAATTTTCTGGGAATAGCCTCTGAAGAATACATTATTCTGGATGAATTTTATGAAATTTTGCATAACTGGCAAACCGTAAGAGATATACAAAAACTTGCCTAACAGAAAATGTCGCACTCGTTAAAACACTCAATTTATGCTATATACATTTTCCCCGTGGATTGGATCGTTTTTAGGATATTCCTTGTATTGATTTCAGCTTTAAAAACATATTCTCTTCTCATACAGCAATTGGTCACTTTAACCTATGGTACTCCCTTATTTCGCTTCTACTTACAAGCAAGCAAGTAATAAGACTTTTTCTGCTATTTTTTCTCAATTATCATGAAAAATAAAAGCATAAGAATTTTAACAATAATTTGTTGCAGATGTTTAGAGACGGTCATGTAAATGGCACACATAAGATTTTTTTTAACGTGTTGCAACATTTTAAAATACTACCGGTTACTACTACAGATAGCATCAAAAGAGGACTCACAATGATCCCAAAATTTAAACAGCTGGTGAAAGTTACATTCTTTCTTAGGACAGTTAATCAAAATCATAGGAGCAAAAATCTACTGAAAATTAGGTGTTTTTACTTTCTCTAGCTCCATATATACAATGTATATAGTAGATAGAGAGGGTATTGTATTCCACCCAAAAATTTGATACCGAGATTTCACGGAAATGCATGTTTTAGGACCAAGGCTGTTTTAGAAAAAGGTCCGTGTGTGTATGTATATGAGAACAGCTTAGCTCAAAAACGAAAAGACAGTTAAATACCAAGCTTGGGTTTTAAGTTTGGTATCTTCAAGAATGCGACACGAAGATTTTCAAGAAAATCCCCCGCCTCCAACTATCCTTTATACCTAGAGAGCATTTTTTTGAAAATTTTGATTTTCTCAAAAATGGCTCTAACGATTTTGATTAAAACATCGTATATTAAAGATATTTACCTGATAAAATGTATATCTTTAATTTTCTGGAAGACTAATTTATTCTGGATGAAATTTACGGAATTTTGCGTAAGTGCTAAACCGTAAGAGATGGACAAAAACTTACCGCACAAAAAATGTTAAGCTCGTTAAAACACACAATGTATGTCACATACATTTTTTTCCTGAAGTTGATCGTTTTTTTAGATATTCCTTATTATTGGTTTCTGCTGTAAAAAAATACTTTTTCGTACAGGAATTTGTCAACTCCTGTCGTTACAAACAAAGAACTTCAGTCACATAGCAACCAGCTTTTAACTATCACTTTAACCTAGTGTACCCCCTTATTTCATTCCTACTTAAATGGAAGCAAGTAATAAGACTATTTCTGCTATTTTTTTTCTCGATTAGCATGAAGTAAAAAGAAGCATAAGCTTTATAATAATAATTTGTTGCAGAGATGTAGAGAAAGTGATTTGAATGGAACATATCAGTTTTTTTTCATTCTTTTATAACAGACACACACACACTAGGGCAGTTTTCTTGTTTTTTTTTTTTTGTTTTTTTTTTTTCAAACTCCGATAGCTAAAATAAAAGACAAGTTCATTGAAAACAATTATTTTTTTACTAAAAGTTTTGTACACGTATGGTTACTTTTCAATATAATCACCGAAAAGATTGAGACATTTATCGTACCTGTGCACAAACTTTGCAATACCCGCTTCGAAAAATGTTGCCACCAATAATTCCAAATGAGCATTGACGTTGTTTTGATGATCTTCGTTGGTTTGAAATTGCTGCCCTCCTAGCCACGTCCTCAGTTCAGGGAAAAGGTGAAAGTCGCTGGGTGCTAGGTCAGGACTGTACGGCGGATGATCGAAAGTGTCCCATTGAAATTGTTCAAGGAACCGATAGGTTGTGCCAGCAGTGTGTGGACGAGCGTTGTCATGGATCAACACAATTCCTGAAATCAGCATTCCTCTTCGTTTGTTTTGAATGGCTCTCCATAAACGTCGTAAAGTACGAAGATCTTCAAAACAATGTGAGTGCTCATTTGAAATGTTTGAAGCGGGTATTGGAAAGTTTGTGCACAGGTACGATAAATGTCTCAATCTTTTCGGTGATTAAGTTGAAGAGTAATCATAAGTGTATACAACTTTTAGTAATAAAATAATTATATATATATATATATATATATATGTGTGTGTATGTTAAAAGTGTTGGCTATAATATGCACCCTTGCCTGACTCTCTGGTTTGTTATAATGGTTGAAATCATTAGTTGACGCTGGCATGAGGGTGAAGTGAGGATACAAAAGGCGGTCGGACTCTAGCGACGCTACCCCACATGGAATATTTTGTTGGGATTCTATACTAGATGTACATGTGCCTGACAGCATATGAACCACTGTATATATCATAACACCAACTCTGCAGCCCTGAGCTGAAGAGGGAATTGAAATGAGAGTAAATAAAGGGCTGGAAATTCGTGGTACGTGATAATCCATTCCTATATTTACTTTTGACAAGGGAAAAACACGAAAATACCTGCCAGTATGTCCGGCCTTCTCTTGTTTAACCCACAGTCGTATCGCTCCATGTACAGTGTACATAAACCCCTAACAAACTCCAAAACAATCGTATTTTTACTTTCTCTACACGTACCATGCACATATTGTATAGAGAAGATATTGTATTGCGCCCAAAAATTCAATACCGAGGTTTCACCGGAAATTATGGTCTGTTAGGGTGTGTGTGTGTGTGTGTGTGTGTGTGTGTGTGTGTGTGTGTGCATAGCTCAAAAAAGAAAAGAACGTAAATACCAAACTTGGTATTTAAGTTTGGTAGCTTCCAAGGATGCGGCACGAAGATTTTCAAGAAAATCCCCCCACCCCAGCTTCTCTTTACATGGAAAAAATTTCGAAAATTTTGATTTTCTGAAAAATAGTTTTAACGATTTTGATTAAAATCTGTTATTTTTAAGATATTTACATGACAAATAAAATGTATATCTTGAATTCTCTAAGAATAGCCTCTGAAGACTATCTTTATTCTTGATGAATTTTACGGAATTTTGTATAACTGGCTAAGCGTAAGAGATAGACAGAAACTTACTAACAGAAAACATGGAGCTCGTTAAAACACACAATTTATGTTATATGCATTTTTATTGTGGAGTGGGTCGTTCTTGAGCTATTCCTTGTTATAGGCTTCAGCTTTAAAAAATTAATAATTTTCTCATACGTGAATTTTTCAATTCCTGTGCATACAAACAGCAACCAGCTTGTAAGATATGAATATCGCTTTATCCAATGGTAGGTACGTCCTTATTTGCCGTGTACCTACAAGCAAGCAAATAATAAGACCCATTCTGGTAATTTTTTCTCCATTAGCATTAAGTAAATAGAAGAATAAGCTTTTTAGCAGTAATTTGTTGCAGAGATGTGAATGGAACACATCAGTGGAATAAAAAAAATTACATTTTTAAGAAAATGTCAGTGTGTATGTGTGTGTGTGTGCGTGTGTGTGGGTGTGTGTGTGTGTGGGTGTGCTTAGCTCAGAAACGAAAAGACCGTTAAATATTTAGGTTCATCAATGATTCGACACGAAGATTTAAAAAAAAAAAAAAAAAAAAAAAAAACCCACACCACGAACTACAAGGAAAATTTTGAAAATGTTGATTTTCTCAAAAATGGCTCTAACGACTTTAATTAAAATATCTCATATTTAAGATATTTAGGCTTTGCTAAGGATTTTTAGGCCAGAAAAAGTCTATCGTCCTCCGCTGGGTTTGAACCCGCAAACTTGGATATTTGAAGGTAGCATGGTAACCACTACACCACGGAGGGCGACACCACAATGGAGCTGGACACGTTATGTCCGATGAGGTAGGTAAATACCATCTGTATTATTACCTTCCATGGAGCCATATAAAGAGGCTAAGTAAAACAAAATAAATAATTATGTGTTTCACTCACATGACATTCTCTACCTGTTCCACAATCAGCTTTTCTTACAAAAGATTCTTTTATCTATATCAAGACAAACATTACCAGAACTGGTCTTATTACTTGCTTCTTTGTAAGTTGAAGGGAAATATGGGAATGCAAAGGCTAAAGAGATAGTCATATCTTTTAGAATCCGGTCGCTAATTGAAGGAATTGAAATTCATTCTCTTTGCTTCCCAGAAGTAAACAAAAGAGAGGCGAAAAGAAAGAAAGATGTCTGCTGGACGATAGATTTTTTTCGGGTGTAAAAAATCCTTAGCATGGCTTCCTTCGGAAGGGAAGTAAAGCCGTTGGTCCCGCGTCGTAGATTTACGGCACGTAAAAGAACCTCAAGCCTGATAGAGATGCCTCTGACTTTTACGCCCACTTTAGAATGGGCCGCTGAGAACCACAGCAGTTAAAGGGCGTCCATAAATAAAACGCCTTTTTTACATTTGAGAATAGTTTTAAATGACTTAAAACTGAAACCAATATCTCGAAAACAGCTAACTCTACAAAAGATGTAAATGGCATAAAATGTATGTTTTATTGAGGTGTACATTTCTTGTGTAGTAAGTATTTATTTACCTCTCTCTTACAGTTATACAAAAGTCATCCGAATGAAGAGGTCTTCAGAGGTTATTCCCAGAAAACTCAAGATACATGTATTCAATATCATAAACGTATGACATTTTAATAAACATCTTTAGAGCTATTTTTGAGAAAATAAAAATTTCGAAAAATATTCCATTTGGCGAGATTTTCTTGAAAACCTTCGTGTCGTGTCCTTGGAAGATACAGAACTTAAATACCAAGTTTGGTATGTAATCAAATAATCATTTTATCGTCTTAGAGCTATGCTGCGCACGCGCGCACGCTCACACATGTTGCTAAAATAATTTTTGGATTCAGGGGGTCTCAAAACGTGCATTTGTGGTGAAATCTCGATATCAAATTGTTGGGTGGAATACGTTACCCTCTGTATCTACAAAGTAACTGTACATTCGGGCCAGAGAAAGTAAACATCTGATGTGTTCCATTCACATTACTTTCTCTGCAAACAAAGCTATTTCCATACAAATAATTATTTTTTATCTACATCATGCTAATCGAAATAAACATTAGCAGAACTTGTATTACCTCCTTCCTTATAAGTAGAAGGGAATCAAGGGCTAAAGCGATAGTATCGATCGACATGCAAATTCGATTCTCTTTGCATGGCCAGGTGTAAAGCAAAATAGATATGAAACGAGTGTACTTGTTTGAGAAAGGTTAAAGTATTTTAAAATTGAAACAAATAACAGCAGATATCTCGGAAACGGTTAAATCTATCAAAAAATGAGATAGATTGTGTGTTATAACTTTTTGTCTGTCTCTTACGTTTTACCAGTTACACAAAAGTCATTCGGAATGACTGAGGATATTCTCAGAAAGCTTAAGATATTCATTTCATTTGTCATGAAAATATCTTTGCATGTGGCATTATAAACAAAATCGTTAGAGCCATTTTTGAGAATATTAAAAGTTTAGAAAACCTTCCATTTAAAGGTTAAATGGGAGTGAGGGGAATTTCCTAAAAATCTTTGTGTCTCATTCTTGGAAGATGTTAAATAACAGACTTTTCGTGTTGAGTTATGCTTTCCATAGCTGCGAGGGCGTGCGTGCGCGCGCGCACACACAGACTGGTATCTAAAATCTTACTATTCGAGATAATCATTAGCTGAAATAATAATTGTCTTATACCCACCTGGGTAGCGTGGTGGTAGCATGTCTGCCTCACGTTCAAAAGGTCGTGAGTTCGAATCTCGCTTAGGGTGAGTTTCTCGGGTAAGGTTTCTTTCGGGGTTTTCCCTTATTCTGAGAAGACGAATGTCGAGTAACTTTAAGCTCCATGGACCCCGAGATCATTTGAGCATCATATCATCAATTGCATTCATCGTCCGATATGACCAAACCAGGTTAAACTACAAAAAAAATGTCTTATTGCTTGCTTCCTTGTAAATAGAAGGGAAATAAGGGCATGCACTATGCTAAATCCTTAATACATTGTACGCTTATATGCTACAGAAAGTAATAAATATCTTATGATGACTTTCCCTAGCTGCACTGCAAACTTCTTACAATTCTACACAATGCTAATCGAGATAATAGCAGAATGTTCTTATTACTCAGTTCCTTATAAGTAGAAGGGGACTAAAGGAATGCGCTGTGCTAAAGTGATTGTCAAATGTTTTAAAAGCTGTCGTTATGCGATTGTCAATGCAAATCGCTTCTTTGCTTGGCCAGGAGTAGAACAAAAGAAAAACGGACACTTCCTGTCTGAGAAAAGTATAACAAGAAATATCTCGGAAACGTCCACGACAAAAACGTAAAGGACATAAGTTGTGTGTTTTGACGGGATCTACAGTTTTTGTGTATCCTTTACGGTTTAGCAGATAAACAAAATTCGGCAAAATCCAGGCTATTCCCAGAGGCTATTCCCAGAAAATTTAAGGTATACATGTTGTTAAGGATGTAAATAGCTTTAATATACGGGATTTTAATCAAAATCGTTAGAACTATTTTTTAGAGAATCAAAATTTTCGAAAAATCTTCCATTTAGAGGGTAAATGGGAGTGGGAGGAATTTCCTAAAAATCGTTGTGGCGTATCATTGGAAAATGTTTAGCTTGAATACCAAGTATGGTATATAATGGACTTTTCGTGTTTGAGTTGTTTTCCACAGGCGCGAGGGCGTGCGCACGCGCGTATACTCAGACACACAGACTGTTATCTAAAATCTGGGTGTTCCACTCTTTTTCTACATTATAGATACCAATTGAGAAAACTATTCGAGATAATCATTACCTGAAATAATAATTGCCTTCCTTTTAAGTAGAAGGGAAATAAGCAGTGCTCGAAATGGGCCGGTATACCATACCTGTACTTTTTGCATCAGGGAATTCCATACCGACACTTTTTATTTGAGAAAATTCATACCGGCAGGTAAGCTATTGGCCGTCATTTATATTAAACACAAAGTAATAACAGTAGTGCACCAAATCATGCTCACTTTATGCTATTCGAGTCAAATAACATACACTTTTGGATCAGCTGGTACTTGCGTCTGCAGACGCATGCTTCTCCATCAACAATGCAGTAATATCAACAAACTGTCTTAATCGGTTGGTAGTTTGTAAATACCAAAGTTGTGTGGCTTAGCCAAGCGACATTCAACCTTAAAGAATAATAAATCATCTCAAGTGAATCCGTTAGTACAAGCTAAAGTTTATAATCTGATCTCCAGTTTGTAAAGAAACGCAACAGAAGATAGTTTAAAACTTAACTCATAAGAAAGATGAATACATTAGACAAATTTATAATCAAAAAGAGAAAAATCTGATGTGTTCCATTCACATGACTTTCTATACATCTCTGCAACAAATTATTGTTAAAAAGCTTATGCTTCTATTTACTTCATGCTAATCGAGAAAAAAAATTAGCATAAAGTCTTATTACTCGCTTCCTTGTAAGTAGAAGCGAAGTAAGGGAGTACCATAGCTTAAAGTGATAGTCAAAAGCTGGTTGCTGTGATTGAAGTTCCTTTCTTTGTATGGACAGGAGTTGACAAAGTCCTGTGTGAGAAAAGTATGTTTTACCGCTGAAACCAAAAACAAGGAATATCTCAAAAGCGGCCAACTCCACGAAAAAAATGTTTATAACATAAATTGTGTGCTTTAACGTACTCAGCATTTTTCGTGTGGTAAGTTTCTGTCCATTTCTTACGGTTTAGAAGTTATGCAAAATTCCGTAAAATTCATCGAGAATAAAGTTGTCTTCAGAGGCTATTTCCAGAAAATTCAAGATATACATTTTATTTGTCAGGTAAATATCTTTAATATACGATATTTTAAGCAAAATCGTTAGAGGTATTTTTAAGAAAATTAAACTTTCAAAATGTTTTCCATGTAAAGGGTAGTTTGGGGTGGGGGATTTTTTTGAAAATCTTCGTGCTGCATCCTTGGACAATACCAAACTTTCCGGTGAAATCTCGGTATGGAATTTTTGGGTGCAATACAATACCTTCTCTATACACTATATACATAGTACGCGTAGAGAAAGTAAAAAGAGAAAAACTAATGGAGATATATGTACGTATACTTGATATTGTGATAGTGCGGATAGTGTTTCTAGTTCTGGCGTTTGTGCTTCTGAAGCAACTGATTTTAGTACAGAAAATGTTCCTATATGTTGGAACCGAGTGCAGAAACTGAAAGAAATTGCCTTATGATTGATAATGAGAAACCAGGTTGCAGGGTGTGTCGTAATGCGTATTCTGCCGGTGGTATGCCTGATGGTGAATGTGGCCGCTAAAGCAGCACATTTTCCGATTTCCTGAAGACTATAAACAACAAGATGCAAGCGGTATAACTAATCTTATCGTAAGAAACTGTACCGGCACTTATATATCTCCATTTCGAGCACTATGCTAAATCCACAGTACATTGTACGCTTATATGATGCAGAAAGTAATACAAATGGTTACATAGTGTACTATGTGCATGGTGTTCAGAGAAGGTATTGCATTCCACCCAAAAATTCGATACCGAGAATTCACCAATTTTTTAGGGTCCCCTTGATTAAAAAAAAAGGGCATTTTCAGAAAAAAAAAACAAAAAAAAAAAACCGTGTGCATCCGTGCTTCCGTGTGTCCATGAACATGATAACTCAAAAACGAAAAGTCCGTAAAATACCAAACTTGGTATTTAAGTTTAGTATCTTCTAGGGATGCGACACGAAGGTTTTGAGAAAAATCCCACCACCGCAAACTACCCTTTACATAGAAAATTTTTCAAAATTTTTGATTTTCTCAAAAATGGCTCTTAACGATTTTGGTTAAAATGTCGTTTAATAAAGATGTTTATATGACAATTAAAATGTATATCTTGAATTTTCTGGGAATAGCCTCTAAAGATCACTTTATTCTGGGTGAATTTTGCTGAATTTTACGTAACTGGTAAACCGTAAGAGATAAACAAAAAGTTAGAACACAAAAAATGTATTTCACTTTAAAACACTAAATTTAGGTTATAAACATTTATTCCCTGGAGTTGACCGTTTTTTATATATTTCTTGTTATTAGTTACAGTTATACAGCACTTATACTTTTCTCAGACAGGAAGCGTCCGATTGTCTTTCTTTCTTTTTCTTCTTTTTGTTGTTGTTGTTTCATTTAACATTTAAGGTCATTTCGCGGGCTTTGCAGTTGAAACAACTCGTCTGTAGGTTCTTTTACGTTTGATTTAAACCATTTTATTTTCCTCAAACACACACACATACACACACACACATACATACTTCCAGGCTCTGTGGGGATAGGGAATAATTTTGGCTAAAGAAAAATTCCCCACCCTAGCCGGGAATCGAACCCGGGACCTCCGGGTGACGTTTTTCTTTTGTTCTATTCCTGGCCAAGCAAATAAGCGATTTACAATGACAATCGCATAACGACATCTTTTAAAACATTTGACTATCGGTGTAGCCTAGTGCATTCCTTTAGTCCCCGTCTGCTTACAAGGAACTATAAGTATTGTGAACATTCTGCTAATGTTTATCTCGATGAGCGTGATGTAAGAAGTTTGTAGAAGAGCTACAGAAGGTCATGTGAATGTAACACATCAGATTTTTAGAATTTATATGAACCTTATTCTGGATACTTTGCCACGTTGATGTGATTCAGTTTGCAGTGCTGTATTTCTACATTTATCTAGCCTGGAATTGCTGGCTGCAATAATTGCAAGACGGATCTTGCATCTGCGTCACTTTCAGTAGAGGTAAACAAACCCTCAGAGAGTTTATCACCGCCATTAAGATCCTTTGATGACTAACGCGGTTAACACTTGCAGTAAAACTTCTAGCTCGCCCAGGCTTACTTCATTACAACATACAATTAATTTTAAAATTCCTGTAAATTCACTGTGTTTTCTTTTGCTTTTGAGGTCTCTAGGTTTTCATGTTGCACATAAAGGAAACAGTTTAAATTGACTTTCTGTCGTATGAAAAATTACATTTATTCATGTACAATTGAAACTCGCTTATACGTTATCCACTTCAACATTTTTCGCACATTTACGCTAAAATTTTACGGACCAGTCGTTCTCCATTAAAATGTTGCTCAATTATAAGTTTTCGGTATACGTTTTCTCGGCAATGCGTCATTTTTCTGTTACCCATACACAAAATGTACCCATTTATACGTTTTTAACAAAAAACATATTGTGGTATGCTTGCTATGTATACCTTTGGAACTGCCTGGTTTGTGGTTTTCATTGACGCTTATCGTCATATCGTTCCAACAATCAATTATCCTAAGTAGTCACTTTTCTGCTCGAGTACTGCTAGTGTGCTGTTTTCCTTGTCATTTATTCTTTCATTGTCGACATATCAACAGTCACTTGTCTATTTTATGTGGAGTTTCGAGTTACAGATAAGAGAAGAAGCTTGTGTGAATATCAACCAAGAAGGAAGAAAACAAGAACATTCCTAACTCTTGGTGAAAAATAAAAAATTCTGGATGAGATCCATACCTGAAGAGAAAATCAATAACACGTTTTCTCATTTATACAGTATTTTAGTAGTCTCCCTTGAAAAACGTATAAGTGAGGTTCCATTGTAGTTAAAAATATAAGCTTTGTGTATATTTATATTAATGTAGCATTTGGTTCACACATAACATTTACTTTCTCAGTTTACGTGTGTATTGCTCCGCGTTTGTATATCTGAAATTCACGTTGACATGGTATACCACATTATAGTTGTGTTCCCAGCTCGTGGACCCTGAAAGGAATGCGTACACATGAGTACAGATAAGGTGACACACCAGATAGAAACGCTGTTGAAGAATAACATGCAGCCCGAGCCAATTTCGTGTCCAATTCTCATCATTTATTTTCTGAGGAAGAAGATTATTTTGTGTGTGTGTGTCGTCCTATAGGAGGCATAGCTCAAAAACGAAACGTTCTTTAAATACCAAACTTTGCATTTTAGCTCAAAATCTTCCAAGGATGCCCCACAAAGATTTCCAACAAAATCCCCCCGCCAGCATTACACTGTACATGTGATATTTTTCGAAAATGTTTATTTTATCAAAATTAGCATTAACGATTTTTATTAAAATACCATATGTTTAAGACATTTTCTGGCAAACGGATTCCTTGAATTTCCTGGGAATAGCCTCTAAAGATTCTTCATTCTGGAGACTTTTGTAAATAAGAGAAACTCACTACTCAAATCTTGTAGATTTCATTAAATCACACCTTTATGACATAGACCTTATTTTAAATAAATAAATATAAAATGAGTTAACCGTATTATTCTTCATATAACGGTAGCATTAAACTCATTGATTTGCGCAACAGTATGTTAAGGTTCTTCTTTTTGCAGGAGTGCTCGAAACACTATTTTCTTCTCTTGACCGCAGCTCTTTCTTCTCCTTACGAATTCTCTTAATCGTTGACATAGAAACACCAGTATAATATGCAACTGGTTGTGAGCTGCATATAAACACTGTTTATTCAAAACTTCATCACATTTATGTATAACGCTACTTTTAATTTCACGTCCTTCTGAATGCACTGTCTTACATTTTTAACTTCAGACATGGTGAAAAGAATAGAAAATCTTACAACATTGAACTACTTCTGCACCTTATTATGCTAAGTAGGCTTGTGCTAGGTTAATGCACATATCTGCAGGAATGATTACTGCATAGCAGCTCGCCGGGTATCGGTTTCCCCTCTCCCCACTCCTCATCCTGCAGGGCTCACTAGCTCAGAACACCACTATAGTAGTGTAGTGTATTGTGCTTACAAACAGACGTGAACATTGGCAACATGATGCGCAGTGGCCGGCAATTTGCAACCACGTAACGAGCAACCGTCTGTCCTGCACCATGATAACGTGAGTATCGCTCCTAGAGACGCAGCGAAAATAAAAATAGACTAAACAATGCCAAAGTCTTGCACAAGCAAACACCAGAACTGATTGTATCGATTCGTGATTGAGAAGGCTGCAGAGAGGCAGCCACCGTTTTGTCGTTTTGTTCAGTCAGTAAAATTAAATCTGAATTAGATCGTATTCAGTTAGGGAATACGGGCCTTTCTCAACACCTCGTTAACAAATACCAACCACATTATTACAAGAGATTATTAATTTATCTACACCATGCTTGCCTCCTTGTAAGTAGAAGGGAAATAAGGAAATACATTAGGATATAATGATTGTCAAATCTTTTAAAAATTATCGCTATATGAAACAACTTCATTTGGTAATTATAGCGCCGCTAGCAGTAAAACAAAGAGGTATGCAACAAAAAATATCTTCCCATTTAAGAAAAGCTTAAACAGTTTAAAATTGTAACCAATAACAGGAATATAGTGGAAACGTTAACACTACAGCAAAAAATCTGATGTGTTCCATTCACATGACTTTCTCTACTTATGTGTAACAAATTATTGTTAATAAGCTTATTCTTCTATTTATTTCAAGCTAATCGAGAAAAAATTTGCAGAAATAGTCTTATTATTTGCTTCCTTGTAAGTAGAAGCGAAATATGGGAGTATCATAGGTTAAAATGAAGTCAAAAGCTGGTTACTAGGTGACTGAAGTTCCTTTGTTTGTATGGACACGAACTGACAAATTCCTGTATGAGAAAAGTATAAGTTTTTCAAAGTTGAAACCGAAAACAAGGAATATCTCAAAAACGATCAACTCCTCGAAAAAAAAATCATATAACATAAATTGTGTGTTTTATTGTGCTGTACATTTTTTGTGTGGTAAGTTTTTGTCCATTTCTTACTGTTTAGCAATTATGCAAAATTCCTCCAGAATAAAGTAGTCTCAGAGGCTATTCCCAGAAAATTCAAGATATACATATTATTTGTCAGGTAAATATCTTTAATATATGATATTTTAATCAAAATCGTTAGAGCCATTTTTGAGAAAATAAAAATGTTCGAAAAAAGTTCCATGTAGTTGGGGGTGGGGGGATTTTCTTGCATATCTTCGTGTCGCATCCTTGGAAGATACCAAACTTAAATACCAAGTTTGGTATTTAACTGTCTTTTCGTTTTTGAGCTATGCTGTCCACAGACACACACACACGGGCCTTTTTCCAAAAATGCTTTTTTTGGATTCAGGGGGACCCAAAACGTGAATTTCCGGTGAAATCTCGGTATCGAATTTTTGGGTGGAATACAATACCTTCTCTATACACTATGTATGTAGTACGTGTAGAGAAAGTAAAAAAGTAGATATATAGCTAAACTGTGTGTTTTAACGAGGTCTGTATTTTTTGTGTAGTAAGTTTTTGTCTGTCCTATGGTTTACAAATTGCACAAAAGTCATCCAGAATGAAGAGGTCTTCAGAGGCTATTCGCAGAAAATTCGAAAAATGAAATGGCGTTTTATTTATGGACGCTCTTTAACTGCTATAGTTCTCAGCGTCCCATTCTATACTGGGTGTGAAAGTCCGCTAAACGTTGCTCAGAGGCCTCTTTATCAGGCTTCATGTTCTTTTACGTGCCGTAAATCTGCGACTTTACCCACGGCTTTACTTCCCTTCCGAAGGAAGCCATGCTAAAGATTTTTACGCCCGAAAAAATTCATCGTCCTCCGCCGGATTTGAACCTGCTACCTTGGCATATGACGTCAGCATGGTAACCATTACACCACCGAGGACGACAGAGAAAATTCGATATATCACATTTTGTTTGTCATGAAATATCTTAAACATGATATTTTAATCAAAATCATTAGTGCAATTTTATAGAAAATTAAAAATGTTCAAAAACATGTTCCGTGTAAAGGTTGGTTGAGGGTGAGGTATATTTTATTTACTCAAAATCGTTAGAGCCATTTTTGAGAAAATAAAAATTTTCGAAATTTCATCCATGTAAAGTATAGTTTTGGGTGGGGGGGATTTTTCTTAAAATCTTCGTGTCGCATGTTTGGAAAATAATAAACTTAAATACTGTTTGGTATTTAACGGCCCTTTCGTGTTTGAGCAATGCTGTCCACACACACACACACACACACACACACACACACACACACACACACACACACACACACACACACATTATTATTATTTAGGGGGACCCAAAACCTGTATTTCCGGTAAAATCTCTGTAAATTTTGGGTGGAATACAATACCTTTTCTATACACTATGCACATAGTACGTGTAGAGAAAGTAAAAACTGTTACAGTTCTACTTTACAACAAATAACACATATATCTAGTTAAATGAATTAAAAGTAATTATGCTTAAAAAGAACCT
Source organism: Hymenopus coronatus (assembly GCA_030762935.1). Classification (NCBI taxonomy): domain Eukaryota; kingdom Metazoa; phylum Arthropoda; class Insecta; order Mantodea; family Hymenopodidae; genus Hymenopus; species Hymenopus coronatus. The sequence goes on along the minus strand of CM060881.1, from coordinate 167,658,444 downwards.
GAACCGAAAAAGTAATCCAAGTATCTGCATAATATTACTTGTGGTAATTCACGCTTGCATGTAGTGACCAGATACATATTTCTTCAAAATAATAAATAAATATACAGAAACCCCGTGATGTTTAATTCACGCGGGTGTGAGCATCACAATGCACAGGATGTTAATGAACTATACCAAAGTAATTTGCGAGTTTGTGCACGTGACTGATATAAATAATTTGAGATCGGCGATGCATGGTCCCGGGTAAACATAACGCATCTACATAGCGTTAAACGTGTGGGTATCATTGCTGATAAGTCGGTGTTAAAGCAAAGCAGGTTTAAAAAATGGCTTCCAATGTAAAACCGCTGCCCGAATATAGAAATATCAATTTTTAGCAGCTCGTCACTAGCGTTCTCAAGATTTAATGTCGCAAAAAGCTGTAAAATCTTGAACTAATCAATTGACAGTGCGACACTGAGCATTCATTAACTACGTTCTTGAGTTATGTAGCCTAATCTGGAGGTGGTTCTTTTTTACTGCTCTTGTGCCTTAATGCGTAACTCGGAAAGCTACTATCCCAAAGGTCGTAAGTTCGATTCCTGTCTTAGAGGAAATGCTTTTTATTATTATCTGTTTCATTCCAAACGCCGCAATACGTGGCGTACTGGCACTTCAGAAACTTCAGCCGTTACTTCGAAATTTCAATAAACAATATATATATATATATATATATATATATTGTTTTTGCAATTAATTGTTTACAGCCTTAGCTATGGTTTTAGTGTTTATCCGTTAGGTTATTTAATTACACGGGAGTATTTGACATCTGTTGCTCATTATATTAACATTTGCACACGATTAACTAACATCTGAATTTCGTAATTTTTACTTTTTCTACACGTACTATGTACATAGTGTTTAGAAAAGGTATTGTATTGCACCCAAAATGTCGATATCGAGATTTAAAAGTCCTCTGTATAAAAAATGTTTTGTTTTTTTTTTCAGAAAAAAATCGGTAAAATACCAAACTTGGTATTTAAGTTTACTATCTTCCAGGGATACGACACGAAGATTTTTGAGAAAAATCCCCCCACCCAAGACTACGCTTTACAAGGAGAAAATTCGAAAATTTTGATTTTCTCAAAAATGACTCGTAACGGTTTGGAGGAAAATGCCATGTATTAAAGATATCTACATGGCAAATAAAAGTATATCTTGAATTTTTAGAGATTAACCTCTAAAGATCTCTTTATTCTGAATTAATTTTGCTGAATTTTGCGTAACTGGTAAACCAAAGTTTACTACACGAAACGTATAGATCGCGTTAAAACACACAATCTATTCATATAGGTATGTTGTTTTTTTCGTGGAATTTACCATTTCTGAGATATTCCTTGTTATTTGTTTTAGATTTAACATACTTAAAACATTTCTTACACGGAAAGCTGTGAACTGCATAGAAACAGATTTCATTCATATGGCAACCGGCTTTTAAATGATAAGCCTAGTGTATTCCCTTATTTTCCTTCTACTTACAAGAAAGCAAGTAATTAAGACAATTTCTGTTAATGTTTATCTCGATTATCATAAAGTACATAGAAGAATATGCTTTTTAACAATAATTTGTTATAGCGATGTGAATGGAATACATCAGGTTTTTAAAATATTGTCACTCTGAACATTATAGTTGCCGAAAAACTGGCATTATTGGGCAAAAACACAAACAAAATAAAATTATATAAGAGATAAAACTCTGATGTGTTCCATTCACATGACTTTCTCTACATCTCCGCAAAAAAGTATTGTTAAAAAGCTTAGGCTTCTATTTACTTCATGCCAATTGAGAAAAACATTAGCAGAAATAGTCTTATTACTTGCTTCCTTGTAAGTAGAAGCGAATTAAGGGAGTACCATAGGTTAAAGTGAGAGTCAAAAGGTGGTTGTTATGTGACTGATGTTCCTTTGTTTGTATGGACAGAAGTTGACAAATTCCTTTATGAGAAAACTACTTTTTTCAAAGCTGAAACTACAAACAAGGAATATCTTAAAAACGATCAACTCCACGAAAAAAATGTAACATATATTGGGTGTTTTAATATGCTGTACATTTTGTGTGTGGTAAGACTTTGTCCATCTCTTACGGTTTCGCAATTACGCAAAAGTCCGTTAAATTCATCGAGAATAAAGTAGTCTTCAGAGGCTATTCCCAGAAAATTCAAGAGATACATTTTATTTGTCAAGTAAATATCTTAAATATACGAGATTTTAATCAAAATCGTTAGAGCCATTTTTAAGAAAATCAAAATTTATCGTGTTCACAGACACATGGACACACGGACACACACACACACACCCACACACACCCACACACACGGTCCTTTTTCCGAAAATGATTTTTTTAGATAAAGGAGACCCTAAAACATATATTTCTGGTGAAATATCGGTATTGAATTTTTGGGTGAAGTGCAATTCCTTCTCTATACACTATGTAGTCTTTCTTTGTCCATTTTAATTTATAGCTTGTTATAGTTCGCGCAGATGTAGCGTAGAGCTGAACGGTATAACAGATAGGTGGCAAGAAGTTCAATAGAGGAAGCTGTCTCCGCAGAAGATAAACGAGGTAGGTCATGTTGTCACATGTTCCAAGTGTATGTCTTCTATTTGGATTTCTCTGTTGGTGTGACATCAGACCTGTTTCTCTACATCTCTGTAACAAATTATTGTCAATTGCTTATTCTTCTATCCACTTCATGCTATTCGAGATAAATAACAGCAGAAACGGTCTTAATAGTAGAAGGCAAATAATGGAATACACTAGGCTAAAACGATAGTCAAATCTTTTAAAAGCTGGTTGCTATGTGGTTGAAATCGTTTCTAATCAGAGCCAGGAGTTGACAACTTTCCGTTTGAGTTAAGTATTTTGATTCTGAAACTAATAACAAGGAATACCTCAGAAATTGTCAATTCAACGGAACAAATGCGTATGATACAAATTGTATGTTTTAACGTGATCTACATTTTTACTTTCTCTATACGCACTATGTACATAGTGTATAGTGTATTGCACTCCACCAAAAGGTTCGATACCAAGATTTCACCGGAAATATATGTTTTAGTGTTCCCAGTATCCAAAAAAAGTATTTTCAGAAAAAGGTCCGTGTGTGTGTCCGTGTGTCTGTGAATACGATAACTCAAAAACGAAAAGTCGGTAAAATACCAAACTTAGTATTTAAGTTAAGTATCTTCCAGGGATGCGACACGAAGATTTTGAGAAAAATCCCTTCACCCCAAACTACCCTTTACATGGAACTTTTTTTCGAAAATTTTGATTTTCTAAAAAATGGCTCTAACGATTTTGATTAAAATATCGTATATTAAACATATTTACCTGACAAATAAAATTTATATTTTGATTTTTTTGGGAATAACCTCTGAAAACTACTTTATCCTGGATCAATTTTACGGAATTTTGCATAACTGCTAAACCATAAGAGATGGACAAAAGCTTACCCCACAACAAATGTAGAGCACTTTAAAACACACAATTTATGTTACATACATTTTTTTCGTGGAGTTGATTGTTTTTGAGATATTCCTTGTTTTTGGTTTCAGCTATAAAAAACATACTTTTCTCATACAGGGCTTTGTGAACTTGTGTCCTTACAAACAAAGGAGCATCAGTTACATAGCAACCAGCTTTTGACCATCACTTTAACGTATGGTACTCCCTTATTTCGCTTCTACTTACAAGGAAGCAAGTAATAAGACTATTTCTGCTGATTTTTTCTCGATTAGCTGGTAGTAAATAGAAGCATAAGCTTTTTAACAATAATTTGTTGTAGAGAAAGTCATGTGAATGGAACAATCAGATTTTTTGTAAAGTAACTTTTTGTCTATCTCGTGCGGTTTACAAGTAACGAAAAATACTGCAAAATTCATTCAGAATAAATTCTTTAATACACGATATTCTAATCAAAATCGTTAGAGCCATTTTTGAGAAAATCAAAATTTTCGAATTTTTTTCCAATAAACGGTAGTTTGGGGTGGAAGGATTTTTCTCAAAATCTTAGTGTCGTATCCCTGGAAGATATTAAACTTGAGTACGAAGTTTGGTATTTAACCAAATTTTCTTTTTTGAGTTATCGTGTTCACAGACATACGGACACACACCGACCTTTTTCTGAAAATACTTTTTTTTTTTTTTTTTTTTTGATACAGTGGACCCTAAAACTCTTATTTTCGGTGAAATCTAAGCATGAAATATTTGGGTGCAATGCAGTAGCTTCTCGTTAATAAAATAAAAATCTGATCATGCTGCATTCACATGAATTTCTCTACCCATTCCTCCACACTGTTATTACAAAAGGTTGCTCTTCTATTTCTTTTTACCGATATAAAGTTTCAAACATATACACAGTTCCTATTAGGTAGGTATAACGGCACAGTAGGTAAAATGACAATTGGATTTTTAAAAGCATGTCGTTATGCGATAACTTTGAAGTGCCATCCTTTTGGTATGGCCACGAAAAATACGAATAATGACTTTACAAGAAAAACGTATAAGTGTTTGAAAAGTCAATAAAAGCATATCTGTGGAATTGTTAGCGATACAAAAAAAAAATATATATATATATTTTTCATAATATCTACGCTTTAAAGATGTAGTAAACTGTTGTTGCATTGTACAAAGTATATATATATATATATATATATATATATATATATATGTGTGTGTGTGTGTATATATACACACACAAAAATTAGGCGCCGGGCTCAAAAATTCTACGCCAGATTGGGCGACCATGAGAACGCACTAGTCAGATCTCTGGGGGAGTACTTATTCACTGTACGCCGAAACAGGCGGTTCCAGGTTCCCCGCATGGCTTGTGCAATGCGAGCCAGGAGTTTAAAAGCCCGTTTGGCTTTAAACCAAAAGGTTTGTCAAGTTGGAACGAGGCGATGACAGCTATATGATGGGCTTCTTTAAAAACTATGCTCTACGTCATCCTTTGTATGTTATTTCTCAACACGTACTATGTACACAGTGTATAGAGAAGGTATTGTATTCCACCCATGAATTTGATGTCGAGATTTCACTGGAAATGTATGTTTTGGGGTCTCCTGAGTCCGAAAAAACATTTTTAGAAAAAGGTCCTTCTGTGTGTGTGTGTGTGTGTCTGTGGACAGCAGCGCTCAAAAACGAAATACTGTTAAATACCAAACTTGGTATCTAGATTTACTATCTCCTAAGGATGCGATACGAAGGTTTTCAAGAAAATCCCCCACCCCGAAACTAGCCTTTACATTGAAAAAGTTTCGAAAATTTAGATTTTCTCAAAATACCTCTAACGATTTTGATTAAAGCAATTTACATCCCAAATAAAATGTATATCTTGAATTTTCTGGAAATAGCCTCTGAAGACCTGTTTATTCTGGATGAGTGTTGCCAAATTTTGCTTAACTGCTAAACCGTAAGGAGTAGACAAAAACTGACTACACAAAAAATTTAGATCTCGTCAAAACACACAATTTATGTCATTTAGGTTTTTGTTGTGGAGCTAACCGTTTACAATATGTTCATTGTTATTGGTTTCAGTTGTAAAGTACTTATACTTTTCTCACACTGGAAGTGTCCGTTTTTCTTTTGGTCTACTCCTGGCTAGGCAAAGAAGCGATTTACAATGACATTAGCATAACGATAGCTTTTAAAAGATTTGACAATGACTTTAGTATAGCGCATTCTCGATTAGCATTATGTAGAAAGAAGAATAAACTTTTTAAGAAGTCTGTTTGTAGAGCAGCTAGAGAAAGTCAATACATCAGATTTTGTTTTGTTTTATTTATTTGTCGTTTAGCTTTCTTCACTTCATACTGCAGACGGTGAGCAATAATGATGCATGAAATTAAATTAAACGAAACGTTCCAGGGAAACGTATAGTGTATTATGCTTGCAAATAGACGTGAGCACACTAGTTGCGCAGTACAAAGAACGGGGGAAAGAGGCGGAGTCTTCAAGCGATAGCAATGCAGGACGATAGCATAGGGAAGCCGGGATGACACGTCACAAAATTAGACATCGGTTTGAGTGTACCAAACATATCCAACAAATGTGTGCAATCATGCTGTCAGAGTTTTTATAATATACTCTATAATTACTTTTTCTACATTTATGTAAATGTACATAGTAGATCGTGAAGGTTTTTAATTTTTTATTTTCTAAAAAAATCCACTAACGATTTTGATTAAAATATTACATGCTTAAGATATTTCATGACAAATGAAATATATATCTCGAATTTTCTGTTAATAGCCTCTGAAGACCTCTCATTTTGGATGACTTTTGTGCAATTTGTAAAGATAGGCAAAAACTACGCACGTGTTCCATTCACATGATTTTCTCTACATATTTGCAACAATTTATTGTTAGCTTATGCTTCTATTTACTTCATTCTTATCGAGAAAAAATTAGCAGAAATAGTCTCATTACTTGCCTCCTGGTAAGCGAAATAAGGGAGTGCCATAGGTTAAAGTGATAGTCAAAAGCTGGTTCCTATGTGATTGAAGTTCCCTTGTTTGTATGTATGAACAGGAGTTGACAAATTTCTTATGAGAAAAGTATGCTTTTCAAAGCTGAAACCAAAAACAAGGAATATCTCAAAAACGATCAACCTCACGAAAAAATGTATATAACGTAAATCGTGTGTTTTAGCGTTCTCTACATTTTTGTGTGGTAAGTTTTTGTCTGTCTGTTACGGTTTAGAAGTTATGAAAAATGCCATAAAATTCATCCGGAACAGAGTGGTCTTCCCAGAAAATTCAAAATACACATTTTGTTTGTCAAGTAAATATTTTGAATATACGTTTTTTTATTCAAAATCGTTAGAGCCATTTTTGAGAAAGTCAAATTTACGAAAAAAAGTTCCATGTAAAGGGTAGTTGGAATTTTCTTGACAATCTTCGTGTCGCATCCTTGGAAGATACCAAACTTAAATACCAAGTTTGGTATTTAACGGTCTTTTCGTTTTTAAGCTATGCTGTCCACAGACACACACACACACACGCACAGTTTTTCAAAAAGGCTTTTATTGGATTCAGGGGAACCCAAAACATGTATTTCCGGTGAAATCTGGTATCGAATTTTTGGGTGCATTACAATATCTTCTCTATACACCATGTACATAGTACGTGTGGAGAAAGTAAAAATATACGTCTCGTTAAAACACACAGTTTAGATTATACACTTTTTGGTTTTTGTTTTTGAGAGTTAACGTTTTCACTATATTCCTGTTATTGGTTACAATTTTAAACTGCTTAAACTTTTCTCACATGCGAAGACATTTTTTTTACTAATATTTATAGTCGCTTTGACTCGTAAGAGTCTTATCGCGACTGAAACACTGATACATTGTGATAACAATAATTATTACAGGATGGTTATAAAGATACATTGGAATATAATACAAATTGTGCTAATTAACAGGTAATAATGAATACAAAATCACTTCTTATGAAGTTAACATAGAGTAATATTAAACTGTATAGATATATTTAATTTTAATGATCTATAATATATTACTTACATTTTTGTGAATGAAAGCAAATAAAAGCTGTGTTAATGTTTATTGCAATTTTAGATTAAACTGTAAATATTGATAGCTTTTAGAAACAACATTTTTGTACATGGTTTCATTATTTAGTACTTTTATATCACCAGTAATTTTGTACTTTTTCCTGTGGGGATCATAACGGCGGCATGCTGCAATTGCAAGTTGTACACTGAGGTTGGGCATCTCTGACTAGGCATGAGTCATTGTTGTGTGGACAATTCTCAGACGAGTGATAATGGTTTGATGTTTTTAAAACAGCAAACAGCAGTGGAGGATCCTCTAACTGAGTGTAGTTTAGTTCCTTAATGTTGAGACCACTGAGTAAGACATTTTTTGTTTCATACCTCTTTTGTTTTACTGCTAGCGGCGCTATAATAACCAAATTTGTTTGTTTCATAGAGCGATAATTTTTAAAAGATTTGACAATCACTATGGCCTAATGTATTCCCTTATTGCCCTTCTACTTAAAAGGAAGCAAGTCATTAGACAATTTCTGTTAATATTCATCTCGATTACCATGGTGTAGATAATGAGTATTTCTTTGTGAGGTGTAGAGAAATTCGCCTAACTGAATACGATGTAATTCAGATTTAATTTTACGGACAAAACGGTGGCTGCCTATACGTTTCTGTGCAGACTTGAATTGAATGTGGATCCCCTCTGCAGAATTCTTGTTTTTAGTACATTCATATGTTTTCTGAACCTCAGTTGTATGTATAACATTTCACTAGAAATTGAAAACAAAAGTATTTTCATAGTAAAAGAATTAAAATGTTTACCTCTCACATATTCTGAGAAGATGGTTCACGAGTACCCAAAAACGTTGTTTTGGATCTAAATATACAAATAATCTAAAAAGATCGTTGCGCGACAGCTTTAAAGGAATCCCCTTAAGACTCCAAAAGTATATATATATTTTTTTAAACTGAAAATAATGAAATTTTTTTAGTGCGTAAAACAAGAAGTGCTGTTTTTGGCCATTTCACAGTACCTCGTCCCTTTAAAAGCAAGTCAGTATTTGGTGATTTTGAAATACTGTTTCCTTTGTTTGACCAGCAGAAAAACAAATGACTTCACAGTTGAGAAAGGTTTAAATATAGCAAAATTGAAACCAGTGACTAGGAATGTCTCAAAATTAGTCAACTTCACAAAAACTTACATGTTTAACGATATCTACTTTATTTATCTCTCTCTTACAGTTTATCGCTTATGCAAAAGTCTTCCAAAATGAAGAGGATTTCAGAGTTTTTATGTAGAAAATTCAAGTTATACATGTAGTTTGTGATGAAAAAGTCTTAAATATATGGTATTTTAATCAAAATCGTTAGAGTCATTTTTGAGAAAATCGACATTTTCGTAACAGTAAAAAGGAAAAAAAATGTAAAGGGAAGTTTTCTTGAAAATCTTTATGTTAAACGCAATTTTCATTTTGGGTTATGCTGTTCTCTCTCTCTCTCTCTCTCTCTCTCTCTCTCTCTCTCTCTCACACACACACACACACACAAATACCTGTCTCAAAAATGTTTTCAGGGGTCCTCAAAGTATACATTTGAGGTAAATTCTCGACATTGAAATTTTGGGTGGAATAGAGTTCTATCTCTACCTCACGTGTACTTAGTATGTGGTAAAGCAAATAATAACGGATCATTTAATATTATTATTATTATTAACTCCATGGCATGCCAGCTCACAAGAAACCTTGGCCTACCGCCTGGCCGCTGCGTCCCCCAGACGTCATGGATGGGGTTGCAGTAGTGGAGGGTCAGCGCCTCGGACCTCCTAGGCCGGTTAATGCGGTCCTCATGACCTGGAGCCGCTACTTCTCCATCAAGTAGCTCCTCAATTGGCTCCCCAGGGACCTCACGAGACTGAGTGTAATACAGACCTGAAAACAGAGCGCTACGTAATGCACTTGGTAGGAAATAAAATGCAGTACGATGCAATTGCTGCATCAGTCCATTTATGGAGCATTTTTCTCTCCATCAAAGGCAACTTGATACTCATGCATATTCTGATGGATGTATTATACTTTCCTGGATAGACTCACGGAACGAGCAAACCTTTCCTCCTACGTAGAAATCAAAAGGGCTTCTCGTTTCAGAAACAGTCGAAAACAAATTTACCTAATGAAAACCAAGCGAGATGGCTCCGCGATATCGTGTGAGCTGCCGGGTTCGATTCCCGGACAATGGGATTTTCCTGTTTGGCAAGTCGAATGCTGGGGTGCCAGATTTTATCCCCTCTTTACCGTAGGAGGATTACACCAGCAATTTTGGGTGATGAAGAAAAGAAAAGAAAAACTTTCAACGCAAGCGCGTAGCGCTTTACCGTATCATCATCATTAATATTATTATGCAGTATGCGTTTAGCAGAGTAAATCAACCACCATCACCACCACCTTAGGAATACTTATGCTGTGTTATGAATATTTTGCATCTTTATATTCTGATTTAGCACAAGCAAACTGCTACCAAACTGTAAAGCCACGCTTACAAGTAGCTATTTATTTCCTAAATCGTGGAAGCAATTAGGAAAGAATTTAACTGTACAAAATACGGTGCACCACCTTGCATAAAACCTATAAAAGCTGGTCAGCTCCATGGGACATTTTTACTTTCTCTGCACGTACTATGTACATAGTGTATGGAGAAGGTATTGCACTCCAGATAAAAATTCGATATCGAGATTTCACCGGAAATACATGTTTTAGGGTCCCCTGTATTAAAAAAAAATCAGATGTGTTCCATTAACATGACTTTCTCTATATCTCTGAAACAAATTATTGTTAAAAAGCTTATGCTTCTATTTGCTTCATGCTAATCGAGAAAAAAATGGCAGAAATAGCTTTACTACTTACTTCCTTATAAGTAGAAGCGAAATAAGGGAGTACCATAGGTTAAAGTGATAGCCAAAGGCTGGTTTCTATGTGCAAGTTCCTTTGTTTGTATGGGCAGGAGTTGACAAATTCCTGTATGAGAAAAGCATAAGTTTTTTATTGCAGAAACCAAAAACAAGGGATGTCTAAAAAACTATGAACTCCACGAAAAAAAATGTATGTAGCCTAAATTGTGTGTTTTAACGTGCTTTTCATTTTTTGTGCGGTAAGTTTTTGCCTATCTCTTACGGTTTAGCAGTTATTCAAAATTCCGTAAAATTCATCCAGAATAAACTACTCTTCAGAGGCTATTCGCGGAAAGTTTAAGATATACATTTTATTTGTCAGGGAAATGTATTTAATATACGATATTTTATTCAAAATCGTTAGAGCCATTTTTGAGAAAATCGAAATTTTCAAAAAAAGGTCCATGTAAAGATAAGTTTGGGGTGGGGGATTTTTCTCAAAATCTTCGTGTCGCATCCCTGGAAGATACTAAAATTAAATACCAAGTTTGGTATTTTACCGACTTTTCGTTTTTGAGTTATCGTGTTTACCGTCACACTGATACACACAGACACGGACCTTTTTGTGAAAATGCTTTTTTCGGATTATGGGGACCCTAAAACATATATTTCCGATGACATCTCGGTATCGAATTTTATGGTGGAGTGCAATACCTTCTCTATACACTATGTACATAGTAAGTTTAGAGAAAGTAAAAATTATATAACATAGATTGTGTGTTTCAACGTGTTCTACATTTTCTGTGTAGTGAGCTTTTGTCTATCTCTTACAGTTTAGCAGTTCAGCAAAATTCGGCAAAATTCATCCAGAATAAAGAGGTCTTCAGAGGCTATTCCCAGAGAATTCAAGATATACACTTTATTTGGTATGTAACAAAGTAACTTCAGTAAATATCTGTAATGTACGGCATTTTAATCAAAATCGTTAGAGCCATTTTTTAGAAAATAAAAATTTTCGAAAAATGTTCCATGTAAAGGGTAGTTTGGGGTAGGGGAATTTTCTTGAAAATCTTCGTTTCGCATCCTTGGAAGATACCAAACCTAAATACAAAGTTTAACTTAAATACAAAGTTTGGTTTTTAACGGTATTTTCGTTTTTGAGCTTTGCTGCCCACAGACACACACATATCACACAGACAGACATACACAGGTACATGTTTCTACAAATGCTTTTTTTGGATTCAGGGGATCTCAAAACATATATTTCCGTGACATCTTGGTATTGAATTTTTGGGGGCAATTCAATACCTTCTCTATACACTATGTACATAGTACGTATAGAGAAAGTAAAAAAAGCTGATGTGTTCCATTCACATGACTTTCTCTACATCTCTGCATCAAATTATAGTTAAAAAGCTTATTTTTCTATTTGCTTCTTGCTAATTTAGAAAAATTAGCAGAAATGGTCTTATTGTTTCCTGGCAAGTAGGACCGAAATAAGGGAGTACCATAGGTTAAAGTGATAGTCAAAAGCTGGTTGCTATGTGACTGAAGTTACTTTGTTTGCATGGACAGGGATTGGCAAATTTTTGTATGAGAAAAGTATACTTCTTTAAAGCTGAAACCAGAAAACAAGGAATATCTAAAAAAAAAAAAAAAAAAAAAAAAAAAAAACTGTATATGACATAAATTGTGTGTTTTAATGTTCTCTACATTTTTTGTGTTTAAGTTTTTGTCCCTTTGCTTGGAACTTTTTTCGAAAGTTTTGATTTTCTAAAAAATGGCTCAAACGATTTGTTTAAAATATCAAATATTAAAGATATTTACCTGACAAATAAAATGTATATCTTGAAATTTCTGGGAATAGTCTCCTATGAGTACTTTATTCTGAACGAATTTTACGGATTTTTGCATAACTGCTCAAGCGTAAAGGATGGGGGAAAAAACATACCACACAAAAAATGTAGAGCACTTTAAAACACACAATTTATGTTATATGCATTTTTTTCCAGAAATTCCTGTATGAGAAAAGGATGTTTTTTAAAGCTGAAACCAAAAAGAAGGAATATCTCAAAAACAATCAATTCCACGAAAACAATGTATATAGCACAAAATGTGAGTTTTAAGGTGCTGTACATTTTTTTGTGTTGTAAGTTTTTGTCTATCTCTTACGGTTTAGTAGTTGTACAAAATTTCGTAAAATTCATCCAAAATAAAGTTGTCTTCAGAGGCTATTCCCAGAAAATTGAAGTTATATATCTTATTTGTCAGGTAAATATTTTTAATATACAGTATTTTAGTCAAAATTGTTAGAGCCATTTTTGAGAAAATCAAAAGTTTCAAAAAAGTTCCATGTAAAGGATAGTTTAGGGTGGGGGGATTTTTCTAAAAATGTTCGTGTCGCATTCCTGGAAGATACTAAACTTAAATACCAACACACGAAAGTTTTTCTGAAATTGCTTCTTTTTGGATACAGGGGACCCTAAAACATATTTCCGGTGAAATCTCGGTATCGAATTTTTTGGTGAAGTGCAATACCTTCTCTACTTACTATGTACAGAGTACGTGTAAAGAAAATAAAAATACAAAATTACAACGTGTATAAAATATTTAAACCCTTTGGGTTAGCTGGCGAACCAATTACCACACCCCAAATAGTAATTATATTCGCAGAGTAAAATACGCTCAACTGAATAGAAGAATCATTTAGTATGAGGACGTTAATCGCAAGTCTTTGTGTAGAATAACGGCTTCCCAACAACAGACTTGAATTCGCACTTGCAAACCTATCAGTTCTCCAGAACAGTTTAAAGAAATGGTTTGCTTAAACGTATATACTCCTCTATTGACGTCTAGCTAATAATAATAATACAGTAAAACACTACGTATTCTCATACATGCTTTTTGTTACAGCGCCTTAACCCTAATATTGAATAAGAACAACGCTTACCGCAATTACACAACTAGTTATTGGCGTATAAATTTTCTAAAAAAAATAAAGGCTCTGTAATTGATGTGGTAAGCATTTTAGCTTTCCCCGTATGTTTACACTGTACTTTTATACCATCACGGCCTCTAGTACAAGTCTGGGAACCGCCTCTCAATGAGCTCGATTCCCCCACAGTTTACGCTGATATACAAGAGTAGAAACACTAACATCCCTCTCTCCTACAACGTCGTTGACCGGCGTATGCTTGGACTTACCACGCGGAGTTTGCAATAAAGCGCGATGGGTTATATACGCTCGCGAAATACGGGCCACGTGGTATAGCGTCAAAGAGATATGTTACCGAGCCGTTACGATATGGGCAAGAAACTAAATAAAAGCATAAAATAACATAGGTTAAAAAATCACATGACTTTCTCTACATCTCTGCAACAAATTATTATTAAAAAGCTTAAGCTTCTATTTACTTCATGCTAATCGAGAAAAAATTAGCAGACATAGAAGTGAAATGTCATAGGTTAAAGTGATAGTCAAAAGCTGGTTGCTATGTGACTGAAGTGCCTGTATGGACAGGAGTTGACAAATTCCTGTATGAGAAACGTATAAGTTTTTAAAGCATCTCAAAAACGATCCACTCCACGAAAACATGTATATGACATAAATTGTGTGTTCTAACGTGCACTACATTTTTTGTGTGGTAAGTTTTTGTCCATCTCCTACGGTTTAGCAGTTACGCAAAAGTCCGTAAGGTTCATCCAGAATAAAATAGCCTTTCTCAGGGTAAATATCTTTAATATACGATATTTTGATCAAAATCGTTAGAGCCATTTTTGAGAAAATCAAAATTTTCGAAAAAAATTTCGTGTAAAGGATAGTTTGGGGTGGAGAGAGTTTTCTCAAAATCTTCGTGTCGCATCCCTGGAAGATACTAAATATAAATACCAAGTTTGGTGTTTTACCGACTTTCCGTTTTTGAGTTATCGTGTTCACAGGCACACGGACACACACGCGGAGCCGTTTCTGAAAATTCTTTATTTATTTATATATAGGGGACCCTAAAACATATTTCCGGTGAAATCTCGGTATCGAATTTTGGGTGGAGTGCAATACCTTCTCTATACACTATATACATAGTACGTGTAGAGAAATTAAAAATAAATTTAAAGGTTTACCAGATGTAGGCTGTTTTACAAGGCATCGGTGATTTTATTTGTTTTGTTTATCTCCAAGTTGATAAACAATGTATGACAGAAAGAGGAACGTTGACAGAGAAGAAGCAGTGGGATGAGATTTGTCCTTGAGCACCACCAGGCCGGCAGCCAATCAGAGTGCTGCTGTGTTGGAATATTGCATTCGCACATAACTGGGGAGTAACGTGCTAAGTGATTCCGTCTCTCGTAATAACTACTTGCGCTAAGACAAAATGTTCATTTTTTGCAAAAATAATTCACGATAATATAAGGGAGTAATTTCGTACCAGAACCGTAAAAACCACAATTTTTTAGCTCAAATACTTTTCATAATACACATGAATAAACATATCGCCATGCCCAGTGTGCGAGTGAGAGGGAAATATGAAAAGAGTGTGGATATCAAACACCTTGGATATATATTACCTAGACTCGCCGTTGGCGCTGGTGTGCTGTCGCTAATTGAAACCTCTCGCGCATAAGCAGGTGGAGGGCAAACGTGCTTCTTGCCGTATGTTCAGTACGCTTAAAAGGCTTTAAGAGTGAGGTGGTTTAAAGGTATTAGGGTTTAATAATTAACATGGTACACTTCTATGCTGCACAACTGCACCAACCACCGTAAAAAGATCCCGTTACCACTTTCCAACGGTAAGAATAAATTGTAACATTTGTGATTTGTGTTCCAAATGTATTCCAATTTGTTCTCGTGAGTTTCCTCGCTCACTAAGCGAATAATAATTTATTTTAGGTCTTCAATACATAAAATAGAATAACTGAGTAAGTCGTTAGTTGCTCTGAAACGTAGTAAATTTGTGCCAGGGAAATACCACAGACACTATGTACATAGTGCGTATGGAGAAAGTAAAAAGTATTTTCAGAAATAGGTCCGTGTGTGTGTGTGTGTGTGTGTCCGTGTGTCTGTGAACACGATAACTCAAAAACGAAAAGTCGGTAAAATACCAAACTTGATATTTTTGTTTAATACCTTCCAGGGATGCGACAAGAAGATTTTGAGAAAAATACCCCCTCCCAAACTACCCTTTACATGGAACTTTTTTCGAAAATTTTGATTTTCTCAAAAATGGCTCTAACGATTTTGATTAAAATATCATACATGAAAGATATTTACCTGGCAAATAAAATGTATATTTTGAATTTTCTGGGAATAGCCTCTGAAGACTACTTTATTCTGGATGAATTTTGCATAACTACTAAACCGTAAGAGACGGACAAAAACTTAACACACAAAAAATGTAGAGCAAGTTAAAACACACAAATTATGTTATACACATTTTTTTTCGTTGAGTTGATCGTTATTGAGGTATTCCTTTTTCTTGGTTTCAGCTTTGAGAAACATACTTTTCTCATACAGGAATTTGTCAACGCCTGTCCATACAAACAAAGGAACATCAGTCACAAAGCAACCAGCTTTTGGCTTTCTCTTTAACTTATGGTACTCCCTTTTTTCGCTTCTACATACAATAAAGCAAGAAATAAGACTATTTCTGCTAATTTTTAATTCAGCATTTTGACCACTTTACAGCCGAGACACTCTTAACAAACCCTCTTTATAATTCTTTTTGACGACTTTGTGCTTTAGAGTAAAAATTAAGAATGTATGCATGGAATCACAGAGAAGAAACTGCGAAACCGGAATTAAAGCTGAATTATGCTCTCTGTGATGCTTACACCCTGTTCGTAAAACAATTTAAATGCAGGTATGCGTATTCAAGTTCAATGATAATATTTACCTACTTCTGTTTTTTTCTGTTGTGGGATGAAATTCCGTGTAGTCAATGAAGTGATTTTATTCAACTTCCAACAGGACATTCAGGGTCTAATCTCTATGCATAGATTCTGATGATCATAAAGAACATTTTCTCGCAATTATTTGACGTAATTATAACTTTTTTTAAATTTGACTGATTTCCCATTATAAGCAATGTATTGTGCGCGACCTTGGGGGTATTTTGCCCTCCAGTGCAGTCCTTCAATCACGATACTTGCACTGGTTTGCGCAGCTAGACGTGTAGGGGTTTGGTGGGTAAGGACCTGGCAACGCAGAGCACGATAACGCATCTCATTCACTGCAGAGTAGAACTCTTTCCATTTGAAAAGCACTACAGATGGCTAGCAGGTTGCTAGGAATTCACGCCCACGCGAGATGTCTCAGTTTGATATATTCGACATTACAATTCAGGCGATGATGATGCTGCATTGGAAACGTTCCAGCTTGCTTGAGGAAGAGCCAGGAAAACCTCATCTACACTCAAGAAGGGCATTACTTCATCACAGCCGTGGAACTCTCCTCTGTTTTGTATAGCTACAGGGCTTCGTAACACATCATGTGGGTATAAGGGTGCAGTAATTTACATAAACATTGGATGTGCTCCATTCACATGGCTTTCTCTACATCTCTGCAACAAATAATTGTTAAGAAGCTTATGCTTCTATTTACTTCATGCTAATCGAGAAAGAACTAGCGGATATATCCTTATTACTTGCTTCTATGCAAGCAGAGAGGAAATGAGGGAGTACCATAGGCTGAAGTATTAGTCAAAAGGTGGTTGCTATGTGACCGAAGTTCCTTTGTTGTAATGACAGGAGTTGACAAATTCCCTTATGAGAAAAGTATAAGTTTTTTAAAGCTGAAACCAATAACAAGGAATATCTCAAAAATGATCAACTGCACGAAAAAAATGTAAATGACATAAATTGTGTGTTTTATCGCGATCTGTGTTGTTTGTGTAGTAAGTTTTGGTTATCTCTTACGGTTTAGCAGTTATGTAAAATTCAATAAAAATCATCCAGAATAAAGAAGTCTTTAGATGCTATGCGCAGAAAATCCAAGGTATACATGTTATTTGTCAGGTAAATATCTAAAATATACGATGCTTTAATCAATATTGTTAGAGCCATTTTTGAGAAAATCAAAATTTCAAAAAAAAGTCCATATAAAGGGTAGTTTGGGGTGGGGGATTTTCTTGAAAATCTACGTGTTGCATCCTTGGAAGATACCAAACTAAGCACCAAGTTTGGTATTTAACGGACTTTTCGTTTTTGTGCTATCCTGTTCAAAGACACACACACAGGACCTTTTTCTAAAAATGCTATTTTTTGGACTCAGGGTGACACAAAACATGTATTTCCGGTGAAATCTCGGTATCGAATTTTTGGGTGCAATGCAATGCCTTCTCTATACATTATGTTCATAGTACATGTAGAGAAAGTAAAAACTCTTTGTGTGAATGTCACAGGGCTTTCTCTACTTGTCACTTTTATAAGGATTATACAAACGATGCACATAAAAGCTTACTTTTCTATCCATTTCATGTAAATGAGTAACGAAATAGAGCAGCTAAGTCGCTAATAAAATCAGCTGAAACTTGTAGCCCGGTTTCTGCTGATAAGGTGAAATTACATTACAAGTTCTAAAAGAAAGTACACTTTATTTCTCGAACACGCTCAGCTCTTTTATGACGATATGCATTGTAATCACTTATAGAAAACAAAACCGGGCTTGTAGGCCGTGGTCCACTGGGCTTCTCCCCTCGTTCCCCAGACGTTTCGCCTGCGTCTGCGGCAGGCATCATCAGTGGCGTGTACATCTCCGTGGTCTCTCAGTCGGTTTTGTTTTCTATAAGTGGTTCTAACACCGGCCATGAAAGCCTTCGAACTTTAATGATATGCATTGTGGTTGGTCATGTTCAAGGCCGCCATTACTATATGTCATTTTCTACTTTCTCTTCACGTACTATGTACGTACATAGTGTATAGAGAAGGTATAGCATTCCACTCAACAATTCTATACCGAGATTTCACCGAAAATACATGTTTTGTGTCCCCCCGAATCCAAAAAAAGCATTTTCAGAAAAAGAAGGTCCGAGTGTGTGTGTATGTGTGTTTGTGTGTGTGTCCATGTACAACAGCTCAAAAAGGAAAAGATCGCTAAGTATCAAACTTGATATTTAAGTTTGATATTTTCCAAGGATGCGACACGAAGATTTTTAAGAAAATCCCACCACTCCCAACAACCCTTCACATGGAAAAATTTCGAAAATTTTGATTTTCTGAAGAATGGCTTAACGATTTTGATTAAAATCTCTTATATTTAAGATATTTACATGACAAGTAAAATGTATATCTAGAATAGCCTCTGAAGGCATGTTTATTCTGGAACAATTTGGCGAAGTTTCCATAACTGGTAAACATAAGAGATATACAAAAACTTATTACACATAGAAAGATCACGATAAAACACACAATTTATGGCATATAAACTTCTTTTCGTGGAGTTGCCGTTTTAGAGATATTCCTTGTTATTGATTTCAGCTTTAAAATACTTGAAATTTCCTGTCAGCTCCTGGTCACGCCAAGAAATGGATTTCAATCCCATAGCGACGACATTTTAAAACATTAGTCAAGTGTATTGCCTTATTTCCGTCCTACTTATGAAGGAACTAATAAGACCGTTTCTGCTAAATTAAATATATGGAAGAATAAGCTCAGTAACAATAATTTGTTACAGAGATGTAGAGAAAGTCATGTGAATGGAGCGCATCAGATTTTTTTTTACCTTGGCTGTTTATGCGTGCACCTTTCCTTACGTGCTAGTTTTACGAGGAAGCGCGGGCTAGGGGGAAGAAGAGAGAGACCACCATCATGAAAGAAAGTTTCTTTCTTTGAGGTCCTCTGCCATTATGGTAAATAGGTTATCTAATTTACCGCAAACTAGCTTATTATTTAACGGAAAACAGCGTACGAGCATGCGCGTGAACTCTTAGATCTCCAGACCGAATGAAACCTGGACATACAAGCCACTAGATATCAGATTGTATAGCGTACTTAAGTCTCAATGCTATTTCTCTGTTCTGCTTCTGAAATTGCAGGAAGATTAGGAATTGAGGTAGAGTCAGACCGAAAAATGCAATGCCATAGCTGGGATTTGAGCCACGGATCTCCCGGTCTCTAACTGAGCTACCACGACAACATACCAGCATAGCAGTGAATTTCTCAACTGACTCGCATGTAAACCACAAGGTGATCTCAAATCATTTTGAGATGACAACCCCAATGGCGACTTACAATGTTGTAAGTAGTTTAAATCCCAGCAGGATTCATAGTTTAGCCAAATATTGAGAAATATGCCGACATGTTGTCATGGTAGCTCTGTGGTAGAGCAACCGGCTAGGGACGGAAAATCCGTGGTTCAAATCCCAGCTATGGTATTGTCTTTTTACTTTCTCTACATGTACTATGTACATAGTGTATAGAGAAGGTATTGTAATGCACCCAATAATTCGATACCGAGATTTCACCGAAAGTACATG
Source organism: Hymenopus coronatus (assembly GCA_030762935.1). Taxonomy (NCBI): domain Eukaryota; kingdom Metazoa; phylum Arthropoda; class Insecta; order Mantodea; family Hymenopodidae; genus Hymenopus; species Hymenopus coronatus. Next base: position 167,638,547 of record CM060881.1, on the reverse strand, counting down.
TTTTGGGTAACCATGAATAAAAAAAAAATGTTTAGAAAAATGTGTTTGTGTCCGCACGCGCGCGCGTGTGTGTGTGTGGGTGTGTTTGTGGGCAGTATAGCTCAAAAAGCAAAAGACCGTAGAATACCGAACTTGGTATTTAAGTTTAGTAGCTTCCAAGGATGCCACACGATTTTCAAGGAAATCCCCCCACCCCCAACTACTCTTTACATGGAACTTTTTTTGAAAAATGTTATTTTATCAAAAATGGCTCTAACAGTTTTGATTAAAATATCGTATATAAAAGATATTTACTTGATAAATAAAATGTATAGCTTGAATTTTCTGGGAATATCCTCTGAAGACTACTTTGTTCTGCATGATTTTACGGAATGTTACATAAATGCTAAACCGTAAAGGATGGACAAAAACTTCCTACACAAAAATGTAGAGCACATTAAAACACAATTTATGTTATATACATTTTTTCGTGGAGTTGTTCTTTTTTAGATATCCGTTGTTATTGGTTTCAGTTTTAAAAAACGTATGTCTTTCTCATACAGGAATTTGTCAACTCCTGTCCATACAAACAAAGGAACTTCAGTCACGTAGCAACCAGCTTTTGGCTTTCACTTTAACCTATGGTACTCCCTTATTTCTCTTCTACTTACAAGGAAGCAAGATATAAGACTATTTCTGCCAATTTTTTCTGGATTAGCATGAAGTATATAGAAACATAAGGTTTTTAACAATAATTTATTGCAGAGATGTAGAGAACGTCATTTGAATGGAACACGTCAGATTTTTTTTAATATGACTGTACCTATCCAACTCCTGTCCTACACACTGTTTGTGTGAGGAAAAAAAAAAGCAAACATATATATGAGTATAGTATCACATCTGTACCACTACTCTGTAAATGTAAGATGAAACTGTGTCCGATCCCTTCTAAAGATTGCCTCATCTTTTTGTTCTCATTGGCGTATGACGCAAATATCATATCATTCCCGGATACAGGGTCAGTAAACAACCGGATACAAAAGACTACGGAGCAGATCCTGTAATGCTTCTACGAGGTACGCCCAGAAAGTAAGTTCCGTTTGGTAATAAAATTAAATTGTGTACAAATACAGAATAATTATTTATTGCACAAAATTCTACAACTCTTAAACTACGTTTCCACATAACTATCGAAATTTTGCAGGCATTTGTCATAGCGTGGCACAAGTTTTTGTATACCTTCTTCATAGAAGTTTGCCGCCTGTACCCAACGTGAGCAAAGTTTACGAAATTTCAGTTTTTCCGTAACAATTTCATGAATTAGTGATCGTGAGCTTTGGGAAAATTCCATAGCGAGAGCACTAATTTTAAACTTGCTGTTTACCTGGATCTTGTCATCAATCGCGTGAACCAGTTCTTCTGTAACCAAAGATGGACGCCCATTTCTTTCTTCATCGAGCACTTCACTACGTCCTTCATTGAACTGTCGGACCCATCTTCTCACCATTGAATCACTCATCGCATTTTGTCCGTAAACTTCGCAAATTTGCCGATAAATTTCAATTGGTTTCACTTTCCCAGCATTCAGAAAACGAATCACAGATCTGATTTCACAAGCGGCGGGATTTTCAATCAACACCGACATTGTAAACAAGCACAACAAAGCATATGTGGCTGACAGCGATCTCAAAATGGCGCATGTTTCTTCTCCTCGATATAGAGCGTCTACCGCGCATGTGCGGAACTGCGATCGCAGCGCTGCAGCGGAGATAAATTGAAACGGAACTTACTTTCTGGACGTACCTCTTATAAAGCACATATTAGAATAAATGTAATAAGTTCCCTTCCACCCGGTATGTGTAACCGAATTTCATTTGCATGTTTATAATGATAGATATTCAATGTGTTGCTTATACGTATGAAATTATTTCTTTGAGTTTTAAACCAATTTTGAGGAAAAATTTTTATTTTCTCTACACGTACTATGTACATAGTGTAGGTATAGAGAAGGTATTGCATTCCACCCAAAAATTCGATACCGAAATTCCACCGGAAATACCTGTTGGGTCCCCCTGAATCCAAAAAAAAGCATTTTTGGAAAAAGGCTCGTGTGTATGTCTTTGGACAGCTTAGCTCAAAAATAAAAAGACCGTTAAACACCAAACTTGGTATTGTAGTTGGGTATCTTGCAAGCATGCGACACGAAGATTTTCAAGAAAATCCCGCAATCCGCAACTACCATTTACATGGAACATTTTTCAAAATTTTTGTTTTCTCAAAAATGGCTCTAACGATTTTGATTAAAATATCATATATTAAAGATATTTATCTGACAAATAAAATGTATATCTTCAATTTTCTGGGAATAGCCTCTGAAGACTACTTTATTCCAGATGAACTTTTCGGAATTTTACAAAACTGCTAAAGCGTACGAGCTGGACAAAAACATAACACACAAAAAAGTAGAGCACGTTAAAATACACAATTTATGTTATGTTTTTTATTTTTGAGTTGATCGTTTTTGACATATTCCTTCATTTTAGTTACAGCTTTGAAAAACGTATACTTTTCTCATACAGTAATTTCTCAACTGCCGTCCATACAAACAAAGGAACTTCAGTCACATAGCAACCAGCTTTTGACTATCACCCTAACCTATTGTACTCCCTTATTTCGCTTCTACTTACAAGGAAGCAAGTAATAAGACTATTTCTGCTAATTTTTTCTCGATTAGCATGAAGTAAATAGAAGCATAAGCTTTTTAACAATAATTTGTTGCAGAGATGTAGAGAAATTCATGTGAATGGAACACATCAGATGTTTAAATATATAGAAAAATCAACGTTTGCACATAAAGCAAACCTGAATAAGAATCACTTTTAGAAAAAGATCCATGCGCGCGTAACTGTGTTCAGCGAAAACTCAAAAATAAAACGTCCGATAAATACCAAACTTAATATTTATGTTTAGTATCTTCCAAAGATGCGACATAAATATTTTCATGAAAATAACATTGATTTGACCATTTTGATTAAAATGCGTTGCATTTTATGTGATATATAACATCTGGGAATAGCCTGTGCATTCTGCTTCAGTAGGAAATATTTTTGTATAATCTCCAAATGTATACCTTAAGGTTAAGGATACAAGGCACCATGAAGAAGTCTAAAATGGCAGTTTTCATTTTTAGCTAGTTAAATTCTTTGAAGGTTTCTGATTCGAAAAACCTTATGTGTTCCATTCATATGACTTTCTCTACATCTCTGCAATAAATTATTGTTAAAAAGCGTATGTTTCGATTTACTTCATGCTAATCGAGAAAAAAATTAGTAGAAATAGTCTTAGTATATGCTTCCTTGTAAGTAGAAGCGAAATAAGGAGTACCATAGGTTAAAGTGATAGTCAAAGGTTGGTTGCTATGTGACTGAAGTTCCTTTGTTTGTAGGAACAGCATTTGACAAATTCCTGTATGAGAAAAGTATAAGTTCTTCAATGCAGAAACCAAAAACAAGGAATGTCTCAAAAACGATCAATTCCACGAAACAAATGTATCTAACATAAATTATGTGTTTTAACGTGCTCTACATTTTTTGTGTGGTAACTTTTTCTGCATCTCTTATGGTTTAGCAGTTAAGCAAAATTCCGTAAAATTCATCCAGAATAAAGAGTTCTTCAGAGGCTATTCCCAGAAAATTCAAGGTATACATTTTATTTGTCAGGTAAATATCTTTAATATATGATTTTTTAATCAAAATCGTTACAGCTGTTTTTGAGAAAATCAAAAAAGTTCCATGTTTGGGGTGGGGGGATTTTTCTCAAAATGTTCGTGAAGCATCCCTGGAAGATACTAAACTTAAATACCAAGTTTTAGCATTTCAATGCCCTTTTAAACATGGTGCGCAATCTTCTAAATGCTCCGGACAGTGCGCCGCGCCCCTTTTCTACATCTTCAATCTTTCTGCTTTCTAAGATGATAGAAATTTGAGGGAAATTTTGATGCTGAACGAGCTGCCCAACAGTCCATAAAGCAAGCCAGGACCAGAAGGAGCAATGCTGAGAAGCAGACAAGAGTCCAGGAGTAAATAAAGATTCAGATGATTATGGACCTGGAATGTATTGAAGTAAGTCAGATTAGCATTAAAAACTTTTAAGTTCAATTTTCTCGATATTACATTTTCTGATACACGTGTACCTTTTACTCAGGAAATTTTCTACACACATTAGTGACTTCTGACTGCCTGATTCATTGAAATTAGAAAAAATGTGGTATTTTTAGTTTCTCTACACGTACATTTTACATAGTGTATAGAGAAGTTATTGGAATGCACCCAAAAATTCGATACTGAGATTTCACCGGAAATATATGCTTTGAGACCTCCTTAATCCAAAAAAAAAACATTTTTAGAAAAATCTCAGCGTGTGTGTTTATGTGTCTGAGGACAGCATAGCTCAAAAATGAAAAGATCGTTAAATACCAAACTGGGTATTTAAGTTTGTTATCTTCCAAGGATACGACAGGAAGATTTTCAAGAAAACCTCCCATCCCTAAATATCCTTTAAATGTAAAAAATGTCGAACATTTTTATTTCTTAAAAATGCGTTAACGACTTTGATTAAAATACATTATATTTAAGATATTTATTTGCCAAATAAAATGCATATCTTGAATTTTCTGGGAACAGCCTCAAAAGACCTCGTTATTCTGGATAATTTTTATTGAATTTTGTGTAGTTGGTAGACCGTAAGAAATAGGCAAATACTCAAAAAATATAGATCAGGATAAAACACACAATTTATGTCATATCCATTTTTACTTTTTCTACATGTACTATGTACATAGAGTATAGAGAGGGTATTGCATTCCACCCAAAAGTTCGATGCCGAGATTTCACTGGAAATACATGTTTTGGGTCCCCCTCAATGTAAAAAAAAGAATTTTTGGAAAAAGGTCCGTGTGTGTCTGTAGGCAGCATAGCTCAAAAACACCAAGTCCGTTAAATTGGTATTTCAGTTTAGCATCATCCAAGAATGCGCCACTAAGACTTTCAGGTAAATCCCCCGGTACCCTTTACATAAAATTGTTTTTCTCGAAAATTTTGATTTTCTCTAAAATGGCTGTAACGATTTTGATTAAAATTTCGTATATTAAAGATATTTACAGAGCAAATAAAATGTATTGAATTTTTTGTAAATAGTCTCTGAAGACATTTTTATTCTGGATGAATTTGTCCGAATTTTGCATAACTAGGAAACCGTTAAGAGATGGACAAAAGCTTACTGCACAGAAAATGTAGATCTCGTTAAAATACATACTTTATATCAATTTTTTTTTTTCCTGAAGCATACCTTTTTCGGTGTATTAGTTTCAATTGTAAAGTACTTATTCTTTGCTCGGATAGGAAGTGTCCGTTTTTCTTTTGTTCTACTCCTGGCCAAGCAAAGAAGCGATTTGCAATGACAATCGCATAACGACAGATTTTAAAACATTTGTCAATCACTTTAGCATTGCACATTCCTGTAGTTCCCTTCTACTTATAAGGAACTAAGTAATAAGAACATTCTGCTAAAGTTTATCTCGATTAGCACGGCGTATCCTGTTTGACTTCTAAGGGACACGAATAATTAAGAGTCAATTTATAAATAGTAGAAATTATGCTTTAAAGTTGTGCATGGACTGCAAATGGACAAATAGCTATTTAATAATAATAATAATAATAATAATAATAATAATAATAATAATAATAATAATAATAATACGAGAGCTGTCCCAGAAGCACCCGACCTAACAAAGAAAGCACAAACATTTTGGGGAAAAGCATATTTATTTCTCTACATAGTCTCCTTTCAATAGCTTCGATACCCTGTTTAAAGTGAAAACTATCGAGGTCTGCAAAACAGCTATCAACTGCAGACTCCAGTTCTCCATTGTTGGCAAATTTTCTACCACCAAACCATTTCTTCAAGTTTGGAAACAAAATAATCAGAGGGGACTATTTAACTCATTGATTTTTGCCATGGCGATGATGGACGTGTGAACTGGTGCATTGTCTTGATGAAGCAAAACTTTCTTTTTCGCAAAATGCGGCCGTTTTTGCTCGATTTCATCACTCAAATGATCTAACAAGTTCGCATAATATTCGCCATTGATTCCTTTTCGTTTTTTGAAAAAATCAATGGAAATTATCCCGCGTTCGTCCCAGAAGACTGACACCATGACCTTGCCAGCAGATGGAACTGTCTTGAGTTTCTTTGGAGCCTATTCTCCCCTTTGATTGTTCCTTCGTCTCAGGTTCCATTGTTATGATGCGACGCAAAAACTCAGCTTTATTGCAGCGAAACATTTTCAAGCATTCCACTGAAACACCCCCCCCCCACGACGCTGTTTTTGTTCTATTGTGAGCAAAGCCGGCACACAACTTTCTCATATCGAAATTTGCAGTCAGTATGTGATGTACAGAACTTTTTGAAATGCTTGCGCACTGTCAGTGGAATCTAGCTCAGCTTTAATATTAGTTGGACTAAGACCTTTTAAATGAAAGTATTGTATCACATAACGATGACCAGTTTTATCCTTGTTTACTAATGATGGCTGTCAAACAAATGCTAAACAATGTAAAATCGTCAAACTTTAAACTTAAGCTTTCTAAGGTTGGTACCTTTTTTTTTTTTTTTTGTAATTTACCGTCCTTTAACCTGGTTGGATCATATCGGACGATGAATGTAATTGATGATATGATGCTCAAATGATCTCGGGGTCCATGGAGCTTAAAGTTACTCGACAATCGTCTTCTCAGGATAAGGGAAACCCCGAAAAAAACCTTACCCGGGTAACTCACCCTAAGTGAGATTCGAACTCACGACCTGTTGAACGTGAGGCAGACACGCTACCACCACGCTACCCAGGCGGGCTGTTTTACCATTGTTGTTGTTTGAAAGAACAACCGCTATCTATACGTCAGATCGGATACTTCTGGGACCCACTGTAATAATGATGATATAATAATAATTAATGAAGTATAAGAATGAATAACGAATTTTACAAAAGTTAAAGCCACAAGCCTCAATAACGTTAAGCAAGGAAATATGCAAACTCACATGAATGCTCAAACAACATGAAAATAAAGTGATGTCCTCTCTATGATTTTGAAAACACACGGTACAGATAGAATTTAACTTTTTTTTGCAGTAGCACAAAGGAGGAAGTAAAGTCAGAGGCTTTCCTAGTTGAAATAAGGTAGATAATGCCAAGGTATGCACTGAGATAAAACAGCAAAACATCATCAACTTCATCAAACACGTGTGGAAATATGGAAATTTGGAATGGTCATCAACAGTAAACTTCAGGAACCAGCTCTGGTTGCACCAAACCTTTTCTACATTATTCTGAATCTCACATAGAATTGAAACTCAGAATTGGTCACTCCAAATTGACGCATGCTTATCTTCTAAGGACCAAGCTCCAAACAGTACGAGCTGTGACAGGCCTCCAACCATTCACCACATCCTTGTAGACTGCCCACTGCACAGTAGAAGAAGAAAATAAGTCGGCATTTCCAGTCTTCCCAACATGCTGAAGAAGACGCTACAGTTTATAATGCATACAAAGCTTTCTGATTTTTACTTTCTCTACACGTACTATGTACACAGTGTATAGAGAAGATATTGTAATGCACCCAAAAATTCGATACCGAGATTCCACGGGAAATATGTGTTTTGGGTCCCTCTGAATAAAAAAAAAAAAAAAAGCATTTCTGGAAAAAGGTCCGTGTGTGTGTGTGTTTTTCTGTGGACAGCATAGCTCAAAAACGAAAAGACCCCTAAATACCAAACTTAATATATAATTTTGGTATTTTGCAAGGATGCGACACGAAGATTTTCAAGAAAATCCCCCACCCCCAATTATCCTTTACATGGAACTTTTTTCGAAAATTTTGAGTTTCTCAAAAATTGCAATAACGATTTTGATTAAAATATCGTATATTAAAGATATTTACCTGACAAGTAATATGTATATTTTAAATTTTCTGGGAATAGCCTCTGAAGACTAGTTTATTCTGGATGAATTTTACGGAATTTTGCATAACTGCTAAACCGTAAGAGATAAACGAAAGCTTCCAACACAAAAAATGTAGAGCACGTTAAATCACACAATTTAAGTTTTATATTTTTTTTCGTGGAGTGGATCGTTTATGAAATATTTCTTGTTTTTGGTTCCAGCTTTAAAAAAAAACCTTGTACTTTACTCATACAGGAATTTGTCATCTCGTGTCCATACAAACAAAGGAGCTCAAATCACATAGCAACCAGCTTTTCATTTTCACTTTAACCTATCGTTTTCGCTTTTACTTACAAGGAAGCAAATATTAAGACTATTTCTGCTATTTTTTTTTTCTCGATTGTCATGAAGTAGCTAGAAAAATAAGCTTTTTAACAACAATTTATTGCAGAGATGTAGAGAAAGTCATGTGAATGGATTTTTTGTAAATGTAATGTAAATTTTAACCTTACTGTAAGACTATGTAACTGAAAATTGATATATAATGCATTTATGATCGGTCGTGATGAGAAATTGTAGTCAAAACGACCTTAAATAAACATAATAAAAACAAACAATATTGTTGATAGTTATGAAACATTTTCCTCAGTAGTATGAACTGAGTTCCACTGGTGACATGAGGAAAAGCGTACCTGTTGTATACTTAATGCTTGTTTACCAACAGAAGGTACTTCAAAACTGTGTTTTCCATGGGTTTTTATGCATTCTATCCAGACATTATCAGGAAACCATTTTACAATATTTCTGCGAGGTGTTCCCGACACTCGCGCCTCTTTTCCGTAAAGCTGTAGACTATGCTAAGTGACTGGATATTTTAGATTGTCAATAACTTTCTCTTCACACAATATTTGAATATAGTGGCCGTCACGAACGTGGGCGGTAAATGACAGTTGCTGCCCAGAGGTGCAAGGTGGGGCCAGAAGAATGTTCAGCAGCAAGTGGCGTTTTGGCGCAGTGAGACATGATTACGAGGGTGGTCAATAAGTTCTCGGCTTGATCGTGAAAAAAAATTCTTGCTTTCAAAGTAGTTTTATTTTTCAACATAGTCTCCTCTAATGTCAATACATTTTGTCCAGCGATGTTCCAATGCCATTATCCCCTCTCTGTAGTGTTTCTCTGGAAGTTCTGCAAAGTACCCATTTACAGCCGCAACTGCCTCTTCATTGGAGAAAAGCGCCTACCAGCGAAGAATTTCTTCAGTTTTGGAACAGATGGAAGTCCGAGGGAGCCAAATCTGGGGAATAGGGTGGATGTTCCAGCACTTCATAGTGCAGATCTCTCAATTTCACCATTGCCAGAACACTTGGGCAGGTGCATTGTCCTGATGGAAAACATTTTTTTCTTTTTTAACCCGGGTCCGTTTTCACGAATGCTTGCATTCAGTTTGGTTAAAAGTTGAGAGTAGTATTCTCCAGTAATGGTTTTACCTTTTTCGAGATAGTCAATCAATAAAATTCCTTTGACATCCCAAAATGCAGACGCAATGGTCTTTCCCGCCGATGGCACCATCCTCGCCTTGTTTGAAGCTGAAGAACCAGCTTCTGTCCACTGCCTCGACTTCTGCATGGATTCGGGTGTGTAGCGGTGAATCATGTTTCATCCATTGTGACGCATCGATGCAAAAAGTCACTTCTGTTCATCTGAAAATGCGCCAAGCGGCACCCATCTTGCGCAAAGCTTTTTCATGTTTAATTCCTGATGCAAGATGTGACCAATACGTTCCTTTGAAATTCCAAGACCATTTAGCAATTTCACGCACGTACGCCGCTCTTTCAAAACCATGTCACGCACTTTTTCAATGATTTCCGGTGTAGTTACAGTTTTGGACGTCCTTCGCGTGGATCGTCTTAGACGTTTAAAATCGGCCGCCCATTTCTTCACAGTGGAAACTGAAGGTAAAAAGTCACCATACACATTTAAAATCCGCAAATGAATTTCTGTAGGTTTAAACCTTCCTTTACGAAGAATTTTATCACAGTACTATATTCGAATTTCTCCATTTTCAAAGCAATGCGCACTTCCACTGCTTCAAACAACTGCCTACAGTCAACTATTGCCTGGAATGACTTGTAATTTTACATAGGGTCTATTAACATGTGTACCAACGTAAGGAAGAAAAAAGTATGCAAGTAGTGCCACGATTTCTGGGTGAGGCCGAGAACTTTTCAGACCACCCTCGTAATTGCTTAACTTAGTTTATTCATTGTCGCTGGATTCTCCCCTAAAGAGCGAATCCCAAAACTGCCGTTATAATATAGTCGATTTAGCAATCATTATATTATCTAATGTCATTGTGAAATAGTAAAAAAAAAAAAAACATTCCAAAATAACCAACTGCTGATTGGCTAAGAAGCAGAGGGTATTGACATCGTCCGCAACCTTCTTTATTCCTGAGAGACACCAAATTTCAGCTGTCCTTATTTCTCAAATACAAGGTCATAAACATGCCTCATCATTTATTCAAAATAGAGAGAAAATTATAAAAATAAAATCTGATGTGTTCCATTCACATGACTTTCACTACATCTCTGCAACAAATTATTGTTAAGAAGCTTATGCTTCTATTTACTTCATGCTAATCCAGAAAAATTAGCAGAAATAGTCTTATTTTATTACTTTATTACTTTCTTGTAAGTAGAAGCGAAATAAGCGGGTAGCATAGGTTAAAGTGATAGTCAAAACCTGGTTGTTATGTGACTGAAGTTCCTTTGTTTGTATGGACAGGAGTTGACAAAATTCCTGTGTGAGAAAAGTATATTTTAAAGCTGAAACCAATTATAAGGAATACCTAAAAAACGACGAACTCCACGTAAAAAAAGTATATTACATAAATTGTGTATTTTATCCTGATCTACATTTTTTGTATTGTTAAGTTTTTATCTACCTCTTATGATTTACTAGTTATGGAAAATTCAATAAAAATCAGCCAGAATAAAGAGGTCTTCAGAGGCTATTCCCAAAAAATTCAAGATATAGATTTTATGTGTCATGAAAATACCTAAAATACAAGAAATTTTACTCAAAATAGAGCCATTTTTAAGAAAATAAACATTTTCGAAAAATTTTCCATATAAAGGGTAGCTTGTTGTGAGGAGATTTTTCTTGAAAAGCTTCGTGTCACATCCTTGAAGATAACAAACTTAAATACCAAGTCTTTTCATTTTTGAGCTATAAAAATGGCGTGTTATTCATGGACGCTCTTGAACTGCTTTGGTTCTCAGCGTCCCATTCTATATTGGGCGTGAAAGACCGCTTAATTTTGCTGTGAGGCCTCTCTATCAGGCTTGAGGTTCTTTTACGTGCCGTAAATCTACGACACGGGACCAACAGCTTTGCTTCCCTTCCAAATGAAGCCATGCTAAGGATTTTTACGCCCGAAAAAAACCATCGTCCTCTGCCGGGTTTGAACCCGCGACCTTGGGTATATGAAGTCAGCATGGTAACCATTACACCACGACGTTTTTGAGCTATGCTGTCCACAGACACACACGCGCGCGCGGAATGTTTCTAAAATATTTTTTCCGAACTCAGGGGACCCCAAAATACATATATATCCGAAGAAATCACGATACCGAATTTGTGGTGGAATGCACTACCTTTTCTATCCCTATGTACATTGAACATACGGAGCTAAAGACAGTAATATGATGTATTATATACGAGGGCCGTTCAGAAAGTAGCCTCCGATCGGTCACAGTGCGGGTAGTGGGGGGAGTAGCGACGCCATCTGTGCATTCACGCACTCAGCAGGTCAGTCGGCATCAAGCCGTGGTCGAGTGAAAGTCGTACCTGCGCTAGTTTAATGTTTGTGGCCGTTTGAAATGTGTACTGCAATAGAAAACCCCGCCAAATGTGAAGTGCGTGCTGTTATAAGGTTTTTTACAGCCAAAGGATATTCTGCAGCAGCTATTCATCGTGAGCTTTGTGCCGTGTACGGACCAAGAGTTATGAGTGAAGGAGTGGTCCGTGAATGGGTACGTTTATTTAAAAGTGGACGAGAAAACGTTCATGATGAAGAGAGGAGTGGTAGACTATCATTGGTCACGGACGAACTCGTTCAGACAGTTGATGCAAAAGTTCGTGAAAACCGACGTTTCACAATGTCGGAGTTGTCTACTGATTTTCCACAGATTTCTAAGACTCTCTTGTACGAGATAGTGACAGCAAGATTGGGTTACCGTAAGTTCTGTGCACGATGGGTGCCCAAAATTCTTAACGACCACCACAAAACTCAAAGAATGGCCTCTGCATTAGACTTTCTGTCACGTTATGAGGCCGAAGGTGAACCATTGTTAAACAGAATCGTGACCGGGGACGAAACCTGGATTAAGTACGTGAACCCTGAGGCAAAAGAACAATCAAAGATGTGGGCACATTCAAATTCGCCTACCAAACCAATAAAAGCCCGGCAAGATTTTTCTGCCCGAAAATTGATGGCAACGGTGTTTTGGGATGCAAAAGGGGTGTTGTTGGTTGAATTCATGGAACGTGAGACGACCATTAATCAAGACGTGTACTGTGAAACACTAAAACAATTACGACGGGCTATACAGAACAAACGCCGTGGTATGCTGACTTCCGGTATCGTTTTTTTGCACGATAACGCCCGTCCTCACTCTGCTCGCAGAACAACAGCCCTTCTTGAGTCCTTCAAGTGGGACGTTGTCAACCATCCACCTTACAGCCCAGATCTGGCGCCAAGCGATTATCACCTCTTCATGCATATGAAGAAATGGCTCGGGTCCCAGCGGTTTGATGACGACGATGGTACCCCAACCACATGTTACATGCTGTTCTGTGTGTCTAATTAGCTAACTGCATTGTAATTAATTGTACAAAAGAGTTTCCTTCTTCCAATAAAAAAAAATTCAGTCTTCAGAGGCTATTCCCAGAAAATTAAAGATATACATTTTATTTGCCAGGTAAATATCTTTAATATACGACATTTTAATCAAAATCCATAGAGCAATTTTTGAGAAAATCAAAATTTCGAAAAAAGTTCCATGTAAAGTGTAATTTGGGTTGGGGGGGGTTGTTGAAAATCTTCGTGTCGCATCCCTGGAAATTTAAATACCAAGTTTGGTATTTTCACACACACACACACAAAATTGGGCCTTTTTCTGAAATGCTTTTTCTTTTCTTTTTTTTTTTTTTTTTTTTTTTTTGGATAAAGGTGACCCTAAAATATATATTTTCGGTGAAATCTCGGTATCGAATTTTTGGGTGGAGTGCTATTACTTTGCTATACACTATGTGCATAGTACGTGCAGAGAAAGTAAAATTTTCATCTAATTTAGATCTTTTTAAATGTGTATGAGTGTATTTATGTAGCAAGTATAATTAGTGGATGAAAAGTGGCAATAGTGTTTTACTGTTCGTGAGCTTTTCACCTTCAGGTAATCAAACACGTGTATTAGCTGACGTAATGCTTTGCTGAAAGTGAGGAAGGAGCACAGCATGAAGTATCTTGTCCTGGGGCAATGCACGATCAGACATGATCCTAACTGTTTGCGACACAAGGAATATCCGTTCCGTTCCCAAATAAACTTACAATATAAACCCATTAATGCCTTCTTCAGGCACTCGAAATAAGACAATTTGCAATCCGGTAAGCCTTATACATGACAAAAGTTTTTAAATGGGGAGGACACATTTGGATAACATTTTACAGGAACAATTATTTATTGTTCGACGAATAGTTTAATATGAAATTCAAACTCAAGTCAATTTTACTTTCTCTACACATACTATGTACATAGTGTATAGAGAAGTATTGTAATGCACCCAAAATTCAATACCGAGATCTCACCGGAAATACATGTTTTGGGTCCCCCTGAATAAAAAAAAAAAACATTTTTAGGAAACTGTCCGTATGTGTGGCATAGCTTAAAAACGAAAAGACCGTTAAATACCAAACTTGGTATTTAAGTTTGGTATCTTCCAAGGATGGGACACGAAGATTTTCAAGAATCCCCCCACCCCAACCCTAATTACACTTTACATGGAAACATTTTCGAAAGTTTTGTTTTTCTAAAATATGGCTGTAACGATTTTGGTTAAAATGCCGTAAATTAAAGCCATTTCCATCACAAATAAAAGACCAGTTTATTCTGGATGAATTTTGCTTAACTAGTAAACCGTAGGAGATAGACAAAAACTTACTACACAAAAATGTAGATCTCGTTTAAATACACAATTTATGTTCTTTACGTTCTTGTTGTGGAAGTAACCGTTTCAGAGATATTCCTTGTTTTTGGTTTCAATTGTAAAGTACTTATGCTTTTCTCTTTTGTTCTACTCCTGGCCAAGCAATGACAATATGCATTGACAATCGCATAACGACAGCTTTTAAAACATTTGACCATCACTTACGCATAGCGCATTCCTTTAGTTCCCTTCTACTTTTAAGGAACTAAATAATAAGAACATTCTGTTAATGTTTATCTCGAATAGCAATGTGTAGAAAGAATAGTAATATTTTCTAAGAAGTTTGGTTGTAGAGTAGCTAGAGAAAGTCATTTGAGTGTAACACATCAGGTTTTTCCTCATTAGAATATACAATAGGGGATAAATAGAGTCAAAGAAGGGAATTTATTTGAACTTAATATTGCCAAAAATTTTATGTGTTCCATTCACATGACTTTCTCTACATCTCTGAATCAAAGTATTGTTAAAAAACTTATGGTTCTTTTACTTAAGGCTAATCGAGAAAAAATTACCTTGCTTCCTTGTAAGTAGAAGCGAAATAAGGGACTACCATAGGTTAAAGTGATAGTCAAAAGCTAATTGCTATGTGACTGAAGCTCCTTTGTTTGTATGGACAGGAGTTGAGAAATTCCAGCATGAGAAAAGTATACGTTTTTCAGTTCTGAAACAGAAAACAAGGACTATCTTAAAAACGATCAATCCCCCGAAAAATGTATATAACATATATTGTGTGCTTTAATGTGTCTATATTTTCTGTGTGGTAAGTTTTTGTCTATCTCTTAGGGTTTACAAGTTATGCAAAATTCACAACAAATGTAGATCTCGTCAAAACACACAATTTATGTTTTTACGTTTTTTGTTGTGGAGGTAACCATTTCCGAGATATTCCTTGTTATTGGTTTCAATTGTAAAGTAGATACAGGAGGCGGTGAGCAGAGCTTTTAATAGTTTATTTATTTGCTATTAAAAAGCGCAATATTTCACAACCAGCTAAACCTGTAAGTAATTTCGCGTATAGAAGTTATCCCCAAACCTTTAATAAGCAGTGTAAACGTTAGGAACTCCGTGCATTGTATATAACGCATTATTTATTATATATTTAATTTCATTTGGTTAGCTCTCTTCAAAATATTGCCTTTTGTTAAAGAAGCAGATCGTCTTTTGTCTGGTTGCCAATCTAGTCAACAAGAACAAAGATTCTCAGATTCGCATTCTATTAATCGTGTGGAAATGTCTACAACATCCCGTTCTATCTTACTACCACCCAAGTTAGTTCATAAACGCCCGCTTGAAGATCTCAATCAAGGCAATGCCTGCACGTCAAGTGATGGGTTTTCACTCACAATAAAAAACATACAGCTTCAGCCTCTGCTGTAAACTCTAAATATATTGTGGACTTAACCTCCATACACAATAAATTTTCCCCTTTGGAAACAATGGAGGAAGCTAACGACACAGTCGCTAAAGTAAACTTCACTACAGCCTCTAAAGCGAGGATCCCACCCATTTTTACTTTCTCTTGTCCCTTATGTACAATGTACATACTGAAGTATTGCATTCCACTCAAAAATTCGATACCGAGATTTCACCGGAAATACATGTTTTAGGACCCCCTGTATCCATAAAAGCATTTTCAGAAAAAGGTCCGTGTGTGTCCGTGTGTCTGTGAACACGATAACTCAAAAACGAATTGTAGCTAAAATACCAAACTTACTATTTAAGTTTAGTATCTTTCAGGGATGCGACACGAAGATTTTGAGAAAAATGCCCCCACCCCAAACTACCCTTTGCATGGAACTTTTTTAGAACATTTTGATTTTCTTAAAAATGGTTCTAACGATTTTAATTAAAATATCGCATATTAAAGATATTTACCTGACAAATAAAATGTATATCTTGAATTTTCTGGGAATAGCTTCTGAAGATCTGTTTATTCTGGATGAATTTTGCTTAATTTGGCATAACTAGTAAAGCGTAAGAGATAAACAAAAACTTACTATAGAAAAAATGTAGGTTTTTTCAAAATACACAAGTTATGTCATATACATTTTTCTCGTGGAGCTTACCGTTTTCGAGGTACTCATTGTTATTAGTTTCAGTTGTGAAGTACTTATTCTTTTCTCAGACGGGAGTGTCCGTTTTTCTTTTGTTCTACTCCTGGTCAAGTAAAGAAGCGATTTTTAATGACAATCGCGTAACGACAGTTTTTAAAACATTTGACTATTGGTTTAGCCTGGTGAATTCCCTTATTTTCTTCCTACTTATACGGAACTAAGTAATAAGAACATTGTGCTAATGAGTACCTGGATTAGCAAGGTGCAGAAAGAAGAATTATCTTATGTAAGAAGTTTGTAGAACAGCTAGAGAAAGTCATGTGAGTGTAACACATAAGATTTTTCTCCATGAAGTGAACAACTACCAGCAGATTATCCGCGACATAGGTACTATTGTAAAAGATGACTACTCAACACAACAGCAAAATAAAGTCCTTAAGGTAAATACAACTTCAGTCAAAGACTTGCGAATCCTTACTAAATTCCTGGAAGAATCAAAGCTCCCTTTTCACACTTTCTGTGACCCAAATTCCAAAAGACTGGAAGTTATCTACAGAAATGTTCCTTACTCTCTTACAAACGACGACATAACCACAGAATTAACCACTCTGAAGTTACCAGTGATAAAAGTTACAAGACTCCTTTACAAAGATCGTCAACCTTATGCCACTATGCGCTGTTGAATTAGAAAACAATGAACAAGGAAAGAAGATCTATGAAGTGAAACACATTCACCAAGCTTTAATAAAAGTTGAATACCGTAAGAAACCCACAAGCATCCCACAATGCACACGATGCCAGCGCTACGGACATACTAAAAGCTTCTGTCGACTTGCAACTCGATGTGTAATGTGTCCCTCTAACCATCATTTCTCTGAATGCCCAAAGACACTCAGTCCTCCTGCGTGAACTGAGGAGAAGCTCATCCGGCAAATTTTAGAGGTTGTCGTATTAACTTGAAATTAAAAAATAAATCCAATGCAACTACCGAACCTGTAAAAACACCTACACCACCAAAGCTAAACCTGGAGAATTTTCCAAAGCTGACACCAACTTCTTCCTCTTCTGCTCCTGAAACTCCTCAGTGGCCACGCTCAGTTCCTCCAGACGTTAAGAGTTACCGACATTCCACTCAGCAAGCATTTGCACAAAATTCTTCTTCTGCTTCTTCCTCCGATGACACTGGAAACCTTATCCAACTAGCTATTCATCTTCTAGCACCATATCTACCAAAAATCAAATCCTTTTTATTACAGCTTTTTGCAAGTTTGTTTGGTAATGGCCACTAAAAATCAAGTATATACATTCTCTCAACCAACTATACTAAACTGGAACACTAACGGAATCAAAGCAAAGTGAGCCAAAGATTCTGGAATTCATCTCAAGACACAACGTCGCAGTAGCTTGCGTTACTGAGACTCACCTAGCACGAGAGGAAAAGTTTTCAGTACCTGGTTATGCAGCGCATAGGTCCGATCGCAACGCTCTCGTCGCCTCGGGTGGAGTGGTCATCTTCATTCGAAAGGAAATACACCACTACTCGGTCCTACTACCCCAACTAATTAGCCTCGAAGCTTGCGCAGTTCAAATATCCATGCAAAACTCCTCTAAAACGACAATAATCTCAGCATACAAGCCACCAGGACCCTGCCTCAATGACCAGGATATTACTACTATATTCTCTGACACAGTGCCAACCCTTCTCGTGGGAGATCTAAATAGTAAGCATAAAACATGGGGATGCTGTGTGACAACTCCAAACGGAAGACGACTATTAACAGCAGCTGAACGCAATGCAGTCAACATCTTAGCCCCACCTGGTCCTACTTTCTTTAGGCAAAATGTAGCACCTGACATACTAGACATAGCACTTTACAAAAATGCATTAGGCTTTCCCACCATGGCTGTTCTACCTGAAATGGACTCGGACCACTCCCCAGTCTTGATATAATTTGACGACAATCTGATTTTATGTCCACAGTCCACTAGGAGACTCAGCAGAGGTTTCATACATTGGGAAACCTTCCAACATGTAATTGATAACGAGCTAAAACCTGCGTGCAACCTGAAAAGTCCCAGTGATGCAGAAGCAGCAATTCTTAAGTTCACAAAAGTCATAACTTCAGCCATAAACAAATCCACAGCTCCAGCTAGACCTCAGCAACAAAGAAAACCCTATCACGAAACTTTGCCCTCTAAAATCAGATCTCTCTTGAAAGAAAAACGCAAAATGCGCCGGCTTTGGCAGAAGTACAGAGAAACCTGGCAACTTCATCGCTTGAACCAACTCACAAGAAAGGTAAAACAACAAAATGGATGAGTACCGGTACTCGACTTACCAACGGCACCTCTCCAGCATTTCACCAGAAGATTCATCCTTGTGGAAAGAAACCAAAAGAATGTTAAAAGTACCGACGCTTATTCCACCCTTAATACAAGATGGAAAACACTACATAGCCGACTCTGAGAAGACGAAACTATTCGCAAGTACTCTACAAAGTATCTTCAGCCCAAATCCAATGATTAACGAAGAATTCAACCACGAAATTGAACGTTTTCCTGATTATTATACCGCTGTTCCACTCCCCATTGACTTCACCTCACCAAAAGAAATCTTGTTCACAATCCAGCAACTACCAGCAAGGAAAATCGCCTGGTCATGGCCTAATTCCAATTTTTGTATTAAAACATCTGACTCGCAAAGTAACAGGTGTATATAAATGAATATTGGAGTTTTTTAACTCTTTATAATATTTATTACATTCAACTTACAGTTATGAATGATGTGTCAAATGAAAAAGCAACTCAAACAGTTTTACCAAGAAGCTTATAAATGTTCAATGTGACTACCCTTTGTCACACCGCACACATCAAGTCTATAGCCGAGTTCTTCCCAAACGTTGATAAGTGTGTATTCAGTAATTGTAGCAACAGCTGCTTCAATCCGGTTTCTTAATTCAGGAAGGTCAGCTGGTAGTGGAAGCACGTACACACGATCCTTGATGAAGCCCCAAAGGTAAAAATCGTATGGCGTTAGGTCAGGAGAACGTGGAGGCCATGCATAGCAAGCCATGTCATTGGGGCCCTTGCGGCCTATCCAGCGCTCGGGTACAGTGACGTTCAACCAATCGCGTACTTCGTTATGCCAGTGAGGTGGCGCACCATCCTGCTGGAAAATGAAGTTCTCTGGCTCATTTTCTTCCAACTGAGGGAAGAGCCATTGCTCTAGTGTATCAAGGTAAGAAGTGCCAGTTACAGTAGGTTCACCAAAAACGAAAGGCACATAAACTTTTCGCCGGGATACGACACAAAAAACATTCACTTTAGGGGAATCTCGTTGCGCTTGTACCATCTCGTGAGGATTTTCTGAGCCCCAGATGCGCACATAATGAGTGTTAACATGTCCACTAAGGTGAAAGGTCGATTCATCACTGAAGACAACACGACCCATAAAATCGTCATGAAACAACATGTTGTTTGCAAATTTGGCACGTAATCCGTGGTCTGTCGGCTTTAGAACCTGTAATAACTGTAAACGGTAAGGATGTAGCTGTAAGCCTTTGCTTACAACTTTCCAAACAATCGACATAGGAACTTGTAATTCACGACTAGCCTTCCGGACGTATTTCTGTGGGCTACGAATGAACGACTCTCTCACTCGCTCAACAGTCTCTTCATTTACTCCTGGTCGTCCCGTGCTCTTCCTTTTACAAATTCAGCCGGTAACTTCCAAATTGATTATACCATCTACGAATGTTTTTATCACTAGGAGGATCACAACCGAACTTACTACGGAACGCACGTTGCACAGTAACTACAGATGCGGTCTTTGCAAACTGCAAAACACAAAACGCTTTCTGTTTACTAGTCGCCATCTTTGCTACTACCGCTGTCTAGCGGATCGCGGCAGAAACACTGCACGCACATGCGCACAACAAACAAAATGTTTGAGTTGCTTTTTCATTTGACATATCATTTATAACTGTAAGTTGAATGTAATAAATATTATAAAGAGTTAAAACCCCGATATTCATTTATGTACACCCTGTACTTGCTATTCTAACCTCACTTTTCAGTAGTTTCATACGTATGGGCTACTTTCCCAGAATTTGGAAACACGCTATAATTATTGTTATTCATAAGCCTGGCAAAATTTCCTCAGACCCAAACAATTATCGTCCTATAAATCAGCTACCAACTGTGTCAAAAGTCTATGAATAAGTTATACTGAAGCGTTTAACAAAAGTTATCAGTGAAGCATCAGTATTACCTCCCTTTCAATTCGGTTTTCGTCGCAAACATTCAACCACCCATCAAATTCTCCGGATTACAGAGCAAGAAAGAAGAAAGAACACACAACTGCAGTTTTCCTTGACTTCACTCAGGCATTCGTCAGGGTTTGGCATCAGGGTCTTCTATACAAACTGTTCATCAACGGCATTCCAGACTACCTCTATAAAATAATTTCCTCCTTTCTGTCACAACGAACATTCTCAGTCCGTTGTCACTCTTCTACAAAACCTATAACAGCCGGAGTTCCTCAAGGATCTATCCTGGGACCAGTTCTGTTCAACCTGTACACCTCTGATATGCCTGCAACGACTACAGCTCAAATCGCTATGTATGTGGACGATACTGCAATCTTCTCAACACATCGCAATATCCACACCGCCAGAAATCACCTTCAAGAGGCCTTAAACTTAATTATACTCTGGATAGACAGTGGCGTATTTCGCTCAACCAGCAAAAATGTGAAGCAATGGTCTTTACACTATGCAGACAGAACTATCCACCACCAGTAACGCTCCCAGCGAAACAGATACCCTGGAAAACTAATACAGAAACAGTGAAGTATCTCGGTGTACACCTGGATCGACGACTCACATGGAAACCATATATAAGCAACAAACTCAAACTAGCCCGAGCAAAACTGGCAAAGCTCTACCCTCTCCTCAACAAAAGATCTTCACTCAAACTAAAAAACTGCACACTACTTTACACGACTCTATTAAGACCACTGCTACTATACGCTTGTCCAGTTTGGGGAGGAACTGGTCCTTCCGAAATAAAACGTATCCAGACATTTCAAAACAAAATATTGCGAATCTCAAAGAATGCACCAGAAATAGTCAACTACATAGAGAAACTGGAATCAGGATCATTCAACAGTCAATTTCTTCACAAGCCGAACAGTTTTACAGCAAGCTAAAAGACGTCTCAGGAGCCATTCACTATTCTCTTGCAAGAAACTCTAGCTATCCAACTCGCATCAAGAGTCGCCTACCACTGGACCAGTTCTCACAACAAGACTTTCTGTAAAATAAAAACAAAAATGTACCTACTTATGAGGGGCCCAATGGGGCTTACCTCATTTCAATGTTATTCAGTACCATGCATGTAAATAATGTCTAAAATCAATGATCTGTAGAGCGCACATGCGCTGATCGATCAATAAATCATTTAAAAAATCTGATGTATACCATTCACATGACTTTCTCTATATCCCTGCAACAAACTATTCTTAAAAAGCTTATATTTCTATTTACTTAATGCTAATCTAGAAAAATTAGCAGAAATAGTCTTATTACTTCCTTCCTTGTAAGTAGAAAGGAAATAAGGGAGTAGCATAGGTTAAAGGGATAGTCAAAAGCTGGTTGCTATGTGACTGAAGTTCCTTTGTTTGTATGGACATGAGTTGACAAATTCCTGTATGAGAAAAGTTAAGATTTTCGACCCTGAAAACAAAAACAATGAATATCTCATAAACGATCAACTCCAAGAAAAAAATGTATATAGCACAAATTGTGTGTTTTAATGTGCTCTACATTTTTTGTGGGGTAAGTTTTTGTCTATCTCTTACGGATTAGCAGTTAGACAAAATTCCGGAAAATTCACTCAGAATAAAGTAGTCTTCAGGGGCTATTGCCAGAAAATTCAAAATATACATTTTATTTGTCAGGTAAATAACTTTAATATACGATATTTTAATCAAAATCGTTAGAGCCGTTTTTAGAAAATCAAAATTTTCTAAAAAAGTTCCATGTAAAGAGTAGTTTGGGGCGGGGGGATTTTTCTCAAAATCTTCGTGTCGCATCCCTGGAAGATTCTAAACTTAAATACCAAGTTTGGTATCTTACCGACTTTTCGTTTTTGAGTTATCGTGTTCACAGACACACGGACACACACATGGACCTTTTTCTGAAAATACTTTTTTTAGATAAAGGGGACCCTAAAACATATATTTCCGGTGAAATCTTGGTATCGAATTTTTTGGTGGAGTACAGTACCTTCTCTATACACTATGTACATAGTTCGTATAGAGAAAGTAAACATTGTAAAGTATTTATACTTATCTCAGACATGAAGTGTCGTTTTACTTTTGTTCTACTCCCAGGCAATCTCATAACGATATCTTAAAACATTTGACTATCACTTTGGTATAGCGAATTCCATTACTTCCATTTTAAGGAACTAAGTAATAAGAACATTATGCTATTGTTTATCTCGATTAGCATTGTGTAGAAAGAATAATAATCTTTTGTAAGAAGTTTGCAGAGCAGCTAGAGAAAGTCATGTGAGTGTAACACATCAGGTTTTTCCTCATCACAATACACAATAAGAGTCGAATAAGGAAACTTATTTGAACTAAATATTTTCAAAATATAGACCGTCAAAAATCCTATGGGTCAAAATAGACCCAAGCACTACAGAGTTTCTATACGCACGTATTCGGAGTAAGTTTTGACTCGGTGGATTTGACATACAAAAGAACCGCAATTCCCTCCACAAAAATAAAACGTGAACAGAAAGTAAATACACATGGACACAAAGACATTCCATTTCCAACTACAGCAACATAAATATCCTTGAACGGCATTCTGTGATTTAAAGGACACCGTTATGTAACCGCTACTGCACAGGATACTCTAATGGCACCCTGGGTACGCGCGTGTCTATTATGCGCCGCACATAACTTAACATGATCATTATTATTTTTACTTTCTCTTCACGTACTATGTACAGTGTACAGATAAGCTATCTATTGCATTCCACCCAAAAATTCGATACCGAGATTTCACCGGAAATATATGTTTTAGGTTCCCCTGTAACAAAAAAAAAAAGCATTTTCAAAAAGTGTCCGTGTGTCTGTGAACATAACTCAAAAACGAAAATTCAGTAAAATACCAAACTTGATATTTAAGTATCTTTTAGGATTGGGAAACGAAGATTTTGAGAAAATACCCCCACCCCAAACTACCCTTTACATGGAACTTTTTGAAAATTTTGATGTTCTTAAAAATGGCTCTAATGATTTCGATTAAAATAAAATGTATATCTCGAAATTTTCTGGAAAAACCCTCTAAAGACATCTTTATTCTGGATGATATTTATTGAATTTTGCATAACTGGTAAGCCGTAAGAGATAGACAAAAGCTTACCACACAAAAAATGTAGATCACAATTAAACGCCCAATTTTGCTCATATTATTTTTTTTTTTTTTCCGTGGAGTTGATCGTTTAAGAGATATTCCTTGTTATTTGTTTCAGCTTTGAAATACTTATACTTTTCTCATACAGGAATTTGTCAACTCCTGTCCATTCAAACAAAGGAACTTCAGACACATAGCAACCAGCTTTTGTCTATCACTTTAACCTATGGTACTCCCTTATTTCGCTTCTATTTACAAAGAAGCAAGTAATAAGACTTTCTGCTATTTTTTTTCTCGATTAACATGAAGTAAATAGAAGCATAAACTTTTTAACAATAATGTGTTACAGAGATGTAGGGAAAGTCATGTGAATGGAACACATCCGATTTTTGGAAAAAGCTCTGCGTGTGTGTGTGAGTCTGTTCGTTAAATACCAAACTTGTACAGTGTATTTATGTACAGTATCTTCCAAGGATGCGACGTGAAGATTTTCAAGAAAATTCCCCACCCCAACTACGTTTACATGGAAAATTTTTCAAAGAGTTTTAGTTCTCAAAAATTCTAGAAGAATTTTACGGAATTTTGCATAACGGGGTAAGAGATAGACAAAAACTAACATAACAGAAAATGTGGATCACGATAAAACACACAATTGAAGGGCTGAGAACCACAGTGGGCCATCTCCATGTGAGGTCAAAATTGAGCTGTTGCCACCTGTCGGTATAGTTTATGGTTATACATCTTGTATTGCAGTGGGCCATGTCCAGTATTTCCCGTTTAAAAACAGTAGAGCATCAAAATATCGGTCTAAATGAAACTACAAATTCTGTTAGAGTCAGAGTGGTCCAAATCCATGCAGCAAATCACGCTACCGCATATGATGATGTTATGCCCATGCTACCATTTATTTCTCCAGTGAATCATGCTTTTTACAAGAGTTTGCGTGTGCAAGTCAATAATGATGATCAGCAGGACATTGATTAGATGTATGGAAATGACCCAGTTACATTTCTTTAGGCTGAGCCAAATCCCAGCAAAGGAAAACAGCTCCCAATAAATAACTTAAAACCTAATTTTGCATGAAGCCACATTAATGTTGTACTAATATAAGATAGAAAATATATTCTAGATTGCTCTGGCATTTAGTTATTATGTGTAACTTGTCTCAATAAATTATGATATTGAAAAAACATTGACCTTCTATTTCTCCATTTTTAAAAAATGGGCTTGGCCCACTATGGTTTTCAACCCTTCAATTTATGTTATGTACAGTTTTTTCGTGGAATTGATCGTTTTTGAGATATTCCTTGTAAAGAAGTTTTACGGCTTATCAGTTATGCAAAATTCATAGAATAAAGAGGTCTTCACAAGCTATTCCCTGAAAATTCAAAATCTACATTTTATTTGTCAGGTAAATCTCTTTAATATATGGTATTTTATTCAAAATCGTTACAGCCATTTTTGAGATACTAAAAATTGTCAAAAAATAGTTCCATGTAAAGGGTAGTTCGAAGTGGGGGATTTTCTTAAAAATCTTCGTGTCGCATCCTTAGAAGATGCTGAACTTAAATACCAAGTTTGGTATTTTACGGTGTTTTCGTTTTTGAGCTATACTGTCCACAGACACACACACACACGCGCGCGGACTTTTTTCAAAAAATGCTCTTTATGGATTCGCGAGGCTCCAAAACATGTATTTCCGGTGAAATCTCGGCATAGTATTTTTGGGTTGAATATATATACTATGTACTTCTCTATACACTATGTATATAGTATGTATATACAAAGTGAAAATGAAGAAAATATTGAAATGTTGGACCCTAAAATATTTCTATTGCTGTTTCATGTTAAAGTTTCACTATTTTTTTTTTTTTCGTTTGTTTATTTTTGCTTCAAATGAATAGCTCCCTTTAATTTCCATGGTAACGAGAAACATCTAACGGTGTAAAGCTTGGATTTTAAATATGTACGTTTTACTATTCAACAACGAAGCGTGTGCGAGTCGCATTCTGAAGGTCTCTGGTGCGACTCCAGGCAACTGTCAACTCTGACGCATAGATTTTTCGTGGTTTTTCCGCCTGGGTTGATTTCACTACGTTTTTAAATCATTCCGTTTCCTTCTCATCGTTAAGATGTACTTTTAGGTTCGTAGGTGTGGCGATGCAGGACAGATGGCACGGACGTTTCATCAAAGGAAGAACCCGTGGACGCTAGAAGGTTGCTTACCTGGTGTTTCTGTTTTGCGGCTCGAGCAATGGAACGGGCCCTCGGGCTTGGAAATGTGAGGTACTTCCGCGCCTCTCTGTGGCGTGTACCTGCTATGACTCCCTCACTTTTTTTTTTTAAATACAGTTCCGAAGGCTTGTCAGAACTCCGGCGCTGTATTACTTTTTTCTCCAGTTTCCAATAATTCCTTAGTAGACCTTATTATTCTTAACGTTTTCCTTTTACATATACATACACAAACATAGACACATTTACAAACACAGAAACACCCATGCCCAAGGCGGGACTCGAACCCACGAACCTGTGCACCACGAAGCGCCAAAGCGTGACACTTTAGCGAGCGCGGCCACCGGGATCGGCAAAACTTCAACCCCAATTGTTCTGCACAGATCGCAGTGCGCGAGGCAGTTTTTTTCCATGTAAAGGGTAGTTGGGGTGGGGGATTTCCTTGAAAATCCTCGTGTCGCATTCTTGGAAGATATCAAACTTAAATACCAAGTTCGGTATTAAACGGTCTTTTCAATTTTTGGATATACACGGACTTTTTTCTAAAATTGATTTTCTTGGACTCAGAGGAGCCAAAAACTTATATTTCCGGTGAAATATCGATCTCGAAATTTGGGATGGAATATAATATCTTGTCTATCCACTATATACATAGTGCATGCGGGCTAGAGAAAGTAAAATACTCGTGTTGACAAAATCGCTCAGTCACCGCTAGGTTGCATTAAACTCACATGACACGTTATCTAACACGATCAAGAATACCCAGTGAGATGAGATAATCCCGTTAAGCATGTCCACAAAACGTTACCACTTCACTTGTTTTGTGTAATTAGCGGATGTATTTCAGCAAAGCTTCTAGACAAAGAATGAAACACTATAATTAAATGTAACAATAGCAGCCTGATGTGTTTTTAATTTCTCTACACCTACTATGTACATGCGTAGAGAGAAAGTAGGTACTATATTCCACCCAAAAATTCGATACTGAGATTTCACCGGAAATACATGCTTTGGGTCCCTCTGAAATCAAAGGTCCGTGTGTGAATGTGTGTGTATGTGGTCAGCATAACTCACACACGAAAAGACCGTTAAGTACCAAACTTATAATACAAAATATATGGAAACAATTTCGATTTTTTTTTATTTTTTCAATAAAAGTATAATGATTTTAATTAAATTATCCTATATTAAAGATATTTACCTAGCAAATAAAATGTATATCTTGAATTCTCTGGGGATGGCCTCTGAAGACTGCTTTATCATTGATGAATTGTACAGAATTTTGCGTAACTGATAAACCGTAAGCGATAGACAATCGCTAACTTAACAGAGAATGTAGGGCTTAATGAAACACGGAATTTGTGTTATATACATTTTAATCGTTTTTTAAATATTCCTTGTTATTGGTTTCAGCTTTAAAAAGCATACTTTTCTCATACGTGAATTTCTAACTCCTGTCCATAGAAACAAAGGAACTTCAGTCACATAGCAACCAGCTTTTGACTATCACTTTAACCTATGGTACTCCCTTATTTCACTTCTACTTATAAGCAAGCAAGTAATAAGACTATTTCTGCCATTTTTTTCTCGATTAGCACTTAGTAAATTGAAGAATAAGCTTATTAACACTAAATGTTGCAGAGATGTAGAGAAAGTGTTGTGAATGGTACATGTGAGGTTTTTTCACAGGGATTGTAAACGTAACTTCTGTCACGTCTATAAATACCACGCGCTCTGAAAGCTCACGGCTGAATGGGCTCGAACAATGAAAGCAGCTGATGTAATCCTTCCGTGAAGAGTGGGGATGAAGTGCAAGATCATGAGGCATCTTCTCCCGAGGCAATACACGGATCCTATTCTCCTGGAGTCAGGCTTGCCAACTTCAAAATGTACAGATTTTCAAGTTGTATGACGGGCAAAATTTAGTTCGACGGATGGCCGATTTTTACTTTCTCTACACGTACTGTGTGCATAGGTAGTGTATTGCACCCAAAAATTGGATACCTTCACCGGAAATACATGTTTTGGGTCCCTCTGAATCCCCCCCCCCCCAAAAAAAAATCTGATGTGTTCCGTTCACACGGTTTTCTCTACATCTCTGCAGCAAATTATTGTTAAAAAGCTATTTCTTTTACCTACTTAATACTAATCGAGAAAAAATTAGCAGATATAGTCTTATTACTTGCTTCTTATAAGTAGAAGCGAAATAAGATAGTACCATGGTTAAAGTGATAGTCAAAAGCTGGTTACTATGTGACTGATGTTCCTTTTTTTGGTTGGACAGGAGTTGACAAATTCCTGAATGAGAAAACTTTTTCAAAGCTGAAACCCAAAACAAGGAATATCTCAAAAACGATCTACTCCACGAAAAAATGTATATAACATAAATTGTGTATTTTTGTGTGGTAAGTTTTTGTCCATCTCTTACAGAGGCGCACCTTGCGGTAATCAATGGCAAAATATTTAGTCTAGTGCAACACAACCTCAGCGCAGTAACTGTTGCAGTAAGTGAAATAACTGTTCAGGCGTTGCTGTTATTGTGCAAGGGTCTGTTGCGGGGAAGTGATACGTGAAAGAATAACACAATTTCCACAAGTGATTTATGAAACTGTTTCAAATAGTTGTGTTGATGAACCTGTTTCAATATAGCTCTTGTTTTATTTTTGTCCCGTCACGAGTTTTCTTCCACCTAAGACCTTTCTTTGCAAACCAAACATAAACGACATCCAATATATTAAAGTAAATGTGATTAGCTTTATTTCATTAATTCTGTTTAGGATTATAAGAAATGTGATACGCATCTTGTGTCGTGTAATTTGGACCGAAAGTGAAGTGTAATTTGGTCCGTACGAAATTACACGGAACATTCCGGTATAGCATTCCAAATGAGCATGTGTGTATATATTTATTTATTTGAAGTCACGCTCTAAATTTACTTTAGTAATTTATTTAGATATGTACTAATTACTGTTATACATCATACACGTTGAATAAATTTCCAGAGGACAACAAGAGAAACTGGCAAATATAAGGGCCTGTACTGTAAAAGGAAAAATCTGAAGTGTACCATTCACATGACTTTCTCTATATCCCTGCAACAAATTATTCCTAAAAACCTTATACTTCTATTTACTTCATGGTAATCTAGAAAAATTAGCAGAAATAGTCTTATTAATTTCTTCCTTGTAAGTAGAAAGGAAATAAGGGAGTAGCATAGGTTAAAGCGATAGTCAAAAGCTGGTTACTATGTGACTGAAGTTCCTTTGTTTGTATGGACATAAGTTGACAAATTCCTGTATGAGAAAAGTTAAGATTTTCGACCCTGAAAACAAAAACAAGGAATATCTAAAAAACGATCAACTGCAAGAAAAAAATATATATACAACATAAATTGTGTGTTTTAATGTGCTCTACATTTTTTGTGTGGTAAGTTTTTGACTATCTCTTACGGTTTAGCAGTTATACAAAATTCCGGAAAATTCACTCAGAATAAAGTAGTCTTCAGAGGCTATTCCCAGAAAATTCAAATTATACATTTTATTTGTCGGGTAAATATCTTTAATATACGATATTTTAATAAAAATCGTTAGAGCCATATTTTAGAAAATCAAAATTTTAGAAAAATGTTCCAAGTAAAGGGTAGTTTGGGGTGGGGGGATTTTTCTCAAAAACTTCGTGTCGCATCCCTGGAAGATTCTAAACTTAAATACCATGTTTGGTATTTTACCGACTTTTCGTTTTTGAGTTATCGTGTTCAAGACACACGGACACACACACGGACCTTTTTCTGAAAATACTTTTTTTAGATAAAGGGGACCCTAAAATATATATTTCCGGTGAAATCTCGGTATCGAACTTTTTGGTGTACATAGTTCGTATAGAGAAAGTAAAAAGGGAAACCTGATAAGGTGAAAATAAAAACTCAGAAGAGAATTCTTGTTGAATCACACGAGGAAGATTGGGCGCAGTGCAATAAATGCAAAGGATGGGCTCATGAAGATTACTGAAATAAATGAATCAATTCACTTTTGTGACAGGCGCATTGTGGAGTGAACAGTGAAATCCTCCTGTAATTTGGAACAAAACCCTAAAAATATTAAATGTTCACAAAACTTTGTATGAAATTGATGTAAGGCGATAGTTAATTTTGTTAAAGTTAATCAGCTACACTGGGACATGTTGAATAATATACATAATGATTATTCCAGGTCTATATTAAATGCTATTGAGAATTTCAATCATTAAAAGTGAATATAGAGGCTCAATTTACACACCCTCTCAGACCAAATTACATGCCTCTGGTCCAAAATACACGCCTTAGAAAAAATACTAAAATTATATTTACAAATTATGTAGCAGGAACTGAACCTTGAAAACTCTCATAATGGTGGAAGTTCATCCCATTAACACGTTAAAGTAACGATATTAGCACTTAAAGTTAAGTGGTCCAAATTACACGGACTTCCCCTACCATCATCATCATGAACATTGAGAGATTTACGATTTAGAAAATCCTGTACTCGGAAATTCAGAATAGGTGATACTGCTCCCGCCATCGCCTTCGTGGACGTCCTCTATCTCTTCTCCCTCGTGGGTTGTAGTCCCTGGACATTTTAGGTAATCTGTGATCCACCATCCTGTCGACATGTTGCATCCAATTTTGTTGATAATTTTTAATGTCATCCACTATGTTTTCAACTTTTAATTTTTCCCTGATGTCAATATTTCTTTTCTTATTAAGTCTTGTAAGTCCAAGAAGGGGCCGTAAAAAACGCATTTGAGCTGCTTCTAGCTGTTTCTGTTCCTTGCTGTTTAAAATCCATGTTTCGCTTCCAAATCGAAGTGCACCTTTCGATGTAATATTGTGGATTTTCAATTTTGTATTCACTGACATCTGTTTGCCAAAATGTCGTTTAATTGTTCCATTTAATCTATTATATTTTTGAATTTTAATATATAAATCAGATTGGTATTCTGAAATTAAGTTTCCTAAATATGTAAAATTAGTAATTTGTTCAATTATTTTGCCGTTTAATTCAATTTTGGCTCTTATTAAATTTTTTTCCACACATTGGCATAGTTTTGGTTTTCTCAGTGTTAATATTCATTGAGTACTGCTTGGCTACATTATTTAATTTATAAGCGGCTCTCTGTAATTCATCTTCTGATGTGGCTACTATAACTTGGTCATCAGCATATAAAATGGTTTGTACTGATTTATTCTGATGAAATTTTAGTCCATGTGTCGAAATTTGTTTCCAGTCTTCTATGATTTTGTTAATGTAAATATTGAACAATGATGGAGATAGTCCACAACCTTGTCTTACTCCTTTATTAATTATTATTGGATCTGTCATATTGTCATTATTATATTTAATCTGGATTTTTGAATTTGTATATAGACTTCCCCTACCAATCTATTAAAATGAGAGGTGGTGTTGTATGCAGGAGCAGAACGACTTAAAACAAACAGGTAAACTTTCTAGGTTCAACAGTTTGTTTTCTGGAATCAGGTTTTATCTTTACCCCTGCGTCACTTTCACCTTGTCGTGACCTATCACACACGATTTCTTAACAGAGACTTGTGCAAAAACACGCTAAATAATTGTTACTTTCTTTCTGGTCTTAATTTCTTTTTTCTTTTCCTTATGTTTGTAGCAGAGTTCCTGCTACATGGATAATACATTTAAGTGGTACAGGAAGTACACCAAGCAAATCTTATAACACACAGTTGATATTGACCAATCCTTTAAGAATGACTACTGTTTCAATAAGACCTTTCTCTATGGCTGACATTGCAGTGAGTATCATGGAAATTATTCACTGTGCACAACTAGAGAGCATGTGCTATCTTTTTTTTTTTTTTTTTTTAACTTAACGTCCTTTAACCTGCTTTGTCACATCGGTTGATGAATGAAATTGGTGAAATGATGCTCAACTGATCTCGGGGTCCATGGAGTTTAAAGTTACTCGACATTCGTCTTCACAGGATAAGGAAAAAACCCCAAAATAACATTAACCTAAGCGAGATTCGAACTCGCGACCTGTTGAACGTCAGGCAGACACGCTACCACCACGCTACACAGGCGGGGCTAGAGAAGGGATTGTAATGCGCCCAAAAATTCGATACCGAAATTTCACCGGAAATACAGGTTTTAGGACCCCATGAATACAAAAAAGGTATTTTTGGAAAAAGATCCGCGCACGTGTGTGTGTGTGTTTTTTTTTGGTAGTGTTTAACGCCCGCTTTAACTACTAATGGCACCGCAGGCGGTAATGTGTGTGTGTGTCCCTGTGTCTGTGAACACGATAACTCAAAAACGAAAAGTCGGTAAAATACCAAACTTGGTATTTAAGTTAACTATCTTCCAGGGATACGACACGAAGATTTTGACAACCCCCACCAAATTACTCTTTTACCTGGAAAAAAAAAATAAAAAATGTTGATTTTCTCAAAAACGGATATAACGGTTTTGATTAAAATAACGTATATTAAAGATATCTACATGGCAAATAAAACACATACCTTGAATTTTCTGGGAATAGCATCTGAAGAGCTCTTTATTCTGAATGAATTTTATGTAGCTGGTAAACCGTAAGATTGAGGATCACGTTAAAACACACAATTTATGACATATTTAGAAATGACCATGACTAAGATATACCTTGCTATCTGTTTCAGATTCAAAATACTCAAAATTTTCTCATAAGAAAGTTGTAAACTCCTGACCCTCCATAGAAACGGATTTTTAAAGTATTTGACAATTGTGTTAGCCTAGGGTATTCCATTATTTTCCTTCTACTTAGCCTAGGGTATTCCATTATTTTCCTTCTACTTACAAGGAAGCAAGTAATTATGAACATTTCTGCTGATGTTCATCTCGATTATCATAAAGTATGTAGAAAAAGATGCTTTGTTAACGCTATGTAGAGAAAGTCATGTGAATGAAACTAATCAGATAATTTCTTTTTTATTACCTTTGTAGAAAAATTCCTGCTACATAGATACCTATACCCGAGAAGAACCAAAACTACACCAACTAAATCTTTAGTTAAGGACGACAATCTCCAGGGCAGTAAGACTGAAATTTGAGAGTTTTATGTCACTACCACTACCACACCACCACCATCAATACCACTACCACACCACCACCATCACTACCACACCATCACTACCACTACCACCATCACCACCACTACCACACCATCACTACCACTACCACCATCACTACCACTCCCACCATCACTACCACTACCACCATCACCACCACTACCACACCATCACTGCCACTACCACCATCACTACCACTACCACCATCACTACCACTACCACACCATCACTACCACTACCACCATCACCACCACTACCACCATCACTACCACTACCACCATCACTACCACTACCACACCATCACCACCACTACCACACCATCACCACCACTACCACCATCACTACCACTACCACCATCACTACCACCACCACCATCACTACCACTACCACCATCATTACCACCACCATGACTACCACTACCACCACCATAACTACCACTACCACCATCACTACCACTACCACCATCACTACCACTACCACCATCACTACCACTACCACCATCACTACCACTACCACCACCATCACTACCACTACCACCATCACTACCACTACCACCACCATCACCATCACTACCACTACCACACCATCACTAAAACTGCTAACATCACTGCCACTACCACCATCACTACCACTACCACCACCATCACTACCACACCATCACTACCACTACCACCATCACTACCACTACCACCATCACTACCACTACCACCATCACTACCACTACCACCATCACTACCACTACCACCATCACTACCACTACCACTACCACCATCACCACTACTACTGCTACTCCCACACCACCATCACTCCCACACCACCATCACTACCATTACCACACCATCACTACCACTCCCACCATCACTACCATTACCACACCATCACTACCACTACCACCATTACTACCACTACCACCATCACTACAACTACCACCATCACTGCCATTACCACGCCATCACTACCACCACCACCATCACTACCACTACCACACCATCACTACCACTACCACACCATCACTACCACTACCACCATCACTACCACTACCACCATCACTACCACTACCACCATCACTACCACTACCACTACCACCATCACCACTACTACTACTCCCACACCACCATCACTCCCACACCACCATCACTACCACTCCCACCATCACTACCATTACCACACCATCACTACCACTACCATCACTACCACCACCATCACCACCACTACTACTCCCACACCACCATCCTCCCACACCACCATCACTACCACTCCCACCATCACTACCACTACCACACCATCACTACCACTACCACCATCACTACCACTACCACCATCACTACCACTACCACCATCACTACCACTACCACTACCACCATCACCACTACTACTACTCCCACACCACCATCACTCCCACACCACCATCACTACCACTCCCACCATCACTACCATTACCACACCATCACTACCACTACCACCATCACTACCACCACCATCACCACCACTACTACTCCCACACCACCATCCTCCCACACCACCATCACTACCACTCCCACCATCACTACCACTACCACACCATCACTACCACTCCCACCATCACTACCACTACCACACCATCACTACCACTACCACACCATCACTACCACTACTACACCATAACTACCACTCCCACCATCACTACCACTACCACACCATCACTACCACTACCACACCATCACTACCATTACCACACCATCACTACCACTACCACACCATCACTACCACTACCACACCATCACTACCATTACCACACCATCACTACCACTACCACACCATCACTACCACTACCACACCATCACTACCATTACCACACCATCACTACCACTACCACACCATGACTACCACTACCACACCATCACTACCATTACCACACCATCACTACCACTCCCACCATCACTACCACTACCACCATCACTACCACTACCACACCATCACTACCACTACCACACCATCACTACAACTACCACCATCACTACCACTACCACCATCACCACCACTACTACTCCCACAACACCATCACTACCACTCCCACCATCACCACCACTACCACACCATCACTACCACTACCACCATCACTACCACACCATCACTACCACTACCACCATCACTACCACTACCACCTTCACTACCACTTCCACCATCACTACCACTACCACACCATCACTACCACTACCACACCATCACTACCACTCCCACCATCACTACCACTACCACCATCACTACCACTACCACCATCACTACCACTACCACCATCACCACTACTACTCCCACACCACCACTACCACTACCACACCATCACTACCACTACCACCATCACTACCACTACCACCATACTACCACCATCACTACCAATACCACCATCACTACCACTACCACCATCACCACTACTACTCCCACACCATCATCACCACCACTACCACACCATCACTACCACTACCACCATCACTACCACTACCACACCATCACTACAACTACCACCATCACCACCACTACTACTCCCACAACACCATCACTACCACTCCCACCATCACCACCACTACCACACCATCACTACCACTACCACCATCACTACCACTACCACACCATCACTACCACTACCACCATCACTACCACTACCACCTTCACTACCACTTCCACCATCACTACCACTACCACACCATCACTACCACTACCACACCATCACTACTACTCCCACCATCACTACCACTACCACCATCACTACCACTACCACCATCACTACCACTACCACCATCACCACTACTACTCCCACACCATCACTACCACTACCACCATCACTACCACACCACCATCACTACCACTACCACACCATCACTACAACTACCACCATCACTACCACTACCACACCATCACTACCACTACCACCATCACTATCACTACCACCATCAACCCACTACCACTACCACCATCACTACCACTACCAACATCACTACCACTACCACCATCACCACCACTACTACTCCCACCCAACATCACTCCCACACCACCATCACTACCACTCCCACCATCACTACCACATCATCACCACTACCATCATCACCACTACCATCACCACCACTACCATCACCATCACCACCACTACCATCACCACCACTACCTTCACCACCACTACCATCACCACCACTACCATCACCATCACCACCACTACCATCACCACCACTACCATCACCATCACCACCACTACCATCATCACCACTACCATCACCACCACTTCCATCACCATCACCACCACTACCCCATCACCACCACTACCATCACCATCACCACCACTACCATCACCACCACTACCATCACCACTACTACCATTACCACCACTACCATCACCATCACTACCACCATCACCACTACTACCATCACCACTACCATCACCACCACTACCATCACCACTACCATCACCATCACTACCATTACCACCACTACCATCACCATCACTACCACCACCATCACTACCACCATCACCACCACTACCATTACCACCACTACCATCACCATCACTACCACCATCACCACCACTACCATCACCACTACCATCATCACCACTACCATCACCACCACTACCATCATCACCACTACCATCACCACCACTACCATCACCATCACCACCACTACCATCACCA
Source organism: Hymenopus coronatus (assembly GCA_030762935.1). Taxonomy (NCBI): domain Eukaryota; kingdom Metazoa; phylum Arthropoda; class Insecta; order Mantodea; family Hymenopodidae; genus Hymenopus; species Hymenopus coronatus. Next base: position 167,601,819 of record CM060881.1, on the reverse strand, counting down.
CCACTACCATCACCACCACTACCATCACCATCACCACCACTACCATCACCACCACTACCATCACTACCACTACCATCACCACTACTACCATTACCACCACTACCATCACTACCACCATCACCACCACTACCATCACCATCACCACCACTACCATCACCATCACCACCACTACCATCACCACCACTACCATCACCACCACTACCATCACCATCACCACCACTACCATCACCACCACTACCATCACCACCACTACCATCACCATCACCACCACTACCATCACCACCATCACCATCACCACTACTACCATCACCATCACTACCACCATCACCACTACCATCACCACCACTACCATCACCACTACTACCATTACCACCACTACCATCACCATCACTACCACCATCACCACCACTACCATCACCACTACCATCACCACCACTACCATCACCACTACTACCATTACCACCACTACCATCACCATCACTACCACCATCACCACCACTACCATCATCACCACTACCATCATCACCACTACCATCATCACCACTACCATCATCACCACTACCATCATCACCACTACCATCACCACCACTACCACCACCACCATCACCATCACCACCAGTACCATCACCATCACCACCACTACCATCACCACCACTACCATCACCACCACTACCATCACCATCACCACCACTACCATCACCACCACTACCATCACCACCACTACCATCACCATCACCACCACTACCATCACCACCACTACCATCACCACCACTACCATCACCACCACTACCATCACCATCACCACCACTACCATCACCACCACTACCATCACCATCACCACCACTACCATCACCATCACCACTACTACCATTACCACCACTACCATCACCATCACTACCACCATCACCACTACTACCATCACCACCACTACCATCACCACTACTACCATTACCACCACTACCATCACCATCACTACCACCATCACCACCACTACCATCACCACTACCATCATCACCACTACCATCACCACCACTACCATCACCACCACTACCATCACCATCACCACCACTACCATAACCACCACTACCATCACCATCACCACCACTACCATCACCACCACTACCATCACCACTACTACCATTACCACCACTACCATCACCATCACTACCACCATCACCACTACCATCATCACCACTACCATCACCACCACTACCATCACCATCACCACCACTTCCATCACCATCACCACCACTACCATCACCACCACCACCATCACCACCACTACCATCACCACCACTACCATCACCATCACCACCACTACCATCACCATCACCACCACTACCATCACCACCACTACCATCACCATCACCACCACTACCATCACCATCACCACCACTACCATCACCACCACTACCATCACCACCACTACCATCACCATCACCATCACCACCACTACCATCACCACCACTACCATCACCACCACTACCATCACCACCACTACCATCACCATCACCACCACTACCATCACCACTACCATCACCACTACTACCATTACCACCACTACCATCACCATCACTACCACCATCACCACTACTACCATCACCACCATCACCACTACCATCACCATCACCACCACTAACATTACCACCACTACCATCACCACTACTACCATCACCACCATCAGCACTACTCCTTAGCAAGGGAAGTAAAGCCGTCGGATTCGTGTCGTAGACTTAAGGCACGTAAAAGAATCTCAAGCCTGATAGAGAGGCCTCTGAGCAAAATTAAGCGGTGTGTCATGTCAAGTGTAGAACCAACGCAGTTAAAGAGCGTCCATAAATAAATAACACGCAATATCATTTCACCTAACGATCTCCGCGTGAGTGAGTGGTTAGACCGCTTGCGTCGTACGGGTTGGGTCCCGTGAAATTCGTCGTCGACGAAGCGCGTCTGGATGGGTTTTCTCCTGGTCCCCCCCCCCACTCATTTCAGCAATTGCCCAAGCATCACCTTTCCAATTGTCAATTTCGCTTACATTTCATATCATCTACTTCTTCATGTTCATACCTGGCTATGGACCGACCCCTCGTAACAGGTTCTCCATTCTGTGGTTACGTGTCGTTGGGGGGGTGTTTGTCCTACAAATACGGGGGGGGGATAAGCTGCTTACGAAACGAAGTTAAAGCAATATTGAGTTAAATAGATTGAAAACAAGAAGCTGGGGGATATGGAACGTGTTTTTAGGAATGTTTAAACCACGGAGTTTGAAGACATAGCGTTTGACCTAAAATTTAAAATCATATAAAATAATAAACAAAATAAAGTGTGTTCTTGCTCACAAAATTAATACTAACACTAGTATTGTTTCAAGAGAAACGCAGGAGAATTTCTGATACTGTCATAAGGAAAGTTTAAATACCTGGAAGGGAGGAGTGGTTATGCCTCTTAATTAATCGTATGACATCACACAGTTGTCATTTGTTCCGGACTGTCTGGCACCGCACCTACTGGTTTTTTAAATATGCTATGCAAATGTAACCTGTGTCAGACGAAAGAATGCTGCTATGCATTCGAAATAACATAGCGCCATACACTATTTAATATAGTTCGTTTCTAAGTATGGGCGTTTCCTGCTGATGAGACCCTTTGTGCCTGTAACTCTTTATGACTGCTAAATACATTTACACGTTGGCTTTCTTCATGTAACAGCAAAACTGGCACTGAGAAACAAGATTAATTGATAAACACAGCACTATTTTACTTTCTCTACACGTACTATGTAAATACTGTACACAGAAGGTATTGTATTGCACCCAAAATTCCATACCGAGATTTCACTGATGTGTTCCATTCACGTGACTTTCTCTACATCTCTGTAACAAATTATTGTTAAAAAGCTTATTCTTCGATTTACTTCGAAAACAACTTAGCAGAAATAGTCTTATTGCGTGCTTCCTTGTAAGTAGAAGCGAAATATGGCAGTACCAAAGGTTTAAGTGATGGTCAAAAGTTGGTTGCCGTGTGACTGAAGTTCCTTTGTTTGTATGCCCAAAAGTTGACAAATTCCTGTATGAGGAAAGTATAAGTTTTCAAAGCTGAAACAAAAAACAAGAAATATCTAAAAAAAAAAAAAAAAAAAAAAAAAAAAAAAAAAAAAAAAAATGTCCATCTCTTACGGTTTAGCAGTTATCAAAATTCCGTAAAATTCATCCAAAACAAAGTAGTCTTCACAGACTATTACCATAAAATTCAAGAGATACATTTTCTTTGTCAGGTAAATATCTTTAATATACGATATTTTAATCAAAATCGACTTTTCGAAAAAATTTCCATGTAAAGGGTAGTTGGGGGTGGGCGGATTTTCTTGAAGGTCTTCGTGTTGCACCCTTGGAAGATCCCAATCTTGAATATCAAATTTGGTGTACAGCGGTCTTTTCGTTTATGAGCTATGCTGTCCACAGACACACGCCCACACACACACTTGGATCTTTTTCTGAAAAGCTTTTTTTTTAATTCAGGGAGACCCAAAACATGTATTTCCGGTGAAATCTCGGTATCGAATTTTTGGGGATACAATACCTTCTCTATACACTATGTACACAGTACATGTAGAGAAAGTAAAAAACATTTTTAGAAAAATGTCTGTGCGTGCGTGTGTGTGTGTGTGTGTGGGTGTGGGTGTGGACAGCATAACTCTAAAACGAAAAGTTCGTTAAATACCAAACTTGATATTACTTGGTATTTAAGTTTGGTACTTTCCAAGGATGGGACACGAAGATTTTCAAGAAAATCCCCTCACCTAAAACTACCCTTTAGATGGACACATTTTCGAAAATTTTTATTTTCTCAAAAATGGCTCTAATGATTTTGATTAAAATATTATATATTAAAGATATTTACATATACAAATAAAATATAAATTTTGAATTTCCTCGGAATTGCCTCTGAAGACATTCTGGATAAAATTTGCAGAATTTTACATAGTTGGCAAACCATAAGAAATAGACAAAAAGTTATTGAACAAAAACAGTAGAGCTCGTTAAAACACACACTTTATGATATATACATTTTTTTCGTGAAGTTGACCATTTTTAGGATATCCCTTGTTATTAGTTTCAGCTTTAAAATACTTATACTTTTCTCATACGGAAATTTGTCAACTCCTGTCCATACAAACAAAGGAACTTCAAGTATATAGTAACCAGCGTAAGACTATCGCTTTAGCCTATGGCAATCCCTTATTTCTCTTCTACTCAAATGGACCATTTCCGCTATGTTTTTTTTTTTTTTTTTCGATTAGCATTAAGTAAATAAAAGAATAAGCTGTTAAACAATAATTTATTGTAGAGTTGTAGAGAAAGATATATGAATGGAACACATCAGATTTTTTAACAGGTAATAAAACTCAACGTTTAAAATCTCAAATAAAAATAAACAGACTATAAGTATATTTACATTTTTGGAGTAAATTATTATATTCATTAGAATTTAGTGAATTTTGTGAGATAGTTTTAAGCAGTTATGGAATTAAAATGATAAAAAAACTTGTTTTCATGTTATTACATACACTGTAGCATATGTAACAACTGAAAAATTCAATGCCATAGCCGGGATTGGAACCACGGATCTCCCGGTCTCTAGCTGGTTGCTCTAACAATTGAAATTATCACAATTGACCACGATAGTTGGCTATACTATGAATCCTGGGACTTAAATTAATAATAATAACAACAACAACAACAGCTCACAAGGAACCTTACTTAACCTACCGCTCGGCCGCTGCGTCCCCCATCTCGGTCCAAGACAGACGTCATGGATGGGGTGCAGTATTGGAGGGTGAGACATGGTCAGCGCCTCGGAACCTGGAGCAGCTACTTCTCCATCAAGCAGCTCCTCAATTGGTCCCCCAGGCACCTCACGAGGACCAGGTCTACCAGCGGGGGAAAAATTCCCACTAGGAATGGAACCCAGGTCTGCCGCTTGTAAAGCAGCAACGCTACCACCGCGCTATGGTATTGAACACATACTCACTAATTAATATAAGGATGGATCCCTTTTATATGCTGGTACTTGTGATACACGAAAATTATTGCTTTCTCAGCATGGTGTGTAGAGAAGGTATTGTATTCCACAAGAAAGAAGCCTGAAATGTAAGTTTTGAGGTCCTCTGAATAAAAAACCTTAAAAAAAAACGTGTATGTGTATGCTTGTTTCTGCGGACAGCATACCTCAAAATTCTGATGTGTTCCATTCACATGACTTTCTCTACATCTCTGCAACAAATTATTCTTAAAAGGCTTATACTTCTATTTACTTCATGCTAATCACAAAAAAATTAGCAGAAATATTCTTATTACTTGCTTCCTTGTAAGTGGAAGCGAAATAAGGGAGTACCATTGGTTCAAGTGATACCAAAAGCGGTTGCTATGTGACGAAGTTCCTTTGTATGGACCCGAGTTCACAAAGTCCTGTATGAGAAAAATATATGTTTTTATAGCTTAAACCAAATACAAGCAATATCTAAAAAACAATCAACTCCACGAAAAAAAAATGTATACAACATAAATTGTGTGCCTTAATGTGCTCTACATTTTTTGTGTAGTAAGCTTTTGTCTATCTCTTACGATTTAGCAGTTCTGCAAGATGCCGTAAAATTGACCCAGAATAAAGTAGTGTTCAGAGGCTATTACCAGAAAATTCAAAATATACATTTTATTTGTGAGGTAAATATCTTAAATATACGACATTTTAATCAAAATCGTTAGAGCCATTTTTAAGAAAATCAAAATTTTCGAAAAAGGTTCCAAGTAAAGGGTAGTTAGGGGTGGGGGGATTTTTCTCAAAATCATCGTGTCACATCCCTGGAAGATACCAAACTTAAATACCTAGTTTGGTATTTTACTGACTTTTCGTTTTTGAGTTATCGTGGTCACAGACACACGGACACACACATACACACACGGACCTTTTTGTGAAAATACTTTTTTGGATACAGGGGACCCTAAAACATATATTTCCGGTGAAATATCGGTAACGAATTTTTTGGTGGAGTGCAATAACTTCTCTACACATTATGTACATAGTGCGTATAGAGAAAGTAAAAAGGAAATGCCAAACTTGATATATAAGTACCTTCCAAGAATGCGACACGAAGGTTTTTAAGAAAACCCCCATCTCAAACTACCCTTTACATGGAAAGTATTTTGAACATTTTGTTTTCCTCAAAAATCAACTTATATTAAAGATATTCATATCACAAATAAAATGTTTATCTTGAACATTCATGGAATAGGATCTGAAGGCCCGTTCATGCTGGATGAACTTTACTCTTTTTTGCATAACTATTAAACCGCAAGAAATACACAAAAACTTACTAAACCAAAAATATAGATCTCGATATAACACAAATTTGTGTCTTATACATTTTTGTTGTAGAGTTGATCATTCCGGGGTATTCTTGTTATTGGTTTCAATATTAAACCACGTAACTTTTTTCAAACGGAGTCACCTTTCGTTACATCTCTGTTTTATTTTACTGCTGGCAATGTAAAGCGAACGGAACTCCAAATCTTTATGTAGAGACCAGATTTTAAAAGATTTTACTATCGCTTATTCGCTTAGAAGGAAGCAAGTAATAAGACATTTCTGCTAATGTTTACGTAAATAGCATGATTTAGATAAAAGAATAACCCTTAATAAAAAATAGTTTGTTTTCAGAACAAGTAGAGAAAAACCACACATAACATTTTTACTTTCTCAAGCCTGTATTACAATGTACATAGTGGATTGGAAACATGTTCGTGTGTGTGTGGAAACAAGGAGTTCTACTTAATATCACCTATTTATTTTCTTAACAAACATAATTAGTTTATCATACTCTCATAGATTTTTAATTCGTATAAAATTTTTGGGTGAAATGCAATGCTTTCTCTACCTACGTAGCACTGGGTAGAAAAAGTAGAAACGTCATAATGATAACGCTAATATGAACATTTTCATTGTTTCAGGTAAAGCAGTTGGCGTCTTTGTTATCTCCTGTGTAGCAGTAAGTAAAATAATTATGACTATTATTTTGTTTATAGCAACATTCAGTATGGAAAAAAAATGGCGTGTTATTTATGATCGCTCTTTGACTGCAATGGTTCTCAGCGTCCCATTCTAAATTGGGCGTGAAAGACCGCTTAATTTTGCTCCGAGGCCTCTCTATAGGCTTGAGGTTATTTTACGTGCCGTAAATCTACGACACGGGACCAGCGGTTTTACTTTCCTTCGAAGAAAGCCATGCTAAGGATTTTTATACCCGAAAAAATCCATCGTACTCCGTCGGGTTTGAACCTGCGACCTTGGGTATATAAAGTTAGCATGGTAACCGTTACACCACGGAGGGCGACAGTCTGCATGATTTCTTTTTTCACGATAATAATAATTTTAGTTTCTCTACATGTATTATGTACATAGTGTACAGAGAAGGTATTGTATTGCACCGAACGATTCGATACCGAGATTTCTCCGTAAAGACATGTTTTAGGACCCACTGAATACCCACAAAAAAAAAAAAATAGAAACATATTCGAGTGTGTGTCTGTGGTTAGCATAGGTTTTTAAGTTCAGAAAATCTTCGTGTCGCACCCCCAACTACCATTTACATGGAACAACTTTCGAAAATTTTGATTTTCTCAAAAATGGCTCTAACCATGTTAATTAAACTACCGTACATTAAAGGTGTTAACATGACAATTAAAATGTATATCTTTATTTTTCTGGGAATAACCTCTGAAGACATGTTTAGTCTGGATGAATTTTGCGGAATTTTGCATAACTGGTAAACGGTAAGACATAAACAAAAACTTACGTCACAAAAATGTAGACCTCGGTAAAACACGCAATATATATTATATATATCTATATCTATAGATATATATTATATTTTGTGGAAATGATCGTTTTTTAGATATTCCCTGTTATTGGCTTCAGCTTTAAAATACTTACACTTTTGTCATTCAGGAATTTGTCAACTTCTGTGCATACAAAGGAACTTCAATCACATAGCAACCAGCTTTTGACTATCAGTTTAGCTAATGGTACTCCGTTATTCCGCTTCTACTTACAAGAAATCGAGTATTAAGACCTGCTAATTTTTCCTCTCTTAGCATTAGGTAAATAGAATAATAAGCTTTTTAATAATAATTGATTGCAGAGATAATCAGATTATTTTATCTATAATTCGCTTTCTTAGGTTACTTAATATCAGTGTTAGAAAAATGCATCTCTTAGGAAAATATGCGCCAGTGCTATACCTTGTACTTTGTCATGTGTTTCATACTTTTTCGAGGAGTTATAAAAATATCGGAATTGTTCAACTACATATGAATTCCTTTCCAAAGTCTCCAACCTTTCCAGGTTATACTAGGGTCGGCTGATAAGTCCCGGCCCTCTCAATGAAAACAGCATTCATTTTATTTATTTATTTATTTATTTTTTGCTTTATTTCTCAACATAATCTCCAGAAAGGCTAATACATTTACCATATCGGCGTTCTAATTTAATTAAACCATCTCTGTAGTGCGGTTTATCAATGTTCTCAAAATAGCTGTTTACCGCACCAATGATCTCCTCGTTGCTGTGAAATCTCCGTCCTCCAAGAAAGTTTTTGAGGTTTGGGAACAGGTGGTAGTCACTGGGTGCTAGATCTGGCGAATAGGGAATGTTCAATTCGCCCATTTTTCCCATTGCAACGACTGAACAATGGGCTGCAGCATTGTGATGAAACAAGATTTTTTTTTCTTTTGCCAAATGAAGTCTTTTTCTTTTCACCTCATCACTCAAACGTTGCAGTAAGCTTGCGTAGTAGTCACCTGTGATACTTTTGCCCTTTTCCAAGTAATCAATAAAAATAATTCCCTGTGCATCCCAGAAAACACTCGCCATAACCTTGTTACTTGACAAAATTGACTTTGCCTTTTTTGGAGTTGGTTCACCTGGCGCAATCCACTGGTTTTACTGTGATTTACTTTCTGGAGTGTAGTGATGTATCCACTTTTCATGTATGGTAATAAGCCGTCTCAAAAATTCACTGGGGTTTTTACGGTAGAGCTCCACATTCTTAACAGAAACAGTTTTTCTTTGCAACTTTTGATCAGGTGTCAACAAACGCGGCACCCATCTTGCACAGGCCTTGTGAAAGCCCCAAACATTGCTTAAAATATTACCTGCACGTGATTTACAGCCTCTGCTATCTCTAACAACTTTTAATCTGCGGTCTTTCAGCACTAAACGATGCATTTTTTCTATGATCTCGTGAGTTGCGCTTCAAATATAGTTTTAATCCTTTTTTCTGAAAATGTCTTAAAATTTCCAAAATATTGTACTTTGTGACTTCTGCCGGAAGAGTGAAAGACCGTTTAAAGCAGATAGGTAGACCAATAGATTGCAGATTAAGGATTCTTTATTTTATGATAAATGTAATAGCTGTTCTCTAAGCATGTTTTACAGTTTGTTTTTCCTGTTTCCTTAGTAACCTTATATGGTTTTTCAGAGTGGATAATGAAAATGCATGTACGTATAAAAGGTTCTGCATAAGTTTGCAACCACATATGAAACAGGACGTATCCCATGATTCATTGCTGAAATTGAAAACCTTAATATGCAACATTTGATTATTTTGAACAAATTAAAAGAAAAATCTTATGTGTTCCATTTACATGACTTTCTCTACATTTCTTATTGTTAAAACGGTTATAATTATTTTTATTTCATGCTAATCGAGAAAAAATTAGCAAAAATATCCTTATTACTTCTTCATTGTAAGTAAAAGGTAAATAAGGAGGGAACTGCATAGAATAAAGTATTTGTCAAAAGCTCGTTGCTATGTGACTGTTTGTATGGACAAGAGTTGAGAAATTCACATATGAGAAAAGTGTAAGATTTTTAAAGCTGAAACCAATAACAAGGAATATTTCAAAAAACGATCAACTCCACGAGAAAAATTGTATGTAACATAAATTGTGTGTTTTAACGTGCTCTACATTTTTTTGTGTGGTAAGTTTTTGTCTATTTCTTACGGTTTAGCGGTTATACAAAATTCCGTAAAGTTCATTCAGAATAAAGTGTTCCCAGAAAATTCAAGATACAAATTTTATTTGTTAGGTAAATATCTTTAGTAGACGATACTTTAATCAAAATCGTTATAGTCATTTCTGAGAAAATAAAAATTTTCGAAAACTTGTCCATGTAAAGGGTAATTGTGGATGGGGGGATTTTCTTGAAAATCTTCGGGTCTTTTTTTTTTTTTAGTAGTGTTTAACGCCCGCTTTAACTACTAATGGCACCGCAGGCGGTGATACTGGTGATACATGAATGATGATGGAGCACCGGTGGAATGCGATGGCGGGGGAAACCGGAGTACCCGGAGAAAACCCGCCCCAGCGCCGCTTTGTCCACCACAAATCTCACATGCGGTCGCTTGGGATCGAACCCCAGCCGTCTAGGTGAGAGGCAAGTGGTCTAACCACTCGGCCACGGCGCGGCCCATCTTCGGGTCGCATCCTTGGAAGATACCAAATTTAATTACCAAGTTTGGTATTCAACGGCCTTTTCTGTTTTGAGCTATGCTGTCCACAGGCACACACACGCACGGACCTTTTTCTGAAAATGTTTTTTATTTTTGATACAGGGGACCCTAAAACATATATTTCCGGTGAAATCTCGGTATCGAAATTTTGGGTGGAGTGCAATACCTTCTCTATACACCATGTACGTAGTACGTGTAGAGAAAGTAATAAGTTAAAGGAAAAGAAAAGAAAATAAAAACCTACAGTAATCTATCTAAAGTACAAATAATAATAGAAATCAGTAATGTTTCTCCCCGATATAACGACAAGAATAAACAAAGAAGAATTCTGATTCTGTGGTCTACGAATTGTTGATCTTAGCATTCTGTAAAGATACCTAGCGTCTTCCTGTATCATTGTGTCGGCTTCCACAGTCGCAGGACCAGGAGCACACGCGAAATTCAATACCGAGATTTCACCAGAAATACATGTTTTGGGTCCCCCTGATTCCAAAAAAAAAAAAAAAAAAATTCTGGAAAAAGTTCCGTCTGTATGGTTCGAAAAAAGTTATTTATTATACAGGTGTACAAACAGAGTTTATCCACGAGTAGAACAATTTAAAACTCGGCCCGCAGGGGAGCGTTTTAAGTTCTACGAGTGGATAATAGAGGTTTATCCACTTGTATAATACATTATTTTATCCTACAGTTACGATGAATTAATATATGACAAATATTCAGTTAATTATTTTACAACAGATCGTAATAAATTATATAAGGAATAGGGCATTGAATTGCGGCGTTCTTATAGTTATAAAATATGGTAGGCTATGTATGAATACTAATTTTGTTTTTATTGTTACTACTTTCAAATTGATTAAGTTTACGATGGACGTTGAGAACGTTGATATATCGGCTCCAAATGATTTATTAAATGAAGCAAAAGAAGTTGAGGCTTTATTACCGTCGACTTCACGAAATTATACGAAAAAGGGTTTCAGCAATTTGTGGATTGGCAGAAACGAAATGTTCAGGGCAATAATGAAGTGATTCTTGCTTATTTTAATTTTCTTTCAAAAAGTTGAAAGTCGCCTTCTCCATGGAGCAAATATTCTATGTTAAAATCAACATTAAAAGTGTTCGAAGACCTAGATATATCAAGATTTTCCAAGGTGTTGGCTTTTCTTAAAGTAAGTAATGAAGTTAAAGAATAAAATGTTGCTGTTAAAAGGTTATAGAAAAGTGGTAGTTATCAACCATTTATTTGTTTACTTTATCCCACTCGTTACCGGAGCAACGAGTGAATTGTGTTTACTTTATCCCACCCGTTGCGCTAATAACTATCACTTTGATTAAAGTCCAAGTTTTCTTATGACATTTCTGTATAACACGGTGTCTGTTACAAGTAGGATAAACGTTATTTACATTTCGTACACAGCATTTTGTAACGCTAAAGCGTAATTTCCGTTACGAGAAATAACACTTCCTGGATTGAAATCAAAACTTGCTGAGAGTACAAGTTGCTGCAATGTGACATTGGCTTTAAGCATGACAACGACCGATACATAATCGCTTCTCTAAGCGAATTCTGCTTGGCAACGGGTGCGTTAAATAGTCCATTTAGTGATTTCTGCCTGCTTAAGAAATGTCAAATTTGGACTTAATAAAAGCACAAAATGGGCATAACTGAAAATATCTGATGTGCTCCATTCACATGACTTTCTCTACATTTCTGTAACAAATTATTGTTCATAAGCTGATTCTTCTATCTATCTAGTGCTTAAACATTAGCACTTGTTACTTAATTCTTTTATAAGTAGGTGGGAATAAGGGAATACACTAGGCTAAACCGACAATCGACTGTTATAAAATGTGGTTGCTATGGGATTGAAATCCGTTTCTTTGCCTAGCCAGGAGTTGAAACGTTCCCATAGAGAAAAGTTTAAGTGTTTTAAAGCTGAAATAAATAACAAGGAACATCCCTAAAACGGCCAACTCCACAAAAAAAAAAAAAAATTACATGACATAAATTGTGTTTTTTCGTGATGTACATTTTTGTCTATCTCTTACGCTTTACCAGTTACATAAAATTTGGCAAAAATCAGCCAGAATAAACATGCCTCCAAAGGGTATTCCCAGAAAATTGAAGATTTACATTTTATTTGCCATGTAAATATCTCAAATATAGGAGATTTTAATCAAAATTGTTAGCCATTTTTTTGGGAAATCAACATTTTAGAATAAGAACTATAGCTTTCCTGGCGACGTGTTAATTCAAAATCTTCTCGGGCTTCTAGCCAGGTAATAACTTGGCTTGACACCAACGTTTCGAAGAAGTGCATCTTCCTCGTCTTCAGGGTGAACTCGCGTAGGTCTTGATGTTTCTTAATTGCCTGGTAAATTTCTTTCCCGTAAAGGAATGTAAAATAAGAACTATAGCTTTCCTGGCGACGTGTTAATTCAAAATCTTCTCGGGCTTCTAGCCAGGTAATAACTTGGCTTGACACCAACGTTTCGAAGAAGTGCATCTTCCTCGTCTTCTGAGTTCACCCTGAAGACGAGGAAGATGCACTTCTTCGAAACGTTGGTGTCAAGCCAAGTTATTACCTGGCTAGAAGCCCGAGAAGATTTTGAATTAACATTTTAGAAGTTTTTTCCATGTAAAGGGTAGTTTGGGGTGGGGGATTTTCTTGAAAATCTTCGAGTCGCATCCTTGGAAGATACCAAGTTCGTATTTAACGGTCTTTTCATTTTTGAGCTATGCTGTCCACACACACACACACACACACACACACACATACGCTTTTTCTGATTTTTATTTTGTTTTGTTTCAGGGGGTCCTAAAACAGTATTTCCTGTGAAATCTCTGTATCGAATTTTGGGTGGAATGCAATACTTCCTACACTATGTAAATAGTACGTGTCATCGCCCTCCGTGGTGTAATGCTTACCCTGCGGGTTCGAACCCGGCGGAGGACGATGGATTTTTTTGGGTGTAAAAATCTTTAGCATGACTTCTTTCGGAAGGGAAGTAAAGCCATTGGTCCCGTGTCGTAGATTTATGGCACTTAAAAGAACCTCAAGCCTGATAGAAAGGCTTCTGAGCAAAATTAAGCGGTCTTTCACACCCAGTATAGAATGGGACGCTGAGAACCATGCGTGTTAAAGAGCGTCCATAAATAAAACGCAATTTTTAGTACATGTAGAGAAAGTAAAAAGGAAAGAGATAACGCTTTGAGACTTTGCTAGTTTATAGACAATCCAAATAATGCTAAGACTGTGTAATAACACAAAACAGCCAAATTGGACTAAGTGACTTCTGCCAGAACGACGACGATTTGTTCACATAGCGACCAGCTTTTAATCAATCAATCAATCAATCAATCAAATCAATCGTCTGAGAGCATGTACACTACATACACATTTCAATTAGATAATGAGAAAAGTAATAACATTAAAAAAAAGAAAAGAATACCTACAGTCTGGAAATACTGATAGTACTTCGAAATAGTCATTCGTATACAGGCATAGATCTAATAAAAGTCTCTTAACTGCTTTTTACTTTCTCTACACGTACTATATACATAATATATAGAGAAGGAATTGTATTGCATCCAATAATTCAATACCGAGATTCCACCGGAAATACATGTTTTGTGTCCCCTTAAACCAAAAAAATTGCATTTTTGGAAAAAGAAAAGTTTTTGCGTGTGTGTTCATAAACGAAAAGTCCGTTAAATACCAAACTTGGTATTTAAGTTCAGTATCTTCCAAGGATGCAACACGAAGATTTTCAAGAAAATCCCCATAACCCCAACTACCCTTTATATGGAAGAATTTTCGAAAAATTCGATTTTCTCAAAAATGCCTCTAACGATTTTTGTAAAAATATTGTATATTAAATATATTTATCTGAAAATTAAAATGTATATGTTGCATTTTCTGGGAAAAGCCTCTGAAGATTACTTTATTCTGGAACAATTTTACGGAATTTTGCATAACTGCTAAACCGAAAGAGATGGACAAAATCTTACCGCGCAGAAAATGTAGAGCACATTAAAGCTTACATATTTTTTTTTCTTGGAGTTGATCGTGTTGAGATATTTTATATTTTTAGTATCAGCTTTGAAGAACTTATACTTTTCTCATACACGAATTTGTCAATTCCTGTCCATACAAACAAAGGAACTTCAGTCACATAGCAACCAGCTTTTGACTGTCACTTTAACCTATGGTACTCTCTTATTTCTCTTGTACTTATTATGAAGCAAGTAACAATATTATTTCTGCTAATTTTTTCTCGAGTAGAATGAAGTAAATAGAAGCATAGCTTTTTAACAATAATTTGTTCGGAGGTGTAGAGAAAGGCATGTGAATGGAACGCATAAGATTTTTTGGAATTATTAATGTCCACATTTTTAATATGCTTTTCTGCACAATTAATCCTTATTTGTTGACTATTTCTAGTGTAATATACATGACCGTCATTACTGGGTAAGTATGTGACAATATTAACATTCACTGACATATAAAGAAACAAGTGTAAGAATTTTCAAGTTCCCAAACAAAGGCTGGCAATGAGCTCTGGTATGTACATTAAATATCAATTTTACTGCCTTCTTTGGTAATTTCAAAAGTCTTGTGACACTTGGGTCATTTACCCATACTAATATTGCACATGTCAAGGGAGAAGAAATATATGAGTCACAGTAAACTTTTAGAACATGTATATTCACTTGGTATTTCAACTTCCTGACAAAAATATCCCATTGGCTATCACTTTCTCTACATGTACTATGTACTTAGTGTATAGAGAAGGTATTGCATTCCACCCAAATTCGATACCGAGATATTACCGGAAATATACAGGTTGTCCCCTGGAATCTCCCTGATTTCCATTGTTTTTCAAATTGAAACCAAAGACACTAGGACAATTGTATACATTTTATTGAAAAAGTACATCTCAAATGTTTGCTTGAAAATAATCAGTAGGTTTCTATGTGCTGGTGTGATGGGTGCTACTGCTTCTAGGATGCTTGGACGTAAGACGTTAATGTCGGGTACGTTGGTAGCGTACACAATGTCCTTCACATAACCCCATAGAAAAAATCTAATGGAGTTATGTTGGGCGATCGAGGAGGCCAAGCTATTGGCCCCTCGCGTCCGATCCAGCGGTTTGGGAAATCATTGTTCAGAGATGTACGTACACAGTGGCTCCAGTGAGATGGCGCACCGTCCTGCTGGAAGATTATGTCTGGCCTCTTGTGTGCTCTGGGGAAATGCGTACTGTTCAAGTATGTCTAAATAGGTAGTGCCTATAACAGGTGGCTCCATGAAGAGGAAAGGATCAATTCTCATGTGAGACCACATACGTTTACTTGAGAGCTGTCTCGTATATGTTCCTGGACGTCATGTGGGTTTTCTGAACCCCACATTTTAACGTTGTGTCGGTTAACTTTCCCAGAAATGTGAAAAGTTGACTCGTCCGAAAACATGGCAAGACCCAGGAAATCTTGTTTTGATTGATACGTCCCAGAATTGCGGCTGCGAAATTCTGTCACTGTGGTCTGTCTTGTGGCTTGATTTCGTGAAGAAGCTGCAACTTATATGCGTATAATTGCAGTCAATTGCGTAGAACCATTCGTAGTGTTGCACGGGGCTTCTACAGTGAATGAATAATTGACATAGCAATATCATACATAGAATTTCAACAGTCGCACGGGTCCACAGACCGTACGTGCTTTTGTAACACACATCACAAGCAATATTAAAACAACAACAACAACAACAACAACAAAGAATTAAAAGAGTAAACACGAAAATAAAAAGACAAAGGAAATACAGTCAAAAGCAATATTAAACAACAATAAAGAATTAAGAGTGAACCCGAAAATAAAAAATACAAAGATATTCAAATATAGCAATTTAAATTTACAGCACAGAGTATACCTTCATAAATGCACCCTCTTATAATAGATAATTACACTTAAAAGACATATATACACATAACATATACAACCCTAGCACAACAGTGACCTAAGTATGACAATATATATATGTATGTAGAACATTGTAGTCACTTTTGTTTAGTTGATCTTATTCCTCCCCCCCCCCCTTCTCTATTGGCAGCCCCTTCAGATCTCAGCTGTCTTGCCTTAAGTATAAATTTACCTAGCCCGTCCATGTTTTCCGTGCCTGCCAGTAGCGTCCAACATGCGGCTTCTACAGTGAGCGTGATGCACGCCTAATAGATTTGCGCAGTTCAAACTTCTTCTGCTCGCTCTTCAAGTACGCGCCAACCTCCTTCATGTCGCTTTTGCACACTGCCTGTAATTATGGACTTGTACTCTGCATAACATAAAGCTGTCTGCGCTTTCTCTTGCAATGACGCCATGTTGAATACACTACACTGGCGCCGCTCACTGATGAATTCAAAATCTCAAAACAGTACTGGTAAAGCTTGACTATTTTGCATTTCCTTCACTTCAAACCGGAACACAATATCTGCAATAGAGAATTGTTAAAAGTAAAAGTTAAAATCAGGGAGATTCGAGGGGGCTACCATGTACATTTAACGGTCCCCTTACCAAAAAAAAAAAGTATTTTCAGAAAAAGCTCCGTGTGTGTATGTGTGTGTGTCGGCCGGCCTCCGTGGTGTAGTGGTTACCATGCTAACTTCATATACCCAAGGTCGCGGGTTCAAACCCGGCGGACGACGATGGATTTTTTCGGTTGTAAAATGCTTAGCATGGCTTCCTTCGGAAGGGAAGTAAAGCCGTTGGTCCCGTGTCGTAGATTTACGGCATAACTGCTAAACCGTAAGAGATGGGGAAAAACTTACTGCATACAGAATGTAGCTCACGATAAAACACACAATTTATGTCATATACAATTTTTTCGTGGATTTGATCATTTTTAAGATATTCCTGGTTTTTCGTTTTAGCTCCTACAGGAATTTAACTCCTGTCCATACAAAGGAACTTCAGTCACATAGCAATCAGCTTTTGACTATCACTTTAACCTATGGAACTTTCTTATTTCGCTTCTACTTACAAGGAAGCAAGTAATAAGACTATTTCTGCTAATTAGCATGAAGTAAATAAAAGCATAAGCTTTTTAACTACAATTTGTTGCAGAGCTGTAGAGAAAGTCATGTGAATGGAACACATGAGATTTTTTTCTAGTCTCTCTTAGGTTGATCCGCGCCAAAACAGATCCACGTGGTCAGTTCACCGCAGTACAACACAGTAACAGTGCGCACAAGAATGCAATCCAATGTTAATGATGTAAATTACTGAATGAATTTAATATTAAACTGTACAATATTCTATACAAATGCCAAAGAGTTAAATTGACGTCATCTTGTACCGTTAAACAGAGCTACATGTCCAATACATGCTGTTCGTATGAGTCACCTGATTTCCGCAATGTTGTTAATACAGTAACGGTCGCTGCTGTTTAGAATCATGGGGGAGGGTCGCAGTGAGTTTTTTCTAGCAACTTTCGAGTTACATAAAGCATAAGTCTGGTAAACCGTTGACTAGTGGTGAAAAAACTATTGTGCTGAAAGTTAATGGTAAGTTTTTTTTGAGAAATACCCAACACTTCCCGTGAAAGAAGTGACAAAATTAACTTCTGAGTTCACCGGTGTTTAGGCTATAAATATAAACAGTGCTCATAAAAAAAACCTGAAACGGAAGAAGTGGTTGCACCTGGGGAAAAAAAAAAGAAAGCGTGAGAAATATGCGATGCAAGAATGTGATGATTTTGTGAAGAATGCAATTCGCGTAGTGCACAATATCTTTTTACTTTCTCGAGCCCCATATGTACAATGTACATAGGGATAGAGAAGTATTGTATTCCACCCAAAAATTCGATACCGAGATTTCACCGAAAATACATGTTTTAGGACCCCCTGTATCCAAAAAAAGCTTTTTGAGAAAAAGGTCCATGTGTGCGTCCGTGTGTCTGTGACTACGATAACTCAAAAACGAAAAGTAGCTTAAATACCAAACTTGGTATTTAAGTTTAGTATCTTCCAGGGATGCGACACCCCAAACTACCCTTTACATGGAACTTTTTTCGAAAAGTTTGATTTTCTTAAAAATGGCTCTAACGATTTTGATTAAAATATCATATATTAAAGATATTTACCTTACAAATAAAATGTATATCTTGAATTTTCTGGGAGTAGCTTCTGAAGACCTGTTTATTCTGAATGAGTTTTGCTTAATTTGGCATAACTAGTAAACCGTAAGAGATAGATAAAACTTACTATACAACAAATTTAGGTCTTGTTATGTCATATACATTTTTCTCGTGGAGCTTACCGTTTTCGAGGTATTCATTATTATTGGTTTCAGTTGTGAAGTACTTATACTTTTCTCAGACGGGAGTGTCCGTTTTTCTTTTGTTCTACTCGTGGCCAAGAAAAGAAGCGATTTGTAATGACAATCGCATAACGACAGCTTTTAAAACATTTGACTATTGGTTTAGCCTAGGGTATTCCCTTATTTTCTTCCTACTTATACGGAACTAAATAATAAGAACTATGTGCTAATGAGTACCACGATTAGCAAGGTGCAGAAAGAAGAAGAATCTTATGTATGAAGTTTGTAGAACAGCTAGAGAAAGTCATGTGAGTGTAACACATCAGATTTTTAAAAATCAGCCGCCTACAGTGCTACATGTAAGGAAAGAAGAAGCGTTGTTTTGGGAGACGGCTAATGATAACCGGTTATGAATCTTGGAGTGGAAAGCAGCAGCAAACACAGCTTATGACTAGCAATATTATCACCATTATACCTAACAGAATATTATAGTCACCGTGTAGGTTGTGGGAATAAGGGCACTGTTCGTTTTACATTACAAAATGCCGCGTGGTCGTGAATATATGACAGCATTTCTGGCGCGAATGGCGGAAGGCTACATTATAACGGTGCACTGGTCGCCTGGTTTTTGTTTTGGCGAGGACCAACTTAAGGCTGAATAGTTTTTAGTTATCTTGTGTTTCTCAAGACTTAACCTAATTGAAAGAGAAACAACTACTGGACGGTTTCAAATATTACTTTAGGAAAACTGTGGATTCTTTACGGAGGAATCCCTCACTATTGCGATTTAGGAGTTTGGCAATATTTCAGGAATTAATTTACGTATTATTAATTACTACCTGGCTTTTACGACATTGCATGATTATATTTTTACTTTCTCTACACGTAGTGTGTACATAGTGTATAGAGAATGTATTGTGTTGCACACATAAACTCGATACAGAGATTTCACCGGAAATACATGTTTGAATCCCCCTGAATAAAAAAAAAAAAACATTTTAGAAACATTTCTGTGTGTGTGTGTGTGTGTATGTGTGTGTGAGTTTCTGTGGACAGCATAGCTCAAAAACGAAAGTCGGTAAAATACTAAATTTCGTATTTAACTTAGTATCGACCAGGGATGCCACACGAAGATTTTAAGAAAAATCCCCCCACGCCAAACTACGCTTTACATGGATCTTTTTTTCGAAATTGTTGATTTTCTCCAAAATAACTCTTAACGATTTTGATTAAAATATCATACATCAAAGATATTTACCTGAATTTTCTGGGAATAGGCTCTGAAGAGTACTTTACTTTGGATGAATTTAACGGAATTTTGTAAAACTGGTACCGAGATTTCACCGGAAATAAATGTTTTGAGGTCCCTGAATACAAACAGCCATTTCAGAAAAAGTTCCGTGCGTGCGAGTGGATGTGAGGACATAGCTCGAAAACGAAAAGGCCGTTAAATACCAAACTTGGTATTTAAGTCTGGTATCCTCCAAGGAGGCAAATGAAGATTTTCAAGAAAATCTCCCACTACTTTACGTAGGAAAATATGTGGAATGTTTTGATTTTCTCAAAAATGTGTCTAACGATTTTGGTTAAAATATCGTATATTAACGATATTTACATGCCAAATAAAATGTATATCTTGAATTTTCTGAGAATAGCTTCTGAAGACCTGTCTATTTTGCATGACTTTTATTGCATTTTGCGTAACTGGTAAACCGTAAGAAATAGACATAAACTTACACAAAAATGTAGATCGCAATAAAACACACAATTTATGTCTTATACATTTTTTTCGTGCCAGAGTGCTCGAATAATTCTTTAAATGATCAACTAGGTAACTCTTTAAACCTTTGTACTTTCTCTGTAGTTCCACAAATTGTTTAATAAATAAGATGTGTTCCATTCACATGAGTTTCTCTACATATCTGCTGGTAATTGAACTATCTTTGCTTGTCTGGATAGGAGTTGTAAAATTCCCCCATGAGAAATGTGTAAGTATTTTAAAGCCTAAACCAATAGAGAGAAATATCTAAAAAAAACAAAAAAAAAACAAAAAAAAAAGGTCAACACTACGAAAAAAAATCATAAATTGTATGCTTTAACGAGCTTTATATTTTTAGTGTCGTAAGTTTTTTATCTGTCTCTTACGGTTTGCAATTCCACAAAATTCATACAGAATAAACATGTCTTCGGAGGCTATTCTTAGAAAAATCAAGATATACATTTTATGTGGCATGTAAATTTCTTGAATATACGGGATATGAATAAAAACCGCTAGTGCCATTATTTAGAAAAACAAAGTTTTTGAAAAATTGTCATGTGAGTAAAAGTTAGTTTGTGGTGGTGGGATATTTTTTAAACTTTTCGTGTCGCATCCTTGGAAGATAATGAATTTAAATACCAAGTTTGGACAGACACACACGGACATTTTTCTAAAAATACTTTTTTTGATTCAGAGGGTCTTAAAACATGTATTTTGAAATCTCGGTATCGAATTTTCTGGATGCAAAACAATACCTTTTCTATACATCTATACACAAAGTAAAAAGTCATATTATACTTAGAATTCCTGTTTCATTTTAATTTCTCTATACGTACATAGTGTATAAAGAAGGTATATTGAGAAAAATTCCCCCGCCCCAAACTACACTTTACATGGAATTTTTTTCGAAAATTTTGAATTTTCTCAAAAATGGCTCTAACTATTTTGATTAAAATGTCGTATATTAAAGATATTTACCTGAGAAATAAAATGTATATCTTGAACTTTCTGGGAATAGCCTCTGAAAACTACTATATTCTGGATGAATTTTACGGAATTTTACATAACTGCTAAACCGTAAGAGGTGGAGAAAAACTTACCTCACAAAATATGTAGAGCACTTTAAAACACACAATTTATGTTATACTCATTTTTGTTTCGTGGAGTTGATCGTTTTTGAGATTTTTTTTTTATTTTATTTTATTTTTTTTTTTTTTTTTTTTTTTTTTTTTTTTTTTGGTTTCAGCTTTAAAAAACTTATACTTTTCCCACACAGGAATTTGTAAACTCCTGTCTATACAAAGGAACTTCAATCACGTAACAAGAAGCATAAGCTTTTTAAAAATAATTTGTTGCAGAGATGTAGAGAAAGTCATGTGAATGGAAGATATCAGATTTTTACTGGATAAAGGTTGTTACGCTTTAAAGGAACACAGTGGAAAAGATAGCAATGGCGTAAAATTCATAAAGAATAGGGAACAAAAAGAGTGGAAAAAGATAAAAACAATTTTGGAATAAAATGGGAACATAAAATAGCAGTCGTGTACTTTGAGAGCCCTTGCCTTACACAAGATGACCCAGTTTCATGCAAAATATTTCTCAGCCTATATAAAAGCATTAATCTCATCTTTCACAACACTTTCCCATGATAATCCATACTTGTTCCAACATATTGAAATCCAAATTCTTGGCAACGTCCACCGTCGACCTACTTTCGTGCTAAACGCATTTATCATTTCAGCTAGTCGTATATTTTAGTGGCGTTCGCTATGGGGAACCAACACTTGCCTATATACGCAGAAAAAGCGGCTGTATATGAGTTAAAAATCTGATGTGTTACACTCACATAACTTTCTCTAGTTACTCTACAAACAAAAGTTAATTCTTCTTTCAACGCCACGCTAATCGAGATAAACAATAGCAGTATTTTATTTCCTGCTTAGTTCCTTATAAGTAGACTGAAACTAAAGGAATGCACTAGGCTAAAGTGATAGTCAAATGTTTTAAAAGTTCTTTGCTTGGCCAGGAGTAGAACAAAAGAAAAACGGACACTTCTGTCTGATAAAAGTATAGGTACTTCACAATTGAAACTAATAACAAGGTTTACCTCGAAAACGATAAGCTCCACGAAAAAAAAAGTATGACACAACTCGTGTATTTTAACAAGATCTACATTTTTTGTAGAGTAAGTTTTTGTCTATCTCTTACGCTTTACTAGTTATGCCAAATTAAGCAAAATTCATCCATGATAAACAGGTCTTTAGAAGCTATTTCCAGAAAATTCAATATATACATTTTATTTTAGATAGAAATTGCTTTAATATGTGGTATTTTAATCAAGCTCTTTAGAGCCATTTTTAAGAAAAACAAAATGTTTGAATATTTTTCGATGTAAAGGGTAGTTTGGGGTGGGGGGATTTTCTTGAAAATCTACGTGTCGCATCCTTGGAAGATACGAAACTTAAATACCAAGTTTGGTATTTAACCGTCTTTTCTTTTTTGAGCTATGCTGTCCACACACACACACGAAACTGTTTTTGAAAATGCTTTTTTTGGATTCACGGGGTCCTAAACATGTATTTCCGATGAAATCTCGACATCGAATTTTTGGGTGGAATACAATACTTCTCTATCCCTATGTACATTGTACATACGGGAGGTAAAGGGCTACAGAAAGTAAAACCGTTATGCATAAGAGTATGAGGAACCACATAGGGTGTATGTATTGTATTCAAAACAAAAATTTGGCACCTAGAAATTTCGCTGGAAATACATGTTTTGGCGTCCCCTAAATACATTATTAAAAACATTTAGAACATAAATTGTGTGTTTTGACGAGATCTACATTTTTGTAGTAAGTTTTTGTCTGTCTTACGGTTTAGCAGTCAAACAAAATTCGGCAAAATTCATCCAGAATAAAGAGGTCCCAGAAAATGCAAGATATACATATTAATTGGCACGTAAACATCTTTAATAAACGATATTTTAATCAAAATCTTGAGCTATTTTCAAGGAATTTTCTTGAAAATCTTCGTGTCGCATCTTGGGAGGTGCCAAACCTAAATACCAAGTTCGACTATTCGTTTTTGAATTATCGTGTTCACAGACACTAACACATCGACACAAACGAGTTTTTTTTTTTTTTAATCCTAATACAGGGTTTTATCCACACCTTTGTAAATCTTCTACTTGAAAATATTGCAGCTCTGTGCCGAGCGAGCGGGGCTTTTCCCTTTGTGGAAGTGTTCCATGCTAAGTCATGAATATAAAAGCGTGTGTTCCGCTTTACTGAATCCATTCTAATATTCACGCGGAAATTTAAAATGTGCATTACACTGCCATGCGGTTGTGCATTGACATCAACTCCCTTAAAATCCGACATGACTTTCTCTACATCTCTGTAACAAATTATTGTTAAAAAGCTTATGCTTCTATTTACTTCATGCTCAGTGAGATAAAATCAGCAGAGATAGTCTTATTACTTGCTACCCTGTAAGTAGAAGCGAAATAAGGGACTAACATAGGTTAAAGTAATAATCAAAAGCTGGTTGCTTTGTGACTGAAGTTCCTTTGCTTGTATGGACAGGAGTTGACAAATTCCTGTATGAGAAAAGTATACGTTTTTCAAAGCTGCAACGAAAAACAAGGAATATTTAGAAAGCGATCAGCTCCACGAAAAAAATGTATATGACATAAATTCTTTAATTTAACTTTTCTACATTTTTTTGTGTGGTAAGTTTTTGTCCATTTCTTACGGTTTAACAGTTATACAAAATTCTGTAAAATTGATCCAAAATACAGTAGTCTTCAGAGGCTATCCCAGAAAATTCAAGATATGCATTTTATTTGTCAGATAAATATCTTTAATATACGATATTTTAATCAAATATCGTAAGAGCCATTTTTAGAAAATAAAAATTTTCGAAAAAAATGGCCATGTAAAGGATAGTTGGCGGTGGGGGGAATTTCTTGAAAATCTCCGTGTCGCATCCTTGAGAGATATCAAACTTAAATACCAAGTTTGGTATTCAACCGTCTTTTCGTTTTTGGCCTAGGGATAATGATATGGAATTTAGTTCATCGCCTCCTGATATATCAGAGAAATATTCCAAAGAAACAAAAAAGATTTCCGGAAAGTTATATGATAAATTCATGGTATGGAGAATAACAAAAATGTAACTTCACTGTCGGAAAATTTCCTCATAGTTTGCTTTGAGGAAATGTCGAAAACATCCGAAAAAAATCCATCGTCCTCCGCCGGGTTTGAATCCGCAACCTTGGATATATGAAGCTAGCATGGTATCAATTACACCACGATCTGATGTGTTCCATTCACATGACTTTTTCATCTCTAACAAATTATTGTTAAAAAGCTTATGCTTCTATTTACTTCATGCTAATCAAGAAAAAATTAGCAGAAATAGTCTTATTACTTGCTTCCTTGTAAGTAGAAGAGAAATAAGGGAGTATCATAGATTAAAGTGATAGTCAAAAGCTGGTTGCTATGTGACTGAAGTTCCTTTGTTTGTATGGACATGAATTGACACATTCCTGTTTGAGTAAATTATAAGTTTCTCAAAGCTGAAACCAAAAACAAGGAATATCTAAAAAAGGATCAACTCCAAAAAAAAAAAAAAAAAAAAAAATGTGTTTGACATAAATTGTGTGTTTTAACGTGCTCTACATTTTTTGTGTGCTAAGTGTTTGTCCATCTCTTATGGTTTAGCAGCTATACAAAATTCCGTAAAATTGATCCGGAATAAAGTAGTCTTCAGAGGTTATTCCCAGAAAATTCAAGATATACATTTTATTTGTCAGATAAATATCTTTAATATACGGTATTTTAGTCAAAATCGTTATAGCCATTTTTAAGAAAATCAAAAATATAGAGCACGTTAAAACACACAAGTTATGTAATATACATTTTTTTTCGTGGAGTATATCGTTTTTGAGATATCCCTTGTTATTCATTTCAGCTTTGAAAAACTTTTACTTTTCTCATACAGGAATTTATCAACTCCTGCCCATACAAAGAAAGAAACTTCAGGGACATATCAACCAGCTTTTGTCTAAGACTTCAACCTATGGTACTCCCTTATTTCGCTCCTACTTACAAGGAAGCAAGTAGTAAGAGAGAAAGCCATGTGATAGTAACATATAAGACCATAAAACATATATTTCTGGTGAAATCTCATTATCCAATTTTTGGGTGCAACACAATACCCTCGCTATATACTATTTACATAGTATGTGCAGAGAAAATAAGAATGTACCTAGTTATTATATTTGTGCTGCAGCAAGTTGGTTATTGAGGAGGTGAAAAACTGCACCAAGAGAACCCTGGCCTGCTCTATGTGAAGAAAAGAACATCCAGAATGATATGAAACGAACAGTCCTACGGGAAGACGTTATCCCTGTGGGAAAGGTCAGGGGTTACAGGTGAAAGCTTGATCCATGAATCTCCGTCATCATTCTGTAGTAAAGGGAAAAAGAGGGAGTGATGCGTTTTCATTCTTGCTGTTCAATTCGACATCCATCTTGTTGCAGACAACCAGCTTCCTTTTCCGGCCACGTCTTTCCCTGGCAGCAAAGGATTGGTTGGAGTGGCTATGAAAATAACAAAGGAGTTCCATGAACTCCGAAAAATAATGGGAATAAAGGTTAATTGTATAATACCTCTATGTTCCAGTTTTATAACCTTGTTTCCCTCCGGATTGCTAAAATACTTTTAATGCAAGTTTCATCCTCAGATTAAAATAAAAGAAAATCTATTGTGCTCCATTCGCATGACTTTCTCTACATTAATTCTGCAACAAATTATTGTTAAAAAGCTTATGCTTCTATTTACTTCATTCTAATGGAGAAAAAATTAGCAGAAATAGTCTTATTACTTGCTTCCTTGTAAGTAGAAGCGAAATAAGGGGGTACCATAGGTTAAAGTGATAGTCAAAAGATGGTTACTATGTGAAAAATATGTTTTACAAAGCTGAAACCAATAACAAGGAATATCTAAAAAACGATCAACTCCACGAAGAAAAATGTATATTACATAAATTATGTGTTTTAACGTGCTCTTCATTTTTTGTGTAGTAAATTTTTGTCCATCTCTTACGGTTTAGCAGTTATGTAAAATTCATCCAGAATAAAGTAGTCTTCAGATGCGATTCCCAGAAAATTCAAGATATAAATTTTATTTATCTCGTACATATATATATATATATATATATATATATATAAATAATGTAGTATATTTTAATCAAAATCATTAGAGCCATTTTTTTGAAAATCCAAATTTTAGGAAAAAAGTTCCATGTAAAGGGTTGTTCGGGGTGGGGGTATTTTTCTCAAAATCGTCGTGTCGCATCCCTGGAAGATACTCAACTTAAATACCAACTTCGACATTTTACCGACTTTTTTCGTTTTTCAGCTATCGTGTTCACAGACACACGGACATTTTTCTCAAAATGCTTTTCTTTTTATATACAGGGGGGCCCTAAAACATATATTTCCGGTGAAATCTTGGTATCGAATTTTTGGCTCGACTTCAATACTTCTCTAAACGTACTATGTAATAGTGTATAGAGAATGTATTGCATTCCACCCAAAAGTTCGATACCGAGATTTCACCGGGAATATATATTTTGGGACCACGTGAGTCAAAAAAAAAAAAAAAGAATTTCTAGGATGCGATACGAATATTTTCAAGAAAATCCCCCCACTCCAAATACCTTTTACATGAAACTTTTTTCGAACATTTTTTATTTTCTCAATAATGACTCTTAACGATTTAGATTAAAATATCGTGTATTAAAAATGTTTATAAGACACATAAAATGTATATTTTCAGTTTTGCGGGTATATCCTCTGAGACGGAACTTTGCATAACTACCAAACCGTAAGAGATCTTCACAAAAAATGTAGAGTTCGTTAAAACACACAATTTATGTTACATACATTTTTTTCGTGGAGTTGGCCATTTTTGAGACATTTCTGGTTATTGGTTTCACCTATAAAATATATACTTTTCTCATACAGGAATTTGTCAACCCCTGCCCATACATACAAACAAAGGAACTTCAGTCACATAGCAACCAACTTTTGACCATCATTTTAACCTATGGTACTTCCATATTTCGCTTCTACTTACAAGGAAGTAAGTAATAAGAAATTTCTACCGATGTTTTCTCGGTTAGCAGCAATTAAATAGAGGAATAATCTGTTTAACAATAATTTATTGCAAAGATGTAGACAAAATCATGTGAATGGAGCACGTCATATTTTTAAAGTCTCATTTGGCAAGTATTTCAAAATCTCTTCTGACCTCATAGTTTAGTATGAAATAATGCTTGTGCTGATGATGGGTATATATTATTTGTTAGATCTTTATTTTCACATTTCTTTTATCAAAACGACGGAGGAAGGTTTTTAACAAAGTCTGAAGTTTTACACTGACATGACTTTCTCTAGCTGCTCTACAAGCAATCTTCGTACAAAAGATTATTCTGTGTGTGTGTGTGTGTGTGTGTATGGAGACAATATAGCTCAAAAACGAAAAGACGGCTAAATACCAAACGTAGTATTTAGGTTTTGTGTCTTCCAAGAAAGCGTAAAAAAATCCCCCCACTACAAACTACCCTTTACATGGATAAATTTTCGAAAATTTTGATTTTCTCAAAAATGGCTCTTAACGATTTTGAATAAAATATCTTATAATAAAGATATTTACATCTCAAATAAAATGTATATCTTGAATTTTTTGGGAATAGCCTCGGAAGACTATCCTGAATGAATTTTACGCAATTTTTCATAGCTGCTAAACTGTAAGAGATGGACAAATACTTAACACACAGAAATGTAGAGCACCTTAAAACACACAATTTATGTTACATACAGTTTTTTAGGTTTGATCGTTTTTTTTTAGATTATTCCTTGTATTTGTTTCAGCTTTGAAAAACTTGTACTTTCCTCATACTGGAATTTGTCAACTCCTGTGCATTCAAACAAAGGAACTTCAGTCACATAGCAGCAGCTTTTGACTGTCACTTTAACTTATGGTACTCCCTTATTTCGTTTATACTTACAAGGAAGCAAGTAATAAGACTATTCCTGCTATGAAGTAGCATGAGGTAAATAGAAGAATAAGCTTTTTAACAATAATTTGTTTCACAGATGTAGAGAAAGTCATGTGAATGGAACACAGATGTTTTTCGTTGTAACTCTTCATGTATAAAATTAGGTATTTTGTTTTCTTCCTTTCTGAATAAAAATATTTTCTATTGAGGTAAAGAAAACATACCAAATCATTTGTTAAATCGGTTTTAATTTAGACCCAGCTACCAAAGCACTTAACAGCTCTGCGTTCAAAATGTTTCAAAATGAAAACATTTAACCCTAAAATTATTAAGAGTTTCCAAAAATAGTTTTAGCATATGCGTATTTTACCAATTAGTTCTATATCTGTCAGTTTTTATCTCAGCCCTCTAGCGATAAACTTATTTGAACCTTCAACTTCATGTTAAACATTTCTGAAAGATTGCTAATATGTGTTATTGATAGGGAGGTTGATCAATAAATTGTTACTCCCTCTCTCTTTCTCTCTGGCCCCGTATCATTAATGTACCTTGTGTATAGAGAAGGAAGTATGGTATCTTCCAAGGATGGGACACGAAGATTTTCAAGAAAATCCCTCCACCCTTCACTATCCTTTACATGGAAAATTTTTCTAGATTTTTTTCTTCTTAAAAATGGCTTTTACGATTTTGATTAAAGTTCACATATTAAAGCCTTTTCCATCATAAGTAAAATTATATCTTAAATATTCTGGGAATAGCTTCTGAAGAGCTGTTTATTCTGGATGAGTTTTGCATAACTAGTAAAGCAAAAACTAACTACACAAAAAATCTGATGTGTACCATTCACATGACTTTCTCTATATCCCTGCAACAAATTATTCTTAAAACGCTTATACTTCTATTTACTTCATGCTAATTAGTAAAACATTAGCAGAAATAGCATATTACTTGCTTCCTTGTAAGTAGAGGTGAAATAAGGAAGTACCATAGGTTAAAGAGTTGACCAAAAGCTGGTTACTATGTCACTGAAGTTCCTTTGTTTGTATGGACAGCAGTTGATAAATTCCTGTATGAAAAATGTACAAGGTTTTCATAGCATAAACCAAACATAAGGAATGTCAGAAAAACGACGAACCCCACGAAAAAAATGTATATAATATAAATTGTGTGTTTTAACGTGCTCTACATTTTTTGTGTACAAGTTTTTGTCCATCAGTTTTGTCCATTTTAGCAGTTATTCAAAATTCAGTAAAATTCATCCAGAATAAACTACTCTTCAGAGGCTATTCCCAGAAAATTCAAGATATACATTTTATTTGTCAGGTAAATGTCTTTGATATACGAAATTTTAATCAAAATCGTTAGAGCCATTTTTGAGAAAATCAAAATTTTCAAAAAAAATTCCAAGTAAAGGGTAGTTGGGGTGGGGGGATTTTTCTCAAAATCTTCGTGTCGCATCCCTGGAAGATACTAAACTTAAATACCAAGTTTGGTATTTTATCGACTTTTCGTTTTTGAGTTATCGTGTTCACAGACACACGGACACACACACACACACACACACACACACACACACACACGGACCTTTTTGTGAAAATGCTTTTTTGGGATATTGGGGATCCTAAAACATATATTTCCGGTGAAATCTCGGTATCGAATTTTTTGGTGGAGTGCAATACCTTCTCTATACACTATGTACATAGTTCGTATAGAGAAAGTAAAAATATAGACCTCGTTAAAACATACAGTTTGTGTCATCTTCATTTTATTCGTGGAGTTTACCGTTTTCGAGGCATTCCTTGTTATTGGTTTCAATTGTAAAGTTCTTATACTTTTCTCAGATAGGAAGGGTCCGTTTTTTATTTTCTCTATTCGCACTGTGTACATAGTGTATAGAGAAGGTATTGCACTCCACCCAAAAATTGGATACCGAGTTTTCACAGGAAATATATGTTTTAGGGTCCCCTTTATCTAAAAAAAAACATTTTCACAAAAAGGTCCGTGTGTGTGTCTGTGAACACGATAACTCAAAAACGAAAAGCTGGTAAAATATCAAACTTGGTATTTTAAGTTTAATATCTTCCAGGGATGCGACACGAAGTTTTTGAGAAAAATCTCCCCACTCCCAAGTACCCTTTACATGGAACTTTTTTCAATAATTTAAATTTTCTCAAAAATAGTATAACGATTTTGATTAAAATTTCGTATATTAAAGATATTTAACTGACAAATAAAATGTATATCATGAATTTTCTGGGAATATCCTCTGAAGTGTAGTTTACTCTGGATGAATTTTAGTGAATTTTGAATAACTGCTAAACCGTAAGAAATGGACAGAAACTTACTACATAAAAAATGTAGAACACGTTACAACACACAATTTATGTTGTACACATTTTTTTCGTGGAGTTCGTTGTTTTTGAGACATTCCTTATTTTTGGTTTCTGCTATGAAAAACTTATACTTTTCTCATACAGGGATTTGTCAACCGCGGTCCATACAAACAAAGGAACTTCAGTGACATAGAAGCTAGTTTTGATTATCACTTTAACCTATAGTACTCCCTTATTTCGCTTCTACTTACAAGGAAGCAAGTAATACTGCTATTTCTGCTATTTTTTTACTGATTAGCATGAAGTAAATAAAAGAATAAGCTTTTAAGAATAATTTGTTGCAGAGATGTAGAGAAAGTTATGTGAATGGTACACATCAGATTTTCTTTTGTTCTACTCCTGGGCAGGCAAAGAAGCAATTTGCAATTACAGACGCATAATGGCAGCTTTTAAGACATTTGACTATCACTTTAGCATGGCGCATTCCTTTAGTTCCGCTCTACTTATAAGGTACTAGGTAATAAGTTCATTGTGCTAACGCGTATCTCAATTAGCAAGAAATAGAAAGGAGAAGAATCTTTTGTAAGAGGTTTGTTTGTAGAGCGGCTATAGAAAGTCATGAGAGTGTATTACATAAGATTTTTTGTAGAATGTTGCTTTGGCAGAAAATAAAAAGAAATACTGCATCTTATGAATCAGAACATGCTGGAAAAGTATTTAAATTATGTAAATAAGACGAGGTATTGTCAGGAATTCCCACGGTTGATTCTTCACCTGGCTCTTATACATAAATCAGCTCCCACGAATTATTCTCTTGTCCTTGAAGGTAAACGTCCTAGAAAACATAACGTTAGTATTCAGTAGCACGAACGTTATTTACTTAAGCATAGCTCTAAGTAGGTTTCAAGTCCAAAAGTATAATTAGAGCCGGTCAAGTCAGCTTTCAGTTTCGCTCGTTTCTCGCTGCCGCTTTGCGCGCCTCTCGCAGCCAGTAGATGCTGCTGAACACAAGTGTTGCCAGATGGGCGAAAAGTCGCCGATTTGGCTACTAAAATCAGATTTTTACGACCAAATTTAGATGAAGGCGATTTGCGAATTTTTGGGCTATTAAATATTTCTGCAAAATATAACTTTTATTAATGTCTGTTTTTAACTTTATGCGCAGTTTGGTAGGGAAGAGACCTCTAAATCTAAATTGACGAAAGACAAATACTAAATCCTCTCTGACGTGAGTAAAAACTTATTTATGCAATGTTATTTTAAGCCTGCCAATATTTTTTTTTTCGCGTTACAGTTAATTTGCTGTAGTTATTAATATTGTTGCTATGGATGGATCATAAGTTATTCTCACCTACAATGTGGTTTCAATGAAAGCAAAAGAAATTTCAATGCTGGTAGTGAATGTCTCATTATACTTCTTATATATTAGAATTTTTTATCGATATTTTAAAATTAAATTTAATCATGATCAAAAGCATTAGTGCGGGAAGTAAAACCATATGAAAAAAAGTATGTCTCCATAGCAACACATCGGAGAATCGGCTCCTAAAATGTAACATTTATCGTTCTGTTAATAAGATTGTATGGTTATAAGTCTATGTATATAACTAAGGGAAGTAATTAATAAAATAAATACTTCAGGTAATATTTCAATATAATTATCGGCGCAAACGCCTCGTATTTTCATACTCTTTCCTGAATCTGCGTCAGCGTAGCTCACACTAGTAGTATTCCAATATTATGCCATTTATTATGATTGTGCTATACTTACAGAGAGACCGGTTATAAGAATCTTTTGAAAATATTCAAGAGTGTCTGTGTTTGTGTATATAAAATAGTAAAATAAATTGCATATTTTTTATAAACTGTTGGGCAACTTCAACTGAAACTTTGCGATTTTTTTAATGGTTGGGGTGAAATTTTGAGAAATGCTTTTGGCAACACTGCTGAACACAGCTGACTTGAGAGAGCTTGGCCAACGAGCGTACGGGAGTCTCGATTCTCGCAAGACTCATAAGTAGGGCATGGATTTTTAGGTGTTAACAACTTTTTATGCACTAAAAATGTTAAAAATATGTGCCAAAACATATAAAATATGTTTTAAAAGAAGTTCCCAACACAACTAGAAAGTTGTCTAAACTTAGCAGATTCACAAATTGACTGCACACTTTAGCAAGTATCAGTGTATGTACCAGCCGGGCTGTGAAGGGATAACAGGTGGTTATTTAATTCAAGCGTATGACAGTGGAGGAATTCCCGTTCCTATCTTGCGAGCTCATGTAACTAAGCAAAACAGGATGTTTATATTTTCTTCAAACTGAAGGGATACTATAGCTGACATAGCAGTTCTTCCAATAATTAACAACAAATTACGTGTATATAATTGAGCAGTACAGAAGTGGATAGTGACTTGTAAAAAATAATTTTGCTGCTGCGTTTGTGATTTTATGAAATTGTGTGCAAATTATTTTAAAAAGCTTTCTTTTATGCGATTTTTGTGTAGTTTATGTGAATATCAGAAAATACTTATTTATATAAAAAATCTGATATGTTCCATTCACATGACTTTCTCTACATCTCTGTAACAGATTATTGTTAAAAAACTTATGCTTCTATTTATTTCATGTTAATCGAGAAAAAATTAGCAGAAATAGTCTTATTAATTGCTTCCTTGTAAGTAGGAGCGAAATAAGGCAGTACCATAGGTTAAAGTGGCATTCAAAGGCTGGTTGCTATGTGACTGAAGTTCCTTTATGGACAGGAGTTGACAAAGTCCCGTAAAAGATTTTCCAGGCTGAAACCAAAACCAAGGAATATCTAAAAAACGATTAACTGCACGAAAAAAATCTATATAACATAAATTGTGTGTTTTAATGTGCTTTACATTTTTTGTGTGGTAAGTTTTTGTCTATCTCTAACGGTGTAGCAGTTATGCAAGATTCCTCAAGAATAAAGTAGTCTTCAGAGGCTATTCCCAGAAAATTCAAGATATACATTTTATTTGTCAGGTAAATATCTTTAATATACGGTATTTTAATCAAAATCGTTAGAGCCATTTTTAAGAAAATAAAAAATTTCGAAAAATGTTCCATGTAAAGGGTAGTTGGGGGTGAGGGGATTTTCTTTAAAATCTTCGTGTCGCGTCCTTGGAAGATACCAAACTTAAATACCAAGTTTGGTATTTAGCGGTGTTTTCGTTTTTGAGCTATGCTGTCCACAGACACACACACACACACACACACACACACACACACACACACCTGTTTCTAAAAATGCTTTTTTTGGATTCAGAAGGATCCAAAACATGTATTTCCTGTGAAAGCTCAGTATCGAATTTTTGGGTGCATTACAATACCTTCTCTATGCACTATGTACACACATAGTCCGTATAGAGAAAGTAAAAATCTTATTTGTTCCATTCACCTGACTTACTCTACATCGCTATAACAATTTATTATTAAAAATATTCTTCTATCTACTTTATGGTAATCGAAAAAACATTAGCAAAATTTGTCTTAGTTTCTTGCTTCCCTGTAAGAAGAAGGAAAATAGGGGAATACACTAGGCTAAAACGATAGCTAGTCAAATCTTTAAAAAGCCGGTTGAATCGTGGTGGAAGTCTGTTTCGATGCATGGCCAGAAATTTACAAATTTCCACGTGAGAAAAGTTTTAAGTATTTAAATCTGAAACAAATAACAGGAAATATCTAAAAAAATGCTCAACTCCAGAAAAAACAAATATGAATTAAATTATGTATTAAGTTGTATCTTTACGGTTTAGCAGTTATACAAAATTCCGCAAAATTCTTCTAGAATAAAGATGTCTTCTGAGGTTATTCCCAGAAAATTCAAGATATGCATTTTATTTGTCATTTAAATATCTTTAATATACGAAATTTTAATAAAAATCGTTAGAGCCATATTTGGGAAAATCAAAATTTTCGAAAACTTTTCCATGTAAAGGGTAGTTGGGGGATGGGCGGGTTTTCTTGAAAATCTTCGTGTCGCACCTTTGGAAAATACTGAACTTAAACACCAAGTGTCGTATTTAGTGGACTGTTCATTTTTGAGCTATGCTGCCCACAGACACACACGCACACATGCGCGCGCGCGAATATTTTACAAAAATACTTTTTTTCTTTCACTACACGTAGCGTATAGAGAAGGTAGATATTGCATTGCATCCAAAAATCCGATACCGAGATTTCACCGGAAATGTTTTGGATCCCCCTGAACCCCAAAAAAAAATATTTGGAAAAAGGTCCGTGTGTCTATCTGTGTGTGTCTGTGGACAGCATAGCTCAAAAACGATAAGACTCTTACATACCAAACTTGGTATTTAAGTTTGGTATCTTCCAAGGATGCGAACGAAGATTTTCAAGAAAATCCCCCCACCCCAAAAAACAAATAATTCGAAACATTTTTACTTTCTCAAAAAGGGCTCTAATGATTTTTATTAAAATCCCATATATTTAAGACATTTACATGGCATATGAAATGTATATTTTGAATTTTCTGAGGATAGCCTTTATTCTGGATGATTTTTATTGAATTTGCATAACTAGTAAACCGAAAGAGATAGACAAAAACTTAATACACAAAATATGTAGAGCTCGCTAAAGCACAATTTATGTCAAATAAATTTTTTTCGTCGAATTGGCCGTTTACGAGATATTATTCCTTGTTATTTAAAATACTTAAACTTTTCTCATACGAGAAACTTGTGAACGCAATTTTAATTCCATAGCAATCACATTAGCCTAGGGTTTTGTCTTATTTTCCTTCTACTTATAAAGGAACTAAATAATAGAACGTTTCTGCTCATGTTTTAGCATTAAATAGACAGAAAAATAATCTTATTAACAATAGTTTGTTACAGAGATGCAGAAAAAGTCATGTGAATGGTGCGCATAAGATTTTTTGGATTCAGAAGGTCCCAAAACATGTATTTCTCGGTATCGAATTTTGGGGTGCATTACAATACCTTCTCTATACACTATGTACATAGTACGTGTAGAGAAGTAAAAAGGAAGAAGTTTCCGGATAATTAGGAGGCAATCAGCTCAACTCGACCGGTCTGAAAATGTTAGTATATACATCAAAGGTCATATCGCGGGCTTTGCACTTGAAACAACTCGTCAGTAGGTTTAAATTATTTTGTTTTCTTAAAGCACATACACATTCACTCTCACATACATACTTCCAGACTCTGTGGGGGATAGGGAATAATTCTGGTTAAAGAAAAATTCGCCGCCCTAGGCGGGAATCGAACCCGGGACCTCCGAGTGAGAAATCAGCTCGCTGGCCACTCGACCACGGAGGCAGTCATATTAGTATTGCATCCACCCTAATGAAAGATTTTAAAATCGAAATATGTGTTTCATTTGTTTGTTTATTTGAAGAACGTAAAGTGGCTAACGATATGCGGACCTTGCCATATTCGTTGCTACGTGTGGGTCTCGGTGTGTACGGTATCTGTTTCCTTTCCGGGTTCGAACAAGCGATCTTATGGCAAAGGTAAACCACATTCCACAGCGTGACTATACTACGTCACTGGTGAACGTTTCGCACGTCTTTTGTTGCTTCATTTGCCACAGGAACAAAGGCGGGCAAATGTTTGAATTAAACTTCCCAAGTATATCTGACAAGATGCATAGAGCTGTTCAAATCTGAATGTGTTCCACTCACATGACTTTCTCTATATCTCTGTAACAAATTATTCTTAAAAAGCTTATTCGTCTATCTACTTCATGCTAATGGAGATAAGCATTATCAGAAATATTATTACTCACTCTAGCCCCGTATGTTCAATGTACATAGGGATAGAGAAGTATTGAATTTCACCAAAAAATTCCATGTCGATATTTCACCGGAAATACATGTTTTGTGGTCCACCGAGTTCGAAAAAATCATTTTTAGCAAAAGGGTCCCTTTGTGTGTGTGTGTGTGTATGTGTGTGTGTGTCTGGACAACATAACTAAAAAAGAAATGATCATTAAATACCAAACTTGGTATATAAGTTTAGTATCTTCCAAGGATGCGACACGAAGATTTTCAAGACAATCCTCCCACCACAAATTATCCTTTATATGGAAAAAATGACTAACGATTTTGATTAAAATGGCTTATATTAAATCTATTTACATCCCAAATAAAATGTATATCTTGAATTTTCTGGGAATAGCCTCCGAAAACCTCTTTATTCTGGATGAATTTTGCCGAATTTTGTTTAAGTACTAAACCGTAAGCGATAGACATAAACGTAATGTACAAAAAATGTAGATCTCATCAAAACATACAATTTATGTCCTTTACGGTTTTGTTATGGAGGTAACGGTTTCCAAGATATTCCTTGTTGTTGGTTTCAATTGTAAAGTACTTATACTTTTCTCAGACAGGAAGTGTCCGTTTTTCTACTCCTGGATATGCAAAGAAGCGATTTGCAATGACAATCGCCTAACGACAGCTTTTAAAACATTTGACTAGCACTTTAGCATAGCGCATTCCTTTAGTTCCCTTCTACTTATAAGGTACTAGGTAATAAGAACATTCTGTTAATGTTTATCTCGATAAGTACGATGTAGAAAGAAGAGTAATCTTTTGTAAGAAGTTTATTTGTAAAACAGCTAGAGAAAGTTGTGATTTATTTTACTTAGTTATTATAAGTAAGAGGAAATAGGGTATATACTCAGCTAAAGCAATAATGAAACCTTTTAAAACTGGTTGCTATGTGATTTAATTACGTTATCTGTGTATGCCAGAAGCTGACAAATCCCTGCATGAGAAAAGTTGATACCAATAACAATCAATATCTGTTTGATTGCCAGGAGTCAACAAAGGAGAAACGTGAAGAAAGATGTCTTCCCATTTCAGAAAAGTTTAGGTAGCCAACACTGAAGCTAATAATCCAGAATATCTCGAAAACGGTTAACCGTAAAAATAAATAAATAAATAAAATAAAAATAAAAAAAAAAGTATAAAATTATATAACAAAGTATGTGCTTTAATGAGATACACTTTTTGCGTAGTTAGTTTTTGTATATATGTTACGTTTGCCAGTTATACAAAAGTCCTGAAGAGGTCTTCAGAGGCTATTCTCAGAAAATTCTGTTGCAATGGTTATAATTGGTTGCTGTACGTTTTCTGCTTTTCTCCATCACAAAATAGTTGTTCTTAAATTGCCGAGTGAATACAAAAACATCGTATTACTCTACTCATAACATAATATGAATGATTAAGGAACAACATTTACTTATCATTTAATCATTATTTCTTTATGTATATCCGTTAGGCAATTCGTTTCTAACAGCTGCTTCTAGTCAGCAAATAATAGCGGAAATATGTAATACCAGTGTGGTGAAACATAAGCAAGGAAAAAATTATTCGTAGTGTATATATAATACGTTTTGTGAAAAGTACCTTACCTTTTCATTATTTCATTTCAGAAGTCATGGCAACTATTTTATATCAGTCAATAAAGCTGCAGAAACAAAACTCAGGACATACACTTGAAAGTGGCTGGAATGTTCTTCTCAATGTTGGTACTAAATTGGGATCCGGGTACAGCGCGCTATGGGTACATCACATAAAAAGATGGGTAAATAGTGATTATTGTGTATTACTTATACACAAAAAGTACGAGTCTGTACGCGTAATACTTTTATGAGCTAACGACCTTCAAAATAATCGCCCAAGGTTTTCACACATCTTTGCCAACCGTGAGTAAGGCGCTGACACTTTAGTGACATCCATCTTGGAACACAGTCTCTATGATACTCATGTTTACTTGTGTCGGCTAGCACCTAAACCTCCGCCGCTGAATCCTAGCACTTGACAGTTAGGAGTTAAGTTGGTACATCCACAGAAAACAGACGAAAAGCTTTACCCGTTTGACATTCTGAACCAATCACAAAGAAGCATTCCGGTCGGTCGGTCAGACAACGGAAACGCATCTAGATGCCGCACCGTTGCATTATCTGCCTATTTCCAACCACGTGCTCAGTTTGTTAACTCCTAACACGTGCGTTGAGCTGTTCTGTGCAAGCTACGTATTATTCCTTGTTATTTATATTTGTTGATAGTGTTTTGGTGTTTGTTTGTATGTGAGGGAACATAACTTTCACTGATATAGAGCTGGATAGACATTTGCGGAAGGTGTGGCGAGGGTGGACGCGGCTTCATGGAAGAAGAAAGTGAATCATGTTCACAAAATAATACGAAAAGCACAGGAATTAGACGGAATCATCAGTGAATGTGAACCACTAATGATATGTCTTGACGATGTTGATGATCCTTTCCAGAATGACTACGACGGAGACTTGGATGGAATTGAGGCATTACAATTCGAAACTGGTGAAAATAATTTTGTTATACCTTTCTCTCATTGTAACAAGCTATTTTGCATTAATCTGTTCTATATTGTATGCTACATGCGTTACAGCATCAGTTATTTTCAATTAACATCAATATTAACGAAGCAGTTTCATTATTCATCGGTATTCATTTTGCTGTGTATTCGTCGTTACACACGATAGAGACGTTTGTAATCAGCTGCTGTTGTTTACTAGTTACTCTGGCAACGCCGCAAAGGCAGCATCGCCAACCTTACGCGAAACTGTCAAGTGCTAGGATTCAGCGGCGGGGGTATACAAATGTACTCAGACGTCATCTGATGATGTCATCCTGTACTGTGTACATGTTTTCAAATGTATATATTACAATAACCGCATTTTCAGTTATTCGGAATATTCAAAATAGTTTGCATAACTTTTGAAATAGTCCTTGTAAACACACAATCACTCACATACACATATTTACACACACACACACACACTGACATTTTTCTAAAATTGCTTTTTTCGTATTCAGGGTGTCTCAAAACATATTTTACGATGAAATTTTGGGATCGAATTTTTGGGTGGAATGCAATACCTTCTCTTCCTACAATATATGTACGTTATAGAATGCGCTAGAGAAAGTAAAGAGGCTATCGCTTTATTTATATTTAACAAAACTGTGTAATGTTAACGCTGATGGGCAGGTATTACATGTATTTTCATTGCAATTATATCGAGCAGTAAAAAAAATATAAGGATCAAGAAAATCCAACATCTCCATAGCTAAGAACCAGAGCCAGGAAGTTCGTACCAATTTCCATACACAGAGTAAGAGCGGCCAGGCTTGGTATTGCCACGCGGCGCTACTTGCGCGAGCAAAGGTCAACGTAGAGTGCAACCCATTACTGCTAAACGGCTATTACTGCATTACACAGAACCACGTCGGTAGGAAGGAAGGCAGGCGTTCGATTAACGTGAGCAAAATTAATTTGTTTCACAACCATAGTAAGTTTTCTAGCAGTGCACATATGCATGTACTTATTTAGAAACCGATGTGGTTGGACAACAGTTGCTGATTGCGTTCTAGCAAATTCCAACACGCAATATGCCTTTTCCACAGGATTTTCCGCCATTTCAGCTTCTGCAACAACAAACAAAACACTACAGCGTTACCAATAGTAACAAACGAAACTTTGAGAGTTTCTCAACATACCTTCAAAATAATTAGGTTGCTATCTCTAATAGTTTTTGTTTTACAGACAGTTGAAGTTATCTATTTCTTTTGTAGTAACCCTGTATTAAAATCCGTGTTATAACTGTATGGCTGTTTTCATAACATACATATGTAAAGAAGGAAATCAGTCAGAGTCAGCCTTATGTATGTAACAATTTGTATGTTGTACATAATGATCTGCTTTTACTAATGTCTCGGAAGTCATTTTTACTTTCTCTATGCGTATTATGTACATGGTGTATAGAGAAGCTATTGCACTCCACCCAAAAATTCGATACCGAGATTTCACCGGAAATATATGTTTTAGGGTCCCCTTTATCTAAAACAAAAAGCATTTTCGGAAAAAGGTCCGTGTGTGTGTGTGTGTGTCCGTGTGTCCATGAACACGATAACTCAAAAACGAAAAGTCGGTAAAATACCAAACTTGGTATTTAAGTTTAGTATCCTCCAAGGATGCGACACGAAGATTTTAAGAAAAATCCCCCACCCCCAACTAGCCTTTACATGAAACTTTTTTCGAAAATTTTGATTTTCTTAAAAATTGCTCTAACAATTTTGATTAAAATATCGTATATTAAATCTATTTACTTGACAAATAAAATGTATATCTTGAATTTTCTGGGAATAGCCTCTGAAGAGTACTTTATTTTGGATGAATTTTACGGAATTTTGAATAACTGCTAAACCGTAAGAGATAAAAAAAAACTTACTACATGAAAAATGTAGAGCATGTTAAAACACACAATTTATGTTATATACATTTTTACCGTGGAGTTCATCGTTTTTGGTTTCTGCTTTGAAAAACTTATACTTTTCTCATACAGGAATTGTCAACTGCTGTGCATACAAACTAAGGAAGTTCAGCGACATAGCAACCAGCTTTTGAATATCACTTTAACCTTATTTCGCTTCCACTTACAAGGAAGCAAGTAACAAAACTATTTCTGCTATTTTTTTTTTTTTTTTTTTTTTTTCTGGTTAGTATGAAGTAAATAGAAGTATGAGATTTTTAACAATAATTTGTTGCAGAGATGTAGAGAAAGCCATTTGAATGGTACACATAAGATTTTTGTTCTCTGGAAACAGTACTGTTTACTTGATAACAGGTTTGTATACCCCCCTGCGTTCTTATCAAGGACTTGTTTTGATGCGGCGATTTGGTTGGTTGCAACCTATATTCGGTACGAACTTCCTAGCTCTGCTAAGAACACATGCGCAGCTTACGGTGATGTTTTTCCGGAAGAATGCAAACATGTAAAACCCAGAATTTAAAGTACAATAATTATGAAATAAAATTAATTAACATAATTGTAAATATTAATTGTAATTGTTAGGCATTGAGCATAAGAAACAAGAAGAGCAACAAACGCAAATATTGTTGTATCAGAAGGGCGATGGTGTCTTCCAACGTGGAAGAAAAATTGTGCAGCTTCCGACGCCTATTACAAGGCATAATTGTAAAAAGTAAAACGGGTTGAGGGAGTTAAATGGTAAACAGATTCCGACGGGCAGAGATTTATTTACGTAAGCTTCGTGTAACGCATTAAGAAAATTTATCTCCTCAAAACTAAGTATTCCCGTTGATGTAGTAACTTTACCATGAATACAGAAATATAGTTTAAAAACCTGATGTGTTCCATTCACATGACTTTCTCTACATCTCTGCAACAAATTCTTCTTCTTATTATTTTATTATTATTTTTATTTATATTTTTTTTTTTTTGTGGTTTAACGTCGTTTAAGCTGGTTGGTCATATCGGACGATGAATGAAATTGATGAAATGATGATCAAATAATTTCGGGGTCCCTGGAGCTTAAAGTTATTCGAAATTCGTCATCTCAGGATAAAGGAAAAGAACCAATTAACCTTATCCGGGTAACTCACCCTAATCGAGATTCGAACTCACGATCTTTTGAATGTTAGGCAGACACGCTATCACCGCAGTACCCAGCCGGGCTAACACATTTTTGTAAAAAAGCTTACACTTATATTTACGTCATGCTAATCGAGGAAAAATTAACAGAAATAGTCTTATTACTTACTTCCTTGTAAGTAGAAACGAAATAATGGAGTACCATAGGCTAAAGTGATAGTCAAAAGCTGGTTGCTATGTGACTGAAGTTCCTTTGTTTATATGGACAAGAGTTTACAAGAGAAAAATATCAGTTTTTAAAGCTGAAACCAATAACAAGGAATATCTCAAAAACGAACAACTCCACGAAAAAAAGTATGTAACAAATTGTGTGTTTTAACGAGAGCCTGATATTCTATTCAGTAAGTGTCTATCTTTTACGGTTTACCAGTTATGCAAAATACCGCAACATTTATACACAATAAACATGTACTCAGAGGCTATTCCCAGAAAATTCAAGATATACATTTTATTTGTCATGTAAAGAGCTTTAATATACAATATTTTAATCAAAATCGTTTCAGCCATTTTTGGGAAAAACAAAACTTTTAAATATTTTTCCATGTAAAGGTAGTTGGGGGGGGATTTTCTTGAAAATCATCGTGTCGCATCCTTGGAAGTTACCGAACTTAAATACCAAGTTTGGTATTGGCGCTTTTTTCGTTCTTGAGTTATGCTGCTCACAGACACACACATGGATATTTTTCTAAATTTGGTTTTATTAAGGCGGTCTCAAAATATGTATTTCCTGTGAAATCCGGTATATACACTATATACATAGTACGTGTAGAGAAAGTAAAAATATGTATACCCAACGTGTTGAATTCCCAAGAATGTTGGTTCTCATACTTGCACAAAATTATTCTTACCAAATCTTATTCTTCTATTACTTCATGTTAAACGCGATAAACATTTAGAAATGACTTTATTGCACATTTCCTTGTAGGTAAAGTGGAAATAGGGGAATACAGTGACCTTAAGCGATAGTCAAATATTTTAAGAGCTGGCGGTATATTCTGAAATTGAAATGCTGTACTATGTACATGAACAAAAGAGAAACGGAAGAAACAAAAGAAAAACGAATAACGACTTCCCATTTGAAACCAGCATACGTATTGCAAAATTAAACTCAAATAACATGGAATATCTCAGAATCGGTTATCGCCACAAAAGATGAATAATTTAAAGAGATAAAAAAATACCATTGATACTCGTCATTCAAAATGAGGAGATAATATATATTCAATTTGTTTAAATTACATCTTAAACATATGGAGTTTAATCAAATCGTTAAAGACATTGTGAAAAAAACATTTTTTTCATAAAATATTTCACATAAAGGGCACTTTGGGGTTGCTGGTTTTCTTTAAAATCTTCGTACAACATGCGTTGTATTTAATCTACTTTTTCGTTTTTGAATTATCCTTACTGACACACATACACACACATTCAGTAAACACTTCTTTTTTTCCCCGGTTCAGGAGGCAGTTCCGTTAAATATCGTCATCAAATTTTGGGGGCAATGTAATGCTGCGCCTGCTTATTAATCGTAGTAGAGACAGTAACACTCCCGGTAAGTAACTTTACGAGATTAAAGCAGTTCTATCGAAAATTGGACTGAAAATAAAAACGCAAAAGAAAGTAATCAAATATGTTGCCGTACGACGCAAAACACTTTATTTAATATGATAATTTCACTCAGTATACTCGAAGA
This sequence comes from Hymenopus coronatus, assembly GCA_030762935.1. Classification (NCBI taxonomy): domain Eukaryota; kingdom Metazoa; phylum Arthropoda; class Insecta; order Mantodea; family Hymenopodidae; genus Hymenopus; species Hymenopus coronatus. The sequence continues at coordinate 167,557,580 of CM060881.1, read as the reverse complement.
GAATTTTGAAACGTTCTTTTTCATAGCCATAGGAGAAAAATCTGATGTGTTACACTCACATGACTTTCTCTAGCTGTTCTACAAACTTCATACATAAGATTCTTCTTCTTTCTGCACCTTGCTAATCGTGATACTCATTAGCACAATATTATTATTACTTAGTTCCGTATAAGTAGGAAGAAAATAAGGGAATACACTAGGCTAAACCAATAGTCAAATGTTTTAAAAGCTGTCGTTATGCGATTGTCATTACAAATCGCTTCTTTTCTTGGCCAGGAGTAGAACAAAAGAAAAACTGGCACTCCCGTCTGAGAAAAGTATAAGTACCTCACTGAAACTAATAACAATGAATAGCTCGAAAACGGTAAGCTCCACGAGAAAAATTTATATGACATAACTTGTGTATTTTAACAAGACATAAATTTTTTGTACAGTAAGCTTTTGTCTATCTCTTACGGTTTACTAGTTATGCCAAATTAAGCAAAATTCATTCAGAATAAACAAGTCTTCAGAAGCTATTCCCATAAAATTCAAGATATATATTTTCTTTGCTAGGTAAATATCTTTAATATATAATATTTTAATCAAAATCGTTAGAGCCATTTTTAAGAAAATCAAAATTTTCGAAAAAAGTTCCATGTAAAGGGTAGTTTGGGGTAGGGGGATTTTTCTCAAAATCTTCGTGTCGTATCCCTGGAAGATACTAAACTTAAATACCAAGTTTGGTATTTTAGCTACTTGTCGTTTTTGAGTTATCGTGTTCACAGACACACGGACACACACACACACACACATACACGGACCTTTTTCTCAAAATGCTTTTTTTTGATACAGGGGGGTCCTAAAACATGTATTTCCGGTGAAATCTCGGTATCGAATTTTTGGGTGGAATACAATACTTCTCTATCCCTATGTACATTGTACATATGGGGCTAGAGAAAGTAAAACTATATTGGGTATATAATATGAGTTGAAGTATATGAGCAGTACATCGTTACGATGTTTTTATAATCAGATTTGAATATCTAGTTCGTGGGTTCGCCGCTATGCGTCATGGTGAGGAGAGATCGGATCACCACCCACAGATGGCACTGTAGGACGAAATCATGTCTTGCGGATGCGAAATAGCGAAACATTTTGTCCAGGAAGCTTCTTTTTTTCACGATTATGGGTGGTATGAGGTTCTTTTACGTTCAAATAAACTTACAAGGGACCACCAGCTTTGTTTACCTGAGGGAATCATCTTTGGCAAGTTTGAACCTGCAATCTTGGGGGATTTAGAGACCAGCTACGCCACACAAGGCTACTGAAATATACGAAACGTATTTTAATTCTTATCCACAAATATCCAGGCGGGTACTTGATTTTAAATGTACCTCTCACGATGACGAAAATACTGCAGCCATCATCACAGAGCGTTTACATAGGATTTGTCGCCTTACTTTATTTGCTTAGGGCTTGTGTGGCATATACATGGTCATTCGAAGATAACACATTAGCCAATCAAGGATAAGAAAATTAAACGCGGAAGAATACATTCGGCAAGATAAGAAACAGGCTGTGGGTTGCAGTAGTGAACGACATCGGAGCGAGACGGACTTGTAGTAACTCAAAATGTTAATAGCTATTTGCGGTGTAAGACAATTATATAGGACTTAACACGCGTGCATGGAAGTTATTTAGATGGGCATTATCCAGACGAATTACTGTGTGGGCGTGCTGAATTCCTTTATACGAGGGTCAGTCAATAACTAATGCCTCCTATTTTTACTTTCTCTACACGTAGGTACTATGTACCCCAAAATATCCTTTACATAGAACATTTTTCAAAAATTTTGATTTTCTAAAAAAATGGCTCTAACGATCTTGATTAAAATATCATACATTAAGCGTATTTACCTGACAAATAAAATGTATATCTTGAATTTTCTGGTAAGAGTCCCCGAAGGCTACTTTATTCTTGACGAATTTTACGGAATTTTGCATAACTGCTAAACCGTAAGAGATAGAAAAAAACTTACCACACAAAAAATGTAGAGCACTTTAAACACACACAATTTATGTTAAGCATTTTTTGCATGGAGTTAGGTTTTTGAGATATTTCTTGTTTTGGTTTCAGCTTTAAAAACTTATACTTTTCTCCCACAGGACTTAGTCAACTCACATAGCAACCAGCTTTTGACTATCGCTTTAAACTATGGTACTCCCTTATTTCACTTCTACTTACAAGGAAGCAGGTAATAAGACTATTTCTGCCAATTTTTTTCGATTAGCATGAAGTAAATAGAACAATAAGCTTTTTAACAATAATTTGTTGCAGAGATGTAGAGAAAGTCATATGAATGGAATATATCAGATTTTTTCATCCTGGTCATAAAGAGAGAGGGGATAACATTGCATCACGAAGTGACCAGCTTTTAAAAGATATGACCACAACTTTAGCCTTGGTGTATTACCTTGTTCCTTCTTCTGAGAAGGAACTTAGTAATAAAGCAGTTTTTACCAATGTTTATCTCGATTACCATGAAACAGAGAGAATAATAAACTATTGTAAGAATAGGTACAGAAAGTTGTTAGTGCAAAATATAAAATTGTTTGGTTAGTAACTGTGTTGAAAACAAGACACTATATTGTCTTATCTATCCAACTCCTGTCCTACACACGGCTTGTGTGAAAAAAAAATCTGATGTGTTCCATTCACATGACTTTCTCTGCATCTCTGTAACAAATTATTGTTAAAAAGCTTATGTTTCTATTTACTTCATTCTAATCGACAAAAGTAAGCAGAAATAGTCCTATTACTTGCTTCCATGTAAGCAGAAGCGAAATACGGCACTACCATAGGTTAAAGCGATAGTCAAAAGTTAGTTGTGACTGAAGTTCTTTTGTTTGTATGGACAGGAGTTGACAAATTCCGGTATGAGAAAAGTTTTAAGTTTTTTAAAGTTGAAACTAAAAACAAGAAATATCTCAAAAACGACAAACTCCACGAAAAAATGTATATAACATAGAATGTGTTTTAACGTGCTCTACATTTTTTGTATGGTAAGTTTTTGCCCATCTCTTCTTGATTAGCAGTTATGCAAATTTTCGCAAAATTCACCCAGTATAACGTAGTCTTCAGAGGCTATTCTCAGAAAATTCAAGATATACATTTTATTTGTCAGGTAAATGTCCTTAATATACGATATTTTAATCAAGATAGTTGAGTCATTTTCGAGAAAATCAATATTTTCGAAAAAAGTTTCATGGAAAGGGTAGTTGGGGATGGGGGATTTTCTTGAAGATCTTCGTGTCGCATTCATGGAAGATAAACGTTTCATTTTTGAGCTATGCTGTCCACAGACACACACACACACACACACACACACACACACACACGGACACACGCACACACACAAGGACCTTTTTCCAAAAATCTGTTTTTTTTTGTTTTTTTTTTGTTTTTTTCCCTGTTTTTTTTTTTTTGTTCAGGGGGACCCAAAACACATATGAAATCTCCGTATCGGTTTTTTGGTGCATTACAATAACTTCTCTATACACTATGTACAAAGTACGCGTAAAAAAACAAAGAATTAAATCAATACCAATACCAGAATAGTTGGCTATGCTATGAATCCTGGGAGTTAAAGTTCTTACAACGTTGTTAAGTCGCCATGGGGTTGTCAGCTCAAAATGATTCAGATCGCCTAGTGGTTTACCGGGAAACATGCGAGTCAGTAGAGAAATTCAATGCTATGCCGGCATGTTGCCCTGGTAGCTCAGCGGTAGATCAAGCGGCTAGAGACCGGGAGATCCGTGGTTCAAATCCCGGCTGACATTGTATTTTCCAGTCTGGCTATTACATATCCAACTCCTGTCCTATACACGGCTTGTGTGTGTGGGGGGGGGGATTAAATCAGTACTATATTAAATTGTTTTGGCTTATAAATCGTTTTGAGTTTATTAGTCCGGACAGAATATGTTGTTAGGGCTATAGTAAAATAATTATTGGTACATGGTAATAGCGACAGAATTCACTGACGATCATGGTGAGGTTTTTTACTTTCTCTACACGTACCATGCACATAGTGTATAGAGAAGGTGTTGCACTCCACCCAAAATTTCGATACCGAGATTTCACCGGAAATATATGTTTTATGGTCCCCTGTATCCAAAAAAAAAAAAAAAATCGGAAAAAGGCCCGTGTGTGTATGCGTGTGTCTGTGAGCACGATAACTCAAAAACGGAAAGTGGGTAAAATACCAAACTTGGTATTTAAGTTTCGTATCTTCCAGGGATGTGTCGCGAAGATTTTGAGAAATATCCGTCCACACCAAACTACCCTTTTTCGAAATTTTTGATTTTCTCAAAAATGGCTCTAACGCTTTTGTTTAAAATATCATACATTAAAGACATTTACCTGACAAACAAAAAGTATATCGAGAATTTTCGGATGAATTTTACGGAATTATGCATAATTGACAAACCGTAAGAGATGAACAGAAACTTACCACACAGAAAATGTAGAGCACATTAAAACACATAATTTATGACATATACGTTTTATACGTGAACTTGATCGTTTTTGAGATATTCGTTGGTTTTTGGTTTCAGCTTTAGAAAACTTATACTTTTCTCATACAGGAATTTGTCAACTCGTGTCCAAGGAACTTTAGTCACATAGCAACCAGCTTTTGATTATGGAACTCCCTTATTTCGCTTCTGATTACAAGGAAGCAAGTAATAAGACTATTTCTGCTAATTTTGTTGTTGATTAGCATGAAGTAAAAAGAAACTACGCTTTTTAACAAATATTTTTTGCAGAGATGTAGAAAAAGTCATGTGAAAGTAACACATCAGATTTCATCCGTAGCGGAACATGATCATGAAATTAGTCTACCTTCGCCAAGAAAACCTTTATTGAAGATTATTAAATGCAAGGACACGGATGATATCTCTCCTCGGCCTTCAAAGCTTGCAAGAAAGGAAATGCTTAATATTCCTGATGAAATTTGTAGTGAATAATGGTGTTCTTTGTGCACGGAATGCAGTGGATAGAACCAGAAGTGCCTTTCCTACATGGTCAAACACCCACAGTGAAATGTATGCCGCTCTCAAAATGTCTGTTGTGACAAATCCAAATACCGGTGTTTATTTTTACTTTCTCTACACCTACTACATACATAGTGTGTAGATGAGGTATTGTAATGCACCCAAAATTCGATACCGAGATTTCACAGGAAATACATGTTTTGGAACCCCCTGAATACAAAAAGAAAAAAAGAATTTTTAGAAAAATGTCCGTGTGTTGTGTCTATGGACAGCATGCCTCTAAAAACGAAAGGACCGTTAAATACCAAAGTTGGAATTTAAGTTTATCTTCCAAGAATGCAACATGATTTTGAAGAACATCCCTCACCCGTAACAACCTTTTACATGGACATTTTCAAAAATTTGGATTTTCTCTAAATGGCCTTAAGGATTTTCATCAAAATACCGCGCGTTTAAGATATTTATAGGAAAAATAAAATTTATATCTTGAATTTTCTGGGAGACAAAACCTACTATACCAAAATGTAGAACACGTTAAAACACACAATTTATGTAAAATTGACAATTTCGGAGATATTCCTTGTTGTTTGCTTCAGATTTAAAATACTTAAGATTTTCTCACACGGAAAGTAGTAAACTCCTGGCCCTGCATAGAAACGGATTTCAACCAGCTTTTAACATATTTGACTATCGTTTTAGCCTAGTGTATTCCCTCATTTCCCTCTTACTTACAAGGAAGCAAGTACTCCAGAAAATGTCTGCTAATGTTTACCTTAATTAACATCAATTGTATTTGTATCCTTTGTGTCAGTAACTCCTCAATATTCGCCTATTATGTAACTAACAATAACGTGTAGAAATAATCTCTATTGCGCAACGATCTGTATTACCGAAATTGATCATTTTACTTAATTAAATACATGCCTTTGTACATAGTAATTTATTATTTATCATAGTAAGGGGCTACAAACTTTGCTTTAAACATTATTTTACTTGTGAATATTTGTATTTTGTCAATATTTTACATGCTAAGACGACAAGGTTTGAAACGTGGTTTTTAACTGTAAATGCTCAGTTTTCCGTTAGCAAGACCTTGATGTATTGAGTTAAGCTTTCAAAAGGAAACATTCTAAAATGTTATTGCCCTGTCTTTTGTATAACGTTCAGTGACTTTAGGGAATAGAGACATGCAACCAATGGGCAAGAAGGGACCCTATGTATACAGAAGGATGTTTAAGTTCAAAAAGCAGTTCTACGCAAGATTCCATGGGCGACACTATGTCGGTCGCTGAAGTAAAATCGCGCCACATTGCTCACCGTGGTTGAACAAAGAACTCGTGGTTTTGCTTTCCCCAGTATTGTAACCATTACTCACATGTTTGCAGGAGTCACTTGGTTGTCAACGGTTAGGGTTTATACCATGGAATATTATAACATGTATAATTCTTCAGAAATATTCACGAACCAGTGATTAATGTTATTTTTCTTCACTACCTTTTTTGTTTTTCCTTCTGCCGAGTAATTCATGTTCGCCGATGAAGAGGAACAACATGAGTTAAAACCGGAGCAGCGAAGACATCAAAAGTTAGGGAAATGTCACTAGGTTCCACCCTAACCGGACCAACTGACCCACACAATAACGCCGACGCAACTTTGTCATTTGCTTTTTAAGATAATATTCAGGACAAAGTCACCAATAGCAGTTGCACCTTTAACAATAATTTTTACAGCAATGAAGATAAAGTCGTGTGAATGCACACATCAGATATTTTCACGAATTTATGAACAACTCCGTAGAGTTTAGCAAGAAGGCAAGGTATCATGTAGTTTTATATTTAACCACATGAAATATAGCGTGCCTGCATTCACTAAATTCGTTGACAAATGACTGGCTCACCTAGGAATGACATAAAGTGTAGGCGTAATTTAGATATTTGAACAGCAGTGGCTTCAGTGAGACCCCTCTATGCAAGTTACGCAACTTTCACAGACTTGGACCGGCTTCTTTCGGTTTCGTGAGGTTTTTTGATAGTAATCTTGTTCTCCACACCAGAGTGACAGCCGGGAAAGATTTTTCACTGGCACCACTGGTTATGCGTCATATACTTTCTCATTTGATTCGCGTGCCAATTGGCTCTTCTAGAAATAACACACTTACACAGAAAATGGTGTATCTAATTGCAAGTTTGCAACACCTTCAACGTCCGTAGTGTTTATTTATGCCCAGTTATCATCACTAGTAGCAAGGAAAACTATTCTTTATAACCGAGTCTCTCTCATTTGAGATAAAGCATATTCAACTTCCATATGTAACAGGAGCCTTCATTTGGTTTTAATTTAATGTAGATGGATTTATCAGTTAGTATATAAATAAAAAATCTCCGTGGGTGTGTGTGTGTCTGTGGGCAGCATAACTTAAACACGAAAAGTAAGTTAAATACCAAACTTAGTATTTAAGTTCAGTATCTTCCAAGGAAGCGACACGAAGATTTTCAAGAAAATGCCCCCACCCCCAACTACTCTTTACATGGAAAAAATTTCGAAAATTTTGATTTTCTCAAAAATGGCTAACGGTTTTTATTAAAATGTATGTTTAAGATTATTTATATGTCAAATAAAATGTATATTTGAAAAGCAGTTATTGCTACAGAAGTAGCAATAATTTGTTACGGCTTTGAAAAGAAAGTCATGTGAATGGAACACATCAGATTTTTTAATTGTGCTTTTCTTAGACACTCTCTCTCTCTCTCTCTCTCTCTCTCTCTCTCTCTCTCTCTCACGCGCACACACACCTAAAAATGGATTTAACTATTTTATTTTTTATAGGAGTCTAAAAATAGTTTTATGATGAGATCTCGGTATTGAATATTTGGGGTGAAATGTAGTTGTCATACTTCCTCTAATTAATTAATATAGGTAGGCATTACATCAGCCCAAAACTAGACCTAACTACCGCCGTATCTTCTAAAGGTAAAATCTTCACTTGTTAGAAGCTGATATGGTTACGGTACTAACAGAAATTTGCGTACATATCCCTAAATATTTTCAAAGGAGAATGCGAAATATTCCGCAAACTTTGGAAACTACAGTGGCTGTTCCAGAAGTACCCGACCTGATGAATAGATAACGGTTGTTGTTTTAAACAATAACAGTGATAAAAAGTACTAACCTTAGAAAGCTTAAGTTTGAAGTTTAACGATTTTATATTGTATAAAATTTGTTTGGCAGCCATCATTATTGAATGCTCTCAGCGAATTTGTAAACAAGGATAAAACTGGTCATCGTTATGTGATACAATACTTTTATTTAAAAGGTCTTAGTCCAACTAATATTAAAGTTGAGGTAGATTTTATTTTGGGGTATATTCGGCGGCAGAGTTTAAGCGCAGCCGTACAAGCTGCCACGACGAACATCGCAGTGGTTGACCAAATGAGGTTACCAGTCCAGGAATTGTAAAGAAAATGGTATTAGATGTCTGTCGACTGAAAGTGCGTGAGCTTGCAGACATTGCAGGCATTTCAAAAAGTTCTGTACATCGCTTACAGACTGAAAATTTGGATATGAGAAAGCAAGGTGGATGCCGCCTTTGCTCACAATAGAACAAAAACAACCTAAAGGGATATTTCAGTCGAGTGTTTGGCAATGTTTTGCTGCAATAAAGTTGAGTTTTTGCGTCATTTATAACAAGGATAAATCCTGGATTTATCAATTCAAACCTGAGACGAAGGAGCAATCAAAACAGTGGATTGGAGTGGGAGAATCGGCTCCAAAGAAGGTGAAGACAGCTCCATCTGCAACAAGGTCTGAGACGCACGCGAGGTAAGTTTTATTATGTCAAAAAAGGAAAAGTAATCAATAGAGAATATTATGCGAACTTGCTACAGCGTTTGAGTGATGAAATCGAGCAAAAAGGCCGCATTTAGCGAAAAAGAAAGTTTTGTTTCATCAAGACAATGCACAAGTTCACACCATTATCGCTCTGGCCAAAATCAATGAGTTAAAGCTCGAATTGCTTCCTCATGCACCCTGTTCACCAGATTATTTTCTGTTTCCAAACTTGAAGAAATGGCTTGGTGGTAGAAGATATTCCAGGTGGAGTCTACAGATGATGTCTATGTTGTAGACCTCGATAGTTTTCGTTATAAACAGGGTATCGAAGCTATTGGACGTCGCTGGGGAAAAGTGTATCGAGCTGAAAGGAGACTATATAGAGAAATAAAGATTTTTCCCCTAAAATGTTGTGCTTTATTTGTTAGGTCAGATACTTCTGCGACAGTCCTCGTATGCTGTCTGAATACAAAATCATAGCCATCATCGTCGTTACAGCTACGCCATTATGGCCAAAATCATTGAATTCGAATTGATTTCCCATGCACTCTATTCGTCAGATTTAGTCACCTCTGATTATTTTCTGTTTCCAACTTGAAGAAATGGCTTGGTGGTGGAAGATTTTCCAACAATGAAGAGGTGGAGTCTGCAGTTGCTGGCTATTTTGCAGACCTCGATAGTTCTCGCTATAAACAGGGTATCGAAGCTATTGAACATCGCTGGGAAAATGTATTGAGCTGAAAGGAGATTATGTAGAGAAATGAAATGCTTTTCCCCAAAATTTGTGCCGCGTATTGAAAAGTCAGGTAGGTACATGACATGTAGCATAGAGCTCTAAAGAAAAGAAACCCAATATCTCATCTTTCATATAACCAACTGTTGGCCAACTGGCAAGAAATGAAAGTCTTAGTGCCGCTGATTACTCCCCTTTAAAAAATCATCTTTGGCGCATGGAGAATTAGTTTTCTTTAAAAATAAACTCAGTTGGCAGACGCTCAATGCAAGTGTTGTGTAACTTTCTATGGAGATCTGAAAATCGAAGCTCCTTTAGAACAAGCACGAGGGCCGTTTTTTTCAACTTCCGATAGACTATAAATAAAAGACAAGTTCATAGAAAACAATTATTTTATTACTAAAAGTTTTGTACTCTTATGGTTACTTTTCAACATAATCACCGAAAAGATTGAGACATTTATCGAACCTGTGCACAAGCTTTGCAATACCCGCTTCAAAAAATGCTGACGCCAATGTAGCAACCCGGAACCACTGCAGCTATTTATTGTGAAACTTTATGACGTTTGCTGAGAGCCATTCAAAACAAACGAAGAGGAATGCTGACTTCAGGAATTGTGTTGATCCATGATAACGGTCGTCCACACACTGCTGGCACAACCCATCCTTGAACAATTTCAATGGAACATTTTCGATCATCCACCGTACAGACCTGACGTGCCACACAGCGACTTTCGCCTTTTCCCTGAACTAAAGACGTTGCTAGAAGGGCAGCACTTTCAAACAAAGATCTTCAAAACAACGTCAATGCTCATCTGAAAACTGTTATCAAGTCTGGGTGATACCATTTATTATAGGTGAGACATTACCTTGTGATCGACATTCTGCTGACACGCGGCCGCCTCGGTACGCTGTTGCCCTATTTTCTCCTGTCCGTCTGCAGCAACAAACGTTCCTCTGCTTCCTCTAAAATGCCTTTTTCTCTCCACGCATATCCCTCTCCCCATTTCTCACTAGTTACCTCATCTATTCCTATTTCACTAAACGGAACAGTTTTATTGTTTCGGCTAAAGTAACCTCAACCTACTTATCACGGCTGTAAGACATTTTCAAATTACAGTGTCACTCGTGATATTTCCAGAATGAGAACAAGAGCAATGTCCGCGATATATAAAAGGTAGTAACAATTATAAATGTAAATACTTACGATCACTATGTGTAACACAACCGAATTTTTCACAGAATGAAATCAAACAATGAGATTGCAAACAATTGGTCAGTCATGCATGAGAACGCGCGCGTGAATTTCCACGTAGGTGTTGCAACGCTGATGACGTCACGTCTCTGGCGGTTATGTATTCTTACACTATGATTGGTCAGCAAGCTGACGAGCCCCTGCCAGCCCCACAGAACAAACACAGAAACACCCATACCCAAGGCGGGACTCGAACCCACGATCCTGTGCACCACGAAGCGCCAAAGCGAGCGCGGCCACCGGGATCGGCATATTGTTTCATTTATTTAGCCCCCTTAAGGTCATATCGGTCGCTTTCCACTTGAAACAACTCGTTGTCTGTAGGTACTTTTTACGTTGGTTTAAATCATTTTGTTTTACTCAAACACTCACACATTAACACTCATATACAAACTTCCAGACACTGTGGGGGATAGGGAATGGTTCTGGCTAGAGAAAAATTCTCCGCCCCAGCCGGGAATCGAACCCGGGAAAGTATTGGTAACCCTTTTACTTGAAACTAAAATACGTAATACTAATAGCATCCGCAAGATAATATAGTAATATTATTGTCGCCCTCCGTGGTGTAATGTTTACCATACTCTTCATATACCCAAGGTCGTGGGTTCAAACCTGACGGAGGACGATGGATTTTTTTCGGGCGTAAAATCCTTAGCATGGCTTTCTTCAGAAGGGAAGTTGGTCCCGTATCGTAGATTTACGGCACGTAAGAGAACCTCAAGCCTGAGAGAGAGGTCTCTGAGCAAAATTAAGCAGTATTTCACGCCCAGTATAGAATGGAACGCTGAGCACCATAGTAGTTAAAGAGCGTCCATAAATAAAACGCCATTTCATTCACGGTAAGTTGAGTGTATACGATATGTATCCCGCGCATGTTTCTCTCTCGCACACGCTGGCCGTGACGTCATCTGGTGTATGTACTCAGCCACGGCGTGCTTACTGCTGTGGTCATTGTTAACAAATTAAAAGCTGTGGTACTGTGTAAAGAATCACATTCGGCTTTTCCCCATCAAATCGAAATAAAACACATAACTTGTTCAACTCTAACCATTAGATTTAAATTATTGAAGCTAAAGGAGCAATTGTTTAAAATATTAAATATAAAGGCTCACCACATGCGCCTATGTCTCACGCTAGCTAAATGTTGCCCCCAGTTGTTAGGTATCTTGCGTGAATTCTTCTGTTTGATAACTGCATCCTTACAGAGTTTAAAGCTAGATTAATAAATAACTCAACACATTAGTGAGAAATTGCGGAAAAAACAGTAGGTATACAATAAAATATATTACCCGGTGTGGTGTTTCCTGTTTCATGTTCATATGCAATTATTTATTCAGTTGTAGCATACTTTTCTCATTTTCTTTCTCGCCAAATCAGTGCGTTTGTTTCCAGGTATTTTCCGTTCTTCATGATCTTCAGCCTAATAAATGGCAGGACGAACTTTTTGGCTTTCAGTGCCTGAAAGTAACATGAGATTGTGGCGTAGCATTTTTAAGCATCAACGGCTTTTCAGAAACTTCTTTTGTGGCTTTCTTACCATTATGTAAAACAAATCCTTCGTCCAATAAATGGTTTCTGAATAATTTCAACACCTGAGGAATGTCGCAGAGGCGATTTTCAGCTTGTATTGCAGGATGCGAGATGTAGGATTTCTCTCTTATAATTCCAAGCTTAGAGAGTAACTTCCTATTTGTTCCTCCCATATCACAGACTAAGGAACGGATTTTGAAACCTGCCTTTCGCCATTTGAACAATGTCTGTTAGTAATTCTTTTATTACTGTCTCATCAAAATTGGTGTATATCGGTGGTTTCCACTTTCCTGCTAAGCTGCAGACCGCAACTTGTGACTTCAGTGTTGTCATATTAAAAATCTAATGTGTACCATTCACATGACTTTCTCTATATCCCTGTAACAAATTGTTCTTAAAAAACTTATACTTCTATTTACTTTATGCTAATCAGAAAAAAATAGCAGAAATACTCTTATTATTTGCTTCCTTGTAAGTAGAAGCGAAATAAGGGACTACCATAGGTTAAAGTGATAGTCAAAAGCTGGTTGCTATGTCAATGCAGTTCCTTTGCTTATATGGATCGGAGTTGACAAGTTCCTGTATGAGAGAAATATAAGTTGTTCATAGCAGAAACCAAAAATAAGGAATGTCTCAAAAACGACGAACTCCACGAAAAAAAAAATGTATATAACATAAATTGTGTGTTTTAACGTGCTCTACATTTTTTTGTGTAGTAAGTTTTTGTCCATCTCTTACGGTTTAGCAGTTATTCAAAATTCCGTAAAATTCATCCAGAATAAACTACTCTTCAGAAACTATTCCTAGAAAATTCAAGATATACATTTTATTTGTCGGGTAAATATGTTTAATATACGAAATTTTAATCAAAATCGTTAGAGCCATTTTTGAGAAAATAAAAATGTTCTAAAAAAGTTCCATGTAAAGGGTAGTTGGGAGTGGGGAGATTTTTCTCAAAATCTTCGTGTCGCATCCCTGGAAGATACTAAACTTAAATACCAAGTTTGGTATTTTACCGACTTTTCGTTTTTGAGTTATCGTTGTTCACAGACACACGGACACTGACACACGGACACACACACACACTTGGACCTTTTGTGAAAATGCTTTTTTTGGATATTGGGGACCCTAAAACATATATTTCCGGTAAAATCTGGTATCGAATTTTTGGGTGGAGTGCAATACCTTTTCTATACACTATGTACATAGTGAAAGTAAACATCTGATTTAACTTTCATCTCATCAAAGATCAGAACAAGATCCCTCTCATACTCGCAGACAGAACTTGCGTTCTATTGCAATAGATACACATTTAATGTAATGATTCCTGTGATACGAGGAATTGGGCCAAGCATCTTTTGATGGCTATAGAACTTGTAGAGGATATTTAAGGCGTTCTCTCACATAACCATATGCCTTCTTAGACATGCATCTCAAAATGATTTCCTTTGAAATGTCATCAGAGTCCCAATTTTTATATGTGGTACCTGTTAGTAAAACTTGCTGCTGGCAAAATGAGAACATTTGCTGGAATGCACGTTCAACGCTTCTTAACTTATACATTTCGGATTGCACTTCTTGCAATTCATTTACCAAACGTGTTACTTTCTTCTCTAATCTTAAATTGTGTCTTCTAAGTGCTTAAACTTCTGATTTAATGTCCTCTGTGTTTGTAGGTGCTGTGTTAAATGATGAGGGAGAGGTAGCAGGATTTTCGGAGATATTTATTTCAGAATGTCTGTTTGTTTCTTCTAACACAGCATTTACTATTGTTTTACATCTCTGTTTAGAAGCCATTTTGTGGTCTTTTCTTTGGACTGTTAACTTTCTGATACAAGTCATTAGACAACTTTAAATTTAGATGTGGTAAAGCAATGCTTTTTAATATTTTTGGAGCAAGTTTGAAGAGATCCGCTTTTAAATCTCGTTCATCATCTTCCTCGTCAAAATGTATGGAACGAATGCGGGAATTATCTGGAGAGAAACGACCGTCCCTTCTACATAACTGAATCCGTCACGTACAACACTCACAAGAAGCTTGAACAACCAAATCCTCATAAACACTGTCAGTGTAAAGAGAGCTACGAGCGACCGCTACACCAGCTGACGTCATCGGTACGGAAGTTCTGCGCATCTAGCTGGTGATACCTACCGTATTACTCCATGTTCCGTGATTTCATTTAGTAACGGATATTGTCGATCTAATATACCATCTGTTGAGACATATCTATTTAAACTGAGCTTATCTGCAGCTTTTCTGATGTAATGGTGTTAGATAATCATGTATATTTGGGTTTTAATATTTGTCAGGTTTTATCTACAAGAATATTTAAGTAATTATGTTCTTAATTTCAGTAATATTGTTGTGTTTTACTTTCTATTTCTGCATTACAAAATATTTATATTCTGATATACTTCAGTACATCTGTACAGTTCAGACCTTATTACTAGAACTACTGAGTAAACATTTGAAAACACGTGGAATTAGTGCAGATGATGTATACGCCAACGTGATAACCAGAGCTAGGAAGTTCGTTCCGTTGCGACCGACCATTTCGCCGCATCAAAACTAGTTAGTCTAGGAACGCAGGGTTGTCAAGTAATCAGCACTGTTTCTAGAAAACGAAAATTATTTATGAGACATTCGTAAAAGCACTCCTATTTAGATCATTATGTACAACATACAAATTGTTACATATATGCAGGCTGACTCTGATTTCCTTCTTTACACATGTGTATCATGAAAACACCCAAGCAATAATAACACGAATTGTGATTTTTACTTATCGAATGTAAAATAATATCCAAATAATAAAATTAATTTCTTAAATATCTTCAAGACTCTTACTAGATAAAAACTAAAGCAGGAATTACACAAAATCTTTACTGATCTGCAGCCATATTACTAAAAACTCTATGTACTTCTGAAGCCTTTCAAATGAAAATCTCATTCTACGTTCCTTCAAACAAGATTTGCAAAAAGTTTGTTTCGCTTCGCATGATGTATCAGTACCTCCAGTTGGAATCTAAAAGTGCAGCTTGTATGCGATACGCCACACAGAACCCTCATTGTTTTCATCAACACTTTTCATTTTCATCTTTATTGCAGGTAGAATGCTCGTGGATAGGTAGATCCATCTTGACAGTTCTACATGCCGCACAGATTCAGTTCAGCTCCATACCTCTGGGCTGTAACTGCGTGATAGTTGTGAGTAACTTTCTGAACACATTTTCAATCAATAATACGTTTCTGTGAAACTTTTCTGTTACTAGAAGTTTGACAGTTTGTATATTAGAACTGCCATCGGTTTCTAAATAAGTACATGCTAGAAAGTTTACTTTGGTTGTAAAACAAATTAATTTTTCGGGCATTTTAAGGGAGGCTAAAAATCGCGAATTTTGTCAATTTTTTTTATTTCACTAATTAATTGTAAATACATTCAGCTTTATATTCCCAAAATTCATAACCTAATTCGATTTCTTTGTGGTCCAAATAAATTAATAACTTAGGACTTGTCATGCCACGCCCACTTTTTCTGCTTGCTTGCTTGCTTGCTTTGATCCCTAATTTCTCTACATTCCATACAATCAAACATAGTTATATTTAGAAGGTATGTTTCTTTAGTTTCTAACCAGGAAGAAGCTGAGTTTAGTTATGGTGGATGTTAGACAGTATTTAAGTATGTAGATCACTTCCTAAACAAAACAAACAAACAACATTTTCTTTACTCGTTTTCTCAGGTTTATAATTTTTCACACTTATGTACCTTTTTTGGAAGCTATTTGAGATATTGCAATGAAATTTTGTACACACATATTTCAATCCACAATGAGTATTTTAGCGCAGCTAGTTTTCTTTTGATTTAGATTCCATAGGTATTGTGCTATGAAATGCATAATAATTTGAAATAAAAATATACCTTGAAAAATACTTTAAAAATCATTCAAGGGAGATAGAGAAAACATTTCTGCGCCAAAATATAGCATATTTTTAATACTTTATGTACGCTTGCTTTCAAGCAACATCACCAAAGGAATACTAAGAAAAAGATACGTAAATTTTTGATGTTTTGAAAATTCCAATGTAGTATAATTTCTTTATTTGTTGACAAAATTACTTATAAAATAGCACAGTCATAGAAGATGTCAAGACAATTAACAGTGCAAAATTTCATTGCTTTAGGACAAAACTATGGCCATGGTAGAATTTTTTTTGTGTTGAGGTATTTCTGCCTACTCCCCCCCCCCTAAAGATACAAAGATGCTATTCGAACGCCTTCCTTTCTACCGACGTGGTTCTGTGTCATGCAGTAATATGTTTTACAGTAATGGGTTGCACTGTAAGCCGACCTTTGCTCATGCAAGTAGCGCCGCAGGGTATTGCCAAGCCTGGCCGCTCTTACTCTCCATAAGGAAATCGGTACGAACTTCCTAGCTCTGGCACTAACCATTAAAACAAAGACTTTATCGTTACTGGTAACCGTTTGGTATTGTAACCGCGACAGTTGGAGCCGTTACGCGAAAATAGCTGTTAGTCACACCTCTAGTGTGTATATGCGCTTGCTTTCCTCACATACGTCAGAAACGATAGGTCTTATCAGTACGAGTATGAGCGCTGAGACCATAAGCTGAATTCTCTAAAGTTATTATCTTAACTAATATTATTATTTTGAGTTTTTGGTATATGTTGATGGAGGAATTGCTAACGCCTTATATCTATGCTCTTTTTTGATTGCTTAAGCATATAGCTACATCAGGTGTGTATTTGTTTGAAGTAATTCTCTTCTACTAGACAGGCGGCTAGAGCGCAATTTCCTGTATTACATGCAACATCAAAGGCAAGACCAGATGCCATTCTGAAGTTTCACTGGGCCCCATCGTAATAATATGTCCTAGTTATGTACGTCCAGAAAGTAAGTTCCGTTTGGTAATAAAATTAAATTGTGTACAGATACAGAATAATTATTTATTTAAACTACTTTTCCACATAACTGACGAAGTTTTGCAGGCATTTGTCATAGCGTGGCACAAGTTTTTGTATACCTTCTTCATAGAAGTTTGCCGCTTGTGTCTTCAAAAAGTTGGAAACATTTTCTTTCAGCTCTTCGTCATTGTTGAAGTGTTGACCGCCAAGGAAAGACTTGAGATGTAAGAACAGATGAAAGTCGCTAGGAGCGATGTCAGAGCTGTACGGAGGATGGTCTAACACATTCCAGCCAAATCCCTGATTGCCGCTTACTTTAAGGGGTGTCGTAAGAAACCCAAGTCTCATCTCCTGTGACTATCTGTGTCAGAAATTCTTCGCCGTCTTCATCATAACGGGTTAAAAACTGAAGTCATTCATCCGTTTTGTTTTGTGTTGCTCAGTAAGACTCTTTGGTACCCAACGTGAGCAAAGTTTACGAAATTTCAGTTTTTCGGTAACAATTTCGTGAATTAGTGATCGTGAGCTTTGGGGAAATTCCATAGCGAGAGCACTAATTGTAAACTTGCGGTTTTCCTGGATCTTGTCATCAATCGCGTGAACCAGTTCTTCTGTAACCAAAGATGGACGCCCACTTCGTTCTTCATCGTGCACTTCACTACGTCCTTCATTGAACTGCCGGACCCATCTTCTCACCATTGAATCACTCATCGCATTTTGTCCGTAAACTTCGCAAATTTGCCGATAAATTTCCATTGGTTTCACTTTCCTAGCATTCAGAAAACGAATCACAGATCTGATTTCACAAGAGGCGGGATTTTCAATCAACACCGACATTGTAAACAAGCACAACAATGTGGCTGACAGCGATCTCAAAATGGCGCACGTTTCTTCTCCTTAATACAGAGCGTCTACAGCGCATGTGCGGAACTGCGATCGCAGCGCTGCAGCGTAGATAAATTGAAACGGAACTTACTTTCCGGACGTACCTCGTATTATAAATATCTGATGTGTTCAATTCTCATGACTTTCTCTGCATCCCTGCAACAAATTACTGTTAAAAAAACATATTCTTCTATTTTACATTCTCTAGCCAGCATGCACAATGTACATAGTGGATAGAGAAGTTATTGTATTCCACCCAAAAATTCAATTTCGATATTTCACCGGAAATATATGTTTTGGGGTCCCCCGAGTCCAAAAAATGCATTTTAACGATCTCTACACGTATTATGTACATAGTGTATAGAGAAGGAATTGTATTGCACCCAAAAATTCGATACCGAGATTTCACCGTAAATATATATTATGGGTTCAAAAAAAAGAATTTTTGGAAAAAGGTACGTACTTGTGTGTATCTGTGGACAGCATAGCTCAAAAACGAAAACACTATTAATTATCAAACTTGATATTTAAGTTTGGTATTTTCCAAGGATGCGACACGAAGGTTTTCAAAACAATCCTGCTCCCCCAAACTACCCTTTGCATGGAAAAAGAAATAGAAAACTTTGATTTGCTCAAAAATGGTTTTAACGATTTTGATTAAAATGTCTTATATTTAAGATATTTATGTGACAAATAAACTGTATAGCTTCGCTTTTCTGGGAATAGCCTCTGAAGACATGTTTATTCTGGATTAATTTTACGGAAGTATTACATAACTGGTAAGCCCTAAGAGATAGACAAAAACTTACCACACATAAAATGAAGAGCTCGCTAAGACACAGAATTGATGTTGTATGCATATTTTTCGTGGAGTTGACCGTTTTTTAGCTATTCCTTGTTATTAGTTTCAGCTTTAAAATACCTGTACTTTTCTCATACGAAAACTTGTCAACTCCTGTCCATACAGACAAAAGTATTCCAATCACATAATAACCCTTTTAAAGGATTTGACTATCGCTTTAGCCTAGTGCCTGCCCTTATTTCCCTTTGAGGAAGCAGGTAATAAGACTCTTACTGCCAATTTGTTCTCGATTAGCATTAAGTAAATAGAAGAATAAACTTTTCAATAATAATTTGTTGCAGAGATGTAGAGAAAGGCATGTGAATGGAACACATCAGATTTTACTAAAAATGCTCTTTTTTGGATTTAGGGGATCTCAAAACATGTTTGGTGAAGTCTCGGAATTGAATTTTTGGGTGCATTACAATATCTTCTCTATACACTATGTACATGGTGCGTGTAGAGAAACTAAAAATATGAAGTCTTTTAATGCTGGTATATTTACTGCTTTATCAAATGGAGTAGATGTTGCTTTATTAAACGCTATCGCGTGAATAATATATGGCAATAATAGGAAAGGATGTTGCAACTGTGCGATATGGATGGGCATTCGACATTATTATGCTTCATTGCGGGTGTTAATCAAGCAACGGTGGATATATGCGCTTGTTCTACTGGAAGAGCGTCTTGATAGAGAGAAGCAGATTTCACTGAGCTGGTTTCTACACGCTGCCTGGTCTCAAGAGCTTGTCTTTGATGTCACACGTTAACGAGGAAAGCGCGCCAACTAAATTCTAAACTAGCTGTCTAGCAGAAGCGAACTATTTTCATGTACGAGGGTGGATCAGTAATTAACGCACAGTTATTACTTTCTCTACACTTACTATGTATAGAGAAGATATTGTATTGCACCCACAAATTCGATACCGAGATTTCAGTGGAAATACATGTTTTAGGTCCCCCTGAATCGGAAAAAGAAAAAAAAAAAAAATGTGCGTGTGTTTGTGTGTGGGCAGCATAGCTCAAAAACGAAAAGTCTGTTAAATACCAAAACTTGGTATTTAAGTCCAGTATCTTTGTTATAACTTTCTTTCATTGTAACGAACTATTTTGCATTAATTTATTCTATTCTGTCGTAAATACGTAATGTATGCTACATACGCTATAATATAATTATTTTCAATTAACATCAATAATAACAAATTAGTTCCATTATTCATTGGCATTTATTTACTATGTACCCTTCATATTCGTCGTTACACACGATAGAGACATTTGTAATCAGCTATTTTGTTTACTGGTTACTCTGGCAACGCCGCAAAGGCACCCGAAGTCAAGTGCAAGGATTCAGCGGCGGGTTGACACGTGCTCTCTGTTTTTGGGTGGGTTGCTTAATAGTGGAGACAGTTACGTAGTGGGGGAAACATTTTCCCTGCTCTGGGATGCGTCTGCGTCTAACATTCTTTCCTCGGTCATACATCTATAGTTTAATTTTCCCTGTAACATACTTTCCTCGCGACATAGTGGCGTAATGAAACATGAATGACGTATCCCCTTCTTCGATCCATTCATTATACGTCATTGTCGTTAAAAGCTCACTTGTAGATGCACTTCGATGTAGCATCAGAAACAAACTCCCCAACTCACTGGCGTGAGCGCTTAATTCTATGTCATTGAAAATTTCCACATAACATTCTAAAATATTCTAGAATCCCCGAGAAGGGAAATTTCAGAAGATTCTGGATATTTGACGGTGGTGTGGTTTATGTTGGCTGGTAGCGCTGCTTATCTCTATTTATATCTCAAACTGCCGGCCTCCCGAAGCTTGGATCAGAGTAGCGGCGAATAATCTGAATTTCCTGGGAATAATCTATAAAATTATCTTCATTCTGAATTAAATTTGTGCATAATTTTCTATAGCTAATAAATCATAAGAGACAAATACAACAAGAAAGTTGTATATTTCGTTGAATTGCCGTTTAGGTCAAATCTTGTTTATTGTTTTTTACAGCTTAACGCCTGTTAGGACACATCAGAAAAGGATGATATGATGTTTAAATCAGACCGGGGTCACTAAATTAATCATTTCGTCTTTTCAGGATAAGAGAGATCCCGGAAAAACCCCTGGTAAGTCATCCTAACCGCGATTCAAACCAGATTCTCTTGAATTTGAGGCAAACACGATATCCCCGATATTTTATCATTAACTATCTCGGTGCTATTGATTTGAATAGCAATGTTTTATTAGAAACGTTACCATTCTTATTTTGTTTCTCATTTTGTCAGACGAAGTGTGGTGTTTCAAAACCAGAATATTTTAGCGACCGCTTGCAGCCGGTATCTACAACCATTTCTGGATCAACATGAAGTACACAAAAATATAAACTTCAGGGAGAGCTATAAAAAAATCGGATGTGTTCTAGCCACAGGACTTTCTCTACGTCTCTACAATAAATTATTGTTAAAAAGCTTATTCTTCTTTTACTTAGTGCTAATCGAGAAAAAAAAAAATAGCAGAAACGGTCATATCACTTGCTTCCTTGTAAGTAGAAGAGCAATAAGTGAGTATCATAGGCTAAATCGCTAGTCAGTCCTTTTAAAATTTGGTTGCAATGTGATTGAAGTACCCTTGTATGGACAGGAGTTGACAAATTCCCATATGAGAAAAGTATAATTATTTTAAAGTTGAAACCAATAACAAGGGATATGTAAAAAATGATCAACTCTACAAAAAAAATGCATATAATATAAATTGTGTGTTTTAACGAGGGCAACATTTTCTATTCAGTAAGCTTTTGTCTATCTCCTACGGTTTACCAGCTTTGGAAATAAACATGTCTTCAGAAGCTGTTCCCACAAAATTGAACATATATATTTTATTTGCCATGTAACTCTCTTAAATATCAAAATCGTTAGTGCCATCGTCTTTGAACACGATAACTCAAAAACGAAAATTCGGTAAAGTACCAAACTTGGTATTTAAGTTAACTATCTTCCAGGAATGCGACACGAAGATTTTGAGAAAAATTCGCCCACTCCAAACTAACCTTTACATGGAAAAAATGTCGAAAAGTTCGATTTTTTCAAAAATAGCTGTAACGATTTTCATTAAAGTACCCGATATTAAATATATTTACATGGCAAATAAAATGTATATCTTGAATTTTCTGAGAATAACCTCTGAAGACGTCCTTATTCTGGATGAATCTTACGAAATTTTGCCTAACTGCTAAACCGTAACACATGGATAAAAACTTACCACACAAAAAATATAGAGCAGGTTGAAACACACAATTTATGTTATATACGTTATTTTCGTGGAAATTACCTTTTCTGAGATATTCCTCGTTATTATTTCAGATTGGAAACGCAAACTTTTCTCACACGGAAAGTTTTAAACTCATGCCCCTGCATAGAAACGGATTTTAACCCATGGCAAACAGGTTTTAAAAGATTTGACTATCGTTATAGCCTAGTTTATTCCCTTACTTTGCTTCTACTTACAAGGAAGCAATTAATTAAGACAATTTCTGCTGTTTATCTCGATTATCATAAAGTAGACAGAAAAATATGCTTTTTAACAATAATTAGTTACAGCGATGTAGAGAAAGTCATGTAAATGGAACACATCAGATTTTTTCAGAGAAACATTTTATAGATATACAACTTAGAAAAGGATGTTGAAAAGGAAAGGTTACCGTTGCTGCATGATGGAGTCGTCTCCTAATCTTTCTGCTCATGAAAAAGAAACAAATCTGTTCTCTTTAAACGAAACAATATATATATTAATTTGATATAATTTCTAATGTCTAAAAATGAGGTATATAAAGTTCTAAAATGGATAGTGAAATCCCCTTTTAATGAATACAAAAAGTAATAAATGTTTATTTGAGGTTTAAATGGTTAGGGATAGCAATGTATGGCACATCGAATTTAAAAGTAAATTATTATGCATTTGTTTATTTTTTTCAGGTAAGAAAAGCACATTCCTGGTGAAAAAGAAAGAAGGCATACGCAATATATGGTGCAATATATTAGAAGTAAAAGGTAAGAGCAGTAGAATCGCTATATAATAATAATAATAATAATAATAATAATAATAATAATAATAATAATAATAATAATAATAATAATAATAATAATAACAACACAGGGTGATTTACATAGAGCTGACACACTTCTTTCTTTAATTGTTTCAAAACGAATTGGGCTAGCGACAATTTATTATACCTAAATTGTAGAGGAATTTTGGGAGATTATTTACCTCTATAGCAAATGTTGAAAATTTCCTCCATCCTGCATAAGGCACAACTCAACATGTCGTTCCATGTTGCTGGTCGCTCGTTGGAGGACTCTGTTGTCAATAGCTTGAATCTCCTTTGTGATGTTGTGCTTCAGATCGTCCAATGTCTGGGGACGTGATTAGAAAAAGTTGACCCAACTATTCTCTGGGCGGTTATTGCTCACCAAACTCCGATTTTAGCTGGGTGCATAGGTGCTTCATGAATGACGTGGATTTTCGATGGCCCAATGGCATGAGTTCTGTGAGTTTACATAACTGGATAAATGGAACCATGCTTCATCTGTGAACCATGTGATGGCAGGATTTTGCACAGTGAACGTCTGAAACTAATGACAATAATTCAATCTTTTATCCTTATCTGGTTCCTGTAGCTGATGAACAACCGTAACTCTATATGGCTTTAGGCCTGCACTTTTCGGCTCTCTGACACATTGAGTAAGTGTACCTGTCTCCTGCGACAAACGTCTTAATGACTTTTTGGATGACTGCTCCAGTCGTGCTCTTACGTCAACAACAACCGTGGGAAACCTAGATGAACGGTACTTGCCTTTTTCACTCACCAGAGATCCAGTTGTTTCCAATTTGTTTACCAGTCCCAGTATTGTGTTTCTTTTGGGAGGATTACGAACACCAAAATCTCTCTGGAATGCTCTTTGAGTAGCTGTAATTGAATTCGTAATCCAGTATTGCTTCACAAGGAAGAGACGTTGATTAATGTGTACTGCATTTTCACGTTGACCACAAGAACAAAATGTCGAAACAGCTGCCAACAATGCATTTAGGAATAAAAATAAACATCTGCGCATCTAGCGACAAGGAATCGAAACTCCAGGAATAAAACATAAACATCTGCACATCTAGTGACAAGTAATCGAAACTCCAGAACATTCTGCTTAATTTGGTGCTAAAATAGGGTCACTGAATGAATTTCCAACGGAATAATTAAAAGAAAGAAATGTGTCAGTTCTATATAATTCACTCTGTATAATCGCGTATCTGTATCCTGTTGCAGCTGGATATCAAGGTATGTTCTAGGTGTGCTGTGGCAGCTTAACGAAACAATGAAGTACACGGTAATACTCGATCAAGTTTTTATTCCCTACGTGGGATTGAAACATTCTGATGCAATTGTTGAATTTTAATAGGATAACCATTCTGTCCGCACATCTCGAAAGGTTTCAGTCTGATTTTCGGAGAGGCAGGATATCAAAAGGGGTAGACTGGCCTCCGTGTTCACCAGATTTGAACCCTATTGAGAATGTGTGGGCTGAGGCAAAAAGGGAGCTGCGCTCCAATTACCTGTAGATGGGCGAAGGATAAAAGGCTGCTTCTGGATACAAATTCAAGAAACCTAGGCTCTTGTAGCTTCTCGTCCACATTACTGTAGGCATTTAATTTTGGTAATGCCCCGAAAATTGAGTGTAGTTATACGGGCTGATGGAAAATATACCCGGTATTAATTATGCTTGTTTTTTGTGTTTTAGTTTTAGAAGATACCTAATAGTTTATATAGTTATTTTTATTTATTTAACACGAGTGTTCCTAGAATTATTTTTACTCTAAATGTACTATGTGTATAATGTATAGAGAAGGTATTGTATTGCACCCAAAATTCCATACCGAGATTTCACCGGAAAAACATGTATTGAGACCTTCCGAATCCTTGGTATTTAAGTTTGGTATCTTCCAAGGATGCGACACGAAGATTTTCAAGAAAGTCCCCCCACCCCCAGCTACCCTTTACATGGAACTTTTTCCGAAAATTTTAATTTTCTTAAAAATGGATTTTCCACAGGATTTTCCGCCATTTCAGCTTCTGCAACAACAAACAAAACACTACAGCGTTACCAATAGTAACAAACGAAACTTTGAGAGTTTCTCAACATACCTCCAAAATAATTAGGTTGCTATCTCTAATAGTTTTTGTTTTACAGGCAGTTGAAGTTGTCTATTTCTTTTGTAGTAACCCTGAAAATATAAAGATATTTACTTGCCAAATAAAATGTATATCCTGAATTTTCTGGGAATAGCCTCTGAAGACTACTTTATTCTGGATGAATTTTACGGAATTTTGCATAATTGCTAAGCCGTAAGAGGTGGATAAAAACTTACCACACAAAAAATGTAGAGTACATTAAAACACACAATTTATATTATATAGCTTTTTTTCTGGAGTTGATCGTTTTTTGAAATATTCGTTGTTATTGGTTTCAGGTTTAAAAACATACTTTTCTCACACAGGGATTTGTCAACTTTTGTCCATACAAACAAAGGAACTTCAGTCATATAGCTAGTCATTTTGACTATCACTTTAACCTTATTTCGCTTCTACTTACAAGGAAGCAAGTAATAAGACTATTTCTGCTTTTTTTCTTGATTAGCATGAAGTGAATAGAAGAATAAGCTTTTCAACAATAATTTGTGGCAGAGATGTAGAGAAGGTCATGTGAATGGAGCACATCAGATTTTTTTTTATTTATTTAACAGTGTTCGTAGAATTATTTGTACGTGCACAGATAGGCCCATAACTCAAATGCCAAACTTATATTATTATAATATTATATTCTACATATCCAGTCATTAAATTAACAAACGCATAAAAAATGACAAACTTCGCGGGATTTGAACGGAGGAACTTGTGAGTAGAAGCAAGGCCGTCTAACCTCTCGACTTAACGTTCCGTGACCTGTTTCCAGTACTCATAAGCTAACCATTGCGCTGTCAGTCACAGACTACTATACAGTTCTTTCGCGTGCATTGAGAACAGCTTTTACGAAGATACACGAAGTTCTTCGATCGACACATAGAATCTGGGGATGACTCACATTTTGTGTTCACGGGTGTACAATCCACAGATGGTGGATAGAGAAGGTATTGCATTCCACCCAAAATTTCGATAGCGATATTTCACCGGAAATATATTTTTGAGGTCCACTGAGACCGAAAAATCATTTTTAGAAAAAGGTCCGTCTCTCTCTCTTTCCATATGTGTGTCAGTGGACAGCATAGTTCAAAACCGAAAACACCGTTAACTAACAAACTTGGTACCTATTTAAGTTCAGTATCCTCCAAGATACGAAGATTTACCAGAAAATCTCCCCACTCCCAACTACCCTTTACATAGCACATTTTCCGAACATTTTGATTTTCTCAAAAATGGCGTTATCGATTTCGATTAGAATCCCGTAAATTAAAGATATTTACATCACAAATAAAATTTATATTTTGAATTTTCTGGGAATAGTCTCTAAGGGTCTTTGTATTCTGGATGAGTTTTGTAGAATTTTGCATAACGGTTAAACCATAAGGGATAGACAAAAACACAAAAAATGTAGATCTCATTTAAACATATAATTTATTCATATACATTTTTCTTGTAGAGTTTACCGTTGTTTATATATTCCTTGTTATTGGTTTCAGTTCTAAGCTAACACTTCTCAAACGGGACCATGTGAAGCGAACCGATCTCAATTGCTTCATATAGCGACCAGCTTTTAAAATATTTTACTATCCTTGTAGCTTAGTGTATTCCCTTATTTCCCTTCTACTTACAGAGAAGCAAGTAATTGCTAATAAACCTTAACAACTGTATTAATGTTTATCTCGATTAGCAAGATGGTGGTGTAAAACATTGCAGTGAATGTGTTTCATTTTCAAAAATAGTTTTACTTCACAAGTGATACTTCTAATAGCTGAAATGTTTCTGGTGTGTCAATCGTATTACTTTAAAAATCCACAAAGGTGAAACAACGTGACATTACTAGTTTTAATAAAGTAACAGTTTATCACTACCAGGGCAAAGCGTTGTATTTGTTGTGCGGTGTTGGTAGGACACTTTTGTTTATAAGTTGGCTTTCACTCTTTTTAGAGTATCAAGATGCACTCCTGTTTTCTTTAAAAGTTATAAAAATATTAAGATCCTTTTCAACATGTGCATTTTTATTGCGTAAGGTGAAGAAGACTAATGATGGTGTAAGTGATGTATTCTATTAGAAATTGAGAATGCAAAATTTGGTACAAAACAAATCCATGTCAAATTATTTATATTTTACACATATTGCGATTAAGGCTCGGTTACTGTGGACTCACTTAGCAGCATCCAGTAATTTTAAGAAACAATAGCTACCTAGTATCATTTCACTCTGGTTGATCCGCGCGAAAACGGATCCACGTGGCCAGTGCACCGCGCTACAACACAGTAGTAGTGCACGCAAGAATGTAATCCCATGCAAACAATCTAAATTACACAATTAATTTATTATTGAATTGTATAATATTGCATGCAAATAAATAAGAGTTAAATTGGCGCCGATTTGTACCGTTAAACAGAGCTACGTACTCGCATGAGTCGCCTAATTTCCGCATTATTGATTACACAGTAACGGCTGTTGGTTGTTGCCCGTCGAGTTACATAAAGCATCAGCTGGTAAACCGTTGTTGACTCGTGGTGAAAAAGTTATAGTCTTGAATGTTTGTTATAAGTTTTGTGAGATATCCAGCACTTCCCGTGAAGGCCAGGCGTTATATAAACCGTGCCTGCCCACAAAGAAAACTTTTAAACGGAAAAGGTGGTTTACACCCGGATAAAAATCTGATGTGTTCCATTCACATTACTTTCTCTACATTTCTGCAACAAATTATTGTTAAAAAGTTTATCCTTCTATTTACTAATTAAGAAAATCTGATGTGTTACACTCACATGAATTTCTCTAGCCGTTCTACAAACTTCTTACATAAGATTATTCTTCTTTCTGCACCTTGTTAATCGAGGTATTGAGCGCAAGTTCCTTATAAGAAGGAAGAAAATAAGGGAATACACTAGGCTAAATCGATAGTCAAATGTTTTAAAAGCTGTCGTTATGCGACTTTCATTACAAATCGCTTCTTTTCTTGGCCAGGAGAAGAACAAAAGAAAAACGGACACTCCCGTCTGAGAAAAGTATAAGTACTTCACAACTGAAACTTCACTACCTCGAAAACGGTAAGCTCCACGAAAAATATATACATTTTATTTGTCAGGCAAATATCTTTAATATACGATATTTTAATCAAAATCGTTAGAGCCATTTTTAAGAAAATCAAAATTTTCGAAAAAAGTTCCATGTAAAGGGTAGTTTGGGGTGGGGATTTTTCTCAAAATCGTCGTGTCACATCCCTGGAAGATACTGAACTTAAATACCAAGTTTGGTATTTTAGCTACTTTTCGTTTTTGAGTTATCGTGTTCACAGACACACGGACACACACACACACTAACACACACACACACACACACACACACACAGGGAAATGCTTTTTTTGGATTCAGGGGGTCCTAAAACATGTATTTCCGGTGAAATCTCGACATCGAATTTTTGTGTGGAATGCAATACTTCTCTATCCCTATGTACATTGTACATACGGGGCAAGAGAAAGTAAAAAATTAGCAGATACAATCTTGTTACTTGCGAAATAAGGCAGTAGCATAGGTTAAAGTGATAGTCAAAAGCTGGTTGCTATGTGACTGTACTTCATTTGTTTGTATGGACACTAGTTGATAATTCCTGTATAAGAAAAGTACCAGTTTTTTTCAAAACTGAAACCAATAACCAGGAAAATCTAAAAAACGATCAACTCAACGAAAAAAAAATGTATATAATATAAATTGTGTGTTTTGTCGTGATTCACATTTTTTGTGTAGTAAGTTGTTGTCATCTCTTACGGTTTAACAGTTATGCAACATTTTATAATCACCCAGAACAAAGAAATCTTTAGAGGCTATTTCCAGAAAATTCAAGATATACATCTTATTTGGCATGTAAATATCTTAAATATACGATATTTTAATCAAAATCCTTGGAGCCATTTTTGAGAAAATCAAAAACTTCGAAATTTTTTCCGTGTAAAGGGTAGTTTGGGATGGGGGGGATTTTCTTGAAAATCTTCTTGTCGCATCCATGGAAGATACTAAACTTAAATACCAAGTTAAATACTATGTACA
Organism: Hymenopus coronatus; assembly: GCA_030762935.1. Lineage (NCBI taxonomy): Eukaryota > Metazoa > Arthropoda > Insecta > Mantodea > Hymenopodidae > Hymenopus > Hymenopus coronatus. The sequence continues at coordinate 167,528,270 of CM060881.1, read as the reverse complement.
TATTGTATAGAGAAGGTATTGTATTCCACCCAAAAATTCGATACCGAGATTTCACCGGAAATACATGTTTTGGGTACCCCTGAATCCAAAAAAAGCATTTTTGGAAAAATGTCTGTGTGTGTGTGTGTGTGTCTGTCGTACTTAATCATTATGTACAACATACAAATTATATATATATATATATATATATATATATATATATATATCAGGGTGAGTGATTTCTATATATATTTATATGCACATATATATAATGTACATTATGAAAACATCCAAGCATTTATAACACGCATTGAAATATTTACTGATCGAATGTTAAATCATATCCAAATAATAAAATGCATTTCTTAAATATCTTCAGATGCTAGGTAAAAACGAAAGTAGGAATTAAACTAAACCTGTACTCATCTGCAGCCGTATTACTGAAAACTATATGTACTTCTGAAGCCTTTCAAATGAAACCTCATTCTACGTTCCGACAAACAAAATATATAATGCGAAAAAGTTGATTCCACTTCACATGATGTGATCGGGGCATATTTGAAATATTTTATCAGTTCCGTTTCAGTATCACCAAGCAAATAGCATTTGTTGGGACCTAAAATGCAGCTTTATGCGATATATTACACTAAACCATGCATTCTTTTCAATTACACTTTTCATTTTCATCTTTATTTCAGGTAGAATGCTCGTGGATTAGTAGATCCGTCTTGACAGATTCAGTTCAGCTCCATACCTCTGGACTGTAACAGTGTGATATTTTGGGTAACTTTCTGAATACATTTACAATCAATAGTATGTTTCTGTGAAGCTGTTCTGTTATTAGACAGTTCATATACTAGTGCTGCCATCGGTTTCTCAGTAAGGACATGCATAAAAGTATGCTTGAAAACTTACTATGGCTGTAAAACAAACTAATTCTGCTCACATTGAGTAGATCAAAGATATTATTCGAACACCTTCCTACCGACGAGGTTCTGTGTTATGCAGTGATGCCTGTTTTGCAGTATTGGGTTGCACTCTACGTTGACGTTTGCTCGCACAAGTAGTGCCGCATGGTATTGCCAATCCTGGCAGCTCTTAGTCCCTATAAGGAAATTGGTATGAACTTCCTGGTTATGACCATCAATATTATCACTATTTTATCTAAGAGAATATTTTAGTCACCGTTTAAGTTGATGGAGTAAGAGCTCAGTTAAGTTACCTTAAAATATGCCGCGTGTACGCGCCACGTGGCCGTGAAAAGATGACAGCATCTCTGGTACGAATGGCGGAAGGCTACACTATAACGGTGGAGGTCGCCCGGGTTTTGTTTTAGCAAGGCTCAACTTAAGGGGAGTCGAAATGCCCTATCATGGCAATGTTAAAGTTTGACCTATTATTTCAGCAACTATTTAACATAATGAACTAAATTTTTCAAGGTATATTCAGCAATACCTATACTGTTGAGTGATGGAAAATAGAAATATCTATTGTTGGAATGAAAGATGATTATTTTTAAATTTAAAAAAAAAACAAACCTCATGACTTTCTCTACATCTCTGCAACAAATTACTCTTAAAAAAATTATGCTTCTATTTACTTCATGCTAATCGAGAAAAATTAGCAGAAATAGTCTTATTACTTACTTCCTTGTAAGTAGAACCGAAATAAGGGAGTACCATAGGTTAAAGTGATAGTCAAAAGCTGGTTGCTATGTGACTGAAGTTCCTTTGTTTGTATAGACAGCACTTACCAAATTCTTGTATGAGAAAAGTATGGGTTTTTTAAAGCTGAAACCAAAACCAAGGAATACCTGAAAACCGATCAACTCCATGAAAAAAAATGTATGACATAAATTGTGTGTTTTATCGTGATCTTCATTTTTGGTGTAGTAAGCTTTTGTCTATCTCTTACGGTTTACCAGTTAAGCAAAATTCAATAAAAATCATCTAGAATAAAGAGGTCCTTTGAGGCTATTCTCAGAAAATTCAAGATATACATTTTATTTGGCAAGTAAATATCTTAAATATAAGAGATCTTAATCAAAATCGTTAGAGCTATTTTTAAGCAAATCAAAATTTTCTAAATTTTTCCCATGTAAAAGGTAGTTTGGGGTAGGGGGATTTTCTTGAAAATCGTCGTGTCGTATCCTTGGAAGATGCCAACTTAAATACCAAGTTTGGTTTTTAACGGTCTTTTCTTTTTTGAGCTTTGCTGCACACACACACACACACACGGACATTTTTCTAAAAATGCTTTTTTTGGACTCAGTGGAAAGTACGTATAGAGAAAGTAAAAAAGTAATCCATATACATAAGAACTTTGTCGTTAAAATAAAGTCTATATAAGTGCAAATGTGTGGTAACACTTTAATCCTTTACTGCCAATTAGTTTCTGAGATAATGGGGCATTTGTATAGACAATGTTACTTCTTCAGAAATTACTTTCAAACATAACATTAAAACCAATATAACCTGTCATTCCAAACACAATTTCGCAGCACTTGAAACTCTCACATGAAGGAAATGTGATGCCAGTGCTGTGAAGTAAAACTTCGCGATCAAAATAAACAACAGATCTCTTCTCTAACTTAATATTTACAAAGTATTGATGTTTTACTAAGTGAGTATACAAAAATGCTCTAAAATCTACTACGCAGGATTATTTTCAACAATATTTTATATACTATTTACAGTTAGCGTTCCTCCATCAACAATATACCAAACTGAGCGGAAGATTTGAAATATTCATTGCAATTAAAGCATGAAAATGGAAAAAAGGTTATGAAAATTCCATTTCGACTCCCCCTAAGGCTTTAGATCAGGTTACGTCAATAGATTCTCCAAGCTTTGTGGTTATCTGAAGAGGATAAAGAAACAATAAATCTTGTCTCAAGGATAAGAAACGCACGATATTGCAACCTAAAGCTGCCAGTTCTTAACCTCAAATCGCTGCGGAAAACTGAAGCGGAAGTTTAAAATGGCTTCCTACAGTTGAGGATGCTTGTTACTAATATTCAATAAACTGCCCAGATATACAGCAACCGAATGCAATATGTGTTCATGTGGTGGGCATGCTAACCTATATTACTTAAATTGGCGAACTAGATTACAGGGCAGAGGTATATTTGTTTAATGAGAACTGTTTACTGTACCTATCAAATAAAAAAAAAAATGATGTGTTACACTCACATGACTTCTCTAGCTGCTCTACAAATCTCCTACAAAAGATTATACTTCTTTGTACACAATGCTAATCAAGATAAATGTTGGCAGAATGTTATTACTTAGTTTCTTATAAGTAGAAGGGAATAAGGGAATGCTCTATGCTAAAGTGATTGTCAAATGTTTTAAAAGCTATCGTTATGCGATTGTCATTGCAAATCACTTCTTTGCTTGGCCAGGAGTAGAACAAAAGAAAAACAGACACTTCCTGTGTGTGAAAAGTTTAAGTACTTCACAATTGAAACCAATAACAAGGAATATCTCGAAAACGGTTACCTCCACAACAGAAACGTAAAGGCCAAAAATTGTATGTTTTGTCACGAGGTACATTTTTTGTATAGTAAGTTTTCTTCTATCTCTTACGGTTTAGCAGTTAAGCAAAATTCACCAAACTTTGTAATTTAAGTTCGTCTTCCAAGTACGCTACAGAAAGATTTTCAAGAAAATCTCCCACCCCTAACTACCCTTTTACATGCAACTTTTTTAAAAAAATTTAATTTTTTGAAAAATGGCTGTAACGATTTTGATTAGATATTGTATATTAAAGATATTTACTTAAATAAAATGTATATATTGATTTTTCTGAGATTAACCTATGAAGACTATTCTGGATGAATGTTACGGAATTTTGCAGAAATGCCAAACCGTAAGAGATGGACAAAAACGTACCACACAAAAAATGTAGAGCATGTTAAAACACACAATTTTATTATACATTTCTTTTCTTAGAGTTGATCGTTTTTTAGATATTCCTTGTTATTGGTTTCAGCTTTAAAACATATACCTATACTTTTCTCATATAGGAATTTGTTAACTCCTGTCCATAGAAACAAAGGAACTTCAGACACATAGCAACCAGCTTTTGACTATCACTTTAACCTCCCCTATTTCGCTTCTACTTACAAGGAAGCAAGTAATAAAACTATTTCTGCTATTTTTTCTCGATTAGAATGAAACAAATAGAAGCATAACATTTTTAACAATAATTTGTTGCAGAGATGTAGAGAAAGTCATGGGAATAGAACACATCAGATTTTTTTGGGATACAGGGGAACCTAAAACACCTATTTCCGATGAAATCTCCGTATCGAATTTTTGGGTGCATTACAATACCTTATCTGTACACTATGTACATAGTACGTGTAGAGAAAGTAAAAAGTAATAAAAAAAAAACAAACATATTTAGGTGCCTCTGAGCGAAAATCATTAAAATAGACTTCACCGCTATTTAGGACACTTTAATCTTTCTGCAGCACAATTACTATACACTCAGGAATATAATATCCATACTCATATTGCTCGCCTGAATTTTCAATTGTAGGTAAAATCCTACAATTTTTGTGCCGTGTTTGCTGTTCTAAATGTCGTCGGCTTCGTTCGGTTTTAAAATGTAGAACACGTTAAAACACACAATTTGTTATAAATATTTTTTCTTGGTCCTTTTTGAGATATTTCTTGTTATTGGTTTCAGCTTTAAAATACTTATATTTTTCTCATACAGGAATTTGTCAACCCCTGCCCATACAAACAAAGGAACTTCAGTCACATCGCAACCAGCTTTTGACTTGTCACTTTAACCTATGGTATCTCTTATTTCGCTTCTACTTACAAGTAAGCAAGTAATAAGACTCTTTCTGCCAATGTTTTCTTGATTAGCATGAAGTAAATAGAAGCGTAAGCTGCAACGAAAACTGGTTGGTTCGTGTGTATTTAATTTTCTAATTTTTTCTACTTTCACCACGGAGACTCCTCGCTTCTCAGGTTTGTGGTATACGAGACGCATTCTGTATTCTGGTTGCAACTACCAAAAATAAATGTTCTTATTAATCTTTTGAATTTATTGTGAATCGATACAGATACATAAACACACACAGAATCAAGTTATAACACTTATTACTTTCTCCAGCCCCATACGTACAATATACATAGGTATAGAGAAGGTATTGCACTCCACCCAAAAACTCGATACCGAGATTTTACCGGAAATATATGTTTTAGGGTCCCCTGTATCCAAAAAAAGCATTTTCAGAAAAAGGTCCCTGTGTGTGTGTCCGTGTGTCTGTGAACACGATAACTCAGAAACGAAAAGTCGGTAAAATACCAAACTTGGTATTTAAGTTCAGTATCTTCCAGGGATGCGACACGAAGATTTTGAGAAAAATCCCCCCACCCCAAACTACCCTTTACATGGAAAAAATTTCGAAAATTTTAATTTTCTTAAAAATGGCTCTACGATTTTGATTAAAATATCGTATATTAAAGATATTTACCTGACAAATAAAATGTATATCTTGAATTTTCTGGGAATTGTGCATAACTGCATAACTGCTAAACCGTAAGAAATGGACAAAACTTACTACACGAAAAATGTAGAGCACGTTAAAACACAATTTATGTCAGACACTTTTTTTCGTGGTGTTGATCATTTTTAAGATACTCTTGGTTTTTCGTTTCTGCTTTGAAAAACACACTTTTCTCATACAGGAATTTGTTAACTCCTGCCCATACAAACAAAGGAACTTCAGTTACATAGCAACCAGCTTTTGGCTATCATTTTAGCTATGGTACTCTCTCATTTCGCCTCTACTTACAAGGAAGCATGTAATAAGACTATTTCTGCTAATATTTCTCGATTAGCATGAAGTAAATAGAAGCATAAGCTTTTTATCTATAACTTGTTGCAGAGATGTAGAGAAAGTCATGTGAATGGTACACATCAGATTTTTTTTCATCAGAATACATCTTTACTCCTTCTTGTTTCGTTGTTTAGCAAAAATGATCTTACTTTTTCTTTACAGCAATTATAAATAGAAATATTGGTGTTGCCGTGCGTTCATTCCAAGGCATGTAAGTTTTAGCAATTGACATACATAGAATTCTTTCCATCTCTTTCTAACATTGTTGCGATTGTTGGTCACGTCTCCAGCCAACATATTATAAACTCCTTTATTACTTTCTCCATACGCACTATGTACATAGTGTATAGAGAAAGTGTTGCACTCCACCAAAAAATTCGATACCGAGATTTCACCGGAAATATATGTTTTAGGGTCCCCAATGTGTGTGTGTGTGTGTGTGTGTGTGTGTGTGTGTGTGTGTCCGTGAACACGATAACTCAAAAACGAAAAGTAGGTAAAATACCAAACTTGGTATTTAAGTTTAGTATCTTCTAGGGATGCGACACGAAGATTTTGAAAAAAATCCCCCCACCCCCAACTACCCTTTACATGGAACTTTTTTCGAAAATTTTGATTTTCTCAAAAATACCTCTAACGATTGTGATTAAAATTTTGTATATTAAAGATATTTACCTGACAAATAAAATGTATATCTTGAATTTTCTGGGAATAGCCTCTGAAGAGTAGTTTATTCTGGATGAATTTTACTAAATTTTGAATGACTGCTAAACCGTAAGAGATGGACAAAAACTTACTACACAAAAAATGTAGAACACATTAAAGCACACAATTTATGTTATATACATTTTTTTCGTGGAGTTCGTCGTTTTTATGACATTCCTTATTTTTTGTTTCTGCTGTGAAAAACATATACCTTTCTCATATTTTAACTTGTCAACTCCTATCCATATAAACAAAGGAACTTCATTGACTTAGCAACCAGCTTTTGACTATCACTTTAACCTACTGTTTCCCTTATTTCGCTTCTACTTACAAGGAAGCGAGTAATTAGACTATTTCTACTATTTTTTTCTGATTAGCATAAAGTAAATAGAAGTATAAGCTTTTTAAGAATTATTTGTTGCAGGGATCATGTGAATGGTGCACATCAGATTTTTTAAACCTTTTTGCATTAGAATGAACACAACGTCTTCGAAGTATATTAATAACACAAGTAAAACAATTCAGCAATAACAATTCACACAAAGTATAACAGTTAAATGTATGCTTTAAGTTATTTAACCAACTAAATTTCAAGTTAATGATAAAATTACAAAATTAAAACTTTATATCTTGTGGCTTGTGGCCTTAATATTGTCACAAATCTTTTTAAAAATAATGTGTTGCAGAGATGTAGAGAAAGTGATGTGAGTGGAACACATGAGATTTTTAATTTTGGAACTGTCACTTATGAAAATTGCAGCGCCATTCTGGAAGGGAATGAGCCTGTCATGTTCTCGTTAATACACTGAGTGACGGTACATCAACAGACATGAAACAGACGCCCTCTCTACCTATAAATTTTCAACGGAAACAAACTCTGACAGTTACGAGAGGACTTCATATCTGTTAGTTTGGAGCGTAGAATATTTTTTCTGGGCTTTTGCAGGTCGTGTTTAATCCTTCCTCTCTCCTTGTCTTTGCCTAAAGCACTTAACAACAAACAGTTTAGAGTTATCCTTACTTTCGGTGTAACAAACTTATTACAAAATATTTTCTTCCTACACCATGCTAATCGAGATAAACATTAGCATAATGTTCTTATTACTTATTTCCATACAAGTGGAAGAGAACTAAGGAAAGCTCTATGCTAAAGTGATAGTCAAATGTTTTAAAAGCTGTCGTTAAGCGATTACCACTGCAAATCGCTTCTTTGCTTATCCAGGAGTAGAACAAAATAAAAAAGGATACTTCCCGTGTACTTCACAACCTAACATGTACAACTAATAACAAGGAATATCTCCAAAATGGTAAACTCCACGAAAAAAAATGTATATGAGATAAATTGTGTTTTAACTATTACTTCATTTTTTGTCTAGAAAGTTGTTTGTTTTTTCTTACTTTAACGTCCATTAACCTGGTTGGTCATATTGGACGATGAATGAAATTGATGCACAAATGATTTCGGGGTCCATGGAGCTTAAAGTTACTCGACATTCGTCTTCTCAGGATAAGGGAAATCCCCGAAAAAAAAAACCTTATCCGGGTAACTCACCCTAAGCTAGATTCGAACTCACGACCTTTTGAATGTCAGGCAGACATGCTACCAAGTAAGTTTTTGTTAATCTCTTACGGTTTACACAAAATTCAGCAAAATGCATCCAGAATAAAGATGTCTTTACAGGCTATTCCCAGAAAATCCAAGATATATATTTTATTTGTCATGTAATATCTTTAATATACGGTATTTTAATCAAAATCGTGTCATTTTTGAGAAAATCAAATTTTTCGATTTTTATTTTCCATTTAAAGGGTAGTTTGGTTGGGGGGATGTTTCTCAAAATCTTCGTGTCGCATCCCTCGAAGATAGTAAACTTAAATACAAAGTTTGGTACGAGTATTTTATCGACTTTTCGTTTTTGAGTTATCGTGTTCAAAGATCCACGCACACATATGGACCTTTTTCTAAAAATGTTTCTTTTTGATACAGGGGAGCCTAAAACGATGTTTCCGGCGAAATCTCGGTATCGAATTTTTGGGTACACTATGTACATAGTACGTGTAGAGAAAGTAAAAGGTATTCCAAAAATAAAAATGTGTTTTATCTTTGGATTGTGTGTTGTGTGTGTGTACAACTCAATTAGTGCTATCAATGTGGATTATTATAAACACTAGTATGCCTTTACATGCTGTATGTCACACCTGAACGCGTCTGGAATTGAATCCTCCGGGTGTTTCGGCAGCGACATGACTCGTTTGTCGGAGAAGTTGCCTAGCAGCAGGCTTTCGCAAGAATCTTCAACACATGTAGGCATGTTTCTTACCAAACATATCAAAAGTTCGTGAAAGTTGTGCTAGCGTAAGCCAATATGAATTTGTCAACACTGTGTTTCGTTCCCTTCTGCATGCATGTGGTTATTACACTGCAAGCTATTAAAAGATGTAACTATCACTTTAGCCTAGTTTGTTCTTTATCCACATTCTACTTATAAGGGAGCATGTAATAAGGCTGTTTCTGGTAATGTATATCTCGATTAGCATGAAGTAGATAGAACAATAAAGTTTTTACAGAGCTGTAGAGAAAGGCGTAAATGGAACACATCAGATTTGTACTTTCTCTACACGTACTATGTACGTACTGTATAGAGAAGGTATTGAATTGTATCCAAAAATTCCATACCGAGATTTCACCGGAAATATATGTTTTGCGTCCCCCTGAATAAAAAAAAGCATTTTTAGAAAAACGTCCGTATGTGACTTTGGACAGCATAGCTCATAAGCGGAAAGTCCGTTAAATGCCAAACTTGGTATTTAAGTTCAGTATCTACCAAGGATGCGCCAAGAAAATTTTCAAGAAAATCTCCCACCCCCAACTACACTTTACATACAAAAATTTTTGAAAATTTTGATTTTCTCAAAAATGGCTCTAAAGATTTTGATTAAAATATCGTATATTAAAGATATTTACCCGAAAAATTAAATATATATAGCTTGAATTTTTTGGGAACAGCCTCTAAAGACCACTTTATTCTGATTGGTATTTATTGAATTTTGCATCACCGGTAAACCGTAAGAGATAAACAAAAGTTTACTACACAAACAATGTAGATCACGATAAAACACACAATTTATGTCGTTAAAACTTTTCTCGTGTAGTTGATCGTTTTTGAGATAATCTTATACAGGAATTTTTCAACTCTTGTCCATACAAACAAAGGAACTTCAGTCACATAGCAACCAGCTTTAACTTATGCTACTCCATTTTTTTATTGTAATTTATTTATTTTAGGTCGCTTTAACTCCTAGGTCATATCGCGACCATACAATAGTTATAACAATTGAATTCATTATATTACAATGGAATTATTCACACATTAAACACAGGTCTGTGAGTTAAGATTACATTAGAAAAGCAAGTTATTACAATAAATTATTTACACATTAAACACAGGTCTGGGAATTAAAATTACATTAGAATAGCAAGTTTTACATACATTTAAATAAAATATTTTGAAAAGGTACATTGCTGTTAAAAGTCAGTTTTACAAAGATTTAAAATACTGTGAATTGTACATTAGAGTTTGAAGTCCTGTTTTATGTTCCTAAGAAAGAGTAGAACTTGCTTGAATTTTTTTGGAATATTCAGTGTTGTGGCTATATCTTCTGTGATGCTGTAGAGCTGTCGTTCTGTAGTGTATCTTCTGCATTCTGTGAAAATGTGTTTAATGGTGAGTTGTGTGTTGCAGGTGGGTTGTCTTTGGTGAAGATGTATGAATGGGTTAGTTTAGTATGTCGTATTCGTAGTCTTGTGATAGTCACTTGTTCTTTCCTCTTCAGTGAACGTATGGGGCAAGGATTTGTGACGTCATCTTTCCTTACCACACGTAACTTTATTGGTGGATTTTGACTACATGTCTGGTTCCATTTTGCTCTAAGTTGCCTGCTAAAGTGTTTTATGATGTCACATAAGGTACTGAATGTCTCGTAACTTCTGCTAGTCGAGTTGCTTCTTTGGCTGCTTTGTCTGCTGCTTCATTACCTTTGATGCCACAATGAGACGGAATCCATGTAAAAATGATGACCTTTTTGTCTGAGAGAGCGTGATGGTGAAGAGTTTGAATGTCCTGGAGTAGTTCAAGATCAGTCGATCGGTTTCTAAGACTTTGGAGGGTGCTTAGTGAATCGGTCAATACAAGAAAGTCACTGTGGCTGGATTGGTTAATGTATATTAAAGCTTGCTTAAGTGCATAAAGCTCGCAGGAAAATATGGAACATGAATCAGGAAGCTTTAATTTAATTGTGTTATCTGGAGTTATCACTGTTCACCCACTCCCATCTTCTGTTTTGGATCCATCGGTGTATATGTATTTACGGTTAGAATGAATATTTTGTATTTCTTGGAAAACTAATCTGTATACAGATGTATCTGTTTGAGATTTCTGATAGTTTGTAACATCCAAGTTAAGTTGGGGAAGAGATATTCTCCATGGAGGTAATTCTTGAAATGTCCGTGGCATTGTGGGAGGGATTTTTAGACTAAGTTCTTCTATGTATGTTCGTATTTTAAGGTGGAATGGTAATGACTGCCTTGGCTTTGCTGTGAGTTCTCCTTTGTGTTTGTCTGTGAATACGTATCGATGGATTTCTGAGTTAGGTCTTGCTGAAATCTTGATTGCATATTTCAAGCACAGTTGCATTCTGCGGAAGTCCAGTGGCGTTTCATTGGTTTCTATCAATAGGCTGGTTACAGGACTGGTTCTAAATGCTCCTAAGCATATCCTAAGAGCATTTGCTTGGATCGTATTTAATGTTTTTAGAACTGTTGGTTTAGCTGAGTGATATATCTGGGCGCCGTAGTCCAATTTTGTTCTAATAAGAGCTTTATAGGTTCTTAAGAGAAGTAGATGTCAGCACCCCAGTTTCTATGTGCCAGAACTTTTAAAACATTTAGTCTTCTTATACATTCATTTTTTAATTCGGCTTTGTGATACTTCCAGCTTAATGTTGAGTCAAATGTTAATCCCAATATTTTGACAGTTTTGCCAACGTTAATTGTCTTACTTTCGATGGTCATAGTGGGGTTTGCGAGATTATAAGCTCTGGAGAAGCATATGCATTTTGACTTACTGTGAGATAGACTAAGACCAGCGTGAGCTGCCCAGGTGGAGAGTTTTCCTAGCGTCTCTTGAAGAAGTGTTGATGTAGTAAGGGGGTTTTTCCCTTTGCAAAAGATTGTCAAGTCATCTGCAAATAGTAGACCCTTGACAGGTGGAGGAATGTTGTTAACAATGCTGTTGACTGCTATAAGAAACAATGTAACACTAATTACAGAACCTTGTGGTACACCTCTTTCTGTAGGTAGTTCTTTGGACATCACTCCTTTATATCGTACCCTTATTTTTCGTTCTCCGAGAAAATTGTAAATAAAGTAGTACATGTTTCCTCTAATACCGATGCGTTCTAACTCTTTAACTATGAAGTTTCGAGATACTGTATCGTACGCTTTTTCTATGACCAAGCTTATTGCAATTAACTGCTGGTTCTCAATAAATGCAGATCTTATTTCAGATTCGATTATTAGAAGATGATCAGTGGTGGATCGAAAGTGGCGAAAACCATTTTGATGTTCCGAAAAATACTCAATTTTCTCTAATTCCCAGCGACGTCGGCTATTAACTATTTTTTCAAAGACTTTGCACATAGTGCAAGGGCTATTGGTCTGAAGTTTCCGGGCGAAGAGAGATCCTTTCCTGGTTTCGGAATGGGCACTACAATTGCAGTACGCCACTGATCCGGAAATCTTCTGGAGTTCCATAGGTAGTTAAGAATTTTTTGCAGGCAGATAAGTCCATCTTGAGGTAAGCATTTAAGTAGAGCATAGGAAATATTATCAGGCCCTGCACTGTTACATTTACACTGTTCAAGAGTTTGTAAAACCTCTGTGAAAGTAATATTATCATTGTATGCTTCACTTGTTTCTTTGTTAGGTTCTTTGGAACAAATCAACTGCGTATGATTTTCGGGTAATTTACTTTTATCGCTTCCTTTTTCGGAAGTGGCTGTGAAAGTCTGAGCTAACATATTCGTAATGGTTTGCGGGTGTGTAAGTGTTTTATTTTCCATAGGATCGTATAAAGATATATTTTGTACTGTTCCATATGAGCCTCTTATTTTACGACTTTTTTGCCATATTACGTTTGAAGGTGTTTGATTATTTAACGAGGAAACGAACGCCAGCCAAGAGTCTTTTTTGCTTGTTTTAACCACTTGGCGTGCCTTAGCTCTTGCTTTTTGGAATTCAATTTTGTGTTCTGGTGTGGGTCACCGTTTGAATATATAGTAGGCCTTGTTCTTCGCGGCTATTGCTAATTTACATTGTTGATTCCACCAGCTTACAGTTTTCTTGTCAGTAAAGTATTTCTTCGGGATGCTGATATCGGCGGATTGTAGGATCAAGTCTGTAAACGACTTCACTATTCCATTAGGATTGGATTGACAGAATTTGTTTATTGGTATAAGATAAGGTAAGTTTTCAGATATGTGTGACTTAAACTTTTGCCAATTTGCATTTTTTAGATCCCGCTGCGATTGGAATTTCCGAGATGGAGGTATGACATTTACATCAGTTAACAAAATGGGAAAATGATCACTGCCGTACATTTCTTTAGAGGCCGTCCATTCAAATCTATCTTGAGTATCAGGGGTAATTAACGTTAAGTCGACTTGCCTGTTAACTAATTGATTGATTGCTCATGATTTGTTTAGATGGCGGTTTTCTTATCTTGATTCGTGTAGGCCAGTAACTTTTTTTCAAGTTTGTTACTTCTAACTTTTATAGCTCGGTGTTTATAGTGTGGGTAAAGCTTTCGCAAAGTGCCCACTAGAGACTCGAGATCTGTGGTGTAGTCTTCAACAATGGGAATTACATCTTTTACACCAATTATATTTTCCATTAAGCTTTGGAGCTGATTAAAGCTTAATGAGTAGGCGTGAGATTCTGATTCGATTATATCTCGAATCGGTTGGAGCATCTCTGCAGTTGACTGTACAACTTCACATTTTTAAACTTTTTTTGCCGAATCAGTTATTTCTTCTTCGGACGTAGTCACGTGACACTTTTTCCCGGGGTCAGTATCCGTGTCGGTTGTGCTATTTGACATTGGCCGTTTAGGCCTTTGCGCCTCTTGTTCCATAGGGATGGGGTTTTGAGGTTTCTTGGATTCACCCTGGGGTGGCAGTGCATTTTCGAGAAGAGGGGATGGAGCTGGATGTCTCTGGAACTTTTTCTTTAGGACCAGGGTATTTCTATTGGCGTTGGGTAGTTCCGGAAATTTCTCGGGGGTCATTTCTTGTGTACCCTCAGAATCGCGACAGTGTTTGGCAAGGTGCCCTTTCTGCTTACAAATAAAACAGGTTGTTGTATCAGCTGATATATAAATCCAATAAGCAGTTCCTTCGTATTGGATTTTGATGTTGGGTGGCAACTTTTCAACATCAGTGGGTGGAATGTAAAACTGGCGTCTGAAGCTAAGTATGTGGGAAAATCCCGGGTCAGAAATTCCAGCCCTTATGTAGGTTATGTTAGACATGAGTTTGATTCCATAAGCCACTAAATGAGCTCCTATGACTGAGTTTGGTATTATAGGGCAGACATTACTGAGTACTATTCTTTTGTTCGGTGTTATTAGAGGGCGAAGTTGGAGAGAAACGTTGTTGATACTTATATTAGGATGATTGGATACAAGAGCTTCTGCTACTTTGGAAGATGTTAAGTAGATACATATTCTGAAGTCGGAGATTCTTGAGATAAACCTAATATTGCTTGGTTCTGTAAGTTTACTTACTGCGAGAATGTAGTCTCGGATGGTAAGTCCGTCATGGGAGTCGATAATGATGGCTTCTTCTTTCTTGGGTGTTGACTGTGCGACTGATGCATAGCTGTTGTTTCTTGTGGTGTTCATGTTCTGTGAGGTAGTATTAACGTTCTTCGAAGGTAAACTGCTGTACTCAGCAGTTTCCATGAATTCTAATTGTTGTTATGCAAGTTCGATAGTATGGCCGCTTTTAGGTTAACTTTTGCAGCCTAGATATATAAGATTCCTTATGGAATCTCTTAATTATACTCGTGTTACAATAAGTAGACGAGTAGATAATTACACGAGACACTTCTCACCTGTATTTCTTAAAGTATAAAACTTCAGAGAGTTTAATATAACTTTAAATAAATAGGAGCGATGAGAAGTAAAACAAAATGGTTTAACGTCATGGCCTCCTCTATGGTACTCCATTATTTCGCTTCTACTTACAAGGAAGCAAGTAATAAGATCTCGATTAGCATGAAGTAGATAGAATAACCTTTTTAACAATAATTTGTTACAGAGAAGTTGAGAAAGGCATTTGAATGGAACACATCAGATTTTTAACAACTCCATCGAACACAATAAGGATGATAGAACAATAACTGCTGACTATCGATGGATGAATGATTTAAACGAAATTAAATGTTTAGTTCTCAGATACATGGAAAGCTTGTTTTAGGTGTATGGGATGCGGCAGTGCAGGAATGTCTAGCAGACAATTCACAAGTGGTATTGTGCAACACTTCAAGAAGGAAGTGCAGCTAAAAACAGCTCTTTTATAGCTCTCGCGTCATAAGAGACGAGCATTAAACGCTTCAGATAGTAATAAAATATTTCGCCTGCGTCAGGAATATGATTGCCTGCCACCTGCTGGATGTTCCAGCAAAAGAAAATTAATAGTTCTGTAGTGTTTTTAAGCATTAGGCCCTGGTGTTTACATGTGATAGAGCAAGTATTACCAATAATTCGAGATCCAGACTTCACGAAAACGCGTTTTGACGTCCCCTAGAGTGTAACAAAAGCAAAAACTAAGTTAACTGCATTTCATATTTAATTCTGGCAACGCTTTTTAGAGATATTGAGTTGTTCCAACCTGAGTAGCTTCTCACAACTGTTTTAATGTTTCGTATTACTTTCTCTACACGTACTATGTACATAGTGTATAGAGAAGGTATTGTGATGCACCCAAAATTAGATACCGAGATTTTACCGGAAATATATATTTTAGGACCCCTGAATTCAAAAAATCTGATGTGTTCCAATCACATGACTTTCTCTACAACTCTGCAACAAATTATTATTAAAGAGCTTATGCTTCTATTTACTAATCGAGAAAAAATTAGCAGAAACAGTCTTATTACTTGCTTCCTTATAAGTAGAGGCGAAATAAGGGAATTCCATAGGTTAAAGTGGTAGTCAAAAGCTGGCTGATATGTGACTGAAGTTCCTTTGTTTGTATGGACAGCAGTTGACAAATTCCTGTACGAGAAAAGTATAAGTTTTTAAAGCTGAAACCAATAACAACCAAAATCGACCAAGTCCACGAAAAAAATGTATATAACATAAATTATGAGTTTTCTCGTGATCTACATTTTTTGTGTAGTAGGTTGTTGTCTATCTCCTACGGTTTACCAATTATACAAATTTCAATAAAGATCATCCAGAATAAAGAGATCTTTAGAGGCTATTCTCAGAAAATTCAAGATATACGTTTTATTTGGCAAGCAAATATCTTAAATATAAGGGATTTTAATCTAAATCTTTAGAGCCATTTTTAAGACAACGTTTTCGAAATTTTTTCCATGTAAGTGGTAGTTTGGGGTGGGGAAATTTTCTTGAAAATCTTCGTATCGCATTCTTGGAAGATACCAAACTTAAATACCAATTTTGGTTTTTAACGGTCATTTCGTTTTTGAGCTATGCTGCCCCAAGGCACACACACACACACACACACACACACAAATTTTTCTAAAAATGCTTCTTTTTTTTTTATTCGGGTCTCAAAACATATATTTCCGGTGAAATCTCGATTTCGACTTTTTGGGTGCATTACAATACCTTCTCTATACAAATGGGTATAGTAATTATAGAGAAAGTAAAAAAAAAAAAAACATTTTTAGAAAAAATGTCCGTGTTTGGGTGTGTGGGGCAGGTAGCATAGCTCAAAAAGGTAAACACCGTTAAATACCAAACTTGGTATTTAGATTCAGTATCTTCCAAGGATGCGATACGAAGATTTTCAAAAAAAATCCCCCACCCCCAACTACTCTTTACATAGGCAAATTTTTGAAAGTTTTGGTTTTCTCAAAAATGTCTTAACGATTTTGATTAAAATATTGTACATGATAGCCTCTGAAGACATGTTTATTCTGAATCAATTTTACGGAAATTTTCATAACTGACAAACCGTAAGCAATAGACAAAAATGTATTACACAATAAATGTAGATCATGATAAAACACGCTTTTTGTCATATTCATTTTTTTTTTTTTTTTGCCGAGGAAGAAAATGGGGGTTTTTTATGAACGCTCTTTAACTGCTGTGGTTCTCAGCGTCTATACTTGGCGTGAAAGTCCGCTTAATTTTGCTCAGAGGCCTCTCTATCAGGCTTGAGGTTCATTTACGTGCGGTAAATCTACGACACGGACCAACGCCTTTACTTCCCTTCCGAAGGAAGCCTTGCTAAGGATTTTGACACCCGAAAAAAATCCATCGTCCTCCGCCGGGTTTGAACCCGCCACCTTGGGTGTATGAAGTTAGCATGGTGACCATTACACCACGGAGGGTGACTTTTTTTTCGAGGAGGTGACCGTTTTTTTTAGATATTCCTTGTTATTGATTTCGACTTTAAAATACTTATACTTTTGTCATACAGGAATTTTTAAAACACAAATTGTAACTTGAGCTTGTATCAGATAGTAAATGTATGAAATAGACGAAGAGAAAAGGCACGCAAAGTTGCCAAGTTTGCGAGGGCGGAAGTTGCCAACAGTGCAAAGGTATATTAAAAAAAAATCTTGCCAAATGCATCTTATTAAATAATCTAGTGTAATGTTTTTATTTAAATGTAATAGAAATGAAATGTGTAAATTAAAATGTATATAATGAGCAGAGCTAGGAAGTTCGTACCGATTTTCTTTTGCAGGATATGAACGGCCAGGCTTGGCAATCCCATTGCGGGAGCAAAGGTCGACGTAGAGTGCAACCCATTACTGCAAAACAGCTATCAGTGTATGACACAGAACCACGACGGTAGGAATGAAGGCGTTCGAATGGCATCTTTGTTCTGCCCAAATGTGAGCACGTACTTATTCAGAATGGCAGTTCTTGCAAATAAACTGTCAAAGGTCTAGTGAAAGAAAAGCTTCACAGAAATACATTATTGATTGCAAATTTGTACAGAAATGTACCCACAACTATCATATTATTACAGTCCAGAGGTATTGAGCTGAACTGAATCTGTACGGAATGTCAAGACGGATCTACTAATCCACGAGCATCCTACTTGAAATAAATATGAAAAAGAAACGTGTAGATGAAAAGAATGCAGGGTTCAGTGTGATGTGTCGCATACAAGCTGCACTTTTAGATCCCAACAAATGCTATTTGCTTGGTGATACTGATATACCATGCGAAGGGGAACGAACTTTTTCGCTCTACAAATCTTGTTTGTCGGAACGTAGAGTGAGGTTTGAAGGGCTTCAGAAATACATACTTATAGTTTTCAGTAATACGGCTACAGATGAGTAAAGATTTAGTTTAATTCCTGTTTTCGTTTTTACCTGGTAAGAGTCTGAACATATTAAGAAATTATTTATTTGCATATTATTTTACATTCTATCAGTAAATATTTAAATTCGTGTCACCATTGCTTGGTTGTTTTCATAATGTACATATGTCAAGAAGGAAATCAATCAGAATCAGCCGTATACATGTAACAATTTGTATGTTGTACATAATGATCTGCTTTTACGAATGGCTCATAAGTCATTTATGTTCTCTGGAAACAGTACTGTTTACTTGACAACAGGTTTCTTTACCTCTCCTTGTTTTGCTGCGGCGAGATGGTCGGTCGCAACCTGTATGCTGAACGGCGAACGGTACGAACTTCCTAGCTCTAGTGATGAGCGAACATCATGAGCATCAAGGGACATGTACAAGAAATAGAGACTTTTATCTCTAGCATCACCTTCGTCGAGTGAGGACGCTATCAAAGTGATGTTATATAACGAGTCTGTACAGCAAATAAATATAATTTGTGTTAAAAAGTAATCAGCTTCCTTGAATAAATGCTTCGAGCTATTGATGCTCAAATACGTGTTCTTATTTAAAATATAAGTTGATAATCTCCAACTCCATGACTAATGCTCTGAGCTAGAAGCAGAAAGCAGAGATTATCGCTCGACTACTGAGTCTACCCCGAGGTAAATCTTTACTTTTTCTACACGTATTGTGTACCTAGTGTATAGAGAAGGTATTGTAATGCATCCAAAAATTCCATACAGAGATTTCACCGGAAATACATGTTTTGGGTCCCCCTGAGACCAAAAAAAGCATTTTGGGAAAAAGGTCCGTGTGTGTATGTGTGTATATGTGTATGGACAGCGTAGCTCAAAAACGAAAAGTCCGTTAAATACCAAACTTGGTATTTAAGTTGAGTATCTTCCAAGGATGCGACACGAAGATTTTCAAGAAGCACGCCTGCGGAATGAATACTAGTGGTGGTATATATAGTGATAACTCAGTTTCAAGAAGATTTTGAAGCAACGTTCATAGTTTAAATAACCAGTTTTTATTGGTGCATACATTAGTGTTTACGTTTTAACTGCACTGCTGTATTATAATACTTAACTTCAGTTTTAAGTGCGAGTGCTACGAGAGAAATCTTGGGCGTGGACACTGAAGATGCTAACATAGATTTCATCAGGGCTAGTAATAATAAGATTCCATTATCATTGATTCGTCTAAGGAAATGACTTCGCTTCATATGGATACTGTAAACACACCATTTGATTCTAATTTCACAGTTATGAAAATAGATTTGCAAATGTTAATGGTAAAAGTAAACAAATAAAAGCAAGAAAAGAAACAAGTGAGCAACTAATTAAGAAATCCAAACATTTGAAGTTATCGCTAAACAAAACAAATGAAGACATAACCACACTTCCTTCCACAAGCCAGTTGGCATCAATGCAAAGTAAACAAAAGCCTGCTAACTGAGTTATTAAAGCTATTCCTACAAAAAACAGATTTCAAATATTAGCAACAGAAGATGTCGAGGTCGAACCAGAAGACTCCTCTGTAAAACCTGTACTTAAAATACCACTCATATGCTTACCAACATAGAGAATTATCAGTTATTCATACAAACTATAAAGAGCAAAACAAAGTTCTACTACCTGATGATTTTAGGGAACTGACTGCATATTTTGACTCTATTCATCAGCAGTATTATACTTATAAAAATCCAGGTGACAAGAAATGTCCAGTAATTATCCGGAATCTTCCATGCTCAATCAGTAATGAAGAAGCAATGCAGGAACTGCAAGAATTGCATTTTCCTGTTCAAAACGTAACAAGCCTTTTAGGAAGGAACAAAATTCCAATTCCCTTATGCGCAGTAGACCTGGAATACAATGAGCAAGGTAAATCAATTCTGAATCTAAACCGTTTACTCTATTGTGTGGTCAAAGTAGAACCACGCAGGCAAAACAAGAACATACTTCAATGCACACGTTGCCAAAATTTTGGACATACAATAAATGATTGCCAATTTCAACCACGTTGTGTGCGATGCACGGGAACACATCATTATTCTAAGTGCCCAAACCCAAAAATCACGCCACCAAAGTGCGTTAATTGCCATGAGGAACATTCAGCAAACTATAGAGGTTGTCGAAATTATTTACAGATGAAGGATCGATTATCTGCGTGCCGCAATAATGAGGCTCATCAACAAAGGGAAACTACTCCAACACCATCTCAATTAGCAGATCAGAAATCAAGCCGAACAGCATACAAATACTGCTCCCAAGAAACCCTTGACTTCTCAAGCATATGCAAATGCAGTAAGAAACACCCAAACTCACAAACCACAACAATCGACAACAACAGATGACTCAAACTCATTTTCTTCTTTACTCACCACTCTGTTAACTAATGCTATTCCTTACATTCTTTCCTTTGTAACACAGCACTTCAACAATTCATAATCTATTGTCTATCTTCTATAACTTCTCAAAAAGGCAACCCTTAAACATTTATCAGTTCATCAGTTAAACAATAGTTAAAATGGAATGCAAATGGTCTTCCCTCTAAACGAGCATCATTTATTTCCTTTTTAACAATTCACAATGTTGATATAGCTTGTGTTATTGAAACTCATTTTCTACCAAACGAAATTTTTAAAATACCAGGATATAAAATCACAGGAACGATAGAATTGCCTCAACTGCCTCCGGAGGAGTAGCTATACTAATAAAACTAATACTAGTCACAATGCAGTACTAATACCAACTTGAAAGGAACTAGAAACTGTTGGCGTTCAAGTATTTTGTGTTACACTGCGCCTATAAACCGCCGTCTTATCTGCCCAATATAACCTACTTTTCCATACTGTTTCCAGCGACTGCTTCAACTTTGCTTCTAGGTGATTTAAACTGCAAACATGTTTCTTGGGGTTGCAGAACCACAAACCCAAATGGTCGTCGTCTCTACGAGTGCATCAGCAATTCTAATCTACATATTTTAGCTCTCGATGAACCAACCTTCTACTCATATAATGCAAATATTCCTCCAGATATGCTTGATATTGGAACTCATAAAAATATCCAACTACCTACTTACATCACAAGTTTAACAGCACTTGATTCCGATCACTGCCCAGTTCTAGTTACCTTTCATTTAAGAACCAACATTTCAGTGCACACGCCAAGACTTATTAACGGTTTTGTGTAATAGAATAAATTTCAAGCAGCACTAGATTTGAAACTTCAATCTGCATTTCATCCTGAAACAGTCAACGATATTGATAGTGCTGTTAAGGCATTTACTGAAAAAATCTGCCTGTCTGTAAATGAATCAACGATAACTTTTAACAGACGAAAACCAAATTTCTACTTGCCAACTCATTTTCTGCAATTAAATCAAAAAAAGCATCATATCCGTCAAAGATGGCAAAAAGAACGGCAATCTTGGCAGAAAAGGAGACTGAATAATTTAATACGTATGGTTAAACATGAGCTAGATCAATTTCATCTTCAAACATGCTAAAATTACTTATCATCTCTCTCCAACTGCGATAATACTCTATGGCAAGCGACCAAACGAATACTTCGAGAACCAAATCTAATTCCTTCATTACGTGAAAATAACCATATTGTAATTGACACACAATCAAAATACAACCTGCTAGCTTCGTTTTGTGAAAATATGTTTAAGCCAAATAACAGTGACAATGAACAGTCTACCAAGGAGATTACAGATGAACTTCAACAGCATATAAATAAGCCAAAGGTAAAATAAGAACTATAGCTTTCCTGGCGACGTGTTAATTCAAAATCTTCTCGGGCTTCTAGCCAGGTAATAACTTGGCTTGACACCAACGTTTCGAAGAAGTGCATCTTCCTCGTCTTCAGGGTGAACTGATGGTTTGAGCTTGCGGAGACTGGTATTTATAAGAGCTGGGATGAAGCTAACATCTGATTGGTTCGCGAGATATTATGGCCTGGTATTTAAGATGACTGAGACATGGGCACGGACTTCGTAGAAAACTATTTATAGCAGTTATTCGGCTAATGTTTTGTGTTTGAGCACGCACCTGCTAGAAAATAAGTCTTGGAAGACTGCAGGTACAGGATTAGGTGTTAAGGCTCTTTATCATCGGTGTCCATGCTGAACTTAATTGTAGGCCAGAAGTACCTGACAGAATTATCCCTGCCTCTACAAAAGAATTGAAGCGCTTTATACATCAACTTCCACTCAAAAAGTCACCTGGACATGACTTAATACCAAATATAGTATTAAAAAAGCTAACTAATAAAGCATTAGCATATCTAGTTACCATTTACAACGCATCATTGAGACTTGGTTATTTTCCACAAACATGGAAACTTGCAGAGATCATCGTTTTTCGCAAACCTAATAAACCGAAGTATCAACCATCTAGCTACCGACCAATTAGTCTGCTACCAACTCTGTCTAAACTGTTTAAAAAAAAAACTATTCAAAACATCTGTCAACATTTTTAACCTCTAATCACACAGTTCCAGTTTTTCAGTTTGGTTTTCAACCTAAACAGTCCACTACACATCAGTTATTAAGGGTCACAAATGCTATTGCAACGGAATTTGAAAAGAAACAGTTTACTGCTGCAATACGTTGCTCAAGCCTTCGATAGAGTGTGGCACGAAGGTCTACTAGAAAAATTATATAGAGTAGGAATACTAGATTATCTTATACAGATAATAAGGAGCTTTTTAACAGGACGGCAATTCCTAGTCCACATAAATGCCTTCAAAACAAGTATTCGAGCAATCGCGCAGGAGTACCACAAGGATCAGTTCTCGCACCGCTACGGTTTAATATATTTACTCACGATATACCTGATTTAGAACCAACTTCCATCGCATGTACGCAGAACAACACGAAGATTTTGAGAAAAATCCCCCCACCCCCAACTACCCTTTACATGGAACTTTTTTCGAAAATTTTGATTTTCTCAAAAATGGCTCTATCGATTTTGATTAAAATTTCGGATATTAAATATATTTACCTGACAAATGAAATGTATATCTTGAATTTTCTGGGAATAGCCTCTGAAGAGTAGTTTATTCTGGATGCATTTTACTAAATTTTGAATAACTGCTAAACCGTAAGAGATGGCCAAAAACTTAACAAAAAATGTAGAGCACATTAAAACACACAATTTATGTTATATACATTTTTTTCGTGGAGTTCGTCGTTTTTGTGACCTTCTTTATTTTTGGTTTCTGCTATGAAAAACGTATACTTTTCACATACTGGAACTTGTCAACTCCTATCCATATAAACAAAGGAACTTCAGTGACATAGCAACCAGCTTTTGACTATCACTTTAACCTACGGTTGTCCGTTATTTCGCTTCTATTTACAAGGATGCGAGTAATAAGACTATTTCTGCTATTTTTTTCTGATTAGCCTAAAGTAAATAGAAGTATAAGCCTTTTAAGAATTATTTGTTGCAGGGATATGGAGAAAGTCATGTGAATGGTACACATAAGATTTTTTGTAATTTATTATTGTTATTACTTTTACTTTCATTCAATTATTGTGACATTTATTTGTAAAGTTATATTATCATTTCTGTACTAATGACTATTTTTGATTATGTTAGAGGATTCAGTACGGTCAACCTCAAATTTTAATGTATTTAATATTTTTGTATCTATGGCCTGTATAGCATGTATGCTGATCTGCCAAAAATAAACTAAAAAAAAATTTTTCAAGAAAATCGCCCCACCCCAAACTACCCTTTACATGAAACTTTTTTCGAAAATTTTGAATTTCTCAAAATATTACTATAAATATTTTGATTAAAATATCGTGTATAAAAGATATTTACTTGATAAATTAAATGAATATATTACTTTCTCTAACCCCATATATACAATGTACATAGGGATAGAGAAGGTATTGTAATGCACCCAAAATTCGATACCGAGATTTCACCGGAAATACATGTTTTGGGTCCCCCTGAATCCAAAAAAAGCATTTTTGGAAAAAGGTCTGTGAGCGTGTGTGTGTGTGTCTGTGGACAGCATAGCTCAAAAACGAAAAGACCGTTAAATACCAAACTTGGTATTTAAGTTTGGTATCTTCCAAGGATGCGACACGAATATTTTCAAGAAAATCTCCCCACTCCTAACTACCCTTTACATGGAACATTTTTCGAAAATTTTGATTCTCTCAGAAATGGCTCTAACGATTTTTATTAAAATATCGTATATTAAAGATATTTACCTGACAAATAATATGTATATCTTGGATTTTCTGGGAATAGCCTCTGAAGACTACTTTATTCTGGAGGAATTTTGCATAACTGCTAAACCGTAAGAAATGGACAAAAACTTAACACACAAAAAATGTAGAGCACATTAAAGCAAACAATTTATGTTATATACATTTTTTCGAGGAGTTGGTCGTTTTTGAGATATTCCTTGTTTTTGGTGTCAGCTTTGAAAAACTTATACTTTTTCATACAGGAATTGGTCAATTCATGTCCATACAAACAAAGGAACTTCAGTCACCTAGTAACCAGCTTTTGACTTCACTTTAACCTATGATGCTCCTATATTTCGCTTCTTCTTACAAGGAAGCAAGTAATAAGACTATTTCTGCTATTTTTTTTTTTTTTTTCATTAGCCTGAAGTAAATAGAAGAATAAGCTTATTAACAATAATTTGTTACACAGAAGTAGAGAAAGGCATGTGAATGGGACACATCAGATTTGTTTTTTCTGGGAATAGCCTCATAGGCAATATTTTGAACTGAAGTATTTTTCGACAGCATGTACGGTCAGCCGACCCATGCGACGCAAATATTGTATTATTGTAAACTTAATAAAATACCACCAACAACACCACCACCACCACCACCACCACCTACTACTACTATAATTTCTGGATAATTTTGTTATGGAATTTTACATAACTGTTAAACCGTAAGAGATAGACAAAAGTTAACTTAACAGAAAATGTAGGGCTCATTAAAATATCCAATTTGTTATATATCTACATTTTTGTGTGGAATTGACCGTTTTTGAGATATTGCTTGTTATTTGTCTCAGCTTTGAAAACTTATACTTTCTCATTCAGGAATTTGTCAACTTCTGTCCATACAAACAAAGGATCTTCAGTCACATAGCAACCATCTTTTGACTATCTTGGTACTTGGTACTTCCTTATTTCTCTTCTACTTACAAGGAAGCAAGTAATAAGACTATTTCTGCTATTTTTTTCTCGATTAGCATGAAGTAAATAGAAGCATAAGCTTATTAACCATAATTTTTTGCAGAGATGTAGAGAAAGTTATGTGAATGGAACACATTGGAATTGTTGTTATTATTATTATCATTATCATTATTATTATTATTATTATTATTATTATTATTATTATTATTATTATTATTATTAAGGAAGTCTGTAAACGTGTATTTGCAGTGAAATCTTGGCATCAAGTTTTATTTTAGAATGCAATACTTCTTTCACTTATAGGTACGTGCATAGTAGAGAAAGCAAAATCGAAACCATTAATTACACTAAATAAAACTGCATCACCGGAAGGGCGTTCCAGAGGCGGAGGAATACTGTTAATTTATTCTCGGAGTTAGATTTACTTCATCAGGCAACTTTCCAATTTGTTCCTGTGACCGTTGCGTTATTTCAATAATAATTTATTGTCCAGCACGAACTGGAAACCGGCGACAGCATGCAGATTAATTTCAAGAAAGGCCAGTTCTGTGTTCTTTGTAGCAGTTCAGCTGCATTATTCAGGCAATTTTAACCAATCACGGTCATCTGACTGTAGCGATGTTGGCGAAAAACCTTGTCGCAGCTGATGTTCTTTCTTTGAAATCTTGTCGCACCTGGCACTCGTATGTTTAATCCCCTGTCTTGGTTATTGCTAACAACGTGATAATCCAGGCAGCCAACCTTCACTTTTAACAACTGTCAATTTCTTAATTGTACTTTCAATTAAATAATTTACAATGTTTATTTAAAATTTTTTCCAGTTCATAATGTATTTAGTTCAATGAGTGAAAATAATAATCTTTATTTGTATTTCTTATGCATGAGATGAGTGCAATAACCTCAAATAAAATAACGTATTTTTCTTATTTCATTTATTATCAAAAGTTGAAATAAAATAATTGTTCCCTATTTCTATTGTTGCTATCGATATTCGTGCATTGGGTGTAGACACATGGGCATAGGCATCATAATTCAGGAGGCAGCGAATTAAAAAAAAAATTCGGTAAATAAACATGGTCGAATGCGTCATCTTTCATTTGAGAACTAGGGTAAGCATTACAACCATAACCTGATACAACCTCCCTTGCTATATACAGGTGTTCCCAAATGAATATAGAAGTTTTAATGTTTTGTAGTACTTAGAGTTTGTAACGCACAGCTATGCATGATATTTCAAATGAAAGAACAATTCACACAGTTTTGATAACGCATGCGTTGGTTAGTTTCATTTGTTTCGACTGTCTGCTGTTACAAAGAGTCGGTTTCAAAATGGCGACTATGGGACATTAGATATTCTGTGTTTTAGAGTTTCATACGACTAACTCTGATATTAGAGTGCAACGAGCTTTCGGTACGGAGTTCCATAATGCTAGTTTAAAACCACAGACGTATGTGTAACGGGAAGAGTACGGGAGGACCAAGATTGACTGCAGAACGTATTGAAGGGCTGAGAGAATCTTTCACAAGTAGCCCCAAGAAATCTGTTCGAAAGCCTACCCGTGAATTGGAATTGTACCTACGTATGTATGGTTCTTTTTAAGGAAACGCTTACAACTACGTCCTTATCGTTTGTGGTAATACAAGCTCTAAAGCCTTTAGACTACTCCTGATGTTCCAACTTTGTAACTGCATTGTTGGTGCATGACAATGACGAATTTTTAGATCTTATTGTCTTCAGAGATCTATCAATATTCCAATTGAGTGGCTATGTGAGCGCTCATAATGTTCGGGTGTCACAAAACCAAGCAGTTTATACAGCTGTAAAGTGACTCCCCTATATTGAAGAACGTTGTACCGACCGCTGGATTGGACGAAAGGGACATGGCCTCCATGTTCCCCAGACCTGATGCCGTGCGATTTCTGCCTTTGGGGATGCGTAAAGGATCAAGTGTAGGTCCCTCTGCTACCAGACAGAGGATTGCAAGAATTGTAATAATTACTCACGACACACTAATCAAGGTTTGGGAAGAACTTGCTTGTACAGTCGGTGTGTGTTGATGGTGCACACATTGAACATTTGTAATAAAAACTGTTTGAGTTGCTCTTTCATCTATATATCATTCATGACTGTACGTTAAAAACTGTTGGTACTACAAAATATTAAAACCCCTATATTCATTTGGGAACATGTATTATAAAATTACTAAGAGTCTATTTCGCTGAGTTGTCTTATCAAATACAGCTCGTTTTTTCATATCTTAGGATAATTGTTTCCCGTCGCTTCGCTCCGGTCATGAATTATCGACAAGATGAAAACACTCGTGATAATATTTATGATGATTTACCTCTAGAACAATATCCTGGTGAATAGACCCATACTTTCTGTTAACATTCATCCCGACGAAATGTATAACGTTCTCCTTGCCTGTTTGGCTGGAATAATCCAACAATTCAATTAATTCGGTGAAAGTGTTTTATTAATCTGACCGATTCTGCATTCCGTGTATTTTGATTTTTACAGTAGATGTCAGTGAAATGTATTTTACGTTTCAATTATTCATATCTCTATACTTGTTGCCATATATCCATATATGACATTTGTGTTTTTTTACTTTTGCTACAGTACTATGTACATAGTGTATAGAGAAGGTATTGTATTGCACCCAAAATTCGATACCGAGATTTCACCGGAAATATGTTTTAAGACCCCTGAATAAAAAAAAAAAAAAGCATTTTTAGAAAAATGTCCGTGTGTGTGTGTGTCTGTGGGTAATATAGCTCACAAACGAAAAGTCCGTTAAATACCAAACTTAGTATATGAGTTCAGTATCTTGCAAGGGTGCGACACGAAGATTTATCAAGAAAATCCCCTTACCCGCAGCTACCATTTACATGAAATATTTTTCAAAACTGTTGATTTTCTCAAAAATGACTGTAACGATTTTGATTAAAATATCGTATATGAAAGATGTTTACGTGACAAATGTATATTCTGGAGACATCTTTATTCTGGATACATTTTCCGGAATTTTGCATAACTAGTAAACTGTAAGAGATAGACAAAAACTTACTACAAGAAATGTAGATCACGATAAAATACACAATTTATGCCAGATACTTTTTTCCCCTTAAGTTGGCTGTTTTCGATATATTCCTTGTTATTGGTTTCAGTTTTAAAATACTTTCTTTTCTTATACGGGAACTTGTCAACGCTTGGACACGCAAAGAAACGTATTTCAGTCCCATAGCAACCACATTTTAAAACATTTGACTGTCGGTTTAGCCTAGTGTATTCCCTTCTACTTATAAAGGAACTAGGTAATAAGACCGTTTCTGGTAATACTTATCTATATTAGCATGAAGTAGATCGAAGAGTAAGTTTATTAACTATACTTTGTTACAAGTGAATGGAACACATCAGATTTTTAATTAAACCTAACCTCTTTAATTCACTTTGTTAACATTTAACTTATGACTTACCACATGCAGCATTTAAACATAACTGTTTTCGGCGCAAGCAGACATCCAGCCTTCAGTTGTTTGAATGGCTTGGTCAAAGCTGCCAGGCGAGACATATACATCCTTCAAGATAGAGTGCTTATTCCTTTGAACGGCTCATATTTTATGTTCGCGTAAATATTCAATGTATCCGAAAAAATCTGATGTGTTTCTTTCACATGACTTTCTCTACATCTCTGCGAAAGTATTGTTAAAAGGCGTATGCTTCTATTTACTTCATGCTAATCGAGAAAAAAATTAGCAGAAATAGTCTTATTACTTGCTTCCTTGCAAACAGAAGCAAAATAAGGCAGTACCATAGGTTAAAGTGATCATCAAAAGCTGATTGCTATGTGAATGAAGTTTCTCTGTATGGACAGGAATTGACAAATTCCCATATGACAAAAGTATAAGTTTTTATAAAGCTGAAACCATAAGCAAGGAATATCTCAGAAACGATCAACTCCACGAAAAAAAAATGTATATGATATAAATTGTGTATTTTAACGACCTCTACATTTTTTGCGTGGTAAGTAATACATTTTATTTGCCGTATAAATATATTTAACATTCGGTATTTTAATAAAAATCGTTAGTCATTTTCGAAAAAATCAATTTTTTTTTTAAAATTCTTCCATGTAAAGGATAGTTTGGAGTAGGGGAATTTTCTTAAAAATCTTCGTGTCGCACCCCAGGAAGATACTTAACTTAAATATCAAGTTTGGTATTTTACCCACTTTTCGTTTTTGAGCTATCGTATTTACAAACACATGGATACACACACGCGGACCAATGTCCAGATATTCTTTTTTTTTTTTTTTGGATTCAACGGGGCCTAAAACATGTATTTCCGGTGAAGTTTCGGTATCGAAATTTTGGGTAGGATTTTCTTGAAAATCTTCGTGTCGCATCCTTGGGAGATAGTAAACTTAAAAAGCAGGTTTGGTATTTAAGGAATTTTTCGTTTTTGAGCTATGCGGCCCACATACACACATATGGACATTTTTCGAAAAATACTTTTTTTGATTCAGGGCGTCTCAAAACATGTATTTCCAGAAAAATCTCGGAACGTGTTCATGTAGAGAAAGAAACGAGAAAAATTGAAATAAATTTTGGTGGCAGAGTCACCCGAAATAAAAGCTAATATGCGCCATCTATTAATTTTGTTATCTTTATTCATGACCTACATCAAGCGAAAGTAGAAGAAGTGTTATAAGTGGAGATGATATCGGTGATTTAACACCTCAGAGTACTTGAGGAGGCGGACTCTATTTTCCTATCTTGATATCCGGCTTTTTGCTGATGATGCAGTTAACGGTGTCAAATGCAGCAAGAGTGCCTTATTATTCTCCATGCTTCATACACATATATAGTAGAGAGTAGGACCCTTTGTGTGTGTGTGTGTGTGTGAGAGAGAGAGAGAGAGAGAGAGAGAGAGAGAGAGAGAGAGAGACAAGGGGGGAGAGTGTTGGATAATTGTCAAATTTTTAATGTATCAGCAAAGCAAAGATTGTTCAAGAACTTCAACAATCTAAGTTATCCTTTGTGTTTGAAATGTTTGTTGCTTTTCACTTTCTCTACATGTACTATACTCTAGTGTATAGAAGAAGTATTATATTCCACACAAAAATTCGATACCGAGATTTCACCAGAAATATATGTTTTGAAAATCTCTGAATCCCAAAAAAAATCATTTTTAGAAAAAGGTCCGTGTGTGTCTGTGGACAACATAGCTCAAAAACGAAAGGACCGTTGAATACCAAATTTGGTATTTAAGTTTGGTATCTTCCAAGAATTGGACAGGAAGATTTTCAAGAAAATCCCCCCCCCCAACCCCAACTACCCTTCACATGGAACTTTTTTTGAAAATTTTTATTTTCTAATGAATAGCTCTAACGA
Organism: Hymenopus coronatus; assembly: GCA_030762935.1. NCBI lineage: Eukaryota > Metazoa > Arthropoda > Insecta > Mantodea > Hymenopodidae > Hymenopus > Hymenopus coronatus. The sequence goes on along the minus strand of CM060881.1, from coordinate 167,497,524 downwards.
TTTTGATTAAAATATCGCATATTAAAGATATTTACCTGACAAATAAAATTTATAATGCCTTTTCTGGGAACAGCTTCTTAAGACTACTTTATTCTGGATGAATTTTACGGAATTATGCATAACTGATAAACCGTAAGAGATAGACAAAAACTTACGACACAAAAATGTAGTGCACATTAAAACACACAATTTATGTTATATATATATATTTATTTTTGTTTTTTGTTCGCGGAGTTGATCGTATTTGAGATACTATGGTACTCCCTTATTTCGCTTCTACCTACAAGGAATCAACTAATAAGACTATTTCTGCTAATTGTTTCTCGATTAGCATGAAGTAAATAGAAGCATAAGCTTTTTTAACAATAATTTGTTGCAGAGATGTAGAGAAAGTCATGTAAACGGAACACATCTGATTTTAAATACATTTTATCGAAGGAACAGCTGATAAAGTTCAATGACCTAGCTTTAGATAGCACATATTAAACACGTAAGAGCCTGTGTGTGCACCTCTACCATTGTAATGGCGTTCGTATTTCAAGTGCTTATTTCGCTTCTCACTCTACACTGTTTTATGGCTACTGCAGAGAGACGTTCTCGGATCGAAGAATGTGGGGGAGAAAGGAATGACGGAAATACTCTTACGGGTAATTGCATGGACGTTGCGGAAGCTTTTTGGCTGCCATGTGCCGCTGAGGCCAAGGTTAATCTTTGTGCTATTCGTATTTTATTGCAAGGTATTTCTGCACTAGTACTTCACATGCATTTTGACGAATTTCAAAGGGCACTGGTATTAATTTTTCATGCCATGGAAAGGGAATAATTCGAATATTTCTTTGCAGTTTTAAACAAATTGGAAATAAAATTGTTGAGAACTTACAGTGATGGTATATGGTATACCAACTGCTCTCTTATAAATTCTAGTAACTACTCTAACAGATTTTCAAACTGCGGTTCTTGTGAGTAGAAGTTTGTGGCTATGAACATCTCAAGAAAGCTTTCCAAGACAATGTGATGTGTTCAGTTCATATGACTTTCTCTACATCTCTGTAACAAATTATTGTTAAAATGCTTATTCTTCTATTTACTTCATGGTACTCGAGAAACAATTACCAGAATTAGTCTCATTACTTGCCTCCATGCAAGTAGAAGGGTGAAAAAAAAAAGGAATACCATAGGTTGAAGAGATAGTCAAAAGCTGGTTGCTATGTGACTGAAGTTCCTTTGTTTGTATGGACACGAGTTGAAAAATTCCAAGCTGAAACCAAAAACAAGGAATATCTAAAAAACGATCAACCCCACGAAAAAAATGTATAGGATATAAATTGTGTGTTTCAACGTGCTCTACATTTTTTGCCTGGTAAGTTTTTGTCCATCTGTTACGGTTTATCAGTAATGCAAAATTCCGTAAAATTCACCCAGAATAAAGTATTCTTCAGAGGCTATTCCCAGAAAATTAAAGATATGCATTCTTTTGTTAGCTAAATATCTTTGATATACAATGTTTTAATCAAAATCATTGGTGATATTTTGGAGAAAATCAATGTTTTTTTTTAAAAAAGTTCCATGTAACGGGTAGTTTGGGGTGGAGGGATTTCTCTCAAAATGTTCAAGTCGCATCCCTGGAAGAAAAAAACCTTAAAAACCAAGTTTGGTATTTTTACCGACTTTTCGTTTTTGATTTCACAGTTACAGGGACACACACACGGACCTTTTTTGTGAAAATACTTTTTCTAAATACAGGGGACCCTAAAACGTGTATTTCCTTTAAAATCTTGGTATCGAATTGTTTGGTGGATTGCAATACCTTGTCTATACACTATGTACATAGTACGTGTAGAGAAAGTAATAAAAATACTTACATATTGATTATAATTGAAAGTTTCCAAAAGCTCTCAAGCAGTCAGACCTTTTAGGCTACAGTGGCTGCAATTTACTTTTTAATTTCGTTTTTAAACCAGCGGTAATCAAAAGAAACAAGACTTGAGATCGATTTGCTTAAGAGCGAAATGCGACTACTTTCATTAAAAATCCGATGTGTTCCATTCACATGACTATCTACATCTCTGCAACAAATTATTGTTAAAAAACTATGCTTCTATTTACTTCATGCGAATCAAAAAAAAAAAAAAAAATAGCAGAAATAGTCTTATTACTTGTTTCCTTGTAAGTAGAAGCGAAATAATGGAGTACCAGAGGTTAAAGTGATAGTCAAAAGCTGGTTGCTATGTGACAGAAGTTCCTTTGTTTGTATGGACACGAGTTGAGAAATTCCCGTATGAGAAAAGTATACATTTTTTTAAAGCTGAAATTCCATTACCAGGAATATCTAAAAAAAAAAAAAAAAAAAAACCAAAAAAAAAACGCTCCACTCTACGAAAAAAAATGTATATAACAAAATGTGTGTTTTGACGTGCTCTACATTTTTTGTATAGCAAGTTGCTATCTCTCTTATAGAGTACCCGTTAAGCAAAATTCAACCAAATTCATTCAGAATTAAAAGGTCTTTAGAAGCTATTCCCAGAAAATTCAAGATATACATTTTATTTGCCATATAAACATCTTTATTATATGGTATTTTAATCAAAATCATTAGAGCCATTTTTGAGAAAATCAAAATTTTCGAAGTTTTTTCCATGTTAAGGGTAGTTAAGTCTGGGGGGATTTTTTTTCACAATCTTCGTTTTGCATCCCTGGAAGATACTAAGCTTAAAGAACAAGTTTGGTATTTTACCGACTTCATTTTTCAGTTATCGTGTTCATCGACACACTCTCGAACCTTTTTCTGGAAATGCTTTTTTACTCTCTATACGTACTATGTACATAGTCTATAGAGGAAGTATTGTATTCCACCCAAAAATTCTATACCGCGATTTCGCCGGAAATACATGTTTTAGGATCCCCTGAATCCAAAAAAAAGCATTTTTAGAGAAAGGTTCGTGTATGTGTGTGTCTGTCTATCGGTGTGTATGTGTGTCTAGGACAACATAGCTCAAAAATGAAAAGAGCGTTAATACCAAATTTGGTATTTAGATATAGTATCTTCCAAGGATGCGACACGAAGATTTTCAAGAAAATCCCCCTATCCCTAACTACCCTTTACATGGAAAAAATTTCGAAAATGATGTTTTTCTTAACAATGGCTCCAAAGATGTTGATTACAATACCACATATTAAAGCCATTTATATCACAAATAAGATGCATATCTTGAATTTTCTGGGAATAGCCTCTAAAGATCTGTTTATTCTGGATGAAGTTTTCTTAATTTGGCATAACTAGTAAATCAAAAAAGATAGCCAAGAACTTACCATACAGAAAATGTAGAGCACATTTAAACTCACAATATACGTTATATACATTTTTTTCGTGGAATTGATCGTTTTTAAGATATCCCTTGTTATTAGTTTCCGCTTTGAAAAACTTATACCTTTCTCATACAGGAATTTGTCAACTCCTGTCTGTACAAACAAAGGAACTTCAGTCAAACAGCAAAAATCTTTTGACTATTACTTTAACTTAAGGTACTTCCATATTTCACTTCTACTTACAAGGAAGCAAGTGATAAGACTATTTCTGCTATTTTTTTCTCGATTGACAGGAAGTAAATAGAAGCATTAGCTTTTTAACAATAATTTGTTGCAGAGATGTAGAGAAATTCATGTGAATGGATCACATAAGATTTTTTGGATAAAGGTGACCCTAAAACATATATTTCCGGTGAAATTTCGGTTTCAAATTTTTGGGTGCATTTCAATACCTTCTCTATACACTATGTATATAGTACTTGTAGAGAAAAATTGAAAACGAAGAAAATAAAACAAATTCTTATTGAAGGCTTTAGTGTGATGTGTATATAACTCAAGTATATAACTGTTTCGTAGGCATATTTACTGATGAGGTTTTGATCCCTTCTGATTTAGAGTACGAGCAAACATTCCGTATTTTAGTTAATTGGGGCAGTTATTTGGGATAAACATGGGACAGTTTTAAATTGTCTGTTTGGCTTCAAACTGCTACTTGATATATAAAATAATAATAATAATAATAATAATAATAATAACAATAGCTCCTCTTTCTATGAAAGATGTCATGGATGGGGTGCAGTATTGGTAAGTGAGACGTGGTCAGCGCCTGAAACCCCACCTCCCGGTTAATGCGGTCCTCATGACCTGGAGCCGCTAGTAGCTCCTCAATTGGCCCTCCAGGGATCTGACGAGGCTGAGTACATCCAGATCTACCGCTTGGCAAGCAGCGGCACTACCAGGCAGGCGTCCCTGCTTGATATGTACGTATTATACATAAAACGAAGATCTTAAGCATGACTGAGTTTTAAAGGAGGATGGAAGCAGCTACATTTTAACCAATTGCTCTACCGGCGAAGTATGGACGAACAACCTAAGAGGCGGATGTCTTTGCCTCATAAACGTCTGCCTTCAATTAGAAACACGCTCTGCCGATCAAAGAGTCACTAAATTTACTGTCAAAGAGAAATCAATGCGATGGGGAGCCTAACGGACGTTCACAGCTTTCGAAAACGGAATACAACCTCTCGGAGTTGCTACAGATCGCATTCTCCGCTTTATGAAAATATTTGTTCGCTCTCAGATAGTAGACTAAGTTTCGCAGCTCGATTATGTAATGCCATGCCATAAAACCATATATTTGGGAGCAATCTGTTTAAACCGAAAACATAAAAATTTCACCTTCTCTAAATACATGATCGCATAATCTATTCGCTTCTTTACTTTCTGTACACGTACTATGTACATAGTGCATAGAGAAGGTATTGCATTCCCTTAAAAATTCGATACCGAAATTTCACCGGAAATACACGTTTTGAGACACCCTGAATTCAAAAAAGGTGCGTGTGTGTGTTTTTCTATGTGCCTGTGGACAGCATAGCTCAAAAATGAAAAGACCGTTGAATACCAAACTTCAACGAAGACTTTCAAGAAAATCCCCCCACCCCAAAACCTTTTAGATGGAACTTTTTCGAAAATTTTGATTTTCTTAAACATGGTTCTCGCGATTTTGATTAAAATATTGTATATTAATGATATTTACCTGACAAATAAAATGTATATCTTGAACTTTTTGGGAATAACCTCTGAAGGCTACTTTATTCTGGATCAATTTTACGGAATTTTGCATAACTGCTAAACCGTAAGAGATGGACAAAAACTTACTATTCCAGGAATGCGACACGAAGATTTTAAGAAAAATCCCCCCACCCAAACTACTTTTTACACGGAAAAGCTTTCGAAAATTTTGATTTCCTCAAAATGGCTGTAACAATTTTGATTAAAGATATTTATCTGACAAATAAAATGTATATCTTGAATTTTCTGGGAATAGCGTCTCAAGACTACTTTATTCTGAATGAATTTTGCCAAATTTTGCGTAGCTGGTAAACCATAAGAGATAAAATAAAACTTCACAAAAAATGTAGATCAGTTAAAAGTCTTATACTTTTATTTTCGTGGAATAGACCATTTCTGAGATATTCCTTGAACTTTTCTCCTACAGGAATTTGTCAACTCCTGTCCACACAAACAAAGGAATTTCTGTCACATAGCAACCAGCTTTTGACTATCACTTTAACCTATGGTACTCCCTTATTTCGCTTCTGCTTACAAGGAAACAAGTAATAAGACTATTTGTGCTAATGTTTTCTCGATTAGCATGAAATAAATAGAAGCATAAGCTTTTTAACAATAATTTGTTGCAGGGATGCAGAGAAAGTCATGTGAATGGAACATATCAGATTTTTTAGATAATCGATCGAGTTCTTCTTATATCGTTGGTGAGTGCGTCATTCTTGCAGTCATTTGCGTGAATCCTAATTAATGATGCCCAAGATGTGCTGATTCACTGTGCACCATTTCACATATGCTCAGAGCCGTTAAAACAGATATCATTGCCGAGACCAATAAAAGTGTAGGTGCCGTTCCATTTGACCTACATTGCTTCGTAATGGGTTTTCGCTCGCCTCTTTGCACCAACACTGACGTATTCCTGCGCATTTCTAGATCTAAATATATTATGAGCCTGTGTGAAATTTGAAACTGCAGAGTTTTTTTTTTTTTTTTTTTTTTTTTTTTTTTTTTTTTTTTTTGCAATATAATTTATTTTGGGTCGCTTTAACAGCATGGTCATATCGCGACCTTACAAATTGTACATAAAATAGTTGTTTACACATTGGTAAAATATGATTACATTTATACTTTACAATAATTCAGAAAGTTTACACTGTCTTATAAATATTATTGTCTTTTTAATTGTCTGGTGGTTATGTAGAGCACTTGGTAAGTCATTGAAGCCGGCCTGGACTCTGTTTGATGGACACTGCAGCAGGATATGTAGGACAGTAAGTGGTGTGTTGCAGATCTCACATTTTGATTCTGAATCTTTATTAATGATGAAGGAATGTGTCAGTTTGCAGTGTCCAATTCTGAGGTGGGCAATTATTGTTTGCTCACGACGTTCTAATTTTCGGAGGGGTTCGAAGAAATTCGTAGATCCGGCTCGGGCATCATGCAGTTTGCTGTGGGATGTTGACCATGTCGTTTTCCAGTTTTCTATGAACAGCTGTTTGGTGTATCTAATGACGTCTTGATGTGTACAAGTTATTCTGTGGTCACTGACAGGATGTCGGGTGGCTTCCTTTGCAGCTTTATCGGTGTTTTCATTAGTTTTTGTGATAAGTTACTTTTGTTTGTATGGCCAGGAGTTGACATATTCCTAAGTTTTTTAAAGCTGAAACTGCTGAAATCGATCAACTCCACGAAAAATATGTATAGAAGATAAATTGTGTGTTTTAACGTGCTCTAAAGTTTTTGTGTGATAAGTTTTTTTCCATCTTTTACGGGTTACCAGATATGCAAAATTTCGCCAAATACATCTAGAATGAAGATGTCTTCAGAATCTATTCACAGAAAACTCAAGATTACATTTTTTTTGTCATTTAAATATATATAATATATGATATTTTTATCAAAGTCGTTAGAGCGATTATTGAGAAATTTAAAATTTTCGAAAACATTTCCATATAAAGGGTAGTTTGGGATGGCGAGATTTTCTTGAAAATCTTCGTGTCGCATCCTTAGAAGATACCAAACTTAAATACCAAGTTTGGTATTCAACGGTCTTTTCGTTTTTGACCGATGCACACACACACACGCACATACGCGGACCTTCTTCCAGAAAGAGGGGGCCAATACATGTATTTCCGGTGAAATCTTGGTATCGAAGTTTTGGGTGCACCTTCTCTATACACTATGTACATAGTACGTATAGAGAAAATAAAAATTGATGGTTCCATTCATAAGATTTTCTCTACATCTCAGTAACAAATTATTGTTAATAAGCATATTCTTCTATCCACGTCATGCTAATCGAGATAAACACCAAGTCTTATTATTTAGTTACTTATAAGTAGAAGAAAAGTAAGGGAATACACTAGGCTAAACCGACAGTCACATGTTTTAAAATGTGGTTGCTATGTGATTGAAATGCGTTTCTTTGCGTGACCAGGAGCTAACAGGTTCCTGTATGAGAAAAATGTAAGTATTTTAAAACTCAAACCGTTAATGTTAAATTTATGTTATATAATTTTTTTTTTCTTGCAGTTGATCGTTTTTGAGACATTCTTTGTTTTTGGTTTCAGCTATAAAAACTTACACTTTTCTCATACAGGATTTTGTCCATTCCTGTCCGTACAAACAAAAGAACTTCAGTCACATAGCAACTAGCTTTTGACTATCACTTTAACCTATGGTACTCCCTTATTTCGCTTCCACTTACAAGGAAATAAGTAATAAGACTATTTCTGCTATTTTTTTCTCGATTGGTATTAAGTAAATAAAAGCATTAGCTGTTTAAGAATAATTTGTTACAGAGATGTAGAGAAAGTCATGTGAACGGAACACATTTTTACTTTCTGTACAAGTACTATGTACATAGTGTATAGAGCAGGTATTGTATTCCACCCAAAAATTCGAAAGCGAGATTTCACCGGAAATACATGTTTTGGGTCTCCCTGAATCCAAAAAAAAAACATTTTTGGAAAAAGGTCTGTTTGTGTGTGTGTCAGTGTGTGTGTGTGTGTGTGTGTGTGTCTGTGGACAGCATAGCTCAAAAACGAAAAGACCGTTAAATATTAAACTTGGTATTTAAGTTTGGTATCTTCCAACTACCCTTTATATGGAACTTTTTTCGAAAATTTTGATTTTCTCAAAAATGGCTCTAACGATTTTGATTAAAATATTGTATACTAAAGATATTTACCTGACAAATAATATGTATATCTTGAATTTTCTGGGAATAGCCTCTGGAGACTAGTTTATTCTGAAGTAATTTTGCATAACTGCTAAACCGTAAGAAATGGACAAAAACTTACCACACAAAAAATGTAGAGCACATTAAAACACACAATTTATGTTATATGATTTTTTTTCGAGGAGTTGATCGTTTTTGAGATATTCCTTGTTTTTGGTTTCAGCTTTGAGAAACTTTTCTCATACAGGAATTTGTCAGTTCGTGTCCATACAAACAAAGGAACTTCAGTCACCTAGTAATCAGCTTTTGACTTCGCTTAACCTATGATACTCCCATATTTGGCTTCTACTTACAAGGAAGCAAGTAATAAGACTATTTCTGCTAATTTTTTCTCGATTAGCTTGAAATAAATAGAAGAATAAGCTTATTAACAATAATTTGTTACACAGAAGTACAGAAAGTCATGTGAATGGAACACATCAGATTTTTTTTTTTTCTCGTGGAGATTCAAGGACATTACCTAGCGACACCTAATTATTGTATTCTCTTTATACCCACAACGAAATGTGCAAATATTTAAGTAATGCTTATTTCTATTAATAAATATAGTCCATATTTCTAATCTTGGACCATGAAGTGCACTCTTGCGAATCTTATGTCAGGGATAGATTGTGAAAGAACATAGTCACTGCCCCTCCTTTTTTTTTCTTTTTTTTACTTTCTCTACACGTACAATATACATAGCAAATAGAGAAGGTCCACTAAAAATTCTATACCGAGATTTCACCGGAAATACATGTTTTAGGGCCCCCTGCATCCAAAAAAAATAATTTTCAAAAAGCTCTGTGTGTTTCAATGTGTCCGTGTGTCTGTAAACACAACTCAAAAACGAAAAGGCGGTAAAATACCAAACTTGGTATTTAAGTAGTTATAGTATATTATTGGTAGGTAAAACTTCCCACAGGAAGCTTTTAAGAAATATCCCCCAACCCTCAACTACCCTTTACATGGAACAAATTTCGAAAATTTTGATTTTCTCAAAATGGCTCTAACGATTTTGATTAACATATCGTATATTAAAAATATTTACCTGACAAAGAAGATGTATATCTTGAATTTTTTGGGAATAGCCTCTGAAGACTACTTTATTGTGGATGAATTTTACGAAACTTTGCATAACTGGCAAACCGAAAGTGATAGACAGAATTTACTTAACAGGAAATGCAGAGCTCTTTAAAACACACAATTTATATTATATACATTTTTGCGTGGATTTGATACTTTTCGATATATTCCTTAAAAAAACTTATACTTTTCTCATATAGAATGTTGTAAACGGATTTCAACCACATGGCAACCAGCTTTTAAAAGATTTGACTATCGTTTTAGCCTAGTGCATTCACTTATTTTCCTTCTACTTACAAGAGAGCAAGAAATTAAGACAATTTCTGCTAATGTTTATCTTGATTATCATAAAGTAGATAGAAGAATATGCTTTTTAACAATTTTTTACAGGGATGCAGAGAAATTCATGTGAATGGAACACATCAGATTTTTCGGTCAATTTTTGCTAATAGAATGCCCTGTTTTGTTCTCATGCTGAATTTAGAAACATCACAAGGCCGCCGTTAACATCAAGTCTGAGAAATGCAAAGTAATGTGGCTTGCTTTAATGCTCGACGGAAGTAAGCCATTCTACGAGCATGCGAAATTTCTCATGAGAAAACGACATTTCATTGTATGGTTCAAGACGGTTCGTCATTGTTCATATGTAATGCCCATACTTGTCTTCGAGCTTCCAAGGTGAAGAACAGGAAAAGAGAAAACCACCGTAACAATAAAAAGAGCGTTACAAAATGAAGAGAAGACAAATGAATGCATGTTATATCAGCTGTTCCCAAGCTCTATGATCTGTTGCACAATTTAATATACAAACTGGAACGGATTACCCGTACTCCCCTGAAGTACTCTAACGCTTTAATATTAGTCCAATACTATATTTGAAATCTACTAATGCATTTAGTTAATAACACCACCTTAAACAAAATCTGATGTGTTACACTCACTTGACTTTCTCTAGCTGCTCTACAGACTTCTTTCAAAAAAATTTTCTTCTTTTACACAATGCTAATGGAGATAAACATTAGCAGAATGTTCTTATTACTTAGTTCTTATAAGTAGAAGGGAACTAAAGGAATGCGCTATGCTAAAGTGATAGTCAAATGTTTTAAAAGCTGTCGTTATGCGATTGTCATTAGAAATTGCTTCTTTGCTTGAACAGGAGTAGAACAACGGACTGCCTCCGTGTTGGAGTGGTCAGCGAGCTGACTTCTCACCCGGAGGTCCCGGGTGTTATTTCCCGCCTGGGGCGATGCATTTTTCTTTAACCAGAATAATTCCTTATCCCCCAAAGTGTCTGGAAGTATGTATATGACTAAATCTGTGTGTATTTGATGAAAATAAAATGATTTAAACCAAACGTACAGACCACGAGTTGTTTCAAGTGCAAAGCCCCCAATATGACCTTAGATGTTAAAGGGGGCTATAAAAATGAAAAAAACAAAAAACAAAAAAAAAACTTTCTGTCTATGAAAAGTTTATACTTTACAATTGCAACTAATAACTAGCAATACCTCGCAAAGGGTAAACTCCAAGAAGTTTTTGTCCATACTTTACGGTTTAGCAATTATGCAAAATTCCTTAAAATTCATCCAGAACAAAAGAGCTCTGTAGAAGCTATTCCCAGCAAAATTGAAATTTTATTTGTAATAAAAAGGACTTTCCTATGTGGTATTTTAATCAAAATCGTTAGAGCGATTTTTAAGAAATGCAAAATTTTCGAAAGATTTTCCATATAAAGAGGTGTTGGAGTGGGGGGATTTTCTTGAAAATCTTCGTATCGCATCCTTGGAAGATACCAAACTTAAATACCAAGTTTGCTATTTAGCAATCTTTTCGCTTTTGAGCTAGGTTGTCCACAGGCAGACTGTCAGACAGACACACACACGGACCTTTTTCTGAAAATTCTTTTTTTTTCAGTTTTTTTTATTTTTATTGATTCAGAGGGTCCAAAAATATATTTTCGGTGAAATCTATACATCAAATTTTGGGTGGAATACAATTCCTTCTCTATCCACTATGTACATTGTACTATTAAGAATAAAAGAACTACTTTTTGCATTATAACTTATTTTCATAATTATTCTATAAAATGACGCACATACAATCTTGCTCTTTTACTTATCCTATTAATCATAATTAACATTTTCAAGAAAATATTGTCAATTAAATAATGAATATACAGGTACAAAAAAAAAAAAAAAAAAAAACCTAATTAGAGAAGCAACTGTTTCAGTTAAGTAATAATTATGCTGCTACACAGAACCTTATAAGAGGGTTTAAATAGTTAGCCAATATACATTAATATTCTTTTTGCATTATCTGAAGAAATAAAGTATAATTATGACACTTTTAGGTTGAGTCCTGAATACATTGTGAAACCTAATAAGATAGTGTTGTATAAAAACAAAACATTTGGTTACGTAGATTGAAGTTTCAGAACAATCTATATTCTTCCCTCACTTCTCAGCAGGCAAAGGATAGAGGGCAGAGGAGGGACAACCGTTTCCCTGTTAGGTAAACAATCACCGAACATCTGAGATAGGGAATAAAGGCCATCCTCTAATCATAGTGCCATTTTTCTCTTGAGCATAACTTTAGAAAATACGGGAGGGAGAGAGAGAGAGAGAGAGAAAGAGAGAGAGAGAGAGAGAGAGAGAGAGAGAGTGTTTGAAATGCCAGTGTAGAAATAGTATCTGACGCGAAAATAAATTACTTCCTCTTTTGGAATCTGGTTCCAAAAGCAAGATCTACGCCTGGTTGAGTTAAAAATGAAGTCTACTGCTCATACTTAGCTGATATATTAAATAAATCACAAGTAAATGTAATATATCATTCATAATACAGGGTTACTACAAAAGAAATAGACAACTTCAACTGCCTGTAAAACAAAAACTATTAGAGATAGCAACCTAATTATTTTGGAGGTATGTTGAGAAACTCTCAAAGCTTCGTTTGTTATATTGGTAACGCTGTAGTGTTTTGTTTGTTGTTGCAGAAACTGAAATGGCGGAAAATCCTGTGGAAAAGGCATATTGCGTGTTGGAATTTGCTAGAACGCAATCAGCAACTGTTGTCCAACGACATTTTAGAACACGTTACCAAAAAAAATGAAATGATGCGCTCACAAAAACCAGCATCGTCTTCATCATGTCGCAACATGTCGATGCAAAATTCACGCCGTATGACCTTATCTTCTTCACTCAGAAACTGCAACATCTGTAATGTGTAAAGGCATCATGTGCAGTCGCTTCCGCAAGATTTTCCATACAGTTTGCTGTGGAATTTGTAATTGCATGCTTGCCCTAGATGTCAATTTCTGTGGGCTTCTTATGTAGGCAGAACGAACACGTTCAACGTTTTCTTCCGAAACTCTTGGTCTTCCCGAGCTCTTCCCTTTGCACAAACATCCCGTTGTCTCGAATTTTCTATACCAGTTGTAGATTGACTGTCTAGTCGGTGGCGTTTTGTGGTAAAGTACCAAACTTGGCATTTAAGTATGGTATCTTCCAAGGATGCGACACGAAAATTTTCAAGAAAATCCCCCCATCTACAACTAACCTTTACATGCAACTTTTTTTCTAAAAAAATGGCTGTAACGATGTTGATTAAATATTAAAGATATTTATTTGCCAAATAAAATGTATATCTTGAATTTTCTGGGAATAGCCTCTAAACACCTCTTTATTTTGAATTAATTTTGCGTAACTGGTAAACCATAAGAGATAAACAAAAACTTACTCAGCAAAACTTGCAGAGCTCGTTAAAATACACAATTTATGGTATAAACTTTTTTTTCTTTTTTTCTTTGTGGAGTTGACCGTTTTTTAGATATTCCTTATTAATGGTTTAAGCTTTAAACTACTTATAATTTTCTCATACGGTACTTGGTCAACTCCTGACCATACAAACAAAGGAGATTCAATCACATGGCAACCTGCTTTTAAAACATTTGATAGCCACTTTATGTATTCGCTTATTCTTTCCACTACAAAGAAGAAAGTAAAAATCCATTTCTGCTAATTTTTTCCTGATTTGCAGAAAGAAATTGAAGAATGAGCTTTATAACAATAATTTGTTGAAGAAAAGTAGAGAAAGTTATGTGAATAGAACAGAACATATTTTTTCATCACGTTCTAGTCAGCGTTATAGCGTTATAATCAGTTTATTCTAATTTTATATTAGTGGCGAAACCTGTTATTGGCTGGCCTCGAAGCGCAGTTGGTAGAAATCCAGCCTGCTGTGTTAAGGGTCCGGGGTTCGATTTCCGGTTGAGGGAAGGGGAATTTTTCTCTAGCTAGTTTATTCTATGTCCTCCCCCAGAGTCTGTAAGTATGGACAACAAACAGTACATGATTTAACACCGTTGTGGTTCCGCAGCGAAATGCCGCCAACAGGACCATGGAGCAGTGAAAAAAAAATCTGATGTGTCCCATTCGCATTATTTTCTCTACATCTCTGCAACAAATTATTGTTAAAAAGCTTATGCTTCTATTTGCTTCTTGCTAATCGAGAAAAAATTAGCAGAAATAGTCTCATTACGTGCTTCCTTGTAAGTAGAAGCGAAATAAGGGAGTACCATAGGTTAAAGTGATAGTCAAAAGCTGGTTGCTATGAGACTGAAGTTCCTTTGTTTGTATGGAAAATATGAAAAAGGTATAAGCATTTTAAAGCTGAAACCAATAACAAGGAATATCTTAAAAACGGTCTACTCCACGAAAAAAAAATCTGATGTATACCATTCACATGACTTTCTCTACATCCCTGCAACAAATTGTAGTTAAAAAGCTTATGCTTCTTTTTACTTCATGCTAATGGAGAAACATTAGCAGAAATAGTCTTATTATTTGCTTCCTTGTAAGTAGAAGCGAAATGAGAGAGTGCCATAGGTTAAAATGATAGCCAAAAGCTGGTTGCTATGTAACTGAAGTTCCTTTGTTTGTATGGGCAGGAGTTAAATTCCTGTATCAGAAAAGTATGTTTTTCAAAGCAGAAACGAAAAACTAAGAATATCTTAAAAATGATCCACTCCACGAAAAAAATGTATATGACATAAATTGTGTGATTTAACGTGCTCTACATTTTTCATATAGTACGTTTTTGTCCATCTCTTACGGTTTAGCAGTTATGCACAATTTCATAAAATTCATCCAGAATAAAGTAGTCTTCAGTGGCCATTCCCAGAAAATTCAAGATATACATTTTATTTGTCAGATAAATATCTTTAATATGTGATATTTTAATCAAAATCGTTAGAGCTATTTTTAAGAAAATCAAAATTTACGAAATTTTTTCCATGTAAAGGGTAGTTTGGGGTGGGGGGATTTTTCTGAAAATCTTCGAGTCGCATCCCTGGAAGATACTAAAATTAAATACCAAGTTTGGTATTTTAGCGACTTTTCATTTTTGAGTTATCGTGTTCACAGACCCACGGACAGACAGACACACACACACACACACACACACACACACACACACACACACGGACCTTTTTGTGAAATTGCTTTTTTTGGATATTGGGGACCCTAAAACATATATTTCCGGTGAAATCTCGGTATCGAATTTTTTGGTGGAGTGCAATACCTTCTCTATACACTATGTACATAGTACGTATGGAGAAAGTAAAAATGTGTATAACGTAAATTGTGTGTTTTAACTAGCTCTACATTTTTTGTGAAGTAAGTTCTTGTCTATCTCTTACGGTTAACAGTAATGCAACATTTCCAAAATTCATCCAGAATAAAGATGTCTTCAGAGGCTATCCCCAGAAAATTCAGGATATACATTTTACTTAGAATGTAAATATCTTTAATCAAAAGCCTTAGAGTCATTTTTGAGAGAATCAACATTTTCGAAAATGTTTCCATGTAAAGGGTAGCTAGGGTTGGGGGGGTTTTCTTGAAAATATTTGTGTCGCATCCTTGGAAGATACGAAACATAAATACAAAGTATGATATTTTACCGACTTTTTGTTTGTGAATTATCGTGTTCACACACACATACACACGCGGATATTTTCTTAAAATAATTTTTTTTTTTTTTTTTTTTTAATATAGGGGACCTATTTTTGGTGAAATCTCGACATCAAATATTTGGGTGCAATACAATATTTTCTCTGTACACTATGTAGATAGTACGTGTAGAGAAAGTAAAACGTCCAGTTACAATACCTAAAAGATATTAAAATAAAGTAGCAAGAAAGAAAAAGTCTTTTTTCTCTAAATTTCAGGTTGGTATTATATTTAATGTTGGAATTCCAATCTAAAGGCAAACCTTAGGTCATTTTAAGTACACTTATATTACAAATAGTATATTTGCGATTTAATCAATATTTCAGTTAAGTATGAGATGCAGGCATTTTATTTTTAACTACCAAGCTTAGATCTTGCTTTTGGAACCATGTTGGGCTTTTCTTTAAAGAAAAGGATAATCTTAAATTGTACACGTTTATCGAATTTGCTTAAGCATCTTAAACGAAGCCACAAAGTGCTGTTGCATCGCAAGGTGCATACATAGTAAGCTTGCTTGTTATTTGCAGCCCACAAGAGAAGTTAATTTGCTTGCTGGTCTGAAAACAATGGCGGTATGCCAGGAAGTGAGCGAAGCTTTATTCCGAATGATGTGTCTTTGTTTCTTTGCCCGTCTCTCCAACCGTTTAACATAATAATAGCTTGGTAATGGGTCTAATATTGTCGTTAGCAGCGCTTGGTTTAGCACAGCTCCCAGTAACAGACACTTCATTTCAGCTTTCTTGCACCAAAGGGATATTCCTTAGAATTACACCACCTTGAATCCTAGAAAAACACATTTTTAGAAAAAATCTTATGTGCTCCATTCACATGAGTTTCTCAGCATCTCTGCAACAAATTATTGTTAAAAAGCTTATGTTTCGATTTACTTCATGCTAATCGAGAAAAAATTAGCAGATACAGTCTTATCACTTGCTTCCCTGTAAGTAGAAGCGAAATAAGGGAGTACCATAGGTTAAGGTGATAGTCAAAAGCTGGTTGCTATGTGACTGAAGTTCCTTTGTTTGCATGGACAGGAAGGTGTTGACAAATTCCTGTATGGGAAAAGTATAAGTTATTAAAGCTGAAACCAATAACAAGGAATATCTCAAAAACGATCAACAGCACGAAAAAAATGTATATAGCATAAATTGTGTGCTTCAATGTGCTCTACAATTTTTGTGTGGTAAGTTTTTGTCCTCCTCTTACGGTTTAGCAGCTATGAAAAATTCTGTAAAATTCATCCAGAATATAGTAGTCTTCCAATGCTATACCCAGAAAATTCAAGATATACATTTTATTTGTCTGGTAAATGTCTTTAATATACGACATTTTAATCAAAATCATTACAAATATTTTTTAAAAATCAACATTTTTGGAAAAAAAGTTCAATGTAAAGGGTAGCTGGGGGTGTTTTTTTATTTATTTATGTATTTATTTATTTATTTTTTAAATCTGCGTCTCCCATGCTTATAAGATACCAAACTTAAACACCAAATATGGTATCTAACGTTTTTTTTTTTTTTTTTTTTTTGTGTTTGGTGGGGGGTTTAAGCTATGCGGTTCACACATACCGTAACATGTGCACGAACACGGATCTTTCTCCTAAAATGCTTTTTTAGGATTCAGGGGAACCCAAAACATTTATTTCTGGTGAAATCTCCATATCCAATTTTTGGGTGAATTACAATACCTTCACTATGTACATAGTACGTATAGAGAAAGTAAAAATCCAAAATTGGGACGAATACCAAATATGGTATTTCATATCAGATATATTGTGAGGATATTAAGCAAAGAATTTTTATGAAATTGTGTGCACTCCAAAGAATGCTTTATATAAAAAGGTTGTTCGTTTTTATTTACTCAAAACTGGAACTTAGAGTTGTCATTAAAATTATTTTTATTAAGATGAGCGATAACTTTATATCTTCTGTGAAGTGCTCTTAGAGGAAGACTAGTAGCCATGATTATAGGATCAAATTTATGCTTGATACACTTCATCACGCATTTTTGTTTCCATTAGATAGGTATATTCAATATAAACTGGGAAGCCCTTGAAAATTAAGTTGAATTTACTTTAAGGTATATCATTATATAAAATGTGCATTAAATTATATAATAAGTATATTAATATTATATATGCAGAAGTTATGTGATACTATTGTGGATTGTTATACATTGAATTTTGCCATACATTTTGGAAGCAGTAGTTGAACAAATGTTGTAGAGTGAGAGAGAGAGAGAGAGAGAGAGAGAGAGAGACAGAGAGAGAGAGAACTGTATTTATTACTTTCTCTACACGTATTTTCTACATAGTTTATAGAGAAGGTATTGCATTCCAGCCAAAAATTCAATACCGAGATTTCACCGGAAATAAAGTATTTTTGAAAAAAAGTGCCTGTGCGTCTGTGTCTTGGTATTTAAGTTTAGTATCTTCCAGGGATGCGACACGAAGATTTTGAGAAAAATCCCCCTAACCCAAACTACCGTTGACATGGAAAAATAATGGAAATTTTTGATTTTCTCAAAAATGGCTCTAACGATTGTGATTAAAATACCGTATATTAAAAATATTTATATGGCAAATAAAGTGTATATCTTGTATTTTCTGGAAATAGTTTCAAAACACGTCTTTATTCTCAATGAATTTTGTTAAATTTTGCGTAACTGGTAAACCTTAAGAGATATACAGAAACTTCCTACACAAAAATGTAGATCAGGTTAATTACACAATTTATTGATGTACGTTTATTACGTGGAATTGAACATTTCTGCGATATTCCTTTTTATTTGTTTAAGTTTTAAAATACTTATACACGACCACGCAAAGAAACGGATTTTTATATCATAGCAACCACATTCGACTGTCACATGTCGGTTTAGCGTAGTGTATTCCCATATTTCCCTTCTCTTTGGTGGCAAGTACCTAATAAGGCCATTTCTGCTAATTTTTTTTCTCGATTAGCATGGAGTAAATAGAAAAACAAGCTTTTTACTTTCTCTATACGTACTATGTACATAGTGTATAGAGAAGGTATTGTAATGAACTCAAAAATTTGATACCGAGATTTCATCGGAAATACATCTTTTGAGACCCCTGAATCCAAAAGAGTATTTTTAGAAAAATGTCCCTGTGTATGTGTCTGTCTGTCTGTCTGTCTGTGTCTGTGGGCAGCATAGCTCAAAAGAAAAAACCGTTAAAAACCAAACTTGGTATTTAGGCTTGGTACCTTCCAACGATGCGACACGAAGATTTTCAAGAAAATGGAAGAAATGGGCAAAAACTTACCACACAGAAAGTGTAAACCACATTAAAACACACAATTTATGTTATCCACATTTTTTTCGTGGATATATTCCTTGTTTTTAGTTGAAGCTTTGAAAAAAATATTTTTCTCATACAGGAATTTGTCAACTCCTATCCACACAAACAAAAGAACTTCAGTCACATAGCAACCAGCTTTTCACTATCACTTTAACCTATGGTACTCCCTTATTTCGCTTCTACTTACAAGGAAGCAAGTAATCAGACTATTTCTGCTAGTGTTTTCTCGATTAGTATGGAGTAAATAGAAGAATAAGCTTTTTAACAATACTTTGTTGCAGAGATATAGAGAAAGTCATGTGAATGGAACACATCAAATTTTTATAAATACTTTGTTGAAGAAATGTACAGAAAGTCATGCGAATGGAATTTTTCTAACAAATTTTCCCTCAGAAATGACTCTGTATAGATTTTCCGCAGGATTCCTTTAAACATTCCATAAAGGAATTGAGTCGTTGCTCCTGGGAGTAGACTGCTTGTAATTATTCATTAGCTGTTGTGAATCAAATTGGCAAGTTGCCTTCAGTAAACAAACAAGCAGCCACCAAGAAATACTCCCACTAATTACTTTCTCTATACGTATTATGTTTATACATATAGAGAAGGTAATGTATTGCTCCCAAAAATTCCATACCGAGATTTCACCGGGAATACATGTTTTGAGACCCCCTGAATACAAAATAAAAATTAGAAAAATGTCCATGTGTGTGTGTCTGTGGGCAGCATAGCTCAATAATGAAAAGACCATTAAAAACCAAACTTAGTATTTAAGTTAGGTATATTCCAAGGATGCGACACGAAGATTTTCAAGAAAATCCCCCCACCCCAAACTACCCTTTACATGGAAAAATTTCAAAAACTTTTATTTTCTTAAAAATGGCTCTAGCGATTTTGATTAAAAGTTCGTATATTTAATATATTTACTTGACAGATAAAATGCATATCTTGAATAGCCTGTGAAGACTACTTTGTTCTGGATGAATTTTATGGAATTCTGTATAACTACTAAACCGTAAGAGATGGACAAAAATTACCACACAAAAAATATAGAGCACATTAAAACACACAATTTATGTTATATTCATAATTTTTTTCGTGGAATTGATTGTTTTCGAGATATTCCTTATTATTGGTTTCAGCTTTAAAAAAACACTTTTCTAATACAAATATTTGTCAACTCATGTCCATACAAAGGAACTTCAGTCATATAGCAATCAGATTTTGACTATCACTTTAACCTATGGTACTCCTTTAATTAGCTTCTACTTAGAAGGAAGCAAGTAATAAGACTATTTCTACTAATTTTTTATCGATTAGCATGAAGTAAATTGTTGCATAAGCTTTTCAACAATAATTTGTTGCAGAGATGTAGAGAAAGTTATGTGAATGAAACACATCAGATTTTTTTTTTACTTTCTCTACACATACTATGTACATAGATATAGACCACCGAAAAATTCGATACTGAGAAATAGACGTTATATGGTCTCCTGCATCCAAAAAAGGCATGTCCAGAAAAAGATCCATGTGTCTGTCTCAAAAACGAAAAGGCGCTAAAATAACCGACTTTGTATATAAGTTTGGTATCTTCCAAGGATAAGACACGAAGATTTTGAGCAAAATCCCCCCCCCTCCCCGAACTACCCTGTACATGCAAAATTGTCGCCCTCCGTGGTGTAATGGTTACCATTCTACCTAATGTACCGAAGGTCGCGGGTTCAAATCCGGCGGAGGACGATGGCTTTTTTCGGGCGTAAAAATACTTCGCATACTTCCGTAAAGCCGTGGGTCCCGTGTCGTAGATTTACGGCACGCAAAAGAACATCAATCCTGATAGAGAGGCCTCTGAGCAAAATTAAGCGGTTTTCACGCCCAATATAGAAACGCCGAGAACCACGGGAGTTAAAGAGCGTCCATACATAAAACGCCATAGCATTTTTTTTTTTTTTTTTTTTTTTACATGGAACAATTTTCGAACATTTTGATTTTCTCAAAAATGGCTATAACGATTTTTATTATACTGCCGTATATTAAATATATTTACACGACAAATAAAAAATATTGAATTTTCTGAGAATAACCTTTGAACACCTCTTTATTCTTGGTGAATTTTGCATAACTAGTAATCGGGAAGAGATAGACAAACACTTACTACACAAAATACGTTTATATCGTTGAAACACACAATTTATGTCATATTCGTTTTTGAGATATTCCTTGTTATTGGTTTCAATTTTAAAATATATAAACTATTCACATACGGAAATTTGTCAATTCTGGCAATGCAAAGAAAAACGGATTTAATCCACATGGCTTTACTATCGTTTTAGCCGAGTTAATTGCCTTATTTCCCTCCTACTTACAAGAAAGCATTTCTGCTATTTATCTCAATTTACATGAAGTAGATAGAAAAATAAGCTCTCTTACAATAATTTTTTTTCAGAGATGTAGAGAAAGTCATGTGAATGGAACACACATTTTTTACTTTCTCTATGAGCACTATGTACAGTGTATAGAGAAGGTATTGTATTGCACCCAAATATTCGATACAGAGATTTCACCGGAAATATATATTTTTTGAGACCCCCTGATTTCAAAAAATGTATTTTTAGAATAATGTGTGCGCGCGCGCGCGTGTGTGTGTGTGTGTGTGTGTGTGTGTGTGTCTGTGGGCAGGATAGCTAAAAAACGAAAAGACCGTTTAAAACAAAACTTGGTATTTAAGTTTGGTATCTTCTTCAAGAAAATTCTCCCACTTCCAACTACTTTCTACATTCAAAAAATTTCGAAAATTTTGATTTTCTTAAAAATGGCTCTAACGATTTTGATTAAAATCAGTTATATTTAAGCTATTTACTTGCGAAATAAATTGTATATCTTGAATTTTCTGGGAATAGCCTCAGAAGACATCTTTATTCTGGATGCTTTTTACTGAATTTTGCATAACTGGTAAACCGTAAGAGATAGACCAAAACTTACTACACAAGAAACGTTGATCACGATAAAACACCCACTTTATGTTATATACATTTTTTGTGGAGGTGATTGTTTTTTTAGGTATTCCTTGTTATTGGTTTCAGCTTTAAAAAACGTACACTTTTCTCCTACAGGAATTTGTCAACTTCTGTCACATAGCAACCAGATTTTGACTATCACTTTAACTTACGGTACTCCCTTATTTCGCTCCTACTTACAAGGAAGCAAGTAATTAGACTATTTCTGCTAATTTTTTCTCGGTTAGCATGAATTAAATAGAAGCATAAGCTTTTTAACAATACTTGGTTGCAAAGATGTACAGAAAGTCATGTGAATAGAACATTTCAGATTTTGTTTGTTTCTTTTACATGGAGTGGGGAGGGAGCAGGAGCAGAATACTCAACTGTCTTGAGATGCAAGGTAATTCTCGAAGTAGTGTAAACTTACACTCATGTTTCATTGCAACTGGTGAAACGAACAATGTGCTCTACAGGATTTAGCTAATTGCTTTGTGGCCTCAGAAAGTATTCTGAGAAATGCAGGAAGTTAAACGAGGATTAAGTTGAAGTTACTGATAAGTGATAACGGAATAATTAGCGGAGTAAGGGAAATGTACGTTACAAGTTGTATCATCGCAATGCTCATAAGGTTAACGTGCGATGTGGCTGTTTCTATAATTGCTATCGCTGAACATTCCAGTCATTATAGATAACCTCTCTCCAATTAAATGCTTTTCTTAACCCATAACCTCTTTTTACTTTCTCTGCACGTACTATGTACAGTGTATAGAGAAGGTATATTGTATTGCACCCAGAAATTCGATAGCGAGATTTCACCAGAAATACATGTTTTGGGTCCCCCTGAAACAAAAAAAAAAAAAAAAACATTTTTTGAAAAAGGTGTGTGTCTGTGAACAGCATAGCTCAAAAACGAAAATACCGTTAAATACCAAATTTGGTATTTAAGTGCAATATCTTCCATGGATGCGACACGAAGATTACAAATCAAATTAGCCTTTACATAGAAACATTTTCGAATATTTTTATTTTCTCAAAAATCGCTCATACGATTTTGATTAAAATATCGTATATACTATAGAACGTGTAGAGAAAGTAACAAGAGAATGAATGTCCAAGAGTTAATTGCAAGTTTAGATACAAATGGACTCATCAAGTGCACACTTGCGCGCCATATCAAACAGGCTTTTACATTTCTTTTGGCTGCGCCCATACAGCAGATTTCATCTGTAAAGCTATTTAGAACAATCTGAAAATTGGGACAAGAGGAAAGGGATGATTTCTGCCTCCCCTCTTTCTTGATATCTAGTAATATTTTGCCAGCGTTTTGCTGACCAGCTACATATATGGAAGATACTAAATCATTTCATTTCTGTTGCCAGTTTTTCATTGATTTTCACGATATGTGCTTTCTAGGCTCGATTCCAACTCCACCTTCCATCAGCTGTGCTAATTGTGTATTAGTGCAACAAACCGGAGTTCCTCACCGCCTTCGAAAACTAAACACAAACATACATCTACCATCTTATAGTCGCATTTATTATTAGAAGAAACATTTACAATATCCGTACTTTATTACTTTCTCTACACGTACTTATGTACATAGTGTATAGACAAGGTATTGCATTCCACCCAAAAATTCAATATCGAGGTTTCACCGAGAATACATGTTTTGGGTCCCCATGAACCCAAAAAAAGCATTTTTAGAAAAAGGCACGTGAGTGTGTGTGTGTGTGTGTGTATCTGTGGGCAGCATAGCTCAAAAACGAAAAGACTGTTGAACACTAAACTTGGTATTTAAGTTTGGCATCTTCCAAGGGCGCGACACGAAGATTTTCAAGAAAATACCCCCACCCCCATCTACCCTTTACGTGGAAAATTTTTCGAACATTTTGATTTTCTCAAAAATGGCTCTAACAATTTTGATTAAAATATCGTATATTAAAGATACTTACCTGACAAATAAAACGTATATCTTAATTATCTGGGAATTGCCTCTAAACACTATTTTATTCTGGATGAATTTTACGGAATTTTGTATAACTGCTAAACCGTTAGAGATGGACAAAAACTTACCACACAATTTATATACATTTTGTTCGTGGTGTTGATCGTTTTTGACATATTCCTTGTTATTGGTTTCAGCTTTGAAAAAGTTATACTTTTCTCTTCTTGTAGGAATATGTCAACTCCTGTCCATACACAGTCACTTAGCAACCAGCTTTTGGCTATCTCTTTAGCATATGGAACTCGTTTATTTCGCTTCTACTTACAAGGAAGCAAGGAATAAGACTATTTGTGATAATTTGCCGATTAGCATGAAGTAAATAGAAGCATAAGTTTGTTTTTAACAATAATTTGTTGCAGAGATATAGAGAAGGCTATGTGAATGGAACATATCACATTTTTTTACTGTACGCTTGAATGACCAGGCAGCCTACACCAGGTTGTGAGAAATACAGCTGGGATTGCTTTCATCAATAATTTTATAGAAAAGTAATTAAAATACCCAGATTTCGAGAAACATCCCCAATTTGGCAACGTTGCTCTAGTGAATCCATCTAATTAACCGCCTTAACTTCTTGTAAGTAATATCTATGGTAATGACTGCTAATAAATAGGTGTTTTTGCGTTCGAAGAAGCGCTGAATGTATTTCCTCTTCAATCTATTCGATACGAAGATTTTCAACCATGTACTCCCACCCCGAATTACCCTTTAAATGCTACGTGGAGCGGTTTTCGACTTTCTCAAAAATAACTCTAACCATGATGCTGTGAATACCATACAGTGTAAAGAAGTATCTATCTAGCATTTTTTGGAGATAGCCTCTGAAGCATTTTACTTCCTCTACACGTACTATGTACACAGTGTATAGAGAAGGTATTGCATTTCACCCAAAAATTCGTTACTGAGATTTCACCGGAAATAGGTGTTTTGGGTCCCCGTGATTCCAAAAATGCATTTTTACAAAAAGGTCCGTGTGTGTGTGTATGCGAGTGTCTGTGTGTCTGTGGACAGCATATCTCAAAAACAAAAAGACCGTTAAATACCAAACTTGGTATTTAAGTTTGGTATCTTCCAAGGATGCGACACGAAGATTTTCAAGAAAATCCCCGCACCCCCAACTACCCTTTACATGGAACTTTTTTAAACAATTTGTATTTTTTCAAAATTCGCTCTAACGATTTTGATTAAAATATCAAATATTAAAATTATTTACCTGACAAATAAAATGTATATCTACAATTTTCTGGGAATAGCCTCTGAAGACTACTTTATTCTGGATGAATTTTACGCAATTTTGCATAACTGCTAAACCGTAAGAGATGGACAAAAACTTAAAACACAAAATAATGTAGAGCACATTAAAACACAATTTATGCCATATACATTTTTTTCGTGGAGTTGATCATTTTTGAGATATTCTTTGTTTTTGGTTTCAGCTTTGAAAAACTTATACTTTTCTCTTAAAGGAATTTGTCAACTCCTGTCCATACAAACAAAGGAACTTCAGTCATAGTCCAGATTATCATTTTAGCCTATAGTATTCCCTTATTTCCGTTCTACTTACAAGGAAGCAAGTAATAAGACTATTGCTGTTATTTTTTTCTCGATTAAAATGAAGTAAAAAGAAGCATAAGCTTTTTAACAATAATTTGTTGCAGAGGTGTAAAGAAAGTCATGTGAATAGAACACATCAGATTTTTTCATTCTTGATGACTTTTACATTACTGGTAAACCACATCATATATACAAAATCTGCAGACAGAAAAATGTAAATGTGGTTAAAGCAGAAAATTTATGTCAGTTTTTTTTTCTCTTCTTCTTCTTCTTCTTTTTTTATTGTCTCTATATGTACTATGTACATAGTGTATAGAGAAGGTATGGTATTGCACCCAAAAGTTCGATACCGAGATTTCACCGGAAATACACGTTTTGAGACGCCCTGAAACAAAAAAAAACTTTTTAGAAAAATGTGCGAGTATCAGTCTGTCTGTGTGTGTGTGTCTGTGGGCAGGATAGTTCAAAAACGAAAAGAGCGTTAAATATACCAAACTTGATATTTAAGTTTGGTATCTTCCAAGGATGCGACACGAAGATTTTAAAGAAAATACCCCCCTTCACATAGAACTTTTTTCGAAAATGTTTATTCTCTTAAAAATGGCTTTAACGATTTTGATTAAAATATCGTATATTAAAGATATTTACCTGGCAAATAAAATGTATACCTTGAATTTTCTAGGAATAGCTTCTGAAGACTACTTTATTTTAGATCAATTTTACGGAATTTTGCATAACTGCTAAACTGTACAGGAATTTGTCAACTCCCGTCTTTACAAATAAAGGAGCTTCAGTCACATAGCAACCAGATCTTGGCTATCACTTTAACCTATGGTACTCCCTTATTTCACTTCTACTTACAAGGAAGCAAGTAATAAGACTATTTCTGCTAATTTTTTCTCGATTAGCATGAAGTAAATAGAAGCGTAAGCTTTTTAACAGTAAGTTGTTTCAGAGATGTAGAGAAAGTCATGTGAATGGAACACCTCAGGTTTTTTCATTCTTGATGACTTTTACATTACTGGTAAACCACATCATATATACAAAATCTGCAGACAGAAAAATGTAAAGGGGTTAAAGAAGAAAATTTATGTCTGATAGTTTTTTTTTTAATATTAATTAACCATTCCCGAAATATTGTAATTGGTTTATATTCTCCAATAGTTATACTTTTCTTAAATGGTAAATCGTTTTTCTTCTGTTTCTTTTCCATCCTTGTCGTGAAAGGAGAACGAATTTTCTATTAACTAAATAGCCATCCGTTCTTAAAATGTTTCACATTGCATAACCCTAGTATATTCCCCTGCTCCCATTTTATCTACAAGTAAATATGCAATAAAACCA
Organism: Hymenopus coronatus; assembly: GCA_030762935.1. Taxonomy (NCBI): domain Eukaryota; kingdom Metazoa; phylum Arthropoda; class Insecta; order Mantodea; family Hymenopodidae; genus Hymenopus; species Hymenopus coronatus. The sequence continues at coordinate 167,470,892 of CM060881.1, read as the reverse complement.
TTTCTGCTAATGTTTATCTAGATGGTAACGTAAATAGAAGAATTAGCCTTTGTAAAAATAATCTGTAGCAGAATAGGTGGAGAAAGTCTTATGAATTTATACATGATATTCTTTTTAAATGTTTTAACTCAGGATTAATTCATATTTATCATTTGAGTTTGTAAAATTGTTTAAATATAACACCTTCTTAGTATTCTTTCTGGCTACGTTACTGCCGTTAGTATATCTCTTTGTTTCTGTCCAGTCTCTGTATGAAATGACTGAAGCCAGCAGTTATGACGTAATCATAAAATCTGATGTGTTCCATTTACATGACTTTCTGCACATCGCTGTAACAAATTATTGTTAAAAAGCAAGTTCTTCTATATAATTCATGATAATCGAGATAAATATTAGCAGACATTGCCTTAATCTCTTGCTTCCTTGTAAGTAGAAGGAAAATAAGGGAATACACTAGACTAAAACGATAGTCAATTCTTTTAAAATTCTGCTGTCATGTGGATGAAATCCGTTTCTATGCAGTTTCCGTCTGAGAACAATTTTAGCATTTTAAATCTGGAACAAAAAAATGAGAATCTCAGAAATGGCCAACTCCACGAACAAAAGGTATATTTGATAAATTGAGTGTTTTAACGTGATCTACATTTTGTGTAGTATATTTCTGTTTATCTATTACAGTTTACCAGTTACATAAAATTCAGCCAAATGTATTAAGAATAAAGAGGTCTTTAGAGGCCAATCCCAGAAAATTCAAGATATACATTATATTTTCCACATAAACATCTTTAATATACAGCATTTTAATTAAAATCGTTAGAGCTGTTTTTGAGGAAATCAAAATTTTCGATTTTTTTTCATGTAAAGGGTAGTTTGGGGAGAGTTTTTTTTTCTCAAAATCTTCTTGTCGCATCTCTGGAAGATACTAAACTTAAATACCAAGTTTGGTATTTTACTGACTTTTCTTTTATCAGTTATCGTGTTGACAGAACACACGGTCACACACACGGACCTTTTTTTGAAAATACATTTTTTGTTTAAAGGGGACCCTAAAATATGTATTTCCGGTGAAATCTGGATGTCGAATTTTTGGGCGGAGTGCAATACCTTTTCTATACACTATGCACATAGTACGTATAGAGGAAGTATAAAGGGAAAACGACCATACCAGCAGTGCTGAGTATAGGCACCGTGCACGCTACTCTGGCGGCAAGTTTGGTTACTAACAACAGCATAACAGAGACAGTGAAGTAAGAATATTAGCGTATGCTAAGATGTCAGTATCGAACCTCCTGAAAATGTAAAAAACTACAAGAAGGCGGAAAGGGAACAATAACTGCTGTGTTGTAGCATGTAATAATATCTACAAGAATACTTCGCCAGCTGTTGCCTTTTATTCTTTTCCCACGCGGAAATCTGAAGCGCAAAGCAGAAAGCTATGGATTCAAGCTGTACATCGAAAGTACACTAATTTTATATTGTACCTCAAAGCAGTAACATATGCTGAAAAATCTGATGTGTACCATTCACATGACTTTCTCCATATCCCTGCAACAAATAATTCTTAAAAAGCTTATACTTCTATTTACTTTATGCTAATCAGAAAAAAATAGCAGAAATAGTCTAATTACTCGCTTCCTTGTAAGTAGAAGCGAAATAAGGGACAACCGTGGGTTAAAGTGATAGTCAAAAGCTGGTTGCTATGTCAATGAAGTTCCTTTGTTTATATGGATAGGAGTTGACAAGTTCCTGTATGAGAAAAGTATACGTTTTTCATAGCAGAAACCAAAAATAAGGAATGTCACAAAAACGACGAACTCCACGGTTAGAGCCATTTTTGAGAAAATCAAAATTTTCGAAAAAAGTTCCATGTAAAGGGTAGTTGGGGGTGGGGGGAGAAAAAATGTATATAACATAAATTGTGTGTTTTAATGTGCTCTACATTTTTTGTGCAGTAAGTTTTTGTCCATCTCTTACGGTTTAGCAGTTATTCAAAATTCAGTAAAATTCATTCAGAATAAACTACTCTTCAGAGGCTATTCCCAGAAAATTCAAGATTTGCATTTTATTTGTCAGGTAAATATGTTTAATATACGAAATTTTAATCAAAATCATTAGAGCCATTTTTGAGAAAATCAAAATTTTCGAAAAAAGTTAACAGCAGCATGGATAGTGTTGCTTAGAAATTAATGCTAACGTTTTTTACTTTCTCTATAGGCGCTATGTAAATAGTGTATAGAGAAGGTATTGCACTCCACCAAAAAATTCGATACCGAGAATTCACCGGAAATATATGTTTTAGGGTCCCCTGTATCCAAAAAAGGTATTTTCAGAAAAATGTCCGTGTGTGTCAGTGTGTCTGTGAACACGAAAACTCAAAACGAAAAGTCGGTAAAATACCAAACTTGGTATTTAAGTTTAGTATCTTCCAGGGATGCGACACGAAGGTTTTGAGAAAAATCCCCCCACCCCCAACTATCCTTTACATGGAACTTTTTTCGAAATTTTTAATTTTCTTAAAAATGGCTCTAACGATTTTGATTAAAATATCGTATATTAAAGATTTTTACCTGACAAATAAAATGTATATTTTTAATTTTCTGGGAATAGCCTCTGAAGACTACTTTATTCTGGGTCAATTTTACGGAATTTTTCATAACTGCTAAACCGTAAGAGATGCACAAAAACTTACCACACAACAAATGTAGAGCACCTTAAAACACACAATTTATGTTACATACATTTTTTTGTGGAGTTGATTGTTTTTTAGATATTCCTTGTTTTTGGTTTCAGCTATAAAAACTTATACTTTTCTCATACAGGACTTTGTGAACTCGTGTCCATACAAACTAAGGAACTTCAGTCGCAGAGCAATCAGCTTTTGATATCACGTTAACCGATGGTACTTCCTTATTTCGGTTCTACTAACAAGGAAGCAAATAATAGGACTATTTCTGCTAATTTTTGCTCCATTAGATGAAGTAAATAGAATTATTTGTTGCAGTGATATAGAGAAAGTCATGTGAATGTAACACATCAGATTTTTAAGTTAAAATATAGAAACTCTAAATACTGTGAGTATTAGATTAAACAACACAATATGGGGATAGTCTGTCAATTATTGTTTTTATTATTGTTATTATTACTTTTATATTTATTATCCATATTTATGTACGTATTGTTATGTACGTATTACTATTCATTCTTTATATTTTATTTTCAGTCCTGAGTGAGAACCAAAGCACGCAACAAAAATTTGCAGCATTCACTTCATCGGAAATAAAATGTTCGGAACATCCCCACAGTTCAGCATATGTTCCCAGTATATTTTCAGATGTGTACAAAAAGATTTTGACATTTTGAAACAGAACTTTCAGTGAAATGTATCCACTTTATAGACAGAAAACCACAATTAATGCCTACATCGCATATGGCTTCCTCACAATAAGTACAAAGCATGACACGGAGCGGCGCCACCAGTACGATTTTCTGGAACGTTCACGGTGCCTATAGTGTATTGGAGTATAACTGTCACCTGGGATCACTTTGCCACAAGCTAAAGCAGACCTGCACCCATAGACAGTTTTAAAATAGCTCTTGTACTGTCAGATCGGCCCGAGAGGCTGTGATGTTTTGTAATGAAGCGCTGGGCGACTCGCCAGAGAAGCACACCAACTTCTCTCGCAGTGAGCTTGTCATAGACCCACATGGCGGTGCAGCGCACAAAAACCTGTGCATAGTGTAAACAGAAAGTATAGTATTCCATCCAAAATTCGATACCGAAATTTCACCGGAAATACACGTTTTAGGGTCTCCTGCATCAAAAAAATATGATGTGTTCCATACACATGACTTTCTCTACTTCTGTGTAACAAATTATTGTTGATAAGCTTATTCTTCTATTTACTTCATGCTAATCGAGAAACAATTAGCAGAAATAGTCTCATTACTTTCTTCCTTGTAAGTAGAAGCGAAATATAGGAGTATGGCTAAAGTGAAGTCAAAAGCTGGTTACTAGATGACTGAAGTTCCTTTGTTTGTATAAACACGTGTTGACAAATTCCTGTTTGAGAAAAGTACAAGTTTTTTTAAACCTGAAACCAAAACAAGGAATATCTCAAAAACGATCAACTCCTCTAAAATATTGTATATAACAAATTGCGTGTTTTTATGTGCTCTACATTTTTTTGTGTGGTAACTTTTGTCCATTTCTTACGGTTTAGCAGTTATGCAAAATTCCGTAAAATTCATCCAGAATAAAGTAGTCTTCAGAGGCTATTCCCAGAAAATGCAAGATATACATATTATTTGTCAGGTAAATATCTTTAATATACGATATTTTAATCAAAATCTTTAGAGTCATTTTTGAGAATATCAAACTTCTCGAAAACAGTTCCATGTAAAGGGTAGTTGGGGTGGGGGTGTTCTCTTGAAAATCTTCGTGTCGCATCCTTGGAAGATACCAAACTTAAATACCAAGTTTGGTATTTAATGGTATTTTCGTTTTTGAGCTATGCTGTCCACAGATACACACACACACACACACACACACACACACACACACACACACATGGCCCTTTTTCCAAAAATGCTTTTTTTGGATTCAGAGGGACCCAAAACATGTATTTCCGGTGAAATCTCGGTATCAAATTTTAGGTGCATTAAAATACCTTCTCTATACACTAAGTACAAGAAAGTGTAGAGAAAGAAAAAGTATTTTCATAAAAAGGTCCGTGTGTCTGTGAACACGATAACTCAAAAACGATAAAATACCAAACTTAGTATTTAAGTTTAGTATCTCCCAGGGATGCGACACGAAGATTTTGAGAAAAGTCCCCCGACCACAAACTACTCTATATATGGAAAACATTTAAAAAATTGTCATTTTCTCAAAAAAGGCCTAAACGATTTTGATTAAAATATGGTATATTCAACATATTTATATGCCAAATAAAATGCATATTTTGAATTTTCTGGGAATAGGCTCTGAAGACATGTTTGTTCTGGATGAATTTTACGGAATTTTTCATAACTAGGTAAACCGTAAGAGATAGTCAAAAACTTACTCCATAAAAAAATGTAGAACTCTTTAGAATACGCTATTTTCGTGGAGTTGACTGTTTTTGGGATATGGCTTGTTATTGGTTTCAGCTATATATTCATTCGGGAATTTGTCAACTGCTGTCCATACAAACAAAGGAACTTCAGTCACAGCAACTAGCTTTTAAAAGAGTTGACTAACGATTTAGCTCATGGGGCACCCTTATTTCCCTTCTACTTACAAGGAAGCATGTAATGAGAACCTTTCTGCTAATTTTTTCTCGATTAGCATGAAGTAAATAGAAGAATAAGCTTTTTATAAATAATTTCTTACAGAGATGTAGAGAAAGTCAAATGGAATGAAACACATCAGGGTTTTACTTTACTACTACTATGCCACTGGTAGATAATTAGCAAGAACATAAACAATAACAACATTCCTACCATTTTTTGAATGACGTAATCAGTGTGTCAATAAAGCAGTTTGAATTTACAAGAGAGGAGTTAAAGGCTGACAATTGAGGAAGACACAGCTATACATTGAACTGGCACTTTTGCAAGCATTGAGCTTTTTTTACTTTCTCTATAGTCACTATGTACATAGTGTATAGCGAATGTATCGCACTCCACCAAAAAATTCGATACCGAGATTTCACCGGAAATACATGTTTTAGGACCCCCTGTATCCATAAAAAGTATTTACACAAAAAGGTCCGTGTGTGTGTGTGTGTGTGTGTGTGTCCGTGTGTCTGTGAACACGATAACTCAAAAACGAAATGAAGCTAAAATACCAAACTTGGTATTTAGGTTTAGTATCTTCCAGGGATGCGACACGAAGGTTTTGAAAAAAATCCCCCCACCCCAAGCTACCCTTTACATGGAACTTTTTTCGAAAATTTCGATTTTTTCAAAAATGGCTCTAACGATTTTGATGAAAATATCATATATTCAAGCCATTTAGCTGACAAATAAAATGCATATCTTGAATTTTGAATAACTGCTGAACCATAAGTGATGCACAAAAGCTTACTACACAAAACATGTAGAGCACATTAAAACACACAATTTATGTTATATACATTTTTTTCGTGGAGTTCATTGTTTTTGAGACATTCCTTATTTTTGGTTTCTGCTATGAAAAACTTATATTTTTCTCATACAGGAACTTGTCAACTCCGATCCATACAAACAAAGGAACTTCATTGACATAACAACCAGCTTTTGACTATCACTTTAACCCATGGTACTCCCTTATTTCGCTTCTACTTACAATAAAGCAAGAAATAAGACTATTTCTACGAATTTTTCTCGATTAACATGAAATAAATAAAAGATAAGCTTATTAACAATAATACTTTACAGAGATATAGAGAAAGTCATGTGAATAGAACACATCAGATTTTTTGGATACAGGGGGTCCTAAAACATGTATTTCCGGTGAAATCTCGGTATCGAGATGGGGCTAGAGAAAGTAAAAATCTGATGTGTACCATTCACATGACTTTCTCTATGTCCCTGCAACAAATTATTCAGAAAAAGCTTATACTTCTATTTATGCTAATCAGAAAAAAATAGCAGAAATAGTCTTATTACTTGCATGCTTGTAAGTAGGAGCGAAATAAGGGAGCACCATGGGTTAAAGTGATAGTCAAAAGCTGGTTGTTATATCAATGAAGTTCCTTTGTTTGTATGGATCGGAGTTGACAAGTTCCTGTATGAGAAAAATATAAGTTTTTCATAGCAGAAACCAAAAATAAGGAATGTCTCAAAAACAATGAACTCCACGAAAAAAATGTATATAACATAAATTGTGTGTTTTAATGTGCTCTACATGTTTTGTGGAGTAAGCTTTTGTGCATCACTTATGGTTCAGCAGTTATTCAAAATTCAAGATATGCATTTTATTTGTCAGCTAAATGGCTTGAATATATATTTTCATCAAAATCGTTAGAGCCATTTTTGAAAAAATCGAAATTTTCGGAAAAGGTTCTATGTAAAGGGTAGTTTGGGGTGGGGGAATTTTTCACTAAATCTTCGTGTCGCATCCCTGGAAGATACTAAACTTAAATACCAAGTTTGGTGTTTTACTGACTTTTCGTTTTTGAGTTATCGTGTTCACAGACACACGGACACACACACACACACACACACACACACACTACACTCACACACACGGACCTTTTTCTCAAAATACTTTTTACTTTCTCCATACGCACTATGTACATAGTGTATAGAGAAAGTATTGCACTCCACCAAAACTTCGATACCGAGATTTCACCGGAAATATATGTTTTAGGGTCCCCAATATCCAAAAAAAGCATTTTCACAAAAAGGTCCCTGTGTGTGTGTGTGTGTGTGTGTGTGTGTGTGTGTGTGTGTGTGTGAGTGTGTGTCCGTGTGTCTGTGAACATGATAACTCAAAAACGAAAAGTCGGTAAAATACCAAATTTGGTATTTAAGTTTAGTATCTTACAGGGATGCGACACGAAGATTTTGAGAAACCTCCCCCACCCCCAACTACCCTTTACATGGAACTATTTTCGAAAATTTTGATTTTCTCAAAAATGGCTCTAACGATTTTGATTAAAATTTCGTATATTAAACATATTTACCTGACATATAAAATGTATATCTTGAATTTTCTGGGAATAGCCTCTGAAGAGTAGTTTATTCTGGATGAATTTTACTAAATCTTGAATAACTGCTAAGCCGTAAGAGATGGACAAAAACCTACTACACAAAAAGTGTAGAGCACATTAAAACACACAATTTATGTAATATACATTTTTTTCGTGGAGTTCGTCGTTTTTGTGACATTCCTTATTTTTGGTTTCTGCTATGAAAAACGTATACATTTCTCATACAGGAACTTGTCAACTTCTATCCATATAGACAATGGAACTTCATTGACTTAGCAACCAGCTTTTGACTATCACTTTAACCTACAGTTGTCCCTTATTTCGCTTCTACTTACAAGGAAGCGAGTAATTAGACTATTTCTGCTATTTTTTTCTGATTAGCATAAAGTAAGTAAAAGTATAAGCTTTTTAAGAATTATTTGTTGCAGGGATATGGAGAAAGTCATGTGAATGGTACTCATCAGATTTTTTTGGATACAGCGGACCCTAAAACATATATTTCTGGTGAAATCTCGGTATCGAATTTTTTGGTGGAGTGCAATACATTCTCTATACACTATGTACATAATGAGTATAGAGAAAGAAAAAAAGCAATTTCAGAAAAAAAAAATCCGTGTTTGTGTGTTTTTGTGTGTGTGTGTGTCCGTGTGTCTTTGAACACGATAACTCAAAAACGATAAGTAGCTAAAATACCAAACTTGGTATTTAAGTTTAGTATCTTCCAGGGGTGCGACACGAAGATTTTGAAAAAAAAAACCCCACCCCAAACTACCCTCTACATGGAACTTTTTTCGAAAATTTTTATTTTTGTTAAAAATGGCCCTAACGATTTTGATTAAATTTTTGTATATTAAAGATATTTACACGACAAATAAAATTTTTATCTTGAATTTTCTGGTAATAGCCTATGAAGACTACTTTATTCTGGATGAATTTTACGGAGTTTTGTATAACTAGCAGTAATAGATGGACAAAAACTTGCAACACAAAAAATGTAGAGCACCTTAAAACACACAAGTTATGTTATATACATTTTTTTCGTGGAGTTGATCGTTTTTTAGTTAGTTTTTTTTTTTTTTTTCAGCTTTAAAAACACACTTTTCTCATACAGGAAAATAACATTTCACGTCCATACAAACAAAGGAACTTCAGTCGCATAGCAACCAACTTTTGACTATTACTTTAACCAACAGTATTCCCTTATTTCGCTTCTACTTACTAGGAAGCAAGTAATAGGCTATTTCTGCTATTTTCTCAATTAGCATGAAGTAAATAGAACATAAGCATTTTAACAATAATTTGTTGCAGAGATATAGAGAAAGTCATGTGAATGGAACACATCAGATTTTTCAGGCTTGCGTTCTTATAGCGGAAGTATCTGAAGGAGATAAACGACTAACTTTTTTCGAAAAATACTTTATATTAGCTAATTTCAAGTACTCTAGATTCCAAAGTGATACATTTAAATCTATAAGTCGAGTTAAGCCAGTTTCCGATACCAATTTTAGCCTAGTGTATTCCTTTGTTTTCCTTCTACTTTCAAGGAAACAAGTAATTAAGACAATTTCTGGTAATGTTTATCTCGATTATCATGAAGTAGATAGATGAATAAGTGTTTTAATAATAATAATTTGTTACAGAGATGTAACAAAGTCATGTGAATGGAACATATAAGATTTTTCAGATTTGCTTTGTTTTAGCGGAACTATCTAAAACAGATTAACAATTAAAATACTTTGAAAAACACTTTTTATTAGCTAATTTCAAGTACTCCAGGTTCCAAATGGAATATTTGTATCTATAAGCCGAGTTAAACCAGTTTCCAATACCAATGAAGAGGTTAAAATTAGTTGTTTTCTAATTTCGCGAATTAGTGTTGTATCGAGATAATCGCTTGGAATCGAAAGAGTAGTCGGGAATCAAACATCTTGCGTTGGGAAACTACAACTGTTCTGCTTTATGATGAATGTTTGTTAATGATGGCAGAGAGACAGAGAGGGCAATGACCCATGAAGTAAACGGAGTTGAAGATTAATGACGTCAACAGTGAGGGGGTGGAAGTCTGTTGTGCCGACTGTTCAGTCATTCATTGCAGCAGGTTTTTATTACGTCACTGCTGGCTTCCGGGTAACATCGGCGGCGTCTGTTTGGCTGACACGGCAAGTGAATCTCAGCTGTTTTATTTCTTACAAAACCTTGACTCGATACAGCAATAGCATTCTCTTTTCAAAAGATGTATGAACAAATACTAATGCCTCTATAACTGGCATATTTTCATTAAGTGAATCTATAGAAATTATATATTTCAGACATGTTTACAAATTAATTCTGAATGAAAATTAAGGTAATCTTGCAGACCAGATTACCCTGTCATGGCGGGTACCGCGTAACGTCAGGCAGGCAGCCTTGGTTTAAAACATCACCACAAAAAATCCCCGAAGTCCTCAGTAAATCGTGTTCAATGGTTAGAGGTTGTTACATAGCTTCCGGTGAACGTCATTGGGCGCGATATATTTCTTCCGGATGTTTGATGGTTGTTCTAATGTTTTGTAAAAATGTAAATGGCGTTTTATTTATGGACGCTCTTTAACTGCTGTGGTTCTCAGCTTCCCATTCTATACTGGGCGTGAAATACCGCTTAATTTTGCTCAGAGGCCTCTATCAGGCTTGAGATTCTTTTATGTGCCGTAAATCTACGACACGGGACCAACGGCTTTATTTCCCTTCCGAAGGAAGCCATGCTAAGGATTTTTACGCCCGAAAAAATCCATCGTCCTCCGCTGGGTTTGAACCCGCGACTGGTAACCATTACACCACGGAGGGCGACAAATGTTTTGTAATGCATTCAATTTAAAGGTGCAAGAAAAGAGTAGATTTGGAAATGATATAAATCACGTATTTTTAGTCCTTCAAAACCAATAATTGACTTGCAAATTACATCGCCATCTAAAGTGACATGTCCACATAAGGGAAAACAAACTATTTGTTGACTACTTCGGGTGGTTACGTTTACTGGCACATTTTCCTTTCTGTTTCGTGGGTTACGTGTGTAAGGCTTGTTTTATGTTGCATTTGTTTACTGCTTGGCGGTGATTTAACCTTAAATTAAAAAAATCTTATGTGTTCCATTCACATGACTTTCTCTACATCTCTGCAACAAATTATTGTTAAAAAGCTTATGCTTCTATTTACTTCATGCTAACCTAGAAAAAAAAAAATAGCAGAAATAGTCTTATTACTTGCTTCCTTGTGAGTAGAAGGGAAATAATGGAGTACCATAGGTTAAAAGTGACAGCCAAAAGCTGGTTGCTATGTGAGTGAAGTTCCTTTGTTTCCATGGACAGAGTTGGCAAATTCCTGTATAAGAAAAGTATGTTTTTCATAGTAAAAACCAAAAACAATATCTAAAAAACGATCAACTCTATGAAAAAATGTATAGCATATAAATTGTGTGTTTTAAGGTGCTCTACATTTTTTGTGTAGTAAGTTTTTATCTATCTCTTACGGTTTAGGAGCTATGCAAAATTCCGTAAATTTCATCCAGAATAAAATAAGCTTCCGAGGCTGTTCCCAGAAAATTGAAGATATACATTTTATTTTTCAGGTAAACATCTTTAATATACGATATTTTAATCAAAATCGTTAAAGCCATTTTTAAGAAAATCACAATTTTCGAAAAAAGTTCTATGTAAAGGTTAGTTTGGGGTGGGGGGATTTTTATCAAAATCTTTGTGTCGCATCCCTGGAAGATACTAAACTTAAATACCCAGTTTGGTATTTTACCGACTTTTCGTTTTTAAGTTATCGTGTTCACAGACACGCGGACACACACACATGCTTTCTTTGGATTCAGGGGGTCCTAAAGCATGTATTTCCGGTGAAATCTCGACACGAATTTTCGGACGGAATACAATACTTCTCTATCCCTATGTACATTGTACATACGGGCCTAGAGAAAGTAAAAATAGACGGAAATCAGAACTATTACTATTTTTAGTTGGCATAATAAACACAGCCAGCGCCATCTGAAGAGAGACTGTATATTTAAAATCTCAGGACATGTGGAAGCTACGCTATTTGATTATTAGTATACGATGGTTCTACCACTTGACATTACTTCAATACTTGGGTAATTTTATTATTTCGTCATTAGAGCCACTTTGAAGTTATTTACTGGTAAATTACAAACGTTTAGGGCCCTAAGCCGCAAAGCGTAGCCGAGGAATATTTTTTATTTGTAGAGAAGTGTAGCAGTTGCGGCTGAAGGTAGGGCGTAGCCAAGGGATCTGTGAAGCTAAAACTCCAATGATCCCAAGAAGTAGGCAAAACTTCGGCAATCTGGCGACTTTCACATCTGAACTTAATGTTTTCAACACTTTCAAATTTGGATTGCCAGCAAAAGTCACTCAAACTACTTCTTAAGGCCGTTGTATGTGTGTGATGTGAGTGTGTGTGTGTGCTCCAACCATCGTACAGCTTTACCGCTATTTGTTTGGTCAGTTTGGACGATTATATTTATTTTAGTTAAACATTTCGTTTCCGTACATTATGAAGCTAAGCTATTTGTTTCGTCAGTTGTGGTTGATTATATTTATTTTAGTTAAACATTTCCTTGCCGTACATTATGAATAGTTTCGCTTATATTGGTTATTATTACCCTTCCTATAGCTATATGTTCCCTTCGGTTTGGAGGTTATTACCCGCACTTTTGTTTTGACTCATATTTTACAATGCGGATATTTCATATCCACTCCCGTGTAGACCAATGCCTTTGTTTTTAGCAGTTTATTACATTGAGCAATAGTACCAACTATTTCCTAATGTTGCACAAACGTAGTGGTTTTTAAATGTGCCATGTTGGCATTCCGCATTGCGCATAAGCAGCGTCCGCCATGACAGGGTAACCTGGTCTGCAAGATTAGCCATTAAGGTTCTATTTAAGGGGACAAGGTAGTCTGAACATACCGAAATTACACCTTAAGAGCCACTTCTCTTAAAATATTCAATTGTTTTTCCAGACATTTGTATGAATTATTCTATAAATCATGACAATTATTTCAAGTGGTTGTTTGCATTAATAGTTTATGTGGTTGGGTCTATAAAAATATATTTTTCAGCAGAAAAGTAATAAAAATCAGTCTTAAAACATATGTACCCTTTTCTCTGATACTCTGATATTACTTGCAATACATAACCACACTTTTGCATGCTTGTTCTTAGTATAATCAGCTATCTTCTGAACCTCAATTATTTAGCTATGATACAATTTCAGTAGAAATTAAAAAAGAAATATATTTGCAAATTCAAAAAAGTAAAAATGTTGTTCGTTTCTTAATATGATCAATTTATACTATAACATCACGACTGCGGTTCAGAAAGTTCAACTATTTGTTGTATATATGTGCTCAAAATTTCAGCTTTCCAGTTCTCATACTTTTTGAGAAAAAGGTATGTAAGTATCCAAAAATGCTGTTTTGAGAAAACTGAATTTAAATATACAAATGTTCTTAAAAGGGGCATTGTATAACAGCTTTAAAGAACTGCAGACTAGCATTTAAACTTTATTTAAATTCATTAAAATTCTCTTAACCTCCAAAAGTAAACATTTTCTGAATTTAGAAATAATAGAGATTATATTAGTATCTAAAACAAACATATTATTCCTTACCATACCAGAGTACCTTGTCCCGTTAAAATATTCATCGCTGTTAGCGAATTAAAAGTTAAGAGAAAAACAGGATTACCAATCTATGCTATAATTTTAACTCCGGTAGCTCTTACGATTCTGGGAAAATATGCGATATTTTTAAAGCTATTAATGTAGTGGTCATAATATACCTACTTGACTTGCAGTAAATTACTCTGTACAATATTCACTGTTATGTTGGTATAGCGTTTATGCAGACTCTCTTAGATGTGACGTGTAATGTTTGTTTGTAATGGTACTTCCCCATCTATGACAGTCTCTAATAAATGTTCTTTTTACTTTCTCTATACGCACTATGTACGTAGTGTATAGAGAAGGTATTGCACTCCATCCAAAAATTCGGTACCGAGATTTCACCGGAAATATACGTTTTAGGGTCCCCTGCATCCAAAAAAATGTATTTTCAGAAAAAGGTCCGTGTGTCCGTGTTCCTGTGAACACGATAACTCAAAAACGAAAAGTAGGTAAAATACCAAACTTTGTATTTAAGTTTAGTATCTTCCAGGGATGCGACACGAAGTTTTTGAGAAAAGTCCCCCCACCCCCAACTACCCTTTACATGGAACTTTTTTTCGAAATTTTTGATTTTCTCAAAAATGGCTCTAACGATTTTGATTAAAATTTCGGATATTAAACATATTTACCTGACAAATAAAACGTATATCTTGAATTTTCTGGGAATAGCCTCTGAAGAGTAGTTTATTCTGGATGAATTTTACTAAATTTTGAATAACTGCTAAACCGTAAGAGATGGACAAAAACTTACTACACAAAAAATGTAGAGCACATTAAAACACACAATTTATGTAATATAAATTTTTTTTGGTGGAGTTCGTCGTTTTTGTGACATTCCTTATTTTTGGTTTCTGCTAAGAAAAACGTATACTTTTCTCATACAGGAACTTGTCAACTCCTATCTACATAAACAAAGGAACTTCACTGACATAGCAACCAGCTTTTGACTATCACTTTAACCTACGGTTGTCCCTTATTTCGCTTCTACTTACAAGGAAGCGAGTAATAAGACCATTGCTGCTAATTTCTTCTGATTAGCATAAAGTAAATAGAAGTATAAGCTTTTTAAGAATTATTTGTTGTAGGGATATGGAGAAAGTTCATGTGAATGGTACACATCAGATTTTTAATATTTTAGTGCATAAAAATAAATATTTCTCAAGATTTTAGCACCTAAATATCCGAGCCCTTTTCTGTACGATGAAGATTTAAGAAGAAAAAATCTTATGTGTACCATTCACATGACTTTCTCTACATCTCTGCAACAAATTATTCTTAAAAAGCTTATGCTTCTATTTACTTCAAGCTAATCAGTAAAAAATTAGCATAAATAGCCATATTACTTGCTTCATTGTAAGTAGAAGCGAAATAAGGGTTAAAGTGATAATCAAAAGCTGGTTGCTATGTCACTGAAGTTCCTTTGTTTGTACGAACAGCAGTTGACAAATTCCTGTATGAGAAAAGTAAGTTTTTCATAGCAGAAACCAAAAATAAAGAATGTCTCAAAAACGACGAACTCCACGAAAAAAATGTATATAACATAAATTGTGTGTTTTAACGTGCTCTACATTTTTTGCGAGTAAGTTTTTGTCCATCTCTTGCGGTTTAGCAGTTATTCATAATTCAGTAAAATTCATCCAGAATAAACTTCTCTTCAGAGGCTATTCCCAGAAAATTCAAGATATGCATTTTATTTTTCAGGTAAATATCTTTAATATAGGAAATTTTAATCAAAATCGTTATAGCCATTTTTGAGAAAATCAAAATTTTCGAATAAAGTTCCGTGTAAAGGGTAGTTGGGGTGGGGGGATTTGTCTCAAAATCTTCGTGTCGCATCCCTGGAAGATACTAAACTTAATTACCAAGTTTGGTATTTTACCGACTTTTCGTTTTTGAGTTATCGTGTTCACGGATACACGGACACACACACACACACACACACACACACACACACACACGAATCTTTTTTTAGTTAAAGGTGACCCTAAAACATATATTACCGGTGAAATCTCGGTATCAAATATTTGGGTGGAGTGCAATACCTTCTCTACTCACTGAACATAGTGCATATAGAGAAAGTAAAAATATGTTGCGTTACTATTATCCTTGTGCGCAAATTGATTACAATTAAAAGCATTGTAGTTCCGAGGCATTGCACGTCGTTTGTTTGTTGTGAATCCTTTTATTGGGTTTTATTTTATAACGTTTCAAAAAAGCAAATTTTCAAAACATCATATAACACAAGTTACACAAAGATGAGATAGAGAGGGATGAGAGGGAAAGCAGAGAGAGAGAGAAATCAGACAATAAAGCAGACTCACAAACTGCTGCCGATCTAACCGTAAAACAGGAATTGATGTAAACAAAGCATGTTGCATTAAACTCGTGTTTGTATCAGTGCGAGGAGCAACACAAAAAATCTCATGTGTTCCATTCACATGACTTTCTCTACATCTATTTAACAAATTATTGTTTTAAGCTTCTACTTCATTCTAATCGAGATAAATATTGGCAGAATTGCTTTCTTGTTAGCAGAAAGTAAATAAGGGAATACACAAAGCTAAAACGACAGAAAAGCCGGTTACAAGTGTCCGTTCGTATCCTGGGCCAGGAGTTTATAACTTTTTGTCTGAGAAATATTTTAAACCTAAAACAAATAACAAGGAGTGTCTCCACGAAAAGGGGGGGGGAGACCTACATTTCTGTGCACTAAGGTTTTGTCTGTCTTACGATTTAGCAGTTAAGTACAAATCGGCAAAATTCATCCCGAATAAAGAAGTTTTTAGAGGCATTCCCAGAAAATTCAAAATATACATTTTATTTGGGACTTAAATAACGATTTTAATTAAAATCGTAAAATCGTTAGAGCCATTTTTTAGAAAATCAAAAATTTCGAAAAATTTTCCATGTAAAGGCTAGTTAGTGGTGCGGGGATTTTCTTGAAAATCTTCGTGTCCCATCCTTGGTATATACCAAACCCAAATACCAAGTTTGGTATTTGACGGTCTTTTAGTTTTTGAGCTATGCAATCCTTAGTCACACACACGGACCTTTTTCTGAAAATGCTTTTTTGGATTCAAGGGGTCCTAAAACATGTATTTACGGTGAAATTTCAGTATCGAATTTTTGGGTGGAATACAATACCTTCTCTATACTCAATGTACATAGTACGTGTAGAGAAAGTAGAAAGGTCTGTAACCATAGACGGATATGTGTGCAATCCTGCCGGTTTAAGTACCAGCTATGTGTTATCGTGAGCTTTAGTTTCGCGGTTATTGCGGACTAGTTAATGGCGGCGTGTGTTTACATCAGGTTTGTTTATAACAGGAGGAAGAAGAATAGATTTAAAAACTCTGGTGTGTTCCATTCCTATGACTTTCACTACATCTTCGTAACAAATTATTGTTAATAAACTTATACTTCTATCTATTTCAGGCTAAAACATTTAGCCCGTTTATAAGTAGAAGGGGAAAAAGAGAATACACTAGGCTAAACGACAGTCAAATGTTTTAAAATGTGGTTGCTATGGGATAGAAATCCATTTCTTTGCGTGGCCAGGAGTTGACAAGTTCCCGTATGAGAAAAGTTAAAATATTTTAGAACTGAAATCATGAAATCAATATGAAGGAATATCTCGAAAACGACTAACTCTACGGAAAAAAAAAAAATGTATGTGATAAATTGTGTTTTATCGGGATTTACATTTTATTTATTTATTTTGTAATGAGCTGCGTGTATCTCTTACGGTCTACTTATTTATGCAACATTAATTCAGAATAAACAGGTCTTCAGAAGCTATTCCCAGAAAATTCAAGATATATATTTTATGTGATGGAAATGGCTTTAATATACAATATTTTAATCAAAATCGTTAAAACCATTTTTGAGAAAATAAAAAATTTCGAATCTTCGTGTCGCATCCTTGTAAGATACTAAACCTAAATACCAAGTTTGGTAATTAACAGTCTTCTGTTTTTGAGCTATGCTGTCCACACACACACACACACACACACACACACAAACACACACACACACACACACACACACACACACTGACCGTTTTCTGAAAATGCTGTTTTTGAATTCAGAGGGGCCCAAAACATTTATTTCAGGTATCGAATTTTTGGGTACAATACAACACCTCTATACAATATATACATAGTACGTGTAGAAAAAGTAATAATTTATTCAGCGATTGTCATTTTGTTGTTCGTCCTGGATTCGCGTATAGAGGTAAATGGTGAGAAATGAAAATGGGCCTTGATTTTGAGTCCTTGTTTGTCAAAGAAATTTAAAGTAGTAAATACCGACATCCGAGTTGAAAATACTGCCTGAGTGCCGGTGTTGCTGAAATAGGTCACGGGAGGTGAGAAACTCCCTCGGGTGTCTCCAATACAGTCCATTTGCTCTGCACGGGTCGATTGATCGATAATATAGCAAGTTACAGGTTATTAAAACCAACTGAAATACCAAAGAAGCGATTGTTTACTAGCTGCTATTGGTATTGCTATATACTGCAGAATTTTTCCTTTGTTATCTTCAAAATAAAAATTAATAACGCATTATTTGTGATAACATTTAAGAAAATATTTTAGTTTGCACAATTAGATTGAAACAGTATTTAACGAGAGACTTCTGAACTAAAATATTTTTATTTGCAGGCATTTTTACTTCCTCTACAGGTACTATGTACAAGGTATCGTAGTGCACCCAAACATTCGATACCGAGATTTCACCGGAAATACGTGTTTTGGGACCCCTTGAGTCCAGAAAAAAAGTATTTCTAGAAAAAGGTGCGTGTGTGTCTGTGGATAGCATAATTCAAAAACGAAAAGTCCGTTAAATACCAAACTTGGGGTATTTAAGTTCAGTATCTTCCAAGGATGCGACACAGAGATTTTCAAGAAAATAACCCCACCCAAAGTACCCTTTACTTGGATAAATTTGTCGCCCTCCGTGGTGTAATGGTTACCATGCTGACTTCATATACCCAAGATCGCGGGTTCAAACCCGGCGGAGGACGATGGATTTTTTCTGGCGTAAAAATACTTAGCATGGCTTCCTTCGGAAGGGAAGTAAAGCCGTTGGCCCCGTGTCGTATATTTACGGCACGTAAAAGAACCACAAGCCTGATAGAGAGATCCCTGAAAGCGGTCACGCCCAGTATAGAATGGGACCGTGAGAACCACGCAGTGGTGATAAATTTTCGAAAATTTTGATTTTTTCAAAAATGGCGTTAGCAATTTTGATATTTCGTGTATTAAAGATATTTATATGGAAAATAAAATTTATATTTTGAAATTTCTGGGAATAGCCTCGGAAGACATTTTTATTCTGAATGAATTTTACGGAATTTTGCGTAACTGGTAAATCCTAAGACAAACACTTACTACACAAAATTTGTGATATGTGATATGCATTTTTTCCCGGGAGTTTACCAATTTTAAGATATTCCTTGTTATTGATACTTCTCTCATACGGGAACTTGTCAACACCTGGCCACGAAAAGAATCGGATTATCAATCCCATAGCAACCACATTTTAAAACATTTGACACTCGGTTTAGTCTAGTGTATCCCCTTATTTCCCTTCTACCTATAAGGAGCTAAGTAATAAAACCGTTGCTGCTAATGGTTATCTCGATTAGCATGAAGTAGATAGAATAAGCGTATGTCCTGGTTACGGGTTCGCAAGGCATGGACGCGTTCATTCGGCACATAGTTAAAACAACCGGTAACGGTAACGAGAACGAGAGCGGGAATGTTGAAATACACGTAGTTCAATGGAACCATTCATAACATAAGCCTTCCCGTGCCCCAGGAACGATAGGCAAGTTCAAGTTTCACGTTCTCGTTCCCGGGCACGGCATATCTGATCCATAGTGTGCATATTACACTCTTCTTCTCCTTCTTTATTTTAAGGACTCTTCATTGTAGCATTTATTTTACGCGGGCGTGACGTAAAACAGTTATATTTCAAATGGTTTGAGTCTTGGTTGCTTAAGAGCTTCTAAATAGCAGTGGTATCCGAAATTGAAGTTAGCTAATCTGTATTATTTTTACCTTATTCATAGGTAATGTTGGCTAGGCTGGAGAGCTGCTAAATAAGAAACAAATGAATGCATTCTCGTCTCGTTACTGGATTGTTGTGAGTCAAAAAGTTAAATTCTTCCCGTTCTCGGTCTCGTTCTGCTTAGTCTTAATAAATAAAATAGGATAATCAGAAGCATAATAAATAACTCAAAATATTATAAGTAATCTCAGACTTATACAGCTGGAGCCAGAGTTATAACCAGGAGTATCTACCGGCCTTTTTTTTTTTCTTTTCTTTCTTTAATAGTGCTTGACGTCCTTACTAATTGTTGCACCGCAGGGGATGACACTGATGATACATGGAGTGAAGATGGAGCACCGGGGGAATGCGATGGAGGGGGAAACCACTACAAATCTCATATCTAATAGCTTGGGATTGAACCCGGCGAGAGGCGAGTTTGCCTAACCACTCGCCACGGCACCTGAATTGCCGTTCGGTGCTTATTTTTTATTGGTTGTAAGTTGAAAGTAACGTACTTCTCCTAATTGACCACTGAGATCCGCCTCCCGCACGCTATTGTTTAATGTACACGAACAGGAACAGCTGTTGTTACCTCGTTCTGATAACTGCTCTTTTTGTTCTTAAACAGTTAACCATTGCATTGTTGTCATATATGAAAGCACTCATCACATATTATAACCTATTATAAGTAGGGGTGGTGATTTTCAGCATTTTGATTTGTGCATTTAGCATTTTATAGCATTCATACATTTCAGTTTAGTATTTTATAGCGTTTTGAAGAAAAACATACATCTTGAAATGATTCTGATAAATATATATTATCTTAATGTGGCATTAATAACACAACATTAGTAAATGGGAACTGATACCCACAACAATAACGACACTAATACTCACAACAATAACACAATAATAACATATTGTTGACATATAAGATAAGAATCATGTGTCAACAATGCATACATAAGGCCAGTGTCCTCATTTGCGGACATAATTTTTATTCTCATTTTTACTTTCTCTATACGCACTATGTACATAGAGTATAGGGAAGATATTGCACTCCACCAAAAAATTCGATACCGAGATTTCACCGGAAATATATGTTTTAGGGTCCCTGTATCCAAAAAAAGTATTTTCAGAAAAAGGTCCGTGTGTCTGTGAACACGATAACTCAAAAACGAAAAGTCGGTAAAATACCAAACTTGGTATTTAAGCTTAGTATCTTCCAGGGATGCGATACGAAGATTTTGAGAAAAATCCCCTTACCCCACTACCCTTTACATGGAACTTTTTTCGAAAATTTTGATTTTCTAAAAAATGGCTCTAACGATTTTGATTAAAATATCGTATATTAAAGATATTTACCTGACAAATAAAATGTATATTTTGAATTTTCTGGGAATAGCCTCTGAAGACAACTTTATTCTGAGTGAATTTTACGGAATTTTGCATAAGTTCTAAACCGTAAGAGAGAGACAAAAACTTACCACACAAAAAATATAGAGCACATTAAAACACACAATTTATGTTGTATACATTTTTTGTGGAGTTGATTGTTTTTGAGATATTCCTTGTTTTTGGTTTAAGCTATAACAAGTTATATTTTTCTCATACAGGACTTTGTGAACTCGTGACCATACAAACAAAGGAACTTCAGTCACATAGCAACCAGCTTTTGACTATCACTTTAACCTATGATACTCCCTTATTTCGCTTCTACTTACAAGGAAGCAAGAAATAAGGCTATTTCTGCTATTTTTTTCTCGATTAGCAGGAAGTAAGTAGAAGCATAAGCTTTTTAAAAATAATGTATTGCAGAGATGTAGAGAAAGTCATGTGAATGGAACACATAAGATTTTTTGTATACAAATTTATGCACAAATTCTGTTGTCATTAACTTCGCTAGTCAAACACTCGACATCATTCAGAACTCAGCTCAGAGGATTGCACTTGGTGGAGCCAGGAGGAGGAGGAGGAGGAGACTTGGAGTTCATCACCAGTCCTATAGAGAGCCTGCAGATTGCTGCTGGCGAACCACTTCTTTCCCTCCGACTTAAAACCTTAAGTCTGTCCTATGCCATCAAGACTTCGATCAGACTTGGCTCCGGTTTAGACTTTCATATTTCAGCACAAGACAATGTCCATTATACACGGTACCCGCTTCAACCCTTCTCTCAAAGAATAGCTTTGTACATCGAAGAGTTTAAATTGACAATTCCCTCACTGATTCTCCGTTCCTTCAACATAAATGTTATACCATGGAGGCTTAGAACTCCTGTAGTCGACGCCACTCTCACAAAATATGCTAAAAATGACACCCAAAGAACTTTCTACGCCAGTTTATTCAAAGAATTACGTGAAACATACTCCAACTACGAACCAATTTACCAACTACCCTTTACACGGAAAACATTTCGAAAAATTTTATTTTCTCAAAAATGACTATAATGATGTTGGTTAAAATACTGTATATTAAAGATATTTATATGGAAAATAAAATATATATCTTGAATTTTCTACGAGTAGTCTAAGGAACTCTTTACTCTGAATGAATTTTGTATAACTGGTAAACCGTAAGAGATAGACAAAAACTTACTACACAAAAAATGTAGATCTCGTTAAAACACACAATTTGTGTCATATACTTTTTTTTTTTTCTTCGTGGAACTGGCCATTTCTGAAATATTCCTTGTTATTTTTTTTTTTTTTTTTTTTTTCAGATTTAAAATACTTAAAGCTTCTCGCACGGAAATTTGTAAACTCCTGGCACTTCATAGAAACGGATTTTGATTTTAAAAGATTTGACTATGGTTTTAGCCTAGTGTATTCCCTTGTTATCGTTCTACTTACAAGGAAGCAAGTAATTAATACAATTTCTGCTAATTGATAAAGTAGATAGAAGAATATGCTTTTTAATAACAATTTGTTACAGCGATTTAGAGAAAGTCGTGTGAATCTCTGGGCATATCATTTGTAAGAGTTGCTGGCGACATCAGCTGCTGCAAAGTCAGGACTTTTGTCATCACCGCAAAGATTAGAGCAGGTTTCACTAAGACATACCCCAACTGAAATGCGTGTGTATTTCTGTGAAGGTCATGATACAGTTTCGGGCGTTCGGAAATGTAAGACACCCCTTGATGCACAGCTCTTTTATTTTATGTTCCTTTAGAAAGCGTGAAAATTATTTATAATTTGTGACAGTATTTTAGCACGACGGATATATTATTAGTTTAATCATTAGTTTGTAATATTTAACATAAGAAATAGATGCTCAGTAGAACGCAGTGCCGTGGCGTGTACTCTTCAAGGCTACGTGCTTTGTTGAAAATAACACGAATTTTAGTGAATTAGGAACACAAGTAACAACCTTTGAGGGGAAGAAAGGTCCACCCCCTTTAAAACTTGAAAGAGGGAATTTGTCATTGTAGAACAAGGTCACGTGCGTGGAAAATAAAGAAAAATCCCCCGACAGTCACGTGACAACGCTACTTTACGCGCCTTTTTCCAGCCAATCAAAAAGGAGGGCAATACTCGGACCTTTTAGTATATAAATGATGTGCGTACAAGAAATCACAAGTTCACAACGTAGCTAACAAGGCGAGTAAGACACACAATGGGAAACCACGTACAAGAAATGACTAAGAAATCGCGCAGCGTTCAGTTTAGGAAATGGGAGTGTTATCAGTTAATCAGACGGGAAGTTATTGCCGTAAATGTTATACGGACCGTGAAACTCAAGATTACGGTGACGAGTGTACAGATATAACGACTCCGTAAAAGTGGAATTAGCTCTTAAAGAAAACTACTTCATCAAGTTCGCAATTGGTTATGTCGGGAGTCGCTCGCAGGGTTAGTGCCTCAAACTAACAACAATTCATCAATAAAGGAAGTCTTCAGTGAAATTAAGGGAAATTTCTCTTTTATTTGAGTCTACCAAAAGTGTCACACACCTTTGTCATTCTTTCCCCCCTGAGCAAGAGACAACTCATGATCTACAAGAACGAGCTTAGCCAGTGCAACAAAGGGAATCTGCAAGGTATGTACACTCTTAATGTAGCGAATTTCACGAGCATTAACTCTCCAACTCCAAGTAGACTCACCTGATAGCGGCATACTGACACAACGACGTGGTGGCCTCCACAAATATATTCCGACATATTGGCACTCTAACGTAATGCACTACAAACATACTACGACACATTTGAATACAATGGCTCTGTCATACTTACGAGATGCTAGCGTATCACAATGGGGATATTAGATTAGATTAGAAAGCATTCTGTAGGTTCGTTTAGGCCAGAAAGCCACCGAACATAGAACTTGTCAAGGCATATACATGTATACATATGTTTATATATTATATACTATGAAAAAAAAAAATGTATAAAGCTCTAGTGCTAAAAGCATAGGTTACAAAAACAACAGAATCCTTTTTTTTTTTTTTTTTTTTGCATGCACATAAAAACAAAGGGTATCAAAATATAGTGTTAAAATGTATAAATAAATAAATAAATATAATTTCATTATATGTAAAACTAATGTTATGTCAGATGAGAGTTTTCAAATTATCGATATAATAGTTACTAGTAACAATCATATAAACTAAAACATGATTATTATATTCTGTACTCTTCATAAATGTCAACAAATTATAATACATATTTACAAATATGTTATACAATTTCCAATGCAAAGATTTACAATTATGTACTAGAGTGTAAAATATCAAAACTTTACAGACCTTGTGTCATTGCTAAATACTAAAAAAAATCATTTGACATATTCGTGCAAGTCAAAGTATAAATTAGTTTAATTTTAATATAAAACACACACACACACACACACACCAATATACACAAAATGCAATATATTGTAATATTTATAAACACAATGATTATTAACGGTATTGCCAGACAGATTTGTCACTTAAATATTCATCTACAGAGTAAAATGATTTATTGCAAAGGTACTCTTTAAGAGAGGCCTTAAAAGCCCTGAAATTCCCAACATTTTCTTTGAGATTACTGGGGAGAGCATTAAATATCTTGATTGCTTCATAATATACACCTTTCTGAAAGCAACGAAGATTGGCATTGGGACGATGAATCAATCCCTTTTGTCTAGTATTAATGTTTTAAATGTCCATGTTTGTTATAAAACTATGTCGATTAACTGCATAGAATTTTAAAATGGATAATATATAAACATAGGTAAGGTGAGTATGCCCAATTTCTTAAATAGTTCTTTGCATGACTGTCTGCTATAAGCATTACAGATTATTCGTATAGCTTTCTTCTGTATCCGGAATATGCATTTACTATCTACTAAATTACCCCAGAATATTATTCTATACTCGATGATGGAGTTAAAGTAGGCAAAATACACCAACTTAAGTGTATCTATTGAGTGAAATTTAACCAGTGCACGGAGAGCATAACATGCTGAGCTAAGTTTAGGTGGGATGTAGCTAATATGTGACTTCCAGTCCAAATGCTTATCTACCTGAAGGCCAAGAAATTTGACTTCATTTAGCTGTTCTAACAATGTATCATGAATTCCTATTTCTAAGTGCGTTTGTGGTGAGCGAGTAGTTATAAATGTAATTGTTTTTGTTTTTTCAAGGTTTACTGAGAGTTTGTTTGCTTTGAACCAATTTGACATACAATTTAGAACATAGTTTAATTTAACTACACATTCATTGAAATCTTTACTTGTTACTAGCACACTAGTGTCATCTGCGAATAAATAAATACTTGCAAAACTGTTAATGTATAATGGGAGGTCATTTATGTAAACCAAGAACAAAAGAGGCCCTAAGATTGATCCCTGGGGAACACAATGTTTTACTGATTTCCATTCTGAGGCGCTATTTTGATACCCATTGGAGTTATTAATTTCGACCCTTTGTTTTCTCTTCTCTAGGTATGAAATGAACCAATCTAATATGTTATTCCTTATTCCATAGAAATTTAGTTTAGCTATCAGAATCTCATGATTCACACAGTCAAAAGCCTTCGCTAGGTCACAAAAGATTCCACCGACATGTTCCTTTTCATTTAACGCTGCTAACACTTTATGTGTGAGCTTGTAGGTTGCATTATCTGTCGCTACTCCTTTTCTAAAGCCAAACTGTTCTTTGGCAAATAAGTTGTTCTTTTCCAAGTAATTATAGAGCCTATACTTTTCTCAAATACTTTTGAGAAAACAGACAAGAGAGATATAGGTCTATAATTTGATATATTATCTTGTTTTCCTTTTTTAAAAAGTGATTTGGCAATAGAGTACTTCATTCTGTCAGGAAATATTCCACTCTTTAGTGATTCGTTACAAAATAGCTAAGGGGAATGCATATTAGGTCAGAACATGCTTTTAGGATTTTACTTGATATTTCATCATATCCAGAGGAATTTTTGGTCTTGAGCAACTTTATTATATTTTTTATTTCAAATGGTGTAGTCATTTTTACTTTAAATTCAGGGACTTTGTTTACAAAAGAAGTTTTCAAAAAATTTATTGCTGATTCTTTACATCCATAGTTTATTTTTAATTTGTCTGTTACATTCAAAAAGAAATTGTTGAAAATATCTGCATCCTTTTGAGGATCATCAATTTTTTGATTACCGGAATTCAGTGCAATTGAGGGGCTTTCTTGAGAGCTCTTACCTGTTTCCCTTTTTATTATATTCCAGATAGTTTTTATTTTATTATTAGAATTGGATATCTCTTTATTAAAATGCAATATTGTAGCAGCTTTTATTGTTTCTCTTAGAATTTTACAGTACTTTTTGTAGTGACATTCTAAGTATGGGGACTTATTATGTTTCAATTCTTGGTATAATTTTCGCTTATGTTTGCAAGAAGTTTTAATGCCTGTTGTAATCCAGGTGTAATTTTCCTTCTGATTATATATTTTACAATATTGACTGGAAAGGATGCTACAAAATGAGAGTTGAAATGTTGTAGGAAATGATTGAACTTGTCATTTACTCCATTTATTTCACAGATTTCAGTCCATGATTCTTGTTGAAGGGCATACTTAAACAATGTGAGGGAGCTTTCATCTACTTTTCGTGTTCTGCAATATTTATAGATTGGTTTTAACTTAAGTTTATCTCTTTAATGAGAAGTATTTGTGCCTCATGATCTGAAAGGCCATTTGCAAATGTTAAGGTTATTGAAGTTTTAGTTCCATCTATATTTATGAATATGTTATCTATTGCTGAAGAGGAGCTACCCTGAATTCTTGTAGGAAAATGTACTGTGTGTGACATGTTGTATGTAAAAAATATAGAATTGAGTTGGTCCTTTCGGAGACTAGGTATAAAATAATCAGTATTTATGTCACCACAAATTATCATTTCTCGTTTTGGTTTCAATATAAACTTTAAGGAATCATCTAACTGTTTTTTGAATAACTCATAATTACCTAGTGGGGACCGATAGAGAGCTATTATTGCAAAATTTACTTGATTTATGTTTAGCTGAACTGCGCACATCTCTATGTCTAGCTCAAAGCAAAACTTGTTTAGATTAATGACTTTATAGGGTACATCGTGTCTTACAAATATGCAAACCCCTCCTTTTTTTTTTTAAATTTTCCTTGAATATGCTGCTCCTAAAGAGTACCCATGCAGTGAAATTGGCGTGAATTCCTGTTCTGTTAAGTGATGTTCAGATAAGCATAAAACGTGAGGCTGTAATTTTTCAGAAGCAAGACTAAGAGAAAGTTCATCAACTTTGTTTCTTAAACCGCTAATATTTTGGTGAAATATACATAACGAGCTACTGCTATTATTTATCTTAATAGAATTACTGATATTTTCTGTATTCCTAAAATTTTTTGTTGGTGAACTTCTATTTATTTCAATTGACTTTAGAGTTCTTTCATGACTATTTTGGGGGATTTCCTTTAACCTAAAAAGCCCTATCAGATATCATAACAGGAATTCTACCTATAATTCTGTCGGCAATTAGCTGCAAAAGCTGCCTTTTGCCTCTAGAGTTGAGGTGTAGACCATGAGATGTGTAACCATCTCGGCCTATACCGCTAACATGTATCATATCAATGTGAGAGGCAGCAGGGCTCAACAAGGCACGCTCAAGTTGCAGATTCATCTCCGTCACCCTCCTATGAAGCCGCTGCTTGTCGTGCCTATCGAAAAGCCCCACAAACAACTTCACACTGGTATGGCTACTGGATTCCCTTATGTCACACAGATATTTTTCAAATGAATAATTACTATCTCTATCCAGGTTATTTCCTGGCCCACCCACTATAACTACATGATCCCTCTTAGCAAAACCACAAGTCAGTTTTACCAGATCTTCAGTGACATGAGAGAGCCCAGCACTACATCATAACTGCTTCCCAAATCCTCCTTTAGCAGGGATGCTATGCCCCTACCATGGCTACTCCCAAGCAACAAAACCTTGCTTTTAGTGCAGTTATCATCTAAAACCTGCACAGGAGGATTTGGGGACTGATCAACAGTTTCAAATCTGTTGCTCAGTTTGACATCATGACGGTCATCGGCAGAGAAACGCCGTTTCCTCCTCAGACTTTGTCTGGATGGCACCCTAAAATCAGGTGATTTACAATCCAAATTTTCTAAAGGAGCAAGTTCGCGTCCTGTAAAGTCCTTTTTGAAAAAATGTTGATGTGTGTATCAGAATTTCTTGGCAGTGGTAGCATCGCAACAAATAACCCGCTGATTACCGCAAGATAGCGTGCGACCCATATACATCCGAACCGCTGCACACACGGAAAGACTACCTAGAATCACCGCAGGCGCTGGTGTGCGGTCGCTAGTTGAAACCTCTCGCGCATAAGCAGGTGAAGGGCAATCGTGCTTTTTGCCGATGTTCAGTACGCTTAAAAGGCTTTAAAAGTGAGGTGGTTTAAGGGTATTAGGGTTTAATAATTAACATGGTGCACTTCTATGCTGCATAACTGTACCAACCACCGGAAAAATAATTCCGAGATCAGTTTCCATCGGTAAGAATAAATTGTATCATTTGTGTTCCAAATTTATTCCTATTTATTCTCGTGGGTTTCCTCGGTCACTAAGCGAATGATACTTTATTTAGGTTCCTAATACATAAACTAGAATAATTGAGTAAGTTGTCAGCTGCTCCGAGACGTAACAAATTTGTGCCATCGAAGTATCACAGACTATGCTCAGTGCATTTTGCGAAAAATTGTTTCCATGAGAATAAAGGCAAGATGATGCTAAACCCTGACACAGTTCCTTCAGTATTTAGATTCCCTCATTATCTGACAAAGGTAACGAGAACGCTAATTTCATTCTTATAACATATTTTGTATATGTTTTATAAGAATTAGAAGGCAGTGCTAAAATATTAGATTCAATATTATAATTTGTGCCAAATAAAAAAAAATACCCGAAATCTCGATTTAGTTAATTTTTCAAATCTGTAATTTCAGATTGAAACACAACCCCACAGGGTACAAAAAGAAATTTTGCAAATGTGCTAAACATAAAGAATATTAAGTAATAATCGATTCTAATTTTAGATTTGTTTATAAATTATTTCAGGAAGCACAAACTATACTCTCCTGTGGTGCACATATACACCTATCTTATCTAACTCAAATATACCACAAATTCTGATAGAAAATGTTTACTTAACGTCTTGAATATAGTTTCCTGAAGAGGAATACTGTCTATACCAGTTCTGAAAATCCAGTATCGCTCGTTTTTTTTTTTTTTTTTCTCCGCTAAATCATTTTTATTTGTTTGTTTTTATTTATTTACATACTACCTTAGATAATATCGTCGTATTACCACTTTAACCTTCTTTAATGACTGCTTAAATTTGAGGTGTACATTAAAACTGTACCTCTCAATTAACTTAACACACATTCAGTATCTCATTCATATTTCCAGGTTGTTGAGGGTGGAGAATAAGAATAGCTTCACCAGCCTAGAATCGAGCCCAGCATAGTTTTCATTTTAATTCAGCACTTTACTGCAGACGCACTCTTAACAAACCCTCTTTATAATTCTTGTTGACGACTTTGTGCATTAAAATAAAAATCTGATGTGTTCCATTCACATGACTTCTCTACATCTCTGCAATAAATTATTTTTAAATGCTTCTATTTACTTCCTGCTAATCGAGAAAAAATTAGCAGAATATCTTATATATAAATATCTTTCTTTATTGTAAGTAGAAGTGAAATAAGGAAGTACCATAGGTTAAAGTAATAGTCAAAAACTGGTTGCTATGTGCCTGAAGCTCCTTTGTTTGTATGGACACGAGTTCACAAATTCCTGTGTGAGAAAAGTATAAGTTTTTTATAGCTGAAACCAAAAACAAGGAATATCTAAAAAACAATCAGCTCCACGAAAAAAATGAATATAATATAAATTGTGTGTTTAAAGTGCTCTACATTTGTTGTTTGGTAAGTTTTTGTCCATCTCTTACGCTTTAGCAGTTACTCAAAATTTCGTAAAATGGACCTAGAATAAAGTATTCTTCAGAGGCTATTCCCAGAAAATTCAAAATATGCATTTTATTTGTCTTTAATATACGATATTTTAATCAAAATCTTTAGAGCCATTTTTGAAAAAAAAATCAAAATTTTCGAAAAAAATCTGATGTAATCCATTCATTTCTTCATATCTCTGCAACAAGTTTTTGTTAAAAAGTTTATGCTCATATTTACTTCATGCTAAGTTAGAACAAATCTGATGTGTTCCATTCACATGACTTTCTCTATATCTCTGTAAATTATTATTGTTAATAAGCTTATCTTTTATTTATTTCATGCTAATCGAGAAACATTAGCTGAAATAGTCTTATTTCTTGCTTTATTGTAAGTAGAAGCGAAATAAGGGAGTACCATAGGTTAAAGTGAAAGCCAAAAGCTGGTTCGGATCTCTCGGTACATAGAGGTCCGCTCTTTTGCAAACAATGAGTATCATCCTGTTAACCGGTACACCCATTTGATCCTACAAGCAGTAGGATCTGAAGTGACACGTCCGTGGTGGATGATTATTGGTGAACACCTCGTTTTGGTTCTCGACACTTTGTCGACTTGAAGATCTTTGGAGATTCAGGATTGGGGAATCTCAGAGTCGAATTTGGTCGCTGGTGTCTTCTCCTCCGGTTATTAGTACACGGGAACTTGGGTGTTGTAAGGAGAAAATTAAATAATACAAAATTATCTGGTTTGAAGCGATGACTAATTTAAAATCTGTTTCCCTTGACACGAATCTTGCGCTTCCTTAATCTTTGATTACATTTATTGGCGCTGGCTTTACTATAATGGAGTATCACATTATTAGGAGTGACGCGGAATCAGCGCATGTTACGACTAACTAGTCCCACTGCAGTGCTTCTGTCAGAAAAGTACCAGGAATTGATCATTTAAAACTCCTGTTTAAAAGGGGATTCGAAATTATTGTTGTCGCTAAGTTGGTACAACTTTCCTCTATACCCACGCGGAGTTTGATCGTTATCTAGTTTGTTTACAGTACGCCATTTTGTTAGTTCATCTCAAGGGCGATACAAATATTGAATAGAGAATCTGTCTCAAATTTTGCATTGCAAATGGTATTTCGTGTGCCGAATCGCTGAAAATGTTACAGAGGGCTTACGGTGAATCAACTTTATCAAAAAACACGTGCATATGAGTGGTACAGTGCATTGAAAAGTGGTCGAGATGTGGTGGAAGATTTGCCTCGCTCTGGTCGGCCATCAACGGTTTCAACTGAACTGAAAATCGTCATTTAGGTCTGACAGAGATAGCCGCTGAACTTTCTGTGTCTCACGAATCGATTCGTACCGTTTTCAACGATTGTTTGGGCGTGACACGCGTTGCAGCTCGGTTAGTTCCGAAAGACTTGAATTTTCTACAAAAACTCAATCGCGTAAGGATTCCTGAAGACATGCTAGAACGAGCCAGTTCCGACCCTACATTCATGAAACGCATTGTAATGGTGATGAGACGTGAGTTTACGAATTTGACACTGAAACCAGTCAACAAGCTTCCGAATAGTGCCTTCCAACTGAACCGAAACCTAAAAGGGCACGTCAAACTCGATCAAAATTTAAGGTCATGTTGACGGTTTTTTTCGATTATCGCGGTGTCGTGCACTCAAAGTTCTTGCCAGAAGGTCAGATGGTAAATAAAGACTATTATGTAAGCGTTATGCGGCGTTTGAGAGAACAAATACGGCGAAAAAGGCCAGATTTGTGGAACGACAACTCATGGATTCTGTACCACGATAACTCACCAGCTCACAAGGCTCTTATTGTGAACGAATTTCTGGCCAAAAACTCAACAAATTTCATCGAACAACCACCGTATTCACCTGATCTGATTTCTTTCTCTTTCCAAAGCTCAAGTTACCACTTCTAGGCACCCGTTTTCAGTCGATAGAAGACATAAAGGAAAATTGGCGGCGACAATTGACATCGATTCATAAAAGTGCCTACAAAAAATGTTTTGATGATTGGATTATTCGTTGGCATAAATGTATAATTTCATTAGGTGATAAAATAAAATTGGATGAATAATTCATTTTTTGTGTTTTATTGGCAAATTCCCGGAACTTTCTTGACACAGTAGAATATCTCCGCCCGTCTGTTCTATTTCTAGTATTGGGAAAAGTTGTTCTTTTTGCAAAACAGTTTTATCTGTTTGTGTTGCATCCACGAAACAGTTTCGAATTAACAGTTTCCTGCAACAGAAGTTCCCTAAAGTGTTTCACCACATTGATCAGCTGCAAAACTGTTGCAAACATGTTATGTGGCACCAAATACTATTGAGATAAATGCAGTCCATCGATAAAATCACAATGCGCCAAATGCAACCACTCACTAGGTGCTCTGAAGAGCAAATTATATAAATGCGGAAGCATTTTGCGTGCTAAAGAGAGGGAATGATTTTGTTTAGTATATTCGAATTTTGCTATAATATCAGACCACACGGTACTAGGTACAAAGGCGCACCTTGCGGTAAACGTTGGAGGCAATGACAACATATTTACGTTATGGAACACAACATCCGTGGTAACTGTTGCAATAAGTGAAACAATTATTCAGGCGTCGCTGTTATTGTTGCATGGGTCTGTTGCAGGGAAGCGATACATGAAAGAGTAACACAATTCCAGAAGTGTTTTATGAAACAGTTTTAGTGGTGAATCTGTTTCAAATAACTGTTGTGTTGATGAAACTGTTTCAAAATAACTGTTGTGTTATTTTTGTCCCATCACTATCTGTTTCTTTGTCCTCGAACCTGGACGAAAATGCCATTTATATGGTCAGCAACCCACGCTAATCTCGCCAGTTAGAAATACTGATGTTGGCGGATACTTTTGCTTAAATTTAAATATTATTTTCTCATTGGCCCAAGAGTAGCGTCAGGAAGCCTTCTCCCCTGTTTGGGAAGATGAACTGTCGCTGCGCCAGATGTGCGACAAAATTAGCCGAAACAGATATCGCTATTTATTCATCAATATAGCTCAAACTTAAAACAGACATCCAGTATTGTAATGGCTTTCTAATGGTATGTTTACATTGTTTCTCTTCCAAAAATTACCGATTTAAATTAACTTGTCTGATGGTTTTTCATTAATTGTTGCTTAATTGTTATTATTTAACTATTTCTTTTCGGTCGGTCTGACATATTGCCTCAAATCTCCTCGTGAGAAAGGTCATTGTGGCTCACAGTAGTGACTTAATAATAATTACACTGCGGCTCCCGTCCTTTCCGTTTTTTGCAACGTCGCTGGATAAGAACTGAAGCAGCGCGAAGCGCTCAAAACAACGACGCTCAAGATCTTCGAGTCGTTGGTAGATGTTTTGGATTAGTATCGCTTCATATCGACAGCACGTGGTATTTTTCACCTAGTCACCTGATTTTCTGTTGACACGTAATACAGCCGGAGGAAAGAAAACCTTAGGTGATGGTTGAGCAAATATGAGCTATGGTGACGGGGGCATGCTTCAACCGTCGGTGTCAACCTGCCATCCGGGGATAGAAGTGTTCCGGTCTGTGCTGGCCTGACTCCAGGCACCACTTCTGAGAATGTTTAAGAGAAATTACTATCGACGCAACACTGGTGACATGATCCAAGTTCATGTCCCTACTCAATAACTACCAGTCGCTCCCCATTTTTGGTCGCGTGGTCTCTAGCACCATCGTAGCTTCAGGGGACCTGTGATACAGTATACCTAGGGGTGGTGATTTCTAGCATTTTGAAGAAAAACATACATTAAATTGATTCTGCTAACAGATATTGATTGTATGACTGCCTCCGTGGTGACTTCTCACCCGGAGGTTCCGGGTTCGATTCCCAGCTGGGGCGGGGAATTTTTCTTTAACCGGAATTATTCCCTATCCCCCATAGAGTCTGGAAGTGTGAATGTGAGAGTGAATGTGCGTGTGTTTAGTAATATAAAGTTTAACCTAATATTCTGAACCTACAGTTTCACAAGTGAAAGCCCCCGATATGACCATTGATGTTAAAGGATGTTACAAATGAAGCAATTAAAAATAAAACAAAAATGTATTGTGTCATGAAAAATCTTTAATATGGCATTGATAACACAACATTAGTAAACGGGAACTGAACTCTCGACAGTAACAATGACACTGATACTACAACAATGACAAAATAGTATGATTGTTGTTTAAATTTTATAACTATGAAATTAGTTTATTTCTGTATGCTAAGTTCAGATTTATAATATGTATTTTACAAACAGATGAGGGAATTAGTTCCGCATTCCAGATCAGTACGGTGGACAAGTGTGTCAGAATCATAAACACAAACTCATCAGATGCAATTTCTGGAAAAACGAACGAAAGAAAGTAAATTTTAAAAAATATGCAATTTCGCATTTTAGTATAATTTTCGCATTTCATAGCGTTTTCAAAACACATTAAAATGTTATTTAGAGGTAGTGAAAAATTAAAATACAAGAGTACAAGACTTTATGAACATTTCGCGCTGTATCGTATTTGCAAAAAACCACCACCACTAAGTATACCGAGCCCCAGGCGGCGATAACTCCTCGGATGTGCCTCCAGTCCAACGACATGCAACCATAGTTAGGGGAGCTACGTGGCTGTACAACGACTCCGCATTTAGTATCGTATTAAATGGGATAGTTGTAGGATACACTCACTCCTCATTCTAGAGGTCTCTTGGGAGTAAACAAGTGTGGCGAAATTGAGGACAGAAAGGATGCTGTTAGTGAGACATAAAGTGAGTGATTGGCATGCTCAAAGGTAGCTCTTGCGAAGTACTGAAGTTTCCCCAAGGAGACGAATTGTTGGTGAGTCTGCCATATAGGTATATAAACGATGGTTGGTAACGTTGTGCTGTTTGTAAGCAAACATAAACAGAATGTCAGCTTCGAAATGCGGGAAATATTATGAAATTGCTTGCTGTATAAAATTATACGGCTATAAGAATGTTCTCAAGAAAGTGGCTGAGAGTATTTAAGCTACTGACAAAGGTTTCATTTTCCAAATTGCGATTATTTGCATCAAGTTTCATGACAATGACACTGCATTTACGAGCAAAGCTTTTCTAAACCTATATTAAAAATCTGATGTGTTCCACTCACATGACTTTCTCTACATCTCTGTAACAAATCATTGTTAAAAAGCTTATGCTTCTATTTGCTTCATTCCATTCTAAACGAGAAAAAATTAGCAGAGGTAAAATACACATTCGTTAAGAAATCCGCACAAAGTAGTGGTGAAGGGGGAAACTGCTCTGTGCAGAAAGAAATACCGGATAATAAACACCATAAAGTGAAATTATTCTTGAGTGATGTCGAAGAGGAAAGTGAATAAGACGGAAAACGAAGAAGCTGAATTTAGGTTGGGAAGATATTCCCTTGGGTCGAAAATTATAATTGATTAATTTATTATAGTCCTACAAACTTCAGGCCTTTTTATTTTCTCTGTCAGTTTCCTTATTGATGATACAGGAAGTATTATATTACACTCAAAAATTCCTTATAGAGATTTCACCGCATGCATGTTTTGAGATCCATTATGTTCCAAATGAAATGTAAATGGAGTTTTATTTTTAACTGTTGTGGTTCTCAGCATCCCGTTCTATACTGGGGGTGAAAGACCGCTTAATTTTACTCAGAAATTTGACCTCTGTATTTGAGATTCTTTTACGTGACGTAAATCTACTACACGGGAACAACGGTTCTACTTCCCTTCCGAAGGAAGCCATGAGAGGATTTTTACGCCCAATAAAATTCATGGTGCTCCGCCGGATTTGAACCCGTAACCTTGGGTATATGGTAACCATTACACCACGGAATGTGTGTGTGCGCGCATGTATGTGCCTGCCCGTGTACACTATAACTAAAAACAAACAAATAAACAAACGAGAAAGTATCTTCCGAGAATACAAAATGAAAATATTTTTTGAAAATACACCAGCGAACAACTCTTTATCTGGAAAATATTTCGTTGACTATGTTTTAATTTTCTGAAAACTGACTCCAAGATCCTCGTTGGGGCTTGACGTGTAAGATATTTATCTTTCATTTTCTGCAAATAGCGGGTGCAATCTTTTTCATTCGGAATGGGTTTTTAAAAAATATATACTTGTGTCATAAGAGATAGATAAAAACTAACCGCAAAATGTGTACCTGTATCATAAGAAATAGATAAAAACTAACCGCAAAATGTTACTTGTATTATAAGAGATAGATAAAAACTAACCGCAAAATGTGTACCTGTATCATAAGAGATAGATAAAAACTAACCGCAAAATGTTACTTGTATCATAAGAGATAGATAAAAACTAACCGCAAAATGTTACTTGTATTATAAGAGATAGATAAAAACTAACCGCAAAATGTGTACCTGTATCATAAGAGATAGATAAAAACTAACCGCAAAATGTTACTTGTATCATAAGAAATAGATAAAAACTAACCGCAAAATGTTACTTGTATCATAAGAAATAGATAAAAACTAACCGTAAAATGTTACTTGTATCATAAGAGATAGATAAAAACTAACCGCAAAATGTTACTTGTATCATAAGAAATAGATAAAAACTAACCGCAATATGTTACTTGTATTATAAGAGATAGATAAAAACTAACCGCAAAATGTGTACCTGTATCATAAGAGATAGATAAAAACTAACCGCAAAATGTTACTTGTATCATAAGAGATAGATAAAAACTAACCGCAAAATGTTACTTGTGTCATAAGAGATAGATAAAAACTAACCGCAAAATGTGTACCTGTATCATAAGAGATAGATAAAAACTAACCGCAAAATGTTACTTGTGTCATAAGAGATAGATAAAAACTAACCGCAAAATGTGTGCCTGTATCATAAGAAATAGATAAAAACTAACCGTAAAATGTGTGCCTGTATCATAAGAAATAGATAAAAACTAACCGCAAAATGTGTACTTGTATCATAAGAGATAGATAAAAACTAACCGCAAAATGTGTACCTGTATCATAAGAAATAGATAAAAACTAACCGCAAAATGTGTACTTGTATCATAAGAGATAGATAAAAACTAACCGCAAAATGTTACTTGTATTATAAGAAATAGATAAAAACTAACCGCAAAATGTTACTTTTATCATAAGAGATAAATAAAAACTAACCGCAAAATGTGTACCTGTATCATAAGAGATAGATAAAAACTAACCGCAAAATGTGTACCTGTATCATAAGAGATAGATGAAAACTAACCGCAAAATGTTACTTTTATCATAAGAGATAAATAAAAACTAACCGCAAAATGTTACTTTTATCATAAGAGATAGATAAAAATTAACCGCAAAATGTGTACCTATATCATAAGAAATAGATAAAAACTAACCGCAAAATGTTACTTGTATTATAAGAGATAGATAAAAACTAACCGCAAAATGTTACTTTTATCATAAGAGATAAATAAAAACTAACCGCAAAATGTGTACCTGTATCATAAGAGATAGATAAAAACTAACCGCAAAATGTGTACCTGTATCATAAGAGATAGATGAAAACTAACCGCAAAATGTGTACCTGTATCATAAGAGATAGATAAAAACTAACCGCAAAATGTTATTTGTATTATAAGAGATAGATAAAAACTAACCGCAAAATGTTACTTGTATCATAAGAAATAGATAAAAACTAACCGCAAAATGTGTACCTGTATCATAAGAGATAGATAAAAACTAACCGCAAAATGTGTACCTGTATCATAAGAGATAGATAAAAACTAACCGCAAAATGTGTACCTGTATCATAAGAAATAGATAAAAACTAACCGCAAAATGTGTAACTGTATCATAAGAGATAGATAAAAGCTAACCGCAAAACGTGTACCTGTATCATAAGAGATAGATGAAAACTAACCGCAAAATGTGTACTTGTATCATAAGAGATAGATGAAAACTAACCGCAAAATGTGTACCTGTATCATAAGAGATAGATAAAAACTAACCGCAAAATGTTACTTGTACATAAGAGATAGATAGAAACTAACCGCAAAATGTTAACTGGTATCATAACAGATAGATTAAAAACTAACCGCAAAATGTTACTTGTATCATAAAAGATAAAAACTAACCTCAAAATGTGTACCTGTATCATAAGAAATAGATAAAAACTAACCGCAAAATATGTATTAGTCACAACTAAAATAAGAAAGAATTATCACTTCGTTCAGAAAAGATAGTTTATACGATTAAAATCACAACTCATATAAGTTGCTTAAAATAATTAAGTTAAAAATATTAGTAATTAAAATAGTACTTTTATATGTATACCGTATAATATGTATACAGTCGAACCTGATTAATTCGAAATTGAGAATAATTCGAGCTTTCAGCATGGTCCCTTACATTCCTGTACAAAGTAATGTTAAAAAAAATCTTCTGTAAATCGATATTTTTTTGGATAATTCGATATAATATTCAATGTGAGTGAGTGAAAAAGTTATAAGTTAGTCAAACTTGCTGGATAAATTCCATGAATTGTGTCGTATTGTGGTCCCATTCCCTTCGCTTGTTAAATTGCAGGAAATGCATCATATTGTAGTTCCAATTGCCTCTCCTGCTGGTAAGGAATGTGGGTTACTCAAGCTTCTTTGTGCAGTTCTAGGCGCTTGTCATTGTGAACACTGCACCCCTTTTCATTCTGACACGTTGGCCTACGTTTGCAGCAAATACGTTCCCATGCAGTAAAGTGAACATTTTTAAACAGTGTGCGCAGTTATATCAAAGTCATCACAATGTGTTAAGTAGTAAACTGAGCCGACCAATGTCGGCTCTCTCCAAACCTAAACGAGTCAATTACAAAACTCTTGCTTTAGCTGAAAAGGCCTTTAGCGAATTGGAAAAAGGTTTTAAAAAAAATCTGATGTGTTCCATTCACATGACTTTCTCTACATCTCTGCAGCAAATTATTGTTAAAAAGCTTATGCTTCTATTTACTTCATGCTAATTGAGAAAAATCAGCAGAAATAGTCTTTATTACTTGCTTCCTTGTAAGTATAAACGAAATAAAGGGGTAGCATAGGTCAAAGTGAGCTGGTTGCTATGTGACTGAAGCTCCTTTGTTTGTATGGATACGAGTTAACAAATCCCATATGAGAAAAGTATGTTTTTTAAAGCTGAAACCAAAAACAAGAAATATCTCAAAAACGATCAACTCCACGAACAAAATGTATATAACATAAATTGTGTGTTTTAATGTGCTCTATATTTTTAATGCGGCAAGCTTTTTTTCCATCTCTTACAATTTAGCAGTTATGCAAAATTCCGTAAAATTCATCCAGAATCAAGTAGCCCCCAGAGGATATTCCCAGAAAATTCAAGATATACATTTTATTTCTCAGGTAAATATCTTTAATATACCATATTTTAATCAATATCGTTAGAGCTTTTTTTGAGAAAATCAAACTTTTCTAAAAACAATTCCATGTAAAAGATAGCTCGGGGTGGGGGGATTTTCTTGAAGATCTTCGTGTCGCATCCTTGGAAGATACCAAACTTAAATACCAGTTTGGTATTCAGCGGTCTTTTTGTTTTTGAGCTATGCTGTCCACAGGCACACACAGACAGGCAGACTGACAGACAGACACACAGACACGGACCTTTTTCCAAAAATGTTTTTTTTTATTCATGGGCGCCCATTTCCGGTGAAATTTCGGTATCGAATTTTTGGGTCGAATGCAATATGTTCTCTATACACTATGTAGATAGTACGTGTAGAGAAAGTAAAAGGGTAAAAGGGCCTGAAAATCTTTACGTCAATGAGTGCGTTAAAGATGGTTCAAGCAGGCACGGGATAAAAAAAAGCATCAGTAAATGGAGTAAGTGAGTTTTAACATTACAAAACTTTAAGAACACACTCTAATGTTGTCCTTCCTATAATTTAAGTTAATTTAATTTAGAACTGTTTTAATTAAAAACCTTTATAAAAAATCCAACTTTTATAATACGCAATCCTGAATAATTTGATTTATTACTTTCTGTAGACCTACTATGTAGATTGTGTACAGAGAAAGTATTGTATTCCATCCAAAAATTCGATACCGAGATTTCACCGGAAATACACGTTTTGGGGTCCCCTGTATCAAAAAAGGGTATTTTTAGAAAAGGTCGTGTGTGTCGTGTCCGTGTGTCTGTGAACACGAAAACTCAAAAACGTATAGTTGGAAAATACCAAACTTGGTATTTCAGTTTAGTATTTTCCAGGGATGCGACACGAAGGTTTTGAGAAACATCCCTCCACCCCAAACCACCCTTTACATGGAAAAATTTTCGAACATTTTGGTTTTCTCAAAAATGGCTCTAACGATTTTGATTCAAATCGCTTACATTTAAGATATTCGTCTGACAAATGAAATGTATATGCTAAATTTTCTGGGAATAACTTCTGAAGACATATTTATTCTGGATGAATTTTGCGGAAGTTTGTTTAACTGCAAAACCGTAAGAGATAGACAAAAACTTACTGCACAAAAAATGTAGACCTCTCAAAATACACAATTTATGTCTTTTACGTTTTTGTTGTGGAAGTAAGTTGTGACGTACTTATACTTTTCTCAGACATAAAGCGTCCGTTTTTCTTTTGTTCTACTCCTGGCCAAGCAAAGAAGCGATTTGAATGACAATCACATAACGATAGCTTTTAAAACATTTGACTATCACTTTAACCTAGTGATTTCCCTTAGTTCCCTTCTACTTATAAGAAACAAGTAATAACAACGTTCTGCTAATATTTATCTCGATTATCATTGTGTAGAAAGAAGAATAAGAAGTTTGTAGAGCAGCTAGAGAAAGTCATGTGAAGGTAACACCTCAGATTTTTACTTTCTCCATTTGTACTATGTACATAGTGTATAGAGAAGGTATTGTATTGCACCCAAAAATTCGATACCGAGATTTCACCGGAAATATATGTTTTAAGACCTCCTGAATCCAAAAAAGCATTTTTAGAAAAATGTCTGTCTGTGGGCAGCATAGATCAAAAACGAAAATACCGTTTAAAACCTAACTTAGTATTTAAGTTTGGTATCTTCCAAGGATGCGAAACGATTTTCAAGAAAAAAAAAACCCACCCCCAACTACCCTTTACATAGAAATATTTTCGAAAATTTTGATTTTCTTAAAAATTACTCAAACGAGTTTGATTAAAATCTCTTATATTTACTTGCCAAATAAAGTGTATATCTTTAATTTTTGCGAATAGTCTCAAAAGGGCTCTTTATCCTGCATGAATTTTACTGAATTTTGCATAACTGTTGAACCGTAAGAGATACACAAAAACTTACTCCACAAGAAATGTAGACCACGATAAAACTCAAAATTTATGTTACATACATTTTTTTCGTGGAGTTGATCGTTTTTGAGATATCCCTTGTTTTTTGTTTCAGCTTTGAAAAACATACTTTTCTCATACAGGAATTTGTAAACTCTTGTCCATACAAACAAGGAACTTCAGTCACATAGCAACCAGCTTTTGACTGTCACTTTAACCTATGATACTCCCTAATTTCGCTTCTACTTAGAAGGAAGCAAGTAATAAGACTATTTCTGCTAATTTTTTCTCGAGTAGCATGAAGTAAATAGAAGCGTAAGCTCTCTAGCAATAATTTATTGCAAAGATGTAGAGAAAGTCATGTGAATGTAACATATTAGTTGTTTTTTTTTTCTTGGTCCCTTCAACTTCGGATTAGCCAGTTCGACTTTGTATATGTATTGTACTTATTAATCTGAACATTACATGATGATTTTATTTTCAGGTGAGCTACGTGTGTAACATTGCAGCTTTTGCTGTTAACGGTAAGTGAAATGTAATAAATTCTCACAGGGGTCGAGACTACTCCATACACAGATCATCATCAAAGACTCTGAGGAGTGCGAAACGAACAGAGTAGCAACAAATTGGTCAACCATTATCTCTCGCCTTGTATCCGTGTATCTAAAGTTAGACTTTTAAATGGTTGTGCGATCCTCGGCCAAATCTTCTGGCGTTAGTCCATCAGTCTTTCAGATTAACGACCTCTGTGAACACGTGCTTGTTTTGTTTAGCTATGTATTAAATGCCCCCCTCATATTATACACACTTATAATTAGAGTGTACAATTTTAATTGCTGCACCGTAATTTTAAGCTACTATCAAAATGACTCATCTTACTAAGAAAACATGAAATAAATACTCCTAACTGTATTTTCGTTGTTATTATCAGCACTTTTTGCACCTTGTTTCAATTGTTTCAGCGTTTTGTGCTTTTCTGCCCCTCGGCCATTTTAATGTTTAAAATGAAGCTACAAATGCCTTGCTGATTGAATGAAACCGAAAGCTGGAACAGAGCTTAGCCAAAGCCCCAGATTTTTTGAGGATAGTGCAAGAAACCATGTTTACTTTCTCTATGCACATAATGTAGAGAAGGTATTGTATTGCACTCGGAAATATATGTTTTGGGTCCCCCTGAATCCAAAATATCTGATGTGTTCCACACACATGACTTTCTCTACATTTCTGTAAAAAATTATTTTTATAAAGTTTATTTTTTTATATACTTCATGCTAATCGAGAAAAAATAGCAGAAATAGTCTTATTATTTACTTCCTTGTAAGCAGAAGCGAAATAAGGGAGTACCATAGGTCAAAAGCTGGTTGCTATGTGACTGAAGTTCCTTTGTTTGTATGGACAAGAGTTGACAAATTCCTGAATGAGAAAAGTATAAGTATTTAAAGCTGAAACCAATAACAAAGAATATCTCAAAAACGATCAGCTCCACGAAAAAAAAACAAACAAAAAAAAACGTATATAACATAAATTATGTGTTGTGATATACATTTTTTGTGTGGTAAGTTTTTGTCTATCTCTTACGGTTTTCTGGTTATGCAAAATTCAATAAAATCATCCAGAATGAAGAAGTGTTTAGAAACTGCTCCCAAAAAATTCAAAAAATATATTTTTTTTTGTAATTGAAATGCTTATAATATGTGATATTTTAATCAAAATCGTTACATTTTTGGGAAAACCAAAATTTTCGATTTTTTTTCCATTTAAGAGTATTTTGAGGTGGAAGGATTCTCTTGAAAATTACGTGTCGCATCCTTGGAAGATATGAAACTTAAATACCAAGTTAGGTATTTAACGGTCTTTTCGTTTTTGAGCTATACTATCCACGGAGCCCGCGCGCGCGCGCACACACACTCATGCGCCTTTTTGGATTCAGGGGTCCCAAAACATGTATTTCCGGTAAACTCTCGGTATGGAATTTTTGGGTGCAATGCAATGCCTTCTCTATACACTATGTACCTAGTACGTGTAGAGAAAGTAATTATTTTATATTACAAATTGTATATCCCGAGATCAATGTATTCAACTCATCACTGCCGC
Source organism: Hymenopus coronatus (assembly GCA_030762935.1). Lineage (NCBI taxonomy): Eukaryota > Metazoa > Arthropoda > Insecta > Mantodea > Hymenopodidae > Hymenopus > Hymenopus coronatus. Next base: position 167,427,552 of record CM060881.1, on the reverse strand, counting down.
TTCGCAACAGAATACATAGAAGTAACAAACGGTCTGTAGAAGGAGGTAAATATGGCTTTGAAAGGGAAAGGGAACCGTCCTAATTATATTTAAAAAGAAGTTTAATAAGTAACGAAATCACAAAATCAAAATAGGCCGCATATTATTGTTTATACTCATATACTGAAATGTGTTCATTTACCGTTAAAAATCTGTATCGAAATGAAGACCATTTCCATACAGATTTGCATGTCGATATAGATTCCCACGCTTGCGTGCTGCGCTACTAATTGCTGTTCACTGCCTGCTAATCTGTGTAAAATTACAGAAACATCTTTCGCGCAGAATAACCCCCAAGAATATTCAATTGTATATAATAATTATAAGAATGTATAATTATTTCCCGAATCTAAACTCTTGCTAAACAAAGCAAGAAGGTCATGACATTGGCATCACAGAGACGAGGAAATCAATAATCCAGGGCATGCGCGCTAGCTCTACTTCCAACCAAAATATTTATTTTTACAAGAATAGTTGTATTTACATGCCTTTATCTGTAGATACGTCGGGTGGTTCAGCAATGAGGGTTTTAATTTCATCAGTGAAAAATATGTTCGCTTTTTTCCCACTGTACCCTACCGATATCTGATTTAACAAGTACAACTTCTTATATTGGGATATATAAATTCCATGTTTCACATTTTGTGTTGTTTTCAATACTGAATAATGTCCACAAGGTTGGGAAATTCAATGTTTTTGACATTTCTTTAAAATAAACTAAGAGGAAATTGTCCAAGAATGGAGTTACATTACTTTCTCCATACGCTCTATGTACATAGTGTATAGAGAAAGTATTGCACTCCACCAAAAAATTCGATACCGAGATTTCACCGGAAATATATGTTTTAGGGTCCCCAATATCCAAAAAAAGCATTTTCACAAAAAGGTGAGTACCATAGGTTAAAGTGATAGTCAAAAGCTGGTTGCTATGTGACTGAAGTTCATTTGTTTGCATGGACAGGAGTTGACAAATTCCTGTTTGAGAAAAATGAAAACCAATAACAAGGAATATCTCAAAAACGATCAGCTCCACGAATGAAATGTATATGACATAAATTGTGTGTGTTAATGTGCTCTACATTTTTTGTGTAGTAAGCTTTTGTGTATGTCTTATGGTTTGCCAGTTATACAAAATTCCGTAAAGTTCATCCAGAATAAAGTAGTCTTCAAAGGCTCTTCCCAGAAAATTCAAGATATACATTTTATTTGCCATGTAAATATCTTAAATATAAGAGATTTTAATCAAGAGAAAATCAAAATTTTCGAAAGTTTTTCCTCTTAAAGGGTGGTTGGGGGTGGGGGATTTTCTAGAAAATCTTCATGTCGCATCCTTGGAAGATGCTGGACTTAAATACCAAGTTTAGTGTTTAATAGACTTTTCGTTTTTGAGCTATGCTGTCCACAGACACACACGGACCTTTTTTGGGGATTCAGGGTTCTAAGACATGTATTTCCGGTGAAATCTCGGTATTTGGGTGGAGTGCAATGTACATTATGTACATTGTACGTGTAGAGAAAGTAGTTAATACAATCAAAAACAGTCTGACAACTTCACTAATGAAGAAAATAATTGCATGTAAGTTTCATAACCTGTACTTTGATATCGTTTCACCTGTTTGAGAAATCAGACAGTTGGATCTGAGACTTTTAAGAGTTGCTGAATAATTCTCCTTGTTAGTCGTGTATGACGTTCAGCTGTTTGTGCAGACGACGGTATGATACCACTTCAACAGTGCTGGGACGCTTGATGGAGAAACCTGGCAGCACTTGTGTGGATGGGAATGCAAATTCTCTCTCTCGTATTCTCATTATGAAATTCATTTGGCACGGAGACATTCCTCCAGCAAGAGAAACAACAAGCCATATCGTATGCAATGAAGTCCTGCAGAGGCGGCAGTCACAAAAAGCCGCTTGTAACCACGCCAAAAACCCACCCCAAGGCTATTTGTTGGCGCCGAAAAATTCTCCTCTCCCATCCATACAAGGGTCCAGCAAAACAGGGGCTGTGTTAGCTCTTAAAGTGAATAGCATGCACAACAAATATACACACATGCTCGCTAAAACTGAATATTTTACTTTGTCTACCACGGAAAAAGTAACGCATTCCACCCCAAAAAATCTGATGTGTTCCATTCACCTGACTTTCTCTACATTTCTGCAATAAATTACTGTTAAAACGCTTATTCTTCTATTTACTTAATGCTAATAGGAAAAAAATAGCCGAAAGGGTCTTATTACGTGCCTCCTTGTAAGTAGAAGCGAAATAATGGTATACACTAGGCTAAAACGATAGTCAAATATTTTAAAAGCTGGTTGCTATGTCATTGAAATCCGTTTCTATGCAAGGCCAGGAGTTTACAACTTTCCGTATGAGAAAAGTATTTTAAAGCTGAAACAAATGACAACGAATATATCAGAAATTGTCAATTCCACGAAAAAAAAAAAACTTATATGACAAGTTGTGTGTTTTAACGTGATCTACATACTTTGTGTGGTAAGTTTTTGTCTATCTCTTACGGTTTACTAGTTATGCAAATTCTCCAAAATTCATTCAGAATAAACATGTCTTCAGAGGCTATTCCCAGAAAATTTTAGATATACGTTATATTTCTCATGTAAATGTCTTAAATATAAGAGATTTTAATCAAAATATTGAGGGCCATTTTCGAGAAAATAAAAATTTTCAAAATTTTTTCCATGTAAAGTAGAGTTTGGTGTGAGGGGCTTTTTCTCAAAATCTTCGTGTCGCATTCCTGGAAGATACTAAATTTAAATACTAAGTTTTGAATTTTATAAACTTTTGGTTTTTGAGTTATCGTGTTCACACACACACACGGACACACACACACACACACACACACACACACACACACGGTTTTTTCTGAAGATGCTATTTTGGATACCGGGGACACTAAAACGAGTATTTCCAGTGAAATCTGAATCGAATTTTTGGGTGGAGTGCAATGTATTCTCTATAAATATGCACATAGTACGTATAGAGAAAGTAGAAATTAAAATGTACTCCATTTATTTTCTCTACCTATTCTTACGAAAGCTTACTCTTCTACTTACTTCATGCTAAACGACACTAAACGTCAGTTCATAATAAGTAGGAGGGAAAATAAGGGAATAGGTTAGGCTAAAGCGATGGTCAAATCTTATATTGGAGCCTATGAGACCTGCACTCCGGCACAATTTAGTGACATTTGCGTTCAGGAATTCAGTTCTGGGAAACCATTATTGCTTGAAGGTGAAGCTTAATAATTAAGATAATTGGATAGTTAGAGTCAGACTGAAAATTTCAATGCCATAGCCGGGATTTGAACCACGGATCTCTCGGTCTCTAGCCGATTGCTCTACCACTGAGCTACCATGGCAACTTGCCGGCATATCATTGAATTACTCAACTGACTCGCTGTCAAACTATTTTGAGATGACAACTCAATGGCGACTTACAATGTTGTAAGTACTTTAAGTCCCAGGATTCATTGTATAGCAAACTATTATGACCAATTTGTATTGATTTAATTGTTTTTTCACACACGACTAACTTAACCTAACACAATAATATGTTGAGGTATAAGGTTGACTGAGCGCAAGTGTCACCAAGTGCACGTGTCATGAGTGCAAGTGTCCTTTAGTGTCACCAAGGAATGTCACCAAAATGGTCAACTTCACAAAAAAACAAAACAAAAAAAAAACTATATAACATAAATTATGTTTTAATAAGATGTGCGTAGTAAATTTTTGGCCTATCTGTTTCGGTTTACACAAAATACATCCAAAATGAAGAGGACCTCAAGAGGCTATTCCCAGAAAATTCGAGTTAAACGTTTTGTGATGTAAATATAGTTAATTTATGGCATTTTAATTAAAATTGTTAGAACCATTTTTGATAACAAAATCAAAATTTTCGAAAAATTTAAAAGGTAGTTTGCGCTGTGGAGATTTTCTTGGAAATCTTCGTGTCGAACCCTTGAAAAATTCTGAATTTAAATACACGCTTTGGTATTTCACTGACTGTTATTTTTACTTTCTCCACTATATAGAGAAGGTATTGCACACCACCCAAAAATTCGATTCCGAAATTTCACCGAAAAACACGTTTTAAGGTCCCCTGTATAAAAATGCTTTTCAAAAAAGGTTTGTGAGTGTGTGTGTGTGAACAGGAAAACTCAAAATCGAAATGTCGGTAAAATACCAAACTTGATATTTAAGTTTAGTATATTCTAGGAATGTGACACGAACATTTTGAGAAAAATCCCCCTTCCCCAAACTACCCATTACAAGGAAAAAATTTCGAAAATTTTGATTTTCTCAAAAAAAGGCTCTAACGGTTTTGATTAAAATATCGAATATTAAAGATATTTACCTGACAAATAAAATGTATGTCTTGAATTTTCTGGGAATAGCCTCTGAAGACAACTTTATTCTGGATTAATGTTACGGAATTTTATAACTGCTAAACCATAAGAGATTGCCAAAAAACCTACCACATAAAACGTTAAAACACACAATTTATGTTATACACATTGCTTTCGTGGAGTTAGTCGTTTTTTATATATACCTTCTTTTGGTTTCAGCTTTAAAAATATTCCTGATTTTGGTTTCAGCTTTAAAAATCTGAAGTGTTCTATTCACATGACTTTCTCTACATCTCTGCAACAAATTATTCTATTTACTTCATCTAATCGAGAAAAAATTAGCAGAAATAGTCTTATTACTTGCTTCCTTGTTAGTAGAAGTGAAATAAGGGGGTACTATAGGTTAAAGTGAAAGCTAAAAGCTGGTTGCTATGTGACTGAAGTTTCTTCGTTTATATGGACACGAGTTCACAAAGTCCTGTATGAGAAAAGTATAAATTTTATAGCTGAAATCAAAAACAAGGAATATCTCAAAAACAATCAACTCCACGAAAAAAATGTATATAACATACATTGTGTGTTTTAAAGTGCTCTACATTTGTTGTGTGGTAAGTTTTTGTCCATCTCTTACAGTTTAGCAGTTATGCAAAATTCCGTAAAATTGACCCAGAATAAAGTGACTTCAGAGGCTATTCCCAGAAAATTCAAAATATACATTTTATTTGTCAGGCATATATCTTTAATATATGATATTTTGATCAAAATCGTTAGTAATTTTTTAGAAAATAAAAATTTTCGAAAAATGTTCCATGTAAGGGTTGCTTGGGGTGGGGGAATTTCTCTCAAAATCTTCGTGTCGCATCCCTGGAAGATACTAAACTTAAATACCAAATTTGGTATTTTACCGACTTTTCATTTTTGAGTTATCGTGTTCACAGACACACGGACACACACGGACCTTTTTTTGAAAATACTTTTTTTGGTTACAGGGGACCCTAAAACATATATTTCCGGTGAAATCTCGGTATCGAATTTGTTGGTGGAGTGCAATACCTTCTGTATACACTATGTACATAGCACGTATAGAGAGGGTAAAAAACATACTTTTCTCATACAGAAATTTGTCAACTGTCGTTCATACAAAAAAGGAACTTCAGTCTCATAGCAACCAGCTTTTGACTGTCACTTTAACCTATGATACTCCCTTATTTCGCTTCTACTTACAAGGAAGCAAGTAATAAGACTATTTCTGCTAAGTTATTCTCAATTAGTAAAAATCTGATGTGTTACACTCACATGACTTTCTCTAGCTGCTCTACAAAACTCCTACAAAAGATTATACTTCTTTGTACACAATGCTAATGAAGATAAATGTTAGCAGAATGTTATTACTTAGTTCCTTATAAGTAGAAGGGAATAAGGGAATGCACTATGCTAAAGTGATTGTCAAATGTTTTAAAAGCTTCGTTATGCGATTGTCATTGCAAATCACTTCTTTGCTTGGCTAGGAGTAGAACAAAAGAAAAACAGACCTTCCTGTGTGTGAAAAGTTTAAGTACTTCACAATTGAAACCAATAACAAGGAATATCTCGAAAACGGTTACCTCCACAACAAAAACGTAGAGGACAAAAATTGTGTGTTTTGTCATGAGGTACATTTTTTTGTGGAGTACGTTTTTTTCTGTCTCTTACGGTTTAGCAGTTAAGCCAAATTCAGAAAATTCATCCACAATGAAGAGGTCTTCAGAGGCTACTCCCAAAAAATTCGAGATATGCATTTTATTTCGGACATAAATAGCTTTAATATACGGGATTTTATTCAAAATCTTTAGAGCCATTTTTAAGAAAATAAAAAATTTCGAAATTTTTTCCATGTAAAGGGTAGTTTGTGGCGGGGGGATTTTTTGGAAAATCTTCGTGTCGCATCCTTGGAAGATACTAAACCTAAATACCAAGTTTGGTATTTAAGATCTTTTTGTTTTGGGGCTCTGCTGTCCACAAACATACACACACAGACAGACAGACATACACACGGGCCTTTTTTTAAAAATGCTTTTTTCGGACTCAGGGGACCCAAAAACATATATTTCCGGTGAAATCTCGGTATCGAATTTTTGGGTGCATTACAATACCTTCTCTATCCCTATGTACATTGTACATATGGAGCTAGAAAAAAAAATCTGATGTGTTACACTCACATGACTTTCTCTAGCTACTCTACAAACATACGTCTTACAAAAGATAATTCTTCCTTCAACACCACGCTAATCGAGATAAACATTAGCAGAATTTTATTGCTTAGTTCCTTATAAGTAGACTGGAACTGAAGCAATGCACTAGGCTAAAGTGATAGGCAAATGTTTTAAAAGCTGTCGTTATGCGATTGGCATTGCAAATCGCCTTTTTGCTTGGCCGGGTGTAGAACAAAAGAAAAACGAACACTCCCGTCTGTGAAAAGTATAAATACTTCACAACTGAAACTAATAACAAGCAATAACTCTGAAACGGTAAGTTCCACGAAAATAATGTTTATGACATAACTTGTGTATTTCAACGAGATCTACATTTTTTGTACAGTAATTCTTTTTTTTTTTTTTTGTATCTCTTACGGTTTACTAGTTATATTAAATTAAGCAAAATTCATCCAGAATAAACAGGTCTTCAGAAGCTATTCCTAGAAAATTCAAGATATACATTTTATTTATGATAGAAATGACTTTAATATGTGATCTTTTAATCAAAATCGTTAGAGCCATTTTTAAGAAAAACAAAATTTTCGAAAATTTTTCCACGTGAGGGGTAGTTAGGGGTGGGGGGATTTTCTTGAAAATCTTCGTGTTGCATCCTTGAAAGATACCAAACCTAAACACCAAATTTTGTATTCAACCGTCTTTTCATTTTTGAGCTATGCTGTCCACAGACACACACACAGATAGACAAACACATACACACGGACCTTTTTCTGGAAATGACTTTTTTGGATTTAGGGGGTACTAAAACATGTATATCCAGTGAAATCTCGATATAGAATTTTTGGGTGGAATACAATACTTCTCTATCCCTATGTACATTGTACATACGGGGCTAGAGAAAGTAAAACATTTGGATATCATTAAATCATACAATTAATGTTACATGCATTTGTTTTGTTGAACTATTTGAGGATTTTTCTGTTATAGTTTTAAATTTTAAGTACTTCAACTTTAGTCAAACGGGAAGCCGTCATCCGTTTCAAAACTCTTTTGCCTTACTCCTAGCCATGCAAACAGAAGAGAATTTCAATTATTTCACATAGCTGCCAGCTTAGAAAGGATTTGACAGTCACTTCATCCTAGTGTAGTCCCTTATTTCTCTTCTAATTACGAGTAAACCATAAATAAGATAATTTCGTAATATCTAAAAGGAAATAAGCAACGGTGAAGTAACACAAATATTAATATTAACATAATAATATTAATACAATATAAATATAACATATATTTATATAAAGTCATGCAATGATTTTGATATACCACCAATAGATTCTCTCACCAAATTTGTTATGATTCCAGTACTTAGCAATGCCTTAGTACACAATTCACTTAGTAACAGTAACCATAAAAATGTAAAAAAATCTGATGTGTAACACTCACATGACTTGCTCTACATCTCTGCAACAAATTATTGTTAAAAACATTATGCTTCTATTTACTTCATGCTAATCGAGAAAAAAATATATAGTAGAAATAGTCTTATTACTTGCTTCATTGTAAGTAGAAGCGAAATAAGGGAGTAGCATAGCTTAAAGTGATAGTGGTTGCTATGTGACAGAAGTTCCTTTGTTTGTATGGACAGGAGATAACAAATTCCTGTATGAGAAAAGTAAACGTTTTTCAAAGATGAAACCAAAAACAAGGAATATCTTAAAAACCATCAACTCCACGAAAAATAGTGTAGGATATAAGTTGTGTGTTTTAACGTGCTCTACATTTTTGCGTGGTAAGTTTTTTTCCATCTCTTACGGTTTAGCAGTTATGCAAAATTCCGTAAAATTCGTACAGAATAAAGTAGTCTTTAGAGGCTATTCCCAGAAAATTCAAGATATACGTTATATTTAAGTAAATATCTTAAATATATGATATTTTAATCAAAATCGTTAGAGCCACTTTTGAGAAAATACAAATTTTCGAAAAAAAGTTCCATGTAAAGGGTAGCCTCGGGTTGGGGTATTTTTCTCAAAATCTTCGTGTCGCATCCCTGGAAGACACTGAACTTAAATATCACGTTTGGTATTGTACCCAATTTTCATTTTTGAGTTATCGTGTTCACAGATACTCGTCACACTGACACACACACACACACACAGACACACACGGACCTTTTTCTGTAAATACTTTTTTTTTGATACAGGGGACGCTAAAACATGTATTTCCGGTGAAATTTCTGTATCGAATTTTTGGGTGGAGTGCAATACCTTCTCTATGCACATAGTACGTGTAGAGAAAGTAATAACAAGTAAATAAAAGCATGAGTTTTTAAACAAAGTGTTGCAGAGATGTAGAATGGAACACATCAGATTTTTTTTTACTTTCTCTGCACGTACTATGTATAGAGAGGGTATTGATATCCAGATTTCACCGGAAATACATGTTTTGAGACTCCCTGAATCCAAAACAAACATTTTTAGAAAAATGTCCGTGTGCGTGTTTGTCTTTGTGTGTGGGGCACATGCATGGCACAAAAACGATTTTTTTTTTATTTTATTTTTTAGTTTCAAGTGGAGGGGAAAAATCCACCTTAAGGACTAACCCGGGCTGGCATGCCCGGAGTGTCGGGGTCTCCCAGATTGGGCCTACCGGCTAAAAAAAACCGTCCACCGGTATTGGATGGTAAGGATGCTGCGGTACCGCTGTTGCACCCGCGCAGTCAAAGGTAAAGATGAACTGGCCCGCTGTGCGGCCGCCAGGGGAGAGGGTTCTGCTAGTAGACCGGCTTGACCGAGGCCCAGCCGGCCCCCGTAGCGAAGTATAGGCGAGGAATTGAGGAAATTGTAGGTGGTAAGGATTTGTTGGTGAAACATGGGATTGGGATTGCAGGAAGAGCTGCCACTCTCTCCCGTGGTGATGATGTCGGTACTACCGGTTCTTCCTTTCCCTGGGGGTCGGACCGGTAGCGCTGTAGGTGAGGATGTCAGAGCTGATTCCTTTCTGGAGGTCATGTAGTTGCTTGGAGATGGACTGGTGCAGTTGATGTTGCAGCTCTCGGACACCCACGACCGAAGCCTCAAGAGACTCCAGCCGCGAGCTCCGGTCGTCGCTGTCCTCGGCAGGTGGATGGACGAGGTGGCTCTCTATGCGATCCAGCTGGTGCTGGAGAGACGCAAGCACCTCGGCATGATCACCTGCAACACGTTCTGAATCCTGGTGCTTGGCCTCCAGTGCCGCGAGTCGTTCATTGGTTACCCTCTGAAGTTCCTCGAGACGGAGGCCGAGTTGGTGTGTAGCCGTCAGGATGGCGGCGATGTGCTGCTGGATGGAGTTCACGGTGTCCTTCAGAAAGGTGTCCATTGGTGAAGATGAGTTGTTAGGTGAAGCGTTTGGTGAAGAGTTGATTGGTGGTGAAGCTAGATGGTGCTGCTGTGGCTGTTGTGGAGGTGGAGCCCTGCTCCGGGGGTACAGGGAGCACTTGGCTTGCCGTGTGTAGTGTGAGTTCCCGGAGCAGGTAACGCAGTAGCGGCGTCGACGGCGTAGATCGTGGTTGGAACAAGCGGCTGTGAGCGAGCTTGCCCCACAGTAGTGGCACCTAGGTGCGGCGTGGCAATCCTCTGAACGATGTCCGTAGGTGCAGCAGCGTCGGCAGGGGACCGGACGTTCTCTTCTGCTAGCCTCGACACGTAGCTGTTGCCCTAACAGGGGCAGGCGTGATGTCAAGGCAGCTTCGGCTTCAGGCGCGGACCCCAGGTGGAGGCGGACCAGCGATGTGGGTCCCCGAGGTGATGAGATGCGGTTGGCCTTTACTGCAGAGGGCCACAGGCGGCGTGCGGCATCCAGCACGAAGCGGGATGGAAGGCCCCTCGGGACCCCTATGACGACCACTGTAAGATGGCCATCATGGTGTCGGAGTGGTGCCCTGCTCTACTGGAGCAGCATGCACGGCGGAGAGTGAAGTTGAAAGCGGCGGAGAAGGCCGGACCGATTCCCGGTTGGGTTCCGGTACGGCGGCTGAGGTTGTCGGCGGTTGGGGCCGGGCCGGTTCCCGGTTGGGTGCCGGCACGGCGGCGGAGTCTATCGGCGGATGAGGCAGGGCCAACCGGTCCTATTGGGTACCGGTGCGGCGGCGATGTCTGTTGTCTGCTCCATAACGGTAGGTGGCGTGGCAGGAGGCGGCGTAGTAAGAGAGGCGGAGAGCGTCTCCATGCTCCGCTGCAAGGCGACACGGCGCGCCAGCGCCCACTGACTACGGGCATGGTGGGTCTTCCGTCGCAGTGCCAGCTCTTCTTTGCTGGCGGTGTGGTAGTAGGACATGCCTGCGTCGAAAGCTGCCCTTATCGCTGGATCCATCCTTAAGAGTCGAAGTCCCGCCCTGTCGACAAAAACGAAAACACCGTTAAATGTTCTCTACAAGTTTGTTTTCTTCCAAGGATGCGACAGGAAGATTTTCAAGAACCTCCCGGGATCCCCAACTGGAACATTTTTCGAAAATTTGGATTTTCTCAAAAATGGCTCTAAAAATGTTGATTAAATGTTTGTATGTTTAATATATTTATAGGGCAAATAAAACGTATATCTTGAATTTTCTGGGAATAGCCACTGAGGACCTCATTATTGTGAATGAATATCAGTGAATTTTGCGTAACTGGTAAAGCGTAAGGGATAGCCAAAAACTTACTATACAAAAATGTAGATCACGTTAAAACGCAATTTATGTCATGCACTTTTTTATTATTTTTTTTTTTTTTAATTGACCATTTTGGGGATATTCCTTATCATTTGTTTCAGATTTAAAATGCTTAAACTTTTCTCACACGGAAAGTTATTAACTCCTGGCCCTGCATAGAAACGGATTTCAACCGCATGGCAACCAGCTTTTAAAAGATTTGACTATCGTTTAGGCCTAGCGTATTCCGTTATTTCCCTTCTACAGACAAGGAAGCAAGTTGTTTAGACAATTAGGCTAACGTTTATCTCAATTCACATAAATTATAATTTATGTAATTACAATTGCATGACGATAATGAAATATAGAAAGTCATTTTGAGCTTGTCAACAGCCATAACAACATGGTTGGCATACGCCATTCAGCTACCGCATCTTTAGAAGCAATATATTATATATGCAGTCAAGAGCTTGGAATTTAAAAAAAAAAGTTCACATAGCCACGTTAAAGAGTATTGTAAGTTGATAGTAGTAGTAGCGCTGATATTATTTTATTTAAACAATAGTCATTAATGTAAAACAAAATCTTTCCTTGATTGAGGTGCAGAAGTCGGTTTACTTTTCGAAAATTATAGCAGATTTGCTTCAGAGTGAAGGTCTTCTGCTGCTTCTTACACGTGCGGTCTACCGAATTGTTTAGCATAGTGTTGACTGTTGAATGATGTGGAATGTTAACATCTGGATATCTTTTCTGAAATCTTCATGGGAAGAATGTGTCAACGCATAAATTATCATGTACATAAACACTCACTGTTCTTGGATGCCTGTCTTTTACTTTCTCTACACGTAATATATACATAGTGTATAGAGAAGGTATTGTAATGCACCCAAAAATTCGCTACCGAGATTTCACCGGAAATACATGTTTTGTGTCCCCCTGAATCCAAAAAAAGCATTACTGGAAAAAGGTCCGTGTGTGTGTATGTGTGGGGAGGGGACAGCAAAGCTCAAAAACGTAAACACCTTTAAACACCAAAGTTGTTTTAAGCTTGGTATCCTCTAAGGATGAGATACGAAGATTTTCAAAAAGGTTCCCCCTCCCCAAAGTACCCTTGAGATATAATGGAAAACATTTCGAAAATTTTGATTTTCTCAAAAATGGGTAACGATTTTGATTAAAATCGTTTATATATTTTAAGATATTTACATGCAAAACAAAATGTATATCTTGAATTTTGTGGGAATAGCCTCTAAAGACCTCTTTATTCAGGATAGCTTTTATTGACTTTTTTTTATAATTGGTAAACTGTAAGAGATAGACAAAAACTTACAACACAAAGAATGTAAATCAAGATTAAACACACAATTTATGTCACACACATTTTTATCCTGGAGTTGGTCGTTTTTGAGATATTCCTTGTTATTGGTTTCAGCTTTAAAAAACTTGTACTTTTCTCATATAGGAATTTGTCAACTCCTGCCACATAAACAAAGGACCATCAGTCACATAGCAACCAGCTTTTGACCTTTGCTTTAACTTATGGTACTCCTTTATTTCGCTTCTACTTACAGGGAACCAAGTAATAAGACTATTTCTGCTATTTTTTTCTCGATTACCATGAAGTAAATAGAAGCGTAAGCTTTCTAACAATAATTTGTTGCAGAGATGATGAGCAAGTCATGTGAATGGAACACATCAGACTTTTTGTTTCGTTTTGTTTTCCAGAAGGAAGGTTAAGATTTGTTGACAACCTTAATGCCTAAAATGTATTAAAGAGTATTGGACTTTAAATTTAAAAGAATTACGACTTATGTAGCTGCAAATAGGTAGAGTATTAATAGCTAGCATAGCGGGGTACTTGTTTAGAAAATTGCAGCTCTTTAGAGGAAGCTATTATTAATAAAACTAAAATAAGGTTTAATTATAGAGTGCAGCCAGGTTAATAGTCTTCATTGCCATCTGCTTGGGTGTGTTTATTTTCCTTGCTTTTGTCGGACTAGGATGGTGTCACATCCATTGGTCCAGGGCCGGTAAGATGAACACCCGAAGTGTGAAATGGCCACAGAAAAGTGACGTGCTATAATGGCGGTCATCCGACTTTTGGAAGAAACATATTTTGCCACGTAATGGAATGTATACTTCTGAACTCAAGAGTTGGCTAGGACAGCACAAAAATAAGTAACGACAACTAGAGAATATGAGGACGGACTTAATGGCATAGACTGCGCATTTCTACTAGCTCTTGTGAAACTTTCCCACGTGCCTAACTTGACAATTTGTCTGCGCTATAGTTTGCAACATTAACCGCATTGAAATGCTTCCTTAGAGTGACGCAAGTACTGGGATCGCTGATAAGTCCCGGGCCTCTCAACGAAAACAGCATTTAATTCTATTTTATTTATTTATTTTTGCTTTATTTCTCAACATAATCTCCAGAAAGGCTGATACATTGGTCATATCAGTGTTCTAATTTAATTAAACCATCTCTGTAGTGCGATTTATCAAGGTCCTCAAAATAGCTGTTAACCGCATCAATGACCCCCTCGTTGCTGTGAAATCTTCGTCTTCCGAGAAATTTGATGTTTGGGAACAGGTGGTAGTCTCTGGGTGGTAGATCTGGCGAATAGGGTGGATGTTCAAGCAATTTGAACTTTAATTCGCACATTTTCTCATTGCAATTACTGAGCAACGTGCCGGAGCATGGTGATGAAAAAAGTTTTTTTTTCTTTTCTTCTTCTTCTTCTTCTTCTTCTTCTTCTTCTTTTGTCAAATCAGGTCTCTTTCTTTTCACCTCATCTCTCAAACGTTGTAGTAAACTTGCGTAGTAGTCACCAGTGATACTTTTACCCTTTTCCAAGAAATCAATATAAATAATCCCCTGTGCATCCCAGAAAACACTGGCTATAACCTTGTTAGCTGACAACATTGACTTTGCCTTTTTTTGGAGTTGGTTCACCTGGCGCAATCCACTGTTTTGACTGTGATTTACTTTCTGGAATGTAGTGATATATCCAAGTTTCATACATGGTAATAAGCCGACTCAAAAATTCGCTGGGATTTTTACAGTAGAGCTCCACATTCTTAACAGAAACGGTTTTTCTTTGCAACTTTTGATCAGGTGTCAACAAACGCGGCACCCATCTTGCACAGACCTTGTAAAAGCCCAAAACAGTACCAAAAATATTACCTGCACGTTCTTTTGATATGTTTACAGCCTCTGCTATCTCAAACAACTTTAATCTGCAGTCCTCTTGTACTAAACAATGAATTTTATCAACGAGTTGTCACTTCTACAGGGCGTCCAAAGCGAGGTTCATCACTAGTGCTCGTACATCCCATTTTAAACTTTGCAACCTACCTTTTAATCATTGAATATGAAGGGGCAGAGTCTTTCAATGTACTCTCCATTTCCTCCTTGGTTCCTCTAGGCGTTAACCTTTTCAAATGGAAGTATTTAATCACTGCTCGTTTTTCCAAATCCTTCATTTTCGTGAAAACTCAAAAGTGGTGTTGTTTAACATGCCGTCATTCGAAAACTAAACAACTTATTGACCTGTAACTATGGATACAAGCCAGTCTAGAGTTAAATAATACGATGCTACCGTCTAACTGGCTTAGTGGCGCCATATCTGTGTGAGGCCCGGGACTTAGCAGCCGACCCTCGTAATGTAATCATTGTTAGTAAGACATATCACATACTGTGTTTTTCGTCTTCAGAACATCTCCCAGTCCCATTTAAACACTTATCGTACAGTCATGTTGTGCTACACTAATAAGAATGCCACAGGACTAATAACAGAATCAACCGGTTTAGTTGGCTCTACCGGGCTGTCGAAAGACAAAGCGCAGAGTTTTGGACTCGGTCGCCAAATGAGTGGAGTTTACCATCCTGAAATTTAAATCTTTGCTACCAGTGGATTTCAGTTATGGTATTGTGACTTTGACGTTCGCAGATTCAGGCTGTCTCGTCGCTGTTTGCAGAGAAAATTTCAGCTGATAAGAAATAGCGGCAATTTAAGTAATGTAAGTTTATACTTTTTACTTTCTCTATACGTACCTGTACATAGTGTATAAGAAGATATTGTATTGCACCCAAAAATTCGATACCGAGATTTCACCGTAAATACATGTTTTGAATCGAAAAAAAAAACTTTTTTTTTAGAAAAATGTCCGTGTGTGTGTCTGTCTGTGTATGTGTATTTGAGTGAATGTGGGCAGCATAGCTCAAAAACGAATGTTTGAATTTTGGGCAAAAATTCCTTTTTTAGGAGGAAGGGCCTTTGTTTAATTTTACTTAATTCATCCCTCACTTACCAGACTGTTAAATACCAAACTTGGTATTTAAGTTCGGAATCTTTAAAGGATGCGACACGAGCATTTTCAAGAAAATCTCCCTACCCTTTCCAAGGAAAAATTTTCGAAAATTTTGATTTTCTTAAAAATGGCTCTAACGATTTTGATTAAAATATCGTATAAATAAGCCATTTACATGACAAATAAAACGCATATATTGAATTTTCTCGGAATAGCTTCTGAAGACATGTTTATTCTGAATGAATTTACCTGAATTTTGTGTAACTGGTAAACTGTAAGAGATAGAGAAAAACTTACTACACAAAACAAGTAGAGTACGTTAAAACACACAATTTATGTCATATAGTTTTTTTTTTTTTTTCGTAGAATTGACGATTTCTGAGATATTTCTTGTTATTTGTTACACATTTAAAAACACTTAAACTTTTCTCACACGGAAAGTTGTAAACTCCAGGCCCTGCATAGAAACGAATTTCAACCAAATGACAACCAGCCTTTAAACATTCGACTATCGTTTTAGCCTAGTGTATTTCCTTATTTTCCTTCCACTTACAAGGAAGCAAGAATTAACAACATTTCTGCTAATGTTTATCTCGATTATCGTGAGGTATATAGAAGGATGTGTTTTTTAACAATGATTTGCTACAGCGATGCAGATAAAGTCATGTGAATGGAACACATCAGATGTTTTATTATCAGCATGAAGATTACATAAAATTACCAAGACAACACAAGAAAATAAAACAAAATTACCATGTAAAAGAGAAGAGGAAGAAGTAAAGAAGTGGTACTTCATCTGGTTTGATGCTGTTGCTGTTGTCAGGTTCCGTGTTTCTGCTTATAAAGCATCGTTAATGTTTAATAGAGAAATAAACCATACATCAAGAAACTACAAATTATAATAAGTGAATGTCCGTAATCGGAGTGTGATCGCAGAATATGTGATTTGTTTACTACCCACTCTATGCTATCGGTCGCGAACGCTCGCACTAACTGTTGCGTCATACATTGGGCAGGCGTTGTGCATTACGCTAGTGTTCGAAATGGAAATGGCGTGTTATTTATGGACGCTCTTTAACTGCTGTGGTTCCCAGCGTCCCATTCTATATTGGGCGTGAAAGACCGCTTAATTTTGCTCAGAGGCCTCTCTTATCAGGCTTGAGGTTCTTTTACGACACGGGACCAACGGCTTTATTTCCCTTCCGAAGGAAGCCATGCTCATGATTTTTACACCTGAAAAAATCCATTGTCCTCCGCCGGGTTTGAACCAGCGACCTTGGGTATATGAAGCTAGCATGATAACCATTACACCACGGAGGGCGATACTACTACTAGTGTTCGAGTATCTTAAGCTAGCGTGTTAATACTTCGTGCACAATTTCCCATTTCAATAATGCTGAGTTATAATAAATCCGATAAGTGTTGCACATTGTCTAGTGTTATGCCATAAATGTAACGTCAACAAAAATGTCCCACATTACGCGACGGACTGTACCATGCACCTCCCGCGATCGCTCAGTAGCGACATCATCATCAGCGGTGGCCTGATCTGGAACGGGCTGTAATGATTGAGCACAATAGGACTATTGTCAATGCTATTTATATTAAATCCGTTTGTATTATTAGTAATTTCTCTACACGTACTATATACATAGGTATATAGAGAAGGTACTGTATTCCACCCAAAAATTCGATACCAAGATTTCACCGAAAATAGACGTCTAGGGTCCCCTGTATGCAAAAAAAAAAAAAAAATAGAAAAAATATGTGTGTGTGTTCGTGTGTCTGTGAACAGGATAACTCAAAATGAAAAGTCGGTAAAATGCCATACTTGCTATACAAGTTTACCATCTTCCAAGGATGCGACACGAAGATTTTAGGAAAAATCCCCCACCCCAAACTACCCTTTACATAGAAAAAAATTCCGAAATTTTGATTTTCTTAAAAATGACTAACGATTTTGATTAAAATACCGTATATTAAATATATATGTGGCAAATAAAATGTTTATCTTGAATTTTCTGGAAATAGCCCCTAAAGATCTCTTTATTCTGAGTGATTTTTTCTGAATTTTGTGTAACTGGTAAACCGTAAGAGTTAGACAAAAACTTACTGAACAGAAAAGGTAGATCTCGTTAAAACACTCAATTTATGTTATACACGGTTTTTTTCGTGAAATTGACCATTTCTAAGATATTCTATGTTATTTGTTTCATATTTAAAATACTTAAACTTCTCTGACACTCTTGGCCCTGCATAGAAATAGATTTCAAACACATGACAATAGTGTGACGACGTTTACACTCCAGTTCTTTCAGAAGAGAATTTACTTTTTATTATTCTAATACTCAGAAAAATCTAATGTGTTCCATTCACATAACTTTCTCTACATCTGTGCAACAAATTATTGTTAAAAAGCTTCTGCTTCTATTTATTTCATGCTAATCGAGAAAAATTAGCAGAAATAGTCTTATTACTTGTTTTTGTAAGTAGAAGAGAAATAAGGGAGTACCATAGGTTAAAGTGATAGTCAAAAGCTGGTTGCTATGTGACTGAAGTTCCTTTGTTTGTATGGACAAGAGTTGATAAATCCTGTATGTGAAAATTGTTTTTTAAAGCCGAAACCAAAAACAAGGAATATCTCAAAAACGATCAACACCATGAAAAAAGTGCATATACCTTAAATTATGTGTTTTAACGTGCTCTACGTTATTGTGGAGTCAGTTTTTGTCCATCTCTTACGGTTTAGCAGTTATGCAAAATTTCGTAAAATTCATCCTGAATAAAGTAGTCTTCAAAGCCTCTTCCCAGAAGATTCAAGATATACATTCTATTTGTTAGGTAACTATTTTTAATATACGATAGTTTAATCAAAATCGTTAGAGCCATTTTTGAGAAAATCAACATTTTCGAAAAAAAAGTTTGGGGTGGGGGGATTTTTCTCAGATTTTCGTGTCGCATCCCTGGGAGATAGTGAACTTAAATACCAAGTTTGGTATTTTACCGACTTTTCATTTTTGAGTTATCGTGTTCACAGACACACGGACACACGCACATCTTTTTCTTCAAATGCTTTTTTTGGATACAGACTCTAAAACATATATTTCCGGTGAAATCGAATTTTTGGGTGCAGTACAATACCTTCTCTATACACTATGTAGAGAAAGTAATACTCCGCATTGTTTATCGGGAGTGGATATAAATTTTGAGAAAATGTAAGGATCGACTTGTATCATAATTGTATTACATAATATGCATCAGTATCGCATAATACGCAAACTGTATCGTCAGTGTGAGTGGCATTCCTTGAAGGTCGAATTGAGGAACATGATATCCTTGACCTGAAAGATATCGGTGATGTAATTGTTAGGTATCTGGGTGGCAATATGCAGGTCATTGTTATGGAACCACTGCCTCCAAAGTCACGTCTCCCAAAAATTCGATACCGAGATTTCACTCGAAATACCCGTTTTAGGGTCCCCTGTATCCAAAAAAGCATTTGTAGATAAAGGTCCGTGTGTTTTTCCGTGTTGATGTTTTTTTGATACACGGGACCCTAAAACATATATTTCCGGTGAAATCTCGATATCGAATTTTTGGGTGGAGTGCAATGCCTTCTCTATACACTATGTACATAGTGCGTATAGAGAAAGTAAAAACGAATAGTCGGTAAAATACCAATCTTGGTATTTAAGTTTAAAATCTTCTAGGGATGCGACACGAA
Organism: Hymenopus coronatus; assembly: GCA_030762935.1. Lineage (NCBI taxonomy): Eukaryota > Metazoa > Arthropoda > Insecta > Mantodea > Hymenopodidae > Hymenopus > Hymenopus coronatus. The sequence continues at coordinate 167,408,256 of CM060881.1, read as the reverse complement.
GATTTTGAGAAAAATCCTCCCAGCCCAAACTACCCTTTATATGGAAACATTTTCGAATATTTTTATTTTCTCAGAAATGGCTTAAACGATTTTGATTAAAATGCCGTATATTAAAGATATTTATGTGGCAAATAAAATGTATGTCTTGAATTTTCTGGGAACAGCCTCTAAAGACGTTTTTATTCTGAATGAATTTTGTTGAATTTTGCTTAACTGGTAAACCGTAAGAGATAGTCAAAAATTTACTATACAAAAAATGTGTTTTTTTTTTATAATGTAATTTATTTTGGGTGGCTTTAACAGAATGGTCAAATCGCGACCTTTCATATTGTATATAAAATAGTATTTGCACAGTAGTAAAATACAAAATGGTTAAATTTATAGGTAGTTCACAATAAATAAAAAGGTTTACATAGTCTTATAAATAGTATAGTCTTTTTAATTGTGTGCTGGTTGTTGTGAGCACTTGGTGAGTCACTGAAGCCGGCCTCAAGTCTCTGGTGTATTTTGGACACTGCAGCAGAATGTGTTGTACAGTAAGCGGTGTGTTACATTCACATGATTTTCTCTACATCTCAGAAACAAATTATTGTTAAAGAATTTTATGCTTCTATTTACTTCGTGCTAATCGAGAAACATTAGGAGAAACAGTCTTATTACTTGCTTCCTTGTAAGCAGAAGCGAAATAAGGGAGTACCATACGCTAAAGTGATAGTCAAAAGCTGGTTGCTATGTGACTGAAGTTCCTTTGTTTGTATGGACAGGAATTGACAAATTCCTGTATGAGGAAAGTGTATGTTTTCTAAAGCTGAAACCAATAACAATGAATATCTCAAAAACGATCAACTCCACGAGAAAAATGTATACAACATAAATTGAGTGTTTTAACATGCTCTACATTTTGTGTGTGTGGTAAGTTTTTGTCCATATCTTACGGTTTGTCAGTTATGCAAAATTCCGTAAAATCCATTCAGAATAAAGTGGTCATTTGAGGCTATTCCCAGAAAATTCAAGGTATACATTTTATTTGGCAGGTAAATATTTAGTATACGATATTTTAATCAAAAGCGTTAGAGCCATTTTTGAAAAAATCAAAATGTTCGAGAAAAGTTCCATGTAAAAGGTAGTTTGTGGTGGGGTTTTTCTCAAAATGTTCGTGGCGCATCATTGGAAGATACTAAACCTAAATACCAAGTTTGGTATTGCTTTTTAGTTTTTATTGTGTCCAGAGATAAACACACACACACGCGCGTGCGCCCGGAGCTTCTTCTAAAAATACTTTTTTTATTTTTTTATACAGGGGGCCCTAAAACATATATTTTCGGTGAAATCTCGGTATTGAATTTTTGCGTGGAGTGCAATACGTTCTCTATACACTATGTACATAGTACGTGTAGAGAGAGTGAAAATCTGATGTGTTCCATTCACTCTCTCTAACTGGACAAAATGTACTTACAAAGGATTATTCTTTATCTACGTCATACTAATAGAGATGAACGTTAGCAGAATTGGGGTAATTACTACATTCTTTGTAAGTAAAAAGAAAGTAAGGTAATACATTGGCTAAGGCGATAGTTCTCTGTATGAAATGCTCTCTTTGCTTGGCAGGGATAGTTAAACAGAAGACAGACGATAGAACAATGACCTACCGTTGAGAAAAGTTTTAGGTAGCTTAAAATTGAAATAAAAAACACAAAATATCTCGAAAACGGTAAACTCTACAACAAAAATCATTATGATATAAATTGTGTGTTTTAACGAGATGTACATTTATTTTGTTTAGTAAGTTCTTGATTATTTCAAACGGTTTATCAGTTACGCGAATTTAAGCAAAATTCATCCAGACAGAACAGATCTTCAAAAGGTATTCCCAGAAAATTCAAGAAATATATTTGATTTGTCATAGAAATATCTTTGATATATGGTACTTAAATCAAAATCGTTAGAGCTATTTGTTTTAGAAAATTTCGAATATTTTCCATGTAAAGGGTAGTTGGGGTGGGGAGATGTTCTTGAAAATCTTCGTGTCGCATCCTGGGAATATACTTAACTTAAATTGCCATGTTTGGTGTTTTAATGGTCTTTTAGGTTTTTAGCTATCTGTCCACAGACACACACACACACACACACACACACACACATACAAACGGATGTTTGTGATTCAGGGGACCTCACAGCATATTTCCGGTAAAATGTTGGAATCAAAATTTTAGGTTAAAGGCAATACCTTCTCTACCAACTAAATTGTTTTCATAAAAACATTTTTTTTTAAAAAAATTACTATTGGTCTTAAGATAATGTTGTTCGTTGTAATATTAAAGTAGATACTTCTGAGCAATCTAAACAAAAGCTGAGGCACATGGTGTATTTCGAAGGTGTGAAAATCTAGTTTTTCTTAATGAAATGGCATGCTAGGGAACAGGTGTTTTGTACTATCTTTAAATCACTGTGAGACAATATAATTTGGCTAAGGACTAATTCAGAGTTTTGTGTGATGGAATGTTAGCATGAACACGCCATCAGTGTTGTCATGCATGCATGTGGAGGGAGCATGTAGGTAAAGTTTACCTGCCGCCTCTTTCAAAGGCATTTGCGTGAAATCACTTGAGTAATAACGTAATAACCAGCTACCAGAGAGTATGTGAATATAAATAGTCTATATGAAAAGTAAATTTTAAAACGTAATGCTATGTGAACGTAGATATTCAAAAGAAAATGTAAATGTGTTATTTGCATTTGTATCACTCGCGAGTTTCAAATGCTTCAACCCAGAGCATTATGGGTAATGCTACATTCACAATGAAATGCAAGCGCAGACGCAAGTAAGCGCAAGAGTTTGCTAACTCCAAACTTTATCCTTGCATTACATGCAAAGAGGAAGAATTCTGCTTCTTTTCTCTATGCATTATCTATGAATTCAATAACAAACGATCGCACTGAGAGATTTTACATGGCCTGATGTATATGCATGCTCTTCTATTTGGCCGTGCAGTGCCGCGCCATCTCCAATTTCCCTCAATAGATTATGACAGTCTCCTTGCAAATCCTTCTTTGATTTAATGGATGTAACTATCATCCGTGTCTGGATTTCTTGGTTCTCATAAATCGAAGACGCAGAGAAATAATTCTTAGTTCGTTAAATGTGTAGCTTTAACACTTTCTGAAGTCTCTATGCTGGTACTATTTTCAATAATTTTGAATGAGCAATTATTGTGGCGTCACTGCCGCGAGCGTCAGTTGTTAGTATGTAAGTTTTATAGCATATTTATTTGTAAAAGATTGAGTGAATTTTCTTATGTTATTTTGTTGGTTATGTTATTCAGTTTGTAACTTGCGGAGCGCTTGGAAGATATTCGCATGTAACTTACAGATCTAGAAACCCGTGCCAACTTTGCGTTGCTCTTACGATTGCATTGCGTCTGCGCTTGCATCTCATTGTGAATATAGCTTGTTCTTTTTCCGAATATCTGCGAGAGAGACAGCACATGCGGGGTTAGCGTACAGTATAATATGACTATATATATAGTATAATTCTCGAACTAGCATCAGCATAATTATCGAGAATACGTCGTGTTCTTACCAGAGAAGTGCAGTTTTGTTATTTCAGTCCACTCCGCAGAGGAAGCAGAAGAAGTGCGAGAATCTTATTAGCTAGTCTGACTACCAGCCGTGGCAAAATTAAAGAAATAATTAAATATTACCAGAGTGGCATCCGCACTACGCGTAAACACAAAGATTATATTTCAAATTGCCACCAAATTTAGGGGCATCTAAACCACTTACTATTCCAGCTGCAAAGTCCCGAAGCAGGTGGTGGGTGCAAAATGTTGATTCTCTATAGACCCCAAAGGTACCGATTGTAGTCAAAGTTTCTCGGCCAGTGTCCTTTAAATATGTCAAGGCTAAGGCATGTTAATAAAAATCGTTAGAACATCATTTATTGAGGAAATAAAAAGTAATCAGCGTTTTTTTCACATAAACTTTATTTTAGAGAGGGGATTACATTAACGTTTGGCCTTTCCTATTGAACACACTGGAGTTAAAAACACACATCACAAACACGCTTTTTTTTTTCTTTCTAAAATACCTAGTTGTGTGTTTTGTAGCTCCTAAGACCTATAATCTCGAAACGAATTTTGGGACGGAATGAAACACTTCTTCGTACCTATAAACCGAGTAGGCTGCGGTAAACGTCCAATTTAAGCCAACTATTTAAAAACAGTTTCATCAACACTACAATTATTTGAAGCATTTTCACCACTAAAACTGTTTCATAAAACACTTCTAGAAAGTGTGTTATTCTTTCGTACGTCGCTTCCCCGCAACAGACCCCCTTCCACAATAACAGCAACGCCTGAACAGTTGTTTCACTTTTGCAATAGTTACTGCGCTGCGGTTGTTGTATTCCATAACGCAATTATTTTGTCATTGCTTCCAAATTTTACCGCAAGGTTAGCCTGAGTACCTTGTAGCGCGCGGTCTGATATTACCCCGAAATTCTAATGTACTAATAAAACTCATTCCCTCTTGTTAACGCAACAATGGCTTCCGTAATTTGATTACCTATTTCCTCTTTAGTGTACCTAGCGAGTGGTTGCATTTGGCGCATTGTGATTTTATCGATAGACTGTGTTTATCTCAATAGTATTTGGTGGTACACAACAGGTTTGCAGCTGATCAATGTGGCGAAACAGTTTAGGGAGTTTCTGTGCAGGAAACTGTTATTTCGAAACTGTTTCGTGGCTGCAACAGAAACAGATTAAACAACTTTACCCACCACTAAATTCAAGTACTGTAACCTTGAAACTAAATGCAAGGACAGGTTTATATTTTTGTGGTTGTGACATTCATTCCTTGGAGGAAAAATGGAAATTAAAAATGTTTCCAGCAAATTAGGCACAGGAGTTTTTTATTTATTACATCTCTATTTTTAGAAGAGCTTGGGGTCCAGCAAATGGAATTGTACTGGCTACGTTCCAAAGTATTAACATTACTCACTTTGTACCATTAACTGCGCATTGTACCACTTTTCTTTCGTAATGACGAGTGACAGTATGTGCTTTATATATAGTACTCGTGCAGTATTCATATAAGAGATGATCTATCCACACACACTTAAAAGTATATTTAGCTACTTTTTTGTCCAGAAATAATTAAAGAAAATCTGATGTGTTCCATTCACATGTCCTTCTCTACATCTCTGCAAGAAATTATTGTTAAAAACATAATGCTTCTGTATATTTACTTCATATATGTTAAAGTGATAGTCAAAAGCTGGTTCCTATGTGACTGAAGTTCCTTTGTCTGTATGGACAGGAGATGACAAATTCCCGTGTGAGAAAAGCATATTTTTAAAGCTGAAAAAAAAAAAAAAGGAATATCTCAAAAACGATCAACTTCACGAAAAAAAATATATATAACAAATTGTGTGTTTTAACGTTCTAACATTTTTTTGTGTGGTAAGTTTTTGTCCATTTCTTACGGTTTAGCAGCTATGTAAAACTCCGTAAAGTGCAACCAGAATAAAGTAGTCTTAAGAGGCTATTCCCAGAAAATTCAAGAAACCTATACATTTTATTTGTCAGGTAAATATTTTAATATGGGACATTTTAATCAAAATTGTTAGTCATTTTATAAAAAATCAAAATTTTCGAAAGAAGTTCCATGTAAAGGGTAGTTTGGGGTGGGAGGATTTTTCTCAAAATCTTCGTGTCTCATCCCTGGAAGATACTAAAGTTGGATACTTTACCGACTTTTCGTTTTTGAGTTATCGTGCTCACAGACACACGGACACACGCGGACCTTTTTCCGAAAATGCTTTTCTAGGATACAGGGGACCCTAAAATATATATTTCCAGTGAAATCTCCGTATCGAATTTTTTGTTGGAGAGCAATACCTTCTCTATGCACTATTACTCAGAAAATTAGTAATATGTTAACACGGGGGGATAACGCTGAGATGTGGCAAGTAGTAAAACATTTAAGAGACAACCGTCAGGCGCCCAACGAAATTTCTCCCAGAAAATGGGCAATGCATTTAATGGGAATATTCGGGAAAGGTGAAAGGGAAGGAATTTTTATAAAGGAAGTGCAAATTTTGGGAAATCTTGAGATCCCAATACTGGACGAAGAAATATCAGCACGAGAAATAGCACAGGCGCTGAGGAGTCTGAAGGAAGGCAAAGCTCCAGGGTTGGATGGGCTGCCCCCGGAAGTTTTTAAAGCCGCAGCCAATGTTAATGAGTTTGGTAGGAGTATGCTCCAGATATGTAACAGATTGTTTATTGAGGGGAATTACCCTACCTGTTGGGGAAAGGGCATTATTCATCCCATTTATAAAGGGAAGGGAACTATTGGAAATCCGGATAACTATAGGGGGCTTACTCTTTTGCCAATTATGGAGAAAATTTATTGTAGAGTGTTATATAACCGAATAAAGGACTGGGAATCTAAATTTGGCAAACTGTCAAAATTTCAAATGGGTTTCAGAGAAGGACACAGTACCATAGATGCCGCTTTTATATTAGACATTTTAAGGATGAAGCAACTGTTAGTTAAGCGGGGAAAGCTTCATTGTACTTTTGTGGACTTTAAGAAGGCATTTGACTCTATCAATCGAAATGCATTATGGTACAAACTAGGCAGAAAGTGGTTATCAAGTAAAATGGTTAGAGCATTGCAGGCAATGTATCAAAATGTCGAATTCTGTGTGAAGTACGACAGAAACAGAGTGTCCGAAGCTATAGGGGAGTGAGGCAGGGTTGTATTTTATCTCCCTTGCTATTTAATCTCTTTGTGGATGATATTACTGATACAATGATAGCAGAGAATATTCAAGCGCCAGTAGTAGCGGATTTGCAGATCCCAACACTTTTATACGGAGACGATTTAGTATTGTGCTCTACGACAGTAAACGGATTGCAACGAGGACTGGACAAACTTAAGAACTATTGCGATGAATGGCTACTTACAGTTAATGTGAAAAAGACTAAGGCAATGACTTTCAAAAAGGGTTGTGTTTATAGCAGGGAGGAGACTTGGACATATGCAGGACAGATACTGGACAATGTTAAATCTTTTGTGTACTTAGGACTCACATTTACAATGAACGGAAAATGGACAAAACACATTGACATTGCGAAACACAAGGCAAGGGTGAAAGCGGCGGAAGCTCTCCGGATACGCTGCAGAATTCCGAATATCTCCATAACCTTAATGGAAACTGTATACGGAGCGACAGTTAGATCCACGATGACATACGGAGGAGAAATATGGGGGTGGGAACAAACAGGAAATCTGGATCAAGTGAGGACCCAATTTTTGAAAGGAATTCTGGGTGTAGGGAGGGGTAGGGCAAACTGCGGAATAATGAGGGAATTCGGGGCACATAGTGAAACGATAGAGTGCAAAATCAGAGCAGTTAAATATTGGATGAGAATCGTTCACGGAAACCAATCTCTAATTAGGGCAGTCTGCTACCGTGAACAGTTGCGAATGGAAGGTAATTTGACGTGGGCATCAAAATTAAAGAAAGGGTTGGAAACCATTGGGATGGGAGACATTTGGATGGCGGGGCAGGAAAACAGGCGAAGTATTTGGAGAAAAATTAAGAACCGCCTATGTGATATAGACAGACAGCAAATGATTGCGCAATGCACAGAGAAGGTGTCATTAGAAGTACAGTCTGGGCTGAAACCGGAGTGGGGTATGGAGCAATACATCAAAACAGGTACCAAACTCATTAGAGAGGGGCTCGCGTGGATTAGACTAGGAGCATGGAGGAGCACGAAAATTTCTGACGAGAATGGTACGAGAATCTGTCCCATTTGCGAGGAGGAAGAGTCGTGGACTCACATCTTGGCAAGATGTAGGGGTACGGAGGAATGGCGGGAAAAAGATTTGCCGCGATTTTTTACCACTGCGAATGTAGGGATAGAAGCATGTTGGACTCTACTGGCAGGCACGGAAAACATGGACGGGCTAGGTAAATTTATACTTAAGGCAAGACAGCTGAGATCTGAGGAGGCTGCCAATAGAGAAGGGGGGGGGGGATAAGATCAACTAAACAAAAGTGACTACAATGTTCTACATTCATATATATTATGTCATACTTAGGTCACTGTTGTGCTAGGGTTGTATATATTATGTGTATATATGTCTTTTAAGTGTAATTATCTATTATAAGAGGGTGCATTTATGAAGGGTACTCTGTGCTGTAAATTTAAATTGCAATAATTTAATATCTTTGTATCTTTATTTTCGGATTCACTCTTAATTTTATTGTTGTTTAATATTGGTTTTGACTGTGTATTTCCTTTGTCTTTTTATTTTCGTGTTTACTCTTCTAATTCTTTGTTGTGGTTGTTGTTTTAATATTGTTTGTAATGTGTATTACAAAAGCACGTACGGTCTGTGGACCCGTGCGACTGTTGAAATTCTATGTATGATATTGCTATGTTAATAAATACACTTATTCATTCATTCATGTACACAGTACGTATAGGGAAAGTAATTAAGCAATCGCAACTTAATTACATATTACATTATACATATTACTGAGCTGTACAGTTTTCCTATAACAAGGTTTGGGCACCTTTAATTATTGCACCTTTTCACGAAATTGTGAAAATCAGAATGAAGAGAATTTACAGGTTATTTACAAAAAATTAAAGATTAACATTTTATTCTTTGGTCATGTCAATATCATAAATTATGTTGTAATTAAAATCTTTAGAAATTTTTTTGAGAAATAAAAAATAACGAAAATTAAAGTAAAGATGGATACATATAGTTTAAACACCAGATTTATGTTATTTTCGTATATAATTGGTGCTAAAACGTTTAGTGCTCTAAGTTGAAGTCAAAATTAACTTTAAATTGTTGTGTTAGTGTATGCTTTTTAAGTTTTCTCGGAATTGAATTGAGTGTTATTTACTTTAGGTACTATGGGTCTCAGCGTCCCATTATACTGGGCATGAAAGACCTCTAAATTTGCTCAGAGTCTTCTTTATCAGGCTTGAGGTTATTTAACATGGCGTAAAATCTACGACACGGGAACAAAGGCTTTACTTATCTTCCGAAGGAAGCCATGCTAAGGATTTTTACGTCCGAAAAAATTCATCGCCCTCCACCGGATTTGAAACCGCGACCTTGTGCTAGCATGTTACCTCTAGATGTCGTAGGACGACAGATTTCTGGCAGGTCAAGTCGACAGTTACGAAACCTGGCATGCAACATACATACTCTTAGAAAATGTTGCACCTTGTATTCTCCTGTTATGAAGCTTGTGAAGATATTTGTTATTGGCGAACTGTTACTACTTTTAAGATTGAAGAAGTTTTAACAGTTTTTTATTTTCTCTACACGTACTATATTGTGTATTGAGAAGGTATTGCACTCCACCCAAAGTTCGATCCCAAGCGACCGCATGTGAGATTTGTGGTGGACAAAACGGCGCTGGGGCGGGTTTTCTCCGGATACTCCGGTTTCCCCCGCCATTGCATTCCACCGGTGCTCCATCATCATTCATGTATCATCAGTGTCACCGCCTGTGGTGCCATTAGTAGTTAAAGCGGGCGTTAAACACTACCCAAAAAAAAAAAAAACTCCACCCAAAAATTAGATACCGAGGTTTCACCACAAATATAAAAGTATTTTCAGAAAAAGGCCTGTGTGTGTGTGTGTGTGTGCGTGTGTCCGTGTGTCTGAGAACACAATAACTCAAAAAACGAAAGGTCGGTAAAATACCAAACTTGGTATTTAAGTTCAGTATCTTCCAGGGATGTGACACGAAAATTTTGAGAAAAATCTCCCCCACCCCAAACTACCCTTTACGTGGAACTTTTTTAAAAATTTTGATTTTCTCAAAAATGGCTCTAACGGTTTTGATTAAAATGTCGTATATTAAAAATATTTACCTGACAAATAAAATGTATATCTAGAATTTTCTGTGAATTGCCTCCGAAGACTACTTTATTCTGGATGAATTTTTCGGAATTTTGCATAACTGCTAAACCTAAATGATGGACAAAAATTTACCACATAACAATGTAGAGCACGTTAAAACGCACAATTTATGTTATATACATTTTTTTCATGGAGTTGTTCTTTATTTTTTACATATTCTTTGCTTTTGGTTTCACCTTTAGTGGCATTGAATTTTTTAGTTTGACTCTACCTATCCAACTCTTGTCCTACACACGACTTGTGTGAAAAAACAATTAATCCAATTGACCATAATAGTTGGCTATACAATGATTTCTGGGTCTAAAGTACTTACAGCATTGTAACTCGCCATTGGGGTTGTCACTCAAAATAATTTGAGAACACCTTGTGGTTTACCGGGAAACATTCGAGTCAATTGAGAAATTCAATGCAATACCGGCATATTGCCATGGTAGCTCAGTGGCAGAGCAACCGGCTAGAGATCGGGAGATCCGTGGTTCAAAACCCAGCTATGGAATTGAATTTTTCAGTCAAACTATACCTACCCAACTGACTCTACCTAACCATTTCGGATGAAGCTGTGCATGCGCAAATAATTGACAAGCCGAGCCTCTACCTAACAGTGTGGATTGTTGCAAATACAAAATCACATGCAGTAGTTACCTAGAAAAAAAACGCATTCGGCAGTGCTGAAAACTTACTTTGGGGCAGGCTTGAGAGATGCAGCCTCTTTTGAGAACATTCCGCTTTGTTGTGTAGACTATATAGGAGAGCTACTAGGCCCTAGAAGTTGATTTGTGACACTTCTGAGTGTATCTAGGTCAAAGAGACAGCAGAGTGCAGCTCATAGCTGAGAAGTTGAACACCTCTGAGTATCGAAACAACAAAATAAAGAATTTGGAAGCAATTGAAGTTGTCATTTTTTTACACTGGTGTCAGGAGATAATGAAAACATTAGTAGGTTAAATCCAGACCATTAATTCCGCAATTGAGAAGATGGAGGAGAAAATAAAATCCGGAATGGAGGAAATGAAATCCCGAAATGGAGGACGCACAATTGGAACCCGGTATGAGTAAATGAACACGAAAATGGAATACAGATTGGAGAAGATGCAGACAAAAATGAAGGCGGAAATGTCGAAGATGAAAACTTATCGACCAAAATAGATGAACAGTTTGGCCGGCGTGAAGAGGACATGAAAGAGCTCGGTGTAAAGGCGGACGTTCATGGCATTGGACAAGATTTTCAGACGCTTAATGCCGCAGTAGCTCAAGCGCCACACCCACATCCGGGAAAATCTTAAGTACCATTTTTCGAATCCTAGCAAGCCCATGCTGTTTTTATTCCACCGATAACATCATAGTTTAGTTTCTACGTTTCAAATCACACATTTCATAAATGTTTTCAACAAACCTAATTGTTTTATTATTGCATTAATCTGCGCAAGTTCCTTGACAATTACTGCATTCCATATTTAACGCTACGCAGTTATCATTCATGGTTTTTTGAAAGTAATTTGTACTGGAAGGGTTCTCGTTTTGGCTTCAGAAATGTAACTAATTAAGCATATTAGTGCTGCTCTAATGGTGCACTCTTTGAAGGGGGGGAGGAAAAAAAATTAAAAATGGAAACTTGAGAGAGCGGTGCGATCTTTGGATTGAATAGCTAGCGCTATACCGACTCACCCAGCATACGAGGTGGAGAGCATACGATCTGAAATCAACCGACCTGTTATCATAGGTGTGCGCACCCTCAAAGAACTGGCAATTTTGCCAAATTTACAAGTCTAATAATTTTAAAATCGAATCGATTGTGCGTCAATACTGCATTCTTTCGACTACTGGCATACAAATGAGGAGTTCTGAATGAAAATAGGACTCACAGGTCTACATTCTTCTAATTTTCGGCCATTGATGTAGGATCCAGAAAGCATTTTATAACTTTGACATTTGGCAAAAGGGATAATAGGTGTTCCTATCTCAAGCTGTCTAGGACATGCCAATTTGTGTGGTCAAATTCTGGGACATTCTGTATATAAACCCTGTTTCGCTAATAAGCGTAATGAAAGAAATGTTTAAAACTGAATAACCATGCCTGATACAAAAACGGCTTTAAACCAGCCAACAGCGTAATAGCTGAACAAAGCACTCCCCCTCCCATAGGGACAGGTCTATCAAAATTCACCACCATATTTAAATAAATAAATAAACACCAGCGGAGCAGAGGAAAGGATGCTGCTCCTGAAAATGCAACCGCTCGAGGAGCCTACCAGCACTACCTCCTTAACACCAACACTCGAAACCTCAAACAAAACCTTAACCATCACCTCATTCCTGTGGTTAAACCCTTACCAGGGTAGGTACACAGCAACAACACCCAGGCTCACCACGAGCCTACCAGACACGCACGCACGCACGCACGCACCATTTGAAAGAGGAAGTTCGGAATTCGACGCCGAAACAAAAGTGTTAGCATTAGCAGAAAATTAGTCAGCAGTGGTGGGAAAAGTTGTCCTTTTTGGGAAACAGTTTAATCTGTTTTTGTTGCAACCACGAGACAGTTTCGAAATAAGTTTCCTCCAACAGAAACTCCCTAAACTGTTTCGCCGCATTGATCAGCTGCAAAACTGCTGCAGACATGTTGTGTGCCACCAAATACTATTGAGATAAATTCAGTTCATCGATAAAATCACAATGCGCCAAATACAACTACTTACTAGTTACACTGAAGAGGAAATTATCAAATTGCCGAAGCAAAGCATTATTGCGCGTTAACGAGAGGGAATGAATTTGTTTAGTACATTCAAATTTCGCGATATCACACCGCGCGCTACAAGGTACAAAGGCGCACCTTGCGGTAAACTTTGGAAGTAATGACAAAATAAGAACTATAGCTTTCCTGGCGACGTGCTAATTCAAGATCTTCTCGGGCTTCTAGCCAGGTAATAACTTGGCTTGACACCAAGCTAGAAGCCCGAGAAGATTTTGAATTAATGACAAAATATTTACGTTATGGAACAACAACCGCAGCGCAGTAACTGTTCCAGTAGGTGAAACAGCTGTTTAGGCGTTGCTGTTATTTTGCGAGGAAGAGATACACGAAAGAATAACACAATTACAGACATGTTTTATGAAACAGTTTTAGTGGTGAAACTGTTTCAAATAGTTGTGTTGATGAAACTGTTTCCTAATAGCTGTTGCTTTATTTTCGTCCCATCTTGTGCAGCGCCTGTATAACCTTAGATCGAGGGAAGCCATTTCGACGTACAATGCGTGTCAGGCAGCTCAGGTAAACATTTCAAGCATTTGCGAGACGTTTCAGAGAAACCCCGCGCAAATCCAATTCCTTTATTATACGTATAACATCTTGTATATATGGAAATACCTTTATGTAAAATAAACATGGCTTAATATGTACCTATGTAAGTCTTTATTGTATAGTGTATAAATTAGAGTATATATCATTCAGATGCTTCTTCAAATTATCTAGTGAAACTTTAATGCTTGTAATACTGATGGCCACTACTTAAATCAATTAATTATTAATTTCTATTTTTACATTTTATTGGCCACGTAAATATCTTTGATATTTTAATTAAAACCGTTAGAGCCATTTTTGAGAATATCAAAATGTTCTACATTTTTCCCATGTAAAGGGTAGTATGGGATGGGGCGATTTTTCTCAAAATCTTCGTACCGCATCCCTGGGAGATACTAAACTTAAATACTAAGTTTGATATTTTACTGGCTTTTCGTTTTTGAGTTGCACACATGTACTTTTTTTTTCAAAATTGCTTTTTTTGGATTCAGGGGGTCCTAAAATATGTATTTCCGGTGAAATCTCGGTATCGAATTTTTTAGTGAAATGCAATACCTTCTCTATACACTATGTACTAGTAGGTACGTGTAGAGAAAGTAAAATGTAATTTGAGCTATTTCTCAACTTACTGCTAAAATTGTAAAGGATGGTGAAGCGCTTGCAAAACATTACCGTATTGCCGTTAAACAGCTGGAAGTAGAATAGCATAATTTAAGTTTTAACGTTTATGACTTGTGTGAAGTCCCAGCAAAACTTGGAGAATGGGAATCCCAAGTTATTTTCGCGCGTTCGTTTCTTCATGTTCTCTATGCCAAGTGACAATTCTAACGCTACTTCTCTTTCATAATCACAAAATTTGGCAGTACTTGTTGGTTAAGAGCCAATGGAATACTGGAATAAGCTATGATTTGGGGGCGCAATGCCCGCGCAACCTATTTAATAATCCTTCTATTTACCTAATTTTTACTTTCACCTACACTACACTAGGTACGTTATTCTATGAAAATGGATTACGTATTTCAAACGCATACTGCCACAGCACTGATTGAATTTTCTGTTTTTGCTTTCCACGAAGTTGGTCACGCAGTACCAGTAGTAGGCGATTAGCAGGACTATCGACCTATCCCCTGCTTCCTGAGATCACGAGGGAGAGCGATGGATTTTTTCGGGCGTAAAAGTTCTTAGCATGGTTTCCTTTGCAATGGAAGTAAAGCGGTGCTCCTGTATCATATATTTATGGCACGTTAAAAAGAGTCGGTTTGTTTACTTTCTCAGTCGCACTTCAGGTTCTAGGGAGAATGGGGAATAATCCTGACTAAAGAAAAATTCCCATTCTCCAGCTAAGAATTGAACCCAGGACCTCAAAGATCATAGCGGCAGTCGAATAAAATGCAAAAGGTGGTGATTTTTCACAAATGCGATATAGCACGAAATGTTCATAAAGTCTTGTACTCCTGTATTTTCATTTTTCACCACTCTAAATCACATTTTTATGTGGTTTGAAAATGCTATAAAATGCGAAATTGACTCAAAATGCGAAAATTATACCAAAATGGGATATAAATGCTTAATCGCCGATTTTTTTTAACGTTTTCTTTCTTACTTTCTTTTCTTCCAGAAATTGCATTTGATGCGTATCTGTTTATGATTCTAACACACTTGTCCACCGTACTGATTTGACATGCGGAACTAATCCCCTATCTGTTTGTAAAATACATATTATAATTCTGAACTTGGCATACACAAATAAATCAGTTTCATAGTTATCAAATTTAAATAATTATATTTTCTTCAGTTCTTATTTTAAATAATAAAGGAATTTACAAGAATTAGTGCATACATGTGAATAAAAAAAAATCATGTCCTCAAAAGAGGACACTAGCCTTATGTATACATTATTGACACATATGCTTACTGTTTATGTCGACAATATTTTATTATTCTGTCATTGTTGTAAATATCAGTGTCATTGTTATTGTTGAGAGTTCAGTTCCCATTTGCTAATGTTGTGTTATTAATGTCACATTAAAGCTTTTTCATGGGACAATATCTGTTAAATAGAATCAATTCAAGATGTGTTTTTCTTCAACATGTTATAAAATGCTAAATTGAAAATGTATTAATGCTATAAAATGCTAAATGCACAAAGACAAATGCTAAATTTCTGGTTTCAAAATACTAAAACCCCTAATTGTGTTACAGTTTCTACGAATATTCTTTGAAACCTTCACTCCGACTGACGCTTGCACACATGGTAAATCGCAACAAACAAGCTCTTACTGTACAGAAAATGTGCAGGTGTTTTGTAAAATAGAGATTTTGTTGCCTAGATAGTCTTTGTTGTTGGTTAGAATTTTGAAATGCCTATACTATTTTTCAAGAGATAAGTTGACATTTCCTTCCTTTCTTTTTTCATGGTGCTGCAAAGCGAACTACTCGTATATTTCAAAGCCATCACATAGAGACTTTTGCTTAGCCTGCTGAACCCTTAAGAAATGTGTATCAAAACCTTTTCTGTAAACAGTTATTGGATTAGCATGACTGACGTAACAGGATGTGTAAATAGTTTTTAAAAAGTTATCCATATGCAAGAAATCAGATTTTTACTTTCTCTGCCACGCACATAATAAGTAGATAAGTTATAGTATTACATCAAATATTTCGATCTCGATATTTCACCGGAAAAATGTTCACCCTGAGCCCAAAATTAAATTAAGAAAAAGGCCAGTGTGTGTGTGTATGTGTGAGAGAGTTTGTGAAGAGCATAACCCAAAAATCAAAAGGCCATTAAATACCAAACTGATATTTAAGTTCCGCATCTTCCAAGGATACGACACAAACCTTTTTAAAGAAATCCTCCGCCCCAAACTACCCTTTAAATAAAATATTTTCGGAAAAAAATATATTTTGTCAAAAATGTCTTTAACGACTTGTATATCTTCATGATAATGATATCTTGAATTTTCTCGGAGCAGGCTCTTACGTCCTGTTTAATCTAAATGGCTTTTGCATAATTGGAACCATAAGAGATACAGAAAATATTATTACACAGATCTTGTTAAAGCATTTAATGTCAAATACATGAAATAACTCAAACACGAGTAAAGTACCAAACTTGCTATATAAGTTAATATTACCAAGGATGCGACAAGAAGAAAAGCCCTAACCACAAACTACCCTTTACATGCGAAAAGGGGAAAAAAATGATTTTCTCAAAAATGGCTCTAAGCCAAGTTTTTACCTGGCTAGAAGCCCGAGAAGAGTTTGAATTAACACGTCGCCAGGAAAGCTTCAGTTCTTATTTTACAGTTTATGTTATATACATTTTTTTCGTGGCGTTGACCATTTCTGAGATGTTCCTAATTATTGCTTTCACTTTTAAAATACTTACACTTTACTCACACGGAAATTTGTAAACTCTTGGCAATGCAAAGAAATGGATTTCCACTACATAGCATCTGTCATTTAAAACATTTTACTATCGTTTTAGCCTAGCGTACTCCAGGATTTCACTTCTACTTACAAGGAAGCAAGTAATATGGCTATTTCTGCTAATGTTTTACTGATTAGCATGAAGTTAGTAGAAGTAGAAGTTTTTTAAGAATAATTTAGTGCAGGGATATAGAGAAAGTCATGTGAATGGTACACATCAGATTTTTACTTTCTCTTGCCCCGTATGTACAATGTACATAGGGATAGAAAAGTATTGCATTCCACCCAAAAATTTGATGTGGAGATTTCACCGGAAATACATGTTTTAGGACCCCCTAAATCCAAAAAAAGCATTTCCAGAAAAAGGTCCGTGTGTGTGTGTGTGTGTGTGTGTGTGTCCGTCCGTGTGTCTGTGAACACGATAAATCAAAAACGAAAAGTAGCTAAAATACCAAACTTGGTATTTAAGTTTAGTATCTTCCAGGGATGCGGCACGAAGATTTTGAGAAAAATCCCCCCACCCCAAACTACTCTTTACATGGAACATCTTTCGAAAATTTTGATTTTCTTAAAAATGGCTCTAACGATTTTGACTAAAATATCGTATATTAAAGACAAATAAAATAATATATTGTATATATAAAATGTATATCTTGAATTTTCTGGGAATAGCTTCTAACCGGATGAATTATGCTTAATTTGGCATAACTAATAAACCGTAAGAGATAGACAAAAACTTCCTATACAAAAAATGTAGGTCTTGTTAAAATACGCAATTTACTTACGTCATATACATTTTTTTTCGTGGAGCTTACCGTTTTCGAGGTATTCATTGTTATTAGTTTCAGTTGTGAAGTACTTATACTTTTCTCAGACGGGCGTGTCCGTTTTTCTTTTGCTCTACTCCTGGCCAAGAAAAGAAGCGATTTTTAACGACACTCGCATAACGACAGCTTTTAAAACATTTGACTATCGATTTAGCCTAGTGTATTCCCTTATTTTCTTCCTACTTATAAGGAACTACGTAATATGAACATTGTGCTCAATACCTCGATTAACATGGTGCAGAAAGAAGAATAATCTTATGTAAGAAGTTTGTAAAACAGCTAGAGAAAGTCATGTGAGTGTAACACATCAGATTTTTTAAAGCGAAACCAAAAGCAAGCATTATCTAAAAAAGATCAACTCTATGACAAAAATGTTTATAACATAAATTGTGTGTTTTAACGTGCTCTACATTTTTGTGAAGTAGGTTTTTGTCTATCTCTTACGGTTTATCAGTAATGAAAAATTCAATAAAATTATCCAGAATAAAGAGCTTTTCACAGGCTATTCCCAGAGAATCTAAGATATACATTCCGTTTGTCATAAAAGTATCTTAAACTCACGGTATCTTAATCAAAATCGTTATCCATTTTTTAAAAGATAAAAAATTTCAAAAAAATTTCCTTGTAAAGGGTATTTGGGGGTAGGGGGATTTTCTTGTAAATCTTCGTGTCGCATCCTTGGAAGATATCGAATTGAAATACAAAGTTTGGTAATTACGGTCTTTTCGTTTTTGAGCTATGCTGCCCACACTCATATACACACGGACATTTTTCTAAAATGCTTTTTTAGGTTCAGGGGGTCACAAAACATGCATTTCCGGAGAAATCTCGGTATCGAATTTTTGGGTGCAATAATTTGTTGCAGAGATGTAGAGAAAATTATGTGAATGAAACACATCAGAGTTTTTAATTCCCACCCGTTCTTTTCTCAAATTAGCCGTCGTCAATCGTTTTTTATTTTATTTTACTCCGACAAAGAGCATGGACCTAACGGCCAGCTCTTCAAAGATTTAACTATCGCATTCACTTGTTCCTTTTGTACCTAATAGAACATACGTAATAAAACAATTTCTTTTAATGTTTATCTCGATTAACATGAAGTAGATAGAATAAGCGTTTGTAAGAATAGTTTGTTGCGGAAAAGGTACAGATAGTCATGTGATCGTAACTCCAGATTATTGTCCCTTTATTCCTAATTCTTTGTTTCTTGGTGGCGCACCTCTCTCCCTCCGTCTCACACAATTATGTTTTAATTGAATTTCTGTAAGTGCCAACATCATACAGTATAAAAATCTAATGTGTTCCATTCACATGACTTTCTCTACATCTATGCAACAAATTATTGTTAAAAAACCTATGATTCTATATACTTCATGCCAATCGAGAAAAAGTTAGCACAGTCTTATTACTTGCTTCCTTGTAAGTAGAAGTGAAATAAGGGAGTACCATAGGTTAAAGTGACAATCAAAAGCTGGCTGCTTTGTGACTGAAGTTCCTTTGTTTGTGTGGACAGGAGTTGACAAATTCCTGTATGAGAAAAGTATAAGTTTTTTAAATCTCAAACCAATAACAAGGAATATCTAAAAAACGATCAACTCCACGGAAAAAAAAAAAAAAATGTATATAACATAAATTGGGTGTTTTAACATGCTCTACATTTTTTGTGTGGTAAGTTTTTGTCCATCTCTTACGGTTTAGCAGCTATGCAAAATTCCGTAAAATCCATCCAGAATAAAGTAGTCTTCAGAGGCTATTCCTCGAAAATTCAATATATACATTTTATTTGCCATGTAAATACCTTTAATCCATCCATCCATCAATGAATCGTCGAAATGTATGTACGCGTATCACTTCCGAACGACTGCACCAAATTGAACAATTTTTTTTTGTTCGTTATTGCCAGGAGACAAGGTTTGTGAAATCTTTAAAAATAGTACGGGAAAGTTTTTAAAATCTCATAATATGAATAAAAACATTGTCAAGGGAACGTATTTCGGTTAACGGCCGCCAGATGGAAGTGGTACCACAAGTTATTTGTTGCTAAAGGATAGTAGTACAGCTATATATTTCCCTCCCCATTCAATGTTAAGGCAACGCACCAGTTTATCGAGACAATGACGCAACGCAGCAGTAAAATTCAAATACATTTTTATGTACTAACTGTCCTTTCTTTACTCCTACCGTTTAAAATAAAGAAACAAAGAAGCTTTCCTGACGGTGAACACCAAGAGTAAGTACTTATTTATTTGCCACTAGATGGCTATAATAATATTTTCCCTCCCTATCCAATGTTAAGGTAACGCAACAGTTTATCGAGATGACAACGCAGCAGTGAAATTCAAATACATTTTTATTTATTAACTGTCCTTTCCTTACTCCTATCGTTTAAAATAAAGAAGTGAAAAAGCTTTCCTGGCGACGACACCTAAAATATGCACTTATTTATTTGCCACCAGATGGCCTTAGTACCTATATTGCTCTATTTTTCTTACCCATTCAATGCTAAGGTAATGCACCCAGTTATGGAGACAATGACGCAAGATAATTGTGAAAATAAAACGTATTTTTTATGTATTTTTTATCGTTCCCTTGGTCACGTCGTTTAAATAAAGAATAAGTATATTTTTGTTGTAATTCTAAATTGAACAAGTCATAAACATTTCTGAAAATGGCGGAGAAATGATGGGATCCGTTTTAGGTTAACTTCCTATCGCAGATGTTCCTTATTTGGCATGAGCTAGCTAAAGAACATGAAGATACACGCGTCACCATCACACTGCAATTGCGGTGCTCTTAATACATTTGATCAAGTAATATTTTGGGTTAAATGGAGAAATTTAATACACAAAGCGATCATCAAATAAAGGCTTATCAATTGCCCAACCTGATCTACTTGATCTTTAGTTATGTCATTGTTAGCTTTAAAAATGACAGTTTTGAGATAGGAAAAAGTAAAGAAAAAGGTGGAAAACATTAGGAGTATTCGGAAGAAGCACGAGTGTTACTTTGTGACCTTCTTCTTAATGTAATTGATTATCTATGTCAGAAGTCCGTCAGGTCGTGAGTTCGAATCTCGCTTAGGACGTGTTACCCGAATAAGGTTTTATTCGGGGTTTCCCTTATTCTGAGAAGACGAATGTCGAGTAACTTTCAGCTCCATGGTCCCCGAGATCATTTGAGCATCATTTCACCAATTTCATTCATCGTCCGATATGACCAACCAGGTTAAAGGACGTTTAACTAACTTAAAAAAAAAAAAAAAAACAACAACCTATATGTCAACGTTTACCTACCACACTATGGAAGCGCTGCCATTATTGTTATTATGCAACGACATCCTTGGTTGCCCACGCTGTTAACTGCATGTCATCCTTTCCACAATACCTTATGTGTAGCGCACTTTGTCCTTTTCGCAATACCAACAATATACGCTACATTGCGCTTTTCAGATGCAAAGGCATTATTAGACATTGGCAATGGGCAAATTACTGGTGAGACTTCTACTGGTCTCATTTCGTTTCCAGCAAATCTTTGTCACTTCATAACGTCAAAGGAAGAATTAATATCGAAAGTGTTCCCAAATATTGGTGCAAATTACAAAAACTATGCTTGGTTGAGCGAACGAGCTATTTTAGCAGCAACTAATAATAATGAAGATGAGTTGCATATAAAAATTCAGAGCAAAATTGATGGACAAATGCATTCATTTAAGTCGATCGATTCCATTACCAATCCAAATGAATTATCTATCAATTATCTAACTAAATTCCTAAATTCATTGGATTTGCTAGGATTACCGCCACACACTTTACAACTCAAGGTTGACTCGGCGATAATAGTGCTATGCAATCTCAATCGACCGAAATTATGCAGCGGAACAAACTTGCTATTAAAAAAGTTATGACAAATTTGATTTAAGCTACTATAAAATAGGTAAGTTCAAAGGCGAGGATATACTTATTCCAAGAATACCACTAATGTCAACCGACTTTCCTTTTGAATTTAAGAGTGTTCAGTTTCCCAAGCGCCTTGCATTCGCAATGACAATAAATCCCAAGGTCAATAGTTAACGTGTGTGAAATATACCTTGAATTATGTTTTTCGCATGGGCAGTTGCACTTTGCATGCTCGAGAGTCGGCAAACCATCGGCGCTATTTGTTTTCTCTCCGGAAGGAAAAGTGTACATTACAAGGCATTACAATAAAGTATTGTCAAATTCTTTAATTGTAGTTTTATTTCATTGCATGGTCGTACTGTAAACGGAAGATTTTGTCTGAGTTTTTTTTTTTTTTTTTTTTTTTTTTGTCATTAAGTACACCATCCGTGCGAAGCCGGGGCGGGCAGCTAGTATACGCTATTTTAATCAAAATCGTTAGAGCCATTTTTGAGAAAATCGAAATTTTATAAAATTGTTCCATGTAAAGGGTAGTTGGGGGTGGGGGGATTTTCTTGAAAAAGAAAATCGCATCCTTGAAAGATACCAAACTTAAATCCCAACACGCTTTTTCTAAAAATGCTTTTCTTGATTTAGGAGGACCCAAAACATGTATTTCGGGTGAAATCTCAGTATCGAATTTTTGGGTGGAATGTTATACCTTCTCTATACGCTCTGTACATAGTACGTGTAGAGAAAGTAACATTTTTAAAAAGTTTAAAATTATTACTCTCCTTCGTAACGGCTTATTGCAGAAATGTATGTTTATATGAACAAACATAACTTTAATTTGCAATACAGATTTGAGCAAAGAAGTTGCAATTGATACTTCTGGTACCAATGGCGCAGCATCGAAGATATCCTTGATTTTAGTCGATGAATAAAACATGGGAGAGCAGAACAAGATGCTTTTAATATGCAAGTTTAGTGACGTATTAGCTTAGCAGCATCATGAATAACACATAAACATGTTAATGAGAAAGCAATCTATTGGATGTGAATAAAAGAAGTAAAATGTAAGTTTTATGTCTGTTTAACTGTTCGTACCTCATTAATTTGGAACACTTATTTTTATTATTATAGTATAGTGAGTAAGTATTAAAGGTTATGGCCAACTGGCAAAGTATAATTGTGTTTAAAATACCCTTTATTTAAAGTTCATAAGACTGGAGATCAGTACACCTTATAGCTAAGCACATTCAAGGCATTTAATTTCTTCGTAAATACACGATTATATCTTTATGTACTTTAAGACAAACATTAAAATTCTTAACCGCACACCTTAATAATATAAGGTGTTCCATTCACATGACTTTTTCTACCTATTCTCCAATAAACTATTCTTTAAAACGCCTATTCTTCTCTCTACTTCGCTTTGCGCCTAAAATCGCCTTCTTATAGACCGAACGGTTTCGCGTCGGTTTCTTAATTTCCCGGCAGTTTGTAAGCTGACGGTTTCCCACTGACCGAAACTCATCTATCCCCGTACACGTGCTAAATATCGAGAATTTTGGAATACAATAGTAACCTGACGGTAAAGACTTGGGCCCCATCCGAAATAACCTGCGAGAAACTGCTTTTTCCTCTCAAAAGAACACCCCAGGTTCACACAAATACACTCGTTACATACATTCATTTTTACTTTCTCTATACGCACTATGTACATAGTGTATAGAGAAGGTATTGCACTCCACCAAAAAATTCGATACCGAGATTTCAGCGGAAATATATGTTTTAGGGTCCCCTGTATTCAAAAAAAGTATTTTCAGAAAATGGTCCGTGTGTGTGTGTGTGTGTCCGTGTGTCTGTGAACACGATAACTCAAAAACGAAAAGTCGGTAAAATACCAAACTTGGTATTTAAGTTTAGTATCTTCCAGGGATGCGACACGAAGATTTTGAGAAAAATCCCCCCACCCCCAACTGCCCTTTACATGGAATTTTTTTCGAAAATTTTGATTTTCTCAAAAATGGCTCTAACGATTTTGATTAAAATTTCGGATATTAAACACATTTACCTGACAAATGAAATGTATATCTTGAATTTTCTGGGAATAGCCTCTGAAGAATAGTTTATTCGGGATGAATTTTACTAAATTTTGTATGACTGCTAAACCGTAAGAGATGGACAAAAACTTACTACACGAAAAATGTAGAGCATGTTAAAACACACAATTTATTTTATATACATTTTTTTCGTGAAGTTCATCGTTTTTGAGACATTCCTTGTTTTTGGTTTCTGCTTTGAAAAACGTATAATTTCTCATACAGGGATTTGTCAAATCCTGTCCATACAAACAAAGGAACTTCACTGACATAGCAGCCAGCTTTTGACTATCACTTTAACCTACGGTTGTCCCTTATTTCGCTTCTACTTACAAGGAAGCCAGTAATAAGACTATTTCTGCTAATTTTTTCTGATTAGCATAAAGTAAATAGAAGTATAAGCTTTTTAAGAATTATTTGTTGCAGGGATATGGAGAAAGTCATGTGAATGGTACACATCAGATTTTTACTTTCTCTATAGGCACTATGTACATAGTGTATAGAGAATGTATTGCACTCCACCAAAAAATTCGATACCGAGATTTCACCGGAAATATATATTTTCGGGTCCCCTTTATCTAAAAAAAGCATTTTCGGAAAAAGGTCCGTGTATGTGTGTGTGTCCGTGTGTCTGTGAACACGATAACTCAAAAACGAAAAGTCGGTAAAATACCAAACTCGGTATTTAAGTTTAGTATCTTCCAGGGATGCGACACGAAGATTTTGAGAAAAATCCCCCCACCCCCAACTACCCTTTACATGGAACTTTTTTCGAACATTTTGATTTTCTCAAAAATGGCTCTAACGATTTTTATTAAAATTTCGTATATTAAAGATATTTACCTGACAAATAAAATGTATACCTTGAATTTTCTGGGAATAGCCTCTGAAGAGTAGTTTATTCGGGATGCATTTTACTAAATTTTGAATAACTGCTAAACCGTAAGAGATGGACAAAAACTTACTACACAAAAAATGTAGAGCACGTTAAAACACACAATTTATGTTATATACATTTTTTTCGTAGAGCCCTTCGTTTTTGTGAGATACCTTATTTTTGGTTTCTGCTATGAACAACTAATACATTTCTGATACAGGAATTTGTCAACTGTTGTCCATAGAAACAAAGGAACTTCAGTGACATAGCAACCAGCTTTTGATTATCACTTTAACCTATGGTACTCCCTTATTTCACCTCTACCTACAAGGAAGCAAGTGATATGGCTATTTTTGCTGATGTTTTACTGATTAGCATGAAGGTAATAGAAGTATAAGCTTTTTAAGAATAATTTATTGCAGGGATATAGAGAAAGTCATGTGAATGGTACACATCAGATTTTTATTATTAACTTCAACAGAAAAAAAGTATCGGTTACAAATTCGCTTACATTTTGTTACTATGGTAAACAGAAACGATCAGATATTCTTCCAAATGTAAATCAGTAAAGTTGTGTTGTCGATGGCTCAAAACATTTTTATAAGCAAAAAGGGACCGTTCTACATCAAACTGAATTCATTGGGCAGCATTTGAATTTGGGTGCTATATTGTTTCTGGTAAAAGTTTGCCCGTCCCATTAATAAAACTATCAATTTTACACAAACGTTCAAAGCCTGGGTTATTGCTCAAAATGTTTGTAAACTTTTAAGTTTCCTCGAGAATACCTCCAGCAAGGAGGAGTTCACTAGATGGATTTTATTCATTACCTGAATAGACTCAGTCTAACGCCAAACCTAGAGTTCAGAGTTTTTTAATACTCGCAGGTATATGGAAAAGATATGATGTGTACCATTCACATGACTTTCTCTATATCCCTGCAACAAATTATTCTTAAACAGCTTATACTTCTATTTACTTCATGCTAATATAGAAAAATTAGCAGATATAGTCTTATTACTTTCTTCCTTGTAAGTAGAAAGGAAATAAGGGAGTGCCATAGGTAAACCGATAGTCAAAAGCTGGTTACTGTGTGTCTGAATTTCGTTTGTTTGTATGGACATGAGTTGACAAATTCCTGTATGAGAAAAGTTAAGCTTTTATACCCTGAAAACAAAAACAAGGAATATCTAAAAAATGATCAACTCCAAGAAAAAAACGTATACAACATAAATTGTGTGTTTTAATGTGCTCTACATTTTTTGTGTGGTAAGTTTTTGTCTATCTCTTACGGTTTAGCAGTTATACAAAATTCCGGAAAATTCACTCAGAATAAAGTAGTCTTCAGAGGCTATTCCCAGAAAATTCAAAATATACATTTTATTTGTCGGGTAAACATCTTTAATATACGATCTTTTAATCAAAATCGTTAGAGCCATTTTTTAGAAAATCAACATTTTCGAAAAAAGTCCCATGTGAAGGGTAGTTTGGTGTGGGGGGATTTTTCTCAAAATCTTCGTGTCGCATCCCTGGAAGATTCTAAACTTAAATACCATGTTTGGTATTTTACCGTCTTTTCGTTTTTGAGTTATCGTTTTCACAGACACACGGGGACACACACACACACACGGACTTTTTTCTGAAAATACTTTGTTTAGATAAAGGGGCCCTAAAACATATATTTCCGGTGAAATCTCGGTATCGAATTTTTTGGTGGAGTGCAATACCTTCTCTATACACTATGTACATAGTGAGTATAGAGAAAGTAAAATGAGTGCTAGTCACAGCAAAGTTTCTCTGAATACCGGAATCGTTAAAGCTTCCTTGCACTGACAAACTGCCAAAGCCTGTGCACTATCGAAGTAGTTTACTACGCCTTTGATAGCCTCCAAATGTTCATTGTAAAGCATCATAGTTTCGACCCAGGTACCCCAACGAGTTACCACTCTTTCGGGAGGTAATGGCATATTTTATAGTTTTTCTCTATAAGCCTTGATGTGGGCAGGTGCCATAAGAAACACTTTCTTTGTTGATGAAATCAGTTTGTTTACATTCCCAAACGTGGATCGTACTTCTTCAGCGAGACGATGTACTCCGTGAGTGAAGCACGTCACATGAATCATATTTGTGTAGCTTTACCAGCTTTGATCATGTAGGGAACAGTATCTTCTTTCATCTGCAGGAGATTCTGGACATATCTTTTTAATGCTCTCATTCACAAATCTGGCGATCGGAGAGTGATTTACGTTTTATAATTCTTTGCAAGCACCAAATAGGTATAAGAAAGCTTTTGTTTTAATGCACCAATAATTAAATTAGCAATGTAACGGCCATACTTTTCAGTAGTTTCATCAGCTGAAATCCAAATGATTTTATCCTTGTTGATTGCGTATTTCTTCCAGAACATGAAGATAAATTGTCGACATGTATTTTTTACACAATGTTGATTCATCTGGTATATGTTGATTTAAGCAATATTTGCGCAGAAAACCTTTGAGGATAGGGTTTGTAAATATGTGAAGAGGAGTATTACTTGCAATGAATGCTTCATATAGGTCCATATCAAAGTGTTTTTGTTTGTCTTGTTTTTGTTTCTTCCCTCTGGAGGTTAAATCACTGCTGCTGTTAGTTGTTGTCGTGGGCCTATAGTTTACATTCCTGCGATACGAAGACTTGTCTTGACAAGCTGGCTGGCCTATTTGAAACGTTTTTCTCGCAAACTCGACACCAAAACTTAATTTCCATCGTGACTAAATGTTCCAGAATGGTTCGATACCGAGATTTCACCGGAAATATATGTTTTAGGGTCCCCTGTATCCAAAAAAAGTATTTTCAGAAAAAGGTCCGTGTGTGTGTGTGTGTCCGTGTGCTCAAAAACGAAAAGTCGGTAAAATACCAAACTTGGTATTTAAGTTTAGTATCTTCCAAGGATGCGACACGAAGATTTTGAGAAAAATCCCCCCACCCCCAACTACCCTTTACATGGAACTTTTTTCGAAAATTTTGATTTTCTCAAAAATGGCTCTAATGATTTTGATTACAATTTCGTTTATGAAACATATTTACCTGACAAATATAATGTATATATTGAATTTTCTGGGAATAGCCTCTGAAGAGTAGTTTATTCTGGGTGAATTTTACTAAATTTTGAATAACTGCTAAACTGTAAGAGATGGACAAAAACTTATTAAACAAAAAATGTAGATCACATTAAAACACCCAATTTATGTTATATATGTTTTTTTCGTGGAGTTCGTCGTTTTTGTGACATTCCTTATTTTTGGTTTCAGCTATGAAAAACGTATACTTTTCTCATACAGGAACTTGTCAACTACTATCCATATAAACAAAGAAACTTCATTGACATAGCAACCAGCTTTTGACTATCACTTTAACCTACGGTTATCCCTTATTTCGCTTCTACTTACAAGGAAGCGAGTAATTAGACTATTTCTGCTATTTTTTTCTGATTAGCATAAAGTAAATAGAAGTATTAAGAATTATTTGTTGCAGGGATATGCAGAAAGTCATGTGAATGGTACACATCAGATTTTTTTTTCTAGTGGCATGGTGCACTGCACATTGATCTTTGTACAAATAAATAGAAAACTTAACTGAAACAATGGATGCGACTAACAATGTGAAAATAGAAATGGAGTTTTATTTATGGCCACTCTTTAACTGCTGTGGTTCTCAGCGTCCCATTCTATACTGGGCCGCTTAATTGTGCTAAGAGGCCTCTTGTTCAGGCTACGACACGGGACCAACGGCTTTACTTCTCTTCCGAAGGAAACCATGCTAAGGATTTTTACACCCGAAAAAATGTATTGTCCTCCGCCGGGTTTGAACCTGCCATCACTATAAAACACTAAAACGAGAACAAGCTTGTGCACGCCCTTTTAGATTTTAAATGTTGTAAATATAGCCCTGAATTTGCATCATTTTTGGTTAACATATGCAATAACCGATGAAAAAGGGCTAAATATGCAAATGCATATAAGCCAGTCTAGTGATAACAAACTGGTGATCGATACATTGATAGGGAAATATTTAGCAAAGAAAAGAGGTAAATTATACGCAGTTTTTGTAGATTTAGAGAAAGCTTATGATTGGGTGATAAGAAAAGCATTTTAGTACAAATTATAAGCTAAAGGATTGAGCAATGAAGTGATAGAATTGTTAAGAGAGCTATGCCACCAGAATACATATTGTGTAAGATGTGGAAGAAATAAAGGAAGTCGAGCAAGAACAGGGGATAAGATAGGGTTGTAAACTCAGTCCAGTTTTGTTTAATTTATTTATCACTGACATCCTGGAAAGAGCTAAAGTTAGCAAATCGCCACATGCCGTGGTTAATAACTAGAACCCGGATGTTACACAAAATGTCTAAATTTCCGAAGATATAAATGTGATTCAGAGTAAATAGGATCGATAGGGTTTAATTATAGTTTGCCTTTTTATGTTATTTTAAGCAACATTTCTTGTTTATTTGCAATTAAGATTTTTTTCCTCGCCTCATATTCCGTTATAGATAAGAAAACAGGGATGTTCTTCATCAAAGTTCTCCAACAAAAACAATTTACTCTAATCAAATACTAGCGGAGCAGATGCTGCTGCTTAAAAGGCAACCGTTCGAGCGCTGCTTCCTTAGCATCATCCGAAATCTCAACTTTACCAAACCTAAATCATCCTCCTTCATTCCTGTGGTTAAGCTCTTACCAGGGTAAGTACACAGAAGCCATACCTAGGCTCACCACATTATTACTCTCCCTGACACGTAGGTACAAGTGTACAGTGCACATAGTGGATAGAGAAAGTATTGTTTCCACCGAGATTTTACCAGAAATACATGTTTCAGATCCTCTGATTCCAAAAAAACATTTTTAGAGAAAGACCCGCGTGTGTGTTATTGCACAGCATAACTCAGAAAGAGCTCGCCTCTTTAGCGCGCTGGTAGCGCAGCTGCCAAGCGGGAGACCTGGGTTCGATTCCCGGTACCGGCGTGGGGATTTTTACCCCGCTGGGAGGCCTGTCCTGGGGCGTACTCACACGGGAAGTTAAATTTCTTTTAGTCTCTTTTGTTAATCATAGATAGCAAAGAGAACCGAATTTCAATTCTTTCATATAACGACCAACTTTAAAACATTTTGACTGTCACTTTAGCCTAGTGTACTCCCTTATTTCCCTTCTACTTGGAAAGAAGCAAGCAATAAGACCAAGGTTCACCAATTATGCAAAGTCATACAGATTGAAGAGGCCTGCCTATTTTATTTATGATGAAATATAAATAATCAATTTCATTTCATTAGATCATGTTTGATTCGGTTGTTCTCAGAGGAAAGTGTTATGAATTGCAATCCGCGAAGGAACTGAGAGATATCAAAGTACAAAAGTCAACAAGAATAACGTATAAAAATTAAGCACAAAGTCTAATATTAGTGACCGACGTGTAGCGCGCAATGAATTGAGCTACGTGAAAAGTTTAAAGTACAGGCAAACAGAAAATTGTAATAGAGCACTTTGTGACTTGTGTGTGTGTCTGTGGGCAGCGTAGCTCAAAAATGGAAACACCGTTAAAAACCAAACTTGGTATTTAAGTTTAGTATCTTCCAAGGATGCGACACGAAGTTTTTCAAAAAAACCCCCCAACCCAAACTACCCTTTACATGGAAAAAATTTAGAAAATTTTGATTTTCTTAAAAATGGCTCCAACAATTTTAATTAAAATCTCGTATATTTAAGATATTTACCTGACAAATAAAATGTATATCTTGAATTTTCTGGGAATAGTCTCTGAAGACTACTTTATTCTGATGAATTTTACGGATTTTGGCATAACTGCTAAACCGAAAGAGATGGACAAGAGCTTACCACACAGAAAATGTAGAGCACATTAACACAAACATTTTATGTTATATACATTTTTTCGTGGAGTAGATCGTTTTTAAGATATTCCTTGTTCTTAGTTTCAGCTTTGAAAATCGTTTACTTTTCTCATACAGGAATTTGTCCTCCAGCCCATACAAACAAAGGAACTTCAGTCATATAGCAACCAACTTTTGACTATCACTTTAAGCTATGGTACTCCCTTATTTCGCTTCTACTTGCACAGAAGCAAGTAATAAGACTATTTCAGCTAATGGTTTCTCAATTAGTATGAAGTAAATAGAAGCCTAAGCTTTTTAACAATATTTTTTTTGCAGAGACGTAGAGAAAGTTATGTGAATGGAATACATCAGATTTTTTTATTCTATGTTTTTTTAAACAGATACTATTTATAACCACATTAATTCTGCAATTGTTTTTGTAATTAATGTTAATATTTAAGGTTGCACCTGGACGACAAAAGTAGACATATTTTACGTTATTCAGTTGCGTATCGTAAAGAAAGCTTGGGCGCTACAACGTGACGTCACAGCTCGAGATCTCCGATACAAGTTGAGGGCCATCTAAGCCCTCTTGATCTTTACATCGGCCGCGCATAACACATCTGTCACGCTCAGAAATCTGCCGGTTGCCTTCAGAGGCACCAGCGAATGTGCTGACTTAGGAGTTATAGTCTTAGTTTTCCTATACATTACAACCTAAAAGTTAAACGCACTGGTTTTAAACAATTAATTTCGGTACACAAATTCAAAACGCAACAGCACCAGAAGAAACATTAAAAACAATCTTGCTTTCTCTACGCATACTATGTACATAATGTATAGAGAAAGTAATAAACATATCGACATTCCTTAAGGCAAAACACACTGATATAGTGTATACATGTACAGGGTGTTAATGAACTATACCGAAATATTTTCACAGAATATGTAGATTACATAAATAAGTAATTTGAGATAGGAGACTTATGGCCTGTTTATTGAAATTGCGAAGTGACGGCTATAAGTTTCCAAAGTACCAGTACGCCACGTATCACGGCACTTCGTCTGGAATGAAAAAAATAATAATAAAAAATCTGATGTGTACCATTCACATGACTTTCTCTATATCCCTGCAACAAACTATTCTTTAAAAACTTATACTTCTATTTACTTTATGCTAACCAGAAAAAAATAGCAGAAATAGTCTTATTACTTGCTTCCTTGTAAGTAGAAGCGAAATAAGGGACTACCATAGGTTAAAGTGATAGTCATAAGCTGGTTGCTATGTGACTGAAGTTCTTTTGTTTATATGGATAGGAGTTGACAAGTTCCTATATGAGAAAAATATGTTTTTCATAGCAGAAACCAAAAATAAGGAATGTCTCAAAAACGACGAACTCCACGAAAAAATGTATATAACATAAATTGTGTGTTTTAACGTGATCCACATTTTTTGTGTAGTAAGTTTTTGTCCATCTCTTACGGTTTAGCAGTTATTCAAAATTCCGTAAAATTAATTCAGAATAAACTACTCTTCAGAGGCTATTCCTAGAAAATTAAAGATATGCATTTTATTTGTCAGGTAACTATTTTTAATATACAATATTTTAATCAAAATCGTTAGAGCCATTTTTTAGAAAATCAAAATTTTCGAAAAAAGTTCCATGTAAAGGGTAGTTTAGGGTGGGAGGATTTTTCTCAAAATCTTTGTGTCGCATCCCTGGAAGATACTAAACTTAAATACCAAGTTTGATATTTTACCGACTTTTTGTTTTTGAGTTATCGTGTTCACGGACACACGGACACACACACCACGGACCTTTTTCTGAAAATACTTTTTATGGATACAGGTACCCTAAAACATATATTTCCGGTGAAATCTCGGTATCGATTTTTTTGGTGGAGTGCAATACCTTCTCTATACACTATGTACATAGTGCGTATAGAGAAAGTAAAAACACTTGCTCTATGACAGGAATCGAACTCGTGACCTTTGGGATAGCAATTTCCCGCGTTTCGCATTAAGCCTCCAGAGTAGGCTATATAACTCAAGAACTTAGTTAATGAATGCTCAGTGTCGCACTGTCAAGTGATTAGTTCGATATTTTACACATTTTTGCGACCTGAAATCTTGAGAACGCTAGTAACGAGATGCTAAAAATCAATATTTCTATACTCAGGTAGCAGTTTTAAAGTCATTCTAAGCCGTTGTTTCAACCTGTTTTGCTTTAAAACTGACTTATCAGCACCTGATACCCACACGTTTAACGCTATGTAGTTGCGTTATGTTTATCCGGGGACCATGCATCGTCGATCTTAAATTATATCAGTCACGTGCACAATCTCGCAAATTATTTCGGTATAGTCCATTAACACCCTGTACATATACAGGTGTATATATATATATATATCTATTGTAACGGGAATTTTTATACGTTGTTGGCGTTTTACGCCTCATTGTGGGTGCTTATGTGCGGCGTACCTAAATGTCACTTCAAATCACCTCACCTACACTCACGTACCTGGTGCTGAGGCTCTTCTTGGATGGGTTGCCACGGCGTTGCTGTCTTGCACGATCATTGACTCTGGCGTGGATTTGGCAAGTGGGAGGAATTGTAGGAGTGATCTTGTAATTGTGAAGAAAACACTTGTGAACTTTTACTGTTATTTATTCTATAAGGAAATTCCAAAACAAGCACCTTGCTGTACACTGTTATTCTGCTGACTGGTACTCTTATCACTCACTCACACGCACTCTCAATTCACTGTTTCTACGTTAAGTACATGGCACAATTCACTCTCAAGTAATCACGAGCCGACTATTAAATAGGTGAGCGACGTTACTTTAATTCACTAACAGTTTCTTCTCATAACAATCTTACTTCGCGGACAGAGTTTTACAGTTGCGCGTTATTACTTCGCGAATAGAGCTTTTTTACATAACGACCTTCCTCTCACGGGCAAATTCTTAGCAAAACGACCACGATGTGTCGAACCCTACTTCTTTTATACTAAAAACGGTGTTATGGTGGCTTCTTCCTGATTGGTTAGAAAGTCCGCCAAAATGACACCATCGTGACTCAAAAACCATTGCGAATCTCCCAGAATACGTCATAATAACCACGTGATAATACGAATATAAAGATGAAGTCCCCTCGTGGGTTTTAAACTGGACTGCCCCTGTGTAAGGAAATCGTACGTGACTTACACAAAAGAGGCAACTTCTCACCCCTCTCTGCAGTCTGGCGTCAGGATTCTTTGTAGCTTTCAAGTTAACAACTGACTTCTTGGTTCCTATGTATAAAATTTAATAAATGTTAACTTTCTTTACTTATATAGATCTAGATAATTAATAGAATGATTGTCATTATTACGACGAGGCTAATTAGCTGTCTCAATATAAATTAACTTTATAACAATGTGGTTACGCTATAACTATGGATATGTGCCAACAATTACATTAATGTGAACTGCAATAATTGTTTAGCGCTGCACGCTGTTGTGGTTGTGTTACTCGCCTCTCTTATTACCGCTCTCAGCCGTTTCAGCGAGGGAACAAAGAAAAGTAAGCTCCCCTTTGCGCAAGATATCTTTATGTCTCGCCTCACGACCTATACCTAAGTCTATTTCTTCCATAACTTCAATCAGTTCTCTTTGTATCTAAACATTAAAGAATATTGCTGATAATGCACATCCTTGTCCCACAGCTTTCTTATACGAACTAAGGTCTGACTTATTCCACAGTTTACACCTAATCGCTTTTTCATCCTTAAATAAATTCCCAATAATTCTCATGTTGCTAGATTTGATTCCTAATACCTGAATTATTTTCCCCCCATTTCACATTTATTAACGCTTTTTCCTTGTCTAAATGTGTATATTTTTTAATTTTCCGTTTTGTTTTTTCTATTATTAGTAACATTGCTAATTTGTCTTCTCTTCTACCGATATTCTTCCTGTCTTCAATTTTCATTTCTATTCTACTATAGATACTTTTGGTTAATAGTTTAGTTACCACATGAGTGTTCTCAGCTTGCGGATTGAGAAGTTATGCAGTCCTGGGTTATTTTCGCCCGAAATTTATATGTCGGTGAACTGACTTGTTCTCGAAGCAGTGGTGAAGGTCCCAGGTTCAATTACTACCAATTGAAGGTACTTTTTATGTTTAGCAAATTTAACGACAACTCATAGTTTAACATAGAAGTGTAGTTTCACTTAATATGTTTGATTATGTGAATTTTATAAACAAATTGTTCTTGTTAGAACATGCTTTAATGACCATCATATATAAATGCATATAACATTGTAAAATTATAACTTACAAACATAAGACACCATTAAATAATATTGTACTATTTATAGCTATTCTTTCAACGAAAAAAGGCAATAAATTGTTCTGAGAGTTTACGTTTGCAGTTACCCAAGTTTGGTATTTTACCGATTTTGAGTTATCGTGTTCACAGACAGACGGACACACACAAATACACACACTGACTTTTTTTTTTTGATACAGGGGGCCCTAAAATGTGTATTTACGGTGAAATCTCGGTATGGAATTTTTGGTTTCAATACAATACCTTCTCCACCAAAAATTCGATACCGAGATTTCACCGTAAATGTATGTTTTAGGGTCCCCTGTATTAAAATAAAAACATTTTCAGAAAAAAGTCCGTGTGTGTGTGTGTGTGTGCGTGTGTCTGTGAACACGATAACTCAAAAACGAAATGTGTGTAAAATACCAAACTTGGGATTTAAGTTTAGTATCTTGCAAGGATGTGACACGAAGCTTTTCAAGAAAATTCCCCCACCCCCAACTACCCTTTACATGGAACTTTATTCGAAAATTTTGATTTTCTTAAAAATGGCTCTAACGATTTTAATTAAAATATGGTATATTAAAGATATTTACCTGACAAATGAAATATATATCTTGAATTTTCTAGGAATAGCCTCTGAAGATTACTTTATTCTGGGTGAATTTTACGGAATGTTGCATAACTGCTAAACCGTAAGAGATAGACAAAATTTACATAACAGAAAATGTAGAGCACACAATTTATGTTATATACTTTTTTATCGTAGAGTTCGTCGTTTATTTAAATATTCCTTGTTTTTGGTTTCAGCTTTTAAAAACATTTTCTCATACAGGAATTTGTCAACTCCTGTCTGTACAAAGGAACTTCAGTCACATAGCAACCAGCTTTTGACTATCACTTTAACCTATGGTACTCCCTTATTTCGCTCCTACTTACAAGGAAGCAAGTAATAAGACTATTTCTGCTCATTTTTTCTTGATTGGCATTAAGTGAATAAAAGCATTAGCTTTTTAACAATAATTTGTTGCAGAGATGTAGAGAAAGTCATATGAATGGAACACATCAGATTGCACTTGCCTTGACCAAACCTCACACCTTCTGATTTTAAATTCTTCATCCCAAATAAGGATGCTCACTAGATGTGTAATTATATAACTTATAACACTTAATTTAAGCCGATAATTTGCGTCAGTTCCACTGAATGTACTATTTAATTTGCTGCCCTGTTAAGAGGAAGTATTGCTAGCTTGTCTGTGTGACGACTCTTGTTTACGTCACCATTAATCACGCGTCATCAGGAATGCTGACAACTCAACCTTTATCGTTGTTGGGTACACGTGGTGCCTGGACGGAAAGGGGGGGGGGGGAGTCCTCAAAGGCCCCCACATTGTCGAGAGGGTTCCAGATCAATACCTGCATAGCCTAACCACAATGTACCTCCGGCATTTCGTTACCCTTTAAATGCTGTTCTAGGGTAGAAAGTCGGAAACGTTTTAGAAAGTTAGCATAAAGAATCAAGAAAGGTTTTTAAACCCTTCTAGAGCCATCCGGTTTTGGTTTTCGCATTCTTTTTACTCAACATTTATTTTAAAATATTTTAACAATATTAGTATAATATTTATTTTCTTCTGTTCCAAGCCCCTCGGTCATTTTTTCAGCCGTCCGAAATTAATACTTTTTTGGAGGACAAAGTTCGGAATTTTAAGTGTACTTACATAAAGGCCTATCCGCTTTCCTTTAAAATGTAGAAGAAAATGCCTGCAGATAAATTAATGGAAAGAAAACCCTTATTTTTAGTGCGTATAAAGTGCAATGCGTAATACATTTTGCATAGCCTGATGGATTTTAATATTTTGCTTTCTATGATTTTTACAAGTTGTACTTTCTATACATGTACACTATGTATAGAGGAACTATTGTATTCCACCCAAAATTTCGATACCGAGATTTCACCGGAAATACATGTTTTAGCACCCCCTGAATACGAAAAAAGTTTTTTTTCAACAAAATGTCCGCGCGCGCGCGCGCGTCTGTGTCTAGACAACATAGCTCAAAAACTAAAAGATCGTTAAATACCAAACTTGGTATTTGGGTGTGATACCCTCCAAGCATACAACACGAAGATTTCAAGAAAATCCCCCCCACCCCCAACTACCCATTACATGCAACTTTTTTCGAAAATTTTGATTTTCTCAAAAATGGCTCTAACGATTTTTATTAAAATATCGTAGATTAAAGACATTTACATAAATAAAATGCATATCTCGAATTTTCTGGGAATAGCCTCTGAAGACTACTTTATTCTGGATGAATTTATCGGAATTTGGCATTACTACTAATCCGTAAAAGATGGACAAAAACTTACTATACAGAGCATGTAGATCTCGTTAAAACATACAATTTATGTCCTTTACTTTTTTTTTCTTTTTTATTGTTTCATTTATATAGCCCTCTTTAACATCTAAGGTCATATCGGGGATTTGCACTTGAAACAATTCGTTGTCTGTAGGTTCTTTTACGTTTGGATTAAATCATTTCATTTTCCTCAAACACATTCACTCTCACATACATACTACCTGACTCTGGCTAAAGAAAAGATCCCTGCCCTAGCCGGGAATCTAACCTGGGACCCCCGGGTGAGAAGTTAGCTCGCTGACCACTCGACCACGGAGGCAGTTCTTTACGCGTGAAGGTAACCGTGTCTGAGATATTCCTTGTTATTCGTTTCAATTGTAATGTACGAGTACTTCTACTTTTCTCAGACAAAAGCGCCCGTTTTTCTTTTGTTCTACTCCTGCCCAAGCAAGAAGCGATTTGCAGTGACAATCGCATTACGACAGTTTTTAAAACATTTGAGTATCACTTTATCGTAGCACTTATAAGGAACTAAGTAATAAGAACACTTTGCTAATGTTTATCTCCATTAGAATGGTGTAGAAAGAAGAATAATCTTTTGTAAGAACTTTGTTTGAACAACAGCTAGAGAAAGTCATGTGAGTGTAACACATAAATTTTTTTTAAAATTGGACGAACATTTCAAGCGTTTTTATGAACAGTGTTTTAAAACGAACCTATAAGTTTTAAAACGAACCTATAAACATTTAACTGTGCAGACTTTTTGTGCAATGCCTGAAAAGGTGATGGAATTGATAGATATTTAAATTTACCTGCTTCCCTCATAGTTTAAGCGATGTTGCCGCGAAAAATTCAAATACCTATTAGACAAATAAATCTCCACTACTAAATGCATGTGTGCTAATTTTTAAAACACTGCTCATAAAAGATTGAAATGTGTGGAGTTTTAAATAAAATATTAATTCATGCAATCTAATATTGAAAATTGACAGTATAAGTAGTCTTATTATGTTTCATTCTTTGTAGATATAAATGAAGATTTCCTTTCATTAGTTTGGTGTTGGGTATATACACACAGGATGATAATGAACTACACCGAAATAATTTGCGAGATTGTGTCACTGATATTAGAAATTTGAGATCGGCGATGCATGGTGCGCGGATAAACATAACGCAACTACATAGCGTTAAACGTGTGAGTATCAGGTGCTGATAAGTCGGTGTTAATGCAAAGCAGGCTTAGAAGGTCTTGCTGCCCGTGTATAGAAATATCGATTTTAGCAGCTCGTTACTAGCATTCTCAAGAATGAATGTCGCAAAAATCTGTAAAACCTCGAACTAATCACTGACAGTGCGACACTGAGCATTCATTAACTACGTTCTTCAGTTATGTAGCCTACTCTGGAGGTGTTTTTTTCAACTGGTGGCTTAATGCGTAACGCGGGAAGCTTCTATCCGAAAAGTCTTGAGTTCGATTCCTGTCATAGAGTAAATGCTTTTTATTATTATTTTTTTCATTCCAGACGAAGTGCCCGATTCGTGGCATACTGGCACTTCAGAAACTTACAGCCGTTACTTCGAAATTTCAATAAACAGGCCATAAGTCTGCTATCTCAAATTACTTATTTAGGTAATCTACACATTCTGTGAAAATATTTCGATATAGATCATTAACACCTGTATATTCCATGTTTTACCTTCGAAATATGTGAATGTACCAAAAAAAAAAAAAAAAAAAAAAAAAAACTTAAAAGTTTTATTAGTGCAGCCAATAATTTCTTTTTTAAGTTTGAATTTTGGGCAAATTCTTCTATTTTTGAAAGGGTAGGCCCTTGTTTAATTTTACTTAATTCACCCCTCAACTTCGCAATCAACTTTTATTAATCTTTATCGGAGTCTCATAAACTTCGTATTCAAACCGAGATTTTTAAAGGTTGGAAAGTAAAGCATTTCATGAAATTACCTCCACCTAAAGCAATTCTTTTACATGGAAAAGTGATGCTATTTTATGAACAGTAGTGCTCAGAATAATACTTCAAACATCATAACTTGAGACATTTCAAAAGTTGATAAAAAGTAAGTATATTTTAATTTTATATAAGTAAGTAATAAATTTACTCCTACATGTTCACTGAATTTCTACTATCATGAAACTATAATATATAAGCCAAAAGCATACTGTAAATTTAGAGCCATTAAAGGGCATGATTTATGTCCAATAGCTTCTCATCGCGTTAACTAATTTCAAAAGTATTAATGGGCGAGATTGTCGGAAGTTTAATGGCATTCCCCCTTAGGGGACAAAAGGAAGGGCTTAAAGTGTTTAAAGTTGGGTCGTTTTGGAGATTTTTCTCTTCATATAATATGAAGTTCTCCATACTTTTGTTCTGTGTTAATGATAGGGAATATTCTGCTATAACTTTGCAAACGTTTTGATCACCCGGGTTTTGGGGCCGGCAAAAATTATGCTATAATTTAAATTCTGATGTGTACCATTCACATGACTTTCTCTATATCCCTGCAACAAATTATTCTTAAAAAGCTTATACTTCTATTTACTTTATGCTAATCAGAAAAAATGAGCAGAAATAGTCTTATTACTTGCTTCCTTGTAAGTAGAAGCGAATAAGGGAGTACCATAGGTTAAAATGATAGTCAAAAGCTGGTTTCTATGTCAATGAAGTTCCTTTGTTTATATGGATAGGAGTTGACAAGTTCCTATATGAGAAAAGTATACGTTTTTCATAGCAGAAACCAAAAATAAGGAATGTCTCAAAAACGACGAACTCACGAAAAAAATGTATATAACATAAATTGTGTGTTTTAACGTGCTCCACATTTCTTGTGTTGTAAGTATTTGTCCATCTCTTACGGTTTAGCAGTTACTCAAAATTCAGTAAAATTCATCCAGAATAAACTACTCTTTAGAGCCTATTCCCAGAAAATTCAAGATATACATTTTATTTGTCAGGCAAATATCTTTAATATACGATATTTTAATCAAAATCGTTAGAGCCATTTTAAGAAAATCAAAATGTTCCAAAAAATTCCATATAAAGGGTAGTTGGGGGTGGGGGGGATTTTCGTAAAAATCTGCGTGTCCCATCCTTGTAAGATGCCAAACTTAAATACCAAGTTTGATATTCAACGGTCTTTTCGTTTTGGAGCTATGCTGTCCACACACACACACACACACACACACACACACACACACACACACACACACACACACATACACACATACACACACACGGACATTTTTCTGAAAATGCTTTTTTTTTTATTCAGGGGGATCCAAAACATGTATTTCTGGTGTAATCTCGGTATCGAATTTTTGGGTACAATACAATACCTTCTCTATACACTATATACATAGTACGTGTAGAGAAAGTAAAAATCTGACTGTTTCATTCACATGACTTTCTCTACATTGCTGTAGCAAATTATTCTTAAAAAGCATATTCTTCTATTACTTTATGATAATAAAGATAAACATTAATAGAAATTGTCTTAATTACTGGCTTCCTTGTAAGCAGAAGGAAAATAAGGGAATACACTTGGCTAAAACGATAGTAGAATCTTTTAAAAGCTGGTTGCCATGTGGTTGATTTACGTTTCTATGCAGGGCCAGGAGTTTACAACTTTCTATGTGAAAAAAGTATTTTAAAGCTGAAACAAGTAGCAAGTAATATTTTAGAAATAGTTATTTCAAAAAAAAAAAAAAATCGTATACAACATAAATTGTCTGTTTTATTGTGATCTACATTTTTTGTGTAGTAAGTATTTGTCTATCTCTTACGGTTTACCAGTTACGCAGAATTCATTCAGAATA
Organism: Hymenopus coronatus; assembly: GCA_030762935.1. Classification (NCBI taxonomy): domain Eukaryota; kingdom Metazoa; phylum Arthropoda; class Insecta; order Mantodea; family Hymenopodidae; genus Hymenopus; species Hymenopus coronatus. Next base: position 167,367,509 of record CM060881.1, on the reverse strand, counting down.
AATAGGCCTTTAGATTCTATTCCCAGAAAATTCAAGATATGCATTTTACTTGCCATATTAATATCTTTAATGTACGTTATTTTAATCAAAATCGTTAGAGCCATTTTTGAGAAAACAAAAATTTTCGAAATTTTTCCATATAAAGAGTAGTTTGGGTGGGGGGGATTTTTCTGAAAATCTTCGTGTCACATTTCTGGAAGATAGTAAACTTAAATACCAAGTTTGGTATTTTACCGATTTTTCATTTTTGAGTTTTCGTGTTCGCACACACACACACACACACACACACACACACACACACACACACACACACGGAGCTTTTCATACAATTTTTTTTTATACAGGGGACCCTAAAACATATATTTCAGGTGAAATCTGGGTATCGAATGATTGGGTGGAGTACAATACCTTCTCTAAACACTGTATATATATATATATATATATATATATATATATATATATATATAGTATAGAGAAAGTAAAAATAATCTTTTACTTTCTCTGTATACGCTTATTCAACAAAAGATTGTTAATAAAGCATATATTTATATCTTTTTAACGTTGGTCGATATAAATTTTTGCAAAAATACTTTCATTAAATATTTCCTTGTAAACACAATAGGATTAGAGGAATTCAGTAGGCTTAAGCGGTGCTCAAATGTTTAGAGCAACTAATGACTTTGAGCATATGATACAGTCGGAAGGAACTGAGATTATTGTATCACTCCCCACGATGGGGCATCCCCGGGAGGGAAGGATGAAGTGGGAGGCGGTCGGAACCAGGAGCGATGGCGCAGCAATGACTGTTTCCAGATTGAAGCACCTCGACAGCCAGACCGAGCACAGAGTGTTCAACGCCCCCGCCAGGAACGGTCCTCGTTTTGGCATCCATCCGAAGTCGAGGAACGGAGATTTTGAACCTCCTTTTACCGTCACGCCGCACCGAGCAGCATCACCGATACACCCAGCCCTGAAAGAAACCAACGGGATGAAGAATGAATGAATGAATGAATGAACTGGTAACGAAAACGACATGGAGGTGCAGCAGGATGAATGAAAGATACCTACCCGGCATTCGCCTGGCGTCCAGGGAAATCTCCGAAGAAACTCGTGAGTCCCGGCCACGGGAAACGAACACGTGACCTCCGAATGCGTGCCACAGACCTTCCCGCTCGGTTTCTATTTTATAAAAGTACAACAAGGAATATCTCGGAAATATTTCACTCAACAAACAAACAAAAATAATAAATAAATAAAACAAGTATTTGATAAATTGTTTGTTTTAATGAGTTTTTGTGTAGTACATTTTTATCATCTCTTAAGGTTTAGCAGATATTATAGTCATCCAGAAAGAAGGGAATTTCAGAGACTGTTCCCAAGATATACATTTCATTTGTCATAAAATATCTAAAACAAATGGTATTTTAATAAAAGCGTTACATCCATTTTTGAGAAAAATTAAATTTTCGAAAATCTTTTCATGTAAAGTTTACTTTGGGGTCGTGAGATTTTCTGGAAATCTTGGTTTTGCAGCCTTGGAAGATGCTGAACTTAGATATGAAGTTTGGTATAAAACGACTTTTCGTTTTTGAGTTACGCTCTCTCTGTCGCTCGCACACACACACACACACACACACATACACACTCAAAGATTTTCTGGATTCAGGAGACCCTAAAATGTCTATTTCCAGTGAAACCTTTGTATCGAGTTTTTGTGTGGAGTACAATACCCTCTCTACGTGATGGAATAAGTAAATACAACCCTGATATTTCCTTCACATGCTTTCTCTATAAGTGATTCATACAAGAAGTTATTCTTGTGTCCGATCTTCCTGTTAATCTAGATGAACTTTCATTACACATTTCGGTGTAGGGTACAAGAACGTTACAATAGGCTAAAGTAATGCTCAAGAGTTTTAATAAGACAATCGCTGCCATGTCATTGTGATTCCATATCCTTTACGTGACGAAAAATAACGAATAGCGACTCAACATTTACAAACTCTGATGTGTTACACTCACATGACTTTCTCTAACTGCCATACAACTTCCTACAAAAGATTATTCTTCTTTCTACACCATGCTAATCGAGATAAACATAGCAGAAAGTTCTTATTACTTATTTCCTTATAAGTAGAAGGGAACTAAGGGAGTGCAGTAGGCTAAAGTGATAGTTAAATGTTTTAAAAGCTATCATTATGCGATTGTCATTTCAAATCGCTTCTTTGCTTGGCCAGAAATAGAACAAAAGAAAAACGGACACTTCCTGTCTAAAAAAAGTTTAAGTACTTCACAATTGAAACTAATAACAAGGAATATCTAGGATACAGTTACCTCCACAACAAAAAAGTAAAGGACATAAATTGAGTGTTTTGGCGAAATCTACATTTTTTATGTAGTAAGTTTTTGTCTATCTCTTACGGTGTATTAGTTAACCAAAATTCGGCAAAATTCCTCCAGAATAAAGAGGCCTTCAGAGGCTATTTCCAGTAAATTGAAGAGATGCATTTTATTTGGAATGTAAATAGTTTTCATATAGGAGATTTTAATCGAAATGTTTAGAGCCGTTTTTAAGAAAAACAACATTTTCGAATTTTTTTCCACGTAAAGGGTAGTTCGAGGTGTTTGTGTGTGTGTGTGTGTGTGTGTGTGTGTGTGTGTGTGTGTGTGTGTGTGTTTAAATCTTCGCGTCGCAGTCGCACCCTTGGGAAATACTAAACATAAATACCAAGTTTGGTATTTAAGGACTTTTCGTTTTTGAGCTATGCTGAACACAGACACACACACACACACACACACACACACGGACCATTTTTTAAAATGCATTTTTTTGGACTCGGGGTCCCCAAAGCATATATTTCCAGTGAAATCTCGACATCGAATACCTTCTCTATCCACTATGTACACAGTACATGTGAGCTAGAGAAAGTAAAAAGTGTATTAACATTCAAACGAATAACAAAGAATAATTCAAAAATAGATAACGTCGCAAAAAGCTACAAAATTCATTGAAAATGAGAGGGCTTCCCAGGCTATTACCAGAAAATTAAATAAATAAATTTTATTTGTGATACAAAAATATCACATTCTAGATCGTTAGTGATTTTAAGTGAATTAAATGGTTTTTTTTTTGTTGTTTTTTTGTTTTGTTTTTTTGTAAATAAAGAGTAGTTTGGGTGGGAGAACCCTTTAAAATGTTCGTGTCGTATTCCAAGAAGACTAGAGATACACACACAATTTTATAAATTGTTTTTTATATTCAATGAGCCTCAAAGCCTGTATTTCGGATGAAATCTCGGTGTGGAATTTTTGTGTGAAATGCTATATTTCTTCATAGTGTTCAGAACAAACGTGCAGTTCAGCAAGTAAAACATTATTTGTTGTTTCTCCTGCCAATATCCTGAGTCCTATTGGCAACTATTATGGTCAATTGGTATTGGTTTAATTGTTTTTTCACACAAGCGTATGTAAGACAGGAGTTGGATATACTATGAATCCTGGGACTTAAATACTTACAGCATTGTAAGTCGCCATTGGAGTTGTCATCTCAAAATAATTTGAGAACACCTTGTGGTTTACCGGGAAACATGCGAGTCAGTTGAGAAATTCAACCGGCTAGAGACCAGGAGATCCGTGGTTCAAATCCCGGCTATGCCATGGAATTTTTCAGTCTGACTCTGCCTATCCAACTCCTGTCCTACACACAGCTTGTGTGAAAAAAACAATTAAACCAATTGAAAAATGAAAAAATCTGACATGTTCCATTCACATGATTTTCTCTACATCTCTGTAACAAATTATTGTTAAAAAGGTTATGCTTCTATTTACTTTATGCTAATCGAGAAAAAATAAGCAGAAATAGTCTTATTACTTGATTCCTTGCAAATAGAAGGAAAATAAGGGCGTACCATAGGTTAAAGTGATAGTCAAAAGCTGGTTGCTATGTGACTGAAATTCCTTTGTATGGACAGGAGTTGACAAATTCCTGTAGGAGAAAAGTAAGTTTTTCAAAACTGAAACCAATAACAAGGAATATCTAACAAGCGATCAACTCCACGAAAAAAATGTATATAACATAAATTGTATGTTTTAACATGCTCTACATTTTTGTGTGGTAAGTTTTTGTAAGTTTAGCAGCTATGCAAAATTCCGTAAAATTGATCCAGAATAAAGTAGTCTTCAGAAACTATTCCCAGAAAATCCAAGATATACATTTTATTTGTCAGGTAAATATCTTTAATATAGGATATTTTAATCAACATCGTCAAACCCATTTTAAGAAAATCAACATTTTTTTAAAAAAGTTCCATGTAAAGGGTAGTTGGGGGGGGGATTTTCTTGAAAATCTTCGTGTCGCATCTTTGGGAGATACCAAACTTAAATACCATGTTTGGTATTAAACGGTCTTTTCGTTTTTGAGCTATGCTGTTCACAGGCACACAGACACACACGCACACACACGGACCTTTACTGAATTTTTTTTTGATTCAGGGGGACTCAAAACATGTACTTCCGGTGAAATCTCGGTATCAAATTTTTTGGTGAAATGCAATTCCTTCTCTACAGACTATGTACATAGTACGTGAAGAGAAAGTAAAAATGAAATGGCGTTTTATTTATGGACGTTCTTTAACTGATGTGGTTCACAGCGTCCCATTCTAAACTGGGCGTGAAAGCCCGCTTAATTTTGCTCAGAGTCCTCTCTGTCAGGCTTGAGGTTCTTTTACGTGACGTAAATCTACGACACGGGACCCACAGCTTTACTTCCCTTTCGAAGGAAGCCATGCTAAGGTTTTTTACGCCCGAAAAAATCCATGGCCTGCGCCGGGTTTGAACCTGCGACCTTGGGTATATGAAGTTAGCATGGTAACCAATACACCACGGAGGGCGACTAAGCCAATTGTGTATATTATTTTAGGATCGAATCGCTACTTCTTAAAACGTATGTGGACTATATGAATATGTATATTATACTTTATTACAGAATAGTAGAACATGGAACCACGTGGTCCTTACAAAAGTGAACTAGCAACACGGTGCTAGATTTGAAGCCACGTTTAACAGCGAGAATGCTAATTGGTGCTAGCATACAGCTTTAACATCCCAGGCGATGGTTGCTCCCAATACCCAGATACCCAACTTTTCCTATCAAGGCCAGAGGATAGAGTGGGGAAATTCCATCAAATACCTAGGCGCCACTCTTGATAAGGGCCTAACTTTTCGTGAACACATGCGGGGGAATGTCAGGCAGAGGTGGCCGCCCATTACGCTGCACTGGCCTCCCAAATGCTGATCCACTTTAAGTTACGTCTTTTCAAGGCGCTTGTAGTCCCCCCTGATGCTCTACACCTGCGAAGTGTGGGGCATGGCAGCAGACTCCTGGCTTCTCTGGTTACAGCGGATACAGAATACAGGACTCCGGCCCATATATTCTGTATGTCGACGTTTCCCTTTGAGGCTACTTCATGAAGCTTCGGCCCTCCCATATGTGGAAGATGTCATTAGGCGCCGGGCACAGACATTTTACTCCAGATTGGGCGAACATGAGAACGCACTTGTCAGATCGCTGGGGGAGAACCTACCCACTGAACGCCGAAAGAGGCAGTTTCGGGTTCCCCCGGTAACAACTGCTTCAAACCAGCCAACAGCAAATTAGCTGAACCAAGTACCCCCCCCCTCCCACCATGGATCAAAATTCTCCATTAAAAACAAATTTTCACAAATTATACACCAGCGGAGCAGAGGAAAGGATGCTGCTCCTCAACAATGCAACCGTTCGAGGAGCCCATCGAGCACTACCTCCTTAACATCACCCGAAACCTCAAAATACAAAACCTCCACCTCACTAAACCGTCACGCAGCAGCTACACCTGGGCTCACCACGAGTCTACCAGATTTCGCACGCACGCTCCAAATATTGCCAATGTAACAGCAACTGTGTGCAACAGATATAAAAGTAGTATCGGAACAGAATGCTGTATTATTGACGACTTTGCTTGACACCAGAACTAGAAACCTGGTTTTTAATATTTTAAAGGTAATATATGTCAGTTTCATCATCATTTTAATAATCTGTTTCAATTACATTCATTGCATATGTGGGCAACTTCAACCAATCCCTCCATCGCCCTTTCCCGCAAAATGTCAGGGCCGGAGTACGGCTGGCGAGGCTGTAGATAGCGCTAGCGGTGTAACATTTGAGAAACTGCAACTGGCTCTACGGGGATTGATATAGTCAGAGTAGCCAAACGCACTGTGCGCTCTCTACTTTTGGGTCTACAACCGATTTTTTTTTTTTTTTTTTTTTTAATTTTTTGTTGTTTAGCGTCCTTTAACCTGGTTGATCATATCGGACGATGAATGAAATTGGTGAAGATGATCCCCACCATGATCTCGGGGTCCATGGAGCTTAAAGTTACTCGACATTCGTCTTCTCAGGATAAAGGAAAACCCCGAAAAAACCTTATCCGGGTAACTCACCCTAAGCGAGATTCGAACTCACGACCTTTTAAATGTGAGGCAGACATGCTACCACCACTCTACCCAGACGGGCTAACCGGTTCGGAGAGCAGGCGCGGCAGGTAAATGTGCTGAGATCTTCAGTCTTTACTTAAACCAAATGCGTTCCCTGGTATTCTTTTGAGAAACTGGCTGCGCTGCCGACTATCAGAAAGCACCGGAACACATAATCGATCCGGGTTTCCTTCCTTTACCTTTGGATTGCCTCAAAAGACTGACCAAAGAATAATCATACCCTTATACATATTGTCAAATGTTCGTGCTGTAATGCTTTATATGTATTACTGAAAATATTTGCAAATGGATAGGTAGAGCCAGACTGAAAAATTCAATGCCAAAGTCGGGATCTAAATCACGGATCTCCCGGTCTCTAGCCGGTTGCTCTAGCACTGAGCTACCATGGTAATATGCCGGCAGAGCATTGAATGTCTCAACTGACTCGCATTTTTCAGTCTGACTATACCTATCCAACTCCTGCTCTACACACGGCTTGTGAGGAAAAAACAATTAAATCAATACCAATTGATCATAATAGTTGGCTATACTACGAATCCTGGGACTTACAGTTCTTGCATCATTGTAAATCGCCATTGGGGTTGTCATCTCAAAACAATTTGAGATCACCTTGTGTTTTACCGGGACTCGCATTGGCGGGTATTCACCGGGTTCCCCACCATCTCTTTCCACCGGTACTCCATCTTCAATGCATATGTCATCAGTGTCATCGCCTGCGGTGCCTTTTATAGTAAAAGCGGGCGTTAAACATTACAACAGCCTCCTCTGGCCGTTCGAAGAAAGCAACTAAACATTTCGTATGCCTTAAAAGTCAGATCTAAACCAGAGTGTCGAATGCACGATTACATTTTCCCAAAAGAAAACGGTTTCTTTCACAAATACACAGATAAACCTATAAGCCCTGAGCCGTTCCATATGAGGATCCACCAAACTCTGCAAGAGCTAAACTTCACAATTCCTCCAATGATGGAAACATCTTATGGTAACCTTTCTCCCTGGAGACTCCACCCAGTACAGCTGAACTTTGACCTTACAAACAAAATGCCCAAAACAGATGTATGCGATAGACTTTACAAACAAATGCTCCAGGAAGTGCTGGAAAAATATCCAGATCACCGACAAACATACACTGATGGTTCAAAGACTAATAATGGCTGTGGCTGCGCCGTCATTATTGACCTTGAGAACAACATACTCCACAAACTGCCTCAGATATGCACAATTTTCACATGTGAATTGTTTGCCATCAAGGAAGCTCTATCTTACATTAACAACTGCATAGCGAAACTCCTTTTCTCGTGCTTACTGACTCCAAAAGTGCACTTTTAGCCATTCAAGATATTTCAACAGCTCACCCTCTAATTAATGAAATTCATCACCTCCTCAATTGCATCTTCACGAAGAAAAAAAAAAAAAAAAAAAAAAAACAGTATTAATCTGGATTCCTTCACACACCAACATACATGGAAATGATTTAGCCGACAAAGCAGCCAAAGATGCAACAAATCTTCCAAGTGCGAAAATTCCATATCAAGACGTCACTGCTCATTTGAAAAGAACTCTCCGCGATACATGGAAAAGCTCTTGGGTTACGTCAGTCGAGAACTGCCCGCACTACCAACTCTACAGGAAAAAACTCAAGATTCCAGATAACCTAAAGCTGTCAATGAAGGATTCGAGCTCATGTCTTAGACTGATACAGTTTTTTAAATGCACCAAATTGTATGATAAAGTATTATAAAACTGCTTCACAATACAATCTCAATGTACAATGTATGTAAATTTGTTAAATATTCTAGCTTGGGAAATATTGTAAAGTTAATGTAATGTTATATGTTTGTCCCATGCGTTAAAAGTTTGTATCATGTTTTTAAAGTCGCTATAAGACCTTGCAGTTAGGCGACTTAAGATAAATACGTATATATATAGTCCTCCATTCACATGGGTTTCTGTATATCTCTACAACAAATTATTGTTGAAAAGCTTATTCTTGTATTTACTTCATGCTAATCGATAAAAAAATTAGCAGAAATAGCCTTATTACTTGCTTCCATGTAAATAGAAGGGAAATAAGGGAGTACCATAGGCTAAAGTGATAGTCAAAAGCTGGTTGCTCTGTGATTGAAGTTCCTTTGTTTGTATGGACAGGAGTTAACAAATTCCCGTATTAAAAAGTATTTTGTAGCTGAAACCAATACAAGAAATATCTCAAAAACGATCAACTACGCGAAAAAAAAAAAAGTATATATAACATATATTGTGTGTTTTCACGAACTCTACATTTTTTGTATGTTAAGCTTTTGTCCATCTCTTACGGTTTAGCAGTTATAAAAAAATCCGTAAAATTCATTCAAAATAAAGAAGTCTTCAGAGGCTATTCGCAGAAAATTCAATATATCAATTTAATTTTTCAAGTAAATATATTTAATATAGGATATTTTAATCACAATCGTTAGAGCCATTTTTGAGAAAATCAACATTTCGAAAAAAATTCCATGTGAAGGGTAGTTTGGATGGGGGGATTTTCTTGACAATCTTCGAGTCGCATCCTAGGAGTATACCAAACTTAAATACCAAGTTTGGTATCTTGGTATCTTGTTCACACACACACACCCCACCCCCACCCACACTCCCCCACCCCGCACATACCCCCACCCCCACACATACCCCCACCCCCACACTCACACCCAACCCCACACCCACACTCACACACCCACCCCACCCACACACTCACACCCACCCCACCCCCACGCTCACACCCACACTCGCGCCCACACCCCCACTCACACCCACCCCACGCTCCCCCCACACCCACCCCCACGCTCACCCACACTCACACCCACCCCACGCTCCCCCCACACCCACCCCCACGCTCACCCACACTCACACCCACCCCCACTCACACCCACACTCACACCCACACTCACACACACCCACACCCCCACCCCACACCCCCCACCACATCCCGCCCCCCACACCCACACTCACACACACTCACACCCACACCTACACCTACACCCACTCACACTCACCCCCAACCCCCCACCCCACACCCATCCCCAACCCACCGCCCCGCCCCCATACCCACCCCAACCCCCACCCCCACACCCACCCCACACCCACCCCCACACCCACCCCCACACCCACACTCACATACACACACACCTTTTTCTAGAAATGTTTTTTTTTTAATTCAGGAGGTCCCAAAATACGTATTTCCGGTAACATCTCGGTACCGAATTTTTGGGTGAAATACAATACCTTCTCTATATACTATGTACATAGTACGTGTAGAGAAAGTAAAAAGCACGGAAGTTAATTATGTGCAAGCATGCCTGCTAGTAAGTTAACTCTTTTAAATGGGTGAACGTTGTACGACGTTTTAGGGGTTTTAATGTAATTTTTAAAAACATATGAGTGCTACATTCACATAATTTTTCTCTACTTGTGCTGCAGGAAACTATTCTTGCAAGACTTACTCTTCTATCTACTTCACGTTTATCATGATAAACATTAACAGAAATTATTTTATTACGCTATTATTTCCCTGAATAAGGGAAATGTTGAAATACAATAAGCTAAATGGATCGTCAATCTTTTAAAAGCTGGTCGCTTTGTGATGGTGTTGACATTTTGTTCTCTTTGTTTCATCAAGATAAAAACATATAAATAACGACTTCCCATTTAAGAAAAGTATAAACATTGGAAATGTAAACCTGAAATAAGTAATAATTTGGGAATTATTAGCTCCACAACAAAAGTGAATTTGACATAAGTTGTATGTTTTGACGAGATGTAAGTTTCTGTGTAGTAAGTTTTTGTCTGTCTCTTATATTTTACCAGTTATGTAACATTTTACAGGACTTCAGCGACAGTTTACAGAAAATTCAAGATGTACATTTTATTTATTATGTAAATATCTTTAATATATAGCATTCTTGTGAAAATCGTTAGAGCCAGTTTTAAGAAAATCAAATTTGCGAAGAATGTACCATGTAAAGAGTAGTTTGGAATGTGGTTAAAAAGCCTTGAGTTGCATCTTTGAGAGATGGTGACTTTTAATTTCTAATTTGAGTTTGCAGCGGGTCGCCCACGTGGCTTACACAACCCAGGCTACACCAATAACCCAATTACTTTACCCATGAATCAGAACTTAAGTTACCTAATTGCTGAAGGGTATCATGCATGAGTACATCTTTCAGTTGAGTCAGGAAGCACCAACGGTAAAAGAAATCAAACAAGTAATTAACTTCAACAATCATAAATATATTCTTGAATAAGCAACACATTTATTACATTTTCTGATAGTGCAAGTCTCAATTTCAGAAAAATAGAAAACAGGAATACTTAATTCACCAATGTACAAGCTATGCACCACTGTCATTTCTGATAAATTATGAAATTAAATAATTAATTTAACAATGTATAAATTATGCTGTTTCATTTCTGGTCAATCATGCAGTTAAATGTTTAATTACTCTCTCTGTACACATTTATTAAATGTAATGAGCAATATGCCTCTAATTAATTGGTAAGCATTATGATGACAGTAATTAATCTTAAAATATCTATTAAAGATTTACATAATAAGTAAATAAATTAATTAATGGTGGCTTTACTAATTTCTCATACACACTCTTGTACATTTAACAGAACTATTGCATGGGAAACCTCCAACAGTAATTTCATATTCAAAAATTTAAATACAAGAAATTTGTGTCATATCGGGAATGTTCACTCCAAATACATATAGCAACCTTTGGTATTTTATCATCCAATCAGGACCCAAAGGCGGCCATGTTTTAAACTCGTGACAATTTCACTTTAACACCTTTACAATTTGTTTCCCCTACACTTGCATTAATCATGGCTATCCATCCAGTTATTAAATTTGGACATAATACATAAAAAGCACTGCAGGGGCAGTAAAATGGAAATCTCTTTCCTCCATGTGCCGTGAATATGGTGGTAATCCTGAAGAAACTACGGAATGCTCGTCCCACAGCATTCCCAAAGGCAGCAAGACGAGGAAAATGGCGGAAACAGCAAAGCACTCAGATGAAGCTTGTAATAAAATACTTGCTAAAGAGCTTCTTCTCACGTTGTAATGGAATACCAGCGTAGCATAATTGCTACAAGTTGAATGTGAAACAACTAGTTCAATATTATTGTAAATTTGAAATATATTTTGGACGAATACGAGAGCTTTCTTTGTTATAACATTCCAACCTTGGAAGCTGGCAGCTGAGGTCGTGATTATACTTGTATTGCTGCTCAATACTGGTTCTACATGGTCTACTCAAACTGCCAGCACACACTAGCATGCTGCTGTGGTCTCCAGTGGACTCCACTCTGCCAGTACTCGCTAGCGTCTCCTAATTGTAGTGATGGGACAAAAATAACAACTATTTGAAACAATTTCACCACTAAAACTGTTTCATAAAACACTTCTGGAAATTGTGTTATACTTTCGTGCATCGCTTCCCTGCAACAGACCCATGCAACAAAACAGCGCCTGAATAGTTGTTTCATTTATTGCAACAGTTACCACGCTGCGGTTGTTGCGTTCCACTAGCGTAAATGTTTTGTTATAGCTTCCAAAGTTTACACCTTTGTACCTTGTAGAGCCCTGCCTGATATAATCCGCGAAATCCCAATGTACTAATCAAATTTCCCTCTCGTTAACGCGCAACAATGCTTTGCTTCCGTAATTTGATAATTTCCTCTTCAGAGTACCTAGTGAGTGGTTGCATTTGCTGAATTGTGATTTTATCGATGGACTGTCTTTATCTCAATAGTATTTGGCGGTACACAACATGTCTGCAACAGGTTTGCAGCTGATCAATGTGGCGAAACAGTTTAGGGAATTTCTGTTGCAAGAGACTGTTATATCGAAACTGTTTTGTGGTTGCAACAGAAACAGATTAAATTGTTTCTGAAAAATAACAACTTTTCCCACCACTACTCAATAGACAGCACAGTCCTAACACTCACTCTCTAAACTCCTGGCACCAAGAAATAAGCACGCTATCTTATCCTTATGGAGAGTATTTTAACACAAAAAGCTTGTTCAGGCGGTGGAGCGCTCTAGCGGAACAAAAATAGAACTAGATGAAGAGAGAATGAATCGTGCCGAAACAGCACACGTTAATAATGTTAACAGACACACACGGACACGGACACACAAAAAGTTGGAAGGAGAGGAGAAAAGAAATGTAGGGAATCCTGTTGTTTTTAGTTGGTAAACCGCGGAGGTTGCAGTGGTGGCGAGTTTTATAGGACTGCTCTGAGGATGTATCTCTGGCCGAGAGAGTTGTGTCCTGGCAGAGGTTTTTGGAATTAGATGGGCATGTCTGCCTGAGATCCTGCAAGTAACTTAAGGGCTTTTAGCCTCTAGAGTCGGTCGCCTCTGCTATTGTACTCTGTAGTGTATGTGTGTTCACGTCTTTACGAGGTAGTTATGCAACCTGTACAGCTTGTGCTGTATGGATAGGCAAATATCCAAGTCATCGCTAGTGGCCAATTGTTCGGCGAATGAGCAAGTTTGAGGAGGTAAGTTCGGTTCGTCCTGCTAATTGTAACCCAAAGCACCTCAAGACATTGGTTGAGTGGTGCTACTTTAGCCTTGATGATGCCTGTAACCAAGAGCAACTCCAAATTGGAGGCAGTAGGTTGCTAAAGTATCAATAATAGCGTCCATGTTGGCCAGGAAGCAACCTCTGGCGGTTTCGGCATATCACGTCGTGTACATTTTATGCCACTCGTGTACATTTTATGGTACCGCATATTCACACCTCTTTACTGAGGAGCAGCACTTCTCAGCAATGCTTTTACATGCCAGTTTTTGGTACTGAAAATCGTTCACATGGACCTTAATTTTAAACTATAACATATTGTCGTTGGCAGAATAAACCAGCAACAAAAATGCTGCCATAAATCTGTGTGCATGTACTATTTGGACACAGATGCTTATATATTTCCAATTAACTTTAAGTATCAGCACTGCATCACATATGAAACAATGTGTTTACATATAGTACTTTTTTCTTTCAGGAACCGGAACCTTCGGACGAGTATGCTTATGTAGAGAAAAGTCTACCAAGAAATATGGAGCCATGAAAATCCTCGCTATCAGCGATATCATACGCCTAAAACAAGTGGAGCACGTGAAAAACGAAAAGAACATCCTACAAGAAGTCAGACATCCTTTCATTGTTCATCTGTAAGTACTCAAGCATATCACCTCCATTAATCACCTGCAATATACGCTATAATGCATACATTTAATTTAATTTTGCTAAATGCGGCCTTTAATCGAAGGACGCGATAACCAACATTTGATGAAATGTTAGCACTTAACATGGTATTACATATTTTAGGTTTCACGGGCTCGGTAGTTTTTAATACGTAAAAAAATTGAGTAGCTGTCTTCATTTGCTTGTCCCAAAATGCTGAAATATCTGTTCCTATTTTACGATAGGATGATGCCTAAAATGTTATGGCGTAGAGATATAAATATGGTCGTATTTTTAATGAGGTTTATGTTAACTTGCATGCCTCATGCTTCTGGGTTATTTAGAGGGTAATCAGTTACTGGAACAAACACCGCAAATATTGCTTGCATGACAAGGATAAAACCGTTTCCAATGAATATACATCTGAACATGCCATCACTTGTTTGATCAGCAACTTTTGGGGATAAGCATGGTGGTGTATGTGGTTAGAGCTGTGTCCATTTCTGCCTAACAACTTATATCTCATAGAATAACATTAAACTCATAAAAGAAAAATAATAAAATCAATTTGTACGACATGGAGTAAAAGCGGGATACAAATCAAAAGAGAAGGCCAATGAAATACGAAGAGTAAATAGTATGATCGAAGAATAATTAAGCCACTCCCAATAAAAGGCTGCAGAAAACAATAAAAGTATTGACACAAATACGTGCGAATTCCTCTCTACTCGAGTGGTCAGTTTACAAGCTGGGATTATTCCCTGTCCTCCAAGTGAAGACATAGAGTGTATGTGCGTATGAAAATAAGTGCAAAATGACAACCTACGGCAACCTAACTTGACGATTAAAATATTAATAACACCTTTAAACTTTCAGTCAAAGCCTGCAATGGCAGTTAAATGGGGCTCTAAAATTAACCCCCACCCCAAAAGAACTGACAAATATCGGTGCCCAATAAAGGAAGTCCGTATTCTCGTTATCTGCCAAAGAGTGGATGATAAACACCACGAAGCATCACGTGATTTCAGTTCGCGCCATAGCCTATCTCGTTGTTTCGCTCTTTTTTTCTTCTTTTCATTTTAGTTGATCGTGTTATCTCGGTTGCTGAGTAAAGGAAATGCATGACATGAATTATCAAATGAGCCCAGAGACAATAGAGCTTAGAGTAACCCATCATCCATGTTCTCATGCGGAAAACCAAACACTCTACCCTGAGGTGCCATATACTAGGGTCGGGCGCTGATTACCTTGTAGTTGAGCGCCCTTAAACACTAACCATCATCATCATATACTAGGGTCGGCTGATAAGTCCCGGTCTTCTCAATGAAAACAGCATTATTATTATTATTATTATTAGTAGTAGTAGTAGTAGTAGTAGTAGTAGTAGTAGTAGTAGTAGTAGCAGTAGTAGTAGTATTTTTACTTTACTTCTCAACATAGTCTCCAGAAAGGCTAATATCGGTTTTCTAATTCAATTAAACAATTTCTGTAGTGCGATTTATCAAGGTCCTGAAAATAGCTGTTTATCGCATCAATGACCTCGTTGCTGTGAAATCTTCGTCTTCCAAGAAATTTTTTGAGGTTTGGGAACAGGTGATGGTCACTGATTGTCAGATCTGGCGAATGGGGTGGATGTTCAAGTAATTCGAACTTTAATTCGCACATTTTCCTCATTGCAATGACTGAACGATGGGCCGGAGCATTGTCGTGATGAAACAATATATATATTTTTTTTCTTTTGCCAAAAGAGGTCTTTTTCTTTTCATTTCATCACTCTAACGTTGCAGTAAGCTTACGTAGTAGTCACCAGTGATACGTTAACCCTTTCCCAAGTAATTAGTATAAATAATCCCCTGTGCGTCCCATATAACCTTGTTAGATGACAACATTGACTTTGCCTTTTTCGGAGTTGGTTCACCTGGCGCAATCCACTGTTTTCACTGTGATTTACTTTCTTGAATGTAGTGATGTATCCAAGTTTCATTCATAGTAATAAGCCGACTCAAACATTCGCTGGGGTTTTTACGCTAGAGCTCCACATTCTTAAAAGAAAGTTTTTCTTTGCAACTTTTGATCAGGTGTCAACAGACGCGGCACCCATCTTGCACAGAACTTGTGAAAGTCCAACGTATTACTTATCTTACCTGCACATTCCTTTGATATGTTTACAGCCTCAAACAACTTTAATCTGCGGTCTTCCAGTACTAAACGATGAATTTTTTCAATGATCTCTGGAGTTGTCACTTCTACAGGGCGTCCAGAGCCAGGCCCATCACTAGTGCTCGTACGTCCCATTTTAAATTCTGCAACCCGCCCTTTAATCATTGAATATGAAGGGCCAGAGTCTTTTAATGTAGTACTCTCCGTTTCCTCCTTGATTTTTTTTTAGGCACTAAGCCTTTCAAATGGAAGCATTTAATTACTGATCGTTTCTTCAAGTCCTCCATTTTCGTGAAAACTGTAAAGTTGTCCTGTTTAAAATGCTGTCATTCGAAAACTAAAACAAGTTATTGACCTGTAACTATGGATACGAGCTAGTCTAGAGTTAAATTATACGATGCTACCGTCTAACTGGCCAAGTGGCGCCAGATCTGTGTGAGGCCCGGGACTTATCAGCCGACCCTCATATAGTAAAAACGGGCGTTAAACACTATCAGAAAACACTGAGAATACTTCTACAGTAAATGCAAAACGTGTTCGTAACCTTGAAAACTGCTCAAACTGGAATGTGAATTGGTAACAGAATAAGAAAAAATATACCTACCTATATATTTTTTCACTGTAAATATCGCAAAACCAACCTATGGTTTATGCCCACAAATTAATGCATACATTCCTTTACAGACGGTGGCACTACAGAGATACATCATGTCTATACATGCTGTTTGAATATGTGTGTGGTGGTGAACTGTTCTCGTACCTCAGGAATGCAGGAAGGTTTAGCACAGCCACAGGTAAGATTTTCTTTGTTTTCTTTCATTCATTTGATAAGCACATTTCGTACACCTACATAAGATTATGTCCCGTTTTTTAGAAGCAACATACATAATTTGGTCGTTTCCTTAGCGCGGTGGTAGCGCAGCTGCTTACCAAGCGGGAGACCTGGGTTCGATCCCCAATACCGGCGTGGGGATTTTTCCCCTGCTGGGAGACCTGACCCGGGATGCACTCAGCCTCGTAAGGTCCCTGGGGGGGGGGGCTAATTGAGGAGCTACTTGATGGAGAAGTAGCGGCTCCAGGTCATGAGGACCGCATTAACCGGCCGGGGGGCTCGAGGCGCTGACCACGTCTCACCCTCCAATTCTGCACCCCATCCATGACGTCTGTAATGGACCGAGATGGGGGACGCAGCGGCCGGGCGGTAGGCCAAGGTTCCCCGTGAGCTGTCGTGCCATGGAGTTATGTTAACATACATAATTTTCAAAATATTTCAATTAAATTCAAGTTTCTTTTCTCTACCACATATGTACAATGTACGTAGTAGACAGAGAAGGTATTGTATTCCACCTACAATTTGATTTCAGACGAATTCTTCTGAGAAGCACAATGGAAAGTCAAAAAAGCATCCCCAAGGCATACATCTCCCTTTTGCTTGGGGTTTCTGTCCTTGGTTTTACAATTTTTAGCAACATGACCATATTTAAAACATTTGTAGCACCTTTATTACTTGTAAATGACAAGAAGACGTTAGTTCCTCATTGGCTGTGTTTAAGATACTAAAAATTATCAGCAGGGCGTCGCAATCTTTGTTTTCAAAGTCAGTTTCCCAATACAACATTCAGTACCTTCTTCTTCAACTAAAGAGTGATCTGCCGTTTCCATATTGTCCAATTTTCTTGTCCTTCTAACCTCTCAATGGTGCACTTAAAGTCCATCATATTTCCAAATTCAGCACCACGATTAATTTAGCGCCGATACTTGCGTTATGCAAAATCAAGGATTACATTATTCTCACGGTCCTGGGCCCATAACCACTTAAAGGAAATTGAAATTCGGCTTCAATCAAATTTAGAAACACTATATATTTCATTATTAAAAACAAGCAAAATGGTTTACGTGAAAAAAGCTCTTGATGGAAGAAAGAAAGAAAGAAAGAAAAAAAACACCATCGAAAACATTTTGCAACGTTATAAACAAATGACAAACATGATTCCATAGAGCAACATTTTTTTTTTACTTTCTCTATACGTACTATGTACATAGTGTACAGAGAAGGTATTGTATTGCACCCCAAAATTTGATCCCGAGATTTCACCGGAAATATATGTTTTGAGACCCCTGAATCCAATTAAAGCATTTTTAGAAAAATGCCCGTGTGTGTCTGTCTGTGTATGTGTGTGTGCCTGTGGGCAGCATAGCTCAAAAACGAAAATACTGTTAAATACCAAACTTGATATTGAAGTTTGGTATCTTCCCAGGGATGCGACATGAAGATTTTCAAGAAATACCCCACACCCCCAACTACCCTTTGCATGAAAAAAAAATTGAAAATATTAATTTTCTCAAAAATGGCTTTAACGGTTTTGATTAAAATATCTTATATTTAAGATATTTACATGAGATAAAATGTATATCTTCAATTTTTTTGGGAATAGTCTCTAAAGACATGTTTATTCTGGATGAATTTTGCAGAATTTTGTATAACTAGTAAACCGTAAGAGATGGACAAAAACATACTGTACAAAAATGTAGAGCTCATTAAAACACACAATTTATGTTATATACATTGTTTTCGTGAAAATGGCGTGTTATTTATGGACGCTCTTTAACTGCTTTGGTTCTCAGTGTCCCATTCTATACTGGGCGTGAAAGACCACTTAATTTTGCTCAGATGCCTCTCTATCAGGTTTGAGGTTCTTTTACGTGCCGTAAATCTACGACACGGGACCCACGGCTTTACCTCCCTTCCAAAGGAAGCCATGCTAAGGATTTTTACACCTGAAAAAAGCCATCGTCCTCCGCCGGGTTTGAACCCGCGATCTTGGGTATATGAAGTTAGCATGGAGGGTGATATTTTCGTGGAGATGACCATTTTTGAGATGTCCCTTGTTATTAGTTTCAACTTTAAAATACTTAAACTTTCCTTATACGGGAATTTGTCAACTCCTATCCATACAAATAAAGGCATTTCAATCACATAGCAACCAGCTTTAAAAGGTTTGACAATCGAATTAGCCTAGTGTATTCCCTTATTTCACTTCTACGTGAATAAGACTTTTTCTGTTAATTTTTTCTCAATTAGCATTTAATAAATAGAAGAATAAGCTTTTTTAACAATAATTTATTTGTAGAGATGTAGAGAAAGAGATGTGAATGGAACACATCAGATTTTTTAAAAAATAAAACTTATTTTTCCATACAAATTGTAATTTGGGTTAAGGGGATCTTAATGTCACATTTTTAAATGGATAGAATTTAAACATCAAGTTTGGCACTCATATGTCCTCTCATTTTTCAGTTTCAAACGAGAGAGAGAGAGAGAGAGAGAGAGAGAGAGAGAGAGAGAGAGAGAGAGAGAGAGAGAGAGTGTGTGCGTGACTGCGTGTGTGTGTGTGTGTCTCACACAGGTCTCATCACTATCAAGTAAATGATTATGATTGACAAGCAAAAGAAGCCATGCACTATACAATTTAGCACTGCATGGCTGTAGATGTAAACAGTGTTTACTCTCTCAATGAGAGGAGTAATAAGATATAAAATGAAGATGTGCAAATTATAATTTAATCATTCAAGGTCTATGCGATTTTATAGAATAAAAGTGGTTCATATTTCCCTTTAGCAGGAAAATAAATAATTTTATAATCTTTCTTGTGATTAAACATACAAACAAAAAGTGTAAAAATCCTGCCAAGAATATAAACATTTCTACAAGGAAAATGTTTGATTTAACATTTCAGCTAATTTCTATACTGCGGAAATTGTACTAGCCTTGGAATACCTGCATGCACAGTCAGTTGTCTACAGAGACTTAAAGCCAGAAAATCTTCTTCTGGATAAAGATGGCCATTTGAAGATCACAGATTTTGGCTTTGCAAAAAAGCTCACAGATAGGTAAGTAAAGCATCAATTAACATAAAGTAATATAAAACATGACATGAAAGTAATATAAAACTGAATGAAGAGGCACCAATTTCTTTAAGATGAAGAGTGTGGAGAAGTAGTATTTTCCATCTTGCTAATAGCATCATAACAATGAGGTGAAGATGAAATTACCAAGATTATTTTGAACTGCATTTCATACACAGTACTTATGATTTAACAATCTAACAGCAATTATTAAGTCAGGAGCTACAATATAAAACATCACTTTCATTGTAGCGCAGCAGTTGATTCTTAGTGATGTGAAATCTTTTGACAGAGTAAAAATGTTCACAGAATCCTCAATGGCACCACACTGACACTGTCCTTTCCTTCATTTTTATTCAGAGGTGTGATGCTCTAGTGTCAGCTAAGAACAATTGCAAATCAGATGCATTAAGATACAAATAGTTTACCACAGTGTGGTAATTTATTTTTGTAGTTACAGATATAGGTATGTATGTGATTGGTTGAAATTGAAACCACTCTTAGAATGAATTGATGATAGATAGTAAAGCTAGGTAACAAAGGAACACCTCCAACAACTGCTACAGCTAGGCTCCTTACAATACTTCAAGAGTTGCTTGAACATAAACATTTAAAACCCCAAAAGTAAACATTTTTGCAAAACCATTACACCAGCAGTGCACAAGGGCCATTGCACCATGACTGGCAATTGTTGAGGAGCAAAACTTGCTACCACCTGTCACAACCTCATTCTCACCCGCCATCCTGCAAACCCCACAATCCCGTCAGAACGTGATTAAGTTCTCTTAAAGAACAGGAACACTCCTCGGGCTGCCCTCAGCCTGCCAACTGCTTGTGTCTCGTGTCGTGTATAGGCACACTGCTACTACAGTAAAAACAAAATGTGAGTGACAAGAAAAGGTCCTTTTTACTTTCTCTACATGTACTATGTACATAGTGTATAGAGAGTGTATTGCATTCCTCCCAAAAATTTGATGCCACGATTTCACCAGAAATACATGTTTTAGGATCTCCTGTATCCAAAAAAAGTATTTTCAGAAAAAGGTCTATGTGTCTGTGAACACGATAACTCAAAAACGAAAAGTCAGTAAAGTACCAAACTTGGTATTTAAGTTTAGTATTTTCCAGGGATGCGACACAAAGATTTTGAGAAAAATCCCCCGACCCCAAACTACCCTTTACATAGAAAAAATTCAAAAATTTTGATTTTCTTAAAAATGGCTCTAATGATTTTGATTAAAATACTGTGTATTAAAGATATTTATATTGCAAATAAAATGTATATCTTGAATTTTCTGGGAATAGCCTCTAAAAACCACTTTATTCTGAATGAATTTTGCTGAATAAAGAGATACAAAAAACCTACTTCACAAAAAAATGTAGATCATGTTAAAACATACAGTTTATGTCACATACATTTTTTTTGTGGAGTTGACCATTTCTGAGATATTCCTTGTAATTTATTTTAGATGTAAAAAACTTAAACTTTTCTTACACTTAAAGCTGTAAACTCCTGGCCCTGCATAGAAATGGATTTCATCCACATGGTAAGCGGCTTTTAAAAGATTTTGATTATCATTTTAGTCTAGTGTATTTCATTATTTACAAGGAAGTAAGTAATTAAGACAATTTCTGCTAATGTTTATCTTGATTATCATGAAGTAAATAGAAGAATAAGCTTTTTAACAATAATTCGTTACAGCGATGTAGAGAAAGTCATGTAAATGGAACACATCAGATTTTTTTTCTTCTCTCTTGTGAAGATCTCCTGTCTTAGTCAAAAAAGTATTTATTTTTAAGGTCTTTTGGTCCATGAAACCAACCTAAAGATCTAATGATTTTATCCATTTCAAATGATTTTCTAAATGTACTAATCAAGCAAGGGCATTTAGTCGTTTGGGAACCAGCAGTGGTTCTTGATCTTTCCAGATATGATATAAGATGTCTATGTACATGACAGATATGATTTAGTCTATTGGCAAGCAGTGAGTTCCAATTGTAAGGTCTTTATGGTATAAGCCTGCCAGCTGTATTTAAAGCCTGTACAGATCTGAACATATGAAAATTTTAGTGAGAGCTAGGAAGTGAGTTGCACTTTCAGATAGGCAGTTCACCAGTCGATTCATGCCTGTCACAGTCAATGTCAAATATCTATCACCTCTGCACTATACGGCGCTGCACTGATAAACATGTGTTTTCATGTGTATGTTCATATCTACAAAACATCTATATAAATGGCCTACTATACCAATCGTCTGCCTCCAATTCTTCCACACTTGACAGTCCTTCGTCTTCACTCACGTCATTGTCATCATCAACACTATCGCTACTTTCTGCACCATTATCCTGGATTAGAGTTCTTTTTGATTTTCTACAAATCTTTCTAATGATTTTTAATTTCCTCAACATGTCGACATACATTTTCCCATTCTGGCCTGCCAATTTCTGCAATTCGTTGGCGACACAACTGTTCCACATCTTTTAATTTAAATGTGATATATTAAGTTTTTTTTTTTTTTTTTTTTTTTTTTTCTTTCTTATCTTTGAGAACCCTGGAAATGGAACTCATTGAAATATCAGTTGCCTTGGCTACTCTTTCATTCACTTTCTACAGGCTTTTGAAGAACTCGAACATACATTTTCTTCCTTGTTCTCTGCCTCTTGTTTCATGATGTCAAGGACATTTGCAATTATTTCTCTGCTCTGACTAAGTAATACCACTTAACTTTGAAAATGTAGGAGCCATGGTTAAAAAAATAAAATAAATAAAATGAACACTATTTACTACACACTTTGAATACAAACATATGCAGAACACTTTAGATACAAACTGTACAAAGTTTGCTCACTGTCACTTTAAGTAAGCAAAGTATCATAACACAAACTCCTATAATCTAGGCTCGGTAGCTGGATTGACAGTCAGGGTCACGATTCCAGAAGTTTTGTGCTGGCAATATAAAGATTTTGCTTTCCTTGTTGACAATTACTTTCTATGGTAGCAACTTATGTCTGGTTGAAATGGAGTAAATAAATAAGCAAACACTTAAATGACCTTAATCAGCAAGGAACAAATAAAAGTATGGTAAATGTTTATGATGCAATTTAAATCTTTACTTTACAAAGACTGACTTGTCTTTTTATGTTGTTGGTCTCTAAAAATGAGGTAGATGTGGTTCTCAAACCCGGTCAGATAACAAAACATCGTAAGTGATGAAAGTGTTTCTTTTCCAACTCAAACCTTCTCTTAAATTTTTTTGTAACAGTTTATCATAATTTAAACTTTATACAAAAGAAATTGGTATTTTTATCTAAACTTACCAATAGCCACTGCACTCATTGTCTACTCTCCATCAACTGGTTTGTTTCTAACTATGGGGTGTTAGCCACTTTTTGGGTAGTTACCAAGTGGTTCGGGATTTGGCCATACCTGTGATATATGCTGTGCTGTAGTACATCACCAATATTAACATTTTACATAACAAAACACAAAAAAAAAGTAAGAAAAAAAGAAAAAAATTGAAACAAAACATTACTTGCTTTACTGGCTGGAGTATAATCCGGGCTTGTGGGCCGTGGTCTACTGGGCTCCTCCTTCTTCTTCCCAGACGTTTCGTCTGCCGTAGTCGCAGACGAAATGTCTGGGAAGAAGAAGAGGAGCCCAGTAGACCACGGCCTACAAGCCCGGATTATACTCCAGCCAGTATTGACACCGGCCGTGAAAGCCTAAGAATTTCGATTACTTACTTTGCTTTATTCTTTTTTTCTTCTCACAAGTGTAAATGCTTATGGTAAATTCCACTGCTAATTTCCTTACTTGTGTTATGCTTCAGCTGGATGAAACTTATATAAAGTTAATAAATAAGTCATTTTTAGTGCAAAGTAAAAGGGAAATTAGAAATTAATTACTAATTGGATACCTGACTCTGGTTATAAATTTAATTAAATAAGTTAAGCAGTATTAAGATTTTCTGGTATGAACAGATGGATAGATTGTCATTTGATAGAGGCAAGAAATTATCATCAAAATTTAACATATGCTAATAGCAGACACCATAAAATATGTGGCAGTGTATCACAGGTAACAAAAAAAAAAAATGGATTTGACAAAGTATAAACTGATTTTGCAGCCGTGGCTGCTCTTATATTTCCAATTTTACGTATTACCAGGTTTTTGGGTCACAAATCATCACTGAGAGAAAACAAAAGGCAAGCTCACATTAGACAGCTTGTGAACTAGATGTGTTACAATGTGTCTCAATCAGAAAATTGCGCTTCTGGCAGCAGATTTATTAGTTAGACCAGCAGTCCAAGTTTATCTATGTTTTCTTTCTGCTAACCTGCTGTTAATGTCATTTCTTCCTTCTCTTCCCTCTTTTCTGAGGTGTACATTGAACTTGACTGAACATTGGCTTTCTTCTCTACATGGTTTCAGAACATGGACACTTTGTGGAACTCCAGAATACTTAGCTCCAGAAATAATCCAATCCAAAGGACACAATAAAGCAGTTGACTGGTGGGCCTTAGGTAAGCATACTTATTGCTTTTATTTTATTCTTCTTTTTCTCACAGACCAAATAACAGACCAAATAAGCTTCAAATATAAAACAAAATCAAAAAGTAAATTATGCTTATATTGCTTTAATCCCAGATATCGAAGATAAATAAACTAATCCTATATTTCCTATGAGACAATTTGAATTACTGATGTTATTATTGTATTTAAAAGTGAATTTCTTTTATATGAATATTTCTCGGTTATTTCTGAGAAAGCACTGCAAATAAGTGTTATAAGGAACAAGTGTACCATTGTTATAAGGAAAATATGAAGTGAGGCTTTATTTCTTCATATTTGTGGCATATGTGACTTTCTTCAAATTTGGGAATATATTTTTGTTGATATGTTGGCCACGAGAGGAAAATAATAACATTTTAAATTTCAGTTTATTCAGATACTTAAGTTCAAGTTCAGATTTTATCAGCTGCTAATGTCAACAATTAAATAAGAATCATGGAATACGTCTTGTGTTTATTACTTTTAAAATAGATTAAATTATATTTTGCATGCATGTGTAAAGTCAGTGAAGTAACAAATTTGAATTTTTGAGTTTTTAGTATATCATTGCTTAGAATTTAATTCTGCATGTTTGTGTCTAGTTGGTTAAGTTGTAGCTATATGATTAAGTGTGATTGGCATTGTGCATTTCAGGAAACTAAGCATTGTGCATGTGTAAAGATGGTTAAGTCAGAATTACTTGACTTGTCTGATTTTATGCCTTTCTCAGTGCATGTAAAATTGGCTAAATCAGGTTATGTTGACGACTTGACACAATTCTAACTGATGTGCAATTATGGCTAATATTGGTTTAAATGCTGTGAAATGAATAATGTATAATATTAAAATGTTGAAAAAGTAATCATAATGTCAGCAAAATTTACATCATCATTTTTATTAAATAGCTCGCCTTAGCAATAGTGACACTCTCCTTCCCTAACAAAATGTTTTCAATACTCAGTATTGTCAATATTATCATTGTCCTTATTTGTGAAGCATGTTTTCCAGAGGTAAGATGCTAGATGTGTTAGCACAAGTAATGGTTCAGAAGCCACTACAGATAACTTTCTGCAAGACAGATTATTGAATGATCTGATGACAGTGACAGCGATCATTTTCATCCAGATAAATGTTCCGACGGAGATTTGGATGATAGTGATTATGTGAATGTAGTATTTCCAAGACAGAAAGCAAGAAGAAACAAAAAAACTTAGTCAGAAGTGAGAAACGAGTAAGTGCAGTCAAGGTTCAGTCTTGAGTCTCCTAGGCATCGAGTCTGCTAGGTCTTTAAAATAGTTTTTGTCCATTTCCACCCATATCTTCTTCAACATATCCTGCAGCTCCTTAATATTTATGTTTGCAGCTCTTCTATTTTATCTTTCATTTGATACCAAGCATTTAGATCAGGACAGTTACCAATGCCAGTCAAGTACAGGTATATTATTGTCTTTTAGGAACTTCTGAACCACCTTTGTTCTATGAGCAGGGGCACCATCATGCTTAAAGTACTGACACTGATGAATTGGCCAAAATGTCACCAAAAGCTGTTGCAACACTTCCAAATAATTACTTCCCTTCATTGTTATGTTCTTAGGGAGAAAGTACAAGCCATCTCTACCATAATTGCCACTAAAAGCACCCCATACCATCACACTTTCTGGATGTTTAACAGTTTTGACGGTCAACTTCCGATCATACAGTGCCACATTTTTTGGCCTTCTCACCTTTTTGGACTTTCCCCTAACCAATTTGAAAGTGCTTTCATCATAAAAGATTACTTTGCGTCAGTCCTCTGATGTCCAGCGCTGATATATTTTACTCTTTTCTTCAACATAGCTTCAGTTAGAAGAAGCTTGTTGGCAGCACACCAAATTGGTAAACCTAGGTCTTTTTGAAGCCAATGCTGAATGGTCTAGATTGCAACACTGTTGAACAGGTCTGGATGATTCTTTAACCCGGCCGCTGTAATCCATGGATTAGCCATCACTTCAAGTTTTAGGAGGTCATCAGTCCTTGGTGAAGTCTTTCTTTTGCCACCTGAGCCTGTTTTTTGATTTGGTGTGGTGCCACATGGCAAAGGTGTTGCTGTTTTTTAGGTCGTAAATAGCTTGTCTTGAAACCTTTAGACCAGCAGCTACACAAATTACAGAGCTAACAGAGCTAAAGCTTGAGTCTTTTTCTCAGAAGTGGGATTCTTGCATCCCATTTTGTGTATTAGATGCAGAAATACACATCTTCAAAACCAGCACTCAGATTAAAAATCGGATGAAAACAAACACACAGCAAACAAATCACTGTACAGCAAATACCAGAGGCAGACTGAGACCTGAACTGCTAATGTAAGAAAGTTGCTGCTGTGCACTAGAGAATCACATGATTTGCAGCTCCATCTGCATTTTTTTGTATAGTGATGGGAGAAGAGCATATTGTCTGTGTTAAGATTTTCCTTGCACTTAAAATGTAAAGATTTCCATTGCGGTAGATTCAGGACCATCTATTCCATAGGCTGACACTTCCTACTACATGAAATATTGGCACTTCCATACACCACAACTTCAGGTGCTATTGGGTATCCTGTATGGCATGTGGGCATTCTTAATAACAAAGACATTAAACCAGTCTGCACCTTTATAAAGCTAAATGCAACTACCCCACTCCATAAGACAGCCACAGCTATTTTAATGCAAAACATCAGTGGGGCAGTGGCTGAGGAAGTTGTCCTGAGACATTGGGGAGTGTGTAACAACAGCAGGACTACCTCCTTACTGCTCCTTGCCCTAAAACTTAACAGCTACCATATCCATCCTCTCAGACCAATGGTTAAGCCCTTGCAAGGTGCACGACCAATATACTTAACCTCACCAGACAGTGATTGGTAAGTCTGTTACCTCAGCAAGCATTCGAGAAGGCCTTTAATGCCAAACTGCTGAACATCACAGGTCTCAGCAACTGAGGAAACCATCTCCAACAATAGCAACTTCCAGGAACTTCAGAATAGGCAGAATCGATGAGCTCAAGTCTCATGAGATGCTACAAACTCTTGGATTTGTCCCAGTAGCTGCAACCAGCAGAGTTGTGGCAGGCTTCTCAAGGCACAATACTTCCCAAGAACCCTAGGATGATAAGAACCTCCTTCGGAAAACATAATTAAAAATAAAAGTCCCTTCTCACACTGAATCTGATCCAGTGGCAAGCTGGGACTTGTTGAAGCTTGTCTGCTTTCTCCCCTGGCCAATTAGATTTTCTGCTGATCAATCATATTCTCACACTTAAACCCACGATAAATAGCAGAATTGCATCATGGGCATCAACAAACCTACTTGTTTACCTCATTTCCTTTCTAACGTACCTTTTCCTTCCCCATTGTTGATCTTGAAACCTTTGTGCTTGTTCCCCCTTTAACCTTCCACTGGTTGCTAGAGGCCTGTGAGACCCTTAGCATTATTTATATGTTATAATTTTTAATGAATGCACCTGCAGAATTGCGTGGCTAGGATATCTTAACGTTACACTGGATTGTTTGCTGCAGTGGCAAACCTTATCTGTTTATTTATTTGGCTGCAAAAATAATTAATCAGTAATTATGTGTCACCAAATCAATCATACTCCTCATGATTATATCTCACATATTGTTGGCACTTGTTGTTTACTTTCTCTATACGTAATATGCACATAGTGTATAGAGAAGATATTGCACTCCACCCAAAAATTCAATACCAAGATTTCACCGGAAATATATGTTTTAGGGTCCCATGTATCCAAAAAAAGCATTTTCAGAAAAAGGTGTGTGTGTGTGTGTGTGTGTGTGTGTGTGTGTGTGTGTGTGTGCGCGTGCGTGCGTGTGTGTGTGAACCCAATAGCTCTAAGCTCTAAAACAAAAAGTTGATAAAATACTAAACTTGCTATTTAAGTTTAGTATCTTCCAGGGATGCGACACGAAGATTTTGATTTTCTCAAAAATGTCTCTAATGTTTTTGATTAACATTTTGTATATTAAATATATTTACCTGATAAATAAAATGTATAGATATCTTGAATTTTTTGGGAATAGCCTGTGAACACTACTTTATTCTGGATGAATTTTATGGAATTTTGCATAACTGCTAAACCGTAAGAGATGGACAAAAACTTGTCACACAAAAAATGTAGAGCACCTAAAAACACACAATTTGTGTTATATACATTTTTTTCGTGGAGTTCATCATTTTTGAGTTATTCCTTGTTTTTTATTTCACCTTTAAAAAACATACTTTTCTCATATGGGAATTTGTCATCTCCTGTCCGTACAAAGGAACTTCAGTCACATAGCAACCAGCTTTTGACTATCACCTTAACCCATGGTACTCCCTTATTTCGCTTCTATTTACAAGGAAGCAAGTAATAAGACTAGTTCTCGATTAGCATGAAGTAAATAGACGCCTAAGCATTTTAATAATAATTTGTTGCAGAGATGTAGAGAAAGTCATGTAGTGGACCACATCAGATTTTTGTAATTTTTTTTCTACCATCTGTTGAGTATTGTACGTATAGATTGTATTGTTATCTTCCTTGGAAACCAAAACAAATATTCTATAAGGCAAGGAGTATCTGAAAACACTGGCCTTAGCTTGCTCTTGGAACAATTACATTGGACAGCAATGGTATCAAATCTATTCATGGTCGAAAGACTTTCTGAAAATTATAAACCTAAAGAGACTAGAGTAAATAGTTTGTAGAATTCACATCTACACTTTGAAAAGGAAACAGTGTGAAACCCGCAATTAAGACAAAAAGAACTGAAATAGTAAATAACTATATCTACGTGTTGTAAATGAATTACTTCCTTGTGTTTGAACAAACATGCCAAAATTGTTTGTGATAGTTGCTTAGTCAGGGAAAACTGGAAGAACTGATTCTGAGTAACAGAATATTTCAAGTTAGATACAAGCTAAGTACATATCTGAAATGCTAATATATATTATTTATATGTTTTTAAACACAAATTAAAATATATGCTCTCTTATATTATATTTAAGCATTATATTTTTAAATACTAAATAAATAGTAATAAAACTATCTGTTTAACCAAAATAAGGCTAAACAGAAACAATCTGATGTGTTCCATTCACATTACTTTCTCTACATCTCTAACAATTTTTTTTTTTTTTTTTTTTGTTGTTGTAGTTTAACATCCTTTAACCTGGTTAATCATATTGGACAATGAATGAAATTAGTGAAATGATGCTCAAATTATCTCGGGGTCTATGGAGCTTACTGGACATTCGTCTTTTCAGGATAAGGGAAAATTCCGAAAAAAAACCTTCCAGGTGACTCACCCTGTGAGATTCGAACTCGCAACCTTTTGAATGTGAGGCAGACACACTACCACCACACTACCTAGGTGGGCTAACAAATTATTATTAAAATTAAAAAGCTTATTCGTCTATCTACTTCATGATAATTTAGATAAACATTAGCAGAAGTTGTTCTTATTACTTCATTCCTTGTAAGTAGAAGGGTAAAAATCTAATGTGTTCCATTCACATGATGTCCTCTAGCTGTTCAGTAAACATATCTTTTATTCAAAACATTAATCTGTTATCTACATCATGCTAATCAACATAAACATAAGTAGAATTAATCTTATCTTCCTTGTAAGTAGAAGGGAAATAAGAAAATGCACAGGCTAAAGCGATAGTCTCATTATTTAAAAGCTGGTCACTATGTGAAACAATTGAAATTCCAATCTCTTTGCTTGCCAGGAGTGAACAAACCAGAAACGAGAGAAAAGATGTCTTCCTGTTTAAGAATAGTTTAAGTGGCGTAAAATTGACACCAATAATCCGGAATATCTTGAAAATGGTTAACTCTACAAAAAAAATTATATATGATATAAATTGTGTGTTTTAATGAGATCTACATTTTGTATATATCTTTCGGGTTGCCAGTTATGTAAAAGTCATCCAGAGGCTATTCCTAGAAAATTCAACATATACATTTTGTTTGCTATAAAAATATCTTATACACAAGGTTTTTAATCAAAATCATTAGAGTCATTTTTGAGAAAATCAAATTTTTTGAAAATGTTTCATGTAAAGGATAGTTGGGAGATGGGGGATTTTCTTTCCCATTCTTGATAAATACCAAACTTAAATACCAAGTTTGGTATTTAATGGTCTTTTTGTTTTTGAGCTATGTTGTCCATAGAGACAGACACACATACACACACACACACCCACACCCACACACACAGAAACCTTTTTCTAAAAACCCTTTTTTGTGGATTCAGGAGATCTCAAAACATGTATTTCTGATGAAATCTCAGCATCAAATTTTTGGCTGCATTACAATATCTTCTCTATACACTATGTACATAGAATGTGTAGAGAAAGTAAATTAAAAGAAAACTTAAGAATTACTGCATCAGTAGCTTTTGGGTCTTCCAGTAGTGAAATTTGGCCCTGCCACTGAGGATGTTCACTGCAGCTGAGAATGAAGCATGTAGCTATAAGAAATTACAATGGACTACAACCTGTAAACCCAGATATTTTATATCCAATTGAAACTTGTTTTTAAATCTTTCTAGGTGTGCTAATTTATGAGATGTTGGCTGGTTATCCACCTTTCTTTGATGACAACCCATTTGGAATTTATGAGAAGATTTTAGCTGGAAAAATAGAATGGCCAAGACATTTGGATCCGGTGGCCAAAGATCTCATTAAAAAATTACTAGTCCAAGACAGAACAAAAAGACTGGGAAATATGAAGGTAAGAATGGCAATTAATTATTGTGTTTTTATTTTATTTGTGCTTATTTCCACCCTTATTTCCTTCCTCCCCCCAAAGGAAAATGTCTTTCAGAACCTTAAAGAACTTCACTGAAAAAGGTGAAGGCTGAATGCCTCAAAGGGTGAAATATAGCTTTTTCCCTAAATAAAGAAACACAACAGTATTTGTAATTTATAATGGACAGCTCCTGAAAATGCTGAGCAACCACAGCAAATAAATCAAATCGTTGTTCACTGTGAATGGACTTTTGTGTGATCTTCAAATATTTGGTCATATGAGGGTTGGCTAATAAGTACACAGATATGGCGCCACTAGGCCAGTTGGATGGTAGCATCATATAATTTAACTCTAGACTAGCTTGTAGCCATAGTTACAGGTTTAGCTTGTTTAGTTTTCAAATGAGCATTTAAAACAAGACAACTTTAGAGTTTTCACAAAAATGGAGGATTTAGAAAAATGCGAGCAATTGATGCCTAAAGAAATCAAGGAGGAAATAGACAGTACATTGAAAGATCCTGCCCCTTCATATTCAATGATTAAAAGATGGGTTGCAGAGTTTAAAATGTAACGTATGAGCACTAGTGATGAGCCTGGCCATGGATGCCCTGTAGAAGTGACAACTCCAGAGATCAATGAAAAAATACAATGTTTAGTCCTGGAAGACCGCAGATTAAAGTTGTTTGGGATAGCAGAGGCTGTAGACATATCAAAAGAATGTGCAGGTAATATTTTAAGTAAGTTAATAAGTTAAGCTTTCACAAGGTCTGTGCAAGAATGGGTGCTGCGTTTGTTGACACCTGATCAAAAGTTGCAAAAAAAACTGTTTCTGTTAAGAATGTGGAGCTCTACTGTAAAAATCCCAGTGAATTCTTGAGATGGCTTAATACCATGGATGAAACTTGGATACATCACTACACTCCAGAAAGTAAATCATAGTCAAAACAGTGGATTGTGCCAGGTGCTCTAAAAAAGACAGTCAATTTTGTCAGCTAATAAGGTTATGGCGAGTGTTTTCTGGAATGCACAGGGAATTTTTTTTATTGATTATTTGGGAAAGGGTGAAAGTATCACTGGTGACTACTACACAAGCTTACTGCATCGTTTGAGTGATGCGGTGAAAAGAAAAAGAAAAAAAAAATCTTGTTTCATCATGACAATGCTGCAGCTTCAGTCATTGCAATGAGAAAAATGTGCGAATCAAAGTTTGAATTGCTTAAACATCCACCCTATTCGCCAGATCTAGCACCCAGTGACTACCACCTGTTCTCAAACTTCAAAAATTTTCTTGGAGGATGAATATTTCACAGCAACGAGGAGGTCATTGATGCGGTAAACAGCTATTTTAAGGACCTTGATAATTTGCACTACAGAGATGGTTTAATTAAATTGGAACACTAATATGACAAATTTATTAGCCTTTCTGGAGATTATGTTGAGGATTAAGACAGAAAAAAAAAAAAAATTAAATGTTGTTGTCATTGAGAGACCTGGGACTTATCAGCCGACCCTCGTATTATGCTTAAAGATACAGTAAAATCCTGTGGTTATACTTCCGATTATAATGCTGTCCCTTTCATTACACACTAATTATAATGTCCCTGGATATTCCATATTAATACTACATGATTTTATCCCCTGCAACACTTCCAAATTCTGTTATTAACACTCCCAAGGTAAAAAAGAGCAAAATATTTTATATAAATTGCAAAATGTATAATTTTAAAAGTATGATGATAAAATATTTTGTACACAGCAGTTAGGTGCTCAAGTGCTTGGAAAACTCCTATGGTCAGCACTGTCTGATGTATCCTTTCAAAGTTTCCTTAATAAAGTCAAAGAAGTCAAACATAGACTAAAACTTCCTTGCTTAAAAGAAAACATACAAACAAATATTAACCCATTAGAACTATTTGATATTGAACACTATCTACACTCAGCTGAAGAATTTACAAAATCTGAAATTTCTTCGTGTGTTCTGAAACAAATGACACTAGAAATAATAAATTTAAGATACCCTACCAATGAATGTTTATACTGACGGTTCTAGCTTACCAAATAACAGTGGTACTGGCGCAGGTGCAATATGCCCTCTCTTCTCTTTCTACAAAAGATTAAGTTTAAATACTACAAATTTTGATGGAGAGATTTCGGCAAGAGAGAGCTTACAAAACCTACTATATCATATAATCATATAAATAATTTTGAAAAAGTTGTACTATTATCTGACTCTAACATCTGATGTAACACCTAATAACTTAAATATTGCAGAATGCCACAAAATCATAAAACAACTAATGAGTTTAAATAAAAAATTGATACTTCAATGGATACCAGCACATTGCAGAATACAGGGTAATGAAACAGCTGACTTTCTAGCCAACAAAGGTAGTAAAATTACATCAAATTCATCTGATCCAATAAGTTATCACTCTATCAAAAGTATCATTATATCAACATAGAATAACAAAATTAAAGAAGATAATGCATTAAAAACAAAGGGAAAACCATGGGAAAATGTATGTAATAACACGACCAGAATCACTACATTACCAAAAAAATCCTCTTTAGACTCCTAACAGGCCATGACTGTCTCAATAAACATTTGTTCAGGATTGGTATAGTGAGATCTCCTCTGTGTCCTTTCTGAGAGCGAATGGCTTCACTGCCAACTGATCGACATTAGATACCAACCAACTTTTCTTGAAAGAAATTTATACTTTCAAAAGGCTCTCTGTCCATGTTTTCTTTTAGTCTTTCTGTGAATCCTGTGCAGTGTATATCAAGTTGTCACAAAATGGCAAAGCATAAATATAGTAATATATTTTTTTTATACTATTTTAACTATTTTGTATTTTATAAGCATTTCATGATTTACCATGATTTAAATGATATCAAACATAATTTATTGTTGCCATTTATTTTTAATGTTTTCAGAGTTAACAATTTTTTCAGGCAATGCTGACTTAATATTTACTTTGGCAGTAACAGCATACAAGGACAGTTCAACAAGTACCTCTGTATTGCTAAGGCAAGTTGATGTTACCATCATGCACTGTCAGTTGTTACAGTTTCAGGACAAATTTTATATTTATTCATTGGCTAGTTGTTTGAATTTGACAGATATATCAGTTAGTCATTCAACATGTTTTTTCTAAAATGGAAAAAGTGCAATATCATTCAGTGATTTGCTTTTGTTTTTGCATAGGAAAACTTGCAGGGAATAAAAGAAAAATTTGATGCACTTGATGGGGACCTTTAGCCATCTATGACAGTAGATACTAGTTCAATGACTTTAAATGTGGTCAAACATCAATGTTTGATGAGTGCCAGGATGCCTGGCAAGCAGGGAAAACATTGAAAGTCTATGTTATGATTCTCGCTGATCATTGAATAAAAGCTCACATAGTGGCAGAGGCCATATGTATGTCAATGGGAAGCATAATTCATATTTTGCATGATAAGCTGGAGATGAAAAAGTTGTCATGCCGAAGTTGCCGCAATTGCTAATGGTGAACGACAGGTGGGTGCAGCTTTCAACTTTAAAGCTGTGTTTTGGAGCTGTTTAAGCAAAATCCAAAAAACTTTATACATTAGTTGTCACCATCAATGAGATCTGGATTCAGAAGCCCAGAACAATCAGAAGAATGCAATGCTCTGGTGAATCTGCTCCAAAGAAGGCAAAGACATCAACATTCCACCAACAAGAAAAATGATGGCAACAACTTTTTGAGATGCAAAAAGCGTCATAGAAAAACGAAAAATGATTAATGGACAATACTGTAGCTGATATACAACATATACTATGATTTGACAAGCACTTGAGACAGCACCATTTGACAAAGAAAAAGTGGTCATCTTCAAGATCTTTGTAGAACTTCACAACCCTATTTTTTGGAGGAGTTAAAAGAGTGGCATGAATTGTGGGAGAAATGTATATCCCTATGTTGAGAAATAAAGGATTTGTGTTTTAAAAAATGACACCTTCATTCCTAATATAGATGCTTACTGAACCGTCTTCATAAATAAGCCAAATTATTGGTTTCTATGGGAACTAGTATTTTTACAAGTAAATAAACACACATATGTATGCATTTCCTGTTTAAGATTATCTGAAAGCTTATATGAAAAAAATTACATGAAAAATCTGGTGTTAAATGCATAGACTTTCTCTAGCAATTACCATTTATTTTTATATAGGTTCTGCAAATTATTCTTAAGCAAGCTTATTACTTATTACTTTCTCTACTTTGTGCATAGGTAGAGAAGATATTGCATTCCATGTAAAATTTTGATTGCAAAATTTCACCAGTAATACGTATTTTAAGGTCCCTTGTATAAAAAGATTTTAGAAACATGTCTGTATGTATGTGTGTGAATACAATAACTCAAAAATGAGAAGTCTGTAAAATACCAACACAAAGATTTTGAGGAAAAACCTCAAACCCCAAATTTAAAAAATTTTGTTTTTTTCAAAAATGGCTAATAATTTTGATTAATATACCATTTATTAAAGATATTTTACATGACAAATAAAATGTATATCTTGAATTTTCTGGTAATGGCCTCTGAATACCTCTTCATTCTGGATGACTTTTGCACAACTTGTAAACCTTAAGAGATAGACAAAAATTTACAACACAAAGAATGTAGATCTTATTAAAACACACAATTTATATTATATGCCATTTTTTTCATGAAGTTGACCATTTCTAAGATATTCCTTGTTGGTTTCAGTTTTAAAATACTTAAACTTTTCTCATACAGAAGTTTGTCAAAGAAACAAATTTCAATAACATACCTACAGCTTTTAATATCACCTTATTTCCCTTCTACTAACAGGGAACCAAGTAAGAATACGACCATTTCACTAATGTTTATCTCGATTAGCATACCTGAAGTACAAGAATAAGCTTTTTAACAATCATTTATAACAGATATAGAGAAAGTCATGTGCACATCAGATTTTAATTATAACTGCTTCATTATGATTCAGATAAACATTTGCAGATGTAGTTTCACTACACATTTTGTTTTAGATGCAAGAGGAATAAAGGAAACAATTTAGTGTGTGTAAAAGCAGTTTACTGTGAACTTAAAATTCCATATTCTTTCCATAACATCACAAGAACCAAGTGAATAGTAACAGCGCTTTAAAAAACTAGGCTTAAACAATTGAAACATGAAGAGGGTAATTTGAAATAAATTATGTGTTTTAAAGTGATGTAATATACTTTTAGATATCTCTTAATGGAATGAAATGGCATATTCTTTATGGATGCTCTTTAACTGCTGTGGTTCTCAGTGTCCCATTCTATGCTGGGTGTGAAAGATCGCTTAATTTTGCTCAGAGGTCTCTCTATCAGGCTTGAGGTTCTTTTAGTATGACACAGGACCAATGGCTTTACTTCCCTTCCAAAGGAAGCCATGCTAAGGATTTTTATTTCAAAAAAAAAATCCATAATCCTCCACCAGGTTTGAACCCATGACCATGGGTATATGAAGTTAGCATTGTAACCATTACACCACGGAGGGCGACTATATGTTTATAGTTTCTTCAGCAGAAAATCTGTTTACTTAACCATGTACATTGATATTAAAATAGGTATGTTCCGTTTACATTACAATGCAACCTATATCATGACATGTCTTTTATCTTGTATCAGCTCTTAAAGTAATAAGGTATTATTCTTTTAGGTAATGTTTAGGACTAGAAAATTACTTGTACTTTTACCCACCCATAGTGTTTGATAGCAGAGTTTCATCCTATGACAGTGATTGCAGATAGTAATGCAAAATATATTATGGAAAATTGATTTAGACAGTTATTTTAGATATTTAGTTATTGGCTATTATTTTTGCTCACAAAAGATCATTTCAGTTTCTAGCAAATATAGCATTAAGATTACATCTGAATGTATTGTAGTAGTTGCTTTGTAATGTTTCAGAATGGAGCAGATGATGTAAAGAGGCATAGATGGTTCAAAGGGATTGAATGGCAAGATGTTTTCAATAGAAAACTGAAGGTAACTAATTTAAGTCCTGTAACATTTACATTTTAATGTGCCAGTGATAGTCAAAAGCTGGTGGCTATGTGATTGAAGTTCTTTTGTTTGTATGGACAGCAGTTGACAAATTCCTGCATTTTACTCAATAATAGAGTATAAAATGTTAAATATTAAACAACCGTAAAATTCATATTGTATATTTGTAAAATGTAAATGGTGTTATTTATGGACGCTCTTTAACTGCTGTATATTTGTACCCTCTGTATTGTTTGTTCTTTATGAAAATATGCACACATCTATATTATATTTTTTATCAATTTGAACTGTCCTTGTAAAATATATCTTACATTGGAGATAGTAAAAAAAAAGAAAAGAATATGTGTAGCTATTTCTTTCAATGATTGCTATAGTTAGGTATCGTAGAAGTAATTACTAATTGTAATTAATGACGAACCCTATTGCTTTTTCTGAAAGCTTAAAGGTGAATAAAGATGATTAAGATCATAAAATGTCTTCAAGTATCCTAGTTTTTCTTTTTGGAGGGGGGACCTTTCACAGAAACTTTATTATATAGTTTATTTATTGTTGTTTCTCTTGAGGCACACAAAACAATGATTTGCTGTCACAAAACCAATTGAACGTGCCAGGTGGATTATTGGATCCAACTTATTCCAATTTGGAATGAGGTTGATGTTATTACTTTCTATGGACATAGTGTATAGAGAACGTATTGTAATGCACCCAAGAATTCGATACCAAGATTTCTCCAGAAACACATGTTTTGAGACCCCCTGAATCCAAAAAAAAAGCTTTTTAGAAAAATGTCCATGTGTGCGTACATGCATGTGTGTGCGTGCAGCATATCTCAAAAATGAAAAGTCTGTTAAAAACTAAACTTCTTATTTAGGATTGGTATCTTACAAGCATGCGACACTAAGATTTTCAAGAAAATCCTCCCACCCCAAACTACCCTTTACATGGAAAAAATTTCGAAAATTTTGATGTTCTCAAAAATAGCTCAAACGATTTTGATTAAAATATTGTATATTAAAGATATTTACCAGACAAATAAAACGTATATCTTAAATTTTCTGGGAATAGCTTCTGAAGACTACTTTATTCTGGATGAATTTTATGGAATTTTCCATAACTACTAAACTATAAGAGATGGACACAAACTCACCACACAAAAAATGTAGAGCACACTAAAACTCACAATTAATGTAATATACATTTTTTTCGTGGAGTTGATCGTTTTTGAGATATTTCTTTTTATTGGTTTCAGCTTTGAAAAACACTTTTCTTATGCAGGAATTTGTCAACTGCTGTCCATACAAACAAAGGAACTTCAGTCACATAGCTACCAGCTTTTGATTATCACTTTAACCTATGGTACTTCCTTATTTCGCTTCTACTTACAAGGAAGCAAGTAATATGGCTATTTCTGCTAATTTTTTACTGATTAGCATGAAGTAAATAGAGGTATAAGCTTTTTAACAATAATTTGTTGCAGAGATGTAGAGAAAGTCATGTGAATGGTACACATCAGATTTTTATTGACTAGTACATGCTTGATACATTCACATATGTGTACACATGGGGCAGTAAGAATTATTTTTTGTGTATCTCCCTGCAAGCATGTTTACTTCCCAAATTCCCCATTATTCTAAGAGCCTTTTTTTGTAATTTAAAAATCTTTAATATTTCCTTAGCTCCAATATTTCCCCATAATGTTATTCCATATTTTATGTGTGCATACACAAGAGCATAATACATTTGCTTCAGTACTTTTTATCCATACTATTTTTGACCTGTTTCATTACATCATTGTTTATTACATTGTTTATCTTTTTAGTTATACATATGGCTGCCAGTTGAAATATTTTATCTATGACAGAACCTAGAAAATTTGTGGCTTGTGTTTCAGGAATAATTTCCCCATCTACTTTGAGGTCAATAAAATCTGTATACTGTTCTTCCAATCTAAAATTTATCCATGTGGTCTTTTTTACATTTATTCTTTTAAAATGTTCATGATATTTGCCTTAATTTCTGCACCTCTTGAGGTATGATCCCTAGTTATTATTGTTACATTGTCTGCATAGCCAATAGCCAAACCTCAATTTCTTACCACTATTTCAAAAATCTTATTTATGTACACTAAAAATCAGAAAGGAACTATTTTTGAACCCTGTGAAACTCCCTGTTTAATTCAAAGTTTGATCTTACTTTATTTATCATACCCCGTTTGGTTATATGATTTATTTGTACATATTGCTGCTTTTTTATAAATATGTTACAATCCACTTTTGTGCAATAGCATATTTACAAATATATCTATATTTATACTGTCAAATGCATTTGACAAATCTATAAATATGGCTACCACAATTTCACGCTTATGGAGAACATTAATAATTATATAATTTGCTTTAGTTATTGCATCTATTGTGGATTTATGTTTCTGAAAACCATATTATATTTTCAATAACATTTTTTTGCTTTCAAAATAGTTCTGTTATTGGTTCAATTACACTCCCTCCATTACTTTTGATACCACCGAGCATAATGTGATTGGTCTGTTATTTTGTTTATTGAGTTTGTTTGTTTGTCTGACACTAACTTATTTTAATTTCTCTGGATTATTCTCTTATTTTAATTTCTCATTTTTTAAAGAAGTGTTTATTATATGAGTTAGAGCTTCTATTAATTAATATTTTATATATTTTAGCATTTCATTTAAAACCTACAGGTTCTTTGATTTTAGTTAACTTATCTCCCTGATTAACTTCCTCTTCTGTTACTTCAGAGACTGCTCTGGAACTAACATGAGTTATGTTTGTTACTAAATTTAGATTTTACATTTTAACTGTTTGCTTTGGGGCTAGTTGTTTTACTATATGTATTTGTTTCCGAGCTTTTATGTCATTTTCTTTATGATTTATTTTGATACTTTCTATTTGTGCCTACTGCTATTTTTATGTATTTGGTTTACAATTTTCCATACTATTTTAGCTTTATTTCCTGATTTATCAACTAATTCTTTGTCAATAACTTCACTATCATTGTATATATGTTAAGGAAAACGAACAGTTATTTGTAAAGCTCTCCTCAGTACACACTTATAATGCTAGGTGCAAATAGAAATGGATACCCCTAGTAATGGACTCAGTACAGTCATGGATAGTCATTGTTACCAGCAATTAAAATTGTTCAGTAAACTTCTCTTGGACACAGGGACAGATCTTTGTAAATGCGCACCCCCTAGAAAATCTTAAGGCAGTAAATTAACTTTGGCCTTATGTCTATTAAGACCAGTTTATTTTTTGAATATGAGAAAACATTACATGGTGGTAAAAGTGATGCTTTTATACATACAATCCCAGTGCAGTGGGTTTAGTGCCAGGACTGCTCCACTTGTGGGGATGAAGTTTTACGTTGTGAATTTTGTTTCTGTGCCTAATTCCCCGTGTAGCTTTGTAGTGCTAAAGCAAACAAGTTTCTTAAGTTAATGTTGTTTGTAGAGTTGTAGTTACTTAAATAGAGTGTTGCAGGTGGCTTTATAAAATGTATTGACTAAAGAAGAAAAATGAATAACTCTGTACAATCACTTATGAAAGTTCAATTTTCATGGTTAAATCCTGAAAAGAAAAAAAAAAATGGAAAAAAAAAAAAAAAATAGAATTTAAATATTTGGATAGACAAACACCCAAATTCTTAATAGAAAAATCTGATGTGTTCCATTCACATCTTTTTCTACCCATTCTGCATTCTTACAAAAGAGATTCTTTTATTTACATCATGATAATCGAAGTAAGCATTGGCAGAAATGGTCTTTCCTTGTAAGCAGAAGGAAAGTATGGCTAAACTGATAGTCAGTTTTTTAAAATTATATTAATTATCATTATTATTATTATTATTATTATTATTATTATTATTATTATTATTATTATTATTATTTAATATTCCCCTAAGTACAGTTTTATAATAATCACCTTTATTTCTAGCATTATGATCATGTATATGACTATTTATGGCTACTTTTTAATTGACAGATCATTGCATAAAACAAAATAGCTTCACATTTTCGAACAAGTTTTTTCAACAAACCCTAAAGCTGATTTATATATGAGCAACTTAGAAATCCAAATCACTAAAGCCTTCCCACAGATCTTCAAATCCTGGTATAGATATGTGGATGATGTGCTTGCCATCGTTTCTAAAAAAATTAATGGACGATGCAATAAAATTACTGAATTTACAAGAAAAATCTATAATATTCACCACTGAGGAAGAACAAGATAGATGTTTACCCTTTTTAGATATGAAAATAATGAGAAGAGAAACAAGCTTGGAATTTGGCATATACAGAAAAGCAACACATGTTGACAGTTATATTAAACAGAACCAACTTGACATATTTCATGGTCTAGTTCATAGGCTAATTAATTTCCCATTGAATAAAACAGAGAACAAAATTGAATATACACACATTCATCAGGTTTCCAAACTGAACAATTTCAGTACAAACTTTATAGAGTTTGATTTACAGACACAAAAAAATAAAATATTGTATGAAATCACTACTATGAAAAAATTGGAAAAACCAACTGTGAAATTTTGCAAATTTTCTTTTCACCCAAAAGTTTTCTGGAAATTTGAAAGGATTTTTAAAGACTTTAATATAAAACTGGCTCCCCAAAATAGATATAATAACTAGAACTTAGTAATCCCCCTTTGAAAGAAACCACACCAAAAACTAAAAAATCAGGGATTTTTAAAATGAGCTGCTGAAACTGCAACAAGATTTATATCGGGAAAGCTAAACAAAATTTGGGAACTAGGATGAAATAACACTTATGGTCTGAAAAAGTAGATCAAATATGTAAAGAAACCTTTGGAACTGCAAATTTGGGAAAATAATTTTATCAGCAAGATAGAAGATTCCCCACCATGGATGACGTGATTCTATTGACAAGAGTAGAGGGCAGCACAACACCTGTTGCATGTAGCACCAGTCAACCTCGGAGCTGGAGATAGGGTTAAAGTACCCTAAAACTGGTTTTCTCAAACGAAGGTGAAGTGAAGTAAATAATGTAAAAAAAGGCATCTCAATACATTCAAAATAGGGGAAGAACTTTATAATGCGCTGCCTAAGGACATAAAAGCTATAGTACAACAGATATACACATTAGCACCTTAAAGAAGTACTTAATAAACAATGCATTTTACAGTATTGAAGAGTTTCAGTTTTTAACATAAATGAAAATTAAGGTTTACAGATATTGTAAAATTTTATATTGTAAACATAGTTTAAAAATCATTGTTATATAATAAAGATGGAAAACTAAAATTTGGTATACATAGAAAAGAAAGCCATACTGACAGCTACATCAAAGCGAACAGTTTCAACCCCAACATGCCATACTAAACAGCCTACTACAGAGTAACTAAAGTACCTCTGGAAAAAGCTGAACACTTAGAAGAACTAAACCACATAGTGAAAACAGCTGAGGATTTGGTATTCAAAAAACTCAAGAAAATTAAACAACAAAATAAGATTACAGAAATATCCACCCTCAAACAAATTAAAGATAGCAATAACTACAGAAGATTCACTTAACATCCTTGGGCAACTAAGAAATTTCAAAAAATATTTAAAGAACATAATATAATGCTGGCACTTACAACAAGTTCAGCGTGAAGAATTTGAGTACATCCCATAGAACAAAAAAGTCCCAACTGACAAAAAACCAGGCATCTATAGAATTAATTGCAATGAGTGTAACAAAGCATACATTGGCAGAACAAAAAAACAGGTACCCATCTTAAAGAACAGGTTAGAAATATTAAAAATAGAAACTGAAAAATCTGCAGTATCAGCTCATTTTTGGAGCAATCGACATGAAATTTTCTTTTGAAAAATGTGCAACAGACAACTCAACGCATGGAAGAAATATACATGAAAAAACATGAAATGCACTTTCATGAATTTTGATCGCCCCTTTGGAGAAAACCCACCAATGAATCAAGGATCCTCATGTTGAATCTAACAGTCGAAAGCAGTAGACAATGGATGCAACACGCATGCAAAACTAATTCTGCATAAATAAGTTTTTGTGAAGCACGTGTGTGTATACTCGACTCCAATTAAAATTAAAACATTGTTATATACCTGAACTTATTATGTATCCTATGTTTGGGGATATATGGATGATATGAAATTAAATTATTTTAATATTTACAAAGCTAAACTTACATGTCTCATGTTATCCTAAGACTAAGATTAATCTAAGTGTTTCATTTGCCATATAAATGCATTTTGTTTTTCATTAAAGTTAAGTATTATTAATAAAATGTTCATCTCTCATTAAATTTAACATTACTTAATAAAGTTATGATTTCAGGATGAATAATTTGCTTGTACCTATCTCAATTAAAATTGGCATGGTCACGTGATTCTTTCAGAATTTTTCAATGATATAGGAACTATTTTCCTGGGGTTATTATTTTAGATTTTTATCAATTTTGCTTTTTAATTTGTTGTTGTTGTGAATAGCCGATTAGTAGATAGGTTTCAACAATTACATTTTAGTTGGTTTCAATTATTCCTTCAAAATGCAATAATCAAATAACCTCCTTTGTTAATAACATAATTTAATGCAAGTTTGAGATCTCTGTTGGATAGTTTTTAAAGAGCTGTTTAATTTATAGTAAAAATATGTGGCATTACAATTCAGTAATTTCCTTTGTGTTTATAACTATTAATAATTCATAAATGATTAGTGAAAACTAGTGTATAGCAGCAATCATTAAAAATATATAAAGAATTAGGTAAATTCTGTTTGAATAACAATAGAATGCTTTAATTCTATCTTGTTTATACTTTTTATTTGAAAAGTTTTATGGTATACTTTTATTCTTTTCAGCCCCCAATTCTTCCTAGAATCAGTTATGATGGCGATACAAGAAATTTTGATGATTATCCTGAATCCGATTGGAAATCAGCACCATCTGTTGGAGAGGCAGAGCAGAAAATGTTTGAAGATTTCTGAACATACAGTATTGCTTCTTGAACAATGACATGTATGAAAATTGCAACAGTGATGATACGCTCAACACTCCAGAATCTGTTGTTTGACATTGAAAGTGTTTTAAGCCTATTATACATATGTAAACTATTGTACTTATTCATTTGGCTTGTTAAAGAGAATGGCTGCAACAGATAAAAATTAACATCTCCAAGCATTGTTTACATATTATGATGCTATGATCTCATGAAAGTCAGTTTGGAAAAAGTGTGAAAATAAAGGGAGCCACTATAACACATCCAGAACACATTTTATTTTCTTCATTTTGTTCTCACCTCCTGCAGTTAATCTCTTTCATTAAAGATAGATAGTTCATTAGATTTTTTTCTGGTTAAAAACAAAATATTTTGAGAAATGAATGTGTTGTGCAGCGTTCAAACTATAACTAGCCACTGTTTCAGCTTTTAAGTGTTGATGTGTTCTTAACTTCTTTTTTGCATACATTTTTGGCAGTTATGCTTTTTTAAATTTGAGATATGTTTTAACTATTTCCAAATTCCATTATTAAACCAATTTACCAATAAAATTATATTATAGTTGAATTAATTGTTTTTTCACACAAGCTGTATGTAGGACAGGAGTTGGATAGGTAGAGTCAGACTGAAAAATTCAAAGCCATAGCTGGGATTTGAACAACAGATCTCCCAATCTCTAGCCGGTTGCT
Source organism: Hymenopus coronatus (assembly GCA_030762935.1). NCBI lineage: Eukaryota > Metazoa > Arthropoda > Insecta > Mantodea > Hymenopodidae > Hymenopus > Hymenopus coronatus. The sequence continues at coordinate 167,322,594 of CM060881.1, read as the reverse complement.
CTGCCACTGAGCTACCATGGGAACATGCCAGCATAGCATTAAATTTCTCAAATTGACCATAATAGTTGGCTATACTAGGAATCCTGGGACTTAAGTAAAAGCGACATTGTAAGTCACCATTGGGGTTGTCATCTCAAAATAATTTGAGATCACTTTGTAGTTTACAGGGAGACATGCAAGTCAGTTGAGAAATTCAATGCTATGCCATGGTAACTCAGTGACACAGCAACCGGCTAGAGATCAGGAGATCTGTTGTTCAAATCCTAGCTATGACATTGCATTTTTCAGTCTGACTCTACCTATATTATAGTATTCAGTACTGTATGAAACTACCAGAAATTATGTTCAGTGTTTTCATGAAAATGTTTGCTTACTGAGCTGTGGCCATAATGAACACCATGCAGTTCCGAGTCTTTTGTAAATTTACTTATTTCAGTTTGTGTCTTAAATAGTTACAATCACTCTGAAGTTTGTTATTTTCAACAGTTCTTTAAAATTCTCCCTAATAGGAAGTACAAAAGATGAAAACGCAGATAAAAGAAAAAAAGTTTGTGGGTTTGGGAATTTTAAATACTTGTTATTCGCTCTCTTTTAATGTTTTAAATACAGGAAGCTGGCTACTGAAGTCTAATTTGGTAGTCTTCTGATGAATGGTTGCTACTTTATACCTTGCTAAGCTCCTCTCCCGTAAAAACCTTTTATAGCAAAAGAGCATAAATATAATGAAAACTAGTTAGTAGGACATTGTTGACAATATAAAAAAACACACACAAATGTGTCAGTGCCCTATACAAAAAGTTAGTGGAAGAAAAATTTTTATGCATGTTTCACTTACAAATGCAATAGAAATCCAAATGCTTTTATTATTACAAAACTGTTTTTGGCTCTTCATTTAAAAGTTAAAAGATGTCCAGACATCCAGCATTTCCTAAAGATTTTTAATGCTGTGTATCTGTTTCTGGCGAAAATGACAAAATTTTCTGCTTTATAGATGGAGGGTGGGGGGGGGGGGACTTTGAATTTAACCTGCATCTAAAGAGTCTTCTCAGTTAAGTGCATTCTAAATTTGAATGGCAGTGAAAAAATATTTTAGTAATTATTCTGAATGTTTCTGGATTAAAAACTCCAAAAGGTGCTATGGAGAATATTTGATACTTTTTACACATCCTTTGCTTCAACTGATGTGTTCAGTATAAGACTAGAAATAATTAAATCTCAAGAAGAGAGAATCACACTGTCTATGAATACAGGAAAACATTGTTTGGGATAAGAGCTTGTAATGGTGAGTGAAAGGTGGAAAATAATGTATTTAACCTAACTAGGGAAAGTGGATGATTTTATCTCCTTTCAACACTGTACATGGTTATTCTGACAATGTTCTCCTGCTGTATAATATGAGGTAACATTTTGCTGCCCAGTAAAGAGGCATACGATTAAGAATTTGGGGTCCTATTTTTGATTGTCTAGTCATCCTACAATTCAGCAGAACTTTGCTGTAATTCTTATCTTGTTTCTGCGATTTGAATTACAGCTGTTTTGTATCTAAATGTTATCAAATGCAAACAATATCCAATAAACTAATGAAAAAGAAAGTTAAAATTAAAAGACTTAAATCACAGCACAATATAATCTGCCTGACACCCAAATTAGTTCATTTGTTATAATAGCAGGGCTTCAGCATTCATAGGAATAGTGGCAGAATTTAGGAAAAAAATATTTAAAATCCAATATTACCTCCTTTAACAGTATGATTCACTAACTCATGATGTATAGTCACCGTGCAGGGATCAGAAAATCGTACTGGTGGCACCGCTCCATGTCATGCTTTGCACTTATTAGGAGGATAGTTAGAAGCGGAAGCCATGCGATGTAGGTATTATTTGTGGTTTTCTGCCTATAAAGTGCATATATTTGACTGAAAGTTCTGTTTCAAAAGGTCGAAATCTTTTTGTATACATCTGGAAATATACTGGGAACATATGCTGAACTGTGGGGATGTCCTGACCTTTTATTTCCGATGAAGTGAATGCTGCAAATTTTGCTGCGAGCTTTGGTTCTCATGATGATCCCTCAGGACTGAAAATAAAATATAAAGTATGAATGTTAATACGTACATAAATATTAATAATAAAAATAAAAGTAATAATAATAATTGACAGATATTCCCATAATGTGTCATTTAATCTTAAGTAATACTCACAGAATTTAGAGTTTCTATTTATTAACTTAAAAAACATTAACATTAAGTTCTAAACATTATCCATGCTGCAGTTAATTTTTAAGCATATGTTACTTCTTTGAGGTACAATATAAAATTAGTGTACTTACTTCTTACGATGTACAGCTTGAACCCTTAGATTTCTTTTTTGCGCTTCAGTTTTCCGCGTGGGAAAAGAATAAAAGGCAATAACTGGCGAAGTATTCTTGTAGGTATTATTACATGCTACAACACAGCAGTTATTGCTCCCTTTCCGCCTTCTTGTAGTGTTTACATTTTCAGGAGGTTCGATACTTGACATCTTAGCACACGCTAATATTCTTACTCCACTGTCTCTGTTATCCTCTTGTTAGTAACCAAACTTGCTGCCAGAGTAGCGTGCATGATGCATATACTGACATGCATAAAATGTGACCCATAATGGAATGCAATTGTTATGTTGGTGCTGATAAATCCTGTCCCACCCTCTGCCAGCATTACGTGTTTCTTCAGTATAATTTTTAGCCACTGAATTGGCAGAGTACTTTACCTTCCCCAGAATGTGGCCACACTGCCAAAGTTAATTCTCACTAATGGAGTACTCTTAAGTCAATGCTTCAATGAATTTTTCCACAAAAATAAAAAATATAATATAAATATAAAATTAATGTCATTATGAGACCTCTCTAGCAGCTATTAGTTTAAAATGCATGCAAATAAGTTTTCACTAATTCTTCTAAAAGACTAAATTATTTTGTATTGGTTAAGCCTTTCCATACCAATCTAGTGAAAATCAAGAGATATCAGAACCACAATTTTAATTTAACATCTAAAAATAACATGGTTTATTGATCCATGTTATACCTCTGAATTGTTTTTCAGGCCAGTCTTATATTAAACTGATACTGGTTGGATGGAGTCAAAAGGTTGGTTTACTGAAGATGGAAACCTATGAGGGAAAAACACTATTGCCATTCGGTTACTTTTAATGTACTAATGCATTTCAGTGCACATACAGTTATTTGGGGTATTCACTTTCAGATAAAAAGAGACAAAATGTGAAGAGAGACCTGAAGTGCTTAATGTGTTAATATGACTAATTATTTTATTGATTATAACTAAAAAAGCATCTCTGTGTGGCCTAGAATTTTGGTAAATGCTTCTTAAATAAATATATAAATAAATTAAAAAAAATAACAACATGCAATCCCAAAATCAAACTGTATTTTATTACCCTTTTAAGTAATACTATTATTTTGTATACCTATAGTGTTTCCAAATTTAGCCCCTGAGCATTTAGTACACAAAATGCTCTTAAATGTCTATCCTGAAAGTGGATAAACAATTTCACATTCCTGTATAATGAGGAATATGTTTTTACACAATTACTCATAACTGCACTGCCAGTTTTCTTAGGTACTTACTGCAAAATGAGAATACTTACCATAAATATGCAGTTTGTTTGCATACCACACAGAAATTCTGACAAAGCCATAAGTCTGCAAAATAAAATAATGCACACAAACAGATTAATAAGGCATTACAGTTTACCAAATTCTATGCATCCTTTAGTGCATCTAATTCTCTTTTATATGCTCTTATAGTGGCCATTCCTGTTGCTTTTCTAATTTGATATGAAAGTGCCTCAATATTGGTTCAATTTAAGTCAGCTTTTCCTTTCCATTATATACTGTGTGTTCCTTATATTGAGGACCATGGATTGTTGGTATACTTTGGGGCTTCTCCATTGTAAAGGTCACATATTTCTTGCTCATAGATAGAGCCTGGATTTTTATGCAGTATCAAGGTGCAAAATATGTACATATTTATGTAACAAAAAACACCAAAATATGTAATGAAATATGTAATATCAACAAAATATGTAAAATTAGTGATATTCTAAATGCTAAGATTACCACCTCAAATCTAAATGCAGACTGCAAATTATCCAGAATTTTGTAATTTGATGGGTTTGTAAGTACGTAAATTAATTACAATGAATTAAAATTTAAAGACTAAATATAAAATTAATTATTGGGAAAATGTTTTGTTTTATGCAAAATTTACCTAAAATTTATGAATCATAACACACATGAAGATACTTTTTCCTCAGAGTAGATCTGTCAGGAATAACCTTCTTGCAATATTTTTCTAGATAGGAGCAAAATTGAGAAATTTGAAGTTTATGCCACGGAATATTAGCTGCAACCATTGCACTGTACAGGTCTTTAAAAAAATCATTTCCGGACGATTCCTGTAGCATTTGTGTCAACAGAACTTGCTTTCTGTAGGTGTTTGTTGCGAATGTGAAGAGCACTCTTGATATGTTGCTCCAATTGAGATTTCATGGAACAGACAATTCTTTTACCGCTTGCTTGACAGACTATTATTTTCCCATCGGTTGTAAAGGCGCTATCTAATTTCATCCATGAATTCAACTTGCAGGATAGCGAGGATGCAATTGGTGCCATTTTACTAAGACTTGCAAGAAACTAACTGCAGTATTATCACCTAGCTGTAATTTGATGGTTGTCCAACGACTCACTTTGTTTCCTGGCGCCTATTATACGAGGGGCATACTGAAAGTCATGAGCAACACTGTTTTGCAATCTTAATATTTATTTTTAAGCCAAACCAAATACATCATCATAATCTACAGACTTTCTTTCACTTTTCGACATAGTCTCCATTGTTTTGCACACATTTTTCCCATCGTTCTTTAAGTTTGAAAATGCCCTTGTGATAGAACTCCGTTCCAGCTGCCCGCAGACCCTGACGCACTGCTTTCCGAATATCCTCCAGCGTCTCGTAGCGTTGGCCACGCATCTGCTCCTTCACAGAACCGAAAAGATTGTAGTCGGAGGGTGCCAAGTCGGGACTGTAGGGAGGATGTGGAAGAGTTTCCCACCCTAATGCCCTGATCTTCTCCATAGTGGCACGGGCAGTATGCGGACGCGCATTATCCTGTTGAAGGATGATCCTCTTTCCAGGGCGTTTATCACGCAAAGCCCGACGGAGCTTCAGAAGTTTCTTGATGTAGCGGACAGAATTTATGGTTTGTCCAGGTTCAAGAAAGTCAACCAGAATGCAACCTTGTGCATCCCAAAAGACACTTCCCATAACTTTTCCTACAGACTGCACTGTCTTCGGTTTCTTCTTCGATGGTGAGTCCAAGTGGTGCCATTCCATACTCTGACGTTTCATTTCTGGCTCATAGTGATGGAACCAGCTCTCATCTCCAGTCACAATACACGTCAAAAATTCATCACCTTCATTATGAAATCTCTGAAGAAGGTTTTGTGCAATGGTTCTTCTCTGAAGTTTGTGGTCTTCAGTCAATAAACAGGGGATCCAATGGGCACAGACCTTTCGATAACCCAAGCTGTGGATCATTTCTTGCACTGCACTATGTCCTATTCCAAGTCGTGCAGCAATTTCATTCGCAGTGAAACGTCTATCTCCTGTAATGAGCTCATCAACTCTTTCCTTGTTGCGTTCTGTAGAGGCAGTTCGAGGACGCCCACTACGAGGTGCATTTTGCAGACTTGTGTTTCCATCTTTGAAATCTTTCACCCATCTTCTAACACTGCTGGCACCCATGCAGACACCTCCATATGCACGTTGAAGTCTGAGATGAATTTCAGGAGCAGATTTTCCTTCTTTCACAAGGAATTCAATGACAGCACGCTGTCGAAACGAAACATCAATGTCAGCCATTTTTCAAACACCGTCTGTGGTCACGTGATAGAAGCTAATGACATCACAATATGTCAACATGTGGCTTAAAGTCAGTAGAGTACGATCCTGCAATTCGTTTCGTTACATTGTTGAAATTTAAATTTTTACAATGGGTTGCTCGTGACTTTCAGTATGCCCCTCGTATTACAAGATGCCGACTACCGCGACAATGGTAAAAATGGTAACAATCAATTTCTCCAGTCCTTGTAAATGCCCAAAGTGCTACGAGAAATGTGATACTGGAGGTCAACATTGTCGAGCGGCACCTGCTTTGATATAAATGGACAACAATCAGAATGAGGCAAGGCGGTTATTATCGCATTCTTAATTTGCATCCTCTTTCATAGAGCGATTTTTGTTGCTTTCAGCAAAACTTGCGAAAACAATAGTTTATATTGTGACTATATTTTTTAAAAAATAATAAAATTGTAAGGAAACCTAGAAAATATGTATGTTGTATGTAACATCATTAAAACATTTAGAAATGTGCAAAATATGTAAAAAAATGTAAAATAAAATTTTTTAAGGGAGTCCCAAATGACATAATTCACCAACATTTTTATTTGTCATTGAAAAATTATGCAGGATTTAAAATATGTAATTACATAAAAATCCATGCTCTACTTATGAGTGATAGTAACCTACATTGTAAATGAGTATTAACCTTGTTATTGCTAAACGTGTATCCATCTGTCTCGATAGCATTTTCTCTGTTGGGTTTGAATTTTAAAAGTTTAGCAGCTCTATGAACAGAGCTTTCTGAGGCATTTCATCGAAACACTATTCAAATGAAGCACCAATTTTGTCAACTTTTTCCCCTCTTTAAACATTTATTTTTCGCTTCTTAGGTTTAGCTATTAATGGTCCTGTTGTCTAAACAATAACCAGTTTCATCTAACAGTTTCTCTCCCTGGAAGTGGAATACCAGGAAAATTTCCTGAAACTGTCTAACATCTGTTTACATGATTCAAGTTTTACATCTACATTCGGAAATATGCTTTATTCAAATGTGAATTTTTTAGTAATTTAAATACAACACAGATGTCTTGAATAAAGTTTCACTTTTGAGATTACAATGAATAATCTCTAGTCTCTACAGCTTAAACTGACACTATATAAGTATACAACACAGCTAAGTAAAGTCTTGAGGAGGTTATTCACCATTAGTGTGCTGCAGAAAATACCAAGGTCACAGCAGTGAAAACGAACTATGCATAGCCATCGTTTATGGCTCACATGGTGTGAGATGTTTGTCCGCCCATTTCAACCAGCCTCTTATGCTGCAAAATTAATAGTCTTATTTTTTTATAGGTAGAGCGTGCCTTGTTCCAAACAGGCACTAAAGTATACCTATCCCCAAACAACTTTCTTTAACACATTGAAGCCCAGGCGTTTTAGTTGAAGGGCCAAGAAACCCAGGGTTTTTATGCCTACTTTGAGTTATTATTTACAATCAAATCTGCCAAAAAGTACTGGGAGAATCTAAAAGTATGGTATTCAAGGATTTCTCAACAAGTAAGAAAATAGTCATAACTTCCGTATTAATATTTTATTTTAAATTTGCAACAAGTATCAAATATGAGTTGGAAAACATCTGCATAAAGCAGCTTACACTCCATTTATTGAAAGTTTGAAAAACTCGGAATCGGAATTTTCCAGAGCTTCATTTGTATACTGAATTTCAGCTTCAGTTCGCAGAAGTCAAGGAAAATGCAGCATTTTAAAACGTAACAAATAGATCACCACCTTCAAGGAAAATGGCGGGACTACCCATGAACAACTCTTCTAAATTTCCTAATTGTTGACTAATACAAGGACAGATGGTAGCATAAATCAGACAACCAAACGATAATTGATGTATGTTCTTTGTCGTATAGCCCAAGACCGAGTTAAGGTCGTAGAATTGAATTAAAAGCATTAGAAGTACCTGCCCGAGCTATACTCGGGCTTAGGCTTCAGTGTGTTAATGGGATTTATATTTTGTCTTTTTCAAAACCTTAAATAGAACAGAATCAACTTATTCATCTGCTAATCACATATTGCAACAACATGGCTCATATCAATTACAACAAAGTATGTAATTGGAATATGCTATTTAAGCACAAAGATAAGCACATTCACACATTTCTATATCCTTTATGAATAAAAAGCATAGCTTGATAACTATTTTTGTTCATAGCCAAGTTAACAATAATCAGCGTTACTTTTGTAATGGTAAAACAAATACACCCATAGTCTTAGTAATGAAGAAAATCTCTATGAATTGTGCAAAATGTAAATTAAATATAATAGACTTTTATTTAAAAAAGAATTATAAAATTAAAATAGTATAAAATATAAAACATTATATACAAGCTGGTTGCAGTCTACATTTATCTGATACTGGGTGTTCATTTTTATACGAGATTTCCTGCATGCTGATTGAGCAAGAATGATGTCATAGTTGGCTATTGAAGCCATACTGAGAAGCAGCAGTATTTGTTCCCAATAGAGATCTCTACCTAGAAAGAGTGGTAATGTAGAAAGCAAATCACAATGCTAACCAACACAGCATCGCAGTTGACAACCTGAATATGAACACCTTGTAACTGTGATTGGGTATTATCATCATTCTGGTGTCAACATAAGACTGACGTATAAATACTTTTTATATTATACAAACTGAGGCTTTCACGGCCGGTGTCTTGAATGATGAAGTATTTTCTGGGCTTGTAGGCCGTGGTCCATTGGGTCTTGAAGTTGCCAACATTTCGCCAAGGACTGCGCTTGGCTTCTTCACAGGTGATCCAATGGCTGGTCAGAACTCAAATACATTTTTACCGCAGAGAGCGCGCTTTCATACATGGCGGAGCCTGTTGCTCTCTGTGCTGTGATTGGTTCGCATGCATTTGTGGGCTGTGTTGTGTTTTGCTTTTGTTTGCTTTTTATATTATTGCATAGATACACCTAGTATCACTACCTGCTACTAGAGGAAGAGTACAGAAACTCGCTTCATCAGCAATGACATCGATGTCATTTCTTGCATGGGAAATCCTGGATAAAAATTAACACATGGTAGTTCTAGCAGGCTTATTTCATAATATGAATATTTATATTGTCAGGTTCTAACAATGATCAAGCAAGTTTTAACAGCTCAGGAAAACCTTGTGTGATATATGAGGACAAAGCTCTGAAGCAAATTAGAATGTTTCTATGTCACCTTATATTTGTGAAGCCTGTCACTGAACTAATTTGTGTGTGCTTCATGCAGCAGTGCATCTCACCGACCATGGATCTTGGACCAATGAAGTTTCAACATCACACTCTTTTTATTTCTTGCTCTAGCAATGTATATTGTTATGGTGCTTGAACGAAATAAACTATAACTAGCTTATAGTGAAAGATTTTAAAGTGAAATTTGATTACAAATGTACTTTGTGCTCTTGATATGATCATGATTAAATTTTGTTCATGTGCAAACATTTAAAATGATTCTTATTAATTAGTTAAAAGTTTGAGATAAAACACCCTTTTTCTTTAATAGACAGACATATTATTATGATAATTGTTTACTTAGTATGGTGTTCAGAAACATTTATCTTTGCAGTTTTGAAATATTCTGTACCTAAAGTGAGATTTATTTAAATTATTAACAAAAAAACTAATTAGCTTTTTGCATTTGTGTATTTTTGTTAGAATATAATCATACATTCTCTAACAATTGCAAGAGTGGCGAGAGTTGCACTTGAAGAATGTAATGGCACCAGTAGGTTTGCATTTTATAGATGTTGTAGTCTGTGATAATTTGATCTTATAGTTGTTAAAAGTTGTGTACATTTATAAAGGCATTAAATTACTAAGCCTAATGAAAATAGAATGTATTCTAAATGCCTCGTTAGATAGTACATAGGCAAATAAATTATGTGAAATTCAGAGCTGAATATTTAAAAATTAGAATTTTGTGTACCATCTCTGTGGTTCTGTGCAGTGGTTTTAGAAGTGTTTAGTAATATTTGATAATAGTGTTGGGTATAGCTTGTGTATGATTTGAACAGGTGCACTGAGCTCAAAAGAAAATTCTTGTGATATTTGGGAAAGTTATTATCAGCTCTTTATTTTTGCAAATCACGTTCATTATTTCCTATATTGCTTTCATAGAAAAAGTTCCCACTGGCATCTATTTTTCAGTTGTATACACAGTACACAATTTATTATCACGCTATATTCATTTCCTAGATAAGTGATAAAACAGGAAAATGTATACACTGCTGCTCCTATGCCCTGACACATGTCTGGTAATTAGATCTAACTCAGTTCAAATCTTTCAATTTTTTTGCAATTTAATGTCTAATATACAATACTATGTATATATTTTTTAATGAAATGATATAAGGAACTCATGACTATATACAAACCATAATGCCCCAAAGAATATGGCAGTAATAGAAGTGAAGGGTTTACATATTAATTTATAGTTTTGATTTTTTAGAATATTTGTTAATTTCTATTTATTTTGAAAAAGAATTTAAATTTCTATTTATTTTGTGTGTGAGTACCAATGCCTTAAAATTAAATCTACCTTTATAATTGGAAACTATAATCATGTGTTTAATAAGCAATGTATTTATCTAGGGAATGGGAAGAAAAACCACTATAATGTTTATATGGTTGAGATTTGAACTTTAGTTAGTTCACCATTAAAATAGCTTATAATCAATCAACACACATTTGACATCTAGAATTCATTGTGAGCAACACTGACATGATGAAGACTTTAGATTGAAGTAACAGTGTAAATCAACTGCACTACTATGACAAATTAATAGTTTGAGAGTCTTCACATTTTTTTTAATAGTCGACCTTAAGCTCTCTTCCCCAAGAAAAAAATTCACTTTTTTTTTTTAACTTTCTTTCTTTGTTCTTAAAGAAAAGTCCAACTTTGAATCTCTCTCTCTCACACATCCACTTATATGTACATACTTTCAAGACAGTTTTGCTTATAAACTACCTCCGTTATTTGTTCCAAATAAAAAAAATTATCAAAAGGTTTTCAATTGCAGGTTCATTATAATTATAGATGTATTTACAAATCTATAATTTGTGTTTTAAATAACACTGCTTAAACACAAGAAAAGCTTTATGTAGAGTATGTCTACAGGGACTTCAAAGAACTTTATTACAAATGTATACTATATAGCAGGTCAAAGAATTGCTATTTTGAGTACCACAGAATTATAATAGCCAGCAGAAACAAAAGATAAGTTGATGTTGAGCAACCTTTCTGCCAAATCCTATATTGAACTCGGAGCAGTCTTGGCATTTGAGTTTGGGTATTTTATTTAAATTCTTTCTCTTCTGATGAGTGTTATGTATGGTACTTGTATTTGAATTTCTATAAAAAAAAAATATTTCAAGGCCTAGGAAAATATTCCCCTTTTGAATGCAACTGCCCCATCTATGGAGTTAATCTCTCTTTTCTAATTCACAATAATTGAACGAATGTACGATTACATTTTTCCAAAAGAAAACAGGTTCTATCAGAAATCCACAGATAAACTTACGAGCTCTGAGCCGTTCCATATAAAAATCCACCAAACTTCACAATTCCTCCAATGATGGAAACATCCTATGGTAACCTTTCTCCCTTTGACCTTACAAACAAAACGCCCAAAACAGATGTATGCGATAGAGTTTACAAACAAATGCTCCAGGAAGTGCTGGAAAAATATCCAGATCACCGACAAGTATACACTGATGGTTCAAAGACTAATAATGGCTGTGGCTGTGCCGTCATTATTGACCATGAGAACAACATACTCCACAAACTGCCTCAGATATGCACAATTTTCACATGTGAATTGTTTGCCATCAAGGAAGCTCTATCTTACATTAACGAACTGGATAGCGAAACGCCTTTTCTCATGCTTCCTGACTCTAAAAGTGCACTTTTAGCCATTCAAGATATTTCAACAGCTTATCCTCTAATTAATGAAATTCATCACCTCCTCAATTGCATCGTCACGAAGAAAAAAAAAAACAGTATTAATCTGGATTCCTTCACATACCAACATACATGGAAATGATTTAGCCGACAAAGCAGCCAAAGATGCAACAAATCTTCCAAGTGCAAAAATTCCATATCAAGACGTCACTGCTCATTGGAAAAGAACTCTCCGTGATACATGGAAAAGCTCTTGGGTTACGTCTCCCAAAAGTTAACTCCACAACGCAAGAGGTAACTCTACAGCACCTTTTGCAGTCAAATTCCTAAATCGCCGTGACCAGATACTCATAACTAGAATCTGAATTGGACATACAAAACTTCCACACTCCTACATCCTCTCTAAAGAAGAGCCACCACAACCTGCAATACAAGAAACAGTATCCAGCACATAGTCGAGAACTGCCCGCGCTACCAACTCTACAGGAAAAAAACTCAAGATTCCAGATAACCTAAAGCTGTCAATGAACGATTCGAGCTCATGTCTTAGACTGATACAGTTTTTTAAATTCACCAAATTGTATGATAAACTATTGTAAAACTGTTTCACAATGCACTCTCACTGTACAATGTATGTAAATTTGTTAAATATTTTAGCTTGGGAAATATTGTAAAGTTAATGTACTGTATAATGTTATATGGTTATCCCATGCGTTAAAGTTTGTATCATGTTTTTAAAGTCGCTATAAGACCTTGCAGTAAGGTGACTTAAAATAAATTCATTTAAAAAAAAATAATTCAACAAATATCCTCTTTTTTAGCTGCTTTTTTTTTCTTGTGGGTTGATGATTTTCCTGTTTCATTTGTCACACACCTAACACCTCTAGGGAACGCTAAAGAATATTTTGTATAGAGAAAAGCCAACTACATCAACTGCATTATGCAAAAATATTAATACCATTTCGGTGATTTTTATGAGGTACCTGAAAAAATAATTTAGGAAAGACATCTCCATCCAAAAAATTAATCGTGAAAACTGAGAAGAAAAATATTTAGGAAAGACCAAAACATAGGAATGATTGAAGGAACACCAGAGCCATAAAAACAACTGAATAGAGAAATCAGCAGTAGCCTCACAATCTCTGGAATCAAAACCACAAGGTAGAACATAATGTGCACCTGCTTAGATTGGTACAATGCCTACTAGAACTGGACATATTGGAAAATACTTTTATACTGAAACAAAAAAGCAATACTAATGAACTTTGAAATTCCCAAGTTCATCAGTTGATCAACAGAGAGACCCAGGAAGTTCATGATGGATATCAGCAATAAAAATCTGTTGATGATGTAGGCAACATTAACAATGAAACATGTTCAGGTAATTAATTACTTAATGAAGACCTCAAGTGTAAATTTTACTCACATCACAATTTACATTCACCAAATTTGAGCTTGTGTCTCAATTTATTACAAAGATATTGTGATCAAACAATGAGTATACTGTTTTGCGCCCATTGATATACATAAGCTGGTATTTGAATTATATTGTTCTTAAAATAAATTAGTTATTTCCTGTAGCTCCTAAGTGGAGCATAGAGCATTGTTACGATGTTTCCGTTATTGGGTCTGAATTTCTAGTTCATGGGTTCACCACTATATGCTATGGTGATCACCTTGTTGCCCACAGATGCCACTGTAGGATGAAATCGTAACTTGCAGAATTGGGTCTGAATTTCTAGTTCATGGGTTCACCACTATATGCTATGGTGATCACCTTGTTGGCCACAGATGCCACTGTAGGATGAAATCGCAACTTGCAGATGCGAAATGGCAGAATTTTGCCCAGGAATCTTCTTCTTTGAAGGTGTGAGGTTCTTTTACATGCAAATAAACACTACACGGTACCACCAGCTTTACTTCCTTTCCGAAGGAAGCCATGCTAAGGATTTTTGCTTCCGAAAAAATCCATCACCCTCTGTCAGGTTTGAACCTGCAATCTTGGGTTAAAACCATTACACCAAGGAGGGCGACCTCAAAATAAATAAACTGTACAGTCAATGCTTATCTACACTAGGTTATTCTGACAAACATGTTATGTAAAAAAATGTTCCCTCCAATCTTGAAATGTTTGCCTATCCCAGTCTGCCATTATTAAAATTGAGGAAATATAAATTTCTTACAGAACTTGGGACCTTTTATTTAGGTGAGGGGAAATAAAACTTACTCTGCCTATCCTAGCTAATCTTTGCTAAATATTAAGAGAAATTTAAATATGAATACTTTATCTTATCATAGCTGGGATCATAGCTTGTGGTTAAATCTAAAACAAAATCTTTAGCATACCTAATTTTGTGCCCAAAAACACAAAATGAATAAACAGGGTTAGATTTAAATCTTATGATAAGTAATCATCTTGACTGCACATTCATAATTTGTTTATTTAAAATTCTTAAAACTGCCATACATTAGTTTTTAGTCGTACATAAATATCGGGAGCTGAGAAAATAGGCATATATTTCACAACATTCTTTTGAGCTAAGAGCACCATAAAAAAAAGCTAAATGCTGTACATGTGTAGAATATTGTGAATATTTTGGGAACATATATACATAAAAACAGTGAATTTTAAGAGTATATAAATTTTATTTGTTTATAGAAAAATACACATAAAGTGTGAATAAAACATTTTGTTACAAATATAACAATGTACATTTATGTAATCCTTTAATACACTTAGAGTATTTTCTGTATATTTAAAGCACTGTTACTAGGAATATTCTCCACCAAATATATAAGTTTAAAAAGTTAACATACAAAAATATTTTGGCTACAAAGAATACAAAGGAACTCAGTGTTTCTAAATAATCACACTCTATTACCCATAGCTTCAATGAAGACACTATTATTATTAACTTTGAGCAATTTATTTGCAACGTTTACGTCTGCAAGCTATCTTATAAATGTTTCACATATTTTCTAAAATCTTTGTACTCTGGTTATAAAAAGACTTCCTTTTTCTTATAATTATTAATAACATACTATATCAGGAAGAGCTTATATGAGACTATCGAATATAACATGATTAAAGCATGTAAATAACATTTTAAAAACATGATCTTACATGCTGGTAAGACTAAACAGTTGACACTACATCATTTCTTTCTTTGCCAATGTTTCAACTGTCATGTTGCAGTTCTCCTTGGGACAAAGTGGTGCAGTATTCTGTAATATAAATGGTTATACTGCAGACAAATGGTAGTACTGCTTTGTGCTGAAGGTCACAATGGTTGAAGGTGAAAAAAGAAATGATGGGCATCAACTGAACAACCTAACCAATATTGAATCTGGTCACAGAAACCTCAAGAACTCATTATTACATATTCTTCTTACAATAATCAAGACATTCTTATTTTAGGGACTCAGGAAAAGAAGAGTATTTAGGCAATATTTATAAAATGGTGGTCTTCATACCTTCTGTTGCTCTTCAGTTATCCTTTCACGTTGTAAAACATTTAGGGGTTTAATTGGATTGATATTGGTACTCATTAATAGTAAAATAGAAGCTCAATAATATTTAAGTATACCTCACAATTAAATATGATGGTAAACATATTCTGCAATGAAAATCGTGCAATCTTGAATAATTTGCATCACTAAAAACATTAAAGTAATAGAACCTATATTCTTATAATATTTCAAACAATGTCTTTAATTTGGAGAAAGAATAAGAAAAGGACAACAAAGAAAAATCAGCATTAAGTATATAATTACTGTAGGCAGTTGTCAATAAAAATTTGGAATAATGTTAACAAAACTAAACATATCCACGTAATCCACTTGCTATGTGAGCAGCTTTCTTCTGATGGAGACTTTTGCAAATTCTGTAAATAATATCAAGTTTGGAATAGGATGATATGAATTACTGTTGAAAACTGATATTGTGAGTACCAATAGTTTCAGATTTTACAGTCAGAATCTAGAAAAAGCAGGCTCATGTGGAGGTGTAAAGCTATCAGAGAATGAAAAGGTCTCATGAATATTTTTCAGTAAAAGAAGGCATTCTTCTTCCATAATTAAAAAAAAAAAAAAAAAAATTACATAATGAATTAAATGTTTAATTACTAATGAATTAAAGTATGACATGAATCTGTGATGCTTGATTATAACAATGTACATTCTCAGTAACAAAAAATTTAATGAAAGTTAAAAACTAAGTAATGTAAAATATTTTTGCAGGATGCTTGCAGTGAATAATATAGTACATAAAATAAATATGAAGATAATTCAAATGCAATTAAATGACTAATAATGATTCAAGTTTATTTCAGAAGATGTACTTATCAACTCCTTTTCAAGGTTTCTTTCAAAATAATATACACTAAAATCATCAGGGAAACTAAAATTGTTCAGAGAAAGTCAGGCTAATTATTATAGTCTGATAAAATCAGGAAAATCAATTGTAGTTGATGCCAAAGTGGATGGCTTTGACATACAATGTTCTAAAAATTTTGCAACCATGAACTTTGTTCTTTGTATTGCTTAATTAGGTTATTTGTATAGGTACTTATAACTTATTGAATTATAAAAGAAATCAAGAGTTAAAGTCGAGTGTTGGATGAAGATGGTGAAGCTGATAAATATACTTATATATGTATTTTAAAATCGGTGTTGATAATTATAAACAGTATACTCACAGTAGCATGCATGATTGATTATAGAATATTTCTAAACTGAGTCAGGGAAAGTCACGCAAATGGATATAAAAATGTACGTGTGAACCCTGTCATTTTAATACTTTGATTAATATTAATACTAACAACAATGATGATGAAATGTTAGGGTTCTAGGAGATTCAAAGACTAGCAATACAAAGTTCATTGATATTACATATTATCACAAAAAATATAACGGCTTATATTCATGATTTAACTGACAGATTCGAGATACATGCAGAACAGCTACATGA
Organism: Hymenopus coronatus; assembly: GCA_030762935.1. Lineage (NCBI taxonomy): Eukaryota > Metazoa > Arthropoda > Insecta > Mantodea > Hymenopodidae > Hymenopus > Hymenopus coronatus. The sequence continues at coordinate 167,305,770 of CM060881.1, read as the reverse complement.
GGCTGATATGAAAGTGAACCATATATACTCACTATCTCTCATTATGAAGAAAACCACCATTTTTCTGAAACAGAAGTTATCACAAATAATATCCCAAGAGGTCTGAGATCCAATAAATTTGCAAAAGTACAAAGGAATTTATTTGGAAAGCAGACCCATGAATGATTTTATTAGACTATTTAAGGAATAAAGTATGATTTTTAAATACAAATCCTCTAAACTCAGATTACAAAATAACAATAATTGTTCATGTCATCTATGAATACTTAACTTTTCAAGCTATGTTATAATGAATGCTGATTAATTTGAGACTGAAATAGAAGACAAATGTAGGTTGCAGCAGTAAGGGATTTGCCATCTAATTTCACTCTGATATCTAGCTGTGAAATTTCAGCATTTTCTTTCTTCTCCTTCTCTGATGATGTCTGATCATTTAAACAGTCAGTATAATGGTGAGAACAGGAACCTTAACCTGCTTCTCTGCTCAGACCTGTAACTGGTTAGGTATAAATTGGCATAAGTGCTGAAAAAGTATTTATCACAATCCTAAAGTAATAAGCATGCACAAGCGCGCACACACACACACACACATTTTCTTGGCAGTGAGTATTTATCTGCTTCTTGTGGTTTATCAGCTACGTAAAATTCAACAAAATTCATCCAGAATGAACAAGTCTTCAGAAGTTATTCTTAGAAAATTCAAGATATACAGTTTATTTATGATGTAAATATTTTTAATATGCTGTATTTTAATCAAAATGCGTAATCAAAGCTATTTTTGAGAAACATTAAATTTTCAAACATTTCCATATAAAGGGTGGTTTGGAATTGGGGGGGGGGGGATTTTCTTGAAAATCTTCATATTGCATCCTTGGAAGATTTTAAACTTAATACCAAGTTTGATATTTAACGGTCTTTTAGGTTTTGAGCTATGGTGAACACACGCCCCCTTTTTTTTTAAAAATGTTTTCTTTGACTCAGGGGACCTCAAAACATGTTTTGATGAAATCTCAGTATCACATTTTTGCTATGCACATAGTACATATACAGAAAGTAAAAAGAAAGGAAAAAAATCTGATGTGTTTCATTCACATGACTTTCTCTACCTGTTATGAAAAACTATTCTTACATAAGATTATTCTTTAATCTACATCATGCTAATCGAGATACAACATTAGCAGAAGTTGTCTTTTATTACTTGCTTCCTTCTAAGCAGAAAGGAAATAAGAGAATGTGTTAAGCTAATGGGATAGTCGAAGTTTGTATATAGAAAAAACAAAACAAAAAAAACAACAAAACAAAACAGAGAGATGAAAGAAAAGGGACTTCCCATTTGAGAAAAATTGTGTAGTTTAAAACTGAAACAAATAACAAAAAGTATTTCCAAAAGGGCAAACTCTACAAAAAAATGTATTTGACATAAATTCTGTGTTTTAATGAGATCTACATTTTTTGTACAGTAAGTTTTCATCTATTTCTTAGTTTTACAAAACTCTTCCAGAATGAATGGATTTTTTATCTATTATTGTGAATTACATGAGAGCTTTAGGAAAATTCAGTTCTAAGAGATAGAGTACAATAATCTAGAAGATTTTTAACCTTAATTCTACCCTATAATTTCATAAAGAGTACGGAGGGTAAATTAAATTAATTAAATTCCCATACAAGATTTAAAAAGCCACCTTTTCAACATTGGGTATGACAGCTAATAATGCACACAGCTTCACCCAACAATCTTCCAAATTCTAGAAACATTGCAAAGCATTTAAAACATTTTTAGAGTTGAAAAATTAACGAAGTGGCTGAGTCTCTTTGCATAAGTACACCAGCTGAAATACTAAATTTTTGTATCTTTTATTTGGTTCTATTGATTTTCTTTGAGATGGCTCACCAAATGTAACCGGGCAAATTTTGTTTCCGACAACCTACAGACCTGTATATTTGGCTCAGGTGTGATTCACTACTTAAAAACAATGCTTTCTACTGCAACATTTTCGATTAGGTGAGATACAAGTTCTTCCACACTTGCACAAAACCAGAATAACACTCTCAAGTCTATTCAGAGTGGAGGATGATGATAGACATGCCTGATTACTATATCAGTTTTTTTAGTTTTGTGTGTAGATCAAACAGTTTTCTTGTAACTGGGCTATCAGTTTATTTAAGTGGACGTATCATGTCACTCTGACTTCATCATTGCAAGATATTTCTTCAGTGCTTAAACTGGGTACACCATTGTTCAGATGTTAGACTGGCTCTTTTTAGACCTGGGAAAATAAATTGCTAGTTTCAGCTATTTCTCCATAAATGTAGATCACCCTTGAGTTACTGTGTCAGATAGAGTTGAACAGCCAAGGCATCACTGTGAAAATTTGCGACACAATATACCATAGGTAGAGTCAGACTGAAAAATTCAATGCCATAGCCAGGATTTGAACCATGAATCTCCTGGTCTCTAGTCAGTTGATCTACCACTGAACAACCATGGCAACATGCTGGCATGGCATTAAATTTCTCAACTGACTCACATATACTTATAACATTGGGGTTTGTCATCTCAAAATAATTTGAGATCACCTTGTGGTTTACTGGGAAACATGTGAGTCAGTTGAGAAATTGAATGCCATGCTGGCATGTTGCCATGGTAGCTCAGTGGTATAGCAACTGGCTAAAGACCGGGAGATCTGTGGTTCAAATCCCGGCTATGGTATTGAATTTTTTAGTCTGACTCTACCTATCCAACACCTATCCTACACACAGCTTGTGTGAAAAAACAATTAGATCAACAATATACCATATTTCAAAAGAGATATTTACTTGTAAGAGAGTATTTGCCAATATTAAACAGCTAAAACTAGAGAACGTTTTTGTCCACACACTCAAAATGACTTAAAAGAAGATACAAATGAATCAGGATAAAGCAATGTGGACATTAAGGAAATTGAAAGAAAAGGCAGTATGAAAGAAAGAGAAATGAGTAGAAACTACACTGTTACTTATTTACTCAATTAGATGTTCTCAATAAATGATTTCATTGATAAAGCATTTAGCAAAAACAAATATCATCCAAAACAATAACATATAAAAAATATCTGATTGATCAATAAGATCCTCAAACCAATTGCCTGAAAATTTAATCTAAAATAAAGTGATATTTTCTTCAGTACGTATCCACAAATTCCAGTATAATTTCATATAGGTGCCCAGTAAGCAAATAAAACATTAATCCATAAACATATTCTTCTAAGATTTATTTATTATAATGCCCACATTAAAAAATCTGACGTGTTCCATTCACATGACTTTCTCTACATCACTGCAACAAATTATTGTTAAAATGCTTAGGCTTCTATTTACTTCATGCTAATCAAGAAAAAATTAGCAGAACTAGTCTTATTACTTGCTTCCTTGTAAGTAGAAGCAAAACAGGGGAGTACCATAGGTTAAAGTGATAGTAAACAGCTGGTTGCTATGTGACTGAATTTCTTTTGTTTGTATGGACAAGAGTTGACAAATTCCTGTATGAGGAAAGTATTCTTTTAACGTGCCCTACAATTTTTGTGTGGCAAGGTTTTGTCCATCTATTACAGTTTAGCAGTTATACAAAATTCCGTAAAACTCATCCAGAATAAAATAGTCTTCAGAGGCTATTCTCAGAAAATTCAAGATATACATTTTATTTGTCAGGTAAATAATCTTTAATATACAAATTTTAATCAAAATCGTTAGAGCCATTTTTAAGAAAATCAAAATTTTTAAAATTTTTTCCATGTAAAGGGTAGCTTGTGGTGGGGGGATTTTTTTGAAAATCTTCGTGTCGCATCCTTGGAAGATTCTAAACCTAAATACCAAGTTTGGTATTTAACGGTCTTTTCGTTTTGGGGATATGCTGTCCACAAACAGACAGATAGACAGTCACTCACACACACACACACACACACACACACACACACACACACACATACACAGACCTTTATTTAAAAATGCTTTTTTCAGACTCAGGGGACCCCAAAACATATATTTCCAGTGAAATCTCAATATCAAATTTTTGGGTGCATTACAATACCTTCTCTATCCCTATGTACATTGTACATATGGGACTAGAGAAAGTAAAAATAAACTGTATTTCCAGTATCCATAAACATATTCTTCTAAGATTTGTTTATTATGTGTACATTAAAAACAGCACCAGAGCAACCTGTATTCCTTGAAAGGTATTAAATTTCTCTTAACTTAAATTGGCAGAAAGTTTGTCATATAATTTGGTGCCTGCATAAATTGTTTCATTTTGCAATATGTTGTATTGGTTCCCATTATATGTATAGTTGATTTTTGTCTCACATTATGGTTGTGAATTTCTATGTTTGTTGCAAATTTAGTGTATCAATCCTCTGGTAGATTTTACGTACTTGAGTTGTAATCCATCAGTAACATTATTTAAGTTTAAAATAAGAACTAAAGCTTTCCTGGCGACGTGTTAATTCAAAATCTTCTCGGGCTTCTAGCCAGGTAAAAACTTGGCTTGACACCAACGTTTCGAAGAAGTGCATCTTCCTCGTCTTCAGGGTGAACTGATCAGATTTTGAATTATTTAAGTTGTTATATATCTGTTTTCCCTGCTCTGGGGTTACATTGGGTCAAATGTATTGTCACTATAGACTGCCCCTGTATAACAGAAACACCACGAAGAGCCACAGGAATAAAACAGGTTTTTTAAAATATCCATCACCACCCCAGGCAATTGTCATTCTTTGTAAGCAATAACTGTATAAGATCTCAATATCCAAATATTTGTAGAGAAGTAAGGTCTCAAAAATATTGCATTTATGCATCATATTATGTAAGAAAAGAAAATTTGTTATCCTCCAGTATCAGACAAAATAGTGAATGAAACATGTGCTGACATACAGCTTCAATCTTAAATTGAGATTACACTTAAAACATATAATGTTCAATGCTATTAAATTAATCACTGCCTGATAATCAGAATCTTACTCAATATTTAAATGGGGTTGGGAAGGTACAAGATTTCTCATGGAGAAATGAAAAAAACATAAAGATGCTCACATCTTTGTTACTTTTGTTGTTCCTCTGCAGCTCTACCTTTCCACCCTTTACTCAACCTGTCTCTTCACTCTACTATCTTCACTTCACTTATGCTGTGTTCATAATCTACTCTCCAAAAAATACCCAGATACAAATTTTCATTACATTTTGAGAAAAGAATATTTTCAATCATCACCGCTTATAGAGTTTCAAATGTATTAGAAAAATTCTGTGTTACACTCATATGACTTTCTCTAGCTATTCTACAAACAACTTCTTATAAAAGATTCTTCTTTCTACATCCTGCTAATTGAGATAACTATTAGCAGAATGTTCTTGTTACTTAATTCCTTGTAAGTAAAAGTGAACTAAGGGCTAAAGAGATAGTCAAATGTTTTAAAGCTGTTGTGCGATTGTCATTGCAAGTCACCTCTTTGCTTGGCCAGGAGTAGAACAAAAGTAAAATGGGCATTTCCTGTCTGAGAAAAGTATAAGTACTTTACAATTGAAACCCATACAAGGAATATCTCGGAAACAGTTACCTCCACAACAAGAACATAACGGACGTAAATTGTGTGATTTGAAGAGATCTACATTTTTGTGTAATAAGTTTTTGTCTATCTCTTACGGTTTAGCAGTTATGCAAAATTCATCCAGAATAAAGAGGGCTTCAGAGGCTATTCTCAGAAAAGTCAAGATATATGTTTTATTTGGGATGTAAATATCTTTAACATACAATATTTTAATCAAAATCGTTACATCCATTTTTGAGAAAATCAAAATTTTCCATGTAATGGGTAGTTTGTGGTGGAGGAGATTTTCTTAAAAATTTTCATGTTGCATTCTTGGGAGATACTAAATTTAAATACCAAGTTTGGTATTTAACAGTCTTCTCATTTTTGAGCTATTCTGTCCCCCCCTCCCCACCACACACGCACACATACATATTTCTAAAAATACTTAATCTAACTCAGGGGACCTCAAAACATATTTATGGTGAATCTCAACATCAAATTTTTGGGTGGAATACAATGCCTTCGCTATCCACTATGTACATTGTACATACAAGCTAGAGAAAGTAAAAAGTGTGTTAATCTATTTAACATATCCATTTCAGAACATATTAAAAATTTCATTGGAACCTGAGCTTTAGGAAAGTAGCTATGCATTTTTGGCCCCTAGATTTGTGTTTTGACCCAATACCTTATAATAAGATATGCATATATTATCATTGTAATTATAACTGGCACAACAGTTCTGGACATGTGAAAGTCTTAATGAGAGCTAGGAAGTGAGTTGTACTTTCAGATAAGCAGTTCACCAGTCGATTCATGCCTGCTGGAAGAGTGCTTGTCACAGTCAATGTCAAATATCTGTCACCTCTTATGCACCTGCACTATACGGCGCTGCACTGATAAACATGTGTTTTATATGTATATTCCTATCTACAAAACATCTATACAGATGGCCTACTATATAAACAATGTCAATCGTCTGCCTCCAATTCTTCCACACCTGACAGTCCTTCGTCTTCGCTCACGTCATTGTCATCATCAATTTTATCGCTACTTCCTGCACCATTATCCTAGATTAGAATTCTTTTTGATTTTCTACAATTCTTTCTAATGATTTTCAATGTTCTCAACATTTGACATACATTTTCTGGTCTGCCAATTTCTGCAATTTGCTGGCGACACAGCTGTTCCCCATCTTTTAATTTAAAAGTGATATATTAAGTTTTATTTTTCTTTCTTTCTTATCTTTGAGAACCCTGGAAACAGAACTCAGTGAAATATCAGGGCTTGGCTGTTCTTACATTCACTTTCTACAGGCTTTTGAAGAACTCGGGGAACATAAATTTTCTTCCTGCATCTCTGCCACTTGCTTCATGAAGTTAAGGACATTTACAATTATTTCTCGCTCTGACTAAGGAATACCTTGCCACTTAACTTTGAAAACGTAGGAGCCATGGTTAAAAAAATAAATAATAAATAAATGAACACTATATATTGTCTACTTGATACATACATATGCGGAACACTTTTGATACAGACATACAAAGTTTGCTCGCTATGACTTTAAGTAAGAAAGGTATCATATCACAAACTCTGATAAGCTAGGCTTGGTAGTTGGGTTGGTGGACAGGGTCACGATTCCAGAAGTTTTGTGCCACCAATATAACTGTAACTTGAGAATGTGAGGCAGTTGCATAGATATTATGCTTTTGGTGGAAGTCTGAACTGTAGTTGCTAGTGTGCAAGCCACCATGCAGTGGCCACAGTGTGAAAGAAATGCACTGTATATACTTACTATAAACACTACTCACATAACTGGTGTTAAAAGAGTTTATGCACATGATTATAACAGTAGAATATCAGCAATACTGCTTTGGCTTTTCCAATGGTCATAGAAAATCTGAAATGGGTTTCAAGTAGTTTTCTTTAGCATCTGAATCACAAGAGTGTAATTGACGTGACTGCCCAGAAGACTTTCATTGAGCTTTATTCTTACTCTGCATAGCCAAGATCATCTGCTTTTGTTAATGTAAACCATATGCAATCTTTAGAGAAGTTCACCCTTTTCATGAAATAAGGAATTTAGTACAACTCTGCATACGTCCCATGTGAGATAAAAAAATACCTACAACCTTCCTTGTTCCTAATCTACAAGCAGCAGCCCCTTCATAGGTAAGGCATTGTTAGTGAAGTGCAACAAATGCAGGTATATCAGTGGATTGCTTTGTTGCAAGCAAGCTCACAGCACCAAGTAAGTAATGCCTTTTTTTAATATACAAAAAATGAAGCTAATAACAGTGAAGCAACATAAATATTAATATAACAATTAATAATTTGTTCACTTATTTTTTTGAATAAATTCAAAGGACTAGTTTCGCAATCAATTGTACCTTCAGCTTGACTTACTGTTGTTTATTTACATCATTATGGTCACTGCTACTAGGTAATGGATTATGTACTAAGATATTTCCAACTACTGGAATTAAAACATATTTGGCGACAGGATTGACTGGTGGTATATCAAAATTCAATGCATAATTTTTATTTTTTAAAATAAATATTTTCTCCCAAACCATTAAATCTATGGATCCTTTAAGCATTTTAATAATTTAACTTGTGGATTTATTTTATGATTAAATTTCCTAAAATTATCTGCCACAGCTGATTTATCAATCTTCCACAACCTTAGCTTCCGGAGAAGGAAGCATGACCTTGCATGGGATTGCTGACGTTTCGCTCATCTTGCTGTGAGCTTCTTCTGGGTTCTTGTGTGCAGTAGCCCAGAAGCAGCTCACGATAAGATGAGTGAAACGTCGGCAAGGCATGCTTCCTTCTCCGGAAGTTAAGAAGACACATCGATTTATCAATCTGTTTGTTTTTATATTTAATTTGGTTTTATTCATAAAGATAAGTGAAGTTTGATTACAAATTAGTAACTGTTATATTAATACATTTTTATTTATTATGTAAGTTATTTTTATTAGGATTGTTTACAGATCAATCAAAAGTAAACAAGGCTACATTACAAACAAAACCTTACTATTATATGGTTACTGCTGAGGAAGCAATAATGTAAAGGGAATGAACAACAAGGCGCTGGCCATTAATATGCCATTTAAGGCAGAAAGATCTCAGAAAGCTGTAAGAATAGTTAGGAACAAATAGAAATGTAAAATGATGACATATGACTGAAGGAATAGAAACTTATAAAACACTGGCAAACATCACAACTCAAGGAAATAGTAACACAGAGGTCTAGCAGGCAAATTTAATAAATACAACAAACTATGGTGCATCCAGGCTCACCACCACAGCAACTGGCTATGCAGTATTAACAGATCAACAATTGCTTTAAGGAACTAAAGCATCGGTTTGTAACTTGGGCTGGCTGACCTTTCTTCTGCGAAAACCGAAGTCGAAGAAGGATCACAAGAAGAGGCATGCATTTGAGATAATTACGGGATGGTTCGGTTCACAAACCCCAAGGGGAAAGGGGGGAGCAAAGTGAATTAAATGCCTAAAATAGGCTCTAAAAAATCAGAAAATAGGCTTATTACAAAATCATTAATTCAGATGAAATGACCAACATTCTGAAATATCTCAAAATGCATAATTAAACTTATTGAAATGCATATCCATCAATGATCTTGATTAAACAAATGACCTTGATAGTACACGGAATATACAGACCTATTACTTTTAGATTATTACTGATAGGTAGTGAACTAATTTACATGAAAATTTCATACTATATGTAAGTTTTAGAAGAAAAAGTTCAATAAGAATAAGCCTGTAAACAACATTAATTTATCTTGCATTAACGAACTGGATAGCGAAACGCCTTTTCTCATGCTTCCTGACTCTAAAAGTGCACTTTTAGCCATTCAAGATATTTCAACAGCTCATCCTCTAATTAATGAAATTCATCACCTCCTCAATTGCATCTTCACGAAGAAAAAAAGCCACAGTATTAATCTGGATTCCTTCACACACCAACATACATGGAAATGATTTAGCCGACAAAGCACCCAAAGATGCAACAAATCTTCCAAGTGCAAAAATTCCATATCAAGACGTCACTGCTCATTGGAAAAGAACTCTCTGCGATGCATGGAAAAGCTCTTGGGTTACGTCTCCCAAAAGTTAACTCCACGACGCAAGAGGTAACTCTACAGCACCTTTTGCAGTCAAATTCCTAAATCGCCGTGACCAGATACTCATAACTAGAATCCGAATTGGACATACAAAACTTCCACACTCCTACATCCTCTCTAAAGAAGAGCCACCACAACCTGCAATACAAGAAACAGTATCCAGCACATAGTCGAGAACTGCCCGCGCTACCAACTCTACAGGAAAAAACTCAAGATTCCAGATAACCTAAAGCTGTCAATGAAGGATTCGAGCTCATGTCTTAGACTGATACAGTTTTTTAAATTCACCAAATTGTATGATAAAGTATTGTAAAACTGCTTCACAATGCAATCTCACTGTACAATGTATGTAAATTTGTTAAATATTTTAGCTTGGGAAATATTGTAAAGTTCATGTACTGTATAATGTTATATGTTTATCCCATGCGTTAAAGTTTGTATCATGTTTTTAAAGTTGCTATAAGACCTTGCAGTTAGGAGACTTAAAATAAATGCATTAAAGAAAAAAAAAAAAATTAGCTTTATTAAAATACACTTTTTTGATTTTAAGTTGAACAACATTTTACTTGTAACACAAAAATGTATTGCAGCTTGCAGCTTCTAAGTTCTAACTTGTGACAAAAACATATCAAAAGGATGCAAAGAATACAGTGTTGCCAACAGTTTTGCAGTTCAAGGAATTGCCCATAGAGATGGCACTACAATTCTAACATTTTTTCTTTCAATATTAACACTTCCTCCAAAAGAAAAATTAGTAAACAAAATTATAGCATTGTTTTCACAATTTAATTTTCTGCACCCCAATGTTGTCACGCAGCATTTCGAATTGGACCCTCTTCACTGGCTTGGTCAGCAAATGAGCTAACTGGTTTTTCCCTTAATATGCTTCAGTCAAAGGTCACCATCCAAAAATCGTTCCCTGACATAGAAATGCCTAACTTCTATGTGCTTAGAATTTTGATGGTATGCTGAATTTTTGGAAAATTTCACAGCACAGATGTACAGAGTAGGAGGTTTGTCTTGGTTGGCAGTTCCAGATAATTCAAATAGCGCCCTTTCAACCAAATCAACTCCTGCACTTGCTGCTCTATTTCTGCTTCCGTGCTGGAAGTTGCTACTGACTGCACATTGGTCTAGTTCCAAAAGTGACAGTTGTGATAACACCTGTTTTGTCTCGTGTTTCTGTTACCAGCCAAGGCCAACTGTAGCTTCCTTTTTCTTGTAGATAATCCACAGTCTACTGTACTCTTCTGAAGATAAGTTCTTGTAGGCTTCCGTTGCCAGTGTTGTGCATAATATAGCTGGTTTGTGGTTGCTGCCACGTCATCGTAATCTTCTGCCGACATTTTGACCTCTTGTTGAGGCCGTCTTCAGGGCTGCTGATTGTCACCCATTTATACTAGAGGACTCCAAAATTCCATTTTTGTTATTTGTTTGGATAAAACATTACTAATCATTTCAGTGAGCCTTATTTGGAATTTTTACATAACATAAATCAAACCTATCCAAATCATGAAATTTTACATACAATGGATGCCAATGCTAAATCTGAATGGTGGTATAGCAATATAAATGACGTAAGACGGAAAAACTGGAAGAAATTATACCAGAATTTAGCTTAAATATTCATAATTAACCAAACAATGCACCAAAATTACAAAATTATGGAGGTTCAACAGCAAATATCGACCTGACCCTAGTAAGCTTTCAAGTGGCAAGTAAAATAGAAAACTGGAATGTAAATGTAAATAGAGAACTAAGACTGAATTATAAACAAGCAAACTGGGAAGAATTTAAGCAATAATTTCAGAATGTTAGCTTAAAACTACATCGGAAATGATCTTCTATACAACGCAGACAAATTGGAGAAAATTATTAGACAAATTATGTCAATACTACTCCAGAGTGCAAAATTGAAAAATCTGCAGATAACATTTGGACAGAAGAATTAAAAAACCTGCACAGGAAATAAAGGAAAACTAGAAGGATGTATCAAAACATGATCATGCATGAAGATAAACAAACAAATCTTACACTTTACAGGAGAGCCAAAATTAAATTAAAAAACACTCTGCATGAAACTAGGAGAAAATCATGGCAAAACTTTATTGAAAACAGCATAAATCACAACATTTGAGGAGTACTATACAAATTAGCAATGGAGAAAATCATGAAAGCTGAAATTCTGAACACCTTATGTAAAGATGATGGGACAATTACAATGAACTGGTTGGAGTCAATAAATGAGCTATTAAGCAAGTTATTACCTGTTGACAATCTTGATACAGACAACGAACAAAACCAGACACTAAGACAAGAGGTAAATGCAACTTACATAAATAATTTGGTGATTTTCCCATTTGATGAAATCGAGACTAAACTTATGATTTCAAACCTAAATAAAAAGAAGACAGCTGGGATATATGAGATTAAAACTAGATTTTAATTAATATCAACAATACATTAACACCATATTTACATAAAATACATGACTGTCTTTGGCAAGGCAAATTTCCTAAAAATTGGAAATTTAACAATTTTAAAAAAAGGAAATGATAAGGACTCCTTGATCCTAAGTGCTATCAACCCATTTGCTTATTAAACAGCTTAGGGAAAATTTTTTAATCTCTGTTAAATAAAAGAATTACAGAATTTAGAACCATGATTGGCATGAATGATAACCAATTTGGTTTTCAAATGGGAAGATCCACCGACGATGCCATAAACACAGTAATAGAGGCTACCAATAACACAAAAAGCAAAATGTAGCATCAATTTTTGTGGACATTTCTGGCACATTTGATAACCTCTGGTGGCCTTTCCTTTTTAAAAGACTTAGAAATCTACAATACCCAACCCCACTATACAAACATTTTTTAAATCACTCCAAAGACTGAAAAGTAAAGTTTTTTGAAAAAAATCAAATGATTACCAAAAATATAAAAGGTTGTCTCCAGAGCTCTATTTTAGGGCCTACTTTTTGGTACATTATTTTAGAAACACTGCTGGAAGACATACAACATAACAACTGCCTAAAAATATTAGCTTATGCAGACAATGTTGTTTTTTTAATTGATGCCAACTCAAGAAGGGAAATAAGATTTAATGCAAATATTTTCAATGTGGTGCAAAAACTCTGAGATGAAAATATTCCATGCAAAATCTGGGTACATAATGTTAAAAGGAAATTTGAAGAGTAATCCTAGTCTACAATAAGAAAACAACATAACTAGAAGAAATAGGAACATGCAATATTTAGGTATACATTTGGATGAAAAATTAAATTTAATTACCATACCAACCATGTAAGGGTGAAGGTCGAAAAAACTATTGTGAAACTTTAAAGAATAATCCAATTTGATTTCAAAATTCCACTTCATATCAATAGCATATACCATATTAGTATTTTTAGTTCCATAATAATTTATGGTGCCGCTATTTGGGCTTTTAGGATGAAAAATATTGCGACAAGAAACCTACTAAGAAGGACGCAAAGAAAAGTTCTTTTAAGATTTACTGGAGCTCTAAACACAACACCTACCATAGCACTTTTGGTAATTACTGGAATTTGGCCAGTTGATTTAACTTTAACACTCCGGGATCGTATTAGTGGCTCAAAAAAGGAAATCTAAATGCAGTTATGGATATTATAATATGCAATAAGGAACTTTTCATACATTTGCAAATAAAATAAGCATACATGCCAGAGAAATAGTTATAAGAAAACCTCAACTAGTAATGTATCCATAGAAACAGAAGTTAGAAGATCTAACAGAATACAAATCAGGAATATTCAAAGATGACAAAATTTGAATACACTCAAAGAGGAGGTGGAGAATGACACCAACACAGAGGAGGGAGAAAATGAGGAACAACCTATGCTTTCGAGAAGAAGAGGATAACATGCAGCATGAGGGGCAGTAAAGCAGGAGAGGGAGGACCAAATGGCAATCGATAGCTAGCAGCAGAATGTGCGACTTTAACATCTTGCAATTAGGACATCAGAAGGAGAAGAATTAGTGAGTGATGGCATCAAGTGAATAAGTGAGCGATTAAAAATAAAAAAGTGGTTTAAAGTTTTAGTAAAATTTTCCATACCAGTGTATAAAGCTTTTTATAGTGAACAAGTGAGTAATTAGAATTATAGTGAAATAAGATCTAAAACTACTTGAAACTTCCTTCAAATATAATGGCTTAAAATTATATAATTATTTACCAGGGAACTTAAAAAATATACCCTCTATAAATATATACATACATACATACATACATACATACATAACATTGCAATCTATAGATCCTATTATGAGCTAAGACTCAAAGTCCAAACTCTAGGGTGTAGATCATGTCAAATTACATTTATTCATACTTATTAATACATTTATTTACAAATAATAACTCTGACAATGAATTTTCAGAGCTGTCAGTTTTGCATAATTTTCAATTACATGTCTGTTTCCAAAAGCCTACCCGTACACTTGCATTCTTAGAATATTCATGTTTACTATATTTACAATGTTACTTTATTACCAGTATTTTTTGATTGAATGAAATCCTCCTCTGTTTAGAAGGTGTGAGTAATAAGGTATCTTTTTAATTCTGATCTAAACTTGTGTTTGTTCATTTGCAATTCTTTTATAGAAGAGGGAAGTGAATTAAACAAAACTATTCCTTTGAAGTAAACCCCTTTTTGGAATAACTGCAAATTATTTGTTGGTCTATGTAAGTCCTGCCTATGTCTGGTCTCTTTGTTATTAATATCTGTATTTTTTGTAAACTTTTCTGGGTTATTTATTACAAATGGCAATATGGTTAGAATATATTCACAGGCTAATGGTAAAATTCCAAACATTTTGAAGAGTGGCTTGCAGTGAGTTGATCGTCTTTCACCTGCCATTATTCTTATTACCTTTTTTTGCATAATGAATACTTTTTTAGCATTTACTGAGTTTCTCCAAAATAAGAGGGGCATACTGAAAGTCACGAGCAACCCATTGTAAAAATTTAAATTTCAACAATGTAATGAAACGAATTGCAGGATCGTAATCTACTGACTTTAAGCCACATGTTGACATATTGTGACGTCATTAGCTTCTATCACGTGACCACAGACAGAGTTTGAAAAATGGCTGACATTGATGTTTCGTTTCGACAGCGTGCTGTCATTGAATTCCTTGTGAAAGAAGGAAAATCTGCTCCTGAAATTCATCTCAGACTTCAATGTGCGTATGGAGGTGTCTGCATGGGTGCCAGCAGTGTTAGAAGATGGGTGAAACATTTCAAAGATGGAAACACGAGTGCAAAATGCGCCTCGTAGTGGGCATCCTCGGACTGCCTCTACAGAACGCAACAAGGAAAGAGTTGATGAGCTCATTACAGGAGATAGGCATTTCACTGTGAATGAAATTGCTGCGCAACTTGGAATAGGACATAGTGCAGTGCAAGAAATGATCCACAGCTTGGGTTATCGAAAGGTCTGTGCCCGTTGGCTCCCCAGTTTATTGACTGAAGACCACAAACTTCAGAGAAGAACCATTGCACAAAACCTTCTTCAGAGGTTTCATAATGAAGGTGATGAATTTTTGACGTGTATTGTGACTGGAAATGAGAGCTGGTTCCATCACTATGAGCCAGAAACAAAACGTCAGAGTATGGAATGGCACCACTTGGACTCACCATCGAAGAAGAAAGCGAAGACAGTACAGTCTGTAGGAAAAGTTATGGGAAGTGTCTTTTGGGATGCACAAGGTTGCATTCTGGTTGACTTTCTTGAACCTGGACAAACCATAAATTCTGCCCGCTACATCAAGACACTTCTGAAGCTCCGTCGGGCTTTGTGTGATAAACGCCCTGGAAAGAGGATCATCCTTTAACAGGATAATGCGCGTCCGCATACTGCCCGTGCCACTATGGAGAAGATCAGGGCATTAGAGTGGAAACTCTTCCACATCCTCCCTACAGTCCCAACTTGGCACCCTCCGACTACCATCTTTTCGGTTCTGTGAAAGAGCAGATGCATGGCCAACGCTACAAGATGCTGGAGGATATTCGGAAAGCAGTGCGTCAGGGTCTGCGGGCAGCTGGAACGGAGTTTTATCACAAGGGCATTTTCAAACTTGTAGAACGATGGGAAAAATGTGTGCAAAACAATGGAGACTATGTCGAAAAGTGAAAGTGCGTCAGGGTCTGCGGGCAGCTGGAACGGAGTTCTATCACAAGGGCATTTTCAAACTTGTAGAACGATGGGAAAAATGTGTGCAAAACAATGGAGACTATGTCGAAAAGTGAAAGAAAGTCTGTATATTATGATGATGCATTTGGTTTGGCTTAAAAATAAATATTAAGATTGTAAAACAGTGTTGCTCATGACTTTCAGTACGCTCCTCGTATAATTCCATAGGTCATCAATGAATGAAAATATGCATAATAAGCTGTTTTTAGTATGCTCTTATTTATAAGCTGAATTAAAGATTGAATTGCAAAACATGCAGAGCTCAGTTTGGGTAAGATATAATCAATATGGTGTTTTCAATTCATGTTACGATCAATCATAAGACCTAGGAATTTTGTATTACAGACTTCTGCAATCTGATTATTTTCATGTTCTATCCTTAGGTCTGCCATGTTTTTATGCTTTGTGCAAAAATTAATATAGTTAGTTTTTATGTGGATTTTATTACTTTCAAACCAATCATTTAGTGTTTTGAAAATTTTATTAGATGAATTTGGGAACTGACTGACATTGTGTTCTTTAATTATAATACTTGTGTCATCCACAAAAAGAATTGGATAGGCATTGTTGTTTATTACTGCAGGTAGATCATTTATATAAACTAAAAATAATAAGGGACCCAGAATAGATCCTTGTGGGATACCATGCTTTATTTCACACCATTCAGAATATACATTGCTGTTATTTGAAGTATTTATTATAACCTTTTGCTTTCTTTTTGATAGGTAAGATGTAATCCATTGATACCTTTTGCCCCTAATTCCATAGTGTAATAATTTTGATAGAAGTATTTCATGATTAACGCAGTCAAAGGCCTTTGATAGATCACAGAATATTCCTAGTGTGTTAAGTTTGCCATCCAATGACTTGAGAACTTCATTTGTTAAATTGAAGATGGCATCACTAGTTGATATGCTCTTCCTGAATCCAAACTGCTCTTTTGCTAAAATATTATATTTATCTAGATGGTGATGAATTCTATTAAACATAATTTTTTTAAAGATTTTCGAAAAATTTGTAAGTAAAGATACTGGTCTATAGTTTGACATTTCTGAGATTTGCTCTTTCTTGTATAATGGCTTAACGACTGAATATTTTAATCTGTCTGAAAATGTTCCTGTTAACATGGATATGACTTAAAGGTTTGCAAATAATGTGAGCACATATCTTTAGTGTTTTCGTGCTTATTTCATTGTATCCTGATGAATTCTTGCTTTCCAAGGATTGTATTTTTTTTTTTTATTTCAGTTGCACTTGTGGGTACTATCTTTAAGGATGTATAGTTTTCCATACAGGATTCCTGAAGGTACGAATTTGGATCTAGGCTGTTTCTTTGTCAGTAAATTTTCTGCCACCTGAATGAAATATTTATTAAATGCATTTGCTATCTGCTGGGGATCATTTATGGTCACTTGGTTTGCTTTAATTTCTTTTATATCATTTTTCATGTGATATTTACCAGTCTCTTTTTTAATAATGTTGACTGTATTTGTTTTTCATAACAAAGTTTTTTAGCTGCATTTATAACCCTTTTTAGAATTCTGCAGTACATTTTATAGTGCTGTCTACGTCTACCACACTTACTTTCTCTAGTTGCTAAATAAAGTTCTCTTTTGCGTCTACATGATATTTTTATACCTTGAGTTAGCCAGTCATTTTTAGAATTGTTATTACATGGAGTGGAAAACTAGAACTATGAATTCTTACGAAAGTGTTTAAGAAGGAGTTAAATTTATCATTTACATTATTTAATTTATGCATTTCTTCCCATGATTCCTCCGAGATTTTAGCTTTAAAATACTCTATGTTTTCTTTATTTATAATTCTAAAGCTGGTTACGAGGTTTGTTTTTTTGGAATTGGGTGTATAATAATCAATTTTGATGAGTTGCCCATCATGGTCTGAAAGTCCATTAACAAAGGGTTGTATTCCATGGTACTCCTTTTTAGATATATCTATAAAAATATTGTCGATAGCCGTTTTGGAATTATTTTGAATTCTAGTTGCAAAATTGACTGTATGCATAAGATTGTATGATCTTAATAGTGAACAAATTTGCATCTTTTGATTGCTGTCTATCAAGAAATCTATGTTCAAGTCACCACACAAAATGAAATGAATCTTTGGCTTGAAGAGCAGTTTTAGAATAATGTCTAAGTTATGTAGAAAGTTGTCAAGATTTCCTGTGGGTGCTCTATATACTGCTAATATAATTAGTTGGTTTACTGTGTTAATATGAAAAGCACAACATTCAAAGGTTTGTTCCATACAGTATTTTTCAAGATCAATTACGTTGAAGCTTATATTATTCTTAACAAAGATACTCACACCTCTTTTAGAGTTTTTATCTATAGTAACAAGCTGCTGTTTTATAACCATCCATTGAAAAATGTAATATTTCCTATTTTACTAAATGATGCTCTGTAATACATAGAATATCCGGACTTAACTTTTCAGATTTGAAATTAATTAACAATTCATTTACTTTATATCTTAAACTTTGTAAGTGAGTAAGTTCTCTTTTTTTAATGACTTGGAAAAATTATTATCTGGTTTCTGTTTTACTTCTAAAATATGTACTGCTCTATTTATCTGATTTACTCTAAAAAAGGAGCAACATTACTAGTGACAAGAGCAGGAATATTGCTGGGACTATCCATGGTTGTACATGAGAGACATTTACAAGACAGAGATACACAAGTTTTTACTAAAAACCAGTTTTACTCTTTAAATGACTATGTTAAATACTGTAAGGCAACAATTTAAACTAGGTATTATGGGAAAAGCTACAAATATACTTTTAAACAACTGTGACTATTTAGATTTAGAAGCCTGCTAACATTATAGCAATGTACCATAGTGACTTTTTTAAAGATACTGCCTTGAATCCTTGTTTGTTTCATGGTTCCTGTCCACCTGAGGGAGGCACCTCCACTACAGAAAGGGGAAGTTTGATGACGGCGCTGAAGACCAAGGTCGCACCTTTTCAAACTTAATATTAAGTTCAATGTTATTGTTAAATGTAAATGTTTAAGAATGTAGTCAGTAAGTACTAAATGGTTTAAAAAATAATTACCAAATGGCTGAAGCCAAAAGCTTTTTATAATATAGATGAATATTTTAATGGCTATATGAATGATTTATTGTATCTGTGATAGTAGGAATTAATAATTGTATAATTTTGGCAATTTTGTTACACTTTAAGTTTATTACATGATGGCAAACATTGCAAATATGCAATATAACAAATATTGTAAATAGATTAGAGGACTAAGACAAATATTGTAAATAGTGATTGTAATGAAGCCGATATCTGTAAGATTTGATGGTGAATAAATTCTGATTCTGAATGAAAATTCCTTTTACAATTTAATGTGAGAAATGTTATAAATAAATAAGTGATATAGGAAGTGATAAGAAAAATATAGTAGAGGTTATGATTCAATTAATATATCCATAAACGATTAAAGAATTTTATGAAGAGATAATGTGGTTAACTTTTAATATTAATTTTGAATAGAAATTATATATAATTATAAGGGTATATAATTACCCATGTAGTAAATTTTGGAATGTTGATTATTGAAATTTTGGTTATGTAGATCCTGAATTTTATATTACACACTTAAGGTGTATTCAACAGTACTGGATACCAGTACCTATAGTATGCTACTGGGGACTGGTGGTAAATTTGATATAGTATTTAGAATTTTAATAACTAGTTACCAATTATTGTCTACTGGACACCAGTAAATTGGGGTTAGTAATTAATATAATAGATATTAAAATGGTTTATAAATAAATAGTATGTGTACAAAATATGTAAAATAAATAATTTAAAAATAATAAATAATTAATTATTGATATAATAATTATTACATAAATATATAAGTAATAAATAAATGGTTATAGATTAATTATAATTTATTATATTTTAGTAAAAATGAAATTCAAAGATAAATAAATTTGGTAATTTGATTTTATATATTTGTTGTGGTTTAGAAGTAGTTATAGTAATTATTATAGTTAATTATGGAGAAAGAGAGAGAGAGCAAGAGAGAGAGAGAGAGAGAGAGAGAGAGAGAGAGAGAGAGGGAGAGAGAGTGAGAGAGAGTGTATGTGTTTGGTGCTTTAGTTTATTATTTATTATATTTTAGGAATTTTATTAGTATTTTTATTCCATTTTTTTCTTTTGTTTATAATTATATTCTTACTTTTTATATTTTACTTTTATACTTATGATTTATGTTTATAATTATGGTGCTTAAATTTATCTGTAAATGATGATGTATGTATAAATGTGAAGTTTAATAAATATTAAAAGTCTGGCATATTAGTCCTGGTTTAGACTTTGGATCTTTAGATCCCAAAAAAAAAGGTAGGGAAATAGGTCTTTAATAGGCACATTAAATAAACAAGTTTTAGGCATCACGCCATGCAAAACACAGTGATTAATGTTTTGTTTCAAAACACACTTAAATACAGTAGAATAGATAAGATAACAAGAAGCCTTTCCAGATGATGTGGGGTAAGTTTTTGTCTTTTGACAGTCAGAATTCGCTTAAATGCTGAAAAATATCTCTCCATGTCTGCAGTGGTGACAAACATATTTGAAAAGAGAAACCATATGCAAATTAAATCCTGTAGGGACATCTGCCACATGTCTGCTTTAAATATCTAATATTCTTTTCAGAACCGTATATACAGGATTTTTGGCGAACAGCATTTGTAGGTTTTTGGAAGCAATTTTCCCAACGCCACCAACAACTTTGTTTAAATGATGTTATGCTCTTGTAAATAATGTGATTGATTCAGTGAGACTGAGCTTTGATGAATCTAATTGCTCTACAGTATCTGCTAAAAATGAAATTAGCCGAATATATGACAGATGCTGTCTCAAACCTTTCTCTCATAGGACATTGTGGGCTACCTTAATACACTGTGATTCTTATTCTGAAAAACTATTTACAACCTCTTCAACACTGTCAATGATCTCACTATAATACTTTCAGCTTGCAGACACGTACCCCATCTTGTCAAAAATGCTGGTGGCAAAGGAAGATTGTGACATGTTTCTTTGAAAGCTGCATTGGCATATTAGAAAAGCCTTTGAAGACTTTATTTTCAGTATTTCACAATTCAACACTGCTGTATACACTTAAGATAAGAAAGCCACAGGACAAAACTGAGTTACAAAATAACAAACACTAAACTGAAAGGGGTAATTCTTACAGTTATTTGTATATAGCATTGTCCACCATGCCTCTCTCCCACCCAAGCATTGTTGGTTTACGATTATGCATTCCCTCATTCCACATGTCATTCAAAGAAATCTTTTGTTGCTAGATAATGGAGTTGGAAGAAAAATAATTACCAGGAGGTTCAACAAATTTTTGTCATGAGCACAAAGGGTTGCTGCTCTTTAACCATCCATATAATATAAACCCTAGCTAAAACCTGAACTTAAACACCAATTTGATAGAATTTATGAAACAAAAATCTGATGTGTTCCATTCACATGACTTTCTCTACATCTCTGCAACAAATTATTGTTAAAAAGCTTAAGCTACTATTTACTTCATGCTAATCGAGAAAAAATTACCAGAAATAGTCTTTTTACTTGCTTCCTTGTGAGTAGAAGTGAAATAAGGGAGTACCATAGGTTAAAGTGATAGTCAAAAGCTGGTTGCTATGTGACTGAAGTTCTTTTGTTTGTATGGACAGGAGTTGACAAATTCCCGTATGAGAAAAGTATAAGTTTTTCAAAGCTGAAACCAAAAACAAGGAATATCTGAAAAACGATCAACTCCATGAAAAAATGTATATAACATTTCGTGTTTTAACGTGCTCTACATTTTTTGTGTGGTAAATTTTTGTCCACATCTTACGATTTAGCAGTTATGCAAAATTCCGTAAAATTCACCCAGAATAAAGTAGTCTTCAGAGGCTATTCCTAGGAAATTCAAGATATACATTTTATTTGTCAGGTAAATATCTTTAATATGATATTTTAATCAAAATAATAATAGTAAAATTCTTGTCATGAGCACAAAGGGTTGCTGCTCTTTAACTGTTCATTAAATGTGGCATGTAATATAAACCATTGCTAAAACCTCAACATAAACACCAATTTGATAGAATTTATGATACAAAAGTACAACAAATAAAATATCCACTTATTTGGAATTTTAACAGGGAATGATGCAAGAAGATAACGTTAAGCTCTATCAACAATATTGATTAATATAACAATTAATAGTTGCAACAAATCTTCACTTATCTTTTGGAATCCTTGGACTAGTTTCGTAATAAATCTATACTCTCAGTTTTTGATGTTGAAACAACATCAAATACCAAAGGAAAATTTATGTTTAGAATGCAATAGATTTATAGCGAAACTAGTCCAAGGATTCCAAAAGATAAGTGAAGATTTGTTGCAACTATTAATTGTTATATTAATATTTGTGTTAGTTCACTGTTACTAGCTTCTTTTTACATTTATAAAACAATATTGACTGTTTTAGGTCCTACAAAAGTATCAGTTTCAGACATGGATACTTATAAAATGTATACACATACATTTTTGTGCATATATCACTTAAGGATTAAAATAGGATTTTATGTAAAATCTGAAGTCTACTCATTACATTAAGAGCAAACTATTTCTCACTATGCACTTTTCCATATCAACACATGTTTGACTGATCTCTCATTTTATCTTTTAGTATGAATAAACAAATATACTTTTCTTGGAAATGAATACTAAAACCCCATTTAGTATAAATATCATTTCTTGGTATCCAGAAATATATTAAATGAGTATTTTATTGTATTATGCATTAATGAAGTTCTTTGACCGTAAGGGTTTTGTTAATTATCAGCAAGTTATCAGGGTTAACAAAATTAGAGTATCTTTCCATACAAATGCTTTTACCAATAGGCTTACCTGACATTAACAAAAGGAGACCAGTATAAGAAACATTATTCCTCTGAAGTTGTCAATGTTCCCTGGTTATTTCCAAAATATTCCTTAAAGTGGAATGTTTCCATGCTTCTTTGGAGGATTTTCCAGTTTCTTGTTTGATAAGATATCCAGATCCTGGCAAATTCTCCAGCGTGTAGTCCTAGGCTCAATAATATCATCCACAAATCCTATAAACATTTGAAAACAGTCTTAAACATATTACATAAAATCACTTGCTAAAACATAAAAGAATCTAAATAACATACCTTACAGAAAGAGAAAAGATGAAAAGAAGTTCCTTAATTTTATTACACAGGAAATATACGTGAAGAAATTAAACAAAGTGATGATTTCAGATGTTAAAATGAAAAGAAAAAGAGAAAAAAAAAGTTTTTTTATTGTAATGTATTTAAAATCTGAGAATTGTACTTTCTACATAATGTTGCATCTTGACTGTTTTTCAGATTTTATAAAATAAACTGTTGAGGTGAATATTCAAGCCTGTGATAGAAGCTGTAAGAGAGAGGAATCAGAGAGAAAATTATATATGAAAAAATTAAAAGTTGGTTCTGCCAATTTTAAGGTAACAGAATCATTGACCTGTTAGTTAAGATTTTCTTAAACTTAACATAGTACCTAATACATCATGAATATTGCAGCAACACAAATATGTGATGGACAAATGCCAGAGAAATTTCATGCAAACAAGCCACAACAAAAATATGTCATTCTCCCACCTGAATAATATCCTGGAGATAGACAGGATAGTGACAAATCCTTGTGCTCCATCTATTACTGGACAGGAATGGGAAGGATGGTTGAATTTTTTACTCTCTCTACACATACTATGTACATAGTGCATAGAGGAAATATTTTTTTTTATTGTTTTATTTGTATAGCACCCTTTTAACATCTAAGGTCATATCGGGGGCTTTCCACTTGAAACAACTTGTTGTCTGTAGGTTCTTTTACGTTGGTTTAAATCATTTTGTTTTACTCAAACACGCACACATTCACACTCACATACAAACTTCCAGACTCTGTGGAGGATAGGGAATAATTCCGGCTAGAGAAAAATTCCCCACCCCAGCCGGGAATTGAACCCGGGACCCCCGGATGAGAAGTCAGGTCGCTGACCACAGAGGAAGTATTATATTCCATCCAACAATTCACCGGAAATACATGTCTTAGGACCCCCTGAATAAAAAAAAAATAAAAAAAAAAATCATGTTAAGATAAAGGTACCTGCATGCATGCGTGCATGTGTGTGTGGGTGTGGGGGAAGACAGCATAGCTCAAAAACAAAAAGACTGTTAAATACCAAACTTGGTATTTAGATTTGGTATCTTCCAAGGAAGCGACACAAAGATTTTCAAGAAAATCCCCCCACCCCCAACTATCCATTACATGGAAACATTTTACACAATTTTGATTTTCTAAAAAATGGCTCTAATGATTTTAATTAAAATCCTGTATATTAAAGATATTTACATCCCAAATAAAAAGTAGATCTTGAATCTTCTGGGAATAGCCTCTTGCTGAATTTTGCTTAACTGCTAAACCATAAGAGATAGACAAAAACTTACTACACAGAAAATGTAGATGTCATCAAAACACACAATTTATGTCCTTTACATTTTTGTTTTGAAGGTAATCGTTTCTGGGATATTCCTTGTTATTGAATTCAGTTGTGAAGTAGGTACTTATATTTTTCTCAGACAGTAAGTGTCTGTTTTTCTTTTGTTTCTACTCCTGGCCAAGCAAAGAAGCAATTTGCAATGACAATCGTATAACAAAAGCTTTTAAAACATTTGAATATCGGTTTAGCGTAGTGTATTCCATTATTTTCTTCCTAATTATAAGGAACTAAGTAATAAGAACAAATGATTATCTCAATTAGCAAGGTGCAGAAAGAAGAATAATCTTATGTGAGAAGTTTGTAGAACAGCTAGAGAAAGTCATGTGAGCGTAACACATCAGATTTTTTCTTCTGGTCTTGATGATTTGTTTTAGATTCTGGCTCAGACAGAGCTAGAATTAAAACTCTGGGCAATGTTAGAGGAAAAACTGATAGGTGACAGTATTTGTAATGATCAATTGGTATTTCCCTAAAATCTTCTTCTCATTCTTCGGAAATGTCACCTGTTTCCCATCCTGGCATTGTACTTGAGTATATCAGGATCTGCTTATAGAAGAGTTATTTTCTCCACAAAAGATCCATACTATAAATGTTTGTTATGTTTCTGACTTGGGGTTAAAAGTCATCGGTCAGAGTGAAGATACAAGGTAGAAGTTGCTTAAGCTTAGAAATGATAGAACAAGAAGTATGGGCAGGAAAGCAGAAGGAAATCTGGAATATTCATTAGTTAATATGAGGGTATAATGTTTTTTAGATTTGGATGATAGAGGCCCCTTGAAATCCATGTTAATGCATTCAAAGGGACAACTAACTTTGATGAGATTACCTTCGTGTCTGATGAATCTTGGTTTCAATTTAATACAAACTTTACAAACTGACATAATCTTCTTCACATCTTCCAAAGAGTAAAGTCAGTCTTAACAAAACCCATGTTAAACCATGGTGTCATTAAGGACTGCACAGTCCAGTCCCCTGCACAGAGCAGTTGAACAGATTCTGGAGAACGTATTTGCTTCATTATGCTGTTCTGATCTATATTAATTCATAATGAAAACAAAAACAGGCAATGCCATGGCTGAGTGGTTAGACTGCTTGCTAAGACGGCCCAGACTCAATTGCAGACCATATGTGGGATTTGTGGTGCACGAAGTAGCATCTGAGAGGGTTTTCTGTAGGTTTTCTGGTCTCCCCCACCATTCATTCCACCAACGGCTCCATAATAATCTTTCCTGTCATCCATTTCACTGTCCTTCACTTCCTCACTTTCATATCAAGCATCGAGCTGATCACCCACCAGGCTTTTCTCTGATCCACTTTGACAGGCATCTGACTCCAGGAGCTGGCTTGTAACTTCTGGAGGGTGTAAGCCCTACATACGAGGAGGGTAAACAGAGGAAGAAGGAAATAAAGAAAAAGAGAAAAAAGAGAGAGAGAAAGAAAGAAAGAAGGAAGATGAAAGCTTCAGACTACAGTATAACATCTTCTCTTTCTTCATCTTTCTATGATTCTCTATAATTAAACAGGAAAGCCGCTGAATTCTGATTGGTGAGGAGTCCTAACCAGTGCTTCCATGGAATGGGCATCACCGCTGGTATGTTATTTTGCATGACTTTTTCTACCCTTCTTCCACAAATCATTCTTATTTATTTTTTCTATCTACCTCACTAATTGATGTAAACATTTCTAAAAATGGTTTCATTTCACATTTTATTGCAGGTCCAAGACCAAAGTAGGAGTTGAAACACTAGTCAAAACTTTAAAAAGTGTCTGAAATTCCACTCTTTCTTTGCTTGAGGACATGAAACAAATGAATAGTGACAAAGTGCTTAAAATAATGTAAAGCATGAAAAATTCAAACCTCTGAAACAGTTAAATTTGATTTTAACAAAATTGCGTGTTTTAAAAAAAATTATAATTTGGTGTATATTAATTTTTGTGTATCTCTTATGGTTTATCTGACACACAAAACTACACAAGATTCATTCAGAATGAAGAGGACTTAAAGGGATATTCTGACACAAATCAAATATATACACTTTGTCATGCGTTTATTTTTAATATATTACACTTTAATAAAAATCATTAGAATCATTTTTGAAAAAAATAAAATATAAGAGTAATTTGAGGAGGTGGAAGATGCTGAACTTTGTCAAATTCCAATACAAGGTAGAACTAAACCGAAAAATTCAATGCCATAGCACAGATTTGAATCACAGATCTTCAGGTAACTGCCACTGTTCTGACAAGAGCTACCATGATAACATGCTGGCATAACATTAAATTCCACAACTGACTCATAATAATGTACCAGCATTTTAGGCAGTGTAAGTTCCATTCAGTAGGTTTGATTTTTCATGATTCAAACTAAAAGTCTAGGCACTGGCATAAATTCCAAGGTGTAGACATGACAGACCATTATAAGAATACAGTCGTTATTGCTTAGGGTAAATACTATTACAAGTAATATAAATTGTGAACTACTTACAGTAAATGCATAATCAATTTAATAAAAGGGTTAAATTTACACATTTATTGGGTATGACAATTTTTCACGACCTTTGCCTGCATCCTCAGCTGTTGCACCACTTCTGCCGGAATGTGATGCTGTTGGTGCTATCGTTTTGTCTATGCTGTCATCTGGTGAAAGTGTGATGATGCTGAATAAGCAATCCATGAGAGGAAGTTCAAAATTCATGACTGTGTGGCAGTATTTTAGGATGAAAAATCTTTTCCCATGCTGTTCACTCAAATGGATTGGACAATTTTATTTCTGGGCTAATTTCATGGCTGCAAATTTGTGGGATTGTTTAAGCTTTATGTATCTTCAATGTTCCTCGTTATGTGTTTCCAAATTTGTTTTGGCTTAGCCAATATATTTCGAATTACACTCCAAGCAATCTATAGAATATATTCCTGATTTTTTGAAAGGCAGTATTTTGTCTTTCAGTGAGGATTCTGTGGGGTTTTTATAATAGAGCTATTCACTGGAGCTAGTTTTAAATTATATTTATTAAAAATGTTGCAAAATTTGTTGTGAAGTTGTGGGTTGTAAATAAATTTGTAATATTTCTTCGGTTCTTCCTTGTTTCTAGGGTAGTTATATCTTTAACGTATTTTTACTTCTTGTATTCCTTGATCTTCTTTATGATGGTGGAAGTATCAAAACCATTGGTTACTGTTGTGTTTAAAATATTCTTGTACTCTTTTCAATATTTAATGGTTTTAAGGTGGAAGTTGATAATATATAATTTGAAATATATTGATAAAAACCAAAAGAAATTTGGAAAAGCATATCAAGGAACACAGAAGAAACATAAAGCTTAAACAATCCAACAAACCTGCAGTTGCACACCATTTTGGGCACTACAACCATGAAATTAACTCAGAAATAAAATTATTAAAAGAATTATCCAATCCATTTGAGTTAAAAGATTTTTATCCTAAAACACTGCCACACGGCCATGAGTTTTGAACTTCCCCCAAGGATTGCTTTTTCAGCCTCATTGCCCTTCCACCAGATGCCAACAGCATCAGATTCTGGCAGTAGTGGTTCAACAACTGAGGATGCGGGCAAAGGTTCGCAAAACATTGTCCTATCCAATAAATAAGTAAGTGAAGTGTGTGTAAATTTAACCCTTTTATTAATTTGTAGATACTATTGTTGGAAAATGTTGTTTCACTGATTGTAATTATACCAATTACCAAGTGAACTATATCAACTATATTATTTCTGCATGCATTAAAGAAATCAAACTAATCCAAGGATCGGTAACTAAAGAAGAAGAAGAAATCAATTAAATCAACAAATGTAGATAATTTTTAAGTTATTGTAAATGGTATGGAATTAACAATCTTACACTATTCCAAGTCACTAAAAATAAGCAAGAAATTGCTCTGCTGACAGTCAACATTCAGCAGATGTTCTTCCATAAGAAGAAGAAAAACAGAAGACTTTTGTGATAAAATAATTAGGAGCATAGCATTTCAATATTTAAATACTATCATTAAAAAGTGAAAAGTTTTTGAAACTTTTATGAACATTTAGAATTCAAGACGTGCAATATTATCAAACATGTGAGTATTATTTACTTACTTTAGTGAGTATTCTTATTACTCTGAATATTAATTGAACTAGCTTTCACTATATTTGATTGCTTATTCTTAGGTTTACCTCTCACTGCAGCTGGAAAAGGATTGCCAAATTTTTCAATGTACTCTGCCTCATATTTCTCAACATCTGATTTGCCCTTATATAAGATGGCAGTAGCTCCCTTGGCACCCATCACAGCAACTTCTGCAGTAGGCCAGGCATAGTTTACATCTCCACGCAAGTGTTTAGATGACATTACGTCATAAGCTCCTCCATAGGCCTGAAACATTACATATGTTCCAATTACATAGGATATGTCAAAAGTTCAACAATACACTACACACATATTATATGGTAAAGATATTCATTCACAAATGCATTTCTTATAACCATCTTTATCTATACAGTTTCTTAGTAGCCTGCCTCTGTCAAGTGGGGGTAGCATGTCTGCCTCACATTCTTTGAATTTTGGTTAGGATGAGTTACCTGAATAAGGTTTTTTTTTTTTTGGGGGGGGGGGGGGGTTATCCCTTTTCCTGAGAAGAGAAGACAAATGTCAAGTAACCTTAAACTTCATGGATCTCAAGCTTGTTTGAGCACAATTTCATTGATTTAATTCATGGTCTGAAAAGACCTACCACGTTAAAGCAAGATAAACTAAAAACAAAAAGACAGGGGGGGGGGGGTTTCTATTCCAGTGCTTACATTATATATATCCAGGATTTCTACAAGTGATATATAATTACTTTTCATTTTATTACATCAATATTTAAATCACCCATTAAGGTGATGCATCTGTGAAATTTGAACAAAATTTATGAAAAGCTAAAACAATATTTTTTTTTTTTAATAATAAAATAATATGAATTCTGTACTTTAATCATACTAAAAATGCTCCACATGATGCAATGCTTTACTAATTTGTTAAACATTTCTTATAATGATTCTTAAATTGCATTAAATAAATTGGTCATATACCTTTTGAAATAATGCTCAAATTTTGAGAAATAAATTATTAAAGTTTGAAAAATTAAGAGCTTTTGGGAGCACAAAAAAAAATAAACATTTTTATACAATAATGAGGATTACCATAACACATTATGATATAACAGATCTATTTGCAAACTAATTTACTGTAGAACTTGAATTTATTATGTAAATATATTTAAACATGCATCATATGTTTTAATATTGGAGTCGAGAATACACACGTGCTTCACAAAAGCTTACTTATGCAGAACTACTTTCGTATGCGTGTTGCATGCATTGTCTACTGCTTTCGAGACAATGCATGTAACATGCCTGCAAAACTAGATCTGCGTAAGTAAGTTTTTGTGAAGCACGTGTGTGTATACTCCGACTCCAATATTAAAACTAATTGATAGCGTCACAGTGTACCACTTCCAGTAAATACAATTATGCATCATATGGTTGATTTTTATTGGAACAATGAATATGGACAGTAAACAATTATTGTTTGAATAACCATACAATTTAGAATTGTGATATACAGCAAACATATCACTGTAATTGTGTACAATAACTTGAAATAATTTCAATATACTCAACATTCTAGTGTAAGTGTGGATGACAAGCCTCAATTATAGGGTCATTCAAAAAGTGCAACAGTTTTGAATCATTTGTTGACACTGTTCTGTATTGTTGCTATATCCATAAACATTCCGATTATTGCTTTAATTTGAATTTCTCACATTTCTTCAGCATGTTTCTAGCCATGGAGCAGTTTACTAATGTGCAGCCTGTGCTTAGTGGTGAAAGCTTTTGATCAGAATGGAGATAGTAAAGCAGCAACTGTCAGGTGTCCTCGTGTGATTCTAGGGTGAAAAGAAGCACCAAATGAATCAACAGTTTGCAGACTTATGAAAAAGCTCAATGAAACGGTTTGACAGTGAACATTAAAAATCCTGAGTGTTATTGTAGTGGTCAATCTGAGGTGGTTCATGACAGTGTGGCTGTTAGTCCAATGAAATCGGTTCTTCACCATTCCCAAGAATAGGTATAGGATGTTCTTCAGTAGAGAGAATTCTCCAGTATCATCTCCACTACTACCCTAACAAAAGTCAGTTAGCACAGCAGCTGATCATGCA
Organism: Hymenopus coronatus; assembly: GCA_030762935.1. NCBI lineage: Eukaryota > Metazoa > Arthropoda > Insecta > Mantodea > Hymenopodidae > Hymenopus > Hymenopus coronatus. The sequence goes on along the minus strand of CM060881.1, from coordinate 167,275,022 downwards.
AAAAAGTAAAATTCTGTAGACTGGTTTCTGAGAAGACAACGGCTTTGCAAGCAAAATCATCATTAAAACCTTAGTTGAATGTGCCAATAATATTTGTGAGCAGCAGTATTTAAATAATGAACTTAAACAACTGGAACAAGTTTTAGCCCATAATGGCTATTCTAAAAAAGAATTCACACATGCCATTCACCCTAATAAATGTCAAAAGGAAAACACTAAATCAAATTCAAATAGAGCTAAAGTCTTTCTGACATATATAAAAGGTGTCACCGACAGAATAGGCAAACTGCTATATAAACAGAAAATAAAAACAATATTTCTTCCAACATGAAAATTAAAACAAATTCACAAATCAGCTAAAAACCCACTCTCTACTGCCGGTGTTTACAAAATACCCTGTACATGCGGCCAATCTTACATTGACACAACGAAGCATAGTATAAAAACCTGCATAGCCGAACACAAAAGATGTCACCTTGGCCATACAGACAAATATGCTGTTGCAGATCATACTCTCGTCTTACACAAACACGACATATTATTTGAAAAAACAGAAGTCCTTGCAACTAACAAACATCACTACCCCAGAATGATCAGAGAATCCATAGAAATATACAAATATCTCAATCATTGTAATAGAGAAGACGGATTTAAGCTAAACCAGACCTGGATTCCTGCCTTACAGCATCTTCGCACCGGCCATCATAAGAGCCAATCAGAACACAGCAGTCCAACTACACCCCTCTCACTACCTCAACAGTATATATTGCCGTCCACTGCTCCATGAATCTACAGTCGCTAGCTGTTCTTGCCCAGCCTCATTCTGAAGATGTCCTCCACAGCTAAGGATGAAACATCAAGTTTTAATTATTTTAATATTGGACCATAGCCTACAAGCCCGGACATGTTATATTTTACAAATAATAGCACTGGCCGTGAAAGCCTATGAGCATATGTAAAATCATCTTCAATGACAAAGCACATTTCCACTTAAAAGGATTTCTGAATAAGCAGAATTTTGTATCTGGGATCAGAAATTCATCACACAATTCGAGAGAGGAAAATGTATCCACAACGAATGACAGTTTGGTGCAGCTTTTGGATGGTTGGCATCATTGGCCCTTTTTACAGACAGAATTCTTAAATGCCAGCGCAGTAGAGGAGGTCATATGCCTGACATCATTTACCATAACTGAAATGGAAGGTGAAATGAACAGGTTTATGAATTTTAGTTTTTAATTGGTAGTCGAATATACACATATGTGCTTCACAAAAACTTACTTACGCAGTACTGCGTAAAAGTAAGTTTTTGTGAAGCACATGTGTGTATATTCGACTACCAACCTGCGTAAAAGTAAGTTTTTGTGAAGCACATGTGTGTATATTCGACTACCAATTAAAAACTAATTGCTAGCTTCACAGTGTACCACTTCCAGTATACAAAATTATTATGAATTTTGTTTGTGTGTTTTGAAAAAATAAGATTTATAATTTGAAGTAACAAAATTGGCATGCTTTTTGAATGACCCTATATACATTAGTAAGGTTTTCGGATCCTGTAGAAATATTAGAGCAACTACTTGATATTGATCACTCCAGGCAGTATGGAAGGAAGGGTTGGAGTACATAAAATTGTGCCTCCCCTCACTGCAGGACAAATATGTTGTCTAAGTGAGCAAACATAGGCAGGAGTAGACTGAAAACTGTTCACCTCCAGTCATTGCACAAAATAACAGTAATGGTTTTGTCATGTTTCAAAATTCTAAATTGTATGATTTTTATTGCGTTACACAAAAATCAAAATTTCAAATTTTATAGTAAAATTATATAGTAAATTTTATAGTAAATTGATTTAAAAAAATATCTATCACATAAAACTTTTTATACTAACCCCTAATTACTTTAGAAAAATTATTCCTTTTGTACTTTCCAAAATACATGATTTTAATAGTTTACTTTTGAAGCATTTGCATTAATGTACTTTGAGAGACATTACAAAAATTTTGAAACAAATTATGGAGCATTTTGAGTATGGACAAGTTTGCAAGAAAGAAAGGTTTTAAATTTGAGTAAACCTATTAATAAGCATGCACCTGCACTTATAGTTTCAGTTAATTGATAGTTTAAACCTACTAAATAAAAAAAAAAATATATATATATATATATATATTTATTTAGACTTAGTATACTGTTAAAATTACTATAATTTTAATTTTTTAATCAAATTTAAGAGATATTCAATTAACTAGAGCAACATAGGCAGACAACTTGCATTGCAGAATGATCTCGGGGTCCATGGAGCTTAAAGTTACTTGACATTCGTCTCCTCAGGATAAGGGAAAACCCCGAAAAAAACCTTATCCAGGTAACTCATCTTAAGCGAGATTCGAACTCATGACCTTTTGAATGTGAGGTAGACACGCTACTACCACACTACTCAGGCGAGCTCTTGAACCTTTGCTAAAATATAAATTCAGCGACTCAATTCATAAAGTCGTTCTTGATTTTCTTGCTAACTTGTGTTCCAGCCTTTCTTCCCTCCTTCTTAAAAATTTAAACTGAGTGGTCAGCAAGCTGAGTTCTAACCTGGAGGACCTAGGTTCGATTCTCAGCTGGGGCAGGAAATTTTTCTTTAACAGGAATAATTCCTTATCTCCCACAGAGTCTGGAAATACGTATGTGAGAGTGAATGTGTATGTGTCTGAAGAAAAGAAAATGATTAAACACCTAACATTCAAGAATCTACAATCAATGAGTTGTGTCATCAGTCAAAGCCCCCAATATGACCTTGGGTGTTAAAGGAGGCTATATAAATGAAACAATTTAGAAAAAAAAATGAGTGTTTATTATTGGATGCTCTTTAATTGCTATAGTTCTCAGCGTCCAATTCTACATATACTGGGTGTGAAAGACCACTTAATTCTGCTTTATCAGGCTTGAGGTTCTTTTACATGCCATAAATCTATGACATGGGACAACAGCTTTACTTCCCTTTCAAAGGAAGCCATGCTAAGGAAAAAATCCATTGCCTCTGCCAGGTTTGAACCTGTGATCTTGGGAACCAGAGTTACCCTTAGACCATGAAGGATGACTTCCTTCTTACAGGTTGACTGTATTAAAACCTTAAGACATAAGGTATAGGACAAGTAAATCCTTTGGGATCATACTTTTGTTTAAATTCCTCTTAGTAACAAGTTAGATGCCAGGTCCTTCTAAGATATTTTTGGAGAATACTTTTCTCTATTCCAAAACAATCTTAGTTGGGTAGGTATCCTCAGAACACAAACTATATACATAAATAAATACATAAATAAAAAACTTTGGATAGGCAGAGTAAACTGAAAAGGTCAATGTCATAGCCGGGATTTGAACAATTAATTAATTAATTTATTAATATTAATTGACCTAATAGTTGGTTTAACTATGAAGCCTGGGACATAAAGTATTCACAACACTGTAAGTCACCACTGGGGTATGTCATCTCAAAATAATTTGAAATCTCCTTGAGGTTTACTGGGAAACATGCGAGTCAGTTCTGGAATTGAATGCCATGCCGGTATATTGCCATGATAGCTCAGTGGTTAGAGCAACCAGCTAGAAACTGGGAGATCCATGGCTCAAATCCCAGCTATGAAGGATTTAGGGTGAGTGGTGACAGCATGAAATAGATTTTAAAGGTAGCAGAAAACATACACTGCATTTTTCAAACTGATAGTACTTGTTTTTAAAATGAGAAATAAAAAATAAACACAATGTACAGTGAAAACAAATCTTGTTTTTACTACTCCACACTACTTGTTTCAAGTATTCCAAAACAGTTCATATGTTCTCTCAGTTTAGTCTCTGTGGAATTGCACTAGATCACAAGGTGCATTTTCAGGTTTTCCATCTTGAAAGATTTATGGTTGTTACTGAGGATAGTTTTTTACCAGGAAAAATTCCTCTCCACATCACATGACCCTTAGGAGTGTATTTGAAAGTATCAGGTTGCTGTAGGCCAGCTTTGGCTCATCATTTTAAAATGCTGCAGTATTTCCAGAAATGATGTCACTAATATCCATGATTCTACTATAAACCACTTTCCAAACTGTTGTTCACCCTGCTCCACAGACAACGAGCTTAACCCAAATCACTCTGCACATGCTGGACCAATCAGGGCATCACACAGTAAAGTACCAGCAGATTCCAGTCGTGTGGTGGCTTTTGGTACCACTAAAAAGTTGGCACTATGTATGTGAAATTTCTAGATAAGCTATCTGTAAAGACTTTTTCACACTTTTAACAGCAGTTGATATATTGCTATCAATCTCACAGATGATATTCTTTATTTTGGTGTAGTTGATATTTTTTTGGTAATGTTTAATGTCCTCTTTTACTGCATAGGCACAATAGGTGATGACCTGATTCATGGAATGAAGATGGAGTACTGCTGGAATGTAATGGCAGGGGAAACTGGCAAACCCGGAGAAAACCCACACCTGCACTGCTTTGTCCACCACAAATCCTACATACAGTCAGCTGGAATAGAACCCAGCCACCTCAGTGAGAGATGAGTGGTCTAACCACTCAGTCACAGTGCAGCCAGGTAAGTGTTGCAGTAATATTCAGCAGCATTAAGACAATAACCCTAGCAAGTAAAAACAGGTTGATTGGGGGAGGGTAGTGAAGTTGCTTGACTTTCTGCAACCATTGTGGTGCTTTTACAAAATTTTCTTGCCACAGAAAATGAATTTGTCCACATCAGGATAATCTGACCATGTGCAAGAAAAGTGACATACACCATACTGGGTAGTGAGTATGAAGCCCCTTGGCTACTTTAGACATGTATGATGTACCTCTGTTATTAGTAGCAAAACATCGTCTCTGTTCACACCACAGTAGTTTCAAACTTGCAATGAATAAAAATACAGGTATAATTAAGTAAAGTTTCAAGTCATTTCTGACTTGAACCGAGTCTACTTACATTCTAGAACTTCAATTTTAAATGTAAGAGAAGTTCTACAGAATTAAGTAGGCTCATCTAAAGTAGAAAATGCAATTATCTAGTTGTTTATTCTGTCATAGTAAGAGCAACATTTCTCCTGGCCTACCCATTTTAGAACACCAATAACAATTGTTAGAACCAACTGAAAATTTCAATGTCACAGTTGGGATTTGAACATGGTTCTGCTGCTCCCCATATAGTTGCTCTAACCATTGAGCTATCGTGTCACGTGTGTCATTGGCAATAGTTTAACTTATATTATTTTAGTAATATTTTATTAATTAGGAATTCATTTATTAATATGAATTAATTGAGATTTCATTCTTACATACTCTTGAAAAAATACAAGCTTTGTTATAAGCTGATTAAGTAACAGTTTGGAAGTGACTAGCCTCTTCCGATGACATTCCTGGTGGACTTTTCGATGACATCAACTTTCGTTGGGCTACGAGCACATTCACACTTTGGCGTCACACGGGATATTCTAGAATATTTAAGCATTCGATGTTGATTGGCTAAGACTACCCACTATCTCCATATTAGGAGTACGGCCATCATGTTGGAATGCCATTCTGGGATGCTGCAGACCCGACCACCAGGTCTTGACCATCGGGGAACCTCTGCTGGGCTTGTGCATCTTGGGGCATTGCTCCAGGCTCAACCGCTTCATTTCTCACATCGTCTAGACACACCATGACATATTTCTTAAGGTGAGGCTTTGTATTAGTAACCCTAGTAATAAGAATTAATGGAATAGATTGCAATCTCTCACTTTTGTAAACCAAACATTTGCAACCAACAAATTATTTAATCTCTCTGAATATATTAGCGTAATTTAAGTCCCATTGTTATCATTGCTCTACCATCTGCATTCCTTTCACTATCCTCAAAAAGCTATCCCCCATGTTGCAGAACCTTGTTCATAAAAATACTGGAATGAAACTATATCTTCCCACTGATTTGGGCTTTTACCTGGTTGAAAAAATCATTAAGCTGCACTTTAGATATAATGCTTTAATAGCAGCTTACTATCATAAGTATTAAGTATCAGGGTAATATAGTTTATACCAACTATTGGGTAATTTTATTACATTGGGATATTATTAAAGGATTTTGTGTTTTATTGTTAGGACCATTCGAAAAATTCAATGCTACAGCAGGGTATGAACATGTTTTCCCTGTTCTTCATGTTGCATCCTTTCTGCCAAAGTTGTATGATGAGAGATTAACACAAACTACAGCCACTGTATTAAGAAGTACGGTGCTAAGAAGTATTAACATTGCTACCTTTTAGTGATTTTGACTTCTACTGTAGTGAGCTACCATCTGGTGTCAGTAATGTAAAATTGTACTGATACAGCATGGGAAAAGAAGCTTCATCACTGAGCACACTTTGAGGTTGCACAGGGCACATGTACTGGCCCATACATCGTGCTTTGCAAAAGCTCCTTAAAATACATACAAGATGTGTTATTGACATTGATGCCATATTTAACACAGTTTGGAGCAGAAACATGGCAGATTTAAATGCTGTATATTTTAAATTACCATATATATTTAATTGTTAAAAATGAGTCGGAATAGTGACACTCACCTCACTTAAAATGAAATTTTCAAGACATATGTTGCAAGGGCATTTGCCCTCTTCTTCAGTTGAGGTCCAACTAATGGCTGGAAATTGTGCCCTGTAGTCTGTTATGGTGGAGACATCTGGTGTTCTCAGCAGAAGCTTGTAATCATGTGGTGGTATTTAAAAATTCACGAGATGGTCTTTGTGTTGTGTATTGAGAATATTCTCCCAACTGTGAGAGCTGCTGGGTTGTTTACAGGTTTTAACAACTTTATGTCATTTTCTATTTCGCAATGTGATGTCCAAAAATGGTGTGCTACTGTCAATTTATCTGTTTGATGTGTCTGAAATGTTCTTTTAATCTTGTTTCCAGTCTTCTTTTTGTTTGACCAATGTAATATAATTTGCAGTCCTTGCAGTCAATTCTGTAGATGTCTGATCTCTCGTTCGTAGGTCTTTAATGTCTGTTTTAGTGCATTTTTTATATTGATTGGTTTCTTAAAGCTAAACTTATATTGTATTTCTTGAAAATTTTTTTGAATTTTTTATTTGCTGTTGGGTGATATGTGAAATTTTTATATGTAACTTTTGTTTTTGAGTGGATAAAATGGTGATTTGTTTTAATATTAATTTCTCCTTATGTTTTTAATTTTTTGGTCAGTAATGTCTGGGTTGAAACTATTGGTTGGGGCATATGTCTTAATTGGAGGTATTCTGTGTTGTACTCTTCTGAGTCGAGTGGGATGCTGAGGAGTCTGTGTACTGAGCTGCTGAAGACTGCCTGTTTGTGAGGTTCGGGTTGAAACTATTCCGTTTTATGTAATTGTCTGTATATTTGGTCTTCCTGTAGATGCCATATGTAATTGTTTGTTCTTTCTGTGTTAGTTTTAGGTCCAGGTATGGTAGAATTTGGTCTTTTTCTGTTTCCATTGTGAACTGTATATGCCTGTCTTGTAGGTTTAATAATTTTAGAATCTTCTGCTAATTTTTTGGGGACCACCGCAAAAACATCACCTACATATCTATGCCATTTTTTGAACACATTAGGAAAACTGGAGGTTATGTAAACTTCAAGTCGTCCCATGTACAGATTTGAAAAAGGGCAAAAGTGGGTTACCCATTGTTCAGTCTGAGGATTTCCTGTAAAATCTGCCATTGAATTGGAAATAATTCTGATTGATGCATAGTTCTTTCAAAGTATGGAAGTTTTCTATTTCTTGTTTAAGCCTGTCTGTGAGCCATGCTTTGAAGAGGGAAAACACCCTTGAAACATATGTCTTGATAATTTCATTTTAATTGAGGTGAGTATCACTATTCTGACTCATTTTTAACTATTATACTTGAACTACTTCACTTGTCTCAAACTTCTGAGTTATTTAATTACCGTATATATGTTAAGTTTAATATGTTAAAAATTCCAGGAAAAATGTCCAGTAAATCCACAAGCTGTCATAAGTTAGAGTGCTTATGTGATCTTATACAGGATGGGAGGAAAGTGCAAGTAATTTGATTTTAGTAGAGAACAAGACATATCTCAGTTTGTACACTTAAAAGCATTGTCATAAAGGAAGTACAAATTACAAGGTTTAATGTGTTTTGAATGCCCTGAGGTGTCTCTGCTGTGCTTACATACATCACACACCCTACAGTTGGGCAAGGCAGAGGGCAGAGAAGGGTGAACTGTCGGAGCTGTTAAGTAACAACCGAACATCTGAGAGAAGGGGTAATAGCCATCCTAAAAACATCCTGGAATTTTCTTCATGAACTAACTTTAGAAAATAGGGAAAAAAAGCTACAAATACTGGATCATTACATTGTCCTCAAACCCTGATACAAATATTTGCAGTTATTCCTTTCCAACTCTGTATAGCATCTGCTGCTGAGTGTAGTAATTGTTATGTTTATCTGTGATAATATCACCTGAAATATGTGAGTCACATTTTAATATTTTTATTCTTAAGTCTTTACAAATATGACAAATATGCATTTGAGGCAAAAGTTGGCTGAAATATGATCCCTAAAATGACCTTATATGCACAATAAAAATACATTTTTTCTACACTAGAGTACCTGGATTCATGCATAAATAGCTGTAAATTTAGGAAACTCTGTAATTAAAATCTGGGCCTGAATTTCTCTTTGTCTTTAGATGTCTTCCCTTTTCAAATTTGATTCCAAACACCACAAGGAAAATCTTTCCTATCCCTCTACTTCCTGTTCAGTGAATTACATCAATCCCTTTAGAGGGTCCTTTGGCTGTAGACTTCCATTGCTGTACTCAGTTTAGGAATATGCGATTCAACTAATGGAAAAGACATAGCCTCACATTTGTTAATAGTTATGCCCAGACTCTCAACATCATAAATGGCACTCTTAACTTATCATAAAATGCTAAAGTAAACTGCACTCTGCATTTGTATTCTGCAACACCAGCAAAAGTGATTAACTCATGTATACTTTTAACAACATAACATCCTCTCCAAATTGGGATTTAAGGATAATAAAGTTAATTTTCTGCTGCTGGGAATGGGGGAGTAGCTGTCCATTAGTTCTCTAGCATGAGAATTTGATACAGTATACTGCCTCAAATACTGAAACTCTTTAACTCATTTTATTCATCCTTTACATACAATAATTGTTAAAGAGACACGTCAAAAATACACACACACACACACATATATATACATATTTGCAACTACTATATATAAGTAAGTAGTTGTAAATATGTGTATATACATATTTATTGTGTATATATATATTTTTTTACTTTCTCTACATGTACTACATATATAGTATATAGAGAAGGTATTGCATTCCAACCAAAAATTTGATACCGAGATTTCACCGGAAATACATGTTTAAAAAAGCATTAGGCGGCTACCCAAGCACGGATAGCGCCAATTACTGATGTATTTAGGTTAGTTTGTTCGCTTTGGATCTCGATTACCAAGTATATGTACTCGTTTGCTTGTACGCGGGCCTTTCTTTTGCTATACCATCTGCATGGATTTAGATTAAAAGTTAGATTTGCTTTTTGAGCAACTGCAGACATTTGATGCATGCCTATTATTGTATCTTGAAAATCTTGAATCCAAAAAAGCATTTTTACAAAAAGATCCATGTGTGTGTGTGTGGACAGCATAGCTCAAAAACCTAAAGACCGTTGAATACCAAACCTGGTATTTAAGTTTAGTTTCTTCCAAGGATGCGACACAAAGATTTTCAAGACAATCCCCCCACCCCCAACTATCCTTTACATGGAACTTTTTCGAAAATTTTGATTTTCTTAAAAATAGCTCTAACGATTTTGATTAAAATATTGTATATTAAAGATAAATAATATGTATATCTTGAATTTTCTGGGAATAGACACTGAAGACTACTTTATTCTGGATGAATTTTATAAAATTTTGCATAACGGCTAAACTGCAAGAGATGGACAAAAATGTAGAGCACATTAAGACACACAATTTATGTTATATAACTTTTTTTCATGGAGTTGATAATTTTTGAGATATTCCTTGTTTTTGGTTTCAGCTTTGAAAAACTTATACTTTTCTCATACAGGAATTTGTCAACTCGTGTCCACAAAAACAAAGGAACTTCAGTCACCTAGCAACCAGCTTTTGAGTATCACCTTAACCTTTGGTACTGCCTTATTTCCCTTCTACTTACAAGGAAGCAAGTAATAAGACTATTTCTGTTAATTTTTTCTCGATTAGCATTAGTTTTTTAACAATAATTTGTTGCAGATATGTAGAGTAAGTCATGTGAATGGAACACATCAGATTTTTTCTATATATACATATGCTCACACATATTTACAACTAGTTTACCTTGTATTACTCAATTTAAATTCTTCTATGCTATAAAAAGCATTCTCTAATAAACACTTTTTACAGATGTTAACATACACTTGTTATTTTTAATACTTTTAATTTCCTTGAGTAACTTATTAAATAGTTGTTTCCCCATACCCACTACATCTTGATTATTTAAAGTGCCCCTCAGTGTCGATCTAAAATATTCATTATTGTTTCTTAAGCAATACTTGTGTACATTGTTATTTTTTTGCTTCTCATAGTCTAGTACAATAAATTTTATACTTTCATATACATACATGCAGGGAACAGTTAAAATCTTATCATTTTTAAAATTTTGTTTACACGAATGTTGTTTATCTACTTTCTACATTATTCTGAGTGTTTTTTTTTTGTTTTTTTTTTTGTAATGTGAATACTTTTTTGTGTATGTTTCCGTAATATTTCCCCTAAGAGTAATTCCATACTTTATATGTGAGTAAATGAATGCATAGTAGATTTGCTTAAGAGTTTCTCTATCCATAATATTCCTACCTTGTTTCATAGTATATATATATATATATATATATATATATATATACCTTTAAAATAAGAACTATAGCTTTCCTGGCGACGTGTTAATTCAAGATCTTCTCGGGCTTCTAGCCAGGTAAAAACTTGGCTTGACACCAACGTTTCGAAGAAGTGCATCTTCCTCGTCTTCAGGGTGATCAGTTTTTACCTGGCTAGAAGCCCGAGAAGATCTTGAATATATACCTTTATTTATTTTGTTTAGTGATATGTATTAAGCATAGTTTCCAATTTGGTTGTTCGTCAATTGTTCCTAGAAAGTTAATATAATTTGTTTCTAAGATAGTTTCTCCATTTATTTCTATTTTGTTGCTGAATGTTGCGGTCTTCTTCAATTCAAAATTAATCCAAGCTGTCTTTTTAATATTTAGTATCATATCTAAACATACATAATACTCTTGTACTATTTTTACTTTCTCTAGCCCCATATGTACAATGGTACAATGTACATAAGGTGTGTGTGTGTGTGTGTGTGTGTGTCCGTGTGTCTGTGAACATGATAACTCAAAAACGAAAAGTCGGTAAAATACCAAACTTGGTATTTAAATTTAGTATCTTCCAGGGATGCGACTTGAAGATTTTGAGAAACATCCCCCCACCCCAAACTACCCTTTACATGGAACTTTTTTCGAAAATTTTGATTTTCTTAAAAATGGCTCCAACAATTTTGACTAAAATATCATATGTTAATGATATTTACCTAACAAATAAAATGTATATCTTGAATGTTCTGGGAATAGCTTCTGAAGACCTGTTTATTCTGGATGAATTTTGCTTAATTTGGCATAACTAGTAAACCGTAAGAGATAGACAAAAACTTGCTATACAAAAAATTTAGGTCTTGTTAAAATACACAAGTTATATATACATTTTTCTCGTGGAGCTTACCGTTTTCGAGGTATTCATTGTTATTAGTTTCAGTTGTGAAGTACTTATACTTTTCTCAGACGGGAGTGTCCGTTTTTCTACTCCTGGCCAAGAAAAGAAGCGATTTGTAATGACAATCGCATAACGACAGCTTTTAAAATATTTGACTATCGATTTAGCCTAGTGTATTCCCTTATTTTCCTCCTACTTATAAGGAACTAAGTAATAAGAACATTGTGCTGAATACCTCGATTACAAGGTACAGAAAGAAGAATAATTTTACGTAAGAAGTTTGTAGAATGGCTAGAGAAAGTCATGTGAGTGTAACACATCAGATTTTTAGTATTGAATTTGCTTTTGCCTCACCCTTGTTCTTGTTTTGCCTTTGATTATTAATGTCATGTCATCTGCATACCCAATAGCTATGCCTCCATTTCTTTATACCAAATCAAAAATGTCATTTACATGTACCAAGAATAAGTATGGACCTATCTTAGAACCCTGTGGAAACCCCTGCTTAATAGTTTCATATTGTGAACAATTTTAATGAAAGGGTGTTTTGGAACATGATACGTAGAGAATAGAATATTTTGGGTACACTTAAGTATCACTTACGTATAATTTTTCCAGACCGGTTTCAATGCCATGTTGGCATCATTGTCGATGGTTCCCAACTGAATTTCCACAGGGTGTTCTGTGTTGAGATCTGGTGGTCCCTGGTGGCTGGGTGATGAACTTCCACAATCTATTTTGTGGTGGCAATTCAAAGTCCACAAAATAGATTGTGGAAGTTCAGTTGGGAACCATCGACAATGATGCCAACATGGCATCGAAACCAGTCTGGAAAAATTATATGTAAGTGATACTTAAGCATTACAAACCCAACTAAAAATATTCTATTCATATTGTGATCTTATTTTTTTCAATGTTCCATCTTTATTTCTGTATTTTATTTCAACTCATTGAGTTCTGTTTTTCAAATATGAGCTGATCCAATCCTTTGCTAATCCCCGAATTCCATAGTTTTTTAGTTTATTAATATATCACTTAGGTCAGCATTTAAATTCTTGGAAAACTGTCGCCACCATACTATCCATACCATAACATCGCCACTAAATTTCTTAAGCTCAATCTGAGGGAGCCTATAATTTTCTTTTCTTAAAGTTATTTTCTATCTAACTGCTTGGAACATTAATAATATCACATTCCTTTATTCTCTTATCTAACATAAGAGATCCTCTGTTGTACATGCTTTTAACATGAACATGAATACCTCTTCATCAAGGCCCTTAAGTTTTTCAAACTTCAACTTGACTGAGTAGCACTTTGAGGCTTTAAGACATAAGACAATTTGCAGAATCTAGCTCAACTTTAATTTCATTATGCACTTACATGACTCCATTCTTGCAACACTTTATACTTAATGTGTTTTTTCATCTTTAAAAAGTATGACAGAGATTTGGATGTAGTCTTAGATATTTATATTAAGAAAACTTACTTTACCTATTGCAAAACAGTTTCCAAACTTAGTTCACATCAATGGAGAAAACATTTGACTATCACAATCCCCATTTGAATATAGGCAATTTCAGAAAACAAAGTTTGCAAAACCATACAAACAAACACACTTCAAACAAAATGCAATGATATTGGAACATAGTACTAAAAAACAAGACTACATATCACTTATATGCCATTTGCTTACCTTTCGAGTAATGATTGTAATTTTTGGAACAGTTGCCTCTGCAAATGCATAAAGTAGCTTTGCTCCATGTCGAATAATACCATTGTGTTCCTGACTTGTGCCAGGTAAAAACCCTGGTACATCCACAAGAGTTATTACAGGAATGTTGAATGCATCACAGAATCTGACAAATCTGGCACCTTTCACTGATGCATTTATATCCAGACAACCTGATATAACAAATTTAAAATGCTGGATTATTTACATGCAATTAGTAAATGGGGATTATTGCATTTTAAAATGTGCCTAAATTTTAAAAAAGTATTAGAAGCAAATACAGCCATTATTCCCATCCTTGTAAGAGATGAAATCAGTCTTAGGATGATTAAAATTATAAATAATTGCAGCATGACTAATTGAATATATTTGCACATTAGCCGTTAATTTTTGGGTCAGGTTCTTAATTATTCTTCCGAATACAAGACCATGTTTTTTTCCAAAATATTAATATTGGGAACTGGGTGTCGTCTTGCATTCACAACACCTATGTGTTTCCTGAAGAGCATGTAGTAAAATCTAAGTTTAGAACTTCGTGAGTACAGCATAGTGAAGCATAGAAGAAATGGTAAATTATACTGCCAAGGTTGTGAAGTAGGGGGCAAATTTTGTATGTTTCATTTTGTGGGTACAGCAGTGGCAAAGCATAGGGAAATGGTAAACACTACTGCTAAGAACAATGAAACTATTTTCCAGGCTTGTAGACCGTGGTCCATTAGGTCTTAAGTTCTTGACATTTTGCCAAGGACTGCGCTTGGTATCTTCATAGGTGATTTGGTGGCTGGTCAGAGCTCAAATGAATTTTTTTTTATATATGGCCGGTGAGCGGAGCCTGCTACTCTCTGTGCTGTGATTGGTCCGCATGCATTGGTGGGCTGTCTTAGGTTTTGCTTTTGTTTCTGCCATTTCATTTGCTTTCCAACACTGGTATGCAGAACCTTGTTTAGGTGCATAACTTGTTCCTTTCGATTAAAGTTATTTTTATGTTTGTATATTTCTATTGCCTCCCTATGTAAGTGGGCATGGTAGCTAATGGAAAAAGATAGAATTTTGGTACCTTTATAACTGATGTCATATCCAAGTATTAAAGAGTGTTCTACTACTGCAGATTTTTCCATTTGTCCTAGTCTAATGTGTACCCTTCATGTTCTTTTAATCATGTTGCCACACTGTGCATGGTAGCAACATGATTAAAAGAACATGAACGATGTTTATGTGTGTGTCTGTGGACAGCAGAGCTCAAAAACTAAAAAATTTAAATTTAATATCTTCCAAGTTGCAACATAAAAATTTTCAAGAAAATCCCCCACCCCAAACTTCCTTTTACATGGAAACACTTTTGAAAATGTTATTTTTCAAAAATGACAATATTGATTAAAATCCTGTATATTAAGTAAAGTGTATATCTTGAATTTTCTGGGAATGGCTTCTGAAGACCTGTTCATTTTGGATGAATTTTGCATAACTGATGAAGCATAAAGAATAGATAAAAACTTACAGCACAAAAAATGTAGATCTCGTTAAAACACACAATTTATGCCATATACATTTTTGTTGTAGAACTGACCGTTTCTGAGATATTTATACTTTCTCTATACGTACTATGTACATAGTATATAGAGAAGGTATTGCACTCCACACAAAAATTTGATACAGAGATTTCACTGGAAATATACGTTTTAGGGTCCCCTGTATAAAAAAAAAGCATTTTACGTAAAAGATCCATGTGTGTGTGTGTGTGTGTGGGTGGGTGGGTGCATGCGTGCATGGGTGTGTGTGTGTGTGTGTGTGTGTGTCTGTGAACACGATAACTCAAAAATGAAAAGTCGGTAAAATACCAAACTTGGTATTTAAGTTTAGTATCTTTCAGGGATGTGACAAAAGCATTTTGAAAAAAATCCCCCCACCTCAAACTACCCTTTACAGGGAACTTTTTTTGAAAATTTTGATTTTCTCCAAAATGGCTCTAATGATTTTGATTACAATTTTGTATACTAAAGATATTTATCTGACAAATAAAATGTATATCTTGAATTTTCTGGGAATAGCCTCTGAAGACTACTTTATTCTGCATGAATTTTACGGAATTTTGCATAACTGCTAAACCGTAAGAGATAGACAAAAGTTTGTAACACAAAAAATGTAGAGCACCTTAAAACACACAATTTATCTTATATACCTTTTTTTTTTGTGGGGTTGATCATTTTTGAGATACTTCTTCTTTTTGGTTTCAGTTTTAAAAAACATACTTTTCAAATACAGAAATTTAACAATTCCCGACCATACAAACAGAGAAAGTTCAGTCACATAGCAACCAACCTTTGACTATCACTTTAACCAATAGTACTCCCTTATTTCGCTTCTACTTACAAGGAAGCAAGTAATAGGACTATTTCTGCTGATTTTTTCTTGATTAGTATGAAGTAAATAGAAGAATAAGCTTTTTAACAATAATTTGTTGCAGAGATATAGAGAAAGTCATGTGAATTGAACACATCAGATTTTTTGTTATTGGTTTCAATTTTAAACAATGTAAATTTTCTCAAACGGGAAGTGTCTTTCTTTTCATCTCTCTTTTGTTTTACTGGAAATGCAAAGTGAACCAAACTTCAATTGTTAAAAGATTTGACTATTGCTTTAGCCTAATGTATTCCCTTATTTCCTTTCTGGTTAGAAGGAAACAAGTAATAAGTCAATTTCTGCTAATGTTTATCTCAACTAGCATGATGTAGACAATAGAATAATTTTTTGTAAGAGCAGTTTGTTTGCAAAACAGTAGAGAAAGTCATGTGTATGGAACATATCAAATATTTTTGCATCATCTCATTATGAATGAAAATTAACATATGATACAAGCAGTTGAATGTTGTTTCTACATCTTGCTAGAAATTATTTCTATGCAAAATGTATTTGATTAAAATAATGCGGTTAAAAGCATATTTTTTTTAAGAATAATGTAGTGCTGCTATGAATATAGAGAAAGCAGAAAAAGTTTCACAACATATTCTTAACATAAATTCTATTTCTATCTCTCTGCATTCAAATTCTGTTCCTTCCCTTCTCTTTAGACGTACTGATGAAAATACTAACCTGCAGCACTCTTTGGTTGATTGCCAACAATCCCAACACTTTTTCCATTCATTCTTGCAAATCCAACAACAAGGTTCTTAGCATAATTTGGCATTATTTCAAAAAATTCTCTCTCATCCACAATATTTGTAACCACTTCAAGCATGTCATAGGCTGCTGTTGATTCCTGAGGAACAATGGTGTCTAATGTTGGTACTTCACGATTCCTATACAGAGAGAAACAGAAGCTGCATAAAATTACTAAGTAGCAACAAAAAAATTAAAATTAATTTTATATAAAATGATAACACTCTATTCAATGCTGACAAATTATGGGTCAAAAGATGGACGCGATAAAAGAGGCAATAAAATACCAGAAGCTATAAGGGATTCTGTCAATTAACATTTTTCCAACTTATGAAAGTAATTATTCCAGAGCAAGAACTGAGAGAAAATATACTGGACCTAAACTCAAGTACAGAGCTTATATAACAAAATTTAAAGAAAGCAATATTCCTGAGGAAAACATATCTAAGGAATGGTTTTACAGGAGAATGTTCAATGAAAATTTCAATATTTATTTTAAAGTTCCTCACAAAGATACTTAGGATGCTATGACTGCTTTAAGAAATTACTTAATGATTCCAGTAAAAAAGAAACAAAGAATGACGCCAGGATAAACTTGACAAACATCACGAGGACACAAATAACAGATATGCTTTGAAAAATACAT
The DNA here is from genome assembly GCA_030762935.1 of Hymenopus coronatus. NCBI lineage: Eukaryota > Metazoa > Arthropoda > Insecta > Mantodea > Hymenopodidae > Hymenopus > Hymenopus coronatus. The sequence continues at coordinate 167,257,667 of CM060881.1, read as the reverse complement.
TCAAAGTGGAGGCAAAATCAGACAAAAAGAACAGAGTACTGACTATGCACCTGCAAAAATATCTTCCAACACCTAGCCTAAGCAAATACCAAACATTTTCACTTACAGAAGCTCTGGACTTTGAATTTAACAATCCATGATGCAGCATCTAATGAAGGAAATTGTATGTTACAGGATGAAACCATTGGTGGAAAAGGAATGAATGAAATAGGATCTTGTTTGCTGAAATGGACTCATTGGTTCAATTACAATTGCAGGAACAGAGATATTAATCATTTGTCCGATGATTGCCATTAGCATTACTGTATTCTTGGCTTCTTTCATGGCTTCCAAACCTTGGGGAGGTAAATCACAAGTACCTTTTAAAAGGGCACTCTTTTCATAACTGAGGGGAAATTAACGAGAGAAAAGGTGGAATGGAAAAGCTGAGGGACGACTGTCAACAACATGTCAAGAGGTTATGTTGTAATAGAATGGAAACAGTTCTAAACAAATTATTTGTATTATACCAAAATACTCAAAGCATAACAAATAAACTAACCCAACTTAAAGTACTGTTAAGTGTAGCCTTGAAGTATGATGACGTCCTTTGCATAACTGAACCTTGGTTAAATTTAGCACAGCAATCAGTAACATATCTCAATAAATTCAGATTAGTAGATTCATACTGCAAGAAACTTTTAAACGTTGGGGGTCATGTATCTTTGTTGTATTGCATCCCATTTTTTTATACAGGGGACTCTAAAACATGCATTTCTAAGGAAATCTCTGTATCAAATTTTTGGGTGGAATGTAATACCTTCTCTATACACTGTGTACATAGTACGTGTAGAGAAATTAATAATGTAGACATAGAGTAATTAACATTAAGGTAATAAATTAATAAAAAGAAAATTGGTAAAATAATGATAGTTAATATCATTTTATTGCCCTTTTTCCACAAAATAATTTCAAGTATTTACATTTTGGTATGTACCTTTGTGGGTAGCATAAATTGTCTGAAGCTTCTAAATGTGTACATACTTATTCAAACAAGTTCATGATACATGTAATAACATTGACTGCTCAAATTAAACACCAATCAGAAAAATTGATGTATTCCATTCACATGACTTTCTCTACATCTCTGCAAAAAATTATTGTTAAAAATGTTATTCTTTTTTCTACTTCATGCTAATTGAGATAAACATTAGCAGAAATAGTCTTATTACTTGCTTCCTTGTAAGCAGAAGGAAAATAAGTGAGAACAAGCTAAAGCAATAGCAGCCATGTGATTGAAATCCATTTCTTTGCATGACCAGGAGTTGACAAAATCCCATACAAGAAAGTTTTAAATATTTTAAAATTGAAACTAATAAGGATGGTCAGCTTCACAAAAAAATTTATATGACATAAATTATGTTTTAAGGAGATCTACACTTTTCTGTGTAGTAAGTTTTTGTTTATCTCTTATGGTTTACTAGTTATACAAACTTCATGCAGAGTAAAGCTGTCTTCAGAGGCTATTCCCAAAAAATTCAAGATATGCATCTTATTTGTCATGTAAATATCTTAAAAATGCAGTATTTTAATCAATATCGTTAGAGCCATTCCTAAGAAAACTAAAGTGTTCGAAATTTATTCTATATAAAGAGTAGCAGGATAGAGGGAATTTTCTCAAAATCTTTGTGTTACATCGCTGGTAGATATAGAGCTTAAATATCAAGTTTGGTATTTTACCAACATTTTATTTTTGAGTCATTGTGTTCACACACATGCACCCAAAAATTTGATTTCCTTAGAAATGCATGTTTTACGGTCACCTGCATAAAAAAAAAGTTTTTTCAGAAAAAGGTCCATGTGTGTCCGTGAGTCTGTGAACACGATAACTCAAAAATGAAAAGTTGGTAAAGTACCAAACTTGGTATTTAAGTTTAATATCTTCCAGGGATGCAACACAAAGATTTTGAGAAAAATCCCCCCACCCAAAACTATCCTTTACATATAAAAAACTTCGACAATCTTGATTTTCTCAAAAATGGCTCTAACGATTTTGATTAAATTACATTGTATTAAAGATATTTATATGGCAAATAAAATGTTTAGCTTGAATTTTCTGGGAATAGCCTCTAAAGGCCACTGTATTCTGAATGAGTTTTGCGTAGCTGGTAAACCAAGAGGTAGATAACAGAATTTATGTCATATACATTTTTTTTGTTGATTTGACCATTTCTGAGATATTCCTTGTTATTTGTTTAAGGTATAAAATACTTTAACTTTTATCACATGGGAAGTTGTAAACTACTGAACCTGCATAGAAATGGATTTTATCCACATGGCAACCAGCTTTTAAAAGATTTGACTATCGTTTCAGCCTGTGTATTTCCTTATTTTCCTTCTACTTACAAGGAAGCAAGTAATGAAAACAATTTCTGCTAATGTTTATCTCGATTATCATGAAGTAGATAGAAGAATAAGCTTTTTGAGAATAATTTGTTACAGCAATGTAGAGAAAGTCATGTGAGTGGAACACATCAGATTTTTTTTTAAAATAATATTACTTTAAGTAAATTATAAATGAAACCTATAAAATCAACACACTCACAAAACTACTGTATGCTAAAACATAATATTAAAAAATGACTACTTTAAGTAATACATGTGACGAGCAATGTGGAATTATTGTACCATAGAAATAGCTTTTTGATTCTCCTGAAATGTTATAAAAATGGGCTCTTTGCTTCAGGTATGGATATTTGAGTTTGCACAGGCAGCTTCTATGCTGTGAATGTAAATAGTAGTGAGAATAACTTTAACTTTGCCTTGTTCATGAATTACCTGATGATGTAACCAGTGCACTATTTTACACCCATTGTTACTTCTTCAGAAAGATCACTACGTACTATTTTCATTGTATCTTTTGTCTTAATGTTATAAAATTACATTAAAAGTTTTAGCAAGACAGACAAAAGAAATTGGGTCCCTTACAGAAAGAATAAAAGAAGATATTGTTAAAGTTGTTCAAAGCAAGATTTTACCAGCCTTTAATATCTTTTTGCTATCAAATACAATGCTATGAATTTTTTGGGGTTTTTTATGCAATTTATTTGTAGAAAAGTAATGTTAGTGATGTTATTGTTTGGTTAACATACATAATAAAGTTTCTCCTTCAGCTATTTATTTGGTTGCCATAGCAACTTATACTGAAAAAAAAAATTAATGGCTTATATGATTAAATATATAGTAATATAATAATAAAATCTTTGAGATAGCATACAAAAAAATAAAAATGTATTTAAACATTTTTACTTTCTCTACACATAGGTACTATGTACATATGATAGCGAAGGTGTTGTATTGCACCCAAAATTTTATACCGAGATTTCATAAGAAATATATGTTTTAAGACTCCCTAAATAATAAAAAAGCATTTTTAGAAAACGGTCTGTGTGCGCGTGTGTGCGTGCGTGCGTGTGTGTGTGTGTGTGTGTGTGTGTGTGTGTGTGGGGAGGGGTGCGTGTATAGAGCGTAGTTTAAAAATGAAAAGACTGTTATATACCAAACTTGGTATTTATCTTGGTTTGGTATCTTCCAAAGATGCGACACAAAGATTTTCAAGAAAATTTCCACACCCCAAACTACCCTCTACATGGAAACATTTTTGAAAATTTTGTTTTTCTCAAAAATGGCTCTAACAGTTTTGATTAGAATACTGTACATTAAAGCTATTTACATCACATATAAAATGTATATCTTGAATTTTCTGAGATTAGCTTCTGAAATCTTATTCATTCTGGATGAATTTTGCCAAATTTTGCATTACTGGTAGACTGTAAGAGACAGACAAAAATTTACCACACAGAAGATGTAGATATCATTAAAACACACAATTTATGTTGTATACATTTTTTTGTGGAGTTGTTTATTTTCAAGATATTTCTTGTTATTGGTTTCAGTTTTAAAATACTTACGCTTTTCTCATTCAGATTTCAATCCCATAGCAACCACATTTTAAAACATCTGACTGTTGGCTTAGCCTAATGTGTTCCCTTATTTCTCTTCTACTTATAGGAAGTAAGTAATAAGACCGTTTCTGCTAATGTTCATCAATTAGCATGAAGTGGATAGAAAAATAAGCTTATTAACAATAATTTGTTACAGAGATTTAGAGTAAGTCATATGAATGGAACACATCAGATTTTTTGATGATGTCACAGCTTGCACAACAGTGATGTTGAAAATGTTTTGTTTCTGCTTATTATATGATTCTAAGTGATGTTTTTGTTTAAATCTTATTTATAGCACACTGAACAACCAATCATTTCTAAGGAAATGCATGTTACCCAAGTAATGCAAAAGAACACTGTATAATCAGACAAAGAATATTTTAGCAAAATATTATGTAGTGAAACAATTACCTCCATAATTACCATATTTATCCGGATGTAATATGACTTCAAATGCAGACAAACTTTTCAGAACTTAATTTTGGAATTTATCATCTACATAAATTTTAAATGAAATTTAAAGTGTTGCAAATAATTTTCAATAAACTAAGGGATAATTAAGTTCTTTATTTTTTACCTATTTTGAATCTGCGCAGAAATACATATGGTGGGCAGCAGAGGTTCAGAACATAAATGTAATGGTATGTGAGTGGTGAGAGAAGGGAAACATGCCATCAAACCTCTCTCTCTTTTTCACCTTTGGCTCCCAATATATTAGGCATAACCACTGATGTGAAAGGAAATTCTCTATTTATATTTTAGTCTTGGAGAAAATCTTTTTCCCAATGAGAAAGCTTATTATTCCTCTTAGGTATGTTAATAGCTAACATTACGACTCAAATGAAACTCACTAAATCTCCACATTTGTCATGACCATGCTTCACCACTGCCATACCTGCAAGATTTGAAATTTATTCTTTCCCCACATGCTATTTGGAAAATATATCCCAAATGCAAAAGAAGCCCCAAGTTCAATATTAATAGTTTGAAAAAAAAAATCTGATGTGTTACATTCACATGACTTGTTTTCAGGTAAATATTGTATGATTACAGAATAATAATGATAGACAGTGTTATCACAACATATGTAATGATCTGCAAGTGTATGATGGATTTATTCCAGAATTTATTATTAAAATACCTTATACATTTGAAGTAAAAAATCTGTTGACTTTCTCTATATCTCTGCAATAAATTATTGTTAAAAATCTTATACTTCTATTTACTTCATGCTAATGGAGAAAAATTAGCAGAAAGGGTCTTATCCCTTACTTCCTTGTAAGTAGAAGTGAAATAAGGGAGTACCATAGATTAAAGTGATAGTCAAAAGCTAGTTGCTTTGTGACTGAAGATCCTTTGTTTGCATGGACAGGAGTTGGCAAATTCCCATATGAGAAAAATATAACTATTTTAAAGCTGAAACTAATAGCAAGGAATATCTCAAAAATGGTCAACTCCACGAAAATATGTATATACCATAAATTGTGTGTTTTAACAAGATCTACATTTTTTGTTAAGTAAGTTGTTGTCTATCTCATATGGTTTAACAGTTATGCAAAATTCTGCAAAATTCATCCAGAATAAACCTGTATTCTAATTGAAGATATACATTTTATTTGTCATGTAAATACATAGAAAGTTTAATCAAAATCATTAAGAGCCATTTTTGAGAAATTCAAAATTTTTGAAATTTTTTCCACATAAACGGCAGTTGGGGGTGGGGGGATTTTCTTTAAAATCTTTGTGTTGCATCCTTGGAAGATATCAAACTTAAATACCAAATTTGGTATTTAACGATCTTTTTGTTTTTGAGCTATACTGTCCACAGACACACACAGACATTTTTCTAATTTTTTTTTTAATCAGGGGGTCTCAAAACAAGTATTTCTGGTGAAATCTCGGTATCAATTTTTGGGTGCACTATGTACATAGTATGTGTAGAGAAAGTTAAAAAGAACAAAAGATGGCATCATAATTCATTTTTAATTTTACTGAATGAGATCTACTAAACAACTGGGTATTGAGAAAACTACAAATAATAAAACATAGATATCTATTTCTTATAAAACCAAATTCAAAAGGATACCATGGATCATCACAGACTCTGATGGGTGGGGGATCCTTGTTTGACAATGGCAAGAAGCTCATGAAGTTTCTTAGCTGAAGTAGAGCATCAACATCATTCTGAAATGCTCTATGTGCAACTCCTGACATTGTAGTGTGAGCTTTTGCTCCACCCAGCTCTTCTTGTGTCACATTCTCGTTGGTTACTGACTGTAAACACACAGATCAAATAACACATTTTAATTTTACATTAATTTGGTTGTTAATAGTTCTAACAAAAGAAAATTCTTTCAGCAGACACATTTCATACTATTGCAAGGATGACAAACTTTTTGGAGTAAAAGCAAGTACAAGTGTTGAGTTGTTTAATATTTTCAGTGGCTCACTCTACTATCATTCTTAAGCAGTGATTTAGCTGGAACAAAATATTAACAGGAACACACCTCATTAATTCAGAAATTTCCAAATGGACTCGTATTGAGTGTCAAAATCAGCGGCCTCATGTTTCCGGCAAGTTGCTTCAACAGCTGAACATAAAAACATAAAATAAAACTTGGATTCACACAAACATAACGAGCGGAAGGAAGTTGCTGTGCTCACTTCCCACTCTCTGAATACAACAGCAGTGTAGCCAACCTTAGAGAACCAGAAAACCGCCCAGGAGTGTAAAAGCCACTGTATTTTATGAACTTAAAACCGTAAGGTTCTATATTAATCTGCTAGAGTACACCCATAACGTTTCAGTGCTATGTATAGATTATAAGCTATTTTCTTACTGAATGTGAAAATGTTATGTCATGCTAAAGCGGGAAAATATTTTCTAGAGCAGCATTCTGGCCCATTCTGGTCCAACTAAACCACTGTTCTTAAGGAAGACTGAGCTATGCTCGTCTTCCAGCCAATTTTTGGTGCAACATAGAATGTGCAAGTGACATTGTTTGCCTTCTGTCTAGCCATTGGACCCATTCAAAAACTTTTGAGGGTGAATATTGCACCAAAGTAAAACTGCAATTGCATCTTAATCTTGGGGTTAAAATAATTTAAATAAAAGAACCCACCTACCTACTTACCTCCTCTCGATTACACATACATACATATACATACAAAACATTGCAATCTGTAGATCCTATTATGAGCTTAGACTCAAAGCTCAAACCCTAGGATGTATATCATGTCAACAATTACATTTACTCATACTTATTAATACATTTATTTACAAATAATAACTCTGACAATGATTTTCAGAGGTGTCAGTTTTGCATAATTTTCAATTACATGTCTGTTTCCAAAAACCTACCCGTACACTTGCATTCTTAGAATATTCATGTTTATTATATTAACAATGTTACATTATTGCCAGTATATTTTCACTGAATGAAATCCTCCTCTGTATAGAAGGTGTGAGTAATAAGGTATCTTTTTAATTCTGATCTAAACTTGTTTTTGTTCATTTGCAATTCTTTTATAGAAGAGGGAAGTGAATTAAACAAAACTATTCCTTTGTAGTAAACCCCTTTTTGGAATAACTGCAAATTATTATAATTTGGCAATACAATGATTTACCACCGGTGAAGAAACTATGCAACAGCTGATACTCACTTGACTCTGCATTCCTGGTAGAATGTTGTCAGAGAAGGGTGAGCTCTCAAGAAGTTAATAATTTTATAAACATACATGTATAAGTACACAACTCCTCACATCTCCCTCTCTCCCTTCTTTACCACTATGGCTACAGTAAAGGAAATGTAAACAGTTGTGTTACATTAAGAGTTGGTAGCCAGGGGATACTGAATTTAATTAATTAGAATTACAGTATTAAGAAGTTCAAATGAATAGTTATTATTGGAACCAGTTGTAAAATTCAGTGGCACAGCCGGGATTTGATCATGGTTCTCCTGCTCTCTGCAGTTGCTCTACTGTGACAACTTGCCAGTAACATAGTTAATATTACCCGGATACTAAGTATTTACGATGGTAAGTTGTCATTAAGGTAGTTCTCTGAAGTGAGACATACTGGTTGGCTGAACCGGGAAAAACACATACAATCAGTTGGAAGATTGAATGGCGTACCAGCAAGTCGTCACAGTAGCTCAATGGTTAGAGCAACCACACGGAGAGTGGCAGAACCGTGCTCAAATTATGGCATTGAATTTTTCAATAGGTTCCAATAATAACTAATTGTTACCCTGTGTACCTTTCAATATATACACAAGAGAGGAGCATTGCCATTACAATAGGTTGAAATGAATTTAGAGTAAGTGTGAATAGAGTGCATTGTTGATTTATAGTATTTCAGTATATTTGGTTTTAAAAAAATAAATGGTTTAAACCATTGAATATGTGCTTCAAATGGTTGAATTGGTTGGGTTAGTGCAATTCTTATATGCATAGTACAAGAACTATACTTATTTAGATATTTTATTATATTGCAAATGCCTTAGTTAACTTTAATATTTTATATATGTATTAAAATAAATCAACTTAAATATTTCAATGTTACAGTATAAGATTTCTGAATGTGCCCATGTTTATTCTGCAGGGTCTGAGAGTCTGTGCACCTGAGTTTTCTTTGCAAATGCAGTGGTGTCATGTGAAGAGAAAGCATGCCGACCTTCTACAGACAAGTCTTCATTTTTTGCTGTTGTTTCTGTATACACTGTGACCTCTAAATTCAAAAATATACAGCTTTCAAAGAGGAAAATAACAGAGCAATGAAATAGGTAGCATATTAGTGGCACTAAAACATCACCAAGAGGTAATTTTATCTCAATATGTTCTAGACATTACCTATTAGTAATAATTTAGTGTTACTAATTACAATTCAGAACACTTTTAAACTATAATTTTGTTTTCCCCCAGGAATTCTTGCATGTTGAAAGCTATATACAGTTTTCCCACTTCTTCATGGAGAAACCAACTGCCTGTGTGCCACATATTAGATGTTTTCTCGTGTTCTCTTGTGGAAATGCACAAATTTATTTTGCTGCAGATATACTTTTGCTACTGCTGAAATGCAATGTTTTGTAGCTATGAACAAGAAGCAATCAAATATACAAGTTTTTTGAAATACATAAACAAACAAAATACACCAGTTTGGAAATGTGAAGGTAGAATCATCACATACTTCCTCTCCAGTGACAATGCTCAGGTACTTGGCTGGAAAACGAACAGTTTGTCCTGAACACGTATAGAATTCCTTGGCTAAAGCAGTGGATGGTGATGATCTTGATTAACTTGAAGGCTTGGGAAGTTGGTTAGTGGTATTAGGATTTCAGTCATTACTATCTAAAACATCTGTCAAGTAAAACAATCTGTTCACTTTGAGATGTTTGAATTACAAAATGTTTCTCAGCAAGTTACCTTGGATAGCCTAACATAAATTGCTTGCAGGGATTTGTAAACTACATCATGTCAAATGAACACATGAGAAGAAGTAAGACAGATAAATGGGTATTGTGATGAACGAAAATCTGAAGGAATAGGATGTAGGATGTGTTGCTTCAGCTTAGGAAAAATGAATAAGTGCAGCTTTCAGTTGGCAGTGCCAGTGTTCAATTTTGCCATTAGAACTCGGATGGTATGCTGTTGTTTTGATCCGATGGATGCCAAGCAATTTTGTTGGTCAGGAAAAAGTGAGCAAATAAACTGTTTGCTCCAATTTGTGATGATATGCCAAATTGAGCTATCCAAAAATGAGCAGAGTATGAGCCACTCTTTCAGATGGGGTAGCTTTCAGACAACTAGAGAAGTGCCACGTAGATGTATCCCTCAGATAGAGGAGCAGGTCCAACTATATCATGTGAATGTAAGAGAACCGGTAATCCACATGGACATAAGTACAAAATGAGCTGGCGGGGATCTTGGAACCTTAGCAAGCAACACACAAGGTTGACTGCCTCCATGGTTGAGTGGTCAGTAAACTGATTTCACACCCAGAGGTCCTGGGTTCAATTCCTGGCTGGGACAGGAAATTTTTCTTTAACCAAAATCATTTCCTATCCCCCACAGAGTCTTGAATCATGTATGTAAGAGTTAATGTGCATATGTTTGAAGAATAGAAAATAATTAAAAAAAAAAAAAAAAAACGTTTAAGAACCTAGGTCAACAAGTTATTTCTAGAGCAAAGACCCCCAATATGACCAGAGACATTAAAGGGGGCTATATAAATGAAGCAATAAAAAAGGTCTTTGTCCAAAGTTAGACATTTAATTTCAGGATGGTGACACATAACTTGAACAAGTTTGACAGGTGCATTAATGTCTGAATGGCCATTTTATGCAATAAGTCAAATGCAAATTTTACAGAACTCACTGGCTTAAATTGGACAGATTTTTCTGTAGAAACATCTTCAACTAGTTCAGTCCCTGATGGTAATTAACCATTTTCGAGATTTCCGCATTATTGGTATCAATTTTAAGCCTCTTAAACTTTTCTCAAACGGGAAGACATCTTTTTTTCTGATTTCTTGTTTGTTTACTCCTGGCAAGCAAGGGGATTGGAATTTCCATTGTTTCGCATAGCAACTGGCTATTAAAGGACAATACTATCGCTTTAGCCTGTGCATTTTCTTATTTCCCTTCTACTTACAAGGAAGCTAGTAATGAGACTAATTCTGCTTATGTTTATCTTGATTAGCATTCTGTAGATAACAGATTAATGTCTTGAATAAAAGGTTTGTTTACCGAACAGCTGAAGCACATCATGTGAATGGGACATATTAGATTTTTACCTTTCTATTTAAAAGGGACCAATAATAATGTTTATTTTGATTATCATGAATTAGATAGAAGAATAAGATTTTTAAGAATAATTTGTTACGAGATGTAGAGAAAGTCATGTAAATGGAATACATCAGATTTTTTCCTCTTAGCATCCAGTATTACAAACAAAATATAGTTATACTTAAAAATGTATTGTTTGTTTGCTTAGCTGGAAAATATCACAAAGAATCCTTAAGTCTTTACTTTTTTTTTATGGTTTTACGTCCTTTAACCTGGTAGGTCATATCAGATGAATGAAATTGGTGAAATGATGCTCAAATGATCTCAGGATACATGGAGCTTAAAGTTACTCGACATTTGTCTTCTCAGGATAAGGGAAAACTCCGAAAAAAACCTTAACCGGGTAACTCACCCTAAGCGAGATTCGAACTCACGACCTGTTGAATGTGAAGCAGACCCGCTACTACCACACTAACCAGGCGGGCTTCTTTACATCTTTGATTAGTAAGTTTATACCATGGGCAATACAACCTATGCTTTCTTGCATGGATATTTATTTTCTAGTGCCTTAACTGCAAAATACAGGAGTTTCTTTAATTCAAAGATCACTGCATAGGAAAAAACTGCAGGATTTTTATCTAATGATGCAATTGGCCAGTATAACAGAAAATCATATATATCTTCAAGCAGTAAACAATACTGTACATTTATCTAATTATTCATAAGCACTTGACTGCTGGGCATACAAATAACAAGATGGACTTTATGTTTACTATAATATAACCTCTGAAGCCTGGGTCTCCTAAAACACAAAGTAGCCTTAAAGATAAAAGGGATGAAATAATAAATAAAATAATAAATCCTAAATATCTTTAAAATCAGAGCTCTCTATATATCTCAGCAATGGGAATCCATTTTGCAAAGCAACCAAATGAATTGTTTTCCCTTCACTGTAAAATAATTTTGTATTGTTAATATAAATGACCTAAAGACTATCAAAGGAACCTCTGAGCAACAATAGCAAGAGAGAAAATTAGTAACTTGCTATATCAAAATAAAGGTACTTCAGGCAAGAAGGGAGTCATCATTCAAACTGTATTATAAAAGAAAATGCATGAAGGCAATGTGAGGATTTTTGTGCTTTAGGAAACTTATTCAAACCCTTCTAATAATAATCAAAAGAGCACGTATTTGACTTACATTGAAAGTCTATAGTATTTTGAATACACCTTTCTTTCTTCCATTGTTTGAAACCTCAGGAAGATAGTGACAACTTATTATATGAAGATGAGTTTGTGATGAGGATAAATACTGGAGTTTTAGCTATCATTTCAAAACTTTTTACATTTTTAGACAACAGTTGGTGTTGAAGTGTGGCCTCAGAACAAGATACAGCTCTAAAATGTGTTATAAGGCTATATATCCAAAATCAGCTGTTTAATAAACATATATAGGGTGTACATAAATGAATATCGGGGTTTTAACTCTTAATTATATGTATTACATTCAACTTACAGCTATAAATGATATGTCAAATGAAAAAGCAACTCAGTTTTGTTTGTTGGCACAAGTGCGCATGTGCGTGTAATGTTTCTGCTGCAATACGCTAGACAGCGGTAGTAGCAAATATGGCGACTAGTAAATAGAAAGCGTTTTGTGTTTTGCAGTTTGCAAAGACCGAATCTGTAGTTACTATACAACGTGCGTTCCGTAGTAAGTTCGGTTGTGATCCTCCTAGTGATAAAAACATTCGTAGATGGTATAATCAGTTTGAAGATACCGGCTGCCTTTGTAAAGGGAAGAGCACAGGACGACCAGGAGTAAGTGAAGAGACTGTTGAGCGAGTGAGAGAGTCGTTCAGTCGTAGCCCAAAGAAACCAGTCCGGAAGGCTAGTCGTGAATTACAAGTTCCTGTGTCGACTGTTTGGAAAGTTGTAAGAAAACGCTTACAGCTATGTCCTTACCGTTTACAGTTATTACAGGCTCTAAAGCCGGTAGACCATGGATTACGTGCCAAATTCACAAACGACATGTTGTTTCATGACAATTTTGTGGATCATGTTGTCTTCAGTGATGAATTGACCTTTCACCTTAGTGGACATGTTAACACTCATAATGTGCGCATCTGGGGCTCAGAAAATCCTCACAAGATGGTACAAATGCAACGAGATCCCCCTAAAGTAAATGTTTTTTGTGCTGTATCCTGGCGAAAAGTTTATGGGCCTTTCGTTTTTGGTGAACCTACTGTAACTGGCACTTCTTACCTTGATACACTAGAGCAATGGCTCTGCCCTCAGTTGGAAGAAAATGAGCCAGAAAACTTCATTTTCCAGCAGGATGGTGCACCACCTCACTGGCATTAACGAGTACGCAATTGGTTGAACGTCACTGCACCCGAGCACTGGATAGGCCGCAAGGGCCCCAATGACAGGGCTTGCTATGCATGGCCTCCACGTTCTCCTGACCTAACGCCATGCGATTTTTACCTTTGGGGCTTCATCAAGGATCGTGTGTACGTGCCTCCGCTACCAGCTGACCTCCCTGAATTAAGAAACCGGATTGAAGCAGCTGTTGCTACAATTACTGAATACACACTTATCAACGTTTGGGAAGAACTGGGCTATAGGCTTGATGTGTGCTGTGTGACAAAGGGTAATCATATTGAACATTTATAAGCTTCTTGGTAAAACTGTTTGAGTTGCTTTTTCATTTGATATATCATTCATAACTGTAATTTGAATGTAATAAATATTATAAAGAGTTGAAACCCCGATATTCATTTATATACAACCTGTATAAAAATCTGAAGTAGTCACATACAAGGAGAACAAGTTCAAACAAATTCAGTGAAAAGCTGAATAATTTATTGCAATACTCCTAAATGTGTTATTAGTTAAAAAACTTCAGTTTACTCTTCTATGAAATATTCTTTTTAGATATTATATTATTGTTGGTGTGTGAGATATTATCATATCCATACCTTTACAACATCTGGTCCAGTGATAAAAAGATATGAAGTGTCTTGCACCATAAATGTGAAATCTGTTATTGCAGGTGAATAAACAGCTCCACCAGCACAAGGACCCATTATAAGAGAAATCTGAAAACAATTGCAATAGCTTACATAAATCATAAGGTGTCAAATTCACTTTGCAATAATGCATTCCAATGGCAACTCACAAAGTTTTAAGTGCTTTAAGTCTAGGGCTTGATAGTAAACCACTATAGGTTAATTAGTGATAAATATTTGTTCTTCTCACATGCTGTGTGTAGGCTAAATTTGTTGTAGGAGTGACAAGTTTGGGAAGCTGCTACTTTTAAAGTTCATGAAACAGAACAGAATTGATCAACAGCAAGTTGATACACTAAAATGATTAATATACACCACTGCTAACAGTTCACCATAATTTATTCACTGTAATAATCATTTTTACAACTATTAAAGTTGATTACAATCCATATAAAAATTGTGAACATTTTAAGTGTAAATTGCCCTCCTGAAGTATTCTCATTTCTGTGACTGTTTGAATATAAATGCTATAAAACATAGGCAATCTTATGTTAATCTTCCGGATTAACATGTGCAAGAGGTTTAAATTTCTCTAGGTATACTAGCAATGGTGCACCTTGGTAATATTCGGTGTTTCAGTTGAAAACAGCCCCAGAAGTTGTTGTGTAAAGAAGGTAAACAGAGAGGGACAATTACAATTTGAACATGGCAAAGTCGATGTATGGGAAATAAAAGCACATCACAAGAAATACGGGAAATAATCTCCCTTAATTTTTAAATATAGTCTGACACAGAATTGCAAGTTGTTGAATAAGGGCACAGAATTTTGGATGTCACTGCCTGGAATTCACAGTGGATATTCTGCCATAACTCACAAGAGTGTATGGTTTGCTGAATGTAGGGTCGAATTGGTGAGCTTGAGGGCCATAATCCTTTTGATGCGACTCTGTAAGGAGAAATAATCCCATTTCAGCCATGCTTACTCATGAAATGTGATATGTTGCACCATTTACTGGTATCAGTTGTGTGTCAGTTCCTGATCATCTAACAGGTTCACAAATTCTAGAAACTGCTTCATGTAAACTTCACTTGCCACAGAAGAATAGAATAAAAAGTGTTGATTCAAAACTGTTCCATTGTTTTACAGCTTTCTACTAATTAATTTCTCTACACGTACTATGTATATAGTACTATGCATATACCAAGATTTCACCAGAAACACATGTTTTGAGACCCCCTGAATAAAAACAAATTAGAAAAATGTCCATGTGTGTGTGCGTGCATGCGTGCGTGCTGATTAAATGAGAAGTCAGGAGGTGGATCAAATCCTGTGCAATGCGTGCATTTATTTATTTCTTGAAAATCTTTCTTTTTATAACCTGTGCAAAATATAAATTTGACAGCTTAATGAAATCTCTTATTGATAAAACTCCTCTGATAAAGCAACAAATTACATGGTTAGTTTTATTTTGCATAGCGTTGTGAAAATTGCTGCCATCTTACAAATGGTTCAAAATGATTGAAATTTTACAATTAAACACTTTATAAAATATAAATTGCAAATGTTGCAAACAAAACAGAGAATTATTGCTGATTCAACTGGCAAACATTTCTACCAAAATCAATATTTTCCTTTAAACACCCACAATGAAAGGCAGCATTTATAATTTTTGAATACTATTATCAGGTTAAAGGATTTATTTCGGAAACTGGATCCTTCCATTTAGAATTGAAGATTCTGGCTGCACGAGGTATGCCAGAACCTTGATCTGGCAGAAAATGTATTGTATGCGATTCATAACAATCCTGCCACTAGTAATCAGTGTATTGCACAAGCTTTGGACACAAACCAATTAACTGTTTTGAGAAGAACTACAAGTGCACCCATATCATCCACAGAAAGTTGCAGTGGTCCTATTCCATGGTCAGTTTAGCTACCAGGTGTGACACCAATGAACTTTTGGGGGGGGCATATATAAAAACCTAGTTTAGGAGACCTCGATCAATAGTCATATGGACCTAGTTACTAGGGCTATTGAAACTGCGGAAGTGGTACGCCAAACTCCTGGGCTTGTAAGACAGTTGATGGTGCATTGCTGTACTCTCTGATATAAGCATGGTTCGACATTTTGAACAATAGCATTAAGAGAACAGTTCTGCACTGTACACTGATAGATAAAAGTACGTTTGTTTTGTCTGAGGATGTTGCATTACTCTGTGTTGTATGTTATAAATTTCATATTGGAGTATATTTTACTCCAATATGAAACACACGTATGTTTATCTATCAGTGTACAGTGCAGTAAAAATGCAGAACTGTTCTCTTACCGTTATTGTACAGACCAGTCACCAAATTTACATACTACTCTGTCAAAAGATGTATTAAATCTACATACACAGATTTTAATAAACAAAATCTGATAATACAATCAAAAGGGAAAAAATAGAATTCCCTTCATGAAAACCCTCATTCAATTCCCAATTTACCATGCAAATTGTCTATAGCTGCATTTAGATTGGCAACAGGCCATGACTGTTAGGTCAAACATATGTATAGGATTAGAGTATATCAATCTCCAAACTGTCCCTTATGTAACTCAAATCAAGACAATGGATTTGGAGCATCTCAAAATCTGTGATTCAGTGGCTGACCATGAAAACATCTCTGAAGAATATTGGAGTGCAAGGACACAAATGACCATTGTCAAATGTCTGGCATTAGAGAACAACAATATGTAAGTTTTAGTTATTGCATTTATAGGCTTCTTCACAGAAACAAGGATGATTGGGGTAACAAACGGAATATATCATATTTACGTTATTACTTTGTAATGAGCTACAGAGATGGATATTCAGAAAGTATCCCTGAACAACCTCTGATACACCCTGTATTTAATCAGAAAACTGTCAACACAGATGTGGGGAAGTGATGACTTTGAAGAATGCATTTGTTGATTAGAAGGCCAAAGGATTACGTTTAGGCCAGTATGGTTTGGTTGAATTTAGGCTTTTTAAGCCTAGTACTGAATCCTCATCTAGTGCAGCATTCAACCTCGAAGACATCTACAGCACCATCACTTCTGCAGAATCAGAAGAGGTTAATCAGGGAACAGGAATGGATGTGGTTTGCAAAAGTACTACGAGGGGCATACTGAAAGTCATGAGCAACACTGTTTTACAATCTTGATATTTATTTTTAAGCCAAACCAAATACATCATCATAATCTACAGACTTTCTTTCACTTTTCGACATAGTCTCCATTGTTTTGCACACATTTTTCCCATCGTTCTACAAGTTTGAAAATGCCCTTGTGATAGAACTCCATTCCAGCTGCCCGCAGACCCTGATGCACTGCTTTCCGAATATCCTCCAGCGTCTCGTAGCGTTGGCCACGCATCTGCTCCTTCACAGAACCGAAAAGATGGTAGTCGTAGAGTGCCAAGTCGGGACTGTAGGGAGGATGTGGAAGAGTTTCCCACCCTAATGCCCTCATCTTCTCCATAGTGGCACGACTAGTATGCGGACGCGCATTATCCTGTTGAAGGTTGATCCTCTTTCCAGGGCGTTTATCACGCAAAGCCCGACGGAGCTTCAGAAGTGTCTTGATGTAGCGGGCAGAATTTATGGTTTGTCCAGGTTCAAGAAAGTCAACCAGAATGCAACCTTGTGCATCCCAAAAGACACTTCCCATAACTTTTCCTACAGACTGCACTGTCTTCGCTTTCTTCTTCGATGGTGAGTTCAAGTGGTGCTATGTCAAAAATTCATCACCTTCATTATGAAATCTCTGAAGAAGGTTTTGTGCAATGGTTCTTCTCTGAAGTTTGTGGTCTTCAGTCAATAAACGGGGGAGCCAACGGGCACAGACCTTTCGATAACCCAAGCTGTGGATCATTTCTTGCACTGCACTATGTCCTATTCCAAGTTGCGCAGCAATTTCATTCACAGTGAAACGCCTATCTCCTGTAATGAGCTCATCAACTCTTTCCTTGTTGCGTTCTGTAGAGGCAGTTCGAGGATGCCCGCTACGAGGCGCATTTTGCAGACTCGCGTTTCCATCTTTGAAATGTTTCACCCATCTTCTAACACTGCTGGCAACCATGCAGACACCTCCATACGCACGATGAAGTCTGAGATGAATTTCAGGAGCAGATTTTCCTTCTTTCACAAGGAATTCAATGACAGCACGCTGTCAAAACGAAACATCAATGTCAGCCATTTTTCAAACACCATCTGTGGTCACGTGATAGAAGCTAATAACGTCACAATATGTCAACATGTGGCTTAAAGTCGGTAGATTACGATCCTGCAATTCGTTTTGTTACATTGTTGAAATTTAAATTTTTACAATGGGTTGCTCGTGACTTTCAGTATGCCCCTCGTATAAGGGGATTTCTGGTCAGTAAAGATGCTACTTAGCTGGCAAGGTGGAACAGTGACTATTAAGTATCCATAACAAGAGTTATAAACTTGAGGAATCTCTCTGAATTTCCACAGGTATACAAGAACATCAACTGAAGAAAGTTTGCACTATGACATGTTTTCGTAAAGACTCGCCCTCAAACATGTAGTTGAGTGAAGATCATAATAACTTTCACTCACCTCTGGAAAAGGCATTCCTTCACCCAGAGATCTTATACCTTCTGTTCCTTAAGAAATTGTGGATATTCTTGATGGGTGCGCATCTCTAAATTGACGCAGATCGATCTTGAACTTCTGGCACTGTAACTAAGCAGAAGGTTTGGAATAAAGGGATGAACACCCACCCATAACTATAAGTCAGAAGATGGTACACAGTTCTTTAAAATGTAAAGAAAAACACTGCAGTGGAAATTGTTTAGTATCCCTTTCCCCTGGTACTGTTACACCCTGTTCCAATAAATAATTCACAATCTCCTCATATCAGAGGCCATCCAAACCAGCAACAATCTCTAGGCACATGCTTGGATTTTTGGGACCATTGGACTGAGTGAAGCTCAGTTTAAAAGGCACAAAGGGCTTTAAGAGCCTGCGTATGAGGCCTCGGGAGAGGTGATCATTATCAGCAGCAGTAGTCACTACATATAAAATGCTGTTCAGGGTCTTAATTTTTTAGACCATCACTACATACTCAACACAGTGTGCTCAGCAGTTTTGCAGGCTAGTCAATGTTGGCTATTTTACTTTCTCTATACGTACTATGGTACTCTATGCACTATGGTACTATGTACATAGTGCACTATGGTACTATATACATAGTGCATAGAGAAGATATTGCACTCCACCCAAAAATTCAATATCTCACTGGAAATATGTGTTTTATGGTCCACTGTATCCAAAAAAAGCATTTTCAGAAAAAGGTCCATGTTTGTGTGTGTGTGTGTGTGACCGTGTGTCCCCACCCCAAGCTACCCTTTACATGGAGCTTTTATTAAAAATTTTGATTTTCTCAAAATGGCTCTGACGATTTTGATTAAAATATCATATATTAAAGATATTTACCTGACAAATAAAATGTACATCTTGAATTTTCTAGGAATAGCCTCTGAAGACTATTCTGGATGAATTTTACAGAATTTTGCATAACTGCTAAACCGTAAGAGATGGACAAAAATTTACCACAAATAAAAATGTTATATACTTTTTTTTGTGGAGTTGATCATTTTTCAGATATTCCTTGTTTTTGGTTTCAGCTTTGAAAAACTTATACTTTTCTCATACAGGAATTTGTCAACTCCTGCCCTTACAAACAAAGGAACTTCAGTCACAAAGCAACCAACTTTTGACTATCACATTAAACAATAGTACACCCTTATTTTGCTTCTACTTACAAGGAAACAAGTAATAGGACTATTTCTGCTGATTTTTTCTAGTTTAGTATGAAGTAAACAGAAGCATAAGCTTTTTAAAAATAATTTTTGCAGAGATATAGAGAAAGTCATGTGAATGGAACACATCAGATTTTTTTGGACCACACTACATACTCAACACAGTGTGCTCAGCAGTTTGTAGGTTAGTCAATGTTGACTATTTTTATTAACCGTTCTCTCAACAGTGTACAGCATTTATCAATGAAGCATATCTTGTCACCTTCCTTTAGAATTTAATTAGCACTTAGGTCTTTCATAGCCTTTGACCTGCATTTTAATTGTGTGCCTTCATAAATATACAGAGTTGAGGTTGAACACTGAGAAGCCAGGATGAAAAGGTCCCAAATCCAGAATCATCAGCATCAGCTTGCCATACAAAGATAGAAGAAGAAACAGGTCTATAGCTTCCAGTCTATAGTGTGATACTATGAGCATCTACTACAGCCCCTCAGAGAACTTACCCTCCAACCATCACTACCGATTAGCATACGAAACATTCATCTTCGGCATGCCTAACTTTATGCTCCTAGCACTGAAGTATCACTGGCAGTTCCTCACTTTAGAATATGCAATCTCAGCAGGAGACTTGTTGATTACATCGGGCCCAGACAGCAATAATGCATCATTGAGGCTGCAGTTACCAAGGGGGGCTGCATTCTTTGGGAGCTGCAGGGACATAAGTGTCTGTGGAATGGCTCCACACTTAGTACCTCATAAAAACAATATTGAAGAGGGTTGATTCAACCCTCATTCTAGATATTTTGAGAGAACACATTAGGTGAAAGCTGTGCCAAAGACTGCATCAGAAATTGTGAAGACAGAAAAGGTTTCTATTAGTAAGAGGGGAGTTAGTAATGATAATAAACTAGAAAATATGAAAATAACCCACAAGAGAAGAGAATGAGTAGCATAACAATATGTATTTAAAAAATGGTGATGGGGATAGTAACAATGATTCAACTGATGGTGATGAGATTCAACTAAGGAAGTCAAACATACCTAAATAATATGGTCCACAAAGAGTGTTTGTTGGAGTATCTTAGTAGTAAATGTGACACAAAGAATATATTTAATATTTTAAGTTATAATCTACCATTGGTTAAAATGAGTCAAATTTACATTTGAATTGCTTCACTAAGTAATAAATTACCTGGACATGTTTTGCAGGCCTATGTTGTCAAAATCTGTTGATGATGTAAGCAAAATAGGCCTGCGAAACAAGTCCAGGTAATTTATTACTTAGTGAAGCAATTCAAGTGTAAATTCAACTTATTTTAACCAATGTGTAATTATGCTTCACTGTGTACCACTTCCAGTATTTTGAATCTTTTGATAATCTACCATATTTACTGAAAAAAGAAATAGGAAGGCATTTGCACATCTGGAGTTAAAACAGAATGAAGGGAAGGGTTTTCATAAAGTGCCTCACCTGAGGAATAACTCCAGAAGATAAAACATTGCGCAAAAATATGTCTGCATAGCCTGCCAAAGACTCAACACCTTCTTGTATACGGGCTCCTCCAGAGTCATTAAGTCCAATCACAGGGGCACCAACAAGCACAGCTTGATCCATAATCTAAAATCAGAAATATTTAATACTAATAACATTCTAGAAAATAAAATCATGCTAAAACTTGTTTTTATTTATAATCGTATCTCTTCAGCTGAAGCTGGGTATAATGCAATCCTCATCAGGGCAATAAATTCTCTTAGATTCTCTGCAAGCTGTTCAGAAGTAGGGGAGAGAAGACAAGGGAAGAAAATGACTCAGGTTGCCTGAAATTCAAAATATCATCTCTAGTTTTAATTTATTTACTCAGAAATATTCTAGCATTCATTTCAAATTTTCTTCATTAATTCTGCCCTGCCCCAAACTTTTCTTATAGTTTAACTCATGCTTTGTAGAAAAAGGAAACATGCAGCTGTTTTATACATGCAGCCATCTTATACAGATCTTAAAAAGCAATGCAATATTTAAGCCTGTCCAATTCATAAGCCTTTTAAAGGTATATTGAGACAAAGCCTGTTTTTTACTTTCTCTACACATACTGTGTACATAGTGTATAGAGAAGATATTGCACTCCAACAAAAAATTTGATACAGAGATTTCATTGGAAATATATGTTTTAGGGTCCCCTGTATTCAAAAAAACCATTTTTAGAATAAGGTCCATGTTTGTCTGTCCGTGTGTCCGGTATCTATGAACACAATAACTCAAAAATAATAAGTTGGTAAAATACCAAATTTGGTATTTAAGTCTAGTATCTTCCAGGGATGCGACATGAATATTTTGAAAAAAATCCTCCCACCCCAAACTACCCTTTACATGGCACTTTTTTTACAAATTTTGATTTTCTCAAAAATGATTCTAACAATTTTTATTAAAATATTGTATATTAAAGTTATTTACCTGACAAATAAAGTGTACATCTCGAATTTTCTGGGAATAGTCTCTGAAGATTACTTTATTCAGGATAATTTTATTAAATTATGCATAACTGCTAAACCATAAGAGATGGACAAAAACTTACCACACAAATATGTAGAGCACCTTAAAACACATAATTTATGTCATAAACATTTTTTTTTTGTGGAGTTGATTGTTTTTGAGATATCCCTTGTTTTTGGTTTAGCTTTGAAAAACTTACACTTTTCTCATACAGAAATTTCTCAACTGTCCATACAAAGGAACTTCAGTCACATAGCAACCAGCTTTTGTCTATCACTTTAACCTATGGTACTCCCTTATTTCGCTTCTGCTTACAAGGAAGCAAGTAATAAGACTATTTCTGCTAATTTTTTCTCAATTAACACGAACCAGATAGAAGCTTAAGCTTTTTAACAATAATTTTTTGCAGAGATGTAGAGAAAGTCATGTGAATGGAACACATCAGATTTTTTATTTGTGCATTTTAAAGCTTGAAAATTCAGCTTTGCATCATATCAAAGCTTTTGGCTTTAGCACAATGTCAATTTGTATTTATTTATTTCTACAATCTGAACATTAAGTTTTAACAATTTTATTTGTATATTACTTTGAGTTGCAGTAGTTATACCTTAGCCCACCACACTTGTTTAACCACATTGTTATTTATGGAAAGTGGACCTTAGTATAGTTCATTTTCTTTTGATTTTTTTTGTAGCATTTTTCTCTTGCTCTTCCCACCAATGCTCCAAACATTTTTACCATATTTGCAAGCATATAACATGCACTGGCATGAAAGACAGGAAAAACTTCTCAAATAACATATATGTGCACATACTTCAAATATCCAGGCAATATAAGCAGGAAAAAGTGCTCATATTTTAATTTCCTTCCTCAAATCCACAAAATTTACCCTCAGGAAGAAATACTTGAAACCGCCATGTCAGAATCTGAATTCACACTTTTGTTAGAGGGCACATGTTTCAAATTTGCAAAAATTCAAATTCTCTCTTTTGTTTGTATTAATGACGAATCAATGAAATTCAACAATTTATTCTTTGTACTCGGCTGGCATCTTCAGTGATATTTTTGTCTTGGTTCACATACAAAGCCAATATCTCTCATAAATCATGAACACCATGATGTTGGTGCAGTAAAGTTGGCAATCTCTTTGTTAGTGAATATTGCTTTCACTTGATGATTTTCATAGAAACTGAAATTCCCGTTTGATTGTTCTCTAAAATCCAAGTATTGTGTTCTGCTTCAAGTTTTGGCCATTTAACAGTTCCATTTCTCAGATTATGTTTACTGCGAGTGCTTTCTTTAAAACATCTTCCTGATTCTGCCAAGTGCTTATAATTTGTTCCGTTGGAGGTGGCCTGAAATGCCTTTCATGTCTTTCTGCAGCCATGTTTCCATGTTTTTTAGCATGTGCAATCACTTGCAGCTTAAATGCAATAATACAGCAATGCCATTTTTACTTTCTCTATACATACTATCTACATAGTGTATAAAGAAGGTAATGCACTCCACCAAAAAAATTGACACCGAGATTTCACTGGAAATATATATTTTAGGGTCCCCTGTATCCAAAAAAAGTATTTTCAGAAAAAGGTCTGTATGTCCGTATGTCTGTGAACACGATAACTCAAAAACAAAAAGGTGGTAAAATACCAAACTTGGTATTTAAGTTTAGTATCTTCCAGGGATGCGATGAACATTTTGAGAAAAATCCCCCCACCCCAAACTACCCTTTACATGGAACATTTTTCGAAAATTTTATTTTTTAAAAGATGGCTCTAACGATTTAGATTAAAATATTGTATATTAAAGATATTTACCTGACAAATAAAATTTATATCTTGAATTTCCTGGGTATAGCATCTGAAGACTACTTTATTCTGAATGAATTTTATGGAATTTTGCATAACCGCTAAACCGTAAGAGATGGACAAAAACTTACCACACAAAAAATTTAGAGTACATTAAAACACACAATTTATGTTAGATACATTTTTTTTGTGGAGTTGATCGTTTTTAAGATATTCCTTGTTTTTGGTTTCAGCTTTAAAAAACATACTTTTCTCATGCAGGAATTTGTCAACTCCTGTCCATACAAACAAAGGAACTTCAGTCATATAGCAACCAGAATTTGACTTACTACAACCTATGGTGCTCCCTTATTTCACAATAATAAGACTATTTCTGCTAATTTTCCTCAATTAGCATGAAGTAAATAGAAGCATAAGCTTTTTAACAATAGTTTGTTGCAGATAGAGAAAGTCATGTGGATAGAACACATATTTTTAGCCATAGTTTGTAAATAAAACCACAATATCCAACACAAGTGGATCTCCATTTTAAGCATAATTACAATTGAAATTTGAATGAACAATATAAAAATCATTTACTATGGCACATGTGCATCCACTAAACTCTAAACAACCGGAATGCTGTAAATTTGCAAGGAAGATAACAATGGATTGCTTCAAGCCAAAACAGAACTTTTGAAGAAATGGAGCTTAACTTGCCAGCAGTGTATAAGACACATCCCGTTTTTTCAAAGGAAAAAGAAGTATGTCCTATATGCCGGCAAATGCGGTATATCCCCTTCCTTCTTTAACTTCATTATTTTAATTTTAAAACTTCTATATAGGTATTTTCGCATTTTTCAGTGTATATGTATAATATTACCTCCACAACCTTGTTTCTTCACATTCTATTATATAATGTAAACCATTATCTGCGCCCCGCATATAGGGCATCATCATTCCCTTCCCATCTCCTCTTAAACTGCGCATGCTTAATCAAGCCCATGCCCAAACTTCTCTACCTTCTATTACATAGTTCTATATATTTCTCTCTGCCCCAACATCTAAAGACTTTGGAATAATTCTTGTTTCTCTCTATCCTCCACTCTGTTCATTGCTTCCTTCCAGAAACCTCTATGTTGCCATTCACTTCCCCTCTAATTTCCTGTAAAGCTCTCCTCAAATCCTGAGCCGAATTTGTCCCAGCACTGGCTTTCTCCCACAGTATTTAATAAACATTCTCTCAGGATATTTTAATCATTCAATGATCTTCTTCTATGTCAGTATTTCAGTATTCAGTTGCAACCCACTCTTCCCACTTCCACCATTGCCCTGCCATTTGGCAATACTATGGGTAAACCCAATATCCAGTGACAGAATGATTTATGTAGCCTTTAGCAAAACTTCCATCACTAAATCCTGCTTTTTTAAAACTTGTTAGTGCACTGAAGCAGAGTTAAGGTTTTTGTAGACTTATTTAATACAACTAAAGAGAAGGCCATACACTGAAAAGTGGAGGAAGGCAAACATACATCTAATGTACAAATGTAAGGGGAGTGTTCACAAACCAAGCAGTTTTAGAGGCATTGCATTACTGTTAAATGTAGACAAACATTTTACAGGCATTGTGGCAAGTAGAATACACACATGGGACGAAGAATGGTCAACTATTTATTGTAAGAACATTGGTAGACAAGAACTTGAAGGACAAGAGAGGATAATTATACATGGCTTTCATTGATCTAGAGATAGTGTATGACCAGATTAAGCTACAATTATTGTGGCACAACTTGTTGAGTAAAGGAATGAGTAAACATCCTTAGAGCACTATATAAAGATAACACCGTTTTGTATAAGGGTGGAGGAAGGGATTATAAAAAGAGAAATCCAGCAAGAGAAAGCCTTCAGGCAAGGATTAAGTTAGGTCAGTCATATTTGATTTAAATGTAGATGTACTATTGGAAATTGGGAGAAATAACAGTTTCATGCCCATAATTAATAAATCCAAATTCTTGGATTATTTTTGCAGATGATTTAATGGTAAGTGCTATTACAGTTAATGGTTTGAAATAATCATTGTGACAAATGACAATTATTGTGAAGAATGGAAACTAAAAGTGAACCAAAATAAGACACAGATAATATTGTGTAAGAAAGGGGGGATATTGAACAAAAATGAAAAATGGTAGAATGAAAATATAAAGATTATAGGGTAGGGTTACAATTAAATATTCTAGGAGATAAAATTGTTGCTAGCAGCAGAGGGAAAAACAAAAGAAATTTGCAAGCAAAAGGACAGAGAGCTTTATCAGCTATCAGGAGCTGCAAACACAGGGTACCTAATATTTAAATGGTTAGAAAAAGTATATGATATAGTGGTTGAGACTAAAAGATGTATCGGATACAAGTATAGGGATTAGAAGGAGGATGGAAAGTCATAGATGAGGTGCATATGATATTCTAAAGAGAAATGTTTGCATTACCAAATGCAACTGTTAGGCAGATAGCATAAATAGAGTTGATCAAAGTGGTAGTAAGGGAAAGATAATGGAAAGGGCAACTTTGGTAAAGAATCTTGAACTTAGAAGAAAGAAATTTGTTAAAACAGTGTTTAGCATATCATGAAATAGCTTAAAGAACAATGGATGAGTAAATTACTAAGAAATAAATGGAAAGTGATGAGTTAGAGGAGATATGGAGAATAAGAAAAAACAATCTAATTTCTGGAGATCAGCAAGAAAGAAATTTGAGGATATAGAAATACAAAAAAATATTTAGTGAGGCAGCCAAAAAGAGATCTTTAGTCTTCTATATGAAGATGAAAGGTTCATGGGGAAGGGAAAAATACATAAACATGATAAAAAAAAAAAAAAAAAAAAGAGCAGTGAGAAGGCATTGAATAGGTGAGAACAGGAGTATGGAGATGGATAGGTAGAGTCTGATTCTATCTATTCAACTCTGCCCTACCCATGGCTAGTGTGGAAAAAACATTAATTAACACTAGGAGTGTGGAGACTTAAAGGTCCAAGGATGGAATCACACAAAACCAATGTCATATGTCGTGGAAATGAGAAAATCTGAAACACATCATATTTAAATACAAAGAAACTGAAATTTAGAGAAAAGAATACACCAGTAAGAATGGTTTAGGTTAGAGAGAAATATGGTTATAACTGAAATGTTATAAAGTTTGTAGATATACATAAACATTTTAATGCAATAGGCTAATATTTTAACAATGGATATGGAAAACAGAGTTAAACAACAAATTGCAAATTAGACAACAAACTAGAATTAAAGAATTATCATAAAACATGAGTATAACCTGACTGAGAAAGAGCCAGGGCAGAGCACCAGTCATATTCATTAAAGAATAAATATAAATACAGAGTGTTGGGGCAAAAGTCATGGCAACTGGTTTTTTTCTTGTAGATATGTGAACGGATCACAAATGTACCTATATGTGTCGTGTGGAAGTTCTGCAGGAATAGTGTGTATGCAGAGCAACAGATGGCTCTGTGATAGCTAGTGGTAGCACAGTGAGGGCTGTGAAATCAGTCAGTTGGTGAGTGTTGTGCAAGATGGAAGTAACCTGTGTTGAATTAGTGGAAGCCCTTGGGAATAATGCCCTACAATACCGTACAGTAGCATGGTGGGTAGGAAAGTTTCAGCAAGGACGTGTGTCAACCAGTGATGAGCAACATTCAGGACAATCTGTCAGCGTGCGGACTGATGTGGCACATGCGTCATCGAGCAGCTCCTTGATGAAGACAGATGATTGGACGCTACTGAAGTTAGAGAGGGCAAGTGGCATTGAGAAACGCACCATCCACAGGATATTGCATAATGAGCTGCAACTATGCAAAATCGCATCGTGGTGGGTACAGCATGTACTGACGGAAGTTCAAAGGTGGGTGCGCTATGCATTATGCTCTGACCACTTTGCACGCTGGCAACAGGATGGCGATCAATTCTTGTCACGAATAATCGCTATCGATGAATTTTGGGTCAGGGCATGCGAACCAGAACTGAAATGTCAGTCCACAGAATGGTGACATGTTGGATCACCAAAGAGGCAGAAGTTCCGTCAGAATCCTTCTCCAGTCAAATTGATGGTCATCATCATGTATGACGTCAGGGGTGTCATTGTTTGCCACTTTGTTCCACATGGCAGAACAGTGACCGCACAGTATTACAGGGACTTCCTGGTGTGTCAGGTAGGATGTGTCCGGACCTTGTGGACAGTGCAATAATCCTGCACGACAATGCAAAACCATATAAAGCAGAATGTGTAGGGCAGCTACTGTGATGTTGGGGATGGGAAGAATTAGAGCACCCACCATACTCTCCTGACATTTCGCCCTATGACTTTGATCTCATTCGAAAGATTAAGGAACCACTACATGATAGGCGGTTTGCAACACGAGAGGACATTGCTAATGCTGTGCGCGAACAGATGACCCGATTCATACATGGTACAGCAATTGCTGCAGCAGTTGGTATTCAGCGCCTCCCACATCGTTGGCAGCGTGTGGTGACAGTACCAGGAGACTACTTTGAGGGTCGTTAGGCCCAGGTTTGTCATGTCAACTGTATGTGTACTGTGTTATCATTCCTTTGCACCGGGAAGGCCATATTGCCCTGTATACTACTGTAATAAATTAGTGTGTTACGATATTCAGTGCTATTCATTGTCCACATATGTAGTTAACACCTTGTCCTTTCGTCTGTATAAGTCACATTTTCCAACCAGATTGGCATCTTCAAGAAAATAAATAGTTGTTATGACTTTTGCCTCAACTCTCGTGTGTATATATATATATATAAAAAAAGTAAAAAAATGTACATGGGAACCTCATGAGCCAGAACACTTTAACAAAAACATTGTTATGACATAAACAACAGATAAACATTCATCCATGAAACACTTTTTTTAACGTAATACTAATAATAATACTACTACTACTACTACTACTACTACTACTACTACTACTACTACTACTACTACTACTACTACTACTACTACTACTACTAATAATAATAATAATAATAATAACAACAACAATAACAATAATAACTTGTTTAAATAAATGTACTGACTTACCTTCCAATATACTGGTTTGAAGCACATAATATGAACACAGAAGAATCGTTGTCACATTGCATCCAGAGACAAAGGAACTGTGACTGTAGGTTCTGTCTATTCAAACCTGGAGGTATCCTTATCAAGTCGACTCAAGAGAGTGGAGTGTTTGCATGTGATAACTTTTTCTATTGCTACTCAAGTCTGATCTAGGTTACTATTTTTCATTTATTTCTCTTGCCCCAATAGTTTGTGGTATTAAAAAAAAAAAAAAACTTTGATATAATGGAATAACTTAAGCATAGTTTATCCAGCTTATTCTAATTAGCAAAACAGGATGTGGCTTATTTTATTTTAAAAACTAACAAATATTCAACTATAAATTTTAATATATTTTGGTATTTCCATTCAATATCTGAAGTCCAATTAACTCAACACTATTAGACATAGCTTACATAACATTGAATCGCTCTAAATACTCACAGGATGTATTGTTTCATATATCTATGTGAATTCAACAGTTATTCTTACAATAAAAATTAGTATTTTAATTACGCCTACACACCTAAATTTTACTTCATTGCCTCATTATCTTACCTTGCAAATTTTCTTAGCATGCATACTAGAAAGGCTCCCTCCAAATACTGTAAAATCTTGGCTGAAGAGATACGTAATTCGTCCATTTAACAGTCCATGCCCAGTGATCACAGAATCTCCAGGAATCTGTAATAAACCCACATAAATACCAGGATATGTCAGTATAAAGTTATTTTAATGGTATAATGAATATAGTATTCTTCTATCCAAATTATTTCAGAAATTTTGTTTACAATAGTTGACGTTTCCTATGTTTATCTTTATAAAATAACCTTTAATACTCTGTGGTTTTAAATTGAAAACAACTTAAATCAAAATTCAGAAATAGCCATGTTAATCAGAACATCCTAGGGTCTTTATCTCATATTAATATAATTTATCTCTTCCTATAGATTCTTACTTAGGAAAATTGAGGTATGGATACTAAGAAAATGGAATAAAAGGTGTAATAGGAGAAGATCAATCTGGATTCAGGAAAGGAAGAGGAACTACAGATGCAATTGGAATGCTAAGAGTTCCATCAGAGAGAGTTCTAACCATCAACTGTATATGTAATTACTGCAGTATGAGAAAGTTGATATGCATATGGGAGTCCCACAGGGCTCGATACTCAGCCCCTTAATATTTTTATTATATATAAATGATTTGTCAGAATATATAGATGTGGGAAAAGTTTTAATTTATGCTGATGACACCTCTTGAACTGTTTGTTCTGATGTATATGACGCTTTATTAGACAAAATCAAAGTAGCTATCTCTCAGTTTAAATTGTGATGTGATAACAATAAACTAATAGTTAATATTGAAAAAACTGTGTGTCTAAAATTCATAAATAGATTAGTTGATACTACTCTAAATGTACAATTTGAGAATAAATTGATCCAAAGTCAACAAAGTTCTAAATTTCTTGGAATATATATGGATAATTTATTAACCTGGAATGAATATTCTGACTTTATTGGCAAGAAACTATGTTCTGCAAATTTTGCCATATTGCAACTTAGAGATATGCTTGACACAAAAACACTGGTCTCTATATACTACTCTCTTGTTTTTTCACATCTTACTTATGCTGTGTTCCTATGGGACAATTCTACTAACGCATACAGGACATTTATCGCACAGAAAAGAATTCTATGCACCATATTTAAGTTAAAGAGTATGGACTCCTGTAAACCTTATTTTATGCAAAATAAGATTTTAACGTTTCCTTCCATTTATATTTTTAAGAGCTTACTCTTTTTAAAATCAAATGAGAAATTATTTTACAAAAATTCAGATTTTCATAATTACAATACATGAAATGCATATTTATTATCCATTGAAAATCATAAACTCACAAAATAAGAAAAATCACGTCAATATTCTGGCATTATGCTTTTTAATAAGTTACCGCTGAATATACAAAAATTGCCTTACAACAGCTTTAAGCAAAGTGTAAAACGATTTTTAATGAACCAATATGAAAAAGTTTTTAAGTTATAAGTTTTAAAATGTCATCATTTATGTATTTTACTGTGTTTTCTTATTATACTGACGTGTAAATCCATGTTCTATTGGCATGTTACAAATAAATTTCAATTCAATTCAATAATGCTTGAATTGATTGTTTTATTCATACAAATACACAGTTACATTGATTGCAAAAGAAAACCATTAGTATGCTTCGGCATAGCTACAGATTTATTATTTTTAAACACACAAAACATTAATAAATTATTTGATAATGCCAACATTAGCATAAAATCAGATGACTAGAAAACTCAACCTTGCAATATTAACAGTTTACAATATTGCAATTAAACATAACTTTATTATTAACATTATAAATTTAATTTGGTAGGTATTTTCACCTAACGTCCGCATTGAGTGAGGACAGGAGCCTTTTCTGATGACACACTGCTCTCAGGTGCTGTAATTCTTCTGCTGTCTGTGGATGCTACTAAAGCATGTGGAACTAATTCTTGGGTATTTGTTTTAGACACCTCAAGGGGATGTAGACGTTGGAATGGTCTTCTCCCCATAAGCTGTCCTAATTTTGACTACTCTTATATGAGCATCTCTACCCGGGAAATCTTTAAGATCAGAACCTAGTGGCCAGTTGATTTTCTTCACCTCCATAAGAAGAACTTCAGGAACTTCTTGTCTCTTGCTAGGCGACTGTACCAACATAGCCAGATACTCTGTGCAAAATCTCTGATGCAAACTTTCAGGTAGCTTTTGCAGATATTTTAGTCTTTTATTCAGACTATTTGCATCAACTAAATCTCCAATTTCAGAATTTGGCAAGCTTTTTTGGAATCTTGTCAGGAATCAGTGGAATTAGAAGCTCTTCTGAATCATCTACACAAGTAATAGGTCGTGAATTTACAGAAGACTCACAGTCGCAAAGAAGAGTTTCTAATTCATCATTAATAAAAATCTTTCTTTCTAAGTTTTGTCTTAAAGTTCTTTAATCACCCTAAAAGTCTCTCCCACCATCCTCCCCACCAGGGAGCAGAAGGTGAATTAAACTTCCAATGTATATTTTTCATCCATGGCAAAAAGTTTCTTTTTATTTCCTTAGGCAACTCTGAATCCCAACTTAAAGTCATATGCTATGTTTCTTGTAGCAATAATTTTGGCACTAACATTGTTGGACTTAAAAATCCAAGTGGATGGAAGATCTTTTGGGTTATGGACAAAAGATTTCTCTTCGTGATTGTTAAAGAGTCAACCTTACAGTATATCTTGTTTACATCTATGTCCCAAAGAAGTCCAAGCACAGTCACAGCATCATATACAGATTTCTTTTCTTCTATTTCTCAGGAGCACTGACCCAACTTCTGAGTTCAAACTTTCCATGCTTCAGGAGACCTTTTGCTTCACAGACAAATTTTCTCAGTTCTTCCTCTGTTTCTATACTTGTTATGCAGTTATCCATGTAGAACACTCTCTTAAGTCTTTCAGCTGTTTCTTTCACATCTTCTGGTGCCTAATCCAAATGTTGCTGCAAAGTAGCATTTAGCAAGAAAGGACTTGAAGCAACCCTGAAGACAACTGTCATGTCTCAAGACTTCAACCTCTTGACTTTTAAAATTCTTCCACCATCGGAACTTCAGGAACTGTCGATCTGCAGGCGCTACACTTGTCTGCAAGTCTATATCAGTTATATCAGCTGTAACTTCAATTGCACTCTTCCTGAACTGAATAAGCGAGTTTGGTATCGGTTCTATTAAATTAGGTCCAGTTTCCAAACAAGAATTTAATTACTCTTGTTGGACTCCGGAGCTGGACTAATAGCTTTGTTCCCTGAAGATGCCGGATGCAGATTTCAATGAAATGTTGGTAATGAAATCATTTGGACCACAGCCTACCAGCCCTGCGACCATATACAGTCAACGTGAAAGCCTAACTTTTTATGTAAGAATTTAATGAGTTACTAGGAAATCTCTGCTAGAGGCATCAAACACTGGACACACTTTCGTTGCTTCACTTGACTCTTTAATCACGGCATAGTGTGGCACAAAGTATCCAGAGTTTTTACTGTCTGTCTCTGAAACTACTTTTACAATGCCATCCTGCATCCATAGATGCCTAGTCACTCAAAAAAGTCTTGTTTCAGAGCTTTTCTATTGTTAGCTAATTCTGTATGTCCTTCTTTCCAAGTTAGGGCAACTTCATAATGACCCTCTTCATTCAGAGAGTTTCAGTGAATTTTATTATCACCTCTTCCTTCTGTTCTCTTGTTTTCATTTCTGATGGATCCCAAATTCTAATGCTTCTAAATCCCAGAAATTGACATTAGTAAGTTCTGCCACTTGTAGACATTTTTTCTGCATTATGCAACCCATAAACGTCCACCCTAGATGTGCTTCAATTGCTAGTAGATTATTATCTACTTTCCTGGTTATGCCTGTCCACAGTTTATTAATGACATCTTATCCTAGTAAGATTTTGTCAGGTGCACTGGAACTTTGATCCACTATGTTGAGTACATCTGCTTCAGCTGAGAAAACACGCTTTGAGATTCTATAGTATAAAGTTGCAGATTTTCTCTTAGTTAAGCAATGTTTACGCTACATGCATACCTCTTGTCTAAACTCTGGAACATTATCTTAGAGAGCTTATGCTTTTGTTTCCTCTATCTCTCCTTCATTGTGGCTTAACATTTCTTCTCTGATGTCTTTAAGTTAAGTTCCCTGATTAGTTTATCTAATATGTAGGAGAACTCTTGCCAGACATGTCCCTTAGTCATATAATACTCTCATCTGCAATAATGTTTGGCTAGCCTGCTGCAATAATGGATTATCAATATTAACAGCAAGCTTCGGCACCTCATTATTATCATGACTAATTTGTGGGCACATTAAGTTACATGCCTTTTGTTATAAACCAAGCATTTTATGAAACATTTACACTTTTTAGCACTATGCCTTGATTTTAAAGCATCTTCGCTCTTTCTTTAACAACTTACTTTTAGCTCCAGTGACAACTTCTTAGCCTTAAAAAACTCTAGAGAAGTGTGAGAAGATTTATCACACCAAAAACATATATTCTCTCTTCACATGAGTGGAAATTAAAATGCTACAGTGGCTATTGTGTCTATCTTCAATGTTCCAGAAGAGTCTTCTAGATTAAATCCGGACTTGGCAAGTTCTAGATGCTCCTCAAAAACTGCAGCAGCGTTGCTAATGTCTTGACCATCCCCTTTAGCTTTAGTGTTCCATTCTCTATCCCAAGCTAGCATTGTGTTTTCTGGTAGAGCTGACTGTACTAAAGGGTATAACATGCACCCCTACTTTTCTCGAGTCACCCCTAATGTCTCCAAAGCACACAATTGTGTTTCTAATTTGTCGTATAGAGTACTGAGACACTTATATTCATCCTTAGTAGCTTGAGCGAGAACAAGAGTCAAAAGTTTGTGCATATAAATTCCTATTAAGATCCCATCTGTTCCAGAGCTTTGTGACAGTTAGCTTTTGAGGGTGGATTGCTCTCCACTAATTCTCGTGCCTTTGAGTCTGGTGTAGTTGCTTGCATTAAATATGAAAGTTTATCCTATACAGCTAAAGGACTGTCAGCATCTTTCTTTTAGAACTGACTCCAAAAACCAAGCCAACCTTTTTTTATTTCCAGTTTAGGAAGACAGATATTTCTACAGCCATTCTGTGGAATCGTACTGCTTTCTTCACTGTCTTGGTCTATCTCCCTAAATGGAAATGAGTTTTCATACCTGGTTTTGATGGCTATGTATTCCTCTTTATAGCTCCCTGCATCTTCATATTCCTTCTGATATGCATCATCATCAGCAGCATCAGGGGAAGTAAAATTTTCACATTACCACATTTACCGTATTTTCTCATCCAAATTAAAAAGACGATTCACCTTATCTTCCAAGACCTTTAATGTCAATTCCATTTCAACTTTATCCGTAGCTCCAGCATGTAACTTGCCCTGGTAAATAAACATCTCAATTACGTTCTTTCCCTTTTCAAACTTTCTTGTCCTGTCGTGGTTGCCATTTCATGTATGTGTAATTATTGCAGTATGAGAAAGTTGAAATTAACCTTAACACTTGAATTGATTGTATTATTCATACAAATAAGCTGTTACATTGTAGTAAAAAAACATTAGTATCCTTCTACATAGCTACAGATTCGTTATTTTTCAAATACACAAAAATATTAGTCAGTATTTGATAATGCCAACATTAGTATAAAGTCAGAAAACCCCAACAATCAACAAAGAAGTGTGAGCCTGTTTTATTAATCAGCAAAAAACTTTCAATGGTTGAATTGGAGAAAGTTAATGGAAATACACAAACAAATAGGCACTGGCTAAAAGAACAGAAGACTCATTTGTAACCTGTATCTGGGAGCAAAACAACAAAGTGCATCTAGAGCACAGGATGGCCAACAGTGTAAAAATAGGAAGAGGTGCGCATCAAAGATGTTGCATGTCACCCATCTTCAGCCTTTATGGAGATTGGTTAGCAAAGGATATTGCATTATTTCTCAAGTCTCTTTTTATTTGTCAGTAGAGATGAAAAGGAAGAATTCATTTTCCTTTCTAGTATATAGTTCTTAATTAGTTTGATGTAGGTACTTGGTTTATTATGGATATGTTTGTTTACTTTGTATTTTATTTAAACTTCATTTGACACAATGATGATATTGTTTCGTCTGTGTTTACACTTGTAATGTATGTGTATATAGCATGTCAACATATGAGACATTGTATTTTAGAAAGGGGTATGGTGTTTAATACAATGGTCTTTGAAACTTCTTCATTACACCTACGTGTTAATTGCATGTTACATTAGTTTTATTTCTCAGTACGAATAAATCATATTGAGTAATACAACAAAATATGAATGGCTCATTAGAAAATTAAATTCCTGAAATATTTTATTTTGAGTCCAAGAGTTACCTGATACAGAATTGGTGAAAAAATGCCTGATATATCAAGAGGAAAGTTTGAATAATATACTTAATGGGTGGCTGAGGAAAATCAGGAAAAGATAATTAAAAATGGGTTAGGAAATATTTGAGTTAAAATGGGATACTTTGGAAGAGGTTTTTGGAGGCAAGTGAGATCAAGAATGGAAGAGACAGACAGATCATATTTGCTGAGGTTAGTAAGAAAGCTCACTGCCATTTTACAAGGAACTAAAAGATGACCCAGAGCAGAGAAGTACATTTTAATTTGTAAAAAACATGAAAGAGAAGGGTTAGCTGGTTTAGATTGGGTATTTGGAAACAAGGGGAATGTGGGGAGAGGTATATGCACCATCTGAGGGTACAAGGAAAATGGAAGCCACATTTTACTTCAATGTAAAACCAAAACGGTTTGGATTGAAATTCTAATATATAAGGAATAGTTATACAGGAACTAAAGAAATTGTACTTGTGAAGATATTTTAAGATCAAAAGCAGATACCTAAATTTAGGTGAGTTTTAGTAAAAGGTAAGGAGGAGTTGGAAATGGTCAGTTGAAAAACTTGGTACCTAGATCAGGTATTAGAAGAAAATGGATAGCTATGTAATATCATAAACATTTCTATAGTGAAATAGGTTTGACCTAGTCAACTAACTAGGGTTAAGGTCAGTTTTAAATATCTTTTGTACTTAGCACTTTAATAAATAAATATAAAAAAATACATAAGATATAAATTCAAACAAAAGAGACAACATAAAATAAATGTACCTATAGAGACTTGAAACTCAAACTCTTTCAATATCTTAACCAATATCCACACACAAACCATAGTGCTAAATAATGCCATATATCTACTCTCTCCAAAATCCTGGTATTCAGGTCATGGGTCACTGTGTTTTCCCAACCCTTAATATATGTTATGCTGTAGCAAAGAATTCAGAACCCATAGCCCATAGGTTCCTCTCTCTCTCTGTGTCTGTGTATGTGGGTGCGTGCTTATGAGGAGCTCATTTTCAAAACCTCTCTTGCCCACCAAATAATGCTGGTGTGATTCTGCATACTTCTTATGTTACTGTATGTGCAAATGGTATTATTTGTCTTGAGAGTGACCTTTTAAAGCGTTAAAACCTTGCATTAAAAGTGGCTATTGATTCTAAACTTGTCCACAACAAAATGGCATTTTTTCCACAAATTTTTGAAAATGGACAAGAAACATTTTGAAAATAGGCTTCCTATATATACACACTACTGCCATAAGTTCTGTCGGTAAAATTAAACACCCTGTAGTATGGAAGTGTGAACAAAGAAACATGGCAATGCTGTATATTGTTGTTCCACAAGATCACTTTTACTACTCGCAAGCAACAGGCTTGCAATGTGCCAGTAATAGGCAAGAGAGAAAGATGAAGTGGGGAGTGTACAAAATTGTATCCCTATTTTGAGGTGGTTTTGTTGTGGAAAGCAAGCTAAGGGCACTCTTGGCATCAATGACAGACTTATGTTTTGGACAATAGTATGGGTTAAGAAATGGTTGCAATTATTGATCGCATCACATCTGGCCATCCAAGGTGCATATACACAAAAGAAGTTGTGAACGCTGTTCGTTCAAGGATTCAACGCAATCCTTTGTGTAAATAAACAACAATTTTATATTGTAAAATAAACATCTCCTCACCAAAAATGTCACTTTTTTTTTTTTTTTTAAACGATGATTTACATGTTAGTGCATACAAAAGATACACAAGGTATTTGCCAACTGAAAAATCTTGTGTTCCATTCACATGACTTTCTCTACATCTCTGTAACAAATTATTGTTAAAAAGCTTATGCTTCTATTTACTTCATGCTAATCAAGAAAAAATTAGAAGAAATAGTCTTATTACTTGCTTCCTTGTATGTAGAAGCGAAATAAGGGAGTACTGTAGATTAAAGTGATAGTCAAAAGCTGGTTGCTATGAGACTGAAGTTCCTTTGTTTGTATGGACAGGAATTGACAAATTCCTGTATGAGAAAAATACAAGTTTTTCAAAGCTGAAATCAAAAACAAGGAATATCTAAAAAACGATCAACTGCACAAAAAAAACATATATAACATAAATTGTGTGTTTTAATGTGCTCTACGTTTTTTGTGTGGTAAGTTTTTGTCCATCTCTTATGGTTTAGCAGTTATGCAAAATTCCGTAAAATTTATTCAGAATAAAGTAGTCTTCAGAGGCTATTCCCAGAAAATTCAAGATATGCATTTTATTTGTCAGGTAAATGTCTTTAATATACGATATTTTAATCAAAATCATTAGAGCCATTTTAAAGAAAATCAAAATTTTCGAAAAAAGTTCCATGTAAAGGGTAGTTGGGGGTGGGGGGATTTTCTTGAAAATGCTTGGAAGATACCAAACTCAATTCGTTTTTGAGCTATGCAGTCCACACATGGATCTTTTTCCAAACATGTATTTTTTTTTATTCAGGAGAACCCAAAACATTTCCGGTGAAATCTCGGTATTAAATTTTTGGGTGCAATACAATACCTTCTCTATACACTATGTACATAGTACGTGTAGAGAAAGTAAAAATTAAAGGAGAATTGACAGGGTTGATCCCAGGATTTGTTAACATATGGGAAGAGCAAGGACACAAAGCAAAAACCACGCACCAGTGGTTGGTGACCAATGTCCTATGGTTCATCGTTGCTGCTGATTGGCCTAGCAGAAGTTCAGACCTCAATTCATTGGATTATTCTGTGGCAGAAGCTCGAGGCAATAGATGTCAAAAGAGAAATCACAATATTGAGATGTTAAAAAAATCAATCACGTCAGCTGTCAAAAAAGTTTCCACTGGTCACTTATTCATGAAGCTATTGATGAATGGCCTCAATATCTTCACTGCTGTGTTGCCACACATAGCAATACTTTTGAATGAGAGTATGTTCATTTGTAGCATTTTATGTGTTCTTTCAGAATATATGTATATTAATAGATCTGAATAGCCTTATTTTTTTTTTTAATTGAAAACGATTCCCTGAGCCATAGGCTCGCTATGGGAACATTACAATGCAGATGTATTACAATTATAATTATTGACATTGCATAAGTTAATATAAAGAGTTATATTAATTACCCATTATAATTAACATAAGATTTTAAATATCAATATGACTGAATACAACCTTAAGGATAAAATAATAAACAGCAAGAACAGAAAGTGGTCAAGGACTCATCATAAAGATTTTAAATGTGAGAATTAGGGATGTATACATACAAGTCAATCATTGCACATTACAACACAAGTTTCAGCTTAAATTTGGCTTTCTATAACTAACAATCACTACAGATAAATAACAACAACATTAATAATAATGATGATGATGATGATGATGATAATTATAATAATAATATTAATAATAATAATTAATAATAATAATAATAATAATAATAATAATAATAATAAATAATACAAAATCACTAAGGACAGGCACATTACATACTTTATAGATGTTCTTCTACTGCTGTCCAAAGAAATTCTTTCGTCCGCTTTTTAAAATCTTCATAATTTTCAATCTGTTAGCAAATTAAAGGCCTGTGTATCTCTGTATACAATGTTAGAGATACCATATTTTGTAGAATTTACTCTTGGAACATGAAACTGAAGACTTTGAGCATTAGATTGAAAGTTATGATATATATATATATATATATATATATATATATTAGATCTAATAAACCCATTTTTACTTTCTCTACACGTATTATGTACATAGTGTATAGAGAAGGTATGCACCCAAAAATTCTATACCAAGATTTCACCGGAAATATATGTTTTGGGTCCCCTTGAATCCAAAAAAAAGCATTTTTACAAAAAGGTCTGTGCGTGCGTGCATGGGTGGGTGGGGGTGTGTGTGTGTTTGGTGTGTCTGTGTGGATAGCATAGCTCAAAAACGAAAAGACCGTTAAATATCAAACTTGATATTTAAGTTTGGTATCTTCCAAGGATGCATCACGAAGATTTTCAAGAAAATCCCCCACCCCCAACAACCCTTTACATGGAACTTTTTTCGAAAATTTTGATTTTCTCAAAAATGGCTCTAACGATTTTGATTAAAATGTCTGATATTAAAGATATTTACATGTCAAATAAAATGTATATCTTGCAATTTCTGGGAATAGCCTCTGAAGATTACTTTATTCTGGATGAGTTTTACGGAATTTTGCATAACTGCTAAACCATAAAGAATGGACAAAAACTCAACACACAATAAATGTACAGCACATTAAAACACACAATTTATATCATATACATTTTTTCGTGGAGTTGATTGTTTTTGACATATTCCTTATTTTGGTTTCAGTTTTGAAAAACTTACACTTTTCTCATACGGGAATTTGTCAACTCCTGTCCATACAAAGGAACTTCAGCAACATTGCAACCAGCTTTTGACTATCAGTTTAGCCTCTAGTACTCTGTCATTTCCCTCTACTTAAAGGAAGCAAGTAATAAGACTATTTCTGCTAATTTTTTTCTTGATTAGCATGAAGTAAATAGAAGCATAAGCTTTTTAACAATAATTTGTTGCAGAGATGTAGCAAAAGTCATGTGAATGGAACACATCAGATTTTTTATTTTGTATGCAAAACATAATGATGAATGTGAAATACTAAGATGCAATGGATTAATTCTGGTAGTACTATACAGATAAATTCTACATGTTAGGGGGGGAAAGCCATATAAAATTTGGATAGCTTTATTTAGTAAGTATATACATTGAAAGTACTGACAAAATCTTCTTGTGTAGCCTGTACACAATTAATGTTCATGAAATGTAATAGAAAAATGGTCATTCTTTATACAATAACAACCTTCACTCATAATACACCAGCATTAATGCTCTCTCAATAATTGCTTACGAAAACTATATAAAATTGAATTCACACTAATGAGAGTGATAATACAATTTGAATCTGACTTCCCTGCTGTGTGCTTGTGTCTTATAGACAGTCTTGATTCTTACATTGGCTATTACTCCATAGCATGTACGAGGTATATACCACTAAATCACCTAAATAACTTTAGAACCACATGTCTGATTAACACGAAAGTTGGTGAATGGAAAATAACAATGTATAGGAAATTCAAAAATTATATTCATGATTTTTTGTCATTTTACTTTAACCAGAAGTCAACTTTTTTTATTTTAAATGGTATATATTTTTACATATTCAGATAGTACTCTTCAATGCTTTTCAACATAATAAAAAAGAAATTACATCCTACACTGTATTATCCATTTTGTGTGAAACACATTACATTACCTTCTCTTTTTCCATCCCAAAATCTGTACAGGTATGCTCTACAAACATATCATACTCGATAAATGTGCCTGGATCACATAGCAGATGAAGTCTCTCTCTAGCTGTGAGTTTACCCTGAAGAAAAAGAACAATAATAACCCAATATGAGAGAGTAATTTTAAAGGATGTACAAAAATATGACTGCAGCCAGTCATATGAGGGCGGTTCAATAATTAGCTGTGTTTCAAAAAAGATGGTGTTGCTAAGGCAAGTTTGTGTTCATATCGTGTACTGTCATTTGTTAGGCATCACTAAAACAAATTTGGTACTGATTCATACATTAGTTTGGATTTGGCAGGTATTTCAGTTAGTTGTTCAACAATTGCTAATAAACTCTGTGAGCTGGCTGCAATTGAGATTCCCCAAAAGGAAAGCAAAATAATAGCAATTGGTGCATATATGTAGATCACCAACTTGATATAAAGAAATAATTTTTAAAATCTTGGAAGAATTAATAAATTCATTGCAAAAAAACAATAAACTAACAATAATGGGTGATATAAACGCTGACATGTGAAAAAAGGTAAAGAGCAGCAAACAATGATGGCAAACCTCCATTTTTTACAATGAGCTCCACTTGAATAGGTTTTGAAATTAATTTACTCTCCTTCATTCCATTGCTATCTTCCAACAAAAATATATTTTCCACAGAAGCCTCACTAAAGTATTTTTTTACAACCAGCAGATGTGGTTACCAGAGAAATCATTCAATAAGTCCACAATATGATTGTTAATGATAGTTGAATAAAAGTTTGTGAAGTGCAGCAGCCATAAATACGCCAATTGGGACAGTAATTCATACTTTACATAATAAATTGGAAATGAAAAAGTTGCCTGATGGTTGCTATTATTGCTCACAGTGGATAACAAGCAGGTGCAAGTTTCAACTTTGAAGCTGTGTTTTGAGCTATTTAAAGTGAAATCTGAACAATATTTTGCGTCAAATTGACACCGTCAAAGAGGATTCCTCACTATATTCCAGAAAACGAGCAACAATCAAAACAATGGGTTGCTTCGGTAAATATGCTCTCCAAAGAAGAAAGATAGTCTCATTGGCTGGAAAAGTGATGGAAACAATTTTTTGGGATCCAAAGCTACCATACACATTGACTTCTGACAAGAAAGGAAATTATTACTGGACAATACTATATTGAGTTATTGGCCCAGTACAATAAAAAACTTGAGGAGACACAGTGCTATTTGACAAAGAATAAAATGCAGACAGTGAACCTGGAGTTATAATCGCCGAACTGCATGGATTACATTATTAATTGCTGCCACACCCCCCGTATTTGCTGGACCTGGCTCTTTGTGATTTTTTCTTGTTTCCACACATGAAGAAATGGCTCATAGGAACAAAATTTAGATCAAATGAAAAACTAATTGTCGAGAAAGAGGTGCATTTTTCAGAGCTTGAGTATTCCTATTGGAGCAGTGAAAAACATGGCCAAAACATTGGGAGAAGTGCTTTTGTGAAAGGAACAACATTGAGAAATAAATAATTTGTGTTTAAAAAAAAGTTGTCTTCATTTCTAGCACAGGTATTTATTGTCACCCTTGTAACTGCTATTACCACAGTGCAATTAATTTCTTCCTATCTCCAACCTGGACACAGTGAATAAAATATCTCTGTGTCTATCTGACCAACAAACACAGCTCATGCATTTCAGGCACGTGTTTCTATTTCTATTTCTTTATTATCTCCATTTGTAATACATAATTTACAAGAATCGTCAGATTGATTACAAAACTAAATATATAGTATAAATAATGACATGAGTATATATACTTTATAAAATAAATACAAGGCGTACCATCATACAGCATAACTTATTTAAGTTAACATTTTATACTCCTCTATAGAGTAATATAGATTTTCTGAGAGATACTTTTTAATTGCTTTAAGTTTACAATTTTCTTCAGTTACCTGTTTTATTTGTTTAGGCAAATGATTGTACAAATCTTTGGTTTTACTTTCTATACTTTTGTTACTTAGTCTGTTAATGAAATAATTTTGTTTCATTCTTGTGTCGTGTTTGTGTATGTGCATGTTTCTATTTTGATTGCTATGATTTTTTATTGAGTATTTAATGCATTCATATATATATGTAGTGCCGGAAATGTTAATATATTTAGTTTTTTATAGAAATTTGTACAAGTATCCGTCTTCTTTAGTTTACATATTATTCGAATGGCATGCTTCTGTAGTCTTAATATTCTTTGCATTGTTTTTTTCTGTGCATTACCCCATAATACAACCCCATAGCTCAAATGAGAATGTATGAAGGCATAGTATATTTGTATTAAGCTATCTCTATCCATTTGTTGCGCTGCTTGTTTTAAGATTTATAGTCCTGCATTTATTTTTTTTTGTTATTTTTTCAATATGTTTTTTCCAGTTTAATCTATTATCTATTATTAATCCTAAGAAGTTTGTTTCTGTTACTTGTTGTATTTGCTTATTGTCTAGGACTAATTGAATATTGGGTGGGATTTTCTTTTTTAAGCCGATTTGCATCCATTCTGTTTTATTTGTATTTATTACCATCCCTAGGTTTCCTAGCTCTTCCCTAATTTTTTGAAGTAGTATATTTGATTTATCTTGTACTTCAAGTTCTGTATTTCCCCTTACTATAATTGTGGTATCATCAGCATATCCAATGGCTATTTTACCTGCTTCTTTTATTATTTTGAATAAGCAATTTATACAGATAAGGAATAAATATGGCCCTAGTTTCGATCCTTGTGGAACACCGTGAGTCACTTTGTTAAAAGATGATCTGATTATATTTAGGTTACCATTTGAATTGTATATAATTTCCACACATTGTTCTCTATTTTGTAGATAAGATTTTAGCCGTTTTAATGGTAGGCCCCGAATGCCATAATTTTCTATTTTAGTTATTAATTTATGTATATCTACACAGTCAAATGCTTTAGTAAGATCAAGAAAGATTGTGATTACATAT
The DNA here is from genome assembly GCA_030762935.1 of Hymenopus coronatus. Lineage (NCBI taxonomy): Eukaryota > Metazoa > Arthropoda > Insecta > Mantodea > Hymenopodidae > Hymenopus > Hymenopus coronatus. Next base: position 167,213,389 of record CM060881.1, on the reverse strand, counting down.
TCTTTCCTGTCCATTGCATTTATGAGGATGTCATTTCCTTTACAGATAGCTTGTATTGTTGATTTCTTTTCTTGAAAACCAAATTGGTACTCTGATATTATTTTATACTTGCTGCAGAAACTCTGTAGTTGAGTTAAAAACAATCCCTCTATTATTTTGGAAAATGTTGAACATATTGATATGGGTCTATAATTTTCCATTGCATGCTTTGAATTTTTTTCTTGTGTATTGGTCTTACTATTACTTTATAAAAGATTGATTAATTATATGCATCATTATCTCTGTTTGCTTGCATATAAGCTTGTATAAAGATATGCTGTCTTCTTTTTTACTTTCTGTACATGTACAATGCATATAGTAAGGTAGAAAAGGTATTGTATTCCACCCAAAAACTTGCTGTTGACATTTTGCCATAAATATATGTTTTGAAGTCCCTGAATTCAAAAAGAGATTTTTTAGAAAAAGCTCTGGGTTTGTGCACATACATGTCCACATATCTGTGGACAACAGAGCTCAAAACGAAAATACCATAAATATCAAATTAGGAATTTAAGTTTAGTAGTATCTTCCAAGGATGCAACACGAAGACTTCAAGAAAATCCCCCACTACACTTTAGATGGAAAAATTTCTGAAATTGTTGTTTTTCTCAAAAATGTCTTTAATAATTTTGATTAAAACACAGTATTAAAGGTATTAATATGACAAATAAAATCATATCTTGAATTTTCTGGGAATAGACATTGAAGACTTCATTCTAGATGAAGTTTGCATAGCTGGTGAACTGTAAGAGATAGACCAAAACTTGCTACACAAAAAATGTAGGTAAATTGCAATAAAACACACAGTTGAAATCATATACAATTTTTTGTTGTTGTAGAATTAACCATTTCCAAGATACTCCTTGTTATTGGCTTCAGTTTTAAGGTACTTAAAGTTTTCTCGAGTGAAAGGCCATCTTTTTTTTTCATCTCTCTTTTGTTTTACTCCTAGTCGAGCAAAGTAAAGCAAATTCAGTTGTTTAACATAGCGGCCAGCTTTTTAACAGATTTGACTATTACTTTAGCCTAGAGTATTTTATTTCTCTTCTACTTGGAACCAATACAAACATTTCTGCTAATGTTTATCATAATTACCATGATGTAGATAAAGAAATAATCTTTGTAACAATAGTTTGTAGAGAAAGTCGTGTAAATAGAAACATTAGATTTGTCTTTTTAAACAAAATTTATGAGTGTATACTGTAAACAACACAAACATTCTAGATGTTTTTAATGCTGTGGGCCCTATGCCAACAAAAACGACTATGAATGTTTGTATTTCTAACTAGTTTGCTTTAATTGAAAATAAACCTTTGCAGAAATAGCAATTACATATATGCATTTTGAGAGAACAGCAAGTCAAATGTTTAATAACTGACTGCTATTTATTCTGAAAGTTCATACTGTTTCTATGCAATTGCAAGAAAAAACAGAATATCGAAATTTTCAAGAGTGATCAATATCAATTTCAAACCATTAGCAATGGATATCTCAGGAACAATTTATGGAACAAAGAAAGGTTATTTAAAATAAATGCTGTTTTTAAAGAGAACTAACTATATCTTTGTGTAGTACAGTTTATATATCGCTTAACATTTATTAATTATACACAATTATACAAAACCATTTCCAAATAAAGATAACTTCACAGGCTATTCACAGAAAATTCACGGTATATATTTTATTTGTCATGTAAATATCTTTAACTATATGGTATTTTAATCAAAATCATTGGGAGGTATTTTCAGAAAATTGAATATTTTAAAAAAGATTTTATACAAAGATATTTGATGAAGGATTTTGTTAAAAATCTTTGTGTCGCATATTTGGAAGGTGCTGAACTTAAATACAAAGTTTGGTATTTAAAAACTTATGCTGTTCTCTCACCCTCATCTATACACAAATGGACCTTTCTCTAAAAAATGTTCTTTTTGGATTCAGCGAGTCTCAAAATGTGTATTCCCAGTAAAATATTGATATAAAATTTTTGGGTAGAATGCATACTTCTCTACTGACTACATCCAGTAGAGAAAGTAATAAATTATTTCTTAAACCTCATTTAGTAGTATATAAGATGCATTGCAAAATGACAAGACCAACCGATAAATAATATTTTTATTTACATACACAACATTGGTCATAGGTCTGGTTACTAACATGCATTTGTTGCGCACAGGTTGGAAGACAGAAAATAGCCCTGTTGAAAAATGATAACACCATGATGAATATTCCATAGCCTTCATACTCATATGTATGCTCCAGTTACAAAGGGAGTAGCTTCATGTCAGTTGTATTTGTGAACAGTGCCCAACATCTATTGAAGTGAATATGAGTAGGCAGGCAGGATTGTTTAGTACTGAGTATGGTCAACTTAAAGCCTTTAATGAAGAAGGATATTTATCTTGGGAAATAACAAGAAGGCTTAGCAGTTCACCATGCCTGATAAATAACTTCTTGAAGCTAGGAAATAATGAAATAATGGACTAAAAAGGTCTTCTGGAAGACCTCCATAGCATATGCCTCAAGAGAAGAGGAAAGTAATCAGAAGGCTCAGTGCTGGGGATTCATCGCTGATATAATTTGCTTTGATTCCACCATAAATGTTCACAAATACATTTCACCAGGTTTGAACTTGTAACCTTGGGAACCAGAAGCTAGCATGTTACTCCTAGAATGCCAACATTGTTGGTACAAGAGGGTTATAGAAGGTCAAAGCAATAGTCATATCTTTAAAACCAGGCTATGTGATGGCTTTGAATTATAAGAAAAGAAAAGAAAAAAACAGTCACAACATGAAACAAGAACAAACAATTTGAAAATTCAAACCAATTACATTACATTTATTTGCATTCTGTAAATCCTATGCTTGTGTATGCCTATATAACTATCAATATTTACAATATTATTATATATTTAAAAGTTAAATATTTAAGTATAATTTTAAATCATTGATGGTATAAAATGGGTGTTCATAGAAATTGTTTCATCTTTATCTTAAATGTTTTATCATTGCAAGTTTTTCAGTTCTGAGGTAGTATATTGTATATTTTTATATACAGATAATTAATGTTCTCCTTTTTGAATACATGTGTACAGGTTAGCTGATGGTACAGTGCCTTGTTTCTGACCACTGGCCAGCTGCTGCTGGCCGAGTTGAATATTCACATACCCTGAACTTAAGCATATAGCATGCATTGAATTGTGTAAATGGGGAAAGGATAAGTAGATAAATCAGGGGCAGGGGAGTTTACTCTATTTATTTTAGCAGCAGACTTTGTATATGTTTGCCTCATTTCAGATATTCATCACTGTGTATCTCAGATACTCTAGAAATGTTGTATAAATATCTATAATATTAACTGTGCCTTTGAAAAATGGAATTGCTACATAATTTTCTATGTTAATGAGCAATTTAATCTGTACCATTCTTGTATTTTTTGTACTGCTGTCATAAAGCTACTGTCAAAGTCTCTTTTTTATTGTTGCCGGCAAAGAGTGAAATGGCATAAGTTAAATAAATTAAATTACATTAGTAAATATAAATTATATATAGAAACAATAAGGGTCTAAGAACTGAGCCTTACAGTACAACTTTACGCTTGAGCACTTAAGAGAGTTTTGTTTAACTTTACTAAGTGGGTACTAACAAAAGCATTGTTACATTAAAGTGATCTGTCTGGCCTCCTTTTTACAGTATGCATGTATATGTCTTAATTTTTCTAGCTTTTGAGTGTGCAAAACTTATTTCAACACTTTTACACAAAAGATAACAAATTCCATTCAACTTTTATGTTTATTGCACCCAAAATTTAGCTGGCTAGAGAAAGGTACATATAGGGAGTGCAGAGCCCTATCTTGGGCCTGAATTGTAAACCCCAAATAAACGCAAAGTACAGTAAAACCGAAAATTAATGGAGCATGATTTCTTCAGTCAGAAATGCAGTGCATATATTTAGATTACTTAATTTAAAAAATAATTATTACACTTCCTCTACTTTTATTCACAGTGTGTAATATAAGATTCGTCTAAATTGGAAAGGCTCCAAAAAAAAAAAAAGACGCTAAACATCTGGCCATCAATACATTAATCTTGGCCAAATATCACATAAATGCTAAACATTACAAAAAAAAAAAAAAAAAAAATGATTTCAAACATTGGCGCCTAAAAACTGTAGCTCCGAAAATCAAAATACAGGATACCAACATTATAGCTTGCAATTTTTATTGCATTGCGATTTCTATTTATCTAAAACGAAGCAAATTTATTGTTCTCTCGCTGTAACTTATTTCTGTAAGTCAAGGATGTGTATTATAGCTCATTAATTATATCCCTTCTAGTTTTATTTGAAACGTTACCTTTTGGTGTTGTGCATCAATTCTTTTTTTACCACCTGCTAAGAAAGCTTTCTTACGATTTTCTTCTATCTGTTCGTTGACTCTAAGTGTGTGTGCCGCCGTTGAGTATTTGTTTGTTATTATTCTGTAATTCCGAAATGAACATTTCAAATTGCTGTACATCCTTACGCAAAGCGCCATATTGAGAAGAAGATTCTATTATTACTAATTTGGTGTGTCCTGCACAAATGCAATTAAATGTTCCCCCTGTTTCAATATTGCAGATCAGAACGTAGCATAACAGTTATCTTTCTTTCTTATTTCGTATATATATTAAAATTATGGGGAATATACCGCAATACGGTAATAATTAATCGTGCAGGCGACCGTAGTAGTGGCTAGTTTCGTAACGTAGGAATCGGAGCTGCATTTTCAATGGGACCCTTACTTCCTTCTATGTAGGGTGTACAATGTACGCGTACACGGACAATACTGCGCTGGTGGCTCTTAAAGCCAGGCACATTCTGTACGGTTTCTAAAGACGATAATTGTACAAAAAAAATTGCAAGATTCAGTATTTCGTATTTTAACTTAGCAAGTCGTATTTTATACCAATTTTTTTTTTTTTTTTTTTTTTTGAGAAAATATTCCGAATGAAATTGATGCAATACGCAGTGACGGTTATTGAAGGAGGCTGAAGGGCGGCGCACCCCTATTAAAATTGAAAGTGATATTTTTTTGGTATTAACGTGGCCATTAAATAAATATTTTATTTTATACGCTAAATACGTTAAAACCCGATCCGTTTTCTCCTATTTCTAAGGTTAATTTTTATGATGACCGTCTGCCAGGCTGAGATCCTGACAGCCTGGGCGTTTTCTGCTCTATTTTCGTCGGTACCGTGGCAACGCCATAGTTATAAGGTTGTCCAATTCCCTTAGATAGGACCAGAATGGGACAGAGAAAAATCAGCCCGGATGTCATGGAATGTATGTAGTGGAAACTCTTGTTTTTATTTTTTCTGCAGCGTTGACAAAGGTGATTGTTAATTAAGGTAAATTAGTTGTTGCAAGAACGTTCCCATAATGTTTAGAGTGTATGAGCAAATTTATACAACCAAATGTTAATTTTAAGTATATAGATGGTACCTGCAGTAGAAGTTGTCTAAGTTCAAATTGGAGATATGAACGATGGAAATGATCACTCCATTGTCAACCTCCAAGGACGCGTTTACCTGAAGTGAGGCCGGTCCCCATGGCCGCGCTCGCTAAAGCGTCTTGCTTTGGTGCTTCGCGGGCATGGATGTTATATGTTTGTGCAATGTGTATATGTTTGTAAAAGAAACAGTAAAACCAGTAAACCAGTAATCAGTAAAACCTACGGGGGGAAATGTAAATAGGGATACAGTACCGGAGTCCTGATCAGACTCCGTTACTGTTTTAAAAAAAAATTAAACAAAAAAAAAAAAAAGTGAGAAAAGGGATGGGGTTTTCCCTCATATGGCTATTTCGGGGTTTACACTTCTTGGACATGCTGCCTTTGATGTCCAGTCATAGTAACCAGTTGGCTTGGCGCTCAGCTACAATGCAATACAGCCACGAAACAATGAAAGTTCATGAACTAAAAAAAGTTTGTGTTAAGCTTGCCAAGTTTATCCAAAAAGTTAGCACTGAAAAACAGGGGCCGACCAACGCCTGAGGTTAACATTGTTGAAGAACAACTCCAAAGTAAGAGTGAAGCTTCTTTTACTCGAAACTTTGATATTTCGTTGTACGAAAAAGTTTCCTGGAAGTGTTGTTGTGAAGAAAAAATCGCGCTCTTCTGTTTTGAGTGTTTCTTCGTTGGTGTTGGTGGTGGTGTTGGTGATGACGATGAAACATCTGCAAGCAAAAAAAAAAAAAAAAACAAAAAACAAACAAAACAAAACAAAACATGGTGGTTCTTTTAAGCATAAAGCTAAGTTATTTAGTTTTCAACTGCTAGGAGCATACAACATTACCATTATTCTGAGCAAAGGGCAATGTAATTCCAGTTTAAATGAAAGGCAATTGCATTTGTATTTTACTTTGGTATGAATTAACATTCTTAGCATAATAATTCAAAATTTTAATGTGGACTCACTGAGACCGCACTCATCCCCCCGTCAAATTTAAAGATTCATGAGCCGCCAATGGCTATACGATAATTTAAATAACTTTTGTCCAAGGGCGTAGCAGTGCATTGCAACTTTCCTGATCTCTTTTACATTGTCCATACTACTCACATGACTTTCTCTAGATGTTCCACGCTTTCTTTATAAAAGATTATTATTGTAGCTACGTCATGCTAATCGAGATATACATTAGGGAAAATTGTCTTATACTTGCTTGGGTGCGGGGGGTGAAGAAAAGATGAATTAACACTGAGGTTATAAGATACACATATCTCTGATCATTTTGTTCAGAGTGTAGACTTCTCATTGCTATTCTCTAGAACAAGGCCGTCCAAATTACGGTCTATGCCCGGCTCGCTAAGACTGTTTATGTGACTCGCCAGATTCACATGAACGGATTTCAACGAGACACAAAAGCGAGCAGGATTACTGAAATATTTTTATCTTATAATTTATTAGCGAATGGCTAATGAGAAAAATCTGGCAATTTTTTACACCCTAGTCCAGCTGAGAGTAGTGAAAAACTGCGCTGAATTGTTAAGGTTACAAGACACCGTCCGAGGCTAACAGCCAAGCTTATGATTAACAGGTCATACGTCTCTTATATACCGTTTTCTATTCACTCCTCATGGTAAGGTGGCTATATTTTCCAAACCTGAGTGTTTGTTTCGATCTTAGTGAATTTACTTGCGAATTGCGTTGCAAGAACTGAGAAATACTTTCCAGAAACACAAAATTAATAAAGAGTGCAGGAGATACAACGAGTGTTCGCTCAGTAACTACTTTGTAAAGCAGCATGTGAACAAAGTGGTGTGCATGATTTGTCAAGATGAAGTCGCAGTTATAAAGGAATGTAATATAAAAGACATTACCAGACAAAACACTTAGCCGAGTTTGATAAGCTTAATGGTCATGACGTAATGAGAGGACAGAGAAACCTGTGAAAAAATCACTTACGAATAGCAATTTGTAATTTGGGGCGGACATTTGAAATAACAAAATGTTACGAAAGCAAGTTACAAGGCTTCAAACCCTGTAGCTGAGCATGAAAACCATTGCCCAAGGGAAATTAAAAAATAAATAAATAAATAAACCAAACAAAAGTGTCTCTTGTTTGCTGCTGAAACACTGTGTTCCGAAAAAGCAGATTTGTTCAAATCTGTTTCTCTGCCAAGAAACACCGCAAGCAGGCATGTTCAAGCACTAGTGAATTATGTTAGGAATCGAATGATTGAGAAGGGAGAAATATCCGAAGAATACCTTCTATTGAATGTATGAAAGTATTGATGCGATGGAATCTGCACAATTCCTGGTGATTGTTCGAGCGTATACATGAACTTAACAGCTACTGAAGAACTTATAGTGGTAAGAAGTGTAGTGACGTATTTGATGAGGCTGTAAAAACTTGTATATAGTATAGTATTTAAACGGGTAAAACTGTGTAGTGTAACTGCAGATGGTGCATCCAAAACGGCAGGAGTTAACCTCAGATCGCCAGAGTTGACAAAGAAACAGAATTCGAGTCTTATGGGGGGCAAGTGCAGAAGTTGCATTGCGCTATATATCAACCGGCGCTAAGTGTAAAGGCGCATGTGGTGTTATGCATACGGTTTCGAAACTTCATCCGCAGTGAGGTATTAAACCACTGAAGCTTTAAGACTTATCTTGATGAAATGAACAGCGAACACGACGACGTAATTTACCATTCAGAGATAAAGTGCCTACGTCTGGTGAAACGCTCATTAGATTTTTTCCTCTGCGGAAGAAACTCGCGAATTTCTGGAAGAGAAAGGAAATGTATGTGGATTTTTAGATAGCCACACGTGATTGTCCTGTTTAATATTCATGCTTGACATGACCAGACATTAGAATTACTTAAACCTTACACTACAGAGCAAAGACAAATTCATTAGTGATGCGCACAGTTCTATTAAATCGTTTCAACTGAAATCGACATGTTTCATTGCGCCCAGTTCTTTGAAGATCTGGGCGCATTTTCCTAAACTTGGTGCCCGTAAAGGCCAATATCAAGAAGCATGCTTTGATAGTGACTTATATGCAAAGGTGATTCAGGACGTTCAATAAAAATTTGCAAATAGGTTCGCAGATTTTCTAAAATTTGAATCTTAAATTTGTCTGTTTACTTCGTCTTTTGCTTTAGACGCTGATAAAGCACCAGAACTGTTAGTCTTACTTGCTGCAATTAAAGCTGTTAGACTTACAGTGTAATGATGCATTGAAAGGAGCCTTCAGCCCTAAGGACATTATCAGTTTCTTATATTTACTACCAGAAGAAATTATCCAGCACTGAAGACACCACCCCGACACATCTCCAAGATGTATTGATCCTGAGCACATCTGAGCAAAAATCAGGCATCGGCAACTTATTAAGCTCAAAATGCTAGTTTCACATCTCTCATTAGGTGAATAACTTTGATTGTAGTTTTTTTGTAATGTTTGATGTCCGCTTTTACTGCTATAGTACCGCAGGCGAAATTGTACTATTATACTTATATAACAAAGATCTACAGAAATGTCCACATACTATACATATTTATTCAAAAGCATTTTTCTATTTGAACTTCCATAAAATATTACAGTTCAATAAATTTGTTGTGTGACTTGCGACCAACCATTTGAGTTAGTTAGCGGCCCTGCACGTAAAAAAAGTTTGGGCTAGAAGTTTAAAGAAATAGACACAAATAAAACCAGTAATAAACAAAGAGTCTACAGCTGAAATAATATTCGGACTAAAGGAAGGTACATGAGAAATTATTTTTAAGTTACCTTCAGCAAATGAGAAATAGAATATGCTTTTCAAAACATTTAAGCAACGCTTTGATATATTTGACCATTTAAGACAGCACAGTATAATTTAAATAAATGTAAACAATATAAAGTTGCTTCTAGATAATTATAGCATAAATTTAAGAGAGCAGACGAATAATACGTATGAATCTTATAAGTCTACGAATTTTGAGCATTATAAAAATATATCAACAGATATCAACAGATGGAACAGTTGTATCTAAGAAGTTAAATAACTAAAATGCAATGCTCTAATGGACAAATTAGATAATTATGACAAAGTTAGTAAAACTGCTTGGAACACAATACACATTGTAAGAAAAGAGCAGCTAGGACATAAAACATTGGAATTAAATTAAATGGAGAATAAGTTACAGAACCAAATGCTCTAGTCGCAAAAATCAATTAATTTTTCGCAGAAGTTGCTAAAGTTACTAATAATGCTTCTGTAAATATAAAAAATATCACAGAAAATGATAGCGCAGTTTTTATTAGCCCGACACTAGGAACAGAAATTATTAAAATTATACAATCTCTGCCAAATAAATGCAGTAGTGGATTGTCTCAAACTAAGCAATGTTCGGCCTTTGTATAAAAAAGGAGAGGAAAATCTAAATAAATACCGTCCCGCCAAATATACCTCAGAATTAGCTAAGTTATTTCACAAAATAATATACAGTACATACTCACATGTCTTCTTAGTCAGAAAATCATTTTAAATGAGCAAAAGCATGATTTTAGAAATGGTATTCTACTGTAACAGCACTAAATACATTTATTCATAAAACAGTTCCAGAAATGCAAAATAATTTGAAGATTGGTGATATTTGATTTATCTAAGGCTTTTGACTGTGTCGATCACAATTAGAAAAACACAGAATCAGCTTTAGGAAATAATAGTATTAAAACATGCCTGATAGGAAGAAAGCAACCAACACAGATGTACTAAAAACAAGCTAACATAAATAATAAAATACGTTCAAATTATGAAACAGTAAAATATGGAGTTCCACATGGAACTATTTTAGGCCCCGTATTGTGCATCTTATATATAAATGATATATGTCAAATGGACAAAACGAAGGTTATTTCCTATTATGACGATATTACATTATTATGCCTCGGAAAGGAAACGAATGATTTAAAAATAAATATGAATCATGTAGTGAAGTGTTTGTTAGATTTGTTTCGGAGGCAATAATCTGAACTGTAATATAAATGAAACAAAAACAATGCATTTACTCTTAGGAACCAAATGTTCTTAGGAGCAATTTTATCTTCAGATCGAAATTATAACATGGAAGAAATGTATGAGTACAAATTCTTCGGAGTATACATAGATGGCAGATTCACATGTGCCAAACATACAGTTACCTTACTAGGGTCGGCTGATAAGTCTCGGGCCTCTCAATGAAAACATCATTTATAAAACTATTATTTTTATTTTGCCTTATTTCTCAACATAATCTCCAGAAAGGCTAGTCCATTTGTCATATCGGTGTTCTAATTTAATTAAACTATCTCTGTAGTGCGATTTATCAAGGTCCTCAACATAGCTGTTAACTGCATCAATGGCCTCCTCTTGCTGTGAAATCTTCTTCCTCAAAGACATTTTGTGAGGTTTGGGAACAGTGGTAGTCAGTGGGTGGTGATCTGGTGAATACGATGGATGTTCAAGCTATTGGAACTTTAATTCGCACATTTTCCCATTGCATTGATTGAACGATGGGCGCCCCATTGTCACGATGAAACAAGCCTTTTTTTTTTTTTTTTTGCTTTGCTTTTCCAAGCAATCAATGAAAATAATTACCTGTGCATCCCAGAAAACACTTGCCATATACTTGTTAGCTGACAAAATTGACTTTGTCTTTTTTGGAGTTGGTTCACCTGGCGCAATTCACTGTTTTGACTGTCATTTACTTTCTGGAGCGTATTGATGTATCCAAGTTTCATCCATGGTAATGAGCCGTCTTAAAAATTCACTGGGATTTTTACGGTAGAGCTCTGCATTCTTAACAGAAACAGTTTTTCTTTGCAACTTTTGATCAGGTGTCAACAAAATCCGCACCCATCTTGCATAAATCTTGTGAAAGCCCAAAACAATACTTAAAGTATTACCTGCACGTTCTTTTGATATGTTTATAGCCTCTGCTATCTCAAACAACATAAATCGGCGGTCTTCCAGTACTAAACGATGCTTTTTTTTTCAATGATCTCTGGAGTTTAATAGTCTTCGCGCATTGTATTATTGATCGAAAAAATAAAGTGAACATACAAGTAGAATAGGTGGAGGATTACAGCACAAATTGAGATGGACAAACTGATATAAATTCTGGTTTTTATTTGTGCAGAAAGTTTCGGCCATTAGAATGTTGTTGTTGTTTTTGTTTTTGTTTTTTTTTTGCAGTTTTTTTTTTCTTTTTCAGTTTTTGATACTGAATTGAGATGTCCATGTTAAAAGGTGCACTTATTCAATAGAACTCATAGGTTCCTTTATAAGTCCGTTTCTCTAATCCTCTCAATATACTTTCAATAAGAATACACGCACAATCCCAGGATAAAATAAGCTGTGATTACAGCTAAATCACAATAGTGCTTACTGGACATGTTTACCCATGATGGGAGATGTTTCCATGCGGAGTTGACTTACAAACGGTTTTTTTGGGGATCTGGACGCTATTTCGTGGTGACATTGTAGTTTCATTAAGCTTCCCTGTGGCTAAAACATCTACAGCTTCGCGAGGTTTGATTATCTGTTCTTGCACATTGACAGAAGGAGGGTTCCCACTGTAGTAGGTAAATGAGGGCCATTTAATTACCCAAGGCTTAATTTTAGTGATATCTGTTTTGTGCATATATACCCAGCAAAATAGTGTCGCCAAAAATATTGACTAGATGTGTCAAAGAGATCGACTGTTAACGACGTACTGTATTACCAGGATCATATCAGCCCGCCAATGTGAGGAAGTTCTCCCCGCAGCAATAAATCTACTGTCATGGCGCTGATTAATTTTGTGTCTAACAAATTAATGGTTTTTGTACTATGAGTGGTTCCTACAACTTTTTCATATATACGTTTTTATGGGACACATGAGGAAATTTTAAAGTAGTCCTTTCATAATTAGCAATTTGTGAATTAATGTGATTTACTTCATCTCGGTGCGAAGTTCCAAAAATAAATCTGAAAACATATCTTCGCCCCCGCCCCCCCAACTTACATCTTTTCGTTTTTCTTTAGAATCGTGAAGCAGCAATAACTGCGGTTTGAATTCAACTTCTCCGTAAAAGTGAAACATTTTCAAACGTTGAGCAATGAATTATGCTGGACACATCGGTGGATTTAGTTTAAGGCTAGTTTTTTTTTTTTTAAATAGGTGCGTCTCATAACTACATATTGCTGTATTGGTATATTTATGCTAACCATTAATTCATTCCTGTAACCAGCATAATTTCCTGTTATGCAATTAGTGCTTCCTTTGATATTAACGGCTCATTAAGGAATATAAAGCGACGTGAAAAGAGATTCAGTTTTTGCACACATAATGTAAAAATAAATGACAAAGTGTTGCAACCGCAGTTATTTAGTCTTCGTTTTAATAAAATAATAATAATAATAATAATAATAATAATAATAATAATAATAATAATAATAATAGGATTATTATTGTTTATTTCTATTATGTTCCATTCTTAAAAATTAAAAACTATTCTTCCATTTATTTATTTATTTATTTATCTTATTTCATGTGATATAAAAAGTGCATTTCAGAAAAAATGTCTATGGGTACGTGTGTGTGCGTGTGTCCATGTGCCTCTCAGAAGCACATAGCTCAAACGCAAAAGCTCATAATTACCATACTTAATATTTAAGTTCAGTGTCTTTTAAGAAAGCGACACATGCCTTTTAAAGACAATTTCCCACCCCAACCTACACTTTACATGTAACATTAGGGGTTTTCATATAAATGTAACTAATTTAATAAAATAACGTATGTTTAAACTATTTTCAGGACAAATTAAATCTATATCTTCTACATTATGGAAATAGCTTCCGATGCCCTCTCCATTCTGTTTAACGCTTTCATAACCGGTTAGAACAAATCTTACTGCAAAAAATTGTAAATTTTATTAAAGACCCCAGTTTCCCTTCGATAAATTTTTATCGAGGCTATAGGTTTCTGAAATATTTTTGTTATTGATTTAAATTTAGCCGTACTTATAATATTCAGAATGGTAAGTTGCCCCATTTTTTTTTCGTCGTGGTTATACAAATAAAACGAGTTTCAATGTCCTCACATAGCCACCAACTATTAAAACAGCTGCCCATCGATTTAGTCTACTCTTACACCTACAGGCAAATCAGTAATATATTATTTCTGCTAATGTTTATTTTGATTAGCATGAAGTAGATAAGAATAATTGGTTACAGAATAAGTAGAGAAGGTCTTGTGAATGGAACATATCAGATTTTTAATTGTCAGCTTCAGATGAAGTGACTGAATCCGTAAAATTGCCATTGGTTTCACTTTTATCATTGTTTTCAAATTTAATGCAATATTTTCGGCTCAAAATTCTATGTTAGAAACTGTACATTCACAGCAATTTGGATGAGCTGCGAAGATTTTGATAATTTTCCCGGTTCACTAGAATCGCACGTTTAATTATAGTTTCTAGCTCAGCATTGCTTAGCTCTATATAATGCAATAACTGCAGATCGTTTCGGTCTTGGTTGGAATCTGTAATTCAAAGGTGTAAATTTCTAGTTTATCGCCAAGGTCCGTTATACTTTGGTGTTATCTTGTTATACTTCTTACTTAAGTTTGATTTGTCACCAACTTTAACACGCTGATGTTGAGGCTATAAGTGACTTCTTTTATTGTATGCACAATTTGTTTAAACGTATTTTCGGGACGTTTCTGATACATAAAAAACCTTTGCGTAATGCGTTTTCATAGTCTCTAAGTGTTCTTTTCGGATGTAAATACATTATTATCCATGGTCTAAGACTGATCTATAATCATGGGAAGATTATTTCTCCGACATGTAATAGATAAAATGAGCCTTTGTTTTAACTGTGCTCCGCTCGCATCATTGCACCTTTAAAACAAATTGTACTGTTTTATTTCATTCCTTTTCATGTGGTAACGACATTAGAGATTGCGAATCACTAATTTATGTACGGAATCTTTCTAGACTGAGAATGCAGTAGACTCGCTAACAGAAAATAACCTCTAATTTCAATTAACAAAGTGGATTGAAAATTTGTATCTGATAATAGTGGCTTTCCGGTGTTCTATTTCTGCAAAATAGTTCGGTTACCAGAGATATTGAACAGTATTCAGAGATTGGTGTTGTATAGGAATTGTTTCCGGGTGAAGTAATCTAGCAGTCAAAATATATTATGTTTGGAACTGGTGACATTCAATATTCATATTAATTCTATAGAAATTGTTTCAAATTGTCTATATCCGATTTATATATTCCCAATGGTGCCTTGAATTTTCTATAAATTTTTATTAGCGAACCTTTTTGACATATTTTTATTAAACGTTGAACTTTTCCCTAGATGTTAGCGAAAACTACCTTTGCCTATTCGTGCCTGTGTGCGTTTCAATCCTTGGAACAAACTGTAAGTAGTGTCATGTTTAACAGAAATTACACATTTCACTAAAGATTTAGGTACACGTATCTTACTCTCTTGCGTATCTTATACATCTATTACCCTGAAAATAACTTTTCTCGGGCTATCAGCCAGATGAATTTTGGAACAATTTCCACCTTTCAAGAGCTAACGTCGCTCTCATTTTCAGGGAATGATGTAGAGACTCCGAGTACGCCTTATACATAGTAATGAAAGTATTGTATCACATAACGATGACCAGTTTTATTCATTTCTGCAAATTCGCTGACAGCATTCACTAATGATTACTTCTAAACAGTGTAAAATCGCCAAACTTCAAACTTTAGCTTTTTAAGGTTGGTACTTATTACCATTGTAATTGTTTGAATCAACAATCGCTATCTATGCGACAGGTCGGGTACTTACTGGAACATTTCAGCTCATTAAAGTTACTGATGGGAAAGACTGCATCTGGCATTTTGAATATTTTAGAAAACTGACTTCCACATAGTTACCAACTAATTCAGAGGTTATTTATTCATAATTAATAACGATTCCTTAGTTGGCATAAGCGAGGTAGTCATGTTTGGTTCATCTTTGTTCAATATTGATGTATCAATCAATATGCAATACTTTTCAAGATCATTTCTCCTCATTAATGTTGCTAATTGGGAACAATGCTGATGTCATTTTGAGTAAATTAGAGAGACGTGACTTTTATATAGCCACTCATTAATCCAATTTGTTTGTATACAATTAGTAATAAATTCCTATTTCATCCAATGGGTGAGGTACGAGACCTGGTAACCGTAGCTCATAGTGAATGTATATCATTAGCTAAATAACAATAATTTTCAGTAGCATTGCTGCTATTAAAGCTACTGATATGAAATAATTCTGCTGGCATTTTGAGTACTTTAGAAAAATGTTCTTCGTATAGCCACAATTTATTTCAGAATGTAAATATCCATAATTATTAAAATTAAGTTGTTAGGTGGCTCATTGGATGAGGTAGTCAGGCCTAGTGACCATCGTTCACAGGTAATGTAATTCATTCAGTGAATAGCAATCATTTTTAGGAGAAGTTCAGGCCATTAACAATACTCATCACTTCATTAAAGTCACTGATAGAAATAAATGCAGCTGTGATTTTAAATGATCTAGGTGAGTCAAAGTGGTTTTATATAGTCATAGTTAATGCCATAATTATAAAGTCTTACTGAAAAGAGATAAATGTTATATGATTTCCTGGTGTATAATCTCAGCTTGTGTCGCAACTATCGCGTACTGTAATTAGTGCTTTTTATTGGTCAGAAGCATCAGGACTGAATAAGCAATACTCTATTGTAACTTCTGGATATTTTATGAATGTCTTTTGAGGTTTTATTCTAGCTTGGGTTACGTACAAACCTCTTTTTTTTTTCCCCTTTCTTTTTTCTTTTAGCAAATCTGGCTTACTGGTGGGTGCCTAACGCGTTTCAATTGGAGAATTCCCTTTGTTAGGCGACAGTTCTGAAATGTTTACTCAATTGTTGTTTGTACTGGGCACACCCATAGTAATAAAACTGTACCTCCAAGTTCTCTGTTATTTTGGTTTCTTTTGATTCCTGGACAGGTGAGACCAAGTGGCCTCAGGGCTGCCCATGCTTACGTGTGCAAAACCCAGTGGCTCAAGCTCCTCCCGTTGATTATAATGATAAAAGTGAATTAATTTAAACATTTGAGTATTTACCACATCTGTTCTCTCTAACTCTTGTAGTTGACATGTCGTGTTTGTAGTGTTTTTATAACGGGTCATCAAGAACTTTCTCCGCACCTTGCTGCTGACCACCGCCTGATAAAAGGTTGGCATCCCTAGGTTTATCGTATTCGATTCCGACGGGATGTTATGATTAGAGGCATTATCAGCGGCTGCGAGCGCATGCGTTGTTTATTGTACTGGTTAGTATGGTCTACTATGCTGTGAGTTCTGAATTGTGCCTGAAGCGAAATCAATGTATTCTACAGAGGAACCTGTGTGTCTAATGGAAAACGTTTTTAATGAACGTGGAAATTACCTTGAGAAAGTGAAACCAAATTTCGTTGTCAGGTTCCCTAACTCAAAACTACTGCACCGAGATACTGTGCGTGATTTAATTAATACATTTCGGGAGTCAGGTTCCGTGCATGATTCTGTTAGAAGTGGAAGACCTAGTGTGCTAACGGTCGAAAAGCTATCGGATATATCGGATAGGACATGTTTTTACTGATGAAGCTTGGTTCCACTTATCAGGATGCGTAAAATCTTCAAAATACGCGAGTATAGTCTACTGAAAATCCGAATGCAATTCAGGAAACCTCTTTACATTCACAGCTAAATGAAGATGAAGCGAACGTTACATTTTTTCCATAAGGTAACGTCTGTGCTTATATATCACATAAATCCATGGGATGTTAGTGGAATATTTTGGGGAAAGACTAATTTCAAAAGGTTTATGGCCTCCGCGGATCCTGATCTTACCCCACCTATTTATTTTCTTTGGGCAGCCACTAAAGCTTCAGTCTATAAGGACAATCCAAAAACAATCGATGAGTTGAAAAAGGCAATAGAAGATTACATAACATCTGTACCAAGGGAGACATTAATTATTACAGTGTTCGAAGATAAATTAAAATGACTGAATTTGTGTCTTCAAGTAAATTGTAAACATTTTCAACATCTTCTTTAAACAGGTTAGTTGCATATTATTTTTCTAATTACCTTTCAAGTATGAATATAGTGAACCTAGTTGTTTTCTTAACCAGCGAAACGTTTTCTCGATAAGCTCGCGCCAGCCAGAACTGTCACCAGAATTCTTGACTCTAGAGGAATCTTGGTTACACGGGTGGTGCGGAGCGACTTCTAGACGACCCGTTATAATCGTGGTGTATTGGGTTTGTTCTCTCTCTCTCTCTCTCTCTCTCTCTCTCTCTCTCTATTTCTGCGTGTAATGTTTCTGGACTCGGTGTTTGGATCCGGGAAAAATAAGGTGGTGCAACTAAGAAGTGGACGTGATCGCGAACGTTCAATTCAATTGTAAGTCACGTAAAGTCCCAGTGAATATTTTGTTTTATTCCCGTAGCTGGATAGCGGAATTGTTGTGCCAATTGTTGAGTCTTTATCATTATTACTAGTGGAACGTCTGTGTTGTGATTTAACAAGTTTAATTTCTTTCCGTTTTATCAGCAAAGTTATCCATGAGTACTCTATAGGCTTATTTTAGATTTACATTTGTCCACATAAAACACATTGTACTCATTTTCCTATATAATCGATGTCTTAACTGAAATGTTGAAAACATTTGAGTACAAAATGTTGCTGACATCGAGAAAAGAGGAATCTTAACCCGTAGAGTTTTGAATCCGAGATATATTATATTTATGCCTCGATATGGAAATATCTAAATCTCGCAGAGACTGAAAGTTGAAATACGTTATACATAGTTGGTGGAAGCTTATGGATACCATCTTATTAATAAAGATATAGCAATTCACTCAGAGAAGTCTTGTCTCATTTCTAACACGAGCCGAGCATAATTAATGTTGTTATTTTTTGCTTACGGTTATAAATAAACTAAAACTCATGATTTCGCCACAATTCCCTATATTCTCAGTTATTTTCCTCTAATGTATCATGTGATTTGTCATCTCCTTCCTCTGTTCTCCGCATTGCTACTCCGCATGCAGGAATTCAATTACGGAACAATGTCTAATGCGCACATCGATGACAACCATTTTACAAAAGCTAACAGTGCTGCCACCGCTTGACTTCGGAAGTTGCTACGGCAGATTAGAGAAAAAAGAAAGGTCTGAAGAATTGCATAAAATTCAAATTGTTCACCTCGCTAACTTAGTTAACGAGAAAAAAAAATAATAGGAGGCATTAATTATTGATTGGCCCTAGTATGTTCATCTACAGTAGATGCTCAAGGTGCGCTACATTAGAGGAATCGGTATGCAGTAATCGCATTTTCTTAGCCACTTTTGTATTAACTCGTTAGAGTTGAATTTCTTAGGGCAACTTCAAACACAAGTGCGCGAATAGCATCAATGATAGGAACCTCGTCATTGTATACTTTACTCTTCAAATGTCCCGAGAATTAATCTAAAGGATTGAACTTTGTCATCATCAATAAACATATCTAGGAACTCTTGATGTTTAAAGGCTGACATTGCTCTGAACGCATTTAACGCATCTGAAACACTAACAGAACCTGTTATTGTGCAAGGTGTCGAGACACAGCATTACTGTCAACATTCCTGATGCTCCACTTATGTGGCGTAGTGTCCAAGAGTATGACTGCTTTATTCCAGTAAATACACTGAAATACAGTTATTTAATATCATTTTGTGGATAACGATTCATTTTAATAACACATGATAAAAATGCGAATAACCCATCGTTTGTAGGTCTACCTCGAAATTCTAATTACAGAAGCAAACGATAAAGAAGTGGCGACATATTCGCAATAAAATATTTGGCCAATTTTATTTTTTATTTATGCAACCGTGCACTATGGAGGAAAATGGTACAGGGACTTAAGTTTCTGCCTAACGTCAGGGAGTTGCACGTTCACACCACTAACACCTTATATAAAGGCTATCGGGATTGTTTTCCCTTTTCAATGAAACATGTATTGGGGGAGGGGCCTACAGTTATATAAGAAATATAAACAAAGCAATAAAAAAGCATAGCTTATAGTAATCATCTTTGCGCTGTAGTTTTTCAAAAGCGATTCGGATATATATATATATATATATATATATATATATATATATATATATATATATATATATATATATATACGAGTTGAAAAAGTTATTCTGAAGCGGTGCATTAAAAGGTTCTTAGGGAAACAAGAATTAGTGTTTACAGGGCATGCACAACCAATAAATTACGAAACATCTGAACAGTTGATTTAAAGCGTATATGGTGACATCAAATACTCGATTTTAGAGGATCTCTCATTATTTACGCGGTTAAAACGTATTTATTTATTTACTTGTTTCAGTTCCGCTAGCAGAAATAATAAAACTAAGCGCATAAAGAAAATAAATTTGTTTTCTATTCCGTTAGTTGAGAAGACAGATGTAACAAATCTCTGTCGTCTATATTTCAACTTGATGTTCGAGGTGAGATTTCTGCGACATAGCATAAGATCGCTCAGCAGTTCCTAATGAGAATATCATTATATAATTGCTTCATGATTTCAACTGCTGTGACAAAATAATTGCACACATTTATGACAGTGCTGCTGCATTTTTGGACCATCTAAATGATCATCAGAAAGAAAGTAAATAAGTCTTTACATACTCAACGTTTTTACATTGTTTTGCATATAGGTTGGATTTATTGTCTCAAATTGTTTCATTTTGTTTATCTTGCAATGTTGTTTTTTACATTGGATGAACCAGTTGTTTTAAAAACGACTCAAAGCATCAGATGAAGACATCTATAAGAAATTGCCAAACATTGCACAAACCCGCGGGAACTAAGGTTATCGACTGGTAGAAATAGTGTATGGATACAAAAACATTCTTGTAACAGTGTTAAAGACAATTACCCTAATCTGAAGTTAAATAGGACCAAGAGAGTTATAATAATGCTGATTGCGCATTTTGTGTATAATTTATTTTAAATGAGTCTGCAACATTCCGTCACATTGCCACATTATTAAAGACAACCGTGAAGAATGTTCATTAATTTGGGAAAAAAGCATACAAGTGTAGCGATGGGACCAGCCCTTAAAAATAAATAAAAAAATAAAAAAGATAATAATAAAAACATAAAAGCTGATGTGTTCTATGCCAATGACTTTCTTTACTTTTATGCAAACAAACTTCCTATAACAGATTATTCATACACCTCTTTCATACTATTCGAGATAGACTTTTGCAGAATGTCTTATTACATATTTTTCTTATGCATAAAAAGGAACTTAGGGAATACAAAAGGCTACACGGTAGTCAAATGTCTAAGAAACTGTCGCTATACGATCGACATTGAAATTCGCTTCTCTTTTAAAAGAAACGCGGACGACTTACTTCTTTTTAAGAAAAGTATAAGTAATTTAAAATGGAGACAAATATCAAGGAATATCTTGGATACGGTTAGATATACAACAAAAATGTATAAAACGTAAGTTGTGTTTTCACAATTTTTCTTGTAATTAATAAACTTTCGTCTATTTCTTACGGTTAAACTGTTATGCAAAAGTCATCCAGAACGCAGAGGACATAGGAGGGTATTTTAAAAAAATTCAAGATATACGATATATATTATTTGCAAGTAAATATCTTAATGTTAATCAACATCTTTAGAGCAAGTTTTTAGAAAATTATATTTTTCGAACATTTTTCCATATAAAGGGTAACTTGGAATTTTCCAAGTTTGGTATTTAACGGACTTTTCGCTTTTGAGTTATGCTACACACACGCATGCGCGCACGCACATGAAGCTTTTTCTAAAAATGCCTTTTATGAATTCAGGAGACTTCAAACTTTATTTCCGGTGAAATCCCGGTATTTAATCTTAAAATAGATCCTGCAAATTGGGCCCTCTTAGAATTCTAGAAGTTATAAACCAGAAAATTTTTGAATAGACCTTGGATTTTTAGGTCTTAAACACTTAAATTAGGTACCTAAAATAGGTTCTATCACAGATCAAAATAGGCTCTAAAATTAAAAAAAAAATGGATAGAAAATTGCATTATTTTATTTCCCAGTACAAATTTACCGAAACATTTGACATCAATTTATTGTACGTGTACATAATTAGATTCATAGAATACAACTAATACCTTTTCTAAATTTTGCATTGAGGAACTGCATCGCTTGTCAGATAACATCGTCTTATAACCCGAAAATGAACGTTCCACATCAACTGATGTCACCGGAGCATATCTAAGTGGTATTAAACGCAAGGTAACAGCACATTCGTGATCAGGTGTTTTTTTTTATCACATTCGTGTTCAGCGGTTTTTTTTTTTTTTTTTTTTTTTTTTTTTTTTGAGCTCTGGTGTGAGTTTTTCAGAAAACTTTTAATTAACATAATCAGTTGATTTCTTTTCTTTCTGACATGTCTTCTATCAATCCCCGTTGGATGTAAATTGGTTTGCCTGAAGACTTTAAGGCATTGATAGTGGAGACCAGAAATATATAATGTATTTGATGTATGCAAGATAATGGGCAATTGTTGGGTCCTACAGAAGTTATTTTGCTGAAACAATGCTCAGTGCACCCTCCCCCAGTTTCTAAACAACCTACAGAAGCTTATTATAATTGTCCACGACTTGTAACCACGTTCCCCAACGGGTAAGTGTAGGTTCTGATGGAAGTGGAACATTGGGAAGTTCTTCTCGAAATAACTGGATCCTCGTAGATGCTTTAATAATAATAATAATAATAATATAAATAATAATAACAATAATAATAATAATAATAATAATAATAAAGTGTGCAACTGTTTCCTGGTTAGTATTTCTTAGTTCCTTGCTGCAGATCAAATGAGGTTCATATGGTGCGTCAGAAACAAATTTTCCAACAATTGGCTACACATCGATCTTTTCTATGAGTTGTCTCATCGACAGAAATCCACATGGATGAACCGCCTAAATCTTCTCTTACTGAGCTTAATGTCTTCATATAAGGTCTGTAAATAGTTTTTCTTTTTCCTAATCTGGATGCAGATGGAATGTTGCAGTGACAGTTAATCTCTAGGAAGCGTTTGAACTGGATATTCAGGCTATTTAATCCTTATCTCGGATACGGACAAAGGAGGTGGTGCGCAGTTCTTTTAATAGTGTTATTTCTGTGTTATAAACACTGTAATATTGCGCAACCAGCTAAACCAATAAGTAAATTCGCTTATAGAAGTTATCATCAAACGTTTAACTTACAGTGTAAATGTTAGGAGCTCCGTGCGTGGTATATAACGCATTATTTATTATATATTTCATTTTATTTGGTAGGCTCTCTTCGAAATATTGTGTTTTGTTGGAGAAGCAGATTGTCAGTTGTCTGAAAAGCAGACTGCCGTTTGTCTGCAAAGTAGACTGTCTTTTGTTTGGTTGCCAACACCATCAGTCTAATCAACAAGAACAAAAATTCTAAGATTCATATTTTATAAATCCTGTGGACATTCCTACTATATCTCGTTCAATCTTACAACCACCCAAGTTAAATCATAAACGCCCGCTCGAAGCTCTCAATCAAGGCAATGCCTCCACTTCAAATGATGCGGTTTTCACTCAACAAAAAACAAAGCTTTAGCCTCAGCTGTAAGCTCCAAATGCATTGTGAACTTAACCTTCATACATTGGAAACAATGGAGGAAACTCTCTTCGCTTCAGGTGGAGTAGCCATCTTCATTCGAAAGGGCAATCACCACTACTCGGTCTTACTACTGCAACGTACCAGCCAGTAAGTTTGCGCAGTTCAAATATCCATTTTAAACTCCTCCAAAACGACAACTATTTTTGCATACAAGCCACCAGGACTCTGTCGTAATGATCAGGATATTGTACTTTATTCTCCGACGCATTGCCGACTCTTCTCTTTGGAGATCTAAATAGTAAGCACGAAACATAGGGATGGCGTGTGACAACTCCAAACGAAAGATGTTTATTAACAGCAGCTGAACGCAATGCAGTTAATATCTTAGCCCCAACTGGTTTTACTTCCTTTAGGTAAAGTGTAACCCCTGACATACTAGATACAGCACTTTACAAAAATGTACCAAGCATTCCCACCATGACCGTTCTATCTGAAATGGACTCCGAACTCTCCCCAGTCCTGATATCCTCTGACGATAATCTGATTTTATGTCCAAAATCCACTAGGAGCTTCAGCAGAGGTTTCATAAACTGGAAAGCCTTCCAACATGTAAATGATAAACCTGTGTGCAATCTGAAAACTCCCATGATACAGAAGCAGGAATTCTTCTGTTCACAAGAGCCATAACTTCAGCTATAGTCAAATCTACAGCGTCAGTAAGACCTCAGCAACAAAGAAAACCCTATCATCATGAAACTTTGCCCTCTAGCATCAGATGTCTCTTGAAAGAAACACACAAAATGCGCCGGATTTGGCAGAAGTACAGAGAAAGCTAGTAACTTCGTCGTTTGAACCAACTCACAAGAAAAAAAAAAAAAATGGATGAATACCGATATTCTTACCAACGGCATATCTCCACCATTTCACCAGAAGATTCATCCTTGTGAAAGGAAACCAAAAGAATATTAAAAGAACTGACGCTTATTCCGTCCTTAATACAAATTGTAAAACACTACGTAGCCGACTTTGCGAAAACGGAACTATTCGTAAATACTCTACAAGGTATCTTCAGCCCAAATCCAGTGATTAACTAAGAATTCAACCATGAAATTGAATATTTTCCTGATTCTTATACAACTCTTCCGCTCCCCATTGACTTCACCTCACCAAAAGAAAGCTTTGCATAATCCAGCAACTACCAGCAAGGAAATAGCCTGGTCATGACCTAATTCCAAATTTTGTATTAAAACATCTGACTCGCAAAGCACTAGCTATTCTAGCCACGCTTTTCAATAGTTTTATACGTATTGGTTTACTTTCCCAGAACCTGGAAACACGCAATAATTATTTTTATTCATAAGCCTGGAAAAAGCCCCGTATATCCAGACAATTATCGTCCTATAGGTATGCTACCGACTCTGTCCAAAGTTTATGAAAAATTATACTCAAGTGTTTAACAATATTTCTCAATGAAGTATCAGTATTACCTCCCTTCCAATTCGGTTTCGTCGCAAACATTCAACATTCAACCACCTATCAAATTCTACGGCTTACAGAGAAAGAAAGAACACACAGCTTCAGCGTTCCTTGACTTCACCCAGGCATTCAACAAAGTTTGGTATCAGGGTCTTCTATACAAATTGTTCATCAATGGCATCTCAGACTACCTCTATACAGGATGTTTCAAAAATACGGGGCATAATTTCAGGTATGTATTTCCCACATGAAGACAATCAAAATAGTTCATTATAACATGTGTCCGGAAATGCTTCATTTCCGAGTTATGGCCTTTACAACATTGAAAGTCCCACCTGTAGACAATCAAAATAGTTAATGTCCGGAAATGCTTCATTTCCGAGTTATCGCCTTCACAACATTGGAATTCACTGGAACGTTTTTCTTTCCTCAGGTCTTTGCCGTCAAAGGAGACATTAGGAGGGCGCTCTGATAGTTCATTCTGAGGAAGGTTACATTCAGTGTTCTTTAGGCGTTAAGATTGTGCGACATGTATTCAAATCAAGAGCTGCCAGAGATACACTTCATGTACGGTAAGGCGAACGGTAATGCTGCGCTGACTCGTCGTTTGTACCAGGGGAGGTACCCACAGCGACAATGTCCAGATCGGAATACATTTGTACGTCTCCATTCCCATCTGTGCGAGTATGGAACATTCAACCCTCCTGGTTTGGGAAGGGGACGACCAAGATCGACAACTCCAGAAGTGCAGGAGGAGATTCTGGAGGCTGTGGACAGGACTCCTTCTTTCAGCACACGACGGTTAGCGTTACAAGTCAATTGTCCTCATACGACTGTCTGGAGACTGTTGAACGAGTATCAATTGTATCCTTATCATTTGCAACGTGTACAGGCCCTGTCACCAGCAGATTACCCTGCACGAGTTAGGTTCTTGCAGCAGTGTGGTGTAAATCCGAACTTTTCTGCCGTCGTATTATTTACAGATGAAGCACAGTTCACAAGAGATGGCATAACAAATTTCCACAATCAGCATGTATGGTCGCATGAAAACCCACGTGCAACTGTTGTATCTCATCACCAGGTGCGGTTCTCCCTCAACATGTGGGCCGGTATCATTGCTGATCGATTAGTTGGACCCCATGTACTTGTAAACAGACTTACGTACACAAACTTCCTGGAAAACATCATACCTGACGTTTTCGAAGACACTCCACTGATCAATCATCAACACATTCACTTCTTGCATGATGGCGTTCCTGCACACTTCAGTCTTACGGCTCGCCGGTACTTGGATCGAAGGTTTCCTGATCGATGGATAGGTAGAGGTGGTCCAATTGCTTGGCCTCCACGCTCACCTGATCTGAACCCTCTCGATTTCTACTCGTGGGGTCATTTAAAATAATTGGTTTATTCGTTTCCGGTGCCGGATTTGAAATCGCTTCGGAATCGAATTGTGGCAAGTTTTGAGAACATACGCAATACTCCTGGAGTTTGGGATCGTGTTCGCAGGTCAATGAGACATCGATGTGAGGTCTGTATTCAAGCAGGAGGTGGACATTTTGAACATCTTCTGTAATGAACACAACCTACGGAAAGAAAAGCGTTCCAGTGAATTTCAAAGTTGTGAAGGCCATAACTCGGAAATGAAGCATTTCCGGACACATGTTATAATGAACTAATTTGATTGTCTACATGTGGGAAATACATACCTGAAAGTATGCCCCGTATTTTTGAAACACAATGTATAATAATTTCCTCCTTTCTGCCACAATGTACATTCTCAGTCCGCATAGGTAGTTATCACTCTTCTACAAAACCTGTAACTGCAGGATCTATCCTGGGAACAGTTCTGTTCAACCTGTACACATCTGATATGCCTGCAACTTCTATAGCCCAAATCGCTACGTATTCGGACGATACTTAAATCTTCGCAACATATCGTAATATCCACACCACCAGAAATCGCCTCCAAGAGGTCTTAAAATTAATTACACCCTGGCTCAACAACTGGCGTATTTCTCTCAACCAGCAAAAATGTGAAGCAATGTTTTTTACGCTATGGAGACAGAATTATCCACCACCAGTAACGCTCCCAGCGAAACATATACACTAGAAAACTGATACAGAAACAGTGAAATATCTCGGTGTACTCCTGGATCGACGACTCATATGGAAACCACATATAATTAATAAACGCACACTAGCCCGATCAAGACTGGCAAAGGCCTACCCTCTTCTCAACAAAAGAGCTTCGCTCAAACTAAAAAATGCAGACTACTGTACACGACTCTATTAAGACTACTCCTAGTATACAACTATCCAGTTTGGGGAGGAACCAGTCCTTCCGAAATAAAAGTATCTACACATTTCAAAACAAAATATTACGACTCTCAACGAAGGCAACATGTTTTGTCAGAAATAGTCAACTATATAGAAAAACTGGAGTCAGCATCATTCAACAGTCAATTTCTTCACAAGACGAACAGATCTACAGCAAGATAAAAGACGTCTCGGGAGCCATTCACTATTCTCTTGGCAGAAAATCTACCTATCCAGCTCGCATCAAGAGTCCCCTACCAACCACTGGATCAGCTCTCACAACAAGATCTACTGTAAAAAAAAAAAAAAAAAAAAAAAAAAAAAAAAAAAAAAAAAAAGTACCTACTTATAAGCGGTCCAATAAGGCTTACCTCATTTCAATATTATTCTCCACCATGCATGTAGATAATGTCTAAAATCAATAATCTGTAGAGCGCACATGCGCTGATCAATCAATAAATCATTAAAAAAAAAACTTATCTTACAAGATGATTTTTTTTTGTAATATACTACGAAGTACGGTCTCTGGGACACCTATGTTTAATCCGAGTTTTAATGAGTAAATAATTTATATATTTAATTTAAGTTTTATATTTATTTTTACAAGTATGTAAGTGTTGTGTACATACTCCTTATTGATTTAATTTCATAGTATTAAAAAGAGCCTACTTTACTTTACTTTTTATCACAACAAATGATACACGTTTCAGCGTCGTTTTATTTTGTCTACACGCACTATGTGCATAGCTACCCTTGACATGGAACGTTTTTCGAAAATTTTGATTTTCGCAAAAATAGGTGTAACGATTTTGATTAAAATAGCAAATATTAAAGATATTTACAAGACAAACAAAATGTTTATCTTGAATTTTCTGGGAATAGCCCCTGAAGACTACTTTAATAGGGACGAATTTTACGGAATTTTGCATAACTGCTAAACCGTAAGACCTAGATAAAAACTTACTGTCCAAGAAATGTAAAGCACAGTAAAACACACAATTTATGTTATATAAATGTTTTTCGTGGAGTTGATCGTTTTTGAGACATTCGTTGTTTTTGGTTTCAGCTATGAAAAACTTATTTTTCTCATATAGGAATTTGTCAACTCCTGTGCATATAAACAAAGGAACTTGTCACATAGCAACCAGTTTTTGACTATCACTTTAACCTATGGTACTCCCTTATTTCGCTTCTACTTACAAGGAAACAAATAACAAGACTATTTCTGCTAATTTGTTCTGGAGTAGCATGAAATAAATAGAGGCATAAGCTTTTTAACAATAATTTGTTACAGAGATGTGGAGAAGGTCATGTGAATGCTACAGATCACACTTTTTAAATAGTACATATAAACGTACTCTCAGAGAACTGAAGTTTACATTCCGAACTAATATGGTATGTCTGTAACGAGTAAATTTTCACGGAAAAATAAATTCCAGAGTTAAATCTTTCGAATAACAATTTCACTCCTTGGGTACAAAATGGAGGTGTGCATAACACAATGTATAACTGAATGCTGAGATCTAGATTTTCTTAGCCACCGCTTAGAACACATTTGATTAGTTTAACCAACGCTTTAAGTATGTTTTGGAATATTTAAGAAGTCAGTATTTTTAAAACTTACTGAATAGTGTAGGCTTAGGTGTATCGCACATTCAGCTCATTTTGCATACTTTCTTGGAGCACTCAAGGCAAATAAGAATCTTGCACATTAACCGAGGAACGCCGTTTGCCTCCTTTTCTTTGCATCAAAAACTTTACATGTCTTCTTGGCAAGACGGTCATCTGCTGCACTCACTGGTACTACCTCCCTGAACTCTCCCAATACAATGTTATGTATACTTTTTAATTCTCCTTTCCATATGATAAGAAACAATCTGCTTTGTAAGTGTCTTCATAACATTTAGTCGACTTACAAGTTCATTATTTGGGAAGCTGTTGTGTAATACATATGAGTACACAAATAATATCTACGATTCTGTAAAATATTGCCATGGACCATCGACGAGTTCTCCTTCCTGAACTATAAACAAAACACTTTTGATCAAGGCTGTCTACTTCCCCTTTAGTTTCGTTATAAACTGAATAACTATTTGCTTTGTTTTTCCTCGTTTGTTTCCGTCGTGTAATGCAAACTGGACAGCAGTGTTTTCTTTGGAACGTACTAAAGTAGTGTCATGCTTCTTGTTCACCCATATTGATTAGAACCTATAGGATGTTCCTTAGGCTAAAATTCCTTGGGTATTTTTCTTTTGGTTTTCCTCCTTGTACCAACTAGCGTCAACCCATTCTTTTCCATCACTTGGCCAAGTTCCACAGAAGAATACCAATTGTCAGTCGTCACATTTCGATGCGCTCTTCTGATTGGTGTAAGAAGTGGGATGCAAGCTTGAGTCTGGAGCGAATGGTTTTTATCCTCCGCTGCGAGAGTTCTTCCATCGGAATCTTTGTCCATTTAAATATAGCCATTCAGAAAACAATGCCCTCTGGAGTCAACTAGGCTCTAAATTTTTATGCCATGTCTGCAAGGTTTCTTGGGCATCTAGACCTTGAATCTACACTTCCCGCTGAAGGGCACCAGTATTTCATCGATGACTTATACAGCCACCTGGAAATGTTCTACAAATTGTGCAAATATGTCAGAAATGGCTGCTGGTTCAATTGCCAATTGTTCATCCAATCAAGATCATCGAAACATGTTGGAAAAAAGGATGTCGAGTCTATTTCGGCTCATGTGGCAACAAAAGATGTCCCTTCCTCTCTAATCTGTTGCCCAAATAGCAGTGTTTTCAAGATTCTGTTTAAATACAGATGTATAGATGAGGAGACCAAAGAATGCTTTGAGTTCAGTCATATCCACATCGCGTATGTCTGTGGCATTTGAATTTATTCACTGTACTCGTTCACGTTCAAGTTTTAGATTAGAGCATCGTAATTATCTCTCCAACATTCTGTCATCAATAAGTAAATTCCGGATTTATTCAGGTCCCAAATGACTCCCAAGGGCTCTGGGGTCAAGACAAAGACCATGAAGCTGCAAGACAATATTGTGTCTCAATGTCCTTGAGCAAGGATCTCTTGACCACCTGAAACAATTCTTGCCGTAGTAATACTATTTTTGCGGGGCTGATCCTGCCTCATCTGAATCAGAGGATATATTTTTGTTCCTATCACCATTTTCCTGAAGTTTTTCTGAATCATACTCTTGATCACTAGCAAAATTGTGATCACTGGCGGTTGCTAAATTTTGGCCGAATTCTTAATCTATATCACTGACATCTTGTTCTAGCCACCGACTAACAATTTTATCATACTTAGAATCGTTAAAGTTGACATGCTCCTGCGAACGCATTATGTTATATACTGAAGAAAACAGGCGCATAGTTCGGTCGAGGTTTGGTCTAGGAAACCCCATTACCTGTCAACAACAAACAAAGATCAGGATAATGCAGCCGACAATAAAACATTGGTGTGTTTACAATTTAAGAAGGGTAAGGGATGTGTAGAAGCATTCCGCCAGAACAGAGCAAGTTCCAAATTTCTCGCGTGAGTTAAGGGTTAAATTGGAAATGTCGTGTTATTTATGGAAGTTCTTTAACTGCAATGGTTCTCAGCGTCCCATACTATACTGGGGGTGAAAGATCGGTTAATTTTGCTGAGAGGCTTCTCTATCAGGCTTGAGGTTCTTTTACGTGCCGCGGGACCCACGGCTTTACTTACCCTCCGAAGGAAGCCATGCTAAGGATTTTTACGCCCGAAAAAATCCATCATCCTCTACCGGGTTTCAACCCCCAACCTTGGGCACATGAAATTAGCATGGTAACCATTACACCACGGAGGGCGACATTAAGGGTTAACGGAATGCTTGCTGCAATGATGGCTCGACTCAAGTCTGAATGCTATTCATTTCGGTTATTAGCGTTTGATAATTGGATGGTCATGTTGTTTGTTTAAAATTTGATTTATTTTGTAAATGATTTGTGCTTAGCTCATTTAACGTTCTGGGTTAAATGTGACTTTTGTTTATAACGAGGCTAAAATAACAATAAAATATAAATAATATAAATAATTTCCTGACGTACGTATGTGGCAGCCCTTACAGGTTCGTAGTTTGTTTTAACGTGAAGTTATACTAAAAATAAAATCGTTTCCGAATTATTTAGTTAGAAACTACTCAATTCATGAAGTATCCAACATTTTCGACAGTCGCTATGCCATGTATTGTTACACAGATTTATAAAATTTACTCACTCATTTATAGCACACATTGCAATTAATATTATTCTTTTGTTGGCACTCTGCAATAAAAATATATAATGACCTTCCAAGTGATTTAAAGCTATTAGGCCATCACAGGCAACATAGATTCTTTAAGGAAACTTTAAAAATGTTCTTATATACTCATTCCCCTTATACTGTTGAGGAATTCCTTAATATCCCTGCACTTAAATATTAAATGTATGGCAAATAATACATTATGGTAATTTATAGCATGTGATGTAGGTTTATTCTTGAAGTGGTGATGGCTTAAAAAAAAAAAAAAAAAAAAAAAAAAAAAAAAAATATATATATATATATATATATTAATATTTCTCTTCTCTTCCTTCTTTATTAGAAAGATAAAGATAAATAAGAGTATTATTGGTGATAGGTGTTCTATTGTGCATGTTCCGATTGTATGACGTGTTCAACGTCCTTGGGCTCTTGCTCGCAGTTGGCCCAAATAAGAAAACAAACAAGCAAAAGATCTGTTGTGAAATTAAGAAATTCTTTTATCCATTGTCGAATCAGCGGTATTTTCGGCATGTTTTACTTTATACTAAATAGAATGTCTTCAACCCTAAATGTCACACTATAATGAAAAGAGCAGACGAACTATGGATTTTTCACTGCGTTCGTTTCCAAGGCACGACTGGCATACAGGCTATAACAGCGTTTTCGTATCACAGAATGAAGAAATTGAAAAAATATGAAATTAGGTATTCTTTAGGTTGTACAGGACCACCACGTTTGAACATATATTTATAATTAGTATATACGCAACTTTCTGTATATCATGAGGATGAAAATAGGCTTTTACCTAACATCCGAGGTTTAGCTATGAGTAATGCAATAGAAGTTTTCCTGAATGTGAATGTCAGACTTTGAAGGATTCTTTTGAAAATAAGTTTGACTTTGTATCCGGACGATCTCAGCTCGTCAGAAGAATCCTGTGGTAAAAGTGAACTGTGTTGGTAAACTTTTTGTGTTGAAGTTTAATAGTTTTCAGAATGTATTTTATGAGATACTGAAACTACATGATTTATTTCTATCCTTCCTACAAGTTCATTTAGTAGAGCGAAGCTTCTAAGCTATGACGAAGAAAATCTTGCGTCAGAAATTTTCCACTTCAATAACGATGTTAGACTGTAGTCTTCTGATCTCAAAATCGCGGGTGTAAACCGGGCCCAGACCAATGCTTTTTAAATGCGTTTAAAAGCGTTAGCCCCAGGTCAATGATTTACTCCTATATAAAAGAATTCCTGCGGCATGATATTCCGGCACTGTAGCAGCGCTTCGGATAATTGACATTTGACAGCGTCGTTTACAAACAAAATATTTATTTTGTCCAGGTGGGCTCTCAAAATTTTGCCTTCATGTTTTTGAGAAAAGGTTGCTTTGTGCTGAAAAATCTTATGTGCTCCATTCTTATGATTTTGTTTACTTGTTATGCAAACCTTCTTACTAAAGACAATTTTTTTATATCGTGCTAATTGAGCCAAACATTAGCAGAAATGATATTAATACTCAGTTCCTTCTAAGTAGAAGGGGAATAAGCGAATATATGTATTTTAAAATTACAACCACTAAGCAGGAATATTTCGGATATGGTCAACTGCACAAAAATATTGTATTACATAAATTGTGTGTTTTAATGAGATGTACAGTTAAATTAAAATTTTGTCTATCTGTTATGGTTTACCATTTGTACAAACGTCCTCCAGAACGAAGAGAAACAAGAGGGTATCTTCAGAAAATTTATGATTCAAGATTCACATACATAGAATTCTAAAAATATCTTTTGTTAATTTACTTTCTCTACACGTACTAAGGACAAGATGTTGTACTCCATTCAAAATTACGATGTCAAGATTTCACCGGAAATATATGTTTTAAGGTCCCTGAGTTCAATAGATCATTTTTAGAAAAAGGTCCACGTACTTTATTTATTTGTTTCTTCGAACGATATAACTTAAAATCAAAAGCGGAAAGTCTGTTACTTAGAAAACTTAGTATTTAAGTACGTCTTCTAAGAATGCGACTGCTACGGTTAATATTAACTAAGTTAAATTCTAGAGGGTAACTGATGAATTAATAGAGTACATTTATTTAGTTTACTTAATTACATACTTTCTTTTTTTGTATTATATTAAGTCAAGCTCAAAGTAAAAATATGCCCAGAGCTACGGTAATAGAGTACACTATTACCTGAGGAGTTTTAAGGCCATCTATTGGATCCTACTAACAGCTAAACTGCTTGTTGAAACAGGATAGTTGTGTCGACATCTATTGGTTGTCGTCTAGTTGTGTTGCTTGTGGAAATCGTTTATACCAAAAATCTAATACAAAATTTAATTGTGGTGTTTATTAAGGTTCTTTTATATTTATCTGGCGGCGTTAATGAAGCACATGCCGCTTAAATTAACGCTCCATGGATCGGTAGTTTTAAATCCTTGAGAAAAGAAGTTTGATTCCAGAGCCTTATGACAGAGGAATTTATACACGGACAAGATTAGAAAAAAACAAGTCAAAATGATTAAAGGTGGGCTTCCTAAGAAGGAGGGAAAGATGCGAATAAGGGCTTTCCCGGTAAGTGATATAATTTCTAAACATCTTACTCTAATTAAAAGGTAAATACTGTCACAATGGGCTTGTTTATAAGATGGAACACAGGGTTGCCAACTGGGTGAATGGTATTGCTTTAAATCTAACAATAAATTATTTTTGTAGTAAATTAGTATGTAGAAGCATTAAGGGAAGTTTTAAATAAATTAAACTTGGCCTGATCTAATAATCGTGTTTCAAGGAATGTTCCATAATGTAAGCATGGATAGACACCAAAATTAGCTTCCATTACATGACATTCACTTCAGAATGGAGATTCCTACCAGCTCTTTCAGAAAAAGGAATAATTGAGAGCTGTAGAAAAAATAGCAGTAAAATACAAGTTATAATTGGGAGCCAAGATGAGCCTTACATCTTTGTGGTTCACAAATGAGCAATTTCCACAATTAGTAACCTTGGTTCCTGTTTTCTCCCTATAAACTGGATCTTTTTAACATTATTGACATTCTTTTACGAAAACATTGGATGGTACCCAAATAAACAGTTGCAATGATAAAACAAACACAACAAACTCTCAATAACTAATGGGCAACTTGACTACAGGGTTGTACTTTGTATTATAAAGCATTGTACAGAAAAATATCATGTCTGTAAATCTTAGAATCATAATTGATGATGTTGCTGTACACCAAGCATCGATGTTCATTAATGTAGGCATTGAAAATGATTGGGAAAAATCAGCATTGGTAAACTGAGCTTGTGTTTGATAATTTTAGAAGCTCAGCACAGTACTTGACAGTAGTTACCATTTTATAACTTCATGGCTGCTTGATACAGTTGAATGAGGTTTGTTGCCTTATAATTTATTCCGGGACAATCTTGGAGTATTATCAATTGAGTGTCAATAGAAGTTTTGTAGATATTGATTTAGAATTTGGTAATCGATGTGGGATATAATAAGAATGAAGAAGAATGGTTATGTTTTGTATAACACAACTCTGTATAGTGGCAGCAAAGTTGGGAATATACGTTTCATTCATTATATTAACAGTAGTGGTTTTGGGCTTAAATTAATTAATAAGCAGTTAATTGAATTCCATCAGTTTTTCCATGTTGTAAAAGATGAGTGAGCCTGTCTAGAATGTATAAGTTAGGTATGTATTTTATAATAACACAAAATATAGACATTCCCATAGTTAAAAAAAAAAAAATTGATGTGTTCTATTTACATGACTTTTTGTATATCTCTGCAACAAATTATTGCTAAAAAGCTTATGCTTATTTTTACTTCATGCTAATCAAGGAAAAATTAGCAGAAATAATCTTATTACTTTATTCCATGTAAGTAGAAGGGCAAATAAGGGAATAGCATAGGCTAAAGTATAAGTATTTTAAAGCCAAAACCAATAACAAGGAATATCTGAAAAATGATCCACTTCACAAAAAAAAAAAAATTTATATAACACAAATTGTGTGGTTTAACGAGCTATACATTTTCTGTTGAGTAAGTTTTTATCTATCTATTAGGTTTCCCAGATATGCAAAATTCTATAAAATTCATCCAGAATAAAGTAGTCTTCAGAGGCTATTCCCAGAAAATTCAAGTTATACATTTTAATTGTCATGTAAATATCTTTAATACACAATATTTTAATCAAAATCGTTAGAGCCATTTGTGAGAAAATCAAAATTTTCGAAAATTTTTCCATGTAAAGAATAGCTGGGAGTTGGGTGATTTTCTTGAAAATCTTTGTTGCATCTTAGAAGGTAAATGCATTGATATTTAACAAACTTTTCGTTTTTGAGCTCCGTTCTCCACAGACACATACACACATGGACCTTTTTCTAAATATGCTTCTTTTGGATTCAGAGGGACCCAAAACATGTATTTCTGGTGAAATCTCGGTATTGAACTTTTGAGTGCATTACAATACCTCTACATACCTTTTGTACATAGTACATGTAGAGAAAGTAAAAAGTCAGATTTGCCTTGTTTCTTACCTATAGGATGTTAGCAAAGGAAATGATTTTTCAAGAGTAGGTGGTAACATAAATTGCATAAAGCATTACATTTACACTCATTGAAGATATTTTATTTTGTTTCTGGGATTGTTTACCTTTTCATTGAAAACCCTGCTCCTTGTCCCGCATAGCACAAGTGGATTTATTGCAACTGTAGCTCAGTAAAACTCATAGGTTTTACTTTCTCTAATAAATATATTAATTGTGTAAGTATGGTGTAAATTCAGTGTTGAGGTTTCACTGGAAAAGTGTGTTATGAGAATCCAAAAGAAGATTTTTAGTGAAAGGCCCATGTGTGTTTTCGTACATGCAGCATAACTCAAAAATAAAAAGTCTGGTAAATACTAAACATGATTAAATTCAATGGAAATGAAACTTAATGCAAAGAAAAGAAATTTAAAATTAAAATTTGTGGATGGAGTCAATTGAAAACTTATAAAGTTTTCACTCTCCATGCAATTTTTGCAGGAACATGTTTTTGTAGGCCTTTGCTTACATTGTTAACTGCTATCAACTAACTCGAGTATCTGGTAATGCATGACATTCGGATCTCAGTTCATGGCTCATTCTTTCTTCCTAATGAGGATTAGATGAGTAGTTTTGGTAGAAGATTCTCATTAAGAAGAATGAAGGATGAGTCATGAGATTCCGAATGTCATAAACTTTTATTCAAAATGGTTCCAATCTATGCTGTCAGGTGATACAGCACCAATCAAGCCATTACCATACTCAAGCCAGCTGGCTCTGTTGATAACTTTAAGGTTGATGTTAATATTGATGGAATAAGCTTGGAGGAAGTGGAAACTATTGAATATCTTGGGATACTATTAGACAATAATCTTGATTGGCATGCCCATGTTGACGAATGCTGTAAAAAGCTGAATAGTGTTATTTATTTGTTGAGATATATGGCTGCCTTTTGTAATATTAATGTACTATTAAACATCTATCATGGTTTATTTATGAGTTACATCAACTATTGTGTGACACTGTGGGCAGATACTATACAGGAAAGTATAAATAGAGTTATAGTTCTGCAAAAAAAAAGGCAATTCGCATTGTGCTAAAATTAAAATTAAGACAAAGTGTTAAATCAGAATTTATAAGGATACAATTTCTGACATTTCCTTGTTTATTAATTTTTAAAGCTATATTATATACTAAGATACGTTATAACAAAATAAATTCTGATAATCATGCCTATAACACTAGGAATACAGATGAATATAGTATTGTAAGCCATAGATTAAAATGTTTGAAAAATGTACGAAATATAAAGGAATTATATGGTATAATAAACTGCCAAAGGAAATAAGTTAATAATGGAAGTAAAAAAGTTTAAAAAAGAACTAGGTAAATATTTAGTAAGTAAGGCATACTATTCAGTTGAAGAGTTTATGGGTAACTGATGTATTTATTTCTTTGTATATCATTTATAAGTATTTCTTTCTCTGTATTTATTTATGCATTGTATTTTAGCTGTATTGACAATGTCTAATAGATTTTGTAATCTCCATGGACAATAAATTGAATTGAATAATATAGGCAAAAGAGACAAAACTTACTTAACAAAAATGCAGAACTCTTTAAAACACACAATTCACATTATATACATTTTTTTGTGGAGTTAAACAGTTTTTGAAATATTCCTTGTTATTGGTTTCTGTTTTAAAATATCACGTAGCAACCAGCTTTTAAAAGATTTGACTCGCTTTAGCCTATAGCACTCCATTATTTCCCTTCTACTTACGAGGAAGCAAGTAAAAGACCATTTCTGTTAATTTTTTCTCATTTAGCATGAGGTAAATAGAAGAATAAGCTTTTTAACAATTAATTGCTTGTAAAGATTAAAGAAAGTCACATGAATGCAACACATCAAATTTTTTGATATCATTTACAGATAGATTCCAAAATATTCAAAACTGATTGAGAATCAAGAAGTATTCACAAGCTAAGAATTCAATTCCAAGATTTCACCGGAAATGTACGTTTTAGGGTCCCCCGTATCCAAAAGAAGCATTTTATAAAAAAGGTCTGTGTGTGTCTGTGAACAAGATAACTCAAACATGAAAAGTCAGTAAAATAGCAAACTTGGTATTTGAGTTTAGTGTTTTCCAGATGTGACACAAAGATTTTGACAATAATCCTCCCACCCCAAGCTATTGTTTACATGGAAAAAATTTCGAAAATTTTGATTTTCTCAAAAATGGCTCTAACAATTTTGATTAAAGATATTTACATCACAAATAAAATGTTTATTTTGAATTTTTGGAAATAGTCTCTGAAGATCTCTTTATTCTGGATGAGTTTTGCAGAATTTTGCATAACGTTTAAACTGTAGGACATAGAAAAAAACTTAATACACAAGAGAATGTAGTTCTCATTAAAACATTTAATTTATGTCATATATATTTTTGTTATAGAGTTGACCATTTTGAGATATTCTTTGTTATTGGTGTCAGTTTTAAATGACCAAACATTTCTCAAAACGGTACCATCAAAGCGAAGCGAGCCTCAATTGTTTCACATAGTGACCAGCTTTTAAAAGGCCCTCAATGTGGAATTTTTGGTTAGGATACAATACTTCTACTTACTAATAGGTATGCAGAAAGTAAAAATGTGCTACATATGTACTGAGTATGCTTACATTGACATTGCAGGGTTTGCGAGAAATTTTATTTAAGAAAATATGTGAAACCCAGGCAGGAATCAAAATCTTGTATAGCCTGTTTTATTTTTGTTTAAATTTTGTTTCATTATGAGAGAAGGAAGAGTGGAAACATTTCCTTTGTCACGACTTCTCATATCCTTTGCAATTTAACAGCCATTTCACTGTTTTTGACTGTCATGTCTTAGAGGGAGGTTCCGTTTTCTCTTTGGTATAAAAGAAGGTTATAGCTGCTTTTACTGGCATTCATGTATCATTCTCTTGAGGTCAATTCTACCTTTTGTAATGAAGCTGTTTATCTCAGGCTGTGTCTGCGCTAAGGAAGGTTCTCAACTTTAATTGAAAGTAGCAGAAATATCCGGGACTTTCACGGTTCTGAAAACAGCAAGTTTTCAATTTGTTTATTTGAGCTTAAATGAATTAAAACCATTAGAGTACAATGCTTATGATGTTTTAATTTGTCAACTTACTTTCTATTCATACTGGAAATCCCCCACATTGTGTCCTGTAAAACATTTTTACTTTCTCTAGCATGTATAATGTGCATAGTAGATGCAGAAGGTAGGTATTGTATTCCACCCAAAAATTTGATGCCAAGATTTCACCAGAAATATATGCTTTGAAACCACCTCAATACAAAAAAGTATTTTTTTAGAAGCATATCCATGTGTCTGCGTGTCTGTGGGCAGATATGCTCAAAAACTACAATTGCAATTTAATACGAAAGTTGGTATTTCCAAGGATACAACATTCCAACTACTCTTTGTGGAACATTTTTCCAAAATTATTTTCTCAAAAATGGCTAACAATTTTGATTAAAGTACCATATGATTTAAGATATTTTAATATCAAATGAGATGTATATTTTCAATTTTGTGGGAATATCTCTGAAGACCTCTTGACATTACCTCAGAATGACATTTGTGTAAACTCTGAGAGACAAACAAAAACGTACAACACAAAAAGTGTAGATGTTGTTCAAACTTGCATCTTATATAATTACATTTTTTTTATTATTATTTTCTTTTTTTTTTTTTTTGTCAAGCTAACCGTTTGCAAGATATTCCTTTTTATTGGTTTCAAATTTTGCTTAAGTGAATCTTTTCTCAAATGGAAAGTTAGTTTTAATTCCATGCATCTTTTGTTTTACTCCTAGCCACGCAAAGAGATCTGAATTTCAACTGTTTCACTTAGCAATAGCTTTTAAAAGATTTGACTGATGTCTTAGCCTTGTGTGATCCTATATTTGACTTCTACTTACAAGAAGCAAATGATAAGACAATTTTTGCTAATGTTTGTCTCATTTAGCATGAAGTAGATGCATTAATAATTTTTTGTAACAATAGTTTATTTGCGGTACAGATAAAGGCATATGGATGGAACACATCAAATTTTTTTATTTTATGAATCTACATAATTTATTATGTGCTGAGCCAAAAGATAAATGACAGAAGCTCTAATTTAAATACAAATTGATTGCTGTTGTACATTCATATGGAAGGTTTTATTATTTCTGTGATTACTGACAAGTATTTTTCCAACATTAGTCTTTCTTACCCAAGTCTAATAGTTTCCTCTAGGGTGCATATATTCCAGTAACATGTGATCATTATCCTCTGTTTACATTACTTGATCAAAACACTTCTTTAAGCAGGATTTTGCAGACACTGCCTCCTGCTGTTGGTTTTAAAATTTCTGCACCATTCATGCTACATGTTGGCTGATTTGAGTAACTTAGAAATGTTACTATCATTTGGTCTTTTTCTTTGACTCCTTTGTTGACTAGGGCGATGAAGCGGAGCCTGTGTAAACATTCCTGAGTATCCAACGTTGGAGTTGCTGAATTCAAATCTTGTGCTGAGAAGTAAAGGATTTTAACTGCTTTTACTCTCTCTTTAGCCATTATAGATTATTAAGAATGTTAATATCAGCTTTAAGTGCCTTTACTGTCCCCTTCATAGCGTGTTAATGGTTCCACCACTATTAACTGCATCTTTGCCATGTGAAGTGGCATAAATCACTAGTAATACCAAGTTGCTTGTGTGAGCACAAAGAGTTCAGACTTATGAGGTGAATGCTCATTTAAAGCGGAAAGATGGATATAGCACACTGTATAACAACGGAAATAAGCAATCCGAATGGAAATAAGGTAAATGCATTATGGACTCTTAAGTTTTTGGATTGTGTTAATGCTGGCAGTCCTACTAGTAACTGGAGGTGTAGAACTCAATACAGGGCTGGGAATGGATGAAGTGATGGTGGCAATATTGATAGGCATAATAGACAAGGTAAAAGATATCAAACGAAGAGAGAAGAGTATGGAAAGAAAAAATGGTACAAAAATGGAAGAAATAAAGAGAAGCTAAATCAGATGGAACAAGAAACAAGAAAAGAATTAGTGGAATGCAAAAATAGAATAATGCAATTGGAAAATCAAAGAGAAAATATAAAAAGAGGGTTGGTATGATGGGGATTACCCTGCAGCAAGAAACAGTGTAGAGAAGGAGTTTAGGAGATGGAAACATGGGAACTAGTCGAAAAAGAAAACTAATAGCGAGGTAGGGCTATAAGTGTTCAATAGAGGAGAAAAAGAAAGAGTGGACTGATGAAATTGGACAAAAGATCTATGTGACAGCAAAACAGTGCAATAGCAAAACGAAATGGGAGTTGGTAAAAAAGGTGTCTAAGACAAGGGTATTGCAGAATAAAATAGATCCTAATAAATGGAAAGAGTATTTCAAGAAGTAATGAGCTAATACAGATAAAAGTACTAGGGGAGTTCCATAAATGTGTCGAAATACTAGACCAGAAAATATTGGAGAATGAGATAACAGAGCTGGTTAAAACATTAAAAAGTAAGAAAGCTAATGAAATAGATGAAATACCAGGGGAATTCTGGAGGGTGTGGTATGAAGTTACCAAAAGAAGGGTACTGATAAACTGCTCAATGTGCTTCTTGAGGGAGGAGGGGTTATTAATGATATAGTAGAAAGAAAAGTCCATAAACATGGACATTTAAATTTACAAAACAATATATTTACCCACTCTGTTATATAGAGCTGATTAATATTAGATAAACACAAGACTGGAATAATATTCACAGAATAAAATATTTGAGAAGAATAGAAGGGAAAACAGGGGAAGAGTGAATTAGAAATATACTATTAGAGAAAACCTAACTGTGGACCTGATAATAGAAGAGATAGAAAAAGGAAATTTAAAATGGTATGGATGCTTAATGAGAATGAATAGTCAGTGGGAAAGAAAACATATGTTTAAAGCCTGGCCAGAGTTGGAAAATGAAGAGAAAGATCAAAAAATGAGTGGAAGCACTATATGGAAGAGATGGCAAGAGAATAGGAATGAACACATTAAACAGAATGGTGCAAGATATAATATACTATAGAAAATGGATAGGAGCCCCACCACAGATAGGCAATAGGAGAAGAAGAAAGTAGTATTTAAACCAATGAGAGAGAGTATCTCAAAAATGTTTAGAGCCACAAACAGTTTTATTTGACATAATTGTGTCATCACATGCACTGGGTTTGGGGAAGCACGGGTAAAGCAGGTCACGTAGCTATCTCAAAGTCCATCGCAGCAGTGGTCTACTGGTTTGTGTTGCTCTCTGTAAATGCTTAAGACACACCACTTCCGTAGTAGTGTTGTGAGCAGTAGTGAGAAAAAATATGTAACACATTTTTTATTTAATTTTTGCTTGAAGAACAATGCAGGGTGAATTTAGTGTATTAAATTAATCAAATACATTTATAGAGTTTTCCAAAAAGTTCATGATTCTGTTAATAACGTAGCATATGGAGAATTATTTTTAAACAATATCTTTGGTACTGACACATTATTAAAGCAAAATGTGTGTGTTGGGGTAATGCCGGCCAACTGACCATCACATGCAAAGCGTGATAAAGATAATCCAGCATTGCTATTATTGGATAAACATGGCAGCCATATTATTATGGAAGATTTTGAACTCTTCAAAAGCAACGGAATTATTGTTTCTGTTCCTCCCCATATGTCCAGCAGGCCTCTGGACATTACTTTCTTTGGGCCATATGGTGTGTGGGCTCATTGAGAATGTAGTGGCTGTTGGATTGGTTTGCAGCGACTCTCCATTCAGATCTTCTCTCTGCTTTCCGTTTGAGTTGTTCGTATTTACTGCATTTCATATCTTCCATAATTTGTTTTATATATTGTGATCTTGCTCTTCTTTTGCCAATTCTTCCTTCTGTCATACCTTCTATTATAATATTCAGTGTGCTCTGATGTCTTAATAAATGGCCTATTAATTTTGTTCTTCTTTTAATTTGGTTCCAAATTCGTTTTCTTCATTTTTAATTTTGTCACTCCATTTAATTTTTAGCATTTTCCTATAGCACCATGTTTCAAATGCTTTTATTCTCTTTCTTTCTGCTTTTAAAATTGTCCAAGTTTCACATCCATATAACATAATACTCCATACATATGTTTGTAATAAATTCTTCCTGATTTCAAGGCTAATATTGTTTGCAGTAAATAGCTGGTACTTTTTATTAAAAACAAGTTTTGCGTGTTGTATTCTACTGGTTATTTCTGTTTTGCTCCTTCCATCAGCTGTTATTTTGCTTCCTAGATATTTAAATATTTCAGTTTCTTCTAATAGTTGTCCATTTAGTTTAATTTTTGTGTTACTATTCCCTCTCTTCCTGCAAGTCATAATTTTTGTTTTTGATTTATTAATGTTGTAGTTGTTCCTTAATGTATTTTCTAATTTGTTTATGAATGTTTCTAAATCTTTCTTGTTCTCCATTAATATTGCAATATCATCTTCAAAGCGGAGCATATTGATTTTTAACCCCTGTATCTTTATTCCAGTGTCTATTTCTTCCGTGATTTCATTTAGTGCACTCTGTATGTATGCATTAAACAGTATTGGGGATAGTGCACATCCTTGTGTCACTCCTTTTCTTATATGGACTATTTCTTGGTTTCTCCCACAGTTTATAATTGCTTTTTCATCTTTATATAGATTCCATATAATCCTAAAATCTCTAAATTTAATTCCCAGGTTTCTAAGCACTCCAAACATTTTGATCCAATCCACATTATCAAATGCTTTCTCTATATCTATGAAAGCAATATATGTTCTTTTATTCGTTCTTAGCCTTTTTTCCAGTATTAGTCTCATTGCTAATATTGCTTCTCGTGTGCCTGTGTTCTTCCTAAATCCAAATTGATCATCTGTTATGTATGTATTTTGTGTTATATGCGTAGAGAGAGGAAAATTGTTATATTGAAGTTCTAAAATAAAACATGTTTTTTTTATATGCATTTTAGTGATATTTTTACCTAAATAACAGATTTGAATATAGTGGACCAGCATTACCTGCATATGTGGGTAATCCTGTTCAGTGACACCACTTAAATTTGGCATCATTAAGGTAAGTAATTGCTTAAATCAAATTCATCTATAGCATACATTTAGGTAAAGAACCAAACTAATGATTGACATGAAAATAACACTTTTAAACTCCTACTCTAAGCCATTCACAGCGACTTTGCTTAAGTGACCGTCATTACCCCGCTCTCGCCTAGTAAGATTTGTTTATAAGTTATTTAAAAGTCATTCAGAATGAAGAGAACTTCACAGGGTATATATTCTAAGCATATGGTATTTTAATCAGAATGAATCGCCATCTTTGAGAAAATTAAAAATAATGGTAACTTTCATGTAAAGGCTAACTTGGAGTGCGGAAATTTGCTTAAATCCTGTTTCAAATTGTTGCAAGATGAACTTAAATGCCAAGTTTTGTGCTAAACAGACTTTTTTATTTTTAGTTATACCGTTCAGACACAGAAACTTTTTCTAAAAATAACATTTTTGGGTGGAATGCAGTACTTATTGTATTTACTATAGCTAAGTACAGCATGTTTGTTACAAAACCTGGCTGTAAGGAGCACAGCCCGTATGACCTTCACTGCACATCCTATATCTGTTCTGTCGTCACGCGTGCATCAGTTTTACTTCTGTTCTAGTCCAGTTCACACTTGAATAATATTAGGAATGCTTAGAAGTTTTTTGTT
The DNA here is from genome assembly GCA_030762935.1 of Hymenopus coronatus. NCBI lineage: Eukaryota > Metazoa > Arthropoda > Insecta > Mantodea > Hymenopodidae > Hymenopus > Hymenopus coronatus. The sequence goes on along the minus strand of CM060881.1, from coordinate 167,168,755 downwards.
TTATTTGTAAAAATTTTCAAAATTCAGTATACAGTACCACCAAGAGTGTTTATGTAAGACACGTATGTGCTTACATCATCTTGTAGGGAAGTTGTAAGGCAATTTGAATCTAAATTTCCTGGTGTGTGTGTTCTGAGTGAAGAGGTCATTCGTTTGCTTGTAAATAAATTCAGGGAGACAGGATCAATTTGTGGTAGGAAAAGAAAGGTAAACAGGGTTGTGCTTATGGAGCAGAAATTAGATGAAATCGGAGAAAGGTTAGAACGGTCACCTTGATAATCTCTTAGGCACCTTGCACAAGAAACTGATATTTTGAAAGCTTCAGCATGGAAACTTTTAAAACTCAAAACCATACAAGGTTACTGTTATCCAGGAATTGCTATCATATGATCACCAGGGTCGGATAAATTTCTGTAAGGACTTTAAGGAATGTTAATGATGGAACAATCGATCTGCGATTAATGCTATTCAGACAAAGCATGGTTTAATTTACATGGTCATGTGTCATCACAACACAACCAATTTCATTCATGAAACTCCCTTGCATGGTCAAAAGATTGGGGTATGGTACACAATAAATGGATACAGAATAATAGAGCCTATTACAGATGACGGACATTGAATGTTGGTTTGGATATTTCCAACAGGATTCTGCCACCACACATACGGCTGATGAATCATTACAGTTTATTACAGACATTTTTGAGGATAGAATCAGCAATAGGGGTGTTTTGGTCCGCTTGGTCCCCTGATCTTAACTGCATGCGATTTTTATTTATGGGGCCACTTGAAAAATAAAGTATTCAATACTAATCCTCACACATTAGAGGAATTAAAAAAAAATATCAGGACAGAAATTAATGCTATTTCGGAAGCTGAGCTAATGGGTGTGATTGAAAATTTCCTCAGAAGATGCCGTAGATATGTTGTTGCAGATGAATGGCATTTCCAACATCTGCTGTGATAAGGTATGTTTTGTGTTTATTCTGATAATAGTTAATGTGATTTGAAATTTTATTTGACGTCCACCGCATATTCGACTGGGTGACAGGCCGTGCGACTGCCAGCCGGGAGGTAGATAGCCAAGTTTTGTTACATACTTACTGCAGTAAAGTAAAAATAAACCCACTTGTGCTTCAATTTCCAAATGCAACAATGATCAGTGTGTGTTGCCGTAATGACTCAATAACCAGTCTTAACATAAGGAAGGATCTTCATTGAAAACTGAGCTGCTAATGGAATTGGCAGTAAGTTAAGGAATTTAAAATGAACAAATGGAGGAGATAATATAATGGAAGTAAGAGAAATAGTATTTAATTTCTCTCTGCTCCCCCTGAGCGTTTATATCACAAAAACAATTTTGCAATATTTCTAAAATTATTTGATTTACACTAAAAATGTTTTGAAAGAAATCTGTTAAATTAAAGAATTGTAAAAGTTTGCTCCGCAATTCAGTAAAACTGAAAATCAAATGCATCCTTGTTACTTTTTCTAGCATGTAAGTACATGGAAGCTAGAGAAGGTATTGTATTCCACCCAAAATTTGTATGTCAAAATTTCACCAGAAATATATGTTTTGGGGTACCCTGAGTCCGAAAAGCATTTTTAGAAAATGTCTGTGTACATGTCTGTGAGTGTGGACAGTATAGTTCAAAAACAAAAAGCATAAATACCAAATTTAGTATATATGTTAAGTATCTTTCAAGGATGCATCATGAAGATTTTCAAGAAACTCCCCTCACCACAACCTACCCTGTACATGAAACATTTTTTGAATTTTGTTTTTCTCAAAAATGACTCTTAACAATTTTGATTAAAATATCATATTAAAGATATTTATATCACAAATAGAATATATATTTTAAATTTTCTGGGAAAAGCTTCTGAAGATCTTTTGTTCTGGATAAGTTTTGCAGAATTTTGCAGAACAGTTAAACTGTAATACACAAGTTACTACAAAAAATGTAGATCTTGTTTTTATTGTTGAGTTGACCGTTTTTGAGATATTGGTTGTTATTGGTTTCAATTTTAAACCACCTATTTTTTCTCAAATGGGACCATTCAAAGCAAACTGAGCCTCACTTGTTTCATGTAGGAGCCAGCTTTTAAAAGATTTGACTATTTCTTTAGCTTAGTGTGTTCCCCCATTTCCTTGCTACTCATAAGGAAGCAAGAAATAAGACCAATTCTGCTAATGTTTATCTCGATTAGCATGATGTATAGTAAGAATAGTTTATATATGGAACAGCTAGAGAAAGTTATGTGAATGAAATATTAGACTTTGTTTGAAAGAGCTCAACAAGCCAGTTGAAATAAATGATTGAAAGCTACTGGAGTTACCTCTGGGCAGTTCGGGTTCAAATCTGACGGAGGGCGATGGATTTTTTTTGGGGTTTAAAAATCTTTAGCATGGCCTCCTTCGGAAGGAAAGTAAAGCTATTGGTCCTGTGTCATATATTTTTGGCACATAAAAGTACCTCAAGCCTGATAAAGAGAACTCCGAGCAAAATTAAGCGGTTTTTCATGTTCAGTATAGAATGGGATGCTGAGAATCATGGCATTTAAACAGCGCCACAAATACAACTCATTTCCATTTCTGAGCAGTTGCAGCATTCCAAACAACATGGTAAGGAAGCCAGAATCTGATGTGTTTTATTCACATTACTTTTTCTACATCTCTGTAAAAAATTATTGATAAAAAACTTATTCTTCTATCTACTAATCAAGATAAACATAGCAGAAATAGTCTTATTACTTAGTTCCTTATAAGTAGAAGAGAAATAAGGGAGTACCATAGGTTAAAGTGATAGTCAAATCTTTTAAAAGTTGGTAGCTGTATGATTGAAATTCCTTGGTTTGTATTGCCAGGAATTGGCAACTCCTGTGTGAGAAAAATATTTTAAAGCTGAAACAATTAACAAGGAATACCACAGAAGTGGCCAGCTTTATAAAAAAAAATATATACAAAATAAATTGTGTTTTAATGAGATGAACATTTTTTGTGTCGTAACTTTTTGTCTATCTCTTAGGGTTTACCAGTTATGCAAAATTCATCAAGAATGAAGAGCTCTTCAGAGGCTATTCCCAAAAAATTCAAAATATACAATTTATTTGTCATGTAAATACCTAAAATATACAGTATTTTGGTCAAAATCGTTTTGTCATTTTTGCAAAAATCAAAGTTTTTGAAAATTATTCCATTTAAAGGATAGTTTAGGGTGGAGATTTTCCTCAAAATCTTCATGTTACATCTTTGGAAGATACTAAACTTAAATAATAAGTTTGGTATTTTACCAACTTTTCACCACATGTGGAATTTGTGGTGGGCAACTTTTCATTTTTGAGTTATCATGTTCACACACATACACATGTGACTTTCTAAAGATGATTTTTTTTTTGACTTGTGAGACCTCAAAACATTTCTGGCAAAATCTCTGTATTGAATTTTTAGTTAGAATACAATACCTTCTTTATACTCTATGTACATAGTACGTGTAGAGAAAGTAAAAATGACTTTCAGGAGCATTAGAGTAAATAAATAACAAATTATCAGTTTTTGACAAAGAATTCTCATGAATGGAATATGTTAATCTCTTCTTTTTTCTTGCTGCACAAAATTTAATGGTTTATGATGTAGAGATAACCAAGGAATTCATAGAGAGAGTTTTTCTAGATTTTTATTACAGCTCTCCCCCCCCCCCCCCTCCTCTCACTATTCTAAAACTTTTATCATAAGAACGAAGGAGAATATTTTTTAAACTGCTGTACATAAAAAAACAATGGATTGCAGTCTTTTACATCTAAATGCTTCTTTCTTTCTTTTATTCTATCTTTAAATATAAGGTTTCTACTTCATATTATTAGCTGCATATTCCATATTCATGATGTGATGCTCATCTGTTTCAGGTAGGTATTTTTGCATTTGATGTTTTACAATTAAACCTACAGATTTTATCTCTAAATAGTATTGTAAAATATCTTCACCATCAAGGAGTTTGTATTTTATAGGTTTATAAAGCTTTGATGTAATGAATTTTAAAATTTAACAATACAACATCTGCCTCTTGTTTCTCCAATGAATATTAAATGATCAAAACAAAAGAATATGTATAACTTTGCATTATAAAACATTTTCTTCTTACTTTTCTAATGTTTTGGTCTGTTTAATCCAAAATTTGCACTGTAAGGCCTCTCAAATACTTATTTACATGTTATAATCCAAAATTATTTAACTTTTTGAAAAGTTCTGGTTAACTACTCGTATTTGTAATGTGAGGACAGCAATGGCTGCAAATAAGTTTATTATTAGTGCATGGAGACTAAATCCCTTAGAAATAACATATAGAATGCACCCAGAATGTTCAGTGAGTAAGAATATTTCAGATCTATTTTCCATTATTGGTATCATTGATATATTTCTTGAGTCCTTTAAGTATAATCTTGTAACATTAATAACCAGCACTGGTCTTGCAGCAACAGAATACGTGTTATACTTTAAGGTTACTTTTGAAGAACTACAGAAGTCAAATTATTTACAAATTTTGAAACTTTTAAGGCCTATCTTTATTGATGTATTATGGCTTTTTTGGAGAGAAAAAGTAATAGATATTTTAGATATTCCTTTAAATTTATGATTTTCAAGACTACTACTAATAAACAGTGTACAGCAGTAGTTGATAATAGTGTAATAAATCAAAGGTATTTTTCTAAATGTTTGACTGAAATGACATGTTTTCTAAGGCTACTTTATTCTTTCAAGGTCCTCTGGTTTCAGAGCACAAGCTATGTTTTGGAAGATTTTTAAGAGTTTTTTTTTTCTTTTTTTTCCCCCCTTTTTTTTTTGGTAAAGCTATACAAGAGTACCATCATATAAATATATCTTTAAGAATTGAAACTAATCTCATAATCCACTTCAGAGCATCAAGGAGCTAATATGTTTTCATCTAGAATTGGAATATCCCACCTCTCCCACCCTGTAAATACACTTTCTTTAATAGCAAAATTCACAAAAAATTTTATGGTGGGGGAAGATTTAACAGCTGTTGCTAGGCGGAAAGTAAGTATTTACGGTCAAAAACAATGAAATGTGTGTGCTACCAATGTAGATAAAGTCACCAAACAAGAAAGAAAAAAAAAAGTGAAGCTCAAAAGTCACCAAGTCACACATTAACAGTGGAGTGTTAGGCTGTAGCTGGAACATAATACAGTTGGTGAAACCGGTGGAAATTATTAAAACCAAAGTACAGGAAAGTCAGTTTATTGATACACACTAACCTAAACCTAACACCCCTAATGCTTGCTTCACTCGCATGCTTTGGTGGAAACAATCAAAATTATTAAAACCAAAGTACACGGAAACTAAGTAAATTCAAAATCTTTACCTGGCTAGAAGCCCGAGAAGATTTTGAATTAACACGTCGCCAGGAAAGCTTTAGTTCTTATTTTGGAAACTAAGTAGTTTATTTAATACACTGACCTAAACCTGACAGCACATGCTCACTTCGCTCGCATGCTTTGGTGACACCAGTGACAATTATTAAAGCCAAAGTACATGAAAGTACCAAAGTATACACACACACTAACCTAAACCTAACACAGCGCATGCTCGCTCTGCTCGCATGCTTTGGTGAAACCAATGGAAATTATTGAAACCAAAGTACAGGAAAATTAGTTTCTTTGCACACTAACCTAAACCTATCACAGCGCATGCTCGTTTAGCTCATATGCTTTGGTGAAACCACTGAAAACTACTAAAAACAAATTACACGAAAATCACGTATTTACACAACAATAATGGATTCAGAACTCGTAAAACACAGACTCACTTTTAGAATCGGCAGGATGGCATATCACAGAATTTTTTGTATCAATGTTGCAAATCATCGTCATTATGTAAAAAAAGACAACTCATGCCTTAAAATCAACTATAAAGTGACTAGTGTTCTAATAATAAACCACTAATGATGGTTCCACAACCTTTTAAATGGCTAGTAATAAGCAGTTTTCAAATATTGGTAGTTCTGAATTTTGCAACATGAACATCAACTATGAACGATTTAGACACCACCTGTCTGATAGCTAGTGAAACAATAGAAATTGTTGTAAAAAAACTTAAGCAATCGAATACTTTTGGTATATTTTAATGTAAATCGCGTACTTTGTTGAAACTAAAACAATGAAAAAAAAAACAAGATATATTTTTAAAAGTTAGTTATACAATGTTAGGGTGAGTAAAAATGAAAAAACTAATACCCAAATAGCTTTAGTGGTAGTTTAAGCAGTGGAACCAAGATATAGTAATAATTTTTTTTTTGCTTAAAAATGCAAAAAGTGAAAAAAGTTATAGGTGCATATACTGTAGCTGTTTTCTAATCATTCCAATTAAAATTATTAGCAGACAATGCTCTTTCCCTTTGGCATTTTAAACATTCAGTGATTGTAAATAAATTGAAGTTATATGGCCATTAAAAAGCAGGAACCAGGAGTTGTTTAGAAATAACACGTGCAATTAAAATCACTCCCAGATACATTACTGAATCAAGGCGCAGGATGTTGAAGCCAAATTCTTCTAAAAGTAATTCTGATAGCATAGTAGCACAGAGTATAAAATATTTGTTTATTATATGTATACAATTGGAAAACTTATCAATTTACTGCAGATAAAATAAGGAACTCATTACGATATGCATTTTGCATTGCACAAATAATTCTTTATGAATTTTAGCTAAGAGATATATAGGCATTATTGATTTGCATTTTCCAATGTTCTAAGCCACACATTTGAGAACGCTTATGTCTATCCTTTTATTTCTTGTGAAATCATGTAAACCGTTAGCAAAATAAAGGCCTGCTTTTTAAAATATTTGATTCACTAAAATATTTTGGCCAATATTAATCATGTTTAACAAGAAGCGTGCAGAAAATCAAACTTCTTGTAAATAATTAACAAAATAGGTATGAAAATAAATGTTACATTAATTCCTTGAATAGGCAAAATCATTAAAGACGTAATGAGCATTCAAATTAATTAGAACAAGATTACCTCACCAAAAAAATGTTGATAATGTGGATATAATGTGCTGATAGACTATAAATGACGAAAATATGCTGTAAACTGTGTAATAAGTGTTTAGTGAACATAACCTTTAAGATGTACATTGAATATGTTATATACGTAAAAAGATAAACAGATTTCAACATAAATGAGTATAAAATAAGAACTAAAGCTTTCCTGGCGACGTGTTAATTCAAAATCTTCTCGGGCTTCTAGCCAGGTAAAAACTTGGCTTGACACCAACGTTTCGAAGAAGTGCATCTTCCTCGTCTTCAGGGTGAACTGATGGTTTGAGCTTGCGGAGACTGGTATTTATAAGAGCTGGGATGAAGCTAACATCTGATTGGTTCGCGAGATATTATGGCCTGATATTTAAGATGACTGAGACATGGGCACGGACTTCGTAGAAAACTATTTATAGCAGTTATTCGGCTAATGTTTTGTGTTTGAGCACGCACCTGCTAGAAAATAAGTCTTGGAAGACTGCAGGTACAGGATTAGGTGTTAAGGCTCTTTATCATCCGATGGACACCGACTGTTTATATATTTTTTTTTATTTTTTTTTTAATTTTCTTTTTTTTTTTTTACAGGGGACCCTAAAAGGTGTATTTACAGTGAAATCTTGGTATCAACATTTTGGGTAGAGTACAGTACCTTGTCTGTACACTGTATACATAGTACAAGTAGACAAAGTAAAAATTACACTTTGAAAATTTTGTTTGTTATAGTTTTCTGAGCTAATTTCTTGACTCTCTTGGATGCTGCAAAGCAGTGTCAGTGCTATAGGCACAGTAGATTATCAACAAGATTCTTGATGTCACAATCAACAATGGTGACTTTCAGCTCTTGGTTACATCACTTAGGATGTCTTCATTTTCAATTTGCATTTCCTCTGCTAGATCATTAGCTAGCCAGCTATGGTAACATTCCAACTTTTATGGTGCATGCTGTTTGCACTGCAATAAAAAAAACTGATGTGTTTATTCAAATGATTCTAGTTGTTCCACAAACAAACTTTCTTTACAAAAGATTATTCTTGTATCTATGTCATGCTAATCAAGATAAACATTGCCAGAATTAGATAGGTAGAGTCAGACTGAAAAGTTCAATAATACCATAGCTGGGAGTTGAACCATGGATCTCCCCATCTCTAGCCAGTTGCTCTACCACTGAGCTACCATGGCAACATGCCAGCATAGTATTGAATTTCTCAACTGACTCGCATGTTTGCCGGTGAACCACACAAGGTGATCTCAAATTATTTTGAGATGGCAACCCAAATGGCAACTTACAATGTTGTAAGTACTTTAAGCCCCAGGATTCATAGTATAGCCAACTGTTATGGACAATTGTGATAATATTAATTGTTTTCTCCTATGTATAGGACAGGAGTTGGATAGGTAGAGTCAGTCTGAAAGATTCAATGACATAGCCAGGATTTGATCCACGGATCTCCTTGTCTCTGGTCAGTTGTTCCACTGCTGAGCTACCTTGGCAACATGCCGGCATAGCATTCAATTCATCAACCACCTTGTGGTTTCCCAGTAAACCACAAGGTGATCTCAAACTCTCAAACTCCTGCCCTACTTATGATTTCTGTAGGAAAACAATTAAAAGTATTACATTGCTAGAATTAATCTTGTTACTTGCTTCGTTGTAGTAGAAGGGAAATAAGGGAATACACTAGGCTAAAGCAGTAGTCGTATCTTTTAAAAGGCAGTTGCTAAATGAAACAATTGCAATTTGGTTCTCTTTGCTTGTTAGGAATAAACAAACAAGAGACAAAAAGAACAATGTCTTTCTGATTAAGAAATATTTGTACAGCTTAAACTGAAACCAATAACTTGAAAACAGTTAACTCTACAATAAAAATGTATATGACGTAAATTTTGTCTTTTGACGAGATCTACATTTTTCTGCAGTAAGTTTTTTTCCCTTGTTCTTACGGTTTACCAGTTATACATACTTTATGTAAATGCCATCTTAAATGAAGATGTCTTTCATAGGCTATTCTCAGAAAATTCAAGAAATTCATTTAGTTTGTCATAAAAATATCTTAAACATATGGTATTTTAACCAAAATTGTTGGCACCAGTTTTGATAAAATCAAAATTTTTGGGTGGAGTGCAATACCTTCTCTAGTTACTATGTAAGTAGTACATGTAGAAAAAGTAAAAATGAAATTTCACATGTACCAAATAGACCAAAATGCTAATAAAATTTTTAAGAAAATCCCCTTACCCACACTACCCTTTAGATGGACAATGTTTTATTTATTTGATTTGCCAAAAATGGTGTAAAATATTTAGTATAATACTATATATTTAAGTATTTATATGCCAAAATGTGTATTTTTAATTTTCTGGAGTAGCCAGTGAAGACTTCATTTAGAAGGAATTTTGTGTAATCTTTAATTTTATATAACTGTTACACCATAAGAGGTAGACAAAATTTGACTTAATCAAAACTTTAATAGTGTTTCTTTATTTCATTTTTGCATCAGTCATTTTCAGAGTTTCTGTTATTATTGTTTTTTTTTAACCTGGTTTGGTCATATCGGACGATGAATGAAATTGATGATATGATGCTCAAATGATCTCGGGGTCCATAGAGCTTAAAGTTACTCGACATTCGTCTTCTCAGGATAAGGGAAAACCCCGAAAAAAAACCTTACCCGGGTAACTCACCCTAAGCGAGATTCGAACTCACGACCTTTTGAACTTGAGGCAGACATGCTACCACCACGCTACCCAGGCGGGCTATTATGGTTTTAACTTTTAAATTAAAATGTTAGGTTGTTCAGTTATTTCTCATAATGACATGAAAAGACTTCAAAGATTTCAAATCATTTAGCAACCCATATTTAGCTTTGATTATCATTTGAATCTCCTGTAACTCCCTTGCACCTACAACACTTTTTTTTAATGAAACTAATTGTTTAAACATTTACTTTAATTAGATAGAAAAATAAGCTTTGTGTGAATAGTGCAGAGACTACAAAAAATGTGGATTAAAAGAAAATACAAAGTGCTGATAAAGTTGCACCATTTATAGTAAATATTGAAAATGATGCTTTTCAGCATTCTTTGGCATGTCATTTTTAAAACACACTCTGTATAGTTCTCTTTGTCAGTTGCCCCCTATCTGGAAACCTGTATCCCAAAATTTAGCTTGTTTCCTTAATTGAACCTGATTTCATATGTACTACCATAATTTTCACTCTTTTGCTGTATAGAGCAAGTCATTTTGCAGAATATGAACAGACACATGTAGCTCGACTATTGAATTAAACTGAAACGTTAACAGCAGAATGCCAACAATTGAATAGTAGTGCTTAGTCAAACAATATATAAAATTGTCTATTGTTGTAGGTGTTTTATCATTTTGATAAATAATACCAGTTCAAGAGGTTAAAATATCACATTAATTTTCAAATGGGAAGCATGCTACATTTATCTGTGCCTGTATAAATTGTACATTATTAATCCCTCAGCTCTTGTTTTATTTTTTCTCTTACCTTTTTTATGTACTATCGTTGAAAGGCATCAGTGAGTTTATAATTGGTGGCCTTAGATGACCTGAAAGTAAATAAATATTTATACAGCGTGTCCCAGAATTCATCTGCACAATTTGGCAGGATTGTAGAAAAATCCTACTTAAATAGTTTGAGATAGGGAACCTATTGTCTCTTTTGCAAAATGTCAAAGTTATGGCATGTTCTCTGTATTGCACATCGATGGCCGTAAATTAAAAGAATGTGGACGTGTGTGTTCTGTTTTCATTCAGAATGTCTCATTTTTATGCCAGTATTGGTTTACAATTCATACAATATTTAAAATTATTGAACTTGCAACTTTTGCAAAATTGCCAGTTCTTTGAGGGCATGCATTCCGCTGATAACAGTTGGGTTGATTTCAGAACCATATGTAGTTAGCGAAGCGCTCCGCTCTAACTTACTGTTGGGTGAGTAGTATAACTCTGATTCAAAATCTCTCGGGCTTTTAGCCAGGTAAAAACTTGGCTTGACACCAACGTTTCGAAGAAGTGCATCTTCCTCGTCTTCAGGGTGAACTGAAGACAAGGAAGATGCACTTCTTCGAAACGTTGGTGTCAAGCCAAGTTTTTACCTGGCTAGAAGCCCGAGAAGATTTTGAATTAACACGTCGCCAGGAAAGCTTCAGTTCTTATTTTAGTATAACTCTGGTTATTGAATCCCAAGATACAAAGTTCGCACCGCTCTCTGAAATCTCCATTTTTTAATTTTCTTGTTTTTCTCAGAGATCACAATTTGAGGAGTAGTAATATGCTTAGTGTACATTTCTAAACCCAAGACAATAAACTCTTGAGTACAAATTGCTTTCAAAATACTGTGAATGATATCTATATATCATTCTATATTAGTGCAGGATTTGTCAAAGAACCTACATAGATTAATGCAATAAAATAATTTGGTTTGTTGAAGACATTTATGTAAGGTGTACTTTGAAGCATAATTGAAATATGTTTTTGGGGTGGAATAAAAAAAAACCTGATTATTGCTTATATTTTCTCGGTGGTACTTTGAATCCATCTGTATGTAGATATTATGGCGTTTAAACCACTTGAGCTGCTGTGGTCCTGTGAGAAGGTGTTTCTGAAAATCTTGTCTAATGCCTACACATCTCTATGATGAGAACCATGAATTGTGTTCATATTGGCAAAGTACACACATTATGTATAAGGAAAGAAATTGTTTCAACTGAGATCAGACTAACATCCAAAGCTAATCTAAGCTGCAAACTTCTGAGCTCATGTGCTTTTTGGTGCCACGTGGTTCAATTGCACATGCTAAAGAATTTTGTTTACCAGATGCCCGTTGATTCAGATGAACAATTACTGTTACAAACTTAGATACTGATGAACTTAGCTGCTTGTGGTGGGGTTCACAACAATCCTGAAATTTTTGTCTGGGTACAGGGTTCGTTTCTTTGTAGGTACAATCACTGCAGGGGAATGTTGCAGACTGTCACATTGAACAGTTTCACTGGTGACCTGTTGTATTTTGTGCGTTGGATGTTATATTTCTGAATTCTCTTTTTATTTGCCTTTCAAAAAAAATGTAAATGTAAATGGCCTGTTATTTATGGACGCTGTTTAACTACTGTGGTTCTCAGCATCCATTCTAAATTGGACGTGAAAGACCGCTTAATTTTACTCAGAGGCCTCTCTATCAGGCTTGAGGTTCTTTTATGTGCTGTAAATCTATGACACAGGACCAACTTCCCTTCCAAAGGAAGCCATGCTAAGGGTTTTTACACCTGAAAAAAATCCATCGTCCTCTGCTGGGTTTGAACCTGGGACCTTCAGTATATAAAGTTAGTATGGTAACCATTACACCACGGAGGGCAACTATTTGCCTTTCATGCAGAGTGAAATAGTTGGGTGCGCTTTCCTGACTAGTACACTGTTCTTAATTAGTTTTATGTAGTACTGGTTTTACTGCAGAAATAGTACATTGTTATTTCATTTGAAGTTCATTTGGCACAATGATAATATTGTTTCATAAATTGTAGACTGTGCCTACAATTGTAATGTGTACGTACATAACACATCAGTGTATAATACACTGTGTTTTAGAAACTCCTTCGAGGGGTATGGAGGAGTGAAAACACCTGTCAGGTGTTGAATGCAATGCCATTGAAATGTTCTCCATTGCACCTACATACTAATCATACATTACATTTATTTTATTTGTCAGTATGAATAAATCATATTACGTAATGCAGCGAAATAGGAAAGGCACATTATAAAATGCAAATAAAAGGAGACAACATAAAAATTAATGCATCGAAGGATGCTTGAACCTTCAACTCCTTCAACAGCTTGACCTAATGCCTACATGCTTACCAAAGCACTAAATAATGCCACTATGTTTACAGCCTCCGAAATCCGGATGTTCATGTCGCAGTCCACTGTGGTTTGATCAGTGGCTTGCTAACGTATAATACATTTTATGCTGTATCCATAGCCCATTGGTTCCCTATCTTAAAGTGTTTATCTTGTGGACCCCTCTACAATTCTGCCAATTTGTGCATTCAAATTCTGGGACACCCTGTATATATAATTCAAGGTGACCCAAAAACGTTTGAACTGGCAGTGTAGTGTTTTGCCTATCAGCGTCCTTGGTGCTCGTTGCAATCTGCCACCTTCATAGAAAGGCACGGATGAAATTATTCAGCATTTTTAAAACTACTTTTAAAGGCATACTTACCAATATTATTAAAGGAGATGCTGAAACTGGCCACCGCCATTGCCTATACATTTTTGGCACCTCTTTAGGAAACTATCCATCACTTGCTGTAGTTTACATTGAGAAATGCTGGCAATTTCCTGATGGATATTTTGCTTTAATTCTTCCAGGGTGTGTGGATTTGTCTTGTACACTTTATGCTTTAAGGTACCCGAGATAGGAATCGCAGGAGGTTAGGTTGGGGGACCAAGGTGCCACAAATCTCTGCTAATAGTTCTGTCCTGAAACACACTTTCAATTGTTCTCATCAAAAGATTGGCTGTATGAGCTGTTGCAGAGTCTTATTGAAAAAAGGCAAAATCACACTCCCTGTCTGTTAATTCTCTAAAAAAAGGGCGTAAAATTGCATTCACGCATGTATGGGTGTCTGTTTACTCAAAAAATTGGGCCTATAACTCTTTCTCCGCTAATTGTGACAGTGTACACCAATTTTTTCACCATGAAGGGGTGTTTCATGAACAATATTAGGTTTCTCAGAGTTCCAATAATGATTATTTTGTGTACACACATATCCATGAAGGTAGAACCAAGCCTCAACTGTAAAAAATATTAAATGTGGGCCAATTTCGCCATTGTGTACATGCATATCATAATTAATTACATACTGTACAGTGCAAAACAAATGCTGAGCCATAATACACTTTGTGACTAAGTACAGGACAAAATAATAAACCACACTGATAATAACTCAACCACACAATATTACCGTCAGCTCAATACTGCTGTTTCAGAGCAGAGAAAAGCAAGTCAGCACTGTGACTTTGTGTCCAGTAGCTGTGTGTTATATGTTTCCGTGTGTGTAGCGGTTTGGATGTATTTGGGTTGTACTGTATAAATGTATGTTTAAAATATGTATATTAAGTACTTTTAAGAAAATGAATTAAAATATAAGCTGAAACTCTGTTTGCAGAGTATACTCTTAACACTATAAAGTAATATAAGAAATAAACTAATGAAAAATTTAAAATAAAACAAATTTTAATTGTACCTATATGATCAATTTAGGTGAAATACAGATGGTGAGCATTATTTATAAGGAGTATTTGATAATGGCATAGTCTTGCTAGCCAATTTTGAGGAACTTAAGTTTCAGGTGTGCTCATTATGATTTTGGCATACCTCCTCTACTACCAAAAATGGCCCAGTGACAGATAAATCTTTCATAGGAAGATGGTATTTGTTGGCCAGATAAGGAATGTATAGTTCATAGATGGGCATTTTCTCTGCATCAGTCTCATCGATTTGTTGCATCTCTCTCTTAAACTGAATTGTGGTGTCCACCTTTAAGGCTAAGATTGTATCCTCTCAAAGTTAAATTCCAGATTCACCTCCTTGTATAAATGCATAAAGAAATTTACACTTTGTGTGTTTCATATTCTGCTGTTTAATGTATTGATTTCACTTTGCATCTCTTTTCAGATGACTATGGATGAAAAATATGTGGAAAGCATCTGGGCTCTATTAAAAAATGCTATTCAAGAAATTCAGAAGAAAAATAATTCGGGTCTTAGTTTTGAAGAGCTCTACAGAAATGCCTACACAATGGTTTTACATAAGCACGGAGAACGTCTTTACACAGGTCTGAAGGAGGTCGTAACTCAGCACTTAGAATCAAAGGTGCATATTGTAGATTTTTATGATGTCATAATTTCCTTGTGCTTTTATAATTTGACTTCTCTCAGTATACATTATTTGGAGGTATGGCGAGCAGTTTTAAGATTGTATGAATGAACTGTTAATAGATGTTAACATATACATTTGCTTACATACAGAATATATTTATAAGTATGATTCAAGTGATAGGATTGTAATCATATGTCATTAATTGTCTCCTCTTGCTTTCGTGAGTTTTAGGTGAGGGAAGATGTTCTCAGGGCGCTGCACAACAATTTTCTGCAAACACTCAACCAGGCATGGAATGACCATCAGACTTCAATGGTCATGATACGTGACATTTTAATGTATATGGATAGAGTATATGTTCAACAAAATGATGTGGACAATGTATATAATCTTGGATTGATTATATTCAGAGACCAGGTAATAAAGGATTGAATTTTTTATTTTTAAGTTTATAAATGGAATTTGATCCTTTGATATGCATGTTTAATTTCTTAGTAGCCATACTGAAATGATTTTTTTTTTTTTTTTTGCACTTACATTGAAATGATTAATTTTGCCTGGTGGCAACTTGATTGGCTGTTGTTTTTCTGTGGTATTGATTAATTTTTCCATAAAGCCTGCATTAATATTCTTTCTCCTAAACGGTCACCTCACACTGTGCTCAAACAAATTTCAGAAAAGTAAACAGTTATTAAACAGCCAGTCTTAACCATTATGAATAGTTTTTACTCTGAAATTGTCTCGCAGACTTGTCTTTGAGTTTTGGAAGTGGTTTTACAACAGAGGACCATCCCTCCTCTGTACCTATACTATGTAGGTCAACATGCAGTTACCACTTCCATAAAGTCAGGGTTTCAACTGGTCTTCAAGCACAAGGGACAGCTTCCCTATTCTGGAATGTGAAGACTGATTTATGAGTCATTTGCTATTTGTGGAGTGGTTTATCTTTGTAAAGCGACTGCTTCCTAATTCATTCAGTTGGTGAGTGTGTAACCAAGTAGTTTTAACTTTGGAAGAAAAGACAAAAAGACTCTTGAAAGATGAAAGAAATTTCTACAAGGGAATATGTTTACATTTTCAAATATGGCAGGAGAATAACATTCTAAAAAGTAAAGGCAGTTTAAAAGAAAGGGAAGAGCACAAACAAAATGATTATAAAGAAAAATAGACCCAATACATGCAGAAGTAAACAAGTTCATTTACAAATGCTTTAAGTACACACATGCTAAGAAACTGTCAACGATACAAGAAAAAGCATAAGACAGTGAAAAAATTAAATGTACAAGATTTTGTTGCTATAGTCATAGAACATGTTGATTTCATTTCTTGTACTGCACATAAATTAAATATGGTCTTAATAACTCATGTTGTTTGTTATTTTGAATATGTTGTAGGTCCTGCTGTAACTATTCATGTCATGAACCAAATTTGAACATTTCGTAACCATTTTAGCAACCTTTAATAATTATTTTTCAGAACAGCAGCCAGTGACCACATTAGGCAGGTTTCACTGTATTAATGTATAGTATATTCTCAATTATCTGGGGAGAAGAAGTACGAGTAATTGAGAAACCCAAAATTCATGCTTTTAAGGTACAACATACATATGTAAATAAGAAATTACGTTGAAAAGCTTTTTTTCAACATGCATTCTTTGTCCAAAAGTTTATTCTACATCTGTTCATAGGTATTGTAGGCCTGTTTATTTTAAAATAGTCTGCGATGTTGACCTATTGAGGAATTGACATTAATTTGCACATCACTTCAAATTTTTCTTGCAGCAATAATGTCATTGTACTCAAACTCCCTCTGCTCCATATAATATACCTTCTGTCAAGAAAGTACTGAGAATTAAGTACTGAGAATTGATCATTTAAAAATCCTGTTTAAAAGGGGATTCAAAATTATTGTTGTCGCTAAGTTGGTACAACTTTCCTCTAAACTCATGCAGAGTTTGATTGCCATCTGTCATCTAGTTTGTTTACAGTACACCATTTTGTTAGTTCATCTCAATGGTGATTTGCGATTTTGTGATGGATAGAAATATTGAACAAAGAATCTGTCTCAAATTTTGCATTGCAAATGGTATTTCGTGTGCCGAATCGCTGAAAATGTTACAGAGGGCTTACGCTGAATCAACTTTATCAAAAACACATGCATATGAGTGGTACAGTGCATTCAAAAGTGGTCGAAAAAATGTAAATGGCGTGTTATTTATGGACGCTCTTTAACTGCTGTGGTTCTCAGCGTCCCATTCTATATTGGGTGTGAAAGACCGCTTAATTTTGCTCAGAGGCCTCTCAATCAGACTTGAGGTTCTTTTACGTGCCGTAAATCTACGACACAGGACCAACGGCTTTACTTCCCTTCCGAAGGAAGCCATGCTAAGGACTTTTACACCCAAGAAAATCCATCGTCCTCCGCCGATATATGAAGTTAGCATGGTAAATATTACACCACGGAGGGCGACCAGCCTGTTATAGTAATGCACTGTTTCTGATCAGAGGAAGTTTTATGATTTTGCCATGTTGACTATGTCTAGTTGTATTTGATGCAATTTCAGTATTCCTGAGATTGCTTTCACTATATTTGCATATGTAACAGCCTGTGAATAAATATATAGCCTGAGGTGGGTACTGATGACCCTAGTACCACTCTTTAAAAGGAATTCTACAATTAATCCAAAATAAATTTGATAGAGTAAATAGCTCGAAAATAGTCCGTGTATGATCCATTCACACCTGCATGTTGGTTTTGTCTCGAATAAATGCCTGAGTGTTGTATATAAAGAAAAAAAATGTCTTCCTTCTGCATCTTGAGGAGGAACTTGAGAAGTATACTTGTATACTTGATATCTAGAGAGACAAGAAAAAAGATCATAATAAAATCTTGCCGTACTGGGCACAAATTTTTTGTGAGGTCAACATGTAAGAACACTGTAACGGCCAAGATTGCTATGTATGCTCACTGTGTGATGAGAATAACTGTAATTTTGTAGGCTTTCTGAAAATTATTGATATTAAGGCATTCAAGTTAGGTTCACATGTAAATAAAACATACAGCACTAACTACACCTAGTCTTACCATAAATCTGTTACAAATTTTTGGCACTGGTTGTTTTGAAGGTCACAGCCAACACTTATGTGAATAAGTTAAGAGGATGTCACTGTGAGAAAAACTGCAGAAGTGTGTTTTCGTATATTGTAGTGAGTGGGGCAATTTTGAAAATTGTCTAGTGAATGAGGTGAGTAAATCAACTATTGAAATTTTCACTACCCTTAAGAAGTTGAAAATGAACAGTATATTTGTGTATCAGACCATTGATCAATTCTTAGAAACTGGGACTACTGAAGATCATGAGGGACCAGGTTGTTCACGTAGCATTGGGGACAAACAAGACAGTAAAATCAGGGCAGCTCATGTTTGACGAAATCCTGTGCAAAAGCAGTCTTCTTTCAAAACATATCAATGCCCCACCTGTTAAGTGATGACTTAAGGGTTATAAGCTTACTGGCAGAGTACAGTTCAGCTTCTGATCCAGCATCTGAAGGAGCGGAGGGTGATAATATCAAAATGCCTTCTTCAGTGTTACACAAACAATGGCTGCAAAAATTATTTTCACTGATGAAAAGATTTTCACTATTACGGAAGCAACCAGCAAAATGATAGTGTTTATGCTAAATCATCAAGAGAAGCTCATGAAAAGGTTCCAAAGATCCAATCATCCTGTCTCAGTCATGGTTTGGAGGGGAGTGGCACGTGATGGCATCAGAATATTCTGTTTTTGTGAAAAAGATGTGAAAACCTCTACCAACACACTGTGTTTGAAATTGTTGTAAAGGATTTGAGCAATACTTTGTTCAGGAATGAACATGAAGCTTCCAGCAGGATTTAGCACCTGCTCACAAACTAGTTGCAGAGAATTGTTACAGATGATTGGCCTTCCAGCAGGCCTGACCTCAATTTATTGGACTATAAATTGTGGTCCATGCGTGAGAACATGGTCTGTAAGAAAAGACTTCCCAGTATCAACAGCCTGAAGCCTTCTTGGTGAAGGGAGTGGCAGATTTTTCAATGGAGACTGTGTAATTTCATTGATGCGTGTGCACAGAGACTTAGGCCCTACGTGAAGGCTAAAGGCTACCATTTTGCAAATGATTGGTGTCCTATGTTTATAAAACTTATGACTAGTATTAAAGGAGTATTACTTTATATTTGAAACTGTGCAAATGGTTCAATGCTGTAACAGTATTTATGGGAAGACTAGGTAAATTGTACATCTGTTTTTATAAATTTTGACAAAGTAAATTTGCAGTTGTATTTCTATTTTTTTCAGGTTGTTCGATATGGTTGCATAAGAGATCATCTTAGAGAAACATTGTTGGACATGGTTATGAGAGAAAGAAAAGGTGAAGTAGTTGATAGAATTGCTATCAAGAATGCCTGCCAAATGCTCATGGTCCTGGGCATCAACAGCCGATGTGTGTATGAGGAAGATTTTGAACGGCCGTTCCTGCAGCAGTCTGCTGAATTTTATAGAGTAAGCATTGTCATTTTCAGTATTTACTATTCCACATTGTTGAAACTCCAGATCATAAAGTTAAAAGTAGAACTTGAGTTGATATCCTGATCTGAAAATTAAAAATAATGTAGGAATTAAGCTTCCTTAAAAAAAACAAAAAGGAATTATGCTTAATATATAAAAAGTACAGATTAACAATAATCAAAATTATGGATAACAACTTTTTATAAAATTAATAATGAATAACAGAATGACTTGTTAAAACATTGTAAATATATTTAAATTACTTGAAGTTGAAATATTAACATGAAGAATTATGCAGCTATTTTTGGAATTCTTTATTACAACATCTTGCGGTGAAACAAAATGACTCCAAAATATGATTTTGCAGATAAAATTCAAGTTTATTGATAATTGATTTTCTCTATATGCATTTCACATTATAAAATGTTTGATGAGTCTAGTAACATATACGTATGACCATTTGGAGCTGCTATATCCTAATTTGTTTACTTAAATGGATGCTGATACTATTTTCTTCGATTTTGTTATTTACCAGAATTTGTTACAGCTTGTCTCATTATTTATTCAATCTTGAATTATATTATTTGATTATTTATTGTGAATTGAAAAAAGTGTTAATCAGGACTTATAACATATATGCCAATTAGCAGCAGTTTATGCCAGAAACAGCTAATTGCATAGAAATATCTAAAGTGTGCACATGTATAGATGTTGCTTCATTATTAGAGGTAATATTATTTCCCAACAGCTATGAAGTGGAACATCATGGTAAATCTGTAGGATGGATGAGGTATGTGTAAAAGAAAATCCATTTCCTTAAGGTTTTTTTACAATCACCATTTTATAACTTTTTTCCTGAGTCAGTTCAGGCACCTTATGGCAGCACTATAAGGAACTCTATAGCCTATGCATAATATAATTTATGTAAATAAAACCTGCCTCTATCAATCCTAGAAAATCATTTTCCTGCATTCATTCAAGAACAAAAATCCTGGCTACAGGCCTGTCTGTCTCTCCGATAGAAGTGCATCTGTGGTTTTGAGAGGGGATGAAGAGTGGTGGTATTGATTACATGGCATCAACTGGCGTGAAGAATTTGAATATGCAGCAACATTTCCACCCTTTCAGTTATGGTGAGGGTGCGGAATGGTGGGCATGAATGCAACAGACGTATACTGTTGGCTTGTAATAGGAGAATCAAATAGAAATGTCTTAGAACACTTTCATCCAATAGCACTGCATCATTCATTCATATTTATTTATTTTATTATTATTTTTTTTTATTTATTTATTTATTTATTTTTACTTATTACCAGTTAAGTTTACTGTTACCTTTTTTACTTTCTCTACACGTACTATGTACATAGTGTATAGAGAAGGTATTTTATTGCTCCCAAAAATTTGATACCAAGATTTCACCGAAAATGTATGATTTAGATCCTCCTGAATCCAAGAAAGACATTTTTAAAAAAATGTCTGTGTGCACACGAGCGTGCATGCTCAAAATGAAAAGAGTTAAATACCAAACTTGGTATTAAAGTTTGATTCTTCTAAGGATACGATACAAACATTTTCAATAAAATCCCTTCACCCTCAACTACCCTTTATATGGAAAAATTTCGAAAATGTTGATTTTCCCAAAAATGGCTCTAACGATTTTAATTAAAATCTCTTACATTTAAGATGTTTACTTGGCAAACAAAATGCATTTCTTCAATTTTCTGGGAATAGCTTCTGAAGACGTTTATTCTGGATGAATTTAGCGGAAGTTTGCATAACTATAAACCGCAAGAGATGGGCAAAAACTTACTACACAAAAATGTAGATCTCATTAAAGCACACCATTTGTTATATACATTTTTTCGTGGAGTTGACCATTTTTGAGATATTCCTTGTTATTAGTTTCAGATTTAAAATACTTATTCTTTTTCTCATACAGAAATTTGTCAACTCCTGTCCATACAAACCAAGGTACTTCAGTCACATCGCAACCAGCTTTTGACTATTATGTTAGCCTATGGTACTCCTTATTTCGCTTCTATTTATAAGAAGCAAGTAATAAGGCTATTTCTGATAATTTTTTCTCGATTAGGTTGAAGTAAATAAAAGCATAAGCTTTTGTTATGTTTTTTTTTATTATGTGGTTATATTAGATATAATCAAATACAACATGGTTCCACCTGTTAAATGTTAGAATGCTTCAAGAAAGGCTTTGGATTATTGAAAAAATGGAGAGGAATTCTTTAAATTCTTGATTTGGCTCCTTCTATGCTGAACTCTATTGTGGCCAAGAAACACAAGATTTGGGACCAGTGGTATATGTGGCACAGTTGGGAAGAAAAGGAAGACTGGAAAACAATCCATTTAGCGACCTGGAAAAATTTGTTTAGCTGTTATTGGCAGGTGTGGGTCAGCTATACTAATTGGCGGTAATATATTGAGGGAAAAGCATTGCAAGTGGCTGCAAAACTGGGATATACAAGAGTTTGGCATTGAATGGATGGATTTTCCAGTTTAAGGAACACCATGGAATGGTAATGAAAAAGTTAGCCATTGACGTCAGTGCACTGAAGCAATGCAGATGAAACCAACCTTTTTTTTAATTGCCTACCAAATTGCACGTTGCTGTTGAATGCAGGGAAAAGCCATACAGGATCACTGTTCTTCTCTATACCAATTGTGACTGTCCAAGTGGATCCCCATGAAATCTGAGACGGTTCTATAAGCATTAAGAAGCTCATGGTTCAGTATCATGTTAACAGAAATGCATGGATGACAGATGAAATTTTGATAAAAATCTTTTGAAAATTTGAAGCATCATGGGATCAAAGAATAGAGAAATTCTACTTTCTCTAGTATGTATGTACATATTAGCTAGAGAAGGTATTGCATTCCACCCAACAATTTGAAGTCAAGATTTCACTGGAAGTATATGTTTTGAGGTCCCCTGAATCTGAAAAAGGTATTTTTAGAAAAAGATTGGGATGGGTGTGGCTCAAAAGAAAAGACAGTTACCACACTGGGTATTTAGATTTTGTATCTTCTTCCAAGGATGCAACACAAAGATTACATGCAAAAATGTTAGGAAATTTTAATTTTTTCAAAAATGTCTAACGATTTCGATTAAAATCCTGTATATTAAAGATGTTTATATTCCAAATAAAATGTATATCTTGAATTTTCTGGGAATAGCCTCTGAAGACCTCTTTATTCTGAATGAATTTTGCAGATTTTGCTTAACTGCTAAGCCATAAACTTACTGCACAAAAAATGTAAATCTCGCCAAAACACACAATTTATGTCCTTTATGTTTTTGTTGTGGAAGTAGCTGTTTCGATATATTCGTTGTTATTGATCTCACTTGTAAAGTACTTGTACTCTTCTCAAACAGGAAGTATCTATTTTTCTTTTGTTCTACTCCTGGCCAAGCAAAGAAGTGATTTGCATTGACAATTGCAAAACAATAGCTTAAAACATTTGACTATCTCTTTAGCATAATGCATTCCTTTAGTTTCTTTCTACTTAAAAGGAACTAAGTAAGTAATAAGAACATTTTGCTGAGGTTTATTTCAATTAGCATTGTGTAGAAAGAACATTATTCTTTTGTAAGAAGTTTATGGAGCAGCTAGAGAAAGTCATGTGAGTGTAACGCATCAAAATTTGTTTTTTTGTTTTGTTTTATTCAGGGGGCCTCAAAATGTATGCTGAAATCTCACATCAAAATTTTGGGTGGAATACATACTTTACCATCCACTATGTATATTGTTTGTGGTATAGAAAGTAAAATCATGTTAATAGCGATTTGATAACAGTAGTTCAAATTTTGTGTGTACTATGTGATGAGTATATCTTAATAAAATTCAAATAATTTAGAAGAAAACTGTAGATTTTTAAATTTTCACAGATGCATTAAGGAAATTGGTACTTGGGCTTTGTTTCCAATGATTAATTCCAAATTAAGAATTAATTGTTACCATCACCTGCATAATTTATATTAGTATAATTGAAATTTGTAATATTTTGTCGCACATGCTTCTAATTCTTAACTATGCTTTTATTTTTTTATGTACAGTTGGAGAGCCAGAAGTTTTTAGCAGAAAATAGTGCATCTGTATATATAAAGAAAGTGGAAGCTCGAATAAATGAAGAAGCAGAAAGAGCTAAGCATTATTTGGATGAATCAACAGAGCCAAGAATTGTAGAAGTTGTAGAAGAGGAACTAATCAAGAAACATATGAAAACTATTGTGGAGGTTAGTATTTCATTGTGTGTGTTCCTACCTAGAGAATGCTGTACTTCCATAGTAAACTACTATAAAGACAGCACTCTTCAACTTTCTATGAGAGTAAACTACTTTCATAGAACTCCTTTTAGATATTCCTGGAATAATTTTTCAAAAGCAAATGTCTGAGAGTTCCATCATATATTATGGTATTATGAAAGTAAGCATCCGTCATATATTATGGTATTATGAAAGTAAGCAGAGCATGAATGTAGGTTAAAATTTACTCTCCTATTCTGGTTCTGGGGTAAATCACCTGTGAATTATCATCATCATCATCATCATCATTGAAATGTGCAGATATAAATTGGATTACATTATTTAATCCGAGTTTAATTTTTTACATTTGACTTTCTGCAGTTTTGGGCTTGATACCTTTCACACTATTTATTGCTTAACTCACTTATATAGTGTTCATTCGGCTGATGGAATCTCTTGTATGGGTAAAACTTGTACTGGAAACCAGTGTTGTGTATCGTGCAACAACGTGACTGAAATTCTTGTTGACCTGCTTCCATTTTTTGTCATTACAGCATCGGTTTAGTAGGAGTCTTTCTACATAATGTTTTTTCTATGAGTAATTGAGATCTGCATTCCTAGGTTGGATTTTAATGTCTTCTGTGAAGAATCTTTCATTAAGATGTAGACAGTCTTGTTTCCTAATTCCCAGATTTTGTTTCACATTGCAGGATTTGACTTTCTAAAGTGTTATGAGGTCCTCAATGTTTAGTTTTTCCCAGATTTTGTGGATCCCATAGGTTGCGATTGGTCTATGCCCACTTCAAAGTGTCATTGCTAATTAAATAAAACTGAAGGGAATTTTTCGCAGTGAAGCACTTAATTGTATTTAATAAATGTGAGTCTCACTCGCACTGCTTTATATAATAAGCTGTTACCTAAAACATGTTTTTCACAATTATTTCCTGAATCTTAGTTTTCTGGCTGCATTGTAGCTCTTCCTGTTGGACTTCTTGAATAGGAGGTCCAGCAGGAAGAGCTAAAATACAGTCACAAAAACTAAAAGAGAAGAAAGCAGGCATTTATAAGATCAACTGTGCGGGAGGGGGGTTGTGAAACAATTTACATAGTAAAACCAAAAGGAACATAGGAACCAAGGTAAATTTAAAGAATATTTTCATCATATAAAAATAGAGCTATGGGTAAATGGCAATAGCATATCATTTTTGGGAAGATCGACACCATGCAGAAAAAATTGTGTACTTATTGGGTCCTATAACTAGCAGCAGAATTAACAGCATGGGGAAAAAATATATAGGCAAATTTAGGGATAAACTAATGAACTTCGACATGCCTCTGAATGAGAGTTCACATTTGAAGTTTGTCAGACCACCAAGAGAGGAGCCACCAGCATCTACAACAACAGGAAAGTTGCAATGCAATCATACAACTGAAGATGCAAGAAATGGGCCTGCTGCAAAACATGTTTTAGATAACTTATTATATGAAGTATAAGAGTATATGTGTGACTTATATTTTGGGAAAACATTCACAGTGTTTAAATAATAAGGCAGGGTGCACAATGTGCAAGTTTAGTGTTCAAATTCACTATTACAAAACTTTGTTAAGGACTCTGTGCAGTTTTTACACTGTAGTACAGGTATTTTCCACAGTATTTCCCACATAAGGAGCACACGCAGTGTTCATAAGATTCATGGAAGCATATGTTGAAGTAAAATCCATACCTACCTCAGCTCGTAATCTGCTTCCTTCCAGTCATCTTGGTCATTGCGTCCATTGCATAGAAGTCTTCTGGTACCTACTTCTTCTTTTTCTGAGTGATGTTCGTGTTACAAAAACCGACTCAAATTCTTTTGTTTTTAATAAACAGAATCATTAAGACAGTATGAGTATATGATTATGAACTTTTAAAATTTTATTGGTACACCATCCCTACAAAACGTACACAATTTTTTATACAAACTTAACTACTGAACAAATGGTCTGCTTTTCTGTGCTTTGTTGTGCTACTCAGTTTGCTTGGCTCCCCAGTCTTACAGCTCGCTGAACACCGCTGTTATCATTCTTCTTTACTTACTCCTAGTTGTCCTTCATTGTGTTTAATTTTCTAATCCATTACCATTTTTTTTTCCTTACAAAGTCCCTCCTGGTTCTAATTTTCTTTTCATCTTTTCCTGACAGCATTTTTACTTTCTCTAGCACATATGTTCACTGGGCATAGTAGGTAGAGAAGGCATTGTTTTCCATCCAAAAATTTGATGCCGAGATTTCACCGGAAATACACATTTTAGAGTCCCCTGTATCGAAAAAGATAATTTTTGGAAAAAGGTCTGTGTCTGTGAATGTCAGAACTCAAAAATAAGAAGTCGATAAAATGCCAAGCTTGGTTTTAAAGTTTAGTATCTTCCAAGGATGCAATGCTAAACCAACCTTTACATGGAAAAAAATTTGAAAATTTTGATTTTCTCAAAAATGGCTAACAATATTGATCATTAAAGATATTTTTATGACAAATAAAATGAATATCTTGAATTTTCTGGGAATAGCCTCTGAATATGTCTTCATTCTGGATGACTTTTGCATAAGTAGTAAACTCTAAGAGATAAGCAGAAACTTACTATCAAAAAGTGTAGATCTCGTTAAAACACACAAACTATATTATGTGCATTTTTTCGTGGAATTAACCACTCTGAGAAATTTCTTATTAGTTTCAGTTTTAAAATACTTAAATTTTTCTCATACGGAAACTTTTCTCATATGGAATTTGCTCTCCCTATTTGCTGTTAAAGATTAGGATCAAACTTGGAGCATCTCCTTTAATTTTTCAGTTAGCAAATGGCCTTGTATATCTTTTATGTGCACTAACATGTAAATCATCTTTAAAAAAAAAATATGTGACATTATTCGTGAAGAGATGTTCATTTCACAAGACAAAATTGTTTATGCAAAGGGTTGCATTGAATTCTAGCACGAACAGCATTCACAACTCCTTTTGTGTGTACACACCTAGGATGGCCAGATCTGCCACAATCAACAGTTTCACCTGTTTCTTTAACAGTGCTATTGTCCAAAATGCAAATCATTTGTTGATGCCAAGAGGTTTCAGCTTCGAAAAAATATCCTCAGCATGTTTTCTACAATGAAATATTGCCAATACAGCAATATGATTTTCGTACACTCCCCACTCCATCTTTCTCTCTTGCCTGTTACTTGAACACTGCAAGCTGGTTACTCGTGGAGTAGTAAAGGTGACCTTGTAGAAGACAATATCATCCTGGTGTAATTTACAATCCATTAATTTGTTAAATATTAGTTTCAGCTCGAAATAATGCAAATTGTGAATAAAAGCAAGAGTATACATCAAATTGCAAAGATTTGAATTAAAGTCAAATAAATGCCATAATTTTAACAAGTTAGTTGACCAGACCATAAATATTAAATAGACAACATTTCAAGGTATTACTAAATATTCCTTAGCCTCTAAAATTAATCTGGTTTCTATGTTTTTCAACTGACTATTTCCATTTCATCCTTAACTTCCTTAAAAACTCCCCTAATTTAGGTATCTGTTTATCATCCTCAAAAATCTTTCTGATAATTTGGTTGTTCCTCAGTAACCATTTCCTACTTATTAAATTTTTCCTCCAAATATTTGTATCCCTGCACTGAAATATAATGTGAACTTCATCTACCTTCTCCTCACAAATTGGATGCACTCCCGGGATAACCTCCCCTCATTCTCTTTACTTTCTAAATGCCTAATCCAATCCTGGCTATCCCTTCTCTTTCATTCTTTTTACAGATCAAAATGTACTTCTCTTTCTCTGGGTCATTCTTTAGTTCCTTGTAAAATTCCAGTGAACTTTTCTCTCTTATTTGAGAAAATAAAATTTGTCTATCCATGTCTTCCATGCTGGATCTCACTTCCTTCCAAAAGCCTCTTCCAAAATATCCAATATCAGCCCAAAAATCACCTAAGCCATTTATAATTAACTTCCCTGCTTTTCTTCTACCAGACATTAGGCAAAACACCAAATTTTCTTCTTAGTATATCAGGCATATTTTCAGTAAATCGGTATCATGTAGCTCTTGGATCCGAAATAAATATTTCAATATTTTCTCCATCATTAACCCCTGACACCTACCTTTCCTACTTCTATTAAAACTGTCATATTTGCAGATTGTTGGGAACTCCCAGGATTACTTTGCAGAAGCTTGTTAATATTAAATCCATATTATACCAACCTGCATCTATTCCCCAAATTTCTCCTCCTTAAACCCATCAAGATTCAACTAGGGCAGAGTAAAGCCTTTCAAACCATTTGAAACTCATTCCTGGCATCATGTATAAATATTTCTATATCACTGTCAGAGTCATTCTTCTCTTAGTCATCCTCCGTTTGCACTCAATTTTATACCAAGATATCTGAACTCATTTGCAACCAATTTCTTTGTCTGACATAAACTAATTTTCATATTATAAATGTAAAAAGAAGCTAGTATCAGTGAAGCAACACAAATATTAATAAAATAATTAATAATTGTAACTAATCTTCACTTCTCTTTTGAAATCCAAGGACTAGTTTCGCAATAAATTGGTCTATTGCATCCTCAGCTTTGTTTCTTTTTTGTATAAGTTGCTTTTTCATATTTTCGCAATTTATTACACTTCTTAAACACCATAATTTTAGATTTATTCTAATTACCTTCAGCCCCCACTCTTTGCAATATCTGTTGATTTACCTTTAAGCCAATCACTGATATTGAACAAACCACCAAATGATCCACATAAAGTAACCCAGGAATATCTATATTTTTAATTACAGGCATGTACCTACAAACATGCTTCAAACAATATAAAATATCATCAGTGAATAAGTTAAAGAATATGGGAGTTATTTTACAACCTTGCCTTGACTCATAGTACTAGTTACCTCTCCAATACCACACTTAACACAGAATATAGTTGGATAATATAACTCTTGTGATATTTCAATCATACTGATACTTAAACCGTTCTTATTTAGCTTATACCATAGCACATCTCTATTGATCCTGCCGCAAGCTTTTTCTAGATCAATAAATATAGCATACAATCTGCCCCTTTTCTTTGCTAAATATTTTTCTTATTGTTTTAATTATAAATATATTATCCACTGTTGTTTTTCCTGACCTGAAACATGCTTGAAATGAGGATATCCTTTTATTTTCTTCCACCCAGTTTTGTATTCTCTCTGCCATAATTCCAGTGAACATTTTCCCAAAATTGGATAACAATGCAATTCCTCTATAGTTATTAGGGTTTCTTTCATTTTCTTCACCTTTGTATATGGAATGTATAATTGCTATAAGCCAACTTTCTGGCACCTTCTTCCTCTCTTTTATTACATTTATAAACCTGGTCAGACATGATATTCTGTCTGGATTTTCACACCATGTTTTAAGAAACTCTGTAGTTAGACTGTCAATTCCTACTGCTTTGTTGTTCTCAAATTTCAAATTTGACTTTTAACTTCTTCCTCTGAAAAAGGTCTGTCCATGTCTCCCACATAATTATTGATAACCTCCAAACTCATACTGTTTCTGTTCCTGGTTTCCATAATAAACAAATTCTGAAAATACTTAACCCACTCATTTGGACTTATATCTATGCTGCTTCTCCTCCCTTTTTAATAATCTTCCAGGCTTGCTACCCTCCCTCTAAGTCTAACTTCTTCTCTGTTTCTGAGGCCCTAGTTCTCCCCAACTCTTGTTTCTTGTGGTCAAGAAGCTGCCTATATCTTTCATGCAGTTGCAACATAATGCCCTTGTTTGTTTCATTGTTTCTCTCTCTCTCCACCTTACTACAGCCTCCCTTACCATAGCTCTCATTCCCCATCGAACCAGGATTGAAAACTTTATAGTTTTCTCTATTCCACACTATCATGTCATTTCCAGCATATTTAAGTTTGAATTTACATAGTGTTATTGCATCATCACTTCTACCTAGCAAGATCATCAAATTCATCCCATACAAACTTATCTTAGCCATAAGAGTGTTCAGTTTCACAGAACCTTTGAGCCCTCTCAGGGTGAGGCGTGTGATCTGGAGACGTACCTCTGGTGCTGGGCTGTGCAGTGACGACTGGTCTTCTCTTCCCTTTCCTCTCTTCAGCGTCGCAGCTGGTGAAGTCAATTCTCAACGCTCCTCGGCTATTTGAGGACTCAGCGGCGAGCAGTTGAGACCTATTTATTGAGCTCAAGATGTTGAGCGATGGTGATCCTGGGTCAGGGAACGGGAATTTGGCTCAAAATAAACGTTGGTACCTTCATTTGATCAAAGATTTATTTCCTGGCGTGATACTAGTTCTGTAATTTCTCTCTCAATAGAGCATAATGTGCACAAAGGAAATTTGAACTTACATGGCGATAATTGCAACTGTCTCATGCAGAATTATTGTAGACTCTTTAACTTTCTACACAAGTTCCGTGCAGTATTGACTCACGACTGTGGTTAAATCTCAATTATGACATTTAGACTTGGTAGACACTTAACTTTTTAGTGCAGATATCTTACTCTGGGCGTTGCAGGTTCCGCGTGACATTACATTTCTTAGTGCATGAAAATTAGGGCGAATACCGTACATTTATAGTAAATTTTACCTATGTGCAAAACTTAACTTGTAATCTCATTGGCCCATTTTGGCACTGAAAATAGCTTGGGGTGCGTTTCTAATGTGATGTAATTACTTCCAATTGGTCAGTAGGTCTATCAAGTGAATCTTGATCTCAATTTCTCATGGTTTCCCGCTTTATATGTCACATCCACTTTCTCTTTCTGAGACGTAACTACACAATAGCAACTTTCCCCTCTCGTAGTACACAAAGCAACTACTCGTAAACAACTGGAATCGCCACTTGAAAACTCTCGGGTTAAAGATAGAAATGCTTTCCAGGAACATCAAAGCAATCACAAATGCCATAACATAAATACTGCTCATATGTTCCTGTTGAACTTTTTTCTTAGACCTATTCCCCTTCATTCTACTGAACAGGCCTATTCTTGCTCTGTAGATTTCCAAGCTGATTCCCATTGTTACTTCAATCTTACCTTTCAGTTCCCAAGAAACACAACTCCTCTTCTCCACTGCCAGCTTAGCACTCTGGGACATTACTAATTGAGTGCTAGTTATTGTCAGTAATAATGTAGTGGTATTAGGTTCATGATTAAAATAAAAATGTCACCCTCCGTGGTGTAATGGTTACCATGCTGCCTTCATATACCCAAGGTCGCAGGTTCAAACCCAGCGGAGAATGATGGATTTTTTCGGGTGTAAAAATCCTTAGCATGGCTTCCTTTGGAAGGGAAGTAAAGCCGTTGGTCCCGTGTCATAGATTTACGGCACGTAAAAGAACCTCAAGCCTGAAAGAAAGGCCTCTGAGCAAAATTAAGAGGTCTTTCACGCTCGGTTTAGAATGGGATGCTGAGAACCACAGTAGTTAAAGAGTGTCCATAAATAACACGCCATTTACATTTTTTTAAAATACAACAAAAGCATTTTCTCATATTTTTGCAAACCTGAACCTTAGTTATTAAGTGCTTCTTATTTCATCTTCATTACACTTAGGGAAGTAACATAAGTCTTCCAGCCCCATCAAGCTCAGTAACTGAGTGTAATATAGAGATGTATTAAGACTATATTCTGTACAGTTCTATTCAGTGGAATAAAATAATAAATAAATTGTTTTTGTTTTTTCCTGTTTATTTTTGTAACCCTTTTAACTTCTGTAGGACTTTGATCTGAAAAGCAATTGATTCTTACTGAAATAAGTTTTATATTTTATCCATTGATTTTATTAATGTTTGCAATGAAACACATACAACTGTAACTATTGGATTCATACTTCAAACTCTATGGAATGATAATTACAGTTAAAGAAAACTTTCCTTGCCCTAGCTAGGAATTAATGTGGGACAGATACAACATGTAGAGGCAGTTGTTAATGTTGACAGATATTTTTAAACAAGTTATAATGTTAAATGAAAGTGTTACAATTGTCTCTTATTGGTACATATGTTAAATACTTATGGTTTAAACAAAAGTTAAGGATGTAATATAAAATGTGATGGTGTCCATATAAAAAAAATATCATAAAATAAGATAAATTTAACTGAATGAACATTTCACTATGAGAATATGCTTTATGCAACTAGCTGCAGTAACAGGAATCAATATTACTGTTGAGGTCATAATGATAGCAAAATAGGGTATTTTGGAAATCATTGGATAATCGTGATACTGCATGGCTTCACAAAATGTTTGTTTATTTTGTAGATGGAAAATTCTGGTGTTGTTCACATGCTGAAAAATCAAAAAACAGAAGATTTAGCATGTATGTACAAATTATTCAGTCGAGTAGCAGATGGTCTGAAGACAATGGCAGACTGTGTCAGTCAATATTTGAGAGAGCAGGGCAAAGCTCTAGTTCAAGAGGAAGAAGGAGGAACAAACGCAATTAATTTTGTCCAGGTACATATTACTGACATCCTTTTTTTATACTTTTTATTTTTTTGCACCCATGGTGAACATTAAAAGTTTATTGTTAATTAAAAATGGTATCAAGGATACCGTCATATAATTTAATGCAATTGCCATACCTGTGGCTTTGATTGATCGAATGAACAATATTCTCTTGATATTTAGCATGTTGCTCCATTGGGCATCTTTAGTGTTCCAGTGGTGCATGGTGTTGCATCAATCCTATGTTACTGTTGTATTATTTTGTGTTATATTTCTTTAAGTTATATGAATTCATTGGTTATAGAAATATCTACTATTTGGAAACTGGAGGCTGATGGCACAACCTGCCTGTAAAACTTAATTCTTTAATTGTGTCCTTCTGTTTAGCCTATTTTGCAAAGTCATTAATATAATCCTGGATTCTTTTATTAATCCTGTACTTACTAGTTCCACCTGTATGACACACAGCAAAGTCCTATTATGGAGAGATTAGCAGAGAGATATGTATAGGGAAAGATGAAAGCAATATATATATATATATATATATATATATATATATATATATATATATATATGTATATGTATAAAATTATTTTTATTATTATATATTACTATAATATATTCTTTTCAGGTAAATGAGCTAGAAACTGGAAAGGTAGTCAGACTGAAAAGTTTAATGCAATGGCTGGGATTTGAACTACATGTCTCCTGTTTCTGTCTAGTTGCTGTTACCAGCTGAGCTACCATGGCAACATGGCATTAAATTTCCCAACTTACTCGATTGAGCTAACTTCTATTCAATTTTTGCAAGATACTTTAAATTTCCTGTTTTGTGTGTTTATATTGTAACAAAATCTCTTTATTGCTTCAAAACTCTTTATAGCAATTCTGTAATGCAGTTTTTCTCTCACCACTGCAATACTGTAGACAAATGACTGCATGCTCTGAGCTCACTGTCAAAAACTGACTTTCTGGCCCAAGTTACCCCCTTTTTTCTATGTGCAAGTCATGTAGTAAGAAACTTCCAGAAGTAGAGTTATTATTGCAAGTGTAAACCACGCATGTGTCAGATATTGAATTGAATTTATTTCCACTTATACAATAAGTGTATAAATACTACTATATTGTCATTGTCCATACAAAGAAAATACAGCAATACTGAATACTAGTGACTCCTCCTGAGTTGCTGTTTAACCAAGCTGCCAAGTAGTTTCAACCTTATGGTTATTCAACTATCAGGCCAACTTACATCTAGAGATGACCTCATCTCTATATTAAATTACGTTTCTAGCTGATACAAATGCCCATTTCTTCGATACAGATGCCCATTTCTTCAACCACTTTCTTTTAACCTTGCCTAGATAATCCCCAAACCGTAACATTTTGTGCCTGTCTTTCTCATTCATCAACTTTCCCCCCCCCCCTTATCTTTATTGGTAAATTAGCCCACTTCTCAATCCAATTTTCTTTACATTCTAGAATTACGTATAAAAATTGATAAATTCCCTATAAAACGAATATCCTGAAAATTTTTTACATTATGAATAATGCCAATAGTCTTGCAGTCCACACATCGGGCATTCCTCTACATTTAAGCCTCCTCTTGAACCTTTCAATTCCACTACTTCTATTCAGGCCCATGCAAATCCTTCCTTTGTCTACTTGTCATCTTTACATAACTCTCACAACCCTATATTTTCTTAGCTCCCTGTATACCCTCAGTGACTTTGTTGCTAAAACTAGCTACTTAATATCTCCTGAATTCCGATATCATCAATTCTTTGTTTAACTCTCCAAAATCTCAACTCTCCTAAATCATGGAACAAATTTGGGTTACAAAACTCAGAAGTATTTGGTGGGTTATACAATGTTGCTAAACACACCCTTTCAATTTCACCTATTTCACACCATAGAGCTGAATTGTCCCCATATTCACTAAACACATTCACTAGCAAACTTTGCCTTACAAACACTCTAAATCCATCTGATAATCTCCTTTCTCTTTCTTCTTATCACCTGCCATACTATAAAACAATCTAATTTGAATTAGTGCAGAAATTCACTTTGAGCAGGAGAGACGGAGAAGAGAGAACAAAATTTACAGTATAAGCAATGAGAGAACATAATGGCGGTGGTGGCAGTAATGTAACTGTAATGACAATGATGGATATGATTTTGTAAATAGACATCATACTTAATATAACACATCATAAATATTTTTACCTAATTTGAATTTATGCAGAAATTTATATTTCTAGCGGGAGAAACAGACACAGCAAAACAAAATGTATGGTATATGCATTGATAAAGCATGACGATGGTGGCAGCATAGCTGTAACGGCAATTATTTGAGAATACTATTTTCTGTTAAGACAATATACTTAATATAATATATCGTAAAACATTTTACCTAGTATATAAATTTGCGCTAAATTCACACTGTGGCCCGAGGAGGGAGAAATGCACAACTTGACTGTTGGCTTCCAACACATTACGTACAACCATTAATGCGAAAGGACTTTTATGTTTGAATTGGGGAGAGTAATCCTTTTTACAATGAAAATGTTCATAGGCTCCTTGACAGTTAATTTTTGGAGCAAAATGTAATGCTCAAAATCTGCTGCATACATCATTCCCTAAGGTGTCATCACTGCTGTAGCCACGAACTTTGAAACTTGCTTTTTCCCTGTATGGTATTCGGAAAACATATCTGAAATGCAAGACGACCCCCAGTTCTGAACATTAATATTTTGGAGAAAAAAAACATTGACCTCTATTTGGGTAAATATGGTATATCCTTTTTTAACTATGATTCTGCTATTGCCAACACATCACAGGCCCTAATCCTATTTGATACTACGCAGACCTTCAACATTCCAGCATATAATCACCAACTTCCCCTATATTGACTCCCTCTTGAATTAAATTCTTGTAGTTTAGCCCTTCTTCTAGTTTTTTTCTGTTTGTGTCTTGTTCCCTTATCACTTCCATTATACTTCTGCCTGGTGTAGACACAATACTTAAACAGGTTTCTGTCCACATATCAAATACAACTTCTCCCAAGTCCTCTCTGCTATGTCTGCTATCATCCTTGTTGGTAACATCTGCATTTCTCCTCCTGCCCCTCTTACGCACTTGCCATCTTTTCTTTCTGCTTCTACTATGTGCCTATTTCTTACCAGTGACTGTGATGCCAACTTTGTGACTCCTGTGTGTCCAATTTCTGCTCTACATTCTACTTACTAAATTCCTGCTTCTTATCCATAAATTGAACCCTCGCACATATGATGTCTGTTCAAAAAGTACCGTGGTTTTTCAAAAAGTATTTATTTATTCATGAATATCTATTTTGTGCCCTTCAAAGTAATCCCCACCAGATATTAAGCACTTGTGCCAACATTTTTTCCAAACCTCAAAGCACTTTAAAAGTTTGATTTTTGTGATCTTGTTCAGCTCCTCCTTAGATGCCGTCTTTATCTCTTCAATCATGGCGTAGCATCGTCCTTTCATGGGCCTCTTTAGATTTGGGAATAAAAAAAGTCACAGGGAGTATGATGGCTGCGGAATCATAAGTGTGTTGTTTTTGGCAAAAAATTCGTGCACAAGCAGTGATGTGCGAACAGGGGCATTATCATGGTGCAAAAGGCAATTTTTGTTCTTCCAAAAATCTGGGGTTTCTGGCGGATTGCTTTGCACAAATTGCACATAACTTGCAGGTAATAATCCTTATTGACCATTCTATATCGTAATAATCCTTGCTACCCTGTGGCAAAAACTCATTATGCCCCTGCAATCGAAGAAAACTGTAAGCTAAACCACATTCGACCGAACTTGGAGCACTGTTTTCAATCTTGGCTCATGTGGCAGCATCCATTGGGATGATTGCGCTTTAGTTTCCACGTCATAACTATAAACCCATGATTTGTCACCAGTTATGACCCTCTGGAGCAAATTTGGGTCATCGTGGACAGAGTTCAACAGCTCATTAGCAGTGTTAATGCGATGGTCGAAATTGAACAACTTTGGTACGAATTTTGCAGTGACCTATCTCATGCCCAAATCATTGGTAAAAATTGAATGGCACGAGCCAATCGACATGTTTAGGTCCTCAGCAACTTCTCTAATGGTGATTCGATGATTGACCAATACTATTTTCTTCACTTCTTCAATGTTTTCGGCTGTTGACAAGCTTGGGTGTCTGGGGCGCTCTTTGTTGTTCACAACATCTCGAATCTCAGAGAACATTTTGTACCACCGATAAACATTGCTTTGGTCCAAGGTGGCTTCACC
The DNA here is from genome assembly GCA_030762935.1 of Hymenopus coronatus. Classification (NCBI taxonomy): domain Eukaryota; kingdom Metazoa; phylum Arthropoda; class Insecta; order Mantodea; family Hymenopodidae; genus Hymenopus; species Hymenopus coronatus. Next base: position 167,132,191 of record CM060881.1, on the reverse strand, counting down.
ATATGCCATAGGCAACATTAGAATGCATCTGTGCACTTAATTTTGTTTTCCACACAAAATTTGATACAGACTCATTGTTCCATTTTTTGGAATAGGCAAAAATCGAAGACAGGCCAAAACATGTCCAAGCAAAATAACTATCAACAATTAACTGAACATTCAAAATGGCCAATCTTGTCAACATAAGTGAGGGACATGAGTACCAACATAATGCCACAAAACAATCGAAAATCGAATATATGTAGCCCACGGAAATTCAAAATTCACGATACTTTTTGAACAGACCTCGTATGTTTGTTTCCCCTCTCTCTTGGCTTTTTTCATTTCTCTTAGATCATCATCTCTCAACTCTCTGTCTTCCTCTCCATAGCCGTTTTCAATAAATATACAGGTTCCTTTTAGCTTTTTAGCATTTGATAGAACTGCGCATTTAAATTTCTTGGTATTGAGTTTCACTATCACTGGTGTTGGCTTTGAATTTGTTCTTCCAATTCTAAGCATATTAACAATTTCCCAACTTGCTAGTTGTAGTCCTAGTTTTTCTATCAGTTGCCATGTCAATTTATTTCTTGACTCTTCGACTCCAAATATAATGATGTTCATTTACTTCTGCTCTTTCTAGATATGTCACTCTTCTTTTACATTCTTTTATTTCATCTTGTTGACTCCCGAGTTTGTCATAGTTTCCTTTAGTCTTTCTATTCTTTTGCTGATTTTGTTATATTTCCTTTTAAATCAATTAGGTCTTCTGTGATAGTTTTGATCATCCCCAAAATATGGTTCATTTATGAACCAGAGTTTAACTCAGCTTCTGCCATCACATTGCTAAAACTAGCATATACCATATTATTACTGCTATGCTATCATTCTGTTTTCCACCTAGCAGAATGTTTGTGATATTAAATAACCCAATTCTTGCCTTTTATGTCTTTATATTCACACCCATTTCTCTTCATGTGGAAAGCTCTCATAAACACGTCCATCCTCTCCTGCCTGTTGTTAGTAGGTGTGACAGTACATTAGCTAATGAACGGAAGCCACCAGTATATGGCAATAATCAGCTCTACAATAGGAAGCAAGCTGCACACATACAGGTGACAATAATAGGCCGGTAAGGTACAGGCACATGAATTTGTTAACTCAGTCACAATATTGTAAGATTTACTATCAGTTTTATCTTTCTTTCTAAAAACAAAATAAAAAATGTGCGCAAAACAATATAAATTGTCTGCACTTAAGTGTTCCCAATAAACACATGTTGATGGAATGCAGCATGATTAGAGGGGACAGTGAAATGTAGATGTTCAGCAAATTCCTTCTCTTTTGTAGTTGTGAGTTGAGTTTAGAGCTATATTTATTGTTGTATTGCTAGAGAGGGCTGTGCAAACTAGGTTACTCAATGTTGGAGTTTGGTGATTGGAACTGAACTTTCCATGGTAAAGTTATAATATCAAAGCTGTCATCTATGAATAACACTTTCAGTAAAGCTAAAAATTCCTAACAAAGCAGACTATGAAAAGTTGACACTGAAAGTACCATTTATGAAAGTGATTCTTAAATAAGTTTTTAAACACTGTGCAAGCATTTTAGCCAGAACAGTTAAAAAATCAAAGAGATATTGATTGATGCAGGGAGATACTCATCTAGGCAGTAATGGGCATTCTCAGCAAAGTATTTCTTTTTTATTTGTGTAACACACTTCTTAAATAATATTTAAATATTTCCTACCATCCCCTTTCAAAGACATAATAAAATATATAAAGTAGCTTACTTGTGCAAGCAGTCGTCAAATGGAACAATCTAAGTGAAAGAAAGTAGTAATTCAGTGCATTAAATATCAGAAATACAGCCATTCAAACAATTGCTATAAATCACCTTTCTGTGTCTATTGTGACCAAGTACTCTGATGGTGTGATCAGTTCACATATGGGCAGTGATTGCCAATTGTGCTTGTGCTGGTTTTTTGGCCACCATCAGAATTGATTCTTATGTGATACATCCTGATTTCAGCAAATTCAGTATGCAGACATAAAATTTATCAGACTGTACTACAAGTTGCACAATGTGCATGCTCATGCAGTCTTGTTATTGGAAAATAATGAAACACCAAGCATTAATTTCTCAGAAACACAATTTGAAGGCCAATATGCAGAGGTGTGCAACCAATCAAGAAATGAGCCTTTGAGAATAAAATGCCTGTTTTGATTAAAGCTTTTGCCTTTGCTATCATTCAGACAGATCATATCAGGAGGGTTGAAACAGCTTACTATGATTCTGCCCCAAGAAATTTAAGTTTTCTGAAACCAAATTTGATCAGTCTTCAACTTCATAAACATTTATCCTGATTGAACATTTTCACCATTTTAATAATCCCAACACAAATAAATGTAGCTTTCTTTTATGCACTGGGATCCAGAATTGGTGAATGGCTCAAGGATTTTCAAAATCAAGTTTTTTTCATTTAGATACTCCCTTCATATTTAAACTGAATAGAAAATGAAACATGATGGACTATTATTTCAAATAAATGTGCAAATATACCAATATGAAGTCCATTACTTTGTCACATACATATGAAGAAGAGCACATCAATGTTTTTGCAGCATGAAATTGAATCAATTGTTAATGGACAATATGAGGATCATTACAAAAGTTCTGAGATATGCATAAACCAAGATTGATTGATTTAAGAGGCCGAAATTCATTAAAGACTGAGGCAAGGAATGGTTATCTGTCTGTGGCAGTGACTGAAGAAAACATAACCGCTGTGGAAATAATGGTCTGCAAAAACAATCGTGTGACATTTTAGGAAATTGAGACAACTATTAAGATCGGATTGCTAGCAGTTTCCAAAATATTGCATATCTTCACGTGAGGAAGGTGTCAACTCCCATAATTTAAAAGGGATCTGCAAAAGCAACCTATGTTAAATGGTATGAGGACATGCTGGATGGAGGCAATCCTTTGTGGGGTTTAGACATTGTCACTTGGCGTTACATGCTTGACCCTGAGACTAAGTATCATTCAGCTGTGTGGATCTTTCTGAAAGTGAAGCATCTGTGCAGCATTGTGAAGTTAATAATGGCCACTTGTAGTTATCATTCCTCTTATGGAACGAAGCAGTTACTATACCCTGGTACACAATAGTTTGCTTACACAGGTTTTTGAGAAGCTTCTTGAATTGCTGCCAAAGACAGGACTGCAAGGAATTCTGACCCACCATGACATTGCCATTGCACACACAGCTAATGCAATGATCCACTTTATGGAGTCCACAGAGATGAAGGGAAATATGAGAATACTAGGCTAAAGTGTCAGTCAAATCTTTTAAAAGCTGACATGGTCAGGAATAAAATAAGAGCGATGTGAAACATAAGGACCCAGAGTAGGAAAAATTAAAGCATTTTAAAATTAAAATGTTTATATAAATGGATAGGTCTACAAAAACAACAAAAAATAATTGAAAAAAAAGCTGTTTATGGCAAATTATGTGTTTTAACATTTTTTGTGTACTACGTTTTTGTCTGGCTCTTATGATTTATCAGCTATAGAAAAGTCATTCAGAATGAAAAGGATTTCAGTTGCTATTCCTAAGAAATTCAAGATATACGTTTTATTTGCCATGTAAACATGGCATGTAAACATCATACAGGCATTTTAATCAAAATCATTAGAGCCACTTTTTAGAAAATCAAACATTTTTAATAATGCCCCATGTAAAGGATAGTTTGGAGTGGAGAGATTTTCTGAAAATCTTTGTGATGTATCCTTGGAAGATACCAAATTTAAATACCAAGTTATGCTATACAGAATGTAATTATTCGTTTTCACCATTTGCGTGGTGTGATACACCGATTGAAATACATTGCGACAATCCAAATAAAGTAGAATGTCGTGTGACAACAAACCAAGAGAATCTCGGCCTTGGACAAGCCGGTCCAATGACATGATCAAGCGAGCGGTCAAATATTTTGGAGGATCGCTGAATGACTGTGGAACAGATTGCCTCCACAGATGGCATTTCCATGGGATCTATGCATACAATCCTGCATACGACTTGAAAATGCAAAAAGTGTCCTCCAGGTGGGTGTCACGTTTGCTGATGGATGACACAGCAGTTTCTTTGTGCAAACAACTTTGAAGTCATTCCTCATGCACCCTATTCACCTGACCTGGCTCCTAGTGACTTTTGGCTGTTTCTGACAATGAAAGATACTCTCCGTGATGCTATTGCATCAACAATTTCCCATTTTCAAAACTGACTCCTAAAGAAGCATTTGCAGCAGCCATGGCATCAACACTATAAAAAGTATGTTTGGCTGCTAAGAGATTATATCGAGAAGTGACACAAGTTTCATAATTTTAGTGTGATTAGTTAGTGAGAAAAAAAATTGGAGGTATTATAACCTGAACCCACCTTGTAGTGTAAATAAAATGTGAAATCTCGCATTAATGTAAAGTTGCACCGAAAGGATATAGTTTAAAGGCTATATTATGTATTATATTGCAACAATAACTCTGTTTTATTTGTTCAACAAACAACTCTTTATGTCTTCCATTTGATTACAAATAAAAATCTGTTCACAAATGAATGTTTTTTTTTTTATGCTTTCGTAACAATTCTCTTTTGACGCTTGGCGGCTGCGACTACTACTGCACATTCCGAATTTCCCGTCAATACTGACTCATCTGCAACATGCATTGCATTCTGAATTGAAACTCTGCAGGCGTCATTCCTCTTTCTATACCTGTTGACGATGTGGCAGGAAGCTTCCAGAAACAGTTGCACGTTCAAACTACTACAAGTGTCCATAAACTTACTCAGATGTAACAATGTACAGTTTCGATGTCAAAGAACTTGCCAACACCACATATGTCCACTCATACAGGTGTAACCGTACATGGCAACAATCAGCTATAACTTGTGAAGCAAGCTGTTCATATTCAATATTCTCATACATTTTCAGAACATAAATATGTGATATGATTAGTACCCAAAAATCAGAACTCCTGCTTGTGATACATATGCTACATGTTTCCTCAACCATTTTACTTCATACTTCTAAAACACTAATTTTTCTATCACTATTGCTGTATCTTTTGTTTTGTTTTGATTTTCTTCCACAAGATGTTTCACTTTATATTGGTACATTTACATTTTTTTTTGAAACAGTAGCCTATCATATTTTAATTAATCAGCATGGACATTAATGGAGTGATTACGTGGAAGAGTGAAGCTTCAACACCTTGCTTCAACCAAAGTGACAGACTTGGAGCATGCAATTACTGGAGCCACTTGCAGTCCATGTCAGTGTGCAGTTTGCATTTTGGAAAATGAGGGGTTTTGCATAGCAGTACTTAAGAAAGAGCTTTGTAAATAATTTATATTTCTCAGGACTTATTTACTTTTAATGGTAGTTTCTGCATTTTGTGAAGATATTTAAGGGTTATCCAAGCCAACCTAGCTACACTAGCTCAATTGTTGCTTTAAAAAAATCTGAATTCATAAGTTAATGTTTAAGATAAAAAGTGTAGTTATGTCCCTCAGTCGAGTAGTAAATAATCAAAAATAACTTAAGTGTTCTCGGGCTTCTAGCCAGGTAAGTACACATCTTCGAAATGTTGTCAATTCATCTATTTACCTGGCTAGAAGCCAGAGAACACTTAAAAGCTAATACGTTGTCAGGAAAGCTTCAGCTCCTACTTTAATTAAAGATAAGTGTAACACTTTTAAAGTATTAAAGTAAATTAAAATATTAGTGCCTGGTGCAATAGCAGAGCTGTTTGAAGTTTGCAAAGACATAGTATTTTGGCCTCTGCCTTGTAATGTGGTTGTACTCTGCTTCTGAGGTAATAAAAATTAAATAAAATTATAAACACATTTATCTTCTCCCAGCTGGTTAGGTATGTATTTCATTGATGTATTAGAGAAAAAAGCAATTACCTAAATACAATTCTAAATGCTTTCCCCACTGTATAATTTATAAAAGTAGGATTAAATGGTTTTGTAAGTTATATTGACAATATTTATATATTGAAAATGCATGTTAATCATGGTTTATCTTTGGAAAGAATTAAATTAATATATTGCAATAAGTGTCTTATCATTTCAATTGGTTCTAGTTTCTTGCAGCTGAGGCAAAATATAACCATTGTTGTTTTATTGCAGAACTTACTGGATTTAAAGGACAGGTTTGACCATTTCCTCCATAATTCATTCAACAATGACAAGATATTTAAACAGATGATAGCATCAGATTTTGAACACTTTTTAAATCTAAATCCCAAATCTCCAGAATATCTGTCCCTCTTCATTGATGACAAGCTGAAGAAGGGAGTGAAGGGTGTAAGTATTTTAGATATTATTGTATGAATAAATGCAAAATACTTGATCTTGTAAACAATATCCTAAGTGCAGCCAAAACATAATTTATGCATTAATTATATATTTAAGGGACAATTGGAAGATAAGTATTCCTGGTCTGCTGTTTACAAGAACCAGAAAGTAAAAGTTGGAAATTTGTAATAGGCCAAAAGAAACAAGCTCATTTTATGGCTAGTCCAATTGATATTGATGAATATTTGTTCCACTACTTCATAAGCAAGTCAAATCTTTTGTGCACAAGTGTATATGCTTATACCATTGGTAGTAACATGTTGCCTTCAAGTGTCCTCTGCAAAGTGAGAAAAAATGGTACCCTCGGTTTGGAAATGGTAAACAATAATTTGTTGCTGCTTGTGGTTTTTCATTGTCATCCCAAGAGGTTACTACTGGTGTCAAGAAGACCAGGTCTCATAATGTAACAAATGAGAAACACCAGTTATTACTAAACACACTTATTTGCTACTAAGGCACTCAATATAACAAAAGCTGTCCACTTTTCATTTTTGGCTGACTCAACATAAAATATATATATAATGGTCCCTGGCATGGAGAGTTTTGGTAGTCAAAGTTTCAAGAGTTGGCAAGACCAATGTCTGGAGAACTATTTTACTCATGCAGAAAAGTGACGTAATGACCTTTGATTATGCAGCTATTGAGTTTGATATGCCTTATTGTTAAAGAACGACTGATTGAAACAACAGCTGTGCCAAGGCAGTCAGGTAAAGCCTCTTGTGCGCTGGAAGGTAACATGACAAATCATGCCACTTGTTCCTCAGGGCTGGTCGTCCTGATCACCATCGTCATAGTGAGCTAGATGCTCAAGGTGGATCACCAGTCGCATCTTCTCTCGGGACAGCTTCTGGATGCAATGGACTACACCACTGATCCTCTTCTGTCACTTCCATGCAATATGGCTCTCACCAAGTTTGTTGAAGCTTGGGCCAATGCCCCTTGGCCCAGGTAGGCTAATACAACCACACCAGATCTCCCTGCTGTAATCCCTGGCTTTGATTGGCAGTTCCAGTAGGTCTCCTCCTGGTGGTTGTTTACTCCCTGGAAGCACTGATGAATTGTTCCTTATGCATTATGAAGGTGGCCCACGAGATCCTTGACATTAGTCTACTGGATGCGCTCTTACTGCCACTGCTCTTTTTGCAAGCACAATCACACCCTTCTTCAGGGTTGACCTGCATACCCTAGGAAGTCTGTCAGGCTCCAGAGTGCCATCTTGTCTCCATTGAGGCACAGGATCCTCCTGCTCATGGCTCCTGAGGTATTCAAACCCAATATCACTTCCTCAGTCAACCTTGCAGGAACACCCACAGACTTATTATATTCCAGCCCAGGGTCAACTCTGGCAAGACCTCTTCCACTGCCACCTGCTTCCTTGATACCATCACTGTATTGTAGGGCTGATTGTCATCTTTTCAGCAAGCCCTCTGCCAAGTCAGGTTGGATTATGGTCACCTGTGTCCACTAGTATCTTCAGTCTTCATCTTGGATATTTCTGTCTTCATTTACTCCTCCAGCATCTTTTTTACTCCAGCTTCTTCATTGTGGAATTCACTGTCATTATTTATTTCCTATCTTGTACATTGTTGAATTCACTGTCGGTATTTCGCTTCCCATCTTCTCCAATGTTTCAAGCTTGGCTTTTAATCCCTTCTATCACCAATGTAACAAATGAGAAAGTATAAATGTAAAAATAGGCTAGTAACAGTGAAGTAATAACGCAAATATTAATATAAAAATAATAGTCAAAAACCAGACCAAAACTGAGACCAAAAGGAAATTTATGTTGATAATGCAATAAATTTATCGTGAAACTAGTCCAAGGCAAGGATTCCAAAAGATAAGTGAAGATTTGTTGCAACTATTATTTTTATATTAATATTAATGAGAAAGTTTGTTTAGCAGTTACTGCTAAATATACTTTATTTGCCACTAAGACACTTAATGTAATACCATACTTACACTTGTATCATTGATGCCACATTCGCTACACCACACAACTGAATCAGTGTGTTCATTTTTCACTTCTTTGCTCTAGACTCTGGCCGGGCATCCAGAGGCTGTAGCGCACAAAGTTCTGGTTGTCAAAGTCAATCAGCAAGATGGGCAACTCAAGATCTATTTTACTCATTGCAGTGAAGTGACATAAAGCTATTATTTGTCTGCCTATTGTTAAGGAATGGCTGATCAGAACAATAGTGTCCAAGCCGATCAGGTAGAAGTCCCTTGCATGCTGAACTCAATTTGCATGGTCACAATATGCACACTTTCTCTTCAAAATCTCAAAACAGTATGTTCAAAAGCTGTTTGCCTGTTGAAGGGCCATTGGGCTGCTTCTTGATCAGAATATTTTATGCTGTTTCCTTGTCCGAGTATGTCATGAATTCCAACTCTTCAGTGTTAGTCATAAAAATAATTTTTCACCTTCTTTCTATTCTTTCAGACCTGTAAATAAACTGCCAGGAAATACAATGCACTGTCATTTTAATGGTACTGCAGGATGTCATTTGGTTTTGAAGCTGATGCAGAATTCAGCATCAGTGTGATTCACAGTCAAAATGCCTTTTGAATCTTCTCATCTGCAGTGACATTGGTTTACAGTCTCACTTCATCCAAAACACAGAATCTCCAAACAACTGGCACCATCATTGGACCGTCTCTTCTACATTGCATCAGAACCACAAATAAGTTCCAAGCAAATATGTATGGTACCTCCAGTGTCCATGATAGCAATGTTCATCTGTTCTTTGTTGGTCTGACTGTATAGTTGGTGGCACATTGGTTTTCTCTATCAAGGTTTTGGATTATACAAACCCAAAATGACATTTACATCTGCTTAAATGTGACAGCTAGATTTACAAGTAACCTTAGTAGGACAAAATTACCACACCAGCGACAGTGATAAAATGATGACAGTTGCTCTCAACAATTGAATACCTCCCCAGAATAATGTTGCATAATCCATTTTTTACGAAAGTGAGATAAATGCAGAATAATGTTACATATTCCATTCCTGACACTGCTGTAGCAGCAATTTACTGAAACATTACATAAGGAGGATGCCTGATGCTCAGAAGTGGCAGTCCCTACAATAACGTTGCATATGCTGAGAAAGATGGCAGACGTAAACCTTATTTCTGTACTACATAGATCTGTAAATCATTTAAATAAAGGAAGTTGTCAGACTGTAAATATACAGAATTGAAAGAATGTGACAAACAAAATGCTCAGGAATAGTGAGCAGGAATACACTACCGGAAAGAATGTTAAAGTACCATAGAAGAAGCTTGCAAAAGATGTATGTATATAAATGTTACATATCCAATATAGTAAAAAATTACCAACCATTGATTCCGGGGTAGAAGAGAAAACATACTCTGGTCCAACCATTGTGTGGGACAAAACAACACCTGGCAAGTGGTAGTGTTCCTCCAGTACTTAGTGGGACTGAAATATTTCACAAAAGTGAATCAGAAGTTCCTGTGCAGTGGACATAGTTTCCTGCCATATGACAGGAATATTGCATTGGTTGAGAAAAGGAAGAGAGTTTGTCCTGTAATGTCCCTGAACAATGGAAATACGTTATTGAGTCAGCACGTCCAAGCAATCCATTTGTTATTCAGGATATGGATAGAGTACATTTTTTAGTTTTTTCAGTTCTGCAGCAAAACCTGAAGAAAGATGCAGGTTGCAAGATTACATCAGCTATGTGACTCCAAATATCATCTGACGATCCCACCATACTTCAATTAAGAAAGGGACACAATGTACTTTGGTACAACTAAACATAAAAGGGATAAAGGTAAAATGAATATGTATGAACCATTTCAAATCATTCCAGTCGAGCAACTCCGTCTAGCATAGTAAATGCTCTTTCAATCAGCAAGGAGAAGAAGGCTGATATGATGACCATGTGTGACAACCTCAATATAGAAGCTTCTACCAAATCTTAAAAGTATAAAGACTCTGGTCCTTGAAATAGCTATCTACAAGAGTATAAAATGTTTATTGTGTAGTTTATTGAAACTACATCAGTATAAAAAAGGTCAATATAATTTATAAAGTAAAGTGTTTTCAGAGTTAGTTTATATAACTGAATACAGAGTGTTAATATTATAATATTATTATAAGTAGATAGTGTCACAATATTCATATTCAAGTATGCTTAAACTCTGGATATGATATGCAACATTCTTACCATTTTGGGATATAATGCTGGTATGTATGGTTTATTATGTGAGCAGTTGACTTGCTGTATTAATAAAATAGTAGTAATTTAATAACATGAAATAATTTTTATTCCGCATTGATGGTTTTATACTGAATGCTATTATTTTTATTTTCTCCTGTAAAATACAGCAAGCGGATTATGCAACATTATTTTGGGGAGGTATTTAATTATTGGTAATAATATATAATCTGTTCTTCATGCCTGCCAAGCACACTTGTTTTGCTCTTCCTTTTTTTACTTTAGAGTGGTACCTTTGCTGTTTATATCAAAGTCTTGTATAGCAGAAGAGGGATGTTGCCTTCAAATTAGAAACACCTACCAAACTAAAATAATTATAACTTCAGAAAAAAAAAAAAACAGGGAAACTTACTTTTTGACTACTCTTTGTAATCATTTTGTTGTAAGAAAATATTTACTCATATTTCTTATTTCTTTACTAGATGACAGAGCAAGAAATAGAAATGGTCTTGGATAAAACAATGGTCTTATTCCGATTTTTACAAGAAAAAGATGTGTTTGAAAGATATTACAAGCAACATTTGGCAAAAAGATTGTTGTTAAATAAATCAGTGAGTGACGACAGTGAAAAGAACATGATCTCCAAATTAAAGGTACGTGAAGTAATTAGTCAGAAGAAACATCTTTTTTAGATTTTAACAAAACTGCTATCTAGCTGAATGCATGAGAGAAAAGCTTTATACAAGTGTTTGGCAGCTCATGTTCTTCTGTGTATTCTTTGTTTGCTCTAAGCTGAAAGTATGTTACTCCTCCGCTTTCAGCACTGAGATGTGCCTCCTGCATGTTATTGGTTTAGCTTAACTCACACTCTCCATGTGTGCTCAGGAACATCACTTTCACTTCTTCGTTAGATGAACCGAGTTAAATGTGCTCTAACCATTGTATTATTGTATCTGAAAGTCAATGCAGTTTTTGCTCATACATATAACATTTGTGTTTTAAAATTTCACCAGCACTCAAGCTTGCTTTCATGGTGCATGTTAAGGATAGCAGAAAGGCAAGCAGCTGATCACACCATGATAAGGTTTCTCAGTAATTTACGATAAACTTACAGCATAATGTTGCAATATTGTTTTATAATTTCACCCAAAATTGAAATTGCATTCATGGTACATATTAAATATGGCAGCCACTGATCCATTGTGATAAGTTTCTCAATAGTTTACGATAAATGCAAAACATAAGATTGCAAATGCAAGGAAAGCCGGATTTTTAACAAGCATGAAACTGTGTTATGCATGAATAACAAAATTCTAAAAACCACCAACCAATAAGTTCATTTCTGTCATGATCATTGTATATGTCTACTTTCAGCTTACAGAGAACAAATTATTTCAGTAAACATTTTTCTTGATGTCTCACTGGAGAAAATGCAGTGCAATGTAGTAGGACCATCTCATTCTGAATGAAACTGTGAAACAATCTTTCTCTTTTAAGAGATTTAAGCAAATTAAGTGTATTTATTATTTCCCCATTAGTTGTAATATGCAAGAACCTTAATCTATCATTATCACAATAAATGATTTTCCATATGCACCTGTCTACTTATACTAACTCACATTTCGCATGCTTAGAAGTAGCTTTTGCCTACATCCATTCATTGATTAAATTTCAAATGATCATTTTCATCTTGGAGTAGTAATTCATTTGTAATTATTGTACTTTTTAGGCAATCTGGAATATTACTTTATATGTTTAGCTATAGCACATATCACCTATCTTGTGCATTTACCTATAGAATGAGAAATAATGCTATAGGCAATCAAAAAAGTGCAGCAAAATGCACTCTGTATTACATTTCGTTAGCATCGTTCAATTAACTTTTGTGATTTGGTTGAATTGTTCGATACCGTTATCCATTTTGACAACTCTGTTCAAACTAAACTGTACAGCTTGATGTTTTAAGATGACAATAATGATGATTTTCTCAAGCTGGAAAAACTATTTTTTCTATGGTTTTTGTTTCCACTGCTTTTCACGATGATTGTTTGGCTATACATTTTGGGCTTTTTTAAGAAGCAAGAAAGCAAAGGAATATATCCAAGCATTTGGACATCTGATTACTACTGCTATTACTACTGCTTTCAATGCATATGCTGTATGAAGTCCAGAATCTATAGTTTCATTGGCAGCTAATAAATGTGAGTGTTACAAAAAGTGGAGCTCATATGAGTGTTACAAAAAGTGGAGCTCAGTGTTCAGTAAAGTGAATGTTAAAATAATTCTTGTACACAGGTGTGCTTTATTTATTACTTTCTCTACCACTTTGCATAGTGGAGAAGATGTTGCATGCCACCCAAATTTTGATATCAAGATTCTATTGGTCTTCTGATTCAAAAATTATTTTTGAAAAGGGTCCACAAGTATATTATATTACAAGTGAATTTTGAATGTTACATTTTTTGAAAAATGGCTATAATGATTTTTTTTAAAAAGACTGTTAATTACATATACATCACAAATAAAATGCATGTGTACTAAAGTCCTAATTCAGAGGAATTCTGTATAGTAAAGCTGGCAAAAATTAAGTAATATATATATATATATATTTTTTTTTTTTTTTTTTTTTTTTTTTTTTTTTGTGGTTGGCTTACCCTCCTGGTATGTAGGACTGACTGAGTGAATGTCTAGGGGTTAGAGGCCTGTCAGGGAACCATTGGCACAAACCACAGAATAAAGAAAACCTGGATTGAGTGATCAGTCTGTAACCAGGCATCAGCGTGAGGAAGTGGATGATATGAAATGAAAGCGAAATGGATGATAGGAAAGGTGATGATGGAGCAATTGGTGGAATGATGGTAGGGGAAACCAGAGGACCTGGAGGAAACCCACCCAGATGCCGTTTTGTCCACCACAAATCTCACATGCAGGCGCTTGGGATCGAACCCAGGCCACATAGGTGGGAGCCAAGCAGTCTAACCATTCTGCCATGGCACCACTGAAAAAAATGTAGATTCTTTAAGGCATTTTCTAAAATCTACAGCTTACTTATGATTTATTTAGCTTTGTTACCATACACTTAGAATATAAACGGACAAGAGGACACAACATTTTATCAAACTATGTCAAGCTGTTGTGTAGATATTGTTTTCTTAATTAATCATTTTTTGATATGGTAATATGAAATGCTCCTTGGACCCAATGATTTATAATATTACTCTCAAATTTTAAATTTGAGCTTAGTGTATGAATATAAAAGCATGTGAAGAAATTATTGTTTTAATAGTTGTAAGAGAAAAGCAATTTTTACTTTCTCTATACATACTATGTACATGTGTATAGAGAAGGTATTGACTCCACCCAAAAATTGGATACCGAGATCTCAAAGATATCCCCTGTATCAAAAAAAAAGAAAAACAAATGTGGAAAAAGGTCCATGTGTGTGGGTGGGTGGGTGGGTGTGTGCAGCAAAGCTCAAAAACGAAAAGTCTGTTAAATACAAACTTGGTATTTAAGATCAGTAACTTTTAAGGATTTGACACAAAGATTTTCAAAAAATCCCCCCACCCCCAACTGCCCTTTACATGAAAGCATTTGCGAAACTTTTTTCTCAAAAATGGCTAATGATTTTGATTAAAATATCTTGTATTAAAAGACATTTAACTGACAAATAAAATGTATATCTTGAATTTTCTGGGAATAGCCTCTGAAGACTACTTTATTCTGGATGAATTTTACGGAATTTTGTATAACTAGCAAACTGTAAGAAATAGCCAAAAACTTATCAACAGAAAATGAGGCGCTCCTTAAAACACACAAACTATGTTATATACATTTTTTTCATGGAGTGGATCTTTTTGAGATATTGAGATTTCTGCTTTAAGTAACTTATACTTTTCTCATTTGGGACAGTCACTAGCAACCAGCTTTTGACTAATACTTTAAAAACCAGTAAGGTATAAATTTTGTTCCAGGAGAATTTTGAAAAATGAAAAATGCTGGGGGGAGCTGTGAAAAGTATAAAGATCTGTGCTTTGCTTGAATACCGGGTTTAAAATTATATTAAAAAACTAATTGTGTAGCATATATGTACAATATTGAAGTATAATAAGAATGCCACAACAAAAATCACATGTTTTAACCAAATTTCCCCAATCTGTTGCCTTAAAGCACACAATTTATTTAAAACAACTTTTTATCCCATCAGATTTTTCTGAATATTGGTAATTAATGGTTTGGATTGCTCAAAACTATGCCATTGTTTTAAACTCTTGCCAACATTCAATTGCCTCTTGCAATGACATGGAAAGACTGTGGAATTGTAAGATAGCATATAGCATTCAATTCTGGAACATTTCACTCTATTTCCTTTCTATAACAAATTGTGTACCGTAACTATTTGTGCAAAACATTATCTTGATTAAAATGAAATGGCGTGTTATGTATGGACACTCTTTAACTACTGTGGTTCTCAGCGTCCTATTCTAAATTGGGCGTGAAAGGCCGCTTAATTTTGCTCAGAGGCCTATCTATCAGGCTTGAGGTTCTTTTACATGCCGTAAATCTATGACATGGGACCAACTTCCCTTCCGAAGGAAGCCATGCTAAGGATTTTTACACCCAAAAAAATCCATTATCCTCCCCCGGGTTTGAACCTGCGACCTTAGGTATGTGAAGTTAGCATGTAACCATTACACCACGGAGGGCGACTATCTTGATTAAAATTAAGTAATAGGAATAATTATTTTAAACACTGCCATACAATAGAGAGAGAAAAAGTTATGTGAATGTAATACCAGTTTTATTTTTTATGTTCTCTACCATATACTAGTTGAAAGAGGAAGTTTAGCATTCCACTAAAAACTTTTAATATCTAGATTTCATTGAAAATGTATGTTTTGAAGTTCAATAAGTCCAAATAAAGCATTTTTAGAAAAAGTCCATATCTGTGCATTTGTGAACAGCATAACTTAAAATTGAAATCTTGGGTCATTACCAAACATGATATTTAACTTCAATGTCTTTCAAGAATGTGACACAAAGATTTTAAAAGAATCTCTATTCAAACTACCCTTTACATGGATAATTTCTTAATTTTTTTGTTTTCTCAAAATGGCAATTTTTTTTTATTAAAATATTGCTATATACTATAAGCTATTTTCTGAGAATAATTTGGTAATGAATTTTGTGTATCTGGTAAATGAAAAGAGAGAAAAACTTTGTGGTCATTTCTATGGTGCAGAAGTAGCATGTCTTCCTCAAATTCATGAGGTCCCAAGTGTGAATTTCAGTAGGATAGTTATCCGGATAAGATTTTCTCTGGGTTTTCCTATATTCTGAAAAGAAGTTGGGTAACTCTCCTTTGGAGTAGAATACAATGCTTCCTCTAATTACTATAGCTAAACAGAAGAAAAAGTAAAAATATAATGGTAACCAATGCAACAAAAATACAGAGTTGTGTGTATTGGAGCAGAAATATAGCAAGCAATTTAGGAAGAGTAATGCCTAGAGATATGTAAGATTATTTGTTTTAGATTGTTGTATACAGTATCAAATTATGCATCTAATGTTATCACCTGGATTTTTGTTGTTGCCGCTCTAAGTCTTGATTCTTTTAAATGTTATTTTAGTTCAACAAGAGCAATCATAAAGATTGTAGTTGTAAATCTTCCTTATAGGATATTGCATTTTGCTGATGAGGATAGTTTTATAGAATTGATCTATGTTTTCCCTACTGAGACTGTTCTGCATATTATAGAATTTTGACTTTTAAATGAATTCTAGATCTTCAGTAATTTTTTCAGGTTGATTTTCTGTAATTTAAAAAGAATTTTGCTATTAGATTATGCATATTTTGTATTTCTGCAAAGAAAAATATATAATAATTGTTGGTCTATGTCCGCATTTTGTGTTATATGTAGAATGCATGCTATATACTATACAGTTACTCCAATAAGTATTCATCTGACCATAATGCATAGAATATAACAAGAACAATCATAAAAATACAGTTAAGAAACAAAACAATGACTATTTGTTTTCATCAGTTAATTTCTAAATTTAGAAATAAAACACTGTTATATTTGATATGTTCCTTAACTTATGAACAATTCTGTGTTATTTAGAATTGTGCCCCATTTGATGTTAAATATTTGTCTTGTAAACAGGATCCCAGGTATTGTGCCTGTGCAGTAGCGCTTCATCCACTATATTTGGTACTTCCTTTTCTCTGCTTTCAAAGCCGTTGCGTATTTAAGTAATATGGGTCAAAAAGGTTGCAAAACTACAAAAGAAGAGAGAAATTGTCATCAGGTTGTTTCAAAAGAAAACTCTTTTCAACAAACTGCAGACCTATCAGTACAATGAATACTATTGTACATAGTTTCAGTCAACACAAAACTTATGAAAACCAGCCAAGAACTGGTCTTCCAAAACTAAGTGTTCCAAAATTTGCTACTACAGTTCAAATACATAGAGAAAATATTAATATAAAATATAATAGAGAAAAGTCTGTTTCAGCACAGACTGTAAGCAATGTACTTTATGCAGCTGAGAGCCAAACAGTCTCTAAGGCAGTGTTTCCCAACCTTTTGAAGCTCACGGGTCCCTTGGGAATAACATTAAACACTAGGGGCACCCTTCCTTGAATTAAAAGAAAATTAAACTTAATATGTTAATTTATTGAAGTATTATATAATAATAACGTACACCATAACATAATACAGTAAACTTTACTACAATCACTGAGTAAAAATACATCAATAAATTTTGTTCGATTAATGATTAATGTGAAACTTGTGATTGATGCTTAGAGCACAGATAAGTGATGTCGGGTCTTGCAGTTGACAGTGAAACACGCAAATCATCCTCAAGGTTATTCAGTCTATTTCTTGCTTTGCATTTTATTGTCACCATAGCAGAGAAGGCTTGCTTGCATAGATAGGATGTTGAAAAGGGCAAAAGTGCGTTAATTGCTTTCTTCATTAGGTTTGGGTACTCTCTCCGTTGAAGCCAAAAACTAGCCACCGACGCCTCATTCTTGGTGAACTTACCTTTGAGTGTGGAATCAGCGCAAAGATCAATAAATTCATTCGTTTGCAAGCAGTGAAATCTATTTCCTCTGCACTATCTACAAAATCAAATGGTGAGACAACCCAGTCAAGATTTGTAGTGGAAATAGTTGGAAAGTACACATCTATTGCATTTTGCAATCTTGATAAGTGATCACAAATGCAGTCTTTCAGCTTACCCAGATCTTTATCTCCTGCCGCATTAAGAAGAGTGGAAAGTTCGACAAATCTCCTTTTTGAACTGCAGACTTCCAAGAACTAAGTTTTCTTTTAAAACCTTTCATTTTATTGGTTGAGGAGATTATTGTTTCATGTCGACCCTGCATCGAAACATTCAGTTCATTCAGCTTATAAAAAATATCTGCCAGATACGACAGTTCAAAACACCAAGAATCACTTAGTAAGAGCTCATGAAATGTGTCTTGATTTTCATCCTTAAAAAAAGTTTTTAGCTGTTCTTTAAGTTCGAGAAACCAGTTCAATACACGACCGCGCGACAACCACCTTACTTCTGTGTGAAGTAACAAAGAGGTATGAGCTGCATCCGTTGCGCGACATAACTGTTCAAAAATTCTGCACTTTAAAAGTCGAGACTTTATATAGTTCACCATTTTCACAACTTGGTTAAACACTTCGGCAAAATCTTCATTACACGCTTTCACGACTAATGCCTCTCTATGCAGAAAACAGTGAGTTATAATAATGGATGGATTTTCATTGAGAGCTCTGGCAGTAAAACCTTTAATTTTCCCAGACATAGATGGTGCACCATCTATACATATACCACAACAGTCTTTCCATGAAAGATCATGGTCATTGAGATAGGAATTAATAGAAACGAAAATATCATGGCCTGTGGTTGTAGTCTCCAGCGGTCTACAGAACAGAAACTGTTCACTAATATCTTTTTCATCAATATATCTGATAAAACCAAGGAGTTGCGGTTTGTCACCAATATCGAGACTCTCATCTACTTGCAAAGCAAATGTTCTATAACTTTTTATTTTCTCTGTGACTTGTTCGTTGATATTGCATGACATTTCAGATATCCTGCGGCTGATTGTGTTGTTGGACAGAGGAACTTTCGAAATTTGATTAGCTGCTCCTTCGCCAAGTATTGTTGAAACTATAACTTGACATGCAGGGCCAATGATTTCCTCCCCAAGAGTATGAGGTTTCTTTTTTTTTAGCTATCAGTTCTGCTACTTTAAATGAGGCTTCAAGAGCAGTATCACCTATGGTCATTCTCTTTACCATTCGCACAGCTGTTTTCTTCTCCCCTTCTAATATATGTGAAAAATACATTACACTTTTCTGTGACACACTAGGATGTTTTGTTGTAAGATGCCGCTTCAGTTTGCTAGGTACCATGGCTTCATTGCTAAGTGTTTTGCCACAAACTAAACACACAGGGATAGGGTTTTCCTCGTTGTTATTCCACTTAAATCCATACGCTATGTAACTGTCCTGGTATGTTCTTTTCTTTCGTTTGTCTTCTTTATGTGGTGAATTCAACGGTCTGGGAGAAACTATATTTGGCTTCTTAAAGCAAGCAGTAGGAGCCGACTGTTCACTTTCACTGTCCTGGCGTTTACTTTTACCAATGAACTTATCCATAGCTAAACACTGTGAATCAACGCGAGGAAGACAACTGAAAGCGCCAAGTGGCGTACACTTTTATATATTCATCTGTCGAAGTCTCGGGAATGTTCGTGAGGAAGCGAGTAGTCTCGGGAATGTTTGGCAGGGTATAGCTGTAATGCCATCTGTGGGATACTAGTATAACTGAATTATTGAAATGAATCGACCACTATCACATTCTGCCGTGCATGAGAGTAAATGATTTGACTTATTTTATTTCAAGACCTTACAAGACTTAAGGCTTGTAGAAGGTTTTTTTTTTTTTGTTTATCTCAATATCTCGCGGCACCCCTTAGTCAATCACATGTCACCCTAGGGTGCCTGGGCACACCGGTTGGGAACCGTTGCTCTAAGGAACCATACCTCAGTAAATTCAACGAGGAAGCAAGTTGCATGTGCAAGAGAACATAAATACAATGGGTTTGATTTATGGAAGAAGGTTGTGAAAGACAAGAGTAAATTTGAGCTACTTAAGTCAAATGGGCAAGTAATAGTGCAGGGAAAAAGAATTGTAAACTTGAAGAGAAAAATGTTACATTTTCGGTTCAACATGGAAGAGGTTCAGTACTTGTTTGGAGATGCATGAGTGTAAATGGTGTGGGGGATTTTTGTTTTATTGATGTAATTAAGGACCACAAAATTTACATCAACATCCTAAAAATACATCTATCCGGAAGTGTATATAATATGGGTCTTTCTTGACACAAGACCGCAATCCCAAACAACGGCTGTAGATGGATGGCTGTGGTTTTTGTAAAGTACTCCTGCTGGATCCAAATACTATCTCAATCTTCGGATATTAATCTAGTGTGTTCCATTCACATGACTTTCTCTAGCCGTTCTGCAAATAAACTTTTCTTACAAAAGATTATTCTTATATGTACATTGCACTAGTCGAGATAAACATTAGCAGACATTGGTCTTATTGCTTGATTCCTTGTAAGCAGAAGGGAAATAAGGAAATACATTAGACTAACACAACAGTTAATTGCTTTAAAAGAGGTCACTATGTGAAACAATTGAAATTCCATTCTCTGCTTGCCAGTTGTAAATAAAGACAAAAGAAAAATAACCTACTGTTTGAGAAATAAGTAGCTTAAAATTTAAACCAGTAACACAAAATATCATGGAAATGGTCAGCTCTACAACAAAAATGTATATGATGTAAATTGTGTGTTTTAACAAGATCTATATTTTTTGTGTAGTAAGTATTTTATGGTTTACCAGTTACAAAAATGTCGTCAAAATTCAACCCAAATGAAGCAATTCCCATAAAATACAAGATATACATTTTATTTGTGATGTAAATATCTGTAATATGCAGTATTTTAATCGAAATATTTAAACCCATTTTTGAGAAAAGCAAAATTATCAACAATTTTTCCTAGTAGAAGGTAGTTTGGAGTAGAAGAACTATTTGAAAAACTTCCTGTTTCATCCTTGGAAGATACTAAACTTAAATACCAAGTTTGGTATTTTATGGTCTTTTAGTTTTGATCTATGCTGTCCATAGACACCCAGACATGAGCAAAGGGTAGTTTGGAGTGTGGGGATTATTTGAAAATCTTCCTGTTACTAAATTTAAACCCCAAGTTTTGTATTTTACGACCTTTTAGTTTTGACCTACTGTCCACAGACACACAAACCTTTTTCTAATAATACTTTTTCAGACTCAGGGGACCCCAAAACATATTACTGGTAAAACCTTATCAAAATTTTGGGTGGAATACAATACCTTCTCTATTTACTATTTACATTGTACGTACATGCTAGAGAAATAAAAAGCAAAGAATCATCTGATATCCAATAGAAATTATCTAAGGAATGCTCTAATGGAGGATAGGGGAAAAGTTACAGTACAAACATCAGAATCTCTGGTAAAATATATCCCAGAGGTTTTAAAGAAGAAAGGAGGACCTACTAAGTACTAAAGTGTAGGAAACAATGTTCAAAGTTTCATTTTATATATTGCAGACAAATACTTGATGAATTTCATTCTGGTGATATTCCACCGTCTATACTCCCTTAAACACAAACTTATGTATTAGACAACTACTTTTTGGAGTCACTTATGTAAAAAGTCTAAGAGCTTGGTTAGCTGTTGAATGAGAATAATGAAGAAAATGGTTTTCATTTATTATATACTATTTCTTATTTTTTGAATGTACAAAACATGTTCCCTTCTTTGACAGTATCTTTGTATCTCCAGTTTGGTTATGCTCATTGAAGTCTACAACAGTTTCTGCTTTTACAATTACTGATATATATATATATATATATATATACGAGGGGCATACTGAAAGTCATGAGCAACACTGTTTTACAATCTTAATATTTATTTTTAAGCCAAACCAAATACATCATCATAATCTACAGACTTTCTTTCACTTTTCGACATAGTCTCCATTGTTTTGCACACATTTTTCCCATCGTTCTACAATTTGAAAATGCCCTTGTGATAGAACTCCGTTCCAGCTGCCCGCAGACCCTGACGCACTGCTTTCCGAATATCCTCCAGTGTCTTGTAGCGTTGGCCACGCATCTGCTCCTTCACAGAACCGAAAAGATGGTAGTCGGAGGGTGCCAAGTCGGGACTGTAGGGAGGATGTGGGAGAGTTTCCCACCCTAATGCCCTGCCATAGTGGCACGGGCAGTATGCGGACGCGCATTATCATGTTGAAGGATGATCCTCTTTCCAGGGCATTTATCACGCAAAGCCCGACGGAGCTTCAGAAGTGTCTTGATGTAGCGGGCAGAATTTATGGTTTGTCCAGGTTCAAGAAAGTCAACCAGAATGCAACCTTGTGCATCCCAAAAGACACTTCCCATAACTTTTCCTACAGACTGCACTGTCTTCGCTTTCTTCTTCGATGGTGAGTCCAAGTGGTGCCATTCCATACTCTGATGTTTCGTTTTTGGCTCATAGTGATGGAACCAGCTCTCATTTCCAGTCACAATACACGTCAAAAATTAATCACCTTCATTATGAAATCTCTGAAGAAGGTTTTGTGCAATGGTTCTTCAGTCAATAAACGGGGGACCCAACGGGCATAGACCTTTCGATAGCCCAAGCTGTGGATCATTTCTTGTACTGCACTATATCCTATTCCAAGTAGCGCAGCAATTTCATTCACAGTGAAACGCCTATCTCCTGTAATGAGCTCATCAACTCTTTCCTTGTTGCGTTCTGTAGAGGCAGTTCGAGGATGCCCGCTACGAGGCGCATTTTGCAGACTGGTATTTCCATCTTTGAAATGTTTCACCCATCTTCTAACACTGCTGTCACCCATGCAGACACCTCCATACGCACGTTGAAGTCTGAGATGAATTTCAGGAGCAGATTTTCCTTCTTTCACAAGCAATTCAATGACAGCACGCTGTTGAAACGAAACATCAATGTCAGCCATTTTTCAAACTCAGTCTGTGGTCACGTGATAGAAGCTAATGACGTCACAATATGTCAACATGCGGCTTAAAGTCTGTAGATTACGATCCTGCAATTCGTTTTGTTACATTGTTGAAATTTAAATTTTTACAATGGGTTGCTCGAGACTTTCAGTATGCCCCTCGTATATCCCCCCAAGTTCAGGTTATTTCCCTGTGCATTGTATATGTGGAACAGTGTGATTTGTTTTCATTGCCCATATCTTTCATGAAATTGAATTTTTGAAGAATGGACTTACTAACTGCTACTAGGTTTCCACTCACTAGTATATTGATTTATGTAATACTGGCTTTGAAAGTCAAAAGGAGAATCTCGTATTTATTTGTTTCTCCCTAGAACAGGTTTTTTGAGTTACTAAACTCCAGCTCTAAATCGGTTTTAATTCATAGTTTGCTTTTCTCAGGCACCTTTAGTTGAGAAAACTTCCCTTCATATAGTAAGAATATGTTATGCTTAGAGCTATAATATTACTTCAAAACCAGCAGCTTATATAAAGGAAACACACTTCTGGTTTAGGAGGGTGTTACAAAATAGTGATAATCCTGCTACCGTGCATGAAATACAGACAATTATAGTTTCCATACCTGCCCAATGATTTCATTGGATGTTAAAAGTTTCATATGGTGACACTTTTACAATTTTTCAGGAGTCTTTCCCTTACAAACTGGGGTTTTAATTAATTTCAATATTGCCTCTATTATCTTGATATCACTGTTTCCAATAATCGTTTGGTATTCTGTTAATTCTTCTTGCTTTGATCTTCTTAATCTACCCTGTCTCCCTTCTAAGTAGCCCCAGACATAATCTGCTATTATTCTGTTACTCCATATATTATAACATATTTTAATATCGAAATAATGTTCAGAAGTAATCTAATTAGGGGTTCTTAATTTGAAAAAGAAACAAAACATACCAGCATGAAAATAATTTGTGGGCAAGACTCATTTCTGACATCAGCTTGAAATACACATTTTAAACAAATATATTAAATTTGAATAATATAACTATAGCACTAAAATTCTGTTAGCAGGTGTATATAAGTTAGCGCATGTTACACTTGCTATCAAACCAAAAGTTAAGATTTTATTTTAAAATATAGTAAATTCTCCTTCTACATCAGATAATCTGAAATGGCATTGTCTATATTTGGGACTTCCATTTTGATTCCCAATTGGTGATTACATTCTTGAGACCTACAGAACAGTATATGTACCAAATATATCCATATTTATTTGCATATTATAAAGGCTTCTCTTTCAACACAACCAATATCAGTGTTGGGTGAGTCTTTACATTTCATTAAATTTATTTTGGAATATTGTTATAGTTCCAATTTTAGGTGTAGGAAAATGGTGTTACTGTGTTCCTCTGTAACAAATAAGAGGGCAAACACTATTAATATTCTAGAGGTGTTTTTTAAATGGATGATTTTTCAGTTTTAGCATGGGTATAGCAGCACTGTTGGAGTATTATGGTTCTACATGTAAGAATTATTCATTTTGTTACTCCTTTACTCATATATTTATTATTTGTTGTACTGCAAAAATAAATATCGCCACCACAAATGAAAATTGCAGAAAAGTGGTATAAGCTTTTTCATAATAATGCTTGAATCCTTAAATGATCAAGTTTTACATTTAAAAACCTCTTTGTCTCCCTTCAACTCTCTGCATCCTAAACTGATCCATTTTCCACACATGGTCTTTTAGCAGTTTACAAGTAAAAATAAAATCTGATGTGTACCATTCACATGACTTTCTCCATATCCCTGCAACAAATAATTCTTAGAAAGCTTATGTTTCTATTTACTTTATGCTAATCAGAAAAAAATAGCAGAAATAGTCTAATTACTCTCTTCCTTGTCAGTAGAAGCGAAATAAGGGACAACTGTAGGTTAAACTGATAGTCAAAAGCTGGTTGCTATGTCAATGAAGTTCCTTTGTCTATATGGACAGGAGTTGACAAGTTCCTGTATGAGAAAAGTATACGTTTTTCATAGCAGAAATCAAAAATAAGGAATGTCACAAAAACGACGAACTCCACGAAAAAATGTATATAACATAAATTGTGTGTTTTAATGTGCTCTACATTTTTTGTGTAGTAAGTTTTTGTCCATCTCTTACGGTTTAGCAGTTATTCAAAATTTAGTAAAATTCATCCAGAATAAACTACTCTTCAGAGGCTATTCCCAGAAAATTCAAGATATACATTTTATTTGTCAGGTAAATATGTTTAATATACACAATTTTAATCAAAATCGTTAGAGCCATTTTTGAGAAAATAAAAAATTTCGAAAAAAAGTAATGTAAAGGGTAGTTCGGGGTGGGGGTATTTTTCCCAAAATCTTCGTGTCGCATCCCTGGAAGATACTAAACTTAAATACCAAGTTTGGTATTTTACCGACTTTTCGTTTTTGAGTTATTGTGTTCACAGACACACGGACCTTTTTGTGAAAATGCTTTTTTTTTTTTTATATTGGGGACCCTAAAACATATATTTCCTGTGAAATCTCGGTATTGAATTTTTTGGTGGAGTGCAATACTTTCTCTATACACTATGTACATAGTGCGTACGGAGAAAGTAATAATATGCCAAAATTGGCAAGATAACTTAGCAGTGTTGTTGGAAATTGATTCTCTCTCTTGCTGAAGAAAGAATCAGGAGAATCAGCTCTTGAAATTGAGTCAAGACTGCGATTTGAAAATTTATCTTCTCCATCCCATTGTTATTGTTAACTCGGCTATCGCAACTTCAAATATTTCATCTGAAGAGCTATAAGATTGTCATAAATAGAGATTTGTACTCAAAGGGGTGACTTGAAATAGAGTGACTTTTATTCTAATCACCAAATGGTAAGATGATCCATTATTTGAATCTCTAATGATTCATATTTCAAATTTGACTCTCTTTTTCATTTAACTGCTAAGTATATTGGACACAGAAAGTCAAAGGTCCATTCTTTGAACCAGCTATGATCCAAAATTTGGAGATCTGACTCTTTTAGTTTCTAAACTGTGCCATACGTTTTTTTTTTTTGTTTTTTTTGTGAAGGAATAAATGTATTAATCTAATTAACTACCTTGTTGGCAATCATTTATTGAAGCCTTGGCTTATTCTGCATAAAACAACCCAGAATTTGAGTAAATTTAGCAATAATATTAAAGATTAAAAGTTCCTGCATTTTTAAAGGTATGAAGAAATGATAAAACATGAATTTATTATCCTTATATCTTTTTTTGACTTATAACCAGGCCTGAAGAAAAGAAGCAGCTAATTTTCAGAGAAAATTGAAACCAAGAAAAATTGATTTTACTTCAGAACTTAACAAATGTTTCATGTGTGTGGAAAGTAAGAAGTTTGTTGTTCAAAACAAAAGCTCACAATTTTGCTAAATTATTCGGAGAGAGTGTTTTTCAACAAAAAGTAAGTGAAAACCACTTTTATGCTGATTGATAGCAAAATTGTAGCAATTGGTTTTTCACTCAGGCAGTACTACAAAATATAATATATAAGTACATCAATGCTTTAATATTTTTGTACAAATAGATTATATCTAGTAAAAGAAGTTCTCCACATTCACAAAAATTAAATGCTGACTCTAGTTTGACATTCATTGGATATTACTGAATTGGGATGTTATTTAGATGAATTCCATGATTTGGGTAGAAAATTAATTTAATTTGCTCACAAGAGTAACATAGATGCTTTGTTCTACTTGCCTTCATATATGCAGAGTAATGCCCATTCACAAATGTTCTCAATGTTTATATACGTTAACAAAAACCTTTAGTCTTGGAAACCACACATTATCTTATGATATAAAATTCCTTTGTTTCGTTCCAGATTTCCTAGCAAATATAAAAGTTTAGCATGCGAAAAGAAAATATAGGACAAAATTGTTTTACAAAGGTTAATAATTTAAATAAAACTTGAAGAAACATATTTTGTTTTGCATTATAGTATCACTGACTTTTTAAATGAGACTTAACATGAAGTAACATACTTAAATTATTATGCATATTTTGGGACATTCTAAAATCTACATATTGCCACTACGCTATTCGTGTTATTTATGGATCATTCTTGGTTAAAGCAAATTTTAAAATTTGTTTATTTCTGGGGATGTTACCTGCCTTTTCCCTGCGGAAAGTTTGAAAATTTAAATTATTTTTGCTAAAATTGCATAAAGCAAAAAAAAAAAAAAGTTAATTTACCACAATAATTAAATATTATACTAACCTATAGTGCAATAAGTTTACGGTCATTAACTATCAGAATGTTTTTCAAAAACTGAGTTTTTAAGTATAATATGTATATTTTTGCTACATAGATCTGATGTAATATTTTCTTAACTCTTTGCTCACCTTACTTTCTCTACCTATCATATATTAGTGGGTATACGCCATTCTTACAAGCACAGTTTTATATCTACTTCATTTTTATTGTGATAAAACTTAGCAATATGCATTTTGCGTAAAGTGTTTTTTTTTTTTTTTTTTTTTTTATCAAATTCTTATGTTTTATAAATAGAGCTTGGTATTTACCTATTTCGTTCATTTGTTTAGAATCAAAGGCTTTATGGATATAAATATAATTTACTGCTTACTGCAGTAAAATATACTAATTTTATAGTCCCTCAAATTGTCTATTTTCATAGTGTGTGTCTTTCTTTAGCTGATAGACCTATTAATAAACACTTTGAGTGCAAATTAAGTAAATAATGTTTATAGTTTACACTCCATTAAGGAATATGAAATTTAGTAAATTTACATGCTAAATTGGATATAGGTGTTCGATATTTCACCATTGTTTCTGTTAGTACTAAAATGAGCTCCTAGATAAAAACAGATAAATGATTGTGGCTACTTCAATGCTTCATGTTACTGAACTTGTATTTATTTGTGTATCTATTTTATGTTTTTAGCCCTTATTACACTGAGCTCTATTGATCAGCTATACATAGGGACCTGCATTTTTCCCATTTGCAATAATTTAATTTTTATGCAAATTTGGTCATTTTATCCAAATAATGCAAATTTGCATGCTTTGATAAATTAGTGCACATTTGGTTTTATATTTTAGCCTGAAACTGTTGTTTGGCATTATATTTCATTATAATTTCAAATAGACACGCCATTCTACAGGTAGGAAAATTTGCCAGTGTTCATAGGTAGGGCTGATTGTTCGAGAATTGATACTCTAAAGCTTTATATGTCATCAGACATAAATATTCTACTTTGATTAATTACACTAAACAACACTTACGTGGGATTTTTGTCGGAACATGTTTTGAAGGGCTAGTTTCCTTCATTTTCAATTGGACATTGACTAATTCCTTGTGGTGAAGCTGGCATTGTTGTAATTGCTGTCACCTCTGGTGGTGGTTCAATGAACTTGCTAAACACATCCTTCTGTGGAACGTCAAAATTGAAAACCCTGTTTCTATTTTTTACAATGAAGATGTGCTCCCATATGGTCAGCTCTTGTTTCCCTGTTATGTGTTTTAGAAGTTTTGGTTCTGAATGTATGTTGTGTTTTGTACAAAAGTGGGTGGCAACTGCTGATTTATTTGTTCCAATTGTTTTTGATTTATGTTTCTAGAGTGTTCTTTGGATCTTGTTTCTAGATTTGTTTTTGTTTTTCCAATATAAATCTGATTACAACCCTTGCATTCCATTTTGTATATGCCCGATTTTTTTCTTAGCTGGGATGTCATCCTTGATATTTGAGCCTAATTCGTTTTTTATACTGTGACTGTTTACTGGTGCTAGCTGAATGTTGTATTTTTTGAAAATTTTTTGAAACTTGTCAAATGCCCATGGGTGGTATGTGAATTTTTTGAAGCTCATCTTTTGTTCTATTGCTGAGAGAGTGGTTGCTTCTTTCAGGAATTTCTTCTTTTTGGCTAGTTTTATTTTTTTTTATCTACTACGGATCTTAGGGAACCACTTTTATTTGCAATTTTGATTATTTTGTAATATTCTACCCTGTACTCATTTGTTAGAAGTAACATGTTAACCAGTCTATGTGTTAGACAATTGAAGATTTCGTGAAAGTTGAAAAAGAAAAGTTAAATATTTGAGAAGCATGTTTTAATGCCCTTAACCCAAACCTGCACTTTTACTTTCTGCACCATCTATGTAATAAGTAGGTAAGACATGGCATTCCTTTCCAAAATTTAAATACAGAAATTTCATTGAAAATACACATTTTGAAGTCCCATGAATCAAAAAAAAAAATAAAGCAAAAATGAAATTTATGCATCATCTTCAAAGATTTTCAAAAAAATCTCTCCCCACCACAAACTACTATTTATAAGGAAAATGTTCCAAAAGTTTTAGTTTTCTCAGAAATGACTCTTAACAATGTTGGTTAAAATACTGTGTACTAACAAATGAGAACACCAGCTTCTGCTAATCTCACTTTATTCTCCACTAAGGCACTCATTGCAAACAACACTTAAGAGTTGTAATACTAACGTTACACTTGATTCACAAAATAACTCACACTCACAGAGAGAGAGAGAGAGAGCACTGTCAACTGCACACTTATTCACTGTGTTCATTTCAGTGTATGTGACTCACAAAATTGATTCTTTCATACACTGTCAATACTCGTTATATAGTTCCATGGCTAGACTCCAAAGGGTCCAATTGTCGAAGCCATGGAATATACGTTCCAGAAACGGAACTGTTTTTGAGATACAATAGGAAACCTTCAGGACTGTTGCAGATGGCAATATCCACCATTGTTATTATAAGACATTTTCATGACAAATAAATGAATATTTTGAGTTTCTTGAAGTGCTCCTCATTCTGAATGACTTTTGCATAACTGGTAAACTGATAGACAAAATGTTACTATAAAATTTTTAAATATCATTAAAACACAATTTATGACAGATTTTTAGTTGTATATTGTTTTGAATCTTAAGATAAACAATTCTAAACTGGGAGTTGTTCATTCTTCTCTCTCTCTCTCTCTCTCTCTCTCTCTCTCTCTCTCTCTCTCTCTCTCTCTCTCCTGGTCAAGCAAAGGTAACAGAATTTCAAAGACCTCATATAGCGGCCCCTCTTAAAAGATTTGGCTCGCTTATTGTACTCCCCTATTCCCGTTATATCTCTATGGAAATATGTAACAAAGCTATTTCCACAAAAGTTTATCTTGAGTGACATGAATTAAAATAGAAAAGTAAGCTTTAAAAGGTAGTTTGTTGAAGAATGAGTACAGAAACTCATGTGAATGTAATGCCTCATAGGTTTGTGTGTATATGTGTGTGTGTGTGTGTGAGAGAGAAAGAACCTTTCAAGGATGGATGCAACAGAGATTTTGAAGAAATTCACCCTCACATCAAACTACCTTTTTCATGGAAAATTGTTATTTTCTATTTTCTTAAGAAAAAGGCTCTAATGATTTTGATGTAAGTTTCAAATATGTATACTATTTTTATGACATAAAATGTCCATCTTAAATTTTCTGGAACAGCCTCTGAAGTGCTCTTCATTCTGAACCTCTGAGACTTATATAAATTGGACAACTGAGAAATAGACAAGACCTTACTACATAAAAATCTAGATGTTGTTGAAGCTGGTGTTCTCATTTGTTAGTACACAGTATTTTAACCAACATTGTTAAGAGCCATTTCTGAGAAAATTAAAATTTTTGGAACATTTTCCATATAAATAGTAGTTTGGGGTGGGGAGGGATATTTTTGAAAATCTTTGTGTTGCAACCTTGCAAGATACTGCAAAATTATTTGTACCATTAACCATTTCCAAAATATTCCTTAGTGGTTTGAATTTTCTACTAATTTTCTACTAATTGAAAATCTTCTCGGGCTTCTAGCCAGGTAAAAACTTGGCTTGGCTTGGTGTCAAGCCAAGTTTTTACCTGGCTAGAAGCCCGAGAAGATTTTGAATTAATACGTCGCCAGGAAAGCTTCAGTTCTTATTTTAATTTTCTACTAGTTTACACTTTTCTTAACTGCAAGTCGTTCCTCATTTTACTTTCTCTACTATGTACTTACTCAAGTATTATATTCCACCCAAAGATTTTTATCAAAATTTCATAAAAATAATATTTTGAGAATCCCTGAACAAAAAAAAAAACATTTTTAAGAAAAAGTTTGTGTGTGGGTTGGGGGAGGGTGCGTATGTGCATGCATGAACAGCATTACTCAAAAATTAAAAGTTGGTTAAATACAAAACTTGCAATTTACATTCAGAACCTTCCAAAGAATGTAATACAAAGATTTGGGAGAAAACATCCAAATCACAAAATACTCCTATGTGAAAGATGTTAACAAAATTTATTTTCTCAAATATGATTATTAGCAATTTTATTATACTGCCGCATGTGTAAGCTATTTTCACAACAAATAAAATGTATACCTTAAGGTTTCTAGAAAATTTTGCATTATGAATTATTATTCCAGCACTTATGAAAGTTTATATAAAAGTAACTAAATAAGGGGGGGGGGTTGGATCTGATGTGCATTTATATGACAATCCATTTTGCAAACAAATTATTGTACAAAAGATTTATTTTTACCTACATCATGCTAAGATACATTAGCAGAAATTGTCCTTTTTAATATAAGGGAAATAATGCTAATACTGTGCTAAACTAAAGTGATAGTCAAATCTTTTAAAAGTTGTCTTTATGCGATTGACATTGAATTTCAGTTCTCTTTCCATGGCTAGGAGTA
This sequence comes from Hymenopus coronatus, assembly GCA_030762935.1. NCBI lineage: Eukaryota > Metazoa > Arthropoda > Insecta > Mantodea > Hymenopodidae > Hymenopus > Hymenopus coronatus. The sequence goes on along the minus strand of CM060881.1, from coordinate 167,100,742 downwards.
ATACGGATGAGGACTTCCATTGTAGAAAAATTTGAAGTTTTTTTTTTAAAATTGAAACCAATTGCTGGGAATATCTTGGAAATGGTTAGCTCTAAAAAAAAAAAAAAAAAAAAAATGCTGTGTTTTAACGATATCCACATTTTTTGTATAAATTTTTGCCTATCTCTTATGGTTTACTAGTTCTGCAAAATTCAGCAAAATTCATCCAGAATAAAGAGGTCTTCAGAGGCTATTTCCAGTAAATTCAAAATATACAGTTTGTCATGTAAAATAGCTTTAACATACTGTATTTTAATCAAAATTGTTAGAGCTATTTAGCTATTTTTGAGAAAATCAAAATGTTTGAAAATTTTTACTTGTAAAAAATGAAATGGCGTTTTGTTTATGGATGCTCTTGAACTGATGTGGTTCTCAGCTTCCCATTCTATACTGGACATGAAAGACTGCTTAATTTTGCTCAGAAAGAGTAGTTTGGAGTGTGAGAATTTTCCTCAAAGTCTTCATTTTGTATCCTAAACTTGAATACCAATTCGTTTTTGAGTTACTGTTGCTCACACCTACAGACTTTTTTCTAAAAATGCTTTTTTCTTATGCAGGGGACCCTAAAATATGTATTTCCAATTGGTATCAAATTTTGTTGGTGGAGTGCAATATCTTTTCTAGCTATTTACCATGTACTATGTAGAGAAAATAAAAATCATTCAGTGAAAACAAAGCAAATGCAAAGAGTATTTTAAAGAGAACTAAATGAACTAAACATCAGTGGTCAATGCTGGACAAATAGTTTTAAGACCCATATGAACTTTTTCAACATTATGTTGTTTGGAATTAATCTTCAAAATATTGGACAGTAGTTTATTTGTACATATTCAGGACATTATTCCTATTCAAGGAATATAACTTTACATAGAAGAATTAAATTATCAAAGCTGGTTACAGCACTATTGAATCTTGTTTGTAAGTATTGCACATTAACGCATTTTGTTTCTAAGAAATGCTTTTTGATGTTCACAGACCGAGTGTGGTTGCCAGTTTACTTCCAAACTGGAAGGCATGTTCAAAGACATGACAGTTTCAAATACAATAATGGAAGAATTCAAAGATCATGTTCTGACATCAGGGGTAAGTAATTTTATTGTAAGGAAGATATTTTGTTGCAAATAATATTGGAAACCCTCCTCAGTTTTGACCATTCATTTTTCTTATAAAAGGAAGAGGTTTTACCAAAAGATGCTACAGGAATACAAGGAGTACTTACTTATATACAGACATTTAGAGTATTTCACCCTCCTTAAATGTTTGCTTCACCAACCTTTTTTTTTTTTTTTTTTTTTTTTTTTTTTTTTGTTTTTTTTTGTTTGTATGAACATTAAAACTTTTGGTATCTCTCCTTATAAAGGGATCTCCCTTGAATATGAACTCTTGAGCTAGCATCCCAAGTTTTTCACTTAAACTAACCCAATTCAAGTAATAGCAATACAAAGTTTAAATTTATTTCAATGAAATAAAAATTTTATATAAAAAACTGTAGAAAATAATTTCTTGTATTGCAGGGCTACCTGTAAGAAAGTAGCAGTGTACAGAATGGTCAGTTGAGATTGCACAGATACTTCTTAAGCTTTGCATTTCCTTTGTAGCTCTATTTGTTGAATCATTGAAGGAAATTGTGGATGATGCTAGTTTTCTTCTTGGATAAGATGTAGTTTTAAACGGTGTTAGGCTAATGCACAAATTGATCCTGTGTGTGCAAACTTCATTAGACCACCTCTTACCTCTTTGTTCTTTATTATTTTGGTTCTTGCTGTCCGAGATTTTCTCTTGGATACATCAGTAGAACTGTGTAGCTTTTCTTCCTCTTCTTTTGAGAAAAGACAACTGGCTGAAGAAGACAAAATTTATATGTGCTTCCACCAAGATTCTGTGATGACTTAATACAGTGAATTTTCAGCTTTTGCTAAATGTGTTGAGTTCATTCTAACAAGTAATACACGATAAACTTGCCTCCTCAATCATGCACCTGGTGACTTTCATCTCAATGAAGAGTTAAAATAAATAACATAAATTACACTTTTGGTGGAAAGACATGGGTTAAGTTTTGTAATTTTTGTCATTACATTGGTTAAGAGTTACTCTAATGGTAACCATGAACCTACAAAAGTTAAAGATATGATTTGAAATAGTCACAGAGATTTCTGGAGATACTTTATATCTAAGCTATCAGATTTGTGAACATAACAGCCAAAAGTTGATATATCATACCTATCACATTTCTCATGGCTCCCCACCACAGAATTTTCAAAGAAAAATATTTAAATGAGAGCAGCCTAAAACTATATACATAGATTGCAGTATGCATTAACAATTTGTTTCCTGGTAAAAAATAAGGCTAAAGGAGATCAATATGGAAATCTAGAGAAATTAATGTAAGCCCAAAGTATATATTTACAAGTTTGAAGACTGGCCTTCTTTTTAGTTGCAAAACTTGGAAAACTAATTTGCAGAACAAATTGCAGACCAGAGAGCTATAGACCTTAATAAATACAAGTCAGAGAAACATTCCGACAATATGGTGGTCACAGGACATCTCAATGGGGAGCGATAGAATGGAACAAAACAAATGCCCACAGATATTAAAGTTTGATGCCGAAAGTTGAAAATGGACTGGACATACACTTGAGATCACTAGAGACACAATGGATTGCAACCCATGAGAAGAATAAGAAGACCAACGAATACTGGGTGAAAAGAGAAGAGAGAAGGAAGGTTGCGAGAAAGGAAAACAAAGCTATAGCACAAAATTGAACATGTTAGAGGAAATTTATGATGCCCTGTATTCCAAATAGGAGCCATAGGAACTAAGTCAAGTAAGTCAAACCTTAACAATGCAGATTTTAAACAAAAATTATTTAGATGAACATTTTATTAATATGTGAAAACGGATCTGCTAGAGCAGCCTAAAATTTTAGATATAGATTGCAGCATATGTTAACAATTTGTAATTTAATTTTAAATAGGTAATACACCTTTACCTCTTTACACACAAGTTTCAAACTCTAAGTAACAAAATAAAAATTGTCACAGAATTGAAGTAGATAAATGCAGAAAATGTGGAAATTACATACCTTTGCTCCTTTTAAACATTCAGCCGCCTCGAACATTGTTCTTTGTCGCTTACGCGTTTTCGTTGCATCCACGTGTTTCTGGCTAGCAATATGTTTTTTTACAGCATCCGAAGTTACATATGGAATTCTTTTATTGCAAAAGCTGCAAAGCATTATTTCTCCCGACCTCTTCATTCTGTCCTGCGAGAATTGCTTTACCCGCTCATCTAAGCTCACTTTCGGTGGCATGCTGTACGATATTTCAGAACTGTGCTACTGCTAGTTAAAACGAACTGAACAGGAACTAGTGGGATACGCGTAGAAGAAGTTACTTAGGGTAGTAACAGAATGCGTGCGCAGCGCATACCGGATATGAGCGCTCCTATCTCGCTGGTTCAACGGCTTCGCTGGTCCGCCGATACTGCAGACTGCTGTTGTTATCGATCGAACGCTGACAAGATAGCCAATACCGTGCTAACAGACTCCCACGGCACTTAACAAAGCTTAAGCTGGAAGCAAAAAACGTTAACCGAAATTTGATAACAAGAATGTGTGATCTTTTTGCTATATGCGATAAATTTCGCGAGTGAACCTAAAAATTTGTATATAGAGCGGGAATTTCAAAATTTCGCGAGTAGATGGTGTGTCAAAAAGTATTTAAATTAATCAAATATGTCTTCGTATACATTTATTCCCTAATTTTAAGCATTTTAAAAATTTTCGCGAGTTTCGCGAGTCGTGAAATTTGAGTGTCCCTATCTATAATACCTGGCCTATTTAAGTTGAGTCAGTAGCCATGTCGTCTTTGTGATTACTGACAGCATGTCCTCTTGCTGCTCTACCTCTAGCTCAGTCAATGAATCAATGAAGGCATAAAATTGCACAATGACAGAAGAAATTATTAACAAGCTAGATTATACACTAGTGTCCAAAAGTTAAGCATAATTTGGAAAACAGAACTGAATGGGAAAACGGTGAGCGAGCACCATTAAACATTATCACAGTGTGCCTCCCCTTACTGGTGGTCTCTGATAGGTAAGTGGGATCACGCTTCTAAGGTCAACAAAACCAGAGTGGCAAACCAATACCAGAGTATAAGACCCAGTGCGTGGCTCATTTGTTATTGTTCTCCCATTATGAACAGAGAGTAGTTGCTTTGCAAAGTGTTTACAAGGCAGCACCAACATGCCACAAAGACGTCAACTGGACCCTGTTTTGAAGGGTGGAATCAGCGGAGTCTAGAGGCAGGTCAGACAGAAACCATAATCTCTTGGGCCCTGAATGTGCCATGGATCTTAAAACTTTTTCAGTGTATTCCTTGATTATGTTGGGGGGCCATGAATAACTATTACCTGGCTAATGCAATGGCAGCTGTTCCATTACCCTTCCCATGCCCTTCTCTCTCACAGTGCCCCATTAGTACTATAATTTTAATGTAGTCATTCAAGGAAAGAGATGATCTGTCATAAATACTGCTTACAACCTTTAGTTGGATATAGGCAGTGGTGTAGATTTGTTTGTGGTATAACTTTTTAGTGCTAGTTTCTCACTCCAGTAATTACAAAGTAATGCTATTAAATGTTATCTTATGCAAAGTGAATTTTAAACCATTAGGAGTTTCTTCCAGAGAACTTTCTCTGGTGCCAGGGCAAATCTATTATCCAGGTTGCAGGAAGGATTGGTAATTGGTAATGCACAGACTGCAATACCAGAAATGCTTCATACAGCTCATATATCTTATGCTAAAATAACTCTTTTATATCTCAGGAGTTTATGATGTTTAATGTTAAGTTGACAGCAAGGGAACTATTTACAAAGATTGTTGCCAAGATTGTTTGTAGAAAGGAGGACAGGCAAATTTTGGTCAGGCACCTGGACATTATGTTTTCAAAATGAACAAGCAATTGAGTTTTTGGGACATTGATTATATTTTCTGAGCAACATCTGGACTAAAAGCATTTTGTCCAACTTAAAAAAAAGCATATTGTGGCTGAATAAATGCCACTTCTTCACCAAGAACCCAGGAGAACTTATGTCATCATCTGTTGTATTTCTGATAAATCTGTTAACTGTGACAAGGTTTATGAAGTTGTGATCAAACTAATGATACGCATTTGCAATAATTGTACTAAACTAAACAAGTATTTAGATTTTAAGTTAGCCTCTAAACCTCAGTTCTGTTAGAACAAATGTCTCAATCATAAAAGACACAAAGTCAACTTTGAAGAAAGCATTCAGTAATGGGCTGAAGGAATATGTGATTATCATCAAAGCCACATATGTGCTTAATGTTGGAATCCTGATACAAGTTGACTAAGAAACTCAACTTATAGTGAACAGAGAGGAATTTTGACTCATGTGGATAAAATATATTTGTAGTATTTGATGGATTCTTGACTCTCATGTCACAAAACATGAGAAACAAAGGAGGAAATTAATGACATTCTCATATGACATTCATATGACATTCAGTTTGACATTAACACAGATGCTTTACTCCTAAAGGAAACATTTTAGGCAACAGCAGAATAAAAATTGAACTCTATTGGAAGCTATCAGATACCTCCTTAAACACAGTTTGGAAGCTACCATTGCACGAAATGGCAATGGGGAGCTGCTGGGGATGATTGGGTAATGCATACTTCCCAGCAGCTGAATATCATTAGGACTGTGTTTGTAATCACTTAAAGATCAATTTCAAAGAGGGACGTAGCATGGTAGAGATGAGGATGAGATAGAGAAAGTGCTATGAATATAGGACATAAGATTTTTTCACTAACAACTGTAAAGTTTGTATTTTGTTTATGAAGAGGAATGTATCTGTTGTTTGTTTTTTAATAATTTTTTGGTAGTGTTTAACGCCCGCTTTAACTACTTATGGCACTGCAGGCAGTGACACTGATGATTCATGAATGAAGATGGAGCACCGGTGGAATGCGATGGCGGGGGAAACTGGAGAACCCAGAGAAAACCCGCCCCACAAATCTTACATACAGTCGCTTGGGTGGAGGCGAATGATCTAACCAATAGGCCACAGCATGGCCATTTTTTTTTAATAAATGAGCAAACTTACTTTTAAATAGATTAACATAATTTAACATATTTTCTGTATTTGTCTCTCACTGAGCTGCTTGATTGAATGATGTAGAAACAAATTCTAAAGGCCTTAAATTATGAAGGTCATAATAATGCTGATTCAGAATGATTTATGTTATTGGCAAAACTGAAATAGAATGTTTCTGCCTGATATTTAAAACATTATATTCTCTTGCATCTAAAAGTGATGTTCGCATCTTCAGATTTAATGTGTGCACATACATAGCCTCTTCAACCAAGTTGCAGTGTCACTTTTCAGAGTACTAATTTTGAAATATTGTAAGTTTTTTGTATATTATTTCTGAGTTTTTCTTTTAATTATATTTTTCAGACAAATCTTCATGGGGTCGATCTAAGTGTAAGAGTACTTACCACAGGATTTTGGCCCACACAAAGTGCCACACCAAAGTGCAGTATTCCTACAGCCCCTAGAAATGCATTTGAAGCATTTAGAAGGTAAAGTAGAACTTCAATGCATGTATCTTTGTATTCTATCAATGAAATTTATGCCATGTTTTTATTTCACACTTTGTCAATTCTATTTATAAAAGATGTCATAACTTTCTCATTAATAAATCCCTAAACTTCTTGGTCTAACTGTAATTAATAGGAAAAAAAGAATCTTTGGACAAACCATCTACAGCAGTGAATCATCAAATATCTGGCCCATGGAAGTGGGCATGGCCAGGTATAGTGAACTTGATATTCAAGAACATTACAAAGATCTCACAACACACACAAAAAGAAGACAGGTTCACCTCATATGACTACCATAACTAAAACATACATAAAATTGCCTCATTAATTCAATAAAAGTAACTAATCAGCAAAGTTTCCCCAATTTGTACAAAGGTTTTTCAGCACCAGATACATGAAAGACATCCATTTGGTAGACAAAAAATATTTCCCAAAGCGCATAATGACAGCAGAACGCAGTTACAAAACCATAAACACAGATAAGCATTATTACTGATATATATATAGGCCTTTGTGACAGTGATGTGTTTTAACAATTGAAAATTACTTAAGTCGATTTTGTAACACTACCTCACTTTTTATTTTGGAAAACATGTTTCAGAAGCCATATGCTTCCATTGTCAATTCCTTTGGTTGACTGCCGGCATTGCTTGCTGTAGTAGTTGTCCCTGAGGTAGTTTGATGAACCTCTGTATCAGTAGGCCGCCTGGCAGGATTTCAAAATTGAAAATGCGGTTCTTGTTTTTTTAAATATATATGTTTTCCAAAACTTTTAATTCTGTCTTCCTTGTGATGTTTTTTAGTATTTTTGGGCTGCTATTTATGGTGTTTCTCTTTCCAAAATGCCAAGCTACTGTGGATTTGTCTTCTTGTTTCAATTTAATATTTCTGTGGTGTTCTTTTACTCTTGTTTTTATATTTCTTTTTGTTTGGCCAAAGTAGATTTTTTCACAGTCATTGCAGCTGAACTGATATATTCTGTAGTGTTACAAAATCAACTAATTTTCAACAGATAAGCATACTTGCCAACTTAACCTGTAAAATGTATAGAAGCAGAGGTTTTAATGATTTAACCTGCTAAATATATAGGAGGCTTTATAGCAAAGGAGGCATTTTGATGGTTTTGGACAGGTTTTTACTAAGAAAGACAACAAAGCATTAAATTTTTGAATTATGAGTTAAGATTACAATGTATTGATTAATTAGTGTATGTGCTGTGATAGGCCAGAGCTTATCTGTCGGTCTATCCCCTTCATGGGAATGTACATGATGCACAGCATGCAAATTTAAAATTGATTGCACCACTAGTAACCTCTCAAACAGTAAATGGTATGAACATTCATTAACTTTTGGTTAGCAAGATCCACTTGAGCCGAAGCAATTTGTACTGTAAATTGGCAATCTGACCGATTTGTGGAGGTTTATTTATGTTCAAATACTTTGCAATTCCGTCAAGTGCTGTAAGCTATGGCATTTAAACTGTGTGTTGGTAACATTTTTTCTGTTCATTTTGTCTTTCTTTGTGAGATCACATGTAGGCATAAACAGAATAGCACATGGTGGTGTTTGTTTTGTGCCAAGCTTCTTCTTCCATGATTTCATGCAGTTTTTGCTTACTGTACCTTAAACAAGAAGTTACAAGAAGTATTTAATATAGGAAGCAGTTGAATCAGCATCGCTAGAAAGCAATAGTTATAGGTTATTTCGATCAGCAATGATCATAACAAAAAAAAATTTGAAATTAATAATTTAATTTTTTAATAGATGAAGGTTCAAGTAATATCCTTAAAAATATGTGCAAATGTGAAACTATATAACAAAGAGTCGGTGCAAAAAGCTTAACTCAACAGTTTCAAAATTGAGAATGGAAACCTCACTTTTCACGTTACTTAGGTCTGGCAGTTTAAGTAGTAGCATATCAAATATTAATATGAAAATAATAGTTGCAACAAATCTTCACTTATCTTTTGGAATCCTTGCTTGGACTAGTTTCGCAATGATTTCATTGCATTATCAACATATCCTTTTGGTCTGTTTTTTGATGATGTTTATTTACACTGTTACGGTTACTGCTACTAGGTGGATTGTGTACTAATGCATAGCTAACTACTGGAATCAAAACAAATTTGGTAAGAGTGTCAATTGGAGGTATATCAAAATTCATTGCATGATTTCTATACTTTAATATAAATATTTTCTCCCAAACCATTAAATCTATGGGCCCATTTAAGTGTTTTAATAATTTAACATCTGGATTTATTTCATGATTAAATTTCCAAAAATGTTCAGCTACAGCTGATTTATCAATTTGTTTGTATTTAATATTCCTAAAGTGTTCTTTTACTCTGGTTTCCAAATGACGTTTAGTCTTACCAATGTTTTTACCTGGCTAGAAGCCCGAGAAGATTTTGAATTAACACGTCGCCAGGAAAGCTTTAGTTCTTATTTTAAGATTATTTAATTTTTAAACATATATTTTTGCATTTATTTTGATCAACCTACGGGACACTTAAACATAATTATATGGGGGAGGTTTACAAAATAGTGCAGAAATTCATGTAATGGGGGAAAATGGAAATGTTGGTAGTGACAGTAATGGTAGCTTAGCTTCAGTGACAATGGATAAGATTTTCTATTTAGACAATGTACTTAACATAACTCTTCATTACCTAAGTTGAATTTGCGTAGAAAACTTGTAATTAGCAGGGGAGGGGAGAATGTGCTATAGCTGACGGTAAAGGCAATGTACTGGAATGACGATTATGGATAAGATTTTCTATTTGGACAACATACTTAATATAAAAACATTGTTGTAAAAGTTTTCTTCAAATTTGCAAAGAAATTCACATAATGGGTGGAAGATAGAGGACAGAATGGAAAATTTACCTGTATGTTTAGTTTGAAATGTGCAACTAAATCTCTCATTGTTTTTACCATTGGCTCCCAGTACAACATTAGGTAGAAAGGAAGCCCCCCCTTCTTTTTTTTTTAAGTAGCTTAATGTCCTTAAACCTGGTTGGTCATACCGAATGATGAATGAAATTGGTGAAATGATCTCAGGGTCCATGGAGCTTAAAGTTACTTCTCAGATAAGGGACCCCTCCCCCCCTACCCAAAAGCCCTTATCTGGTGTCTGTTATTATTTTAGTTTTTGAGAAATATCTTCATTTCACTGAGAATGCTTACAATCCTAGGTCCGTTCACACACAGAACAGGAGTCTAATAGAAGTGCTGCAACATAGTGTTTAATGGTAACAACACAAATTGCAAAACCTGCCATTTAAGTCACAACCTTGACAGAAATCTTGACCGCTTCCTCCAGATATGTTTCTGATTTTGCCATGTTACATGGTTTTATACAGCACAGTTTCCATCAACCCAAGGGCTCTTTCTCAGTACAAAAAGTGTTTTGAAACAGAATGAAGTTTCTAATACTTCACTAATTGAACCTGACATCCACCTATATTTAGAAGGGAAAGCAGAAAAACGGAGCAGTATGAGAGAAAACCTAAATTGACTACTAAGTGTACTCGGATACTCAAAACAAGTGAAACTCCATAAACTATGTACATTGGTAAAGCAATTGTAATGCTCATGATTGTACATTATGCAAACTTTTAGACCATAATATGGCTGAATGCATTTGTTTATATTCAATGTAAGTAAACACTGAAAATTATATTTGCCAATCTTATTACAGATGCATGTATATTATGTTACATTAAGAACACTATATGTTATCTTGCTTTTATATATGCTTGGAAAATTTAAAAAAGGAAGTAAATATTTTGTAGATCTTTTTTTAGCTAATAATATTTTTATTTATTTGTTTATTTGTTTTGTAGATTTTATCTTGCAAAGCACAGTGGTCGACAGTTGACACTGCAACCACAATTGGGGTCTTCAGATTTAAATGCTGTCTTCTATGGGCCACGTAAAGAAGAAGGGGAAGGCAAAGATGGTGCAAGTTCATCAACTGGCATGGTATCTGTAACTTCACCAAGAAGTAATGGACCCAGAAAGCATATTATTCAAGTTTCCACGTATCAGATGTGTGTCCTTATGCTATTCAACAATAGGGACAAGCTCAATTATGAGGTTAGTCCTTATTTCAAACTGGTCACCTTATTTGGTACTTAATTGTGACAATTTTGAGATTGGAATACCACCAGAAGTCAAACATTCAATGTATGAAATTTCAGCCAGATGATTTAACAGCAGCAGGTTGAGTGCAGACAATATACATGGTTAGAGTGTTGACCAAATGTAATGTTTATTCTTTTCCAAATGTTTTTCTATCAAGTGGAAATAAAGGTCAGCTGCTATTATTTGGCACACTTGAGAATATGTTGTATTTAACAATGGTAATGATGACATTGATATAGTAACTTAAAGTTAGAAATCACAATTTAAAATCTTATTTAATTATTTTTTGAATCACATTAATTTTGATTATACACTGCCGCTCAAAAGTTTTTGGACACTTGGCTGTTTTTCAGGAAATTAAGGAATAATTAAAATCAATCAACAAAATTGGAAGAAACAATTTATTTTTATATCAGATATATGATTTAACATGATGGAGCATTTAATATGTTGCAATAAATACTGAAATGAATTAATTTTGCCATGAAAACAGTCCTTCTGTCCTGAATCTTTTTCTCATAAAAAATTCACCCTTTATTGTAATCACTTTCTTCACAATTGTGGGCACTCAGCTGACAAGTTTCTCACACACACTGTTCTCCATATTAAATAACCTTCGATAACCTTTTTATGGATGTAGGACACTCTTCCTCCCACAGAAGTTCAATTGGATTCAGATCCGTAGATTGTGGAAGCTAATCCATCACCTTCAACACGCTTGCTCCAGTTTCTTCTGCAGGTAGTTCTTATACAATTTGGAAGTGTGTTTTGGATCATTATCCTGCTGCATGATGAACCCTGGACCAATTAGATGCAATCCTGATGAAATAGCATATCTGCTCAAAATTGCATGGTAGCCATGATTATCCATATTTCTTTCAATTTTGTAGAGCTGTCCTACTCCACTAAATGAAAAACATCCTCAGAACATTACAGAGCTCTCACCATGTTTCACTGTCAGAATGCATCTTCTCAGCAGGAGAACGACAAACACCCCAAAAACCTCAAATTTGGATTCGTCTGTCTAAAGAACCCATTTCCAGTCTTCAATGGTCTAGTTTTTTTTTATGTTCTTTTGCCCTTGCCAACCTCTTCTTTTTATTTAAAGGCCTAAGAAGTAGTTTCCTCATTGCCACCCTACCCAACAAATCAGCTGACATCAATCATCGCTTCACAGTGCTGACAGAGATTTCCTGGCTATGGCTGACATTAAAAACTGACTGAATTTCTGGGGCTGTTAGCTTTCTATCTCTTTTACTCAGCAAAACTATTAACTAGTCTTCTGCTCTAGAAGTGCACCTTGGTCTTCCATTTCGATTCCTGTCCTTATTAGTACCAGAATTCTTTAACCTTAGAATTGTATAGCTAACAGTGGATTGTGATATTTTTAGTCTTTCTGAAATTTGGCGAATGCTGTATCTCTCGTGAGGTGTGTTGATTGCTGAAAGCTATTCCAAACTGAGAGATGATCCTCGGCCCATTTCCTAAAATAATTTGTAAAAAATTTGTAAAAAAATTCTAAAATTTGTAAAAAAAAAAAAGTCTAATTTAAAAACAGGTTTCTCTCAAAATATTGATTCATAACAAGACAATAAAGACTATAATAATAAATATTTATCAAATATTTACCGTTACAGAATGATGATGTTACAATAATGTTTGTAAAACTATTCCAATAAGAATGAAACATGTATCAAGTAAGAACACAACAAGAAGCTGTGTGAGCTCAGAAGGGGGCTGAGAGCAAATGACACATCCTCTATCAAGCTTACACCTAATATTTATCTGTGGCTGATTATGATGCCACTGAAGCATCTGGGATTGTTTATATAAACAAGATAACACATAGAGTGATAATTCTTTATTATAGTACGCTTAGTCATGTTCTTTGATGATGCAACCACAATATATCTACCAATATACTATCCTGAAGCAGGTGTCCAAAAACTTTTGACCAGCAATGTAGTTATAATTTATTGTTATCGGTGTCATAGGGAACCAATGTCAATACCAGGAGCAAGACTTCTGTGATAAAAGGTTCAAAAGGGTTTTGTTAGCGTAATTATACTTCATTTTAATTATAATAACCACCTTCACACTTTTTCAAAAATAATTGCTACATCATAAGTTTCTCTACCTATCATGTTTCTTTCAGCCTTTAGCCCATTGTATAAATGTGCTAGACATTTCAAGAATATATTAAGCAATAATGATTCTGACTGCTTGTATTACGGAATTTTAAATTAGGTTTTAGGACATTACATAAGGTTAAGATATATGTGGATATATTATTCAAACCTATTTTTTTTTTTTTAACAAAATGGGATAATTGTAGCAAAAATGTCTAATGAGCCAGTTTATCTTTTAAAAACGAATTCTAGTGGAAATTACAGAAACTACAATGACCAGATTCCATAATGCCAACTGAATTTACTTTCTGTTACCAATTTTTTTAAATTTTCAGCTAACTTATTCACTCTCAGGTTTAGCTTTGGACAATTTATGAGCAGTTATAATGGAAAATGAACTTTCTGCTATTTTGTTGTATTTTGAAACTACAATCACCATTCCAGAATGCCAACTGAATGTTACCAAATTATTTAAATTTTCAGCCAACTTCTTGTTCACTGTCAGGCTAAGATTTGGACAATTTATGAGGAGTTACAATGGTTTAATGGTACATGAACTTTCTGCTGTTTTGTTCCTGCTAAAAGCAAAAGTGGACTAATTCTCAATTTGGCAGTAAATAACATCTTGGAACAGTTTCTAGTAAAAGTACATTCAGGAAACACTCATGCCACAGATCTTTCTCAGGAGAAATTCAACCTTTTTGATACATATCCTGATAAATTGCACCAAAGTGCATATGAAAATGCATTAAATATAACACACGATGAAAATTGTACCAGAAACAAATAATGTTAACTATGCTGAAACATTGGTTAGGTCATGCTCATGGTTTTAGGCCTGGTTTAGCAGAACTAATATCATAAGCAGCAATAAGATGAGGTTAGATGCTATTTCTAATTGGCAGGGAGAAATTGATAAACAGATTCAAGAAATTGCAGATGGGAACAATGAGTCTTCTTACTTGTAAGATATTTGAAAACAATATGTATATGGGTGTGTACATGTTGCCGTGCTTTTCGCTCAACATCCAAAATTACATAAATATTGATATTATAAGAACTGCTCATGACACTTCTTACTACACATAATTAAAGTAATTTATTTCAATCATACAATATACAAAGAAAACATGTTATTGTAGATCACAATAAGGGGAAAAATAAAATACAGTTAGTTACAAGTGTAGCAATACAGTAATAATATGTACAAGTGAAAATACTCACTTAACCACATACAATGTAAAAGTAAGGAAATCGTACAACTAGAATGAATATACATACCTTTATAAAAATTATAATTATCAATCAAAAATAATAACAGGAGATCTCTTTATAACACCAGCTATAAAAACAACCAAGTTGACATATTTAACCTTTTTAGTGCCAGTCCAAATAGCAAAATACTCTCTGAAAAAGTGCAAAGCAGTTTTAGAGGAGAATGCAGTGTTTTAAATTATTAGACATAAAAGTGAGTACCAAGTGACATGGAGAGCAGAATATTGTTTTTCATTTTTAGTAAACCCTTTTGTCTACTGTGTAATATATTATATGGATGAGAATTCTTATCATTATTTTTAAAAAATTAAAAACAAAAGAAAAATATGAAAAGAAAATTAAAAATCCCAAAATAATAAATAATTAAGCATACTAAAGATCACTACACAGAAAGTTCAGGCTGATTAAATAAAAATATAGATATTTCTTTACTAAAACAGCATTCTGTTTTTGACTGGTGTTTTTATTCTTTAAAATACAAAAAATGAATTCACGTAACCCGAAACTGAAAAAAAAGTCACCAAAAACACACACTTACACTCACATAAGCATGATACCACTATTAATGAAAATAGCATAAAACAATAGCATACAAATGTAACGTGGATTACTGTACAATTTAGCACTTGTATTATTGCATAGCTGAATTGTTTATTCACATTGCATTTGTCGTTTGGTTACACTTCCATAAATGCATTTTGATAAGTACATGGATAAATTTGCATGTGTATGAGGTCCATTGATATTGGATGCACTTTCATCATTGAAGCTGGAATATATATCTTCCTCTCTTATGCCGATGTTGGAAACTTTCATCAATGTCTAAAAATTCAAAATCACATGCTTTCTTTTAGGACATCACGAACTGAGCTCTTATTTTCTCTTCAGTTCGTAACCTTCGGCTAGGCAATGCCACATTTCAACCAGCATACACAAACACCTGCTAGAGAAATTAAATTTGAAGTTAATTTAGCGCTTTGGAGTGAAAACAAATGTAAATGATGTGTTATTTATGAACGCTCTTTAACTACTGTGGTTCTCAGCGTCCCATTCTAAATTGGGCATGAAAGAATGCTTAATTTTGCTCAGAGGCCTCTCTATCAGTCTTGAGGTTCTTTTATGTGCCGTAAATCTATGACATGGGACTAACGGCTTTACTTCCCTTCCGAAGGAAGCCATACTAAGGATTTTGACACCCGGTCATGGTAACCATTACACCATGGAAGGTGATTTTTGGAGTAAAGCTAAGGTCCTGAAACGCTCCAGAAAACCTTTCCCTGTGGCTATGATGTAGAAAGTACACAAACTTTCCTGCTGGAAAGAATTAAAATATGTGAAAATGGCATCACAATTAGATCATGATTGGCACCCAAAGGGTTAATGAAAGTCTGTGCCATAAACTCTTAGTCATTATAAAAAACAGTGTGTTAATAAATAATTTTTAGACCTTTTTTGAACTGGTTTATGTTAGGCATTCTCTTTAATTCTGATGGTAATGAGTTAAAATACTTAGAACCTGCATTAATGATATTTTTATTTCCAAAACTCCCCCTGTATGAATTTAGAAAAAAGTAATTTTGTCTACGAGTAAAATGTCTGCACATCCTTGTTTAGTTGGGGGAATTCATTTGACCTTTTAGCATACATAACATAATTTTATTCATACGCACCCACGCACTCATCCCCAAAATAATGGAAGTATTTTAAATAGTTTAAAGTACGGTTTACAACATTCAAAACCATTAATTGCCACTAATACAGTGCCCTTTTCTGTAGTAAATAGATCTAGAAGAAATGTGCTTTTGATAGAGATCCCATTAACATTGCCCCATATTTTAAGTGGGAGTGAAATAGAGCAAAATATGTAGTACAAATCATTTGAAAAGGTAATAAAGTTGGCGAGTGATCTAGCAGAAATATGGTCTTATTGAGTTTGGAACAAATAATTTTAATATTGTCTTAACGTGAAAGATTATCATCAATATAAATGATCAAAAGAATCAAAATACTGGAAGTGGTACACAGTGAAGCATAATTACACATTGGTTGTAAATACCTAAAAAACTTTCTGGAAATAATTTGTCAGTCATAAACCACTAAAGCATCTGGACTATGGTAATTTCTATGTAGCTTTAATAATAAATTGTTTCTCTTAGTGATATTTGTATTAATTTTGGATGTAAAAATAATTTTTCAGGTTCTACAGTATTTCTTTACTTCTATTATTCAGTTGCATAGTTTCTGCTTATATGAGAATGATGATATCATCAGCATAAAGTGAGAGTTTGGTACCCTGTATTCTAAGATTATTAATACAATAAAAACAATGGGTCCAACAATTGAGCTGTGCAGCTCTGTACTTGATCTATAATGAAGAAAAATGAGATTCTAAAATACCTACTAAGTGACCTGATTTTGGTTTCCTTGTTTTCTCTCTATCAGAAATGACTGTTTACCAGCAATTACTCTAATTCCATAACTTTCTAACTTATTTAGTAACAGTTGGTCAATACAATCAAAGGCCTTAGAGAGATCCAGAAAAGTCCTACAACCAACTCTCTATTATTCCAACGCTATTTAATGTCTGTTTCTACATCCTTGTAGACATAATTTTTTAAAACAATACTGTATGTTGGTGTAGCAAATTATATTCATTAATAAAGTTAAACAGTTTATTTAGGAACATTTTTTCTAGGATTTTTGATAATGTAGATATGATGGTTATTGGGCAATAATTGGTTACATCTTTGGGTTATCCTTTTTGTACACCTGTGGACAAAAGAAATGAGTCATATCTGGAACACCAAATTCATCCTACATGGCACAATGCCTTGTACACACCATCTGTGATACAGTTATGTAGTGGCAGCAACAGGTTGCAAATCTTAATATTAGTAACCCATATGATCAATAATCATATATATAACTTAAGCTTCTTCAGCAACAAATCATCAATATTAACTAAAAATATTAATGACGCAAAACATGATACAGTTTGTATTGTATGGCATTACTAACCCTGCTACCTTGCATGTGGTTCAATGTAGCGCTGTGGCAAAATGTAGGATACTCTGGTGAGGGTTGCAGGTTTGCTTCCTTCATATAGCATAGTATTGGGACCACTTTGGATGATAGACAAAATCACCTTTCCCTTACGAGTGGAAGAAAATAAAATCTTACTTTATTTGAGAATATCACGTTATTCCAGTTGCAATTGGAATTTTCCTGTTGGATTGGTTTATAAAGGGTGTGTTAAGTAAAAAAAGTAAATAACCAAGTTCCTACCGCCACAAAAAAATCAAATTTGCCAAAATTGAATTCCTAAAAATGTTTCAAAACATTGGTTTTCTTAACAACACTTTAGAACTATTTGTGTCTGATGCATTTGTGCACCATTCTGCGCACCACAGGCTTTCGTACACAGATTATTGCTGCTCAGTAGAATACACTTAAAAAGCATCATATTAACTGTACCAAATATTGTGTTTAAAATATGTAGCTGCTAAAATAAATAGCTGTTAAGTGTCAATTCAACATCATTAAGACGGGGGGCCGTACGTTCTGTTGGGGACGCCTGCTTTAGACCATTGAAACATTCATCACTATTTATTCCAACAGCTCAAGTTTTTGTCTGTTACATAGATTATTTTTCCAAAAGGTGTTACGACTCATAACTTAATTTCAGAGCATTCAATTTCAAAAATAAGTTTTAACAAGTCATACATTTGCATTGGTCAGCAGGTATATCATGCAAAAGAGGAACACTAGTTGGTCAAGACTGACAGAAGGAAGAAAACCGTACTTTGATATCGGGGAAATTGATTAGAAAATATTTGATAAGCTTCTCTGAAATACCCTGTCAGATAATATTTTCTTCCTTTCATTTTCTTCCCTTCTCTCCAAACAATCATCTCATCCTTCATTCCAGGGGCAGTATAAACAGTTTCAGGTTGTTTGATAATTTTTTCCTGTACATCAAGTTTAGAACCGAGTGTTAATTTCTGACATGTTTTCATGTTGCAACCTGTTCTTTTACTAACAGCTTTCTTTTTTGTGGGAGATTTGAGAAGAGCCTTAAGAGTCTTCTTAATAGTTTTACCAAATGCTTAAGGAGAGTGATAAGCTGCTGCAGCTGATGATGGTGCCTGTTTGGTTTTGTTCATATTATTTTCTTGTTTCAATTTCTTTTTGTACCCAGCCTTCCTTAACCTCTCCTTTTTACTTTCTCTAGCCCTGTATGTACAATGTACAGAGGGATAGAGAAGTATTGTATTCCACCCAAAAATTTGATGTCAAGATTTCACCAGAAATACATGTTTTATAACCCCCTGAGTCCAAAAAAAGCATTTTCAGAAACCGGTCCTTGTGTGTGTGTGTGTGTGTGTGTGTGTGTGTGTCTGTGTCTGTGTCTGTCTGTCTGTGTGTGTGTCTGTGGACAACATAGCTCAAAAACGAAAAGACGGTTAAATACCAAATGTGGTATTTAAGTTTGGTGTCTTTCAAGAATGCGACACAAAGATTTTCAAGAGAATCCCCCCACCCCTAACTACCCTTTACATGGAAAAATTTTTGAAAATTTTGGTTTTCTTAAAAATGGCTCTAATGATTTTGATTAAAATACCACATATTAAAGCCATTTCTATCACAAAATGTATATCTTGAATTTTCTGGGAATAGCTTCTAAAGACATGTTTATTCTGAAAGAATTTTGCTTAATTTGGCATAACTAGTAAACTGTAAGTGATAGACAAAAACATACTATGCAAAAAAATGTAGATCTTGTTAAAATACACAAGTTATGTCATATACATTTTTTTCGGGGAGCTTACTGTTTTCGAAGTATTCCTTGTTATTAGTTTAGTTATGAAGTTGTGAAACATAATATTATATATATTATATGCCTTGTTCAGTAATGTTATATGTGAATATTCTTCCCATTTAACTTTTTTTGCCAGTTTCTGGATACAGCACTTTACCCAAAGTTATCTTGAAATGCCCTTTAAAATGCCTCAAATGAACTCATTTGCTAGCATTATCGAACAAGACATATATGCTTTCTATGGTATACATTTTAATGCCTTGACAATCAAGCGCCACAGAGAGATGTGCGTTGTAAAACGAATCCAGGTCAGTGGAGGAATCCAAACCAATTGCAAAAGTCATATGCCCACAACTTCAACAATGTAAAATAGAATCTGATCTCTTTCCAAGAACTGAGAAAATGTATTTTTCTCATTAGCTGCAGACTACATGCTTTTTCCAAAGTCTTTAGTTGATGCACTGGGAATGGAGAATCTTTGTACTTGGCAATTTCATGCCCTTCATTGTGTATTGATGTTAGGGGTTTCTGTATTGTATGAAAACAATATAGTCTTAAGATTTTCAGGAAAAGATTAAGGAAATCAAAAATGTAATCATACTGGTTTCCATGACTATAAAGGAAGTTATTCATCCATTATTAGGAATGAAAGGGTAGGTTATACCAGAAACAGCTTAGAGATCAGTGTACAATAATTTCATAAAAAATAAGGATGTAGATGAAATTTATTAAATTATTTGAGGCTTAAAAAGGCATTTGTGCCATGTTGCTCAAGAAACTAATGTATTACATATGTATGTGTTGTAGAGCTACCAAGTCCATTTTGATGAGCTTCCTTCTTAAATAATGTAATTTTCAGCCCAACATAAGGTTCTGCAAATTATATTGCTTGAGGTACTTGCTGAATCAGAATGGCTTAAAACAGGTTTTCTATTTATTTGAAAACATACTGATTTACCATGAAGATTTAAAATTTTAAAAACTTAAATCTGAATATAATGTAAAGTCTATAAGCCACACTTAAGTTTTACCAATAATTTAAGGATATGTTGAAAAGAACTATTTAAAACTTATGATTATCCTTTGATGCTAGATATGTGAATATTACTTTGCATACTTCTGAGCATATTTTGTGACATAATAATTTCTTTATTTCAGGAAATACAGAGTGAAACAGATATTCCTGAAAGAGATTTGATTCGTGCCTTGCAATCATTAGCTATGGGAAAAGCCACACAGAGAATTTTAATTAAAAATCCAAAAACAAAGGATATAGAACCAAATCATATGTTCTATGTTAATGATTCATTTACATCAAAACTTCATAGGTAAGTTATTTAATGTGTTAAAGCTATCTGCCCTTCATGCATACTTTTATATATATAAAACTTTGAGGTAATACCAATAGCCTTAAAGTATCATTCTATAATTGTCCATTTAGTTTAAAGAAATGGATACATGAAAATACATGGTAACAAGTGTTGTAATTCCTTGCTGCTTGGAAGTCTTGGTTTCTTTTTATGATACCACATACAGCTGGATTAAAACTGGCAATCACATGACTGCATATAACCAAGGGTAATTCTTTATGTTAAAGAAAACAGTAACAGATTGGCTGAAAGAAAATTTGGAATTTACGGGATTCTGATTCAATATTGGAAAAAGTAAAAATCAGCATTGTTGAATATCAAAACCTCATGTCATGCTTTTCAGGGACCAAAAAGTGGTAAGCTTCCTTAATTAGGAAACATACTTTGACTATAGAAGTATTAAGAAGTATAGCA
This sequence comes from Hymenopus coronatus, assembly GCA_030762935.1. Classification (NCBI taxonomy): domain Eukaryota; kingdom Metazoa; phylum Arthropoda; class Insecta; order Mantodea; family Hymenopodidae; genus Hymenopus; species Hymenopus coronatus. The sequence goes on along the minus strand of CM060881.1, from coordinate 167,079,915 downwards.
ATGCAATAAATCACAAGATGCAGTTAAACAGGTTGGGGACTTGGAGATATTGGTCACAATGTGAACAAACTGAATCAGAAGCAAATGTTAAGTATATGATGGGTGGCAGAAGAAGAGGTTACGTGACATGGCAGAAATAATGATAGACAAAACAATTATATTAAGAGGTGAGAAACTGGCATATAGATTTATACAGGAATGGCTAAAGTACAAGATAAGCGAGGATGAAAATAAGAAATTGGAAAAGCAGGAAAAAATCCTAGAGGAGATGCAGAACATCAGAAGCAGCGTTGAAAAAATGGGTTATATGAATAGAATTGATAATTTTGGGGATAGAAAAAAAAAATCGGAAGAGTTGCAAAACCTGAGGTGCAAGATCTATTTATCAGAAGATTAGGGTTAGAAGTGAACAACCATGAAATATGCAGTGCTTTTAGAATTTGAGAAAGAAGAAACATACTGGAGAAATGCATAGCATGCATATGGCAACACTATGATAAACCAGTCAAGGAAATTAATAGAAACCTGATTGCAAACAAAGGTAACAACTAGGAAGACATAGAACAAAGAAGAATAGCTCATAGACAGGGAAAAATTGTATTTAGTAAATTTTTTTCTCGGATATAACCTCTCATTTTCATTTAGTTTTTGTAATGCTTTGCTATTAACTCCAATGATATAGCACTTGAAAATGTTTGACATCCCACTGAAACACTTGTGAAATAACCATCATATGTCACTCTCCATAGTCTAGCGGATACATGCAAGTCTCTGGTTCATAAAGTCATGGTTTCAAATTGAGAGAGTGATTTTTTCAGGCATAAAAATCCTTAGCACGGCTTCTTTCAGATGGGAAGTAAAGCCAGTGGTCCTGTGTCATAAAAGATTCTCAAGCCTAATAAAAAGGACTCTGAGCAATGAATGCCAAGTATAGAATGGGAAGTTGAGAAGCATAGCAGTTAAATAGCATCCATAAATAAAACTCAATTACATTTTGACCGTGATATTACCTTAGTGAAGTATCTTTTCTCAATTTGAACGTCATTATAAAGTTGGACTTCATAATGAGCGATAGTATGCACATGATAAGAGACATAGAGACAGACTTGAACTTTGATACAGGTAACAGGATGGTCAGAGCCACGAATGCATAAAAAGGAGTATGATAAGAAAGAGGAGATTCCAACAAACACTCCTAAAGATAGAAGTTCTCAACATAAACCGATTTGAAGATGAAATTTCTCATAACCATAGGAAGACAATACCTGCAAACACTAATGATGCAGTGTCAAGATATACAGCAATAGAAAAATAAGCATTAAAGAAGTGGCAATTCAGGCAGAATAGAAGGACAGAATACTAATCAAAACCTCCAGACTCAATGAAAGCACCCTACTATTAATCCAAAACAGGGCTGAAGCATACAACAAAAGGGACAAAAGTGAGGCAAACAAAAAGGAATACACCGAAATAAACAAGACCACAAGAGCAGCAATAAAGGAAGATCTCCACATTACAAGCTGGGACTGGTAGAAAGAGAGATGAACGAGAGGAAGTCAATGTGTAAACTCAGAAGAAAACTACACCATGGGAAAACACTGTTTAAATAACTATAGGACAACAAGGGAAAAAATATCTCAGGCTGAGAGGAAATAGTTAAAACTGCAACAAAGTTTTATGAAAACCTATACAACAGCGTCCTTCCTATATGGCAACAAAGATTTAACTTTATTCATATCCAAACCCATAGAAGTACTGGAAATACCACCAATATTAAGAAATTAAGTCAGAGTGGTAATCAAGGAAGCAAAAATGGGAAAAGCACCAGGAGAGGACAATATAAACAATGAATACCTGAAGGCAGGAGGAGACATAATAGTAAACACCCTAACTGACCTGTATAATGAAGTAGTACTGACAGACAATACCTAAACAAAGGACCATGGACAACATCATATTATTGCTCACCACCCAATCGCACTGATGTCAAACATATATAAGATGTTCTCGCAAATAATCACCTGAAGGATGAATAAGAATATTGAAGAAAATCAATCAGTGGAAAACAAGCAGGCTTCAGAACAGGATATTCAATAATTGATTACTTACAAGCAAATAGAACAACTAATAGAAAAAACAGAATAATACAACCAAAAGGTATATCTGGTCTTCATTAACTTCCAAAAAGTATTTCACATGGTAGAACAAGAGCCACTACTAACAGTCCTGAGGAAACAGGGAGCAGAGGAAAAATATATCAGAATCCTGGCAAAGATGTACCTCCAAACCACAGCCAGGATCCAGATGGACAGATTAGGAAGAGAAACTAGAACTCTAGCCCTATTACACATTAATGGATTAACTTCACAAAATTCTATGAACTTTTTGGACTTCTTTGTTACTTATTTTGTGTTTATTTTGCCTCTTCATATAAATATTTTCTTTTTTTTGGTATCTTCTAAATCAGCTTAATATAATTGTTCTTTCCCTATCCTTGCATTGAACTCCCCTAATATCAAGAAATCTAAATTATCATACTTCTGAATCAAAACTTCCATGCTGTTTTCTAACTTTCTGTAAAAGCTTAAAAGTCTGACATCCCTGGCAGATTATATCCACACCCAAACCTAAGTGTTGGCACTTTCTTGTCACACTTTGTAACATGATCCACATCGCTACCTCAGCACCTGCTCCGAAATTTCTTTCCCTCCTAATAAACACTCATATTCCCCCCGAGAACCTATCTTTCATTATCTTTTTCACTCCATCTTTTCCAAAATTTTCATAACCCTTCATACTTATCACTTTCTTTTTAAATACCCGTGTTTCCATCACTGCTATGACATTATCCCATTTCAACATTTGCGTTAATTCATCTTTGGTGATTTTGTCTATTAATCCTTCCACATTCCAACCTTAATGTTGCCAGGGTTGGCACATCCTATACCGAATCTGACTTATTTTATCTAAATTGTTGCAGCTTTGCTCTTGTCCTGGTTAACCTTCCCTCCTGTTGTGTATTAAGTCTCCCACTATCTTTGATTGTCAGGATGCTCCCTGCTGGAGTTTGAAACAATGCTGATCCCTTCTCCATCTTTCCACACGTCTATACACACTGTCGCCACTAATGTGTCACTTCTCACATCGTCAATCAGCTGTTAATGTGGGCTGACCTTCCTCCTGGCGATGTCTGTCCTTGGATGAAGTGTGGCTTGCTGCCTCCCCTCTTTGCAGTGCACATGCCCCTTCTCCATTAACCTGGATTCTTTCGGCTGTTTGCCAAGATCTAGGAATTCCATCAATGTATAATTGCATGCTTCGCATATATACTCTTCTACCTTCATTTATGGTTGTTTTCATCTCTTTTAATAATTGTGTCTTATATCATGGTATATTGTAGTGGTTAGCCTAGTTATGTCACCACCCCAGAAATAGTTACGAAAGTCTTGGAGGATTGCCACTGTCAGGGCAAGAGATTGCTGAAACTGTAGGAATAGCATACCTCATTTTGATTGAGGAGTTGACTATGAAAAAATTAACTGCCAAATACATGTTGCAACTGTTAACAAAAGATTAAAAATGCATTGAAGTGCAAATTTGTGAACAATGTGTGGCCTGTTTTAAAAAAAAAAAACCATGGCATATTTGCACCATTTTGTGGCCACAGATGAAAAACATGCTCCACTGCTGTAGACCAGAAACAAAACAACAGCTAAAGCAGTGGTATCATAAAAAAAAAGCCACCATAATGAATTAATAAGACAGAATAAAGACATTTAAAATTTGATGGACAAAGTGCATTACCATATGGAGAGACTGCATTGAAAAATAAAAAACAATTTTAATGGGGTAGAACTTGTCAAAGCGCATAATTTATGGCAAGATAATCTTTGCAATTGATTGGAATTTTCAGTCATACTTTTTTCAAGTGTAAGTCACTATTCATTTTTTTCTCATAGGTTTGCAAGGAGCCAAAGTCATTACAAGGCAATCCACTTTTTAAAAGTCTGTTGCTTTAGCCTGCTTCCTTACACGTACAATGAAATGTGTAATGAAATTTTTTGATTAATAAGAAGTAGATAAAAGAATAAGCTTTTTAAGTTTAATTTATATAAGGGTAAATAGAGTAGAGAAAGTCATATGAATACAATGCATCAGAATTTTTACTTTCTCTAGCTCCATATGTACAATGTACCTAGGGATAGAGAAGATATTGTAATGCACCCAAAAATTCAATACCGAGATTTCACCAGAAATATATGTTTTGGGTCCGCCTGAATCCAAAAAAAGCATTTTTAGAAACACGTGTGTGTGTGTGTGTGTGTGTGTGTGTCTGTGGGCAGCATAGCTCAAAAACGAACAGACCGTTAAATACCAAACTTGCTATTTAAGTTTGGTATCCTCCAAGGATGCCACACGAAGATTTTCAAGAAAATCCCCCCACCCCTAACTACCCTTTACAAGGAAAAATTTTCGAAAATTTTGTTTTTCTTAAAAATGGCTGTAACGATTTTGATTAAAATATCACATATTAAAGCCATTTCCATCACAAGTAAAATGTATATCTTGAATTTTCTGGGAATAGCTTCTAAAGACCTGATTATTCTGGATGAATTTTGCTTAATTTAGAATAACTAGTAAATCGTAAGAGATAGAAAAAGATTTACTATATAAAAACAGTGGATCTCATTAAAATATACAAGTTATGTCATATACATTATTTTCGTGGAACTTACCGTTTTAGAGGTATTCCTTGTTATTAGTTTCAGTTGTGAAGTACTTTACTTTTCACAGATGGGAGTGTTCGTTTTTCTTTTGTTCTACTCCTGGCCAAGCAAAGAGGCGATTTGCAATGACAATCGCATAACGACAGCTTTGAAAACATTTGACTATCATTTTAGCCTAGTGGATTCCCTTAGTTCCAGTCTACTTATAAGGAACTAAGTAACAATATTCTGCTAACGTTTATCTTGATTAGCATGGTGTTGAAAGAAGAATTATCTTTTGTAAGATGTTTGTTTGTAGAGTAGCTAGAGAAAGTCATGTGTAACACATCAGATTTTTTTAATAGTTATTTGTTTAAAAAGGGAGTCTTGTTCATTTTCAGAGTCAAAATTCAAACAGTTGCAGCAAAGGGTGAATCAGAACCAGAACGAAGAGAAACAAGGAATAAGGTAGATGAAGATAGAAAACATGAAATTGAAGCAGCTATTGTCAGGATAATGAAAGCCCGCAAAAGAATGCCAGTAAGTACTTAAAAAGTCCAATCCAGTAGATTTTTTTTTTTTTAAATTGAAGTTTAAAACCAGGAAGTTATGGCTGTTAATTTCAGCAGCCTGCATCTAATGCAAGAGTTATGAATGTGAGTTTCTTGATGACATTTTATAAACACGGGTAAATAAAGCACATAAAGAAAAAACCCTCTTGTCCTAAACACATTGATAAACTGCAATTCTCCCAGTTAATTTAATTTTTACTTTATAGCATAACCACTTTCTTAATGCTTAGATTAATATAGCAACCAAAACTGTCTCATTTCACACAGTGGGAAATTTTGTGTTTTTCCTTATACAATTGGATCTTACCTATTTGAATTTGAGTTTTGGATTTTACACAATCTATTAATCCACCATTATATTATCATTAAGGGTGTTCATTAGTGGGGGCACATTAATCATAAATTTCTATCCTGAGTGAGATAATTGACTCAGGATTTATGCACATTTGCTTCACATTGAAAATAGCTAAGTTAGAAGTTTCATTAAAAAAGAAAAGAAACCTAATAGTTATTATCCATAGTCATTCAACAATTTATATCTGTTACTGCGACAAATAATTTTCTACTTTCCCAATATTTCTAGACAGTCTATAAGTAGATCCAATCAGGGTATTACAGTATATTGAAATTTATTGATGATACTCTTATTCAGAAATAAGCAATCATTTGCATTATTGATTAATATGATATGCAGGTATTAGGAGGATTAATAAATTACTTTATATTATAGGCATATTCTATTATAATTGTTTGACAATGCTTCTGAATTCTGTTTTAAAGCAGATAAATGAAGCATGGTCACAAACTGCAAGAAAAAAATAAAATGTATTTTTGCTTTGCTGTTACTAGCTTCAGTTTTTGTTTTTGATAGGATTATTCTTCAAATTAATTGAAAGGATTAGAAACAGTAAAGCAATAAATAAATTTATAAAATAGTTGGCGAGTTGCTTGAGTGAGTGCAAAGAGGTGAATGCTTGTTAAAGCAGAAATATAGGTATAGTGCTACAGCTATATATAACAGGATGAAAATAAGCAATCCAAATGGAAATTAAGAAAATGCATTATGGACGTTTTTGGACCATGTTAGTGCTGGCAGTCCTACTAGTAATAGGCGGTATAGAACTCCATCCAGGACCGGGAATCAATGAAGTGATGGCAGTGCTGATAAACATAGCAGACAACATAAAAGATATTAAATGAAGAGAAAAGAGTATGGAGAAATAAACGGGAAAGAACATGGAAGAAATAAATCTGATGGAACAAGAAACAAGAAAAGAAATAGAATTATCCAATTGGAGAAATTGGCACACACCAATACGAAGCTGAATGTAGTGTGGTCTTTGGATTAAAGAACAAAGAGGAAGAAGTGTAGGAAATTATAGAAGGGAAACTCAGCATTAAACTCACTGGCTGGAAAATTATAGAGTCCTTTAGAATAGGATAAAGGGAATGGAAACCAAGGCCAATTATAGTTAAATTAGCAACCATGAATTTTAAATGGAGAATATTAAGCAATACAAGAAACCTAAAAGGCATGAGAATATTTATTGATAATGACTATGGTAAAAAAGAGCAAGAAATAAGACACAATTACTAAAAGAGATGAAAAAAGCCATAAATGAAGGTAGAGTATATATGCGAGGCATGCAATTATACGTTGATGGAAAGAATCCAGGTCAATGGAGAAGGGGCATGTGCACTGCAAAGAGGGGAGGCAGCAAGCCGCACTTCATCCAAGGACAGACATCGCCAGGAGGAAGGTCAGCCCACATTAACAGCTGATTGACGATGTGAGAAGTGACACATTAACGGCGACAGCAGGTATAGAGGTGTGGAAAGATGGAGAAGGGATCAGCATTGTTTCAAACTCCAGCAAGAAGCATCCTGACAGTGGGAGACTTAAGACAAAACAGGAGGGGAGGTTAACCAGGACAAGAGCAAAGCTGCAACAATTTAGATAAAATAGGACAGATCTGGGGAGTTCACATTTGTCAATGAAAGGGGAGAAAGTGTAAATTATATGTTGTATTCACGTTGTACATTTTAAGGTTCTACAAAGGGTATTGAATGGCTACCATTTCTCATTAAGAGCAACTTTGAAAATAATTGAGGTAGTAGAACAGAAAGAAGATATAGAGGAAGGTAAAACTATTGAAAATTACAGATGTGCACAGAGGAGAGAGAAGTACTTATTGGGAATTTAAACCCAAGTAGAGGAAATAAATCTCAAGGTGAGCTTATCCAACTTATTGAGGAGGGAAAAGCTGAAGAAGCAATGTTGTATCTAGAAGGGGAAGTGAAGCTGGCAAGAATGATTATGAAAATTAGGAATCAAAGGGAAAATATTAAAAAGGAATGGATGCTGCAAGAAAAAGGGTAGAAAGGGAGTTTAGGAGATGGGGACAGGTCAACATTTTCTAATAGCAAGATAGGACTATAAACGTTTAATAGAGGAGAAAAATTAGGAGTGGACTGATAAAATTGGGCAAAAGATCCATGAGGCAGCAAAACGAGATGATAGCAAAACAGTATGAAAGTTGTTATAAAAAAGTATCTAAGAGTAGGGTATTGCAGAATAAAATTGGTCTTAATAAATGGAAGGAATATTTCTAGAAACTATTAGATGGAAGTAATGTACTAATGCAGACAAAAGTACTAGGGGAGCTCCAGAAATGTGTTAAAACACTAGACCAGGAAACATTGTAGAACAAGATAACAGGCTAAAAAATTAAGAAGCAAAAAAGCTAATGGAATAGATGGAATACCAGGAGAATTTTGGAGGGTGTGGTATGAAGATGCCAAAAGAAGGATACTGTTAGGAAAACCTTTCAATGTGCTTCTCAAGGGAGGAAAGTTTCCACAAAATTGGAAACAGGGGAGGGGGGTGTGAATAACCCAAGTAACTGCAGTGTTTATAGGGGTACTAGCCAAGCGACTGCAGGAATGAGCAGATAGACACGATAAATTAACTGATCTACAAGGAGGGTTTAGAAAAATTGACAATAGACAATATTTTTATAATAAGAACAATAATAGTTAAATATCTAAGTAAGAAAAGAGGTAGCAGATCTAGAAAAGGCCTTTGAACCATTCAAAGGGATTCACTTTGGCATAAGCTGAGAACAAAGGGAGTGAGCAAGAAATTTGTATGACTATTAGAGGTTCTATTCAGATAATAAATCCTGCATTAGGCTTTCCAACAATGTAGTAACAGATTAGGTGCCAAATACAATTGGTTTAAGGCAGGGTTGTAAATTAAGTTCCATTTTATTTCATTTGTTTATCGATGACATACTCCAAGAAATAGCAAAATAATTCACAGGGCCCAGCAATCAAAAATAAACATATTCTGGGTTTGCTCTTTTCAGATGATCTAGTAGCAGTAGTATAGTTTAAAGAAAGTATAGTTTAAAGAAAGCAATAAAAGCAGTAGGAAAAAACTGCAAAAAAAAATGGGGTTTAAAAATAATCAAAAGTAAATCTAAAATTATAGTTTGTAAGAATAAGAATAAACTCAGCACAGAAGAGAAATGGTGGTTAGACGGGAGTGAATTTGAAGTTGTAAACAAGTTTTATTACTAAGGAGTAAGGCTAAACAACAATGGAAAATGGACAAAGGAAAAATGTGCTAGGTAAGCAGAAATTAGCTATTAATAGCACAATTACATGCTTAAAGAAAATAACAAATATGATAGTAAATTGGTTAGAGAGAATATATGCAGCAACAGTGGATTCAAGAATGATACATGGAATAGAGACTGAAAAAGGGTGGGACTGTATAGATCAAATTCATAGATCCTTTTGCAAATTGATATTGGGATTACCAAAAACCATTCCTAATGGGGTAGCATTAGTTGGATTAGGAAAAGCTGGGAGGAAGGGATCAGTAATCAAAATGAAGTGAATTATTGGAACTGGATCCAAGTATTAGAGGAAGGAAATATCAAGAAATGGGAAAGAAATTGGATATGTCAATTAAAGGAAATTGTAAGAGAAGTTGGATTTAACAAGCTAGCCTATCAACAGACAATATAGAGAAACAAGAAGTAATAGGTAACTTAAGGGATAAGAGTACTTTAATATTATATAAGAGTGTTAAGAAAGAATGGGGAAGAGAAAAATACGTTGATGTCTGTGAAAAAATGGAAAGAGAGGGTCTGGTATGGGCAAGAACAGGAACAATGTTATTAAAAGGTTTGAAAGTTGATAAAGATCCATGTCCACTATTTGGCACTACCGATAACAATTTACACTGTATAATTGAGTGCAAGGAAACCAAAATTAGGAGAGAGATAGTATGGAATAAAAAGTGGGAAAAGTTACCACCAGAGATATTGTACTTAAAACTTTTTGGAAACAATAGGAAAGAATTTCTGAAACAACTAGGTAATTATATAGTAGGAGAGAAATGGGAGAGAAAAATCACCAAAGAAAGATAAAAAGAGGTAAATAGATTAAGTTGGTAGGGTATAAAAATGTACAAATAAAGGGAAAAGTACACATAAATAACCAGAGTATTAACTGTATATTATACCAAACTGTATTCAACTCCAGGAAAGTAACTATATATGTATGATTTTGTAACTTAAAAAGATGAAATAAATTATCTATCTACAAAATAGTTTAGTCGCATTATCACACTAAGCTTCATTTATCACCATTTCTCAGTATACATATGTTGCAGCTGATGATGGGGCAATGATAAGCTGGACAATAAGTGCATAATTTTATTTTATGAATTTAGGATGATTGTTTTTATGTAAGTGTAAAAAATGCTTGTAGCCCTGTTTTGTGAAATACAAATTGTAACTATCCCTGTATCCTGTTCTTGTGTGATGCTTACTATGTGCATTATCAGTAATTATATGTATTTACTTCTTCCAGCATAATGTATTGGTGGCAGAAGTAACAGAACAGCTAAAAAGTCGGTTCCTTCCATCGCCTGTTATCATCAAAAAACGAATAGAAGGGCTCATTGAAAGAGAGTATCTTGCAAGGACACCAGAAGATAGGCAAGTTGAATTATCTATCAACATAGTAGCACATTATTTGCTTGCCGTTACACTCATTCATACTTTGGGTGTCTCATTTTATATTCCACTGTGATATTATTCCAACAAATAGTTATTTTCCAAGCCAAAGAAGTTATATAGGAAAACACTTTTTTGAGACATTAGGAGTCAGGAAAAAGATGAAATATCCATTATTTTGGTTCAAGTGTATTCTAGAATACTTCTTTAATATGTCAAAGCCATGCTATATATTGGCTTTAATAATAATTTTCCCTTTTATAACAACTTTGCAATTAATATATTTTTGGTTCTGGAAATAAGTTTTCTTTCCCCTGTGCTAAACCTTCCAACAATAATGAAAGTAGTCTCTCCATGCTTCATTACAGGTGTCAGTAACTTCCTCTGTCTGAGATGTGCCAAAATTCTTCGGCACTAAGGAACTGGGGCATAGCCAAAGGATTTAAGAAGTAGTAGCAAAATTTAATTTTAATTGCAATTGCTGCTTTTAGTCTATAAATATTTAATTTTTTTAATATTTCAATTCGGGATTAATTTATGTTTATCTTTTGATTTTATATGAATTGTTTAAAAACGGATCTCCCCCACCTCTTAATATTTTTCTGCAATTGCCAGTCACCCTCCGTGATGTAATGGTTACCATGCTAACTTCATAAACTCAAGGTCGCAGGTTCAAACCCAGCAGAGGATGTTGGATTTTTTTGGGTGTAAAAATCCTTAGCATGACTTCCTTCGGAAGGGAAGTAAACCCATTGGTCCCATGTCATAGATTTACAGCACGTAAAAGAACCTCAAGCCTGATAGAGAGGCCTCTGAGCAAAATTAAGAGGTCTTTCACACCCAATGTAGAATGGCATGCTGAGAACCACAGTAGTTAAAGAGCATCCATAAATAACACTCCATTTACATTTTATTTTTGCAATTGCTACTGCTAAATAAACAATGCCCTCTCAACTTCCCCTTAACTGTTGAAATACGAAGAAATTACTTAAGAGCCAATCTGGACTGTATGACAAATGGTTGCCCAATTTCACTACAGCTCCTTGCAGGAGTTCATTGTTTTCAGTACCATGTGTGTATAGAGGTATTGTCATGGTGAAACAAAATACCTATAAGACACCTGTTTTCAGATGAAATATCTATATCTTTCTTCAGCCTTCCCTCTTAGTATTTGGAAGACTTGGAGGCAGACTGTAGTGTACCAATTAGCAGTGTCAGTCTTTTACTCAACTAAAATGATTGCAGAGAATAGTAAAGTTGTATCTCTTATAGTTCCTTGCAGTCCAGAAATTAAATAATTGTCATACGTATGATCTTTTATTATTCACATCGTTTAATTTTAAAGAATGGTTATTGTGTTATAAAGAATAGATTAGTTTTCTTGAACTTAAGCTATAAAGACAGAATTTACTTTTGCCATAATTTTACAAGTACAAATTTATATTTTTGTTACTCTAGCTTAACTTGATCTACCTCTCACTGTTCTGTCATTTTCACTGCACTTTAATGATTATATTACCTTGCAACTTGTACATCCATATATGATATTGCATTGTTTTTGTAAAACCAATGCATACACAAGATTATTTTGTTTCATGTGACGATAAATAGTGAATAAATCTGAATAAAAATTGCCTATGTCATCCTTTATAATGTTTCATTTTCAATTAAGCAATTTTTTTAAGGGTTTCAGGAGTTCAAATAATTGCATCATAATTAAAAACTATAGCTGTGTTATATTTATTTTGGCTTACTTCATAACAATAGCTCTTCAAACTTATTCCAGTTTTTTGGAGAAAACATTTCTTTCTTTTGTTTATTTGTGTAATAATACCACTCATACTTGAATTTTAACAGCTAATAATTTCTTTTTGAGACCAAGAGATTATTGACAGAGCTAAGAAAACTTATTTCTTTTTAATAAAATGTAAAGGAAATTGAAAACATACATTTTTGATAGTGTAAATATACTTTAATGTTACTTCTTTTGCTTGCAGGAAAGTGTATACCTACGTTGCTTGAAAACATGACCTTATCATCCAAAAGGTGAGCAGAACTAAATTCTTATTGAAATACTGGGTGTATTAAGCTCATAGGCTTGGTGGTTGCTGCTTCTGCCTTAGTATCAAAGAGGCTTGGGCTCAGTTCTTGGCAGGGACAGCAGATTTTCCAGTTGGTGAATCCTGGATTCTAAACTGAGTGCATGTAATGTTCATGTGTACCTTTAGACAAAGATATGGCTCTGAATCAATTTATCTGGGATATTTGCACATGAGTCTTGATTCTGACTTATTAGTCATTTTGAGTTTTCAATGTCAAATGTGAATCCATATCTCAGTGATTATTAGGCATTAAGTAACAAGAAAACTACTGAGGTTCAAATGCCTCTTAGAAGTGCTCCCAGATAAATACAGATCTTATTACTCATCGGATAATATAATCTCCAATAACAAATTTGATTCTAAAGAATTTATGCAAATACACAAAAATTATGAAACTAAAATAATTGCCTTAAAGAAAAAAAATTCAAATCAAATATGTAAATTCACTTAATATTAGAAATGGAAATACTGATGATCAGGGCCCAGATTTGTTTGCAAAAACATGTTGTGTTTTTTTTTTCCCCTAAGAAGTACATTCCTGAAACAAAGTTTAGTATCCCATTTTTTGAGAGTCCACAAGTATAAATTCAAAATCTTATTTCTCATAAAAACACATTTTGCAAAAAAAAAAAAAAAAAAAAATTATGTAAATAACTATTTCCGAAATGTTTGTAATAAATTCTTATTTGGTATACTTTTCCATAATTTGAATTATATATTCCTGGGTTTTTTTTTTTTTTTTTTTTTTTTAATAAATGCATATTTTAATAATTCTTCCACAATCAAGAAAGAAATTATGTAAGAACTGCGTTAGCACATAACTGTTGTAACATCTGCTTCAGAAACAACGCAATATTATCGGCCATAAGTTATCTTTCACATGGTAAAAGGAGAACACGTGATAAACTCTGTGAATCCCCAATGTACAATCATAAGTTCGTAACTGCGTATCTATTTCTGTTTCAGTCGGGATCCAGTTTAAGTAGTGAACATTTGTGATCTTAGACCTGTGAATTATTTTATACGTGCCGAAAGTGAAATCAAGTATACATGAACATTTAAAGAAATACATTTTGGAGTTTAAAATCATTTTAACCACTGACGATAGGGTATTATTTTGCCAATCTTGTGCGAAATTGTAAGTGCAGGTCAACGATCGCAGGTAATACAACATTTGTCTGGAAATAAACATCACAGCTTCCTTTTTTGTTTTTAGCTGCAAAATAAAAACTAATTGGGGTATTGCCAGGATTGGAACAGTGGTACTTTGATTTTATCTGTATGAAAGTATTATGCCGTTTTAACCACTTGAGCTACTGTGACCCTGTGAAACTGTGCTTCTGAAAATCATGTTTAATGCCTACACATGATTCCTGTGAGAACCATGAATCCAAAATAGTGTGTTCATGTTTCAAAAGTATACACATTATGTGTAAGAAAATAAATTGTTTCAGCTAGATCACATGAACATTCTGAGATAATCTAAGCTGCGAACTTAAGAACTTGTGTGCTTTTTGCTGCCACCTGGTACTATTGTACATGCCTAGGAGCATCGCTTACCAGATTTCTGTTGATTAGATGAACAAATACTAATACAAGCTTGAGCTTCTTGTGGTGAGGTTCACAACAATTTGTGATAGGTGCGAGGTTCATTTCTTCTCCCAAACAGATGCCTTTTTTGAGGACCTTCCAAAACCTACATTTTGGCTTAAAACAGTTGGAAAAATGCTGGGAAAAGTGTATCAATCTAAAAGGAAAAATAAAAAAGATCTACCAAAATTAATTTGTTTTTCTATCTTTTTCTATGGAATTATTAAAAGCCCCTCATATATATAGCTTTTCAGATACTCTATAAAACAACCATATGTAATAAAATCATGGGAATTCAGTTATATAACAGCTTGCCTATTGAAATAAAAAAGTTATAGTTTTAACAGATTTAAAGATAGAATGTACAAATGGCTGATAGAACATCCATATAGTTTTAATAGATTTAAAGATAGAATGTACAAATGGCTGATAGAACATCCATGCTTTAGTCTGTAGGAATGTCAAAATGAAATGTGTAAACTCTCTTGTATATGGTCTGTAATAAGTTATAAGTAATTGCATTTTAAGCCGTAGGATATAGAGTTTATCTAATGACTGATAATAAATTATTATTATTATTACTAGACTAGCATGTTACCTGTAGTCAGAGGACATCTGTAATGGCTCAAACTCTCCTAAGGCTGCGCCATAGCCAATGATTAGACCATTCGTCTCTCACCCAGGCAACTGAATGTGGGATTTGTGGTGGACAAAGCAGCAGGTTTTCTCTGATTTCCCCCGCCATCAAATTCTACCAGTGCTGCATCTTTATTCCACGTATCATCAGTGTCATTGTCTGCGATGCCATAGTAGTAAAAGTAGGCGTTAAACACTATGATGAAAAAAAAAACCTCCTATTGCAAGTCCATGAAATTTTAATTTGGATTAGCATTCTTGCTCCTTGCTTATGCAAGTTTGTTTTAATTAAACTAAAGGAGGCCATTGTATTGTGACTTCTAGGGAGCCACAGATTCCATGTATTATAATAATTATAAACATTTTTGTTAAAAAGATTGATTTATCCCCCATTGGATATCAAATTTCTGTGCTTTAGTTTTAAAAGACAAATATCACTACCATTTCACAGATGTGCACAGTCTATTATTATACTATTGATTAGCTGCATTATATATTGGAATAATTACTAACAAATATGCATTTTTTTGCTACTAACTAAATTTCAGAATCCAGATTTGCTTTTGAAAGGAATATACAAAGTTTTTAGCATTATATTCACTGAATTTGATAAGTTTAAATATAAATATATAATGCAGTTATTCCTTATCATAGTCTACTAAACATCAGAAACAAAAATTAGCTACTTTTTAGTGTACCTCCTGTCACTACAGAAGAAACATTCTTAATGGTCATGATTATCTATATTATTTCTTTTAGTTTGTAATGCATATAATTCCATTATTCTTTAAACAGTCATGGAAAAAAAACAAAAAAAAACAAACAAAGCAACACCTAGACACTTTATGAATGAATTTATTTGTACATCTTTTCTTTCATATTGTTATTACAATCATCTCTGCACTTGTGCAAATTTGTTGCTGACCGTAATAGTATTGCCAGGTGACTGAAAAGCAAGTAATGGTCTCTTAAACCACAAATGATTTCATATTTTAGAGTTGCTTATACATTATATTTATATTCTTATAGTCAGCATGGAATTTATAAAACAATAAGAGGTTGCACAAATTTGGCTTGATTTATGCAGGCTATTTCCTGTTGAGCTACAAGTGCAACACTATTGAAAGTACATTGAGTTTAATGGAAGATGCGACACAACACTGCACAATCTCAAAAGCATATCACACTGTATTCTAGTTTGCATGATAACCTCAATGTATGGTGACATTAGATAAGGCAGAAACACTTTTAGTGACACTGAGTCCTGATACCACCACTTCTCTCTGGAGACTTCAGTCCCATATTGCATTACATCACTCATAAAACTTATCACAAGGCATGGTTTCTGTGAACTCACAAAATATTGCTATTGGGCAACTCAAAATACAAAACAGTACATGTAAGTTCACTACATGAACCTAAGGTCTGTGTTTGGCATGCTCTGAGTGCCACTAGAATAATTGGCCCCATTTTCTGGCGTGAAACAATTAATGCTATATAATATCAAGCCTTAATTTTTGAGCAGTTTTTCCCTCAGTTGAACAAAGAGTGAATGCACAATGAATTTCAAAAGGAAGGGGCTAAAACTTGAACTTTTTTGGATGCAAATCAGTATAGAATGTGCCCAACATGATTCCTAGACCTCTATCCAAAATTTTATTTGTGGGTCAGTTTCAAAAGACCACTTATACAAATCAAATCTCTCATTACAAGCACTGCAAAATAATATACAGGAAATAATAGCTTTCTCAGGAATAGTTACAATAGACTAATGATAATAGGTATGCATGATTCTGGCATTTCCTCCAAAATATGTTTACTTTACTAAATTTGATGTGCTGATTCCAAAAATGTAATAATTTTTTTCTATCATGTACCATATTTTTACAATTAGCAGTTATACCTAAAATGTTCTGTGATTAAATATTGTATCAAACTAAAAAAGAAACTCCAAAACTAAGAAATACTTCTAATATCATTGTTGAAATCAGTCTGTTTCATACCACTTGTGACACATGTAATAGACAACAATACATACCTTATAAGGATAATCCCTGCAAATTTAACTCAGTCTGTAGTTGTTTTTCAAACAGTGAGTCATTTTTGTGAGTGTCAGTTGTATGTCATACATTTGTGTAATTTGAAGCAATATGTCTTCTAGAAAGTGTTGATATATTTTGCAATCTTGTTCGAAAGAGAAGACAAAATATTACAAAATTTGTTAAAAAGGCCTACAATGCCTATTTTCATATGAAGCTTGGAGATTTTGACAAAAAATGGGCTCCAAAAAAGTATGTCATACTTGCATAGAACAACTAAGGAAATGGAGTAAAGAAAAAAGGCTATTCCTATGATGGCATGAGGCATGAACCTCAAAACCATGTTGATGATAGCTATTTTTGTGTATGTGATGCTAGAAGCTACGATTTAAAAAATATGAAAGAAATCACCTATCCAAATTTGTCAGCAAAAAGACCTATATCACATGGTCCTGGTCTTCCTGCCTCCTCCATTAAAAACATTTGGAAAGAATCGTCATCAGATTCTGAAGAAAATTCTCAAGACAGCAGCAGTGATTTAGATATCCAAGAACAGCAGTTTCATCTACCTCAACAATTCACACAGGCAGAACTCAGTGATTTGTTTAGGGACTTAAATCTTCCTAGGATTCTGCTGAATTATTGGGATCCAGACTAAAACAAAAACATCTCCTCTGTCCAGGAACATCATTTTCTTGGTACAGACACCATGAAGAGGAATTTGTTTCACATTTCTTCAGGAAGAAAATCTTACATCATGATATTCCTGGTTTAGTGATTGCCTTGAGAGGTGCTGAATACATTCCAGGTGAATGGAGACTTTTTATAGATTCCTCTAAAATTAGTCTGAAAGGTTCACTCTTGTATAATAGAGATAAATATGCATCAGTTCCAGTAGCCCATTCAGTTCACCTCAAGGAAACATAACTTAAAATTACTTCTAGAAAAAGTAAAATATGCAGAATATACGTGGCAGGTATGTGGAGATTCAAAAGTTATTGGCATGCTACTAGGTCAGCAATCAGGCTAGACTAAAATGCCACGTTTTATTTGTGAATGGGATAGTAGAGCCCGATCTGATCACTGGAAAAGAAAAAATTGGAAGCAGAGGAATGAAGCCAGGAATGAAAAATGTAATTCATGAGTGTCTTGTGGACCACCTTTGCAGCAATATGTGAAGGCTTTAAATAAGGATGATAACTGCTACAATATTTGCAAGAAGTTCCCTGGAATATCTGACACCAACGTTTCGAAGAAGTGCATCTTCGAAACGTTGGTGTCAAGCCAAGTTTTTACCTGGCTAGAAGCCCGAGAAGATTTTCAAATATTCTAATACCTTATTTGAAGAAATGATGACACACTGAAAAACAGGCATGGATTGGTTTTAAGAAGTTATCGAAACCTTTCTGGGAAATTTCAAGGATCCAAGCTACAAAAATATTGTAGAAAATATGCTTCAGAATTTTCGAAAGCTGGGTTGCAATATGAATGTGAAAATGCATTTCCTACACTCTCATTTGCACTTTTTTCCAGAAATGTGTCAATAAGGAGCAGAGAACAGATTTCCCCAGGACATAAAGGAAATGGAAAGATGTTCCCGGGAAAAGTGGAATGCGAATATGATAGCTGACTATTGCTGATTGCTGAAAAGAGATGTATCAAATTATTTCCATAGTAGGAACTCTAACAGATGTTCATTTCAAGGCAGCATGTAAAAACTGGTCTAATGTTCAAATGTAACTGATAATGTGAAGTGTTAGCCTCTGAAAGGTGTTGTGTTCAAAGTTATGGATTTATCAACTTCTATTTAATAATATAACATAAATTTGATAGAGCCAAGTATAAAAATTCATATTTTACTATTTCTTATATTGTGAAAAATTGGTATGTGATAGAGAAAAACTAAGTTCCTATTCTGATTCAGCACACTCAAATTAGGGATAATGACATATTAAAATAAAATCCCCAGACAAAAAGTTCAATTTTGAATACAAGTGTAATCGGTTAGGATGCTGCATTGTCTTTCTTTATGCTCTAGAAGAGCATTTCCAACAACTTTGAAAAGGTAATCAGTGTAAAGGACATTTAATATTGTAATTTCTGAAATAATAGTGGTACTAGTCTGTTTATCCTATTTGTTTTGGTGTTTAAGATGATCTATGCAGGGATGGCATCGACAGGCAAGTGGCACATACCTGCAACCCAGATACCATTTAATCTTATGACGTATGCACATCAGGAGTTGTTGACAAGTCATAGAAGAGTGCAGATGAATGGACAAGTTATGTGTTAAGAGAAGGAAAAAATGATCATGCCACTAGAAATGTACAGAACCAGAATTGACCTGCTTAATAGAATGGCAGAAAAGCAGAAAAAAGAGAGATTTCAGGGCAGTCTAGAGAGTGCAGCATAATAGTAATGACAATACTGCTAATGATAACAATAGAACCAAGCCCAGTACCAAAAATAAGGCAATTGATAGAGTAAATGAAGAAAATGATGGAAAGGCTAAAGAATTTGGACCAGATAGAGAAAATGGAGAAGTAAAAAGGAATTAAAAGTATGCCAGAAAAGAGTAATGGAAATAGAGAAGAAGGAAGTTTAATGTGATAGTTTCAGAAGAGAGAAAGCAGAAATTTGAGAGCAGAAAACTAGTTAGAGCAAGTATTCCAATAAAAATTAGGTCTCAATTTGAATGGCTGGGAGATAATAGATGCATACAGAATTGGAAGAAGGGGATGAAAATAAGGTCAATAATTGTAAAATTGGTAACTGAAGATGAAATGGACAGTCTAGAAAATACAGAAAAAATTAAACAGAATGAAAATCTATGTAGATTAAGGCTACTCAAAGGAAGAGCAGAACAGGAAAAAAAAAAAATAATTGGCAAAGCTGAAGGAAAAAACATTTTTAAGAGGACTAAATCTATATGCAAAAGGCAAAGTTTGGAGTATAGCAGTAGAGTGGAATAGGTGAAATGAATTGAGGCAATAGTAGAAGGCAGTCAGTGAATTAAATGATGAGGACAGGCAAAAAAAGACCTATATGATGTAAATTGGTTAGTCAGAATAAAAGGATGGCAGGAGATAACCAGAGTTTGGAGAGATGAGAAAAGTGGGAACAGCGCAGGAGAAGAAAGCTGGCGCAAGTGGTGGGAACAAGACATTTAAGGACAAGTGAAAGAAGAGGGAGCATTAACAATAGGACAGTTAGAAGTGGGGGGAGAAGCAGAGGAAGGAAGTAAGGGAGCAAATAGAGAGGAAAGTAGAAGGATGAACAATTGGCAAGTATAAGGTGGGAGAGTAGAGAAAGAAAAATTATCAGCCTCAAGGGTGGAGGGAACTGTTTCAGTGTGAAAAACAGAAGCAGAAAGACACATTTTTAAGAAAAGAGAATGTAGTAGTGACAGAAAGAGAGAGAATTTTATTCCAAGATGGGGAAAGATAGTGCCAAGCACAATGACGAGACAACAAAAATCAATATTTGATAACTGGAAATCACAATCGCAATCAAAAGACAAGTAGAATAAGGGAATAAGACTGATGTTCTGGAATGTGTGGGATTTAAAAAATAAGCGGTGAAATGCAAAAGGTAGCAAGAGGAATAGAGCAGTAGCAGAATCTTGGCTAAAGTGAAAGTTGAAAGGGTACAAGTATACAGGAAAGTGTGCAAATAAAAGATGCAGTAGAGGCACGTAATTGGGGGAGTGGGAATGTATAAAAGAAGAGCTAGAAGAATTTGAAATGAGAAGTTATGAAAAAGAGGGAAGAATTATAATGTAGTTAGTGGACATTTGGATTAGAGATAGTCTAGGTATAAGAGTGTTTTATAATCCACCACAAACCTCAGAGCCTATGAGAAGCAGAGGAGGATATGGAGGAAATTAAAAAGAAAAAGACAGGTGATGATCAATTTCAAGGCCAGGAAAAGGGAAGTGCAAAATAAATTAATAGGAAGGTAGATATAAAAGGAAAAGAGAAGACAGACAGGAGAATAAGGAAAAGTACAAAATATCTGACAGGAAAAGGTCAAAAGTCTTAGAATTTAGTGAAAGGAATAACCTAATAATATGTGATGGATGCTGTTGGCAGGGGAAAAAAAAGAGGAGAATACAAGATACAATTAATAAAATTGCCTTTAATTAATTATATTATAATCTTTTAATTTCCTTCGCAGTATTAATTCACCTTTGTAAGCAAGAATAGGCAAAGTGTAACAGACTATATGTCAGGTAATGAAGAGAGTGAAGAAAGGATTATTAAATTTAATGTAGAGAATGATAGTAAATAGTAGCTACTTCCTGATAAAAGTGAAAATATGGGCATAGGAAAGTTCAGAAGGGAGAATTGAGTGAAATGGTTAAAAAGAATCAAAGCATATAAATGGAAAGAGGAGATGGAGGGCAAGTTCATAAAAGTGCTAAAGTCAAATAACAGAAATTAGGAATCGGAGTAGTGTTGAATAAAAATAATATAACCAAAGCATTAGAATTAGCAGAGCTATTATCATAAAGGGCAGGGATAAAAATATAAACAAAACAAAGCAAAAGGGTATTTAAGGAAATCATGAGATTGAGGAAGATGGGTTGATTAGGATATGCAAATTATGATACGAGGCAGAGAGAGATATAAGAAATTATTAGAAGAGAACAAAAAAGAATGGCAAAGAAACACAGTAAACAAGTTGAAGATAGCAGTCAAAAGGAAACAATTGTAAAAAGATTAGGAAATGTTAAGGGGAGTAAACAGGAAGAAAGGGGAAAGAAATGAGATTTCACTGTATAAGTGGCAAAGATATTTCAGGTAATTAAGGAGAAAGAAATAAGATAAGTAGGGATCAGTAGCAGCTCATTGCCTAAAGTATAAGTGAAGCTCTTTTGACATAAAAATCACTTGCAGCATACCTATTTCATATATGTGAGTTGACTCTCTTGTCCTTTCTTGTGGCGTATTTCTCTGTTATGTCCTGAAAAAACTGCAAGGCCAACAAAAGTTTTTCCATATAATTACCACATATTGATTCGTATTCACTGTACCAGGGTGGTTTTTGTTCATTTTTTGTGCCAATGATTTAAGAATAAGTTTTGCTTTTCTCGTCAATAGCATATCCCTTTTATCGCAAAATTGGTGTGTAAT
The DNA here is from genome assembly GCA_030762935.1 of Hymenopus coronatus. NCBI lineage: Eukaryota > Metazoa > Arthropoda > Insecta > Mantodea > Hymenopodidae > Hymenopus > Hymenopus coronatus. The sequence continues at coordinate 167,058,105 of CM060881.1, read as the reverse complement.
ATATTGCACAGTATATCATTTTGTGGATTAGCTCTCCACTAACTTTTAATTAAATAAATCAATAGATGCAAATAAGTTGCAGCAGTGCTAACTTTAGTAAAATAAAGAATGTAATGAAAACTAGAGCATTCAAATTCACAATCACTTCACGTGAACTATTCATGTAATTTTGACTTGTTAGGGATGCCAGAAACATCACGAGGGAAGTGGGCAGACTTTTAAAGTTTGTCTTTCTTTCATGAGGCCAATAAACCAATGGGTTAGCCTCTGCAAAGGGCTGTCTAATGGCTAAATTTCTGTAGTTAGCTGCACCATAGCCTCAAAACAGGTATTTTTGGTCACATATGGAACATTAAGTCTCTTTCATTGTCTTAGCAACCAGGTATAAACATACAACACCTTCATTGACCAAAAATGGCTGCAAACCCACAGAGGCTCACTATCCCTTCCATTAATTCCTTTTGCCCCTCTTCAAAGCAAGTAGCAGTAGATCCCACCTCTTCGTTCTTTGCTCACAGATATCTTCCTGATTGGATACTTGGCATACAAAAAAGTTGTTCAGATTTAATACAACTATAAATGACTGAAGAGGAGCTTCACTAGCTTTACTGGTAGGGATAACAAAGTATTGGGACAATTAGAAATAACTGATAATAGGCTGAATAGTCAGACACAAAATAATTTACGAAGATAATTGAAGTGTCACATAATTATGTGTTTTAAGATATTTGGGTCCCTTCATTGTTACTAGCATCAGCGTTTATGTATTATTGGATAGGCAGATTTCAGAGACAGAAATTTACAAACAGATAAAGAGCTTAAAAAGGGTAAAACATGTTGAGTAGAATTCTGGAAAAGATATGGAGAAGAGCAAAGTGGACTGAAAATATTGACAATATTTAACAAAAAGAGAATAATGAGCTACCAGAAAGTTGGAAACTAAGCTTGATGATACCAATATACAAAGGGAAAGGAGGAATAAACATACTAGAGAACTACAGGGCCATAAGTTTGCTACTGGGTGATTTATATAAAGCTGACACATTTCTTTCATTAATTGTTTAAAAACGTATTATGCTAGCGGCAACTTATTATACCTAAATTGTAGAGGAATTTTGGGAGATTATTTACCTTTATAGCCTTATGCAGGATGGAGGACATCCTGCATAAGGCACAACTCAACCCGTCGTTCCATGTTACTGGCCAATTGTTGGAGGACTCTTTGTCAATAGCTTGAATCTCCTTTGTGATGTTGTGCTTCAGATCGTCCATTGTATGGGGACATGTGACGTAAACCCTGTCTTTTAAGTGACCCCATAAAAAGAAGTCCGGCTATGTCAAATCTGGAGATCTCAGTGGCCACAGGTTCCTGGAAATTATCCGGTCATCAAAGAAACTTGTAATTAGGTTCATGGGTTCATTTAATGTATGGCATGTAGCACCATCTTGTGAAAATATCCTTGACTCAGCTCTGCATGTACTGCAGTTTCACGTCGACTACAAGAACAAAATGTTGAAACAGCTGCCAACAATGCAATTAGGAATAAAACATAAATATCTGCGCATCTACTGACAAGGAATCGAAACTCCTTAACATTCTGCTTAATTTGGTGCTAAAATTGGGTCATTGAATGAATTTCCAATGGAATAATTAAAGAAAGAAATGTGTTAGTTCTACATAAATCACTCTGTATCTATAGTAGGAAAAACACACGCAGAGGGTTTTGGTTGACAGGTTAAGGGATTGCATGGAAGGTTGTGCATGTTCTTCACAGATTTTAAAAAGCATTTTGACAATAAATAGAGATGCACTGGTATGAAAATTAAGCAGAAAGGGAGTGACAGAGAAATAAAGGAAAGTGAAAAAATTTACACTGGGGTAAAAGTAAGTATAAAATGTGAGAAGAATGAAATAACAGAACCATTAGAGCAAAAACTAGGACTAAGACTGGTGCTAACTTAGTCCCATCCTATTTTAATCTATTTTTGACAACATAATAAACAGGAAAAAATAGTACCCAACATTGTCTAATTATAGCAAACAAGGAGATTAGGGAATTACTGTATACAGATGATCTAATGGTAGGGGGAATATCAATAGTAGGATATAAAGGGTGATGAAATACAAAAATGTTGTAAAGAATGGGGAATAAAGATAAATAAAAATAAATCAAAAATGATGATGCTCTGATTATGCATATTAAAAGAATTAGAAAACTCTATGTGTACGTGTCAGCCAGAAAGAGTGTGTACCTATGCAGTGTTGGGCAGTGTTGTCACATTCAAAACTTTGCAAGTTCGAATCTTGGTTGCGGTGTGTTACCAGGAAAAGAGTTTCTTTCAGGTTTTATTCTTATCCTGATATGTTGGGCAATTCAAAAGAGTATGGACTCTGGGCTTATTTGAGCATCATTTTAATCATTCATTTCATTCATTCACCAATATGAATTACCAGATTAAGTTAAACTATAAGATAAAAAAATAAAAATAATCAGAACATTCAGGAATGTTGTTATAACAATTTATCTCTAAAATACACATATTTACTCACCTTTTGAATATACAGTGATTTGCAGAACCTTGATGACATTATAACATGATTCATATTATCCCCAATTCATAATGGTGTGACATACTATTGTTCCTGAAAAATCTTGTGTTCGCAGTGAGACAACTCAATTTCTCATACCAGAGCAAAGCTCAGACAAAGGTAATACACCTTCTTGTGGTAGTTTTGATTACATTTGAACTCACTTCATATAACTCACACTCTAGTATTTCTTCTCATGGGCTTACTCTGTGGATAGCACATTCTCATGATGTTGCTTTCATGCTGAATTTTCTATAATTTCTACGTCATGTCGCATCGCCATTTTAGCTCCATTTTGTAGGCATAACAATGCAACTACAATAGGAATGCTGATAGTTCAACAGTAAGTGAAACCTGTGAACTCAATTGATCAAAGCTATCTGTGATCTTGATGTGCCTTGCTTTGTGATATACGGGATGACAAAATTTCATTAACACTTTGACCAATAGGCTTAATTACTTTTTAGGTTATTTCCTTACCAACAGGCAAATTTATTACTTAAGTAACCTTTCTTTGCTGATAGACACTCTACTTACATACATATTCCAGTAGCCAAGTATCCAAGCTGAACAAATTAACATGTTGGAGTGGTAAATTAATTCACAGATTAACATGTTTTAAAATTTAAAATGGAGTTGTATTGTTTTGCAGCGTATAGCTTCAGAAGAACAACTGTATCCTGCTGAGCCCTCTCTGCTCCAGGAATTCGTTAAGTACTTTAAGGGAAGACAGGAAAACTCCAGCATGGACACTGCTAGCCCAGCAGAGTTCAAAGTACACCTGTTATGCAAGTTTTATGTTGTCATTGCTGTTGTTTCCATGGCAGATGGAGGTGAATCACCTCACCATGGTCTGGCATCAGTATAGTTACTCAAGATTTATTAGCTGAATATATTTAAATTATTAAATAAATACAAAACCTTTATGTGTTTTTCATATGAGTTTTTTTATTTTCCCCAAGTTTTAGTTAAACACTGTATTGTAAAAACAATTATTGAAAGAATAAAACAGGTACTTGTACAGTTTTCAGGAGTATTTTTCCTGTTATCTGGATTTCTGACTGTGATATAAAGATATTGATGTACATGAACAGTCATGATCATTCCCGTCACCTCGTCAGCTACAGGTAGTTGAACCAGGCAACTGTGACATATTTTCCTCAGTGTGCAGAACATTGTTGTTGGTTATTCTGGTCCGATGCCCTTCCAAGAGATTCTGTATTCCATAATGCAGATTAGGCCTTAGGAGTAAACCAGTGCTCAAGGAGGAAGGCTGAATCAACAATGCTGAAAGTTTGCATTTGGACTAACTTGTCACTTGAGTGAATTTAGCAATTCTAGACAACATCCTTTTCAGAAAAAAAAAGATATATATATTATGGCATCTGCCACAAAGAATATCTTCAATTATCATAGTTTATTTTATGGTATGACTGTGTATTCATTCAGGATGAAACGATTCAATTACTTGCTTTGATTCATATGCTTTCTTTGAGAACTTAAAATGGTGTTTTCAGCTAAAGCAAACTCTTTTGCATCTTGTGTATATTTAAAATTTACTCATAAGATAAAAATCAAATGTGAGCATATTTCTGTTATGTTTTGAGACATTTAAGTTTTTTGTTTAAAACTTAACAAATTGTAAAAATGGTAAAAAAGTTAACAAATTAAATTTACAAATGTACTTTTTATTTCATGTAAATAAACCATTTTAAGGCACAGATTGACAAAATGGCTCTAAACTAGAGCTAAAACACCTGCTGACCTCCTCTGAAATGTACCAACTCTCTTCGACAAAAGATTAAGATATAAATGAGTCTTAAACAACATTAGACCAAATCATTTTCCTGTTTAAAATAACTGTGCTTTTGCTTTTACGTTTGTATACTAATTTGCTAGTAAATAATTTAAGAGAAATTATATTTCAATTTAAGACTTTTTCTTTTCCTTGCATAATCTCAGAACAAAGGTTGTAGTTGGTAGGGTTTTTCTGTACTGAATGCAAATGGCAATGTTACCTTTTCTTAAAGCAAAAGCTCCTCTGCTTGTAGTATTGCTTTCTGTTTGAGCACATTTCAGGAAGAGAACTTTTGATAGCCATATTAGTTATTTAGGTCTGCATTTGGTGAAGTGTCGTGTCTGGACTTGGGTAACAAATTTAAAAAATAATGCTTTAGAATATAAAGAATGATTTGCAAACATGTTTGCATTGGCATGAATTGCAGTAACCACAAAATAGACATAACATGAATTATGTAGCTCTTCTTACTACATTTGACGTTCCTTTATTAATATTAACGTTGTGGAAAAAAAAAATTAAAATCTTTTGAAACATATGAAAATAATTTCACTCCCTTGTAATAATAGATGAGTTTCACCAGTAGTAATCCAAATTGTAACTTAGGCAGTTGCCTGAAAAACACAGCTGGTATTATACATTTATTTTATATTAGACCATTCAGTTACAAAAAACATTTTCACAACACTGTAAACCTCAAGTGCTAAAAAGCAAATTTTATAATCTGTTTCACCTATTAGAAGTGCATTATAAACAGATACATTTGTTTCTGACTGGCTTTATTGACAGTGTTCTGACAATCATATCACACAAATATAATTTTTCAGGAGAGAGAAAAAACAATTTGGTAGAATACATTTTATTAAATAGAACACAGTAATTTAACAATCTGCAGAATTCTTTTGCCAAACAGTTTATTTGTTTAATATCAATTACACAGTTACAAAAATATTTATTTTTATAGTTGAATTTAATTGCAATTATAATATAATACCAATTAGAAATTAAGGTAATGTTGTTTTGGCAAAAGGTCTTGAATCTCAAAAAATGTTTTCAGGAGCGCTTTGTTGATTAAAGGGAGTGCAGATTAATGCTAAAATTTCTTGTGTGTTACATTCTCATAACTCGTTCTGTAACAAAGTATAATTACAAAAGCTTGTCCTACCTACATCATGCTAATTTATAAACATTAGCAAAATTATATTATTAGGTATTTCCTCTTAGGTACAAAAGGAAAAGAGGAGTACACTAGCCAATTTGATAGTCATCCCTTTGAATAGCTGGTCACTAGATCGAAGTATTGAAAAATTAAAACCAAACTAGGATATATCAGAAATGATTAACTCTACAGAAAATGCTTTGACATAAATTATATGCTTTAACAAGAACTGCATTTGTTGTGTTGTAAGATTTCGTCTCTCTCGCCTGGGTGCCATAGCAGCAAAAGCAGGCGTTAAACTCTATAAAACAAAGTATCTCTCTCAGTTGCACAGAATGAAGAGGACTTCAGAGCCTTTCCCAGAAAATTCAAGATATTATTTGTCATGAAAAGCATATAGTATTTTAATCAAAATAGTTGGCCATTTTTTAGAAAATCAAAATTTCTTAAAGATGTTCTAATAAAGGGTTTGGGTGAGGGGATTTTTTTGAAAATTGTTATGTCAGTGAGGATGCAGAACTTGAAATATCAAGGTTTAGTATTTAATACACTTTTCGTTTTTGAGTTTTGTTATTCACAGACATGCACAGGCCATGCCGATACTGAATGGTTAGACTGCTCGCCTCTCACCAAGAGGCCCGGATACAATCCGAGGTGACCGCATGTGGGATTTGTGGACAAACCAGTGCAGGGGCAGGTTTTCTCTGATTTCCCCTGCCATTGCATTCCACCGGTGCTCCATCTTCATTCCAAGTATCATCAGTGTCATCACCTGCAGAGCCATCTGTAGTAAAGACTGGCATTAAAGGCTGTAGTAAATATTTAAAAAATAAAACCACACACTTACACATTTTCCTAAAAATGCCTCTTTTTTACTTTCTCTAGCCCAATATGTACAATGTACATAGGAATAGAGAAGAATTGTAATGCACCCATAAATTTGATACCGAGATTTCACTAGAAATATATGTTTTAGGGTCCCCTGAGTCCGAAAAAAGTATTTTTAAAAAAAGGTCTGTGTGTGTGTGTCTGTGGACAGCATAGCCCCAAAACGAAAAGGCCGTTAAATACCAAACTTGGTATTTAGCTTTAGTATCTTCCAAGGATGCGACACGAAGATTTTCAAAAAAAAAAAATCCCCCTAATAAACTACCCTTTACCTGGAAAAAATTTCGAAAATGTTGATTTTTCTTAAAAATGGCTCTTAACGATTTTGATTAAAATCCCTTATATTAAAGCTATTTATGTCCGAAATAAAATGTATGTCTCAAATTTTTGGGGAATAGCCTCTGAAGAGCTCTTTATTCTGGATGAATTTTGCTTAACTGCTAAACCGTAAGAGATAGAAAAAACTCACTACACAAAAAATGTATATCACGTCAAAACACACAATTTATGTCCTTTACGTTTTTGTTGTGGAGGTAACAGTTTCCGAGATATTCCTTGTTACTGTTCAATTGTGAAGTACTTAAACTTTTCTCAGACAGGAAGTATCCGTTTTTCTTTTGTTCTACTCTGGCTAAGCAGAGAAGTGATTTGCAATGACAATCACATGACAATAGCTTTTAAAACATTTGACAATTACTTTAGCATAGCACATTCCCTTATTCTCTCCTACTTATAAGGAACTAAGTAATAAGAACATTCTGCTAATATTTATCTCGATTAGTATTGTGTACAAAGAAGAATAATCTTTTGTAGGAGGTTTGTAGAGCAGCTAGAGAAAGTTATGTCAGTGTAACACATCAGATTTTTTTATTCAGGCTGTCCTCAAAATGTGTATTTCTGGTGAATTTCAGTGGAATGCATTACCTTCTCTACCTGCTTTTTGTGTTGTAGAGAAAGTAACATATGAGTATTACCTACTTATAAATTATATTGAAGATCATTCCATGGTTATCTTGGATAAATTATATTTTATTTAGCAAGGGGTAGTGTTGTATCAGATTGAATAATGGATATTGATGGCAAGATGTAAATGATGAAAGCCTGGCATCATAAAGCAATGCTGGCATAAACAGGTTTTAGCTATAAAGACTTTAACAAGTAGGTCACAAGTGGCCCTTGCGGCCCTTGCTATTGAGCTACAGATGCAGCACAAGCACTCATGATCGACGTGAATAAAGGGACAATGTTATATTTCAAAGTAAGTACCAGTGTGGGATGAAAGTTTCCCCTGCCACTTCACATCGTTAGAGGGTAGTAGGGTTAGGGTAGAGCTATCTGCTGCATGCAAAGAGCCCCCAGGTCCTCAGGGTTTTAAGGTGCAGGAGGGGGTGCATTAGGGGAGAGATCAGGGAGCTACAAATAAGTACACCAATGGGTGCTAGGAAAGACAGAGCTTTTACTATCACTCAGAGGAATTAACACAAATGGAATGGAGTATTATGTTGAATGCTCTTTTAACTTCTGTGGTTCTTGCATCCCATTCTATGATAGGTATGAAAGACTGCTTAATTTTTGCTCATATCTCTTAATCAGGCTTGAGTTTCTTTTACATGCCATAAATCTGCTACATAGGACCAACCGCTACACCATTGAATGCAACAAGAGATATTAACAAGAACACATTGTTAAGGAGCTATGGGGAGAAACCAGTGAATTACCATAATTCACAGAACTCTTCTGGAATTTAAATATTTTAAAATATAACTTTGCCCCTGTACTCAATGTCGATCAAGAGTGTGTCCTAGCTCAGAAGTAAGGGCCCCTCATTACCTAATTTTCTTTAGAACTAAAACCATACTTTTGACAGCATTGCTTTATGAGGCCACCAGCGTTGATTGCTCAAACTGATAAAACAGTAGCTCTTGCTAAATCAAATACAATTTATCCAAGATGACCATCGAGTATCTGACAACATTAATATATAATGTATATTATTTGCATAATGCTATCAAGTAGCTAAAAAGAAAGTGAAATTGCTCTTTGGTAAATAATTCAGCAAAATATTTAAATGTAAATCAAATAACCTTTTATTAAGGTTGTCAGCCAGTCTTTATGCATTTTATTCAATAGCACTGTCATCATCACATCAGATACTGCATCACTATAATATATTAACTTATATTTGCAATGGAACTTGAACAGAATTATGTCTCGCATATCTGTATGTTGGCAGAATTAAGTACCTAAGCATAAAACTGAATATGGTAAATACAACATTTTGTCTGTTACAAATATGTGTGATGTTTCTTCTCAAGTTGACATATTCCCAAGGTCGTGGGTTCAAACCCGGCAGAGGACAATGGATTTTTTTGGGTGTAATCCTTAGCATGGCTTCCTTCGGAAGGGAGGTAAAGCCGTGGGTCCCGTGTCGTAGATTTACAGCACGTAAAAGAACCTCAAGCCTGAAGAAGAGGCCTCTGAGCAAAATTAAGCGGTCTTTCATGCCCAATTTAGAATGGGACGCTGAGAACCACAGCAGTTAAAGAGCGTCCATAAATAACATGCCATTTTCATTTTCACGAAATAACAGGTTTATGACCTCTTGCCTGTTTCAGATAGCAAATTTGGATATGACTTACTAATAATCCTTACTAAAACACATTTCTTGTTACTTATGGCATAGAAGCTTTTGTTAGTACATCAAGATAAAGGGAATCAAAAAACAAATGTTCAGAAGAATGTGGGATATGACATTTCGGCAGAACACAGTTGATATGTTTAATATTTTAATAATCAAATACCAAGAAAACAGTCTGGCTTATCGCTCCTTTCACATCATTTTAAGGCAATATATCAATGAAAATAGAAAACTCCACAATTTATTTCTGATTGGTTTTACTTTTTTACTATAGACTTGGAATATAAAGCTTATTGTTCATACAAAATTTTAATGAACTAGTGAAATCATTGGTAAGATATTAATTTTTTTATTCATAATTAATCTCATTTATCAAATTGCTCTCAAACTTTTAATTTAAACTTGGTATAAAAACAAAATATTGTGCAGACATTTCAGTTAGTTTAAAAGAAAAACATGTTCTTGAATTTTTCAAGTTGAAATATGTATAATGATTAATTTCAACTGAAATATTTAATATGTTTACCTAGTGCACAACAATTTTTAAATCTATAATTCTTAAAGTTCTCTTGAAATGTTCAATCTAATAAGTTGTAAAACTGTGGTCCAAGGAATGTTTAGAAAATTAAATAAAGTTGAAAGAAAGTAACTGAGGAAAATGAGTTCCCAGCATTTGTCATAAGAGCTGAGGAAAAGCTTTGCCTTTTGGGTGTTGCAAACCGCATTATTTCCCATGGTAACAAAAAACAGCAGAATTAATCAGATTTGAATACTGAATGATGAAAAGAGTACACCCCATTAGTAATCATCATATCAAAATTATATAAATAACCAAAGTAGACAGAAAAAATTTACATATACATTTATATTATGCAGAAGTTTACACATTTCTATGAATATAATTAAGTTATGGCTCCATACACCATTACATATTTGAACATAGTAATTAAGTTGAGTTAAACTCTAATTGGAACTTAGATTTATTATTACGAAATTTCTTCTTAATTGAGAAGATAACATCAATGTATATAAAGGTTTTGAAAAGCGGAATGTTTGCTTCAGACTAGCCCATTGTTTAGATTGGCATGGTTTTATCACAGTGTAGAAATTAAAATAATTTGATTATCTTTTGGGCACAGTTTAAGTCTAGCATATTGGTATTGTACTTTATCAGTAATTTTATTGAGCTTTGGTATTCTTAGTTTCACATTTGTTTACACTTGCTTAAGTGTAAAAATTATAGATGCTATTAACTGAACAGCAACTTTCTGAAGATCTATAAAATTTACCTTTTGATGCTATTTAAGCACAACATTGCCTAATGATCCTTGAAAACATTATCAATCACTCTATTAAATGCATGGCAGTTGTCAACATTGGCACTTTTCTGGCCCAAAACAGATCCTTAACTGTAAACTCTTACATTTTCCATATTGTTTCTCCTTTCACCATTTGTACATATAGACTGTACAGGTTGAAGGGGTTAAGATGATTCAACAGGGTGTACTCAATGTACCATTTTAGTAAAACTCTTGTTTTTATCTGATCAATAACTGTCATAAAAAAATTGTTATGTTTACGTTTCATATCTTTATTCTGCAATGTCTTTGTTAAATACTTACCAAGCTTTATAGCTTGCTGCAAAATGTTCAGGAATAATGTATGGCAATTGAGGCATCTTACAGCTTTGCGGGTAGAGATAAGCTGTTACAGAATTTTACCACAGACATGACAGAGGATTAACATTATTGTAATTTTGTTGATACAATGTAAGACTTCTTGCTAACTTTAGATTACAGTGTGAATGTATTGCACTAATTGGTATACAGTGCTTGGTAGGTCAGATCTTATCTGTGCATTATTCTTCATTACCATTAAAATTTAGTTGAGTCGATTTTGTAACACTACATCACTTACTTTTTTATTTCGGAAAACATGTTTCAGAAGCCATGTGCTTCCATTGTCAATTCCTTTGGTCGACTACCGGCATTGCTTGCTGTGGTGGTTGTCTCTGTCCCTGGTGGTGGTTTGATGAACTTCTGGATGAGTAGATCGCCTGGCGGGATTTCAGAATTGAAAACCCGGTTCTTGTTTTTAATTCTCTTTCTATTTTTGGCTTTATTAACTTTTTTGTACACCAGTTCTGCCCGAAATCCATTCTCTGTAGCTGTGTCCAATATTTTAGTAAGTTCACATTGGTATTCTGTTTTTCCCATTGGTACATTTACCAATCTGTGTGTAAGGCTGTTGAGTAAAGCATGCTGATGGGGAATGGGATTGTAACTCTTTTGTTTTATATAGCTGTTGGTGTGGGTAGGTTTTCTGTAGATGCCAAATGTAAGGTGATTATTAGTTTTTATGATTTTTAGGTCGAGGAATGGTAGTTGTCCATCACATTCCTTCTCCATTGTGAACTTTATAGACTTTTCTTGCATATTTAGGAGTTTTAGTGCATCTTCTAGGTGTCTTTCTGGGACTATTGCAAAGATGTCGTCTACATAGCGGTACCATATTTTGAACATCCAGGGAAATGCCTTTTTAATCCTAGTTTCCATAGTGCTCATGAAGAGATCTGCTAATATAGGTGACAGCGGGCTGCCCATAGCTAAACCAGATGTTTGTTTGTAATATTTCCCGTTAAATGTGAAAAAATTTTGATTTATGCACAGATTCGTTAATGTGATGTATTCTCGCACTTCTTCTGTTGTTTTTCCTATTGCAAGTAACCAGTTTTTGATGTGGGATTGTATGCTTTCTGTAGGTATGCTTGGAAACAGAGCAGTAACATCAAAGGAAACTAACATATCGGTTTTTTTCCAATTTTATGTCTTTAATTTTTTCGATCAGATCTAGAGAGTTTTTTATACTTGCTGTTTCAAATTTAGGGAAGGAAGAGAATCTGTTTGTTAACCATTTTGCTAGATTATAAGTAGGTGCACTTATATTGTTTATAATTGGTCTCATTGCATTTCCCGGCTTATGTATTTTTGGAAGGCCATAAATTCTGGGCAGAACTGGATTATCAACTTTAATTTTGCATTTTTCTTTTTTGTCTATTAGTTTACATTCTTGAATACTGGCATTTAATTTAACTATACATTCATTACCATCCCTCTTCACTGGGTTACAACCAAATTCATAGCATGAGATTTAAATTTGATTGCACCACTTATATAATAACCAGGAGTAAATGGGTGGCATGTAGGATTACTGACTCTCCCAGAATTATGTCACATCTCCTTACTCCTTTTTTTAGTATTATATTGTAGCAACCCTGTCGGAAGGGTTAACTGCATTAAGGGGGGTGTATAAAGCAGATGGAAGATGCAGTCGGCACTGGGCTTAGTGGAATCAGGAGTAGTATCAAGGAGTCAGAACTGTAAATAAGAAGCCTGATGTTTTGGTCTAGACTAGCTCTCTTTGCCCATTGCGAGTTTATTCTGCATTGAAAGATGGTGAAAGGGTTCTCCATGAGGGGGATGAACATACAAAAATTTTGATAAAGTCAAGTCACAAGGGTTTCCAGCACTATTCAAACAGGTTGAAGGGGTTTGCATAATTTTGGATTCATAGCTTAAGTAGTGTGACATGTCAAAGAGTTGAGCAAGCCTGATGTTAGTGTTCTATTTTATCCCTGACTTATGTCCAATCAGCTATGCTGTATCAGCATTTTGCAGGTTCCAATACATCAGGTGAACTAGTTTCATCATAAATTGAAAGTTGATGAAACTTTATATAAACTTTGAATCTGACTTTGTATCACTACAATATTATATTCATATACTATAATTTATTTTTACAAATATATCATCTTTTAGATGTGAAAATGGCAATGTACAGGAGCAGATAAACGATATGTTGTAAATATTAGGTGAAGCCAGGAGGGAGATAGGAAACCAATTGTTACAAGGTCAAGTTGCCAATCTTGCAACAAATCAGTAATTAGCAGGATGAGGTCTTTGACAGTGTAAGTTGATTATTGTAATGGCTAGTTCATCAGGACTAGAAAATAAAAAAAAAATACTATTGCATGTTTAATGATGCACCTATGGAAAGTTTCATATTGTAACAAATGTCTTTACTGACTCAAAACAAATAAAGCTGTTACAAGTAGTTACAAATAAAGCTTTAGATTCACTGCAGCAAATAATTCACTTGATGCCTAGGCAGTTTATGGCTGCGTGCCATCCATAGCTCGCACTCCACTGCACGCTAATATTCCGAACATTCATGACTAAGTACAATTCACAAGGCAAAAGAACAACACTGCACCACATTCCTTTCTCCTTTTATAGCTAGAAAATTACATCATACACTTTCTGAAAACTTATGGAAGATACTGGAGGCCGAAGCTTGGAGAAAAATTGAAGCTCAAGTAGAATCATGATGCTGCAAGAAGACTTGCATTCTGTTGCACACTCTTCTGTATTATTTATGCATCCCAGCTGCGATGACTCGCATACCAAGGAGCACATGCATGGATGGCATTATCACACTTCCCTCCTCAGGGCTGGTCATCCCAACTAATGGCATCGTAGTGGGGCTAGACAACCCAGTTTCTTCACTTGGGGTAGACGATGACATTTATCCTCTTCACCACAACCCTTGCCATGGTTGTTGAAGCTTGGGGCAGCATCCCTTGATCCAGAAAGGGTGATATAGCCACACCACTTTGGCTGGAAACCTCGGCTTTTGGCTTACCGGTGGCTCTCTACCAGGATAATTTGACAGGCCATCTCATGCATGTCTTTCAGTTGGTTTACGAGATGCTCCACATGGTGGACTGCTGGCTGTTCTGTCACATGGTAGATGCAGTTTTCCGCCAAAGACCAAACTGGCAAGTGTCAACCCGGTGGTATCTTGAGTTGAAGAGCAAAAAATTGCACTTACTCATCCCAGTCTCTCTGGTGATTGGCCACAAGCTTTCTCAAATGTTCTGGGATCTTAATGTACCGCTCAATCATGGCCTAACTGTGCTGAAGAGGTGTCGTGCGCATCTTGTGCACTCCGAGTCGTTCTAGCATTTCCCTTGTGAAATTGGATTCAAAATTGGTGCCCTGATCATGAGTAGCGCCATTGGTACCTCATCACGACAAAGCAGTTCTTCCATGAGGCAGTTTGCGATGCTTTTATCCCCCTTGTTAGGGATGGCATACACCTCTGGCCACTTGGTGAAGTAATCCATGGCGATCAATAGATACTGTTGCCTCTCTCCTCAGCTCCTCTCTCTGGGTCTTCCCAACAGGTGCCTCCCATATTCTTTGATCTTCAATGAGTTCCATTGGGCCCAGTAGGACTTCTCCTCCCAGCTCGACAGTCCCTGGCTCCACTTCTCCCAGTGGAGGAAGATCCATGTCCGCCAACTGCGCCCTCCTCAGCTCTGCACTATTCCATCCAGCGACAGCCACTGCTGAAATAACATGGACAGATGTGGCACGCTTCTTCTCTTCAACCTTAATGCAGTGGCAGCACTCCTCTGGACATGGTTATCTGGACTTGGCATCCACATTGGTGAGGCTCCTTCCTTTCCAATATGATGAAAAGTTGTATTCTTGCAGCTACTGGTCCCAATGGGCTGCCTACCCTCAGGCTCTTGAAACTTAACAGCCAGTGAGCGCAGAGTGCTGGCCATAAAGGTACATGTGGAAGTGCACTAACGCCAGGACACAATAGTTCTTTTCTGCTTTGGAGAGCATCTTCTGTAGTAGGCAATTACCCGCTCTTGACCATCCTAGGTCTGTGCTAGAATACCAATGCTGGTGTCGCTGGCATCGGTGCCCACGTCAAATTTACCACCAGGTTGTGGAAATCCTAAAATAGGAGCACTGCAGAGTGCTGACTGTAGTGCCTGAAACGAGCTGTCTGCCTCTTCTGACATGTAAAAGGCTGGTGCTCTTCTGTCAGACGTATGAGAGGTTTTGCGATGTTGGCGCCATCTCCAGGTCTGTGGCTATTCCAGATGGTAAAACTATGTGGCCCAAGTAGAAGAGTTGGCACTTCTTCGCATTCAACTTCAACTTATCTATCTTGGTCAGGTTCTTGAAATGTTCTTCAAAGTTATTTCCACGACGTCATCTAAATAGAATAGGCAGGCGTCATAGGTCAGCCCTCTCATCATGGTCGTTCATAAGGTGCTGGAAGGTGGCTGGCACATTAGAAACCAAAGGGCAAAACCGTAATTTGCCAGAGCGGTCTTCCCTTCTCTCTAAGATCTAAGGTCACTTGATTTCAAATCCAAAGTCGAGAACCGCTGGGTGCCTGCAAGTGTGTCCATGGTGCCGTCAATCAGGGATAAGGGGAAACAGTCCTTTCTGGTGGCTGTAACCCAGCAGAGGACGATGGGTTTTTTTCGGGTGTAAAAAGCCTTAACATGGCTCCATGGTCCCATGTTGTAGATTTATGGCACATAAAAGAACCTCAAGCCTGATAGGCCTCTGAGCAAAATTAAGCAGTGTTTCATGCCCAGTATAGAATGGGACACTGAGAACCACAGTAGTTAAAGAGCATCCATAAATAAAACATTTCATTTTTTTTTTTCTGTTGACTGCATTTAACTTCCTGTAGTCCATGCAGAAGTGTTCATCTTCATCAAGACTAAAGGCAAGCACCAAGGGTTGTCAGCTCCTTCAATGATTCCCCTACTCTTCAGGTCCTCTGGTATGTACCGTATATCTGCTTGCTTTGCCAGGAGAACACTTGTTGGTTATTGCTGGATAGGTCTCGTATCTCTGATGTCAATTTGTGGAGTACTCGGTCAGTGCATTTGTAATCGCCATTCCCTTCGCTGAAGACAGACTGGTATCGGCTGATATCTAGTTGTGAAGCGGCAAGATGGTTGGCCGTCCTCTTCAGCAAGTCTTTCAGCTGGGTTCTCAGGCCTTTTGATGGTGCTGGCTGTTTGAATTCATCGCATAGCGTTGCACTGACAGTTGGCTCCCACTTCCCTAACTCTGTCTCAGTCTGGATGTCCTGATCGGTGTCCATCGGGTTAGCAGCCTTAGAGGAACTTCCTCCCGGCAGGGCAACAATGTTTGGGCAACACAGAGTCTGTGTAATGATGTCTTAGGGTCCAATTTCAAGTTTCATGATCTTTGGTCCTCCAGGTGTGCCTTCATCCCCACCTCGCTCGCGGTCTCAACTACATTTCCTATCAAGATCACTTTACATATCCCCAGATGTTCTTATGCTCCGGAGCAACACCTCATCTCAGCCAAGGTGCAAAACCCACCAGGCAGACATAAAGAGGCCTCTGAGCAAAATTAAGTAGTCTTTCATGTCCAGTATAGAATGGGATACTTAGAATCACAGCAATTAAAGAACGTCCATAAATAAGACTCCATTTCCATTTTTTCCTCCGGCTATGTCGACCATCACCTCGTGGCTTCTGAGGGCATGCAATCCCAGAATCACATCCTCAGTCACTCGCTCCATCCCAGTGCCAACTCCAGCAGGGCCTCTTTCACCACAGGCAAGATGTCGCCCAATGTCGTCACTAGTTGGTAGGGCCGACAGGGTGTTCAGGTCGGCAAGTCCTTCACCACTTCAGATCTGATTACAGTTATCGCTGCACTTGTGTTTACGAGTATACAGCACAGCCTCCCTTGTATCCAGCCGTCTGAGACGAGGCTGTTGTCCACTCTTCTGCCCAAGGCTTATACTGTCATTTGAGGGCATGGTTAAGACAGGTCTGATATGCCACTTGTTACGCCGATCCTTACTCGTTTTCCATCTGCTCATATTAGTGGACAGTCGTTCATTTGGTGATCAGCACACACAACCTGAAGGTCGTCATCTTTGGGTTGTATCTCTCCGCCTTCATAGCAAATGCTTCTGGTCTTCAAGATGGGCTCAGCTGTTGTCTTGACAGCCCCATTCTGAGTGCTGCTACTAACACCTTGTGGTTCTTCTAATAGGTACAAGCATCACATGTTGTCGTGTCACATACTCTGTTGACAAATGAGAGGCAGCTTCCTGGGTGGTATATTCACCAGGGCTGGTTAGGGCAAACTCCTGCATTGTCTCGCCTGGCTGTTGCAGCCATGCGATAACTCCCAAGACATAGCTTTTTCCTCTGCTGATCATCGGTTATATGTCACGATGATGGAAGACTTCAAAAGTTGACAGTCCATCATTCTTGGGGGCTTGACGCATAGATGTGTTGATTTGTTTCATTTCGTCTGGATCTTCAATTCCTTAAGCCTGCAATCAGGCATCTTTGCACCAATGCATTCAGTTCCTTGGTGTTCACCTTGGCTCTTCCTTCCAGGGCACTACACATTCCCTGAGGTCTTTCAGGGCAGCAGCGTGGTGGTCAAGGCTCTTCATTGTCACCCCAAGCTCTGTCACCTTTCCTCCCACCTCCTCCACGTCCTTCATGCTGGACATTCGTCGATTTTGTTAGAAAGTTCCATTTTCAGATTCTCCAGTGCTGATTCCGTTCCGATTTTCATTTCTTCTTTTACAACCGTCAGCTTGGTTTTTATTTGCATCTGCACCTTCTCTAATGAGGAATTCATGGTCATCATTTCATTTCTCATCTCTTCTGTAATCCGGATTCCATCTTCTCCATTCCAGTTTTAATTTTCTTTCATTTTCATCATCTCCATCTCAATGTAAAATATCCTACTTCTAACACCAAGTAACAAATGTCTTTATTGACTCAAAATGTAGTTACAAATAAGCTTTAAATTCACTGCTGCAAATAATTTACTCCATCTTATGGGGTAGTTTATGGCTGCATGCCATCCATGGCTCAAGCTCCACTGCACACTAATATTCCAGTCACTCATTACTCAGTTACACTGCATTGCAATCCTTTCTCCTTTTATCGCTAGAAAATGACGTTACAAACTTTCTGGAAACTTGTTGAAGATACTGGAGGCTAAAACATGGTGAAGTATTGAGAAGCATCACAATGCAAGAAGAGCAGCATTTGAAAGGATCCTGTTATGCTGCACACTCTTCCATGTTGTTTATGCATCCCAGCTGCAATGATTTACATACCAAGGCAAACATGAGAGCTGTCACATACACACAACTGGTTGGATAAGGAAAGTGAGCTTGAAGCATAACTTTGTCAGAGTTTATAGTTCAAACTCAAAGAAATGGGTGCAGGTCTGTACACACTCAAGTTCTTCTAAACACGAATGTAATGAGAAACAGAGAAACCAAAGTGCTGTTTTCATGTCTTCTTTAAATACCTTTTTACTAAAAACAAACTTATAACCAGAAACTTATGGGGTTAAACATCACGTTAGTTGTTAGTATAGATTAGATGTTATTAGTTATTATAGTATTAGCAATATTAAAAAAGAACATTTTAATAATTTTCTACAAAAAAAGTTGGTTGCAGAAATGTCCAGAAAGTCATAGAAGCGTACAAAATAAGAAAGATGATAAAAAATACCCTTGCTTACAAAAAACAGTTATAGATCAATGAAATAGCTAACAAATTTAAAAATTATTATATTTATATCTATAAATTATCTGTTCAAGTTAAAATAGAAGAAAATTTAAAGGGCATACAAAATCACAAACCTAAAGATGATAATAGTTAACCAAGAATTCAATATTTAAGAATTGAACATTGCAATTAATAACTTAAATTGTGAAGGGGAAAATAAAACAAACAAAAAAACTCCATAATACTCATCAAACATCTGGGGAAAAAAAAACAATAACAATCTTGATTAAGACTCCTAAATGTGTATATTCCATATGGAATAAAAAAGTAGCAGAGGAGTGAAAAAAAAGCAATAATACTTATTTTGATTTCAAACAAACCAGCAGTAATTTAATTTTAGCTAAACCAACCAGGATTTCTAGAACCTCATTAAATAAATCAACACATTTTAAAATTAGGCACAACATTAAAGATACATTGAACACAAAAAAATGCTTCAGCAATATTTATTGACTTTATCACATGATTATTTGATATACAAACTATTCGAAGCATTACATTAGATTACTGAACACATTTTATTACTACCAAATATAGTGATAAATTATACCAACAGACATACTGAGCTGTACTTCAAGGTGTACCTCTTCAATATCTATATCAATGACCTTTCCTGCCAATTACAAAAAGTGCAATCAAAATTCTTAATGTTTGCATTTGATGTGGTCCTATGGAACTGTGTTCCATCTGGTGTGTTCCTTCACATGAATTTATCTGTTCTGCAAACAAACAATTCTTACAAAAAATTATTCTGCATTATGCAGTGGTGTATGCTAGGATTATGATTGGGCTATCACTAGACATAGCAGAGCTGGACAATATAAGAGATTGGATAAATAAAGTCAGACTGAAAAATTTAATACCATTGCAGGCACATGAACCATGAATCTCCCAGTCTCTAACCACTAAGCTACAGCTAGAACAATATGAAGTATATGAGGTATATGAAGTTACCATGGTAACCATTACACCACGGAGGACGACTGTAATTGTTTAGATTAAAATACTTTGAGTAATGGTTCTTATTACTTTCTCTACATGTACTATGTACATAGTGTACAGAGAAGGTATTGTAATGCACCCAAAAATTTGATACTAAGATTTCACCAGAAATACATGTTTTTAGACCCCCCGAATACAAAAAAAGCATTTTTAGAAAAATGTCTGTGTGTCTGTAGGCAGCATAGCTCAAAAACAAAAAGTCCATTTAAAACCAAACTTGGTATTTTCCAGGGGTGCGACACAAAGATTTTGAGAAAAATCCCCTCACCCCAAACTACCCTTTACATGGAACTTTTCTCGATAATTTTGATTTTCTCAAAAATGGAGATTAAAATATTGTATGTTAATGATATTACCTGACAAATAAAATGTATATTTTGAATTTTCTGGGAATAGACTCTGGACTACTATATTCTGGGTGAATTTTACAGAATTTTGCATAACTGCTAAACTGTAAGAGATGGTCAAAAACTTACCAAACAAAAAATATAGAGCACATTAAAGCACACAATTTATGTTCTATACATTTTTTTGTGGAGTTGGTCGTTTTTGAGATATTCCTTGTTTTTGGTTTCAGCTTTGAAATACTTATACTTTTCTCATACAGGAATTTGTCAACTCCTGTCCATGCAAATAAAGGAACTTCAATCACATAGCAACTAGCTTTTGACTATCAGTTTAACCTATAGTACTCCCTTACTTCGCTTCTACTTAAAGAAGCAAGTGATAAGACTCTTTCTGCCAATTGTTTCTCGATTAGCATGAATTAAATAGAAGCATAAGCTTTTTAACAATAATTTGTTGCAGAGATGTAGAGAAAGTCATGTGAATGGAACACATCAGATTTTTTTTCATTCTGCTCATACTGCAAGTACAGAAGAGCTGGTGTAGGCCTACCCTTTTTGACAATTATAACCCACCCTTGTATTTCAACTTGAGAATGGTTTTCTCACTAATTGTTTACTTACATATTGTTCGTCCTTTTGAAGAATTAGCACTGTCGACTGTCTTGGTACACTGTATACTATGAACTGAATAATACTAATATATACTAACACTCATAACCATTAAGAACCATAACCCGTTAAGGCTAAGATAATATAATAAAAAATCTGATGTGTTCCATTCACATAACTTTTGCAACATCTCAACAATAATTTATTTTTAAAAAGCTTATTCTTCTATTTACTTAATGGTTATCGAGAAAATATTAGCAGAAAAGGTCTTATTACTTGCTTCCTTGTAAGTAGAAGGAAAATAAGGAAAATCTTTTAAAAGCTGATTGCTATGTGATTGAAGTACCTTTGTTTGTATGGACAGAAGTTGACAAATTCCTGTATGAGAAAAGTATTAGCATTTTAAAGTTGAAACTAATAACAAGGAATATCTCAAAAACAGTCAACCTCACGAAAAAAATGTATGCGACATAGATTGTGTGTTTCAACAAGATCTACATATTTAGTGTCATAAGTTTTTGTTTACTTCTTACGGTTTACTAGTTATGCAAAATCTGTCAAAATGGCTTTACCAATCCACAATCATCCTACCTGAAATAAGGTGAAAATTAAAAGAGTAATGTAAAAGAATGCAGGGTCCAATGTGTTGTATTGTAGTAAGCTGCACTTTTATATATCCCAACAAATGCTATTTGCTTGGTGATACTGATATGAAACTAATTAAATATTTCAATATGCCCCGATTACATTATGCGAAGCAGAACAAACTTTTTCGCATTACAAATCTTGTTTGTCGGAACGTTGAATGAGTTTTTCGTTTGAAAAGCTTCAGAAGAACATATAGATTTCAGTAATACAGCCACAGGTGAGCAAAGATTTAGTTTAATTTCTGCTTTAGTTTTTACGTGCTAAGAGTCTTAAGATTCTTAGGAAATTAATTTTATTATTTGGATATTACTTGATCAGTAAATATTAAAATCTGTGTTATAACTGTTTTCATAATGTACATATGTAAAGAAGGAAATCAGTCCAAGTCAGACTTAACAATTTGAATGTCGTACATGATTAATGATCCAAATAGGTGTGCTTTTACGAATGTCTCACAAGTCATTTTTATTCTCTGGAAACAGTACAGCTTACTTGAAAACAGGTTCGTTTACTTTTTTTTTTTTTTTGGCAGTGGTTAACGCCCGATTTTACTGCTTGTGGCACCTCAGGCGATTTTGTTTACCTCTCCACCGTGCGTTCTTATTAATGTTTTTTTTTTTTTTGTTTTGTTTTTTTGTAACTTAATGTCCGTTAACGTGGTTGGTCATATCGGACGATGAATGAAATTGGTAAAATGATACTCAAATGATCTCGAGGTCCATTTGTTTTGATGCGGCTAGCTGCCGGTCGCAACCTGTATTATTGGACGGCGAACGGTATGAACTTCCTAGCTCTGGTTATTACTTTTTCTCCACAGTACATGGTACTAGGTAGAGAAGGTATTGCACTCCACCCAAAAATTTGATACCGAGATTTCACCAGAATTAAATGTTTTAGGGTTCCCTTTACCAACAAAAAAAAAAAAAATAGGAAAAGTTCTGTGTGTCTGTGAACGCGATAATTAAAAAACGAAAAATCTGTAAAATACCAAACTTTGTATTTAAGGTTAGTATCTTCCAGGGATGCAACACGAAGATTTAAGGAAAATCCTCCCCCCAAACTACCTTCTACGCGAAAAAAACTTCCACAGCGTTGATTTTCTCAAAAATAGCTCTAACGATTTGATAAAATACCGTATAGGCATTAAGGATATTTTCATGACAAATAAAATGTATATTTTGGTTTTTCTAGGAATGGCCTCTGAAAAGCCGGATGAATTTTGCATAACTGGTAGACAAAAACTTATTACACAAAAATTGCAGATCTCGTTAAACCTCATAATCTGTCATATACATTTTTAAGTGGAGTTCGCCATTTTTAGATATCCCTTGTTATTGGTTTCAGGTTTAAAATATAAGTTTTTTTCAACTCCTGACAATGCAAAACAACGAATTTCAAATACATGACAACCAGCTTTTAAAAGACTTGACTATCGCTTTAGCCTAGTGTATTCCCTGATTTCCCTTCTACTTCCAAGTAATAAAACCATATCTGGTAGTGTTTATCTCGATTAACATAAAGTAGATAGAAGAATACGCGTTTAAACAATAATTTGTTATAGAGACGTGGAAAACGTCATGTGAAGGAACACATCACATTTATTTAAGAAAGGTTAGAAATCTTACGCAAAAGTTAGTAGCCTTCTGGAGATTTTTTTTTGTCTTAATTCTGGTGGCAAGTGAGTGTCCGTTGGTCACCCTGCTCATGGCTCAATGCGTAGAAGCAGTGTGTTGCAACTACTTAAGTTCAGAGGCGAATAATTTTTATTTTCTCTATATGCACTATGTACATAGTGTAGAGAGAAGCTATTGTAATGCACCCAAAAATTCGATACCGTTATTTCACCGGAAATACATGTTTTGAGACTCCCTGAATCCAAAAATCACATTTTTAGAAAAATGTCCGTGTGAGTGTGTATGTGTGTGTCTGTGGGCAGCATAGCTCAAAAACGAAAAGACCGTTGAATACCAAACTTGGTATTTAAGTTTGATATCTTCCAAGGATGCGACACGAAGATTTTCAAGAAAATCACCCAACCCCCAACCACCTTTTACATGGAACATTTTTTCGAAAATTTGGATTTTTTTAAAAATGGCTCTAACGAATTTGATTAAAATGACGTATATTAAAGTTATTTACCTGAAAAATAAAAGTGAATATCTTGAAATTTCTGGGAATAGCCTCTGAAGTGGATCAATTTTACGGAATTTTGCATAACTGCTAAACCGTAAGAGATAGACAAAAACTTATCTCACAAAAAATGAAGAGCACGTTAAAACACACAATTTATGTTATATACATCTTTTTTGTAGAGTTGATCGTTTTTTTAAATAGTCCTTGTTTTTGGTTTCAGCTTTGAAAAACCTACTTTTCTCATACAGGAATTTGTCAACTGCTGTCGATACAAACAAAGGAACTTCAGTCACATAGCAACCAGATTTTGACTATCACCTTAACCTATGGTACTCTCTTATTTCCCTTATTTGCAAGAAAGCAATAATACTATTTCTGCTATTGTTTATCTCGATTAGCATGACGTGGATAAAAGAATAAGCTTATTAACAACAATTTGTATCTGAGATGTAGAGAAAGTCATGTAAATGGAACATATTCATATTTTAATGGTTGTATTATTTAAAATCTATAGTAGCAGTAGATAGGATTAAATTTCCCTTCCTAATGTTCCAAATTTTAAGTTTTATTTGAAAACAGGAAAAGCCCAAATACGCAATAATTGAGTAGTTTTTGAAATTATGGGCATGAACAGCAATAAAATGGCGCTTTATTTCCAAGAGGTATTTGGTGACGTGTATTGAAAATGAGTGCTGAGAATTACAAAATCCACCTTAAGATGAAACTGATTAAAACTGGTGAAAGCAGTACCTTGAATGTATTTCACGTGTTAATGAAACTAATTCGAATATACTGGTGAATAATATGATGACATTAACTACAGAATAATGTGAAAATTTATCACTTGTTAGCGTTCAAAGAAACGGCAGTGTTAAAACTCGTCTTAAGAAGGAAAATCCTGAACACCATTAAGAACGGTCGAGGCGGTTTGTAAGGTGTATAATTGGTTATAAAGAAAATGCATAAGACAATAATACCACGATTTACCTTGCGCTAAGGGTAGTTTAAGAGTTCCTTAGAAAAGGGGGAGCTTCGTTTGTGATCAGAAACATCATGAACATGTTAAACGGCAGTGTTAAAACTCGTCTTAAGAAGATAAATCCTGATCACTGTTAAGAATGGTAAGTGCTGATTTGTAAGCTGTATAAATGGTTATAAAGAAAATGCATAAGACAGTTAATACCACGATCACGATTTACCTTGCGCTAAGGGTAGTTTAAGAGTTCCTTAGAAAAGGGGGAGCTTCGTTTGTGATCAGAAACATCGTGAACATTGTAATTGGCTTAGGTGTCTAAGCTGTTAAGATCGTGTGGATTAATGGCTGAAATCTTTTAATCTGAAGTACATCAACTGTAACGACCGGCTATGCATGTATTTGCAGCAGGACCTTGATAATGTAAACGTGTGATAAACATGTAAAGGTGATGGTTCGTGTTCAAATTATTAGCAATATGTAGTGTTCAGCTCCAGACTTCAACCAAAGAGTTATCGAAGTATTTGTCCAAGCAAATGATCGAAGGATATACTTCATCTGTAAATAGAAAGGTTGGTGTCTTTATCACACATTAGCAATACATTTCCACTGGTAGTTTTTAGTGTCCAGTAATTTTAGTCTGTCGCGATTCGTGGTCTAGAGCCAACATGCTAGTCTCTGATTCTGAAGTTTACGGGTTAAACCCCGTATAATAAATAACACTCAATTTAATTTTAGTTAATCTTAAAATTGTGCCCCACCAGATAATTTGACCACGAACCACCACAGCCCAATCAGAGGGGAAATACCAGGAGCACCCCAAAACTATTTAGTGATGAACATATTGAAGTTTATAAATAAACTTCCAACATATATCAGCTATTACCCTAGGAATAAAACCCTGAGAAGCAGTTCATGAAAATGGATTACACTGTGGAACTGTGCTTTGACACATATAAGGAAGAGTGCATAAAAGAAAATAAACGTCTCGTTTCAAGTGATAAATTCCGTCGTATTTTCACGGAAGAATGTAATATTTCCTTCAAAGCTCCAAAATGTGAAACAGTGCCCATTGTTGTTCTGAAAACCAGGGGTATTTTTATTTCTGGGATGAAAGCGCAACTGGAGGGGGAGCAGATGAAATTGCAAGTTGTACTCTAAACGCCTCGAATTACACAATATTTCTGGTTCACAACTCATTGCCATTCCAGATTACTGTAGAGGTCAAAACAAAAGTTGAACAATAGTTGCAGCATGATTAAGACTTCTGGCGAAAGGCACAAGACAGTGCATATCTTTCCTAAAGTGATATCGTCTGATAGGGATTTTGAAATTCAGGAAAATTGTGAGCGAAGTCAGTGTCAGTTTTTATACTTTCCTCGTGAAGTAGTGAATATTTAAAAAAAAAAAAAAAAAAAAAAACATGCCAAAAGAAAAAAGTATTAGAATTTTTCAATGTATCTGAGTTGCGTTCCGCATTTAACTAGAAGACAGCGTCAGGAGGACTCAGTATCAGAAATGCGGTAAAATTCGAATGTTGTGCAGAGAACCTTGCAGTTATGTCAACTTCTAAGCACTACGCTGGAGAACTTGAAGTTATTTCCCTGAGAAAGGAAGCACAACCAACAAATTTCCTGGAAAGTTCAATCACCTCTTTAATGCATAAATACGATGGACTTCGTCCAATCGAAGCTTCAAAGCTAGCTGATGTTATGTCCTGTATGCAGTGGATACCACAGGTGAATCGTGATTACTTCAAGACTATGAAACACTGAATAACATATTATGAGTTTACTTTGTTTCCTTAAACTTTAAAACCTTTTAAAGATGACTACCTCAGGAAATTAAAGAGGCCTTTGAGTAAAATACATTTTGTTTTTTAACTACTAAAACTCACTGCCACTAGCAATGTAACTCTGTGTTAAGCATATTATGTTATTTTTCATGTAAATAATGTTATCTCCAAACAAATATGTGCCTGAATTTCAAAAAGGATTCTATTTGTAGTTTAAAAAATGCTAAGTGTTCCAGCTATGTGTTGTTAGTATGTTCTATATCCATTTTAGTATTCTTAAAAGCAAAGGTAGTTATACCAATTTTCACCATTTTCTATACTTATGTACGCTTTCACTATGCCTTTTCTCAATAAATGAAAAATGTCAGATAAAATTGTTTGCACACGGACGTCTCAATTAGCAGACGACATAATAATATACCTGATATAAAACTTAGCTTAAAACATCAATGGCCGCGTGAATGGCAACAAACTGAAGCAAGAAGTTTTAACTTATTTAATATCTCAGAAAGGCAAAATTTATAACACATACAACCTAGAGCTGTCATAGTTACTGACACCACACGCCAGATTTAACATGCTCATTCATAATTTGTTACGCCTCGCTTTAAGTTTAGCTTCAGCTTGCAGTTACTGCATTTTGTTTTCAGTTCTTTTATATCTCAAATATTTTGTTTTGTTTGTTAATTATTCGTTGCATTTCATATGTGGCTGTGAAAAATAGTTTTCCAGGAGGTCGAACGAGGCCTAGATGTAGAGATTCTGGCTTTAGCTCTCGATTTTCACAAACACCAAAACTATGGCAGCGTGAAGCAGGAGTGTGAGCCTAAAATAGCTATATTTTCACTGTACGCAAATATTTTACCAGTACTTTCAGAATAAAAGGTACTTAATCTGCTTGACAGAATTATGTATTTGTAGGCTGCCAATTTGTCCCCTGAACAATGTGTTCTTGAGAAAGGAAATAGTATTTTCCGTCAGTCGATTTATGTTTGCAGTTTGATCCATGTTATATGCTCGCCTTCGGTGCCACAATTAGTAAATTAATTGTTTTCCCAACTTTTTTTTTTTAGTAAAAAATAAAGATCAATGTAAGGGGAGAGATCTCTAGAAGGAATATTTTTCTAGTTAAAGGAATATTTATTTCAATCACATTTTTTGGCCTGTCAGAAGTTATTATTGATAAATTGGTATAATTCAGTAAACATCACGGCAAGGGAATAACATAATTTTGTTGTTGGTGTAAAACTGAAGGAGGGCAAAATATTAGATTTTGACCAAACCTTATGTTCGTCTCTCATGCCTACAGCCATTAATTCCCTACATAAACTTATAAATACGTGCACATCAAAAAAGAGTGACAACTCTCAGAGATTATCCCACTGAATATGACTATGTACTGTGGACTGCATGTATTGCATTCCAAATGAACTACTTAATTGATATATATTACCGCAAAATCTTAATTTGAGTGCAAATTTAACCCACAAATGCCGTATTCATCTCAGAAATATGGTTTCAAAATATGGCGACATGATAAAAACTTACTTCACCAACTACAATGCATAATGATGGGGCATTTCCAATACAGTGTGTTTATGTCTGCGCATTAAGACTTTCTCAGAATTTGTGGGACACTTTTAGCCACACAATGTCCGTCGCCGCAAAGTTTTATGGGTGATGCGACAATATAAGCGGTCCTGTCTATTGATCTTTTAGTAATACAAACATGCATAGCAGCGCACTCTCCATATAATTGAACTAACTTGGGACAGAAGATTTGCAATGCAGCCAACAAGTTAATCCGTAAAAGTGAACTATACCAACCTTAGAACATAATATTTGATTTGTGGAAAATACCTGTGGAAAATACCAACGGAAACACTAGAAATTGGAAGTAATGCAACTGGAATTTGGACAAGTAATTCAATCGTTCTGCATGTGTGATACTTATATTAAATATGGGTATTGAAAAAGTAGCAATAAAAATTGTTTGGGTGAGTGTAATATACATGGTTTATTGAATTGAGTTTATAAAACTTAGGTTATACTGTTGGCATGGGATCAGCCCCTTTGCGCACTGCAGTAGATTATGAGGGGGGAAACAAATAAACTTTTGGTATGTTAACAACAGCTGGAATTTAAACTGGCTGCTGAATAATTTTCTATACATATGAAATTTGATCGAAATCTACGAGGTTACCTACTGAAACAAAATACAGAATTTAAGAATTATTGTAATCCTCAGGTGCCTTTCACATAACAGGAATCGGCACACCGCAATTACTTTACATTCGTAATATGCTCAGTTCTTTAACATTTTCAGTTACATTAGCGAAATAGATCATAAGTAACGGGATAATGAATTATTGGCATTAGTGATCTGTTACGGTCCCTGATGACTAACCTTTCATTTTTTCACCGTATTCATATTTATAATTTAAGTATTGAATACGGTTTATCTCACATCTTCTTCCTTTGTTTTCAAATATACACTGATGAGTTCATTATAAAGTGGGCACAGGAAGGCTGTTTTTCCCATGAAAGCAATATATTTTTGTTTATTAATTTAAAGAATGGATAGCATGTACAAGAAAGGAATTAACTTTTGCTTTTTTTTATTAATTTAATTAGCTTACCTGAGAACGGAGTGATTATTAATTTATTATTCATTTAAGTGAATGACTAGTTTGCACATGAAAGGAATGTTTTCAATTAATTATTCATTTAAAAGAATGGATAGCTTACACAGAAGAAGAATATACTTTGTTTATCTATTCATGCAAAGGAATGGACAGTTTGCATCTGAAAGGAATGCTTTTCAATGTATTTTTCATTTAAAGGAATGGATAATATATATGTGGGAGGAATATACTTTTGTCTATTTACTTATTTAAAGGAACGAATAGTTTGCATGTGAAAGGAATATACTTTTGTTTATGTATTCATTTAGAAGAATGAATAGTTTGAACATGAAAGGAATAAATATATATGGTGTCAAGCCAAGTTTTTACCTGGCTAGAAGCCCGAGAAGATTTTGAATGAATAAATATATATTAATTTAAAGGAATGTAATTCTTTTTTTTTTTCTGCATGTGCAGTGCTTGTAAACACTGCGAATGGTGGGGTAACTGAAATGCTGGAGAGACAGTAAATGGCCTGACACTGCTGGGACCCCAACAGATCACTATCTGGATCACTTGGGGAAATTTTACACATTATGAGGTTCCCTGAATTAAAAAAGTATTTATAGAAAATGTCCTTTTGTGGGGTGTATGAACAGCACAGCTTAAAAACAAAAAGTTGATTAATATTTAACTTGATTTGAGTTCTTCTTCCAAGAATGCTACACAAAAGATTTTTAAGAACATCCCCCTGTTCCAAACTAATTATTACATGGTACATTTTTCGAAAGTTATAATTTTTAAAAAATGGCTAATGATTTTAATTAAAACTCCATATGCTATGAGTATGTCAAAGAAAATGTATACCTTAAATTTTGTGGGAATATGGATGTCCTCTTCATTCTGAAATTTGTATTAGGATTCTGCTACAATACAGTGGTTGTTCTTCAACCCAAATAATTTTATTTCTCTACAGATTTCTCTTTTTGTGTCTTCTTCTATAAGTTCTTTGCTGTTGATATTTCTTCTTATTGCATCCATCCATTGCTCAGTAGTCTTCCTTTTTCGTCTCCTTCCCTCAACCTTCCACTCCAACATTATTTACAAGTAATAACAGGGTTACGATGAGGAATAATCTTTTTCTTTGTATCATTCTTCTGAACATTTTGTTTTTTATATGACACTTTATACCAAAGATTTAAAAATTGTCTTAGTTTTATAAATAGAATATTCTTACTCCAAAGTACTGAGTTAAGCATGCCTGTTATTTTTCTTCCTCATTTATTATTATTATTTTTTTTTCAATTACACAGTATTTTTACTTTCTCTATACGTACTATGTACATAGTGTATAGAGAAGGTATTGCCTCCACCCAAAAATTCGGCACCGAGATTTCACCGGAAATATATGTTTTAGGGTTTCAGCATGTGTGTGTGTGGGTGTGGGTGCGTGCATGCGTGTGCGCTCAAAAACGAAAAGTCGGTAAAATACCAAACTTCATATTTAAGTTTAGTACCTTCCAGGGATGCAACACAAAGATTTTGAGAAAAATACCCCCACCCCCAACTAACCTTTACATGGAATTTTTTTCGAAAATTTTAATTTTCTTAAAAATGGCTATTAACAATTTTGATTAAAATATTGTATATTAAAGATATGCACCTGACCAATAAAATGTATATCTTGAATTTTCTGGAAATAGCCTCTGAACACTATTCTGGATGAATTTTACAGAATTTTGCATAACTACTAAACCGTAAGAGATGTACAAAAACTTACAACACAAAAAATGTAGAGCACGTTAAAACACACAATTTATGTTGTATATATTTTTTCCTGCAGTTAATCACTTTTTAGATATTCCTTGTTTTTGATTTCAGCTTGCAAAAACTATTTTCTCATACAGGAATATGTCAGCTTCTGTCCATACAAACAAAGGACTTCAGTCACATAGCAACTAGTTTTTGACTATCACTTTAACATATGGTACTCTTATTTTGCTTCTACTTACAAGGAAGCAAGTGATAAGACTATTTCTGCTAATTTTTTCTCGATCAGAATGAAGTAAATAGAAGCATAAGCTTTTTAACAATAATTTGTTGCAGAGATGTAGAGAAAGTCATGTGAATGGAACACATCAGATTTTTTTTTTCCTCCCCTCTTTTTTCATTCTTCATTTGAGTTGTTAAGCATTCAGCTTTCTTAAGATTTATATTCAATCTCCATGTTATATTTATATTCAATCTCCATGTTATGTACTGCTCTACATCTTCAGTATCCTGAGTAATGACTATTTGATTGTATGCAAACAATAGATGGTGTAATATAATGTGCCTTGTTTTATTTAATCTAGCTTCTCAAACAAGCATCTGTGTACATCTTAAAAAGTAATGGTGATGAACAGCATCCTTGTAGCAGTCCTTTAGTTGTATACATTACTGCAGATAATTTACTGCCTATTGACACCTATTCTCACACTGAATATAAAATTATTTCTCATCTATGTTTGCTTCTCTTAGTGCCTTCCTAAAAGAGGTATGGAGAAGTGAACTGAAATTTGAGACATGGGTTAAACCTAATCTAGTGAAATTGTATATTTACAACCACTTCTAAACTATAATAGGGATAGAGAAATTAGTAAAAAGAATATTTAATTATAAGAGAAGAGAATTTATTATAGCTTACAGAAAATATTTAGAGAGGGTGCGTGAAATGGTATACAACTAAGGAAGTGCAAGGAGGAGAAATGAGTAGAGGGGAGAATGGGATTATAATATTGGTTCAAGCAGGATTCTTATACTCCAATAATGAGGGTCAAAAGGAACAAGTAACTCTCAAGGATAGAAACTTAGCCAAATGTGTTTTATTAAAAAGGAAGGAGAAAAGGTGCATTGTTGTGTGAAATGTAACAAATGCTTATTTTGTAATTTATGGTAACAAAATAGTGGCCTTCCATAATAATTTTCTGGGAACACTGTTGTATGTTTTCTTTAAATCATTCATTGTCTTTAGTCTTTTCCTCGCATTTTTCTAATAGAAGTCGATGTGTAAAAAGCATAATTCATTCTGTTTTTCTGCTTACTGTTTTAGAATTCTAATAAAATATTTCATAATGCGATTTATCATGCAAATTCCTCTATAATTATAACAACATTTTCTGATTCTTTTTTTATGTGGATATAAGGTAACCCAGATTTACTCTTTTGGTCTTTCTTCTCCATACCTCTATACTTCAACATTTCTATATGGATTTCTCCTGGACCAGTTGACTTGTTATTTTTCCTAATAACAGATAGTACTTCATATTCTCTTCTGTTAGTTTCCAAACTATATTTTGATTATAAAATCTTCACTATCTTCCTGAAACCTCTGACTCTTTTCCTTTTAATGGATTTTCTTAATGTTCTATTCATTGATTCATAGTAATGAGTTGAATATTAGCTTTATTTTGTTTATTTCTTTTCATTCCCCTTAACATAGTTTCTTCTGCACATATCTTTCCCAAATATTCATTATTTGATTTTCTTACAATTTAATGACTTCATATTTCTGTTTGTTTTCGTATCCTATTACTTCTTCATCCTTAACTTTCTATTATATACATTTCTTTTATTTTCTATCAAGTCCAATGTATCTTGATATACCAAATTATGTAATTTTGTTTCATATTTTTTGATTCCTAAAATACATATTTCCTCTATACTACCGTTAAAATTATTTTCAAGTACATTTTCCATTCTCTGTTTATATAGTTTCATTCTGAATGAATTTTATATAATTGGTAAACTATAAGAGATATGAAAAACAAAATCCTATTGCACAAAAAATGTAAATCTCGTTAATAAACATATGTGTTGAGTAAACTATTTCCAAGATATAGCTTATGGTTTGAATTTTCCAGTATTTGTTTTTTTTCAAATGGGAAGACATTTTTTGCCCCTACTGTAAAGAACAGATCTGAATTTCAAAGCTATCACATAATGACTGGTTATTAAAAGTTTTGACTGCTGCTTAAGCCACTCCTTGTCAACTGCCTGTCATCGCTCAGAAAAACAGATCAAGTACGTGAACTGCAGCTTTGAAAGTCATATAAAGCATAATATCAGTGCAGTACTTACATTTGTTTGTGCTATGTTTAAAATATAACATTTATTTTAAATTTGGTGGATAAAATTATTTGCATTTATAGATTTCTGTAAACAATTGCTGCAGGTTTTTAACGGTTTCATTAGATTAAAATAATTAAGTTTTTTGCTTTCAAAAAATAATTCTTGAATTTAATTTGTGATATTTTTGATTTAGTGGGATAAAATATAATTTACAATTGTACTTGTTTACAGTGTGTTAAAATGAGATATATCAAACATGTCTCAATTTTGAGTAAAGTTCAGTTATCATCACCATTATTATTATTGAATAATCACGTATATTTAAATATTTGATATCTATTTTTAAAAGTCTGTTAGTTCACTTTATGTTTAAATATATGTGTATTGTTGGAATTTTAGGCTAGGCAGTCTTTTCTTTGTTGCTCTTTGGAGTGAACACTTGTTTGACCTTGCAGTTAGGTTATTTCAGATCTGCTAGTGAGCCACTGAGTTGCAAAGGTATCCTCAGGAAAACCTGAACAGCACTAGCACATTTCATACAAGCTGCCTTTTTTTTCTTTTTCTGGGGAGAAAAAGTCATGCATTTTGTGGCCACATTGAGAGTACTGAACCATCTAAAAGAGGGATTTTCATTGAATAAGGGAATATGATTGTCTCTCAAAGGCTACTTGGGAAAGCCCACTTCATTTTGTGCTACCTTGTCTGATATACAGTACAACATAATTTCCACATCGGGACAATAACAACCAACAAAATTAGAAAAGAAGTTTCTGAAATATATTTTGTTTCTCTGATATTAAGGTAAAAGTCACAGCTGTCAAAACCACCTTCTTCAACGTGATAACCAAGAGAAATATTGAACGATTCATTGATTTTTACAGATGTTATGCAGAATGCAGAAGAAAAGCTAATTCACTTTTGCAATATGCTTTGAATACTTTGATTGTTTGAACTACAGGTACTACTGTAGGTACAATGACAATACGTTATTGTTATAAAATTATTATTTGTAAATAGCTAATATTATTTTTTGACTGCCTAAGTAGATATGACAGTATCAGATGCTTTTTTAAGAGTCTATTGAGTACAATAAATTACTAATTTAATTGTTTTTTTATATTTTATGCTCAATATCGAACTGAACCTTATACCTTAGTAGCAATTCACCTCGGGATCAAAAGGGTTAAAAGGTTTAAAACATTTATGCAGAATTAAATATTTGATACATATTTGGATAAAGAAAACATTACAGCATACCATCCAAAAATTTGGTAGTGAGATTTTACTAGAAATATATGTTTTGACTCACTGAATCCCCCAAAAAAAAAAAAAAAAAAAAAAAAAGGCATTTTTAGAAAAATATCTGCTTTGTCTGCATATGTGGAACATTATTTGTTGAAAATGTTGATTTTCTCAAAAATGGCTCTAGTGATTTCAGTTAAAATGCTGTATATTTTAAGATTTTCATGGTAAACGAAATGCATATCTTGAATTTTCTGGGAATAACCTCTGAAGGCCCCTTCATTCTGGATGACTTTTGTGTAACTGGTAAATCATAAGAGATAGACAAAAACTTACTACACAAGAAAATGTAAATCTTATTAAAACACACAATTTGTCATACATTTTTTTTTACAGAGTTAAGTGTTTCCGAGATATTCCTTGTTATTGGTTTCATTTTAAGCTACTTTTGTCAAATGGGAGGTCATCTTTCGTTTCATCTCAGTTCTGGTCATGCAAAACAAACCACATTTCAACTATTTCACATTGTGACTGGCTTTTTAAAAGATGTGACGTTGCTTTAGCCTAGTGTATTCCCTTATTCCCCTTCTGCTTACAAGTAAGCAAGTAATAAGACAATTTCTGCTAATGTAAATCTCAATTAGTATGATATAAATTAATGAATAGTCTTTTGTAAGAATAGTTTGTTTGCAGAACAGTTAAAGAAATTCATGTGAATGCAACAGATCACATTTTTGAAAACATCTTTTTACATATAATTGAAGATTCAAGTAGTGCTTATAACCAACCAGAAAAATTGCAGAGGTTAGATTCTCATTTTCACGTAGAATTTTAAAAATTTCTGTCCTGAGCGCCCTTATTAATCTGATAGCTATGCAGATGTGACTTTGATGAAACAATTCGAAGAAACTGGACTGTTACTTTATTTGGAATGTAAACTTATTATGTTTTCTCATTCTGTGGATATATGCATTTGGTGTTGCGTTGCATCTAAAACAAATCTGTTGTGTTCCATTCACATGACTTTCTCTACGTCTCTGCAAAAAATTATTGTTAAAAAAACTTAGGGTTCTATTTACTTCATGCTAATTCAGAAAACATTAGCAGAAATAGTCTTATTACTTACTTCCTTGTAAGTAGAAGCGAAATAAGGGAGTAGCATTGATTAAAGACATAGTCAAAAGCTGCTTGCTATGTGACTGAAGTTCCTTTGTTTGTATGGACAGGAGTTGGCTTATTCCTGTATGGGAAAAGTATAAGTTTTTCAAAGCTGAAACTAAAATCAAGGAATATCTTAAAAACAATCAACTCCACGAAAAAAATGTATATAAAATACATTGTGTGTTTTAATGTGCTCTACGTTTTGTGTGTGGTAAGTTTTTGTCCATTTCTTACGGTTTAGCAGTTATGCATCCGTAAAATTCGTTCAGAGGCT
The DNA here is from genome assembly GCA_030762935.1 of Hymenopus coronatus. Lineage (NCBI taxonomy): Eukaryota > Metazoa > Arthropoda > Insecta > Mantodea > Hymenopodidae > Hymenopus > Hymenopus coronatus. Next base: position 167,022,651 of record CM060881.1, on the reverse strand, counting down.
ATTTCCCAGAAAATTCAAGATATACATTTTATTTGTCAAGTAAATATCTTAAATAATAATTTTAATAAAAATCGTTAGAGCCATTTTTAAATCAAAATTTTCGAAATTTTTTCCATGTAAAGGGTATTTTGGGATGGGGGAATTTTCTTGAAAATCTTTGTGTCTCATCCTTGGAAGATACCAAACTTAAATACTAAATTTTGTTTTTAACGGTCCTTCCATTTTTGAGCTATGCTGCCCATAGACACACACACTTTTCTAAAAATGCTTTTTTTGGATTCAGGGGGTCTCAAAACATATATTTCCGGTGAATTCTCGGTTTCAAATTTTTGGATGCAATGCAATACCTTCTCTGTACACTATGTACATAGTATGTACAGAGAAAGTAATACAAGAAATTGAAAGAGGAGGAGCATAGGTTTTGAAAAATGTGTGGTATAGAACTGTGGTAATTGACAAAAACAGTTCATACAAAATTACTACATGTATTATAGAGCTGGGAAAATGTTTAGGAAAGGTACAAGCAATATTGATTTGGCGTTGCAAGGATACACCATCATAGTAAATAAGATCCTTGAGTGGGACAGATGTGAAGGGGGGGGGGGAGAATTATATTTAAATGCAATAATTTAAATGGATAAGGAAATATTAACTTTTTATTATAAAATGATATCAATTGAGAGGATAAGGAGAAGCAGCATTTATAAGTAAACAGGCCATCCCATAGGTTGTTAATAAAGAGACCAGAAGAGATAAAAATTATTTGTATAATACATTCTAACGTTATTCAAGAAAATCCATTGTTACACACAGAGCAAACAATTACACTCATTTACATTCTTTTAATGCTTGTGTCCTAACCATAATTTGGGTGATGTATGGCATCATGTTTCAATTACTACATCAATCACTTTTGCTCAACATAATACCACTACCAAAGAAAACAACCCTTTGTCCCAAGTGCACTCTACTTCCATGTAATATTATCCCCTTTTTGGCTATCAGAAATGAATAGCAACAAATACAGTGGTATATTTGACTGTTTTGTCATGAGAACAGATGACTTGATACAATCAGTTAAATTCTGGTACATTACTTATTAAATATAAATCTCCCAATAAATCTTTAACAGTGTAGTGAATAATTTAATCTTACAACTAATCTTGGAGACAATATTACACAACACATTCAAAATTAAGCTTAGACTTTAAAAATGTATCCCTGATAGTGTAGATTACAAGTAGCATTGAAGAGATAGTATATACATTTTAGGGTCTGTTAATTTTACTAATCTAATATAATTAGTACTGAGTAAGCTTATTGTATTTTTGTTAACAGATGCGTGCAATTGGATGTGCAGTATGAATTTTGCATCATTGAGGAAATGCTCAAGGAGAACAGCAAACGTGTACCTGCGCCAGCCATGAGGAAATACTATCAACTTGCACTAGTTATTGTGTCATTAGTGAGTTTGGTGATGCTGCTGTTCTACCGACATGAATACAATCGTCTGCGCTATGTAATGGAAGTGCTTAATTTTTTTGGCAAGCCAGGTCTTCCTCCACAAGCTGCAGATTGTATTTTCCCAAATATATCATATGGTGCTTCATCTACAGGCATTTCAGAAGTTTTGCCATCATGGCAAAGGCTAACCAGTACTCATTATGTATACTCAGCATTTTGGGAAGCAGCAGAAGGCACGCGGCAAGTGAAGGCATTGTCACTTGAGTTTGGAGAGACAGTTCCCCAGTTTGGGTGTAGCATTTGGTTGGAGGACCATGATACACCAATTCCTGGTCGATTCAGCTTTTCTAAGATAGAAATCAAAAGTGGTGACGTAAGAGCATCGGATCCAAATGCCATAAAGACAATCATATATCATTTGATGTGTAGAAACAAGGATGTTGGTAATAGTATACCGTATGGAGTCACATTTCACAAGACTGATGATTTAGTGCCTTCCAGAGTCTATGTGCCAGTGCATCAAGTTAAAGAGTGGGGCGAAGGGGTTGCTGTGCCCCATGCTAGCAATAGCACAGCCATCTGTGTGGCTCCAGGCGATGCCCCTGGCATGGGCAAAGCAACAGTGACAGAGTTCCTCAGTTATCATGTACTTGTAGGAGTAACTCAGTATGTAGTGTATGAAGGAGGACTTGCAGCCACGATAAGGGCTGGCCTCAAGTCCATCCCGTCCCTTTCAGTGGAACTGCTACCTTGGAATTTCCCTTTCCCTGCTGCCAGAACTAGTCCTGCAACTAAAGCTATCGTAGAAATGGACTGTTTGCTGAGGACTGCAGGAAGAGTACATAACATTGCATTGCTTAGCTGGAATGAGTTTGTGGTGCCTCGATATCACCATCTGCTGGCAGCCATGTTGGATGACTTTGACTCTGGCAGAAAATCTACAGCCAGGTAATTCTGATTATATTTCTTTCATAACATAATCTTTTCTTTATAGTAAATGAGATTTTAAGTGGTTCCCTAGTTGATTTAAAGCACATCTGTCCACTGTATGTCAGCCAATATCAATTTAAATCTCAGAAATGTAATTCTGCATAAATTGGTTAAAATGCTAATTATTCTGTTACTTTTTTGCTTTCTCTACACATACTGTGTATATAGTGTATACCCAAAAATTTGATACCAAAATTTCAACTGAAATACATGTTTCGGTTCCCCTGAATCCAAAAAAAACATTTTTTTGAAAAAGATCCTTGTTGTGTGTGTGTGGGCATAGGTGTGTGTGTGTTTTTTACATTAATCTTGTAGCACGTTTAATACATCTTAAATTTCTTTTCTTGCATGCATAGGTTTGAAATACCAACAATAGTGTTCTGCACAGAATTTGCAGACGATGACAGGGCAGAACCTGCAAGTCCTCTGGTGCTGCGCAAAACCAGATACAGCAAGTTAGGGCCTGGAGAAAATCCTTTCTATGTCTACCGTCCACATCTGGCAAACAGTGTAAGTAGTAGGGAGGCTACTATAACAACACAACGGGTATCTCAAGGAATAGCAGCCGTACATCGCTATGCATTGTGTAACAATCAGGCAAGTACACCAAACCTCTATGAGCCAGCAATGCTGCGTTTTGCTGGTGACCTCAAGAGATCTGCACTTCTTCGTGCATGGTCAACAGGCAAACTTTTTCACTAGCATTTACTTTATGAAAGCATAAACTTTTTCTTTTTAATTCCAGCTAGCGCACATTTGGAGATGCAAGAATTATGGAAAACGTTTTTGTAAAACAAAGATAACTAATATTACTTTTTATAATAAGTACCTACAGTGAATATTAGTAGCAGAAGCTTGTAAAACCATTTAGTCAGGGCTCTAAATCTCTTGCATCTAAGACAACTTGCTTGAAAATTACTGTGTTAATATCAAGGTTACCCAGTTGCGGAAATGTTTAAAGCCTAATTAGAGCCACTTTCAACTGGAGCTGCTGTATTTTTATGTTCTAGTATGCAAAATAATCAGATAATGTTGAGGACAAGAATGAAAGTAGTAATTAAATATTCGACACATTGAAAGATGAGGAAGCATTTGCCACAGACAGTGCAAAGGAATATGATGTGCAAACACCACAATGAAAGGTGATCAATCATATCTCTTGATCAACCATCCAAACAACGGAACAGAGTATTATATAAAATATAACATGCAGCTTTTATGTATATGTTTTTGCAAACTTTTACAATGTGAATTGATTAATATTTTAAAGTAAATTCACTTTTAATAAATGTAAATTATGGGAAAAGGCTTCTCGAAGTATTTTATACATGTCTGTTTATTATCCATAATCTATAATCATGAAGAGGAGAAAGAAAGAAAAAAAAAGTATGTGATGTTTTCAGTACCCTAGAATGGGGGACTTGGTAGAGTTTAAATTTTTATTTGCTTTTGGTTTGTTGAATGTCCTTTACCTGGATGTTGGATAATGGAGGAGTGAAATGGGTGAATGTCCATAGAACTTAAGAGTTACCTGACATTCATCTTCTCAGGATAAGGGAAAAACCCACAGGGAGGAGGAACCTCATCTAAATAACTCACTCTAATCAAGATTCAAACTCGGGACATCTTGAACATGAGGCACACTACTACCACATTACAGAGGTTTGCATAAGTTTATTTTGTTGCAGCTCTTATATTTACCATATTTATATTAACTTTATTGTGTCAAGGGGCACATAACCCTTAGTTTGATACACTGTATGCATATCAAATTACCTGAAAGTAATAACATCTTTCGTAAAGAAAAAAATTGGAATCCTGTTTTCCAAAGTCAATCTATTTATATATATTTTGTTAGATATTTTTTAAAATTAATATTGATACATTAATTTTAGACATATACAATTTCTAATTTACAAATGGTATTGAAGTAACTAGGCCATTTAACGTCTACAAACAGTTTATGAGGAAACTGATGATATCTTCTGCTGACGAATGTTGGATTGGTCATCATGTAGAAAATGCTACTTAAGGATTGTTGCTCTAACAAAGCTGAAATGATTTAAGTACAGTTTCATCAAATAAGATAAGAAAGACATTATAAAAAATAAAAGAATTTGAGTCGGTTTTTTGTAACACAAACATCACTTATTTTTACTTACTGGGGACCGGTTTCGGGTAACAGTTGTTCCCATTTTCAACCCTTAATTCCGACTAAATCTTTCTTCGTTGGCGACGATGGGGGTGGTGGTGTATTACTTGTGGAGGCCTCTGTTGCTGGATCTATGAACTTCCAGAGGTTGCTCTAAGGTGGCAAATCAAAATTCATGATATGGCTCTTTTTCTTCATGATGTAGATCTTCTCCCAGACATCTAATTCTGTGGGTTTATAAGCTGGTTTTAAGAGTTTTATATTTGGTGTGATTTCGTGTCCTGATGTCCAAAAATGATAGGCAACTGCTGATTTTTCTATTTGTTTGTCTTTTAGGTTTCTCATGTGTTCCTTTAATCTGGTCTCCAAACTTCTCTTTGTCCTTCCGATATACACCAGATTACAGTCTGAGCATTTAATTTCATAAATTCCTGGTTTTTTGCCTGCAGGGATAGGATCTTTTAAATTTCTGCACAGCAGTTTCTGAATGCTGTAGTTGTTTTTTGGAGCTATGGTGATGTTATAATTCCTGAATATTTTCTGAAGTTTGTTGTGTGCCCAAGGATGATAGGTGAATTTTCTGAATTGAGGTTGGTCACTGGGGTTCTGTAGGGTGGTTGTGTGTGTTATGCGATTCAGTTTTTTGTATTTTTGTATTCTTTTGTCAACTGCACTTTTTTGGAAACCGTTGTTGGTAGCTGTTTGGAGTATCTGTTGGTATTCTTTTTGGTATTCATTCTTCTCCATGGGAATGTGTACTAGTCTGTATGTTAAACTGTTCAGGACTGCATATTTGCGTGTTGTAGGGTTGTAGCTATCAAACTTTATGTGGTTATCTGTATTGGTGGATTTTCTATATATTCCAAATGTCAGGCTATGTTCTTTTGTTCTTATTATTCTAATGCCTAGGAATGGCAAGGCTTTTTCCTGTTCGGTCTCAATAGTGAACTGAATGGACTTGTTTTGCAAGTTAAGAAGTTTGAGTGATCGTTTACGAGTTTTTCTGGAACTATGGCAATGATGTCATCTACATACCTATACCATTTTTTGTATATATGTGGGAATGAGTCAGTAATGTGTATTTCAAAATTACTCATGTATAGGTCGGCTAGGAATGGTGATAGAGGATTCCCCATTGCAAGTCCTGTTGTTTGTTGGTAGCATTTATTCTGGAATGTGAGGTAGTGCTGTTTTACACATAAATTGGTTAACTGGACAAGATCTTCTATTTCTTCTGTTGGTATGTTTATGCTTTGTAGCCAGGTTTTCAGAGGTTTTTGTAGTTCGTCTATGGGTATGCTGGAGAATAGGGAGGTGACATCAAAGGATACTATCTTATCTTTAGGTGAAACACTGAAATCTTTCAGGTGATTAATCAGGTCCAATGAATATTCAGAAACTGCTGTGCAGAAATTTAAAAGATCCTATCCCTGCAGGCAAAAAACCAGGAATTTATGAAATTAAATGCTCAGACTGTAATCTGGTGTATATCGGAAGGACAAAGAGAAGTTTGGAGACCAGATTAAAGGAACACATGAGAAACCTAAAATACAAACAAATAGAAAAATCAGCAGTTGCCTATCATTTTTGGACATCAGGACACGAAATCACACCAAATATAAAACTATTAAAACCAGCTTATAAACCCACAGAATTAGATGTCTGGGAGAAGATCTACATCATGAAGAAAAAGAGCCATATCATGAATTTCGATTTGCCACCTTAGAGCAACCTCTGGAAGTTCATAAATCCAGCAACAGAGGCCTCCACAAGTAATACACCACCACCCCCATCGTTGCCAACGAAGAAAGATTTAGTCGGAATTAAGGGTTGAAAATGGGAACAACTGTTACCCGAAACCGGTCCCCAGTAAGTAAAAATAAGTGATGTTTGTGTTACAAAAACCCGACTCAAATTCTTTTATTTTTTATTTAATCACATCACTGTCACAAGCTTCTATGCATATTTGCAAGTTTTGAAGACATTATAAACTTAGATCCACATTTCAAATATATTTGGGGGGTATTGATGACATATTCTTCTAGTAATTGCTGGACTGATCACTTTGAAAACTTGATCGGACATAACTACATGCATGTCAACTTCTGGAAATATGAAAATATTTGTACCCTTAAGTGAAGAACCCATGAAACAACATTTACACTTTTATAATCTAAAATTTCCAGGCTATTGTCCTGTGGTCTGTAAGTTAAAATGTGATTGGTTGGCATCTAATGTTAAACGCTTGATAATGAAATCATTTGTTTTCTTGCACTCCAATATTTAGCTGGGAGGTTGTAAATCTTTTGTAAAAGTCGGACAACGTAGAAGATGATCACGATCCATTTCTTCATTAAGGTTACAGATGCTATGCCAAATCTGTAGAAGTATTTTTGTAAACAGTCATGTCCTGTTAGTAGTCTGAAGGTTGTTACTTCAGATTTTTTTGGTAATGTAGAAATATTGTAATCTTGTGCATTTTTCCATTGTTTTCCAGATGTTTTGTTTGTGTATTCTTCATTGATTTTGTTTTTGTATTTATTTGATATTATTCTTTTAATAGAGCAAAAATGGGATTAAACTCTCTTTTTGGCCAAGAAATCAGTCATTTCATTGCCTATTATTCCACAAAGGGCTGGAATCCATTAGATTACTCTTTTATGTAAATGGGTTAATTGTATTATTTTACGACATTCTAGAATGTTAATGTTTTTTTGGAGTTGTATCTTGTGTTATAGCGATAATGGCTGCTTTTGATTCAGATAGGATTACAGTTATTTCAAATTTGTTTATATGATAAAAGATTTTTTTTAGACTTAAGAGAATTGCCATGATTTTACCATCCAAATTTGTCAAATACATATCTAATTTTTGATAAAATGAGAAGAGTAGGGGCATGTTGCTCCAGCACCGGCGCCTCCATCATTTGGTAGACTGGAACCATCTGTAAAACTATGTAGCCATTCAGGTGAAGGATATTGTAAATGTATTATTTCCAGTGACATTTGTTTTAAGATGTCGTAGAGAAGTTTCTGCTTTCTTGACCTTTTCTGTTGGTTGGAGGTTATATTGAATTTTGAAGCGTTCTAGAGGATTGTTTCTTATTTGCTGAAAGACTTTTGTTAATAACAGGAACTTTGATTCCTTTTAATGATTAATTGAATATTATTATTATTTAATGAATGATTGAAGGCTTAAAGGAATCGACCTGGACAAAAGCGTAATGTCTGATCCCTCACCTTGATGTGGTGCAGCTGTTAGTAAACACCAGTCAGCTTGGTGAGTTACTGACTGAATTGGTATTTCTTCCTCCTCTTATATTAATTCCCTCTTTAAACTCTTCTATCCAGTCTCTATTGACTGAACTCTTGTTTTCTTCAACCCTGACGGTATTAGACAATTCGTGGCCTAGGGGACCATTTCAACTTCTTTCCTATAAATTCTTCCTAATACTTGGGTGATGTAACTGCCAAATACATGGTGCCCACTACTTAGCAGTTACTAATTGTTTAATACACTCCAGTATGCATTCTGGGAAAAAGAAATATAAGTTAAAATATTTCTACTCAACATTTAGTCCCTGTTTGTAAGGGACATCTACAGAGGGTTGAGTTCTAATTGCTTCTCTGTTGAGAACATTTATGCTTTTCTTGTTCACAGAGTATTTCAATGATTGTACCAATAAACATTTTGATTACAGGATCTTTCTTGGCTTTGTGTTAAAATTGGGTAACAATGTAGTTGATTAATTTAGAAATTTGGAACATTGGCATTATTTTCAGGCTCTGAATCAAGGCTTCCATTTCACTTGAACTAGTGTTATTCTCTTCACTAGAAGATTCGCTAGGCAGTGGTTTCAAGTTCTTGGAGGTAGGTTTTTGGTTGAAGTATTGATAACATCAGCATCATCTGTCCATTCTTCTTATTGTTCTCTTGAAAGTTGATTTGCACTTTGTCCTGGCTTTATTGAAGTCATTTCTTTCTTTGGAGTGTAACTACAGGTTTCCTAATTATACAGTTTTTTTGAAACAGTTCAAATAACTGGTCAAATGGCCTGAGTTGGTTTTGCCTTCATTGTTTTCATTTTCATGTGCAGGCACATTTGTTAATACAGCTTCAACATTGAGATGATATAAACCAACAGCTGCAAAACCAGTTTCATCTTGCTTTCTGGGTAATGTTGCTGAATAAGGGTGTGTTAGCCGTCTAACGTCAGGCAGCCAACCTTTGCATCTGAAAGGTGTAATGTTCAGCATAATGGAGCATATATATTTGGCATTGCAAAAAGGAAGGAAGGCAGTGCAGTCATAGGGCAGTGTGGAAAGCATGAAATTTGCAATTAACAGTATATGCCTTAGGAAGCATAACCATAGGAAGGCGGGGAAACCCAGAAATATACAATGAGGCAATGCATACATAGGAAGGTGTGGGAAATGCTGAAATATGCAATTATATGCATCAGAGAGTGCATATACTGTTGGCAGTAATGAATTGTTGTTTTCCTCACCGATAGGAAGGAGGGAAACGTCGTAGTCACACACTATTTACAGTGACGAATAGAGCTAATGTCAGAATTGTGCCCGAAGCAGAAATTATGGCAGTGGATGCAATACTGCAAGAAGAGTAGAAGCTCGAGGATCTCTGCAGCAAGCTAGCTAATGCTGAGTTTGCTATGATGTGGTGTCCATGTCGGTGTCTATTGCGCAACAAGGCAAGCTGTGTAAGATGCCAGCAACCATGCCATCTTCAGGCATACGTAAAGAGCCCAGAAGGTAAGCGTTGAGTTGCTGCCATTGTCAACTGCATCAAACTGTGCGGTATAATTCATTTTTTGAGTGCAGTCATCTGGCGCTAAAGCAGATTTTGATATTTGTATACTGCTGGACGTGTAATTTCTTGCAGTATCAGAGTGTCCACGAGGCCAGCGTTGTCGCTGGCATACGTCAGTGAACTGGGCCAATTGTTGCCGGGAGGAATGCCAAATTTGGAGAGGTGTGCCTCAGATATTGGTGGTATGGATGAAAATGGTGTTCCGTTCATCGTCAAAATCGACAAATCGAAGTATTTCCACCAGAAGTACCACCGAGGACAACGGAGAGGACACTGGGTCTTTGGCAGTGTAGAAAGAAGATCTGCAAGGTGGAAGTACCAGACAGGGCTCAAATGCTGAAAGAGCTAATCCAGTAATTCATATTGCCGGGTTTCCACATCGTCTCTGATGGCTGGGCAGCATATGCCAATTTGGAGAGTATAAATAATGGTGTTTATATGAACACAGTTGTTCTCCACAGTGAGAAATTTGTCAATCCTCACAACCCCGACATACACACACAGAAGGCGGTAAATATGTGGATGTGCTCCAGGAGCAGGCTCCGAAGACAATTTGGTACCTCCAGAGACCTGTTTGCATCGCATCTGCATGAATTTATGTACAGATGCAGCTGCCCAAATCGGAGAGTGTTCCAGTTTGTGACACTCTCTGAAAACTATCCTCCAGTTTAAACTATCCTATTTTCCTTCAAAATAAATTGCATTCTTCTTCCCTCACAAAGTAACATTCATGCTTCTTTGTTCTCCAACTCTTTCATATTTTCTTCAATGACAAAACAGCCTTTTTTAAGGCTACCAATGATATAACTAAAGAGCAAGTAGATCTGGTTGTGCTGACAGCCAACACCACCACCAATAATAATAATAATAATTTTTATTTACTACTTATGCTCCTGTTTTCGTTAAAAAGAAAGAAAGCAATCGATAAGTTCTTATTTAACAGTAGCTTTGTGTATTAAATTTCTCTATTTAACTCAAAATATTACTTGATCAAACGTATTAAGAGCACCGCAATTGCAGTATGACGTAGATGGGGTTAACTTCATGTTCTGATGAAATCGCCTTTAGCTAGCTCATGTACCACATAACCTCAAATAACCAACATCTGCAATAAGTAGGTTAATCTAAAATAGCATATTATCTGGATCCCGTCATTTTCGGATTTCGAGAAGGATTATATGTTAATTTGCATAGTTTATAACTTGTTATAATTATAACGCTTTTATTTCTTTATTTAAACAATGTCACCAAGGAAACAATAGTTAATACATAAAAATATATTTTATTTTCACTGTTTTCTTGACTCCATAACTAGGTGCATTCCTTTAGCATAGAATGGGGAAGAAGAATAAGAAGAATAAAGCAGTACTGCAGCAGCAAATAAATGTTTCTTCTTCTTTATTTTAAACGATAGGAGCATGGAAATGACTGTTAATACATAAAAATATATTTGAATTTCACTGCCTGGTTGTGTCATTGTCTCGATAAACTGGTGCGTTATCTTAACATTGAATGGGGAAGAATAAGAGCATTATCACTCCCATTTAGCAACATATAGCTGTGTTACTACGCCATCTTGCGGCTGTTAACGGTTGCATTCCCTTGGCACTGTGTGCTCAGTTCTTCAGCAGGTTTTCAATTTCTAAAGTTGGTATGGTTTTGCGGCATTGCGCAGTAAATAGACCCTTATTTGTCAACATTAACTTTTTCTGATCTTCCCTCAGAATCTGCTGTTTTTTTAAAAGGGTGTGTGATTTGTCATTTGAAACTGGGCCTCTGTGACCAAGCTTCCAAGTTTAACACTTTCCTACATTCATTTTTGAACTTTTGAGGTAAACTACATCAAGGTTATGAAAAAGGACTAACTGTTGTACTCCACTTTTTGCATTGGTCAAAGACACTCACTGAAAGATGAGAGGATGCATTTCTCCAGGAGAACTTTGGGAAATTGTTTAAAATACTGTAAAGCAACTCTCTCAAAACAGACTTCAAATATGGGCATGGTGAAGCAACCACTTTTGAAGCAATTATATCTTGCTTTTGGAGGCCCATCACGAATCTAAGAGTCCTATGAGCGTTCAGCTTTGCAGATGGACCAGTAACCTAAGAATTGCTGGATTTTCTGGAGTCTACAGTTTGATATGCATGCTTGCTCCTTTTAAAGAGGACCTTTCTTGAATTGGAATCATCAGTTGTATTGCTCTCTTAAATAGAACCTATGATCTAATTTTTGTAAAGTATTTTAGAACTATCTTAAAACCTTGCATTTTGTGGGATTTTTTTCTAATGCAGCACTGATTTTGTAAGCCTATGTTGGGCGATTGCATAGCAGTGTGATGTTCTCATTAGTGTAACTGGATGCATGCAAATTACACAGCACAGTAGAAAACCCATTTCATGAATCAGAATGGTTTGTATTTTTCCAATAATGTAGGTACATGTGTAAAGTTTTCTTTTATACAGTTTTGAAAATCATACCAGGTAAGTGACGTCCGCCATTGTCCATACACTGAGTAAGCCAATTTTTGGCATTTCTCATGACCCTTACCAGCATATCAGTGGATATGTTGGTACTTTCTGCCCGGATGTTGGCCTTCAGGACTTGTAGGGTCCTTGAACGGTTGACATAAACATGGATTTCAAAAAAACCCACAGAAAGAAATCACAAGGGGTCAAATCGGGGGAGCGAGCTGGCTACTCCAAATTGCCCCTTATTGAGATGAGGTGCTCCAGGAAGCGTTCCCTCAAAACAGCCATTAATGCCCTTGAAGTTAGAACCAAATGTCCCCTAAGTCCAATTCGTCAAGTCGAGAAAAACAAAATTTCTCCAACATGTTCACATAGCGGTCTGAATTCACTGTCACTGTGACCTCATTTTCTTCAAAGAACCAGGTACCAATAATCCGAGCTGAGGAAATTGCACACCACACTGTGACTTTAGGCGAGTGCAAAGGCCTTTGATGCAATTCTGTTCTATTTGTTGACGTACCCAGTCAGGTGGAAATGGGCTTCATCACAAGTGCGTCCTCAGGAACGTTTTCAAGAAGTGCCGCACTTGCATTCCCCCAAGAATTGAAGTCATGTTCGGAAAGTTCCTGCACGATCGCCAACTTGGCAAAAGTTTTATTAGAGAATGTGTTGGGACCAAAAATTGCAAATGATGTTCTTTTACCAGAATGCTCCATATTGTGGGATAATTTAAGGTCACTGAATAGCCTATGATTTGAATTATCTGAAGAAAAAAAAAAGTTATATTTTTTCACTGATCATCTTTCATTGGATATATCCAGAATGAGTATGTTAACGACATTTATGAACTCTTTTGCATATATAGAGAGAGCATTTTCAATTTGATATAAAAGAGTGGAACACACAAAGATGAAGGTAAATATTTGATTTTGATATAATGCAAAATTCAAATTACATTGAATAATCATAATTGACATATCAAAGTTTTTATAATCTTTTTAAGAATGGTGAAAGTTGTTTGACCAATGTAAGGGAAAATTGCAAATATCAAGTATGATATTCCATCAGAGTAGCTGTATATTAGCAGCAATGTTATTGTGAAAATAACACAATATATATTGTGAAAATAAAGTAAAAATATTCTTTGTTAATGTATCTATATATCTATGAATTTCTATACAAAAATCACTCTGGGCCTTCCTTTGAAATTTCAACACATACACGCTTAATTCATGTAAATATAGTATTTCTTGTAAGTGGAAATTTTCACTACCGTTTCTGGCTTTAAAAAACTGGGGATGGCTAATCAGTGTCCCTTATTCTCATTTTAAAACACTGCAAGTTTACTGCATGGCAATGTAAAAATGGTAGCTTTATCCCCTACTTCCTGACAACAGAGGTTAGTTTCCTAATTGCCTTCCTAATTTGCAACATATCAAATGTAAGTGAATTGTTTTAAACCTAACAAAGGCTTGAAAAAATCAAAATAATGAATTAACATTCTCTAAAGAAATTGTTAATAAGCAGTAAGTTTTATTATTTTCTGGTGCAAAAGTAAATTGCATTCCTCTATCAAGTGATATCAAAAGCACATGTTGCGAGTTTCAAAATATATACATAATGAGAGGTTGTATAATTGCTATTCTTTCCTTTGATAAACTTTCTTGTTTCACAACTTAGCACAATCTAGTAGTAATATCCAGCAACACTAAAGAGAACTGTAACCTAACTCAGGATATCATCCTGAGATGTAGTGATTTGTAACACACAAACAGTTTGCAAACTAAATTATGGACAACAATTTGGCAAAAAGTATGCAGTTATACAATTCTTATGATTAAGCTTCCCTAAACTGATGGAATTTATCGTGGATTTAGAAACTGTCAGGAATGTTTTACTTGCCTAAGTACATTTAGAAAGATGAGTAAATTGTAATAATGCATGCATTTGTTAGCATAATTTCATAATCTATTGTGTTTTATATATTTTTTAAAACACAAGCCTAATTTTTGAATACTACTGGAAGCAATTGGAGTAACATGGGTGTCAACTTTAAATTAGCCCTACCTTGGTTCACTCTTGCTGTAAATTTTGTCACTGTTCAATGCAAGAACCTTCTCATAGATTCAAAAAGCAGAGTAAATGTATGTTGAAGTTGGCATAACAAAGTCTTATAATGTTGCTATCTGTTAATCAAACCAATGTCTTCAACCTCCCTGAAGAAAACCAGTTACTAACAGAGGGGTTGGGATACTGTTTATGTTTAAACCATCCATTTTAATTCCTGTATCATAGCAGGCTGTTTGTTTGTCAGCACCTGCCTCAGAATGTAAGAATAGCAAGTCTTAATTATTGAATCCTACTTCAGAACAAATGTGCTAAATGACAAAACAATGTTTTTTTAGTTATCAACAATATTATGTTTAATGAAGTATTTTCATTGGTTTTAATACAACAAACCATGTCAAAGCAAAGTATCCTTACTGGACTACTTGCCATATTAAACTTTGTAAATAACATTTAGCTAACAGATATATAAAGTAATACCTAAATCTGAAATTAGGAAAAGTGGTAAACTCACATTTAGATTTGCTTTGACAGCTGCCATGTCATTGAACTTACAAAAACGTATTCAAATGATCACATAATTATAATTCCTTTATCAATACAATGCTGAGATTAAACAGAATAGAACATGAAATTGTTCCGTCACTGATCTTGCAAAAACACATTTTTCAAACAACAATAAAACTAAATGTCTTTACCAATATAAAGCTGATATTAAACAATATGGAAATACTGAGCAGCAAAAATAACCCAGACACTAAAATTTCAAGTCTTAAGTCTGAATAGAAAAGCTTTCCAACTGAGAATAACTTAGTTGTGAATGAAACATTAAATCAACAGGGATTTATTAAGAATTTACAACCATGGAACCAAATAAACTCTTTTTGATCATTTACAGCAAACAAGTGAAACTTTTTTTTGGGTTTTGTGACTTCAGCAGCATGTATTGGCACCCCTAGCTCTAATGACATCCTTTAGGTGATGTGGCATGCTCCTGGTTAATCTTACAACATTTCCTTAAGGGATATTTTCCCATCCTTCCAGAGCAGATTGAAGTTCATTTATGGTTTCTGGAACAGTTCTTCTTTGGCGAACCCTTCTCTTGAGAATGTCCCAAACATGTTCAATAGGATTGAGGTCGGGATTACGTGCTGGCCATTCCATAACATTGATGCCTAATCGATTAAGTGTAATGGAAACTTCATGTGTGGTGTGTGTCATGGCATTATCATGCATTAGAATAAAATTATCACCAACAAATGGTGCATATGACATGACTTTTTCATTGTTACATTCTTCAATCTACCATTATACTGTTGCGTATACAATGAAGCTCCGTGTGTGATAGAAACTCCAACCCAGACCATACTTGAACCTCCATCAAAAGACATTATTGGTTGTGATTCAGTTTCCGTATCGTACTTCTGTGGTCTTCACATACCCGTAGTCGACCATCAGAAGAATACAGAGTAAAATCGGACTCATCTGTAAACAAGACATGCTCCCAGTCTACCTTGGTCAATTGATGTGTTGACGAGCAATGTTTAGTCGATCAATTCTATGCTGTGGGAGAAGTTTTGGTACCTCGGAAGGCATTCTTGAAAGCAATACATGTCCCCTGAGCCTTCTTCTTACTTCTAGCAGACACCATTACGTTTTGAACTTCTGCTAGGTGACAAGCAGCAATTGTTGCAGGCTACTGTTTATTTCATAAAGTGCTAAGGACAACAAATCTGTCATCTCGTTGGCTTGTAGACTGTCAACAATCAGATCCAGGCCACTTCTTGTATTCTCCAGTCTTGGTATCTTCTGATGACATTGCTAATAGTGCTACGAGCAATACCCAACACATCAGAAATGTAATGGACGCTGCGACCATCTTCATTTAGAGCTATGGCCTTTGGAACATCCTCTGATATCATAATTAATATCATGATGGTGTCATGATAAACTTGAGAATCCTCAGAATTTGTGTAATTATTTATTCAGTTCAATATACGTAACAGTAGATAAAAGTGAAGGATCAAAAAATGTGGGTTACAACAATAAAATGACAATAATTGATGTTGTTATAAGAATGAAACAAATGAATGTAGTGGTATTTTACAGATAAAGTAAACTGAAGTTTTATAACATATGATTTGATAAAACATTACAATCAATTTTAAATGAATTAAAAAGTGTTAAAGTGTCCGTAATTTTTTGATGCTAGTGTATATGAACACTTTTCACTATTATTCTTGACAGAGTTATTGCAGAATGACTTTACTTCTTAGGAGGATAGTCCAACATTGACAACAGATCTTTCTTCTTTTCAGCAGATTTTTCTTCTTTCAAGATAGATATTTCAGCTTTCTGTATATCCCTCAGTCTTTCCTTTTTTCAAAACGTGAACTTCTTTCCAATCTTTTGTACTACCGAAAGTTGTTTTCATTAAAACTGTTCCGGGATATTTTGCATCTACTTGGAAGCAGGAGGCTTTTGTTATGTTCATTTTGTTAATTGAAACTAAGCAGTCTGTAACAGATTGCAAGTCAAAGAAGTGGTTTGCCTCCAAGTGTACAACTTTGTACTTATTTATATTTTGTGCTGATGTAATCACTTTTTCAAGATCTTCTGGTACAAATGTCTTCATTACTCTATTATGTTTCTCAACAAGAGCAAAATCTCTGTTGTACTGTAAATAGCTATGACCACTTACAACAAAATTATGCAAAATTACTTCAGTAACTCCGAGGGAAATTAGAAATAGGTACAAATATATTATTACTCTGTTTTTATTTTGTCCTACACAGTTATCACTTAATACATGTAATTGTTTTTTTTCTGTAATATCAACATTGATAACTCGTAGAAGATATGAGGCTATTTTGTTAGCTTCTCTATTAGCAATGCCTTCATGCCATAAACACACATGGGTGCCACCTAAGCTGACGCAGAAGTTAAAACAACTCAACTGATGATAATAAATCATCTCAGAATGACTAAGTGTAGGTACACATAATACTAGCAGCAAATCCTTAGAAATAGTAGATATTTCACTTCCTGACATTTGAGCAAAAGAAATTTTGGCTTTCATCTTGCCTGTAGCACTTTCTGCTTTACATAGGTACAATTCTAATGACTGTTTTGCAGATGCAATTTCTGGACTTTGCCCTTGAATTTTGCATTGCAGTTTGTCACAGGTTTTACAAGTATCTACCCTGGGACAACGGCATTTCAGTTCAGGAAAATTGTTCCATTAAATGCTATTGAAATTTGGTGGATATTCAAGTCTGGACTTAGAAATTGGGTGTTAGATTTTGCCCTTAAGTAATTGCTTTCATCCCTTGGAAACAAGTTAGTTCATCTTTCACTCTGTATATTTAGATGGTGCATTATGTTTCTTGTTGTCAAAGTAACTTATATCACCCTGTTTCTTTTTAGAAACTATCACTTCTATTTCTTTGCGGCCTACATCATACATGTTCATGAATGTATTTTTGCAAACCTGAATCAAGTCACCTTTCCCATTTGGAACACTGTACATTGCCATAGTCTGCCACTTACTGGTACCCTCACTCTCGTTCTTACATTTTTGATACCTCTGAACCTCTCCAAGGCAAATATGTTGCATAAAAAGTTCTTCTGGCTTATGTGATCTAGTTTACAGAATTCAGTGAAGACATCCAGTT
The DNA here is from genome assembly GCA_030762935.1 of Hymenopus coronatus. NCBI lineage: Eukaryota > Metazoa > Arthropoda > Insecta > Mantodea > Hymenopodidae > Hymenopus > Hymenopus coronatus. The sequence continues at coordinate 167,005,005 of CM060881.1, read as the reverse complement.
TTGTATCTCTGTCAAGTTCTCCACATCAGAATTTGCAGTTATATATTTTCTGCAATAATGAATAAAAGATGTAAGTTACCAAATTAAATCAATACCTAACCTAGATAATTTTAGTATTAAATCACAATTTAATGTAATTAATTTTAACATTTAAATGCTCGACATTTTGTATTACCAGGCATGTTCACAATGAAATATAACATTTTCACTTTAATAAAGGTAATGAATATATTGCTATTTGTTCTCATAAAGCAAAAACCTGTTGTGAATCCAGAACTCCTAACATAAACAATGTCAATTTGCATCTCATCAGTGATAATTATAATGTGGCGCTTAAGACTTTTCAAGAGGGCATGACTGCTCGAGTTGACACCAGTGCCATCTATCATCATTTTGAACTTGAAGATGACGATTGAGATGGCTTAAGGGTACAAGGTAGTCTGAACATACGGAAATTACACCTTAAGTGAGTTGAATTACCACTGCTCTTAAAGTATTCAGTTGTTTTTCCAGAAATTTGTATGAATTATTCTATAAATGATGACAATTATTTCAAGTGGTTGTTTGCATTAATAACTTATGTGGTTGAGTCTATAAACATTATTTCATTCAGCAGAAAAGTAATAAAACTTAGTCTTTAAAACATGTGAATTCGTGTACCCTTTTCTCTGGTACTGCTTGCAATACATAATCACACTTTTGCATGCTTGTTCTTGGTATAATCAGCTATCTTCTGAACCTCAATTATTTAGCTGTGATACAATTTCAATAGAAGTTAAAAAAGAAATATATTTACAAAATCAACAAAGTGAAAATGTGGAAAATATGCAATGTTGTTGCTTTCATAATATCAATATGTACTATAAAATCACAATTATGGTTCAAAAAGTTCAACTATGTGTTGCATATATGTGCTGAAAATATCAGCTTTCCAGCTCTCATACTTTCTGAGATAAAGGTACATAAGTATCCAAAAATTCTGTTTTGAAAAAACTGATTTTAAAGATACAAATGTTCTAAAATGGGGCACTGCATAGCAGCTTTAAAAACTGCAGACTAATATTTAATCCTCTAAACCCCCCAAAAGTATACATTTTCTGAAACTAGAAATAATAGAGGTTTTATTAGCGTCTAAAACAAAAAATTTTATTTTTTTACCATTTCAGAGTGCTTTGTCTCTGTAACGCATTTTCTGGTGAAATATCTCAATTTTGCACATTTTGGCACTTAACACCTTTGAGAATTCCACTCTACATATATCTGTGTGTGTGTGCGCGCGTGTGCGTGCGAGATAGATATTGTGGAGGAATATCCCCAGTTTCAATGGATGTTTCAAAAGGATCTGAAAAGGATAGTTAGAAGGTGAATTAGTTTATCTTGAAAAAAATTGTCAGATGGTGAGGGATACTGACAGATAGTATTTTGCAAGAGCTGCAGACCATTATCTTATGTGAAAATTAATCTTAATTATGTTGTCATTGCAACATAAGGTTCAAAGTTGTAATTATCAGCAATGCCTTCAATATTTCAAGGTTTGATACCACCTGATTTTTGTTCTGTGGAGTTTTCATAAAGACCAATTCTTTGTTAGAGTGGGCTCCTCCCCAAATAAATCATTAATAAAGGAACACAGGCTGCAATATAATGTGACATTGCCGTCCGTGTATGTGACCACTCTCACGTTCACTCTGATATGCGATGGTGGAACTAGAATGTAGTAAACAAGGAAATGCAGCAGAGGAGGGAACCTTTGGGAATGCAACTCTCAATTCTTCTCAGCTTCCAGAAATTCTGTGATGTTATTTTTACTACCTATAAAAGGAGAAAGAATTTTAGTGTAGTGTTGTGAATTATAGCAAGTTGTGAGGGACTAGAGTGTTAGTGTGCTGTGGTGCATGCAGCCAAAAACTGTCTATGCATCAAAACATTGAGTGAATTATTTGCAGCAGTGAATTTAAGACTTTTTTGCAAATACTAGTTTTGAGTCAACAAAGACATTTGATACACTGGTGTCAGGAGTGGGATATTTTGCCAAGATGGAGAAGATGATGAAAAGTTTGTTGGCCAAAATTAAGAAAATAAAGACGAATGAAATTAGGAATGGAGAAAATGGAAGAGACAATGGAATTTGGAATGGCAAAAATGAAATTCAGAATGGAGAAAATGATGGAGGAGAAGATGGGAGAGAAAATGGAATCAGCAATGGAGAACCTGAAAACAAAACTTTCTACCAGAAAGTGGTGGAAGAAGAATGGCATGAAGAAAAACATGGAAGAGTTTGGGGAAAAGCTTAGTGAAACGTTGAAAGACCTCAACCAAAGCTTGGAAACCATCAGGGATCGACTCAATGCCCTGGAGGGTAGAGTTGACAGAAGCACCAAGGAACTAAACACCATGATGGAAAAGATGCTTGATGGAGAGCTGAGAAGTGTGAAGATCCAACAACCACTGGATGAGATACAACATCTATGCTTGTCAAACCACCCAAAATATGACATCAGCCTTGGAAGTCTTCCACCAAACAGATGCCCGCCATCAATACCCTCAAACAATGGTCGGTAGAAGAAGATAGCAAGCCTCCAAGGATGGATGGCAGAATGCGATCCGGATTTCAGTAAACAACGTTGAGAACTGCTTTGGGAAACATCGCTTGCCTGCAGCCTACTGCAGTCGGCTGAAGGGGAGACTGCAACAGCCAGGTGAGGCGATGCAGGAGTTCGCCATAACCATCGAACAACTTTTGAACAAAACCCTGGTAAATCTACCACCTAGCTATGTATCCCAGGAAGCTGCCTACTCTGTCGACAGGATGCGTGACACCAAGATACGACAGCGCCTAATGCTCGGCAAATATAAGATGATCCACGAGGCACAAATGATAGTACTTAGAATGGAGGCAGCCAAAACCGTACAGTTTCCATCCAGAAGATTAGACCATTCAACAAGGCCGCTGCCACCTTTCTCCCCAGGGTGCATCGAGTAGCAATACCCTTGGACATCCGTGAGGTTTTCCATTAGGCCAGTGTCTATCTTATATACCAACCCACCTTGCTCACACCAAGTACAGAAATGGACATGCCACTTAATGCGTGTTAACTTAGCAAAGGGAAGCCTAGCAAACAACCTCAATGGGGCGACCGTTACCAGCTTGGGTTTACTAGCTTTCTAGGTTTTTGCCGGAGGCCATTAAGGCATCTCACAACCCCATCCAGGTGTCACTGATCAGACGTACCCAATCTCCCACAGGTATTGAGCCACTGCCATGTCGAGTCCAACCCAATCCAAATACCTCCCTTTCGGGAGGGCCTCAGATGTTCGGCCCGACTACTTCTAGTAACCTGTACCACGAGTACTCAGGGTCTGCAGCGCTCGCACCAGAGCAACTGAAGAGGTTGGAACCATCTCCCTACAGGGAAAATCTGGTAGACCGGCTGTCGAAGGACCTCGTGAAGTGTCCAATTCGTCAACACACCCAGGCTACGAGCAAGAAGGTGGAGATCTGTTAGGATCGACGAGCCAGGGAAGATTCTGATAGGAAGTTCAGGTTTGGTTGTATCACCGAATTCGGATCAAGGGGCATAGGTTCAGGTTCCAACAACCATCGGCAGGACCGTGTCATGTGGTGGAGGGGGTCAACGAAGCAATCACCTGCATCCGACGGGAAGAAGTGGATAGTACATTTGGACCATCTAGACTGCTACAATGGTGCTGGTCGCGACAACCAGTCCTGAGCAGGGAACAGTGTGACAATGCTGTCTGTGTATGTGACCGTTCTCACGTTCGCTTTCATATGCTAAGTGGAGCTAGAATGTGGTAAACAAGGAAATAGACGGTAATCAGAACCTCCGGAAATGCAACTCAATTCTTTTGTGCAAGGCCAATCTCTTACTGCCCGAGCCCTCTCCGGGTCCGTAGCCACTCTAGATTGTAAGACTATGTGGCCCAGGTAGTTCATATTCTTGCAGAAGAGTTAGCACTTCTTTACATTCAAGTTCGCTGCCTGCAGCCTTTGCAGTATTTTTGTCTGGTTCTCGAGATGTTCTTCGATTACTACCCACAACGATGATGTTATCCTCCCACCTCGGCCTTGTTCCTGTCTCGACTTCTAGGAGTGACCCCAAGTTGGCATCCACCAGCTGCTCCCTCCTCAGCCCTGTGCTATCCCATCCAGTTGCAGGCATTGCTGAAATGTCATGTACAGCTGGCATGCTCCTTCTCCTCAACCTTAGTGCAGTGGCCACTCTTCAGGACAGGTTCATCTGGACACGACATCCACATTGGTTTGGCTCCTTCCTTTCCAATGTTCTGATGTAAAGTTGTACTCTTGCAGCCTCTGGTCCCAACAGATTGTCTGACCCTGAAACCTAACAGCTAGGTTGAGGTCAGTATGGTGACCATACAGGTACTTGTGAAAGTGCACTACTGCCAGGAGCTCTCGACAGGTGTGTCTTGCTGTAGTAGGCAATTAGCTCCTGGGATAGAACACCACTATATCCCACCGCTGAATCCTTGCTCTTGACAGTTGGGAGTTAAGTTGGTATGCACACAAACAACAGATGAAAAACTTTACCTGTTTGAGTTTCTGACCCAATCACAAAGCAGCACAACCAAGTCGGTCGGTTGGTCAGAGAACAAAAACTGATCTAGATGCCCCACCATTGCAATATCTGGCTATTTCCAACCTTGTGAACTCCTAATATGTGCGTTCGGTTGTTCTGTACAAACTAAGTATTATTAGTTGAAATTTATATATGTTGATAGTGTTGTTGATGATTGTACATGAGGAAACATAACAAGACTTTCACAATTGTAGAGGTGGATAGAATTTATCAGGGAGGTGTGGAAGAAGAAAGTGAATCATGTGCACAAAATAATACGAAAAGCACAGGAATTAGACAGAACCGTCAATGAATGTGAGCCACTAATGATATGTTTTGGTGACAATGATGTTGATGATGACAATGACGATGATGCTTCCAAGAATGATGATAACGGACACTTGGATGGAATTGAGTCATTAAAATTATAAATTGGTGAAAATCACCTTGTTATACCTTTCTGTCATTGTAACGAGCTATTTTGCATTAATTTGTTTTATATTGTTGTAAATACGTAATGTATGCTACATAGTTATAGTATCACTGTTATTTTCAATCAACATCAATAATAACTAATTAGTTTCATTATTCATCGGTATTCATTTATTATTTACATGTTTTTATTCGTCTTTACACATGATAGAGACATTTGTGAGCAGCTGTTGTTACTCTGGCAACGCCACAAAGGCAGCATTGCCAACTTTATGCGAAACATGCACAATTGTGTATTTGTTTTCAATTTTATGACTTCAGTGAACCAGGACGGTCTCAGTGTTACTGGTTTTAGAATCCAGAAATTTCCATTTGGATCATGATAGAAGGAACCTACTCCTTTACATTGGGATGAACATGCGCTACATGTATTCCAATCCTGGCTTTTTAGTACCATTTTATGTTGATTTATTTTGTAAGAAGTTGCAAGGCAATCCAGGCCAATACTCTCTGCTGTTTTCTATATCTTATTCTGCAATACTCTGGCCTGCAAAGGGGGCAGTAGTTCCAAGTTTAAATTTTCTAAAAAATTGTTGCTTTCTTTGAGGAAAACTATCAGAATGAGGATGTTTATTTTTTGGTAATCCCAATCCTCCATCCTTATTTATGCTACAGAAAAAAATAGTAGAAATCTGCTGCAGTAAGCTAAAATAAGTTTTAACAATAGCATGAGCTTATCATTGACTTAATTTAATACAGCAGCAGACAGTGAAGCCAAAATCGAAAGATACAGGAAGCATCTAAATTACATGTGCATTTAACAGAAGCAGCTTTTTCCAGGGTTTTAAAAAACTGACCCACACTTTTTAGCTAGACAAACTAGCACATCCTTATTGTCTTCATCCTCTAGTTCAAAACAAATGTTCATCAATTTGATGACAGCCTTTGTGCCGTCTTCCATAAGTAATTTATCCATTTGGAAGGCGATCTCAAATGGTTTATTAGTTTAGAGAGTCATAATTACTCCTACCATTTACTGTTCTTGCTCGAATTTCTTCACATTGACGTTCAGATTACTGGGCAGAAATCTCAAATAAAGATTTAAGAATTTTGCACAATATCAGCAAAATAAGTATAATTAATTTACTTGCCTAACTTGAATGATGTAGCATTATGCTTGCTAGCTTACAAGTCTGGCGACCAAGAAGCGAAGGCAGGAAGTGAGACGCAGGCACAGTAGTGACAGTTAAAACAACATTATGATTTTGAAAGTTATGGTATTTTACCATTACGTTACAATTACATTTGCTTTTTTGTGTGGTTTATGTCTTACAAACTTGATTATTTCATAATTAAGAAGAAAAGATTAAATGATAATTTTTCTCCACACTAGGTAATGAAACATCTTTGCGATTTCACTACAAGAGCCAATAAAAGTTGAGATTTTAATGGGTAAAAATACAATAAAATCAACTTTATAATTTAAGTAAAAATGTATGGAGAAAGAAATTCCATTTGCTTCACTCTTTATACAGAGACTTTTTTGCATAAGTTGACTTTAGTGATTTAAATGTGTGTTTAAAAAGTTAGTACTCATACTGTTTATTATTTTTAGGATATGTTCCTTGAAATTTGTTCTACCTCAAAGTATAAATTTTTAAATAAGTCTGAGGAGGATCTCCAAACCACCCAGCATGCCCCTCCCTTACAGAAATCCTGGATCCACCATTTGCTAGAGACTCCAAAAATCTGAACCTGCTATTGAATGTCATACTCCAGGAAAGAGGGCTATTATGTCTTCATTTTTTGAGACTGTCTTCCATAACTTAGTCAGAAGAGTTAGGATACGCTTAAAATATGGTGGACATGTTGAATCATTAGTTTAAAGCTTTATTATGTTATTTCTTGGGAAATGTTTTGGAATTTGAGAGTAGGGGAAAGTGGGCCAGGGCAAACAAAAATAATAATAGTATATCTTATGCTGATGAATATTTTTAAAAATGAATAAGTGCTTACAGTTATAATATTACCCTATTCTTCCTTTTCAATTTGACAAATTTTAAATTTTTGTGCTTAACAAATTAACATACAAAAATTCAATTTACATGTAAGCAGCAACTGTCTCACTGTAGCCATGTTCTACAGCAAGATGGTTAGTTTCTTCAATGAGACATAATTAGCTAAAGTTAATGAAACATATTAGTGTATAAAAATATTGATCAATGGAACTATTACAAACAAAGAATACAGACCATACAGGTTTTCAAGATTACACAAAATTTGAGATATACGTTGTTTTGTGGCTCCTTGCATAGAAGGAACTGGCAACACTGATATTATATCTTTTGCAGGAACTGAGGCAACATCTGGAAAATAAAATGTTCCTGTTAGTTTTTTACTTTTCCTAAGGAATTTAACTTGGTAGTCACCATCATCTATGTTGACCACCTCTCCAACATAAAATTGTAATGCTTTCCTGAAAACTACCAAGATGTAGTCACCTTTTTTAGGTTTTGTGTTGAGTTGGTCAGACACTTTTAGTTCAATTTTTTCTCTATTCTCTGATGACTCATCTGTCAGAACAAATTTTTTTCACTCTTTTTAATTTTTGGACCCAGCTTTGGCTTTTTTCATTTTTTTAAATAAAGCTTTTCTGCAATTCTTGTTCTTATTTTGGTATTGAAGTGTAAAGCCATTTTTTTACTTTCTCTATTCGCACTATGTACATAGTGTATAGAGAAGGTATTGCACTCCACCAAAAAAATTGATACCGAGATTTCACTGGAAATATATGTTTTAGGGTCCCCTGTATCCAAAAAAAGTATTTTCAGAAAAAGGTCTGTGTGTGTGTGTGTGTGTGTGTGTGTGTGTGTGTGTGTGTGTGTGTGTGTGTGTGTGTGTGTGTGTGTGTCCATGAGTCAGTGTGTCTGTGAACACAACTCAAAAACGAAAAGTCGGTAAAATACCAAACTTGGTATTTAAGTTTAGTATCTTCCAGGGATGCGACACAAAGATTTTGAGAAAAATCCCCCCACCCCAAACTACCCTTTACATGGAACTTTTTTCAAAAATTTTGATTTTCTAAAAAATGTTTCTAACGATTTTGATTAAAATATCGTATATTAAAGATATTTACCTGACAAATAAAATGTATATTTTGAATTTTCTGGGAATAGCCTCTGAAGACTACTTTATTCTGGGTCAATTTTACGGAATTTTGCTTAACTGCTAAACCATAAGAGATGGACAAAAACTTACCACAAAATAAATGTAGAGCACTTTAAAACACACAATTTATGTTATGTACATTTTTTCGTGGAGTTCATTGTTTCTGAGATATTCCTTGTTTTTGGTTTCAGCTATAAAAAACATACTTTTCTCATACAGGACTTTGTGAACTCGTGTCCATACAAACAAAGGAACTTCAGTCACATAGCAACCAGCTTTTGACTATCACTTTAAACTATGGTAGTCCCTTATTTCGCTTCTACTTACAAGTAATAAGACTATTTCTGCTAAATTTTTGTGATAAGCGTGAAGTAAATAGAAGTATATGCTTTTTAAGAATAACTTGTTGCAAGGATATAGAGAAAGTCATGTGAATGGTACACTTAGATTTTTACTTTATCTGTCATTATGTACAATGTACATAGTGTATAGAGAAGGTATTGTATTCCACCCAAAACTTTGATGTCATGATTTCACCAGAAATATATATTTTAGATTTCCTGAATCGGGAAAAACATTTCTAAAAAAAAAAGGTCTGCGCATGGGTGTGGGTGAGGGTGGGAGGGTGTGTGCAGCATAGCTCAAAAACAAAAAGACAAATAAATACCAAACTTGGTATTTATATTTAGTATCTTTCAAGGATGTGACACAAAGGTTTTCAAGACAATCCCCCTACCAGGAACTACCCTTTGCATGGAAAAATTTTGAAAAAGTTTTTTTTCTCAAAAATGGCTCTACTATTGTGATTAAAATGCTGTATATTAAAGATATTTAAATCACAAATAAACTGTATATTTGGAATTTTCTGGGAATAGCCTCTGAAGACCTTTTTATTCTGGATGAGTTTTGCAGAATTTAGTATAACAGTTAAACCCTAAGAGAGAGACAAAAACCTACTGCACAAAAAATGTAGATATCATTAAAACACACCTCGATTAGCATGATGTAGATAAAAACATATTTTGTATGAATAATTTATATTTGGAACAGCTAGAGAAAGTTATGTGAATGGAACACATCAGATTTTTTTTTTTTTTTTTTCCTGGAGTGTCAGTTGACATGAAAGATCTTCCCTCTTCTCTTGAAACAGACTCCTTCCTTTCTGCTGCTTTTGGGAAAATGCATATTTCTTTTGGACCAATGTAGCTTTGTTTTATGTTTTCCTCAACTGCATTTTCTTCACTAATAATATTTCTTTCAAACAAATAGTGATACATTGGCATTGTATTGGGAAGCTAGGAGGAAAACAATGAACATCAATTAATCCCCAATGTCATTGGAATACTTCCACTATTATGTTTCTTTCAATTGTACTTGGGACTTCTTCACTGATGTTGTCATTTTGGCCCTAATGCCCCTATCAGTAACAGCACTTACAAGAAAACTTTTGATCCGATAATACATGCCTATCAACAGGAAAAATCCCAGACTTGACAAGATATTCGCTGGCTCATCTTTCTTTCATGAGCTTGGCCAATGAATCCCCTCTTTCCAGGATTTTTCATCATTCATAAAGCATTACAAAATGCTTTGAAAGGTGAGTGAGTATACAGACAATACATCTAAAGGCTGGAGATGGTTGCTGCAGTGAGGAGATTTGTCAAAGATGTCATTCCATTTTCCATATGTCAATCATCTGTAAAGATAAATGACTATCATGATTGTCCATGATTAGGAGAGACAGGTTTTCCTTAGAAGGATTTGAAAGTCTGTTGCAAAATTTCTACCAACAATTCTCCATTCTTTTATTATGTAACTAATTTGAGTCAAATGTGGACACTATAGTTTCACTTAGTTTTTTCCTGGATGCATTTCAAGGATCTTCATCATCGGCAAGTGTTTGACTGGCTTCAGAAGGGGAGATTACGTTTGTAATTATCTCTGTGCTGCCATCTGGTTTTCTTGGAGGTAATATTAAGGTGTTGTCTGCTGGTGGTATTTCAAAATTCACAACTATGAATTGTTATGAAATGCATCTGGGAAAAAACTAAGTAAGTGAAACTATAGTGTCCACATTTGACTCAAATTAGGTAATAAATTTAAAGTTTCACTGTATAAATCACTTCACGTCATACTTTGTTGATAATTCTCCATTCATCCATCCTGATAGGCCAAGACTGCCAATAGTGACTCTTTGAAGCATATGGTCCTTAAAATGGACTTTATATAACACAGTGGCTAGAGGAAGGGCATTCCCTACAGCATTTATAGTGCAGCATGCTGAGATAAGAATACTTTTTTCACCATTAGTTTATTTGCAACTTGCTAAACACTTTTTCCTGCAATTAACTGTTTTGGTTTTTGCACATGCTGCAACCAGTTTCATCCATGTTAAATGCTTGAGTTTCATCTGAAAAGTGATCAAGTTGCTACAGCTTATTCCAATCTTATCAAAAAACAGCCCTACATTATGTTGATTAAATGAAGTTGTATGCGATAAACTGCAGGCTTCTTGCTGTCGTAGAAACCATTCTATACCTGCTCTCTTAACAATTTTCCATGCTTCAGGGCATTTAATACCATTTCTTGATGCCATTTCATAGGCCAGTTTTATACAGTCCATTGAACTTAGTCCATAACACATGGCGGAGCAACTCAGTAAATATATTTTTAATCCTTTATTTTGTAAACAATAAGCTTTTTTCAAACAAACAAACACAGGAACAAAATGGCTACTATTCAGGATACTAATAACCTGAACTGAACTGAATCAAAATACTCAAAATAAAATGAGCACTTGGTGGGTGCTTTCTTGTTACATTACTAAGCTCAAATGGTATTGCTTCTGAGTAGGTTCTGTTATGTGTGTTATCGTCTGTTGATATTCTGAAAGTTTATTCATTTTGGTGAAGAAATTGTACAAGTGATTGACCTCTACATAAATAGAACCCAATATTAAATCATTATAATCAAATAACTTTATTTGCAGATGACACCAATATTATACATAAAATGATATAAATCAAAATGAACATAATCCTACATAATTGGCTAGCAGGAAATAAGCTCCACTTAAATGTAGATAAGACAACTTTTATAAACTTCAGCCCAGGTAAAACATACAAAGAACTATAGATTTGCATTAATAGTCACCCCATAAACAAAGACAATGAAACAAAATTCTTAGGAGTTTGGATAGATTCGGAGCTAAAATGTAACACACATGTTGATTATCTAGCCAACAAATTGTCCCAAATCTGCTATGCATTCAGAGTAGCAAGTAAAGTGTGTAGCACAAGTGTAATAAGATCTATATATATACTTGAAACATTATACTTCATTCACAAAAACAGGAACCTCTTTAAAACAAATTATATGTATCACGCAGACAATACTAGATCTTTGAACTATATACATACCACATTCTGCTGTACAAATAACAGGTTGATAGCAGTAGCATTTCCCATTGTGGAACCAACCTGTACAATATATTACCTGCACATTATAAAGAACTGGTCTATAGCAAATTTAAGCATTCAATAACTAAAGCTCTCTTAGAGCTCAACATTCAAGAATTTAAAAATATAAATTTATAAATACTGTTACTTGTATATATGTATATACTGACAAAGCCATGATTTATGTATAAATTGAAAGATGAATAAATATTTATTATTATTATTATTATTATAAAAATAATAATTTCATGAAATACAACTGCATTCCTCTCACAACTTTTCATTGTTTCTATTTTGTTGAGATGCACTGTGGCTTAATCAGTAGATATGTAATACAAAATTATAATTGTGAACATGATATGTGAAATTTCACTCACTGCTTTTGGTTTAATAATGTCCTTAGAATTTCCGTACTTGTTGTAAAAACACCTTTTCATATAAAAACCATATACCCTCTCTCTTTTAGTATCCAAGTATTTCCTTGCAGTAGTTTCATTCATAAAAACATTACTGTTTTCTTCCTTCAAAACCTACCTGAAATCTTAAAAAAAATAAGTGTGCATAATTATTTAGGAACTTGCAGATCATATTCCTTATTGATTTCAGTGACAGAAACATTGAATGTAATCAAGTGCTGCAACTGGGTAAACTTCAAATTTTGTTCTTAGAAGTTATTTTAACATTGAATGATTATGAGGCAGAAAATTTCTAGTCAAGATGTAGAACTTATTTGACAAAGCTTCAAGATTTTGGGCCCATAGAGTGGGTTAAGTTAGTAACAAGATGTAGAGACCAAAGAGAATGCTATGTGTAGTATAACATGTTCTGTTATACTTCTCTACCACATATACAGTAGGTAAAGAAGATAGCGCATTCCATCCAAAAGTTTGATACAGAGATTTCATCAGAAATACTTACGTTAGCTCCCGAATCCAAAAAAAGAATTTTTAAAAAAAGGCCCATGGTGTGTGTGTGTGTGTGTAAGAGAGAGAGAGAGCGTGCGTGCGTGCAGAATAACTCAAAAATCAAAGTTAGATAAATACCAAACTTGGTATTTAAGTTTAGTATTTTCCAAGATGCAACACAAAGATTTTCAAAATAATCCCCCCACCCCAACTACACTTAAATGAAACATTTTTGGAAACTTTGGATTTTCTCAAAAATGGCTCAAATGATGATTAAATATTAAAGATATTTACTTGACAAATAAAACATATCTTGAATTTTCTGGGAATAGCTTTGAAGCCCACTTCATTCGGAAGGATTTTTATTCGACAGACAAAAATGTTGTTTGTTTTCAAATGTTATGATCTCTGACCTTTGGGGCTACCTCATTCCACCAAGCAATGATGAACCATTTCTGAGGTAGAGGCACTCAGTAGACAGTATCTGATGCTTCTGATAGCTTGATGATGAGAAAACATACAGCTATTTATACACTCCAAAAATAAGGTTCTGAGGTGCAGCTTTTAATTCAAGACTTTGGTCCTGAATGGGGACAGTGTAGTGAATGCAGATCGTTTTTCCCTACTCAGTATTGAAATAGTTTAAATGTTTAGAGCTTAATAATATCCTATAGTATTCACAAATTGAAATATTGTTCTAACTTACTGTTTCTCCCTGGCATTAGATTTGCCATAAAAAGTTAACATTAGCCTTTCATGTTGTTATAATATATAACGACACTTGAGGATGTTAACAGTTTTAAAGAAATGTAACAGATTTACAAAATCAAAGTGCTACTGGGTTATTTTTACAGTGTGCCTCATTTGTCAATGCATGTGGTCTTTGTCACAGTCACAGTTTGGTCAGAATAGATTGCAATAGATAAACAATAGCTGCGTTGTCAATTATAGAACCCTCAGAAATTTAATTATAGTTAGATTATAGCCAGGTCTGACCTCTTCAGACTAGGATACGAGTGGCAATAATGACTCGTAAATAGTGACTTAGGTAAGGTGACACTGCATTATAACAGTGTGGCATGAAGTAATATAAAGTACACTCACTTTCTGATCGGCTGTTTAATTGATTCTCCAGCACAAGAGTTGAACTGACACTCGGAGCTTTTCTCCTAGTTGAACATTATTTTAATTTACTGCACACCTAAATGCAGTTAGAAATCAGCTGTAGCTTATTCACAGAGAAGTAATGAGAATGATACACCAAGAGGAAAGGACTGGAACTGATAACAAAGAACAGTTCCTGTAACATGTAAGGAATACTGGAAGAATAAATAGAATGACTGTAATTTCTCATAGCTTTAACTAATAAAAAAAAAAAAAAAAACTAATAAATTGCTTATGAACTTATATTCATAAGACATGTTTAGTGTGATCACTGATATGGATTTGAGCTGCAGGTGGTATTCTATCTGTGGCTTATGATGGTTGAGGCTTGTTGTTCAGTATCCATGATAACTATGTGATAGAGAAGAATGTCAATGAAAAGTCGTATGCCCTGCTGCAGTGTATTCAAGTGAGAGAACAGTACAGCTGCTCCCAAAATGGCTAAAATAGAAAAATTCTAACTGGAAAGCCTACTTTAATACTTTCTTAGTCACTTAGCTCTTATATACAAGACAGAATAAGAAGATTAGTGTTTGCTCAGAGCCACTTCAGAAAGCACTGTTTTTGAAAATCCACCAGGGTTATAACAATTTGCAAACTGTGTATAAATTCAATTCTTTTTTAGCTCTCAATATACTTTTACAAGCTTCCGACATTGTCAAAGAGAATACAATATACTATCATAGGAAAAACAGTATATAAAATTAAACATAAGTAAACACATGTAACAACTAAGAGATATTTACAGATTATCAACTTTACACAAACATTTATCAATTAAGAAGTATTTTAGCTTGTTTTGAAACTTAATTGATGCTGGCAATGTATTAAATAAAATTTGACCCATCACAAAAACATCTTTATCACTTGACTTTTTAGAAGTACGTTCTCTGAAATAGTCATTATTGCTTCTGGTATTATAGTCATGAACATCAGAAATCTTCAAATTTAGCTGATTTACAGCAAAAAGAATGGCTTTATATACATATAGTGAATACAGTGTATACATTTTATCTTGTTTGAAAATATCTACACATGAATCAGTATTTTTTAAGTTAAAAATTATCCTAATGCACCTTTTCTATAGGACAAATACTCTGTCCAGATAAACCCTTGGACAACATCCCCATATTTTAATTTCATATGAGGCATATGGATATGGAAATAGAACAAAGACATTCTAATCATATACTGCTCTAGAAGTAGGAATAATGTGCTGTTCTGAAATGTTCTTCCTGGAGCAGAAATAAATCAATAGAGGAGCAAAATGTGATTTTTAATGTTAATAAAATGAAATGCACTAAGTCATTTAGGCAAACATGCAAAAAGATGCTATACTTCGACCCCAAAAAAATTATTTCTGTTTTGTTGTATTACTTTCCCTGATACTACTTTTCACCCTCCTGAAATGCACCATTTACTGTGCATGGTGTGTGTGGGTCCTAAATCTTGAAGCATATTTACTGATATTCAGAGGTCGTAATAGTATTCACTTGAAAATAAGGTCCATTTGAAAAATTAATGAAGCTTGTTTGAATAGATAGCAACCTTAAGAAACTAATAATGTATTTTCCTCTACTACCACTACCATTACTACTACTACTATTATTACTACTTCCAGTATTATCCTATAAAGAAATATAGTTGAAAATAATTTGCATTTCAAGTTTCATTCCTAGATACTGGTAAATTTTGTGCTTTATAGCAATTTCCAAGTAGAATTACAGAAAGTAATATTAGATTATATTGCTGATTATAGATATTAAACCTATGCATTGCAAAATATTTGTAAAGAAATGTATACATTCTCTGAATACAGGTTTTAATGTTGGTCCACTACTGCAATGCTTCTGATACTTTATAAAGCATTTTTATATTTTGCTTTAATAAAATACTGCAGCCATAAATATTTTTAAGACTATAGTCAATAAATATTGTATGCAATTCTCTAAGTATAAAAAGAAAGAGAAAAAATGTTAAAAAAGAGGGGTACAAAGGTTTTGAGAGAAAAGCTGAAAGTTTTTCAGATTTATTCTCATATAACACATAACTTAAAGCTTAGGGAATGAAATATTATGTAAATGAATGTAACATTGAACATACAATCCACTTATACAGTCGGCGGTCTAGGAATGTAATTCAGAGGTAGTGAAAACAGGAATCACGAGCCATTTAGACGTGCAGACACTGCTTCCTCTCTGACAGGCTATGCATTTGTTTTTCACTGCTACTGAGGGATGGAGCACACTTTGCTTGTTTTATGACTTACAGAGGGTTTTTTCTCCCATGATTTGTTCACCATATGCTAAAGCATGTTTGTCCATTTTAGTTGCCATTCATAAATGCATAAAAGTGATTAACATTTGAGTGTTGGTTCTCATAAATAGTGCAGTAAGCACTACACAACATGTTTGTTACAGGTTCACCATAACTAATATTTTGTCTATAAATCTCTCAAGTCTAGGCCAGTGTAATGTCTTCTGACATGTATGCATTTCAAAATCTGTGTCACAATATACTGGATGCAATAGAGACATGGCATTTATTTGGAGTGGTGAATGTAGTATTCTACTAGATGGAGCCCAAGATAGATTTAAGTAAATTTGAGCATTCTCATATGAAAATACATGGAGTTGAGAGAAGCATGTATATTGATCACAATTCCTCACAATAAGGATATATCCTGCTCTGGAAAACTTAAACAGTAGTGAAGTACCATCCTTAATCAGCTGATATCCATACAGTTTTGGTCTCTCTCTGAAATTTAAATGTGCACTACTTGGAAAGTTAGTGTATCTTAATGGGCTCTAGACAGATAATACATATTAGAACTTCTAAGATTTTTGCATCCTTTTTTTTTCTTTCTTTTTTTCATAGTGTTTAATGCCCATTTGTGCTTTGTATTTTATTAAATATAAATAAAAAGTAAATCCTTTGAAATTAACAATTTTCAAAAATTACAAAATTATACTTTATTTGTTGGCATTCATAGTAACTTTTGGCTATGCAGTTACATGCATGGCAGTTCAAAAAGGGTATTTTTCCAGTGCAGCAAGAATTTATAAGGCATCATGATCAATAACAGTACATCATTGGACATCAGTCCATGCAGCTTCCTCAAAATTGTTGGTTTCAAATTTTGACACAGGTTTGTGTATGTCTCACTGTTTATATTTTGACCTCTTGGCATGTTATGTTCAATAATTACACACATCTTTCATTTTGCACCAAATTTGATTGTAGAACTCCTTGCTTGAACTTATGCCCACTCTTACCCTTGTGTCCGCCTCAAACAACTTTCACCACATTACACTGCCATTGGATGACAACTTTTGATTGATTTCAACCCTTCTGCTATCAAAAATCTAATGACACTTCACTGCTCCACACTGTGCAAACCTGTTTTCACTGAATACCAGCATTCCATTCACAAGGTAGGGGTGCCAAGCCATCTGATAATAGCTCTAAGACACCACCAAAACATAACAAAAAGGTTCACGTCTTGTCAAAGTTTTGTATTTTTTATGCAACTTTTTTGGTTATTTATTGAATCGATCTTGTACTTTGTTATATTTAGAAATAAAAGCATGTTTATTAAAGTTACATGCTATGGGAATGTAAAGAAAGGAAATGGACAATAACGATGATATTGTATGTCATAAAATTATATGCTAATTCATAACATCTTAAAAACAAATAAAAAAACATCTAGTCTATATAACTTTGTTAATGATATTTGGTAACATACATTGTCAGCATGACCAATGATGTAATTAAACATAAAAGGTCATAAGGTTTAAGTTTGCTCATTTATGCTCAAAGATATGCTGACTATGTAGAAATAAGTAGATTCATGTGCTTGCACATAGCATTGTTCTCATCTCCTTGAAAACACAAGAAACTCAAGCCACCAAGCACAAGTCTTCACTGCAATTGGTAAACTTATTAAACTCCTATTCGTGTGAATATTTCTTAAACAAGAAACAGCAATAAACATTTGATTAACTGCATTATAAAACCATATTGATTATTTAATCATAAGATTTTTTATTTGTAAGTTGAGCATTAACAGATTTTACATATTTTAAGGTATGTTACAGTACATTTCAGAAGCAGAAAAGTACAAATGTACATGATCTCATTCTCTATTTTGGACTTTCTCCTGAGAAATTCAATTCATCTTCATTAAAAAGGATGTTTTGTACCTTTAAGTTATAATAATCAATAAACAATTTAAGCATTTGGAAACATTTTAGAATATAAGTTAGCAACTAAGATTCAGGAAAAATATGCCCCATAAATAAAACTGCTACCACTAAATCAAAATGTATTTGATTTCAGGAGTAAAAATTATACATGAAATGAAGTACTAAGAGAACTTGGAAAGCTTTGATTAGTGCTAAGAAATATTGTTTACAATAAAACAACAATGCATTTAAGAAGGGACAAATAAGAAATCCTTTCAGAACTGCACTTCTGTAAATTCTTAATCCAGGACCTGATAAATATACCTTTACTCAAAAGTGAAGGGGAAAAGAAATAAAAGAGATGTTATTTCCATTATTAACTGTGCATTCCAATGTCATTGCTGTAAGAACAGTGTGCATGAGCAATCATTTATGACAATCTTGGATTGGATTTTTATAAAATTTGTATTTGTTGCTGCCATTTCACATTTGCTTTAAATGGACCAGACTTTTGTAAAATATTTTGTGTGATCACTCTCCCATACAGGGTAAACATCAAACTGCTTCCATTTTTATTTAGAAAAAAAAGTGTGTGTTAACCTTGTGTCTATTGCCTTTGATAGCTTATTTACATTACTAAATGATGCTGTGCAAAATGCATGGCAAGCTTTATTCAGCAAAGGTAAAATCAGAATTAAATGATCATATTTTTAATGTTTGCAGTGATCTTAATGGCTTGCTATTTTAAGCATGCTAATATGGTAACTATCTAAGCACAACATAATCATAAAACCATTTTCATATGTACTGCATAATGCTTTAATATATTAATTCATAAGGTCAAGCAGAAATTTCAAAATGACATTAATACACTATACCTTCTAATGGTAATTTATTATTGAAAGCTCAAAAATGATTTGTTAAAATATTTTATCATATCAGATGCACATTATGAAATAAGACTGGCATATGTAGTATATAGGCGTCTTAATAGACTACCTATTGGCATCTAGAGCATTAAAAATTGAACCTTCTTCCCCCCCCCCCCCCAAAACCACCAATGACTGCCTGAATGAATCCCCATCTGTAATGAGCTCAAACTTATCTTAATAAGCAGTATAAAAATACAAGAGAGTCTGGAGAAATATCTTTGTTTTAAAATATTGTCAGTAGCACATATAAAAATGCTTTACTTTTAGCTAAATTCATGAGAGAAAGAGGTATAGAATTAAATGACAACTCCTGCACTTGTGTTTACAATAATTTCTTCAGTTTCCAAACTAAATCCCAGATAAGTGCTCTCTTTAAAAGAATTTGTGTTTAACCTGTAATGACCAGTTTGATCAACTGTAATAACAATTAACAGTGTTAGTTGTATTGTCTTAATTTGTTTCAATGGCCATTATTAATCTTACATTTTCCTATAAAATGGCACACATTTCACTACTAAAGAATATTATGAAGAGAGGACTGATTAATGACCTTTAACTACAGATTCTCAAAACCATAGGAGTGAAATATCATTTAAAGTAAGAAATGAATGAGGAATGATTTTAGAAAGAAAGAAAAAACATCACCAAATGATTGAAAAGCTATAAGCTGTATACAGAGTTTTTAGTTAATGTCACAAGAAGTGGGCTGTTAGCAGAGTTGATGAAATCCTTAACTGACATTTTAAAGATAATGAGTATACTGTTCTCAGCAGTTACTCCTCCTTTACTTTCATTCCTTCTTTTTTACTATTATTTTCTCCACCGTTATTTTGGTTAAGTGTACTTGAATTAAGCAGGGTTTACCGATATTTAAATTATTACCAACATCAGTAATAGTGATGGATGAATAGAATAATACTCTCAATACTACAACATGAAGCTACAGTCCCTGAGAAATATACACTGTTGGCTGTTGCTCAAGTCATAATCATTGTGACCATACAGATTGAAAGCTGTTATATAAATGAAACTAAATAACAGGAAAAATAACATTTGTATAAATGAATTTAAATAGGAGGCATTGTCATGATCCTTAAAGAAAAGCTTCTAACATTTTACAAAAATTACACAGTGAAGAGGGTAAATGTACTTAAGTATATAGCATTTTTATTATAAAATTGTGCTTGATTTCTTAAGAATTACAATTTTTAATTTGTTTTTATTTTGACAGCAGCAGTGAAAATGCTATTTTGCTATCTTGAAATGTAATAGAACAGATTTGCAAGTTAATTGGCAATATGCCATATGAACAATGCAAAAAATAAATATTTATTTAACAGTATCCTTATATTTACAATCCTGTTTTTGCACGAGATGTTCACTAGTTTCAAATTTAAAGGTTAAAATAAAAGGAAATTCACTCTTAGAGCTCTTCTGGTTAGTTTGTTATACCAGAAGTTAGTTTTTAAAAGGGTTAATAATAATAAAGATGATGCAATAGCTTGAATTAAAAAATATTTCAATGAAGCTTCGGTGGAGTATATATTCTTATTGGAAGATAGCAATGGAATGAAGGAGAGTAAATTAATTTCTAGACCTATTCATGCTCCTATTCATAAATTGGCATACAGTGAAATTGTATAACAATTTATTTTTATTTATAATTTTGATACTATTAATATTGTACTTTTTGTTATTTAAATAGAATGTTATTTTTTTTGTTAGATTTTTATTCATCTTAACCTTTAAAAGTTAGTTCAGTCCCAGATAATAAAAAATCTATAATAATATGAAAATCATAAAAGATAAGCATGATTCATCAAGAATAGTTTAAACAATAAACAATTGCAAAAATAATTTTGGCAACTAGATGACATATAAATTACAGAATGGAATGCATTCAGGTTTGTCATTGGCATACCTACCATATGTTTTATATTCTTCGGTGAGAGTCTTTTGAGACAGCAAAGGGCAAAGGTAGGAAACCAGTTGCCTGTTGCCCATACCTGGTTACATGTAACTTTGTGTTAGCCATGTGACATCCTCATCTCCTCCTTCCATTGTCTCAAAAGACTGACTGAGCAATTGTTAATTCTTTGCTTGAAATAAAACTTCATTTCTGGCATTGTATAAGCCCAGGAAATGACAAATTAGGGTTTGGATGAGGTAAAGTTTACATAATGGGTTCATTCCTGTTCTTGTGTGATTTTTATCAATTCAGCTAGACACAGTGTGATATAAATTGATGCACAAATATCTGTTATGCTTATTTGTTAAGTTTAGTACTACTTATGGTTAATAAATAATAAAAAACCTTCCATTTTGGATATATACTGTTGCATAGTGAATTTGTTTATGCATATTAA
This sequence comes from Hymenopus coronatus, assembly GCA_030762935.1. NCBI lineage: Eukaryota > Metazoa > Arthropoda > Insecta > Mantodea > Hymenopodidae > Hymenopus > Hymenopus coronatus. The sequence continues at coordinate 166,983,795 of CM060881.1, read as the reverse complement.
ATACACTTATATATTGAAATGTACTATATTATTGAACTGTAAATTTGCTAATAAATATTATCATTACTATTATTATTGTTGTAGTAGTATTTATTTATATCAAACGTATCAAAAAAACTTAACTTATTAAATTGCAGCCATCATATCCTCAAATTGTGGCCTCTGAGGTGATTTTATCCTGGTAACACTTCGGCCAAACTTGCAGACCTGCTCAATGGGCAAGGTTTTACCTAATGCCATTAATAGCTGTTATAGGTTCACTGTGCTGCATGTTTCACTGGCCATGTCAGCAAAATTCACTTATTCTTTTTTATCACATTCTAAGCACATCACAATCTGGCTGGAATGGAAACTACAAACAAATTTTCCACAATTGTTACATATAGTTTTTATTTTTTGTCTGGATTTCTTGGACACAAAGAACACCTTTATGTTTTGTTGGTGGGTTGGTGACTCAAAGATGCAGTGCATCCTTTCAGCTCATAGTCATGTCCAAGGTAAAGAAGATCACTTTTGTTCTCTTTTGACACCTCCTATCAAGTAGTCTTCTGTCAATGTAAGGATGCACAAGCTGAGGTCCTAACTGTAAAAGAAACTGCCGCTTCTTCTGATTTGAAAACAGACTTTGTGGGTAATAATACAACCATATGATCTTTGCAGCAATACCAGCAATGTCAATCATATTATAGAGTAGCACTAGAGACTTAACGCTTGGTGTTGCGTTTCTTGCTATAGCTGCCAACAGGTTGATCCATGGTGTCAACACCCACCTTGTGTTTATTGCAATGCTCTATTATTTCTGCTTCTTTGCATCACCAACTGTAGTTCTTGAAGAGTGAAGGGAGGACACAAGTATAAGTGCTGACAATTTCTTTGGTACATATTATACCAGCGATAAAGAATCAGGAAATGCAAAAATAGATGAATTGTTTCTCTTGAACAATGTGACTGCATTTCCTTAGGGATTACAATTTTGTTTTTCCTTACAATTCCAACGTAGGTGGTTTTTACTGCCAGCAATTCCCTTATTAATGGCCCTTGTTGAACGATTTTTAGTTATGTCTTTTACAACTTGAAACCATTTTTATCAATCATAAAAATATAAGCATAATTAATATAATTAAATTAATATAATTAAATAATATTATTTAAGTGAAACATATAGTTATAGCAGAGGAGGGAAAAGTAAAAAAGTATATTTTGGTGAGTTGATAAGTGTTGTGGAAGGAAAAGATGAAAATAATGAAAATACTGTTTCTTGCTGAGCAGTAAACAAGGAGTTTTGGAAAGAACAGGATATGGTCAGACAAATAATTGCCAGGTGCAGGTGTGATTGACCATTATTAACAAGGTCTTACATGCCTGAGTTTTGCTTGACATGTCCAGGGGCAGTTTTTGGCAGGATGTAAGGCAGGGAGCTCCCACTTGCAGTGTAGTGCAGTTTTAAACACATGTTTCACCTCTCTGCAGGAACAAATTTCTAAATGGGATTAGTATTTTTATGTTCATGGAGTTTCACCCAGAAAAATAGGCTTTAAAAGTGTGGCTCTGCCCTGATAACAGACTGCTGGTCTCGATAAGTGATAGAAAATAAATATCGATTCTGGAAATTATAAAGTGTTCACAGTGTTTGTATTTGGAAACCCAGATCTCAATATCCACTTACAGCTTACATGAATGGGATGTGCACCGCGCCCTGAGAAGATCTCATGCTCTAGAGACCAGCAGAGGGATAAAAGTGGGGTGCAGGTAAATGAAAGTAGACATTATTTATTCCCCAGATTCACCCATCCCGACTCCGACCAGGTGGGCTCAGACTCTAGAACCCTGATTTACTTGTTTGCCGGGTTGTTTTCCCAAGTAAATCTGTCCATTCAACAGAATATATTTCTAGCATCACAAGCCCACCATATTTTATATCATATTTTGCAGGCTTGCTTTTCATGTACTGTCTAAATGCAACAAGCTGTTTGTCACCAGTTATGTCAAAGCCTGGACTGTATATGGAAGAAAGCTGTGAAATAAGTATTTCCCAAATATCTCTAAATGCAGCTAATTTATCATGAATTCTACATCTGCCCTTGTTGTCAAATCTGAGGAAGCACGTGATAGTTTGAAATCTTTTTAGGTGCATTGTTGCCCTCAAAATAGGTACCATGTTCACTAAGTCTTCCCGCCCTGATCTGTAAGCTCCAGAAGCAAACCAATACAGACCTCTAATTCTTCCCCATCTAGTTTTTTCCATACCTTAGGTGGACTATTAGGAAAATCTTCATTCCACTTGTACACTCGCCTAGCCTCTCTGTTAGTTTCCCTTACATGACAGTATTATTTCTTTGGTAATTAGGAGGTTTAGGGTTTTTTTTTTTTAACCAGGCGGTGCCACTTTAGGACCGAGTTTATCCCGAATTATATTACAAGATGGTAGTTTGGCACCTAGTTGGAGGCTCTGTATACAAAATCATTCCATTTTTACTAGTGAAATGATATTTTATAGCTTTGTCATTACTTGCTATTACATCATCACTATGAATGATGTCATCTTTATTATCTTCCTCTTCTATTGCATCACTGTCTTCCTCTTTTTCCCTATCTGGGGGGGGGCAAGTATTCATCATCATTCAGGTCAAGAATACTTTCATTATCTATATCTGCATTATCCCACATCTGAAGAAAAATGTTATCGGTCTATTCACTCCGAACAAGTTTGCCATCAACGCTAGAGAAAACAATTAATCCTATATTCAAATTCCAACGTAATTTATTAGACAATAGTTTTTCCTATCATTCCCATAATTTTCATAATTTATGTATTATAGTATAAGAAATAGATATATCTTGTTATGTATTATGTAAGTGTATGAAAAATGGCAAGATTTGAATACAAAAATCTGAGCTTACCTAATAAAGTCACCCATCATCCGCTTCCCTGACATGAACATGAACATGCTGTCTGAGGCTCAATAGATGCCAACTTCAGCCATTTCTGGTAACATTGAATTGGTTATACCTGCTGGGGTCTTTGAAGACACCAAGTGCCCACTTTGGTTCATTTTTAAACTCATAAATTAAATAGTTACTTAATGGTATTTTTTCATAATAGCCCTTTAGATCTAAAGCAGAAAAGAGATGTCAGGGACCATGGAGCATTGCAGGATCAGCAAGTAATGAAGCATATCATGAGTAAGGGGTATGGGGTCCAAAAAGATCCTAAATGCTTAGAAATCATGTTTCCTTACACTAAAACCCAGATGAACGCTCATTCAAATAAGGTAATGAAATCCGGAAAGTTGTTCTGTTCACTAACGACAAGACTGAGAGGTTGTTGAAAATATTTAGTGCTGGAATCTGGATAATACTGTTAAGAATAATGGTAATAATAATAATAATAATAATAATAATAATAATAATAAGCAGAATTTCCACACCTCTCCACAAGGCCCAAGAGAACCACTCGGTGCACAAATTCCACACAATTTATTAATCACCTTGACGATTTTAATACTTATTCACTCTCGGAACTTTTCTATGATCACCTGCCTGTAATGCTATACGAAGGATGGCTCTGTTCAAGATCTCAACGACTTGGGTGTATGAAACCATTGCACTGATTTGCTGAGGATATGCCAAGCGGGCTATTTGGAGACTAAGAACATCATTGAGCAGCGGCGATCGTCAGTGAGCTCCAATAGTGCGAGTGCACAATTACATCAACCTGTTTGCCGCGCGCGTACCACCAAAATCAACCAACTATAAACTTCGTTTTCAATGAAGAACAGTTCGAATCCTCCGCCGACAGTAATACTGCAGTCTCGAAAATCAACAAACATGCCTTCCTTCGGGGTTACCTAGAAAAGACCTAAACGTTCGATATAGGAGAAAGTAATCAACAAATATGACGTACCAGTAAAGAAACATTTCTGGCATCACAATACGAAGACAAAAATTGAATTGTTTAAAGCCAGTTGACTTCTTCTAACCAGTTATTTCAGTGGCGCAGTGATATTTTCAGGGCAGGCAAATATCCGCAATACGCAAATTACAAGCAGAAACATTTTGCTTGATATCATTGCGTCGATCCTCCAAGCTGGCATATCGTTTGATGACATCATGGTACCATGGCTCCTGTTTTTCCAGCGAATGATGAAGTTCGCATTCAATAGACGCCGTCGCTAAAGTTGTAACACTGTCCTGTCCCGTTATTTTTACTTTGTTTAACGCCCGCTTTTATAGTGAGGCACCGCAGGCGATGTCCCGTTGTACTCCTTAAGTAAGACTTCAATTTGCTCAAGCAAGAGAAGATTTTCTCGACACTGCAACTTGTAGAAAGAGTTATTGCAGCTAAGGTAAATAGCCTGTAAGCTTCCGGCAACACATTTTCAATTTCACTTGCCACAAACAGTTTTATAACTTCAATTATACTTCGAGACAAGAACTGGCCTTCGGAGTAGACAAACTCGAGCTTTTTCTCAATCTTGAAAAGTCAAAATGCATGGCGAATAATGTAATGAAACTAGCTCCTTGGAGGGAAAACATTTTCTGAAGACAGTTGGAATATTATTTCACAAAGTAATGTAGTAATTATTAGGACTTTAAAATGTGCATTTCTATTTAATAGGTACTTACAAAAGGAATTTCACTTCTGATTTTCTGTTTCTTATAAGCACACGATAGTTAGTTAATGTAGAAATAATTTTTTCGCACACAATAAACTTCGCGCATACGTTCTAGTTGACTTCGGGAGAGTCCGTCAACAATCGGCAGGACAGGCAAATTTACTGTTTCCGGGCTTGATGTACAACGCATGCACCACTCCAGCGTATGAAAGCCACGCCGGACTACTGCATAATATATTCAGACAATGCACATTAATTGCATCCAATAGACATTATACCGCTCATCTGAATATACAGAACTGCTGCGTAGATGAAAGCGGATGGTCCCATATCATAGATTTAGGCACGTAAAAGAGCCTCAAACCTGATAAACAGCGGCGGCTGCTGTGTAGGAGCACAAGAGCACATGAACCTCCATTATTTCTTAGTGGATCTCCTTTTTCTCTTTCGGGAAACATGTAATAAAATGCGCTATCCGGTGCCACTTGTTTAAATATACCGCGCTCTGCTCTTCAGGTTGAACACAGCCGAGAGCCTGAGTATGTGACAACAACGCTTGTAGCACAGGCCTCGTGTGCTAGCGTATAACTAACGTTTAGCAGCTCTGCGCTTGCGCGGGCAACAAAACAGCTTGGAATTTTACAACCAGAAATGAGCACAGTGCGATCGTGCACTTTCGTTCTCATTAATGACTCCAGGGTTCTGTTTATCAGCGGGAAGTGCTGCTATCTTTGAGATTTATTGAAACTATCCGGAAGTGCAGTCTCTGTGAGACGCGCTATTTTCCTTAGTGATTTGCATTTTAAGCGAGAGTTAAGCAGTTCGTAACAGAAAACAGCCTCAACGAAGGAACTTTTCCGCAACTAACCGAGCTACTGAAGAGTGTTATTACTACGACCTTGACTACATCAGAACCAGAAATATGCTCTTCCACAGTAAAAAGAATTAAAACCTTTACTAGGAATACGATTGGTGAAGACCGACTTGGCAATGCTTGCTATTGAGAAAAACTGGTCAGCACCATAAAAGACTTTAATCACCAAGTGATAGAAAAGTTTGTACATTTGAAAAACCGGCGCGTGGAATTTCTGTACAAATAAATTTGGTGTTAATTGCGTAATTCAAACAATGTAAATATTATTCACTGCAAATACCACTCTTCACATGAACTGCACCCCTTCATCATCTCATATTGCTGTTAACTCTCGGAGACTAAGAAATTCAACATCTTTACAACACTTGGTGGGTGAGGATTTGTGTAACAAATTTATAATTCTTGGTATTAGCCACTATCATTGTTTCTAATATTACTGGATTTGTGTTGCGGCGACGGCGGTAGCAGTAGTTGCAGCGGCTGCGGCTGGTAAATTGCTGATTTTGTGAACACTCAAATTTTTAATCCAGGAGCCGCCACTGCTGATAAAGATACTTTAAACCAAAAATACTGGTTTTTCCTGCCCAATATAAAACGTAACGACGAAAACCACAGTGTTGAAGAAAGTATAAATATATCTCACTACATTCTTAGAAAACCAAATTAAAACGTTTACGCAAATGTGATGGTCTCCTGATCAAGGTGCACGTCGTGATTTGCAAGAGTAGTGAATGGAGATATCAAAAAGCCAGTACCAAAATTTCGGTAGTAAATATTAACATAGACATATGCAGATTGTAAGGTTTACAGTCCAACTTTATAAGAGATTTAAGACTTATATTTGAGAACCTGCCAAAGAGTTTTAATGGACTTTAAAGTTATATATTTGATGAATGTAGGAGAACCATACTATAACAAATGTCTTTTTTTTTTTTTTTTTTTATTTAAATTGATGCTGGGATATTTTATTACTTTTCATCGCTTCGACTCTCTCTCTCTCTCTCTACTCCAACCATGCTTAACCAGCTTTCTCTCCAAACTGGTCAAATCCCGGCTATTCCATTGCATTTTTCAGTCTAACTCGCTGTATCCAACTTCTGTCCTACACAGGCTTATGTGAAAACAAAACAACAATTAAATTAACACTAATTGACCATCATAGTTGGCAAATAATTTGAGATCATCTTGTGGTTTACCGGGAAACATGCGAGTCAGTTGAGGAATTAATGCTGTGCCGGCATGTTGTCATAGTAGCTCAGTGGTAGAGCAGGATAGAGACCGGAAAATCCGTAGTTCAAATCCCAGCTTTAGCATTGCATTTTTCAACCTGGTTCTACTTAGCCAACGACTTGTGTGAAAAAACAATTAAACTGACAACAATTAATGTTCTTCACCATGAGATATAACAATTGCCATGGCTGTTGAAATTTGGAGCAGCGCCCCTAGGTCCTTTTAGATTATACAGCCACCCAAAACCATACGGCAGAACACTCGGTTGTTGACCTGCCGGTCGTAACGTGTCGCCATTCGGTCGCTAGCTATTGGATGTGTTGATGGGCTGTCTCATGCATGTTGAAGAGACGGTCTTCGAGATTATACGTGTAGTTGATTGCTGGCTGTTCTGACCCGGGGGGCCTCCAAACTTTAGATTACAGGGTAGACGCAGCTCCCTGCCGAAGACCAAGTTGGCTGGCGTGAACCCGGTGGTGTCGTGGGCTGAAGAGCGGAAGGGAATAAATAAATAAAAATTAAAAAAACACTCTCACATCCCACTCTCTCTCTCTCTCTTTGGTAAGTAATCAACTATGCTGTCTAACTGCGGGTGGAGAGGTGTACGATCTTATGCACTCCAAGTCGCTCCTGTGCTTTCTTCATCCAGTTCAAATAGAAGTTGGTGCCCTTATTGCTGTGTAGCTCTAACAATACTCCAAAGGGGCGGAACGTTCTTCTGCAAGGCTATTCGCGATGATCGTGGTCTCCTGGTTAGAAATGGCCATCACATTCAGCTACTTGAAGTAATCCTTGACCATTAACAGATACCTGTAACCCCTGTATGAAACAGGAAATGGCCTAGTTTTGTCAGAGACGTTCGAAGGGTGCTCCCACATTATATTACTGCATTTGACCCGGCTCCGTGTTTTTGGTCCGCGACTTCACAAACGCACATGAAATTGGTAACACCGATGTCACATGGCAGCTTCCACCTTGCTTCCATCTTAGTGCAATAAGAGCACATCTCTGTAGGGGTGTACTTGACATGCCAGCCACATTGAAGTGGCACCTTCCTTTCTAATGTGAAGTTGTACTTTTAGAGCCTCTGGTCATTTTTGAAACACAACGGCTAGATGATGGCGGTGTAGTCAGTTTTCAGATGACATGGCTGATCATGTAGGTGCTCGTGGAACTCTTCTGGTAGCTTACTACTTCCAGGAGCACTCGGGATATAGCCTTTACAATGCCTCCAATAAAAATGTCGTCGGTGTTAGTGCCCTCAATAAAATCGTCGGCCGGTTGTGGAATTCTAACACAGTTGTACTGCAGAGTGCACATGGAACGCGCTATCTACCTCTTCTGACCACATGTAAAATCGGCGCTCTTCCATCAGACGAGTGAAGAAGTTTCGTGATATTGGAGAAACTCTTGACGCACCAGTGATAGTAGCTGCAGAGACCCAGTAAACCCTCGTATATCTTTCGGGCAAAGTCAAAATCTTATTCCCAAGACTTCCTCGAGTTCGTGAGACTGTGTGGCCCAAGTTGTTCACCTCCTTGCTGAAGAACTGACACTTCTTTACGTTTAGCCTGAGGTTAGTTGCCTGCAGCCTCTCTAATGTGTTGGTCACGTTCTCAAGATGGTCTTCGAAGTGGCTGCCAGCGACAAATGTCATTCAGACATCGAAGGCAGACATCGTAAGTCAGCCCCTTCATCACTGACTCCATAAGGTGTTGGAAGATGGCTGGCGCGTTGCTGAAATCAAAGTACACAACTGTAAACTGTCAAAGCCCTTGACTTGAGGAGAATGCTGTCGTCTTGTCTCTTGCCAATATCCGATTTCAATTGCAAAGTCGAGAGCCACTCCTGTAAAGTAGTTCAGGGTATCATCAGTCCGGAGTAAGGGGTAAGAGTTTTTTTTTTGGTAGTGTTTAACGCCCGCTTTAACTACTTATGGCACCGCAGGCGGTGACACTGATACGTGAATGATGATGGAGCACCGGTGGAATGCGATTCCGGGGGAAACCAGTGTACCCGGAGAAAACCCGCCCAGCGCCGCTTTGTCCACCACAAATCTCATATGCGGTCGCTTGGGATCGAACCCCGGCCGTCTAGGTAAGAGGCAACGGCGCGGTCTTTTCTGATGACTGCATTCAGCTCCCTATAATCCACGCAGACTATGCTCGCCGTTCTGCCTCTTCACCAAGACTACAGGAGAGCACCAATGGCTGTCGGAATTTTCGATAACTTCATTGATCCTTATGTCCTGCAGTATGTCATGTACTCCCCGCCAGCTTCGTCAGCAGCCATGTTTTAGTGGTTATCGGAAAGGTCGAGCATGTGTGGTGTCGACTTGATGGATCATAGTGCGGGCCTAATGCCGTTCCCTTGGTGGTTCTAAGTAGATACCGGACCCTCTCAGTTGCGTCACGATCAGTTTATCGAGCGCCTTCTTTATCAAGTTTCTCAGATCTCGGATACGTCGCACTGCGATAAATTTGCAACGGGCTCGCACTGTCCCAACTCCGCTCCAGGATGTCCGATGGATTCAGTAGCTTTATGGGCACTTCCTCCTGACAAGTCAACAATGCGCTGACAAGGCATAATGAGTACAATTGTCTGTTGGTCCAAAACCACGTTCTTTGACCGTTGATCATGCAGATACGCCTTTACCACCACTTCACTTCTTGCGGACACAACTATAACGACCATAGAATCACTTTGCAGTTTCTCGGATGTTCGTGGGGGCTCCGAAGCATTAACTTATCTCGGCAGAGCCACAAAACCCTGCGAGCGAAGTACCAAATTCTTCCAGTACCAATATCACATCCTCAATCGCCCTCGCGACGAACACCCACAGACTCCCAATGCTCCACCCTAGGCTCAACTCCAGCAGCATCAGAGACAAGATGTCACCGTAACTAGTTGGTAGAGCGGATTGGTTTTGATCCTGCAAGACTTTCACCACGTCAGGTCTGATTAATAACAGCTGCACCTGGGTTTGCTAGAAACCGTCAAAAATGTCTTTGTATCCACGCGTTTGCGATGAGGATGTCGTCCACTTTTGCGCCCAATGCACGTTGCGTCATTCGAAGGGTTGGCGATAGCGGCCCCGAGGTACTCCTCGCTACGTCGGTCCTCATTTATTTCCCGCCTGCTATTCGGCATGGTTGTGAAGTCTCTCACTAGATATCTGGCGTGCCTCACCATCAGCACACAGCAATTGCAGGTCGTCATCTCCGGGTTGGTCCTTTGGCCTCATTGTGATGAATTTTTCTGGTCATTGAGGTGAACGTCTCTATTATCTTAGCTGCCTCCATCCTCAATGTGGTGGTTCACGCCTCGTGGATTGTCTTATAGTTCAAGTGAATCAGGCATGTCGTATCTCTCGTCGCAGACCACGTCGTCGGAGAAGGCAGTTTCCTGAGACACGTAAAGTTGGAGGTTCACCAAGGTTTGTTCATCAGCTGTTCGATTTCAAGGTTGAACTTCTGCATCGTGTCCCCTGGCTGCTGCAGCCTTGAATTGAATGGCAGGCTGTAGCCAACTGATGGTTCCCAAACCGGTTCTCAAGGTCTTCCATACCCTCCAGACATCGACGACGTCGGAATAGAATTTAAAATTTCTGCCGCCCATCCCTGGAGGCTGGCCATCAGCTATGTGAGGTCCTCCGCTGCGAGCAGAGAACGTTTAGTGGAAGACTTTGAAGGTAGACTTCCCATGGAATTTGAATGACTTGATGCGTGCAGATGTAATATCGCGTCTTGACCTTCAAGCCCTTAAGCTTTCCATTAAGCATATTTTCTACCATGGTGTTGAGTTCCTTGCCATTGCTGTCGACTCGTTCCTCCAGGATGCTAAGCAGTTCCCCGACATCATCCAGTGCATTGACATGCACGTTAAGCAATTCTCCGGCGTCCTACGGGAATTTGTGTTGGTTAAGGTTCAGAATGATTCCCCGAGTTCTTCCATGTCTTTCTACATGCCAGCAAGTTGTTTGTCGATTTTATTGGTTATCTCCATTCTACATCCTCATTGCCTTCTGCCTCTCTACTATTCTGAATTTCAGTTCTGTGTTCATCTTCTCCATTCCAGATTTCATGGCCTGTATTTCAACCAATAAAACTTCCAATCCCACTTCTGACACCACTACAACAAATTCTTTTTTAATTTAAATTGCTGCTGGGCAATTTGATTCTTCTCTTCGATTCGACCTTTGTCCACTCAGTTGTTGACGGCTTCAGTTGAGACAGCTGTAATCCAACTGCACTGCCTGCAACTGAGCTTTCTGTCCCCACTGATCTTGTGTGGGCTAGCTGCCCTGCTTTTATAATTTTGGGTGTGCAGCAAAAAGCTTCCAGAAGTGAAAGGCATTATTGCACATTGCTGTGCAAAGCAGGCATTCACACCTGTGTTATCATCTCCATAGTGCGGCCAGCTATGTAACAAGCTGCACACAACCTAAATCGGTTCAGGTTGGCAAGATATAAGCATGTGCATTTGGGTGCTTAGTGATAATTGGGACCCGGAACTTGATGACCTTAAAAATGGAAAAAAAAAAAAAAAAAAAAAAAAACCTATAAAATGTCCGAAATTCTCTTAAAGTGACCTAATGAGAATTCTAAATTGTCAAAAAAAATTAATACAAAAATAAAAAAAAAAAAAATATTTTGTGAGTAATTGTATTGTTAAAACTATACTTTTTATTTGTATGGTAGCCTCTTATTACTGCAGATAATCTGTTTAATAAGTCATTCTATAAAAATAGCATTAAGTAAGCCTACCTCAGTTAACATTGCAACCTGTCATTCTCAAGTTTTCAAAAGTCATGGATCTGCAGTTATCAGCTAGCACTGTTTTATACTGGAAGTAACTTCTTTCTACATCTACGGATGTAATGGGAGTATATTCGAAGAATACAATGTCACTGGTATTTAAATCCTCTTCCAAAATATCAACCATGAAGTTTGCTCCTGATAAAATACTGGTTATATCACACATTGCCTTATATCCTTTATTTTTATCTAACACATGTTTTGCCTAACAATGTCCCCAATTTTACCTTTTACATTTTGTATGCAGTCTTCAGCTTCCCTGACTGTTGACTTGTCCAATGACATACCACTTTCTTCTATGCTGGTTATGGTTTTTGGCAAAAATGAATAATTTGATTTAATGCACGTCAATTTACCTTGCAGTTCAGGATCAGAAAACAGGTCTTGTGCACTCCTAATTACCATAGCATCTCCCCTATCAAAGTTATTCACCTCTTCACTATCTGAAAACTGTCATAAGTAATACCACGAGTGTTTTCATCTTGTCAATAACTCACGACCGGAGCGAAACGACTAAGAGATTTATTTGAGTCGAGTTGTATTTTATAAGACAACTCGATGAAATAGACTATTAATAATTTATAATATGTAGGAAGGGAGATTTTACCAGGTTATGATTGAAATACTTACATTAGTTCTCAAATGGTAGATTTCCCATTTAACCATGTTTATTTACAGATTTTTTTTCTTCACCTCTTGAATTATGAAATGACCGACCGTGTCTACGCCCAATGTACGAATATAGGGATCAAGTGTTTTATTTCAGCTTTAAATAAGTAATATGTGACATGGAAACTAACGTTATATTATTTGAGGATATTGCACTCATTTGTTTTGGTGTTTAACGCCCGCTTTTACTGCTCTGGTACTGCAGGCGATGACACTGATGATGCATGAAGATGGAGCCCCGTGGAATGCGATGGCGGTGCAAACCGGAGAAAACCCACCCCTGCGCCGCTTGTCCACCACAAATCTCACATGCGATCGCTTGGGATCGAACCCGGACTGTCTAGGTGAGAAGCGAGTGGTCTGATCACTCAGCCACGGCGCGGCCCTTATTGCACTCATCTCATATATAAGAAATACAAATAATAATTATTTTCACTCTTTTTTTTTTTTTTTAACTAAATATATTATGAATTAGTTAAAACTTTATAAACACTGTAACTGAATTAATTTAAAATATAATTGTGAGACTACATTTATTAAAAGTGAAGGTTAGCTGCCTGGATTGTCAGCTTGTTACCAATAACTAAGACAGGAGATTAAACAAACGAACGTCAGGTTCGACAAGGTTTCAAAGAAATGAACATCACCTGCGGCAAGAATTTTTGACAATATCGCTCCAGTCGGATGAGCGCGATTGTTTGAAAATTGCATAATCTCGGTCATTCCATTGGAGCTTTAATAGCTGAGCTGAATTGGCACAGTAATATAGGCATGCCGTCATCCACGTGCATTATTGTGCTAAATTGTGTTGCGGGGGCAGAGCTACGTTAGGGGCCTTTGGGATGGAGCTTTCATAAAGATTTCTTTACTGTTGTAACGAGTCTGTCTACTTGTGGGAATTTTGATCTTATCTCCTCCGCAACTCGATGTAAAGCGAGAGCGAGACAAGTAATATCTTACTGTGAAATGACTTGATAGATCTCCCTGCCTTTATTATGTACAAAAATATACATAAAAAAATTTTTATTGTGACGTTATAAACAGGAGCACGTTCTCATGTTGTACACCATTAAGTTCAGAGTAAATGCATGCTTTTACCTAAAAGTTTACATATCAGAGTGTGGTTGACCACCTCCAAAACGTCTGAGATTAGAAGAAAAAGTTGTCCGGGACTATGTGTTCCTAGGGTCCCTGTCATTATTTTAGCTATGTACCGACTCATCAGTAATCTCATCAATCTATACGAAAATACTTTTCCCCATTCACTCTTTCAGATATTTTATTTATGTTGTTATAACACTTTATTAACAGCCTTTACGCAACATTTATTTATCTGGAATCGTATGACCAGAGTGGTGTTCCAAGAAATTACGTAATTTTGAATTGCCTAGTTTTCCTAGTGGAATACATTTCACATAATTCTTTATAAAATAAAGGTGACTTGCTGTTTGACGTGGAAGCAGTTTCTTTTAACAGTAGTTGAGACACACTTCTTTTGTTTGCATTTTAGACAGCTCGTAAATGTTTCTCTCGCCCGATATATTGTTGCATGGTAATAATCCGTTTATCTGCAGCGACTTTCATTTCACATAATTTTCAAAATAACACACTTCCACCAGATGAGAACATGTTTACACCGAATCCTGACACATATTGTCTTAAACGGCTCTTGCAGTTGATATTTGTTTCGACATTCTGGTATTACGCACTCAGACCGAAGAAATGTTTTTTTTTTGTGAATGCCGGTGACACAAGTTTCCTTATGAATGACGCAATCGCTTGGACGTTATCTGCCTTCGAAATGCGATAAAGGATAACCATAGTTGCCGTGAATAATTTTATTACTTGTGTATTTGCATTATATGACTACTTCATTATTAAATAAAAAATTACTCAAAATGGACAATTAGAATAAAAAATTCTATATAGAGATCTATAAATACGAGAACATTACCTAAATCACACATAAATATTAAAAAATGACTAACCTGGAAAATGAGAAAAATGCATTTTGATAACCTAAAAAAAAAAAAAAAACTGCATATATTTTACTCTTTCTTGCAGAATGAGCTTCATTGTCAATAAGCATCGTCTCTGACAACTCATAACAACATTTCATCAAAACCGGGCCCTAGTCATAAAGCTTAGTGCCTGGTGCCAGCCCTGTCAAAGAAACAACAATGAAGACTGGTTCAAAATTAAATTTACTTTTACTTAAAGATTCTCTTTAACTGCTATAGTTCTATACTGGGTGTGAGAGACTAATTAGTTTTGCAGGACAAATGGCTTTGCTTTACTTCCCTTCCAAAGGAAGTCATGCTAAGGATTTTTATAACAAAAAAATCTATCACTCTCCGCTGTGCTTTAACTGTGATCTTGGAACCAGGGGCTAGCAAGTTACCCCTAGACCTAAAGGAAAAATTACTACTGCTTTTAATGGCAAAAGACTGATTCTGTTAATTTATGGCATTTTTACAAGCTTCTTTGTCAAAACGATCTAGTGGAAGTGTAACTGAATATATGTTTCTATAGAATGTATACATAGTTGCCCTGTAAAATGCTCCTTTTTAAATCTGATACATGTAATGACTTACCTGATATATGGGCAACAAATGTACATCTTTGGTGCTACTTATCATTGAAGAAATGGAGGTGTTAAAATAAAACTTTGCTAAATTTGCTCGATTTTTTGCTGATTGTGAGGAGGAAGATATTTAAGTAAAAAAGAAGATATGTCAGCCAACTTAGATAGATACAATTAACAGAATCAGGTTATATTTGATATTTTATTATATAATATAATATATCACTAAGAGTGTATACTAATACCATTAAAAAGATAAGAATTAATATTATAATTTTCCATTCTCTGAAATGGGACAATCAGCATTTTTAGAGCAATGGAACTCAGCTCTGTAATTTATTTCAATCAGAATGCTTCCATTGTTTGAAAATTAATTCAGTGAATGAGAGAAAAATCTGAAATCATTACCCATAAACAATTGGCAATTCTGGACTAAGATTCCTCTATATAGTTGAAGAATTAAGTAACTTAACAGATAACCCTATAGAAAAAAACTAAAATAATAATCAAGATAGTATTTTGCAGTAAACTGAAAACACTATGTCTGAACAAATGATAACATTTGTTTAAAAGGAAAGAAAATAATGTGCAGGTCTTGGTAAATCAAATGCTCAGATAATAATTACTACAATAATAAATATAATTTCCTCTTAGACAAAAATGTTGTTAGTAATCTTTAATAAATATTATTTTAAATGTATATTGTCATATTATTTTCTGCAAAACTAAAATATTTTGAGTCTTACGTTTTCATTTATTATGACACGATAGCCATAACTTAAACATGGATGTGAGGAAGTACTTAAATGCCATTTATAGCATTTGAGGTGTACATCAAAGAATTAAATTATAAAATAAAA
The DNA here is from genome assembly GCA_030762935.1 of Hymenopus coronatus. Classification (NCBI taxonomy): domain Eukaryota; kingdom Metazoa; phylum Arthropoda; class Insecta; order Mantodea; family Hymenopodidae; genus Hymenopus; species Hymenopus coronatus. The sequence goes on along the minus strand of CM060881.1, from coordinate 166,968,145 downwards.
GCTTGTGACCAGGTGTTGGTGTGTCTTGCCTCTAAACATTTTAACTATGTTTACTGCAAAATGCAATTTATCCAAACCATTGTTAGAATAGTGGCTATCTATTATAATTTGATTTATTTTATTAATAGTATAGCCTTGTAAAATGCAATTTATAAAGAATAATGTTTTAATTTTCTGTTTTGTAATGATGGTTCTCAAACGATTAGCTGCCAAAAAGACAAAAATAAAATTATTTAATTAAATATGTCCTACTTTTTATTGTATTAAATTTAAAGATAAATTGATGAATATGTATGTAAATGTGATAAAACTATTTTTAAACACTTCAGTAATACTGGTTTCTTATTCTATTATAATCTTAAGCATGTTGCAAGGGAGATATAATTGTGTTCTCCCACCATAAGAAATAATTATCTATGCTTCTATTTATTGGATTTCTTTTTGTAGCAAATTTCTTGTTAAAATAAGAAAACATGGATATTTACACATCCAACTTATGCTATGCATATTCATTGTATACAGAATATTGTCCAAAACAAAATGCAACACTTTTTCTCTTTTTAAATTAGTTTTAACCAGTCTGGTTGCAAGAAACAAAACTGGTTTAACAATGAACACTAAAAGATAAAGAACTCAATAAGGAAACACTTGTGAATATATAAGCTTTGTGAATATTGTGATACAGCTTTTGATAATTTAAAATAACAGCCTTTATAAAATTTAAGATTGTGAAAAGCTAATACATATATATTCAAAATTGTTAAGTTTATTTAAAATGCTCTTTCAACCACTTGGAAGTTTTATTTTATTAGTTCAAAACTCACAATTTCTCTTTCAGAAATGCTCTACACATACACGGTCATCATCCAATTATGTTGCAAACAAAAGCTTTAAACTGTCAGTATGATTTAAAAGCGCTAAGAGAAACCTTCTTTGTGCATTGTGCAATTATTTGGTGCCTATTAAAGGGGATTGTAACATATTGTAAAACATATGTTTATTACAGGATTGGATTGGAGAGATTATGGCCCAACAGTACCTTTTCCTTTAGACAAGATAGTTTCATTTTTATCATGAATAAAAAAAGGAAGATTAAACATTTGACTTATAAAGTTGTTGATAATAGTTTTATTAATTCATAGGCAAATTACAGTGATATTTACAGTTCTTTAAAAAATTAATCAGAACTTTAAATAAGCTGGAATGTAAGACTAAGAGACCTCTCTGATATTTTTCATGTCATTAAACTTTGTAATTGACTGTATTTATCTTCCCTTTACAGAATATTCGTCAGAGAATTCAGTAAAATATGAGCAGCTAAGTAATTTGATTCACCATTTTAATGTTAAGAGATGATTGTTGGTGCTTGTAATTTCGTTGCAACTTTCTTGCAACAAAGGAAGATTTATGTTTGCACACATTTCAACTTAAATTGATGTCAAGTATGCATATTTTGGTTTATAATTATTTGCATTGTTATGTTAGGATGTTTGTTACTCATTAATTAAAACATTGAAAAATAGACATTTTTTTTGGAAAGTAAACAAAGTCACATATATGAAACAATTATGAAGTTGGAGCTGTAACTTTACACTTCACTCACTTCTGATTTGTTAGAGCATGTCTTAGGAGAAATATGGTGCATTAATTTAATGTGTACAATTTCTAATACATTTCTACACAAAATAGCTTATTATATAATGCATGTTTCTACAAAGTGGTCTCTATGTTACACCTTTTAGTTCAATCAAAGCACCTACCTATTTTTAATTTTTATCATAGTTACTACTCTCTTAATGCAATTAAAAGATAATTAACATAATACTTTGACTTACTTCTTCCTCTCTCTAAAGAGAGACTTCAATATTCTATTTTTTCTTTTCTGGATGAGCAAGGAGTGATTAGATCTTGCCAATGTCAATAGTTCCTTTGTGACAAATCTATTCTGAAATGTTTTCATATTTTCAAAGTATTGAATATTCACTCTTCCATTTATTTGTAAATAGTATGGCACATGGATGCTTTTACATCAGTCAAAATTCAATGCCATGGAGGGAAGCCTAGATATGCAGTCCCAGGATAGTGTCAAACATATTTGTCACTCAGGTTAAATAGGTTTCCTAATAATAGGACTAATCCATGGTTTACAGTATTTGTCAATTTTAGAATTTTCACTTGATTCAACTTTCTTTAATTGCAGAATTTTCCACTCATATGGAAGGAAAACAATGGGAATATCTAGGTTTAGAGGTCTTAGCAATCTTTACAACCTACAGCTACAATTACAACTTTTCTCCTAAAGCTGTGGAAAATGGAGATGCTGGATACTCCTCAGAAACAAAATAATCTTTTTCTAGCAAATCTTTCATAAAAGCTTCAATTTTGTTACAGGTTCATTTAGTTCACTATAAAGAAATAACTTTTATTGATTCAATGGAAGTAAAATATAAAATACACCTGTACAGCTAACTTTTCCTCAATTTGTTCCTAAAAAATGACATCAAATTTCTATATAATAATATAGTGACTTTGGAAAAGTAAATAAATGAAGATCTGAGCAAAAGCATAATAATTACTCCTTTTGACATATGTAGTTCAGTCATGTTTAGTACATCATGTGCTGTGCTCGACATAAGATGTGTGTCCAAGCAACAATGTTACCAATGTCACCTACAGAAATCTGTACTATTTCAGAGCATTGATTATATGAGAAAGCCACTTTTTACTTCTCAAACATACAACTTCCCAATGCAATGTACAGAAATCCTGCATAATTTGCAACTAGTATCTTAAAACTTAGTTTTTGATTCTAACTGATTTGTTTTGGAGAACTTTTTAATATATCTGGCAATTTTATACAACATACAATTTAAAGATAGTTGCAATACGCAATGTTTTGCATCATAAAGCAGCAGTAGCATTTATGCAATGAACTCTCATAAACTGAAGTTACAACTACTATGTGACTGACATTACAGTCCCCTATAAGCATTCTGTATATGCTGTTCAGACTGCAGTTGCATTTGCCTGATGTATGGGATAGGAACTTTTTTTCCTGCAAATCAAGCAGCTGTTGTTTTATGTTTTTCAGCAAACTGTTAATAGTATTCTCATGGTTGGGAAATAATAAGCAAATGCTGGATAGCCTACATAAAAGAGCCAAGCAAAATAATTTGCTGTATAATGGGCCATTAAAATTTAACCATTCACTATATATTGCAACCATAAATCAACTTAATTGTGAATCTTGAACTGAAATTATTCAAAAGATTACACATCTTGACTGTATGACAGTCCCCCTGTTTCTCCTAGGAATATGTATCACTGATGTGTCATTAGTGCACAGAAGAGAACTTCATCATAAGCATGCTACACCCAACAAAAGAAGATTAACTGTGGTGGACTAGATTGACACAATTATGCACAATAATGCTCAAATGAACAAAGGGTCAATTGAGCTTAAAGTACCCGACATTAAAGACAAATTTTGTCTTCTCAGAATGACTGAAACCCTCAGAAAAAATACCTTATTTGAGTAATTCACCACAATTCAAATTTGGAGGACTCTTGACACACTGCCCACAAACTGAATTTCTTTTTATTTATGGACAGCCTTTAACTGCTACGGTTCTCAGCATCCCATTCTAAATTGGGCATGGCAGACGGCTTAATTTTGCTCAGAGGTCTTTTTATCAGGCTTGAGTTTCTTTTACATACTGTAAATCTGCATCATGGGATCACCAGCTTCATTTCCCTTCCAAAGGAGGCCATGCTAAAGATAATTATGCCAAAAAAAAAAAAAACATTGCTCTCCACAGGGTTTGAACCTGCAAACTTGGGAATATTGTCCTCATAGCACATGTGAGTGAATAATGATTTTTGCTCAAATTTACTTAATTAAAAAAATATTAACACCAAACAAAACAATTATTCCAAGGAATTAAATGTTTCTTCATAAAAATAACCTACGGTCAACAAATACAAATTACAGAGTTGTGCCTTAAATTTGCTAGACTGTATACATGCCACTGATCAAATCCAGTTCAACTGTAAAACATGTTGAGAAAACAAGTGGGGGTATTTGGAGCAGTGTGTTTAGTACAATGGCTGTGATGCAAAGATGTAATTCATTACAATTTGAACCCCTATGGCCAAGGATTGTTTGTATTCTTTGTTCTTTCTTTCTTTACTTAATTGAACATGATTTACAGAAAACACATGTGTTGTGTTTAATGCTGCATTTAACCAATGATTAAGCTTTTTATTTCAAATTATTTTAACTATCATTTACACTGTCATGTCTTATAGAGAAGATATATTCAAAACTTAATAGGTAAATGAAATAGTTCAAGCTGAAATAACAACTTTCAAAAATGCAAATCATTTATAAGTACTTGAAAGAGCTAAATGAGTGAATTTATTACAAAAACAATTTGCATTGGTATCAACATTAGAATAGGTTGAAGCAGGCACACAAAGGTAAGCCAACACATTATGAGTAGCCATAGGTTTCAAAGGAATTGCTCAAAATGGCAACTCTAATATCAATGCATAAGTGACATCGATGAAGAAATTATTCCTGAGCCCTGTTGAACATTCCTGGTGGGCTGTGAATTATTATATCAATACAATTTATTGATTCCAATCTCTAATTACTTTGAATATGCCTATTTTGGCAACTTGACCTTGTAGACCAGAAAGAACCTACTGCCAGTAATATTCATGCAGTGCTGTTCATTTACTTCCTGTGTAAATCATGTATGTGCAAGCCACACATAGAAGGAGAGTGTAATGGGATTCTTAGTTTCAAAAAGCTAGAAATGCCCATTTATGCATTACATGACAAAACCAAATCAAGTGCTTTATTCATTGCAGTGTACAATTTGAAGGAGAATGGAGATTTCCTCCCCTCTATATCAAACCATCCCAACCTGATTTTAAATGACCTATTCCAACTAGGGATGTTTATTTTACGCTCACTGCATATGCAAAACATAGCATTTAATTCAATTGTGGAGCCATACACAGCAAGTATTACTGCCCTATAACTGTTTTAACATTAACATGTTTGCTTATTAATTTTGAAAAAATCATTATGTACCTTAACATTTTGAAACAATTCAAACTGAATCGTCATCCTCTTGCTGTCATTGTTGCTTTAATCCAAGCTTGGACATGCTACTTGTGAGGTAATTAGTATTATTAGTGAGTTGAGTACATGCAGGCCTGTAATACTACAGAATTTCAGTATGTCTTTCAAACAAAGCAAACTTTCATCATTCTTTAAGAGCAAAAAGTGTGTAAACATTGACAGTCAGGTTAATAAAAGTGGTGCTAAGAGTTACAATAGATGGTGAATATTAAAAACAAAACAATATTGATGGTGCAACCAAAGAGAAACAGTGAGTCTTCGGAGACTGAAAATGGTGAGTGTCTTTAGGTAGGAATAGAAATAACAGTAGGCTCAAATTAAAGTGGGAACTATGTCACTTTATCATGCTTTTAAACTGGCAAAAGACTAACGTAGCTGTCTTTAATGACAATAACTTAGTAATATGGACAATGGAGTTCAGAAGTTTGTGAATTTAAGGTAGAGAGCATGGAACATATGTGTATTGACAATAATTTCCAGTAAAAGAAGTAATCATACAAAGTGCAAATTACACATGAAATGCATAGAAATCATATTCAGGAAAGAAAGGCAAAACATATACAAATGTGTGAATGAAAGTGAAAAGTTGCAGGGAAAGCAGCATCAAGAAAAAGTAATCATAATTGCTTTATTGTTCAACCTGCATTGTAGTAAGCAGAATTATCATTCAAATCATATCCTGTAGTAATTGAACTACAAAAGTTTAATGATTTATCAGTCGATAATTATCTTCATTCTGACTATTCATGCCAAAATATCATTAAATTTATAGGAAAGAATTTATATATGAAAATAAAAAACAAAAAAAAAAAAAAAAAAAAACTTGCTAACTCCCTTATAAAATCGGGTGCAAACTTAAGTATCATGATTTCCAATAAAACCTGTTTCATAATATATATGTATGTTTGTCCTTTGAGAGATTTGCTTATGATTATTATTTTTTTTTATATTGTTGAATTAGCAAGTGGAACAAGGGAAGGTATTTTCAGTACACTATTAGTGGCTCTTGTAAAGTATAACATTAAATATATTGTACTAAATATCACCCTGTAGGTATTGCAACAGATGGTGCATTAACAATGCTTGTACCTTACAAAGGCATAGCCACTTTACTGTGTTATCATTTACATAAGGAATTGTTGTGCATTGTATGGACCATAAAATGGAACTAGCTATCCATAATGTTATGAGTGATGTGACAGATGTGAACCATATACAGACTTTTTTATATTCCTTACATTTTGTGTTTTCTCAATGTCTCAAAAGTGAGACTATTTCAGGGTGTTTCACGAGAATTAACCCTTCAGGTATTAAAACTACACATATGTTGGGTTGCTTTGTCACCTAATGCTGTTTAGACTCTTCTTGAAAATCATTGTTCTCTTGACCATCTTTAGTAAAACTGAGTCATGAGATTCCTAATTAACTTGTGAGAGATCTAAATTTGAAAGGTTGCCAAAATATCACTTAAAGCAGTTGCTTATAATGAAATTAATTACACTTTAGGAGCCTCTAGATGTTCTATAAGTATTATGATTCTTTATGCAAAACATAAATTCTTCATACTTTAAAGCAAAACAAGCAATTGATGATGCTATTAAAATTCTTGAAACACTGAAAACATATGACTTGCTAGATATTAGGATGATAGTACAAGAAATGGAGGAAAAGTCCACATTCAAAGGAGTCGTAATTAAGCAACCATCTTGTGATGAATACAACAAATATCAAACATTTTGGAAGACACTTTTTCAGTCTCTAGTAGACAATATAAAAAACTGCTTTGTAAGCTTGGATTTCTTTTTGAATTAAGCTGCATTAAATTCAGACACATGACCTTGAAAATGTGAACAGTGTTTGAAAGTATTTTATGGTGACATGTCAATTCCTTATTTGAAATGTCTCATTTTTTAAATTAAATGAGAGCAGTGTGCATCACTAGTTTAAGATTTTTGCATCTGTAACAGAGATCTTTATCACATTCCCACTTCTGTGAAAGCAGTAAAAATTATACTTATATCCACAGCTGAATGTGACATGAATCTAATACAGACTGGAGTCAAATCGAGTCTATATTTCAATAGATGAACCTCCACCACATTGCTTTGACATAGAAATATTTTCAGTAAGATGTATCAGATCTCAGCACCATAGTGCCCTTGTCAACCAACTGATCTTCATGAGCAGTCTCAATCATCTTGTCTGTTCAATTGAACTCTGTAAGTTAAAATTACACATATATGTCATAGTATGAGTTTGTAAATAAACTTTATCTCTAAGATGCTTTTAAAATACATCAGGAATTATATGCAAGAAAAGGTGTATTGTTGCCATATATATAAATTATACTAACCCACTAGGATATCACATTAGTGCTAAAAGCACACACTAATTCATTATTATTCATATAATAAACATTTGAAACTCAAAATATCTCATACTTATCAAATTGAAGAAATATTATACACATATGTAATATTACTTATACATTTCTAGGAAAAAGGAACAAACACTACTCAATACCTACAGATTTTACAAAAACAAATCTCTCTTGCTTCTATTGGCATTGGTTTATGACTGGAGCCAGGGGTACCATGCTGTTGTGTTGCAGCAAATATGATTAAAAAAAAAACAAAAAACATGCATGTACACACAGTACACTGTAGATCTCTGTATGCTACAAAATACAAGGACCATCCAGAAAGTGACTGACGATTTGGCATAACTAAATAATCACAAAAGTTAACACAAAACTTTATTTCAAAGTTACAATACCTTACTCTATTTGTCAACACAATATCCATTCTGTCAAGATATTTATTGTCACATGGTACCAGTTTCTCATGCCATGTTATACTTTCCTACTGCCAAAGAACTTATTCGTTTTTTTTAATGCACAAAATGTTTAGCCAATCAACTTTTATGTGTAAATAATGCAATGAGAAAATGGCCCAAAATTTATAAGTAATCAAGGATGAACAAGTGTGTATGAAAAAGAGATTTTTTTTTTTTTTTTTATTATCAAATGGGAATTTGATTTTCATTTCTATGTTTACCCTTACGTAATGTTTGATTTGTTTCTTGTCTTGCCAAACCGAATTGTAGACTATTTGATGTGGAAGTATATCAATCATTATGGAGGAGTTGAAAGCAAATGTTGATAAAAGAGCTCACAAAAACCAGTGTTTCACTTAAGACATCTTAATGACATCTTTTTGAATGAAAAAGGTTTCCCACCTTGAAGACTTCAAAGTGGCAGTGACATCTTGGCTCAGATCTATAACAGTGAAAGAGTACAACATCTGTGTTGAAAAACTGGTACCACGTAACAATAAATACCTTGATAGCAATGACGATTACGTTGAAAAATAGAGTAAGCTACTGTAATTTTGTAAATCAAGTTTTGTGTTGATATCTTTTATTATTATTTAGTTATGCCAGATTGTTGTCACTTTCTTGATGACTCTTATATGAAAGAGCTCATTCTTTCCAAACGTCTCTTGTGGAATGAACCTCTTAATGCATACAACAATTTTCCCATGACTGCTTGTGATTTGTGAACAGCAAACAAGAGGACGACGGGTGGAGGTTGGTTGTTACCTGGTGACCATTGGGGTCAAGATGCACATACCTGTGTTCTATTATGCAGTAAGAGATTATTCTTCCATCAAACTTAGCAGCATTACATAAAATGTACAGAAATAGCATTGAAATGTTTAGACATTGAATGGGATGCAGTTTTGCAAGGGGGTTGGGAGGGAGGGAGGGAGAGAGAGAGAGAGAGAGAGAGAGAGAGAGAGAGAGAGAGAGAGAGAGAGAGAGAGAGAGAGAGAGAGAGAGAGCCACAACTGTAAACTTTCAAACATGTCATCTTGACACTCAAACTTGAGAAGGATGTACACTTGCAAATTGAAAATTTACAAAATGAAGAAGAAGAAGAAGAAGAAGAAGAAGAAGAAGAAGAAGAAGAAGAAGCTGGCACAAGTTGTGTATTTTAATGAGTTTACACATTTTTCCTGTAGTAAGTTTTCTATGTCTCTCATTGTTTCCTAACTATAAAAATTATACAAACTTTTAAAAGGAAACTTAACAGGCCAATCACAGAAATTTCAATATTTACATTTGTCATGTATATCACTTTTTCATCTAAAATTATAGAGCCATTTTTGAAAAATAAAATATATTGAAAAATTTTCATTGTAATGTGAAGTTTTATGAGGGGGAATGTTTTTTGAAAATATTTATATTGTGTTCTTGGAAGATGTTTGAAACCTCAAAGCATGCATTGTTAGTGAAATCTCAATCTTAACCTTTTGGGAGGAATAATAAGTTTCTGTGCCTACTGGACATCGAGGCATTGCTATAGGAGCATTCATAGATACAGAAGTTGCCTTTTATAATATATCAAGAGAAATAAGAACTGAAGCTTTCCTGGCGACGTGTTAATTCAAAATCTTCTCGGGCTTCTAGCCAGGTAAAAACTTGGCTTGACACCAACGTTTCGAAGAAGTGCATCTTCCTCGTCTTCAGGGTGAACTGATGGTTTGAGCTTGCGGAGACTGGTATTTATAAGAGCTGGGATGAAGCTAACATCTGATTGGTTCGCGAGATATTATGGCCTGGTATTTAAGATGACTGAGACATGGGCACGGACTTCGTAGAAAACTATTTATAGCAGTTATTCGGCTAATGTTCTGTGTTTGAGCACGCACCTGCTAGAAAATAAGTCTTGGAAGACTGCAGGTATAGGATTAGGTGTTAAGGCTCTTTAACATCGGTGTCCATGCTGAACTTAATTGTAGGCCAGAATCGCGATTTAGATTATTTGCTTCAGATGAGATGGCTAAAGCTTCTTTTACTCTCCTTTCTCAGTAGTTCGAACACTTTGCCACTATCTTGGTGTTAGTAAAGTTAGCTCTGTGGCTCTGTTCTATACAGTGTTCAGCCAGTCCAGATTTTTTGGGTTGCATAAGCCTTATTGATCTTTGGTGTTCAGAAACGCATGTGGCAATAGTGCGTCCTGTTTGGCCAATGTACGCTGCGCTGCATTCGCAAGGAATGTGGTAGACACCAGGTACTCTGAGAGCTAAATTATCTTTAACCGGCCTGACCAAATTTTTGATTTTAGGTGGTGGCTTATGGATGGTTTTGACATTATATTTGTAGAGTAGTCTACTAATCTTTCCCGAAAAATTGCCGGTAAACGGTATATAGGCTATGGCGGCTGGCTTGTCTTTTTGTTGAGTGTTCTTGCTGGGGTTTCTTTTTCGTCCGGCTCTTTTCAGCGCTGATGTGATGTCCTTGGCTGAATATCCATTTTGTTGGAGTGTGAATTTTAGGTGTTGAAATTCCGTTTGCAGATTATCTGGGTCTGATACAGAAACTGCTCTATGTGCCAATGTGTTTAGAATGCCCATTCGTTGTGACTTATGGTGGAAGCTGTTTGCGTTGAGATAAAGATCCGTGTGTGTAGGTTTTCGGTAGACGGCATGACCAAGAGTTCCGTCCGCTTTTCTGGTAACCAGAATGTCCAGAAATGGGAGGGAAGCATTTTTCTCAACTTCCATTGTGAACTGTATTTGTGATCTAAGGCTATTTAGGTGTGCAAGAAAATCTGGAAGAGTGTGCAGTCCATGTGGCCAAATTACAAATGTATCATCTACATATCTGTAAAAATGTGTAGGTTTTAATGGGGCTGTGTTAAGTATTTCATGCTCCAGAAACTCCATATAGAAGTTGGCAATAGCTGGTGACAGAGGAGAGCCCATGGCAACACCGTCTGTCTGCTCGTAGTAGGTGTTGCCATACAGAAAATAAGTGGAAGTGTGTGACTAAACAGTGCAGTAATACCAGGTGGAAAGTGTTCTGACAATAGTTGTATTGTTTCCGCCAGGGGAACTCTGGTGAAGAGAGATACCACATCGAAACTAACTTTGATGCTGTCAAGAACTTCAGCGAATTGTATAGAGTTCTTCACATGGTGTACACACTTACCTACTATTGGTTGCAGCAGATGTGCCAGATGATGAGCTAGGCGATAGGTAGGGCTGCCAATAGCATCCACTTAGAGCCTTAGAGGTATCCCAGGCTTATGGATCTTCGGGAGACCATATAATCTGGGAGGTATGGAGGCAGATGGCGAGACCGTCTTCTGAACATCAGGAGAACTTATAATTCTAACAGCCTAAAAAGCATGGGATAAATGATACCTGTTGCAGCTGGATAAAAACTATGCTGGAAACTAAGAAGATTCTTATGAACGTTTTTGGGGAAACTCTGCAAGTGTCAGCAAGCAAAGGATGCCTGCAGGGAGGGGTCTTATCCCCACTTCTGTGGAGCTTGGTTGTGGATGATCCAAAGTTTACTATACCCATGAATGTGCTGACGATATAGTTATACTTATCCAGGGCAAGCATTATGGTTACAGCTCTAAAGTATGTGGAAAAGTGGTGTAAAGAAGTAAATCTTTGAGCAAATCCTTCTAAGACAACACTTATTCCATTCACACATAAAAAATGAAAATGGAAGGGTTATGAACTCCAATTCTCTTCAATAAACAATTCCAAGTAAGCTCTATTATTATCTGGGCTTATTATTAGACAGTAAACTTACATGGAACCTAAACTTGCAAAACAATAAATAAAGGGAAAATGGTCTTAATCGTAACCAGAAAAACCTTTGGGAAATTGTGAGGACTCAAAATGAAAGATGATATTTTGGCTATACAAAGCAGCCATGAGACTCATAATTACCTATGAGTCACTTGTAACAAAATAAAAAACAAGCAGCTAACATACTTGGTAATGTTCAAAGGTTAGCTTGTTTGTGCATAAAGGTTGTTTCACAAAAATTAGTAATTCTAACCAGAATGAGAACGGAAATGTTGAAATGCATGTATTTCAATAAAAGTGTTCACAATTTACAGGAAGCTTTTCTGGGCCCGGGAACGGGAAGCAAGTCTTGGCCATATTAAATTGTTCATTCTTGTTACTGGGCACGGCATATTAGATGCATATTGTGCATTATGTTGGCTGAATTGAAGTCACATAAAAATATCATTGAGTGAAGACCCAATGTGCAAAACTTACCAGGAAAAGAAGTAATAGTTTTGATAAGCCCTTCAATATCATATTAGAATGGAGTCAGAACAATTTACATTGTCCAAAGAATAGTTTGATTTGGTGCACAGATGGCTCTAAAGCAGACAATAAATCAGGAACTGGAATACTGGGGAGGCAGCACAAAAGTCTGACATTTATGTCGTCTTGGTTGTAATACCACTGTACTCCAAGCCAAAGTATCGACAATTTAAACCTGTGCCATAGAGAATCTTAAGAAGGGGCTACAAAAGTGGCAACATCTAGATTTTCTCTGATAGACAGGCCACTTTAAAAGCAACTGCAAGTTATTAGATAGCCTTTGGAACTACCTGATAAACTTTTGTACAATTGGCTAAAACACAAGGTTATTCTTGTGTGGATGCCAGTCTACGGAAATTTTAGAAAATGAAAAAGCAGATGTCTTAGCAAGATAGACTCGCACAATCATTCACTGGCCGTGAGCCAGTTTCTGGCATCCGTATGTTCTATTTGAAAAGTCATTGATGAGTGGATTAAATATTACTACCAACAAAAATGAGTGCAAACAGAAGAATGCAAGCACAGTAACAGAATGAGTAGAACATCTTCTTTATTAACTGAAGATGTACTTAAACTCAACAGATCTCAAAGTAAACCTGATAATAGGGTTATTGATGGGGCATTGTAGATTAAGGAAACATCTACATACAATGGGTGTCTTCAAAGAAGAACCAGTGTGTAAGTTGTGCAATGTAGAGAAAGAAATAGCCTCTCATATAATCTTCAAATGTGAAGCTCTGGGTAGGAAAAGGATGAATTGCTGGGCTTAATAAACCTAGATGATCTTCCTAAAGAAAATTTAGTTAATAACCTACTGTCTGTCATTAGAGATGCAGAGATATTTAACTAAACAATAAAGAAGGGAAATAATACAATAAACCTATAAATTTCAGTGTTAAGCGCAAATAGCCCGACTCCTTTATGAAAAAGTCAAGACAAGACAAGTTAAGTCTGTGCCTACTGTAAACAGGAAATAGAGCAGGCAGCTTGGAAAGTAGGGGTGTGGAACACTTTAGCAGATAGTATTCACCCAGGGCCAAATGTGAATGTCAACACAAGTCTGGGTACACAGTCATCAACAGTGTATAATTAAATATGTCTACTGTCTTAAATTGAGTACAGGAGCATACTTTAGTACTGAAAACATCTTTACACATAAATTCATATTTAATACTAGAAAACAACTAATATTGTACTGTGAATATAATTGTACACATTAGTTTTAAACCCTTTTAAAATGCTCAATATCATAATTACTGGTGCTGAAAACAGAAGTGCACTACAAGATGTCAATTACATTTGTACTGAAAGCAATTGAAAAAAATGCTTTACAATGCTAACAAACATTTATGCACATACAAGATGCCCGGTATGCACTACTATGAAGATATACACTACTTGCAAAATCCTACATAATAATAACAATAATGAAGAGCTCCAGAGGTCTCGGGTTCGAATCCCGGCCGGGGTGGGGAATTTTTCTTTAACCAGAATTATTCCCTATCCCCCACAGAGTCTGGAAGTATGTATGTGAGAGTGAATGTGTGTGTGTGTTTGTGCGTGAGAAAAGTAAAACGATTTAAACCCAACATAAGAACCTACAGACGAGTTATTTCTAATGCAAAGCCCCTGATATGACCTTAGATGTTGAAGGGGGGCTATATAAATGAAACAATTAAAAAAAAAAAAAAAACGAAGATAAATCATACACATCAGTAGTAAACACTTTCAAATATATATAATTGCAATTTTGTTTTTATCTGGCAATTGATAGAATGCAGACACTTCTATTTTCGACTAAGTGTTGTGTGCTTGGTTGGATAGCATTGCAACCATGATGCATCATGGGCAGATTATTATCATTTAAATTAGACCATTGAATTGTATTTACTTTGGCTCATTATTGAAAATAGCTGTTCACATATGTATGTGGAACTAAACATAGACATGAGTCTTGCAAATGTTTCAATTTAAGATATGTGTCCATGGTTAGGAGCAGATAAGTTTGTCTGTGTCATGCTTGTATACCTAGCTGTAGCGAATATTCGAGGTGTAGACTTCATGGCAGTGCCAGAAGTAAACAAAGTACACAATAGTCGTATGAATAAAGGAGGGATAGTATCTACTGCCTTCCCATGTCTGGAGTAGAGAAAATAGCAATTTACATTGTTTGTCCTATAAACATTGCCACTATCTATTGAAAAATTTGAAGACAAATGGAAACAATTTAAGTGCCAAGAACATTTGGAAAATATGAAAATAAAATATATTTATATTAGATATAAGCTCAGTCAGAAGACAATGACTTGTGCTTTTTTATTAATGTAGTAGGGCTACGTAGTTCCTTCTATATGTATACTTCACTACTTCTTCTATGTTGCATTTGTTGCAAGAATGCTAGAGTAGGGAAGTTTAGAGACAAGGAGAAGAGAAATGATATGACAACACCCATTAAATTATTTATTATTGATAAATATGAAATAAAATATTTTTTTACTCTTCTTGGCTTGCACCTGCTATTGATATTGCATCTTTTTGACCACCTTTTAATGCTCTCCAAGTTCCATTACTTAATAATACTACTTTACTGTTGAAATTACTCCTCAGAATTAAATGACATTCTCTACCCATTCTTCATTTTCTATCTACTTCATGCTAATCATTCACAGAAATAGTTTTATTGCATTTTTTTTTCATATGTGTAAGGGATTAAGTGAATACAGTAAGCTTAAGCAATAGTCAAATCTTTTATGATTAGGTCACTATTGATTGCTAAAACCTTTATTTCTCTTGGCAAGCTTCTTGGCTTTTGAGTGAAGCCAGTAACTGCGGAATAGCTCGGAAAGGTTTAACTCCACAAACTAAAAAAATCTGATGTGTTTCATTCACATGACTTTCTCTACAGCTCTGCAACAAATTATTGTTAAAAAGCTTATGCCTCTGTTTACTTCATGCTAATCGAGAAAAAATTAGCAGAAATAGTCTTATTACTTGCTTCCAAGGGAGTTCCAAAGTCTAACGTGATACCTGGTTGCTATGTTACTGAAATTCCTTTGTTTGTATGGACAGGAGTTGACAAATTCCTGTATGAGAAAAGTATCTGTTTTTTAAAGCTGAAACCAATAACAAGGAATATCTCAAAAATGATCAACTCCACGAAAAAAAACAACAAAAAAAAAAAACAACATAAATTGTGTGTTTCACGAGCTCTACATTTTCTGTTAAGTTAGCTTTTGTCTATCTCTTACAGTTTACCAGTTATGCAAAATTCCATAAAATTCATCTAGAATAAAGTAGTCTTCACAGGCTATTCCCAGAAAATTCAAACTATATATGTTATTTGTCCAGTAAATATATTTAATATACAATATTTTAATCAAAATTGCTAAAGCCATTTTTGAAAAAATCAAAATGTTCGAAAAAAGTCTCATATAAACGGTAATTGGGGGTGGGGGGTTTCCCTGAAAATCTTCATGTCGCATTCTTGGAAGATACCAAACTTAAATACCAAGTTTGGTGTTTAACAGTTTTTTTTTGTTTTTGAGCTATGCTTCACACACACACACATTCAGAGAGAGAGGGGGGGGGGAGACTCACACAGACCTTTTTCTAAAAATGCTTTTTTTGGATTCAGAGTGACCCAAAACCTGTATTTCCGGTGAAATCTCGGTATTAACTTTTTGAGTGCATTACAATACCATCTCTATACATTATGTACATAGTACATAAAGAGAAAATAAAGAACAATAAAAATAAAAATTAAAAAAATGTATGATTTCTGTGCTTTAACAAGGTCTACATCTCTCATGGTTTAACAGTTATTCAGAATGAAGAGAACTTCATATGATAAAATTCCCAGGAAATCAAGATATGAATTTCATTTGTAAAGTAAATATCTAAAAAATTTTGTATTTTAATGAAAATCATAAAGCTATTTTTGAGAAACTCAAAACGAAAAAACATTTTGCATATAAAGGGTAGATTGGAGTAGATATTGTTTTAAAATCATCTTTGGAAGATACTGAATTTAAAATACTAAATAGGAACTTTCGTTTGTTAGTATACATCCATCTCTCTCTCTCTCTCTCTCTCTCTCTCTCTCTCTCTCTCTCTCTCTCTCTCTCTCTCTCTCTCTCTCACACACACACACAGCCAATACCAACACCCCCCCACCATCCCACACACACACATGCATGCTCATTCACAGACCTTCTCTAAAATTTATTTTTCTTACTCAGAGAACCTCAAAACATGTATTTCCAGTGAAAATTCAACATATAATTTTTGGGTGCAGTGCAAACTTCCATTACTTCATGTATGTAGTAGGTAGAGGCAGTTTCTGTGTGTTGTATAGGAATGTGCTATGTCAGATTGGAATCCTGTCATAATTTGCTTACACAAAAGTGGCCCATCATGGAATATGGCTGTTTATGTTGACAATGGTAAATGTTGCCCAGCTCTCTGCTCTGCCCCTGAATTGACACGATGCTTTACCTCCTCAAACTGCTGAAGGATAACATTAATACTTAAACCTTGTAATTTCATGCTACAAGTAGCACTTCTTCAATATCGGTTTGGTTCTTCCCATTTGATGAGAACTTTAACTTTTGTCTATATGTTGTAACTGTTGTCCATTTTACCAAAGACATGTAAATGACCTCTAGAATACAGAATAATGCTGTAATTAGTTTAGCCTTGCCTTTCGTTTCCAGGCTAGAACATCTTGTTTAGAGAAATTCCTATCCGACCCAGGAATGGAACCTGTAACCTTCACACTGCAGACACAACCAAGGGACCCACCTTTCCTTGTGTACTAATTGTAGCAGCCCTCTTTCATAAAGACAGTCTGTGACTCATGCCCACACTTCACTTTCATCACATCATTTATTGGTAGGGATGGGAAAATTTTGTTTGAATGATAAGAACAAGAATATTAAAATAAAAACATAATGGAAATATATTTCGGACATCTGAAAACAGTGGAATTTGCAGATTTTAAATCAAGAAATAACACGAAAATTGGTTTTTATGCAAAAATACTGCACTTTGCACAATTTTCTACGAGATTTATTCAGGTAAAAAAACAACAAAATTTTGAATTATAGTTTGTTTACCAAAATGAAGGATTCAAGTTTGATGCTGATATAGTAGTACAAATACTTTCTGGCAGAATAAGTACCACATTTATCAGAATACAAAGCAATGTTTTTTTCCAATACACTAATATCCAGAACTGGGGTTGTTTTGCATTCGAGATATATGTTTTCTGAATAGCACATGGCAAAAAGTAAGTTTCAAACTTTGCAGGTACAGCAGTGGCAAATCCTGGGGTAATGTTTACCACCAAGGTTGTAACCAATGTGACAGATTTTGTGCCTTCATTTTGCACTAAAAGTTTTGCTGTTAACAGGCCTATAAGCATTCTCATGAGGAAAAACATTTCTCTCCAAGATTAAAATAAAAATAGAGGTCTTCCTTTCACATCAGTGGTGGCACCTAATGCTAATTGGAAGCCAAAGGTCAAGCACAAAGAGAAAGGTTGCTGTGCATTTCCCTCGTCCCACTGCACATGCACTGGTACATTTCCATTTCTCTCTGCCACCTACGTGAATTTACGTGCAAAACTATAGTAAAACTTATTAAAAAATTCAGTAAAACTTTTATATTACAGCTACGCTGCTGCCTTCACCGCTGTGCACAGACAGAGCAGCTCATTTCTATTCTTCTCCATCTTACTACCGCTCACAATGCGAGTTTCTGTGCAAATTCGAACTAGTTAACTTTTACAACAATGCATTGTATTTGGTATGTTGACTAAATAGAAAATTGTATCCCTTATCGAAACAGATACACTGCTACTGCTGCTGTCATTGCATCTGTGGAAACTGCAAACATACTGTACATTTCTGTATTCCCCTCTCTGTCTCTGTTGCATCCAAATGTGAATTTCCACGTAAATTCAAATTATTAATTTAGGTAAAACTTTTTACAATGGCATGTTATATTACTTATGTTTCTAAACAGAAAATCTTGTCCATCGCATTGTTAACAGTTGTGCTGCCATTGCCATCGAAATCACCTCTGATCTCATACACAGACACCAGTATCTAACTTTTGTTCTCCCCTCTCCCTCTCCTACCCACCATGTGAATTTCTGCACAAATTCAAATTAAGTAAAAAAAGGAAAAAGTACTTAATCAGCTTGTATCCCTTCGTTTGTTCAAAATATATGGCAAAACTTTAAATTTCATTTAAAAATTAAGCTATCTTCTTTTTACATAGATGATTATACTTAATTCCAAAACTTAAAATTTTGAAAAATGGGGGTTGTCTTGCATTTGAGGTCGTCTTGTATTTGGAATAATATGATACATATTCAACAGTTGGCTGGCTATTTAGCAACATAGGTAATATTGTTGCAAATTTCCTCATTGCAATTTTCAGTGTTGTTCCATATTTAACAATGTGTTGTTAAGGTATTTTAAAATAGTCCAAACGACAATTTTTGTAAAATATGATATGCAACTCCTCTACTGAGTTTTAACTTTTTGAAGCTTTTCTTTTAAGCTTAATGATTTGACTTTAACTCAGTTAAAGTTGAAGCAGTGCTTGTGATCTCACAGCACCTGTACGGCATTTTGGAGCGCAGTTTCAAATTGATCAGCCAGGGTATTTTTGAAGGTGAAATAATTCAACTTTTAGAAAGTGTTGGCAACTGGCTGCTTCAAGCAGAAGTTAAGCATTCTCTTATCGAGCAGGCTTACATCTTCAAAATCAATTCTCAGAATTTTTGAGTTCTGATTTCTCAAAGCTTGTGTTCACAATGCTGAACCACTAATATTTTAATCCTAAGAACAGTACGGCTAATACTGTAAATGAGGGTCTTGTGAAGACTGTGTCAACAGCTGCTTCCAGAATGCAATCACTCAGTGCAGTCACAATTCTGAAAGTGTACACACAGCTGCAAGATGCAGTCAAAATACAAGTTTCAATTGAGAAGGTTGACATCGAAATACCTAACAGGCAATGAAATTAGACAACCCTGAATTTGCAGCTGCAGCTCTGCAAGCCGTGTGGACCCCGTGCTCCAATGTGGAAGTGAACAACCTTTTTCACAGTATAGTGAGATTCTGACTAACCATAGACACAATCTAAGCAAAGAAAATTTGGAACTCCTGACCATTCTATCATTTGAAGTGCGACTCAGTGATACACTTGGTAAATATGTTGTGAAGAATGCATTTCATAGTAGTGATAGAAATATAATTAATATGCAAGTAAAACCACATCATAATTCTTGATAATTTGTATACTTATGTGAAAATAATATGCTTGCTTTCATGACTCGATACATAAAGTATTTGTATTTAAAATAACTTACCTACATATTAAATAATTTCCACTTATAATGAAACTTTTAAAATGATGCATCGCGGAAGTGTCTCTAAAATTAACTTTATTACACTAAAATCCACTCAAAAATAACACCGAAAACCATAAAAAAAAAAATAACACCGAAATGTTCTAAAAAATAAAACAAAATTTTCCTGTGCCTATTCATTGGTTAGTTCTTATGTTCTCTGTTTATTTTCAGGCTAAACATACAGAAAACTGATATTGGCTGGTAGGAGTCAAAGTTTGGTTACCTGAAGATGAAAACCTTAGGGAGAGAAAAATACTATTACAATATAGCGGAATGGGCCAATTTTTATGCAAGCGAGTGCACATGTGCTGCAAGCTGCATGTTGGATTTTGAAGTATATACAAACTGCATTGCATGGTGTTGTAGATTATCTTGAGTAACTATAAAATTACAGAAGCTAAAACAAATGCTTTTTTGTCCCTTAATTGATATCTGTATGCTGTTAATAGGAGCATTTTTAACACCTTTCACTTTGTATCTTAAGTAACAAGAGATTGCTGTTATCTGTGCGTAACCCTTTGTTCATATTGATCTACATAAAGTGCGTTAGAGTAACATATTAAAAACAGTGCTGTGCTTTAGTGTTCTATTTACCACTTTTAACAACTAAACCATGGTCTTCTGAATTACTTTTTGCTCTTGCTTAGTTGTTTTCATTAGATTTTTAAATCCTGGGATTATTCTTATTAATATAAGACTCACTTTGCTTTCCCAATTGCACTTTCCAGACGCATGGAGGATAAAAAATGATCCTATCTAAATATTTTAAGCTTTCTCTGGGTTGGTTATTACAGATGACTACATGAGATAGCAACCTATTTAACTCAGTTGCTATTCCGTGAAGTCATCTGTAAGAAAATTATCCTAAATTAGACAGTTAAAGATCACTCAGCAGACTTACCATCCCATTGTTTCTACAAGATACACCAGTTTCCACATTAATGTCTCCCTGTCAACACAGGATGGTCTTTCAGGACTCTTGCAGTCAGTCCAGAGCTGAAGATGGAAGTAAGTTTCTAAAGCATGTACCAAGTAAATTATAAGTAATCCAAGTGCAGTGCTACAACTCCAGCTAATTTAATAATATCTATTCACTTCACTGTAATCACCTTTTATTAAGTAACACAAAACAACACAACTTAAGGGGATGAAAGCCAACACAGTATACCATGAATACATCATTTTTTTGTTTAATTTATATTTTTAAACATACACTTTTCTGTACATAAACCTTGGTATGCTCATATTTGCCTGAATACACCCATTCTGGTTTTAGGCATTCTGCATAATAGAAATATGTATATAAATACTGCTGTCAGTACATGGCATTTAGTGGTATTATTATTGTGCCACTTTAAGACATTCAGAACGCCTCAAGAGTGAACATTCTTTCATATAACAGAAATGCTCTAAATAATAAGCAATTCAAAATGAATGTCAATTTGTCAGAATAATGTGATTATTTATTTTACCTTCTTGAAATAGAACAAAATTACAGTGCAAAAATAAGTGTCCCTTCCAAACTGTAAGTCTATGTGAGCCTTTGTAGCAAAGCTGCGTTGAGGATCCCTGCTTCTCCTATAGTTTGACTGCTTTCTGTAAGCTCTTTGCTTGGAAAAGTGGTGAGGAGAGCAAATGTCTGATGTTCATATTGTGGCCGTGCTCTGATTCACAGTTAAGGATTATAAAACATTTAAACAAGAAAAACATGCACAATTTAATTTAATTATATAATATCCTATCCTAGGGTACCTAAGTGCAGTAGACCAAATTTGTGGTTAAATTAAATTCCACAAAATAATGCACTCTTACCAAGAGGTATGTGCTATTTCTTAATTCTACAAATGACAAAATCCCAATAAGAATAGAGTATTACAATAATATGTATTCTGCATGCATTCTTCCCCATTGTTAATATGCTATCCTTGGGATCCAGGAGGTATGTATGACCTTTCCAAGAATTTCACCGGCCTGAGTAAACCCAACCTTCTCCCAATAGGAGAAAAGTCCCTATGATGGTATTAAGAATCAACCATGTATCCTATTGCCCCAGGCACCAACTGTACAGGGACAACGATGTACTGAAAAATTAAACATGAGACATAGCGCCAATTTCATAAACAGTTGTTATGATTACAATACATGTTGTTT
The DNA here is from genome assembly GCA_030762935.1 of Hymenopus coronatus. Taxonomy (NCBI): domain Eukaryota; kingdom Metazoa; phylum Arthropoda; class Insecta; order Mantodea; family Hymenopodidae; genus Hymenopus; species Hymenopus coronatus. Next base: position 166,946,280 of record CM060881.1, on the reverse strand, counting down.
AACATAATACTAACATTTGAACAGCATGGTAACACCTTCAGTTCATCAAGCTTTTCATGCACATTATTAATTTGCCATTGAGAAAGCAGTGTTAGTAATAGTAGCTTCTGAATATTATTGATCAGAGTATAGAGCACAAATAACAAATTAGACTATCTGTATGCAGGGGAGTGTGTAAACATTACTCCAGTGTACTTCTTGTACTTTATAATGATTAAAAAATGTGACTTTACTTCAGAATCAGAAGCAGCCTTAAAAAAACAAAAAAACACTCAAATTTTCTTCTTTCAAAAATATTCAGAGCATATAAAATGTTTCTTCATTTAGAAGTTAACGTTTATCCAACATTGAAAAGTACGTCAAGCTTGTGACTGTTTCTTCTAAGTAGCCATGATCAGAGAGAAAATACAATCCATAAATCTTGTGATTTTGTTGTTCCTAATTACGGTAATATTGATTTACTTTGGTAGTGTACCAAATTACTTTATGTCTTGTATATTGTTTGAAAGTTTGTAACAAGAACTAGGGAATCTTTTGTGCCTGCAGAAAACTATTCAAAAGGGATCATTAGTTTATGGTTTCGTTTCAAAGGTCAGGATTCAATAAGTCCATGTGGTTATGAAAAGGGTAGCTTGTAGTTCATGCCAGGAAGATTAGAAACAAGCTTCTTGGGAATAAAATCTTGGGAGACTCGGTAAACAATCAATGGGAAACTAATACATCAGCATAGAGATAAGTATAGAGGGGGTAATCAGAGCATTGCAGAGCCACGTCTACACGTTCTGAATGATGCCATGGTTCGTTAAGCTTGTGTACAGTGAATAAACAGAAGATAGGATTTTGAAGTATTTTAAAGAGTAAAGTGACAAAGCCATGTTATGATTATAAACAGATATTGGGGTTAGGGAATAGTTTTTTTTTTTTACTTATAAAACCTAGAATACTTTTTGCATGTGGGCACACAAACGATTCGTGTAAAAAGCAGTTTAAGACCAACATTACAGGATTATAGATTTATTAATAGTATGTAAACTCTTATTTATTTCCCCAATACTCAAAGACATCCTGGTAGCCAAATAACTATTTCTTCTCCAAACCCTGAGATCAACGAATATATACAATGTGTCTAATACTTCATGCTACTTAATATGGGTTATGGTATCAGACCTATCAGCAGTGCTATCGCCCTCCGTGGTGTAATGGTTACCATGCTGACTTAATATATCCAAGGTCGCGGGTTCAAACCCGGCGGAGGACGATGGATTTTTTCGGGCGTAAAAATCCTTAGCATGGCTTCCTTCGGAAGGGAAGTAAAGCCGTTGGTCCCGAAAAAATCCATTGTCCTCCTCTGGGTTTGAAACCGCGACCTTGGGTAACCATTATGCCACGGAGGGGACATTTAGGGGAAAAAGGACTAAAATAGGAATAAGAATGAAGTGTATGCATCCAACCTACACACATTACAAGAATTGCAGGACATCACGAGAGAAATACAGGCAATCAATTAAGATGAACTTCTTTGAGTGAACCAGAATTGTTTTCGGAGGTATAGGTATTCGCGTTGAAGGTCATCAATTTCAACATCTATTGTGATTTCAGGTAAGCCTAATGTAAGTTAGTATAGTAGTTAAGAGTTCTGTACACATTACCTGCCGGTTTAGGCATAATTCTGATGGAGAGCGCGTTGGCCCTCAACTGTTGGGGCGGTTTAGTTGCTCAGGGAATGAACCCAAAGACTTCCTGGTAGCCGAATCGTTATTTCTTCTCCAAACCCTGAGATCAATGATTATATGCAATGTGCCTAATACTTCAAGCTACTTAAAGTTAGCCTGGGCTATGGTATCAGACCCATCAGCAGTGTTAGGGTGGCTGCTTGCACCAGGAGATGCCACCAGCCGGAAAGTGACCACGTGGGCAATCCAGCCTGCATCTCCCAGGAAGTAAACAGCCACGAGAGGCGGTGTGCAGCCTGAAGCCAAACATCACGGCTTCACGGGGGTCTGCCTCAGGGGAGATCTGATATGGAATCACAAGAAGTTTTGAAAGCATTGGCACTTCATAAAAGTCTTTTAACTATTTTGGTGTGTTAAATTGTGTATTAGCCTATAATCAAGATCCTCATATACAGTGCAGAGTCCTTTAAAGACTTAATTCTGTATATTAGTTAACTACTACACCAAGTTCTCTTTCAAAACAATTTGAGAGAATTGTTAGTTTTCTGGATTTAATAGTTCTGAAATGTTCCATAGACTCAAAGCACTGCACACCTTCAATATTATATGATTACATAGTTTTTTAGCATCTGCTACTAGATGTTTTTCAATGGATGAATTAGTCCTCATGTAAACAAAGCACAAAATGTACTCCTCTGATTTCATTGGAGGGGTAACAAGACTACTCTGGTAACCACATTGCACCAAGGGAAATAACCACATAGAAAATGGAACTGTCACCACCTTCAGACTTACCGTTAACCTCTTTGCTGGATAGTTTAGAATCATGCTACTGATTAGATAACAATTGCATATAGTTCTTTAAACTAAATAAGAAAATAAAAATCACTATATGAAAATAAATACTAAAAACATACCTAATCTGAATCTGAAAGAGACTATTCCATCCAGATCATAGTTCTGTTCTCCCCTCTCCCTTCACCTTCTTCAGCTTATGTTTTACTCTTAGGGCCATTCTTACAATGTCCAGTAAACTGTTTAAAGGAACTTTACGGACACTTTGATTTTACAATGTGCAGTTAAGAGACATCTGTCGATAAACTATATGATAACCGGCAGTTAACTTTACCATAGCATTGTCTTCCAGTATATTCTTAACAAAGACATATCTTAAGGTTATGTACTAAATGGCAAAAAGAAATTACATTCAGTTCTTTGAAAGTGATTTTGATAAATGATACACAGGAGACCTAAATTACTGAAAACCAGAACTATTAAGAGTCCTTTAAGCAATTTCTATTAACAAAACCAGCAGTTCTCTTGCTCCTTGGTCTCATATGTGATGATATTCAGCATAAAACACAAAAATAGATTCCTTTTTATATTTCCATTTCAGGAATAACGCTCTATCACCAATGAACCAGCTGCTTCTACCTTATGATTTTTTGCTCTAGGAGGCATGCTAATTGCACTCGATTTCATAGGAGTTAGCACAGCAACTGCTTCTCAAATAGTAAAAACTCTAAGCCGTGCTATTGCAAGGTTGGCAAAAGAATACCTAAAACTTCCAGAAACTGACCAAGTTGAAAATACTAAATTAAACTTTTTTCACATTGCAAAATATCCTAAAGTTTTTGGTGCATTCGATTGCATCCATCTAAGAATTCAATCATGCTGAAATATTTAGGAACAGAAAAGGTTATTTTTCAGTAAATGTTCAAGTGGTGGTCAATGCACAGCTACTTATCACTGATATTGTCGCACGGTAGACGCAGCTCCCTGCCAAACTGGCTGGTGAAAATAAGCGGCACCTAGACATCTCAGTCTCTTTAGTGATTAGCCACAACCTTCTTCAAATTTTCTTCTGGATAAGGCTGTTCTAGCTTGGCTATGCCAAGTGGCACATGGCTCCCATGCTGCCCCTCCAGCTTTGCTCCAAGTTTTTCGGTTGAGTACCTCATATACTCAGATGACTCGAGTTGGAACAGCCTGAGTCTTGATATACCACTCAACCATGCCATCTGAATGTGGGTGGAGAGGTATTGTGCACTCTGATGTTTCCCTCAAAGTTGGTATCATCATCACTATCCCAACAGTATCCCAAAGTGGGAGAACAGCTCTACGAGGCAGTTCGCAATGAAGACCATTGCCTCCTGGTTAGGAATGGAGTACAGCATTACTTGAAGTAATCAGAACCACCAACAGATTGGAAGATATGAAGACCAAATCACATTTTAAATTGGATTAAATTCTGGATTACCTCAATTGAAGAAGCATCTTCGTCCATTTCATTTACTACTGATGCAAATGCTTAAAAATGATGTGCATAATACTGCCGTGTTGTCCTCTGTGGTGTAATGGTTACCATGCTAACTTCATATACCCAAGGTCGCGGTTTGCACCTGGCGGAGGATGATGGATTTTTTCGGGTGTAAAAATCCTTAGCATGGTCCTGTCTCATGGATTTACAGCATGTAAAAGAACCTCAAGCCTGAAAGAGCCCTCTTAGCAAAATTAAGCAGTCTTGCTCACCCAGTATAAAATGGGATGCTAAGAACCACAGCAGTTAAAGAGCGCCAATAAATAAAACTCCATTTCCATAATAACACCATAGCTTTAAAGGTGCCAACAATGACCATTGGTGTAGGATGCACTGGTAAATCAGGATTAAGATATTTGAAAGTATCAATCTGTAATGGGGCTTTTACAAACACTTTTTCCACCCACTGGAGACCCTGTTCAATTAAAACTGCTTCACACAATCTATGCAGAGCATGAGCGATGCAAGTTACATGAATCATATTTGGGAAACGTATGCTTAAACCTTGGACAGATGTCTTCAATATGCTGTGTAGTCCGTAAACAGAATACATTGTCATTTTTTACACCATTCCATCAAAAGATTTCTAAAGGCAACCCTACACTTAGACCTTGGACAGCTGTCTTCAATAAGAAACCATAAGCAGAGGCAACCACAAGAATTCCAAAGCTTCAATAAACACCCTAGGTATTGTTACACAATTAGGAGATTAGTGTGTGTTTTTGTTGAGAAATGTTTTTCTTCATTTTTAAATACACCTATATTATATTACTCACTTTTTCACCACAGACATTAATAATTTTGTTAACGGTGACCAGATTTTTTAATATTAAAAAATGGAATTTGCTTTCTCAAAGCAATTAAGATATAATTACTTTCTCTATACGTACTATGTACATTGCACCGAAAAATTTGATACCAAGATTTCACCGGATATATATGCTTTGAGACCCCCTGAATCCAAAAAAAAGCATTTTTAGAAAAGCGTGGGTGCATGTGTGTGTGTGTGTGTGTGTGTGTGTGTGTGTGTGTGTGTGTGTGTGTGTGTGTGTGTGTGTCTCTCTCTCTCTCTCTCAAAAACGAAAATACCATTAAATACCAAACTTGGTATTTAAGTTTGGTATTGTCCAAGGATGCGACACAAAGATTTTCAAGAAAATCCACCCTTTACATGGAATTTTTTTCGAAAATTTTGATTTTCTTAAAAATGGCTCTAACGATTATATCTTGAAATTTCTGGAAATAGCATCTGAAGACTACTTTATTCTGGATGAATTTAATGGAATTTTGCATAACTGCTAAATCGTAAGAGATGAACGAAAAGTTAAAACATAAAAAATGTAGAGCATGTTAAAACACATAATTTATGTTATATAAATTTTTTTTTTTGGAGTTGATCATTTTTGAAATATTCCTTGTTTTTGGTTTCAGCTTTGAGAAACATACTTTTCTCATACAGGAATTTGTGAACTCCTGTCTATACAAACAAAGGAACTTGTCACATAGCAACCAGCTTTTGACTATCACTTTAACCTATGTTACTTCCTTATTTCGCTTCTACTTACAAGGAAGCAAGTAATAAGATTATTTCTGTGATGTTGAAAATGAGTCGGAATAGTAACACTCACCTCACTTATATGTAATTGTTCAAAACATATGTTTCAAGGGCAATTGCCCTCTTCTTCAGTTGAAGTCCGACTGATGGCTGCTATTTGTGCTCTGTGGTCTATTACGGTGGAGCCATCTGGTGTTCTCAGTAGAAGTTCAAAATCATGTGGCGGTATTTCAAAATTCATCAGTTGGTCTTTTTGTTGTGTAATGAGAATATTCTCCCAAACTGTAAGTTCTGCCGGGTTGTTTACAGGTTTTAGCAATTTTATGTCATTTTGTATTTCATGATGTGATGTCCAAAAATGGTATGCTACTGCCGATTTATCTGTTGGTTTCTGTTTGATATGTCTGAAATGTTCCTTTAGCCTTGTTTCCAGTCTTCTTTTTGTTTGGCCAATGTAACATGATTTGCAGTCCTTGCAATCAATTCTGTAGAGGCCTGATCTCTGGTTTGTAGGTATGGGGTCTTTAATGTCTGTTTTCAATGCATTTTTTATGTTGAATTGGTTACTTGAAGCTAAACTTATATTGTATTTCTTGAAATTTTTTTTGAATTTCCTATCTGCTGTTGGGTGATAGGTGAATTTTTTATATATAACTTTCGGTTTTTGTATGGACAAAGTGGTGATTTGTTTTAAGGTTAATTTCTCCTTATGTTTTTTAATTTTTTGGTCAATGATGTCTGGGTTAAAACCATTGGATGAGGCTATATGTCTTAGTTGGAGGTATTCTGTGTTGTACTCTTCTGGGTCAAGTGGGATGCTGAGGAGTCTGTGTACTGAACTGTTGAAGACTGCCTGTTTATGAGGTTCTGGGTTGAAACTATTCTGTTTTATGTAATTGTCTGTATGTGTGGTCTTCCTGTAGATGCCATAAGTGATCTTTTGTTCTTTCCGTGTTAGTTTTAGGTCCAGGTATGGTAGCACTTGGTCTTTTTCTGTTTCCATTGTGAATTGTATGTACCTGTCCTGTAGGTTTAGTAATTTTAGAGAGTCTTCTGCTAATTTTTTGGGGACCACCGCAAAAACATCATCAACATATCTAAACCATTTTTTGAATATATTCGGAAAACTGGAGGTTATATGTACTTCAAGTCGTCCCATGTACAGATTTGCTAAAAAGGGCGAAAGTGGGTTACCCATCGCTAAGCCTGATGATTGTCTGTAAAATCTACCATTGAATTGGAAATAATTCTGGTTGATGCAAAGTTCTGTTAAAGTATGGAAGTCTTCTATTTCTTTCTGGTTTAAGCCAATGCCCCTGAGCCATGCTTTGAAAGTTTCAAGTAACTTGTCGACTGGGATGCTGGTGAATAATGATTTCACATCAAACGAAACCAACAACTCATTGTTTGAAACTTTGTACTCTTCTAGATGTTTTATTAGTTCTATGGAGTTTTTAATGGAAAGGTGGTTGTGTTTGGGGAAGCTATTGAATTTGTTAACTAACCACTTAGATAATTTGTAGGTTGGAGAGTTTATGCAATTGACTATTGGTCTCATGGGTTTGTCCGGTTTGTGGATTTTTGGCAAAGCATAAAGACGTGGTAGAGTTGGGTTTGCTTCTTTCATTTTGAATTTTTCTAGTTTAGGTATAACTTCTGTTCTTTCTATTGTACGTTTTAAAGATGTTATCAGTGTGTTTAATGGGTTTTTACTTATTTCTGTATATTCTTTATTCTCTAAAAGGGTTTCTACTTTTGAAATGTAACCTTTTTTGTCCATTATGATTGTTGTGTTTCCCTTATCTGCTTTTAAGAAAACTACCGGTTTTTTGTTTAAGGACCTGATTATTTGTTTATGTTTGTTCTTCTGTATTTTTGTGTCTTTGATTTCCTGCAGTATAGGTGCAACTTCTTTCTTTATTGTTAATTGATCGATCCGGTTTAGTTCTTTTGTAGCTATTTCTATGTCCGCTATATAATCTTGTACGTTGGTCGAGAATTGAGTGCAAGTTTTGAAGCCCTTGTTTAAAAATGCAATTTCTTCGTTATTGAAGGTTTCTTCCGAAAGATTTACTACGTTCACATTAGTTGGTTTGTTTGACTGTATATTGAGTTGGGTTTGGTTTTTCCGCGTCGTTTTGCTAATTAGTTTCTCCAATTTCTTTTTAAGTTTCATTGTTTTTTCGTGCATTATTCTATTGAGTTTTTCTAAAAGATTTTGTTGAATGTTTTTCCAAATGATGTCCCCTACATTTTGCACAAGTTTCATATGTGACGCGTATAGCTGGAGTTCTACTTCCCTTCCAAAGGAAGCCATGCTAAGGATTTTTACACCCAAAAAATCCATCGTCCTCCGCTGGGTTTGAACCTGCTACCTTGGGTATAGGAAGTTAGCATGGTAACCACTACAACATGGAGGGCGACAAAAAAAATAGGAAGTTAGGTACTGTTTTAGCATATTTCAGCTGTTTACCATTTACCTTATGCCTTTGTATGGGCTTGGATTATACTAGCACAGACATAAAAAATGAAAAGTCAAATGGCATTTGATACAATATAATTACTGCTCATATTTCATTTATGATTGGCGCTGATATCCGGTTTCTTTCTTTGAGCTTGGGTGAGCATCAAATAAATTATGGTTAGTGAAAGTAATGAACTAAGATAATATAGCAAATCGAGAAAACAATTTATCACACTTGCCAAATTTTATGCAACCAGCTCATATAGATGAAAGTGTAGTGAACTTAAACTCAACTTAGATTTACTAAAGCCCTAGGAAAATAGTAAGTTACGCTTTATAGTCTTTGCAATAAGGATACACAGTGATGTAGCGACGAATATCACCAATGGTGTGAGTGTGATTGAACTGTCCTACAATCCTGCTACCATCTGCTAATCTAATTTGCACCGTAGTTACTGGAACTGAATTGTCCACAACTACCTCACTCTTGGCTTGTTCCTCATTGGCTAAGCGGTCCTTTTCATCCATTGGCTTAGTAGTGCCAACTGCTGCTGGAGATGGGCTGTAATAAATGAAAAAGATTATAATAGTACACAAAATGTATTTATTTAGTGGCAGAAATAAGTCAGTAATTTTTTTTTTTTTTTTTGTATTTACCGTCCTCTTTTGTAGGAGTTACACCCCCAAGGACTTGCAATACAATGCCTTGGATCAGAGGAGCAAGCAAACTCTAGATCACACATATCCAGGATAGGTGATCAGTTCAAAGCCCAGTATGATGTAAAGGAGGAAATTAAATGGAGTGGAGTGATGAAAGTAATGATGGGAACATTCACAGATCAAATTAAATAACCCATTTGGATATGTAGAGTCAGACTGAATAAATCAATGCCATAGCTGGTATTTGAACCTCAGATCTCCCGGTCTCTAGCCGGTGAACCAGGAGATCCATGGTTCAAATCCTGGCTATGGCATTGAATTTTTCAGTCTGACTCTACTTAACCAACTCCTGTCCTACACACGGCTTGTGCGAAAAAGCAACTAAATTAACCCAGCATTTGCCACTAAGAAAAACTGCAAAATACCCTTCAGTCAGAATGATCAGCCACAGGGGCTCTCAAAAGCAGCCCACAGATGTTACTGCCAAAGCCATCCCTCTCTTGTTATGGAGACAGAAAACAATTTTTGAAGAAAGTGTATTTTGCATATTTTAAAGTTAAGCTAGGAGATCAAAATCAAACATGGACTCTGCATACTATGAAGGGCTAAGGCAGTGGTACAATGGAAAACAGAAATCTATAAAGTTTGTGATTCCTATATGGCGTGAGCAAAAAACTCATTATGATTGCTACTTCTGCATGTGTAAAGTATCAGGGCACAATAAGACAAATAAAACAAAAATTAAATATCCAGATGGCCTTGCTTCAGCTATAAGACTTGTGCCACAAGAGAGCAGATGTCCTTGTTCTTATTCCACCAGTTCCTCTAGAGGATACAGTGAGCTACATCTCTGGGTCATCAGAAAATTCCTATACAGCTTAGGATTTCTCAATGCACACTGCTGAAGACAAGTCACAGCATTTTAGTCTAGAACAGTTCAACGACTTAGTAAGAGACTTAGGTCTTACCAAAGAGAAGAACAAATTGCTTGGATCAAAGTTGAAAGAGAAGAATATGCTGGCTCCAGACACCACATTTTCTTGGTATAGGAATAGAAACAATGAATTTACCAAGTTCTTTAAGATGCAAGAAGACCAACTTGTTTATTGTTGTGATGCACCAGGTTTTTAATTCAACAACTGGGAAGTCCAATATATAATAGCAACGACTGGTGTTTATTTATTGATGCTTTGAAAATAAGTCTAAAAGCCATTTCAGTGCACAATAAAAGCAAATTTCCATCAATACCAGTTGCAGGTTCTGTGTTTCTAAAAGAATCATACGAAAATTTTCAAACCATTTTAGAAAGAATTAATTACAAGGGACATCAATGGCTATTGTGTGGAGACTTAAAGGTAGCCAATATCTTACTGGATAGCAAGGAGGATATTCAAAATATCCAAGCTATTTAAGTGAATGGGACAGCAGAAACATAGTTAAACACTAGACAGTAAGAGAATGGCCTAAGAGAAAAAGTTTAATGCCAGAAGAAAAAAAGTCATTCATGCCAGTATAGTTGATCCAAAGAAAATGTTATTGTCTCCTTTGCATATAAAATTAGGTATTATGAAACAATTCGTGAAAACATTGGACAAGAATGGTTCGTGTGTCAAATACCTGAGCAGTAACTTTTCTGAGATGTCTGAAGACCGGATAAAAGAGGGTATAATTGATGGACCTCAGATAAGACAACTAATGAAGGATAGTACATTTTTGGACACCATGAATGATATAGAACTGCAAGCATGGTGTGCTTTCAAAGTAGTCAATAAGTTTCTTGGAAACATAAGATCCACGATACAAAGAAATTGTGAGAAATATACTAAAAAAGCTACGAGCTCTTGGGTATAATATGAGTTTAAAGGTTCACTTTTGAATTCTCACCTAGACCATTTTCCTGAAAATTTGGGATTCCTCAGTGATGAACACGGCAAAATATTTCATTAAGAAATCAAGGAGATATCAAGGTTAATGGAACATTGCAATGTTAGTGGACTACTGTTGGTGCTTGAAAAAGGAAGTTTCTCAACCACAACATAAAGATAAATCAATGCAGCCATCCTTCCAGCCAAGGAAAAAGTAACTTCATGCCTTCTTTTGCAGGTATGTAGGTGTTTCTATGTATTTATTACTGAGAAATTTTGCATTCTGTAATTATTTTATAACCCACGTGTTTTTACAGCAGAAACAGTATTTTCAAAATCTTATTTGGTGATTTGTGAGAAAACCTTACATGATAGAGAAAAATGGAAAGCACCATTCAATTTAGCACACCCTGTCAGTTAACCTTTCAGATCAAAATCCGGTGAACAAAAATTATATTTTGCAGTGTCATCATTCACTTTTATGCAGCATATAATCTCTTTTGCCTTGTGTATTTCTCGTTACATAAGGAATACTAGCATATGTTCAGTATCATTTGCTTTTCGTTTTCACTGCTAGTATAGCAGCTAGATGGCTCGAAAATGAATTTTCTGTTACAGTGTCTTTATTAGAAGGCACTCTAATACAGCCACTTTATTCTCTGTTAAAGCTGTCTTTACAAATAAAGTACTGCCATAATAAATTTCTAATTGGATTAGAAAGAGCATTTGAAACACACAGATGCACTACGTTTATGACCTTGCCCTATCCTTATTGCTAACTTTATTTTTCTAAGTAATCTTAACTTGGTAGGTCATATTGGGGGATGAATAAAATGAGTAAAATGATGCTCAAAGAAACCTTTTTTCAGGAAACTCACCTTAACCAAGATTCAAACTTAGGATCTTTTGAATGCGAGGCAGGCATTCTTTTTGACTGAATCACACGTGGTACAGTATTCTATGCGATTCATTTAATGTGCATAATTTGATGGATTCAGCAATGTTACAGTAACATAACTTATCCATATCACCAATGCAGATAATCACTTCTTGATTAATTTGATCAATTTCAGCTGCATTGACACACTATTATAGCTTCAAATTTTTCAAGATCTGAGCTAGGTACATTTACAGTACTAGGAAAATGTTTGCTAGAGAAAGGGGAAACAAATGATGTTATTAAATTTTCACCAAGTGAGGCTGATTTTACTTTAATTACACTATACAAATTTTCAGTTTCCTTTCTGATTCCAGAACTTGCTCCATTGAAATATAATTCCACCACTCATTTGTCGATATTGCCCATACCTACTCTCCAGTTTATGAGTTTGAAACTCCCCTGACAAAATATACTTCCATTTAAAGTTAATAAAAATATATTTACACATTTGTACAAAATGATCTATAGTGTGTTTCATTTATGAGTTTACCACTGACTGCCGAAGAATTCCATACTTTCAGGAACAATGAAAAACTCTTCTAAAAATTTTAGTTTTGGATTAGGTCCCTGGATAGGTTCACAGTCAAAATCTCTGCATATTTCCCTTTGGCTGGACTTTTAACGTCTGAAATCTTCCACCATTTTACAACAAGTTAGAGAAAATGTATTGTCCCTGTAGAAAATGCTTCAGGATTTTCAACCACCAATGTTTTTATCATCAAACACCTTTACAGCTAGAGAAACATTTTGCCTCTCAAGAAAGAGGAGAAAAGTGCCTTCCTTATAAGTACAGGAGTCTCTTTAATTAAGCAATTCTGCTCTGATCCATAAAGGTGTATTAAGTCACTGAAATACACTTCTTCATTACTATACATGAAAGTGACAGTTTATGTGATACCCTCACTTATACTGGTTTGAAAGCAATCTTGTGGAATTCTGGACAGAACTTCATTCTTGTTTGGATTGTTGAAAACCTGATTTGCTACTTCACTTATACTATCCTTTCATTCCATTCTGCAAATTGTTGCTGGTCACGGGCACAAACTTGATTCATACGCTCACTGGGGTCCTTTTTATTATGTGGCAATTGTTTGGATAAATATGAAGGCAGATTTTCAAAAATTGTAGGAAATGTACCATCCTGCAGTTGAATCCTCCTACTTGGAGCAGTTAAACAAGAACCATAATCACATGGAAATTTATCTTCTCTTATAGCAAAGTTTGCAGCAAAATGTTTCATGCATACAACTGGGTCCTTCAATGGAGTAAAGTGTTCACGATTTATGCAACTGATCCATTTTTCTTTTAAATATTTACCTTTACAAAATGTGAATATAGGCACCAATGGTCCATCTTTACTGTAGTTTAATTAACACCCAGGAATACAACAGGAACATTGCAATGTTTTAGGTTAAGTAGGTTGGTTTTAGGTTAGGTAGACTAGAACTATCTTCACATGAAAACCACATGGCACAGCAAACACAATAAACACATGATTGGGATTACTCCTGTTTCCTAAATTATACAAGTAACATTTTATTATTCTTGCTTCCTAATTTAAATTCAAACTTAAGCTGAATTTAGTAAACAAGCAAAACAAAACAAAAAATCACAGGCATCTAAATCACAACGTAGTAGCTCACCACCAACTACAGGCGCCATTTTTCTCAATCTCCAAAGTCAGTGTAAGGTTCTTCTAGAGGGTCCTGATGACATCTATATTGCACAAAGAGAGGAGATGAAATAGAGAAATTCACAGAGAACAACAGAGAGGAACTAAAAGTGGAAATGAGAGTAAGACAGAGAGAAGGAAAAGCAGAGAAACATTGATGAAGGGCAAGAGAGCGGTGAAGAGGGATAGAAAGAGAAAGTAAGCAAAACCAAGTAGAGTCTCCAAGTTAATACAACCTGACCATAACTGGGGTTTCTGCTAGCCAATAATAATTAACTCAAGGTTGAATAGACTGCCTCTACAGGCAAACTGGTTAGTATTCTCAATTCTTAACTCACGAGTTCCTTAGTTCAATTTCTGGCTGGGATAAGGTATTTGGCCGAAACAAAATCATCTATTCTTCAGAGTACTGAATTATGGATGTGGGAGTGAAGGTGAATAGTATCATGATATAAACATAACAATTTCAAATCGAAACGTAAAGTCCAAAGAGTTGTCATTTCAATCTGAAGCCTCTGATATGACCATAGACGTCAGAGGAAACCATAATAATAATAATAATAATAATAATAAAAAAAAAAAAAGGGGGGGGGGTTATAATCCTACATGTTATTTGAAATTACATGCATAGCAAAACATTTACCTTCCCAGTACATGTCCTTTTCCTGAGAAGGCTTTCACTTTGGACTTAATGCTAACAAATTCTTCATGTCGATGATCTTCCATGTTTAGGTGCACCTCACTCCCTCTAGCTTCATGTACAAGTTCCATAGGAATTTCACTGAAATAGATAATTTTATAACAAACTGGTTCATTATACAATAAATAAGTAAAATAACTGGATTAAACAGAACCTGTAAAAATCAATTGATATCTGCTAAAACTTACAGTTCCAATATGAACTATGTCATAATGGTTAGTAGGATGTATACGAGTCATCCTTGCACAAAAAGAAAAATTTTACTATAGTCATAACAAAAGAGGTGAAGCAGATTTTCATAGATTATGCTTAAATAACAATAATCAGAAAAAGTTCAAAGAATTGAAGGAGTATTACTACAAAGTGTGCTGCTTTAGCAAATAAAGAACCTTAAAGAGCTTATTTAAGAGAGAGTTAAAGAAGTAGTGCGTTGAAAAGTGTCCTATAAGTTAGGTGAATCACAAACATTGAGTGTGTGTGTGAAATTGCATTTTTTTTTGTTTATTTATGGACACTCTTTAACTTCTGTGGTTCTCTGCGTCCCATTCTATACTGGGCATGAAAGATCACTTAATTTTGCTCAGAGGCCTCTATATCAGGCTTGAGGTTCTTTTACATGTCTTAAATCTACGACATGGGACCCATGGCTTTACTTCCCTTCTGAAGGAAGCCATGCTAAGGATTTTTACGCCTGAAAAAATCCATCGCCCTCCGCCGAGTTTGAACCTGCGACCTTGAGTATATGAAGTTAGCATGGTAACCATTACACCACGGAGGGCAACCTGTGTATGTGTGTGCGCATGCATGTGTGTGCATGCAATAATTTGTTAACATAAGCTTGTGTATACCTTGTAGCACAAAAGTCATCTGACAAATGGGAAAAAAACTATGTAAATATATTGGAGTAAGCACACTTTTGTGACTGGATAAGTATTATTGCACAATTTTGACATTTACTTATTTATTATTATTATTATTATTATTATTATTATTATTATTATTATAAATCTTTTTAAGATTCTCCAATTTTCTAAATTAGTTTCTGTGGATTAAAAGGATTAGAAGTTGGAGAGGCCATGTTAAACAGCAATACACAACAATTACTTTTTGAAATTTGGGCGTTTTGTCTAATGTATGGCTAAAGAAAATCAGGGAACAGTTAATTATAAATGGCTTAGGAGATTTTTGGGGTAATATTGGATATTTTGGAAAATGCTTTTGGAAGGAAGGAAGATCCAAGATAGAAGATATGGATAGACAAATTTTATTTTATCAAATGAGAGAAAACAGTTCATTGGCATTTTACAGGGAGCTAAAAAATGATCCCGAGAAAGAGAAGTACAGTTTGATTTGTAAAAAGAATGAAAGAGAATGGATATCCTGATTAGATTAGGCATTTGAAAATTAAGGGGAATGAGGGTAGAGGTTATCCTGGGAGTGTGTCCAATTTGTGGGGTGAAGGAAAAAATTCACATTACTTTCAGCAGAGCAGGGATACAAATAACAGGAGGGAAAATTTAATCAGCTGGAAATGGCCACTGTGGCATAGCCAAACTACTATTAGAAAGATTTTTGAGGATCATAAACAGATATGTAAATTATGGGAGTTGGATGAGATGGAAAACATGTAAAGTAGATTGATTTTAGGGGATAAGGAATGTGCATATTTAATATTTATGGCCTGGCCAACTAACTAGGGTTAAGGTTAGACCATAATCATGTAAACATTTAGCACTATAAATAATAATAAATTACTTTTTGTGATTTGTTTAGCTTGTTTGGGGCCATTGAGTTGGGAATGAATTAAAAACAGAACTCTTTCCAATAGAGAAGTTAACATTTATTGAAAATTAAAGAAAGATAATGTTGAATCCCGAACAGTAAGTGGGAGCTGGTATTTCTCTGTGGGGACAACTCGACAAGAGTACAAGCGAAGTGGTTACCCCAGATCTACTAACAATGAACAAAATACAACAAATGTAATTTTCCTAAAAGAATTGTAATTCAATTTATAGCTCAAAATTTCATAATCCTTACATTCACTATTATCATATCATCTTTACTTACTCTTTTTACATACAATTCTTTATTTATTATAACCATAAAATAATAATACAAAATAATAAATAAAGTCAAAACAACCAGCCCTTAAAGAATAGTATGCTATGTAGCTTGAGAAGGTGGTATCAGTGGACAATCTGTAAGCAGAATACTAAAATCAGCAAGTTTTCACCCCTACAAATGACAGCATGTACACACATTGCACGAAGAGGATCCACTCCAGAGGCAAACACATGCAACATTTGCATGATGATCGATTCTTCCTTCTCCATGCCCTGTTCAGTGATGAATGCCTATTCTTTATGATTGGGTATGTTCATACATAAATTACAAGATACTGGTCTAGAGAAAACCCAAAATGGATGCACGAATCAAATGATCCTGGTGCTGCAAAAGTTATGGTCTTGTGTGGAATAAGTGGTGATATAGTTGTTGGATCACATTTCTTTGATGGAAATGTAAACCAGCATACAAATCAGGAATTGCTGGACACCACTCTACAGTAGTTCCTGGATGGTATGCCACTGAATCAACTGTTGAGAATGTGATTTCAACATGAATGGGACCACAGTACATTTTGATCTGATTGTTTGCTAGAAGGTAAATAAAATGTTCTGTGTGCAATGGTTTGGAGGAGGTGAACCTCAGGTGTGGCCTCCATGGCCACCAGACCTCACATCCCTTGATGTTTTTCTATGGGTGTATGAAAGCAGAAGGTTTTTCAGACTAAGCTCATAACTTTATATGAGTTTAAACAAAGGATCACCTATACTATTCAGAATATTCCACCTGTAACATTTTTAAGAATTACAGAAGATTGTCAGGATATAGTGAGAGACTGTGTTCAAGTAATGGCATCTGGTATTTTGAACATCTCTGGCAGTGAGCAAACATTAACAGAAATATGACTCTTCTTTCCAATATGTGATACAGGTTTTTCTCCAAGTCCAACGAGCAGAACATTTTTTTCGAAGTACAGCTTTACATTTTATTATCTAACATGGATTTGAAATCACCTTTTACCATGATTTCATGACAGGGAATATTTTCTTATCATAACTTAAGGTTTATAATGTTTTATTTATTTACTTAAAGCAGTTGTTGCCATTCTGAAGAATGCAGTGCAGCCAAATTATTCCTTTTGAATCACATAGTGCAAGGCAGCAAACAGTTTTTTATCGTCAGTTAATTACAGTAGCTATGCAGTTTGTCACTAAATTATGATGACTCGCCTTTGTGCTAACTACATAACCATGTACAATGTTTGTCCCTAAATTACTAGCTATGTACACTAAACACTTGACTCACTTGTTAATTAAGCTCAACCTAAACCAAATCTGTACTGTTTGTCCCTAAATTATTAATTATGTACATTAGACACTTAACTCACTCATTAACTAAACCTAGCCTGAACCTAATCTCTGCACCACAGGTTCCTGAAAAGGGCCTGATAAACAATTTTTGGTGTTCGCATGTCACAAATATTCACATATATGAGCATCTAAATGTTTGAATGCGTTAAATGCTGCTCCTAGATAGAGCTCGCAAGCGAGATTCAATATTATTTGTGTGAACACGTCACTAGATCTACAAAATGTACAGAATGATTTACTGCCAGGTGAGCAGCAAATCCTCCAGTCATCAATCCATAGTAGCCCCTCCAAGCATCTGTTCCAGTGAACTCTACGTGCTCTGCAATTAAATTGTAGAGCGTGTTTGCATCCATTTCAGTATTTGACATATTGCCATCTGCACCTCTATCATCCCAAGGATTCAGCTGTCTTCTACAATGCACCTTCCCTTCTCGTACTACAATAAATTCTGCTTGATTGCATCCCCATGTTTGTAAAGCAATAAAGCAGGACTTTTCAAAAATGACCGGTTGTTAATTGCTACCAGATGGCGCTACACAGTTTGTTGTGCAGATGTCCAAGGACTATTTGCAGGTTGGCTATGATTGTTACAATTGATGTGCAGGTTGGTCGCTATGCAAGACGTAATATGGCTCTTTGGTTGTTTTTCTCTGCTTGTGCATGCGCATTGGCAAACCTTCGAACTTAAGAAAAATGTCTTGCCATCTCACATTACATGTAAAGAATCCCCAAAATTTAATTTAATATTGAGAAACAATCATTTATTTTACCTATGTCTGACATAAACCAATTATATAAAACGAAAATAAATAAATAAATAAATAAATAAATATCAATATTATCCAATAACACATTGTACAAAAGTGTACTTTAGACAGGAAGTTTTTTTTTTCCATTTGTCAACTGACTTTTGTGTCACACAATATAAGTAATTGTTTTATAATACTCTAAATTAATAGTATAACTTTAGAAGTATTGATGAACCTGAAGAGCATTACTGACAGTACAATTTATTTCATTCCTTTAAATATTTCTAGGCTTTCTCTGGCTAACCTAAATGAAAATTTGTGACAAACACGAAAATCTTTGTATTGTTAGAATTTATATGTTGTCCTACTGCTTTAAAGTATTTACAGTGTGCGGATATTTTGTATGTCTGAGTGTGATTCATGTGTGTTGCATGTTCTTTCCACAGCACACCTTCTTTTCCTTATTATTTAATATTCCTTTTAATAACTAATATCTGCAGAGATGGTACATGAAATGGAAAGAATAATGCTCAAATGGGCCTGAGGTCCATTGGAATTAAGAGTTGCCTTTCATTTGTGTTGTGAGGATAGAGTAAAACTCTGGAGAAAAATTTTATTCTGGCAACTCACCCCAACCAACATGAAACTACCCTTAATGGAAAAACTGCATTACAATGACCTTGGATGTGCACATTAGCCAATTAACCTCAATAATTCCAATGATACATTCACATTTTATTTACAAAACTAAGCACTATAAAGGAATTCCAAGGAGATAGTTTGGTTCAGCTTAACATAAAGCAGCACACTAAAATCCCAAACATAATGTATATTCAAATTCAATGAAAAAGGAACTTAACACAGTGAAAACAAATTTAAGATTAAATCTCCACAAAATTTAATTATGTATAGTACCTTGTTCTGTGATATGAAAATGAAAAAAACAATCATTTTTGGAAACTAACTTTCTTGAAAATTTGCAATCTAAACGAATGAAGTCACTAGTTAAAAGAGTGCTTGCTATATAAGCAGATTTACCTAGCATTTAGAGGAGCACCATCTAAAATGAGTACACTTACCCTCGACGAACAGATTCCAGAAATTCTCTATTTTCTGGATCAGCATATTCCCTCAGAGGACCATCACTTACACTGAAACCTTCTCTCCACAACTTCAGGACCACTTCTATATGGGAATCACGTCTAGATGAAGAAGGTGGACCTACAACTACAAGTTTAAAGTGAAATTAAGGGTGCAATTGACTGAATTCAATCAATGTTATCTTGATTATTATACATTAAGTATTAAAGAATATACGAGAAAACTGGATTCTTAATTATTATGTTAAATAACTAATTCTGAGAGTAACAGTATTAGCAAGCTAGGACATTAGTATCTCATAAACTTTTATGGCTGATATGCACATTACTTTGTAATATGATTTCAAAGAATAAATACTGCATTCAAAGATGACTGCCAAATTTTATCTGTTTAAATAAAATTATAAATAATCTTCTGCACTATATTTGCTAAAATCGATTGAACTACAGATAACGTTGCATAAACAGGGCTAAGATAGTTATGCAATAAAAATGTTTTATAAAAAACAAGTTATAAACTATGCACATTAACCAAAGATTTAACAGTTGCTTTAGGTTAGTGTATTCCCTTACTTCCCTTCTACTTATAAGGAACGAAATAATAAGAACACTTTCAAAGATTATGACTTGAATTGTTTCACCTTCAATATTTGAAGCAATTTGATCTATACAGATAGCTGATGTCAAAGTAACTCTAGTTGGTTTTTTTAATATGCTATGCCAGCATGTTGCCATGGTAGTTCAATGGTAGATCCAACCAGCTAGAGACTGGGAGATCCATGGTTCAAATCCTGGCTATGGCATTGAATTTTTCAGTCTGACTCTGCCTATCCAACAAATGTATACTTTATACATAAAACAAGTGCATTTTTATTTCTTCATTTCAACGATGTGACCAATGGAATGATATTCAATACATTAAAATATATTTGATTTTCACTATTATCTTGTTTCATTGACTCCATAACTGGGTGCATTCCCTTAGCATTGAGTGGGAAAGAAGAATAGAGCAGTACTACAGCATCTAGCAGCAAATAAATATGTATGTTTTTCAAAACTTGCAAATATGCATAGAAGCTTGTGACAGTGATGTGATTAAATAAAAAATAAAAGAATGAGTCAGTTTTTGTAACACAAACATCACTTATTTTTACTTACTAGGGACTGGTTTTGGGTAACAGTTGTTCCCATTTCAACCCTTAATTCCGACTAAATCTTTCTTCGTTGACGACAACGATGGGGGTGGAGGTGTATTAATTGTGGAGGCATCTGTTGCTGGATCTATGAACTTCCAGAGGTTGCTGTAAGGTGGCAAATCAAAACTCATGATATGGCTCTTTTTCTTCATGATGTAGATCTTCTCCCAGACATCTAATTCTGTGGGTTTATAAGCTGGTTTTAAGAGTTTTATATTTGGTGTGATTTCGTGTCCTGATGTCCAAAAATGATGGGCAACTGCTGATTTTTCTATTTGTTTGTATTTTAGGTTTCTCATGTGTTCCTTTAATCTGGTCTTCAAACTTCTCTTTGTCCTTCCGATATACACCAGATTACAGTCTGAGCATTTAATTTCATAAATTCCCGGTTTTTTGCCTGCAGGGCTAGGATCTATTAAATTTCTGCACAGCAGTTTCTGAATGCTGTAGTTGTTTTTTGGAGCTAAGGTGATGTTATAATTTCTGAATATTTTCTGAAGTTTGTTGTGTGCCCAAGGATGATGGGTGAATTTTCTGAATTGAGGTTGGTCACTGGGGTTCTGTAGGGTGCTTGTGTGTGTTATGCGATTCAGTTTTTTGTATTTATGTATTCTTTTGTCAACTGCACTTTTTTGGAAACCGTTGTTGGTAGCTGTTTGGAGTATCTGTTGGTATTCTTTTTGGTATTCATTCTTCTCCATGGGAATGTGTACTAGTCTGAATGTTAAACTGTTCAGGACTGCATATTTGTGTGTTGTAGGGTTGTAGCTATCAAACTTTATGTGGTTATCTGTATTGGTGGATTTTCTATATATTCCAAATGTCAGGCTATGTTCTTTTGTTCTTATTATTCTAATGTCTAGGAATGGCAGGGCTCCTTCCTGTTCGGTCTCAATAGTGAACTGAATGGACTTGTTTTGCAAGTTAAGAAGTTTGAGTGCATCGTTTACGAGTTTTTCTGGAACTATGGCAATGATGTCATCTACATACCTATACCATTTTTTGTATATATGTGGGAATGAGTCAGCAATGTGTATTTCAAAATTACTCATGTATAGGTCGGCTAGGAATGGTGATAGAGGATTCTCCATTGCAAGTCCTGTTGTTTGTTGGTAGCATTTATTCTGGAATGTGAGGTAGTTCTGTTTTACACATAAATTGGTTAACTGGACAAGATCTTCTATTTCTTCTGTTGGTATGTTTATGCTTTGTAGCCAGGTTTTCAGAGGTTTTTGTAGTTCGTCTATGGGTATGCTGGAGAATAGGGAGGTGACATCAAAGGATACTACCTTATCTTTAAGTGAAACACTGAAATCTTTCAGGTGATTAATCAGGTCCAATGAATATTCAGAAACTGCTGTGCAGATTTTTCTATTTGTTTGTATTTTAGGTTTCCCATGTGTTCCTTTAATCTGGTCTTCAAACTTCTCTTTGTCCTTCCGATATACACCAGATTACAGTCTGAGCATTTAATTTCATAAATTCCCGGTTATTTGCCTGCAGGGATAGGATCTTTTAAATTTCTGCACAGCAGTTTCTGAATATTCATTGGACCTGATTAATCACCTGAAAGATTTCAGTGTTTCACCTAAAGATAAGGTAGTATCCTTTGATGTCACCTCCCTATTCTCCAGCATACCCATAGACGAACTACAAAAACCTCTGAAAACCTGGCTACAAAGCATAAACATACCAACAGAAGAAATAGAAGATCTTGTCCAGTTAACCAATTTATGTGTAAAACGGAACTACCTCACATTCCAGAATAAATGCTACCAACAAACAACAGGACTTGCAATGGAGAATCCTCTATCACCATTCCTAGCCGACCTATACATGAGTAATTTTGAAATACACATTGCTGACTCATTCCCACATATATACAAAAAATGGTATAGGTATGTAGATGACATCATTGCCATAGTTCCAGAAAAACTCGTAAACGATGCACTCAAACTTCTTAACTTGCAAAACAAGTCCATTCAGTTCACTATTGAGACCGAACAGGAAGGAGCCCTGCCATTCCTAGACATTAGAATAATAAGAACAAAAGAACATAGCCTGACATTTGGAATATATAGAAAATCCACCAATACAGATAACCACATAAAGTTTGATAGCTACAACCCTACAACACACAAATATGCAGTCCTGAACAGTTTAACATTCAGACTAGTACACATTCCCATGGAGAAGAATGAATACCAAAAAGAATACCAACAGATACTCCAAACAGCTACCAACAACGGTTTCCAAAAAAGTGCAGTTGACAAAAGAATACATAAATACAAAAAACTGAATCGCATAACACACACAAGCACCCTACAGAACCCCAGTGACCAACCTCAATTCAGAAAATTCACCTATCATCCTTGGGCACACAACAAACTTCAGAAAATATTCAGGAATTATAACATCACCTTAGCTCCAAAAAACAACTACAGCATTCAGAAACTGCTGTGCAGAAATTGAAAAGATCCTAGCCCTGCAGGCAAAAAACCGGGAATTTATGAAATTAAATGCTCAGACTGTAATCTGGTGTATATCGGAAGGACAAAGAGAAGTTTGAAGACCAGATTAAAGGAACACATGAGAAACCTAAAATACAAACAAATAGAAAAATCAGCAGTTGCCCATCATTTTTGGACATCAGGACACGAAATCACACCAAATATAAAACTCTTAAAACCAGCTTATAAACCCACAGAATTAGATGTCTGGGAGAAGATCTACATCATGAAGAAAAAGAGCCATATCATGAGTTTTGATTTGCCACCTTACAGCAACCTCTGGAAGTTCATAGATCCAGCAACAGATGCCTCCACAATTAATACACCTCCACACCCATCGTTGTCGCCAACGAAGAAAGATTTAGTCGGAATTAAGGGTTGAAAATGGGAACAACTGTTACCCAAAACCAGTTCCCAGTAAGTAAAAATAAGTGACGTTTGTGTTACAAAAACTGACTCATTCTTTTATTTTTTATGTATGTTTTTGTTTATTTTAAATGATAGGAGCAATAGTTATATGTAAAAATCTGATGTGTTACTTTCACATGACGTTCTCTAAATGTTTGTAACAAATTATTGTTAAAAAGCTTACTCTTCTATTACATCATGCAAATCAAGATAAGCATAAGCAGAAATAGTCCTTATTACTTGGTTCCTTGTAAGCAAAAGGGAAAAAATCTAATGTGACATCCTCTAGTTGTTCCGCAAATGTTTTATTCTTTTATCTACATCATGCTAATCAAGATAACATTAGCAGAATTAAACTTATTACTAACTTCCTTGTAAGTAGAATGGAAATAAGAAAATGAACATGCTAAAGCGATATTCTTGTCCTTTAAAAGCCGGCCACTATGTGAAACAAATGAAATTCTAATCTCTTTGCTTGCCAAGAACAAACAAACAAGAAATGAGAAGAAAAATGTCTTTTTGTTTGAGAAAAGTTTTAGTGGCTAAAACTGAAATCAATAATCTGGGATATCTCCAAAAATGTAAATGACATAAATTGTGATTTTTAATGGGATCTACATTTTTGTACAATAAGTTTTTGTATATCTCTTTTGGTTTGCCGGTTATACAAAAGTCATCCAGAATGAAGAGGTCTTCCCAGAAAATTTCAACATATGCATTTTGTTTATCATAAAAATTTCTTAAACACAAGGTATTTTAACCAAAATCGTTAGATCCATTTTTGAGAAAATCAAAATTTTCAAAAAATATCCCACATAAAGGGTAGTTTGGGGTGGGGGGATGTTCTTGAAAATCTTTGTGTTGTATCCTTGGAAGATACTCAATTTAAATATCAAGTTCGGTTCTTTTTCGTTTTGGGCTATGTTGCTCAGGCAGATAGACAGACACATGCACGCACACACACAGATCTTTTTCTAAAAATGCTGTTTTTGAACTTTGGTGACCTCAAAACATATTTTTGGTGAAATCTCAGTATTAAACTTTTGGGTGCAATATAATACCTTCTCTATACACTACGTACATACCAAATGTACAGAAAGTAAAAATATATTTGAATTTCACTATTGCGTTGTCCCATTGTCCTGACAAACTGGCACGTTACCTTAGCATTGACTGGAGAAGAAAAATAGAGCACTACAACTGCCATCTAGCAACAAATAACCAACTACTATTGTCATCTAGCAGACATTAATCACTTACGTTCTTTTGGCACTGTTTGCTCATTTCTACAGTGCTTTTTCAATTTCTAAAGTTGGTATGGATTTGTAACATTACGCAGTGAACACACCCTTAGTCAGCAACATTACCTTATTTTGTAACTGTCGCATTTCATCTTCTATTTAGCTCAGAGTTAAAGCAAATTATTTAAGAATATTACTCACCTTCAGATTCACTATTAGCTTGACCTAATCGATACCCTGTTCCAGTAAAAGAATTTCCACGATTGCTCTGTGAAGGGTTCCTGGGATCTACAACTTCAGCACCATGTCTAAATGAAAGCAAATACATGTTAGTATTGGTAAAGCAGTACTGAAATATTTTAGGCTTATATGCTAAGGTGTCTTGGTCACATATCCAAGAAACAGCAATGTGCCCAAAAATATACATATATTTATCCAAATACAAGATAGAATAAAAATCTGATGTGTTCCATTTACATGACTTTCTCTACTTGTTGCAACAAATTATTGTTAAAAAGCTTATTCTTCTATCTACTTCATTATAATCAAGAAAAAAATTAGCAGAAATGCTTTCTTATAAGAAGAAGGGAAATAATGGGATAAAACGATAGTCAAATCTTTTAAAAGCTGGTTGCCATGAGGATGAAATCTGTTTCTTTGCATTGCCAGGAGTTGACAAACCCCTGTATGTGAAAAGTTTCAAGTATTTTAAAACTGAAACCAATAACAAGGAATATCCCAAAAATGGTCAACTCTACAAAAAAAATGTATATGACATAAATTGTGTGTTTCATCGAGATCTACATATTTTGTGCAGTAGTTTTTGTCTATCTCTTACGGTTTACTAGTTATGCAAAATGGAGCAAAATTCATCCACAATAAACAGTTCTTCAGAGGCTATTCCCAGAAAATTCAAAATATACATTTAGTAAATTAGAACTAGTTGAAAAATTCAATGCCACAGCCAGGAATTGAACATAGTTCTCCCGCTCTCCATGCAGTTGCTCTGACCAGTGAGCTACTGTGACAACGCCAGTATGGCATTCAATCTTCCAACTGATTATGTGTGTTTTACCTGGTTCAACCAACCAGTATGTTCACTTCAGAGAACCACCAGAATGGTGACTTACCATCATAAGTACTTAGTATCTGGGTAATATTTACTTGTTCATGCCAACATATAAGCTATTTTATTATAATGATATACTGGTTGTTTGAACCGGGTAAAACACACATAATCAGTTGGAGCATTGAATGCCATACCAGCAATTTCACAGTAGCTCAATGGTCAGAGCAACCACACACAGAGCGGGAGAACCAGCTGTGGCATTGAATTTTTCAACTGGTTTTAATTTACTAATTGTATATCAGTGTTACTTTTAATATATATGCAAGAGAGAGGAACATTATCATTATAATTCAAAATATACTTTTTATTTTTTGAAAATCTTCATACTTTACGACGTTTGCAGAGAGCTATTCAAAACAAAGAGGAATGCTAACTTCAGGAATTATGTT
Organism: Hymenopus coronatus; assembly: GCA_030762935.1. NCBI lineage: Eukaryota > Metazoa > Arthropoda > Insecta > Mantodea > Hymenopodidae > Hymenopus > Hymenopus coronatus. Next base: position 166,920,275 of record CM060881.1, on the reverse strand, counting down.
GATCCATTACAATACTCGTCCACACACTGTTGGCACAATCCATTGTCTCTTTGAACGATTTCAAAGGGACATTTTTGATCATCTCCATACAGTCCTGACTTGGCATCCAGCAACTTTCACCTTTTCCCTGATCTGAAGACGTGGTTAGGAGGGTAGCACTTTCAAACCAACGAAGATCTTCAAAACAACGTCAATGCTCATTTGAAATCTTTGGTGGCAACATTTTTGAAGCGGCTATTGCAAATCTTGTGCACTGGTACGATAAATGTCTCAATCTTTTTGGTGATTATGTTGAAAAGTAACCATAAGTGTACAAAACTTTTAGTAATAAAATAATTGTTTTCTACGAACTTGTCCTTTATTTATAGCCTATCGAGGTTGAAAAAAAAAATGGCCCTCATATTGGTTATATAGTCTAACTAGAAAATCCCATCCATCTATCATTGCTGCTGTTGCCACAGTCATTTTCTCCCTTTGCACACATACCATACATTTCCTGTCTCCCCTCTCCCCATCTCTCTGCCCATCACATGAATTTCCAAACAAATTTTAATTATGTGAAAAAATAAAGCTTAATTAGCTTATGTTAACTTAGTTTGTTCATATTATATGTGCAACAATTTAAATTTGTTAATAATTAAGTTATCATGTCTTATTTTATATAGATGATATGATTTAGGGGGGGGTTATCTTGCATTTGAGGTCAACTTATATTTTGGATAAATACAATAAACTATTTTTTTAAGGTTTTTGTTTAAGTGACTTCCAATAACCTTGAGGAATCATGGAGTATAGCTTACAAATTATGAAAGTTACGGTAAGTGTTATTTCTGTTCATCTAAGAATGTTTATATAAACCTATGTACCTGCACATAAAATATGACAGAAAATTACTCTCACCAAGAGGTTCACTGCTGGCAGGGGGAAACCAGCAGAGTGGAGTACAAATTTAAATGGCATACCTGATTTATGGAATTATTGGTAAATTGTTGGAACTTGAATGTTTCTGTTGAAATAATTCACTGGGAAACATTAATGGATTGAAGCTGTCAGAACATTGTCGGAATGTATGAAATAAACACATGTTTAAAAAATGCAGCTTTAAAAATAGATATGAACATTATTTGCACCACAATTAAACAATTTTATTTGATAAACATTTGATACACACTATGTTGTTGTTGAGACACTTTGTTATAAAAGGATGTCTGGTTAACTGTTCAAGGTTATTAATCTGGGCAGTGGACTGCCTGCTAATTGGTATTAGTTTGGAATTTTAAGTGCTGTAAACATAACATTGCATTATTTTTATCATTCTATTTTGTATACTCACTCTTGGACAGACTTAAACATCTCAGCAACAATGTCTTTCTTCTTCTTCTTTCCAGGTCCCAGAACCTGTTGACCACTATGCTCTGAACCTCCTGCATAAAATGCTTGTCCTTCTTCCTCATCAGAACTTGCATCATTTTGATTCAGACTTGCTAAGGTCCTAAATCTGCTGAAAAATGAAAATACAATTTATTTGTAACAAGCATTTGAAAGACAAACAATATTACCAATTCTCAATATAACTGCTGAACCAAGAATGTTTAATTAAAATGCCTATTAAACACATTTAATTTTACATTTCTTAAGGAATATACTCTTAAAGATTGAATTTAGAGAAGACTAGACAAAACTAGCATCAGGATCATTCCATGTCAAACCAATAAAGGTTGCTTCTTCTTCTTATCTTCTTGATATAGGCAATTAGTTGCCTGTTGTGCCTTTAAAGTTCTCCAGCCATTGTTTTCTTTCTTTGAATTTAGGGGCCCTCAAAACATGTACTTCTGGTGAAATCTCAGTATCAAATCTCTATATTATTATGCACATTGTACATACTAGAGATGTAGAATAAATAAAAGAATCACACCACATTCTCTCTCTCCCTCCCCCTCTCTAAAAATGCTTTTTTTGGATTCAGGGGGATTCATAACATGAATTTCTGATGAAATATCAGTCAAATTTTTGGGTGGAATGCAACACCTTCTCTGCCTACTATCTACATTTACATGATAGAGAAAGTAAAAGCTAATAACAAGCTTGTAGTAAGTTCATGCCCCAGGGAAATACTGAAAAAGGCTCCAAGCGTAAAGACAGAACTACAAAGGAAAAGGACTTTTAATACTACAGGGAATCATTAAATCAAATTAAATTAAAGAGGCCAGAAGAAGATATTCAAAGTAACTAATCTGACAATTAAGAGGATTCCAGGTAAGAATATCCCAATAATAATTAAAATTGATGTTGAGATTTAAGATTAAATCTGGATAAAATAGTGTAATGTTTAGGATAACGCTATAGAAGATGTGCATTGTGTGCTTTTATTTTCATATTAATTTTTTTGTTTGATTCTAATAGGTCATAGAACATTATAGAGACAAGTACATATTGGGTAATTAACAAAAGTAACCCTGATAAGTTTAATTTTGAGTGTAACAAACAGTTAATTTAGATCTAAATTCAGTTTAATAGAAATTTAAGATCTACATAATTATATAAGCAGTAGGTAGTACATACTTCAACAATGTAACAATTAATAATGTGCTTTAAAACATTTTTATTTTTTTTCTATTAACTGTTTAGGTGGATATGTTATGGGGGGAGAGAGATATACAGTATGTGCCAAAATATACAGTACAGGTTTTCTGCAGCCGCTGTGCATCTGTATGTTGTTGCATCACCAGGATCTAAGAAAGCTCTGTCGTGCCAGGAACATTCAGATGGATAGAGTGTGGTTCACAAGATGAGTCAACCTGCCACAGTCTATGGCTACGCTACAAGAAACCTTTCCAGGACAAATGTGTGGGACCATTCTTCCCTAGCCAACACATTCTCCCGATCTGACACCAACTGATACATGCCGTGAATACCTCAAAGTGGCAGCGACATCTTGGCTCAGGTCTTTAGTGGTAAAAGAGTACATCTGCGTTAAAAAACCAGTACCACGTAACAATAAATACCTTGATAGCAATGACGATTACGTTGAAAAATAGAGTAAGGTACTGTAACTTTGTAAATAAAGTTTTGTGTTATTAACTTTTGTTATTATTTAGTTATGCGAAATCGTTGTCACTTTCTGGATGGTCCTCGTACTTTGGATATTCACATGTACATATTTTCATAGGTTTGGTGAAAAATTGGTAACCATAATTATAAAGAATGTCAACTATTAAGTATTAACACAATAAAAAACATGTGGGGAATGCTTAAGGAGAAACTTTTCAGCTGTCCAGATCCACCCAAAACTGTGCCTGCATTATGTCAAAAGATCGTCTTGTTTTTCAAGGACTCTGAAACAACCTACCCGACGCTTGAAAGAGCATAAGGGAGAGGAAAAGAAGTAGAAGCAACCTATGTTCCGTAATATGTTTGAAAATCTGCGTGATCGTTATGAACACTATCTACAGCATAAGGAACACATTTGGAAAATTTACGTTACCACCTTGATAAATAAAGAACTACAATAACAGTAACATAATTTCCAGTACTGTATATTTTGAACATTTCACATTATCATCCCGATAAATAAATAACAATTACACTAACATAATTTCCAGTACTGTATATTCCAGTTTTATAAAGTAGGCACATTTCCCAGCATCCACGAGTATATCTTTTTGGCTTTTTATTTCCATTCTCCATTCTTCACTGTTTTCCCATAGGTCCATCCCATAGAGCATATTTTATCTTGCCAGTTGTTAAAATCTCATGTCTGTAATCATAATCTCATACATATAATTATGATCTTTGGTACTGTCTCCATTTATTCAGAATTTTGTATGATAGTAATTGTAATCTCATATAATGTCCAGTTTGGTGCTATGTACATTCAAAATTGTTATTGCTGCAAATTAACATGACTACTAATATCTTGCCAGCTATGCTCTGGCCCAAACAGTGTTTAGTTAAATGCCTTTTGAGCACTGTTTAAGCAACAGAAATGTGTAACTATCCAAAATTTTAGTTAGTTTAAGTGTCTAAAAGATTAAAATATTTTATTGTTTCTGCTATCCACCCTATATATTCAGCAGTTTTAGAAAAAAAAAAAGGATAACAAGCAAGTATTCAATATATACAAAATCTGCTCTAGATTCATAAAAACTGTACCTTGAAGAGTATCCTGTTTCACGTGTTGATTTAGATTTTGATTCTGATTCTAAAGGCTGAGGGGGTGACTGCTCCAATATCTCTGGTTCAATGGACTGATTCCCTCCCTCATTATCGTTTTCATAAAAGCTTGCAAGAGCAACCTATAAAAAATAAACATGTCTTTATGTACACCTGCTATTAGCAGTAATACAAACTATATTCATTCAGTTAGCACGTGATGATATTTTGATTCCACAAAGGCTGAAGTTTTTTCCTAAGTTAATCACTGCTTGCATTTCTAGTTCCATACAAAACCTACCATGCATCAGCTGGTTGACATTGTTGCAGCACTTTTTTATACTTCTTAGTAGTCCTTAAAATGAGCATATAAAGAAATATAACAAAGCAGCACTATTATGAAAAAAATCTGATGTAATCCATTCATATGACTTTCTCTATATCTCTGTAACAAATTTTTGTTAAAAAGTTTATGCTTCTATTTACTTCATGCTAAGTTAGAAAAAATTAGCAGAAATAGTCTTATTACTTGCTTCCCTGTAAGTAGAAGCGAAATAAGGGAGTAACAAAGGTTAAAGTGATAGCAAAAGATGGTTGCTATGTGACTGAAGTTCCTTTGTTTGTATGGACAGGAGTTGAAAAATTCCTGTATGAGAAAAGTATGTTTTTTAAGCCTGAAACAAAAAACAAGGAATATCTAAAAAAAACTCCACGAAAAAAATATATATAATATAATTGTGTGTTTTAATGTGCTCTACATTTTTTGTGTGGTAAGTTTTTGTCTATCTCTTACGGTTTACCAGTTACACAAAATTCCATAAAATTCGTCCAGAATAAAGTAGTCTTCAGAGGCTATTCCCAGAAAATTCAAGATATGCATATTATTTGTCAAGTATATATCTTTAATATATGATAGTTTTATCAAAATCGTTAGCTATTTTTTAGAAAATCAACATTTTCGAAAATTGTTCCTTGTGAAGGGTAGTTGGGGTGGGGGGATTTTCTTGAAAATCTTTGTGTCGCATCCTTGGAAGATACTGAACTTAAATACCAAGTTTGGTATTTAACGGTCTTTTCGTTTGGTATTTAACGGTCTTTCATTATGCTGCCCAGACAGACAGACACACACACACACACACACACACACACAGACAGACATTTTTCTAAAAATGCTTTTTTTGGATTCAGGTGGTCTCAAAACATGTGTTTGCGGTGAAATCTCGGTATCAAATTTTTGGGTACACTGCAATACCTTCTCTATACACTATGTACATAGTACGTATAGAGAAAGTAAAAATTGTTTGTTCCACACTAGCTATGTTTAAGACAGGAGATGGAAAGGTAGTGTGAGGCAAAAATTCAATGCCATGGCCAGGATTTGAACCATGGATCTCTTGGTTTCCATCCAGGCACTCTAACCACTGAGCTACCATGGTAACATGCTGACATAGCATTAAATTCCCCAAATAACTCGTATTTTTACCAGTAAACCACAAGGAGATCTCCTCTTTTTGAGATAACATACCCCAATGGCGACTTACATGTCTTAGAAAGTTTTAGTCCCAAATATTTGGTCAATCAATCAAAAGCCAGTTGAATTTAATGTTATGTCGGTATGTTGCCATGTTCAATGAGGATTCTAAGATATTTTTTTACTATATTGACAGGAGCTAATTTTATGTTGAATTTATTAAAAATGTTGCAAAAGCTGTTGTGAAGTTGTGGCTTGTAAGTAAATTTGTAATATGTCTTCGGTTCTTCCTGTTTCCAGAGTAGTTATATATTTAATGTATTTTTGCTTCTTGTATTTTTTGATCTTCTTTATGATGGTGAAAGTATCGAAACTGTTTGTTACTGCTGTGTTTAAAACATCAACAGCAACAGACTCCAACAATAGTGGTTAAATCCAGCGATTTTGATTAAAATGTCCTATATTAAAGATATTTATCTGACAAATAATATGTATATCTTGAATTTTCTGGGAATAGCCTCTGAAGACTACTTTATTCTGGATGAATTTTACGGGATTTTGACTAACTGCTAAACCGTAAGAGATGGACAAAAACTTATCACACAAAAAATGTAAAGCACACTAGAACACACAATTTATGTTATATATACATTTTGTTTGTGGAGTTGATCGTTTTTTAGATATTCCTTGTTTTTGGTTTCATCTTTAAAAAACTTACTTTTCTCATATAGGTCCATACTGTCCATACAAACAAAGGACTTCAGTCGCATAGCAACTAGCTTTTGACTTTCACTTTAACCCTTATTTCACTTCTACTTACAAGGTAGCAAATAATAAAACTATTTCTGTTAATTTTTTCTGGATTAGCATGAAGTAATTAGAAGCATGAGCTTTTTAACAATCATTTTTTGCAGAGATATACAAAAAGTTATGTGAATGGAACACATCAGTTTTTTCTCTTTTATCTTCTGCCTATTTCCTTTGCCACTATGCATTCTTTGCGTGTTTTAAATGCAATTTTCTTTTGTCATTTGGAAGTAAATTTCTATATTTGATTCTTCTTAACCTATCTCACTCTCGTGCATTATTTAGGTATTTCTTCTATTTTCATAGGTTGTCTTTCACCCTTTTCTCCTTTACTAATAGGTTATTTGATACCTTCATTTGTTACCAAAAGAAAGAATCACAGATATCCTGCAAAGCTCAAAAAAGTATTGCTCTTTAGGCCTAACATATTATAAATTTATATACTACTCAAACTATTCTTCACTTGAACTACTAAGAAATATATGTAAATTGGTTTTAAGGATGTAACAGATTAAGCATAATTTTTGTGACACTAAGGAATATTGCTACTATACTATTGTATAGTTACAATCAATAACTCATGTGTAGACTATTTTATTGAATTTCCTTTACTGCAAGTCTGGCTGTTATGAGTACTGCCTTATTCATGATTTTAAAATATTTTTGGACAGAAACTCTTAAACATGGCAATTAGGAGATCCTGATTGAAAAATTCTCTCCTGTGTGCAGTTTTCTTGATTGTTAGAAATAACAATTTTAAAATACAAAATCTTCCTATATGAGAAATGTTAAATACAATTGTAAAGTAACTATAAAACAAAAAATTTAACTACAACATTTTTCAAATTGTTGGGTGTATGTCCACTCCTCAATAGAATACAATGCTCAAGTTTTAACTTAGAATATGCAGCATCTTACAATAAGGCAATAGAGGGCAAGAAAATAGGATAAAATTTGATAACATGTTACAAGTATTCAGAGATTAAGCCTAATTTTAGTTATAATTAAAAAAAAAAATCCATTTATTATTCACTTAAAATGTATACAGTAATTTTTTGAAAAAACTCAAAGAACTTTATCACTATTTAATATTTCAATTTATAGATTATTCACCATCTAATAATGCTTTAGAAAGTTGTATCCAGCAAACCAATTAAAATTAATTAACACTGATATAAACAACATAAAAAATACTTTCAATCACATACACAGTGATATCAAAATGTGCAATAAAACTTTGAAGAGCTACATAAATAAATCGGAAGGAAATGCAGTGAATCAAGGAAGTGAAGTTTACTGTCTTCCTTCTTACTATATTCCACATTAAAAACCAAAAAATAAGACCAAGGGTAATGCTGTTGGAAAGCAGCTAGCCTTCTGCTAATAATGGCAAGGGCATGTTTTAGAGGATGTTGCCAACTGAACTGCTCTAAAACCAGCATTCTGCCTTAGTTGTTACATGCAAAGCTTGTACAAAGGTCAGTCAATAACTAATGCTTCCTATTTTTTTTTCTCTTTTAATTTGTAAGAAAATTACACAGCATGAAAGCCACAACAATGAGACTTAAATAGTCTTTTTTCAATGTAATCCCCGTCCTTTTCCACAGTTTTAGTCCACCTTTTAACAAGCACATGTATTCCAGAGTGGTAAAATGCATGGTCTTGCTTCTGAAGCCATTGACGCACAGATGTTTTCACGGCCTCTGCATCTTCAAAGTGAATCCCACGATGAGCTTTCTTTAGCGGCCCAAACAGATGGTAGTCTGATGGTGCTAGGTCAGGGCTGTATGGGGATGAGGCAAGATTTCCCATCCAATTTTCACAATCGCTTCAAGCTTTTTTGAGGATGCTGGCGTATCAGACAGAATTTATTGTGCATCCCTGCTCCAAAAATTCAACCAGAATTCCACCCTGTGCATCCCAGAACACTGTCACCATCACTTTGCCTGCCAATGGCACAGTTTTGAATTTTTTCTTTTTCGGTTTGACTGTCTTTTTGATTTAGGTTCAAAAAATGAACCCATGTTTCATCTCCAGTCACAATGCTTTCCAGAAACTCCTCTCCCTTCAAACTGAAGCGCTGCAAGAGTTTGGCGGCTATTGTTTTTCTTGTCTCCTTATTCTCGTTGGTTAAACATTCTTGGTACCCACCGTGAACAAACTTTTGAGTACCTCAGTTGTTGAATAATCCTCAACACACTGCCTTTACTGAGGGACACAATGCAAAACAATTCATCCGTTGTTACGCGGCGGTCAGTACGAATGATCTAATCCACTCGCTCAATGTTGTGTGGAGTCACTGCAGTGCCAGTCTACCGCTTCGATTTTCATCAGCCAATGGTGTTTACCCTTCTGCTTCATTACAGCAATGGACCCATCTTATAACAGTGCTGACTTTCATTGTTGCATCACCACACACATTTTTCATCATTTCATAAATGTGAATGGGCATTTCACCTTCTGCATGCAAGAATTCAATTATGGAATGCAGTCTAATATGTACATTGATGTCAGCCATTTTCTAAAATGCAACAGTGCTGCTACCTGTTGACTTAGTAAGTTGCTACTGCAGTGGATTAGAGAAGAAGGTTTGAGGAATTGCACCAAATTCAAATTGCTCACATAGCTAACTTAATTAAGGAGAAAAAAATAGGCATTAGTTATTGCCTAACCCTCATATAAACACAATGTAATTAGTGAATTGCTGTAGTTGTAATGTATAGAGGGACTTGGTATCATAATTATAATAGCAATAATAACAAAGTAATAATGAAATAATAATAATGATGATGTTTTGATGGGAAAAGAGTGAAGAAATTAACAGCGACAAAACATAACTTTGATTACTGATGGTAAAAATAATGCAGCCAATCTCTCCATGATCATCATAATTTTGAAATTCTTGGTGGCAGAAAAGATTAAGTAGATAAGCAACACAGACAGACAACTTCCTTGCCCACTGGTTGAAAAATTAGAATTTGCCTAAGGTTCATTATTATATTACATTATTTTACCACTGTGGTATAAAAGGAAAAGAGTGACTCTCACTTTAATATATGTAACTATTTTAGAGCAGTAAAGTATACTTATGCAAACTACCAAACATCTAGGATGCATTTTCAAGTGGAAAGGGACAATCAGACAGCATGGGAGTATTTCAGGGTGCATGATTCCTAATAATGTTTTTTATTCAGGAATCTGAAAACATGCATTTCCAGTGAAATCTTTATATCAATTTTGGAATGGAATGCAATACCTCTGCTTACTACAGCTAAATAGAGAGAAAGTCAAATAACACACAAGCAAGTATACACATTAACATTAATGATGTGCTATTTTAAAGTGTCAGGGTGTTCTAGAGGGGGGGGGGGAAGTCGGTCAGTAGTTCAGTTGGTTAGGTACTGGCTTTCTGATCCCAAGGTAACAGGTTCAAAACTGGCTCAGATTGATGGTTTTTTAAGTATGCTTAAAGGCAATAGTGTCTGTCTGTAGATTTACTGGCAAGTGAAAGAACTACAGGATGCAATTTTGGCACATTGGCGGTGCTGATATGATCCTGGCAATTGACAGTATCGTTAACAAATAATTTAATTTAAAGGGGGGAAGTATCTACTACCTGTCTTTGCTCTTTTTCTTTATGTTTGGGAAACTGCAATATGTTTGGTATGCTTATAATGTTATATTTCACCCTTCCAAACTCCCACTCTTTGCTTTAAAGTGGCATTCATGTCTGATAGGCAATTACAGCATTAGGGGTTGAAGCGGCTTACCCTTAAACATTACTTCTCCATGTATTTTTTTCAGTCTTGAAGGTTATTTTGAGAAATATAGATCTCCAATCTTAATTTTTGTTGCTCTTTGGTCATGGCTCAAAATACTTTGTCATTTGTGGCTCAAGGCAATAGTCTACAACATGAGGTGGGGCGTCATTTTCAAATCATTTCTGCAGAATTAATGTGGTAAAATGGTGGCCAGGAGGCGCTTAATCTCCTACAGTAAGGTCTGCACAATTACAATAGTGGCATTGATGGCAAATGATATTTTATGGATCTTGCAGAAGAAGGAAGTCTATCTGGGATGGGTCATTCCTCTCCAGGAACAAGTTGATGTTGCAAAATACACTTGGGCATTTGAGTGGCCCCAGTATGTGGTAAGGTGGGGAAGTCTTTTTGGCTAATGTTGGTCTGGGTTTGGTCAGTCCAAGTTGGTTAGGAGCTGGCCTTCTGATCTCAAGGTCAGATACTAGATTTATTGTAAAAAAAAGCTGATGTGTTCCATTCGCATGACTTTCTTGCTGTAACACATTATTGTTAAAAAGTATATTCTTCTATATGCAATATAATAGAGATTAACAGTAGCAGAAATTGTTTTAATTAATTGCTTCCTTGTAAGTAGTAGAAAAAAAGTAACAGAATACACTGCGCTGAAGTGATATTCAAATCTTTTAAAAGCTGGTTACCATGTGGTTGAAATTTGTTTCTATGCATGGCCAGGAGAAAAGTGTGAGTAAAGTTTAAAGTATTTGAAATCTAAAGCAAGTAATTTTAAATATCTCAGAAATGGTCAATTCCTCAAAAAAAAAAAATGTACATGACATAAATTGTCTATTTTAATGTGATCTACATTTTTTGTGGAGTAAATTTTTGTCTATCCCTTACAGTTTACCAGTCACGTAAAATTCAGTGAAATTTGTTTAGAATAAAGAGGTCTGTCATTCCCAGGAAATTTAAGATATACATTTTATTTGAAATATGAATATCTTCAATATTCAGTATTTTAATCAAAATCGTTAAGAGCCATTTTTGAGAAAGTCAAATTTGTCGAAATTTTTTCCATGTGAAGGGTAGTTTGGGAGTGGGGGGATTTTTCTCGAAAGCTTTGTGTCGAATCCCTGGCAAATATTAAACTTAAATACCCAGTTTGGTATTTTAACAACATTCTGTTTTTGTGTTATCGTGTTCTCACACACCACATGGACCTTTTTCAAATATTGCTTCTTCTTTTTTTTGAATAAAAATATATTTCTGGTGAAATCTCAGTATTGAATTTTTGGGTGCAATATAATACCTTCTCTATACACTGTACATAGTATGTGTAGAGAAAGTAAAAAGCTCCTGCAGAAAGAAATTCGGGCACACCTGTGTTGCTGATATGATCCTGGCAATTGACAGCATTGTTAACAAACAAATAGCTAAATAATAATAAAAAAATCTTTAGCTAATAACCACACCCCTGTAGACTAGTTCAACTTCCTGTAGGGAGAATCTGAATGACTGGAACAACTAGATTTCATTGGTGGTTTAGATGTCAATAATGAACCGACCATGGATATAGATTAGAAAGTTTTTGCAATGTAAGTACCACAGAGGTGCACTGGGTATGGGTGCATTGAGGGGGACACTGAGAGATGCTTACTTGTAGAAGTCTCTGACAGAAGGGCAGCAACCCTTAATCATATTCTGTTTTGGTGGGGACCTGTATAATTTCTGATAGATGGGCTTCTTATACCAACATTAAAAACCTTCACAATGTGTATATTTATGACATGATAATACACAAACAGCACTTTGTTGACCCCCACGGATGATTCCATCCACACACATAATGTGGAAAAAAATGTGGATGTGAGTGAAGAGGAAAATTTGATGGCAGCTGTGAATGAGTGATGCCCTCTTAGGTTTTATCCCCATGAATTTGTGTTATGGAATTTTTTTTTTTTGCAGTCAAAACATATTCATGCCGTATTAGATGTAATCATGGAACATTACCAATTGTAAATTATTTCTCAGGTGCATACTTCTCCATTTTCTTTTGTGACATAATCAATTTTTTGTTAATATTCATTGCAATAAAATACTTCAACAATGTATGTTTGATGACTCAAAGGCAATGAGAACATGAGGCTATACCGATGTTTGTATAGTTATAATGCACCTTAGATTTCATTCAATTTATATGGGTCCAACACTTTTTTCATTTGGAACTTATTGCAGACTGCATGGAAACATTTCATATAGTGAAAAGCTGTTCCATTTTGTGTACATTAAACACATATTTGTTTACTCTGTTCATTTTGTAGAATAACAATCCTACAATACAATATAACAAACAATGAAGCAATTCCTAAATACCTTACTTCTTCCTGTCCAAGTTTAAGTATTTGTTAGTTAACAGTGCTGCCAAATACCAGGAACATATCAGCACTACCAGTGTGCCAGAATTTCATTCTGCAGGTCTTTTTACATGCCAATAAATCTAGTGAATAGGGCTATTACTTTTAAGCATACCTAAACTATTGGTCTGAGATGGGTTTGAACCTGTACCTTGAGATCAGAAGGCCAGTGACTCACCAACTGAGTTATCCAGACTGATCTTCCTGTTCAGGGCATCATTTAGGAGTCAGGAGGCTATGCCCCCTAAGTTATGACAAGTAATTAAGTTACTGCTTATTATCCTCTACCAAAAGAAAAACTATGACTATTTCTTTCAGACTAAATGTATCACTAAAATTCACATGAAAATGTGGGGAAATGCTTCAATAAATGTTACAAAATCCCCTCGAGCAGAAACTGATATAACAAAGTACTGTTAATTACCAGGACCCTATCGGTGCTACCAGTGTGCCGGAACTTCATCCCAAGAAGTTCAACATGTCAGTAAATCTGCCAATATGAGGCTGTCGCTTATAAGCACACTTAAAAACCATTGTTTCAGGCTGGGTTTGAACTGGCAACCTTAAGATTAGAAGGTCAGCACCTCTCCAATATAACCCACAAGGACCAACAAGCTAACATAACCCTCCTATTTCTGTGATTTTAAACTTCTAAAAGGTAAATCCACATATTTCACGTTAACATTTGATTTTTAGTCCATGACACTCGTGACCAGTTTAACTTTTACATGAAAAAATTATTTAGCTACCTAATTAATTAATTTCTTAGAGAAAAACTAAACATATTATGAGTCTAAAAAATAAATAAAAAGTGAGTAAATGTTTTGCCTTTATGATTTTTGTGTTTAATTTCCTTATGCTTTTAACAGTAACTCATTTGTTCTTATTAATACAAGCATACAACTTAAAACAAAAAGAATAGAAAAACTACATCTTCATGCATTGCTCTACAGCTGCTTTCATACTGTGATGTTATTATTCTTGGGTTGGCAACATTGAAGCTACTTAAGCCACACCCATGCTGCTCTTAGTAAACGGTTAGGTATTATACACCATGACCAGACCAAAAGCTGACTGCCCTCGAGTTTTATTGATATGTTATTTCTGTTTACCTTACAGCACTGAAATTACCTTACAATCTAAATATTATTTATTCCCTTTTACTTATAACAATTTATTACTAGAAAGCTCCAATAATTTTTCAGGTCCATTTTTGCCCTTTTAGGTTAAATAAAACATGTACTATTACTATATGTTGGTTACACCACTTGGCATTACTTCTGTATGCAATCTGGATTTGGTACTTTTGTTATTCTGCCATTAAAGCCTCTTTGTAATTAGTTACTGGTTTGTATGAATGTTTAGGGACCTAAACTGCAAAGCTTAGCTCAAGGTGGAGGGCCCTGAGCCGCAAAGCATAGCTGAGGGATATTTTTATAAATAGAGGAATGCAGTATATGTGGCAGAAGGCCGCTACTGCAGAACAACGGCTAGATGTAGCCGAGGGATCTGTGAAGCTAAAAGCCCATAATTCCCAAGAAGATGTCAAAACTTTGGCAATCTGGCGACTTATACATCTAAACAACTTAATGTTTTCAACGCTTTCAAATATGTATCGCCAGTAGAAGTTTTACCAGTAAATCTGCGTTCCGGCTCTAAATATTATTCTCTCTGCTAGGTAGAGTACCAACATCGGAAAACTGTATCCACTTGGTGCCATCCCTTATCAATAGTATATTTTAACACATTGCTACATATGAATGTATGTTGTGGTCTCTAGTGGGAAAGGAAAGTGAAATGTGCAGATTGTGGTAAAGGCACATGCATGTTGGCGAATGTGTGATTTATATATAATTTGTTCACATTTATTTGGCTTTTGGAAACTATTCCTACAAAAGATTATTTTTCTATCAACCTCATGTTAACTTTTACAGAAATAACTTCATTACTCTTTTCGTTGTGGCAGTATGTCTGTGGTTAAAATGACTAAGCGTGATGGTGATCTATGATGATGATGATGATGATGTTGTAGTTGTAGTTATTGTTGTTATTATTATGGTTATTATTATTATTATTATTATTATTATTATTATTATCATCATCATCATCGCAAATGTTGTTGTAGTTATCAATATTACTGTTGTGATTATCATCATCACTATTAGTTTAGAATACATTCCAAAATAAATAGTTAATTTGAAATGATAGTTTTAATAACATTCTAAATGGCAGTTTTCAATAAAAATGTTGTAAGACTACACACGGGTATGCAGCGCTAAGTCTCCACAGTTTCATCAAGGAAAATAATATCTAGAAACAAGATATAAAGTCATCAAACTTGTTGAAATGGCAATATTTCATCGCTCACTTTTGTTCTGGGTACATGTTTACAGGAAGTGAACCAGGCCTAGGGTTGTAAGCCCATTCTGTCTGAATTACAAACCTTTCAAGGCCCAGTCCTGAGGAAGACCACATTACTCGGAACTAAACTCATAATTTTTCATACATGTTAGGGCCTAAGCAAGCCATAACTCTTGAAACATGTACTGCAGGCATAGTTGTCTTTACTTACTGCTATAACTCTAAAAGGATGAGATTACTAAGGAGCTCCCCCCCTCTCCCTCCCCTTCTGTAGCTTAACATCCTTTAAACGGTTGGTCATATTGAACTGTGAATGAAATTGCTTTAATGATGCTCAAATGATCACGGGATCCATGGAGTTAAGTTACTTGACAGGCTCAGGATAAGGAAATTCCTGGAAAAAAAAATTATCCTCATAATTCACCCTTAGCAAGATTCGAACTCGCGACCTGTTGAATGTGAGGCAGATGTGCTACCTTCACACTACCCAGGTGGGCAGACTGTAAATTGTTCGTATTTTTGACAGATTTCATGCCAAAATACCAACTTTCGTATTTGTAGTATTTTTACTTTTCTCTAAACGTACTATGCACATTGTGTATAGACAAAGTAATGTATTCCACTTAAAAATTCAATACCGAGATTTCACCGGAAATACATGTTTTGAGAACCCCTGAATAAAACTTAGAAAAGTGTGTGTGTAAGTGCGTGCAGCATAGCTCAATGGGACATTAAGATTTTCAAGAAAATTCCTCCACCTCAACTACCCTTTGTATGGATAAATGGTCGTCAATTTTGATTTTCTTAAAAATGGTTCTAACGATGTTGACTAAAATATCCTGGGTACATTAAAGATATTTTATGACAAATAACATGTATATATGTAATTTTCTGACGATAACTTCTGAAGACCTCTTTATTTCATATGTAGCGATGTATTAACATATTTTACGTTGGTAACGGCTGGCACTAAGCGGATACAGTAATCCGATGTTGGTACTCCGCCTAGCAGACGGATTAATATTTAGAGCTAGAACGCAGAATTACCGTTTTACCCACCACTTAAAACTAAGACCGTTGTGTGTGTGCATATGTGTCCGACCGTGCATGTGTGACCTGCAACCATCGTATAACTTCACCGAATATACAATTTCCTTTCAGAGCAAAAATATGACTTCCTAGCACCTTTAAAATTAAAGCACCTTAAAACATATAACACTGTAGCTTCTGGATATTCCACAGTTTCACTTCTCACATGAATTATATTAGCTGCTCTGAAAAACGTAAACTGTTTCCAAAACATCTACCAAAAAATTACCGTTTCAGTTTTACAGAAGGGCATCCAAAACAAAATGTGAAGCAGAATTGTTAGGTTATGTTTCACATTTATACCCTCACTTGGCATTTGTAGAGACATTCCGCACAAGAGAGTAGTTAAAATGCTTATTTGATATTGTATACATTTCTATATAAAAATAAAAACATATATTTACGAGAAGTACATTTACTTTTATTACCTCCAACTGCCAAGCTGCTGACTCGAGAAAAAATTTAGCCCTTTCTTCATCCACTCCAGTAACATCTTTAAATTGAGTTAGCAGAGAGCTTTTATCTGCCATTGTAGTTCAGCAAAATAAACTCTATTTAGTCTTTATAGATTTCAAATCTTTGAATTTCGCGAAGTCACCATTTACTTCACAGTATCTATCTCCTTCTTGAAGTCTATAACTTGCTGTCATAAGCGCTACCTTTGGATAATATTCGCAACTTTATGCATCACCACAGCCAACAAATAAAACAAAATACCCCATCAGCTTTGTTGCCAGACTCTTCCTCGTAATATTTTTGAAAATTCTGGTGCCAATATAAAAAAAAAAAGCTACAAATTACCTCTTATGGAAGAGTCAGCCAGAAACATACGTAAGTTGTATCCATTAAGTTAGAGAAAGAACGATCTGATTAGGAATGAAATTAAACTATTGTCTGCACAGAATACGCTCTATTGGACTAACAAGTTCCTTGTTGAAGTATAAGAGTGTTATGTACATTAGGTCAAATCATATTAATTCATATGATATTATGTTTGCATAATCTTTGGCAGTGAAGAGTTGGATGCATGGCTCACTTCTGTTACAAATTGTAAAACTTTTGATGTTCATTTGCATCTGCGAAAGTCGTGGACTGTTATTGTTACTCTGTAGAACATCGTCCGTACTGATGTCCTTTTTAAATAGTTCCACACCCTATTTATAACACAATTGATATCACAGTGCGTTAATAATTAATATAACTGGACTTTTCACGACACGGTTTCTAAACGCTTTGGTATATTGAGCAAAACACAAAGAAAACGATGTAAAATAAAATCATAGTAAAACATCGAGATAAAAAATAACAAACAGGGGCGAAGGGATATGTGGCAAATATACCAAATTTATGCAACAATTTGGATCAATAAAAATGTCATCCTGGGTAAATATTCTGAAATGGGCAGAATTAGTATCCAGACTTGAAAGAATAATGTATATCTAAACTGTGTATTTTTTGTTACATTTCTTTCATATGTGAGCGTGTTTGTATGTGTGTGAGTGTGTGTGTGCGTGCTTAATTTAAAAAATTAAGAGAAGCTTTCAACAGCATGAGAACTGTAGTTACATTATAAAAACCTGTGACTTTTTGTATAAAAGCACCAAAATAGCCATATATAGATACCATTCCCTAATGTGATCATCAGGTCTGAACCAAAACTTCTTGTAGTAGTTCTCTAGCTCTGAAACCCTACAAAAGCCAATTTTCTTGCTACTAGCTCTAAAACTTCCATTAGATCACCTTCTTTATCATATTGCAGCACATCTTATATTTTGACCCACTTCCATAGTTTAGTTTGGATGTATTTTTCCATGCACTTCATTATGATGCAATCACCCTCTTCCTTCAAAACTTGACCACCATAAGGTATGCCATCATTAGTTACAAATCCAGAATCTCCAATTTCAAAGTCAACTAAAATCTCATCTTTAATTGCAAGAACATCGTGCATTGACACGTGCATCACTTCATCACCTTGAGTTCGAATATGACGCCGAAATAGGATATTCGTCGCCTGCACAGATCGTAATCGGCAATGTGAACAAAGAAGATGAATCGACCGGTCTTTGCTGTGCATCAGGAAAAGTTTCAATTCCTTTATTAAATTCGGCACCAGAAACATTTATAGCACTGGAGCCACATATCAATCGAAATTGTTTTTGCGTAAAATTCATAAATTCAATTCTTGCTTAACTGACATCATTTGAAGCAGAAGAGCTCGTTCAGAATGAAGATTGTCGTAGTTTGAAATCAACATTGTGCTGTACTGATGGTTTACAGTGATTTCAGACAGACGTTGCCTACCATTCCACGTGCTACATATGCGGACGAAATTAACGCATGCTTAAAAATATCATACCCATGGCGAAGTTTCACTAAATTATGGCTTACCATAAATATGCGTGTTCAACTACAAAATGATCCATTGGCATTGGTATTCTCCGAACAATGACTACACATTGGCAACGGAAAAATACAACTACATGAAAATACACAATCTATCCGACTCCCAGAAAATTATTGTAACATGGTGGCTACAAAGATGCTTTGATTGAAAGTATATTTCCAGATTTACAAGCCAATTATACTTAGGATGCATGCTATGTGAACGACCTATTTTGGCCCCAAAAACTATAGATGTCGACTCAATTAATTGCAAAATACAACAGTCACTGACTGGCAATGAAATATCATTCAAATCAATCGAACCTGTTGTCGATCCTGACGGAGTTGTCAATTATCCTGCTGTATTCTTGAATTCGCTTGATTTACCTGGAATGCCACTACATAACTTGTAATTGAAGAACAGTTCACCTATCATTTTCTTAGAAATCTGAATGCACCAAAGCTATGCAATTACACGCGATTGGCCATAAAAAGAATAGTTGGTAATGTTCTAGAAGCTACTATTTTAAACGGTAACTTTCAAAGTGAAAATGTTCCTCTACCACGGATTCCAATGGTCCGTTCAGACTCAACCATTCCATTCAAACGATTGCAATTTCCCAAACGCGTGGCATTTGCAATACTGTTAATAAGTCACAAGGCCAAACGTCAATTTATGCCTTGGATTTTCTGAATCCATGCTTTCCGAATGGCCAATTATATGTTGTCTGCTCAAGAGCTGGGAAATCATCAACTTTGTTTGTTTATACCCCTCAGGGATTAACTAAAAGTATTGTGCATCAAATTGCATTACGATACAAAAAATTCATTCCCATTAATATTAAGATTAAATATATATCTAAAGATTTATTTGTTGTACATTAAAAATAAAAACTGTCAAGTAAAGATTTTAGCTTTATCTTTCTTGCTATTAATTGAAACAATTTTAAGTTTATATTGAATACATTTAAGCTCATAGTACACAGATATACTCACACGTGATTGATATCTCAAGTTGTGACAACTCTACGCGCGATACTGTCAGATATTTTAATGACATATTCTTACATATCCTCTTTTGAATGAATAGCTGAGATTACGGAACATACATTCTTAAAAGGACAGTAACGGCTATATACTAAAATGCCTAGATCAATTTCATATCAGACTTTTCCTTTTAAGTTAAAAACCCATTAATTAAACAATATTTAACAGCTGGAGAAATCATAATAATTTCTAGCTCAACGGGCCTGATTAATTTTATAACCCCATAATCTAAAGCGAGCAAAACTTTACAACACATAATATGTAAATATCTGTAGATATCTCATTCATTAGAGAAAAGTACCCTATCTGCCAAGTCACAAAATTAATTAAGTGTAATATCTTTATGTTATAGAGATGCAATAAAAATTAGCGAAACAGAAATTAACTATGAATAGTAACATATACCATTCTATATATAGGAGAAAATAATTCACAAAAAAACTATAGGCAAGCGCTAGATCATACCCAGTAAAATAGCAGAACAGTAAGTAAATATATGCTTATTTATTTCGTAAAGCCCGTGTTAAATACCATTAAGCACCCACAGTACTTTAGAACAAATGAGCAGTTAAATTTTAAGGGACAAGTAGTATTAAATCACAATAAGCAACACTAAATCATACGCAGTAATTTACTACGACTATAAGCAGATAAATAATGAAGAAAAACTCAAATTAAATCCCATCAAATAGCTCTTAATCACACATAGTAATGTAGAACAACCATTTGTAGAAAACTTCTCAACGAAAACTCAGACCTCAATTCAACATACCTATATATACGAGGGCTCATCAACAAAGACTGAGACTGATTTTTTCCTGTAGCTTCGGTGATAGTCTCGTATCTGTAACAAAAATGTTTTAAACGATCGGGTTTTTATGTATAATGACGGTAGGCGGAAGCACTCTCGTATCGGTAGGTTGGTAGTAATGCTCTATTTTGTAGACCCTACGTACATTTCGCATACCAGACAGTGGAAGTGACCCGAGAGGAGCAGAACAGCGCAATCAAATTCTGTTTTCGTTTAAACCATACAGCCATCGAAACTTATGCAAAGCTGAAGCAAGCGTACAGTGAAGATACACTACCTCGTGCAACAGTGTTTAGGTGTTTCAAGGACTTCAAAGAAGGCCGACTTGTCAGTGTTAAGAAAGGTGGGCTTGGTGTTTCGGCTTCTTCTGTGACTGAAGTCAACATCAACACAGCTGCTGTGATTGTCGGAGAGGATGCGTATAACATTACGTAACCTCAGTGAAGTGTTGAGAATTTCATATGGCAGTGTGTTTACAATTATGCACGACCATCTCCATAGGACCCGAGTTTGTGCTCGTTGGGTGCCACGTCTGTTGACTCCCGAACAAAAGGCTGTGCGAATGGAGACAAGCCGTGAGGTGCTGCATCTTTTTGCTGATGGACGGGATGCATTTTTTAAATCGATTATCACCAGTGATGAGTCATAGCTGCATCATTATGATCCTGAAGGAAAACAAGCCAGCATAGTGTGGAAATCGCCAGGTTCTCCAACACCAAAAAAAGACAAAAGTCGTTCCATCTGCAGGGAAAGTGATGGTGATCGCATTCTTTGACTGTAATGGAATGATTTACCAGCATGCAGTTCCCCCGCACACTACTGTTACAGCAGCATACTACACGTCAGCATTGGCTACACTGAGGAAGCACATTGCAAAGAAACCCCCATAGATTTCTTGGACTGGGTGGCAAATTCATCAATGACAATGGACGGCCTTACGTCGCAAATCAAGACATGCAGTTTCTGGCTCGATTCAACATTACCTGTGTACCACAATCATCTTATAGCCCCGATCTTGCACCCTGTGACTTTTTTTATTCCCATCACTAAAGGCAAAGCTTAAGGGTATTCGATTTCAGAACTCTGAAGCAGTGCTCAAGAAAAGTGAGGCGATTCTCAAGGACCTGACAAAGAATGGTCTGCAGCACGTGTTCAAGGACTGGCAGAGACGCTATAAAAAATGCATTGAAGTAGGAGGGGACTACCTTGAAAAAGATCATGTAAACATTGAATTGGAGTAATAAAAATCTGTGAAAAAAATCAGTCTCAGTCTTTGTTGATCAGCCATATATATGATTCAATTTAATTTTAAATTCTTCAACTATACTCATATATGTGACTTAAAAGTGTCCAAGCAACATTACTTAAATTAATAACTGCCACTTTCAGAAAGAAAGAAAAAAAAAAGGTTTACAACTAGGAAATGATTATTTAATTTTCAAATCATTAATTCTTACTATTTCAAATTTTGCTAGTTAAAGTGCCATATGAGTAGCACTAAGAATGCAATATTGGAGTTCATACAACTAATTCTTAACAGCAAGGTGAGAGTCCATATGTATACATGTATGCATTTCACAAGAGATGCAGCTTTTCACTTTGCAATATATAGATATTTTAACTTCAACTTTCATTTCCCAATTATTTAATCATTGCCAAGAGCAAGCACCAATGATCTGAATTTTCGAAGGGAAGTATACTAATGTATAAGTTTCACTGAAAAAGAAACTCGTAAAATATTATAAAGCTAATGAGCCGAAGCTATATGTTTATTTGTCCAACTTTCTTGAATTACGATAGGCATTACACAAGTAATTTTTTTTAATTACCCAACATTTACAGTTCTCTCTCTCTCTGCATATATATATATATATATATATATATATATATATATATATATATATATATTAAAAAGAATAATTCACTCCATTAGTCCTTGAAATTCGCGAAATTCTAAAAATCGTGTAGCTTTATATTCCTTTAACAGAACTGGCGAATTACACACACTAAAATACTCCCCGATTATAATTAAAATTACAAAGTAATATCACACATAGCTCGGACACATTGCAGTATTCACCAAAACCCATCTAAAATTAATTAATGTAACACAGCGATTCTAGGATTAATTGCCCGATGAAATTTTACACCCAATATATGTATATCTATTTATTCCAATTCGCCCAAGAAGGCCACCCTATGACAACTTTGCATTCAAACTAAAATTCATTACTCTTACATCAAATCCTTTAATTAGAAAGAAGGAAACGCCGCAGCACGAAAACCACAAACTAATTCAAATGTTTTATACTTTAGGTTCCAAGGCAATGCTCTCACCTTCACAAAACACGAGGTGCAACTGATCCATCCCAATACTGTTTTCCGTTGCAACACAGTGTAAAAAAGTGCAAGCCTTCCTGTCCACTCGCCGAGAGTTATTTCACTACCTCCTGACATTGCTCGTCCAAGCTAAAAACAGAATACAAGGCTCTGACCCAGAACCAATCAGAGCAGAGGCAACCCAGAGGCAGGAATAAAGAAAGCCAAACATTCTCGGGTAAAGTTCAAATCGAAGTCCACGATTATTCTCGAGAGGAGACACTAAAGAGGAAACATTAAAAATTGTTTCAAGCGTTATATATCTAATCCATTGTTTTAGGACCACCCGTAGCTGAATTGTCAACATTAACTGAATTCACACATTTTAGGAGCTTCAGATAATGTAACGTTTCCAACATGAGCTTGAAATTTAAGTGTTTATTTTTTATTTATTGACTTTCCAAAATGTAAATATCGTATTTTACAATTGTCATATTAGGACATTAGTTATATACTATGTGTAAAATTTGATAAAAACAGTTAATACAAAGTATAAATACCACAACAAAATGCCACATTAATGTATATAGACAAGCAATAAAAAATGGGCAGATATTGAATGAAGATGTAAAACGAAAATGCAAATGGCGTGTTATCTATGGACGCTCCTTAACTGCTATGGTTCTCAGCGTCCCATTCTATACTGGTTGTGAAAGACCGCTTAATTTTGCTCAGAGGGCTCTCTATCAGGCTTAAAGTTCTTTTACGTGCCGTAAAGCTACGGCACGGGACCAACGCCTTTATTTCCCTTCCGAAGGAAGCCATGCTAAGGATTTTTACAGCCGAAAAAAATTCTTCGTCCTCCGCAGGGGTTGAACTCACGACCTTGGGCAAATGAAGTCACTATGGTAACCATTACACCTCGGATGGCGACGAAAATGTAAAAGAGCTATTCAAAAAACTGTAAGTATTAAGTAATTTAAAGATATGGGGAACATCTAGGTAATCATTTACAATGAATTAAATATCTTACAGTCAAACATTTTAAATTCTTTGTTGCAACAGTGTTTTCTAATAATTTAGTTAAATGGTGGAGTGAAAGATTTGGTTCAGAAGTCTAAGTGCATTATTTATCTGAGCCGTTTCCTTTCGTGTAATGGACAGTCGGAGAGTAATTGACACTACTTTGTATTGGATGTGAACTTACTAATTTAAACCATTCAATATACGATCCAATATTTCTAGTCCTAAATTGTGACATTGTAAATGTAGAATGTAGGTTCAAAATGGTGTATATCTAATCTATCTGACATTTCGGGAAAGGACATTTGTTTTTTTGAAATTACCATTAATACTTTTTTCTCATATTGAGTTTCACAGTTAAGCAGTGTTTTTAAGCGTTCTTTTCCAACAAAAGTATTTTGTATATTCACATACTTTAACTAAACTAGAGGATGTTTCATTGCCTAAATTTCCAGTATGACCACATACGCAGCGGAAACGTTTTTGCTTTTTTTTTCTGTAATGGTATACTGTATTTCTGCTATCTACTGCAACAGGATTTAGATGATTTTTTATTATATATTACTCCAAGCCCAGCTTGGGAATCACTTAGAATCTTTATATTCCATAAATTATTAATACTGTAAATTATCTATATGCACAAGTGTTGCGATATACTAATTTGGGATCCACAGTATAAAAAGTTCGGAGTTTTCAAAATGTAGCACATGACAACTTGCATTGATACTCTGTCACAAAATATTTGTGCAAATTCTTCATATGTCCAAGAGGCATCGCTTCTGCCTTTTTTGTTATTACTTTCTCTACACGTACTATATACATAGTGTATAGAGAAGGTATTGTATTTCACCCAAAAATTCGATACCGAGATTTCAGCGGAAATGCATGTTTTGGGTCCCACTGAATCAAAAAAAACATTTTCAGAAAAAGGTCCGTGTGTGCGTGTGTATGTCTGAGCGTGTCTGTCTGTGTGTCTGTGGACAGCATAGTCCAAAAGCGAAGAGACATAAAAAGTAAACATGTAGTCGAGGTCTTATGGCCTATAGTTGCATTTAAGTTACCTTCCGTCGTATAATGGTTACCGTTACCAAGTATCAAAGTCGAGGGTTCAAGCCCTGCGGAGGAGGTAAAAATCTTTGCGTGGTTTCCTTTGGAAGGGAAGTAATGCCGTTGGTCCTGTATCGTAGTGCGGCGGTATGGCACCACGTTAGAGAACCCAGTATTCGTCGATATTATAGCCCCTTTAAAGAGTCAATTATGTAGCGTTTGTTGTTGCCCACGTTTATTAAGTGTGTCTGGGCGTACTCCCCTACCAAGATAGGAGATCTCTCCATGTACCTGTTTTTTAAGATCCACTATTGGAGCTGCCTCGGCGTAACTCAGTCTGCCTGAAAATGGACTCTCTCGGATGGTAATGCAATGAGGGTAGTTAGGAGTGGTCCTACGAAATGGTTAACACATTCATTTTCATATATTCGTTTATTCTTGACTAGAATTGAAACGTGTTTAGACAAGCACTTTGCCTTATATGCTAATTACGTTATGATTATTTCTAAGAGCTTTCCTTAAGCAACGATTTAACTTCACTTCTCTCGTAGAACTTATTGCTTTCTCACTTTGTGTATTACATTTACAGCAACTACTCTTCACACTGTATAGTAAGTTGTCAACGAGTATACGCGCCTTAAACTTTGCGGTGAGTCTTCCCAACAGCGGTTACGCGTTCATGACCGCAAACTTAGAATTGCCTGCCTTCCCAACAGTAATTATGCATACATAGCCTCAGACTTAGTAGTGACTGCTTTCCCAACAGCAATTACGCGTACATAACCTCAGACTTAGTAGTGATTGCCCTAACATCCTGCAATCCGTTCTTGAATAGTAAATTCTGCTGTCATGTCTTATTCATTCTCATTGGTCAGAAAGACCGCGAACTTGGCGTCTATGTGTCCCATAAAGCATCTCTCCTTGCCCAAAATGCATCATAAACACCTCGTGACCGCCTCAACACAATGAAGAAAATCTCACTTCTCAACGATTCGGGACTTTTCGAAATTACTTTTCACTTTTTTTTCTATTGCAAGCACATGCACAAGAGTACGTGACTGACAATAGCGTTCTCCTTCACAAAAAACATTTCCTTATTCAGTGGCCAAGTTTGGTAAACATTTTTGAGCTGTACTTGCTAGAAGCTAGCTTTATATACTTTTAAATACATTAAATAATCGATACTTAATAGAACTAATAATAATAATAGTAATAATAATAATAATTGTAGTGAGGCCGACTAACGGTCTCAGTAGATTTACGGCATGTACAAGAATCTCAAGGCTAATAAAGAGGCCCCTAAGGGACATTAAGCGGTCTTTAACGATCAATATAGAACGGGACGCTGAGAACCTGTAGTTAAAAAGCGCCCATAAATAAAACTCCATTATATTTAAGTGCTTGCGTTTAATTTTTAAACATAAATGTTAAAATTACCAATGTTATGCTTTATTTTTTTAATAAAACACGACACAGCTTGATGATTAAGCACAAAACTAATTAAATGAAGTTCTAAAAAAAAAAAATAATAAAAACAAAAGAAAACTTAAATCGGTCTGGGCATACATTTATCCCTTTCAGGATATTCACCCTTCTATGCAAATAATCAATTCTAGTGAAGCTGGCGTTTAAACTATTAGTAAATAAGGTCTATTTAGTCGGCGTCCGAAGCATACATGTAATTTGCGGCTTCGTCTGTTAACTGGTTTGTGGATCTATTCGGTTTTCATTTGAATGACATATAGATAAGGGAGCACTATGGAATTTACTTTTTGTTGAAAGTTCGTGTTTTTGTGCTGCTGTATTGTTAGGTAGTTGTTTATACTTGACTTGAGGGTTTATACTCTCTTTGATGTCTAATCGATTTTTTGTAGTGTTTAACGCCCGCTTTAACTACTAATGGCACCATAGGCGGGTCTAATCGATGGTAAAACGTCTCTTATAGCCCAATCTGTGAACATTTTCAGCATCAGGCATTATCTTAAATCTAATATTCATGAATTATTAATTAATGACGCAAGGTTGGTTGGTGACCGGAGTTGCAAAATAAAAATATTATTTATTATCCATTTTCACATTATTATTTATAATAAATAGGGTAAAAAATCCTAGCCACATAAGTTCCTTTAAATCAAAGATAATTTTCTTCATCAATCGGAACAAACATTGGTTTACCATTATAGGTTACTATATCCATTATTGACAACATTTGTGGTATGACTTTTTAAGCGATTTTTATGTTCCACAATAAACTTAAAATGTTTTTTTTACAAAATCACGAATATTGGAATGTTCAGCATCGGCATTAAATCTTATGAACATGATTTTTAAAATAGTTGATGATGCCTATGTACCCTTGTTTTTTATTGTCACGATGAAAATCAGTTTTATGTCAAATGTATCTATTCTATTTAATTATTTTAGCTTAATAAAGTGTTTATACACAATTAAGCCATGCCAGAATAACTACGATAGAAAGAAAATAGGCAATTACAATATTACAGCTGAAAATAGTATAGTTAACATTATAAAGGTAAATATCCAAGATAGGAATTATACATACATGGCAAGAAAGTGAGAGATGTGATATATTATAAATAGTGATTAGTTTAGTTATGTTTACAAGCATTTATAAATGCATCAATGCTATAGTAGGTATTTTCGATTAATAAATTCTTCAAAAGCATTTTAAACTTGTTTGAGTTATTACAAGTCTTGATTGATATTGGAAGTATACTATAAAGTTTTATTCCTAAAGTTTCATAATATGTATTCAATGTCCTGGAATAGCAAGATAGTTTTTTCCTCTAGAATTATACTTGTGAACTTCCGAGTGGTTTGTTGTGGAAAATTATGATTAACCAGGTGGCGAATAGTTCTGTATATAAATAAGTTTGGAAGTGTAAGTGCTTTTGTTAGCTCAAACATATTTCTGCAGGACTCTGTATAATTTAAATTTTCTATGTATCTTATCGATAGTTTTTGGAGTACAAATATTTTACTAAGATTTATTTGTGAGGTATTGCCCCAAATTTCTATACCATAGGATTGGGCTGAGTGAATAGGAGCAATGTATATTATTTTGGCTTTTTAACGTGGGATATAATTATTTAAAGATCTAAAAACAAATACGTTTTTATTAACTTTTATTGCCAGTTCTTCAATATGACTAATAATATATATATTCAAAATAAATTTATATCATCTACACTTTTAATAACGTTGTTATGAATTCTTATTTTACGTGAGTCGATTATGTTTCTGTAACCAAAAGTTATCATTTCACTTTTGGAAGGGTTAACACACAGATTTGATGCCGTGAAATCATTTGTCATTGAATTAACTATAGCGTTTATGATTTTGTCAAGTGCATCTTGGTCTTTTTTAATGACAATAATTGTTGTATCAAACGCATACTGTATCATATTGCTATTTGGCACACTTTCGTTTATGTCATGCATGTATAAAATAATTAACAAAGGACCCAGTATTCAACTTTGAAGAGCACAATATGTCAAATTTTGAAGCCTAGATTCGTAATCTCCGCTTATGGTTTTTAGTTGTACGAATTGTTTCCTGTTTGTCATGTGAAAATATATCAATTTATTTCCCTAGCCTCTAAAACCTAACGCGGATAATTTATTTATTAACTTATTGACATCTACGTAGCTTTGGTAAGATCAAGGAGTATACCAATAGTATGATTGTCAGCGTCTATTTCCTTTAGTACACTTTCAATAAAGTCTGATCTTTTATTTACAAAACTATTTTGTTCTTTGGGTAGTAATTTGCATTTAATTATGTATTTCACAATTCTGTTATGAAGATCCCGTTCAAAAATGTTTGAAATGGCTGGAAGTATTGATATTGGTCTATAATTATGTATGTTGTTTCTATCGCCCTTTTTAAATATAGGGATTACTTTGGCAGTTTTAATTGTTCAGGAAAAGCTCCCATCTCTAAACAGCAATTTATAATGGATGTAACTGGCTTCGCTACTCATATTTACATACTTTTATAAGTGACATGGGCATATCATCAGTACCAATGCATATTTGTGATTTTAGTGATTTTATTATATTTTCTCTTTCAGTAACATCTATAGAATATAGATAGAAACGTGATGGAATTTATTACTTATTTGTTGAATATGTATGAACATTTTTGTTTTGATTTAAGTTTAGTCCTACACAGTCAAAGAAGGTGTTGAAGGCTTCAGCCACTTTTTTTTTTTTTTTTTAGGCTTTAGGCATTTTGATTACGATAGTTTGAGGACTTACGAAATTCGTTTATTATATGCCAACTAGTTTTGCTTATATTTGAAGAAGACTGGATTCTTTCTTTAATACTATTTTGTTTAGCTGTTTTTATCTGCTTGATCGTATAGTTTTTTAAAATCATTTATATGTACACTTTTAGTGTCATTATTATTGTAACTGTTTATTTCTTACATGGCTAACTTAACGAAATACGAAGTTTCTTTAGATGTGTATCCATTGAGTTACCTTTCCTCTATGGTTATGCTTTCGTATTGGAATTGATGTGTGAGGACAATGTATATCAATATGAAAGTTTATAATTCCATAGAAGGTGTTTAATTTTTCGTTTGGATCACACTCAAGATATACTATTTTCCTCGTTTCATTGGTGCGGGCAGTTTTTAGCTCATTTAGTTTCGCTGCTTTGAACCAGCGTTGTACTTTTGCACTTTTCGGCTTTTTAGGTGTATTTTCAGGAGATATATCCATATTATATAAAGTGAGGCATTGGTCGGTGTGATCCGATAGCCATGTTTGTAATATATTAGTTGTATAAGTTAAGCGTTCAATATTAATAATAATGCTGTCAGTGGCAGTTTTAGATGAAGAAGTAATGTGTATTGGTTCCTGAATACGAGAATTTAAATTATATTCATTTAAGAGGCGAGTAGATCTGATTTTACTGTTGAAATGTTTAAGCAAACAATGTTAATATCACCCATAAGCATAATATTTTGGCTGCTATGTTTTCGAATGTGCTCTAGCAATGAAGTCATTTTACCAGGAAATATGTTAATGTCCCCTTTCTGAGATCTGTACGTACCTATGATGTTGAATGGAATTTTTTCACAACTAAGTTTATTCCTACCAACTCTATGCGATTTTTGATATAGTAATTTTGAATGTTGATTATACTAGCATTACTTATTAAATGGTGTTTTATAAAAATTCCAACTCCAACAACGTTTTTCCTTCCGACAGAATTTAGCTATTAAATCCATATTTGGGATGAAGTTGTATGAAGATTTATAGTTTCTTAGCCCATGTTCTGTTACTACACTATATTCAGCATTTCGGTAGAAACAATTACATTTAGCTGATTTATTTTATTTACTAATACTTGCACATTTTGATGCATCAATTTAAGTGTCTTATTGCAAAGCTGCGGTACAGATATATGCCTAGTTTTTGTTGTTGTTATTTTTTCTACTATTGTTCGTGGGCTTTACTATATTTTGATTTTCATTGGTATGACCATTTTTATTCATGCTGATATTGCTTTAGTTAAGGTTTCACAAAGTAGACTTTTATCCTTTCAGATTAGGTGCAAGCAATGTTTAGTATAAAATTCACGCTTACAATTAATAATGTTTATTAACTTTACATGAATAAATTCGCAACACTTTGAGGTTATGTCGTAGTTTACCTTGATTCTCTGCTGGTTTTCCCAAGCGTTTGGAAGCTGATCATATCTTTGTGGTAGTTTCTTTACAACTACATTTGTATTTGCAAGAGAAATTATTGCCATTTGTAAGAATTGAACTATTTTTTTGGTTCTCCACATGCAAAATAGTTGCTTCCACAAATAAGCAAAACACAATATCTTTCGAGTAAGCAGAACTGTTTTAACACTATCTAACACTGCACTTATTTATGAATTTGGTGTCACAATGGCACTAGCTTTTTGAACGTTCATTTCCACATGGTTATCTCTTTGGCCACTCCCCGTCCATGGCTATACGTATATAGCTGAACACTTCCACGTGGTTCCTGTCTCAGTTTTATTCATGACCTTTTATTTTCCGTTCCATTATACGATTTCGAGACTTCTCATCGGAGTGCTTTTCTTCCGTTATCCCTTAGTCTGCTAAGACTTCAAAATTTTCGAGGTATTTACTGTGGAAATAGAGCTACCGCTGTTCGATGCTCTTTTTTTACATTCTTTTTTCAAGATTAACACTATTTACTTATAGAATGGAAATTTTGTCGGAACACTTAAGCGGAATTATTACACTCTGTGCCATCTTGAAACTGCACAATATTTTCAAACAGTGCTGTTCTACTTTATGTAATAGTGTGTTAAGTCCTCTTAAGTTGATAAAATAAATATGATATCTGGCAATGGCGACCCTGGCTGGTTGGTTAGGGGATGTAACTGATTTAAAAAGTATGTAAAATATTTAATATAGATCGGATGATTAACACCCAAATGCCATATGCCAATTAAAACGTGCATTAATAAATAAAACTGTTATATATTTATATATAATTATACACACACACACACACATATATATTTCAATGCGAAATAGACTACAGAGTGACATTTTATCCTTGGTTCTTTCCTAATATATGTGGTTTATTTTCATGTAATGTGATTAGCCGAGCCATTATATTGTTTATTGGGGCTATAAATATTGTTCAAGTTACTATAGCCAGAAGAAAAGTTCATTTATTTAAAACGTCGCATTTCACAAAGCCAAATGCCACTTTCATAAATATTTTTATTGAAATTACGAACTTCAATTGTGCGGTTACATTCAAAATTTGACTATTAATTTCACTTTTTTCCGTAAAAGAAAGCTTTTTAAATGGATCAATTGGGCAGCAATTATCAGACTTGATTTGAAATTGGTCACGGAAATGCACGTACCCATAATATCCATGATTTTACTACACATGATGTCATTTTAAATTAGCAAACACGAAACTCTGTACGCATTGAGTACTTGTCATTTAACTTCTTTTGCGATACTTTAAAAGCTCTATCACAAACGCATACTTCAGTATTTCCTTATATATGCATTAAATACTATACAGATGCAAAGATGAACATTACTAAAGTCATTACCAAATGCAATAAACCACCCTAATGTACGAAAATGTTCCATAACAGTCAAGTTTCCTTAAGCATGAGAAAGTGAAGATTGTAACTCAAATGAACTATCACCGCCAACTCAATATTGTTTGTCTTTGAAAATGATCATAAATTATGTAGTAATCGACTACGAGAGTCGAAATGATGACGTCGAACTTAGATTAACAAATCTAGTTCTATTAAGTAAAGGTAAAAATATTAACAAATATAGGCATTGAATAATTATTTATTTGGGATACACAACAATCGCATCATGACAGAGTCAATACTGCTATCTGGTTTCATATTTGCAGATCTCCTCAATGTTAAGAAAATCACGATATTGCTTTCTGTCACTTTTGTTCATATTAATATAAATAGTATCACCTTGTCCTTTGCACTCTAAAATTATAGTCACATGTTCCTTTTAACCAAGGATTGTTATCTTCAAGAAACATAATAAACTAATTGATTCCATTTATGGTAGAACTGTTTTGAAGTCATTCCTTATATGTTAAATCTTTAAAATAAATTTAATGTGATACGTCCGCTTAAATATATCGTAGACGTTCTAAAGTAACAACAACGTCAATAATTAATAATATATACTATTATTGTTATTATTATTATTATTATTATTATTATATTTGTCATTTGGTAATCACTAGGGATAGCATCTCAGGGACCGATAGGGGGAGACGTGCAAATTCCAGTTGCATACCTACCGAGTAGAGACCGACCTGCATTGGCAACTGCAGCGCCACATATAAATAACCTGTAGTAACGCGTTGGGGAACGTGACTCGACGCAGCAGTATACTATGCTATATATTAGAATACTGCTTTACAGGAAATTAATGCCTTCGATAATAGTGTATGTTCCTCAATCAAGTTGTAAAATATTTCGCTTCAAATGGATTGCATTTGAAGATTTGTAAATCATACGAAAGATCTTTGCAGAGATGTCTACGACAATGACACATATAAGGAAACATCGAACATTGAAATGCCTCGAGCCCTGAGAGCTTCGATGAACTTGTGCAAGCATTTAATGAGAGACCCGTGACACCTATTTTAGACCGTATGACAAAGAAAGTGAAGACAGTGTTTGGAAAAAATATTGGATTTTCAATAAATACGAAATGTGCTCGAGGTGTTGCTACGGGAATAATTGCTGACGGAGTATCCTACCCAATAATCGCTTTGCTCCAATCACATCTTGTGATGTGGAGCGAAGTTTACCACAATATCAAGCCTGTTTACGTGCCAATCGGAGACGATTCACATTTGAGACGTTACGAATGTATGTTTTGCACATTGTAACCTACGCTTCTTGAGAGAAAATGAAACGGACAATAATGCACAACGGTAATTGAATGCATGTAAATATCAAAATTTGTAGTTCACGTAAATCAGTGGTATTCATGTTTACCAGCCACCCAACCTCTATTGCCTTCCGATGTTAGTGAAAACATCACAGATTACCACCCAAACATTGCTCCTTCTATTAGTACCACATGTACACAATGCCAACACATCACAATTATATGCTGTGTTGCGCTAACTTCAATCCTCCGCCTGCGGTCCCATAAGTAGTTAAAGCGGGCGTTAAACGCTACCAAAAAAAAAAAAAAAACTTCGATCCTGTCCCTCTTTCGCTTCCCAAGCTGCTATCCCTAGTAATCACAATAGACTTCGTCAAATTAACTTATTAATTATGCATACATACATACACCCACACATACATACATACCTACACAAATACATTACCTGGCAAAGTTACTTTCCATATTTAGGTACAATCTAAGATTTATATGAGTTTACAAGTTGGTCGTATTTGGTTCATAACATTTTTACTCCCGCCTGGGTAGTGTGGTGGTACATAAATACATTACTTGGCAAAGTTACTTTCCATATTTAGGTACAATCTAAGATTTATATGAGTTTACAAGTTGGTCTTATTTGGTTCATAACATTTTTACGCCCGCCTGGGTAGTGTGGTGGTAGCGTTTCTGCCTCACATTCAACAGGTCGCGAGTTCGAATCTTGTTTGGGGTGAGTTACTTGGATGTGGTTTCTTTATCCTGAGAAGACAAATGTCGAGTAACTTTAAGCCCCATTGACCCCGAGATCATTTGAGCTTCATTTCGCCAATTTCATTCATCGCCCCATATGGCTAACCGGGTTAAAGGACGTTAAACCGAAAAAAAATCTTGCACACATTAAAATGGATTTTATAAGCCATTTACACAATCTGTTCATATATATATATATATATATATATATATATATATATATATATATATATATATAATAAATTAACGTCATTTAACTTGGATGGTCATATCGGACGATGAATGAAATTGGTAAAATGATGCTCAAATGATCTCGGGGTCCATGGAGCTTTAAGTTACTCGACATTTGTCTTCTTAGGATAAAGAAATCTTATCCAAGTAACTCACCACAAAGAAGATTCGAACTCGCGACCTGTTGAATGTGAGGCAGAAACGCTACCACCACACTACCCAGGCGGGTCTTAAATATTTGTACATCCAAATAATTTATTGTAGGAACCTGCGATTAACATGTTGAAACATCGTCTGGGACAGCTTAACAAATCGGTAGATTCATCTCATAAAAGTACTCTGTTTTATGCATTCCAAAACCTGAAGCGAATGAAATGGTCACGATCAAGGTCACCTCGGCTTGAATCGTCGAAATTTATTTATGCCGCGAATCTCACGCATAGGTATGAGAAATTTGTGAAACTCAACTGTTTCAAACCAAAGAAAATCTCTTATGTGAATCAATTATTCCAGGAATTATGACAACTCATTGCCAAAACTTGTAAGCGTAGCAGGTATATCATGGCTACCTTTCATTTATTATTATTATTATTATTATTATTATTATTATTATTATTATTATTATTATTATTATTATTATTATTATTATTATTATTATTATTATTATCATCATCATCATCATTATTATTATAATCCTATATTATAAAATAATTTAGAACTATGTGATTTATTAGATGATATAAATTAGTACAAAATATAGTAAATAAAATGTTATATTATTAACAGGAAACGTAAATTAATGCCTAATACAAAGTAGAATTTCCAAGTCCTGTGTGAATATAGGATATAGAAATACACAACTAATTCGTTGTAAGTCAAACTAATTGACAGCTACCTGGGAGTCACTCGTATTTGCCGGCCTTGAATATGAGGAGTACATATAAGAGGCGTAGAACTATTACTCCTACTCTGTTCTATAGGTACCACTTTGCTACGCTATAAAGAACGAATTATCAGGGAATGGAGGGGACACCTCACATCTCAACCCAACATCATAGTTTAGGTTCACTACTCCAGGAGGAAGTATGAGGTGAAAGGAGGCTAAAGACTGCAGGCAGACTGGCCTACAGAGACGCGCAAAGGTCCCTAATATGTCCAAGTTTGATAACCTATCACAGGGGCATGCTATTCGGAGAAATTTTCCTTCTGGCGGATCCTCGTAAGGCGAGCTCAGAGAAGGCTGCTTATCTAGCAGGCCTGAGACAACTATCCAACACCTAACTACATTACATGAAATGTAGGATTTGAAGCGAGACAAGGAAGTACGTGGTTTCAGAAAAATCTACCAACATTCGTCTTGCAAACCAGCGGAAACTAGGAAAACCTCAAGGGTCGTAAGGCTCTAGGAATTGAACCTAGCTTCTCCCGAATGCGATCTTCGTCGTTACCCATAACGATGCTGTCATTGCCAGGATCATATAAACGCCGTCGGTGTGCCGGAATTTCGTTCCGCGGGAGTACTTTCACATGAAGTAACATGTAGTAAACCTCCTGACTAAGTGCTGTCGTTTTTAACCACGCAAATTTACCTTTTATACATGTAGATGACAATAATCTAGGGAAATTTTCGCATATGTTTGGCATTTGCAACTGGGAGGTAGTCACAGAATAAATGACGGCTGAATTGTTATTGTATGTAAGTACAGACAATTTGATATGGACCAGAATAAGAATTGTGATGTTATCACTTACCATAACTGTTGAATGGTAATGTGTACTATCAGGCTTTTGTGGTAAAAAAGTATATATGAATATGTTAGCGTGGATAACATGTGACATGGACTTCGGTATACCAACGTCAGCAGAAAGTAAGAATACGTGGCATAGTGCTTGGATGTGGTTATCTAGTTAGGACATATTAATTTCTTAGTGTGAAGTTCGTTTATACTCATTGTACTTCGGCAGTATTGTATAGCAGCAGGTTGTTTATCTATTGTTGGTAAACATAATGATTGTATCGAATCTTGGCGTCGTTTTTAAACTGTTTTATATTTTGTTTCAGAAGAGTTGACTATCATTACATGATGTGCGGAAAAAACTCAAAAATCACAGCCATGAAGGCACTCATTCTGGTCGGTGGATACGGCACACGGCTTCGCCCTCTCACTCTAAGTCGCCCAAAGCCGCTGGTTGAATTTGCAAATAAACCAATGTTGCTTCATCAGATGGAGGCATTGGTTGAAGCAGGAGTGACAGAAATTGTTTTAGCTGTGTCTTACCGCGCGGATCAAATGGAGCAAGAATTACGTGAAGAAGCAGAAAAATTGGGAGTTAGTCTTTTATTTTCCCATGAAACAGAACCACTTGGAACAGCTGGACCTTTGGCGCTAGCAAGAGATATTCTTGGTGCTAGTAACGAACCATTTTTTGTTTTAAACTCTGATATAATTTGCGAATTTCCATTTAAAGATTTAGTATCATTCCACAGATACCATGGCAAAGAAGGTACCATAGCTGTGACAAAAGTGGAAGAACCCTCAAAATATGGTGTAGTAGTGTATGGTGAACAGGGCTGCATACAGAGCTTCATTGAAAAGCCTCAGGAATTTGTTTCCAATAAAATAAATGCAGGAATGTATATTCTGAATCCATCAGTTCTTAAACGCATAGAGTTGAGACCTACAAGCATTGAAAAGGAAATTTTTCCTGAAATGGCACATGAAGGACAGTTGTATGCAATGGACCTTCAGGGCTTCTGGATGGATGTCGGGCAACCAAGGGATTTCCTTACTGGTATGTATTAAGTTTATATTGACAGCTAAATACAGGTAAGAGTAGAGCTATTGAATCAAATATGATTTCTAAGTTCTCGCACAAGTGGATGTTATTAGATAGTGTACATACATGAGAACATAGAAATTGCATTTGACCATTACTCTTATCCAGGGGTAACTATCATTGTACCAACTTCCTCTACTGGGGTGCAGGATTGGTCAATAGTATATAGCAATAAATAAGGATATATTTACATAGTCTAGGTTAGAGCACAACTACCGTATGTGGAGCCCATCCTAAAGTTTACCAAAGGACGACAATAAAGTATTTGGTAATTATTTACAAAATGGGCCGCTCTCTCCCTCCGCTGCGACTTATGCCAGTTTTGCACTTTAACGGGACTGATGTGGTTAGAGAGGGATTATGGGTGGGGAGATGGTTTAAAAAACTAATGTATCCATTGTGCTGTTAGGAGTTGTTGGAAATGTTGATAATGAGGTACTACCACGATATAAAATTAGAAACATAAATTTATATACACACACTAACCTAAACAGATTGGAACCTAACCTCGCGCTAAATTTGAAATCCACAGGCTTTGAAATTGTCATCATAAATACAAAGTCAATCGATCGCACTTAGTTTCATTCGATTTTAGAGTGGCCGAAGTTCCACATAATAAAATTTACTGAACAGCTGTATCTGCGTGAAACTTATTTGTCATACATCAGCACAGCGTCTAGCGACATATGCCGGTGTTGCATTCCACAACACTGTTCGCCTGCCGCCGACAATGAAACTCAGGTTTTAGGCACTTTAGTGTGTAGTATTATTATATATTTATATTGCAAAAGTACTACAAGACTTCTTTATTTATATTCTACTCCTTCTAGGCAGCATACTTCATAAATATTCACAAAAAAGATTGCTACGCGCACGTAATAAATTAGCGTTTAACTTAATTACGGAGCTTTTCCGATAAACAAAATTGGTGAAAACGTAACAAGTATAAACCAAACTTACAGTCAAACCACAATTAGTTTAATTTCTAGAGGGGCCCAAGTTCTCTATAATTACCAAGTATTCTTACCTGTGTAAATGTTTTGATAGAATTCCAGGAGTAGCATCTGATTCTTCACAAGTCCTTAGGCTTAGGCTATGAAGGTACTTTAGGGTGTGCACTTCACAGAGCTCCTAACTATATCCTGTCATTGCTGTGTTCTGCTCCACTCCTCTCCTTCTAAAACACATCCCTCAACTACACTTTGCAGCTTAGGGCCAAGCATTTCCATGTATGTGCATGACAAAAGTTTACCGTAAGTTAGATATATTGGTAATTCTGGCAAGTGCCAAAAATAGTACCAACTCCAGAAGAGTGTAAATGTTAAATAAGGATGTATCTTATAGGGGTAAATGAAACTGAAATGATATAAACATGACTGATTTAACACATAAATATGTATAAGCATTTTGTGGACTGTGTACAAAAACACAGAAATGAAAAGTAGTCAGACAGGGAAACAAAACATGAGGGCGTTTCTTTGATACCTATAATTCTGTAGAAAGTGAATGAAAACTAGTGAAAGAGGTAGGCAAAACCACCCGGGATCATTGAGGTTTAGACAAGCAGACTCCTTAGCTATGCTGTGCAGTTTTCTGCCTGTGACTACAAACTGCTTCACTCTGGTACTTATAAAAAAAAAAAAACATCCCTCGGCTGTACATTGCGGCTTAGAGTCCTCACACCGGAATATGCTTCGCAGCTTAGTATCCTCAACACTAAGTATGGCAATCTTAAGATATATGCAGTGAATAATAACAATGATACATAGGGAGTGCATCTGCAGGGAATATTGACTATCCCTGCGCAATTAAATTTATAGAGGAATGTCCTATATAAGTAATGTTTAAAACAAAGCATACTTAAACTACACAATAAATATCTACAAAATACTTGAGAAAGATTAAGTGTATATAAAATTTTGTAAAAGATATTGCAAATTACTGCATATAAAGGGTGATTTGGGGTAGAGGAATATTTTTGGAAATCTGTGATAAAATTGCATGTTGAAAGATACTAAACTAAATACCAAGTGCGGTATGTATTGGATTTTTCGTTTTTGAGATATTCTGTTCATGTAGCAGCTGGCATCCGTGAATACACTTGTGAAATTGGTACTTCATTTAATGCTTGCCAGAACTAATAAGTTTTACTGAATTGCCCGAAACATTGACCATGGCATTGATAAGTGCTGTTATTCTTCCATATTACACATGTAATATTCTATTATCAAAATGTGGGGAATACACACTAAGAATACTTAATCAATAATATATTTCATGTTTTAATGTGTTTATAAGGACAACTTTTCACATTTGTTACTTCTGTGTTACTCTGTTTCTCAAACAGAATGGATTATAATACAAAAATAACGCCTGTCCCACCTGAGCCATCATGGGATCATTCAGAATCTGAACATAGCAGAACTGCTTAGAGTAGCTGTGGGTAAGCCACAAAGTGTTGCCAACGGATGCTATTTAGAAGGAGAGGAGTAGAGCTTGCATATCCAAAAGCTGTGGCTGTGGAGCAACAACAGGGCATAGCCAAGAGATATCTGAAGTGAAACCCCAATAAAAACAGCATAGCCAAGGGATCTGTGCTACCTAAACCCACCCGAATTATCACAAATAGTGGATTTTCATCTTAACATTTTCATAGATTGGCCACATTGATTTACTGCTATACATATTTGGTGCTATTAATATACCTCGTGGTTGATAATGACATTACCTTTCCGTGTATAAGTGAGGTCATAAAGAAGGACAGTTGGGTGGGCAATATGACTTCACCTGAGCAACATCTTTTGCTTCAATGGTAAATATCAGATGAGAAAGATATATAGTTAGCTTAAATATTTTATAGTTAATTTAAATGTTGTAAAATTTCCAGTAGCATGGAGGTCTATAACTGCAATTTTATGGATAAATATGTAACTAATAATAAAAATTTATAATCATGAAGAAAATCCATCCAATTAAAAGTAGGTACTGAGGACTGGTTTATCCGTACATTACATATTTTTTAATTTGATAAAATGTTTCAAATTTTGTCACCAAATTACAATATGTTTAACTCAGACAGTATTTAAATGCCCCTTAATGATTGGGGATTTTATTTTTCTCTTCTTTCTGGTATAGAAATATTTGTAGGTATTCTTTGTTAGGTGTAATGATTTCTAATTGGAGGGAAAAGTACTGAAAACCTTTGTTGGACTTTTCAGGTGAGTAGGAAAATAATATGTCTTAGGTATGGATTGATTAATTCACAATAAATTAAATATTGCCAGCAGTTTAAAAGTCGTGTGAGGGTAAAAGGTGTACAGAAAGTTTCATACTGATTGTGTTTTGCACATTAACAAGAACTTTGGAAAACCTAATGTTTGTCCTTAGTATGGATTTTTTCTGCCATGCTCAAGACATAGAATCCATGCCAAAACAATTTTATGTTTTTACTGCGCTTCTGTAGAGCTTTAGAGGCATTTTAAGCAATGAAGAGGAAAGAAGTGTATGAAAAAAACCTGATGTGTTACACTCACATGACTTTCTGAAACTGTACTATAAACAAACTTCTTACTAAAGATTATTCTTCTTACTACACCATGCTAATCGAGATAAAACATAAGCAGAATGCTCTTATTTTTTACTTATAAGTAGAAGGGAACTAAAGGAATGCACTGTGCTAAAGCAATAGTCAAATGTTTTAAAAGCTGTCGTTATGTGATTATAATTGAGATTTGCTTCTTTGCTTGGCAGGAGTAGACCAAAAGAAGTGTCTCCTGGCTGAGAAAAGTGTAAGTATTTTAAAACTGAAACTAATTACAAGGAATATCTTGGAAATGGGCAACTGTACTACAAAAATGCATATGACATAAATTGTGGGTTTTAACAAGAACTAACTTTTTTGTGTGGTAAGTTTTTGTCTGTTTCTTAGTTATGCAAAATTCAGAAAAAGTTATCCAGAATGAACAGGTCCTCAGAAACTATTCCCGGAAAATTAAAGATATACATTTTTTTTGCGGCATAAATATGTGTAGTATAAGGTATTTTAATAAAAATGGGTGTTGTTGGTTTGTTTGTTTTTTTTTTTATTTATTTATTTATTTATTTTATTAGAAAAACAAAATGTTCAAAACATTTTCCATGTAAAAGGTAGTTTGGGCTGGGGGAATTTTCTTGAAAATCTTTGTGTCGCTTCCTTGGAAGTTAATTAACTTAAATACCAAGTTTGGTATTTGATGGCCTTTTAGTTTGTGAGCCATGCTGTCCAGAGACATGCATGTGCATGCACACACACACACAGACACAGACCTTTTTCTAAAAATGCTTCTTTTGTGCTCACGGATCTCAAAACATATATTTCCGGTGAAATCTTGATATCAAATATCTGGGTGCATTACAATATCTTCTCTATACACTTTATACATAGTACATGTAGAGAAAGTAAAAAAGAGATGAAAAGTTGAAGAATAACCCAGTTAAAGTAAAGGCCTTAAAGGTAAAGCATGACATTTACTTAAAGGCAAAGCAGTCAGAAAAAATTAAATGGATGAAAGATAAGGATCCACAGGGAAAAAAAAAAAGGAATATAGCTTCAGAATAAAGAAGTGGCTCTGGCAGAACAGGACAGAGTTGGTAGAAAAGCTTTGATTTATAGTAACATGTGTAACTAGTGCAGGATAGAATCACTAGAAGAGGGCAATACTCCAAAGTTTGTTTCAAGGGGAACAAAACATAAGAACTGTGTTATTTCCTAAATGAAGGATATGGCCTGTAAAATGCAGTCCTAAGATTATTTCTACATATCACTTACTCTTATCACTGTGTAAGCCAAGTAAAATCTGTTGTCATTTCATAGGCCTTATGTTCTTGTTGTATGTTTTAGGGGACTTGGGTTTAAAAGGCTCACTGCTGCATGTGTGGTAATACAGTTTAATATTTTTTTTGGGCTTTGAAGTTCATGAGTGGTGTTTTGGTGATGGCGTTACTAGATTGCTTTAGTATAAGATAATGACATTATGTGGAAAAAAAAAATGTATTTATGTGACGACTGTAAATATGAAGTAAACACCATGGAACTTGCTTCCATAATTTTTCAAATTAAAAAAAAATCCTATAATATACAGGATTAGAAAATAAGAAAATAGTAGACAAGAACAGGAGCAATGTGGCCAAGAGGACCAAAAATCTACAAAGGAATTGTTCCAATGTGTGGAAGCAGAAATAACAATTTGTATGTTTAATAGATTGTTTAGAAGCAAAAGATATAAAATAAAATTTGGAAACTTTGGTTTCAAAGAGTTTCTGAAACAACTCAATAACTGTGGAGAAAGTAAGAGGAAATCATAAAAAAAACTATAAAGATCAAAAACAATAATTTAAATTACTGCAAAAAAATAGGTAGAATACAAGGTATAAGATTTAAATTATTTGGACTAAGGAATCCGGACTTAAGTGAAATGGAAGACTAGGCTGCCATTTCAGGCTCAGATAGTAAATAAAGAACGACCAGGCTATTTTTACGTACATTAAACTAAGTGTACAGGAACAAATTATGTGCAGAAAACTATGTAAAGTGAGGTGTGCAAATTCAGTTCATATGTTAAGGATTCGTTAGCATGAAGCAGCTCAGATGTAAAGAGAACAATTTATAAAATTATATTAATTGAATTTAAAGCCATTACATTTACATTCTTAGCCATGCTGTTCACATGCACACAAACGCGCGCGCATGAATGGACCTTTTTCCAAAAATGCTTTTTTTTTTTTTTTTTTTTTTTTTTTTTATTTAAATTCAGAGAACCCAAAACATGTATTTCTGGTGAAATCTATCAAATTTTCTCTACACACTATGTACACAGTACGTATAGAGAAAGTAAAATGTGCATAATTCTTTCACTGCTAAAAATATTTAAATGTTGTGCAACATTTCCAGAATTTGAAACAATGCTGTGGAAAGATTAAAAGAGGTGAAAGACATGTTAATTCTATTTCCAGGAATACTAGGGAAGTTTTGGTCCATTATTACAAGTAGGAGTAATGCCATAGGCATGTGGTTAAAACCACTCACCTCTCAACAAGGTGACCCAAATTCCATCCCAGGGGACCACATGTGGATTTGTGATGGACAAAAAATTGATGTGCTCCATTCACATGACTTTCTCTGCATCTCTGTTACAAATTATTGTTAAAAAGCCTATGCTTCTATTTACTTCATGCTAACCAAGAAAAAATTGGTAGAAATAGTTTTATTACTTGCTTCCTTGTAAGTAGAAGCAAAATAAGGGAGTACCATAGGTTAAAGTGATAGTCAAAAGCTGGTTGCTATGTGACTGAAGTTCTTTTGTTTTTATGGACAAGAGTTAACAAATTCCTGTATGAGAGAAGTAGGTTTTTCAAAGCTGAAACCAAAAACAAGGGATATCTAAAAAATTATCAACTCCACAAAAAAAAAGTATATATAGAACATAAAGTGTATGTTTTAACCTGCTCTACATTTTCTGTGTGTTAAGTTTTTGTTCCATCTCTTACGGTTTAGCAGTTATGCAAAATTCTGTAAAATTCATCTAGAATAAAGTAGTCTTCAGAGGCTATTCCTAGAAAATTCAAGACATACATTTTATTTGTCAGGTAAATATTCTTTAATATACAATATTT
Organism: Hymenopus coronatus; assembly: GCA_030762935.1. Lineage (NCBI taxonomy): Eukaryota > Metazoa > Arthropoda > Insecta > Mantodea > Hymenopodidae > Hymenopus > Hymenopus coronatus. The sequence goes on along the minus strand of CM060881.1, from coordinate 166,876,681 downwards.
TAATCAAATTCATTACAGCCATTTTTAAGAAAATCAAAAATTTTGAAAAAAATTCCATGTAAAGGGAAGTTGGGGATGGGGGGATTTTTTTTAAAATTGCATCCTTGGAAGATACGAAACTTAAATACCAAGTTGGGTATTCAACGGTCTTTTCGTTTTTGAACTAAGCTGTCCACAGACACACATACATACACACACAAACCTTTTTGTAAAAATGCTTTTTTTGTATTCAGGGGGTCCTAAAACATGTATTTCTGGTGAAATCTGGGTATCAAATTTTTGGGTGGAATACAATAATGTACATAGTATGTGTAGAGAAAGTAAAAAAGTATCTGGGTAGTCTCTTTGGTTTCCCCTACCATTCATTACACCAATTGCTACATATCAATCACCTTTCTTACTGTTCATTTTTTATCAGATATTTCCTTCACTCACATGCCTGACTAAAGACCAGTCACTCATTCTGGATTGTTCATTCCATGATTAGAGGTTTGTTGGCTCCTTGTCAGCCTTCTGACTCTAGGCATCCACTTATAAGTCCTCCTTATAAGGAGGGTAGGCTATCTTGAATTAAGTGTTATTTGCAGAATTATAGCTTTAAGGAGTAATGATGACAATTCAGCATAAAACCCTTCAAGAACATTGCACACGAGTATAGGGGTGTTAAACTAAACCTAAATTTGAGATTTAAAAGTCACCCATGCAACACTTGTAAGTGTGCTAATTTTGTTAGCTGTTTGTTTTTGGTGTCTTCTACAGGGCTTTAAACAAAGGGGTAACAATTTTTACTTTCTCTATACGGACTATGTACATAGTGTATAGAGAAGGTATTGTATTGCACCCAAAACTTTGATACCGAGATTTCACCGGAAATATATGTTTTGAGACCACCTGAATCCAAAAAAAAAGCATTTTTAGAACAATATCTGTGTGTGTGCCTCTCTGTCTGTGTGTATGTGTCTGTGGGAAGCATAGCTCAAAAACGAAAAGACCGTTCAAAACCAAAGTTGGCATTTAAGTTTGGTATCTTCCAAGTATGCGACACAAAGATTTTCAAGGAAATCCGTCCACCCCCAACTACCCTTTACATGGAAAAAAATTTGAAAATTTTGATTTTCTTAAAATTGGCTCTTAAACAATTTTGATTAAAATCCCTTATATTTAAGATATTTACTTTCCAAATAAAATGTATATCTTGAATTTTCTGGGAATAGCCTCTGAAGACTGCTTTATTCTGAATGAATTTTACAGAATTTTGCATAACTGCTAAACCGTAAGAGATGGACAAAATCTTAGCACACAAAACAATGTAGAGCACATTAAAACACACAATTTATGTTATATACATTTTTTTCATGGAGTTGATTGTTTTTGAGATACTCCTTGTTTTTGTTTTCAGGTTCGAAAAACTTTACTTTTCTCATACAGGAATTTGTCAACTCCTGTCCATACAAACAAAGGAACTTCGGTCACATAGCAACCAGCTTTTGACTGTCACTTTAACCTATGGTACTCCCTTATTTCACTTCTGCTTACAAGGAAGCAAGTAATTACTATTTCTGCTAAGTTTTTCTCTGTTAGTATAAAGTAAATAGAAGCATAAGCTTTTTAACAATAATTTGTCACAGAGATGTAGAGAAGTCATATGAATGGAACACATCAGATTTTTTTAATAAAAACTGTTCCATTACAGTGTATGTTTTAGTGTATCAGTTTCAATATAAGGTATATTAAATTACAGAACTGTTGTTTAGACCATTCATGCATATGCTATGTTGTGTGTATTATATAATTACACTTATCTACTTAGTACATATCTTGAAGACTTCTTCATTTTGAATGACTTTTGCGTAATTGGTAAACCATAAGAGATGACAAAAACTTAGTACAAAAGAAATTAGGTCTCATTAAAATACACAATTTAAGTCATACATTCATTTTGTTAGTTGACCATTTCCAAGACATTCCTTGTTTTTAGTTTCAGTTTTAAAATACTTAACTTTTCTCATACAGGAATTTGTCAACTTCTGGTCATACAAAGAAACGAACCTCAATCACATAGCAACCAGCTTTTAAAAAGTAGATTATTGCTATAGCCTAGCCTTATTTCCCTTCTACTTGCAAGGAAATAAATAATAACAAGCTTTTTAACAACAATTTGTTACAGAAATGTGTGTGTGTGTGTGTGAGAGAGAGAGAGAGAGAGAGATATATATATATACACGTATTAATGCACAGGAATTGACATTCTCCTTCTAGCTTCCCAGTATTTGGCGACAATATTGGGATACATCTTCAAAGCTTGGCAAGAGTCTTAAGTGTTCCGTATTAATAATTTCTTCTTTGCTACATAATGGGCAGTTTGGTGAGGTTGAAAGGCCAATCCTAAAGAGATGATTATTCAGACAATCATGTCCAGTTATCAGATGAAAGTTGACAACAGCTGATTTCCTTGATAATTTTGGAATTAAATTAGGATTTTTTACAATTTGTAGTCACTGTGAAGTTTATTTTCTTGTGTTATTTTATTTATACAATTTGTATCTATTTTTACTTTCTCCATACACACTATGTACATAGTGTATAGAGAAAGTATTGCACTCCACCAAAAAATTCGATACCGAGATTTCACCGGAAATATATGTTTTAGGGTCCCCAATAACCAAAAAGAGCATTTTCACAAAAAGGTCCGTGTGTGTGTGTGTCCATGTGTCTGTGAACACGATAACTCAAAAACGAAAAGTCGGTAAAATACCAAACTTGGTATTTAAGTTTAGTATCTTCCAGGGATGTGACACGAAGATTTTGAGAAAAATCCCGCCACCCCCAACTACCCTTTACATGGAACTTTTTTCGAAAATTTTGATTTTCTCAAAAATGGCTCTAACGATTTTGATTAAAATTTCGTATATTAAACATATTTACCTGACAAATAAAATGTATATCTTGAATTTTCTGGGAATAGCCTCTGAAGAGCAGTTTATTCTGAATGAATTTTACTAAATTTTGAATAACTGCTAAACCGTAAGAGATGGACAAAAACTTGCTACACAAAAAATGTAGAGCACATTAAAACACACAATTTATGTTATATACATTTTTTTCGTGGAGTTCGTCGTTTTCGTGACATTCCTTATTTTTGGTTTCTGTTATGAAAAACGTATACTTTTCTCATACAGGAACTTGTCAACTCCTATCCATATAGACAAAGGAACTTCATTGACATAGCAACCAGCTTTTGACTATCACTTTAACCTACAGTTGTCCCTTATTTCGCTTCTACTAACAAGGAAGCGAGTAATTAGACTATTTCTGCTATTTTTTTCTGATTAGCAGAAAGTAAATAAAAGTATAAGCTTTTTAAGAATAATTTGTTGCAGGGATATGGAGAAAGTCATGTGAATGGTACACATCAGATTTTTCTTTTTACAATGCATTTGATTGATTAATAAGGAAATTTTATCATAGTTTTTTGTTTAATTTGGGTTCCTTTCTGTGCCAAAAAAATCTGCTTTTTCATTACCATTCACTCCACAATGAGATGGAATCCATTGTAATACCAATTTTTTCCATTTTAGTACAGAAATGCAGATGTAGATAAAGTTATGTAATGGAACACATCAGATATTTTTTAATTATGCTAATGCAAAATATTATATAGTCAATTATTATACCTCTTATTTGCAGGAATGTGTTTGTATCTTGCATCCCTTCGCCAGAAAAATCCAGCATTACTCTACTCTGGACCTGGTGTTGTGGGAAATGTCCTTGTGGATCCTACAGCCAAAATCGGAGAAGGTTGTCGCATAGGACCAAATGTAACTGTGGGACCGGGAGTTGTGATTGAAGATGGAGTGTGTGTAAAACGGAGTACTCTTCTGCAGGGTGCCACTGTGCGTTCTCATTCATGGCTAGATGGGTGCATCATAGGATGGCGTTCAGTTGTAGGAAGATGGGTTCGTATGGAGAATACTACTGTTCTTGGAGAAGATGTCATTGTCAAGGATGAAGTTTATGTCAATGGTGGTCAGGTACTACCACATAAATCCATTGCTGCATCCGTCCCTGAACCTCAGATTATTATGTGAGAGTTATTTCAAATGCTGATGTGCATTGTTGTGGTAATACAGTATCTGAAATGTAACTTGTGCACTAACAAAAAAAACTCTAGGGAAATGAAAGCAAGGCATTATGTTTTGCACAGCTTTATTTGGGGTTGAATTTGTTCAACATTATGCAAAAAATTAACCCGTAGATACTGGTTATTTTACTCTTGAAAATAAAAGACAAGGAAGCATCACTTTACAAAATTAATCTTAAACATAAAGAAAATTCTGACGTTAATTGGTGCTTGTTACGTAATGCTGACAAAAGTGCAAACATCACAGTTTTATATATTTTATACAACATTTAGTTTTTCAAGTAAAAACAATGCATTTTATTTCTTAAATATAAATCAGTAGCTTTTTAAAATGTCTACAGAAGTTATAAAAAATTATCTATTAATCTAAGCAAAAATACATAAGATATTCCATGTATGTATATATATTGTTATGACTTAGAATTTTTATCTAGTTGTGTTGCAGCATTGCCAGGCTTTATGATACACTTTTTTTTATTGAGTTTTAAAGTATCATTCAGCACAAATGTAAATTTTCTTTTATGAACTGGTTAAAGATATTTTACTTGTTAAAATACAATTTTAAAAAAAATAAGGTGTTATTTCATTTGCTCTATGTAGAATACTAGAATATACATAGATAATTTTATATTTCAGAGAAAAAAATGTAATGGTGGTTTTAAAGAAGCTGGTGACTGATGTAATTAATATTTGATTGTAAGAATGGAGTTGGTTTGTAACACTCAACTTCACTTAAAAATTACTTACTGGGACCCGTTTCAGGAATACAAGTTGTTTCCATAATTCAGATTGAATCTTCTTTCATTTGGTGCCCAAGATGAGGGTGGTAGTTATGGGGATGCTGTATGGCAGTAAATCAAATTCATATGGTACATCTTTTAATGATGTAAATTATACCCAGTTCCAAATTCCTCCACAGCCACCACCCTCATCTTTGGCATCAAGTAAAAGGAGATTAAGTTGGAAGTAGGACTTGAAAGGTACATACAACATGCTTTCAAGAATCCAGTCCCAGTAAGTAATTTTTCTCATAACTCTCTTAGTGTTGCAAATTGACTCAACTTTTACCATCAAATGTAATAGTGGTATTTAAGTCTAGTAAAGTATGCTACCAAGTATGCTATTTTTTTTCTTCCTCCCCCACCCCCTTCATTGTATATTTCAAATAATATTATGTTATTTCTTTAAATAACTTTGGACAGTCAATTTTAACACATTTTCTGTGTAGGAATGGAACATGTTTTTCCTTATACAATGTATGGAACTGGACACAAATGTAAAAATAAAACTTTCTGTTTGGCTCTAAATTAAATATAATTATAATAATTGAATTTCTGCAAAAATCTTCTCCATTTTACCATTGAATAAAATAGGCATTTATTTTGACTATGCTTTCTCTGTCTGTCTGTGTGTGCATGTCTCTCTTATATTTTATTTAGGATTTACTGGTAACCAACCAGCAATAGTCAACAAGCACTTCTGCTCTCCTCTTTTCCAGGTAATGTTTTTCCAAAATCAGGAGTTAGGTATGTAAACAATCTCCAAGTTTGTTGCTGAAATATACGGGAAAATTCTCAGCATAGGTCTAAATAATGCAAGTTAAAATGAAGTGAAATACCCAGTTTTGTCACTTAAATTATTACCTGAGACAACATGGGTGTACAGTAAAACTTTGTTTTTCAGGGGTTTTAGGAAAAAAAAAGTCTGTGTAAAAATCACATAAATGAAAACATACACTAGATAAGGAAAAGAAGGTGGATGGAAAAAAAAAAAAAAAATCATACAAGGCTTGTATCAGAAAAAATACTATAATGCACTGTATAAGAAATTCAACTATTCTAGTCTCTGGGATGCAGTAGACATCATTTATCTTCACACTTGCCATGTCCCTTGGTCCAGGTAGGGCGATATAGCTGCGCCAGGTCATCTTGCTGGTCTGTCGGTTGTAATGAGTCTTCATTTGATCGCTTGCTATCTAGATGTTTTGATGGGTTATTTCATGTATGTCATGAAGTAGGTCTACAAGATTCTCCATTTAGTCGACTGTTGGCTGTTCTGCCCCAGGAAAATTCCCAAGCTTAAGGTAGCTTGGTAGACAGAGCTCTCTGCCAAAGACCAATGTCAACCCGATGGTATTGCAGGTTTAACAGCGGTAGGCCAGCAAGTAAAATGGCATATTCACATCCCAGCCCCGCTCGTAATTGGCCACAACCTTCCTCAAATGCTCTTATAGGTCTTGATGTACTGATCAACTATGTTGTCTGACTGTGGGTGAAGAGGTGTTGTGTGTGTCATGTGCACTCCGAGACGCTCCAGTGTTTCCCTCGTAAGGTTGAACTCAAAGTTGGTGCCCTGATCACTGTGTAGCTCTATTGGTATCTCATAATGACAAAACAGCTCTATGAGGCAGTTTACAATTATCTTGGCCTTCTGGTTTGGGATAGTGTACACCACCGGGCACAATGAAGTAATCCATGGCAACCAACAGATACTTATTGCCCTGTCTGACAGAGGAATGGATATGTGTTTGAAGGGTGCTCCCACATTGTACTGCTGCTTGCAGCCCTGGATCCTGGTTTGCTGCACACACAAGACATTAGTAGCAGCATTTCTCTGCATCTGCCACAGTACTGTTTTGAGCTTGTCGATGGTTTGGTTGGGTCCCAAATGTCTTCCCAAAGTCCCTTATGTGCATTCTCCAAGACTTCCACAACCTTATTCTGACGGAGGGAGGATCAGCTGCTCTCTGTGGGTCTTCCCATCAGTTGACTCCCATACTCTGAACAGCATCCCTCCCTAATCTCCAGTGAATCCCATTGGGCCCAGACGGACTTTAACACACTACTCCTTAGTGCGATGTCCTCCTGGCTCGATCTAGCCCCTGATTCCATTTCTCCCAGGAGTGGCTCCAAATCAGCATCTGCCAGCTGCTCCCTCAGCTCTGCTCTATCCCATCCTACAGCAGGCCAAAATAACACACAGGTGCAGCATGCATCTTCTCTTTACCTCCGTTTGCTTTGCTAGGGGAGCACATCTTGGTTGTTGATCTGATTCTCCAGTGTTGATGTGGAGTACTCGGTCAGTGTGACTATAATTGCCATTCCCTTTGCTGAAGACAGACTGGCATCAGCTGGGTAGATGCCAGACTTTCTCCAGTTGTGAAGTAGTCAGCTGGTGGGTCGTCCTCATCAGCGAGTCTTACAGCCAACACCCTAGGCCCTTCGACGGCACTGGCTGTTCGAATTTGTCGCACGGCATTACACTGATAGCTGGCTCCCACTTCCTGAACTCTGTCCCAGCCTGGATATCCTGGTCAGTGTTTATCTTGTTGAGCAGCCTTACAGGTACTTCCTCTTAGCAAGGCAACAATACTCTGGCAATACATAATCCATGTAATGATGTCTCCCGGTCTTCAACCTTGGTGCATTGGGTGCACTCCTGTGCACAGGGTTGTCTGGATGTGGCATCTGCATTGGTGTGGCTCCTGACTTTCTGATGTAAAATTGTACTTTTGCAGCCTCTGGACCCACAGGTTGTCTGGCCTCCAAGTTCTTGCAATTTAACAACTATGTGAGTGCAGAGTGGTCAGTACTTAGGTGGAAGTGCTCCAGCACTTTCACTACTGCCAGGAGCTCTCACTGGGGCAGTAGCTCTTTTCTGCTGTGGTAGTCAATTGCGTGCTCCTGGCCATCCTGGACCTAGGATAGAACACTGCCACTGGCATGGTGTCCATGATAAAGTTGTCTCCAGGTTGTGGAAATCCTAAAATAGAAGCACTGCAGAGTTGCCTTTAGCACCTGGAATGCGCTCTCTACCTCTTCTGACCATATGCTCCTCCGTCAGACGGGTGAGAGGTTTCGCGATGTTGGAGAACTGGTGGTAATAGCTGCATAGGCCCAGGAAACTTTGCAGCTCTCAATTGTCTTTTAGGTGAGTCCAATCTCTCACTGCCTGAATCTTCACTGGGTCCATGGCCACTCCAGATGGCGAGACTGTGGCCCAAGTAGTTCACTTCCTTACAGAAGAGTTGGCAGTTGTTCACATTCAACTTCAAGTTAGCTGCCTGCAGTTTTTGCAGTAACCTATCAGGTTCTCGATATGCTCTTCAAAGTTACTTTCGATGACGATAGCACAGGCAGGCGTCGAAGATCAACCCTCTCATCACCGAGGCACTGAAATGTGGCTGGCGCATTGCAGAAGCCAAAGGGCATAACTGTAAATTGCCAAATCCCTTGCCCAGTCAAGAATGCTGTCTTCTTCTTTTCTCTGGGATCTAGAACCACTTGCTAATACCCTGATTTCAAATCTAAAGTAGAGAATCTCTAGTCACCAACAAGCATGTCCAGAATGTCGTCAATCTGTGGTAAGGGGAAACAGTCTTTGTTTGGAGATGGTATTGAACTTACTATACTCCACACAGAAATGTAGCTAACTACTACTACTACTACTACTACTACTACTACTACTACTACTACTACTACTACTACTACTACTACTACTACTACTACTACTACTACTACTACTACTCCTCCTCCTCCTCCTCCTCCTCCTCCATCTTCTTCTTCATCATCACAGAAGCCTGTTGTGGAGCCAACGGCACGAAACCACAAATGGAGAACCTGTTACAAGAGGTCAGCCAATAGCCAGGCATGGACATAAGGAAGTGGATGATATGAAATGTAAGTGAAATTGATGATTGGAAAGGTGAAGATGGAGCAATTGGTGGAATGAGTAGTGGGGGAAACCAGAAAACCTGCCCAGATGCTGCTCCATCCATCACGAATCCCACATGCGGATGCTTGGGATCGAACCTGGGCCACCTAGATGAGAGGCTCACACATGGCGCCACCTTAACTCTATAAATAATAATATATATTTCTTGCACATATTTCTTTATTTTTTTTTTTTTTTTTATCGCAATCAGTTCACCCTCCCCTTATTTAGGACTGACATGCAGATGCCTAAGGGTCAGAAGCCTATCAGGAAGCCAATGGGACAAAACCACAGAATGGAGAACCTGGAACAAGTGGTCAGCCATAGCAAGGCTTGAGCATGAGGATTCTTTAATCTTAAAGAGCAAATTATATGTATTTTTAGATAACTACTGTGATTTTTTCATTGTATGTTAAACCATGATTTTATATTTTGAAACTAGCTCATATGAGCCATGTAGCTTGTAAATTTATAGGATTGCAAACTTCCAGAAATAAAAGAATAGGATAAATAAAATACATAGGAATGCATATCATAAATTGCTAAATATATATTTTGAACAAATAAAACAAAATATATACATATAATGTAACCTTTATTTTGAAGCATTTTTAAACAGCGTTTTAAATGTTACTTTAAAAGTTTAAATGTTCAGCCCTCAATATTACTATATTACTCTAATTTCTGTAAACATAATTGAAGATAAATTAATTATATAGATAATAATAAACAAAATACAATAGATAATAATAAAACAAAATATAATAGTTAATAAAACATATATATCATGTATATACCATGTAACATTTATTTTGAAGCATTTTTAAACAGTGTTTTAAATTTTAGTTTAAATGTTCAGCTCTCAATATTACTATATTACTCTAATTTCTATAAACATAATTGAAGATAAATTAATTATACAGATAATAACAAAACAAAATATGTACATATGTAACATTTATTTTGAAGCATTTTTAAACAGTGTTTTAAATTTTACTTTAAAAGTTTAAATGTTCATCCCTCAATATTACTATATTACTCTAATTGTTGTAAACGTAATTGAAGATAAATTAATAAAATAGAATTATCAAAACATAAGGCATAACATAGCAACTTGTCAATGTATGGGTTTAATTTGCCCCCCCTCCCCCCACCATATCAGGCAAATATGCTTATTCTTAAAAACTACGTAGTTAGAACAATCACAGTGATGCTTATTCTTCTTCATCAAATCATATGAATTAATCACATAAACTATAATGAGTAAACAAATTTTTACAAGTTTTCATTATGTATGATCAGGACTTGAATAGGAGACTAAATAGATAATGTTTTGAAGAGAAACTGACATCCAGAAAGATTGCAGTAGATACTGTGATGTTATTCTGGAGTGGTATCCTCTAGGACATATACACAGTGGTTTTGGCAATTGGTGCAATATCTATTTTACTGTTGCTGATGCCTTAATCAACAATGGATAAGCAGAGATGATCTATTGTGCATAGACTGAATTTCAACTTTTTCCGGTGGGAGGCATGCAAATCAGATTCAACAGACACCAAATGTGACTGAATAAGGGTACAATATTTAAGTTTGTGGTCACCAGATTGTGTCTACATTGTAATTGATCACAATGCTAGCTTTAAAAAGGAGAAAAATGTTAAAGTCCATGAAGAAATAAATTATTCAAGTAATAAAATAAATATGATTCCTTGTTTTATCCTTTCGCCTTGGTAATGTTACTAAATTAATAAATGTCAGTTTTTCTAGAAGTGCATTGACTTACAACTAATAGTATTATTATCAGCTTCTCAGCAGATTTAAGTACTTAGGTCTAAATGAATGTACCTATCTATACCTAATACAGAAATGGATGTTTTCTCAATTAATTTCCTATTTAATACATTAATTACTCAGTCACCTCTACAAGTCCTGAAAATTTGCAATGGAAATTTCCTATCACAATTAGCTATTTATCAATTAACAAAATGTGGTATACTGCACTGATCAGCTTTGGGTCCCAGATTAATTGCTGTAATGGATATTGCTGTTATAAACTATTTTTAAAATTTATTTCCACAGTTATAGTTCAATGATCATATGAGAGACAGCAAGATTCATTACGTATTCTGTTATGCATTCATATTTTTAAAAGCTCAAAACTTTATTAATTTCCCTTTAATTCTAACCAATAAGTATGAAACATGTAAATATAGTAAAACCTTTGATGACATGGGAATATTACTTTACAAACAGCGTAAACCTAAATATACTACATATTACCATTAATAATATTGTATACAAATATTTAATATAAACGTATCACTGATGAGTTTGAGCCTCCATTAAGCTTCCAAAAAGTATACGTAGCAAGGTAATATGTAAATAATGTTCTGTTTTCTTAAAACTAATATGCTTAAATTTTGTTTACAAAGTCAAAACAGCCAATTTGCATCACAATAAGTTTGGTTCTATACATATCTTATATTATCAAGTCTGAGGCCTTAAAATGACTAGAATATTCTTCACATGCTGTCAGTTGAGGGATGTTGTACAGTGTGTTGGAAATTTGTTTACTGATAAAAATAAAACTGCAGTCTTTATACAAGGTTAGTACTCTTTCACACATACCACCAAATAATTTTACTGTTGACTAGAAATACCCTGAAATATATTTTCATAAATGAAAGTTCTCTCTTCCTTAAAGGCATACTGCATATAATACATTTACATATAAAATATATTAGTACCTAATTTATATTATCACATATAGATATTTAAATCTTAAGTTATTGTATTTTTAACTTTTACTTTCTAGCAGCACATAAAAGCAAGAAAGAATGAATTAACAAAGCAAAACAGCCTCTAGCAGAAAAATACAGCATTCTTCAATGATTCACATTTACATATCCAGTCATTTTTATTTATTGTATTTACTCTACACATACTATGTACATTTAGAAGGTGTAGAGAAGGTAATGCATTCCACCCAAAAATTTGATACCGAGATTTCACTGGAAATATACGTTTTAGGATCCCCTATATAAAAAAAAAAACAAAAAAGAAAAACAGCCTTTTTGGAAAAAGGTCTATGTGTGTGTGACCGTGTGAACACGATAACTCAAAAACGAAAAGTCGGTGAAATACCAAACTTGGTATTTAAGTTTAGTGTCACTCCAAAATACCCTTTACATGGAAAAAGTTTAAAAATTTTTGATTTTCTCAAAAATGGCTACTAACAATTTTGATTAAAATACTGCATGTTAAAAGATATTTACATGACAAATAAAATGTATATCTCGAATTTGCTGAGAATAGCTTCTAAAGACCTCTTTATTCTGGATGAACTTTGCTAATTGGTAAACCATAATGATGGACAAAAACTGACTACATAAATGATGCAGATCTTGTTAAAGCACATAATTTATGTCATATGTTTTTTTCATGGAATTCGCCATTTCTGACACACTTCAAGTTATTTGTTTCAAATTTAAAGTAATTAAATTTTTCTTACACTTTTCTCCTGGCCATGCATAGAAATGGATTTCGACCACATGGCAACCAGCTTTTAAAAGATTTGACTATCACTTTAGCCCAGGCTGCTTATTTTCCTTCTACTTACAAGGAAGCAGTTAATTAAGACAGTTTCTGCTAATGTTAATCTCGATTACTATATAGCATATAGAAGAATATGCTTTTTAACATTGTTACAGTGATGTAGAGAAAGTCATGTGAATGGAACACATCAGATTTTTCTTTAAATAGATTAAATGCTTCTGTCCAAATTCCTAAATGATTCTGAAAATCAGTTTCAAAGTGGGGATTTTATGTGAGAATGCGAGCTTTACCATTGAAAACAACTATAGTACCTTACCAAATGTAATTGGTAGCCATATAATTTTTGAGGCAGTCTCAATGCACATTTATTCATAGTATCATTATTATAGTTATCTCATTACAGAAGTTGACTAAAATGTATAATCAGTCAATACAGTTTCTCTTATATTTTCATCAGTGGTTGTCTTTTTGTCATCCAGAGACTGTTTCATTGCTTTGAAAACATTGTCAGGTTTAGAGAGAGGGAGCGTGAACTTCAACAATTGTGGCACTTTTTCTTAATTTAGAATATATGAGCAGCACCGAATCAAGGCAAGCTGAAAGGAACCATTGTCACATTGATGTTACAGATGAAGCTAAGCTTTTATTTTTAATTGTGAAAGTAGACTGAAAAAGAATATCCATGTTGGCTCATAGGCCTAAGTTTACAAAAGAAAAATCATTTATAAATTAGAACAAGGATGCCACTGGAGGGGAATTGCTCAGGCTTCCCACACTATTACACCCTGGCTATCATAGCCTCTCTGACATACACAACAATGCCAAAACAAATGAGTCATGGCAGATACTTGATAGCCTGCATTGTAATAATGTTGACAAGCCAGTGTTTCTTTTGTTTGTTTTTTTTCAATCTTGTACTTTTCTGGTCATGAACTGGAGATATTTGCAGCTATGAACCTGTGAATGTTGGGCTGTAATTTATCAGCATTTAAATGCAATATGACAACTAGGTTGCAATTAGTTAATTTGATCTGCTTTCGTTTTTAATGTTTTTCATTACTGGAAAGAACTGCTAGCATATGTAAGTTCCTCCAAACATTGCTGATGTATGAGAGGAGAATTCCTACAGATTAGGACACAACTTGTGTTCACTATTTTCCATAATTTCATTCCTAGTTTCCTGCCACTGTGCATTCATGTTTTAGTTTGCACTTCAACAACCTGCAGCTCACTTACATACATAACATTGCAATCTGTAGATCCTATTATGAGCTTAGACTCAAAGCCCAAACTCTAGGATATAGATCATGTCAACAATTACATTTATTCATACTTATTAATACATCTATTTAGAAATAATAACTGACAATGCATTTTCAGAGGTGTCAGTTTTGCATAATTTTCAATTACATGTCTTGTTTCCAAAAGTCTATCCATACACTTGCATTCTTAGAATAATCATGTTTATTATATTAACAATGTTACATTATTACCAGTATTTTTTGATTGTATGAAATCCTCCTCTGTATAGAAGGAGTGAGTAATAAGGTATCTTTTTAATTCTGATCTAAACTTATTTTTGTTCATTTGCAATTCTTTTATAGAAGAGGGAAATGAATTAAACAAAACTATTCCTTTGTAGTAAACCCCTTTTTGGAATAACTGCAAATTATTTGTTGCTCTATGTAAGTCCTGCCTATGGCTGCTCTCTTTGTTATGAATATCTGTATTTTTTGTAAACTTTTCTAGGTTATTTATTACAAATGACAATATGGCTAGAATATATTCACAGGCTAATGGTAAAATTCCAAACATTTTGAAGAGTGGCTTGCAGTGAGTTGATCGTCTTTCCCTTACCTTTTTTTGCATAATGAACACTTTTTTAGCATTTACTGAATTTCCCCAAAATATTATTCCATAGGTCATCAATGAATGGAAATATGCATAATAAGCTGTTTTTAGTGTGCTCTTATTTAAGCAGAATTAAAGATCAGATTGCAAAGCATTCAGAGCTCAGTTTGGGTAAGATATAATCAATATGGTATTTCCAATTCATGTTGCAATCAATCATAAGACCTAGGAATTTTGTATTACAGGTTTCTGCAATTTGGTCATTTTCATATTCTAGCCTTAGGTCTGCCATGTTTTTATGCTTTATACAAAAATTAATGTAGTTAGTCTTTTCAAAGTTTATGTGAATTTTATTACTTTCAAACCAATCATTTAGTGTTTTGAAAATTTTATTAGATGAATATGGGAGCTGACAGACATTGTGTTCCTCTGGTTTAACTGTTAATGGATATTCAAATATTAACATTTTCACAGTCATATCATTCAGGTCAAGAAATGTTTTCAAACTCCATCAAATAAATGTCCAGAACAAGTTGATATTTCATAATAATATATAACTCTTTTGTCTTAATGATGACTTCCAGATGTGGAAAATGATTCAATTTTGGCTTCTGCAGTTGATGACACCACAGCTTAGGTTTACCCAAAAATTATTTGATGGCATCAGCTACATTTACGATAGTGAATGCTACAAGTTATCCAAGCAATTTAAACAATCATATAATGTGTTACGAAGGCAAGTTACATAATACACTTACTGGATATTTTGGGGAGGGCAATATTGTGTTCTCTTAACAAGCAAGTCTTTTGAAAATTTCTCGTATAAAAAGCAGTTACTCTTTTCCACTATTGATTTAGCAAGCTTATAGCCAGCATGCAAAATATAGGTGGGTGATATTCTATGGTAACCATGTTTGTGGTCTCCCTTAGTTTGTGGAGTTTTTGGGGGGTTCTATACCTGACAAACAGCTAAGACCATATTATTCAGAATAGCTACCCTTGAAATGTCTATATTGTATGTTGATAGAATAATCAGCATTTTAGAGTATATTAAACAGTATGGTTTATTTTCGTGAATCACAACAAAAAAAACAACAAAAAATTATTCTCCCATTCAATTTGAAAATGAGAAGTGGAAATGTTTACGAAATGCCACTGAAGTTTTATCAGTGCACTTAACCTGCTGATATACCTGAATGATAAATGCAAGTCTGTGGTTGCTGACCCACTCCTACTTATTTCATGTTGCATGGAAGGAGTGAAGGCAGGGGTAATTCAGGGAATGTATATTATTTTTTATTTAATTATTATAATATTTAATGTTCCTGAACCACACTGGAGTGTGCTGAGCAGCATTATGAATAAGAATGATTCAATAATAACATATTCCATGTATATATCTGTGTATAAAAAACATTAAATGAGAGAACTTACATAAATGTGCAATTTTTATCCCTTCATTTTTTTTCCTTGGAGGAGCTCATGTTAGAAAATCTGATGTGTACCATTCACATGACTTTCTCTATATCCCTGCAACAAATTATTCTTAAAAAGCTTATACTTCTATTTACTTTATGCTAATCAGAAAAAATTAGCAGAAATAGTCTTATTACTTGCTTCCTTGTAAGTAGAAGCGAAATAAGGGACTACCATATCTGCTATGAGAAAAATATGTTTTTCATAGCAGAAACCAAAAATAAGGAATGTCTCAAAAACGACGAACTCCACGGAAAAAATTTATATAACATAAATTATGTGTTTTAACGTGCTCTACATTTTTTGTTTAGTTAGTTTTTGTCCATCTCTTACGGTTTAGCAGTTATTCAAAATTCCGTAAAATTCATCTGGAATAAATTACTCTTCAGAGGCTATTACTAGAAAATTCAAGATATACATTTTATTTTTCAGGTAAATATGTTTAATGTACGAAATTTTAATCAAAATCGTTAGAGCCATTTTTGATAAAATCAAAATTTTCGAAAAAAGTTCCATGTAAAAGGTACTTGGGGATGGGGGGATTTTTCTCAAAATCTTTGTGTCGCATCCCTGGAAGATACTAAACTTAAGTACCAAGTTTGGTATTTTACCGACTTTTCGTTTTTGAGTTATCGTGTTCACAGACACACGGACACAAACACACCCATACATGGACCTTTTTGTGAAAATGCTTTTTTTTGGATATTGGGGACCCTAAAATATATATTTCCGGTGAAATCTCGGTATCGAATTTTTGGGTGGAATGCAATACCTTCTCTATACACTACACACATAGTGCATATAGAGAAAGTAATAAAAAATTAAATGAAACTGCAGTGATATTCTCATCACTAATGAAATCTTGTTATATTTAGTGTGGTTTTGCTTGCAGATACTGGTGGCCTCAGTGCAGGGTACTGTCCCATCCAGTTGTGTTAATACATTGATGAAGGAAAACAACATTTTCTTTCCATTAGTTCTATGTCTTCATGCAGATGGTGTGTTGATATGTGTTCATGTATGCATGCATGAGCATGTGAATTCTCCCTAAATTTAATTGAGGAATAAATGTATTCATTATGAATGATCCAACTGGATCATGTGTATGCTAGTTGTACATATGTTTATGGCAATTCAATAATATTCTATTAATTTGTAGAGAAGTATTATGAACATGTGGTAGAGTAAATGACTCTTTTCAATGGGTGGCAGAGCGACTGGGTCTTCTCTTTGTTGACCCAAACTCCTGGTGGGTGATAATGATTTAGGGAGTGATGGTGTGCACCTAAATAGGAGAGGAGCAGCATCATTGGCGTCACTTTTCACTAGAGTGGCTGCATTGTTCGGCGGAGAATGGGAAGAGGACGGCGCTGGACGAGACAAGGACGGTGATGGACGGGATGAGGCCGGTGGCAATTGACAATGGAACGGTGGGAACGCCAACGAAAAACCTAATAGTAAAGGTGAGTCTCTAGTGATTTTGCAGGTAAATTGTCGAAGTATCTTAAACAAAAAATTAGAATTCTCAAACTTAATAGATGCTTATGATCCAGACGTAGTAATAGGTACCGAATCATGGCTTCATCCAGATATTACAAACGCTGAAGTATTAGGGAATAACCTCACGACAATAAGAAGAGATAGGAATGGCAGAGGAGGTGGGATATTTATTTGTGTCAAGAATATATACAATGCTGTCGAATTATGGAGGGATGAGGAATATGAAATCTTACAAGTAGAAATTTCAGGAAACTAGAGTAAAAGTAAATGGCAGGTAATAGGAATATATAGGCCACCAGGTGATCACTTAGGATCACTAAAATCACTTGCAAAACGAATTTTTAAGAGTGACATGGCCAGTGAGCAGGTAATTGTAGGGGGAGACCTAAATCTTCCGCGAGTTAACTGGGCGGGTGACGTGAGGGGTGGGGAATCGCAGGCTACTGTTAATGACCTGGTTTGGGAAGGTGGCCTTGTTCAAATTGTAAAAACCGCAACCAGAGAAGGGGCGGTTTTGGACATATTTCTTGTAAAGCCAGAAGAAGCTGTACTAGAATGCGAGGTTTTTCCAGGTATAAGTGACCATAACTGCATATTACTTAAAGTAGAAGGAATACGTGCCAAGTTTCACACGGATGAAATGAGACACTTTTACCAATATTACAAAGGAGACATTCCGAGGCTGCAAAAACTCTTAAACGAAAAATATTCACTGTGGTCCCAATCTGGAAGCTCGGTAGAAGAAATATGGCAAAACTTGAAAAAAATTGTTATGGAAGCAACATATAAATTTATACCCTGTAAAATGCTAACTAAAAACCCTGACCCGGAATACTACAATAAAACAGTTAAACGGCTAAAGAAACAAGTCAGGAGAGCATATAGTTCACGAAAAATTAGTAGTTATCACGCAAATAAATTCCGAGTTTTGTCAAACAAACTTCTATTAGAAAAGATTACAGTGGAAGAACATTTCTTAAAAAGTATTCTCTCGTCTGACAGGAATAGTTGGCAGCAATTTTTTAAATTTGTGAGAAGGCGCACGGGAAACACAGAAATCATTCCAGAAATCAAGAATGGAAATATACTAATGGCCGATTCATTGTCAAAAGCTGAAGTGTTTAATCAACATTTTGCTTCAATTTTTCAAGTAAAGAGCAATGCCAGTATTAAAAGAACGGAAGAGCCCCCTATGTCAGTGAAAGCAAGGGAGATTAGAAGACGGTTAGCTAAATTAGAAAAACATAAATCAGTCGGGCCAGATGGCATTTCGGGCGACTTTCTTAAGATTGGGGGGGGAGGCAATCGTTCCATACATACTGAGGCTATTCGAAGTAACAGTAAATAACGGAAGTATACTGCAAGATTGGAAGCAGGCTATAGTTGTGCCTATTTATAAAGCAGCGGATCGAACAAATGCGGCAGTTTGACATCAGTAGTAAGCAAACAAGTTGAGCATCTTATAGCACAATATTTAAGACGCGAATGGGATAAAACGCATTGGCTCTTCGAAGGCCAACATAGTTTCCGGAACGGACATTCTTGTGAGAGTCAACTAGTATCTGTTTGTCAGGATGTAGCCGATACACTTGACGCGGGCAGAAAAGTACATGCAATAATAATTGATTTTTCTAAAGCGTTTGACCTTGTACCTCATGGACAACTAATAGAAATACTTTGTAATCTGCAAATAGATAACAGAGTGATAACTTGGATTCGGGAATTCTTGAGCGAACGAACCCAAAGAGTGCGGGAGGGAAATAAATTATCGTCTCCTACAAATGTAACTTCTGGTGCGCCCCAGGGAAGCATGATCGGGCCGTTGCTTTTCTTAGCATATATAAATAATTTACGGGAAGGGATAACATCTCAGATTCACCTATTTACAGACGATTGTATAATCTATAGAAATATTAGCGGTAAATGTGACACAATAGATCTACAAGAAGATTTAAACAAAATTCAACTCTGGGCAAAATATAATAAAATGGAGATAAATCCAAACAAATGTAAAACAATTATATTTTCAAGGGCAAGAATAGTAGAAAACGTAATATATAAATTAGACAATAAAAAAATACTGAGAGTAAATAGCACCAGATATTTAGAGGTAATACTAAATCAAAGATTGGAGTGGGGGGAACATGTAAACTTGATCACTGGGAAGGCGTGGAAAGCATTGCATTTCGTAATGAGGATTTTAAAACGCAGCAATGGAAAGTCGCGAAATTTGGCATACACTTCTTTAGTTCAACCAATATTAGAATACAGTGCTGCATGCTGGGATTTGTATCGGGTGGGGCAAAAACTGGCACTAGAGAAAGTTCAAAAAAGAGCAGCTAAATTTGTAGACAGAAGTAAACGATTCGAAAATCATACCAGCACTGCTACTTCCTGGGAAACACTAGAAAAACGTAGGAGACGAGCAAGGCTATGTGCAATTTTTAGAGCCTATAAGGGGGAACCTGCATGGAAAGACATATCCAAACGATTATTAAAGCCATTATACTGTGGGAGGAATGATCACTCGGAAAAAATAAGAAATAGGGAACAGAAAACAGACATAGGTAAATTCTCCTTCACAAATAGAACAATAAACGAATGGAACAAAATACCTGCAGATTTACTGGAGACTTTGCCTCAAAGTGTAAATAGTTTTAAAAAGAGACTAAAGAAGAGTGATTTATAGTCAGGATAGTAAACAAAAATATTGCGTTGTTATTACTGTTACAATTATGTATATATTAGTGTACTGTGATGTCATTGGCATTTTAACAGTATATTATTCACATTATTGTTTATTTAATTCATTGTATTATTACATTGACAGCGCTGCCACCGGGCCACGGCCTAAGCAGTGAAATAAAGTATCTATCTATCTATCTATCTATCTATATCTAACATGTGTCTGGAATTGTTTCTGATATAAGAAATATTTGAAATAGCAATTTTTATAGTTTGAAATAATTTGAAAAGTATCTGTAATAAAATCTTATTTTCAAATTTTGCCTACTTTATGTGAACTGTTTAAGCAGGTATAATGTTATAAATTTTAAATTCATGTGTATTGTGTATTTCACTTGTCAGTTCAAAATTCCATATCCTCAAATGCAAGCTTTTATTTCTTTTGTGGCAAACTTATGCACATTTTATTCCACTCCCAGGTAGCTAACCATTTCTTGGAAGATAGACATAAATCAACCATTGCAACTTAAAACTATATTTTTTCTTTGTGAATCTACATGCAATACAGCATGGGAGAGAAAGGTGAGACACGTGTATTTTTGTATTTTGATATATTTTCACTATAAAAACTTGTAGTTCAGTCAGTGACTTCAATGTGACAATTGCCCTTTATGAGTTGTGCCTTTTCTTTGTGACAGTAATGATATTTTCTTGTCGGGCATGTCCATGCCTTCATCACTACATTTTTCCACAGTTTTAAAGTTCTGGGAGAAAAGCTTTTCTTTTAAAAGCATAATCATCAAATAAATGTCTTATTTAACATAGCCAATCATTAAAACAATTCTATAGAGCATTGTCACACCCCTATAGAATTGAAAATTGACAAAATTTATACATTTTTCATTAATGTTAAATAGTTTGTTTGATTCAGATAGATTAACACTGTTTAAAATTGAATTTTAAATTATCAGGACATTTTTAGACACCATTTTTTTTAACTACCTCAGTCAAATCACTAAGTTTTTTTTTTTTTAAAATTATTGACAATTTCATTAAAAGTGTGTGCTATCCTGACATTGCAGCCTTAAATTGCCTAACAGTAAAATGAATTTAAAGTTTAAACCTCCCATACATAGCATTAACAATTTTATTACTATACTAGGTTTGCTTTGTAATTCATCAAATGTAATCAATAAAATTTTACTCTTAATAGTAACTCAAATTAGGGCTAAATACCCATTTTAAAAATGAAATCCTTGCATAACGTTTGTGTTTTTTTCCTAAAATGGAATATTTCTTATGCTTTTTGCATTATTTTTCATATTGGATAATTGTGTTCTATCTTTTGACAAACATTGTGATAAGGAAGCTAATGGTTTTTACTAACTTTTAATGCTTCAAACCCAATTCAATTTTCTGCTCTAAATTAGCTTCCTCCATAACTTCTAAAATGACAGCATTACATCAAACTATTCCCCAAGTGCATGATTCCACATTTGTCCCCATCTTTATAATACCTAGATGAGAGGTTGCTCTCCTCCTTAATTTGCAGTTATTCTTTTAGAAGCAATTGATTCAAATATAATGCTTCAGAAATGATTATCTAAAATTTGTGGCATTTATTTTTATTGAAAGAAGAATACAGTACCAAGATTGCTGAATTGCTAAAAGACTTTTCCTGATTTTCCTTTGAAGTACCTATCAATTTAGTGAATTGTTTAAAAAAAAAGAATATTACCTTAATGAGCTATTGTGGTAAGCATTTATCACTTTCCTTTTTGTGTGAAGAAATCTTGAAAACATGATTAATGCTTCTTTCCTTTGACAGAAGTTATCATTATCACATCTCCCAAAGCAAAATCAAAGTATCTCAAAACAAGTATTTTGGTGAAAATAATAATTAAAAATGTGGTAGAGTATAGGCTAAACTTGGCTGTCACACTTCATTGTTTTTAAAAATACTTAGAGCAATATTCTGGTTTATGTTATTACTCCATTAGAACTGAATTTTATTTATATACTGTTTTACACAATGTTTTTTACAATGTTTATCCTTATTAGCTAACTTAATCTATTTATAAATTCTCTGTACAGCTGTGCTCTATATGTACTGGTCAGTTTGTCTGGCACAAGGCCTTAAAGCCAACCTTAGCCACCTAATCATTTTCAACCCCCCCCCCCCCTTCTTCTCCATTTGCTTTTCTTCTTTTCTTACTTTCCTTACTTTTCAAATCCATTTCTCCCTTGTTTACCTTAAAAAATGCCCCCATGTTTTTCTTTTTTATCCATCAACATTTTCATTGCTATATTTTTCCATTTTTCCCACATACTTTTTGTCTTTATTTTCTAGTTCTTCACATTCGACACGCTCTGCCTCTGTACTTTTGCT
The DNA here is from genome assembly GCA_030762935.1 of Hymenopus coronatus. Classification (NCBI taxonomy): domain Eukaryota; kingdom Metazoa; phylum Arthropoda; class Insecta; order Mantodea; family Hymenopodidae; genus Hymenopus; species Hymenopus coronatus. The sequence goes on along the minus strand of CM060881.1, from coordinate 166,854,368 downwards.
GCCTCTACACAGTTCACAAATTCCATTGTTTCTGCCTCTTAGACATGGCCGAGTGGTTAAACTTGCCTCTCACCTAGATGGCCTGGGTTCGATCCCAAGCGACCACATGTGAGACTTGTGGTGGACAAAGCAGCGCAGGGCCAGGTTTTCTCTGGGTTCTCCAGTTTTACCCGCCATCGAATTCCACCGGTGCTCCATCTTCATTCCATGTATCACCAGTGTCATCGTCTGTGGTGCCACAAGTAATAAAAGCGGGCATTAAACACTACCAAAAAAAAACTTACCCTACTTAAATTATAACATCTTAGTAATTGTTTTCTAGGCTTCCCCATATCTCAATTCCTTCTACATCTCATTTTATTTCTTATTTTTGTCCAAAAGCCTTGATATTCCTTTCCCCTAACTTCCATATATCTCCCATTCCTATCCTCATCATAATTCTTTGCAATTCTGTCTACCAACTATCTTTATTTGCCATAGTTCTTTGTTTCATAAATATCTTTAACACTTCTCTTTCTTCTTTTATCAAGATCCTTCTTAATTCTAATAAAACTGCTTCACCTGGGCTAAGAACCCTAATGTTTACAGAACATTCTGCAACTATCTTCATTATTTGTGTGCTTAGATTGCTATATCTCTATTGCATATATCATTGTTGACTCTACCAGTGTCTCATACATTCTTTCCAGCCATTTAGCCTGCATTTCTAATTTTATTTGCACATCCTTATTTCTATCATTGTCACTTTCCCTTTGGTGATCACTACTCAGTTAGGAACAGAGTGCCAATAAAAGCCCACTAAAAATCTCAATGTGTTTTCTTTTAGAAGGGCGTTACTTTAAGAGTGCAATTTGAGTAATAATCAAGAGACAATTATACTTTTCAGAACGTTAGGCATTTTATTGCCAAATAGCTATTAGGCAAAATAGGTAGTGGGCCAATATGTACACTTTTCCCTCTCTAATCTTTCCAAACTAAGTGGCAACTCAATAGCTAAATGAAATTCATACCCTTTTAGTAACTTTGAATCCTCTGTGGTACAATTATACATTTAGGGTAATGAACTGAAAAAAACTGAATCACAAATTTTCTATGCAAGCATTCCATTTGCTGTTTTCAGAGACACTCTTGATCTTCCATAAGAAGAGATGACTTGCAATGAATTTCCATCTAAGTGTAGCACAGAGCACATATATTTGCACTGCATGTTTCAAAACAGGAGTTTTATTTCACTGGAAAGCAAAAAGTATTATAAATAGAGGAACAGCTATCACACAACACAAATAAAGCGCTGTACGAGGTTCACAAGTAGAAACCGCAATGAACTCCTCATTGAATTGCTGGTTGTGGTTGGAGAAAGGCACTTCAAGTACAACCTTTTCACTAGAAAGAAAGTCTAGAGGAAGGGAGCATGATTCTGTTGAGTTCCTGCAGGCAGCAACTGAGTTAGAAACATTGTACACCATCTTTTCCAGGTCAAAATGTACCCGCAAATAATTTGGCTTTACTTCATTTTCACTGTTAAACACAAAGAAGTAGTAACCATTCCTTGGTACTCTGTAACAGAAGGGAAACAGTAACATCAGTTTTTATATTTTATATACATAAATTTGTTATTAGATTTTAAGATTAGAGTTTCAAAGTGTTTTTGATGCACTAGAATGTAGAAATTGTTAGTAATGTTATTATTCAGTTAACATACATAATAACGGTTCTTTAAGCCCATTTGGGTAGTGTAGTGGTAGCGTGTCTGCCTCACATTCAAAAGATCATGAGTTTGAATCTCGCTTAGGGTGAGTTACCCGAATAAGGTTTTTTTTTTTTTTCGGGGTTTTCCCTTATCCTGAGAAGATAAATGTCAAGTAACTTTAAGCTCCATGGACCCCGAGATCATTTGAGCATCATTTCACCAATTCCATTCATCATCCAATATGACCAACTAGGTTAAAGGACGTTAAACTACAAACAAACAAAAAAAAAGTTCTTTTTAACTACTTATTTGGCTAGTAAAGCAATATCTAAACAATTGATAGCTTAATTTGTTGGAGGAATTTAATAACAGTGACATCCAAATTAAAGAAAATATAAATATGATATATAAAAAGAATGGTAGTAACAATGAAGCAACACAAATATTAATATAACAATTAATAATTGTAACAATTCTTCACTTAGCTTTTTGAAATCCAAGGACTAGTTTTGCAATAAAGGATCTATTGCATCGTCAGCTCAAGTTCTTTTTGCTCTTGTTTATTTATGTCACACTTTTATTTATGAGGGACTAGTTTCAGGCCTGTTGCTTTCATTTTCAATTGCTGGAGTCTGACGTAGAATAAAAAAACTGACTCCACAAATATATTTGTATAGTTAAATTTTTTTTTTTTATCTTCACGTCCTTTAACGTAGTTGGTCATATTGGACTATGAGTAAAATCAGTGAAATGGCGCTTGAATGATCTCAGGGTCCATGGAGCTTAAAGTTACTAGACATTTATCTTCTCAAGATAAGGGAAAACCCCTAAAAAAGAGCCTTATCCTATCTGGATAATTTTTCCTTAGGAGTTCACCTTGAGTGAAATTTGAATTCACAACCTCTTGAATGTGAGGAAGGCATGCTACCCCACACTAGCGAGGCGGGCTAATTATTGATGGCTTGTACCATCAGTCCCAGTAATGAAATATTTGAGACTGTGTACAGAAAACACAGGGTGTAATTTAAAAAGTTTTCCAATGACATCGCAGCTTGGATAACAATGATATTACTAAAATATTCTATTTGATATGCCTGAGCATTTTTTTAAAAAAAATATATCCATTTAACAAGTGATATGCAGAGCTTTTAGCACACTGTATAATGAACACCTAGGTGTAATTGCCAGAGAAAGTGTGTATTGATGAATGCTTATATCAGATATTTTCAAAAACATCCATATGTTTTTATTTTTCCACTTGAATGTATTTTTTGGCTGTTTTAAGAATTATGCTACAAAATTCTTTATTTATGTGATCAGCTTATTCTAGATTTTCAAGCGACTGATTAAACTTGTTTTCCAGCACATTTCTGTATTCTTTTCAATTTACGTTTTTAAAGCTCCAATGTAGTCTAGGATGTTGATATTGCTGCTTGGGTTGTCCAATATCAATAACTGCTCTATAGTCTTGACTTGTTTCTTCTACAGTCTTTCAATTAACTTTGTTTGTTTCAACAGAGGCTACTAGAATGTTAAGATTATTTCCTAGAGTTAAATGGTGAAGAAATGTTGGAATGTTTTTTTGTTGTTTTTTTTTCGTTCTTTTGTTCTTTTTCTCCTATAAATTTATTCAAACATTGTGATGTTTATAAAACATTCTATACCATTTTCTGTAGAATATATTGCTAGAAGTACTGTACTATTGAAGTGCATATTGTTTCTCCATATATACAAGATGAGTTAGTACAACACCAAATAATTTTAAGGTGAGATTCAGTGGTTATAATTGAGTATTTTGTAATTGGGAATATATGTTCATAAAGGCCTTGTATTCACAATAGAGGACATAAAAGTTTCCTATAGACTGCAGAGAAATCTAGCTTTCGTATGTTGACACAACTCTTTTAAATCTTACAGGTTTGTTAACCTGTCTATTAACATTATGTCCATCCTGGATTGATTTCCATTTTGCCTTTAACCTGCTTATTAACGTTATTTCTGTTCTGTTTCATCTTCTGATTTCGTCCCTCTTTATCATCCACATTCACGTATACTTGCATATATCTCTCTCTCTCTCTCTCTCTCTCTCTCTCTCTCTCTCTATCTCTATCTCTCTCTCTCTCTCTCTCCCACCCCTCTCCTCTTCCCCCATTACCTATAGTAGGTAGAGGAAATTTGATAAAGAGATTTCATGGAAATACACTTTAAAATTTCCCCCTCCTCCATCCCCCAAAAATAAAATCTTTAGTAAAATATGTGTGTGACTATAACTCAAAACTTTTTGTTTAAGTTCAGCTCTTCCAAGCATGCAACACAAAGGTTTTAAAGAAAATTGCCCTTCATTTCATCAAATATAGGTGTCGTTTTCTATTTTTTAAAAAATAGATTTAACAATTTTGATTGAAATGCCATGTTATGTTTTAATTGACATGAGAAATGAAATATGCCTCTTCAATTTTTTGTGAATAGCCTTGAAGTCCCCTTTTATTTGATTGTATTTTTGTATTAAGTTTCAATTACAAGGAAACTGCAAAAGAAAGACAAAAGCTTATTTCGGGAAAAAAGTACAGATTATAAAAATACACAATTGCAGCCAATTTTTTTTGCAGTTTTAGCCAATTTCAAAATATTTCATACTTAATGTGACATGCTTAAAATATGCAATTCTTGCTTTCCCCCCACCCCCTTTCTTTTATTTTTCCATTGTGAATGAGTGCTACTACCAATAAATATTTGAGTACTGTTTCCACATGCTGTAATTCAGCAAGTCTTGCTTAGTTTGAAATTATATGTATGTAAAAATATACCATGAGTGATGTAACATAGGTAGAAAAATTATGTTTTATATAGATACCATAATATATAGCAGACATGTGTGAATTTGTCATTTGTAGAGAAAGTTATGTGAATATATTAAATCAGATTTGTTTTGATAGATTGAAGAGCGATGGTAGAAATACAACCACTTTAAAATAGGCACTATATTTTTAGATGTGGCAGTTATGTTGCCCATTCATACCTTACTACCTCCTAATGTGTTTGGAGGGCCATGATTTCCAGTGATTAAAATTTCTGAATTTCTGAGGACTGTCAAGCAGTTCCATCAACCATATCTCCTCTCTAGGAGATGCTAATGTAGTAAGCATATTTAAATAATATTTCCTTTATTTTAGTGGAGCAGTAATTTGGTTATCAGAGCTTCATTTGTTAAGGCAGATGGAAGAGGATGGAATTTTGTTAGAGGAGGCTAGAAGATACATCAGTACAATAAGTGTACTAACCTGTAGCTAAGAGTATTGGCCTCTGATGCAGCATGCTGATTCTTCTCTGATTTCCCTGCCTCACATCTTCTATCTGGCGTGAGAGGTAAGTTGAGAATAAGACCTGCACAGTTCAAGAGGCGTTCCTCGCTACTGGAGAAGCTAGACCAATACTCACTCTTACTGTGGTCATTGGCTGTGGTTTCATTTACAGTCTGATGATGATCAGCAATACCGTCTGGAGTGAAACCCTATAAGGACAGCATATTGTATTGCAACAAATTGCTTTATTCAATAAGTAGTTACAAATAAACAATTAAGTGCACTTGAAAATTAGTTGAGTCCATATTGTAACACTACATCACTTACTTTTCATTTTTCGGAAAACATGTTTCAGAAGCCGTGTGCTTCCATTATCAATTCCTTTGGTTGACTGCCGGCATTGCTTGCTGTGGTGGTTGTCTCTGTCCCCAGGGGTGGTTTGATGAATCTCTGTATCAGTAGGTTGCCTGGCAGGATTTCAAAATTGAAAACGCTTAATTCTGTCTTCCTTGTGATGTTTTTGAGTATTTTTGGGCTTCTATTTATGGTGTGTTTCTCTCTCCAAAAATGCCAAGCAACCACGGATTTGTCTTGTTTAGAAATATTAAATTTAAACAAGAAGACAAATCTGTGATAGCTTGGCATTTTTGGAAAGAGAAGCACACCATAAATAGAAGCCCAAAAATACTCAAAAACATCACAAGGAAGACAGAATTAAACGTTTGGGAAAACATATATATTTGGAAAAATAAGAATCGCATTTTCAATTTCGAAATCCTGCCAGGTGACCTACTGATACAGAGGTTCATCAAACCACCACCGGGGACAGAGACAACCATCACAGCAAGCAATGCCGGCAGTCGACCAAAGGAATTGATAATGGAAGCACATGGCTTCTGAAACATGTTTTCCAAAAAATGAAAAGTAAGTGATGTAGTGTTACGAAATATACTCAACTAATTTTCAATTGTTAAAACACATCACTGTCACAAAGTCCACCATATATCAGTAATAATTAAGTGCACTTCAACATAAGGCAGTTCATGGCAGCATGCTGTCCGTGGCTCATCCCGCACTGCACAACACTGCAGTCACTTGTCGCTCATTTCAAATCACAACATAACACACACTGAATCCTCCCTGCTTTTATAAGGGGAAAATGAAATCACAAGTTTTCTGGAAATTTCTCGAGGCAGAACACTCGAGAAGCAACAGGACTAAGGTTCTGGTTACATCTGCAGCACACCTTGGCCTTGTTTACACGTCTCCAATGCTGACGTCTCACATTCCAACCTCGCAGCCGTGTGCCTCAGCAAACATGAGAGAGGGTCACACGCGTGGATGGCAGAATTGTATTATACATAGATAAAACCATGGTACATTGAGTGTATGGTAGGTATCACACGCATGTTTCTCTCTCGCACATGCTGGCCGTGTGTATAATATACTCACAGTCATGGTGTGCTTACTGCTGTGATCATCGTTAAATTAAAAACTATGGTGCTGTCTAAAGATACACATTTGGATTTTCCCTATCAAATTGCTAATAAAACAGATAACTTGTTCAGCTCTAACCATTAGATTTAAATTATTGAAGCTAAGGAGCAATTGTTTAAAATATTAAATATAAAGACTCGCCACAAGCCCCTATGTCTCATGCTAGCTAAATGTTGCCCCCAGTTGTTTAGGTATCTTGCTGGAATTCTTCTGTTTGATAACTGCATCCTAACAGAGTTTAAATCTACATTAATAAATAACTCAACACATTAATAAGTATTGCGGAAAAAAAGAGTAGGTACACAATAAAATATATTACTTGATCTAGTGTTTCCTGCTTCATGTACATCATATGCATTTGTTTATTCATACTTGTAGCACACTTTTCTCGTTTTCTTTAATTTCTTTCTCGCCAAATCAGTGTGTTTGCTTCCAGGTATTTTCCATTTCTCTGATTTTCTCTTGTTCATATTCTTCAGCCTAATAATTGGCAGGATGAACTTTTTGCCTTTCAGATTAAGTAACAGATGAGATTGTGGCAGTTTATGAGTATAGTGTAAGGCATTAAATTTTTGAGCATCAATGTGCTTTTCAGAAACCTCTTTTGTGACTTCCTTACTATTATGTAAAACAAATCCTTCGTCCAACAAATGATTGCTGAATAATTTCAATTATGAGGAATGTCGCAGAAAGCCCATAAGCAGCAATTTTCAGCGTCTCCAGCAGGATGCATGATGAAAAATTTCTCTCTTATAATTCCAAGGCCAGAAAGTAACTTCCTATTTGATCTCCTCATATCACAGACAAAGGTACAAATTTGGAAACCTGCCTTTCGACCATTTGAACAATGTCTGTTAGTAATATGTTTGTTATTGCCTCATCTAAATTGTAGTATATTGGTTGTTTCCACTTTCCTGCTAAGCTGCGTAGAACCAGTAAACTGCAGATAATTGTATGGACCATGAATTGTGTCTTCTGTGTTGTCATATTAAAAATTGAATTTCACTTTCATCTCATCAAAGCTCAGAACAAAATTCCTCTCAAAACCACTAACAGAACTTGCTTTCTGTTGTAATATGTACAAACTTAATTTAATGATTCCTGGTGATATGATGAATTGGGCCAAGCATTTTTTTATGCTTATAGAACTTGCTAGAGGATATTTACGACATTCTCTTCATAATCATATAGTTTCTTAAACATGCATCTCAAAGTGATTGAATCTGAAATATCATCAGAATCCCAATTTTACAACTATCTGTAAGTAAAACTTATTGCTGGCAAAATGAGAACATTTTCTGGAATGCATGTTCAACATTTCTTAACTTACACATTTTAGATTGTAATGTTCTGCTCTAATTTTCTTAAATTGTAACTTCTAAGTGCTTAAACTTCAGATTTATCCTCTATATTTGTAGGTGCTATATTAAATGACAAGGGAAACTTATCAGGATTTTCGGCAATATTTCCTATATTTACTTCAGAATTGCTGTTTGATTCTTCAAACAGATCATTTACTATTTTTTGCATCTTTGTTTAGAAGCCATTTTTGTCTTCTTTTCTTAGGATTGTTAACTTTCTGATACAAGTCAATGGACAACTTTAAATTTAAATGTGGTACAGCAATGCTTTTTAATATTTTTAGGAGCAATTTGAGCAGCTCTGCTTTTATATGTAGTTCCTGCTCTTCCTCGTCAAAATGTATAGAACAAATACGGAAATTATCTGGAGAGAAACGATCATCCCTTTTACATAAATGAATCTATCACATACAACACTCACAAGAAGCTAAACAATCCAAGTCCCCATAAATATTGCCAGTGTAATGAGAGCAACCACCTAGCCAGCTAGCGACCACTACACCAGCTGACGTCATCAGCACGGAAGTTTACTGCACATCTAGCTGGTGATACTTACCGTGTTACTCAATATTCTGCGGAAATGAAATGACGTTTTATTTATGGATGCTCTTTAACTGCTGTGGTCCTCAGCATCCCATTCTATACTGGGCGTGAAAGACCGCTTAATTTTGCTCAAAGGCCTCTTTATCAGGCTTGAGGTTCTTTTATGTGCCGTAAATCTACGACACAGGACTCACAGCGTTACTTCCCTTCCTAAGGAAGCCATGCTAAGGATCTTTACACCCGAAAAAAATCCATCGTCCTCCACCGGGTTTGAAACCGCGACTTGGGTATATGAAGTTAGCATGGTAACCATTACACCACGTAGGGCGACGATATTCTGTGGATAAAACTATTATACAACTATTTAACAATATAAAAAAAGAGTATAGATAAGTTGTCTAGGTTTTCCTGATAGGATAATCTAAATCGGGTATGTACAGGCTTTGCTAGTAGAATATAGCTCCTGTCCTTAACCAAACTAGAGTTGCAAAGAGGCCACATGACAAAGAGCAAGACAGCAGTTCAGGGCTACCACTCTGCTTGCATTTACACAGTATAATGTAATGCTCTGCTGCCAGTGAGGTGAACTCTTCGCCACTGTAGTGCCTCATTGCCATTACACCAAGTTCTTGCACAGGCTTGGTCCACTGGGGTGATTCATCACTCAATTGGGCATCTTCAGAGTCAATTAAAATCGCTTAGCTCTTAGGTGATTTTTACATGAATGATTCTTTCTGGAGTGCCTGGTATATTTATAAATATTAATCCTTGTGCAGCTGATGAGAATACAGCTTTGGTTTTTTCTTTATTATAAGATCTCACTTTAGTGTTCTTTAATAGCATTATCTAGACTTATGGATATGCTCTATTATGTCATTTTTATTGTAACAGCACATCTCTATAAAGCTTGTATGCCATGATTGTAAAAACTAAACTAAAATCTAATATTGCAGCCACACCATTTATAAAGAATTCATTAAAAAGTCATGAACCCATGGGGCAACTAATCAAACTAGTTTTCCACATGTTTAAAATGACATCTGGTGATGATTAAGGCAAGTAGCTGTGTATTCTCTGTTTCTTTTGTTTGTTTCTTTCTTTCTTTCTTTATTTTATTTCAAAAAATTATTTGTAATACTTTTTTAATTTAATGATTACATAATTCAGTAGAGATTTACTTGTTAACTGATTTAATGAGTAACATTGAATAAATTTCATCATTTAAAATAATGAAGCCTAGCCTAATCTCTGCAATACATACCAATATTCAAAAGAATATGGCTTTGTTATCACTCTTTTTCCTGAATAACAATAATTCTTTATAGACTACATTTTTTGGCCTTTATAGACCCTTTAATGCATTGACTTAGTCTATCATACATTTAGGGGTGCCAGATGTCTCAATTAGTCATGTATATCCTGGATTTTCAATCTTGTGTTTCACTTTGGACCTAGATGGGACACAAAATTCTTTGCATTGCCCTTTTTATGTAGTAAAGATATAATATGTTTCCTAAATAATTTCCATTGTTAAAATTTATAGTTTGGAAGCTACAGATAATTTTAGTCAACACATTTTTCTTCTCTGCATGCAAAGCATAATAAATTACAGTATGGCAACAGTGCCAGTGCTTCCCCTTCCTGTTGCTACAAGGTTACAAGGACAAGCTAAGATAAGATTCATAAAGTTCTGCCCTTGCATACATTTGCACATGAGAGATAAGAATGTGATGGATGAACATTCTTAAAGGCAAACATTTATTATAGTTTGTTTTAGCAATTGTTAGTTTTCTGTTGACATTGAAAGAAGCTATAAATAATCATATCAAAGCTTGGTTAAGGGTGGCTTAACAATACCACAGTAGAAAATTCGTAAAACAAGAAAGAATTACAGATGATGCTAAAGTTTCTGGAAAATTTTGATTATGAATAATATCATAACATTCAACAATAAACATGTTTATAAACAGAGAGTGATTGAAGCAATGTATTTGCTTAAACTGATGACTCATGAACTTCTCAGGTCAGATATCACCCTAGTAGTACCCTAGAAGTCCCAGTTGTTTGTGCAGTTACTTTTTGTGTTAGCTTTGTTAATAACTTGATTGAACAACTTTGAATTAAATGCAACAAGCACTTCAATCAGCAGGCACAAGGTTGATTGGCACAGCTCTCCATTCTTTTTGTCTCTCCACCTTCTGCTGAAGAAACATCCATATTTTGAGCTCCTGGTACTTGAGATATCCAATGACCTTTAATGGAGTGATTTCCCATTGCCTTCTTCATTCAAGATCTTCGGCCTTCTAATGATTTATCAGCCTTTAAGGACGGTTACCCACCCAAGGGCAACAGATAGCCCTACCCACTCATCCACCCTCTGAGGCCATTGGCACTTGGTAGTGAGGTACCATTTATACTGGCGGTCACTCGGTCCACAGGTGTAGTTTAACATCATGTCCAGGTACTATGGCTACTGCACTCTAAATAAGCATCCTACCATGCACAAACATTTTTCTTCCATTAAAGAAGCAGAGTTATTTCAGGCAAGCCTTAGCTCTTTAAACAATGCCCTCCATGATGTCTGATTTGAGTTTTTCATAAACTAAGAGAAAAATAGTACTCAAAAGATTGAATAATGTAGCCTTAAGAACATTATGTTAAGGAATTTGACTAAAACATGCTTAAATACAGCCGTGCCGAATCAAAGGGCTGGGCTGATGACAGAATTCAAAGCTACAGGAGGAGTTATTACTGCCAATACTAAAACATCATTTTTAAGACCATCGATGGCTCTTCAATTCGATATCTGGCGATTACTGTTAAGATAGACCCATTTCCACAGATGATTTACGGATTATTTATTCTTTAACGTTATTTGTTATCATTATGGACAATGCCCATACCACATAGTCCCCGCATGCGGTGCCATAAGTAGTTAAAGCAGGCGTTAAACACTACCAAAAAAAAAAAAAAAAAAAAAAAAAAAAATACCACATAGTCCAAACACAGAGTAGTCGTTTTGTGGCCCGGCCACAATCTTGTGTATGTGTGATTTCCTTGCACTGCTACTTCATTAATGGTGAATGATCCACTCAAGGCTGTGTTTTAATATCAATAAGTAGTCGTTGCCTTCTGTTTGTGCTATAAAGACTAGTATATTCATTGTATATCTCATAAATGAAAACAAGCCCAGATCCAATTGTGTTTTGGATGAGCTAGTTAAAAAACATGATCATCAAGCCATTAGATTATCTCCATATCACTGCCACTTCAACCCAATAGAATTAAAGAGCTATGTAGCAAGACACAACAAAACATCTCACAAGGGATACTGAATGAGGTGACACCAGCAAAGTGCAGAAATACTAACAAGTACTAACCAATGCAGTTTGATCATGAAGTTTGTTTTTAATCTTATGCATTTACATAGGGTGAGGATAAGTACTCATGAAGGAGAGACATTGGGATAAAAATAGCTCATGTCTGAATATTCAGTGTCTCTGTATTTGAGAAAAATAAAAAGCGATGATTATGATGGTTATCTCCTGAAGCAAAATAAAGATAAAAGTGCATCATCATAATCATCATCGTCATCCACAACAACAAAGCAGTGAAAAGCTGCGTTTAAAAGTGTTCAGTCGATCAAACCATACAATCATTAAAATATACTGTATAAAAGTATAAAACTGTAAGGAATAAAATCTGATGTGTTACACTCACATGCCTTTCTCTAGCTGCTCTACCTTCTTACAAAAGATTATTCTTATTTCTACACAATGCTAATCGAGGTAAACATTAACAGAATGTTCTTATTACTTAGGTCCTTATAAGAGAAGGAAACTAAAGGAATGCACTATACTAAAGTGATAGGCAAATGTTTTAAGTATGTCGTTATGAGATTGAAATTGCAAATTGCTTCTTTGCTTGGGCAGGAGTAGAACGAAAGAAAAACGAACACTTCCTGTCTGAGAAAAGTACAATTGAAATCAATAGCAAGGATTATCAGGGAAATTGTTTCCTCCACAACAAAAGCGTAAAGGACATAAATTGTGTGTTTTGACATGTACATTTTTTGTGAAGTAAGTTTTTGTCTATCTCTTATGGTTTAGCAGTTAAGCAAAATTTGGCAAAATTCATTCAGAATAAAGAGGTCTTCAGAGGCTGTTCCCAAAAAATACAAGATATATGTTTTTATTTGGGATGTAAGTATATTTAATATACAGGATTTTAATCAAAATTGTTAGAGCCATTTTTAAGAAAATCAAAATGTTTGAACATTTTTCCATGTAAAGGTAGTTTGTGGTGGGGGGAGATTTTCTTGAAAATCTTTGTGTTGCATCCTTGAAAGATACCTAACGTAAATACCAAGTTTAATATTTAACACGCACGCGCACCCACGCACCCACCCAGCCCCACCCCCACAGCCACAACCACACACACACACACATACACTTTTAAAAATGCTTTTTTTGGACTCAGAGGACCCCAAAACATATATTTCCGGTGAAATCTTGACATTCAATTTTAGGATGGAATTCAGTACCTTCTCTATCCATTATGTACATGAGGGCTAGAGAAAGTAAAAAGTATGTATGTAGGCCAATGAACACTCTGAAATTTGATGTGACATGGTTTTAACTTTTTCATAGATAATTGTGATTTGAAGGAAATCCAAGCGAGCAATTGTCAAAATGTAAAATGCCTGATTATGCTCACTGTTAAGCCACTAGGGAAGTTTAACTTCTCAAAATGAATAGTTTTATCCCTGTTTTAAGGTTTTTAAATATAACTACCCTTGATACACCTGATAAATACTTTGCTAAATGAAGATTTCCCTGATATCCAAAACTGGATACAGTTAGACAAATATTTAAGTGATAGGATTTAAATAGGTAACTATAGGCCAATCATCCTAATCTCTGTTTAAAAAAAAAAAATAAAAAAAATTAAAGAATTACATTGATAGGTTTCCAGAATAAATGCAATTTTATTAATTTATCACATCATGGGTTCAGAAGAAACTTTCCACTTACAACAGTTATCATAGAATTGTATTGAATACTTAATGGGCTTGAAATAAATAATAAATCTGAGGGAGTATTCGTTATTTAGTTCAAGGCATTTGACAGAGCAAGTATTGCTAATTCAGCTACACAGGCTAAAGAAAGTTCAGCTGATTTATCACAGCAATTTATTACAGTATTATGATATTCACCCAAAATTGATACACAAAGCAATAAATCAGTTGTAATGACTTCTCTGTTATAAATGTTTAAATAGAATAGTTCCATAGTCAAGTAGAAGATAAGATGCTTTATTGCCATGCATAACATAAAAACACGAGTAGTACTGTGATGCAAAAGAAACTGCCCTTACATTTTGGTGCAAAATCCTATGACTAAGAACTTAAAGAGTCATCTCAAGAAGCCATAAGAGGGATAATCCAGAAGCAGAGGAAATTTTCCTCAGTACTGTGGAGACATGATTAAACAGAAGACGACACCAGAGATTTATGATAGCCAGTGCTATCAAGATGGCTTGAATCTAAATATCTGAATAGAAATATATGTATGTTCCTTTTATTAATATATGCATGCATGTTTGATCATATACCATGATTCCTCGAAATAGCCCATGGGCTTGATATAGGCAAGAGAGAGAGAGAGCGAGTGAGAGTGAGTGAGAGAATGAGAGTGAATGAGTGAGTGCTTAGTATGTTATTTAAGTTCAGTATCTTACAATAATGCAATACCAAGCTACCCTTAACATTGAAAAAAATGTCTTAATTTTTTATTTGCTCAAAAATGACTAACAATTTTCAGTGAAAATCCCTTTGATTCCCTTTTGAGAAAGTAATGAAATGTGTAGTGAAACAGTTTATCTAAAGGTTTATCTCCACTAGCATGAAGTAGATAGAAAAATAAGTTTTGTAAGAATAGTTAGTGGATGAGATGTAAAAATAAATGACGGATAATAGCAAATCATGTAAATATAAGACATCAGGTACTTTTAAATGTTGTGCTTATTTATTTATGTTCTGATTACCTCTTCAAGGGCAGCATCCTCTTCTACATCATGTCTATTCAGCTGATCTTGTAGGTGACTTCCAAGAATTAAATGACGACGTTTCCTGCCTGACCTTTCATTTAGCAATTCCTGAAGCAAGTTCCGCAATGCTTCAACACTGCTGTCACTGTCTTGCTCTCCTAATTGAGCATTTAACCGCCTTAAAACATTATGACCGCGATCACCAAGCTTTTGCAGTTTATGTAGCACTTCTTCAAATATCTCAGCTGAACTGACTGCCACATTTGAAGTAACCGCTGAGGTGGTTGTTTCATCTGATTCTGAAAGTTCATTGCTCAGATTTTCCATTAGCACAGCTTTTGCACCTCCTTGCTTTTTTGAATTACTCTGCTGAGCTTCCTCTTCAGATCTTAAACTGAATGTACTTTCAGTAGCACTTGTTGTTAATACTGTTAACAAATCTGTGGCACTTGTAGATGTGAGAGTTTTGGGCTTTGCTGTCACTGTCCTGGGAGACATTTTAGATTTTCCCCTAATTTGACTAAGCATTTGTACAAGAAGATTGTCCACATCATCACTATCAACAGCAGCATCATGTTGCAATGTCTCTTGAGGTGAAAACTTTTGACCTTGAACTGTAACGCCTGGTCGAATGCGTCGCATTCTCCCTGGCTGATTGGAGTCATCTTGCCCAGACGCAGGGTCTTGAGTGGCAATTATAGGCCATTGTCCATCAACATTGTCTTTACCATCTGTTTGCTGTTGTTCTTCTGCCTCCTCAGAGGAGTTGTCACCTATGTAGGCACATTCATGTAGGTGCTTATGGCCTCGAATCACAACAAGGGATGCACCCGGCCACCTGCACATAAAATCAGAGTACTGTCATTAGATAATTGTAAAATTAGATTGTTATATGCCAAAGTTTCAGTATCTGATAAGGAGGGAATTTTTTTCCAAAGCTTGCTCTCAAACTATAAATAACTAGGAAATGAAATACCGGATCCCAATATATGCTTTGTATAAGTAGCACACAATTTGTGTGCTCACTCTGCGCAGATTTACCCTGTGGAAGTTCTGCAGTTCTGTAATGCATAAAGGGTTATCCACACATAGAATGAAAGTAAAAGAGAGAATGTATTTATCTAGGAGTTAAAATAGACAGTGGCAACAATTGGGGAAAAAAAAAAAGAAATGTGCATTGATAAAAGGAAAAGGAACTTTATCAACTATCAGAAATTGCAAGTACAAAGTACCTAGTATAAATATTAGATGGTTAGAAAAAGTGTATAATATGGTGGTTGAGGCAAAAATGCTATATGGGATAGAATTATGGGGATTAGAAGCAGGATGGGAAGTCATAAGATTACCAAATGTAACCATTAAGCAGGTAGCACAAATAGAGCTGCCCAGAGTGGCAAGTAAGCGAAAGATTATGGAAAGGGCATTGAAATTTTTATATAGAATATTGAACTTGGAAGGAAGAAATATGTTAAAATAGTGTTTAGTATATCAAGAGAAAGTTTAAAGAACAAGGGATGGGTAGACTGTCTCAGATATAACTTAGAAAGTGGGGGGTTAGGAGAAATGTGAAGAAGAAGAAGAAGAAGAGAAAATAATGTGAATAATTTCTGGAAATCGGCAAGGAAAAGATTTGAGGATATAGAAATACAAAAAATATTTAGGGAGATAGCTGAAAAGAGATCTTTAGTTTTTTATATATCAATGAAAGACTCATGGGGAGGGGAAAAGTATCCAGATGTGACAAATAAAGAGGAGCAAGAAGGTATTGCATGGGTGAAAGCAGGAGTATGGAGGTTAAAATGTTTAAGGAAGAGTATTCCACAAAATCAATGTCCTATGTGTGGCAGAAATGAAGACATAAAACATATATTAAGTAAATGTAAAGGGGCTTAAGTTTGGAGAAAAGAGTATTAATAAGAAATAGTTTTAAGATAGATAGAAATGTAGCAGTAGTTGAAATGTTTCAAAACGATAGTAAGAAGATTGGACAATTCTTATATAAAGTGAAAAATAAATGGGTGGACAGTAAATAGAGTAAAAAATGGTGTAATAAACTAGAAATAAGAAACTATTGTAAAATATGAGTATAACCGGCTGAACACCAGTCATATTCACCTGTATACAGCCTAGCATAAATAAGTAATATTGTAATATGGTAATAATTTTGTAATATATCTATACATGTAAATGCTGTTGAGCCATCTGGTACAAAATTACCTATGACTAAGTAACTGAAATACAGAAAATGAAAACTAATAATAATAATAATAATAATAGAAAACTTTAATGAATATTAATATTAGAAAAAGAAAAAAAAAGAAAAAAGAAAATTAAGTTGCTACCCTCCCCAACTCATTTACTAATGCTTGCTGAGACGCGCAAATGCATAACTGGTAACTGCTGTTATCCCTAAGGTAATTTAATCTTTCAATCATTATTTATGGATCATAAAACTGATTATAATATTACATTTTAAATAAATAAACTTTACAATAACTTCAATTACTTATTAACTCAAATAATCTATACATTTATAAAACTCTGCAGGTATTACAATATTTCCTGAAGATATTGAAGCTAATACTAAATTACTTATCAATGGTTTCCAGGCCGCGCCGTGGCCGAGTGGTTAGACCACTCGACTCTCACCTAGACGGCCGGGGTTCGATCCCAAGCGACCGCATGTGAGATTTGTGGTGGACAAAACGGCGCTGGGGCGGGTTTTCTCCGGGTACTCCGGTTTCCCCCGCCATCGCATTCCACCGGTGCTCCATCATCATTCATGTATCATCAGTGTCACCGCCTGCGGTGCCATTAGTAGTTAAAGCGGGCGTTAAACACTACCAAAAAAAAAAAAAAAATGGTTTCCAGCAATATAACATCCAGCACATTCTACTAGGAATACCTAATGTTGTAGTTCTTAAAATAATACCCCATTATCTTTACATATTTCTTATTACTAATTAGATTACAAACTTTCCTTATTACTTCACTTATATATCAGAATATTTATTATATGTCATCTCACTTCACTATAGTTGTCTACCTTCATATAATTATACACTATAATTTTAGTATTCCTTCACCTTTCTGAATGTGAGTTTACTCTACTAGCACTTATCACTTCTCTATACTTTGTCCTCAATTTAAAGTTATGCATATGTTGTATTTAATTTGTAACATTATAATCCTTATTCTTGTAATCTTTGATCACTCAATTTAAAACATTTATACTGCAATCCCTCACCAATCTCCTTGCTGTCATCCTCTCCATCCTTCCCTGGCTCTCATACAGTCCTCAGATCACCGTCCTTCATCTCCAAATATCTCTCCCAGCTTTTTGTCACTCCTTTCCAACTACTACATCCTCATAATCCATAGTCGTGTTCTCTTCTGGCTTCTTCACCTTCATCTCATCCTCTGACTCATCTGCTTCAGCATTTGTCCATATATGAGTTCTGGTATATTTAGCTTTGTCGGCTATCATCTAAAATATTTTCCATTCCTTCATCTTCTACCTTCTCATTCTTTTTTCCTTCTTGTGCTCCATGTCCCCATGATTTTTAATAAAGAAGGTCAGGTTTATAATTAAGATGATGGTATTAGATCTTATATAGCTCTCTAAATTATTGTTGTCCCTGTAACCTCTCTAAACTTCTTAGTTTACAATTTTTAATGTTTCTACTATTATTCTCTCTTCCCTTGTTAATTTTGTTATTGTTTGCTGAATTGACCTAGTACTTGTATAATACTTTGTCCCTTCTAATTGTTCCTAACTGAAATCTACCCATTGTTTTCTCTCTTTCTCCAATTGGTTATTATGTTTTAAACATTCAAAAAGCATGTGTTCTAGCATTCATATTTTTACATGTGTTACATAAATTTATAATTAATTGTTTCTTAATTTTAATTCAATAGGTCTTCTAGGGGCCGCAGCCGTAATATATTAGTTCTTTAGTTGGTTATATATGTTTCAAATTTCTCCATTCTTTAATGTTTGGGAGCATAGATCATTTTAATAACTTGCTGACGAAACCTATTGCATTGTAGGTATGTATGCCAAATGGTGAAATAAATTATCATTATCATCATCATTATCATATAATAAGGTATTCTTCCCTCATCCATATTATCCCATTCATGTTGCCAATTTTTCATTAATATGTCTTTAATTTCCCATCTACATTACTGATATAAAATATAATCCTTACTGATCACTTCACAGTCATTGGAAATCTCTGAGGGCAGCAGTAGAACACACTCAATATATCTGCCTTGACTCAAGCACCACTAATAAACCTTCTTTCATGTAAAACTCAACTTTGGCAAAATGAAGGTCACAAGCATGTAGTGGATGGCTATTCAATTGCTTAGTAACTAGAAAACATTTTAAAAGGTTGTCCAATCCATCATATATTCATTAATGTAGATTTCTTACTTTTTCCATACTGAGACTTTCACTGTCCCAACATTTGTACAATTTAAATAAAATTTAACATAACGATTTTGGAAATACAGAAGGGAAATTCAGTTGTTTTTGTTTTGTTTTTTTAAGTGAAATAGTCAAATACCATTTTAACTAATACATGTGAATTGAAAATATTTTGAAGGAGAGACAAAGAAAAAACTGTGAAATTGCTTTGTCAAGAATGAAAACTATCCAGACTTTTTCCTGACAACTTATAGTTGGATCTTTATCCAGTAGAGGACTAAGAAAGACAACTGAAATAATTAATATCTGTTGTAAAATATATGAATTGAAAATATATAAAATAAATTAAAATTACACCTATAAAACATAAGTGAGAAAGAATGAGAAGTGGCGTGGAAGAAAAATGAAGAAATTCTCTTATTCAGAGCAGGGATGATGAAAATAGCTTTCTTCTTTGAATCATCAAATGTGCTCAATGGCCTACACCATTCAGCAGGATGTGAAAAACAAGTGGGCACCAGACAGAGAAGGAGCAAGTCCCACAGACTCACGAGTACTGTTTTCACCACCTCTGGTAAGAGTAATAGTGATATGGGTTGAAATAAGGAGGAAGAAACTATGACAATGAAAGGAAATGTAGCTATGAGTGTCATAAGAGTTTGATTAAGAAAAATAATGGAAACAAGAGTTAATTGGCTTGAAAGAATTTATATAGCTATAGTAGTGGCCAAAATGTTATGCGGATTAGAAATTTGGAGTTTGGATGAACTTTTTATAAGTAAGAGTTTACAAGAATTTGTAACAATTTTACTTATAAAGTTCTAAATCGTCCCATCTGCTTCATATATACACTTTGTATAATAAGAGCTAAAAATGATGCTGGAGCTGGATGCTGAGAAAGTGAGGACAACATGCTGAAGTTCAGCATTGCACAGATAGGCCATGCTATTCCGAATGCTCCTTATGTTGCTAAAATAAATAAAATGTTTCATACCTCACACATGTAGACACTTTGACTACAGATCCTTGTAGAAGATAGAAGGCCCAATATTCTTTCATGTCATTTTCTAATTCAAGATACCGAGTCATGGATACTTGAATAGGCTCTTGCTCCATTCTGGGCTGCTCTGGCATTAGAAAAGCATTGAATGTGGTGTTGGCCTTTACCAGCTGTCTCTGTAAGGAGCATTTAAACATATTGTTAATGAGTTTCGGTGACATATAGTACAAACAAATGTTAACAAAAGAGTTTTGTACCTGATAAAAGGATGTTCTAGACAGAGGCTCTCTACTTATTAAATAACTCACCATCAAATATCCATTACAAATATTCTTGCTGTAGTGATGTAGCATTCATTGTGTTTATTCATTATCTTTTTTTCAGTAAAGTCAAACATCAGAACTTGAGTATTATATGGGTTTGTAGAACTTGAAGCCACAACTTTTTACCAGGGATATACTGGTAGTTCAGAACAGAATTTTTAATAAAAATTAAAAATGTCTCTGAATAATTCTGATTTTCTGGGATCAAATATTAGATCCAGAAGGTACTTTTAATTAAAACTGTCTGTACTTATAGAAAATACTATTTATAATAAATATTGGCAGATGCCTAAAACATATACACAATTTATATCAAACTTAAGGAAGCAATTCATGCATGTACAAAAACATTTTACCATCCATCTATATTGCAAAATATGACCTGCCTTTAAAATTCAGCTTAAAAAGAAATAATTTTTTGACAATTTTGTTTTTCTCAAAAATGGCTCTAATGATTTTGATTAAAATACTGTATATTGAAGTTATGCACAACACAAATAAAATGTATATTTTGGATTTTCTGTGGATAGTCTCTGAAGACTACTTTATTCTGGTTGATTTTTGTAGAATTTTGCTTAACGGTTAAACCGTAAGGGATAGGAAAAAAACTTAACACACAGAAAAGTAGATCTCGTTAAACCACACAATTTATGTCATATATTTTTTATTATAGAGTTGACTGTTTTCAAGATATTCCTTGTTGTTGGTTTCAATTTTAAAATACTTATAATTTTCTCAGACAGGAAGTGTCCATTTTTCTTTTACTCTACTCCTGGCCAAGCAAAGAAGCCAATTTCAATGACAATCATATAACAATAGCTTTTAAAACATTTGACTATTGCTTTAGCATAGCACATTCCTTTAGTTTCCTTTAGTAACAAGATCATTCTGCTAAAGCTTATCTCGATTAGCTTGGTGTACAAAGAAGAAGAAGAATCATTTGTAAGAAGTCTGTTTGTAGAACAGTTAAAGAAAGTCATGTGAGTGTAACACATTAATTTTTTTGTTTTTTAGCAATGTTGTAGAAAGAAATAACTTTTTACACTTTCCAATTAACACCCTCTTTTTTCTTGCTTTACTTTAGCATTATTTCTATATTATGAGTCACTTAACTTTTTACACAATTCAGGTTCACTCATTTGGAAGTTGTGATTTACGAAATAAGTACATACATTTTCATATATTCTCTGTGCTTACAACTGTTCACTATCTAAGCCCATTGAATACTGAAATAAAGTTATTAACAGTTCAAAACATATTCAAACATTGAAACAAAACTGATTTCTGAAAGGCTAGTTGTGATTTATTTTTAAGCTGTTAATGACATTATAGGCCTATATTCAAAATGTAATTGAGTTGTATTAATAGTGATACACAATAAACGTTCATCCTATTTGATTTTCAACAAGACATTGTTGTTTATACAAGCAATTAAATGTAATAATTTCCTCCCCGTCCCTTCTACACGTTTTGCAATAAAATTACGCAGCTGTAGTCTTTCCTTTTACTCTCATGGTGAGCCCCAGACAATGCAACAAAACAACAATACTTGACTTCCACAAGTTGTACAACATCAAACTTTAGAAAATATTTGCCAATACTTTTAAAAAATCAAGTTTACAGGAACAAAAAATCTGATGCATTCCATTCACACAACTCTCTCTACATCTTTGCAACAAATTATTGTTAAAAAGCTTATGCTTCTATTTACTTCATGCTAATCGAGAAAAAATTAGCAGAAATAGTCTTATTACCTGCTTCCTTTAAGTAGAAGCAAAATAAGGGAGTACCATAGGTTCAAGTGATAATCAAAAGCTGGTTGCAATGTGACTGAAGTTCCTTTGTTTCTATGGACACAAGTTGACAAATTCCTGTATGACAAAAGTACAAATTTTCCAAGTTGAAACCAAAAACAAGGAATATCTAAAAAATGCTCTACTCCACGAAAAAAATGTATCTAACATAAATTGTGTGTTTTAAAGTGCTCCACATTTTTTGTGTGGTAAGTTTTTTCCATCTCTTACGGTTTAGCAGTTATGCAAAATTCCATAAAATTCATCCAGAATAAAGTAGTCTTCAGAGGCTTTTCCAGAAAATTCAAGATATACATTTTATTTGTCAGGTAAATGTCTTGAATATACGATATTTTAGTCAAAATCGTTAGAGCCATTTTTAAGAAAATCAAAATTTTTGAAAAAAGTTCCATGTAAAGGGTAATTGGAGGTGGGGGATTTTCTTGAAAATCTTTGCGTCACATCCTTGGAAAATGCCAAACTTAAATACCAAGTTTGGTATTTAATGGTCTGTTCGTTTTTGAGCTATGCTGTCCGCCCCCCCCCACACACACACATGGACCTTATTCTGAAAATTCTTTTTTTTTTGGATTCAGGGGGACCCAAAACATGTATTTCTGGTGAAATCTTGGTATCAAATTTTTGGGTGGAATGCAATACCTTCTCTATACACTATGTACATAGTACATGTAGAGAAAGTAAAAAGGGGAACAGAAAGATAGAAAGATCTGCCTAGGGTTCCTAGGCCTAAATCTGGCACTGCTGAAGCCCTCCTCATTCTGGATGAATTTTGCATAACTGGTAAACCATGGAAATAGTCAAAACCTTATTACACAAACAATGTACATAGATCTCGTTAAAACACACAATTTATGTCCAATACTTTTGTTTTAATAGAGTTAACCTTTCTGAGATCCTTCTTAATTACTTAATAAATAACATTGAAAATATTATCCTCAGACAGTTCTCGTATGTGATTGTACCAGAACTACCCTTATCTACTGTATAAGGTCATTGTACTAATGTTTGACTCTGGACAGGGACTAGGGCAGAAGAATATTAGAACAGAATTAATTGTTGCCAGAGTTTTAAACGTATTTTGTGATACACACCTGACACCATGTGGTTGACACTCTTGCATCCAGTAGCCTCATATCTGATGCTCCCAAGGGATAAAGCTGGTCACCATATGCTATGAATCGCATATACAGGGGCACCAACACCAGTAGACCAGGTATGAGAATGCTGAGAATGCAAAGTCTAAATGCTCTGAGAGGTCCTTTGAGTCCTGCAGATGATCTACGAGATCGCTCCCTTGTTAATTTTCCACTGCATCTCCTCAAATTCAAAAATGAAGTGCCAAATATTGGAGATGGTGGGGGGCCAAAGTTGGGCCTCAGGAGGGAATCTGGTCTCGTAGTATCATCGTCGTCTGCTACAAAAACTGACTCTTCATCCCGACCTAGCCGTGTAGAAGGTATCTCTACAACTGTAACAGGCTGATCCTCACTTGGTCCTTTGCATTCTAAAAAAATTAAAAGAGGATTTACATTATGAGCATATAATGTTTTTTACATAATTCAATTAAAGTCTATTGAGTAATAAATTTTGGAAGTTTTGATTAGGTAATGTCATAGGTTCTACTGATGATTTGTTAATTTTATAGGATTCCTGTTAATCTATGGTACCTAGTATAAATAATATACAGAGATGCACTTTGATTAATTTATTACTGTTGCTTTACTACTAGAAATACAATCCTATGAGTCCTGTAGTTTTATGTCTATAGTAGTGTTTCAACTGTAAGAACAGTGCTGCCCTTGGGGAAGAATTGAACATAAAGTAGGTAAAACAAACTTATTCAAAGCACTGTGCACACGTGCACGCATGCATGCACACACACACACGCACACACACATTATTCACTACTGCTTAGAATTATTTAAATTTACTAAAATATTCTCATTAACTGTTAGAAACATGTGGTAGAAAGCCTTGAACTGAGGAATTGATCATATAAGTCATTGTTATATGACTATTAAGTTTTGAACTTCTGCAATTGTTCCACTTGATTAGAAGTCTAAATCATTTCATTTGTATGCCTCAAGCCTTCAGATTTATCTATGAGAGGAAGGAAACTGGGTTTTGAGTTTCTGATGGGGTCAGCTGAGCTTCTGTGCTTGGACAGCCAAAAGTCACCAAATGCATGAGCTATGCTTAAGCAGTGTTTCAATTTCATTACCTAGTACAATAGCCACTTTTAGTTCATTCATATTCCTCAGAGATATCCTGTTTTGTGGCTATGAAGCTTATTAGGGATGCCACTCTACATGATGGCCCACTGCATATTACAAAATACATTATTTATTTTAATTTATTCAAAACTATGTTTTGTGGGGGAACTTTATGGTTCATAAGCTGTAGCCTAGATAACCTGAGCATGAATGTGGTCCTGGTCTGCAATGGTGAGTCAAACCTAAATTAAGTATCTCTCTGAGCTTTTAAAATATGTGCATGCTTATAATTAGTATACATGTTAGTTACTTCCACCTTTATTCTTAGCAATTCAACACCCTTTTCACAAGATGCATTATATTTCTATTCAGTGGCTTTCAGGGATATATTTTTCTGTTTCAAAGTTCCATACATACAGTTCATTGAAATTTCAGAGAACTGTTAACTTTTTCTCCACCATGATTTAGAAAGATAAATAAAGAAATAGATAAATATATAGACAGCAGCAGCAATAATAATAATAATAATAATAATAATAATAATAATAATAAAATCAATAGTTCAATAAATAATTCAATAAATAAATAATAATAATTAATTATAATAATAATTATAATAATAATAATAACAATGATGATGATAATGCAAGATAATTCTGTCCATGCAAATCTGAAGTCACTATTCATTGCAGATCTGCATTGCTGTCATACCAAAGCTCTTCTTCTCTCACCAGTTACATAAAACAACACCATCTAATGTATATAGAACAGACGGATGCAAACAGTTGTCCACAGTTATATAACCAATAACTAATTGTTCTGGAGCAACAAATGCAAACCCCTGAGCTACCTACTCCTTCAGATTGTTCACAATGGATACAGACTGTATTACTGTATCTGCAATCTGCATCAGCCTTAAATGACATTGGCACTACTATAGCAGAAAGATTCCCATAGTCATTTGCATATACCCCATGGCAGTTCTAGAATATTTCCATCTCAACTGTTCAAAGAATATATCTTGGTGAATGTTAAGTTGCAATATATTCCAGAGCTAGCAGCATTGTAGAACTCACCAGAAAATGCCAACTGATGAGTATTCCAATCTCTATGAAAACTGGAAGGCAATGTTTGGGCATCTGATATCATTTGCTAGTACTGTGGAAGTTCTAGTGTATTTCAAGTGATAATTTATGTGGTTAGTTTGTTAGTATGCCCTATGCTAACAGGTACCCCATAAATTATCACTTGAAAGAGAAGGTGTTCCTGCTGATATTTTAACATCACATACAATCTTAAAAGTTTATGGATGTATGTTTTTGTTTAATTTAAGGATCCAGGAACAATTATTAGAATGAGACAAACAATGCTTATGTCACACATCTGTGAAGATGCATAATAAAATATCAAACCTCAAATACATTTTGTTTTATTACATTCTTAATTTGTATTTAAGAGTGCTATGAGACTGCATATCTTGGAATTTCAAATGCCAGTGTTCCATTCTACGGTCCCTATAAAACACATTTCAAACAAAACATACTTCTGTTGGATAGGTAGAGTCAGACTGAAAAATTCAATGCCATAAATCGCCATTGGGGTTGGTCATCTCAAAATAATTTGATATCACCTTGTGGTTTATCGGGAAACATGTGAATCAGTTGAGAAATTCAATACTATGCCACTTTGTTGCCATGGTAGCTCAATGGCAGAGTTACTGGCTAGAGACCGGGAGATCTGTGTTACAAATCTCAGCTATGGCATTGAATTTTTCAGTGTGACTCTACCTATTCAACTCCTGTCATACACACAGTTTCTGTGAGAAAACAATTAAATTATCAAAACATACACCTGTGCAACATTGGATAAAACAGCCAATCTTTTGTACATTTTAGCTATGAGAATCTTCACAGGGATGAAATAAACAGACAAGTTAATCATATGTAGATCATCATATGATTTTATACAAAAAGTTGAAGCACTGGATCATTGGAATGTTATATCAAATGGACATATCATTGTTTATATGGCAAAAGTCAAGACATTGCTAATTGTAAAGCAGGCATGGGGAGAACCAGGAATTGCCTCATTTAATCTATATTCTGTTACCAAATGGTGAAGAGTAACACATCTCAAGTGCAGTGATGGGTTCTTTGTCTCACTGCATGTCAATAATACTTTTCTCACTGGCACTTGAAGTCTTTTACTTATATTAAACATATATTTCATATAATAATAATCATTACAGTCACCTACTGTGTTTAAGCAAATTAATTTTCTTTTATCTTGTGGATGTAAATTTAAATTTAAAACATACTTTTAAAGTATATGTCCAGAATAATATATTATTTGCTTTCCAAATCAATAAATATAGTAAGCAACCTCCATTATTATGAAACTTTAAAACACATTAAACAATATATTTTAATATTAAATCACAATATGCACTCATCTTTTTAAATGATTGAGTCCAGTTTTGAATACTTAGTAAAATAATAAGTAAGTAAAGCCCTAAACTAGTGGAAACTTATTTTGCTGTTATTATTTTCAAAATAACATAACCTTTTTAAATTGTATAACATCACTAAAGTTTGCTTTATGCTTCTATTATAGTGGCATTTGATATTGAAGCACTTTATATGTGTAATTTGAACACTGCATATTAACTGCAGCTTTTCTGTTTTCCAAGTAATAAAAAATTATCTCTGCCTCTTTTCCTGAAACTGGCATCCCAAGCTCAAAGCAATTTCCGCAGTAGGATGAGGCAGGTCAAAGCATAGGTAAAGGGAACAGTCAGAGGAGAGAGAATAAGCAATGGAGTGAGGTAAAGAAGCCTTTCAGTGTAATGAGCTTTTGGAAACATTTTTCCCCATGCCTGTTCTAAAGGTACTAGCTAACTAATCAAGTCTTTTGCATACTGGTGCTATAGCATGGGTGATACCGGGGTGTCTGTCTCAGCATGGATATCTTTTGTTTGTATACCTGAATAATTTGAGTTGCTACATGAAAGTAGTTAATGTGAAAACCCTGACATTGCTAATAAATTAACAAACTCATAAAGCATTTATATTTGATGGAATTATGGCTAGGCGGCTACTCATGAAATAATTAACCCTTAAAGGTTCAATGTTGTACCTCCAAATATTTCTAAAATATGTAAATCCTTTAAGTGCACTGTGATGTCAATGAAAATTTGTAACAATTGTACACATGTAAGAACACAGATACTCTGAGGTGCATTTAAATCTGTTATGCAACATCCCATATATATAAAGTTTGGGAATATGCTATATTATTTGATAGACACTGAATTTAAATGGTGAAGAAAATTCAATACCACCAATTAGATATTCCTAAAAGGCCGTGAGCTGAAGGGTTCAAAGGTCAACTGTAATGTTGAGACAGTAAGGGAGATGAGTGTAGGTCAGCAGGTCTCTAAAGAATTTGGGATAGAATTTTAAGACTATGTGTTGCATGAGAAACTAAATCCTGTCCTCAGCTTCCTATACTACACTTACAGAAATCGGTAAGAGATCATGTTAAGACAGGTTATTACAGCTTGGGTTCATACCAAAAGCAGTGGTTACTCATGACTTCAGTAAACCTCAGCATTGAGGGCAAGTACTATACCATGACCTCAACCAAAAAGTATTGGCTATCACCTTCATCCTCCATCCTGGCTTTGATATCTATCGTTGAGTATATGCGAGTACTGTGACTCAGCTGAGTGATGTTGTAACAGCGCTTTGTCTTCGATGACTCAGGTGATTACCGATGAACCTTGTTCTAACTTGTGACTTATTTCCCTTTTGCTATATGATCCTATTAGAGAGATATCAAAATAAGGCAAGCTGTTAAGTTAAACTTGGTATGTAACATCTTGGCTGGGATCTTGGTTACTTTCCACAAGGAGAGATTTCCAATGGGATTCAAAAATAAAACCTATAAATATCTTGCTCATATTCCAATTTTTGAAAAAATGTTATATAAAAACCGACTATGGACAATAAAACAGATTTGAATGTTTGTAAAATTTGAGCATATTTAACTTGTTAATTTTTACCTTCTCTACACGTACTATGTACATCGTGTATTGAGAAGGTAATGCACCCAAAATTTCCATACCAAGATTGCACCAGAAATACATGTTTTGCATTCCCCTGAATCCAAAAAAAGGATTTTTAGAAAAAGGTTGTGTATGTGGGTGGGGGAGGGGGAACAGAATAGCTCAAAAACGAAAAGACCATTAAATACCAAACTTGGTATTTAAGTTTGGTATCTTCCAAGGATGTGACATGAAGATTTTCAAGAAAATCCCCCACCTACCCTTTACATGAAAGAAATTTAGAAAATTTTTATTTTCTCAAAAATGGCTCAATGATTTTGATTAAAATCTCATATAATTTACATGACAAATAAAATTTATATCTTGAATTTTCTGGGAATAGCCTCTGAAGACTAATTTATTCTGAATGAAATTTACAGAATTTTGCATAACTGGTAAACCATAAGAGATAGACAAAAACTTATTACACAAAAGATCTCGATAAAACGCACGATTTATTTTACCCAAGGTCCCGGGTTCAAACCCGACGGAGAACGATGAATTTTTTCGGGCGTAAAAGAACCTCAAGCCTGATAAGAGAGGCCTCTGAGCAAAATTAAGCGATATTTCACGCTCAATATAGAATGGGACTCAGAACCACAGTAGTTAAAGAGCATCCATAAATAAAACGCCATTTCATTTCGTGGAGTTGATCATTTCAGTTTTAAAATACTTAAACTTTTCTCATATAGAAAAGTCATCACCTGGTCACGCATAGAACGGATTTCAGTCCCATAGCAACCACATTTTAAAACATTTGACTATTGGTTTAGACTAGTGTATTCCCTTATTTACCTTCTACTTACAAGGAACTAAATAAAAAGACCATTTCTGTTAACGTTTTAACATTAAATATACAGAAGAATGAGCTTATTAACAATAAGTTGTTACAGAGATGTAGAGAAAGTCATGTGAATGGCACACGTCAGATTTTTTCCATTACTATTTGCATAGTTTCGATTGTATAACAGCAGTAGCTTTTGTTTTAATGTTTCACAGCCTTGTAAAAGGCATTTTACTGTCGATTCCCCAAATATCCCATAATGACATAAGCTGCACGAAAAGGAGAGAGAATGAGAGGGAAATTTGGGATTAGGATAAGCGAGTAGGAGAGATGAAGAAAAGGGAGAAAGAGATGGGTTGGGGAAATAAGAGAACGTGAACAGTAGGAGAGGGAGAAATTGAAAAAGAAAGAGAAGCAGTTAACGTTATGACACAAGGCACTGTGATATCTAAGAATTTGCTTTATTTTACCTTAAGTAGAAGAAGAAAGAGAGAGGGAAGGAAGGGATGTAGGAAATGAACAAGAATCCAGAAGAAGCTCACAACAGGATGAGCGAAACAACCATCAAGATGACGCACCCTTTTCTGGAAGCTGAGAACGTCTATGACGAACCGGACCGTGAGCCAAGGTCCATGCAAGACAGTCTGCTTCTTTGCAGAGAAATGGCTTTAAAGGTTTAAATTATATAATCATATTCTGTCAGATATTAGCCTCCAAATTATCAGAGGCTGTTGAAGTAAAAAGGTGTGGTAAAACGCTTAAACAACACGTTTATCAAATATTACCCCTCGTGCTGGAAAGAAAGCGACTTAAAATTTGGGGGATGGGGAGTCACTTAACATCCTTTAACCTGGTTAGTCATATCGATTAATGAATTGGTGAAATTATGCTCAAATGATCTCGGGGTCTATGGAGCTTAAAGTTACTCGACATTCGTCTACTCAGGATAAGGGAAAGCCCCGAGGAAAAAAAAAAAAAAAACTATTCGGGTAATTCACCCTAAGCGAGATTTGAATTCGCGACCTGTTGAATGTGTTAAAACATTGTCTTTACGAATGATATTAGATCAATGAAATAGTTTATCATAATGAGCTTGATAACCTCTGATCTCACTTGTCGCATTTGCTTCTGATTATATCCACAACAGCAGAGTGACCCATTTCTGTCCTGAACTGCCGTCTGCTGTGCTACTGTTTCGTTTTCCGGTTTCGAAATGGAATGAGAAAGAAAACCAGTACCACTTTCCGTTCCCCTTTTTAAGCTTGGAAATTTCCATAATCCCCGTGAGGTTTTACAAATGTTTAAATATTTATTCTTTGAAAAGTGTAGGGTGTGTTTGAATTTCTAAATTCACGGAAATTCATTTTAACAAAAGCTTTGTGTGTGTGTGTGTGTGTGTGTGTTTGATAGAAACAAAGAAAAATAGTAATTTGTTAATGTGAATATAAAATTATTTTAAATTCAAAGGGAACATTAAAATAAGCATGAAACATTTATTCACTTGAAATCCCGTATAAATTAACTGATTGCAATGCACAGGAACAACTCTTCTATCTTATCAGCCAATTTTTCATATATATATGCACACGATGCATGTTTTTTTTTTTTTTTTTTTTTTTTTTTTTTTTTTTTTTGTAGTGTTTAACGCCCGCTTTTACTGCTCTGGCACCGCAGGCAATGACACTGATGATACATGAAGATGGAGCTCCGGTGGAATGAGATAGCGGGGGGTGAAACCGGAGACCCGGATAAAACCCGCCCCTGCGCCGCTTTGTCCACCACAAATCTCACATGCGGTCGCTTGGGATCGAGAGGCAAGTTGTCTGACCACTCAGCCACGGCGCGGCCTTTACGATGCAATGAATTTATATTTCTGTTATAAATGATCTCTAACAATCAATTTAACCTTCCTAAACAATTTTTTTTCTCAATTCTTGAGAGCAGGCATATAACTTAACAATTGGAGCAATTTGACTCATAACCAAATTTGTTCATACAGCTCGGAGGTAAATCAGTACAAATACTATTTGTATCAGAATTTGAGGATGATGTGATCAGCTCTGCAACCGCCGGACAGTCTTGCAGCGAAGCCCAAGTGCTTATTGCAGCCAAGATTTAATTTGTTTTATCTATCTTGTAGGATGATAATGGAGCGGAAGTTATGTTTTTAATTTTTATTGCATTTGGCTTTTGGAGTAAGGCTTTTCGCTTATTGTCGCATTAGTTTTTAAGACTCATCCAGCTCTGTTTTTTTTTTTTTTTTTTTTTTTTTACTTTCTCTACAGTACTATATACGTACATACTAAAGAAGGTATTCAATTCCACCCAAAAATTTGATACCGAGATTTCACCGGAAATTAATGTTTTAGGGTCCCTTTGAGTAAAAAAATGCATTTTTACTATCTCTACACTTACCATGTACATAGTGTATAGAGAAGGTATTGCACTCCACCCAAAAATTCGATACCGAGATTTCACCGGAAATATGTTTTAGGGTCCCCTATATATATATATATATATATAAAAGCATTTTCACAAAAAGGTTCGCGCGCGCGCGTGTGTGTGTATGTGTCCGATGTCCGTGTGTCTGTGAACACGATAACTCAAAAACGAAAAGTCGGTAACATACCAAACTTGGTATTTAAGTTTAGTATCTTCCAGGGATGCGATACGAAAATTTTGAAAAAAATTCCCCCACCCCTCACTACCCTTTACATGGAACTTTTTTCGAAAATTTCGATTTCTCAAAAATGGCTCAAACGATTTTGATTAAAATATCATGTATTAAAGACATTTACCTGACAAATAAAATTATATCTTGAATTTTCTGGGAATAGCCTCTGAGTAGTTTATTCTGGATGAATTTTACGGAATTTTGAATAACTGCTAAACTGTAAGAGATGGACAAAAACGTACACACAAAAAATGTAGAGCACATTAAAACACACAATTTATGTTATATACATTTTTTTCGTGGAGTTCATCGTTTTTGAGACATTCCTTGTTTTTGGTTTCTGCTTTGAAAAACGTATACTTTTCTCATACAGGAATTTGTCAACTGCTGTCCATACAAACAAAGGAACTTCAGTGACATAGCAACCAGCTTTTGACTGTCACTTTAACCTATGGTACTCCCTTATTTCGCTTCTACTAACAAGGAAGCAAGTAATAAGACTATTTCTGCTTATTTTTTCTGATTAGCATGAAGTAAATAGAGGTATAAGCTTTTTAAGAATAATTTGGTGCAGAGATGTAGAGAAAGTCATGTGAATGGTACACTTCAGATTTTTAGAAAAAGGTATGTGTGCGCGCGCGTCTGTGAACACGATAACTCAAAAACGAAATGACCGTTAAACACCAAGCTTGGTATTTAGATATGGATAGCATCTTCCAAGGATGCGACACGAAAATTTTCCAGAAAATCCTCCCACCACAAACTACCCTTAACATGGAACAATTTTCGAAAGTTTTGATTTTCTTCAAAATGGCTGTAACGATTTTGATTAAAGTCCCGTATATTAAAGCTATTTACATCCCAAATAAAATGTATATCTTGAATTTTCTGGGAATAGCGTCTGAAGTCCTCTTTATTCTGGATGAATTTTGCTGAACTGCTAAACCGTAAGAGATAGACAAAACGTACTACACAAAACATGTAGATTTCGCCAAAACACACAATTTATGTCCTTTACGTTTTTGATGTGGAAGTAGCCGTTTCCAAGATATTCCTTTTTATTGGTTTCAATTGTGAAGTATTAATACTTTTCTGAGACATGAAGCGTGCGTTTTTCTTTTGTTCTACTCCTGGCCAAGCAAAGAAGCGATTTGCAATGACAATCGCATAGGTTTTAAAACATTTAACTAACACTTTAGCGTTCCGCATTCCTTTAGTTCCTCCTACCTATAAGGAATAGTAATAAGAACATTCTGCTAATGTTTATCTCGATTAGCATTGTGTAAAAAGAAGAATAACCTTTTGTAAGAAGTTTGTAGAGCAGCTACAGAATGTCATGTGAGTGTAACACACAAGATTTTTTAAAATGCAGATCTTTAATGTGGTACATATAAATGGCAATCGTTTATTAATTCGCAATATAATTGTTATGATCTATATTCATTATCAGGGAAAACTTTTGCAGATTTAGCGAACGTGACCCTCACTGCAGCCAACCCCTTGCTATAACATTATAATTACCGTGCTAGAGAGTTCTTTATGTTGGTTTTCATAATTATGAATACGTACCTTTACCTTGCCGCCCTGAATCGCTACACAGGCGTGAACGGCTTACTTTCGATGGTTTATAGAGGAGAAGTTTGTTACAGGTGTGTGTAAAATTAACATGTCTTGATCTGGCGGTTTACATCAAAGTGAGGCATTGTCGTACTTGGTTGAGGTCACACATATGCCCAATTTACACGTGCTGTAATAATCTCTACTTCTGGGAATTTCTTTCCACGTCATCGTCAGTTATACAAATAAGGCAACGAGGCCCGCACAGTTTAGTTCTGAAGTTAGTTTTCCAAGAGATAGTTTCGACAATAAGTTCGAAGAAACAGGAGTCTAGCGAGAGTCGTAGCGACGAGAGATAAAATTGCGCTACCGTATTGCAATAAAGTCTTGATTGTAAGCATCAGAATTTGAAGTAATATAGGGAATTTTGTTACAGTATTTTCTTTGTGATCCAAGACCTAAGGAATGCCTTAATTTTGGGACAACATTCTTGTTTCAGAAGATACGTTATCGGAAGTGTCTAATGATTAAATGTTAAGTCGAAATATCAGAGATAACTAGATACGAGATCTTGTTCGAACCGCTTAAGCAAAGTCGATGCAGCGTCATTGGAATTAAAACAGTAGAATACAGAAAGATTCAAAATAAATCTGATGTGAGCCACTCACATGATTTTCTGTGCCTATTCTGCAAAAAAAAAATCTTACTAAAGCTTATTCTTCTATCCACTCCATGCTAATCAAGATAAACATTAGCATAAATATTGTATTACTTATTTCCTGGTAGGTACGAGGGAAACAAGGGAATATTCCAGGCTAAAGCGATAGTCGGATATTTTAGAAGGTGGTTGCTAAATTATGACATTGAAATTTTGTCAGAATTTAGAACAAAAGATAAATACATAAACGAATGACAACCTACCATTTGAGAAAAGCATACATATTAGAAATGTATTCCAATAACAAGGTATACCTTGTATATGATTAACTCCACAAAAAATTATTTGGACATAAATTGTGTGTTAACGAGATCCAAGTGTTTTGTGTATCTCTTACGACTTACCAATTATACAAAAGTCATTAAGAATGAATAGCGCTTCAGTGGCTTTCTCGTTAAAAGAGACAAAAGAACTCCAGATACCTATACATTTTATCTGTGATGTAAATATCTTTAATCATTAGAGTCATTTTTGAGATAATGAAACATTCCAAAAACCTTTCCAGGTAACAGGTAGGTAGAGTCAGACTGAAAAATTCAATGCCATATCCGGGATTTGAACCACGGATCTCCCGGTCTCTAGCCGGTTGCTCTACCACCAGCATAGTACTTATTAAATTTCTCAACTGACTCACGTGTTTCCTGGTAAACCACAAGGTGTTCTCACATTATTTTGAGATGACAACCCCGATGGTGACTTACAATATTGTAAGTAGTTCAAGTCCCAGGATTCATAGAATAGCCAATTATATGGTCAATTGGCATTGATTTAACTGTTCTTTCACACAAGCCGTGTGTAGGACAGCAGTTGGATAGGTAGAGTCAGACTGAAAAATGCAATGACGTAGCCGGGATTTGAACACCAGTATGTTGTCATGGTAGCTCAATGGTAGAGCAACCGACTAGAGAGCGGGAGATCCGTGTTTCAAACCCCGGCTATGACATTGAATTTTTCAGCCTGAATCTACCTATCCAAATCCTGCCCTACACACGGCTTGTGTGAAACTAAATTAAATCAACAGGTAGGTAGTTAAGGCTGGGGAGAATTTCCTGAAAATCTTCGAGTCGCATTCTAGGAAGATACTAAACTATTAATAACTAATAAATTTGGTGGTTAACAAACCTTTCGTTTTGAGTTATGCTGTTCACGACACAAGCACAGAGGCGTTCACGAATCTTTTTCTAATGATTTTATTTATTTATTTCCTCATTCTTTCAGAGGTCCTTAAAATGTGCATTTCTAGTGAGGTCACGGTATCGATTTTTGAGTGGAGTGCAATACCCTCTCTATCTACTATGGTACATTATGCATGGTGGAGAAAGTAAACAATGACACTTCTAGTGAGATCACGGTATCGATTTATGGGTGGAATGCAATACCCTCTCTACCTACTATGGTACATTATGCATGGTGAAGAAAGTAAACATGGACACTGTTGCTCATCTGATTTGTAACTGAAACGTTTGATACTAATCTAAATGGTTCCGTTGTATGCATAATTAAAAATAGGCCGCGCCGTGGCTGAGTGGTTAGACCACTTGTCTCTCACCTTGGGTTCGATCCCAAGCGACCGCATGTGAGATTTGTGGTGGACAAAGCGGCGGGGGACGGGTTTTCTCCGGTTTCCGCCGCCATCGCATTCCACCAGTCTCCATCTTCATTCCATGTGGCGCCTGCAGTGCCACACATAGTAAAAGCGGGCATTAAACATTACCAAAACAAATAGCTAAAAATGACAGTAAATCTATTGTTTTCTGTTTATTGTTCCATGCTTTTAACTACACGCACATATTGGCGGCATTCACTGTTGTACTGTTGTGGGGTTTCTATTTTAATTCATTATATCACACACATGCGCACGCGCGTCGCCCTCCGTGGTGTAATGGTTACCATGCTAACTTCGTATACCCATGGTCGCGGGTTCAAACCCGGCGGAGGACGATGGATTTTTTTCGGGTGTAAAAATTCTTAGCATGGCTTCCTTCGGAAGAGAAGTAAAGCCGTTGGTCCCGTGTCGTAGACTTACGGCACGTAAAAGAACCTCAAACCTGATAGAGAGGTCTCTGAGCAAAATTAAGCGGTCTTTCACGCCCAATTTAGAATGGGACGCTGAGAACC
Organism: Hymenopus coronatus; assembly: GCA_030762935.1. Lineage (NCBI taxonomy): Eukaryota > Metazoa > Arthropoda > Insecta > Mantodea > Hymenopodidae > Hymenopus > Hymenopus coronatus. The sequence continues at coordinate 166,818,189 of CM060881.1, read as the reverse complement.
ACAGCAGTTAAACAGCGTCCATAAACACGTCATTTACATACACACACACACACAAACAAACGTGCGCACGTTCTCTCCCTCTCTCTCTCTCTCATTCACACTTCCAGACTCTGGGAAGGATAAGGAATATTCTTGACTGCACACCCCCAGCAGGTAATCGAACTGGGACCCCTGACACAGCATGCTGGTGCTCTACCTACTGAACTACGGGGCCAGCCAGAAAAATCTTATTTTCTCTATTTTTGATTTTCTTAAGTTTATCGGTTTGTACTAGCCATGTGTGCTTATTGTAAAACTATGTAGCTTTAATTGGACATATAAATAATTTAAAAAGATAATGGTGGAAACACATACACGGAAAAACCATTGCCTGCTGTGAGACGCATCATCTAGCATCATGATACACCCTTAAAATGGTAACACTTACAGAGGTTCTTCATATAAACCTCACTCAATGTTCATGCCGAGAGTAAACAAAGTTTAAAATGTCGACATAGGTATTTTTTAAAACTATTTCTAAACATTATTATGCTAAAACATCAAATCCTCATCATTGATTTATTATATCACACAGTTCTGAAAATATATGTACCATTTGTTTTTGAAATGATCTAATATCACCATTTTAAAACCCATATCAGTCTGTTTTTGGGTGGAATGCAATGTCCACCTTTTCTATACACCATGTACATAGTACGTGAAGAGAAAGTAAAACAATCTGATGTGCACACAGTACGTTTAGAGAAAATAAAATGCTCCTACAGTGCGTTAATGAATAACATTAAATGGAAATGTAATTGAATTTTTAGATATGTACTTAAAAGGTGTATCTTATGTGCAGTTTATTTCGGCCTTCTAGTTCTTGGTAAGAAAAATGAAAAACAACTGTTTAATGCTGATAAGACACACAATATGCCTAGATAGTCGAAGGTGAATGAACCCAGTTGGTCGATGACAGGGATATTCATAGAGTGATAATTCATTATGACAGGTCTTCGATCACCAGTCTGTAACAATGGGAGATGGTAACGCGGGTGTAAAACGGAATAGCATAACAGACAAAGTAATGTAAATCCACAATGTGGATACTTTCTTGTCTGGTTTATGTGTGACAGCAGATATTTCCATAATCCTCTACAATCCTAACACGTGCTCTTTGTTCCCCCTTTGGCTGCATCCTTGAAAGATACCAAACTTAAATACCAAGTTTGGTTTTTAACAGTCAGGCACACACACGAACATTTTTCTAAAGCTTTTTTGGATTCAGGGGGTTTCAAAACATGTATTTCCGCTGGTATCGAATTTTGGGTGCATTATGATACCTTCTCTACACACTATGTACATAGTACGTGTAGAGAAAGTAAAAGGGGGATGTGAAGATATATGTGGATATATTTTTAGCGGTATAAATAAAATTAAGTGCGATTTATATGGAAACCACCTTAAATTTTACAAGTTTAGTATATTTTAAACAAAGTATTGACAATAACACATTTTACCAATTGTGATGAAGCAGATAAATGATTTCGGTAGAGCGATCCGATACAGCGATGGTATTTCTAACTTTCGTAATTTTCAACCAGAAAGTACCGCAAGGTGACTCTTTTGGTCAATGTTCACAATGTGCCAAGTATTCTTGTAATATCGCAATCGTTAACGAATGTAATTATGATTTAAATTTGAGCAATATGGACCTACAGTAATCTGTGAGGCTCACATGCAGGAGACCCATTTCGAATCCTGAGGGTAGAGTCCTTTATGTCGAAAAATGTTATGCTCCCTAGTAGCTATGCGAATTTTGGGCCTTGATCTTTTTTCCCTTTTTTATTTTATTTCAACGTGCAATGTGCCCTTTCAGGGCATACGGAGCATGCCGGCGAACACGCTTTGGAATAGTTATCGATTTGCTATAGAAAGCATCAGGTTAATTTTTACTTTCTCTACACGTACAATGTACATAATGTACAGAGAAGGTATTGTAATGCACCCAAAAATTCGATAACGAGATTTCACCGGAAATGTGTGTTTTGGGTCCCCCTGAATTAAAAAAAAGCATTTTTTGTAAAAGGTCTGCGCGCGCGCTTGTTTGTGTGTCTGTGGACAGCATAGCTCAAAAACGAAAAGTCCGTTAAATACCTTTACACGGAAACGTTTTCAAATTTTTTAATTTTCTTAAAATGGCTCTAACGATTTTGATTTAAATATCGTTCATTAAAGATATTTACCTGACAAATAAAATGTATATCTTAAACTTTCTGGCAATAGCCTCTGAAGACTACTTTATTCTGGATCAATTTTACGGAATTTTGCATAACTGCTAAATCGTAAGAGATGGACAAAAACTTACCACACAAACAATGTAGAACACGTTAAAACACACAATTTATGTTATATACATTAGATATCCGAGTGAATCTTTTTGAGATATTCCTTGTTATTGGTTTCAGCTTTAAAAAACATACTTTTCTCATATAGAAATCGTCTACTCCTGCCCATACAAATGAACTTCAGTCACATAGCAACCAGCTTTTCACTATCACTTTAATCTATTGTACTCCCTTATTTCTCTTCTACTTACAAGGAAGCAAGTAATAAGACTATTTCTGCTAATTTTTTCTCGATCAGCATGGCATAAAAAAAAGTATAAGCTTTTTAACATTAATTTGTTGCAGAGCTGTAGAGAAAGTCATGTGTATGGAATACATAAGATTTTTTTATAGTGTTTAACGCCCGCTTTTACTACTTTGGCACCGCAGGCGATGACACTAATGATACCTGGAATGTAGATGGAGCACTAGTGGAAATCGGAGAACCCGAGAAAACCCGCCTCTACACCGCTTTGTCCACCACAAATCCCACATGCAGTCGCCTGGGATCGAACTCGGGAGAGGCGAATAGTCACGGCGCAGTCCACCTTGTTAAACGCTTTCCCGGCTATATTGCGATTTTGTAGGAGGGAGCATCTAACCCAGGCTTCATAATTGGTTGCCCTTTAAGTAAGCAGAGAGAGCAACTTTGTTCAATGCTCCTAAGAATCGCCTACTGTGCGCTGCGTGACTAACTGCGTGGAAAGTAGGAACAGATAATTCTTCAGGTTGAGGCGGTATGTATATGCAACTTATGGTGCTTGAAATATGTAACCAATCTTTCACAAGTTGATTCGGCTATTGGATTCGAGTTGCAATTGCCCTTCATACTGAAACCTTGGGATTTGTTGTGTTACTTCCTATCAGTATTCATTTAGTTAAAAAGTTCTGCTATTTTATTTAGGGACAGTAGCTTGTTGACTAAATGTTTTTCTGAAAACTCATCATTTGAGTTTATCGAACCGTCCATGGGTAAATATACCTTTGGAGGTCCATGACTGGTACAACGTAGCCCTCCGCTAGTCACTATGAGAGCCTATTTTGCCCAAGGTCGCAGCTTCAAACCCGGCGGACGTCGATGGATTTTTTCGGACGTAAAAATCTTTAATATGGCTTCCTTCGGAAGGGAAGTAATGCCGTTGGTCCAGTGTCGTTAAATTACCGCACGTGAAAGAACCTCAAGCCTGATAAAGAGGTCTCTGAGAAAAATTAAGCGGTCTTTCACACCGAGCATAGAATGGGACGCTTAGATCCACAGCAGAAAAAGAACGTCCATAAATAAAATGCTATTTCATTTCATTACTGGTAAAACGTTGCCCAATCACTATAATGTCTCTTATTCAATTTCTGATGTGAACAATGAGTGTTTCGATAGGTTTGGTTGCAATTGTTAGCTGGAACATATATAACTGCGTAAAATAATGACAATTAATATTATAAACATAACAAAACAATAAGATCCTTAACTTGGTCAGTACCATGTAATCGCATTGTAACGCGATGAGACTGATTATTTCATATAATTAATTTAAATGATCACAGGTTAATACAATAATTTATAATAATTTCGAAAGTAACATAAGTAACAATAGACATGAAAATGAGGTTGGTACCAGGGAAATTACGGTAATTCGATAATTCAAATGTATAACATGGTAAAATAGTATTTCCAAGAAAAGAGCCGAAGATAAGGAAATGTCTTCAGTGCAGGCAGGTAAAAACACATGGGACGGATTATATCATTGGACGCGAGCAGCAGCTACGGCGAACCTGGCAGCAGCAGCAGCAGCAGCGGCAGGAGCCACGGCAGCACTCCCCCCAGCGGCAACTCAGTGGGCATTTGTCCCTCTACTAGCTTGCAGCTCCGACGCCTGCGAGTGCTCGGCTTACATACAGCGGCAACGCAGTGGGCTCTGACCCTCTTCTAGCTTGCCGTTCCGCCGCCAGTGTACGAGCGCCCCCCCCCCCAGACAGCTTGCTGTCATTTCGTAAAGAGAAGGAACACCTCTAATTCTTACTCCTCGTCTACTTTCTTCTTTCTTTTCATTGACCTGACAAGACCGACAGACAACGCTACAGTGGGCTCGTAAGGCCACAGCCAAGGGTGAAGGCCGCTGGCCTGAAACCTTGAACCGATATGTTTCGCACAGGCGCCTCCTCAAAGGAGGTCCGGTCCTCTGCGGACAGCCGAAGAGCAACCGCAACTACTTCGACATGTAATAGTGGGCAGCAGCCCATCGCCCTCCGTGGTGTAATGGTTACCATGCTAGCTTCATATACCCTAGGTCGCGGGTTCAAACCCGGCGGAGGACGATGGATTTTTTTCGGGTGTAAAAATCCTTAGCATGGCTTCCTTCGGAAGGGAAGTAAAGCCGGTGGTCCCGTGTCGTAGATTTACGGCACGTAAAAGAACCTCAAGCCTGATAAGAGAGGCCTCTGAGCAAAATTAAGCGGTCTTTCACGCCCAGTATAGAATGGGACGCTGAGAACCACAGCAGTTAAAGAGCGTCCATAAATAACACGCCATTTCCATTTGGGCAGCAGCCCAGCACCAGCAGACCTGCTCCCTCCCCAGAGACGGCCGAACCTTCTACTGGCGGCAGCAACAGGCGAAAACCATCTTCGCCACACCGCCTGGTTGCGGTAGAGAGTGACCCAACCAGTCCTTACACCATCCCCATGCCCGACTCCGACACCGACGTCGAGCCTGACGGGCCGTGGATAACTGTCCACGCGGGGGGCCGCAGAAGCGGCCGTTCCTCCCCCAACCCAACTACACGACGGCTTGACCGTGAGAGTCGGTCAGTCGCCGTTTAAGCGACAATGACATTCCAGCGAAATAGTGAACAGGTAGCCGTGAGATTGTCCTGAGGGTAGGTTGTTCACGCTCAGGAGTGTTGGGTTTCACCAGAGAACAAAAAACCCTGTAAATTTTAACTTGTCAAAATGTGTATCGCTTGAAAGGGCTGCAACGATATTTACAGATGTGGAAACGAAAACGAAGACAGTCTCACGTAGTTATTGGAGAACATTATTCCTCTTTTCATACTTCGCCCAGCGATGTAATTTCTACAAGAAAAGGCGCGTTTAAGCACTACGCGGTGACAGCTAGCATTCATTAGGTTGAAAGTAATAAATCCTCGTCGGTTATGTCAAGAATTTTCGCCATCCGGGCCGACATAATTGAACAGTAATTGTGCTACTATAGTAACAAATGGCGAACTGATTTCTTGGTAACATTTGAACAAATAATAAACTTCAACGTTTACACTTTATCAGTTTTATTCTTCACACACTTATTTTGTGATACCATCCTTGAATTACCTATGACCATTTAGAGAACCTAACCTTTGAGCTAGAATCGAAGCCATTAGCGAACAGTATGAGAATTCATTTGTAACGAAAACGTTCATATTTATGGCAATGAATAGGAACAGGCATCTTGATGATTGGTTGGTCTTTCTCCTTGGCAACTGTTACATTCCCTTGCAGAGGTTGCATAATGATGCTATAAATTACATTTCCTGACTCAGTGCACAACTTTGCCGCAAACTAAAGACTCATTCTGCCACTCCTGTAAGTAAAAAAAACATTCCTCCTAGGCAGGCATAAACGTAGGAGTCGATGTCCTGCATGTTGGATTGTTTTCCGTTCCCGATATTATAAGCTAAGATACGAACATTGTGCAAGCAACAAGAGACTAATCACTCACTACTGTCACGTGTTTACCCACTACGTGGACGGAGCAAGCCTGTTTACTTTAGCACAAACAATAGGCAAGTCTGTGACGCCTTCTAGCGTGAAATGGACTGGAAAATTCATAGAGGGAATAGCTCAGTGACTCGGGTGATTACTTTCGAACGTCACTGTCTTGGACTTGTATCTCAGAAAAGAACGTATGTACATAAATTATAGAACTGTTAAGAGTGTTTGTTATGGAAATAACTGGCGTTAATTGACAAAGACATGTTGAAAGCTGGAGAGCGGAAACATTTCCGTGTAGTTCGTCAAGCTAAAAACAATGTTAGTAGATATTCTTAATGCGATCATTGAATTTATCTTAAAACATTCCTGGCCGGTAATGCTTTTAATTTTCCGCGTACAAAGAGGGGAACTCTGTTCTGATATTGGCCCGAGTGTTTTAATATTGCCATTTTTACTTGCTCTATTACATACAGTGAAGGGAAAGTATTGTATTCCACCCAAAATTAATGCCGAGATTTCACTGGAAATAGACATTTTAGGATTCCCGTAATAATAATAATAATAATAATAATAATAATAATGGTGATAACAGTTGTAGAAAAGATCCATGTATGCTTTGTGTTTGTGTGTGTGTGTGTGTGTCTTTAACTGTGTCTGGTTGTTTGCAAAAGGCGGTTAAATACCAAAATTATTATTTGAATATGAACATTTTCAATAAAATTCCCCACCCCATGGAAGATATTACCAAAATCTATCAAAATAGCTCTAACTATTTTGATTAAAATGCCATTCATTAAAGACATTTATATGACAAATAGAATTTATATCTTGAGTTTTCTGGGAATACCCTGTGCCCTGAGAAGCCCTCTTTATTCGGAAGCAATTTCGCATAGCATTGTATAGCTGATAAATGTTAAGCAATGTGTGAACATATGCTGCACAAAAGATATAGAAAAACACAGATTTGTTCAAAGCAAGTATTTTTGTTTTTAAGACATTTCCAAGATATTCGTTATTAATGGTTCGAATTGTTCAATAGTTATTCCTTTCACGTATTTTTGATAGTCAGTAGTTTCTCGTGATTGCTTACAAACAGTATGGCATGTTAAGGCTAACGTTTAGAATCCAGGTCTTAAATATTTCACCACCGCTTTTCCTTTTGCATCCACATGAGGGTTCAATAAACATCCGTATTAGGAATGAAGACGCCAGCCACATTTTCAAGCATAACTTATTTATTTCTCAGCATAGTCCCCTTTTAGAGATATACCCTTCTGCCAACGTCCCTGCAATTGATAATCCCTTAAAAGATAAGAATTGTCGAGCTCTGCAAAATACGCAAGTGTCTCGACGATGATCTCATTTTATCTAAATTTAATTCCTCAAACCATTTCTTCATAATGCAAGTCTGGCGATGACAAACAACTCCGAGTGAATGTACTGGTGCACTGCCGTAGTGAAACAGCACTTTCTTCTTCGCCGCGGCTCCTTTACGATGGTTTCACACTGGGACACTGGTGACGGTCGCCAGTGAGGGTCACTCAAGAGAGACATTAGTTTGAATTGGATCATTCACTCTGGGACACTACACTGCTTCGTCGAGTCACTGTGACGCAGCAGTGTCCCACTCTCGCCACATGTGACGGACAAGGTCACTCACTGTGTTCAGAGCAGGCGCTGCCGGGCATGCATTAGTTTGAATTGGAGCATTCTCTCTGGGATACTACACCGTCTCGCCGAGTCACTGTGACGCAGCAGTGTCCCACTCTCGCCACATGTGACGGACAAGGTCACTCACTGTGTTCAGAGCAGGCGCTGCCGGACATGCATTAGTTTGAATTGGAGCATTCTCTCTGGGATACTACACCGTCTCGCCGAGTCACTGTGACGCAGCAGTGTCCCACTCTCGCCACATGTGACGGACAAGGTCACTCACTGTGTTCAGAGCAGGCGCTGCCGGACATGCATTAGTTTGAATTGGATATTCACTCCGGGACACTACACTGCCTCACCGAGTCACTGTGACGCAGCAGTTTCTCTCATCCTCGCCACATGTGACGGACAAGGTCACTGTGTTCAGAGCAGTCACTGCCGGACATGCATTAGTTTGAATTGGATATTCACTCTGAAACACTACACTGCCTCACCGTGTCACCGTGATGCAGCAGTTTCTCTCATTCTCGCCACATGTGACGGACAAGGTCACTGTGTTCAGAGCAGTCACTGCCGGACATGCATTAGTTTGAATTGGATCATTCACTCTGGGACACTACACCGTCTCACCGAGTCACTGTGGTGCAGCAGTTTCTCTCACCCTCGCCACATGTGACGGACAAGGTTACTGTGTTCAGAGCAGTCACCGCCGGACATGCATTAGTTTGAATTGGATATTCACTCTGAAACACTACACTGCCTCACCGAGTCACCGTGATGCAGCAGTTTCTCTCATCCTCGCCACATGTGACGGACAAGGTCACTGTGTTCAGAGCAGTCACCGCCGGACATGCATTAGTTTGAATTGGATCATTCACTCTGGGACACTACACCGTCTCACCGAGTCGCTGCGACGCAGCAGTTTCTCTCACCCTCGCCACATGTGACGGACAAGGTCACTGTGTTCAGAGCAGTCACCGCTGGACATGCATTAGTTTGAATTGGATCATTCACTCTGGGACACTACACCGTCTCACCGAGTCACTGTGACGCAGCAGTTTCTCTCACCCTCGCCACATGTGACAAGGTCACTATGTTCAGAGCAGTCACCGCCGGACATGCATTAGTTTGAATTGGAGTATTCGCTCTGGGACACTACACATCCTCACCGAGTCAGTGTGACGCAGCAATCTCGCCCTCACTACATGGACAAGGTCACTGTGTTCGGAGCAGTCACCGCCGGACATGCATTAGTTTGAATTGGAGTATTCGCTCTGGGACACTACACTGCCTCGCCGAGTCACTGTGACGCAGCAATCTCGCCCTCACTACATGGACAAGGCCACTGTGTTCGGAGCAGTCACCGCCGGACATGCATTAGTTTGAATTGGAGTATTCGCTCTGGGACACTACACTGCCTCGCCGAGTCACTGCAGAAGGGTCTCACCCTCATCACATGGACACGGTCACTGTGTTCAGAGCAGTCACCGCCGGACAAGCATTAGTTTAAATTGGAGTGTTCGTACTGGGACACAGATCACAGACAGTGTTGCAGATTTGCCAACAGACAGACAAGTCATTTCTGAGGAGAGTGATACAGCGAAACATTCATCATACATTATATGGTACACATTATGGCCATGAGTTTAGATTTGATTAACACGGAAGATTTAAGTAAAGTAGAAAGTCGTCCTCCTATTTGAGATATCAAAAGCGATGATTATGGCAATTTATCTCAAATCGTCACAAAGAGTGTGAAACAATCCTTTCTCCAGCCGAACACGTAGCAGTAGATGCATGTGTAATGCTTCATTCTCCTCCTCTTGCTTAGAAGTACTAACCTAAATTCCTCCTCGTTCGAGTCCATTTCACTAAGTAGTCAGTTGGCAATGCCTGCAGTGTCAGACACCAGTGATCCAGGAGTGTTCACCATAATCACCAGTGACCGTAATTGGCGACGGTCACCAGTGTCCAAATGTGAAACGGTCTTTAACTTCTTGTTGAATCGGCCAATAATTGACTGTAATATTGTTCAGTTACTGTTTTTTCCTTTTCAAAGAACTCAATGAGCATTCCAAAAAATCGCCAGCATCACTTTTCCGACCGATGGAACAGTCTTTGTCTTATTTGGAGCAAATTCACGGGAAGCAACCTGTAATTTTGATTGATGATTACTTTCCGAAGTAAGGTGTCATCGACAGTAATAACTCAACCCCTTCACCAAAACTTCGTATTTTGCTTAAATAACTGCAAACACAGCGTCGAAGTTGAAAGCTGCGCTCGCTTTTTATCGATATGAGCAATCACGGCATCCATCGGGCCGACAAGCATTTCATCTTAAACTTATCATGCAGAATATGAATTGATGTTTCCATCGTTCGACGAACAGTGATCATTATCATGGACTTTTTTAAAATGATTTCCTCGGTAATCATATTTGCCGGGCCACCTTATAAAAGCGGATGTTCGAACAAGTTTAAATTGGATGAACTAACATACAGCTGTTGTTACAGATGGCGAATAATCTCCATAAACAACATCCAATTTCGCCTTTGTCTCCCTTCGCAAGTTTTTCCATCCAAAAGTGAAAAGTTAATCTCTGAACGATACTGCGAATTTTCTATTTTAGCGAAAACACGTTGAACGATTAACTGGAATACCTACCAAGTTCAAATAAATCTATGAATCAGTACCAAATTTGTTTTGTCAACGTGTAACAAATGACAGTACACGATGGTAACACCTACTTGCCTTAAGAGCACCATCTAATTTGAAACACGAGTATTTATTGAGCGCCCTCGTATTATGAAATGTGTAATGAAGGTGATTCTGCAGGGTTTATCTCAATAAATGAGGTAAATGGAAAAATAGACTTTTCGCAAGATCCAGTAATAAACGATAATCGTAGAGAAACTCACGTGAATGTAACACATCAGATTTTTTTAAAGCGCTGTCAACATGTTATGTTTTACTATCTCTAGCAGGAATGCACAATGCACATAGGCAGAGAAGATAGTGCATTCCACACAAAAAATCGATATCAAGGTTTCACCGGAAATACATGTTTTCAAGGTAGGTATCTCAATCCAAAAAGGCATTTTTTGAAAAAAGTCTCTCTCTGTCTGTGTGAGTGTGTGTGTGTGCGTGTCTATGAACACCGAAGTAGGTTAACTAAATGGATTACTGCATAGAACTTTTTCCCTATAGATTTGACCATTTTCGAGATATCCCTGCTTATTGAAAATTTTGACCTTTTTTTTTTTTTTTTTTTTAGTTTAATGTCTTTAACCTGATTGGTCATATCGGACGATTGAAATTGGTGAAATGATGCTCAAATGATCTCGGGGCTCATGGAGCTTAAAGTTACTCGACATTCGTCTTCTCAGGATAAGGGAAAACCCCGAAAAAAAACCTTATCCGGGTAACTCACCCTAAGTGAGATTCGAACTCACGGCCTGTTGAATGTGAAGCAGACACGCTACCACTACCCGGGCTGGCTATTTTGAATATTGCTTTAGCGTTAATTCCCTTATGTCTAAAATAAACTAAGGAATACGACCATTTCTGGTAAAGTATATCTCGATTAGCACGTAGTAGGCAGAAGAATAATCTTTTGTAAGATTGGCTTGCAGAATAGGTAGAGAAAAGCATGTGAATAAATCACATAAGATTTTTTTTTCTTGCAATGTAGTAGAAAAAGAGTATGAAGTTTAAATCCAGCATAGAGCAAGCCGCTTTTAAACATCACTGCATCCCCTTTGTACCTAACGAAATACTTAAGCAATGCTGGCCAACAGTGAAAATGTTTCGCGCTCAAAAATAGTTAATTCTTATGTATTTCCATCTGCTGAATTAAGAAACCACTATAAAAATGACAGATTAGCTCTTGCTTTGGAGATAAAGTGACATTTCATTTTTATATTAACATTTTTAGATTAGGCGAAATTCTATTTAGGGAGTTGGCATACCTGTCCAACAAGTGCTCTTAAGCTGTTTGTAAGCCATAAACATAGATACTGTTGCCGTGACTGTGTGTTTCATATTGTTTCTGCTGTAATTAATGCAGAATTTCTAGTTTGTCAGTGCTTTGGTAGTGTAAGATTCACAAAAATGCCACGAAAACGTGTAAATATGGTGAATAATGTTTGTTACATTTGTGGTGAAATGAAATGTTCCTCACAGAAACGCAATCTTGTGAAGACTGCCTATCAGCAATATTTTAGCATGAAAGTTCTGTACCAGGATAAGTCTTGGGCTCCACATATATGCTGCAACGCATGTTCAGTTACACTGCGAGTGTGACTGAACAATAAGAAACAAGCTATGGTTTTTGCTGTGCCTATGAAACATTTTGTCAAAGGAATGAACCAAGCAGGACGGCCTTTAAGTGCATAAGAGAGAAATTTTAAAATTCAGTGATGCAAAAGATAAGAAGGGTATTTTTGTCGGGCCACAAATGCGAGAACTTGTAAAGATTCTGTATTTGACCAATTTTGGGGGGGAAAGAAAAGAAAGCTTGGGAAGCCTTCAAGAGAGTCGTTCTGGATTTTTAGGCAACAAAAGAGATGATAACTATACTCAGTTAGTGATAGGCTCCTGCTAAAATACCATAACCTTGGATGCAACATGTCCCTTAAAATCCATTTGCTCCACTCCCATCTAAACTTTTTCCCTCCTGGTTATGGAGCTGTCAGAGATGAACATGGAGAAAGATTCCATCAGGATATTTCTATTATGTAGTAAAGATATCAGGGTCATTGCAATGAAGCAATGCTTGCGGATTACTGTTGGTTTTTGCGAGGGATGCTCCGGAACTCCATTATAAGAGGCAAGCTAAAAGACGTTCTCATGAAGCCACCAGATGATTCTCTTCAGATCCAACCATCTGCGAGGTATTCTTCCAGCAATTTAGAACTCTTGGAATGAAAATGCACTTTCAATGCTGTTAGCAAATGTATATTTTTCTCTTAATCCGTTAATGTGAAATACTTCCACAAGTGTGTAGCACAGAAACTAGAGCTAAGAAAATTGGTTCATTGTCATATTCGTTTTTCTCAACCCAAAATTAATAAGAATTGACTCATCAAATGCAGGAAACATTCAAAAGTTACTTTTTGTTGGCCAGTGTTATTAGTTAATTCCTGTAGCTCCTAACTGGAGCATAGAGCATCATTACCATGTTTCCTTGTCGGATTTGAATTTCTAGTTCGTGAGTTCGCCGCTATGCGCCATGCTGATGAAGAATTGGCTCGTCGCCCACTGACGAAATCAGGACTTGAGGACTTGAAATGGCCGAATTGTGCCCATAAACCTTCTTCTTTCAAGGCATGGGATTCTTTTGCGTGCAAACAAATATTGCACGGGACCACTGACTTTAATCCCCTTCCGAAGGAAGCCATTTTTGCGTCCGAAAAAATGCGTCAGCCAGATTTGAAACCTGTAATCTTGTTTGTTTTTTTACTTTCTCTACACGTATTATGTACATAGTGCAGGTATTGTAATGCACCCAAAAATTCGATACCGAGATTTCACAGGAAATACATGTTTTGGGTCCCCCTTTGGATAAAGGTCCATGTGTGTTTCCGCGTGTGTGTGTGTGTGTGTGTATGTGTGTCTCTGTGGCTGGGTAGGTGTGTGTGTGTCTGTGCACAGCATAGCTCAAAAACGAAAAGACCGTTAAATACCAAATTGGGTTTAAGTTTGGTACCTTCCAAGGATGCGACATGAAGATTTTCAAGAAAATCCCCGTCCTCAAACTACCCTTTACATGGAATACTTTTCGAAAATTTTGATTTTCTCAAAAATGGCTTAAACGATTTTGATTAAAATATCTTATATTAAAGATATTTACTTGAAAAATAAAATGCATATTTTGTATTCTCTGGGAATACTCTCTGAAGACTACTTTATTCTGAATGAATTTTACGAAATTTTGCATAACTGCTAAACCGTAAGAGATGGTTAAAAACTTACCAGACAAACAATGTAGAGCAAGTTAAAACACACAATTTATGTTATATACATTTTTTTCGCGGAGTTTATCGTTTTTGAGATATTCCTTGTTTTGGTTTCAGCTTTAAAACATTTACTTTTCTGATATAGGAATTTGTCAACTCCTGTCTATACAACCAAAGGAACTTCAGTCACATGGCAATCAGCTTTTGGCTCTCACTTTAACCTATGGTGCTCCCTTATTTCGCTTGTACTCACAAGGAAGCAAATAATAAGAATATTTCTGCTATTTTTTTTTTTCTCGATTAGCATGACGTAAATAGAATCATAAGCTTTTTAACAACAATTTGTTGCAGAGATGTAGAAATACCACACATCAGCTTTTTTTAAAAATACAAAGCTGTCATTCGTTTGTTTCTCGTGGCCATGCAATGAGTATAGTATTTCAAAGCCTGTACACAAGAACCCGCCTTTAAGAATTTGACTATCTTGCATCTTCCTTGTTTGAATTGCTGGCACCATTGAGTTATTTCTGGCGAGGTCAAGTAAAGTGTATGGAATTTTAAAGCCAGCATTATAGCCTGGCATTTTAAAGATTTGGCTGTTGCTTGTGCCTCCTGTAGGTATCTCCTTTATGCATACCAAGAAATGCTTAATGAAACTATTTTTACTTTCTTTATCGCTTATGCACAACATACATAGGTAGAAGGCCGGTCTCCATGTCCGCACTCGTTATAGTGTAGCTTTGGGTGCTTCGAAGTCTGACGTTTCTGTATTTGTGTCTCTATCATTTTTAGGTCACGTCTGAAAGCCAATATATTTGTAAAAAGTAGGCAGAGGAGGTAACTTTTGTTGAGGAGATTTTACCAGAAATACATATTATGAGGCCGCGTGGATTTAAACAAAGAAGGGGGAAGCAGTTCTAAAAATATCTGATGTATTCCATTCACACGACTTTCTGTACACCTCTGCAACAAATTATTGTTAAAAAACGTATTCTTCTATCCACTTCATGCTAATCGAGAAAAAAATTAGCAGAAATAGTCTTATTACCTGCTTCCTTATAAGTAGAAGCGAAATATGGGAGTAGCCAGAGGCGGCGCGTCCTATGTGTTCACTGGTTCAGTGAACCCCCGGAAAAAAAGTTGCAGTTTAAAATACATACATTTTTAATTTACATAATTATTCTTTCTCGTATTATTCATTTTATTTGCATTTTCAAACTATTTTATCGTATGAAAAACCTTCAAGTCTTTGCAATAGCCGCATACGTTCCAACGCACTGCCCGGGTTCAATCTCTCTTCTGAACCTCCGAGAATAAGTTTGTTGGTGCTTCTTCGGTGAAGAGGGGTAAGGGGAGACGTCGCTAACAATACTGGATTTGAGCTGGAGTGATGACCAGCTCTGCTGCGAGTCGGCTCTGGCGGAAACGCACGAATTAATCTGAAATGAAAAGCTACAGGACTGCAACAAATAGCACGTGTGTTTTCGTAGTAATAGAGTGATTCAGTAAACAATTGTTTACTGAATAATATACATGTAACAGTGCATTCGGTTATATACTTGTGCTTTAGTGTTCATATGCATATTCATCTGTTCGAGTTTGTTTTCAAAGAATAATGAACAGCGTTCAATACTTTTAAAAACAAACTTCACAGCTTTAAGCTTGGAAACGTGTAAAGTTAAGAAGCTTGGCAGGCCAATACCTCAGCTCCAATTAAAACAAGCGCAAGTCAGTCAAGGTAAGACATTTTGCAGGTCTTTCAATGTAAATATATACAAAAGAAATAGTTGGATCTGCGGTTGCATTACTGCAAATAAGCTATTTTGTTTTCCGTACTTACTGTTTGCTAAGGGCAAAGATACAAACTGGACATGCCATGGCGTGTCAGATTTAAGTCATCTAACACAGAAAATTAAAAAGCACGAGGAATCTATTGCACATAAGAATGCTTATTTAGATTTAACAGTCCTTGGAAAAACGGAAATTAGGCGGCAACTTAGCTCGGCTTTTAGACAGAATGACAACGTAAGGAAAAATCGCTATGTTCTTTCAAAAATAATTGATTGTATTAAGTTCAACGGTGAGTTTGAACTAGCCCTACGTGGACATGATGAAACAGCAGAATCAACAATCCTGGAATATTCACAGGTAGTATTTAACGCCCGCTTTAACTACTTAAGGCACCGCAGGCGTTGGCACTGATGATACATGAATGATGATGGAGCACCGGTGGAATGCGATGTCGGGGGAAACCGGAGTACCCGGAGAAAACCCGCCCCAGCGTCGCTTTGTCCACCACAAATCTCACATGCGGTCGCTTGGGATCGAACCCGGGCCGTCTAGGTGAGAGGCGAGTGGTCTAAGCTCTCGGCCACGACGCGGCCCAAAGGGGGCTAATAAATTTTACTTCAGCTTTAGATGCAGTTGTAAAAGAGCACATGAGCAATGTTATAGTCTTTAAGGGCACATCCAAATATACAAAATGATTTACTATAATGTATATTACATGTGTGTCGTGAGGAAATTAATGTTGAAATAGCCAAGGCAGATTTCGTGTCTGTGATAGCAGATGAAACATCTGATGTATCTTCTAAATTTCAATTGGTTATAGTATTTCGTTATCTGTTATCCACTGGAGAGCCTGTTGAAAGATTTTGGACATTTTTAAATTCAGCAGGTATTGACGCTTCCTCCTTAGCAGCTTGCATTAAAAATGTCCACGCCGATGTTGTACAAGAACAGAAAGAACAAGTAATATATCAAAGTTATGATGGTGCTACCGTCATGCGTGGTCAACATGCAGGGGTGCAAACAATTGTAAGAGAAGAGTATCATTTCGCGTATTATGTGCATTGTTATACTCACCAATTGAACTTAATTCTTGCCCAAGCTACCAGTCAAAATAAAAATGAAAAACTATTTTTCAATACTATTGCAGAAGTGTCAATATTCTTCTCTCATTCACCTCAAAGAATGACTGTTCTAGATGCAATTGTGAAGCGAAGAGTCCCTCAGGGATCAGCCACAAGATGCAACTTTAAATCCAGAACAGTTCTTACAATTCATGAAAATAAAGAGGACACTCTGGAATGTCTCCAACAAATTGAAGACACCAGCACCAAACGACAACTGTGAATCAAGCCTCTGGTCTAAGATTGAAACTGCAACAGTCAAAATTTTCCTTTTGGTTAGAGGTATTTTATAAAATAATGCCCTACGTGGATATCTTGTAAAGCCAATTACAAAAGCGCACCACTGATCCTGTATCAATAAAGCAAGCAATAGCAGCATTCGAATATGAAATTTCGAAAATTAGAGACAATGTTGATAATATCATAATCAAGGAAGAACCAAATGTAGCAAAAAGAAGATGCGAGGACGTGTACATAACAAGGAATGTAGCAGCTAAAGAAGTATGTGACATAATAATTCAGCAGAGCAAACAAAGGTTTGAATTCTCCAGCCACTTATTGGCCTCTAATTTACTTGACCAGCACTTCTTCCCTACACTGAAGAATACATTTCCTGAAAAAATGCTTTCTGCTGTTGTGCAGTCTTATCCATTTTTAAATAAACCTAAGTTAAAAACAGAACTTCAGGTCATTTATTCTCGAAATGATTTTCAGGAAATGAAAAGTTCAGTAGCACTTCTGAAGTTTTTAATTGAAAATAGCCTCAAGAACCCTTTGGAGATGTTATGAAATTGCTGAAAGTGGCAGCTACTGTCCCAATGGCAATGTGTGAAGCAGAGAGGTGTTTCTCCAATTTGAAGCGAATCAAAACGTTTCTTAGAAGCACCATGGCTGAAGATAGGTTGTCTGCTCTTGCCGTGTTATCCATTGAAAAGGAAATGATCCACAAGCTTCCACATTTCAACGACAGAGTCATAGACAGATTCGCCACGAAAAAGGAAAGGAGGATGGATTTTCTCTATAAATATACCTCTACAGGAGATTCAAACCCATCAACGTCTTCAGGATCATTTTAAGGTAATTTTAGAACTATAGATACATTTTAAATAATTTAGAAAGTCAAATTGTTTGGAAAAGTAAACTTCATTAAGCAGTAAAAGTGGTGAACCCCCTGTCATTTAAGTCACCAGCCGCCACTGGGAGTAGCATAGATTAAAGTGATAGCAAAAACTGGTTGCTATGTGGCTGAAGTTCCTTTGTTTGAATGGACAGAAGTTGACAAATTCCTGTGTGAGAAAATATAAGTTTTTGAAAGCTGAAACCAATAACAAGGAACGTCTAAAAAACGATCAACTCCACGAAAAAAATATATAACATAAATTGTGTGTTTTAACGTAATCTACATTTCGTGTGTGGTAAGTTTTGTCCATCTCTTATGGTTTAGCAGTTAAGCGAAATTCCGCAAAATTCATCCAGAATAAAGTATTCTTCAGAGGCTATTCCCAGAAAATTTAAGACATACATTTTATTTATGTGGTAAATACCTTATATATAGAATATTTTAATCAAAATCGTTAGAGCCATTTTTGAGAAAATCAAAATATTTGAAAACAGTTCCATGTAAAGGGTAGTTTGGGGTGGAGGAATTTTTCTCAAAATCTTCGTGTCGCATCCCTGGAAGATACTAAATTTAAATACAAAGTATGGTACTTTACCAACTTTTCGTTTTTGAGTTATCGTGTTCACAGATACACGGACGGATGGACGGACACGTACACACATACAGACGGGCCTGTTTCTGAAAATGCTCATTTTGATACAGGGGACTCTAAAACATATATTTCCGGTGAAATCTCGGAATCGAATTTTTGGGTGGAATACAATGACTTGTCTATACACTATGTAATAGTGTGTGTAGAGAAAGTAAAAAGTTCCGTGTGTATGAGTCTGTGGTCAGCATAACTCAAAAACGAAAAGTCGGTTAAACACAAAACTTGGTATTTAAGTTCAAGGATGCGACAGGAAGATTTTCAGGAAAATGCCCCACCCCTACTACACTTTGTTTTTTCGAAATGTTTTAGTTTCTCAAAAAAGTTGTAATGCTTTTGTTTAAAAGTCTGTATTTTAGGACATTTACATGACAAATAAAATATATCCTGAATTTCTTGGGGAAATCTCTTGAAATCCTCTTCATTCTGAATGACTTTTGCATAACTGGTAAATCGTAAGTGATACACAAGAATTTACTACAAAAAATCGGATGTGTTCCATTCACATGATTTTCTCTATACCTCTGCAATAACTTATTGTTAAAAAGCTTATGCTTCTATTTACTTTATGCTAATCGAGAAGCAATTAGCAATTACTTGCTTCCTTATAAGTAGAAGCGAAATAAGGGAGTACCATAGCTTAAAGTGATAGTCAAAAGCTGGTTGCTGTGTGACTGCAGTTCCTTTGTTTATATGAACACGAGTTGACAAATTTCTGTATGAGAAAAGTTTTTCAAGGCTGAACCCAAAAAACAAGGAATAACCAAAAAGCGTCAACGTCACGAAAAAACGTATGTACCATAAATTGTGTGTTTTAAGGTGCTCTACAATTTTTGTGTGGTAAGTTTTTATCTATCTCTTATGGTTTA
The DNA here is from genome assembly GCA_030762935.1 of Hymenopus coronatus. Taxonomy (NCBI): domain Eukaryota; kingdom Metazoa; phylum Arthropoda; class Insecta; order Mantodea; family Hymenopodidae; genus Hymenopus; species Hymenopus coronatus. The sequence goes on along the minus strand of CM060881.1, from coordinate 166,798,958 downwards.
CCAGTTATACACAATTCCGTAAAATTCATCCAGAATAAAGTAGTCTTCAGAGGCTATTCCCAGAAAATTCAAGATACATATTATTTTTCGGGCATATATCTTTAATATACGATATTTTAATCAAAATCGTTAGAGCCATTTTTTAGAAAAACAACATTTTCGAAATTTTTTCCAAGTGAAGGGTAGTTTGGGGTGGGGGGATTTTCTTGAATACTTTCGTGTCGCATCCTTGGAACATGCTGAACTTAAATACCAAGTTTGGTATTTAACGGTCTTTTCGTTTTTGAGCTATGCTGCCCAAAGGCACAGACACACACACACGCGCACACACACACACACACACACAGACACACACTCGGACATTTTTCTAAATATGCTTTTGTTTATTCAGGGTGTTTTAAAACATGTATTTCCGGTGAAATCTTGGTATCGAATTTTTGGGTGCATTATAATACCTTCTCTATACAGTATGTACATAGTACGTATAGAGAAAGTAAAAATGTAGATCTCGTTAAAACACAATTTATGTCATAAACAGGCTTTTTGGTGGAACTAACCTTTTCTGAGATGTTTCCTATTATTGGTTTCAGTGTTAAAATATTTAAACTTTTCATCTCTCTTTTATTTTACTCCTGGCCATGAAGAGAACCAATTTCGATGAAATCAGCTTCTAAAAAAATGACTGTCGCTTTAGCCTAGTGTATCCCCTTGTTTTCCTTCTCCATACAGTATTTTTTAGAAAATGATGACTCTGCCACACTCTTCTTCCATTGTCGGCCTGTCTTTTGAAGTTTGGCATTAGGGTATGTGCGGTATTGGAAACCAACTCTCGATGTTGCCAAGTCTTCCACTTACTGGTCCCTTAACTGAGGTGCGAATCTTTTTTTTTTTTTTTTCTAATGGTTATTGAGCAATGGCCGAGGAGCGGTCCCGTTTGAAGGCCATCATGTTTTGGAGAAAACTATGCTTATAAGAATCTAAATAATAAGACAACTTTTAGTAGATAATGTTTATCTTGATTAGCATGATGTAGATAAAAGAATATTCATACAAAAGATAAAGGTTAGTTTGCAGAATAGATAGGGAAAGCCATGTGAATTGAGCACATCAATTTTTGTAAAAGTTTATCTCGATTAACACGAATTAGGTAAGCAAATAAACGTTTACAAGATTAATTTGTAGAACAGATGTGAAAATAGACGAAAGTGGTTAGAGAAAGTCATGCTAATATTTACAGAATAAATATATATATTCTAAACGCAAATGGTCAATATTTTGGCACCTGCATTCCAGCACACAAGAGAAGCCGCGTGCGTGGTTTTGACGGTCCCTTATGTGAATGCAGAAACTTTGTGAGTAGACACATGTACAAAGCTGATGTGTTCCGTTCACATGGCTTTGTCTACCTGTTCTGCCAACTATTCTTATCAAAGATTATTTTATGTACATCATGGTAATTGAGATAAACGTGCTTGCCTCCTTCTAAGCAGAAGGGAACACAGTAGGCTAAAGCAACAGTAAAAAGCTTTTAACCCTTTGTTGCCTGACGGTGCCTATAAGTTCCGCTTGTTTTAAGTGTAACTATACAAATAGGGTTGTACTCTAGGATTAATTTCATGCTATACTAACCTTCAACCATAAACGACAAGTAATAAGACTGTTTTATATTGTAATCCATTCACATGACAGCAAATTATTGTTAAAAAGATTATTCTTCTATTTACTTCATGCAAATCGAGAAAAAAAAATGTCAGAAATAGTCTTATTACTTGCTTCCTTTTAAGTAGAAGCGATTTAAGGGAATACCATAGGTTAAAGTGATAGTCAAAGGCTGGTTACTATGTGACGGAAGTTCCTTTGTTTGCATGGACAGGAGTTGACAAATTCCTGAATGAGAAAATATAAGTTTTTGAAAGGTGAAATCAAAAACAATGAATAACTAAAAAACGAACAACTCCACGAAAAAAATTTGTATAACATAAATTGTGTGTTTTAACGTCCTCTACATTTTCTGTGAAGTAACCTTTTGTCTATCTCTTACCGTTTAGTAGTTAAGCAAAATTCGGCAAAATTCATCCAGAATAAAGAGGTCTTCAGAGGCTATTCCCAGAAAATTCAAGATATACATTTTATTTGGTATGTAAATGTCAGTAATATACGGAATTTTAATCAAAATCGTTAGAGCCATTTTTTAGAAAATCAAAACTTTCAAAAAAAGTTCCATGTAAAGGGTATTTTGGAGTGGGGGATTTTCTTGAAAATCTTCGTGTCGCATCCTTGGAAGATACCAAACTTAAATACCAAGTTTGGTTTTTAACGATCTTTTCGTTTTTGAGCTATGCTCTCCACAGACACACAGACACACACATATACAGACATACAGACACACACACACTCGGCATGTTTCTAAAAATGCTTTTGTATTCAGGGGGTCTCAAAACATGTATTTCCGGAATTTTTGGATACCCAATGCAATACCTCTCTGTACACTATATACATAGTACGTATAGAAAAGGTATTGATTGCATTGTACCCAAAAATTCGATACCGAGATTTCACCGGAAATACATGTTTTGAGACCCCCTGAATCCAAAAAAAAATAATTTTAGAAACATGTTCGTGTGTGTGTCTATATGTGTGTATGTTATGTGTGTTTGTGGGCAGCATAGCTCAAAAACGAAAAGACCGTTAAATGCCAAACTTGGTATTTAAGTTCAGTATCTTCCAAGGATGTGACACGAAGATATTCAAGAAAATCCCCCACCCCCAACTACCCTTCACATGGAAAAAAATTCGAAAATTTTGATTTTGTAAAGAATGGCTCTAACGATTTTGATAAAAATATCATCTACTAAAGATATATACTTGACAAATAATATGTATATCTTGAATTTTCTGGGAATAGCATCTGAACACTACTTTATTCAGCATGAATTTTACGGAATTTTGTGTAACTGGTAAACCGTAAGAGATAGACAAAAACTTACCTCACAAAAAATGTAGAGCACATTAAAACACACAATTTATGTTATATACATTTTTTTCGTGGAGTTGATCTTTTTTTTTTATTTTTTTTTTTTTTATTTAGATATTCCTTGATTTTTGTTTCAGCCTTAAAAAGCTTATACTTTTCTCATACAGGAATTTGTCAACTCCTGTCCATACAAACAAAGGAACTTGTCACATAGCAACCATCTTTTGACTATCACTTTAACCTATGGTACTCCCTTATTTCGCTCCTACTTACAGGGAAGCAAGTAATGACTATCTCTGCTAATTGTTTCTCACTTAGCATGAAGTAAATAGAAGCATAAACTTTTTAACAAAAATTTGTTGCAGAGATATAGAGAAAGGCATGTGAATAGATTACATCGGATTTTTTTAAGTAAGTTAAAGAGAAAACTGACTTATCTACAGCCAAATGTAATCACATCAACTTCCAAGCATGACGCCGATTATTTTATTTGAGCTCTCCCCGTCATCGCTGGGGTTTGAGCTTGCAACATTTGGCTTTGAATGGATGGCCAGTCCATTACCTATCAGCTAACACTCATGGCCATTTGAATTACTTTTTTGGTAATGCCTTTGGCAGCATTATGAAAACTGGTTTAGAAGAATTTAAACTTTTAATTGGGAAGAAAAATATTAATAAAGGATCTACATTTCTTTTCACTTCTATTTTCTCTATCATTTTATATAATAATTTTATAGTTTTTTTCCAAATATTTTTAGTAGAACTCCAGTTTTAAACTTAAACTAAAGTAAAATCGGCATATGTACTATACTAGTGCAGACAACTAAGGGTTTAAAGCTGGCCGCTGTGCGAACAATTGAAGTTCGGTTCTGTTTGCTTGGCCATAAGTAAAACTAAAGAGAGATGAAACGAAAGATGACTTCCCGTTTAAGACAAGTTTAAGTACTTTACAATTGATACCAATAAGAAATATCTCGGAGCTTCCCTATGCGATTTGTGAGCTCAACGTTATTTATTCATTTATTTATGTAGCAGAGCTAAGACCATTTGACTTCTTACGGCCAACCAAATATAAAAATTCTGAATATAATGATGCTATATGTAAATTATATTCGGAGCAATACAAATAACACACATATTAGACACCCAGATGGCCCCGGGTTCAAATCTCGGTTAGGTAGAGGTGACTGCCTCAATGTCGAAGTTTTTAATCGAATGCCGTATTTCCTCTATCTAAGGTACTGGCAGAGAAGCAATGGCTTAAAATATATGGCACTGACTATAGTGATGCTAGAGTAGAGAGTTATGTAACTATTACATATCAATACAGATTCTGTAACTAACGACTAAAGAGATTGGTTGTAAAAATCACTTAAGGGGACAAACGGAAATTATACCTTAAGTGAGTTGAAATACCACTACTCTTAAAGTATTCAATTGTTTTCCAGAAATTTGTATGCATTATTCTATAAATCATGAAAATTATTTCAAGTGGTTATTTGCAATAATAGCTTATGTGGTTGAGTCTATAACAAGTATTTCATTCAGCAGAAAAGTAACAAAACTTAGTCTTAAAACATGTGAATTCATGTACCTTTTTCTCTGATACTACTTGCAATACAAAATCACACTTTTGCTCGCTTGTTCTTAGTATGGTCAGCTGTCTTCTTAACCTCAATTATTTAGCTATGATACAATTTCAGTAGAAATTAAAAAAATATATAGGTACTTGCAAATGTAAAACTGTGGAAATGTTGTAATGTTGTTGCTTTCTTAATATGATCAATATATACTATAACATCACGAATCATTGTGGTCCAGTTGTCGAACGTTCGGGTGCCAACATGTCGTGGTATTGTTGTGGTGTCAGATGAGTCGCGGGTTAATGCTAGTGTACATACCTTGCAGATTCTCTTGGTTGCACCGGCGAAGCTTGTTCTAGTAGACCAGGAGTTGTCTCTTACTCAGAGGGGAAAGAATGACAAGGGTGTTGGCAGACTCAAATAACAGAGAAAGTTCACTTCCTTTATTGGTGAATGGTTGTTCGTTTGAGGCACTAACCCTACGAGCGACTCCCGACATAACCGATCGCGAACTTGATGGAGCAGTTTTCTTTACGTGTTAATTCCACTTTTATGGAGTTGTTATAACTTTACATTAGTCATTATGGTCTGGAGTTTCTCGGTCCATATAACATTCACGATAATGATTAATTTATAAAAACACAGATTTTCTGCAATATACGGCGCGCGATTTCCTATATGGTGTGTCCTACTTTAAGAGCCTTGTGTGTTTCTTGTGGGCACATCATTTATATAAGTTTTGCCCTCCTTTTTGATTGGCTAAGAAAGGGCGCGTAAAGTGGCTTTATCACGTGACTATCGGGAATTTTTCTTTATTTTACACCCACGTGAACTTGTTCTACAACGTAAAATTCCCTTTCTCCAATTCCAAGGGGAGAGTACATAGCTTCCTCTTAAGGACCGTTACTTATGTCCCTAATACATTAACATTTGTGTTATTTTCAACAAAGCCCGTAGCCTTGACGAATACAAAAGGGATTTTCTACCCTCCACGGTACTGCGTTCTACTGAGCACATATTTCTTATGTTAAGTATTACAAACTATTGGTTAAACTAATGATATATGCGTCCTACTAAAATACTGTCGCAAAGTTCCACTATGTGTTGTATATATGTGCTGAAAATTTCAGTTTTCCACCTCTCATACTTCCGAGTAAAAGGTACATAAGCATCCAAAAATGCTGTTTTGAGAAAACTGAATTTAATGATACAAATGTTCTAAAAAGGGGCATTACGTAACAGCTTTAAAGAAATATAAATTAGCATTTAAAGTATATTTAAATGGATTAAAATCTTTTAACCCCCCCCCAAAATATACATTTCCTGAAACTATAAATATTAGCAATTTTATTAGTATCTAAAACAAAACAAAAAATATTTTTTACCATTTCTGAGTAGGTACCTTGTCCCGTTAAATGACGTCAAGCGGATGTCTGCTACTATATGCTTTCAAGTTCAGTTTCCAAGCTTTATCTTCCCGATATACAGGTCAAACAATTAAGAACAACGCGGTGTGTTAGCTTACAATGTTTGACAAGCGATACAGTATCAGTAAACTGTGTACATACATTTATTGTTAGTCAAACAGCGGCGGTGTCTGAGCCTCTTGCAATTATCCCGAGCAACAGCTATGATTTTTTTTTTGGTGCTAATAAATTTAATTTAATGTAAATATAGTGTATAGTTAATATGTATGCCGAACCGAGAATTGCTCCGGTACTTAACTGGGAGAAAATTAAAACATGCGTTTTCAAAAATGAGTATCATAACCAACTGACAACTTTATGGAACCCGGGAACGGTAACGAAAATTTCGTTTAGTTTCTCGTTTTCCATTCCCGACCATAGTACGCTGAGTGCTTTTTGTGCAGATATTTAGAGGTCTGCATGGGATCGGTCTACATCTGGCCCAGCCCACGCGGTAGATTCGGGCTTAATTTGAGAAATGTTTTTCGGGATTGGACTTGAAAACAAACACGAAGAAATGAATTATTCACGTTCAACATAATTTGCATTTTATCTGTCATGTACGTTTCTTAAGCATAAGTTGTTTTCATAAAACAAGTTAGTGCCAGCCTTGTGAAAATACTTTCCATGCAAAGAGAAAATAAAGACGTAAAGCATTAATTGACTACGTTTTTAGTCCATGATGTTGAGATGTCACGCAGATCTCTAGTATCTATCTTCATTGTAGATGGTCATGGGGATGTCGTGACCCATAAAAACAGCTGTAGAGCTTCTACATAGTAACAGTTATTTTCGTGTAATTATTATAACTGTCAGGTTTATAGTGTTATAACGGTTACATGCAACGGTTACCAGTAACGATTAAATTATTTGTTTTAATGATTATCATTTTGGCAGTTACATTACTTGTAACATTTATCACTAACTTTAAGTTTGCTTTAACGGTTATCGCGTTCGCTGATGAACTGAGGCATATACGTGAGAACCTAAATATAAATCTCACGTGACGTAGAAATTACAAAGCAAATCTCATTACTTTCGCCAACATCAGCATGATTGAAATTAAAAATGTAATAAGCAATAAATTTATTGTTCTATCTACTTCATGCTAATCGAGATAAACATTAGCAGATATGCTTTCTTGTAAGTAGAAGCGAAATAAAGGAATACACTAGGCTAAAACAATAGTCAAATATTTTAAGAGCTGGTTGGCACGTGGATGAAACCCGTTTCTTTGCATTACCAAGGGTTGACAAATTCTCGTATGTGAAAACTTAAAGTATTTTAAAACAGAAACCAATAACAAGGAATATCTAAAAAATGATCAACTCCACAAAAAATGTATATAACACAAATTGTGTGTTTCAACGAGATATACATATTTTGTGTGGTAAGTTTTTTGTCTATCTCTTACGGTTTACAAGTTATGCAAAATCTAGCAAAATCCATCCAGAATAAAGAGGTCTTCAGAGGATATTCCCAGAAAATTCAAGATGTACATATAAGGTTAATCAAAATCGTTAGAGCCATTTTTAAGAAAATCAAAAATTTCGGAAATTTTTCCATGTAAAGGGTAGCTTGGGGGGGGGGGTTCCTCAAAATCTTCGTGTCACATCCTTAGAATATACTAAACTTTTATACCAAGTTTAGTATTTTACCGACTTTTCGTTTTTGAGTTATCGTGTCCACGGACACACACGAATCTTTTTCTAAAAATGCTTTTATTGGATACTAGGGAGCCAAAAACGTCTATTTCCGGTGAAATCTCGACATCGAATGTTTGGGTGGAATGCAATACCTTCTCTAAGTAAAAATGCTGCTGGACCCGATCGGAATAATAAATGCTGGTTAATTTAGAAGATACAATTTTACCTTTTCTATTCTATGACTATTTGGAAAGGTTGTTCTCCAAATCGTTGGAAAGAAGCAAAAGTGATTATTTTAAAAAACAGAACCGATAATGACGCAAAGGATCCAAAAGCTTATCAACCCATTTGTTAAATTCAATTGGAAAGATTTTTGAAGAGTTGCTTTGCAAAAGAATAACATAATTTCGACTCATGATTGGAATGAGCGATAAACAATTTTGATTTAGAAGGGGACTATTAATCGTAGATGCAATAAATGTAGCATTAAAAATCGTAAAAAATTTACATGCTAAATGTGTTATAGAAATTTTAATTGATATTTCCGGTGCTTTTGACGATCTATGGTGGCCATACTTTTTTGAGAGATTACGCCAAAAAAATTACCCAAAATGTCTTTATGGAATATTAAGCAATTATTGTAATAATAAAAAGGTTTTCATGGAAGGTGCTAATGATAGCTACAGTATATAAAGTAATCACCAAAGGATGTTCACAGGTTTCGGTTTTCGTACCTTTATCTTGGGACATTGTATTGAGGATCTTATTACAACATTAAAATGAAGACGGAAATATTACAAACACCATTGCATATGCTTATTCGTTATTGACGGCAAAAGTAGGAATGACTTGGAAAGTAAATCAAATAATCTAACATATAAACTAAGTAACTGATACACAAATTCAAAACTACAAATATCACCAAATAAGTCAAACTGTATGGTTTTGAAGGGCAGTTTAAAAAGTAATCCAAGAATAAAGTTTAATAATCAAATTATAAGAAGGCAAAAGAAGCAAAATACCTGGGAATATATTTGGATGGAAACTAAATAGTAGGAAGCACATAAGAAACAAATCCGAAACCGTGATGATGAAATTAGCCAAAATAATGCACTGGAAGCTTAAATGCCATTGACTACAATTTCAACGTATCAAAATAGTATAGGTATATTTGCATCCATGATAGCGAACTGCTCTATTGTTTGGGCCAGTCGTATGCGGGATGTTCAAATAAGGAGTTTGTTAAGAAAAACCCAAAGAAACATTTTGTTACGATATATTGGAGCACTTAAAATAACTCCGACTATAGCCCTCTTGGTCACCACAGGATTTGGCCAATAGATACATAAATAAACTTAAAGGAGCAAAAATTTGGTTAAAATCTGATGTGTTATACTCACATAACTTTCTCTAGCTGCTCTACAAACAAACTACTTACAAAATAGTATTCTTATTTCTACACCATGCTAATCGACATAAACATTAGCAGAATTTCTCATTACTTAGTTCCTTATAAGTAGAATGCGCTATGCTAAAGTGATAGTCAAATATCGTTAGGGATTGTCACTGCAAATTGCTTCTTTGCTTGGCCTGGAGTAGAACAAAAGAAAACAGAACACTTCCTGTCTGAGAAAAGTATAAATACTTAACAACTGAAACTAATAACAAGGAATGTCTCGAAAACGGTAAACTCCACGAAAAAATGTATATGACATAAATTGTGTATTTTAACGAGATCTACATTTTTGTGTAGTAAGTTTTTGTCTATCTCTTACAGTTTACTATTTATGCGAAATTCAGTAAAATTCATCCAGAATAAACAGGTTCCCAGAAAATTCAAGATATACATTTTATTTATAATGGAAATGACTTTAATATGTGGTATTTTAATCAAAATTGTTAGAGCCATTTTTAAGAAAAACAACATTTTCGAAAATTTTTCCATGCAAAGGTTAGTTAGGGCTGGGGGAATTTTCTTGAAAATCTTCGTGTCGCATCCTTGGAAGATACTAAACTGAAATACTAATTTTGGTATCTACAGTTAAATCCCGTCTTTTCGTTTTTGAGCTTTGCTGTCCACAGACACACACACACACACACACACACACACACACACGGACTTTTTCTTTTTACTTTCTCTATACATACTATGTACATAAAGTATAGAGAAGATATTGTAATTCACCCAAAAATTCGATACCGAGATTTCACCGGAAATACACGTTTTGAGACTCCCTGAATACAAAAAAAGCATTTTTAGGAAAATGTTCGAATGTGTCTGTGTGTGTGTGTGTGTGTGTGTGTGTGTGTGTGTGTGCGTCTGTCGGGCAGCATAGCTCAAAAACGAAAAGACCGTTAAATACCAAACTTGGTATTTAAGTTCAGTATCTTCCAAGGATGCGACACGAAGGTTTTAAAGAAAATCCCCCACCCCAAACTAACCTTCACATGGAAAAATGTTCGAAAATTTTGATTTTCTAAAAAATGGCTCTAACTATTTGGATTAAAATATTATACATTAAAGATATATACCTGAAAAATATTATGTATATCTTAAATTTCCTGGTAATAACCTCTGAAGACTACTTTATTCTGGATAAATTTTACGAAATAGTGTATAACCGGTAAACCATAAGAGATAGACAAAAACTTACCACACAAAAATTGTAGAGCACATTAAAACACACAATTTATGTTATATATATTTTTTTTTCGTGGAGTTTATCATTTTTAGATATTCCTTGTTTTCGGTTTCAGCCTTGAAAAACTTATAATTTTCTCATACGTGTCCATACAAACAAAGGAACTTCAATCACATAGCAACGTGTTTTTGACTATCACTTTAACCTATGGTACTCCCTTTTTTCGCTCCTACTTACAAGGAAGCAAGTAATAAGATTATTTCTGCTAATAGTTTCTCGATATGTATGAAGTAAATAGAGGCATATGCTTTTGAACAATAATTTGTTGCAGAGGTATAGAGAAAGTGATATGAATGGAACACATCAGATTTTTTTTACTGAAATTACTTTTTTTTTTTGGTTCAGGGGGTCCTAAAACATGTATTTCCGGTGAAATTTTGGTATCTAATTTTTGGGTGGAATACAATACTTCCTCTATACACTATGTGCATAGTACGTGTAGAGAAAGTAAAAAATGAATTTGGAATAGTTTCACATAGTTGGAAGATGTGAAAAAGTAGCAGAATTAAGCGAGGTTTGAAATTAAGTTGGCAACAAAAGTGGAGGCGGGAGCTCAACCTACAAGAGGAGTTATTCATTTCATCACTGGACCTAATAAAGCAAATTGGAAAAAGATTAACAAAACATCAAACGATACTTGTACTATCCGTAACAAACAAGATGCACCCGAACGTTTTGTTTGAATGTCCGCGATTTGGAGAACAAATAAGAGAAGCACAAACTGAACTAATTGGACATAAAATAGCAGATATATTAAGAAACAAAGACCTATATATTCACCTCGACAAATTTGCGAGCATAATTAGTTAAATATCCTGGGAAGTGAGAATTGAGCAAGAGGAAATAACAACTAGGTAACGAAGAAGAATACTTTGAAGTGGTGATAGTGTTTAAAGGGAAATATAAGTATGACTGGTGTATACAGTATAATAATAGCGTAAAGGTGTCATAATTATTAAAACATACATATGTATTAAGAAATTAACTGGATTCTTATTTATGGACACTCTTTAACTGCTCTGGTTTTCAACTTCCCATTCTATACTGGAAGCGAAAGACAGCTCTTTATCGGGCTTGAGGTTCTTTTACGTGCAGCAAGTCTAAGACACGGGACCAACGGCTTTATTTCGCTTATGAAGGAAGCCATGCTAAGGATTTTTACGCCCGAAAAAAAGCCATCGTCCTCCGCCGGGTATGAACCCGCGAACATGGGTATATGAAGTTAGTAACCATTATACCACGGAGGAACATTTACTAAAGAAAATAAACGCTGAATAAACGTAAATAAGTGAAAACGTGAAAGAATATGAGTTTAAAAAGAAATTACTTATTGTATTAATGAAATTAATAACTAATGGAATTAGAGACATGATTAAAAGACAAGAGTGAAGTGAATTATCTATTATGTATTGAATTAAGGAATCGAATTTATAGATGACTTAATTTTGGTTTACAAGATCAATGTTTTGTTATTAAACTATTAAAATATCTAATGTTAATATTTTATTTTATATTTTTTGAGATTCTATTACAATAGGTATAAATCTATAGTCAGCACCACAAATTTCTGAACATTGTCCACAAAATACTCCAGGACGATTAAATCAAAAGGTTGCTTGATTTAATAGTAGCAGTGAAATGTTAGGATGAGTAGTTTTAAAATAATCTTGTAAATTAAGAGACTTAATTTATATAAAGGGTTTTGCGAATTATATATTTCAGAGAAGGGTTAAGAGATTTTATTAGTATAAATAATAATGTTAATAATAATAATTCACTATACATGATACCATTGACAAATTGTGTGTAAAATAAATTGTGCTGGCTACTAGTACATGTTCGACTGGATTTGATTTGCTACATTTTGTTAAATGTTGTAGTTTGATATGAATAGGTGTTATCAGTTATTTGCGTTACTAGATTTCAGTAATAACATTTAGTTTAATGTTAGTGAACATTTTTTTAACTTTTCTTAGGAAAAATTTATAAACTTACTTTTATTTTGTGTTATTTTATTCCTTTTTGGTTGTATGTAGTTATCAGTATATGAGTTATATCCGTAAATAATAATGTATGACAAATGTAATGGTATGCTATAAAACGAAACTAATCAGGGAAATTATGCATGTAAGCCACATAACTCCATAATAGTCGGATATTTTGATTTTCTCCTGCTCAATTTTTAGTAGTTTAAAATGTCATGCTAGTGGGACCTAATCTACACGTGTGTACTCGTATACATGTCTAGATGTACCCATACAAACACATACAGAGAGAGAGAGAAAGCAAAAAACTCAGAATATTATTTATGATACAAGAGTTAAAAGTGTAGTTTTGTTTTGCGAGAAGGGAAGTTTGCGTAGCGAGGCCGTAAGACCGAGTGTAGCAATCCTATGAACAAAATAAAAACGCTTTTAACTTGAGTGTCGTACACTATTTTTAGACAGCACAACATTTCTAGATTTATCAATAAATTTATAATATAAGGTTCAACATTCCTTTTGTTCAAGGAATAGTACGTTTTCCTATCGCCTGGAGGCGACTATCGATATAAATTTTTTTGCTTCGCACCACTGAACAAACCTGTTGTATGCAATATCATATTGGTTTCTTGATTTCTTTGGCAACAACTCAAATTTAACGCTATCTGCTGCCTCCAAAGTTTCAGCGGGTTCTTTTAACTCGTCAAAATCCATATTTGTAATAGCCGCAATGACACAATACTTGTGAAAACAGTGAAAGGTAGGAAGGAACGTTTTCGCTACTGCGCATAACGTTATATCGATCGGACTCCACTAGCAACGTAACTCTTTCAAAAGCACAACATTCTATATAAGGGATATAGTGATAGTAACAAAACTTAAGTTGGTAACATTGGAGTATTATAAATGTTTTATAAGTCTAGAGTTATAAAGAACAATTTTTAGTTGGAGTGTTTTGTGTTATCAAACTTATTTTTAACAGTGTCTGTCTAAAAATGGAACTTGTGGCTTAATTACCTACACATGACAGGACCAAATGTTCACCCAAAATCGAAAACTGGTTAAGAGTTTTAACTAATGCATAAATACTTTGGATTTGTTGAGCCAATTAGTAGATACACACGTACTAAGTATCTATACTCTTTTATCTGCAAAACCCACTTAAGAAAGGATCTTCAGAAATTCCAATGATTTCATATTTGAATTAGAAGGCAAATATTTTACTAGTATATAAAAACTTAATAAACAAAATATTTATTTCTGTTTTATTAAGTATGCATAACAATGTGTATTAAATCTCTTTTATAATATTAAAAAGTCCTTCCCTCAAATATTTGCTAATGTTTGACAATATAGAACTGTTAATCGCGCCACACGTTTCACATAATTAGAACAGAGTTTACCAGTCCATGATGCTTCTCACTGTGAAGTTTCGGTGGCATTGAAAACAGATTGTTGCCAGATGTGTGTGCACGTGACCTTCTTGTAGTCCACAAACATCATTGCATTAACACTGACATTGGTCCCTTTAGCAAGCAATAGTTTATATTGTAGTCAAACATTTATATTGAGCACGATGACAAGTTTTACTTTCTCAAACCGTACTATGTACCTATACATTGTATAGAGAAAGTATTGTAATGCACCTAAAAATTCGATACCGAGATTTCACCGGGAATACATGTTTTAGGACCTCCTGAACAAATTAAAAAAAAAAAAATGTAGAAAAATGTCCGTGTCTGCGTGTGTGTGTGTGTGTGTGTGTGTGTGTGTGTGTGTGTGTGCCTTGGGCAGCATAGCTCGAAAACGAAAAGTCCGTTAAATGCCAAACATGGTATTTAAATTCAATATCTTCTAAGGATGGGACACGAAGATTTTCAAGAGAACCCCCCTACCTCCAACTACCCTTTATGTGGAACACTTTCCTAACAGTTTGATTTTCTCAAAAATGGCTCTAACGATTTTGATTAAAATGTCGTATTATAGATATTTACATAACAAATAAAATGTATATCTTGAATTTTCTGAGAATAGCCTATGAAGACCTCTTTATTCTGTATGAATTTTGCGGAATTTTGTATGATTGGTAAACCGTAAAAGATAGATAAAAACTTACTATACAAAAAATATAGATCTGGTTAAAACACAAATTTATTTTATATTTCTACATTTTTTTCGTGGAGTTGGCTGTTTTTGAGATATTTCTTATTATTGGTTTCAGTTTTAAAATACTTATACTTTTCTAATTCGGGAACTTGTCAACTCCTGGTCACGCAAATAATCGATTTCAATTCCATTTTTTCAATTTTAAAACATTCGGCAGACGGTTTAGCTATTTCCCTTCTACTTATAAGGAACTAAGTAATATGACCGTTTCTGCTGATGGTTATCTTGATTAGCATGAAAGTAGATAGAAGAATAAGCTTTTTAACAATAATTTGTTACAGAAATATAGAGAAGTCATGTGAATGGAACACATCAGATTTTTTTTTTTTTTAGTGTTTAACGCCCGCTTTTACTACTTATGGAGCCTTAGATGATGATACATGGAGTGAAGATGGAGCACCGGGGAGATGAGATGACGGAGCAAACCGGAGAAAACCCGCCCTTGCGCCGCTTTGTCCACCACAAATCTCACATGCGTTCACTTGGGAAGAAAAATTGGTAGATAATGTTAAAGCCGCATTCTCATGAGCTAAGGTTAAATCCTTATCCGGATAAGCTGCTCAGGCAAATATTTTCCCTTTTATAGGACATTCAGACCAATAACATTAAAACATATACTACAGAAGAGAACTCGCGGGCCGGCCGCCGTCAACAAAAGTTCACAGAATACAAATGTAAGGGACCAGTGTCGCACTGATGCATCAGATCGAGCTGGCATTGTTTTAGGCAAGTAGATGGAAAATAAAAAAAATCTGATGTGTTCAATTCACATGACTTTCTCTACATCTCTGTAACAAATTATTGTTAAAAACTTATCATTCTTACTATATGATAATCGAGATAAACATTAGCAGAACTTGTCTTAATTTCTTGCTTCCTTATAAGTAGGAGGAAAATAAGGGAATACACCAGGTTAAAACAATAGTCAAATCTTTTAAAAGCCGGTTGCCATGTGGTTAAAATCCGTTTCTATGCAGGGCCAGGAATTTACAACTTTCCATGTAGAAAAGTTTAAGCATTTCAAATCTGAAACAAACAACAAGGAATGTCACAGAAATGGTCAATTCCACGAAAAAAATGTTAATGACATAAATTGTGTGTTTTAACTTGATCTACATTTTTTGTGTAGTAGGTTTTGGTGTATCTCTTACGGTTTACCAGTTACGCAAAATCCATTCAAAATAAAGAGGTCTTTCGAGGCTATTCCCAGAAAATTCAAGACACACATTTTATTTGCCATATAAATATCTTTAATATATGGCATTTTAATCAAAATCGTTAAAGTCATTTATGAGAAAATCAAAATGTTCGAATTTTTTTTCCATTTAAGGGTAGTTGGGGTGGGGGAATTTTCTTGAAAGTCTTCGTGTCGCATCCTTGGAAGATACTGAACTTAAATACCAAGTTTGATATTTAACAGACTATTCGTTTTTGGGCTATACTGTACACACACACACACACACACACACACACACACACACACACACCTTTTCACAAAAATGCTATTTTGGATTCAGGGGGGCCCAAAACATGTATTTCCGGTGAAATCTCGGTATCGAATTTTTGGTGCATTACGATACCCTCTCTATACACTATGTACATAGTACGTGTAGAGAAACTAAAAAGTAGACATTAACTTAAAGAACTTGCAAAATTGATCAGATGTTTTCTTCTCTAAAATGAAGTTTTTAAAGTGACGACACTGATATATGAATTGTAAAAACTAATAGATAACCATTGGAAAGAATAGGGGAAGGAAAATATCCAAAAGCAGAACTTAAATATATAGCAAGAGGTAAAAAAGAACGACAAAGACCAGGAAACGATGGATGAATATATTAATTTGGAACGGGGTAGTGAGTATGAACCAAGAATTGGAGAAGGTTGTTTTCATGGAGGCACCCATCACCGAGGAGAAAAAACAAAACAAAAATAAATAAATAAAAACGTAACTCCGGTCGATTTTCTCTTCACTGCATAACATTTTGGTTGCAAATTATCTTGAGTACGGTCCTGCGCGCAGGCACTTGTAGTCTCGGCGCGGAGCAAAGTTTATTAATATGGCATAGTACAGGGAAACGGGAAATTTTGACCGTTAGTATTGTCCAAATTGCCATGCGAGAGGGTTTCCGGAATCGATCGTAGTTGTTGTGAACGGGTTGCCATTTAGTAATCATGCAACGTTGAAGTGGTGCGGAACGTGCTGTCGCTGTGAGAGCGTATTACAAGCAGGGTGATATTTCACATTACCAGTTCAGACGTCATAGATCCGTTCCATCTGCTTATGCGGCTCACACGTAGGTGCGTAATTTTTGGGGAAACAGGTTCAGCCTTGAAAAAGAAGCCTCCAGATGACGTTCGAACGATACGCACACCTGAGAACATTGCAGCTGTTCGAGCTTCCATCGAGAGGAGTCCTCGCCGCTCCGTTCGTCAACATGCATCTGCTCTAGGGTTTGGACGAAGAAGGGTGCAATGAATACCACCCCTAAAAGTTACAGATTGTGCAGCGATTGCATCCACAAGACCCTGTGGCGCGTAAGGAGTTTTGCAAACGGGTGCTGGCTAAAATCAACGAGGACGCCCATTTCCTTACCAACATATGGATGTCAGACTAGGTCCACATTCTACCTTAAGGGGTACGTAAACAAACAGAATTTTCGTTACTGGCCTCGTGAGCGTCTATTACATAGCGCCAAGGTTATAGTATGGTGTGCCGTTTCATGTCATGGCGTCATTGAGCCTTACTTTTTTGAAAGTGATGATGGAGTGGCAACAACAGTAACATCCGCTCGGTATGTTGATATGCTTGAAACATTCTTTACTCCGAAATTGCACGTTCTGAACATCGAAAACATATGGTTTAAGCAGGACGGAGCCACGTCACATACTGCTCGACGATCGATGGAAGCCGTTCGCCAATTTTTTGGAAGGCGCGTTAGTTCTCGTAACGACGACATTCCATGGTCTGCGAGTCATTTGATCTCAGTGTTTGCGATTTCTTCCTGTGGGAACACCTTAAAAATAAAGTGCACCGCCCACGTCCTGCAAATATTCAAGAACTTAAACAGCAGATTGAAGACGAAGCATGATAAAGCGTGCATTCCAGAGTTGTCAGAACAGGTTATTAGAACGTGAACGCAAAAGCGAAACACATCTTGCCGATGTCATCTTTAAGAAGTAAAGTAAAGTGACATTTTGTAATGAAAACATAAATGGCATACTGTATACATGAACTTTCGTTAATAAATATGTTGTTTCCTATATTCATTCAAGCAATTTACGTTATTTCATAATTTCCCGTTTCCCTGCGCCACCCTGTACTAAGCAGCTGATCATTGAGCGGAAGACAGGCGGAAAGCCAGCCGTTACAACTTAAAAAACTCTGATGTGTTTCATTCACATGACTTTCTCTATATCTCTGTAACAAATTTTTGTTAAAAAACCTATTCTTCTATCCACTTCATGCTAATTAAGATAAATAGTAGCAGAAACGGTCTTATTACTTAGTTCCCTCAAATAGAAGAGAAAAAGCCCGCCTGGGTAATGTGATGGTAGTGTGTCTGCCTCACATTCAACAGGTCCCGAGTTCGAATCTCGCTTAGGATAAGGATTTTTTCGGGGTTTTCCCTTATCCTGAGAAGACAAATGTGGAGTAACTTTAAGCTCCATGGACCTCGAGATTCATTTGAACATCATTTAACCAATTTAGTTTCATCGTCCGATATGACAAATCAGGTTAAAGGACGTTAAGCTACAACAAATAAATAGGAGAGGAATAAGGGAATACACTGGGCTAAATCGACAGTCATGTGTTTTAAAATGTGAATGCTATGGGATTGATTCTTTGCGTGGCCAAGAGTTGATAACTTCCTGTATGAGAAAAGTTTTAAGTATTTTAAAACTGAAATCAACAACAAAAAATATCTCGAAAACGGTCAACTCTAGGGAAAAAATGTATATGAAATAAATTGTGTGTTTTAACGAGATCTACATTTTTTATTAGGTAAGTTTTGTCTATCCCTTATGGTTTACCATTTATGCAAAATTCCGCAAAATTCACCCAGAATAAAGATAAGTTCAGAGGCTATTCCCAGAAAATTCAAGATATACATTTTATTTTTCATGTAAATATGTTTAATATACACTATTTTAATCAAAATCGTTAGAGCCATTTTTGAGAAAATCAAAGTAAAAGCTAGTTGGTTGTGTTTTTTTTTTTCTTGAAAATCTTCGTGCCGCATCCTTGGAAGATACTGAACTTAAATGTCTAGTTTGATATTTAATGGAATTTTGAGCTATGCAGCCCAAAGACACATACACACACATGGACATTTTTCTAAAAATACTCTTTTTGGATTCAGAGGGTCCCAAAATATGTATTTCTAGTGACATTTCGGATACGAATTTTGGGTGCACTCTACACACTATGTACGTGTAGAGAAAGTAACAAGTCTCTTCCTCAGCACCTCTGTTGTGCAGTTCTCGAATGTGTATCATATCTATATTATTTCACAATACAATGCAATTGTTAGCTTCTTTGTATAATATTTTATGCTGGATGCTTTCCTACCCTGCATTGTCTGTAATTCCATTTCCATCTTATCAGGCCAAGAATTTCTAAGCGTTAAAGCCAGGGGGAAGGAAATAATGTTGAACTGTTACTAGACCATAGGGTGGAAATATTCGCCATCCCTCAGTTACACAGTCTTTTGGCATTTTCAGACAGTGCTCAAACCGGTTTTTATCTGCCATCAGTGATCCTTGGCCGCTGTTGTTCGCGTGTTGATAACTTGAAGGCTACTGCTTACATGAATTCCTGTGCCTTTTTATCTATTTTCAGGGTCAATGGTTCAGGCGAGACGTATGGCGGTAGAGTTTGCTTTATGAAACTGTCTGCCCTGACGTTCGTGTGGGGCGGGTCGTCAGACACCTTTCCACGGGGAGAGGCTTTTGGGGGGTTCATCCGGCATCAGGATCGGGGACTGCTAACTCCTACTTTGGTTCTTGACACGTTGATAACCATTTCCATACTGATAGTTCAAATACGAGTATATTTGCGCGTTTCCCGCTGTCATGCGTAGTCTCTCCTTTGTGACATTTATGATCCACGGGTTCATCAGAAGGCCTGTATTATTGAACCTATTTGAAATATGCCTTGTAACTTTTATCACTGAGACAAGCCAAGTTTGTTGAGATTCAAGAATTTTTACTTTCTCTACACGTACTATGTACAAAGTGTATAGAGAAGGTATTGTATTGTACCCAACAATTTGATACCGAGATTTCACCGGGAATATTTGTTTTAGGGTCTGTTGTATCAAAAAAAAAAACATTTTCAGAAAAAGGTCCGTGTGTGTATCCGTGTGTCTGTGAATATAACTCAAAAACGAAAAGTCTGTAAAATACAAAACTAGGTATTTAAGTTTAATATCTTCCAGGGATGCGACACGAAGATTTTGAGAAGAATCCACCCACCCCAAACTACCCTTTTTGTGGAACTTTTTTCGAATTTTCATTTTCCCAAAAATGGCTCTAACGATTTTGATTAAAATATTGTAAATTAAAATTAGTTACCTGAAAAATAAAATGTATATCTTGAATTTTTTGGGAATAGCCTCTGAAGACTACTTTATTCTGAATGAATTTTACGGAATTTTGCATAACTGCTAAACCGTAAGAGATGGACAAGAACCTACCACACAAAAAACGTAGAGCACATTAAAACACAATTTATGTGCTTTACGTTTTTGTTGTAGAGGTATCCGTTTCCGAGGTATTCCTTGTTATTGGTTTCAATTGTGAAGTACTAAACTTTTCCCAGACAGAAATGTCCGTTTTTCTTTTGTTCTACTCCTAGCCATGCAAAGAAGTGATTTGTAATGACAATCGCATAACGATAGCTTTTAAAACATTTGACTGTCACTTTAGCCTAGTGCATTACCTTATTTCCCTTTTACTTATAAGAACTAAGTAATAAGAGCATTCTGCTAGTGTTTATTTCGATTAGCATTGTGTAGAAAGAAGAAGAATCTTTTGTAAGAAGTTTGTAGAACAGCTAGAGAAATTCATGTGAGTATAACACATCAGATTTTTCTTTTTCGTTTTTTCCTTTTTACTTTGTCTACACGTACACTCTGATTTATATATGCCGTCCCTACTCCTTCATGGGACCTTTAACCAACCTGCTCAGCGGCTCTTGCATAGCAGAGGAGATGGGATGTGGAGCGTTCTGTTCTTGTTCGACCAAGAAGTGGTGTGTGTTGGTAGATACGCGATGTACGCCAATACTTCAGAGGAAGAATTGTGGGTATGTGGGAAGCCAATTTGCTAGGGCAATTCCATGCAGCATGCGCACAGTGCGAAGGTGGCAAGCAGAAGCGGTTGTGGGTCTTAAAGATCACAGAATACTCGTGAATATCTTGTAGACGAAACACAATTATTTTTATAGTACGTGTACGTTTGTAAATAGAGAACTATTTATATCACAAGTGAATATTTTGGAACTAACGAACGTATGCAGATAAAGAGAAAGAATGTGCAGACATTTTCAACACGTTCCGTTAGATGAGATACTTCTTACTTCGGAAAATGGCAAAATAAAACGAAATATAAGAAAGCTACTAAACCGCTTACTGGAATTTGCAATGAACTTATGTAATTTTTTTTTGCAGTAACAAGCTTTCATCTCTTACAATAAGTTATACAATTTCAGTAAGAATGAAGAGCACTTCAAGGGAATTAGCTGCCCACGCGGCTTCGCACGGGTGGTGAACATAATGTAAAAATCTGATGTGTTCCATTCACATGAATTTCGCTACATCTCTGCAATAAATTATTGTTAAAAAGCTTATTTTCTATTTACTTCATTCTAATCGGGAAAAAATTAGCAGAAATAGTCTTATTACTTGCTTCCATGTAAGTAGGAGCGAAATAAGAGAGTACCCTAGGCTAAAGTGATAGTCCAAAGCTGGTTGCTGTGTAACAGAAGTTCCTTTGTTTGCATGGGCAGTTCCTTTGTTTGGCAAATTCCTGTATTAGAAAAGTGAAAGTTTTCAAAGCTGAAACCAAAAACAAGGAATATTTAAAAAACGACCAACTACACGAAAAGTAGTTTTTAGAGGCTATTTCCAGAAAACTCAAGATATACATTTCATTTTTCAGGTAAATATATTTAATATATGATATTTTAATCAAAATCGTTAGCCATTTTTGAGAAAATAAAAAATTTCGAAAAAAGTTCCTTGTAAAGGTGTCGCATCCTTGGAAGTTTGGTACTTAACGATCTTTTCGTTTTTGAGCTATATAGTCCACAACCCCCCCCCCCACACACACACAGAGGTACACATACGGACATTTTTCCAAAAATGCTTGTTCTATTTTCAGGGGCACCCAAAACATGTATTTTCGGTGAAATCTAAGTATCGAATTTTTGGATGCATTACAATACCTTCTCTATACACTATGTATATAGAACGTGTAGAGAAAGTAAAAACTGAGACAAAATCTTCCGTTTACAATACGACCATGCAATGAACTAAAATTACAATCAAATAATTTGACAATACTTTATTGTAATGCCTTGTAATGTACATTTTTCCTTCCGGAGAGAAAATAAATAGCACGAACCATTCGAAAAACACGGCAATTCAAGGCATATTTCACACATTTCTAACGATTGACCTTGGGATTTATTGTCATTGCGAATGCAAGGCGCACGGGAAACTGAACACGCTTAAATTCAAAAGGAAAGTCGGTTGGCAGTAGTGGTATTCTTGGAGTAAGCACTGTCCTATGATTATAGTAGGTTAAATAAACTTTATCATAATTTTTTGAACAGCAAGTCTTGTTCTGTTGTACAATTTCGGCTGATTGAGATTGCGTAGCATCATTATTACCAAGTTAACCTTGAGCTGTAAATTGTGTGGCGGAATCCTGGCAAATCCAATGAATTTAGGGATTCAGTTAGATAACTGACGACTTCATTTGGATTGGTAATGGATCGAGCGACTTAAATGAATGCATTTATCCACAAATTTTACTCTGATTTTTTATAATCAGGTCATATGCATTCTTATTAGTTGCTGCTAAAACGGTTCGTTCGCTCAACCAAGCATAGTTTTTTATAATTTACATCAATATTTAGGAACACCTTCGATATTAATTCTTCCTTTGACGTTGCAAAGTGACAAACATTTGATGGAAACGAAATGAGGCCCGTAGAAGTATCAACAGGAATTTTCCCAAAGTCCAGAGTCCAAGAACAGGTCGTCCAGGTTTACCTGGACGGAGTGTAAGATCGCCACAGTACCTAATTTTCCCATTGCCAATGTCTAATATATATATATACGAGGTACGTCCAGAAAGTAAGTTCCGTATCAATTTATCTCCGCTGCAGCGCTGCGATCGCAGTTCCGCACATGCGCGGTAGACGCTCTGTATCAAGGAGAAGAAACGTGCGCCATTTTGAGATTGCTGTCAGTCACATACGCTTTGTTGTGCTTGTTTACAATGTCGGTGTTGATTGAAAATCCCGCCGCTTGTGAAATCAGATCTGCGATTCGTTTTTTGAATGCTAGGAAAGTGAAACCAATTGAAATTTATCGGCAAATTTGCGAAGTTTACGGACAAAATGCGATGAGTGATTCAATGGTGAGAAGATGGGTCCGACAGTTCAATAAAGGACGTAGTGAAGTGCACGATGAAGAACGAAGTGGGCGTCCATCTTTGGTTACAGAAGAACTGGTTCACGCGATTCATGACATGATCCAGGAAAACCACAATTTTACAATTAGTGCTCTCGCTATGGAATTTCCCCAAAGCTCACGATCACTAATTCATGAAATGTTTACCGAAAAACTGAAATTTGTAAACTTTGCTCACGTTGGGAACCAACTTTTTGAAGAAACAGGCGGCAAACTTCTATGAAGAAGGTATACAAAAACGTGTGCCACGCTATGACAAATGCCTGCAAAATTTCGGCAGTTATGTGGAAAAGTAGTTTAAGAGTTGTAGAATTTTGTGCAATAAATAATTATTCTGTATCTGTACACAATTTAATTTTATTACCAAACGGAACTTACTTTCTGGACGTACCTCGTATATATAAATGAATTCCGAACAAATGTATATATAGAAGACAGAAAGAGAGAGAGAGAGAGAGAGAGAGAGAGAGAGAGAGAAGTAGTAGTTCCTGTAAATCACTGCTAACGGTGTAAAGTGCTGCTTAAAATCATTACAGGCTGTTCTTTCCTTCTGGCGAAGATAACAGTGAACTAGCCTACCTTTGATAAACAGGGCAGCAAATAGTGTATTACAATTATAAATAGTCTGCTTCCTTATGATTACGTTTGGAGAACACACAGCAATGTTGAGTAAGTGACTCGCATCAAATCTCTCATTTAAAGGTGACATTTAACCCGCCTAGGTAGTGTGGTAGTAGCGTGTCTGCCTCACATTCTAAAGGTCGTGATTTCGAATCTAGCTAAGGGTGAGTTACCCGGATAAGGTTTTTTTCGGGGTTTTCCCTTATCCTGAGAAGACGAATGTCGAGTAACTTTAAGCTCCATGGACCCCGAGATCTTTACACCAATTTCATTCATCGTCGATATGACCAAACCAGGTTAAAGGACGTTAAAAAAAAAAAGTAATTTGTCAAGTCACCGTGGTGCGCGATATGTAACAGGCATTTTCTCTCCCTCCCTCACGCACAAATGCAATCATAGTACTCGACATTTTAATCGGACCTTCAAGCGCGAAACACTCAGTTGTTTTGAAGTCTCGATATGGAATTGAAATAATGTTTACTTTCTCCATACGCACTATGTACATAGTGTATAGAGAAAGTATTGCACTCCACCAAAAATTCGATACCGAGATTTCAACGGAAATATATGTTTTAGAGTCCCCAATATCCAAAAAAAGCATTTTCACAAAAAGGTCCGTGTGTGTGTGTGTGTGTGTGTGTGTGTGTGTGTGTGTGTGTCCGTGTGTCCGTGTGTCTGTGAACACGATAACTCAAAAACGAAAAGTCGGTAAAATACCAAACTTGGTATTTAAGTTTAATATCTTCCAGGGATAGAACACGAAGATTTTGAGAAAAATCCCCCCACCCCCAACTACCCTTTACATGGAACTTTTTTCGAAAATTTTGATTTTCTCAAAAATGGCTCTAACGATTTTGATTAAAATTTCGGATATTAAACATATTTACCTGAAAAATGAAATGTATATCTTGAATTTTCTGGGAATAGCCTCTGAAGAGTAGTTTATTCTGGATGAATTCTACTAAATTTTGAATAACTGCTAAACCGTAAGAGATGGACTAAAACTTACTACACAAAAAATGTAGAGCACATTAAAACACACAATTTATGTTATATACATTTTTTTCGTGGAGTTCGTCGTTTTTGTGACATTCCTTATTTTTGGTTTCTGCTATGAAAAACGTATACTTTTCTCATACAGGAACTTGTCAACTCCTATCCATATAGACAAAGGAACTTCATTGACATAGTAACCAGCTTTCGACTATCACTTTAACCTACAGTTGTCCCTTAGTTCGCTTCTACTTACAAGGAAGCGAGTAATAAGACTATTTCTGCTAATTTTTTCTGATTAGCATAAAGTAAATAGAAGTATAAGCTTTTTAAGAATAATTTGTTGCAGGGATATGGAGAAAGTCATGTGAATGGTACACATCAGATTTTTCTGCTTCAATCACTTAGGTGTAGAGAAAGCAAGCAGGATTAAAGTGAGTGAAAGAAAACAAGGAAAGAATAATGTGTACTTTCTAATAATAATTTAAGAAAGCGATGGCCATTCTAATTATAGGAAACATTAGGCTGAAACTGCAGTAATAAGAATGTTATAATTTCTGTACAAGTGGTGAAGGTCCTACAACACGTGTGGAGGTATCTCGTGCCGCGCATGTGCTGGCCTCGTGTACCATACAAATAGGAACGCTGTACTCCGCTCCTTGGTCACGTGCTGGTATCTCAGTCTAAATAACTTAAATCGGAAAGAAGCGCCATCAAGGATGTTGACCTGTTTGCTTAGATAACGAGATAGTTTCTTCACGCAGTATGCTATTTGATAATTCCAAAATCTCCAAAGCAGAATTCACCTAATGACATTTCAGTTCAACTGTTATGACTAGCACTTAAGACAAATGATGACCGTCTGTAAAACATGAACTCAAGTTGTTCAGCTGTAATGTTTGGTTCTGAAAATAAACTTAAATCGACAAACTCTACAGCCGACATAAACAACACTTTTTACTTTCTCTACACGTGCTATGTACATAGTGTATAGAGAAGGTAATTGCACTCCACCCAAAAATCGATACCGAGATTTCACCGGAAATCTGTGTTTTAGGGTCACCTGTTTCCAAAAAATGCATTTTCAGAAAATGGTCCATGTGTGTGTCTGTGTGTGTCTGTAAACACGATAACTCAAAAAGGAAAAGTCGGTAAAATGCCAAACTTGGAATGCGACACGAAGATTTTGAAAAAAAAAATCCCCCCACCCCAAACTACTCATTACATTGAAATTTTGATTTTCTCAAAAATGGCTATAACGATTTTGATTAAAATATCGTATATTAAAGATATTTACCTGACAAATAAAATGTATGTCTTGAATTTTCTGGAAATAGCCTCTGAAGACTACTTTATTCTAGATGAATTTTACGCAAATTTACTGCTAAACCATAAGAGATGGACAAAAACTTACCACAAAAAACACGTAGAGCACGTTAAAACACACAATTTATGTTATGTACATTTTTTCTTGGAGTTTATCGTTTTTGAGATATTCCTTGTTTTTGGTTTCACCTTTGATACAACAACTTTTCTCATACAGGAATTTGTCAGTTCCTGTCCATATAAACAAAGGAACTTCAGTCACATAGCAACCCGCTTTTGACCATCACTTTAACCTATGGTACTGCTTTATTTCCCTTCTACTTACAAGGAAGCAAGTAATAAGACTATTTCTGCTATTTTTTTTTTTCAATTAGCATGAAGTAAATGGGAGCATAAGTTTTTTAACAATAATTTGTTGCAGAGATGTAGAGAAAGTCATGTGAATGGAACACATCAGATTTTTATGACATGCTTTCCCACGGATTTTTATCCTATGGGAGTACTGTTCAAAAATATCCTATCTTAATAACATTAAGCATTTATTGCGTTCAGAGTTATAAAAGTTTAATTTCATTTTACAAAAGAGGTTTAAAATTCAAAGATTTTATCTCGGCGGGCATAAATTGTCTTATGTAAACTTAAAAAACTGCACACGTGCCTTTAATACTCCTGCTGTAAATATCTTATTCGCTATATTTTCTTTTTCAACCGGCATCTCAAATCCAGGGCCTGCATTCGACTTGCGCAAAAATGTCCGTAGGGAACAAACTAATAAGAAACGACATTGTCAGAGACAATCTTCTAATAGTGTGTTGTATAACAGCAATACAAATTTCTTTACATCCGTTTCAAAAGCAGACCATTAATTGATTCTTTTCTATTGCAAAACCTTCTGTACATTTTCGTATAAAGTAAACAACACGTTGTTAGGTATTTTCACATAACAACGAGTTACAAAACACTATGATTCTCAAGAAATAAACGTTTCCTTTTCCAAATGTTTAGTATGTGTTCCCTCGAGTACAATAGAAGGTCTTGAAACAAGAAGACATTCTTCTACTGATTATTGCCAGTTTATACATGAAAACAAATTATAATTTTTAGATTAAGTATGAGTTCAACCATAAATCACAATCGTACAAAGGTCAAGTGTGAGTTCAGCCATAAAGCACACAAGAAAATTCTAATTTATAGTAATCTGACAACTTGTACAATTTTTAACATTGACTTGACAAGTCATGTATTATCACATGAACTGACATTTTTTTTGACCAACTCATTTGTCACATTACTAACACCACGTTCTTCATAAATCTGGCTTCGCGTACCAATAGTGTTACATTCAATAAAACAGATTGCATCATTTGATAAAAATCATCCATTATCGAAAATGGCCATTAACTGATTTCATTTAACTACAATGGTTACCATAACAAAATCAAGTTCACGACATGAATGTATAGAATTAAAATTGTTCATAAGATTTAATATGTCATATTATAATTATTTCCTGCATTAAAAACCTATTTCCTTAAATAAAGTATATTATTCAACTTGGTGCAAAAGTAGCTTTATTAACTCGTCGGTCCTCTTGACATTAATAAAGCTCGACCTTTGCACCTAGTTAAATAATATACTATTACTCGTCGTCATTTGTTTCCATTGCTGATTTGCGATGTATCATTTATTTTTTGTAGTTTAACTTTAACCTGGTTGGTCATATCGGATGTTGAATGAAATCGGTGAAATGATTCTCAAATGATCTCGGAGTCCATGGAACTTAAAGTGCAGGATAAGGTAAAACCCCGAAAAAATCTTATCAGGGTAACTTACCCTAAGCGGGATTCGAAGTCACAACCTCTTGAATGTGAGGCAGACTATCACACTAAGGTGGCAGCCTTGCGATTTATTGGTACAAACTCTAAGATTTCTTACACTAGTTTTCTAATAAATCATAAAATATTTCTGCCATTGAATAATATTTTGGTAATACTTGATATTATACATATAAAGCCGAGAAAACATTCAGCTATACTAAATTATTTACATTACCTTTTATATTGCAAATGTTTAAATGTCTTCATGAAACAAAATGTTAGGGGGGTTGATATATACGTATGTGCGACAGAAAGTAACATTACTGACAAATTGTAACACTGAAAGCATTACTTTTGTCGGCAAATGTCTAAAGAAAACTATTTCACTATATATCCGATGTTGGTTTAAATAACCCCACATTACCTAAGTGCCTTTTGGGGATGTTAAGTTTCCATTTTGTTTTGTTTTTTGTTATCCCCCACCCCCCAACATTTTGTTTCATGAACACATTTAAACGTTTGAGGGGGGGGAGCAGAATAGCTCAAAAACGAAAAGTCCGCTAAATACCAAACTTGGTATTTAAGTTGAATATCTTCCAAGGATGCCATACGAAGATTTTCAAGAAAATCCCCCCACTCCCAACTACTCTTTATATGGAAAAATTATCGAAAATTTTGATTTCCTCTAAAATGGCTCTAACGATGTTGATTATAATGTCGTATGTTAAAGATATTTACATGACAAATAAAATGTGTATCTTGAATTTTCTGGGAATAGCCTCTGAAGACATCTTTATTCTGGATGAATTTTACGGAACTTGCATAACTGCTAAACCGTAAGAGACAGACAAAAACTTACTTATTAAAAGGTATTGAGCTCGTTAAAATACACAATTTATTTATAAACATTTTTTTCGTGGAGTTGACCGTTTTTGAGATATTCCATGTTATTGATTTCAGTTTTAAAATGAATTTTCCCATGTGGGAATTTGTCAACTCCAGGCCATATAACCAAAGAACTTCAATTACATGGCAACCAGCTTTTAAGAAAATTGACTATGGCTTTATCTTGTGGTATTCCCTCCGTTTTACTTACAAGGAAACAAGTAATAGGACCATTTGCTAATTTTTTCCTCGATTAATATGAAGTAAACAGAAGAGTAAGCTTCTTAACAATAATTTGTTTCAGAGATGTAGAGAAAGTCATGTGAATGGAACACAGCAGATTTTTTTACCTATCATTAAGGATATTGTATGTTAGTGTAAATCCGAAGGATGGTTAGAGACTTTATCTATGTAAAGAACTGTTCCTTGAAAACGCTCGCCTTATAACCTTAAGCGGTGCTCGACTTAAATATCAAATCATGTACTCTTCGTTGTTTTAACTCTGCTCCTCGCTCAATCTTTCGCTCTCACATTCACGCAGACCTTTCCCTTAAAATAACTGAATTGGAATCAGGAAGCCTCAAAACTAAATTGCTCATTGGCATGAAATACTTCCATTCCATAGATGAAGGACAGAGATGGTAAAAATAAACCAGCGTGTCCGGACTTTCCGGGGACACTAGCAAATAATATTTTCGCATTTCCGCAAAGAACAGCCCTAAGGCCATAGATGTCCTTATCTGATAAATGTCTGCAATCATTGCCGACAGAGCGGGAAGTAAAAAGGTTATCACAGGAGCCTTGCACAGACCTTCCATTCCAAAGATTGTTTCGTGTTGTTGAAAACACCGAGTGTTATGAAAATGTTCATTAGATGCCAAACAAGACCTTGAATTGAATGCCTGCAAGCTGACCGGGTTCGATTCCCGGCTGGGGGGAATGTTTCTTTAACCAAAATTATTCCTTATCCCTAAGAGTCTGGAAGTATACATGTGAGAGCGAATGGGTGTGTATTTTTAATGATATAAAATGATTAACCTAAGGGCAAAACCTACAGTGAATATATGAGTTATTTCACAATTCAAAGCTCCCGATATGACTATACAAATTAAGCAATTAAAAAAAAAAACTTTTAAAATTGCAATGTTTAAAAGCAACGGTTCGTTAGGCTTCTTTGCTGCAATTTTCATGATGAACCCATTTCCTAAAACAAGTTGTGCTGAAACGAATTTCTGTAAAATATTGTGTCTAATTATAATTTCTGTTTAAAAATGTTCTTAAATCACTACTTCTAGTGCGGTTTTTCCCCAAGGGTTTTCTTATACTTACAATAGCTATAAAAAGTAATATATTCTACTACGAGACGCCCTAGTGCAGGAAAACTTTACATAAACTAATATTCTGTCTTTAAACATTTAGCATTTAAAGTTATTAAATTAGTGATCGTTGCAGATGTGATATTTAGAGATCCAATAACTCTATTAGTTCTTTAAAATTGTGGGTGCCAATTAAAAAAATCTGATGTATTCCATTCACATGACTTTCTCTACATCTCTGCTACAAATTATTGTTAAAAAGTTTATACTTCTATTTACTTCATGCTAATTCAGAAAAAAATAAAAAATAGCAGAAATAGTCTTATTACTTGCTTCCATGTAAGTAGAAGCGAAATAAGGGAGTACCATAGGTTAAAGTGATAGTCAAAAGCTGGTTGCTATGTGACTAAAATTCTTTTGTTTGTATGGACAGGAGTTGACAAATTCCTGTATAAGAAAAGTATACATTTTTAAAAGCTGAAACCAATAACTAGGGATACCTCAAAATCGATCAACTCGAAGAAAAAATGTATATAACATAATGTGTGTTTTAACGTGCTCTACATTTTTTGTGTGGTAAGTTATTTTCCTACTCTTACGGTTTAGCAGTTATGCAAAATTCCGTAAAATTCATCCAGAATAAAGTAGTCTTCAGAGGCTATTCCCAGGAAATTCAAAATATACATTTTATTTGTCAGATATCTTTAATATATGATATTTTAATCAAAATCGAGAGTCATTTTTGAGAATCAAAATTTTCGATAAAATTCCATGTTAAGGGTAGTTTGGGTTGAGGAGATTTTTCTCGAAATCTTCGTGTCGCATCCCTGGAAGATGCTAAACTTAAATACCAAGTTTGGTACTTTATGGACTTTTCGTTTTTTGAGTTATCGTGTTCACAGACACTCGGACACACATTCACACGCGCGCGGACCTTTTTTTTTTTTTTTTTTTTGATACAGGGGGCCCTAAAACATATATTTGCAGTGAAATCTTGGTGTCGAATTTTTGGGTGGAGTGCAATACCTACTCTGTACACTATGCATATAGTACGTGTATAGAAAGTAAAAAGTTTGAACCTGCGGAGCAGATTCGGTAGTTCTTCCCTGAAGCATTTAACAGCCGCGAAAATTTAATATTGACATCGTTATCTTATTCGATTTCTGTTTATAAAAACGGAGTGCAGTTGCAATTATTATTAAAAATAGGCTGTTAGAATCAATTACTTTTTGTTTGCAGCTGGTTGGTCATATCGGACGGTGAATGAAATTGGTGAAATGATGCTCAAATGATCCCGAGGTCCATGGAGCTTGAAGTTACTCGACATTCGTCTTCTCAGGATAAGGGAAAACTCCGAAAAAAAACTTATCCGTGTAACTCACCCTAAGAGATTCGAACTCACGATCTGTTGAATATGAGGCAGACACGCTACCACCAGACTACCCAGGAGGGCTCTGCATATTTTTATGAAGGAGAGAAAACGATTTTATCAGATTTAATAGCGGGGCATAAGGGGCATTAATATACTATCGAAAATAAAACTGTGAACACGATATCAACAAACATATCATAATTTTAATACGCAATCAACATGTCCGTTGTGGCGTCAGTATACATTATAGTGGCATACAGTTGTGCTCTTTGCGATAATCATGGGATTTTTATGAAACTTTTTCAGACATCCAACTGATCACAATTTTGAATATATCAAATTAATTGGTTGATTTTATAGTAGG
This sequence comes from Hymenopus coronatus, assembly GCA_030762935.1. Taxonomy (NCBI): domain Eukaryota; kingdom Metazoa; phylum Arthropoda; class Insecta; order Mantodea; family Hymenopodidae; genus Hymenopus; species Hymenopus coronatus. The sequence goes on along the minus strand of CM060881.1, from coordinate 166,767,040 downwards.
AACGCACACGCAATAAATTTAAATACAAACTGTGATTTGAACATACATGCAGAGAAAAGTTTTTAAGGTGAAAGATCAATCAAACTCTGAAACCGTCAAATAGTAAGAAGATATTTTGATTACGCTAAGGAGACTAAAATTTATGTTGAGCACTTCTGATATCTACAGAGCTTAGAGTTAACTATTACTTGTTTCTTCAGGATAAGCGAACAACTCAGTGTCCTCTCTCTTATGGTTTCCGAGTTACATAACAATATTTAAGTTCTATAACATCCGGAGGATTTCCATGCTATTCCCAGAAAACCAAACACACACATTTCATTTGTCAATTGGCAATTTGGCGTATTTACTTTAGCCTATGCTACTCCCTTATTTCCCTTCTACTTACAAGGAAGCAAGTAATAAGACTATTTCTGCTATTTTTTTCTCGATTAGTATGAAGTAAAAATTGTATAAGCTTTTTAACAATAATTTGTTGCAGAGATGTAGAGAAAGTCATGTGAATGGAATACATCAGATTTTTTGTCACTATTTCGCTTCGGTACACCACATCATTTATAATGTTTACAAGAACCCCGCCCGGCCGCTGCGTCCCCCATGGATGGGGTACAGTATTGGGGAGTGAGACGTGGTCAGCGCTTTGACCCCCCCCGGCCAGTTAATGCGGTCTTCACGACTTGGAGCCGCTACTTCTCCAGCAAGTAGCTCCTCAATTGGCCCCCCAGGGACCTCACGAGACTGAGTGCACCCCGGCCCAGGTCTGCCAGCGGGTGAAACATCCCCACGCCGGTACTGGAAATTGAACCCAGATCTCCCGCTTGGCAAGTAGTAACGCTACCACCGCGCTAAGGAGACGACCAATGTTTACAAGAGACCTTAAAATTGTTTCTAAAAATGACCATTTTGTGATAACTGCAAATGCCATCAAATGCCATACCTCTTGTTATACTTTTTAAAAAGTGATATATTATTTGCACCAAGCTGCGTAAAACTGAATTTGGGTAACGCAGTCCTCTCTCTCTGTCTCTCTCTCTCTCTCTCTCTCTTGGAAGTGACTTAAACTCAAAACAACACCATTTCAGCGATTTGCAATGTAATTAGATCGGCATAACGAGGAGAAAGAGAAAATATCGGAGGGTGGATCTGCGTGTGTATATTAACGTCATATTTTATAAACAACGGAAGTGTCAACAATTTTACAACATACATTATGTACATCATGAACAATAAATATATAAACAACTTTGAAATTAGCCCACCTAGGTAGTATGATGGTAGCGTGTCTGCCTCACATTCAACAGGTCGCGAAATCGAATCTCGCTTAGGGTGAGTTACCCAGATAAGGGGTTTTTCGGGGTTTTCTTTATCCTGAGAAGACGAATGTCGGGTAACTTTAAGCTCCATGGATCCCCAGATCATTTGAGCATCATGTCACCAATTGCACTCATCGTCCGATATGACCAACCAGGTTAAAGGACGTTAAGCTTAAAAAAAAAAAAAAAAAAAAAAGTGGTGAAGACTTCATTATGTGTGCTGCAAACAGAAACTGATGCCCTATTGTCTGCTACACCTATAGTGCAATCTCATTCAGATTTCGCATAGGTTAGATAACGTATGAATTTATTGTTGTCATCATTCTTGGCAAATTCTGTTTAGTAATATCCAAGCAGAAGATTACAAAGGATTTCTTGCCGGCCAATCAACACTTTTTTAAGTTGCCTGAGGTTGCAAAATAGACAATTTTGTTATGCAAATAGGTAGAAATGAGAGCAAATGAGCAGGACATGTAAATGGCGTGTTATTTATGGACGCTCTTTAATTGCTATGGTTCTCAGCGACCCATTCTAAATTGGGCGAGAAAGACCGTTTAATTTTGCTCAGAGGCCTCTCTATCAGGCTTAAGGTGCTTTTTCGTGCCGTAAATCTACGACACGGGACCAACGGCTTTACTTCCCTTCCATGCTAAGAATTTTTACACCCGAAAAAATCCATCGTCTTCCGCCGGGTTTGAACCCGCGACCTTGGAAGGGCGACAAATGAGCAGCAAGGGTATCGATATTGGCAACACCACCGTTGCCTTGTTCTAAGGAGAGTATATGTACGTGCTCAGTGCGTGTTGGGGTTATGTATGTGATAATCAACAACCTAGTCAGAGAAGAATTTGTCATATTCACCTATATTCCATGTGACAAATAATCATAATTATAATAATTAAAAATATTGATTTTTTTTTGTTGATCAGGTTTAAGATATATTTTTGGTTATGATTGTCATATGCATTAGTAATATTAAGATTTTGAATTTGGGTTTTAATAATTTTATAATAAATTATTTTTATTTATAGTTGAAGGACTTTCATGAATAAATTGTTTTATTATTTTATCAATTTAAAAAATCGCCCCATTAATATTAATTTCCTACATTTAATATGTAATTATTTTTTCCGCATTTATTGGAGCCTTTGGTGGACTTAGCAGAATGAAAAAAGAATTAATTCATAATATTTAAATAAATTAAAATAATAACTTAGTCTATATTTAAAGAATAACTTCTGATTAGAGAAATAAAAGACAATAAAATAAGTGCCAATCTTACCTCATAAGAAATAGTTTGTGCCACTGCATGTAATCCCCCTAATAATGCATAATTAGAGTTTGAAGATCAACCGACGACAAATAAGCAAATAGTTCTCAACTGATGAACTCATTACTGGCATTCTGATAATAATTGGCATCTCATCCAAGCATCATATTGAGGCAATAGGGAGCATTTCAAATAGCATTCGGAATGAATAAAGGTGAAGTTCACTGTACCTTTACCCGTAGTCGCGCTGAGCACGTGCTCTACAAAAAACATGCAGAGGCATGAGCGGACAATGAGTGCACGGATCTCTTCCTCCCCCATCTCTCCCTCTCTCTGATATTGTCAATACCCGTAATGCTGTTAATTGGAACCTTTAAAACGTTATCCTGTCTGCGCTTTCTATTCTTTGGCCATTCTTTTGAGTTCGATTCCCTGCTGGAATAGTTGGAATTTTTCTCTAGACAAGATAATTCCTCATCCACCCCAGAGTCTGGAGGTGTGAATGTGTACGTCAACCACAAAGCAGCAGTAACGGTCCCTAAACAAAGCAAAGCGAAGTAAATAAATAAACAAAAAGAAAGGGCACAGTTGCTCGCGCCGAGATCAGTTGCGTGAGTCGCAACCGCCAGTGACTCAAGAGACTGACCAAAAACACAGCACGTTATGTTTTGGTTTAATAATCGAACTATGCCACAGTCACTATTTGAATTTTCAGTAAAGGCCGCAAGTTTTTGAATCTGCGGCCGTTTTGGGGGAGAACTTCCTGGGTTGGGAATGAAGCGTGTATTTCATTTCCTCATGTCTCAACCCACAATGCATTAGTGTTAGCTCATTTTCACTCATTGTGGCTTGATTAGGTACTTCCTACATTTCTTTGCAATCATGTTGTTAAATGCTTCGGAGGAGAGCTCCAGTTGACACTTAAAATTGAGCGGGTCATAAACCAACATGTAACGAAACGCTACGTCATAGATCTACTTCTGATATTCTGCCTGAAATGTAGGTAGGTATGTTCTCAAAATCTATATGCGTAATATTATAAAGTTCGAATACTACGTTTACTTTCTCTACACGTAATATGTACATAGTGTATAGAGAAGGTATTGCATTCCAATAAAAAATTCGATTTCGAGTTTCACCGGAAATAGACGTTTTAGAGTCCCCTGTATCCAAGAAAAAAAGTGTTTTCAGAAAAAGGTCCGTATGTGTGTCGGTGAAAGCGATAACTCAAAAAGGAAAAGTCGGTAAAATACCATCTTCCAGAGATGCGACACGAAGATTTTGAGAAAAATCCCCCAAAAAATGGCTCTAACGATTTTGATTAAAATACCGTATATTAAAGTATTTATATTGCAAATAAAATGTGTATTTTGAATGTTCTGGGAATAGTCTCTAAAGACCTCTTTATTCTGAATGAATTTTGCTAAAGTTTGCATAACTGGTAAACAGCAAGAGCTAGATAAAACGTATTACACAAAACATGTAGATCACACAATTTATGTCATATACGTTTATATTTCTTGTTATTTGTTTCAGCTTTAAAATAATTTAGCTTTTCTCATCCGGAAAGTTGTAAACTGCTAACCCTGCATAGAAACGGATATCAACCAATTTTTAAAAGATTTGACTATCGTTTTAGCCTAGTGTATTCCCTTATTTTCCTTCTACCTCCAAGAAGTAATTAAGACAAAAGCTGCTAATGTTTTTCTCAAATATCTTAAAGTAGATAGAGGACTAAGCTTTTTAGCAAAATAATTTGTTACAGAGATGTAGAGAAAATCATGTGAATGGAACACTCGGATTTTTTAGTAATATAAAGCTGGTTGGTATCTGCGCCCTGACTGTAATCGCAGTATTATAACTTGTCCTTTGAAACAGTTTCGACATCATGTGGCACCAGAACCTACACTTAAATCCGTAAACAGTGAAAGTGTTGAAGATGTAAGTGGAGGGTTCGAAGGCGTATCCTTCTTCATCATTTGCGATGCAGATTCCCATCATTTCTCCGGGCGCACTTCAGCCTGGGGGTTATTGTGCTATCTGTATCGTTTAGAGCCCATCTATTTCACCTGCATCCCTTAAAAAGGAGTGCAGCCTTGCACTGAGTATGGATGATACTTTCTCTGGTTCTATAAACATTTTCCCAAAAGCTTTGTGTCTCCAAGGTTTTGCAGGAGCATAATATGTGCTGGGCTGTTTCAGTCTCCTTCCTGCATAATCTGCAGCCTAAGTTGCCTTGAAGCACTCCAATTGTGTTGAGATACTTTTTCAGAGGGGCATGCCCTGTGAGGAAAGCAGTAATTGTTCTCAGCTGAAGTCAGCTACATTTTAGCAGGCTCTCAGCTCTTTCCCTATATGGTCCGTTGATAAATAGTTTCCTATGTCTATTTCCTGGGGTTTTATGATGTTTTCTTTTGGACTAGTTCTTAATAGCTTCTCTAATTAAACACCGTGATGTTCCTAGAGTCGGCTCTGGTCCAATAAATTGTGAAGCTGCTTCTTGTCTTGCAAGTTGGTCAGCTTTATCATTTCCCTCAATGCCCTTATGGTCCGGCAACCAGATGAGTTGAACCTCATTCTGTTCTGAGCATATTTAGGCAGTTTTGAACCGTCCTGATGTAACCTTATGACTACTAAGAGCCTTAAGAACAGCCTGGCTTCTGACTAAATAAGGATATGTTTACCAGCGTAACTTCTTCGAAGGGGATGTTAGATGGTATCGACGGGGATTGGTTGTCACACACGCAGCCGCAGTGTTGTGCTGTCACTGAGTTATCTCAAGGGACTAGTTATAATACGGCGATTATAAGTTGCGATAATGTCAAGAAAGATCAGGGTGACATAGACACGACAAGGAAGTTAATTGTAGGTTATAAAAGAAGAAGTACCCAAAAACATTAACCGAGCGATGGACGTTTGCGCCAGGCGAATAAAATGAAGTCGAACCTGAGGGCAGCTTACAACGTTAGGCATTGGTTTCACAGATGCAGCCCAGAGCGAAGGTTTTAAAAGTGACACTCTTATCAGTAGATTTACTAATATGCAAAAGAACCCTTGCGGGACGATATTCCGGCACACTGGCGGCGCTAACATGATCCTAGTAATTGACAGCGTTGTCAACAAACAATATGCACAATGGTTTCACTTTATTCTTTTCGAAAGTGAAAATGTTATTACATGCTTATCTTCTCGCCTTTGTAAAGAAAAATATGAACGAGACAATATTATATTTGTCTGCTCCTTACATGTATCAGGGTACTTCACAATTGGCAAAGAAGACACCGAAAAAAGTAGCAAATGCAGTTTTTGCATCTGCTGTGCAGGGTAATTCTTTCAGAAACGAACACTAGCTATGGAGTAGAAATTGTAAGGCGGTTAAAGAGCATTTGTAGAGTGCTAGAAACCCAAATGTATAAAGTGCGTTCATACCTCATGAAAAGAGTTAATCTCTTGTTTTCTAATGCCCAAAAATTCGACAAAACTCTTATTTTTAAGAACAGTAATTCTTTATTAAGATGAGACAATTCACAGCAATCGAAAGATGTATATAGAAAGTGAATATATTACACTTTTAGAGAATATTCTCCTGCTATGTCCAATAAAAATAATTGGATTTGCCATCCCGACAACAATTTTGGAATTCGAACTAAGCATATATTTAAAACAAAAAAAGGAAAGCTTCTTGAAATTTCAATCGACTTTTAGTTGCAGAAACATTTTAAATCTTTGCCATAAATTGGTTTTTGGTTAAATTTATGACGGCCTTAAGTGCTGTCACTTATTTGTGACACTCATGTAAACCACGTTTCACAATTTTTAAATTAATTATTTTTATTACTTTCTCTACACGTACTATGTACAGAGTGTATAGAGAAGGTATTGTATTGCACTCAAAAATTCGATACCGAGGTTTCACCGGAAATATATATGTCTTAGGGTATCCTGTATACAAAAAAAGCATTTTCAGAAAAAGGTCCGTGTGTGCGTGTGTGAACACGGTAACCCAAAAATGAAAAGTCTGTAAAATACCAAACTGGTATTTAACTTTAGTATCTTCCAGGGATGCGACACGAAGAGTTTGAGAAAAATCCCCCCACCCCAAACTACCGTTTATATGGAACTTTTTTTCGAAAATTTTGTTTTCTAAAAAAATGGTTCTAACGATTTTGATTAAAATATCTATCGTATATTAAAGATACTTAACTGAAAAATAAAATTTATATCTTGAATTTTCTGGGAATAGCCTCTGAAGACTACTTTATTCTGGATGCCTTTTACGGAATTTTGCATAACTACCAAACCGTTAGAGACGGACAAAACATTTCCACACAAAAAAAAAAAAATGTAAGGCACACAGTTTATGTTGTATACATTTTTTCGTGGAGTTGATCGTTTTTTAGATATTCCTTGTTTTTGGTTTCAGCATTCTTTTCTCATACAGGAATTTGTCAACTGCTGTTCATACAAACAAAGGAACTTCAGTCACATAGCAACCAGCTTTTGACTTCACTTTAACCTATGCTACTCCCTTATTTCGCTTCTACTTGCAAGGAAGCAAGTAATAAGACTATTTCTGCTAATTTTTTCTCGATTAGCATGAGGTAAATAGAAGCATAAGCTTTTTAACAGTAATTTATTGCTGAGATGTAGAGAGAGTCATGTGAATGGAAAACATCATATTTTTTTAATCAGCGCATGATCTGTAGTAGTGCGAACCATGAACTTGTGGATATATTATGCTAATGCATATATTTTTGATTACAAGCAAATGATATTGTAACTTTAAATAACTAATTAACGTCGTGTATATATACTTTCAATATTTTAAACTCTCTCTTAGCCGACATGTTTTCGTTACAGAGTTTCTCTTTCTTGTGAGTAAACAAGAGTTGTCTGCTTTGCATAGCACACAACTGGAAGTGAAGAACCACAGAAGTAAATAAAGTTTCAAATTACTTTAAGTATAAAGTCTGTTCCTGTATTTAATTTTTACTCTCTCTACACGTACTATGTAGAGAGGTAGGAGGTATTGCATTTCACCTAAAATTTCGATGCCGAGATTTCACGGAAATACATGTTTCAGGGTCACCTGTATAAAAATGGAAAAAGGTCCGCGTGTGTGTGTGTCTGTGAACACGATAACTCAACGAAAAGTCAGTAACATACCAAACTTGATATTTAAGTTTAGTATCTTCCAGGGATGCGACACGATGATTTGGCAAATAAAATATATATTTTAAATTTTCTGGGAATAGCCTCTAAAGATCTCTTTATTCTGAATGAATTTTGCGTAACTGGTAAACCGTTAGAAATACACAAAAACTTACCACAGAAAAAATTTAGATCACAATAAAACACACAATTTATGTCATATACAGTTTTTTTCCCTGGAGTTGATCATTTCTGAGGTATTCCTTGTTGTTTGTTTCAGATTTTAAATACTTAAACTTTTCCCACATGGAAAATTGTAAACTCCTTACCCTGCATAGAAACGGATTTCACATGGCAACCAGCTTTTAAAAGGTTTGACTATCGTTTTAACCGTGTATTCCCTTATTTTCTTTCTGCTTACAAGCAAACAATTAACCTAATTTCTGCTAATGTTTATCTGGATTATCATAAAGTAGATAGAAGAATAAGCTTTTTAAAAATAATTTGTTACAGAGATGTTAAGAAAGTCACGTGAATGGAACACGTCAGAATTTTCTGGATCTAATTGATGTAAATGTTCTAAGAAAGTAGAGAAGTAAAGTGGGTGTTAACATATCAGGTTTCCATATTTCAGAGATATTTCAGTAGGGAGCTGCTTATACAATTAGTGAAGAAAACATGAAGTTTGTTTTTAGGATTCTGAAAGGAATCATTGAATTGCAAAACTCCTTCAACCCATGTGATGTTGAATAAGGATTTTCGGGTATATTAGGAGTGTCAACGCAGCGACTAAATCTTTGCCCATAAAATGTTTAAGACACACGTGACTGCAGATGTGTATTTCGATGTGAATCCTTCTTTGAGTACCAATATTCAATTATCTTTAATAAATGTATTTAGTACCCATGTTTTGTTATACAAAATCACAGGTCTCATTAAAGCACACGATTTGTGTCAAACATTTTATTTTTATGACAGCTTACGTTTGTAAATAACGTAATGGAACACGCCAGATTTTAACTTTCTTCACTTCGTATATAACACATAATATGCATGTAGAGAAAGTATTGCATTCCACACAAAAATTAAATGCTAAAATTTCCTGGAAATACATGTTTTAGAGTTACATGTATCCAAAAAAGCAGAGAAATAGCTGGTGTGTGCGCGCGCGCGCGCGCGTGTGTGTGTGTGTGCCCGTGGCTGTGAACCCGATAACTCAAAAACGAAAAATTGGTTAAATACTATATTTGACATTCAAGTTCAGCATCTTCCAAGGATGTGACACGACGTTTTGTTTGAGAACATTTTAAAATAACAAAGAGTATCTCGGAAATCGACAATTCTATAACACTGTATAGGATATAAATTGTGTTTTTATTTAACGAGATCTACATTTTTTGTGTAGTAAGATTTTGACTATATCTTAAGATTTCCTAATTATGCAAAATTTATTCAGAATGAAAAGGGCTTTAGAAAATTCATGATGCACTTTGTCAAAAAATATCTTAAACACGTGGTATTTTAATCAATATCGTTTTGTGCTACTTTAAATAAAATCAAAGTTTTCAAAATTGTTCTAGGTAAATGGTAGTTTGGGGTGGGGGATTCCTCGTAAGTCTTCGTGTCGCATCATTTTAGATTGAGCTATTCTGTACACACACACACACACACACACACACACACACACACACACACACACACACACACGAACGTTTCGAACTTTTCGTTTTTTAGTTATGTTGAGTTTAGAAGCTTAAGGCATTTCCAGTTTCTGGTGTGTGTATGTAAGCGCGCACACGAGAAAGACTCTGCCCCTTTATATTCAATGATTAAAAGGTGGGTTGTAAAGTTTAAAATGGGATGTACGAGCACTAGTGATGAGCCTCGCTCTGGAAGACCGCAGATTAAAGTTCTTTGAGATGGCAAGGGCTGTAAACATATCAAAAGAACGTGCAGGTAATATTTTAAGTGATGTTTTTGGCTTTCACAAGGTCTGTGCAAGAGTGCCGCGTTTATTGACACCTGATCAAAAGTTGCAAAGAAAAACAGTTTCTGTTAAGAATGTGGAGCTCCACCGTAAAAACCCCAGTGAATTTTTGAGTCGTCTTATTACCATGATGAAGCTTGGATACATCACTACACTCCAGAAAGTAAATCACAGTCAAAACTGTGGATTGCGCCAGGTGAAGCAACTCCGAAAAAGGCAAAGTCAATTTGTCAGCTAACAAGGTTATGGCGATGCGAGTGTTTTCTGGGATGCACAGGGAATTATTTTTAATGATTTCTTGGAAAAGAGTAAAAGTATCACTGGTGACTACTACGCAAGCTTACTGCAACGTTTGAGTGATGAGATGAAAGGAGGACCTCATTTTGCAAAAAAATCTTTTACATCATGACAATGCGTTGGCCCATCGTTCAATCATTGTAATGGGAAACATGTGCGAATTAAAGTTGGAAGTGCTTGAACATCCACTCTATTCGCCAGATCTAGCACCCAGTGACTACCACCTGCTCTCAAACCTCAACAAATTCCTTGGAGGACGAAGACTTCACAGCAACGAGGCGGTAAACAGCTATTTTGAGGACCTTGATAACTCGCACTACAGAGATGGCGTAATTAAATTAGAAACTCGATATGACAAATGTATTAGCCTTTCTGGAGATTATATTGAGAAATAAAGCAAAAAAATAAATAAAAAATTTAAATTATGTTTTCATTCAGAGGTCCGGGACTTATAAGCCGATTCTCGTATATAGTAAATATAGAAGGTGTTGTATTCCATTCTAAAATTCGATACTGTGATTTCACCAGAAATACGTGTTTTTAGATCCCTTGAATAAAAAAAACAGTTTTAGAAAAAGGTCCGCGCGCGTTTCGCGAGTGTGTGTTTCTGTGTGTGTGTGGGGGGGGGGTTTATTAAAGATGTTTACGTGGCAAATAAAATATCGTGAATTTCTTGGGAATAGCCCTGAAATCCTCTTCATTCTGAATGACTTACGCATAATTGGTAAACCGTAAAGATGACAAAAGCTTACTATAAAAAAATTGCAGATTCCATTAAAACACACACGTTATGTGTATACATTCATTTTTGTAGAGCAGAGATATTCCTTCTTATTGGTTTCAATTTTAAAATACCTAAATTTTTCTCATGCGGAAGCCCTAATGTTTCATTTTTCTTTTGTTTTACTCCTAGCTATGGAAAGAGATCTAAATTTCAATGACAATCGCACAGCTTTTAGAAGAGTTGACTGCCACTTTAGCCTCGAGTATTTCCTTATATCCCTTCTACTAAGGAACTAACGAGTATCTGGTAATGCTTATCTTGATTAATATGAAGCAAATACAGGAGTAATCTTTTATAATAACTGTTTGCAGAATAGATAGAGAAAGCCATGTAAATGGAACAAATTAGATTTTTAGTTTTCTTTCTGCTGCCCAGAAAGTCTTCTGCCGTCGGTTTTGTGGCATTCTGTTTCTCCTGTTATTTGTGTTCAGTGCCCAATAATGTTTCAGTTCTCCATTCATATCTGCCATATTTATTATTATTATTATTATTATTATTATTATTATTATTATTATTATTAGCAGCCTCAGTTAGCCTTACTACTAGCTTCCCTGTAAGTAGAAGGGATATAAAAAAAATGCACAAACTAAAGCATCAGTCTCATCCTTTAAAAGCCGGTCGCTATGTGAAACAATTGAATTAAAATCTCTTTGCTTGTTAGGAGCAAACAAACGAGAAACGAGAAGTAAAATGTCTTCCCGCTCGAGAAAAGTTCAAGTGGCTTAAAACTGAAACCAATAATTCGGAATATCTCGAAAACGGTTAACTCTACAAAAAAATGTATAGGACATAGATTGCGTGTTTTAATGAGATCTACATTTTTTTGTGCAGTAAGTTTTTGTATAACTCTTATATATATTTTATACAAAAGTCATCCAGAATGAAGACGTCTTCAGAGTCTATTCCCAGAAAATTTAAGATATGTTTGTCATAAAAGTATCTTATACACAAGGTATTTTAATCAAAGCCGTTAGAGCCATTATTGAAAAAAAAATCAAAATTTTTGAAAAATGTTCCATGTAACGGGAAGTTAGGGTTGGGGAAATTTTCTTGAAAATGTTCATATCACATCCTTGGAAGTTATTCAATTTAAATACCAAGTTTGGTATTTAAGCGCATTTTCGTTTTTGAGCTCTGCTGCCCACATACACACACAGACCTTTCTCTAAAAATGCTTTTTACTTTCTCTACACATACTGTATACGGTCTATAGAGGAGTTATTGCATTCCACCCAAAAATTCGATACCGACATTTCACGGGAAATACATGTTAGGGTCCCCTGAATAAAAAAAATGCATTTTTAGAAAAAGGTCCGAGTGTGAGTGTGTCTATATGTCAAAGGACAGCATAACTAAAAACGAAAAGACCGCTGAATACGAAAATTGACATTTCAGTTTGATATCTTCCAAGGATGCGACACGAAGATTTTCAAGAAAATCCCCACCACCCCAACTACCCTTTACATGGAACTTTTTCGAAAATTTTGACTTTCTCAAAAATGGCTCTAACGACTTGATTAAAATATCGTATATTAAATATATTTACCTGACAAATAAAATGTATGTCTTGAATTTTCTGGGAATAGCCTCTGAAGACTACTTTATTCTGGATGACGTTTACGCAATTTTGCATAATTGCTAAACCGTTAGAGATGGACAAAAATCTACCACACAAAAAATGTAGAGTAGGTACGTCAAAACACACAATTTATGTCATATGCATTTTTTTTTTTTTTTTTTTTTCGTTTTTGAGATATTTCAGTTTCAGCTTTGAAAAACATACTTTTCTAATACAGGAATTTGTCAACTCCTGTCCTACAAACAAAGGAACTTCAGTCACATAGTAATCAGCTTTTGACTATCACTTTAACCTATGGTACTCCCTTAGTTCGCTTCTATTTACAAGTAAGTAATAAAACTATTTCTGCTGATTTTTACTCGATTAGCATGAAGTACATAGAAGCATAAGCTTTTTAACAATAATTTGTTGCAAAGATGTAGAGAAAGTCATGTGAATGGAACACGTCAGATGTTTTTTTTTTATTCAGGGGTCCCAAAACATGTATTTGCGGTGAAATCTCTTATCGAATTTTTGAGTGCAATACAATACCTTCTCTATACACTATGTACATAGCACGTGTAGAGAAAGTAATAATTTATTGTTGAAAATTGCTTATCTATTTTGATAAGAAGACAGCTTTGTATGCAAAATGTTATGCCTTGGCAATTAGCCCTTAGGCCGGGCTCTTCCGGAATGAAGTTGAACCCTGTATTACATAAGATGGTACAAAACGCTGGAACATGACATTATAATCGTGGAATGTGCTTTAATTGCTGTTGTTAGCTGTGAAGTTATGCAAAACATTACACGCCGTGCAACTTGCAAGAACAAAACACTTGAATTACTTTACCCACAACAAACATGCAATGTCTCAAGTGCACGCTTTTAAACCAACTGAGGCAGCAAACGCTCATATCTTACTTATCATCTTATATTATTTTCGCAGATTGTGCCATGAGATTTATTACATGTAAAGATGTATGTTAGAAATTTCAGGACGATTTCTTCATTATGGGGGTTGATTCATGCTGCAGTTAAATCTAGCTATGACCAGGTGTTCAATGGGTCCCCTAAGACATTCAAAACTACTAAAACTTCCACATAAATGTATTAAATGTTGTGGTAATGGAACTAAACCAGTTCTACTTTCTCTACACGTACTATGTACATAGTGTATAGAGTATGTATTGCATTCCACCCAAAAATGTGATATAGAAATTTCACTGGAAATAGACGTTTTAGGGCCCCCAGTATAAAAAAAAAACACAAATAAACCACATTTTTAAAAAAGGTCCGTGTGTTTGTGTGTGTATGTGTGTGTGTGTGTGTGTGTGTGTGTGTGTGTGTGTGTGTGTGTGTGTGTGAACACGATAGCTCCAAAACGAAAAATCGGTAAAATAACAAACTTGTATACATGTTTAGTATCTTCCAAGGATGCGATACGAAGGATTTGAGGAAACTTCCACCATCCCAAAGTACCCTTAAGATAGATTTTTTTCGAAAATTTTGATTTTCTCGAAAATGACTAACGATTTCAATTAAAATATCGTCTATAAATAATGTTTAAATGGCAAATAAAATGCAGATCTTGAATTTTCCGGGAATAGCCTCTGAAGACATCTTTAATCTGGATGAATTTTGTGGAATTTTGCATAACTGGTAAATCGTAACAGATACATAAAAACTTGTTATTCAAAAAATTTAGCTCTTGTTGAAACACACAGTTTATGTCATATGCATTTTCTTCGTGGAGTTGACCATTTTGAGGTATTCCTTGTTATTTGTTTCAGTTTTAAAATGCTTAAAACTTTTTACATACGGGAATATGACAACTCCTGGCAATGCAAAGGAACGGGTTTCATCTACGTGGCAACAAGCTTTTAAAATGTTTGACTATCGTTTAAGCCTGTATGCTCCATTATTCATCTTCTGTTTAGAAGAAGATATTTTGTTTATGTTTATCTGATTAGCATGGAGTAGATAGAAAAACAAGCTCTTTAACAATAATGTGTTACAGAGATGTAGAGGAAGGCATGTGAATGGAATACATCAGATTATTTTTTGGAAAATTATAGCACCATATATTTTGGAAACACTGATTTGCGAAGTCATATGTAGACAGTATGTACTATACTTTGGTCAGTCTTTTGAGATATTGGAAGGGGGAAGATAAGTGCATCTTGGGCCAACACGTAAAACCTATTTTCTACCTGTTTCAAAATAAATAATAAAAATTACGACCAAGGTAAGGTATACATTTTTACAGAAAACTTCTCTACAGCGAGTGTTGTGAAGTTTCTGAATGGTTTACCCGCAGTCTGAAAGCTAACACATCTGATTGGATATAAATGCTGCTGGAAGTTAAGTCGCTGGTCATGGTGATATATCATGTACTATATTATTTAGACATATTTTCTGTTCAGTGATATCCCCCTCAAATGGATACATCTTTAAAACCACGTAATGAAGGTATGTCCCGCTTCGTGTGTTTCAATCATTCCAATTTCACCCCTTCCTGAAATGTACTCTCTGCGGATGCACCTGGCTGTGACTTTCTACGGTCTTCAAACCCGAGGGGCGAGGGAAGGAGACAAGATACAGCTTAAGGAATTCGTAGATTAAAATTCGTTTCTAATATATTCTTTTTAAAACAAAATAATAAACACAATTAATGTAAAGTTGCAAAGGGAAACTACAGAAAACAGATTTAATTGTTTATAACCTAACATTATAATACTTGAGATGTACAATACACCTAAGATTTAAGGATTTACCTAAGATGTTTTACATTCACGTGACTTTCTCTACTCATTATCTCTTCTATAATCTGTTTTTATAAAACTGGTGTTTCTACCTATTTCAGCTTAATCGAGATGCGTGTTTGCACATTGTTTTAATAATTTTAACCTAATACTATGCCGAACTCATTTTCATACTTCCAAATATTACTTATACATATGATACCGCCTTTAAAGACCGCATTAGAAGTTGCTTCATTAACAAATCATCTCGAGCTAATTTATGGTGTATCAAATGCACTAGGAAATAATTGAAATATTAATGTAATTAATTTTGTATGACATGACAGTACAGCACCGGTTGTATATATTAGCGTGGCTCTTAATTCGTTGTAACTAACTTATTGCTTCTCTAGTTGTATATATCTGCTATTTTATATTTGGATGATTTACTAATCGGTTCAGAGCATATTGTATTATAACTGTGTAACAGCAGGCGTATAAGCAGGCTCTAGTAGACTGTTTTTAAGATGGATGTCACCCTAAATTCTTTTGTCCCGTAAACAGCTTTTGCATTTAGTGTGAAGTCATCGCCTATCTAAACATTCTGTAAATTAGCTGTAAGGCGGGCGAGGAATGGCCGGGCTCGCTAAAGTGCCTCGCTTTGGTGCTTCGTGGCGCAGGGGACAGTGGGTTCGAGTCGCGCCTTGGGCATATGTGTTTACATGTTTGTAAAATGTGTATGCACATTAGCAGAAAAACTAAACAGTAATCAAACAGAAAACAAGTAAATGTTAAGGAAAAAAATATGGACCTAAGGCAGATCTGAAACATATCTGGTTGCATAAATTCCAGAAACACTAGGGGTATACGATTCACTATGCAGTCTAATCTGTATTTAAACAAGTTGGTACGTGCTAATTGTGAACTCTGGGGAAGGGCAATTTACTACTTTATTTCGGAAATTGTTGGCATTTACTATTACTATAAACAGACATTTGAGGGTTGTGCACTTGTGACTATGCATGTGATCTCAAAACTGTCAACAAATCAAGGACTCGAAACTTTCCCGTCGCTGGTTATTAAAGATTTCTTCTCGGGACGTCAGCCAGGTAAGTGTTGCATTAATTTCCAAGCTTTCAACAATGTACTCTGTTGCCAGTACATCGGCCAGACGGGAGGACTGTGGAAGAGCGCATCAAACGCTGCATAGATTGGGCTTCCCAGAAAAATCTGCGGTGATACAACATACTTATGGTACTAGCCATAAGATTAATTTTTCATCCACCAAAATAATAGAAAAATCTACCGGATATTATGACAGACTAATAAAAGAAGCAAATACATAAAAGCAAACATAAATAATTTTAATAAAGACGAAGGTCTGCAAATAAGCAAATCATGGCTACCTATAACATAACGTTTATCATATCCTCTTCAACCCCCATTGGCCAGTGCCGACCAATGACAGCGCGCGAGGCGGTCCTTCAGTCTTCCCCATCTGATATAAATACCACCGCCACTGTTACAAAAGATTATTCCTTTATCTACATTGTGGTAATCGAGATAAATATTAACATAAATAAGTGGTTGTATTAGTTCCTAGTAAGTAGAAGAAAAATAAGATAATACACTAGGCTAAAGCGTTGTCAAAGACTTTAAAAAGCCGACCGTTATGTGAAATAACTGATATTCACTTCCTTTGCACGGTCAGGAGTAAAAGTTGACTTCCCGCTTGAGAAAATTTAAGTAGCTTAAAATTTTAACCAATAACAAAGAATACCTCGGAAACGATAAACTCTACAAAAACAAAAGAAAAAAAAAGGGACACAGACTGTATGTTATAAAGATATTCATGTTTATTTCATGCGGTTTACCAGTTATGCAAACTTCATCCAGAATAAAGAGGTCTTCAGAGGCAATTCCCAGAAAATTCAAGATAAACTATTTATTCGTTGTGTAAATATTTTAAACATGCGGTATTTTAATCAAAACGTTGGAACTATTTTTTGAGAAAAAAAAATATTCAAAAATTTGTCCATGTAAAAGGTAGTTTGGGTTGGAGAAATTTTATTGCAAATCCATTCTTGGAAGACACTAAACTTAAATACCAAATTTGACATTTAACGGTTTTTCGTTTTTGAGCTATGCTGTTCATAGGCAGGCACGCACGTGTACACAGACACGCACACACACACACTCTCTCTCTCTCTTTCTCTCTCTCTCTCTCTCACACACACACACACACACACACACACACGGACCTTTATTTAAAAATGTTTCTTTTGAATTCAGGGAACCAAAAATGTATTTCTGGTGAAATTTCGACATCTAATTTTTTAGTAAAATAATACCTTCTCTACTTACTACATGCATAGTAAGTGTAGAGAAAGTAAAAATGGCAGACGTTACGGTTCACAGTGGATAACAAAAGTGGACAATGATCTCAAAGAAAAGGATAACATTTCTGAACTCAATAAAATATCGAAATATGAATGATCAATCTGTGGCATATATATAAAATCGGACGTGTTCCACTCACACGACTTTCCCTACTTCTCTGTAACAAATTATTCATAAATGGCTTATTCTTCTATCTACTTCACGCTAATAAATATAAAACTAGGAAAATGGTCTAATTGATTAGTTCCTTATAAGTAGAAAGGAAATAAGGGCTAAAGCGATAATCAAATCTTTTTAAATATTTTAAAAACCTTTTTAAAGCCTGGACGCTATGTGAGTGAAATTTGATTCTATTTGCATGCCAGGAGTTGACAAATTCCCGTATAAGAAAATATTAAGTATTTTAAAACTGAAACAAATAACAAGGAATATCTCGGAAATGGTTAACTCCACAAAAATTACATGTGACAATTATGTGTTTCAATGAGATCTACATTTTTATGTAGTAATTTTTTGTTCACCTTTCACGGTATACTAGTTATGTAAAGGTCATTCAGAATGAAGAAGACTTCAAAGGCTATCCCTAGAAAATTCAAAATATACATTTTATTTGTCATATAATATCTTTAATTTACGGTATTTTAATCAAAATTGTTGCCCATTTTGGAGAAAATCAAAATGTTTGCAATTTTTTCAGTTTAAAAGGAAAATTTGTGGTGGAAGGATTTTCTTGAAAATCTTCTTGGAAGATGCTGATCTTAAGTATTAAATTTGGTTTTTAACCGACTTTTAAATGTTGAATTATCGTGTTCACAAACACATACAAGACAGACACACACACATGAACACAGACCTTTTTCTATGAATTTCTGTTTTGTTCAGGGTACCCTAAAAGATGTATTTCCAGTGAAATATCCCATAAAATTTTAAGTGGAATTCTCTACCTATTTATGTTGTATATAAAAAGTAGAAAAGTATTTTTAAATGTATTAACTACTCTTAACGTACTATGTATATAGTGTATAGAGAAGGTAATGTAATGCACCCAAAAATTCGATACAGAGATTTCACCGGAAATATATGTTTTGAGACCGCCTGAATCCAAAAAAAGCATTTTTAGAAAAATATCCGTGTTTGACTGTCTGTGTGTGTCTGTGTGTGTGTCTGTGGGCAGCCGAAGATTGCTTACATCCTTATCCAAAATTACACTTTATTACACTGAACGTTTTTCAAATGTTTTTATGTTCTCAAAAACGGCCCTGCAGATTTTGATTAACATTAAATGCATTTAAGTATACTTATATGACACAATGTATATTTTGAATTTTCATTCTGTATAATTTTATGTAACAGGTAGACCATAAATAAAAGTTACTACCAAGCTGTAGATACTTTTAAAGCATACAATTTACTTCCAATAGCGTTTTTGTGGTATCTGCCATTTCCGAACACAAAAAATATAGAGCTCGTTAAAACACACAATTTATGTTATATACATTTTTTTTTCGTGATGTTGACCGTTTTTGAGATATTCCTTGTTATTGGTTTCAGCTTTAAAATACCTATAGTTTTCTAATACGGAAATGTGTCAACTTCTGTCCATACAAACAAAGGTATTTCTATCACATAGCAACCAGCTTTTAAAAGATTTGCCTATCGCTTTAGACTAATGTATTCCCTTATTTCCCTTCTACTTGCAAGGAAGCAAGTAATAAGACTTTTTCCGCTAACGTTTTCTCGATTAGTATTAAGCGAATAGAAGAATAAGCTTTTTAACAATAATTTCTTGTAGAAATATAGAAAAAGTCATGTGAATACAATACCAAAGATTTTTGTTTTATTTGTTTTGCTTTGTATGTGGAAACTTTGGGTCGCAGTATAACCGAATTTATCTATTGCGTAGTAAATGCGGGGTTTATGAGGCAACTGAAGAAAACTACGTAACAAGACAGAGAAAACAGATTAATAAATAAATGGATTTTGAATCCGAGCTTCACACACACTATGTGGCTATTAACAGGAATATAACTGATATGCTGATCCATGTTGAGAATAAATTAAAAACAACGATTCAGTGAATAAAGAAGGATTAAGGGTTATGTAGAGAGTAACTAATGAAATAGCATGACTGCTTACAGTGATGGCTAAGGTTAATCTTGCGACTTTAATACTATGCTTCTTTTAAAGCTATTTTACATTATTTATGTTCCGAACCACAGTTTATTATTACCCTGAAAATATTACGCGATAGCATAAATAAAATAATAGGCTCAAAGAAATTTAAAATGAAAAAAAGAGTGTGTAGCATTCACATGACTTTCTCTGCTCCCTCATCTACACACTATTTGTACAAAGCTTATCTTTCTCTACTCTCTCTCCCTCTCTCTTCTACAACATTTTCTTACAAATTGTGGTAATTTTAATTGTTTTCTCACAGAAACCGTGTGTAGGACAGGAACTGGATAGGTAGAATCAGACTAAAAAATTCAATGCCATAGCTGGGATTTGAACCACGATCACCCTGTCTCTTGCCGGTTGTTCTACCACTGAACTACCATGCCGAGCAGTCATCTCCAAATAATTTGAGATCACCTTGTGTGGTTCACCGGGAAACATGCGACGAGATTTAATGTTATGCCATGGTAATTCAGTGGTACAACAACCGGCTAGAGACCGGGAGACCTGTAGTTCAAATCCCAGTTATGGCATTGGATTTTTCAGTCTGACTCTACCTTACCTATTCTTACAAAGTTTATTATTCTGCCTATTAAGTTGTTAATCGAAATAAACACACCTTTACACATTCGCTATAAGTATAAGCTTGCAATAGGCAAAATAGGCAAAAACAATAGTCAACATTTTTAAAATGCGGATCGCTATAAGAGCTTTGAAGTTTCACGCTCCTTGTAAGACCACGAGAAATAATTTGTAATGCGACTATTTAGCTAATGATCCGATAATCAAGGGCTTCCTGTTCCTGATAATTTACGCTTTGTGAGTGATAATCTTAGGCTTCCGGTCAGTGTTGCCAACACAAAAGCCTTCAATGTTCAAATCCACAATGAAATATACTTCCGCACATAACTTCCTTCTTTGATTAAATTATCGATACTCTTACAATCGAAGGATCAATGTGTACATGTGCAGAAGAAGTCATAGTAAAGATGGCGGCAAACTATAAAAGGATTTGGCGAATCCTCACATGAAGAAGTACATGAAACAGATTGTGTGATACAACTTAACGAATTCTACTGAGTACGAGGATAAAAAAAAAATCTGATGTGTTCCATTCACATGACTTTCTCTGCATCCCTGCAATAAATTATTGTTAAAAAGTTTATGCTTCTATTTACTTCCTGCTAATCGAGAAAAAAAAAATTGGCAGAAATAGCCTTATTACTTGCTTCCTTGTAAGTAGAAGCGAAATAAGGATGCACCATAGGTTAAAGTGATACTCAAAAGCTACTTGCTATGTGACTGAAGTTCCTTTGTTTATATACACGAGTTCACAAAGTCCTGTGTGAGAAAAGTATAAGTTTTTTATAACTGAAACCAAAAACAAGGAATATCTCAAAAACAATCAACTCCTCGAAAAAAATGTATACAATATAAATTGTGTGTTTTAAAGTGCTCTACAATTGTTGTGTGGTAAGTTTTTCTCCATCTCTTACAGTTAAGCAGTTATGCAAAATTCCGTAAAATTAACCCAGAATAAACTAGTCTTCAGAGGCTATTCCCAGAAAATTCAAAATATATATTTTATTTTTCAGGTAAATATCTTTAATATATGATATTTTAATCAAAATCGTTAGAGCCATTTTTTAGAAAATCAAAATTTTCGAAACAAGTTCTATGTAAAGTTTGTGGTTGGAGATTTTTCTCAAAATCTTCTTGTCGCATCCCTGCAAGATACCAAACTTAAATACCAAGTTTGGTATTTTACCGACTTTTCGTTTTTGAGTTATCGTGTTCACAGACACACGGACACACACACACACACACACACACACACACACACACACACACACGGACCTTACTCTGAAAATACTCTTTTTGGATACATATATTTCCGGTAAAATCTCGGTATCGAATTTTTGGTGGAGTGCAATACCTTCTCTATACACTATGTACATAGTACGTATAGAGAAAGTAACTAGTATGAGACACGTCAGTTGAAGATATTGCTATGGTTTAAAAAGACTGGAGAAATAACATGCAACAGGAGAGAAATTACATAAACCTTTAATTGCAACAATTGTCTTTTTAATAATTTTTATACTTTTCAAATTTCATCGTTCAATTTAGTTCAGTGAAGCTGCATGCTCATTATTTTAGCGAATAATACAAGAGAAGAAACTAAAAATAAATCTAAAAACTACCTCCTACGAATTACATAACCTTACATCACATAGTCTTACTTGCTTATTCTTTTATTTATGTTTTATTGTTCCATTTATACGCCGCCTATATATGCATGGTCCTATCGGCGGCATGTTATTTATTACCATGCAACTGCTGAAATAGTATTTCATTTTGTATATTTCCAAAGACATTAACAGTAAATTATGCTATTTATAGTAGACCAGTAAACTTCAAAGAACCTGACATGGCAAACATACAAATATAGTTATTTAATATGCTTCGTCTGCTCTTCTATTATTCGCTAAAATAGTCAAATAAAATTCTAACCCGAGTTAGGCTTATACCTTAGATAAAATCACTCGCAATTTGCAGTCGCTGGCGGTTTTATTTTCTCAAAATAACACAACTTCTTGTTACGAGTAGATTACTTATGATAATACATTTGGTTTGTTTTTAGTCATGTCTTAAGTAACCATATATAATTAACAAAACGTACACTAAGAATAATTAATACATTATTCCTGTTCAATAGCATTCCTGACACCCGAGATTTAAGTTATAAAGATGTAACAAATAGGAAGGTGTCTTTCTTCCCACCAGTGTATAAGCTCATTGCGTTAAAAACAATAAAAAGTGATACTTAACAATACACATCTGAAGGTTTAGTATTTTCTTGAAGATAAATATTAAACAATAGAAACATGTAAAGTCACTAGTGATTAAACTGTATCATTTTACATTGTCAAAATACGAAGCTTTTGCTTAGAATTGAATGGAAACGAAAATTATAATATTTTTGATATAGTATGTTTCATTGAGGGCATCCAGCGCAATGTCTCACACACGTTCAGGGGATAGCCGAAGACTATTCAACAATCAGTTTGAAGATTAAAATATGTGGTCATATTCATTAACAACATATGTTGCCGATACGACTTAAAACCATGGCCTGTATGCACGCCGTACTCCTTATGATATAAAAATATTAATTTTCGGATTGATTAGCATTCTACCATGCAATTTTACCTGATTAAAAGTTTTGGTAAATTATGTCTTATTTATATACCAATACCAACTGCAGAATCTTGAATTTTAAGTGTCTGCTGATGTTACGCTTTTATATTGTTAATACATAAATTCGTTTGGCAATGAAACGATATATCATGTATTATAATGGCTCCATGTAAATTAATTATTGAATTTATAGTACTAAATTTGGGGGTACATGTGTCTCAATGATTGCAAGAGAGTTGCTTTATGGTTAAAGAATGCATTAGCAGCCCATCCTTCAGATATGTAGCTTTGGATTTTTCACCGTTCCTGACCACGTTTATGCAGAGTGGTTTACCGCCCTCCTTTAAACCCAGCGCAGTATCTTACTGAATTTAGTGAAATCTTGAGAAACTTCTGGATTGAACTTTCTGTAATCCATTGTTAGCGTCATTCACTTAGTTGAGTACTTTTTTCAATGTTTCTCGTTGTTAAATGAAATTATGTACAATATATGTTTATTACCTGAAGTGGTGCTGGCCATACTCGATGTTCGAAACTAAATGCGCAGAAACTTTTGGAACGTTGATTTAATGTGAACAACAATCCAGCTCTCTGCAGCTAAGGAGGGTAGATTTCATTGCAATTATGTGCCTGCCTTTATCGATACCACATTGTTCTCTCTTCTGCTCCTCCATTAAAGCACTTGATCACACACGTGAATTCACCAAATATACTCTCATTGCGCAGTCTCTCACGAAATATAAACATGAACTCAGCCGTGCCGTGCGGTGGTTGTCAGTGAACTATTGTACTCTCCCACAACACAGAAACAGTCGACTATCTAGCGCCAATCAGCTCAGGGAGGCTTATAATAGCCGCAGTTAGCGGACCCAGGCAACTAAATGGAATAAAACCGTGTTCCACTTCAGCGGAAACAAAAACACTTCTAACACCTACAACTGCGTGTGAGCAAGGTCGTGTGACGAAGATGGAATCAGCTGTTTATTTCATCAAGGACGTCTACTAAGATTCCGCTTTTGACAGTTCCTAGCATAAAATTGGGCTTTTCTTGCAAGAATTTAATGACAGGCAGGCAAAGAAACAGTTATAACAAGCATACAATCCCTATAACAATGTTGTAGTAGCTAGCCTGGGTAGTGTGGGGTTAGCATCTCTACCTCACGTTCAACAGGTCGCGAGTTCGAATCTCGCTTAGGGTGAGTTAGCCGGATAAGTTTTTTTTTTTTCTTGAGGTTTTCCCTTATCTTAAGAAACCGAATGTCGAGTAACTTGAAAAACATTGTGGGTACGTTTTCTCCACCAACACACCACCATAGGCGCGTAAAGCCGGAGTTAGCGTAATTTGCGAGACAGGTGGACATGTGCCTCAAATATTTTCAGCTTAACGTTTTATTTTCGTGCTTGCAACCATAAACATGCAATTGTATTTTAAATTTAAAGATGTCTCGCCAATATTTACTCCTATTTTTTACATTTTATTGGTAATAGTCCAGGGGAAGTAGGGCAACAGCTGTACTCTGAAACAATAGAGAGTAATTAATTGTACATTCACAAGAGCCATGTGTAGGACAAGGTTGGAAGGGTAAACTCATTTGCCGTAGTAGTTGGTTAGAGCAACTGACGGAAACCGGATGATCCGGCTATGCAGGTTGTTTCAACTCGGCTGCACGCCAAAGAGAGGCGAGTAACTCATTTACTCACAGAGGTATGCCTGAATTATGTAATATCCTCATCTTTGAGGACAACTCACGGCTGAATCAAGTGTTAGAATGCAGGCGCAATTGTTGTGCTATGATATTCGCCTAGTAACGCATTATCACTTTTTCCTCGGGCTCTGAGGTGTGTGGGTGAGTTCGCATGGCTACTCTAACTCAGACGAGTAGAATTGGAACAGTTTAATTAGCATTGATTTAATAATTGGTTAAACTATGAAACCTGGGAATTAAAATACTTACCAAACTTGTAAGTCCCCTCCGGTTTATCGATAAAATGCGAATCATTTTGGGGAATTTAATGTGATGTCATAATAGAGCAACCGAACGAAGCATTAAGATCGTGGTTCAAACCACGGCTATAGCGTCAACATTTTAGTTTGATTATTTATACATTTCCAAATACTGCGTAGATTTCCCCTATAGTTATTATTTACATTGTTATAAGTTTATATGTATGACTGGCGTTTACATCTTATGAGATGAACCAGTTCAATCCTCTCGAAGTCATTTGTTTTTCCCACTAACAGCACTCTCTCTTGTTTATTTTTATTCCTTATTATTTTCTTTACTGTTCACATAATATACTAAGTAGAGAAAATATTGCATTCTATCCAAAAAGTATAGCATGATTTCACCGGAAATATATGTTTTGAGGTTTCGTAAAGCCAAAAGAAGCAGTTTTAGAAGAAGGTCTGTATTAGTCCGCTCAGTTGTCTGTGAACAGCATAAAACGAAGAGTAAGTTAAATTCCAAAGACTTTTTTTTACATGGAAAAAACTTAAATTCATTTTTATTTTCTCAAATATGTTTAACAATTATGTTTAAAACAGCATTTGGGAGTCTCTGTGGTCTGATGGTAGCATTCTAACCTCGAGATACAGAGGACCCGGGTTTAATATCCGGTTGGAGGGTAGTCATTTTTCTGTAGTCATTAAGTAATACCATTTGTTTATGATATTTTCATCACAAAAAAGTATGTATTGAATTATCTGCGAATGGCAAGTGTAGACCTCTTCAATCTGGGTTAATTCTGCATTATTTTATATTACTAGTGAATATAAGAAATAGGCAAAATCCTGCTACACCAAGATGTAGATCTCGATTAAACAATATATTTATGTTACAAAATTATTTTGTTACATTAACTATTTCTGACATTTTATTCTGTTTGAATTTTCAAATATTTCGTAACATTTTATATTCTAATAGCTATTAAATGTTGCTCATTAAAGAATGTAGAATTTCAAAGCCTTCACATAGTGGCCCGCTCTTAAAAGATTTGCCCATGCTTTCAGCCTATTATATCTTTCATGTACGTACAAGAAAATGTCTGACTTTAATTTGGTTTTACTGCCATACGATCAATGAAACTGTGTCCACAGGTGAGGATACACTTGGCAACTTTGCAATGGGGATTGGAAAGAAAACAATAGAATTTTTAAAAAAATTTAAATCAGGGTTGCATACAAGTGATATATTTCCAAAGCAACGAAATTTTTATTTTTCAATCTCAGTTTTTTTGGTAGTGTTTAACGCCCGCTTTAAGTACTTATGGCACCGCATGCGGTGACACTGATGATACATGAATGGAAATGGAGCACCGGTGGAATGCGATGGCGGGGGAAACCGGAGAACCCGGAGAAAACCCGCCCCAGCGCCGCTTTGTCCACCACAATCTCACATGCGGTCGCTTGGGATCGAACCCAGGCCGTCTCGGTCTAACCACTCGGCCACGGCGCGACCCCTTCAATCTCAGTGTTGGATTACGACCAATTATACTCAAATTATTTAATTATCTGAAAATTGTAAGGATTTTAAGCAAATATTACCAGAATATTGTATCTGTCAGGCGATGCTTCAGACTTCATAATAATAAAGATTATGAAACTTTTAAACTCTAAGGTCTCACTATCTTTATTACTATGAGGTCTGAAGCTGTAAGAACTATTCTAGTTTAATTACAATATACAGATTTACTTAATCGTTGCTACCTTTATAAATAACATCTGATGTGTTCCATTCACATGACTTTCTCTATCTATTCTGCTTCAAACTATCGAGATTAACGTTAGCAGAAATTATTGTCGTATTACTTAGTTCCTTATAAGTAGAAGGGAATTAGGCGAATATACTAAGCTAAAGCGATTATGAAATCTTTTACAACCTGTTGCTATAAGATCGAAACTCGGTTCTCTTTGCATGACTAGGATTTTAAAAAAAATGTATTAAACGAATGACGACTTCCCGTTAGAGAAAGGGACACTTATTTTAAAATTGAAACAAATAACAAAAAATAACTTGGAAATAGATAGTTCTACAAAAGATGTATATGCCAAAGATTGTGTAGTAGTAAGTTTTTGTCTATCCCTTAGGTTTACCAGTTATGCAAAAGTCATGAATGAAGCGGACCTCAGGGGCTATTCCCAAGAAATTGAAGTTATATATTTTAATTGTGATGTAAATATCTATTATGAAATTAAAAATATAAACTAGGATTAGATACCCTATTATTTGTATTGTACATTTTAATACTAGAGTGTTAATAGATATGATCTTTAAAATTAAAGAATTTGAAGCATTTAAATCAAAATAATTAGAACAATTATTAGAAAACTTAACATTTCGAAAATTCTCCCATGCAAAGGGTAGTTTGGGGAATTTTTCTGAAAAGATTCGGTCGCATACTTGGAAGATTTTTTAATTTAAATATAAATGTTTTTGGATCAGGGTTCCTCAAAGCGTGTATTTTTCGGTGAACTCTTGCTATCGAGTTTTTGGAGGAATGCAATACCTTCTCTACCTGCTATGCACGTACTAGGTAGAGAAAGTAAAAAGAGGAAAAAAAAATATTTAGATAGCTCAGTTACGCATACCAAAATCGCCTCCTGGAACTAATTTGGGTTAAAATAAGTCAAAGTAAATAATAAATGAAGCAAAGTCTAAAGTCTACAGACATTTACAATGTCATAATGGATGAAAACGGGGCTGAAGGAGATATGAACTGGTTTCTATTGTGTTATACGCTTACAAGCAAACGTTCTCATGCGGCAGATAAACATGTGATGTTTTACTTTCTCTACACGTACTATGCACATAGTGTATAGAGAAACTATTGTATGGCACCCAAAAATTCGATACCGAGATTTCACCGGAAATATGTTTTGGGTCCCCCTGAATAAAAACAAAGAGCATTTTAAGAAAAATGTCCGTGAGTGAGTGTGTGTGTGTGTGTGTGTGTGTGTGCAGCATAGCTCATAAACGAAAAGTCTGTTGAATACCAAACTTGGTATTTAAGTTTCGTATCTTCCAAGAATGGGACACGAAGAGTTTCAAGAAAATCCCCCCACCCCAACTATCCTTTACATGGAAAA
This sequence comes from Hymenopus coronatus, assembly GCA_030762935.1. Classification (NCBI taxonomy): domain Eukaryota; kingdom Metazoa; phylum Arthropoda; class Insecta; order Mantodea; family Hymenopodidae; genus Hymenopus; species Hymenopus coronatus. The sequence continues at coordinate 166,739,074 of CM060881.1, read as the reverse complement.
AATTTTCGAAAATTTTTATTTTCTCAAAAATGACTCTACCGATTTTGATTAAAATACCGCATATTAAAGGTATTTACGTGACAAATAAAATGTATATCTTGAATTTTCGGGGAAAAGCCTCTGAAGATATCTTTATTCTGGATGAAATTTGCGGAATTCTGCGTAATTGGTAAACTGTAAGAGATAGACAAAAACGTACTTAACAAAAAATGTAGATCTCGTTAAACACACAATTTATGCTGTGTTTAATACCTATATATTTTGTTGGAGTTGACCGTTTTGAGATATTCGTTGCTATTGGTTTCAGTTTTCAAATACGTACTTGTACTTTTCCACTACGGGAATTTTTCAACTCCTGGTCAAACAAACAGGAACTTGAATTATATATATCAAGCAGCGTTCAAAAGATTTCACTATCGCTTTAGTGGTATTCCCTTGCTTCCTTTCTACTTACAAGGAAGCAGGCAATAAGGCTAATTTTCTCTCAATTAACATTAAGTAAATAAGAGATTAAGCTTTTTAAGAAAATTTGTTACAGAGAAAGTCATGTGAATGGAACACATCAGATTTGCTTTTTCTTGCAACATGTTTGAAATGTCGAAACAAGTGCTTATACAAATTTTGATAACGCGAGTATGATTACTTCGTGAGTTATTAATATACGCGAGTGGCGGAGGGGGGGGGGACGTTTGGTTTAATGTGAGAAGAAATCAAAATTGTTACCTTAATCGAAGCTTCTCGAGAGTCTCCAAATGTGGTTATTATTCCTCAATAGCATCCCACAAAAAAAGTGTGTAAAACGTAATTTCACTGTGCACCATCCACACCTAATAACTGCCATTTTTTTCGTATTTATCACACAGTTCTTCCAAATTCTTAAAGCAATAATCCGTTTTGTTTTGGAAATTTTCTTTTTCTCTTAAACTCCTGTCAGCAGCCTACCGTACTGAAGAAGTACCTATATGATAAATGTGAAAAGTGGCAGTTATTAGGTGTGGATGGTGTACAGTGAAATTATATTTTGCACACTTTTTATGGGATACCATTATTCCAGGGTATATATTCAGGAATAGTAATCGCATTTGGAAATGTGTAGTACTTCCAAGAAGCTTCGATGAAGGTAAGAAATTTGATTTCTTCTCACATTAAACCAACCGTCACCCCTCTTATTAATATATATACTAGCGGACCCAACAAACTTTGGCCTGTTCAAAAGTTTTAAATTGGAAAATCATAATTTTTTTAAATAGATGTAATCATTTGTTTTGATGAAAATATACGTAAAAAAATTATTAAAATACCTGATGTCATCACGCGTACAGTTATCAGAACTTGGCCTATAAATTGCCTGTGAATATATCCATATACTATACGCTTAAATGTGTTAAATATAAACTTAAAATTGTTTTAATTAATAGCAAGAAAGAGAAAACTAATCATTTTTATGACAGTTATGTTTTTTTAATATACAGAAGATACATTTACACACACACACACACACACACACACACACACACACACACATATATATATATATATATATAAAATGATTTTTTTACTTTCTCTATACGTGCTATGTATATAGTGAATAGAGAAGGTATTGCACTCCACCAAAAATTCGATACCAGATTTCACCGGAAATATATGTTTTAGGGTCCCCTGTATCCAAAAAAAGTATTTTCAGAAAAAGGTCCGAGTGTCTGTGTGTCCGTGTGCCTGTGAACACGATAACTCAAAAACGAAAAGTCGGTAAAATACCAAACTTGGTATTTAAGTTTAGTATCTTCCAGGGATGCGACACGAAGATTTTGAGAAAAATACTCCCCACCCCAAACTACCCTTTACATGGAACTTTTTCGAAAATTTTGATTTTCTAAAAAATGGCTCTAACGATTTTGATTAAAATATCGTATATTAAAGTTATTTAATGGCAAATAAAATGTATATTTTGAATTTTCTGGGAATAGCCTCTGAAAACTACTTTATTTTTGGTCAATTTTACGGAATTTTGCATAACTGCTAAACCGTAAGAGATGGACAAAAACTTACCACACAACAAATGTAGAGCACCTTAAAACACACAATTTATGTTATATACATTTTTTCGTGGAGTTGATTGTTTTTGAGGTATTCCTTGTTTTTTTTTCAGTTATAAGATTTGTACTTTTCTCATACAGGACTTTTTTTTTTTTTTATTTAAATACAGTACCGGAGTCTGATCGGGACTCCGGCACAGTATACCCTACTTTTATTTACCTTTTTTTTAACCTTGTTTTTCTGTATCATTACTGGATTGCTGTTTTCTTACTGTTACAACACACACATAAACACAAACATATAACACCCATGCCCAAGGCGGTACTCGAACCCACGATCCCTAGCGCTACGAAGCACCAAAGCGGGACGCCTTGGCGAGCGCGGCCATGGGGACCGGCTTTGGACTTTGTGAACTCGTGTCCATACAAACAAAGGAACTTCAGTCGCAGAACAACCAGTTTTTGACTATCACTTTAACCTATGGTACCCCCTTATTTCGCTTCTACTAACAAGGAAGCAAGCAATAAGACTATTTCTGCTAATTTTTGCTCCATCAGATGAAGTAAATAGAATAATTTGTTGCAGTGATATAGAGAAAGTCGTGTGAATGGAACACGTCACATTTTTACTTTCTCCATACGCACTATGTACATAGTGTATAGAGAAAGTATTGCACTCCACCCAAAAATTCGATACCGAGATTTCACCGGAAATATATGTTTTAGGGTCCCCAATATCCAAAAAAAGCATTTTCACAAAAAGGTCCGTGTGTGTGTGTGTGTGTGTGTGTGTGTGTGTGTGTGTGTGCCCGTGTGTCCGTGTGTCTGTGAACACGATAACTCAAAAACGAAAAGTCAGTAAAATACCAAACTTGGTATTTAAGTTTACTATCTTCCAGGGATGCGACACAAAGATTTTGAGAAAAAAGTTCCATGTAAAGGGTAGTTGGGGGTGGGGGACCCCCAACTACCATTTACATGGAACTTTTTTCGAAATTTTTGATTTTCTCAAAAATGGCTCTAACGATTTTGATTAAAATTTCGGATATTAAACATATTTACCTGAAAAATAAAATGTATATCTTGAATTTTCTGGGAATAGCCTCTGAAGAGTAGTTTATTCTGGATGAATTTTACTAAATTTTGAATAACTGCTAAACCGTAAGAGATGGACAAAAACTTACTACACAAAAAATGTAGAGCACATTAAAACACACAATTGATGTTATATACATTTTTATCGTGGAGTTCGTCGTTTTTGTGACATTCCTTATTTTTGGTTTCTGCTATGAAAAACGTACACTTTTCTCATACAGGAACTTGTCAACTCCTATCCATATAAACAAAGGAACTTCATTGACATAGCAACCAGCGTTTGACTATCACTTTAACCTACGGTTGTCCCTTATTTCGCTTCTACTTACAAGGAAGCGAGTAATTAGATATTTCTGCTATTTTTTTCTGATTAGCATAAAGTAAATAGAAGTATAAGCTTTTTAAGAATTATTTGTTGCAGGGATATGGAGAAAGTCATGTGAATGGTACACATCAGATTTTTTCTGTCGTAATGCAATTTGATGTACAATACTCTTAATTAATCCCTGAGGGGAATAAATGAACAAAGTTGATGGTTTGCCAACCCTTGAGCACGCAACGTATAATTGGCTGTGCGAAAAGCACGGATTTTTTAAATCCAAGCCCCAAAATGACATTGTTTGGCTTATTAATAATCATTACAAACGCCAGGCGAATTGGAAATTGCAAACGTTTAAATGGAAAGGTTGCATCTGAAGTGATCATTGGCATCCGTGGTAGAAGAACATCACCTTGAAACTTGTCGTTCAAAATAATAGCTTCAACAACATTGCCCGTGGTTCTCTTTATGACCAATCGCGTGCAATTGCATAGCTTTGGTGCATTCAAATTTCTAAGCAAATTGATTGGAGAACCAATTTTCAATTGCAAATTATGTGGTGGCATTCCAGTTAAGTCAAGTGAATTCAAGAATTCAATCGGATAGTTGACAAATACGTCAGGGTCGACAATAGTGTAGATAGATTTCAATGATATTTCATTGCCAGGCAACGATTGTTGTTGTTGTTGTTGTTTTTTTTTTTTTTGCAATTAATTGCGTTGACATCTATATTTGTTGTGCCTAAAATAACTCGCTCGCGTAGCCATGCATGATTAGTATAAATAGCTTGTAAATCTCGAAGTATACTTTCAATCAAAGCATCTTTGGTAGCCACCATGTTACAAAAATTTTCTGGGAGTCGGATAGATTATGTATCTTCATGCAGTTGAATTTTTCCATTGCCAATGTTTATCCATTGTTCGGGGAATAATTTTGATAATTTTGGATAATTTTGTAGTTGAACACGCATATTTATGATAAGGCATAATTTAGTGACACTTCGCCATAAGTATGATTCTTTAAAACATGCGTTAATGATGTCATTTGGAAGCAAAAATTGAATTTACGAATTTTACGCAAAAACATTTTCGATTGAGATGTGGCTTCAGCTAATAGTGTTTTCAATTATTCTGGTGGTGAATTTAATGATCGAAGTGAAATTTTTGCGGATGCGCAGCAAAGACCGGCCGATTCACCTTTATACTAAAACGCATGACAAGGTCGGCATCCTTTGTCCACATTACCGATGGCGATTTGTGCATGCGACGAATAGTCTATTTCCGCGCCATATTCGAACGCAAGGCGAACGTGTCAAAGAGTGATGTTCTTGTATGCGCTGTTGTGCATGTGCTCTGTAACTCATTGACGTGACTCTCGTAGTCTCAGTCTATTAGCTCGAGAACGTTCATTGTGTTGCTCTTGACTTTCGTTTGCACGTATATTTGCAACCTGATCTCTTAAATTCACATGTCCGTCAAGTGTTCTGCCGTTCTATTTAACTAACGGTTACAGACTATTCTGCATTACGTGTACGTCGACCAATATTTCCTGCTCGTCCGCGAAGACAATGCACTTTTCTATAATAAATACACAACCAATAAATATAAGTAACCTTTTTAAGTTAAAATTAACATGAATGTGAATGAAATTTCAAAAATATTACTATAGTTTCATAACTATGTAATAGATTAATGAATCAATTAATAAAGATATCCAAGCACTGTTAATATGCACATTTTCTGTTTTATTTTATCTATTTATTTAATTTATTTACTTATTAGGTTAGGCTCATTGTTGTTCAATGCACGTGGAAAATCGTGTGAAATAATCTCTTAAATATTGCACTTTACGAATTTGCACAAAGAAAAATAAATAAATTATTTAAAAAACAGTATCTATCGGATCGAAATTTGAATCTAAACCATTCTCGAATCCAATTGAACACACACAAGAAATGTCATCATAATCGGTCCAACCATTTAGAAGGAGTTCAGTGACATACACACGAACAAAAGAATTATATAGAGTAAGGGCGGGGAATGTCAGATACCATTTTCATTTTTGAGAATTGTAGTGTGCAAGAGCCTATACTAAGGATATGTTATACCACAATGTATTGCATATGCAGTGCATTTAATGCTGTGAAACGTACAGGGTCTTAACCTGAAGGGCATATATTCTATTGGAGATTTAAAGGAAAATGGGTAAAATGCTTATGTTCTGCTATAGGAAGGTAATGTCGGACACTATCCAAGATTACCCGCCAAATTTAATTGTAGTATACATAAACAAAACTAAATCTCACTTTTACTGAACATCTTAAACATAGTGAGCTTTTAAAATATGGCTAACTACTAAGCCTAGATCTAAACACCCTTGAACTTTGAAGCTGTCTTATAAATTGGAATGTCATCTTTAAAAACTCTTAGAAGATAAAAATCTAAAATACACATAAAAATGGCTACACTGCTTTTCTCTGTTTATGAACAGTAATCAAAAATAAAAGTATATTTTTCGGCATCTGAACATTCCTCATGGCACCATTCTTCAAATGTGATGCACTGAATCCATTCTTCCCCCTGACGATCATCGGAGAACTTTCCTTGCAGTACATGCACTTTTCATCTTGTGTAGTGATATCCTTTCGTTTTCCTCCATTCTTACTGGAAATGTCCCTTGTCTTGGGACATTTCTGCTGCTTCTGTGAAACCTTTGAAGGGGATGCCTTCCCATTTTGACCTTTCTGAGAAATTTCAAGTGTCCTTTTGTAGGGAGATCCCGTTATAAGTTGTCCTGAACTTTTAGGCCGGCCTCGGGTTGATTTTTTAATTTTCAGTGATGGAATGGGAGATATTTGTTCAGGAAGTATTGTATCTGCAGAATGGGCACTGAATGAGAAGGTACTGGTGCTGGGTTGTGCACTGGATGAATTTGAATTCCGGAAGAAGGTGGAGCGTTGTGGGTGAGTGAAATTTGAGCTGGCACAGTTTCTGTTTCATCTTCCTGTTCGACTTCTTGAAACTCTGATTCATAAAATATTTTCCTGTTTACAGGATACAAACCTGTTTCTCGAAAACCGCTAGCTGCTATTTTGCCTGATTGTGCTTGAAGATAAGTATTCGCTAAGAGTTCGTTAACTTCATAGTGAGTTACAGCTCTTCTGTTTTGGAACTGCCACCGTCTAATCTCTTCATCATAATACTTTAATGGTCACATGAAGGACTAAAAACTGGAGCTTGTGAGTGCTGTGAGGGGGCAAGAAAATAATTGAGACATGGTGATTTCTTGTTTCTTTAATAAGTCCAAGATTTGTAGTGTGACTTAAGTGTCCATCTAGTATTAGCATCACAGAATCTGTTTCTGTTGGTTTCGTACTCGAAATGCTGGAACCATTCCATGAAAGCTTCAGTATTTATCCAACCAGACTGTTGTCATCTAAAGATCGATCCCACAGGAGCTCCTCGCGTCAGAAGGTGGCTAAAATTCTTCCTCAGAAAAATTATTAAAGGTGGAACGAATATTCCACTAGCACTCATGGAGAATACTGCAGTTATTAAAGAACCCGTTTCTGCTGCAGTGGGACTTCCTATTTGACGTTTGCCTTTTAGGGCGACGATCTTCGGCTGCTTGTTCTGAACCACAGAGAGTCCAGTTCCGTCTATATTGCAAATTCGTGACGGTGGAAAGCTATATTTGGCCATTTCTTCCTCATAAATGACGAACATTTTGGCTACTTCTTCTTTGCTGAAGTCTTTCACTCTAGCAATAAAAGTTCCAGTTGCCTGACGTAGAAATATCGTGGACGCATGTCTTTTCATAAACCTCTTAAACCAGTCCTTGCCAGCTGCTTCTTTGATCACAGAAAACTTATTCGGAATATTATTCCGGACAGCAGGCTAATAAACTAGGCGTGTTACATCACTACTAGTGAAACCAAAACACCTCTCCATAATCAAAAGGGACTCAACTAATTTTTCTTCGAGTTCAGAAGGGAAAATCGGTTTCTTGCCTAATTTCAAACACGGCAATTGCGGGTTCAGCCTCTGAACGAACATAATCACAGAGTGTCGAACGAGGAGCATTGAATTTCTTGGAAGCTGCCAAGTATCCCATTTCTTTCTTGCGAAATACGTTCACTGCTCCAATCATGTTGTTGGGATCCCACGATTTCAAACTTTTCCTAGTTCGGTCAGCGATCTATAAAGATAAAAATGGTCTAATATAGTTTAAATGGGTTAAACGTTTAAAAAACAAGTTCCAATAAACGTACAAGTATTATTGATCTACTCAAATGTAAATGAATGCATTTTATAAAATAATTCGAATAGGTAAATGAATCTAATCTGTTGTAATACTATTTCGGTGTTCACTGTATTTACAAGTATTAAAAATCTGATGTATTACGCTCACATGACTTTCTCTAGCTGCTCTACAAAACTCCTACAAAAGATTCTTCTTCTTTGTACACAATGCTAATGAAGATAAATGTTAGCAGAATGTTATTACTTAGTTCCTTATAAGTAGAAGGGAATAAGGGAATACCTATGCTAAAGTGATTGTCAAATGTTTGAAAATCTAATGTCATTGTAAATCCCTTCTTTGCTTGGCCAGAAGTAGAACAAAAGAAAAACAAACCCTTCCTATCTGAGAAAAGTTTAAGTATTTCACAATTGAAACCAATAACAAGGAATATCTCGAAAACAGTTACCTCCACAACAAAAACGTAAAGAACAAATATTGTATGTTTTGTCGTGATGTACATTTTTTGTGTAGTACTTTTTTTCTATCTCTTACGGTTTAGCATTTTAGCAAAATTCATTCCAGAATAAAGCGGTCTTCAGAGGCTATTCCCAAAAAAAATCGAGATATACATTTTATTTCGGACATAAATAGTTTTAATATACGGGATTTTAATCAAAATCGTTATAGCCATTTTTAAGAAAATCAAAATGTTCGAAAATTGTTCCATGTAAAGAGTAGTTTGTGGTGGGTGGATTTTTTTTTTTTTAAAATCTTCGTGTCGCATCCTTGGAAGACACTAAACCTAAATACCAGGTTTGGTATTTAACGGTATTTTTGTTTTGGGGCTATACTGTCCACAGACACACACGGACCTATTTTTAAAAATGCCTTTTTCGGACTCAGGGGATCGCAAAACATATATTTTCGGTGAAATCTCAGTATTGAAATTTTGGGTGCATTACAATACTTTCTCTATCCCTATGTACATTGTACATATGGGGCTAGAGAAAGTGAAAAGGTGCTTCCATTGTGGTAGGTAATATCGGATACCATCCGACAGGTATCCGACATTATACGCATTCATGGCATTCGTCCATTTTCCATTTGCTCATTCACATTTCAATATATCTTGTACTTCACATATAGGTAGTAAAAGATAGAGCAAAATACGCATTTTTGAATATAACATGACGAAATTACTTTGTTATGATAACACCGTTGTAATTAAAGCATGTTAACTTACCTTTAAAAATTCTGTTTTCTGTGAATTCAGTTTCTCAATATAGCTTACACATAACACTCCAGACGCAAAACTGGTCGATCGGGGCATGCCCCGGTCGTGTGTCAATGCCGCAGTACCGAGCCGCATCGCGCCTTTATCTGCGAAATGAGCTAGGGAATTTGTCTGCTGGTTGTGTGTGTTGAGGGATGAAATGTAGTGTTCTGAGGGACAAAATGTAGGTACAGGGAATTTTGTAGGGAGAGGACATGACCACGGGCGCTTGCGCGGGCCAATCAGGAGGCCGCGCAGTTTTCTCCCGCCTGGAGCAGAATTAAACAGTTTTAATTTGGATTAAGCGTTCACCCGTTATGAGGACGACACGCCATATTATTTTTACCCCGTTTTGGTTACGGGTTAGTGTCGCTTTGCCCTTTTCAGGTTCAATTTAAATGTGTCTCAGGGGAGGGGGCGCGGCTAGCTGAGAGGGCCAATGGCGTCTCTCGGCAGACGGAATGAGGGCAGGCGACGTACTTCTCTGGGATCATAATTTCCCAGAGAATTCACCAGTGGATTAGGGTGGGTTGGAATTTTGTTGTACAATGATGGGGTCCTCGATCTGATGAGGCCGATAATGTACGGGATACCGGAATGTTTATGAAGTATGTGGGCGGGAAATCTCCAGCCGGTACGGTAGATCATCCGTAGTGCCCGGTTCTGCAGCGTCTGGACCCAGAGGAGCACGTAGTTAGCTACGGTACCCCAGATCTCGCAGCCGTACAGAACCAGAGGCGGAATGATCGCCCGGTACAGCCGAAGCTTTAAGGTAAGAGGCATGCTCTGTGAGCTGAGCATGGGGTAAAGCTGCCTGAGAACAGCGTGCCCTAGGTTCACCTTGCCCCTGACATACGGAGTGAAAGTCAGCCGTCGGTCCCGTGTCACTCCGAGATACCTTACCGTGTTCACCCAAGGGATCCTACGGTGCCGTAAAACAAAGTTACGCTGAAGTCGAATTCCAATGGTTTTCGTCAGGAGAATCGCAGAGATTTTCTCCGGGCTAATGGTCATTCGCCATCTCTCACTCCACCTGCCAATGGCATGGAGTTGGGCTTCGATTTGCCGAAAGCCATATCTGGTGTTCCGGTTCACAGCGAAGATCATGAGATCGTCCGCATACTGACAGGTGTGTGCCGGGGTGGGTGGGGATGTCGGTCATGTAAGCTGCAAAGAGCGCCGGAGACAGCACGCTACCTTCCGGCACTCCCGCGCCAATGGGCCGCTCTGTAGAAAGTTCCCCCTCCACTTTTACTCGGAAGCTTCGATTCTGAAGAAACGAAGCTACCAAGGAAATGTATGGAGAGGGGATTTCATGCTCTATGAGTTTATAGATGAGCCCATCTTGCCAGTATTAGAGAAGGTCTTTTCCACGTCCAGCAATACGGCAACCGTTTTAGACCTCTCCTGGAAAGCCAGGGAGACCTTCTCGGCCATACACAGTAATTGCACGGTCGTGGAGTGTCCAGGGCGAAAACCAAACTGATGCTCGGGTAGGAGGCCTCTTTCCTCAACGTGAGGTCCGAGGCGGGCAAGGAGCAGTCTCTCGAATACTTTCGAGATGACTGGCAGGAGGCTGATGGAACGGTAGCTGGCCGGGAAAACCGGGTTCTTCCCCGGCTTTAAAACGCATACCACACGGGCCTTCTTCCACGTAGCGGGAAAGTGGCGCATATGTAAGCATGCGTTTTAAATCCGGGTTAAATGAAGCACGGCTTTTCGGGGAAGGTGCTGGAGCATTTCCGCTGTTACACGGTCCTGTCCAGGGGATTTTTTTGGTTTTTAACCTCCTGTGGGGTAGCTATAGGGACGTGAAACTCCTCGTCGTTCGCGGGCGAGGCCTCTAGGAAGCCCTCTACCACCCGCTCGACGAGTTCAGTTTGGTATTCGTCCTGGGGCTCTTCTCTGGGCTGGAAATGATTTTCCAGGTAGTCTGCAAATGCATCTGCTTTATCCCGGGGCTCGAAGGCAAGATGGCCCCGGGTGCCATGGATAGGATGCCGGTATTCCAGTCTGTCTTTCCGCAGGCCACGGACTATTCGCCAAGGTTTCCTCTCGTGGAGGTTAACGTGCCTTAACATATGCTCCCAGGCCTCTCGACGGTGTGCTCTAAGGAGACGACGGGCCAGGGATTTGAACCTCTGGTGTATGTCTCCTATCCTGGGATGGCGAAATCTCTGCCATAGCTTTCTGACAGCATTTTTTGCTTTAATCAGCTGTCTTAGGTGTGTAGGAAGGACGGAAGGTTGAGGTGTTTCGAAAGGAATGTGGCGCGAAAAGGGCCGGATCTCCGCTGATGAGACGGTAGAGTCCGCGGCCCTTTCTGTTCTGGGTGCGGCTGTTCCAGTTTGGATTTTTCGCGTTGAAGTCGCCTGCTATGCAAACTCTGTGGTCGAGGTTGAGGAGTGCCTTCAGGTCCGCTTCATAGAAGCGGCCGTCCGGCGGGTCATATACCGCTACTAGCACTATTTCCGACCCCCCCCAAGGAGATCCTTATGGCGGTCGCTTCCAAGTGCTGTAGCGGAGGAATGGTGATAGGAGTGTGGGTAAGGTGATTTTTAATAAATATAGCCGTATCACCGCCCTGTCGGCCGGGTCGATCCATCCGATGGGCGACGTAACTTGGCAGATGGAATGGAAGACCAACGTGCAGATGCCTCTCGCAGACCATTAGGTTATCAATGCCGTGATCATCCATAAACTCTTAAGATGTCCGGCCGCTGTTCCCGGACTCCGTTTGCGTTCCAGAACGCAACTCGCAAAGATTTACGAGTTCTAAGCGCCACTATTACGAGCTGGAGTCAGGGAAGAGCAGTCGGGCCGTCTCATGCATGATGGTGACCTTCTGGAGAGCGGGGATGTGGGGGCTTGTCAGTTGTTCCCTGCAGCGCCGTTTTTTTTTTTTTTTTTTTTTTACCGTGGAGGGGAAAAATGCATTACGCATTCAACCCCCAGCCGAAGTGCAATGGCTGGGAGGATATATGGGACTCTCCGTCCTGCTGCGGCATACCCACTAAAAAACCCCTCCACGTTATATCACGTAGTTTGCTGTATTTCATCGAAACTTTGCGCGGTCCCGCAATTGCACCCGCGGTAGTAAGTGGAATTTGGGATGCTGCCGCACTATGTGCGGGAGCGGGTAAAGGTTATTTGTAGGCTACAGCCATGAAACCTGACTGCAGCCTAGGGAATTAAAGGTGATATTGGGAAGGAATGTAGGTGAAGGTTTTGCAGGAGTTTTAGGTGGTGAACTTACATGTGAATCTGACGATTCATGTAGTCATGTGCGAGCTTTGACCCCGTTGCCCTGGTGTTCGAACGGAGCTGTACAGGAGCGTTACGGAGTTCAGTGTGGTATCTGTGCCCCTCAGCCTGTGCAGGAGGAGGAGCGCTGTTTTGCTGGCGATTTGCTCTGAATAACTCGGCGGAGTAGGAGGCCTGCTGCAGGAGAACCTGTTTGAGCTGTGCCGAGATGCCTTCTACACGTGCTGACAAGTCAGCTGCTGTAGACTGCAATGTTGTGATTGCTGTGGTGGTGGAAGCTTGTAGTTCCTGGAGCTTCTCGTGTATGACGCTGGAGAATGCCTCTTCTAGCACAGCTAAGCGGGCGCCGACGTTCAGGATCTCTGCGTGGAGGTCCTGAATAGCATCCCGCGTCGCTGCGTCAGTTGAGGGTTCAGGCGGTGTGGCGTCGGTGTTGAAGTTCTGCGGTGTTTTCCCAAGCCTCGGGTATTGAGGGCACTGGGATTGTCCCGTGAAGTGACCTGTGCCACGACAGGTGGCACAGAACCGGCGGCGGTGACGAAGGTCATGACCTCTACAGTCTGCGGTGGCGGAGTTGGCACCACAATAGTGGCACCGCGGCGGAGAGGTACAGGCTTCGGCCGTGTGGCCGTAGGCACAGCAGCGTCTGCAAGGCTTGTGTCGTTCCCTTTGGCTCGCCTCAACAACAAGAAGTTGCCCTAACAAGGGCAACCCAGTCGCTAAGGCAGCCTTCAGATCCGCACGATCTCGCAGCTCGACCCTCATCAGTGGTGTTGGTCCCCGGCCATTGACTATGCGAGTAGCCCTCAAGCATGAGGGCCACTGCGACTTCGCTGCGGCGGTGAAGAGCCGGGTGGAAAGATCCCTAGGGACCCCCCGAACCACGGCGCTGAACCGGGAAGTGGAGCTCTGCGTAATCGGCGACTGCGGCTGCAATCGCCGAGGTGAAAGGCTGCTAGCGGTCGGTGAAGTAGCGGCGGCTGGAGGAGGCGATTTAATCAAGGCAGGAGTTGCCTCGGGTATCACCGTCGATGATGAGGTAATACTCTCGGCGGAGGTGGCCTTCCTAGAGGCTGCGGCTCGGCGTTGCTTGTTCTTCCCCATCGAAGCAGAGACGAAGTGGTGTGCCCCCCAGCGCCGTAATATGGGGAGGGAACGCGATATGAGGTCGGCAAACCAGGCTGAGAGCTCGGTAAACTCGGTCATAACATCAACAGGCACGGAGAGGTTCTCCTAAGCTGAAGCCACTGCCTGGGCAGTGGCTGGAGCAGCAGCTTCGCTCTCATTGGTTGAGCCAATAGGAGCTGCTTGCTGCTCTGGAGGGGGAAGCTGCGTGGCCGCTTGGCTGGGCTGGCCGCCCGCGGTCAGCGGGGCAGCTGGCTCGGCTGTTGCGGCTGCAGGTGCCGGGGTTGAGTTTGCCGCAGCGGCGGTCTGAGCCACGGGCTTCTTGGGAGGCCGTGCCTGTTTCTTCTTCTCCTGCTTGGGTCTCTGCTCCCTGGAGGGCGCAGGGGGGGTGGTGACCTGAGTTTCCGAGCTCTCGGTCTGGTTTGCTGGTACAGCCAGCGTTGCCTCAGCCTGTCGAAGCACTTCTACATGCCTCGACATACCGTTGGCAAAGCTGGTGCCTTGACGCACATTCGCAGGGTTGGTAATGGCTCTGCCCTGCCTTGCCTGGATTATCTCCAGTTTTTTGGGGCAACCGCCATAGATGCCAATATGGCGCCCCTCGCAGTTTGAACACTTAGTTACCTCTCTGGGGTGAGGGCAGTCTTTTACATGGTGTTCACCTGCACAGCGCAAGCAAGCGGTGTTCCGCTCACACGCGTGGCTAGAGTGGTGTAAGCGCAGGCATCGATAGCACTGCGCCGGCCCCTCTCTGCCGTGGTGTGGCTCGACTACAACTCTTGTGCTGTACAGGGTGGTCACCGTGTCAATCTTGGGAATTCCCTCCCCATCTTTCTCAACAATGACCAAAAATAGGGGCATCTTGACCTTGGTGGGCTCAGCTCCCTCAGATCGGGAGGTTTTGGTCAATTGGATGACGGTCCGCGGATTGATTCCGTGTTCCTTCGCCAGGCCAACACGGATGTCCTCAGGGTCGGTGTCCGTATCAAGTCCTCGGATCACTCGTCGGACTAAGTTCGGCTTCTGGAGGGAATATGTGTGAAACTGAGTTTCACACTTCCTCAGAACCTCCCTTGCCTTCTCGTGATCGTCGGGGTTCCTGGTCCGGATGACGACACTTTTGGGGTAACGGGTGGCCTGGTACTCTTCCGAGAGCGCTGCCCATAATTCCCTCATGACTCTGACATGGTTGGGAAACGGGTCGGCCACAATTGGCGGTATTCTTTTCGCCCGTTGTGAGCGATGGCTCTCGGGGATGGTGCCTGCTGCAGGGATGGGGGAGGCGCGCCCCTCCGGGTTTGAACCGGAGGTCTTTCGGCGCCTGTAGACCACCGTGATAAAGCCGTCGGAATCGGCTTTGCTCTCAGGCACCAGGGTAGACTGGGCTTGGGAGGGGGCAAATGGAGCAACTGGTGTGGAAGTGGGTTGCGCCACTTCCGGGGTGAGAGGGACCGCGGTCCCTTGGTTGACTAGGCGGGAGGAAGACTTCTTCTTGCCAGAAGTCTTCTTAGTTCTGCCCTTAAGGGCTAAATCCCGTGGCCCGTGGTTTGGCTTTGAGGAAGAGGTGATAGGTAAAGGATTGCTCATTTTGTCAGGTATTACCTGTGCGGTGGTACTTGGCTTGTGAAAGTCTTGTGCAGGTGCCATCTGGCTCCCCACAGAGGGCCGGACGTCTTGCGACGCGCCGATTGGGGCGAATCCCGGGTCCAGCCCAAAGTCCGGACCCTTGGCTTTGGCCTTGTGAGCCCGAGGTAACGTCAGTCGGTCAGTCAGTGCCAAGTACGTCGGAGTACCAGGTTGAAGCTCAGGAGGCAAGGGAAGAGAAAGTCTTCGCTCTCTTCCAGGGCAGGATGCGGCCGGGCGATTTGTTGTCGGCGGCAGATCAGGGGATGGCGCTGGTGGAGAAGCTCGACGAGCTTCCTCCAGGAGGCACGCTAGAAGGGGGCCAATGCCCACTGCGGTCCTCCTTGAAGCGCAAGTGTTGCTCTCCAGCTGGCGGGATCTCCGGAGGATACGGCCGGAGGGAGACAAGGCTATCAGAGGGACGCTGCCCACTGCCAGACTCCGCAAGGGGCGCTGTAGGGTGGTCCTTCCACCGTAGGCAGATTGCTACCAGGCGTGACCATGCAGGCTCATGCAGATGCTGCTCTCTAGAAGATGCTTGTAGAAGGCCAGGACTGCTCTCTTCCTCGGTCAATCGCACAATGTGTGTATGTGTGTGTGTGTGTGACAAAACACTCAATATGGCGACCGCCGTTAAATACTTCTCTCAGCTCAATGAAGATGTTTCAACTACTTGCCGTAGGAGGTCAGCACGCATCAAGACGAAACCTAGGTATGAGACATTGCCAGCCTATGCGACATTCCCCACCTCTCTCTCTCTCTCTCTCTCTCTCTCTCTCCCTCTCTGTCTCTCTCTCTATCTATCTCTCTTTCATCATTATTAGCTAACAAGCAAACATTCTGATGGAGCATATAAAAATGGGAAGAAAAAATCCCATTTGTATCTGCTCGTGTCAGAGCGATTGGCATGGCGCTACGGCAGTCAGAAAATAAACGAACAAGAGGTACACTCAGAATGCCTCTGCGATGTTAGGGTCCCGCGTTTGAATCTCAGTTAGGGTGTGTTACCCCATAAGTTTTTCTCCGGGTTTTCCCTTGTTCTGAAAGGATGAAGGTTGGCAACTTTAAGCTCTATGTGCCCTCGAGTTCATTTTAACATCATTTTGCCTATTTTATTCATTCCAATATTACCAACCAGGTTAAAGGAAGTTAAACTAAAGAAAAGTAAGAATGAAAAAAATTAAACACCAGCACTTAGAGTTATGCCAGTTTCGCACAAACAAGCAGCAGTGCAATATATTTATATTATTAAAACCACTGACCGTAACATGGTGTTCATTAGAATAGCTTGCTGAAAGACCGGTATTCCTAAGAAAAAAAAGTAGCAGCAGCACCAGTTTAATTAAAAAGAGCTTAAACCGAATTGTAGATGGATTCAATATTCCGTCTTTACATGCTTATACGAGTGCACACTTTAAAAACACCTTCATTAAGTTGTTTATCAGAAATATATTAAAATTAATTCAAACTTCGATATACATGTACATTTTACAACTAGCGATATTTAATATACTCCGATTTTTTTCTTTCTTTTAACTTGATTGTTGTTTCACAGTAAATCCAATTTATTCCACGGCAGCGGGAGGCTATGATTTTGCCTAAACGACCATTCGCTATATCCTGTACTACCTGGTAGATCATATTGGACGATATATATAATCGATGAAATGATGTTCAAAGGAGACCGTGTTCATGGAGCTTAGAGTTATTGATATTCGCCTTCTCAGGATAAGGGAAAACCCCGGAAAAAACTTATCCGCATAACTGACCCTGAGATTCGACCTCGGACCTCTTGAATGCAAGGCCAACACGCTACTCCTGCACTACAAAGACGGGCATATTATTCTCATCGATGTGAACAGCAATTTAAACAAAATAATCAACGCTAATTGAACATTTTCGTATCCTATTATTGTATGTTGCTTCAACAATAAAATATGTATTTAAGGTTCAGCATTTTAAGGAAAATGCTATAGCAGAAGAGCTCATACGCAGGCATTTTAAGGCCTAATTTTTTAGAGAACGCAATTAGAACATCTGTCCGTTGACGTAAAACGCAATTCATCACTTTGAATCTATATAGATGCATTAACTTCAAATTTCCTGCTTTGAGTTGAATATAAAAAATCTGATGTGTTCCATTCACGTGAATTTCTCTACATCTCTGTAACAAATTATTGTTAATAAGCTTATTCTTCTATCCATTTAATTTAGCAGAAACGGTCTTATTACTTAGTTCCTTTATAAGTAGAAGGGAAATAAGAGAATACGCTAGGCTAAACCGACAATCAAATGTTTTAAAATGTGGTTGTTATGGGATTGAAATCCGTTTTTTGCGTGGCCAGAAGTTGTCAAGTTCCCGTATGAGAAAAGTTTTTTAAACCCGAAATCAATAACAAGGTGTGTGTGTGTGTGTGTGTGTGTGTGTGTGTGTGTGTGTGTGTGTGTGTGTGTCTGTCTTCTGTCTGTATGTGTCTGTGGACAGCAGAGCTCAAAACGTAGCCGGTCCCCATGGCCACGCTCGCTAAAGCGTCTCGCTTTGGTGCTTCGTGGGCAGGGGATCGTGGGTTCGAGTCCCGCCTTGAGCATGGATGTTATATGTTTGTGCAATGTGTATATGTTTGTAAAAGAAACAGTAAAACCTACGGGGGGAAATGTAAATAGGGATACAGTACCGGAGTCCTGATCAGACTCCGTTACTGCTTTATAAAAAAAAAAAAAACAAAAAACAAACGAAAAGACGGTTTTAAGTTTGGTATCTTCCAAGGATGCGACACGAAGATTTTTCAAGAAAATCCCCCCACCCCTAACTACAGTTTACATAGAAAAGTTTTCGAAAATTTTGTTTTTTTTTTAAAAATGGCTCTAACGATTTTGATTAAAACATCACATATTAAAGCCATTTCTATCCAAATAAAATGTATATCTTGAATTTTCTGGGAATAGCTTCTGAAGACCTGTTTATTCTGGATGAATTTTGGTTAATTTAGAATAACTAGTAACCGTAACGGATAGAAAAAAACTTACTATACAAAAAATGTAGATCTCGTTAAAATACACAAGTTATGTCATACACATTATTTTTGTGGAACTTACCGTTTTAGAGGTATTCCTTGTTATTAGTTTCAGTTGTGAAGTACTTATACTTTTTCAGACGGGAGTGTTCGTTTTTCTTTTGTTCTACACCTGGCCAAGCTTGTAATGACAATCGCATAACGACAGCTTTTAAAACATTTGACTATCACTTTAGCCTAGTGCACTCCCTTAGTTCCAGTCTACTTATAAGGAACTAAGTAACAAAATTCTACTAATGTTTATCTCGATTAGCGTGGTTTTGAAAGAAAAATTATCTTTTCTAAGACGTTTGTTTGTAGAGTAGTTAGAGAAAGTCATGTGAGTTTAACACATCAGATTTTTAAACTGAGCTTTGTACACGGGGACGTTTGTTTGTATTTACTGCTATTATAAGCGAATCTTGTTTTAATTACGTTTCTGAAACTGATTCTATTACGAAGGTAAAATTATTTATTTATTTATTTATTTATTTTATTGCGAGTGGAAGGATTGCTTAATTTGTCACAATGTTTATATAGTACAAAAATAACAGACGTCTAAGAAACAACGGAAAAATAAATGCAAATGCTTTATCAGCATTAACTGGCGACTTTCACCGGAGTATATCGGCGGTCTCCCCCTTCCCCTACCTCCTCTGCTGTAAACAAACATGAAGTGCAAACGAGTGGCTCTCAACTTTTGCAACCAGGACCGAAGCCATCATAAACTACGTCATGTACATAACATCAAACGCCCCTTCAACCAATTTATTTTGGGCGGCACACTGACCTTATGCCTCTTGTTTTGTAAAACATTCCTTGTTTAAAAGTGTACTCCCCACTTTCTGATATTGTATGATATTTAGATTGCCTGTCCATTCTAATTATTTTACAATTTTCCGCGTGAAAAACTATTTTACATTTCTGTTAAAGCATAACGCTTTCACATCATTAAATGTTGCAGACAGCGGCGGCTGCTGTATAGGAGCACAAGAGCACGTGAACCTCCAATATTTCTTAGTGTATCTCCTTTTTCTCTATCAGGAAACATTTAGTAAAATGCGCTATCCGGTGCCACTTGTTTAAATATACCGCGCTCTGCTCTTCAGATTGAACACAGCCGAGAACCTGAGTGTGTGGCAACAACGCTTGTAGCACAGGCCTCGTGTGCTAGCGTATTACTAACGTTTAGCAGCTCTGCGCTTGCGCGGCCTTGGAATTTTACAACCAGAAATGAGCACATTGCAATCGTGCACTTTAGTTCTCATTAACCAGGGTTCTGTTTATTATAGGGAAGTGCTGCTATCTTTGAGATTTAGCTGAAACTATCCGGAAATGCAACTGCATTTGATGAGGCGCTATTTTTCTTAATAATTTGCAGTTTATGCAAGAGCTTGCTTAAGACTAGCGTGTGCTGCAGTTTTACTAAGTTATTTCTGGTATAATGTGATTAACTTACTGTGGCAATACTTAATGAATTAACAGGTGAGACTAGTGTGGATTTTCTAACATGTTTTAAACATAGCTTGTTATTTTAACAACAATGTTCTCTGTGTTGAGCAAGTGACCTCGTGGTTCTCAATTCTTGTGACTTTTCAAAGGTAGCCATGAATTCGGTGGACTCGATATTAAGAAGCCATGAAAAACTTACATATGAGGAACAAATAGAAATAAAACGACTGGGACGTCCACAGCCCGATTTGGTAATTAAGCATGTGACAAAAACACAAAAGCGGGACTATAAACGTAAATTTAATAACAATGTATACGCAACATGCAAATGGCTTTGCGGTTGCAGTATCAGAAACTCGCTGTTTTACTTTCCTTGTCTTATGTTTAGCTCCAATGCGACGAGTAACTGGACAAGAGTAGATGTGCATCTCAGTGAAAAGATAAAAAAGCATGAGAATTCACATGCACATAAGAACGCATGTATTCGATTCGCCATGCTTGGTCGTGTGAATATCAGCACTCAACTAGACAGCGCTTACAGGCAGTCGGTAAAGAGACACAACGAGCAAGTTGACAAAAATAAGTACATTCTCTCTAGGCTAATTGATTGCGTAAAATTTTGTGGAGCATTTGAACTAGCTCTACGCGGTCATGATGCGCGGGAGAATTCTGAAAATCCCGGGGTGTTTCGTGGGCTTGTTAATTTTGTAAGCTCTATTGACATAGCAATGCAAGAACACTTAGAAAATGCAACCGTGTTCAAAGGTACTTCAAAGACGGTGCAGAATGAATTCTCGATTGCATGCTTGCGGTCTGAAGGGAAATTATATCAGAAGAAATTAAGGTAGCTCATTACTTAGCAGTCATGGCCGATGAAACAACGGATGTGTCTACTCAGCAACAACTCGCTATTGTGTACAGATACGAGATGCAAGGGTCGGCTGTTGAGCGTTTTTGGGGTGTTTTCAATCCTGTTGCCCAAGATGCTGATGCTGTATCTGGGGTAATAAACACTGCATTGCCAGAGCTTATAGGAGAGCAGAAACATAAATTAATAGGTCAATGTTACGATGGTGCAGCTGTTATGAGTGGCAGTGCAAGTGGAGTTCAGGCGAGAATACGAGCTATGTACCCTCATGCATATTATATACACTGTTACGCCCATCAATGCAATTTGGTTCTGCAGAAGGCTGCTACCATAAACAGCTCATCCAGGATTTTCTTTTCAACACTATCAGGATTTCCTGCATTTTTTTCAAGATCTTGTCTAAGAACCAAAATACTTGACAGAATTGTGCAAAACAGAGTTCCAAGGCTAGCAGCTACATGCTGGATTTGCAACATTCGTTCAGTGAATGTTGTGTATGAAAATAAACGTCTCATCCAGTGTCTAGAGGAAATAAGTCTGCTTGATAATATTGATGACAAAACAAGACGTGAGTCAAGCGGCCTCTTAGCAGCTTTGGAGGATTCTGAATTCACCTTCTGGTTGGAATTCTTTCAGGCGAAGCTCTTATTTAAAGTACTGCAACACAGACAAATCGATGCTGTAAAAGCAAAACGCTACTTAGATCGGTTCTCGTCTGCTGTGCAGGAAATTAGAGACACTACACTCAACAGATGTGAAGTTTCCGAAAATCGAAAGAGAAAGAGGCAAGAAAATCGAGTGGCAGACGGAAAGGAAGTGTGCGATGTGATACATTAGTCACGTAAATGACAGATTTTCATTTACCGATCATTTAGTGGCTTCGAGGCTAGCTGATGTCGCTTCTTTCCAGACATTCTCCGAAGATTTTCCAGAAAAAGATCTCGTCACTACTGTTGAAATCTACCCATGGTTGCTCAAGTCACTGTATGACTGGCGCGATATGATGAACGCTGAAGGAGCATCATCTATGTTGCAGTTCATAACAGAAAACAACCTCAACGAAGAAACTTTTCCGCAATTAACCGAGCTACTGAAGATTGTTATCACTACGCCCATGACTACATCAGAACCAGAAAGATGCTTTTCCACATTGAAAAGAATTAAAACCTTTACGAGGAATACGATGGCTGAAGACCGACTCTCAGCATTGGCAATGCTTGCTATTGAGAAGAAACTGGTCAACAGCATAAAAGACTTTAATCACCGAGTGATAGAAAAGTTTACACACTTGAAAAACAGGCGTGTGGAATTTCTGTACAAATAACTTTGATATCCATTGCATAATTCAGACAATGTAAATATCATTTATTGTAAATACCATTCCTCACATGAACTATATCAAAGGACTTTACCCCTTCATCACCATCTGGGAACCTCATATTGCTGTTAACTATCGGAGACTAAGAAATTCAACATCTTTACAATACTGGATGATTGACGATTTGTGTAACAAATTTATAATTCATGTTTTTAGGCACTATTATTGAGTAGTAGTAGTAGTAGTAGTAGTAGTAGTAGTAGTAGTAGTAGTAGTTGTTGTAGTAGTAGTAGTAGTAGTAGTAGTAGTAGTAGTAGTAGTAGTAGTAGTAGTAGTTGTAGTAGTAGTAGTAGTAGTAGTAGTAGTTGTTGTAGTAGTAGTAGTAGTAGTTGTTGTAGTAGTAGTAGTAGTAGTTGTTGTAGTAGTAGTAGTAGTTGTTGTAGTAGTAGTAGTAGTTGTTGTTGTAGTAGTAGTAGTAGTAGTTGTTGTAGTAGTAGTAGTAGTAGTTGTAGTAGTAGTAGTAGTTGTTGTAGTAGTAGTAGTAGTAGTTGTTGTAGTAGTAGTAGTAGTAGTTGTTGTAGTAGTAGTAGTTGTTGTAGTAGTAGTAGTAGTTGTTGTAGTAGTAGTTGTTGTAGTAGTAGTTGTTGTAGTAGTAGTAGTTGTTGTAGTAGTAGTTGTTGTAGTAGTAGTAGTAGTAGTAGTAGTAGTTGTTGTAGTAGTAGTAGTAGTAGTAGTAGTAGTAGTTGTTGTAGTAGTAGTTGTTGTAGTAGTAGTAGTAGTAGTAGTAGTAGTAGTTGTTGTAGTAGTAGTAGTAGTAGTAGTAGTTGTTGTAGTAGTAGTAGTAGTTGTTGTAGTAGTAGTAGTTGTTGTAGTCGTTGTTGTTGTAGTAGTAGTAGTAGTTGTAGTAGAAGAGTGCTGATTTTGTGAACACCTACATTTTTAATCCACGAGCCGCCACTGATTGCAGAAATATATAATTTCTAGCATGGTTTAGTTGGAAAAGAAATCTGTGCTCCATTCACAGAATTGTTCTCATTTATATAATAAATTATCGAATTACAAGGTTCTCACATCTCTAAACTTTCTCTACAACTATTTTGCTTCTGCCTTAAACCTCTGTGGTATTATAAGGATTATCTTAGAGGACTGCATAAAATTTTCCTCAATAACCGCCCCATTTATGTAGATTTTACTCAAAACTACGGCACTTGCTTGTTATTTTATAGAACTAGGCCTTTTAATGTTTGTTCAGTTCTTTGACATTTTTATTTAATAGTAAATGATTAGCTCTATCCCGTGCTTTCAACTAGAATCTTTCTGTTTCGCCTCCTCAAATGGACTTACAAGCCAGCGTCCGGGGTCAGACGCCTGTTGAAGAGCAGAGGCTATGGATTAGAGAGATGACTGATCAGCCCAATTCCTGGTATGAAAGCGAGGAAGTGGATGAGCTGAAATGGATGTCAGAAAGATGGTTATGAAGCTATTGGTGGAATAAATGACAGAGAGGAACTGGAGAACCTGGCAAAAACATACCCAGACGCCACTGCGTCCAACATAATTCCCACACTTTCAATATATCAGAGAGACAACTGTTCAAGTTCGCATTTAAAAACAACCACCACTCATCAGCAGTTTGACTCAATAGACTGTACGTTTCGAGCCCTGAAAGCATTTTACTGCCAGCTCAGAGTCTACATGGATACAACTGAACACCAAGATGCTTTAAGTTCACGCCGGAAGCCTTCCAAATCTATATTATCATATATTTGCAGCCAGAATGATATCTTGGTACTGATCAGAAACTTTATGCTGAACCTCCTAAAAACACCTTCATTTTTCTTTCTGATTCTATCTTTCAATGTTTACGTTTCCTCTTTAATCATCATCATCATCGTCATCATCACCACCACCTTCGAGCCTCTAGGCCTGCAGTCAGTAAGATAGTCATGGATATGTTATATAAAGGTTATAGAACATGTATTGTTTACATCTCTTACAAATAGTCATGGATATTCAGGAGACAGACCTACATAGGAAGAGCATGCAGCGAGAGTTTTGAACAGGTACAACAAGATATGTGATGAGACGGAATGTGGTCAGCTCCTTCTATGTAAAATTGTGTAGTGTTTTACAACCAGTACAAAAGACAACAGCATGAAGAGCGTTGCAAATTAATCGATGGCAGAAGAAAATCTATATCAACAATATATTCGCTCTTCTCTGTGATACCTGAAAGAAACTGAAGACTGTTTAAAGTCGTTTTTAATTAGCTGCAGTACATCCAAGGACTTAAGTATTTACCTTCTGGAACACGCGTTTTTCTATTTTTTTTTCCTGGTTTCTGTATCTCAAAACACGTGTTTCAGGTGAAATCTCAATACCGAATTTTTAGGTGGAATACAATGCTTTTACTTACTGTTAGTATACAGTAGAGAAACTAAAATAATAATTAAAGAAGTAGTACGGCATACAGATATGTTTGGTACCTTTATAAGAACAATCTGATTGTGTCTTGCTTTCAGTTCCCTAGTGGCTAACCGAGGCCATCTATTTCATTTTTTAAATTTAACTACTTTTAAATGGTAAGTCACATCGAATGATGAGTGAAATCAGTGAATGATGGTCAAATGAGCCTGGGGGTCTCTACATGTTAAAGTTAATCGATGTTCGACTTCTCAGGATAAGGGAAAATCCGGGAAAAACATATCCGAACTCGGTACCTCTTGAGTATGAAGCAGACTAGCTACTCCCACAATATTATTCGTGTTGCTTAGAATGAAAACTATCCAACCTTTGACTTATTTTTACATGATCACTTTTATGTTACCTATTGTTTCTGAATAACAAAAACAACTGCCTACTTTCTACTCTGGTATTCTGTAGGAAAATTCAACATTTTCTTAACAATATGCTATTTCATGATTGTAACTTCTAGTATTCTAGTATACGGACTCTTAAATCTGTTTTAGCTGTTAATCATTTAAGAATTATTGAAATTTGAAGTTGTTTAATAGTTGTTTCCGAGGTTAATTACTGTTTACGGAAATTTTCTCTCTTTAAG
The DNA here is from genome assembly GCA_030762935.1 of Hymenopus coronatus. NCBI lineage: Eukaryota > Metazoa > Arthropoda > Insecta > Mantodea > Hymenopodidae > Hymenopus > Hymenopus coronatus. The sequence continues at coordinate 166,714,345 of CM060881.1, read as the reverse complement.
TGTTAACATAAATTAATACCATTAACGTGATTTCAACGGAGTAACCGCAAGCATATCAAGCCAAATCTCCGAAAAGCTGGACATGAGCTTGTTTCTAAATAAAACGCATTACAAATATGTCCTTGCTCTCATTGTCATTGGCATTCCTTATTTAACCGTCCTAAAATAAGATTCTCTATAATTGTGCTTTGTTTCTGACTAGCTTCTGTTTTTCCGCGAAGTCACACATCTTGGATGAGAAGTACTGGCGACCGGCCAGCTCTCCGAGGCTTCTTCACACCGGCAGGTGATCAAATGTAAATTCAGACTCAACAATCCGGATATACCGAAATTTCAAGATATCAAAGTGAGAGAACGTTAATAAAGTTCACTCGGAACATTCACAACACCGAGGCCGCGCCGTGGCCGAGTGGTTAGACCACTGGCCTATCACTGACGGCCCAGGTTCAATTCCAAGTGACCGCATGTGAGATGTGTGGTGGACAAAGCGGCGCAGCGGCGGGTTTTCTCCGGGTTCTCCGGTTTTCCCCTCCATCTTCATTCCATATATCCCCATGTCATCGCCTGCGGTGCCACAAGTAGTAAAATCGGGTCTTAAACACTATAAAAAAGCAATAATAATAATTATTGTTATTATTATCATTGTCATAATTAGACTTCGGCACCGGTTGCATGTGGTCGAAAATTCAGTTGTGTTTGCAAGGAGGTTTTGTGACGCGGCACACATCGGGCAGGAGGGTATAGTCGTGTCGCCTTATAAACCGATTACTATTAGAGGAAGGTGGCGCCGTGGTGCGTGCGTGCGTGTCTGGTAGGCTCGTGGTGAGCCTAGATGTTGTTGCTGTGTACTTACCCTGGTAAGGGTTTAACCACAGGAATGAGGTGAAGGTTGAGGTTTTATTTTTGAGGTTTCGAGTGTTGGTATTAAGGAGGTAGCGCTGGTAGGCTCCTCGAGCGGTTGGATTTTCAGGAGCAGCATCCTTTCCTCTGCTCCGCTGGTGTTTATTTTTTTTTTATTTAATGGTGGTGAAATTTTGATAGACCTCTCCCAATGGGAGGGGGGAGTGCTTTGTTCAGCTATTACACTGTTGGCTGGTTTAAAGTCGATGTTACCGGGGGTGCCCACAAGCCATGCGGGGAACCCGGAACCGCCTCTTTCGGCGTTCAGAGGGTAAGTACTCCCCCAGAGATCTGACAAGTGCGTTCTCATGGTCGCCCAATCTGGCGTAGAATTTTTGAGCCCGGCGCCTAATAACATCTTCCACATATGAGAGGGCCGAAGCTTCATGTAGTAGCCTCAAAGGGAAACGTCGACATACAGAATATATGGACCGGAGTCCTCTATTCTGTACCCGCTGTAACCAGAGAAGCCAGGAATCTGCTGCCATACCCCACACTTCGCAGGCATAGAGCATCAGGGGGACTACAAGCGCCTTGAAAAGGCGTAACTTTAAGTGAACCGGCATCTGGGAGGCCAGCACAGGGTAAAGGGAGGCTACCGCCCCCTTCGCTCTGTCCGACGTTCCCCGCACGTGTTCACGAAAAGTTAGGCCCTTATCAAGAATGACGCCCAAGTATTTGATGGAATTCCCCCACTCTAACCTTTGGCCCTGATAGGAAAAGTTGGGTATCTGGTTTATTTCGGGGCGTTTTCTGGTGAACAGAACGCATGACTTTTGCCCGGATTAACGGACATCCGCCACTGTCTGCACCAGTCCTGGTCGAGACGGAGGTGTCTCTGTATGGGGTTGAGGGCTCTGCGTATGTTCCTGTCAGTGCGGTAGAGCAGGACGTCATCAGCAAACTGGGCCATGTTGACGCCCTGCACCGAAGGGAAGTCTGCCATAAAAAGGCTAAACAAGGTGGGAGATAGTACAGAGCCTTCGGGGACTCCGCCTCGTAGGGGTTTTGGTGTAGATGTTTGCCCCGCAACTGCAACTACGAAGGTGCGTTGGTGTAGGAAGCTGTGTATGATGTTGATTAACTGTGTATGTGGGCCAATCTGGATGAGTTTAAACAGGAGACCCTCATGCCAGGTGGTTGAGAAGGCCTTCTCGACATCTAAAGACACCGCCGGCGTGAAGGCCCCGTCCTGGAACCCCAGGGCGGCAGCCTCCACCACCCGCAGCAGCTGTTGGGTTGTCGAGTGCCCAGGACGGAATCCAAACTGATGGAGAGGGATGGCTTGAATGTCGACTACCTGCGGCGACAAGCGGTGTAATACTAACCTCTCGAAGACCTTCGAGAGGGTGGGTAGGAGGCTAATGGAGCGGTAGCTGGAAGGAAGTGAAGGGTCCTTACCATGCTTCAAAATGCACACCACCCGTGCCACCTTCCACACGCGCGGAAAGTGGCCTAAGGTGAGGCACATGTTGAATACCTTGGTGAGGAATAGCACTGCTCTGAATGGAAGGTTGCTGAGCATGGCGGGTGTCAGCCCGTCCTGCCTGCAAGCCTTTTTGGTGTTGAGACGCCGGTGTGCGCCTTGGACTTCACTAGAGCGGATGATTGGTAGGGAGTTCTCCGCTTCATGAGGCTGTTCCCGCAAGTAGCGGCCAACTTCCTCATGAACGCGGGCAGTGAAGAGTACGCCCTGAGGGTCCTCTCTCGGCCTGCAGGTGTCCTCTATGTAGCTCGCAACCACATTTGCTTTGGCTTGTGGTTCATAAACAAGGCCAAGATTGCCTTGAAGCGGGGAGTGGTACTGATTACGTTGGCGTCGGAGGCTTTTTGCGATACGCCAGATGTCGCCACCCTCCAGGTCTTGCACGGCCATTGTGGCCTCCCACGCTTGCACGCGGTGCTCGCGTAGTCGGACACGAACCTCCCGACGGAGGCGCCACAAAAGACCTCGATTGTGTGGCGTCCGGTTCCGCTGGTATAGTCTGCGGGCTGCCCAGGAACGGCGGATAAGGAGTTCAAGTTCTAGGGGAAGGACATCTGGATGAGGTATTGGTGGGGTGCGGATGGTGAGGTTGTGAACCGTTCTTACTACTGTGGTAGTGAAGGTTTGGACTGCTGTCTCTAGGCTGGGTATGTCAGTGATTTTTGGGTTGGGTGGAATAGATGCGCTGAGGCAATCCTTTACGCATTTCCAGTCGATTTCTCTGGTGTGTCCTGAGAAGTCGTGGCTGGTAACCCTGGTGTTGATTTCTGCCAACACGGGATTGTGATCGGAATGAAGTGCTGCGAGTGAAGTGAGCATGAGATGGAAGGGGTAATGTTTGATGATCGCAAAGTCGAAGACTGATGGTTGACCTCGACCTTGCGGATGGTGTGTGGGTTGCCAGGAGCCCAGAACTCTTAGCTGGGAATCCCTATCAATCATGCGAATCATTGCATTGCCTCTAGGATCCGCGCGGGAGCCCGAATGCCAACGCTGGTGTTTGGCATTAAAGTCCCCGGCGAGGATCACGCTAGGATGGAGGTTGAAGAGGGATTGGTAGTCAGCAGGTAAGAACGGCCTACCGGGAGGGTGGTAAACAGAGACTATTACTACCTCTGTTCCTCCGAGCTCAACACACACTGCCGTCGCCTCAAGGGCTTGCAGGGGCGGAGTGGGGATGGGTTTGTGGACCACGTTTTGCCTCACAAGAACCGCAGTGCCGCCTCCAGGGCGTAGCACCCGGTCACTGCGATGGCAAACGTATCCAGGTAGACGGAAGGGGATGTCAGGACGCAAATGTGTTTCCGAAACTAGAATGAGGTCCAGGGCATAATGGGCAGCAAAGCGCTGAAGCTCATCCCTACGATTCCCCACTCCATTGGCGTTCCAAAAGACGAATCGGAAGGAGCTACTAAGCCTAGTTTCGTCCGCCATTTTGGGGCAATGGGGCGAGGCTGAGCATGAAGGTGAGGCCCTCAAAGAGGATCGTCGCCTTGCTGGTTGGATCGGTGGTCTGGAAGTACCTGGTGAGGAGGTCCCGGATTCTCTCGGCGTGGTTCAGCAGCAGCTGCTGAAACCACCCCAGGAGGTCCGCGACATCCACAGCAGGTATGGTGGTGGGTGTGGTTAACACTGGTTGGTTGTTTTGTTGAGGAGATGGAGCCACCACCGCTGATCGTTCCTCGCGGGAGACACGTGTCGGCACCGGTGCTGGACCGGTTGCCACAGGCACCTCCGGTTCGGAATCGCTTTCGCGGTCAGTCCTCGGCGTCTTCAAACTGGGTTTCGGTAGTTTAGGTTGGCCTTTATGTTGTGTGGCAGGGGTGTTTGGTGTTTTTCCTTTACCGGAGACCCTATTTGAGTATAAGGAGCCCCTTGGTGCTGGTGTGGGTGCATGTCTAGGTGCCTCCTGCTGTTCTGGAGGCTCCTGCCTCGGCGATGGTCTGGCCTTGGCGCTCTGGTCCGTCGATCTGGTCGTTGACTTCTGGTGCTCCTCCCTGCTTGTAGGTGTAGCTGGTAAAGGGTCCAGGAGAGCGGGTCTCGACGACGCGATGACCTTCAGCCTCACAGAGCACCCTACATAGCAGGCGATGTGTTTCTTCCCGCAGTTGGCACATTTGGGATCACCCGTCAAGGAGCGCAGGCAGACCTCTTTGGGGTGCTTGTCACCACACCTAAGGCAGCGTAGTATCCGGTGACAATATTTGCTTGAGTGGTTGAAACCCAAGCAACGGTGACATTGTACTGGACCGCCAGGGCTTCGGGATGCTTCTATGGTGACCCGGAGATAACAGATCGAGGAAACCCGATCTATCTTGATCTCCGGATCATTTACCAGCTCCACTATCACTAGGAAGAGGGGAAGGGGGATTTTTGTGGGCGTGCGCCCAGCTGGAGCGGGTTTGGTGAGCTGCTTCACCAATTTGGGGGTTATACCCTGGCGGATGAGGTCCTCCTCGATCTCCTTGACGGACGTGTCCGCCGGTAGGCCCCTTATGACTCTCTTAAAGTCTCTGGTTTGTCGAGACCAAAGGTAAAATGAGGGAGTTTCTTCTTGCTGAGCTGGCTCAGTAGGCGTGCATAGTCCTCCGGCGTCCTTGCCTGGAAGACGTAGTGGCTTTTCCTCCTTGTCACCGTGCACTCCTGGCAGAGTGTTGGCATGACCACCCTAAGAAAGCCTACCAAACCCTCGAAGGAGTCAACGATGATAGGTGGAATATGGCGCTTCTTCTGTCCGCCGGCGGCGGAGCTGCTGGGCCCTGCGCTGGTCTCGTGTGCAGGAGTTACGGGTTTCCCCTTTTTGCCCACGACAATGAAATCATCACTGACCTTGGGAGGTGCAGCGTGACTTTCTTCGTCCTGTCCCATTATGGAGGAGTGGAAGGAAAAGACCGAAGTCTTATCCGAATAAGTCGAAATGCGTGTGACCACACTGTCACAATCTGAATAGTCCTGATCGGACGATTTTCCTGAACGGATAGGAGATCGCTCTCGAGATCCGCCCTTGTCAGAGGTGTCGGTTGAAACCGAACGGAGTGGAGTCCCTTTTCCGCTCTTGCGTTGTCGGGACTTCCTTGGTTTTCGGCTGTTGCCGGGCCCGGAGGCCTTGGCTGCGCCGCTGGTGACACCAGTGCTGGTGCTCGGAGTTGGTTCCTGCTCCTTGGCAGGACCGCTGGGTGCCTCACTACTGGGAGCGGGCTTCATGTTGGGTAGTGGGTGTTGGGAAAAGGTAGGTACACGTACGCTGCACACTCGTGTGCAGCGCTCACACAGCTAGCCTATTTCACCACTCACCTACAGGCAGAAGGTGCTCTTTAGCGTGCCGAAACAGGGGGCCGGACACCGAAGTGCGCCGTATCTAACCGTTGGAAAGGTGGCTGTGGCCTTGTTCGGCTGCCCGCTGCCTGCACTTCCTCTGGCCTGGAAGTCCGCAGGTTTTTGCTGATTGGCCGGTTACGCCTGAAGCTACCCAATAGGGTCGCTTCCTGAAGTGGCGGCCGACCAATCAGAATTTAGATGTTCTTGTTGGACACTGCTGGTTGGAAGAGACGCTGAAGACCAGAGTCTTCGTAGTTGATGATGTTTGTGGACTGCTGCTGCTGAATGGTGCTAATAAGCACCGAACGACAGGCTTCCGTCTTCTTGGTGCTAATAAGCACCTAGGTTTGCTACAACACTGGAGACACGTCCTCTCTCGATCGCTCCTCGTCGCAGAATGTGCCATGGTGAGTGGTTAGACTATTGCTTCTAAAATTGCCAGAAGCTTGAAAAGAAATAATGATGTTAAAGGAAATGGGCTAAAGTCAGGAAAGAGGAAGAACCGTTGTATATTTTTGAAATTCGAAATTTTCGGAAAATGTTCCTTGTAAAGGAAATTTGGGGATCAACTAATTTTCGTGTCGCAGATTTGGAATGGCTGAGCATAAATACACACAGTTTATCTCCCAACACTTCTTTATGGCTCAGAAAGGTGCTCAGTAACGTTGAAACATGAAAGTAGAATTACAAGTACAGAAATTAAATAACTTCGAAAATGTATAGGGAAGAATAAGAAACTGTCAAATAAGCAATATCCTTAATCAAGAACCAGTAATTAAAAAGATAAGAGACAGATGTTTTAAGATGGTTTGGACACATAAAAAGGATGGATATAAGCAGAAAACCGAAACAGGTATGGGGGACCAGAAGGGAAGGAAGAAAAAGAGAAAGGCCGACCAAGAATAAAATGGAGCGATTATGTAGGGAAAAAAGTGAATAAGAAAAAGAAATGACTTTTAACAGCTAAGCAGGGATAGGACAAAATAAAGGAAATGGACATGACCGGCTGAGGAAACCCGACGCTCGAAAGGGCACAAGGGGGAGGAAAAGAAGAAGATCGTAAATACAAGTTTCTCCAGAGGTACATAGTGTCTTGACAAGATATTACATTCCACCGAACATTTCGTTACCGAGATTTCACAGGAAATAAACTTTTTAGGATCCCCTTTATATATATATATATATAAATAAAAAAAACCAAATAAAACCCCACAGTTTTAGAAAACTGTCCTGCGTGTGTATGTCCGTGTGTCTGTGGACATGATAACTCAAAAACAAAAGTCGGTAAAATGCCTAACTTGGTATATAAGTTAGATATTTTCCAAGTGTGCGAAACGAACTACCTTTTACATGGAAACATCTTCGAATATTTTGATTTTCTTTAAAATTGGCTTTAACGATATTGATTAAAATACCGTATATTAAAGATATTTAAGGACAAATAAAATGTCTATCTTGAATTTTCTGGGAATAGCCTTCGAAGACCGCTTTATTCCGGATGAATTTTGCTGGATTTTGCATAAGTAGTAAAACGTAAAAGATAGATAAAAACTTACTTAACGAAAAGTGTAGATATCGTTTAAATACACTATTTATGTCATATATTTTTTTTTTTTCGTAGAGTTGACCATTTTTAGATATTCCTTGTTATTGGTTTCAGTTTAAAATTCTTTGAACCTTTTAAATACAATCAACTCCTGGCAATCCAAAGAAACGGATTTCAACTACATGGCCAGCTTTTAAAAGATTTGATATTGCTTATGCCTAGTATATCTATTATTTCCCTCCACTTACAAGAAAGAATTTCTGTGAATGTTTATCTCGATTGGCATGAAGTCGACAGAGTAAGCTTTTTAATAATAATTTGTTACAGAAGTCATGCGAATGGAACACATTTTTTTTTTTTTTTTTTTTTTTTGTGGCTTAACTCGACATTCGTCTTTTCAGAATAAGGGAAACCCCGAAAAAAACTCACCCTAAACGAGATTGAAATTCGCGACCTGTTGAACATCACCAGCACACTACCCAGGCGTGCACTGGTGCGCCTTATCGGGACTAAATACTACATACAAACAATGAACAATATGTGTTTTTAATATTACATAAGAAATAAAAATGAAAGTTTTAAACAAATTTACAGAGATTAGGAACATTTTCAATATAACTTTGAGATTGTTTAGGCATCGTAAAAGACATCAATGTTTATTCTTTTGGATTTATGTTCACTGCCCAAAAGTGCGTTCCTTATATTATACATAAGTGCAATCCAACATTTTTATACAAAGAATTTTCGAATTTTATTATAATTGTTGTAGTAACAGAACCAGGTAGCGGCCTTTCTTTCATTGACGGCATCAATTTGTCCATTATGCGATGTGCTTCGGACTTTTCTAATGTTGTAGACTCAAGCAAAGTTTTAGACAAGGTTATTTTTAATGTGTGCTAGAGATTCCTTTAATTCTTCTGGTATTAGTTATTTTGCTACGTGTATTACAGCACGACCCTCGCTGTTTAACGAATTTAGTATGCTAATTATTTTATCACAAGTAATATAAGACGCCTGTCCCAGTTAAATTCTCGAGTGCAGCAAGAGCACCTGTTTATTTTTTTAAAACTTTTTTTTTTAATATTAAATGAAAATACAGTTCCAGAGGCGTGTCAGGATTCCGGCGCTGTATTCTTTTCAACCTCTTTTTTCTAGTTTCTAAATTTCCTTAGTTGACCTATTCGTTGTCCTTTTTACGTGTACATGCACAAACACATTTACAAACACAGAAACACCCATGCCCAAGGTGGGACTCGAACCCACGATCCCGTGCATTTTTTGAAGTATATATAACTGGGTAAATAGTAGTGCAGAAGTAGTTCTGAACCCTCCCTTCAGGCTGGCAGTGAAGGTTGAAGGTTGGTCCAAAGGAATTTGTTGTTATCGCATTATGGAGTTTTTTTTTGCACAGCTTGGTGCAAAAGCTCAGAAATGAGAATAATGTAAATTTACAGCATTTCAGAATGGCGGACAACAGTCGGACTTTCTATTACATTCAGATCTGAGTAGCATTCTAGTGTGTGGTAATTTAACTTGAATATTGAGGGAGTCAATGCCATAAAATTAGAGTCAAGAAAAAGGAACATAATTGCTATGGGGGTTTCTAATCAACCAAGACTTTCCGAATGTACACTCAACAATTTATTTGATAAAGACTATGTCAATTTAAAACAAAATAAATTATTTATTTATACACACACACACACACACACACTCACAATCAATATGTTCATTATGGAAGACTTAACCCGGTGATAAGGGTGAAGAACATTACATTGGAATGGCGCGGGAGGAGAGACACCACGAACCAGCCTAGCGGAAGAGAGTTTCTTGCCTTCTGCAATATTTTTAGAAATATAACACGGAAAGTATAGCCAGGATATAGAGGGGAGCTAACATTTTAAAAAGCACATGAAGATGGTGTTATTGACTTAGTGTTAGGTAGTCACAATCCAATTAGGATAAAAAGCTTATCGTCTTATTCGAGAAAAATTAGCAGAAATAGTGTTATTACTTGCTTCCTCGTAAAAAGAAGGGAAATAAGGCAGTACCATAAGTTAAAGTGATAGTTAAAAGCTGGTTGCTATGTGATTGAAATTCTTTTTGTTTGTATGGACAGGAGTTGACAAATTCCCGTATGAGAAAAGTATAAGTTTTTTAAAGCTGAAACCAATAACAGGAATATCTCAAAAAGATCCACTCCATGAAAAAAATGTACATAAGACAAATTGTGTGTTTTAATGAGCTCTTCATTTTCTGTTAAGTAAGTTTTTGCCTATCTCTTATGGTTTGCCAGTTATGCATAATTCCGTAAAATTCATCCAGAGTAAAGTAGTCTTCAGAGGCTATTCCCAGAAAATTCAAGATATACATCTTATTTGTCAGGTAAATATCTTTAATATACGATACTTTAATCAAAATCGTTAGTCATTTTTTGAAAAAAGCTCCATGTAAATGGTAGTTGTGGGTGGGGGGATTTTCTTGAAAATCTTCATGTCGCATCCTTGGAAGATATCAAACTTAAATACCAAGTTTGGTATTTTACTTACTTTCCGTTTTTGAGTTATCGTATTCACGGACACACGGACCTTTTTATTAAAATGCTTTTTTTTATATCGGGGACCCTAAAACGTGTATTTCCGGTGAAATCTCAGTATCGAATTTATAGTAGAATGCAATACCTTCTCTATACACTTTGTACACAGTATGCGTAGAGAAAGTACAAATTAAAGATTTTCGCTAGCCAATTATACTGGAATTAGATTTTGAGAATGCAGATACGTAGGATGCTTGGGAACAGCGATTAAGGAAAGGGGAAGACTGCTAAGCTGATTCAGGTGGCAATTGGAGCATGCAGAAACGCTTCAAAGAAACATCGAACCGGATTTTTGCTTAGAGTTAGCATCTTTTAACACAGTGGAAGGTTGCTCGTGTTGTAGCTTTACCCTTTGCACTGTCTCAAAAGATTCTGACCAAAGACAGCAGTAAAACTGGAGGAAAATCCCATGGCCGGTGTCACCATCGGAATAAGGAGGAAAGCAGAAAATGCATTTAAAAATATTTAGAAAGGGCGTTTTTCAATGAAGTTCGCATGTTCTTACTCCTTTCCCCCTGTCTAACGTTCGTCTTTTCTCTGAGCTTTTGCACACTGTAAACCTAACCATTTATGCATGTGAAGAGGAGATGTTGCATAATATGAAGTTGGAATACATTTTTTTCTTCACATGTCTGTTTTATTTCAAACTGTGCCACAAATAGGGGTAAGTTTTAATATTGTAAACAAACCACCTTCTCCCCTTAGGGAATTGCTTGGTACAGCTAAAATATTTGGGCATAAAAATGATATAAAACAAATGTGACTTAATATCCTGTGTATAAAACAAATGATTTATAAATGATCTTATAAACACACCCAAAATTTTCCTAAGGGGGAAAAAATCTGATGTCTTCCATTTACATGACTTTCTCTACATCTATGTAAAGCTTATTCTCTTATCTATGAATACTTCATGCTAATCGAGATAAATATTAGCAGAAATTGTATTATTACTTGCTTCCTTGTAAGTGGAAGGGAAATAAGGAAATACGCTAGACTAAAGTGACAACCACATCTTTAAAGCTGGTTGATATGCGATTGAAATTCGCTTGTTTACATGGTCAGGAGTTGAGAAAACTCCCGTTTGAGAAATTGAGATAAGTTTTAAGTTTTAAACCTGAAACCAAGAACAAGGAATATCCCGGAAATGACCAACTCCTCGAAAAACTGTATATGACATAAATAGTGTGCTTTAACGGGATATACCTCTTTTGTGTAGGCAACAAGTGTTTGTCTATCTCTTACAGTATACCGTCTATGCAAAATCGTCCAAAACGCAAAGGTCTTCAGAAGCTATTCCAAGAAAATTCAAGATATACACTATTTGTCTTGTACATAAATATCTTCAATACACGGCATTTTAATTAAAATCGTTAGTCATTTACAAGAAAATAGATTTGTTTTTATTTTTTTCCATGTGAAGAGTAGTTTGGGGTGGGTAATTTTCTTTAAAATCTTTGTGTCGCATCCTTGAAATATACTAGTCTTAAATACCAAGTTGATATTTGACCGACTTTTCGTTTTTGAGTTATTGTGTTCACAGACTCATGAACACACACACACACACACACATACACACACACACACACACACACACACACACACACACACACACACTGTCTTTTAAAAAAAAAACAGTCTTTTTATTCACGGGACCCTAAAATGTGTATTTCTGGTGAAATCTCGGCATCGAATTTTTGGGTGGAATGCAATACTCTACGAACTACGAGTACGTGATAGAGAAAGTAACAATAATCTAAATTCAACCTGGACTTTTTTTTTAATTATTAACCTGGTTTGTCATGTCGGACGATGAATAAAATTGGTATTCAAATAATCTTGGGGTCCATGGAGCTTAAAGTTACTCGACATTTGACTTCTCAGGATAAGGGAAAAACCCGAAGAAAACCTTATCCATGTAATTCACCCTAGGCAACATTCGAACTTGCGGCTCCTTGAATGTGAGGCATATACGCTACCACCACACTAACCAGGCGGGCTGGACGTAAATAGCCACACTTAAATGCAAGCGATTGCCAAACTTGCAGTTATTCATCTTAATAAGCCCTGCTATTCACAAACCCTTTAGCGTTTATTGCATATAAGTACTAATAATAATCATAATAATAACAATGAATATAATATTAATAATAAAATCAGTGAATTTTTACTTCCTATTTACATAGCTAAAGAAGATATTGTATTCCACCCAAAAATTTGATCTACGGATTTCATGGAAATACTATGTGTTTTATGGTGAAAAAAAATTAGAAAAAGATCCGCATATATCTGTAGACAGCATAGCTAAAAAACGAAAAGACCGTTGAAAACCCAATTTAGTATTTATATTTAGTATCTTCCAAGGATCGACGAAGATTTCTAACAAAAATCTCCCACCACAAAATGCCCTTCATGAAAAACTGACAGAAATTTTTGTTTTTCTCAAAAATGGCTCTAGCGACTTAGATTAAAATACCGCACATAAAAATATTTACCTACATCACAAGCTTTTTCTTTGTCAAAAACATAATTAAATAAAGATTTCAAATGTGCTATGCCAGAGGATAAATATAATTTTCACCTTGAAGCCAGACACTAAGAGCACAGTACGTATGCTATCGAGGTAGGTATGCCTATTTAATAAATGATCATAGATGCAAAAACCGGCAAAAACATTTTAAGAGACAGTTAAAAAGAAAATCAAGTAATTCTGTGCAATCCTGACAGTTGATCTGTAATTTAATGTAGTTTCTAATCCATTTAAGTGTGATATCTAGAAATGGGCTGAAATGAAGCCTGGAGTCGAGGCTGTCGATTCCATCGACTCTGAACTCTGGTGTCGACTCTCGCGAAGTCTTGCTCTCGCTAGTAGAACGCACAACACACTCCCGCTCCAAACAGTCAACGCAAGCTTAGTCATGTTGCAAAACCATCTGTGGTATGGGACCATTTTCAGGTTCCAGATTTAAAAGTAAACCGAGCAGCTCATATCGCATCGTGAATAAACGAAATGATTGATATTTTAATTATGCTCAAAATGGACCTGTAGTCCTGGAGCTTAAGAGATAGGTGTCTGACATTCGTCTTTCAGGATAAGGCAGCATCCTGAAAAAAGCACATAGCCAGATAAACCACCCTAACTGAGATTTTAACCCGGGACCTCTTGAATTTGAGACTTACGTACTCCTGATTAATAGAGTTAAACATTCAAAAACAAAAACAAAACACACACACGTACATTTCGCTGCAGGTATGAGAAGACAGACTAAAGCGACAGATGTTAAAACAGAACGCGGCTATGAACTCCCTGCTCTTTAAATGACTATGAGGGAGGAAGCAAATGAAAGGCGATTTCCAGTTAAATTCAATACGTATTGAAATCTGTGTATCACCAATAATTTGGGATATAACGGAAACGGCTAACCAAACGAAGAAATATGCACACATATGCTATAAATTGCTTGTTTTAACGAGTACTAAATTTTGTGTAGTAAGAATTTGCCTATCTCTTACGGTTTACCACTTATGCAAACATCATCTAGAGTGCAGAGGCCTTCAAAAGCTATTCTCAGGAATTTTAAAATATACATTTTATTTTCCATAAAAATATGTTAAACATATGCAATTTTCACACAATCGTTAGAGCCAGTTTTCAGAAAAAGCAAAACTTTCGAAATACGTTCAATGTAAAGGATAGCTGGGTGTGGGGGAGTTTTTGAAACTCTTTGTGTCGCATCCCTGGGGGCTACTAATCTAGGGGAAAGGGGGCAGGATCGGGTATCTAACAATAAATTATAATTGATCATAACATATAATGTTTTAAGAAATGCACTTTATTGTAAATTATTGTATCATGAATTGTGAACATTTTAAAACATGTTCTTTGTTGCCATCTTATATCATATACTAATATAAATTAAAACGTTTTTGTTTGCAAAATCAGTTTTGCCCCTAGGGTAGGGGCAGAACCGTTAAAACGGTGGGGCACAACCGGGTACTACAGTTTTTCTGTGCTTAACAGCCATTACATTCAAAATATTTCAACGCCTTTTGGGACCAACCTGGGAAAACTTCATGGACCCATCTGTTGCACTTCACGATCTGAATTCAGTCGTCATTTCGTTTTGCCTCACTATATTTCTCCTGGCAACAAGAGCACTGGCTATCGCTAGAATTTCCTTCGCTATATTTGGCTTTCTTTGCTCTTGTTGTTTCACCAAACTTAGATTGAAGCGACTTTCTGCAAATTGCTGGTGACTTAGGTTGAGTAGTTGCCTTTTTTTGAAGAACAACCTTATATGGTGACTCTGTAAGGACAGCTGTTTTCCCGCGGCGTCTTCCTGACGATGAGGGAAGTCTTTTAACACAGGGAACTAGCAACACATCTTCTGGTGAAACTGCAAATGTTTATGGTTCAGCTGATACTGTTATTTTGTGCAAGTCACTGGAGTATGTCTGGGTGGAAGGTGATGCGACATCCATTTGTTTTGAAGAACATTCTAGTTCTTTTAGAGGAATCTGATCTCCATTTGTGGCTCTGCAATTTTGGAGGGAAGAAGAGAGACTGACTCACAAGGCTGGGTATGTAGTGACCCCTCAGATGTTGATGCTGATGGCTGAGGAGTGTGTTGTTCTGTGGTTTCAGTTGGCATGAAGTCAACATCACTAAACTTGTTAGGACACAGGATTGGTGGGACCCGGTTATGCCCCCCGCTGCTGCCCCCACACGCCATTTTGTTCTTCTTAAGGCATACCACAATAACGACTTGCTTCCCGAATTGCACCGACATTGAAAACAATACTTAAATCTTTGCAATTTAATGTATTAAAAGTAAAATATCTATCTGTAGATACTTACCCCTTAAACTCCGACTTAAAATTTCAGTTAAATTACTTCAAAACGCGGAAATTTCTAATCATAAAGATTACAGACACAATAATGCGACTATGTTCTTCGAACTCCTGCTTCTGACTGCTGCCGATATGAGAATGCAGTTCAGTCAAGAAGTGGTAGATGGTAGCACTTTCCAGTTTAAAAAGCCCATCTACCCGGTTGTACCTCACTACCCGGTCCTGCCCCTCCCCCCTACCCTAAATAGCTAACCACTAACTAAATACCAAGTTTGGATTAAACGACTGTGCGTTTGTGAGTTTTGCTGCTAACACATACACATAGACCTTTTTTCTAAAAATGCTTGTTACTTTCTCTAGCACATGTGTACATATAAAGTACATAATACCTACAGAAGGTATTGCATTCCACCCAAAAATTCGATGTCGAGATTTCATCGGAAACATGCTTTGAGGTCCCTTGAGTACAAAAAATCATTTTTAGAAAAAGGTCCATGTGTGTGTATAGGCAGCATAGGTCAAAAACGAAAATACCGTTAAATACCAAACTTGGTATTTATGTTAAGTGTCTTCCAAGGATGCGTCACGAAGATTTTCGGGAAGCCCCACCCCAAACTACCTTTACATGGAACACTTTATGAAAATGTTTTTTTTTCTCAAAAATGGTACAATTATTTTGATTAAGATATGTATACTAGGTATATTTAGATAACATAAAATGTATATCTTCAATTTCTGAGAATAGCCTCTGAAGATTCTTTATTCTGTTTGAATTTTGCATAATTGGTAAACCGTAAGAGATACTACATTAAAACACAAATTTGTCGTATAGTTTTTAGTTGACCGTTTTAGTGATATTCCTCATTATTGGTTTCAAATTTTAAACTAGTAACTTTATTCAAACAGAAAATCATCTTGCGTTTCACCTCTCTTGTTTTACTGCTGACCATGTAAAACGAGCCGAAGTTCAATTGTTTAACATAGTAACCAGCTTTTAAAACATTTATCGCTTTAGCCTAATGTATTCCCTTACAAGGACATTAGTAGTAAGCTAATTTCTATTAATGTTTGTTTCTATTATCATGAAGTAGACGGAAGAATAATCTCTTGTAAGAATATTTTATAAGTGGAACAGCTAGAGAAAGTCATGTCAATGCAGCACATCACATTTTTTTTTTATTCAGGGAGTCTCAAAACGCCTATTTCCAGTGGTATCCTGGTATCGAATTTTGGTTGGAATGCAATATCCTCCCCATTTCTGTACATAGTTTAAAAGGTAAGACACCTTCAGCATAAGTTCAAATCACATTAAGTATACCTACAGCATATTCTTTCACACAGCCCTTCATTTGCAGAAGCGCGTTTTTATATCTGTTGCAAGAGAGTATCGGTTCCCGGGCGTTAAAGTGTTCGATTCTTCGCGACACCATTCGCGGCCCATCTCTAGTGCTATCTATTGCACAAGATACCAGTAGCCAAACTGCCCCGCATTCGACGTGTGCAGATTTCCTATCGTGTGTCAAAGGAGTTGCATAGCTCAACGGCGCTACGCATTTGTGAAAACAGATCCGGGTTAAAAAAGAACAATAACCGATTTTTATGTGGTAAACCCTTGTCTATCTCTTACAGTTTGCCAGTTATACAAAAGTTATTCAGAATGAAGAGGACTTCAAAGGTTATTACGAAGCAACTCAGGATATACATTATATTTGCTACGTAAACATCTTTAATATACGGCATTTTAATAAAAACAGCAAGAATCGCAAGCTCAGTAAGAATGAGTTAAAAAACTTGGGCAGAGGTTTATGCTTGTACTCGAAAAAACATTGATCAACATTGTTATAGAGATGTATGCTAAACGGTTGAGAAATGTGATCCCACATTTGCGAGGTGGATATATGATAGACAATCTTCCTTCAAACCCACATTTCAATTAGAGCATTATTGTGAATTTGGACTCATCTCATAATGGAGGCTGTAAAGAAAGTTGGAAAGAGAGCATTTTATTTAGATAATTTCGGCAATCTGAAGCCTCCAAAAGAGACAGAGAGATATCTCAGCGGAGTTAAGATAATGTATAATACGAATAGGTTGCAGGGTTTTACCTTAGTCATCCGCGGGCACTTGTGCTTGAAATTTCTTTCTCAATGAGTTATACTATTGCTGCTATAGCCACCGATTCAGTGAACACAAACTTTCTATATCCTCCTCTGCAACTCGATCCTGAAGAGTATTATGAGATTGTCGTATGCAACTTTGAGACTACTATGTTGACGATGGTAATAATCGTTTTCATCGCATTTTAAAAGATGAGCTTCTGGAACATATGAGATTGCTGATATTAATACGTTCCTGAAGATTAAACTATGATTTATTAAACCAAATAATAATACCATGCAAACCGAATTGAAATGCCCTTACACGGCTGACTTCTCAAGAAAGCATTCTATTGGCTCAATTTTAGGTTTTTCAAATTCTACTGTTATTCCTCCTGAAAAGGTGGTTGAATACGAGTTCCTCGTAAACCATGAGCGTCATTTGAGTCGGGTACAGTATTGCAATAGGCTCCTTCATTAATGTAGGAGCGGACACTCGTTCTTTTATTCTGTTGCACCTGGATACCATATTTCTGAAGAACCATCAAATCCAATATACCTACCAATCATCAATTCTAACGTTATTGAGTCGTCGATCAAGACGGAAACCTCATCAACTTTAGGAATGAGGATGTGAGCATAAGGCTTTATCTCCGACAAAATGGGAATCGATTTTAAGCGTGTCATCAAATGCATAATAAGCGTGGGATTCATCGTAACAACGTACTTGTGCCTCGAGCCATCAGACTGTTAACATCGAACAAGTTCCTCGTGGCATTGGGATATAGAATTCTATGATGGACATCTTCAATGTGACAGACACGTCTATCTTTGGCGACAAGATTGCCAAAGAAGAGGAGCATGTGTTTCTACGTATAATTCATCGGCTCTTGCTGCTAATGATGAGATTAGGGTCCCTTGCCAAGCTGAAGATTTGTATACATTGTCTAGCGCGAGTTTTCTCTACATTGAAGGATCGCTTGCTAAAGCCGATGGAACTGTTACTACTGCAAAACTAAGCGATAATACTATTGCATTCATGTTTGAAGAAAGTTGACTAGATATGAATGGTTCGACTATAGATAGAACAAGAACTTCTGGTATCTCAACAAGATGCGCAACTATACAGTTCTCAGCCCCATGGAATCAAGTCCATTGCTAAATTCTGGTTGGGCTTACCCTGGAAATGAAGTTGAAATTGTGCGTCCTGCAAACGGAATGTTCATTGGTATAGCTCCGCTATCGATGCTCCTGGGATTCGCTGATGATCACAAAGACTTGATCCTAAAAACAAGTTTGAACTATTGCTGATTCGAAGCAAGGACTCTAGAAACTATATTGCAGCTGCTGCTGGAGCAGAAGATAAAGCTGTTAAACTAACGCGCATCGATTGGAGAATGCCTGTATTGAGAATTTCTAATTGTGAAAAAGAGGAAGATAGTTACGGATGACAGGACCCTACACATCGCATTTCGAACTATGGATCTTAATACTCAACCTGCTGTTCCTCAAACAAAATAATTTACATGGAACATTGCGACAGCATCGAAGCCCGAGAAGCCTAAATTTGTTATTGTAGGAGCTCAAACATCCAGAATAAACGATGCAAAAAAAGAACTGCTCCCAATTTGATAATTGTAATATAACTAATCTGAGACTTAATCTCAATAATGAATGTTATCCTTGACATGACATGAATTTGGACTTTGGTAACTCTAGATTTACTTCTTTGTATGAAATGCGCTCTAGGTTTCAGAGTTCATATTACAATAAAGAAAATTACCCCTTATGCAGAGAAAATATGTTCTCGTATAGGCCCCGTTATTCATCATCGACTGCTCTCACCGCCGGAGGAGACAGTCAACGGAGCTGTAAATAATAGACTCGAAATTCAAGCGAATGCTAATATCCTCTCTCAGATGTCTTTATACTCTCTGATTATTCATGATAAAGTATTTACCTACAAGCCCTTAACACATGTCAATCAATCTCTGATTTAATAATATAATTATAAGGAATTGGATGTGGATGTTTTGTAAGGTTTTCCTTTTGTGGCATAAAAAAAAACAATTATGAAAGTGTATTACAGATGACTTCACGGGATAGCAACCGAGTTAAATTGGAATCAGAGAAATCCAAGCTTTCGACAATTTTGACTCTGTGGCCAGTTCCCTGTCGAAGACCTCAGAGTCAAGGTTGTCAAAAGCTTGGATTTCTCTGACTCCAATTTAACTCGGTTGCTATCCCGTGAAGTCATCTGTAATAATCAGTACCGAGAAATCATCAAATCTTTAATTAATGAAAGTGTATGTTCATGTCTTTTTATTTTTGGAGTGATAACAATAAATACTTTCTCCATCTCCTTGTTCCTATATAGAGTTCATTACTTTCACAAGACAGATTGCGTAAATGCTTCTCTATAAATGAACATACTCTTTTAGACCATTCATGTCTTTGTTTTTTAAGAATACCTTACCATCATTTGGAGATGTATTGAAAAGACTAATACACTCATTTTCCATAGTTGCAATAACATTATATTAAAACACTATATTTTCACTGTGTTCTCGATAGGCGCACTTTTATCCTTTAGTGAAGTCAAATTCTGGCAGGCTTTTGTAAACTATCACCCAGTCTAGCAGAGTCATATACACATATTTGTCGTTGTCAGTTATGATAAAAAGCACTGGAACATTGTAATTAAGTCCTACACACATTCTATGCACTTTAGAGATTGAGACATCTAGGAACGCGTTTCATTGTGTCCATCGTTCTCTGGACTAGACTGTTGCTCCGTAATATTCAGCATTCGAGCTCCAAGTGCTCTCAGTTTCCTGCGATGATTTGCAAAGGAATTCTGCTCCTTCTTATGCTGGCGTGGTATCTTTGCGGATCTGAAACATAATTGCTCTCGTTAGAGATAATACATATACATTCATGCTGAATAGTCTACTGAAAGTCCGTTTTAACGTATTCCTGACTTCTTTAATTAATTAATTATGGCTGTTATAATGTTCTACGCAACTTGTTTGTTTCTGTGTATTCTCGGATAATTGATATGTCCTTGGGCTGCATTGACATAATCATGTATAATGCAATCGTTCCAAGGGTCTGTGACGTAGACGTCTATTTCATCCACATCCGTCCTCTCGGGATCTAGATATTCCGGAGACACTGGAGTTGTGCCACGAATCCTGAAAATAACAAACGGTGCTTTTAGTTTTAATACTAAATGAGAATTAGCATGTTTTGCTGTCATATTTCACATTGCACTTACTTTTGTTTCCTGTTTTAGGAAGCCTCAAAACTCGTGATATGTAATGGTGATTTGAATTAAATACTTCTACTCCGCAGATGACGGACAGAGATGGTAAAAGAAAAAAAAAATGGTGTATTCCATTCGCATATCTTTCTCTAGATCTTCTACACACCTTTTACAAAAGATTCTTCTTTCTACTCCTGCTAATACAGACAAACATTAATATAATGGTCTTATTACTCGTTCCTTATAAATGGAAGAGAACGAAGAGAATACACTATACTAAAGCGATAGTCATATGTTTTAAAAGCTGCCACTATGCTAATGTCATTGAAATTCGCTTTTTTATGGCCAGGAATGGAACAAAAGCAATAGGAGATTCCTGTTTGAGAAAAGTATAATTATTTTCAAATTTCAGTCAATAACAAGGAATATATCGGAAAGGGATTGCTTCACATGAAAAAGCTATGTAAAGGACAATAAATTGTCTTTTGAAAAGATCTACATTTTTTTTGTACAGTAAGCATTTGTCTATCTATATAATTTAGCGGTTATGCAAAAATCATTAAGAATGGAGAGGGTTCTAGAGGAAATTCAAGGTTTACATTTTATTTGTAAGGTAAATATCTTTAATATACTGTATTTTAATCAAAATCGTTAGTGCCATTTTAGAGAAAATAAAAATTTTCAATAAATTGTCCATTTAAAGGGCATGAATTTCGGGTAGTTTGTGAGGGGGCGAATTTTCCTGAAAATCTTCGTGTTGCATCTTTAGGAGATACTAAATTTAAACGATAAAAGTCTGGTATTTAATAGACTTTGCGTTTTTAGTTATACCGCCCCACACACACACACACACACTAACCTTTTTCTAACAACGATTATTTTATTCAGGGGGTGCATTTCCGGTGATATCTACGTATAAAATTTTGGGTGGAATACAATACCTTTTCGGCCTACTATGTACATTGTACATACCTGCTAGAGAAAGTAATAATCCAATGTGATTAGACCTTCTAGGGACACTCTAAGAAATAATATTTTTGCATTTCCTCAATGAACAGCATTAAGGCCATAGTACGTCCTTTATCTGTTAAATGTCTGCAACCATTGCCGACAGAGCGGAAAGTAAAAAGGTTATCACAGGAGCAAGGATATTAATGCGCCTTGCCAGACCTTCCATTCCAAAGATTGTTTCGTGTTGTTGAAAACAACGAGTGTTATAAAATGTTCATTAGATGCCAAAAAGACCTTGAAGGCACAAACTCCGCACCAACTGTGGTAATCGACGTACTACCATAACAGATCTCCAAACCTCCGGATCCTCTTCTCTCATCACAGACCCTAAACTCATAGCTGACACATTAGCTACCACATTCTTGAACATTTCAAATGGTTCTACATGTCAGCAAGAATATCTTGAAGTCAAACGAAACTCTATGGATTTAAATATCTCCAAGATATTCTTGGACACGGACGTCATTTACAATGAACCATTAACTTTAACGGAAATTGAAGAAGCTTTGCATCAATGTAAAAGTAAGAGTCCAGGCCCTGACAATATTCCATACGAGCTTCCACTGGAATCGTCTATATGCTACTACATATCTTCTACTATACCTGGTCTTGGAAATGTTTCCCAGAACAGTGGCATACCTCAATAATAATCCCAATACCCAAACTAAATACGGACCACTCTTTGTCAGACAGATTTCGTCCTATATCTCTAACGTGCACTATGTACAAAGTTCTAGAAAAAATAATAACCAAACGACTGCGATGCTTTCTTGGAAATACAAACTTCTTTAGCGATGCACAAACTGGCTTCCGCCAAAACCTTGATAGTTTAGTAGTGCTCGAAACCAAAATTAATAAACCTTTCTCTGAAAGACAACATTTGTTCGTTGGATATTGAGAGAATTTACTATACGGTTTGGCGTGTCTACTTAGTTAAAACCCTTAAAGATCAAGGCATAGGTGGTAACATGCTTGCTTTTGTTTACAACTTCCTCCAGAACCTCCAGCTATGTGTAAGAGTGAATGGACAACTCTCAAAGCGCTCTCGCAGAGCAATGGCATACCTCAGGGCTCAGTTTTAAGTGTGATGCTGTTCCTGGTGGCCATCAACAGTGCAATGTCCTGTTTCGGCTCCCCCGGCAAGGCATGTTTATTCGCAGATGACCCACTACTCTTCTGTAAGGGAAAGACTATGAGAGTCACACAGATGCTTATTCAGCAATGTCTACAACGACTTCAATGCTGGAGTTATAATTACAGTTTAAAAATTTCAGCTCATAAAAGCAAGTGTATCGTTTTCACTAAACAACGCAATCATCTTCAGGAACCCACACTGCTATTCAGAGCTTATTGTCTGCCAGATACAAATACAGTTCGCATTCTTGGATTGCATTTTGACAGCAAACTCACCTGGATCCCCCATCTTAAACTTCTTAAGACCAGCTGCACACGTCGTCTTAATATATTGAAAACATTAGCTGCACGAAATTGGGGAGCTAATCTTAGCGTTTTGATGTACATGTGTAAAACTTCTGTCCGCTCCCTAACTTTACTATGGATGTATTGTATACCAAGCCGCTAAACCCTCTACTCTTAAAATGATAGACACCATACAGTACTCTGCATTACGAATAACCTTAGGAGCCTTTTGCAGCAGTCCTATAGATAGTCTCTGTATAGAAGCCAATGAGCCTCCATTAACCATCAGAAGGAAAATGTTAAGTATATTTTTTGCTGCTCGAGTAAAGGCTAGACAAGGTACAACTGCAACTCATCCCTACGTTTTTCCTGATAATACAAGACCAAGCACTACCAAGAATCAGATTCGACAGAACAGCTTCGCTAATCGCCTCTCTCAATATTTTAAGGAATTTAACATCGCTCTGCCTGAAGTAATTCTTTGCTGCTATCCACTAATAGCACCATGGAAGATCACACCTCGTTCAATAGATACCTCTATGCCCAGATACAGCAAATCCTCTACAGAAAACTCTGTTCTGCGGAGAATGTTCCAAGATCTACACACAGCAAATTCAAGTTCAATTCCGGTTTACACTGATGGTTCTAAAATAGATGACAACTGTGGTTGCTCAGTAGTGTTCCCTGACCACACGATGTTACACAGCCTACCTAACTACCTCAGCGTCAACACGTGTGAGTGCGCTATCTGCAATCAGCTTTTCTCAAGAATACACCCTAGATAACATACAGCATGACTCCTTCGTCATATTCACGGACTCCACGAGTGCCTTATTAGCATTACATCACCAAAATTCTTCACCTGAAGAACTACTAATATTATATAATGCAGCACCTCAATCCCGTAAACATACTAATCTTACTTGGACTCCGTCTCATGTGGACATCCAAGAGAACGAGGCAGCTGATAGTGATGCCAAAGAGGCCACTAGACATCCTCCAAAGGACTGTAGAATACCACCTTGTGACTTCCTCAGCTATATCTACAAGAATATCATGCAGATATGGAAGCAAAATGGAACAGCTCATCTACAAGTAAACTTCATGACATCTACTCATTCTCACACGATTAAGCATAGGAGACACAGCCACCTTAATTCTCACGATCCTTCTCCACTTTGCAACTTCTGTAATTTTTCACTCACTATTCCTCATATGATTCCAGCTTGCCATTATCAGATGAATGCAAAACAAGAATGTGATATGCCGCACATCATATGTGACGCCATTAGCAATCCACTGTTTCAAGAAAAACTATTTAAATACATTAAGCAAATTAATATACATGACAAAATATAACGTCTGATTAATGTACATTTACAATGTAATTGTGTTACAATGATTGTATTCTTATGGAGTCGAGATATGACCAGGAGTTCAAACAACGTAAAATATCCGCGAGTTCGAATGTTCCTTAGGGTGAGTTTTTTTTTTTTTTTTTTTTTTTCCGGCTTTTCCCCTTATCCTCAGAAGTCGAATGTTCCGAATGTCGAGTAACTTAAAGCTCCATGGATCCCGAGACCATTTGAGCACAAATTTTATCCATCGTCCAATATGACCAATCAGGTTAATCTACAAAAAAAAATAAATACATAGATGAAAAATATAAATAAACAAATAAAATAATAAAACTGACTGCAGAATTGTTGATTCTCGTGCTTCCTTTATGGGATTAATTCCCGGTTGGCGGGCGAAACATTTTTCAAGAACTAAAATTATTATTACTTTCTCTAGCACGCACTCGTTGTTCATAGAGTATTGAATTCCAAAAATTCGATGCCAAGATTTCATCAGAAATACACATTTTAGGGTCCTATGAATAAAAAGACAGCTCTTTTTTGTTGAAAAAGACAGTGTGTGTTCATGATTCTGTGAACCGAATAACTCAAAGACGAAAAGTCGGTCAAATATCAACTTGGTATTTAAATCTAGTGTCTTTCAAGGATGCGACACGAAACTTTTCAAGAAAATTCCCCTTCCCAAACTACTCTTTACATGGGAAAAAAATTATTTTCTTGTAAATGACTAACGATTTTAATTAAAATGTCGTGTAATAAAGACATTTATTTACAAGACAAATAAAGTGTATATCTTGAATTTTCTTGGAATAGCTTCTGAAGATCTTTGCGTTTTGGACGAATTTTGCATAGATGGCATACCGTAAGAAATAGACAAACACTTGTTGCCTACACAAAAAAGATATATCTCATTAAAGCACACTATTTATGTCATATACCGTTTTCCGAAGAGTTGGCCATTTCCGGGATATTCCTTGTTTCAGGTTTAAAACTTAAAACTTATCTCAATTTCTCAAACGGGAGTTTTCTCAACTCCTGACCATGCAAACAAACGAATTTCAATCACATATCAACCAGCTTTAAAGATGTGATTGTCACTTTAGTGCAGTGTATTTCCTTATTTCCCTTCCACTTACAAGGAAGAAAGTAATAATACAATTTCTGCTAATATTTATCTCGATTAGCAAGAAGTATTCATAGATAAGAGAATAAGCTTTACATAGATGTGGAGAAAGTCATGTAAATGGAAGACATAAGATTTTCGCCCCTTTAGGAAAATTTTGCGTGTGTTTATAAGATCATTTACAAATCATTTGTTTTATACACAGGATATTAAGTCACATTTGTTTTATATCATTTTTATGCCCAAATATTTTAGCTGCACCAAGCAATTCCCTAAGGGGAGAAGGTGGTTTGTTTACAATATTAAAACTTACCCCTATTTGTGGCACAGTTTGAAATAAAACAGACATGTGAAGAAAAAAATGTATTCCAACTTCATATTATGCAACATCTCCTCTTCACATGCACAAATGGTTAAGTTTACAGTCTGCAAAGGCTCAGAGAAAATACGAACGTTAGACAGGGGGAAAGGAGTAGGAACATGGGAACTTCATTGTAAAACACACTTTCTAAATACTTTAAAGTGCATTTTCTGCTTTCCTTTTCGCCTCCTTACTCCGACGGTCAAACCGGTCATGGGATTTTCCTCCAGTTTTACTGCTGTCTTTGGTCAGAATCTTTTGAGACAGTGCAAAGGGTAAAGCTACAACACGAGCAACCTTCCACTGTGTTAAAAGATGCTAACTCTAAGCAAAAATCCGGTTCGATGTTTCTTTGAAGCGTTTCTGCATGCTCCAATTGCCACCTGAATCAGCTTAGCAGTCTTCCCCTTTCCTTAATCGCTGTTCCCAAGCATCCTACGTATCTGCATTCTCAAAATCTAATTCCAGTATAATTGGCTAGCGAAAATCTTTAATTTGTACTTTCTCTACGCATACTGTGTACAAAGTGTATAGAGAAGGTATTGCATTCCACCCAAAAATTCAATACTGAGATTTAACCGGAAACACACGTTTTATGGTCTCATGTATTAAAAAAAAAAGTATTTCAGAAGAAGCTCCTTGTGTGTGTGTGTGTGTGTGTGTGTGTGTGTGTGTGTGTCCGTGTGTCTGTGAACACGATAACTCAAAAACGCAAAGTCGGTAAAATACCAAATTTGGTATTTAAGTTTAGTGTCTTCCAGGAATGCGTCACAAAGATTTTGAGCAAAATTCCCCCGCCCCAAACTACCCTTTACATGAAAAAAATATCGAAAAATTTGATTTTCACAAAAATGGTTCCAACGATTCTAATTAAAATACCAGTTGTTAAATATATTTAGATGGCAAATAAAATGTATGTCTTGAATTTTATGGGAATAGTCTCTAAAGACCTCTCTATTCTGAATGAATTTTGCTGCAATTTTCGCAACTGATATACCGTAGAAGATAGACAAAAACTTACTGTACAAAAATATGTAGATCACGTTAAAAAAACAACAACAACAACAACAAAAATGTCATATACCTTTTTTTTGTGTGGAATTGACCATTTCTGAGATATTCCTTGTTATTTGTTTCGGATTTAAAATACTTAAATTTTTCTCACATGGAAAAATGTGAACTCTTGACTCAGTATAGAAACGGATTTCATCCTCATGGCAACCGGCTTTTAAAATATTGGACTATTGTTTTAGCCTAGTGTATTCCCTTATTTTCCTTCTAGTTACAAGGAAGCAAGCAATTTAGACAATTTCTTCTAATGTTTATCTCGATTGTATAAAGTATATAGAAGAATATGCTTTTTAACAATAAGTTGTTATGGTGATGTAAAGAAAGTCATGTGAATGGAACACATTAGATTTTTAAAATGTTAGCTCCCCTCTATATCCTGACTGTACTTTCCGTTTTATATTTCTAAAAGCATTGCAGAAGGCAAGAAACTCTCTTCCGCTAGGCTGGTTCGTGGTGTCTCTCCTCCCTCGCCCTTCCCATGTAATGTTCTTCACCCTTATCACCGCGGTTATGTCTTCCATACTGAACATATTGATTGTGTCTATTTTTCTTTTAAATCCGACGTAGTCTTCGTCAGTTAAATTGTTGTTTGTGAATTCGGATTAGAAACCTCTACAACAATTTTGTTCCTTTTTCTTGACTCTAATTTTATGCCATTTACTTCTTCAATATTTAAATTTAATTACCACACACTAGAATGCTGCTCAGATCTGAATGTAATAGAAAGTCCGACTGGCCACCTCGCCCATTATCTCCGTCCGTCCAAGATCTGGGAGACTTGTGGTGAGCCTAGGTATAGCTTCTGTTTACCTACCCTGGTAAGGGCTTAACCACAGGAATGAGGAGGATGGTTTAGGTTTGGTAATATTTGAGGTTGCGGGTGATGATGTTAAGGAGGTAGCGCTAGATGGGCTCCTCTAACAGTTGCATTATTTTTAGGAGCAGCATCCTTTTCCTCTGCTCCCCTGGTGTTTGATTTGGTTAAAATTGTTTTGTTGCAGAATTTCGATTGACCACTCCCTATGTTGGGAGGGGGAGTGCTTAGTTTAGCTAATTTGCTGTTGGCTGGTTTGAAGCCATTGTTACCGGCTGGTGGCTAAAAGACAAAGATGAATCTAAGATGTTTAACAACGGAGCGAAAAGGGTGCAAAATAACTAAAACGCGGTCGACGGGTTAAAATAAATGCGGGAAAGACAATTAAAAATCATTAAAACCCATGAAGCCCCGGTCCATTAAAAGCTATAGTCATAAAGTAAAACCTAGCAACACACTCTAGCAGCACATACCGTACCAACAATACTGCCCCGCAAGCGAGCTAATTGCACATCCTCCCGACAGGGTTTATGAGAGGAGGTTGCCCAGGTAACAGGAAGGTCCTTCACTTCCCTGAGCTTGTTCTCGCCGAGAGACGTCCACCTTGCGTACCAGCGGAATGCACCACTCTCCGGACAACAAGCCGGAAGTGCGCAGCGGTTACAAAAGGAAGCATAATACCGGGTTGCGTAGCCGGCGTCTTCGCTGTCCAATCCGCCAGTTCATTGCCATGTAAGCCGACGTGACCAGGAATCTATGCATACTCCTCATGAACACCGGAGTATGTAAAATGGGGAGGAGGTCCTGGATGCGCTGCACGAGAGGTTGGTGTTTGTACAACTCACGAACGCTCTGAAGGGCACTAAGAGCATCATTTAAAATAAGGCAGTTACCCAAATTGCTACGGCTAACATACAGAATGGCTCGGTATATGGCATACAGCTCTGCAGAATAAATGGATGTGCTGTCAGGCAAACCGAAAGTATGTGGTTCGGTACCAGTAACAAAGGCAATCCCGCAATCGTCGCTGCACTTACTGCTATCGGTGTAAATAAAAGATCGGCCACTATAAGAGGTTAAACATTCTAAAAAAACAAGTACGGATACTAGACGGAGGCAACGCAGATTTCCCGTAAGCTGTTATCCCGAGATCTACGTGCGAGGTAGCACGTAACCAAGTTGGGTACACCCTTTAGTCCTTCGGAAATATGCGAGGCACTAAAATATTGTGATTTCGAAGATGCTCACTGAAACGGAAATCTGCAGGCCGTGGGCTATGTAAGTGGTTGCGATATCGTTCGTCCAGCTCGGCACAGAAGAAAGGGGTAAACGTCGGATGCAAAGGCATGCACCGAAGGGAACAACCATAATTTACTAACAGGACATCACGCCGACACAGCAGAGGGGGTACTAACGATTCGGCACAGAGGCTAACAGCTGGGCTAGTTGGAAAAGCCCCAACAACCACACGGTTGCCCTGATTATGGACAGTGTCTAATCAACTGAACGCAGTTGGTCGTGCTGAAGAATAAACAATGCATCCATAGTCTAACTTGGATCGGATCAGTGCACGATAAAAACGCAGCAGTGCTGTCCGATCTGCACCCCAAGATTTGCCACTTAGTATCCGTAAAATATTTAGAGAGCGGTCACACCGCACTTTAAGCTGTGTTATATGTGTTGACTAGCAGGGTTTGCATTCGAAAACCAAGCCCAGGAATCTCACCTCATCTGCGAAGGGAAGTATATTTGGCCAAGTTGAAGAGTAGGAGCCATTCACCACCTATGGTGCCAGAAGTTAACGCAGACTGTCTTCTCAGGCGAGAAACGAAAGCCGTTTTTCGAGCTCCAATCATAAAGATTGTCCAAACATCGCTGGAGACGGCGTTCCAAAAACGGTGTACGCTGAGAAGTACAGAAGATTGCAAAGTCGTCCACGAATAAACAGGAAGAGACACCTGGGGGAACACATTGCGATAAAAAATTAGAAAAAACGGAGCTGACCCTTACTCGGAAAACGCGGTCCCGCATAAACTCCTGAATGAACAACGGAAGGCGTCCACGTATATTCCAGCTGTGGAGGAAGCGTAAAATTCCTGCCCGCCCACACGTATCATAAGCCTTCTCGAGGTCAAAAAAATATCACAACCGTCTGAAAATTCCGAAGAAAGCCATTCGTGATCTGCGTCGATAACAACACAAGGTGGTCAATCGATGATTAGAATCCAAGTCTAATGGTCTACTAAGATTTAAAGATAAATCTTTATTTATAACTTTGAAGGATATTAGTTTTTTTTTTAACTTAAAGTCGTTAACGTCTTCGAAACTTACATTGACTGTTGGTCAGAAGAGTTGGGATTCCAACCACCATACCAACCACCCATTTATCATGTGTTCCATCACTTTGCAAGAACAGCTGGTGAGGGAAATTGGACGGTAGCAAGAAGGAAGGTGACGGTCTTTTCCAGGTTTCAAAATAGGTATGATGGTGGCCTCCCGCCAATGAGTTGGAAAAGTGGCATCTACCCAAACCCGATTATAGACCTCGAGGAGGAAAGCCTTACCCTCAGGAGACAGATGCTGCAACATTTGGACGCGTATGCCATATGGAACTGGAGCAGAGTTTCAAGAAGATGAGAGGGCATTGTCTAGCCCCGCCATGGTGAAAAGGCGGTTGTAGTCTTCAAGGTTCTCAGAGCGGAAAGCAAATCCTTGAGATTCAATCTCAACCTTAACTGGAAGAAACTCGGGCGAATACTTATCTGAGATAGATACTTGAGCGAAAACACTGCCCAGAGTGTTAGCCACGTCAAATGTGTCAACCACAGCGTCAGTCGCTGTTTTTAGACCGGCAATCGGTATATGGGTCGGTTTTCAGGATACACGCCTTAACCTATCCCATACGACAGACGAAGGTGTAAGCCGATTAAAGGAGCCTACAAACTGGCTCCATGATTGCTTTTTGCTATTCTTAATAATTTGTCTAGATTTGGCACGCATCTTCTTATATTGTATGAGGTTATCCAGCGTAGGCCGACGCTAGAAAATCCGCAGAGCACGTATGCGAGTACGAATGGCATTCCGGCATTCGCCTGTCTACCATGGCACCGGAAATCTGCAGAATTGGCCATTCAAACGCGGAATAGATTGCTCAGCAGCAGAAAGAATTGTCTCCGTGAGCTTGTCAACTAAAGGATCCATAGACTCGTGTTCATCTTAGGTAAACACAGCCAAGCGGGAATAAAGGACCCAGTTGGCTTGATCTAGACGTCATCTAGGTAAGTGGGTGGAAGATACAACATGTGTTAGGAGACTAATAAGACAAGGAAAGTGGTCACTAGAATGTAAGTCAGAGATGATTATCCAGCATAAGGAAACTGCTAATTGTGGAGAACAAATCAAGGTGAGAAAAACTATGGCACGCGTCGGATAAAAATTCAGGCTCTCCGGTGTTCAAGAGAGGTAAGTTATTATTGTCCAGGAAGTCTGCAATTAGCTTACCTCTCGCACAAGCCCGAGGTGAGCCCCAAAAGGGATGTTGAGCGTTCATGTCTCCTATCAAAGAAAAGGTGTTGGTAGTTGAGAAAATAGATCTTCCAAGCCAGTACGCGAGAGGTCGCCGTACGGAGGCAAATATACAGAACAAACGATGAAGCTGACAGTTAACAACTTAATCCTTACAGCGACAGACTGGATGTCAGAATTTAAGGATACGGAGTCAGCAAAATATCATCTCTAATGAGCATCATAGTGTCCCCATGTGTAGGAATACCCTCTACAGATGATAAATCCCACCGTAAAGAAGAATAGTGCTGGAAAGAAATGCTATCCTGTGGACGGAGCTTCGTTTCCTGTAGGCAGACGACCAAAGGCTGATTCTGGTTAAAAAGCAGTTCAAGCTCTGGCCGATGTGGTCTAATAACTCCGCGTATGTTCCACTGTAGGATAGCCATGGGATGGTCTAGATTATGGGATAAGTGCTAAATTGAAAGGCGTTTCTGCATATAAGGCTGTGCTGGTCGGTTTAATTTGCTTTTCTTCGGTGTCGGACTAACACTCTTTTCAGGAGCACGACCTGGTGCTTGCGCACTGTTCGTTTGACAGCGGGGGCAGCATCCTCCTATTCCATCGGGAAGGACCCTTTTCCAATAGAAAATTTCGGTTTGAGAGCCTCGAAACGATTGGTAATTGTAATTGGAGAAGATGGTCGTTGCCAATCGGGGTTCCTCCCAGAAGATTCCTCAGAAGAGGAGCTATGTGTAGGGTAGCGTGGACTTTTACTACTCTTAGATGGTTTTGGTGCAAACGCGTCATGTTCTTTGATGAAGTCGGTTCTAACATAACTGATCTTGAAATGCTTTTCAGGTGCTGCGGTTTTTCCTGTCTTAGTGCCAGAAGTTGAACTGTACTTGACATTGGTGGATTTGGCAGTTGTTGATGCCGACGTAAACGAAGTTGTGGACGTCTTCGGTAGAGGCCGTGCAACGATAATCTTTTCTGCAATGATGGCCCCGTTAGTATCGCAGGTCTGTGGTGCGATTACCCGCTTGGGCACCGGCTTAGCTACAACAGAGCTATAAGAACCGGATATCGGGGCAGAGGGTGTGCGGATGAGCAGGAGCTTACGGGCTTCAGAGATGGACACCTTCTCTTTCAGCCGTATCTCCTGGTTGGCTCTCTCCTCTACAAAACAGGGACAGTCTCGGGAACTAGATGACTGTTCACCATTGCAGTTGACGCAAGATGGAGTTTGCGCTCAAACGCCATCGTGCATGGCGTCTCCACCGTTGACACATGTAGACTGACCACGGCTATACTCGCTGGTGTGTCCAACGTGCTGGCATTTGTAGTACAGAAGGCTCGGAATATAGGGTCTTACCTCGATGGCTTCGTACTCTGCCTTAATTCATTGGGGTAAATCTACCCGATCAAAGGTAAGGAATAGGGTACGGGTAGGCACGAATTCACCATTGACTCACCGCTGAACCCGGTACACAGGAGTTACTCCTTGCGCCGAAAGATTCTCCTGAATCTCCTCATTGGGCAAACCATCCAGTGCGGGGGTGGTGATAACGTCGTGTGAGGAGTTGTGCATCTCGATCTTAACTGGGCAACTACCCATCATACTGGCTCTAAGAAGTTTGCTTGCCTGGGAAGCTAATAGTGCTTCAATCAGGAGCGTGCCATTTCGAGATCGAACGCAAGACTTCACTAGACCAGCTATCTTATCTAGGCTCTTTTGAATGACAAATGGGCTAACCAACGAAAAACTTCTACCTTCCTCTGTTCTCCGAATTACCAAGTAGCGAGGATCACTGAACTCGACTACTTCTTTTCCGATCACTAAACTGGTTTTTGGTTTATGTTTGGTAACCATAAAATAATGGTGTAATTTCATCCCCCAGTGCTCCCCACTCACCACGGAGCCCAACGAGGGGTCACTGGGGGTGACAGGGCTACACAGGGGATATAGCAGGCTCGCTGTCCCACTCACCCTGGAGTTCGGTATAATATCTAGTCCTGGCCGATTGACTAGGGGTGGGTTAGTTCCTAGCCTCCCATTTGGCGAAGCAGAAACCAAAGCGGTGTATTAAGCTGCCCATCCTCCCTAGATACTGAAGATCAGAAGCCCAGGCATAGAGGCGCAACCCTCAACCAACCAGGATATTCCTTTCCACTGACACGGGTTTCCACGCACGGCCTACACGTGGGTGGGCATTTTGACCTACTGACTCCCTCACCAGTCAGAGGTTGCCCACAGAGGGAGTCAAGGTTGACTCGGGAACCCCCGGGTGCGCCAAAACCGTACCTACTGTAGTATGCCCCTGGGGGACCTGTGTCGGCGTTCAGTAGGTAAGTACTCCCCCAGCGATCTGACAAATGCGTTCGCATGTTCGCCCAGTCTGGCGTAGAATTTCTGAGCCCGGCACCTAATTATATCCTCCACATATGGGAGGGCCGAAGCTTCATGTAGTTTCATTATCTTCTTGTTGTCCGCCACTCTGAAATGTTGTAACTTTACATTAATCTCATTTTTCAGCCACCATGTGAGTATACAATATCCAAGCTGTGCAAAAAAAAAAAAAAAAAAAAAAAAAAAAAAAAAAAAAAAAAAAAAAAAAACTCCATAAAGCGATAACAACAATCCCTTTAGACCAACCTTCAATGTTCCACACTGCCAGCCTGAGAGGTGGGTTCAGAACTACTACTACACTAAGGTGCACTTGTTTCTTACTTTCAAAAGTTGACCTTAACACCTTTGACTATGTGGGCTCTCCTAACGACCGTTTCTCTGCACGGAACACCCTAAATCAACTCCAGAATTGTTACTTCAGATTCAAGTAGCTGTTACTTTGGAGCGGTTTGCTGTGGTGTTTCGGGTTCGGTTCTATTGTCAAATGACATGTCCATTCACTCCATCTCCAGATGGCTCCATATTTGTCCATTAAAAATAATTTTTCGAAGCGCAGAACGGCTTGATGACCCTGATTTCTGAATTTTTGAGGAACTTCATTTCCTCGCACACCTGTCGGCTGTAGTCCTCCGGCATTCTTAATCCCGTAACCCTTAGGTGACTATATTAGTGAGAATTTCGCTCTTTACCTCTTAGCATATTTTACACAAAGAGGGTTTGTTAAAGTTTTAGACATAAATTGTTTATTTTTAATTTCATATTATACTAACTTTAAACAATAAAGCACAAGAAAATGTAGATATTTCACATTGTAAAAATATTAACTTTTTCTATAAAACTGTAGTGCTTTTACAGAAGAAGCAACATATAAACAACTGCATTCAAATATAATTCCCTCAAAATGCAAGCGTGACACACCTATTATTATACCTAGTCCCCCGTCCTTTATCACAGGCGCATTTGATTGCAGCCGCTGGAATTCAGCCGCTGCAGCCCGTGACGTTAGGCTTTGAATGGATGTCCAATCCATTTCGTTTTGCCTGAGACTTTGTCCCTAGTCAGTACGTATGTATCTCTACCGCATAGGTCATTGCAGGCCTTTGTGATTTACAAGACCCTTGGGAGAAAGGGTTAAAGGGGAGACCCGAAGGGTGACCAGATCCGAAAGATGAAGCGCGCTTGCAAGTAAGATGTCTCTAATGATTGCAGAATGATACACTGCAAACCTATTGTCACCAGCAGCCCAGAAGCTATCAGAACGAGCACTCCAGGAAGGGACTCCGGCTGGTCAAACAAGCGCCAGGGAGAAATCTTTACATAGCGCAAACTGCAGCGTCTCGCCGCAACGCACCATTCGTCGTCACGATTGAATCATTTGAAGATGAAACTGACAAAGGAGATGATATAGGGTATAGCGGAGTTATTTCATTTATGGGGATATTCCGCTCAAAATAAGTTTTTTTACTGCATTGAGCGCAGTGGACATCTTGTCTTGTGCTTGCCATATTTCTATGAATTAATGTAGGACTGCAGAAACTTAATGGTTACTGCTGTAGTTTTTGACTGGTACGAAGAAAATCAATTGGAGGTAGGCAAACGCACTACATTTTTTCTTCTCATGAACATAAGGGATAGAGCGTAAAGCAATGCTAGTTTGTTATAACGGAAACTTGTGTGCTTCAGAAGATAGGTTACTGCATGTCCTGCTAGAGGGCACTGCCGACTTCCTTTCATTCTGCTTTAAATCTATTATTTTAAAACAGTGCATTTGGGGCTATTCCTCTCAGTAGTTAGGGAGTAGCTGCATTCACTAATTTTTTTCTGTATTATTTTTATTTATTGAATTGTTCATATTTTTCCCGTTACGAGAAAAGCCTGTGTATTTATGTATTTCAGATGGTTTATACTTATAAAAGCAAAATTCCAGATAAAAGATGGAAAGACGAAGACATGGTTCATGCTGTCTCGAATGTTCTTCAAGGGAACCTCAGCCTAAGAGGACAAGCAGGTATTTTCAATGTGTCTTTTTTCACCGCGTAAATGAAATAAAAACAAGAAATACATTAGGAGACGAAGCTACATTACCAGAAATCGGACACCCTACCGTCTTTACTCTGGAGAAAACTCTGGCTGAAAGGCTTAAATATTTAGCTGGTTGTGGATTAACTGCACTTTACAGCAAATTAGAAAATCCGAAAGAGGTGTCTAGGATGAAAATTAAGAAGTTGTGTCTAAACGCAGGTTGAAAGTGGAGAAAGTAACAACACCTTGCCAAAGAGATAAAAAATCAGTGAACTCACAAGTGATGCAACATTCGCCATGTTGCTGTGAAAAATTAAGAAGAAAATATTCCTTGTGGGAATTGCACACTAAGATACTTGTCCGTGTTAAGAGGCAACTGAATTATATATGTGTGTTGGTGCTGGAAGAAAGAAAGAAAGAAAGAAAAAAAGGTTCATCTGTGGCAATTGTCTATGCTTGTTATCAGAAGAAACTTTGAACGAGATAGCCCCTGCAGTGAGCGGAAAAGCCCCTCTGTTTTATGATTTTCTTCCAAATGCATGTTTGAATTCAATGTTTTTCTGTGGTTTGTTTCTGCGAAAAGGGGATATAATTACCATCGAAATATCTCTCTATAACAACCATAGAACAAGTTGAGCTTTTAATATCACATCATTTGCGTTTCCTTCATTGCCTAATTTTGGTCCAAACTCGAAATGAGCCGTACAGGAAATTCGTGGTAGAAAAGGAACCACCAAATTTCGCCAATCGACTCCTTTTTCCACAAATCATGTTTTGTATCGTGATGCTTTCTCTAGATAACTTTTGAAGTGAGATACAGCTCTTTGTCCAAGTTACTTGTGCTGATATCATTCTCTTTGTAACAATACAATCCTTTGTGAGAAAAAGTGTACCTAACCTCTTACACCGTGCAATTAACATTTTATGGCATTTTTACGACCAGCTAGAATCTGAGAGGCAAGCGTGCCGCAGAATTATAAAGCTCTATGAAATCACGTTATCACTTGTTTGTTTAAGATAACAAAAGACAATGGTTTGATATTTGCTCGGCCTTGTTACCGCTATTAGTTTGCTTAGCAAATGTGCCCAAAGCAGCGCTTAGACCACTACTGCATTATAGTAGTATGCACAACAATATTCACCTTGGTGGAGTTCTTTGGAAAATTTCAGAAAATAGGGGTACGGTTGACTCCATGACAAAATGGGGAGGGAAAGAATGTGACGGCGG
Organism: Hymenopus coronatus; assembly: GCA_030762935.1. Lineage (NCBI taxonomy): Eukaryota > Metazoa > Arthropoda > Insecta > Mantodea > Hymenopodidae > Hymenopus > Hymenopus coronatus. Next base: position 166,677,966 of record CM060881.1, on the reverse strand, counting down.
TTGGACACAATATATGCATTCATTGTTGCTACATTGTTGCTGCACTTGCAATCTTGCCTTTTTCCCAGCCACATTTACCCTTTTTATACTGCTGGCTAGCGAGAGCAATGAGCTCTGAAACAAACTCGGGGGGAAGGGTGGACTACCTGGTGTTCAAAAACACCGGTTTAATTGGAAGTAGCTTTTTATGTCACTCTAACAGAACATGAATCGACACTCCCATCTAGCACTACATTTGGCTCGCTCTCCGAACTTTGCGGATCACCGAGAGAAAAGTTTGTCTGCAAAATTCCACGGTCATGAAATAAGTGAGCGGGTTTCTTTAGCTTTTTGGTCTTACCAGCACCTCATCTGCTCCGCTCGTACAAGTGGTTTATTCAACTCTCATACGTGAACAATAGACATGTACATAATGCCTCGTACTGGGAAAACTGATTGTTGTGGTAACATTCCTGTCTACTTCTTTGCCTACTTTATTTAGTTTGTATTATTAATTATTATTATTATTATTATTAACTATTTATTACTATTAATTATTATGATTAATTATTATTACTTTAATTAGTATTATTACTTTAATTATTATTATTACTTTCTCTAACCTGTATGTACAATGTACAGCCGCGGACACAAAAGATTAGTCATCCCCAGATTACATGTGTTTCTTCGTAAAAGCTGTGTTCACAATGCACGCAAAAGAAGTGTACAATGGTCTTTGACAGTGCGATGGTTAACTTTTAAGTACAGAAAAGATCACAAAACGTTACCGTGGCCAAGAGGTCAAGAAGGCCTTGTTTCCGCTCACAAGTTCCTAGGTTCAAATCTCGCGCTGCTTGTCATTTGTTTATGTTCGTTAATTTTATGACTGGATATGTAGAATATAATATTGCAGTAATATAACTTTGGCATTTGAAGTTATGGGCCTATCTATCCACTCAAACACATAATTCTACTAACACTCGCGTTAAATAACTGTGTGTGTGTGTGTGTGTGTGTAAATGAACTACAACCTTCTAAAACACAAAAAACAAAAAAAAAAAAAAAACAAAAAAAAAACAAACAAAAAACAGAATTAACATTCCAGCATTATAATACTTAACTTTTTGATGATAAGTAACTAAACAATAAGAAACTAATACTAAACTATCTCAACCTAATATCTAACATTCTAATTAAATTAGGACTAATAATTAAAAAAAATTTAATACAAATATTAAAACTAAATAAATAAATACCCTCAATCTGTAGTAATGTGGACGAGAAGCTACAAGAAGCTTTCTTGAATTTGTACACAGAAGCCATCTTTTGCCCTTCACCCATCTACAGGTAAATTGGAGCGCAGCTTCCGTTTTACCTCAGCCCACACATTCTCAATACGGTTCAAGTCTGGTGAACAGGGAGGCCAGTCTACTACTCTTATATCCTGCTTCTCTGAAAACCAATTTGAAACCTTTCGAGATATGTGAACAGTAGACATTCAACAATGCCATCAGGATATCTCATCCTCACAGAGGGAATCAAAATATTATCGAACATTACTGTGTACTGCTCACCGGTCAGTGTATCGTCAATCTGCCACAGCACACCTAGACCGCCCCAACACGATACAGAGCGACAATGATGGAATTGTTCAAGACACGTATTTTGCATTGTATCAGGACCCCTTCCTTACGTGTGGAAGAAAATGCCGCCTCTTGGGAGATTATCACGTTATATTAATAATAATAAAAAATAATAATAATAACAACAATAACACTGTTCCTACGTCCCCAAAAATCAAATTTGCCCAAAATTAGATTCCTAAAAATGTTTCAAAGCATCGGTTTTCTTAAGAATACTGCTAGTACTTTTTTCATAGTATACAAATTCCATTTTTTTTTTCGAGAGAGAGAACTGTTCGTGCCTGATGTGTTTGCATAACATTCTGCGCATCATATGCTTCGTGTGCAGCAAATTGCTGTTCGGTAGAATAAATCCTTAAAGAAATATCATAATAACTATCATATTTTAACTGTAGAAATGTCTATGAAATAAACATGTGTAAAATAAGTAGTCGCTATGTGTTGATTCAACATCATTAAGAGAAGGGGCAGAAAAATGTTTGCTATACGCGAGAAGCGAACCTGCGACCCTCATCCCCTTACCAGAAGAATAACCTACGTTTTGTCACAGCGCTACAACGAACACATTGAAAACGTGTAATACAAACTGCATCATGTTTTGTGTTAATACTGATTGTTGAAGAAGCTCAAGTTATGTATTTTATTATGGGTTAGCAATATTAAGATTTGAACTTTGACAACTTGCTGCTGCCGCTACACAACTGTATCACGATGGTGTACAAAGGCGCTGTGCTGTGTAGGACTAAAACGAATTTGGCGTTCCAGATTTGACTCGTTTTGTTTTTTCACGGCTGTACATAGTGGATAGAGAAGGTACTGTATTGCACTAGAAATTCGACACCGAGATACATGTTTTGAAATTCCTGAATCCAAAAAGGCATTTTTAGAAAACTTCCTCTGTGTGTGTGGGGGGGGAGGGGGGCAGCATAGTTCAAAAACGAAAAGACTTAGTACTTTGGTTCAGTATCTTCAAAGGACGTGACCCGAATATTTTCAACAAAATCCCAATTCAAAAATGGCTCTAAAGTAACGATTTTGATTAGAATGCCATATGTTTAAGATATTTTTATGACAAATGAAATGTATGTATTGAATTTTCTGGGAATAGCTTCTGAAGATCTTTTCATTCTGGATGATTTTATAAAATGTTGTATAACTGATAAGCCGTAAGAGATAGACAAAAACTTAGTACAAAAAAATGTAGAGCTTGTTAAAACACACAATTTACGCCATATACATTTATATATCAGCCCGTTTTAGAGATTTTTCGAGTTATTGGTTTCAGTTTAAGATACTTAAATATACCTCAGACGAAAAGTTATTTCTAGCAAGCAAAAAGAACGGAATTTCAGTTATTTCACATAGCGACCGGCTTTTAAAAGATTTGGCTACCGCTTTGGCCTATGCAATCTCTTATTTCCCTTCTGATTAAAAGAAGCAAGTAATGAGACAGATTCTGGTAACGTTTATCTTGATTAGCATGATAATGATATAGATAAAGGAATACTCTTTTATCATGTGAATGGAACACATCAGATTTTATTTTTGCATTTCTCATCGACTTAATTTATACGGGATGCCTTATTCCGCTGCGTATGAGTTTTTGCCGTGATTTCTCGGGTCGTAGGCGAATATTGGGTAGTTCCCATTCAATGCCATAGCCGGGATTTGAACCACGGATCTCTCGATCTCTAGCCGGTTGCTCTGCCACTGAGCTACCATGGCAACATTGAATTTCTCAACTGACTCGCATGTTTCCCGGTAAACCACAAGGTGATCTCAAACTATTTTGACATGACAACCCCAATGGCAACTTACAATGTTGTAAGTACTTTAAGTTCCAGGATTCATTGTATAGCCAACTATTATGGTCAATTGGTATTGGATTAATTGTTTTTTCACACAAGCCGTGTGTAGGACAGGAGTTGGATAGGTAGAGTCAGACTGACTCTTCTTCATTATTTCCTGACCCCCATCGTTTCTTTTCATCTATTTTACCTCATTTGTTTGAGATTTGTAGGACCAGGCATGGCGGTTGATGTCCTGTGAAATTTGAGTTTTTGGAATATTCTTGCTGAGTACATTCCTTCCTCGTAGCTGTCTCATCTGCATACAGGAGCTCCAGGGTACGGCTTATGAAAGAAGTTACACAATTCACAAAATTCAATGTACAAACTAAACCTGAAAACTATGTTCCTTTCATATGACTTTCTCTACCTCTCTGTAACACATATTTGTTAAAAAGCTTGTTCTTCTATCTACTTAATGCTAATCTTTATCTCTATTACTTAGTTGCTTATAAGTAGAAGGAAAATAGGGAATACTCTAGTTTAAACCGACAGTCAAATGTTTTAAAATGTGGTTGCTATGGGATTGAAATCCGATTCTTTGCGTGGCCAGGAGTTGAAAATTTTCCGTATAATACAGTTTAATTGTTTTTAAAACCAATAACAAGGAATATCTCAAAAACAGTAAACTTCACGAAAGGAATGTATATAACATAAATTGTGTGTTTTAACAAGATACACGTTTATTGTTAACTATTTTGTTGTTGTTGTCTATCTCTTATGGTTTACCAGTTATGCAAAATTCCATGAAATTCATCCAGAAAAAAGACGTCTTTAGAGGCTACTTCCAGAAAATTCCAGATATATATTTTATTTTTCATGTAAATATCTTTAATATACGTATTTTAATCAAAATCATTAGACCCATTTTTGAGAAAATCAGAAGTTTCAAAACATCTTCCATGTAAATGGTAGTTGGCGGTGGGAGAATTTCCTTGAAAATCATCGTGTCGCATCTTTGGAAGATACTGAACTTAAATACCAAGTTTGGTATTTAACGGACCTTTTGTTTTTGAGCTATGCTGTCCACACGGACCTTTTTCCAAAGATGCTTTCTTTGGATTCAGGTGGACCCAAAACGTGAAATCTCGGTATCGAATTTTTGGGTGCATTACAATACCTTCTCTATACACTATGTACATGGTACGTGTAGAGAAAGTAAAACTGATTTTTTTTTGGGATTCAGAGGGACCCAAAACCTGTATTTCCGGTGAAATCTCGGTATCGAAATTTTGGGCGCAATGCAATACACTATGTACATTATACGTGTAGAGAAAGTAAAACTTATTTTTTTTTTGGGATTCAGGAGGACCCAAAACATGTATTTCTGGTGAAATCTCCGTATGGAGTTTTTGGGTGCAATGCAATACCTTCTCTATATATTATATACATAGTACGCGTAGAGCAAGTAAAATATATACGGCACAAACGAGATCTAAATTTTTTGTGTAGCAGGTACATTTTTGTCTATCTCTTACGGTTTACCAGTTATGCAAAATTCAGCTAAATTCTTCCGGAGTAAAGGGACTTCCAGAGGCTATTCTCAGAAAATTCAAGATATTACATTTTATTTGTCAGGTAAATATCTTTAATATACGGTATTTTAATTAAAATCGGTAGAGCCATTTTTGAGAAAATCAACATTTTCAATTTGTTTTTCCCATGTAAGGGTAATTTGGGATGGAGGAGTTTTCTCAAATGCTTTGTGCGCATCCTTGGAAGCTATTAAACTTAAATACCAAGTTTGGTATTTTACCGACTTTTCGTTTTTGAGTTATCGTGTTCACAGACACACGGACCTTTTTCTAAAAATCTGATGTGTTCCATTCACATATTTTTCTCTAAACCTCGTAACAAATTATTACTAAAAAGCTTATTCTTCTATCTATTTAATGCTAAGCAAAATTAACATTGGCAGAAATTGTGTGTGTGTGTGTGTGTGTGTGTGTTTTTTTTTTTTTTTTCCTTGTAGAAGGGAAATAAAGGAATATACTACACTAGTCAAATCTTTTAAATACTGGTTGCTATGTGGATGGCATCCGTTTCTTTGTATTGCCAGGAGTTGACAAATTCCCGTATGAGAAAATTTTAAGTATTTTAAAACTGATACCAATAACAAGGAATAGCTTAAAAAAAAAAAAAAAAAAAAAAAAAAATCAACTCCACAAAAAATATACAGAGTAGATATATTTCGCTTATTTGAGTTTGACCAAAATTGGGCAATGAAGGAAACGTAAATGATCAACTTGTTCTATGATTATTATAATATGTATTTCGATAATAATTAAATCACCTTTTCAAAGAAACAATCCACAGAAAAATATTGAATTCAAACATGCATAAAGCAGAAAATCATAAACAGTAGGGCTTTTCCGCTCACTGCAGGGGCCATCTCGTTCAAAGTTTCTTCTTATAAAAATCATAGATATTTACATGTAAACATTTTTTTCCTTATAGCACTAACACAGACATGGTACCATGTTCCACATTTCTGAGATTTAATTTAGGGCTTTTAACACGGACTAGAGGATAAGTACTTGAAGTTGCAATACCCACAAGGAATATTTTCTTCCTCATTTTCCACAACAACATGGAGAATGTCCTCTTCATCAATTGTGAGTTCACTGTTTTTTATCCCTTTGCAAGAGTATTGTTCCTTTCCCCATGTTCAACCTGCGTTTGGCCACTTCTTAATTTTCATCCGAGGTGAGACGTTTTGTCGCTGACCTCTTTCGAATTTTCAAACTTGCTATGATGTGCAGCTAATCCACGACCAGATAAATATGTAAGCCTTTCAACCAGAATTTTCTCCAGAGTAAAGACGGTAGGGTGCCCGATTGCTGGAAATGTAGCTTCATTTCCTTCTTGTTTTTATTTCATTTACGCGGTCATAAAGTGTGGAAAAAGCCACATTGAAAATACCTGCTACTCCTCTTAGGCTGAGGTTCCCATGAAGAACACTCTGTTCGTGGTCTTTCCAATTTTTTTAGCTGGACCTTTGCTTTTATAAGTTTAAACCATCTGAAATACATAAATATACATGCTTTTCTCGTAACGGGAAACAATATCAACAATTTCAATACATAATACAGAAAAATAAGCGAGTGCAGCAACCCCTAACTACCCCAAATGCACTGTTTTAAAATTATGCGCTTTTAAATCAGGATGAAAGGAAGTCAGAACTGCCCTCTAGCAGGACATGCAGCAACCTCTCATCTGAAGTACACAAGTTTCCGTTATAACAAACTAGCATTGCTTTACGCTCTATCCCTTATGTTCATAAGAAGAAATATTTATCTTTGCTAAAAATGCACTGTGTTTGCAAACCTTCAATTGCTTTTCTTCTTACCAGTCAAAAATGGCGCAGTAACCACTAAATTGTTCTGCAGTTGCTTCTACACTAACTCATAGAAATATGGCAAGCACAAGACCAGATGTCGACTGTGCTCAATTCATGCGCATTAAGAAAATTTGTTATTTTGAGCGGAATAGCCCCGCTCTACTCTATGGCATTATTTGTGTTTTAACGAGAAGAGAATCTAATTGCAATTGTTTCACATAACGATAGCTTTTAAAAGATTTTCTACATTTTTTGAGTAGGTATAAGTTTTTGTCTACTTCTTATGGTTTACCAGTTATGCATAATTCAGCAAAATTCATCCAGATAAGAGGTCTCCAAAGGCTATTCCAAGAAAACTCGATATATACATTTTATTTACCATATCTTTAATATACGGCCTTTTAATCAAAATCGTTGGAGCAATATTTGAGAAAATCGAAATTTTCAAAAATGTTTCCATTTAAAAGGTAGTTTGGGGTGCGGGGATTTTCCTCAAGGTTTTCGCGTCGCATCCTCGGAAGATGAACTTAAATACCAAGTTTGGTATTTTAACGACTTTTCGTTTTTGAGTTATCGTGTTCACAGACACAAATATATATATATATACACACGGACCTTTTTCTAAAAATGCTTTTTTCTGGATACAGGGGACCAAAAACATGCATTTCCGCTGAAATCTCGGTATCGAATTTTTGGGTGAAGTGCAATACCTTCCTATCTGCGTACCATGTACCTACTACCTATATAGAGAAAGTAAAAGTATAAACCTAACATATATCTTTAAGGATACTAGTGTAAGATATTCAAAGAATTCTAGCCATTTCATTTCTTCTTTTCTCAAAAATATCGCAAACGGCTTGGATTCAAATTATTAGCAGTAGCGAAATATATGTAGGTAAATAAAATGTAGACTTATTGTAAGAGACAAGAAAATTGTATTACTCTGTGACATTAATCATTTCCGAAGATTTCCCTGCTTTACGTTCAATTTTTGCCAGATTGTCCACTTTAGTGTGACACATGCGTTGTCATTTAGAAGTAACATATTTTAATTCTGTTTTTGCTATCAATCTGGCAAAAGTTAACTGATATAAACAGTTTAGTGTTTTATAAGAAAATTTCTGTTTAAAAAGTCCGCAACGCGTTGATAGAAAAGTTTCCTCTGGGCAGCTATTTATTGTGATTAACATAATGGTCGTAACATCAAAGTTTTATGTGCATAATGTATAATGCGCAACCGTAAATTGATACGGGAAAAACTGCGTTCTACACGTCAAATGTAGATCCATAGTTCCCAAAATTAGCATTTCCGCTGAAATCGCAATATGGAAATAAATATTTCCTGTACTTTAGGTATCAAATACTGAAAATCAAAAAGAGAAAACTTCACTTAAAAATAATTGCCTAGCAGTATGATGCAATCTGACGTGAAAGCTTCCAGAGATATTCCAAGTCCTTGTTTGCATTACGATTAAAATGACAATAACCTTAGACTTTGTTTCACTAGAAGACTTGCTTATTAGCAAATGATAACGACCTCTCTGTGGATATAATTTACAGCCTTGTTTTTTGCGTCCTCTGAATCCGGTTCCAGTAACTTAAATCCTTGAGACATTAAAGTTCTTAAGAACTCTACTTGTTCTGCTCTCGTGGATATTGTAAGGTATTACGCTAATTTATACCGCACTGTTTGAAAGACAGGATTTGATTTTTCTTAGTAATTCAAGGTCACTCAAAACAAACGGTTATATAACAGTTTAAACTGCTACTGCGAATAGGAAATTAAACAAAAAGAGTGAGTAAATAAATAATAATAATAATAAATAGAATGAGTCTTCCGGTAGGTCTCCTGCCAAGCGCGATTCCCAGTAGCGGCGTGAGCATTTTCTCTGGGTGGGCTCGGGTGTATCCTTTCCTGTTCCCCATCCCGCAGATGGGAAATGGCAACACCACCACAGTATCATTCTTGCCTAAACGCCGAGGCCGGGTTGTGGTCTCTCCCTCAATTCCATCCCGGCCATTGACCGACCTTCGAATTGAATAATCATCAAATTCCTATTACTTTCTCTACTACTCTTACAACACCTTATTTTTCTACCTAGTTAAGATATGCGTTTGGGAAATATTTGCAATACACATTTAGTAGGTTTAGTAGAAGGGGTTACAAGAAATTGAAGAAATATCAGATGCAGTTTGCCTGCTTTTTTTTTTTTGGGTAGTGTTTAACGCCCGCTTTAACTACTTATGGCACCGCAGGCGGTGACATTGATGATACATGAATGAAGATGGAGCACCGGTGGATGCGATGGCGGGGGAAACTGGAGAACCCGGAGAAAACCTGCCCAGCGCCACTTTGTCCACCACAAATTTCACATGCGGTCGCTTGGGATCGAACCCGGGCCGTCTAGGTGAGAGGCCATGGCGCGGCCCGTTTGCCTGCTGCAGTGTCGCTGGCCTAGGGTACCCTGGGCAGACTAGCTAATCCTGCCACATTGTGGCACAGAGAGGACAATATCAGGCAGTATAGGAGACAGTTGTGCTGAGCAAGAGGCTGCCAAATGGCTATGTTAGCAACATTGGTGCTGTGTCCTCATCTTCGCATTCTGACTTTGCCAATGTTGCCTCTGAAGATGAGAGGAAGTAGCAGTATTGACCTTAGGTCACTCTCTAGGATAAACTGCAGTGGAGACTGATGATGTATTCCACAGACACACAGCAATAGGGTGACATAACATGAGTCTCTGAGATAAACTCTGATGTAGGCTGGTGGTACAGCTGAAAGAAAACATGGCACCAGAGTAACCAGACTACTACAGGGTCCTCTGTGACTGTAGTAATGGCAGATGAAGACTATCCTGAAGTGCAAGGGTGCTGAGTGGAAGAAAAAGCTCTTAGTGCAGCACTATGTGCAGAGGTTGTGGCCCCATTGCTGCAGCAGCAGCAGAATGTCTACATTGTTCTCCCCTTCTGAGGTAGTCCATGAGCACCACACCATGAGAGTCCCAGAAAACCATAGCTACAATGTATTTCCCTTCGCAGAGGTTTTGGAAGGCCCTTAGCATTTATAAATATTCAAAGCATGTACATGGTAATTCAGCAGCCCATTGTCTAAACCTTGAAAACGAAGAGGATGAATGGAATGTGGAATCTAATTGCATTTGAATTTCTATTGGGGGGTTATACCCTTCAAAATAAAGACCTTATCACAGCTTGTGTATCAGTTTTATCAATTTTATAGAAAATGTTAAGACTAGTTTGTTTATATGATTGCCACATATGAGTGCATTACCCATCTGAAAATTTATATGTCATCCAAAGGTTGATATCACAACCATCAGCCTTAGAAATGTGATAAGGTGCATGATCCAATGAAGCCAGATTATGATATTAGGAATAGTTTACTATTCCAAAGATAACACCAAGTCTTCAGATGCCACTGAGTTTTAGTGCTGCATACTGAAAACAAGTCATTTACTTGCAAAATATATATATAACCTCTGGCAAAACACATGGTACAATCACCTCCTAGCAAACTACACAAAATTAAACAGAACTCCAGAACATCATATACCCACTGCAAAAACTAAGACAGAAAGACTAGATTTTAATCACTAGTCTATGTATTGGACACACCAAGTTAACAAATTCCCATCTACTGAATAAAACAGCTCAACCTAAATGCAACGTCTATCATACTGCCATATCTGCACCTCACATACTCTCAGTGTCCACAGTATTAACCAGTGAGCAGAATGCAATCTACCAGACATCCAAGAAATTCTCAACAATTCATCACACATTAAAATAACAAATTTGTATAATGAAATATGTTACTTAAATTTATGAAATTGTGTTTACTAATGTAAATTACCATTATACATGCAAATACTGTTACCAATATATTTTTGCAATATAATTGGCTTAGAGTAAGTTATAGTAATATAAATAAAAAAGATTAAAAAAAAAAACAGATAGGAAAGCTTTCTCCATGATGTTAATTGATACTGTGTGGATATTTGTTATTTTTATGGTTGCAACACATTCCAATTTTGACAGTATTAAACTAAGATATTTGCATTATGTTTATGTGTTTGAAAAGCACGAATGGTCATATGAAATATAGGTTCATGTTTTTAAGTTTAAATTTTTATTTTAACACTTTTCTTCAACATATCAGGAACATGTATTTTCCATAATAAATATTCAAGGCATGTTTTCAGAATAGTTAGTCCAAAATGTTTGACCATTTACTAGATGGACTTTTGTAACATTGTAGTTGATACTGTAATTTTAAGTTGTAATTAAATGCTTCAAAATATATTTTACACATATTCACGAATTGATTTGGGTTTTGATCATGTTCTGTTCTTTTGAAATAATGTTACTATGAAGGTCTATGTAATAGCATTAAACTTTTGTTTTCAATAATTTATATTTTGGAAACTATAAGTTTTCTTTTTTTTTTAGTACTTTATTCTTTGGGTACAATAATATATTCACACAAAAAATTAAAAACAAAATAAGAAGATAAAACTTAGTGAAAATTTCTGTTAGAAAATAAAAAGGAAAGCCTAAGCAACACATGTTTACACCTACCTTCATTGCATTCAATGTGGAAAGTTAAATACAACCAATGGGCAAAGCTTATTTGCTACTATGAAACTAATTGAATTACAGAAATGCTATATGAAGAATGAAAATAATCAAAGATCAATGAGCATTAACCATTGTCATCATTGTTATTTTTGGAATAAGGGATTTGGTGTTCATGGCAAAACTAAGATTTTATATTTCTCTTCTTTCAAAACTCTAAAATGTTCCATACACTTTGTGTTTATGAAAATATTGCTTTTATTGACAGTATAAATAGATTTTCCTGAGGAATAAATGTGTTTTATTGCTGAACCTGGAAAATAATTTCAAGAGTAAGAGAAGCCACTCTACTATACATTTTAAGTCTGAGAATACAAACTTCAACTGCCTTCATAGTTGAGTGGTCAGTAAGCTGATTTTTCACCCTCAGATCCCTGGTTTGATTCTCAGTATGGGTGGGGAATTTTTCATGAACCAGAATCACTCCCTATCCCCCACAGAGTCTGGAAGTATGCATGTTAGAGTGAATGTGCCTGTGCTTCAAAATAGAAATGATTAAAAATTCAATTTAACAAATCTGTACAGCTGTTTCACAAACCAAATTATCCAATATCTTAATACATGCTGTAAAAATGAAACAATAAAAATAAAAAAGAAAGGAAGAAAAAAAAAACATACCTTACAATTTTTCATTTTATTACTATTGCTAGGTGGGTCTGTCTGTACATTTTCAATCTACCTATAGCAATGACAGCATAGACCTAATTTTCTTCATTCTTATTAATGATGCTAACATTGATTCTAATCTAATTTCAAACAATCAGTTTTGTAGAGACACCAAAATTTCATCTGAACTGTGAGATATAGACCTCCAACTTAATAAAGCTAGTTGAATTATTATTCCAATAGTGTTGTGAATTTAAGGCAACATACATGTTTATATGTACATACTTTTAAGCTGCACTTTTTTTTAGTGTTAAGTGCTAATTTCATTAACTGTTATCTCTTGTGGAAATGTAATTTACTTTTCTTGAAATTAAAAAGCTCATTTATTTATTCTGACATAAATTGTTTATCTTGGTTGTAAATTATGATACAGAAATGACATTTTTATCACACCATAGCTCAATTCTCTGTCTCAAAATGAAGTGCAAACCTTCACTCTTTTAACAAACAAGCTGTGCTGATGTTAACCATTCAGTTACTTTAAGCTCTTACTTAACCTATGTGCTGAAAAAAACTGTGTCAATGACAGACCTAAGTCCAAGGCCTGTTTAAATTTTAACTAGTTATTTCATTAGCAATCTAATCTCTGTTTCCATACCTTGCTTTTAATGTTGCAGAGAAGCAGCAAGTAAGCACAGACTCTGATTCACAAGATTTTCTCTACACACACACAAACATACATAACATTGCAATCTGTAGATCCTATTTTGAGATTAGATTCTATGCCGAAACTCTAGGATGTTGATCATGACAAGAATTACATTTATTGATGATTATTAATTTATTTATAAACAATAATTCTGACAATGAATTTTCAGAGGTGTCATTTTTGCATACTTTACAATTACATGTCTGTTTCCAAAAACCTACTTGTACGCATGCATACCTAGAATATTGATGTTTATTATAATTACAACAATATATTATTACCAGTATTTTTTGATTAAATGAAATCCTCCTCGATGTAGAAGGTGAGAGTATTAAGGTATCTTTTTAATTCTGATCTAAACTTGTTTTTGTTCATGTGCAATTCTTTTATAGAAGAGGGAAGTAAATTAAACAAAACTATTCCTTTGTAGTAAACCCCTTTTTGGAATAACTGCATATTCTTTGGTCTATGTAAGTCCTGCCTATGTCTGGTCTCTTTGTTATGAATATCTGCCTTCTTGTAAAACTTTCTGGATTATTTATTACAAATGAAAAAATATACTCAGGCTAATGATAAAATTCCAAACATTTTGAAAAGTGATTTGCAGTATGTCAATCGTCTTGCTCCTGTGATTATTATTACTTTTTTTTTTTTTTTTTGCATACTGAACACTTTTTTAGAATCTACAAAATTTCCCAAAAATATTATTCCATAGGTCATCAATGAATGAAAATATGCTGATTTTAGTATGCTCTTATTTATAAGCTGAATTAAAGATTGGATTGCAAAACATGTAAAGCTCATTAAAAATAAAAGAATTTGAGTCAGTTTTTGTAACACAAACATCACTTGATTATTATTTACAGGGACCGTTTTGGGAACACTTGTTCCCATTTTCAACCGTTCATTCTGACTAAATCTTGCCTTGTTGGCATCAATGATAAGGTTGGAGGTGTATCAATTGTGGAGGCATCTGTTGCTGGACCTATGAACTTCCAAAGGTTACTGTATGGTGGTAAATCAAAATTCATGATATGGCTTTTTTTTTCTTTTTTCATTATGTAGATCTTCTCCTAGACATCCAATTCTGTTGGTTTTAACAGTTTTATGTTAGATGTGATTACGTGTCCTGATGTCCAAAAATGATAGGCAACTGATTTTTCTGTTTGCTTGTATTTTAGGTTTCTCGTGTGCTCCTTTAATCTTGTTTCCAAACTTCTCTTTGTCCTTCCTATATATACTAGATTACAGTCTGAGCATTTAATTTCATAAATTTCTGGTTTTTTGTTTGCTTAGCAGTTTCTGAATGCTGTAGTTGTTTTTCAGAGCTAAGGTGATGTTATAATTTCTGAAGATTTTCTGAAGTTTGTTGTGTGTCCAAGGATGATAGGCGAATTTTCTGAACTGAGACTGGTCACAGAGGTTCTGTAGGGTGGTTGTGTGTGTTATGTGGTTCAGTTTTTTGTAATTGTGTATTCCCTTGTCTACTACACTTTTGTGGAACCATTTGGAGTATCTGTTGGTATTCTTTTTGGTATTCATTATTCTCCATGGGAATGTGTACTAATGTATGTTAAAACTGTACAGGACTGCATATTTATGTGTTGTGGGATTGTAGCTATCAAACTTTATGCAGTTATCTGTATTTGTGGATTTTCTATGTATTCCAAATGTCAAGTTATGTTTTTCTGTTCTTATTATTTTGATGTCTAGGAAAGGTAGGATTCCTTTTTGTTCGATCTCTATGGTAAACTTAATAGATTTGTTTTGCAAGTTAAGGAGTTTGAGTGCATTTCAGTATTTCACCTAAGATAAGATAGTATCTTTTGATGTCACATCCATATTTTCCAGCATACCCATAGACAAACTCTTAACACTTCTTAAAACTTGGCTACAAAGCATAAACATACCAACAGAGGGAATAGAAGATTTTGTTTAGCTAACCAATTTATGTACAAGACATAACTGCTTTACATTCAAGAATAAATGTTACCAACAGGACTAGCAATGGGGAATCCTCTAATAATGAACTTTGTTTTAGGAATGTACTTCTTAGGGGAAAAAATATGTTTTCACATACAAATCCAGGCCCTGGTAATTAAGTTTAATTTCTTCAATCCCCACCCCAAACTACTTTTTACATAGAAAATTTTTCAAATTTTTGAATTTCACAAAAATGGCCACTCTGATTTTGATAAAATACTATATATTAAGTATATTAATGATATTGACATGGCAAAAAAAAAAAAAAAATTATATCCTGAATTCCTTGAGAGTAACAACCAAAGTTGGGTTTATTCTAAATGATTTTTGCATAACTGGTAAACCATAAGAGATAAACCAAACTTGTTACACACAAAGTTCTACATCTAATTAAAATGTCCAATTTATGTAATATTTTTCTCAAATGAGATGTCATTATTCACTTTTTTCATCCTGGCCTTTCTAAGAGAAAGGAACTTCAATTGTACGACATAGTGCCAGTTTTTTAAATATTTGACTGTCACTTTAGCCTAGTGTATTCCCTTATTTTCTTCTGCTTATAAGGAACTAAGTAATAAAACTATTTCTGATAAAATTTATTTCAATTAGCACAAAGTAGAGAGAAGAATAAACTTTTGAAAGAAATCTTTTACCTTTAAGGTGCTCAAAACACAAACAAGTCTTTACACTATGAACAGAAAGTAATAACTCATATAATACGAATATAACACAGCTGACACATGTAGCCTTAAGCAGGGTGTGCATACAAAGGTCACTGCAGTGAAAGCAAACTATGCAGATACACAATTTGTAAGGCCCCACATAAAGCGAACACATGGTGTTACCACAAATTTTCCTGTCTATTTTTACTTTCTCTACACGCACTATGTACATAGTGTATAGACAAGGTATTGCACTCCACCAAAAAATTTGATTCCGAGATTTCACCGGAAATATATGTTTTAGGGTCCCCTGTATCCAAAAAAAGTATTTTCAAAAAAAGGTCCATGTGTCAGTGTGTCCATGTGTCTGTGAACGCGATAACTCAAAAACGAAAATTCGGTAAAATACCAACCTTGGTATTTAAGTTTAGTATCTTCCAGGGATGCGACACGAAGATTTGGAGAAAAATTCCCGCACCCCGAACTACCCTTTACATGGAAGTTTTTTCAAAAATGTTTATTTTCTAAAGAATGGCTCTAACGATTATGATTAAAATGTCATATATTAAAGATATTTACCTGACAAATAAAATGTATATTTTGAATTTTCTGGGAATAGCCTCTGAAGACTACTTTATTCTGAGTGAATTTTACGGAATTTTGCATAAGAGCTAAACCGTAAGAGATAGACAAATACTTACCACACAAAAAATGTAGAGCACATTAAAACATGCAATTTATGTTGTATACATTTTTTTCTTGGAGTTGATCGTTTTTGTTTTCAGGTTAGAAAAACTTAACTTTTCTCATACAGGAATTTGTCAACTCCTGTCCATACAAACAAAGGAACTTTAGTCACATGGCTTCCAGCTTTTGACTATCACTTTAACCTATGCTACTCCCTTAGTTTGCTTCTACTTACAAGGAAGCAAGTACAAGACTATTTCTGCTAATTTGTCATCAATTAGCATGAAGTAAATAGAAGCATAAGCTTTTTAACAATAATTTGGTGCAGAGATGTAGAGAAAGCCATGTGAATGGAACACATCAGATTTTTCTTTCATCTGCCAGGCTCAACAGACATGGTGTACAGTGTATACAATGGATGTGCTTTAAGGGAAAAATTGTTGCTTCCCTGGTTACAGAACCTTCAGCCTAAACATATTCATTTACATGTTGGGGGCATCAATGCGGTGTCTGAGGATGTTCGACCAGTAAATGTTAGGGATCTCACTGCACCTGCTGCCTTTCTTCAGATGTGGACCCCTTTGTGTTCTATTTTCTCCTCCCATTAGTGCATATAACAGGCTTAGCCATGGACGCAGCATGCTGTAATTTTCCCCCACTTCTAATCCCTATCTTTAAACTATAAGGTAGTAATAGCATATCTTATTATTTTCTTTCTTTCTTTCCTACAAGAGTAGGAAAGGCAGAGTTAGACTAAACAATTTAATGCCATAACCAGAATTTAAACCACAGATCTCCTGACTATGGCATTGAATTTTGCAGTCTGACTGTACCTTTGCAACTCGAACTGCAGTTTTGGGAGCACCTTAATTAGTTCCCATTACTTTTAATAGTCAATCTATAAATGTGTTAATTACAAACAAGCTTCTGTATAAGATAATATCAAAACCACCACATAGTTGACCATTTAAAGTATGGTAAAAAGTATTTGCAACACAGCTGTATGACAGCATCAGAAATGAAATTGCACAGATCAGGCTGAATAACTTATGCAAGTTAATAAAAATTCATAGATATCAAATATGTGTTGAAGAATCTGGGGAACATTTTCAGCATCATCTGTTAGCACGGTAAATACTAAAACTTAAAGCAGAGACTCTTACTCCAATCACAGAAGAATGAAAGATCCATATTTAGGCAAGTATTGCTGTAATCTTCCATAAACAGCAGAGCACATAAAAATAAAATCTGACTGTTGCATTCACATGACTTTCTCTACCTGTTCTGCAAACAAAAGAATGATCATGCTAAACTATATAAACATTAACACAATTGGTCTTACTACTTAGTTCCTTACAAACAGAAGGGAAGAAAGGGAATATACCAGGCTAAAGTGATAGTCAAACCTTTTAAAACCGTATCGATATGTGAACAATTGAAGTTCAATTTGCTTTGCATTTCCAAAAAAACAAAAGAGAGATGAAATGAAGGGTGACCCCATTTGAGAAGGTGCATATTTCAAAATTGAAACCAATAACAAGGAATATTTTGGAAATGGATAACTCAGTAACAAAAATGTATATGATATAAGTGTGTGTTTTAACAAGCTCTACATTTTTTGTGCACTAAGTTTTTGTATATCATTTATGGTTTACCAGTTATGTAAAATTCAGCAAAATTCAACTAGAATATACCAGTCTTCAGAAGCTATTTACAGAAAATTCAAGATATACATTTTATTTGTGATGTAAATAGCTTTAATATATGGTATTTTAATCAAAATCTTTAAGTCATTTTTGAGAAAAACAAAATTTTCAAACAATTTTCCTTGTAAAGGATAGTTTGAGGTGGAGGGATTTGCTTGAAAATTGTTATGTTCCATCCTTGAATGATACCAAACTTAAATAACAAGTTTGGTATTTAAAAGCCTTTTGATGTTTTAGTTATGCTGTCCACAGACATACATACACCTTTTTCTAAAAATGTTTATTTGGACTCAGGGGGCCTCAAAACATGTACTTCCAGTGAAATGTTGGTATCAAATTTAGGCTATGTACATAGTACTTGTATATAAGTAATATTTCTGTACAATTGCTTGACATGACAACATTATAGACATTTAGTGTACCTCCTAATTCTTGCACAATTCAGAACAGATAGTATGCAAACATGTTTTTAGCAAGCAAGAGCAGTGGGCTGCAAGCAGTAGAATGCAAAAGAGGCATGTTTCCAACAAAGACCTCTTTTGCAACAAAGGTTTCCATAGAAAAGATTTTCTTCAAATCTCATGTTTGTACAATTTTGAACTGGCTTCCAGCCACAGCATTGGTGCATATGATGTTTCATGTGTAATGATATCACCTTGTCGCTAGACAATGACAAGAGTATGTGGCTGAATGTGACATTCATCATCCATATAATTGTAAGAAGAAATTTATAGGCATTTCAATATTAGCACTTCTACAAGAAGAACACCAAAAATACAGAGATTGTTCTTATCACATGCAGCTACATGAGCTATATCACAAAGGATAGTATTTGCTAGGTTCGCTTGTCTATTATATATAATAAATTAAACTATTCTCTATTACACATAATGTGATGCCACAATAATAACAATATGCAATTTAATGAATGCAGCTGCAAGCAAGAACTCCTGTTGAAAACTTGCAAAAATGCAAAGAAGCTTGTGACAGTGATACGATTAAATTAAAAATAAAAGAATTTGAGTCAGTTTTTGTAAAACAAACATCCACTATTTTTTACTTACTGGGGCCAGTTTCAGGAACACTGATTCCCATTTTCAAACCTTAATTACAACTAAATCTTGCTTCATTGGCGTCCCAATCGTTGATGCCAACGAAGCAAGATTTAGTTGGAATTAAGGGTTGAAAATGGGAACCAGTGTTCCTGAAACCAGCCCCAGTAAGTAAAAACTAAGTGGTGTTTGTGATTCAAAAAACAACTCAAATTCTTTTGTTTTTAATGAACTCCTGTACCCTTTCAT
This sequence comes from Hymenopus coronatus, assembly GCA_030762935.1. Taxonomy (NCBI): domain Eukaryota; kingdom Metazoa; phylum Arthropoda; class Insecta; order Mantodea; family Hymenopodidae; genus Hymenopus; species Hymenopus coronatus. The sequence continues at coordinate 166,658,850 of CM060881.1, read as the reverse complement.
GCCAAAATACTATGTAAACACTATGTAAAAAAAATCATATCCAATTCATAATTATAAGGAAGAGGTATTATAGAGAATCACCAGATAATAAATGTGAAATATTACTCACATTTATCCAGCAACTGTTTCTAAAATTCTTCCCAGGTAAAGAAGGATGGCTCAGGTGGTAGCATCTGTGGCCTGCATTTGGGAGGTCCCCGGTTCAAGCTATGCAGCTGACCAATCTGACCAAAGGTTTTTAAATATCTTTTATTGATTGCTAGATGAATGCTGGGCTGGATAATTTGATCTGCACATTCTCCTATCATACTTTCCATCACTTATTTTGTTTTACACTGCCATACCACTGTGTTAATCCTCCATTCTGGATATGTTCTAATCTAGAGTTTGCATGCTCCTCGATAGGCTACTGACTCAAGGCATTGCGTGTAAGTCCTGGGGGTGGTAAGTACTAAAAAGAGGTACTATTATGCAGGTACATAAATTCTTGAGCTTAAAGTAAATATGGATTGTGCTGAGGCCATTATGTTTCACATAGATATTTATTTGAAATTGGTTTAGTGCTTACATAAGTGTTCCATACTTTGTAATGTTCTTTTTACAACACAATTTCTGATTAAATACAATATGATATTATATTTAATACTGGAAAGTGATTTAACTCAGAAATATGGACAGGTGTTTATGTAAAATGTTATGTCAAGAGGTATTCCTATGTAAAGTGTAGGGTCACATGAACACCTAAATACTAGATTAAGTTACTTCCCAATGGAAAATAGAATTTATTGGGTTGAAATTAGTTAATTCCATTACAAAGTTGGCATTATTTCAGTTTAATGTAATGTTGGTCACTGAATTCTTGGAATCTGCCATTAAATTGTTTCTTATCTAGATCCAGACTTTTTGACAACAGTATTATTCCCAGTGGGATTTCACAATACTTGCTGAGTAAATCACGTTATACATTACTTGAATACTGTAACATTTCGCTGACTGTCAGAGGTGACTTTTCATTACTGAAATATGGTGGACTACAACTTTCTACAAATTCCAGAGGATCTTCAAACGACATAACATCATTCCAACCCCTAAAAACAATTACTCTATGAAAAACATTTTAAATTCTAAATTAAAAGATGATATCCCACAAGAAAACAAACCAGGAATATATCAGTTCAGCTGCAATGACTTTGAAAAAGCTACATCGGCCAAACAAAAAGAAATATAAAAACAAGAGCAAAAGAACCCCACAGAAATATTAAACTTAAACAAGAAGTCAAATGCGGTAGCTTGGCATTTTTGGAAAGAGAAACACACCATAAATAGAAGCCCAAAAATTCTCAAAAACATCACAAGGAAGACAGAATTAAAAGTTTGGGAAAACATATATTTGGAAAAACAAGAACGGCATTTTTAATTTTGAAATCCTGCCAGGCAACCTACTGATTCAGAGGTTCATCAAACCACCACCAGGGACAGAGACAACCACCACAGCAAGCAATGCTGGCAGTCGACCAAAGAAATTGACAATGGAAGCACATGGCTTCTGAAACATGTTTTTCGAAATAAAAAGTAAGTGATGTAGTATTACAAAATCAACTCAACTAATTTTCAATTGTGACTTTTCATGTTCAATGGGCCTTCTTCATTTGGCCTGGTGTACTCTAATAGAATGATTTTTTAAAAATATCCCACTCACTGGAAATAGCTGCATCCACTTTCTATAGCATGAGCTGCCTATTGCTGGATAAGGTGCTACTGCAAACTCCATAATCATCTGAAACCAACGTGAGGGGCACCAATTGATTTGTTGCACAAAGGATCAGCTCATGCTATCTATCCAGGACAAGGAGTCCTCAAAGCTAAAAAGAAACATTATTATAGCTCAATGCTATATCATCTGGCATTTTGTTTTGCATAAATGTTTCATTGTATTTTTTTCCCCCTTGATTTGAAGGTTCTTCTTTAAACCCTAAACTTTTTAAAATTATATATTTTTAGTAAAATAAAGCTAATTTAAACACTAAGCAGTATTAACTTAAATGGTAACCTAACAATTTCATTTAACATTTGTTTCTTTGACACAGTATCTGTACAGAAAATTTTACACCATATACACTTTGAAACTTAAGATTACAATTTACTTTTTATGTGATGTAAGCATATGAGGGATGGCTGATAAGTTCTGGGCTTCACACAGATATGGCGCAACTAGGCCAGTCAGATGGTAGCATCATATAGTTTAACTCTAGACTACCTTGTATCCATAGTTACCGGTCAATAGCTTGTTTAGTTTTCAAGTGACAACATTTTAAACAAGACAACTTTAGAGTTTTAACGAAAATTGAGGATTTGGAAAACTGAGCAGTGAATAAATACTTCCATTCGAAAGGCTTAATGCCTAAAGAAATCAAGGAGGAAATGGACAGTACACTGAAAGATACTATTCAATGATTAAAAGATGGGTTGCAGAGTTTAACACATTGGAGCCCAAGCCCGAGTATAGCTCAGGCCATCGAAATGTTCATGAGACCCATGCCCGAGCATAGCTGGGCAGGTATTTCTAATGCTTTTAATGCAATTCCATGACTGTAACTCGGTCTTGGGCTATGCGGCAAAGAACATACATCAATTATCGTTGAGTTGTCTGATTTTTGCTGCCATCTGTCCTTGCTTTAGTCAACTATTAGGAATTTTAGGAGATTTATAGTAATATTGGTGCTCTCGGGTAGTCGCACCATTTTCTTTGAAGCTGGTGATCTGTTTGTAACGTTTGTGCTCTTAAATGTTAAAAGCTGCATTTTCCTCGATTTCTGTGAACTGAAGCTGAAATTCAGGATACAAATGAAGCTGTGGAAAATTCTGATTCCAAGGGAGAGTTTTTCGAACTTTGAATAAATGGAGCATAAGCAGCTTTATGCAGTTTTTTTTCAAACTCATAACTGATACTTGTTGTAAACTTAAAATAAAATATTAATACAGAAGTTATGACTATTTTCTTACTTGTTGAGAAATCCTTGAATGCTATACTTTTAGATTGTTCCAATATTTTTCGGCAGATTTAATTGATGTACTGTAAATAATAACTCAAATTAGGCATAAAAACCCTGGGTTTCTTGGCACTTCAACTACTGAAACGCCTGGGCTTCAATGTGTTAAAATGGGATGTACAAGCACTAGTGATGAGCCTCACTCTGGGCGCCCTGTAGAAGTCACAACTCCAGAGATCATTGAAAAAATTTATTGTTTAGTACTGGAAGACCGCAGAATAAAGTTTTTTGAGATAGCAGAGGCTGTAAACATATCAAAAGAACGTGCAAGTAATATTTTAAGTAATGTTTTGGGTTTTCACAAGGTCTGTGCAAGATGGGTGCTATGTTTGTTGACACCTGATAAAAGTTGCAAAGAAAAACTGTTTCTGTTAAGACTGTGGAGCTCTAACATCAAAATCCCAGTGAATTTTGAGATGGCTTATTACCATGGCTGAAACCTGGATACATCACTACACTACAGAAAGTAAATCACAGTCAAAACAGTGGATTGCACCAGATGAACCAACTCCAAAAAAGGCAAAGTCAATTTTGTCAGCTAACAAGGTTATGGAAAGTGTTTTCTGGGATGCATAGGGAATTATTTTTATTGATTACTTGGAAAAGGGTAAAAGTATCACTGGCAACTACTATGAAACTTACTGCAACGTTTGAGTGATGAGGTGAAAAGAAAAAGACCTCATTTGGCAAAAAAAAAATCTTGTTTCATTATGACAATGCTCCGGCCCATTGTTCAGTCATTGCAATGGGAAAAATGTGTGAATTAAAGTTTGAATTGCTTGAACATCCACCCTATTTGCCAGATCTAGCACCCAGTGACTACCTACCACCTGTTCCCAAACCTCAAAAAATTTCTTGGAGGACGAAGATTTCACAGCAACAAGGTCATTGATGTGGTAGACAGCTATTTTGAGGACCTTGATAAACTGCACTACAGAGATAGTTTAATTAAATTAGAACAATAAAATTAAAAAAAAAAAAAAAAAAAAAAAAAAAAAAAAAAAAAAAAAAAATGCTGTTTTCAATGAGAGGGCCAGGACTTATCAGCTGATCCTCTAGATTCTAAATTTCAGTCTGTCCCATACTTTTTCCTTATGCACGAGAATTGTAATCTTAATATAGCATAAATTTCCTGTAAAAAATCAATGCTAATGTACATAACTATCACTCGTGGTAAAAATAGTATGTAATCCCTGAATGAGAATTACATCTCTAGAACATAAATTACACAATGATATTAAAAACCATCAACAGAAAGATTTAATTCATAAATCGCACTATAGTGTTGAAGAAGATATGAACTATGAGGAGCGGAATCAAACGAAGAGATTGTGCCATACTGTACATGCTAATATGCATTGATTATTGTAAATACATAGAGCCTGCACAACGGTTTTTGAACACTGAAACATTTAAATGAAAGCTTAAATGTGAGTCACTTACTTGCCTTCAATCGCACTGATTTCCCATTGTGATGAAGCCACTTTCTTGAGTAACACCAGAATGTTTATTTCACGTCTCCACATGGGAAATTTGTACAGTCACTACCAAATTAAACCTATAGTTACAGTAGCATTTTCAATTCCACCTAAGACCTGGCTCTAAGTAAAACAGTAGTTTAATGTTCAATCAGAATTTAATTCTTCTATGCCTGATACAGTAGTAATTATAAATCATATAATCATGAGAGAATTAGTTTCTTTCATAATGCGAGTAACAAAATAAGATATTTGCATTTCCTGGATGCATTGAAATTGTAGACAACTCTTCTCGTATTGATCTTTTCGGCTCAAGTATGGCCTCAAATTGCCTTCCACTGCAATAAACAAGCCTTAGAGGTACTTCCCAAAGGTTTTCAATGGGGTCCAAATCTGGGCCACTTGCAGGACAGGGCAAGACATCATTATCTTTATCTTTGAAACACTTTTTTTGTTGTAGCAGAACAATGTGCATAGGTATTAGTTTGTTGAGAGTTTTTACTTTCATACCCTTGGTGGTGTTCTGACCAATTTTGTCTCTAGCATCTTAGTGTGCATGTTAGAGTTCATTCTAGTGTTCAGCCAAGCAACATGTGATTTACCATTAGTGTAGAAGACTACCTAAATCATAACGCTTCTGCCACCAAAATTTCTGCTAATTCTTATCTGTTGACCTGTTCTCAGATCATGCCAATAATATTCAGATCCATCAGGCCCATCTAAATTAACCTTCTTCTCACCACTGAAGATCACTATTCCATTCTGAAGTCCATGACATCTGTTTTTCAACAAACTTCAATCTAGCCTGTTTATGTTTGGGTGTTACAGCTGATTTATACATCGTTTCTTTACACAAGATCTTTGTCATTTAACAAAATCTGTCATACACTTCTCGCAGTTATTGGCAACTGTAAATCAGCTACAAATTGAGAAGAATAATGGTGAGTGATCCTTGCTTTGCACAAAAGTAACAGTTTCAATGCCTCAAATAATTTGTTTACTTTGCTTATATTTTCCATTTTGTCCATATTATATGCCCAATCTAACAAAATTATGGAGAACAGAACAAAGTTATGAACTTCTTGGCGTTTTGACATTAGAGTACATGTATGGACCAATTTGTACTTTTTCACTGTTTTCTACACGATATTGTCACTCCAGTGATTTATGTATACAATAAGCACTGTCACTAATGGTGTTTGTTTTCTATCTGCAGTAAACACAAGTATGCACACACTAACACACTGGTGACTGCCTTTATACTGAGTTCCACCCTCTACCACCAGAATCATTGATGTCTCCTTATATACTCCGTTACTGAAACCCAATTCAGTACAATTTGAATGCATTTGTCAGTGTACCAGAGCTCCTACTGTTGCTTATATGCTGTGCACAACTATTTCAACAAATGTGTATCATCTGCCTACAATCCTTGCCTTTATATTGATATCCACTACTATGTATCTTTGTCTTTGTGGAATCACTATCAATGTAATTATTCTCATCATTACTTTCCATTCCATTGTCTTCAATTACAATTTTTTCAATTGTTTCCCCCATTAGGCCATCTTTCTCCAAGTACTCCTTTTCTGTTTTAAAAGCATGGTGGCTTTTTTCCCACTTCATTTGGCCAATTGGCTGAAATCATTGGCAGCACAACATTTCAACATATTTTATTTTAAAAGCTACATTTCTGCTAGCAACCTATTGTTTGATGTCTGCCTAAATTAAATCAATGTCCTTCAAATCTGGATGATACTGTGGAAGCCTTAAGGTTGTATGGTTATGCTCAGCCAGTATCTGGTTAATCAAAAAGGTTTTCTGAGTTGGCTTGATGGCTAGAATTAAATCATACAATTTTGTTTTGGTGCTAGTTCTATCAAATAGGATATTGTGATTTTGCAAACAAGAAAACATGGTTATTAGGGACACTCAAATTTCTTGAATAAAATGTTGCTAAATTCTTGAGTAATAAGAGAGAAAATTCTTGAGTGAGAAGGTAAAATTCTTGAGTTAGAAAGGAAAATTCTTGGATACGGTAATTCTTGGATATTAACTTACTCACCTACAAAAATAGAAATAAATGCATAATTAATAAATGCATAATTAATTTATACAATCTAAAATATAAAAACGCTAATAGCAAGCATAATTTACACACACTCTTATGGTTTACTTTCATAATTATAAGCTGATAGCATCTCCAAGTTTGTGATTGTGAGATTTGTTCTGAGGTCCGTCAACACACACGAAAAGTTGGAAAAAAAACCTTTCACAGTTCACGTTTGCGACAGGAACCCACAGCGCCCTTAAGGCACCATCAACAAAAAGTTGATGATCATCACGCATTGCATGAAGAGCATCTTCTACTGATATATTTACATTGCTCTTCAGAATATCCTGAAGATCCCTGTAAGCATGCAGTCCTTCATCGATGGGAATACCCTTCATTGATGGTACTTTGTGGAAAAGGGTTTTCAGCTAGTCTCCTGCAGCAGGCTGTGACAGCACATTCTGCCTGTAGAAGAGTGCAGCCACAGGCTCCAAAAATGCACGGGCAGGGTCCCCCAACATAAGATTGTCCAGCTTGGTGTGCATATGGCCTGCTGCAATTTTTATGTCCTGCATCGAACTTCCCCTGAGATTTCCTTTCAGGGCATCAAGCTCCTCCTGAACTCTGTCACTGAAAGTTCCAGCAGCAACTATTTGTAAGCGCTTCTTCAAATTCTGAAGTTTGGGATACACTTCTGCAGCCAACGGTTTGGAATTTGTTTCCAGGCTGAGCAACAATTGCTTCATCACTGAAGCTAAAGATTTCACAAACAGAGCTTGCACATAAAGCATCTGTAGCTCAGAATCAGTAATATTCTGCAGGTGTGAAGATGCTGCAGTAAATGACTCTCTGCCACCAATGGAGCGAAAAAAATCAAAAAGAACGGTCCAGTTATCTGCCATCCACTCAACTGCTTCCACCCAGGAATTCCATCTTGTGGCCACTGGAATTGGAAACATTCCTGCTGCAGATCCTTTCTCCTGCATGAATTGCCGAAATGCATGTCTTTTTTTCCGGGCATGCAGAAAAGTCTGCTTGACTGAAATGACTAGTTTATTTAGCGATGACAAGTAGTCCTTCATCACCACACCAATCAGATTTATTTTGTGTGCCCAGCACTGAATATGTAGGGACTCATCTGGCAGGAGAAGTGATAACCCAGCATAACAGGAGGTCATATAACTGGCTGAGTCACTTACTAATGCCACTACTTGGTCAAAGTTTACCCCTGTGTTCCGTAGTGCCTCGGTAATTGTTCGAGCACAGGACCGTCCATTCACTACCTCCAGTGAAGTGACAGCAGCCACATATTGCTCCTGCGATCTGGAGGGCTCCACTGTAGACAGCAGAACAACGAAAATTGCCCTGCCCATCTTGTCTGTTGTTTCGTCAGCCATAACAGCAACCTTCTTGTTCTGTAGGGCTGCAACAACTTTTTCCTTCCTGGAGTTTGCCAAGAGAGGTAAATATTCTCTACGGAGAACATTGCTTCCTGGAAGGTCTCCACCGCCAATAACGTTCTTCTTCACCCATTCCTTGAAGGCTGGGTGATCTGCCTTCTCCAATGGAATATTGGTTGAAATCATCATTTCAACCGTGGAAGTGACAAAATCCAGTTTGGCAGCCTGGTAAAAGTAGAAAAGAAAACATATAAGCATAGACCAGAACTTTTGCAAAATGTCTTTTTAAATGTGTTAAATCTTGAAAGTGAATCTCTAAGATTGATTCTTTGAGATTAAAATGCTGCAGTTTATGTTCCTTTTTATAACATATCTTTTGTTGCCTTATTTTTCATTTTTATAGCCCCCTTTAACTTCTTTGGTGATATCGGAGGCTTTAACTTTCAACGGCAACAGGCCTAACAGAACTAAAAATTATGTCCTACCCGCGTATTTTGTATGCTACACTTCATATCTGTGAGAGCGTGCTCGCATGTCCCTCAACGTGCGTCATACAACCGGCTAAATCACCGCGAACCTAAAGCAGCGTTGTGTTATACACCCGATGTCAAGTTATAAACCAAAATAAATTTGAAATATGATATAAAATCATGTAAAACATATAACTGAGCAAAATAAGTATATGCGATTAAGCGAAGAGTGCAACTACACACGATATTTTACTATTAGCCAAATAATGTTCTGATTTCTAAAAACATGTGCTTTAAAAGGAAGTAAACTGGCATTTAATTTTAAATAGGTAATACACCTTTACCTCTTTACACACAAGTTTCAAACTCTAAGTAACAAAATAAAAATTGTCACAGAATTGAAGTAGATAAATGCAGAAAATTTGGAAATTACATACCTTTGCTCCTTTTGAACATTCAGCCGCCTCGAACATTGTTCTTTGTCGCTTACGCGTTTTCATTGCATCCACGTGTTTCTGGCTAGCAATATGTTTTTTTACAGCATCCGAAGTTTCATATGGAATTCTTTTATTGCAAAAGCTGCAAAGCATTATTTCTCCCGACCTCTTCATTCCGTCCTGCGAGAATTGCTTTACCCGCTCATCTAAGCTCACTTTCGGTGGCATGCTGTACGATATTTCAGAACTACGCTACTGCTAGTTAAAACGAACTGAACGCATGGGTGAACAGGAACTAGTGGGATACGCGTAGAAGAAGTTACTTAGGGTAGTAACAGAATGCGTGCGCAGCGCATACCGGAGCGCTCCTATCTCGCTGGTTCAACGGCTTCGCTGGTCCGCCTTAACTGCAGACTGCTGTTGTTATCGATCGAACGCTGACAAGATAGCCAATACCGTGCTAACAGACTCCCACGGCACTTAACAAAGCTTAAGCTGGAAGCAAAAAACGTTAACCAAAATTTGATAACAAGAATGTGTGATCTTTTTGCTATATGCGATAAATTTCGCGAGTGAACCTAAAAATTTGTATATAGAGCGGGAATTTCAAAATTTCGCGAGTAGATGGTGTGTCAAAAAGTATTTAAATTAATCAAATATGTCTTCGTATACATTTATTCCCTAATTTTAAGCATTTTAAAAATTTTCGCGAGTTTCGCGAGTCGCGAAATTTGAGTGTCCCTAATGGTTATACATAAAGAATTTGGAGGTTCGATTATTTGTGTAGCATGATAAGAAGGATTGTCTATTACTAGAACAGAGCTAGGAGGTAAATTCAGAATTAATATTCTGCAAAGTCATTTGACATAATTTTCAATATTCACCCTTTTTTTTTTTTTTTTAATGAAAATCTCCATTTTTGGTTCTGATTTACATAAGAAGGGAATTGGGTATAAATTCAAAACTTCTACCTACATGGACAATAATGTCGCTCCTCTTTTGATATGTCAGGAACTAAGAGGAGCGACTGCTGTCAGTGAACTAAGTGTTCAGTATGGTTGCTGTGGATGTAAATCTTGTCTTCGTAAACTATTGGGCATCCCTCAACTCTCAGTTTTTGAGGACTAGTAAGATAATGCTCATGGAGAAACCGAATGTTGTGTTTCTCAATTAGCACACATCTATTCTTGTCTCTTTCCATTTAAAACCATTTCTCTTTATTACGGTTGTAAATCCACCTTGACAATTTATTGAATTGTGTAGTTTAGTTTTTGCTGAAGTCTTCTTATTGTTGGTATGGTTTTCTCTTGGGTGTAAAACTTGTATATGGTGCATCATGCTTTTTCCCAGGAGTCCCAAACAATAATCATTCTTCATTTTTTTTTCTTTCTTGCAAAATTCTGCGAACAGAATTGTGCGAGATGCCAGCACCCGCAGTAATTCTTTCTTCCACTTTTGTGTTTATTTGAAATACTAAGGAGAGTACCGATGCTTATGCTTGGTTTTTTCCTTCATGTAATCATGAACATTAGCAATCACCTCAAGAGTGTGGCTGTGAAGAGTTTTTCCTTTTACCTTTGAAAATACAGGAAGCATTATCAACACATGTAAAAGCACACTAACATACATTGACAATATTTTATGCTTAACTTACTCAGAGCATATATTCCATCAAGTAAAAAGGGCAATAAGTTCACTGAATACAGAGGAAAGAAGGGTTATGTTGCCTTGCTGACTGCTCAAGGTCAATGTTCCAGAACGAATGTGTGAGCTGCTAAATTGACTGACTGTATCCGAATGACTGTACACACCAATTTGACTTGAAAACTTGCAAATATGCAAAGAAGCTTATAACAATGATGTGATTAAATTAAAACAAAAGAAAATGAAATAGAAGATCTTGTCCAGCTAACCAATTTATGTGTAAAACAGAACTACTTCACATTCAAGAATAAATGCTACCAACAACAGGACTTGCAATGGGGAATCCTCTATCACCATTCCTAGCCGACCTATACATGAGTAATTTTGAAATACACATAATTGAAGCATTCCCACACACATATATATATATATAAAAATGGTATAGGTGTGTAGATGACGTCATCACCATAGTTCCAGATAAACTTGTAAACGATGCACTCAAACTTCTTAACTTAAAAAATAAATCCATTCAGTTCACTATTGAGACTGAAAAGGAAGGTGTCCAACCATTCCTAGACATCAGAATAATAAGAACAGAAAAACATAGCCTGACATTTGCAATACTAGAAAATCCACCCATACAGATAACCACATAAAGTTTGATAGCTACAACCCCACAACACACAAATATGCAGTCCTGAACAGTTTAACATATAGATTAGTACACATTCCCATGGAGAATAATGAATACCAAACAGAATACCAACAGATACTCCAAACAGCTACCAACAACGGCTTCCAAAAAAGTGCAGTAGACAAGAGAATACATAAATACAAAAAACTGAACCGCATAACACACTCAACCACCCTACAGAACCTCAGTGACCAACCTCAGTTCAGAAAATTCACCTTATCATCTTTGGGCACACAACAAACTTCAGAAAATCTTCAGGAATTATAACATCACCTTAGCTCCAAAAAATAACTACAGCATTCAGAAACTGCTATGCAGAAATTTAAAAGATCCTATCTTTGCAGACAAAAAACCGGGAATTTATGAAATTAAATGCTCAGACTGTAATCTGGTGTATATAGGAAGGACAAAGAGAAGTTTGGAGACCAGATTAAAAGAACACATGAGAAACCTAAAATACAAGCAAATAGAAAACTCAGCAGTTGCCTATCATTTTTGGACATCAGGACATGAAATCACACCGAATATAAAACTGTTAAAACCAGCATATAAACCCACAGAATTAGATGTCTGGGAGAAGATCTACATCATGAAGAAAAAGAACCATATCATGAATTTTGATTACCACCATACAGCAACCTCTAGAAGTTCATAGATCCAGCAACAGATGCCTCCACAATTGATATACCACCACCCCCATTGCTGACGCCAACGAAGAAAGATTTAGTCGGAATTAAGGGTTGTAAACATCACTTATTTTTACTTACTGGGACTGGTTTCGGGAACACTTGTTCCCATTTTCAACCCCCCATTTTTGTAATACAAACAGCACTTACTTTTACTTACTGGGACCGGTTTTGGGAACACTGCTACTGACTCATTTTCTTTTGTTTTTAACCAATTTGACTATTTATATGTTTCAAGTTCTTACCAGTTGTATTCAATGTAACACCATACTGGGTGATGGTGGCAGCAGAGGTAGTGATGATAACATTATTCAGCTGATTTCCTCGTGTGATCTTATTTGAACATTTCATTTATATGACCCTTATGTCCAGAGTCATCATCCTTTTAGTTTTTAATTCTTTTTATTTAAAAGAAATGTGAATAAAACATTGCAGGTGTCATATCCATCCTGCAAATAATTTTTTCTTGAGTATTATAATCTAAGTAAACTCTGCAAGATACAAGATGTTTAGGATGAAAATTTACAGTACACTTGATTTACTAAATCCAATAATGATTTTCTTTCCTCATTAGCAGTTCTTCACTGCAAGAGAAAATTTTTCTCATATGCATCCTGGCATATATAAGGTTGCTTTTAAATAACTATTATAATTCCATACAATAGTCACAAGATTTATTGTGACTTACTGTGAACCTTTTAAGAGGAGCTACTTGCACCAAAACAAATCTGTACACAAACTAGTTTTGCAAATATATCTGCATAGAATTCCCTCAATGCAGTAAAACTTAAAAACAGTTCTATAATTTATCATAATTTATATTTATATAATAGTAAAAACAATTGTAAGAGCTGAGAGGTAAAATTTACAGAGCTTTATCTTCGGGTTTTGTTTTTCAGTTGATCCTTACTAGCCTCTCTTCGTCTCTTGTTGATAGGATTGCGAGGGTCATATATTTCAAACCAATCATCATTCTTCGTACTTGCATCTTTGGCAAGTACAGGTGTGTTGCTCTCAAAGTGAAGCTTATGTGCAAGCCTGAAAGAGAAAAACATAATTTTATGTTATTTTAATTTTCTAACAAGGAGCTTCATATAAGTCCAATCTTGTTTGTATGTATGAAAGAATAAATGAACTCATAACAGCTTCAGTGGTACAATTTAAGTCATTTAACAATTAATTCTTCCATTTGATTGTATAATTGTACTTCCATAGTTATAAGAATGCACAAATATAATATTAATAGTTCTTTTACAAAATCAGGTATAAGTGGTATAGACAACTTCAGCTACCTGGTTCAGATTACTTGTGAAGATAGCTTCAATTCTTTATCAAATAAGGTCAGTAAAATATTTTGCATACTTTTATAGTCTACTAGTATATGATATTATCTTTTGGGGAAATTCTAAAAACAGTACTAAGGTCTTCAGGATGCAAAAGAAAGTGATAAGAATTATGGCTAATGTTGCAAATAAAACTATTAAAATTTTACCTTTACCATGCATGTTTATTTACGAAGCACTATACTATACAAAAGAAAACTTAAAATCTTTCAAAACAAATGCTGAAGTTCATACACATAACACCAGAGCAAAGAAAAATTTATTTGTAAATTCACATAGAACCAAACTGTATGAAAATGGCTTCACATATGCTGGTCTACATTTATACAACAATATACCCCAATATATAAAGAACATTGAACCCCAGCTAAAATTCAAAAAAGTTTTGTTTAAATTCTTAATGGACAATAGCTTTTATAGTGTAGATATTTATACATCACGAACTGGTGTAAATTGTACAATCTGTAAAAATTGTCTTTATGACTCAATTCTATATATATAATTTCCTTTTATATTTAAAACTTGGCAAATCTTATATTTCTGTATTTTAATCTTGTATGCATCTTGATATAATTTTGTTTTTTCTTGTATCATAAATTGACGTGTCCTATAACATGTATCGTGTTTCTATGGATGAAAATAAATACAATACAGTACAGCATTTATTAGATTTCTATAGTGCCTGTTTATTTTTCATATGCATTTGCTCTTTACTTTACCTAAACATTCCCCTAATCATTAATGTTCTTCTCTGATATCAATTACAATAACTTTTTCCTTGCATATCTAGTGGGATTATTCCACTTCTCTAGTCTCAATTTTTCTCTCATTTTAATCATATTTGTAAGAATGTGGTGTTTCATATGAACATAGGACATTTAAAGAAAAAACTCTGATGTGTTCCATTCACATAACTTTCTCTACCTATTCAACAACACATTATTCTTACAAAAGCTTAATCCTCAATCTGCTCATCCTGAAATAAATATTCACAGAATTAATTTTATTACTTATTTTCTTGTAAGTAGAAGGGCAAAAAGGGAAAATACTAGGCTAAAGTGACAGCCAAATCTTTTAAAAGCTGTTACCATGTGATCACATGGAAATTCAGTTCTCTTTGCATTACAAGGAGATATGAAAGAATGATGATTTCCTGTTTGAGAAAAGTGTAAATATTTTAAAATTGAAACCAATAACCAGGAATATATCAGAAATGCTCAACTCCACAAAAATGGATATGACAAATTGTTTATTTTAATGAGATCTATATTTTTTGTGCAGTAAGATTTTGTCTATCTCTTACAGTTTACCGGTTATGCAAAAGAGGGTTTCAGAGGCTATTTCCAGAAAATTCAAGATATACCTTTCATTTGTTATAAACATATGGTATTTTAATCAAAATTGTTAGAGCCATTTTTGAAGACATCAAAATTTTCAAAAAATGTTCTATGCAGAGGGCAGGAAAAATGCTTTTTTCTTTAAATTCAGAGGATCTCAAAACGTGCATTTCCAGTGAAATTTGTGGTATCCAATTTTTTGGTGGAATACTTCTCTATCTACTATGTACATGCTAGAGAAAGTAAAAATGTGTGAAAAGTAGCTGCCATCATTAATTAGACTGTCAGCTATAAAAATTGGACATCCCTAACATGTCAGTATTTCTTTACATTGTAAGTAGGAAAATATTACATGTCTTTAATGGCTGAGATTATGGCTAATTTTACTTTCTGCCTCCTCAGACCCTTGTGAGAATATTATAATTGAATATTATAACACTGAAGAATACTCATATTTATATAAATCCTTATACTATGCTGATAAAACATTTTACAAGACCTTGTGTATATTTCAAATAAGAAGTCGGCATGTATCAAGCTTTACCTTAGGTGGCTGCATAAATCAATTTTCAAAAAACCATGAATAGTTTGCTGTCTCTAATTATGGCTTGAATTGAGTTTTCTAAAGCCAATTTTATCGCTTAATTCAAAACTAATGGATACAATATTAAGTATATCACATTTTCAAAAATGTTTGCATATATTAACTTTTGCAAAACTGCTCTTCAATTGTAATGTTTAAAGACATTGGTTTTATTCCCACTGGCATAATTTTGAGATAAATCAGAAGATTATTGTTTATTGCCATATGCAAAAACAAAATAATTCATTTCAGAAAAAATTATATAATGCAGAAAAAGAAGCAAGTTCTTATAAATGCAGTGCTACTAATCTTGTAATCTTATCTGCCTTGTGATGATGGCAAGTGGGTAAACTTCAATTAGCACGTAGGGGGGGGGGGAAAGAAGTATACTCTCATTGTGTTTAAATGGATTCAGTTGAACTTGTACCATTTAATCAATAATATTTTATGTTATGTTATAATACGTAACAGTGAAGCACCACAAATTTAATATATTTAATAATCTATAACAAAACTTCGCTTATCTTCATGAGTAAATTCAAATTAAGGACTAGTTTTGTAATCCACATTTGATTGCATCCTTAGGTTCCTACCTAAAATTCACGAATTAAACAAAACAGAAGCTTCACCTACTCTACAGCTTTCTACATCCAAAACTGTTAAAAGTTGCCATTACTAGCATTTAATAAATATCAAAAACAAATTCTGTAAAGGTAAAGACAGACTGAAACATTCAATAGCCAGGATTTGAACCACGGAACTCCCAGTCTCTAGCCGGTTGCTCTAATTACTGAGCTACCATGGGAACATGCCAACACTGCATTTAATTCCTCAACTGACTTGCAAGTTCCCCAGTAAACCACACGGTGATCTCAAATGATTTTGAGATGACATACCCCAATGGTAACTTACAATGTCATAAATACTTAAGTACTTTAAGTCCTGAGCTTTATAGTTTAGCCGACTATTAGGTCAATTAGTGTTAATTTAACTATTTTTCACACAAGTCACATGTAGGACAGGAGTTGGATAGTAGTCAGATTGAAACATTCAATGCTATAACTGGGATTTGAACCACTGCCGGTCTCTAGCTGATTGCTCCATTGAGCTATCATGGCAACTCCTGTCCTACTTGTGTGAAAAACAGTTAAATTAAGTTTTGTATATTTACGTAACTCAGTTTGATATGCATGCATAAAAGTGAACACAATCTTACCATTCATCATCATCATTGAGATTCTCTCGATCTGCATCACTGCTTTCACTGGGTGCCTCTTGTGTGTCTGAGTCCTGAGCTTTTTCTTTTGCAGAAGCCAGCTTCTTCTGAAATTTAGCTAAGAGCTGTAAGGTGAAATCTTCCCGAGATGATCCTAGAACAGATCACAAACTATTGTTACCTATTTATCTATAGTCCAGTGCCACTGTAAACGAAGAATTTATTTATATATTACTATTCTCTTCCTTTAAAAAAACATACATTGCTATTGGACATGTCAGCGCATAAAGCATTTATAACAGTTTATATCCCAATATCTACAGTGACATTAGATAGATAAAGTTAATTTGCCAGAACAAAGTACATTGTGTAGCAACGTCAATTACAAGTAATGTCAAAAACAATCGGCAGTATCATAAAATTCATCCAGACAATAAAATGGATTTAAAATCATTGGCCTATTAAAAGATTCAATGGAGAGAGCTTTAGTGCTATTACTAAGTCTGTTAAATAGATTAAATGATATTGTCTCAAAGGAATTTTTAATCATATGAGGGCCATTTTTTTCAATCTCCAATAGGCTATAAATAAAAGATAAGTTTATGGAAAACAATTATTTTATTACTAAAAGTTTTGTACACTTATGGTTACTTTTTAACATGATCACCGAAAAGATTGAGACATTTATTGTACCTGTGCACAACTTTTGCAATACCCGCTTCAAAAAATGTTGCTGCCAATAATTTTAAATGAGCATTGACATTGTTTTGAAGATTGTTGGTTTCAAAGTGCTGCCCTCCTAGTCATGTCTTCAGTTCAGAGTGAAAGTCGCTGGGTGCCAGGTCAGGACTGTGCGGTGGATGATCGAAAATGTTCCATTGAAACTGTTCAAGGAGCTGATGGGTTGTGCCAGCAGTGTGTGTGGACAAGCGTTGTCATGGATCAACACAATTCCTGAAGTTAGCATTCCTCTTCGTTTGTTTTGAATGGCTCTCTGCAAACGTCGTAAAGTTTCACAATAAACAGCTGCATTGATAGTGATTCCTCAAAAATTTTGGATTTCCTCATATACCTGATTATTTTTATTAAGTGTATTGCGTTAATAACCTGAGATTCTGTGCTAACATGACGTAGGTTAGTTTTTACATAATTTAGTAACTCAAACACATTCGAGATAATGTTCCTCTTAGTTCCTTGAAACATTGCTGCAGCTGGATCAAATGGCTCTTTTTTTTGTTTGGTAAATATTGTTTTTGCTGAGCTTGAATTACCACAGAAGAGTATACCATAAAGTAAAAGCGAGTAAAAATTATTGTAATAAAATGTGCACAAGACCTATTTATTTCCTGCCTCTCCAATCTCTCTCACGATAAAACATACTTTACTGAGCTTTTCTGACAAGAGCTCGATATGTGAGCTCCATTTTAAGATATGATTTACTGTTATGCCTAAAAATGTTGCCTCTGATTGTAGAAGAATATTCCTTCCATCAAAATTGACAACTGGAGCATTATCATTGTTGTTTTGATAACGACAAAAGTACAATGAAATAATTTTTTCCTAATTAATTAATAATTTTTTTGGAACCAGTTAGTGATTTGTTTACTAGCATTTTCAATATTGGTATTTAATTCATCTATATCTTGTCCGTTTATCAGTACACTTGTGTCATCTTCAAATAATGTGGTTTGTACTCCACTGACATTAAGGGGCAGGTCATTTACATATATTTGCAAGAAGACTGCTTCTACTGTGCTTTTGGATCTATTTAGATAAGTAATTTCTACTATTTGTTCTCTATTTTCCAAATAGGATTGGAACCACTTAAGTGCTAATCCAGGAATAGCTAATAAATGGTTTTTTTAAATAAAAATTGTGTTCTATTAAATCAAAAGCTTTTATTAGGTCTAGAAAAAGTCCAGTTTATGGTTCCCAGCTATCTATTGCTTCGTATACTGCTTTAAGGGATTGATTTATGGTCATCATTTATAGCAAACCATGTTGATTCTCTGTAATAATATTTAACTTTCTCAAAAAGGAAGATAAGTAACAATGCATATTTTTTCTAATATTTTGGAAAATCCTGAGTGCAGAGATATTGGTTTGTAATTCAATATTTCTCGTCTTGATCCTTTTTTGTGAATTGGAATTATTTTTGCTATATGTTATATTAATTTGTTGAGTTATTTTTTTCACACTACATCACTTACATTCTTATTATGAGGGACTAGTTTCAGAAGCCTATGCTTCCATTTTCAACCTCATGGATCCAACTGTCATTGCTGGTTGCGTTTGCTTGTGTTATCTTCTCTGGTGGCGAAATAATGAACTTCTTAACTAAGCTGTCTACTGGCGGGATTTCAAAGTAGACAGCTTAGTTAAGAAGTTCATCATTTTGCCACCAGAGAAGAGAACACAAGCAAACACAACCAGCAATGACGGACCCATGAGGTTGAAAATGGAAGCATAGGCTTCTGAAACTAGTCCCTCATAATACGAATGTTAGTGACAAAATAATGTAACATATAACTTGACCGTCACTGTTACTAAATTCCTCCAAACATCAATCAATTATTTTTGCTATTTTAAATTCTCTGGAGACCAAGGGAGAGAGACCAAAATAACATTTTGTATGTATGTGTGAAGGGTTCAAATTAACAGAAGAGGGGGGATGAGGGATTTTCTCCTTTCATTAAATAATATCCCCAGCTTGTTAATGAAGAATTACTTGCCTGCCAGAAAATATTTCCAAAGACAGCAATAATAGCGCTTATAATAAAAAGAATTTTGTTACATCACAACATGATGTTTATGTAAATTTGTTAATATTTATACTTCTATAGATTTGGCATAGCAGAGGCTCCTATATGTCTTTTCTGTAACTTAAATGAAAAAATGGATTTTAATCATGTTCTACAATGTCCAGCTTTTACAAAAGATTATAACCTCCCAGCTAAATATTGTAGAGCAAGAAAATGAATGATTTCATTATCACACATTAAACATTAGATACCACCATTATTGTTCGATCTGAATGGCTTTCTCTCTCACTCTCTTTGTTTGGAAGAATCAATAAAAATATGCCAGTTACTTAACTCATATGCTCCTTGCCCAACTACTGAATAAGATTAAACACACCCACACAAAACACAAGTTGATTATCTTCTGTGTAGTACTTGAACTGTATTTTACGATTCCTATATCATGAAAATGTAACACCAGATAGCCATTTTGCAGTAAAATCAAATACATTGCAGATACAGGTTATCAAACTGCTGAACAAAAAATAATGTTCTAACAGCATAGAAAAACAAAACCTACAAAAACCCACTCATCCTATAAGAATCCATTCAGTTCATATGCACATATAGAAAGAGGAGAATTGGAACCCAACAAACCAACCCAAATTGATGCCTGACGTGTTTGGCATGAGTGGAAACAGATACAGAAAATTTAAACACAATACTGCATCCTAGAAGATGCTGACTACAAGATTGAGAGTTCTTCTAACATTCAGGAGAGAACTTATGACATTGCAAGGCAAGGAGGATCAGTCCTGAGCATCCAAAGGATGACTCCACACTGTGGATGATCATGAGGACATCAAAGACCTTCAGACATCCTGAGGAAGACCATCCATTTCCCGAGGACTTCAAGGACCTGGAGGATCCATTTCATCAGGGACCATCAAGACTTTGAGCGTAAGAAAAGGAAGAGGTCACTGGAAAAATCATCAGCATCACGCATTGGAATAGCAGCTATGGCCTACAGTAGATACAGGTGAAAGGAAATCTAGACAATAAGTGCCCTGAATTTCAAAGCTTACCTGCTTAATGCGATTGCACTAGGATAAAGCAATAGAACTGGTTGACATGGAGCGACAGAGCAACGAGAACACTATCTTGAGCCAGGAAGACAATAATAGTGTATCTCTAAACACAAACAATTTTGACAGTTTGGCTAAGATGACGAAAGAAATGCAGTTAACATTAAGCTCACAAATATGTAATGTTGAAAGCTAGAGAATAAATTAAGCATATAGAAAGCCAGCTAAGCAATGTAAACAAGAAGCTAAGTGATGAAACAGGCAATGTTAAAAATCAACTTGAAAATTTTGAAAGTCAAAATTTAGAGATTAGCAAAGAATTAGAAAAAAAACCAAAACTGAAATTAGATCACAAGTAACAGCTGCATTAGATAATGTTAGAATGACAATAACAAATTTAAGTGAAGAACAGAATAAGTCAGCAAAATTTGAGTACTTAGGGAAGAATGCCAAATTTCATTAGCTGAAGTGAATGAGAAATTATATCACGCAGTGAGCAAAATCCTGGAGGGCATGGGTAGGATCCCCCCCCTGCTCCAAAGCTTTTGTACCAAGTATCCCCCCCACTAAAACCTGGAAGGGGAAGGGTATTATAATGAGACAACAGCGAAACATACACATTTTAAGAATCCCACTAAAACCTGGAAGGGGAAGGGTATTATAATGAGACAACAGCGAAACATACACATTTTAAGAATATATTTTTTTAGACTAAATATAAAGTATTAATCTTTATTAATATGAATGAAAATATCAGCAATAATCGATTGGAAGTACTGAATTCGCATTTCATTGTCGCTTACAAAGGAAAGTGCCTAGGCTGGAATGACTGCAGTAAAACAAACTGTAAATCAGGATTGCCATGCATATGTATGAGAATTCTCGTACACATACGAGAACTCAGCATTTTGTGCAATGTATGAGCAAAGTCTCTGCTCCGAAGCAAAATGTACGAGAATTTCAATATTTCATTTTTTCCCCCCAATATTTAAAAATAAAACTTTAATAATAATTTCCAGTGTTTTGTTTGTCTTTTATCGCTGATTGTTACACTTTATGGACAGATTGATCTCTTATCAATTGGGCCAATTTGGAAGATCTTTTCCTTTGATAACAGCTGCATGTCAGGTCCACTTGTAAATGATTGTGTTCAGTTTATCTAATGAAACAGATGAGCGAACACTGAAAACAAAAGCAATATGAAACATAAGGTGGATTAATTACCCAGTTTTTAAACATGATAATGTTAAAACTGATATACCACCAGTAGATTTGATGATATTATAAGATTTGATAACAAAAGTAAAAACACTAGAAGTAATGATGGGATCATGGAAGTGGAGTATTTACCTTTTAATGAAGATAGAAATAATGTTTTAAAACTTTTAAGCCATGATGAAGTAAACCTAACATTTTCAGTAAGTGTGTAAAATAATTAGAACTTCATTTTGTGATTTCCCTTGGTCAGGAGACAGTATAACAAAGAAGAATAAGAACCTTAAACATGAAAAAGATGTCATTCATTCAGATTGTGTGCAGCAGCAAAAAATATACAAAAAGCAGATCCTATAAACATGTACAATAAATGCTCCTAAGTTATAAAAAGATGCAACTATTAAGATGTTGCGAACAGTTCATGTGGCCATAAAAAAGAGTGGAGTTTCCAGAACTTATCTTTATTGATGGTCTATGTTCCACAAAGAAATAACAGGAAATACGTCAAAGACAAGGAGTTATATTAGGCTGAAGTGATAATCAAATCTTAAGCTGATTTGAAATTCCTTACTCTTTTCATGAATTTGCAAAAAACAGTAATTGGTTAAATGGCAAAGTATTGAAAAACTCAAACCAATTACAACAAATATGTTGAATGACTGATACAACAAAATATTATTTGAAGAAAATTATGTGTTTTAAAGAGATCGATATTTTTTGAGTAATAATCTTTCATCTATCTCTTATAGCTACCAGTTACACATAAATTATATAAAATTCATTTTGAATGAAGAGGTTTACTGGCTATTTTCACAGAAGATTTAAAATATATTTTATTAATTATGCAAATATCTTAAAACAGATAGTGCTTTAACCAAAATAAAGTTTTAGGAAAATAAAATATATAAAAATATTTTACACATGCAGAGTAGTTTGAAGAAGGAGACCTTGAAAATCTTTATATCATGTACTTGGAAAATGCCAAACTTAAATACAAAAATTACTCACTCTCAAAAAATGATTTTATGGATTAAGGGACTTCAAAACTAGTATTTCTGGTGAAATCTTGATATTAAATTTTTGGGTGGATTGCAATACTTTTCCTACCTGCTACAAATAGATGCTGGAGAAAGTAAACCTATTATACAACTGCTTTAGTCTCATTCATATTGTATGCATATGAAATCTGGAACATCTGTAATTTCAATGTAATAGAATTAAGCAATGTTTAATCTAAATTCACAAATAATAAATTTGTAAAATAAGATACCTTTTTTAGGAAGCTGACTTTTCAGAGATTTGTATTTCTCTTGCTCTTGCTTATATTCTTGAAGTGTTTCATTCTTTACTTTTTCAGTTTTCCTCTCTTTCTCTGCTTCAATTTCCTCTTCCAGTTTCCTTTTTTTGATGTTTTGCATCTCACGTTTTACTTCTTTTATCTGCTTTTGAATATCTTCCCTTAAAGAAATAATCCATTACATTTGCTATTACAATTTGTATAATTAGGAATTTGATTATGTGCCTTACTTCATGTTATCTTAGAAAAATGTTATTGCAGCGCACAAGTTCTTTTTCTGACACATAATTCCTGCTATACTTTCAGGATTTGATGTTGAAGGTTGCAATGAAAATGATAACAAGAAATGTTTACTCAGAATGGTTAACTGATTCTAATGAAAATTTCAGTTTAATGCTTTAAACCATTTTTAATAGGTGTATCCTAAGTACTAAACTCTACGGCATAACAGCTCAAAGTTGGCAAAAGCGTACCACCCTATTGCATACCCCATCTTTGCCCATTACAGACATCAATCCTGAATCATAATTGCTTGCATTTGTAACTCAGTTGGCCAGGATTTCAAGGTTAGAAATTACCTAAATGCAACACTCAGTAGTGCTAGCAATTCTATTATACAGGCACATGGTGGCATGTATGGATGTTAGTAGACATTATATGAAGGATGCTTTGTATTAACATAAAAAGAATTAAAATCAAATCAACAAAATACTTTATTTTTATTCTTTATCTATTTTAAGCAATGATAATAGCAATAGATTTAATTAAACATCGAAATATGTAGCAGTAAGAATACAGAACTGTCCAAATTTGAAGGCTTCTGATAGCTTGTCTGATTTTAAGATATCATTAATGATGATCTGATGGGAATTGAATAGATTAAGCTAGTTAGCTGTTTATTTAACTGTGTTAACTGTTCAATGGTTTTCACTTTCACAGTGTAACATTTATACATCAATCACTCAAAGGAAACAAAAGCATTGTTTAGATGAATTAAGTGCACAAAGGGGATAGGTGGGGAATTGCTCTTCTGCAATCTTTGCAAGAGAAGTCAGCTAACTGTTAGCAAATATGTTAAATCAGGAGAATTTGTGAGACATGGTAATCTGTAGTGTTCTAATAATTAGCAAGCATAGGTTTTAACTGTGTACAAATAAAGTAGGTGTTGCAATAAATGCAGAATGCATCATTTGCAAATGAAACACTTTATTTGTTTAGCATATTAATCTACACAATTAGTACACAATGAATGCTAATAATGACAACTTTTTAAGCAACATTCTAGTTGATTTTAATATGAGGGTGATACAAATATAAACTGTAATTCTATTTTTATATGTTTATTGATTAAATATATACAGAGTGACACTTTCTCTATTTTCTGCATAGCCTCCTTCATGCTCTACACACTTTTGCCTTGATATACCCAAGGTTGCGGATTCAAACCCGGAGGAGGACAATGGACTTTTTCGGGTGTAAAATTCCTTAGCATGGCTTCCTTCGGAAGGGAAGTAAAGCCATTGGTCCCGTGTCATAGATTTACAGCACATAAAAGAACCTAAATTGCGATAGAGAGGCCTCTGAGCAAAATTAAGCAGTCTTTCACGCTCAAATTAGAATGGGACGCTGAGAACCATAGTAGTTAAAAGAGCGTTCATAAATAACTTGCCATTTACATTTTTTTTTTTTTTTTTTTTTTTTTTTCACTTTTGCCAATTTAGAAGCTTGAGTATTTGTTCAAAAAAGTTTGAGAGCATGTCGTCAACCAATTATGCACCTGTTCCTCAATGTTCATTGGTTTTGAATCGTTCCCCTACAAACATTCTTTCATAGGCACAAACAAAAAATAGTCTGGGGGGACAAATCTGAACTGTACACAGATGGTGTTCAAGGGTACCCCAGTGCATGTCCTCCAATGTGTCCCTTGTCAAATTCATGGTGTGAGGCTTAGTGTTGTCTTGGAGAAGGATGATGGCCAGATCTTATACGATTGATATGATTTCTTCAACAGCACAGCACAGCTCACTTTCAATAAGCCCCACGGATTATCATCTATGAAACTTGACCTTGGCTGCTTAACATGACCATTGTTTTGTACAATTTTTCAGCTGCCCTTAAATTGTCTATCCCAGGTAAATACTCAGACAGTGTAGCGTCCCCAAATTGTGCCTTTAAATGAGTTAAAATATCTGAGGGTTTAACCCCTTCATTGACCAAAAAGTTATAATAATGTGTTGCTCAATAGGCGAGGGAACATCTTGTTCACTCATGGCTGTACTGATGCCAAAACATATCAAAGCAACTAACCAAGCGATTCCCCCTCCCTAACACACTGAACTTCAACCCTCCACTCCACCATCCTTCTTTGGATCTGCCTATGCACTACTTTAGCTCAATTACTGCTTATATTTGAATCACTCTCATATTTCACTTGATTCACTAACATTTGCTTACTGAATGAATGAATTTATTTGTTTTTTTGTCTGCATGAAAAATCTTAAGGAGATCTCCTAGGATCTCCTTAAGACTAGGATCATCTGACAACATTCTAGTTGTTTTGTACTCATATCCTTCATTATTCTACGTAAATTGCCTCAATTCCCCACTCAACTTATTTATCATTTTTATAAGCTACCTTCTTAATTTATGTTCTTAAGTTCCTCTCTTTCTTTAATAAGTTTTTCAACAATTTCTCTTACCTTTCCTACATATTTGCTTATTTGAAAAAAGGTATCCAATTATTTTCAAAAAGTTAAAAACCAATATTGCAGTTGTAATAATAAGTGGAAGAACAAAATGGAAAATAAAAATCTGATGTGTTCCAATCACACGACTTTCTCTATCTGCTCTGCAAACTATTCTTACAGAAGATTATTGTTTTATCTACATCATACTAATTGAAACAAACATTAGCAGAAATGGTCTTATTATTTGCTTCCCTATAAGTAGGAAGGAAATAGGCTAAAGCAATAGTCAAATCTTTTAAAAGTTGTCACTATGGGATTGATCTTGAAATTCAGCAGGAGTAAACCAACATATGAATTGGATAAGGGCTTCCTGTTTGAGTATTTTAAAACTGAAACCAATAACAGGGAATATCTCAAAAATTGTTAACTCCAGAAAACCAATGTGTATGACATAAAATATGTGTTTACACTTTTTGTCTATCTCTTACAGTTTACCAGTTATGCAAAAGTCCTTCAGAATGAGGCTATCCCCAGAAGTTTCAAGATAAATATTTTATTTGCCAAGCAATTATCTCTAATATACAGTATTTTAGTTAAACTCGTGTCATTTTTGAGAAAATCAAAATTTCAAAACTTTTTTCATGTAAGGTTAGTTGGGGAGAAAGAATTTTCTTGCAAATCTTTGTGTCGCATCCTTGTAATCAGAGGGGAAATAAGCGAATACATTAAGCTAAAGTGTTAGTCAAATCTTTTAAAAGTCAGTCCCTATATGAAACAATTGAGGTTTGCTTTGCATGGTCCCATCTTGAGAAAAGTTAAGCAGTTTAAAACTAAAACCAAGAACAAGGAATATCTCGAAAACTATCAATTATACAAGAAAATCTTATATTACATAAATTATGTGTTATAAGGAGTTCTACATTTTTTGCATATAAGTTTTTGTCTATCTCTTACAGTTTAACTGTTAAGCAATATTCTGCAAAATTCATCCATAATGAAGAGAAGTTTTCAACACTTTTGATCCCATTATGATTCAAAGAGAGATCTAAGTGAGGAATATGACAGAAAGCTATCATTTTTCACAATTTAGATTTTTAGCTCCATTTTGTCACAATTTATATTTTTGTTTTGTATAAATTATAATTTACACTGGTTATAATGTTGCAATAGTAGTGCCATGACTTGAGTGGTTTGACTGCTTGCCTCTCACGCAGGTAGCCTGAGTTCAGTCCTAGGGTACCATGTGGGATTTGTGGTGGACAAAGCAGCATTTGGGTAGATTTTCTTCAGATTCTCCCGCCATTTATTCCACCAACTGCTCCATCATTACCTTTATTTCCTCACTCTCATGCCTGGTTATGAGCCAATCTCTTGTTCCTGGTTCTTCATCCTATACCCCAGTCGCTGAATCCTTGCACTTGACAGTTTGGGTGGTTTCGCGTAAGGTTGGCGATGCCAGAGTAATTAGTAAACAACAAAAGCTGATTACAAATGCCTATTGTACGCAACGATAGTACACTGTACATAGTAAATGAATGCTGAATGAATGATGAAACTAATTCATTGATGTTAACTGAAGATAACAGTGGTACTGTAATGCATGTAGCATACATTAGGTATTTATGACAATATAGAACAGATTAATGCAAAATAGCTCGTTACAATGAGAGAAAGGTATAACAAAATGACTTTCACCAGTTTAAAATTTTAATGGCTCAATTCCTTCCAAGTCTCCGTCGTCATAATTCTGGAAAGGATCATCATTGTCATCACCAAGACATATCATTAGTGGTTTATATTTACTGATGGTTCTGACTAATTCCTGTGCTTTTCGTATTATTTTGTGAACATGATTAACCAACACATCCACAACCACAACTGGGAACCGAAACCCAAGTAGTAGTGGTTCAACAGCTGAGGATGCGGGCAACGGTCCGCGAAACAATTGTCCTACTCAATAAAAGTAAGTGAAGTGTGTGTTAACAATACCACTTTAATTAATTCAATTTGATTATGCCTTCACTGTAAGCAGGTTCAAAATTATACATTTATGATTAACTTTCTTCTTCCATGTAGCTGCGTTGACTCTCACCACACCTTCCCGCAAAAGTCTATCCACCTCTATAATTGTGAAAGTCTTGTTATATTCCCTCATGTATAAACACCAACAACAATAACAACAAATATAAATAACAATGAATAATATGTATCTTGTACAGAACAGCTCAACGCACATGTTAGTTCACAAACTGAGCATGTGGTTGGAAATAGATGTTGCGGCATCTAGGTGCGTATCCATTGTCTGACCGACCAACCAGAATGCTTCTTTGTGATTGGTTCAGAAAGTCAAACGGGTCAAGCTTCTCATCTGTTTTCTGTGGATGTACCAACTTAACTTCTAACTGTCAAGTGCAAGGATTCAGCGGCGAGGGTATATGATCAAATGATGTTGGCTCTTCGACAGGCTATTGATCCTAAGCTCACACATGTTAGTGCTCTCACCCATGGGGAGGGTAAGCTGACTAAGTTGTTATAAAAGAGCGGCTGAATAACTAACTGCACATGTACACAGACATTATCTGTTATGGTGTCTCTCATCCTCTTGTTTATCATACATTCAGTATAAAACTCAACCAACACTGCATGTTCATTTTGAATACCTTTTATTAAATGTTTCAACAAGTTAAGATAATTTAAAAAGCACATAATTGGAATAAACTGTAGTGATAATAATACATTTAAATTATGTATGAATTGACATATCATTTTGAGTCTCACTTATATTAAAATTATGTACAAATACTTTTCTTCACTTGTATTGTCACTGATTTTCATTTGCATTTTGACTGTTGGAACTTGTGGATGTTTTAGTGGTTTCCTTTAATGATTAGTGGACATTTTACAAACTTCTGTATAGGTCACTTTTGTTTTGTGGAAGTTTGTAAACAGTTTTGTTATATTTATTTATTTGATGAGTTGATTAATTACACTAAACAACACTTACTTGGAATTTTTGCCGGAACATGTTTCAAAGGACTAGTTTCCTTCATTTTCAACCAGACACCGAGTCGAAAATGATGGAAACTAGTCCTCTGAAACATGTTCTGGCAAAAATCCCAAGTAAGTGTTGTTTAGTGTAGTTAATCGACTCGTCAAATTCTGTATAGGTCTTTTGTTTCTAATCTTGGCGACAATTAGTGTGTTGGAAAAGCAGCTGATGATGCAGGCTCAGGAAACTAGCTCCATATTTTAATGTAAATGAAACCCAGAGCAATGCACATTAATTTAATGTATTGCATTTAAGTAATAGTTCCATTACGGGTTTTCAAAGCCTTGGACCAAGGTGCGAGGATAACAAAAATGGATACTACCAAATATTGTAGAGATGTTCACAGAATATCCACTAGTCACAGGCTCACATAAAAATTTGTAACATGTCCAGTGGCATAATTAACAAACATTAGCCATCCATGAAGCCCCACAAGCCAGTAGCTGATGATGCAGGCAATGACCAGAAAACTAGTTGAGCATGTTTTTAACACAAATGAGCCCCAAAAAGATGTGACAGCTCATCCACAATTTCAATGCAAGATAATTTAGTTATTATTCTCATTTATTAATCTTTAAATAAATCATGCACTTTGTTTTACTGCATTTCCTTAAATTGTAAAATAAAACTATACATTTATCACATTAATATTGTTGGATATTGTGGATGTGTTGGTGGTTTCCTTTGATGACTCTAGTGGACATTTTACAAACTTCTGTATAGGTCTTTTGTTTCCATTAATATTTGTTGTCACTGAATGCTTTAATAACCATCTGAACTTACTGTGCCTGATAGCTATAAAGTACAGTTATTTTGTTTTCAGACTACATTTGTATTATGTAAACGTTTAATTAATACATGTTTTATCTTTTATTTCACATTAAAACTTCAGAAGTTGCTATCATTAAACATTTACTGAAAATAGACAATAGAGCTTCTGTGTTCCTGCAAAACAACTATAATTTTACAGAGACAGAGGATGCATTACACTTCACCTGACAAGTATTTTGCAGAAAGACTGAACATGCATTGCCAAACATACCCATGTTATATAGCATTTTTCCCACAAATTTAAGAAAAATGGAACAAAAAGTATGTTCTAAATTTTTTTTGAGGTACTTATCGAGATCTATATCTGGCTTAAAAGAGATATCCCTACTGCCTGGTATATCTTGAAGCTACACTGGGTCAAAATCTGAACATTAATAACTCTGACATATTTAACCATCTGAATATTTGACACAGAAGAGCTGGAAGTTTAATGACTTAGATGAGCAAAAATGATTTAGATATTCAGAGAATATCTTTAGGAAAATAAATGTTAATTTTAATTTGATCATATTTCAACCACTGAATACTTAAAACATTATACTCACATTTCTTTCCGCTTTTTGGCAACCATGTCATCATCAGAGAGGATTAATTGTTTTTCTTCTTCCTCATCTTTCTCTTCTGTAATAGGCTCCTTTGCTTTTACCTTTGCTTCTGGTTTTTCTCTGCTTAACTTCTTTTTAATGTTTTCCATCTCCTCTCTTATGAAAAAGTAAAAGAGAAAAAAAGAAAAAATTAATTAGAAACCTATGGTTTATATCTAGAATTATAGGCAGGACGCTTAACATGTTACTATTCTTAACTACAAGACTTATGTCCCAATATAAATTTGCCAATCTCTTGCAAGCATGATGGGAATAAGCAGAAGGAAAGACAGAAAGGTAAAAATAAATATCTTATAAAACCTCACACAATCCTGCTTTAAAACCGTGATATCTATACTTTTAAAACAAAATCATGGGTGTATAAAGTGATTAACTATACTAATCTTGCTACACCTGGTAGAAGATTCCAAGCAATGCTGCATGACATAATCACAGAAAAAAGGTGTTAAAGTTTAAATATAGGCAAAAAAGCCAAAGTCTTTTAATATTTAGGGTCTAAACTAGAATCATGAAATAAATGTCATGTTTAAAATTATCCAACAGTTTGCAGATTTGTTTAAAAATCAGTTTGAAAATGGATACTATAATTCCATTTATTCACAATCTGGAAGAGAGAGATCAGAGAACAATGAAGTTGGTTGAGCCATATTAGATTTATAAGCTATGACTCTAACAAAATGACATTTTTATGAGCATCTTTTATGTTCTATTATCACTAAGGCATGATTCTATGATGGATATGAAAATTAAAAGATGTGGTGGTAGCCACTATGGCAGGTTCTTTATTTCCCTTTTTGTCAACCTATGCCTATATTTCATAACTATCTGAAATCAACATTTAACTGAATTATGACAACTTAATTTAGTTGAATAAAACTTAGCACTCATGGTTAAATTCTAACTTCAATGGACTCTAATTGTTACTGTTTAAAAGGTTAGCCCTCAACCAGAAGTTGGTTGACTGAGTGATTAAACTCTGTGTCTCATGTTTGAAAAAACAAAATGTTCTTTTGGGATATCTTATTTACTTTTGTTTACAAAATACTGTTATTCTTGTTACTGGCTGCTGTTCAAAAAGATAATCCTTTTTTTTGGAGCTTAACGTCCTTTAACCTGGTTGGTCATATCGGACGATGAAATGAAATTGGTGAAATCATGCTCAAATGAGTTTGGGGTCCATGGAACTTAAAGTTACTCGAGATTCGTCTTAACAGGATAAGAGAAAGCCCTAAAAAAACCTTAACTGGGTTACTCACCCTAACGAGATTCAAACTCGTGACCTTTTGAATGAGGCAGACATGCTACCACTCACTACCCAGGGGGCCTATAATCCTCTTATTAAGAAGAAACTGACTGCACGCAGCAGCATCAAATAGTGACAGCCAAAAAGAGAGAGTCAGGCTGGACATGTGATGGGAGAAACAGGACAGGGAACCTATAAAATTAAATATCAAACAGTTGTATTAGTTTATGATTTTATTTAATTCTTTGTCATTGTACCCATTTCTTATGGTACTATTTTCCCCATCATGTGGGACTTTGTGAGTAATGAAGAGCACCTTGTTTATTACTAATGGGCAATCCAATATAATGAATAAATGGGGGGCCTAAAATTCTTGTGGATGGACTTGACCATTATTACTTTTCTTTGAGAATACAAAATATTATATCCTTCATAATTTTCTTTCTTTTCTTGATTACCTTCCTTTTCACTGTGATTGGCAGTCCTCAATAACCACCTTATATAATTGATCTGGGGCAAACAATGAAAATAAATGCAAAAATAAATATTAATTAAATATTACAAACATACCACAAAGAACTTATTTGTGCAATGACTTTTATCAATCTCAGCTATAGCGATAAGATGATGGAAGCATTATTGCCATTCAGAGAATATTGGGTTACAAAACATTATCAACTGTGCAGGTTGAACAGCAAAACCACTGTAAAAACTACTCTGCAAATAATTACCATGTGGTATCTTATTATATCATGAACCATCTTTGAATAGCTAAATCAATATGGTGTCCACTCTATCCATTTTACTTATTTTAAAACTGAATAGATGGAAGGAAACAAATGAATGGTGACATATCTACACATGTTGAAATCAAAGTTATTGGTGTAAATTATCATCAATCTAACAAAAAAATCACTCGCTCTTGCAAATACTAATACTGTAATTAAAATCTACTTGAAGTAGAGGAAACATTATCATCCAGGCAGGAAAACTGCAGTATACTTATCTGACGCTTGTTTGCTCACTGCATATAAGACCTTAACCTTAGATTAATTTGCCCTACCTCACCCAGTTATACTCTAAATCTACAATTTCATATTTTCCTATGTGGTACAAACCTACCAATATGCAATACAGAATGTCATAACGACACCACACCAAGATTAAAAAAAAATTATTTGTTTGTTAATGATGTCAATTTCTAGGATCATATTAGTGCCGCCAGTATGCCAAAATTTCATCTTGCAGCAAATCTACTGTCATGGGGCTGTCGCTTTTGACCACACTTAAAAACCATTGCTCTGGGCCGGGTTTGAATTCATGACCTTGGGAAGGCCAGCACCTAACCAACTGAGTCTGGGTGATAATGATTATAAATGACAGACCGAACCAAGATGTGAATTTTGTTGCTCAGATCCTATGTGATCAAAAATATAGTTTCAAGCCAAGAAAGATAAATCAAAGCATTTCAAGGTCAGCATGAATTAGGCAGGTCACCAGGAATAAAGCTACATGCCTGGCCCATGTTTTCAGAAGTACTGCAGCTAGGTTGGAAAGCTTTTGCAGTGTTTTTGTAAACTTAGAGACATGATGCACAGTGGTTAGCTAACATTAAGGGATTCCTTAAACGAAACCCTGCTTAAGAGCCTGTATCTTTATTATTTGTTTATTCTTCCTCCATATTTCATATAAGAGCTACCTTGGGACTGTCTGAGTCATAAGTAATCTTTTGAATAGATAATTGCTCTTTGCCCCTTTACTTGAAAACTAGGATAGGTTTGCTGACAACAAACAGGGAGAAACCTATAACATGTAAAAAGAAGATAGTAACAATGAAGTAACGAATATTAATATAACAATTAATAATTTGTAATAATTCTCTACTTATCTTTTTGAAATACACAGGACTAGTTTCAAAATAAAAAGATCTATTGCATCGTCAACTCAATTTCTTTTTATTCTTGTTATTTATTTACATTGTTATGGTTACTGCTAATAGGTGGATTGTGTATAAAGCATTGCTAACTACTGGAATCAGAACAAATTTGGTGAAAGAATCAGTTGGTGATATATCAAAATTCATTGCATTATTTTTATTCTTTAATATAAATATTTTCTTCCATACCATTAAATCTATGGGTCCATTTTAGTGTTTTAATAATTTAATATCTGGATTTATTTCATGATTGAATTTCCAAAAATATTCAGCCACAGCTGATTTATCAACTTGTCTGTATTTCATATTTCCAAAGTGCTCCTTAACTCTGGTTTCCAAATGACGTTAGTCTTATCAATGTAAACAAGGTCATAATTTAAACAATTTAATTAATGAATGTCAGATTTGTTTATTTTTTTAAATTTCATATTTTTTTTAGAAGACCCTAACAAATATTTTTATAAATTATTTACTTTGAGGAACCAATATTATACCATGCTCTTTGAAAATATTTGTGAATTTTTTATTTGTCCATGAGAGAGAAGTAAACTTTTTAAAAATTAAAATCTTTTATTTTCTTAAGAGTAGACATCTCATTAATAGCTTTTTGATATTTAAACTTCTCTCAATTTTTACTTTCTCTATATGTACTATGTACATGGTGTGTAGAGAAGGTATTGTATTGCACCCAAAAATTTGATACTGAGACTTCACTGGAAATGTATGTATTGAGACCTCCTTAATTCATAAAAAGAATTTTTAGAAAAATGTCTGTTTGTGTGTGTCTATCTGTCAGTGTGTGTGTGTGTGTGTGTGTGTGTGTGTGTGTGTGTGTGTGTGTGTGTGTGTCTGGGCTTCATAGCTCAAAATAGGAAAAGTCTGTTAAATACCAAACTTAGTATTTAAGTTCAGTTTCTTTCAAGGATGCAACATGAAGATTTTAAAGAAAATCTTCCCACCCCCAACTACCCATGGAAAAATTTTCGAAAATTTTGATCTTCTCAAAAATGTAACTGCTTTCTTTCCAAGCATTCCTAGAGAAAAAATTTTGACATTTTATACAGATGGTTAAGTTCTATAGAATTGAATGGAGATTTTATAAATAATTTTGTTAACCTTACTAATCTTTGTTTGGATCAAATTTTTTTCAGCTTTAATGACAAATTCTATCAACAAACTTCTGGTTTAGCAATGGGTAATCCACTTTCACCTTATCTTGCTGATTTTTTCATGAGCTATTTTGAAATACATGTAAATGATGCTTTAAAACTTTTAAATTTACAAGATAAGACTATAAAAATCACATTAGAAATTGAAACTGATGGCTAACTCCCTTTCCTGGATTTAAAAATAATAAAAAATAACAAATTGAATTTTGGAATATACAGAAAACAAACTCATACTGATAATTACATAAAAGCTAATGACTTTATCCTTTTTTGCATAAATTTGCTGTTTTTAAAAGTTTAATTTATAGGTTAATTTACCTCTTAATAAAGATGAATTCTATAAAGAATATAAACACATTATCAACACTGCTGTAATTAATGGCTTTAATGCTGATTTCAGAAATAAAAAGATTGAGAAGTTTAAATATCAAAAAGCTATTAAGGAGGTTTCTTCTTTTAAGAAAATAAAAGATAATTAAATTTTTAAAAAATGTACTTATCACCCATGGCAAATAAAAAATAAAATATTTTAAAAAAGCATGCTATAATACTGATTCCACAAAATAAAAAGTCTGGCATTTACCAATTAAATTGTTTAAATTGTGACACTGTTTACATTGGTAAGACTAAACGCCATTTGGAAACCAGATTTAAGGAGTACTTTAGAAATTTTAAATACAAACAAGTTGATAAATCAGCTATGGCAGAACATTTTTTGATATTTAATCATGACATAAATCCTGATGTTAAATTATTAAAACATATAAATGGACCCATAGATTTAATGGTTTGGGAGAAAATATTTATATTAAAGAATAAAAATCGTGCAATGAATTTTGATATACCACCAATTGATTCCCTCACCAAATTTGTTCTGATTCCAGTAGTTATCAATGCCTTATACACAACCCACCTAGAAGCAATAACCATAACTATGTAAATAAAAAACAAGAGTAAAAAGAAATTGAGCTGATGATACAATAGATCTTTTTATTGCAAAACTAGTCCTGTGGATTTAAAAAGATAAGTGGAGAATTGTTACAAATTATTAATTGTTGTAGTAAGGAGAAACCTGTTTATTTTCATGACATGAACTTGCTAAGAAGTGAGGTGCGAGTATGTGCTTCATGCACTGCCTAATCTCAAACTTTTTACATTACATAAACACATACCTAAAAGAGTTTTGAAGCTGCAACATTCAAATCTGGGACTAGTTAAGGTATAAGCTGTAAGACTGCCATATTCATTTGGCATCATTTCAAAACAGCCTGCATAACTTCTGGAAAACATGTTTTAGTTTAACTTAAAGTAAAAAACATAAATGAGGTATCTGTTACTAATAATTTTAAGATATTTATAGACTTAGCTTCACTTTTATTAGCATTAATTCTGACTTATTTTTACTTAAAAATACTTTTTTTAGTTACATTTTTTGTTAGTTACACTGGTTTTAGGCTTACTTTTTAAGAAACATTTCAACTGAAATAAAAATATACAATATTTAAAATTACAAGAAAAAGAAGACCTGTACTTGCAGATTTAAACCTTGCACTGAATATAAATTATACATTTATGAACTAATTTGATTTCCTGCTTTACTTTGGTTACTTGGTACTTTTGTTCTTTTTTAAAATCTTACCTATCATGTTGTTTGGTATCTTGCATATCTTCATCCTCACTGAGACCTGATTCACTTTTTTCGGTATCTTTTACAGTTTCTACTGCTGGTACGGAACTGAGCTTGGGGTCATTAAGTACATCATGGGTTGACTTACTGCGTCCAGAAAACTTTCTATTTGCTGCCAATGTTTCTTCCTCGTCCTCTTCTGCTTCTTCCCCAAATGATAACAGTTTAAAATTTCTGTTAAAACAAAGAAGTTTGTTAGAATATTTATTGACCTAATTTTCAATATGTAAAAATTAAATAAATTCATAAGAATTCTAAGCATTAATTTGGTGATGCAGTACTGGGAAAGAAGATGCAGAAAAGAGATGGCAGAATCTGGCTGTCTTTGGAGGGGAAAGTGATGAATTACTCCAATTGAATTCTCTATAATCTCTGAATAAACTATACATAACTTTGTGTATAAATGGTAAACTATAAGAGATACACAAAAGGTTACAACACCAAAAGAAAATGAAGATGATGTTAAAATACTCAACTTATGTCCAATACATTTTTGTGGGCTTAATCATTTTTGAGACATGTGTTGCTCTTGGTTTGAATTTTCAAATATTTTACACATTTTTAAATGCTAGGGTATTGTATTCCACCCAAAAATTCAATGTAGTAGAGACTTTACTAGAAACAAAAGGTTTGAGGCCACCTAAATCTAAGAAAAGGATTTTTATAGAAAAACGTCAATGTATGTTTATGTGTGTCTGTGAACAGCTTAACTAAAAAACAAAAAGTTAGTCAAGTTAATACCAAACTTGGTATTAAAGTTTAACATTTTACAAGGATATAAGACATAGCTTTTTCAAGAAAGCTCTTCCATCCAAAATAATGTTTACATGGACATTCGTTAGAAAAAAATATTTCTCAAAAATTACTCATAATGATTTTGATTAAAATATGTTATGTTTTAAGATATTTTCATGATAAATGAAATGTATCTCTTGACTTCTCTATGCATAGTCTCTGAAGTTCTCTTCATTCTGACTGCTTTGGCATAACTGGTAAACTCTAAGAGATAAAATGTTCTCTCTCTCTCACTCTTAGTTAACCATTTCTGATATATTCCTTATTATTGTGTTATTGATTTGAACTTTAGGAAGACTTATACTTTTTCCTAACAGGAAGTTGTGGCATATTTTTTCCTTCTTATCCTGCAAAGAGTGAAATTTCAAATGAAATGACATAGCGACCAGCCCTTAAAATATTTTACTATTGTTAAAGACTACTGTATTCCCCTATTCTCACTGTAATGCAAGGAAATATGGAACATGTATTTCTAAAAATGTTTATTTAAATTAACAGAAGTAAAATGGCGGCGGAACAGTGCAACTATAAAGCAAAGCTCCGAAACTGTGAAGAGTTATACAGCAACAAACTTAAAATCGCAAAGGAAAATAACGAGGAAAACAAAAACCCTTGAAGTGAAGGTACAAACGAAAGCAGCAGTAAAAATCCAACGGAAAAGGAGAAAATCGCGAAACATACGCAGCAAGCAGGTAACAATGAAATGGCGGGAGAGAAACTGAACGACGGTACACTAGAAGACAAGGAAAGCGTAGCGTCGCTACAGCTTATAATTGAAATATTAACAAAAGAGCTTAAAGAAGCAAGAATAGAAAACCAAAAGCTAAAAGAAGAAAAAGCAGCACTGGAAATAGAGGTAAAAAACAATGCCAGCACAAAATGGAAAACTGTAACTCATCGAAGAAAGACAAACCAAGCCAAACCTACAGAATCCCAAGTGATTGAAACAAAGAACAGATTCGGCTACCTTGAAAATATTCAGGAGACACAAGCAGATGCAGACAGGAAGAAAGAAGCAGACACAAGTGCAGCAGAAACTAACCAAGAAAAACGCTCAAACAACACGAGCGAGAGGCGAAATGAAAGTGAAATACAGAAGACGAAAGAAGACGTAATAGTGCTAGGGGATTCGATAATAAAGCACGTTGACTTATCAAAAATGGCCAAAGTGAACGTGTTCAGTGGAATAAAGACAAAGGAACTAGAAAACCTGATTGAAAAGAAGAACGCAGGAATCCAAACCCAACCAAAGGCAATATATCTGCACGTGGGAACAAATACAATGAAGCAAGCGTCTTGTCCCGAAGAGGTTATAGGCGATATATACTGTGCGGCAAAGAGCATAAAACAAATGTATCCGAAAACACTAGTTATTATAAATGGTGTAGTGAAAAGAAGAGATGTACATTTCAGATTTATAAACAGTGTAAATGAAAATATACGTTGGATGTGTGATAAACTAAAGTGTGTATTTGTGGATGTAGATAGACAAATGGGAATGGACTGTATAGGGAGAGACGGCCTGCATCTAAGCAGTAAAGGAACGGCAAATCTACAGAGAATAATGAAGAATACCATCTACAGGTGTACAGCTACGATCAACTGGATCATAGATCAGGGAAACTAACTGCAAAGGGGGGTACAGAAAACATGTCCAGTACAACTAACTTAGAAGAAAATACAACTAAAGGTAAGGCAAATGATTGTACAAACTTCACCACACAAAATCTGTTAGGTCAAAAAATTAATTTGGCAACAAAAAGTAAGGGTAAAAATAAATTTAGTCTGTATCATCAAAACATTCAAAGTATCGCCAAAAAAAAAGAGCACTTATCGAGCAAAACATTCTAAATATGCAACCCGATATTATAATATTTACAGAGCATGGTCTAAAAATAGAGGAATTAAAGGTAAATAATTATGAAAACTACTCATTGGGGGCTAGTTACTGCAGAAATAACCATAAAAGTGGGGGGGTGGTAATTTATGTTAAACAAGAAATTAAATACAAAGAAGTAGATTGCAAAAAATTCTGTGAAGAAATGTGCAGCGAAATTGCAGCAATCGAAATAAAGCAAAAAAGTAAAAACCTCATAGTAATAGGTATTTACAGTCCTCCAAATGCAAACAAAGTAATTTTTCTCGAGAGATTAGAAGAATGTCTCAACAGTATAAGGAAAAATAGAGACACCATAGTAATAGGAGATTTCAATATAGATGTTCTAGTAGAAAACAAAAAGAAAAGGCTATTATTAGAAATGCTAGTAAGAAATAATGTCGCACTGGCAGAGACAGAACCAACAAGAGTAACTAAGTATTCAGCAACATGCGTGGACCTCATGTTCTCAAACCTAAATAGGGAATGTTATGAAATTAAAATAATAAAAAATGGAATAAGTGACCACTATGGTCAACAAATAGTAAGTAAAACATTAGGTAACTTAAGATCCAAAACTAATAAACCAATAGAGGTCAAAAGAATAGTAAACAAAAACACACTAGAAGCATTACGATATTACATCAAAGAAGCACAATGGGAAGAAATCTATGAAAAATATGAAATAAATGAAAAATTTGAATGTTTTGCTAAAATCTTAGAAAAATGCTTAAACACAGCAATACCTATATGCAAAGTAAATTGTGGTATGCAGAAAAGTAAAAAACTGATCAACCAAAGGTATAAACACCTCAAAAAAACGCATGCAATTCCTAAACAGCTTAAAACATCCAAAACTAGATGATAAATCATACACATATATAAAAAATTACAAACAAATGCTCAATAAAGTAATAATTGAAGCAAAGAAGCAGCACAACAAAATACTGATACAAAATGCAGAAAATAAAATTAAAGTAGCATGGAATATAATAAAAGCATCACATAAAGAAAATAAACAAAAATGGGTAGAAAACATATGTATTGAAGTAAACAATAGGTTAATAGAAAACCCAATAAACATAACAGAAAAATTTAATGATTATTACATCAATATTGTAAAAACTTTAGGCCTCAGCCAAGGTCAAAACCAGCAAACAACTGAAAACAGTATATGTAACTCAATGGTGTTACGAGAAATAACAAATGAGGATGTTATTAAACAGATAAACACATTAAAGTGTAAACAATCTTTTGGGTTAGATGGACTTACAAATGAAATGGTTAAGCATTGTAAATCTGAAATGTCAGAGATAATGACGCATATAATTAATCAATCTTTTATAACAGGTACATTTCCCAATGCACTAAAAAAAGTAATAGTAAGACCAATATACAAGAAAAAAAAATTCAAAGCATGCAATGGAAAATTATAGACCCATATCATTATGTTCAACATTTTCCAAAATAATAGAGGGATTGTTTTTAACTCAACTACAGAGCTTCTGCAGTAAGTATAAAATAATATCAGAGTACCAATTCGGTTTTCAAAAAAAGAAATCAACAATACAAGCTATCTGTAAAGGAAATGACATCCTCATAAAGGCAATAGACAGGAAAGAATATGTAATCGCAATCTTTCTTGACCTTACTAAAGCATTTGACTGTGTAGATATACATAAATTAATAACTACAATAGAAAATTATGGCATCCGGGGCCTACCACTAAAATGGCTAAAATCTTATCTACAAAATAGAGAACAATGTGTGGAAATTATATACAATTCAAATGGTAACCTAAATAAAATCTTTTAACAAAGTGACTCACGGTGTTCCACAAGGATCGAAACTAGGGCCATATCTATTCCTTATATATATAAATTGCTTATTCAAAATAATAAAAAAAGCAGGTGAAATAGCCATTGGATATGCTGATGATACTACAATTATAGTAAGGGGAAATACAGAACTTGAAGTACAAGATAAATCAAATATACTACTTGAAAAAATTAGGGAAGAGCTAGGAAACCTAGGGATGGTAATGAATACAAATAAAACAGAATGGATGCAAATCAGCTTAAAAAAGAAAATCCCACCCAATATTCAATTAGTCCTAGACAATAAACAAATACAACAAGTAACAGAAACAAACTTCTTAGGATTAATAATAGATAACAGATTAAACTGGAAAAAACATATTGAAAAAATAGCAAAAAAAAATAAATACAGGACTATACATCTTAAAACAAGCAGTGCAACAAATGGATAGAGATAGCTTAATACAAATATACTATGCCTTCATACATTCTCATTTGAGCTATGGGGTTGTATTATGGGGTAATGCACAGAAAAAAAAACAATGCAAAGAATATTAAGACTACAGAAGCATGTCATTCGAATAATATGTAAACTAAAGAAGACGGATACTTGTAAAAATTCCTATAAAAAACTAAATATATTAACATTTCCGGCACTGTATATATATGAATGCATTAAATACTCAATAAAAATCATAGCAATCAAAATAGAAACATGCACATACACGAACATGACATAAGAACGAAACAAAATTATTTCATTAACAGACTAAGAGGAACGTTAAGTAACAAAAGTATAGAAAGTAAAAACCAAAGATTTGTACAATCATTTGCCTAAACAAATAAAACAGATAACTGAAGAAAACTGTAAACTTAAAGCAATTAAAAAGTATCTCTCAGAAAATGTATTTTACTCTATAGAGGAGTATAAAATGTTAAATTAAATAAGTTATGCTGTATGATGGTACCCCCTGTATTTTTTTTTTTTTTTTAAAAAGTGTATATACTCATGTTATTATTTATACTATATGTTTAGTTTTGTAATCAATCTGACGATCCTTGTAAATTATGTATTACAAATGGAGATAATAAAGAAAGAAAGAAAGAAAGAAAGATAAAAGAGTAAGCTTTTGTATGAATAGTTTGTTAAAAAATGGATAGAGAAAGTAATGAATATTACATATTTTTCTAAAGAACAAGTGAAACTTCTATCCTTGCATCTTATATGAGTTTAAAAATTGCAAATTAAAATAAAAAATATCTTATCTGATGCAAAATTCATAAAGAATCAAACTGATTACTAAAAGAGTACAAGTTCACATGTTTATACAAACATTGAAAAACGTCATTTATTGCTGTTTATTGTTCTACTGATATTGCATGTAATGACATTTCAAGCTGTTTTAAAGAAATTTAATGTTAAGAGTTACTTGCCCTAGAACCAGAACTACAGGCCAGGACATTTAAGAAACAACTGTAATAGTACTGAATTATAACAAACTGGCATTAATTGTTATAGTTGGTGCTTGGTATTTGTTGCAAAATAGAGTTAAATGGATAAGTGGGTAAAGATGAAAATAATACTTAAGAGTGTGATCAAGGGTGAAAATAATGCATTACTCACTGCATTTCTCTTTTATTTGTTGGATTACGAAGTTTGATGTTGCATAGTAAATGCTGGTTAACTGGAGGAACCTGCCTCAAACTGCTTGTTTGATGTCAGAGCATACACAAGTGCAAGGAAGAGACAGTCTGGATACCTAACGAGACAAAGACACAAAGAGCACAGTAAGTTTGTGCCACAGTATCCTTTTCTGTACAACCTGGTGGATGGAATGGAACATTTCAAGGTCATCAGATGAAGCTGATGATACTATTTCCAGTAATGTAAAGTTACTTAATTTGGATCTCCTTATTGTTCCTTTGGGAATTGTTGAACTACTGGCAATGAGACATGTGCACCTGTAGAGGTGATGCATCCTTCAGCACTTGTCATATCTTCAATGCATCTGATTATCACAGAGTAGACATATTGATGGCCTGGAGCAACGTTGCTGTGGGTCAGAATTTTTGTAAGTGATCGCTATACAATGTGTTGCAGATATCTGGATGAACAAGTGTTCGTAAATGCATATGTTTCAGATATTTGTCATGGAATTTAATATAATTCCAAAACGACTATCGACAATATTTTTATAGATATGTCTAAAAAGGAGTACCTGAAATACAATCTTTTGTTAATGGACTTTCAGGCCATGATGGACAACTCATCAAAATTGATTATTATACTCCCAATTCCAAAAAAAAAAAAACAAACAAACAAACACTTTCGTAAGAATCCATAGCTCCAGTTTTCCACTCAATGTAAAGAAAATTAATAACAATTCTAAAAATGACTGGCTAACGCAAGGTATAGACATAAAAGAGAAATTGATTTAGCAACCAGAGAAAGTAAAAGAAGTAGACCTAAACAACACTATAAATTTACTGCAGCATTCTAGAGCATATCAACTAGTAATGCCATTTTCAAATAATAAAGTTTTCAAGTCATTGGATGGCAAACTTAATACACTAGGAATATTCTGTGATCTATCAAAGGCAATTGACTGTATTAATCAAGAAATACTCCTATCAAAATTATTACACTATGGTATTAGGGGCAAAGGGTATCAATGAATTACATCCTACTTATCAAAAAGAAAGCAAAAGGTTATAATGAATACTTCAAATAATAGCAATGCATGTGGCTTGAAATAAAGCAATGTGTCCCACAAGGTTCTATTCTGGGTCCCTTATTATTTTTAGATTATATAAATGATCTACCTGCAGCAATAAACAACAATGTCTATCCAGTTCTTTTTGCGGATGACACAAGTATTACAATTAAAGAACACATCAGTCAGCTCCCAGATTCATCTAATAAAATCTTCAACACACTAAATAATTGACTTGAAAGGAATAAAATTCACATAAACTTTGAAAAAACTAACTACATTAATTTTAGCACAAAGCATAAAAACTTGGCAGACCTAAGGATACACTATGAAAATAATCAGATTGCAAAACCTGTAATACAAAATTCCTAGGTCCTATGATTGATCGTAACATGAATTGAAAACACCATATTGATTATATCTTATGCAAACTGAGCTCTAGCTCTGCATGCTTTTCAATCCGATCCTTAATTCAACTTATAAATAAGAGCATACTAAAAACAGCTTATTATATATATTTTCATTTACTGATGACCTATTCATTATGCAAAAAGAAAAAAGAAGAAAAAAAAAATAATAATAATAATAATAATAATTGCAGGGGAATGATGATCAACTCACTGCAAACCACTTTTCAAAAAGTTTGGAATTTTACCATTAGCCTGTGAATATATTCTAGCCATATTGTCATTTGTAATAAAGTACCCAGAAAAGTTTACAAAAAATAAGATATTCATAACAAAGAGACCAGACATAGGCAGGACTTACAGAGACCAAAAAATAATTTACAGTTATTCCGAAAAAGAATACTTTGTTTAATTCACTTCCTTCTTCTATAAAAGAATTGCAAATGAACAAAAACAAGTTTAGATCAGAATTAAAAAGATACCTTATTACTCACTACTTCTATACAGAGAAGGATTTCATTCAATCAAAAACCACTGGTAGTAGTATAACATTGTAAATATAATAAACATAAATATTCTAAGAATGCAACTGTACAAGTAGGCTTTTGGAAGCAGACATGTAATTGGAAATTATGCAAAACTGACACCTCTGAAAATTCATTGTCAGAATTATTATTTGTAAATAAATGTACTAATAAGTATGAATAGATGTATTTCTTGGCATGATCTACATCCTACAGTTTGGGCATAGAGTCTAATCTCTTAATAGGATCTACAGATTGCAATGTGATGATGGATTGATTGATGGATAGGTGGTTGGAGGGAGGGAGGGATGGATGGGATTGATGGAGCAAGGTCCTTCCAAATATGAGAAGACCCTGTGCAGTGGATGATCACCCCTATAAACCTCTTCACCGCAACAATATCTTGGCCTGACAAGCTATCAGCTATCTCCTCATTGGAGAGGGTGTCCAAACTTGTGGTAGTCACAACCAATGCTGCTGTCAAGGTTTTTATATTTCTCCATCTTGACCATGTAAAAACCTAAAAGATTGTCCTACAAACATTTACTTCTTTGGTAAGTTTGACTAAAAGGGTGCCATTTCATCAGTAATGACATTACCCTGATATATGG
This sequence comes from Hymenopus coronatus, assembly GCA_030762935.1. Classification (NCBI taxonomy): domain Eukaryota; kingdom Metazoa; phylum Arthropoda; class Insecta; order Mantodea; family Hymenopodidae; genus Hymenopus; species Hymenopus coronatus. The sequence continues at coordinate 166,614,170 of CM060881.1, read as the reverse complement.
TGGACTTTGTAACAGTGATGTGTTTTAACAATTGAAATTTAGTTGAGTCGATTTTGTAATACTGCATCACTTACTTTTTATTTCAGAAAACAGAAATATTAAACTCAAACAAGAAGACAAATCTGCAGTAGCTTGGCTTTTTGGAAGGAGAAACACACCATAAATAGAAGCCCAAAAATCCTCAAAAACATCACAAGGAAGACAGAATTAAAAGTTTGGGAAAACATATATATTTGGAAAAACAAGAACCGCATTTTCAATTTTGAAATCCCGCCAGGCGATCCACTCATTCAGAGGTTCATCAAACCACCACCAGGGACAGAGACAACCACCACAGCAAGCAATGCCAGCAGTCGACCAAAGGAATTGACAATGAAAGCACATGGCTTCTGAAACATGTTTTCCGAAATAAAAAGTAAGTGATGTAGTGTTACAAAATCGACTCAACTAAATTTCAATTAGTAATGACATTATTCACCATTTCATAAATGCAAATTATTACTTGTTAAATATAGAATGAAATGACATATCTTATTGTCTTGTTCTTGTATGTAAACCTCATAATAAAGAAACAAGGTGTGAAGGAGGATGAGCACAAAAGGAATCACAGGTGCAAAATCCATCACCAAAAACTGTTGGCATTAGCCTACCATTCTGGATATGTATAAAAAAAGACTGTCATATCTTCCAGTCTGTATGTGGAACACTCACTGCACACCCAATCTCAAGGAGATTTCACTCAGAGAAGTTATCTTTCAGCTATCACTACTGAACTATCTCAAAGTGGATTTAGGGAGCTTAAGGGTTGACTACATCAGGCCCCAAACAGCAGTAACATGTCAAGTTCCCCTATTCATTCATTCCAGTAACATCCAACTGCTGAGTGCACAGCCCATCAGGAGCTATCTGGGTGTACCTGCTCTGCACCTAGTGTTGCAAAATGGAGGCACTAAGAAGGTTCCACTCGATATTCAGACTTGAGACCTCCAGAATGCACACATTTTTGAAGTTGTACCAAAATTATGGACAGGAACACAAGTCCTGAAAAATGCCTGTTGGTAAGATGGTAGTTCATAAACCTAAAAAATATAAATCTGGAACGAAGAAAAAAACTATTACAAATGAGAAAACCTAGCTTGAACAAATGAGGATAGGGGGATGGTGAGTAGCTCACAGTAAGTGAACCCCCTGAAGAAGGAGCTGCACTTTATAGAGTATTTATTTAATGGAGAGAGTCCTCCCAGCAACTTACTTGATGGGTTGGAGTCCCCAATCACAGGGCAGAACAACATCTAGTCTTATAAATGTAAAAAGAAGCTAGTAACAGTGAAGAATAACACAAATATTAATATAAAAATAATAGTTGCAACAAATCTTCACTTATCTTTTGGAATCCTTGCCTGGACTAGTTTCGCAACGATTTCATTGCATTATCAACATATCCTTTTGGTCTCTTTTTTGATGTTGTTTATTTACACTGTTATGGTTACTGCTACTAGGTGGATTGTGTACTAATGCATTGCTAACTACTGGAATCAAAACAAATTTGGTAAGAGTGTCAATTGGAGGTATATCAAAATTCATTGCATGATTTCTATACTTTAATATAAATATTTTCTCCCAAACCATTAAATCTATGGGCCCATTTAAGTGTTTTAATAATTTAACATCTGGATTTATTTCATGATTAAATTTCCAAAAATGTTCTGCTACAGCTGATTTATCAATTTGTTTGTATTTAATATTCCTAAAGTGTTCTTTTACTCTGGTTTCCAAATGACGTTTAGTCTTACCAATATAAACAAGGTCACAATTTAAACAGTTTAATTGATAAATGCCAGATTTTTTATTTTTTGAAATTTCATCCTTTTTAGAAAAGCCTAACAAATTTTTTATACTGTATTTATTTTGAGGAACCAATATTATGCCATGCTCTTTGAAAATATTTGTGAATTTTTTATTTGCCCAAGGGTGATAAGTAAATTTTTTAAAAATGTAATTATCTTTTATTTTCTTAAGCGTAGAAATATCTTTAATAGCTTTTTGATATTTAAACTTCTCAATTTTTTCATTTATAAAATCAGTATTAAAACCATTAATTAAAGCAGTGTTAATAATGTGTTTATATTCTTTATAGAATTCATCTTTATTAAGGGGTAAATTAATTAACCTATAAATTAAACTATTAAAAACAGCAAATTTATGTGAAAAAGGGTTAAAGCCATTATTTTTTATATAATTATCAGTGTGGGTTTGCTTTCTGTATATTCCAAAATTCAATTTATTGTCTTTTTTTATTATTTTTAAATCCAGGAAAGGGAGATAGCCATCACATTCAGTTTCTAATGTGAATTTTATAGCCTTATCTTGTAAATTTAAAAGTTTTAAAGCATCATTTACATGTTTATCAGGAACAATAGCAAATATATCATCTACATATCTATACCAAGTTTTAAAAATTAGAGGGAATGCTTTAGTGACCTGTATTTCAAAATAGCTCATGAAAAGCTCAGCAAGAAAAGGTGAAAGTGGACTACCCATTGCTAAACCAGAAGTTTGTTGATAGAATTTGTCATTAAAGCTGAAAAAATTTTGATCCAAACAAAGATTAGTAAGGATAACAAAATCATTTATTAAATTTTCATTCAGTTCTATAGAACTTAACCATTTTTTTAAAAATGTCAAAAGTTTTTCTCTAGGAATGCTTGGAAACAAAGCAGTTACATCAAAAGAAACAAGTTTATCATTAGTAGATAATGTAATATTGCTTATCCTTTCAACTAGCTCAAAAGAATTTTTAATACTTAAACTCTCAAATTTTTCAAAATTAGTGAATTTTTTATTTAACCATTTAGCTAGGCTGTAAGTAGGTGAATTTATGCAATTTACAATAGGTCTCATTTTATTTCCAGGTTTATGAATTTTGGGAAGAGCATATATTCTGGGTAAAATTGGATTACTGATTTTTATAATTTGCTTTTCTTTATTTGTAATACTTTTAATTTCATTAAGGGTCTTATTATAAATTGAAATGGAGGATTTTAAAGGGTTAATATCAATGCTTTTGTAATCTTCACCTTGAAGTAAGAGTTCCATTCTGTTAATGTAATTAATTTTATTTAAAATTACAATGCTGTTACCTTTATCAGCTTTAGTATAGATTACATCTTTTTCTTACCAAATTTGTTTTGATTCCAGTAGTTAGCAATGCATTAGTACACAATCCACCTAGTAGCTGTAACCATAACAGTGTAAATAAACAACATCAAAAAAGAGACCAAAAGGATATGTTGATAATGCAATGAAATCGTTGCGAAACTAGTCCAGGCAAGGATTCCAAAAGATAAGTGAAGATTTGTTGCAACTATTATTTTTATATTAATATTTGTGTTATTCTTCACTGTTACTAGCTTCTTTTTACATTTATAAGTTTATTTGTTTTGAAGCATTCCTTAGTTTCAGTACATTTTAGGTTATTGCTTATGGTGGATGTGATGGAATATAATAATTATAGGTTTAATCTGAATTTTAATAATACTAAACATGAAATTAAGCTATATTTGAAATTACAAGAAAAAAGAAGACATATTCTTGCAGATATACGTTTATTAAACCTGTGTTTAAAACGTAAAGTAACTCCTATTTTTGTTAGAAAAACTGTTAAATTTGACAATAATAGTATTCATCAAAAAGCAGCAGAGAAGAAAGTAATTGAAGTTGAAAGAAGTTTGCATTTTAAAAACTTAAATAACATTGAATTGAAATTATATAATTTGCATCTTAAACTTATAAATGTTTTAGGTAATTCAATTTGGCTAAATTTGGAATATAAATTGTTTGAAAATTTGAAATTTAGCATGAAAAATAAAACAAATAAACTGAAAAATAAGTTAAATAAATTATGCTTAAAACAAAATAAATTGAAACCAACTAAAGGGAATAACCCTAAAGATAAGTAATTAACCTTTCAAATTGTAATTTCAATGAGAAGGAAATTAATTTTTTGAATAAAGGTTTACAAACCTGTGTAGATTTTTCAAAAAATATAGATGATTATGTAGCAGATATAGAAATTGCTAGTCAGGATTTAAATGAAAATAATAAATTATTGGTTAAAGAAAAATGTAGTAAAATATTACAGAATTTGAATAAAAATCACCCTAAAGTAAATCACAATAAACAAATTATTAAATCATTAAAAGAAAAAGATGTAATCTATACTAAAGCTGATAAAGGTAACAGCATTGTAATTTTAAATAAAATTAATTACATTAACAGAATGGAACTCTTACTTCAAGGTGAAGATTACAAAAGCATTGATATTAACCCTTTAAAATCCTCCATTTCAATTTATAATAAGACCCTTAATGAAATTAAAAGTATTACAAATAAAGAAAAGCAAATTATAAAAATCAGTAATCCAATTTTACCCAGAATATATGCTCTTCCCAAAATTCATAAACCTGGAAATAAAATGAGACCTATTGTAAATTGCATAAATTCACCTACTTACAGCCTAGCTAAATGGTTAAATAAAAAATTCACTAATTTTGAAAAATTTGAGAGTTTAAGTATTAAAAATTCTTTTGAGCTAGTTGAAAGGATAAGCAATATTACATTATCTACTAATGATAAACTTGTTTCTTTTGATGTAACTGCTTTGTTTCCAAGCATTCCTAGAGAAAAACTTTTGACATTTTTAAAAAAATGGTTAAGTTCTATAGAACTGAATGAAAATTTAATAAATGATTTTGTTATCCTTACTAATCTTTGTTTGGATCAAAATTTTTTCAGCTTTAATGACAAATTCTATCAACAAACTTCTGGTTTAGCAATGGGTAGTCCACTTTCACCTTTTCTTGCTGAGCTTTTCATGAGCTATTTTGAAATACAGGTCACTAAAGCATTCCCTCTAATTTTTAAAACTTGGTATAGATATGTAGATGATATATTTGCTATTGTTCCTGATAAACATGTAAATGATGCTTTAAAACTTTTAAATTTACAAGATAAGGCTATAAAATTCACATTAGAAACTGAATGTGATGGCTATCTCCCTTTCCTGGATTTAAAAATAATAAAAAAAGACAATAAATTGAATTTTGGAATATACAGAAAGCAAACCCACACTGATAATTATATAAAAAATAATGGCTTTAACCCTTTTTCACATAAATTTGCTGTTTTTAATAGTTTAATTTATAGGTTAATTAATTTACCCCTTAATAAAGATGAATTCTATAAAGAATATAAACACATTATTAACACTGCTTTAATTAATGGTTTTAATACTGATTTTATAAATGAAAAAATTGAGAAGTTTAAATATCAAAAAGCTATTAAAGATATTTCTACGCTTAAGAAAATAAAAGATAATTACATTTTTAAAAAATTTACTTATCACCCTTGGGCAAATAAAAAATTCACAAATATTTTCAAAGAGCATGGCATAATATTGGTTCCTCAAAATAAATACAGTATAAAAAATTTGTTAGGCTTTTCTAAAAAGGATGAAATTTCAAAAAATAAAAAATCTGGCATTTATCAATTAAACTGTTTAAATTGTGACCTTGTTTATATTGGTAAGACTAAACGTCATTTGGAAACCAGAGTAAAAGAACACTTTAGGAATATTAAATACAAACAAATTGATAAATCAGCTGTAGCAGAACATTTTTGGAAATTTAATCATGAAATAAATCCAGATGTTAAATTATTAAAACACTTAAATGGGCCCATAGATTTAATGGTTTGGGAGAAAATATTTATATTAAAGTATAGAAATCATGCAATGAATTTTGATATACCTCCAATTGACACTCTTACCAAATTTGTTTTGATTCCAGTAGTTAGCAATGCATTAGTACACAATCCACCTAGAAGCAGTAACCATAACAGTGTAAATAAACAACATCAAAAAAGAGACCAAAAGGATATGTTGATAATGCAATGAAATCGTTGCGAAACTAGTCCAGGCAAGGATTCCAAAAGATAAGTGAAGATTTGTTGCAACTATTATTTTTATATTAAAACATCTAGTCTTGTGTGTTCCAGGGCAGTCATCTTGGTGATGGGGCATGAAACTTGATTAATAATTTGAAATAACACATGATTGGTTCCTATAGGTGTTTAAACCCACATAAAAACACTGCTTCAGCTTGTTAATTCTTAAGATAAAATTCACCTGCCTTTTATGCAACTATAGAAGTAGATGTTTAAGACATTTTGTTATGATCTAATTCTTAGCAACTGTTTTCTATTTGGGCTAAAAGCACATTTTGGAAAATGTGACAGCTAAGATATTCTGCCTAACAACCATCATAGTTAAGTGAATATTCATTTGCATTAAACTGGGTGTCAATTTAATGGTGTGAGTATTTAACGATGGAGAAAAGTGCTTCAGCAACCCACTCTAGTCAACATCTCAGAGCAACATCTATCTGCTTAATCTCAAAAGTTGTTCTGCTTGGGGCAATGTTCTCTATTTTCTTCAGGATGAAGTCCTGTTTCTGGAGTTTGAGATCTTAAAGTGCGACAATCGATAAAATGTGTCTTGTGACTATCTCTCTATATCTTTCCTTATTGATAAACAGGTAAATTCACCATCTAGAAAAGTTAATGCCTAGCAACATGATGATATCATTTGAGATCTGGGGATGCTTCAAAACCATAAACAGGGTCAGCAGGCTTGGTAAAAAGTTTTAGATAAGTTCTGGCCATTGGCATAAAACCATTATATGTGAATATCTATCTCATCCATGAAAGCCATAAAATTTACATGACAAATAAAACAACTCCCTTCTAGATTATGCAGGTAGAATCACTAAAAATTTATTATAATAAAATATTATAATATATAATATTACTATAATAAAATTAGTTTATGAATTTAAATGAGCAGTTTTACCAATAGCTTCATGTAAAACAAATAGCAGATATTGTGGTAGGAATAATATATTTTAACTGAATAGCTTTTTCATTATTAAAAAAATATATAATAATTTAAAACTTCAAATTCAAAAGGGGTTAAGTAGCAAAATGAAAACATTTTGAGATATTGCTAAAAATAAATTTATTTCATATATAATTCTTGGATACATAATAATTCTTCATTTCCCTAAACTAGAGAATTATTACTGATAAGGTCTTTGCTGAAATTTTAAATTGAAAGAATGCACATTGTATTATAACAACAAATGGACATTTATAAAAGCATTAAGTACATGTGTTCTTTCTTATTTTTGATGATGTGATTGAACATTTAATCAAAAGGAAAAATAAGAATTAAATAAGTCATAAATTCTTCTTATAATTAACCATCTTCACTGAGCATTTCAATCATTTAACCACAAAGATCACAGTGAAACCTCCTGTGTTCTTGTGGTAACTTTGTATAATACTTGATAAGCCTTTCTTCTTCTTGAATGTGCCCTTAAAATTTTAATTTTGTTTAGTTCAGCATTCTGAAAATTCTTCTTCAGGACTATGTCTCCTATATCTCAATATAATAGTCCGATATAATTATTTATATTTATTAAGGGTGAATGATACAAATCCAGGATGCAGTTAATTTACTGAGTTTGTTGCTTGTGATCAAGTTGCCTGCTGTTTCAAAGATAAAGAAGAAGAGTTCTTAATTTCTAAAGCTTAGTGTGTTTTTATACGTTGTGATGACTTCATAAAATTGATTAAATCATATGGAACAAAACATTTTACTTTTTTTTTCTTCTTTTAAATATCTTTCAAATTTCTATTTTACACAAGTAAACTATGTCCATTAATGAGTCAGTGCTTTCAAAAGTTTCATAATCGTCTAGAAACATGAACTTCTTAACAGCATTCTATTTTTATTTTGCATACAGTCCTTGTCATTCCATAAACAAAACTTCCTTTTCAAAGTACTGCAAGGCATTATATTACATTAAAATGTAAACAAGCATGACATAATTTGTTTGTTCTCCCACCACCTTCAGTTCATTCCACAAACACACATTGTTGTAACATCTGTGTCATACATATGCAATGTCGCCCTCCATGGTGTAATGGTTACCATGCTGACTTCATATACCCAAGGTTGTGGGTTCAAACCCGACAGGGGACGATGGATTTTTTCGGATGTAAAAATCCTTAGCATGGCTTCCTTCGGAAGGGAAGTAAAGCCGTTTGTCCCATGTCGTAGATTTATGGCATGTAAAAGAACCTCAAGTCTGATAGAGAGGCTTCTGAGCAAAATTAAGTGGTCTTTCACACCCAATTTAGAATGGGACGCTGAGGACCACAGTAGTTAAAGAGCATCCATAAATAACATGCCATTTATTTTTATTTACAAATGCAGTTCTAGAATGTAATGCAATAATTGCCTTAGCCAAAACATATCATCTACATGGATGAGGAATGATTAAAACATAAGCTGTTACAAATTTACCGAAATGGTGCACGTAACATTATCATATTAATAAAACAACATCAAAAGTATGATGAGGCTGCAATGGCTTTCCTATAATGGAGTTCTCTCTTGTATTCCTTCTAAAACTAGTGTCTCAGATGTTCAATTTGTTTTGGACGGTGGTTTTCGAAAGGATTTACATAATTTTTGAAATATATTGAATATGCATCTTTCTATAAAATCTATGTAATGGAAGCAACAGAATGCTTCAGTTTGAAAGGAATATACACAGACTGTTTATGTCGAGATCAAGACTTAGACATGTTTTAGTAATGTGTTTTCTGCTGCAATGACAGACATCTTTGGGAAACCAGGTTGGTTCACAATAACCTGAAAATAGAATCCAGGACAGAGATAAAAAACAGGTTACAACATTTTGGTTTATAATTAACTGGTAATGAGAATGGGATTGGATATTGGTGACCATATTCATAGCAATTTAGAAACCTTATTTTGTGCATGACTGACCAATGAAATTTTTTCACCCTCTTCTAATTCAGTCAGTCAAAACAGAGTAAAAGCGTTCTAATTAAAGACCCATTACTATTTCTGATTCCTCTTGCTGTGCCATCCCTTTATTAATAGCATGCATTAAAATTGTTCTTTATGAATCACTACCAGTTTCTACCATTTTTTGTAGTTTTTACTACTATTTTTGGGCTAATAAGTAGTTTTTGTTTGCATATAAACAACTTACAAATGCCACATTTGCTAGAGGAGCTAACATTCAATGGATCTGCAGGAGTCAGCAATGCAATAAAGATGCATATTTGCTTCCACTTTCATTTTCCCATCTTGGGACTAAGTAGAGCTATAGCACCTGCTTTATGTCAAGCTGCCTTAAATAGTTTCTAAAGTGAAAAAATGAAATAGCGTTTTCTTTAGCGATGCTCTTTAACTGCTGTGGTTCTCAGCATCCCATTCTATACTGGGCGTAAAAGACCACTTAATTTTGCTCAGGGGCCTCTCAATCAAGCTTGAGGTTCTTTTAAGTGCCATAAATCTACAACACAGGACCAATGGCTTTACTTCCCTTCCGAAGAAAGCCATGCTTAGGATTTTTACTCCCAAAAAATCCACTGTCCTCTGCCGGATTTGAACCTGCGACCTTGGTTATATGGTAATCACAACACCACTGAGGGCAACATATCTAAAATGAAGAGATTAATAAGCATAATATGGATGTAACATGCTGTGGCTGGGAATAAGTATATTAAAATTTCTCCAAGTCTTCTTTCCCATTAATTGTGAATTCTCAAGTTATAATTAATTTTGTCTTCTCATTCTGATTACCAGGTCCTGGATTTTGATGATCTAAAAATCTGAAGTGTTCCATTCACATGACTTTCTCTATATCTGTGCAACAAATTATTGTTAAAAAGCTTATGCTCCTATTTACTTCATGGTAATCGAGAAAAAATTAGCAGAAATAGTCATATTATTTGCTTCCTTGTAAATAGAAGCAAAATAAGGGAGTACTATAGGTTAAAGTGACAGTCAAAAGCTGGTTGCTATGTGACTGAAGTTCATTTGTTTGTATGGACAGGAGTTAACAAATTCCTGTATGAGAAAAATATAAGTTTTTCACAGCTGAAACCAAAAGCAAGAAATATCTCAAAAACGATCAACTCCATGAAAAAAATGTATACAACATAAATTGCGTGTTTTAATGTTCTCTACATTTTTTGTGTTGTAAGTTCTTGTCCCTTATGGTTTAGAGTTATGCAAAATTCCGAAAAATTCATCTAGAATAAAATAGTCTTCAGAGACTATTCCCAGAAAATTCAAGATATACATCTTATTTGTCAGGTAAATATCTTTAATATATGATACTGTAATCAAAATCGTTAGTCATTTTTGAAAAAAGCTCCATGTAAACGGTAGTTGGGGGGTGGGGGGATTTTCTTGAAAATCTTCGTGTCACATCCCTGGAAGATGTTGAACTTAAATCCAAGTTTGGTATTTTACTGACTTTTCGTTTTTGAGTTATCGTTTTCACAGACACACATGCATGCATGCACACATGTGCACGCACGCACACACACACGCATACAGGGACCTTTTTCTGAAAATGCTTGTTTTGGATACAGGGGACCCTAAAACATATATTTCTGGTGAAATCTCGGTATCAAATTTTTGGGTGGAGTGCAATATCTTCTCTATACACTATGTATGTAGTAGGTGTAGAGAAAGTGAAAATATCTAAAAATAATCAATAAAATTAAAAAATTTATAAAATGATCTAAAAAAACTGACTTTAAAAATTGTGTCTTCATTTCAGAGTATGAGAGCACATTTACTTCTGTTAACGTAAAAACTGAAATGAAAAATTAATATTAATTCATGAATTTCTATGTTGTTTTAAGATTATCATATAAAAAAAAATCTTACCTAATTCAGATTTATTGCCATAGATAACCAGCAGTATGCGCAGGTTCTTCATAAAGTTAGGGAATGTCTGTTGTCGGAGAGCACATTTTGTACTGTGAGAAACTCCTTTCCACATCAGCTGATACAACTGGAGCATACTTGAAATATGCAAAATCACTGGCACTAAGATCTTCTTCAATGTAGAAAGTATCAAATGTTTCACCGTTAGCACTTGAGAAATGTGACACCAAGTTTTGTATCCAGAGTTTTTATCAATTTTAAAATGTTTCCATTTTATTAAATATCCTTCTTACAACATCTCCCCCTACACTTTTCAAATCAGATTCAATTTTGTTCATTAGAGTTAGAGAACTTTTTAGACTTACACCTTTCTCCTGTACACATATGATTCCTTGTGCTAAGCAACTGAAATGTGCATCTATGAAGCCTAGCTGTCCTTCAATTTCACTGCTTGAAAATAGTGTTTTAGCTATATCAGTTGCATTAGATCATCAGCATTCAGTATTTTGGTAACACTTATAAATGTAAAAAGAAGCTAATAACAGTGAAGAATAACACAAATATTAATATAAAAATAATAGTTGCAACAAATCTTCACTTATCTTTTGGAATCCTTGCTTGGACTAGTTTCGCAATGATTTCATTGCATTATCAACATATCCTTTTGGTCTCTTTTTTGATGTTGTTTATTTACCTTTTATAATGCAATGAAATCATTGCGAAACTAGTCCAAGCAAGGATTACAAAAGATAAGTGAAGATTTGTTGCAACTATTATTTTTATATTAATATTTTGGTAACACATTCCACTATCTGAAAACGATCGCAATAATAATTGCTGAATCAACCCCAGTGCCCATTTGATGACAGATTCTGGTGGGAGTGGAATACTAGGAGCCATGGACTTGAAGAGTAGTTTACAAGAGGGAGCCTTGACAAACACTTTCTTTGTCTTTGGCACTAGGAAATCCATTTGAGAAAGATTTTTTCTAACTTCCTCTACCACCCTATAAAGGTAAAAAGATGGTGTTGACTTTCCAGATTTCACCTTGTATGGCGCTGTTACAGTCACAAAAAGCAAGACTCATCATTTTTGATACCCTCAGGCCATAACAAAAAATATAGATTTTTCGAAGAGTCTGCAAACTGAGGAGTAATAAACAGTTTTTAATAAGTTTCTTGTAAGCAGAAACACTTCTCCTAGTCCGTCAATCTCCAATATGCCAATGATTACGTTAGCCATGTAACGTTTTTCTGCATCATTTGTTTCATCAACAGATACAAAAATCTTCTTTCCATGCACTTTTCCCTGTATCTTGCTGACACTGTTGTCGTAACATTGTAACAGGTAGTTCTTCCGAAGAGTTGATTCATCTGGGATAGGAAATGCAGTAACTAAAGCTTCACAAAAGTCTATGTAAAAATCTCACAATTTATTCTCCTTCATGAATACACTTTGTTGCAGTAAAAGTTGCATGGATTTCTTCTGACTTATGAGTGCACTGCCCATAAATGCTTATTGTGTCCCATATGTTGTTGAACAATGATTTTTCTTTTAGACAATACTTTTATTTCCCATAACTTACAAAATAACACTTCACCAATCATAGAGAAAATATCATCTCCAAATTCAGCTACAATCTAGATTTAGGCGACTTTACTTTAGGCATGGCTAAATGGAACTACAAAAACCAAACATAAAACTTTCCTCTCAGAGATTCTGTAACTAACGAAACCTGTGTAGCAATATGAAAATAACGGATCAAACACTTGCCTTTAAACTTGCACATTGCCGAGCGACCTTTATTTTTACTATAACAAGCACGTTAGAAATAGGAGAATTGCTTTCTGCAACAACAATATGTACCATATAGGTAAGAAACCAACTCCCAACTTGTAAATTGTCTACCCTATATTCTAATATCTATTTTGTTAGATTAAAGATAAATATTAAATAATTTTATTTGATCTAATTTCTTCAAAAAATAAAGAAAAGGACAAGAAAAGGAAGTAGAATGCAAAAAATTGACACTTAAAAATGACGTCGAAATTTGAAATAATGACCAAAAACTTAAGAACCAGGAAATATGACCCAAAAATGTCAAATAAACTTAGTATTCTTATATAGTTCAGATTTTAATAGTTAAGAGCACTCCATGCCGCACAATAAAAAAAGATGACATGTCATCAAAATCCAAAGCCCTGCTGATTACCATCCTGAGTTACTGTGGAAGCCTATATGGTGATTCTTGATCATCTGCCAATCATAATCTGTATAGTTCCTATGAAATGCCTCAGCTCTTTTGTTTCTGAAAATGCTATCACAATCCTTCTTCTTTGCCATAAACTGAATTTGTTTCTTGGAAACATAATGCTCTTCTACATACCTGTTGAGGTCCATCCTGCCATCAGGAATCGTAAAAATCAATACACTGACAGCGACTTTTGTTTGTATCTGCATTCCAATGGCATATTAGAATGATGTTTATTAGCACCATTAAGATGGTATGTTCTGTCTGCTCATCCTGCTGATATGTTCAGCCAATAAGGAGTGACAATAATCTCCACATTTGCAGGCAATCTATAACCAGAGTGTTATATATGTTTTAGGTATACAATATTGATGGTCTTTGTTATATAATATTGATCATTTTACAACATTATTGGCATGTGATTTTTGTGTTTGTTTGCACAAATTTAAAGGTAAATATAGCAGAAATAAGTCCAGTAGTCCATATTACATTTCAAGATGTTAAAGAAGTTATATAAGGTTATATATGTCACTTGGCTTACCTGCATGTTTGGCACAATCTTTGGTGAAATTTTGTTTCATTCTTGTCTTGTACAACTACCAGCCACTCTCTTCTTCTCTAAATGTTTCTATTATTACAGGTTTCATGTTTGTTTTGTTATTTCCGTTTTAGCATTATATTCAGTCACTATTACCATATCTATGAACAGCTGGCAACTTCATATGAGGATCGAGAAAAGCTGACAACAGAAAATTAGCAAAGCCTATATTGACATTCCTAATCCTTTTGAACTAGCGCTAACTTATCTAGGACATATGTACAAACAAGCAGCGTCAATTTTTGGACATAGCCACTTTAGTGTGACTTTGGCTTATTGAGACCAAAATCTCGTCTTCTCAAACATGGTATTTAACTTTTTTGGAATTTCCAACCATTTGTTCTTTACTAATACTTATGAAATATTCATTATTGTATATTCACATGCTGCAATAATAACTAATGTGTGTAATCAAATTGTAAGAGTCTAGGCAATAACAATATATGTGCCTCCAAAATATCTTGATACTTAGCTGTGACCCAAGAAAGATTAGAAGCTGGTCATCATTGATCTAAAGAGATAGTCAACAGAGCTATGCTGAACATTTGGCCTGCATGCCCATAAAAAAATGTTAGATAATCTTGTCTTACTGGACTATTCAAATAGATCACTTAGTGAATTTGAAATGGTTACCAGCTTACTTTACTCCACTTCTCTTGTCCTTTTTTGGCTTCTCTTGTTTTTCTTCTGCAGCTTTGGGTAATGATCTTGGAATAATATCTGGAAATGGATTTGAGAGTACTTCTGTCTTGATTATTTTTTGAGGGTATAAAGGTCTTTCATCCTGGAACAGAGTATCAACAATAAATCATCTGTTTTCTAATTAACATCCACAATAAATTAAACTTTAAATTATTAAGGAACTATATGGACTGAAATACATGCTTGCTTGCATGTCCATGGATGCACAAGGCAACATTAGGGTCCTAATGTTTATTACTACACCATCCATTTGATTAAGACATTTTCATAAGACATCAAAATGAGATCTTAAATTTTCTGGGAACAGCCTGTTAAGTGCCTTCATTTTGAATGACTTTTGCATGACTGATAAACCATTAGAGAGAAACACAAACTTATTACACAAATGTAGATCTCATCAAAACACACAATTTATGTCAAATACATTTTTTTGTGGAGTTAACTATATTCCCTGTCATTGGTTTCAATTTTCCCATAGTTATATTTTTCTCAAAATGGAAGGTGTTATCATTTTTCTTCTTGCAGTCAAGCAAAGAGAAGAGAATTTCAACACCATTAGATAATAACGAGTTCTTCAAAGATTTGGCTGTGACTTAAGCCTAATGTATTTTCTTACCCTATTGAAACTATAAGGAAATATGTAATAAAAATATTTCTGCAAATTCAATACCACAGCCGGGATTTGAACCATCCTTCACCCAGTTGATCTAATCACTGAGCTATCTTGACATGCTGGCACTGCCATTTCAAAATAATTTGAGATCTTTTTGTGGTTTACTCAGAAAAAAACATGGGTTAGTTGCAAAATATAATGCCATGGTAGCTCAGTGTTTAGAGCAACTAGTGGAGACGAGAATATCCATGGTTCAAAGCATGGCTATGGCATTGAGTTTTCCAGTCTAACTATTTCTGTAGATTATTAACTCGATTAACATAAAATAGACAGAAGAACAGACTTTTTTAAAGATAAGTTTGCTGAAGAATGGGTAGAGAAAGTCAAGTGAATGTATATTGTAATTTTCCTTATAGACCACACTTTTTTCAATGAAATATCTTATAAAATAATGGAAGAAAAGTATGCCTTTGGGAATCCTTGCAAATTTAAATTATTGATTGTAATTTAAATCATTACTGGCTGATGTGCTGCTGTAGTGCAGGCATTTTAAAATGGCTATGGGAAAGAGGTGAATGAGAGACTGCAAAGTGCTTAGATACAAATAATATGTTATTTTTATGGTAACATAGTACTTCAATATGTGTAAAGTAAGTTTAAGGTACTTTTCACCCTCTTCTAATTCAGCCAGTCAAAATAGAGTAAACATTTTCTAATTGCAGACCCATTATTATTTCTGATTCCTCTTGCTGTGCCATCCCTTTATTAATAGCATGCACTAAAATTGTTCTTTATGAATCACTACCAGTTTCTACCATTCTTTGTAGTTTTTGCTACTATTTTTGTGGTAATAAGTAGTTTTGTTTGCATATAAAAAAACTTACAAATATCACATTTGCTAGAGGAGCTAACACTCAATGGATCTGAGAGGTTCTGCAAATTCTGTTCTCAATGGAAGTTGGGAAAAATCCAGCAATCTTCAAGGTTACCATCTAGGATGTACTCCATTTTATAGCAAGGTATTGGAAGGCTGCAAAGCAGTATATGATATCCAACTGCTTCAATTTTCAGCTGCCAGCAGAGGAGGAAGAAGAAGGCCTGCTTCCTACTACATGGTAAACATTACAGACAAACTGTACCTGTAATAACTGTAGAGGAAAGAGATGTGGAGGAGTTTGTTGCCGAAAGAATGACATCAGAGTGCACTAGTGATAAAGAAGAGGAAGAAGAACAAAGTGAAGTAATGTTGAACAATGCTGAGGCAGTTGCAGCAGTTGAAGTGTTGCACAGTTGCCTATGTCTGTTGAGGGGAGTGAAAATGTTTTGACAATTTGTACACTTGAAAGTCAAATGGAAGATGTATGAATTAATAGATGCATCAGAAATCAATTTTGGACTATTCTGGTACAAAGTAGCTCTATTGTTTTTCATCTGATGCAGTTAAAAGTTATTTCTACATAGTTATTAAAATTGAAATGTTTCATGCAGAGTAAGAAAGTTTATTGCATATTAAGTAATTAAGTAAAAGAATTAAGTAAAATCTTATTTAGTATGTTTCTGACATGCAAGGTGGTGTTGAACACTATCAATATAGTACACATTACTTTTAATGGCTTTCTCATAACCAGTGAATAAGCAGAATTAAATAGGTACAGTAATGTCAGCAGTTAATTTATACACTTAATATTTGAGGTAAGTACTAGCAATAAGAACAAAACACCTATGATGATGATGATGATGATGATGATGATGATGATGATGATGATGATGATGATGAACAACATTTGGAAAATTGTTGCATCTTTTGCAACTCATGTAAGCAGTTCCCCATGGTTTACACCACTATTCCTCTGGTCCCTTTAAATGGGTATAAGAGGGGTATTACTATACCACGAAAATCCTTAGTTAAAAAACTATAAGCTAAAGTGAAATAAACATTAAATAACTCAGAAGATTAAGACAAGTGAAGTTTTAATAAATGTGATAGTTGAAAATGAGTCGGAATAGTAACACTCACCTCACTTATATGTAATTAGGTTCAAATTGCCCTTGAAACATATGTTTTGAACATAATTACATATAAGTGAGGTGAGTATTACTACTCCGACTCATTTTCAACTATTACATGAAATAAACATGCTAAAATTGTTATTCTTCTTGCCTGGTCAGTTAATGCATCTTCCAGTTTGAGCATGTTGAAGATTGTTTCACCTGTTACTTTGCCAAATATGGTATGCTTGTTTTGCAACTCAGGAGTGGCACCCAAAGTGAAAAAAAATTGGGAGCCATTATCATCCTTATCAGAATTAGCCATTGCAAGGAGTCCTCTTCTGTTAAATCTAAGTCTTGAATGAAACTCATCCTGCAAACATAAGACATTTTTCAAACCAGAAAAGTGTTGACTACAATACTTAGATTTGCTTCATTAATTTGGATTGATGAGCCGATGACATTGTCAATAACATACAATGACGTAAATGCCACTATTATTGAAGCACATCTTATACATCATGACAAACATATATGACACTTTTAGATGTAAGAACTTTTGTATTCTAAATAATATTATGCCTTGTTCTTTTCATTGTGAGAATGTATGCTGATTATACAATGAAATGCATTTAGTTTAAGATCACCCCACAGTATTTTGTAAAATTGTATTCATCCTCTTACAACTCAATCCCACTGTCTACACCATTTCACATTTACAATTTAAGCAACATTAATCAGATTTTCATTGAGTTCATTACTGCTCTATCTCTTGCAAGTATAAACTATATCCACCTAGGTACTACATATTTCAAACCCAGATATATAAAATCCTTCATTAATTTGTATTTCTTTTCTTCAATAAACCACTTTCACATATCAGCAGTTTATTTCCTCTGTTAAAAATCATTATTTTTATTTAATTTAATTAATGTTCCATCTTAATTCATTGATAAAATTTAATAAAATAAAATTTAAATGCAGCTTAAAAGTAGATTTTGATGTGAATGATTACTACCTTATTTGAAAATAGTTATCAAAATCTTAAGGTATCTTACCTTGAATGCATGCCCATAAATTGACTCGCCACCAGTTCCAGTGCCAGTTGGATCTCCACCCTGCACAATGAAGCCTTTGACTACTCTGTGAAATATTGTACCATTGTAGTAACCCTCGAGGCACAACTGCACAAAGTTGCGACATGCCTTTGGAGTTTCTTTTGACCATAGCTCCAAATCAATATCTCCTACTGAAGTTTTCAAAAGGACCTGGTAAACATAGCAGAAAATCATGCAACAGATCGTCTTGTAATATTATGTTTTAAATTTGCACACAAATAAATTTTTTGCATCTCGTCTACATAGCCAGACAAGCTCTTAGAGATAACCCTTTTGAAATTATAAGTTCAACATCTCTGGTAAATTTAAAAATCCTTAAAAAAAAAATCTATTTTCACAATTGTTTATCTTGATTGCTTTGTAAGATTAGTTTGTACAAAAACAACTAGAGAAAGACATAAATGTACTCCCATATACTCGGTGCCCATCAACAAATGGACTGACATTTCGCGGAGAGAGAGATTAAATTTTGTCGCTTATTGCAACCATGTAGAGAGCTTGTAAGAATTGTATTTACGAAGATGATTGGGATGCGGCTGCATTGTAGAGCAGTATAATTTATATTCTTATATGAACACAATATTAAATAATGAATCTATATGCAAAGGATAGGCATATAGAAATATATTAGTGTAAATATCTGTGCTATCAAAAGAGGCATACCTTTCAAGTACTGAAGTTTATGCTAATGGGAAAATGATGCTGATATCTGAATTACTTATAAAATTATTGCTGCTCGATTAACAGACAATGCCCCCACCACCACCATTACCCCATGGAAATGATTAGCTGTTCTATAATTTCTTCAAAAGCTCCTTCATTTCCCAAGCTTCACTTATAATGCTCTCTGTGTGAGTCATGACATTTTTGCAGTTTTCAGCTTTTACTGCTGTTAGTGTCTCTTCTGTAAGTTTTATTACTGATGGTACAGTGAAATCTTTAATGTTTTGCCCAACATAGCCCTTTATTTTGGCCCAAATTATTTAAATTGAGTTAAAATGGCAACGATAAGGGGAAAGCCTAACTATTTTGTGACCTTGTTCTGCAGCATGCTATTGATTACATACATTAGAAATCGAAGTTTATTTCCTTTAAGAAGTTCCAGTAACTCAATTTTAAGTCCCTCATTCACCAGTATATGATGGTGAGCAAGCCACTGAATTAATTCAGTTTTTCTTGTTTCCATTGTTGGTACTCTATCAGAAATTACTAAGTGGATTTGGTATTTCCATTACTGTTACAGATGGGGTTAAATTTGGAAGCACAATTAAAGAAAAGTGTTACGATTCATTCCTCATGTTTTGATTTAAGTAGAAGGCAACAAGTGAAACAAAACCTGATGTAGTTTCAGCATGGAGAGGTATCATTCTGCTGCCTTTACCTAACCATACATTCACTGTTACTTCCAGTGTATCGTCTGTCCAGCTTTTGCTGAAGAATGATTGGCATTTACCCATATCTCATTCAACCAAACAATATATTCAAAATAATGTTTGAGAATCTCCTGAAGAAACCTGCAGTGCCATGCACAGAAGTCAGATTTTTCCATCAGCAATTTTCTGCCATTTACTTTTTTGTAACAAAAACCTAACTTCTTCACTATTCTATGCAAGAAGAATTTGGCTTCCTTTAAAGACACATATAGTTTGAAAATAGTAGGAATGCTCCTTTCTCCTATAATAGGAATAAATGTGCATATATATATATACAAGCTGCATAGTCTGTGCATGCGTGCGCGCGCGTGTGCGTGTGTGTGGACAGCATTACTCCAAAATGAAAAGACAGTTATATACCAAACTTGGTATTTAGGTTTACTATCTTCCAAGGATGCGACACAAATATTTTCAAAAAAAAAAAATCCCCCACCACAAACTACCCTTTACATGGAAAAAATTTCGAACATTTTGATTTTCTTAAAAATGGTTCTAACGATTTTGATTAAAATCCTGTATATTAAAACTATTTATGTCCGAAATAAAATGTATATCTCGAATTTTTTGGGAATAGCCTCTGAAGACCTCTTTATTCTAGATGAATTTTGCCGAATTTTGCTTAACTGCTAAACCGTAAGAGATAGAAAAAAACTCACTACACAAAAAATGTATATCAGGACAAAACACACAATTTATATCCTTTACATTTTTGTTGTGGAAGTAACCATTTCCAAGATATTCCTTGTTATTGATTTCAATTGTGAAGTACTTAAACTTTTCTGGCAGGAAGTGTTAGTTTTTCTTTTGTTCTACTCCTGGCCAAGCAAAGAAGTGATTTGCAATGACAATCGCATAATGATAGCTTTTAAAACATTTGACAATCACTTTAGCATAGCACATTCCCTTATTCCCTTCTTCTTATAAGGAACTAAGTAATAAGAACATTCTGTAAATATTTATCTCAATTAGCATTGTGTACAAAGAAGAATAATCTTTTGTAGTAGGTTTGTAGAGCAGCTAGAGAAAGTCATGTGAGTGTAACACATAAGATATTACTTTAAAATATTAACTACTGTATTCTTGCCGATTCCTGTAGCTTGCAAAGTCCTATCAAGTACTTTGAATATGGAATAAGAGGCCTGCTGTTCAATTTCTTGTCTTCAAAATATTCTCTGACATAGCATATTATTTCCAGGATGACATAAAGGAAGTTGTCAGGACAGAGGCAATCTCTAAAGTGATGCAACAACATAAGCAAGCTGGTACTAGGAATGCATTGTTTATAACTGCAGCAACAGCAGAAGATAAGCTGTATAGCTCAGGTTACTGCTATGCTCGCTTGCCAGGCACATCATGCTAATCGTGTGTTACAATATTGGCAACAAGGTTTTTGCATCTATCATTACTATAGAAATGCCTAAGTTCTAATTGTTGCCATAACTACTGCCATTCCCACCCATTCATTTAAAGCTCTCTGTCATGTGGTAGTAGCTATCTATCCTTTCTTGATTGATGTTGAGTATAATATGTCCGATATTTTTTATTGCAACAATCATTCTAAAGAATTAAACTAAATAAAATTATGATAAACTGGCATTTATGCATACTTCTACTGCAGTAACAGTCAAATTGTTTTAGAATGCTACCTAGGTTTCACTCCAAATAGAGTCAATTAGTGGTATAAATGAAAGCAAGGCAAGAATTGAGCGAAAGGCTATGATTTGGTATAAATAAAAATAATCCCCTTCATTGATCTTTTGGTACCACCTACCAAGCTTTAGCTTGGTGGCCTTCAGCACAGCATGTCAGCGGCATTAACTAACATACCTATTCTTATGTCACTGGGTGATTTAAATCCTTGCAGCCTTAAATATTCATATACTTGTTCATGTTAAATATACTCTTTCAACAAGAGTGTCCTATCTTAAACATGTGACAGCTACTGTTGTTATGGAGTTACAGTAGTCATTTTTTTCATGTGGTTACAGTTGTTATTGACAAATAGCCATGGAACATTACAGCATTCAGCAAAGCATAGAAACTGTGAAAATTTATTATCAAAATGGAGCATCTGTTCAACAAACCTTCGTGTATTGCAGAAGTTTGCTGTGTGCATAATTGTCCCTGGGAGAGAACAATTTGGCGTTTGATCGATAAATTTTAAAGAAGTGGTTCTGTCAACAATCAAAGCATGCCTGTACATAATCGATGTAAGTGCTCCAATGAAAACATAGGCACTGTTCGTGAGAGTGTACACGAGAATGGAAACAAATCAATTGCTTGTTGAGCGGAAGAATTAGGGTTTACGCCGACCACAACTTGGCGAATTCTACATCTGAACTTGAAGTTTCACGCTTACAAAATGGTGTTAACTTAAGAATTAAAGCCCAACCATAGGTTGCGCTGTGTATTCGTTGACTGGGCTATGGAGCAATTGGAAGCTGACCTAAATTTTTATCGAAAAGTCATCTTCAGCAACAAAGCCCACTTTGGATGGTTGTGTTAACAAACAAATTGCTGCTATTGGAACAATTACAATCCAAAGCAGATTCAAGGATGACCACTTCATCCCCAAAAGGTTACTGTGTGGTGTGGATTTTGGTATGGTGGAGTCATTGGATCATATTTTTTCCAAGACGAAGGTGGAGAAGTTCTGTTAATGGAGGAAGATACTGGGCTCTTATAGGGAACTATTTATGGCCTCAATTAAATGGTATGGATCTCAGAAACATCCTGTTCCAGCAAGATGATGCCACATGTCACACTGCTCTCAAAGCAATCGATCTTTTGAAGGAGAAGTTCAGAGGTTTCACCATTTCCCGTGGTGGTGACTTGAATTGGCCCCCAAGGACATGTGATTTAATGCTGTTGGATTACTTCTTGTGGGGTTATGTTAAATCTCAAGTTTATGTCAACAAGCCAGAAACAGTATATGATCTTATGAATAACATTGCGCGTGTTATTCGTGAAGTTAGACCTAATTTACATTCCTCTGTCATTGAAAATTGGGTCACCCGTATATGCGCAACCCAACGAAGTCATGGCGATCACTTAACTGATGTTCTCTTCCACACATGACATTAATTATGTTCCAAAATAAAAAAGAAATAAACCTCTATCATTTATAGAATGTGTTATACTTAAGTTCAAAGATAGGACACTCTTGTTGAAAGACCCTATATATGTTTTTTTTTTTTTTTGTAACACAAACTCACTTTTTACTCCACAACTCTTTATTTGTTTGACAAACTGATTAAAATTAGAACCTGCTCTCACAAATAATTGTCTTTTTTCAATGTTTTCGTAACAACTCTGCCATATAGTTTCTTTTTGATGTTTGCTGTAAAGAAGACTACTACAGCTGAGTACAAATTTCCCATTGTAACTAAACTCAACTGCACGCTAAGCATTCCCAGTGAAACTGAACTCTGGGTGGTGTTTGGTTCCTCTTTTTATACCTGTTGATGACAAAACAGGAAATTTCCATGCAAAAAAAAAACTGGAGGTGTCACAAACTCACTCAGGTGTACCAATGCTGGGCTTCAACTTCAAAGAACCTGACAATACATGTGTCCACTCACATAGATATAACAACCACAGATGTGATGTCAAAAGAACTTGCAGCTGGTACACAAGTCCATTAATGCAGGTGTAACAATGCATGCCAACAATCAGCTATAACTTACAAAACAAGCCTTTCTCACATGTTCAGTGATAACAGCTGCAGGGCGTAGTCACACTGCTTCCTCCTCAGAGCTGGTGTCCCAACCAGCATCATTCGTAACAGGCCAGACAATCCAGGTGTACCCTCTTCCCTCGGGGCAGCCTCTGGATGCAGTAGACAACACTGTTTTTCCTCTTCACCACAAGGTATAGCCTTGGATATTGAAGCTTGGGACAGCATTCCTTGGTCCAGTTAGGGTGATATAACCACATCAAATCACCTTACTAGAAACCTTGGCTGTTGGCCTGCCAGTCATAATGGTTCTTCATTCGGTTGCTAACTATCTGGGTATGCTGTCGCACCATTTCATGCATGTTGTGAAGTTAAATTGAGATTCTCCATGTAGTCGACTGCCCCAAAAGCATTTGCAAACATCAGGTTGCATGGTAGATGCAGCTTCATGCCAAATTTCAAACTGACCGGTGTCAACCCAGTCATGGGTTGAAGAGTGGTACGCCAGCAAAAAGAAGTGGTACTGTCACATCCCAATCTCTCTGGTGATTGGCCACCAGCTTCCTCAAATGCTCTCCTAGAGTTTTTTTTTTTTGGTAGTGTTTAACACCTCCATTTACTATTATGGCACCATGGTCAATGACACTGATGATAAATGGAGTGAAGATGGAGCACCAGTGGAATGCGATGGCAGGGGAAACCAGAGAAAATCTACCCAGAGCCATCTTGTCCACCACAAAATCCCACCTGGGATGCAACCAGCTCTAGAGCCTTGATGTACCACTCAACCATGCCATCTGACCACGGGTATAGAGGTGTTGTACACATCTTGTGAATTCCAAGTCGTTTCAGTGTCTTATCAGGTTAGACTCAAAGTTGGTGCCCTGATTACCATGCAACTCTAACAGTGCCCCCACAGTGACAAAACAGTTCTTCTAAGAGGCAGTTTGCAATGGTCCAGGCCTCCTGGTTAGAGATAGCACACTCCTCTTGCCACTTGGTGAAGTAATCATGACAAACATGTACCTGTTGCCACTGTCTGACATGACCCGGCTACATCAATGGCTATGCGTTTGAAAGGTGCTCCCACATTATACTGCAGCATACAAGTTCCTGATCTGTGGGTCATGACTTACTGCACACATAACATTGGCTGCACCACCTCTCAGTATCTGCTCATGGTCCCAATCAGCAGTACTGTTGACTTGTCGATTGTTTGGTCCAGAACTTCAGCAACCTTACTCTGTGGGAGGATCAGCTGCTCTCTTGATTCTTCCCATCAGGTGACATGGAAGAGTGCTTCTTCCTTGGTCTTCAACGAGTCTCACTGGGCCCAGTAGAACTTGTTCACAATCCTGGGTGTGATGGCTTCTCAGCTTGGTTTAGTCCCCTACCTCCACTTCTCTCAGAAGTGGCCCCAAGTCAGCATCCGCCAGCTGCTCCCTCTTCAGACCTGTGCCATCCCATCCAGTTGCAGGCACCACCAAAATGAAATGGACAGCTGTGGCTCACTCTTTCTCCTCAACTTTGGTGCAGTGGTCGCCCTCCTCTAGACAGGGTCGTATTGACATGGTATATGGATTGTTGTGGCTCCTTCATTTCTGATATTTTGATGTGAAATGGTACTTTTGGACCCTCTGGACCCACACTCTGTCTAGCCCTCCAAGTTCTTGAAGCTCAAAAGCCAGATGATGACAGAGTGGTTATTCCTCAGGTGGAATAGCTGACTGTACAGGTACTTGTGTAGTGCTCCAGTGCCTTTACTACTGCCAGGAGCTCTTACCAAGTAACACAGTAGTTCTGTTCTGCTTTGAAGAGCATCTTGCTGTAGTAGGCTATAACATGATCCTAGACATGGGATAGAATGTCTCCAATGATGGTGATGCCAACATCGGTATCCACAATAAGTCACTACCAGTTTTGGAAATCCTAAATAGATGAACTGTAGAGTGCAACTCAAGCAGCTGGAACAAGCTTTCTGCCACGAGAAAGGCTGGTGCTCTTCTATCAGACAAGTGAAGGATTTCACAATGTTGGAGAAACCTCTGATGAACTGGCAATGGTAGCTGCAGAGGCCCAGAAACTTTGCACCTCTTGTTTATCTTTTGATTAGGCCAATCTCTCACTGTTTGAGGTTTCTTCAGGTCCATGGCCATCTCAGATGGTGAGACTATGTGGTCCAAACAGTTCACCTCTTTGCATTCAACTTCAGATTATTACTTGCATCCTTTGCAGTATCTTGTTCAGGCTATGGAATTAGTCTTTGAAGTTATAGTCTATGCCGAAAATTTCATCCAGCATCATTACTCAACCATCTCGTGAACCAATGATTACATAAGATACTGGAAGGTGGCTGCTGCATTGCAGAGGCCAAAGAGCATAACCGTAAATTGCCAAAGTCTTTGGCCAATCGAGAATGCTGTCTTCTCTTCATCTTGAAGATCTACTGCCACCTGCCATGGTGTCCTGGGTGCCATCAATCCTGAGTGAGGGGAAACAGTCCTTTCTGGTGATGGGGTGCAACCTCCTGAATGTCATACAAAAGCATAGCTCTTCATTCTTCTTCTTCACCAAGACTGCAGGGGAGCACCAAGAGCTGTCGGACTCTTCAATTACTCCCCTAGATCTCATGTACTCCAGTATGACCTGTAATTCTACCTGTTTTGCCAGAGGGAACATATCTTGGTGGCTGTTGGATAGGTTGGGCATCTCCAGTATCAATATTATGTGTGGTCATAATTGCTGTTTACTTTGCTGAAGACTAAATAATGTCAGACCATCTCTAGTTGTGAACTGGACAGATGGTCGGCCACCCTCCTCAGCGAATCTTCCAGTCAGGCCTCAGATCCAGTGACAGTACTGGCTGATCGGATCCTTCACATGGTGATACGTTCTCTGCTGGCTCGCACTTGCCTAACTCTGTCTGGCCTGGATATTCTGGTAGGCATCCAGTGGGTTCAGTAGCCTCATGGGCACTTCCTCCCAACAAGGCAACAGTGCCCAGACAGCACATAATCTGTTTGCAGTCCAATACAAGGTTCCTTGACTGTTGGTCCAGCAGGTGTGCCCTCACCTTCTTGTGGGCACAGCTACATCATCTCTTAGGATCACCCTGAAGATCACTAGATGTTCGAGGGGGCTCCAGAGCAACATCCAGGCCACCCTCCTGCCAAATACCTGTAGGCTCACAGTGGTCCATCCAAATGTTAACTCCAGCAGGTCCTCCTTCTCCATTATATCAAATCATATTCTAAAATACTGTGATTGTAATTACGTTTAAAATAGTTGCAAAATGAAAAAGATATTTCTAAAAAGTCCTATTAGTTAAGAAAAGGTCTATCAATTACCAATACAGCTTCAAGAAAATAATGAAGTGGTATCCCTTTTGTAAACCACAATGACCCTTTAGTAACAAAACTCTCTTTTAACCCCAGAAAACAACTCTATATTTCTTCCACAAACTGATTACAATCAGAATCTGCTCAAAATAATTTTCTTTCTTCAATACTTTCATAAGAACTCTACAGTATAGTTTCTTTTCAATATTTGTTGTGGCAATGAATGCTATAACTTGCTATGAATTTACGTCAAAGCTGAACTAAACAGTCACAGTTGAAACTGAACTCTGGGCAGGGCTTTGTTCCCCCTTTTATACCTGTTGATCATAGGAGGATATTTCCAGAAACACTCACATGTGCACAACACTGCAGGTGTCGCAAACCCACTCAGGTGTAACATTGCTGGCCTTTGACGTAAAAGAACTTTCTGACGCACACATGTCTCCAAGCACAGCTGCAATGTCAAATAAACTTGCTGCCAGCATATGTGTCCACTAATGCAGGTGTAACAATCTGCTATGACTTATGAAACAAGACATCCACACTCATTCAGTGGTTACAGCTGCAGGGCATAGTCACAAAAAAAAAAATATATATATATATATATTTATTTATTATACATTCCATATATAAAGGGAATGGGAATGAAACCAATTAATTATTATAGAGGTATTGTATTATTATTCAATTTTGGGAAAGTGTTAGCAAAGAGAATGCTAAATTGGACCGAAGAAAACAAAAGGGTATCTCAGTACCAAGCAGACTTTAGGAAAAAAAAAAAGGACAGTGGACGATATACTCCTAATTAAAACAATGACAGATAAATTCTAGGAAAGAAAAGGGGTAGACTGTATGCTATATTTATTGACCTAGAAAAAGCTTATGATACGGTGGATAGACTAGAGTGATGTTACAAATGAAATTAAAGGGTATGGACAGCATTCTACAGGAGTATCTATCAGAACAAATTTTATGTCAGGTGTGGCTTTGGGGAAGTAATGAGGGCTGTGGGACAAGGGAGAGGGCTGAGCAAGATTGTAAATTAAACCCTATTCTATTTAATCTGTTTATTGATGATATTTTGGATTGTTTGCAGCATGCTTGTATTTGTATGCCTGCAATAAAAAATATAGATATCCCAGGATTACTTTATACTGATGATTTGGTGGTATGTTCAATATCAGTGATTGGCTTTAAGTTAGCTATAGGTGAGATTGACATATATTGCAAAACATGGGGTCTAAAGGTGAATCAAGAAAAAACTAAAATTATGGTGTTTAATAAGGGGAATAAACTATCTAAAGATGTGGTTCATGGCACACAAAAGAAATTCAAGTTGTCACCGAGTTCTACATCTGGGTATCAAGCTGAGCAGTAATGTAGGCTGGGAGAAACACAGAAAAGAAATGCAATGGTTCAGGAGAGAATAGCCATGAAAACAATACAAAAATGTTTGTAGGGTTACTGTACCAGTGGTTGAACAGTAACACTTTAGCTTCATCTGATAAGATGTTTTCTCCAATAGGTACGTAAATAATTTGAAGGTTGGCTAGCCAGCTTCAATGCTTCTGGATTTCCTGTTTGCCATTCTAAGTACAGTTGATTGTTAAGTGAACACATGCAACACCTCACGAAAAAAATGTATATAACATAAATAGTGTGTTTTAACGAGCTCTACATTTCTTGTGTAGTAAGTTTTTGTTTATCTCTTATGGTTTACCAGTTATGCAAAATTCCGCAAAATTCATCCAGAATAAACATGTCTTCAGAGGTTATTCCCAGAAAATTGAAGATATACATTTTATTTGTCATGTAAATATCTTAAATATAAGAGATTTTAATCAAAATTGTTAGAGCCATTTTTGAGAAAATAAAAAATTTTTGCAATTTTTTCCATGTAAAGGGTAGTTGGGGGTGGAGAGATTTCCTTGAAAACCTTTGTATTGCATCCTTGGAAGATATCAAACTTGTATACCATTTGGTTTTCAGCAGCCTTTTCGTTTTTGAGACACACGCATGGACATTTTTCTAAAGATTTGGATTCAGGGGGTCTCAAAACGTGTGAAATCTTGGTATCAAATTTTAGGTGCATTTTAATACCTTCTCTATACATCCATCCCATGTGAAAGCTGACACATTTAGTTAATTCATATTTTCTTCCAACCTAACTTGTTAAACATCAAATTAAGGGGTAAATAATGGAGAATTTAAAAACACCAATTAATTTAAAATATATTTTTGATTTCAATATAGTCATGATGTTTAAAAAGACAGTATGTTGTAACAAATTAATTTCTAAATTTGGGACGTTGAGTACCCTGGTGTTTTAGTGATTGAATCAGCTGACTTCCTGTTCCTGTTCTTTTGACTCCAAAAGGATATTGAGTTGAAGAAATTGCTCTCATAAAACTTTTATTAAGGTATGTAAGAGTGCACTTAATTATATAATTCAACTCTGAGTACACACTTGTCACGCCTGTCACTAAAATCTTGCATTTATTTACATAAAAACACTTATACCTATGAAACAAAACAGAAACATTGTGGAAGCTAGGTTATGTGTATGATGAGCTTGTGCCAAGAATATTACATAAAAGTTGTTATAAATGTGCCTAAATTTGAATGCAACGGGTGTGACAGCTGTAACTCTAATTAAAAGCAGACTTTTTTTATTTGTATCTTTGTATGGGTTATGAAAGTTTGTTTTTTAAGAGCACCTCATTCATGAAGGATGTTGCATTGAAATAAACATTCCTTTCCTATAGCCTGTATAAGCTAAATAGAAAATGTTTATATATATACATAGATTTAATTCACAAATTTTATATATAACTTTACGATCAACTTGTTAAAGCTAATTTTTTCATGTGATGGCTAAAAAGCATTGGAGAGAAAGAGGTTATCTCATGAAAACCTCAGACAAGATGAAGCAGAGTGGAAAGAACATCTTGAAAAGCAATGTAAAAGAGATAAAATTAGAAGTGAAAATAAAAAAAACAAGAACTAGGCAAAAACAAGCAAAAGCTGAAGTTGAAAATTACATGATAGAGAAAGACAGAAGCGATGCCATTTGAGAAAACAATTGGCTGCTGAAAAATCTGAACCACCATCACAATCAGCATCACTTTAATTAGGCTCTGATAAGTGTTCTCAGTCTTTTGGGAAGACTGTGTCTCAAAGTCGAAAATCACTACCAAAAAGTCCCAACAAGAAAGCTGGTGATAAATGTCTTTCCTGATGCAAAAAAAGATATTATTGAAAGGGATGAAATATGGAGCTAATCAAATATCTCAAGAAGTGAAGGATAGAGTATTCAACTTCTATTGTAGGGATGACATTAGTAATCAAGCTCCTGGAAAAAGGACTTTGTCTGTAAAACAAGGATTAAAAAATGACACATGGCATGACTATTAGTGAAGCATATCAATTGTTCAAAAATGAAAATGATCCTTCAAACACAAATAATTCTGCTGGCATTAAGAAGTCAAAATTTTATGATCTTCGTCCTGAATTTGTTATTCCAGTTAAGGAGACTCCTCATAATGTGCAAGCATCATGCTAATTTTCACTTCCTAATCCAATCAGTGAGATCCTTGGTTCCAGATTTCCCTGGAACATGTGTGAATCTCTTATCAAAATTATGCTGTAATCTTGGGGATGAAAAATGCATGACTGGACTCTGCTTGGAATGTGAAACTAGTATTAACATTTTATTAGGAGATGAAGCTGTGAATCTACTCTTTTTTGAGTTGGAAGCAATAAAATGAAGTAGATGGCTTCCCCAAGGTGGTTGAAGTCAATGGATCATTGCTTGAAGTCATTAATGAACTCGAGAGCCAATTAGTATATATAAAAGTTCATTACTTAGTTAAAAGTATTCAGTCTAATTATTTTAAAGAGGGAAAGGAAGTCTTACAGCAAAATGAATGTGTACTTCAAGTTGACTTCGCAGAAAACTATGAGTCACTCTATCAGGATGAGATATTAATTGCACACTGGAGTCATATGTAAGTATCAGTGTTTATTAGCTATGCCTGACCGAAAGATGCAAAAAGGCCAATGGTGGTTATAAGTGATGACCTTTTTTGTGATGAGGTGGGCTTTCTTGAAAGGTATTCTTTCTAAGCTGAAAAACCAGTTTTCTATGTTGGAAAAAGTTTTCATACTTTCTGATGGGTGTGCTGCCCAATTTAAGAACTGGTACATCCTACAGATTTTGTGTTTTATGAATAAAGACTGGTGTCACAGCAGAGTGGAATTTCTTTGCCACATCGTATTGTAAAGGGACTGTTGACAGCATCGGTGGCACTATTAAGCGTAAAGCTTTCATCCAGGTGAAGGCAAGGAATATTTTTATTAACTTGGCCCTTGACTTCTATAACTGTGTGTCTCAGAAAGAAATGGAAATTAAAACACTGCATTTTCCATCTGACTAGATCAGCAATGCTGGAAAAGAGATTGGAGGATAGTCTTCACAGTCAAATCATCTCTTTCAGGTAGGAGACTGCAGCCATCTCCTGATGGGGAGAACAGCCAAGTCCGTGCTGGAATAAGTCAAGGTCTGTGATAAACTAATGCCTGTAATGCAACATTTGATTGCAGTGGCCAATAAAAAGGACTACACTATCTGAGATGTTATATTTAATGACTCTGTACAAGTTTGTCTTCAGGTGGAACCACAAAGACACAGAAAATCCCAGCCAAATAAGCATATTCTTTATTATGCTGAGGTCACTGGTATTGACATGGAAAGACATGAAGTTCAACTGAAGTACATGCATTGCAGTAGCAGTTTCTGGATTTGGCCAGAGGCAGATAAAATTGACATATTAACCAAAGACTTTTCTATTGTCACTGAAAGGGTTTCTGTCCCAGTTCCAGTTAACAATAAGGGCCAATTAAAATTTGAGTAGTTCGATTCAGAATAGTGTTAAAGATCAGTGTTATTTGTGTTATTTATAGAATGTAAAGATTTCTGTCATATCTACCATAAAACTTTCAATTGGTTAATTATAAGTTCAGATGTTGAAGGCATAGCCTATATTATTAATTTAACCCTTTTTTTTTAACTGTGTTATTGTAGCACATTCATGAAAATTATTGCTTTTTTTTTTGCATTAAATTATAATGAAGTAGACAGTGTCACACCTGTCACAAGAGTAATTTATTTTTACTGTATACAAAATAAATATTTCTCTAAAATCTACTTTTGTTTTCATCTTTGTTTTTACACTCTCTCTGTCTTAAAAAACAAAATAAGTAGAGCTGGTAGACTTTCATAGAATATTCAGAACCTCTAAAAATAGTCATAAACCTCTATCAGATCATGGTCACACCCATTGCAGTAATAAAAACCATGTTGTTTCTCTGAAGTGTAAGTGTGAAAAAGATACAAATACTGCTGTTAAATACTATATGTACATAATAGAACTCAACATAATTTTGATGAATTTAAATGGAATAGTATAGATGAAAAAAATATAATTAGATAAATACATTTCTCTAAATGTCATATATATATCACTAAGGACTGGATGTATACACTATGTACATAGTATGTGTAGAGGAAGTAAACAGGGTATAACATAAATTGGGTGTTTTAGCGGGTCTTTGGAAGCTATTCCCAGAAAATTCAAGATATGCATTTTATTTGCATTGTAAATATCTTTGGTAATTATAGAGAACTTGGGCCCCTCTAGAAATTAAATTTGACTGTAAGTTTGGTTTATACTTGTTACGTTTTCACCAATTTTTTTTATCGGAAAAGCTCCGTAATTAAGTTAAACGCTAATTTATTACGTGCATGTAGCGATCCTTTTTTGTGAATATTTATGAAGTATGCTGCCTAGAAGGAGTAGAACATAAATATAGAAGTCTTGTAGTACTTTTGCAATGTAAATATATAATAATACTACACACTAAAGTGCCTAAAACCTGAGTTTCATTGTCGGCACCAGGCGAACAGTGTTGTGGAATGCAACACCAGCATATGTCGCTAGACGCTGTGCTGATGTATGACAAGTATGTTTCACGCAGATACAGCTGTTCAGTGAATTTTATTATACAGAACTTCAGCCACTCTAAAATCGAATGAAACTAAGTGCGATTGATTAACTTTGTATTTATGATGACAATTTCAAAGCCTGTGGATTTCAAATTTATCGCGAGGTTAGGTTCCAATCCGTTTAGGTTAGTGTGTATATAAATTTATATTTCTAATTTTATATTGTGGTAGTACCTCATTATCGATATTTCCAACAACTCCTAACAGCACAATGGATACAACATTAATTTTTTAAACCATCTCCCCACCCATAATCCCTCTCTAACCACACCGGTCCCGTTAGAGTGCAAAACTGGCATAAGTCGCAGCGGCCCAACTTGTAAATAATTACCAAATCTTTAATATACACATTTTAATAAAATATGATTAAATCTATTTTTGAGAAAATCAAAATCTTTGAAAACGTTTTCATATAAGGGTAGTTTGGGGTAGGTGGATTTTCTTGAAATCTTCAGGAGGATGCTGAACTTAAGTCTGGTATTCAACCCACTTGACATGTTAATGTTATATCTCACTCACTCAACAACACAACACACACAGAGGCCTTTTTTCTAAACATGCCTTTATCAAGGGGAACTCAAAACATGTATTTCAGGTGAAATCTCTGTATTCAATTTTTGGGAGCAAGAATACCTTGTCTACCTTTAATGTACATTCTACATACGTGCTAGAGAGAATATAAATGCAAAAGCCACATGATCCTAAACTTTTTCTTGATTTTCTGCAGGATGATACATCTGAATTAATGAGGTCTGTTTCAAGTTGTATTAGGCAGCTAAAAATCTGTGAATGTTAACTCAGTAATATACCAAATTGGTGTTACTGTTTGGAGTACACTATCTAGTAAAGGTACTATAGGAGCAGTTTTCTTTGATAAAAATTGGATAGTGACAAGTATTTAACCATGTTGTGAAACGTAGTGGTGCTTTATTTCTCAACCAAAACCAACTTTCCTGAATTGTCTTTCCAACATCTTCCTATTTTTCTGTGCTGGTAAGCAACCATCTTACCTTCGCTTTCGCGAGGCATTAGATAGGACAAAGTGGCAGTGCCGATTGTTTGACACATTCTTAAATTGACCAATGGACTTCATATTGTTTCTTCATTTGGTCCCACTGAGCAGAAACTCAGAGACAATGAACATGTCTTACGCACCATAACCAATAGAACACCCATCACCAATAATACTATTATTTTTATCCTTCTAATACAGAAAGAAGAGAAAAAAAATAAGTATTATTTTTGGGGGGAAGGGGAGGGTAAAATATAGTGACTTTTTCATATTATATATAGCGCACTTTTCACGTTAATATTTTGTACGCTTTACATCTCAAGTCATCAGACAGCTTCCAAACCGATTTGCAGAATCATTTCAGAAACAACTGACCTTAACCGCCAAACAGTCATTTTCGTAACAGTGTATTCTCCACTAGGCATTTAACTCACCTTTCCATTTGTTGGTGGTTCCTGAATGTAAATGTTACTCATTTTTTCTAATAATATACAAACACTACATATAAACTGTCACAAGCACTTTTGTTCTCAAGTGTTGATGTTTTGTTTCTTGTTGATGTTCTTACATATGGCGGAGGTGTCAATTATCAATTAGTACCAATACAGGAAAAACAAAACAAATGTGGAGACAAGCAACGCTAGCGCTAATAACGTAGCGACATAGAGTATCTGTATCAATTTTGTAAAGAATATGGTAAAAATGGAAATGGCGTGTTATTTATGGACGCTCTTTAACTGCTGTGGTTCTCAGCGTCCCATTCTATGCTGGGCGTGAAACACCGCTTAATTTTGCTCAGAGGCCTCTCTTATCAGGCTTGAGGTTCTTTTACGTGCCGTAAATCTACGACACGGGACCAACGGCTTTACTTCCCTTCCGAAGGAAGCCATGCTAAGGATTTTTACACCCGAAAAATCCATCGTCCTCCCCCGGGTTTGAACCCGCGACCTTGGGTATATGGTAACCATTATACCACGGAGGGCGATAAAAGAATATGGTGAAATGGGTATTCAGACATGTTTAATTTTTTTTCTTTCCAGTTTTTACTTTTAAATAATGAAAACCTTAAAAACACTAGAGTATATGCGGTATATTATTCCCAAAATTATATTATTGCAAAAATTCTTTTCTTTCGATTAAATATTGCTAAAATGATCAACAACAAATCAGTGCTATATCAGCGCAGTTATAAATTTAAAGGCGCATTGCGAAAATAAAGTGAAGTACCGATTTATTATTGTTATTATTACCATTATTGGTATTTTTATTATTAATTATCATTAAATTCAATTTTTTCCGAAATAAAATGTTGTTTCGACAGGCCAGCTTTTGATAATCTGTTTTTAGGCACAAAACAAATGTGTTAGAATTAGATTAGATTTTGACAGGCGCTTTTATCATTATCAGAAGCTGATCTTCAAAGTGTATATCATAATTATTATCCTCCTACTAATGTAAGGCATATAACATAACAATTTTATTGTGTGACGTTTAAAGGTTAGCACAATCAAAACTTTTTTGGTAGTGTTTAACGCCCACTTTTCCTGCTTGTGTCACCGCAGGCAATGACACTGGTGATACATGGAAATTAGATGGAGTACCGGTGGAATGCAATGACGGGGAAACCAGAGAACCCGGAGAAAACCCGCCCCTGCGCAGCTTTGTACACCACAAATCTCACATGCGGTCGTTTGAGATCGAACCCGGGCCATCTAGGTGAGAGGCAAGTGGTCTTAACACTCGGCCACGGCACGGCCGTCAATCCACACTTGATGTATTAGTCTGTATAAAAACATTTAAATCAAAATACATAAATTTGCGTACTTAATCTGCTTTTAATGACACCACGATATTAGTAACACCATAATTTGCAGTGAGTTAAATTAGTTGAACTGTGTAGTACATGCCGCGATGCTAGATGGTACCACGGTCACAAGCCTCTAGCCATTCCCATGTTAAATTGTCAGTTTCCGGTATTGGTATAGAATGGCGTACAAATTACCGGTATTTGTAAAAGTTGATCACAAGACGGAAATGCTAGTGTTTTGCTGAAGCACATGTTGTTTCCAGCCGCCATATTGTGGTTATTTAACTACCATTCGCAATGACAACCAAACACCACATGTATTCACCATTATACTGGTTTAAAACAGCTGAAATAAATTGCTTAATTAACATTTAGCACCACCATATGTTATTTTTGGTTGAACATTTAACACATAAAAGCCGTACTCATCTCAGATGTTTAAAGCCACAATATGGCGGCTTGACAAAATGGTGCTTCAACAATCACAATATATAAGGATAGGGCATCTCTTATCTATTCTCTCTATATATCTGTGCAAGTGATATTTACCAAGCCTGCACGGAACAAAATCGTAACGCTCCACGCGTGACGTCGTGGTAGGCCATCGTTAACTTGAACACAGCCCGAGTGGATTAATCCATAATCGGAACTAGGTACGTTTGGTAACATCTAGCAGGGGGCGGCAGTAAGCTTTCTGCTTGCGGCCAAACTATTATTGATTTTTATACTGATAAACTGCAAAGAATTTGAAATTAGTGTACTTTAAGGCATCTATCATTATACATGTACATGTAATGAATACCATTTCAGTTAAAGGCGTTTTGTTGTCTGGATTTGCAAGTGCTTCTCCATACAGCAAGATAACTACAAGTAACACTTTCGAGTTATAATTTTATCCTTTATATGACACGTTGTAAAAAAGTTATAGGAAAAATAATTAATTCTAGCCTTTTTCTGCCTGCAGATGCCCACGTTGTGCAGTGTCTCTATGTGTAGGAGCAATCACAACAGCTCTAAAGAAGAGGGTTGTGTAACTACTGTTAGATTTCTAACTGTTTTTGAGATAAAAAAAAAAAAAAGTGATTACGCAGCATCC
The DNA here is from genome assembly GCA_030762935.1 of Hymenopus coronatus. Classification (NCBI taxonomy): domain Eukaryota; kingdom Metazoa; phylum Arthropoda; class Insecta; order Mantodea; family Hymenopodidae; genus Hymenopus; species Hymenopus coronatus. The sequence continues at coordinate 166,577,636 of CM060881.1, read as the reverse complement.
ACTGGGATCAATGAGAACCAAATAAAACCTCAATAGTGTGCATTAAGCATTTCGGCAAAGAGGCGTTGTAACAGCTATTTTCTGGTAGTCTGATAGTCGCGGTAAGTTGATTACATTACCAACGAAACGGACTGCTGCCAAATGCCTATGCAACTGTATTTTTAGTGCTATCCACATATTACAGAAAATGTAGAAGTATTAAAAGAAAAGACCCTCAGCAAAGGATAGCAGAAATTGTAAACAGAGAAATAAGAAGAGAGATTCTATATGAGGCGGCTCTCAAGCATGCAAATTTAATAAATACATTTTCATATATTAACTTATATATTAGTAATTATGTGGATATTTCTGTGTGGCAGATAAGTGATAGTGGTGAATATGTTTGTGCATTTAAATTATATTTTGATAACATGGCTTAACTTACTTTGAAATATCAAGTGCATATTCTAATCGCATACCTGCCTGCCGGCCTGCCTACTTACCCACCCACACGCCCGCCCGCGTTAATAAACATTGAAATAAACGGAACCATATGAATTACCAAGAGGACTAAAACAACGCAGGAGCTCATTAGTCAATATTTCATGAAGTTTTATTTTTCTTCATTTCAAGTATTTCATGAGTGATTTATAATGTGTTTCATTGTAAACTATTTTACACACGGTTACTACTTAACCCATATAACTCAGAAATCAAATGTTTAGTACATACCAAAATGTGGTATTTAAATTCATTATCTCTCATGCCACCTTTTGCGTATACCATCTATAGATTTATTATTGTATCCAAAAGCTTTAACGACATGTAATAAATTGCCACGCATTTCAAATGGTTATATCACAAATAAACTATATATCTTGATTATGTTCCATATCCTGAGAAGTTATCTTCATTTAGAAGATGTTTTGTGTAACTGACAAACCGCTAAATACACTCAACATTCTCCACATTTTTTTTAAAGACGCATTTTCTTAAAACACACAGTTTATATAACATAACTTGTTTATGTTATCAGCCAGTTTGTAAGACATTCATCGTTATTATTTGTACATTTTCCATATCTTGTAGTTTATTAAAGTGCTGTTGTCCCGCCTCGGTAGTTTGGGTATACTCTGTCTGCCTCACATTCAAGAGATTGAGTTCGAATCTCGGTTAGGGTGAATTACCTGAATAAGTTTTTTGGGGAGCTTTCCTTTATTCTGAGAAAGACGGCTATCAAGTAATTTTAAGCTCCAAAGACCTCGAGCACGTTTGGGCATCATTTCACCAATTTCATTCACTGTCCGATGTGATCTAACAGTTTAAAGAATGTTAAATTACAATATATATATATATGCTCTCACCGTTTAGTTGTTTCTCGCGGTGTTACACAACTGGAATATCCAACTGTTATATGCAGACACCCGTTATTAAATATTTGAGTGTCGCTTTAGGTTTCTCCCTTTTCAACATAATGAAGTATCTTATTAAACTATTTCTGCAAATATTTTAACTAGAAGCAAAAGTACCTATTATGTCATGCTACAGAAAGTAAAAATCATATCGTACGTACCCACGTTCTGGTAGTAGCCCAGATAAGAACCCTATCGAGTCTCTGCGGAGTGTACTGAAGAAAAAGGTGAAAGGTTTGCACCCAACAACAGAGAAATCTATAGTGAATACAATTTTATCAGTCTGGAACAGCGAAGAAGAAATTCGTCAAATGTTAAAGACTTCAATAGAGGGCATACCCGCTAGAATTTTTGACTTATTAAAAACTAAGGGGTAGTCAGAACATAAAACAATAAAATACGAAACATTTTGAAAGTTTAAATTTTGCATAAAATACAAAATAACTAATAGTAGGTATACATATCTATGTATGTCTTTACCAGCGACAACGTCATATAATCCGTTATAATACATTACAGAGTGATTTTCCGCCACACTATAGCCATCTCACAGCTACTCGCATGCCGGGCGCAGTAGTGTGAAACAAAATAATGTACCATTCAGTTAAGAAGTTATTCTTCTATATTTACAATAAATATTTGCTCATGAATATTTTCATATTAAGTAAGAGATGCTTATTACATAATGTAAAGGTATATATAATTTATATATAATTTTAACACTTCCTGTATATCAACTTTGAAGTGTTAATCCATACCGACAAAAAAGACAGTGTTAGATGCATGTGATACGCCACAAAATAAAATAGGTTCAGGTTTGATGTCTTAACACTAATAGAGGACAGATTTCAAACATTCACGTAAGATTCAGACTCATTAATTCGGTAACGAAGTCCACACTAAAAGCAAGAAAAAATAATTCCTTTCGTATGAAACTATGGAGCCCAATGTAGGAATAACTTTCCTAAAACATACGTGGCAACGCTGCGCAGATTCCCCATAAGAGCCATTGTGCCTTCATGACGTGAAAAGCTTTATAACATAACTCACATGGGGCGCGCAGCTGTGATTGATTCCCCGGAACTAAGAGCTGGGAAGGGAGCAGAACATCCAGTATGAAAGTAACACGGCGGAACAAGTGAGTGGCCGAGCTCGCTAAAGTGCCTCGCTTTGGTGCTTCGTGGCGCACGGGATCGTGGCTTAGAGACCCACCTTAGGCATGGTGGGTGTTTATGTGTTTGTTAATGTGTGTTTGTATGTCTATTTGGAATCAGAAAGCAAAAAGTAAATCAAATAGGCCAACAAAGGAAATGTAGGGAAGCTGGAAAAAAGAGGAAAAAAGAGTACAGCGCCGGAGTCCCGACAAGCCTCCGGAACTGTATTTTTTATTAAAAAAAAAAACAAGGGCGGAAAACCTTTACGAAGTGGTGAGAAGACAATAATACCGAACGCCTTTAACAAGTTCTGCGAGAAATATTCCGAACTTGCTATAAAAGAAATAGTGAAATTAACATATTACCGATGTGTAAGTTTCAAGTATTTACAGCGCAAGCAAAGAAAAATCATCAGCTGGTGAAGTCAGAACTCCCGGCAAGAAGAGACCGCGCGCCAGACAAGTGCTTGATGTTGTTTGTGACGAATTTGCAGGGTCTTAATCTGTCGAAAAGTTCACCAGCTCTATGTTAATAATCAACCCCCCACCTTAAACAAAGTGCTGTTGTCAGTTAACTCTGATCCAGAACTTCCAGATTTAAAGCGAAGTTCTCTCCATAAGCTGCTTTTGGAGATTGGCTTCGAGTTTGTTAGCAGAAAAAGAAAAAGTGTTGTTGTGAACAGAGATGGTATTATTTTATGGCGGAGAGATTTTCTCCATAAAATGTGGAAAATGTACTATTTAGACGAGACGTGAGCTCATGAGGGACACACGACAAGCAAAGCACGACTGGAAAAAAAAATAAATAAAAAACCAGGAATGTCAATCTGGTTTAAGCGCAGGGCTTAAAAATCCTATGGGGAGGGATAAGCACCTGATAGTTTTGCACATAGGAACAGAAGATGGTTTTGTGGACGGTGGTGAGCTTGTATTCGTGTCTAAAACAAACGGTAACTATCATGAGGAAATGATGTTTTCAAACCCTGGTTTGAAAAGGTTCTCTTCAAATTACAGCCAAATAGTGTCATCGTGATGGACAATGTCTTTTACCACGGTGTGAGATTAGAGCGTGTACTAAGTCAATATCGGAAAAAAGGTGACATCATGGCTACAGATTAAAATATTGCTTATGACGACGACATTGCTGGTAACGGTCAAATCTCGCGCTAAAAGTATCAAACATACGTAATTAATGAAATGGCCAAACTTTCGGGTAACACTGTATTCCGATTGCCACCTTATCACTGTTCCTTGAATCCGTTGGAGATGGTGTGAAGTCAGGTGGAAGGTTACGTCCCAGAAATAACACGACCATCAAACTACAGGACGTGCGTGTCCAACTTGATACTACATTTGATGCTGTGACACCGGATAACGCGATTGCTTGTGTCCAGCATGTATACGAGAAGAACACAAATTTTGGGAGCTGTGGGGTATTATTGACGATGTTGTGAAAATATGTGCTATACATCTGTGAGATGACGAATCGAGCGACACAGAGACATCCGACCTGGAGGGAATCGAACCATTTTCCAGCTCAGATTAGAAGAATGCAGATGACGTAAGTAGCAATTAATTTCCATGTGCTGCATATTGTGTAAATCGAGTATCATAGTGGTGACTGTGTTCTGTCATTGTGGACGCACATGGCTGCGGAGTGATACAAACTGGCGATTTGTTTATGTTTACTTTATTCACTTGGTGTAGGTATAAGGTTTATGTATGATCCATTACGCAGAACATTGCGCGTTTCAGATGCAAAGGTTGGCAACCTAACGTTACGAGGCCAATAGACCCTTAGTTGACAACATTACCTTTACTGGCATGTCAGCCAAAGAAAGGTAATATAATTATAAAGAATGCTTTCGGAACTGACCAAGCTTTTAGAGCATTACATTTTGTGATTTAGTCTTCACATTTTGAGTAAACTACTTAGTAATACAGTTTACATATTTCCTATACAAATATAACGTTGTATTCAATACTTATGGTCCATTTTGTTTTGTAATTTCGTTCCAGAAAATAGGAACCAATATTTCTCGAAACAGTTTAATCGTCATATCATCGTGTATATATGTGTTAATTTTCTTCAACATTGTCATCTTTTAATTCAGAGAACTCTCCTACTGATTCAACATCGTCGAGAAAAGATTCCGCTAGAAGTTCATCAATTACTAGATACTTTACCAAAGAAAAACAAATGCAATGATATTATATCCCTCTTATGATTAAGAAAGACAAATGCACCGTAAAAAGAATACACACCATTAATTACATTTACTTGTGCAGAAACAAAACAATCACAATTCCTCTTATGATTAAGAAAGAAAAATGCACCGTAGAAAGAGTATACACCTTTAATTACATTTACTTATGCAGACACAAAGCAGCCACCATGTTTGTTGTTGCCGAAGGCTCTCTCTTCAAATGGAACACATACACTCTCGTCGGGTCAAATGCAACATAATGGCTCACATCTGATGAGCAATCATAGGATCCGCGTGCGCAGGAACATCCTCATCCGGTAAATGGTCACAGATTCAAGGAGTGCAACGCCTGATTTTAAAGCCGTCTTGCGGACATACTATAACAAAGTCCAAGCTCTGGTCGATTTACCCTAATGTAATTCCACTTATGTTCCACTGTAGGATAGTCATGGTCGTTATTATGGGATACGATCTCAACCGAAGAACACATTACAATGAGGGCAACGGTGGTCAAATCAATATATACTTTTTCTATGGTGTCGGACTCATACCTTTTTACTGGTATTAGGTTGATTCTGCCTCTACTGCTATTTCAAATTTCGGTTCGAGAAGCTCAAGCCGAGTGAAAATCAAAACCAGCGAATATAAAAGTCGTCGATCTGCTCAGAAGATATCTCCGAGGAGATGCTCGTAGACTTTTGCTTATTTTTATTGTTTTGTGAGAAGATTTTTCACTTTCTTTAAGTAAATCGGTTCTGTCATAAATGGTCCTGAACTTACTAGGTGGTGCACTATATATCACAGGTTTTGCCTTCTTATTGTTCGAAGTCGGCGATTTTAGTGGAGATTTTACTGTATAGCTATTTCCCAGTTGAGGTTTTGGCATTTGTTGATAGTGAAGTGGATGTGTTTTGAAAACTTTGGCAGTAATCTAGATTCGAGAATATTTTCTGCAAGTTTCAATAGCTTTTCCTGAATTGGGTTTCCAACACAATATAGGTTTAGCTGTAAAGGCACCGGACTTCCGAATAGAGGTTGGCTGATGTGCAACACTCTGCGTGATGAGCTCAAGATCTTGTGCATCTCGAGCTTCACTAGGTAGCTGGCTAACATATTGGCTTTCAGTCTTTACGCAGTTAGCGATGTTGATTTTGGTTCAAAAAGAAGCGTGTCGTTGCGAGCTCTAATGCACGATTTCATAGGACCAGCACTATTCTCGACATTCTTTCAATTACAAAAGGGTTCACCGAGGTAAATTTTCTTCCCTCCTCTGTTCTAACAATTACTAAGCAGTGAGAACTAAGGGTCTGTGCCACCTCTTTTGGTTACCTATAATTTTAACGTTGCCTCAGCGATTTAAAGTTCTATCGTTACAAATGTCTCCGATGCTATGCTCACATCCTGGGTGCATCCCCGGCTTAGATGAGAGCCCTGGCATGGACTTTGCTTACCTTAGGGCTTCACCCACATCAATAATAAACAGAGGAACCCTATCGACGTCAGAATTGATACAGCTCAATGACACCTTCCCGGGATTGTCATTTATCTGCGGAGGACATAGTATTAACATGATACTAAGGAGCTAGGAATTCTGCGTTAACCAGCACGCTTTGTGAGCCCCCCCCCCCTTTGTCATCTCGCGCAACAGTATAATTCAGACTCTGTTCAGGGAGGCATTTGGGAGCGGGTCATACAGGTTTGTTTACGATAGTTGATTGTGCGTTGGTAAAAAACCCTCTCACCTCTTAGAGAAACGCAATCAAGAACGTGGCTCGGGACCCCGGGAGCGCCATTCTTGTAGTTACCATAGTAAGCCCCCGAGGGATCCCTCGAGTGACGATACAAGCTTGGGTAGAAAAGCGGTCAATAGCTTCATCGCAGACGGCTATATACAAATAAAGCTGTACGGAGTAGAAGACAACTTAGCTGAACTTAAACTATTAAAGGCGAAATTATATTTTTACTTGAATTGTATAATATCTGATTAATTGGTGGCAGCAGTGACTATAATTAGATCGACTTGGCGAAGAGCTTGCGGATACTCTGTGGAGGAGGCCCTGCTGGAGCTGATACTGGGACAGAGCACTGTAGGCCTGTGGCTGCTCGTCGCGAGGGTGGTTAAGGATGTGACACGTCAGGAACCACGAGGTCACGGTCTATAACGGCAGGAGCGTCTTGAGCCACATAGTCTCACCAACAGGGATGGGCACAGAAGCTCTCCAAGGCAGAAAGTAGCTACTAAGGCCCCAAGAGAATAACTTCAATCAGAATACCAGAAAGGAATAACCCATTCCAATTTGGATGCCATCTCAAGAAGATCCTGTGCAGAGGAGCATAGCAATTGCACTAAGATGGTAGAAAAGGAGTCAGCTGCAGCTGTACACGTGATTTCATTGGTACCTGCATATGGATACTGTAGCACAGGCATGAAGAAGTAGCAGCTGACAGATGCTGACTTGTACCACTCCTTAGACCTAGTGGAGGTAGGGTCTAGACTGCCCTAGAAGACATCACACTCACAAGTGTGTGTAAAACTCCTAATGTGCTCAATGTGACTCACTGAAGACCAAAGGAGGTGTTCTGTTTAGAATTTGGGAATCAACCTTTTAGCAAGATCCAGAGAGAGGAGTTGACCCTCCTTTGGAGTAAGGCAGTGTAAGTTCTGGATTAAGTACATGTACTTGGGAACACATCTTGGACCCAATTGAACAATAAACAAACTCTCACAATAATAGTATTAATTAGGGCTAGGCAGATGCTCAAAGATGGTGCCGCTAATATTATATGTGTGCAGCAAGTCCTGTTGCATAGACTAGGAGCAGTAGTTGGATTAAGCAGTATAGCATGGGAACATGCTTGGAATATATCATCATGGACATAGTTCAACCATTCCCTATGTCTGATGAGGCTAAATACCTGTTGGTGGTCAGGGATGACTTCACCAAGTGGCTGGGGATATGTACCATTTCTATCCAGGAGCCAAAGACCATTGCAAACTATCTTTTAGAAGAACTGTTCTGTTGCTCTGGGGTGCCATCAGAGTTACACAGTGATCAGAGCACCGACTTCAAGTCGAACCTGATGAGGGAAACACTAGAGTGACTTGGAGTGAACATGATGTGCACAACACCCACAATCAAATGAGAGGCTTGTGTGCTCTATCAAGATTCTACAAGAATATTTGAAGAAGGTTGTAGCCAATCACCAGAGAGACTGGGATATCAGGGTACTGCTGTTCATGCTGCCTACTGCTCTTCAACACGACACCAGCCAGCTTGGTCTTTGGCAGTGAGCTGTGTATACCATGTAACCTAATGTTTGGGAGTCTCCTTAGAGCAAAACAGACAGCCATTGACTATATGGAGAATCTCATAGATCAACATCATGACATGCATGAGATGTCCTGTCAACTCATCTAGGTAGCAATTAACCAGATGAAGATTCGCTACAAATGCCAGATTAATGACCAGTTCCCAAAATGGTGATCAGGTGTGGCCCTATCCAGACCAAGGGATGCTGTCTCAAGTTCAGCAACCATGGTATATACTGCATGTTGAAGAGGATTGATGTTGTTTACAGCATCCAGATGTTGCCCCAAGGGAAGAGGCTGGTGACACACTTACACTGTCTAGCCCACTATGATGGTGCCCTGAAAAGGGAGCAGTGTGACTCTTAGCCTAAATGCAAACATCTCTGCTTTGCTACCCTGAATTGTTGCAGGTACGAAGAGTGTTTATGTAGTTGCATCACTATAGGTGAGGTGAGTACATGTAAGGGGGCTGCTTTATATAGTTCCCCTGCATTGTTGCAAGTGAAAGCACCTGCATAAAATGAATATATTCAAAAGTGGTCTCAGATCTGAAAATTTAAGTAATTGGGGGGCTATAGAAAGGAGGGTAACCAGAACTGCAAGAAGCCAGTTGTGGTAGTGTGTTTGCTGAGTGCAATTGAATTAGAGAGGGCCAAAACAGTTACAACTGAGTGAATGAGCACTGAAGCAACAAGAAATAAAATTGTCATCAGATATTGAAATACCTTTATTTGTTACAGTATTAAACTATTTCCAAATCATTGCTGATTTGTATCACATATTCTTTTTGTAATTTCCTTATTCATATCTTTGTCATGCATAAAATAGCAAATAAACTATTAACTGACACCAGTATACGGTCATTTTTTGATGTTTCAATAACATTTGTGTTGATCACGTTATTTTGATACAGAAATTAAGCAATAATGGAATTAGCAGGCTTCCCAAAGAGCTAATTTTCAGTTATATTACTGGATGGAAGTAATTAAATGAAATTGACTATAAATTGGGGAAGCATGTAAATAAAATACAGTCTTTTAAACCAGAAATGGTTAATTATGGTATCCTGCAAGAAACATTGCTGTGGGCTCTATTCTTCATTATTTGTATAAATGATATTATGTGCCAATAGGTACTTCATAATAACTTATGTAGATGACACAACTGCTGTAAGCTGGAGTGAGACAGCATTTACTAGTTAAATATGACTTTTTTTGACTTCTTATGAATGACTCTCTCACATGATTCACAGTCCCCTCACTCACTGAAGGATGGCCACTCCTTTCCTTAGGACACAGGCAACCAGTACTAACAAATCTATCATGTCAGGTATAAATGGACAGACAATTCATCAATAAAATGCTTTTAAATCTAAAATGTAATATACTAAAAACAAAATATATAATATGGTTCAATACCTAAATAAATCTGATGTGTTCCTTGGCATGACTTTCTCTAGGCTGTTCCACAAACAAGCTTTTCTTATAAAAGATTGTTTATCTACATCATACTAATTGAGGTAAACATTAGCATAACTGATCTTATTACTTGCTTCCTTGTAGGTAGACAGGAAATAAAGCAATACACTAGGCCAAATCGTTAGTCAAATCTGTTAAAAGTCATTCACTCTGTGAAGCAATTGCATTTTGGTTCTATTTGCTTGCTAAGAGAAACCAAAGGAGAGGCTATAAGAAAGATGAATTTTATTTCTGAGAAGTTAAATAGTTCGAAATTGATACCAATAACATGGGATATCTCAGAAATGATTACCTCAACAAAAAAATGTATTTGACACAAATTAAGTGTTTTAACGATTTCTACATTTTTTGTGTAGTAAATTTTTGTTTATCTCTTTACCGGTTATATAACAGCCATGCAAACGTAATTCAGAATGAAGAGCTCTATAGAGGTTATTCCTGGAAAATTCAAGATACACATTTCATTTGCCAAAAAATATCTTAAACATATGGTATTCTAATCGTTAGAGCCATTTTTAAAAAAAATCAAAATTTAAAAAAAAAAAAATGTTCCATATGAAGGGTTGTTAGGGTGGGAGGATTTTCCTGAAAATCTTGCTACATAATTGGAAGATACTAAACTTACCAAGTTTGGTATTTTACCAAATTTTTGCACAGGCACGTGCACGCGTGCACACACACACAAAACCTTTTTCTAAAAAGCTTTATTTTTATTCAGAGGACTCTAAAACATGTATTTCCAGTAAAACCTGTCTAAAATTTTTGGAAGGAATACAATACCTTCTCTATCTACTATATACATACATGCTAGAGAAAGTAAAAGCCTCTAAAAGATAGCGTTAAAAATGTATAATAATATCATGGAGGAAGTAAACTCATACAATTTTAGGAATCACAGTAGTTAATCAGCTATCAGTAATGACATATTAATCATTGGTGCAATGCAATTAGTCAACCTATATACATAGCCCTACCATAAATACTGTCACAGAGTTTTCAATCAATTTACACAACGTGGTTTGAGATGTTTTAATATTGTATAGTATTGATAATATTAGTTACATGTATGTTTGAAGAATCAAACTCATATATAATTATTCAAAATGACCACCTCTGGCATGCACACAGGCCTTAAGTTTTTGTGGCCACTCATCTATTGAATTATGCAACGTTTCCAGTGGGAAATCTGCTGCTGCCTTCCTAAGAGAATGCTTCAAACTTTCAATATTAAGATGTCTCTTCTTTGCAAACGATTTCTTGAAGCTTAAACCACAATTTGTAGTCCAGGGTCAGGTCCGGACTTGCAGAAGGCCAATCTGAGGTCGAAATAAAGTCCGGAAAATTAGCCCTGAGCTACTCTTGAGTTGTCCTTGCCTTATGCACTGGGGCTGAATCTTGTTGGAAGCTCTAGTTTTGTCTGTGGAAGAGACCACTCTCTCCAGCACTGCCTCCTGGTACACTTTGGCTGATGTTTTCACACCTTTTTCGCAGAAGTGAGCTCCATGGTTCCTCCGCAGCTCACACTCCACCAAACCATGACAGATGTAGGATGATGGCCCCTCTGGACCCTTTTCAGCAGCTTCTTTAGATGATCTGGCATATACTCGGTCATTTTGGGCATTGAAAGCCTCCTCAGCACAGAGCATTTTTTCGTCAGTGAAAAGGATTCTTCTGTGACCATTTGCTGCATAACGCTGCAATAACCGTTTTGATTTAAGAAGCCTCTGATACTTCAGTTCACTTGTGAGGAGCTGCCCTTTCCGCCGTTTATAGGTGCACAGACCCAGGTTACTGTGCAAGTGTGCGACATAGACATTTTAGAAATTTTCAGTTCCTGAGCCACCACTGATTGTCTCCGTACGGGATTTCTTCAGATACGAGCTGCCACTGCTTTCACCAACTCTGGAGTGCACACAGTGCATGGTCTTCCTTGCCTATGGCAGTCTTTCACAGTTCCAGTCTCAAGGAATCGTTGGACAGCGCGGTACATGAACCTCTTGCTTATTTTCAACTTCTGGAGAATTTTGAAGATCTCACCTGGGTATTTGCCTACCTTGTGCAAGGCTACTACAGCTACACGATTTTCGTAATCGCCCCATTCCATTGTGGCAACTAACACAAACAACATTCTTGTTCTGTAATTGAATTCTCAATGACTCAGTGCTGAATAGAACAAAGGAATATGTAGGTAGGCAGAGGCTGGAGGTACAGCTGCTCTCAAAAGTTGTGACAGTATCTCAATTAAAGCCTTGGTAAGCATTTAAGAACAAGATTCAAACAAAAATTAAAAGTTTTGTTGAGTATATATGGGTGTCCTTGTCTGGTAACACTTTTATTTTTAATTACTCAAAAACAAAACATCATACAACTTTTGCTTGTATGCCATATGAAAGAGGATCTCAAATATTTTTGTTTTGATTCTACAGGTAATGCTTGTAGTTTCCACATTCACTGAATTTGCTTTGTTTTAAAAATGGCGACTTCTGGTGTAGAGTGTGCTTTCTGTGTGTTGGAGTTCGACAAAAACAAGATTGCTACAGATGTGCAATGGAAGTTTAGGACAAAGAACCCCAATAAGGAGGCATCAAGCAGGAAGTCCATTTATACCTGACATGATAAATTTGTTAGTACTGGTTGCCTGTGTCCTAAGAAAAGGAGTGGCCATCCTTCAGTGAGTGAGGAGACTGTGAATCATGCGAGAGAGTCATTCATAAGAAGTCCAAAAAAGTCTGTTTGTAGAGCATCCCATCACCTATAAATACCACATGACAGTATAGAAAATGCTACGTAAGAGACTATGTATGAAGCTGTATAAATTGCAGCTCTTGCAAGAATTGAAAGCAAACTTCAAACAACTGTGGTGTGAATTTTGTATGCAACAATTCATGGAGGATGAGAACTTTAACTTTCGAATAAGGGTTACCCAGAATCCTTGCAAATTCATGGAATATGAGCATCATTCACCCAACGTAAATGTTTTCTGTGTCAAGTCATTGCAGAAATTTTATGGACCATTTCTCTTCATAGAGAAAATGCAGCTGGCCATACATACCTGGATATGATACAGCAGTGGTTATTCCCACAAACATAAGAATATTCTGATGATATGTTGTTCCAGCAGGACAGGGCCCCACCCCATTAACATCATGACATTTGTAATTTCCTGAACAATGAGTTCCTGACCATAAACAAAATCTGTATGATGTTTTGTTTTTGAATAATTAAAAAAAAAGTGTGTTCCTGGACTTCTACGACATGCCATATTTATATAGTATAAATGAATTATAAATCAACATGGTAACACTACCACAGTATCATCCATTGCCTTAACATCGAGGTCAGGCTGTGATTTCTGTGCCAGCCACTCACCAATCTTTGGGTTGAATACTTGCTATCATATACTCTTTATGTAAATAATTTTATATTTTAATATGCCCAAAATCAGTGTACTTGTCACATATTGGATGACATTATTATTATTAAAGACCAGTATCAAGGGTTAAATGGAAGGAATGAGTACAGCAACAATTTTGTTTTTTTATTTATTGTTTTTTATAACACCTTTCATCAGCAAAATTTACAGCTTCACATATTCATCTCTTCAGTTATCACTCACTCTTACATACATCAAAAGCTTTTTTATACAAATAACAATTATCAAAATACTATTAAAATGATTATATCCATAAATGCTTTTTGAGATTCATTCTATAATTTTCTTCTTCTAATTCTTGTTTCCTTGAGTTCTTTACATTACAAACTTATTATTTCAATTGCAGTTACAAAGGAATGTTACACACTCATGCCAAAGTGTAAAATACAATAATAATAGCAATCTTTACTATCCTCCCTAATTTCAGAACAATTTAATATCACTGATATCGTAGGACTGAGTATTTTGAAATTTCTTGCCTGATATTATTAAACTGCAAAAAATGTTTTGTTACTAGATTTATGCTGTATATGTCACTAAGCTACATGCACACACAAAAACAACTAATACCTGCTGAACTTGCATAGTTTTTGTTTAAATAACACAGACACATTTCTAAATACTTTTTACCTCTGAGGTAAATATGTGTATATGGGAGCTCAACAGGTGACTAATACAGAGTTTTGTGTTTTGAAGGAGGTTGATGTTTATCAGATATTTCTGTAACTTAAAACTACTATACACATGTATGTACAAGTGATTTCTACACTAAAACTATTCAATGCCTGCTATAACGGTTTTAGGTTCTTGAAGAATCAATGGTTCACATTTATGATATTCCTGAACCATTTCACTCATGTCTTTATTTCCATCCAACACAACAACCTGCAACAGGAAAAGAAATATTAATAATTATTCAGATAAGAGTTTTATTTTTAATGTTGGCTGCTGAATATTTTGTTTTGTCTTTTGTTTTAACAAAGGAGTGAAAAAATAATAACTATTATCCCATAGCTTTCTGTTAGTATTTAGTTAAAAAGCCACTCATTTCTTCCCTTAATTACACCAATGACTCAGAAGGAATATTTTGGATTATTTTGGAAAAGCCTATAGAGGATAAATGTCACCTCACAAAAGTGTGATGATGGGGGTTTAACTAGATGGTAATGAGACAACTCGACATTTAGAGTAATGGTCCAATTTATTTGGTAAAGAACAAACAAACTCCTAATGGAGCTTACGCAAGTCAAGACAGGTCAAAACCAGACTATACCAGAGAGCAAAAAGCCGAGGTCCCAGCTCTTTATATAGCCAATTATTTCCTATAGGAAGCTGGTCATTTCCTATGGAATTTATCATAACAGGATGTTCTATCTGACGCACATCCCTTAAATCGGCACGTAGGACTCAGGAAGTTTATGAGTTGTGAGTCCTCATAGAATTCCCCCAGCGGAAGCGGTTAGCCGCTAAAATCCTGTCATAGACTAGCCGTGCCCATCCGTTCGCTACGGAATATTGCGAAACGTAAGAAAATGTATAATTTAGAAGAATAGCATAATTTAGATGAATATATAATTTAGCCCTAAAGTGTCCAAAAATAAGAATGTTCCAAATCATATGTGAATCCTTGCACCTCTCAACAGCAATCGTGACATATCTCCGTTGCCTAGAAATTCGCCGGCCTCGGCGAAGACAAAAAAAAAAAAAAAAAAAAAAATTGCTTAGAAAGGAGAGCCAATACGCTGAAGGCATAATTGGCGCTCATGATATACACAATGTAATGGAAAACATACAAAAAAAAAAAAAAAAAAAAAAAACCACAGCCAGAAGGGCTGTAGGCAAAAGATAACAAATTACAAATAGCATTCATTGAACATACACCAAGGACACCCCAACATACAGTCACACTTAATAACTAGTGAGAGGGAGAAAGGAAAGGAACGGGAGGTGGCCCAAGAACACAGGAGCAGCTCAAAAATGGGGGGGGGAGAAAACAGGAGGGGAGGGAGAGGGATTAAGGACCAATGAAGGAACGAATAGAAAACATAGGAGCAATGCATGCACCCCAACGTCCAGACACACCGAGCGCACTCTAGAAGTCACTCTTGAAGACAGGTCAAATAGTTCACACGACGAAACGCACCCACCAAGCACTGGCACTAGGACCCAGACGATCACGATGACACATTGTCCACACATCTGAAGCACTGTGCAAAGTCACGCAGGCTGGAACAGTGCACTGCACAATGAAAAACTGTCCGCCGGCGCACAGAGGCAGGAACAGGGTATAAAAGAAGGCATGCCCCATCCCCGTAACGTGATGCACTGAGTACGTTGCTATGTTTATGTTCCTGGTCAAACTGAAGGAGCCACAGGCCCACAAGCCATCAGGTAACACGCAACGTCACAGCACCGACGGTGGTAGAACCTCCTGGTCCGTGCAGCAAAACGCAGCTCTGGGCGCTCCAGGCGTGTCGGAGGTGCGTACCCAACCGTGCAACAAAGAAAGTAGGGGTGAAAGTTAGAAGGCAGAGCAATATGCAGGGTAATCAGGGAACAAAATACCAACAATGGGAGGGTCAGGAACAGACAGGGGAGGTCGTCGGAGCAAAAGGAAAGGGGAGAAGGAAAAGGTAATCTCCAACAGACAACCAGGGGGATGTGGTAGACTATTATAATTGAACAAAACTTATAATTGGGGTAAAATGGTAGACATGAACAAAGCTAATAAATGAAATATAATATATAGCTAACAATTGGTAATATTATCCCTAATCAGGGTTATTATAACAGTAACATCGTTGCCGATTAGGAAGGTAGATATCATATGGTGCAATAAAATACAAATGTCCACCATTGTAGACAACAAGAGGAGGATAGGCATCCGTGGGGCGTGGCCAGCGGAGTTAGAAAAACAACAGAGCAAATCTGCAACGTACCAAAAAGCCGCTAGCCATGAGTAACAGCAACTGCATCACCGATGCCTGTCCTCGATATACAAATATAGAGGTTAGAATAAAATGTACAATACTCTTAAACATTTGTGGCTATACGCCGACGATACATGAACATCTGTATGGGTCACACTTGTGACGCAGCAATATTGGCATAGGCCGTACCCATTGGACGTGGCCGCATGTAAGTTTGATCCACCGGCCGCGGGAAAGTGCAGGCATTTTCCTCGGACCGGGGAGTTTCATAAAGAGGTATAGGTGAACATGATGTTCCTGGTACGGGTGCAAGAGGGGCAGGTACATGAGGGACGACGTCATCATAACCCTGGCGGGACCTGGAAGCCAAGGACGAAGGAGGGCTAGGAACGGATATAGCAGAGGATCAGGGCGGAGTATTCCTCCAACAAATGGGCCGGAACCCATGAGTGATGGCCATCCAAACTAAATAGGCTATCACCAATATATTGATACCGAACAACACTCCAATTAAGGACATGATAGTAATAGTGGTATGATCCTGAGAATGCCATTTTGAGTTGTAACATTCCTCTAGCGAAGTGTACGTAGGATAAGCGGCTGTCTCATAGGCCGGAAGAATAGTAGTGGCAATAGATGACCAAGATGCTGGAATTAAACGGTAAATCATAACAGAAGGTGGGCCTATCGAAACGCACTGTCTGGGGGGAATGAGTGTATAAGGAGGGGCCGTAATATTACATTGACACGGAATATGAACTCGATAAGCCCCAATTTCACTATGTAAAAACATAGTTCGTTGAGAAGCGGGACAGTGTGCCTGGAAGGAAGGTACATGGGTAAATATAAAAGTAAAGGCGTCATAAAGGGACACCATTGGTCGCCTATTGGCAATGCATGTCATAGGGCACACCTGAGACAAATTTGAAATGGAAGTGCCATGCAAAACAGCAGCGGCACATGCTGTAAATAATGCTGAGACGCCATAAGCAGGAGTTGCTAGGCACAAAGTAGATTTCGAAGTGTCGCATTGTGGCAACAAAATTCGAAAGCCGGTGTGGGTGTACAAGATGGCCACCGCACGCCCTTCCAAGTTAACCATACACGTTTTATCAAAAAACGCGAAGGGCGTGGGCGTAAAGAATCGACCCACTGCTATTTGTACATCAGCTTGAATTAGAGGAATTTGTAATCCGAGCAGAATAAAATGAGTTGAAAAAAGACAGTCCACAATAGGGGCTGTGTAATATTTACCGATAGCCTGTTTATCCCATACTAACCGATAACCGGTATTACTAAGCAATACGGTATCTAATGCAGTCTCTAATACACGCGGTGCGATAACTGAGGGATTCAACTGGCGTGTAATGCATGTACTATAGAGGCGGTCCATGCGATCCAGTTGATGTAACAGTTCGAACAAAGGACCCGCGCCAGAGGTACGCAAAGTAATGACACTCTGAAGATCAAAAACCCTGTCACAAAAAGAAGTATTGGACAGAGTAACAAAATGGTGAAACTGTCTCGCCTTTAGCAAAAGTTGATACATGGCCGTATCCGAAATGTACATATTTTCGATATGTTGTTTATCTGCCAATTAAAATTGAGAACCGAAAATTGATCCATCACCCCGCAAAGGGTTGTCATTGGATCCGAATAGAGACGGAAATTCATCCTGAAATGTTTTAAATTTTGAAGATAACCAATCACAGTACACGGAAGTACTAGCATTGATTTTACAAAAAGATGACGTGGGGGGATGAACCCAACATTGAGAAGCCAAAAATAATACCGGGACTGAGTGTTCATAAAATGTCATATTTGGCAGGGTATAAAAATCACTACCCGCCGTTACCTTGATAGGTGGCATTTCAACATGCCTACACCATGTCTTAGGGGTTGTCAAGATCAGTAAAACACATAGAAACATGCTCACGGTGGCCATTTCCGCGCCATGGGCCTATAATTCCTTATATGTAACTTAGATTATCGAGCTCGTCTAGATTGTAAGATAAAAATACTAAAATAGGCGCCTTAATATCTAATGGATATCCCCAAAAATAAAACAATCATATGAGGCACACAGCCGAAATATCTATATCATGGGTATACAGCCAAATTATCTATATTATGGGCACACAGCCTATACTCGCGCGCGAATGAGAAGTTATCTCTCTGAACTTCTTGGAAACAACAAATATCCCAAATTGCAATCCACTGGGATCTCAAGATGCACCTTTGGACAATGCAATTGGGTAATAAAAAAAAACAACTTTCCTTCTCAGAGGTGATTCACAGGATCTCGCGATATATCTGTGAACCGAGGACCTCTGTCTCTTGTACTCATTCAACTACACGTAACCCCCAGGAAGGTCTCGCGACGTCTTCTTGGAGAGAACAGTGTACTAAAAAGAAACCTAATTACACTAACGGAAATAATCCTAAGGAGAAATAAAATCCTTGACAAACCCTAAGTACGTGTGGTAATAATAATACAAAAAAAAACTAAAAACTATGGCCTAATTCATGTGCAATTGTTACTGCTGTAAGTTCTTCATTAAATATATCATCATTTATAATGGAACATGAGTGTTCATACGTACACATGGAATATGGGTAGACTTCTCCAACAACGCCTCGCTGAAGTAATTGTGCATGATCATGATGGTAGGCTTGCACTAAATGTCTCTACGATATTGCAAAAAATTATCCAATACTCGATGGCTGTCATTATCAATATATATCTGATTATGATTTGACCAAACAATAACACCTACAAGAGCAATCGATATGTTCAAAGGGGCATACAGGGTATGAACTAAATTAATTAAATGTAAGCAGTGTTGACTAACGCTGCGGTTGTAAAGTGTTAATTGCCTATACAGAGTGTAATCCACGACAAGAAGTAGTTCTATTATACGTGGGACATTTTTGGATATATTAGGTATTTTAACATTAACCATATCCCGTCGGAATCTAAAATGTACAGAAGTTTGCGGGGGTGGTGTAGGCGTGTAATTTTGAAAAGATGGCGCATGGGCACATGTTCTATTATATCCCATGGGTACTAGCTTGTCCGAGATTAGTATAGTTAGAAAACCTGGAGATTTAAGTAACTGTTGATTGAGCTGGGGGTGCTTCAGCAGCTGTAGTACTGAACTCCCATTATATATTGTTCCTCGTAAACCTTCACAGGTTGATATCACGACCCACGAATTACTTATCCCACGGATTTTCCCTTGAAACTGACAAATAGAGGAATTCACCGTGTTTACAACATCATTGCCCTTAACATGTATTTCAGAAAAACCATAAGTTACTAGTACGTCATTCAAGTGGAGATCCAATGTATAATGTTTATCATGGAGAAGATAGGTAAGAGTGAAATGAGTTAACTGTTCATGTGTGTGGTTGTCCATTTTGAGTCGGCGTATCTTTACGTCGTTATGTCCTTGCCCACATAGTAATAAACATGTGAGGGATAAGAAAACAGAAAAGCACAATCTAACCTTCATAGTGTGAAGGGTTTGACGCACTACGGCTTCTATTTGCCTCATCCTTCCTCCCGGGGCGCCTTAACGATAGAACCACAGGTAGCAGTGGAGCCCTTCCGAGTGCCCTCTGCACAAAGAAGTAAACAAAATAGTGCATTTGCATCCGAGAAATGCGCTCAACGTTGCGTGAAGGAGCGTACTAGGGTATATGACGTCATGCTAAGTGGCGATTATTATTATTATTATTATTATTATTGGCGATTCCACAACTAAGACCATTGACCATTCTATGTGTAATTGTATACCTAAGAGTATCGTTATTCCTAGAAGTCATATCTTTGGTATAACACTGTAGTGCCAACGTCATATATCAACCAATTAACTTAACTATAAAGTTTAGGAGGTAACATAGTACTATTGATAATATAAGGGATATTAGTAAATAAGTTTACACACAGGGACACAGAGTGCAAATGGTATGGACTATAAATACTTGTCCAGTTATAACAAACACATAATATACCTAAGTAGCTACTACATACAAGCCACTAAGAATAATTATGCTGGATACTGAAACATAACTAAACAAATAACTAAATTAAATTGGACCATTTTAGTTTTAATGTATGAGGATACTTATATGATATTGGTGTCTTAAAATAATACACACAGAATATGTGTTTGCTCTAATCGACTCCCGTAATGTGGAAGTACTGTCTCCGCCTACCAAACACAAAGAGCCGGGTTCGAGTCCCGGTTACCAATGTACCAATGGATCTCTCCTGTGGTAAGCAGAAGTGGAGGGTGCAGCGGTCATGCAGCAGGCTATGGCCCTTCTTAGGCTGTCATGTCATGGAGTTACGTCCTTTATATGTTTATAAGTAGGTTTATATTATAATTACACAATACATTGTTCCAACAACACACACAGATATAACAAAACAAATTAACCTACGCCTAATTTAAAACTAAAGCAGATCATACCAGTAGGATACTGGCAGAGAGCTAAGGGATAGTCCTGATGCATAGATCAAATTAAATGGTTCAACCGCATGTACTTAAAGCACACTGCGATACTTCTTGTGTAGGTGGAGTCAGTTCTACCGTCGTTTATACGGTGCATAGTAAGGGTATAAACGGGAGACATGCACCACCATTTCCTTAGTCATGAGACCTGTAGCTGGTCTCACGCTGTAGTTCACAGGTGATGTTTGTCGTACAATTACATAGGGTCCTTGGAACCTATGCAATAGTTTAGTCGTGCTTCCTTTCTTGCGGGTAGGCGTAAATAATTTCACGAATTGTCCCGGGGAAAATTTAAGATCACGCCGTTTGCGGTCGAAGATGCGTTTGTCTTTAACCTGTCTGCGCCTTATATTTTCCCTGGCAAGTTCTCGTGCCTGACGGATTCGAGTTTGAGTCTCTTTCACAAAGAGGTCATCACTGGTATGTTTTAATTGAACTTCTCCTGGTAAAGTAGGGTTTCGGCCATAAATTACAAAGAAAGGTGTCATGCCTGTGGACTCCTGTCGACTGGTATTATATGCAAACACCACGTGTGGTACCGCGACATCCCAATCATCTTGTTTCGTGGAAGTGTAGTGAGATATATTGATGATCGTTTGATTAGTTCGCTCACACAGGCCATTACAAGCCGGGTGATAGGCTGTGGTAAACGCAGATTTAACTCCCATGGATGCTAACAAATGTCGCGTAACCGTACTAAGAAATACAGCACCTCGATCTGATAGCAACGTGGCAGGCGCTCCATGTCGACATATTATGTTCTCCAAGATGAATTGAGCTACATGCTCAATGGAACCGTTTGGGATCGCCTATACTTCCGCCCATCTACTTGCAAATTCGGTACCTACGATTAACATCGTGTTCCCGGATTTAGATCTTCGGATTGGCCCGACCATGTCCAGGCTCCAACGATCTCCAATATAATTAACTGGGATTGGCTGAAGAAAACCAGCCAAAGACATTTTTAGGCCCTTTACGCGATTGGCAGCTAGGACACCCTTTGACATATTTTTCAATGTCTTTACGCATTCCGATCCAATAATACCGGGCATTAATTTTAGTAAAGGTCTTTGTAAAGCCTAAATGACCAGAAAGTGGATCGTCATGACAGGAGAACAAAATTTCTTGTTTCAAAGATTCTGGGATAACCAACAAGTGGAGGGGTCCCGTCGCTCCCACGTTTTTCCTATACAGGACTCCTGATTTCAGGCAATAAGAAGCGGCTTGTCGCCATAATTTGGGAGATCCTACATTGGGGTCTTCTAAAGCCTGTATTATGGGTCTGATTTGAGGGTCAACCTGCTGTTCATGCGCTACCTCTACCGGTGACAACAGACAAGTCAGAAGGTCGTCCATTTGTTCGAGTACGGGCTGTTTAGGTTGGTCAACAGGGTAACGCGACAATGTGTCTGCGTCTAGATGTTTTGCACTAGACTTATAAATGATAAAATATTGGTACTCCTGTAATTTGAGAGCCCATCTTGCCAACCGTCCTGTAACATCTTTTAAGTTGCGCAAATAACACAGCGCATGGTGGTCGCTCACAATGTTAACAGGGTAGCCATAGATATAGGGTCGAAAATGTGTTAAACCATAAACTATGGCCAGCAATTCTAGTTCCGAGATACTATAATTTTTTTCATGTTTGTTCAATGACCTAGAGCAGAACGCTACAGGGTGGAGTTCTCCATTAATTCGTTGCAAAAGGACACAGCCCACACCTATGGTACAGGCATCGGTGTGGAGCTCTGTGTAGGCGCCGGGCTGGTAATGTGCCAGCACAGGGGCTGTTGTCAAGCATTTTTTAAGAGTATCAAAAGATTCTTGATGTTTTTGAGTCCACTCAAATTCCTTGTTTTTACGAGTTAGGTCGTGAAGTGGTTGGGCAATAAGAGCAAAATTTGACACAAAACGTCTGTAAAAACTAAATAATCCCAACACTCTTCGCACGTCTCGTACCGTTTTAGGAATCGGAAGATTCGTGATGGCTCTAATTTTGTCTTCGTCTGGTTCGATTCCCTTTGCCGATACTTCAAAGCCTAGAAGCTTTATACGGGACATGCCGAAAAAACATTTTTCCGGTTTCAACTTAAAGTTATGTTCGTACAATTTACGAAACACTTCTTCCAAATTGCTTAGCATTTCCGAAAATGTTGAGCCGAACACTACAATATCGTCCAGATACACTAAAGCTTTTTTATATCTAAGATCACCCAACAATTCATTCGCTGCTCGCGAAAAGAACCGTGGGGCGTTTACCAGACCAAACGACATCCGGTCGAACTGGAACTGTCCATCCGGTGTGACAAAAGAGGTATATTTCTTACTGTCTTCCGCCACCGGGACTTGGAAATATGCACTCAACAAGTCCAAAGAACAATACCAACTCGATTGACCTAAATAGCTTAACAGATCATCTATCAGGGGCAAGGGGTAAGAGGAAGCAACAGTTACCGAATTTAACTTCCGGTAATCTACACAAAATCGGAAGGAATTATCCTTCTTCTTTACCAATACTACCGGGGAGGCCCACGGGCTATTAGAGTCACTAATAATATTAGTTTCTTTCATCTCCCGCACTTGGGCTTGAATAATCTCCCGCTGTGCTTGAGATACCCTGTAAGGCTTTGACTAATGGGTGTGTCATTCGTTACCTCAATTTGGAATTCACCAATGTCCGTCGTGCCCAATTCATGTAATTGAGTCGCAAAAACATGTCTGTACCTCTCCAGCAACGTATGTAATTGAAAATGCTGCTCCTGAGTGAGTTGCTAATTTAGGTTGAATTTAGCACCTTTAATAGCAACTGAACTTGATTCCTCAGTCAACCAATTGGCTGATTGTACCAGAGCAACTTCATACGCCTTAGCAAGGGTAGTACCCGCGAAAATTGTTTTTGGCTCCGCGGTGTTGTTATGTACGGGAATAACACATTCACGTTCAGCCGTGCAAAACACGGGGGTAATATTGATATTTTTACTCTGCATCAGTCTCAAATTAAGTTCCAACACAACCCTTCCCATGCCATTCGGTGGGAGATGGGCGTTCACATTTAGGGAGGTAAAAGGAGGTATCCTAATATCTTGGGTGCAAGAGGCCTTATAACTTTCTACTGGGTCCTCATCGGGCTCTATAGTAATCTGTGCCAAAGGACAGTGTACCTTCTCCTTACATTCCAGGGTAACCGTACTACTGTCGGGGAGACGAAGGGTGACCAAAAATAATGACAAGTCGATTATGGCTTTGTAACGGTTTAGAAAGTCCATCCCCAACAAGAGATAAGTTCCAAATTCCTCCACTACGAGGACGTCTTCAGAAAAATGGACACCCCCAACATTAAACGAAAGGGTTGTGGCGAACCGAACGTCCAATAATTTATTATTTGCTGTCCGTAAAGTTAGATCTTCTGGGACAGGGTGGATAGATGTGGTCACAAAACTTTCATGTACAATGCTAACGGCACTCCCGGTATCAAACAAAATATCAATCGAACCGTTATTATCCAATGTACCCTTATAAGTAAGTATATTTACCGGCTGAATTAGTGAAGTAGGGTGGGCTTGAATTTGACTTGGATAGGACGTCACGGAATTTATGCCCGTGACGAACCTTGCCCGTTTGGGGGATTCCATTTCTGATTGCAATTCAGGGCTACGTGGCCCGGTCTACGACAAATAAAACATGTAGGCCGACCGTCTCGCGTCCGACCGTCCGCATTCGGTCCGCGCCATGAGCCACGGCTTTGGGGAATAGTACTGTTTCTCACATTGAAGTTTCCCCTAGGAGCAGTACTACCTCGTGGGGTAAAAGAACTACGACCAGTGCCACGCCCTCTAGAGTAAATAAATTGACCCTGATTACGCGGCTCATTATTAATCAGATTACGTCACAACTGTAAACTTTGTAACTGTCGTTGTAAATCTCGAACCTCCTGGGTGAGGTTTGCAATAGGGTCCCCTAGGGTCGTGTCACTCACAAAAGTTACCTGCTTTGGTGGTGGTGGCTGTAGGAGGTCCACTCGCTGACCAGCGAGATATCTAGCGGCCTCAATTCGACGCACAAATTTTGTTAAATCTTGTACCGTTTGAGGGTCCGCTGGGAGGACTTGTTCCAAAAGAGAGGGTTTCAGACCACGCACAACATGGCGAATGCGCTCTCGTTCAGACATTCCCGGGTTAACCTGATCACAAAGTACTAGTACATCATAAATGTACCTCTCAGTGGGTTCTGTTAGATCTTGCATTCGCTGACGCAGGCGGCACTCAAGAACATCTTCGTGAGCCGCCGGCACGAATGCGGTCTGTAAAGAGGTCTTTAAATCATCCCATCCATAAAGAGCATGTCGGGGTGCAAAGGTTTTAAACCAATTGGCAGCGGCTTCGCGAAGATAGCATGGTAGGTATTGTTTCTTACAATGTTCGTCCCAGCCATTGGCTGCTGCAATTGTCTCAAAGTTATGCAGGTAGGCAGAAACGTCCTGTCCGGGTTTTGCATCAAAGATACCCGGATCGATAAAAGGATGAGCAAATGGTACAGTAGGTGTTAGGGTGGGTTTGGTATTCGCCTGATCATGGGCTGAAGGTCCTGCCTGGGAGAGATTGGTAGCCATGGGGATATCTTCCAAGGAAGAACTAGTAGTGGAACCCGATGGGGAGGGAATAAGCTGAGAGTCAATGTCAGCGCTAGCGAGATCTCCAACACTATGGCTGCGCTTTTTCAATGGATAATAAACTACTGGTTTCTGCCTGCGAATCCTTCTACTACTTCTAGCTCTAATTTTGAACATAGATTTATATAAATTAGCTAAATCCGATGATATTACTTGCACATCGTTTACTGCAAGGCCATAAGTTTGTACATAACTGTCTAAAGACTGCTGATATACTGCAATAAGTTTACGAATTTCTGCACTAGTGGGACTATTGCTTTGAAATTGCGCCAACAAATCCATATACTTAAGATGAGCGAGAATTAAAAGAACACCAACTAGGCGCGTAGATGACACCCGTCAGACGCAGAATTAGATAGCAAATACAACCCAACACCATCCAGCATAGAAAGACAAGACCCGTGGTAACTGCATCCCATCTCATGTTGTATCCCAAACAAAATGTTAATTAAACAATGCTTAGAGATGAACACAAGCGAGGTGCGGGGTCGAACCGTAGCTACTACATTCGAAAATAGAGGCCGGCAGCCTCCACCATTATGTCACCTCACAAAAGTGTGATGACGGGGGTTTAACTAGATGGTAATGAGACAACTCGACATTTAGAGTAATGGTCCAATTTATTTGGTAAAGAACAAACAAACTCCTAATGGAGCTTACCTTTCAGAGACGTCACGATGGCTGTTGCCGCAAGATGTTTGCCGGTGGTGGGGTCCAATTTAGGGACCGCAACGCAAGTCAAGACAGGTCAAAACCAGACTATACCAGAGAGCAAAAAGCCGAGGTCCCAGCTCTTTATATAGCCAATTATTTCCTATAGGAAGCTAGTCATTTCCTATGGAATTTATCATAACAGGATGTTCTATCTGACGCACATCCCTTAAATCGGCACGTAGGACTCAGGAAGTTTATGAGTTGTGAGTCCTCATAGAATTCCCCCAGCGGAAGGGGTTAGCCGCTAAAATCCCATCATAGACTAGCCGTGCCCATCCGTTCGCTACGGAATATTGCGAAACGTAAGAAAATGTATAATTTAGAAGAATAGCATAATTTAGATGAATATATAATTTAGTCCTAAAGTGTCCAAAAATAAGAATGTTCCAAATCATATGTGAATCCTTGCACCTCTCAACAGTAATCATGACAATATATTAGTAAGGAATAATGAGCACCTTCCAAATTAATATTTAATTTATATAACTCTTTAAAAGGATGTTATAAGTATAATTTCACAATTAAACATTGTGTACCTAAACATCAAATATTGGTATAACTTTATATTCTCTTGTGCAATTCTGTATCTCAGTCAACTCCCAAATATCCAACAACATGGATCCTTGCAATTATACAAACTAAGGTATAACAATGAATGAATGAATGAACTTATTTCTCCTTCCTCTGATACATTATTACAATTTTAGAAGTTATACAAATTTCCTTAGCGTAAGCATTTATGAGTTCTTATGGTCCCATACAGTCCCATACCATGGCCATATTGAATAAGGTGGCTCTATCCCTTTCCTCTTTTTTATCTGTGGAGCTTCACTGTTTATTTCCTATACTTATATTATCTCACTTTTTTTCTTTGCTGTACATTTCTTCTTAAACTTCTTACCTTTTTACTTTCTCTACACGCACTGTACATAGTGTATAGAGAAAAATTTGATACTGAAATTGCATTGGAAATCATATTTTGGGTCCCCCTGAATAAAAAAAAAGCACTTTTAGTAAAAGGCCCATGTGTCTGTATGTGGGGGGGGGGGGACAGCTCAAAAACGAAAGCACTGCTATAAATACCAAAGGATATGACACAAAGATTTTCAAAAAAATTCCCCTTCCCCCAACTACCCTTTACATGGAACTTTTATTTTTTTTGTCACCCTCCGTGGTGTAATGGTTATCACACTAACTTCATACACCCAAGGTCAGGAGTTCAAACCCGACGGAGGACAATGGATTTTTTCGGGCGTAAAAATCCTTAGCATGGTTTCCTTCGGAAGGGAGGTAAAGCCATTGGTCCCGTGTCGTAGATTTACAGCACATAAAAGAACCTCAAGCCTGATAGAGAGGCCACTGAGCATAATTAAGCGGTCTTTCACACCCAGTATAGAATGGGATGCTGAGAACCACTGCAGTTAAAGAGCATCCATAAATAACACTCCATTTACGAGGGGCATACTGAAAGTCATGAGCAACACTGTTTTACAATCTTAATATTTATTTTTAAGCCAAACCAAATACATCATCATAATCTACAGACTTTCTTTCACTTTTCGACATAGTCTCCATTGTTTTGCACACATTTTTCCCATCGTTCTACAAGTTTGAAAATGCCCTTGTGATAGAACTCCCTTCCAGCTGCCCGCAGACCCTGATGCACTGCTTTCCGAATATCCTCCAGCGTCTCGTAACTTGGCCACGCATCTGCTCCTTCACAGAACCGAAAAGATGGTAGTCGGAGGGTGCCAAGTCGGGACTGTAGGGAGGATGTGGAAGAGTTTCCCACCCTAATGCCCTGATCTTCTCCATAGTGGCATGGGCAGTATGCGGATGCGCATTATCCTGTTGAAGGATGATCCTCCTTCCAGGGCGTTTATCACGCAAAGCCCGACGGAGCTTCAGAAGTGTCTTGATGTAGCGGGCAGAATTTATGGTTTGTCCAGGTTCAAGAAAGTCAACCAGAATGCAATCTTGTGCATCCCAAAAGACACTTCCCATAACTTTTCCTACAGACTGCACTGTCTTCGCTTTCTTCTTCGATGGTGAGTTCAAGTGGTGCCATTCCATACTCTGACATTTCGTTTCTGGCTCATAGTGATGGAACCAGCTCTCATCTCCAGTCACAATACAAGTCAAAAATTCATCACCTTCATTATGAAATCTCTGAAGAAGGTTTTGTGCAATGGTTCTTCTCTGAAGTTTGTGGTCTTCAGTCAATAAACGGGGGACCCAACGGGCACAGACCTTTTGATAACCCAAGCTGTGGATCATTTCTTGCACTGCACCATGTCCTATTCCAAGTTACGCAGCAATTTCATTCACAGTGAAACGCCTATCTCCTGTAATGAGCTCATCAACTCTTTCCTTGTTGCGTTCTGTAGAGGCAGTTCGAGGACGCCCGCTACGAGGCGCATTTTGCAGACTCGTGTTTCCATCTTTGAAATGTTTCACCCATCTTCTAACACTGCTGGCACCCATGCAGACACCTCCATACGCACGTTGAAGTCTGAGATGAATTTCAGGAGCAGATTTTTCCTTCTTTCACAAGGAATTCAATGACAGCACGCTGTTGAAACGAAACATCAATGTCAGCCATTTTTCAAACACCGTCTGTGGTCATGTGATAGAAGCTAATGACGTCACAATATATCAACATGTGGCTTAAAGTCTGTAGATTACGATCCTGCAATTCGTTTTGTTACATTGTTGAAATTTAAATTTTTACAATGGGTTGCTCGTGACTTTCAGTATGCCCCTCGTACATTTATGGAACTTTTTTCAAAAATATTGATTTTCTCAAAAATGACTCCAACGATTTTGATTAAATTATCATATATTAAAGATATTTACCTGACAAATAAAATATATATCTTGAATTTTCTGGGAATAGCCTCTGAAGACTACTTTATTCTGGATGAATTTTACAGAATTTTGCATAATTACTAAACTGTAAGAGATGGACAAAAACTTATACCACACAAAAAATTTAGAGCATGTCAAAACACACAATTTATGTTATATACATTTTTCCGTGGAGTTGATCGTTTTTGAGATATTCCTTTTATTGGTTTGAGCATTTAAAAACTTATACTTTTCTCATACAGGAATTTGTCAACTCCTGTCCATACAAACAAAGGAACTTTAGTCACACAGCAACCAGCTTTTGACTATCACTTTAACCTATGGTGCTCCCTTATTTCGCTTCTACTTACAAGGAAGCAAGTAATAAGACTAGTTCTGCTAATTTTTTTCCTTGATTAGCATGAAGTAAATAGAAGCATTAGCTTTCCAACAATAATTTGTTGCAGAGACGTAGAGAAAGTCATATGAATGGAACACATCAGATTTTTTTCGTTGTGTTGCTCTCCAGTGACTCCATCTTGCCTCATTTCTTTAACCTTTCTTAACCTCACATTTTCCCCCTTTTTTTCCCCCCCATCTCTTTTCTCACTTCTTGTTACCTAGCCATGACCTCAATCTGGTCACCCTTGTTTATAATTTATCTTTTTCTTTTTCCCTTTCACTCTCTATTTTACCTATCCCCCTACTCAATGTTACTACTGTTGCCCTCTCTATTGCTATCATTCCCAAATCCTCTTTGTCTTATAATTTCTTCTGTCATACTAATCACTCACAGGTGCCTGCCTTTTTTTTTAATTATTAACCTGCATTTAACTCCATTTCTGCCTCTTGTTCTTTTCCTGCTTTAATTTGCTAAATGGCCTTTTATTCTGGTGCAAATGATCTCCCCTCCTTTCTTCTTGTCTTTCCCTCTGTTGCAGTTTCTCTCCCTTGGTTCTGCTGTGCTGTTTTTTGTCATCTCCCTTTGATTCCCCTCTCTGCCAACTCTTCATTGTTCCCAGATGCATACATCGCTTTTTGTTTAGTTGACTTTTCTTGAGAAACTGGGTTTGAAAGCAACATTTCCGATACTCTTCAAAAATCAGTTATACTATGTGGTCAACTTTAAAACATACTTTTAAATTATCGAGAAAGTTAAGAAATTTGGTACTTTTAAAGTAGCTACTTCAATACAAACTATGTACTTGTTTTTAATAATATTTTAATAATAATCTTATTCAGAAACAATTTGTCACTTCTACCCAGTAAATTGTAATAAAAACTCTCTTTTCACTCTAACAAACAACTCTTTATTTCTTCCATATAATGAAATGAAATTTTATTTATGGACACTCTTTAACTGCTGTGTTTCTCGGCATCCCATTCTATACTGGGCATGAAAGACCCACTTAATTTGCTCTATCAGGCTTGAGGTTCTTTTACGTGCCATAAATCTACGACACGGGACCAATGGCTTTATTTCCCTTCCGAAGGAAGTCATGCTAAGGATTTTTATGCCCAAAAAAATCCATCATCCTCCGCCAGGTTTGAACCAGCGACCTTGGGTGTATGAAGTTAGCATGTTAACCATTACACCACAGAGGGTGACATATAATGACACATAATGATTACAGTCACAAAGAACTGTCTTTCTTCAATGCTTCTGTAACTTGGTAGCTGCAGGTACTACTGCTTGTTATGGATTTCCCATTGAAACTCGCTCAACTGCTTCTCATTATATACTCCCAGTTGAAGTTGAAACTCTGGGCAAGCTTCGCTTCCCTTTTTATACCTGTCAGTTATATGGCAGGAAATTTCCAGAAGCCGTTACATTGCAAAACTCAACAGGTGTCACAAACTCACTCAGGTGTAACAATGCTGGGCTTTGGCATCAAATAAACTTCTGACAACACATGTGTCCACTCGCACTTGTGTAACAATCACAGCTGTGATGCCAAAAGAACTTGCCACTGGCACACTAATGCAGGTGTAACAATGGATGCCAACAATCGGCTATTTCTTACAAAGTAAGTGTATTGATAATATTTGGCATAAACATGTAATGAGGAATGTAGTTTTGATAATAACATGAAGACTATGGAATCCTGTTGCTACAAAAAAGGTTGAACTGAAAACTAAATCTGCAACAGTATTCCTTCCTAGGTCTATTGGGCATAGTAGGACTTATATACACTATTCCTGGATGCGATGCCTTCCCAGCTACATCTAATCCCTGCCTCCACTTCTTTCAGGAGTAGCTCCAAGTCAGCATCTGCCAGCAGCTCCCTCCTCAGACCTGCGCTGTCCCATCCAGTTACAGCACTACCGAAATAACACAGACAGCTGCAGCGCACCCTTTCCCCTCAACCTTGGTGCAGTGGGTCCCTCCTCTGGATATGTTTGTCATAACATGGCATCTGCATTTTTGCTGTGTCTTCCTTTCTGATGTACTCTTAGTGCCTCTGGACCCAATGGGCTGTCTGGCCCTTCTGATTCTTGAAGCTCAA
Source organism: Hymenopus coronatus (assembly GCA_030762935.1). Lineage (NCBI taxonomy): Eukaryota > Metazoa > Arthropoda > Insecta > Mantodea > Hymenopodidae > Hymenopus > Hymenopus coronatus. Next base: position 166,546,477 of record CM060881.1, on the reverse strand, counting down.
CATCCAGGTCAGGGCAGAGTGGTCAGTCCTCAGGTGGAATGGCTGATGATACAGGTACTTGTGAAACTGCTACGGCACCTTTACTATTGCCAGGAGCTCTCTCTGGGTACTGCAGCAGATCTTTTCTGCCTTAGACAGCATCTTGCTATAACCTGCTCCTGGTCATCCCGGATGAGGGATAGAATGCCTCCAATGTCAGTTTTACAGGTATCAGTGTCTCAATGGTTGCTATGAATTCTTACGAAAGTGTTTAAGAAGGAGTTAAACTTATCATTTACATTATTTAGTTAATGCATTTCTTCCCACGATTCCTCGGAGAGTTTAGCTTTAAAACACTCTATGTTTTCTTTATTTATAATTCTAAAGCTGGTTATGAGGTTTGTTTTTTTTGAATTGGATGTATAATAATCAATTTTTATGAGTTGTCCATCATGGTCTGAAAATCCATTAACAAAGGATTGTATTTCATGGTACTCCTTTTTAGACATATCTATAAAAATATTGAAGATAGCCGTTTTGGGATTATTTTGAATTCTAGTTGCAAAATTGGCTGAATGCATAAGATTGTATGATCTTAATAGTGAACAAATTTGCATCTTTTGATTGCTGTCTATCAAGAAATCTATGTTCAAGTCACCACACAAAATAAATTGTATCTTTGGCTTGATGAGCAGTTTTAGAATAATGTCTAAGTTATGTAGAAAGTTGTCAAGATTTCCTGTGGGTGCTCTATATACTGCTAATATAATTACTGTGTTAATATGAACAGCACAACATTCAAAGGTTTGTTCCATACAGTATTTTTCAAGATCAAAAGAGAAAAACTACTTTCGGTACTGAAAAAATGACTAACTACCACATATATTTCTGGTGAAATAGCACAAAACTTAGTAAAGCTCACACAATTATGTATTGACCAATCCCACTTTACATTCAGAGGCAAAGTATGATTTAGCCATGGGAAATCCATTATCTCCAATACTTGCAGACATATACATGAGTCATTTAGAAATCCACATAACCACAGCCTTCCCAGAAATATACAACACTTGAGGATATGTAGATGACATAGAATCAATAGTAAACAAAAAAAGTATTGAGGACAGCCTTAAATTACTAAATCTTTAGGACAGTTCCATAAAATTCACAACAGAAAAAGAATTGAATGGCATGCTTCCTTTCTTGGACCTAAAAATTACCAGGAATCTATAGCAAAGAAATATAGACGGAAAACTACTTAATTAACAACAGTTACAGCCCAATTTCACACAAACATGCCATGATCAACAGCCTTGCATTCAGACTGGTAAACCTACCATTAAGCCAGGTGGAATGCAAATTAGAACTTAATAGGATCATAGAAATTGCACAAAAGAATGGCTACACAGAACATTTGTTAAAGAAGAATAATAAATTTAAGAAACAGAAGAAAGTAAAAGAAATTAGCACTCTTAAAGAGAATAAAAGCAGAAACCAGCTTAAAAAAATTCACTTACCACCCTCTGACACACCAAAAATTTCATAAGATTTTAAAAAAATGGAACATTAACTTAGCCCCAGTTAATAAGCACAGTTTAAAAAACCTTCTCCATACAAACACAAAAGATAAAATCCCCCCATTGAAACAATCAGGTATATATGAAGTCAGCTGCAAGGAATGTGAAAAGGTATATATAGGGAAAACAAAAAGAAACATTGAACAACGTTTTAAAGAACATGTAAGATATTTAAAATATAAACACAAATAATTCAGCTATAGCACATCATTTTTGAACTCAAAACCATAATTTTCACAGCAAACCTAAGTTATTAAAATTAGTGCAGAATCCAATTGGATTAATAGTTCGGGAAAATCTATTAATTTTAAAAAACAAAAACAAGGTCATAAATTTTGACATACCACAAACAAATAGACTCATCTCAAAATTCCTCTATCCAGAATAGAGGCCTCCACAGACCGCTACCATTGAGTTCAAAATGGTGGCAATAGCCACTGAAACATGTCCGAAGTAAGTTATTTTATTTCAAGAGTGAAGTTTGAGTGTAATATATGTTTTTACTCTTAATTGATTAGTTACTTCACTGTGCATTCCCATTAATGTTTAAATAGTGTTAAATCATTTTAACATTTATTGTTATTACTGCTACATAGTCGCTCTGGAGAATGAAGCCGTTCATAAGTCATATAATAATTAAACATTAATAAATGTCATGTAGCATTAATTGGTTAAGAGTTGCCTTTCTGTGCCAGGAGTTGAGGATTCCTTCCTGGCCAATTGCATTTTAAATGAGTTTAAATGTGACATCCTCAAGTCAGTCAATTTACTGACATTTAAAGAACTTCTGCTTGATGGAATTCTGGCACATTGACGATGGCCTTAGACATCAATGAATACAGTATTTGTAATTACACCTGATAAAATGTTTTGTGCCACTGACCAGAGCAGAACTGAAACCATAGCTTTGAATTTAGAAAATCAATGTTGTTCTATTTGCCACGATAGATAAGAGAATGTACAGGGATTATAAAAGCATGTAAGGAGATTACCCAGTTTTGGAAACAATGCTATTCACTGCTCCTATTGCTCACAGTAGAGGCACAAGTTTTGACAACCATAATTAGAAAAGTGTGTTTAAAGGAATAACTAATTAAAATCAAGTAGTGCTGAGTAAATGACATGATCAAAAGAAGAACTATTTGGGCTCCTACAGTACAAATAATTTGCTTTTGAAAAGTTTCCTGGACTTTTTCTATATTTTATCCAAAACATTGACTTGAGCAGCAGATCCCCTTTGAATGTGTGTATAAAAATAAAGCACTTACTGGAGCAGGACAGGAGAATAAAGTTTTATGATATAACCAATCTTCATGCAGTTCATGTATTTTCTTCAAGTACTCTAGTGACACACATTGTTCCTCTTTACGTGCACGCTGCCGCATACGTTCATACACAACTTCTGGTTCTGTGCGTAGATAAACTATAAAAGAAAAACTGCTTTAATAAAGCGAGAAAGACAGAGAGGATCAGAGAGACAGAAGGAGGCCAGGAGAACAGAAGGGAGAGAGTAAGAGATAAGAAGAAAGAATTGTCAATAACCAAACTTTCATTGAATATACTGAACATTTAAATCAGATTCAAACAGCGCCATTCCAAACAGCTATTTACATGTTAAAGTTTTGTTACCTATTCATTTTCCCAAAATGAACTCAATAGTTATAATTAAAATATTATGTTTGAAATATGTGAATGGAGAATAAAATACTTTTACTTTCTATACATGTACTATGGAGATAGAGAAGGATTTCGTCCAAAAAAATTTATGTCAAGATTTCACCAGAAATACATGATTTGAAGTCCCAGGATTACAAACAATTAGAAAAAGGTCTAGGTGTTTCAATGTGTCTGGGAACAACATATGTAACTCAAAAAAGAAAAGTTTGTTAAATACCAAACTCAATAATTAAGTTCAGCTTGTTTCAAAGATATAACACAAAGATTTTGAAGAACTTTACCCACTACAAATCGCCCTTTACATGGAAAAATGTTCGAAAGTTTTGATTTTCTCAAAAATTGCTCTTAATGGTTTTCATTTAAAATACAGTATATTAAATACATTTACACAACAACTAAAGTGTATTTTTTGAATTTTCTGGGAATAGCCTATGAAGGCTTCTTCATTCTGGATGACTTTAGCATAATTGGTGAATTGTAATAAATAGAAGAAACCTACTACACATAAAAATGAAGATCTTGATAAAACACAATTTATGTTATATACATTTTTACTTTCTCTACAAGTACTATGTACATAGTGTATAGAGAAAGTATTGCACTCCACCCAAAAATTTGATACTTAGATTTCACCGAGTGAGTGAGTGAGTGAGTGAGTGAGTGAGTGAGTGAGTGAGTGAGTGAGGGTGGGTGTGTGCGTGTGTGTGTGTGTGTGTGTGTGTGTGTGAGAGAGAGAGTGAGAGTGTGTGTGTGTGTGTGTGTGTGAGAGAGTGAGTGAGTGTGTGTGTGTGAGTGAGAGAGAGAGAGAGAGAGTGTGTGTGTGTGTGTGTGTGTGTGTGTGTGTGTGTGTGTGTGTGTGTGTGTGAGAATGTGTGTGTGTGAGTGAGTGTGAATAACTGCTAAACCGAAAGAGATGGAAAAAAACTTGCCATACAAAAAATGTAGAGCATGTTAAAACACACAATTTATGTTATATACATTTTTTTCATGGAGTTGGTCTTTTTGAGATATTCCTTGTTTTTGATTTTAGCTTTAAAAACCTATACTTTTCTCACACAGGACTTTGTCAATTCCTGTCCATACAAACAAAGGAACTTCAGTCGCATAGCAACCAACTTTTGGCTATCACTTTAAACTATGGTACTCCCTTATTTCACTTCTACTTACAAGGAAGCAATTAATAAAGACCATTTCTGCTAATTTGTTCGATTAGCATTAAGTAAATAGACCAACAAGCTTTTTAACAGTAATTTGTTGCGGAGATGTAGAGAAAGTCATGTGAATGGAACACATAATTTTTTTGTGAAGTTTCCATTTCAAGATATTCCTTATTATTGATTTCAATTTTAAAATCTTTATACTTTTCTCAAACAGGAATTTAGCACTCCTGTTTCTTTTGTTTTATTTTGGCCATGGAAAGAGAACCAAACTTCAATCATATAGCAACCAGCTTTTAAAAGTTTTGACTATCACTTTAGTCTAATATACTCCCTTATTTTCCTTCTACTTATAAGGAAATAACTAATAAGACAATTTTTGCTAATGCTTATTTTGACCACATGAAATGGATTGAAGAATAAACTTTTGTAAGAACACTTTGGCTACAGAAGAGGTAGAGAGTGTCATGTGAATGGAACACAAGATTTTTTCATGTGAATAGCCCATAAAATTTTTCTTTGGTAGACATTCTTTTTGGTGTTGTGTTTCAGAAACATTTGATGTAATTGTTATTAAAAATTAGGAAAATGACATAATACTTGTATGTATAAGTGTGTATATATTTTATTTGTAGGGATATGAAAAATTTGCATTTATGATAAGAGGTAATAAAACTTTTTTATGTGAATTTGGGCAATTTTCAAGAATAACACAAAAGTTAACCCATTTTTAAGAATAATATGAATTCTGGAAGTTTTTATAAAAATAATAATCACAATTATTTTAATGTGTCAAATCAATTGTATCAATCTCATGACATACTTGGACGGATACCAATGATTACATTTAAACATTAGGAACAGAAAGTTTTCTATTCTATCTACCCCTGTGTCACAGGCTGTGTGTGAGAGCATCTTCCGCCATACAGGTATGGAAATGGCATGTCATTTATGGACGCTCTTTAACTGCTATGGTTCTCAGCATCCCATTCTATACTGGGTGTGAAAGACCGCTTAATTTTGCTTAGAGGCCTCTCTATCAGGCTTGAGGTTCTCTTATGTGCAATAAATCTATGACATGGGACCAACGGCTTACTTCCCTTCTGAAGGATTTTTACACCCGAAAATATACATCGTCCTCCGGGTTTGAACCCGCGACCTTGGGTATATGAAGTTAGCATGGTAACCATTCGCCATACAGGTGAAATACAGAACAAGCGTAAATCAACAAATGCAATTTCAAACATTTTCGTCGTCTTGTGTATTTATTGTGTTGTGATGCATGAACATCCCAAAGCCTGGTGTAAGTGTGAAAGTTTGATAGGGAGAGTTTGCAAGTGACATATTATATGCAAACGATGATAAGATCCTAATGTATGAAACATATAATTGTACAGTTTTTGGGAAAACATATTGAAAGAGAAAACATAGAGCTTCTTTAAACAAAGTAAACAAGACCAAAGGGTCAGGCCATCAACAAACAAGATGCAAGTAGTGCATTTGTGAAAGATCTTGTATAAACTTTCATGAAAGCAAATATTCCCAGGGTAAAGCTGGATGACCCAAACTTAAAGAAGATGGATATATAAACACTGTGAAGGTTTATACTTTTAAATAATGCTTTCTTCCAGAGTCTCAACAAATATGTCAGTACATTAACTCAATGTATTCAAAATGATCAAGTCCATTTTCTGCACAGAAAATACCATAGAAATATGCATTCAGTTTGATTTGAATGTAAAATCCAATGTTCTTTTCTACTATATGAAAATAGTATTCGAATATTCCATACCTACTTTAATCTTCTACATTGTCCATCGAGTTTGACAGGGAATGAAATTGTGTGTATGTGTGTGTGTGCATGCATAGGTGCGTGTGTGTGTGTGTGTGTGAGAGAGAGAGAGAGAGCGAGAGCGAGAGCGAGAGAGAGAGAGAGAGAGAGAGAGAGAGAGAGAGAGAGAGAGAGAGAGAGAGAGAGAGAGAGATTGATTTTAAAAAATCTTATATGTAACAGCATACTACATATGGGACACCAATTCTTTATCACAGTCGAACCAGCTTTATGCGTAATCTAGTTCTAATAATTCATATTTAAATGTAAATTTTTGTAGGTCCTGGCAAAATTTAATTTAGAAACATGTTAATAGCACCTTATTTATAAGTAATGCATTTATTAGGTGGCCTGGTTGGCCACACCCGCAGCACACACCACCTGAAGGTCATTGCCATCTTTGGGGTACTTCTCTCTACCTGTCATAGCAAATACTCCTGGTCCTTGAGGTGGCTCAGCAGTGGTCTTGGCAGCTTTCATTCCAAGTGCTGCTGTTAACACCTCATGGATCATCTTATGGTCACTGAGCATTCAGCCGCTGTATCACACACCTCATTGACGAAGAGTAGCTGCTTCTTGGGACAAGTAATTAAATGGTAGATTCAAGTTGTCCGATACTGCATGTTTTTACCTGGTTGTTGCCCCAAGCTGACTGTAGTAGGCTGCAGTCATATGATGGTTCTTGAAGCAATTTTTGAAAGCCTCCCGATTTCCCCAGACTTTGCTGATGTCAGGATCAAATTCAGTACCTCTGCTGTCTGTCCCTGGAGGCTTGCTATCAGCTGTGCAGCTTTTTCTTCTTCTTCTGTTAACCACTGGCTGTGAGTAGTGATGGCGGCAAACTGTCGGCAGAAGACTGAAGGTTGACTTCCCATCGTACTTAGGTGCTTTGATGCATGTACATGTCTCAATTTTCAAGTTTTGCAGTCTCCCATTGAGCACCTTCTTCATTTAGTTCCTTGGTGCTGCTGTTGACTCTTCCCTCTAGGTCATTAAATCATTCCCTGAGGTCTTCCAGTGCATTAAGGTATTGGTTGTAGTCTTTCATCGTTCCACCAAGCTCTTTCACCCTTTCCCCAAATTCTTCCATGTCCTTCATGCCGATCAGTTGTTCATTAATTTTGGTACAAAGCTCAGTTTTCATTTTAGACATTACATTTCTCATCTTCTGTATGCCAGATTCCAACTTCTCTTCCATCTTCTCCGCTGTAGTGTCCATTCCAGTCTTCATGTCCATCTGCACCTTCTCTGGTGAGGAATTAACTGCCATCATTTCACTTCTCATCTTGGTCATCTTCTTCATAGATTTTTGAAGCTTCTCTTCCATCTTAATCCCATTCCTGAACTAGTGTAACAAATGTCTTTATTGATTCAATAATTAGTTATAAATAAATTCTTGAAACCACTGCTGCACATAGTTCACTTGATGTTAGGCAGTTAATGGCTGCATGCCATCCATGGCTCACACCCCATTGTGAGCTAACCCTCTAGTCACTCATGACTCAGAGCAATTCACAACACAACTCACTGCAATTCTTCCTCCTCTTTTTAGTGAGAAAATGTTATGACAGACTTTTTGGAAACCAGCAGAAACTACTGGAAGCTGAAGCTTGGAGAAACATCAAGAGTTGTGTTCCCGGCAATTCCTGTTACATTCTTTCTTGTTACTTACACATCCAATTGTGATGTCTCACATTCCACCGTCGCATACCTGAGAGCGGTCATGTACACAGACATTGCAACAATATGAATCCAACATTGTCCCTTCCTGGCTGAATGCTTAGGATGTGTATACAAGTAATTATTCATATGTTGGCGACATTGCCAATGAATGGTTCATTAAAACAGCTTGCAGAGTAGCCTCTGTCTCTTTCAATAGGAAGCAGTGATACAGTTAAGATCTATACCCGGAGTACAGCTCACCTGGGTCACCATGGAATGCGTCATCCCTTCATGTGTAAGGTAATTTAATAAAATGTGTTTCTGTTATATTCTGTTTTAAAGTAGTAGATTAGCCTTTCACCTTAAATCAGAACCCTTTCCCTTGTACTCTCTGGTAGAACAGAGCTGCATTCTCATATGCATGCCTAGCTGTAGTGAAAAGCACATTTCCTATACATTTCCTCTCATAGCCAAGCGAGTTTCTGAATTTATAACAGCAGGCATGACAATGTGAATGGATGATTATGATTTTATTGGAACAGTGGTTAAAAAAAATTTGATGTCTTCCATTCACATAACTTTCTGTAGCTGATCTATATACAAACTAACTATTAATATAAAAGATTATTCTTTTATCTACAGCATACTAATCAAGATAAACATTAGTAGAATTGGTCTTTTTACTTGCTTCCTTGTAAGTAGAAGGAAACTAAAGGAATACATTATGCTAAAACAATTGTCAAATCTTTTAAAAGTAGGTCACTATGGGAAACAATTGAGTTTGCTTTGCATGATCCCATTTCAGAAAAGTTATGTAGTTTAAAACTGAAACTAATAACAAGGAATATCTCAAAAAATGTCAACTCTACAAGAAAAACCTATAGGACATTAATTATTTGTTTTAACAAGGTTTATATTTTTGGTGCATTAACTTTTTGTCTATTTGTTTCGGTTTAACCATTATGCAAAATTCATTCAGAATAAAGAGGTCTTCAGAGACTATCCCCAGAAAATTTAAAATAAACATTTTATTTGTGATGTAAATATCTTTAACAAACAGTATTTTAATCAAAATCATTAGAGCCACTTTTGAGAAAAGCAACATTTTCAAAAAATTGTTCATCTAAAAGGTAGTTTGTGGTGAAGTGATTTTTTTGAAAATCTTTATGTCACATCCTTGGAAGATACTAAACACAAATGCATGCACGCACACATGCACCTTTTTCTAAAAATACTTTTTTTGGACTCAGTGGACCACAAAATATATTTCCAGTGAAATCTTGACATCAAATTTTTGGGTACATTGTTTGTTCATACATGCTATAGAAGGTAAAAACTGGACAATAGAATGAAAATATACAGAAGAAGCAGCATTTATGTGTAGTACATACCTCAAGTCTTTTTGGAAAAAGTTCATTCAGTTAGTTCCTGGCTTAATAATTGGCTTGTATATAGCAGGAATTACTGTTCAAAAGGGACTTTGTTATGGTTGGCCTTGAACATAACACAGATTTTACAGCACCAGCATGGGTTACATAGTCCCTACCGAATATTTATCATACTACATAAGTGAACACAAAATGGTTTGCATGAAAGTAATCATTACTCTAAATGCAATTATTATGAAATGCAAACTTTTATTAATTTATTATTAATTTGATAAAGGATGAGGAGGAGGTGATGGTGGTGGCGATGGTATTATTATTTTTGTTATTATTGTATTAATTATTATTATCAAATTACATTTCATAATGGAGTAACTATTATTTTCATGCAAACCATGTTTACTTAGGGGATTTGTGTCCACTTATTGTTTTTCTGCACCTTCAGATCTCTATATATGAAATATGTAAGCAGTTTTAGCTTATTCAATATTTAAATTTTAGTACAAATGGTTACATACTGATAAATTTCAAAAACTTACATGAAAAATTTATGTATGACTGATAAAATTGGGGGATCTTTATGATAGTTCGCTTGAACTGACTGTCCATAATTTTAAATATTTATTTTTACTTTCTCCATACGCACTATGTACATAGTGGATAGAGAAAGTATTGCACTCCGCCAAAAATTCGATACCGAGATTTCACCGGAAATATATGTTTTAGAGTCCCCAATATCCAAAAAAAGCATTTTCACAAAAAGGTCCGTGTGTGTGTGTGTGTGTGTGTGTGTGTGTGTGTGTGTCCGTGTGTCTGTGAACACGATAACTCTAAAACGAAAAGTCGATAAAATACCAAACTTGGTATTTAGTTTAGTATCTTCCAGGAATGCGACACGAAGATTTTGAGAAAAATCCCCCCACCCCCAACTACCCTTTACATGGAACTTTTTTCGAAAATTTTGATTTTCTCAAAAATGGCTGTAACAATTTTGATTAAAATTTCGGATATTAAACATATTAACTGACAAATGAAATGTATATCTTGAATTTTCTGGGAATAGCCTCTGAAGAGTAGTTTATTTGGGATGAATTTTACTAAATTTTGAATAACTGCTAAACTGTAAGAGATGGACAAAAACTTACTACACAAAAAATGTAAGGCACATTAAAACACACAATTTATGTTATATACATTTTTTTCGTGGAGTTCGTCATTTTTGTGACATTCCTTATTTTTGGTTTCTACTATGAAAAACATACTTTTCTCGTACTGGAACTTGTCAACTCCTATCCATATAAACAAAGGAACTTCATTGACATAGCAACCAGCTTTTGACTATCACTTTAACCTATGGTTGTCCCTTATTTCGCTTCTACTTACAAGGATGCGAGTAATAAGACTATTTCTGCTAATTTTTTCTGATTAGCATAAAGTAAATAGAAGTATAAGCTTTTTAAGAATTATTTGTTGCAGGGATATGGAGAAAGTCATGTGAATGGTACACATCAGATTTTTTCTGATATTCTCTTCAGGAGGTGAAGATCTGCCACATGGAAGAGCACTGAGATAGAGGTAAATAGCAAAGGCAGCTAGCATTCAAAAAAACAGAATTTATACTAAAGGTGAAAGATTCGTTGGGCTCATTAAAGAAAATATCAGTTTTAATTATGTATTTCCTGTATATTTCTGTGATATTTTCTGTAATGAGACCACAGATAAGATGGAACAATGTAATTTTGAAGTCTTGTACAGAATATTGTGTAATTATGCTCCTGAACCTCATTTTTTTTTCTTTCTTTCTTTCTTGAGTCTGCTTTAGGACAATTCTTAATACCATTAGGGGATATAGTGTAGATTATAGGGAAGAGAACTGTATACCTAGTACAGTATAGTACTAGACCTGCTATATGCCAAAATGTGTCTAGAGTATAAAATTCATTTTAGGAGTTAATTTAATGCACATCCGATGCTGGGCTCGTAAACTGAGCCTTCTTGACATCAAGAATTACCACAATTGAATGATATAGTGTCCATTGCTAAGAGTTTATTCTGAACAGCAATAAAAGAAAACATGATAATGAAAATGTGACATAGTGTTAAAAATACTGACCAAGAAATTAATACCACATATAATTTGCTGTCACTGTTGCTAAATTACTCCAAACATCAATGAAAAGAAAACATTTTTATTCCATCTAGTAAACTACAAGGATCAAAATATCTACTGCCTAGGTGGCCCGGGTTCAATCCCAAGCAACAGCATATGAGATTTGTGGTGGACAAAGTGGCACAGGGGTGGGTTTTCTCTGGGTTCTCCGGTTTCCCCTCCCATCACATTCCATTGGTGCTCCATCTTCATGCCATGAATCATCTGTGTCATTGCCTGCAGTGCCTTAGCAGTAAAAGCGGGTGTTAAACTAAAAAAAAAAAAAAATCTTGCTGCTCATCTTCTTTATGAAGAATTAAGAAAATTGAACTACTCTTTTGTTTCTCTAGAGTGCAAGCAAAGCATAAGTAAGTAATATCATGGCTAGTATATTTATTATCATCTAGTAATTGTGCATTGCCTTAACTAGAAAATGTATTTTATTTTAATACGTATGTGACTCAAATAATTACACAATTAATAAGAACTTGAGAAAAATGAGGCCTCACATGAACTATTTGTATACCAACAATAAAAAAAATCTGCTGTATTCCATTCACATGACTTTCTCTACATCTTTATAACAAATTATTGTTAAAAAGCTTACCCTTCTATCAGCTTCATGCTAATCTAGATAAACATTAGTAGGTAATGTCTTATTACTTGCTTTCTTGAAAGCAAAGGATAAATAATTGATATACTAGGCTAAAATGATAGTCAAATCTTTTAAAAACTGGTTGCCAAGTGAATGAAATCAGTTTCTTTGCCTTGCCAGGAGTTGACAAATTCCCATATGTGAAAAGTATTTTAAAACTGAAACCAATAAAAAGGAATATCTCAAAAACAGTGAACTCCATGAAAAAAATGCACAGAACGTAAATTGTGTGTTTTGACGAGAAAAGTAAAGTAAGTTTTTTGTAAAGTAAGCTTTTGCCTTTTCTTATGGTTTTCCAGTTATGCAAAATTCTGCAAAGTTTATCCAGATAAAACACATTATCAGAGGCTATTCCCAGAAAATTGAAGATATATGTTTTATTTCTCATGTAAATATTTTAAATATAAGAGATTTTAATCAAAATCATTAGAGCCATTTTAGAGAAAATAACAAATTTTGAAAAATGTTCTATATAAGGGGTAGTTGGTGTTTAACGGTAGTAAGTTTGGTATTGAATGGTCATTTTGTTTCTGAGCTATTGCACGCGTGTGTGCGCACTATGTACATAGTACATGTAGAGAAAGTAATAAATGTTAAATGTAGAGAAACTCATCAGATTTGTACTCATTAGTATTAAAGAAAATAAACACAAAACATCAAAAGATATCTAATACATAACAGATGAGTGCTGTTCATACCTTCTAAGTATTCTAGTTTAAAGTGCCTGATTTGAAATCATTTCTAAGCAAGTTTTTATAGCATATACAAGCCAAATTTTGTATGAACAGACTAATACAAATGAGATAAAAGTGATTTACTGGTGAGTAGAGAAAGTTGTGAGACTGCTACATGTAATAGTTTTTAGTTATTTATAACTATGCTTACCAATGAGGTCTCCTTTAAGATTCATATTAGATATAATCCACTTAAACCACTCATCCAAGACAACTAATTCACTGCTAGGCATTTTTCCACTTCTTGCTAGATTTTCTACAAAACAATACCTGAAAGAGAAAAAATAAAAAGTGCACCAAGGTGAAATTTCTTAATAAAAAGCAAATGAATTTATACCTGCTATGCATACTCAGATACTAAAGTTATTATACATTTCCAATTTTTACCTTCTTCTTTTAGGAAACTGCTCTGAGTAGTTTTCCAAAATTTTCAAACCAAAAATTTACATTTCAGAATTTATCCTGAGACAATTCTTGATCAAACTGTTAAAATTGCTTGCAATTGCTCTGAATACAGCATATGTACAGACACTTTTATAAGCTATCATTTATCAGCAGCACCAAGAAACTACTGTCTTCTGATATACACCATCATTATCATGTTCTAGAGATATCTATGCTGGTAAAGCCTCTTGAAAATTTTTAACTATATAAAGCAAGTACAGTATGTGATAATTGATACACATATTAATAAATGAGCAACGATTTGTTTAAATGTCATTATTATGTGTACATTTAAAAGAAGACATTGTCATTTTCAATCACAATTCTTAACAGAGTGATTGAAGATGCCCATAATATTAATTGCCTAGCTGGTAAAGTTGTCTGCTGGCTGGAAGTTTCCAAATGAAGATTTTTCTCAAGTTTCAGATTCATTCAAAAACAAAGATAAAATTGAAGGGCTTCGAAAGATAGAACCGCCTTTTTATCTTTTTTGAGATTCTTGTACAAATACATTCTATAAATCTACCTCTTTAAAGTTTCTTGTTTTTACAAGTGATAGCAATAAATGGTAGATGACATATTTACTATACAGTGTGAACTGAAGAGAAAGGGAGGGGGAGGGAGAGGGAGAGGGAGGGAAATGTGTTCCATAATCCTTCCAAACGTGATTCAACAATGTTGATCCCAAGGGATGAGGGCGGTGCACTTCAGAATTTTAAATGGAACTGTGATATCAATTTGAGATATTCAGATAGCCCTTCATAAATTAATAACATTTTGTTAAAACAAGTTTTTCTGAGATGAAAAGTTAAGACTTTAAAGGGCATTGAAATATTATGTAACCTATTTAATTACCTTTAGGGATATTGGCTATAAATTTTAGATGGATCAATAAAACTAAGTACTGACATTATTGATTCTCATGGCAAGAAAGGGACTTCCAGACAGCATAAAGGACAGTGTCCCTTGCTTGCTCCATGCTTCTGATCCACGGATTTTGACTTGTTAGTCCTTGGGAGTATAAGTCCTATAAAGAGGAGAGTAATCCAAGAAAAATGAGCATCACTACACAGACATTAAATAATATGTGAAGAATGAAAGATGAAACTTGGGTGTCTAAATATATAACTCTATCCCCACCTCTCCAAAAAAGTGTAATTACTAGAGTTCAATTAGAGCAAATAACTAACGTTTATTGGAATTAGTCCTTTGGCTAAAATAAATGTGATTGATTAAAGAAATCACTTAAATCTTTTAATGGAATAGCAAATGGTAGTACCCGGAAGTAATAATCAGAAATTTGTTTCTGGGGGAGTATGATGCATTTGATTCTAAGAGCATCAATTAATAGTTCCATATCCATAAAACAGCTCATGACCATTCACATATGGAATCCAAATTTTATATATACAGGCTGTTTCAAAACGACACCAAACGAAGATAGCAGTCAATTAGCTTACACTTTGACTTGTCCGAAACTTAATGTTGCAACTTTCAAATTCTTCTATTTAAAGTTTTGTGAGTGTTTTAAAAATCGCACATATTTTGGATTACGCAGCAAAGGAACAACGTTTGTCATATGCCACACCCACATGCTGTTTTCCATTACTAAGGTGACCTGTCCCGCTACGGCGTGTCTATCAAACCATGCCTACACCACGTGACTGGGACCTTCGCTACCAACTTGCATCTCTCTTGGAGTGGGCCAAGCACCAGCCATCTGGTCATGTATGACTGCCTAATCCATGGTGATTTTATGGCAGTTTTTGTATGTGCCAAATTTAGAGCTGAAAATTATATTCACGTATTATGCACAGTATGACCAACAAAGTCCACAACTTCGTTTGGTGTGGTTTTGAAACATCCTGTATATATATATAAAAATGAATCGCTGAAATATATGTATGTGTATCACTTCCAAATGACTGCATCAAATTGAATAATTCTTTTTTTTGTTGTGTTCGTTATTGTCACAACAAGGTTTGTGGAAAAGAAAATGATTAAAAATAGTATAGAAAGTATTTAAAATCTCATAATATGAATAAACACTGTGCCAAGCGAATGCATTTTGCTTAATAGCCACTAGGCAGTGGTATCACGGTTATTTGTTACTAAATGGTCGTAGTACTGCTATATTTTTCCCTCCCCATTCAATGTTAAGGTAACGCACCAGTTTATCAACACAATGATGCAATGCAGCAGTGAAATTCAAATACATTTTTATATGTGATGTTGAAATTGAGTCGGAATAGTAACACTCACCTCACTTATATGTAGTTATGTTCAAAACATATGTTTCAAGGGCAATTGCCCTCTTCTTCAGTTGAAGTCCGACTGATGGCTGGTATTTGTGTTCTGTGGTCTATTACGGTGGAGCCATCTGGTGTTCTCAGTAGAAGTTCAAAATCATGTGGCGGTATTTCAAAATTCATCATGATTTTGAACTTCTACTGAGAACACCAGATGGCTCCACCGTAATAGACCACAGAGCACAAATACCAGCCATCAGCCGGACTTCAACTGAAGAAGAGGGCAATTGCCCTTGAAACATATGTTTTGAACATAACTACATATAAGTGAGGTAAGTGTTACTTTTCCGACTCAATTTCAACATCACATTGATTAAAACTTCACTTGTCTCAAACTTCTGAGTTATTTAACATTTTTATATATTAATATAAAAATAATAGTTGCAACCAATCTTCACTTATCTTTTGGAATCCTTGCCTGGACTAGTTTCGCAACGATTTCATTGCATTATCAACATATCCTTTTGGTCTCTTTTTTTATGTTGTTTATTTACACTGTTACAACCATAACAGTGTAAATAAACAACATCAAAAAAGAGACCAAAAGGATATGTTGATAATGCAATGAAATCGTTGCGAAACTAGTCCAGGCAAGGATTCCAAAAGATAAGTGAAGATTGGTTGCAACTATTATTTTTATATTAATATTTGTGTTATTCTTCACTGTTACTAGCTTCTTTTTACATTTAAAACATTTTTATATATTAACTGTCCTTTCCTGGTGACTAACAGCTAGAGTAAGTACTTATTTATTTGCCACAAGATGGTCATAGTGGTATTTTCCCTCCCCATTCAATATTAAGGTAATGCAACAGTTTATCGAGATGACACAATGCAGCAGTGACATTCAAATATAGTTTTATGCATTAACTGTCCTTTCCTTACTCCTATTGTTTAAAATAAAGAAGCTTTCCTGGTGACGAACACCTAAAATACGTACTTAATATTTGCCAGCAGATGGCTGTAGTATCTACTGCTCTATTTTTCTTCTTCAATGCTAAGAGAATGCACCCGGTTATGAAGACAATGACGCAAGATAACTGTGAAAATCAAATATATTTCTTATGTACTAACTATCGTTCCCTTGGTCACATCGTTTAAATAAAGAAATAAGCATATTTTTGTTGTAATTCTTTAAAATGAACAAGTTATAAACAGTGCACATAACCATTAACCCTTCATGGAATCTGAAAATGGCGGAGAAATAATGGGATCTGTTTTAGATTTAACTTCCTATTGCAGATGTTGGTTATTTGATGTTATGTGGTACATGAGCTAGCTAACAAAACATGAAGATACCTGCATCACCATCACACTACAATTGCGGTGCTCTTAATATATTTGATCAAGTAATATTTTGGTAAATGGAGAAATTTAATGCATAAAACTATCATCAAATAAAAGTTTATCCATTGCTCAAGCAGATCTACATGCTCTTCGATGAACACCTAAAATAAGTACTTATTTATTTGCCACCAGATAGCTGTAGTACCTATTGCTTTATTTTTCTTCCCTATTCAGTGCTAAGGGAATGCACCTGGTTATGGAGATAATGATGCAAGATAACTGTGAAAATGAAATATATTTCTTTCCTGGCGACGAACACCTAAAATACATATTTATTTATATCTGAAAATGGTGGAGAAATGACGGGACCCGTTTTAGGTTTAACTTCCTACTGCAGATGTTGGTTATTTGACATTATGTGGTACATGAACTAGCTAAAGAATATAAAGATACCCGCATCACCATCACACTGCAATGGGTTAAATGGAGAAATTACACAAAGCTATCATCAAATAAAAACTTATCAATTGCCCTACCAGATCTAATTGCTCTATAGTTATGTCATTGTTAGCCTTAAAAATGGCTGTTTTGAGATAGGAGAAAATAAAGAAAGAGGTGGAAAACATTAAGAGTAAAGGAAAGAAAGAGATACAGAACAAGCATTAATGTTATTGTGACTGTCTCCTTAATGCAATTCATTACCTAGGTCAGTGTTTACCCACCTCACTATGAAAGGGCTGCCATTACTGTTATGTCAATGACATCCTTGCTTACCCACCACTGTTAACTGCATGTCATCCTTTCTACAATACCTTATGGGTGCGCTGAGTTCATCCTTTTCGCAACAAAAACTATATCTGCTACATTGCATAGATCATAGCGCTTCATTGCGCTTTTCAGATGCAAGGGCATTATTAGACATTTGCAATGGGCAAATTTCTGTTGACACTGGCCTCATTTTGTTTTCATCATATTTTTGTCACTTCACAACGCCAAAGGAAAAATTAATATCAATAATGTTTCCAAATATTGGTGCAAATTACAAAAACTATGCTAGGTTGAGCGAACAAGTTATTTTAGCAGCAACTAATAATAAAATAGATGATTTGAATAGACAAATGCATTTATTTAGGTTGATCAATTCCGTTACCAATCCAAATGAAGTCGTCAATTATCCGATTTCCTAAATTTATTGGATTTGTCAGGATTCCTGCCACACAATTTACAGATCAAGGTTGACTCTGTGATAATTATACTATGCAATATCAATCAACCGATATATATATATTCAACTATAACATAGAAAAGTTGAAAGGCGAGGATATACTTATTCCAAGAATAACACTAATGTCAACCGACTTTATTCTTGAATTTAAGTGCACCTTGCATTCGCAATGACAATAAACCACAAGATCAATTGTTAGAAGTGTATGTAATATAGCTTGAATTGTGTTTTTCGCATGCTCGAGAGTCAACAAACTATCGGCGCTATTTTTACATTCTCTACACGTACTATGTACACAGTGTATAGAGAAGTATTGTATTGCACCCAAAAATTACATACCGAGATTTCACCGGAAATATATGTTTTGAGACCCCCTGAATCCAAAAAAAAAGCATTTTCAGAAAAGTGTGTGTATGTGTGAGCAGTATAGTTCAAAAACGAAAAGTCTGTTAAAAACCAAACTTGGTATTTAGGTTTGGTATCTTCCAAGGATGCAACACAAAGATTTTGAAGAACCCCCCCCCCCCCCCCTCCTAGTTGCCCTTTAGATGAAATTTTTTTTGAAAATTTTGATTTTCACAAAAATGGCTCTAACGATTTTGATTAAAATATTGTATATTAAAGACCTGACAAATAAAATGTATGTCTTGAATTTTCTGGGAATAGCCTCAGAAGACTACTTTATTCTGGATGAATTTTATGGAATTTTGTATAATTGGTACACTGTAAGAGATAGACAAAAACTTACCACACAAAAATTTAGAGCACATTAAAACACAGAATTTATATCAATTTTTTCATGGAGTTGATCATTTTTGAGATATTCCTTGTTTTTAGTTTCAGCTTTACAGGAATATGTCAACTCCTGTCCATACAAACAAAGGCACTTCAGTCACATAGCAACCAGCTTTTGACTATCACTTTAACCTATGGTACTCCCTTATTTCTCTTCTACTTACAAGGAAGCAAGTAATAAGACTATTTCTGCTAATTTTTTGTCGATTAGCATGAAGTAAACAGAAGCATTAGGTTTTTAACAATAGTTTGTTGCAGAGATGTAGAGAAAGTCATATGAATGGAACACATCAGATTTTTTTTTCTCTCCGGAAGGAAAATTGTGCATTACAAGGCATTACAATAAAGTGTTGACAAATTATTTAATTGTAATTTTATTTCATTGCATGGTCTTACTGTAAACGGAAGATTTTATCTGAGTTTTTTCGTAAGGCACACCACTCGTGCAAAGCCGGGGCGTGCAGCTAATATATATATATGCTTTATTTCAGAGTGCTGCAGAATCATAGAGATCACACAGTACACATCAGTTCAGTAAATTAACACAATACTGCGCCTGTCGTCGTACTGCTCGAGGTACGTTGCAGACTCCATTCAGCTCATTCTGAACTGTTGTACCGCATGGGGATCACAGAAGACAATCACTTCCCCAACAACAAGTTAAAGGTGAAGTCCATACACAACGTTGTACTGCATATGTGTTGAAGTGGCGCTACTACATGATATTCAACTGTTTACATTTTCTAGTGGTTCAGTAGGCCACAGTTGTGAGTGCACAGCATGATTGCATACACAGACAATGAGTATGCAGATGTGCACCTTCTTTATGTGCAGCAGATGGAAATTCAAGAGCATAGCAAAGGTACAGGACATTGTTTCCAAACAAGCCATCAGACGTTTGCAGCTGTGGACAGACATATGAGGGGTATGATTTGTGATGTGTCATGATGAGGACAGCCGCAACTTAATGGAGTGGTTGTTGAAGAAAACATTCTGCAACATGTCGATGACGATCCAACGTTATTTCACACAATAGGTAGAATAGAGGTGGAAAAGTAGATTAATTTAGGTCACAGTTTGAATAATTAAAAATGCTTGCTTTTGCATGTTACCCTCCAAAGTACCCATAGTGCATTAATTAAACAAAATTCAAGTAACTGCATGCTAGTACCAACAGGCAGCATTCTGCCTCATGCAAATTATGAGCTTGCATTTGGCAAGAGTAAGCCATTCTTTGGCCTATATTACTTCAAGCGGAGGAATGTGAAGCATTAGAAAATATAAGTAATCATTTGTAGCCAAAGTTTTACACAGTGAATTTCTTTAAAGCTTTATTAAATTGGATTGTAATATGATTTTAATCCTATTTTCAGTCATTTTGTTCTGTTCCAGAACTCTGCATAAGAATAGAATTAAAACTATTTTCATTTAAAGAAAACATGCCTTGAGAATATTATAATCATAAGGGAAAGTAAACATTGAAATATGTCTTTACATGCAGGTTTGTCTTTTAACTTGCCTAGAAAATGAGGTTCACGCAATGTTTACTTGAAATTGTGAGGACTTTGGAACACTGATGTATGCTGTAAGTTAAGTATTGATTTGAGTTGATTGTACCACATTTCCATCATTAATAATAAAATATGGAAGTGTGGAAGTGAGTTATAATTGACTCAAATCAATACCTAACACAATGTATTACATCACAATGGAAATTAAGTTAATACTTCATTGTACATGATTTCTGTCTTTGATAAAGGGGTAACTTGTGAAGTAACTTGTACCCAGACAGTAGTTTATGTTGGAAGATGTGTATGCTTAGTAATTGACCATACCTTGCACTGAAGATGGATCTTTCCATTAGTTTAACTGAGTGTGGTACTGCACGTTTGTGAAGGTCTAACATTGTCAGCTGGACATAAGTTTGAAATGTCAGTCCCCATCTTGTTGGATCTTCATACATTAATTGCTAAATTGAAAGAAAATATTATAAAAATGAAATAATAAAATTTACTTCTTCAATTATCCATTATGTTACATGTTAAAAAATAGAATTCACTTTCAAAAAACATGTCAGAGGGCATTAAAAAATATAAAACATATAGGTACTACACAACATATAGCACAACACGCTGCAATATATGTACTATAAATCACTGCTTACCTTTCTATATGCTTTATGCAAATCAAGATAAACATTTGCAGAAATTAGTATAAAAAACAAAACACCACCACCACCTTTTGGTAACATTTTAAAAAAGGACAAAATTATTACAAAATTCAAATCAATAACAATAGAGACTGCCTCTGTGGTTGAGTGGTCAGCGAGCTGACTTCTCACCCAGAGGTCCCGGTTTCGATTTGCAGCTGGGGCGGGGATTTTTCTTTAGCCAGAATTATTCCCTATCCCCCACAGAGTCTGGAAGTATGTTTGTGAGAGTAAATTTGTGTGTAGGTGTGTTTAAAATGATTTAAAACCAAACCTACAGACGAGTTGTTTCAAGTGCAAAGCCCCCTATATGACCTTAGATGTTAAAGGGGGCTATAAAAAAAAAACAAAAAAAACAATAGATATCTTGGTAAAGTCGAAATTACAGGGCAGTTATTTGAAATCAGTTGTACGTTTTAAAGGGATCTACATTTTCAGTGATATGAGTTTTATTCTGTATGTTATGGTTAACAGGTAGACAAAATTATATATGATTTTTCTGAGTTAACAGAAGTTCCATGTGCATGTGTGTGCGGGTGAGTGGGTGGATGGATGGGGGTGTGTGGGATGGTATATGTGTGTGTGTGTGTGTGGGTGTGTATGTGGGTGGGATGGTATGTGGGTATATGGATGGGGGATGATGTGTGGGTGTGTGTGTGTGTGTGGGTGGGCATGTTGGTGTGTGTATGTGGGTGGGATGATGTGTGGGTGTGCATGTGGGTGTATGTGGGTGTGGGTGTGGGATCGGGTGTGGATGGGTGTATGTGGGTGTGTGTGGGTGGGATGTTGTGAGGGTGGGTGTATGTGGGTGGGATGGTGGGTGTGTGTGGGTGGGATGTTGTGAGGGTGGGTGTATGTGGGTGGGATGGTGGGTGTATGTGGGTGGGTGTGTGTGGGCATGTGGGTGGGATGGTGTGTGCGTGGGCGAATGAGTGTGTGTGTGTGGGCATGTGGATGGGTGTGTGTGTGGGTGGGATGGTGTGTGGGTGGGATGGTGTGTGGGTGGATGGGTGGGGGAGGTGGGTGGGATGGTGTGTGCGTGGGCAAATGGGTGTGTGTGTGGGCATGTGGATGGGTGTGTGTGTGGGTGGATGGGTGGGATGGTGTGTAGGTGGATGGGTGGGGGAGGTGGGTGGGTATGCATGCTTTTTTTAACTCAGTGTGAAAAGACAATCTTCATATTTTTAACAGGAGTAGGGCAAACTGGAAGGGACCCCTTCCTGTGAAGCTATGTCTCACAAAGGGAGTAGTAGCAGATTAGAGTTGATCTTGCAAGGTAATGACATATACATGACAACAAAATGTCAGTGTCTGTTTAATCTTAGATCACGCAGTAGAAAGAACTTGTATAATGTAACAGTACATACAGGTACCACATTCTCCATTTTGCATAGCATATGTATCTTAATACTTAGACTTGGCCTAATGGAAATGTTTGCGTGAACTCAATACTGTCACATGACAGTAATATGACACACCTGGGACTTCACAGAAAGGCAAGCATAAGGAAGGTACAGAAATGTATTTATACAACTGATACAGTTTTTGTATATGCCCATGTGTAAAGTATTGTTACTTGTATCCATGTTTAAATGTTCAATCTTTAATGATATTGTTTTTGTGTACATGAAGTTGAGAGGAAAGTTTTATAACTTTATTCAATATTTGAATGGCTCCCTGTTGTACTTTCATACCGCCAACTGCTAGTACAGTAAAATACTGTGTTTATGGTGCAGCTTGTTAGATTTATTAATATACACTACATGATTTCAGTTCTAAGTTCAGCTTTTTTATTTGAAATTTATTGTTATAATTATTGCTCTTTATATTAAAGAGAAGTTAAGTTGAACATGCTCTCATTTCTGGTAAATGCTTAAGATTCCATTGAGATCCAGTGTTCTTGACCATTTTAATCATAGCTTTAAAATTAGGTACTAATTATTCTTATTTTTCTGCATCCTCATGACAAATAATATAACATTTAGAAAGCAGCAAAGGGGGTTGCAACTTAAACACCAAGTTTGGTATTTATCTAATTTTTTTCAGTTCTCTCTCTTCCTTTGATTCCTCTCATACACATGCACCACATAATATACATGTCCCCTAGATTTTTCTAAAAATGCTTTTATTTGATTCAGAAG
This sequence comes from Hymenopus coronatus, assembly GCA_030762935.1. Taxonomy (NCBI): domain Eukaryota; kingdom Metazoa; phylum Arthropoda; class Insecta; order Mantodea; family Hymenopodidae; genus Hymenopus; species Hymenopus coronatus. The sequence continues at coordinate 166,523,261 of CM060881.1, read as the reverse complement.
AGCTCCAAATGTATATTTCTGGTGAAACCACATCATCTAATTTTTGAGAGGTATACCTTACTCTAGCTTCTAGATATGCCACACCACACCATCAATTTTTGGGTGTAATGTAATACTACTTACTATAGGTAAATGCTCAAGAAAGTAGAAAGGTATGAGGGTACATCGAAAAGTAACACACGATAATTTTTTTACAAAAAAGTTTAATAGTTAAAAAAAAAAAAAAAAAAATCACAAATGAACTCGTACCTTTTACCTACTTTTTGAACATAACAACACATCTGTCCCTTTGTGATACCTGTTTCAATATGTCTTGGTCATAGAAGTCTGTTTCCCTGGAGTATGGCCATCTGCGGATTGCTGATTTCACTTCCGCGCCTGTTGCAAAGCCTTGGCTGACCAGTAATTTCTTCATGTAACCAAACAGGTGAAAGTCTGATTGTGCAAGGTGGATGTTGGAGCACCTCCCAACCCAATTTGGTGATTTTCTGACAAACATCAGCAGCAACATGAGGGTGAGTATTGTCATGAAGTTTGACATTGTCAGCATTAATGTTGTGGCTTTTGTCAAAAACGTTTAGCATTAATGTAGGCTGTAGCATTCACATTGGACCCATTTCAGCAAAGTCCACCAATAAAAACAGCAAGCATATTCCAGAACACTGTCACAAGCACTTTCCTAGCAGATTGAGTAACTTTGAATTTTTTCATTACTGAGAAACAGCATGTTTTCACTCCATACTTGCCTGCTTTGTTTCGGGCTTGTAGTGGTATGCCCACAACTCATCACCAGTGACGATTCCTTTCAGAAAGTCATGCTCTTCGGCGGTATACTGCATCAAGTGATCCAAGCTTGTCATCATTATTGGCCCTTGTGGTTGTCCGGTTCTTAGGCAGCCAGAGAGCACTAACTTTATGAAATTGCAATGTGTCATGAACAATAAAGTGGACGCACCACAGGAAATGTTGAACTGTTGTGATAAGGTTTGCAGTTGCACATGCCAGTCGTTCAAAATTTCTGCCATTATACCTCTGATATTCTGCAGGGTTGCAGATGTTACCAGCCTTCTGGAGTGTGGCGAATCACTAAGGTTCACATGGCCCTCTTGAAACAACACACTCCACCTGGAGACATTGCTGCGGTCCATACAACCATACCCATACATGCCATAAATTTCACTTGGTTTATGCCCTTCGGCCCACAAAAATCAAACTACACCTCTCTGCCCTTCACACATGGATTACAGCAGCATGCATGCTATTTTTGTGTAGTTCAAGCTTCTCTCGCTAGAGCTGTACATGAAACAAAAAAAATTTTTTTTAGTGAAAACTTCAAACGATATATGTGTGAAATTACAACATTCCAGCTGTAATACCAAGGCAGAAAACAATTATTGTGCGTTACTTTTCGATCTGCCCTCATATATAGTTGCCCTCCGTGGTGTAATGGTTACCATGCTGACTTCATATACCCAAGGTCGCAGGTTCAAACCCGGTGGAGGACGATGGATTTTTTCGGGCGTAAAACTCCTTAGCATGGCTTCCTTTGGAAGGGAAGTAAAGCCATTGGTCCCGTGTTGCAGATTTACGGCACGTAAAAGAACCTCAAGCCTGACTGAGAGGCCTCTGAGTAAAATTAAGCGGTCTTTCACGCCCAATTTAGAATGGGATGCTGAGAACCACAGCAGTTAAAGAGCGTCCATAAATAACACAAAATTTACATTTTTGCCCTCATATATTTCCAGTGAAACAGTGATATTAATTCTTTCACCTCAAAAATATAATTCATTCACTATATTATATAAGAGGTAGAGGAAATGGAAAGTATGGTGCTTGTTTGTTAACAAGTATCCATATGAGCAATAAAAATATCTTATCAGTGATATATCATGCATCAGTAACATCTGGGTACACTAGGGATTTAAGTAATAATTTAATAGCTGAAATATTAGTACTCTGACTTTTTGAGAGGGAAATAGCATGTCTTATTTTAACAAAGCACTATTAGCTAATCTGACACTTGCCTTAAATTTAATGAATTTTTTAAAAATGTAGTGTCAGCCAACCTAGAAGAATGTAACCTTTAATTAACTTGAAGCTGATTTCAAATACAAGAAATGTATAAATTACTCCAATATTTGGAATATCAAATAATGTAAGAGTTTCTAGACAAGTGCATATTCCACAAATTCCATGTTCATAAATATTTGCAGTAGTAAAAGTGAGGAATATGTAAGTTAGAATAACAATTGCTGTCAAAAATAGGGGTGTTCTGATAAATAGGCAAATCACTTAAACTGTCACATACATATTTATTTGTAAAAATGCAAAACAACCTGCTGAATTTAGAGGTTGCCAAAATGGACAAAGTAAACATAACAAAATATTTGCAAATAATTGTTAAGTTTACATAATAGATTAATAAAGTAAACATCAAACAACAAAAACATATGGAAACTAACAAACTGCACATCTAAATAACTTAAAAAATCTGTTATTTCAAAATGGATATATGAGCCATTATGATTTTGAAACACCACATAAATGTTTTAAAATATTTAAAGAGCCTCTTATAACAATATCAACAGTTGGTTTGATTTTCTTGAGAGAGAATTGGAAGTCTCTAGGTCCCTGCAATATAGTGTGGTATAATGCCACTTGCTGCTACCATCAAGCTGATCATCTCAATTTCTTGCAATTTATTTTTGTTTTTGTAATAATTACATTGCTTCATTTTGTAGTATTCAATTGTAGTATGATCAAATACCCAAATACAGTCCCCACCCAGAGATCCAAAATGGGGACTATTACTCCAGACTGTTTTGAAGAGGGAGACAAACATTGTTTATTGAGCAGGTTTCAACTGTTTCTTGTGGACACTTCTTTTTACTTTCTCTACATGTACATGTACAGAGTGTATAGAGAGGGTATTGCATCCACCCAAAAATTTGATACTGATATTTCACTGGAAATACATGTTTTGGGTCCCCTTGAATCCAAAAAAAAAAGCATTTTCAGAAAAACTGTGTGTGTGTGTGTGTTTTTTTGACAGCATAGCTCAAAAACGAATAGACCATTAAACACCAAACTTGGTATTTAAGTTTGGTATCTTCCCTTTACTTGGTAAAACTTTATAAAAATTTAATTTTCTCAAAAATGGATCTAACAATTTTGATTAAAATGTCACATATTTAAGATATTTACATGCCAAATAAAATGTATATCTTGAATTTTCTGGGAATAGCTCTAAAGACCTCTTTATTATGGATGATTTTTATTGAATTTTGCTTAACTGGTAAACCATAAGAGAAAGATAAAAACTTACTACACAAAAAATGTAGATCATGATAAAACACACAATTGTCATAAACCCTTTTTACTTGGAGTTGGCCATTTCTGAGATGTTCCTTATTATTGATTTCGGGTTTAAAATACTTAAACTTTTCTCATACAGGAACTTGTCAACGCTTGGACAAGAAATTAAACAGATTTCAATCCTATAGCAACCACATTTAACATTGGTTTAGCTTAGCGTATTCCCTTATTTCTCTTCTACTTATAAAGGGACTGAGTAATAAGTTTGTTCCTGCTAATGTTTTAGCATTAAATAGATACAAGAATAGGCTTATTAATAATAATTTCTTACAGAGATGTAGAGTAAGTCAAGTGAATGAATGGAGCACATCAGATTTTTTCCAGATGGTTGACATTTAAGATGTATTTATTTGAGGCCACAATTGAAAACAACTCCATAAAACTTACCTTCACATTCATTTTCAGTGGTCAAAAAATGAAATAAATGTGAAACTAATTAGAAATAATCAACAGTATACCCAATAAGCTCACTCACTGGCAGTCGTGGTTACCAAAGAAATGACTTTTACAAAATGAAGGATTCAGAAGTGAAGTACAGTTTTTATATATAAATTCTAAAGAAACAGAAAAATAGTTTAAGAGTGTTTTTTATTCTAAACGTAGAAGGTTAACTTAGTTTACATGCGAGTGTATTACAAACTTGCTCTATAAATGTTTTTTTTCCTTTTGTAAACTTAATACTACTTCAAAATTGCCAACTACTTCTCAGCTCTTAATAAAGATTTACCAAAGCAATACAATTACTAAGCAATAATTGTACTAAAAATACTCACAAGTAAGTTATGGCCTTTTACATCTCTCCACATTTCTACTGGCTCAGCCAACAGGGAAACACCAGGATTTGAAAAGTGGTTCAGGAATGTTGTTTTTCCACTCCCAATGTTGCCTTCAACAAATACTGTGAAAGGATGTGAAGCCATTGTGGTTATTTTCTGTAGTAGCAGCCTGGATAGCCTAAAAGGAAACAAGAATCTTAAAGATGTTAGCAATATAATGAGATGAAACAACAGAATATCCTGGGATATCCAGCCAATAACAGCAATGTAGATTAGGGTGCTTGCAACAGCTTTTACAACAAAAATTTGGCAGTTTTCTACTGCTGTTAGATTAGATGTTCAAAATCTAATAATCATGACTTTGGAGAACATGACATGTATCGGAAATACAAAATATATGTATGGATGGTTGGATGAGATTTGAAAAACTCAGTGCCATGGTCAGTACTTGAACCGTAGATCTTCAGTTTTCTATCTTCACACACACTACCACTTTGTCGCTATAACCAGATACATCAACATGCACAATTCATGATACATGTATTCAGTAAACTTCCAAATTCATCTGTTATGTAAGATATCATAAAGGAGAATTTCAGCATTATGTGTATGTGCATGGTAATAGAGAAAGACCATTCCATGTCAGTTCAAAAATGTCATTCATTAATTTCAATTTCATTTATATTAGATCATTATTTTTTTCTTATTAGAATATAAATTTGAGAAAGGTTTATGCCAGTTGAGAGCATCACCTTCAGCTGCAGTATTTTAAAGTTTTTAATAGTTCCAACCAACTTATTCATGAGCAATTTTGAAATACACATCACTAAAGCATTCCTGCATTTACACAAAGAGTGGTACAGATTCATAGATGACATCATCCCCATAGTTCCAGAAAAACTTGTAGCCAACACATTCAAATTTGTTTACATGCAAAACAAATCAATTCAGTTCACCATAGAAACTGAACAGGACAGCTGTCTACCATTTCTGGACATCAATATAATCATAACAAGAAAGCAAAACCTAACATTTGGAATACATAGAAAACCCACAAATACAGATACAATCCCACAGCTCACAAATATGCAGTCCTGAATACTCTTGCACACAGATTAGCACACATCCCCATGGAAAATAATGAACATCAACAAGAATACCAACAGATACTCCAAATAGCTACCATCAACAGTTTCCACAAAAGTGCAATAGACAAGAGAATACACAAATACAACTGCATAACATACACAGCAGCCCTACAGAACCACTGTGACCAACCTCAGTTCAGAAGAATCGCCCTTCATCCTTGGGCACACAACAAATTTCAGTAGATCTTCAAGAACTATAACATTACCTTTGCTCCAAAAAACAACTATAACATTCATAAACTGCTATGCAAAAAACTAAATCATCCTATCCCAGCTAACAAAAAACTGGGAACTTATGAAATTAGGTGCTCAGACTGTAATTTAGTATACATAGGAAGGATAAAAAGAAGTCTGGAAACCAAATTAAAAGAGCCTATGAGAAATCTAAAATACAAATAAACAAACAAGTTGCCCATTATTTCTGGCCACCAGGACATGAAATCCCACCTAATATAAAACTGTTAAAACCAGCTTATAAACACAGAACTGAATGTCTGAGAAAAGAACTACATCACAAAGAAAACTAACTATACTGTGAATTTTGCAACCTTAGCCTCCAAAAGGAAGAGTGTGTGTGTGTGCATATGTGTGTGTGTCTTTATTCACTTTGGAAATTTTACAATTTCATGGTTTCATCAGGAATACAGTATTATACATATAGAAAAAAGACTTAATAGTTTCTATTAATTAGCATAGGAAATACACAGATATATAAATAAACACACACACCATAAATGTGGTGATTAGGGTACATAAATGTTTGTACAAAAGCTAATAAATTAATCAGTTTTAAACATTATTGGGAACATTAGTAATGCTTACAATTTATATACACAGATTACAAATTAATTGTGTTTAGTTTCTAAAATAATGAAAAAAAATCCTACACACTATAGATACTCTGCTCAAATAAACATTTTTGTACTTCTTTTCTAAACCTTGTATAGTTACTGTTATTAATTTTATTTGTGATTTGGTTGTACATACACTCCTTGTGCAGTATAGAATTTACCTTTTTGGTTGTTCTGGCAGTCTGTATGTGTATTTTATTACTGTTTCTGATACTGTGTTTATGAACAGTGTTGTTTGTACTAAATAAGTATGTATTGTTCCTTGTAAAGCAAACAGTTTCAAAATTATAAAGACTTGGTAGTGTAAGAACATTATTTTGTTGAAAGTGTGGTTTACATGATGTTGTTTTATGCAGATTTATCATTAACCTAAGTATTTCTTTTGCATTATGAATAGTGTGCTTATTTCATTACTGGACCCCCAAATAAATATACCATATGCAAGTGCAGTTTTGCACATAGGAGAAGTAAATCATTTTTAGTGTTTGCAGATTGCTAATTCTTTTTACGACATATATTATATAATGGCCTCTATTTATTCTGTAGGTGACATTCTTAATATGACTTTTCTGGTGTGTTGATCAATTAATATTCCTAGAAATTTTGCTTCGGCAACATACTCTATGGTTTCTTTATTGCTTACAATTTTTGGACCTATTATTTTATTACTTCTATTGGATGGTATGGTATGCATGCATTGCAACTTTTTTCCGTTTAGTACTAGTTTATTTGCTATTAACCATTTCTATCGTAATTATCTGCTTGAATTTGTAGCTCAGTGGAATTACTGCCCCTGAGAATAAAATTAGTATCATCTGTGAATAGTATAGTCTCGACATGAAGGGTGCAATTCTATTGCACATTACTGATTCCATAATTTCAGAAAAACCTGATTGAATAGCAATGGGCCTATAATTATCAGCTATTATATTTATATATAGGAAAATTTTTTGCCAATTTCATCTTATCTGGAAGTATCCCAGATAACAGCGAGGTATTACATATTTCCTGTATGGGATTTAACATACTGCCCTTACATGACTTAATTACATACTCGAGTATCTCATCAAATCCTGCTGAAAAGTTCTTCTTCTTTGAATTAATTATTTTACTTATTTCATCTGTAGTGACTGGCTTTTATAAAATAGATTTTTCATTTCTTTTTAATTTAGCATATGAATTACTATTATTTGAGTGTGGAATTGCTACTTTATCAGCAATATTGATAAATGGTCATTGAAAATATTGGCATCTTTGACTGGATTTTCAACAGTATCGTTTACTACCTTTAATGGCATTTTTTTATGGCAGTTTCTTTTTTTATTATGACCCAGTGTCTTATTTTTGTTTGTTGACTTACTGATACATGCATCAATATAAAGTTATTTTTCAACCTTTATAACTGTACCAAATATTTTTAGTTTTAATGCAAGAGAATGTAGTCAAAAAATCATAATTAGCTTGGCAACATGAACTACAATAATGGTGGTGATGCCCATTATTACCAAGTAGGATTTCACACACAAGGGAACAAATTTAGACATAATAAATAAATTCTAATATTTAGGATTGATCTTGCATTCTCGATGATGATAATGATGATGATGAAGATGAAACATGGCAGAATTCAGCACACAGCAGGCAAGTATTTATGTTACAAAAAAGGGCCATTTATATTGTTTGTGGCATTGCTTCCCATCATTCTTGTAGGCCATTATCTAGAACCCAAAAAATTCTTGCTCTTGCAGGTGAATACATATATTCTCTGCTGAACTATTTTGTAGATAATTATGATAACTTCACAATAAACCTTGCGGTGCATGAGCACAGTACAAGGCAGCAGGTGATTTACATACATAGACAGTAAATAACTTTAAAAAGTAAGTGATGTAGTGTTACAAAATCGACTCAACTAAATTTCAACTTAAGATTGTTTCAAAAAGGTTGTTACTACACTTCAATAAAAATAAATAATGACATTCCAAGCTATTAGGCAATCACAGTCAACATAAAATCTTTTAAGAAAAATTTAAAAAAAAAAATTTATGTACTCATTCCCCATATACTGTTGAGGAATTCTTTGATATCCCTACAACTAAATATTAAATATATGGCAAATAATACATGATTTTTGGCATGTGATGTAGGTTTACTCTTGCAGTGGTGATGGCTTATTAACAAAAATGATGTTCTCTTCCTTCTTAATTAGAAAGATAGAGAGAAATAAGAGTATTATTGGTGATGGGTGTTCTATTGGTCATGATGTATGTTCCATTTGTATGACATGTTTAACGTCCCTGGGCTCTTGCTAGCAGTGGGACCAAATGAACAAACACAGAAAAATAGCTACCATTAACTCCTATACTCAGAGCAATTGCTGTAAAAATGTAGTTATTTCAAATGAAGATAACACAATAACCATAAATGGATTATACGTAATCTGATAACATCTAGGCATAAAGATATCAAAGAAACGGAAAAGTATAAACAACATTCTTAAAATATCCTTGTCAGTTTTTTCAACTCACACTGCTGTCACCTGGTATACATTAGCAGGCCTAGGTGCTGACTTAAGGGACCAAGGCACTTTCTACCACCATCCCTAATTTACAAAGCCAGAGGTATCATCCTTCCAACAATTTTCTGAAGAGGCCTGCTCTCAAAATTAAAAGATATCCATTAAACAAACATAAAAGTTTTTTTTAACCTGGTTGGTCATATGAATGAAATTGGTGAAATGATCTCGGGGATCATGGAGATTAAAGTTACTCGACATTTGTCTTCTCAGAATAAGGGAAAAACCCCCCAAAAAAAAACTTATCTGGGTAACTCACCCTAAGCGAGATTCGAACTCACGACTGGTTGAATGTGAAGCAAACACGCTACCACCACACTACCCAGGCAGGTTGCATAAAAGTTATTTAACAGAGTGTAAATGATTCTACGTGCTTCAAATGCAGAGCTCAACTGTTAAACAAAAGCAATGAAGATGTAACCTTGGTTTTAATTAACATCCTATCAGAATTGGAACACACAAATACTATCCCCTATTGTAGAAAAATATTTTGCAGCTTTATTATCTCCGATTAGCTTTTGAAGTAAGGTGTAATGTAAAATGCAATTCGTTTTGTATACTTTGAGAAATCCACACTCTGGAATCACACTAATCTACTTTTTTAGACTATCACTACTCTCTCATCTAAGTAATAGCAAGTTTTTTAAATTTGTCATTTGTGTAGCCAAGGGTTGAAATTCTGTATAATCATTTAAATGCTTTGCCATCAAGAAGAAGCCATGAGCTTTCTTTTTAGTAATGTTTAACGCTGGTTCTTAGTGCATACGGCACCACAGATGGTGGGCACTGATGATACATACAATGATAATTGGGGAAGGAAACATTCAAGGTTTCAGTTTAGGGTACTACCCCCTCTCACATTTTTCAGTTGTATGGACCAAGGGTACTCAAGTCAGGAAAGATGGTCCTGGCTGGATTTTAACCACAACCTCCCATAGTGTCTTAATGATTTTGGCCACCTATTTCAGTAGGAATGAACTGAGATGCAACACACTTTTGCCGGAAACAGTATGATAAGATTTAACAGACAGCATTATTTTTCTTCAAACTTCAAATTAATCAACCATTAATTTCATTAACTGACTTCAGGCAATTGAAGACATGTGAACCATACTGTGATTAAATAGGTACCTACTACAATAATTACCTAGTAATTGTAGTAAATATTTTATTAATACCCTACTGTATTATACAATCATACCCCACCCCAATTCAGTGCTTATATTGATAGGAGAATCTTTTTATACAGTGCTTCCTTCTAAAGGCATTTGAAGAGTTTCTCCAGAAATTTGGAAAGAAGGAGATATGGTTGGACTTTTACTTCCAAGATATCATGACTACCAGAGAATGAACAAAAAGAACATTAAACAAGCCCATTTTGCTGCTACATGCACTCCATTACATATGCTGCAAACAAAGAGTTTCTGTTACTTGGATTCAAGAAGCAATGTGTGGTTTGAAATTAAATGTGAGAGGGGCCATGTAATACAACATGGACAAAGATGAACACATTTTTTGAAACTCTGCACAGAAAATAACCAAACCTACACTTTGTGCAAATTTCCTAATGAATAATAATAATAATATGATATATACATATCAAACCTCTCATACATCCCTTTGCTACTACTGTAAGGAAATAGATAAGGACTCAAATAACAAACCTTGAGGAGCCCACATTAAATAATGTTTCTTATATTTGATGTTATCTATCTTGACACATGGCACGCTTTCTGTTAACCACTTAAGATCAGTGTCTTGCAGTCATAATTCCTGGCGATTTAATAGTTCCTGTTGATATGTCTGCTAACTGCAACACAGCAATTCTTTCTGGTGAGCGCCCCAAACTAAGCAGAACGTAAATATTTTCTCTTTGTGACTTTGATTGGCAAAAATATAGTTGTACCCATCAAGTTATTTGAATAATTAAATTATAGATTTGCGGTTTAAGACGGCAATGAGGCGGGGGGGGGGGGGGTGCAAATAGGTTACAAATGTAACTGTGCAGAACATTACCTATGAAATAATTGCTAAGCTATCGTCTCCAGACTACTACGACACATCTACTAAGTCGGCAACTAGATGACAGACAGCTTTTAGCCATTTCAAGGCACATTTAAAACAGTCACGTGTTTCAGACTGACATTACAGAGTGTGGCTATCGATATGAGTGTTCTCGCAGCTATCATTAAATACGGTTTTACAAAAAGGTTTGAGCTAAATCCGATATGATTTTAGCAGTTTGGTGTGTCAATTATGAAACAATTAAAACGAAATAAATTTATAATTGCTGTCAGAAATGTGAACGAACTTAACCTCATTCTTAAATATTTCCTTTCTCAAATACAAAAATAGTGCTATGGATCATGTCAACGTTAATGCCAATGTACCTCATTGAACTTTAATGCCTTGTAAACTATGGGCTGAAGTGAAGAAAGTCGTACTCTCGGAATATTATGACGTATTAACATGCCTCAATTCTGATTGCAAACCAAATTTGTTGAACAGCTGAGAGGTAAACATGGCGTCGAATGAAGGAGCTTGCGGGGAGAGATAATCATTATAATTGGAAAAATTGGGTATAAACATGAACTGGCACGAAAATATTTTGTTAGTAGTTTTCTTCTGGCTGTCAAACAATCAGTTTTTTTCTTCAGTTTAATAAAAGGTGTGGTTTGGTTAAAATAACATTCGGGATCATTACAATGGCACAGTGCAAATTAACTCCCCATGAGTTTATCCAAAATGCATTTTCACCCATGGTAGCGGTGATGTGCAGTTCTTTTGTGGATCAGACCTGTCAAAAAAACAATCTGTCATTTATAGAAATGATACAGCCATTTTGCAAACTAAATACTGAAGGTTAGTTATCAAGATTTGATTATGTACTGATTAAAGGTTTGAATTTAATTTCAGGTTTTGGATCTTTAAGGACTTGATTGACTATTATATGGCTTTTTAAATGAATTAAGTTTGTTTTGCAGCACATTTCCGTGAACCATCTGGAACACTGGTAACTGTGAGAAACCTACGCATAACCATGCTGGATGTTAATTCAAGACCTCCTCAGCCTACATTAGCAAGGAAGTTTCTTAATGAATCTGTCAGCATGTCATGGAATGAAAGAAACACCGCCCTGCAGATAGGTGTGTAACAGTTTGAGCTTCACAGATATTCATTCAGTACATTTTTAGTGTATTTGTTTTTGTATTTAAAAGGTAACAGGTAATCATAAATGGTAGCTGTATGAAGGACTGATGCTGAAGCCTTGCAGTGATATCTTTAATGTAATTTTGGTTATGTGTGATGACTCATAAAAATGTGGATCAAATAACCATTTTCAAAGTAACAGATACATGTTACAATTCCAGCCTGTACCTATTAGTCTTTATTTCACTCATTATCAGATACAGTATGTATGCTGCTGTATGAGTCTCTTATGTAGTGTATACAGTATGTGGAAGATTAGAATATAGACTATGTATTAAGTGGATTCTTCTTTCTAAAGATAGGCAAAGTTAAAAATACCACCAATTTACTATAATTTGGGAGAAATTGCTTCGTAATTGACAGATGCTCCTCTCTGTTAGTTGCTGGAGGGTTTGTCATTTACCCAACCAATTATTATTCACCTTAAGAGTTCTAGCTACCGTCTATGACATAGGTAGTCCTCAGGTAGCAATAAAGATACACGACAGTTGCATCATATATGTAAGGTTTTTCAAGAAGTGAATCTAATCTTATTATCTAGTAGGGTCATCTAGGAGCCAATATGTTGATTGGACATGAAATAATCCACCTTCCCTATAAAGACACTTTCTAAAATAGCAAAATTTGCAAAAGTTTGCATGGTGGGGGGCAGATTTAACAACAGTTATTAGGGGGGAAGCAACTATTTCTACATTTCTAAGCCAGACAGATGCAGATGATGCCTATGTATGAAAATTCACCAGAGAAGAAACCAGTAGAAATTACCAAAAATTAAACACCTGAATCCAGTTTAATGACACACTCTCACTAACCTGCACCTAACATGCTTTGGTAAAACTAGTGTAAATTATGAACACCTAAGTACAGAAAAATCACCAACCTAGACCTAACATGATGCTTTGCTCTAGTTCCACAATGACTAGTGATAATTTGTATTCAAATATTGGTAGTTCTGAATTTTGTGATATGAAAACCTAACTATGAACGATTTGAACACCATCTATCCGATAGCTGTGAAACAAGGAAATTATTATAAGAAACCAAAACAAAGTACTTTTGCATATTTCAACATAAATCATGTGCTTTATTGAAATTTAAAGACAAAAATGGATTTGAGAAATTCTGAAAGCTTTGTAATAGGATATTACGGTGAGTAAAAGTTTGTGATGATTTAAGTGGTTTAACAAACATAAATATTAATCATAAAATCCTTAGCATGGCTTCCTTCAGAAGAGAAGCAAAGTTTATGGTCTTGTGTCATAGATTTCTGGCATGTTAAAGAACCTCTGGTGTGATAAAGAGGTCTCTAAGCAAAATCAAGCAGCCTTTCACACCCAGCATAGAGTGGAATGCCAAGAATCTTAGTAGTTCAAGAGTATCCTTAAATAAAACTCAATTTTGTTTCTGCAGTGATACTTTACTGTAAAAATGTGGGAATATGAACAAATATCATTAACTTCCACTTAGCATATTTTAATGCATTTATTGCATACATTTTAAATTTTTTTTTCTCATACATAACGTGCATCTCCCCGAGGCATTATGGTAACATTGCTTCTGCAGGCTCTAAGCTGCAAAGTGTTGAAAGAGTGGCGCCAGCACCCATGCCAATTGGCGGGTAACTAGCGAACCAGAAGCGAGAGGGCTGGGCAACTTCCACCGCACTGCCGCTATATAAGCGAGAGCAAATAAGCAACCACTGCACAAGAGCCAGAAGAAGCTCACGGCAAGATGAGCGAAACGTTGGCAATCCCATGCAGGATAAGGTGGCCTGTTCGGAAGCTAAGAAGACACATCAATAAGTATTTCAGATTATTTTACAGTAATAAATTAGAATTTTCAGGTTCTCTCTAAAACAAAAAATACCTAGATTGACAATCACAAACTATGCCAAATATATTTAATGTTAATAATATTTTGTTTTATATTTTTTGTGAGTATTTTCTTCTAAACGTAAACATTTATTAATAACTTCATTAAGATTGGAATTTATTGTTTTGACTTTATTTATTGTATTCAGCAATGCTCTCAGTTGGAAAGAAAACTAGGTTTAATCCTCATAACTTAATATCCACTAGATAAAGGTTTCAGACATGAAACTTCGTGATTAAACTTCATTTAGCGCAGCAACTGTTGAAAATGATGACCTTCTTTATTGATGCAGAGCTGTGCGTGATGTTGCAATGACAACCTCACTGTAGTAACATTTGGGGTGTCGATAACCCTCATTGGGTAAGACAGGCAGGTTTTCAAGACCAGTGGGGAATTAATGTATGGTGCAGCATTTTGGGTGATCACCTAATCAAGCCACATTTTTTCGAAGTTCACCTTACAGGATCATGCTACCTTATCTTCTTCCAAAACAATCTCCCTCCACTGCTGGAGCATGTACCATTAAATGAAAGATATGGATGTGGTTTATGCATGATGATGCTCCACCGCACCAGTCCAGGATTGTTGTAAATTATCTTCATGGCACACATCCTCAAATATGGATAGAGGAAAGGACCTGTCTCATGGCCTTCCAGATCTCCTGATCTTACGCCACTTGATTACTTCTTATGGGGTCACTTAAAACAAACAGGGTACAGCCAACAGCTGCAAAACCTTAATCATCTTCGACATCTTTCCTTTATTATTTAAAGTCTTAGTGAAGTTTCTTTTTCAAAATAATTACAATGAAAATTAAGAACTCGTAAAATGAACTGTCGTTTGTTCTACATTTCTATTCCTTTTTGTTTACACCTAAAATTATTAGAGTGACAGACAAATACTGAAATAACTTTGCATCTTGATGGATAATACATAAACAAGAAAAAGTATGCGCAGACTGTGGGACCCAAACCGCTGATATGCTCTCAGGTGATGAGGGAACATGAAATTAACCAGTTGTGCTACAATCACTGCACCCATTTTTTCCATTAAAACTTGTCTCCCTCTTCACTTCTGATCTATTTACAACTTTTTTGTGACTCTTTTATGCAGCTTAAGCCATTTGTTTAACCTTCATTCAATAAAATTTACGTTGTAGAGGTATGACAATGGTTGATATAACATATACTGTAACAGGAGTTATTAAAAACATGCTTTGGAATGGACATAACTATTGCTGCTAAGGTCTATTTTCCAATGAAGAACAGGCTAGATTTGCGTGGCTACCAAATGGTTGATAATCACGGTAATTTCGGCCTTGTTGCTTTCAGAGTATGAAGTGTTGCCTATCTCCAAAAATAATAAGGCACATACATACATTACATACATACATGCACACACACATACATAAATACATGGTGTTGCACATAAAAGAAGCCTCTGTAAGCATAAAGGAAATACAGTGAAATTACAGAAATGATCTCTGAAATGGACTTACCATTTATTTACAATGAAAAATACATTTATAGAAGAAGTTTAAAGTAACCTTCTGCAGCATCAATTCTCGGCTGTGAACATTTAAGCATATTCAAATACTCCTGGCATAAAGTTCAGATATTCAATGGCAGCAAATCCAAGGCTGATGTTGTCTTTCAGTTTCTGTATTGTGTGTAGATTTGTTTCATAAACCCTGCTCTTCAAATGTCCCCCAAGAAAAAATCACATGTTACATAGATCTGGTGAACATGATGGCCGCAAGACAGTTCATTCCTCAGAGAGACATCATGGACTTGTTCCAGGGATACCTTAAATGAGTGGCATGTTGCCCCATCTTGCTGGAAAAAGCAGTATTTGAGAATAAATGTATCAAAAAGTTCCATATGCAACCATATTGAGGGTAGTGGAAAAAATAAATCTGTGTTCCTGTTACACTACACCAAATGCCAATTTTTTTCTCTTTCATCATGAAGTGGTTGCTGACACACAGTATTAGGGTTCTCCATCGCCCAGTACCTCGTGTTCTGTGAATTCACACAACTGGAAAGATGAAACCATGCTTCCTCACTCCTGTGGGTAATGGAAAGAGTCTAACAAACCTCATTGATGTTATTCGTAAGCCATGTGCAGTAATCTGTCATCCTTCCGTAATTGCTGCACAACCATCACAATATGGCTTCAAATTAAGACTTTTCAATATCCGCTAGCATCGCCTCTTACTAACATGCTCCTGTTGGTCCAATTTATGTGTGGCTCTGAATAATTCAACAAATGTCTGCAGTAACTTCTGGTTTGGGAACTGAAAGAATTTTTTGTAGTTTTACATTTTATATAGATCTGTAAGTGTGCCAATTTTTATACAAACTCTGTATTCTCTCTTTGCTGGTAGTCCTCTATTTGAATACTTGACCCCAAAAATTTTGCAAATTTCTTTAATCAACTGTTTTCACATATGCTTCCACAATTTATATTCTTTCTTCTATCGAGTAATTTATTTTGCAGATTGCTAAGAGAAACGTCTAACTTCACTAATGAAATAAACTGAAATGCTGTCAGAAGAATGCTAACAATCAGTAATTGCATAAAACTTCCATTGTTGAGCATGAATATATACAGTAGTCGAATATTGCATTTGCATTTAAAGGGGAGGTGGGTCAGTTTTAACTGCACCAGCCTGTGTGTATATATTCTTGCTTCTTGCATACTTCTGTAATAGAATGTTATCAGCTTGTTTTTCATGCTGAATTTAGTTGTTCCCCTCTTTTATTCCTTCTTCCAAATCCAAATTTTCTCACTATATTCTTCTCTTTTATCTATTCTGTTGTTGCATTCTAATCAGCCATTATGATCACATTGTCTTCTTTAATCCCTCTATTTCTTCAGTGTTTTCATATATTTGCTCTATTTCTTCGTGTTGGCATGTACACTTGTATAAATATGGTATTTTTGAGTTTGGTTTCTACTATTACTGAAATTATCTTTTAGTCATATTGTATATATCTTTTGAGTCTTTTTCCCATTTTTGTTAAGTATTGTGGTTCTGTGCCTATCTTAGGTTTATTTTCCTCTGTTTCTCTATGAATTATCCTATAATCTCCACTCCAGAAATGTCCTAGATTTTGCCTTTTCATTTCTGATGTACCTAGCCCCTCTATTTTCATTCTTTCCATCTTAAGTTATAGGTTATTTAGTTTACCACTATGTATACAAAGACTTGTTATATGTTTAGTTGTCCCATCCTGGATATCCAAAAGCAGGACTGCAAACTCTGAATAATTTAACAGGAGAAGTTATGTGATTTTCTATGATGATTCTTGAAAATTGTTATGAAGGGGCTTCTCATTGCCTTCCATATTGCTCGTCGCCTCTCGTGTAATAGTTTGTATACCCAAGGTCGCAGGTTCAAACCCAGCAGAGGACAGTGGATTTTTTTCGGGCATAAAGCTTCCCTTCCTGTTAGTCCCATGTCATAGATTTATGGATTGTAAAAGAACCTCAAGCCTGCTAAAGAGATCTCTGAGCAGCAAAATTAAGCAGTCTTTCATGGCCAATGTAGAATGGGACACTGAAGAGCCACAACAGCAGTTAAGGAACTTTCATAAATGAAACTCCATTTCATTTTTATCCATATTGTAGTTTTACTCCATTAAAGCTATAGTTACTGTGTCGGTAAAGGCTGGTTCACAATAACCAGTAATGGTACCGAGCGAGAATGGGAATGTTGAAATACATGTATTTCATTGGAAACATTCACAATTGATGGGAGGCCTTCCTGGGCTCTGGGAAGAAGAGGAAGACTTGCCAAGTTTTAATTTTCTCGTCCGTTACTGAACATGTCATATTAGATGCACATTGTGCATTATTAGACTCTTCAATGTAGAGATTATTCTAAGTGGCTGTGACATGAAATAACCACTAGAGCTCGCTTTAGTCACAATTTTTTGAATTATAATGTTAGTTAACCTGCATTATATTGGCTGGATTGAAGACAGATGAAAAATATCATTGGTCAGTTAAAAATAAATAAAGTTGCAAAGTGTATATTTGCCAAGGAAAAGAAGAAGAAGAATAAATGCATTCCTGTTCACGTTACTGATTATTGTGAACTAAGATCTTGTATCCTGTTTGGTTTCCTTTTCTTGGTTTTATTCTGGTCATCGCTCTCTGGTTATTGTGAACCAGCCTTAAATGTCCAGTATAACAACTGGTGTTTTCTGTATTGTGTAGATACTGACAGGGCTGTTACTCACTGTCAGGAAGAAGGATTCATCCACCTCTTCCGCTGTTGCATCCATCTTTCCATTAGTCCTCTTGTAACCCTAGACAAAGACCCTTACAGAGTATTGTCATCTGGAGCCAGATGAATCCTAGTTTTTTAAGCTCCCCCTCCTCCTGTTTTTCCATCTGGGCTTGAAACCAGTATTTGCAATAAAGTAAAAAAAAAAAGAAAAGAAAGGCTGGTGGACTTCACCTTTATACCTGTGAAATTGCCATTTTAAATAATGAGGAAGTCTACATATCTGTTAATATTATTCCTACCACACATTAGGCCATCATCAGTATACTGAAGTATTCTACAAAGGGATCTTACTTCTTGTAAGTCCCTTCAAATGAACATTTGTTAACTGTCAAACTTCAAACATAATCATGACTTTCAGGAAGGAAAATTAAACTGTTTTCTGTTCTCATTTTTCAATTGCAAAGTTTCAATACCCACTCTCTTCAGATGCTAAATGTTGAACTGTTAATGGGTCACAAACTTTGGTCTAAGGTACATAAGCTAATCTCATGAGGGCAGTTATGGACAATTTAAGATTGCCCTGCATCCTTATTTTTGAAGAATAAACTGCATTTGTAATGCATGCTGTCATATTGGATGGTCTTTAACAGAGAATGGCTATCCCTTGCTGAAGATATTCATTTATGACCTCATTTTGGAGTCCTCATTTTGAATGGTGGTCCAAAATGTTATACTACCATACTTAACTTTCTAATTACATTGAAAAATGGTAATTTAGGAGGAAAATGAATATATATGAGGGGCATTACTTGTATTTTGAGCCTGATAATAAAAAAATAGTAATTTTTTATTGAAAATTGCTTTATTATTTTTCAAAATATTCTCCTTTATGATCAACACACTTTTGCATGCTTTCGAACCATTTGTCACAGCAATTTTTGCAATCTGCTTGAGACACCTCCAAAACATGGTTTTAGAATGCGTTAATGGCTTTTCTGCCGATAAAAATTGTCCATGTATTTTATTCTGCCTGTTCAGGAACAAATCAGGACTGTGTGATAGATGAGTCATCAATTTAATTTTTTGAGTGTTCAAATAGTTGGTTGGTAGACGAGATATGTGAGTACTCGAATTGTGATAAATAATCTGACAGCACTTGTTTGCTTTCCTTATTGCACCGAAGACTCCCGGCAAACAATGGTTGTGTACCATTCAGAATTGACCATTTTACATTCTCTAAAGGCACTGTTGCCACATGACCAGTTTTTCTGAAAAAAACAGGGGACCATTTGTTTTGAAGTGCTTCATGTGCAAACAACTTTTGTTGGATACTCTGTTTTTTACGTTCCGCCTCATATGCATGAATCCGTGATTCGTTACCTGTTAAAATCTTAATATAGGTACATATTTTGAAGCCCCACCATTGCGTTCTTGAGCATTTGTGTGTACTAATCGACATGAGCATCCTTTTGAGATTGTGTCAAATATGGGATACAACAAATGTTGTAAAATTTTTCACAACTAAATGATCATGCAATATTTTATATATGCTGGTGGAACTAATACCTAGAGTTGCCTCTCTCTCACAGTATATGACATGACATGAATTTATGCACAGCATAAATGTTTTCTGGCACAACAACTGATTTTGGGCAACTTTTCAAATCTTGTCAGTGGTGAATGGTGGCCACGATTAAACTTGTTATACCAGCATTTCACAGTGGCAAAGGATGGAGAGCTTCATTGCCAAATGTAACAGTAAGTTGATCAATGCATTCTTGTTTTGATAATCCATGTCGAAAGTCATAAGTCGCTCTCCGTGGTGTAATGGTTACCATGCTAACTTCATATTCACAAGGTCATGGGTTCAAACCCGGCGGAGGACGATGGATTTTTTCGGGTGTAAAAATCCTTAGCATGGCTCCCTTCAGAAGAGAAGTAAAGCAATGCCGTGGGTCCTGTGTCATAGATTTACAGCACATAAAAGAACCCCAAGCCTGATAGAGAGGCCTCTGAGCAAAATTAAGCAGTCTTTCATGCCCAGTATAGAATGGGACGCTGAGAACCATAGCAGTTAAAGAGTGCCCGCAAATAACATGTCATTTCCATTTCGAAAGTCATAATAAATCATTGCAATAACATTTTTATGAGTTAATTCCATCTTTTTGATGAGACACAATTTTAAAGTCCTGTAAACAATACAAGTGATGCTCTATTGACAAAATATATGACATAGGTTAAGGTCAACAATGTTAAACTTTCCATTAGAAACACCAGATGGCACCTACAGCTATCAGTGCTGCTCAAAATATAAATAGGTGCCCTCATTATAGTAGCTTTAAGGAGCGATGTGAATATAAAGGAAAGTTCTAAACTTCCTACCTACTAATTTTAAGACACTTCCTTAAATAGTAAATCTATCATGATAGATCAACAAATTACACTGCTTTGCTAATATACAGTGCATACATAGAGGAAACTGCCAAACGAACCACATTAGTGGGATTCACAAGAGGTGGCAAAAGCCCAGTCACTGATTCCTGTCAAACCAGTTAAACACACTTAACTTGAACCTAACTGCTGGTACCTCACGATTTACTATGGCTTATGCTTGCTTCATCCTATCATTTTTATCATTCAGTGTTATTTGCTCAAATGTTTGCAGTTCGTTGGAATAAACTTCATAAGTTGGTAGAAACAAAGCGCCTACTACTGGCCAAACTCTAAAACTAATCAGGCAAGATAAGTATAGTAGTTTCTCAGTCCAATATAAACTTAATGTCTGGAAATTTCACTTGGGTACTCCAATGGCTGCTTATTATTAAGTAACTTGGGACAGAAAGAAAGTACAAATTATCTAAAACAATTTCTCTTCCATTCTGACCAAGGATTCTTCCATCACCAAAGGGTACTCATAGACTAATCAGTGTTTCCAGACCATGGAATACTGTCAGGGAGGGTGGTTAAGGAGTTAAATGTTCTGCTGATATTTCACATTCTTGTGAGTGAATATCAAGGGATTTTTATTCATTATTTGAAATAATTGGAACTGTATGAAATAACCACAATAAGGAATAGTGGGTGAATTCAGTATAACCCTCTAGTTCATTGTACAGTCATTTCACAAAGAATGGAGAGAGGTGGATGAAATTAATTTGTCATTGAAATTTAAAAGTCAACCATGCAATGTTATATACAGTTAATAAAATAAGGCAATAATAATAATAATAATAATAATAATAATAATAATCCAAACATGACCAAATACCTAACCTTTATAAATCAACAAAGAAGGAGCTTCAACACAGTTAAATTTGACAATGAGTGTCTCCTGTTTTATTTAATGATAGGCTCAAAGTGATTCACAAATTATTTAATGTGAAACAAACAAGTTGTGATTGTAATAATTTGTTGTAAACACATATTTTATAGTCAGAAAAGAGAATAACATTTTTTATTGACTTCACAATTGGTTAGAAATGTGAAGATTTTGAAGTGATAAATTACAAATGTGCCATAGATATTTAAACAAAATCATAGATATGAAACAGGAATTTAATATAACTCAAGCTTAATGAATACCATGATTAAGATTGTTAATTGTTTCATTTTGTTTATTTATTGTGGTACTGAACTGGGACAGCAGTATTTATTGTGTGAAACAGCCATAAGTTTATAAATTAAGTTAATTTAAATTATAGTCAGATATAATGATAAAATTAATGACTTGAATTATTGCAATCATAATATGATAATAAGCTTTGATTTAATATCACAAACATAATGTCCTTCCAGAGAGTTAAATTGCAAAGAGCTTTAGAGTTTTAAGGAAAAACATATGTACAGCAAGCAGTTAGTGAATTGAATATTCAAAACACCTATCAAGATCAAACAGACCCCTGACTGCAATTAGCAAAATAATTGAAGTAACTAAGACAGGAGTATTTACAGTAATAATGATTAAGAGCGTTAATACAATTCTTAGATTCAGGGACTTACGAAACTGGCACTCATTTGGACTCAGTTACTCATGTATGGAAGTTGTATATGTAACAAAACATTGTAAAATAACTATGTTATTAAAAATTGCAGTTTTTTTTTACTTTCTCTAGCCCCATATGTACAATGTACATAGGGATAGAGAAGTATTGTATTCCACCCAAAAATTTGCTACCAAGATTTCACAGGAAATACATGTTTTAGGACCCCCTGTATCCAAAAAAAGCATTTTCAGAAAAAGGTCCATGTGTGTGTGTGAGTGTGTGTGTGTGTGTGTGTGTCCGTGTGTCTGTGAACACGATAACTCAAAAACGAAAAGTGGCTAAAATACTAAACTTGGTATTTAAGTTTAGTATCTTCCAGGGATGCGACACGAAGATTTTGAGAAAAATCCCTCCACCCCAAACTACCCTTTACATGGAACTTTTTTCGAAAATTTTGATTTTCTTAAAAATGGCTCTAACAATTTTGATTAAAATATCGTATATTAAAGATATTTACCTAGCAAATAAAATGTATATCTTGAATTTTCTGGGAATAGCTTCTGAAGACCTGTTTATTCTGAATGAATTTTGCTTAATTTGGCATAACTAGTAAACTGTAAGAGATAGACAAAAACTTACTATACAAACAATTTAGCTCTTGTTAAAAACTCAAGTTATGTCATATACATTTTTCTCGTGGAGCTTGCCGTTTAAGAGGTATTCATTGTTATTAGTTTCAGTTGTGAAGTACTTATACTTTTCTCAGACGGGAGTGTCAGTTTTTCTTTTGTTCATAATCATAGGTAGAGTTTAATTTACTTATTACTATAAACTGGAAACCTGTAAAATGATATTCTGTGTGCTTGTATTTCCAGGTGCACAAACCATAGAAGTACCAGCATCTGTTCCATGGTTTGAAGCTTGGAGAGAGACATTTCTTCAAGTTCAGTTTCCATCTGATCATGAGTTCACAAAACATTATATGGCCTGTATCCTTTATGTTTGTGGGAGAGTAGGAAAAGGAAAGCAAACTATATGTTAATATAAAAAAATTTAGATAATTTGTTAAATGTGCACTAAATAGGTTTATAAGTGATTAACTGTTAAGACTATAATATTTTGTATTAAATATTATTTCATAATATATGGTTATTAGAGTGATTAGTTAATGTCAAGCTTACATTAGAAATATGAATACATGGGAGCTTTAATCATGGTCACTGGAACACACATATTCCTAAAACTGGTTTCAGTAAATAATTTTACAAATTGACTCGATTTTTACCATTCAATGTTATGCATATTTTTCAGCAAGATGCAAACACATTAAGAAAATATGTTTATAACTTGCAGCAATCTTGAAGTAAAATCTGAAATACTTTATAGAGTTAGTTCATTCTTGATTCATTCTTCTATAAATATGTAATGTGTGCACCTAAGGGTAAGTATTCAAAAACAAGTCTGCCCGTGAATATAAATTTAACCCTTACAGTGAAATAATTAGGTTACAGCTTAAACATATTTGAAACTTCGTACTTACCTTTCAAGCAAAATACCAAAGGAAGTTCATCCCAATATTAACAGCACTTTGCTCATTCCCTTTCCCCTGCTTGTAGGCAACAACTGTGGTTTGCTTTAAAATAGATAAATATAAAATATTGACACAATCAGATAAAGACACCCAAAATACTTGAGTATAATTTGATGGGGTAGCAACACTGCCTTGCCCTGCAACCTTTTGGATGTGCCATGGCCGAGTGGTTAGACCACTTGCCCCTCACATAGGTGGCACGGGCTCAATCCCAGGTGACTGCATGTAAATGGGTGTTAAACATTATAAAAAAAACTGCAACCTTTGAAGATATGTTGTACATCCCCAATCATCATCATCATCATCATCATATTATTATTATTATTATTATTATTATTATGATTATGATTATTATTATTGATCCCGAAGTCTGATCTTCAAAATGAACTGAATTAGACTGGACATGATGGTTAAACACTTCTCCAATTTTGGAAATTGACTCCCAAAAATGAGTGTGGACACTCACAAAATAGAAGGGCATCTGCCTGTTATACCATCTACAGGCAGGATTCCTATGATAGGTCCTGTACTGCTTCATGTCCAGTAAAAGATTGCTCAGCTCCCCTTTTAGCAGCTTTTGGTCCTTTCATTGTCCAGTGTTCCCATGTGTCCTGGTACCCACTTAGCTGAACTAAATTGTAGAAGCTGGTGCCATGAAAGGCACTCAGCATTCTAAGCCTAACTTGGACTTATCAAGGGCCTTCAGGCCTTCCTGGCTCTCTGGGACTATAACAATCCCTCTATTACTATGTACCATCTTACAATTTCCCAGCCTCTGCCTGAAAGATAAATAGTTTGATGCCATTGTCCTAGAGTCTAGCCCCTGTCTCAAAACCAGGTTTACTTGCCCTTCCCATTCAATGCATTTAGGATAAGAAACAGGAAAGTTTTGCCAAACAAGAACTTTGTTTTTATAATATTGGTCCTTATACTGAGAATCCTAAATAATTATTTACTTTCTCTACACATACTATGTACATAGTGCATAGAGAAGGTATTGTAATGCAACCAAAAAGTTGACACCGAGATTTTGCCAGAAATACATGTTTTGGGTTCCTCTGAATCCAAAAACACATTTTTAGAAAAAGGTCCATGTGTGTATGAGCATGTGAGTTTGTGTGTCGAAAAGGCCGTTAAATACCAGACCTTGTCCTTGGATCACCCTGCTTATCCCTGGATGTCTTTTTGGGGTTACAGAGAAACACCTCATCACATACTTGGCTCAATATGATGTAGACTTTCTGTTCATCCTGGAACCCTATTATTACAACAGATTACACCTCCTGCCACGTTATCTGACACATAACAGCTAGTACCTGCAACAATCAGTACTAACATTACTCATAAATTCAACATTACTCCTTCTACTCTGGACAATGTAATCATTAATTTAATTTGATAATGCTGCCTTTATTTTCTCCATTCCTGATTTTTGTTCTCTTCCATCTTATTTATGCTGGATTCCATTTTCTCCACTGTTTTCCATGCTGCATTTCATCTCTTTTCCAACATCTCTATGACAAGTTACATTTTTTCCATTCTGGATTTCATTTCTACCTTCATTTGCTTCATTTCAGTAAGTAGTTTTCATCCTCTTCTCCATTGTAATGGTTTGTTCTCACTCCTGACATAATTTAACAAAACTGTTCTTTATTACTCAAACAACTCTTTATTTCTTCCAATTGATTGCAATCAGAATCTGCTTACAAATAAACTTGTTGTGGTGATGGCTACTGCACAGTCCAAACTTCTCATAAAAACTGATTCAACTGGTACACTTTGTGCATTCCCAGTTGAAAACTGACTCTTGCTGGGTCTTGTTCTCTCCTTTTTATATCCATTGATGATGGGGCAAGCAATTTCTAGAAGTAGGGCTTAATGTTAATCCTGCCAATCACAATAAATGTCACAAACCCTCACACAGGTGCAATAGTCGGGATTTATATGAAAAGTACTTGCCGACTGCACACATATTCACTTGCACAGGTGTAGCAATGTATGACAACAATCAGCTATGACTTTCGAAGCAATCCATTCATGTACAGCAATTACAGCTGTAATGCATTGCGCCAGTTGTGACTCTGCCTTTCAGACTCCTGTCCTATACATGGCTGGTGTAGAAGAAGCAATTATTGCATGATGACTGACCTAATAGTTGGTGATGCTAAGAAGCATGGAACTTCAAGTACTTATGAAATTGTATGTCATTAGGGTAGGTGCTGAGCACCATTGGCCGTCTTTTCTCTTACTACTGTACATTATAAGAGAAGTAAATCTTCAAGAGTCAACAAATATTCTAGCTTGTAAAGTGTATAATATAACCATTGAGTGGAATATAGTCCCAGTAGCTAAAATACCCAATTAATAACATTAACAAAATGTATAATATGGTAGAATCGCACTTGTGCACTGAATTTTGGTGCACAGATTTACAGTCGAGTTTCCTTTCTGTATGCTCTCTGTTCTGTGGTGTTATTAAAGAACATTAAGCTTTGAAAGATCAGAAGTTCTGTTTGTTTTATTATACACTGGTTTTTAGTCTCAAGTTTGCTAATGGAAAACTAATTAAATATAGGGATTTTAAAGCTTTAAGA
Organism: Hymenopus coronatus; assembly: GCA_030762935.1. Taxonomy (NCBI): domain Eukaryota; kingdom Metazoa; phylum Arthropoda; class Insecta; order Mantodea; family Hymenopodidae; genus Hymenopus; species Hymenopus coronatus. The sequence continues at coordinate 166,497,049 of CM060881.1, read as the reverse complement.
ATGATGAATATTGCTTTTACAATAGTCAATTATTAACATGTTTATTAATAGGTATAAAATGTTTTTTGAAGCTTAACATAATCTGTTGCATGCTTTTTCTTAGATTGATTTTATGTTTTTCAGTTTTGTTTAAAATTAAAGAATGTGATTGTGAGTAGAGTCATGCTGGTAAAATGCTCTTACACCTTTCCTTAGCAACTTAACAGGTATTCTGGTCGTATCATCAGCAGAAAACAATCCCACAGATACATTGCAGCATATGGAAGCCCAGTTGCAACAACTGCAAACAGTTACACCAGCCAAATTACCCAAATGGTTTTGTCCTAAAGTGCTACGCTACTATGTTTTGCTTCATGATGCTATAGAGGGAGATGGTGCAAAGGCTGAAAATACAATAGGAGCAATGAAGCAAGTTTATGGAGACAATCTGTGTTTCTTCCTGCAGACAAACTCCAGACCACCTGGTCAGAATGAAGACCATAGTCATCTTCCAGACCCTTGGAGCCAGTTTCTTACAAGGCAGCTGGATGTTCAGGTTTGTAAGCTTTATTGTGATTTATAAGAACCAAAAATATCCCGGCTCTTCATTTTCTTGGGCTTTAGGTGAGGTGATGTTTCTGAATATTAAGGCTCCAGTAAATCCTAAACATTGATACAGTAACACTTTGTTTATATATTTTTCAGGGGCCTTAGGAAAAACAAAATTGTATATGTGAAAAATGCATAAGTGAAAGCATCATTAGGTAAGGAAAGTGGGATAGGTGGGAAAGAAAACAAAATTATGCAAACCTTATATAATATAATACTGGGTATACTACATTGTATAAGAAATGCAATAAACTCTGTGTTCTGTGCAACAAGTTATTTATTGCCACTGTGCAAAGCGCTAAATGTACTATCAACATCTGCTGGATGCCAGCCACTATGTGACATCATCACTAAACTTAAAACAGGTGCATGTTTTCTATATGGGGAAATAAAAGTGAAACATGCATAAACATGACAGTGGCATGCATAAATGTGTCATATTATATGCAAAACCAAAGAAATTAAAAACAATAATACTGTAAAACATAGTGCATAGATCAAACACACTTAATGCTATCTATCTGTCTGTCTATCTCGCTGCCCGGCCGCCCACCCACCCACCCACATTTTTTAAGTCGGTTCTTTTGTTTAACACTGCATCACTTATTCTAATTTATATGGAACTAGTTTTCAGTAACTGTTGCTTTCTTTTTCAATCTCAGGTTTGCAATAACTGCATCATACACTACTTTGAGATGATATGATGCATCAGACAACATTTTGTTGTCTATAGCATTCATGGTATAATTAAAATGCATGGAAATGTTTAGTGAATGCAGATTTATTGCCTAATGAGTGAACAAATAAATCCAGACTATGCTGCTGTAAAGACTGGGGCATCGCATTAAACACTGCATGACAGTGTAACATATGCTACATGTGGAATAAACACCAATCTGCCAACTGAGTAATTCCACAGAAATGTTATATCAAGTGGTAACATGGTTCAATGTTTCAGTATTTTAAGTAAAGATATATGGTACACTCTAGTACAATTGTAAAATACCCACAAATCGCAAATAATAAAGTAATTGAATGCTAAAAAAACTTGGTAAATGTAAAATCAAATGAAAAGTGCAGCGAATTTATATTTTCTATCCACAAATTTTACAAGGTAAATATTGAAATTTATTTCAGATCTGCTTTCTTTTTGTTTTTTTATTGTTTATTTATTTATTGTACATCAGACACTGATCTTCTTTGATATAAATATTTTTAAACAAGTTTTGATACTTTTTTATACATACCGCATACAATGTCAGTTTGTGATGCCTAACATAAATAAAGTGTTTTATAAAGGGAAAGTAAATGCATTAAAACTTCCTTCTGGATCCTGCTTTAATATTGCAATACCAACAAAAAGATAATCTGAGCGTTTGTATCTAAATTCATTGGATTTCTAGTAATAGTATGTAATGGACTGACATACCAACCTCTCACTATTTTGTATTACTCTCAGTCAATACACACCCTTGACGAGTCCATCTTGAGAAGATTGCTAAAACATTGGCAGAAAGACAACATGAATACGATATGAGAGCAAGATTCCTGTGAAATACGTAAAAATAAAGATAATGTCCATAAAGAGAAAAAACTATCCAAACTCAAAAAGGATAAAAAATGAAAATAACTGTTTAAGCCTTGTTACTGCAAAGCGAGAATGTACAAACAGATACAGTGAATCAGAGACAAAATAGATGGAAAGCAGGAATCAAGATATAATGCAATTATTATGACACTTGCAACATTTAGAGTTAGGCAGCATTTCAGAAAAGTGTAGAAAATGCATTGTGGAAGCACTTGCCAAGCCTTCACAGAGGGGTTAAACTAATTGTTGACCTAGAAACAACAGGATTAATTTATTAATATAAAAATAATAGTTGTAACAAATCTTCACTTATCTTTTGGAATCCTTGCTTGGACTAGTTTTGCAATGATTTCATTGCATTATCAACATATCCTTTTGGTCTCTTTTTTGATGTTGTTTATTTACATATTAATATTTGTGTTATTCTTCACTGTTACTAGCTTCTTTTTACATTTATAACAGGATTAATTGTTCACAGGGCAGGGAAAAAATCACAGCATAAGCTTTCAAAGATGTTACACCTGAATATTGTCACTGGAAAGGAGCTGTGAATGTATTTGGAGGGCAAGTAAAAGTGATTGCATAGGGGCTGTTTCATCTGGAACTAGAGTGAAAAATACAGAAGAGTTCATTCGTACTCTATGTAATAAAACAAACATGTCAGTGTTCAGGAGGTACCATGAATGCCATTGAAGAAGTGAAAAAAATGTCAGTGTTCAGGAGGTACCCTGAGTGCTGTTGAAGAATAGCTTGAGGAAAGATTTCTACATTTTTTAGCTATTTTAGCCACTCATAAGCAAGTAGGGCTCATTCTGTGAAACTGATACATGAACATATCATCAGGTATGGCGCCCTTGAGGTGATCATCAGTCAGACTGTTCCACAAGTTCCTCAGATATCAAGGCTATAGCAAAACTTCCTGTACACGCTTTCTGCATTTAATGATTCTGCAGTGCAGCCTTAATTTGCAATCTGTGACGTAATATAACCATGTGTACAATGCATTTATCTGCAGTTATCTAAAGCACCTGATTTAGAGAACCGTGCCAATGCATGATGTGCAACATCGTCAAAACATTGTATATTCATTAAAAAGAAAAACTGACATATCATATTCAGAATATTTGAAGCCCACATGGTTTTGAAACCAGTCTGGAAAATCTATTCGTTAGTGATACTTAAGTGTCACTAACCCAACTCTGAAATATTCAATTCATACTTACCATTGTTCCAAAACACCCTTTCATTAAAGTTGTTATATCATATTCATCTTCTCTCTCGTTACTGTTGCTTTTGATGTGAAAATGTTATACAAAGAAGTTTAAATGATTACTTGTTATTACAAATAAATTTGTACCACAAACTACTATTCACTAAAACCCCAGTGTACTAAAATTAATGTATAGACACACACGCACGTAGATATATGATGGGATGACAAAGTGCTATGGAAGCTATGCATGAATTCACAATAACTGATGGCTCTGTGATTGCTGGTAGTAGCACAGTGAGTGCTGTGAAATCAGTTGTAAGGCGAGCATCTTGCAAGATGGAAGTAACCCATGTTGAGCAGCGCATCATCAAAATAACTGTTCTCTAATGAAGAAATTCAAGAGAATGTCACAGTAAATTGAAGGAAGTCCTTGGGAATACTACCATAACGTACAGTAGCATGATGGATAGGAACATTTTAGCAAGGAAGTGTGGCAACCAGTGATCAGAAATACTTCAGACAAACTGTTTGTGCTCAGGCTGATGAGGCACATGCTATCATGCAGCTCCTGTAGGAAGACAGGCGATGGATGCTACTGCATATGACAAGTAGCAGTTTGTGATCTCATCACATATCTGCAGGATAAAAAATGAATGTAATGGTTTGTGCCCCACCCTTATTTCCGAATTGCAGAAGAAAATGACTAAGTTACAATTTTTGAGAATTTCAATACCATGTTCAAAACCCTTATTGATTATTACTTTTTCTACATGAACTATATTCATAATGTATACAGTAGGTGTAATATTACGTAAGCCCAAAAATTTAATGTAGAAATTTTACCAGAAATATATGTTTTGAGGCCCCCCGAGTCCAAAAGAAGCATTTGTAGAAAAAGTTCCATGTGCGTGCATGCATGCATGCAAGGTGTATGTGTGTGTGAGTGTGGGTGGATGGATGGCTGTGTATATAAAAAAATAAAAGAGAATTAAATACCAATTAGTATATTCCAAGGATGCAACATGAAGATTTTCAAAAAAATCCGCGGGGATTTCTATCTACTATCCTTTATATGAAAAAGTTATTTAAAATCATGCATATTAAAGGTATTTACATCACAAATAAAGTGTATATCTTGAATTTTCTGGGAATAGCTTCTGAAGGTCTGTTCATTCTGGATGAATTTTGCATAACTGATAAACTGTAAGAAATAGACAAAAAATGTAGATCTTGTTAAAACGCACAATTTATGTCACATACATTTTTGTTGTAGATTTGACTGTTTTTGAGATAATTGTTATTGGTTTCAATTTTAAACTACATAACTTTTCTTAAACAGTGTTACCTTTTGTTTCATCTCCCTTTTGTTATACTGAAAATGCAAAGTGAATCGAACTTCAATTTTTCACATATTCACCAGCTTTTAAAAGATTTGGTTATCATTTCAGCTTGATGTATTCCCTTATTTCCCTTCTGCTTAGAAGGAAGCAAGTAATAAGAGAATTTCTGTAAATTTTTATCTTGGTTAGCAGGAATTACTTAAAGGAATTGCAGAATAAGTAGAGCAGGTTGTGTGAATGGAACACATCAGTTTTTTTTATCTAATGTCTATTGGCACATTCTTTTGGAGTTGCACAAGAGGCTAGGAGAACCTAATTCATGCAGAATGACAGTAATTTATATTTTGTCCCCAATGTAAGAGAGCATGTTTTTCTTGTAATAAAGTTGGTTGTTGGTATCTAATGTTGAGCAGTTGGCAGTGAAGCCAATCACTCTCTTGCATTCCAGTATTTTGATGTCATATTATCATCTTGACTAAAGGTTGGGCAGTGCAGTAGATTTTTATGTAACCGTTTAAAATCAGGCACCATAAATGGCGGTTATATCACTAAGTAAAGAAAGGTATGGACAAAAATGAAATGATCCCCTAGGTCTCGAATACTCTAATGCCATCGGGGTCGAAGAAAACAAGAGTTGAGTCAAGCAAGACTGGATAGGAAAGGTAAAAGAGGGGAGCTGATATTTGGAAAGGAAGAAATATCAGTCCAGGTCAATAACTCATCAAGCTATTGGTGAGCAGCCCTTCCCTTTAGTTCATCACATAATTTTGTTTAGATCGGTTCCTTTAAGTCTTCAAATTATAGAAGCAATTAAAGGGTCTCCTTTCTACTATAACAAAATTGATATGTGACTACTAACAGCTGCACTGCGTGAAGGTGAAGGATCGGACATTAGGCTTTTGTCCAGGACATTAGATTTTGCCATTTTTAGAAGCTTTGCAATTCACACACATGGTGCAACTAAAATATGATTTCATCTTCTTTAGTTGTCAATTACTACTTAATTTTCAAACATTCTGTATAAGAGCTATTTGCATTAACATAAATGTACTTTATTACATGGGACTGCAGAAAGACTTTTGTTACTAACAGGGAGGAGACTCTAATTCCTTTAATAATTAACTGAAGATTTAAAGGACTTCCTTTGCAAGTCATTAAGCATAGTGCACTCATTTAGGTGTAATTTTGATTGCAATTTCTTAACTTAGTCACTATGAAAGGTGGTTACTAAAGAATATGTGATTTTAGGATGGTAGTGATCAAGAGAGCAGTCCTCGGACACCAGCAGAGATGGGTGGAGTAACAGGGATGCCCAGTCACGTCATGACAGATGGTAATATGGATGGGGATGTTGCACGTCCTCCAAACATGGGTCCTATAGTAATGTCAGCATTAGAAGTTGCTCAGGAAGCTGGGGAAAATGCAGCACCTGTTGTAGTGACACATCATCCGCTCAGTCCTGACACAGAACATCAAAAAGTAAGTACAGCTTGGCATTCTTTTCACCATCATGATAACATCAGTTCACTTCAGTTCTTTTTTCCTGTTATATTCCTTTGTAGAATTTTGATTTCATCAATTGTAGGTATAATGGATATAAAGTAGAATTTGGATGTTTTTCTCTCGTATGGTTTTTCTGTAGGATTTCAAATACCACAACTTCTTTGCCAGAAATCAAGAGAGACCAGTTTAGAGAAATACAAAAACATTTTTCAGCTGTCATATGTGCATTTAGATTAAACTGGTACATAATTTGTGAAATTATGTACAATGGAGAATCAAATTGCTCAGAAATTAGCCACTCTCTTGATGGAGTTTCTTCAGGAAATGTTTACAGTATGTAGAGCAACATAAATTATAATCACTAATTTTTGTAGAATTTTCCATAATTTTGGAGTATTTGTGCTAGCATCTCTGTTTTCTGATTTAGATATCCATTTCCTGATTTCTTTCTTTGAGTTGAAAGACAGTAAGTCAAATTTTAGCAATTATAATTTTGCACATTTATGTGTAAATGAAGTTCCAACATGAAATAACCTGAAGCTATGTTGTCCACATTGGACATGGTGATTTTGACGATGTTAAGAAATGCCCTCCTTCTATAAAACATGTTACTATGGAAAAGACTCCAGAACATCCAAAAACAGCGTGATTTTTTTTTCTGCTGCTTCCTCTCAATGTAGCCTTAAAACTGCAGCCAAATGTTCTATTGTCTACATTAAAGTAGATGTGGAATGTCTATAACATGGTATAATAAACTATTGAGAAGTATATTTATGATTTGGAAATAGCTAAGAGCCTGGCTTGTCAAGCTAAAGCTGAAGTTGTAAATGTATTAGCTCAAAAAAAAGTTTGTGGAGAGTTGTCTGTACCATCTGCAATTTTAGCAAATGCATCCAATCATCCCAACAAAATATGTCAACAGAATAATCCCAGTTTTTGTAGGAAAGCAGCTGAAACCTGAGCTTTCACTGCAGAATTAATTAGAAAAAACCCTTACAGAAAATAGACTTAATAAATATGATAGGGCTAATAATTTCAGTATTAATGAAGTATTGAAGTAATAATTTCAGTAAAAGCAAATTTTTATTTAAGAATGTAAAGAAAGATGGTTGTGAAAATCTACACTGTTGCCTTTGTGTTGCTGTGACACTTGCCTGCATCCATTTAAATACTAACATTGAGACTGCTGTTAACAAACATAGCCATTTCCCTTTGAAAACAGAAGAAAAGAGCTCAGATATTTCTATGAATTTGTGAGCTGTGAATGCCGGCAAATACTAAGACATGTGAGATTCCCAAATGGGATTCTCTCAAAACAGAAAAATGCCTCTTTAACAAATGGTAATCTCTTGTTTTAGAAGCATTAGCTGTCTCAAGTTTTGGCTGCAGAGTTTTCCTTCAAATGAATCTGAACAGAAAATAGATCTGGAATATAACATATTAACTGTATGGGTTCTGAAAAGTTCTACATAGGAAAAATCAAACAAACCAAAAGAAATGTAGAAACTAGAACCAAAGAAGACTTCTGAAATGTTATGTTAAAATAAGAAGAGCAGTTAGTACTAGCATTTGACTTTTGCAATGAAAATCGTAACTAATTACAATGTGTGAAAACATTTTAATATGGAAACAAAAACTGACTGATAAATTTTGAAATCCTGGTAGTTGTTATCATTCCACTGCATGAAAGAAAGCAGTAGTCAATTACAACAGCTGTGCCCTTATGGCTGAAGGTAGAAACAAAGGGTCCCCCTCATAAATTAAAGAGTAGGTGACAATGCTAAAAATCTGACTCTACAAATATTCAGGCATTTTGGTGATTTTAAAACTGTTTAAGCTCCTTGAATCTACCAAAATAATTGTTGCAGCTTTCAGCAACTGTATTAGTAGTGTGACTTACTGCTACTGATTCCATTAAAATTTTTAACTAATTATTCTTTTAAATACTTGAGGGAGTTCGTTAAAATACTTCATAGCAATGATTTTAACCATATTTAACTCCTGAAATCATTTCAATCTGTGACTATAATGTAGCTATGAATCATATCTTTTAGTGCCATGTTTGTGTTGAAAAATAATTTTTGGCATCATATTAGCTTATGTTTATATTACACCCTTCTCTGTTATGATGCATGGAGAGCCCTTCTAAATGCTTGTGGTGCAATCAAAGTAGTTTCAATTGGCTATTTCTGCTTTAGCGTTTGTTCTGCATTGAAGTACAGAAAGAAATCAGGCCCCATGTTGATCAACCACACAGTGGATGACCAAGATAAATGCGTTTTGGAGGGCAATAGAATTATACTTTTGAGCAAATTTGATAGGCAGTGTTCAGTTGTGTCCATCAAATAAATACTACCAGTGTATCAATGTCAACAATAAAAATCAGCATCGTTGTTTGGATGTGTAGTCTTGAAGAAACCATTGTTAACCCACCAACATAGATTTAAAAGGTTGCAATGGGCCAAAGAGCACCAGAATTGGACTTTATACAATTGGAACAATCTTCATTGGACAAATGAATTCAAATTTAAGAAATCTGGTTCACACAGTTGACAATACTGTTGTCCTGATGAAGGGAGGCTTTGAATCTTGTCTTACTCCATCTGTGAAACATGGAAGTGTTAGTGTAATGATGTGGAGATGTTTCGGGAACAATGTAATTGGAAGCTTAGTGAAAGTGAATGGTATTTTGGAGAAAAAACAATGCATCATATTCTTTTGCACCATGCTGTGTCATCTGGTATAAGACTTATTGGACATGATGTTGTTCAACAGCATAACGACCTTAAATGCACATCAGAGCTGTGCAAGAATTACATGAATAATAAAGAAGAACAAGGAGACTAAATTCCATGATGTGGCCCACGCTATCTCCAGATTTATCTCCCCACTTTACTTTTTGGGAGAAGCTTGACAGCAGAGCAAAACAGATGATCCCTAATAATGAGAAACTACCTTTTACAAGCCTGGGGTAATATAACTTCAGAAGTGTTTCAAAAACTGACTGCAAGGATGCCACAAATTTGTAAAGCAGTCATCAGAGCAAGAGATGGCCATTTTGATGAACAAAAACTTTGAAACTTTGAACAATTTCTTACTGCATAGGATAAAGACTCTACAATATAAAAACTTCCGGAATGTTTCTTTTTCCAATGGGACATCATTTTTATCTGGAATGTTTTTATTCAACTTTTTGTAACCATATAAAATTAGGCACCATAAATGGCAGTTACATCACCTAAGTAAAGAAAGGTATGGACAGGAAAGATAATGAAATGATCCCCTAGGCCTCGAATACTCTTAATACCATTGGGGTCGAAGAAAACAAGAGTTGAGTCAAGCAAGTCTGGATAGGAAAGGTAAAAGAGGAGGATATTTGGAAAGGAAGAAATATCAGTCCAGGTCAATAACTCACCAAGCTGACCAGTGCTTATTGGTGAGCAGCCCTTCCCTTAAGTTCATCACATAATTTTGTTTAGATTGGTTCCTTTAAGTCTTCAAATAATAGAAGTAATTAAAGGTTCTCCTTTCTATTATAACAAAATTTATATGTGATTACTAACAGCTGCACCATGTGAAGGTGAGGGATTGGACATTAGGCTTTTGTCCAGGTTGGTTCCTTTAAATCTTCAATTAATTATTAAAGGAATTAAAGGGTCTCCTCCCTGTTAGTAACAAAATTTTTTCCGCAGCTAAGATTTTAAATCTTAGTCAAGACATTAAAAATGCACTAAATAAAAAAGAAGAGACACTAGCAATATTTATTGACTTTCAAGGAGCATATGATTGTATTTGGAGATACAAACTACTTGATAAACTTAAAATTCTAGGAATCCAGGGCAAAATGTTACATTGGATCAGTGAATTCCTTATTCAACACTTTATTGCTACCAAATATAATGATAAATTATCAAAATATTAACAGACACACTGTAGTGTACCTCAAGGCAGTATCCTTAGTACAACACTCTTTAATATTTATATCAATGATCTTCCACATCAATTACAAAAATACAATCAAAAGTCGTAATGTTTGCAGATGATGTGGTCTTATAGAATTCTAAACCAAAAATTCAAAATCAACAATTAATAAATATAGCACAACAATCCTTGACAGCATTACAGAATTGGACATCTAATAATTTAATGAAAATTAATACATAGAAAACAAATTATCAACTGTTTACACTAAGGAAGAAACTAATGAATCTTTCCCTTTAACTAAATGGAAAATCTCTCACAGAAACACGTGAAGCCAAATATTTAGATATTGTTTTTGATACAAGGGGAAAAAATTACCACTATTAAAAAGACTAGCAGACAAGAAATGGGGAGACACTACACAAACTTTAAACACTTTTTAAAAGATGTATATTAAACCAACTTTAAATATTGTGAAGAGGTACTAAGAACTGCATATATAGAAAAACTTAATATTCTACAAAATCAAATTCTTCACCTAGTAACTGGAGCTGTTAAACTACCACAGTACTTGCTCTACAAGACTGGAACTTGACATTGAACAAGCAGCCATCTTACAATATAAAAAATTAATCAGACTACCTTTTAATGACTGGGAAAAAAAAAACCCACAAGTAAACCTAAAAACTCAACAAAATTTCCTTAATAAAGTCAAAGAAGTCAAACATAGATTAAAACTTCCTTACTTAAAAGAAAACATACAAACAAATTAACCGTTAGAACTATTTGATATTGAACACTATGTACACTTAGCTGAAGAATTTACAAACTCTGAAACCTCTTCGTGTGTTCTGAAACAAATGACACTAGAAATAATAAATTTAAGATACCTTACTAATGAATGGCTACATGTTTATACTGACAGTTCTAGCTTACCAAATAACAGTGGTACTGGCGCAGGTGCAATATGCCCTCTCTTCTCTTTCTACAAAAGATTAAGTTTAAATACTACAAATTTTGATGGAGAGATTTCGGCAATACTTCAGAGCTTACAAAACGTACTATATCATATAAATAAATTTGAAAAAGTTGTACTATTATCTGACTCTAAAGCAGCTATTATGTCCATAACATCTGATGTAACACATAACAACTTAAATATTGCAGATTGCCGCAAAATCATATAACAACTAATGAATTTAAATAAAAGAGTAATACTTCAATGGATGATACCAACACATTGCAGAATACAGGGTAATGAAACAGCTGACTTTCTAGCCAAGAAAGGTAGTAAAATTACATCAAATTCATCTGATCCCATAAATTATCAGTCTATCAAAAGAATCATATCTACATATAATAACAAAATTAAAGAAGATAATGTCTTACAAACAAAAGGAAAACCAAGGGAAAATTTATGCAATAACTCAACCAGAATCAGTACATTACCAAGAAAATCCTCTGTAGCAACTTTTAGACTCCTAACAGGCCATGACTGTCTCAATAAACATTTATTCAGGATTGGTATAGTGAGATCTCTGTGATCTTTCTGTATACTTAAAGAAGATATGGATGGAAATCATCTACTGCGCTGCCCAACCTTTAGTCAACATGATAATATGACATCAAAATACTGGAATGCAAGAGAGCGAGTGACTTCCCTGCCAACTGCTCAACATTAGATACCAACCAACAATCTAAAAACAAGTTTTCTATGGCTGATGCTTTTGAAATTCATACCATATGCACTGAAGTTTGTTGTAGAATTTGATCTCAGCTGTTTACATTGACAGCACCAACTTTCTATCACTAATGTATGTGCGCAACTGTGTATATGTGCATATATGTGTGCATGCATTTTTTTTAATGCCATGAAAAATGATACACTCAAATAGAAGGAACTTATTGACATAGTTTAGCAATTTCTGATTGTAATGCTCCTGCAGAATGAGTTTTTCGTATGGTGAATCACAAATAGTCTAACAGTAGAAGCAGTTGTTTCACTGTTTAAATGACACAATTGTGTTTGTCAATTCAAAACTCAGCTGTTGAGATTGTTATAATGTAAAAATATGATATGATGCTAATATGAGATGCTACATCCCCAGAGTAATGCAGATTTACTGAGATACTTCATAATTTAAAATCTATAAGTGTGAATGTTTATATCCTATCAAGTTTCAAAAATATTCTTTTATAGTTAAACTGAGGTTTAAGTTTTATAAAAATGAAGTTTTTAGTTAGTAGAAAATTTTCTTCCTATCGGAACATGCTGTGCGTAGCTGTGCGACGTCACAATGTCAAAACCGTTTTCAAGCCCACGAGACAGTTAAATAATTTACTACGCTCATCCAAAGATCCCCAGGAGCCGCTGTCATCAGCCGGTGTGTACCGCATTCCCTGTTCCTGTGGCTCGGTATACATCGGAACCACACAACGCAGTGTTACTACTAGAATCAAGGAACACAAAGCAAACTGTCGACTGGGCCACACAGAAAAGTCCGCGGTTGCCCTGCACGCTATTGAGGCAGAGGGCGAGCATATTATAAATTTCCAAGACACCTCTATCCTCTCATCTACAACACACTACCATGCACGACTACAGCGAGAGGCTATAGAGATTTATAAGCATCCGAACAATTTTAATAAAAAAGAAGAGGCACTAAAACTCAATAGGAATTGGCATCCCGTCATTGAAAGGAGGAAACGTCATCAAACGAGAAGCAACGAAGCGGTCCAATCAGAAGCCACGTATGCCGGAGAGCCCAAGCCCCGCCCCCCACTTGCCAGTCAACGCTTCAGACGCAGCGAAACCTTCTCCAAGAAAACTTTGACCGTGCCACTGGAGATGCCCACCGTAGTTGTGGACGAAACGTCTGGTGCTCCTTACACCAGCAGACCACAGCAAAACAGCCCAGAAACATTTCTTAGTTACAATCTATTCATATGTTTTCACCAATGGAATTACAAATTTCAACTTTACATATGTGTTCCATGAGTTCATGAATATAGGCTAGTAAACAGGCAGAAGGCTGAAGTAATGCCAAGAGATACACTAGAGTAGAAAACATCTATTACTTGCTCACACAGGAAAGTCAAGAAAGGTTAGGGAAAGTCAGGAAATCAAAATCACTCATGGAAAGTCAAGGAATTTATTTATAGTATCAATAGGTTATCTCTGATTGGTACAGAAGTCAGGGATTTTAATATGAAATACTCTAAAATTGTGCAAATATGAATAATATGAATTAATGATTTACCTAATCGTTGCCAAGAATCATGCAGATGCTGGAGAAAGAAAAATTCAACAAACATTAACTTTTTGACTGAAATTCTCTTGTTTTCATGTATATGTTTTAACCACTAATTTATATAATTTAAAATATCTGTAGTGCTAAAATAACATTTTATATACCAGTTGTTTTTTTTAAAGTTAAAGATTTATTAGGTAATTAAAATAAAAATTTAATCAAAAGTTCAAGAAGAGATTTGGATGACTATGAAGATGTTGGGGCTAATACAAAACTTACATTTATATATGTTTTTAAAATTGGTGTTGTCAATTAAAAATGAAAAAGTGTGTTTACAATAGTATGCAGAATTAGTCATTGAAAAGTTTTAATTGAGTCAGGGTAAGTCAAGGAAATATAAAAATTTGGGAAAACTCGGGGAAATTGTATACAGCCTGTTCAAAAATTCCATACCCAATTAATAGGAATGATACAGGGAATCATAATAAATATATGTTGTTAAATAACCATATGTCGAAAAATCTTATAATGTGACACTAAGCATTAGTAAGTGAGCAAATAAAAGTTGTTTTGTCTAAAGTTGATACACCAAATGTTAGTTTGAAATGCTTAGAATGTTGTGATGATGTGCTCTTCAACACTGCGTCAGTAAACAGCTGGTAGCACTAATACCTGCAGGACAGCTGCAGTTTCAACACGGAGCGCTACACATAAGGAGAACTGCAAAACATGCACTTAGTTTTTTGTATGGCTGCAGGCAAGTAATTGAAGAGCCCAGAAAATGTACTGCAAGTTTTTCCTGCACAAAAACGTTCACATTAATGCACATTTACTGCAATTCACAGTTGACTAGGAAATACTGGCACATTCATGGTATGCAGGGCTAATCAGGTGGTCTGCATACACCCAACAGTGAGGAAGAAGGGCTGTACATTTTGAGAACATCCAGAGACAATTACATGAGTAATTACTGTTGTGCTCGGTATTGTGTTGCGTGAATAGCTGTTGCATCCTTATCATCCTGTGAAAGTACAGACCATGGGACCAGATGACTGTCCACTTGGTCTTTAGTTTGTGCGACAGGATAGTGAATAATCTCGTTTTCCTGAAGTTATGCTTACAGACAAGGCTCAATTTGCTAGGTAAGGCATTTACAATGACCATAATTCATATATATGGTCAGATGAAAACCTATGTATTACAGTTGTGCAAGGTCATGAGAGATGTGTAGGCCAGTATCGTGGGCAACTACTTGCTTGAGCCTTACATGTTGCCTGCTGGACTCAGGTGGCAAATGTACAGAATGTTCTTGGAAGTTCACCTGCTGACATTATTGGAGGAGGTATCCCTAGATATCTGAAAAAGGATATGGTTTCAGCATGATGGGCCCCAGTGCACGTTGCAGAACCAGTCCGAGCAGTAATAATCAGTACTTTTGGCAATCAATGGAACAACCAGGGAGTACCTGTACATTGGACTGTAAGATCCCTGAACCTCACCCCATTAGACTTCTTTCTCTGGGGCTATACTACCCCTGTTGACCCACAGGTGGAATTGGTTGTAAGAATTCTTACAGTAGCCACAGAAATACAGAACATCTTTCAGTGATTATGGTACTCCCTGCTATGTTGACACTGGCTCTGGACTGAGGTTAATGGTGTTCATTTTGAACATTTATTGTAATGTAATAGTGATCTGAAGGATAAAGCAATTAAAAACATTTAACACTGCTTTCTTTTCCATCGCACACAATAACTTCCTGCATACTCAGTACTCTAACAATATGCATTTCCAACACTGGCTATATAACATTTATTTGTTATGGTCTGTATCATCCCTGTTAGTTTGGTCAATGAATTTATGAGCTCCCTGTATACAAATTTCTGTGTGAAACCTGTATTATTACAATTAACTATGTAAAATACTCTTTCATGTAGTGCATCAAAACACCCTAATAAAATCATTACTGAGGCATACTTTGCTTTGTCTAACATTATTCATGGACAAGGAGCATTTGAAAACTAATGCTCATATGTTTTATTCATTGTCATAAGAGTTTTCTGAATGTGAATTTGGTTTAGATTTAATTCAGTGATAATATAATAGGTTTTTGCAACACAGAACTACCATTGATGCTATTGTAGGTTTTAGTATAGCACATAGATAATATTTATGGACTTTATCATAAACATTACAGAATAATTATGGAAATGATGTAGCGGCTATTCCAAGTCACATAAATGCTAATGTGTGGGTGGGGCAGAGCACCACAACAACATTACAGCATGGAGCTCATCTTACAGCAAGTGATCTGGATCGACTTCGAATGTTGGTTCAAGAGTTCTGCATCAAAGCATTGCTTCCATATGTGGAGCGACAGATACAGCAGCTAAGTGATATAGTAAGTGGTATTTTATATTACAGCCATATTTAATAAATATTTACTTGTACTTCAATATATACTGTTAATCACATAGCAATATAATACTAACTAGTTATCAACATGCAGTTTTGTTATTAAGATGATTTACCTAGCTCGTCAGCTGAGTTAAACTGGTTCTCTTCCCTTTGGTCTCTTTGACCACAACTTGAGACTGTGCATTTACATCAGGAAAGTTTCATTTCCTTGGTAACCCAAAATCTAATATGTAATATTTCTGTAAACATTACATTGTTTTGTCTATCCATTGTATATTTTACAAGCTATTCTTGTGAAAACATATGGTCATATATACTTAAGTTAATCGAGATAAAACTTTGTAGAATTATTTAATTTAACACTATCTTTTAAGTACAAAGGCAATCAGGCGTTTAGCTTAATAAAAAGAACTCTGAAGTAAACTGACTGAACCTATACCTTTTATCAGCTAACAGAAATTGTTGTACATTCTTCAAAGAAATTTAATGTCTATATTAAAATTTTTCACAATTTGCTGAATTAATAAATACCAGAGAGAAAACAGGAAAGGTGCTTTGTGAAACCAGTATCGGAGGCTTAATGTCTCCAGAAAGCTTCACACTATGGATTCCGGAAAGAATTATTCATCCAGTAAAGCAATTCTCCATGCCTACAGAGACTGCCTATAAATCCAAGGTTCCCATCAATACCAGAAGAATCTGTGACCTACAGACAATTCTTCAGTATGTTCCTTATGAATTTAGATGCATTTCAGAAGAAATAGTATCCTGGCCAAGAGTTTCAATATTGGAGTCCAGTATACACACGTGTGCTTCACAAAAACTTATGCAAAACTAGTTTCGCATGCATGTTGTATGCATTGTCTACTGCTTTAGATGTTGAAGAATCATAAGATTGGAAAGAATTCAGAACTGTAAAAACAATTCAATATATTCTGTAATTTTATTCTGTAATTTTTTTCTAATACAGTGTATGGCTTAAAATGTTCTTTTCTTCATTTTGACCTAATTAAATGCTTACATGATATGTTCTTCCAATGTGAATGACTGTTCTAAAAACCCCATAAGTGATAGTATCTACTTTCATTCTGTACACTTATGCTGGTCATGTGTAAATTCTAAAAAGCTGCTCTAAGTAATGGATGACATCATTTTACAAAATATATTTCTAGTGTACAAGGTTTTTTTCTCTCTCTTGTAAAATTTTAATTTGTACACTTGTGGGGTTTTTACAATAATGATTCATTTGTAGGTAATCTGGTTTCGACACAGAGAGAGATTCACTATTTTTTTAAGTGCAGGTGTTCTGGCACGTGCATTATTGTCTAAAAATTCTTTTATCTGCATTTTATTTTAGATTTCCAATAAGAAGGGTGTAAGTCGTTCTTTATTCAGTGCTACCAAGCGATGGTTTGGAAGCAATAAGCCTGGGACACCTGGCTCCAACACTCCATTAAATGCTGTTATGTAAGTACTTTTTGTTCACAAGTGAAGTTTGGGTATGAGAAAAGTTAGGGAAGTTTTCGGGCAAATACAGAGATGGTGCTGATGGAATCAAATAGCAAGAGTAGTTTTCATTTGCAATCCTTTAGATGGCATAATTTGCAACTTTATGTATGTGCTTTGTTAGTTCCATAATAAAAAACAATTCAGGATTTTTTTTTTGCCCTCCGTGGTGTAATGGATACCATGCTAACTTCATTTACCCAAGGTCGTGGGTTCAAACCCAGCAGAGTTTGATGAATTTTTTTGGGTGTAAAAATCCTTTGCATGGCTTCCTTTGGACACATAAAAGAACCTCAAGCTGATAGAGAGGCCTCTGAGCAAAATTAAGTGTTCTTTCACACCCAATTTAGAATGGGACGCTGAGAACCACAGTAGCTAAAGAGCATCCATAAATAACATGCCATTTCCATTTATATTTGAGGATTTTTTCTGAAAATGTATCAATTTGTGTTATGCAAGTGTTAAATATACATTTCATTAAAAGGTTTTAATACCAACTGATTTTTTATTATAATTTTTTGATTTGAAGATTGGGCTGTAGAGTTTTAAACAAGATGGTTTTTCCATTTTTGATCACTAACATCCAGATGTCTGAAGAGCATATTAGGAAAATCCAGAATACAATGTTAAATGATGAGGAATCAAGGTTCATGGGTTTTCTGACATATCAAGATTATGTTTTGATCATTTTGCACATGAGAAAACTTACAGCATGATAGGTGCTGTGTTTATTATCTGCTAAGTAACCTGAGTGAATGTCTCACAGGAGTAATTGGATATGTTTATATGCAACTCTAAAGACCTTTTGAGACATTATGACACGACTGATAAAGCATGGAATAATCACCACATATCAGATACAAAGTGACAGTCCAAACATGAATACAAGAAGACAAAGTGTATTGTGTCAGCAACTGATTTCTAGAATGTTTAAAGTATAGTGATGGTAGATTGGCAGAAAAGGGAAAATCTATTGTTAATGAGAACTGTGCAGCTTTTTGGTGCAGTTAAAAGATGCTATAAAGCCAAACATTCACATTTGTTAAAAAAAGTTCTTTGCACTAAGACATGTCAGCCTATGCTTCTTCAGTTGATTGTAAAGTTGTACTTTGAACTGCTGCTTGTCTTCGAAATTCACCAGATTTATCTCCTAGTTCCTAAATAAACAGCAATTTATTTCAAAGTAGAGACCATGGTTCATATACATTCTTACTTTGTACAATTGGATAATCATTTTATATTGAAGGTATAAAATTGTCAAATATCGCTGATCCAAGCATAAGCTTAAAGGTAAAGTATATTTAAAATAAAAAAGTTAGAGTTTTGTGTCTCTTTTCCAGGCTGAGAACTTTGTGAACAGCCTTCATATATGTCTTCATATATGTCTTCATTTGTGAATATTAGATTTTTCAGAAAAGCATATCAAAATTAAAATTGTAATTGTGCAGTTAAGAGATCTGTGTAAAATAGCTTTGTTTTCTAGTTACTAGGTAATTTCACTGATTTAAATGTAACAATTTCTTAAGAAACCTGTTTAAGTTCCAGTTTTATATGCAGCATTAGTAGGAACACTAGTTTTTTGCACAGAACAATACTTCAAATTAGTAAACCAAAGATTATGGATAGAACGATAAAGCTGTTGAATTATTGCAGGTTAAGTGGAGCCTAGATGGAGGATTTTGATAAAGGAAAGAATCAATTAGCTAAGAAGTCAGTTTTGAGAAACAAATTAGAGAAGAAAATGTATGCATCTTTTAACATGGAAACTCTTATTTGAATCATACATTCATAATCAATATCACATAAATTAAATTATGCCTAATGCAATACTATTTATATTTATTTATTTATTTATTTATTTTTTTTTTTTTTTTTTTTTTTGGGTGTGCTCCAGGCTGCTGTCTTAACCATGAGAAGAAGACAATCAGTGTCTAGGGGGACTTGTCTTATGATTTGCTTTGAAATTCCATTTTAAGTTTGCTTTAACTTTGTCTCCCTGCACAAATTTTAAATGGGGTTTCTGTGTAATTATGCAGATTAAATTTAAGAGAGTTCTAGTCTTTTATTAGTGCATTTTTAGTTTTTCTGTTCATATCTTCTGACATACTCTTTGCCAAAATTCTGTTGGTAATTTGTTTCTCCCAGCCCAAATACCACTTATTTGCAGTGTGGTTGAATCTCGTGCAAGTACTTAAAATGCTTTCTGCAATTATCCCCCTCAGAATAAATTTCTCCATCTCAATCATAGTATGTCAGTCTCAGATGGTTAGGCACTGGCTGTCTCATCCCAACGCTATGGGATCTCTGTCCAGACCAATTGTTTTTATGTGCACTAAAAGCAACAGCCCTTGTCAGTAGATTTAGTGGCATGTAAAAGCACTCCTGTAGAGTGAAATTTAGCATACTGACAGTGCTGATATATTCCTGACAATTAGCAACATTGTTAATAAATAATTTTAGCTATCATAGCTTAGGTTTGCGAATGTAGGGATAAATTTAAGTTTTCCTCCATGAGGCCAAGGTTCCTCACAATGTTCCTCTATTCCCATATCTGGGGACCTGCAAAGATGAGATTTTTTTAGGTCAAAATGATGCTATTTTGGTGCACTGATTGCTTTTCGCTTTCAAATCCAAAAGCTGACATTATCCAGAGATCAGTTTAGTTTATATTTCTCAGTATATCTCTCGGAAGACCTATTATAGTAAGACAATGCTCCAAGACCACATTTGCACAAGATAACAGTATTAGATGCATAGAATTCTGAGCAACTGAGTTTGAAATACCCACAGCTTTCAACACAGTACTTAATGTCAAATTCACAACTTGAGCCATGTTTAACTACACAGTCCTTCAGTTCAGCATAACCTGAAATTAACTTATCCTGATCCAGCTCCTTGGGAAATGGAAATTTGTTGAAGTCGGTCACGAGAGATGGATTTATTTATTTTAGGAAGGTAATTTTGAGATGCAACACTGCAAACTTTTTAAAATGTCCTTTGCTGGATCTTGTGACATAAGTTTCACTGACATTTTTGAAGCAAACTGCTTAAAGAAACAGCATTTGACGATAATGCAGAATTAGCTTACTACAAGAAACCTAAAAGTTCTATAATCAAGGAAATAAAAGAAGAGGGAACAAATAAATGGCAGAATGATTTCAGCAATACAGATACAGGAGCTAAGTAAAAAGTTCTTTCCTATGTTAAGTAAGTTGGGAAATGATAACACTACATCACTGAAAAAACTTACTTGGACGCGTTTCGGGAATAATTCCCCATTCCCAAAATGCATCCAAGTAAGTATTTTTTTAGTGATGTAGTGTTACCATTTCCCAACTCACTTAATATATGACTACGTATCACAATTAACAGCTTCTATTCCCGCAAATTAGTGAAGTTCTTTCCTTCAATAGGAGATTGCTTAATCTAAATATTAACACCATTTCTGAAGTTACAGCAATGGTAACATGGGGAAAACAGCTTTTACTTATGTAGATTTGGTATCGCAGAAGATCCAATATGTATGTGCCAGAAAGAACTGTGGAATATCTTATGTTTGACGTGACAGAAAAAATTTATTACAAAACTAAGATGGAAACACATGACCAATACCACATAAAGAATTATCAGGGATTTCAAAACATGTTTAAATTCATTAGGCTATAGCTTGGTAGTAACAGAATGAAAGAATGTGTCATGTAATTAGTTGATAATGTAATCATACAATGCATGTATTGTAATGGGGTGCTGTATATTACTAACACACAAATAAATTAAATAAATAAACAAAAATCACTTCCACTTATTTAATGTTTTATTTTACAGCTACTCTAGTGATGCGCCAGAGCTCCAGATGAGAAGACTGGGAGACCTCTGCTTCATGTTTGGTCACTATTCATTGGCATTCCAGGCATATCATTCGGCTAAGCGTGATTTTAATGCGGACCAGGCCTGGCTATATTATGCAGGTGCACTGGAAATGGCAGCATTGTCAGCCTTTATGCAGGGTGAAGTTACAAGGAAGGCCCAGGAGTATATGGATGAGGCTATTGTTACCTACCTAAATTCTTGCAAGTTAGTACTGCATCTGTACTTAGAAATTTAAAGGTTTTCTGTTAGTTTTCAGTTTCAAACAAATTATGGTGTACCATATACTAAACCTATAATTTGAAGTGATAACAAATAGCAATAGGAATTGATTCTGGGGCAGGAACTTTACATCCACTACTGCTTCCTGAATTTCTCTAACAGTATGTCTTTTGAAATGTTCTATTACTTGATAATAGTAAATGTATTTACCATCCAATTCTTAATATTACAAATTTAAATTACAGTCTCTGTGGAGACTGCTTGTATTTCAGATTTTTAGGCACTAAATAGTAGAAATAGTCAAACCAAAAGGAATTCCAAATTATAAAATAGGCATTCAACAATACATTAATGATACTCTTATCATAAAAAATTACAACCATACCATAAAACTATGTAGGCTTTCATGGCCAGTGTCAATAGAAAATAAATGATCTTTTGGGCTTGTAGGCCATGGACTTAGAACTTCTTCCAGAAATTTTGTCCAAAGCTGCAGCAGACAGTGGAGTGATAGATTTATCTTTTCAGTGATGGCTGATAATGGGTTTCACAGGCTTTATGGCCGCGCTATGGCCGAGTAGTTAGACCACGCGCCTCTCACCTAGATGGCCAGGGTTCAATTCCAAGCGACTGCATATGAGATTTGTGGTGGACAAAGCAGTGCTGGGGTGGGTTTTTTCCTGGTACTCAGGTTTCCCCTGCCATTGCATTCCACCGGTGCTCCATCATGCATGTATCATCAGTGTTACCGCCTGCAGTGCCATAAGTGTTAAAGTGGGCGTTAAACACTACCAAAAAAAAAAAAACAGGCTTTATATGTGAGTTGACCAAGTGGGCAGTGCTTGCTTCTGATTGGACTGCAAGTTGTTCTTCTCTTCTCTTGTTGGCTCAGCAGCTATGTGGGTTGGACAGGAGTGGGGAGCGCTTTCAGTTGTTGTTTAAGGGCTGGTCAAGGTGTTGATGGTATATGATCCTGGATTTGTCTCCAATCGGTTTTCTGGTATATTTCTTAATGCTGGGTACCAAGCTTATTTAAGCATTTAGTTTCTTCCATCTTGTTTAAATTGTCTTTATGTTTGTGAATTTCTATAGCTTCACAACTAAGGTGGGCATTTTGGTTTACAGTGAAAGACAGAATAGCTGTATCAGCATATTGGATGATGTGTTCCCCTTGTGCTAATAAGACACGTGCTGCAACTGCTGATTTTTCAGGCTGCCCCAGATGGCAGCACCTCTCGTGTTCAGTAATGTGCATGACCCATCCACAAGCACGGAATTCTGTAAACACCTGCAGAGGAAAGAGCTTCTTCTGGACCCTTAGTGAAATAGCAAATTGTTATAAATTTTTCTCTACTTCTTATGTACATGGTAGAGAAAGTAAAAATAATATGCACAAGATCAAGTGTAGACCTAAAAACAAATAATTAAAAACTAGATAATAGTAGCATTAATATTAATAATTATTTACTACATACATGGGCATACCACAGCAATCATGTCTGCACACCACATAGTGACAGCTGTGTCATAGGTTGATTATAAATCATCCTCCGTGGTCTAGGGGTAACATGCTAGCCTCTGGGTCTAAGTTTGTGGGTTCTTACTTGGTGGAAAGTGATGGATTTTTTTCGGATAATAAAAATCCTTAGCATGACTTCCTTTGGAAGGGAAGTAAAACCATTAGTCCTGTGTCTTAGCTTTACAGCACTTAAAGGAACCTCAAGCCTGATGAAAAGGCCTCTTAGCAAAATTAAGTGATCTTTCATAGCCAGTATAGAATGAAATGCTGAGAACCGCTGCAATTAAGGAGCGTCCATAAGCAAAATTTAATTTAATTTGTGTTTATTATCCCTGAAATGGACCAACTGATTCTCAAATTATATTTTTAAATCTACTGTTGATAACCCTGAAAATTGTGTTGATTTAATTTATTCACATACTTGGGTTCCATTATTTAAACAAATTTTCATAGGGAATTTACAGGAAGCTAGAAAGGTTTGAGAAATCACTCAAATTATTTTTATAAATAATTTTATAGATGGTTGTTCTGTTTACTGTCAAATCCATCTGGTTAATTAACAATGACTAAAATCAGCTTGGGTAAAAGTTTAGGTTGAGTACCATACATTTACTGTGTGTGACTGCAGAACTGTTTGTTGTATGTCTACATTATCAGTTCTTGTTTGAATTTACAAGGATTCAAGTTTTGTTTAAAATTTATGCCAATGATTCTATTGAATTTTCATTGCATTGTTAACTAATGACTTTGGTAATAAAGCTATTAACTGTGTTCAGATTTTTTACATTGGCTATCTCTTCATGATAACTAAGCAATTTGGGAAGTTGAAGTGAAATTTAAATATTTTACTGTTGCTTTATAGTTATAGTTTCTCCATCCACTACTACTTCACGTGTGTTATAATGTTCAGAATATGGGGCTGTCTTCATTTGCAATATATGTTTTCCAAATACCATGCAGGGAAAAAGTAAATTTCAAGCTTCGCAGGTACAACAGTGGCAAAGCATGGGGGAAATAGTATATATTACTGCAAAGGTTTCAATGTATGCAGCAGATTTTGAGCGCTTCATTTCATGCCGAAAGTTAGCTGTTAAGGAGCCTATAAGGCATTCGTAATGGGAAAAAAAAAAAGATTATTCTCTGAGACTAAAATAAAATTACAGGATTTCCTTTCACATCGATGGTTGCACGTAAAGTAATGTAAGTCAACGATTAAGCAAAAAGAGAGAGGTTACTGCAAATTTCCCCTACTGCACATATACTGCAATATGAATTTCCATACAAATTTGAAAAATATACTAAAGTATTGTTATATATTATACTAAAGCATATACTAAAAGTATTGTTTATGGGACCAATAAGTAATGTAAGTCAACGATTAAGCAAAAAGAGAGAGGTTACTGCAAATTTCCCCTACTGCACATATACTGCAATATGAATTTCCATACAAATTTGAAAAATATACTAAAGTATTGTTATATACTATACTAAAGCATATACTAAAAGTATTGTTTATGGGACCAATATTTTGTTTGTTTCTTAAAAGCTAGAATTTTGTATAAAATTCTTTTTTTTTCGAAGGAAGGGCCTTCTTTTAATTTTATGTAATTTACCTCTCATCAACCAAACCAATTTACCCCTCATCAACCCTAGGTAAAATGTTTTATGATATATTATGTTGTCTTAACAGAAAATAGCATCCATAAATAATCACTGTTACAGCTATGCTGCCACTATACCATACATTACGTTCTCCCTTCTTTTTTTTTTTTGTTTTGTAGTTTAATGTCCTTTAACCTGGTTGGTCATATCAGACGATGAATGAAATTGGTGAAATGATGTTCAAATGATCTCGGGGTCCATGGAGCTTAAAGTTATTCGACATTCATCTTCTCAGGATAAGGGAAAACCCTGAAAAAAAACCTTATCCGGGTAAAAACTTTTATGTTTTATATTAAGTATATTGTCTAAATACAAAATCATACTTATCATCGTCATTACAGTTATGCCACCACTGTCGCCCTCCATGGTGTAATAATGGTTACCATACTAACTTCATACACCCAAGGTTGAGGGTTCAAATCTGGTGGAGGACGATGGATTTTTTCAGGCGTAAAAATCCTTAGCATGGCTTCCTTCAGAAGGGAAGTAGAGCCGTTGGTCTTATGTTGTAGATTTACAGCACGTAAAAGAACCTCAAGCCTGATAAAGAGGCCTCTGAGCAAAATTAAGCCGTCTTTCATGCCCAATATAGAAAGGGACACTGAGAACCTCAGCAGTTAAAGAGTAAAGTATGTCCATAAATAAAATCCAATTTACACTTATGCCACCACTGCTATCACCTTGCACCATCACACCCATACTGTACTTCCATACTTCCCTCTCCAGCAACTGCTGAAAATGTGAATTTCTGCAAATTCAAATTAAGAACAAAAAGTAAATAAATAAGTGACTTAATCAGCTTAAGTATCCATTATTTGTTCAAAATATGTGGCAAACCTTTAAATTTCATTTAAAATTTGTTCTTTTTACATGTATACTTTTCTGTTTTAAACATGTCTTACGTAGATGATATGCTAATTTCCAAAATTAAGTGTCGCCCTTCGTGGTGTAATGGTTACCATGCTGACTTCATATACCCAAGGTCGCGGGTTCAAACCCGGCGGAGGACGATGGATTTTTTCAGGTGTAAAAATCCTTAGCATGGCTTCCTTCGGAAGGGAAGTAAAGCCGTTGGTCCCATGTCGTAGATTTACGGCATGTAAAAGAACCTCAGGCCTGATAGAGAGACCTCTGAGCAAAATTTAGGGGCCTTTCATGCCCAATTTAGAATGGGACACTGAGATCCACAGCAGTTAAAGGGCATCCATAAATAACACGCCATTTATTTATTTTTTCCAAAATTAAGTTTTGAAAAACGGGGTTGTTTTAGCATTCAAGGCCATCTTGTATTTGTATAAATACAATAATTCTATCCCTTCATTTTTAATGATGGAAATAGTTGCTTACAGTGAAGGCACATCTAATTAATAAAAGGGTTAAATTTTCACACACTTTGCTTACTTATTCATTGAGTAGGACAATGTTTCGCAGAGCCTTTGCCCACATCCTCAGATGTTGAACCACTACTGCCAGAATCTGTTGCTGTTGTACTGTTTATGCTGTCATCTGGTGGAAGGGCGATGAGGTTGAATAAGCAATCCATGGGGAGAAGTTAAAAATTCATGGCTGTATGGGTGGATTGCCTATTCAACCTTCCACCAGATGTCAGATGACAGAATAAACAGTACAACAGTATCAACAGCAACATACAGCCATGAATTTTGAACTTCCCCCGATGGATTGCTTATTCAACCTCATTGCCCTTCCACCTGATGACAGCATAATCAGTACAACAGCAACAGATTATGGCAGTTGTGGTTCAACAGCTGAGGATGTGGGCAAAGGCTCCACGAAACATTGTCCTACCCAATAAATAAGTGGAGTAGGTGTAAATTTAACTCTTTTATTAATTATTGTAGACTCGGTTTGCAAGATGCAGAAGCAACAGTCAGCTGTGTATATCACAAGTCAGCTTTTGTCTATTGTGAGCTTATGAAGAGAGAGGGGGAGGGAGGGGGAGAAGGGAGAGAGATGCACACACTTGTTCATGGTGATATCTCGGACATTAGGTAATGCCTAAATTAGTGCTACTGTTTTTTAGAAAAGAAAAGATAACAACTCTGTAAAGGGTTATCTTCAATATTTTTCCATTGCATCTCTGATGGTACAAGTTCAAATTTTCATTTTTGAGCATGCTGTTCTCATTTGATCTCTCTCTCTCTCTCTCTCTCTCTCTCTCTCTCTCTCTCTCTCTCTCTCTCTCTCTTTATATTTAGTGGGGTCAGAAATTCAAAAACATTTCTGTTTGGTGAAATCTCAATGTTAGGTAAGTAGAGAGAGCTGGACAAGGTCTTCCAGTTTGTTATTCCACTTAACTTTGCTGCTTACAGTCATTTACATTTGTGCAGGATGCAGCAGTTTGCAACAAGAGCCACCCTTTTGAGCACAGAGTGTTTAAAAGGCCGCAGTTTATATGGAGAAGCAGCAAAGCAGTTCATCCGTATGACCAGTGAAGATTCTGATTTGCGTAGTGCATTGCTGCTGGAACAAGCATCTTACTGCTTTCTCAAAGCCACAAGACCACGAATGCTGCGCAAATATGCTTTTCATATCGTGTTGGCTGGTCATCGCTTTTCCAAAGCCAGTCAGCGCAAGCATTCATTAAGATGCTATAGGCAGGCATACCAGGTAAAGATATTTTATACAGTTAGGTGAAATAATATCCAAGCACTAACTTATCATTACTTTCTATAATGGTTGCTGTTGTCACCACTAGTACAGCACTACCACCGCCACCACCACCGCCATCACAAATAAATAGATAAAAATAATAGCCTGTTATGATGATAAAGACAAAGATGGTAAAATAGTAAGAAAATTAATTTCAATTTGGCGGAGTTAGTAACAGTGAAGCATTAATAATTTATTAATTATTTTTTGAGTTGAATTTGTCATGCCTTCATTTACCTTTAACATCAGACAAGTTTCAAAAGCCATTGCTCTCATCTTTAGCTGAATCTTGATCAACGTTGGTAGCATCTATAGGATGGGATATGGTAACAGGTGTCAAGATGGTGGTATGTGTTGGGTTACAGTTATAAGTTGGTACACTGAATCTGCTGAATCTGCCTAATGGCAGGATATCAAAATTGATTATCTGGTATCTATATTTGGTCTCAAGCAGCTAGTTTTAGTAGACAGCTAGCATGTTTAATTGGGGTTATGTTTATTTCGTGATTGAAGTCCCAGAAATGCAGACTTTTCTACGTTTTTGTATTTCATATGACAAAAGTGACTCTGGTGCAGGTTTCACGGTTCCTTTGTTTTACATATATATACTGTGACTATGGGACCATCTGCATGCACTTATATTTTGCCACCCTGAGTTGTTGCACATGTTGGTCGGATTCCTTTACATAGCTCTACTGCATTGTCGCTGGTGTGCATAAATTTAACATGTAGGGTAGTGAATACATCAAAGCTCTGCATTGTCACACCTGCCTGTAACATGGTCATACCTGCATGTAATTTAAATGTGCAATAATGGCCTCCTAAATTTATTAGAAAAATGGACTCCTCAACCTCCTAGAACTAATCTAATGGATTTTATTAAGATAGTAACAAATAAAGAGCTGACAGAACAACTAAATAAACAGGAAGACTCATTAAGAAGTATGCAGAATTGTTACACTTGAACATCTACATAATCAATTCCCTGAAACAGACTGGCTCAGAATTTACACAGATGGTTCTGCAGGAAAATTGAGAAATAATGTGGGAGGTGGTATATATTGTAAATATTTTTCACATTATTTTATATTGCCTAGACAATCCACAAATTTTGATGGTGAAGTGATTGTGATACAAGCATTAGAACAGATATATATAGGACAGATATAAAAGAAAATGAAGTACTTGTTCTCACAGACTCAGTTTCTGCCATTCAAATAATAGAAAGATATGATAGTGCATAGGAATCTGATAATATTAAAGATGTGAGATCTTATCATAGATTACTCCAAACAGAATTTCAACAGATAGTACTATAATAAATACCAGCTCATGTGGGAGTGATCAGTAACAAGACTGCAGATTTTCTTGCCAAAAGGGTGAGGCGCTACATTCAAAATAGATCAGATGAAAAACTAAAACATATTAAAATTAATATAGAACAAAAATACCAATATAATATTCAAAAGGAAATTGCCAATAAAAATTACTGCAACATAAAAGAAATAGTACAAAAAATAAAAAAAAATGTCCCAAGAAAAGATGCAGTTGCCCACTTTGGACTAGCCACTAGACATGACTGTTTGGTGGAACATCTATATAGGTTTGGTTTTGTGAATGAAAATGCGTGTAAGATCTGTAATGCTGACAAGATTTTAAATGGAGAACACCTACTGGAATGCACAGAATTGAGGAAAGCTGTACCAGATGGGAAGATACATATTCTATGTTGACTGTGAAGGGAAAAATTGATGAATCAGAATCCTGCACATTAGATCAACAACATAATGGCCTCCACTTCTGGAAATTTCTTGATATGTGATCAAGAGGTATAAAAGTAAGGCAACCAAATCCATAGCGATGGATAGCTCTAGTGCAGTTGGATTAGAGTCGAAGCAATCGTCATCTGATACCAGCATTGAAGTAATAAAAGATAAAATTATTCTGGAACACTGGAATAAACACAATGTATAACATCATCTGTTTAAATAGATTTTGTTACACTGGTGTTAGGAGCAAGATTAAATGACATAATGGAGGAAATGATGAAAACTCTATTTTTGCTGAAAACCAGAACATGAAAACTGGAATCAAGAAGATGCAGGCAAAACTGAAGACAAATGAATTCCACAGTGAAGAAGATGGGCAGGAAATGGAATTCACAGTGGAAAGATGGATACAAGAATGGAATTTGCAGTGGAAAAAATGGAATCTGTAATGGATAAGATGGAGTAGAAAATGAAATCTGGGATAGAAGAAATGAAATTTGGAATGGAGAAGACACAGGAGAAAATGGAATCTGGAATGGAGAAGCTGCAGATGGAGATATTGACCAAAATTGGTGAGCAACTGGCCAGTGTGAAGGGCATGAAAGAGTTCAGTGGAAGGCTGAAAGAACATCGGGAATGACTGAAGGACTTTGGAGATGAGCTTACTGTCCTGGAGGAAGTCAGGGAAAGACTTAATGTCCTGGAGGGAAGTGCCTACAGCAGTACCAGGTAACTGAACACCATGAGAGAAAAGGTGGAAGGATGAAGGACTTGAAAGTTGACACCAGGATGCGACGTATCTGCAAGTGTTAAGCACTAGTAGAATTTACAAAGATTGTTATGGTTTTATAATATGTGCTGGATACTCTTATGTTCATGATGCATTATTTTTTAATTCTGCACATATTATTGTTGAGAAAATAAAAAGCATTAAAGTTAATTTATGTGTATAGAATCAAACTTTGAAAGGCCAAACATTTTATGCAAGTATTTCATTTTTGTTGGTAATCTTGTAAGAACTGCTATGTGAAGTAAGATTTGTTCCAGAAAAAGATATTCCATCCATCCATAAATTTTATTTCTTAGTAATGATCTCTTCAGCTTCTGAGGATAAAGGTTGGATTGGTACACCTAAATTCAAATGTATAGCTGTGAACAATATTCGGATTTTCATCACTAAGAGGACCAGACTTCATTTTTCATTTGTAATTTATGCTTCTTTCTTAATGAGATGTATGCACAGATGTAATGTAAGTGCAAGACCCATGTTATTCAATATAAGCATTCACATACACACACAACATACTCGCATTGCAATGCAAGAGTTTGTAAAGCTTTATCCTTGCATTGCATACATAGAGGAAAAATTCTGCATTCCTTCCTCAATGCTGCTGTTCAATGGCAGACAATTGCAATGCAAGATTTTACGGCACCTTCTGTACATACATGCTTCTCTTCTATTTGTCTGTGCTACACCATCTGCTATTTCCCCCAAGAGATTAAGGTAGTCTCTTTGTTGAATCTCTTTTGCTTTAATGGATGTACTCACCATTTGCATCTAGATTTCATGGCTCTCGCAAATCATAAGGCACAAAGAGATAATGCACATCACATTGAATATGCAACATCATTTTTTGCGGTTTCCATGCTTGCACTATTTCAATATTTTGACAAAACAATTGTTGTGATGTCACTGCTGCGCGAGCATCAGTTGTGTGAATGTAATTTTTATAACCTGTTTATTCAGTTATAGAAGATTGAGTGAATTTTCTTATATGATATTGGTGGTTGTTATTCAATTTCAAACTAACGGTATGCTTGGAAGATATCCGCATGTAATTTATAGATTTAGAAATCCTTGCTGACTTCTTGCATTACATCTACAGCTGCATTGTGAATGGTCTTTCCTCTTGCTTTCACATATGTTACGTCTGCGCTTAATATTCTTGTATTTTAATTTAATGAGAAATGACTTAACTGTGTGATAGGATACCCTATATACAGAGATCATTATGGTATTCAAAGAGCTTATTTCAGTAGTGCCTACTTCAAAATTGGATTTTAAGCTTAAGGCTTTTAAATTGTGTTTAGTGTTTCATTGCTCCATAAGGTGATTCTATACTAATATGCAGGAACCTCAGACTCACTCCTAGTGTAATATAAACAACTCAGAATTCCTTTGTTTAGCAAGTTAATTTCTTTGCATTGAGTCATCTTAGCTATAATACATGATTGATTTCAAAGGGATATTCCATATCTTAAAATATATTTCAGAGGGTTTCAGCTGTTGATTGATGTTATGAAATAAGGTTTCTCTATTAATTAGAATTGCTACTTAACAAGTATTTTGAGAATTTTTAAAATGATTTATAGCAGGTGGCCTTTTGCAGAGATGGGTACTTTTTTTTTAAAAAGTGTGTAATTATTTATTACATTAAATAGCATTAATATAATAGATGAAAGCAATATTAATAAATTTAAAGGTATAATTAGTAAATTTAAAATCAAATTAACATAATCTCTTTTTAAAATTAATGCATTTGAAGGTAACTGATACTCTTATTAAGCTTTTATCTTCCTTTACTAGACCTAAGTTAGATACCAGATGAATAAAATGGTGGAATTGATTATTTATAAATCCAGTCATTTTATAAGAAAGAAAACAAAATACAAAATAACTGTAACAAGCTTTTTACATACACAAAATGGTTTATCTAGCCTTGTATCATTATTAACCATATTTACAAGCAGCAACTGAAGCATTCTAGAAACCAGTACTGCCACATATTTTAGATTGTTCCTGCCTGGTATCTGAAAATTTCAGCAATGGCGTTGCTATCTCTCTTAATGATGTAGGGATCAGAATCTGAAGAAGGAATTCAAAAGCAGATATTTAAAGCTTACAGGAAAAGTTTAGTCAATTCAGTTCCACAGCTGATGAATCACAAACCATTTGACATCTCCAAAGACAAAGCTTTATGAGATTATAAGTTACCATTGGGAATGTTATCTCAACACAATCTGAGATCTCCTCGTGGTGTACCAGGAACAATCTGAGTTTGGTGGGAAATTTAATGCTGGGCAGGCATGTTGCTATGGTAGTTCAGTGGTTAGAGCAACTGGATGGAGACTAGGAGATGTGTGATTCAAATCCTGGATGTGGCATTGAGTTTTTCAATTGAAATCTACCTATCCAACTCTTATCTATGCACAAATTGTGTGGACTAAACAATTAACTAGCATTTAAAACATTAATGGGAATGCATAGTGAAGTAAGTAATCAATTAGGAGTAAAAACATAATTACACTCAAACTTCACTCTTGAAATAAAGTAACTTACTTTGTATATAAAGTAAGTTACTTCATTTCAAGATTGAAGTTTGAGTGTGATCTATGTTTTGCTCCTAATTAATTAACTAGCACTTTGTCTAAAATAACTACACATTTTGATTCCTTGACAGCTATCCAAGCTATTGCTGAAAAATGTTGTAAAAACAGGATCATTCCTTATGTTATTCAAACATGCTGGCACTTTTATAATTTGAAACTTCCTGCATTGTTAATTACATTTTTCTCCTAGTATTTATATGTTCTAAAATATAAGATGTAAGAACACAAACCTTCAAAATAGCTTCTTTTTAAACATTTTGACTAAGATTCTAAATTAGCTTTAGATGTATTATATCAGTCTTTAAGCATTTGAATTTTCAACAGAGCTGTCCTCAGTTATCTTACACTTTTTTAATATATGCTGTTGGAACCATAAATTGCTAAAAGACTTGGATGGAAGTAAAGCATTAATGGGATTGCACAGTGAAGTAACTAATTAAATAGTTAGTAAAAACATAGATTGCATTCAAACTTCACTCTTAAAATAAAGTAACTTACTTCTAAGTTACTTTATTTCAAGAGTGAAGTTGCACTCAATTAAACTGCAGAATGTTCTAGAGTTGGAGGTATTCCTTTATATTATGAATGAGGCAGTATTCTTTTACGCAGCAAGGCATTCCTGATTCCTGAACCTTAACCACCCTTTTAGTAAAAATATATGGGGTCCTTCATGTTGGCACCTGTTTCAAAACTGCTAATGGATCTAAAAGCAGAATAGTAATATTTAGTGATTCAGCTGTAATATCTGTGCAGTTGGTTCAGATTCTTATAATTGCAACTACTATCACAGTGAAAATAAGCCTTGTGAAAAATGTTGAAAACGTTGTCCTTCTACATCTTTAAAACATCTATATAAAAAACTGATGCAGGCATTTCAGTTTATTTGCTGAAATTAAGTCAATTTCTTGTGTGATAAAATCTTTCAGTTCCTTTTATATAAGAAAGTTTTGTACATCAGCTTAGTCTGGTCTCTCTCTCTCTCTCTCTCTCTCTCTCTCTCTCTCTCTCTCTCTTCTTTTTAATAAACACATGCACTTCTACCCTTAGTTTTGTTTGTTGGCAAAACCAGTAGCTTTAAATTTATTAACAAATATTTTTATATTTATATGAAAAAATATATTTGGAAATTCCACTCAGGTTTATCTTATTTCTTGTTTTTACACAAAAATCATAGTGTATAGAGACATGAAAAAATAGCAAAGCACTATTGTAAGCACTAATGTTGCATGAAACAGCTTCAATCAGACTGAAGTCATAGAAAGATCAAAACTTATGTAGAAAGGTTGAGATATGTGCAACATATCACCATATGCCACAAGCTGACCGGCGCCCAACAAAACAAATGCCTAGTAGTATATTTGTATTATTCAATAAATGAAGCTGATTTTTAATTTATGTCAATGAACATTCAGTTTCATAAAGTATCATATTAAGGTATTAGTAGCAAAAAGATAAGTTTATTTGCTTTTAGGGATAAATGGGATTTTGCAGGTATATGAAAACAAAAATTGGAGCCTGGCAGAGGATCACATTCATTTTACCATAGGAAGGCAGGCCGCTAATCTGAAACAGATATCTGAAGCAGCCCAGGCATTTGCAAAACTGTTAACCCCAGCAAGTCGGCAGTCTGCTACACAACAGGCAGCATTCTTGAGGGAGTTCCTTGTAACACAACAGGTACAATTTTATTTCATTAAATACAAATATTTTGTATGCTTTATGGTGCACAGAAATTTAAGTAAAGTTCAGAATGAACACATTGACTTTATCATATGATATATAGTAAAACTACAGTTGTTGCTATTATTGTTGTTATTATTTTTATTATTATTATTTTAATGTATAATACAAAGGACTAATAAAATTGAAATGAAATGGAGAAATATAGACAAGAGCTGCAATAAGCTGTATTTTAAGAAGTCTAGTAGAAAACTAATGCAATTCTACAACAAATAAAAAATGTTATGTGGATATTTTCATGATTTTTCTTTACTCAAATAATTCTTCAAAAGCTTATTATTTATCCCAGCTCCTTGTTATTCTAAATGAACTTTTAATTCACATTTATACATTTTGTTGTAAATTATAGTGGGCTAAAGTGGTAGTTTGATTTTTAAAGAGCAGGTCATTATGTGATGGCTTTGAAATTCCATATCCTTTGTATAATTATGAGCAAAATGAATGACAACCAATCATGAGGAATAACCTGCAAATCGTTAATTCCACAAAAATCATTCATTATATCACACTGTATTGGTGTATTTTGAGGTTTTGTTATTAGGAATATTTCTAGTTTTTGATATTGCCACTATATGCACATGGTGATGAGGGATCAGTTTATTGCCCATAGATAAGATAAGATGCTTTATTGTCACATACGCTTACAATAAATGAGTAAAGACTCCATAAACAGGTGACTCGTCAAGTTTGAAGAACAATTAACAGTTAAGTTACAATAAATATAAATTGACAATGTACAGTATATATATACAAACAGTGTTTAACTGTGATGGTACTAACCTAGGAACAATAATGTAATATGTAACTTACAGAACGAATAAAAGTTAAAAAGATTTGTCATTCATATATTCAGTGACAGTCAATTAATAGGTTTTTCAATGCTTTGTTGAAACAATTCCTGTTTTTTATTTCCCTGATTTTAGTTGGTAGTTTGTTATAAGCTTTTATTCCGGCATACATTGGACTTTTTTTGTATAGTGCTAACCTATGCATGGGTATTTTTAATTTATTTTTGGTTCTTGTTCCATGGGTATGCTGTGTTTGTGAGTTATACATGGCATCAAAGTTTGCTTGTATGTATTTATTTCATATAGGAATAGGGATGGTAGTGTTAGAATTTTCAATTTTTTGAACAGATTTCTGCAAGATTCTTTTTCTCCTGTTTGTGTCATTATCCGGACTATTTTCTTTTGACTTTTAAAGATTGATTCTCATCCTGTCGAGATTCCCTATAGTATTATTCTGTATGTCATTATCGAGTGAAAGTAACTAAAGTAAACTACTTTTCTTGTTTTGAGGTTTGTTATTTTAGCTATGCAGCTCATATTAAAGCATGCATTAGATAGTTTTTTTGACAAATAATGGATATGATCATCCCATTTTAATTGTTTAAAAAGACACCGAGGATTTTAGCACTTTCTTTA
The DNA here is from genome assembly GCA_030762935.1 of Hymenopus coronatus. NCBI lineage: Eukaryota > Metazoa > Arthropoda > Insecta > Mantodea > Hymenopodidae > Hymenopus > Hymenopus coronatus. The sequence continues at coordinate 166,461,458 of CM060881.1, read as the reverse complement.
TGATTGACTAAATTAGTCCTGAGGCTCTCACAATTTTTTTCTTGAGTGCTGAGCTGCATAATGGAGGTTTTAGAGGTATTTAGCTTCAATCCATTTCTTGAAAACCAATTCTTTAGCCGAGTAATTGTCTCTTCTGCATTATTCTGTAACTCCTTGAGGTTATACCCATTTAGCAAGATAGACCTGTCATCAGCATACATAATTGTATTTCCCTTTATGCAGTTAGGAAGGTCATGTGTACATTATATACAGTAGAGGTCCCAAAACACTACCTTGTGGGACTCCTGTTTTTATTTGATTCCAATTAGATTGGACCGTACCAATTTCGTTATTTATAACTATCTTCTGTCTCCTATCTTTGAGATAATTTACAAACCACCTTAGTGCTATGTTCTTTATACCATAAAATTCCATTTCTTTTTGTAATATATCATGACATACGCAGTCAAAAGCTTTTGAGTTGTCGCAAATTAATATGGCAGTCTGTTGCTTATCATCAATTTTGACCAGGGACCTTCTGTTTTGAGGTATGGGGTTTTAATGAAAATAAACATTACATAGGACCAACAGCTTACTACTCTTCCAAAGGAGGATTTGCTAAGGAATTTTACGTCCAAAAATTCCATCACTGTTCACTGGAATTGAAGCCACAACTCTGGGTACTAGCGGCTAGGATGGCAACCACTATGCCTGGAAGGTGACACAAAACTAAATTGTGTGCTATAATGAGATCTATATTTTTTGTGTAATACAATTTTATTCTCTTATACTGCTCACCAATTATACAAAGTTATTTAGAATGAAGAGGACTTCACATAAACTATTCCCAAAAAATACAAGATATGCATTTCATTTGTGATGTAAATATCTTAAACTATTTTTGAGAAAATAAAGAATAACAAATATTTTTCTGTAAATGATAGTTTAAAATGGAGGGTTTCTTGAAAATCTTTGTGTTGCATCCTTGTAAAATGGTGAACTTAAATATTAAGTTTGGTATACATATGCACATGCACACAGATAGTACAAGAAAAATGATAATGAGCTTTCTACATATGTGAAAAAGAAGCTAGTAACAGTGAAGTAACACAAATATTGTTATACTAATATTTCTACATGATGTTAAGGTGAAGCAATTTAGAGTGAAAGCCTTACCTTTTGACTTGAAGAGTGTGACAAATGTTCTGAGGCATCTTGAAGTATTTCACTAGTAAAATAAACTAAGTTCCCTTTGGAGACCTGGGAATCATGGATTCCAGTAGCAGTTTTTGCTAAAAGACGTAAGAGAGACTGAGGTACCAAAACTCTGGGTTTAACTATGTTTCTTAAAACCTACCTCAGCATAATGTTAACATTATCCTAAAAAGCTTGGTTCATCTGCAGACAGCAATAAGTTTCACACAAAAAGGCCAAGGCATGAGAAACTTGGATCAGCCAATCTGCTGAGGTGGCATCTGATCCCAGGATGACTCCAGAAGTCTGACTTCCATGACTCACATTTACACAAAATTAAATATCATGGTCCCATGCTGGTATAAAGCTGAAATAATTGCACCAGTGAGAGCTGTGAAGACATCTGGAAAAAAAAAAAAAAAAAAAAAAAAAAAATCGGGCCACGTAGAAAAGATGCCTGAGGAAACGGGGTAGCAGCAGAGAATGATGAAAACAGGTTGTGAAAAGCAGAAGGGAAGAGTGAAAAGAATTAACTTTGAGGTATATACAAACACATGCTGATGAAGTATATTGCAATGGAAGTCCTGAAAGGTGCAATGCCCGTTATAACTTGTACCTACTTGAAGTTTGACCAGCACCTTCTGGCCCAAAGAAATAAAAGTCTGTAAACACTTTTGTTTCATTAGTGTATACCGTATAGAGTATACATACCATTCCTCATGAATATGAAACTGTTAAGGTCACACATCAGAGTAGATGACCGATAGTAAGGCACTAACACTAAAGCATCCTTGCATTTTCACCAATGTAAGTAGGTCAGACGGCAATATCCATGAATATTATCAGCTTGGGGGCCAGTACCAGGGTAGCAGTGCAGTAGTATTCTGAGTTATTCAACTTCCGTGGACACCATACAGTGTAGTGGTTATTCAGTAAGACATTGTGCTTGTATGGAGATCAGAGATAGGCCAGGTTCATCAGTCAACAGGGCAAAGCTCATGATAAACAAATAAACATTGGATTAGAATTGCAGTGTACAATGGAAAACTTTCTTCAGTGTGGAAGAAAGTAGGAGAAAGGGGTGGAGATCAGAGATAGGTCAGGTTCATCAATCAACAGGGCAAAGCTCATGATAAACAAATAAACATTGGATTAGAATTGCAGTGTACAATGGAAAACTTTCTTCAGTGTGGAAGAAAGTAGGAGAAAAGGGAGAGCCCAATGCTGTCTTCCTCTGAGTGTAGTAGCATGGTCTGTGCATTATGCAGCAGCCAGAATCAGTTCAAAACAGTTTATAATTACTCAGAAATAAAAATGGCAAACCAAAAAATAAATAGGAACAGTAATTCATAAAAATAAGCAAACAAAGTTTTGAGGGGTGACGATAAAGATCTAAATGATGGCAGATGAATCTTATGCCAAGGCATTTAAATGATCAGACTTTTAAATGGTCACATGGACCATTAGTAATATTAGAATTACTAATATTAATAGTTTTAGTAAGTTGTTGGGCTATTTGTGATAAATTTTATAACTTATTTTTATATATCATTTTATTATACTTTTTGTAGCTTTAGTATATGAGAAAAAACAAGAGGATATATGATAATTTAAACTATGAACATAAACAAAAACCGAAAAACAGCATTTCTACATTTTGAGTCAATTTTCACAGATGAACATTTGATAAATCAGGAGATATAAATAAATAAACCAGGGTGCAAGGAGATACAGGCTTTTACTATTGGGAAAAAATGTCTGGTTAGGGATGAGAACACCCAATGGTTACTCAAACTCCATTCAGCACTCACCTATACTTTGTAAATCTTGCACTTGACACCTTTAAAATAAAACTGGGCCCATGTGGTGCAAGTTGGACTGGAGCACATCCTGCAATGTCAGCAGTTCAGATGGACAAGCTCTTGTGATCTAGAGCTTTTATAATAAAACCCATGCTTATGTCAGCTTTGCTTTAAGAAGACTATGTCAGCATTTTGACATCCTGCCACTAATATTGGTTGCCTGAAACTGATGCAACATTACCTCGTGCTAAATGAAATATAATTTATTCAAAATGACAAAATCAAGGAACCCGACAATATATTGGTTAAATGTGATCTTTCTGTTTTTAATACTTGAGCAATTATTGCTCTTATGGTTGGATGTCCAAAATTTTTTGGTGAATATTTCTTATTTTTTGATATTTATGATTTAGAAAATTTTTAATGTGTAAAATGTGATTAATAATATCACATTTTCTGAGCTTTTGTATCCTCACAGTCTTCTCAGTGAATCAGCACATTGAGAAGTTTCCAGGATTATATTTGTGAACTATTTGGTGTTGGTGTAATATTTATTATTTAAATGAAACAGTTCAGAAACTGTGTTTATAAAGTGATTTTGCTTTAAAGAAAAATTATTTTTCTTCTTGTTTTGTAATTTGTTTTACTATATGGTGTGCACTGGGGTGTCTCCTTTAATTTAACTCAGATTGAACTTCGTCCCTTTGTTTAAGCAGCAATTAATTGCAGAAGAGGGTCAAAGTTCACTTCCAGTTTTACCATTACCCCTAATTGATGGAGACAGTATTAAGGTGCTCATGGGTGACCTTCCTTTTCATCCATACTCTGATGGGCCTTCTCCTGTAGTACCTGCCACTGGAATTTCATTTGCTAGTGACTCAACATTGGACACAGATTCTAGGTAATTATTTTAAACTTTTAAGAACTAGATGAAAAATACAAATGTGATATAATTATATAAATTTGATTCCTGATCAAACATATTGACACACAGTGTTTGTGTGTTTCAACATAAGCATGTAAACTGTGTTTCATCAAAATAGAAGCAAAAATAGAATTAATATAGAATAATATATTCTTTAAGAATTACTCTCATGACATTACTACTATTCTGTAAGACTAAAAACATAAGGCTTTATTGAAAATATTCAAATAAGTCATGTAAAATTTAATTATACGTTATATGTGGTATCCATCATTTTGGGACACCTAGTAGTGTTTTCCAAGATCAGGTGGAATTTCTAATTTTCGATTTTGCATTTATGCTTACATGGTGACAAGGGACCAGTTTGTTACCCATAGGACTAAATCATGACTTTGCAGACATGAAAATGGCAGAATTTTGCTTACAGACCTTCTCTTTTAAGCTATATTCTTTTATGTGCAAATAAACATTATACAGGACCATTGACTTTACTTCACTTTCAAAATATATCAAGCCAAGGATTTTTATGAGGTGTGTTCAAAAAGTATCAAACCTTTTTTCCCCCACATAAACCAATAAAGCCTAGAAGACTTCCTTCACTGGAGATGAGGAGGGGATATTCATTGACAGTTGTGAATTTTTTTCCCTTAAAAAGTTGCTACCAGTCAACCTATGACTAAAGACATGCAGTGAACAGTCACTGGATTTCAGTTTTTGTAAAATGACAGAGCAATTTGAGCAGCGAAATTCCATCATATTTTTCTAAAATCTTGGTGATACCCAAGCGGAAAGCATTTACAAGATTTAGCAGGCTTTCAGGAATGATGCCATGAGCACCTCATGGCTAAAAGAGAGGTACAAATGCTTCAATCACATCAGCAGACATGAACCACTTCAGGTAGGCTCTCCACAAGCTGAAATGAGAATTTCAATGAGCAAATGCGGACTGTACTGTTGCAGGACCGTCATATCACAGTCTGAGAAATTGCAAACAAGAGAGTCGTAAGCACTGAATTGGTACATTCAATTTTGATTTGAGGATTTGGGTATGAGGAGAGAGTCTGCAAAATTTACATCCAAGCTGCTAACAATGGTGAAGCAATGGCATCTGGATGTGATATAGGACATGCTGGACAATGCAAACAGTGAACCCAACTTTCTGAACACCTGATCACAGGCGATGAGAATGACCCAGAAACCAAGATGCAGTCGTCACAATGGCAACATCTGCCATCCCCAAGGCCAAAGGAAAGGTCTGCAGCAAAGTTAAGTTTTCTTTGATTCCCATGGCTTGGCGCATCATGAGTACACATCACAAGGTCAAACCATCACAAAGAGGTACTACCAGGACATCCTTTGTCGCCTTTGTGATGCTGTGTAGCACAAGCTGTGGGCACAAAAACGTGGTAGCTCCATCATGATAATGCATCTGTCATTCTGCACATTTGTTTCAGGCTTTCATTGCCAAACACAACATTCCTGTTGTTCATCAAGCTCCCTATCACCCGACATGATTCTGTGTGATTTTTGGCTGGGAGAAGTGTGTGTATTACCAAGGAGACTACTTTGAAGGGGATTAGTGTTTCAGACCTCCAAATCAATAACTGTATTTTTGATGACCAAAAGTTTGATACTTTTTGAACACATCTTGTGTATCTGAAAAAAAATCCATCACCCTCTGCTGGGATTAAACTCACAACCTTGCATGTACATTTCAGAGTAACATATGCTCAGAATTTGTATTTAGTATTATAATTGTCTAAATTTCATAAAGTAATTAAGTGCTTGTATATATATTCCTAAGTAATAAATTAACACAAGAGGTGTTTTAGATGTTTTCACCATGACAAGTATACACATGATTTAGGAGAAATGTTTCTTTTTTTTTGTTCTTTTTTTCTTTTTTTCTATTCCATTTTTTCTTATTTTCTTCTACATAGCTTGTAAATAAATAGATTTAGTCCAACAACTTTCTAACCTTTTAATACACTGTTTAACTGTGAAAAATGAGCAACTTTCTCACCTTCAACCTCATCATACTTGCTCATGATGAATATTCTGCCCTTTTGGAGGTAGTCTTTGAACACCACCACACTATGGGAGTTCCAGAAAACTTTAGCCATGACTTTTCTAAATTTTTACTTTCTTGGATTTTTATTTGCTACCACCCACTGTTTGTACTGCTCCATCTGTGGCATGTAGTGGTGAATTCATGTTTCTTTTACATCAAATGAAATGTTTCTTGGGGAAACACTGGAAAACACATTTTTGCTCCATTGAATACAAATCTGACACCTATTAAAAACAACACTTTCACATACCCAAAACTTTGTGTAAAATGTAATGGATACAGCTATTAATATTAGATATATTTAGTTCTCCAAGCTCATCTGCATTTTCTTTTTATTTCAGACTATCATGCATTGTCTGACAGTAAAAAAAAATCACCTTTATCATTCTTTGTAGCATACAATAAATAATGCCACTGATAGCAAGAAAGCTCACCAAAATCTCTGCAAAATTGCACTATTAATACATAATTTCCATTCATTGTGTTTTCTTTAAGTTTGAAAAATTGCATTATTAATATACAATTTGCATTCATTGTGTTTTTCTTAAGGTGGGGAAAGTTGGAAGAACTTCTAATATCAGAAGCACAGGGATCATTGCCAATGATTTTTAAACCAACTGTTCAGCTATATACCAATGAAACAAACAACACCTCCAAGCCAATAGGGATAGTGAAGGGTAAGAATTTCCAAGTTTTTTTCATTCTCTGTTTACATGCAATGTAAATAAATTAATAATTAATGCCCTGTATTATGTTTGGATTATTTTTGTGAGAAAATATGTGATGTTTGTAATGTAGAAGAATGTGTAAATATTGAGTTGCCATGTTATGAAAAGTTTTATACCAAATTAATCACTAATAATTACTACAGAGCTTTTGGTTCACAATAAACAAGAACAGTAACCAGAACCTAATGACTATATCCCGAATGTTTAGGTATTTATAACATTTAAACCAGGCAGGTAAAAAAAAAAAAAAAAAAAAAAGACAACATAAATTGTAAAAAAAAAAAAAGGCACAATCAATTTTCTAAAAACATTATAAATTGCAATGAACATATTGAATGCATCAATATAACTTACATTTTCACTGGTTGCACATTACCACAAGGTATTGTTGTAAATGTTCTTGAGTCATACTTAATCTTCTATCCGACAAAATATTTTTCATTACAGAAAAAGATTATTCTACTTCTCTTGATGTAATTGCTGCATATTTGAAATAACTTATTGCACAGGGATCTCTGTTTGACACAATTGTAGTATCACCTTTAACTATTTCACATGTCTGTTTAAATTAATTTGTACCAAGACAGTATTAGCAGACATTACACAATTACACTGTGCAATTCCCATGTCACCTGGTACAGATTCAAGTTGGTGCACATTTTCTTCCACTAGATTCATTGATGTCACAAATGTCCCTTCCCTTTTAATGCATTCTGTTATAGTTTCAGGCAAGTTAGCATAATGAACTGCTATGTAAGACAAGTCATTATAATATTCAAATTATTTAGCAATATTTTTGCTTCCTGAATGGATGCAGCTTCAGCTTCAGAGAGTACAGTAACAACTTTACTTATTAAATTAGAACTAGTTGAAAAATTCAATGCCACAGCCAGGAATTGAACACGGTTCTCCCGCTCCCTGTGCAGTTGCTCTGACCATTGAGCTACTGTGACAACGCCAGTGTGGCATTCAATTTTCCAACTGATTATGTGTGTTTTACCTGGTTCAACCAACCAGTATGTCTGTCTTCAGAGTACCACTAGATGGCGACTTACCATTGTAAGTACTTAGTATCCGGGTAATGTTTATTATGTTCATGCCAACATACAGACTATTTTTATTAATTATTATAATGGTAATGCTTCTCTCTCTTATATATATATATTAGCTGACCCGGCGAACTTTGTTCCGCCTTAGAGGCAACAAATGAGCAGATTTTGGATTTTATTAAGTTCAATTTTTTATTAGGATAATACATTGATTTCTTGACGTCGATCAAGTTGTTCCTCCATGTTGCCCATGAAGTATATTTGTAAAAATTTATCCTGTGCATCTTCGAGAGGTTGCCATGATCCAATTTGATGGTGACTCTGTCATTGTATCTACAAAATCAAAAGCAAAGTCAGTATTACTGATTTATAAACACTTTTTTTAGAATTAGCATACATAGTACATAGGAATAAGTATAGTATGTTATAAATGTAAAAAGAAGCTAGTAACAGTGAAGTAATAACACAGATATTAATATAAAAATAATAGTTGCTACAAATCTTCACTTATCTTTGGAATCCTTGCTTTGGACTAGTTTCGCAATGAATTCATTGCATTGTCAACATGAATTTCCTTATGGTCTCAGTTTTGGTCTGGTTTTTGATGTTGTTTATTTATTTAGTATGTTATTCTTCTACTGTATTATGTGTAAGTACAAAAATAAATAAATACCTTGAATGTCAGATTAAATCCTCGCTCTTCGATAATGTCTGCCCCAAATGAGGTCATTTGGAAATAACCATTGTATTTTTGAGTGTTTGCTAGACAATGTCGTGATTCGGGTGTTTCGCCACGAAGCAATGATTGCATTGGCTCAGGTGGCGGAGTCAATAATGGCAATTTCACTTTCCCACTAAGGCAGCACAATCCTGGCGTTTCTCCGGAAAACTTCAATACGTCACAATATTCGCAAACAATGTCCATTGGCCCTGTGCAAATGCTAGTATGCAAGCAGTAATCAGTGCTGCAATCGTATCGTAACGCTGCTCGATTCAAATCAGTACTTGATAAATTTCTTCTTCTGCATCAAAAATTATCTAGTTGTTGATCTCTGAGGTTTACTCGACGATTTTGCATTGCCAACCGTGCTGTTTCACCGGCTGCCTCGCTTTGCTCTTGTGATTGAGAAGCACAAAGTGCAGCCATACCAACGCTGCACTCTTTACATGCAATTTCTTGTTCTTCTTCAGTCCTTTCATTCGCAATGTTTTGAATCCTAGTTGCATTACAGCTTTGTCAGGAAAGATTCGATCGTCTTGGTCGCGGGATTGTTCATGATAATATCGACACAATAAGCTAATAGAAACTCGAAACAAACACATCAACAGGTCAACTTCAAAATTTCTAACTGTCAAATTTTCAACCATACTTAACCATAGACAATATTACGTTTAGCCGTCAGTTGCGTTTTGTTATACTATTTTTAACAAATGAACGGCTAGGCTGATGTTTTGACTGATACATTTTTCGTTTTTCTGTCTGTTGAGCCACATTTTATGTCACGTCCCACGGAAACAAGATAAAAAGTATCCTATGTCCGTCTCCTGGTTCTAAGCTACCTCCTCACCGATTTTCAGCCAAATCGGTTCAGGCGTTTGTAAGTTATAAATAGTGTAACTAACACAACTTTCTTTTACACCAGTTGAAAAATCCAATGCCACAGCTGGAAATTGAACACGGTTCTCCCGCTCTTTGCGGTTGCTCTGACCACTGAGCTACTGTGACAACTTGCTGGTATGGCATTCAATTTTTCCAACTGATTATGATGAGAGCGGGAGAAACATGTTCAATTCCTGGCTGTGGCATTGAATTTTCAACTGGTTCTAATTTACTAATTGTGGCCCCAGTGTACCTTTCAATATATATATAAGAGAGAGAAGCATTACCATTATAACAATTTTACTTAACTTTTCAAAGTTGTCAGCGTAGTACAGGGCAGCAGAAATCCACATATACCATCTTGTTAGTATGGGCTCTGGAGGCAAAGTGACTCCAGGGGCAAGAGTCTTGATGGTGCTTTTAGAAATATTTTCTTGAAGTTGGATATCAATTTATCAGGAAATGAACTGTGAATCTCTTCTGGTGTTGTGAAAGCCATGTGTGATTTATCATTTGAGGAAATAGGACCTTCAAGGTATCACCAGCCTTCTTCATATATGGAGCTGCACCAGATAAAAATAGGAGGATATCATAGTGTTTTACCCTATCAGGCCAAAGTAAGTTCAACAAATTTGTGAAGAATTGAGCAGTGGTTGTAATGTTAGCTTTTCCTATTCTTCTAATGTTAGCAAGAAAACTTTGAGTGCTGTAGCCTCCATAGGTTCCAATTTGGTTTACCTTTTTAGCAGGTTTTTATTCAAAGGATATAATTTTAGAGGTTTTTTCTTAAGAAACTTAAATATATTTATATATATTTTTCTACAGGATTAACAGTTTATTATTCTCTTTGTTTATTTTATTATATTTTGCTTCAATATGTTTTTCCCTCATTTTGTCTATGGAGATCCTTTTTTTTCCATTTACTGCGAATACGTTGAGATGTATTTTCAAAGTATATAGGCAAGTAGTTTTTCTTCAAAAGTTCATTCGCTTGGAACAGATTCTCCTATGTATTTTTGTAAAAAGCTTTTCAGAGACTGATTTTCTAATTTTCAGAAAGGAATGCCAACATCAGTAAATGTTTTACATAAATCTAATAAAATTGTGATTTTGCTAGATGTGATAAAAGTTGCAGGAAGTAGTGTTATTTTCTTTCCACCGCTCTTTGAGACAAATGTGGATAATATGCTTTGTTGTTGAAGCATGTTGGTCTATGAAATACTTTTTTTCATGATTAACAGTTTTATCACAAAACTTACACAATAACACTGTTCCATCAGTTGAAAATGCTAAATTCACTAACACAGCTGTAAAGTTTACTTTCCAAAGATTTACTGAATTTAGACATTTTAGCTCAGTCTTCTATGTACTTTCACCCGACAATAACTGAGTACTGACTGCTCTGAGCAGAAATGTCTTCCTCCTACAATGAACACAAGCAGCACACAATTGTAACAAAAAGATTTGAAAATAAAATGTTTCATTGGTTGAGGCGAAAGCGAATTGGCTAGAATGCTATATGAATGCTGATTTCTGTGAGAAACGGTAAGACATTTTGTTTGAAGAATAATTGAATTATTTTATTAGCTGCTTCCTGTATTTTTACAAAATTTTAATAGCAAATAGGAAGCCCACAATCAAGATCCAAAAAATTATAAGATCTTTGAGAATTGGCAAAGATGTAACATTGTTGTTGTTTGAGGATTAAGCTGCTGCTTGTGAATAACAAGACTGGCATAAAAGTGCCAGATGTCTGTATTTTTAACCATATTCACCCCTCCTCCTTTCTTGCACAGATGATTCTATCTGAAAACCATCCCTTTAGTAACAAATATTTTCTTATCTAAAACATATTGCATGGAAAGTATCTTCAGGGGAGGAAAAAAAGCTTAAAATGCAATATTGCAAATAAAAAAGAAATATTGCTTAAAATGGCAAAAAAAGAGATTTATTATTGAATGAGGCTAAAATACCATAAAAAGATAAAATAGGCAAAATAAAATTTGACCCTATTGATTCTAATTACTCTGAATCACATTTATATCTACGAAACTGTTGATTTACTTTCATCAATTAAAAAAGATATTTTGTCTAACATCCAGGCTCTATGAATGACAAAGTTAAAATACATGTATTGTAATGTGAGGTATAAGATTAAGAGGAAGTTTTCCCTGGTCCCAAGAATGGGAAAGAAGATTTGGCCAAATTTTAACTTTCTCGTTTTAAATATTATATTCATACTGTGCATTTTATACTCCTCATTGTATAGGTTATTCTAAGCAGCTAAAACAGCTGCTAGAGCTCTCTCTAATCACAAGCTGCAAACATAAAATGGAAGCAATTCTAGCATATGTTCCCCTAACCTCAGATTCTGACACCCTTAGATCCATTGAACTTATTGGTACTTCTAATGAAAGGGTCATCTTTAGTTTTTGAATATGCACCTCAAAACAATAATGAAAAGAACAAAAAAGGTAAAAAGTGGAAGAAATTAATAAAGAACAACGTCCTACAATTCCAGAGGATCTTCTGGATCATCATTCTGGCCCCAAAAAACAATTACTCCATAAAAAACATTTTAAATTCTAAATTAATGATACACCACAAGAAAACAAACCAGGAATATCCCAGTTCAGCTGCAATGACTGTGAAAAAATCTACGTTGGAAACTTAAACAAGAAGACAAATCCGTGGTAGCTTGGCATTTTTGGAAACAGCAACAGACCATAAATAGAAGCCCCAAAATACTCAAAAATATCACAAGGAAGACAGAATTAAAAGTTTGGAAAAACGTATATATTTAGAAAAACAAGAACCACGTTTTCAACTTCGAAATCCCACCAGGCATCCTGCTGGTGCAGAGGTTCATCAAACCATCACAGCAAGCAATGCCGACAATCGACTGAAGGAATTGACAATGGAAGTTCATGGCTTCTGAAACATTTTTTCGGATAATAAAAGTAAGTGATGTAGTGCGATTAATTAATTTTTGTTAAAAACATCACTGTCACAAAGTCCACCATATATCAGTAATAAGAGCACATAGCTTTAAAGTAACCAAAAAGAAATGAAAGCTTGGTACATTTAGAGGAAGTGCAAATAGTAATGGATCTGCATTAAGAAATATTCACTCTTAACAGATTTTGATGTTGGTTAATCTGCATTATATTGGCTGATTTGGAAGCAGGTGAAAAAATATCATTGGTTGGTTATAAACAATGAAATCCCATTGCACAAACTGCACTTTCCACTTTGTGATCAATGTGACCAATATGCATTCCCATTCTCATTTCCAGACTATTGTGAACCAAAAATTTATATGTTGCTTTACTTCCCATTTTTTTTTTATTTTGGTTATCATTCTTGGGTTGTTGTGAACCTTCCTTTACATCCTCTTGCTTTAAAACTACAGGGAAAAGGCTAGTCCATGGAAACTTATGTGCATACTTACATTTTGTTCTAAAATTACAATAGATGCCAGACATAAAACATCTATATGAAACAACACGCACACGCACACGCACACACACACACACACGCACGCACGCACGCACGCACAACAGGCAGAGTTATGTTTTGTGTAGTTCCAGATGTCACTGTACCTTTGGCTTTTATACTATCACATAAGTTTCTGGATTGTTTTGTACAATAAAACAAAGATGTTAAACAAAATTATGTTCATCTTCCTTAATCACTGACACGATATAAGAAATGCATATAATTGGAAATTGAGATATTCTGGTGTGAATGATTTTATCTCTAGCATATATTTGTTGCATTAGGGTAGAAGTATGAACAAATATTCACTTCAGTTGTTAATAAGGATATTAACTATTAAGTTAAACTATGGGTGTGTAATCTCAAAATAATTTGAGATCCCCTTGTGGTTTACCAGGAAATTGCATCAGTTAAGGAATTGTCATGCTGGCATGTTGCTATGGTAGTTAGTTGGTTAGAGCAACTGGATTGAGACTGGGAGATTTGGGGATCAAATCCTGGCTATGGCATTACATTTTTCAGCTTGATTCTACCTTTCCAATCTGCCCAACTCATAACTTATGTGAAAGAACAATCTGTTTCTATGTGTGCACATTTTCTTGAGTATTAGTTTTACAGGAAACCAAGAGAGCTTGCCTGCCTCTCTTTCAACCAAAGAAAATTTCTTTCTTTGAGGACCTCGGCCATTATGGATATCTAATTTACTGCAAAAGAGCTGAATTATTAAATGAAACACAGCACACATGCATGTGTGGAACTCTGGGATCTACAGACAGTTTGAAACCTCAGCATTGAAGCCACTAGATATCAGGATGTATAGCATACTTCATTCCTGATGGTGTTGCTGAGCTCTACCTTTGAAATTGCGTAAAACCCACAGAACGAAGACTAGGTAGTCAAGTGCCCAAGAAAAGGTGCACACACAGCACATTAATTGAGCTAATATTTGGTTAAGTTATGTAACCCAGAACTTACAGCACTCAAAACATTATAAGTCACTATTGGGGTATGTCATCTCAAAATAATTTCATTTCTCCTTGTGATTTACCAGTAAAATGCAAGTTAATTGGGGAATTTAATGTCATGCCAACATGTTACCATGGTAGTTTGATTGCAGTATCAGGAGCATGAGGTCACATCTTCAGTTGTCTGTTGACTGCCCAATCGAGTTGTTTTTTTGACAGCCAGGGGTGTCCTCTGCTTACCTTTTAATGAACCTGAATACATGGTTGATTTGGCAGTTAATAGGTAGCTGATGATGTGACTCATGCTCATGTTCTGCAAAACAAATAAATGAATAGATGAATAAAGCTATCAAGAGTGTGTAAGTTGACTCTCATTCTTTCACATGTTTTTTAATTTTTCCATTTTTACTTTGTAACTCTTGTTTGTAACACTATTGGGGGAAGTGTGGATTAGTGCTGTCTTATCGTCATATTTCTATCTCTTTGGATTTCTGAAAGATGTTTTGCATATAACTTATTTTGAGAATGATAACCACGGTTTGACACATTGAAGAAGAAGCTACATAAGCATTGCAAGAGCTGGTGCGGGCAAGAAATACATGCATTTTTTGAAAATGTTCATGTGGCATCCTTGGAAGATAGAATCAAATCCCAGACCTCTTCATTCTGGATAAGTTTTGCATATTTATACCACAAGGTATAGATAAACATTTAAGTAGATCTCATTAAACACACAATTTTTGAGTTAACTATTTCCAAGACATTCCTTGTTTTGGTTACAATTTTAAAATCCTTAAACTTTCCTCAAATGGGAATTTGTCATTCCTCACTATGCAAAGAAAACCAATTTTGAATCACAGAGTAATCAGCTTTTAAAAGATTTGGCTATGGCTTTAGCCTATTTTATTCCTATATTTCCCTTCTACTTATAAGGAACTTGGTAATAATATCATTACTGCTAATGCTTATCTTGGTTAGCATGAAGCAGATAGAATAGTTTGTTACAGAATAGGTAGAGAAGGTAATGTGAATGGTATATGCCAGGAGTCCTCAAAACATGTATTTTCAGTGAATTCCCAGTATCCACTTTTTGGCAGAATGCAATACCTTCTCTACCTACTATTATGTTGTACATGGTAAAGAAAGTAAAATGTATTTTTAGAAACAGGTTTGTGTGTGCGCATGTACACTACACCATAGGAAATGTTGAACTATTGAGATAAGCTTCGAAATTGCACACATCGGTCATTCAAAATTTCTGCCTCAATGCTTCTGACATTCTGTGGGGTTACAGCTGTTGCCAGCCTCCCAGAGCGTGGCACGAATCACTAAAGTTCACACAGCCCTCTTGGAAGAATGCACACCACCTGGAGCCATGCTACGGTCCATACAATCATCCCCATATCCCTATGAATTTCACTCGGTTTATGTCCTTTTGCCCACACCTCTATACTCTTCAAACATGGACAACACCATCTTTGTTGCATAGTTCATGCTTCTCTTGCTAGAGCTGCACATAAAACGGAAAATATCCTTTGTAGTGAAAACTTCAAACTCTATCTGTGTGAAATTGCAACATTCCAACTGCAATACCAAAGCAGAAAAAAATTATTGTGCGCTACTTTTTGATCCACCCCCATAATAGGGAAATAGATATAAAAGTAAATTTAACCATGTCTTTGTCATTTCCATCAGATTTTTTCCTTCATTATTACAAATGTTGCTCTATGTATAGCTTCAAACTTCTGCTATTTGATTCAGATTCACTATTAACTATTTGAGTCACACCTACTCCTGCATTAAAATTAATACTATGATAAAGCTTTATGAGTGGTTTTTTTGGGAGGTGGGGTAATGTGGCTATAAATTTTAATCATAAAACACTGAGAAACCTTGTGAAGTATGAGCTTGTGCTGCACAGAATCATTTAACACATCTCTGTAGCTATGATGCTCAACACAAGGCCACACCATGGCTGAATGGTTAGACCAATTACCTCTTACCTAGACAGTCCAGACGATCAATCGCATGTGGGATTTGCAGTGGACAAAGTGGCAGAGGGACACGTTTTCTCTGAGTTCTCTGGTTTTCTCCACCATCACATTACACCAGTGCTCCATCTTCATTCCATGAATCATCAGTGTCATCACCTGTGGTGCCATTTGTGTAAAAGCGGGTGTTAAACACTATCAAAAAAAAAAAAAAGAAAAAAAAACTGCCTCCGTGGTCGAGTGGTCAGCGAGCTGACTTCTCACCTGAAGGTCCCAGGTTTGATTACTGGCTGTGGTGAGAAATTTTTCTTTAACCAGAATTATTCCTTATTCCACACAGAGTCTGGAAGTGTGTATGTGAGAGAGTGAATGTGTGTGTGCTCGAGGAAAATAAAATGATTTAAAGCCAATGTAAAGAACCTACAGACAAGTTTTCTAATGCAAAGCCCCTGCTATTTAGATGTTAAAGGGGACTAAATAAATGAAATTGGAGAGAAAAAGAAAAGAAAAAAGCATGCATGCACACACAAGGTTTTACCTAGTTCTTTATTTTTTAATTTGGGAATCTTTTCTAACACACAACCATAACTCTAATTGTGATATTCTCTCTTAAATTGTGATACTCTTCCTTAAAAACAAAATGACAAGTTGGCCTCACATGCCATCCCCTGCTCGCTCTTTGCTCCGACTGTTCTGCTGTTTGTCAGAATCTGATGAATTTTCTCTCTTCTAATGTGCTAATGGAAGTCATTGTCCTGCTTTAACACACTATACAAACATATTATTTCAAACCAGCACAATGTGCATATCACCATAGTTATTGAAACACTTTGTTTTGCAGTAACCTGAATTTAAAAATGCAAATAAAACTTAGAATTTTAATTGTACTTTGTATTAAAAATGCAATAAATGTACATGCTTTTTATTCCTAATACTTTCCTTTTCTGATGTTGTTATGGAAGTTTTTATTTAATTGAAAGACATAACAATATAGGAAAACTCATCTCTGGAGTGTAGATGTTTCCATGCTTTTTGTCACTTTGCTTTTTTAATCTTGGATGTACAGAGCCATTCAGAATAAATGTATTGTATTCTATATTAATTGATTAATTAATTCCTTAATTTTTTACTGCATATGAAAACTAATCTGAGCTCTTACAATACTTAACACTAGAGATATAACAAAGCAGACAGGCTTTATAAAGAGGAAGAGAAATTAGAAAGTGTATAATGTCATTCATTTAAGCCCAAATAAATAGCTTTAACTTGAAGCAATTAAACATAATTAAAACTAAAGCATGAAATGGGGTCTAAATGTTAACTATTGTAGGTATTGGACACAGTACCAGTATCATGAAGGAGGCTTTAAAATTCATTGAGTTTTTGTTGACATTATCAAAAGCATGGACTCTTGTCAGAATTTCTTTCTTTTCAAAATGTTTATGCAAGAAGATAATTTTAATTTTCAGCTTAAGGATTGCAGGCCTACTATAAACACTGTGTATAATTTTTATTCTTTTTATTTGTAGAGCCTGTGACAGTCAGTATAATGCTGCAAAATCCATTACATATGCCATTACCTCTTGGCAATCTCAGACTACTTTGGAGGTTTGCCGAAAATGAGAAACAAGACACAATCAACAATGAAACAGCAGAACCTGCAAATAGCCCAATAGAAACTCAGTGCCTTGAATCCTTGCTACTGAACTCGCATAGCACAAGGGAGGTAGGTAAATAACATTTCTCGAGCATCATTTCTAATTTAATATATCTTTGTTTGCTACATATGGTGCATGTGCTAATCCTTACATTTGAAATGATTTTTATTATCGTAGTGAATAGTATTTACGACCTCACTACCTCACTAAAGAAATTGAATGATTAATCACTGGCCATTGAACTTTAAATAACATTGAATTTAATTAGTAAGTCTTTAAATGGAAGACATGCTTCTGCATCAGTAGGTTGCCTAGCTGGATTTTAAAATTGAAAACATGGTTCCTTTTTTCATATGTAAATATTTTCCCAATCTGTTAACTCTTCTTGCAATGTTTTTTTACTATTTTCAGACGTCTATTTATTGATCTTTCTAAAAATTCCACGCTGCTGCTGATTTTTCTTTTTTGCTTTTGTTTTATGGTTCTGAGGTGCTCTTTTGCTCTTGTTACAAAAATTCAATGATTAGCACACATCATTGTCACGAAGTCCACCATATGTGTAGTTTCACTTACACATGTTTTATCATTCAAACTGACATGGGGATGTCGCTTTTAAGCACACTTAAAAACCATCAGTCTCGGCCAGGATTGAATCCATGACCTTGGGATCAGTGAGCCAGAGCCTACAAGACCAATGAAACAACCAGGACACCCAGTTCTGAGACACAGTATTATTTTGGAAATAAGGAAAAGTTAAGCTGTTGTCAAGGCTGACTTCTATAGGTTATGTTGGGGTGTGGGTGTCATCTTGAAAATAATAGGATGTTGAACATTTTCAACTCATCTGGATATTCTGGAGCTCATTCCTCAGACTGTGTATTTTATATTATTATTTTAAAGCATTATTTTTAAATTTTACTTGTTAGAAACATAACAGTCTGTTTTTTTAAAATTTGCAAAAATGCAAAGAAGCTTGTGACAGTGATGTCATTAATATTAAATGGAAAGAATTTGAGTCTTGTTTTGACACAAAACATCACTTGGTAATTACTTATTGGGACCACTTGTTCCCATTTTCAACTCTTAATTTCGATTGAGTCTCACTTTGTTGGTGTCAACAATGAGTGTAGGGGTGCATAAGTTGTGGAAGCATCTTGTGTTGGATCTATGAACTTCCATTATGTGGTAGTAAATTGAAATTCATAGTATGGTTCTTTTTCTTCATAACGTAGATCTTCTCCTAGACATCTAATTTTGTGGTTTTAAAGTTTTATATTAGGTGTGATTTCGTGTCCAGATGATCAGAAATAATGGGCAACTGCTGATTTTTCTTTTTGTTTCTATTTTAGGTTTCTCATGTGCTCTTTTAATCTGGTTTCCAGACTGCTTTTTGTCCTTCCAATGTATACTAAATTAAATTCTGAGCATTTAATTTCATAAATTCCAAGTTTTTATTAGCTGGGATCCTCTAATTTTTGGCATAGCACTTTCTGAATGCTGTAGTTGTTTTTATGGAGCTAAGGTGATGTTATAATTCTTAAAGATCTTCTGAAAAGTATTATGTGCCCAAGGATGATAGGTGAATCTTCTGAGCTGAGGTTGGTGATGGTGGTTCTGTAGGGTGGTTGTATATGTTATGCAGTTCAGTTTTTGTGTTTGTGTATTCTCTTGTCTATAGTATGGAACAAGTACCTCTAGATGTCTCCACTGAATTATCCGGTAAGCACAAGCCGTCGTTTGTATAAGAAGCTTGAGGTTACGACGTGTATTAGTTAATATTTAAGCAAACTGATCTATATAAGAAGTGAATTTGGGCAAAAATAGAATATTATCAATAATGCCAGACTATTGCTGTGTTCCATTGTGCGAAAATCAAGGGTGGTCCTTTACTTTGCATCAATTTCCTGGAGATAAAGCTTTGAGAAAAACTTGGAAGGATAAGAAGGATAAACCTAACCGAAAGAAGTTGAGCAAACATATTAAAGTATGCTCGTAGCACTTTAAACCAAAGGATTTTGTCACTATTTTATTAGGTAAGTTATACAAATATATAAGTTGATTAAATATGATATTATGCGTTTATAATTATTCTAATAAATTATTTTTGAAATTGTTCCTCTATACTTCTTTTACTGTATATATTTTATTTTCATTTAAATCAGATAATTGGGTTTTAAAGATTTGCAATTTTTAATGTCAAGAATAATGATTTTAATTTGTAGAGAAAAAATCGGACACGAAACTCACTTTATATGTTTTGGAATGCTTTTCTGCACTTAAAAATCCATCTCAAAATTTCACTCTTCGATCTCATAGTTTTTCAGGTTGCTCTACCGAGATTGATCAACAGGTTTTATAGCTTACATATTTCCTAAAATAAAAAAATCTGATGTGTTTCATTCACATGACTTTCTCTATATCTCTGTAACAAATAATTGTTAACAAGCTTATCTTTTATGTATTTCATGCTAATCGAGAAAAATTAGCAGAAATAGTCTTATTTCTTGCTTTATTGTAAGTAGAAGCGAAATAAGGGAGTACCATAGGTTAAAGGGAAAGCTGGTTGCTATGTAACTGATGTTTCTTTGTTTGTATGGACAGGAGTTGACAAATTCCTGTATGAGAAAAGTATGCTTTTCAAAGCTGAAACCAAGAAAAAGGAATATCTCAAAAACAATCAACTCCACGAAAAAAATGTATATAACATAAATTGTGTGTTTTAACTTGATCTACATTTTTTATGTGTTAAGTTTTTGTCCATCTCTTACGGTTTAATAGTTGTGCAAAATTCATCCAGAATAAAGTAGTCTTTAGAGACTATTCCCAGAAAATTCAAAATATAGATTTTATTTGTCAGGTAAATATCTTTAATATATGATATTTTAATCAAAATCGTTAGAGTTCCATGTAAAGGGTAGTTTCGAGTGTGGGGATTTTTCTCACAATCTTCGTGCCGCATCTCTGGAAGATACTAAACTTAAATACCAAGTTTGGTATTTTACCTACTTTTCGTTTTTGAGTTATCGTGTTCACAGACACACGGACACGCTGACACATGGGCGTATGCACGCACGCACACGCGCGCACACAAAGTTATCGTCATCTCAGGTTGTAAAAAACTGTACAAAAAATGAAGTTCATGCCTTTAAACCTAGAAAGTAGAGATTTTATCCATCTGCCCCTTGAATTGTATTATTACCATTATCAATTGCTGTGTAGTGCTTACCTCATAAAGAATTATGTAAGCTCTATGTATGTTTCAGTTAATATGATACAATATATGGAATGAAGGTTAATAATATGGTTACCTTGTTTTAAATCCAAATATTTTGCATTTCAGGTGAAAGGAGAAGGTTTAAAACATGGTGACATTCCCTAAGTAGCAGTTACAAGCCTTTCAGCTTCTAAAGCACAAGATTCAAACCCATAATAATGATCATGGAACACATTAAAGGCACTCACTTTTATATGGTATAATGAAATGCCAATTTTTGTCTGAAGCTTTTCACTAATGACTCTACATAATTTTAATAATCAAGACTGTTAATGCCAGATGAAGACCTAACCTCACGACATGATTCTTGTAAAACTTATCCAAGTGGCAAATCCTCTGCTTTAATTGGACTGATTGACTGTTGTCTTTTACAAGAAGGATGATGGAAAGTTTGTAGAGTCTGGGCACAGGTTTCCATACACTTAACCTCACCACTTTTTGATAAGTGCTCTAGAGCATAGCATACTGCTGCAAAATGTTTACAGAGCTGTAGGACCTGCTCCAGCAACACACTCACATTTGGCAACATTAATGTCTCCTAATGTATTCAATATTAATTTGACATCATAGCTTTTGTATTTAGTATACTCTTGATTTAACCCTGCTACTGATAAATACACCATTTAATTCAGATGCACACTTAATGAATGTGATAAACTTTTCACTGAAAAGCATCACACAAAGATTTAAAATTGGTTACCATCTATTTCTGATTTTCAGAAGATGAAATAATCCATTAGATGCATATTTGAAATTTCAATTTTGTGTTTGTAGCTGGTCGTTAAATCCTGCAACATGCTATCGCTTGGAAACTGCAGAACTTGTGTTCTAGGAACAGGTGCAGCTGATTGAATTTGCAGGTTTTTGTATGCCTTTAACCTAGAAAAATAAAACAAAACTTAATTGAAATGAAAAGACAGTTTATATGATTATTTTGTAACACATTATTTGACATTTCTGTAGAGTATTCACAATTATATATTAGTTTAAATCGATACTTCTCCAATAATTCATGTTTTCTTCCACTAGTTTTAGCACCCTTCTTCTTGAATTCCTGTTTCAGATCTTTGACTTTGGCACTTTTTAAACCGTCCATCATAACTTAAAACATTAAGTTCATAAAATAATCAATTTAAATGCTAATCTTGAAGAAAAGTAAGAACGTTTTACCACTTGAATCAACCGAATAGCACACCATGTTAAACAGCATGTAATACAGCCAAAACTCTGGCAAAAAAACAGAACGTTTTGTGCTTACCGGCTAGTACACTAGTGCTATCTACAGGGAAAAACTTTCAGAATACATGCCTATTGTATGTTTGTGGAAACCATTGATAGTAGCTATTTTGAGTATCTGTTGATATTCATTATTTTCCATGGGGATATGTGCTAATCTGTGTGCAAGACTATTCAGGACTGCATATTTGTGAGCTGTGGGATTATAGCTATCATACTTTATGTGAATATCTGTATTTGCAAATTTGACATCTCATCGTTGATGCCAACGAAGCAAAATTCAGGCAGAATTAAAGGTTGAAAATGGGAACAAATGTTCCCGAAACCAACCCCCGTAAGTAATTACCAAGTGATGTTTTGTGTTACAAAAACCAACTCAAATTCTTTCCATTTAATAACAGTCTATTTTTATAAATACACAATATTTCTCAGCAACGAACACAGTAACTTAACATATTAATATATTCAGCATAACCTAACATGCTTTAAAAGTATGGGAATTTTAGATTATCTTGGCATTCAAGTGAGGTTTACCTTCTCTAGCGCTTATGTAAAATATACATCATAGATAGAGAAGGTATTGCACCCACAAATTCAATACCAAGATTTCACCATAAATACATGCTTTGAGGACCCTGTGTATGCAAGCATATGTGAACGTCTGCATGTGGGCATGTGTTTGTCGTGCAGCATAACTCATGTGCAAAGAGTTAGTATTTAATGCAGTACCTTCCAAGGATGCAATGGAAAGAGATGTTTTAGAAAGTCTCCCCACCTCAAAGTACCCTTTACATGGAAAAACTTTTGAAAATTTTGATTTTCTGAAAAATGGCTCTAGCAATTTTGATTAAATATTGTATATTAAAGATATTTACATGACAAAATTTATGCAATGAATTTCCTGGGAATAGCCTCTGTAAACTAGTTTATTCTGGATGCCTTTTGCATAACTGTTAAGTTCTAAGATTAGACAAAAACTTTCTACATAAAAGTGGTAGATTTTGTTAAAACACATAATTTACGTCATATCTTTTTTTTTGAGTTTACATTTCTGAGATACTCCTTTTATAGGTTCAATTTTAAAATAAAAACCTTTCTGAAATGGAAATTTGTCATTTCTTTTTCTTTTGTTTTACTCCTGACCATGCAAAGAGAACCACATTTCGATCATATAGCAGCCAGCTTTTGAAAGCTTTTACTATTGCTTTAGCCTAGTATATTCCTTTATTTCCCTTTTACTTACTAGAAACTAATATGACCGTCTCTGATAATGTTTATCTTGATTAGCATGAAATAGAAGAATAAGCTTTTGTAAGAATAGTTTGTTACAGAATAGGTAGAAAAAGTCATGTGAATGGGAAAACATCTGATTTTTTAAAATTATTTTTTCACTGTACTATGTGATATTCCCAATTTCTGTAAACTATGTGTATAATTTGTATGGAGCTTATGTGGAAACTACCTACGGTGGTTTGTTAGTATCACATTTCACAATAAATGGTTTTGCTAAGGCAATTTGATGTTAACATTGTGTATTGTCATCTGTTACAAGTAACAAAAGAAATTTGGTACTGATTCATAGCTTAATTTGGATTTCACAGGCATTTCAGTTATTCAAAGTGATTTTGCTGAAATGGAAAAATATAGTATCGTTCAATGATTCGCTTTTTACTTTTGAACGAGAATACTTCCATAGATATAAAAGTGAGTTTATGGGAGCCTTTTGCCATCTATTACACAATTAGATTTTGGTTCAATGACTTTAAAACATGATCAAACATTTGTTTTTGAAAATGAACATCACGTTACCTTGGTCTGGTAACGTCTTGATTCTTATTTCCTTTTATATACGAGGCATGTCCAAAATTAAGTTCCTGTTTGGAAACGATGTCATAAAATATAGTTGGTTGGTTGGTATCTAATGTTAAAACGTTTGATAATGAAATCATTTGAAAGATTTTTGTTAATTACAGAGAGGAGACCCTTTGATTTCTTCTAATGATTAACTGATTATTATTATTATTATTATTATTATTATTATTATTATTATTATTATTATTATTATTATTATTATTATTATTTAATGAATGATTGAAGGCTTAAAGGAACTGACCTGAATAAAAGCCTAATGTATGATCTCTCACCTTCACATGGTGTAGCTGATGGTAGTCCTCATGATAACTTTGTTATAAAAGAAAGGAGACCCTTTAATCCCTTCTAAATTTGAAGACTTAAAGGAACCAATCTGAACAAAACCATGTGACGAATTAAAGGGAAGGGCTGCTCCCCAGTAAACACTGGTCAGCTTGGCGAGTTACTGACAAAATTGGTATTTCTTCCTCTTCTTATACCAGTTCCCTCTTTAAACTCTTCTATCCAGTCTCTCTTGGTTGAACTCTTGTTTTCTTCAACCCTGACGGTATTAGAGAATTCGTGGCCTAGGGGACCATTTGAACTTCTTTCTTATAAATTCTTCCTATACCCCCAAATACATGGTTCCCACTACTTAATGGATACAATTAGTTTAATATACTCCAATATGAATCCTGGGAAAAAGAAATAGTCATAAAATATTTGTTTTCATAACAGATCAGAAATTGCCTTAAACATTTTGAACAATCACTAACAACTGTAACTACAACACAATCCAGCTGTAATGGTATCAGTGGACAGACAATGAACCAGAGAAATGAGTGCACTTATGTGGAGCTGCGACACTAGTGTTGTGATGGCGAAGAACAGAATGGAACTTAATTTCCGGACATGTCTTGTACATATACAACTTTTACTTAAAAGTAAAAATATGAGTAACAATATCTATTAAATAAATTCCCCCATACTTTTGATGTTATTGATCATTAATTTCTATAAAGGTAGTATAAATTAAACCAAACTGTATTTTTGCAAAGCTTTGCTTTATGCATTCATGAAAACAATAAAGGAGCACTAGCAAAAATATATTTTTGGTACAGAAAAAATGTTTATATTTCCAGGCTAATAATATTGTTTGCTTCCAAAAGCAAGCAGTAATAGAAGTAAAGATATTAATGATTTTTAAGTGTTGCAATACCAATGGCTTGACTTATTGCCACCCAGTGAAAAATGAAATGTTTTGGTATAAAAAAGTACAGATTTTGAATTCAGTCGCCACACCCACCTGATACTGCATTACAAATAAATAAAAGTTGTATAAAGTAAAATCAAACACCACGTTTTTCTACAATAATAAATTACTGGTATTCCTTTGGGTAGGTAATCCTGAAAGTGACACCAAGGAAAGTAGGAGAGTTGGACATAATTGGATTAGCATACGATATTGCAAATCCAAATGATTCTGCAAGTACAGTCCCTGGAAAACAAGTTTTCAGGATACGTGCCTCAAGACCTCGACCGCCAAAGAGTAGGACAACTCATGATCTCCGCGACAGAAGATTAGAACTCTCTATAGTCAAACCAGCTCCTTGCCTGCAGGTGAGAATGAATACTTCACAGTTGTACATGTATAATATATGCAAGTTAGTTAATGCATGTACATACTATCTTTTCAAATTCCTATACAGAATCTGAATTCATTGATATTAACTGCATTCTTGCTACTAGTCGTGGTCACTGATAAGATAGGTGTTCAATATTAATTGAATTACATTTCTTTGTGTATGTATGTTACTTAAGCAAGATAACAGGTCATCAAGAACTTCCTCCGCACCTTGTTGCTGGCCACCGCTCGATAAAAGGTTGGCATCCCTAGGTTTATCGCATTTGATTCCGACGGGATGTTATGATTATCGATGTTATCAGTGGCTGCGAGTGCATGAGTTGTTTATTGTATTGTTAGTATGGTCTACTATGCTGTGAGCTCTGACGTGTGCCTGAAGCGAAATCAATATATTCTACAGAAGAACGTGCGTTTCTAGTGGAAAGCGTTTTTAATGAATGCAGAAATTATACTGAGAAAGTAAAACAAAATTTCATTGTCAGGCTCCCTAACTCAAAACTACCGCACCAAGATATTGTGCGTGATTTAATTAATACATTTCGGGAGTCAGGTTCCGTGCATGATGCTGTTAGAAATGGAAGACCCAATGTGCTAACAGAAGAAAAACTATCGGATATATTGAATAGAATGCTTAAAAAGTCCACAGAAATCAATATTGGCCCAACAATGTAATATTTCATACGGTTCCGCATACAAAGCGGTCAAAAAAGAACTAGGTTTGTATTCATATAAGGTATCAGTTGTCCACAAATTAAAACCTACAGATCACGGGAAAAGAGTTCAGTATTGTGAATGGTTTCAGAGGTTTATTTTGCACCACGGAATTGACATGTTAGATAGGACATTTTTTACTGATGAAGCTTGGTTCCACTTATCAGGATGCGTAAATTCACAAAATACACAAGTGTGGCCTACTGAAAATCCTAATGCAATTCAGAAAACCCCTTTATATTCAGAGAAAATTGGTATATGGTGTGCGATCTCTCGCTCTCAAATTATTGGGCCAATTTTTTTCCATAACTCAATTAATTCAGATATTTATTCCTCGGATATTCTTTTTCCATTTATTTCAGAGCTAAATGAAGATGAAGTGAACAGTGCATTTTTTCAACAAGATAATGCCACTGCTCATACATCACATAAATCCATGGGACTGTTGGTGAAATTTTTTGGGGAAAGACTAATTTCTAAAGGTCTGTGACCTCTGTGTTCTCCTGATCTTACCCCTCCGGATTATTTTCTTTGGGGAGCTGCTAAAGCTTCGGTCTATAAGGACAATCCAAAAACAATTAAGCTAAAAACAACAATGGAAAATTACATAATATCTGTAACAAAGGAGACATTAATTACAGTGTTCGAAAATAAATTAAAATGAGTGAATTTGTGTCTTCAAGAAAATAGTAAATATTTTCAACATCATTTTTAAACAATTTAGTTGCATATTATTTACTACATTACCTTTCATACATGAATATAGTGAACCTAGCAGTTTTCTTAACCAGCGAAACGTTTTCACCATATGCTTGTGCCTGCCAATGCTGTCACCAGAATTCCCGACTCTAGGGTAATCTTGGTTACACGGGAGGTGCAGGGCAACTTCTCGATGACCCGTTATTTAAGATAGTTATAATGTTATAAACAGTTACTGTATTTCTCTGAATATAAAAGAATGCTCCTTTTTCAAGCACCTTTTTACAGCATAATCCAAGTGGGCATGGTTCTTGTTTCTGCTGCAAAGAAGAAAGCACAAAAACATCTGTTTAGTACTTGATGATGGCAGCAGGTCATGTTATAAGTCTAATTAAAGCAATATTGTTTACAAGTTAAATGTGCATCTTTGTGTTTGAATGCGAGTTGCAGCTAGTATTCTTTAATTTGTATTTATTATAATAATGTAACAGTACTGTTTATGTGGTGGTTGTCACATTTGCCATGTTATGTAAGTCATCACAGTTGGACACCTTGAAATGTGCAACAATACAGGAAATGAGGTGCTCTGGTAACCTGAGCTTTTAGAGATGTCCCCTGATTCTTCCAGAATATTTGGCTTTCTGCCAGCTTCCAAGCAGTAGGAACTGATGGTCTACCTATAGAGTTTTTCGAATGTGGTGTGAAAATCCAGGCTAATGTGCTTGACACGGCTTATGAATCTAATTAAAGAGAAGAAGAAGGTGCCAGGTAGTTGGCATGTAGCAATTAATCATCCCATATATAAAGAGAAAGGAAATGAAACAAAACCAAATTTTCGAAAAATTTTTACAGGGATGTAAGCAAAGAGAATACTAAAATGAGCTGAAGAAAACAAAAGATATGAAGGGCATTCAGTAAGTCCTTAGAAAAAGATAGAAAACCAAATTATTTTTGATAGATCCCCCCCCTCCAACAAATCTCCTTTTAGCTCAATCCCCCCAGGGGCCTACTACGGTAGGTACGGGTTAGGCGCACCCGGGGTCCCGAGCCACCTTGACTCCCTCTGTGGGCAACCTCAGAGTGGTGAGGGAGTCAGAAGGTCAAAATGCCCACCCACGTGTAGGCCGTACGTGGAGACCCGTGTCGGTGAAAATCCTGGTTGGTTGAGGATTGCGTACCTGAGTCTGGGCTTCTGTCTTTCAGTAACTGGGGAGGGTGCGCAGCCTAATACACTGCTTTGGTTTCTGATTTGCCTAAACGGGAGGCTAGGGACTAACCCACCCCTAGTCAATCGGCCAGGACTAGGTATTACACCGAACTCCAGGGTGAGTGGTACGGCGAGCCTGCTATATCCCCTGTGTAGCCCTGTCACCCCAGTGGGGTGACCCCTCGTTGGGCTCCGTGGTGGGTGGGGAGCACTGGGGGATGAATTTATACCATTTTTTATGGCACCAAAACCAAAACCCCTTAATTTAAATGCAGACGTTGGAAAGGAAGTAGTCGAGTCATGTGGTCCTCGCTACTTGGTTATTCATAGGACAGAGGAAGGTAAGAAGTTCCTTACGGTGAGCCCTTTTACTATCCAAAAGGGTCTCGATGCCATTGCTGGTCCTGTTAAATCCTGCGTTCGAGCTCGCAATGGTACACTTCTTGTCGAAGCCAACTCAGCCTCGCAAGCTGCAAGGATACTTAAAGCCACCATGTTAGCCAGCTATCCAGTGAAGGTCGAGGTGCACAAGTCGCTGAACTCCTCCCGCGGTGTAGTAACAACCCGCGCGTTGGACGATTTGTCCATTGAGGAGATCCAAGAAAATCTTGCGACTCAGGGTGTCTCAGCTGTTTATCGGGTACAACGTAAGATCAACGGTGAATTCCTGCCTGCTCGTACCCTGTTTCTTACTTTTGATCGGGTTGATCTGCCTCAAAAGATAAGGGCAGGGTATGAAGCCATCGAAGTTAGGCCTTAAATACCCAATCCGCTGAGGTGCTTTAAATGCCAACGTTTTGGTCACACTAGTGAGTTGTGTACCGGCAAGTCCACCTGCGTCCACTGCGGTGACATCTCCCACGATGGGGCTTGTGCTTCAGCTCCATCGTGTGTGAACTGTAACGGGGAACACCCATCTAGTTCCCGAGACTGCCCCCGTTTTGCAGAGGAACGAGCGATCCAGGAGATACGGGTGAAAGAGAAGGTGTCCTTCTTGGAAGCCCGGAAGCTCCTGCGACTCCGCCAACCCTCTGCCCCGAGGTCCGGTACCTATAGCTCAGTTGCAGCTAAACCGGTACCGCGTCGGGAAATTGCAACACAGACCGGCGATATGAACGGGGCTACAATTGCGGAAAAGGTTATTTTAGCCCAAGCGCTGCCAAAGCCTTCGGCACCTACACCCAAGTTGGTATCAACATCTGCCAAATCCGCCAGCTTACAGAATAGTCCTGCACACTTGTCACCGAAAGCCTCGACCTCGGGAAGTAAATTCACGACGTCTTCTGCCCCGGAAAAACAGTTTAAGACCAAGTAAGTACGAC
Source organism: Hymenopus coronatus (assembly GCA_030762935.1). Taxonomy (NCBI): domain Eukaryota; kingdom Metazoa; phylum Arthropoda; class Insecta; order Mantodea; family Hymenopodidae; genus Hymenopus; species Hymenopus coronatus. The sequence goes on along the minus strand of CM060881.1, from coordinate 166,432,053 downwards.
AAGCCTTCTTGAAAGAGAATGTTCAATCTATTACCAAGTCATCTAAGGGTAAGAAAAGTACACGCAACTCCACACGTGTATCCTCCTCTGAAGGGTCATCTGGGGAGGAGGGCGTGAATCGGCGACGGCCGTCTTCGCCGATCAGCACATCCAATCGGTTCGAACTTCTCTGTCCAAAATTTGCTCTTGAAAAAGGGACCTCCCTTGTGGAGGAGATGGACCAGGAGGATTCTGCCGCCACTGCCAGAGGGACAGTGCGGAAACGGCAGGATCGTGCTCCTGAAAATAGCACTAGCCCAACGCCTAAGAAGAACAAATTGAACCGACCAGCTAATCCCAATCTGCAGAAGCGTCTTTCGATTTGAAACTTATCCCATAATATATTCAATGGCTATCCTCCATTGGAACATACGCGGAATTCGACCACATCGACCAGAACTTGACTTGTTGCTGCGCCAGCATGAACCCTTGGCTGTATGCTTACAAGAGACGAAGCTCCGTCCACAGGACACCGTTACCATCAGGCAGTACTCCTCCGTACGATGAGATTTATCCCCGGAGGACGGTGTCCCGGCACATGGGGGCACTATGATGCTTATTCGAGATGATATTTTTGCCAACTCCGTACCCATACAATCTGCAATCCAGTCCGTTGCTGTCAGCATTAAGCTACCCTCCGCTTCATTCACCATTTGCAGTATCTATTTGCCTCCATCTGCGGACCTCTCGCACAGCGACTTAGAACACCTCATTTCGCAGTTGCCACCACCCTTTTTATTGGTAGGCGACGTGAATGCCCATCACCCTCTTTGGGGCTCTCCTCGGGCTTGTGCGAGAGGTACGCTACTTAAAGACTTCTTGGATAGTCAGAATCTTGCTCTCTTGAACACCGGAGAGCCCAACTTTCTTTCTGACGCCTTTCATAGTTTTTCACACATTGACATTGCAATTTGTTCCCCTCAGCTAGCAGTCACCTTATGCTGGAATATCATCTCGGATTTGCATTCTAGTGACCACTTTCCTTGTCGTATTAGTGTCTTGATACCCGTTGTATGTTCCACCCGTTTACCTAGTTGGCGCCTAGACCACGCCAGCTGGGAACTGTACTCCCACTTGGCTGAATTTAGCTACGAAGAGCACGACTCTGTGAACCACTTGGTCGAACATCTCACAGGGACCATTCTTTCTGCTGCTGAGCAATCCATTCCGCGTTCGACTGGCTACAGCCGCCGATTTCCGGTACCTTGGTGGACCGATGACTGTCGGGATGCTATTCGCGCTCGCAGACGAGCTCTACGGGTTTTCCAGCGTTTTCCTACACTGGATAACCAGATACACTATAAACGGATGCGTGCACATTCTAGGCGGGTTATTAAGGATAGCAAAAAGATGTCATGGAATAAATTCGTGGGTTCCTTTAATCGACATACACCTTCCTCTGTCGTATGGGATAAGTTAAGACGTGTGGCTGGGAAACCGAACCATATGCCCATCGCCGGTCTCAAAACACCTACCGGAGCTGTTGTGGATACATTTGACGTGGCGAATACTTTAGGCAGTGCATTCGCTCAGGTGTCTAGCTCAGGCAATTATTCCCCTGAGTTTCTTACAGTTAAGAATCAGGTGGAATCTCAAGAATTCTCGTTTCTTTCTGGCAACCTTGAGGATTATAATCGCCTTTTCACCCTGGCAGAGCTAGACAATGCACTCTCCTCTTCACGACACTCAGCACCAGGGCCAGATGGTATCCACGTCCAAATGTTGCAACATCTCTCTCCTGATGGCAAAGATTTCCTACTCGAGGTCTATAATCGTGTCTGGGTTGATGGCATTTTTCCAGACAAGTGGCGGGAGGCCACCATCATACCCATTCTTAAACCTGGAAAGGACCGCCATCTTCCTTCCAGTTACCGTCCTGTTTCCCTCACCAGTTGCGTGTGCAAGGTGATGGAACGCATGATCAATGGACGGTTGGTGTGGTGGCTGGAATCCCACAATCTTCTGACGAACATCCAGTGTGGCTTTCGACGACGACGTTCAACAACTGACCACCTTGTCTCTCTGTCAACTCAGATTATGGACGGGTTTCTTAAGAACAGCCCCACAGTTGGGATATTTTTTGACCTCGAGAAGGCCTACGACACGTGTTGGCAGGCGGGAATATTGCGTTCTCTGCACAACTGGAACATACGTGGACGCCTACCGTTGGTCATTCAGGAGTTTATGCGGGACCGCGTTTTTCGAGTGAGGGTGGGCTCGGTTTTTTCTAACCATTTTATTCAAGAGAACGAAGTGCCGCAGGGCTCGGTACTCAGCGTGACTCTATTTGCTATTGCGATAAATTCCATATCACTATGTGTGCCTCAAGGGGTGTCTTCCTGTTTATTCGTGGACGACTTTGCCATCTTCTGTACTTCTCAGCCTACACCGTTTTTGGAACGCCGTCTCCAGCGGTGTTTGGACAATCTGTATGCTTGGAGCTCGAAACACGGTTTTCGTTTCTCCGCTGAGAAGACAGTCTGCGTTAACTTCTGGCGCCGTAAGTGGCAAATGCCGCCGTCTCTTCGACTCGGGCCAGATTTACTTCCTTTCGCAGACGAGGCGAGATTCCTTGGTTTGATCTTCGATCGGAAACTTTGTTGGGCACCACAAATAGCACAGCTTAGAGCACGATGTGACCGTTCTCTAAATCTTTTACGGATACTAAGTGGCAAATCTTGGGGTGCGGATCGGACGGCATTGCTCCGTCTTTATCGTGCTGTGATTCGTTCGAAGTTGGACTATGGCAGCATTGTGTATTCTTCAGCTCGACCTTCAGTGCTCAGAAGGTTAGACACAGTCCATAACCAGGGCATCCGTGTGGCCGTTGGAGCTTTTCCAACGAGCCCAGTTGTTAGCCTCTACGCCGAATCGGGAGAACCTCCTCTGCGTTGTCGGCGTGATGTCCTGCTTGCTAATTATGGCTGTGGGCTGAAGTGTATGCCTGGGCATCCAACTTATCACGCGTTTTTCTCCCCTGAGCTGCACGAGCGATACTGCCTCCGCTCTCTGAGCCCCAGGCCAGCAGATTTTCGTTTCCGTGAGCTTCTACGCCAGCACCATGTTGACATTCCTCGGCTGTTATCCAAGGGAGACAGTATACACCCCCCTTGGTTACGCGCTACCACCCATGTCGATCTCGGGATGACGCTTTACGGGAAATCTGTTACGCCTCTTGATAGTATTCGTCGTTGCTTTTTAGAATTTTTATCCAAATACAGTGGCCGTATTTATATTTACACCGATGGTAGTAAGAGCCCCGACGGTATTGGATGTGCCTTTGTCACTGGCACCGCAACTTCTACTTACGGTTTGCCTAGTTGCACATCTATATATTCTGCCGAGCTATATGCTATTTATCAAGCCCTTCTGTATATTCGACGTCGAAAATTAGGTGACTGCCTTATTCTTAGCGATTCCCTTAGTGCCCTTCAGAGCATTCGTGAGCTGTACAATTACCATCCTTTGGTGCAGCGCATCCAAGACGTTCTCCACATTTTGCACGCTTCTGGTTTTAATGTGGAGTGCGCATGGATTCCTGGACACGTTGGCTTGCCAGGGAATGACACGGCGGATTTGGCAGCGAAATCGGCAGTCACAGCGCCCAGTGTTACGATTACCCATTCAAAAGCAGAAGATTTTAGAGTGGCTGTACGGAGAGCCGTTTTTTCGACTTGGCATGCAGAGTGGTCGGCTCTCCGTGGTAATAAGCTGCGAGAGGTGAAGGACCTCGCTGTCAACTGGGTAACCTCCTCTCGTTTATTCCGCCGGGAGGAGGTAGTACTAGCTCGGCTAAGAATTGGCCACTGTATTTTTACTCACAGTTACCTTTTTAAACGTGAACCTGCTCCTGTCTGTGCGCTCTGTGGGGAGGCACAGACAGTTCGTCATGTGTTGCTGGAGTGTGGTCACCTGGCACACATTCGGTCATCTATGGGCATGCCGGCCTCTCTTGCTGAGGTCCTGGCAGATGACCCAAGAGCAGTGGACAGGGTTTTTAAATTTTTAGCAAAAGTTTCTTTTACCTTGACGTTTTAGTGTGATAGCAGTCTTTTTTAAACTCTTTTGGTTTTAATGTGTTGATTTTAGATGGAGTTTTATATCCAGCTCTGTTTAGAGGGCTGGACAGTTCTGTTACTTCCGTTTCAACTGTGTTAGCTCTTTTACTTGTGTTTACTTTTTTTTTTTTTTATTTGGTATTTTCTTACTGCCTATTGCCAAGTTTTAATCATAAGGGTGCTTATGACCTCGGCAGTTGAGCGCCCTTAAACACCATTATCATCATCATCATTTTAGCTCAATACACTTTTCCCAGCATTTCTCCAACTATTTCAAACCTTCCAAAAAGTAGGATTTTGGAAGATCCTTAAATAGATGTTGGTTTTGTAGATGACCTCTTCGTTAGACATGAATTGCTTTGTGCCAAGTCACTTTTTCAAGATTGGAAATAAAAAGACGTCACTGCGGGACAAATCTGGTAAATGTAGTAGTTTGAACCTTAATACTATAATTCTGTGGTGTTTAGTCAGCATAAAAAGGCCAGTTTTGGAGTTACCTTGTTCTGACCTAATGCCATAGAATTTTTGCCATCAAAACTGCACAGGTGTGCACCCTTACATTGACTTGATGGAAAGAATATTTTTCTTGACTTCTCCGTTCAACTGGTGCAATAATGATGCATAATACTTCCTTTCTGCATGTAATCAATGCAGATGATTCCACGTACATCCCAAAAACCAAGACCATCACCTTGTCTGCAGATTTCACCACCTTTGCCTTCTTTGAAGCCAATTTGCCTTTAAAAACCCACTGTTTCAACTGTGCTTCTGTCTCTGGCGTGTAGTAGTATAGCCATGTTTCATCCACAGTTATGTATTGTTGCAAAAATTTGACAGGATTGCATCGCAATGGTACCAAACCAGCTTCTAAATCAATCACACAATTGCATTTGTTCTCAATTGAGAGCAAATTCAGCACTCTTCTTGCCAAGACCTTTGTCAGACCTAATTTTTGCTACAAAATTGAGAACACTGTACCTTGTATATGCCGGTGGCCACTACTATTTTGCGAACTTTGATTTGTCAATCAATCAAAACAATAACCTGGATTTGTCAACCATTTCGAGGGAAGTCACTTATACTAGAAGTCCAGAACAGTGTTCATCATTTGTGAATGTACAACCACATTTAAATGTATCCAATTGTAAATTGTAAGAAATGCAGGAGCAGGTGTGCCATGAACTTCATCCAACTTGACTTTTATCTCTTTCAGTGTTAAGCCTTTAAAATAGAAGTGGTTAATCACTGCACAAAACTTTTTTTTTTTCATCTTTCTAAAGAAGCACAAGATTGTTGATTCAATCACCTATGGCAACAAAACCAGTGATGGGTATAACTGAAACTTTAATTGCCATTTAGTAAGAAATGATAGTTACTAAATACAAACTTCTTTCGATGCTGCATGGGCTTATTGAATGCCCTTAATATCTCAGTACCAAGCAGGCTTTAGGAGAGGTAAAAGGACTGTGGACAATGATAGATAAATGTCTAGGAAAGAAAAGGGATAAACTGTGTGCTATATTTATTGATCTAGAAAATGCTTATGATAGGGTGAATAGAGAAATGCTGTGGTAAAAATTAAAGAAGAAGGGTTTAAGTGCTAAAATGTCAGCATTCTACAGGAGTTGTATTATCAGAACAGATTTTGTGTCAGTTATATTTGGGGGAAGTAACTAGGGCTGTGGCACAAGAGAGAGGACTGAGAAGGTTGTATATTAAGCCCCATACTATTTAATGTTCATTGATGAAATTTTGAATTGTTTGCAACATGTTTGTTGTCATATACCTATATAAAAATATAGATATCCTGGGGTCTTCTAATAATTTGGTGGTATGTTCAATTTCAGTGATTGACTTAAAGTTAGCTTATAGATGAGATTGACAGATATTGTAAAAAATGGGGTGAATGTGAATAAAAAAAAATCTAAATTTATGGGTTTAAGAGGGGGAATGAACTATGTAAAGATGAGAAGTGGTTCATAGCAGACAAAGAAATCCAAGTAGTCAACAAGTTCTAGAGTTCTCATATCTGGGCGTTAAGCTTTTTAAAATTAATTTGTTGCAGAAATGTAGAGAAAGTCATGTGAATGGAACACATCAGATTTTTTTCATCATGGTTTCTTCTAGTTGCTCCAAAATCTCATTGTTAATCATTTTGGCAAATTGTCTTCACTCTTTCTACACTTCCTTCAATATTTCAATATCCTCTCTAGAATCACTCCACATCTTCCTTGTCTTCCTAATTCTACCATTGCTATCCGTTTTGGTGCTACTTGCATAGCCCTAAAAGCTCTTTACACTTATGACCTACTTTTTACGTATGCTGATACTGCTTATATTTCTGTTCCATAAAATTGCCTCAAAAACACCTGTCTAACCATATACTATTTATTTCTGATAATTTATATGTCATATCTAATTCCTGCCATTGCTGCTTTACCTTTTACTTTTATCTTTCTACCATGAGCTGTCCAGCCTCCATTACAACTTAATCTTACCCCTAAATAGACAAATTCTTTCACTATTTCAATCTCTTTTTATTCCAAATATCTCTTCCCCCTTTAATCTAATTCCTTTTTTGAGCACCACTATCTTAGATTTGTTAGTGTTTGTTTTTATCTCCCATTCCGTTCAGAATTTATGAATTTCTTTAATCGGCCTCTGAAGCCCTCATTAATATGAACGCTCACACCATTAAGTCATCCATGTAAAGTAATTTGGTATTTCCTTATTCATCAACATTGGACAACGGTCATTCTCTCTATCACTTTTTCCAGTATGTCATCTATGAATTATTTGAACAGTATTGGTCTTAGTTTACATCTTTGTCTTAATCCTATCTTCTGTTCTACCAGCTTTGTTTTCCCTCCTTTCCAAATCTTATCCCACTTCTCATCCTTTCATATATTTTCCATATACCATAAATAAATTCATCACTTCTTTATGCAACTTAAGTTTATTGTATCGAACGCTTTTTCAAAGTCTGTGAAAAGTATGTATTGTAGCAAAAACTCTCTTTTTCTCCAACAACTACTCTATATTTCTTCCACAAACTGATTACTATCAGAATCTGCTCATAAATAATTGTATTTCATAACAATTCTGCCATATAGTTTCTTTTCAACATTTGCTGGGGTGATGATACAGCTCACTATGTCCATCAAATTTACTCAGCTGTTGCAAGCAATGCATTTCCAGTAAAAACAGAATGCTGAGCAGGACTACAGTACCCTTTTTAAATCTGTTGGTCACTTGACTGGAAATTTTCAGAAGTCGTCTCATGTAAGGTACACTGCAGGTGTTCACTGTGGTGTAGCAAAGTGGGCTTCAATATCAAAGAATCTTCTGGCAGAACACGTGTCAATTTGCACAGGTGTAACAAACACAGCTGCAATGTCAAAAGAACTTTCAACTGGTACTAACATGTGTGTGACAATGATTGCTAACAATCAGCTATGATTTAAGAAGCAAGCCATAGTCACATGTATGGTAGGTGATTTTGGCTGTAGGGTGTGCTCACAATATTCTAATTCTTTTGTTATTTAAGTATTTACTAATTATTGTCTGAATCACTTATATAGTGTCTGTTGTTCTCTGACCTTTCCTGACATTTCAGAAAACCTGCCAGGAATTCTGATAACTGTCCTCCATTCTCGACCCACTCTTGTTATGCCTGACAGTATTCCTGTATGATCTTTTCCCGTATCAGCAGTAAACTGATTTCTCTATAATTTTTTGGCTTTTTCATTGCTCCTTTACCCATTTATATCTAACTGCACTACCATGCTTATGTTCCATTTTTCCAGTGTAATGTTGTCCTCTTTCACTTCATTTAAAATTATAGTCACAACTTCTAGACCTCTTTCCACTTCGGTATACATTTTCCAAAATTTGCCTAATGTACCATCTTATACCCACTGCCTTTTCTTTCTTTAGATTCTTTATCTATTTGTGCACTTCTTCCATCTAGTTAATTTCTCTAGCACGTATGTACAATGTACATAGTAGATAGAGAAGATATATTGCAGCCAACAATTTGATACCGAGATTTCACCAGAAATACATATTATGAGATCCTCTGAATCCAAATGTGTGTGAGTGCATGCATGTGTGTGTGATCATGCATGTCAAAAACAAAAACACCATTAATAGTAGAATAGTAATAATAGTATTCTGTCACACAAAGATTTCCCAGAAAATCTTCCCATTATAAACTATCCTTTAGATGGAAACATTTTTGAGAATGTTTTTTTTAAAAAATATTTCACCAGAAATACATATTATGAGATCCTCTGAATCCAAATGTGTGTGAGTGCATGCATGTGTGTGTGATCATGCATGTCAAAAACAAAAACACCATTAATAGTAGAATAGTAATAATAGTATTCTGTCACACAAAGATTTCCCAGAAAATCTTCCCATTATAAACTATCCTTTAGATGGAAACATTTTTGAGAATGTTTTTTTTAAAAAATGGTTCAACGATTTTGATGAAAATACTCTAAACATATTTACATGACAAATAAAATGTTTATCTTGAATTTTTTGGGGAATAACCTCTGAAGACCTCTTCACTCTGGATGAATTTTGCATAACTGGTAAATACTAAGAAATAGAAAAAAGCATATTACACAAAAAATGTAGATGCCGTTAAAATGCAATTTGTTTATATAATTTTTTTATATTGTATAGAGTTCACTATTTCTGAGATATTCCTTGTTATTAGTTTCAATTTTAAACAACTTGTACTTTTCTCAAATGGGAAGTGATCTTTTGTTTTGGTGCTCTTTTGTTTTACTCCTGGCCATGCAAAGAAAACCTAACTTCAGAAAAAAAAATTGACTAATACTTTTGCCTAGTGTATTCCTTATTTCCCTTCTGCTTAGAAGGAAGCAAGTAATAAGACAATTGCTGCTAATGTTTGTATTTCTCTCCCTTTTAGAGTCACCCTCTGTGGTGTAATGGTTACCATGCTAACTTCATATACCCAAGGATACGAGTTCAAATCTGGCAGAGGACAATGGATTTTTTTGGACGTAAAAATCCTTAGCATGGCTTCCTTTGGTAGGGAAGTAAAGCTGCTGGTCTCATTTCATAGGTTTATGGCATATAAAAGAACCTTAAGTCTGATAAAAGAGCACTTCACACCCATTATAGAAAGGGTTGCTGAGAACCACAGCAGTTAAAGAGTGTCATAAATAAAACTCCATTTCTTTTCCTTTATCTCCCTTTTAGAAGTGTTTTCTTATTTAATCCCGTGCCGACCAATATTTTAAATATTCCACTAATTCTTTAGACTAGCTATCATGGAAAGAGTAGCTTCAGAATCTTAATAAGAGTTAACAAATCCAGTTTTCTGTAACATACCTGATGCCATATTTGCTGGAATTAAAAGCTGCTCAACAGAAGTATAATTGAGAATGGCATGAAGAATGTTCCCCAGAATATTAACAGAGTAAATCGTAACAACCCACACTCAAAAATAAGGAAGAGTGCTACAATAACAAATAAATAAATATGTATTTTATTGTTATTAAACTTTACAGCAATTGACATCAATGTTGCTGTGCACAAAGTGAAATAATACAGATAATAAAATACATTTATTCAAGCATGAATAAATAATACATTATTTTGCAATGCTACAGACAAAACACAATAAGCATAAATCATATTAAAAATTACTTACTAATGTAGAAAAATTCTTGTATAGAGCAAACCTAGAAAAGATTATTTAATTAGTAAAATAATTAATAATATAATTAAATTAAAATATTTATATTATATAGGTTAATTGATATATATTGATATATTTATATATATAAATAAATTATATATATATATATAAATAAATTATTTTGTAAAGAACATATAAATCCTTTAGTATCTAATCACTTATTATATTATGTTTGTCCTGCATTTTCTTTATTTTTATCTCAACTTTTATATAATGTATCAATGTATATATTCTTTATTTAAATCTTATAACAGGTAATTGTACAAATTACTGCAGTAAGCTGTTATATAATTTTAAATCTCATGCTTCAAAGTTGTTTGCTATTTTGATGAGTCTATGGTATGGAATGTTTATTTGGTTATTTTATTTTAGTGTTATATATGTAAATCTTGCCTGAGTTCCAGGTCAGATAAGAGTATTTTTACATAATTGAGAACAATGAATATATATATACAGGTTTACTAGTGTCATGATTCTTAATTTGATAAACAGTGCTTTGCGGTACTCAAGTTTTTAAGAATATATTTAATTAAATAAATAACTCTGGAAAGTTTTCCTGTGATATAATGATGTGCAGTGTCCAAGATAATTTATCATCTACTAATAACCCCAACATTTTTACACTATCTGCACATGTATCTAATGGAACATCCCTTAGGCTAAATATTAGTTGCTGTGTTTTAATATCATTAAGCAAGAAACCATATGCTTTAGTTTGGTGCTTGGAAAGGGATTTTATTTTATATTGTAGTTTTTGCTCTGTTCTTCAAATCACACAAAGTATATACAAGCATGTTCATTTGCCTTTCACAAAATGGCAGAAATATCCTTCGTATTAAGCAAAAAAACATGGCTGTTGGAAGACTTCACAAAAATGTAGGATTTACTTTGTTCATTTAGTGTTATTGTTTGCTTAACATGTCTAAAAACACTAGCTTCTGGAATAAATTAGCTTTTGCTATGTTTAGCATATGCGTATATTTGTATCCTCAGAAAACTGAGCCATTGCTAAAATTACTGTGTACTACAAGTAAACAGTAGGGTTTTTTCCCTCCACTCAGTGAAAGGTGAAGTTAGTACACATTGCATTTAATAATTCAGTTTTTGTTCCATTAAAATGAAAATATGTGTTATTCTACTATGTAGAAAATAAAATTTAAATCCTAACTGTTTAATATAAGGGAAAGGAGGTGTGAAATTTTAATCACTGTCAGGTAATTCATAAATAGTTAAAGAATGGTTAAAATCAGTTGAATAGCTTCAGAGATTACCACAGATAAGCGAACAGATTTACTCTCTGTATGCAGTGTTGCTTAAACACTTTAAGAATGGAGGTGATATCTGTTTAAAGAACATGTCTGCAATGTATGGTAGAATTGGTTCCACAGCACAGTTTGTAAACAAATTTTGAGGTTATTTTTATGGATGAAAAAAAAAACAAGGTATGAAATCAAGTGAATAAGTTATTCATTAATGTGGAACAAAATCTTAAAAAAAATTATTTCATGCATGTACAATTCAGAATGTTTTCTGATACTGAAGCATAATGTCATCTATTGCAGGTATTATTCCGAGACCTGTGCTCAGAAATGTTATGTGGTGAGATTCGACACATAGGACTTGAATTCTGTAATTCTGGTAGCACTCCTTTAACATCATTATATGTAGCTTCTCCAAACCCTGAACTGTACTCCTTGGGTGAGCCAGCAAAGGTAGCTAATGTGACTCGGATAGCACTTCCAGGAGGTCAGCTTTCTCCAGGGCAAATTCATTCTTTTCCTATGTGGCTCAGAGCACCAGATGCCAAAGGACCAGCAAACTTGGATATGCTTTTCTACTATGAAAATCCTGATAGCAGCAGTATTCCTAGGTATGTACACCATGTTAGAAATGCATTGCTAAGAAAAGGAACTACCAAAGTTTGAAATTTCTACAATTTTGCTTCAATTGTTTCTAAAATTTGCAGTCTCTGCAATGCATTCTATCCATAATATATATATTTTTAAAGATTTTAGTATGATTAATTAGTTATAGTAATGAGGGGTTTGTTAATGAAGTTGTTATTTTTAATACACACTTAATTCACAAACTAACATTAATTTCTGCTGGCTAAGAAGCTCTATTATGGATATACCCTCAAAGACATTAAAAACATGCCTGGTGCTGTAATTTAGTCAAAAATATGATAATTTTACAGGGTCTTTGGTCCTAAAACAATTTTTATTGGTGTCAATTTTGCACAGCACATCACGCGAATACGAACAAACAGGTAGGCTTTATTAACTTGGCGCTTCACCCTTCATGGCCTCTCGACCCGCCCTTAGAACAGGTTTGCTGGCATAGGGAGTGTGTTGTTCAACTCCACTGCTTACATGCATTACCCTGGAATAAGAACTTCAGTAGGTAGCTGGGAGAAAATTTTGCATAGTTTTGTATCACCTGTTGAGACGTGTAGCTTATGGTCAGACAAGGAAGTTAGGGAAATGCCAGGCTCATAATTCAGAACTTCATTTGTTATGTTAGTTGTCCATCCTCTTTTCCCCTTCGATAACATGACTGTACAATGCAGTTTAGGAACACAGTGACAGTGAAATAAAAAACCTTCCCTGAGATAAAAAAATGGCCAGGCTTTTAATTTGTTGGATTAATTGTTTTGTCATTTTATATGGAATTCTAAGAAATGGATGCATTATTTCAATTATTAAAATCAAATAAATGTTTGTTAGACAAACAATGTCTACTACTAATGGCTAAAACTAAAAGCATCTCTTTATTCTTGTCTTATCTCATCTGCTGAAGCAGTTTTCCGTTTTGTGTTCTCTACCTTTCACCATGTTTTGTTCAGTTTTACGAGGTGTTTGATAAAATTGTGTTTAAAGTTAATAATTTACACTTCCTGGATGCCATACATTGAAAACTGAATTAAATGAGTTGTGATTCCCACTTTGCAATAAAGTTAAACAAAAATATTACAACTCGCAAAGAAATTCTATTTTTTTAAACCTTAATTTTGTATATTTATAAACACATGTCAACTTGTTAGTTATAAAAATTTATGTTTTTCTTTTTAGTTTGGCATACTTTAAACAAACGGTTTGGTTAGACGATGAAACTTTGAATTAATTTGAAGCATTAAAGCTGCCTAACTTAAGCTTAATGACAGAAAAAACCATCAAATGCTGTCTAGAGAACAGATAAATAGGGATTTGAACTCTCTCTTGCAGTGTTAGACACAGTGACATTTTAGCTGTCTGAAACAACGTTAATTTTTCTGGTATCCAGGAAATGACAATAGAATTCTCCAAATCAATACAGGTACACTAATGATAATGAAACACTGACATAACTTTTAAATCTGTTAATTTTGAAGGTCTGTAAATAGTATTTCTCCACAGAAATATATGCTGAAAATGTATGATATTGTAACTCTTTTGATTTGTTTTAAAACTCAAATAAATACTTAGATTATTTACAATTTGTTTACCTTTATCTATGGAAAGTGGCTAAGAGCCAATGAGCCTATGTTCTAACAGAGGCCTATCTTTAGATGTCATTAATATGACAATTATGTGGCCTTGTGTGATGTCTTATATATGTATATGGCATTTGACAAGCTGTAAATATGACTAGTAAAGAAAGTGTTGCTACTAAGGTCTCCTCCACTTCTGTAATGGAACTCTAAGCACCTTAATTGCTTTACAACCCTTTCCTCATATCCACCGTGCAAAGAGGAGAAGTTGGAGGAGAATATGCGTGGGGTAAACTAAAAAGGCCCTGTCACACGATACAAATTGCTGGTGCATTTTTGCTATCCAAAACAGTACCATTGAAATTTTCCTAATTTTTATAGCTCCAGGGAAAAAAAATTAAAAATTTAAATGTCATTAATAAAATATCAACATTTATATTTTCTTTCTTTATTTATTCCTCATTTAACAAGTGTCAGAATTTTCAGGTTATGTTTCTTATCTTGTCCTTGTTGAACATATATGCCATGTTCATTAAGAAGTGTTTCATTTTGTGAAGAATAGCATAAGCACTTATATGGAAAGTTGCATAAAATAATTGTTTTGAGATAATTGACTATAAAGTTATACATAGCATGTATGTTATAAACTGTAGTATTTACTGGCCTTGTTCTTGTAAATATATATTTTTTTACTATTAATGATCGATCAGCATTACATGCTTTACAGATCTCTGAGAATGTTAGAATATAAATATGTAGTTAATATTTAAGGAGAACTTAATAGGTTCCTTTTAATTATGAAATATTGATAAAAAACTGCATAGTGATTAAAAATGATGAATTGCATACAAAATTTTAAGACTTATATTGTTACATCTAACTTCAGTACATACAAGTTGTCTCTTTTTATATCTACTAAGTAATGTGCTCATGACAACAGTTTTTTTTTTTTTTTTTGCCTTAGTGTAATCTAACTGAATAACCATATTATACACCAAACTCTAATTACTATCTAAAACTATCTAAAAAATTGTAATCAAATAAAACATACACAGCTCACAACATACATTTGTAGAAGAGAAGTAATTAGAAGCAAAAAAAATTATCAAGAAGAAAATGCACTTACAAAGCATTCACAAAGGGAATGAAAATCAAACAGCAAACAAAGCCTATCTAAAACAAAGGCTCTCAGTTTTGTAGAACAATCTGTGGAGATGCTGTTCAACTTAAGTATGGTGTATTTTTGCAGAGTAAATGTAAGAATTGGTAAACACTAAATGCCCATGCCATGATCCCAAAGAAATTTAAATGACTGGACCTATTGCAACAGCTATTATCTCCATAGTAAATCTGATGTTGCTATCCTGGAGATTAAGCAGTTTAATATGACTTCTGTGTTTGTAAGATACAATTGCAAAATATCATCCACATATCCATACCATTATTTGAAAAGGTGATTGCAGTCCAGAAGTTTGGTTGTAGAATTTTCACAAAAAATAAAGAAACAGATGTTTCTCATTATCACTATTGTTATCATTACCATATTCATGTAGGAAAATAAACCTATACTGATTTATTTGCTTTATTTTCTCTACATGTACTATGTACATAGTGTGTAGAGAAGATATTACACTCCACCCAAAAATTTGATACTGAGATTTCACCAAAAATACACGTTTTAGGATCCCCTGTATCCAAAAAAACTCATTTTTAGAAAAAGGTCAGTGTGTCTGAGCACCATAACTCAAAAACGAAAAATCAGTGAAATGCCAAACTTGATATTTAGGTTTAGTATCTTCCAGGGATGTGATATGGAGATTTGGAGCAAAATTCCCTCACCCCAAACAATCTTTTACATGAAAAAAAATTCGAACATTTGATTTTCTTAAAAATGACTAACAATTTTGATTAAAATACTGTGTATTAAATATATCTATGTGGCAAATAAAATGTATATCTTGAATTTTCTGCAAGTAGCATCTAAAGACCTCTTTATTCTAAATATTTTTCTGAATTTTGCATAATGTAAACTGGAAGAGACAGACAAAAACTTACTACACAAAAAATGAAGATCACGTTAAAACACAATTATGTCACATACATTTTTTCGTGGAATTGACCATTTCTGAGATATTCCTTGATATTCGTTTCAAATTTAAAATACATAGTTTTCTCACATAGAAAGTTGTAAACTCCTGGCCCTGCATAGAAACAGATTTCAACCACATGGCAACCGGCTTTTAAAAGATTTGACTATTGTTATAACCTAGTGTATTTGGATTAGTTTCCTTCTACTCACAAAGAAGCAAATAATTAAGACAATTTTTGCTAATGTTTATCTCGTCTATCATAAAGTAGATAGAAGAATGTCTTTTTAACAATAACTTGTTACAGAGATGAAGGGAAAGTCATGTGAATGGAACACATAAAATTTTTACTTTCTCTACACACTCTATGTACATAGGGTATAGAGTAGGTATTGCATTCCACCCAAAAATTTGATACCGAGATTTCACCAAAAATACACACTTTAAGGTCCCTTGTATCCAAAAAAGCAATTTTACTTTTTCTCCACTTACTATGTACATAATGTATAGAGAAGGAATTACATTCCAGCCAAAAATTTGATACCGAGTTTTCACTGGAAATACAATTTTAGGGTCCCCTGTATCCAAAAAAATTATTTTTAGAAAAAGGTCTATGTGTGTCTGTATGACCGTGTGTGTGTCAACACAATAACTCAAAAACGAAAAGTCGGTTAAATACCAAACTTGGTATATAAGTTTAGTACCTTCCAAGTATGCAACATGAAGGTTTTCAGGAAAATCCCCCCACCCTAAACTACCCTTTACATGGAAAACATTTTAAAAATTTTGATTTTCTCAAAAATGGCTCTAATGATTTTGATTAAAATCATGTATATTAAAAGTTATTTATATGGCAATAAAATATATATCTTGAATTTTCTGTGAATAGCCTCTAAAGACCTCTTTATTCTGAAGAAATTTTCTGAATTTTGGGTAGCTGGTAAATGGTAAGAGATATACAATAATTATTACTACGCATGTAGATCACATTAAAAGACACTATGTAATACATGTTTTTTCGTGGAATTGACCATTTCTGAGATATACCTTGTTATTTATTTCAGATTTGAAATACTTAAACTTTTCTCACACAGAAAGTTGTGAACTCCTGGCCCAGCATGGAAACTGATTTCAGCCAAATGGCAACCAGCTTTTAAAACATTTGACTGTCATTTTAGCCTAGTGTATTCCCTTATTTCCCTTCTACTTACAAGGAAGCAAGTAGTTAAGACAATTTCTGCTAACGTTTATCTCGATTATCATACATAGAAGAGTATGCTTTTTAACAATAATTTGTTACAGTGATGTGAAGAAAGTCATGTGGTTGGAACACATCAGATTTTTTAATGGCAATGTTTCTTGTTCTTCTTTCATAGCTTTTAAAATCTGCAGCTACTTTTATTCCTCCATAATTACCCCAGTAGTATTCTATGCTTATGTAATACAAATAGACAAAAATTCTGCTAAAGCAATTAAAAACAATTTTAAATCACACTTTGTACTTTACTTCACTGTGAATAAGAAATATGACACTATGCTTCACATTGTCAACTGAAAACAAAACAAATTAATCAATAACACACTTTAGGGTCCCCCCCTCCTCAATATAAGCAATACAGGTTTTGCAAATTAGCAAATGTGAGTGTTCAGAGGTATATTAGATGGGCATGCTGCTTAACAATATGCTTTTGATCCACAAATTTCAACACCCACAAAATAGGTAATATTTTGAAAAACTAGTTAACATTCATGCATACATGCAATACGGATTATCTGGTTGTCTCCTTTTAAATCTTCATCCATCATTTTCATAAAAAATGCTAAAATAGAATTCTAAGAAACAATATACATCCATCATCAATACAAGCATTATAGCTTGACTTAGTGCATACTAAATGATGAGCCACAACTCGGTTGCTTATGTCAGAAGCTTTTTTAGAGCTTTGTAAAATGGATTTTAAAAAAAATTCTTTTCCTTGGTTTTAATGAAATGTATCAATGCAATATAATTTTACGTTAATTTGAGGTGAACTTTTCATTTAAAATACCTCAGGACTCACGTATGATCCCAATTGCATGTTTTGACACTTCCATGGGCGAGCGTTCCGAGCATATCCCACAAAACATAGTAATATCTAAGGGAACCCAACTTGTATGTTGAGAATGCCTGCATTTTTGCCTTGTGGTCAAATAAGTATAGTCTACTTTGCTTGTTGCCAAATAGAGTGCGAGCAAAGTATGGAATATGTACACCTCTGGATAGTGTTTAGTAATGTATATGTAAATTTGATATTCATTTTAGTATATTTAAGTCAAGTATTAAGGGTATAAGGTAGAGTGGTTGTAAGGGTTTAGCAATTTGTCAAAATTAACCCCTCATATATCAGGAAGTGCTTAATAAATTTTCATGAAAATTTTGTGGCATGTACAATAACATTCTGCATTTCTCCTGATGAAAAGTTTATGCTTTTATATGCAAAACTTCATTTTTAAAAAACTATAATGTTGCAGGGAAAAAAAGAAAATTTACTTGAAAAAACATAGGTGATTTCATGTACCTCTTCAAAGCAGAAATATTCAAAGCAGAATATTCAAAATTTTTACACGTGTTCTTATTATACTTATCTACTATAACAGCCAGAATCAGAACTATATGGTTCAAGATAACTATTTTAAAAAAATACCACATTTGTGGAGCGGGGGGAGTAAAAATCCAAATTTTCACTTAGTTAAAAATTTCTAATTTTCACAATTTGTAGGCTGATGAATCAGGCAGTCAGAAGTCATTAATGTGTGTTAGATAAGTGTAGAAAATTTCAGTATTCTAGCACCAATGGTTCCTAAGTAAAAGGTACACGTGTATCAGAAAATGTAATATAGAGAAAATTGAACTTAAACATTTGCAATGCTAATCTGACTTTCTTCAATACATTCCAGGTCCATAATCATATGAATCTTTATTCCTGGACTCTGTCTGCTTCTCAGAATTCCTCTTACTGGTCCTAGCTTGCTTTGTGGACTGTTGGGCAGCTCGTTCAGCATAAAAATTTCCCTCAAGTTTCAATCATCTTAGAAAGCAGAACAATTGAAGATGCAGAAAAAGGGCTGTGGCGCTCTGTTTGGGAGCATTTAAAAGATTGCATGCCATGTTTAAAAGGACATATAATGCTAAAATAAGGATGCATCATATTAAAAGTATATATTTTTTTAATTGTAAAACTTCAGAGAATTTAACGAAGCCAAAAACGAAAATTGTCATTTTTGACCCCTTCATAGTATCTTGTACCCTTAAGTGAAGCACCTGGCTTAAAACTGCTTTTCAATTGTTTTAGCAGACGTTTTGTCAATCAATTTGTGTTACATAAGTCTAGAATGTGACAGGGTTAATTAATTATTTTAATATGAAATGTTTATTTCATTTTTTCATTCTTTGACATAGTAAATTTTATAATTTTCTAATTTTTACTTTCTCCATACACACTATGTACATAGTGTATAGAGAAGAGAAAGTATTGCACTCCACCAAAAATTTGATACCGAGATTTCACCGGAAATATATGTTTTAGGGTCCCCAATATCCAAAAAAAAGCATTTTCACAAAAAGTCTGTGTGTGTGTGTGTGTGTGTGTGTGTCTGTGAACACGATAACTCAAAAACGAAAAGTCGGTAAAATACCAAACTTGGTATTTAAGTTTAGTATCTTCCAGGGATGCGACACGAAGATTTTGAGAAAAATCCCCCCACCCCCAACTACCCTTTACATGGAACTTTTTTCGAAAATTTTGATTTTCTCAAAAATGGCTCTAACGATTTTGATTAAAATTTCGGATACTAAACATATTTACCTGACAAATGAAATGTATATCTTGAATTTTCTGGGAATAGCGTCTGAAGAGTAGTTTATTCTGGATGAATTTTACTAAATTTTGAATATCTGCTAAACCGTAAGAGATGGACAAAAACTTACTCCACAAAAAATGTAGAGCACATTAAAACACACAATTTATGTTATATACTTTTTTTCGTGGAGTTCATCGTTTTTGTGACATTCCTTATTACTTTCTCCATATGCACTATGTACATAGTGTATAGAGAAAGTATTGCACTCCACCCAAAAATTTTATACCGCGATTTCACTGGAAATATATGTTTTAGGGTCCCCAATATCAAAAAAAGCATTTTCACAAAAAGGTCCGTGTGCCTGTGAACACGATAACTCAAAAACGAAAATTCGGTAAAATACCAAACTTGGTATGTAAGTTTAGTATCTTCCAGGGATGCGACACGAAGATTTTGAGAAAAATCCCCCCACCCCCAACTACCCTTTACATGGAACTTTTTTCGAAAATTTTGATTTTCTCAAAAATGGCTCTAACGATTTTTATTAAAATTTTGTATATTAAAGATATTTACCTGACAAATAAAATGTATATCTTGAATTTTCTGGGAATAGCGTCTGAAGAATAGTTTATTCTAGATGAATTTTACTAAATTTTGAATAACTGCTAAACCGTAAGAGATGGACAAAAACTTACTACACAAAAAATGTAGAGCACATTAAAACAAACAATTTATTTTATATACATTTTTTTCGTGGAGTTCGTCGTTTTTGTGACATTCCTTATTTTTGGTTTCTGTTATGAAAAACGTATATTTTTCTCATACAGGAACTTGTCAACTCCTATCCATATAAACAAAGGAACTTCAGTGACATAGCAACCAGCTTTTGACTATCACTTTAACCTACTGTCCCTTATTTCGCTTCTACTTACAAGGAAGCGAGTAATTAGACTATTTCTGCTATTTTTTTCTGATTAGCATAAAGTAAATAGAAGTATAAGCTTTTTAAGAATTATTTGTTGCAGGGATATGGAGAAAGTCATGTGAATTTTACACATCAGATTTTTTTTGGTTTCTGCTATGAAAAACGTATACTTTATTCATAAAGGAACTTGTCAACTCCTATCCATATAAACAAAGGAACTTCATTGACATAGCAACCAGCTTTTGACTATCACTTTAACCCCCGGTTGTCCCTTATTTCGCTTCTACTTTCAAGGAAGCGAGTAATAAGACTATTTCTGCTAATTTTTTCTGATTAGCATAAAGTAAATAGAAGTATAAGCTTTTTAAGAATTATTTGTTGCAGGGATATGGAGAAAGTCATGTGAATGGTACACATCAGATTTTTTTCAATAACAATTCCATGTATTCTCTGCGAGGCTCAAGAATTAGCATTTCCAGCATGTAAAGGTTTTCGTGACACATTGCTGCTTGTTTCCTATGAACAGAAAATTGAGTTTAACTATATTAAAGTTCTTGAATATGTTTTACAAGCCCTTGCACCATTTTTTAAGTAGTGAACAGCCATCACATTTCTTGATGAAGCTTTTAGAATTCTCCCAAAAGTTTCACTGAGTCCCTACACAAATTTCAGCTAGCTAGATTTCTTTTCTTTTGTGAAAGCTCAGGAAGTTAGCTATATATCTTTTCTTATTTTCAATAATTTTGCCAAAATTATAAATTATTTCTGATTATGCTTATTTATGTTTCTTCATTGTTGTTTTGTCCCTGCATTTCAGTTTTAGGAGTCACACCTAATCAGATTGCTCTTAATTGCTATTCTTGGATGACGGTATTGTGTTGAAATCTTAATTTTTTTGTTTTATTTATTCTCCCTTGGGGTATCAAAAAGCAGTATGAGGTATGCATATCTCTTCTGTCAAGGTTCATTGCCACTTCAGTTCAGACTAAGGGCAAGCAGATCTGAAAGTTCTTTATGGTCAAGTTTGCTCAATTCTTATTCCAGTATAAAATAATAGAAGTGATTTTGAATGATAGAAAGCATGTTAAGCCTATATTACACTGTCACAGAAATGTGATCACTAGAGCCCAGATTTTTATATAACATCAAGGTGCAAAATATGTACATATTTATGTATCAAAAACATCAAAACATATAATGAAATCTGTAATATCAACAAAATATGTAAAATTATGTAATACTCTAAATACTAAGATTACCACCTCAAATCTAAATGCAGACTGAAAATTATCCAGAATTTTGTAATTTGACGGGTCTATAAGTGCATAAATTAATTACAATGAGTTAAAATTTAAAGACTAAATATAGAATTAATTATAGGGAAAATGTTTTGTTTTATGCAGAATTTACCTAAATTTTATTTTTAAGTAGGCAATTATGAAATAAGAAATGTGTGTTTTGGATTTTATTTATTAAAATTACTCATTTCACATAATTATTTTACTTAAATTTTAGACAGTAAAGCAATGTTGAAATACTGAACCAATTTATCAACTAGTGAAACAATCAATTCAAAATAATTAATTTTATAATGAGGATGCATTTCCAGTTTTCTATCTCTTGACATAGAATGAACAACCAGGCATTTTCATTTTGAGTCTTTTGCTTCTTTCAACATACAATGAATAACCATATACTTTTCCATACTTTCAGGGGTCATTGTTTTTCTCCTATCGTTTAAAATGTTCTTATAGGCAGAGAAGCTTCTCTCCAGGTCACACAAAGTAACAGGATCATATTTTAGCATAGGAATCTGATTTGCAGAAAAATGTTTTGGTAAATCGACACTGTCACCATTTAGCACTTTAGACACGGACACAAGCTTAGAGTACCCTGGATTCCTGTTTAGCACAGCTTTGAATTTTCCACCTACCTTCCTTCCTACATCCCCTGCAACTACACTAAGCTCCTGTGATGCACGTTCCATTAAATCCATGGATTCGTGAAGAAGGGAACCTGATGTTTCCAATGTTTGATGGTGCTAGGCAACCAGCCGAAGTTACTTTTGATGCAAACACAGAAGCTTGCCACTTTCGGATCTTTAAAGATGTCCTGAGATTCACGTATGGAAACAGCAACTTCTGAAGAGAACATGTTGCCACTGACTGGACTCCTTCAAAATGTTCACAATAGAAGTTCACAGCTTCTAACCACATACCCCTTCTTGTAAGTATTGGCTCAGGAGGCAAAGGGACATTTGGAGATGATTTTTATAGCTCTGAATTCTGTGCGGTGCTTTCACGAAGACCTTTTTTGTTGCCGATATCAACTTATTCACACAGGGAAAATTACTTCTTACTTCTTCAGCAACATGTTGCAATGCATGGGCAAGCAGGTGAAGTGAAGTACATTTGGGTAGCAGCTTTAATCATGTACACTGCGGCATCTGAATACATAATTAAAACCTTTTCCTCACACACACCCTCTGACCACAGAATCTTCATCCCATCATTTACGAATCTTGCAATTGTAGAATGATTTGTTTGTTCTAACACCTTGCAATAGATTAGAAATGCTTTTGCTGGACTTTCTAATCTAGTTTTCCTACTACTCAATTTGCTATGTACTGACCCATGTCATCTGTAGTTTCATCGAAGCAAACCAAATATAGGAGTCTCCAATTTCATTCCGTAAATGAGCAACTGCTTCTTCATAACACACATGAAGATACTTTTTCCTCAAAGTAGATTTGTCAGGAATAACCTTCTTGCAATATTTTAGTAGAAAGGAACAAAATTGAGGAATTTGAAGTTTATGCCACAGAATGTTAGCTGCAACCATTGCATTGCACAGGTCTTTAAAAAAATAATTTCCAGACGGTTCCTGTTGCATTTATGTCAAAAGAACTTGCTTTCTAGAAGTCTGTAGGTGTTTGTTGTTAATGTGAAGAGCGCTCTTGATGTTGTTCCAATTGAGATTTCATAGTACTGCCAATTCTTTTACCGCAAGCTTGACAGACTATTATTTTTCCATCAGTTGTAAAGGCATTATCTAATTTCACCCATTAATTCAATTTGTAGGATAGGAAGGACGCGATTGATGCCATTTTACTAAGACTTGCAAGAAACTAACTGCAGTATTATCACCTTGCTATATTTTGATGGTTGTCAAGCAGCTCACTTTGTTTCCTTGTAGCTATTATATTACAAGGTACAGACTACCACGACAGTAGTAACAATGATAACAATCATTTTCTCCAATCCTCTTAAATGCCCAAAGCACTACGAGAAACGTGACACTGGAGGTCAACATTGTAGAGCGGCTTCTGCTTTGATATAAATGGACAACAATAAGAATGAGGCAAGGCAGTTATTATCGCATTCTTAATTTAATTTGAATCCTATTTTGCAGATTGATTTTTGTTGCTTTCAGCAAAACTTGTGAAAACAGTAATTTATAATGTGACTACAATATTTTTTAAAAGAATGATAAAATTTTAACAAAAGTCAGAAAATATATATGTTTTATGTAACACCGTTAAAATATGTAGAAATGTGCAAAATATGTAAAAAAAAAAGTAAAATAAAAGCTTGTAAGTGAGTCCCAAATGACGTAATTTGCCAACATTTTTACTTCTCATTGAAATATTATGCAGGATTTAAAATATGTAATTACATAAAAATCTGGGCTCTAGTGATCCATATATATGATAAAATCTTTTACAGTGTAATATAGTATCTTTGATCACCTCCAACTGTATCACACTTCTGGAATAAAAGTTATACCTACCATCATACCTTTGAACACACTCATTTGACATTAAAAATTAATAAAATGTGGATAGTTACACATGGTCAGTACCTACAACCAAACTGCTAATTTTCTGGTTTGAATCATATAAACTACTCTACAATTTAAAACATAAAAATCTGATGTATTCCTTTCACATGACTTTCTCTAGCTGTTACACAAACAACTTTCCTTACAAAAGATTATTCTTTTATCTATGGCATACTAATCAAGGTAAACATTAGCAGAAATAACAAAAACTTACTAAACAAAAGATAAAAATCTGGTTAAAACACATAATTTATCTTATATATATATATATATATATACACATTTTCTTGGAGAGTTGATTTTTCAGAGATATTCTTTTTTATTGGGTTCAATTGTAAACTAAGTAACTTTTCTGAGATTGAAAGTCACTTTTTCTTTCATCTCTCTTTTGTTTTACTTCGCAACCAGCTTTTAAAAGATTTGACTATTGCTTTAGCCTAGTATATTTATTTCTCTTGTGCTTAAAAGGAAATAAGTAATAAGATAATTTCTGGTAATTCTTGACTCAATTAGCATGATGTAGATAAATGAATAATCTTTTGTAAGAATAGTTTGTTTGCAGAACAGTTAGAGAAAGTTAGAGAAAGTCATGTGAATGGAACACATCAGCTTTTTTACCATTTGCAACAAAATATCCCAATTAAATTTTCTTATTTTCATTCACTAAAACTCTCAAACCAGTATTTCCAGAAAGAAGTTATATTGCTATCTTTTCTTGCCCCATAATCTACCCTAGCAATTTTGCACTCTCTGTATAAATTCCATCTTTGTTAAATTTTATAACTTTCTTAGAAACAGAATTCGCCATGGATACTGTTTATATAAATACATTCCAACTGTACAGAAGCATGTTTATTGGATTATAGGTATCGATTGGTGCGTCATTCTTGGCAGCTGTCAGTGTTAAGTTCCGTGCAGTTATCATCTACAGCCTTTCGTAGCTGTAGAGCACAGGAAGAGGTGCTGAATCTAAAACTTTGTATAAAGAATTGCAGTCAGGTGAGTGAAAATCCAACCCTAAGAGCCATAAATCATAATGAAATTGACAACAAAGTGCAAGTGTAATGTATTGTTTTTTGAGGTAAAATGCTTTTACATATGCAACTTATGTCCTGATATATACTTTTGTGTTAAAACCCATTTTTAAATGAAAGCATCTGAGCATACAACCCTGTCTTATAATGCTGTTCCTATTCAGATTCTTTGTGTATCACATAAATTGAGGTTTTCTCTTACATCTTAGGAATTGAAAGCATCTGTATGTGTATCTCTTTGGTCTCTGTATAGCCATATGAACCACGATGTTCTCTTGTTCATTTTGAGCAATACCTATTTCAGGCTCAATTTCATCTGTTTCCACATGTATTCCCAATTCAGCAGCATGTTTCCTTGTTGATTTACTGTAGATTGACAAATTGTTCCATGTCAGCACAAAATTCATGCCTGGTGGATGGTCTTCCACTTCTCTGTGCAACTTCACAGCAAACTTTGTTGACAGATTATTCCATATCAGCAAAAATTCATGCCTGGTAGATAATCTTCCACTGCTCTGCACATTACGAACATTGCCTGTCATAAAAGTTTTGTTTTTCCATGCCAACAAGGTCTTCTTTATCAGAGATGTTTTTGAATGCACAATAAAATTTACTGTGATATCTTTTTATTGATTTTCCATTAATTTGATGCTTGCAGACTCTCACGGTGGCCACCAAACACCACCTAAGATATATTTAATATCCTTATTTATTATAAAAATAAGAAAATTAATTGTAATCAGTTTTGACCAAATTTATCAAATTCCTTCAATATCTTGCTCTCTGCTAACAATCTGAAGCCACACAATTCTTAGCATCAGCAATGGAAGTTAAAAATGCAAGAAATAACAGGAGAATATGTATATCATGTTATGTTTGTCATGTCACTTTTAAATAATGTAGGAATATACAATTGTGTGCACCCTGTAGCCATGGTAGTATTAGTAATTCATGATTATCTGGAATCACACATCATATTTTATAATTATATTGGTTACAAACAAGAATTTGCTAACTTTGAAACTAGTTCTGCTAGATTAGAATGCCATCTAATCAAATATCTTTTTGAGTGAATTCTTTTACACCAGGCTGTTCCAACTCCACTTGTCTTGAGTCAGAGAACTCGTGCACACTCAATCACAAACCTTGGCAATGGCTGGAAGGAGAGCATGTTAACCAATACATCATGGGTACAGGTTGTAGTGCAGTGCTTGTTCCTCATGCCAATTCATTCCAACAGTTAATAATAGCTTACACTGAATTCCCAGTTGTATTGCATATTGCAGGCAGACCCCTGTGAGTCATCAGAACTTGCCCTTTGGTATGCACACAAGCTGGAATAGCCTGTTCTACACTAAAATAAATTTAAATGAAATGCTACTTGAGCCATAGTAGTGTTATAAAACAGAACCTCCCTCCCTCTTACTCTCTCTCCTAAGAAATGTAAGACTTGGGACAAAATGTCTTTCAGCATTGGTCATGATAAGTTTTTTCACATATTAAAATTGAGCTTTCCATTCCATAAACATAATAAATATTATAAAAAATTGCATTGTTGATACTGAAATGATTCACATTATTAATGATAAAGGGAAGCCTAATTTAAGTGTTGTTCATATGTGCATAAGACAAAGTATTTGGCTCAGATTAGTAGTGAGTCAAATTTAAAAACAACTTCCTTGAACATCTCTTAATCATAAATTAAAGCTATTTTGAAATGATGTTGGTGATGAGATGATGAACAGGTCGCTTTACGTATGCCCAGAAAATTATTTTTCTAAATGCAAAAAGTGGTAAGAATTGGTTTTAATGGCAGAGCAACTGGCTAGAGATCGGGAGATTTGTAGTTCAAATGTCAGCTATGGCATTGAATTTTTCAGTCTGACTCTACCTATCCAGTAGTAAGAATGTTTGATATCCCATACAGTTGGATAAACAGAAGGATATTCTCGGGTGTCAGTTCCAGTAATAAAAGAAAAAGCAGCTAAGTAGTATTCTCACCACCAAGAGAAGTTAAAACATTGCATTATTTGATTTGGAAATTTGGATTTGGTTTGATATAAAATATCATGCCCTCTTTGTACACATTTGCTAAGCAACACAGAATTAGAAATCAGTTTTTTGAAAAAAGTAAATTAGCAGACAAGGATTTAGTCCAAAATTTGTCACTGCATATAGTTCTTTTGTATGGGTGTATCGGTATTATCAGTGGTACGTAGTGATGGAGTTAACAAAGAATAAGTCACATGATATTTTGAGTTTTTGAAAAGAAATCTTCAAGAAACTGGAGATTATGGCAAACCTGGTTCCATGCAGACAAATCTGTCTTTCCTCATAACTTGTTTCCAAACAAAATCATTACGCAAAGCAAAGGAAGCAAAACATGTTTCTAATATACATGTAGGAAGGGGAGAAAAAGTCTGTGTTGCAGATTGCACAAATGCTATAGGTCAAATTGTTCCTACTTGCATGACAACCTAAAGAATTTGAATAAGGATATTAAACTAAGGCCACAATTGCAGACTCAGGATGATGAATAAAGAGAAGGCTTCAGTATTTTGAGATGTTCAGAATTCATCACATAGGAACCTTCATACCAAGACATTTGTGAAAGATTTATTCATCATATCTGTTGGTCAAGCCATACAACTCATGTTTACGACTGCTAGATCAGTCATTTATTAAACCTCTGAAATCATACTATGAGGTTAAATTTAACAGTTTCATTAGACATAACTCAGGGGATAAGAAGATTACATAATTTAATTTTGGTTTGACACTCAAGACAGTCTAAAGTAAGATGGCTATTTCAACTAATGCCGGTAGATTCATGTCCAATAGTATTTATCCAATTAATAAAAATATTGTGCAGGATGATGATTGTATGTTTGTCCTTCCAGAAAATACAATGATAGCTTCCAAAGGAATTCTCAAGACTTTTATGAGTAAACCCCACATTAATATTGTCAGTACAACATTATTTCATGAGCTTTTTTGTGCACAAACAAAGGTCTCTAACAAGTAAAGACCAAAACTTTGAGGTTATGTTCTGGCTTCTTCTAAAAATATTACTGAATAACAGAAGAAGCAGCAAATGAAAACTCGCCAAGGGAAAAAAAAAAAGAGAACTAAGAAAAATCATTTGCATAAATCATGCAAAAAGGGAGTATGTTTCAAGTCAGCAAAGATGATTCAAAGAGAAGCAAGAAGAAGAAAATGAAGATAGTGTGTCAATCTTGTCAAAAGAGATTAGACTGTAAATTTAACAATAAAAAGGATACTTATGTTTAGTTTTCCAATGGAAAAATTCAAAATTCAGAAAAAGGTTCTAAGAACATTGAACAGAATGCAATTCATGTAGGGAAATTTTCAAAAGAGAGAAGATGCTTACCCTAAGATTCACTAAGTATAGAAGCTAGTAACTGTGGTGCGTAGTCATATAATAAATGAGTTGGTAAATGGTGACACTACATCACTGAAAATTCCACTTACTTGGAAGTGTTTCGGGAATGGGGTATTGCTCCCATTATCAACAATTCTCCAGCTGATCATGCTGCTTTCGTTGAATGTCCAGGGGAGGCTGTAGATTGCTGGTGGTCTCTGGTGACGGGCTGATGAATCTCCCAAGAGTGGTTGGTGGCGGTAATTCAAAATGCATTACGCGGTCATTTTTTATATGACTATGCATCACAGTTACTAGCAATCTACAGCCTCCCCTGGACAGAAAACAAAAGTGGCATGGTCAATTGGAGAATTGTTGATGATGGGAACAATACCCCGTTCTTGAAACACATCCAAGTAAGTGGAATTTTCAGTGATGTAGTGTTACCATTACCAACTGATTTATTATATTCACCCTAAGATGTCTATTTATTCTAGAAGTATTGTGTTTCATCAGATATCATTAGGGACACAGGGAGGAATAAGGAATACCACAAGCATAATACAAGAAATAAATTTGATATCCATTTGCGGTACTGTAGAGCAGAAATCTTTAAAAGTAATGTAGTTAACATAGGAACTAAATTGTATAAGTTATAGCTCTCAATTAGGCATCAAAATAGTTTCTAGATTCAAAAATGAAGTTTGATCCTTCCTGCTACTACTGGCCTTTTACTCAGTCAGTAACTATATAACATTTTGTATAAATATGAAGCTATGTATAACATTAATTGTTATTATTATACATATGTATATATTTATTAAGATATGTTTCCTATAATTTTGTTTATTTAATTGGCAGTTAAATATTGTAAATACTGTAGTCGTTATGTCACTGCTCCTTATATAATAATATACTGGACGAAGCCATGAAATTGTAACAAAATTTCCAAACGATGATTAAAGACAATACAATGTAATACAAGGGCAAATCAAAAAGTCTTTGCCCCTATTTTTTTTTTTTCGGCCGAATGATGATTGATGAATATGTATTCAAAGTAGTGGACTTTTCATGTACCAGTCCTCATAGAGTTTCCAGCTGCTGCTGTCAGTGCATTCAAAATGGCAGGTGTGCTTAACCCATCCACGGCTTATGAGCAACGAAGTGTGATTCATTTTCTACGGAGTAATGGACAAATGCCCATCGAGATCCACAGGGAAATTTAGCCCGGATCTTGCCCCTATGATTTGCATCTTTTCAGTCTGCTGAAGAAGTTCCTGGCAGGACAGTGATTCACTTGCGACAATAAAGTCAAGACGACAGTACGACTGTGGTTCCTTGGTCAGGTGGCCAACTTCTATCGTAGTGGCATGGCAAAATCAGTGCTGCGATGGGACAAATGTCTGAACCAGCATGGGAACTATGTAGAAAAATAAAGAAAGGTACAAGGAATAATATCTTATTGTGTGTATCTTATTTTATCAGAAAAAAAAATAGGGGCAAAGACTTTTTGATTTGCCCTCATACAACACAAGATACTCCTCATACTAAAGGAGTTGGCCAAAGAAATATTGCACAAGAAGAAATCCTTCACTTGGTAGAAGAAAATCCTGAAGCAGCAACCATGGTGTAGCTCTCATAGTAGTCCCACGAGTACCAGAGAAATATAGTTAGCACCTACAGAGCGCTGTATATGTGCATAAGGCTGTTTACAACAGGGTGTTGCTGGATGTTCTGAATGGATCATTAACGACACTGCATTTTTATTCTACCCGTGTGCCACTCAGTCCTTGCCACTATATCTTACAGTTTGACTTGGGTGAGCTGGAGCCCTTAGTTGGTGCTCCAGTTGGGAGCCCCTATGCAGTTAATAAGTGAGCCATTTCTTAGTTTGGAGCCTCGTTAAGCACCCTCCCCACCGCTACAAGGTTCTGCAGTTCCCTTGGTCCAGGTAGTGCGATATAGCCACACCAGATCACCTTGCTGGAGACCTCGGATGTTAGCCTGCCAGTCCTACAGCTCCTATAGGGGTTGGCAGTGTCCCTTGGTCCAGGTAGGGCGATATAGCCACACCAGATCACCTTGCTGGAAACCTCGGATGTTAGCCTGCCAGTCCTACAGCTTCTATAGAGGGTGGCAGTGTACCTTGGTCCAGGTAGGGCGATATAGCCACACCAGATCACCTTGCTGGAAACCTCAGATGTTAGCCTGCCAGTCCTACAGCTCCTATAGGGGGGTGGCATTGTACCTTAGTCCAGGTAGTGCGATGTAGCCACACCAGATCACCTTGCTGGAATCCTCGGATGTTAGCCTGCCAGTCCTACAGCCTATATATGGGGTGGCAGTGTACCTTGGTCCAGGTAGTGTAATATAGCCACACCAGATCACCTTGCTGGAAACCTCGGATGTCAGCCTGCCAGTCCTACAGCCTATATATGGGGTGGCAGTGTACCTTGGTCCAGGTAGTGTGATGTAGCCACACCAGATCACCTTGCTGGAAACCTCGGATGTTAGCATGCCAGTCCTACAGCTTCTATAGAGGGTGGCAGTGTACCTTGGTCCAGGTAGTGCGATGTAGCCACACCAGATCACCTTGCTGGAGACCTCGGATGTTAGCATGCCAGTCCTACAGCTTCTATAGAGGGTGGCAGTGTACCTTGGACCAGGTAGGGCGATATAGCCACACCAGATCACCTTGCTGGAAATCTCAGATGTTAGCCTGCCAGTCCTACAGCCTATATATGGGGTGGCAGTGTACCTTGGTCCAGGTAGTGCGATGTAGCCACACCAGATCACCTTGCTGGAGACCTTGGATGTTAGCCTGCCAGTCCTACAGCTCCTATAGGGGGGTGGCAGTGTACCTTGGTCCAGGTAGTGCAATGTAGCCACACCAGATCACCTTGCGGCAGACCTCGGATGTTAACCTGCCAGTCTTACAGCTCCTATAGGGGAGTGGCAGTTTACCTTGGTCCAGGTAGGACGATATAGCCACACCAGATCACCTTGCTGGAAACCTCGGATGTTAGCCTGCTGGTCCTACAGCTCCTATGGGGGTGACAGTGTACCTTGGTCCAGGTAGTGTGATATAGCCACACCAGATCACCTTACTGAAACCTCTGCTGCTGGCCTGCCAGTCCTACAGCTTCTGGGGGGGGGGGGGGGGGATAGCAGTATCCCTTGGTCCAGGTAGGGCGATATAACCACACCAGCTCACCTTGCTGGAAACCTCAGCTCTCCTGCCAGTCATAATGGGTTTTCATCTGATCACTCACTCCTGGATGTTTTAATGGGCCATTTCATGCATGTCATGAAGGCGACCCACGAGATGCTCCGTATAGTCAACTGCTATCCTCCCAGGAGGACTCCCAAACATCAGGTCACATGATATATGCAGTGGTGTTGTAGGTTGAACAGTAGGCCAGCAAGAAAAAGTGGCATCCTCACAACCCAGTTTCTTTGGTGATTGACTACAACCTTCCTCAAATGTTTTTCTAGGGTTTTGATGTACCATTCAACCCTGCCATCTGACTGTGGGTGAAGAGGTGTTGTGCATGTCTTGTGCTCTTCAAGTCACTCCAGTGTTTCCCTCATGAGGTTGGGCTCAAAATTGGTGCCCTAATTACCGTGTAGCTCCATTGGTACCCCATTGTGACAAAACAGTTCTTCCATGAAGCAGTTCACGATGATTTTGGCCTCTTGGTTAGGGATGTCATACACCTCCAGCCACTTGGTGAAGTAATCCATGGAAACCAACAGACACCTAAGTATTTGACAGGTGCTCCCATGTTATAATGCTGCATGCGACCACAGCTCCTGGTCTGTGGGCCGCAAATTGCTGCGCACACATAATATTGACAGCACCATTTCTCAATGTCTGCCCATAGTGTCAGCCAGTAGTACCATTGTCAGAGCTTGTTTATGGTTCATTTGGGTCCCATATACCTTCCCAAAATTATTCCTGCATGTACTTCTCCAGTACTTCTGCAACTGTACTCCAAGGGAGGATCAGTTGCTCTCTCTCTCTCTCTCTCTCTCTCTCTCTCTCTCTCTCTCTCTCTCTCTCTCTCTCTCTCTCTCTCTCTCTCTTTCTCTCTTTCTCTCTCTTTCTCCTCTTTCTCTCTTTCTCTCTTTCTCTCTTTCTCTCTTTCTCTCTTTCTCTCTTTCTCTCTTTCTCTCTCTCTCTCTTTCTCTCTTTCTCTCTCTCTCTCTCTCTCTCTCTGTCTCTCTCTCTCTCTCTCTCTCTCTCTCTCTCTCTCTCTCTCTCTCTCTCTCTCTCTCTTCCCATCAGGTTACTCCCATACTCTGAACAACACCCCATCCTTGATCTTTAATTAGTTTCATTGGGTCCAGTAGGACTTGTACACAGTACAGTGCGATGTATGCCAGCTAGGCCTAATACCTGCCGCCACTTCTCCCAGGAGTGGCCCCAAGCAGCATCTGCAGCTGCTCCCTCCTCAGCTTGCGCAATCCCATCAGCTGCAATAACATGGACAGCTGCACACACTCCTCTAGACAGGATCCTCTAGACATGGCATCTGCATTGGTGTGGTCCTTTCATTCTGATATAAAGTTGTGTTCTTGTAGCCTCTGGACCCAATGGCTGTCTGGCCTTCCAGGTTCTTGAAACTTAACAAGCCAGGTGAGGATCAGTCCAAAGTGGAATGGCTAACCATATAATGGTATTTGTAGAGGTGCTCTAGCGCCTTCAGAAGCTCTCGCCAGTTCTTTCGTGCTTTGGAGAGCATCTTGCTGTATAGGCAATTACCCACTTCTGACCATCCTGGACCTGGGATAGAACACCGGTAGTGGTGGTGTCGCTGGTATATCTGTCCACAATAAAGTTGCCTCTAGGTTATGCAAATCGTAAAATAGGAGCACTGCAGAGTGCTAACTTTAGTGCCTGAAGCGCATTTGCTGCCTCTTCTGACCACATGTAAGCTAGGCCTTTCAGACATGTGAGAAGTTTCGTGATGTTGGAGAAGCCTAAAAACAAACTGGCAGCAGGAGCTGCATAGACCCAGAAATTTTGCAACTTTTGTTTGTCTTTTAGGCAAGGCCAATCACTTTCCACCCGAATCTTCTCTGGGTTCTTGACCACTCTAGGTGGTGAGACTATGTGGCCCAAGTAGTTTCACCACTTCCTTGCAGAAGAGGTGGTACTTCTTCATGTTCAACTTCAATATCTTGTTCAGGTTCTTGAAGTGTCAAAATTACTACCCAAAACATATTTTTCATTCTTTAAAAAGATGTGGTGTCAATGGATGAAAACTGATAATATATAATAAGAATAGTTATAATTAACCTATGAGAGATACAGTGGTTGAATATGTTATTAACATTGCAACAAAATAGTCACAATATGATAGGTACACTTTTAGAACTTGAGAATAAGGAACTTGAGAAATAAGAGAGACTGCAGTTTTGAAAATGTAGAATTTTAATGGTTTTAGTTATGATATAAATAGACAAAAGCAGAATTTTAGTCATTCTAGATTTTTAAGTGTATTTTAACTATATATCTGTAAATATATACTTGTTGAAAATAAATTAATTCATGTACTATAAAATGTCATCTAAAATAAACCCTTAAAAATCCCTAGTTGTTTGGATTGCATCATGCCGTGTAAAGAGAATTACAATATATTCATGATATTATCATAGAGCCTCTAGGGTGCTAACAAATTAATTAGAAAAAAAGACAAGATATAGAATTTACTGGGCTTAATGTTGCCACATTAGATTTGATTAACCATTGGTTAATCTACAGGCGTGTAGTAGAGTGATGGTTAAAAGAGGTTCTTCTGTATGTTTGCAACAATATTTGTTTCAGATCCATGATCCCTGGATGGCAGAAATTTACCTTCTTCAAGTTTCTCTAGCTGGACACACATGGAAATTAGCACAAGATGTTGTTGTGCCTCCAGGTAAATAATAATGATAATGGTGTATGGTATCCTTGCCTATATCAACCTTAGTTTCTTCCATCCTGGCTTTAATGCACAGACATTTCTATACCTATTAATAAACAAGCTGTTCTTTCAAGTTCACTAATCCACTTACAAATATCGCCACTGCAGTGCAATTTGTTTTTCATCCTTAATGAATTTGTAATTCTTTTATTTGATTTGAGGTTCTTACTATTTATATTTTTGTAATTTTTCTATTCTTTATACTTGAGCAGTTAGTGTTGAGTAATGCCATATTCATATTCTGCATCTTATAAAGGAGTTTTGATTAACTGTCATGCAAAGATGTATGTGTGTATACATGTGCATGTTAACTCAAAAACAGAAGTCCATTAAATACCAAGCACTCCCAAGGTTGCGACACAAAGACTTTCAGGTAAACCCCCTTTACCTGGAAAAATATTTGAAAAGGTTGATTTTCTCAAAAATGGCTCTAACAATTGATTAAAATGTGATATATTAAAGAAGTTGACATGACAAATAGAATCTTGAAAGTCTTTTGCATAACTGATAAATCATAAGAAATAGACAAAATTTTACTACATAAAAAATGTAGATCTTGTCAAAGCACACAATTTATCTATCATACATTATTGTTGTGGAGCTAACCGTTTCTGAAATATCTCTTGTTATTGGTTTCAGTTGTAAAATACTTAAACTTTTCTCAAACACAAAGTTTTCCATGTTTCTTTTGTTTACTCCTGGCCATTCAAAGAAGTGAATTTCATTGACAATCACATAGCTGCATCTTTTAAAATATTTGACTGTCGGTTCAACCTAGTGTATTCACTTATTTCCCTTCTTCTTATAAGGAACTAAATAGTAAGTAAGACCATTTTGTTAATGTTTATCTTGATTAGCATGAAGTAGATAGAAAAATAATCTTTTGTAAGAAGTTTGTAAAGCAGGTAGAGAAAATCATGTAAATGGAACACGTCATTTTTTTCAAACAGGCATACAAAGAGTAGGAAATCTTAAAAGGATCACATAGCACTGGCTGTTTAAAAATCTAAACATTGCTTTAGCCTTCTTTATCCTTCTTAAACGTACAACAATGTGTCATCAAAGTTTATTTCACAAAACAAGATGATAAAAGAAAAGAAAAGTTTGAGAAAGAGTGACTAGAAAGTCATGTGAAATCACTATATCAAACTTTTTCTTCCAAGATTCTTCTTGTCTTACCAACTTTTTACTATTTTATGTTCATCATTTTGCACCTCTCTTGATGAATAGAAGAGCTTTTGTGTTGATAATTTTTGTCATCGATGTCACCTTGAATATCTGAAATTGGTTAAATAATTTTAGAAATAGATATTGGTCTTATTGACTGTAAAGGAGCTTTTGTAATATCTGACTCATAGAAAAAAAATTGATGTGTTCCATTCACATGACTTTCTCTACACAATGTAACAAATTATTCTTAACCCTCATAAGGTGTTTAGGTCTTTTTTGACCCAATGTACTTTTCTTTAAGCTATAGTTTTTTTAAATACTTGGTTTATGCGCATTTGCTTCTAGGGCTTTATTTTCCTCATTATAAAGGTTGTGTTATCTAACTATTTTACTTGTGCATTTATTAATGCTACACTAATAGAAATAGTAACATATAGGTTCTTCGGGTCTTTTTTTACCCATGTTATTGCTGCTTTTGTAATAATTAAACCAACAATGGAGCATTGTACACTTTTTTTTTTAATTTATTAATTAATGTCGCTTTAACACACAGTTTTATCGTGACTGCAGTTACAGAAAATAAACAATATTAATATAAATTAGTCACAGTAGTTACATCTTATTGTACAATTGATAAGCAGGAATTATAAAACATGTCAGTAGGAACAACTTATTGAGTCCTTTGAGCAGTGTATCTTGGGCAGGCTGTAATTATGTGATAAAGTGAGAACAGTATCACACAAGTACTTCTAGGAGCTGGTTTGTGCGACAGGATGTAGGAATGGGTAAGGGCGGTGTGTCCGATGCACAAGCGGACGATTAATACCTGGTTTCTTCTGGTGTCAGAAGAGAGGAAGCAATGTTGTGTGTTGGGCAGATTTGATGCAATTTATTTCTAGATGTAGCTCTCCAATGTGTTCTCCATTGCTGTAAAATAGTGCACCTAAGATGCATGAGGTAATCATCATGAGGAATCTTGATATCTATTTTGTTTTGAGGATGATCTGTTGCTTCCTTCGCAGCAGAATCAGTCATCTCATTTCCCGCTATATCACAGTGGGATGGTATCCAAGCAAAGACTAGTGCTTGGCAGAAGTTATCAAAGCATCGCAGAGTACTTGTATTTCCTGTACAAGAGTGTGGAGGGGTGAATGTCATCGTGTAGCTATTAGAACGCTTAAAGAATCTATGAAGATAGTGAAGGATTGATCTCTGCTTTTCAATACATAGTCCAGGGCAAATCAAATTGCAAACAGCCCACAAGAGAAAATGGAGAGTATGAGAGGCAAATTGTAGAACATGGTGTAAGTAAGAAAAACCACTGCACATTCATTTTTATTATTCCATTTGGAACCATTGGTATATATTGGCTGAAAATCGGAAAAGATTCCCTGTAGTTCATTGAATAGTACTGTATATAGGTGTCTATTTGTATCAGATTTGGCATATTTAGTCAAAGAGGTGTTGATTACAGGAGTCTGTAGATTCCATGGTAAAACATTTATGTTAAGAGTATGCAGGATTAAGGGAGGAATCTGTATATTGAACTCTTCTAGGTATGCTTTAATTCTCCGTCCGAAGGCCATTTTATAGTGTATATTATTATGGAAGGGAATCTGAGAAATTGTCCCAGAATTTGGGTAGATGACAGTTTTAACTGCAAAGGACATACTTAAGAACTTGCGCCAAAGAAAAAGAGGAGATTCATTGACCACTATTTGTAAACTCTCTACAGGCCTAGTATGCAAGGCATGCAGTACAATCCGCAATGCTGATGACTGAACAATGTCTTGTATTTTAAGGCTGGGTAGCGGAATTGTAAACTATGGTGTCATAATCGAGCTTGGATAGAATGATACTTCCATAGATGCCAACTAAAACACTGAAATCAGCTGCCCATGTTTTGGCAGATATTTAGGTGCCTCTTACAGTCAACCTTAACAGTTTTGAGGTGAGCAAACCAAGTCAACTTACGATCAAATGTCATGCCAAGTATGCG
Organism: Hymenopus coronatus; assembly: GCA_030762935.1. Lineage (NCBI taxonomy): Eukaryota > Metazoa > Arthropoda > Insecta > Mantodea > Hymenopodidae > Hymenopus > Hymenopus coronatus. The sequence goes on along the minus strand of CM060881.1, from coordinate 166,394,504 downwards.
AATGGTATCAAAGACTGGCAGTATGTTGATTGATGTGTAGAGAAGGTGTCATAAAAGCTTTTCTTAGTCTGGAGAATACTATACTCTTCTGGGTAGAAAACATAGGCCTGTGTCATGACTCCACCGTTGAAGGTTGTCCAAAGTAGATCGTATTAGTTCTTGTGTTATAATACTTCTGCCTTTAGAGAATATTGCAAGATCGTTTGCAAATAAGGCCACTTTCACTGAAGCCTGAAGACATGCAGAAACATTGTTAATGCCACAAAGAAATGCATAACGCTTAACACCAATCCAATGGTATGCCATTGCATAGACAAACACTGTGGGAAAAGTGGCATTGGTTCTCACTTGCATTTGTCAATGTAGAAGAAAGTTGTAAATGAATACCAGCATGTTGCCTTTAACATTAGCTTCTAGAAGTTTCTGGATGATGGAGAGGCACCAAACCATATCGTAAGCTTTAGTGATATCAAGGCTGACAATAATCATGAGTTGGCAGTTGGCAAATGCACAATATATTTCACATTCAAGAAAAGACAAGAGTATCGAGAATGGAATGGTATTGATGAAAACCACTCTGAAGGTCATTGAAGAAATGGCTAGATTCCAGGAGCCATCTTCTATTATCTTCTCCAGTAGTTTACACATGGTACATGTAAGTGAAATTGGTTGATAGTTACTAGGAAGTGAAGTGTCATTATTTGACTTTGGAATAGAAACCACAATGGAGTCACACCACTGATTGGAAAAGCATTGTGCCGTCCAGATGTGATTGAAGAGGTGAGGTAAGTATTGTAAGCCACTCTCTGGCTGTTGCTTGAGCAGATCGTTGGGAATATTGTCTGGTCCAGGGCTTTTGCCTGTGCTTGTGCAGTGATGTAATTCGGCCAACATTTCATTCATTGTTAAGACATTGTTGAATGGATGGGTGTTATAGAAAAGGAAGAGAAAAGACCCATCTCAGAAGAATTGGGAGAAGATAAAACTTGCATGGAGAAGGTACTAGAGGCATTGCATATACCAGAATAAGTAGAAGCAAGAGTGTTAGCGATAGCCTGTGTTTTGGTAATAGTGTCGGCAGAGGACATAGTTCGGAGATAGAGATCTGATGCTGTTTATGCATGCCACATATAGCTTGGAGTTTTTTCAACATTTTAGACTGGGAAGTCTTATTAGTAAGGGAAGAAACGAACTTCAACCAAGATTCCCTTTTGCTGCGTTTGATTTCATGACGTGCCACAGCACGTAAATGTTGAAATTCTAATTTATTGGTCAGAGTTTGATGGTGTTTTTATTTGTAGTGTCCTTTGTTCTTCAAACTAACAGCCATTTGACAGTATTCCACCAAGGAGCAGTTTGATATATTACTGTTCCAGTGGTATAAATAGAAAACTCTCGGCTGTCTCAGTCACAGTCTCAGAAAACTTAGCAGCAATTTCGTCAATATCCATTTATGGGAAGGCATCTTGTGGTAAATCACGTGCAGCAATAAGTCTTTAAAAAGTTTCCAGTCAGCCTTGTCGAGTTTCCAAGTAGGAGGTTGTTTTTTCAGAGGAGGAGTGTAATTAGTGGCATTAACAGCGATTGGGAAGTGGTCACTGCCCTGAGCAGTTGTATAGTTGGACCAGTGGAATAAAGATGCCATGCTGGGAGAACATATTATAAAATCAATGCAAGGAGTGAAGGTGTCATGATATATGTCTTAATGGGTGGGGTTTGGAGAGTTCAGGATCATTAAATCAAAAGATTGAAGTAGAGTCTCAAGCAGTTTTCCATGATAATCAAGCTTGGCATCACCCCATAGAGGATTATGGCTGTTAAAATCACCCAGTAATAAGAAGGGTTTAGGCAGCTGTGTGATCAAGTAGTGGTAAGTCAACAATGGTGCTGTTTGGGAGGTAAATATTGCAAATGCAAATCTCCATTTTATAAAATACAGAGACAACTATGGCCTCCAGTGAAATCTTAAGAGGGATTTCTTTTTGAAGTAAAATATCCTGAACATAGGTAACCTCACCACCACTAGCATGTCTTGCCTCAGTATGGTTCCTGTGGTAGCCAGAGTAGCGTTTAAGTGGGATTTCTTTTTGTAGTAAAATATCCTGAACACAGGTAACCACACCACCACTAGCATGTCAGTATGGTTCCTGTGGTAGCCAGAGTAGAGTTTAAGTGGGATTTCTTTTTGTAGTAAAATATCCTGAACACAGGTAACCACACCACCACTAGCATGTTGTTTTGCCTCAGTACGGTTCCTGTGGTAGCCAGAGTAGCATTTAAGTGGGGCTATGTAATCTGCCGTGAAATTGGTTTCCTGTAAACATACTACAAGAGGATTATGAGAATGCAAAAGAAGTTGTAGATACTCAAGATGGGACTGAAAAACCATTTATATTCCATTGTAGTAAGGCTGAGAATCATCGCCCACTGTAGGTGCAGTTTTTAGTACATCAGGACAATGGTTATTGCCACAATTAATTTCTTTTCAAGTTCGCTTTTTTATTTTAGTATTAGTAAGATGGGGATAGATCTTGTAAAGAATCTGTGCTACACCCTGCAGATTAGAGGTATGGGTTATTGCAACTTTGGAGATATCACTGACACCAATGTGTTTTCATAAAAGCTGCAGAGCTGTGGGGAAAGTGAAAATAAATTCATTTGGTTGATTGTCCAGAAGAGAGCTGGCAATTGTGAATGAAATATCAGAGGGTAGGTTTCTTGGTTACAGGATTAGACTACATTTATGAGGGTTCTCATCAGATGAATCATCTTGTCATGAGAGCCATTGGTGTCGGAAAGAGTGTGATCCTCTGCTACACTGCTGGAAGATGACAGCGGGTGCTTTGTGCAAATACAAATATCCATAGGTATTGAAGGGCTATCCAAGCTTCTCACCATTGCATATACATCACAATCAGTTTTTGAACTTGCTGCGTCCAATGGAGCACATATAGTAGGCAGCTTCATTTGTTTAGGAGCAGCTGGTAATGAAGTATTCACCCACACTGGCAGTTGGGAGTCAACTTCGTTAGAAGCTGCCTTTCCTGAGAGCGAAGGAAAATCTGTAGTGTTAGAACTTGTAAGGCTTGTGATCGGTAGGACATTCCCTAGCCAAATAACCTTCCATCTGGCATATAAAAGATGTTGGTGTGTCTGAAGAGACATAGATCCAGTATTAGTGTATTCATGATGTACACAAAAGCTCTCAGGAAGTTTGTGAAAGCCGTCAGGTGAAACATACAGCTGACATCGAAAGCTTAATGTATGGGAATAGCCTGGAGTATTAAGCCCAGCACGAATGTGGCTAATAGCAGATGTAATGCCATATCTAGGATTGTTGCAAAATACAGTTGGGTATAATAGGGCAGATGTTGGATAGTATAACCCAACGTTGTTTGGTCAAGAGGGGGCGCAGCGCCAATGTACATTGCTTACAGTAATAGTTGAATGCCAAGGACTAATTGATTCAGCTATCAGTTTGCTTGCTTAGTAGATGCATGCTTGGTTATTTGAAATTCTAGAAACAAAACAAATGTGTGAAGGATCTGTGATTTCCCCAATGGCATAGATATATTTTTTAAGAGGAATGCGTCATGTGCCTCGATTACAATAACCTGATCCTTTGTTAGTCCAGTTTGAGCAATTGTAGAATAACTTTTGGTTGTTTTGGTCATTTGAGAATTCATTTTTAAGTTACCTTGTAGTTGCGTTACAGTAGGATTCCAAGTGGCCCAAGTCAACTCAGTCATTGCCAACAATAAAACATCTATTTCAAGTAAGGCCAAAACATTCAACTCATTGTTGTGGTGCTCACAGCTTTTTGTTAATTCAACTTAGTTTGCTAGATTCTGTTCAGTGCTTTAGTTGTGAGGTGGCACATTTCTTCAAGATAATATTTTCCTTAAAAGATGATGAAATGGTCTTAAAAGATGTTAATGAATCTAATTGTAACAAACTTACTTCTGAAATTGAAGATCATATATCAACTAAGAGTTCATTTATCTTCTGAAGAAGTAAGAGATGTTACTTCAGAACAGCATACAGGAACATTTCTTTCAAAGGACAAATTGATTGAGTGGAGAACACAACCCCCATACCAGGTAGGACGGCTTGCTGCACATAATGTTCACCTTACACCTGGAACAACAAGAATATGCTACTTCCCATATCACAAATGAATATTTTGCTTTCAGGTTGTTTTCCTCCTTCTATTGAAAATATTGTGTTGACATATTCAAATGCTGAAGGAAAACATGTGTATGGAATTAACTGGAAAAATATAGATGCTGTTGACTCTGATGCTTATCTAGGTCTGCTGTTATTAGCAGGTATATACGATCTGAATAATGAGTCTACTGAGAGCTTGTGGGATGAATATAAAGGGTTCACTATTTTCAGAGCAACAATGTTATTAAAGAAATTAAAAATTATATGAAGACGTATTAGATTTGATGATCATGAGACTAGAAGATCATGAGACGTGAACAAGATAAGTTTGCAGCCATTAGGCAGTTATGGGAGATATGGGTAGAAATATTACCAAAATTATACAAGCCATATATATAATAGATGAACAGTTGGTAGCATTCAGAGGGAACTGTCCATTTCATCAGTATATGCCTAGTAAACCAGCCAAAAATGGAATAAGGTTCTGGTACTCTGTGGAACAGTCAACCATATACTGGAAGAAAACTGAGAGCTTCTGCTCAAAAGAATCAGGCCTAAGGGTTGTAATGGATTTATCGTATAGGTTGAAAGGGCACAACATTACCTGTCACAACTTTTTCACCTCTTATGAGCTGGGACAAACTTTACTGAAGAGAGTATAACTATGATTGGAACACTACAAAAGAACAAACCTTCCATTCCACCAAAATTATTGGAATCAAAAGAAATTCTAATCTACACCTCAAAGTTACTCTTTACAAAGGACTCAACCCTTGTATCATACATTCTGAATAAAACCAAGTGTGTTGATCTGCAAAGTACTCTTCACAATGATGTCAAAATCAGTAAGGGTCCAAAGAAACAATCTTAAATAATTTTGGACTACAAGAGAACAAAGGACTCTGTGGATACATCAGACATAATGGTGGCCAATTATACTGTAAAAAGGAAAAGCAAGAGATGGCCCATTGTAGTATTCTCAAATGTAATCAATATATCTGCATATAATGCACCTGTATTATTCAAGGTAACCTATCCTGAATGGAAACCAAATAGTTTGCATAAAAGAAGACTCTTTCTTAAAACTTTTGGTGAATTACTTATTGAAGAAGGAATACGAAAAAGAGGCCATCTTCCAAGAGAAAAGGCTGCTAGAAATGTTCAAGAGCGATTCAAAACAGCATGTGAATCTACACCTTCAGGTTCAAGTGAAAACTTTATTGGCATTAAGAAGAGAGGAAGAAGTCACCTTTGTGCAAAAACTGATAACACAAGTTCTGTGATGTGTAGTAGATGTGAAAAATTCACTTGTAAAAATCATATTTCATACACATGTAAAAGTTGCATGGAAAAAATCTGACGACTTGAATGTTATGTGTAATTTTATGTTTGGAATTTATATATTATTGATTTACATAATTAATAATTATTAAATGACTTAATTAAAATGTTATTATTCAGAACATATAAGAAAATAAAGTTAATAAAGTTTTAAACGAACACCAGAAATGTAATTTGTTAAAGAAACAAACTGGATCTTTTTTTACCCAAACACCTTATGTGCATAGTAAAAATAGGAGTGGGATAAAGAAGCCTAGATGGAGGAGATGCTACAAAAAGCCTGTGGGCTTTTTCCGTTAGGCCAGTACCTAGCTTATACACTGAGCCTCCCTGCATGCAAGGACTGAAGAACTTGTATATAGGGATGGAAGTGGATATGCTACTTACATGCGTCAACCCCAAGAGCAAGACTACCAAAAACCACGGTAGGATTGACCTTTACCAACATGGGTCTACTAGCTTTGCAGGTCAGTGTTGGAGACCATTAAAGTGTCTCACAACCCCACCCAGGCATTACGACCCAAATTACCATGGATATAGGGCCACTTCCACGCCGAGTCCAACCAATCAGAACAGTTCTCTTTTGGGAGGGGGCTCAAATGTTCGTCCCTACTTTTAGTAACGTCAGAGGTACCTTGGGTGCTCGAGGTCTGCAGCACTCACACCGGAGCAGTTGAAGAGATCGGAACCTCCCCCCCTATGGGGAGCCATCAAACAGCTACCACCTAGCATATATATGGGAGGCTGCCTATTCCTACATCAACGGGATGCGTGATGCCAAGATACGACAGCGTTTGATGCTCAACGACTATAAAATGATCCACGAGGTGCTAACCGCAGCACTTAGAATGCAGGTGGCCAAGACCACAACAGTCAATAGAGGAATTAAGAGTTTTCAGCACTTTAGCGGGGACAGAGGGTCAGCCCAGGGACGTTGGCAAACATCTTTCAGTGTTGTGGGTATGGCCAGCTGAACACCTAGTACAGAACTGTCTACACTAAGAGGTTGACCGGCAGCGCCTGTATATAGACAGGGAAGCTTGGGCCTGATGAGGGAGCAGCTGGTGGTCAGGGTTACCGAGAAGATCAGAAGTACTCGTTGCTATAGAAAGTGGACCAATCAAGAATGACAGCGACCTTCAAGTGGTGTGTACTGGAGATGTCACCAACTGAGATATCTAGTAAAACACTGTCTGCAATCTAGCCATCTGGCAGGTGGTACACAAAGAGAACCTGAGTCATAATTGATCTCCTCGCTTGATGCTGTGTGCCTTAGCCTGAAGAATAAAAGATAGCCTCATTGCGGATGGCTGGATATGAGGGAAGCTGTGCTGGATATTAGTGGACACCAGTATAGCTGTGACCATAATCTGGCCAGACATGGCAGGGGGCTTGCCAACAAGGGAACTGAGTCAGCCCTATGGTGGTGGTGGCATCGGGTGAAAACTTACGAGTGGAGAAGGAGGTCTTGCTGGAATTGAACCTGGGACAGAGTGCTATAAGCCTGTAGGTGTTCATTGCAAGGGCGGTTGAAGAGGTGATTTTGGAACCAGATGCCCTCAGGAGCCACGACGGTCAACTTTAAAAATGACATATGACTCTGCGAAGATGAGGTGGTGCTCTGGAGATTCGACAGACATCCTGGAATCTGCAGTATGACCCTGAAGAGGATGTGGTGGCTGTGGGGCGCATCTGGTAGACCAGCTATTGAAGTACCTCAAGAACCATCTGATTTGTCATACACCGAGTGTGCGAACAAGAAAGTGGAGACCTATTACAACCGACAAGCCAACAGGAAAGGGTCTTGGCAGTAAGTTCAGGCGTAGCTTCACTGAACATGGACTAAGGGGCACAGGCCCGGGTTCCAACAACTATGTGCAGGACCATGCCATGTGAGGGTTAACAAGATAGTCAACTGAACACAATGGTAAGAAATGGCTAGTACATTTGGATTGTCTAGCCTGCAACATTGGTGCTAGTCGGAATGACCAGCCCTGAAGGGGAAGCAGTGTGACTGCACTGCTCAGGTTCGCTTTGGTATGTGAGTCATCACATTGGATGCATAAACAACAGGAAGAATGATGTGACAGTAACAGGAACTTTCAGAACATGAGACATGATTGATTCTCCTCAATATTTTCAATGTTTCTCCAAGCTTCGGCTTCTAGAAGCTTGCAGGCGGAACTACGACATTATTTTCCAGTTATAAAAGAGAAAGGACTGCAGTGCGATAGTGTTGTGGATTGTATTGAGTCGTGGGCAACTGAAGTGTTATTGCTCAGTGGTGCGCGAGCCTTAAACTGTCTGCATGTGAATCAAAGACTATAGTTGTAACTAATTGTTGAGTCAGTAAAGACATTTGTTACAATATCTTTGCAGAGATTGGTTGCAGTAGATCTTATCCTACACGCACTTCTCTCTAATGGGTATTGAGAAATGTTGTGCAAATAGTTTTTAAAACAGTTAAATATAAATAATAAAAGAGTAATAATTAAATAATTGCAGCTTACTGCTAGTAGCTCCCTAGTATTTTTATGCTTTTCAGGAAAATAAATTAACAGTTTTTGTTTTTTATGAGAATTAAGTAACACGTATGCTCTGCAATTGCTAGTTCAATGTTTTGAATTTTTAACCAAATGCATTATTTCTCAAGTATTACTTTTTTCAAAATGTGTTTTATTTGTTTATTTCATTATTTTAGACTAAATGTATTGCAAATATCAGTGTTAAATGCACAAGAAGTGTCTCATTTCATTTCAGATGTGAAACTTCAAGCTCAAGAACTGGTGCATTTTTTAGCTAAAGTGCAAAGGCACCATGGGCAAAGTAAGTAATTTTATATCTCTCCATTTATAATTGTATAATATCTATGTTGTTATGAAAGCTTGGACCTTAATATTGTATATTCTCATCATCAATGGACTGAAACAACAGACTTGTGAAATAGGAAGTAGGGGGAAGCACAATTTCTACATAGATGTGTTTAGTTTGAATTCAGTTTTTGACATGAATTTAACCCTGCGTTATATTCAGTTACAGTTGATTTTAATACACACAACATATAATGTATTCTTCCTCCGTTTGTGTAAGAAATATACTTTCTGGAGCACATGATGAAATATATGTAGATAGTAGAAGAGTGTAGAATCCTTCTTATGGTACACCTACTCAAAAAAAGAATGCTCACACTCTTGAATAGAAGAATGTAACTAAGCTCCTCTATGGATCAAGACCCCTATAATTGGTAATGGAATTCAGAGATAGAGTGGAAGCGCATGTTTTAGTAAAACACTAGTACTCCCAGCAGCAATCCCACGAGTAGGCTGTAGCTCTGGCAAAATGGTGAAGTTACAGAAAAGGAATAGGAAATCAAAGAGCACTCAACTCAAATCTTGCATATTCATGTTTACATATTAATCCTAGATTTTCTGTTTATTGGTTTTGTGTCTATGAATAATTTAATTGAGGAAATTTGTGTTTTAAGTATTATTGAACTAAATTTTATATACACCTTTCTTTTAATACTAACATTCTTCCACCAATTAAGAAACACTGCTATATGACTTCATTTTATAAACATAATCTAATGTAGCCATTCAGAAATATGCATGTCTTACTTTGTAATGAGCTTGTTTGGTATAATGTATAATACTTCTCTACTACTACAGTATGTAAACGTCAAAAATGCTAGGTTTGATACAGCACTATTAGGAGTGTTTTTGTCAGTTCCTTCCGTCTATCTAGAGCAAGCTGTACATGTGTAATGGCACACTACCCCTCTCAGGGACTGTTTGAACTAAATGCTGTTGAGCAAATTTTATTTCTATTGCGACATGCTGTCTTGTTAGATAGCTGTACTACTGTATTAGTCTTGATTAATGCAGGATTTTTTCCAACAGAGGCTGCTTATAGAAATGGCAAATTAGAATGAACTCGGTGGCACTGGGCTCAGTAATATAGGGAACAGAGACAAGTAGAAACGCGACATAAAAGACTTGTAAAAGGCTTTCTTCTCAGGAGGATGATGCACATCTTCAGGCAGAAGTAGGAGGACCTTTTTCAACTGCAGCGGAATTGATGGTGGCTTGTCATTTCCGGGTTATTTTCTGACCAAAAGGAATCACTGTAAAGAGTTTGGTGTACGGAACTACATGGATGCTAAAAACATTAATTGGTGGAAAGTAATCTTTGCAGAAGCTTATTCTTTAAGTTAATAACTAATTATTTATTGTTGATAAAGAATATTATCTCAAGTTTTAATCATTAGAAATATGATAAAGAAAATATAAAATGGTTAGAATTAAAATATATGGATCTTCAACTGGAGAAGCTCCAATTCAGGTTAATAAGATTGGAATGTCAATGTTGTATACTGAGGCAGTGTGTGTATGTGTATTCACATGTGTGTGCATTGACAATGTGATCACGGATATGATTGATGATACATGGATACTTGTGTTTGCAATGGTTGCTTAAGCATTTCATGTTGGGGCTGGATTTCCTTCAAAGATACTGGTAGCCTTGAACGAATATGTGGAAGGTTAAACAGTTAGACCTATCATGACATTATGTTGTTCAGTTTATCATCTGCCAAAGAAAAGTTGTACCTGCAGGAAAACCATAACATCCATAAATCAAGGATAATCAGCAGTGGTTTGATGGGCAAGGGATATCTCATTGATACCTCACCTTCCTAGGTCACTTGATCTAAATCTGGTTGAGGACATTTGGGCAGAAATAAAGAAGACTCTTTAAATTCCCGGTTCCTGCCTCCCGGATTACTGCCAAGAATAGGATGGGCCTAAGATGCATGGGATTCCTTCGCAGAAACACCACATTGTTTTCATTGGCTGATGTACTCCATGCCAAGAAAAGTTTACAAGTCATGATAAAAAATGCATATTAAAACAAATTTGCAAGTTTTTCTTGAGCTACTTGGTGTGTATTTTAACATCAGTATACATAAAAATATATTTTAACATTGCCTCATGTCGTATTGATATTTAAAACATTAGTCTTTAAATTATTTAACAAAGCAACTAATTATTACTTCCGCATGCATTCTGTTAATGATTTTAGTACTTTACATTTTTACAGATTGGTTTTATCTTTTCTTTCAATATCATAAGGTTCGTTTTGTAATCGGCTTACCCTCCCCGTATTTGTAGGACTGACACTCCCCTAGGACTTGCAAACCAATGCTTAGGGGTCAGAAGCCTGTTGGGGAGTCAATGGCATGAAACCGCAGAATGGAGAACATGTTACGAGGGGTCAGCCCATGAACATGAAGTGGATGATATGAAATGTAAGCGAAAATGATTGGAAAGGTGATGATGGCACAATTGATGGAATGAGTGGAGGGGGAAACCAGGGGACCTGGAGAAACCTGCCCAAATACCACTTCATCCACCACAAATTCCACATGCAGATGCTTGGGATCGAACTCCAGCTGCCTAGATGGAAGGCGAGCAGCCAAAACACTCACCCATGGCACCGCCACAATATCATAAGTACACAAGTTGAAAAAAAGTAGTAGTATGCAATTTATATTACATGATTTTTAAGTTTTGTTTTCACACTTTTTCATGCATATTTAGAGAACAGTTAATGAATAAAATCAAGTACGAAAATTATTCTAACTTTTGAAGTTTTATGTATGATTCTAATATGTACAAAAGCATTTTGCAATAGTTGTTAAAGCTTCAAACTTTTCACTTTTCAAAATGTTGCTTGTCTATTATAATGTATATTATGCACTAGATTAGAAATGCACAATTTTTTGTCTTAAACCAGGTTTTCTGAATGATTCTTCAAAGAGAAATCAATCACTTTTATTCAGTTTCCTCTAGATGTTGACTGTACTTCATGTGCTGCATAAAGCATATTTCTGCCCCGATGGTTCAGGTTGACATTGCTCCTTATCAGATTTCTTTACTGCCTACATCTGTTTCAAACTCATCTTCAGGAGAAGTGAAAAAAATTAATTGTTCATCTTCAGGTTCAAAGTCTCAACATTTTCCAGCAACGATTGAATATGAATCCAAGAAATAATTTCAATACCTACACACAGTCCGCAGATTGAAATACAAATTCTTACAACCTCAAAGGGGGGAACCCTTGACAAGCAGTTGGACTTCAACAATTAATAATATAGTGGAAAGAATTTGGAACTATGCTGCTTCTTGTCTGACCCACAAATCAGAATTGTATGCTTTTCTCATTTTACCATACATGGCCGACAGCAAGCACGTTATTTGCATAGCAACTGTTTAAATGGATATATGCCTTTTAAGACCTCATTCTGCAACAATAGTATCATTTTATTAGGGGTGTTGTATCTCAACACATAAAAACTATTATTAAGCAGGGGCATATTCTGGATTTTCATAAAGGGCATCCTGAACTCCATTTTTACTTTCTCTACATGTACTATGTACATAGTGTATAGAGAAGGTATTGCATTCCACCCAAAAATTTGATACCGAGATTTCACCGGAAATACATGTTTTGGGTCCCCCTGAATCCAAAAAAGGCATTTTTAGAAAAAGGTCTGTGTGTTTGTGTGTGTGTGTGTGTGTGTCTGAGGACAGCATAGCTCAAAAACGAAAAGACTGTCAAATACCAAACTTGGAATTTAAGTTTGGTATCTTCCAAGGATGCGACACGAAGATTTTCAAGAAAATCCCCCCACCCCAAACTACCCTTTATATGGAAAAATTTTCGAAAATTTTGTTTTTCTTAAAAATGGCTCTAACGATTTTGATTAAAGCTATTTCTATCACAAATAAATTGTATATCCTGAATTTTCTGGGAATATCCCCTGAAGACTACTTTATTCTGAATGAATTTTATGGAATTTTGCATAACTGCTAAACCATAAAAGATGGAAAAAAATTTACCACACAAAAAAATGTAGAGCATGTTAAAACACACAATTTACGTTATATAAATTTTTTCGTGGATTTGATCATTTTGAGTTATTCCTTTTTAGTGGCTTCAACTATAGAATACTTAAACTTTTCTCATACAGGAATTTGTCAACTCCTGTTCATACATACAAACAAAGGAGCTTCGGTCACATAGCAACCAGCTTTTGACTACTGTTTTATTCTATGGTACTCCCTTATTTTGCTTCTACTTACAAGGAAGCAAGTAATAAAGACTATTTCTGCTAATTTTTTCTCAATTAGCATGAAGTAAATAGAAGCATAAGCTTTTTAACAATAATTTGTTGCAGAGATGTAGAGAAAGTCATGTGAATGTAACACATCAGATTTTTAAGTATAGGTACTTGATAAATAGGGTTAGCTCTATAACTGTTTCATTGAACTTAGAATAATGCAGTAATAGACTTAAAAATTAAAATTATGAATTATTCATTATAAATAATAAAACTCACCAACTTTGAAGCTGTCTATGAAATGGTTTGAGCATATATACAGATGATTGTAAAATAATTCAGTCTGAATATTTAATTTTGATGTTTGGTTATGTAATAAAATAATATCTGCCTGTATGTGTGTGTGCATGTGTGTAATACAAAAGAATTTGTATGAACTCACATATCACATTTTATTTAAATGTGAAGTCCGCTCTTCTGTTTTGAGTAGTAAATTTCTTTATTATATCATTATAAAACAAGGGCAAGGTTTCTGTTTAAGCAGTTCTTTTTTGATGAATAATGTTCCAAGGGAACTGGATCTTTCTTGTGCCTGGGTTCCTCCAACATAATGATTATAATAAAAACACTTTTTGTTCTCCAACAAAACTGATTAGAATCTGCTCACAAATAACTGCCTTTTGTACCAGTTCTGCTCTTTTCAACGTTCGCTGCTGTAACGATACAGTGCACTACAAAATTCCCATTGAACCTATTCACTGTTGCGTGTGATGCATTCCCAGTGAAAACTGCACACCAGGCAAGGCTTTGCTCCCCTTTTTATATCTGTCAATTACATCACTGGAAACTTCCAGAAACAGCTGCAAATGCAAAACCACCTCAGTGCGTGGCTTCGACATCAAAGAACCTTTCGAAAGTACACCTGTCCACATTGAACCTATTCACAGCTGCGATGTCAAAAGAACTTCCCACAACACAGGTGTTCACTAACACATGTGTGTTCCAATGGATGCTAACAATCAGCTATGACTTGCAAAGCAAGCCATACACTCATTTCAGCAATTACAGCTGCAGGGTATAGTCAGATTATGTATTATTCTTAATGCTGAAAATGATACCTCTGTGGATGCAGTAGTGGCTGACAGAGGTAGTCAAAACCCGTGCCACTCTCACTCGTTACTTAAAGTCACGCCACTCTCAAAGAGTATGGCAATGAGAATCTTGTGTATCGAGAACTAGTGCTCATGAGTGAGGTGAGTATTCTCATAACTACCAGCAAAGTAGGTTGACATATGAACCATAGTATAAACTGGTTACATAGTAACTAGGGGCCTGGATTTTTAGTTTTTAACCTAATTTTTCCCCTTGGAAAAAGTTAGAACGTTTCAAAGTACTTTTATATTTCAAGCCATTTGGGTGCTAATGTGTGAATCTTATTTAACCTAAAGAAAGCTAAATGTGACATTAAGACTTAAAAATCGCTAAACTTCAAGTTATTTTAAAGTCAGTTAAAAATTTATAGAATTTTTTCTTCAATCATATGAATTACGATTTTCTTTAAACAATTCATTTAGTTTTGTTTTGAGTGTATATGTGGGGTCAACCAGGGAAACAATTTATCATGATTTTTATCTTGGTATAGAAATTTCGTTATGAAATATGTGACATATTGCAATATTGAAAGATATTTTTCTGCCTGTAGGAATTTATTAAAAATCAACAGAAAATTTGAAAATGTGACTGGTTGTGCACAGCAATAGTGCTGATTTTTTTTTTTTTTTTTTTTTTCCTATATATGAATGCTATATTTTAAAAATACATACTGAATTTTTTAGTTAAAATGTTCTAGCACGAGTATACTGTGTAATAAATTGGCTTAAATTACATTACATATTAATAGCACTCTTCCATGAAGTAAAATAGCTTTTATGCTTTTATCTGTATTATGCTACAAAAGGCATTTGTCGTTGACTTTCTTAAATAGGTAGTAAAATTGTTTAAATACCTAAAGAGGCTAGTAGGAGATAGTTAAAAGGTAAAACTGCATTTATGAAAAGCTAAAAATCTGGGCCCTAGTAATAACACAAACTGACCTACCATTTTACAGCACATATGTCCCAAAGTTTAAATCAGCGATATTAATCGTTAATGACGTACATATAATTTGTGTGCTATGTATATAACTTTACTTACACTCAAATAAAGATGTTCAGATTACAACCAAAAAAGAATTATTTCTTGCTATTTCTGAGGAGTAATAAAATAAATACACAGTTATTTATAATAAAAGGGGAGACCACATACACATGTCTGCAGATTCTGTGATACCTTTTTCATTTCATTTTTAACCCTTTCCCTAGCACAGGTTATTTAAATATTTTTATACTGGTAGGCTATTTAAACCTTAAATCATTTAAACAGATGAAATAGTATAAGCTAAAGAACTGCTGTGCGAGTTTCCTGTCATTACACCACAGTCTTGCTAACAAGACATATGAGTCTTGCAGGTAATCAAGAATCTTGTATGCTCATTGGTGAAGCTCTCTCCTGTCAATTATGTGTTCAGCTCTGTCTACTGGCTGTGAGCTTAGCGGCAGTGAGAAACAAACCAGATTAAAAGCTGACTTAACTGTCTCTAGTGGCCAGTATAGACAGAATTAAAGAAGCTAATTTGTAAGTTACACTCAAAACTGTATGAATATAATGTACCAGTTCATGGATAGGCTTATTTTCAAATTCAGTGGAAGAATAAAGAGCAATCAGCTCAGCAAAGTTAAATAGTTTATTATATGGACTGGTATTGAATTTATTTAAAAGAGTGTCAAGAAAATTAGACTTGTAAGAGGAATATTTGTCTTCAGTCAAAAGACCCATAAATTTCAGCTTTGTTATAGTACCAAATCACTCAGCTATTTGATTTGTTATATTATGTATGATTTCATGTCATAACCGCCTATTTTCATTGTCACTACATAACCTTTCAGAGGTTCATTTGTTTCCTGTGAATTAAACTTTTTCCATACTTCTTCAAAATCATTTCTGAAATCTTGAAAGTTTTATCACAGTGTTCAATATCAAGAGTTTTCTTTTGAAGTTCAGTAAAAGTATGTCTCAATGGCATTATACTCTTGAGAAAACCTCCACCAGAAATTGGTTCTAGACATTTGGCAAAAGATTAATAAACTCATATGCTTGTGATATATACAAGTATTCCATCCAATCTTCACAGTTTGCTATGATGTGTTCAAAAAGTTTATTACCTCATTCCGTGATTTGTGTCAGAAATTCCATCTGTAGGAGCTGCCCTGGGTATTTTTTTTTTTTTTTTCCCCCTCTATGAACTATTTAAGGACATGAGTTCTTTTGAATGATGATGAAAAAATATAAAGCTAATAGATAGTTGAACTTTGTGACAGTGATATGTTCTATCAATTGAAATTAATTAGTGATTCAATTTTGTCACACTGCATCACTTACTTTTATTGGATAAGGGAGTTGACAATAGAAGCAATGGAAGCTTCTGAAACATGTTTTCCATTAATAAAAGTAAGTGATGTAGTGTTACAAAATAGACTCGCTAATTAATTTAAATTAACCAGAAGTGTTTTAAAAATGTACAAAGGTCCTTAGCCGATTCAATGATACCTAATAATGTGTTAAAATAATTAAATTAAAAAAAATATATTTTATACTTTGGGGCGCAAACCTCCAACCATACCAGTATGGTAAAATCTCACATACCATGCCTTAGAACATGCATTCCATCACATGATAACTGCAGTATTATCCGACCTTATAATGCTGTGTAATGATGAGACCAAATTTTTGTTTAAAAAAAGTAAAATGCATTCAATGAAAACCCATCAGCATCCAACCATGACATCACGGCGATTGCTTTAGATAGGTCTCTTGAATACTGTGCAAGGGTTCGTTGTTTGTCTACCCATAGTTGGTCAGTTGACTAGCACGTAGCAAAGTGTAAGTAGTGTTACGCACCTTTTTTGTTGTGCTGGCTGCTGCAATCGGTTCTTGATAGCAATTGTAGCACTCTCAGGTGTGATATGACGACTATAATTAAAGGTTACCTAATAGGGAGGTAGACAGAATAAAATGCTTTACTATAGTTGAAATTGGAACAATAAAACGTATATTCTTGAGAATTATTAATCAGAATTCAACTTGACGGTGGCGCTAGTCTCCTAAGCAAGTTTAGCAAAACTTTTAGACTCACAAAAGCAAAAGATACCTGATCTCTGAATTTCACTCTTACAGCACTTATTATTGTCCATATTTAACAATCATATCTTTAACATGCACTTTCTAAATATACCTAACATGGACTTGTCAGCACAAAGTTAAATTCAAGAGTTAAAATAGTCCATTCCTTTGTTACATTAGCGTGCATATTCGTGAAATGATGAGCGTGCATTTGGTAGCTTGAAATCAGAATCACAAGTGGTGCTAGCAAGCTTTCTACAGCTTATATACGGTTTTCCTTTAAATATTGCACCATATTCTTATTTTAAGTTAGTGAGCGGGAGGAACATCATGTGATACCATTATTACAGAATCAAGTGACACAGAATTACAATCAAAATACCCTGGTTCTACCACACACACACGCACAGGCGCACACGCGCACAGAGGGGTTCCACTAGGAAAAGGTACATATTCTTTATAGCATGCAGCACATGAGTTAAACACAAAAGATTAGAAAGTGGGTAAAGCAGTCCTTTTAACAAGACAGCCTGGCCTTGAGGCTAACAACTTCTGTTCCCTTTTTTGAACTAAAGTATACAAGTATCTCTTTCAACATTTCATACGAAGCATAAAATTTGACTTAAATATGTGTATTACCATAAACTGAAATTATTCATATATGTAGGACAATGATTACTTCTTTAACTGAACATATATTTTGATTGGATTCGATCCCGCAATCCTTGGTTTTGATAGGTTAGCTACTCCTATCGTGCCTTAGACCGCATGACTATAAATCCAGATATTGAGGTTTGTTTTATTTCATGGAGCTGTCTGATGTTAGTCATGGACCAGACTCATATCATGTCTGTATTGCTGAAGGGGTTAATTGCACAGGAAGACTGCTATAATACTAAATTTAAAAAAAAATGGATGTAGCAGTGGGTAACTGTTGTGAAGGATATAATTCCTGTACCTGAATTTGTAGGCCATTTATTTGCCCTGCCATGACTGCAGTCCTATGGTAGGTCTATCCAACAAATTTTGATTCAAAATCAAAGTCCTTGGCAATTTTAATAACATATTGACATAATGCTGCAGCAGATCATTCTGCACTTGCACTAGAAAAACAAATTTTGAGGTTCCCCTTTAGTGTTAATGTAGCTAAGGCATGTAAACTATTGTGACTTATCAATAGAATCTTTTATCCCAACTTGAAGAATTGAAATAACTTCAGATTCAGCTATTTCCTGTTTGGTAGCATCTACAATCACTTTCAAAATACAATTTATTAGGTCATTTTGAAGTAGGTGATGTCCTACAAGAAACTGTGCCTTCTTTTAGGTGATTTTCAAGCATAACAGCATATTCACTAAAAAAGTTTAATAATTCTGTGTAATTTCCCATTCTAAGGACTCGGCAGACACATCATGGTCCCTAAATGGGAGCTCTTGTTTAGCCAAAAAGTGCTCAAAAATATCAGTCTTTTTAAAATTTCTCAGTTTTTTGCCACAGCTTGATTATGAAGTTGAGATATTCTCATTTGCTGATTTAAGTGCAGATCTATTTTTGTTCATCCAAATGGTGAAAGTTGTAGACTGGTTCTAATATGGGTAAGAGATCTTGCATACCTTGCAATACAAGGGACATTCAATAAGCTGTTAGAAAAAGATAGTAAAACAAATTATTTTTCATAGATTTTTTTTTTATTTTCCAACATAGTTTCTTTTAGCTTGATACCCTTTTCCCAACATTTCTCCAACTGTTTTCAGCCTTCCAAAAAGTAGGATTTTGGAAGGTCCTCAAAGTAGGCATCTGTCTAGGAGATGATCTCTTCATTAGACATGGATCATCTTCTGCTTAGCCACTTTTTCATGTTTGGAATTAAAAAAAAGTCATTGGGGCCAAATCTGGTAAATACTGTGGATGTTGTAGTAATACAAACCTTAATTCTATAATTTTAGCTATTGAAACTGTGCTGGCGTGCATCCTTGCATTGTCTTGATGTAAAAGAATCTTTTTCTTTGTTGGATGAGGGCGTTTTTTCTTGATTTCTCTGTTCAACCAGTGCAATAATGATGCATAATACTCTCCATTTATTGTTCTTCTTTTCTGCAAGTAATTAATGTAGATTCCACATGCATCCCAAAAATAAAAAATCATGTCTGCAGATTTCACCACCTTTGCCTTCTTCAGAGCCTTTAAAAACCCACTGTTTTAACTGTACTTTGTCTCTGGAGTGTATCCATGTTTCATCCACAATTAACACATTGGAGCCCAAGCCCAAGTATAGCTCGGGCCATCGAAACATTCGTGAGACCCATGCCCAAGCATAACTCGGGTAGGTATTTCTAACGCTTTTAATGCAATTCCACGACCTTAACTCGGTCTTGGGCTATGCAGCAAATAACATACATCAGTTATCGTTTAGTTGTCTGATTTGTGCTGCCATCTGTCCTTGCTTTAGTCAACTATTAGGAATTTTAGGAGATTTAGTAATATTGGCTGCTCTCAGCTAGTCGCGCCATTTTCTTTGAAGATGGTGATCTGTTTGTTACGTTTGTGTTCTTAAATGTTAAAATGTTGCATTGTCCTCAATTTCTGTGAACTGAAGCTGAAATTCAGGATACAAATGAAGCTGTGGAAAATTCTGATTCCGAGAGAGAGTTTTTCGAACTTTGAATAAATGGAGTGTAAGCAGCTCTATGCATTTTTTTTTCAAACTCATATTTGCTTAACTCCATGACTTGTTGTAAATTTAAAATAAAATATTAATACGGAAGTTATGACTATTTTCTTACTTGTTGAGAAATCCTGAATGCCATACTTTTAGATTGACCCAATACTTTTTGGCAGATTTAATTGATGTACTGTAAATAATAACTCAAAGTAGGCATAAAAACCCTGGGTTTCTTGGCACTTCAATTACCGAAATCCCCGGGCTTCAATGTGTTAAGTATTGATGCAAAAACTTGTCAGGATTGCGACGCAAAGGTGCCAAACTAGCTTCTGAATTGATCACATGATTGCATTTGTTCTCAATTGAGAGCAAATGCTACAATCATCTTGCCAAGATCTTCATCAGACCTAATTTTTGGTGCAAAATTGAGAACACTAGACCTTGTGATATGCCTGTGGCCTCTACTATTTTGCAAGCTTTAATTCGTCAATCACTCGAAACCATATCCTGGATTTTGTCAACCATTTCAAGGGAAGTCACTTATACTGGAAGTCTAGAACAATGTTCATCATTTGTGGATGTATGGCCATGTTTAAATGAATTTATCCAATTGTAAATTTTTGCAACTGTAGGAGCAGATGTGCCACTACCTTTGTCCAATTTGATTTTTATCTCTTTTGATGTTAAGCCTCTTAAATAGAAGTGTTTAATCACCCCACAAAACTTGTTTTTTATATCTTTCTAAAGAAGCACAAGATTTTGATTCAATCACCTATGCAACAAAACCATGTGATAGGTAGCTGAAACTTTAACTGCCATCTAGTAAGAGACGAGGGTTACTAAATACAACTTTTTTTATGCTAGGAGTGTAATTTCTTGAACTTTCTAAGACTTATTGAATGTCCCTAGTGGAAAGTAATAACACATTCAAATTACTAAAACCATGCTTTGTCTATGTATTTGTTCAACACCAAATAATAGACAGGCTACTCATGCATTGCATGAAAGATGAATATGGCACTGTTAAATATACAGCTACTACCCTAGAGTCTACTTTTTTCCTTCAGTAAATTAAGTATTTATAAACAATTAACTTGCCTCTTATGTGTAACTGAGTATTGTCTTTCCACCATCTTGTGAACATGCAACTCTAAATCATAATTTCTGAACCAAATCTGTGAGTGAAGTAAAATACTTTCTTCCTAAACATGGAATACAAACTTCTATTTAAACAACCTCAAAATTAATGGGTTAAGTAAACATGATTAGTTTGAGTTAGCACAAGGGTAATTCCAAAAGAAAGGTCTCTAATTTTTGTTTTAAAATACAAAGAAAGGTGTATTGACAACAAATGGAACTAGTTTTGAAGCTTGAACGTTGTCCTATTTTTCCATATAATCACCATTTCGATCAATGCATTTTTGTAGATGCTGTGGCAGTTTTTGTATGCCCATGTCATACCAGCTTGCCACCATGCTCTTGAAGAAGTGATGGACCTCATTTTTCATTTCATCGTCACTGAGGCGCCTTCCAGCCAAGTGTTCTTTCAACTTGGAAACAAGTGGTAGTCACTGGGTGCTAAGTCTGGATTATAGGGTGGATGGACATAGCTGTATGGGTGATGATGTCCCATCCAAATTGTTGCTGAAGATTCATGGTTTGACAGACGGTGTGGGGGCGAGCGTTGTCATGGAGAAGATTTATGCCCTTGCTCAACATTCCTCTTCTTTGGTTCTGAATTGCCCGTTTGAGTTTATTTAATGTCTGACAATACCTGTCAGCATTTATTGTTGTCCCATGATCCATAAAGTCGACCAACAGTATCCCCTTTCGTTCCCAAAACACAGTTGCCATGACTTTACCGGCAGCTCTTGAATTTTCGCAGCTTGGGTGTATTGGAATGCCACCACTCACATGATTGTTGTTTGATCTCAGGTGTGAAGTGGAAAGTCCAGGTTTCATCACCCTTGACTATTGAATCAGAAGGTTGTCCTTTTCATCTGCATAGTGTTGAGGAAATTGTTGGGAAGTTTCAGTAGTTGCCTTTTGTGATCTGTCAGCATTCTTGGGATCCATCCGAAATTTCAACTCTTCAATCAAAGTCCGAAGAGTGCTTCGAAAAATCTCAGGAACAAGAATGCAGAGCTCATCGAGAGTGACCCGCCGATATTGAAACATGATTTGTTCAACCTTTGTGATTGTTTCGTCAGAAATGGGTGGTCTCCCACTTCTTTCCTTGTCATGAATTTCTGTACGACCATCTGCAAATTCCCTACACCACTTGCAAACATTTTTGACATCCACACAAGACTCTCCATACACTTCCATCAACTGTCGATGAATTTCAATTGGTTTAATCCCTTTTGCACGCAAAAAGCGAATAACTCCTGGCGATAGTGGCTAACAGGAGCTCCATTATAACTGGCTGCCAAGCCAAGACTGAGGGCGCTAGCAGATGTATGGTGGTTTCTGTAGAGAGGGGAGGGAGGAAGGAAAAAAGCAGTATGAACATCCACACAAACAGATTCCCTGCAACCCCAGCGCTTTGGAGACCTTACTTTTGAGATTACCATCATACCAAGTGGTTTGTGTTTTGCTCTCCAGTTGTTTCCAGTGTTGGATTTTCACTGTCAAAATCTTTGGAGAAATCAATTTTTATCCTAGTGTGTACTCATCAAGCGCCTTCTGATTTACACGAAGTGGAGTGAATCCTATTTTTGTTTTACTTGATTACAAGATAACAGATTGCATATGGTCATTGAAAGTAAATAAAGAGGTGGAAGAGAGAGATTTTGTAAATTTTGTATTTGTATAAATTTATATCATTAGTTTGGTTCTTTTTGTTTTTCAGATTCTGAAGAAAAGATTTTTTCAGACGTTGTTATTGCTCAGCAGCATGAAACAGCAGGACTCAAAAGAACTAGTCCATACATTGACTTCTTTCACCGCTACCAGCAGAGCATAAGTGAACCCTCAAAACAAGAAGCAGAAGCTGAGAATATGGCAAAGCGAATGGAAACAGCTCTTAAATTAGATGCTATTCTTGTAGTGAGGTGGAGGGTGAGTTGATATTGTTAACATTACATTAGTAGATTTTATTTTAACTAAGTTTATGGTTTCTTATCACTAATAGGAATGAAGTTCATCTATTACACTGATGATATTAGACACCTTTCTGAGTAAGTTTTCTGTTCAACCTGAAATTTGTAGCATTACATTTAAAGACATGAAAATGCTATTAACTAAACTTACACATTATTTAGTTTATTAATTCAAAGGAGTATTAACCTTATTTCAATTACCTACATCCTATATAGAAGATCGTCTCATGGTATTAGCAAAACTTTCAACAAGGCAGTTGTTTATTAAACTGAAAAAACCAAAGTGTGTTCACTATATTGCAGGGTCTTACATTTTGTATGTGTGTCTGCACTCTCTCTCTTACACTTGAGAATATTCATGTACAAAAAAAACCCGCCCTCCTGGGTAGTGTGTTGGTTGTATGTCTGCCTCACATTCAACAGGTCGCGTGTTTGATTTTGTTAGGGTGAGTTATACAGATAAGGTTTTTTTTTTGGGGGGGGGGCCCTTATCCTGATAAGACAAATGTCAATTAACTTTAAGCTCCATGGACTCCAAGATCATTTAGCATCATTTCACTCATTGTCCAATATGGCCAACATTAATTTCCAGTAGGTACTAACCCTGTTATAAGTGGAATTAAAAGTGGTGTCCATATATATTGAGACATTCCTGATTTTCCATGACATCACAAGATGAAATCATAAACAACTGTAAGGTTTCAGTTTTAAACATGCAGTAGCTCTATGAGCGGAGATTTTTGAAACACCCATTTGCTGTGCAACACATCTTAGAGATTTCTTTGGACAGCATTTAAGTGATGCACCAATTATATCAATTTGTTTCCTGTGTTAGATCATTTTGTTTTTGCTTCTTAAATTTAGCTTTAGTATTCCCAATGTACTAAGCTTATTAACCAGAGGTCAAACTTTCTCTACTTGGAACTGGAATAGTAGGAAATTTATCCTGAATTTGTGTTCACTATATACAAGTGTCGGCTGATAAGTTCTGGGCCTCTCAATGAAAACAGCATTTAAAAAATTTTTTTTGTCAACATAATCTCCAGAAATGCTAATACATTTGTCATATCGGTGTTCTAATTTCATTAAACCATCTCTGTAGTGCGATTTATCAGGTCCTCAAAATAGCTGTTTACCGCATCAATGACCTCGTTACTGTGAAATTTTCAGCCTCCAAGAAATTGTTTGAGGTTTGGGAACAGGTGATAGTTACTGGGTGCTAGATCTGGCGAGTAGGGTGAACATTTTTCCCATTGCAATGACTGAACGATGTGCCGGAGCATTGTCGTGGTGAAACAAGATATTTTTTTTTCCCAAATAAGGTCTTTTTCTTTCACCTCATCACTCAAATGTTGCAGTAAGCTTGCATATAGTCACCAGTGATACTTTTACCATTTTTCAAATAATCAATAAAAATAAATAACCATAACCATGTTAGCTGACAAAATTGACTTTGCCTTTTTTGGTGGCACAATCCACTGTTTTGACTGTGATTTACTTTCTGCAGTGTAGTTATGTATCAAAGTTTCATCCATGGTAATAAGCCGTCTCAAAAATTCGCTGGGATTTTGACAGTAGAGCTCCGCATTCTTAACAGAAACAGTTTTTCTTTGCAACTTTTGATCAGGTGTCAACAAACGCGGCACCCGTCTTGCACAGACCTTGTGAAAACCCAAAATATTACTTAAAATAGTACCTACATGTTCTTTTGATATGTTTACAACCTCTGCCATCTCAAACAACTTTAATCTGAGGTATTTCATTAAACAATGAATTTTTTCAATGATTTCTGGAGTTGTCACTTCTACAGGGCATCCAGAGCAAGGCTCATCACTAGTGCTTGTATGTCCCATTTTAAACTCTGCAACCCACCTTTTAATCGTAAAACTTCAGCATGACACATGAGGGATATAAGACAAATGATGGAAGTGTCCCAATACAATGTTGTGAATTGTGGCAGTGTGAAGGTCAATCATATTTCATCACAGCTTGCATCAAAAATACCTTCAATTCAATTCAATTCAATTTTTTGTTCACCGAGGATATACAATTTGTACATATGGCTTCGTCAAGACTTACAAACTAATTATTACAAGAAATATAAATATACAATATACAGGTGTGACAGAATACAGTTAAGTAGTTAAATATCTAAGTTAAATTCATTTATGCTATAAAATTTGTGTTTTAATAACCATTTATACATTTTAGATTTAAAGAATTTTCCTGGCACAGCTTTTAAAGATTTGGGTATCTTATTATATAAAATTATTCCTTTGTGGGATACACTATTGAGAGTTTTATTAAGTCGATGACACTGTAGATGTATTGCTTCAGCTGTTCGGGTATTATGGGCATGATAATCCTTGTTTCTCTTAAAACATTGCATATTATTATGAATGAAGGAGACTGTTTCTAGGATATATATACATGGTAGAGGGAGTATGTTAAGCTCTTCAAAGATAGATTTACTTGGAGCATGGGGTGGTTCCTGATTCATTATTCTTAATATTTTCTTTTGTATTTTAAATACTATATTTGATTGGGTAGAGTTCCCCCAAAAGAGTATTCCAAATGAAATTATTGAATGTATATATCCAAAGTATACCACTCTCATTACCTCTTTACTACAAACTTTGCTTAACACTCTTATTGCGTAAGTTAAATGATTCAATTTATTACTAAGAATGAGAATGTGATCTTTCCATGTTAATGTGTTGTCAATTGTAATACCAAGGAATTTAGTAGAATGTTGGTGACTTATTGGGCTATTTTCTACAAGTATTTGGAATTGATTTGTGAGGTTTGGATACTTTTCAAAATTTAAGTAGCTTGATCTATTAACATTTAACAATAATTTATTATAATTTAACCAGTTACACAATTTTGACATTGAGTCATGTATAGTCCGTTGTAGCGAATTTTGGCAATGACTTTTGAACACAAAGTGTGCATCATCTGCAAAAAGAACAGTATTAACGGGAGTCATGTGTAATGGTAAGTCATTTATATAAATAAGGAAGAGAACTGGCCCTAATATGGAGCCTTGTGGTACGCCACACTCAGCTATTTGTAAATTTGACCGCATACCATCAATTTCAACTAAATGGGCTCTATTTGTAAGGTATGATCTAAACCAGTCATTAGCAACTCCTCTGATGCCATAATTTTCAAGCTTATTTAATAAAATGTTGTGGTTTACTGTGTCGAATGCCTTAGATAGATCGACAAACAACCCTAAGGCATGTTCATTCTTGTCTTTTGCACTAAATATTTCTTCTAAAAAGGAGAAAATAGCTATATTTATTGACTTACCCTTTTGAAACCCAAACTGTGATTCAGATATTATATTGTACTTTAATAAAAAGGGTACTAATCTATTGTACATTATTTTTTCGAGTATTTTAGCAAACAATACTTATAGTAATGAAACCTTGTTGAGTGGTTGATGTAACTGGTAATTTCTCAATTCACATATTCATAGAATATAATTATATCTTATTTTATAACTTTAATTATTATTGGGAGAAGTCCCTGAATGCTTTGCCCTTGGTAGAGTGTTAATCATTTAATTTGTT
Source organism: Hymenopus coronatus (assembly GCA_030762935.1). Lineage (NCBI taxonomy): Eukaryota > Metazoa > Arthropoda > Insecta > Mantodea > Hymenopodidae > Hymenopus > Hymenopus coronatus. The sequence goes on along the minus strand of CM060881.1, from coordinate 166,368,317 downwards.
TAATACAGGCAAGTGTGACTGCAGGGGATGGCAAAAAATGGGCTGCTCTTGGCCAGAGCCACCTTTTGCTGGAGCAGGTGGGAACAACAGTAACATGGCCAGTCCCTCCTGAGCCAGCTATGAATCAGGAATCTTTGCAAGGTCCACTTCAGATTTTTGGCCGTGAGGATTCCTCCCCAACAACTCAACCATATGCATCTCTGGATGTTCTTCAGAAATTAGTCACATATACTATAATGCATTCAGCATGCATCAAACATGATTTTAAATGCTCAAGGTATGTTTAGTTTGCAACATAATATGTTTTCAATAGAGAATAAGGGGTTCTGTTTATTTTATAGCAATTGTTTCTGTTCATTTATGCTCCTTTTATTTGCCATTGAAGTAAACAGGTGCCAATAGCTATCTAATGATTACAGGTATTCTTTTTTAAAAGAAGCATCAATATTAGGGTCTAACATTCATTAAAACATGCTTCCTGTAGGATGGCATCTCAGAATAAAACATCTGATGCGTTACACTCGCATGACTTTCTCTAGCTGTTCTACAAACTTCTTACAAAAGATTATCCTTCTTTCTGAATCTTGCTAATTGAGGTACTCATTAGCATAATGTTCTTATTATTTAGTTCCTTATAAGTAGGAAAAAATAAGGGAATACACTAGGCTAAAGCCATAGTCAAATGTTTTAAAAGCTGTCGTTATGCGATTGTCATTACAAATCCCTTATTTTCTTGGCCAGGAGTAGAACAAAAGAAAACCGCTCACTCCTGTCTGAGAAAAGTATAAGTACTTCACAACTGAAACTAACAACACTGAATACCTCAAAAACTGTAAGCTCCACGAGAAAAATGTATATGACATAACTTGTGTATTTTAACAAGACCTACATTTTTTGTATAGCAAGTTTTGTCTATCTCTTACGGTTTACTAGTTATGCCAAATTAAGCAAAATTCATCCAGAATAAACAGGTTTTTAGAAGCTATTCCCAGAAAATTCAAGATATACCTTTTATTTGTCAGGTCAATATCATTTATATACTGTATTTTAATCAAAATTGTTAGAGCCATTTTTAAGAAAATCAAAATTTTCAAAAAAAGTTCCATGTAAAGGGTAGTTTGGGGTGGGGGGATTTTTCTCAAAATCTTCGTGTCGCATCTCTGAAAGATACTAAATTTAAATACCAAGTTTGGTATTTTAGCTACTTTTCGTTTTTGAGTTATCGTGTTCACAGACACACACACACACACACACACACACACACACACACACACACACACACACACACACACGGACCTTTTGTGAAAATGCTTTATTTTGATACAGGGGACCCTAAAACATATTTCCGGTGAAATCTCGGTATCAAATTTTTGGGTGGAATACAATACTTCTCTATCCCTATGTACATTGTACATACAGGGCTAGAGAAAGTAAAAATCTGATATGTACCATTCACATAACTTTCTCCATATCCCTGCAACAAATAATTCTTAAAAAGCTTATACTTCTATTACTTTATGCTAATCAGAAAAAATTAGCAGAAATAGTCTTATTACTGGCTTCCTTGTAAGTAGAAGCGAAATAAGGGACAACCGTAGATTAAAGTGATAGCCAAAAGCTGCTTGCTATGTCAATGAAGTTCCTTTGTTTATATGGATGGGAGTTGACAAGTTCCTGTATGAGAAAAGTATACGTTTTTCATAGCAGAAACCAAAAATAAGTGATGTCACAAAAACGACGAACTCCACGAAAAAAATGTATATAACATATTGTGTGTTTTAAAGTGCTCTACATTTTTTGTGTAGTAAGTTTTTATCCATCTCTAACAGTTTAGCAGTCATTCAAAATATAGTAAAATTCATCCAGAATAAACTACTCTTCAGAGGCTATTCCCAGAAAATTCAAGATATACATTTCATTTGTCAGTTAAATATGTTTAATATCCGAAATTTTAATCAAAATCGTTACAGCCATTTTTGAGAAAATCAAAATTTTCGAAAAAAGTTCCATGTAAAGGGTAGTTGGGGGTGGGGGGATTTTTCTCAAAATCTTTGTGTCGCATCCCTGGAAGATACTAAACTTAAATACCAAGTTTGGTATTATACCGACTTTTCGTTTTTGAGTTATTGTGTTCACAGACACACGGACACACACACACACACACGAGCGCGTGCGGACCTTTTTGTGAAAATGCATTTTTTTTTTTGGATATTGGGGACCCTAGAACATGTATTTCCAGTGAAATCTCGGTATCAAATTTTTGATGGAGTGCAATACTTTCTCTATACACTATGTACATAGTGCGTATGGAGAAAGTAAAAATTAGAGATTTCAGAAAGTTATGAGCAGATTATAAATGTGTTTAAGTGCAACAATCAGCAGCAGATTTGTATAATTATTATCCTAAATTTAATATTTTAAAATAAATAATTGGAACACAATATATTAAGATTCTTTAATTACTGAGTTTCCCTATGTTGAAATGGTGAACACAGAAGTTTTAAATTTGCACAAATAATAGTACCAATACATGAATACTCATTTCAGATGTGTTGATATTGCAAAAACATTTTCTGTATTGTACTGCAATAACAAGGCAGTAAGATGATTAAGCTTAGTTTTAACAGCACAGTGGAAAGCTACATTCAACAATGTCCTTTGATAGAGGTGAGGCCACTCATCCATTCTGACCATGCTTATAGTTTATTGGGTTATGAAACTCACTAAGGTCTCATTCAGCTGTAAGGCAATATTAATGTACTTGTTACAAAGACGTTTGTTGAAGGGCAAGCAAGCATCTGTGATAACTTTCTGTTTGGTCATCAGTTCTGATAGCAATAAACATGTGAATGCATATTTGCTTAAGGTTTGCATGTAAAACATATGGAGGTTAAGACCTTTTTATGATTTTACAGCAAAGGTGCCATCATAACAGCTTCCTGTTACAGATTTTTATCAAGGCCATAACAGCACTAAATTTTATTGCATTATATTGTATTGTATAATTAATTACAGACTGAATATATGTACCACATCAATTAGTATACAGTAATTTGATAGGCCAGAGATTTACTGTGTCTAACCTTCTTTATGATAATGGGCCTCTTTCATTGGGACCAACAAAATATAAGATAAGCCCACCTAGGTAGTGTGGGGGTAGCGTGTCTGCCTCACATTCAGCTGATCACAGTTCAAATCTCACTTAGGGTGAGTTAATTAGATAAGGTTTTCCCTTATCCTGAGAAGACGAATGCCGAGTAACTTTAAGCTATATGTACCTTGAGATCATTTGAGCATCACTTCACCAATTTCATTTATTCGCTGTCTGATATGACCAACGAGGTTAAAGGTCATTAAGCTACAAAAAAAAAAGTGGGGGTGGGGGTGGGTAGGTGCATGTACAGGCACACAGAGATGTGGAACTTTAAAGTGTTATGGCAATTTAGTAATCAGCATAAATAGAAACAAATATTCAATGATTAGGAATGACAATAGACAGCTCTCTCACCAAAATTGTTTATATTTGATTTGAATTCTATGGCTGCAAGTTCCCAGTTTTACTTTCTCTACCACAGTAGGTAGAGCAGGAATTATATTTCACCCAAATAATTGATATCAAGAATTTACTGGAAATACATGCTTTGAGGACCCCTGATTCCAAAAAATGCTTTTTTGGAAAAAGGTCCATGTGCGTGTTTGTGTCTGAACAACATAACTCAAAAATAAAAAGTTTGTTAAATACCAAACTTGATATTGAAATTCAGAGTCTTCCAAGGATAGGACACTAAAATGTTAAAGAGCATCCTCCCATCCCAAACTACCCTGTACATGAAACATTTTTCAAAATTTTTTTCTCTAAAATGTCTATAAGAATTTTGATTGAAATACCATATGTGTAAGATATTTCCATGCCAAATGAAATGTATATCTTGAAGCTTCTGGGATAGTTCTGGGAAGTTCTTTTTATTCTGGATGATTTTTGCATAACCGATAAATTATAAGGCATAAACAGAATTTAAATATCATCACTCTTAAAAAGATGATTCACTTTAGCCTAGTGTTTTCCCTTATTCCCCTTGAACCTATAAGAAAATATGTAGTATAACTACTTCTGCTAATATTTATCTTGATTAAAATGAAGTAAACAAAAGAAAAAAATTTTGTAAGAATAATTTGTTCTACATATAGAACAGGTAGAGAAAGTCATGTGAATGCAGCACATAAATTTTTTTTGTTTCTGGAAAGAGAACATAATTTCAAGTCATCACATAGCAACCAACTTTTAAAAGATTTGACTATTGCAATAGCCTGGTGAATTTCCTTATTTCTGTTGTATCTACAAGGAAATAAGTGATAAGACTATTTCTATGTGGTATTAATTTGTTTTATTAAAAATGTAAATGACATAGTGTTAAAAAAACCAACTCAACAAATTAATACCACGTATAATTTGACCGTCACTGTTACTAAATTCCTCCAAACATAAAAAAAAAAAACTATTTTCCTCCAAACATAAAAAAAAAACTATTTCTGTTAGACTTCATCTTGATTAGATTACAGAACAATTTGTTGCAGAATACAACAGAAAGAAATATGGATAGAACACGCCAGTTTGTTTTATTTTGATCCTGACCATGCAAAGAGAATGGAATTTCCATGTCTTCACTTAGTGACCAGCTTTTAAAAGATTTGAGACTATCACTTTAGCCTAATCCCTCATTTCTCCTGTACCTATAAGGAGATAAGAATAAGAGTATTTTTGTTAATGTTAGTTTAGCATGGTTTAGATAGAAGAATAAGCTTTTTTCAGGGTGATTTGTTTGAGAATAGGTAGAGAAAGTCAGGAGGATAGAACAATTAGATTTTTATTTAAGAAGTGTGAAATATGGACTAGAAAGATGTGTATGTAGCAAAGAATTGCAGCATGTGTGAAGAAAGAAGAGTACTATAAGGTCTTGACTTGAAGTTTTTTATAAAATGAAGGTTCCGTTTATGAGAGATAATAAACAAAGACTGAGACTAACTTATTTTAAAAGATGTTTATTAGTATATTTCAATATGTGCACAATGTTTGTGAAAGTAATCCCTCCTACTTGAATATTGCCAGTCATCAAACATATGTGGCAGGCCTTTGAGAATCATCTCACTTTTCTTGAGCACTACTTCACAGTTCTCAAGCTTTGTTTTAGTGATGGCAATTAAAAGAAACAATGTTACTGCAGCTATAAGGTAGGGGCTGTAGGGCAGGTAATGTTGAATTTATCCAAAAACTCAAGCAATGCACTATGTGAGGTCATGTATTGTCACAATAAATTCCCAATGAAGAAGTGGCATTTCTTTGTGATGTGCTTCCTCAGTTTAACCAATACTGACATGTATTATGCTGTTATAACAGTAGTGTGAGGTAGAACTACATGCTGGTAAATAATTCCATTATGGTCAAAAAATGTTATCTTCTGCAGAGAGAGCAAATTTTACCTTTGTTGTTGTTGGAAAACCTGGCAATTTCCATACTCTGCAGGCTTGTGTTTCTTCAGCTTATAATATGCAACCAAGGCTCCTTACTGGTGATAACCAATTCCAGCAATGCATTCCCTCTCAACAAAGAGGTACAACATCTCAAAGCATTTTCCTTTCGCACAGGAATCAACTGATGTGGCATCCAACGTGCACAAATTTGGGTCAGATGATGATGCATAATTCTAAACATACTGCCATTTGAAATTCTCAACACTTCAGTGAGGTTACAGAATGTTATCTGCCTCTCATAGACAGTTGCAGCAGTTTTATTGAAGTTGACTTCCATCACAGCAGAGGCCAAAATGTCAGGGCCACATTGCTTAGCAAGAGAACTCACCCTTCTTTGAAGTTCTGAACTACCTAAACATGAGGTAGTGAAACTTTACCATATGCTTGCTGAACTTGAGTGAGTTTCGGAGGCCGTTTGCCTTAACAGAAAAGTTTTATTGCACTGTGCTGCTCCTCTCTCTTACCTCCATTTTGTGTTATTCAATTTGGACTGAGAATGCTTTGAATACCTATACTACAGCCCTATGATGGTGCCCAACAATCTCTATATCTTCCCAGCACTGAAGGAGTTAGAAGGTTGCAATTTCCAGAATTATGGTCAGGCTAAAGCAAAAGCTTGACATCTTATTACACAGCAAGAGCTATAGTTTCTCCGGAGAAGCTTCTTAGAAGTTGCTACATAAATAGGAAATATGTCTCAACGTCAAAGGTGCCGAGGTTAAGAAGTAGGTTATAAATAAAGATGATAATGGTAGTAAACTAATAAGAATAAATATCACGGCTGTAGAAAACTTACTTATCTAATACCACTCATATTTTATGATTATTTATGCATTTAAAACAGCCATATGTACATGGAAACTTTTATACCTAGGCTTTTAAAACTTCCAGTAATATTTATGTGCAGGCATGCCTGATGGAGAGGGGGGTTGGACTCCCTCAATTCATAGCTTCAAGCTTTTGCCACCTACAATTTCAAATATTATTTTGATTTCATGTTTTGAATTCTATGCCTCTATCAGAAAGGTGTGTTTTATGACAAAATTTTTGACTATACTGACAAGGGGCATTGTCACATGGATGTTACAAACTAAGCTGCAATTTTTATACTGAAAATACATAAAAAAAAATCCATACCTCGGCTTTCTCTTATAAGGGACCTTAACAAGCAGAAAAAATAAAATGTTAAGCTATAATAGCTGACTTTAGGTCTGTCTTCTGCCCAATGATCAGCTGCCTTTATTATACAAGGAGCTGGTATGATAAGCTTTGCCTGCACTGAATCTACAAGCATCTGTGCCGTAAAACTGTACTAAAGATAACTTATAATCAGGATTTGATGACGCAAAGACAAAATCAGCCATAATTATGCAATTTTTTTTTTTTTTCCCCTCCAGTGATGGGTACCTTCAGCAGAAACTCTGAAGAGATAAAAATTGCACATTTATGTAAGTTATTTGGTTTAGTAATTATTATACATGCAAAAAATTATGTATAATTAGTACATCTTTATAATTTATAAATAATTGTTTTCTTGTCAAACAATTATGGGAGAGAAAGCTGAGATGCAGGTATTTTTATTTTTGGGCTACTTTCATTAAAAAAAAATCAACATCAATGTGACAATTGCCCCTTGTAAGTCATACCTGCTTTTTTTTTGTTTATGATGACAGTATCTGTAATGGATTGTCAGGTCCTTTTAAGAAAAGTAGGTATATTATCATAGCTTTATCAATGGTAAAAATATCCAGCCCCCCCTCCTCCCAGTATTTTTAGCTGGGCATACTCATGCATTTATGTGCTGATACATATTTATTGAGCTTATTTACAGGAATCTGAATGAAAGTGCCTTAGTATATTATATAAATAACAGTATTCTTCATGTTGTTCCTCATTTTTTTTCTTATTCAAATTAGGCTAATAGAAATTTAAAATTTTAACATTGTTAGCTTTATTGTTAAGTAAGTTAAATATTTTTCTTGGGATTAAATATTTTAAAGTTTAATTCACTTTTAACTTATATGTTGAAAAAATTGCATTTTAAATAATAATTTTATTGTTTCAGATTATGTGTGGTACCTGTGCAATTAATTCTTCGAAACTGCTGTGATAATCAGCTGGTAGTGCGGGTTAACAGTATCAGCAATAGCAGGTTTGTATAAGTTATTCATCAGGTCTCCCAGAGCAGTAGATAAACTCCCTCTGTCTCCCTATTTTTCTTCCCCTTCCTATCTCCCCCGTTTCTCTGATTAGCAGGTATGGGAATTCTTAAGCAGTTGGCTTCAAGTTATCTACACTCATGCCATTATCACTAGAAAGAATATAAAGCAGAGGCCTGACAGAGAGGTAAAAAGCAGTCTGAGTGATGTCTGCAAACATAAGAGAAATGGGGGATTGTTCGTTACCTACAGTGTTCCTGTTTTTCAGTGAAATTAAACTGTATTTCTTTATATCATAACTTTAATGCTTAGAAACTCCTATGTCATAAATATCTCAGAAGTATTACAATAATGAACATCTGAAGTTATGCCCTTTCAGCTAGATTAATGAAGGCAATTATATTAAGTTACATTACAAAAGAATTATGGATGACACTATTGTAATTTAGCTTTCAAGTGCTCTTAAAATTATAAATAAGACACACAGAGCAAAATTCTGTAAGTAGAGGATGCTAGAGTTCATTTTAACTGTTGTATACTTTATATGGTATTTATAATATTTGCAAAATACTTATTTTATAGATGTTTCATTTTGAAATAACTGACAGTTTACATGAAAAGTCTAGTTAGTGTCTATATTCTGCGTTAGCAGGTTCAGTTATTACTCCACAGTTTTTAATATGTTTTTACCCAAAATTTGGTAAAAAAATTATTTCTATGCAAGGCACATTTTTATTTATTAAAAGGCTTTGCTGAATGATTGTTTATATTAAAAGAATTTTATTTATATTTTCTCTAGTTCTGTCTCTGTTGGCAACAAAAATCAGCTATATTCTCCACATCCATCATCAGCATTCCGATGGGTAGGGCTAGCAGAGACATGGATGGAATTAGAACCTCATGGGTCAATGACCGTGCACCTCTCAGCTGCTGTTGGTTCTCCAGCAACTTATAATCTTGGCAACCGATTGGAAGTACTATGTAGAACCCTTGATGCTCCTGAAACTGATGCGATAGCTCAAAGTTGGCGCATTGAATCCTCTCTTATTGTCATTTCCAGCATTAAAAGTTAGTGCACCTAAATGGACAATGAGACGGGTGCTTTAATGCAAAATCAGACAATTATGTTAAATATTAAATCAGGAAAGTATTGTAGATTAGGCAACAAAACCTTTTGCATACTATTTGTAAATATTGCACTGTAAATAGATGGTGCTGTGGATGTGAATGCAGTGATGAGCAGATGGTGCTAATTCATCTTAAATTATTTGTTATACATTGTATATTACATATTTTGTTTTTAATAATCCTTGTTGTCTTATCCCATGCTTATGTTTGTGAATCTATCTTTATTTTGTCACCTCTGAAATCCTGGAAGATCAGTTTTTTCTGTTGTCCGATATTCTTAGTAGAAAACAAAACCTTGTGTTCTCGCTTCTGCACCCAAAGTCCCAACTATAAGAGATGTCTCCTTATGCGTGGTGAACAAATAACGTTTATGATACAAGCTCGCATGAGTTCACGATGGATACTTTAAAAACCGTAGCTTTAAAGCAATTAATTATATGAACAATGAACATTTTAGGCATCCTACAATAGAGGACCATTAGTTTTTAATCAAACTTTAATTTATATAAATATATATTGTATACATCTAAAGAGCAATGGATAACAGAGAATAAATAATATATATGTATGATATATATAAACATGTTAATAACGTTGGTATGAAGTATAAAAAAATGACTCTACTACTAACTTTATGAAAGCATATTCATTTTCCTAAGTTGTTATAGATAACTTTTACTGTATAACAGTGATTTTACTTTCCAGCATTTAAATACAAGCTAAACAGTAGAGTGCATTGTCTACAGAATCTTTGCCTGTTTTAAGGCTAATATAGATAATGTGCAAATTTAATTACATTTATAACCAAAAACAAATAGTATGAATGAAAAATAAATTACTGTAGCTTCCATACAGTTTACTTATCATTGAAAGAGAACTGGATTATAACTTGAAATTAAATAAAGAAACTCTATGCATCACATCTTTAGCTCATTAAAGAACTGCCCAGCATTTTTTTCTTTTTTTTTTTTTTTTTATGCAAGTAAACGTGTCACTAATTGAGTGAATGATAGTTGGCAAATATCTAAGTTGCTGTGTATGTATACCTTGTTTATAGAGTAAGCGTGTTCTGGTTTATTCTTGAGAACATTTGTTATATTTGAATGGTAAATATAAGAAAATATGTGAGGAATAAATGTGAAGGCATTGAGATAAAATATAAGTTTTTGTTTTGCATTTCATTGACACCACTTTTGAGTTTTGTATCAGAACTGCTACAATGACTATTCAGATTACTTCAGATTTAGGCACAAGATTAAAATTTTTCATCCATCCTTTCCATGATTTATTTGACTAACTCTGTTCTTAACTATTTATAACTACTGGGCTAATTATAATTTGTTGGATGATGTGTCTGCAGTAGTTTTAGTTACTGCAACTATACAGCAGCACTGAATTATAAATATCTCTCTGCCCCCTTCCTAACCCCCCCTCTCTCTCTCTCTCTCTCTCCTCTCTCTCTCTCTCTCTCTCTCTCTCTCTCTCTCTCTCTCTCTCTCTCTCTCTCTCTCTCTCTCTCTCTCCTCTCTCTCTCTTCTCCTCTCTCTCTCTCTCTCTCTCTCTCTCTCTCTCTCTCTCTCTCTCTCTCTCTCTCTCTCTCTCTCTCTCTCTCTCTCTCTCTCTCTCTCTCTCTCTCTCTCTCTCTCTCTCTCTCTCTCTCGCTCTCTCGCTCTCTCGCTCTCTCGCTCTCTCGCTCTCTCGCTCTCTCGCTCTCTCCCTCCCTCCCTCCCTCCCTCCCTCCCTCCCTCTCTCTCTCTCTCTCTCTCTCTCTCTCTCCTTTGGAAGGAAGTAAAGCCGTAGATTTAAGGTACATAAAAGAACTTCAACATGAAAAAAAAGGTCTCTGAGCAAAATTAATTGATCTTTCATGCCCTGGTTATAGAATGGAAAACTGTGAACCACATTAAGAGCTTCCATAAATAAACCTCCATTTTCTTTTGACCTTCTCTCTCCCTCCCCACCCCTTCTCCCTCTTCCCCCACTCTCTCTCTTGTTGCCCTGCATGTTGTAATGGTTACCATAGCTTCATATACCCAAGAAAGTTGAAACCCAACAGAGGACAATAGATTTTTGGGCATAAAAATCCTTAGCATGGCTTCCTTCAGAATAGAAGTAAAGTCGTTGGTCCTGTGATGTAGATTTACGGCACACAAAAGAGCCTTAAGCTTGAAAATGAGGCTGAGTAAAATTAAGCAATGTTTCACACTCTGTGTATAAAATGGGATGCTGAGAACCACAGCAGTTAAAGAGCCTCCATAAACTAACCGCCGTTTCCATTTCGTCTCTTTCTCCCTCCCCACCCCTTCTCCCCCTTTCTATCGTTGCCCTCCATGGTGTAATGGTTACCATGCTAACTTTGTATACCAAAGGTCACTGTTCAAACCCAGCAGAGAACAATGGATTTTTTCGGGCATAAAATTCCTGAGGATGGCTTTCTTCAGAAGAGAAGTAAAGCAGTTGGTCCTGTCTCGTAGATTTATAGCATGTAAAAGAACCTCAAGCCTGAAAAACAGGCCTCTGAGTAAAATTATGAGGACTTTCACACCCAGTATAGAATGGGATGCTGAGAACCATAAATAAAACTCCATTTTCTCTCTCTCCCCCACACACATCTTCTTTTTTCCTTTTTCCCCATAACCCACAAATTCAACTTGCTGCTTTAATCTATTGAACCTTAAGATAAAATAAATGGGGTTAGCAATTGAATGTAAAGTTGAACCTTCAATAGGTGTCATGGATTAACCGATCAACTCTTTTGTTTGTTAGTTGTTAATTGTCTTTCAGTGTGTGAAAGTTGAGTTAATCATGAAACAAACATCTATTATGCGTTCTGGATATGTATTGAGCATAAATAGGTATATCAACAGTATTCCAAAATTTCTCTAGCAAATTGTCCTTTAAAATTATGGAATGAAGTCTATGTTATATAGTTTCCTGCATAAGCATATGCACAATGTTGTAAACTGAATAGAGAATAACATATTGAATTAATTAATTAAGCACACCACGAAATCAACCCGAACATCAAACTATTGAAAGAACATTCGAATCCGTTTCAATTATCAGCATGGGAAAAAAATCTACATCCATAAATACTGCGACACATTGATGAACATGGAGTTCCCCCCTAAGGATTGCTTAAAAAATCTCATTGCCCGCCCAACAGATGTCACCACAACCAACACACCCACAACCACAACTTGGAATCCAAACCCAAGCAGTAGTGGTTCAACAGCTGAGGATGTGGGCAACAGTCAGGGAAACAATTGTCCTGAATAATAAAATTAAGGGAAGTGTGTGTTAATACGCGCCACTTTAGTTAATTCAATTTGATCATGCCTTCACTGTAAGCAGCTTCAAAATTATACAATCATAGAGAATAACATGTATGTACCCTGGTCAAAGGGTTGTTGTGTTGTCTTTAGCTGTGCATTGCTTAAGTTGCAGTTCCAAATCATAAAGAAATTAGATAATAGTAACGATCAGAATGTGCTTTTGCTGTCAAGCAATGTATCACAACATCGATGTAAAAAAGGATGAGTGAATAAGTGTACACATTGTGTTGGTTTGTGGAACTAAGGTCTGTTATCTCTTACCACATAACCCTGCCCATTGGCTAACAAACACCTTTAGTGCCATTTTTCTAAATATACAAGAAATGTTACATAGGAGTTGTATATTTAGGTTTTTGTTTAATTCCTTATTAAACCTTTTGTCTATATTAAGTAATCTGGATTATGCATCATTTTCAATTAATCATCAAGCCTACCTCTTATTTAAACAGTTAATAGGGGTTCTACTATTGTAAAAACAAATTAAAATTTTAATACTCAGCATGTAAACATAGTTTTGATCAATAGCACTAGCATTTTGTTTTTTTACATAATGTAGAGATTTTTGTAATTCCTATTTAGGACTCATTTGGATGTGGTAATGCAGAGTGGAAAGTTTGAGAGTAATCTTTCATGTTCCCATTCTTGTGACTACATATTAATCCTAAATAGTGCTTGAAACAGAAATATATAGTGCCAATAAAATTAGTTATGTCACCTTTTTCTTCATTTTGTTTATAGTCAGCTTAAAATTGCAAAATTTGGTGCTTTGGCAACTGCATTCCCATCTAAATAAGTAATCTGTCATGTGTGCCAGGCAGGACAGTCCCTGCTGGAGAGAAGAACCTCAATAGGAGAATAGGACTGAATTTTCAAATTCAACATTTTAAGCTTACAATATTGAAACAATTAAAATATGCATACTGAAGTTTAGGCTTATATACTTAAAAGTTTGAAGCATTGCTTCCATACTCTTTCTTTTTTCAGTAAACTGGGACCTGCTAGTTGTGCCAAAATATTTAGACAATTAACACTGAGGGCAATACCCTATAAAGCTTCACTCAGACACATTTAACAATAAAATACAGCAAACCAAATTTATGAAATGGGTGCATTACCAAAGTCCAAAATGCAGAAATCAATGTGAGCCCTGAGGATTCTCAGACTCCTTCGCCAAAGCAGGAATGTCCACTTCTTAGGTTAGTAACTGCCAGTCTTAAAGATGTAACAAAGAATCATTAATGGGGCAGCTTCTGCACCTATATTTTTTTTTTTTTTTTTTTTATAAATTTCATGTTAGGGAAAGCACTTTCACATAGTTAAGTGCTTCCAAACATTGAGATAAGATGGAAACCAAAATTTCTAAGCTGCAAATATCTGCCCTCTGGAAGTAGTTTGAAAAAGTTGTGGCTTCTCTCAATCCTGGTTTGAAGAAAAGGATCAGCATGAAGATCACAGAGGTCCAGTTGATACTCCAATAGCTGATTATCAATATCCACATTCAAAGGGTCATTGAAAAGGAGGAGATTACCTTAATATTTTCAAAATCAGAAATTTTTTCAAAAAATTCAGAAAAATCACATCTTCAATTTCTCCTAACAGCTGTACAATTTCCAATGATGCATTGTAAGAAGCAGTTTTTGCACCAATCTACATACACATTTTTGTAAACATACTTCTCTGATATTTAAAGTTTTTCTTGTAATCTTGAAAAATTGAAGCCTCCGCAGGCTTCTTTAATTGTTTTTCGTCTGAAGTATTGTAATATGTCTTAAATTTGTACTGTTTATAAGCAGACACTGTTTGCATGCACATAACACATTGCAACTTATCATTATTGGTTGTGATGAAGTAATCCAACCCCCACATAGTTTTATTAATTCTTTTTTCAACTTCTATTTTCTCTTGTTGCTAATTTTGCTTTTGTTTGCTCTGTCTACCTAATACTGTCTAACAAAGCATACGAGCAGATGTGAGTACATAACCTCACGCATGCAAATGAGACAACAGGCTGGTAGACAGGAAATATAAAAATATCTCCCTGTGCTATAGACAGCTAAATGGATGCGTTGCTTGTGATCATAACTTTGAACAAAGTTTCCACCAGAGTTGCTTAAATGTAATTACTTCATTACTGTGCAAAATTTCAATCAGTATCCACGGATAGCAAAATATGGGCTGCAGGCTGTGGGTTGGACAGGCAGATATTTGAATGCTAAGGAATGGATTCCTAGATCAGAAATAGGAAAAGGTGGCTAGGAGAACAACATTAAGGGAAGTTTTTAGAAAGGAAGGCAGAAGCTTATGTCAGTTTTTAAGTAAACTTTAGAAAAAATAGGATTGGTCCTGTGCAAAGGGAATTAGAATTAACATAATTTTGATTGGTCTGGGCAAAGGGAATTAGAATTAACATAATTTTCTGTTAGGTGTTAATGGTTTGATAGTTTTAGTGTGTAGATGTAATTATGGAATGGGTATGATGAGGTAAGAGCTTGGGCTAAACCCCCATCATACTCAAAAATGTACTAGCATAACAAAAATGAATAAATTTGCAGTTGTCTCCAGAAGTAGCAAATTTCTTTTTGTATACACATACCATTCATTATTTTAAATATGCATTACCATTCTACTATTGATATGATTAGCGTGTTCACTATATCAAGCAAAAGCTTCAAATCACATTGATTTTGAAAGGCTGCAGAAGAGACAGCAAAATGGAACTCACAAACACTTTGTTGTACATCTGGCACCATGTTGAAAGACTTCTAATGGAAGAATGGATCAGTAAGCCATTTGCTAATATCTAAAACTTCTAGATTTTTCATCAATTGTTTAAATTTAATTTCCATTTTGATATTCATACTACAATCTATAGAACAATGTGCAATTATGGTTTTTTGCATACTGCTGTCAGATTAGTACTCAGCCTTTGCAAGTGCTTAATTTCCTTTACTTTACCTTCAGCAAAGGGACATTGTGGAAGATTCCTATAGAGAAAGCTTGTACAGCTTATTTAGAGTCTCACTCAAATAGAGGACATCAAATTAAACACGTGAATTTTGGTTTCTGATAGTTTATGAGCATATGGCAACAGTAATAATAATGATAGATCGAGATCTAATAGGGAATTCAGTATTAGACTTATGTTCATTATGAAAGAATTATCAGTCAGTGTCATTTTAAGTCCTTTGTAATTTGCTATATATTTACCTGCTTCTTTTAAGGTCATTGCTACCTGTTTTGAAGTGGTTAATTAGAGCTTCATAATTATGCTAAACTGGTCTGGCACTGGAAGGAATCCTTCAAGATCTAAATAATCACTAGCTAGTTTTTAATCTTATGCTTAATAATCATGCAGTTCATATTAGTTTCTGGATGAGGCAGAAATTCAAACTGTAGAGTTTATCAAATAAACGTTGCATATGACTTTGGTAATTTCACTGACAACAAGCTCCAAATGGCGATTGTTACAATTTCGGACAAGACATCTGGAAATAACTTCTGTAACATAGTTGTAATACCTCTCTTCCTTCCTAACATATTTGAAACGCTATCTGAAGCAAATGAAACCAAATGTTATGAAAGATACTCTCCTGTGAAACCGTTTACATGAACAGTTCAACATTGCATCTAGGCTAGCCTCATAGCTCAGTTGAGCTTCTGCCTGCTGTTCAAGGGTGTCAGGTTCAATTCACTGCTGGAGGGTGTGGATTTTCCCCTAGCCCAGATAGTTCCCTATCCTCCCCAGAGTCTGGAGAGGGAATGAGAGTGATATGCTAAATAAAATTAAAGAAAAATATAAACCCAACGACAGTAAAACAGTACATGTGTCAACACCATTGCCAATGAGCAAATGACACTGATTCTCTCGATAAATTGTTTCTTGTGTATATACTGCTTTTTGCAGTTTCTCTTTTGTTTCAGTCAAAATTTTAATGGCTGTTTGATGTGCAATATTATTTTTGTGGTCAAATATTATTTTTTAAATTTACTGCATCCTTTTTACTTTCTCTAGCCCACATGTACTATGTACATAGTGGATAGAGAAGGTATTGTATTCCACTAAAAAGTTGATGTCAAGATTTCACTGGAAATATATGTTTTGGGGTCCCCTGAGTCCGAAGAAAGCATTTTTAGAAAAAGGTACTGTGTGTGTGTGTGTGTGTCTGTGGACAGCATAGCTCAAAAACGAAAAGGCTGTTAAATACCAAACTTAGTATTTAAATTTTGTATCTTCCAAAGATGCGACATAAAGATTTTCAAGAAAAATCCCCCTTACCACAAACTACCTTTACATGGAAAAATATTTGAACATTTTTATTTTCTCAAAAATGGCTAATTTTTATTAAAATCCCATATATTAAAGATATTTACATTCCAAATAAAATGTATATCTTGAATTTTCTGGGAATAGCCTCTGAAGACCTTCTTCTGGATGAATTTTGCCGAATTTTAGTTAGCTGCCAAACCGTAAGAGATAGACAAAGACTTACTCCACAAAACATGTAGATCTCGCCAAAAAACACAATTTATGTCCTTTGCATTTTTGTTGTGGAGGTAACTGTTTCCAAGATATTCTTTGTTATTGGTTTCAATTGTGAAGTACTTATACTTTTCTCAGACAGGAAATGTCCGTTTTTCTTTTGTTCTACTCCTGGCCAAGCAGAGAAGCAATTTGCAATGATAATCGCCTAACGATAGCTTAAAACATTTGATTATCACTTTAGCATAGGGCATTCCTTTAGTCCCCATATAAGTAGTTATAAGTAATAACTAAATAATGTTTATCTTGATTAGCATTGTGTAGAAACAAGAATAATCTTTTGTAAGAAGTTTCGAGAGAAAGTCATGTGAGTGTAGCACGTCAGAATTTTTTTTTAAATTTATTGCATCCTTTTACTTTCTCTGGTCCACATGTACAATGTACATAGTGGATAGAGAAGGTATTGCATTCCACCCAAAAATTGATTTCAAGATTTCACTGGAAATATATGTTTTGGGGTCCCTTGAGTCCGAAAAAAGCAGTTTTATAAGAAAGGTCTGTGTGTATGTCTGTGGACAGCATTGCTCAAAAATGAAAAGACTGTTAAATACCAAACTTTGTATTTAGGTTTAATATCTTCCAAGGATGTGACACAAAGATTTTCAAGAAAATCCCCCCACCCAAACTACCCTTTACATGGAAACATTTTTCGAAAATTTTGATTTTCTCAAAAATTGCTACAATGATTTTGATTAAAATCCCATAAATTAAAGCTATTTACATCCCAAATAGAATGTAGGTATATCTTGAATTTTCTGGGAATAGCCTCAAAAGACCTCTTTATTCTGGATGAATTTAGCTTAACTGCTAAACCATAAGAGATAGACAAAAACTTACCACAAAAAAAAATGTAGATCTCTTCAAAACACTCAATTTATGTCCTTTACATTTTTGTTGTGGAGGTAACTGTTTCCAAGATATTCCTGTTATTGGTTTCAACTGTGAAGTACTTATGCTTTTCTCAGACAGGAAGTGTCCGTTTATCTTTTGTTCTGTTCCAGGCCAAGCAAAGAAGTGATTTGCAAAGATAATCCCATAACGACAACTTTTAAAATATTTGATTATTGCTTTAGCATAGTGCATACCCTTAATTCCCTTCTACTTATAAGGAACTAAGTAATAAGAACATTCTACTAAAGTTTATCTCGATTAGCATTGTGTAGAAAGAAGAATAATCTTTTGTAAGAAGT
The DNA here is from genome assembly GCA_030762935.1 of Hymenopus coronatus. Classification (NCBI taxonomy): domain Eukaryota; kingdom Metazoa; phylum Arthropoda; class Insecta; order Mantodea; family Hymenopodidae; genus Hymenopus; species Hymenopus coronatus. Next base: position 166,350,436 of record CM060881.1, on the reverse strand, counting down.
TTGTAGAGCAGCTAGAGAAAATCATGTGAGTGTAACACAGATTTTTCATTGCTGTCATAAGAACACACAATACTACAATTGTTTCCATTAGAAAGAAAGCCTTAAGTTTTAATAACACCGGCAAATCACGCATCACAACATACTCTGCAACCTAGTTTCTGATTATGAATCATAAGCCAGTCTTTTTCTTTCAGTTTCTGAAGCCATTGCACTCAGTTCCAATATGCAGGAACATTTTTAGAATTTAATTCAGTTATTTCAGAAACAAACTATGGCTCTGGAAGCACTACCCACACCTTCACTAACTATTGATATCAGGCATAAAACCGTCACTTTTTCTGTTTTTGTTTATAAATTTGTGTAATCTATTCATCTTTATAGACTTACAATTAAGTTTTGAACTATGTATCTTCAGCTGTGTTTTTACAAACTGGCATTTAGTTTATAAACTGTATCTTGTAATGGAATCACTTCAGATAATTTTATATTCTTTAAGGTTGAAAGATGCATCGTATGGCCACACAACTTTCATATTTAAAAACTACCAAACGATTAAGACAGTTCTTTTATATTAATGCATTGTTATGATGTGGCATGTGTCTGCAGATGCAAGTACCATTTGACCCAAAATTGTGTGAATTGAGGGGCTCAGCGCCAGAGGGAGCTATCCCAGAAATAGGTAACGTTGAGAAAAAAGAAGTTTTATTAGAATTGTTGATTTGGTGAAAAATGTAATATTGAGGTACAACTTTTTTAAATCCAGTACTTGATCCACACTTTGAAATATCCTAGAAAATACAAAAAATTGATATTTAACAGTTTTTTTTATTTATTTAGCACTGAAAACTGTATTATTTACTAAAAAATTACTTATGCAGAGAGAGGAACTAACATTATATTATTCATAAAACACAATTTCTTCAACCAATTCAGTTGATTCTACAGTGTTTAATCTCAAATCATCATAAAAGATTGGTACACTGCTGGGATGTATTTTCTGATGGACTGTAGATCCCGTAGTGTCAGCGCAGGAATATTCCTCCCCTCGGATATGGTAATGGTAGCTCCGCCATCATTCTAAACATGAGGGATGATTCTGCTAAAAGTTAAGTACTATTTTTTAGTCTTCTCCCTGGTATCTTTTTGTAAAACTGAACTATTTTCCATTCTTCCAACTCTGAAAAAGAATCTTTGAAGAACAATGCAGTAGATCGTTTTGTTACTTTCACAGTAGAAACTTTCCGAATATGAAAGTTTTTGAAATCATCATTTTTTGATTTACCTTTAGTAATGTTGTTATTCAGGAACTAAGTCTTCTTTCTTCATTTCAATAACTGCATATGGATTTGCATTCCGAGCCTTGCTGACCAACTTATACCACTGGCCTGGCGTATAAATGTGGTTTGTATGTCTTATCTTCTCCACAACTCCAAAATCCCTGTCGCTGGGTAGGAGCATGTGTCCTGGTATCAGAAAATAATGTTGAATCTCATCATACTTACCCATGGAAACAAGGGCATAATAAAAGTTAAAAATAGTGTTATTCTTGTTTTGCCCTGAGCATGAATCAGAGAAAAAATTAGTCTCCTTTTATAAAACGTGTTAGCTGGATTTTTCAATACAGTATATAAGCAAGATGCCAGTTCAGATGGTCCTCTAGAAACTGTATTTTCTGGCCACATATACATAAAGGCATTGTCAGTGTTGCATACATGTACCCCAAGATTATACATCCACAGCTGCCTAAGATAAAATATTGTCTCTGTTGGGATTTTTGGTGTGGGTAGTGCTTGTTGTAAATCATATGTTATCAAACAGTAGTAACAATCTTTATTCAGTGTATCTGCTTTAAACTTCTGAAGTAGTGTATAAGCTTTATCAGCTTCACATTGATATAATATGACTTGCAGAGGAACATCTTCAGTTTGTGAAGCCACCCAGTCATCACATGTTTTGTATGTATCAAAAAGAGGTAATTTAAATGCAATGTTGAACTAGGTATTAAATACCTTAGAATAGATATGCTGAGAAGCAGGAGTTACTTCTTTCTGTGCACATTCTTTTTATGCTGTGAAGCAGGAGTTACTTCTTTCTGTGCACATTCTTTTTCATATAGTCGATACATTTCAGCTACAGAATGAACATTACTTATATACACTTTATTTGGATTATCGCGGCGATAATCTTGTATATTTTGGAAATTTCTTTATATGTTCCCTAACAGATTTCAACTTTATTTCAGGTGTTTTATTATGAACATTCCCATGTTTAGCTCTCTAACCAAGTTGAGGTGTTCCTAACATGACATGTGCTCAATTTCACGATCATCTTTATCAACACTTCTCTCAGCTTGTTTTAACTTATCACCCCTAGCAGTACACAGTCTTTTTTAAAATGTCACAGAAAGCTTTCATACACACTCTCTTGGATTCACTATTCGGTACTTTAACAGTATACTTAAAAGAATATTTACGCCTGGACACTCTTTCATCACCATGGTCATTCTTATAAACACGGGTGCACTCTCTTCGATGAATTAATCCAAACACGTATTAAGGCCTAAAATGTTATTTGAATATAGAACTTGCAAAATCATTATTTCTTGGCCTATAGTTTAAACAATAAACAATACTATTGCAATCGTTAAAAGTTCTATAAGGTTGGTGACATTGTTATTTAAATAGCAGGCAACTTCATAGTGGGATATCCCCATCTGGCACAAACTTTTTCACTTTGGAAAATGACAGTTTCTGTAAGTTACTGTAGATAGCACTCTGATACAGTTAATATTACCAAGATTTCTACAGTAGATGAGAGACGGCAGAAGCTGTCTAAAAACAAAAAAAAACTCATTTTTTCACAATGTGTGGGATAGCTCCCTCTGGTACTGAGCCCCTCAATTGTGATTTTAATAACATAAATTGAGTAAGATTTTATGTACTATTCTAATTACTTTATGTTTAATATAGGTTATGGCATGAATTTTCTTAAATAAAAAGTGTTGGTGTACTAACACAGAAAAATCTGATGTGATCCATTCACATGACTCTCTGCAACAAATTATTGTTAAAAAGCTAATGGTTCTATTTACTTCATGCCAATCAAGAAAAAATTAGCAGAAATAGTCTTATTACTTGCTTCCTTGTAAGTAGAAGTGAAATAAGAGAGTACCATAAGTTAAAGTAATAGTCAAAAGATGGTTGCTATGTGACTGAAGTTCCTTTGTTTGTATAGACAGGAGTTGACAAATTTCTGTATGAGAAAAGCATAAGTTTTTCAAAGCGGAAACTAATAACAAGGAATATCTTAAAAATGATCAATGCTATGAAAAAATGTATATAAAGTATATTGTGAGTTTTAATGTGCTCTACATTTTCTGTATGGTAAGATTTTTGTCCATCTCTTACGGTTTAGCAGTTATGCAAAATTTGGCAAAATTCATCCAGAATAAAGAGGTCTTCAGAAGCTAATCCCAGAAAATTCAAGATATGCATTTTATTCGGGGTGCAAATAGCTTTAATATACGTGATTTTAATCAAAATCATTAGAGCCATTTTTAAGAAAGTCAAAATTTTCAAAAATGTTTCCATGTAAAGGATAGTTTGTAGTGGGGGATTTTCTTGAAAATCTTTGTGTCGCATCCTTGGAAGATACTATACCTAAATACCAAATTAGGTATTTAATGGCCTTTTCGTTTTTGAGCTATGTTGTCCACAGACACACACACACACACACACACACACATACGGACCTTTCTCTAAAAATGCTTTTTTTTTTATTCAGGGGATGCTAAAACATGTATTTCTGGCGCAATCTTGGTATCAAATTTTTGGGTGGAATACAATACTTCCTCTATACACTATGTACATAGTACGTGTAGAGAAAGTAAAAATACTACTATAGAATACCAGCATATGCCAACCCATTTTGATCATTTGTCCTAAAACAAAATACACAAATATTAAGCAAAGACAGCCATAAAGTGTACTTCTACAAGTCTTGAGGTTACATTTTAATGAAAGTATAATAGTAGGAAATTGTTAGATAGTATATCTTTTAACAAAATCTAAGTTTAGGACAGACCTAAAAATTCAATGTGATATCACCGGGATTTGAACCACAAATCTCTCAGTCTGTAGTGAGTTTCTCTACCACTGAGCTACCAAGGCAACATGGTAGTTGATGAAGTTGTAGTCTTTACAATTCATTAGTAACATATCTTGGATGCAAAAGTAATGTTTGATCTTTATGAGGAAAAAGCTGTGAACCTGTGTAGTGAAGATACAATAATGACAGCACCAGGAAATGTAAATGTTTATTTGCAACATGGTGAGCAAAAAGAAAATGTTGCATTTTCTGGCAGAGATAATTTCAAAATAAATGTTTTCAATATTATTGACAGGCTGTGTCAAGAACTGAAACATAGATGTAATGCGTATGAAGGATTGTTTGCTAATTTTGATTTTCTTACTAAGCTCTGCAAGTTGGACACAAAACAAACTTTCAAACGGGCTCACCCTTTAAGAGCGACTTACTCAGTCGACATAGAGGATGAATTTGACAGTGAATGCATTCACCTTTGGTGCTATATGAATGATGACAATTTAGATAAAGAAAGATAGCGAAATGTGAATATATTGAAGAATTTTATATATTTAACAAAAATAGTCTGTTTTGTTTGAGGAAATTTACTGAAAGTCATATTTATGCAAGCAGGTTTAGGAAAGTGTGCAGTACAGACCATGAGTCACTCTGTTGCAGCTGCTGTTTACTGTTTGCCAACTTTAGCTAGGCTTCCAACCTATGCTGTGCATACAGCAGAATTAATTGCAAATGTCGACAGGGCCTTCTATTCACTAAATTGACATCAGATGTAGGATAACAGAAAGCCTTTACACAGTACTGTAAAACAAAATTCTGAACATGAAGCTAGTTCGAATGAACTCTTAATTTTTTCACAAACTTAATTTTCTAAATTGTGCAGGAAATAATGTGCATGCGCCATCAGCATTTGAATTGGTATTGCAGCAACATTGTTATGGAGTGAGGTTCAGAATGTGGGTGTCCACTCCCTTCTTATGGGTAGGATAAACCAAGACTACTTAGAGAACACTTAGATTGGGATGCTGAGAACCACAGCAGTTAAAGAGCATCCATAAATAAAGTTCTATTTATTTATTTATTTACTGCAAAACATTGCATGCAGTGTTGAACAATTGACAAAGAAAAGCTCTTACCAGCTAACATAACCTACCATTTAAACAATATGAGGCAGTTACCAAAAGCCTACAATACACTTAAGAAAAGTTGTTTAAATGTGTGAAGCAGATAAGTAACATTTTTTATGACAGTAATTATGTAAACCAATGTAGGTATGCCAAGAAAGGGTCACACAGAGATTACAAGACATAATTCACAGTAATTGTAATTTAGGATTTCTTTAATGTGACAATGGCTGCGAAATCTATCTTGTAGCATTATTTGTGAGGTGATACTACCTACATGCAAAATTAAGAAAATTAAATTCTGAAGTAGCCAGTGACTTGAAGCAGCAGCAAAGCAAAGCTAAGAAACAACTGCATAAATAATTCATTGTAATAATCAATTCAGAACAAGGTAATTTGTGATGGTAAATTAATAATAATAATAATTTAATATTTTGAAACCTCATTGTTTCCGTCATTATTAATTTGGTAATTTTTAATCCTTGAATAAAATTGAAGTAATTGCCCAAGTTATATTAGGGTAATTTCATTTATTCTCCTATATAAATAGGTTTGACTTTATATATAAAGTTTAATGTATAAAATTCATTTAAGGGGACAAGGTACTCTGAAATAGTAAAAAATAACATTATTTGTTTTAGACAGTAATAAAACCTCTATTATTTCTAGTTTCAGAAAGTGTATACTTTTGGAGGGTAAGAGGATTTTAATAAATTTGAATATAATTTAAATGCTAGTCTGCATTTCTTTAAAGTTGTTATGTAATGCCCCTCTTTAAATTCAGATTTCTCGAAACAGCATTTGTGGATACTTATGTACCTCTTTCTCAGAAGCTATGAGAACTGGAAAGCTGACATTTTCAGCACATATATACAACACACAATTAAACTTTCTGAACCACAATCGTGAAGTTAAAGTATACAGGATGTTTCAAAAATACGGGGCATAATTTCAGGTATGTATTTCCCACATGTAGACAATCAAATTAGTTCATTATAACATGTGTCCGGAAATGCTTCATTTCCGAGTTATGGCCTTCACAACATTGAAATTCACTGGAACGTTTTTCTTTCCGCAGGTTGTTGTCATTACAGAAGATGTTCAAAATGTCCATCTCCTGCTTGAATACAGACCTCACATTGATGTCTCATTGACCTGCGAACACGATCCCAAACTCCAGGAGTATTGCGTATGTCCTCACAACTTGCTACAATTCGATTCCGAAGGGATTCCAAATCCGGCACCGGAGACGAATAAACTAATGATTTTAAATGGCCCCACAAGTAGAAATCGAGAGGGTTCAGATCAGGTGAGCGTGGAGGCCAACCAATTGGGCCACCTCTACCTATCCATCGATCAGGAAACCTTCGATCCAAGTACCGGCGAGCCGTAAGACTGAAGTGTGCAGGAGCGCCATCATACAAGAAGTGAATGTGTTGATGATTGATCAGTGGAGTGTCTTCGTAAACATCAGGTATGGTGTTTTCCAGGAAGTTTGTGTACGCCTGCCCCGTAAGTCTGTTTACAAGTACATGGGGTCCAACTAATCGATCACCAATGATACCGGCCCACATGTTGAGGGAGAACCGCACCTGGTGATGAGATACAACAGTTGCACGTGGGTTTTCATGCGACCATATATGCTGATTGTGGAAATTTGTTATGCCATCTCTTGTGAACTGTGCTTCATCTGTAAATAATACGACGGCAGAAAAGTTCGGATTTACACCACACTGCTGCAAGAACCACTGACAGAACCTAACTCGTGCAGGGTAATCTGTTGGTGACAGGGCCTGTACACGTTGCAAATGATAAGGATACAATTGATACTCGTTCAACAGTCTCCAGACAGTCGTATGAGGAACATTGACTTGTAACGCTAACCGTCATGTGCTGATAGAAGGAGTCCTGTCCACAGCCTCCAGAATCTCCTCCTGCACTTCTGGAGTTGTAGATCTTGGTCGTCCCCTTCCCAAACCAGGAGAGGTGAATGCTCCATACTCGCACAGACGGGAATGGAGACGTACAAATGTCTTCCAATCTGGACATTGTCGCTGTGGGTATCTCTCCTGGTACAAACGACGAGTCAGCGCAGCGTTGCCGCCCGCCTTACCGTACATGAAGTGTATCTTTGCCAGCTCTTGATTTGAATACATGTCGCACAGTCTTAACGCCTAAAGAACACTGAATGTAACCTTCTTCAGAATGAACTATCAGAGCGCCCTCCTAATGTCTCCTTTGACGGCAAAGACCTGCGGAAAGAAAAACGTTCCAGTGAATTCCAATGTTGTGAAGGCCATAACTCGGAAATGAAGCATTTCCGGACACATGTTATAATGAACTATTTTGATTGTCTTCATGTGGGAAATACATACCTGAAATTATGCCCCGTATTGAGAAAGCAACAACATTGCAAATTTCCACATTTTTACTTTTTTAAATTTGCAGTGTATTTATTTCTTTTTTAATTTCTACAGAAATTGTATCATAGCTAAATAATCCAGGTTCATAAGATAGCTGATTATACTAAGAACAAGCATGCAAAGGTGTGATTATGTATTGCAAGTAGTATCTGAGAAAAAGGTACATGAATTCACATGTTTTAAGACTAAGTTTTATTACTTTTCTGCTGAATGAAATACTTTTTATAGACTCAACCACATTAGCTATTAATGCAAACAGCCACTTGAAATAATTGCCATGATTTATAGAAAATTCTTATACATTTCTGGAAACACAATTGAGTTCAACTCACTTAAAGTTTAATTTCTGTGTGTTCAAATTACCTTGAGCCCTTAATGTACAGACATGAACACTTTGTACCATTAATGTAATCATGTAAAAAATTACTCTTTATGTAGATTACCTTTTATGAAATTAAATTATAGCAAACAAAATTCCTTATCAATTTTGCAAAAATGCTGCATGCCTAAAGGAATTGTTGGAAAAGGAACTGCATGGTGGTGAACAAAGGCAGAAGAAACAGCTTGGCAGTGGATAAGAGCTTTATTTGTCAACACCGAGCTGTTAGAACGACCACGTGATGGCCAAGATTACTATTTGTATATGGGCTCAAGCACTAAAGACTTTTCAGGACAGTACTTACAGTATAATGAGGAGTCGCACATAGTCGCCACAGTTAGTGGCACGTTGTTGCCGACTGAGCGCAACCAATGTGGCACACAACTAGAGTTTGGAGCTCTCAGGAAATTTCGTCACTACACTTTGAACCACAAAATTATCGCCTATATTGACCATTTGAGTTTATCTTTCATCCAACAATGCAAGCTCACAAGTCGAAAGATCAGTCGATTCGTGCAAGAGATATCGGAGCATCATTTGACGATTCTTCATATCCCAGTGTCACAGGATATTTTCAGTGACATTCTCTCGCGTCTGCTAGGACCGCTCCCTGATAACAATAATCCAAACCATGAAATATCTCTAATGAAAATGGACTTTACAGCAAACAAGAAACTAGCGACACAACTCAAAAAACTACGCTCACAGCAATTACAACACTTATTAAATTAAGGACCGATGCACCAGAAATAACTATCATTCCACCGGATAATACGGCATACGGAAGATATACTCTATAAATTGAGGGACAGGAAGAAAAGACTTGGAAGTCCATGTTACCCAAAGCTCTAGAAAAAGAGGTAATAGAAGCGTTCCCTATTCACTTGGCAGAGGCAATTACATTATTTCAGACAGAGCGAACTATATTAAATTTAAAGCATGCTTTCCGAATGAAACACACTTGTAAAAAAGTAAGAAAACTTGCATCCACGTACGAACTGTGACAGAAAGCCAAGCCTTTGAGAGTAAAGTACAACATTAGAGCCCCAGGGTGTAACCAGAGAAGAATCAAACGACCTAGTTTGTCTAGATATGCCCTTAAGTTGTTGCGGCCATCGTTACATACGCTATTAGTAGACGTGTTCAGTCGCTTTTCAAAGTTACTCCATGCGTAAGGTTACATCCAAAGCCTGTCTTCGCAAACTTAGGACGATTACATCCCGAAGTATGTGAAAATTAAGGCACTGCTATCCGACGTCAATAAAATCAAACTTTTTAACCAAACTTTGGAAACCAATGATACTAAAATTTATCATAGCACTAATTATTTCACCGCTGAAAATAGCGCGGAGAGGACGCTGAGAGATATCACGACTTACCTATGCAATGAGAGACATGCCGGTTGGGTGGAATACTGTCCCAACATTGAGGCCGTAATGAACCATTCGATTCATCCTGACTAAATATTACACGTGTCACCTTCTAACGGGAAATCAGCCGCCGGAAATATTAAAAGGACTACTGCGCGTCATAGCGCATGGTACCGACGCCTCACTACTTGAACATTTTGAAAGAGCAGTCATTCTACTCAGAGAAAAGGTACTACTCCGCAACCATTAGCTGTTCAAGTTAAACAAAAGATACTTCCGCATGGAACTGTCATATCGGACCATGGGCAACATTCTTACGAACTCGCTGATGAACTCAGAAACAAACTTATTGGGATGTATCACTTGAAGTTCTTAAAGCCCTTGAGAACACCTCCATGGACGGAAAAAATGTATATATATATATAATCTTCTCAAACATTGCCTTGTTTATTTTAACTCGACAAAGTGTCAAGATATAAAAGGAGGTCGATTACCACTGGAACTGGCCGTGCACCTGATCGACAAGAACACATTATATATGCCACCTCGGACTCAGAGCCTTTGTTAGAAAAAGAGCTTAACGTTTGCTCGATTCTATAATATTCAATGCATACAGTAAAGACAGGGGAATTCTGAAATAAGATAAAAGAAGGGAATGTTTCATTGCCTTTTGCGTCACGTTATCAGTTTCAGCTGTCACATGGCCAAGGAAGGTAGTAATGGCGCGCAATTTCACCCAATAAGAGCGAAGCATAGCAAGGAGCTGAGGTCACTATATAAGGGCAGAGACCCCAAATCTCACCCGCCTCACTGGCACACGCATTCACCTCGGCAGGCCGTCCACACCGAGAGGGCCTCTTCTGCGCAGCAGCTACGGCGCACCACATACCGGCGGACCTGGCAGCAGCAGCGGCAGGAGCCACGGCAGCACTCCCCCCCCCCCCCAGCGGCAACGCAGTGGGCATTCGTCCCTCTTCTAGCTTGCAGCTCCGACACCTGCGGGTGCTCGGCTTACATACAGCGGCAACGCAGTGGGCTCTGACCCTCTTCTAGCTTGCCGTTCCGCCGCCAGTGTGCGAGCGGCCCCCACAAACAGCTTGCTGTCAATTCGTAAAGAGCAGGAACACCCCTTATTTCTTTCTCCTCTTCTTCTGTCTTCTTTCTTTTCATTGACCTGACAAGGCCGACAGACAACTGATACAGCGAGTTCGTAAGGCCAAAGCCAAGGGTGAAGGCCGTTGGCCTGAAACCTAGAGCCGATATGGCTCGCACAGGCGCCTCCTCAAAGGAGGTCCGGTCCTCTGCGAACAGCCGAAGGGCAACCGCGCCTACGTTGATCAGCAATGATGGGCAGCAGCCCAGCTCCAGCCAACCTGCTCCCTCCCCAGAGACGGCCGAACCTTCGCGAAAGCGAAGCAGGACGTCTACTGGCGGCAGTAACAGGCGAAAACCATCTTCGCCACACCGCCTGGTTGCGGTTGAGAGTGAACCCACTCCGGACCCCACCAGTCCTTATACCATTCTTATGCCTGACTCCGACACCGACGTCGAACCTGACGGGCCGTGGATAACTGTCCACGCGGGGGGCCGCAGAAGCGGCCGTTCTTCCCCCAACCCAACCACACCACCACAGGGAAACAACCAACCCCCAACCCAAGGGGGGCGTAAAATCCCGCCTATAGTAGTCGACGCTTTCCGCAACCACTTTGTGGTAATGAGAAAGCTGGCAACGAAACTTAGGGGCCCCTTCGAGGCCCGGCGGAAACTCAAGAAAGTCCACCTCCACACCTCCTCGGAAAGGGACTTCGAGGCAGCGAAGGCTGTATTACGGGACGAAGAAATCCCGTTCTACAGCTACTCGCTGCGGCGGCCCTACGTGGAGCGTAGGATTATATGGGGCCTTGACTCCGACTGTACCGCTGAGGACGTCAAGGCGGCCCTTCAGGACGAGTATAATATCACCCCTACCTCCGTGACACGTCTCAGTAAGACGGTGGCAACAGACGACGGCACTCAGCGAGTGCCTATGCCCTTATTCCTGGTCGTGGTACCAAAGGAACGCGCCCAGACAGTCCAACCGATAGACGCTGTCCGTCGGCTTATCTTCACCGTCGTGCGTATCAAAAGATACCACGGCAAAGAAGAACCTGTGCAGTGCCATAGGTGCATGGGTTTCAATCACTCCAGCAGTGTGTGCGAGCGCAAGCTCGCATGCCTGCGGTGTGGTGACGCCCATTTACTGAGGGACTGCACAAAGCCCTATGAAGCTCGCCACTGTGCGAATTGTAATGAGGCGCATGTGGGCACACACAAAGGCTGCAAGGTGCGGAAGCACCTGGTCGAAGGCCGCCGTGGAAGCCCCCAGGAGCCAGCTACAGTGCGCCCAGGGGTGTCCTTTGCGACGGCACTTGACCGCGCTGAGGGAACGCTGCACGCCGCAGAAGCAGCAGCATTCCCACCCTCGCAGTCACTGCAGAGACTGTGCCGGCTCCGTCCTCGACGGAGACCCCAACCCCCCAACCTGGTCCCTCTACATCGACGGAGGAAGCCGCCCCGATGCCCTCGACAGAGGGACCGCGCCGGACTTCTTCAAAAAAGAAGTCCAAGAAGAGAGGGAAGAAGAACCGTCGGGCCAATCAGAGGCTCCCACCTCTGAGAGACCCAAGGCCACGCCCCCAGCACTCCAGCGCCTACCAGTCGCGGAAGCTCCAGCAGCTCCCGCCACAATACCGACAGCGGAGACTCCAGCGGCGACCCCGCTGGTAGTCCCCGCCACAACACCAGCAGCGGTAACCCCGCCGGTAGCTGCCGCTGCACCTACGACTACAGCGGCTTCCTCGGCCTTCTCAGCGGCCATCCCACAGGCGGACCTGGATGAACTTCAGGACCTAGCCCTGTGGTTCGGTGACCTCCTAAGTAAGGTCCTACCTATACTGCGAAACTTTAAGTTGCAGTACAGTGACCCCAGACTCTCCCCCCTCCAGAAACACACCCTGTTCCTCCAAACGTTGGAGCAGATGTACCCGGGTTCCGCTAAGTAATGGCCTCTAGATTCGTCCGGAGACAATTGCGACTCGCGTACTGGAACGCGAACGGCATCCGGGGAAAACGCCCAGGCGTTCTTGAGTTTGTACAATCATACGGAATTGACATCCTGATGGTTTGCAAAACCCATCTGGATGCTGTTACTGACTTCTCGTTGCCTAGTTACGTCACCCATTGGTCTGATCGGGTCGGCCGACAGGGTGGCGGTACAGTTATCTTCATTAAGAACCACATAACCCATACTCCTGTCCAACTCCCAAAACTACAGCACGTGGAGGCCTGCGCAATCCAGCTTGCCGTTGGCGGGCTCGACGCGCTGCCGATTGCTGCATATGACCCGCCAAACCACCGCTTCCACGAAGTGGACTACACCACCCTACTGAACCTTCACCCAGTGGTATGCATCGCAGGAGATCTCAACGCAAAACATGCCCTCTGGCATAGCCGCACCAACAACCCCCGAGGCCGCGGGCTCTGCCGCCTCATCAGCGGTAACCCCAGCCTCGTCGCGCACGGACCGAGAGGATCTACGTGTCATCCGGCTCGCGGCAGACCGGATATTCTTGACATCATAATCACCAAGAACATACCATTTCATCTTGACCTCTGGGCGGTAAACGAATTGGACTCCGACCATGACCATGTCGTGGTGGATACAACCGAGACCGTATCAGCTCTGGTAACACCAGACTGGATAAATGAGATCGACTGGGACGCAGCCGTCCTAGACCTAAACCAAACCGTGGACCCGCGACCTCGCATCGATTCCATTGAAGTGCTGGAAGCGGCAGCCACGGCTTTCTCCCGACAAATCCTGAATGTGGTACGCGCGCATACCTACCGCATCCCATCTGACAAACCTAACCCGAAAACCATACCCAACGAACTCCGACAGCTGCTAAAAGCCAAGGCAACCGTACGGAAGCTATGACAGCGCTTCCGCCATCCCAGGATCCAAGCAGTGTACCAGTGGTTCAAATCCCTGGCAAGGCGCCTGCTTCGCGCGCACCGCAAAGCGGCCTGGGAACACACAATGGCAAATGTAAACCTGGAAGAGAAACAACCCTGGAGGATCATCCGATCCCTCAGGAAAGATAAAAGGCAGTTTCAGCATCCCATCCATGGCACCCGTGGGAGACTCTCTTTTGAGCCCCAGGATAAAGCCACGGATTTCGCAGATTATCTGGAGTCTCAATTCGAACCCCGTGGAGACCCCCAGGACGAGGACTTTACTGAACTCGTGGAAGCGACGGTAGACTACCTCTACGAGGAGCCCCCGCCGCCCCACGGTGAGATCCGCATTCCCTTAGTCACCCCGAAAGAGGTGGCCTCCCAGCTCAAAAACCTAAAGCCTAACAAAGCCCCTGGACATGACGGCGTCACGGCGCCTATGCTCCAGCACCTACCCCGAAAAGCCGTAATCCACCTGACGCGGATTTACAGTGCATGCCTACACCTAGTCACTTTCCAATGTGTTGGAAGGAGGCGAGGGTAGTATGCATTTTGAAACCCGGCAAGGACCCGGTCTTCCCGTCAAGCTATAGAACTATTAGCTTACTTCCGATCGTCTCGAAAGTATTCGAGCGGTTACTCCTACCTCGTCTCACCCCTCTCTTCGAGGAGAGACTCCTACTCCCGGACCACCAGTTTGGTTTCCGTACTGGACATTCCACAACCCTGCAGTTGCTGCGACTGGCTGAGAAGGCTGCCCTGGGCTTCCAGGACAACTTCAAAACAGTCGCGGTGCTCTTGGACGTGGAAAAGGCCTTCACCACCACGTGGCATCAGGGACTCTTGTACAAACTCAAGAACGCAGAAATCCCTCCCCCCTACCTTCACCTGCTTAGTAGCTTCCTTCGGGACCGCACTTTCAGGGTGAGGGTGGAGGGTGGCATTCCACAGTCAGACCCCTTAGCGGCGGGAATGCCGGAAGGCAGCGTGCTGTCGCCGTTACTCTTTGCCGCCTACATGTCCGACTTCCCCACAGAACCCAGTACTGTTACGTGCCAGTATGCCGACGATGTCCTCATAATGGCACGTAACAAGAACGCCCGTTACTGCTTCCCCCCGCTACACAGACAGCTCCAGGCCATAGGCAGATGGGGAGGAGGTCGGTATGGGACACGCTGCCCTACGGCAGTTGTTTCCCATCTTCCGCTCCACCATGCCTACACACCTAAAACTACGGCTGTACCGCGCGGTCATCCCGCCCCTGATGCTGTACGGCTGCGAGGTCTGGGGTTCGGTGACTCGTTCCACCATCCGCAGACTGCAGACTGTGCAGAACAGGGCACTGAGGATGATATATGGCACAGACCATAGATTCCCGTCCCACATTCTCCATTCCCATTCCGGAATCCCTTACATAGTGGACGTTGTGCGAGAAAGAGCTCGCACAATATACACTAAACTTGCTCCTCACCCAAATCCTCAGGTGAACACTCTCGGTCTTTACGACCACACGCTGCCTAGGAGACGCTTAAGCTACCGCCTTCCCAAGGACGCCTTGAGATGGTAGTTTTCGGCCGCCTCTCCCTTCTTTACAGTATTACCCGCCAAGTTAAGCAGCATCGGTCCCCGTCACAACTCGGATGGGCGACCGTCCAGTTGCTCTCCGACCAGATTCTGCAACACTGGCTTTCCCCCACCCCGTACCTACATCCTCTCAGTTCTCTGCTCTCCTTGATAGCCCGCAAGCGGCTGGCCAAGTTAAGCAGCACCGGGCCTGGTCCTTCTCTGGGTGGGTGACCACTCCGGTAGTTAAGCAAGCCCGCGCCGGCTGCACAAAGGGAAACACCCTGCCCACATTACTTTGACACAGACATAAACGCTTGCACAAGACTACATCTTTTATATCACACGGGTAAATCCGCGAGAAAAGCGGATAGGTACCGTGGTGATTTGCCCCCGCCCGAGTACACTCGGGCGACTAGTTCCTGCTCCTGGCTCTCACCCGCCATCCTGCAAACCCCACAATCCCGTCAGTACGTGGTTAAGTTCTCTCCGAGAACAGGGACACGTCTAACACACCTCGGGCTGCCCTCAGCCTGCCATTTTCCTCTGGGTATTACATCTCGGTGCTTTAAAATTTTAACAGCATAGATGTGCGAAAGTTAGGGTATGTAATAATGCATAACGAGTAAAACAGGTTGCTTAGGAATGTTAGATAGTCATAAAGTGTATAAGCCCGCCAAGTATAATAACAGAGGCATTATACCAGGGTAGAAAATAAACTAAAACTTGTATGCAAAGGTGCTTATTAGAGAATATTTAGGAACAAAGTAAAAGTTAGTCTTTACAGTATTTTGTGAGTGTAATTTTGGAAGTAGAATAGAATTTTACCCGTCAGTTTTTCCATCCCAGAATGAGTTCAATAAATTGTTTGTCAACTAATCGAACCCAGAGCAGCCGAAGGTAACGCAGCAGTCCACCAGGTACGTGTTAGACAAGATTACTTGCAGTAATACGAATTTTCTGTATAAATGACACAATCACCTTCCGCGCAACAAAGCAACATTGTATCTGAAAACATTAAAATACGTGAACACGCAGTATTTCATTATAGTTTTATCTCTAATAGTATATATATGTTGTACCTTAACGTCCTTTAACCTGGTTGGTCATACCGGACAATGAATGAAAATGTTGAAATGATGCTCAAATGATCTCGGGGTCCGTGGAGCTCAAAGTTACTGGACATTCTCTTCTCAGGAAAGAAAAAAAAAACACCTTACCCGGGTGGGTAATCACCCTAAGCGAGATTAGAACTCAAGACCTGTCGAATATGAGGCAGACACGCTACCGCCATAGTATACAGGCGGCGTCAACCTATTAAGGTTATATGCGTTTAGCACAACAAATCGACGTATGAAAACATGGTAACGAAAAATACGCAAACACGTGAACATGTAGTGTTTTACTGTATTACTGTCAAACTATTACGCTTAACAGAATTGAATCAAACGTGAAAACATCGTAACGCAAAATATGCAAACACGAAAGTACGCAGTTGTTCACTACATTATTATTATTACAATTATTATTATATACGAGGTACGTCCAGAAAGTAAGTTCCGTTTGGTAATAAAATTAAATTGTGTACAGATACAGAATAGTTATTTGTTGCACAAAATTCTACAACTCTTAAACTACTTTTCCACATAACTGCCGAAATTTTGCAGACATTTGTCATACCGCGGCACAAGTTTTTGTATATCTTCTTCAAAGAAGTTTGCCGCCTGTGTCTTCAAAAAGTTGGAAACATTTTTTTTAGCTCTTCGTCATTGTTGAAGTGTTGACCGCCAAGGAAAGGCTTGAGATGTAAGAACAGATGAAAGTCGCTAGGAGCGAGGTCAGGGCTGTACGGAGAATGGTCAAACACGTCCCAGCCAAATCCCTGTAGGAGGTTTTTCGTCACATTTGCAGTGTGTGGTCGTGCGTTGTCGTCTTCATTGAACTACGTCCTTCATTGAACTGTCGGACCCATCTTCTCACCATTGAATCATTCATCGCATTTTGTCCGTAAACTTCGCAAATTTGCGGATAAATTTCAATTGGTTTCCCTTTCCTAGCATTCAGAAAACGAATCACAGATCTAATTTCACAAGCGGCGGGATTTTCAATCAACACCGACATTGTAAACAAGCACAACAAAGCGTATGTGGCTGACAGCGATCTCAAAATGGCGCAAGTTTCTTCTCCTTGATACAGAGAGTCTACCGCGCATGTGCGGAACTGCGATCGCAACGCTGCAGCGGAGATAAATTGCAACGGAACTTACTTTCTGGACGTACCTCGTATTATTGTGCAGGGTATGCTTAGCAAAATCATGGTGGAAATATACAGACGAAGGACTGCGCATATAGGACGAAATCACAGAATGGAGAGTATACAGAAAGGAAACTCGACTTAATCCGTGAGCCAAAATTCAATACGCATGCGTGAATTCTACCATATTGGGACCGAGTAACAGATGAGTTGAAGTTACGCACTTCATAATATACATTTTGTTAATATTATCAATTGCGTATTTTAACCTTGGGTTTATATTCTAATCAACGATTATATTATACACTGCACAAATCAGAATATTTGTTGACTGTTAAAGCTTTACTGCTCTTATAATGAGCAGTGGTAAGAAAGAAGGCGGCCAGAGATGCCCAGCACCTAATACAAAAATAATTCAAATACAAATAAGGCTTGCACCAAGCTTCAGTGTTGCATTATTTATTTGTTTCGTGCATGACAAGAATTATTAAAGAAAAGAGGTATAACATATGGTATAGAAACATGGAATGTCCCCTTACAGTTAATAATATGTTTTATCATGTGTTTGCACCAAGCTTCAGTTTTGGCTTATTTTTTATTTTATTTATTTATTTACTGCATAACAGGACTGATCCGTTCTCTCTAATATTTGTTGCCCATTCTGATTCAACGTTTTAAGCATTTCTTTTTTCTTTTATTAAATAAAACTTGACAGTCCATTGAATCACTTAGTTATTTACGCCTATCTACATATTTTCCTAACCACCATTGCATGTTTGTTTTGAAGACATGAGTAACAAACAAAGCAGTTTCAAAATCTGATGTGTTCCATTCACATGACTTTATCTAACTGTGCCACAAACAAACGTTTCTTATAAAAGATTATTCTTTTATCTACATCATACTAATCAAGATAAACATTACCAGAATTGGTCTTATTACTTGTTTCTTTATAAGTAGAAGGGAAATAAGAGAATACACAAGCTAAAGCGCTAGTCAAATCTATTAAAAGCCGGTCGCTATGTGAAATAATTGAAATTTGGTTCTCTTTGCTTGCTAGGAATGACTTCCCGTTTAAGAAAATTTAAAGTATCTTAAACTGAAATCAACAACTCGGAACATCTCAAAAAGGCCAACTCTACAAAAAAATGCATATGACATAAATTGTGTGCTTTAATGAGATCTGCAATTTTTATGTTCTACTTTTATCATTTATCAGTTATACAAAACCAACATACACACGCGCACGCACCTACACACACACACACACACACACACACACACACACACACACACACACATAACATTGCAATCTGTAGATTCTATTATGAGCTAAGACTCAAATCCCTAACTCTAGGATGTAGATCATGTCAAGAATAACATTTCTTCATACTTATTAATACATTTACTTACAAATAATAACTCTGACAATGAATTTTCAGAGGTGTCAGTTTTGCATAATTTACAATTACATGTCTGTTTCCAAAAGTCTACCTGTACACTTGCATTCTTAGGATACTCATGTTTATCATATTTACAGTGTTTTTTGATTGAATGAAATCCTCTGTATAGAAAGTGTGAGTAATAAGGTATCTTTTTAATTCTGATCTAAACTTGTTTTTGTTCATTTGCAATTCTTTTATAGAAGAGGGAATTAAACAAAACTATTCCTTTAAACCCCTTTTTGGAATAACTGCAAATTATTTGTTGGTCTACGTAAGTCCTGCCTATGTCTGGTCTCTTTGTTCTGAATATCTGTATTTTTACTTTCTCTGTACGTACTATGTACATAGTGTATAGAGAAGGTATTGTATTGCACCCAAAATTCAATACCGAGATATGTTTTGAGACCCCCTGAATCCAAAAAAGGCATTTTTAGAAAAATGTCCGTGTCTGTCTGTGTATGTGTCTGTCTGTCTGTCTGTCTGTGGGCAGCGTAGCTCAAAAACGAAAAAACCGTTAAATACCTAACTTGGTATTTAAGTTTGGTATCGTCCAAGGATGTGACACGAAGATTTTCAAAAAAATGCCCCCAAACCAAACTACCCTTTAGATGGAAAAAATTTCGAAAATTTTGATTTTCTTAAAAATGGCTCTAACGATTTTGATTAAAATGTCGTATGTTAAAGATATTTACCTAACAAATAAAATGTATATCTTGAATTTTCTGGGAATAGCCGCTGAAGACTACTTTATTCTGTGAATTTTACGGAATTTTGCATAACTGCTAAGCCGTAAGAGATGGACGAAAACTAAAAACATAAAAAATGTAGAACACGTTAAAACACACAATTTATGTTATACGAGTATAATTTTTTTTCCGTTGAGTTGGTCGTTTTTAAGATATTCCTTGTTTTTGGTTTCAGCTTGGAAAACCTTATACTTTTCTCATACAGGAATTTGTCAACTTCTGTCCATACAAACAAAGGAACTTCAGTCACATAGCAACCAGCTTTTGAACATCAGTTTAATCTATGGTACTCCCTTATTTTCGCCTCTACTGACAAGGAAGCAAGTAATAAGATTATTTCTGCTAATTTATTCTCGATTAGCATGAGGTACATAGAAGAATAGGATATGTTGCAGAGAAGTGGAGAAAGTCATGTGAATGGAACCCATCAGCTTTTTTGTAAACTTTTCTGGGTTATTTATTACAAATGACAATATGTCTAAAATATACTTACAGGCTAATGGTAAAATTTCAAACATTTTGAAAAGTGGTTTGCAGTGAGTTGATCGTCTTTTCCCTGTCATTATTCTTATTATTTATTTATTTAATTTTTTTTTGTTTTGCATAATGAACACTTTTTTTTAGCATTTACTGAATTTCCCCAAAATATTATTCCATAGGTCATCAGTGAATGAAAATATGCTTAATAAGCTGTTTTAGTGTGCTCTTATTTATAAGCTGAATTAAAGATCGAATTGCAAAACATGCAGAGCTCAGTTTGGGTAAGATATAATCAATATGGTATTTGCAATTCATGTTACGATCAATCATAAGACCTACAGGCTTCTGCAATCTGGTTATTTTCATATTCTATCCTTAGATCTGTGATGTTTTTGTGCTTTGTGCAAAACTTGATGTAGTTTTTTCAATGTTTATGTGAATTTTTTTACTTTCAAACCAATTATTTAGTGTGTTGAAGATTTTATTATATGAATCTGGGAGCTGACTCACATTGCGTTCTTTAATTATAATACTTGCGTCCAGTGGCGTATCTAGAACTTGGCTCTGGAGGGGGGGGGATCAAGAATGTTTTTTATAGTTAAAGTTTCCCGGAGTTTGGAATAACCCTCTGTAGTTAAATAAGGAGGGAGCTGGGCCAGGGGCAACTGAGCATATATGGGAAAGATAGGGAATACACGGAGGGTGTATACTCTTAGCGTGAGCATACATGGGAAAGATAGGGAATTCAAAGAGCCATGCTAGAAGGGGGGAGGGAGTGACTTAATCTAGGTTCAGAGAATTAGGAGTATTTTTTCAGTACTTTAAGCCCTCCTTTCAAGGCCGTTTGCATATTTTATGGCCTTTCCTAGAATTTAGACATGTTGAACGATTGTTTTGTATGGTGACTGTGTTGTTTGAGAACCTTTTTTCTTTATTATTATTTTGCAGTGTTTGCTCTGCTTTTTGAGTGCTTACAGATAACACTTCACGAGGGAGGAAGGGTGGGAGGGAGGGAGGGAAGGAGGGTCCCAAGGACAGATGTTTCGAATGATTTTAATGGCATTTCAAACCATTTTAAGGGCGTTTAGGTCTCTAGATCAGCTAGTTACAGGGTACTTATCAGATATTTTAGCTCTTTTTCAACTGATTTCACGCCATTTTGTAGGTATTAAGGGTTGTAAAGTTAGTATTTTAGGCTTTTCTTTCAGACGTTTTGCTCATATTTACAGTGTTTTTTATTTATTTTTAACGCTTTTATAAGCATTTTAGTATGTTTAAGAGTTATTTTTCAGCGATTGTAGTGTTTTCTCATGCATTTAAGGATTTGTAAGATGATTTTAGTGCTGCCACTGTTGTTTAGTACACTTTTAATGGCATTCCATGTCATTTGGAGGATGTTTAGGATTCTAGGACAGCTAGTTATGGGGTATTGAGCATGCATTCGGGGTCCTAAAACAGGTATTTTAGGCGTTTTGCAATGGGTATTCGCTCATTTTTTACATTATTTTACAGTTTTTTCTAGTGTTTTTAGCACTTTTGCAAGCATTTTTGTACGTTTTTTTTTAGACTATCTTTCAGTGCTTGTAGTGCTTTCACATACATTTTTCAGGATTTTAATGGTGATTTGTAGCGTTGTCTCTGTTGTTCAGTATGCTTTTAATGTCATGCCATACCATCTGGGGTAGGGTGTTTAGGACTGTAGGTTAGGGTATTGATGAGGCATTTTAGCTCTTTTCAGGCGTTATGATAATATTGTTGCAGTATTTTCTAATATTTTAACGCTTTTATAGACATTTTAGCATATTTTGAGCATATTTTACAGCATTTTGTAGTGTTTTGTAGTGCTTTATGTCTCCTTACAGATCATTTTGGAATTTTAAGGTATGCAGAACATTGGGGCAGTGTTAAACACTTAGGCAATAGGTATTACAGTCCTCTTTGAGTGTATTTTTTGGAAGCTTTCTAAGAATTTTATGACAACGACGAAGGTGTACAACCACATTTTAGTTCGTTTAGAAGAACTTTAAGCGTATTTGAGGCAATGTCCTTTTCAAACAGTTTTCTTATGTTTAATAGTAATTGAGGTAATTTTTGTGCTAGTTTATGTCATTTAAGCAACAATTTTAAGCATTTTTATAGTAATTGATGTCATCGTTTTCAGTGTTTCTGACGTTTTTCACACTGTTTGCCATGTTTTATAGCATTTTCACATGTTCCAGGATGATGCGATCGCTTTTATAGCCAACCCGGTATTTTTACAGTTTTGTCATGTTTTTCCATAGTTTGGATCATTTCTGTATTCTGTTTCAAGTTTTTTGCAGTCCCGTAACAGTCATATTATATATCTTTTTTGCATACTATTACATGCTCAGATGATAGCTTGTGAAGCGAGGGGATACGTTTGTATGGTTTCCAGTCTTTCCTAGGTTATAAATCTAACATAGCCTAACTTTTCGTTTCTCCGTCTTTTTATTTGTCTTTTTGTATGCCGTCTCTCTTCCTATGCTTTCACTAGAAGGAGGGCCTAAGCCTTTGTTGTCGAAGTGTTCATTGTTTTTGAACATTATGATTACTCGCGTTTTATTCCTCTTTTGTTGCTTTTTCCAGTCTATTTTCTTTTATTCGAGATTTTTTTTCTCCCTAAAATAATGATATCGAATTCGTTGTTACTGTTAAAGTGTTGAACATATTTCCTGGCTTATTGTTAGTATTTTCGGCTTTTTATTTCTATTTGCTTTTATATAAAGATAGTTAACATTAGAGGTTAGGCGTTTTTCCTCCTTTATCTGGGCTTGAGACCAGCATTAGAAATGCATTCTAATGGCAGAGTTCCCGCCACCTCTCATTCTTATTCTTCTCTCGTCGTATGACTTTGCTAAATGCATGGGGAGTGTTCGGAGTCTAAGCTTCAATTTTCCTTCCACGTTACGGATGATGAGCAATGCATGTAGTATTCTCTCATGATGTGTTTACAACTTTGTAATGGCCATAAGCATAGGTTGATACTCCATCTTCAGCAATCACTCTTTTATCATCATACGGCGATAGAGCAATTTTGTTGACTTTTACAGACGAAACGTTATACTGTTGTGACATTATCAAATTCATGGGAGTTCTTATTATTTCGCTGTTTTTAGTCACTACCGAATGTGATTTACTGCTTAATAGCGCTTCGTTTTATACCTTTAATCTTTTTTTTTTCTTTTTTTTTTATCATTCCTCCATCAATATCGAGAGCATACATTGCTCTCTCAACGTTGGATGATTTTCCCGTTAGCTTCATGTTTAAACTTCATCAACTAAGTCATTTCTAGCCTGTTGCCTCAGCTTGCTATTAAACGCTATGTAAGGTTTTACCCAGCACGATTGTTGAAATTGTAGCACACAATGGATTTTTGTTAGTCGTAGTCCATGTGAGAGTGCCTATTTTAACATCATGTAATGTGCAACACACTTCTTGCTACTTCCAAGGTGTGCAATTAGTTTCTTAACAGTTGAATTCTTTGGCTTCAGACACTCAGGCAAGAATGGCAAATCATTATGAAGATCGTGAAGCTCAGTAGGATAATCCACATCAACTTCGAATATATCCAAGAGGATCATCTTCTTTTAATGTTTCTATATTAATACTATCAGGAGAAACCCACTGAAATCTCCATCAGTGGATGCTGCATAGCCCATCCATATTGGTTATTCGCGTCTTCGTATGTAATAAATTCAGTTGGTTTATTAGGATCAAACACCTCCATGTAGGTGTTGTTATCCTGGGCATACCGATGAGACACCTGATATAATCCTCCCCTTATGCCAGATTCCACCATGAGAAACTGATCATAATCCATTGATAATTCTAGTTCAATTCCGGTATACAGAAGCATAGCATCCCAGGTTAGACCTGGAGATGTAAAGTAATGTGCAGCATCAACTTTATGAGTATTCAATGTTTGCTCTCTGAAGGCTTCAAAAACATCTGCGAGTAGCAGTACATCTGAGGTTAAGCAGAGATCACTGTATTCTCCCAAATTTCGGATATTAAACTGCTCTCATACATTTTTAACTTGCTCGTAGTCTTGATCATTGATTTCCTCTTCATTTAGTCTATTGTAGAATGCTTCCTTTGGAGGCAAGCATGTTTCTTTCAAAACATACCATGATGTAATGTAATCATTGGGAAATACTCCTTTGCGTGTCACCAAACCAATATGTATATGTATCCACAAACCGTAGCTTAATATCTCCAACATGCTTCGAGAATGAAAAATACTTTTCTTCTATGCACGGAATCACCTCCACTCTTTCAATTGTACAACCTCACTGTTTAACAATGAAATAAGATTCATATCCGCTTAAGTTGTGCATGAAAACAGGAACATACTACGGTGTTTTGCAGGCTAGATTGCATTCATTATGGAGACTTCCTCGATATTCGCCAGTCAAATGGTCATGATCCCTAACCTTCCAATTTTCTTCAGTGAAAGTTTTATTACACGAGTACCATTCAGTAGAAGACTCGAAATCCTCCTGTGCTGATCCGTTAGTTTCAGTGGTTTGGCAGTTTTGCATATACTGCTAATCTTATTTGCAAGAGATATTAGATGGTCCATAAACTTTTCAGCAGCATCATATCCTCTGTATAAATAAGGGGCAGTAGGAAGATCGGTCTGTAGTTGCTCAACAGATGACGCTGGCTTGGCCTAAACAGCAAAACTCATAGCAGAATGCTTCTGATAGGGTGTTCTATAGGAACCTTCTGGACTTTACTTGCATGAGTAATACGGACTAAGATTACTCTCAAAATCCGCATAAATGACATACGGGAGTTTCAGCATCCTTGCCACATTTTAAACTAAACGATGGAAGTTTCCTTTGTAGACATAACGATCCTAGCGACAGCATGCTGCCTACAGATAGTAGCATGTTCCTTCAACTTTTGCACTCCACTTCGTCCATATCGGTCATCAAAATGGGTGAAACAGCGTTTACAGCTGTGCACCCTTCCGCTATGTTTTGACTTTTGTTCCGGAATAAGCTTCTCAAAATGCTTGATGTATACACAATGATGTGTGTCATTTCCATCACTCAGAAGAAGAAGGTCATGATGGTCAGCTATTTCTTTCTCCACAACCTTGATTGGAAACACTTCTTTCTTTCCACCCAGTTCAAACACGTTGATTGATATTTTATTTTCAAATGCAGGGATTTCAGACAATTGTGTAGGAAATGTGATGCACGAGAAGTCGTATTTTTCCTCGAGTTTATTGTATTTGCTGACACCTTGAGGCTTGTTGTCGACGAATTGAGCAAGGATAGCGTATAAAAAGCACTGCTCACCACGATGGTTCTGAGGGTTCACACAGGCTTTCTTTGTCTCTATAGATGCAGGTAGAGGAATATAACTGCTTCCGTGAAGGGGATTGCACTTGTTAATTCGAAGGCCATAACAAGCAGAGCCTAATTGCTTCCTTTGTTGCGATTCCTCCATTTCAACTGTCAGTTTCTTGAATTTAATCTCCAGCTTGCTATCTAAATCAATTTCTAGAAACAATGCACGATTCCTGGTTTTGAAGGTCTTGTCGGTAGTTTCTCCAGCTATATTTACAAATCGACACTCCACTAACAAGTTAATCTTCACAGCTTTATGTATGGAGAGCTGTTTTTAGACAGATTGTATAATCCTGTGCTTAGCTTCCCGCAGGTAAGTCCTTGCTCGAATTCTATCGGATGAAGTAAGATTTCAGACGTCCTTCAAACGATGTATCATATTCTTGCATATTGCATTCGTTCTCCATTGTAGTCAATAGTTGGCGTCTGGTAGGCTCGGTTTTTGTCTTCCTCAGAGGCATGTCTGCACCGCAATGCTCTTCATGACGAATTCCATTGTATCCGCTGCTGAAGGTTGCAGTACAGTGTTTACATTTGAAGAGTTTTCCACAGCTCATTTCATGCCGTCTCTTGTTATTGCTCCTTTGAAAGCTTTTACCACACTTAATACAACTGCAACCAGATTTAGGATTCGTAGATGCATAGTTGATTGAGGCTTTCTGCATGTCTCCAATCCGATAAATACTTCTAAGTATGATTAAAAGGTCACCACAACACGTTCTTCTCGCTATCGATAGCTAGTTTCACTAAGGGGAGCTGATATACTCGACACGAAGCAAACTGTCGCAATGAAGAACTGCTTTTTTTTTGTTTGTTTGTTTGTTTGTTTTTTTAGTTTCGAATAGAGGGGGAAAATCCACCTTAAGCACTAACCCGGGCTGGCAAGCCCGGAGTGTCGGGGTCTCCCAGAGTGGGTCTACCGACTAAAAAACGCCTCCACCGGTATTGGAAGGTGAGGATGCTGCGGTACCGCTGTTGCACCCGCGCAGTCTAAGGTGAAGGTGAAGTGGCCCGCTGTGCGGCCGCCAGGGGAGAGGGTTCAGCTAGCAGACCGGCTTGACCGAGGTCCAGCCGGTCCCCGTAGCCCAGTATAGGTGAGGAGAAGGATGTAGTGGTTAGGATTTGTTCGCAGCAGCAACGAGTTGACCTTGGAAGGAGGCAAGCCTCCTTCCGTCTGCTTCCAGATCAGGGCTAGACCCTCTACTGGAGGTGAAGGGGTTTTTGTTTAGGGACGGGAATAGCGGGAAGAGGAAATGTTGGGGGATATTGATTACTTAGGGGAATTTTGGGTGTTTGTTTGTTGGATTTATGCAGGAGATTTGGATGTGTGGTTGATTGTGTTAGGTGCCCAGCAGGAGTCTGGGGCGTTTGTAGCGTTCCCCTGGATCGGTGTCGTACTCACCTAGACCGCGGATATGGGCATGGAAATTATTTGGGAGGTTTTGGAAGAAGGATCGGGCCAGGCGCAGCATATGGTCCATCAGGGTCGGGATGTTCAGATCCTGACGGATGGTGCGGTTAGGTAGGTACCTTGGGGAATCGGTGGCTATTCGCAGATAGCGGGATTGCAAGGTTTCAAGGCGGTCTAGGTGAGTTCTGGCAGCAGCGCCCCAGACTTCGCAGGCGTATGTGATGGCAGGTCGGAGAACCTGCTTGTAGAGCTGCAGCTTGTTGTCTACGGACATCACCGAGCCACGATTGTACAAGGGATATAGTATCCCCATCCTCTTGTTGATCTTGTTCGCCACAAGTTCAATGTGGTCCTTCCAGGTCAGCTTGCAGTCCAGAAGTACTCCTAGGTACTGGACAGACGTCCTCCAGTGGACCTCCTCGCCAGCCAACCTGATGCGAGTTACGTCCCTCAGGTGGCGCCGGCTGAAGTTTATTGCCTGGATCTTCTGAGGATGGATGCGTAGGCGCCATCGCTTGAACCAGGTAGTGAGGAGATCGGAGTACTGCTGGATTCTTCGGACTGCAGTGTCAAGCTGCGTTGATGTGGAGGTGACCGCTGTGTCGTCGGCGAACAAGTAAAGCGTGCATCGAGGCAATGAAGGTAGGGTATTTATGTACAGAGGGAATAGCGTGGGCCCCAGGACGCTGCCCTGAGGTACACCAGCTTTTACAGGACGGAGTGGGGAGAGTCTCCCATTGTGGGAGACGGAAAACGTTCTCTGTTGAAGGTAGGAGTGAATGAGATGGATTAGGTAAGGAGGGGTTGCATAGTTTATAAGGCGGGAGAGGAGTCCTTCATGCCACACGCTGTCGAAGGCTCTGGTGATGTCCAGGAGTAAAGCTGAGGTATACTGCTTTCTGTTGAAGCAAGTGTAGATTTCGTCGACCAGCCGAAGTAGTTGGTGTTGGGTGGAGTAGTGAGCCCGGAACCTGAATTGCTCCGGCCTTACAACGTTGTTTTCTTCCAGGATGGCTCTCAGCCGCGTTTGCACCAGTTTTTCCAACAGCTTGCTGAGGGTGGATAGCAAGCTGATTGGGCGGTAACTGGTGGGCTGGGCTGCATCTTTCCCGGGTTTGCAGATGGTGATGACCTTCGCATGCTTCCACGCCGTCGGGAAGTGACCGTAGGTCATAATGGCGTTGAAAAGATCCACTAACGCAGCCACCCAAGAAGGAGGAAGGGCTTTAAGTGCTGCGTTAGGGAGGGCATCAAAACCCGGGCGATTTGTAGGGCCGGAGGGAGCTTATGATGCCTCGGACTTCGTCTGCTGAGGTGGGCTCGGGAAGGTCGAGGAAAGACTGTACCTGGTGCTCAACCATGTGGATGTGGTCGATGTCTGGGGTGTCCGCCACTGTGAAGGTCGTCTCGAGGAAGGCTGCGTGGAGTTCTGCCTTCTCTATGTCGGACTGGGCCAGGACTAGTCCGTGACGTAGTGGAGGGTCCTTGCGCGGGAGGTTCAGAAGTGTCTTGGTCATGTGCCATAGTGATCTGTCCTCCACACGCAAGGTGGAGAGCCGTTCCTTCCAGCATTCGTTTCGGAAGTCTCGAAGCTCCAGCTTCAGGAGTTCCTGAAGATGGCGATACTCCCGGCGATCTGCTGGGCTGCGGGTGTTCATGTACCTCCTCCTGGCGTGGTTCTTGCGCCGGATGGTGTCACGGATTGCCTGGGGAAGCGGATCCTTGTTGTAGGAGGTCGTTCGAGGTTTTGGAGACGATCTAACCACAGCAGCGGATAACTAGGTGATGATGGCATCTACGAAGTGCTCTATTTCAGCAGGCGAGTGACACTATTGCTGGGGTGGTGGAGTCTCCTCCATGATGCGTGTGAAGGTTTCCCAGTCTGTTGTCCTGTGAGAGGGAAGGGGCCTTGGTGGCCTGGATGTTGGCTTATGGGGGAAGGATAGAAGGACAGGGTAGGGGTCCGATGAGAGGGCAGGAACTGTGAAGAGGGTGATATGAGGCCGCACGTTTCGCACCAGGGCAATGTCCAGCCAGTCTGGGGGCCTTCGGTCCCCGTAGTGTATGGTAGGTTCCCTTGGTGCGAGAGCCACAACATTCCTGGATGTTAGGAAGTTGTGGAGTGTGCGACCTCGGTGAGTGGTGATAGAGGAATTCCAGATTTGATGCTTGCAGTTGAAGTCACCCGCAGCAACAGTGGCAGTAGGTGTTGAGAAGAGGCGGTCCAGTTCTGTGGCCAGTACAGGTTTCGCAGGGGGAAGGTATGCAGGGTAGAGCAGCAGAGGGCCTCTGCTGGTCTCTACCCGCACACCTGTGGTCTCCAGGTTGTTTGTCCGGGGGATGTAGAGCTGGTATTGGTCTATGGAACGGTGTACGAATATGGCCGTGCCGCCAAAGCCATCGTCCCGGTTGGACCGGTAGGACCGCATCCCAGGGAGGCTGCATCGCTGATGAGGCTGTAGGTGGGTCTCCTGCACCAGGAGTATGTTCACCCGCTGCACCGCCAAGAAGTCGGCGACCTCCGCAAGTTGCCTGCGGAGGCCGTTGGCGTTCCAATAGCAGATCCTCAGGGTGGAGTATGATGAGGCCCGCTGGCGATTAGAAGCCATTGGAGGTAGAGAAGGTGAAGACTGTCTGAATCAGGACCATCTCAGGGGTTGATGTAGGCGCCCGGGACAAGAGGGCCTCCATCAAGGCAGCTGCGAAATGGATCTGCATCCTCTGCGGAATGCGGTCTGTTACAGCGCTGAAAGCGGCTATGTCAGTGGTGGGAGTGGAGGCTGGCGCTGGAGGCGGTCGTGCCTGCACCCTTGGTTGGTGGCTTCCTGAGCGCCCTGTTGGCGTTGGTTTCCGGGGTTTGTTGGTGGATGGTTGAGAGCGTGAGAGGATGGGTAGAGGTAGAGGACGTCTGCGGAAGATTTGCAGGCGCTGGAGCAGGGGTAGGGAGCGCGGCTGGTGGTACCGCGGAGGGGAGGGGGGGTAGAGGTTCGGACAAGGAGTTGGTTGTTGTCGCCACGTAGGACGGGAACTGCCATGTCTTGCGGGATGGGAGTCCTGGAAATCGAGCTCCGTGGAAGGCTTCCCGGGGGATCCCATGAGGATTAGGCACCCTAGGTTGAGCTAGGATTTGTTATAGAGAGCCCTCCTATTTATACCAACGGCACGGCCCGATTAGAAGGTCACGCGATCTAAGCCATGCCATTACCAGGGCTTTTCTGTGTTTTCTGCTCGAGCTAGACCTTATATTTTAGAACCTTTAAGAATTTAAATTATATGTATGACTCATGTGTTTTTGCATGTTTTAATAAATTTTATAGTTTTTATATACTTTTATCTGCATAAATCCATAATATTCATATAATCGAGGATTAAGCATGTGCAGTTGTAAGTTCAATATTCATTTCCCATCGTTGTTCCTCATAAAAGCCTGCCGACAGGTTAGTGCATCTACCTTCCCCTCCCTAAAACCGGTTTTCATGTTTTAACACCTCCCCCTGCATTTTCTTCCCAACCCCATACGTCACTATTTAATATCACCTCCTAAAAACCTTGTTTTCATCATTCCTATTCTTGAATCATCATGTTCAAACATGCTCTCCTTCCACTACCCACGATAGACCAACTGTGTTCACTCCCCCGCTAGAACAAGACACCCATATTTTAGAATCTTTAAGACGTTAAATTATGTCAGTCGATTGTTTTTGTATATTTTAATATATTTTTTAGCGTTTATATACTTTTATACAGTTAAATCCATACATTTTCATTTTTGGTAGTGTTTTACGTGTGAAGTTGGAAGCCTCTGGTTCATTTCCCTGGGCAGCTCTAACGATTTTGATTAAGATATCGTATATTAAAGATATTTACCTGACAAATAATATGTATATCTTGAATTTTCTGGGAATACCCTCTGAAGACTACTTTATTCTGGATGAATTTTGCATAACTGCTAAACCGTAAGAAATGAACAAAAACTTACCACACAAAAATATAGAGCACATTAAAACAGACAATTTATGTTATATACATTTTTTTTCGAGGAGTTGAACGTTTTTTAGATGTTCCTTGTTTTTGGTTTCAGCTTTGAAAAACGTGTACTTTTCTCTTACAGGAATTTGTCAACTCGTGTCCATACAAACAAAGGAACTTCAGTCACCTAGGAACCAGCTTTTGACTTCACTTTAAGCTATGATACTCCCAAATTTCGCTTCTACTTACAAGGAAGCAAGTAATAAGCTAATTTTTTCTCGATTAGCTTGAAGTAAATAGAAGAATAAGCTTATTAACAATAATTTGTTACAAGAAGTAGAGAAAGTCATGTGAATGGAACACATCAGATTTTTTAGACCATATTGCAGGTTACCAAGCACAAATTAAAGGAATGAAAGAGTTTCAGTAATAGATTCATTTGTGATCTAGTCGAGTATATTGCTGTGTTATACCACTGTATTATACTGTGTTATATACTTTTGTTTAAAATTTCCATAATTACTCAACCTACATATTTTATGTTTGCTTGTACTTTTAGTTTCTCTATCACGTACAATTTACAAAGATATTGCATTCCATCCAGAAATTCAACAGTAATATTTTATCGAAGATAATGTTTTGTAGGCTTTTGACTTGCTTAAATAACTAGGAAAAAGGCAGGAGCATTGTTTAAAAGCCTAGAAAAAGCTAGGAAACTTGTTTATAAACCTGGAGGTTAAAAGAACATAGTAAAAGGCTAAAACAGAATTTATAAAAAACCAGAACGCCGGGCTCTATTTATAACACAAGATGACTCATCGCGTTTACGCGTTTGAATCAGCGATATTAATGCCAGCCTATCATTTGTGTTGCTATGTATATAACTTAAATTCAAACTTCAGATAAAACCGAAAATAGAATTACTTCTTGCAACATAACTTCTTAGGAGTAATGCAATATTTAAATACTATTTGTAGTAAAAATGGACACCACGTACATTTATATCTGCAGATTCTGTGATACCACATTTCATTTTTAATCCGTTCTCTAGCGTGAGTTATTTAAATGTCATCCCTGTCTTGGTAGGCTATTTAAATCTCAAATCATTTAAACAGATGAAATAATAGAAGTAACAGATCTTAGGAAAACATTGCTTTGGTATATGTTGTTCTCATTTAAACATGCATAATTTTATCAACTTTTAGCCCATTTTAACAATTTTATAGACGATCACCTGAAGGAATGCTATAGATGTCATCACTTCTGGTATGTTATGTCTCGATGCTGCGTTGGCTTGCACCCGTCAACACAATTCGTAACGTATCAGTTTCGCATATTTCTGTAGCTGCTGTGATCTTGAATAAAATGAAACTGGCTAGCGTTGCGATTTATTAACGGAATAGCACCTCTTCATCCTATACAAAAGTTTTAGTGAGCAACAGGGTTGCCAAGTTATATGACAGGCAAAATTTAGTTTTCAGGATGACGGATTTTTTGAAGGATTATTATTAGCAATTGTTAAGTAATATTATATTGATTTTCTTTAGAAAAACTGTCACGCATGTAAATCTTTGTGTACCTACAAGACAGAGTCTGTTAAGCAATGTAACGCTATATTTTATTTAGAGCTAACAGCAACAAAGTTCTCGGATAACTGAACAACTCCGCAAACATGACACTGTGGTATATGCCCATATGTTTATCAGAGTGAATTCTGAATTCAGCATAGTGAACGAAGTGCTAATGCGTTATTTTTTACTTTCTCTACACGTACTGTGTACAGTGTATAGAGAAGGTATTGTATTCCACCCAAAAATTCGATATCGAGCTCTCACTGTAAATACATGTTTGGTTCCCCCTGAATCCAAAAAACAAAAACATTTTTGGAAAAAGGTCCGTGTGTGTGTGTGCGTGTGTTTGTGTGTCTATGGACAGCATAGCTCAAAAACGAAAAGACCGTTAAATATCAAACTTGGTATTTAAGTTTGGTATCTTCCAAGAATGCGACACGAAGATTTTCAAGAAAATCCCCCCACCCCCAGCTACCCTTTACATGGAAATTTTTCCGAAAATTTTGATTTTCTTAAAAATGGCTCTAACGATTTGATTAAAATGTCAAATATTAAAGATATATACCTGACAAATAACATGTATATCTTGAATTTTCTGGGAATAGCCTCTTAAGACTACTTTATTCTGAATGGATTTTACGGAATTTTGTATAACTGCTAAACCGTAAGAGATGGACAAAAACTTAACACACAAAAACGTAGAGCACATTAAAACACACAATTTCTGTAATTTATATTTTTTCCGTGGAGTTGATCATTTTTGACATATTCCTTGTTTTTGGTTTCAGCTTTGAAAAAATGATACTTTTCTCATACAAATTCCTGTCCATACAAACAAAGGAACTTCAGTCACGTAGCAATCAGCTTATGGTTATCAGTTTAGCCTATAGTACTCCCTTCTACTTACAAGGATGCAAGTAATAAGACTATTTCTGCTATTTTTTTCTGGATTAAAATGAAGTAAATATAAGCATAAGCTTTTTACCAATAATTTGTTGCAGAGATGCAGAGAAAGTCATGGGAATGAAACACATCATATTTTTTAGTTTCTCTACACGTACTATGTACATAGTGTATAGAGAAGGTATTGTAATGCACCCAAAAATTCGATATCAATATTTCACTGGAAATACATTTTTTGAGACTCCCTGAATCCAAAAAGAGCATTTTTAGAAAAATGTCCGTGTGTGTGTGTGTGTGTGTGTGTGGGCAGCATAGCTCAAAAACAAAAAGACCGTTAAAAACCAAACAGTATTTAAGTTTGGTATCTTCCAAGGATGCGACACGAAGATTCAAGAAAATCCCACCACCCCAACTACCCTTTACATGGAACTTTTTTCGAAAATGTTGATTTTCTCAAAAATTGCTATAACGATTTTGATTAAAATATCATATATTAAAGATATTTATACGACAAATAAAATGTATATCATGAATTTTCTTGAAATTGTCTCTGAAGACCACTTTATTCTGGATGAATTTTACGGAATTTTGCATAACTGCTAAACCATAAGAGATGGGCAAAAACTTACAACAACAAAAATGTAGTGCACGTTAAAACACACAATTTATATCATATACATTTTTTTCGTGGAGATGATCGTTTTTTAAGATATTCCTTGTTTTTGGTTTTAGCTTTAAAATCTTACACTTTTCTATACAGGAATTTGTCAACTCGTGTCCATACAAACAAAGGAACTTCAGTCACATAGCAACCAGCTTTTGACGATCAGTTTAATCTTTTTCGCTTCTACTTACAAGGAAGCAAGTAATAAGATTATTTCTGCTAATTTTCTCTCGATTAGCATGAAGTAAATAGAAGCATAAGCTTTTTAACAATAACTTGTTGCAGAGATGTAGAGAAAGTCATGTGAATGGATCACATCATATTTTTACTTTCTCTACACGTACTATGTACATAGTGTGTAGAGAAGTTATTGTAATGTACCCAAAATTCGATACCGAAATTTCACCGGAAATATATGTTTTGGGATCCCCTGAATCCTAAAAAAGCATTTTTACTTTCTCTACACGCACTAACCTTTACATGGAACATTTTTCGAAAATTTTGATTTTCTCAAAAATGGCTCTAATGATTTTGATTAAAATTTCGTATATTAAAGATATTTACCTGACAAATAAAATGTATATCTTCAATTTTGGAGAATAGCCTCTGAAGACTACTTTTTTCTGGATGAATTTTACGGAAATGTAAATAACTGCTAAACCGTAAGAGATGGACAAGAACTTACCACACAAAAAATGTAGAGCACATTAATACACACAATTTATGTAACATACATTTTTTTCGTGGAGTTGATCGTTTTTGAGGTATTCATTGTTATTGGTTTCAGGTTTGAAAAACTTATAATTTTCTCATTCAGGAATTTGTCAATTGTTGTCTATACAACAAATGAACTTCAGTCACATAGCAACCAGTTTTTTACTATCTTTTTAACCTATGGTACTGCCTTATTTCGCTTCTACTTACAAGAAAGGAAGTAATAAGACTATTTCTGCTAATTTTTCTCGATTAGCCTGAAGTAAATAGAAGCATGGGCTTTTTAGCAATAATTTGCGTAGATGTAGAGAAAATTATGTGAATGGAACACATCAGATTTTTAATTACCTAATTTAACAGAAGGCTTTGCGGTATGTACGACATTTTAGAAAAGAATGGTTAAATAATGAATAGTTAAAGGAATGGTTGTTAGAAGTGGCCAGGGAACCTGGTAGTGCACGGTGCCAATATTGTCAATGCAATGTAAATGTGCTCTTGTCAGATTTACTTTTTCATGGAAAAAATAAGAAACATCTAAAAGCAGCTGAACCCTTTTTAGTTTTTCTAGCCGTATATGTACAATGTACATAGGGATAGAGAAGGTATTGTAATGCACCCAAAAATTCGATACTGAGATTTCACCGGAAATATATGTTTTGGGGTCCCCTGAGTCCGAAAAAAGCATTTTTACTTTCTCTATACTTACTATGTACATAGTGTATAGAGGAAGTATTATATTCCATCCAAAAATTCAATACCGAGATTTCACCGTAAATACATGTTTTAGGACCCCCTTAATCCAAAAAAAATATTTTCAGAAAAAGGTCCTGTGTATGTGTGTGTCGGTCTGTCTGTGTCTGTGGACAGCATAGCTCAAAAACGAAAAGACCATTAAATACTAAACTTGGTATTTAGGTTTGGTATCTTCCAAGGATGCGACACGAAGATTTTCAAGAAAATCCCCCCACCCCAACTACCCTTTACATGGAAAATTTTTCGAAAATTTTGATTTTCTAAAAAATGGCTCTAACGATTTTGATTAAAATCACGTATACTAAAGATATTTACATACCAAATAAAATGTATATCTTGAATTTTCTGGGAATAGCCTCTGAAGAGCTCTTTATTCTGGATGGCCTTTGTTAAATGTTGCCTAACTGCTAAACGGTAAGAGATAGACAAAAACTTACTGCACAGAAAATGTTGACCTGATCAAAACACACAATATATGTCCTTTACATTTTTATTGTGGAGTAACCGTTTCCGAGATATTCCTTGTTTTTGGTTTCAGTTGTGAGTACTTATATTTTTCTCAGACAGGAAGTGTCCGTTTTTCTTTTGTTCTACTCCTGGCCGAGCAAAGAACCGATTTGCAATGACAATGGAATAACGACAGATTTTAAAACATTTGAGAAGCGGTTTAGCCTAGTGTATTCCCTTATTTTCTTTCTACTTATAAGGAACTAAGTAGTCAGAACATTCTGCTAATGATTATCTCGATTAGCAAGGTGCAGAAAGAAGAATAGTCGTATGTAAGAAGTTTGTAGAAGAGCTAGAGAAAGTTATGTGTGTAACACATCAGATTTTTAAAAAAAGGTCCGTGTGTGTGTGTGTGTGTGTGTGCGTGTGTGTGTGTGCGTGTGTGTGTGTGTGTGTGCGTGTGTGTGTGTGCGTGTGTGTGTGCGTGTGTGTGTGTGTGTCTGTGGACAGCATAGCCCCAAAACAAAAAGACCGTTAAATACCAAACTTGGTATTTAGGTTTAGCATCTTCCAAGGATGCGACACGATTTTCAAAAAATCCCCCCACCATAAACTACCCTTTACATGGAAAAAATTTCGAAAATTTTGATTTCCTTAAAAATGACTAACAATTTTGATTAAAATCCCATATATTAAAACTATTTATGACCGAAATAAAATGTATATCTCGAATTTTTTGGGAATAGCCTCTGAAGACCTCTTTATTCTGGATGAATTTTGTTGAATTTTGCTCAACTGCTAAATCGTAAGACATAGAAAAAAAAAGTACTGTACAAAAAATGTACCTCATGACAATACACACAATTTTTAACCTCTACGTTTTTGTTGTGGAGGTAA
This sequence comes from Hymenopus coronatus, assembly GCA_030762935.1. NCBI lineage: Eukaryota > Metazoa > Arthropoda > Insecta > Mantodea > Hymenopodidae > Hymenopus > Hymenopus coronatus. The sequence goes on along the minus strand of CM060881.1, from coordinate 166,313,845 downwards.
CCGTTTTCGAGATATTCCTTGTTATTGGTTTCAATTGTGAAGTACTTAAACTTTTCTCACACAGGAAGTGTCTTTTTTTTTTTTTTTTTTTTTTTTTTTTTCTATTCCTGGTCAAGCAAAGAAGTGATTTGCAATGACAATCGCATAACGATAGCTTTTAAAACATTTGACAATCACTTTAGCATAGTGCATTCCCTTATTCCCTTCTACTTATTAGGAGCTAAGTAATAACATTCTGCTAACGTTTATCTTGATTAGCATTGTGTAGAAAGAAGAATAATCTTTTGTAGGAGTTTTGTAGAGCAGCTAGAGAAAGTCATGTGAGTGTAACACATCAGATTTTCAACTTCACAGTCAAAAACACCATTTCAGCCTATTAAAGACACGTATGAACGTGCAGCTGCAGAAGCTGTTCTCACGTTGTTTGTAGTTAATCACTTCCCTTGGTCATCTTTCAGCCCTGACCAAGAAATTGTTCCAAAGTGCTGACCTTGAGTTTTAATTTTTATTTTTGAAAGAAAATATGGTAATTACTAATTTTGATGGAGTTTGACGGATTTTTATGAACTGGTCTGACGGAAAAAATAATCACGTGTTGGCAACTCTGGTGAGCAACGCACTCAACCCGATTCAGCGGAACACGCTTATTGTAATAAAATGCAGGTCAAAATAAATAAGCGCTGTTTGGGGCCGATTTTCATGCGCTAACCATGCGGAAAAACAATAAAATTCTTTTTCAATAAAATAATTTAGGAAAACAAAGCAGCTGTGCAAATCTTAAAGTAACTAATAAAGTATCGTTCTTTATCCTACCTATACAGGTAAACAGCCCAATGTCGTTAGGATTGATGAAATGAGATGTATGTTTTGGCTTGGAATGAACTTAAGATGCCGAAGCTTTACACCCCGAAAACTCAGTGCATTGTTTATCTGGTACTGGATTGGTCAGTTTTAACGTCCTTTATCATTTTCTGAAGTTGAACCAGTTGTTTTCCTTTTAAAAAGAGAAATAAATAGTGCTGATACTGGTGTAAGCCTAACATTTTTCCCATTAAAATAAAAGACGCCTGAAAAGGTTGTGATTACTGATCAATAATTTGTAAAATAATATGGCAGTAACATAACATTAAAATGAAGGAAACATGAAATTGCATAAATACACTTTACAGAGTTCTCACCATGTGCAACCGAAAATGTCGATTGTAAATATTACAGTGAATTCTATAATTAAGCTTTGTCTTTTCGAGGAAAGGATATCTATCCTATAAATTGGATAGGAAGGTGCATTTCCGTTTAGGCATAATAGCTTAATTTCTTGCAAATATCACAGCACATCAACTGCCAACACTACACTGCCCCAGATTAATTGGCAGGCTGAGGGCAGCCCGAGGTGTGTTAGACGTGTCCCTGTTCTCGGAGAGAACTTAACCACGTACTGACGGGATTGTGGTGTTTGCAGGATGGCGGGTGAGAGTTGGGGTTGTGGGGTGACAGGAGGAGGCATGTATTGCTCCTCGACGGATGCCTGTAATGGTGCAACGGTCCTTGTGCACCGCTGGTGTGGAGTTTATTCAAAAGTTTATTTTGGGTATTTTAATTTTGATATCCAAGCAACTCTTGAAGGATTGTAAGGAGCTTAGCCGTAGCAGCTGTTGGAGGTGCGCCTTCGTTACCGGGGATGCCCGCAAGCCATGCGGGGAAGCCGGTATCGCCTGAAGCGGCGGTTTGTGGGATCATAATCCCCAAGAGACCTAACGAGGGCGCTCCGATGGAATGGTAACCCTTCGTTGAATTTTGTTGCCCGACGCCTAATCTCATCCTCCAGGTATGGTAGGCCAGAGGCTTCGAGCAGGAGTCTCGTAAGAAATCGTCGAGGAACAGAATAGATGGCCCGAAGGCTGAAGCAACAGCAGACTGGAATCTGCCGCCATGCCCCAGATCTCACAGTCGTAGATTAGTAAGGGGACTATAAAGGCCCTCAAAAGGCGCAACTTAAGGGGAACCGGCATCGTGGACTTCAGCATCGGGTACAGAGAGGCCGCAGCCCCGTTGCCCCGACACTTCAGCTCCCTGATGTGCTTCCCAAAAGTGACGCCCTTGTCAAGCTTCACCCCCAAGTAGGTGGTTGGTGTTCGTCCATTGTATCCTTCGTCTGAGGTACGTGAATAGGGAAGTTTGCGGGAAAGCGGCGCTTGGTGAAGAGAATAGCGTGCATTTTCTCCGGATTGATGGACAACCGCCAACGCTCGCACCACTCTTGGATGAGGCGGAGGTGTCTGAATGGGGTTGAAGGCTCTGCGTGGGTGTTTGTTTGAACAGTATAACAGCACGTCATCAGCATACTGGGCTATGTTGACTTGCTGCACTGTTGGTAGGTCGGCCATGTAGACGCTAAAGAGCGTAGGGGAAAGTACAGACTCCGCCTCTTATTGGCCTAGGTGTTGATTTGTGTCCCGCTATTGAAACTACAAAATATCTGTTTAAGGTATGAGTGTAGTAGGTGTATGATGAGTTTGAGGAGCAGACCCGCGTACCAGGTCGTAGAGAAGGCCTTCTCCACGTCCAGCGACACTGCCGCGGTGTAGGCTCTGTCCTGGAAACCCAGGGCAGCGGCCTCCACCACTCTCAGTAGTTGCTGGGGTGTAGAATGCCCAGGACGAAAACCAAATTGGTGGTCTGGGATGGCTCGAATGTCGCCCAAAAGAGGGGACAAGCGGACAAGTATTAGCCTCTCGAAAACCTTCGAGAGGACTGATAGGAGGCTGATGGATCGGTAGTTGGATGGGTGTAGCGGGTCTTTCCCCGGCTTCAAAATACATATCACCCGGGCCTCCCTCCACTCGCGTGGAAAGTGGCACAAGGTGAGACACATGTTGAAAACCTTGGTTAGAAAGAGCACCGTCTTGTTGGGAAGGCATTGGAGCATGGCGGGGGTCAGACCGTCAGGCCCCGCTGCCTTTTTGGGGTTGAGACGTCGGAGTGTGCCCTGGAGCTCACTGGGTCGGATGACAGGAAGTCGGTCCGCCTCGTCAGGGGGACGTCGAAAGCATCGACGCACCTCCCGACGAGCACGGTCCGAGAAGTCTTCGTCCTGGGGGTCGTCTCGTGGTCTCATAGTCCTTTCGAGGTAGTCAGCGAACACATCGGCTTTGGCTTGGGGTTCATAAGCCAGGCCTTGGGTGCCTTGGATTGGGGAGGTGATTTGACCTCCGCGGTGTCGGAGAGCTTTTGCAATCCTCCACACGTCGCCATCCTCGAGCCTAATGCGGCCATCGTCTCCTCCCACGCTCGCACTCTGTGCTCGCATAGTCGGGTCCGGACCTCACGGCGTAAACGCCTCAGGAGTGCTCAGTTATGTGACGTGCGGTGACGCTGGTATAGTCTGCGGGCGGCCCAGGAACGGCGGACAAGCAGATGGAGTTCAAGGGGAAGGACTTCGGGTGTAGAGGTAGCTGGGGTGTGAACGGTTAGGTTATGAGCAGTTCGCACCACGATGGAGGTGAAGGATTGGACCGCAGTCTCCAGGGAAGGGATGTCGGTGATCCTAGGGTTCGGCGGGATGGAGTCATTGAGGCGAACCCTGACGCATTCCCTGTCGACGTCGCGGTTTTGAACCGATACGTCATGGCTTTCAACCCGTGTGTTAACCTCAGCTAACACGGGATTATGATCGGAATGAAGTGCTTGATTGAAGTGAGAGATGTATGAAAAGGGAATTGCTTGATGATCGCGAAGTCAATAACGGATGCCCGTCCTTGACCTGGTGGATGGTGTGTGGGTTGTCAGGGACCCTCTACTCTGAGTTGAGGGTCCGCATCTATCATGCGTATAATATCATTGCCTCGGGCGTCCGCCCGGGGGGCCGCAGTGTCAACGCGGGTGTTTGGCATTGAAGTCCCCGGCCAGAATGACATTAGGATGAAGGGCTAGGATGGAAAGGTAATCTTTAGTACGAACTGCCTTCGGGGAGGGTGGTAAACAGACACCAGTAAAACTTCCGTATCGCCAAGGTCAACACAGCCGTTGCTTCCATGGTTTGAAGAGGCGGGAGCTGGATAGTTTTATGGACTACCCTGTTTCTCACGAAGATCGCTGTGCCACCTCCTCAGCGGCCCACACGATCTACTCTGAGGCAGTTGTAGCCCGGAAGTCGGAATGGGGTGTCTGGACGGAGGTGTGTCTCGCTGACTAGCACGAGGTCCAAGGAAAATGAGCCGGCAAAATGTTGAAGCTCATTCCCCTGACCAATCAGGCCACACGCGTTCCAGAACGCGAATCGAAAGGAGGTACGGGACCTAGTTCGATTCGCCATTCTGGGCGGTCCGGACGATCATGGTCATGAGGGCAAGTCCCTCTATGGCGACAGCCATCTTTGCGGCTGGGTCGGTGGCAGAGAGGAATCTGACCAGCAGATCACAAATGCGCTGTCCATTGCTCAGCAGAAGCTGCTGCAACCACGTCATCACATCCGACATCTGCAGGACAGGAGGACTGGTGGGGATGATGTTTCTGGGAGAGGGTGTGGGAGGAATGCGTCGGGACGCTGGTTCGCTGCCAGCCGCCTCCTGCTCCCGCTGTCGCTCGGGAACGGGAGTACCGTTCCCTTGCGGAGCCCTGGGGAAGAAGTTAGGCTGCCTGGCTGGCCAGCGCACCTTAGCTTGGGTAGGGGGCTTCTGTTTGGGGTTGGCTGGAGCTTGTTTGTTGCATGGGGGTTGCTGTGTTTTACTACCATCCCGTGGCTCCGCCTTTTGCGCCGTAGTAGTGTTGATGGCTATCCTTTGTTGCGCCGGCTGTCTTGCATGAGGAGCAGATGCAGTTTGTTGGCGCCTCTTGGCGCTGGTTGGCGACAGGTGTTGGTTCTGGTGGCGGTCTCTTGGCCGCTATGACGGCGATCCTCTTGGGACAGCCACCATAGCTTGCGATATGATCGCCACTACAATTGACGCATTTCGGCTTCACGGTGGGAGATATCTTACAGACCTCTTTAGGGTGGGGGTCTCCGCACCTTAAGCAGAGCAGCTTGCGGAAACAGAAGTGACTGGAGTGGTTAAACCCCAGGCACCTGTGGCATACACTACACTGGGCAAACATCGTCCGTCTTTATTGTTCATAGAACTCGCTAAACAATGACAACATACGTGAGACAAGCGCTGACTCAGCATTTCTCACAAGAAATGGCAACAATTTTAGTTAGGTTTTTAATTTAGGAAGGCAGTGCCAAAAAAAAAAAAAAAAAAAAAAAATTACGGTCCTATTCGCGATCCAAGAAAAATTCTCGGGATGCTGGACATACAAGTAAAAAAGAGGGACTGTCCCGATTTTACGGGACGAGTGGCAGGCTTATGCCGATATCGTTAGTTTTACGCTTTTTCTATGTCAATTAAATTGAAAAATGTACAAACTAAAGGTAAATAGATTAGCGTAACGGACGAACGAACCAGAGGAAAAGAACACAAGTAGCCATAAGCTAACGTATACCACAATACACATTATATTAATGTTATACTCAAGTAGCGCTTAACCAAGAGGCTAGGAGGTTGTAGGTAGTTGCAGGAATTCACGGCGTGTTGACAATCCCTGGTTGCAAAGTCTTGCTGGTTGGAAAGCGACTAACCCACACAATGACCACAGATACTCTTCTCTTATAATATTGTTTATATTAAGTTAAATATATTCCTTTATTTCTGTGGTAAAGCAGAAAGCTGTTTTCAATGAATGTGTCACTTTTAAGTTTAAAAAATGGAAGAACTTTGTTGTTTTTTTTGGGGGGGAGGGCTTCTGGGGGGGCCCGGTCCCGTTCCTCCCCTCCGTAAATAAGCCCCTGCTTGTGTCATCCGTAAAAAGAACTGGATAGGCATTGTTGTTAATAGTAAGGGACCCAGAATAGAATCTTATGGGGCACCATGCTTTATTTCCCGCCATTCAGAATATACATTGCTATTATTTGAAGTATTTATTATAACATTTTGCTTTCTTTTCGATAAATAAGATGTAATCCATTGATACTCTTTGCCCCTAATACCATAGTGTAATAATGTTGCTAGAAATATTTCATGATTAACGCAGTTAAATGCCTTTGATAGATCGCAGAACATTCCTAGTGTGTTAAGTTTGCCATCCAATGACTTGAAAACTTCATTAGTTAAAAACTTTATAATAGTCATCCAGAATGAATAGGTTTTCAGAAGCTATTCCCAGAAAATTCAAGATATACATTTCATTTGTCATTAAAAATACCTTAAACATATGACCTTTTAATTAAAATCATTGTAATAATTTTTTAGGGGAAAAATCGAAAAATGTTCCATGTAAAGGGTTGTTGGTGTAGGGAGATTTTGTTGAAAATCTTTGTGTCGTATTCTTGGAAGATATTGAACTTAAATACCAAGTTTGGTGTTGAACTAACTTTTCGTTTTTGAACTATGCTGCCCACATGCAGACACACACACAAACAGACAGACACACTCACATGTGCGCCAACCTTTTTCTAAAAATGTGTTCTTTTTAGTACTCAGGGCATCTCAAAACATATATTTACGGTTAAATATCGGTATCAAATTTTTGGTTACAATACAGCACCTTCTCTGTCATTACATATATACTACATAGAGAAAGTAAAAATGGCTCTAACGATTTTTATTAAAATTCCATATGTTTCAAACTTTTGTTTGTCAAATGAAATGCATATCTTGAATTCCTGGCCTGGTTTGAAGTCCTCTTCAATTTGGATGACTTTTTTATAACTGGTAAACTATTAGAGATAGATAAAATCTTACTAATCAAAAAATGAAGGTCTTGGTTAAGCCCACAATTTGTCATATACAGTGTATTATACATCTTTTGTGAGGTTAGCCATTTTCGAGATACAACCTGTTATTGGTCAGCATTTTCAAATATGTATACACATTTTCTTACGTGGAAATTGCCATTCAGACTTTCTTCTTTTTCAGTTCATGCAAAGAGCATGTGATTTCAAAGCGTCATATAGCGCCTGCCATCGGAAAGATTTAACTATTGTTTATACTTATAACGAAATGTGCAATTAAAATGTATCTGTATTAGTAAGAAACAGAAGAATAAACAGTCGTATAAATAGTCTGTAGGGGAGCAGGCAGAGAAAGTCATATGTATATCACACATACGATTTTTATTGCATATGATCGTGTTTTGTTATTTTAAACGTCTGAATTTTCTTAGAATCGTATGTAATATACTGCTTTCACTTTGCGCTTACTAGGTCTCAATATGACGTATAGCGCAGAGCTTGGCTTCGTGCAAATCAAAGGGGTTGCTTTGAAGTTTCCTTTCTGTATATTTTCTATTCTGTGATGAAACCGCAAAAGCAATTTGATTATGGTTGTACCAATTGGCAGCTGAGAAATAAATTATAAAACTTTCATAATTTTTCTCGTTATGTATCACGGTTATATCAGTTTTGTCACCTGTATCAATGGCCACTAAACACATATAACACGCTTGGTTTTTTTTAGTAAATTATTATTTCTATGAATGAAAAACCAAGCATATCCACAGCATTTATAGATGTTTACATTTCGAATCTAAAGTTTCAAGGCATATCTATTAACATAAATAGAAATAATGATACTAATAATACTAATATTAGTAATAAATTATACATAATGCAATTGCGTAAAAACTGCCGAATAGTTCGATAGCGATCACGTTATCAGTATATCTGAATTTATTACAGAAAAAAAAAATGTAAATGGCGTGTTATTTATGCACGCTCTTTAACTACTGTCGTTCTCAGCGTCCCATTCTAGATTGGGCGTGAAAGACCGCTTAATTTTGCTCAGAGGCCTCTCTATCAGGCTTGAGGTTCTTTTAGGTGCCGTAAATCTACGACACGGGACCAACGGCTTTACTTCCCTTCCGAAGTAAGCCATGCTAAGTTACACCCGAAAAAATCCATCGTCCTCCGCCGGGTTTGAACCCGCGACCTTGGGATTTATCACAGAGAAATACCGCTAGCGAAGCGTAGAAGTAAACACTAAAAACGAAAGTAAATAAATGCCGAAATCCAAGGTCTACGAGAAAGTTGACAAAGAAAGGAAACTGCCGCTAGGCCATTTAGTATTGTAGATATGTTAATATCGGTTTTCTCACTCATGTTGTACTAACGGATTTGTTCGTACTTTACTTTCTGAGTCAACCTACACCTTCGATAAGATGTCTAACTGAAATAACTGTACATGCTATTCAATACTTTGAGGTATACATAGGCAGTGATTGTGTTATCAAAATAGCTACGTAATCATTGTTATTTATCATTAGACTAGGAAGCTAAGATTCACTGTATATTGTGTCTCACATTACACCTGTCTACTTCATTCAAGATCGCATTCTTCAGTGCCTTGTTAAGGTCTTTTCTGTTTACACGCAGAGGACAAGGAAAACAAGGTAATCTTAGTTTTCAAGGAACATAATGTTCTGTCCACACTTCCGTTTACGGATCCCATGAAAACAGGCTATAACACTGAGTCGCAATATATTTTAGTGTAATTGAAAAGTTCAGCGCCACGTACAGGCGCACATTATGCATGCCGTGAGAAAGTGCATTAAACTTCTCTCATCTGATTCATATATTCGGGTATACCTCCAAGGCATCGCAATATACTAAAAACATTGCAAATATTCTTAATTTCAAGGTTTCCAGCTAACCAAACCATTAACATTAACTTACCTATAATAAATTAGGACATTCTTCGATACCTACAGGTGCACGCCGAAACAGTTTGCCGATATTCCCTACAGATGCGCCTTCTAGCTGTTGTGGTTATCATTTACAATCGGAAATAACTAACAAATACCACCATACCTGGGTGTTGCGGGTCCTAAGCCGCAAAGCGTAGCCCAGTGTTGAGGGCCCTAAGCCTCTAAACGTAGTCAAAGCAGATGCGTAGCTAGAGGGGATTTGTAAGTTGACCCCACCCGATAAAAATGTGAGAAGTAATTAAATGTAATTTTGATTTCAATTGCTGCACTTAATAAATATCAAATCTATTTTTCCACCCAAAAGTTCAATACCGAGATTTCACTGTACATAAGGACCCCTGATTCCAATAAAAACATGTTAGCAAAAGGTCAATATGTATGTGCTGCGTGTATGTCTGTGGAGAGCATAACTCAAAAACGAAAGGTTTGTTAATTGGTATTTAAATTCAACATCTTCCAAGGATGCGACACAAAGATTTTATGGAAAGTCCCTCATCCCAAACTACCTTTTACATGGAAGATATTTTGTTTAAAATGTCATATATTAAAGTTGTTCAACTGACAAATAAAATTATACCTTGAATTTCCTGGAAATAGGCTAGGGAGCCCTCTTCATTCCGGATGATTTTTTCAAACCATACTAGACAAAAACTCACAACACAATTGGATCACATTAAGCACACAATTTATGTCACATACTCTTTATGTATTTATTTGTGGAGTTGACCATTTCTGAGACATTCCTTGTTATTGGTTTGAATTTTAAAATACTGATACCTTTCTCAAATGATATGTCTTACTTCACTTCCGAAAAATCTATGCTAAGGACCTTTATGCCAGAAAAATCCATCACCCTCCACCGGGTTTGAACCCGCAACATTGAGAACCAGAAACTAGCATGTTATCCCTAGACCATTAGGACAACGTAGAATGTTAAGGCAAATATATAGCGTCCACTTCTTAAATGTTTCACTATCACTATTTCCTTTGTATCTATAACAATGAGGAGTGTAGCTATTTTTTGCAAAGGTTTAACTCAATCTAAATGAAGGAAGATGCTAAAATACAATTCCATAAGCATAGCTTGTACTCACAATAAAGAACAGACATTAGAGAAAGTCACATGAATATACATTTTTACTTTCTCTACAGTACTATGTACCTGGTGTACAGAGAAGGTATTGCATTCCACCCAAAAATCCGATACCGAGATTTCACCTGAAATAGAGGTTTTAGGAACCCCTGCATCCAAATAAAGCATTTTTACTTTCTCAATGTACATAGGGATAGAGAATGTATTGTAATACACCCAAAAATTCGAATACGAGATTTCACCGGAAATGTATGTTTTAGGGTCCCCCTGTATCCAAAAAAAATATTTCCAGAAAAAGGTCCGTGTGTGTGTGTCCGTGTGTCTGTGAACACGTTACTCAAAAACGAAAAGTCGGCAAAATACCACCAAACTTGGTATTTAAGTTTAGTATCTTCCAGGGATGCGTCACGAAAATTTTGAGAAAAATCTCCCCACCCCAAACTACCCTTTACATGTCACTTTTTTCGAAAATTGAGATTTTCTAAAAAATGGCTCTAACGATTTTGATTAAAATATGTATATTAAACATATTTACCTGACAAATAAAATGCATATTTTGAATTTTCAGGGAACAGCCTCTGAAGACTACTTTATTCTGAGTAAATTTTACGGAATTTTGCATAACTGCTAAACTGTAAGAGATAGAGAAAAACTTACCACACAAAAAATGTAGATCACACTAAAACACATAATTTATGTTGAATACATTTTTTTCATGGAGTTGATCGTTTATTTAGATATTCCTTGTTTTTGTTTCAGCTTCGAAAAACTTAACTTTTCTCATACAGGAATTTGTCAACAACTCCTGTCCCTACAAATAAAGAACTTCAGTCACATAGCAACCAGCTTTTGACTATCACTTTAGCCTATGGTACTCCCTTATTTCTCTTCTACTTACAAGGAAGCAAGTAATAAGACTATTTCTGCTAATTTTTTCTCGATTAGCATGAAGTAAATAGAAGCATAAGCTTTTTAACAATAATTTGTTACAGAGATGTAAAGAAAGTCATGTGAATGGAACACCTCAGATTTTTACTTTCTCTACACGTACTATGTACATAGTGTATAGAGAAGGTATTCTATTGCACCCAAAAATTCGATACCGAGAGTTCACCGGAAATACATGTTTTGTGTCCCCCTGAATCCAAAAAGCATTTTTGGAAAAAGGTCCGTGTGTGTGTGTGTGTCTGTGTGACTATGTATAGCATACCTCAAAAACGAAAATACCGTTGAATACCAAACTTAGTATTTAAGTTTGGTATCTTTCAAGGATGCGACACGAAGATTTTCAAGAAAATCCCCCCACTCCCAACTATCCTTTACATGGAACTTTTTTTCGAAAATGTTGATTTTCTTAAAAATGGCTCTAACGATTTTGATTAAAATATCGTATATTAAAGATATTTGGCTGACAAATAATATGTATATCTTGAATTTTCTGGGAATAGCCTCTGAAGACTACTTTATACTGGATCAATTTTACGGAATTTTGCATAACTGCTAAACCGTAAGAGATGGACAAAGACTTACAACACAAAAATGTAGAGCACATTAAAACGCACAAATTATGTTATATGTCTTTTTTCGTGGAGTTGATCGTTTTTAGATATTCCTTGTTTTTGGTTTCTGCTTTGAAAAACTTGTATTTTTCTCATACAGGAATTTGTCAATTCCTGTCCATAAACACAAAGGAACTTCAGTCATAGAGCAACCAGCTTTTGACTATCACTTTAACCTATGGTAGTCCCTTTTTTCTGATGTGTTCAATTCACACGACTTTCACTACATCTCTGTAACAAATTATTGTTAAAAAGCATATGCTTCTATTTACTTCATGCTTATCGAGAAAAAAATAGCAGAAATAGTCTTATTACTTGCTTCCTTGTAAGTAGAAGCGAAATATGGGAGTATCATAGGTTAAAGTGAAGTCAAAAGCTGGTTACTAGTTCCTTTGTTTGTATGGACACTAGTTGACAAATTCCTGTATGAGAAAAGTATCTACAAGTTTTTCAAAGCTAAAACCAAAAACAAGGAATATCTCAAAAACGATCAACTCCTCGAAAAAAAATTCATAAAACAAATTGTGTGTTTAATGAGCTATACATTTTTTGTGTGGTAAGTTTTTGTCCATTTCTTACGGTTTAGGAGTTATGCAAAATTTCGTAAAATTCATCCAGAATATAGTAGTCTTCAGAGGCTATTCCCAGAAAATTCAAGATATTACATATTATTTGTCAGGTAAATATCTTTAATATACGATATTTTAATCAAAATCCTAAGAGCTATTTTTGAGAAAATCAAAATTTTCGAGAAAAAGTTCTATGTAAAGGGTAGTTGGGGGTGGGGGGATTTTCTTGAAAATCTTCGTCTCGCATTTCTGGAAGATACCAAACTTAAATACCAAGTTTGGTATTCAGCGGTCTTTTCGTTTTGAGCTATGCTGTCCACAGACACACACACACACACACGCACACACGGTCCTTTTTCCAAAAATGCTTTTTTTGGATTCAGGGGGACCCAAAACATGTATTTCCGGTGAAACCTCGGTATCGAATTTTTGGGTGCATTTCAATACCTTCTCTATACACTATGTACATAGAGGATACGTGCAGAGAAAGTAAAAAGGTCCGTGTGTATGTGTGTGTGTCTGTGGACAGCATAGCCCCAAAACGAAAAGACCGTTAAATACCAAACTTGGTATTTAGGTTTTGTATCTACCAAGGATGCGACACGAAGATTTTCAAAAGAATCCCTCCGCCACAAACTACCCTTTACATGGAAAAAATTTCGAAAATTTTGATTTCCTTAAAAATGGCTCTAACCATTTTGATTAAAATCCCGTATATTAAAGCTAATTATGTCCGAAATAAAATGTATATCTCGAATTTTTTGAGAATAGCCTCTGAAGACCTCTTTATTCTGGGTGTATTTTGCCAAATTTTTCTTAACCGCTAAACCGCAAGAGATAGAAAAAAAACTCATTACACAAAAAATGTACATCACGACAAAACACGCAATTTATGTCCTTTACGTTTTTGTTGTGGAGGTAACTGTTTCGAAATATTCCTTGTTATTGGTTTCAATTGTGAAGTACTTAAACTTTTCTCAGACAGGAAGTGTCCGTTTTTCTTTTGTTCTACTCCTAGCCAAGCAGAGAAGTGATTTGCAATGACAATCGCAAAACGATAGCTTTTAAAACATTTGACAATCACTTTAGCATAGCGCATTCCCTTATTCCCTTTACTTATAAGGAACTAAGTAATTAGAACATTCTGATAATATTTATCTCGATTAGCATTGTGTACAAAGAAGAAGAATATTTTGTAAGAGATTTGTAGAGCAGCTAGAAAAAGTCATGTGAGTGTAACACATCAAATTTTTAGAAAAAGGTCTGTGTGTGTCCGTGTGTCTGTGAACACAATAGCTCAAAAATGAAAAGTCGATAAAGTACCAAACTTGGTATATATATCTTCCAAGGATGCGACACTAAGATTTTGACGAAAATTCCCTCACCCCAAACTACTCTTTACATGGAAAAAAGTTTCGAAAATTTTTATTTTCCCAAAAATGGCTCTAACGATTTTGATTAAAATGTCATATGTTGAAGATATTTACCTCATAGATAAAATGTATATTTTCAATTTTCTGGGAATAGTGTCTGAAGACCTCTTTATTCTTGATGAATTTTACTGGATTTTTTCATAATTTGTAAACCATAAGATAGACAAAAACTTACTAATAGAAAATGTAGAGCTCGTTAAAACACACAATTTATGTAATGTACATTTTTTCGTGGTGTTGATTTTTTTATTTATTTTTTTATAGATATTCCTTGTTATTGATTTCAGTTTTTAAATACTTACACTTTTCTCATACGGGAATTTGTCATCTCCTGTCCATACAAACAAAGGAACTTCAATCACGTAGCAACCAGCTTTTGACTAGCACTTTAGCCTATGACACTCCCTTATTTCCCTTTTACATACTTGCTTGGAAGCAAGTACTAAAACAATTTCTGCTAATTGTTTCTCAAATGGAAATGGCGTGTTATTTATGGACACTCTTTAACTGCTGTGGTCCTCAGCGTCCCATTCCAAATTGGGAAAGACCGCTTAATTTTGCTCAGAGGCCTCTCTATCAGGCTTGAGGTTCTTCTGCGTGCCGTAAATCTACGACACGGGACCAACGGCTTTACTTCCCTTCCGAAGGAAGCCATGCTTAGGATTTTTACACCCGTAAAAAATCCATCGTCCTCCGCCGGGTTTGAACCCCGCGACCTTAGGTATATGAAGTTAGCATGGTAACCACTACACCTCGGAGGGCGACTGATTGTTTCTCAATTAGCATGAATTAAATAGAAAAAGATTTTTAATAATTTTTGCAGAGATGTAGAATGGATCACATCAGCTTTTTTTTAGTTCAACCTTGACATCAAAGATCCGAGAACTTTCTGTTTATAAACTAAGTATTGCCTGCATGAAGGATGTATGTATATACAAGGACAAACAACAGAATTTCAAGACCTTGGTACGAAGTGAAACACAGGGCTGCCATATAGCATATAATTAGTTAGATATTGTTGGATATTAGAAATTACTAATGTTTAAAACAAAAAAGGAAACAATGTGTTTTATGGCAGCTACATCACAAACTCAGTACCTAATATCTGCAACTGCAATATTAGTTCCTGAATAGATACCAAAAGGATGTCACAACTGTTGAAGGTTAGGAGTGCTTACATCGAATCATTATTTGGAATAGTAATTATTTACACATGAGGTGTTAATATTGACAGAAATTTGCATAAGATAATGCCTGTTACCAAAACTCCATTGGAAACTAAAGGATTACTCTGGGTGGGGATAATAGTATAAAGGTAGCATACACATCTGTTGTACTTGTACATAGCATTGGTGGTTATTAACAATGAAACACCAACTGGTAAGTGTGTGAGGACTTGCTAGATGTATGTAACAGTTGCCACTAACATAAAGAGTATAGGGTAGTGTGGTGGTAGCGTGTCTGCTTCACATTTAAAAGGTCGTGAGTTCGAATCTCGCTTAGGCTAGTTACTTGGTTAAGGTTTTCTTCCGGGGTTTTCCTTTATCCTGAGAAGATGAATGTCGAGTAATTTTAAGCTCTATGGACCCCGAGATCATTTGAGCATCATTTCACCAATTTCATTCATTCATCGTCCGATATGACCAACCAGGTTAAAGGGCGTTAAAAACTACACAGTTTACCGTATTCTTCACTCTACAAGTTTATTATAAGTAATATTAAATATAATATACATAATTTTATCATGTTGTTTGCTTATGCAAAATTAGAAATCCTTTATGTTACACAACAATTTATACTAAAAAGCTTTGCTTTGAACAACGTAATCATAATGTGTAACACAAATATATATATTATAAAGTACTCAATGTATATTGTACATATATAAAGACTGTATATACCGTATTTGTCCGAATACAAGATGACCCCCATTTTTCAGAACTTGAAATTTAGCATGTCAAATAAAAAGATGCAATTTAACGTTTAAATGAAATTATAATTTCGCCGTATACTTTGAACATTATTATTATTATTATTATTGTAATCATAAAGAATTCATTTTAAACGTTTATTTGTTAAGTTGGGTGTTTTTAACTTTGACTTCATTGTTTGTGTTCCACTGCCTCTTATTTGCTAAGAAAAATAGTCATAAATGCAATCTATGTTTCGAAATTCATCTTCATCACACCAGAATTAGTTCCAATATTTATGTAAATATAGTAGGATACAAAATTCCTTTGAGATAGTATCAATAAATCTATTTAAAAAACTAAGTAACAGCACTAAAGCTCTCTCCATTGAATCTTTTAAGAGGTCAGTGAAGCGCAATTTGATTTTAATTCCATTTTATTGTCTGGTATAATTTTATGATACTGCCAATTGTTTTTTATATTATTTGAAACTGACATTGCTACACAATGTACTTTGTTCTGGCAAATATATTTATCTACTTATTATTATTATTATTATTATTATTATTATTATTATTATTATTATTGTGGTTGTTTACTTAATTTGAATTTGTGCGGAAATTCACGTTTTGAGCCATCATTTTGATGTGGCGGCAGCGGCAGCGCAACTGTAACGACGATAATGGATATGCTTTTCTATTTAGACAACATTACTTGATATAACACATCGTCCTTTTTTTTTTATACCTAATTTGAATTTGCGCAGAAATTCACATTGCGAGCGGGAGAGAAAGGAGAAGGGAGAACGGAAATGTGCCGGCATACCTGTGTTCGGTACTGACGGCAGCAGCTTAGCTATAACGACAATTATGGATAGGATTTTCAATTAAGACAACAACATGCTTAATATAACACATCGTAAGCGTTTTACCCATTTCACATTTGCGCGTAAATTCATCTTTAGAGTGGGAGAGACGAAGAGGAGTGTACGGAGAGTGCGATAGTATATAGAAGTGACAATGGCAGCGAGCGATTAAGAATACTATTTTCTATTAAAACACCATACTTAATATGCGTTTTATCAAATTTGCCGTAAACTCACATTGCGGGCGGCACAGAGAAGTAGAGGGAAAACCGGAAAGTACCGGTATAGGTATGTGCGGCTTGAGGCGGGGAAATGCGCAACTTTCTGCTTGACCTTTGCCGTCCAACTCATCAATTTGAAAGGATGTCCTTTCATTTTATGTTAGCCTCGGAGAATATTTGTTTTCCAATGAGAATGCTCATAGACTCATTAACACCTAATTTTTGGCGCAAGATGAAACGCACAAAATCTGTCGCATACGTTGCGACCTTGACGGAAATCCCCAAGCTACTGTGGCACCCGCGAAGTTTGAAACTTAATTTTTCCCCGCATGGTGTTCGGGAAACATACGCCGCTAATGCAAGACGACCCCCAGTTCTGAACATTAATCATTTGATTAAAAAAGAAGAAGAATAAAAAAAAAACATCGGCTTGTATTCGGATAAACACGGTATATACTGTGTGTATATATATTGACTGACACACACACACACACACACACACATGGTCATTTCATTTAGTTGTGTATACGAGTTAGTGCCTAACTGTGAGCACAGTTATTTCTTCTTCAGGCCTCATCTATATTGCAATAAATCTTAAAAGTAAGAGGAAAACATTTCTCCAAGAAATGTGTAAAAATGCAAGTAAGGGTTTTTATAATTAGATTTTGCTTCATACAGTGTCTACAAGAAATGAATAGTAACTGTGAAAATTTATTTTCCATTAATGAAGTCCTTTCTCTTATTCAAAATTTGGAAACACTCATACTTTTACTGAGTTACTGTAACTTGCTATATCAAAGAAATGTATGTCCACATGAGAAATTTCCTAAATCTGAAAACATGCTACATTAAGTTAATGCAATCATCTTAGTAAATAGAAGACCTCATACCTAGAAATATAATATTGTGTCTAAATATGGCTATTGTGAATTTGTTATATTAATCATATAAAACATCTTAACTGTGAATAAATATCTGCCTCTCGTTTACAGTGGAGACAGTGAGCAGTCACACTCATTGAGAGCAGTAAAATAAAGACTGCTCATGCCAGTTACCCACTGACCAATTTTAGCTTGAAGTAGCAGTGTTGAGTCCTGCAACTCTTTTAAAGCACAGATGATACCTGTAAACATCAAACAACAGGTAGTTGGGCCACCTGTAGAAATCCTTATCACTTTCATTTTAAAAATTGCTATGTAATAATAACATGGAACTGAAGTACTTACAATATGTTTTTCCATGTCTCGTCAATGTGGGTAATAAATCCTTCAATTTGGAGTTCTGTGCTGCCTAGTTCACCTGAGGTAATGCCTTTATTTATTTCGTCCTCTGAAATATATACATGTTATGGGACATGTCATTTAGTTACAATAGTTACACACACATATAGGTAACAACATCATGAAATGCATATCAAATGTAAATTATACAACATTTACAACATCTAGGATTACAATATACAACAATTTTACAACATTACAAAGAGTAAACAATTAACCTAAGGTAGCAAAAATTCATCGACTGAATAATAACAATTTGTCATTAAAAAGTTTTGTAAACATTTCTTAAAACCTTGGATAGAATTCATATTCTTTATTTTAGCAGGTATATAATTGTACAGTTGGGTATTTTTATAGTAGAAGCTATTCTCAAAAAATTTGGAATTATGAGGTGTAATGTGTAATTTTGACTTGTGCCTTGTATCATGCATATGAATGTCTGAGTTAACAGCAAGTGTTTTAATATGTGTTTGTAGTTGCACAATAGTTTCATATATATATATATACACGGTAGTGGCATAATGTTTTACTTTCTAAAATATGATTTACAGCTAGTATTTTAAAGTAAATTGAGCATAATTCTGATTACTTTTTTTTGTAGTTTAAATATTTTAATTGCCTCACTACTAGATCCCCATAGAACTATCCCATTTGATAGAAGTGAATGAAAATTAGTAAAATATACCATCCTAAGTGTGCACTTATTTACTGATTGGCTAAGCATTTTGATTTGAAAACATATCTTACTAAGTTGCTTTACTAATTCATTAATATGGACATTCCATTTCAGGTTCTTATCAATCCAAACCCCAAGAAATTTTGTTTTATCACTATATTCTATTTCTTCTCCCTCAAATAATATAGCTGGGGAATACAAATTTTTGTTGTTTTTGTGGTGGAAACTAATTGCTACACATTTTTCCTTATTTCCTTCATCATAACATAATATTGTCTCGTCTCTCATTAGATAATCGTGGTCTTATTACCATCATACCGGATGTTAAATATTTATTTCATTCTATAGGATTGTATTATGTGATGCGCACATGCTCATTCGGTACATTGGTATTTGTAACTACTGCCATGTTTATGTGTAGATATATAGCTTGTGTAGTTTAGCCTATGTGCAAGATTATGTCACAGTGTCATGAGTTTTTTGCTGAAATAAGAATCCAATAGCATAATTGTGATGGACAGTGCTCTGTTCCAAGGTGCTCGTGTAGAAAGGAAGTCAAATAATTGTGTATGAATAACTAGCTAAACACAAACAATGAAATTGTTGACAAACCACATTGTTCTCTTCTCAGGATAAAGGAAAACCCTGAAAGAAAACCTTATCTGGATAACTGATGCTAAGGGAAATTCAAACCCATGACCTCTTAAATGTAAGACATACACTACCCCAGACTACCAATGCGGTTGGGGTAAGCTTATAAAAAAACAAAGATGTTCGGACCTCCATACAATTTATTTTAAGTTACACATAGCAGAATATTTAAAACATCTCAACATCTCCAATTTGACTAGTACTTTGTTGTATGTTCACTTTTTTAATAGGATTAATATTTATTTTCTTTCTAGCACCCAATTAATCCAAATATTATCTATACTTCATTTATTTAGTTTCCTTGTACATTAATCAATCAATCTTTCCAGGCCAAGTTTTAATATATTTGGGTATTTCTTCACATGCAAATACTTACTGAAATACTTAGCTCACACCAGAAGTGCTTTATTTATGTTGTTGTCAGGCCTGAAAATTGTCTTCTCTCCATTTGGACTTTGAAAGTAACGAACAGAGCATACAGACTTAGCATTCATGTATGTAGTTTGGAAAAACCAGGAGAAGTCATAGTTCAAGTTCATTGAATTAGGTTTCTACCTGCAGTTCTTTCAAAACATAAGCCATTCTTTTAATTGTTTCATTTGTATAGTCCCCTTTAACTTCAATGGTCATCTCAGGGGCTTTGATTTGTGAAATAACTTGTACTACTGCAGGGTTTTGGAACATTAGGTTAGTCATTTTTATATCACTAAACACACACACATTCACTCTCACATACATACTTCCAGACTCTGTGGGAATAGGGAATAATTCTGGTTAAAGTAAAATTCCCCACCCCAGCCAGGAATTGAACCCTGGACCTCCAGGTGAGAAGTCAGCATGCTGACCATTCAACCATGGAGCAGTCTACTGCCTTGTGTTATAACTGAGTCAACTTATTTTGTTTGAACTCTTGGTTATTTTTTTGATAATATTCTTTTTTCTCACCATTTCTGTTTTGATTTATATTACATTTATTTATTTTACGGCTTACTTTAAATATAGTGTTTTCTACTGAACAGCGATATTTCAATATTTATCAGTATGTCTACCAAACAGGATCTTACAAGATACTCAAATAGTGGAGTAAAGAAAATGAACTGAAAATTATTTGTTTCAGCTTGTATTGATGCTATTGTTGCTGTTTACCATAGCAACATGTGCTCCTACAGATCAGGACCCAACTGACCCTGACTCTGATTCAGAATATTCACCAGCAAACCTCTCTGGAATTGGTCTTAAAAAAAAACTGCTGCTAAAGAAGCTTTTGCTGCTTGGTTGAATCCGTACAGCAGCATCATAACAAAAGTGGAATGCTTTGTAATTAAATTACCTTATAATAAGGATATTTATATACATATTTCTAAATATAGATATTTGCATTTATTTCTATGCATTTATTTATTTAGCACCAAATTTTTGCAACTTATCATGTAATAAGTGAGCTGTGTTTCAGGTTAAAACATATTCAACATGTTTAACCCTTTCAGACCTGACTTTTTATGCATCATTGAAAAAATTATCTGTGAACCTCCTTGTCCATCTTGTAATGAAAGCTCCAAAGCAATTCTAAAATTGGCCACACATAGCAGCACAAAACTGGAGAACTTGAAAAACATAACAGTCACACCCCCAAGTGATCTAAATAGTAATTACAGCTTTTAAATTTATTACTTAGTCTGTAGAAAGTCATGTCCATTCCAATGGACATTGGGACTGAAAGGGTTAATTCAAATAATACCTTTGTAATGCTTGAATAAACTAATAACTACAAAATGATAGGTATCTCAGTTTATCACATTGATACAATCATAATGAAAATAAAACATTATCACACATTTGTAATTATCTGTTTGTAAATAAAAATTGTTCTATTGTTTTCTAAGCTTTTGTTTATTTATCTAGCTATAGCTTACTATATTAACAATGTATTTTTATGCAATGACCAGATTCAAAATTTATAAATCACAGCAATTTGCAGTCTGAATATGTAACATCTATGTGTGTGTGTGTGTGCACACACATGTGTGGGTGTGTGTGTGTGCTCTTAAAACCATCTTTACCTTTCTTAGCTTAAACAGTGAATACATATATTGAATAAGAAAACTAATTACCTACTCAGGCTTTCATAATCTCACAAAATAACAAAGCAACAGTGCAATTACATGTTATTAGCTAGTCTAATATCTGAAATGATATTGATCATGGAGTAATAAAACAGTAAAATAATTACAACACCTATTTGGCTTAAACAAAAGCAAAGGTAATTCCAAATCTTCTCGGGCTTCTAGCCAGGTAAAAACTTGGCTTGACACCAACGTTTCGAAGAAGTGCATCTTCCTCGTCTTCAGGGTGAACTCACCCTGAAGACGAGGAAGATGCACTTCTTCGAAACGTTGGTGTCAAGCCAAGTTTTTACCTGGCTAGAAGCCCGAGAAGATTTGGAATTAACACGTCGCCAGGAAAGCTTCAGTTCTTATTTTAAAAGCAAAGGTGATACAATCGCAAGGTTGAAAGATTAAAAAAAAATTGAACTGCATTATATTAAATGTTACAGCAAAAACATCAAACCAGAAAAAATATTTCTTCTTATCAATATTACATTACCTATTTTCGTATGATTATTCATCTTAATATATAAAAGTCAATGTATGTATATGAGTGGTGTGGAATGGGGTGTGTGGTGAGAGTAAGACAGTTCTACACTGTTGCACCAATTTTTACTAAACTTGACACAAATAACTGTTATCACAAAGTAAATTAGCTAGAATTTGAAATTCCATCTTATTTCATAGTATGAATTTTTTATTTCATGTAATGCCCACGAAAGCTTGCAAGACCATGCACATCCTTCTCAATGATTGTCATAATAGCTCAAACATTGCCAATATAAGAAAACAAACTACTGTATTCCATTCATATGCTTTTCTTTACTTGTTCTACAAACAAGTTTCTTATAAAAGATTATTCTTCTTTCTACTTCATCCTAATCAAGATAAGCATTATCAGAATGATCTTATACCTAGTTCTTTATAAGCAGAGGGCAACTAAGGGAATACACGAGGCTTAAGCGATAGCCGTGTTTTAAAAGTATATGCAATTGTCATAAAATTTGGTTCTTTGCATGGCCAAGAATAAAACAAAAGAAACAATATGACTTCCTGTTTGAGAAAAGTATAAGTATATTAAAATCGAAACCAATAACAAGGAATATCTCGGAAGTAGTTAACTTGACAAAAAAAATTGTACCTATATGATATAAAATGTATCTTTTAACAAGTTCTATATTTTTTGTGCAATAAATGTTTGTCTATGTCTTTATCTCTTACTGATTTCCAGTAATATAAAATTAATCCAGAATGAGAAGTTCTTGAAAACCTATTTCGAGAAAATTTAAAATATACATATCATTTGCCATAACAATTTCTTAAATAACCATTAAGAGGTTATTTATGAGAAAATCAATGTTTTGAGAAAAATGTAAAGGATATTTGGGATGGAGGATTTCCCTGAAAATGTTCCTGTAACATCCTTGGAAGTTTCTGAACTTAAATATCAAGTTTGGTATTTAGCAGACTTTTAATTTTTAAATCATGCTGTTCTCTCTCTCTCTCTCTCTCTCTCTCTCTCTCTCTCTCTCTCTCTCTCTCTCTCTCTCTCTCTCTCTCTCTCTCACACACACACACACACACACACACACCACAAACAGACCTTTTTCCAGAAATGCTTTTTTTAGATTCAGGGGAACCCAAAACATATATTTCCGGTGAAATCTTGGTATTGATTTTTTGGGTGCATTACAATACTTCTCTATACACTATGTACATTGTACATGTAGAGAAGGAAAAATAACGGTGTAAACCCTAGAAGACTTAAAGCACTGCTTAGATTTGAGGATGAAAGTATTGATTATTTTACTGACTAATTTACTGCTCCAGGGGCAATAGATAAAAAACTCTAAATTGTTCTATTCACATGACTTTCTCTAGCTACTCCACAAACAAACTTTTGTTACAAAATATTATTCTTTTATCTACGTCAGGCTAATCAAAATAAACATTAGCAGAAATGTTACTATTACTTGCTTCATTGTAAGTAGGAGGCAAATAAGGGAATAGACTAGGCTAAAGCAATAGTCAAATCTTTTAAAAGCTATTACAACAGAAACAATTGATTTTCAGTTGTTTTTTGCTTTTCTGGGAGTAAAGCAAAAGGGATGAAATGAAAGTCGACTTCCCTCTTGAGAAAAGTTTAAATAGTTTAAAGTTGAAACCAATAACAAGGAATATCTTACAACTGGTAACTCTACAAAATAAAAATAATATATATGACATAAACTGTGCATTTTAATGAGATCTACATTTTTTGTATAGTAAGCTTCTTGTCTATCTCCTATGTTTACAAGCTATAAAGAAATACATCCAGAATGAAGAAATCTTCAGAGGCTATTCCTAGAAAATTCAAGATAAACATGTTGTTTGTCATGCACATATCTTTAATCAAAATTATTAGAGCCTTTTTAAGAAAGTCAACATTGTAGGAAAATGTTCTTTGTAAAGAGTAGTTAGGTGGGGGAATTTTCTTGAAAATCTTTGTGTTGCATCCTTGGAAGATACTGAACTTAGATACCAAGATTGATATTTAACTGACTTTTCATTTCTGAGCTATGCACACACACACACACACACACATACACACGCGCGCACACACATGCATGCACACCACACGTGCGCATGAGCGCACACATATATATCCAAAAGTGCTTTCTTTGGATTCAGGGGATCTAAAAATTTGTATTACCAATGAAATCTCAGTATCAAATTTTTGGGTAGAATACTTCACCTTCATCTACTTTGTACATACATGCTAGAGAAAGTAAAAATGGAAGTATCCCTTCACTATCTAAGTGTTCTCAATTATCAAAATGAATTGGCCAAAGATTTCAGGGCTGATATCTCTAGAGTTTGTGAAATAATATTGAGTATTTCTGAAAGAAGTCCACACAAAGCAAATAAATGTATAGCTTTCCAAATGCTTTAGAGGAAATCAATATGACAAATTGAAAATGGTCAATAGGTTTCAAATTTCTATGGTGATTACCACATTCGACTGCACATACATAGAGATAAAGAAATTAAGAGAATGTTGTAACAGTGCCATCTTCTTCAGCAGTGGTTCTCATGTTCACCTTGGTACATGAGTCATTACAGTCAATACAGGAAGAATGGCATGACAGAACAGGAACTGTCAGAATGTGAGATGTCCTGATTCTTGTCAAGCTTTGTAAGCTTCAGTTTCCACAAGTTTCCACAAAATTCTCTGACGTCATTTTCTAGCTATAAAAGGAGGAAGAATTGCTGGCTGTATTGTGTTGTGATGATTGGAGTGTTAACACAAAGTGGTGTATGAAACATTGATGGCATGCAGCCGCAAATGTCAGTGCAAAAAACTTTGAATAAATTATTTGCAGCAGTGAATTTAGGACTTTATTTGTAAACAATTTTTAGTCAATAAAGACATTTGTTACAATATGGTGTTGATTATATCAATTGTTAGCTGATTTCTTTATCCCCAATAACTGGTCCTTCATGGATTGATTGCCATAATTTTGGTTTCAAAAAGTGGAGATGTGAACTTTTTACTAAATTGGTGTTACTAGTTAACACTTCTCATGTTAAAAGTAAATATTTTTAATAAATCCATGGTAAGTTCTGCAGGTATTTACTGGCTTTTATTCACTTCACTTATTGTTCCAGTAAGATAAAATAACATATAGTTTTACAAAAGAACGTTTATTATACTGTTTTCAAAATTCCAGCCAGTGTATTCAATCCATCCTGTAGAACATCACTTTGCAATTCAAATAGAAAAAATATTGTTCTAATTATTATGTTCATTTAAAAGAACCGACATATGAAGAAAATATATGTATATAAACACAGAAACAAGGAATTCTTTAGCAATAACATCTCAAGGTTTAAACAAGCTTCATAATGCTACATAAAAATATTTAGCTTCAAAGTACAGCTTATTTTTAAAACAATTAGCTAAAAGTAAGTATTGGTACAAATATAACAGTACGTTATTATAACGTTATTAAGTACAGTGAAGTAAAAATGAAATGATGGCTAAATTTTAAATACATTTTCATGTTTTATACAAGTTCAGAGAACCTTAGTTACTATAACAGAAGGATTACTGTACAGAAGAAATATTAAGGCACAACTTTGCTCCAGAGGAAATAATGGAACCTGTCTTTGGTTGCAAGGCTCCAGTATAAATAGATGTGAATTCAAGAAGTACGAATGTTATAAAATAAAACATTAAACTTTGTTTTTTACCCCATAATGTTTATAACATTACAATTACATAGAGGGACATAGCACCAATGGATGTGGATGATGTATTACATAGTTAATTCTGTATATAAACTAAGAATTAAAGTAACTATTGAACACCATAATAAGTAGATAAAGTAGAAAAAACTGAACAACACTGGCTTATTTCATACAAGCTATCAGTTTTTGGGGGGAGGAAAACAAGGGCTTGCATTTTGTGGTCACATTGAGAGTGCTGAATTATCTAAAAGAGTACATTTCGTTGAATAACAAAATATAATGTGTATCTCTCAAGATCCACTTTATTTATACTATCTGGCCTGATATACAGAACAGCTTAGTTTCAAAATGAGCACAATCAGACTAACCAAATTGTAAAAGAGGTTTGTGAAATCATTTGTTTCTCTGATATTAGGGCAAAATTGGAAATTGTCAAAATTGCTTTCCACAATCTGACAACCTAGTGAACTATTAAAGATTGATTCATTGGTTTTACTGATGTTGCACAGAACACCTAAGCAACATGCTATGAATATTTTGATGGTTTCAATTAAAGCATTTGCTGTCTTCTCACACTCTCTCTTTTGTTTAAATATTAGACTCCAAACTAGTCTATATACCATCTACACTACAGATTACAGAGATTTAGTAACTATATTTACATAGTATAACATAGTTTTTGCTTAACTAATGAAATTTTGCAGCAACTTCAGAATCTGATGTTTTAAGTGTAGAACACTTTTGACAAATGAACCGTGAGAAACAAAAGGAAACTGTGAGTTCTCAATATATTAAGCCTAAGATTGCATGGTTACAGAAAATAATGAACATTAATCAACCAAGCAGGAGTTTCTTAATTTTCTTCTTAATTAAGAACCCAGAAGTGTCAAGTGGTGACTGATTGGAACCAACATCTGGATCTGTTGGATCATCATCTGTGGGCACGCTAAGCACCATAGCAATTACCACCAATAATAAACACATTACCTGAAAGCAAGAAAATTATATGAATTATAAGATTTTTTGTAGACATTATAGGTCAGAAATAAAATGCTAGAATCATAAATATCTGTATACCTGACAAATATTTTATCTTTTTCAAACCCTACATAACAAATGAAAACATCCATATTGTCTTAATATATAATAGTCCTGGAAAATTTTATATAAATGTAAATAGTGCATTTCAAACTGCTATTTTAGGCTATTCTAAGACATTCACTTATCACCTGCACTTTATTTCTCCTCTTTGTATTTTTAGTATTTCAAACTGAGATTTACAAGCATCAAAAGAAATATTATAAAATAAATATTGAAATATAAAGTGCTAAAACTTTAAGTTGGTAGGGCACTATCATTATTTAACGTTAAAAACATTCCATTCAATGTGGATAAAGTATTTTAAAGCAGCAAAAAGTGCACAATATGTTGCACTTTGCTTTACTCTCTTTATTATGTTATGTTAACCTAGTATTTTTTCTCCCTACCATTTTTGCTTTCATTTTTGATGGCATCTGCAAAGGTCCTTTCATTTGTTTCTTTTTGTTTTACATACCTATTTCTGAACAACTGGTGGCTGTAACTTTTTTTACTTGAATCATTTGTTTCTTTTTGTTCTACATACCTATTTCTGAACAACTGGTGGCCGTAACTGTTTTTGTTTTACTTGAATAAGCCAACACATTCTTTATTAACTTGCATTTCATCTTGATTTACCAATAGCACCGGCTTGCAAAGATTTTCTGGCCAAAGTAATTATATGTGATATGTTACATTTAGTGGCCTTATGTATAAAATCTGATGTGTATCATTCACATGACTTTCTTTATTCTTAAAAAGCTTGTACTTCTATTACTTCATGCTAATCAGAGAAATAGTCTTATTACTTGCAAAATAAGGGAGTACCATAGGTTAAAGTGATAGTCAAAAGCTGGTTGCTATGTCACTGAAGTTCCTTTGTTTGTATGGACAGCAGTTGACAAATTCCTGTATGAGAAAAGTATAAGTTTTTCAAAGAAGAAACCAAAAACAAGGAATGTTTAAAAAATGATGAACTCCACGAAAAAAAGTATATAATATAAATTGTGTGTTTTAATGTTATCTACATTTTTTGTGCACCAAGTTTTTGTCTGTCTCTTACGGTTTAGCAGTTATTCAAAATTCCATAAAATTCATTTAGAATAAAGTACTCTTCACAGACTATTCCTAGGAAATTCAAGATAAACATTTTATTTGTCAGGTAAATAACTTTAATATACAATATTTTAATCAAAATCGTTAGAGCCATTTTTGAGAAGATCAAAATTTTCGAAAAAGTTCCATGCAAGGGTAGTTGAGGGTGGGGGATTTTTCTCAAAAACTTTGTGTCACATCCCTGGAAGATACTAAGCTTAAATATTAAGTTTGGTATTTTACCGACTTTTTGTTTTTGAGTTATCGTGTTCACAGACACACGGACACACACACACACACACACACACACACACACAGACCTTTTTCTGAAAATGCTTTTTTTAGATAAAGGGGACCCTAAAACATATATTTCCGGTGAAATCTTGGTATCACATTTTTGGTATCTATACACTATGTACATAGTACATGTAGAGAAAGTAAAAATAATATCAATTGTTTCGTATCACGTACAGATTTGTCACAAGTCCATCTTATGTTTATGCTAATGGTGCTTCGTTGTTGTAAATGAGGTTTGGATTGGTTTTATGGTATGGACATGTCTGAGAGAAAATGTTGCATGGGCTCTGTTTTGGAGAGGAGTAGGTAATCATACAGGAACACCGGAACAACAAATAGAACAGTTGCAGTTCACGCATGAGCAATGTCAGACAAGGTCAAAATGCCAAGATTACGCTCCTCCGTATTCTGAGAGGACAGTGTGTCACATCTTTGTCTATAAGTTACAACATGCACCTGAAGTCGATTGAGTGAATAAGTGAGTTAGCTTGTGTTAAAATGGCAAGTGGCAGTGATGTCCTGAGGCGAAAATATGTGAACAATCCCAATTCTTTCTGTTATACATATGGCCAGTATCTAATTACAGGCCAGAAGCGAAATATTATGCCATTTATAAAAAGCCTGTACTTGGCATATTTTGACATGAAGTTACGTGATCAGGACAAGAATTTCATACCGCATATAGTGTGGAAAACCTGTGGCAATGGTTCCATCATGGCATGTTGCCATCAATGCCATGTGGAATACCAATGATTTGGTGGGAACAAAGAAAACATTTTGTCGACTATTATTTTTGTGCATGTAAAGTGCCCAGGTTTAGTACGAAAAACAAAATGCACATGTGTATCCCTGCCTTCCATCTGCCATAACACTCGTAACACATGGACCTGATATCCCTGTCCCAAAACCACCAATAAGTCACCAGAGAGTGTCTCTTCTTCACCCTCAAGTGCAGAGGATGGTGGGGATTATACCTTTATAACGGATGTTGAGGATAAAACTCCACATCTTTATAATCAGTGTGACTTAAATGATTTGGTACATGACCTAAGCCTTACTAAAGAAAAGAATGAACTTTTAGGATCAAGATTAAAAGAGAGAAATATTTTACTTCCTGGGACAAACTGATATTGTTACAGAAATCAGGAGGAATAATTCCAGCAGTTTTTTGTTCACAAAGACGAACTTGTATTTTGCTGTGATATCCCTGGCTTGATTCATCGGCTTGCAACTATTTACCAAGCAAAGGACTGGCATCTATTTACTAATTCCAGTAAAAGAAGCCTCAGAAGTCTGCACAATGGAAATAAATTTGCTTCAGTGCCAGTCACCCATTCAACATCTCTGCATGAAAACTATCACAATTTATTTATGGTGTTGCAGAAACTGAACTACAATGAACACAGATAATTACTGTGCTGTGATTTAAAGGTGTGCAGTATCATATTAGGGCAGCAAGGAGGATATGCAAAGTTCCTGTATTTTCTGTGTGAGTGGGACTCTCAGAACAAGGATCGTCACTGGTTAGTGTCTGAGTGGCCCAAGAGGAAACAGTTTGTGTGTTATTGACCCCTTTACATATTAAATTGGGAATTATGAAGCAGTAATATAGTCCTGCTTTTGGTATCTCTGTCAGAAATTTCAGGGACTGTCGGATGTCAAAATTAAATTAAGGAAGGTGTTTTTGATGGAAATTTGGAAGGAAGAATCTGACGTTCAGTACGGCGATGAATGAAACACAGCTTTAGGCATGGGAATCATTCAATGATGTTTACAGCAAATTTCTGGGTAATGTTACACATGTCAGCTACCAATATATTGTCGAAACCATACAGCACAACTTCCAGAAATTGGGTTGCCACAGGAGCATTCAGCGAGGAACATGACGAGCGGTTGCATCGGGATATAAAAGAACTGGGGCGTGGGTGTCTTCATGATGTAAGATTACTGTTGGTATCCAGTGCGAAATAACATTACTGAGAAACACAAATGCAAATCAATACAGCATTCATTCATATCAAAGTACAACAAACAATAGCATTCTAGCAATGAACATGTTGCATTTTGAGCATGTCCTATTAAAATTACATATATTCTCTATTAAGGTATTTTCTACCGCACAATATGTAATATTTTGATTTTAAATAGCAAAATACTGTACATGATAGGCAAAATTGTATAGGCTGCTAATAAATTACAATTACAATCTTGAATGCACTTAGTTAATTTATATGGCAAAAATATGTACTAAAATATGTATTTAACATCATTGAAAATATTCTGTAAATCTTTGTTACTACCAGCCACCATTAGCTATGTATGCCCTGGTTAGAATTATTAGCTCATTAAGGGTAATTGGACAAAAAAAATAAATAACAATGTTATCACTCTCTTTCTTTATTAATGTTGTCTATATACCCCTCTTTTTCTCTAGCACTTTCTTTTGTCTGTTATTTGACTGAATAATTTTGGTATCCCAATATCTTCATATGTATGTTCTTCCTCCACCTTTCCAAAAAGTTTTAATATTTGTCTCTCTTTGTGTCCAAATATTCCACAAGCTATTATTTTCTAAGCTATATCTTAAATTACTTACCTAACTCATGCTTTGTATACTTGTTTCTTTTTATTTTAAATATTGTTTTAACAAGATATCATTATTCCAAAGCTCTCTCTATCCTTGGCACTCATTCCATTTCAATTTAACAACTGTATTAGCTGTTGCTATTGACAACCCCAGAACTTCCTTGCAAACTGTCCTGTGTGCTGAATCCAAATCATCATATAGGTATCATTTGAGTCTCAACCATTGAGTAATATTCCCTCTCCAACCATTTCACCTCCATCTCTGATATTTTATATAAACACCCTTTCATGGCCATCAATGTTACTTTTGTATATGTCTGTTGTATATATTGATCCCTTTTACTTCTGTTTATCTGATGAATTTATTTTAATTCCCAAGAAAGGGCAGTCATGCACTAGTTTGTACTCATTGCTTCCTTTCTTCTGTTTGTCTTGATTACTTAATATGCCTCCTTTCTTAAATACTAACATTTGTGCTTTTCTTCGATTTACATTTATTCTCATTTTAAATAATATTTATCTATTTCTTCTGAAGACACTTCTTTACCATTTACTGTAACAGAACTTATTATCATCTGAGAAAAGCAAACCAAGAAATATATTTTGTAATATGTCAACTTAAATAAATTAAATGAGGTGCAACTTATCGTCCCTCTCCTGACGAAGTGGCATAAGCACCAAAATAAAACAAAATGAGATACTTTGCCTATACACTTCTTTCGACCATATCTACATTCTGACAAACGGGCTACATCCAGCTCTAATGGTTGCTTTGCAGAAAATATTGTGCTATCGTTGTAAACGCTATTGCTGATTGATTCTTGTTCTGGTGAAGACATATCTGACTCACAAGTCATTTACGTCTCTTTGTTAGATACTGCCATTATTAAAACTGGTCGATATGTCTATGTGTGGTGTATTGCTAACTATCCAATAGACAAACCTTGCCGTGTGATTCCAACAATGGAACATAAATTTGTGCAAGAAATAGAAGCAGTCTCAGTAAAGCAGCACACTGTTATGGAAATGGACGTATTAGTGCAGTGGAGAGATGGATCTAAGAATGTGGTATCATCTAATGAAATTGAATGCATCAACAGTGACTCATTAAAGGTAAGAGTTGAAATTAAAATTTATTGGTTACCATACAATAAATATTATTATGAAATTGATTCATATGGATCGTCCAAAGGAAAATTCTGAGAATGAAGAATCAAGAACGGGGTCTATGGATGTTCCTCTTAGTGTTTTAAAGGTCCACACACATAAAGCCATTTTGAAGACATTACAAATGCTGCAACTGGAGATAGTATTAATAGAGAGGAGTCTTGTCAAGAGTCCTTTCTAGTAGTGCTGACTCGTGCTGGAGTTGCCAATTAGTGACTATGATGACAGTACTGTGATCCACCATATAGTGAAAACTCAGTTTCTCAATTACAAGAGTGAAGGTTCTGGCATTTGTCCACTTTGTAAATGCTTACTATGCACAAAGCATTCAAACAGCAATAACGAATGCATTTATCATCACCCAGAAGTGTCCTCTGAAGATGAAAATTTACTTATACAATCACCATGTAAAAAGATGTTTAAGGTAGGTACCAATTGATTTAATTGTTTTTTCACACAAGCCATGTGTAGGACAGGAGTTGGATAGGTAGAATCAGACTGAAAAATTCAATACCATAGCTGGGATTTGAACCATGGACCTCCTGACCTTTAGCTAGTTGCTCTACCATTTCAACATGCTGGCATAGCATTGCATTTCTTAACTGACTTGCATGTTTTCCGGTAAACCACAAGGTTATCTCAAATCACCTATCCAACCCCTATCTTACACATGGCATGTGTGAAAAAACAATTAAATCAATACCAGTTGACCATAATAGTTGGCTATACTATAAATCCTGGGACTTAAGTACTTACAACATTGTAAGTCGCCATTGAGGTTGTCACCTCAAAATAATTTGAGATCACCTTGTGGTTTACCAGGAAACATGCCAGTCAGTTGAGAAATTCAATACTATACTGGTATGTAGCCATGGTGGCTCAGTGGTAGAGCAATTGGCTAGAGACCGGGAGATCTGTGGTTCAAATCCCAGCTATGGCATTGAATTTTTCAGTCTGATTCTACCTATATATGTAAGTCATTACCGCTTTCAAATGTCTATGCAGTAGAGGGTGAAGAAGAGAAATTCCTTTAGAATAGACTTGTCATGAAAACAAGAAGGTGGCACACAGGTAAAGAACATTAGGTGAGGCATATACCAGTCCTACAACAAACAAAAAAACTTATACCAGCTCATCAATTAAAACCTCGGTGCAATGAAAGGTGTGGAAAGCAGTGTAAGCTTATAATAGATCAAGAAAGATTGAATATTTTTTCAAGTTTCTTTGAAATGAAAAGCCTACAGTTACAACAAGAGTACATCATGCAGCATGTGAAAGTCAAATCAGTAAACCAGAAGAGAACAGATGCTAAGAAATCTAAAAGCTCAAGCATGTTGATATACACAATAATGATCCTGTGAATGTATGCAAAATAATGTTTCTAAAGTTGCTTGGCATTTCAGATAGCACTGCACTTGACAAGAAGGCTCCTGAAAAACGCGGAGGCCGTAATGATAGACTCAAACTGCAAGATAAGCTGCTTAGAGATTCTGTGGTTGTTCACATATAAGTTTCCATGAATGGAATCTCACTATTGCCACATCTCCTGAATACTTGCACCCAGAATTGACATTGTCTAAAATGTATTCTATGTATAAGGAAGACAACATCTCACAGTCCTAAGCCACTTATCAGACTTACTATAGAGTATTCAAATCAATGAATTTATCATTTCACCATCCTAGGAAGGACCACTTTGTTTGTGTGTAACTTACCATCATGATGATGCTGCAAAGAAAATGGAGTTGCAGAATATGTACAACAAACCCATAGAAGAAAAGAATACAGTAAGAAATACAAAAAAATTATGCTAAAATATCTGCCAAAGGAAACCCAAGAGAATATGCCTCTGCAGTATTTGAACTTTTCAGCAAGTGATTCAACTACCTATTTCCAAAGAAAGTGCAGTACTCTATTGAAGGCATTTATCAACATATAATTTCACAGTGTACAACATTGAAAACAAAGACTGTCACTGCTTTCTGTGGAACAAGACTATCAGCAAAAGAGGATCATCTGATCTCAAACAACTTACTTCATGCCTGAGGTGTAAAGCATGTTAGACTTTTTGCTGATGGCTGCAGTGGGCAAAATAAGAATACCTTTCTAGTGATCATACTTTTGTACATTCTAAGCAAATCAAAGAATTTGTCCATCAGCTTGTGCTTCTTTGAACCTAACGATGGTTAAAACATAGGTGACTCTGCCCATAGCACTATTTCAACAGTCCCCACCCAGTTTGTACCTATTGTGAGACTTGCTCGATGTGTTGCTCCATTCTAAGTATGAGGGTAGAAGATTTCTTGGATTATAAAAGAGTTTCAGAGATCCATGAGAGAGTTTCAGTCTGGAAACAAAGTTAATTGGACTGCTATCAGAGAAGTCAAAGTGACCAAAGACCAACCCAGTAAAAACCCAGCCATTTGACTGAACATTATGAGCAGCTATCTCTGAAATCTAGGAATATCTGAGAGTTTGAAGCTTTCCCCCTCTCAGCTTAAAAACACCTCTCCAAAGCTTTCGCTGAGAAGTACAACGATCTGCAGGAGTTATGCAACACCAGTAATAAAAGATGATGTTTACAAAACACTCTACAAGGAACTCCCAGATTTTTAGTTATAATATTAATCAATAATAAATCACAGTACTTGTTTGTGTTTTCTAACATTATTTGTAAACAAAAAGAAACATTATTGAAGTAAACTGAGAAGAAAAAATATTAATACACATAATATTATGCTTGGTATAGCCTACTGTTGAAGTGATTTAAGTATCCTGTTTCATGAAACTATTTATATACATTGTACTATTGTTATTAAAATATCACACCTTGATTATGATATTGATAAAGAAGTACAGCAGTTGTTTATATGTCCTAAAAGCATTCTTAACGAATACATGGTTTGTTATTGTAGGGCATTAGAAAAGAGAGATTAACTCTATAGATGGCGTATGAACCCATTAGCTTAAATTTGGCTTACATTTCTACATTTTGGTGTAAGGTGCACAAAAATTTTTGATATTTTAAGATTACAGTTGTATTTATACAAAACATAAAACATGATGCTACTTGATAATATCATTATTATAATATTATTAAATAAGTGGATATTCCTATTCATTTTAATGACTTCCTACATATAATTGTATGTTCTTAAATTAAAAATGTATACATAAAATAAAAATCTGATGTGTACCATTCACATGACTTTCCCTGCACCAAATTATTCTTAAAAAGCTTATAATTCTATTAACTTCATGCCAATCAGTAAAACATTAGCAGAAATAGCCATATTACTTGCTTACTTGTAAGTAGAGGTGAAATAAGGGAGTACCATAGGTTAAAGTGATAATCAAAAGCTGGTTGCTATGCTGGTAAGTTCCTTTGTTTGTATGGACAGCAGTTGACAAATTCCTGTATGAGAAATGCATAAGTTTTTCATACCAGAAACCAAAAATAAGGAATGTCACAAAAACAATGAACTCCACGAAAAAAATGTATATAAAATAAATTTTGTATTTTAACGTGCTCTACATTTTTAGTGTAGTAAGTTTTTGTCCATCTCTTACGGTTTAGTAGTTATTCAAAATTTAGTAAAATTCATCCAGAATAAACTACTCTTCAGAGGCTATTCCCAGAAAATTCAAGATATACATTTTATTTGTCAGGTAAATATCTTTAATATACAAACTTTTAATCAAAATCGTTAGAGCCATTTTTGAGAAAATAAAAATTTTCGAAAAAAGTTTCATGTAAAGGGTAGTTGGGGGTGGGGGGATTTTTCTCAAAATCTTCGTGTCGCATCCCTGGAAGATACTAAACTTAAATACCAAGTTTGGTATTTTACCTACTTTTCGTTTTTGAGTTATTGTGTTCACAGACACACGGACACACACACACACACACACATGGACCTTTTTCCGAAAATTGTTTTTTTAGATAAAGGGGACCCTAAAACATATATTTCCGGTGAAATCTCGGTATCAAATTTTTTGGGTGGAGTGCAATACGTTCTCTATACACTATATACATAGTGCCTATAGAGAAAGTAAAAATACACAAACAAATAAATAACAATACATCTTAAAAGATACCAAAAATCAGTATACATTAACCCTGTGTATGGCATAAACACCTTCGTATCATAAGTGAAATCTTTCAAACTGACATATTTTCAATTTAGGCCCTTTGGCCCTACATGGTGTCAAAATTTTAGAGCCATACTGGTCCATACTAAGAATACTATTACAGATATAAATCACTGTATTACCTTTGATGTGTCATTTTATTCTTTTGCATTATAGGTCTATACATAAACACACTTTTCTTTAAACTGCTCTCCTGAAAAATTACACTTTTGTCGCTTATGTCTTTTCGTCTTTTATGTTCTTGTCTTAGCCTGTTTTTCTTAGTGTATTTCTTTAGTTATTATTCTTTCCTCATATTTTATGCAATAGTTTTACCTATCTATTGTATTGGTATAAAGCTTTTAACACCTTTCTTTAAAGATGATGGTGATGATGATATGGTGATGATTATGAGGCTGATGACGATGATGATGATAATGGCAATAGCTATTCAGTTCTATTTGGTCAAAGGCTTTCTCCAAGTTGGTGAATACCATATATTCCTCTTTTATTCTTTAAATTCATTTTCAGTGATGTTTTTATAACAAATGCATTGTCAATAGTTTTTTATCGTTTTCTAAAGTCCATTAGAAGCTTTGAAAGAATATTATATTTTGCATTCTTACAATCTGTTAAAACCAATGTATAAATTTTCTCCACATTGGATAATAGCGCAGATAATTGTTAGGTTTGTCCATGCTTTACCTTTATTTTATTTTTATTAATTTATTTAAGAACATGCTCCCTTACCTTTATAGTAATACTACATGTACTAGAAATAATTTTATAGTATTTTCACAAGTATTGTACACTAGTGGTTGAATATAAATTATATGAATCTTTTCAGGTTTTCTATGTTATTTTTAATATCATCATCATTATTATTATTATTATTATTATTATTATTATTATTATTAGTACTACTATTATACAGAATTTTGGAATTGCGAGTTGCTAATTTCAAGGTTTTGTTTTAGCATTTTAGTGGACAATAATGTCATTTTATTTATAGTGTTATTTATTGTCTCTGTGAACTTGCTAGTCAGATTGCCTTTTACATATTTCTTTGAGCAGGAGGGAATACTTTGATCTATTTTGATTTTGCTCTTTGATTTTTGGTCAAGAGTCTAGAATTCATTAAATTGTGCAAAATCGAAATTTTTGTCATGTTTGGAGGAAAATGTTGGGGTAATCTTCACCCATAATGATAAATTATTTCATAGGCCAGTTTGAAAATACAAGTTACAAGCACTTTTCATGGATGCTTAAAGTTTAACAACCATTACGTCAAAGATGTTTTCACAGTTGTGAACAAAAAGCATCTCCATGACACAATGAAACTATTCAAATCCAAATGTTTTTACTAAACAACAGATTCTCAACAGAATATGAAGTAAAAAGTTGTCTATCTATCTTGAATTTAAAGATAATTGAGAAATTGGACATTAAGAGTTCAGCATATTTGGGAAACATTAAACACAGACAACTAGAGAGTGTGTCATCGAGTCAGATGGTTCAGGTGTTTCATTCGGGACTGGTATTTGGGGGGTTGTGGGTTCAATTCCCTCAGCCGTCCTCTCTGACCCATGGGCTTTTGGGGTTTTGCCAGGTCAGTTGACAACCTGGTGAGGTTTTTCTATTACCCTGAACTTCCATCCCTTCATTTCATTTCCATTGCATCTAACTTATCCTTTTCAGAATGTAAGTGTTGATGAGGACTATGGTGGTGGTAAATGTGCTTTGGAAATGCAGCTCTTAGTGGTAAGGTGGCGTTGGAGTTATTTATAGAACGATCAGACCTGAAACATGGGCTCCTGGCACTCCCCATGTCGAGATGCATGGACTATGTTAAGGACCTTCCATGGTGGCTCTTTCCCTGCAGTCTGATTTTGGCCGCCCATTGATATTACTATCATTTCATCCTTTCCTCCTGGGGTCTGACACACAATTAGCCCTCAGGTGGCTATAGTGTGGAACTCCTCTGGAATGACATACATACACAAACACAGAGTGTGTCAAAATTCTGTTACCACTCAAATGGCTAAATAAGCAGTTATGAAGCATATACCAAACAAAAATTATATTGATCTCTGCTTCTATTGCTTATCTCTTCAACTTGACTCACTAGGTTATTATTGTTTTCAATGTTCTATGGTTTATCTTCATTACTTATATTTGCACAGTTTTCATAGGTTACATTACAAATTTACTTGCAGACTACTTCCAACAAGATGGCATATCATTGCATTATCCT
The DNA here is from genome assembly GCA_030762935.1 of Hymenopus coronatus. NCBI lineage: Eukaryota > Metazoa > Arthropoda > Insecta > Mantodea > Hymenopodidae > Hymenopus > Hymenopus coronatus. The sequence continues at coordinate 166,275,913 of CM060881.1, read as the reverse complement.
GTACTATGCATGCCTATCTCGACTACACATTTCCTGATTAATAGATTGGTCATGGTGGGTCATTTCACTGATCTCCACAATCTGCAGATTTGACACCATGCGATTTCTGCTTATGAGATATATTAAGGGAGAGTATGTATTGCAGAAAAGTGTGCAACATCAATCACCTGAGGACTGGATATAGGATGTGATAACATCCATTCTCCTTTAAATGATACTGTTAATTACTGGTTTCTGTTGCTACATTCAAAGAAGCAAATATCACACACTCACACTTATAATACATGCCTGCTGAAAATTCCAGAAAATATTGAGTGACTGAAACATATTGTTGAATAGTCTCCACCTGGCCTTTTAGGACCTTTAGGGAAAAGTTTTTACATCAACCAGTCCCTGGACTTAGCATAAGATCCTGAGTTCTTCCAGTACATATGGGACTGATACATATAGTTAATACAAAAAGAAATTGAAATATTGGATGAAGAAAATGAAAGCAAAACATAAACCTCCTAATAAAAACTCAGATAACTACAAAATCAGTTTTATGAATTGAGAAAAATTCTACATTGGATAGACATTGGACATTTTGGATTTTGAAAAAGATTAGGTTATAGTGTGGTTACAGCTTGTGTTGAAATAACAATTAATTAACACTAATTGACCTAATAGTTGGTTAAACTATGAAGGCTAGTACTTACAACATAGTAAGTTCCCATTGGCCTATGTCACCTCAAAATAATTTGGGAAACATTTGAGTTTGAGCGATGTGGTAGTATGTTGGCATTTTGTTCTTAGATTTGAAATTCCAAGAAAACTTCCAAATGACTTCATAACAAGCAATTACAAAAGTAGTTAAAATCCATTTAAAATCAGCTTTTTGAAAAAGCAAATTGCCTGATTTATTCCTATTTTAAAATGTTTTCATAATATTCTATAAATAGGGAAGTGGCAACTTTTTAAATGTAATACTTTAAAATCACATGCAATTTTCCTATCTGTTGTATATCCCTTATAAAATAGTTTGTAGAGTTTCATCATAACAATTATTCCCTTAATGTTAAAACTTCATTTGGAGTGAAATAGAGAATTATGATGTATTTCCCAACCTTAACATTGGAGTAGCAATAGAAGATGTTTAAGAATATTACTGTATTTTTTCACTGAGAGTACCTGGAAGAACAAACTTAGTGCCAAATATATTTCCATTCAACACAGATTTTTCTAAAGAAAAATAAAGGAAAACTATAGACCGGAATCAAACTGCAGGCAACTTAATTATTGGGGCCAGTTTAGGTTGATATATTGTACATGTGATACTCATTTCAAGTGAAGTTTACTCAGATTTAGATTTGTGTAATAAAAGTATATAGATTTCACAGAAATGGCTCAGTAACCTTCATCAATAAGTATGGTCAGTGGTATTGTAATGTAGGGAGTTTGTGGTGAACCAAATTTCTGTTAATTTGCCATCTCCTTAGTGCGGTGATGGCATTGCTAAGCGGGAGACCTGGGTTCGATTCTCAGTACCGGCATGGGGATTTTTCCTCTGCCAGGAGATCTGGACCCGGGTGCACTCAGCCTCGTGAAGACCCTATGGGGCCAATTGAGGAGCTGCTTGATGGATAAGTAGCGGCTTCAAGTTATGAGGACCACATTAACCATCCCGGGAGGTTTCCAGTGGTGACCACATCTCACCCTCCAATACTGCACCCCATCCCTGACATCTGTCATGGACCAAGATGGAGGACACAGCGGCTGGGCAGTAGGCTAAGGTTCCTTGTGAGCTACCGTGCCATGGAGTTAACTAAAACATTTTGTTATTCTTTTAAGTTTCAGTAAAACCACTGCTGATAGTACAGTTTTATATAATTTATAAAGAGATAACTTTTAATTATGTGTACGTGTTCAGTAACTCTTCTATCAACATTAATTAAATTATGTTTTTCTATTGAAAAGTTTTATTTCATCTTGGCAATTACATATTACAGACAAGTCCAACATTCTTAAATGAGCTATTTAGACTTTTCATAACCTCCAGCTTTGTTCATCTTTCATTGATTATTGAAAATTGGTAGATATTTAATAACTAAGTTTCCAAAGATAAGGTAGAAGTTTACACATTTAATGCTAATCTTCGGAATTCTTTGATTAGTTCAAACAATAACTGTTATCAGATAACGCATAAGATATAATCACAATAAAAAAAATCTGATGTATTCCATTCACATGACTTTCTCTACATCGCTGTAACAAATTATTGTTAAAAAGCATATTCTTCTATCTACTTTATGATAATCGAGATAAACATTAGCAGAAATTGTCTTATTTACTTGCTTCCTTGTAAGTAGAAAGGAAATAAAGGAATACACTAGGCTAAAACAATAGCCAAATCTTTTAAAAGCCGGTTGCCATGTGGATGAAATCCATTTCTGTGCAGGACCAAGAATTTACAACTATCCATGTGAGAAAAGTTTAAGTATTTTAGATCTGAAACAAATAACAAGGAATATCTCAGAAATGGTCAATTCCACGAAAAAAAATGTTCATGACATAAATTGTATGCTTTAACGTGATCTACTTTTTTTGTGAAGTAAGTTTTTATTTATCTTTTACGGTTTATCAGTTATGCTAATTTCAACATAATTCATTCAGAATAAAGAGGTCTTTAGAGGCTATTCACAGAAAATTCAAGATATACATTTTATTTGTCATATAAATATCTTTAATATATAGTATTTTAATCAAAATCGTTAGGCCCATTTTTGAGAAAATCAACATTTTCAAAAATTATTTATGTAAAGGGTAGTTTGGGGTGGAGGGATTTTTCTCAAAGCCTTTGTGTTGCATCCATGGAAGATACTAAACTTATATACAAAGTTTGGTATTTCCCCGACTTTTCGTTTTTGAGCTATCGTATTCACGGACACACACACACACACACACACACACACACTCACACACAGATCTTTTTCTGAAAATACTTTTTTTGGATACATCGGACCCTAAAACAATAATTACTGGTGAAATCTTGGTATCAAATTTTTCAGTGGAATGCAATACCTTACCTTCTCTATACACTATGTACATAGTACGAGTAGAGAAAGTAATAAAACAATAGTTTAAGGAGACAATGCATAATTCTGTTTCTATTCCACATTAAGGATGTATTATTTCAACATGCAGATATTTACTCACCATACAGAACTTCATGGTTGGAAAAGACTAAAATACTTCTGGACTATGAAGATGAGCTAGACAGTGTCACAAACTCATACATATATAGTGAATATCCAGTTCACACTTTCACTCCAATATCCGTTATATAACAGTTATTTCTTATAGTCATGGAATGCCATTCACTGCTTTCCCTCAGTGTTATTTTAAATGAAGGTCAAAGCTAATAATAGCACATGCTTAGGAAAGGAAATGAAAGTTGAAAGATATTTGTGTAGATAAATACATAGGCACTTTCTTTTGTCATCATATCCACTGTATAATTGCACATCCAAGAATCTTAATTAGCAACCCCATTCAAAATAAGTGATGCCTTTGATTTTTAGCCTACTTAAAGGAAGTGCCCTCCAAGTTTAATGAACAACTAAAATATGTAATTATTTGAAAGTTAATAAGTGTAAAACAGCTTATAAAATGAAGTATATGGAGGATAAAGTAAAGGAAGTGAATAGTTGAAAATGATTCAACCACACCATCCATACTTCTGAGAAAAATTTTAAAAATATATCATTTAAATTAAAGTGGGGCCCTAGTGCAATCTTAACTTTAACTATAAAAATTATTAAGAAAGAAAGCAGAGCAGAAAATTTGAATAAAACTTCAAACGTGATACACAATTTTACAAAATCAACTAAGGTGGCACTGGAAGCATGATTTAGCATTGCTAGTTGCATAAAATAAATCACCTTATACCACAGTTGAATCTCTTATTATTCCCGGTTCTTTGATTACAGCAGATTAAATGCAACACAAAGATTCCCCTAAAGTAATCAAAACAATTCCAAATTCTGATAAGTCTAGGGCATAGAATTCATGATATGGCACAAGATATTGTTGACCAAATACTAGAAAATATTAAAATAAACAAAAGGTTTGCCATTCAAATCAATGAATAGGTAGGTGTGTCTGAATGATGCTGTGCTATATGTTCAGTATTTTTACATTAAAAAGGGTGGTATTGCTGATGAAATTCTAGGATGCAAATAATCACCAGAACATAAAAGGGGGGGAGGATGTTTTTAACATTCTTGAAAATTTTATAAGATTAAAATAAATTTGTCATGGAACTGGTGAGTAAGTTTGTCCACATATGGTGGTGTTTCATTGACAGGTAAAAGAAGCGTGAAATTAACCCCAAAATAATTTGGTAACATTGCATTATACACAGAGAAAATTTGGTAGTGAAAAAAATAGCTCCTGGTTTACATAAAACATTGAACACTGCTATAAAAGTAGTCAATTTAATAAAGTCACGTGCACTCAACTCCTGTCTGTTCACAAAAATTTGTGAGGAGATGAGAGCTATGCACACTCAATTGTTTTTACACACTGAGGTGCACTGGTTATCATGAGGACGCGATTTGACTAGTCTTTTTGAACTGAAAAATGAGGTAAAATGTTTCGCTATAAAAGTGAAATCTGATTTGGTGAAGCATTTTGAAGATGAAGAGTGGATTTGCCAATTAGCTTACCTGTCAAAAATACTCAACATATTTAACGAGCTTAAACCAATAACAAGGGATATCTAGAAAGCGATCCACTCCACGAAAAATAGTATATATAACATAAATTGTATGTTTTAACAAGCTCTACATTTTTTGTTATGTAAGCTTTTTTCCTATCTCTTGCCAGTTATACAAAATTCCGTAAAATTCATCCAGAATAAAACAGTGCTCAAAGGCTATTCCCAGAAAATTCAAGATCTACATTTTATTTGTCAGGTAAATATCTTTAATGTACAATATTTTAATCAAAATCGTTAGAGCCATTTTTGAGAGAATCCAAATTTTTTAATCAATGTAAAGGGTAGTTGGGGTGGGGGGATTTTCTTGAAAATCTTTGTGTCGCTTCCTTGGAAGATACCTAACTTAAATACCAAGTTTAGTGTTTAATGGACCTTTCGTTTTTGAGCTATACTGTGCGCACACACACACACACACACATACACACACATACACACACATACACACACACATACATACACACATACACACACACACATACACACACATACATACACATACACACACATACAAACACACACACACATACACACACATACACACATACATACACACACATACACACACACACACATACACACACACATACATACACACACACATACATACACACACATACACACACACACACATTCACACACACATATACACACACATACACACATACACACACACACACACTCGCACAAACACAAACATGGACGTTTTCTCCAAAAGTGCTTGCTATGGATTCAGAGGGATCCAAAACATGTATGTATTTGCGGTGAAATCTTGCTATGGAATTTTTGGGTGTATTACAATACCTTCTCTATACACCATGTACATAGTGCATGTAGAGAAAGTAAGCATTTGTTTTAAATGGATTCTGCAGTTTTAATATGAGCCACGTATAATGCTCAACAGAAAATATGACAAACTTGAATATTTGCTGTTGCACCTGAATGTAGCAAATTTTCATAAAACTGAACATCTCCATTCTTCAAGATTACTTAAAACTCAATTAATTATTGTTTTATACTGCATGGTTCAAACTAAGAATATAAACTATTTAAAGGTTAAATGAAAATAAAATAAACACTGTGAGAATTTGCTTTCAATACCAGCAGAATCAACCCTTTCTCAAACTGTCCATTGGAGAAGTATTTTACTGTGACAAGTCTGGTTGTATAACTATACGGTCCTAACATATTCATAAAAGAATGTGGACAATGAAGTTAACCACACATGGTTTGAGTCTGATGGACGGGGTGCATATGAAATTACATTTGCTCTGAGAAGCTATTTATGTTCTTTAGAAAATATCTAATGAGAAAAATGCAGAAAATCTTAGTCTCAGATTGTTTCCTGTATCTTGTGGTTCCCAAAACAAAAACTCTACAATGATGTCAGGCTCAACAGTATTTAAAGGAGTTCAACAGTATTTCCCTTTACGTTGGCATAGCTATTTATCTCCTGACAAGGTTTTTAGCCTTATTGAAAAAGAAAACATGAAACAATCACTATATACCCTCAGAATATTATGATATTTTGGGAAATTGGACAAGTTAAGTTTTGCGATAAAGGCTGATATAGTTATGATATGAAATCTATCTCTAAAAGCGTAATGAAGTGTAAGTAAGTGTTTTTGACATCTGAGGAAGAGCAGTGCATTATCTAAGAAACCTAACACCAAGGCACAGAGCTTTTTTAAAATACATATTTTGCATCACCAATAGAAGATGAGGTGCTAAAATCTAGAAAGATAAGTGCTTTGGTTCCTCAACTTCCATCAGTGAATCATGTAAGCAAAAATAAATTTAATGACGTGAAGAAGTTAATGTATTATTTTGAAAATTACTCAGAAGAAAGTAAAGAATTCTATTCAAAAGTTGTACAAGGGAATTGCTTATGACACTAAAGACAAAATTCTGTATTATGAAGAACCTTTACATTAAAAAGGACTGAGTTTCAGCATTGCTTTGGATTTCTCATGGCATTAAATTAAATTAAAAAAAAATCTGTCGTGTTTCATTCATATGACTTTCTCTATCTCTTACACAAACATCTTTTCTTACAAAAGATTATTCTTTTATCAACAACATACTAATCAAGGTAAACAGTAGAAATTGTCTTTTTGCTACTTCCTTGTAAGTAGAAAGAATGTAGGGGAATACACAAATCGATAATCAAATTTTAAAAGCCAACCCTATGGGTAACAATTGAAGTTCTGTTCGCTTTGCATGTCCTTCAGTAAAACAAGGAGTTGAAACGAAACATTACTTCCTGTGTGAGAAAAGTATAAGTAATTTAAAATTGAAACCAATAACAAAGAATATCTTAGAAGTGGTCTACTTTACATAAAAGCATACCTGTATGACATACATTATGTGTTTTAACAAGATCTAAAGTTTTTGTGTAGTAAGTTTTTTTCTAGCTCAGTTGGTTTAACTGTTGTGCAAACTTCTGCAAAGTCATCCAGAATAAAAAGGTCTTCAGAAGCTCTTTACAGAGAGTTCAAAATATACCTTTTATTTGTGATGTAAATATCTTTAATATGTGGTATTTTAGTAAAAAATCATTGGTCATTTTTGAGAAAAACAAAAGTTTCAACATTTTTTTCATGTAAAGGGTAGTTTTTGGTGGTGGGGTTTTTATGAAAATTGTAGTATCACATCCTTAGAAGATATTAAGATAAATGCCAAGTTTGTATTTATTGGTCTTTTCCTTTTTGAGCTATGCTGTCCACAGACACACACACACATATACCAGACCTTTTTCAAAAAAATGCTGTTTTGGAACTCAGAGGATATCAAAACGGATATTTTCGGTGAAATCTTGACATCGAATTTTTGGGTGAAATACAATGTCCTCTCTATCCACTATGTAAATTGTACATAAGGGCTAGAGAAAGTGATACTTTACCTGTAAAATTTTGCAAGGGGAATTTGTTGAGTTAAGTTAAAAAAAGGTCCTCGGCTTGCCTTGGCAACACCATTTATTCGAAAACACAGGTACCTACTAAACCGCCCTTGTGTAGTAATTTTAGACCCCAGCATTTTTACTTTCTCTAGCCCCGTATGTACTATGTAGGTACACTGTGAATAGAGATAGTATTGTATTCCACCCAAAAACTTGATACTGAGATTTCACCGGAAATACATGTTTTAGGGCCCACTGAATAAAAAAAAAGCATTTTCAGATAAAGTGTGTGTGTGTGTGTTTGTGTGTGTTTGTGTGTGTGTGTCTGTGGACAGTATAGCTCGAAAATGAAAAGAAAAAAAAAAAACAGTTAAATACCAAACTTGTTGTTTAAGTTTTGTATCTTCCAAGGTTGCGACATGAAGATTTTTAATAAAATCCCCCACCCCTAACTACCCTTTACATGGAAAAATTTTCGAAATTTTTGTTTCTCTTGAAAATGCCTCTAACGATTTTGATTAAAATACCATGTATTAAAGCTATTTCTATCACAAATAAAATGTTTATCTTGAATTTTCTAGGAATAGCTTCTGAAGTCCTGGATGAATGTTGCTGAATTTTGCATAACTAGAAAACCGAAAGAGATAGACAAAAACTTACTACTAAAAAATGTAGGTCTAGTTAAAATACACAATTTATGTCATGTATATTTTTTCGTGGAGTTTGCCGTTTTCGAGATATTCCTTGTTATTTGTTTCGATAATAAAATACTTATACTTTTCTCAGACAGGAAGTGTCCGTTTTGCCTAGTACATTCCTTTACTTCCCTTCTACTTATAAGGAACTATAAGTAATAAGAACATTCTGCCAATGTTTATCTCGATTATCATTGTGTAGAAGGAAGGATAATATTTTGTAAGAAGTTTGTTTGTAGAGCAGCTAGATAAAGTCTTATGAGTGTAACACATAAGATTTTTTTTAATTTCTCTTGCACATACGTGCATCAATGTAGAAAGCGTCTAGAGAAAGTATTGTATTTCACCGGAAATATATTTTGAGGTCCCCTGAGTCCAAAAAAAAAACATTTTAAGCAAAAGGTTCGTGTGTGTGTGTGAATGTGTGTGTATGTGTGAAAGCATAGCTAAAAATAAACGAATAGATCGTTAAAAACCAAGCTTGAAATTTATTATTAGTATCTTTCAAGGATGTGACACAAAGATTTTCAAAACTACCACCACAAATTACCATTTACATGCAAAATGTTATTTTCCTCAAAAATGACGAATGATTTTGATTATGTTTACATAACAAATAAAACACATTTCTTTTTAATTTTCTGGGAAAAGCATCTGAAGACATATTTATTCTGAGTGAGTTTTGCAGAATTTTGCATAGTGGTTATACCGTAAGAGATGGACAAAACTCAGTACAAAAAAAAAAAAAAAAAAAAAAAAAAAAATAGAACTCATTAAAACACATAATTTGTGACATACACATTTTGCTTATAGAGTTGACCGTTTTTGAGATATCCCTTATTATTGATTTCAGTTTTAAACTACATAACCTTTCTCAAACGGGACCATAGAAATTGAATCGAACGTCGCCGTGGTTAGAACCACTCGTCTTTCACCTAGACGGCTCGGGTTTGATCCCAAGCGACCATATGTAAGGTTTGTGGTTGAAAAAGCGGCGCAGGGACGGGTTTTCTGCGGTTTCCCCCGCCATCTCATTCCACCGGTGATCCATCTTCATTCCAGTGTCATCACCTGCGGTGCCAAAAGTAATAAAAACGGGCGTTAAACACTACCAAAAGGAAAGTTTCACATCTCGACCAGCTTTTAAAAGATTTAACACTTGCTTTAGCATAATGTATTCCCTTATGTTCTTCCTACTTACAGGTAATAAGACAAATTCTGCTAATGTTTATCTCTAATAGCATGATGTAGAGAAAAGAATAATCTGTTGTAAGAATAGTTTGCATTTGCAATAGCTAGCGAAAGTTGTGTGAATCAAACACGTCAGATTTTTGTTAAACAATGCTATTTTAAAGATACCATCTAGCCATTTACTACGTTTCTAACAGGAACTGAAATCGATTTGAATCAAATTACATATTAATAGGATTCGCGTTTCGTGTGTTAAATTTAGTGCAAACTGAGATCTTTTTGAATACGCCAATTTAGAGAATAAATGCTTGTCAATATTAATTTGTATTGGTGAACCCGTTAAACGTAGTTCTGTGTGTGGGTCTGTGTACTCGATTGGTTAGGCGCTGGCCTTGTGATCCCAAGTTCGCAGCTTCAAATTCGCCGCCGCAACCTCAGCTTTTTTTTTTTTTTTTTTTTTTTTTTTTTTTTTTTTTTTTTTATACCGTGGAGGGGAAAAATGCGTTACGCATTCAACCCCCAGCCGAAGTGCAATGGCTGGGAGGATATGTGGGACTCTCCGCTTCCTCATGCGGCATACCCACTAAAAAATCCCTCCACGTTATAACAGTAGATTGTTGTGAATCTCGTGGCTTTGCGCGGTCCCGCTGATGCACCCGCGTTAGTCGGCGAAAGATAGGAAGCTGCCGCACGTTGTGCGGGAGCGGGTGTAAGGTTGTTTCTAGGCTAACAGCCATGGAACCTGACTGCAGCCTAGGGAGTAGAGGTGATATTGGAAAGGAAATAGAGGGTGGAGATTTGAGGAGAGAATAGGACGTAGACGTTATGGATTATACCTGCTTCGGAATTGCTCCACGAAGCTCCCAGTAGTCTTCCACTCCGTCAGTGGTCGGGCATTCCCGAGCCGTGCGTGCCCCTCAGCCTGTGCAGGAGGAGGAGCAGTGATGGGTTGCTGACGTTTGGTTTGAAAGAGCTCAGCAGAGTATGCAGCTTGCTGCAGGAGAACCTGCCTCAGAGGCTGCATGAGGGCGTCGATCCTGGTGGACAGGTCGGCGGCTGAAGTCTGCTGGCTGGTGGCTGCTGCGGCGTTAGAAGCTTGGAGTTCCTGCAGCTTCTGTGTGAGAAGGCTGCATGTCTCTTCCAGAGCAGCTATTCGAGCGCCGACGTTCAGGATCTCCGCGTGGAGGTCCTGAATGGCTTCTCGCGTCGCTGCGTCTGTTGAGAGTGCAGGTGGTGAGGCCTCGGTGGTTGATGTCTGCGGTGGAGTGGTGCGGCGCGCAGGAGGTGTTGAGGAAGTGCTGCTCCTTGGGTAGAGAGGGCACTGCGCTTGCCCTGTGTAATGTCCTGTGCCACGGCAGGTGGCACAGAACCGGCGGCGACGGCGAAGATTGTGCTCAGTGCACTCAGCGGTGGTGTTGGCGGAGCCACAATAGTGGCACCGCGGCGTCGCGGAGCAGGAGTCAGCGTTATGCCCGAAGGCACAACAGCGACGGCAGGGCCGGTTACGTTCCGTCTTGCTAGCCTCGACGACCAGGAGTTGCCCTAACAAGGGCAACCCTGACGCCAAGGCAGCGTCGAGGTCCGAACGATCCTGAAGTTCCAGCCTCACAAGTGGTGTAGGTCCCCGGTTGCAAATTATCCTTGTGGCCCTCAAACAAGAAGGCCACTTGGATTTCGCTGCAGCGAGGAGGTGCCGGGTGGAAAGGTCCCTAGGGACCCCCCGTACCACGGCACTGAACCGGGGCGGCGGCGACGTGGAGCTGGGCGGCGGCGTTGGTGGTGATGGCGGCAACTGCGGCAGCAGTTGCGGCGAGGGTGTGGTGGCGGCCGGCGGCGAAGCAGGGCTTGCCGGGACCGGTAGTAACGGAGAATCTGCCTCCTCGGCGGCTGCCGAGGAAGAGGCGACGGGTGCTGCCTTAGCAGCGGCGAGTCTGCGCAGTCTCTTCTTGGCCATCTTAGCGAGTCGAAGAAGAAGCTCCGTGACCTCAGCGACCTCTCACCGCGACGCGCACGCAGAGGCGCGGACCGAGGAGGAAAGCAGACCTGGCCTTCTACGAGATCTTGTTTGTAACAGTACCTGCAATCGCCTGCGCGGTCACGCCTGCGAGATAGCAGACAACAGTGGAAGTACCACGCATCAGCGCCCCTAGCGGAGACTGGCAGTGGGCAGTGCCGCTCTTCTAGCCTTGTCTCCCTCCGGCCGTATCCGCCGGAGATTCCCCACAGCTGGAGACCAACACCTGCGCTTCAGGGAGGACCGCAGTGGGCATTGGCCCCCTTCTAGCGTGCCACCAGCGCCATCCCCTAAACTGCTGCCGACACCAACTCGACCGGCCGCAACCTGCCCTGGAAGAGAGCGAGGGCTTCCTCTTCCCCTGCCTCCTGAGCTGCACTCCGAACATCAGACATACTTGGGACCGACAAACGCACTGACGTTACCGCGGGCTTACAAGGTCACAGCCAAGGGTCCGGGCTTAGGCTTGGACCCGGGGTTCGCCCCAATCGGAGCGTCGCAAGACGTCCGGCCCTCTGTGGGGAGCCAGATGGCACCAGCACACGATACTGACAAGCCGAGTACTAACGTTAAGGTAATACCTGACAAAATGAGCACTCCCGGCCCATCAACCTCTTCCTCCTCCTCAAAACCTAACCCCGGCCCACGGACTTTAGCCCTTAAGGGCAAAACAAAGAAGACTTCTGGAAAGAAGAAGTCTTCCTCCCGCCTAATCAACCAAGGGACCACGGTCCCTCTCACCCCGGAAGTGGCACAACCCACTTCCACACCAGTTGCTCCCTCCGCCTCCTCCCAGGCCCAGTCTACCCTGGTGCCTGAGGGCAGAGCAGACAACGAAGGCTTTATCACGGTGGTCCACAGGCGCCGAAAGACCTCCGGTTCAAAGCCGGAGGGGGGTGCCTCCCCCACCCCTGCAGCAGCCACCATCCCTGAGAGCCATCGCTCACAACGGGCGGGAAGAATACCGCCAATTGTGGCCGACCCGTTTCCCAACCATGTAAAAGTCATGAGGGAATTACGGGCAGCGCTCTCAGAAGAGTAACAGGCCACCCGCTACCCCAAAAGGGTCGTCATCCGAACCAGGAACCCCGACGATCACGAGAAGGCGAGGGAGGTTCTGAGGAAGTGTGAAATTCAGTTTCACACATATTCCCTCCAGAAACCAAACAGTGCGACGAGTGATCCGAGGACTTGATTCTGACACCGACCCCGAGGACATCCGTGTTGGCCTGGCGGAGGAACAGGAATCAATCCGCGGACCGTCATCCAATTGACCAAAACCTCCCGACCCGAGTGTGCTGAGCCCACTAAGGTCAAGATGCCCTTATTTTTGGTCATTGTAGAGAAAGATGGGGAGGGAATTCCCAAGATAGACACGGTGCCCACTCTGTACAGCACGAGAGTGCGAGTCGAGCCACACCACGGCAGAGAGTGGCCAGCGCAGTGCTATCAATGCCTGCGCTTCCACTACTCTAGCCACGCGTGTGAGCGGAAGACCACTTGCTTGCGCTGTGCAGGTGAGCACCACGTCAAAGACTGCCCTCACCCCAGATAGGCTACAAAGTGTGCAAATTGTGAGGGGCGCCATATTGGCATCTATGGCGGTTGCCCCAAAAAACTGGAGCTAATCCAGGCAAGACAGGGCAGAGCCATCACCAACCCTGCGAATGTGCGTCCAGGCACTAGCTTTCCTAACGCTATGTCGAGGCACGAAGAAGTGCTTCGACAGGCTGAGGCAACGCTGGCGGTACCAACAAACCAGACCGAGAGCTCGGAAACTCAGGTCACCACCCCCCCTGCGCCCCCCCCCCCGGGAGCAGAGACCCAAGCAGGAAAAGAAGAAACAGGCACGGCCTCCCAAGAAGCCCATGGCTCAGACCGCCGCTGCGGCAAACTCAACCCCGGCAACTGCGGCCGCAACCGCCGAGCCAGCTGCCCCGCTGATCGCGGGCGGCCAGCCCAGCCAAGCGGCTACGCAGCTTCCCCCTCCAGAGCAGCAAGCAGCTCCTATTGGCTCGATCAATGAGAGCGAAGCTGCTGCTCCTTGAAAGAACCTCTCCGTGCCTGTCGACGATATGACCGAGTTTTCCGAGCTCTCAGCCTGGTTTGCCGACCTCATATCGCGATCCCTCCCCATATTACGGCGCTGCAAGGAACAACTGGCAAGCCCCAACATCCCCGCCCTCCAGAAGGTCACCATCATGCATGAGACGGCCCGACTACTCTTCCCTGACTCCAGCTCGTAATGGCGGCGCTTAGAACCCGTAGATCATTGCGAGTTGCGTTCTGGAACGCAAATGGAGTCCGGGAACAGCGGCCGGGCGTCTTAGAATTTATAGATGATCACGGGATTGATATCCTAATGGTCTGCGAGACGCATCTGCACGCTGGTATTCCATTCCATCTGCCAAGTCACGTCGCCATCGGACGGATCGACCCGGCCGACAGGGCGGTGGTACGGCTATATTTATTAAAAATCACCTTACCCACACTCCTATCACCATTCCTCCGCTACAGCACTTGGAAGCGACCGCCAAAAGGATCTCCTGGGGGGGGGGGGGTCGGAAATAGTGCTAGTAGCGGTTTATGACCCGCCGGACGGCCTCTTCTATGAAGCGGACCCGAGGGCACTCCTCAACCTCGACCACAGAGTTTGCATCGCAGGCGACTTCAACGCGAAGCATCCCCATTGGAACAGCCGCACCCAGAACAGAAAGGGCCGCGGACTCTACCTCCTCATCAGCGGAGACCCGGCCCTTTTCGCGCACGGTCCGAGAGGTCCAACGCACTTCCCGCCACGCGGCAGGGCGGACGTCATTGATTTCATGGTCACCAAAAACATTCAATTCCATCTGGACCTCTCGGTTGTGAACGCGCTGGACTCCGACCACATCCCAGTTGTGGTCGACTCCGACGTTTCACTTACAGCTCTGGTCACACCAGACTGGATAGAAGAAGTCGACTGGGATGCTGCTGTGCAATCCCTCCAGAACTCTGTGGACGCTAACCCTCGAATAGACTCAATAGAGGCTCTCGAGGCGGCGGCCGCCCAGTTCTCAACCACAGTCCTAAATGCGGTCCGTGCTCACACACACCGCATTCCCTTCGAAACACCTCAACCTTCCGTTCTTCATACACACCTACGACAGCTGATTAAAGCAAAAAATGATGTTAGAAAGCTATGGCAGAGATTTCGCCATCCCAGGATAGGAGACATACGCCAGAGGTTCAAATCCCTGGCCCGTCGTCTCCTCAGAGCACACCGTAGAGAGGCCTGGGAGCATACGTTAAGGCATGTAAACCTCCACGAGAGGAAAACTTGGCGAATAGTCCGTGGCCTGCGGAAAGACAGAATGGAATACCGACATCCTATCCATGGCACCCGGGGCCATCTTGCCTTTGAGCCCCGGGATAAAGCAGATGTATTTACAGACTACCTGGAAAATCAATTCCAGCCCAGAGAAGAGCCCCAGGACGAAGACCAAACTGAACTCGTCGAGCGGGCGGTAGAGGGCTTCCTAGAGGCCCCGCCCGCAAACGACGAGGAGTTTCACGTCCCTATAGCTACCCCACAGGAGGTAGCCACCCACATCCATTCCTTAAAAACCAAAAAATCCCCTGGACAGGACCGTGTAACAGCGGAAATGCTCCAGCACCTTCCCCGAAAAGCCGTGCTTCATTTGACCCGGATTTATAACGCATGCTTACATATGCGCCACTTTCCCGCTACGTGGAGGGAGGCCCGTGTGGTATGCGTTCTAAACCCGGTCTTCCCGGCCAGCTACCGTTCCATCAGCCTCCTGCCAGTCATCTCGAAAGTATTCGAGAGACTGCTCCTTGCCCGCCTCGGACCTCACCTTGAGGAAAGAGGCCTCCTACCCGAGCATCAGTTTGGTTTTCGCCCTGGACACTCCACGACCGTGCAATTACTGCGTGTGGCCGAGAAGGCCTCCCTGGCTTTCCAGGAGAGGTCTAAAACGGTTGCGGTATTGCTGGATGTGGAAAAGGCCTTCGCCACTACGTGGCATGATGGGCTCATCTATAAACTCATAGAACATGAAATTCCCTCTCCATACATTTCCTTGGTAGCTTCCTTTCTTCAGAATCGAAGCTTCCGAGTAAAAGTGGAGGGGGCACTCTACAGAGCGGCCCCTTGACGCGGGAGTGCCGGAAGGTAGCGTGCTGTCTCCGGCGCTCTTTGCAGCTTATATGGCCGACATCCCCACCCACCCCAGCACACACACACACATGTCAGTATGAGGACGACCTCATGATCTTCGCTGTGAACCGGAACACCAGATACAGCTTTCGACAAATCCAAGCACACCACCATGCCATTGGCAGGTGGAGTGAGAGATGGCGAATGGCCATTAGCCCGGAGAAAAGCTCTGCGATTCTCCTGGCGAAAACCATTAGAAATCGGCTTCAGCAGAACTTTGTTTTACGGCACCGTAGAATCCCTTGGGTGAACACGGTAAAGTATCTCGGAGTGACGCTGGACCGACGGCTGACGTTCACTCCGCATGTCAGGGGCAAGGTGAACCTAGGGCACGCTGTTCTCAGGCAGCTTTACCCCATGCTCAGTTCACAGAGCATGCCCCTTACCCTAAAGCTTCGGCTGTACCGGGCCATCATTCCGCCTCTGGTTCTGTACTGCTGCGAGATCTGGGGGACCGTAGCTAACTATGTGCTCCTCAGGGTCCAGACGCTGCAGAACCGGGCGCTACGGATGATCTACCGTACCGGCTGGAGATTTCCCGCCCACATCCTTCATGAACATTCCGGTATCCCGTACATTGTCGACCTCATCAGAACGAGGACCCGTTCATTGTACGACAAAATTCCAACCCACCCTAATCAACTGGTGAATTCTCTGGGAAATTATGATCCCAGAGAAGTACGTCGCCTGCCCTCATTCCGCCTGCCGAGAGACGCCATTGGCCCTCGGTTAGCCACGCCCTCTCCCCTGAGACACATTTGAATTGAACCTGAAAAGGGCAAAGCGACACTAACCCGTAACCAAAACGGGGTAAAAATAATATAGCGTGTCGTCCTCATAACGGGTGAACGCTTAATCCAAATTAAAACAGTTAATTCTGCAGGTGGGAGAAAACTGCGCGGCCTCCTGATTGGCCCGCACAAGCGCCCGTGGGCGCGTCCTCTCCCTACAAAATTCCATGTACCAACATTTTATCCCTCAGTACATATATTCCATCCCTCAACACACACAACCGGTTTCGTTTCGCGAGTTCCTGCTCTTCCAGGCCATCTCTGGCATTCTAGGCGCTTATTAGCGCCACCAAGCAGTAGCCTGCTATCCAGAAAACCTCGCTACCACCCAGAGAAGCATCAGCTGACAAGAATCTACCAGATTTAACACCGAGGAGCCTGATTGGTCGACCACCACAACTGGAAGTAACCCTATTGGGCTGCTTCAGGTGATCCGGCCAATCACTCCAATAAGAGCGGAGTGCACTTCCAGACCATTGGAAGTGCAAAGGCAGCGGGTAGCCGAAACAAGGCCACAGCCATTCGACCTTCTAGCGTAGGGTAAGGCGCGCTAGTAAAGCGTCCGGTCCTCTGTTTCGGCCTGCTTCTTAGCCCCTGCTGCCTGCAGGTGAGGGTAAACCAAGGTATGATTTTGTGCACTGCACCCTAGGGTGCAGAGCAAGTATCCCTGTCCTCTACGACCATGACCCGAAGTAAATCCAAACCAACTAAAGGCAAAGCCCCAAGCGGCTCTGCCAATGATGCACCAACGACCGTTGCCAGCACCAGCACTGGTGCACACACCCTGTCCTCCAGTGGCCCTGCTACTGTTTAGGGTAAAAAGAGGTCTAGCCAGGAACGCCAAGGCGGTAAAGGTAAGATCACATGTCTGGACTCATCCAAGCAAGCTACCAATGAGGGCCTCCCGCGCGAACCAGTTTCACGTGTAGAGCAAATTCCGGAGCCTGACTCCGACGATGACTGTGCCAGTGTGTGCAGTAACATTTCACACAACAGCGGCAGGACCTCGGTCCTGTCGTACCACTCATCCTCCATGATGGTAGATCATGAGGAGTCCTCTTCCGGCCTCTCCACAGACGGAGAGGATGATTTTCATGTAGTGGCCTCGAGGAAGGAGAAGAGGCAAACCCGATTGGCTGCAGAGGGCGTGCCCTCTGGCCAATCCCAGACAACATTCCGCCCCAGTGATTCTGGGCCCTCCCAGAATCCTGGGTCGAGGAGGCACGTTCCACCGATTATCGTGGACGACTTTAAGGGAGTGGTAGGCTTCCTCAAGGAGGTAATGCCATCCCTATCGAGTCAGTGCACGGTTCGGAAGAAAAAGCACCGCTACGTCTTCCAGGGGAAGATTCTGGAGGATTATAACCTCATATTACAAGCCCTCAAGAGGAAAGGTGTTCCTCATTTTACCTTTGGACTGGACAAGTCCTGTGACCTTCGCAGGGTCATTCGTGGCCTACCAGTCGGTGGAGGATATCTCGACAGACCTCATCCGCCAGGGCATCACCCCAAGACTGGTGAAGCAGCTCACCAGGTCCGCTCCAGATGGGCAAGGCTCCAAATTTCCCCTACCCCTCTTCCTCGTAGTAGTGGAGCGGGCCAATGGCCCTGAGGCCAAGATAGATGGCGTCACCGCCATCTGTTACCTCAGGGTCAAAATTGAACTTTCCAAGGGCTCTGGCGGGCCCCCTCAATGTCACCGGTGCCTGGGGTTTAACCACTCCAGTCACTTCTGCTTCTGTAACCTGTGCTGCTTAAGGTGCGGAGGCACCCACCCTAAAGAGGTCTGCGAGATAGCTCCCACCGCGAAGCCGATTTGCGCAAACTGTGGTGGCGATCATATAGCTTGTTATGGTGGCTGTCCTAAGAGGATCGCTGTCATAGCGGCCAGGAGACCGCCGCCAGAACTACAGCAGGACACAAGATCAGCACCTGTCACCAATCAGCGCCCAGAGGCGCCAACAACTTCACCTGCCCCTCCTGCAAGACAGCCGGCGCAACAAAGGATAGCCACCAACACAACTACGGCGCAAAGGACTGAGCGTGGCCCTGCGAAGCCACGGGATGGTAACAACACAAACCAACCCCCACGCAACAAAGAAGCTCCAGCCAACCCCAAACAAAAGCTCCCCACCCAAGCTAAGGTGCGTTGGCCAGCCAGGCAGCCTAACTTCTCCCCCAGGGCTGCGCAAGGGAAAGGTACTCCCGTACCCGAGCGACAGCAGGGGCAGGAGGCGGCTGGCGGCGTGCCAGCGCCCCGATGCACTCCTCCCACACCCTCACCCAGAAACATCACCCCCACCAGTCCTCCTGTCCTGCAGATGTCGGATGTGATGGCATGGATACAGCAGCTTTTGCTGAACCATGACCGACGCATCTGTGATCTGCTGGTCAGATTCATATATGCTACAGACCCAGTCGCAAAGATGGCTGTCGCCATAGAGGGATTTGCCCTCCTGACCATGATCGTCCAGACCGCCCAGAATGGCGAATCGAAATAGGTCTCGTACCTCTTTCCGATTCACGTTCTGGAACGCGTGTGGCCTGAACGGTCAGGGGAGTGAGCTCCAACATTTTGCCGGCTCATTTGCCCTAGACCTCGTGCTAGTCACCGAGACTCATCTCCGTCCAGACAGCTCATTCCGACTTCCGGGCTACAACTGCCTCAGAGTGGATCGTGTGGGCCGCCGTGGAGGTGGCACAGCGATCTTCGTGAGCAACAGGGTAGTCCACAAACGCATTAAGCTCCCGCCTCTTCAAACCATGGAAGCCACGGCTGTCTGTGTTGGCCTAGGCGGTACGGAAGTTTTACTGGTGTCTGTTTACCACCCACCCCATAGGCAGTTCGTACTAAACGATTACCTTTCCATCCTAGCCCTTCATCCTAATGTCATCCTGGCCGGGGACTTCAATGCCAAACATCCGCGTTGGCATTGCGACCCCCGGGCGGACGCCCGAGGCAATGATATCATACGCATGATAGATGCGGACCCTCAACTCAGAGTAGAGGGCCCCTGGCAACCCACACACCATTCACGAGGTCAAGGACGGGCATACGTTATTGACTTCGTGATCATCAAACAATTCCCTTTTCATACATCTCTCACTTAGATCAACGCACTTCATTCCGATCATAACCCCGTGTTAGCTGAGGTTAACACACGGGTTGTCAGTCATGACGTCTCGGTTCAAAACCGCGACGTTGACTGGGAATGCGCCAGGGTTGCCCTCAATGACTCCATCCCGCCAAACCTACATCCCATCCCTAGAGGCTGCGGTCCAATCCAACACCTCCATCGTGGTGCGAACTGCCCATACCCTAACCGTTCACACCCCAGCACCTCTACACCCGGATGTCCTTCCCCTTGAAGTCCATCTGCTCGTACGGCGTTCCTGGGCTGCCCGCATCCTTTACCAGCGTCACCGCACGCCACATAACCGAGCACTTCTGCGGCGTTTACGCCGAGAGGTCCGGACCCGACTACGCGAGCACAGGTTGCGAGCGTGGGAGGAGATGATGACCCGCTTGAGGCTCGAGGAGGTGTGGAGGATTGCCAAAGCTCTCCGACACCGCGGAGGTCAAATCACCTCCCCAATCCAAGGCACCCAAGGCCTGGCTTATTAACCCCGAGCCAAAGCCGATGTGTTCGCTGACTACCTCGAAAGGACTATGAGGCCACGAGAAGACCCCCAGGACGAAGACTTCTCGGACCGTGCTCGGCAGGAGGTGCGTCGATACCTTCGACGTACCCCCGACGAGGCGGAACCGCTTCCCGTCATCCGACCCAGTGAACTCCAGGGCGCACTCCGGCGTCTCAACCCCAAAAAGGCAGCGGGTCCTTACGGACTAACTCCCGCCATGCTCCAATGCCTTCCCATCAAGGCGGTACTCTTTCTAATCAAGGTTTTTAACATGTGTCTCACCTTGGGCCACTTTCTACGCAAGTGGAGGGAGGCCCGGGTGATATGCATCTTGAAGCCGGGGAAAGACCCGTTACACCCATCCAACTACCGATCCATCAGTCTCCTATCAGTTCTCTCGAAGGTTTTCGAGAGGCTAATACTAGTCCGCTTGTCCCCTCTCTTGGGCGACATTCAAGCCAGTTTGGTTTTCGTCCTGGGCATTATACACCCCAGCGACTACTGAGAGTGGTGGAGGCCGCTGCCCTGGGTTTCCAGGACAGAGCCTACACCGCGGCGGTGTCGCTGGACGTGGAGAAACCCTTCTCTACGACCTGGCACGCGGGTCTGCTCCTCAAACTCATCCGAATGGAGCTCCCGACACACATCATACACCTACTACACTCATACCTTAAACACAGATATTTTGTAGTTTCAGTTGCGGGACACAAATCAACACCTAGGCCAATAAGAGGCGGAGTCCCAGAAGGCTCTGTACTTTCCCCCACGCTCTTTAACGTCTACACGGCCGACCTACCAACAGTGCAGCAGGTCAACATAGCTCAGTATTCTGATGACGTGCTGTTATACTGTACAAACAAACACCCACGCAGAGCCTTCAACCCTATTCAGAGACACCTCTGCCTCATCCAAGAGTGGTGCGAGCGTTGGCGATTGTCCATCAATCCGGAGAAAAGCCACGCTATTCTCTTCACCAATCGCCGCTTTCCCGCAAACTTCCCCACATTCACGTACCTCAGACGAAGGATACAATGGCCCAACACCATCACCTACTTGGGGGTGAAGCTTGACAGGGGCGTCCCTTTTGGAGAGCACATCAGGGGGCTGTGGTGCCGAGGCAATGGGGCTGCGGCCTCACTGTACCCGATGCTGAGGTCCTCGATGACGGTTCCCCTTAAGTTGCGCCTTTTGAGGGCTCTCATAATCCCTTGTTAATCTACGCCTGTGAGATCTGGGGTATGGCGGCAGACTCCAGTCTGCTGTTGCTTCAGCGGGTACAGAATAGGTGTCTCCGGGCAATCTATTCTGTACCTCGAGGCTTTCCAACGAGACTCCTACACGAAGCCTCTTATCTACCATACCTGGAGGACGAGATTAGGCGTCGGGCAACAAAATTCAACGAAGGGTTACCATTCCATCGGAGCGCCCTCGTTAGGTCTCTTGGGGATTACGATCCCACAAACCGCCACTTCAGGCGACACCGGCTTCCCCGCATGGCTTGCGGGCATCCCCGGTAACGAAGGAGCACCACCAACAGCTGCTACGGCTAAGCTCCTTATAATCCTTCAAGAGTTGCTTGGATTCAAAATTAAAACCTCAAAACAAACATTTTGATTAAACACACCAGCGGTGCACAAGGGCCGTTGCACCATCAAGGCAACCGCCGAGGAGCAATATTTGCCTCCTGTCACTCCACAACCCCAAAACACACCCGCCATCCTGCAAAACCCACAATCCCGTCAGAACGTGGTTAAGTTCTCTCCTAGAACAGGGACACGTCTGGCACACCTCGGGCTGCCCTCAGCCTGCCAATTACACTGGACTGGACACACAACCAGTAGACAGATTCCCTAGCTCATTTCGCAGGTAAAGCCGCGATGCGGCTCGGTACTGCGGCATTGACACACGACCGGGGAATGCCCCGATCGACCAGTGGCTGGCGGCCGGAGAGGTCGCTGAGGTTGCGGCGGCGGCGGATCCCCTGGGTCCGCACCGCCAAATACCTTGGAGTCCTCCTCGACCGCGGCCTTACTTTCACTCCACATGTCAGGGAGAAGGTCTGTATGGGACACGCTGCCTACGGCAGTTGTTTCCCATCGTCCGCTCCGCCATGCCTACAAACCTAAAACTACGGCTGTACCGCGCGGTCATCCCGCCCCTGATGCTGTACGGCTGCGAGGTCTGGGGCTCGGTGGCTCGTTCCACCATCCGCAGACTGCAGACGGTGCAGAACAGGGCATTGAGGATGATATATGGCACAGAGCGTAGATTCACGTCCCACATTCTCCATTCCCACTCCGGACTCCCTTACATAGTGGACGTTGTGCGAGAAAGAGCTCGCACAATATACACTAAACTTGCTCCTCACCCAAATCCTCAGGTGAACACTCTCGGTCTTTACGACCACACGCTGCCTAGGATACGCGTAAGCTACCGCCTTCCCAAGGACGCCTTGGGATGGTGTTTTTCGGCCGCTCCCTTCTTTACCGTACTACCCGCCAAGTTAAGCAGCATCGGGCCCGGTCACAACTCGGACGGGTGACCGTCCAGTTTTACTCCGACCAGATCTGCAACACTGGCTTTCCCCCTACCCGTACCTACATCCTTTCAGTTCTCCCCGCTAGCCGGCACTGCTTTCCTTGACAGCCCGCAAGCGGCTGGCCAAGTTAAGCAGCATCGGGCCTGATCCCTCTATGGGTGGGTGACCACTCCGGTAGGTAAGCCAGCCCGTGCCGGCTGCACAGAGGGATACACCCTACCCACATTACTTCGACACAGACATAAACGCTTGCACAAGACTACCTCTTTTATATCACACGGGTAAATCCGCGAGAAAAGCGGATAGGTACCGTGGTGATTTGCCCCCGCCCGAGTACACTCGGGCGACTAGTTCCTACTCCTGGCTCCTGGCGGGCTATTAATTATTTGACAGCGGCCTGCCTCTGTAGTGTAGCGTGGTCTGCCTCGCAATCAAGAAGTCCCGAGTTCGAATCTTGGTTAGGATGTTAAGGTTATTTTCGGGGGTTTTGCTTATCTGAAAAGGTGAATGTCGAGAACCCTAAGCTCTATGGAGCCCAGGATCATTTAAACATATTTTACCCATTTCATTCCTGCGTCCTTAATTGGAGATGGTACAATGTATAATTTCATTGTTACTGCTCACGCTTTCATTATAATGTTTATCAATATTTTAATGAAACTAAAATAAATAATTATTTAGCAGCGTCGTTAAAATTTAATTTAATGGTTTTTATATTAATGAGTGATTTTGAAAACAATGAATTGAGAGATTGTGGATTATTGTGTATTTTATTACACAATTTCTTGATAAGTTTACTGAAGGAAAAAATTACGAGCGTAGTGTAATGCAAAGAGTACCACAGTGGAATATATACTAGTCGACAAAGTTACCAGACGTATTGGAAAATATACAAGCAGCCACGATGTTTATCTCATTCACACGTCGAGGAGTGTGTGTCAGTGTGCACACTCATTGTGTGTATTCTACCCAAAATTTTGATATCAGGATATGCGTTTTAGGGTCCCCTATAAAAAAATTAACAGAAATAGTCTTATTACTTGCTTCCTTGTTAGTAGAAGCGAAATAAGGGGTACCATTGGTTAAAGTGATAGACAAAAGCTGGTTGCTCTGTGGCTGAAGTTCCTTTGTTTGTGTGGACAGGAGTTGACAGATTCTTGTATGAGAAAAGTACAAGTTTTTCAAAGCTAAAACGAAAAGCCAGGAATATCTTAAAAACGGTCAACTCCACGAAGAAAACGTATATGACATAAATTGTGTGTTTTAATGTGCTCTATATTTTCTGTGTAGTAAGTATTTGTCCATATATTCAAGATATACATTTTATTTGTCACTAAGTATCTTTAAGATACGATATTTTAATCAAAATTGTTAGAGCCATTTTTTAAAAATCAAAATTTTCGAAAAAAAGTTCTATATAAAGGTAGTTGGGGGTGGGGGGATTTTTCTCAAAATCTTCGTGTCGCATCCTTGGAAGATATCAACATTAAATACCAAGTTTGGACGTTAACGGTCTTTTCGTTTTTGAGCTATGCTTCCCCCCCACACATACACACACACACCTTTTTCTAAAAATCCTTTTTTTGGATTCAGGGAGTCTCAAAACATGTATTTCCGGTGAAATCTCGGTATCGAATTTTTGGGTGACACACAGTACCTTCTCTATACACTATGTACATAGTTCGTATAGAGAAAGTAAAAACTTATACTCTTCTCATACAGGAATTTTTCAACTCCTGTCCACACAAACAAAGGAACTTCAGTCACATAGCAACCAACTTTGACTATCACTTTAATCTATGGTACCCCCTTATTTCGCTTCTACTTGCACGGAAGCAAGCAATAAGACTATTTCTGCTATTTTTTTCTCGGTTAGCATGAAGTAAAAAGAATAACAAGTTTTTTAATAATAATTTGTTGCAGAGATGTAGAAAAAGTCGTGTATGGACAACATCAGATTTTTATTTATGGGGCAACTTGAAAAATAAAGTATACAAAACTAATCTGCTCACATTTGAAAATTAAAACAAAATATCAACATAGAAATTAACTCTATATCGGAAGCGGAGCTAATGGGTGTAGATATACAGAGTGTTTCAAAAATACGGGGCATAATTTCAAGTATGTATTTCCCACATGTAGACAATCAAATTAGTTCATTATAACATGTGTCCGGAAATGCTTCATTTCCGAGTTATGGCCTTCACAACATTGAAATTCACTGGAACGTTTTTCTTTCCGCAGGTTGTTGTCATTACAGAAGATGTTCAAAATGTCCACCTCCTGCTTGAATACAGACCTCACATCTATGTCTCATTGACCTGCGAACACGATCCCAAACTCCAGGAGTATCTCCAGGAGTATCACAACTTGCCACAATTCGATTCCGAAGGGATTCCAAATCTGGCACCGGAGACGAATAAACCAATGATTTTAAAAGACCCCACAAGTAGAAATCGAGAGGGTTCAGATTCGGTGAGCGTGGAGGCCAAGCAATTGGGTCACCTCTACCTATCCATCGATCAGGAAACCTTCGATCCAAGTACTGGCGAGCCGTAAGACTGAAGTGTGCAGGAGCGCCATCATGCAAGAAGTGAATGTGTTGATGATTGATCAGTGGAGTGTCTTCGAAAACGTCAGGTATGGGGTTTTCCAGGAAGTTTGTGTACGCCTGCCCCGTAAGTC
This sequence comes from Hymenopus coronatus, assembly GCA_030762935.1. NCBI lineage: Eukaryota > Metazoa > Arthropoda > Insecta > Mantodea > Hymenopodidae > Hymenopus > Hymenopus coronatus. The sequence goes on along the minus strand of CM060881.1, from coordinate 166,250,482 downwards.
TGTTTACGAGAACATGGGGTCCAACTAATCGATCACCAATGATACCGGCCCACATGTTGAGGGAGAACCGCACCTGGTGAGGAGATACAAAAGTTGCACGTGGGTTTTCATGCGACCATACATGCTGATTGTGGAAATTTGTTATGCCATCTCTTGTAAACTGTGCTTCATCTGTAAATAATACGACGGCAGAAAAGTTCGGATTTACACCACAATGCTGCAAGAACCACTGACAGAACCTGACTCGTGCAGGGTAATCTGCTGGTGACAGGGCCTGTACACGTTGCAAATGATAAGGATACAATTGATACTCGTTCAACAGTCTCCAGACAGTCGTATGAGGAACATTGACTTGCAACGCTAACCGTCGTGTGCTGATAGAAGGAGTCCTGTCCACAGCCTCCACAATCTCCTCCTGCACTTCTGGAGTTGTAGATCTTGGTCGTCCCCTTCCCAAACCAGGAGACGTGAATGTTCCATACTCGCACAGACGGGAATGGAGACGTACAAATTTCTTCCGATCTGGACACTGTCGCTGTGGGTATCTCTCCTGGTACAAACGACGAGCCAGCGCAGCATTGCCGTCCGCCTTACCGTACATGAAGTGTATCTCTGCCAGCTCTTGATTTGAATACATGTCGCACAGTCTTAACGCCTAAAGAACACTGAATGTAACCTTCTTCAGAATGAACTATCAGAGCGCCCTCCTAATGTCTCCTTTGACGGCAAAGATCTGCGGAAAGAAAAACGTTCCAGTGAATTCCAATGTTGTGAAGGCCACAACTCGGAAATGAAGCATTTTCGGACATGAACTATTTTGATTGTCTACTGGTGGGACTTTAAATGTTGTAAAGGCCATAACTCGGAAATGAAGCATTTCCGGACACTTGTTATAATGAACTATTTTGATTGTCTTCATGTGGGAAATACATACCTGAAATTATGCCTCGTATTTTTGAAACACCCTGTATAGATACAGATGGACGACTTTTCCAACATCTCCTGTGATAATGTTCGTTTTTTGTTTATTCTCATAATTATTAACCTGATTTGAAAGTATATTTGAACGTCCACGCATGTTTGACTGGATGACGGGCCGTGCGACTAACAGCCAAGTGTACAGTAAGTGACGGGAGACAGTCCTTGTCCCTGGTGGCCAAGTTTTGTAGCATACTTACTGTATTTTGTAATTTCATTGCTTTGTTGTCTCTTCCACCACACACTAGTTATAAAATGCAACCCCTGGACAGAATATTTTTCGCTCCGCTTAAAGCAGTTGATGCAGAAGAGGTTGAAAATGTATAGTCAACCATCCAGGGGAGGCTGTCCCACCAGCTGGATTGTTCCTAGCTGCAAGCTTAAGCTTTGGCACGATTTCAAAAGGAGAATATTTCCACACAACCCAAATGTTTTTACACAGGAAGACTTCCTCTCGGCCAGTGCTACACTAATAAGTGAAGAAATTACTAATGAGCTTATAGCTAAGTCAATAGTATTACAAGTTCATCAGGAAACTCAAAATATTGTTGGCGATACCTCTCGTTTGGTAGAACTGCGTGCTATTCCTACAAGAACTAGAAAACCCGAAAAGAGGACTTCTAAAGGAACAACCTCTGAAATTCTTTCGGACTCTTCTTTCAAGAGGGTGTTAGAACAGCAAACCAAGAAAACAAAACTAGGCTGAAATCAAATGTGAGTGGGAAGCAGAAAGGAAGACAAAGTAAGATGAAGCAGGTCATTGCTAGAAGATCACCAAATGTTTATGAACCTCCAACTTCGAATGCATACCGGATAAAAAAGATGAAACGGAGAGTGTTCAAGATATGAGGGCCACGGTACATAGTTTGTGTTAACTGCTAATGCGTACCTTTTCGCGTATAATGTGGCCCTCTTAGCCGCCCATGTGTACAAGAGGACGCATTTGCCACACTTTAATTAAACCTTTCTACAAACTTCTTGTATTGAATTTTGTTATTGTGTATGAGATAAAATGGAAAAGGCCATACGACATATAATATAACATTCAAGAGGAAAAACTGTTACCTGGGTACTCTTAAACCCCCCCCCCCCCGACCCTAAGAAATTGAAATAGTTTTAATCGGTTTTGTTGTATTCAATACGGCTTGAATGTGGATCAGATGTCGTTCCGATGGTATTCCATTTCCCCTTTCTATGAGGATCGGATCCAAGGTTCAATACGATCTGAATCCGCATTTCAATACAATGTGAATATTTAGTACCGAAGGTGCAGAATGTGTACTTATTTCCTCAAAGTAAAATCATTGATCCAGATCGCCTCATGGAAACGTGGTAATAATTTGCGAAACAAAAATGTTGGCAACACTGTATGGCTATCGTAATCATGAAAGAAGGGGAAAAGTGAGAAAAGTAGAACCATCCGTAATAGAAAGATTGTTCTCATGATGATGAACGTGTTCTTTGCGTAATTTAACAGATCTCAATAAATAGATATTCCACAAATGGACATTGTTTAAGTGGTGCAATCTAAAAGGTATGTCATACAGGGCCAAAGTGATCATTCCGCTCAAGAGAAAGTATTAAAAGTTAGGATGGGGATGAGCACATCTTCGGTATCTTCCACCTATTTTGTATTAAACGAACGGAAAGAATGGAGCTCTAGCAGCAGCACCATATCGGCAGCTATGGTGTTTTAAACAGATGCCGATAATTCATTGCTGTGCCGGTAAGCAAATTTTGGGTAGTTTGACTCCAGGAACTGTCTGATGTGCTAATTAAAATGAGAATTTATCACGAGTCAAAAACCCTCATATGATTCTGGTAATAGCATCGTTGATAAACACACACACACACACACACACACACACACATTTTTTAAAGCTAGTAAAAGGTAAACTCAATCTTAAGACTTAGGCGAACACAATTTGTTTTTTATTCTGTTGTAGCTTAACATCCTTTTAACCTGACTGGTTATATCGTACGATGAACGAAATTTGTGAAACGATGTTCAAATGATCTCAGGTCCATGGAGCTTAAAAATATTACATTCTTCTTCTCAGGATAAAGGAAAACCCCCCTGAAAAAACTTAATCTGGGTAACACCAAAGCGAGATTCGAACTCGCGACCTGACATGCTACTACCACACTACCAAGGCGATCAAACAGATTTCTTTAGTCACGATTTTACAAATATGTTAACAGTTGCAAAATAAGGTAATTATTTACAAGTTGGGCCGCTAACTCTCTCCGCTGCGACTTATGCCAGTTTTGCACTCTAACGGGACCGGTGTGGTTAGAGAGGGATTATGGGTGGGGAGATTGTTTAAAAAACTAATGTATCCATTGCGCTGTTAGGAGTTGTTGGAAATATCGATAATGAGGTATTACCACGATATAAAATTAGAAACATAAATTGATATACACACACTAACCTAAACGGATTGAAACCTAACCTCGCGCTAAATTTGAAAGCCACAGGCTTTGAAATTGTCATCATAAATACAAAGTCAATCAATCGCACTTAGTTTCATTCGTTTTTAGAGCGCCCGAAGTTCTGCATAATAAAATTCACTGAACAACTGTATCTGCGTGAAACTTACTTGTCATACATCAGCACAGCGTCTAGCGACATATGCCGGTGTTGCATTCCACAACACTGTTCGCCTGCCGCCGACAATGAAACTCAGGTTTTAGGCACTTTATTGTGTAGTATTATTATATATTTACATTGCAAAAGTACTACAAGACTTCTTTATTTATATTCTACTCCTTCTAGGCAGCATACTTCATAAATATTCACAAAAAAGGATCGCTACATGCACATAATAAATTAGCGTTTAACTTGATTCCGGAGCTTTTCCGATAAACAAAATTGGTGAAAACGTAACAAGTATAAACCAAACTTACAGTCAAACCACAATTTGTTTAATTTCTAGAGGGGCCCAAGTTCTCTATAATTACCCAAAATAAGATTAACTTAGTATGCTAGTGGTTGCAGTATTCGTATCTATTTTAATGAATCAAACTTTGTTATATGCAGATATGAACTCCTGGAATAAGCTTCTTGCTTGTCTGTGGATATCTTTTTATATTTGCTGTAAATTAGTTTCTTGAATAATGTATGATTTTCAAAAAGTAAAATGGTTAAAGAAAAGAAAATAATGTGGAACATGCAATTCTAATATGGATGATGGTAAGGGATGGTTACTGAAGTGTTAGAGCAAGTATTAATATTTTGCTAGGAGATGTGATTGCTGCAGCAACTTTTCCTCAGTGCTGCATGTTTTCAGTTGGCTGCAAATACTTAATTTGACCATAAGTATTTAATTCTATTCAACTTTGTATATGTCATTTGTAATTTCATATGCACTTTATAACTCACAGTTGAATACACTAAATATTCATGTATCTCTGTTGTTTTAAATGTATGAAATATATTAAAACACCCTAAGGAACTGTTATCTTAGCACTTTGGAAAACCTATTTTCATTAAACTTCAGTACAACATTGAATTTGGAAATTTCCTCGGTGAGAGGATCTCATTAGACTTTACAGTAAGAAAATATAACAAAACAATTGAACCAACCATGTACATATTAGTACCAGTTAACTCCAATTTCTAGATGTTTCCCTGCAACACATATCTGAAAATTATGTATATAATGCATAAGTGTTTACATCTGAACTTTAAAGTTGAATAGTATTGCTGTATTAGTAGGATTAATGTTTTTAATGGTCATTTTTGTTCACCATAATATTCATTTACAGAATTAGGTTTCGCATGGTTACAGTGATTCTTATACTTGCATAATAACATAAAAATATAGTAAATTTGCATTATTTACATTGTGCAGAACACAATTTACAATTCCATGGGTTGACTTTAGACAGTTATTGTTGGAGTTGTTTCAGGGAACTTTTTGTGCTATAGAAGCAGTGTGAAACTAAGAATTCTTTACAATGTACTTCAATCATTTGCATTACTTTTTATTGTATTTTATAGTAGGATTCCATTGCGGAGAATTGACTGATGTTTCTTAGAAGTCTGTTATTTTCTTGAGGAATGTGATTGTAATTACCAGTAAAATAAGTATGAATTGCACTGTTAAAATTTGAATATTTTTATGCATTAAACAAATGGCTTCTAAAATATACATACATGGCACACTTCGTCAGCACTTCCAATTCAATGAAGTAATGTTTACAATGTATAACCAATCTACGTTTGCTATCATTCTTATTTGTTTCTGTATGAGAAATATTTCTGTAGCTAATACAGCTCCATACAAAGATACCATGCATTACTATAAATTTCACATACACATTCTATACAACTAGTCATATTTTTATATTACATAAAAGTATGTAATATGAAGTATGTCTTCAAAATTCCTCGTAAAGAAAAATTCCATTTTCCATTTACTCCAGGTTCTCTGAAGGTTTCATTCACAGCTTCTCTCTAGGGCAGCATAATATGCATTAGGTACTACTTTGGTTGGCAGTCATAGTTTCCACCAAATATGAAGCTGATATTATGCATCATTGCACCCTTTTGCAACTCCATCAGAGAATATGACTTCACAGGCATATTTGTTCATGGGGCCTAAATGTTGTGGACTTGTGTGTGTGATATTATCAGTGAGTAATTAGTTCGTGATTGACATACTGCTGACACGTGATCGTCTTGGTGCGCTGTTGCCATATTTATTTGCTATCCGTCTTCAGTGGCACATGTTCCACTGCTTCCTCTAAAAAGCCTTCATCTTTCCATGCATTTTCTATTGCACTTCTTGTATGTTGAACTACTTTTCCCCCCTTCTCACTAGGTACCTCGTCTATTCCTTTCAGCATTTAGTCCTGTACTTCACTAAGCTTAAAAAATGTATTATTTCGGCTAATGTAACCTCAACTCGTTAATCATGGCTGTAAGACATTTTCAAATCACAGTGTCACTTGTGGATGAGAACAAAAGGAATGTCCGCGATATATAAAAGGTAAGTAACGACTATAAATGTAAATCCTTACAGAATCACTGTAAATAACATAACCAAACTTTTCACAGAATAAATCAGTTTGCAAACAAGCAAATCAGTCATACGTGATAACGCCCACGTAAATTTCCACTGAACTCATAAGTGTTGCAACATGGATGACAGTCATGATCTCTCCGATTGTTATGCATTTTTATACTATGATTGGTCAGCAACCAGAATTGCCCCTGCCTGCAGACGACATTCCCACAAGTGTCAATCACAAGGAAATTTCTCACCCACAGTAGTTGATATAATTTTCAGAAGCCCTTTTGATTTATATGTGAGTCTTAGGATTTTCTATGATATTATTTATTGCATCCAAATGTTCTGCTATAGTAGACTGACCAGTAAAATGCCATCATCTTCTTGAAACAGAAGCAAGCAGTATACAAATTTAGCAACAGTTCTGCACTTGACAGGAACCAAAAAACATGTTCTTAGAAACACTAGCATTAGTTTGCATTATTTTTATTTAAATTAAGTTTTTATTTATTTGTTTTTTCAAATCTATCCATGAAGATTGTCATATGAAAGATATATTTTATATGGAGTTCTCACTGTAAAGTAATGCTCACTGTCAGAGAGCCAGAGTCAAACTTGGCAATCTTTTCTGGCAATTTTTGCTGCAAATATTTTTCTAGTGTTGCATATGATGTAGTATTTTATTTCATTTCAGCTACTGTAAATAATGACATCACAGATGACAATGGTGACTTCCAGTGAAGACATCACTACAGATTCCGTTCCAGATCCACCAAGGGAAGTAAACAATGCACCCACAAATCTCAGTATTAATAATGAAGTGAAAGAAGAGGCACCGGAGAAATCTCCAGAAAATATCACAGATGCACAGAAGCAAAAAGATGACCACCTGAAGCCACCTTGTGGTGACGATTCATCTCGCTCCAGAAGTAGAAGCCCTAACAGTGATACACCAAAGCCACAAAAACATGGAACAAGGAAAAAGAAAAGTGCAGGTATGTAGCATTGGGATACGAATTCTCTTATGCAAAATTCACATACCTATAGAATTACAGTACATGTGATAAAATGTAATCAGGAAACAAAATAAACATTCTTACTTATTACATTGGTTAGGGCCAATTTCAATAGTCCAGAATTTAGTTGAACAGTACACTATTTTTAATTGTTCCTCCTGTCTTTAAGAAGTGAGAACAATTTTAATTCATAAAGATGATGACAAAAATACTATATCAAAATGGCATCTTATAACAATTTACTCAATTTTCTGGAGAGTAATTGAAACAGTGCTCAATAAATGTCTCTGTAACTACATCACTTTAGCCCCTTTTGAATAGATTTACTGCCATGCAAAAAAAAAAAAAATTCTGCAGGACAAAATTGCAGCACACTGGCAGTGCTGATATGATCCATGCAATTGACAGCATCGTTAACAAAATAATTTAATTTAAAGGAACACCAGCAAAGTTTTGTTACTTCTCCTGGTACTGCTGTAAATACTCTTATCTAAATAGCATTCTGAAATCTGCAAAGAAAAATAAAGACTCTGTATGGTCTATTTAAACATCTGAAAAGTGTTTGATAACACTCACGAGAACCCAGATTCAATCAGAGTACCACATAAGTTGACAGGTTTAATTATGAATTTTGAAGATAAGAACATAACATAGATCAAAACCTTTCAGACAAAATCTGAGCAATTTAAAATTGTTAAAGTATCATCATTGTCTCCAGTACTATACAACATTAGTAGAAATTATGTTCTCGGTGAACTGTTGGAAGAATCCATCGCTTAACAGTATGAGTACTCTCTTCTCCCAGTATACCCCAAATTAACAGTAATAAGTTTTGGTGAGGACATTGTAATTAATGGAAAACACATTCAAACGCCAGTGTGCTATTAAGAATGGCAGTTCAAAGATTTGAAGAAAATGGATTCAAGATTAATGCTTTAAATTCTATAGCTTTATCAGTTAAAAGACAACTTTGTGAAGATGTTGGATTACTCCAATTATGAAATTAAAGCCCATAGTGCTGAAGAACCTATTTGTTGTCTTGGTACTAACATCTCTGATCAACTGATATTTGACAGTCAAGTATATCCTCAAAATTCTCTGAGAAAAAAATGAAACTCTTGTCTCTTTGCCATTACGTCAAGCTGACTAAATATTTACTGTACTAAATTGTTCTTTATCACCTACTATCATGTACCCCTTTCAGATATTTCCCTTAAACAACTTTCCTAAAAGATTCTTCGTTAATTGCAACAGAACTCTAAAAAGTCTACTTTTGATTCTACAAATTTTCTTGATGTTTCTGATCATATTCAGACCAAAACATAAATGTTTAGGATTCTTCTGTGTATCACAACAACACATTAATAAATGCAGTATACTTAACCAAGATAACAACATAAATACATGAATCGGAGTAGAAATTTTCATGTCTTTACTGCACAAGCGATCTTGGAGTAAAACTGGACAATTGAAACACTAATCTTGGTGCAAGAAAAGTTCAGTAGCAACTAAGGGAATACTTTGGAGCCAAATTCTTCATAAGCGAAAAGGAGTATCCCTTTATACAGAATACAAACCAGCAAATAAATGGATTTACCATCACCAAGGATTATCATGTTCAGAATGAATAAAAGCAATAAAATTGATTGCCAGTGTATCTGCAGTATGCTCCATAACGGGTAGATCTCAGGATGGCACCCTCTGAGCTCAAAACTCTTGCACATGTCTTGGGCTTCTTCTTGTGTGGAGAAGTACTTAGAAATAGTAGATATCATTGCATTCGCAACATAATAGTTCAGCCTTGCAAAAAAGTGAATACACTCTCTATGAAAAAGTTTCTGGTTTGGCCTCCAATGGAAGTAATAGACACATAGACATACTCGCATTCAAATCAACTGAAACACACAGCCTGATTGTCAATCCAGTGATCTGTTTTGAAACCCACAGCGGACAGCCCGAAGAAGTGGACTCTGAAAAATAAAATATCTACAAACCAACAATTGAGTACTACAAAACCAAGTACAGGCTCCATTACATCCAGGTAACTGCTTAATGATAGGAGCAAGAGGAACAATACGAAAATTTCTCATGCCATTCTTAGCTCGCACAATCTTCAGAAATCTTGTATTCTACTGCTGACTATTGCAGCTCTTAAAGGCTCAATAGTAATCCTCTAAAACCACTTTTGTAATAATATTCATATTTAATATTCTGAATTTTCATTATTATATCCTATATATTATTTATTTTTTAAATATCTATGTAATATTAGTTTTATTGTTGTTATTATTTATGTATTTATATTTATCTGTTATTTGATTATTATTTTTATTTATAGTAAAAGTTTTATATTTTATAATAAATATTGTCCACATCAATTTATCCTTGTGGCAATCTTCTAATGGGAGAAGTATTTTTAAATGAAATAACTTAATATAAATGAATATTATTTACATATTACACCTTAATTTGTTATGCTAGCACAGTGCTTTTTAAAACCAGCACACTTTCAATATATTTTATACATAAAATAATAAAGTCGGGTAAGAATCTTTAAATAAATAAGCATTTTGTCACAGTGGTTTTGATAATTGCACTTGTTTAACATAAGAGACTTTAAATGACAGTTTTATAAATTATAATGCAATTACAAGGGTAATTTGATAAGTCTGGTAAATTTCCATTAAAGAATTAAACATGTTTGTGCTTGATTATTCAAAGGATGGGGAAAAAAAGTACAGTGTACAGCATACAGTTCATTGTTGACAACCATCTGAAATGGCCAGTGTGTCCACTGCAATTGAAGATGTGCTATTAATAAACATTTCCATTAGAAGGGCTGGACTGCTGCACAAATCAGAACAGAACTGGATGAAGTTCACATGGACTCTGCACCATCATTGAAGTTTAATCAATTTAAACATGGTCAGACAAGCACCAAAGACGAGAAGCACTCTGGTTATCCAATTGAGGTTACCACAGATTAAATCAATAATATAAAAATCAATTTATGTTAAGTTATGTAATTTAATTTAATGCAAGATTACTGAGTAAAAATTTGTGGGATTGCTGAGACTACGTATCTCCACTGAGTGAGTGCATAATATCCTGCACAGAGAATTGGCCATGAAGAAGCTGTGTGTGAGATGCTCAGAGTCAATCAAAAGTACATCCGGAACATTTCAACACAATGTCTGGCAATGTTTAATTGCAATCTCCAAGACTTTTTGCGTGGATTTGTACCTGTTGATGAAGCCTGGGTCCATCATGGCAGTCAAGACAATGTACAAAGGCTGGTGAAAGTGCACTGAAGAAGGCAAAAATTATTTTGTCAGCTGATAAGGTTATTGCCACTGTTTTTTGGGGATTTGCAAGGAATAATCCTCGTAGATTACTTGGAAAAAAGGACAACCATAATTGGACCCTATTGTGCTTCATTGTTGGATTGCTTGAACCTTGCGTTGGCTGAAAAAACACTAAGGCACCATCCTACACATCAGCAATAACAATGGTGAAAATGCATGAATGGGCTTTGAATTAGCCCTTCATCACCCAATGTAAATGTAAATGCTGTGTTATTTATGGACGCTCTTTAACTGGTGTGGTTCTCAGCGTCCCATTCTAAACTGGGCGTGAAAGACTGCTTAATTTTGCTCAGAGGCCTCTCAGTTAGGCTTGAGGTTCTTTTACGTGCCGTAAATCTGCGACACAGGACCATCGGCTTTACTTCCCTTCCGAAGGAAGCCATGCTAAGGATTTTTACACCCGAAAAAATCCATCGTCCTCCGCCGAGTTTGAACCCGCGACCTTGGGTATATGAAGTCAGCATGGTAACCATTACACCATGGAGGGCAATCCTTCATCACCCAATTCACCAGATGTAGCCCCAAGTGACTTCTTCCTGTTTCTTAACTTGAATCTTTAGCTTGGTGCGAAAAAATTTTTATAAACTCAGGAACTCATAGTCAACAACTGTTTTGCAGAGTTTGATGGAACCTATTTTTCAATTGGGATGAAAATGATGAAGTATTGCTGGACCAATTGTATATTTCTCAAAGGAGATTATGACCAGAGGTAAAATGAGTTGTTTATGAAACAAATATTTTTTCTTGCTGTTTTTTACCAGAATTTTCAAACCACCCTTTGTAACTGTTAAAATAAGGCTTGAAAAAGATATTTAGGAAAATATTGAGCTCCATAGAGTATCCAAACATACTAAGCAGGTAATTTTAACACATCAATAATAATTAAATGCAACAGCTGACACGAAATTCATAGTGAAATTAAAAAGTCTGTTATATTAATTAAAAATCTGATGTGTTCCATTCACATGACTTTCTCTACAACAGATTATTGTTAAAAAGCTTATTCTTCTATCTACTTAGTGCTAATCTAGCAATAATTAGCAGAAACAGTCTTATTGCTTGCTTCCTTGTAATTAGAAGGGAAATAAGGGAGTGCAATAGGCTAAAGTGATAGTAAAATTTTTTTAAAAGCTGGTTGCTATGTGATTGAAATTGTTTTGTATGGCCAGAGTTGACAAATTCCTGTATGAGAAATGTATAAGTATTTTAAAACTGAAACCAATAACAAGGAATATCTAAAATGGTCAACTCCTTGAAAAAAAATCTGATGTGTACCATTCACATGACTTTCTTCATATCCCTGCAACAAATTATTCTTAAAAAGCTTATACTTTAATTTTTTTCTGCTAATCAGAAAAAAATAGCAGAAATAGTCTAATTACTCGCTTCCTAGTAAGTAGAAGCAAAATAAGGGACAACTGTAGGTTAAAGTGATAGTCAAAAGCTGGTTGCTATGTCAATGAAGTTCCTTTGTCTATATGGATAGGAGTTGACAAGTTCCTGTATGAGAAAAGTATACATTTTTCATAGCAGAAACCAAAAATAAGGAATGTCACAAAAACGACGAACTCCACGAAAAAAATGTATATAACATAAATTGTGTGTTTTAATGTGCTCTACATTTTTTGTGTAGTAAGTTTTTGTCCATCTCTTACGGTTTAGCAGTTATTCAAAATTTAGTAAAATTCATTCAGAATAAACTACTCTTCAGAGGCTATTCCCAGAAAATTCAAGATATACATTTTATTTGTCAGGTAAATATGTTTGATATACAAAATTTTAATCAAAATCGTTAGAGCCATTTTTGAGAAAATAAAAATTGTCGAAAAAAGTTCCATTAAAGGGTAGATGGGGGTGGGGGATTTTTCTCAAAATCTTTGTGTCGCATCCCTGGAAGATACTAAACTTAAATACCAATTTTTGTATTTTACTGACTTTTCGTTTTTGAGTTATCGTGTTCACGGACACACACACATGAACCTTTTTGTGAGAATGCTTTTTTTTGGATATTGGGGACCCTAAAACATATATTTCTGGTGAAATCTCGGTATTGAATTTTTTGGTGGAGTGCAATACTTATACACTATGTACATAGTGCGTATGGAGAAAGTAAAAATGTATATAAAGTAAATTGCGTGTTTTAGTGAGCTCTACATTTTTTATTCCTGATATATGGTGGACTTTGTGACAGTGATATGTTTTAACAATTGAAATAGTTGAGTCGATTTTGTAAAACTACATCACTTACTTTTTATTTTGGAAAACATGTTTCAGAAGCCATGTGTTTCCATTGTCAATTCCTTTGGTCGACTGCCGGCATTGCTTGCTGTGGTGGTTGTCTCTGTCCCTGGTGGTGGTTTGATGAACCTCTGAATCAGAAGATCGCCCGGCGGGATTTCAAAATTGAAAACGCGGTTTTTGTTTTTCCAAAAATTTTATGTTTTCCCAAACTTTTAATTCTGTCTTCCTTGTGATGTTTTTGAGGATTTTTGTGTTTCTCTTTCCAAAAATGCCAAGCTACTGCAGATTTGTCTTCTTTTTTTGAGTTCTGTGGTGTTCTTTTGCCCTTGTTTTTGTATTATTTTTTTTGTTTGGCCGATTTAGATTTTTTCAGTCATTGCAGCTGAACTGATATATTCCTGGTTTGTTTTCTTGTGGGATATCATCTTTTAATTTAGAATTTAAAATGTTTTTTATAGAGTAATTGTTTTTAGGGGCTAGAATGATGTTATGTCGTTTGAAGATCCTCTGGAATTTGTAGAAAGTTGTAGGGTGGAATGTAAACTTCTTGTAGATCTTGTTTTCTTTCTGGTTTTGAGTGAGTGTGCTGACTTCTTTAATTCTCGTCCTATTTTTAGCCTTATTAACTTTTTTGTACACCAGTTCTGCCCAGAATCCATTCTCTGTAACTAGGTCCAATATTTTAGCAAGTTCACATTGGTATTCTGTTTTGCCCATTGGTACATTTACCAATCTGTGTGTAAGGCTGTTGAGTAAAGCATGCTGATGGGGAATGGGATTGTAACTCTTTTGTTTTATATAGCTGTTGTTGTGGGTAGGTTTTCTGTAAATGCCAAATGTTAGGTGACTTTTATTTTTGATGCTAGGTTGCAGAGGTTTTGGCTTCCTCTTGGGATCATTTAGCTTCACAGATTCCTGGGCTATGCAATCTTAACTGCAACTGCTCCACTCCTGTACGTGTAAAATACACCATTCAGCTACATACCGCCTTGGGCTACACTTTGCAACTTTGGTCTCTAAAGGTTTATAGCAGACCAGTAAGTAGCTGAAAAGTGGCTCTAATGGCAAAATAATAAAAGTACCGAATCTCTAACATTTATAGAAGTAATGCTAAAATATGTTACCACACAAGAAATTGTAGCTTCATTAAATATTTCATATTTGTCATATTTGACATCTTTTCTGCTAGCTTAAATTTTCCAATAATTATAATTTTCTTTAAGTGGTAAATCACTTTGTTCTTTATGATTTTCATGGGAACTCAAAGCCATCATATGGTGACTAGCTTTATAAAAATCCTCCTCCTTATAGCTAAAACAAAATTTGCCATAACATTTGAATTCTGTTTATGTGAAATAGAAGATAAAGCTTTTGTAAGAATAGCTTAGAGAAGAGTGGGTAGAAAAAATTGTGAGAATGTGTCTGATTTTTTTTTTTTTTTTTAATTAATGTAGCTCACTCTGCATTACAGGAAGCACAGAATACTACATCCAGAATTCAAGCAATATTCAAATAGGGCCATCCTATACAGTGGTGATGTCAGGCGGAGCTAAAAGTCCCCAAACTATGATGAACAGTGAGAAAAAGCAAGCTAAGGAGGTGTACAATGGCAAGTCATCTTTATTAACATGTTAATTTTGTAAAAAGGGAGAATTAGAATATCTCTCTCTGATTTTTTTATATGAGTGAATCATTTATTTCCAGCTTTGTTACTACAATATTACATATATAACTTAGATTAGAATGACAAATTTTTAAAATCTAGTGTCCTGGTCTGCCCTCTACCTTTTTCTTAACTTTAACCCCTATTTTACTTCTTTCATCTTTAAAACTCCCTTTCTTTCTGAAGACAGCTTCTAATTCTAACTCTTAAGGAGAGTCAAAATACCCTATCTTGCCAATGCTAAAATTTGACCCATTATCTCTGCGATTATTTAAAATAATGAGCTACATTTTCAAGCTATATCCAGCACTATCTTTTCTATTGATTGATGAAACATAAAATACTTCTGTTCATTAGAATAAAGGATATGATTCTTTAAATAAAACTCTTAAAATTTTATTGAAAAATTATGTTTTTTAAATTAAAAAAAAAATAACTGATACATATACATAAAAAGTTTTTCGTTAAAATAATGCCTATTTAGGTGCAAATGTGTGATAAAAATTTCAGCCCTTAGTGTCAATTAGTTACTGAGATAATGGGGCATTTATATAGAAAATTTTACTTCTTCAGAAATGTTTTCAACATACTTTAAAAAAACAAATTAACCTAACTTTCCAAACACAGCTTTGCAATATTTTGAAACTCTCAGATAAAGGAAATATGAGCGGGATGCCAATGCTGCGAATACAATGCTATGAACTTTTCGATCAAAATTTAAAAATAAATATCTTTTCTAACACTAATATTTACAAAGTTATTGATGTTTTACCAAATGAGTGTACCAAAATGTTTTAAAAAACTACTAGACAGGATTATTTTCAACAATATTTATAAACTATTTACAATTAGCATACTGTATGAAAATTGTACCAAAATGAGCAGGAAATTTGACATTCATATGCAAATTAAAACATAAAAATAGAAAAAAATTATGAAAATACCATTTTGACTCCCCTTAAATGAATAAAAGACAAAAGGATGTACTATGCATGGATATTAAAGTAGAAACTTATTAGTGCAAATCCCACATCAAATTTACTTTTTAATTGGCATGATATCTATTGTGTAGAGGTTTGCTACGTAGAATTGAGACTTGTATTTTTCTCATTTGTGGTAATGCAAATTTTATATACAAATGTTACTATTTTTATGCAAAATTAAGTGCTATCTTAAAATAATGGAAATTTATCGAAATTTTTCAGTCTGGTTACCTATGTGACTCCTGTTCTACACATGGCTTGTGTGAAAAAACATGTAAATTAACACTAATTGACCATAATAGTTGGCCAAACTATAAATCCTGGGACTTAAAAGTACTTACAACATTGAGATCACTTTGTGGTTTTCTGGGTCACAAGTAAGTCAGTTAAGAGATTAAATGCCATGACGGTATGTTGCCATCATAACTCAGTGGTAAACTGGCTTGAGATTGAGAGTATGCTGTTCAAATCCTGGCTATGGCATTGAAATTTTCTATCTGACTCTACCTATCCAGCTCAACTTAACATTCTACAAAATCAAATTTTTTGCCTAGTAACTGGAGCTGTTAAATCTACTCCAGTACTTGCTCTACAAATTTTAACAAATAATCCAAGACTTGAACTTGACATTGAACAATAAGCCAATGACTGGGAATAAAGAAAACCACAAGTAAACCTAAAAACTCAACAAAGTTTCCTCACTAAAGTCAAAGAAATCAAACATAGATTAAAACTTCCTTACTTAAAAGAAAACATGCAAACAAATATTAACCCATTAGAACTATTTGATATCAAACACAAAATCTAAGGCTCTTCATGTGCTCTGAAGCAAATGTAGCTAGAAATCATAATTTTAAGACATGGCTACATGTTTATACTGACGGCTCCA
The DNA here is from genome assembly GCA_030762935.1 of Hymenopus coronatus. Classification (NCBI taxonomy): domain Eukaryota; kingdom Metazoa; phylum Arthropoda; class Insecta; order Mantodea; family Hymenopodidae; genus Hymenopus; species Hymenopus coronatus. Next base: position 166,234,332 of record CM060881.1, on the reverse strand, counting down.
GCTTACCAAATAACAGTGGTACTGCCACAGGTGCAATATGCACTCTCTTCTCTTTTACAAAAGATTAAGTTTAAATACCACAAATTTTGATGGAGAGATTTTGGCAATACTTCTGAGCTTATAAAACCTACTGTATCATATAAATAAATTTGAAAAAGTTGTACTATTATCTGACTCTAAAGCAGCTATAATATCCATATCTGATGTAATACCTAATAACCTATATATTGCAGAATGCCACAAAATCATAAAACAACTACTGAATTTAAATAAAAGATAAATACTTCAATGGATACCAGCACATTGCAGAATACAGGGTAATGAAACAGCTGACTTTCTAGCCAAGAAAGGTAGTAAAATTACATCAAATCCATCTGATCCAATAAGTTATCACTCTATCAAAAGAATCATTATATCAACATATAATAACAAAATTAAAGAAGATAATGTATTACAAACAAAAGGAAAACCATGGGAAAATGTATGTAATAACACGACCAGAATCACTACACTACCAAGAAAATCCTCTGTAGCAACTTTTAGACTCCTAGCAGGCCATGACTGTCTCAATAAACATTTATTCAGGATTGGTATAGTGAGATCTCCTCTGTATCCTTTCTGTGCACTTAAAGAAGATATGGATGGAAACCATCTACTGCACTGCCCAACCTTTAGTCAACATGATAATCTAACTCAAAATATTGAAATGCAAGAGAGCAAATGGCTTCACTGCCAACTGCTAAATATTGGATACCAACCAACCATAAAGGTGAGATGTTTCTTATGAGCTGCAGAGAGCAGAAAATGTGATGTTAGATAGTCTTGAGATGTGTCTTGTTAATTTCCTATGAATAAAAATTTCCCTTCCAAAATGAGAAGTTTTGCACATCTCATACATGAACCTGCTATTTATGCATAAACAGCTCAAGAATGTATTGTTGCATTTGTGGAAAAGCTTATTGCAGCATTTATGATTTGTTTATGCTATCAAAATGGAAAAAATATTGCATTTCTAATCGTGTTCTGTGCATGATTAATGAAATATGATTGTCAGAAAATTAGAAAAGGGGTACTATTGCAATGGCTGGCATTAAAAGAAAGAAAAGTTCCTGACTTGGATTATAGTGAAAATCAATTGTTTGGAAAAATAAGCAATATGACAAGAGACTAAAGCAAATGCTTTATAAAGCCTATACACCAGAAAGAACGGAAAAGATAGTTCTTGTATCTGATAGGAGAAACAAATCCTCTGAAAACAGCAAAAGTTAGGCATGAAATATTAAAAATGGATTGTTTATATATGTATTACTTATTCAGTTAGTTTTACATAGTAATGTTTCTATAAAAGTTCCAGTGTTGAGGAGTACAAAAGCATATTTTATGGTAGAACATTATAAGAAGTGTTATATATCATATGCCATAAATGACAAAGATGATAAAGCAAGCTTTGTAACTGTACCGACAAAAATTATAATTCAGTTGCTCTTGTAGTAATGTAATTGAAATAATTCAAAGGCTTGTAATTATTAAGACTTATGTAGTTCCTATTAAATATATTATTTTAATATTGTTTTTGTTAGAAAAGGTGCTTATGTAATCAGTTGTAACTTTCTTATTATTCTTCTATTTGATCCCCATTTTCGGGTCCCCATTCCCCAATATACTTGCTTTCATCATCATATAAGCCACTCTTTCTGCTCTTACTCTGTAGTCTTGGACCACAGGAATGTTGTAATCATCTTCTTGGAAATGATTATTATGCAGAACCATACAACATGTGATAAATGAAAGTACTCAGTAGCGAACTTTACTTCTTATAAGTATTGAAAAGCCCCTTTTTGACTGGCATTTATCTTTTAATATAACATGTTTGTTAGCAGAAGATGGCCTGTTATTTATGGACACTCTTTAACTGCTGTGGTTCTCAGCATCCCATTCTAAATTGGGTGTGAAAGACTGCTTAATTTTGCTCAGAGGCCTCTCTATCAGGCTTGAGGTTCTTTTACGTGCCGTAAATCTACGCCACGGGACCCATGGCTTTACTTCCCATCTGAAGGAAGCTATGCTGTGGATTTTTACACCCGAAAAAATCCATCGAACTCCGCCAGGTTTGAACCCACAACCTTGGGTATATAAAGTTAGCATGGTAACCATTACACCAAGGAGGGCGACTGTGTTCGTTAGCAAGATGGCTATGTATGTATAGGGTATATATGTTGCCCAAATCCTCATCCCTACGAAATAATGCATTTAAATTATTGTTTTATTATTATTATTATCATCATTATTATTATTATTGCATATATTTCTGCCAGCATTGGAATTTTGTTCATGAATAGACCCAGGCCATTATGCATCACCACTTATAAACCCACCTTTCCTGGTAATGTTTTCATCTACATGAGATTTTGGTTTCCTGAACTGTGAAAATTAAGTGCAATAAATTTATGTTTATTTCTTTTTCAAAGTCTTGGGGAAAAGAATGTATGTGTGAAAAATGCTTAAGTTAAAGCATATATTATTGTACCGCTGCTCTATCTCCAGCTCTGACTTTTGTATATATCAAAATGACAACCTTAGCACTGTGAATTTTCACAGTAAATAAAGTTATTCATATTCATTTCAAAACATACATCAGCACTTAACGTTTTTAATACATAATATAGTTTATTCTTGTTGGTTAGAGATTTCTACATGTAAAACACAATGTGAAAGAAAAGGAAAATCAGGTAAGGTTTACAGTTTTGGGTTGATGTGCTACCTCCCCATGTATCGACACTGGAAGTTCAACTATGTTATCAATTGCCGTGTTTGAATCGTAGTTTGCTTTAGTCTAAGTGAAATTAGTTTTTTGTGCGTGTGCATTTCACTGCGTTATCCTTTTTATGGTTAACGCTACAGTTTTCATTGTTTGCATTTTAATGTATATGCATTAGTGGCAAGAGTGCCTTTCTTGAGCTTGTAAAATGTCGGAGCTTGAGATACAGTAGTGATGCTTTGGTTAAGGAAAAGGAAATGTGCAAAAACAGAGTGATAATGACATGCATTTAATATCAAAGAACCGTGTGCAAAAGCAATAATAATGTAAAATAAAATGATTAGGTCAAACACAAATAATGTTTACAACAAAACATCTCTCATTACATCAGAAAATTACAAGGATTGTGATACAAAGAAGCAGTTTCCTAAAGAGGTTCCTTAAACTGTCCGTGAACTTTATACTTGTGTATTTGAGCAGTCTGTTTTCTCTCTCTCTCTCCCTACAATAATTTATGAGGGTCTAGTTTCTAGAGCTGTTGCTTTCATATTCATGGAATAACTATGTATTACACTCCTCTATGACTATATGATGCACAAGAAAGCATTTGACTGCCAACAGCATTCATTAAAATCAATGGAACCATTTAGTGAACGGTGATTTATTGCTTGAATGGTTGGGAGAGTAACACAAAGTGAAACAATAAATCTGACTATGTTGTGTTTGTCGTATTACTGTAACACCATTGCATTAAAGATGTCATGACAATGGCACAATACTAAAGGTGGAATAAACAGCTATCTGCCATTAACATTTTCTTTTGCTTTCATTGGCTGAAGCAATAGGCTCATTGGTGTGGTGAAAAAAAGCATTGAGTGTTTGTTATGAGAATAAACATGCAATACGGTGTTTGTGTTAGTTTCATGTTCTGCTGTATTGATTCCCAAGAATCAAAGGCAATCCATCACGCTTAGTCAGTTTTCTGGTAGAAAAGCATAGTTTGTTTCAAAATTTTTAATTGTGAGATTTTTAGCAAGTCTACATTTGGTGATAAAGAATTCATCCAAACCATTCTCATGTATGGATTGTTCGACAATTCTTTGAGAGATTTCAAATATCTAAATAGGTGATGATGATAAGAAGTTATTGATAGACTTAAATATAAAACTGATGGGTAAACAGAACTTAATTTTAAATCTATAATTCATACTTTTATTGAATACTCATACATCATAATCATAGCATCATCTTATTACAGTAACCAAGTCCTCTCCATCAGAAGCAATTGCTTTTTTTTATTTTTTCCCAGTATTTCAAACTCTACAGAATGCAGCGCTGTCAAAATAGTCTCGCACCATTTTATCCACTATTTGTGGCACAATGTTTTCACATGTTTGATGATTTTTCTGTCATTTTAAGTGTATGTTGTTGGATAACCTACAAAAGCATATTTTATGAATGGTTCATCACTATTATGGAAATCATGTATGATCATGTGCAAGCATTGTCAACTCTGTTCCCTGGAATTGTTAAGCTTAGTGAAGATGAATTTGTTACCCAATTGTGAAACACTCAAAGCGTAAACCATAATGTAAGTTGTTGATTAAAAGTTTCAGCATACGCTTTAACTGTGAAACCAGCCCTAAAAGTGTAAACAATACCATTCTCTTCTAAGGACTTCATATTTCATCATAAAAGCTCAAAAATGCATTTGCAAAACACATATCAATGAAATAAAATTGTGTGGTAATTATTAAATTCTGCTAGGGGGGAAAAAAAAAGGGCATATAAACGATGTTTTGTTTATAACATGCAGTCCTTTCTGAATTATTTTATTACCTTGTAAGTTGAGAAGTGATTACAACTCTTTACTTCTTTTCTTCTTCTCTCAGGTTATGGTAAAGGCTTTTTGTTTTTGTTTTGTTGGTTGTTGTTGGTTTTTTTCTATCTCTCCTTTCCTTATTCTTTATATACTTTTAAAAGAAATTGAGTACAGCTTTAAACACTTCTTCTTTATTAAAATGCTCCTCATTGTACACTATACTTTTATATTTGATCTATTTTGTGCTGAGATGCTTCCTGATTATATAAATTTTCCTTACCCAATACCAATTCCCCCCCCCCCCCCCCCCCCGTATGTATGCCTTAATATCCCTTAACCTGGTTGGTCATATTGGGCGATGAAGGAAAATCAGTGAAATGATGATTTTGGGGTACTTGATATTTGTCTTAAGTGAAAATCCCAAAGAAAACCTTATCTGGGTACCCAAGGTCGCAGATTCAAACCTGGCAGGGTGCGATAGTTTTTATTATGAAGGGAAGTAAAGCCGTTGGTCACGTGTTGTAGATTTATGGCACATAAAAAAACCTCAGGCCTGATACTGACGCTTCTGAGCAAAATTAAGCAGTCTTTCATGCCCAACATAGAATGGAATGCTGAGAACCACAGTAGTTAAAGAGTATCCATAAATAACATTATTTCATTTCATTTTGCATTAAGTTAATCATTTAAAATCATAAACTTTCATGGCATGTATCAACAAATGCAAAGCATGTCTTTCTATTTTGGTTACTGTGATAAAAATTAAAAATATGGGAACCTCACTTTTCATCAGGGACTGTGACAAAAGGGCCAGTCACTTGCCTATAACTGAAAACATTTACCACAATCATGATTAAAATGTCAGATTCAGAAGTTTTGCCTTTCATTCTAGCCCTTAAAGATGCATTACCTATTTATTCAACTAAATGTTCAGAAAATGCCAAAATATTCAAAACATGACACATATGTGGATGATGTGGTTGCTATAGTCGGCAAAAAACTAGCCGATAATGCATTGCAATCTAGAATACAGCAATAACATTTATGGTAAAAATAAAACCTTACCACCAGCTCCCATTTTTAGATTTAAGAACATCAGAATAGGCAACAAACTGGACTTTAGAAATTTAAAAAATGAAACACACCCAAACAATTGCACAAGAAATACCAGTTTTAGGCCAAGAGCATATAAACATTGCAATTTTTAGGTTGATCGAGCTAGTGAACATACCCATCAGCATCATAGAATACTGCAAAATGAATATGTAGTTTATAATTCATATTTGCCAAACAAAATAAACCAGAAGAACATAAGCCATGAGCAATTATTAAAACAAAAGCTATATAAATATCTCAAACATTTAATGCTACTAAATTACCTATCAATAAACTAGTGCTAAACCTATATGAGCTATAGATAGTAAACAATTAAACTTGTTGTAAAAATTCCATAATTTAAGAATAAAAATGATCATTAAGAGTGTCAGCTGTAGGATGTGTTTAAAATTGTTCCTGCAACTGAAGTTTTTTATCAACTGTGTTTATTTATCTTATTCTGACTGCTGTGAAAGACATTTTCAGTAATGAGATTGACCTCTAAATTGAAGCTTTACAATTGTTCACTTTGTTGCAGAGATGAAGATGAAAGTTGAACAAGTTACAACAACTCACATAAAAAAAATATCTACACATGTGGGTGAGAATTGGAGAGATTTGGGTAGAGAGCTCGAGTTTTCAGATGGACAACTAGGTCGAATTAAGTTAGACAATATTGCTGAAGGAATGAAAGAGGTGAGCTCCCTTTTTTATTTTAGAGATAATGGTTAAAATTCTTGTATTTATAATCCTGCCATTGTTAGGACTGATTTTACAAAATGTATTTAGCTTAATAGCAGCAGTCTGATGTAAAATGATATGAACAAGAAAGTGCTTACTATATTTTGCACAGTAAACTACAAACAGACTTTCTGAAAATATGCAATTTACTGCCAAATCAATCTAACGTGGCTGTGCAGCAGAGGCTAACTCAACCAATCCGCCACATACCCCAGCTTTAAATGAAAAATAATTTATTTTCCCTACCAGTCATTGTAATACCACATTATTACTTTTATTGTTGTACAGTGCTTCACAACCGCTGTTTTAAATTATTATATTATCACAGATTTTACTTTCATGGTTTTCATAGTATTTAATGAACACTTTAAATGTTATTTGTAAAACATATAGATTAACTTACAGAAATAAAACACGAAAACTTGTCTCAATAATAAGTAATTAAATTAAGAATCACATGTAACACACGTTCTTTTCTTTTATTTTCTTGCATGATAAAATTGCTGCTTCACATTTTCTGGTGTGACTGATATTCTTCTTTATGTTAAAATGTTATATGAAGAAAGTAATCTTCTGACATCGTAAGATGTCACAGGACTGTACTTGAAAAAAAACAATTGTCATGAAGATATGGCCTCTAGAGTCTTAACACTCTGCATATAATGAGGAAAGCCAAGGTTTCTATCAATTCCATTATATATGCTTGTAGAACAATCTGAGGGGATGACTCTCAAACCAAAGGTGATTTTCAGCCAATGGATCTCTGGTATACTGGAAAAGATAAAATAACAGTTTGATTGATGCATCCACCATGCCCCAATATTTGAAAACCTAGACATAATGTAGTTACTACACACTCAAACTGCAAAGGAGAGGCAAAAAATGCAACTTCAGTGGCAAATGCATGGAACTTATTCTTTCCTGAAGAATTCTCATATACAAACTATTAACTTACATCTCCAAAATAATGTGTACTATATTTAAACAACCGAGACTGTCCTGATACAATTGCACAGAAAATAACGGCTTAATCTTCAATTCATGGCAAGTTTGGAGAAAGCATATATCAATATACAAGAACTTTAGGTTGATGTTTGCGCATCAGCTGAATATTTATATGCCGTGATGTCAAGTTGCAAGTTCTATTTTCTTCTTGAGGCTCTATGATTTGATGACATCAACTATATACCTGAAAGAAAGAAAATGTCTAATCTGGCTTGCATTAGAAAAATATTTGAGAAATTTGCCATCAGATGTATAAATAATTAGGAATTAGGAAAAAATACAACATTTGACAAAATGCTACCTGCCTTCTGAGGAAGATGTAAATTCTGCTAGTATATTCCATCAAATCCTTCGAAATATGGAATCAAACTTTAGGCATTGGTAGATTCTGCAATATATTGTGTTTCAAATCTAGAAATCCATCTAGGCAAGCAACCTGAATGTCAGACTGGTATTATCTGTGTCAAGTTAGTTCAGTCCTGATGTCAACACATAGGAGGGAAGAGAGAGAGAGAGACAGAGATACTGAAGCAAAAGAGCGTTAGGCTGTTGATTGGTTCAGGGAAGGTAATGGGCATTAATTTTTACGTGGATGCATATTGTAACAGCCTCCTAAAAGTACAGTACTGTAATAGTTTTCAGATCACTGCTCTGCACGAGTTAGTTTCGGAGAGAAAAGTATGCAAATGCTTCGATTCTTATAAAAGGTAATAGCCCGACATTTTATCCATATCCGACACATACCAAGCAGATGACTCTGGTTTCATGAATTCTGAAAGGAATATTTACAACAGACGTACACATGCTATAAAAAACACATAGATTAGACAGAAGACCGGCGAAATTATATATTGACTTTATTAACTTTTTACTGTTAAATAAAATGCAGTTAACTTATATTACTAAAGAACATTGGTATTATATACACAATAACTTACAAGCCTGTACCAGACAGCTCTCTTAAACAACCGGTAATTCTCAAGGTGAATGCTGATTAAGCTGTTATTTTTTATAGTGCAGGGTCGCCACTGATAATGTGTTATTTAAGACTGTATTTCCTGTACATTTCGCATGCCTCACAAGCCCAGGGGACTTGCTATAAGCAGTTTAAAAGCAGTAAGCTTTTGATCATGGATGATTAGCCGTAATAAAATACAACCAAGGCAAGCCTTTAAAAAGTGTCGAGAGGCGAATTGTCGCGCATTGTTTTGCGGTGCTTAAAGAAAGAAACGCTGAATCGGCCATATAGAATATCGAAAAAGAAACGGGTGATCTCCTTGGCGTTTCTGCATTTAGTGTGCATAGTGTTAGAATGGAAAACAGCAAACATCTGGAAGCCTAAGAACACCAGGAAAATCGCGTCAATATAAAAAACGTTCAGAGAAATATGATGATTTTGCAAAAAGTGCTATTCGCGGTAAAGTTTATGATTGTTTTTTCAGAAATGAACCATCGACTCTAAATACAATTTTGCATGCAGTACATTCTGACACAGAATTGCCACATTTCTCAAAGTACTCTCCACAGGTTGCTGATATATATCGCTAGTGTTGCAAAACTTAATGTGCGCACATGTACCGTTAACGTGGCGAGTTGAGCCAGCTCCGCCTTGTTGACATCAGGACAGAACTAACTTGACACAGAGTATAATAAAGCATTTAGTGTTGTGAATAGATTACCAGCATCCATCTTGAATTATGGAAGAAACATTACCATGAATAATTATTTTACATCTGCTCTGCTAACCTTGGAGTTGCTACAGAGGTAAACTGCTGTGGATTTAACAGTAAGAAGAAGAAGAAGAAAGAAAAAAATTCACCCATTTATGTAAACACTAATGAAAGGCCAGTTTGTATTATGCAGTATTCATCTGGTGTTATATGTGCAGATTTTTTCAACTTTACATTCTGTTGACAAAATGAAGAACTGGAACAAATCACACATAATTATCTTCTTCAATAAAACTGTAAGTGCAATCGATATTGTTGACGAACAATATCTTAATATTCAATACTAAAATTATCTGCAGGTGGCCAAAGACAGTATTTTTGGCTGTTGAACACTAGTGCAATAATTTCAGATAATTTATTCCACAAAGGGCCGATTCTGCAATGGCCCGATAAGTCTGCCTATAGTTATTCACCAAATAATTTTATCTGGCCAATAGGCAAAGCTTTTGTTCTACAATCACATGTTCCTCTGAATAGTAACCCTCTAGGATAGTTTGTAGAGCCTTAAGTTTGTCATACTGAATTCGATGGAAACGCTAGGTGGAGAATTGCCTTGCAAAGCAAGCCAAAACAAACAAAATAAAAGAATTCTTTTGCCATGTTTTAGAATAAAATGGAAGAGATGACGATTGCGAAAGTATGTTAAACCTCGTAGAAGCATGCAAAATTGAGGGGAACATAAAGTCTGATGCCATAACCTGGAGGGGGGAATGCAAATACTTATGTTAGGATTCACATAACCTTACTTTTCTGTTACTTTTCGCATATGCACTTCTCGTTTCCTAATGCCAAAATTAATGCATATGAGAGCTAAGTGCATGCGAGTGAATGCTAAAAACCACAAATTTTGACAATTCTTTCAATATTGAAAAGTCCAAGATTTTTTAACCAGAATGGGCTATAAAATGCCTTGAATTCATAAAGTACAATTCATAAAATACTATTCAAGGTTTGCAAAGCCTGTGTATTAGAATATGAGCACACTGAATCTATAAAAGAACATAATGCGGGGACTCGGGATGGAGGTTAAGAAGTCAGGCTTTCACTTGCATTAATATCTGCATTTTTCATTCATTTCTAGAAATCCCTGGACTTTTGAAAATAGAAATTATAAGGGATAAACATCCGCTAGATTGTACAGTGATTTCATAAATGTTAGCGGGAAGTATATAAAAGTTACTTAAACCATTGGAAAACTCCCATTCTTGTCATGCTTTTTGGCATATGAAAAGTGTTACTTTATATTGAGGGTCCTAATTGTAAGCTGCAGAGCGCAGTGGGATCACCCCATCAAAAACCCTTATCATTCGTGTAATAGGAGGAACTCCAAAACATCATTCGAGTTTTAAAAGTTACCTGTGAGAAGTATAAAATCCAGTATTACTTCCTCGCCATCATGCGATAAATGCAATTTTTACTTTCTTTGCACATATTATGTACATAGTTTATAGAGAAGTATTCCTCCCAGAAGTTTGATACCAAGATTTCACCGGAAATACACACATTTTAGATTTTTAGAAAAAGATCTGTGTGTCTGTAACGAAAAATCGGTAAAATATCAAACTTAGTATTTAAGTTAAGTATCTTCCAAGGATGCGACTCAAAGATTTTGAGGAAAATAACCTCACCCCACACTACCCTTTACATCGAAAAAATTATGAAAAATTTCATTTTCTAAAAAACTGGCTTAATGATTTTGATTAAAATACTGTATATTAAAGACATTTATATGTCAAATAAAATGTATATCTTGAATTTTCTGGGAATAGCCTCTGAAGACCTCTTTATTCTGGATGAATTTTGCTGGATGTTGCATAACCAGTAAACTGTAAGAGAAAGACAAAAACTTACTATACAAAAAATTTAGATCTCGCAAAACACACAATTTAGTCATATAATTTTTCTCGTTGAGTTAACCATTTTTGAGATATTCTTTGTTATTGGTTTTAGGTTTAATATACTTGAAACTTTTCATAATCAGGGATTTGTCAACCACTGCAATGCAAAGAAACGGAATTCATCCACCTGGCAAGCAGCTTTTAAAAGATTTGTTTAGTGTATTCCCTAAGCTAAGAATATGCTTATTAGCAGTATTTTGTTACAAAGATGTAGAGAAAGGCATGTGCATAGAGCACATCAGATTTTTTCTTAATTACTATTGCTAGTGATAATTGTGAGTCGTGAATGGCGGAACCATAACCTCAATGGACTACGGCCATGGAGGTCTGCAGATATATCTAATGTAAAAACTTATTTGTCAGATAAGAGGTATCATCAACTCCAACTAGCCAAAAAGATATCTTCCGGGTAATGCTATGCAGAGATTGTAGAACCGACCCTAATACAGAGAAGAAATTAAGAGTGTCAGATATTTTTGAAACTTTGGTTCTAGAACATATGAAACCCCCATGTGAGTACATCTGTATTTCAAATTTTCAGACAACTTGTAAATCTCAATGAAGAAAATTGTTAGTGCTGAAGAGATGATTGCAAAAACTGCAACCACTGTGGCAGCTTCTGGTATATGTTCAATGTGCCCTCAGCAAAAAGATGGATAAAATAAAAAATAGCTGCTGTAAATACAACAAATATTTGTGCAATGAACAATCAAGAATTATCTTTGATTAGTGCCTTGAACTACCAAGGCCATCATAATTTGTTTTTACAAGAATATTGAATTTGTACTATCTTTAAATATTACATATAGTACTGTATTTTAACAATTTAAATTGAATTTGAATTTCTTTCAAAGCCCTACATATACATTTAGTGCAATTCTAAGTTAATAATCTTTACTTTTTATGTGAAGACAAAGATTTTGTGATCCCTTCAAAATAGTATTAGTTGTATAGATTTAGAAAATTATAATTTCTATGTTATTGAACATAATGTTATCTCTTAAGTGTTTTTATCACCATGAGCAAAATCACAGTGCCATGTCACAACAGCGATTGTGACAAATGACAGGATAAGTGGGTGCAAGATGTCATAGTATATTAGTACACATAGAATGCTGCATAATTGTGGTTTTGCATAAATACAAAAAACTAATAACATTTGGTGAAATAAAAGCTGTATTTTAATATATTAAATGCAATAAAAACCTTAGGTATGAATTTCAAATGTTGCTTAAATTTGTTTGGTTTGGCATGGAATTACTCCTATTCATGCAGCACCAAGAAAGTAAAATGGTTTAGTTTTAAATTTCTAAACACTATTTAAGTTTGTATATGCAGATTAGTGCAGGATCATTTACTGTGATGTTTTTTTTTTTTTTTCTTTTTTTCTTGTTTTTTTTTGATAGGTTGTGTACCAGATGTTGTTAGAGTGGATGAGAAGCAATGGCAGTGATGCTACTATTGGAAAGCTGATTAAAGCTCTGTGGAAATCTGAAGAATATAGTGCAATCAGAATTTTGGGATCATCAGCAGAAGATGACGAATAATTAGGTTTATAGCAGAAGAATAAACTGTTTTAAATTCTCTCCATTAATATTTTCAGTTGTATATGTAATCTATGACTTTATTCCCTCGCTCAATATATTTTTGATTTCCTCATGAATTTTAAGTGCATATCAAGAAGAAAGAAATTACATATTTTACACAAAATACATCATGTAACACAGTTATTGCCAAGAAATTGCAATATAATTTTTTTACTCAGTTCATTTTTTAAGGAAAAAGTATTAATATGTAATGCATTTAAGAACATTCTGCAATCCAGTTAATGAGGTAAGCAATTGCATTTTTCTGAATTGAAAATGGTGATGATGTTAAGAAACACTTCATATTTTAATAAATATAGGATATATACAGAACTATTTTTATGTATAGCTTTTGTTAACTTCTTTAAATTTCATCTTCACACTTGCAGGCTTAATCTTTTTGGTGAATGGATACAAAATCACTTGTATACCACAATTTCTATTCCTTTGCCGAAAATCTTTTCTGTTGTTTTACTGGTCTTAAGATATTCCACAGCCATTCAAATGATGACAGTTCAAGAGTATTTAAGCTGTTTTTATAAATTAATATTGGCTTGCAAAAAAATTTCCTCGTTTAACATTTAAAACAAATTCCTTGAGAATAACCAAAAAATTTGGAAGTTATATTGTGTTTTCTTAATTTGAATTGTAGTAATTATCTGTGCTGACATCTGATTCTATTTGTAATGAAACTGTGACATTTATTGGAGGCCAAATTTCAAGGCGGGTGATTGGAGGAAGTTAATGGGGCAAAATCCTGCAATTACCCTCTTCTGAATGGTTGATTCATGATTGAGAACTGATCAACCAACCTCTAAAGATCTCCATTAGTTCAAAGTCCTCTCAAAGCATGATACCAATAATGCATTCACTTAATTGGTGTGTCTTGGTTTAAAAAGCCATCAATTAAAGCAGATGCCTTTGCAATAATATCATGCCTTTTGCAATGATTGCATTCTGCTTTGCTTATCCTCTTATGGCAGTTGCTCCTCTGGATTAAATAAAAATGTTTATAACCTCTCATACCACTATAATAAGTATGAGTGCACTCTTTAGAACTCAGTCACTTTAGATGAGCTACTAGTCATCTGATAATGAGGCTTCATAGCATTGCCAATATGTATGGAGGCTATACTGAGTGCTTAGCTTGACCACGGGAATCTACTAAAAATAGTGTAATTTGAAAGGGTGATTGGTAAATTGTTAATGAGGATTCAGGCTCTTTTTTCAAAGTACGCCTTTACATTTATGGATTTAAAATCTATTTTTATTATGATTGCATACCAGGAGATGTTTTCTTAGTATAACTTAAGGTTTATAGTTATTTATTTACCTACAGCACATGTATCTATTCTGAAGAATGCAGTGCAGCTTAATTATCCATTTTTAATAGCATAACGCAAGGCAGCCAAAAGTCTTATTGTCAGTAAATTACACTAGCTATATATTTCGTCATTCGCTATTGCACTAACTATATAACCATGTACACTGTTTTCCCTAAATTACTAGCTATGAACACTAAACACTTAACTCATTCATTAACTAAACGTAATCTCAACACCACAGGGTACACACGCCTAATGTCTTCCATGAGTTCCTGAAAAGGGTCTGCTAAACATGATTAGTGTCGGTATATTACAAATGCAAATGTGGGCATCTAAATGTTTGTGACGAATGCCACTCCTGGATAGAAAATGCCAAAAGCTTGCCAGTGAGAATCAATAGTATTTGTGTGCACATTTGTTACTGGATCTAAAAAAATTCACAGTTTGATTTACTGACAGGTGGGCAGCAAATCCTCCAGCCATCAACCCCATAGTAGGCCCTCCAGGCATCTGTATGTGCTGTGCTGGTGAACCCAATGTTAAATTGTGGAGCTTGTTTATATCTCTATTATTAATTAGACATTGTCATCCCATCTCATTTGTTTGCACATCTATCATCTCAGGGATCCAGTTGCCCTCTAAGATGGAATTTCCATTGTCCTATTTTACATTTGTTGATTTGAATAACATGGCCAGCATCTCCAATTTTGCCTCTCAAAGAATATTTGGTATTGTTAGAGACCATGCACTCTTCATGGCTGTACTGAACCAATCAGTTACTATCCGCTAACTCACATAACAGTCTCCAACCGAAAACTTTATTATTGTCACGTTTGACTGCTTGTATGCAAAGTATGTATGAGGAAAAGAAATTGTCCACTTCTATACAAAAAAAAGTTTAAAATAATTAATAATTACTTTCTATGTATTAATACAAAAAGTCACAAGAGTAGGGCTCTATTTTAATTTTTTCTTACCTGTAGCAAAACTCTCTCTTTAATATCTCTGAAACTAGCTTCTGAGCCATGTGACCCGAACATGAAATTTCTCTCTTCTGTAGATTTTCTCTTGTTGCTTTTGAGCAAGAAATTTTTTATCATAAATTTTTGCCTGTGTATATATATTCATATTTCCTTGAGTGTATAAGGGAAAATCTGTGAATTAGGTCAAAAGAATTTTCTGTTTTCTTTGTCGCTGAATTTTATTCCATTTGTTTATTTTTGTTTGCTACTGATAACCTATACTGTGAAACGTTGTTTATATATTCTTCAGAAGCCTTAGTAAAAAAAAAAAAAAAAGGGTATTGTGTGAAAAATGCATAAGTGAAAACATACATTAGGTAAGAAAACGAGTGGTTGGAGAATAAACAAAATCATACATATCTTGTGTCAGAAAAAATGTATGTATAATAAATTCATTTCAGTGACTATTAATTATGGCGACTGCACATAGCAGCAAATGAATTATCAACATCAAAACAGTGTCTTTGCTGCATGCCATTGGCTATTTACAACATTGCTAATGTTGAACCGCCATGTGTTTTCTATAAGGGGAAATAAAAGTAAAATGTGTATAAACTATAACACGAATAAATATTATGGTGAATTGAATTGGGAGATCCATGGTTCAAATCCTGACTATGTCTGAATTTTTCACTCTGGCTCTACCCATCCGACGAATAAATATACTTGGATTATGCATGAAAATACAAAAATGAAAAGCAATAACAGAAATGGTATTTAAAATAAAACATCTTGATAAGTGGGATGTTTGTCAGAAATTTTAAGATCTTGCTAAGCTATCATATATGCAACATGTGCTACTTGTTTTGATAAAGTGGTTAATATTTCAGCATTATAGGAATTGATTATAAATAACCTAACAAGTGGAGCAATTTCCTAAAGAGCCGCGATTTGCAGAAATATAACACATTCTGTTACTTCCTTATGGAAAGACGTAACCAGTGTGGGCACTGGACTGGTATAAAAATTATACCAGCACATAACATAGCTTTGTTACCAACCATTTTATAAACTGAAGTGCTATATGCGAAAAATCAGGAAGGAAACAGTTTACTACTTGAAACATGCAGTGAAGAGCCTTGTATCCATACAGATAAGCATTTCAAACTTATCAGATACGAAAACATGTTCAGAATGAATCTGTTAGTGCCTAATTCCATAGTTATATGAATGTAGCATTTTAGCCATATGTTGTTTTTCATCAGCCAATAATGTGATTTTTTGATTTAGGTATGATCCATTGCATTTTATAACGTTAGTGATATGCTCATAAATACTTGTTAGAAGATGATAATATCTATTTTAGAGGTATTTTTAAAATTTGTTGGAGATGGCCTAAACAAATTCCACACAGGAACAGTTAAAATTTAGTGTTAACCATATTGAATTTGAGTCGGTTAATCAAATTCAGAGAAGGAAAAGTAATTGGTTGTTTCTAAACGCACAAAATCGTATTACCATTTTATTGTTAAGTCAACATGCCAATCACTTTCCATCCTTTGTTTGCTGTGGTTTAAAAGCGCAAGTCATTTATTTTCTCTTTCTGGTTTCTATTCCCAGATTATTGTGAAATTACCTTAGAAACAGATAAATTCCAATTATTCAAGGATTTCTGCTTCCATTTCTGGTACACTAGGCTTGGTTACATAGATGGCAATAAATGATGGTTATTTACTGGCAAATACTGACACCACTGATTTCTACATTATTTTATTCTGCTTCCTCTTTAAATATCAACAATCCAGTTGTGGTCAGTTAAAAAGTGGATTAAAGTTCAGTATTATTCTGGATGCTTTGATTTATGATATGTGTGTACAATAGTAGACTTTATATTCAGGATGAACTTGCACCTAGAAAAGCTCTTTTTTATATTAAACAAACCGTAGTAATTTTTTTTTCTAGGTGTATCCTTGAATCTGTTCACATAGCCATTTCACTGCCAAGCTAAAACACTATCCTACTGCTTAAAGTGCCAGTCGCAAGTAAAGTTTTGCATAAAGGTTTTCAGTCTCAGTTTTGAAGCCTCTGAGTTAAATTTGTTGCATTGTTTCATATTTCCACACACTTTAAAGGATGTTAAATGAGTTCTCATGTATTAAAAAAAATTAATTATTAATTTACTGTTTTTCTCTGATCATTATTGCTAATCAAAATGCCACTACAAGTATCTTTTCAGCAATTCTGCCTCAAGCTTCTGCTTTGTCAATGACTTCTTGTTCTAGTATGTATACAGTAGGCAAAAAAGCAAGAAAACACAATAAACACACACAAATATGCTCTTCATGACAGCCTGACAAGGTAAATTGAAAAAGCAGGAAAAACTATGCAATGTGGAGTTAAAATATTGTAGATAGCTATTCAGCATGTTACATGAATTGTAAATTATTTGAACATAAAACCAACCTCTGCAGATCAGATAAAATCAGCTCTTGGCAATTTAGACATACAAATTGTATCAGATCTTGGCATTTAAAAGGATAAACAGTAATGAAAGAGGAGTGCTAAAGAAAAGTATATTTTAAAATGATTTAATATTTGTGATACTTCACTGAATTTTATTTTTACATTCATAAAACTTTGTTAAACTTTGTTATTTAATGAAATGGTTGAAGGTTTAACACAAAGAGGTAAAGAATACAAATTGATACATACTTCTGTACAGCAAGTGCAATTATTACTTTTAAAAGATGTATAAACATCTTGTTCCTTTGTACTCTACAGTACTCCTCTAAAGTGAGGCAGCCTGCACTGTCAATTTTCCAAAATTATTTATTGCATTATATCTTGCAAAACAGGAAAGGATGGTGCTGGCTGCTCACCTAATTTATATATATCCATTATTATCTAATAATTATGATAAATGTGAAGTTGTAAATATGATAATGAATGGTTTATACTTGCAACATAAAAGCACATTTTCTCATATATATATATATATATATATATATATATATATCTTGTTTTGTAAATAATTGTTACAGTTTATAGCTTTTACAGTTTATAGCAGAATTTTTATATATATGGAAGTATTTTTCTATGAATTTTTTAATGAACATGGAAAATAGTTTAGAATTGTTAACTGCGAAATCAATTAAGTCTTGTTAAACACTCCCAGTTCTAAAGAAAATAAAATATATAATGGAATATTGTTTCTTGAGATAAAATAAGCTAGTCCTTATATAAAAGTGCTAAAATGATAAGATTTTTTTTGCTCTTTAGAGATGTTTATGATTCCAATTTTAGTAATCTTATGACCCAATGTTGTAGATAACTCAATAAAAAGAGGTGTGCATCATTTCAAACCGTATTATATTACTTGGGGTATCAATTCATACAATATTTGTTATTTTGCTGTAAAAAAACTGTTCTGTGTTTAAAGGTGTATATTTTCAAAATAAACAAGACTTCACATATGGTGGCCATTTCAAATCATGGTGTTTCAATACACTTGTAGTTTGTCCATTTGCACAGCAATTTTAAGTGTTTTTACTAATTACACTGAGTGGAAATGATTGCTATTGGTGCTAATGATAGCATTAATGAGCTTGTGCTTGTGAACACTGGTGCCATACCTCAAGATACATTTATATTTTGGAATGGAAGAAATTGTTTGGAATATATGTATGTGTTAGCACTTTTATAATAATTATGTATCTTTTATTTTCAGTAAAAATTGTTGAAATTAATCTTTTTCTGCATTCTCATTTGTTTCAGACCATACTATCTTCGCATACTCAAATATGCTAAATTTTGCTGTAGGCAGTTTGCTTCCTTACACTTATCTGTTTTGATATACTTATAGCTTTTGTTTTCAACAGGGACGATTCACCCTTAAGAGTCGCAAAGCACTCCCAATTTATCAGACAATTAAATTTTTTGTCACTGATAGAGGATTATTTTCGCCTTTATTCAATATATTTCAATATTTTCTTAGACAACTCGAACTATATCCAGTTATGGAAAGCTTCTTTCTTCAGGACTACATACACTCATTGACTAAACAATATTTTACTGTCTCTGGGATTTCTATATATATGCTTTTTCCTTAGGCTGAAAGGGTGAAAGGGTCTGGATGGGTAAGCACAAAAGGATAACTTTTGAAATAGCCCTTGTGGCTAAAAGCGTTTGCAGACTGGCTCAACCATCAGCTGCATCCTTATGACTATAATGATGTGGTCAGTGGTTTCTTTGCTTTCTTAAAACTAAATACTAGACATGTGTTCAGAGTATGGAAATTTTATATCATTGTTTATGGTAACCAGCTTCAGCCATAATATTATAAGGTAGAATGTCTTCTATTCTGAGGATGACTGCTCTAAAAAATCCTTTTAATCCACTCATAGCATGGCAAGGAAGGCCTTTTTCCAGATTTAAGACAACTCTAAATGAGTGACTGTCAGTAGTTAGCTTAGTTTTGTTTACAGGAAATACATTTTTACATTCTGAATCAGAGTTTTATTTAAACTAAGCTAATTTAAATTTGTAAAAATGAACTCTTCCAATAAATGTTAAGTTTCTTTAAATAAAAAAAAGTAGTTTGATTTACAGATGCAGTTAATATGTAGTATTAATGTATGATGCAAAATGTAGCAACATAATAATGTTCACTTAAAAAAAAAAAGGAGAAGAAGAATTACAACTTTTGTACAAACATTTTTAAACTTTCTTCTTGAACAGTGACCCATTTTATTTCAATAGATGAAACCAAAAACAGAAGCAACCATTGTCAAGCTGTATGTTAATGAATGCTAGATTACTAAGGGAGATGACTATACATATACGTCTTGAGTGTAGTTTTGGAGTTACCATTTTAAAGCAAATGTTGATATAGGTAATCAATTCCACTACAGACCACCTATTCATTAATTCGTGACTTGTTTTGTCTACAATATAAGGCAGTTTGAAATGATGCTTCTCATTTGATTCATGTGACTGTTATGTTAAAGAGCTTGCACAATAAACATATTTTCATACTGCATTTTAAAAGCATTTATTTCAAGGGCTTGTTTTAACAAGCCCAAGATTTCAGGTCACCTGTGACAAATTTTGTTGAACTTATAGATATTTGTACTCAAGAATGAATATGTGTGTGTGTGCATGTATGTGTGTATGCACATGCAAATGGTATATGGAGAGAGAGAGAGAATACACCACAATTCATAAATATATGGTTGGCCAAATAGCCTTTCGTAGTGTCACAACTAAAGTTGGACACAGGGGGGAATAGCTATTAGAGGGTAGTGAAAGGAAGGTAGATGGTAGAGCAATGATAATAATGGGACTTAAGCTAATATATTAAGAAAGATTAAATAATCTGTTGGTTACGCATGTTTGGTTTACAAAGGTGGAGGATGGCAAACTATTCTATTAATCCTGGCCAATATCATTCTCATTATGGAGTTACTAACATAAATCCTTACCTTAAGAAATATGTCATGATGTGTCTAGGGGAGGTGAGAAGTGGTCAAAGTGGTGGCCGGTTGAGCCCGGAGCGACGCCTCAAGACGCACACAAGCAAATAGAGGTTCCCCGACGGTCAAAGACAATAGCCCCGGAGGACGGGTTTGCCGTCCCTTAAATAGATTTAGTGGCGTCCCCGGAAGGGCATTCCAACATGGTGGCTGTTCTCCTAATATGAAGAACCAACGCCCTGATAGTGGGTAGACTTAGCCAATCAGCACCGAATGCTTAAATGTTCTAGAATATCCTGTGTGACGTCAAAGTGCGAATGTGCACGTAAACCAAACGGAAGTTGGTGGCATCGAAAGTCCACTGGGAGTGCCATCGGAAGAGGCTAGTCGCTTCCATCCTGTTATTTCATCAGCTTATAACAAAGCTTGTATTTTCCTAAGAATCTGTAAGCTCAAATCCCAATTAATTCAGATTAATTAATTCGTAATTACTAAAACATAATAAATTAAACTTTCGCCAATGACACATGCGACATACCTCCGAACGGTAAGAAAAGCGGCCCCTGACGCTTGTTAAAAAAAAACAAGAATATCAGGTATAACAACAAACAAATATTGAAAGGGGGTACCAAACACCGCAAAACGTAATACAATTATAATATCACATAAAATATACAAGGAAGTTTTCAGAATTTGAGTAGCACCTGAAAGAGAGAGAAAAAAAGTACAAGGGGTGTGGAAGAAGTACCTATCAGAAGGAGGGAAAGGTAAGTTCAATCGTTGAATCCAGAATGTGCGAGGTCAAGTTCCATAGGAGACCTAAATGAATACTAGCACGGGAAGTTTTTCTGACTTTTGGACACACAGAAGAAAACAATGTCGACGAATATGTTGTAGATACAATTATACACTTGCTGAACGCAGTCTGTGAAAAGTCTTTGGGACACAGCCAGTGTCCAAAGGGAGATAAGCACACGCTATAACATTGTGTCCATAGTGTACGATCCTCACCAAGCTTCCGGAAGAAAAACCAATGTCCAGCAGTACAATGTTCTTCTGGCTTCAAGATGAGCACTCGTAACATCCCTCCGGGGGTATATAGTCCATTGTTCACCCCCAGGGTAAACTGAAATGTCGAAGGTGGTGCTCAGCCTTGATGTCCCACGAAGATCCTTGTTGACGGATGGTGTGTCAGCACCGTGCAAGTGCAATTGGTGTGAATTACTCGAAAGAGAAACAAATACAAGGGAATTAGGGTTGGAAAAATAAAAAATGAGAAAGCAGTAATACTTATGTGAGGTAGATCAGGTGGTGGATGAGGGAGAGGCACGTCAGGTAATCCAGAAGGTACGCATGTTAAAGATAGGAGGAAATAATTGAATGATTGTGCTACTACATAAGATTATCTAAAGATGACAAACATAAAATGCAAATTAAATGAGTAATATGTGGTCGTGAAACATTTAAGTAATAATGAAGTTGAGTAATTCAACATGGCGTAGAAGGAGTAAGATTACAACAAAAACTGATAATGCATTTAAAGACCACTGACAACGTGTCAGAGGTTAAAATTTGAAATTTAGTGACTCGTGCTACCAAACTAACACATTACACAGATGTTTCACCGGAACACAAACAAGTTACAAAAGCAATCATGATAGTGACAGTGTAATACAAAAAAAAAAAAATATTATAAAATATTAAGTATTGCTATTCATAAGTGGAATTCAGATATTTTTGTTCAGCTAACAAAGTTTCATTAGTAAATATAACATGAGATGGATCTTGTAGAAGGCATAAAATCATAACATCAGAAACAGAGCAACTATTACACTCATACAATCAAATTTTGGACAGTAAATAACCAGAAATGTGACTGACAAAATAGTTTACAGAAAGTTGAAATAGTAAATGTAAGTAAATACAATATTAATAAACATGTCAATGTATCTAATAAAAACATTATGAATACTGTAGATTAGACCCATAGGGTGCGAAGGTACTAGAGGTAACAAAAATTATGCGAAAAAGAAACATAGTTTATCAATACCGGAAACGATATCCTCTCAAAGTTAAAATAAATTACATTATAAAGATAAACTAGAAGGCATCGCCCTCCACCAATACACCAATAAATAGCATGCGCGATCGCTATATTGTTAAAGGGTCGTCCCTTCCAGTTAATAATGTTTAAATTAGTATGGCAAGGTTTAAATACATGTTAGATAACGTTCCAATAAAGATAAGAAAATAAAGCAAAAGAATAAGGATTAAATAGTTAATGTTGTTATTACCGCTTTCGAAAAACATTTCTGAACGAACAATAACACCCTGATGGCTATCGACTGCATCCACAAGTATGATAAGATATTGATTAAACCAAAATAAGTCATGGAACGATCTTCTTAAAAGGCATGGTACAGAGTTGCATTACGTACAAATTGATTTTGAACACATCACTTAACAAAAATTAAGAATTTTCGTGATACAGCAATAAAATACTGCTACAGGAAGCTATGTTTAAAAATGTAAAAACATTAGAAATACCGAGTCTCCAGTACATTTCTTGTTTATACAAAACATAGAAGTATCCTTCAATTGTTACTATAATTAATAAATTGCTAATTATGCTCCATCTGTTACTTTAAATAATGGCAAAATCATAACCATATAATATTGCAATTAATATGTCAACAAATCTTTTTCTTTACACATTAGGAATTGTCAGAATTAAAACACAAAAGTAAACAACAATAATTACATAATATCACAATGACGGGTGGTGAGTGCCGCCATTAAACATACTCCTCGACTAGTTTAACTATCCCGGGACACTTAAAACTCAACATTTATACTCATCTTACGGGAGCTACCCGCATCAACAAAATAACATTTGTGTACACCATATTAAAACTCTGCGTAGTTTTCTAAAGTACATGTTCCCTAGATTACTACCTGATGGGACCCTGCGGTTTCCCCAGCAAATAAAATAATCCTTATATTTCACTACAAATATAACCTATCCCAAGGTTTTTGTCCACATCGATTAATGTTTCATGAGACCTCGCGGTTTACTCAGGAAATTAATTAATCGGAAATCGACCTCTCATAAAAATATTCTCACACAGATTTAACTCTTCATGGAGCCCTGCGGCTTTAGCCATAAAGAAAATATCTGATACATATATTCTCAGCTATAACATCATGGAGAGGGTCATACGGCAAAACTCTCCGAAATCAACGATAGTGACTAAAACTCTGACAATCCATAATGAGCAGACATATGCATACGTATAGGAGCAAATTCTCTCGGTAATGTTTATTGTATTAAACAGAAAGTCTACAAAATATTGTATCTCAAGGCATTTAACTATTGACAACAGGATGCGGTAACAGTCATCCGCCAGAAAATACAAAGCAAGATGCCATTACGCATACCGGATAAATACAGTAGCGGAACACCAAAAAGAAAATAAAAATAATTTACCTTTTTGAAAGAAATAACTCGGAAAAATACATCCATGGTCATCATATTTGGCACTATCACCTAGTCTTATCGCCGATGATCAACATTGCTTCCTAAGCTCATACCAATCGTAGGGGGAAAGAATATAAGCAATAGAACTCACGTCTGAAATCAAAACTTAACAACAAAATATAAGCAACAAAAACACAGCAATATTATGCACAAACATTATAATTCCAAAATACACGACACACACACGTGATAGGTAAAAGTAACCATTGGGTAACTCAAAGAATGGAATACATCCAAGGGAAAATCCAGTAAATATACTAACGGTGTTCCCTTTAACACTTGTATATATTTATAAGTAGGTTTCTGCTAAAAACATTCAATTAAAATTATGCATTATGCTCTATGAAGGAAATCAAAGTAAGCTAGTCCCTAATTGCATCTGAACGCAAAGTAAAATCCTGTACATAAAATATAGGTATTATGAAACTAATAAATATTAAAGTAGACAGAAGTTATAATATGGTAAGAGAAATTTCTGAGATGCAGTAAAAGCTTTGTCGGAAAGAGCAAGGCTTATCAGCGTAGACTTCCGCTTTAAAGCAGTCTTATATCAGATTTGTAATGAACAAGGTCGACTTTAAAAAGTCAGTGAGTTACGGTCAAATAATTTCTGCTAATTTGTCTAAGTGGAACATTTTTCGTATGTTAATTGTATCGAAAATAAACTGATGAGTGTCAGCTATAATCTTCTGACGTTCATCTATTCAAATCATGGGTGCCAATGGATAAAAAAAATTGCAGTAGAGGTAACTTTAATATATGCTTACTTAGATTTAAGGAAACAAACTAGGAAGGTGTCCATTTGTTTCGAGTTTTACTAAAATCACGGTCATAACATTTTTGATTTCGTAAACTATCTGTTATACAATGAGATTAAAAGTGGATACATAATGGTCAAGCCTTCAACGAGAAAAAAAAAAAAATCAGCAGTTACTATTATAGCTGAATGAAAAAAATAATAACAATGAAAGTTGTAAATTTTTCATTGTGAAGTATAAGCATAATGCTGATTAGAAACATAGATTCCTAGATTTGAAAAAAAAGTATTAAATAAATGTTACTTAGTTTATCGCGATTCCATTCAATCGTATGGTTAAGCAGTATTTCAGCTTACTAATTAACACAAACTTTAGGTGACTTTATTTAAAAGTATTCAACACAATCTATTAGAAATAAAAGTTATTAATACAATCCTGTTTTTATTTTAGTACCAGTAGTGGCTTTAAATAAGTTGGCAACAAGAAATACCTAAAAAAGAACAGATTTTAAGTTTCACGAGGTTATCTTGCGAATAACATATCACTAATCTGTGTGTATATAAATCCAACTATTTCGCTACTGAAATTTTCGATTTTAAGACATTATTTTAACTGTAACATTACTTAATAAAATATTATTATTATTATTATTATTATTATTATTATTATTATTATTATTATTATTATTATTATAGCAGTTCTTACTGTGATTCTCCATTATACTTTTTAAAAATGATGTTAGAATAGTTAGAAGCTATTAGAATAAATCTTCCTTTCTGATTATTATTTTTACTATTGTTTTTATTTTTATTCAACGTTCTTACTTATGTTAGTAAGCTTAATATGATTTATTTAATTGGCATTTTACGTACAATAATTGTTGAAAATTTTATTCGAAATAAAAGAATATTGTTAATATCTTACATGTTTTTATTTTTTTTCTCGACAATTTCATTTTGCTATTTTTTTTATTCGTAATGTGAATTATTTAGTCAATTTAAAGAAAGTATATGTTATAATTTACTATTAATTATTATGTAGTGATTAAGTAATATATTTATATCTCTGTTATGGTAAAATGCCAATTTATTTGTAAAACTATTTTACTTGAGCACTTTATTTTCATATTAAACATTATTACTATTATGTAAAATTAATATTGGTTATTTTTGTTTTATCAACATTATTATTGTTATTATAAACATTATTATCTTAGCTTTATATTTTGTTTCAAACCTGTGCTCTAAGTGGTTTTCCAAGAAGTAAGCAAGGAGAGTTTGTTAAAGTAGCGATAAAGTTTCCTTCCTATAATTCATTATCGGAGTTTTATATTGGAGTTATGATAATTAACAATATTTTCTCTTCAACACAGGCATTCAGATAGAGTATGCATCTTCACAAAAAGGGTTACTTATGTTACACACTGCTTGACGGTTAAGCAATATTGTTTTATTCATGTATATCATATTGAATCAGCTACTGTGCTAGTATTTATTTATTTATTTATTTATGATCAATACTTAATCATCTCTTCTTTTTTTTAAGTAAGCATTAAATATTTATACCTAATTACGAAAAGTACAATTATTGTAATTTTGGCTACTATTGGTGTTATTGAAATACGCTTTTGATTTATTTTAAATTACCCCTGGCTACTGGGACTAAGAATGACAAACTAAGTATTATGATTACCGGATTTGGAATAAAATGTTTGAAATTGTTGCGTTTGTAATAAGCTTATCTAGGGGCTATATTATCCTTACATCTGATTATAATTATATTAAGCACTTAGGCATGCTAAACTATGCATACATATTATTAAACATAGCAAACAGAGTATTAGAAGACAGAAAAGCATGATAATAAAAATTCTTAGCTTATTATTGAGCTATAAGCGAAACATATCTAATATTATAAGAATGGACTTGATATGACCAAATATATACTTAAACCATATAATCCTTCAGTTTATGCATCCTGTCTAGATGTAGTTGGCTTCGTAGTTACTCGGGGTCACTTGCTGCTGTCTCGGTTTTTTTTTTTTTTTTTTTTTTTTTTTCAAATCAAGTGTTCTTTGTGCTGGTCTTTTCTGGGGGGGGTTGTTAAAGGTGCTTATGGGGGGAATATTTTTAAGGGGCGCTCCGGACCCAACCAACCAAGACGACTTCAAATTCGACCACCAGATATGTAGGGCAAGCGTTGTAAACTTATACGCGTCTAACAGTTCATCTTAGGTTATACACAAAAGTAAACCTACAGATCCCGTCGGTGGACATTTGTTACTAATTGTCTTGAACTAGACTGATCATATTATCACTTGTATCGCACATTTACAAATTGTACAGTTGTTCTCTTACGCGGGTTGTTGTATATAAGGGATTTATCATACGAATAAACTCACGATAAAAATTATTGAGAATATTATGAAAAAGGCACGTATCTAATGAAATTTAAGGTTTTTCAGAACTATTAGATTCATAAAACTATTTTTAGAATGGCCAATGGATTAAGACACAGTTATCTGGGTTGCTGTTCCAGCTTTCCAGAACCAAGAGTTGGAAATTATAAATACTTGCATATGAGTAACACACGTAAATGCATCAAAACAGTTATCTACTGCTGCGGCGGTAGTAAATATAGAAAGAAATAAGCAACCACATCATTTTACAGATTACCGCTCCAGAGAGAAACCTATTAATGTTTAAAGTGACAGTCCAAAAAATATAAACTAGCGATAAAATAGGCGCTGAAATAAACATATTTTGGTAAAGTGAATTGTTGGAAGATCACATGTGCAGATTAATACTCAAATTTCCATTGAAGCACGAGCAATCATAAATGTTTAGTGAAAACTTTACATCTCGTATGCATGTCACTGCATACATCTAAGTGAAAAAAAAAATCATGGTATTTAACCCAAGGATGGAAGGGGGGGAGGGAGGGATTACATTGATGGGCAGTACAAATCGAATTTTTAAAGTGACATAATAATCGAAGCAATAAAATTAAACATTATGTTGCGAATCGCATATATAGTGCCATACTGAAAAAAAAAATTATATTGACTGTTTATATTCCAATGGAAATCAAGCACTGCAGTAACACCGTAAGATATCGGCAAATTTTATTTCCATAAACTTTAGCATTTAAAAGCTAAATAAATTAATTATAAAATAGAAAAATGCAGTTGAATAAAGTGTTCTTTTGAAAAATCGAAAGCAACTAATTCGAGGCTAATGCAAACTGTGATGCTTAGGAGAAGAATCACCTTAAATGTACTCTAAAGATTACAATTAAATAAAATTACAAAAGTATTTTAATTGTAAACTTTTGAATTTGTAAGCTACTGAAAGAAATTGAAAACAGAGGTATAAATTGAAACATCAGGCAAGGAGACTACATTTACGATATCCATTTCTGGCAATAATATAGTAAGAAAGGAAAGTGTCTGGAGAGTTGCAATGCATATGCAAAATCGAGGCAGGGTTTCTGGGTGACATATTGTTAGAATCAGTGTAACTCCATTATTTGTGAATTAACTCTACAATATAATAATTTGTAAAGGCGGCGCTACAACACAAATCTCTCCTGATGGATTAACTACTAGAGGTACGGGATCGAACTCTACTGTTCAATGAATTAACTTTGGAAAGCCATATGTCTCTTGAGGTGGACTAAAATGTACAGGTACGGGATCCAACCATACTTCGCATTAAAATAAAACTATTACAGCGAAGCCGGTGCCACTCCATCAGGTTTTCTAGGTACGGGACCGAACCATACTCTTCTCTAACAAAACGCTGATTTCGGGGGAGAGCCGGCGCTTCCAACATATACCGAGGTACGGGATCGAACCATACTCTTCCCTAACAAAATGCTGATTTCGGGGAAGAGCCGGCGCCTCGACCATAAACCGAGGTACGGGACTGAACCATATTCTTCCCTAACAAAATGCTGATTTCGGGGAAGAGCCGGCGCCTCGACCATAAATGTCACAACTAAAGTTGGACACAGGGGGGAATAGCTATTAGAGGGTAGTGAAAGGAAGGTAGATGGTAGAGCAATGATAATAATGGGACTTAAGTTAAGCTAATATATTAAGAAAGATTAAATAATCTGTTGGTTACGCATGTTTGGTTTACAAAGGTGGAGGATGGCAAACTATTCTATTAATCCTGGCCAATATCATTCTCATTGTGGAGTTACTAACATAAATCCTTACCTTAAGAAATATGTCATGATGTGTCTAGGGGAGGTGAGAAGTGGTCAAAGTGGTGGCCGGTTGAGCCCGGAGCGACGCCTCAAGACGCACACAAGCAAATAGAGGTTCCCCGACGGTCAAAGACAATAGCCCCGGAGGACGGGTTTGCCGTCCCTTAAATAGATTTAGTGGCGTCCCCGGAAGGGCATTCCAACATGGTGGCCGTTCTCCTAATATGAAGAACCAACGCCCTGATAGTGGGTAGACTTAGCCAATCAGCACCGAATGCTTAAATGTCCTAGAATATCCTGTGTGACGTCAAAGTGCGAATGTGCACGTAAACCGAACGGAAGTTGGTGGCATCGAAAGTCCACTGGGAGTGCCATCGGAAGAGGCTAGTCGCTTCCATCCTGTTATTTCATCAGCTTATAACAAAGCTTGTATTTTCCTAAGAATCTGTAAGCTCAAATCCCAATTAATTCAGATTAATTAATTCGTAATTACTAAAACATAATAAATTAAACTCTCGCCAATGACACATGCGACAGTAGGATATCCTCCAAAGATATAACACAAAGATTTCTTAGAGTGAGTTGACATGTATGCCAAAAATAAAAAGTTATTTAAATACCATTTTGTGTTCTGATATTTCCAAAGGCATGATACAAAAATTTCCAAGAAAATAGCCCCTCCTGTATCTACATGAAAGATTTTTCTAAATGTTTGATTTCTCAAAAATGCCTAAGGATTTTAATTAACATAACTTGCGTCATAAGCATTCTGAATTCTCACTCTAGTGCAACAGCTGCTAATGTTTTCAAGAAAGCAATTCAAGTCTAAACAGTTTTTGAAAGAAAACGCAAAATCAATCATTTTAAGAAAATCATTATTTCAACCTAGAGAAAAATAAATATGATTTTGTAAAAACAATTCAGTGCCTAATTTGATACCTTTGTTTAAAGTTAATTGTAAAACTGAATTTTTCAGTGCAGCCTGCTTAATTTCATTATATATATAAAAAAAAAAAAAAACAACTGAGATGTGTAGGATTAAAGCATAAAAATTACCTGTTCATTTTCTAGTCATGAAATAAGAGTTACTGAAATATAAACAAAACGGAAGAACTAACAATTTGGACAAAAAGGGCATATCCAACAAAGTATACTGTCTTCCAGATCAACCCAGCTGATTTGTCATACCACCAACATACTGTCAAAGCAGCCATCCTGCATTATCTGCCAGTTTGTCCAGAGCTGAGATTTGGCATGAACATGGCTAAAACAGTCAATACTCTTTCAGAAATGTAAAACACACAAGGTAAATAAAGATTAGAGGCTTATGTGCTCATGAAATAGGGTTTGGTGATGGTTATAAAAGAAATTTTTAGTCTTTAAATATTTCTTTGGCTGTCACATCTGTTGGTGACAGTGATTGCTCTCTAATTATGGACAGAAGATGAATGTGATACTGATTAAATGAAGATCAGTTAGAGAATTTAACATTTGTAAATCCCAGCATAAATTTTTAGCTTAGAAAACCTACACAGAGACATTTATGTGTGATGGACTTCACATAGTAAGTTACACATGCATAACAATAGCAGTTTGTCAGAACAATATTCTTGTACCGAGCATCCTGCAGACTTAAGTGCTCGTACAGTACTGATAAGAGATGCATCACATTGTGCCAGTGAAATGCATAAACTAGAAACACCAGTAGCGGCTCATGGCCTTTTAACAAAAACTCGCTTTTTACTAAAAACAACTCTATTTCTTTCATAAACTGATTACAAGAGCCGTCTTTAGTGCTTTCATAAATATTCTGGTATGTTCTTTCCTATAGACATTCATTGTGGTGACGACTACCACTGCTCGCTACGAATTACCTGTCGAAATTGATATCTGATTGCAGACTGCAGCCAGGGGAGTACGCATGAGGGCCAGGAGACAGACTTGACCTAAGCCCAGACTGCCACCACAGTGGATTCAGGGTAAGGAACGCAGGAATTTGAGGTGAGGATGGATCTAGGTCTTGTACCTATTCCGAATAGGTCTTGCCATCACTGAAGGCCTGACTGTAGAGGCTGGTTCTTTCGGTTCTCCCTGCAGAGTGTCTGAACCGCTGTGATGAATGTCTCAGTTCGGGAATTGTTTAAGTAGTTCTTGGATACTTTGGAGAGATGAGCCTGATGCATCCTGATATTCTTGTAGTCGATCCTCCAGGACTGTCAGCTTGGCCGTGAGTGTCGGAAGCTCAGAATGGAGATCCTGAATGCCCTCACTTAAGCCCTGGATTTCTTGCAGGCAGGTGACTGAGACTGACAGTGAAATGGATGCTGACATGCTGGTTGAGGTGGTGGAGAAGCTCGGGCTGCTGCGCTGGTGCTGAATGCCTGCTCTTATGGTAGAGGGGGCACTGGGCTTGCCCGGTGTAGTGTCCTGTGCCTCCGCAAGAAGCACAAAACCGGCGGCGTCGGCGGAGATCGTGCCCAGAGCATTCAGCGGCAGTGAGGAGCAGGCCTTCTGGCTATATCCGTTCCTACAGCAGCGTCGACAAGGCCGGTGGCATTCATGTCGGCTAACCTCGACGACCAGGCGTCGTCCTAATAAGGGCAAGCCTGACGCCAAGGCAGCTTTCAGGTCTGACTGGTCCATTAGCTCTCTGGGTAGGCTTTGCTACCCTTTTTTATACCTGTGAATCACGTGACAGGAAGTTGCCACAAGCAGTCGCATGTGCAAAACCACCGCAGGTAATGCAAACTCATTCAGGTTGGACAATGCCAGGATTCGACGTTAAAGAACTTTCCGGTAGCACACATATCCATTCGCACAGATGTATCATCACAGCTGTGATGTCAAAAGAACTTGCCGCTGCACATGTGTCCACTAACGCAGATATAACAATAGATTTCAACAATCAGCTATGACTTTCGAAGCAAGTCGATCACATACGTTCGGCGATTACGGCCGTAAGGCGTAGTCTCATGCTCCCTCCTAAGGGATGGTCGTTCCGTTCATGTCTGTGATCTAAGTGTAACATGCCTTCGTCCCGACCAGCGCCATCGTAATGGGCAGTCGATCCAGGTGTACTACTCGCAGCCTCTGGAGTGGTAGATGTCATTTATCCTCTTCCTTACCATTCCATGCAGTGGCGTGTAATGCAATTTTAGATAGGGGAAGCAATAACAAAAGTATTTTGTAATCACAGCTACCTTTTTAATAGCAGTTTTTTTCTTAGTCTTTGATGTCGAATTATATTATTGTTATTACTTTAGCAATAAGTATATTATTTTAATTAATTTCAGCAATATGAAATTGATAATCAACTCCCCTACATTTTCTTGTACAACAGTTCGATTCTCCAATTCTTAGCAGCAAAATCATCTATAACAAGGTCGTAAAAGTCTTCATTTTTGCGAATGCCGTACAGTAATTTCTTATCTATGGAGAGCAAAGACAGACAGGGCATTCTTTCTTCCCTCTGCAAATTCCTCAGTGCAGAAAAGGAGCGTTCAACTGAAGTGCTATTTGCAGGAATTGTTGATATTAGCTCACATAATTTTGTAAGTTCATGTAACGCACTATCTGGGTTTCTTTTAAGTAAGTTAGAAGCTCACTTGCGGATTTGTTCTTCAATTCTTCTTTGTCATAACAGACAATCAGTTCACTTCTTAAATGAGGAAAATCAAAATGTTGACAATAAGACGTTTTAAATAATGATGAAGCACACTACCGTGTTTATTATCATAGCTTGGCTTAATCAATTCCAGGAATTTTAATTGCTTAAAGTTTTGAAATCTTATTTCAATTTGACCTATAATATTATCCAAGATTTCATTGTATAGTTTACGGAAACATGTATCTCTCGTAACTTACTGTATCCAGATGCGATCTTTTATTCTGGGGTTCCGTTGTGTCTTTATAGAAGATATTTCGGAAAACATTTTCTCCAAGTCTGCTGTTTTGCTGGTCTTTATCTTCAGTCACTTTGTGTATATTAAACGAGATGAAATTTTATTTGCAAAATTTCAAAAAGAATTGTTAATGAAAACACATTTTTAAAAACATTAAGTAAAAAATTCAAGGTGAAATCAATGAGAACGAAAAGAAAACCTCTTGCAGCAATAAAGGTATCATTATCCCCGTCATCTGAATGATCAATTGTATTTTTAAACACCGCGATTAGTTCAGATTTATATTCATACACGGTCTCTATAAGGCGACTGTTCCACCGGGTTGAAGCGACTTTCGGAAACCTCCTTTTTACTTCTTGGTCTAAATAATGAATCCTCTTTGAGATGAATTTTAAAAAATATATTACTCTCCTTGATGCAAGATACAGATTGCGAAAGAATAAGGGTAAGCTTATGAGCCATGCAGTGAATAAATAGTGCTTCTGGAAACACCTCTCTGACTTTAGACTATAAACCATTATTGATCCTCGACATGACCGTTGTACTATCGTATGTTTGGGCTACAAATTTCCTTAAAAAAACATACTGATTTACACAGTCTATAATGCGATTGGCTAACGCCTATTCAGTTCGGTCAGCACTTACATCCACACATTCTGAAGAAAAAGCATTCTTGTATTTCTTCGTCGCTAGTTGCATATCTAAGAACGGTTGATAGCTGTGATTTGCTGCGAATATCAGTCGTCTCATCCACCATAATTGCAACAAATGAAGCACTCTGAACTTTTTTTATTTCAGCCGTAATTTAAATCATTTTGAATTGTGTTAGATAGCCTGTAAATACAGTTCTGTCTTTTAGGTGAGCATTCGGTATGTGGTCATAGTTCTTTATTAAACGAACTAGTTCCACATATTTATTTCTGTCAACAGAACTGTCACCTTCATTATGACCACTTAGAACCAGTTCTCGCTTTCCTAGATTACAAACAATATCAATATCTGGCATCGCATGCGAACAAACAATGTCAATTAGACGTTTCAGAACCTCTTATTTTCTTTCACCTTCCCATTATGTTGCAACATTGACAAACGCTTTTTAATGTCAAGTTGAAAATTAATTCTGGCCTTTCCAAACGTTGGCAATTGCATTGTTGAAACAATGTACGACTATTATATTTCGTGTCTTTTCGGTGCCTTATGAAAATTATTTATATGACTGTAACCAGTTCCGTCCCAAACATTTTTTTTTTCAATATTGAATAATAGGCATGGCCAGTAAGACAATTTTGCTATATGACGGCATCCACACAACCAACTTGTTTTTGCATTCTGCTCGTGATTGAATTTTCATATACCTACATGCTTTTGTTTGTACTTTTAAGTTCTCTCAATTCACTCATTAGTCGCCCTATTTCGATTACTGTTTTATTTTCTGTGAAGTCTAAGGAACCAAATCCACGAATTAAAATATGTTCAATTTCACAATTATACGATGAAAATTGTGGTTCCATTTTTGTATTCTAGAATCGTAAGTGCGCCTTTAAGCTTTTTTCTCCTCACCGCGTACAGTCGGCTCAAACTTGCCGGTCGGTTCACTGTACACTGCAAACCACATGTTGCTTCCTGAACGTGCATAAAAACACCGTATTAATGTAATATCTACGTGTAAAGTACTTATTTTAAAGCTAAAACAACAAGCTTACCTGTTAACTGGAACAGAAATACTTCTTTTTTTTTTTTTTTTTTTTTTTTTTTTTTTTTTGCAATATTATATATTTTGGGTCGCTTTAACAGCATGGCCATATCGCAAATTGTACATAAACTAGTTATTTACACATTGGTAAAATACAAAAAGGTTACATTTATACTTTACAATAATTCAAAAAGTTTACATTGTCTTATAAATATTGTCGTTTTAATTGTCTGGTAGTTATGTAAAGCACTTGGTAAGTCACTGAAGCCGGCTTGAAGTCTCTGTTTGGCGTATCTCGGACACTGTAGCAAGATATGTAGGACAGTAAGTGGTGTGTTGTAGGTCTCACATTTTGATTCTGGATCTTTATTAATGATGAAGGATTGTGTCAGTTTGCAGTGTCCAATTCTGAGGCGGGTAGTTATTGTTTGCTCACGGCGTTCTAATTTTCGGAGGGGTTCGAAGAAATTGGTGGATCCGGCTAGGGCATCATATAGTTTGCTGTGGGATGTTGACCATGTCGTTTTCCAGTTTTCTATAAACAGCTATTTGGTGTATCTAATGACGTCTTGATGTGTAGAAGTTATTCTGTGGTCACTGACAGGATGTCGGGTGGCTTCCTTTGAAGCTTTATCGGCGTTTTCATTTCCATCGATATTTGGATGTCTCGGTATCCAAGTGAGGATTACTTATTTTCCAGAGCGCTGAGTGACAGAATATAGGTGAAGTATGTCATTTATTAAAGGATGCGTAGGACTTGGATTCTGAGTGGCAAGAATTGTGCTTAGTGAATCAGTGTAAATTACATATTCTGTCTGATTGGTATTTTGAATGATGTGCTGCATTGCTTCCTTAACTGCAAAAGCTTCACAGGAGAAAATGGAAAAATATTTCGGTAGTGCGTAGAGCATGGTGTGGGTAGGATATATAACTGCACAACCACGACGTCCATCATTTGTTGCTGATCCATCTGTGAAGATTTCCATAACATCTCTATGACTGTCTCGTAGAGCATTGTACATTTGTTTGCAGATGAAATTCGGTATTTTAGTTTTTGTGTAACAATGAAGTTGAATGTTAATTGTTGGTTGCAGAAGGTGCCAGGGGGGGTCTTCGTTTCATGAAGTTGGGGATGAATATTTGGCACTTTAAAGCCTACTTCTTTGCTGTATTCTATAATTTTGGCATGGAAAGGACGTATGCGACGTTGTTTAGATGATCTTGATGACGAGCTCATTGAGAAGATGTAGCTATGTACTGCATTAGATGGAATTGCAGCTATCTTAATTGCATAAGACAGGCTTAATATCTTTCTGCGTATGGAGAGAGGAGCTTCATTTGCTTCCATCTGGAGACTTGCCACTGGACTAGTAATATAGGCACCCAGAACTAGTCTTAGGGCGGTGGACTGTATTTTGTCGAGCATCTTGAGAGTTGTAGGGGATGCAGAGGTATAAATTGCTGCTCCATATTCTAGTTTAGATCTAACATAGCCTTGTAAGCATTTAGCAAAACGGTGAAGTCAGCGCCCCAACAATTCGCTGCCAGGCTCATAATAATATTTAGGCGTTTTATCCAATCAGTTTTTTAACTGTTTCAGGTGTGGCGTCCATGTAAGTATGCTGTCAAATACCAGTCCAAGAATTTTGATAGTTTAACGTTCTCAAGTTTGTTCTGATTTAAGAACAAATCTAATTCTGTCATTGGGACCCTTTTTCTGGAGAAAGTAATACATTTTGTTTCAGAGACGGAAAACTTAAAGCCAGTGTCTAACGACCATTGCTGAAGTTGTGGAAGAGCTGTTTGGAGTAATACTTATGTAGAGGTTCAATTTTTACCTTTACAAAATATTGTTAGATCATCAGCGTACAGGCAAGACTTGATGGGTGCACTTAGATAATTGGTTACATTATTAATGGCAACAAGGAATAAAGTTACACTTAGTGCCGATCCTTGGGGGATTCCATCCTTTATCCTAGTTTGTTTGGACATTACACCATTGACTTTTACTCTAATGCTACGATTCTGTAGAAAATTGTATACGAAGTGGATCATATTTCCTCTAATGTTGGAATCAAGAAGCGTTTGTATTATGTGACGTTTCGTCGGTGTGTCATAAGCCTTTTTAATATCCAGGTTGATTAAAGATAAATGCTGTGATGTAAATGCATTTTCTATTTTAAGGGTCGTTAATGAATAAAGGGTTGAATGATGATTTCGAAAGCCATTTTGAGCATAAGTATTTTTTTTTTTTTTTTTTTTTTTTGCTTCTCTAGGAACCATTTAAGCTTTTGTTGACAATCTTCTCCAAAATTTCCCACATTGTGCAGGTCAGGGAAATAGGGCGAACGTTTTAGGAGAGTGACTGATCCTTGTTCGGTTTCGGAATTGGGACTAAAATGGCTTGACGCCATTGATTAGTTCAAATAATATTGTAGAGCTCAGCTAGGTAAATTAGTTTGTCCTGTGGAAGTTGTTTTATGAACTCATAGGGTATCTTATCAGGTCCAGGTGCACGTGAGGAACATGTTTTTAACACTTCCAGGAGTTCATTCATTCTTAGTTCCTCATTGTAGTGTTCTTCGCAGTTGTTAAGTTTTGTGACGTCAGTATTTGGAGTTGACGTTGAAGGTAGGTGAAACGTTTCGTCATTAGTAGAGCAGTTTGAAATATCTGCAAAAGTATTTGCAAATGTGACTGCTATGTCTTCGGAGGTGGTTATTTGGTTTATTCTAAATGAACCACTGATTTTCTTAATTCTGTTCCAGACAGTAGAAACAGGGGTATTTTGGTTTAGAGAGGAAACAAAGGAAGAACAACTCTGCTGTTTATTCTCTTTGATGATTTTGCGAGCTTTCGAACCATACTTTTTAAAATTTGTTTTGTTTTCCAGAGATGGATTTCTTTTGCATTGATAAAATTTCCTTTTTTTTTTTTTTTTTTTATAGCCTTTTTGCATAATTGATTCTACCAGGATACTGTTCGTTTATTGGGTGGAATAATTACTTTTATTGGAGAACTCACGTTAAAAATTATCCGTAATAATTACTTTAAAATGCTGTCACTGTGAATACAAAGCACCTGTAGTTAGGCTATAGGGCCCGAGAAGCGAGCAAGCATTTGCTTCCCACTGCCCGAACTCCAGCGGAAATAAATGACTGTCTGCATGCATCTCTGCGAGCTGGACGGTGACTGGCTGACGTTCCAGCCGCAGCAAGAGAGTGGGAAGCAGTTTCTCTCTGTGGGGCGTTATTGTCAAATATTGCAATGTTCATAATCAAAAATATTTTTAACATTTCGTATATATCTTTATCTTTCTATTTCAGCTTCCGTTGCTTCTATGGAAATCACGCCTCTGATGCCATGGTTGTTGAAGTTTGGGGCAGCGTTCCTTGGTCCGAGTAAGGTGTTACATCTACACCAAATTACCCTGCTGGAAACCTCGGCTGTTGGTCTGCCGGTAGTAACGGGTCCTTATCCATCGGCTTGTACCTGTATGTGTTGATGCGCTATCTCGTGCATATAGTGAAGCTGTTTTACGAGATTCTCCATGTCGACTGCTGG
Source organism: Hymenopus coronatus (assembly GCA_030762935.1). Taxonomy (NCBI): domain Eukaryota; kingdom Metazoa; phylum Arthropoda; class Insecta; order Mantodea; family Hymenopodidae; genus Hymenopus; species Hymenopus coronatus. The sequence goes on along the minus strand of CM060881.1, from coordinate 166,196,272 downwards.
CTATTCTACCGCAGGAGGACTTATAAATATCAGGTCTTATGACAGATGCAGCTCCCTGCGAAATACTAAACTACCTGATGTCAACCCGGTGGTGTCGTGGGTTGAGAGGGGTAGGTCAGAAGGAAAAGTGTCATCCTCACATTCCAATGTTTCTAGTGATTGCCCACGACCTTTCTGTAATGTTCTAGAGTATTGATGTACCATCCAACCACGCCGTCTGATTGTGGCTGAGGAGATGTTGTGCACTTCAAGTTGCTCCAGTGCCTCATTAGGTTAGACTCAAAGTTGGCACTCGGATCACCATACAGCTCCAAGGGTACCCCATTGTGACAAAATAGTTCTTCTACGAAACAGTTCGCAAAGTTCTTGGCCTCATTAGAAATGGCGTATTGCGTACACCTCTGGCCACTTATCGAACTAATCCATGGTGACCAACAGATAATAGTTGCCCCTGTCTCACACAGGGAATGGCCCAGCTACAGCAATGGCTTTGAGTTAGAAAGATGCTCCCACGTTAAATGCTGTAACCGAACCCAGCGCCTAGTCTGTGGGTCGCAACTTGCCTCACTCACAAGACATTGGCGGCACCACTTCTCAGCGTCTACTCGTAGTTTAGCCAGTAGTACCGTTGACGGAGCTTTTCAATGGTTCAGTTGGGTCCCATATGTCCTCCCGAAGTCCCCATAAGTACTTTCTCGAGGACTTCCGTAATCTTACTCCGTGGGAGGATCAGCTGCTTTCTGAGGTCTTCTCATCGGGTAACTCCCATATCTGGAACAGTCCTTGTTTTTCAGTGGCTCAATAGGACTTGTACAGAATACTCCTTTATTCTCTTCAGAGGAAAGCGATATCAAAAGAATAGCGGTCTATTCTCGGCCCTTTGAGGGCTCTTTAGAACCGTTCTACCATGTCTTTAAAGCTGGGCCAAGGCGGTTGGAAAGGATGCTCTTAAAGTCGGCGCTAACATGTTGGCCGACGTTGCAACCCCTGGCAGGTTACCAAAGCAATCGTTTAGGTCGAGGCACAAACAGGCGGGATCTAATCTTAAGAGAAAAGCCGAAAAAAAGATCGATTCCATGCTTGGCTCCGGTTTGCGTCGCCTTAAAGGAATAAAACGCTCAAGAAGCGCTAAGAGGGAACAGTCTAGGCCCGTTCGCAGAAGGCGCAAGGTTAAGACATCTTTTGATAATATCCGAAACAGGCGTGCACATGAGTTCCGAGCTGGAGATTTTTAAAGATCTTCTCATTCATATGAACGTGGAAGAGTCCCGCTTCATAGCTCTAAATTCTTAGAACACGTTGATGCAGAATGTTCCCGTCACTTTCCATTACTCTAGCAATGCTGACGATTACCTCGAGTGCTCGAGCTCAAACTACGCATCGTAGGCCCGATAGCAACCCACTCAGAGTCGAATTGAAAGCCTGGTCAATCCTCACAACGCCTTGTTTCAACAGGTCGAGGTTTCCCTCAAAAACGTCATCGTCCCTTACAGAACATACCTAGAAACGCTGTTAATTATTCCGAAGACGCCATGAACACCAGGCTACAGTCTGCACTATGGCGAAAAGACACTGTCGGCATCATGGATACATGGAACGCCAAAGCAGGGTTTTTGTTTCGACATGGATTCACAAATGATAGCAAGGTAGTAGAAGTCATGGGATGTCTTTCAAACGCTCTCTTCAAACAGGATACCTTGCTCTTAAATGTCAGCGTCACCATAAAACTCACAACATCTTCCCCGCACTTCCACCTCTTCTCTCCCGTCAAAGATTTCAAAGAGTACACCAAAATTCAATCGGCAACACTTTAACTAAAGACCGTTCGCGCTTCTTCCACCATGAAACTGCTCGCAAAATATCATCTCAAGGATATCAGCTTCCATTCCCTTAGCATTCCGAAGGGCTCCAACGGCATGTCATTCAATGACGACTTCATCGGGCAAATTCCTAGAAGGATGGTCGTGGCCATGGTAACCGATAAAGCCTACAGCGGTTATTATGCCTCAATCCGTTCAACCTTAAGCACTTTGGAATGAATGCCTACAGATGAATGTGTGCGGGCAGCTCATTCCATCTCAACCGCTTCCACCCAATTTTGGTACCGGGCACTTTATGGAATGTTTTCAAAACCTGCAAGACGGCATTCACTTTAAGGACGAGGGCCACTCCATGGTGAGAGAGCGATATCCTCTCGGATACACCGTTCTGGTATTCGATCTCACTGTCGACATGAGCTAATGCCTCCTACATCTCGGGCCAACACCAAGGAAGGTGTCCTTGCGATAGGCATTTCCAAACAATTAACAGATACTATCGTGCTTCTCATCTTCGCGGAGATCCATCGCACCAATCAAATAGATGCCAATAGATCAATGCTGGTGTCATGAACACGTTTCACCTGCATTGGTTTTTATCCTCGTGTCCCTTTATACGCCTTTTTTTTTTTTTTTTTAGGTATTTTCGCTTGCGATCAGTGTCTCATGCTACTTCTCTGCACTTTCCTTTGGCCATAATTATTAATACCGATCCCAGCACAAAATCGGGAAAGCACTGGATCTGAAAGCACTCGGTACCAGCGGAATATGGGAGTATTTTGACAGTTACGGTCTCAGCCCATTTGTACCGCACACTTGGCTGCTTAAGGTCTGCGGCACCAACTGGTTCCAAAGCTCCTTTAGGCTGCAGGGAGATAACCTGCGGTCATTTCGTCATTGAGTTTCTTTCTCACCGCTGCTCGGAATATCCAGAGGTTCGTATGTTTGTTTGTTTGTTTTTTCAAATTTCACACCAAAGATTTCCATCGCAACAATCTGTCATTTCTTTGAACCTACAACCACATATGTATCGCATAGTGCTCAAATCCACACCAGTGCTGCCAACCTTTGCGGTAAGTAATGTTTTCCCTCCTTCCCACCGTGCGCCTTTGCTTCTATTCATTTCCTAATATTGTGATTTCAGAACTCTATTCCCTACTATAAATCCTGCTAATGCGTGATCGCCGCCCATTGCGCCAGCGCAACATGTCCCGCGAGACCGTCAGCTCATCTATTGGATAAGTACCCTTAGCGTGATGTAGTTAATTTTGCTCATATTTCTCCTTACAGCATTCTAACGCTTTCGCTATTGCTGTTGCAGTCACAGATATGAAGACGCCACAGGAGGGCACCACTGGATGCGAGCCTTCATATCTCACTGGACCTTTCTCCGATGTCTGCTTTCTCAACAGCGCACAAACCAAATTCGTGTGCGTTGGGTTTTCACCATTGCTGCCTTACCAGCTACAAGTGACCATTGCAAGGTGCGGATGCAGTAACAGCGGATGATGAATAATGATAGATATGAGTGGCAGAAGTCTTCTAACCAGGAACGCCTCCACAGCCCCGAGACCTGTATACAAGATCTTCAATTCTCGGGACGTGTCATATTCAAGACCATGCTCTGCAAACACGTCATTGTATTCAGAGACCAGGAGGGGCCAACGTTTCGCTCACACGCGAGGAATGCAGCGTGTTGCACAACCAACAGAAACTCTTTACAGAGCTCCTATTCCACAAGAAGAAAGAGGAGTCCGACATTCAAAACCAAATAATGGCGTTCCACAAGTACATGGTTTACACCTTTGCATCAGGTGCATCCTTTGACTCCATGAACTTCCACCACATTCGCAAAGTACATTCGTTCCGCAAACTTTAGAACCTTCCTAGAAATATATCACTATCTCAAGTATTCCCTTGACCAAAGCATTCTACGTTATCATTAGCCTTAGGTATTTCTTTCCCTTCCCCTCCCATTTCCCTCACAGTCGACCATCATCCATCGGCACGGTATCAAGAATGGGTTATAAGAACTACGTATCTGTGTATAGGTATGGCTTCAAAGTGTTCAAGAATTACTAGGCACAGGTGCATCCTTAGAAGATTGCACCGTAGGCTCTATGGTTCATCGACGACATCTTCGTCGGCAAACACTTCACCGGGAAATGCCATAGCTGCGAAAGCAGGATTCACTACATCTTATCCAATATGAACCTGAAAGAGATACAGTTTAAAGCTGCCCCATTGTCCCCTGACAACGTTGACGAAGGTGCAGACGTGGATATTCTCGACAACCCCGATCAACTATTTCACTTTATTCCGAAAAGAGGTCTTTACATCGTTTTCTACGAACAACAATACACTGCTGCAGATAAAATGCAAGATTTTGTAAATCACGGCCGACTATGTTAAGGAAGATGCTTAGCTGTACACTTGGGAAACACGTCGCCGCTTATTATTCCGGATCTCATTAATGATGATGGTGATTGGCTATTCAGCGTAGTTGAAAATAGGGTTCTAGTTGAAAAATCTGATACCAGCGCCATCTGCTATAAGAAGAGCAACCTCTAGTGGTAATTCCCTCCTCCTCCTCATCCTCCTATCGCCAGTTGCCTGACCTGCCTCTCGTCAGTTCCTGCTCAGCTCTCCTCATCTCCAATTAACAATGTGCTCCGTTCCACTGTTCCAAGTGCTTTCATCGAAAGTGCTGCTGCAGCATTCGGTCTTACTGGTGCGACAAGTGTAACGTAGGCGTCTTCAACGACCTAAAGAGACTTCAGCTCAGAATCGACGCTTTCCTCCGGAAGTATACCCGGCGATGTAGCAATAATTCCAACAATGATCAAATACATCGAACAGCACTGAGCTCTCTCCCACTTGGGCAGTGAGGAGATTCGAACCGTGCTGTTTTACGGGACATCATTTTCCCCAGATACCCTGCTATGATATCGACCTGATTTGGGAGAGGTTAACTGCGTCACAACAGCAGAAATATGGTATTTTTCGCTGATGCACCCAACACTGGAATCACCCTGGCAAATATTTCACACAGACGGACCTGCACCGCACGTTAGAAACTGCCAATTCTGCCGTGAAAGTCATCCTCTCTTCAACAGCGTGTGAACGGATGTGGACTATTATCAACTTTCGCCGGATGCACGCTTCCGCCCGGCAAGCTCTTATACGGCGTCATAGGGCTCACTCATTACAGTCGACGGATAGAATCCTTGCAACATGGCCAGCACTCAAGCATTCTTCGTGAGCTCAACCAGTGTGGCGGTTTTTGTTGGGGCTTTGAAAGGGGAGGAGGAAGATGGTTTGCCTGCTAGCTATGAAAAGGGTATGATAATCACAGGGTTTGCGGGGAGGAACGTTAATGAAACTGCATCACTTGTTTGCTTCTGTTCCTGAGTGCTCTTTATTATCCCGCATTTGATACTTCACAGGTCCTCTTGGCCGTCCAAGTTCCAAGAATTTGTTTTAGGCCGAGCCTCGCCAAAACCGTTCGCAAATAATGTTAACGACTTCACCTCCCCGTCACGCTCATCTGCCTCTTAATTTCCTTCCCACGTGAATCAAATTCCCTTACATCGCGGACTTGTAAACTGTCGTTATGCCACGAGCTATTACGCGATTCGGATTCACCACACGGTGTCTGACGTTCAAGTGACGATGTGAACACCGTATTTTTTGGAGCTTCGGCAGCTAGACAAGAGTCTATTTGCCGCCCATTTTCTATGATGTACCTAGGCGTTTGGTATTTCGGTTACCGATTTTGTTGGCTGAGAATATGTTGCATTTTTATATTTTCTCGCATTTTCATTGGGTCTTACAATTTTAGATGCCACGCTATGTTCTTACGGCTATTAACATTTTAATACGCCTGATTACAAACTCTGTGTTAGGTGGAGCGTGAAATTCGCCTGGATATTTCCACTTATTGTCTGCAGCTCAGAGCTTCTAGGCTTTGAAACACGAGCCTCCATTGTTCGCTAAGGACCTGTCGTCGCCTTCTCGCGCTGGACTCAGGAGCTTTCGTACTTTTAAGTGATTCTATTCAGCTGTCCGTTTCCCTGTTAACATAGCTGGTTTTATTTAAGTAGTTTTGATTCTGTTTTTATTCGTGGTTGCATTCTATTTATTATTTTATTTATTTGCTTAAATTCCCTCTTATTTACGATATTTTCTCTTCTTATTTATCGGATTTGTTATATTTCTTTTGTTTCTTTTCTTGTTTTATTATTCAGTTACTTTTATTTTTCATCGTCCAGTGCTTGGAGTTTCTTCAATATTATATTTGTGAATAATTTATAAACTATATTCTACAGTGCAGCGAAAAAATAATTAATACTATTCCGTATGTGTGTGTATTGCAATAATTCTTGTGTATAACATTGCAATATATCATTATGTTAATCATATATGTATATCTTTATTATTGTCCTTGAACTGATTAATACAATAGATTCTAATAAAGAAATATTAAGTGTACATACGCATTAGCAATTTAGTTTTTGCCTATCCTGCCACCACAATCATTTTATATAAATTTTGATTTCCAAATTATAATTTTTCCCAAAAAGTTGTACACTTTTTTCGTTTAATCTGGTGAGCATAACACCACCTCTATTTTTTTTTTTCAAATTTCCCACCGTTTCTTAATATAATGGATTATACCTTAATTGGGTGATACCTCAACCCAACTGATTATTGCTTAATCCGCTGATAGAGACCTCGAATATTTTTTTAAATTTCCCGCCTTTTTCTTAATTCGGTGTATTAACGCGACACTAGCGTTATCGTTAATCCAACTTGCCTATCCGTATGTATTACTACTAAGGATTCAGTTTCTTTTATTTATCCTGACGGATGATACTGGAGCGGTAGGTATGGTTTTGTAATTTTTATCACATGTGTACTTTTTAATGAGGATTTAATTTTAGATATTCTTATCGCCTTTTCATTCCACCGTTCAATATAGTTTTATAAATTCGTTTATCGCTAGTTTTGCAATGGATAGTTTTATTTACCCTGTATTTTATTTATCCTTTTGGCTATGGTTTTATTTATGATTTAGTTTTTCATCGAGTTTTATCTCTGGTTTTTGCCACGATTTATTTTATTACGGAGCTAATGACCCAGCAGTTGAGCGCCCTTAAACACCTATCATCAATCAATCATACCCAAAACTACCCCATTAGTAAAAGCTTAATAACACTTCGTATCACCACTCTCACCACTGTCCTATTATACATAACCATTTATGTACATTTGTGTTCTGCTCGAAGGGCGTACAGTCATCTATTTATGAGATGCTGGGTGTACCAAGATGTAATATAAAATGTATCCATATCACAAATTGGCAGGTATATTATGCACGTAATTAGACATCATATAAGGTTATGGGCACGAACACTTTCTACAGCAGTGTTTCAAATTTCTGCGATTAACTTGCGTAGATTTCTCAGCATATAACAATACGAATTTCCTAGCTGCAACTAACAAAGAACGCTCGTATTTATCGCTTAAGACGGAAGTTATCTATAACGTGTTATGGTTTAGTATTTTATTTCTCAACTCCAAGTTTGGCACGTCTTATGGAAAAAAAGTGTAAATGGCGTGTTATTTATGGACGCTGTTTAACTACTCTGGTTCTCAACGTCCCATTCTAAATTGGGCGTGAAAGACCACTTAATTTTGCTCAGAGGCCTCTCTATCAGGCTTGAGGTTCTTTTATGTGGCGGAAATCTACGACACGGGACCAACGGCTTTACTTCCCTTCCGAAGGAAGCCATGCTAAGAATTTTTACACCCGAAAAAATCCATCGTCCTCCGCCGGGTTTGAACCCGCCACCTTGGGTATATGAAGTCAGCATGGTAACCATTATACCATGGAGGGTGATGTAGATGCACATTTTCTCTTGTGTAGATAGATATGAAAGACAATGCTTTCCTTTTAAAATAATGTGAAACAAATCTGTTGGATGTAAGTGCTTGTTTAGCGCTGAGGCGTACATTTTTAAAGAAGGCTTCATGCGTATTTCTCTTTTTTCAAAAGAAAAGAGAGGGATTCTATTGCAAGGCTGTTGAACAAATGGGTACAGTGGCATTGTTCTCCTTTTCTCAGTCATAGATGTACTCAGAGTATAGACGATCAGCTACCGCCTAGCGTTATAAACAAGACATAACAACAAACTCCTACTCCATAAAAAACCCCTGATATGTTCCATTTATACGACTTTCTTTATATCTCTACAGTAAATTATTGTTAAAAAGCTTATTCTTCTATTTACTTAATGTTAATCAAGAACAAATTAGCAGAAAGAGTCTTATTACTTGCTTGCATGTAAGTAGAAGGGAAATAAGGGAGTAACATAGGCTAAATAGGTATATGTTTGAAGTACCTCTGTTTGTATGGGCAGGAGTTGACAAGTTCCCATATGAGAAAAGCATAAGTATTTTAAAACTGAAGTCAATAACCAGGAATTTCTCAAAAACGGCCAACTCCACGGAAAAAAGTATATTTATATAAACTTTATGTTTTAACGAGATCTACAATTTTTGTTGAGTAAGTTTTTGCCTCTCTCTTACGATTTACCAGTTATGCAAAGTTCCACAAAATTCTTCAGAAGCTATTCTTAGAAAATGTTGATATACATATGATTTGTCATGTAAATATTTTAAATGTAAGGGATTTTAATCAAAATCGTTAGCACCATTTTTGAGAAGATCAACATATTCGAAATGTTTTACATGTATAGGGTAGTTGGGGGTCGCATCCTTGGAAGATACCGAACTTAAATATCAAATTTGCGCTATGCTACCCAGAGGCACACACATACCCAGACACATGAACATTTTTATAATTTTTTTATTCAGGGATTCTCAAAACAGGTATTTCTGGTGAAATCTCGGTATCTAATTTTTGCGTGCAATACAATACCTTCTCTATACACTATGTACATACGTGTAAAGAAATTAAAATTAAAATAATGAGTTGGTGCAGAAAACAGTATACATGTTATACAATGAAGAAGCATTAACCTTGATTAGGCGGGTTGATGACAGTTTTTGCTCCTAATTGTTTTACGAAATTAATTAGCGTTACGCATGTGGAGGCTCTCTGTACCTCCGTAGAATGTTTTACTACAATTTATTTCAGTTACAGCAGCAGCTCTGAAATGTTTCTGTGGTTAACTGATTTCGTCATCCGGGCCATTCTTTGTAAGTATTTATTTGTAAATTACAAACAATACTTTCGCCTTGTTAGCATTTTGTGTGTCAGCATGTGCAATGTGTAGGTACTTGATTGTTGTTCACCCTGTGTGCTAAGAATACGCTCATGCCTGTTCTATAATGATCACAACAAAAAACAGAAGGATAATTATCATTAGCAGGGATTCATATGCATACGTTATTGTGCTTAGCTGTTTCAATAATGAACATTTATAAAAAGAGGAAAGTTGAAAGTCGTGCATATCGGAATATTTGGTTGAAGTGGTGCTTCGAAAATAACGACCACGAAGAAAGTAATGATGAAGGTGACCATGAGTGAGATTATATTGTGGGCCGCGCCGTGGCTGAGTGGTTAGACCACTTGCCTATCACCTAGAAGGCGACCGCATGTGGTGGACAAAGCGGCGCTGGGACGGGTTTTCTCCGGGTACTCCGGTTTCCCCCGCCATCGCATTCCACCGGTGCTCCATCTTCATTCATGTATCATCAGTGTCATCGCCTGCGGTGCCAAAAGTAGTTAAAGCGGGCGTTAAACACTACAAAAAAAATATTATATTGCGGACAACGGCCATAGTTCAGCATCAGAGCAAGGAGTAAGCGGAGATGAGGCCAGTCCATTGTGTAGCACTACCACATCTGCCTGGTCCAACATAAAAAGCTCCAGACACAAAAATAGATAATGTGGGGATCACATAGAGCAGACCGTTAGATTTCCTTGTTGGAAATGCCCGAAAACAAGTTCAAGTGATGGTTACAGGGTCAACGCAATAGATCTGTGTGCAGATCTTGAGAGGTTAAGCAAATAATCAGATAATACATCTCGTCTCGCCTCCAAAGTGTATATGCACATTTTATCGTAACGGTATTGTAAAGTTTAAAGCTAATTCTTCTCAATATAGTTTAGTTCTTCTTAACCACTTTCAGCCGGGGTGTTTATACATTTCAATGTGAGATCCCTCTGAGATCCATTACACCACGGAGGACGACTACCAAGTGTGAAATCACCTAGTTGTAACGGTCGCTCTTCAACTGATGAGTCTTCGATTCATCTTATAAATACGTCGACCAATTGTGCGCACCGTTTAATAAGTTCAAGACACCATAGTTGTGTTCCCTCTGCAGCGACCTCGATTTCAGGAACCTGAGCTACCACCTCCACATGCAATAGCCGTGCCCATGTGGTTCGCCATTGTCGAATTGCAGTTACCTTAAAAAACGACTGGTGTCAAACCTCACCGGGACCTGGATTATACACACGTAAACAGAGCAACAACCACCACATCTGTCTGTTAACTCAGTACTACATGATCCTAATGCCTTTTCAGATCAGACCTTACAAATTACAGGCTCTGTTAAGAATATTGAAACAATTTTTTTATTGTTTCTTTTTTCGGCTTCCTTTCGAGAATAATCGTGGGTTTCGATCTGACTTTGTCCGAGAACGTTTGACTTTCTTTATTTCAGCCGTTCGGTTTCCTCGGCTCTGATGGGTTCTGTGTTCGATGCTTAGCTTGGACAGGCAATGCTCTGGGGTAGTCAGTTGACTCCCTCCTAATAGACAAGAAAGATTGCATTTGCGCTGTGTGTAACGGAAAACAGTACCGGGATGGATTAGCTGAATTTTGTGTTATGAAAAGTGAGCATTGCCTTGGAACCGAAAGTATGTTAAATCTGAATTGAATTAATTTGGGGTTTTCGTGCTGCGGCGTTATCTTCTCTCTGACAGAAAGAATTAATGTAAGGATAATGGGTTTTAGTGGGAATGCAGAAGTTGTTGCGGGTTGATCTTTTTGGGTGAGTGGGAATAATGAGATATACCTATATAGAGCGAGTATAAAATTTCATCTGGCCATTGATACCAGAATTTGTGTGTTGGATGATTTTTTTAGATGCGTTTTAATTGGGAATGCCATGTTTCCGGGCTATTCTTAAAATATTTATGTGTGATTTTATCTGGTAATTTTATTAATGCATTGGGAGTATTTTAATAAGTGCAATTCGCCTGTTCTGTTATAAGAACAAAAAGATACACTATTTTTATAATTTCGCGAATTGCAAGAGTAACTTAAAGAGTGTTTATATATTTCGAGTAGTTATAAATGTGGATCCATTCAAACCATTTTATTTGTGTAATGCCTGTCTTGAGCCAACAAAGTTGGAGAAAGAGACATATAGCTTCAGCTCATTATCTTTGTGATACTTACGTAATTTATTTTCAGTGAGATTTGGTATATTAATAGAAAAACACTTTCCTTAGAAAATTCAGATTATGGGTGCTTGTTCTTGGTGATGATTAAACAAGTGGGAAATGACAGTTAAGGTTAAAATATCTCTACATATTGCAAAGTGAAAAGTTGTATTTCGTGTGAAAAATATATGCATATATATATATATATATATATATATATATATATATATATATATATATATATATATATATATATAGAATTTGGCTCTGGGGGGGGGTCCAGAATATTTTTATAGTTGAAGTTTCCAGGAGCTTGGAATAATGCTCCCTCCTTATCACGCCAACATTTAAAAAAAAAAAAAAAAAACTGCAATATCAATAGTCCTCCGTGATATAGGGGTAATTTGCTAGCTTGTAGTTTCCAAGATCGCGGGTTCAAATCTGGGGGGGGGAGGGATTTGATTTTATTTGGGCATAAAAATCCTTCGCAGGGGAAGTAAAGATATCGCTCCTGTAGATTTATGGCATGTAAAACCTCACAACTGATAAAGTGGCTTCTGAGGAAAACAAGTGGCCTTTCACGCCTAAATGGGCTGCTGAGAACTGTAGCATTAAAGAACTTCATAAATAAATCTTACTCTCTTTGTACATAATAAATACAAACTTGTTTTTATTTTTGGACTTCATATTTAATTCTATACGATATTGCAGATTACCAAGAACAAATTAAAGGAATGAAAGAGTTTCAGTAATAGATTCATTTGTGATCTAGTCGAGTATATTGCTGTGTTATACCATTTAATACTTTTGTTTAAAATGTCATTAATTATTCCACCTTCATATTTTATGTTTAGCTTGTATTTTTAGTTTTTCTATCGCGTACAATGTACATAATAAGTGGGGAAGATATTGCATTCCATCCAGAAATTTAAAGGTGATATTTTATCGAAAATAAATGTTTTGAGGACACGTGAATCACATAAAAAGTGGCTTTAGAATAAGAGCTTCGTGTGCGTCTGTGAACAGCATAACTATAAACAAAAGTAGGTTAAGTCCAAACTTGGTATCTGAGTTTAGCATCTTTCAAACATGCGACGCGAAGGTTTTTAGAAAACTTCTCCATTCATCCCAATCTACCGTTTATATGGAGTATTTTGAAATTTATTTTCTCAAAAATGGCTCTAACAGTTTGGATTAAATGTCACCATGTATTAAAGAAATTTAGAGGCAAATAAAATGTATATATTGAGTTTTGTGGGAATAACCTCTGAAGCCTTCTTCATTCTTGAGAACTTTAGTATAAATCATAAAATAGGTATTGGCAAAAACTCATACTGCACAAAAATGTAGATCTCATTAAAAACATTTTACATTAGTACAATTTTGTAGAGTTAACAATTTCGTGGTTATTCCTCGTTATTGTTATGAATTTTCCAATAATGCTTTTCTCAAATGGGAAGTCGTCATTCGTCTATTTTTTTACTCCTGACCATGCAAAGAGAACGGAATGTCAAAGTTCACTTAACGACAGGCTCTTAATAGATTTGACTATTGCATTAACCTAATATATTCCCTTATATCTCTTGTACCTGTAAGGAAATAACTAATGGTTATTATTCGTAAACATTATGTGAAAATCGGCCGAAAATTTGTGATTATAATGCACTTGTTATAAATCGGCTTTCCTATTTCCTCGGCGGATACAGTGCCAACCATGGAATGACTCTCACTTAAGAAAGAGAAGACCATATTTTGGGCAATTCTAAAATTTGTTTTGAGAAACTGGACATGAACCAACTGCCTAAACGTAGCCTAAACCTAAAGCCTAAACGTTTCTTTATTAGTTTAAATGCATTCAGTTGTTTACCATGTTTTTTTTTTAACTTATAACATGGTTTATCTTAATGGTTTTATTAATGTTTGATACAATAATGCTCCATTTTTTTACTTTCTCTACACGTACTGTGTACGTAGTGTATAGAGAAGGTATTGTAGTGCATCCAAAATTCGATACCGAGATTTCACTGGAAATATGTTTTAGTGTCCACTGTATCCAAAAAAAAAAAAAAATCAGAAAAAGGTCCATGTGTGTGACCGTGAACGCCATAATTCAAAAACGAAAAGTCGGTAAAATACCAAACTTGGTATTTAACTTTAGTATCTTCTAAGGATGGAACACGAAGATTTTGAGAAAAATCCCCCCACCCCAAACTACCCTTTACATGGAACTTTTTTCGAAAATGTTTATTTTCTCAGAAATGGCACTAACGATTTTGATTAAAATATCATATACTAAAGATATTTACCTGACAAATAAAATGTATATCTTGAATTTTCTGGGAATAGCCTCTGAAGACTGCGGAATTCTGCATGACTGCTAAACCGTAAGAGATGGACAAAAACTTACGTAACTAATGTAGAGCACGTTAAAACACACAATTTATGTTATATGCATTTTTTTCGTGGAGTTGATCGTTTTTAAGATATTCCTGATTTTTCGTTTCAGCTTTGAAAAACTTATACTTTTCTCATACAGGAATTTATCAACTCCTGTCCATACTAACAAAGGAACTTCAGTCACATAGAAACCAGCTTTTGACTGTCACTTTAACCTATGCTACTCCCTTATTTCGTTTCTACTTATAAGGAAGCAGGTAATAAGACTATTTCTGCTATTTTTTTCTCGATTAGCATGAAGTAAATAAAAGCATAAGCTTTTTAAGAATAATTTGTTGCAGAGGTGTAGAGAAAGTCATGTGAATGGTACACATCAGATTTTTATTTCTCTTCCTTAAATCTCCCAGTGTCTGAAGCTCAAATAACAATGCGATTTGGTTTATCAGCTTAGTAGACTTATTCTGTATTAAGATAAATGTATGGTGCTTGGGTTTGATTGGCCTAAATAAGTTGCATTGTATGTAATTTTAACGAAAAAATGGTCAATTGATTAAAAAATCGAATAAACACGAGAAAATAAGGTTCTACAGAATAGCGCACAAAAAACCGGCCGCTAGGCTGCTCACCGTCGCCCGTCAATTGTTATCTATTGTTGTGAAGCTGTTTCGACTAGTTTTGTAAATACATATATACCTTTGCATTATATTATTTGTTATTTCTTCATTGTGTAATTGTTACATGTTTGTTTATTTGTTGTATCTGCTCGAGGTGAGCAACAATTCGTGCATAATTGGCTGGGGAGTCTTCTGTACGCGGGGCCGGTTTTCATGCGCTACCCTTACGGCAAAACAATCAAATTCTTTTTTAATAAAATGATTTAAGAATACGAAGCAGATATGCAAATCTTAAAGTAACTAATGAAGTATCCTACGTATACAGGTACACAACCCAGTGTCGTTAGGATTGATGAAATGAAATGTGTGTTTATGCTGGGAATGAACTTAGACGTCCAAGCTTTACTACTTGAAAACCCAGCAGTGCATTATTTGTCTGGTACTGGGTTAGTTAGCTTTAATGTCTTTTGCCGCTTTCTGAAGTTGATCCGGTTGTTTTCCTTTTAAAAAAGGAATAAATAGTGCTGATACCGGTGTAAGCCTACCAATCCCCCCCCCAAAGGTTGGACTGATCAATAGTTTTTGAATATGGTATTAACATAACGTTAGAATGAAGGAAACATGATATTGAATAAACACACTTTACAATATCAGAGTTCCCACCATGTGCAATAGAAAATGTCGATTGCAAATTTTACAATGTACTCTATAATTAAGCCTTGTCTCTTCGAATAAGGGATATCTATCCTGTACATTGGATAAAAAGATGCATTTCCCTTTAGGCATAATAGCTTAAGTTCTTGCAAATATCACAGCACATCATTACGCTTTTTTCCCAGGTTAATTAAATTGAATAATAAACAAACAAAATGTAAATTAATTAGCGTAACGGATCAAGGAATCAGAGGAAAGTAGCCATTTGCTATTGTATCCAATGATGCACATAACGCTAAGAGGCGCTGAACCAACAGGCAAAGAGGTAGTAGTAGGAATGCGCGCCGTGCCGGCAGTCCCTAATTGCAGAGTCTTGCTGGTGGAAAGCGACTAACCCGCAAAAAAGTCATAAGTAATCTTATTGTATAATATTGTTTATATACTAAAGTTAAATATATTCCTTTATTTCTGCGGTATAACAGAAAGCTGTTTATGATGGAGAATTTCAATGAATGTGTCACTTTTAAGTTAAACAAATGGAAGAACTTGTACGTATTTATTTTGAGAGCTTCTGGGGGGGTCCGGTCCCGTTCGTCCCCCCCCCCCGTAAATACGCCCCTTGCACCTTGCTCTGACGAATTAGTTATATGTACTCCAATATTGGATACTGAAGGTTAAGCTTATGGGACTTTAATTAGCAAAGCCTGAAATAGTAAAACTTAGTAATTTAAAAACTAAGTGATGATTTACTGATGAAAGTGCTTCCCTATTGTGAACATTTTTGCAGCTGAAAGCTAAATTTGTTAAATTAATTAGAGTATGTTGCTTGGAATACTCTTAATTCACACGTATGAATATTTTTGAGCAATTCAAATCTTTCAGAGAGAAATAGTTCATCTGCCAAGTTAAATTTTGTAATGGAAATTTACGTTTGGGTGTTCATTGAGAAGTTTTCTACGGATAGTTGTTCTAAATTACGGTGTGATTTAGAGCCGCTTGTTGGGATTTAACTTGGATTTTTCTTCATAAGTTATCGGTTCTGGCCGTACTAAACTACTGGGTGTGATTTAGTGCGGTTTTATGTGATTTAAAACTGATAGTATTTGAGAATTTACCTGCTCAGAGTTGTTCTAGATTAATATGTTTTTATTTTGTATTTTTTTTTTTTTTTTTGGTAGTGTTTAACGCCCGCTTTAACTACTTATGGCACCGCAGGCGGAGATTTCTGTGTGGATTAGTTTTGCTTGATGGGATTTAACTCGATTTTTTTTGTAATAATGTTTTTTTATGGTTGAGCTATTTTACTGGATGTTATTCAGCGCTTCCTGATAGTCTGTTTTGCGAATTATTTTCTCTTTATTCAGGAGGGCATCCGTTATTACCCATAATTATTCATTTTTCTTTCTGTGTGTCTGTCTTTTTTTTTTTTTTTTTGAGTCCAATTAAATAGATATAATTCAGTTAGTTAATTTTACCTTGGCAGATGGGATACTATTCTCTAAGGAATGAGATATCTACACCGACTTACATATTATTTGTTGTAAGCTTTTGTTCTCTTTCACGATTATGTGGCTATACAATTAATCAGATTCTTTGAGCTAGAAATTGTTATTCCTCTTCCAGCTGCCAATTGTTGTTTAATCAATGGGTCTTAACTTCAACAAAAAGTCTGGCATTGGCTTATTCTAGCGAATTTAGTATAGAGCTTATGCTCTACTTTTGAGGATGCATTGTCCGTAATTTCAGTTATTCATTCAGAAGAATAAGTTGTTTTCAGGCTTCATATCATATTTGCTTGAAACTTTTGTGATAGTTGAGATAGTTTTTATTTTTATGTGGAAAATTTCTTTAATATTCAGTTAGTTCTTGGCTTTGCAATTGGACTTATTCGAAATAGCATTACTGTTTTATATTGGGATTTTTCAATTCTGGGGCTTGATACTGTTTGTCATTATTGTTACTCCCGCTGGATTGTTAAACTGCAATAATTATACTCCATTTGAAATAAATTCAATTTGGAGCACGCGAGTTTTTGTTAATTGTAACTTAACTCTTTTGTACGGCATACCTCCCTTTTCTTCAGGTACTGTTTATTTATTTATTTATTTTTTTGCGACCTCTTGGAAGTTTCGCGAAGTTATCTGTTTTTGGGACACTCTCACTGTGCTGTGCTGTGCTGTGCTGTGTGTGCAGCGCTCATCCGGCTCAATATACATTATAACATTTTGCCCGACACAAGAAGTGCAGTTAATGCCGCTTATATTGCTGATGTTTCTCAATTGCACCCAATTGATATTCTCTTGAGAACTGCTGGGGACAACTACTGAATGTGCATAGCTTACTGTTTTGAACTTGTAGTTAATGACAATCCTTTTCAGGAAAATGTGTTAGTAGTTAACTATTTATCACCTGATTTGATTTTAAGTAGTGGATGTTTAAAGGGTCATAAAGTGTTTATTGATTATGGTGGGAATAATATTACCATTTCTATCTTAGCATTCTTATTCACCAAAGCTCCCGGGGTGCATTTATGGATATGGCAGTTAACCCGTTATTAGATTCTGATTATGAAGTTCGGCACGTATTAAAATATCTGTTGACCAAGATGTTAAAATTCAACAATTGTCGACTTGTTATGTCACAGTACAACCGTCATCCAAACTTTCTAATGAAGTACTGCTAGATCTCTCTAAGAGTATTTGGCAAAAGATGAATTTCTGCAATCCGCCTTTGCTATGTCATTTTGCTTCAGAATATGTCTTACCTGTGCATAGTAATACTACAGCCGCTCAAACAGTTTTGTTAAGGGGTTTGGTGTCGCCTTAGCTCAGAGAAACTCAGTTTCACCTCCAGAGGCCATTGTGTTTTGTAGTAGAGATTTCTACATTACTATTATCTTGGTCCAGAGTTTCCGGTGTAGACCGCGTCTTAAGGCTAAAATCTGCCGACGTTTCGCCCATCTTGTGATAAGGCTTCCTCAGGGCTAACTGCCCTGAGGAAGCCTTATCACAAGATGGGCGAAACGTCGGCAGATTTTAGCCTTAAGACGCGGTCTACACCGGAAACTCTGGACCAAGATAATTTTAATATTGGCCGTGGAAGTTTACGAAAACATTCTACATTACTGTTTTCATTTGGCTCTGCATAGCGGCCTGTGCCTGCAGAACTTAATTGATACAGTTGCTGATGGCACTGTCTTATCAACCACCTTGTTTAGCCACTTCATGGCAGATTTCCTTACAGTGCAGGGCGTCATCATGGCCCAGTTTGCTGATGACGTTCTGTCCTACCGTACAGATAGCAACCTTCACAGATACTTCAGCCCCCTACAGAGACACCTCCACCTCGTCCAGTACTGTTGCAGACAGTGGCGGACGTTCGTCAATCCGGGTAGAAGCCACTCTGTTCTGTTTATCGGAAACATCCCTCCCCCAACCCTGCAGCCCAGATACACAACTTCTCCTATTAAGACCAAAGAATAGAGTGGGGACACTCCATCCGATACATAGGCGTCACTCTTGATAAGGGCCTAACTTTTCGTTAACTCGTGCAGGAAGCGACGAACGGAGTTAGGGGGGTGGTCACCTTATACCTTGTTCTAGTCTCCCAAGTGTTTTCAAGGCGCTCATAGTCTCTTTATTGCTCTACGCCCATCTACTATATATGTCGACGTTTCCCAGTGAGACTTCTACATGAAGATTCGGCCCTCCCATATGTGGAGGATGTAATTAGGCGCCGGGCTCAAAACGTCTACGCCAGAGTGGGCCAACATGAGAAAGTACTTGTCAGAGATCACTGGGGACTACTTACCAATTGTATAGCGATACAGGCAGTACCGAGTTTCCCACATGGCTTGTGGGTACCCCCGGAAATAACAGCTTCAATCCAGCCAACAGCAACAAAGCTGAACTAAGTACTCCATCCTCCACCCTTGGGAGTACTCAACTAAAAAAACGTCAACTCCAACAAAAACAAATATTTAAACAACCAAAAGTCTAGCAGAGCAGAGGAAAAGGATGCCGCTGCTGATGTGATGTATGAGTGTGTAAACCTGCATCCCTCAAGTGTGTATCTATCAGCCTTTCCAAAACCTTCAGCACAAAGGATGTCAGACCGATAGGTCGAAAATTTTGGGCACGCAGGTTGTCTACTTGACTTAGGTATAAGCACCACTTTAACCTGTCTCCGGAGGCGAAAAACAGGCCTCGATATCTTCACAAAACGAGGAGAAACGAGCTCCCTGCTCTCCTCCACAGAAGAGCTGTGAAGATCCCACGCTCAATGCACTTTTGTAGGCTTCAAATGAAAAGAAAAAAAACGCGTATTTATCTATTTTAAAAGCTACTGTCTCGCAAACTAGGTGCCAACCTTCAGGCAGAGGCCTGCGTGCCCCAAAAAACATTTGGTTCTTGATCCATAATACTGTGAAGGTCCCTTGGATGTAGGTTTCAGGTAAGCCCCCCCCCCCCCCGATGGTGTTTTTACTCCAGAGAGATGCTACAAAGGGGCCAACGTGACTACACCTCCTGAGATCAGCAATTCTGCAAGTGAATAACGATTAATTCTTTCTGAATATTATGTTTCTTTATTCTTTGTTTTCTTTCTTTTTTTTCTTTCCTTTTTGCTCCTGATATACTTGCAATGCAATGATACACTGTGGTGGAAAATTTGAAATTATACTTTGGTCTCTGATCAACTTTCTTTCCAACACATAAAAGTGTAACATCATTCATTCTCAATGAGTCTCTCAGTTTTGGTAAATATTGATGATTTAAAATGGTTTATTATTTCTCCCACATTACCATTGGAATAGTCTTTAGCTTCTAAAGGTTCATGAATAAACTTCAATAAATCGTTGTTACAAGATGCAACTCCACATCCATAGAATCGATCCTGAAATTATATAGATCAGAGTTAATTCAGCGGCCAGTGTGTGGCAAGACTCAAGACTTTTATAACGCGTTGTGAAGTATTGAAATATGAAAGATGCATAGATTCATCTCGGGGGCGGGGGGCTGTGTGTTTCAGATAACACACAAAGCTAATAGAGAAATACTGTAATCACGTTTACACACATCTTTCCAGTATTAAAATGTAATGGACATTATTATAAATACTTTTATCGCTTCTACTAACGAGAAAGGTACCATTAGTTATACATATATTAATGAATTGAACACAACGGCTTCCTTCTATAGTATACATACTCGTAAAATCAAATAGAAGTGCGAAAACGATAATAACGTTTTATTATTGCTGTTTTAATATCCTGTAACTGAGGCCCTTTCGGTCGGTGAATAAACTGAGAATGATCGCATGAGTATAATACCTTCACAACGTTCATGTATAAGAGAAGATCCGGAATAAAAATAAAACAAATCCTTATTTGATAGCTTACCATCAAAAAGAGATCTCCCTATTGTGAGGTTTTGACTCAACTCCACACCACGAAAGTTGGCCTCAGTAGATCTTGTTTATGATTTGCGGTACACATTTGTAGCTGGTCATAATGAAAAGCGGGATTTTCACTAATGTGCAGCATTCTTTATTTATTATTAGTTTCATTTAGAGCATAAGTGAAAAACATTTCACTTAGACGTCATATACTAATGCTAATGTAATGTCTCTCTTGAACATTATTATCAAATTGCAGCCTGACAACTGAGTGTGTCTAACTTCAATTTATTTGAAATTTAAATCTGCTGAATTTTTTTTTCATCCCGTATCTGTTTTATCCGAATTTCCAGATAAGAAGTATATAGGTATTCTCAATAAGTATAAAAAGAGGTTAATTAAAGAACACAGCTGTTAATTCTGGTACGGATGTACAAATTTAACCCCACTTACCTTGAGCATAATTCTAGTCACTGGATGGACATTTGATAGTGTTAACGCCCGTTTTTTTTTTTTTTTTTTTTTTTGCTGATATGACACCGCAGGCGATTACAAGATCATACTTGGAATGAGGATATAGCACCGGTGGAATGCGATGGCGGGGGAAGCCGGAGAAAACATGCCCCTGCGCCGATTTGTCCACCAGAAATACCACATGTGGTGGGGTCTAACCACTCGGCCACGGCGCGACTTACTGGAAGGGCAGGATATCTCCAACATTACAGAAGATCTATTATATAAGGCAGTTTTCAGTATCAGGTTACCTTTAAGCAACGCTTGAATGAATTTGGAATCCAAAATAAAATTTAATAGAATAGGTAATAACAATGTATAAAAAGTAAATAACGTTTTGTTTTTGTTTTTAAAACAAACCCTTGGATTGTTATGCTGCACTAGTGCTTTCTTAATGTTGGTTTGTTTATTGCTGTTCGATGGCGGCACTAACTTCAACCGCAGTCTATATGCCGTTAATGAAAGCGATAGTATAAATGGCTTAACTTCGTCAAGTTTAACAATACAGCCCGTCCCGGAGAAGGCAAAACTAAATTAGATTGCTTTTGCATTTTCTTGTGTACTAACTGTACACAATACAACTCCATAGTGGACTCGGCATTCACTTCACATTGGTTATTACATTGTTCTTTAGTTGGTTTTGTATCCCTGAATTTTTTTCAAGGCAGGCAGGTATAGAGAACTGATACCAGTGGAGTCAAATCTTGGTGATTTGTTGGTGGAAGCTTTATGGAGGAAAGTATAAGCTTTAACTCCTTTATGTTTAAGGTGAAGTTTGGAAAATCCACCGTATATGAGATATATTTTTGAAACTTATTACACTTGTTATATGCAGTGATAGTTTTGCCATGTATCAAAATTCAACCTGCATGGCTATTTAAATACAGTAGAACCTCATTAGTTAAGACAACTCTTTATCCGGACAGCCGTTTAACACGTAACAACCTTCACACGCACTGCCTCCCACCAGTCTCAGTCTGTCAGTGGCCTGTTGCCACAACTAGTGGAAGATTATTGACCTTCCCTAGATTCAAGATAACGATGCAAACATTTCTGCATATTACGAACATTTGAGGTATCTGCGCGAGTGAATTATTAAAGAAATTAGTGTCAAAGGAAGACAACAAAAGATTAGAAGTTTCTTCAAACCATTAAGCGTGTCAAATGTGATCAATGGCAGTGTGCTTTGATTGTCATGTTCTAATTCGTACTGCGCAACGACGACTTGTTGTATACTAAATAACCTTTGTATTTTTTAAAATTTAAAATACACTTCTTTTCACTGAACAGAGTGTTCAAAAATATGTACATTGTCTCATTTCATAGGTTATTTTGTTTAATCCAGACTTTCATTAACTGGGAAACTAGAGCCCCAATTAGACTGGATTAATGAGGTTCTACTGTAACGATTTTATTTTGTAAATCCGCTGTTTTAATAAAAATGAGCAACGTGAAGCATTTTTAAACTACTAACATAAAATTTAAGTTTTACAATATACGAGTTTACAAAGAGATCTGTCATATTGTAATCCTTAGCATGGCTTCCTTCGGAAGGGAAGTAAAGCCGTTAGTCCCATGCCGTAGATTTACGGCACGTAAAAGAGCCTCAAGCCTGATAGAGAGGCCTGTGAGCAAAATTAAGCGGTTTTTCACGCCCAATATAGAATGGGACGCTGAGAACCACAGCAGTTAAAGAGTGTCCATAAATAAGAAACGTCATTTCCATGTTATATTGTATTTTCTTATATTAGCCCAGATTATTGTACCCTCCAAGGCTATTTATTTTTCAAAATTCAATTACTTATTTGTCACAATTGGAGCATCATTAAAAAAAAAAAAACTGTAAAGTCATATCCGTTAATGAGCTTTGAGGGGTAGTACAAAATTTTTAGAAAAGAAAATTGCATCTTGTGCATTTTCAGTTCGGAAAGGTGTTGGACAACAGTTTGCAGGAAAACAAGGTTTTAAGTTGGGAGTGTCTGTTAATAAGCATGAGCCTGCTCGTTTAAAGCTTCAGTTAATTTGTAGTTAACATGCTCCAAGTGGGAAAAATAATATATTTTCTTAAAGTTTAGAATTAATATTATTTTATTATGAATTTTTAAAAATACATATAATTTTTGGTCAAATTTCACAGATACGTCACCTTAGCCTAACTCTTCAAAGTTTATTGCAAACTAATTCCAACCATTTGTGTAGGCATCAAACACGCATGGGTTTGATTCGCTGGTATTTTTGAGTTATACACTTAAAGTTTATTTGTTTATTATTGCAGGAGGTGTCAAAGTGAATTATATGTGGAGGATCCATAAAAACCAGTTATAACTTACATTGATTTATAACTTATGCTGAAGCACAAGAATCTAGTGTAAATATTAAAAATGCAGCTAGTGACAATGCAACACTCTCATTCAGCATTATTTGTTGAAATATTGTATAATGCATTTGATTCCAAAACACTAAATGTTTATTAAATCTTATAGCCCATAAAAAGACTGCTTCGGAGATCCGGTCCAAGTTTGTCGCTGTATTTTTCTCCTTCGTATGTTATCGAGTCATAAGGAATTTCTGCTAATATGTCCCAACCCAGTTTCTTTCCAATTTTCTGAGATGCATGGACAGTGAATATGGCAATGACTGCCTGGATGCTTCCTAAAGCTTTTGCCATATTTACACTTGCAGATACCATTTCTAAGCCAATTCCCTGTCGAAAATAATCTTTATGGGTTCCAAGAAACATGTGATCCAATATAGATTCGACCTTGTAATGCTGAAACACGTCCACTTTTGCTTCTACCTGGAAAACGAAAAAAATAACAACATTTACTTTTTTTTCTCTTCAAGTTCCATGAATTCGTTGTATGAAAACATTCGCTTTTTCTATGTAGCATACAGCAAATACACTAGAGAGTAATACAGGACAGTTTGCGATATATCGCGACTCAGCGCTAGGCGCACCATCTAGTGTGAGAACCTGGCAGAACTTCACAGCTGATTTTGTGGAGATTGAATAAGACAGGTGTTGCTCTTATTTGGTTTACATGTTATCAGTATATTGAAGCCCATTGTTACATTGCTCTCCTCATAAATGATTTCCCATAAAAATGCCCAGTAAAATATGTGCAGTTTAGGTTGTTATAATTACGAGATACAAAAGAAATCGCGTTCTTTTTTCACATTTCCAGCCGATAAGGAATGATCTTGTATTCGATCATTATAACAACTTGAGCAATTAATCCTACTTTTCCCCCTGTCTTATTTTAATTTACAACCGGATGGATAATAAAGTTAATGTATAATTCTTATTTTCAGGTGTGACCAATGGGTATTGAAATGTAGAAGGAGTGACTTGAATAAGGTTTATAAGGGATTAATACAAGATGTAAATACTGATTCCATTAGCTGTATCTGCAAGGAATGAGAAAATGTTTTAATGGTTTATTCAGTGCTATGTAAATAGTTAAAATGAAAAGGACAACAGATGTACAACAATAACTGTAAAAACAAAAAAAACAAAACAAAAAAAAAAAAAAAAAAAAATATGCACTTGTAACATCTAGATTTTGTTGACATGACTTTCTCTACCTATTCTGTGACAAACTATCCATTCAAAAGCTCATTCTTCTATATTGTTCATTCTAACGGAGATAACCATAAACGAAATGATTTTTATTGCTTAGTTCATTGTAAGTAGAAGCAAAATGAGGCAGTACATTAGGCTAAAACAGTAGTCATATCTTTCAAAAGCTAGTCGTTAAGATATGACTAGGAGAAAAACGAAATTATTGAACAATATCCGAACTGAGAAAAGTTTAAGCATTTTAAAATGGAAACGAATAACCAGGAATGTCTCTAAAATGGCTGATCGTCCCCCGTGGTGTAATGGCTATCATGCTAACTTCATATACCCAAGGTCGTGGGTTCAAACCACAATGGATATTTTTTCGGGCGTAAAAATCCTTAGCATGGCTTCCTTCGGAAGGGAAGTAAAACCGTTGGTCCCGTGTCGTAGATTTACGGTACGTAAAAGAACCTCAAGCCTGATAGAGAGGCCTCTGAGCAAAATGAGGTGGTCTTTCACGCCCAGTATAGAATGGGACACTGAGAACCGCAGCAGTTAAAGAGCGTCTGCAAATGAAACGGCATTTCATTTTCTAAAATGGTTAACTCTACTGAAAAAATGTAAAACACATAAATTGTGTATTTTAGCAGAATCTACATCTTTGTGTAGTAAGATTTTGTATATCACTTACGGTTTACCAGAAATCATTCATAATACAAAAATCATTCAGAATAAAGAGGACTTAATAGGCTATTTCCAAGAAATTCAGAATATACATTTTGTTGGTAATGAAAATATATTTATTACTCAGCATTTTAATGAAAATCATTAGCAATTTTTTAGAAAATAGAAAATTTCGAAAAATCTTGCATGTGAAGGATAGTTGGGGCGGGAGATTTTTCTGAAAATGTTCGTCTTGCATCCTTGGAAGGCACAACACTTAAATACCAAGTTTGGTTTTTAAACCTACTTTTCGTTTTAATCCTATGCTGCCCACAGACACAAGGCTTTTTTCTATTTATTTTTGGATTCAGGTGACGTCAAAACATGTATTTCTGGTGAAATATCGGCAGCGAATTTTTGGGTAGAAGACCATACATATCTTCTCTATCACTATGTACATAGTGCGTGTAGAGAAAGTAAAAATACCTAAAAATTTAAAATAGTTTACTATTTAATGCGACTAATTATTTTATGGTGTAGTTTAACAGCCGATTTGGTCGTTAAAAGCTGCATCTGTTGCATAAGAAATACATTAGTGTTTGAATTTGGCGCTAGACTACCAGGTTCTGTCACCAGGAGCGCTGCCGTCTTCCTGTCCACCATTTTCCTGTGCTAATTGGAGCGACTGTCCCGTATTACTCTCTAATGTATTTGCATACAGTACCAGGGCGTGATGTCTATGTTGCCGTCATTGCTGACAGTAACACGTGGAAAAATATAAATATATACACACAATACTTGTTTCCGATTTACACCACATGTTTGCAGGGCAATAAAGGCAAAACATGGATGAATATATCAGCTGTCCGTTTATGAACTGAGATAGCGTCGTCTGCTACCTCCGCCGCCATCCTGGACGGATCTATCAGGAATACCACGATCAAATAGCTACATATGCTTTAAAACATCGCCATCAAGTTTCTGATAACGCATTAATAAAGAAATGTACACAGTTATCATCAGTGTATTTACGACTGTAGAAATATTACATCTCGTCTCTTGGTTTTTCATGTATTTGCAACAATTGTCTCTCCTTAACAATACGAAATTACAGACGTCTATTTTGAATTTGCAACCATTGCTCCGATATCTATTCATTGACAAAGCCAGTACAAGTGCGTAGCAAAAAGCTGTGACAATCTTACAACATAATTGAACTTTGTTCTCGTCATTTTACAGCAAGGAAAATGAATTACGCATTTAATATTTTATTAGTAAAAGGGCTAGACCTGTTTAATATAATTCGGAAAATCCCAAATTAAGTGCAAGGTAAGTACTAATTAGAATTACTTTGCTAGACCTGTCTTCAGATGTGTACCTTAAGGGGGCATTGCTTTATGTGCCTTTAGTACATGTCTCTTGTTCTTTAAATGTCAAAACTACATCAAAGATAAAAGTAATAAACTACAGATTTGATTCTGCACAATTCATTATTACTAAAAGTTCTGTAAAAATCCTATTTACACACATTCATAGCTGGTGTTTCAGATTTAGAAAAACGTTTCGAAGTTAAATTAACCCTACATTATAAGCATAAACAGAAATGAGTAAGTGTGATTTCCATATGCACAGTTAGCGCAGAATTTATTTACCTATGCACAAATACTATGCTACCATTACTGGTGCAAATCATAGGTCCTGGCCCAGTTAGTATTTAGTATTTATTTAATTGTTTTTACTTGCTCTACACGTACTATGTACATAGTGTATAGAGAAGGTATTGTAATGCACCCAAAAGTTCGATACCGAGCTTTCACCGGAAATATATGTTTTGAGACCTCCTGAATCGAAAAAAGGCATTTTAAGAAAAATGTCCGACTGTGTGTTTGTCAATGTGTGAGTGTGTGTGTGTGTGTGTGGTTTTTCTTGGTAGTGTTTAACATCCGCTTTAACTACTTATGGCACAGCAGGCGGTGACACTGATGATACATGACTGATGATGGAGCACCGGTGGAATGCGATGGTGGGGGAAACCGGAGTACCCGGAGAAAACCCACCCCGGCGTCGCTTTGTCCACCACAAATCTTACATGCGGTCGCTTGGGATTGAACCCCGGCCGTCTAGGTGAGAGGCGAGTGGTCTAACCACTTGGCCACGGCGCGGCCATGTGTGTGTGTGTGTGTGTGTGCGCGCGCAGCATAGCTCAAAAACGAAAAGTTCGTTAAATACCAAACTTGGTATTTAAGTTTAGTATCTTCCAAAGATGCGACACGAAGATTTTGAAGAAAATCCCTCACCCCCAAATAACCTTTACATGGAAAAATGTTCGAACATTTTGATTTTCTCAAAAATGGCTCTAACGATTTTGATTAACATATTGTATGTTAAGATATTTACCTGATAAGTAATATGCATATCTTGAATTTTCTGGGTAGACATTTTTATTATAGACGAATTTTACGAATTTAACACAGCTTGTAAACCGTAAGAGATGGACGAAAAATTATTACATAGAAAATGTAGAGCTCGTTAGACCACACAATTTATGTTATGTACATGGAGTTGATCGTTTTTGACTATCACTTTAGCCCAGCCATATTCAATCTGGGGTACGCGAAGACTTCTTAGGGTACATATAATTATGTTTCTTGAATGATCACAAAGTAACGAAAAATATTTCAACCAGAGAGATTTGAACTGCTCTACCGATAAACCCAACAATGATAACATACAGCTGCACTCGCTAATAATTTGTGTTGTTTGTTTCAAACGCCGACAACAATAGCAGTGTCTGAGAATGTACGTCAGTTAACTGTTAATCTACTAACAGTTCAGTACTCAGTATATTTTCTCATTCTTTATATTTGTGAACTGTTGAGTGCCTTTGTTGTGATAGTCCACTATTTTAGCTTTTGTTATAGGATGAATAAATTCGTTATGAGGAAACAAGTGAAACTTAGTGAAACAAGTGATAGTGCCGATAATGTTGAACCAGCGCAAGTGACAACGCTTGTTCCACAACGGGACGTTGCTGAAAATAGTGTTGAAGCTGAACCATCTACGAGCAAGTCGAAAACCCCGAGAAATGTGAAATATAGGTATTACAGTGAATCTTATAAGTAGGGGGTAAAGGGGGATTTCGGGACTCAAAGGATGCCGCCCATGTAAAACATCATGTACATATGTAACACTTAAGATAAACATCAGCCGACAGACCACCCACACAGCGCTGCCTCTTTGCCAAGACAACAGTCTAAAAGCTTCCCCATGTACCTGTCAATCAAAGTATGTGCTGCCGGCTACTACCCCCTCCCCCTTTGCCAAACCACCTGTCTAAAAGATTTTACTTGCAGGGTTCTTAATCACTTGAACAATCGTCTTTCACATTCACAGATCAAATTCAATTTAATCGATTGACCACGCCCACTCGAATTTCTAATTTTTGAGCTACAAGGCTCATCTGCATATCAAATCGATCTAGTTTTTCACGAGGAATCTGAATCTCTGATCATAAATACAAAATTCTTTTGATTTCAATTCGATAGTCTCTTTTAATTAAAAACACGTAGGATTTCTCTATCTCTGGCAATTCGAGAGCTACAAGGCTCATTTGCATGACAAATCAGTCTAACTTTTCACAAAGAATCTGAATATACAAACATAGTTCAATTGTCATGGCGAAAAAACTCGATAAAATTACTGAGTGGAATATTTGATATAAATTATTAGATATCAATTGAACATGCGTTAGCGGTGATATTTTTGCAAGGAATTATAACACTCACACGATTGACGTGTTAAAAGCTTTATTATTCAATACCAACATATGAAATGAAAAATAGCAAGAGAGAATTGCTTTTATAAAACATACTAACTTATCACATCAAAAACCAATATGGCGGCGAAGTGATTGTGTTTCCAACGAGCAGAGGGCACACAACAGGGAATTGAACCTGGGACCTCTCGAACACTGAGAATGCCAACATCATTACAACTCCAAACATTATAAATCTTAATATCCGTTCTTAAACGAGGACCTACATTCGACTTTCAGTGAGGGTGCAATCACATGACTTTACGACTATGTATAATTAAACAACTGCAAAAAGGATTGAATGTAGAACGCAATTATAACACTCGCTATATATAAAAGCTGTTCTTATTCCCTTATAATCCCCTATACAGTACAAGAATTAACTTCACGAATAATCAATAAACTTTAATTACAATTACACTAATTAAAATGACAATAATGCTTAAAGCATTGAGGTTACAATAAGACGCCATAACACTTTTCTTATTCCTTTATCAGCCCATACCCAGCACAAGTACAAGACACACGATTGGTTAATTTTAAGAAATTTGAATTACAATTACGCTAATTAAAATGTTAATAACGGTTAAATAATTGAGATTACAAGTAGTAGGGAGTAAAGGGGGATTTCAGGACTCAATGGATGCCGCCCATGTAAAACATCATGTACATATGTAACACTTAAGATAAACATCAGCCGACAGACCACCCACACAGCGCTGCCTCTTTGCCAAGACAACAGTCTAAAAGCTTCCCCATGTACCTGTCAATCAAAGTATGTGCTGCCGGCTACTACCCCCTCCCCATTTGCCAAACCACCTGTCTAAAAGATTTTACTTGCAGGGCTCTTAATCACTTGAACAATCGTCTTTCACATTCACAGATCAAATTCAATTTAATCGATTGACCACGCCCACTCGAATTTCTAATTTTTGAGCTACAAGGCTCATCTGCATATCAAATCGATCTAGTTTTTCACGAGGAATCTGAATCTCTAATCATAAATACAAAATTCTTTTGATTTCAATTCGATAGTCTCTTTTAATTAAAAACACGTAGGATTTCTCTATCTCTGGCAATTCGAGAGCTACAAGGCTCATTTGCATGACAAATCAGTCTAACTTTTCACAAAGAATCTGAATATACAAACATAGTTCAACTGTCATGGCGAAAAAACTCGATAAAATTACTGAGTGGAATATTTGATATAAATTATTTGATATCAATTGAACATGCGTTAGCGGTAATATTTTTGCAAGGAATTATAACACACACGATTGAACATGTTAAAAGTTTTATTATTCAATACCAACATATGAAATGAAAAATAGCAAGAGAGAGAATTGCTTTTATAAAACATACTAACTTATCACATCAAAAACCAATATGGCGGCGAAGTGATTGTGTTTCCAACGAGCAGAGGGCACCCAACAGGGAATTGAACCTGGGACCTCTCGAACACTGAGAATGCCAACATCATTCCAACACTAGACATTATAAATCTTAATAACGGCTCTTACACGGAGACCTACAATCAACTTTCAGTGTGGGGGGGGGGGACCTACTAATTCATCATATCAAAACCAAATTGGCGGTGAAGTGATTGTGTTTCCAACGAGCAGAGGGCACCTCAACTGGGAATTCAACCTGAGACCTCTCGAACACTGAGAATGCCAACATCATTCCAACACTAGACATTATAAATCTTAATACCGGTTCTTACACGGAGACCTACAATGAACTTTCAGCGGCGGTGCAACCACGCGACTTTACTGCTATGTATAATTAAACAACCTCAAAAAGGATTGAATGTAGAATGCAATTATAACACTCGCTATACATAAAAGCTGTTTTTATTCCCTTATAATCCCCTATCCAGTACAAGAATTAACTTCACGAATAATCAAGAAACTTTAATTACAATTACACTAATTAAAATGACAATAACGCTTAAATAATTGAGGTTACAATAAAACGCCATAACACTTTTCTTATTCCTTTATCAGCCCATACCCAGCACAAGTACAAGACACATGATTGGTTAATTTTAAGAAATTTGAATTACAATTACGCTAATTAAAATGTTATTAACGGTTAAATAATTGAGATTACAATAAAATACTATGAGACTTTTCTTGCTCATTTATCACCCTTCATCCAGTACAAAAATGAATTCCAGCTATCCAACACTCGAGAAACTTTAATTACAATTACGCAAATTAAAATGTCAAAAACACTTAGAGAATTGAAGCTACAATAAAACGCCGTAACACTTTCCTTATTCCTTTATCAGCCCATACCCATTTGTGATTGGTTAATTTAAGAAATTTTAATTACAATACGCCAATTAAAATGCCAGTAACGCTTAGAGAATTGAAGTTACAATAAAAGGCTATTAGACTTTTCTCAACCCTTACCATCTGCTATTCAGTACGAGCATTAGATTCTCAGTTAATTCAATAAATTTTAATTACAATTATGCCTTTACTTCAATTGAAAAATGTAAATAACAACTCCATTTGCAACGATGTAGCGAAATGGGTGATACAAATTCTTCTCGAAATTACATCTACATGCTAATTACATACTTGGATTACACGCCTTGTGCATTCAAACATTATTCGTATAACTATCACAAGACATATAAAATGCTTTTATTTACGCAAATGTCAGACCTATACCAAAATATGATGTGTTCCATTCACGTGACCTTCTCTACCTCTCTGAAACAAATTATTGTTAAAAAGCTTGTACGTCTTTTTACTTCATGCTAATCGAGTAAAAACTAGTAGAAATAGTCTTCATACTTGCTTCCTTGTAAGTAGAAGCAAACTAAGGGAGTACCATAGGTTAAAGTGATAGCCAAAAGCTGGCTGCTATGTCACTTTCCTGTATGAGAAAAATATACGTTTTTAAAGCTGAAACAAATAACAATGATTATATCGAAAAAAAAAAAGGGTTCACTCCACAAAAATCATGTATTTAACATAAATCGTGTGTTTTAACGTGCCCTAAATTTTTGTGTGGTAAGCTTTTATCTATCTCTTATGGTTTACTAGTTATAACAGTTTTTTTTTTCAGAATAAAAAAGGTCTTCAGAGATTATACTCAGAAAATTCAAGTTATACATTTTATTTGTCCGGTAAATATCTTTAATATGCGATATTCTAATCAAAATCGTTAGAACCATTTTTAGAAATAAAACTTTTCGAAAAAACGTTCCATGTAAAGGGTAGTTTGGGAGGGCTTTTCTCAAAAATCTTCGGGTCGCATACCTGGAAGATACTAAACTTAAATACCAAGTTTGGTAATTTACCGAATTTGCGTTTTTGAGCTATGCTGCCCAGTCACACACATATACACACCAACACACGCAAACACACAGACATGCAAACACACACGAATCTTTTTCTAAAATGGATTATTTTGGATACAGGGGACCCTAAAAACATATATATTCACAGTGAAAAATCAGCATCCGATTTTGGGTGGAATACAATACCTTCTCTATACACTATGTACAAAGTACGTGTAGAGAAAGTAAAAACAACAGCTAACACAATTTGAAATCACTTAGACTGCCTACAACTAACTGAGCTGTATTCTCTAATTTTCAACACTGTACATTTTCAACAAGGGGATACCATAGTAAAACCAACAGCTAACATGGCTTGAAATCACTTAGACAGCCTACAACTGACTCAGAAGTATTCTCTAATTTCAACACTGTAGTATAAACTATAGCTTGAAGCATCACGTACCTTGACGATTATGCATAAATAAATACCTTCAAATGAAATACCATACCAAAATAACAGCTAACATTGCTTGAAATCACTTAGACGGACTACAACTGACACAGCAGTATTCTCTAATTTTAACACTGAAGTATAAGCTATAACTTGAAGTACTCTCCACATAACTTGACAATTATGCATAAATAGACATCTTCAAAAAATAAATACCATACCAAAACTAACAGCTAACATTGCTTGAAATCACTTAGACAGCCTACAACTGACACAGCAGTATTCTCTAACTTCAACAGAGAAGTATAATTTATAACTCGAAGCACTCATTACATAACTTGAGGATTGAGCATAAATAAACATTTTCATAAACACTTATCACAATCGCTATGAAAGAAAGCCGCGCAAGGCTGCTCACCTCTTGGCTAACATATAACACAAGGGAAAACGGAAACATACTACCTATTACAAAAAGCGAAGCATGATCCGACCAGTTTCAGACGACAAAGAAGGCTGGCGACATTTTGAACAAAACATCCTAGCTCTCCCCTTCAGAGCTTTCTGTTAGAAAAACATCCTCACTCGGCCCCTCTAGGCTAAGAACAGGCAGATACATGCATTCCCCTTCCTTAGGTATACACTGAAGAAAACATGTTTTTTTTTATGTGAGCAACTATATAAGCCTGAGGTCTGCAATATAGAGCTACTTATTCGATATAACCACCGTGAAAAAGCATTCTTGAAAACAAACGTCAAAGCTTTTGATGATATGAACGAATACAGGAGAGAGTGTGCTGAAGATTCGCATCATTATACATACTTTCACAAAGAATCGTGCAATGGACGAATGCATACGATTACATGCATATACCCTGCTTACCATAATCAGATACCTTCAAGGAATCCGTGTTCCGAAGACTGCTCTGTCTACAAGAAAGATATATTGTAAGTACAATACATTCACGTCTTTCTACTATTATAAGTACTACAAATGTATTCGAGTAATGATGGCTAATTCCAATACATTTTTATATATCTAGGGGTCGGAACACACAAGAGCTTCACGATTCAGATACCATAGATGCAACGGATATGTTTAGATCAGCACATGAGATTGAAGATCACTTAGAATTATGCAACGGTCGCACTCATGTGGTGATTTGTTCAAAACCCGCAGTGCATTATAGAATAACATCATACTTCATCTGCAACTCGACCTGTAGCGTGTATTGGTCAAGGCATATGAGACAAAGGTAATTACAAACTAAAAATACGACGAGTGGCCAGCACATCACACATTTATTTCTTGAAAAAATTAATAACCCTCATTGTTCTTTCCAGAGTTCGAGAGTCAATCCCGGTACCGCCAGAGCTCATAGACCCTGCTAGGACTGACGTTGACGAGGTGGATGTCTGCATTTCAAACCCATGGAACAACTGCCCTGTACAAGATTATGATGACATTCCGAATATGAGTACGTCGAATCAAGCATCAATGTGAGTATAATATATTGCTATTACATCAAGAAAGAAACTAACCTTATTTCCATTGCAGTGATCGAGTCAAAGGAAAACTAATAACATTTACTAATTTTCAATAATTCTAATGTTCCAGATCCAAGGAGATACAAGAGGAGAAAGACCCTTTTGCTAGTCATCTCAGGAAGCTGAGATTATTGGAAGACCGCATGGACAACACTTGTAAACGAGAGGCAAGCATAGAGAAATATGAAACCCAGAGCAGACCAACTAAACGCATCCATCCCATTCTACATATCCAAAACAAATAATTCTAGTGTAGTGCTTTATTATGAACTACCAGTGCTTCTCAAAAGCAGTGATCATAATGGCTTTGTATATACATGACATATATAAAGCGCGCCTATGACTCCCTAAATTCTGCATGTGCACAAAAGACAAAGTGCGCACATTGTGAATATATTGAAAAATATAGTGCTATAATATATAATTGCATTCATAAAAAAAACGAAGCCGCTAGACTCTTTTAATAAAATAAAACAAAGGATGAGTAGGATTTAAAAAGAAATGAAGATGTAAAGAAGCTGGCACATTTATAAGCAAACATTTATTTAATCTAACTAATGAAAATAAAACATTTTGAAGAGGCACGGACATGGAGAAGGAATGTAATGAAAATACTTATAAATAAAACTATTATGTACATATAATCCCACTAATGTTTTTATTCCACAAAAACAAATACAAATTTTCAACATCCTAATCCTTTGCATAATTAGGCATTTAAATTATCGATTACATGACAGGTGATAAGGGCTTGTAGGTGAATACCTCATTGTGTATAATCAGACAATTTAATATTGTAATTTCTGGTGATAGACGTCCTGCACGCTTTAAGGTTGAGAGCGAAAATACCCCTTTACACCAGCAAAACAGGAACACCAGGCTGAGTCGCAAATATCTAGAGGGCACTTCTGTTTACTAGCATTCATACAGGAAATAATCCGTTTCTTCAGCTTTACTTTTATCACACACTTCTCTAACAAGAATGTAAGTAATACATAGCTCGACCAATGAAAAACAGTTTCAATGCTAAAAACCCAATCAAGTTTACGGTAGAAGCCCATCTATAAAAGTGGAACAGGCAGATATCAGATAACTCAATTTAGAGAAAAGGTCTCAGCGCAGTGATTGGTAGGAATCATCTGAAAAACTACGAGCTAATTCGCAAAAAAGAAGATACCTAATCAATCAAGAACCTTGAAACGGCTGGTAGGATTTTTAAAAAATTCGCTCTCCTTGTTCTTAAATGTATAATATACAGCGACAGCTTAATTTACTTATAATGCTTTTTCAGAAACTTTACTAGCTTCATGAGAAAAATTGCATTACATAAGAACTTCATATATTTCTACAAAAGAGAATTTGTACAAGTAAGTTCGATACAAAAGGTTTTTCACACTGAATACACGATTTGAGGGCAACCGAACACTTCAAAAGCAAGTTTTAGACAAAGTATAGTGTGCGAGTGAGTGCATGTGAAGCAGCGTACCTCTAAAAATACACAAATTCGAAGTGACAATTGAAGTGCTTTGGCACATTAAATTTCTTATTTCTAATGTACAACGGAGTAACATGTAATGAAAACATTCTGCTATTATTTAGAATTATAAGCGTGAATTATATATAAAAGAAAATCTCATCTTAATGATGGGCGATTCGTTCAAGTCATGGGTGCAGGAGCACAAGGACACTAATCGGTTGAAAATACCAATTGAGCATTTTCAGAAAAATATTAGTGTTGTATGTACAGTATAACTTAAACACTCAATTTTTATTGACTTCAGATTTATACTACTTCAACTCTCTTAAACCGGAAGCGATGTTTCGTTTCATCTTTATTGGTTTACTCATGTCAATGCAAATCGTGAGGCCGCGCCATGGTCGAGTGGTTAGACTACTCTCCTCTCACCAAGGAGGTCCGGAGTCGACCCCAGGCAACAGCATGTGGGATTTGTTATGGACAAAGCGGCGCAGGGGGCGGGTTTTCTCAGGTTTCCCCCTGCCATCACATTCCACCGGTGCTCCACGTTCATTCCATATATCAGTAGTGTCATCGCCTGCGGTGCCACAAGTAGTAAAAGCAGTCGTTAAACACATAAAAAAGTGAACGAATTTCAATGAGAATCGCAGGGCTAAACATTATAAAAGATCCGACTAACCTAGTAATTTCCGCTAATGTCCCTAATTATATGGGGAACAATTGAATAAGAACATTTTTTTTCTGGAAAATGTTTATCTTGAATAGCATGAAGTAACAGAAGAATATAATTATTTTAATATTGTCTATCATGAAATCTCAACCCTTGTACACGCTTCTGCTAAAGAATGTTTCCTTACACCTACATCACGCCGAAAAGAATACTACAGGTGAACTCATGGTTTCACTACAGAATTTCATGTCTAGTTCTTTATTACATTAAAACTCTTATAAAGTGAAGGAAATGAAAATCCATTTATGTTGATAGAACTAAACCGAACACGCAGTTTTAAATGGTCACTCCTACAATCACTGCTTCTAATCAGATCTGCAATCATACAAAAACAAGGTTAAACATTCAATGCACTTAGTTATAATATCAGAAAATAAGACTGTCTCCGTGGTCAAACGGGTAAGTGAGCTGACTTCTCACCTGCAGATACCGGGTTCGATCCACGGCTAGGACGGCGAATTTTTCTTTAACCGCAATTACTCCCTATCCCCACAGAGTCTGGAAGTATAAATAGGCATGTGTTTAGTAATATAAAAAAATAATTACCATAAAGTTCTAAACCTACACTAATACGAGTTGCTTCATAAGTCAAAGCCCCTATGTGACCATTGTATTGCAACAGGTCCCTAAAGAGATATAATTACACATTCATATATCTCAAGGTTTTTCTCAAGCTCACTCAACATACAGGATTCACAAATATTAGTTTCTTATATTCTCTCTTTATAACATGGAAAATATTTTAGCATCTTCAATTTCTTCTTCTTCTTTTATTATTATTATTATTATTATTATTATTATTATTATTATTAGTTTGTCACATTTCTGGGAAAAAAACACGACTGTAACTCAAGTACAAAATTAAAAATCGAATGCTAGCAGTTTTGGTTTGTATGAGAACTGGTAAAATGACTTAAGGATAAACCCATGCGGATTTTATTATATAACGTTACAAACTTATTTGTTGCTTGCCAAGCGGTAGATCTGCGATCGATTCATAGTACAGGCATAGGAATTTTTTTCCCCACCTAGGATACATGGACCGGGGTGCACTCAGCCTCGCGAGGTCCCTGGAGGGGGCCAATTGAGGAGCTACTTGATGGAGAAGTAGCGGCTCCAGGTCATGAGGACAGCATTAACTGGTCAGGGGGGGAGGGAGATCGAAGCGCAGTCCACGTCTCACCTCCTCAATAGTGCACCCCATCCATGACGTCTGTAACGGAGCGAGATGGGGGACACAGCAGCAGTCCAAGGCTCTTAGCTGTGCAAGGGAGTCACAAGCTTATACTAAAAAGCCTGCGATTTTCACAATGCACACAATAATTTTCTTAATAAGTAACATTTAATTAGTTGACCCACCCTAACCTAAATAACCTAAATTAACCTAACCTTCCTAAACTAATCTAACATCATAGCCAATAATAAACATCAGACACACCGCATTCATTATAGAAATACATTACAACATCATATGACATCATTTGCCAATTTTTCGCTCTATTACAGCAGAATCATTCATCTCACGCATATTCAAGAAGATTTCTTTTGACTGCTTCCCTTTGTAAGCTGCTTGCGAGTACATTAGCAATCGCAGCCGATCTACCAGAGAATTTACATCATCATAAGAAGGTGTTTTATCTACACCGCTGACTTGGTCCAACCACTTCATTGCTGAGACATGTAGCTTCTCTTTAATCTTGAATAATAATAATAATCATGGCTAACACAAGACTCGTGACTTTGAATTATATACATCATTAAATGATGTTGCCATGCATGTTGCATCAGGAAGGCAAATCACAGCACAGGCAAACACAATTGCAATGAGATACTTGAACAGCATTGTGCAAAACATAACATAGAATTCTATCAGAAAATTACAAAAATAGTTGCACAATGCTGTTCAAGTATCTCATTGCAATTGTGTTTGCCTGTGCTGTGATTTGCCTTCCTGATGCAACATGCATGGCAACATCATTTAATGATGTATATAATTCAAAGTCACGAGTCTTGTGTTAGCCATGATTATTATTATTATTCAAGATTAAAGAGAAGCTACATGTCTCAGCAATGAAGTGGTTGGACCAAGTCAGCGGTGTAGATAAAACACCTTCTTATGATGATGTAAATTCTCTGGTAGATCGGCTGCGATTGCTAATGTACTCGCAAGCAGCTTACAAAGGGAAGCAGTCAAAAGAAATCTTCTTGAATATGCGTGAGATGAATGATTCTGCTGTAATAGAGCGAAAAATTGGCAAATGATGTCATATGATGTTGTAATGTATTTCTATAATGAATGCGGTGTGTCTGATGTTTATTATTGGCTATGATGTTAGATTAGTTTAGGAAGGTTAGGTTAATTTAGGTTATTTAGGTTAGGGTGGGTCAACTAATTAAATGTTACTTATTAAGAAAATTATTGTGTGCATTGTGAAAATCGCAGGCTTTTTAGTATAAGCTTGTGACTCCCTTGCACAGCTAAGAGCCTTGGACTGCTGCTGTGTCCCCCATCTCGCTCCGTTACAGACGTCATGGATGGGGTGCACTATTGAGGAGGTGAGACGTGGACTGCGCTTCGATCTCCCTCCCCCCCTGACCAGTTAATGCTGTCCTCATGACCTGGAGCCGCTACTTCTCCATCAAGTAGCTCCTCAATTGGCCCCCTCCAGGGACCTCGCGAGGCTGAGTGCACCCCGGTCCATGTATCCTAGGTGGGGAAAAAAATTCCTATGCCTGTACTATGAATCGATCGCAGATCTACCGCTTGGCAAGCAACAAATAAGTTTGTAACGTTATATAATAAAATCCGCATGGGTTTATCCTTAAGTCATTTTACCAGTTCTCATACAAACCAAAACTGCTAGCATTCGATTTTTAATTTTGTACTTGAGTTACAGTCGTGTTTTTTTCCCAGAAATGTGACAAACTAATAATAATAATAATAATAATAATAATAATAATAATAAAAGAAGAAGAAGAAATTGAAGATGCTAAAATATTTTCCATGTTATAAAGAGAGAATATAAGAAACTAATATTTGTGAATCCTGTATGTTGAGTGAGCTTGAGAAAAACCTTGAGATATATGAATGTGTAATTATATCTCTTTAGGGACCTGTTGCAATACAATGGTCACATAGGGGCTTTGACTTATGAAGCAACTCGTATTAGTGTAGGTTTAGAACTTTATGGTAATTATTTTTTTATATTACTAAACACATGCCTATTTATACTTCCAGACTCTGTGGGGATAGGGAGTAATTGCGGTTAAAGAAAAATTCGCCGTCCTAGCCGTGGATCGAACCCGGTATCTGCAGGTGAGAAGTCAGCTCACTTACCCGTTTGACCACGGAGACAGTCTTATTTTCTGATATTATAACTAAGTGCATTGAATGTTTAACCTTGTTTTTGTATGATTGCAGATCTGATTAGAAGCAGTGATTGTAGGAGTGACCATTTAAAACTGCGTGTTCGGTTTAGTTCTATCAACATAAATGGATTTTCATTTCCTTCACTTTATAAGAGTTTTAATGTAATAAAGAACTAGACATGAAATTCTGTAGTGAAACCATGAGTTCACCTGTAGTATTCTTTTCGGCGTGATGTAGGTGTAAGGAAACATTCTTTAGCAGAAGCGTGTACAAGGGTTGAGATTTCATGATAGACAATATTAAAATAATTATATTCTTCTGTTACTTCATGCTATTCAAGATAAACATTTTCCAGAAAAAAAATGTTCTTATTCAATTGTTCCCCATATAATTAGGGACATTAGCGGAAATTACTAGGTTAGTCGGATCTTTTATAATGTTTAGCCCTGCGATTCTCATTGAAATTCGTTCACTTTTTTATGTGTTTAACGACTGCTTTTACTACTTGTGGCACCGCAGGCGATGACACTACTGATATATGGAATGAACGTGGAGCACCGGTGGAATGTGATGGCAGGGGGAAACCTGAGAAAACCCGCCCCCTGCGCCGCTTTGTCCATAACAAATCCCACATGCTGTTGCCTGGGGTCGACTCCGGACCTCCTTGGTGAGAGGAGAGTAGTCTAACCACTCGACCATGGCGCGGCCTCACGATTTGCATTGACATGAGTAAACCAATAAAGATGAAACGAAACATCGCTTCCGGTTTAAGAGAGTTGAAGTAGTATAAATCTGAAGTCAATAAAAATTGAGTGTTTAAGTTATACTGTACATACAACACTAATATTTTTCTGAAAATGCTCAATTGGTATTTTCAACCGATTAGTGTCCTTGTGCTCCTGCACCCATGACTTGAACGAATCGCCCATCATTAAGATGAGATTTTCTTTTATATATAATTCACGCTTATAATTCTAAATAATAGCAGAATGTTTTCATTACATGTTACTCCGTTGTACATTAGAAATAAGAAATTTAATGTGCCAAAGCACTTCAATTGTCACTTCGAATTTGTGTATTTTTAGAGGTACGCTGCTTCACATGCACTCACTCGCACACTATACTTTGTCTAAAACTTGCTTTTGAAGTGTTCGGTTGCCCTCCAATCGTGTATTCAGTGTGAAAAACCTTTTGTATCGAACTTACTTGTACAAATTCTCTTTTGTAGAAATATATGAAGTTCTTATGTAATGCAATTTTTCTCATGAAGCTAGTAAAGTTTCTGAAAAAGCATTATAAGTAAATTAAGCTGTCGCTGTATATTATACATTTAAGAACAAGGAGAGCGAATTTTTTAAAAATCCTACCAGCCGTTTCAAGGTTCTTGATTGATTAGGTATCTTCTTTTTTGCGAATTAGCTCGTAGTTTTTCAGATGATTCCTACCAATCACTGCGCTGAGACCTTTTCTCTAAATTGAGTTATCTGATATCTGCCTGTTCCACTTTTATAGATGGGCTTCTACCGTAAACTTGATTGGGTTTTTAGCATTGAAACTGTTTTTCATTGGTCGAGCTATGTATTACTTACATTCTTGTTAGAGAAGTGTGTGATAAAAGTAAAGCTGAAGAAACGGATTATTTCCTGTATGAATGCTAGTAAACAGAAGTGCCCTCTAGATATTTGCGACTCAGCCTGGTGTTCCTGTTTTGCTGGTGTAAAGGGGTATTTTCGCTCTCAACCTTAAAGCGTGCAGGACGTCTATCACCAGAAATTACAATATTAAATTGTCTGATTATACACAATGAGGTATTCACCTACAAGCCCTTATCACCTGTCATGTAATCGATAATTTAAATGCCTAATTATGCAAAGGATTAGGATGTTGAAAATTTGTATTTGTTTTTGTGGAATAAAAACATTAGTGGGATTATATGTACATAATAGTTTTATTTATAAGTATTTTCATTACATTCCTTCTCCATGTCCGTGCCT
Organism: Hymenopus coronatus; assembly: GCA_030762935.1. NCBI lineage: Eukaryota > Metazoa > Arthropoda > Insecta > Mantodea > Hymenopodidae > Hymenopus > Hymenopus coronatus. The sequence goes on along the minus strand of CM060881.1, from coordinate 166,154,555 downwards.
CTTCAAAATGTTTTATTTTCATTAGTTAGATTAAATAAATGTTTGCTTATAAATGTGCCAGCTTCTTTACATCTTCATTTCTTTTTAAATCCTACTCATCCTTTGTTTTATTTTATTAAAAGAGTCTAGCGGCTTCGTTTTTTTTATGAATGCAATTATATATTATAGCACTATATTTTTCAATATATTCACAATGTGCGCACTTTGTCTTTTGTGCACATGCAGAATTTAGGGAGTCATAGGCGCGCTTTATATATGTCATGTATATACAAAGCCATTATGATCACTGCTTTTGAGAAGCACTGGTAGTTCATAATAAAGCACTACACTAGAATTATTTGTTTTGGATATGTAGAATGGGATGGATGCGTTTAGTTGGTCTGCTCTGGGTTTCATATTTCTCTATGCTTGCCTCTCGTTTACAAGTGTTGTCCATGCGGTCTTCCAATAATCTCAGCTTCCTGAGATGACTAGCAAAAGGGTCTTTCTCCTCTTGTATCTCCTTGGATCTGGAACATTAGAATTATTGAAAATTAGTAAATGTTATTAGTTTTCCTTTGACTCGATCACTGCAATGGAAATAAGGTTAGTTTCTTTCTTGATGTAATAGCAATATATTATACTCACATTGATGCTTGATTCGACGTACTCATATTCGGAATGTCATCATAATCTTGTACAGGGCAGTTGTTCCATGGGTTTGAAATGCAGACATCCACCTCGTCAACGTCAGTCCTAGCAGGGTCTATGAGCTCTGGCGGTACCGGGATTGACTCTCGAACTCTGGAAAGAACAATGAGGGTTATTAATTTTTTCAAGAAATAAATGTGTGATGTGCTGGCCACTCGTCGTATTTTTAGTTTGTAATTACCTTTGTCTCATATGCCTTGACCAATACACGCTACAGGTCGAGTTGCAGATGAAGTATGATGTTATTCTATAATGCACTGCGGGTTTTGAACAAATCACCACATGAGTGCGACCGTTGCATAATTCTAAGTGATCTTCAATCTCATGTGCTGATCTAAACATATCCGTTGCATCTATGGTATCTGAATCGTGAAGCTCTTGTGTGTTCCGACCCCTAGATATATAAAAATGTATTGGAATTAGCCATCATTACTCGAATACATTTGTAGTACTTATAATAGTAGAAAGACGTGAATGTATTGTACTTACAATATATCTTTCTTGTAGACAGAGCAGTCTTCGGAACACGGATTCCTTGAAGGTATCTGATTATGGTAAGCAGGGTATATGCATGTAATCGTATGCATTCGTCCATTGCACGATTCTTTGTGAAAGTATGTATAATGATGCGAATCTTCAGCACACTCTCTCCTGTATTCGTTCATATCATCAAAAGCTTTGACGTTTGTTTTCAAGAATGCTTTTTCACGGTGGTTATATCGAATAAGTAGCTCTATATTGCAGACCTCAGGCTTATATAGTTGCTCACATAAAAAAAAACATGTTTTCTTCAGTGTATACCTAAGGAAGGGGAATGCATGTATCTGCCTGTTCTTAGCCTAGAGGGGCCGAGTGAGGATGTTTTTCTAACAGAAAGCTCTGAAGGGGAGAGCTAGGATGTTTTGTTCAAAATGTCGCCAGCCTTCTTTGTCGTCTGAAACTGGTCGGATCATGCTTCGCTTTTTGTAATAGGTAGTATGTTTCCGTTTTCCCTTGTGTTATATGTTAGCCAAGAGGTGAGCAGCCTTGCGCGGCTTTCTTTCATAGCGATTGTGATAAGTGTTTATGAAAATGTTTATTTATGCTCAATCCTCAAGTTATGTAATGAGTGCTTCGAGTTATAAATTATACTTCTCTGTTGAAGTTAGAGAATACTGCTGTGTCAGTTGTAGGCTGTCTAAGTGATTTCAAGCAATGTTAGCTGTTAGTTTTGGTATGGTATTTATTTTTTGAAGATGTCTATTTATGCATAATTGTCAAGTTATGTGGAGAGTACTTCAAGTTATAGCTTATACTTCAGTGTTAAAATTAGAGAATACTGCTGTGTCAGTTGTAGTCCGTCTAAGTGATTTCAAGCAATGTTAGCTGTTATTTTGGTATGGTATTTCATTTGAAGGTATTTATTTATGCATAATCGTCAAGGTACGTGATGCTTCAAGCTATAGTTTATACTACAGTGTTGAAATTAGAGAATACTTCTGAGTCAGTTGTAGGCTGTCTAAGTGATTTCAAGCCATGTTAGCTGTTGGTTTTACTATGGTATCCCCTTGTTGAAAATGTACAGTGTTGAAAATTAGAGAATACAGCTCAGTTAGTTGTAGGCAGTCTAAGTGATTTCAAATTGTGTTAGCTGTTGTTTTTACTTTCTCTACACGTACTTTGTACATAGTGTATAGAGAAGGTATTGTATTCCACCCAAAATCGGATGCTGATTTTTCACTGTGAATATATATGTTTTTAGGGTCCCCTGTATCCAAAATAATCCATTTTAGAAAAAGATTCGTGTGTGTTTGCATGTCTGTGTGTTTGCGTGTGTTGGTGTGTATATGTGTGTGACTGGGCAGCATAGCTCAAAAACGCAAATTCGGTAAATTACCAAACTTGGTATTTAAGTTTAGTATCTTCCAGGTATGCGACCCGAAGATTTTTGAGAAAAGCCCTCCCAAACTACCCTTTACATGGAACGTTTTTTCGAAAAGTTTTATTTCTAAAAATGGTTCTAACGATTTTGATTAGAATATCGCATATTAAAGATATTTACCGGACAAATAAAATGTATAACTTGAATTTTCTGAGTATAATCTCTGAAGACCTTTTTTATTCTGAAAAAAAAAAACTGTTATAACTAGTAAACCATAAGAGATAGATAAAAGCTTACCACACAAAAATTTAGGGCACGTTAAAACACACGATTTATGTTAAATACATGATTTTTGTGGAGTGAACCCTTTTTTTTTTTTCGATATAATCATTGTTATTTGTTTCAGCTTTAAAAACGTATATTTTTCTCATACAGGAAAGTGACATAGCAGCCAGCTTTTGGCTATCACTTTAACCTATGGTACTCCCTTAGTTTGCTTCTACTTACAAGGAAGCAAGTATGAAGACTATTTCTACTAGTTTTTACTCGATTAGCATGAAGTAAAAAGACGTACAAGCTTTTTAACAATAATTTGTTTCAGAGAGGTAGAGAAGGTCACGTGAATGGAACACATCATATTTTGGTATAGGTCTGACATTTGCGTAAATAAAAGCATTTTATATGTCTTGTGATAGTTATACGAATAATGTTTGAATGCACAAGGCGTGTAATCCAAGTATGTAATTAGCATGTAGATGTAATTTCGAGAAGAATTTGTATCACCCATTTCGCTACATCGTTGCAAATGGAGTTGTTATTTACATTTTTCAATTGAAGTAAAGGCATAATTGTAATTAAAATTTATTGAATTAACTGAGAATCTAATGCTCGTACTGAATAGCAGATGGTAAGGGTTGAGAAAAGTCTAATAGCCTTTTATTGTAACTTCAATTCTCTAAGCGTTACTGGCATTTTAATTGGCGTATTGTAATTAAAATTTCTTAAATTAACCAATCACAAATGGGTATGGGCTGATAAAGGAATAAGGAAAGTGTTACGGCGTTTTATTGTAGCTTCAATTCTCTAAGTGTTTTTGACATTTTAATTTGCGTAATTGTAATTAAAGTTTCTCGAGTGTTGGATAGCTGGAATTCATTTTTGTACTGGATGAAGGGTGATAAATGAGCAAGAAAAGTCTCATAGTATTTTATTGTAATCTCAATTATTTAACCGTTAATAACATTTTAATTAGCGTAATTGTAATTCAAATTTCTTAAAATTAACCAATCATGTGTCTTGTACTTGTGCTGGGTATGGGCTGATAAAGGAATAAGAAAAGTGTTATGGCGTTTTATTGTAACCTCAATTATTTAAGCGTTATTGTCATTTTAATTAGTGTAATTGTAATTAAAGTTTCTTGATTATTCGTGAAGTTAATTCTTGTACTGGATAGGGGATTATAAGGGAATAAAAACAGCTTTTATGTATAGCGAGTGTTATAATTGCATTCTACATTCAATCCTTTTTGAGGTTGTTTAATTATACATAGCAGTAAAGTCGCGTGGTTGCACCGCCGCTGAAAGTTCATTGTAGGTCTCCGTGTAAGAACCGGTATTAAGATTTATAATGTCTAGTGTTGGAATGATGTTGGCATTCTCAGTGTTCGAGAGGTCTCAGGTTGAATTCCCAGTTGAGGTGCCCTCTGCTCGTTGGAAACACAATCACTTCACCGCCAATTTGGTTTTGATATGATGAATTAGTAGGTCCCCCCCCCCACACTGAAAGTTGATTGTAGGTCTCCGTGTAAGAGCCGTTATTAAGATTTATAATGTCTAGTGTTGGAATGATGTTGGCATTCTCAGTGTTCGAGAGGTCCCAGGTTCAATTCCCTGTTGGGTGCCCTCTGCTCGTTGGAAACACAATCACTTCGCCGCCATATTGGTTTTTGATGTGATAAGTTAGTATGTTTTATAAAAGCAATTCTCTCTCTTGCTATTTTTCATTTCATATGTTGGTATTGAATAATAAAACTTTTAACATGTTCAATCGTGTGTGTTATAATTCCTTGCAAAAATATTACCGCTAACGCATGTTCAATTGATATCAAATAATTTATATCAAATATTCCACTCAGTAATTTTATCGAGTTTTTTCGCCATGACAGTTGAACTATGTTTGTATATTCAGATTCTTTGTGAAAAGTTAGACTGATTTGTCATGCAAATGAGCCTTGTAGCTCTCGAATTGCCAGAGATAGAGAAATCCTACGTGTTTTTAATTAAAAGAGACTATCGAATTGAAATCAAAAGAATTTTGTATTTATGATTAGAGATTCAGATTCCTCGTGAAAAACTAGATCGATTTGATATGCAGATGAGCCTTGTAGCTCAAAAATTAGAAATTCGAGTGGGCGTGGTCAATCGATTAAATTGAATTTGATCTGTGAATGTGAAAGACGATTGTTCAAGTGATTAAGAGCCCTGCAAGTAAAATCTTTTAGACAGGTGGTTTGGCAAATGGGGAGGGGGTAGTAGCCGGCAGCACATACTTTGATTGACAGGTACATGGGGAAGCTTTTAGACTGTTGTCTTGGCAAAGAGGCAGCGCTGTGTGGGTGGTCTGTCGGCTGATGTTTATCTTAAGTGTTACATATGTACATGATGTTTACATGGGCGGCATCCTTTGAGTCCTGAAATCCCCCTTTAACCCCTACTCTTATATTAAAGATACTGTGCACATTAAATCCCAAATAAAAAGTATATCACCCTCATGAGAGCGAAGATCGTAAACATGAAAAGGTTTGTATGGTGAATGCTCGCGGTAAAAATGAAATGAAAAGTACCACGAGGTACTGCTACTACAAATATATGCCATTATGCATGCTCATATGATTGCAGTTTTGCGGATATTTACTTCAATACTTCAAAGATATTTTATCATCCTGCGCATTGTAAAAGCGCGAACAATATCGTAAGCTGCATTCATGATGGCATCATCATCCTATACAATTCGGGTTGGATAGTCATGTCTTAGATGCAAGCTTTTGAGTTGACATTAACTATTTTAAAAAAGTGCATTTATAATTTTAATTAGGAATATTTTACCATATATTCGCAATAATTTTGTGCTTAATTTTGATCAGAATTACCGAGATATCAAACCAGACATCACAAAACTGCAACATCGAGGTTGTGAAACTTTGTTGGCCTTCCGTCTGTTACAACAAAGTTATACTTAGAGAAAATGTCGCATTTTGATATCGCTAGCCTAAGACAATTAGGGGTATTTTCACTGAAATGCTATTACTACATCTAATTTATTACCGTTACCATCATGGTTTACCTGTTCAAAAATGGCAAACATTTCTTTGTACCAAAGAGGAAAATTGTAATTAATACACCCGGTATTTGGTATTTTCGTTTTTGAGCTATACTGTCCAACAGACATACACGCGCACAGGTCGCGAGCACGCACACACAGACCTTTTTCTAATTTTTTTTTTGGATTCAGGGTCCTCAAAACATGCATTTCCTTGAAATCTCTTTTGGGTGGAATACTATGCTTTCTCTTCCTTGAATGAACATTGTACATACGAGCTAGAGAACGTAAACGTTATGATTACTCCATAGTTGATAAAAGAGAAGTGTTCTTTTAGAACTCACTCACTACCCAGCAGTTATAATCAGAGCTAGGAAGTTCGTTCCGTTCGCCGTCTAGTAATATAGGTTGCGACCGACCAGCTCGCCGCATCAAATCATTGATAAGAATTCACGGTGGAGAGGTAAACAAATCTGTTTTCAAGTAAACAGTACAGAATACAAAAATGACTTATGAGATATTCGTAAAAGCACACCTATTTGGATCATTAATCATGTACGACACTCAAAGTGTTAGATACATACAGGCTAACTCTGGCGGATCTTCTTCTTTACATATGTACATTATGAAAACAGCAAAGCAGTTATAACACGGATTTTAATATTTACTGATCGAATATAAAATAATATACAAATAATAAAATTAATGTCCTGAATATCTTAAGACTCTTCCTATGTAAAAACGAAAGCAGGAATTAAACCAAATCCTTAGTCATCTGCAGCGTATTACTGAAAACTATATGTATTTCTAAAGCCTTTCAAATGAAAACCTCACTCTACGTTCCGATAAACAACATTTGTAATGCGAAAAAGTTCGTTGCACTTACCACAATGTTGTCGGGGCATATTTAAATATTTTATCAGTTGCGTATGAGTATCACCAAGCAAATAGCATTCGTTGGGATCTAAAAGTGCAGTTTGTATGCAATACATCATACTGAACCCTCCATTATTTTCAAATACACTTTTCATTTTCATCTTTATTACAGGTAGGATGCTTGTGGATTGGTAAATCCATTTTGACAGTTTTTCCACATGCTGCAAAGTCAGTCAGCTCCACACCTCTGGGCTGTAATAGTGTGTAGTTGTGGGCAACTTTCTGAACAAATTTGCAATCAATAATCTTTCTGTGAAACTGTTCTGTTACTAGACGTTTGGGAGTTTGTACACTAGAATTGCCATCGGTTTTTAAGTCAATATCTACATGAATAAGTACACTGCTAGAAAACTTACAAACAAATTAATTTTGCTCACATTTGAGCAGAGCAAAGATCCTATTCGAACGCTTTCCTACCGACGTGGTTCTGTGTTATGCAGTGATACCTGTTTTGCAGTAATGGGTTGAACTCTACGTTGACCTTTGTTCGCCCAAGTAGCCTTTCATGGTATTGTCAAGTCTGATTGCTCTTACTCTGCATACAGAAATTGGTACAAACTTCCTAACTTTGTTTATAACTTACAGTAGTATGTAAATATGAATTCCCATGTGCAGTATATGTCTCGTTCATATCTGTATTTGCACCTATACCTAATGGGTATATTTTATTGATGCTTTTGTTAGATCTTTGGCAATGTAGGGCAATGGGCATTTCGGAACATGCAATAGAATTTGAAATGTATTGCATATTAATCAAATGTGATTTTACACGATTCCCTTAATTTGTAATACTTTTTAAATCGTTTCTAAAACCACTCAGCAGGCGCACAGAAGAAATTATTATGCACACATTTATATTTCTACTGTAATACTCACCCTGCTAACAAAATCAACGAGCTCTACATATCCTGCATCGAGCCCGGGTTGTTTTCGCACATCTCCCAGAAACGAAGGACTGGCTTTATGCTGCAAATCACAAAACATAACGTGTAAAATATTAAACAGATATTAAATTCCAGCACATGCTTTGTTTTGAATAAAGTATTTAAGTTCTTTACGTTTTTATGTCCTAATAGACTGTGTTTTCAACAATAAGTATGTCATAATGGAGGCATTAATTCACTGCATTAACATTAAACAAGTTACTCTACATAACATTCTTAACATTTAAAAGTGTACCTATTGTAGATTGTTTTTTTTTTTTTTTCAGAAAAGGAAAAATATGATTTTTATAGTAGTATTTGGAAAATTAATTTTCGCTGGCGCCCCCTCATTAACAGCACAATTTATGTAAGGAGACAAAGATAACTTAATTCCTAATGTCTACTTTATTGTTGAATCTTGAAGCCTGGAGGCATTCATCAACGTCACGCTAAGTACTTCATTTTATGTTAATGCCTGATATTTCTCTTAAGACCCTATAATATATTTAATGAAAACAGTCTACGGTTTGACTTGATCTGTCGTAACAATTAACAGTTCTGTAAACGTTTACAAAATCTAATCAAATCAAATTATTTCTTTTCGATCTCTTTGAACTATAATAGACTATTGTCTCAACATATCTGCCAGCAAATTTTGATTACTTCCATAAAGTCTCTGGAACGACCCTCGCTACTAATATCTAGGCGTAGCTTAGGAGTGGAGTTGAAGATTCCTTAAGTTGATTGATCTAGTTACTCAATGTCATATTGGACAAAGTATTCCACTCAGGAGAATGTGGCTGACCTCTACAACTCAGCGTTTTCTGAGAAAGACCACGGTTCTACTTTCAACCTATCAACAGAGCTTAGAAAACATATGCTCTTGTGCTAGCACTGCTGAATACACGCTCTGTTTCAGACTATGGAGTGATCCTGAGTAAACAAGCGTGTTTGACTACAGTGAACACATATTTTTTGCAACACTAATGTAGCAGCGCTAATCAGCAAATCATTACATCTTACACACTTAATGTTATCGTACAGTAGCACAATGTTACACTTTGGAACTTCCTTCTTAAGTATCGCGAAACAATGAGTGCTCATTTGCCTCTCGCAATTTCTCAACATTTGCATCGCCTCACTCCTTTACATGGAAAAAGATTAGAAAATCTTGATTTTCTCAAAAATATTTATAACAATTTTGCTTACAATATATATTTAAGTTATTTTATGGCAAATGAAACATATCTCTTACATTTTCTAGCCTCTGAAGCTCTCTTCATTCTGGAGGATTTCTAAATAACTGCTAAAAGTTAACAAATGGGCAAAATGTTATGACACAAAAAATGTGTATTTCGTTAAAGCACGAAATATATGCCTCATACACATTTTTTGAGTTAATCATTTCCAGATATTCCTAATGACTGGTTTACATTTTCCTATAGTTATACCATTCTTAAGTGGGAAGTCATCATGTTTTTTTTTATTAACTCCTGACCATGCAAAAAGAACCAAGTTTCAATGTATCGCATAGCGATCAGGTATTAAAAGATTTGATTATCGCTTTAGTCTGGTTTATTTCCTTATTTTCTTCGTACCTACAAGGAGATATGTAATAAAACTATTTCTGTCAATGTTTACCTCGATTAGCACGAATAATAATAAGCTTTTCTAAGAATAGTTTGTTGCAGAGTTAATGTGAATGGAACATGTTATCTTAGCTGAAATTCTTTTCTGCAGCCTCTACTACATACAACGTGTATAATAGGTAGAGAAGTTACTGTATTCTACCCAAAAATTTGATATCTAGGTTTCACAGGATATACATGTTTTGAGGACCCTTCAATACAAAATGAACCTTTTGAGTTTTTCTTTTACGTAGTCCATGTTTGATACAGAAGGTATTGCATTGCACTCAAAAATTCGATACCGAGATGACACCGGAAATAATGTTTTGCGAACGCTTGAATCCAAAACAAGCATTTTTATATTTCACGCGCGTGTGAATGTGTGTGAATAGCATAACTCAAAAACGAGAAGTCCGTTAAATGCCAAATGTGATATTTAAGGAAAGCGTCTCCCAAGGATGCGACACGAAGACTTTTAAGTAAATCTCCCTGCCCCAAACTACCGTTACATGGAACATTTCTCGAAAATTGTGATATTGTTTCTAATTTGGTTGAAATGTTATATAATGTGTAAGATGTTTTCTTGATAAATGAAACGTATATGTTGTGGCTTCTGTGAATAGCCTCTGAGGTCCTGCTCTATGGAGGACTTTTGAACAACTGATAAATCGTAAAAGATATGCAAAGCATGTACATAGATGTCGTTAAAACACATAGCTTATGCCAAATACATGTTTATTGTGAAGCTAACTTTTGCCGCGGTATTGTTATAAATTTTAAATTTCCAATACTTATAGTTTTCTAAAATGAAACGTCGTTATTCATATTTTTACTTTCTCTACACGTACTATGTACATAGTGTATAGAGAAGGTATTGCATTCCACCTAAAAATTCGATACCGAGATTTCACCGGAAATACAGGTTTTAGGTCCCCCTGAATCAAAAAAAGCATTTTCAGAAAAAGGTCCTGTGTGCGTGTATGTGTGTGTGTGTGTTGTGTGTGGACAGCATACTCAAAAACGAAAAGACCATTGAATACCAAACGTGGTGTTTAAGTTTAGTATCTTCCAAGGATGCGACACGAAGATTTTCAAAAAAATCTCCCCACCCCCAACTACCCTTTACATGGTACTTTTTTTCGAAAATTTTGATTTTCTTAAAAATGGCTCTAATGATTTTGATTAAAATATCGTATATTAAAGATATTTACCTGACAAATAAAATGTATATCTTGAATTTTCTGGGAATAGCTTCTGAAGACTACTTTATTCTGGATCAATTTTACGAAATTTTGTAGAACTGCTAAAACGTAAGAGATGGACAAAAACTTACCACACAAAAGATGTAGAACACATTAAAACACACAATTCATGTGAAATACATTTTTTTCGTGGGGTTGATCGTGTTTTAGATATTCCTTATTTTTGGTTTCAGCTTTGAAGAACTTATGCTTTTCTCATACAGAAATTTGCCAACTACCATCCATACAAATAAAGGAACTTCAGTCACATAGCAACCAGCTTTCGACTATCACTTTAACCTATGATACTTCATTATTTCGCTTCTACGTACAAGGAAGCAAATAATAAGACTATTTCTGCTAATTTTTTCTCGATTAGCATGAAGTAAATAGAAGCATAAGCTTTTTAACAATAATTTGTTACAGTGATGTAGAGAAAGTCATGTGAATGGAACACATCAATTTTTCCAATAGACTTTCGTCATGCTATAAGCGGTATTCTGTTAAGAACATGTCGCATATTTTCGCAGTGTTTACCTACAATATTAATACTATTTTTGCTAACTCTTAACTTACCGAGATCTTGTTGAAGGCTACACCAACCACTTTATCCGTAGCCTTCTCTACAGCGACAATTGAAGCACCATCTTGGGCAATAACTTTGCAGAGGTCCAGGATCAGACGTACAGCTTCTGGACTTTGCGATATGCGGGTCACTATGGATACGCTCTCATTTTGTAGGAAAGAATCTTTTATCACTGCCAAAGCACCATCCATGTGTGCTTCTTCCATAGTTACCCACTCTATCTTGCCATCCGTGCTCGTCTTCCATATTCGCCCTTTCAAAGACATTCTGTAAATCTTTGAATGAAATTTCACAATTAGTAAATTTTGTCTCTATCTAGGATAAATTAACAATTTCCCAATATATAATTACCTTTTACAAGCTATTGATTTCAAAATGGGCTGTGTTAAGAACTAAACATGCCTATTCCTTTTGTATTTCTAATTTAAAAGGTACCATGTCTACAATTTTAAACAAGACCAAACAAATGATTCTCCAATCGACGAAGACAAGACTGATTGAATGATGGTAACAACAGCCCAAAGTTTTTTTTTTTTTGTTTTTTTTTGGTAGTGTTTAACGCCCGCTTTATCTACCTATGGCACCGCAGGCGGAATGCCGAAAGGTGGACCTGCACAGGAATATTTTGATTTTCCTGGTCATACATAGCAGCGCCGTGCATGATGGTGATGCTATAAACAGCTGACTCTCAATAGCCTTGATATCATTTCTACGTTCCTTATACTGAATGGACAACTTATACGAAAGTGTAAGGGTACTCATCGTTATTATTATTATTATTATTATTATTATTATTATTATTATTATCATCATCATCATCATCATCATCGTTGCTACCGGCAAAGGCTCATTACGACTGGTAGGTCAACAACCGCGGTTTCCGGCAAGGTGATCTGGTGTAGCTATATTGTCCTATCCGGACCATGTGACACTGCCCCAAGATTCATTAATCATGGAGGGTAAAGATGATGTTGTCTACCGCATCCAGAGGCTACCCAGAGGGAAGAAACTGGTAATGAATTTAGATCATCAAGCCTGCCCTAGGAGGGAGCAGTGTGACAGTGTCGTCCTTGTGCTACCGCTCTCAGGTTCGCCTGGTATGTGAGTCAGTGCAGTTGGATACTTTGGAATACGTAACAACACAGAAAGATTGGCGCGCCGGTGGCTTCGGATCGTGATGTCTGGATTCTTCCAGAAACTTCGACTTCTACAAGCATCCAGGAAGTTCTGTGCCGTTATTTTTTAGCTATAAAAGAGGAAGCCGGCGTGTTTAGAGAGTTATAGTGGGCCGTGAGTGTAGTGGCGTGCAGCCGTCTACTGTCTACGCGTCGAACGTTTAGTTTGCAGCAAAGAATTAAAAACTTTATTGGTATCCAACTTTTGAGTTAATGAAGATATTTGCAAAATACTGTAAAAGCTCAATACTTTGAGAACCGCACTGAGACAGCTGGGACTTATGAAGGACGGCTGTATTCTTCGAAGTTCTCTCGGGCTTCCAGCCAGGTGCAGATATTGTAGATATGGTGAGGCACCAAAGTTTTAGGAACATTGTTCCCGTCTTCAGGATTACTGAATATATTGACACGACACGACACGACGTTACCGGCTGGCGAGGTTTAGCCAGAGTGTTTTTGCTGCGTGCGCATCCTCAAAAGTGTTGTACCGCAGGGTTTTTGTTTTGGGACGGGTGTAAGCGTTGGAAGACGGGTTTTTAAGGATGGCTTTTTCAACGTTTGGGATGGGTGTGGGAGTAAGGAGGTAGCATATTGCTCCCCAACAACTGTTCTTAGGATGCAGGGACCCTTCTACATCTCTGGTGTAAGGTGTTTCAAAATTTTAATTATAAACATTTTTAAAATTTTGCAGGTTGAAAATTTTCAAACTAGTCACCTCTTGGTGAGGTAGAAATGGAGCTTAGCTTTTGCGGATGCTGGATTTGCTCCAATGTTATCTGGTGTGACCGCAAGCCATGCTGGAAACCCGATGACGCCAGAAGCGGCGTGTTCTTGGATCATAGTCACTAAGGGACCTAACCAGGGATCTGATGATGAGTCAAATTGTCTTAGAATTTTGTGGCCCACCGTCTAATTTCGTCCTCCACATATGGTAGTGAGGCCTCGTACAGCAGCCTCACAGGGAAAGCACGGCTCTCAGAATAGATGGACCGGAGTCCTCTATTCTATGCCCATTGGAGCAGGAGCCATGCCCCAGACTTCACAGGCAACAGCATGATGGGGATTATCAGCGCTCGGAAAAGATGTATCTTCAGGCGAACTTGCATCCCGAACTTCAGCACGGGGTACAGGGAGGCAATTGTCCCCTGGGCCTTGGCCACGACGTCTCGGATGTGCTCACCGAAAGTTAGACCCTTGTCCAGTTTGACCACAAGGTAGGTTATAGAGTTTCGCCACTCGATTCTTTGGACCTGATAAATGAGGGTAGGACAGTTTACGGAGATGTGGCGCTTTGTGAGCACAATGGCGTAGGTCTTGTCCGCATTTACGGACATTCGTCAACGCCGGCACTGCCCTTGGATGAGGCGGAGGTGTCATTGAATTGAGTTGAAGGCTCTGAGAAAGCGTTTGTCTGTGTTGAATAGCAGCACGTTATCCGCATACTGGATGATGTTGACGGAATGCTACGTCGGAAAGTCTGCCATATAGATATTGAAGAGGGTTGGGGATAGCACAGAGTCTTCGAGGACTCCGCATTGTACAGGTCTACGTGTAGACGTTTTCCCCGCGACTGTGACTGGAAGTGTCGGTGTCTGAGGAATCTGTGAAGTATGTTGAGTACCTGTGCGGGTAGCCCCAGGTGGATGAGTTTGTGTCGGAGATCCGCGGCAGTGAAGGCTCCCTCCTGGAAACCCAGGGAGGCCACCTCCACCGCGCACAGTAGCTGCTGGGGCGTTGAGTGCCCAGGACGAAATCCAAACTAGTGGTCTGGGATAGCTTGGATGTCCCCCAGAAGCGGGGTAGACGTTAAGGACCTTCCTCCCGAGCACCTTCGAAAGGGTCGAGAGGAGGCTAATGGAGCGGTAGTTGGATGGGTGCACCGGCTTCTTCCCAGGCTTCAAGATGCATAACATCCTGGCCTCTCACCACTCGTGAAAAGTGGCCTAGGGATAGACACATGTTGAAAACCCCTGTGAGAAAGAGCACGGCGTTGAAAGGAAGGTGACAGAGCATGAGGGGGTTTAGCCCGTCAGGTCCCGCGGCCTTTTTAGGATTGAAACGCCGGAGTGCGCCTTGGAGTTCACTAGGGCGTATGGCGAGAAGTAGAGCCTCGTCTTCTGGGGGCCTCTGAAAGAATCGTCGAACCTCCCGTCGGACTTCGGAATTGGTCGGAAAAGAGATTGTCCTGGCGGTCATCTCTCGGATGCATGGTGCGCTCCAGGTAGTCTGTGAACACATCGGCTTTGGCTTGGGGATCGTTTGCGAGGCCTCTGGTGCCTTGGAGAGGTGAGGTATATTGCCTCGGCGGTTTCTGAGGATTTTGCAACTCTCCACACGTCGCCCTCTTCGATGCGTATCCGGGTCATCATCTCTTCCAACGCTTACACTCGGTGCTCGCGCTGTCGGAGACGGACCTGTCGGCGCAGCCAGAGTAGCGCCCGATTGTGCGGCGTGCGGTATTGCTGGTACAGTCTCCGTGCCGCCCAAAAGCGGCGGATTAGAATGATGAAATCCAATGAAAGGACGTCTGGGTGCAGAGGTGCTGGGGATTCTACTGTTAGGTTGTGAGCAGTTCGTGTCTCGATGGAGGTGAAGGACGAGACTGCAGCCTCCAGGGAGGGGATGTCTGTGACTCGTTTGGAGGGATGCAAGAGCTGAGGCAATTCCTTACGCCATACCAATCGACCTTCCGGATTTTAATCGTGGTGATGTGGCTGGCAACCCGAGCGTTGATCTCCGACAACACCGGATTCTGGTCGCTATGTAATGAGTTGATTGTAGTGTAAGACTGAGATGAAATGAGAGATGTTTGGTGATCGCGAAATCGATGACTGAAGCCAGTCCCCCACCTCCATCTCCAGAGACCCAGCATTTGAAACTGTAGGTCCACGTAGATCAGGCGAACTATTGGTTTACCTCAGGCATCTGCCCGTCGACCGCAGTGCCAGCGAGGGTGCTTGGCATTGAAGTCGCCGGCCACATGGCACTGGGATGTAGATCTAGGATAGATTGTTGGGCACGAACTGCCCCCTAGTAGGATGGTAAGCGGAGACTATTAAAACCTCTTCACCGCCGAGGTCAACCATCGCTACAGTGGCCTCTAGAGTTTGCAGGGGTGGGAGCTGCATGGGTCTGTGGATAACGTTCTGCCTCACTGGGATCGCGGTGCCACCTCCCGTGCAGCCCTGGCGACCCGTCCTGTGGCAGACGTAGCCTGGTAGACGGAAGCGAAAGTTTGTGTGTTTTGCAGATTAGGATGATATCCAGAAATTGGCTTCTGGCAAAATGGAGGTGTTCTCCTTCCTGACCAGACAGGCCACATGCGTTCTAGACCGCGAATCTAAACGAGGTAGGAAACCTAGTCTGATCCACCATTCTGGGTGTGCGGGAAGACGCTGGTCAGCAGGGTAAACCTCTCCATGGCAATAAGAATTTTGCCAGCCGAGACATTCGTTGAAAAGAAGCAGCCAATCAGCTCGCAGATCTGCCTACCGTGGGTCTGCAACAACTGCTGCAGCCACCTTAGCAACTCCGCGAGGTCAAAGCCGGAGGTAGGGGTTGGAGTTTGAATGGTGGTGTGGGCGGGAGTTGTATTTGAGTTGGGATGGAAGAGGGCTTGGACCGAGCAGTGGCGATACCTCCCGGCGGCCGATACCTCCCGACGGCGCCGTTGGGGGCGGTTACTTCGCGATCCCCCGTCGTCCCTGGGGGGCCCCGCGGTGCCATACTCCAGCGGGAATCGGATCTACAACGGTTGCACTAAGGAATTGCTAACTTTTTTATGTTATTAATATATGCTTCATTATGAAAATACTGAATGTTTTAATTGCGCCTTGCAAATGTTTAATCTAAATAAATATTCACTCTATATTTTATGAAACGCTTAGCAAACGAAAAACGAACTGCATTATTGCTGGCGGAAGATTCCGAATATAGGGAATACGTTTCCTTTCATCAATTTATGTTCAAAATAAATTAAAGCTTGAGTGAGGATACTCAAGGCTGGATGAAGAACAAAACAATGAACTGAGGCAATAATTGAATATAGAAGAATTAAATGAAACAACAAAAGGATAGAAAAATAGTTGGAAACAACAATTAGAAATTATCTTGGTCCAGAGTTTCCGGTGTAGACCGCGTCTTAAGGCTAAAATCTGCCGACGTTTCGCCCATCTTATGATAAGGCTTCCTCAGGGCTAACTCAGGGCTAACTCAGTTAGCCCTGAGGAAGCCTTATCATAAGATGGGCGAAACGTCGGCAGATTTTAGCCTTAAGACGCGGTCTACACCGGAAACTCTGGACCAAGATAATTTTAATATTGGCCGTGGAAGTTTACGAAAACATATAACAATTAGAAAGGATGATAGAAAACAGAATATCCCAAACAGCATATACTTACAGATCCTAAGGTCAAGAAGCCCAGGACGACCCAAAAAGAGATGGACTCAACACGATTTTGGAACCAGAACAGGCTAAACCTCTAACGCGAAGGAGAAAAGGAAAATGTCCTTTTATTTTTCAGGATTACAGGGGCTTGGCACGATGGTGGGTGATACCCACGTGATGCGTGTGGTGGATGTGCTTCAAGGGGGGGAGACTGTTTCTTCTTCTTCTTCTTCTTCTTCTTCTTCTTCTTCTCAGAACTTCTCTACAGGGTACTTGTCCATGCGTTCTCCCGAGGGGGTTTTAATTATGGAGTTTCTCATTCTGTTAACCATAGGGATTCCGCAGCGCTACAATTATCGTCTTCAGACAATTCCATTTTGCAAATATTGGTACGCATTTATGAACCGCTGCTATATGCTACGGTAACAGAAAATAATAATTAATTTGTTACAAATTACTTAATTGGCTCACTCTAAATCCTTGCAACACATTTGACTTTTTTCAAAACACATTTCGCTTTTCTGAACCATAGTAAGACTATCACTGTCTAACCGTTGCTAATATCACTGATTAATATCGAAATTTTCCAACAAATCTGGTTTTGAATGATAATTACTTGCATCAGAAAGCCACCTATTAATTTGAAGTACCAAGCAATTTAGAAATGATAATTTGCTAGTTAGAGGAGGTCATGGTTAGTTTCTAGTCGACGTTAAAATACGCTCTATATCTGTGTTTATATTTGAAGGTATCCGAAGTATTTCATAGTTTTATTAGTATTAGTGAAATATTCATACTGCATTTCATTGGTGTGCAACGTTTATCAGTCTTTGCGGCATTCCGCATTGTACATTTCTACATTTTTGTGTATGTTTCTCATATCGCATTGTAACTAAATCCAGCGTTGTTTATTATTGTGTGTATTCAACTTTCTTTTTTTTAAATCACATCTGTGATGGATCTCCAGCCAGAAGATACTGGTCACAACATACATACTGCACTTAATGTGCTGTATAACGACACTGCTTCAGAAAATAATTCTAACTCACACAATACAGCGTCATTAGCTCAATACTACATACCTCAACAGCCATCGTATACTTTGTAGCAAGCTTCTTCACACAACATTACCTCTGGTACAACTGCTGACACTAATGTAAGTAAACAAATACGCAGGCCTGCTCAGTTACAGTTAACACAGCCATATTTGACAACAGTGTTCAGGGAGATGGTGACAATATGGCAGATTTTTTCCGCACTAAATGCCATTGTGTACGAGAACAGCGTTCTTCGACCTCTCACTCCGGGAGTCAAAACAAAAGCTTTTGTTCAGCACCACCATGATAACAACCCAGCGGTTCGCGTTATGCGTACTCTATTCCGACATCTAACCGTTTCCATCCACTTTCTAATAACAATGAAACGTCTGATTCTGCTACCACATCTAAAGAGAAAATCCGACCCATTTGCTTACGTAATGTAGAAAAATATCAGTTGTTTCTGCAGGACATAAAAAAGTGTGTCACTTCTGACTTCCATACATAGCTCCGTGGTGCACTTATAAAAGTCCATTCCTCCATGTCAGCCGACTTTCGTTGCCTTACAGCCTACTTTAACTCCATAAACCAAGAGTACTATACCTACAGAAACCCTGTTGATAAACTTTTCTCCACTATCATTCGCAACCTCCCATGCTCTCTCAGCAACCTAGAAATATATGAAGAACTATTTTCTTTAAAATATCCAGTTAAAAAGTTTACACGCATTCTAGGCAGAAACACGCAACCTATTCCTATATGTGCTATTGAGGTTGCCAACAATGACGAAGGTAGAGCTATTCTTAATCTCACACGATTGCTGTATAGTGTTGTAAAAGTTGAACATCGACGCCAAAATTCAGAACTACCACACTGCACTCGTTTTCAGCATTATGACACACTAAGAATTATTGCCAGCTGGCCCCGCGCTGTGTGCGATGTCTCGACGATCACCATTTCTCCAAGTGCAATATACCATCCACTATACCAGCTGAATGTGTAAGCTATAGGCAAGATCATCCCGCAAATTTTCGGGGCTGTTCTCATTATGTAGAATTCAAAGAACGCCTCTCACAGCAATCTCAGCGGCGACGTTCACCCACAACTCCAAATCCAGCTACTGTAACCACAACAACCACGTCAGCGGCAACACAGCCACCTCCACTACAAGACCGTCAACAACAGTCATCACAACAGAATACATCTCGCACCACAACCCAGCGTCTCTACTCTCATACACTGAGATCTTCAGCCTCTTCTTCACCTTCTCCTCCATCTCTTCCATCACATCCCCAGAATGAAACACTCGCCGATACTACCTCAACCTCTTCTTGGAGTTCTTTTGCTGATCTATTCGCACAGCTGTTTTCGTTCCTCCGTCCCATTTTATCTCCATTTCTGCCACAAATAACACAGTTCATTCGTTCTCTTCTTTCCTCAGTGCTTCACAATGGCAGCACGTAATCTTCTCACTCTTAAAAAATTCACTATCCTTCACTGGAATGCTAATGGCATACGCGCTAAGCGCGCTTCCTTTATTAACTTTCTCACAATGCATAACATTGACATCGCTTGTATCAGTGAAGCCGTCTGCTTCCAAATGAAACTTTTACCGTTCCTGGCTACAATATGTATCGCCAAGATCGAGCAACTACAAAAACATCTTGAAGTGTGGCTCTTCTAATCCGTCGAAATTTTATTCATCATGCCATATTTTTGCCAGGCGTCCCTGACGATGAAGTGGTGGGAATCAAACTACCTACATCAGATGGTATCAGTCCCACTATTATCAGCGCCTACAACAGCAAGCTTAACAGCGACTATCTTTTAGTACTTTTTCCGGCCGATAGCAGCACTCTTCTACTTGGAGATCTTAACTGTAAGCACTCCTCATGGGGTTGCCGCTCTACTATTCCCAATGGCCGACGTCTCTTCAGTATATTGAATACAAGCGGATTATCCGTTTTAGCTCCTACAGAACCTACTTATTTTCCCAGCAATCCACTGCCTGCTCCCGACTTTCTTGATATTGGGATTCACAGAAATTTACACATTCCAGCATTTGAAACAGCCTTGGCAGAACTTGATTCGGATCACTGTCCAGTTCTGATTACTTTTCAACTCACTTCTAATATACTACCCACAACTCCACGACTTATTAATGGTTATGAAAACTGGGATCTGTTTCATACTCATTTAGATTCAACATTACTTTCAGCTTATTCTGTTGCCACTACATCGATATCATGCTGCAGTTCAGCACTTCACCAACACTATAAGTCATTGTGCATTTCCACTAGCTTTTCAAAGCGGCGTTTGTTAGCCCCTTCCTTACCGGCTGCCACCCTACATCTTATTCGGAAAAGAACAGTTCGTTGGCAATGGCAACAGTAAAGACTCCCTTGGCTGCGTCGAAAACTTAATGGATTAACACGTCTTGTAAAATCTGAACTCGAACGACAGCGCCTTGACACCTACCATCGTAAACTAGCAAGTATTTCACCCCATGATCACACTTTATAGAGTGCTACGAGACGACTTCTTCGTGAACCATCTCTCATTCCAGCTCTTTCTACCGGTGATGGTCTTGTCGCAGAAGTTAAAGATAAATGTGCTATTCTTGCTTCCCACTACGAACAGACATTCACTTCAAATCCGTCATTTCGTAATACTACTATCCGAGACGCTGAAAAAGAACTCCATGCTCTGCGATATGAATCCACTGCGCCTCAGAGAATCTCCTTCACGACTCCCAGTGAACTTCGATACTTGATTAGATGTCTTCCTCTTAAAAAATCTCCAGGACACGATCCGCTACCTAATGTAGAACTAAAAACCTGACAAGTAAAGCACTTGTTTACTTATCATCCATCCTGAATGCCTGTCTCCGATTCGGTTACTTTCTTGAGAATTGGAAGTTTGCTCACATCATAGTGTTCCACAAATCAAACAAAGTCTGCCGGGTAGCTACCGTCCAATTAGTCTATTACCGACGTTATCCAAAATCCTTGAAAAGGTAATACTTCGACGTCTCCTTAAACATGTGTCTCAAAACAACGTAATTCCAGATTGCCAGTTCGGGTTTCGATCTAAGCACTCTACTCCGCTTCAACTGTTACGTGTAACACAAGCAATTATTAATGGCTTTGAAAAGCGTCAGCACAAAACAGTCCTGTTCCTAGATGTAGCAAAGACCTTCGATAAAGTATGACACGATGGCTTAGTATATTCAAACTCTACCGCATCGGCTTTCCTCAATATCTGACCACTACAATTTGCAGTTTTCTATCAGAACGCACCATTGTCGTTCGTATTGGCGGTACTCAGTCATCTCGGCGTTCTGTTAAAGCAGGAGTTCCACAGGGCTCGATAATCGCTCCGATCTTGTTCAATCTCTACACGTACGATCTTCCTGACATGACCCCGACTTCCATAGCTTTATACGCCAACGATACTGTATTATTCTACTCACACACAGATCTCTCTGAAGCTATTCACACACTTCAATTTTCTCTTAATCGTCTTGCAAAATGGTTTTGTGCTTGGCGAATACTTAACACAGAAACAACTGAAGCTAAATTTTTCATTGCGACGTATCACTAACCCCCCCCCCTGCCCTGAATATTGCACTGTATTATCATCCAGGATCTTAATATTGCTTAATTTTGCACAACTGTTGTGAAAATAATTTTCACAGACGCAACATTTTAAGCCACTAACAACTTTGGCCTTGCATCGCTTACAAGTAGCCGATGCACCAGTCGTTCCTCCACCCATTAGGTTATGTTAACAGACAAGCGCGAATACAAGGCACGTCCGTTCACTGCGACAAGTAGAGTAGTTAAAGCGGCTCTGATTGGTTTCTGAACGTTTTGCCCCCTTTTTCTATTAAAAATAGTTCCTCTCAAATCGCTGAGAGAAGTATTATATTAAATTTTATATTGTTGTCTAAATAACATAGTATGAATGATTAAGGAATGGATGTTTACTAAATTGCAATTAACAATGTGCATGCGTTATATGTTCATCACTGCTTCCAGAGCAAGCTGTGGTGAGCATGGAATTTATGTAATGACGGATACTGTGATGCTGATTGTGAAACATAAGTAAGGAAAACCCTCAAAACGGATGTGTAATGTGTATAATAACACTTTTTATGGAAAGTGCCCTACTCTTGCAACAAAAATATTCTCCATGGCCGAATTTACGGGCGATTCTGAAACTTGCATAAATTGTGCAAAACTTTTAAATTAGCCTAGGTGATGCTTTTTGTGCAAGTAGCTTTTTAACCAGTTCTAGTCGAAGAATGAAATGAATGTGTATCACGCATACTTCGGGAAGAGTAAAATGAGGAATGGAGGCATTGTCGTTGACCGATAAGTTATCAATCTCAATAGTGACTCAACAATGTCGAGTGTTATTGCAATAGATGACTCATATCTTGAAGAAGTGGTATCACTTCCATCTTCAGCTTCGCTCTTCTAGATAACTCATTAATTGGGGTACTATATTGCAGAAATGTGCTGTGCCCATTTATGTAAATCCTAAAATTCGGAAGAAAGAAAAAAGACGGGGGAAAAAAAAAACAAGTTGTAGTGATGAACCGAATGCAATACATCCGCAAACTTCCAAAATAGCGTGTATGCATTTTGTAATTTTGTGCGAAAATGCCTCATTTCGCACTGAATAACAACTCGTCTCTTGTATGATTGTGTTTTATTTATTATTATATATTATAGAGCTGTAATTCTTATCTGTGACCAATTAAAGTAGATAGGCATTTCTTTTGTTGTTAAATTATTGAAACGTAGGTACGCGGTTTTACAACAGTACAGCAGACGAACACAGCTTAGCACCATATGATCTTTGTACGTGCGTTCGCGGAAGAATACAGCCTGGTTTGTTGACAATACCGGTGAAGTAATGCTGGACAGATTATATATGAGTATAATAAAATAAAACAACATGGACGCAGTAGGTGACCGTTGATATGTTCCAGTACTATTAGTATCTATATAAATTTGAGGAAAAAATGACGTTGAAAGAAAAGTAATACGCAGAAACAATTCTTATAATTTTCTTCTCTATCTTATCATAGGCAAAACATAATTTACCTTTAACTTAATGCGTAAATCGTTTGGAACCATAAGTTCGTGCAGTGTGAGGTTTCAAAGAACTAAAGAGAAGTGGCGGGAAGAAGTTAGTATAAAAGTCGGCTGCAAGAAGGCGCAAGCATAACATGTAAGGCAGATTGGTGAAGAGAACTGTCATGACTCAACTTTTCAACATAGAAACAGCATTTTGTGAACGATGTACTAATTTCCTCCATATTTCGGGCAGAAACTCAAAGGTGTGAAGGATTTGCAGGGCTTCGAGACTTTCAAGAAATTAATTCCTCTCAGAACAAAAGATATGCGCGGCACCAGGAAATACTCCTTGGCAACTTGCATAAAGGAATGGGACAAAAAGATGTTTGATCATTTGAAAATACCTTTAATATGGCTTATTACATAGCAAAGAAAGTAAGCATTTTATGATTTTAAGGACTTGTTAGAGCTAAATGTGAAATTTGTAATTGTAACTTTTCGCCACCGAGCGTTTAAATGAGTGTTTTTTTTTTGTTTTTTTTTATCGTATGAACTCTTTTCTTATCTCTGTTTTTAATACATATATTTGGCCTTTGGGCGAAACCAAATTGTCCATCAGGAGAGGGAGAGAGAGAGATAGAGGGAATGACTTCATAAAACATACACACAGAAACACATAAAACTAAAACATTCATGCTCATACCGGGATTCGAACCCGTGGTCTTTTGCGGCTTAACGCCAAAGCCAACGACCACGGCTACTGTAGCTGGCTGTTTGTTGTTAACTGGAGTAAGGGAAAGCGAGGGGATGATTGTGATCCCTTCCATTGGCATAACGCGACGACTTCCCTTTCAGGAGAAGCCATGATTGGGAGGAGTAGTTGATTTGAGTTGGACTGTCAAGGTACCAGCGACACACACATGAGTGAAGACTTGTGTAATGTAGCAGTATCAACAGCTATCTCTTCTCCATTTACAGAGTATTGTAATGATGGCTGAGTCCGTCCCTCCGCCCAAAGGCACGGCTGCTGGCCTGCTCTAACAATAGAGCGAACGGACACAAAATTGGAAACAAATGCCTTTGTGTGTTTCCCTCACAACCTGGAGGGTTCTTTATCTCTAAGTCCAGAGTAATTTATTTCTAAATGGATAAAACGTGACGCCCTGTAATTTCTATAACTGGAACTTTTAGAGCCCGTTTGCTGACTATATAAGAGCCGAAAAGTGACGGGTGTGTGTGTGTGTGTGTGTGTGTGTGTGTGTGTGTGTGTGTGTGTGTGTCTGCATGTGCGTGCGCGGGCGGGTTTAGAAAAGTTAGTTAATCTAGTCAAGGACGAATGCTAAGAAAGTGTAGTAAACGCAGTGACTCAGTTATTTGTGTACTAAAAGTGTAACGTGTTCTAGCAACGAATAAAGTGAATCTAAGAGAAACTCTCATCTATTATATGTCAATTAAAAGTAGAGAGGTATATTTATATAAATATAGGCCCTGTGTAAGGTCTTCATACAGTTAGAGTTAATATTCAAAATGTTATAATGCTGTAATTTCCTTGCTCTATTTGGGGTGCTTAAAGTTCAAAGGAAAGTTTTATAACTTTGTTAAATATTTGAATGGCTCGATGGTCGTTTCATTCCGCCAAGTATGAAACAGTACTATTACTGTGCTTAAGGTGGAGCTCATAAGATTTATTAATATCGTCGTATATTGAATGATTTCAGTTATAAGTTCAGATTTTTTGTTTGAGATTTGCTGTTACAATGTGTGCTCTTTGTGTTAAAGAGAAGTTAAGATGAACGTGCTCTCATTTCGGTGATTGCTTAGATTCTTTTGAAATCCAGTGTTCCTGATTATTTAATTATACATTCAAATTAAAGTTGTAACCATTTTTCCGGTTCCTCGTGGGAAATAGCGATCGAGTATGCTGGAAAGAGCTTTCAAATTGAAGGGAGTATATCAATGTAAAACAGATTCAAGGACTTTATTTCATACATATCGCAAGCAATAAGGAATGAACTGACTTCTGAGATATAGGTTGCTAATTATGTCAGGTTAATCCTGGATGGATCCGCAAACAAGGCAAGTGAATTTATAGTGTAACGACGGCAGAGTCCTCTTTACGCCTGAGGGCAAAGCTGCCTGGCCCACTCTAACAATAGAGCGAACGGACATAACAGCCGTGCAAACAAAGGCCTTTGTGTGTTTTCTGCAAGACTTCTCAGACATTCTTTATCTATAAATCCAGAAAATTCCACTTCCATAGTAATCTCTTTCTAAATGGATAAAATATAATTTTGCTGTAATTTCTAAGTCTGGAACTTTCGGAGCCCGGCTATATAAGAGAGAACGAAACTGGAGATGAGGGGGTGGGGGTGAGTTTAAAGTCAATCTAGTTGTGAGATTGCTAAGAAAGTGACGTGAACGCAGTGACTCAGTTGTTTGTGTACTAAAAGTTTAAGATATTGTATTACATGGAGCACCTAGTGAAAATAAAGTGAATTAACAGTAACAGGTGTTTCTATTTGCTACGTAGCGAACAGCAGAGAAATAAGCGATTCTTTCTCTTGCACCTCTTGAAGATTCAATTGTAGAGACCTATTTAAATGAAATTAAAAAGAATAAGATAACCATAAGCGTTCAAAATGGCTGTCATCTAATTCTAGTAAATTAATGGGAATTTCTACTTATTGTGCATCAAGTATGATGAAAATAATACAGTACAGAGAATAAAACAAAGTGTATCGTGTCTAGTGTTTTTACTACTTATGACACCGGAGGCGATGACACTGATGATACATGGAATGAAGATGGAGCACCACTGGAATGCGACAGTGGAAAAGCGCAGAAAACCCACCGCGTTGTGCACAACTCCCACCCGGCCTTAGTGAGGGGACGGCGCGGCCTATTGTGTTTTTGGCATACGTACATTGGGTGACTCTTAATCTGCTGAGTTCTCTGAAGAAGGTCCTAATTCAGTTTTTAAAACATCTGTATAATTTAATCAGAACTCTCCTGAATACTGTCACAGGCAGGCAGTCTGGATTGCGCGATACAGAAATATCAGTGCGTGCAATTTTAGCTCTTCTGAAAAAACTGGAAATGCGTTATTGTGCACCTGAAAACATTACTGCAGACATATTTAGCACTTGACATTTACTTGACACTACTACTCATATTTCTTTTAAACTACTTTGTTATCAAGACTCTTGTGTTTTAAAGGGAACAAACTTTCCTGAGCAGAGTGGAATTCCATGTAAATAATACGATCCAGATAATTATGTAATTCCTAATTATAAATGAAGCGCTAAACTAAAAAAGGCGCTAACCACCAATTTCTCACAAACACTTTTAGCAGCATAAGTAGGCGCTTTGCAGCCACAAAAGTGCTATTGCATATCTAGGAGGGAAGTAGTAGAAAAACGTTCCGGAAGATGTCACTAGGGCTACGTTCCAAGACCGCTTAAATAAAAAAGGCGTTATCAGTACGGAACATCTTACCGTGGTTATCAGCACAGCATTGTACAGCATTCTTGAAGGTGTAACAGTGAGCTGTTTGTGATTGAGGATGAAGGGAAATGATTGTTCCGGGTTTTATGATGTTATTGGTGATAAACAAAAATTTCAAAGTAATTGATTTCAAATTTCTTGCAAGTGGTCGTAGTTTTCTTGCTTGCGGTCGTGCTTTTGCACAAATGGAGAAAAGAAAAAGGGCAATGACAGCATTTGTTCCAGTTGAACTTGAATTCGTTATTAAATCCGCAAGGGTTGATCATCCCTACCAAGTGCTAAAGATGTCTGAAAATAATTTTCTGAACATTCAAGGAAATGCAGACAGATTTATTTCGATAACTCATCTAAAGATATCTCAAGCTGTTTGTATATAGTAACTTCAGGTTATCCAGATGGTGTTCTAGTAAAATACAACCATAGCGAACTAGCAGACTGGCAAAAAATGCATGTGCTGAAAAAAGGCATTATAGTAGATGATGTGAAAAAGTGGAACTATCAGTGAATGCTGCACAAAAAACACTCAGCAAAGAAAAACAAAGTGTTTTGCTGTCAATGATGCCTTATTTAGATGTAAACTTGAGTTTCTATGAACAACTGTGTAAAACTCCATTGAAAATAACATTTTGCCTCTTTAATATTAAAGGAACAATCTGTCAGACTACCTCAGTGGTCGAGTGGTCAGCGAGCTAACTTCTCACCCGGAGGTCCCGGGTTCGATTCCCGGCTGGGGCGGGGAATTTTTCTTTAACCAGCATTATTCCCTATACCCCACAGAGTCTGGAAGTATACCTCCGCGATCTAAAAACAGCATTGTGCACATAGTGCAATTTTGATATCGTAAATGAGGCATTTAGCTCGTTCTTACTTTTGATAAATGTGGCTCAAATTTAACCTCATTATTGTAATACTGTCTGGAGGAAAAGAATATTTATGCTGAAGGCGATGTAAATGTAAATTATGTTTGAGGTTTTTGGCAGTTAGTCCCTTGTTTGTTTTGGTGCTTCTATTGCAAAAAAGGAAATAAAGTATAAAATGATAAATAAATTCCAGCATAAGTCCTTATACAAAATACAAAAATAAAATTAAGAAAGTTGCAAGAGAATATGAAGCCAGATTCATCGATAATATATTTTTGCTTTCTCTACATAGTTCGGAAGGCCACGGCTTCGATCACCTTTGGCGATTTTTTTCGGGGATTTCCTCGTATCGCCAGGCGAATGCTGGGCAGGCTTCTGTTATCCCTGCAAATCGTTTCCGTTGTCATTTCATATATCCTTCATCCCGTTGGTTTCTTTCAAAGTGGAAATGTCGGCGGTAGTGGTCGGTGCAGCGTGGCAGAGATAGAGGATGCACAATTGTGACCTTCGTCCTCTGACTTTGGCTGGCTGCCGTTGTGAGGACCGTCACTAGTTGGGTGTAGGACCCAGTAGAGCGGGTTCCCCGGTCTGTCAGGATGTCTGGAAACCGTAGGAACGCTGCCATTGTGCCGTCGATCCTGGTTCCGGCCCCTCGGTGTATCCCCTCCCGGAGGCGCCCTCTCGTGGGGCATTGGTTCGGTGTCCCTTAGTACGTACTACACAGTAGGTAGAGAAGGCGGATATTTTATTCCACTAAAAAATTCGATACCGAAATTTCACCGGAAATACACGATTTGAGGATCCCTGAATAAGCATATATTTTAGAAAAAGAGCCACCATGTATTTGTGTGTGTATGTGTGTGGAGAGCATATCTCAAAAATGAAAAGTCGGTTAAATGCTAAACTTTGTTTAGTGTTTTCAAAGGATGTGATATGAAGATTTTCAGAGCTCTCCCCAACTACCATTTACATGGAGAATTTTTTGAAAGTTAGATTTTTTAAAAAATGGCTCTAACGATTTTGATTAAAATTCCGTATATTAAAGATGTCCAAACGGGAAATAAAATGTATATCCTAAATTACTTGAATTCTTCTTCATTCTGAATAACTGGAAAACTGCAAGAGATCGACAAAAACCTACTACATAAAAAATATAAATCTCGTTAAAGCTCCAATCTATGCCATTTACATTTTTTTCATGTAACCGTTTCCGAGATATTCTTTAGTTAGGAACTATTTAAACTTTTGTCAAACGGGAAATCATCTTTCGTTTCATATCTTTTTTTTACTCCTGGCTATGCAACGAGACCCGAATTTCAAGTTTTTACTCGTGTACTGATATCACTGGATTTCTGATTATCATGATTTTTGTCATTAAATCACAGACCCATTCACATACATATTTCCAGACTCTAGGACAACTAGAGAATAATCTGGGCAAGAGAAAAATCCCATACCTCACAGCCGGGAATCGAACCCAGGACCCTTCGCTCGGCAGGTAGGTTTTCCACCGACTGAGCTACGGGGCCAGCCCGAATTTCAAGATGTCACATAGCGAACAGCTTTTAAAAGATTTGACTTCCCTTCTACTTACAAGGAAGCAACTAATGTTTATCTCGATTAGACTGATGTAGATAAAAGGTACTCTTTCGTCAGAAAAGTTTGTTTGCAGAACAGGCAGAGAAAGTAAAAGTGAAGAGTTTTGTGTCTTCGTGATGTTAGTTTCTCTTCTTTAGTATTTGCTAATAAAATATTGAGAGTACGAAATATATCTAATTATCATACAAGGTAACGTAATATCTAATAGTTGAAACAGTTATTACTTTCTCTACACGTACTGTACACATAGTGTATAGAGAAGGTATTGTAATGCACCCAAAAAGTTGCTACCGAGATTTTACCGGAAATATATGTTTTAGGACACCCTGAATACAAAAAAAAAAAAAAAAATAGAAAAATGTCTGTGTGTGTATGTCTGTCTGTCTGACTATCTGTGTGTATGCGCGCGAGCGTGTGTGTGCGTGTGTGTCTGTGGGCAGCATAGCTCAAAAACGAAAAGTCCGTTAAATACCACACTTGGATTTTAGTTTCAGTATCTTTCAAGGATGCGATATGATTTTCAAGATAATCCCCCCACCCCCAATTACCCTTTACATGGTAAAAATTTTGAAAATTTTCATTTTCTAAAAATTGACTCTAACGATTTTGATTAAAATATCGTATATGAGAGATACATACATAACAAATAAAACGTATATCTTGAATTTTCTGGGAATAGCCTCTGAAGACTACTTTATTCTAGATGAATTTTACGGAAATTTGCATAACTGGCAAATCGTAAGAGATAGACAAAAAACTTACTTAAAAGAAAATGTAGATCACGTTAAAACATACAATTTATGTTATATACTTTTTTTTTCGTGAAGTGGATCGTTTTTTTAAATATTCCTTGTTATCTGTTTCAGATTTCAAAAAAATTATACTTTTCTCATATTGGAAGTTGTCAACTCCTGTCCAAACAAACAAAGGAGTTTCAGTCATATAGCAACCAGCTTTTGACGAATACTTTAGCCTATGCTACTTCCTAATTTCCCTTCTACTTGCGTTGGAAGCAGTAATAATACTATTTCTGCTTTTTTTTTATTTTTTTTTTTCTCGATTAGCATGAAGTAAATAGAAGCATAAGCTTTTTAACAATAATTTGTTGCAGAGATGTAGAGAAAGTCATTTGAATGGAGCACACTATCTAGAAAAAACCCATTATGTTAGTAATATTTTAATGTTATTCAAGGTGCGTAAATGGTATTTAATAAGCTTAGAATTGGTATTAGTATACTCAGGGATTCCATATAGGTATTGGGCATCAGCTTATTCCAGAATACTCAGATTGTATAGAAGCATAGAAGGTATTGCGAGTCGAGTATATCGAAAGAGGTTATGGTCAGTAATTTTCTTCTATGGCCTTTCTTATATGTAGAGCCCAGATGATTAGGCATTTATTTTGGTTAAAATAGGCACGCATATAGGCACTAAAATTAAAAAAAAAAAAAAAAAAAAAAAAAAAAAACTGTGAAATAGGCATTTATTAATCACGGAAGCAGACAAAAATAGACAAATACTTAATAAACTATCTCATGTGTATTCACTTTTCTTGGTTATATGCCACAACAAGATGTTTTGTTTTTTTAAGTTGTCAACTGACTGCCTGTCAGAGAGAAGCTTATTCATGCTGGAAAAAGCCTTGCACAGATACAGAGAAAACAGATTGTTTACTAGTTGCAACCGTTGTTGATATTAAACAGAGCTTCTACTGCCCGCCCATTTTAGTAATTCTAGTCTTATGCTTCGCTGTTGCACAATGTTAGAGTATAAAATACCTTTTCTCAACGTTAATTGTTTTTTGCACATCAGAACAGTACCATCGGTAGATAGGGCATCTGAACCGAATTCGCGGACATAACCATGCAGTTTACTACTTAACTGTGCACTCACTTTCGGCATGATAAATATTGCAATACTCACGAAAACTGCTGCTGGAGTTGTTTGATACAAGTTCAGTATCAAACTACTTTCTGAAGTCTGAGTGTGTCTATTTTCTTTCAGAGATCGGGAAAACCCGACTGTGTATTGTCTCAAAAAGAGGGGTGTGTGAAGAGATTAGAGAGTTCGAAGTACGCAATAACGAGAAAAAGGTAACTCTACAGAGCTACCACGCTTGAATAGGGATGAATTGACCATCGGGCGAGGGAGGCGAATAATACAAATCTTACAAAAGACACTTGCAAACATGAATTCCTTTCTACACCCTTCACGTAATAGTTTCTTTCGCTGGTAAACTCCGAAGTAAACTGTTGTACTGTTCAAACATTTGTTGGAAATATATGTATTGCTGGAGAATAAGATTCTCAGCAAACATCTGTATGAGGTGAATATATATTTTTAATTCATACAACCATTATTTATATATATACCATGCGAGATTTTTTTAACGTATTAAAAATAAAGAAAATATACAATCACGAGATAAAAAGGTTAAAAAAAAAAAAAAAAAAAAAGGCGGCTAACTTTAAAATAGGCAAAAAAATTGCACCTATCGCCCGCAAATGTGTGGAAGCGTGTTTATCCCTAAAAGGTCTTCCATATGTAATCTCCCGTTTAAAAAAAGGCGTTTTGCCTACCATCCGGGCACTGCTTATATGGAATGCGGATGAGCGATATGCATTACCAGACTCGGAGGAAAACTCAGTCTGACTAAACTAGTTTTGTTGCCGCGCACAGTCTGAGTTCGTGTGATATTACCGTAAGAAGTTGGGTGGTACAAGTGAAAATGCTTTCTTAACCTTAAGCAAAACAGAAGGGAGCATTGTATGGATGCGTTTCGGAATTATTGCCAAGAAAAAAAAATAATAATAATAACGACAACAATACGTTTGGGTATTAAGCGTAGAGTGCAGAATAACAGTATGGAATATACCTTGAATTGTCGTGTTTTTCGCATGGGCAGTTGTACGTTGCGGCAATCCATCGGTGCTATTTGTTTTCTCTCCGGAAGGAAAATTGTACATTACAAGGCATTACAATAAAGTATTGTCAAATTGTAATTTTATTTCATTACATGGTCGTACTGTAAACAGAAGATTTTGTCTGAGTGTTTTTCATTAGGTACACCACCCGGGTCGGGCAGCTAGTTTTCCAATAAAACTCTGGTGTGTTCCATTCACATGACTTTCTCTAGCTGTTCCGCGAAACCTTTTCTTACAAAAGATTATTGTTTTACTACATCACGAGAATTGGTGACATTACTTACTTCTTTGTAAGTTGAAGGGAATGCACAGGTTAAAGCAATAGTGAAATCTTTTAAAAGCCAGTAGCTATGTGAAACAGTTGAAATTCGGTTCTGTTTGCTTGCTAGGAGTAAACAGAAGGCAGACGAAAAGAAAGATCCTTTCCGTTTGAATTTAAGTAGCTTAAAACTGTAAGCAATAACTCGGAATATCTCTAAAACGGTTAACTCTGAGAAAAAAAATCTGATGTAATCCATTCACATGACTTTCTCTATATCTCTGCAACAAATTTTTGTTAAAAAGTTTATGCTTATATTTACTTCATGCTAAGTGAGGAAAAAATTAGCAGAAATAGTCTTATTACTTGCTTCCCTGTAAGTAAGTAGAAGCGAAATAGGTTAAAGTGATAGCAAAAGATGGTTGCTATGTGACTGAAGTTCCTTGGTTAGTATGGACAGCAATTGTTAAATTCCTGTATGAGAAAATTATAAGTTTTAAAGCTGAAGCCAAAAACAAAGAGTATCTCAAAGACGATCAACTCCACGAAAAAAATGTATATAACATAAATTGTGTTTTAATGTGCTCTACACTTTTTGTGTGGTAAGTTTTTGTCTATCTCTTACGGTTTACCAGTTACACAAAATTCCATAAAATTCATCTAGAATAATTTAGTCTTCAAAGGCTCTTCCCAGAAATTCAAGATATGCATATTATTTGTCAAGTATATATCTTTAATATATGATATTTTTATCAAAATCGTTAGAGCCATTTTTAGAAAATAAAAAATTTTGAAATTTTTTTCACGTGAAGGGGTTGGGGGGATTTTCTTGAAAATCTTCGTGTCGCATCCTTGGAAGATATGGAACTTAAATACCAAGTTTGGTATTTAACGGTCTTTTCGTTTTTGAGCTATGATGCCCACAGACACACACACACACTCACACACACATAGACAGACAGACACATGGACATTTTTCTAAAAATGCTTTTTTTTTGGATTCAAGTGGTCTCAAAGCATGTATTTCCGGTGAAACCTCGGTGTCGGGTTTTTGGGTACAATGCAATACCTTCTCTATACACTATGTACATAGTACGTATAGAGAAAGTAAAAAGTATATGACAGAAATTGAGCAGTATCTACATTTTTGTGTGGTAAGTTTTTAGCTATCGCTTACGGTTTACAAGTTATACAAAAGTTATACGTTTGTCATGAAAATATCTTCAATATGTGGTACTGTGATAAAATCGTTTGAGCCATTTTTGAGCACATCAGAGTGTTCGAAAAATGTTCCATATAAAATTGCACCATCCCCACGTAGTTGGATGTGGTGGGATTGTCTTGAAAATCTTCGTGTCGCATCCTTGGAAGACACAGAACTTAAAATGCCAAGTTTAGTATGTAACCGAATTCTCGCTTTTGAGCTATGCTGCCCACAGATACATACATAAACACCCACATAGACACACACGGACATGTTTCTAAAATGCTTTTTACTTTCTCTACACATACTATGTACATAGTGTATAGAGAAGGTATTGTATTCCAAAAATTCGATACCGAGATTTCACCAGAAATACAGGTTTTGGATCCCCCTGAACCCAAAAAAACATTCTTGGAAAAAGGTCCGTGTGAGTGTGTGTGTTTGTACAGCATAGCTCAAAACCGAAAAGGCCGTTAAATACCAAATTTGGTATTTAAGTTTGGTATCTTCCAAGGATACGACACGATTTAAGAAAATCCCCCGACCCCAAACTACCCTTTATATGGAAAAAAAATCGAAAAGTTTGATTTTCTCAAAAATAGCTTTAACGATTTTGATTAAAATATCGTATATTTAAGATATTTACGTGCCAAACAAAATGTATATCTTGCATTTTCTGGGAATAGCCTTTAAAGACCTCTTTATTCTGGATGATTTTTATTGAATTTTACATGACTGGTAAACAGTAAGAGATAGACAAAAACTTATTACAGAAAAATGTAGGTCACGATAAAACACACAATTTATGTCATATGCATTTTATTCGTGGAGTTGATCGTTTTGAGATTTTTCTTGTTATTGGTTTCAGCTTTAAAAAACTTAGGAATTTGTCAACTGCTGTCCATACAAGCAAAGGAACTTCAGTCACATAGCAACCAGCTTTTGACTAATACTTTAGCCTATGGTAGTTCTTTATTTGGCTTCTACTTACAAGGAAGGAAGTAATAAGACTATTTCTGCTAATTTTTACTTTCTCTTGCCCCATAGGTACAATGTACATAGGGATAGAGAAGTATTGCATTCCACCCAAAAATTCGATACCGAGATTTCACCGGAAATACATGTTTTAGGACCCCCTGTATCCAAAAAAATCTGATGTGTACCATTCACATGACTTTCTCTATATCCCTGCAACAAATTATTCTTAAAAAGCTTATACTTCTATTAACTTCATGCTAATAAGTAAAACATCAGCAGAAATAGCCATATTACTTGCTTCCTTGTAAGTAGAGGTGCAATAAGGGAGCACCATAGGTTAAAGTGATAATGTAAACCTGGTTGCTTTGTCACTGAAGTTCCTTTGTTTGTATGGATAGGAGTTGACAAATTCCTGTATGAGAAATGTATACGTTTTTCATAGCAGAAACGAAAAATAAGGAATGTCACAAAAACGATGAACTCCACGAAAAAAATGTATATAGCATAAATTGTGTGTTTTAATGTGCTCTACATTTGTTGTGCAGTAAGTTTTTGTCCATCTCTTACGGTTTAGCAGATATTCAAAATTTAGTAAAATTCATCCAGAATAAACTACTCTTCAGAGGCTATTCCCAGAAAATTCAAGATATATATATTATTTGCCAGCTAAATATCTTTAATATACGAAATTTTAATCAAAATCGTTAGAGCCATTTTTGAGAAAATCAAAATTTTCGAAAAAAGTTCCATGTAAAGGTAGTTAGGGGTGGGGGGATTTTTCTCAAAATCTTCGTGTCGCATCCCTGGAAGATATTAAACTTAAAACCAAGTTTGGTATTTTACCTACTTTTCGTTTTTGAGTTATCGTGTTCACGGACACACGGACACACACACACACGGACCTTTTTCCGAAAATGTTTTTTTTTAGATAAAGGGGACCCTAAAACATATATTTCCGGTGAAATCTCGGTATCGAATTTTTTGGTGGAGTGCAATACATTCTCTATACACTATGTACATAGTGCCTATAGAGAAAGTAAAAAGCATTTTCAGAAGAAGGTCCGTGTGTGTGTGTGTGTGTGTGTGTGTGTGTGTGTGTGTGTTCGTGTGTCTCTGAACACGATAGCTCAAAAACGAAAAGTAGCTAAAATACCAAACTTGGTATTTAAGTTTAGTATCTTCCAGGGATACGACACGAAGATTTTGAGAAAAATCCCCCACCCCAAACTACCCTTTACATGGCACTTTTATCGACAATTTTTATATTCTTAAAAATGGCTCTAACTATTTTGATTAAAATATATATTAAAGATATTTACCTAACAAGTAAAATGCATGTCTTGAATTTTCTGGGAATAGCTTCTGAAGACCTGTTTATTCTGGATGAATTTTGCTTAATTTGGCATAACTAGTAAACCGTAAGAGATAGACAAAAACTTACTCTACAAAAAATTTAGGTCTTGTTAAAATACACAAGTTATGTCATATTCATTTTTCTCGTGGAGCTTACCGTTTTCGAGGTATTCATTGTTATTAGTTTCAGTTGTGAAGTACTTATACTTTTCTCAGACGGGAGTGTCCGTTTTTCTTTTGTTCTACTCCTGGCCAAGAAAAGACGCGATTTGTGATGACAATCGCATAACGATAGCTTTTAAAACAATTGACTATTGGTTTAGCCTAGAGTATTCCCTTATTTTCTTCCTACTTATACGGAACTAAATAATAAGAACATTGTGCTAATGAGTACCACGATTATCAAGGTACAGAAAGAAGAAGAATCTTATGTATGAAGTTTGTAGAACAGAAAGAGAAAGTCATGTGAGTGTAACACATCAGACTTTTCTCAATTAGCATGAAGTAAATAGAAGCATAAGCTTTTTAACAATGATTTGTTGCAGAGGTGTAGAGAAAGTCATGTGAATGGAACACTTCAGATTTGTTGGATTCAGAGTGTCTCAAAACCAGTATTTCCGTGAAAATCGGTATCAAATTTTTGGGTGGAATACAATACCTTCGCTGTCCATTATGTACACTGTACTAGAGAAAGTAAAAATGTCAATGGAAAACTCATAGCCAGACGAATATAGGCGATCTTTGTTCAGTGAACTATGTACTGCATGAAAGAAATAAAATAATAAAAGAAAGAGAAAGGACAGGCATTAGACATTTCTTTGACATTTAATTGTGCCGCCTCGTTTACGTTACCGCCAAGTAAAATGATTGTATAACTACAGATCTAACTCTACATGACTATTGAACTCTCCTTTTAGTAAATATTCCGAGTGTTATAGGGCAAGGGTCAGTCGGAATCGTGAGGATCCACGTTTAGTTCCAACGTCATATCAATTAATACTTCATTTATAATTGAATGACAGCGGTAATCCTGAAATGTTGTTATGGGCGAGTGATAATTGTGTGATAAAACGCACGCATACACAGTCACTCATACGCCCTAGACCTTGTGTGTACTGATACACTTCTCAAGCACAGCCAGGAACCAAATTCAGTACCCATGATTTTGGTGTATGTAAAAAAAGGTCGGAGATCAGTTTTCAAGGGATTCGTGGCATTACAATAAAATTGGAGTAGTGATACATTAAGACCTTTAAATTCCGTTCTTTGCAATATTGTATTCTGCTGCAATACACGAGGGACAAGAGCCACATTGTAACTAATGTAATATAATTCTTAAAAAATATTCCATGTGTATGGTTTTCTCTACCGATTCGGTAACGAAGTGTTCTTATGAAACCTTATTCTTCTCTCTGCTTCGTGCTTATCGACATAAACATTAACAAACTGGTTTCAATACTTATTTCCTTGTAAGGAAAAGGGAAATAAGGAAATACACTAAGTTAAAAGGTTATTCAATATTTTAGAAGCTGTCGCTATGCGATTTCATTGAAATACCGTTCTCTTTGTATGCCCAGGAGTAAAAACAAAAGAGTATGAAATGAACTTCCCGTTTGAGAAAGGTATAAGTATTTAAAAATTGAAATCAATAACTAAGAATATCTCGGAAATGGTTAACTACACAAAAAGGTATATGATGTGTGTTTTAACGAGATATTCATTTTCTGTATAATAATATGTTATCTATCTCTTGCGGCTTAGCAGTTATGCAAAATCCCTCCAGAATGAAAAGGGCTTCAGAGGCTATTCCTAGAAACTTCAAGATATATCTTTAACTTTCTTACACTTTTGAGTTATGCTGTTCACAGACATACGGACACATACTCACATTTTTCTAGAATGTTCACATTTTTGGTTGGAATACAATGCCTTCGCTACCTACTATGGACGAGCTAGAGAAAGTACTTTAAGTGAGGTTAGATACACAAATAAATATCCGTTATGAAACATTCAACCGTCTAAGTTTAGTTTTATTGAATCAGCCAAATGGCCTTAGTCCTATAGTCAAATGTATGGCAATATTTTACCTTTAAAACAGAATGGTTTGATATGCAAGACACTGTCAAAATGTGATACTGGAAGTTACTTACCACAGATGTGTTCTCGTAGAAAGCGGAATGTTTCTGTTAAACTGACGACCTTGTAGCAGTAGGACGTCACCAGAGATGGAGAAAAAGAAAAAGAAGTAACAAGCGACGCAAGCGACCCTCACACGGTAACTTGCATGAGTGGAATGGTTATCTATTCATCACGCAATGCATCAGCAGCGTAACTACTCTCGTTATGAACTAGTTACTGTTTTCTTTGAAAAAGGTTGTTTACATATAATTAGGAATGCAAAACGTACAAAACAAAGAATTGAGTTTTAAAGATAGCTTTTTCATTACTTCTAAACTAGCATCTATTTAATGCTTCAAATATAAGGGGAAACTATCCGTGTGCCGCCCAAGTAGTATTAAAATGACAGTCGTTTGGAGTATATGATAAGCTTGTAAGCATGATTCTCTTTACGATTACATAATTGAACCAGTCCAGCATTTAGGATCCATGTAAACAATTGGTAAGGAGTAATTTAGCCTCCTTTGTACTAATTCCAATAGAAGGCTATTTATTATGTTTGAAATCATCAGAATTTGAATGAAAGTAATTTAAATTAATCATTAGCTATAGATATAGAATTAAATTTTACTTCACTATTGACACATTATTAAGGAGTTAGAAAAAATTGGTGTGTTATTCTCACATGACTTTCTCTAGCTGCTCTACAAACTTCTTATAAAAGATTATTTTTCTTTCTACACAATGCTAATGGTCGTTTCCTTAGAAAAGCGCAGCTGCTTACCAAGCGGGAGACCTGGGTTCGATCCCTAGGACCGGCGTGGGAGATTTTTCCCCCGCTGGTAGACCTGGCCCCAGGTGCACTCAGCCTCGTAAAGTCCCTGGGGGGCCAATTAAGGAGCTACTTGATGGAGAAGTAGCGGCTCCAGGTCATGAGGACCGCGTTAACCGGCCGGGGGGCTCGAG
This sequence comes from Hymenopus coronatus, assembly GCA_030762935.1. Taxonomy (NCBI): domain Eukaryota; kingdom Metazoa; phylum Arthropoda; class Insecta; order Mantodea; family Hymenopodidae; genus Hymenopus; species Hymenopus coronatus. Next base: position 166,115,921 of record CM060881.1, on the reverse strand, counting down.
GCGCTGACCACGTCTCACCCTCCAATTCTGCACCCCATCCATTATGTCTGTAATTGACCGAGATGGGGGACGCAGCGGCCGGGCGGCCAAGGTTCCCCGTGAGCTGTCGTGCCATGGACTTATATTGTTACACAATGCTAATCGAGATAAACATTAGCAGAATGTTCTAATGACTTAATTCTTTATAAGTAGAAGGGAACTAAGGAAAAGCACTAGGATAAAGAGATAGTCAAATGTTTTAAAAGCTATCGTTATGCGATTATCGTTGCAAATTGCTTCTTTGCTTGCCCAGGAGTAGAACAAAAGATAAACGGACGCAGCCTGTCTGAGAAAAGTATAAGTACTTCACAGTTGAAACAAATAACAAGGATTAGCTTGGAAACGGTTAGCTCCACAAGCAAAACGTAAAGGACATGAATTGTGTGCTTTGGCGAGATCTACATTTTTCGTGTAGTAAGTTTTTGACTATCTCTTACGCTTTAGCAGTTAAGCAAAATTTGGCAAACTTCATCCATAACAAAGAGGTCTTGAGAGGCTATTCCCAGAAAATTCAAGATATACATTTTATTTGGGATCAAAGTAGTTTTAATATACGAGATTGTAATCAAGATCGTTAGAGCCATTTTTAAGAAAATAAAAATTTTCGAAAATTTTTCCATGTAAAGGGTAGTTTATGGTGGGGATTTTCTTGAAAATATTCGTGTCGCACCCTTGGAAGATACAAAACCTAAATACCAAGTTTTGTATTTAACGGTCTTTTCGTTTTTGAGCTGTGCTGTCCACAGACATACACAGACCTTTTTCCAAAAATGCTCTTTTTGGATTCAGGGGGACCCAAAACATGTATTACCGGTCAAATCTTGGTGTCGAATTTTTGGGTGCATTACAAAACTTTCTCTATACACTATGTACATAGTACCTACGTTGAGACCGTTAATTGGCTCCTCTACAATAACTATTGGTAGTTTATTAATTATTTAGCAGTGTATAGTTAAAGAGTGCAAATACTTATTAGCTCATGTATATGTATCAGTGTAAAGATCAGCTAATAGCAAAGCAAAGAAGAAAGCTGGCGCCAAGCTAGGAGAGTGGTGTGAGGGGTTCATTATTAACAGAGTTTCTTTTGTCCAGGCACGTACCAACGACTCACGCCGGGACTAAACCTTAAAATTCGGAAAAGAGTAATTTTCCATTGAATAACATGTGTCACGAGGGTGTTGTGGTGCACCCTAGGATGAGAACAGTGGAATTTGGGTAATATATACGTCAATTGCGTGGCCTTTCTGTGAAATCAGAAAGAAGCCGCCATGACAGTAATTTTAGTATACGAGGTACGTCCAGAAAGTAAGTTCCGTTTGGTAATAAAATTAAATTGTGTACAGATACAGAATAATTATTTATTGCACAAAATTCTACAACTCTTAAACTACTTTTCCAATAACAGCCGAAATTTTGCAGGCATTTGTCATAGCGTGACACAAGTTTTTGTATACCTTTTCCAAAGAAGATTGCCGCCTGTGTCTTCAAAAAGTTGGAAATATTTTCTTTCAGCTCTTCGTCATTGTTGAAGTGTTGACCGCCAAGGAAAGACTTGAGATGTAAGAACAGATGAAAGTCGCTAGGAGCGAGGTCAGAGCTGTATGGAGGATGGTCAAACACGTCCCAGCCAAATCCCTGTAAGAGATTTTTCGTCACATTTGCAGTGTGTGGTCGTGCGTTGTCGTGAAGAAAAACAACACCTTTTGACAGCAATCCTCGGCGCTTATTCTGGATTGTGCAGCGCAATTTCCTAAGTGTCTCGCAATAAACATCTGCTTTGATTGTTTGACCAGGCGGTAAGAAATCAATGAATAAGATGCCTTTCCAGTCCCAGAACACTGTGCACATCATTTTTCGAGGTGTCAAGATTTGTTTCGGCTTAACCTTTGCTGGGGATGAAGTGTGCCTCCATTCCATTGATTGCCGCTTACTTTCAGGGGTGTCGTAAGAAGCCCAAGTCTCATCTCCTGTGACTATCTGTGTCAGAAAGTCTTTGCCGTCTTCATCATAACGGGTTAAAAACTGAAGTGCACTACCCATCCGTTTGTTTTGTGTTGCTCAGTAAGAATTTTTGGTACCCAACGTTAGCAAAGTTTACGAAATTTCAGTTTTTCGGTAACAACTTCATGAATTAGTGATCGTGAGCTTTGGGGAAATTCCATAGCGAGAGCACTAATTGTAAACTTGCGGTTTTCCTGGATCTTGTCATCAATCGCGTGAACCAGTTCTTCTGTAACCAAAGATGGACGCCCATTTCGTTCTTCATCGTGCACTTCACTACGTCTTTCATTGAACTGTCGGACCCATCTTCTCACCATTGAATCACTCATTGCATTTTGTCCGTAAACTTCGCAAATTTGCCGATAAATTTCAATTGGTTTCTCCTTCCTAGCATTCAGAAAACGAATCACATTTCTGATTTCACAAGCGGCGGGATTTTCAATCAACACCGACATTGTAAACAAGCACAACAAAGCGTACGTGGCTGACAGCGATCTCAAAATGGCGCACGTATCTTCTCCTTGATACAGAGCGTCTACCGCGCATGTGCGGAACTGCGATCGATGCGCTGCAGCGGAGATAAATTGAAACGTAACTTACTTTCTGGACGTACCTCGTATAAGAAGCAGAGTACGGCACATCTGGGCTCTGTTTGCTGTCTGTCTAATGCTCTCGTTTGCTATCTCTTGCAATATGTCATGCTGTCGGTTATCGTGCTGAACATAAGTTACATCTTCGCACAAAGTCCAACATTGTAACTCTTAACGATACTTAGTAGTTAACAGCGCTCTTAGTCAAATATATTTAAAGTCAGTGACATGCATTAAAATTAAATTGTGTAAAGCGGAATCAAGAAAGAAGTATAAATAAGTACGTGTGAATAATCAAGTATCAAAGTTCATAGTTAATAATTTAGTTAGCAGAATTGTGAAGCAAAGTGCTTATCTCGCGCCTCCTAGTTACAATAAATTAAGCAAAGTTACGTATGTCTACGTCATTTATAAGATCACTCCCTGGACTGCCCCCAATAGCTGTACCACCCCGAGAGAACCAACTATCCTGCAGACTGAGCAAAGCCGAGGCATCTCACCGGTAGTAGATTTACATAAACAGGTACGTGGTTCCACTCATTGGTAGTGGAGTGAGTAGAGCACCGCCAACGTCACCACAAATCTGTGCACGAAGCCAAGAACGCCGCATCTGGTCTCCGAACGTAGTGATTAGTATAATACGCCACAACATAAGTCCGCCGCAACGTGTAGAGAAAGTAAAAGTATCTAGATGTGACATGGAGGGAAAGATTAAGACAGCTGAAACCTCTATCATGAAAACGGTTACAGAGTAGGTGAAGAAAAACAATGATACACGCCGCAGTGGAAGACATACGTAGAGACCTAGAAAATATATTGTATTTTTTACTTTCTTACCACATATGAACAATGTGCACAGTAGAATACGACACGAGACTGCACCGAAAATGCATGTTTTGAGACCCCCTGAGTAAATAAATTAAAAACTTATTTTAATAAAATGTGTCTGTGGACAGCATAGCTAAAAAGCAAAGTCGGTTAAATCCCATGGTGTAAGCGACAAAAGCGAGTGATACGAATTTTGACAGTGAGGGAATTTAGGTATACGAGAGTGGTTCAAGATGTACCCGTTTTCAAAACAGACGGTGTTGCTAAGGCAAGTTAGTGTTACCATCGTGCTGCCGTTTGTTAGACTTCGCCAAAACAATACTATTACTGATTCATACGTTGCTGGATATGGCGTTGAATGTGTTTTCGCTAAAATGTAAAAGTACAATATCCTTCATTGATTAGCTTTTTACTTTTGGGCGGGGAAACTTGCGAGGAGATAAAAACAAAGTTGGGTACTGTGTGGGGACCTTTCGCCAGCTATGACAATAGGTAATTATTGGCTCAACGTAGTCGAATATCCGCTTTTGATGAGAAGCCGGCACATGCGGTTGCCGAGGAAATCTTTGTAAAAGTCCACGATGATCGTCGAACAAACGCTCACGAAGTGGCACAGACCATTGTTGACGGAAACGGGAATTGGAGATGAATAAGTTATGGGCCCGATGAGTGCCGCGATTGCTCCCTGTAGACAACAAGCGGCTTCGTCTTTCAACTTCGAAACTGTGCTTGGAACTACATAAGTCGTTTTGCGAACTGTCACCCTCGTGAGAGTAGGATTTGTTCCTATATTCCAGAAACTAAGCAACAATATAAGGGAATGGGGTGCTTTCGTTGAGTCTGCTGCAAAGAAAACAAAGACCGGAAAAGTGATGGCGAAGCCTGGGATGTGAAACCTGTAGTATTCATCGGCTTTTTAGAAAAAGAAGAAGAACCCAGTACTGGGCAGTACTATAGTGAGTTTATGACCCGATTCGATAAGAAGGTGAAGAAGACACGGTCCCATTTTGTGAAGAAGATACTGTTTTACCACAGTATATTAATTCCGAGTTGTCTCCGCCAAACTTCAAGAATTTCCCTTTGAATTGCCACCGTACCTTCCATAATGAACCGAATTCGCTTCCTGTGATTTCTTCTGTTCCCAAGGAAGAAGAAATTACTTGTGGGAGCAAAATTTAGATCAAACGATGTCATCCGAGTGTGTTTTCCAGAGCTTGACAATTCTTTATTTGTTTTGTTGTCGTTGAGTTGTTTTGGAGGAACATAGGGAGAAGGAGCATACCTAAAAGAAGCAATGTTGAGAAATAAACAATCTGTGTTTGAACAAAAGATGTCCTCATTCCTAACATGGGTATTTAATGAAAAGGTGACGTCGATCTACAAATCGATTCTAAACATGTTTCCTGGACTTCAATAGCAAACACTCGAGATGGAGGTCAGACACTATCGACCCAAGAGGAAAACTGCTTCTTGAAATAATTTATAAATGTAAACTAAAAGTTGAAATCCCATTTTAACCAAATCACTATCCTCGGAAGCCCCCTGCCGTTTTAGATGCATTTATTGATTTAAATATTGCAAGTATGAGGTGTGTTGTATAAATTGACTTCCGACTGTTTTATTTATTATTCTGTTTCATCCCTTAAGACCTAATACCTCCTATCTGTTAGCAGACAATTTGAAATTAATCTTCCTTCTAATATTAATTTGAAATATTTCACTCTTTACCTTTACCAAGTACCCATTTAAGTGGGGCTTCTACAACAGAATATTGAAGCACGTAGGTAACAAAGCTCAATTTAAAATGTTTGGGTGCATGGAAGTCTATTATTTTTATTTAACCATCCGACCCTATTTAGGATTTGCCAACATAATAAAATAACTAATAAAAGGAGCATACAATATGCTGTAAAATATCCATTAACTTAACCGTTCCATTGCAACCAGACATGTGAATCTGAATCAAGCTAAAATAAATATAGAAGATTATTGAAACAAACTAGGCCCCCTCTTATAAAGTTATTAAATAATATCTCCAGAAAACTGAGCTGAACATTGAGGATACAATACTATGATTCACTAGAGACAGAAATGAAAACTCTGAAGTCTTAAGATGAATCTTTTTGCAGGAAGTTAAATACTTGAATATAAAGGCAATATACTTTGGCTGAAAATTGGAAATCAGTTGTACTCAACACCAGTAGAAAAGTCAGACCTCTTCTGTACAGAAATTTCAATTCAGTCCAGTGATGATGTACAATTCACTGATCTGACCAACAGCAGCATAACTCAACCATTCCAACTATGAAAGTTGCCAAAACTCTTCACACCTTCCAAGTAAGAAATGCAATTCCTCTAGGAAACTCCTGGTGATTTTCTAATAATTCCACCTTTGCTTGCACATCTTCCAAGGAATTCGATTCTTTATTATACTCATTTCTCAAAGCAATAGAAAAACTGCATCTATTGCCATGATATGTAAGTGCAATAAAGGTAACAGTGATAAAAAAAATCAGGCAATAATTCTATCTTATCAAAAGGTTTGAAACGTTAAACTATTGTTGCCTCACCTTGTGATGGTAGAAATCGAAACAATTATACTTACTACACAATACTGATTTAAGCCAAGGCACTCCTACCTAAAGCTACTAGACAGAGTAATTGTATTCATGTCAGGAAAACTAGTACCTATTTTAGTTCCATATTTAACAAATCTGGACAGGAAAAAGACTAAAATAAAATAATAATAAAAACAATTATTATTATTATTATTATTATTATTATTATTATTATTATTATAGCGTATTAAAACGAAAATAATACTTAACTCCTTCTCTGTATATCAATAGAATTTCCTTTTGTCCTTCTCGGGGAAATTTTTTACGACCCGATCAAGAAGTTGTCTTTACCTTTTCGATCAAAGTGAAATTCGGGAAAGCCTGTCTTTGCAATGAATGTTCCGTACGCAACCCTTTCGTGTTTTAAACAGGAAAATGTACGTCCTGTCGTGGAGGTGCTCGCTGGAATATATTATATTTTGAAAAGAAATATAAATATTTTACAGAGAGCTAGACGTATTCCTATGTTAACAATTATACTTTCATACCAGTATGCACATGGAGCATATTCACAGCTACAAAATGAAGCACATTTACATAAATGGAAAAATAATAAATAACTACTTGATGCTACTTTTTGTGCACTAATGAGCTTTATAAGGGATAAATTATATGATGGGTTAGTTTATCTCAATACAGAAGTGAATTATGAAGCAAAATTGTTGCCCTCATTAGGGTTATAGCGAATCGCCGAAGGTCTGATTAAAACAAATGACATTCTATATAACGAGGATATGTGTAGCAGGGAAATCTACAAAGTAAGTATACAGATCAATTACAATTTGGTTGCGATTTGTCAAAATGTGCTTTCTTGTGATTCTGCAATACAATTTAATATTTGCAAACTTATAGGTATAAACTCTTTCAGGCGAAAAGTAAACACGATATGTCCAAAATTCTATGATACATAACATAGTGAAAGTATTTTAATTGTAGAAGAATTATGGTTAGTATCTACAAAAAATTCTGATGTGATAACTGTATCTGTAAATTGTTTACTGTAAAACTTCAATTTTTAATGCAGATATTTTTAAAAATGCATCATGTGGAGCATTTTTATTAGAACAATGAATTGAAACAGTAACAACTATTATGTAAATAACCATGCAAATTGGAATTAAAAATATCACTCATATTCTATGTAATAACTGGCATAAATTTCAAATAGATGCTTTACATGCCATGCATTTTCCAAATGTCACAGATTTTATCTTAAGAAGGCATTGTTTGATGTGGCTTTAGTACACCATTACCTGTTCCTTTCTTATCAAAATCACATCAGAAGTAAGGGTAATAGGCTTATATTTTTACTTTCTCTAACGTATTATATTTCACCCACAAATTTGGTCTCAATATTTTAGCAGAAATAGTGTCTTGAGGTTCCCAAACCTAAAACACTTTTTGAGAAAAATGTTTACGCGCACTGTGTGTGTGCGTGTGTGTATGTATATATGTGTGTGTGTATGTTTGTGTATGTGTGTGTATGTGCGTATATGAATAGTATAACTTAAAAAGGAAAAGTCGGGTGAACACGAAACTTACACATTTAAGTTCTGCATTCTTTAGAAATGCGGCACAAGATTTTCAAGAACATATCCCCACTCCCAACTACCTTTTACATGGAAAATTTTCCTAACATTTATATTTTCTCAATAATGGCCCTTAACGATTTTGATTAAAATATCCCAAGTTTAAGATATTTTCATAACAATTAGTTTCTCTGAGAGTTGCATCCGAAGTCCTCTTCATTCTGGATGACTTTTGCACAACTGGTGAAACGTAAGAGATAGACAAAAAACTCACCACACCAAAACTGTAGATCTCGTCACAATTTATGTCAAATATATTTTTTGAAGAGTTAGCTTACTAGATTTTCTTTGTTATTTGATTACATCTTCCTATACTCATACTTTTCTCAAATGGAATGTGTCATTCATCTCTCTCTGTCTCTGTCTCTCTCTCTCTCTGTCTCTCTCTCTCTGTCTTAACTCTTGTAAGGAGAATCTAATTTCAATACCATCACATAGCAACCAGCCTTTAAAATATGACTAATGTATTCCCATATTCCCGTTTTAAAACTAAATTAAACTGCGCGGCGCAACAGCCCGAAATCGGGCAAAGGCCTACCATGAAAGCGCTACATCTCCCATCTCTGACCAGGCATCTTGAATGGGGTGCAGTGGTTAGAGCACCGAGTCCCTTCCGGCCGATTAATGCGCTCCACGCAACCTAGAGGCCCTACTGTTCCCTCAAGTAGCTCCTCAATTGGTCCCTCCGTAGTGACCTCACGAAACTGGGACTAGGTTTCCCAGCGGGAGAAAATTCCCAACCCGGGTCTACCGCTTAGTAAGCAGCAGCGCTTCCACGGTGTTAAGGAGTTACCATATTCGCCTTATACAAGGAAATAAGTAATAAGACAATTTCTGTTAATGACATCTCGATAGCATTGCACAGATAAAAGAATAAGCTTTTCTATCAATATTTTGTGCAAAATAGACAAAGAAATTCATGTGAGCGTAACAAATCAGCTTTTTAAAATGCTAAAGTCGCTAAACATCTTTATCCTATTTAAACAAAATAACTGCTATTCATGGTTAGTATGCCAGAATTAGAAAAATATTTGAAAGATAAATAAATTCCGCATTAGAAATAGAAATTAGTGGGATTTGAATACGCATATTGCTATCAATGGGCTTTTATTCAACAATTATAACCATAATAATTATTTCCCTATGACATAAAATCCTCATGATATTAACCACAGAATAGAGAGTATACAGAAAGGAAACTCGAGGGCGGCTCCAAGCTCTGCGCTAGACACCATATTGAGACCCAGTAAACACAAAGCGAAAGCTGTTTATTACAAATGATTTTAAGCAAATTAAAGCGTTTAAAATAATAAAGCAAGAACATATGTAATAAAAATCTCATGTGTGGTAAACACATTACTTTTTTCCCTACTTGCTCCCCTACAAACTATTTATACGACAGTTTTTTTGTTGTTCTTTGTTTGTTTGTTTTTTGTTTTTTTTGTTTTTGTAGCTCAACGTCCTTAAACCTGGTTGGTATATCGACGGTGAATGAAATTGGTGAAATGATGCTCAAGTGATCTCGGGGTCCATGGAGCTCAAAGTTACTCTATATTAGTCTTCTCAGGATAAGGAAAAACCCCGAAAAAAAACTTATACGGATAACTCACCCTAAGCGAGATTCGAACTCACGACCTGTTGAACATGATGCAGACACGCTACTACCACACTACCTAGGCAGGCAAATTTTTCTTCTGTTTCTTGTTAATACATGTAATTTTTAATTGCGCATTTCGTTATAGGTATAAACGAGTCAAATATTTTCGATTCCCATTCTATTTGCATGAACTTGAATAAAGAAAAGAAAAAGGCCTGAATGGCAATTTCCACGTAAGAAAATGTGTATGTATTTGAAATTTTTTAATAAATAACAGAGGGTATCTCGACAAATTGTTGACTTTAACAGGATCTATATTTTCTGTGTAGTAAGATTTTATCTCTCTCTTACGGTTTTGATCAAAATGTCATTGGCTTAAGATATTTTTATGACGAACGAAATGTATAGCTTCAATTTCCTGGGAATAGTCTCTGAGGACCTCTTCATTCTGGATGATTTTTATATAACTTTTGAAAAACTGGTAAACACGTACTACATAAAAATCTGATGTGTTCCATTCCATTCCATTTTCTCTAGCTGTTCCACAAACAAATTTTCTTATAAAAGATTATTCTTTTGTATACGCCATACTAATCAAGATAAACATTAGCAGAAATGATCTTATTACTTGCTTCCTTGCAAGTAGAAGGGAAATAAGGGAATACATTAGGCTAAAGCGGTAGTCAAATATTTTAAAAGGTGATCGCTATGAGAAACAATTGATGTTCTGTTCGCTTTCCTTCTTCCGTTGAAGAAAAGTTAACGTTGGTACCAAGCCAAGTTTTTACCTGGTTAGAAGCCCGAGAAGATTTTGAATTAATACGTCGCCAGGAAAGCTTCAGTTCTTATTTTGAAAGTTAATTAGTTTAAAAATGAAATCAATAACAAGGAATATCTCAGAAACGGTCAACTCTACATAAAAACGTACATAACATAAATTAGGTATTTTAACGAGATCAACATTTTTATGTAGTAAGTTTTGTCCTATCTCTTACGGTTTAAACGTTATGTAAAATTCTGCAAATCTCAACTAGAATAAAGAGCTTTTCAAAGACTGTTCCCAGAAAATTCAAATTATACATTTTACTTGTGATGTGAATATCTGCAATGTACGATATTTAAACAAAATCGTTAGATCCATTTTTGAGAAAATAAACATTTTCGAAAAATGTTCCATGTAAAGAATAGTTGGGGGGGGGGGGGTTCTTGAAAATCCTAGTGTCGCATCGTTCGAAAATACTAAACTTAAATACTAAGTGTGGAATTTAATGGACTTTTCGTTTTTGAGCTATGCAATCCACAGACATACACACGCAGACCTTTTTGTAGGAATACTTTTTGTTTTCAACTCAGGGGACTTGAAATATATATTTCCGTGAAATCTTGACATCGAATTTTTGGATGGAATGCAATACCTTCACTATCCACTAAGTACATTGTACATACGGGCTAGAGAAAGCAAAAATGTAGATCACGCAATTTACATTATTTACATTTTTTTCTAGAGTTGACATTTTAGAAATATTCCGAGTTGTTATTTTCAGTTTAAGATAAAATGTTCTCAAACTGGAAGTCATTCCTAGCAAGCAAAGTCAACCGAATTTCAATTGTTTCACATAGTGACCGACTTTTAAAAGATTTGACTAGCTCTTTAGCCTGTGTAATCTGTTATTTTGCTTCTACTTACAAAGAAGCAAGTAATAAGACCAAATCTGGTAATGTTTATCTTGATTAGTATGATGTAGATAAAAGATAATCCTTTGTAACAGCTGTGGAACAGCTAGAAAAAGTTATGTGAATGATACACATAAGATTTTTGAGAATGTTTTGTTTGCTGTTAATATCTACAAACAAACCCTAACAACATTGCAATTGTGGTTAGGAAAATATGTAGGAAGGAGTAAATAACCAGTGATTCAGTGGGTTGCCAAGTTTTATTTAATAAAAGAATAAAAAAAGCTTAAGACTTTGAATCAGAATGGACAGTAAATATGATTAGTTAGAATGAATATGTCGTATCGTAACAAATACAAACAAACAAAACAAAACTGAAGCTTGATATAAACATATGATAAACCACATTACTAACTTTACAAAATGTAAATGACATGTTATTTATGGGCGCTCTTTAACTAATGTAGTTCTCAGCGTCCCATTATAAATTGGGCGTGAAAGACCGCTTAATTTTGCTCAGAAGCCTCTCTATCAGGCTTGAGGTTCTTTCACGTAAATCTACGATACGGGACCAACGGCTTATTTCCCTTCCGAAGGAAGTCATGCTAAGGATTTTACACCCAAAAAAATTCATCGTCCTCCGCCTGGTTTGAACCCGCGACTTTGGGTACATGAAGTTAGCATGGTAATCATTACACCCGGAGGGTGACTTACTAACTTTACAGAAGACATTCCATGTTTCTTTACCTTATTAACTGTATTTGAATTATTTTTGCGATAGGTGCTGAGCAGCATTGGCCGGATTTTCTCTTACTACTTGCTCATTATAAGAGTAATAAAGGTTCAAGAGCCAATAAATATAACCGTTGAGTAGAATACAAGCCCAGTAGCTAAAATAAACAATTGATAACATTAACAAAATGTATATTACGAAGTGTGTAATTTCACAACATGCTGCTTACTCGGTCCCAATATGGCAGAATTCGCGCATGCGCACTGAATTATGGCGCACGGATTACAGTCGAGTTTCCTTTCTGTATGCTCTTTATTCTGTGACATTACTGACGTAAAACCTAGCTTCTAATGTTTAATGTTATTAAACCTCTTACCACTAAACCTAAATGAGTAAGCCATTACAGTTTTATATCTATTGTAAACAAATTAGCTTAAAAGGAATTAATGAAACTTCAACAGCCAAATTTGAATATAATTTCTTTTAAAAGCTGTATTTTTAGCAAGTGAGGGGAAAACTGAATGTAAAAGAACTTTAATAGTTTAAGATCTTTTCTATATTTCTTCGCCAGGCTTCCTCCTAATAGTTGTCTGTATAATGAAAAATTCAGACTTCTGTATCTTGAGAATTTCCAATTTTCCCTTCGTGCAACTACAATCCACTTATGTAAGGCATCAAATACTGAATGCGGAAACCTGTTTAATTATTAAAGTGATATACAAACTGCTAAGTACTCATGTAACATGTTTTATTTATTAAATTAATTATTTGTGTTACATAGACACACGCGAAGTGTGCGGCAATAATTCAAAACAGGCAGAATGTATGGTGTTTAATGTAGCTGCGAAAACTAACTTTTGTTCTCATACCTTTAGGTGTTATTACATTCATATTAACAGATATGACAGTTATATATAACGGGCCATCGAGAAGTCACTCCGCACCTCCTCTTGCTATACAGGAACTGTAGATCTCATTAAAGCACACAATTTATGTTATATATATAACGGGTCATCGAGAAGTCACTCCGCATCTCCCGTGTAACTAAGATTCCCCTAGAGTCGGGAATTCTGATGGCAGTATGGTGAAAACGTTTCGCTGGTTAAGAAAACTGCTAGGTTCACTATAATCATGCATGAAAGGTAATGTGGAAAAATAATATACAACTAACCTGTTTAAAGAAGATGTTGAAAATGTTTACCATTTTCTTGAAGACACAAATTCACTCGTTTTAATTTATTTTTGAACACTGTAATTAATGTCTCCTTTGTTACAGATGTTATGTAATCTTCTTTTGCCGTTTTCAGCTCATCAATTGTTTTTGAATTGTCCTTATAGATTGAAGCTTTAGCGGCTGCGCAAAAAAAATAATCCGAGGGGTAAGATCAGGACACCGCTGAGGCCACAGACCTTTAGAAATTAGTCTTTCCCCTAAAAATTTCACTAACAGTCCCGTGGATTTATGTGAAGTATGTGCAGTGGCATTATCTTGTTGAAAAAATGCACCGCTCACTTCATCTTCATTTAGCTGTGAAATAAATGGAAAAAGAATATCCGAGCAATACACATCTGATTAATTGAGTTATGAAAAAAAAGTTGTCCCAATAATTCGAGAGCGAGAGATCGCACAACATACACCAATTTTCTCTGAATGTAAAGGGGTTTCCTGAATTGCATTAGGATTTTCAGTAGACCATATTCGCGTATTTTGTGAATTTACGCATCCTGATAAGTGGAACCAAGCTTCCTCAGTAAAAAATGTCCTATCTAACATGTCAATTTCATGGTGCAAAGTAAACCTCTGAAAGCATTCACAATACTGAACTCTTTTCTCGTGATCTGTGGGTTTTAATTCGTGGAGGACTGATACCTTATATGGATACAAACCTAGTTCTTTTTTGACTGCTTTGTATGCGGAACCGTAAGAAATATCACATTGTTGGGCCAATTTTTTTATTGATTTCTTGGACTTTTAAGCATTCTATCCGATAGTTTTTCTTCTGTTAGCACACTGGGTCTTCCACTTCTAACAGCATCATGCACGCAACGTGATTCCCGAAATCTATTAATTAAATCACGCACAGTATCTCGGTGCGATAGTTTTGAGTTAGGGAACCTGACAACGAAATTTTGTTTCACTTTCTCATTATAATTTCCACGTTCATTAAAACATTTTCCACTAGGAACACACGTTGCTCTGTAGAATACATTGATTTCGCTTCAGGCACACGTCTGAACTCACAGCATGGCAGACCATACTAACCAATACAATAAACAACTCATGCGCTCGCAGCTGCTGATAACGCCGATAATCATAACGTCCCGTCGAAATCGCATGCGATAAACCTAGGGATGTCAATCTTTTATCGAGGGGTGGCCAGCAGCAAGGTGCGGAGGAAGTTCTTGATGACCCGTTATATATTTTAGAGTTAACCATTTCCGGTATATGCCTTGTTATTGGTTTCAGTTTTGCAGTAGTAATACTTTTCTCAAACGGAAAGTGCCATTCGTTTCATATTCTTTTGTTTTACTCCTGGCCATGCAGGCAGTACCGAATTTCAATTGTCTAGAAACGATTAGACTATCGTTTTAGCCTAGTGTATTCTCTTATTTCCCTTCTACTTACAAGGAGACAAGTAATACGGCCATTTCTGTTAATGTTCATCTCTATTAGTATGATACCTATAGATAAAAGGCTAATCCTTTATAAGAATAGTGTATTTTCAGAACAGGTGGGGAAAATCGTGTGATTAGAACACATTTTTATTGCAGTTTATCGTTACCAGAAAACGAACTGTGGTTGTTGCCTAATTTATTTTGTGTTTCTTTGCAATTATTTATAATGTGTATAAAGCCACATTGGATGACAGAAATGCATTTGCTCTGCAACGTTCTACAGGAGGAGCTGTGGCAGTAGATATCCTGAATTATGTGGATTTTAACACGGTGGGTTCATGCATGTGTCAATCTATGTTAAAAAATAAATATGAGTTATGCTTGATAGAACGAGTGGATTAGTTCACACAGTAACAACTAAGACACGTATTCTGGAGGTTCCTGGTTCGTTTCCGGCGACCGGGTACTCTGACCGGTGGAGTTTTCATGGTTTCCCCGGGTCTTCAGGTAAATGCTGGATGGTTCATCTTCTGCCATGCTTTCTCAGTCCATCATTTCATGGACCCACCATTTCCCTGTCTTCTGTTTTTGGGTCCAGATGACGGCGTTCTGAAGGTTGCGGATGGGTGATGGCTTGAGCTCTGTATGGGTCTCTTCCCTGACGTAATTATAAGTCCACTCTTGTCAGGTCCCTCCTTCGATTGCTATCGGGCCGGTGCCCTTTCGAGAACCCCCAGAGGCTCGGGACTTATGGGCACGGGCCAGACGATTGATCTGGAATCATTAGGGACCCTGTCAATGCTTGCGCCCGTCGTCATCCGGATTGGTCGCACTTCGAGTCCCTTCCGGAGGTCACGTAAATCGCAAAGGCCACAACAACCTATGTGCGGTTCTCTGCCCATTTACTCTTAAGCGATAATCCTAATTTTATGCTTGATAAGTTGTAACAAGACAAGAACAAGGCTAGAAATTTTGCCTTCAGTTAATCTATTTTGACAATAATGCATCCACAGTATAAATCATAAATGTATGACTTATATAAGTCTAAGAAAAATTAGACTATTTTATAATGAAGAATGAGTTTCTCTACATATTCTGCAACAAACTATTCGTGCAAAAGCTTACTCTGCTCTCCACTTCATGCTAAGCGAAATATGCATCAGCACAAACACTTATTACTTAGTTTCTTCTAATTAAAAGGCAGCAGTTGGGATAAGTGGGGACTGGAAAAAACAGAACCCACAGTACTTTTGAGCGATGTAAGTGCTATCTACGATGCTCAATGTATTTTCGACACACTTTCGCATTCGATCCTCGATGCCAGTCGTAAGCGTATCCACAATAGCCTTCTACAGTATTCTGAACGTTGCACAACCATTTTTTTTTTCTTGCATTGATAGATACCAGATTCGTCTTGATTTATATAAGGTTTAAGCACATCCCTCGAGGGTGTGATTCTCCTTTATCCAAACCTATCGATATTCATAGCTGAAATGAATGACATCCATTGTTTATTCTTTCTGAAACCGTTTCTGTATTATCTTTCATTCAAGGGAAACCAAATACTATGACAACAAGTTGCCTCAGGTGTGAACCCTCATTACCCTCTCACACTTGTTTACACAATTCTTTGAATTCCGTATAGCTCATGTGTGTATTTATATAATTATATTTATATACATAATAATTATATTTATATACATATAATATATTAGGCTGAGATTTTCTTGTCAGTAGATCACAGTCATATTTACATTGACTCTAATCAAACGTTGAATACTTTTGCATACGACCGTGCTAGGTAGGCAGCATCAAGTTGTTGAAATGTCCGCCTATACTATAGTATGCAGCTATCTTGCGCTGTTTCTCATTCATGACGCCATCGAATATCAATACTGAATTCTCTCTTGCTGCGTTGGGTTTGGTCATCCTCAAACGAATGAGCACCTATATCAGGTATGTTTTTAGTGCTTTGAGCAGGTATTGGTGTTTCAGTTGTTGTAGCGATTTCGATACATGTAAAGGTTCTCAAATCTAAAACCGTTCTCGTGAATTAGCATGTTGAGTAAGACTTCTTGCATTTGAACCACCCAGAATGATATGATCTTCCATCCATCCATCCATACATTGTATCTTCCTTCATAAGCATCGTTGTCGAAGTCTAGGACTTGTGTAGGTAGCGCACAATTTTACTTCACTGCTTCCATCTTGTAACTAAAATTATAAAGAACATATTTTGCTTTTTATTTCATAGTGTGCCATGGGTTCTAGAAGTGTTTGGAAGTCAAAGAAGGGTTCTGGAACACTTAACTCATTTATTAATTCTCTACTGTTTCAAGCTCATCTGCCGGATACAAGTTTTGCGGTCCGGGAACTAAACTACATAAACGTTTAGAGAGAGGAGATTCTCCAATTAACGGATTGGACAGAGCGTGTCGAACTCACCATATTGCCTACGCTACGCATCACTACTTCGGGATGATTTGCAGATAAGGTTCTTGCGGAAGAGGCTTGGAATAAGGAACAGTCTACTGACAAAAGTTTCAGTGAGACGATTGCGGCTAGACTTGTGACAGCAATCATGAAGGGAACTTGCACGGAAGAGGAGGGTATCACCACCTGCAAAGGGAGAGATCTCATCTTTGCTACCCCTCCTGGATGCCTGGGTGTTGCGGAGAGCCTGGCGGTGGAGCTGTCCACATTCTGACTTGTTTTTGCAGCTTCGTGTTGCTGCTGTCTTCACATCACAGATTCTAGCTTTTCTACTCATCTAAATTCCGCTCTCCAACTAGATCCTACATTCTAATGGTGTTTAAGAGATTATTTTATTGAATGTCGAGACATTTTACTCGATACCAAATTACATTCGAGGTGAGAGGATCGAAACGATTACAATTGGTACTTATGAGATAGATGATATAAACACCATTCGCCAGGCTAGGCTTGAAGCAGGTGATAAGTTTTTCCTACGCCTCAATAATATCACAATGAAAGCAGAGAGAGAGAGAGAGAGAGACACTTATAGATTTTACCCGAGAGAGATCGGTTGGTTCTCTTCTAGGCCTCACAGACAAGCGCGTGGTGGAGGCTAATGAACCTGACCGTCTGGTGAACTGAACGCATTTAATCCTCTATTGCATCACTTATTTTGTAACATATGACGTTCTTCCATTACTTCGCAAGTCGGTTTTATATCCCTTTCACTGACACCACAACTACAGCGACTTGAATAGCCGTGATCGTTAGTGCGATACGAAGTGGACTGATCATCCATTCAAAGCTGAAAGTCACAAGCTCGAGTCCCAGCTACTGCTGTCAAATGTGCCTATGGCATAGGAAGGGGATGTGCAAGTAAAGTAAGCTGTGTGATGGCACGCTTGAATGCTAATGGGGCTACATTTGACTGCAGTTGCATATATTTTGCTCATCATAAAAAAAAAAAAAAAAAAAAAAGAAACTACAGTTTTATTGCAAACATATGAACAATTTATTTTTACAGTACTAACAGTTATAGCTAGCCAATTTTATTGTTGAACGTTAGTGTAATACGAAATTAAAAAAAACCACTAAAAGTACTAAAACCTTTGATTAATAAACAGCAATGCTAATAAAAGGCTTCTCTCGAGATTAAGACCCACTCTGTCTTCCACATGCAAGCGCTCACATCGTCTAATCGAAGGTTCCCAGAGGGATAGGGTTTCAAAGTTCTGTAATGGATGATTTGGATGTGACAGGAGTTCCAAAGTTTGATAAGATTAGTGAAGAGCATGTCCTCTAACCTTACAACACATCGGCTTTTGATGCCAGACTGAGCATGGTATTCTACATAGCTCCCTTCTACATAGAAGGATCTCTTACTAAATACAATGGAGAGGCCATATCGTCATAGCTAACCAACAATGCAATGGCGTTTCTATTTAACAAGGTTTGCATGGGTATGAATGGTACTATAGAAGAACAAGAAATCCTGGCATTTCGTCAACTATGCGCAACTATATATCTCTCAACACTTTGGACTCCAATCGGTTACAAAACGCAGGTTGGACCTATCCCGGAGAGAATGTTGACATCGTGAACGCAACGAATGGAGTATTCTATGCTGTCGTTCCTCTGTGATGCTTTTAGGTTTGGCAGACGATCTCAAGGAAGTGATCGTCAAGTCGAATCAACCTCTTGCATGTTGCCTTTCGAACCTTGGACATTTACACCCAACCTGCTGTATCTCAGACTAAAGCATTTACATGGAATGTTGCTACAACGTCGAAGCTTGAGAAACCATGTTTTGTCATTGTGACAAATTTACAGATTTAATTATCTTTCTAAACATTGCTTTCAGTTTAATCACTGAAATATTATGAATCTGAAACTTTGTCTCAACAGTAAATGTTATCCCTAGCATGACATGAATTTGGATTTTCAGTATTCCAGATTTGCATCTGTTTATCAACAATATTCTAAATTTCAATACTCTTATTGTGTCAAGGAAAACTACTTGAAGAGAAACTACGGTTTTACTTTCTCTACACGTACTATGTACATAGTGTATAGTAGTGTATAGAGAAGGTATTGCATTCCACCCAAAACTTCGATACCGAGATTTTGCCAGAAATACATGTTTTAGGTCCCCCTGAATAAAAAAAAAAGCATTTTTGGAAAAAGGTCCGTGTGTATCTACGGACACCATAACTCAAAAACGAAAAGACTTAAATACCAAACTGGTATTTAGGTTTGGTATCTTCCAAGGATGCGACACGAAGATTTTCAAGAAAATCCCCCCACCCCAAACTATCCTTTCAATGGAAAAAAATCCCGAAAATTTTGACTCTCAAAAATGGCTCTAACAATTTTGATTAAAATCTCTTATATTTAAGATGTTTACATGCCAAATAAAATGTATATCTCGAGTTTTCTGGGAATAGCCTCTGAAGACCTCTTTATTCTGAATGGTTTTTATTGAATTTTGCATAACTGGTAAACCGTAAGAAATAGACAAAAACTTACAAAACAAAAATGTAGATCAGGATAAAACACCAATTTATGTCATATACATTTTTTCGTGGAGTTGATCGTTTTTGAGATGTTCTTTGTTGTTGGTTTCAGCTTTGAAAAACTTATGCTTTTCTCATATCGGGATTTATCAACTCCTGTCCATACAGACAAAGAAACTTCAGTCACATAGCAACCAGCTTTTGACTATCAATTTAACTTATGATACTCTTTTATTTCGCTTATACTTATAAGGAAGCAAACAATAAGACTATTTATGAAAATATTTCTCAATTAGCATGAAGTAAATGAAAGCAATATTTTAACAATGATTTGTTGTAGACATGTAGAAACAGTGATGTGAATGGAACACATCAGATTTTTTTTTTTTTTCAAATATGCACCACTATTTGTTATAAACTGTTCTCATCAACCTGAGGAGACGGTGACTGAAGCGTTTAACATCAGATTGGAAGTTGAAGCATCACAAGATTTCCTCCACAAACACCGTTATTTTGTTTAATTATTCATAGTAAATTATTCACATACAAACCTCTAACTCATGTTGTTCAATTTATTATATAGGATATGCAATGCTTCTTTGTTATTAATAAATAATGAACAATTCAAATTATAAGATATTTTTATTGATTTTAAGATACATCTCTTTAATCTTTACCTTGGCTTTCCTACCTCCAACTTTGTATGAACGCATTGACTTATGAACGTCATGCAATTGAAGTACATTTCTTTCATTATACGGAATTATTCTCTTACGTTCGGTTAAGGCCTCACTGCCCAGATTTTTCACATTGTCATTTAGACACGTATTCACAACAATTATTTAGTTGACTTCATTCATAAGACAATTAAATTTTAAGCTTAGATTATAATCTCGCTGTATGATACACTGGCAAACTTACTCTCTTTCAGATACGTTTCCATCATAGCTAAATTTTGTACTATTATCTGCTATTCCTCTTTTGTTATGTATACAAATGGTTCGTCCCCTGCCACGATGTAGAGGGAGTAGAGCTCACAATGTAGCCTTCCCTACCATGATGGTCAGAGGTAACAAAGATATCGTCAAGCATATATAGTAACTTCGAATTCATCTTTCACTGCTTCTTCCGAAAGGGGGGTCCTCTTCTAATTGTCGCCTGCCTCTGACTTGTTGCTCTTATTTTCAGGCTTCTTATTGGACCTATGAACATACAAGAGATATTTTTTCAAACATCCCACTTGGGATAGTGGAGCTCTTCTTTCTTGACATTGTAGTTGCTCTTCGTCTACACGTTCATGCTCCCCTCGACCATAGCCTTCGAACGATCTATGTCCCTGTATTGGAGTGTTGTGTAATTACTCAAAGAAATGTTTTCTTCTAATTATTTTTAGCTATATTATAATTTTAAACACTTTTTCTTCAAAGTTCTTCTTCTGCTTACTTAACCATTTGGCTTGTGATATACGTCGTAATTTTCGCCGCATCGGAAGGATGAGCTGATGATTTGATCTGCAGCGATGGATCCTTGTAAACGATACTACGTGAACCACCTTTGCATTTTCCCTCATGATTATCGAGACAATGCTGCTTCATTTTCTCGTACCTGTGCGGTTCACACAGTAGGCGCTGCCGCTCTCGATCAACTTCAGTTAATTTCACTATTTGTCATGATGTCTTACAGTCAACTTAAACAATGAACAGTACTCTTTTTTCTTCTTCTACCTCGCAGGTGGTGGAATGAACAGGGGAGTAGAACATTTCATTCCTGTTCGAGAGAGGTGACCTTCGTTTTACACACGTGTTAGTAGTTAGCAGGGGGAGACTTGGATACATGACCATTCTTGTTTGAATTTAATTTGTATTTTAAAAACTGCATTTGTTGCTTGTAATGTTCTCGTCATGCAATGCGGTTTTCCCTCCCTTTCTCTCTCTCTCTCGTCCAGCTAAACCTATGACACGCATACAGCTTCCTCGCACGCATCTCTTCCCTAACGTCACACACACACACACACACACACACACACACACACACACACACACACACACACACACACACACACACACACACTCACACATATATCTCCCTCTACCTACGTACTGCAATAACGCCTTTTGCTGCATGGTTAGTGTGTAGACCCCCGCTTACAGCCGTTTCACAGTACTGCGGTTTCAGGAATCATAATTCTAAAGTACTGCAGTTTCTGTAACATCGATTGTCCTATCTTTTGACATTGTGCGGTTTCTGGATCAGCATACGATGGTTCCAGAATGAATTTAGTGCCGAGTATTCTCCTATATTGTAATATTGAGCACTTACACTGTGGTCTCTGTAGCAACGATTATTATCCTATCTTTTTATAGTGTGAGGTTTCTGGAGCATCCTAGGCTTGATCTAGTCCCCGCATCTCACAACTACTGAAGGGAAATTAGGTGTCACACTAGGAGAAGCGATAGCCAAATCTTTTAAAGGCTGGTTGCTGTGTGGTGAAAACAAAAATATCGTTCCCTTTGCGTGATCAAAATAACAAATGAATAACGTTTTTATATATGAGATAACTTTATAGGAAAATTTATAATTATTGACAAGGATTATCTCAGAAATGGTTAACTCCACTAAAAACGTATATGACAAATTGTATGTTTTAACGATCTCCATATATTTTGCTTCTCTTACTGTTTACCAAATATGTAAAGGTTATCCAAAATATAGAGGTCTTCAGAACATATAACTTTTATTATTACAGCTAGATTAGAAAATTGTAATAACTTCACTCCAGTCGAAATAAATGCAATTTAGAGCCGGCGATTGGTTGTTCACTGAAACTTAATCCTCTTCTCCGGTAGCCTTCCCTTTTTCCTCAGGTACTGTTTTGGAGTCGATCTCATTGAAGTATCCCGAAGTTATTTGTTTTCGGGATACCTTCACTGTGCTGTGTGCGCAACGGTCGTGCGGCGCAACTGCATACAACCCTTTATAGCTATCCAGAACTTTATTTTATTGTTTTATTATACTATTTATGATTTTATTTGTGAAATTGGCGGTGTACTATAACACCAAACCACAATTCAATATATGCCATTGAGATAAACCTTTACATGTGCTAATTTTAATCCAAACTTGTGTTAAATATTCCTTTTACTTATTTTTTCAGAACTTAATCAATGTGCTGCATGGAAGAAAAGCTAATAGTGAAAAGAAAATTCTTCTGTAATATAGAAGCGTACAACTGTAAGAAATAATACGTATATACCATTTTAAGCGATTTTTAAACAACTTTCCACAGGACATTTTTGGTGGCCAGAAGACCAGAAGCGTAAAAAAATCAAGTTCCAAGACTCGAAAAATGTCTGTGATATTCTTGTACTCCAGACTGTAAACTGCTTGTTCTGGGCCTATTTGGTCGCCAGAAGACTTGAAGCATAAAAAATCAAGGTTTCAGAATTGAAAAAAAGTCTGTGATCTTCCGGTGCTCCAGGCTACCATTTTAAGCTATTGTTATATAACCTTGTTCAGTGCTTATTTGGTCGCCAGAAGACTATAAGCATAAAAAAATCAAGTTTCAAGAATCCATACATTTCTGTGATATTCTAGTGCTCTCGACTGTAAACTGCACATATATGTAATTTTAAGCGATTTTTAAAGAACTTGTTGAGAGCTTATTTGATGGCCAAAGGACTAGAAACATTAAAAAATCAAGTTTCAAGAAACGAAATATTCCTGTGGTATTCTTATGCTCCAGGCTGTAAATTGCACCTATATACCATTTATGCGATCTTTAAGGAACCTTTGTTCAGGGATTTATTTGATTGCCAGAAGAATAGAAGAATAAAAACATCAAGTTTCAAGAATCGAAAAATGTCTGTGATATTGTTGTGCTCCAGGCCTTAAACTGCACGCATATATCATTTGCGATTCATAATGAACTTTTCTCAGAGCTTATTTGGTCGCCAGAAGACTTGAAGCATAAAAAAAATCAAGGTTTCTGAATTGAAAAATATCTTTCGATATTCTGGTGCTCCAGGCCCTAAAAGAATCGAATATTTTCTGTTTTATTCTGTGCACCGGGCCGTAAACTGCAGTTATATACCATTTTAAGCTATTTTTATAGAACTTTTGTTCAGTGCTTATTTGGTCGCCAGCATCTAAAAATCAAGTTTCAAGAATCCATAAATTTTGTGTTATTCTGGTGCTCCATGCTGTAAACTACGTGTATATGCCATTTTAAACCATTTTTAAGCAACTTTTGCCCAGGGATCTTTTGGTTGCCAGAAGACCAAGAGGATATAAACATCAAAGTTCAAGAATCGAAATTTCTGTTTTATTCTGGCAGGTATGTACCATTTTAAGCGATTTTTAAAGAACTTTTGTACAGTGCTTATTTGGTCGCCAGAAGACTATAGGCATCAAAAATCTTTAAATTTCTGCCATATTCTTGTGCTCCAGGCTGTATATGCTATTTTAAGCCAATTTAAAAGAACTTTTATACAGGGCTTTTGCGGTCGCAAAAGGCTAGAAGGATCTAAGAAACAAGGTTCAAGAGAGTGAGAGAGAGAGAGAGAGAGAGAGAGAGAGAGAGAGAGAGAGAGAGAGAGAGAGAGAGAGAGAGAGAGAGAGAGAGAGAGAGAGAAATCTGTGATATCCTTTTGCTCCAGGCTGTGTACACTGCACGTATACACCATTTGCAATGATTTTTAAAGAGCTTTTTTCAGGGCTTATTTAGTCGCCAGAAGACTAGAAGCATTGAAAAATCAAGCTTCAAGAATCGAAAATTATGTGATATTCTGGTGCTCCAGGCTGTAAACTGCTCGTGTGTAACATCTTAAGCGATTTTTAAATAACTTTTGCTCAGGTCTTATTTGGTGCATGAACACTGGAAGCATAAAAATATCAAAATTCAAGAATCGAACGCTTCTATGATATTCTGGTGCTCCAGGCTGTAAACTGCTCGTACATACATTTAAAGCGATTTTTCAGCAACTTTAGCTCTGCGCTTATTTGGTCGCCAGAAGACTGGAGGAAACAAAAAAATCAGGATTCCAGAATCAAAATATTCAGGTGATCCAGACTTTAAACTGCTCATATATAACATTTTAAGTGATTTTTAAACAACTTTTGCTCACGGCTCATTGATCGCCAGAAGACTAGAAGCACCAAAAATTAAAGATTCAAGAATCGAAAGTTTGTGTGGTATTCTGGTGCTGCATGTTGTAAATTTTATGTAAGCTTATTTGGTCGACAGAAGACTTGAAGCATAAAAAATCAAGATTCAAGAATCGAAAATTATGTGATATTCTGGTGCTCCAGATGTAAACTGTTTATATAGGGCATTTTAAGCAATTTTATATAATTTTATTCAGAGCTCATCAAGTCCTGAGAAGACTAGAAGCATTAAAAAGATCAAGGTTCATATATCAAAACATTTCTGTGATATTCTTGAGGTCCAAGTTGCAAACTGGAGGTATATACCATCAAAGGCAAATTTTCCGCAACTTTTACTCTGGGCTTATTTGGTTGAAAAATCAAGTTTCAATAATAAAAAATCATGTGATCTTATGATGCTCCAAGCTGTAAACTGCTTGTATATAGCATTTTAAGCATTTTTAAACAACTTTTGCTCAGGGCTGATTTGGTAACCAGAAGACTAGAAGCATTAAAAACTCGAGATTCAAGTATCAAAACATTTCTATGATATCATTGAGCTCCTTGTAAACTGCACGTATATACCATCTAAAGCGATTTTTCGGCAACTTTTGCTCTGGGCTTATTTGGTCACCAGAAAGCTAGAAGCATCAAAAATCAAGATTAAAAAATTATGTGATATTCTAGTGCTCTGGGCTGTAAGCTGCTGACGTTGGGTACACCTCTGGTGGAGTAAGATTATGTTGTTTGCTAGGAAATCAAGTCTCATAGTTTGCCTTGAAATTTATTGATATAAGCTCTCCTAATTGTTGAGATAAATGGCTGAATGTACATGTTTAAACTGTTTAACCTCTCTTCTAGTAAATGTTTAATTTTTTTTATTTCTTTATTGCCAACAGTGTTATGAATGTTTTCTTTCAGAAAGTTTCAACATTGCTTCTTGCTTTCCTACTCTGTAATTTGTCAAGCATATGTTCCTGTATATGCCCGATTTTTTTTTCCCAGGGGAAACACATCTATTTGTCATGATTTATAGAGTTTTTAAGGATATAGTTGAACTTTTTGAAAACTGTCTTCTCTTTGTTAAGGAGATGTATGATTAGGTCTTAGCTCTTTCTATATTTTAAATTTTTGAATTTCTTGGTTAGTTTCAGCTATATTAATGAATGTATTTTGTTTTTTACTCTCTCCGCCGAATACTATGTACATACAGTAGGCAAAGAAGGTATTGTATTTCACCCAAAAATTTGATACCGAGATTTTACTGGAAACACATATTTTGAGACCTCCTAAATAATAAATAAAAAAAATAAATAAAAAAGCATTTTTAGAAAAAGGACCATCTGTCTGTCTGTCTGTCTATCCATCCATCCATCTGTGGGCAGCATAGCTCAAAAAGGAAAAGATGTTAATTACCAAACTCGGTATTTAACTTTAGTGTCTTCCAAGGATGTGACACAAAGATTTTCAAGAAAATCACTCATCCAAACTACCTTTATACAGATTTTTTTTTAATTTTGCTTTTCTAAAAATGGCTCTAACAATTTTGATTACAATACTGTATATTAAGGATATATACATGGCAAATAAAATGTATATCATAAAGTTTCTGGGAATAGCAGTGAAGACACCTTCATTCTGGATGACTATTGCATAGCTGGTAAATTCTAAGAGATAGACAAACTCTTATTACACAACAAATTTATATTTCGTTAAAATACACAGTTTAAGTCATATATGTACATATTTTGTAGAGTTACCTCTTTATGAGATATTCCTTGGATTCAGTTTCGAACTACCTAGACTTTTCTCAAACAGGAAGTTATCTTTTATTTTACTCTTACCATGCAAAGAGAACTAAACTTCAAATGTTGACATAGTGGCCAACTTTTCAAATGTTTTTATTTCCCTTCTACTTAGAAGGAAGAAATTAATAACACAATTTCTGCTAATGATTATTTCAATTAGAATGATGTAGATAAAAGAATAACCTTATGTAAGAGTAGTTGTTTGCAGAACAGGTGCAAAAAGTCACGTGAATGGAACACATCACACTTTTTCTAAAGATAAGTCCAGTACATGTGCATGTTCTTAAAAACTGCTTCCTTGTGCTTTTTACTTTCTCTATATGAACTATGTACATAGTGTATAGAGAATGTATTGCACTCCACCAAAAAATTTGATATCGAGATTTCACCGGAAATATATGTTTTAGGGTCCCCTGTATCAAAAAAAAGTATTTTCAGAAAAAGGTCTGTGTGTGTGTGTGCATGTGTGTGTCCGTGTGTCCGTGAACACGATAACTCAAAAACGAAAAGTCGGTAAAACACCAAACTTGGTATTTAAGTTTAGTATCTTCCAGGGATGCGACATGAAGATTTTGAGAAAAATCCCCCCACCCCCAACTACCCTTTACATGGAACTTTTTTCGAAAATTTTGATTTTCTCAAAAATGGTTCTAACGATTTTGATTAAAATATTGTATATGAAAGATATTTATCTGACAAATGAAATGTATATCTTGAATTTTCTAGGTATAGCCTCTGAAGACTACTTTACTCTGGATGAATTTTTC
Organism: Hymenopus coronatus; assembly: GCA_030762935.1. Taxonomy (NCBI): domain Eukaryota; kingdom Metazoa; phylum Arthropoda; class Insecta; order Mantodea; family Hymenopodidae; genus Hymenopus; species Hymenopus coronatus. The sequence goes on along the minus strand of CM060881.1, from coordinate 166,088,931 downwards.
ATAACTACTAAACCGTAAGAGATGGACAAAAACTTAACCCATAAAAAATGTAGAGCACGTTAAAACACACAATTTATGTTATATACATTTTTTCGTGGAGTTGATCGTTTTTGAGATATTCCTTTTTCTTGGTTTCAGCTTTGAAAAACTTATACTTTCTCATACAGGAATTTGTCAACTCCTGTCCATACAAACAAAGGAACATCAGTCACATAGCAACCAGCTTTTGGCTTTCACTTTAACCTATGGTACTCCCTTATTTTACTTCTACTTACAAGGAAGCAAGTAATAAAACTATTTCTGCTAATTTTTTCTGATTAGCATAAAGTAAATAGAAGTATAAGCTTTTTAAGAATAATTTGTTGCAGGGATATAGAGAAAGTCATGTGAATGGTACACATCAGATTTTTTGTATTAAACTAGTCTTTATGTACAGTTTTCCTGTTTGTCAGATATTTCTGTTCCTGTTGATCCTGAAGCTAGGAAAGGTATTGCACAACATTTCTCTATTTCCAGGCTGAAGTTTCTAGGAGGTTCATGCAGTTTATTTGCATTAGTGGTGTGTCTGTGACTTATGATAAACATGTCATCCAAACAAAGTTTATTCAGAGTCTTTTTACTTTCTCTATACGCACTATGTACATAGTGTATAGAGAATGTATTGCACTCCGCCAAAAACTTCGATATTGAGATTTCATCGGAAATATATGTTTTAGGGTACTCCCTTATTTCGCTTCTACTTACAATAAAGCAAGAAATAGGACTATTTCTGCTAATTTTTCTCAATTAGCATGAAATAAATAAAAGATAAGCTTATTAACAATAATGATTTACAGATATATAGAGAAAGTCATGTGAATGGAACACATCAGATTTTTTAATTTTGAGTAGAAAACGGTTGTTCATACTCAAGGTCTGTTACATTTGGTAGCCATTTGCAGCCAACAGTTGATATATCCTTATATTCCCTCCTCCAGAGTTTCAAAAGGATGACCAAAGTAGTACCTTGTAGCATACATGTAGATGAATATGATATACTAATGTAAAAAAAAACATTAACTGGCTATGAGGAACAGACATTGAGGACTAAACCTGTATCCTCTTTATAAATGCAATCCTGGAATATCAGTAAAAAATAATTTTATGAGTTGTGTGTACTTTTCCCAGATAGAGCATGTCAGCTAGATAAAATGGTGCTACCTAAACAATCAATGGCTGATATAGCTCAAACTATAGTATAATTTCTAAATGTTTCCTTTTTCCTTTTTCTAAAAGTGTTTTTCTCCCTTGAATTTAATGTATTTTAACCTGGTATATTGTATCATTCATGATCAATGGATGAATGAAAAGATCCTCAAATGAGCTCTGAGTCTCTACTTAACATATGTCTTTTTAGGATATGCAAAAATTCTGAAAAAATCTTACCTGGGTAACTAACCCTAGCTAAGATTCAAACTCCATCACTCTTCACTACAAGGTAGATTGTTACTTCCATACCACAGAGATGGACTTCTTTAAATTCCAAATGTATTAATGTAATTTCAATTCCAAAATTACTGAGCACACAGTAGTTTAATTTACTGATTTTCTCCATTTGTTTCACTTGACTAAGTTGGTAGTATCACGAGCATAAATAGCTAAAAAGCATTTTTCTCTCCTGTCCATATTACATTCAGGCACTTATTTTATTATTGACACCAATCTTTATCATCAACATTGTGCAGCACAAAGACTGGGGAACATTTTAAAATATAAACATAACTGCTTAAAGAAGAACCCATGAAATAAAAACTAATATGCTTACAATATCAAGTGTATTTATTTACATTGTAATCAAATGTTTCAGTTTTACAATGTACAATAGCTTATATATGCATAGGTAATGTACAGATATGATTTCTTCACAATTTTTGTTATACATACTAGCATAAATTCTTAGTTCCTTGGAAATCCTGCACAATTTTTTTCAGACACAAACATATGCATAAACAATAGTAAAATATCTATTTCAACAATTTAAATACAATACTTATACCTCAATGAATGCTCATTATAGAATTTAAACACTAATCATCTTTAAATTTAAGTCTATTTGTGCTTAGCCCACATGACATACATGCAGATTTCTTTTAATTTGTATTGAGTGCTCTGAACTCTTTAGTCATAATTTATATGTAATTTCAATGAACATACAAAAATAGAAAATGCATCTACACACAATGCATTAATGCAATGCATCAGTGGAAATAAAAGATACATAATTTTCTCCTGATTACTTGGTATATTACATAAAATGTACAGTGCACACTATTTTAACAACTGATGTCAAACTGTTGTAAAGATGATAATTTTTTTATTCATAATCAATCACCTTTTAATATGGTATAATGAAATAACATTTTTTGTTCACATGTTATTATATTTTTCAAGTTTTTCAATTTGATTTATGGAAAATAATTATTTTGGGTTGAACTATTTAATATTAATTAGTGCAGAACAATTTTTAAGTCTGTTATTTTGAAAATTTAAAGCTCATAAATTAGGAATTAAAATACGGACAGAGAGAACTTGACACTGAGCCAAATGTACTAATGGAGGGGGATGAGCCACTGGAGCTTTGGTACAGCCAGGCAGATATGGGGTCCTGCCCCACACAGGGTTCAAAACGCCCGCTAGAAGCAATTCTCATCCTGACAACCAGTTGAAGTTGGGGGACCGTGAAAGTCAAAATGAGCACTTTCCTACCCCACCTAGCACCATCACAGACACTTCCAGCTCTGAAAGAAACCAATGGGGTGAAAGATGAATGAAATGACAATGGAAACGACATGGAGGACAGCAATTTCAAGGGATGGAAGAAACTCCCAGCATTCACCTGGCAACCCAGGGAAACCCCCAAAAATCCTATGGGACAGGTAAGCCGGCCATGGGGATGAAACCGGTGACCACCCAAACATGGGCCACACATGAAACCATCTGAGCCATCCTGCCCTGTTCCTAAGTTATAACTGTGCTCCAAGGAGCATTTTGAATGGGGAAAAATTCTGAAAAAAGAAAAGGAGAAAAACACATTTAAAATTCAATGCAGTGCATTGCTTAAGTGGTGCAGGGCCAACTAAGTAGCTTTAACATGTTTTATATTAAAAAATCAATTATACAGGATGTATCTAAATTGTTGTGACAAACTTCAGGAGGTGATTCCTGTGATCATAACAAAACAAACTATGCTCTGAACATACACTATGTATTGCTACTGAGTTACAGGTTAAAGTGATACTGAACATACAATAATCATAAGTAGAAAATGGTGAACATGTCTTGTTCTACAATGAGTTAATAGTGAGATACCTATCACTCCATTTGTTTACAGTTTGGTATTACAGTACACTGATGATGTACAGGAGGGATAACACAGTTCTGCACATGCACTGAATAATGGAAAGCAATTAGAGCAACTGCTGGTTTTGTGTAAATATAAAGCTTTATTCAAACAAAGAAAAGGCAACAGGTTGTTCATATATTGTCGTGTAGCTGCAAACCTACATTGCTACTGTTTCCAAACAGACAGCAATTGTCATACAGGATGTTTACTAGTATTTGTGTGTGTGTATGAAACAAGTTCAATCAGTTGTATATGTTCATGAGGACCATGGTTGACCCTGCCTTACAAACACCTGCCCTACAGGAACCTGTGTTATGATGTGTGCAAAATGAGCTAAGTACTATTGTGCGTGAAATGAATGTAAGTCACATGGCATATTATCTACAGTAATGTACTGTACCATTTGCATATATTTTCTTGGGCACTCAGCTCCCTAGTTTTCATTTGGTAGGTTTTGCACAACTTCAGAAGCAGAGCAGAGAGACACCATTGAGACATGAAGTAAGTTAAAAAACCTAATATCTAGTGGCTTCAATCATAAGAGTTTACTGTCTACAGTTCCTAGAATTAATGCACATGCATGTGCTGTGTTTCATTTAACAATTCAGCTAGTTCTGGTAAATTAGATAACCTATTCACCTTAATACCCTTGTAGCCAACAAAATGCACAGGAAGTAAATAGGGCTGATTTCCAACTATGGACATAGTTCTGCAGGTGGTTCATTCATACATCCAATGACATTTGTGTTGTTCATTTTGTTTGGTGATGATGCAACATTCAGAAAGGTGGTATCATAACATGCATCATCTCCACAGAATGGTTGTTGCTAGTCATCAATGCCAATTTGGGTTCAACATAATCATCCCATACATGCTTGCTATATTGACAACTGAATAGAGCAGCATAGTTCACCTTCTTGAAGGACATATTCCTTGTACTGCCGGACAGTGTGCCCCTAGCATTCATGTGGTTTATGCCTGATGGGGTATCAATGCACTTCGGTTTGTTACGCCAGTTTTTAGACACATTTCTATGAAGCTGAAAGGGCATGGAGATCCAGTGCGTTTCTTCAGACCTTAATCCAATGGACTTTTACATATGGGGTCATTGATGTATGCTACAGCAGTGAACGTCAATGAACTGAAACAGCATGTCTGCAATGTCTATATAATGTATGACAGGAAATATGAATTACCAAGCAGATTTGCCAGTCTGTGTTGAAGCATTGCCATATATGTGTTTCTGCTCATGGTGAACATTTTCAGCACCTCCTGTGATGACTTGTGGCCATGTAGGTCCTATTGTTGCTTTAGTTTGTAACTCAATAACAATGCATTGTATGACACATGTTCATAGGATATTTTTCTTTTGTTTGATCATGGAAATCACTTCCAAAAGTGTATTACAACAATTTAGATACATGCTGTATAGTATGAAAGTACAAAGTATAATAAAAGTACAAAAAAACTAAATCTGAAAAGTTTAAAACCTTTTACCTAATTTCACTGATGGATTTATTGCCTTAAAGAGAGAATTAAAACACTACAAGAATCTATTGCCAGAATATACTAAGTCCCTACATCAAACAGCTTCACTGATCAGATTATTTATTTAGATGCACATGTATTTCAAGGATATTTTTTTATCTATGATCTTTAAATCTAATATTTCTTAGGCTTACAGTATTAATATCTAAATTTAGTATAATTGTTAGCTTTGTAGTTTCCTTTAGCTTTTAATGCTTGCCTCGTGCTTACAATTAAAGCTGGAAGTGAAGGGCTGGCTCCAGTTAACTGCTTAGTATGGTAGGTCTGATGCATTATTAATCAATTTATCTTAGGAGACAATAATAAATACAAGCTTAAGGATTAAAATATATGATTACAGCACCCAAAAGTTCCTGCATTTACTTTCTTCAGAGCACAGGATATTTACGTTACACTACATGCTACACATTTATCTGTATATGTATTGATATTTGCTTTAGGAAGCCACAATATTGCTCATAATTCAAAGAGCAGGATAATCAGAATACAATCGTTTCAAACACAAAACAAAAATGACACAAACCAACCATTACAAGATAATTTAAAAATAATTATTTTACTGGTGGAAAAATGCATATGTATAAAAACTCAATTGGCTCTCTCTACTCTCTATTCTTATTTAGAGGGTAGACAAATTATTCTTATGGAAGTTTATTTTCCTATCCACCCCATTTTAATTGAGATAAACGTTTCCAGAAATAACTACAAAACACATTTCATTATAGACACAAAGTTAACTTTTTTGAACAGACACTATATCCTGGCCCAAAAATGCCATACTTTTTCCATAACATTGTGAGAAACAATTGAAAATTGGCAAGACTTTAAAAGAATGAGAGTAATGACAATTTGAACCGCTAATAGTGGATATCTCAGAAATAGCTGATGACACAAAAAAAGTTATTTGAAATAAATGCTGTGTTTTAGAGATTACATTTTTCTTTGCTTAACTTTTATCAATTATGTAAGATAATATAAATTTCCTTTTGAATAAAATTGACTTCACAAGCTATTCCCAAAAAATTCAAGATATACATGTTATTTGTCATGTAAATATCCTTAATATATATATATATATATATATCACATTTTTTTTATAAAACATTATTGGCCATTTTTTAAAACATCAGAAATCTAAACAGATGTTCAATGTAAAGGATAGTTCGGGGTAGGGAGTTTTCTTGAACATTTTTGTGTTGCATCCTGAAGATAGTGAGCTTAAATACAAACTTTGGCGTTTATCTCTCATTAATTTTTGCTTAACACACATACACGCATGCGTGCACGTGCACACACACACATATGCACAGTACACACACACATACATACAAGTGGGCCTTTTTCTAAAAAAATTTTTTCTGATTCAGGGGCCTTAAAATGTATATTTCTGGAGAAATTTCAACATTGATATTTTGGGTGGAATACAATGCTGCTACTTACTGTATGTAGTTAATTTGATGTTGAGATTTCACTGGAAATATGTTTTGAGGGCCCCATACCCAAAAAAAGGCATTTTAATAAAAGGTACTCTTGTAAGTGCATGTGTCTGTGAACACCAAAACTCAGACACAAAAGTCAGTTAAACACTAAACTTCTTACTTAACTGTAGCATCTTTCAAGGATGCAACTCAAGGATTTTGGAAAAAAAAAATCCCTTCACCACAAACTACCCCTTAGATGAGGAAGTGTTGTTTTAGAGTTTCACAAAAATGACTGATGATTTTGATCTCTATTATCATAAGAGATAAAACATATATCTTGAATTTTCTGGTAATAACCTATCAAGTCCTCTTTATTCTTAATGAATTTTGTATAATTGGTAAACCATAAAGAGATAGACAACATCTTACTACACAAAAAAAGTAGATCTTGTTATAAAACACAGTCAAATAAAATGTTTATGTCGCTAACCATTTCTAAGATATTGTTTTGTTATTTATCAGTTTTCATCAACTGAAAATTACTAATTTTTCTTACTTTCTTTCTTTTTCATGTTTATGCAAAGAGAAAAGAGCTTCAAAACCATCACATACTACCGGTTTAGAAAAGGTTCAGCTATACTTTAGGTTATGTGTGAATGAGTAATGAAGACATCCATATTAAAAAGAAGTGGATAGAAGCATAAGCTTTGTAAGAACAGCTTTTGAAAAATGAGCAGATACTGCCATGTAAATGCAAAACTTCAGATTTTTAACCACCAGCTGAAGAATTATAGTTCTGCTTATTCTGATTAAGATGCTTTCATTACAACTCCCTTGATTAGAAAAATGAGCTCAGTCTACCATTCTCAGCACTCTACCTCTATTTTATTATCAAACAAAATAAATAAGCAAATAAGTAAAAAGTGAGAAATATATTCATATGAACTTTGTGAATACTTTCCATATTTTCTGTAATGAAGAAAACCGAAAGTTTTAAGCAAAGATGCATTATTTACAGTCATTATAGGTAATTTAATATCCCTACCAGGATCTAAACTGCTGTTCTATGTTCCAGTTTCTAAGTTTTATCTTTCCGGCAAAGAAAATACTTATTTCAAACAATAATGATTTTGTATATTCAAGAAAGTTAAAAGTATTCCACAATCTTGTAAAACAGTGTACAGTCAGAATTTGGTTCCAGAAGAAGCATAAACTTTGTAGCTGCAATTTATTACAAAGAAATCTGTTAGCTTTGCTTTGTGCATCCATCCATAAGTAAAAATAACAGCTGTATGTAATAGATTAGATTGCGCTAAGAAGGTTTCTGATTGCTAAGCAGACCTTGAACTTAGATGTCAAAAATGAAGTTGAGTTTTATTTGTGGACATCTTTAACTAGTGTGGTTTTCCGTGTCCCATTTTTTATCAGACAAGAAAAACTGAACATTTTGCTGAGAAGCCTCTATTAGGCTTGAGGTTCTTTTATATGCCATAAATCTATGATGTGGGATCAACAGTTTTATTACTGAAGGAAGCCATGTTAAGAAGCTTTAGGCCTGAAAAAAAATCAGTTGACATGTATATATGGATGGAGTTATATATATATATGAGTAACAATAAATGTATATCCTTTCAAACGTTATTAAAATTGGTACAAATTAATAGTGGTTCATATGGTGAGACTCTTAAAAGTCTTGACTTATTTTAAAGTTTAAATCCATAGAAAATTAAGGGTAGTTTATATTAAATATGAAAATTAAAGGTAGCTTATATGGAAAATGTGGAATTTCTTAGGACTATTTTCAAGGCATTTTTAATAATAAATAATACAGTGCTGCGCTCCATGTTATGATATACAATAATTCACCTGAAAACTAATTAAATACATACATTTATAACAGTAAATAACTCATTTATTCATGGTTATGGTTCAAGATCACAACCTTCTCTTCCACTCTACAAAAATATGGCAATATTACCACAATCACCAACATCTCTAAGATGACAATCTTAGTAATTCCGAAGTTACATGTGTGATCAATTGCAAAAGTTACAATTTGTCAAAGCTGTGCTTTAGAAGTGGCCTGCTGATGTGATCCAACAAAGCAATAAACTGATACAAAGAAATACTAATTAAGGGGAAGCATAGAGTTCAATAATTTAAACTTATGTTTGGATAACAATAACCATTCTTTCACAAACATTATTTTCAGAATTTTTTATTCATTGGAATAAATCATAATTTTTATAAATAATTTTTTTAATTTGGTAGTTTTAGGTAGTGGATTCCACATAATTTGCGATCACTCACTTCTGAGTTCAAATGAAGTGAAGATACTATCTTTGTTGTTAAGTGAAGGAATTTTTTTTATAGTGTTTAACACCCGCTTTTACAACTATGGTACTGCAGACGATACCCTCAAGAGCCCCACTCCTTCACTACACCCATATGCATTTCAGGCAGTGAATAAATTTTCAAGATAGATATATTTTTTATATCATTTTACTTTTGAAACAATTACTCAATCTAGTTTCATAGTCTTTTTCCAGTAGTATATTACATACATGTAAGAACTTGCAACATGCACAAGAACATCATAAGATTACGTTATGTAAAGCTGGGAAAAAATCTCTATAAACATCATAGCTGTGTAGTTGATTTTCTCTAGTAACCAATCAATTGTCATTAACTATTCTTCTGTTTAACCCCCAAATGATATTATTCTGTTACATATATAATGTTGTGGGGTCCAAAATTATACCACATTAGTTAACTAAATAATATGCATTATTTTGTTTACTTCATAGGTATTAATCTATGTTATAATACATGTATGCTGGCTTAACTTGTAATACTTTTTAACAAAATTCTCATAAAATAAGTAGCATTAAAAGCTATTAGAAAAGGACTCTACATGAAAATTAATCAATGGTACATGAGTATTTTAAAAATATTATACATGATAATTATCACCAAATTTTAAAGAGTTACACTAATTGTAATGTTAAACAGTTGCAATTACATTATACATATATATTATAACATTTAAATCTCTTTTAGTTTGATTTCAGGAGCATCCAATATCATGACATATCATCTTCTTCACACTACAGAGCGACAGATTTGGCAGCCTGGGTGGTCACAGTTGACACAATTCCACTTCCTCTCAGTAGAATGGGGGCACAATGCACATCATTTCCTCTTTAATCCTTGAGCAATTATTGCGAAGGAAAAGGCGTTTTCAAAATTCTGGAGATTACCATACAGAGTTTTTTCAGTAGCCAGTCAATGATGAGTCTTCCATTGAGATACTTCTCAGAAAGTTGTCTAACTAGCATTTTTATGACATCAAATTGAGAAATAGGTGTGTATTTCTTGAGTGATGTGTACTATAAATGAATTTATCCGATTATGTTTAGCATGGCATAGAAAATAGCAAGTGGCCTCTTCATGTTTGTCTGCTTGTGCTGTAGGTAACACAGCAGGCTTCTGGTCAAGAGAATCTACTCTACTTTTAGTGTTAATATAAAAGGAAATGATTTCCAGCTTGCTGGTTTCAGGATCGGTATTTCTTAAATCACGCATGCTGGAACTAAAATTACAACCTTACCCTATTTTGAGACAGAAGAAATTTGGTGTGATCATTTGTAAATCCATACTCTGTTGAACCCACAATTCATTTCCTTTGTGGCTGGAATTTGGGTGGTATATCTTTTTTTATTCTTTCTTAATTTTCTCACTATGTCAGGTTGCAACTCCTCAACTGTGTAACCACCTCCATAGATCCAAAGCAATTATCGGAGTATTACGATTACAGCCATTAATTGACTCGCCAATCTCAATAAGTCTGAGGTGGATTTTGGAACTTCTTTACTTCACTTGTGAAGTAAACACCAACAGCATCAGTGTCCTTTCCTGTATGTAAGTAGGCATTTAGAAGGTAATTTGTACAGCATAAGATAAAATCATATTTTTCTGGTTTGCTTGCTATGTTCACCCAAAGTTGCTCTACTACAAAAGCCAACAATCACTTCATCTATACATGCATGCGAGTCTCTGTTGTAACAATTCTGAGAATTTTCAATCGTCCTCTGAAATATCCATGATATTGCTGCAGTACGATCAGTTTTCTTCCTTTAATCTTGGCTGATACTATTGGCAAATCTTGAACAATATATGAGAAGTAAGGTTCTCTGTGTCGATAGTATGGCACGAAATATCCCTTCCAATACCATCTGTGGCAAACACTGAGTCCATACTTTCATGGTTAGATTTAAATACATCACAGAAGTAAAGAAACCCCAAAAAAGCTGCAAGTTCTGTAACATTGGTGTCCCTTAGTTCAGTTCTGTTTTGGCCATAAAACTGCAAACAGTAAGAATGAATTTTTTGGACTATTTCTTCTAACATATCTGTGCTAAACAAACATTCCCATATGTGTATTAATTTGAGTTGGTTTTTTAACACTACTTCACTTACATTGTTATTATGAGGGACTGATTTGAAAGCCTATGCTTTCATTTTCAACCTCATGGGTCCAACTGCCGTTGCTGGCTGCATTTGCTTGTGCTCTCTTCTCTGGTGGTGAAATGATGAACTTCTTAACTAAGCTGTTTACTGGCGGGATTTCAATGTAAGTGACGTAGTACTAAAAAACCAACTCAACAAATTAATACACATATAATTTGACCGTCACTGTTACTAAATTCCTCCAAACATCAATCAAACACTCCCATGTTTGTAATGGACTATATGAATCCCCCAAAGCATTTGCAGGCCCTTTGAGTGTAGGAACTTTGACAATCAAGTTGTGGGCAGTGTTCTCACATTCCTAGTGGGCTCATTGGATGACCATTTGTGTGTATTTTTACCCAAAAGTTAGCTGTTCCGCTAATTGAGCTAGTTTCTAGTGTCACTATTAGAATTGTCAGAATCGTGGTTTTGTTCTGAAACCGTATAATATTCAGAATTATAATCGGGATCGGTTTTTTTTTGTAATCACTTCCAACACTTCCTTCATCTTGTTCTAGTGAGTCTAACATCTTTACAAAGTCATAAAAATTAGGATGTAGCACAGACATACTTCCATGAGAGGTAGATGCCATAATACCACTGAAAAGAAAAGAATACTACTAAATAGTACTCAAAACTACATAAAAGTTCACAGTTTTAGGCATTTTTTTGTTAAACCTAAATTAAAAACAAACTGTCATGGGATCAATAATGGCATTACTTCACGTTTCAGCTTATGGACTGGGAAAACAAATCACACCACTATACATCCACTCTGGCTGCAAGTCAACTTGCACTGCCAATAAGCTACATGGAATGTTGAAAGTCAGAGTACAGGTAGGCAAAATACCAGGGGCTATATAATTTACTGGTATTTTAAAAGATCCCACAACACTGCTTAAAGGTTAATGCCATACAAAACAGACTATTCAGAGTTGTTTTTATGCAATGTTTTAAGTTACATGCTTCTTATTTGAGGTCATTATGCATATGTTATATATATTTGCATTGTATATTTTCACTAGTTACAAGGTATTGGAACAAGATTTTGAAAAAGAAAGCTACAGTGTTTTATAATTGCTCTTGATTGCCAATGTTAAGCATAATAATTGATTTATTAATGCAGGACTCTCTCTATTGCTAAACTATCAGAAAGACAAAGTGAAAAACCATCAAAAGTGTTAAGAAGTGATGTAGCTATCAAAACACAAAACTGGTGTTCATTCCAAAACAGTTACATTAAAGCTCAATAATGAACATGTAAAGTTTCAATGTAATATTACTGTAACATATTCTGGAGATAAAAAGGTCCCCAAATTATATCTCTCTCCAGATGAGAACTACCCTGTACTTAATGAAAAACGATTCATTTACTATCTCCTTGCATGCCTTCAATTCACGAAAAGAAATGATGATCAAGACACATGAGTTTGTCATTACTAGCATGTGTGCTTATAAAACAATATATTTTGAAATACTTTTAAGCCATGCTATTTACACGTCAGTAACAAGTAACAAGCTTTTCTTTTATTGTTCCATTTATACACCACCTTTAACTGTATGGTCCTATCAGCAGCATTTACCTGTGACAAGAGTGTTCATAGGATCAATGAACCCCTTATAAAATTCAAAGTAAACTTCTTCTCTTATAGGACAGTATAACATGAAAATAAATTGATACAATATAATTTTCTCATTCCCTTTGAAATAAAAAGAAATCTTGCTAGATAATTACGCAACGTTGGAATGCCTAGTTTTGTGATGTGTTCAAACGCCTCGTAGAACCCAAGGAAGCATGAGTTTGTGGATGAGGGGAATGGAGATGGAAGGAGAAGGAAGCATGAAAAGTGTTTAGCAATTGCTAAAGTTTGTCTTAGCGACAACCCAACTCCAAGAGAAGACTTACGGAGTTACCCGAGTCTTTTTTCCTCTCACACCTTACACAACTTTGGAGTTAATTGTCAGTCAACATATATGAATTCAAAGTTGCATAATCGGCTTTATGCACAGTTTTCAGGCAAAGAGAATTATTTAACAGGTGTGCTAAATTGAAAGTGTGCGTTTGTGTGGTGATGTTTACTGCATTGACTGTTACGAAAGTAGCTAGGAAAATGAACACTGTAAAATTTCATTTGGAAACTGACTTTTCTAATCTTTCATTAGAAGACAAGTGTAAAATAAAATAGGCAGAGCAAAACCTCATATTTCTCTAACTCAAACGCAAAACGTTAATGGCAAGGAATACTCACCTCATTTAAAACTGAAATATATGAAAGAGATACATGGAATGCTGGGTGCAATATTACAAATAGATTGTATTGTCTTCCCTGCTTAACTTTTGCTATAGGAAAATACTGTAGCTGGACACAAACTGGAATAGCAGATTTAGGACACTTATCTCAGAAAATAAAAGACACATGTCGGACCACAATTACATGTCAATTCTTGTATTGATCTCTCAATATACAGCAAAAAACATAAGGGAACAACTCAGCAGTGCTTTTCGTAGGACCATAGAATTGCACATTGAGGAAGTAAGAAAAAATTGATATGTGCTGTCAAAAATTATTGACTGCATCAAATTTTGCTGAGAGTTTGAGCTGGTTCTGAGAGCCCATTATAAAATGACGGATTCTAACAACCCTGGAGTATTTAGAGGGCTAATTAATTTCGTGTCAGCTCTGAATAATTTTGTTAAAGAACATTTTAAAATAGCCTCGGTTTTTGTAGGGACATCGAAGACAATTCAAAATGATTTGTTGGACAGTATGCTATGTGTGAGTTGTGACATCATTCTCTCTAAGATTTCTAATGCAGATTTTGTATCAATTATAGCTGATGAGATGACAGACGCTTCATCCAAGTGTCAGCACGTAATTGTTATACGGTACTTTCTGCCAAGTGGAAACCCAGTTGAACGATTTTGGACTTTCTTAAATCCTTCCAAATATGATGCAACTTCGTTAGCATCACATATTATGGATATCCTGAAAGAAGTTATAGGGAATAATAGAAACAAATTAATTTCCTATGATGGGGCCAGAATTTTTGGTGGACGTCATTCTGGTGTGCAGGCTATCTTAAGGGACACTTATCCTTATGCTTAATTTGTACATTGTTATGCTCCCCAATTAAACTTAATAATGTCCTGAGCAGCGAGTCAGAACAAGGAAGTCAGGATTTTCTTCGCAAATATTGCCAAGATGCCAAGTTTCTTTGCCCATTTTCCAAAAAGAATCAAAATTCTTGACAAAATTGTTGGCAGATGACTTCCACGTGGTCCAACAATCAGATGGAATTTCAATTCTCGTACAGTCTGCACAGTGCACGAAAACAAGGATGCAATTATTGAATGTCTGGAGAAAATTGAGGTTGCAAGCCTCCAGGCTTCCACAATTAACCAAGCACAGGACTTTGACTGAAAATGCAGTTACCCGTTTTCATTTTCTGGCTACACTACTTTTATAGAGTAATGCCACATGTAGAAATATTGTACAATGTACTGCAAGAATGAACTGCAAATTCTTCTTCAATTGAGACTGTTGTAGATTCATTTGTCAATGAAATTAGAAACAAATAAAAGATAGCATTGACATAATATCTGAAGAAGTGAAAATACTCCAGGATTCTGCAAAGAGATGGTGTCCTGCCCCTGACTGTTGTCAGTCTGGAACTATCCAGGCAACGGAAGTCTGAGATGTAATAAATAGTTAATCAAGCATCAGGTAGATTTCAGTTTACTGGGCACTTGAGAGCTGCAACATTGTTGGGATATGAAAATTTCTGCAACTTTAACAAAGTGTTTCCAGACGAAACCTTGGACTGTGTTACTAATTCATACCCGTTTCTTGATAAAACCAAATTAAAAACAGAACTTAGAACAATTTATGCTAGAGATGACTTCCAAAATGTAAGGAATGCAATTGATTTACTTGCATTTATGCTGGAAAATAATTTAAGTGAATGCCACGGCAAAGTTACTAAACTCCTTAAACTGATAATTACGACCCAATGTCATCAGCTGAAACAGAAAGATGTATTTTTCTTCATTAAAAGAGGATAAAAACATTTATAAGGAGTATGATGGATGAAGATGGACTAAATGCACTTGCAATGCTGTCCATAGAAAAAGGAGATGATCAACCGGCTAGTAGATTTTAATGAGAAGGTGATAGACCATTTTTCTGCCCAGAAACAAACAATGGATTTCAAATGCAAACATTCCAATGCCAGCACCGCATCAGTATGCAATACATCTCATGTGGAATAATGACTGTTAAGTACAATATTTATATCATTTTAAATATTTTTTCGTTTACAGTCATAGCTTCTTTGAACCCATGATCCACCACTACTGACTTGTGAAACATAGTTAGCAGCAATGGTGTTTACTTGTTTATTTTAATCATTACGTTATATACATATTAAGCTTCAGACTCTGGGAGGATAGGGAATAACCTGGGCTAGACAGCTACTCCCCTGCAGGGAATTGAACCAGGTACCCTTTACACAGTAGGCAGGTGCTCTACTGACTGAGTCCAGCCAAGTAAATAAATTATTATTTCAACTAAAGTGCTACTTCTTGCAAATAGATCTGATATGAATAATGTATAATTCTTGTAATAGCAACATGGAAATACTAACCAGTTCATGACAAAGTGGTTTACTTTAAGTTTATCCTAGTGCTGTTAATTAGCCCATGCCTAGGTTTGAAAACTGCTCAAGTCAAACTGATAAAATGGAATTCTTTTCTTTCATTCTTGCTCTGTAAGTAAATACTAACTCTGATTCCACTTTCTCATTATTTCCATGAATAGTATTTCTCTAAACATATGAGGAAGGTGTGCAGTCATCAGATGAAATGCATTCAATTACTAATTTTTGTACTCTTTAACAGAACTAGAGAATTAGAAAACACTGTCTGCAATTATGCCATGATTTGTATAAGAATAAAATGGGAGGTAGAATACCCAGAAATTGTAAGGGAATTGGTTTATTATATGTGCTAGGTAAGGTATATATTGGAATTTTGGTAGAAATGGTGCAAAATTATGAAGATAAGAAAAAGCTATCAGATTTTTAACAGGCTTTGATGAGATAAGAGAACATTGTGATAAATACAGTAACAAATTAATGTTTAGCAGACAAGAGGGGGAGAGTATATATGTTATTTGTTGATTTTGAAAAGGCCTTTGGGCCAATAAATCGCAAAACATTACGTTACAAACTGAACAAAAAGGAAACAAGCATTAGTTTTACAAGGGCTTTACAAAAAATATTCAGACAATGAGTTTTGTATAAAAATTGCAAATAATAAAGCAACCAAAAGTATCCAAAACAATATAAGACTAAGGCAAGGTTGTAAGTTGAGTTCTGTATTGTTTAATTTGTGTATAGATAATATTGCAATTAGAGTAGAAAATAGGCACGTGCCAATAATTAACAATTGTTTATTGCAGATGATTTAATAGGAGATATCCAATGTGGGAGCATTTAGAACAATTGAAGCAATAGATACATTTTGTAAGAAATAGAGTCTAAGAATTAAAGTAAGCAAAACACAACTTATGGATTTAAAAAAGCCAACAAGTTAGGAAAAGATGTGAAATAGTACTGCCAAGAAAGAGAAGTTGAGGTGGTCAATAAATTTGATTATCTGGGAGTAGAATTAAGTGGTTGGACTGAACAAAAGAGAATGATACTGACTAAAGGTAAAATTGCACTACAAGCTAACAAAATACCAGAAAACCAAATAAGAGAATGGCTAGAGAGAATTTGCACAGCTGTAGTGGAGGCAAAATGCTGTATGGGATGGAGATATGGGGTTTGGAGGAAGAGGGTGCAAATAGAGATATGATCCATAGGAACTTTGGCAAACAATCCTGGGTTTGCCAAGAGTAAGTAAATGGAGTAGCACAAGCAGAATTAGGAAGATTGGAAACTAGCAGGAAAATTGTGGAAAAAATTTAGAATATTACATGAGAATTTGAAAATTAGATGAACAGAATATTGCACTTCTTTGTTTGGTAGTGCAGGAAAGGTTAAATCAAAAAGATTCATGGTTACATAAGATAAAGGAAATTATGTTGAAATTGGTTTTGGGGTTATGTGAAAAGCTAGAGAATCACTGCAAAATGGGTTTTTGAAAGAAATTAGGTTCAGAATGGAAGATATTGAAAAAGCTTAAATGACAGTATGCATTGCTCACCCTTATCCTAGAGGATGCTGGAAGTGCTGGCCATCTTGTCTTATACATACTTTACATCTTCTCGTGAAATTATTCTTCACATGAATCAGTTCTTCTACACTAATGGACCTAAATTGTGTTAGAATGTTTTAAGTTCCTCAGGCATATTCGGATTATTTGCCTACACTTTATTTTTCAGTGTTCCCCAGAAATAAAAATTGCAACATGTGAGATTTGGGGATTGAGGAGGCCACAAACTTTTGTAAGTCTTTGGCGAAATATATGGTGCAATTCCCTCATGGATTCATTAGCAATATGGGTTGTGGTGTTATCCTGCTAAAAATAATATGCTGTCCGTTGTGTGCTCATCGAACATTAGTTCACATAATGGTTCCAAAATTAGACCCTATCACTGTTAATTGTTTCTTAAATAAATAAATAAAAAAAAAAGCCAATTCTTTTAGCGCTAATGGCACACCACATTATTTTTTTGTGCAGTAAACAATACCTGGTTTCTCTCAACACCAGTATCTAATAATACTATGTGAAGCCACATGGTTGTTTAGATGAAACCATGCCTAATAAATAAAGAGCATTTTCTTGGGATCAATTTCCCCACTATTGAATTTTGCCAACATCCAGTTATAGAAAGTTTTTTGTTATAATCTGAAGGTTGTAATTAGTAAGAACTGAAATTATGTAAGGCTTTAATTAGATAATTTCATTGCTCTGTGAGCTCCCGTTCTTGATATTTCTGTCTGCTGCCTTAAATGCATCCAAGATTTTCTAGGATTAGTTCCAGGCAGCATTGATTTTGTCTAAATTTTTCCTCACTAAGGACACAACGGTTTCATTGGCTTTTCTTGTTATTCACAAGACCTGTTTTGTCAAACCTATCCACTAATTCAATTTTGCATTTGTGTATGGAAGTGATGTCAGGAAATGTAAGTCTAAATTTTTGAATTCTTATTTTTTAACATTGTTTTTAACATCTACACTCACTCATATTGTGAATATACAACAGTATGGACATGTATAAATAAATACACACGTTCACTCCTAGGTCTAATCTCACACTGTGTTCAACTTGTAGCAGAGGAAGCAAGATATGAAGTTGGAAATGCATCCTGGAGTTCCCCCCTAGGGATTGCTTAACAAGTTTCATCGCCTGCCCAACAGATGTCACCACAACCACAACTTGGAACCCTAACCCAAGCAGTAGTGGTTCAACAGCTGAGGATGCGGGCAACGGTCCGCGAAACAATTGTCCTACTCATTAAAAGTAAGTGAAGTGTGTGTTAACAATACCACTTTAATTAATTCAATTATCATCAATGTTCGCTGACATACTGCATTTCGGATTTTAATTATCGGCTGTAACATTTCTGTGAGAGGAGAGAAAAAAAGTTTATAACATGAAATTTCAATATCCTGGGGCTCTGTTCCTTGTGGGGTTTTATGAACAAAACAAACAATAAGGACAATTAAAGAAAAGACTATACCATACCGGTACATATAAAAAAGGTCAGCTCAAACTTCCTGGGAAATATTCCAATCATAGTCATTCAGGCTTTTAAGAATGTTATGGTACCCATTACTGAATTGAATTAAATGAGATACAGTGCATATACTTTACCTTTTTAATGTTTATGAGGTAACAACTACAATGGGTGCCACATATAGTTGCACACAAACCTCATACAGCACTTACTCCTCAGCTTGCTGGTAGTTTTACTTTCTCTACTACATACTTAGGTCGTCTCCTTAGTGCGGTGGTAGCGCAGCTGCCTACCAAGCGGGAGACCTGGGTTCGATTCCCAGTACCGGCGTGGGGATTTTTCCCCCGCTGGGAGACCTGGACCGGGGTGCACTCAGCCTCGTGAGGTCCCTGGGGGGCCAATTGAGGAGCTACTTGATGGAGAAGTAGCGGCTCCAGGCCGTGAGGACCGCATTAACCGGCCGGGAGGGGCTCGAGGCGCTGACCACGTCTCACCCTCCAATACTGCACCCCATCCATGACGTCTGTAGTGGACCGAGATGGGGGACGCAGCGGCCGGGCGGTAGGCCAAGGTTCCCCGTGAGCCGTCGTGCCATGGAGTTATTGTTACTACATACTTAGAGTAAATAGAAGAAGTATTGCACTCCACCCAAAAATTTGATGTCAAGTTTTACCAGAAATAATGTCTTGAGACCCTTTAAAATATCCCCCCCCCCTAAAAAAATAAAAAGCTTTTTTTTAGAAAAAACCTGTGTCTGTGCTGTCAATAGTATAACTCAAAAATAAAAGGTCAGCTAAAACCAAACTTAATATTTAAGTACAACATACTCTAAGGATGTGACACAAAGATTTTTTAAGAAAATCCTCCCTTTGCCCTTTACAGGAAATTTTTTCAAAATGTTTTTAACTATTTTCATGACTAATACAAGGTATGTCTTGAATTTTCTGGGAATAGCCCCTTGAAGTGGTCTTCATTCTGAATGACTTTTGAATAATTGGTAAATCATGAAAGTTCTACAGAAAATCATGTGATGCAACACACCCAATTTTTAATGTGGGGATAAGCATTTTGTAATTGTTGCAAGTTATATTGCCCTTACATCATGTAATCAAGTCAGTCAGGCAAATAGATTAAGCTGTAATCACTGCAATTTTGGCTACCACTGGTGTACAGTACAATTATCCTTCTGGTTCCTTCCTCATAAGCTGTGAATATTCCCTAATGTTTTTACATTCTATTAGGGATTAATAGCAGTGGTTATAATACAGTTGGGTCGTCTCCTTAGCACAGTGGTAGTGTTGCTACTTGCCAAACAGGAGACCTGGGTTTGATTCCCAGTACCAGCATGCGGATTTCTCCCCCGGTGGGAAACCTGGACCAGGGTACACTCAGCCTCAAAGGGCCCCTGGGGGGCCAATTGAGGAGCTACATGATGGGGAAGTAGCGGCTCTAGGTCATGAGGACCACATTAACCAGCCAGGGGGAGGGGGGGTTCAAGGCGCTGACCATGTCTCACTCTCCAATATGCACCCCATCCATGACATCTGTTGTGGACCAAGATGGGGGATGCAGCGGCTGGGTGGTAGGTCAAGGTCCCTTGTGAGCTGTCGTGCCATGGAGTTATGTTATGCTATAATACAGTTGACACATTTATATTTGTATGTTCAGCTCATGTATGTCAAACTCTAATGGTTACTGGAAAATTTAAACAGGCCTATTATAATGTAAAATAATATTTCACTTACTTGAAATAAGGTTTGCTGCCCAAACATAAAACATTATTAAATTATATTTGTTATTAAATACAGAGCTATGGTTTAAGAAAGATGAGCTTTTTATCATGAAATATAGCAATGAGTGAAGCCTGCAAATAACAGTCCAAAGGTCTATTACTCGATAAAAACCATCTTCATGCTATAGTCTAAAACAAGCACAGAGTTCAAACAAGAATAGGCAGTTACACAAGATCTCTCAATTTTAAAATACTCATTTTATATATGGCTGCAACCTGGGATTATTTAAAACTCATCCCTAATTCTGCATCATCATTACTTTCTCTAGCTCAATTTACATTAGGCTCTTCTTCTGTTTCAATATAGATTCCTGCCATTTCTCAGGGTATACTTCAGCTTAAGGCTTATTGTGCTACTTAGGTAGTAGCAGTATTCCAACAAAAAATATTGATAGTAAGATTTACCATAAATACATGTTTTGAGGTCCCTAAGTCCATAAAAATAATTTTTATTTTCTCTACACAACTATGTACATAGTGTATAGAGAAGGTATTGCATTCTCAAAAATTGCTCTTAACTATTTTGATTAATATACCATATATTAAAGATATTTATATGGCATATAAATATTAAAGATATTTATATGGCATATAAAATGTGTATCTTGAGTTTTCTGAGAATAGCCTTTAAAGACCCCTATATTCTGAATGAATTTCGCTCAATTTTGCATAACTGGTAAACCATGAGACAAAAAACTTACCACATAATTAATGTAAACCACATTAAAACATACAATTTGTCATATACATTTTTTTTCGTTGAATTGACCATTTCTGAGATTTCTCATATTATATGTTTTAGATTCAAAATATTTTAACTTTTCTCACATGGAAATTTGTAAACTCCTGGCCCTGCATAGAAATGGATTTCAACCATATAGTAACCAGTTTTAAAAGATTTGACTATCATTTTAGTGTAGTGTATTCTCTTGTTTTCTTTCTACTTACAAGGAAGCAAGTAATTAAGACAACTTCTGCTAATGTTCATCTCGATTATCATATACAGAAGAACATGCTTTTTCACAATCATTTGTTATAGAGATGTAGAGAAAATTATGTGAATGGGACACATCAGATTTTAGAACAAGATGTGTTTTTCTGTGTGTATTTGTGTATGAACAGCACAATTAAAAAATGAAAAGTTGGATCAATACAAAATTTTATATTTAGGTTCAGTATCTTCCAAGGATACAACATAAAGATTTTCCAAAAAAATATCCCAACCCAAAATTATCCATCATAAGGAAGATTTTTCATTGTTATATTTATGTTATTTATCAAGTTATAACAAAGTATATAATTTGAATTTTCTATGTACAGCCTACAAAGTTCTCTTAATTTTCAGTTAATTTTTCATAACGTACCTATAACAGTTAAACAATAAGGGATGCACAAAACGTATTATACAAAAAATCTTCTTGTTATCTAATATGTTGTATTTAGCAATGACACCATTAACTGACTTATTCTCCAATATTTTTCACATAGAGTAGGTGTTGAAGAAAAAGTTGAGCTCTGCTGAAGATACTGATTCATATCCTCTTGAAGGTCACACAATGAACAAATTAAAGAATAAAACTTCCAATCTTATGCAAGTGGTTTGACAAATGGTATCCTGTGATCACTTAAAAAGATGCCATTGAATTCTCCCGTCAGCATTCAGGAATAAGCAATCATTATTCAATGAGACACTCTCATCTTTTATTATTTTTTTTCAAAATGATCAGAAGTTATATACTAGAGTTTAGAGTTGATTAAACTTTAGCTTATGCTTCAGAGGTCAATGTCTCATACTGTTAATGCACAATGTTATGTACCAACTATTAAGCGGAAAAATGTTGCTGCTATATGAAACTCCAGAAGTGTTTGATAGAGCTCTGAAAGGTTTACAGAAAAGCATAGAGTACTAAATAAAGGCAAAAAAGTCAATAACCAGATAAGTAATTTCAATATAACTGAATAATAACCAAGAAGCAGTAAGAAAACATTACAAATGAATAATAATAGATGTAAAGCATGAAACAAAAGGAGGTTAAAGCTAGTAAACCAGTATACAAGTCTAATATAAGTGAATAATAAATAATACATAAAGCGCAAACAATAAGGAAAGTAGAAGTAAATAATTGTTATAAAGCAGTAAACAAATGTAGTACAAGTGAATAATAATAATAATAATAATAATAATAATAAAAACAAATGTAATATACAACTGAATAACAGTCTTTAAACACGAAATAGAAAGGAAATTATCATAAGTAAATAATCACTGCAAAGAATATATATAACTAAATAATCATAGCAATGTGCAGTATAGTACAACCAAACTAGAACTACAAACAAGTACATAAATGCAACACAAGTGAATAATAGTACACTTAATGCATGAAATATATGAAAATGTAGTATTAATTGATCAATCACACCAGAATACATAACCACAAACAATATAGTATTCAAACGGCAAAATACTATATATTTGCAGACTTTGTGATTTTATTAACACAAGGCAACCTGCCTGATATTGTGCAGTACCTGCCATGACACATCAACCTCTGAAGCACCACCTCTTTTAACTCTGAACAATGATAAATTTGTATGGAATAATTGTTTTTCCACACAAGCCGTGTGTAGGACAGGAGTTGGATAGGTAGAGTCAGACTGAAAAATTCAATGCCATAGCCAGGATTTGAAGTTCGGATCTCCCAATCTCTAGCCACTCTGCCACTGAGCTACCATGGCAACATGATGATATCCAATGATAACTTTGCTTTGGACTTTTGTACATATTGCTTCCAATCTTGGTAAGCTTTTTCATTACCAAGTAGCCCAAAATATAATGGCACCCATGTGGATTTTTATATCTTTAAATAAGTTTATTTGTTACACAATAACAACACTATGGAATTGTAGAATATAACTGGTTATTGAACGGGAAATATGATTTTGAATAGTTAAATATACAGCTTTAATTCTTTCATCAAAGTTTGAGGCGCTAAAATCCAAACGTATACAGGGTGTAAACGAATAAAAGTGCACAAATTTTGCTCGCAGTAGATGGTTCTTAGTTGATCAATTTGAGAAAAGAAACCAATGGTCTTCCAGGTCAAGTTACCAAGTTTTGTATATTCAAAGTAATTAGAGGTTGGGATCAATAAATCATAATCAGAAAGAAATATGTAAATAATCAGCATTTAAAACAAATCTAGATTGTATTATGCACTTAGTAAAGCCTGTCTTTTATCTCTCTGAAGAAGCATTTCTAAATGTTTACATTACCAAAATTGCTTAAACTACAGACCACTGTTGCATGCCACTGCAATGAATAATGGGTTGTGGCAAAAGTTAAAGAAATATGGAGAAATTCTGAAGATTATACTTAAGCTGTATGGTTAGGTGGATTGGTGGTGAACCTGAATAAACCTGAGGAATCAACTTCAAACCAATAAAGTAAAAGGCAGAAAGTATACATGGAATCACTGAGAAGAAACGGCAAAAATGGAATTAAAGCTGAATTATGCTCTCCGTGATGCTTGCATTTAAAACACTTTAAATGCAGGTATGCGATATTCAAGTTCAATGGTAATATTTACTTCTGTTTTGTTCAGTTATGGGATGAAATTCCGTCTGGTCAATGAGGTGATTTTATTCAACTCCCAACAGAACATTCAAGGTCTAATCCCTGTGCATAGATGCTGACGATCATAAAGAACGTGTTGTCGTAATTATTTCCTACTCAGATATCCTGATGATGTAATTATAGCTGTTTTAAACTTCACTGTTTTCCTATTATAACCAATGTACTGTGCATGACCTTGGGGGTCTCTTGCCCTCCACCGCAACTTCTTCATTGTACAACACTTTAACTGGTCTGCGAAGCTAAGCATGTAGGGGCTTGGATGGCTAAGGCTGGAGGATTGTGTAGTGATATTGTCTGAAGTTGTTGGTTGGCAATAAGCAATAGTGCAAAGTACTATGACTCCCCAAAAAGAGGTACTGAGTACCTATTTGGTAGCACAACAAATGCCTAATGCTATCAACAGGTGACTTTGATACTCCTGGCAGACGCCAACACCATCATATAGTAATTGTTTCTTGCTGAAGTGTTTGGTAATTAAGTCTCCCACATCTCATTTCCTATTTGCTTTCTGTACAGAATACTATGTTGAAACAGTCAAATAGGTACTCAGGGAACATGGAACAAAGTTACACTTTTGCTGAACTTGCTGATATGCTCCTTATGTATACTGAAGCAGAGTGTCGTTTTGCAACAGCTGCATGGGTTTACAGCGATAGATGGCAGCTCCAGTGCTACTTTTGAATCTGTAGATCAGCATTTGCAAGAATGCAGTTCTGTGGCGCCAAATAAAGCAGATTCCAGTGTACAACACACCCAGAGCAGTCCAGAGTTTGAAGAAAATATCAGCTAGCACCCATGCTATTGTATGTATGAGCACCAACCACAAAAAAAAAATGGTGTCATTTATGAATGCTCTTTAACTGCTGTGGTTCTCAGCATCCCATTCTAAATTGGGCATCAAAGACGGCTTAATTTTGCTCGGAGGCCTCTCATTCAGGCTTGAGGTTCTTTTACATGCCGTAAATCTACGACATGGGACCAACGGCTTTACTTCCCTTCTGAAGGGAGCCATGCTATGGATTTTTACACCCAAAAAAAAATCCATCGTCCTCCGCAGGATTTGAACTCGCAACCTTGGGTATATGAAGTTAGCATGGTAACCATTACACCATGGAGGGCGACGGTACCAACCACACAAGTATATGGCAAGTCTTGCATGAGGAGCAACTCAATTCCTTCCATCTGCAAAAGGTGCAAACCTTAACTCTGGAGGATTATAATTTACGCCTGCAGTTTTGTAAATGGGCCTGAAAGCAAAATTGTTATCATTGGTGTTGTTCACTGATGAGGCCACTTTTACCAGGGATGGACAGATTCTTAATTACAAGAATAGTCACATATGGGCATGTGAAAACCCCTATACCAATTCTCAGAAGAGCTGCCAACAGCAGTTTATGGTTAACATATAGACTGACATTATTTTTGACATCATTGGACCATATCTTCTTCCTTCTTGACTGCGTGGTGACACTTATAAATCACTTTTAAAGTATGTAGTGCCAGCCATGTTTGAAGAAGTTTCGTTTGATGTTTGGGCTCAACAGCTTTTGCAACATGTGCATTATATGATAAACAAATGGAAGCATCTAAATCAAGAAAGAAGAGGCAGTCTTACCGTGCCCTGGTCACCTTGTTCGCCAGATCTGAACCCCATGGATTTTTTTCCGGGGTCATCTACAGACAGTGGTGTATTCATCACTGACTGATTTTGAAGAGATGTTGGTTGCCCGCATTATTGCAGTCACTGATGAGATTCGCAACGCACCAGGAATGCTCAAGAAACAGGGTTCAGGAATTATTTTTGCTTTGGTATCACTTATGCATCAATGCCATTTTGAGCAATCCCTTTGAAACCCATGCTTACTCCTAATTTGTTTGCTTGTTTTTGTTCTGCCTGTATCTACCTATTGTATTGCAATGTAAATAGCAATGCAACTTATTTTTGTAATAACTCCATAACATTTAGCTCTTTCAAGTACTTATCAATTATTTATATTTTGTAAGCTGTTAGTTGAGCTTGAACTAGTCGATTTAAGTATTAAATTTCAAGTATATACTTACTATTTAGGTCATTAAAATGTAAATGATTTTTAATGCATGAGCATTTTTGCACCATAGCTATTATGGTAAATACATAGGCTCCAAATTTTCCCATTTGTTTGATAACATGCCTTACAACTGAAGTGGGCATGATCAGTGCATGCATATGACCTAGCAATTTTAAGGCAATACCCTGCACTTTGTATTCATAGTCCATAGGTTTCCTTCTCAAATTGATTTGTCTAGAAATCCATCTATTACCAGTAAAATTTATGCAGTGATTTTCATTTACACTCTGTATAAAATGAAAACAGTTGGCATGTAGCACCAGCTTGGATTTAATTGAGCACTTGTGGTAGCTATTAGTCAAGATGTGAAGCCAGTCTGGTTTAGGATATCTAGTATAAAAATTTCTAGAGTTCTTCTTAGTCATCAATTCATGGATAGGTTTGCAGTAATTCTTCATTCTAATCCTTTCTCTGCCTTCCTCTTTAATTCTTAATACATTCTACAGGTCATATCATTTTTAATTTGTTCTGTGTATTGCAGTCCTGCTCTTCCTTTGCCACTCTTGCCTTCAATTGTACCGATTATAATTTTCACAATTCTTTGGTGTCTTATTAAAGGTCTAAATTTATCTTTTTTGTTTTTTCTCTCTCATAAACTACTTCAGTAATTTTATAGTCCAACTCATTTTCAGCATTTTAATGTAGCACCATATTTCAAATGCTTCTATCTTCTTCTTTCTGATTTTAGTACTGACCAAGTTTCACATACATATAACATTATGCTGTATATATGTGCTTTCAGCATTGTTTCCTAACTTTTAATATATATTACTATGTAAATAATTTATTTTTCTTACTGAAGGCAAGTTACGTATGACATATTCTATTAACAGAGCTAGCAGTTAGCAGAGTTTTCTAGTGTTAGCCATTTCAATACATCTTTTGGAGTGAACAGAACTGTCTTGAACCAGGACGAAGCAGTATTTTAGGTCTATTATTTCTGCAAGATTCATTTTATAAATTAAACTTGCTTTAATCAGAGTTTCTTGAATTTTATAGAGGAAGTTTTCCCGATTTTTAAAATTAAATTCAACATGTTTGTTGTCTTAATTGTTGTATGGAAGCCTAATTCATTTTTCATTCTGAATAGCTTTTTACTTTCTCTACATGTAAAATGCACAGTGTACAGAGAAGGTATTGTAATCCATCCAAAAATTTGATAGTACAAATATGCATTTTAGGGTCCCCTAAATCTTAAAAAAAAAAAAAGTTTTAGAAAAAGGTTCATTGTGTGGGTGTGTGTGTGTGCCTGTGTGTGTGTTTTTTAACTAAAAAACGAAAAGTTGGCAAAATACCAAATTGGTATTTAAGTTTAGTATCCTCCATGTATGCAACACAAAGATTTTCAGGAAAATCCTCCCACCCCTAATGTGGAAAAAAATTCAAAAATTTTGATTTTCTCAAAAATGGTGTGTATTAAAGATATTTACATGACAAATAAAGTAGAAGAAGTAAGTAGAAGAATATGCTTTTCAACAATTATATGTTACTGAGTTGTAGGGAAAGTCATGTGACAGGAACACATAAGTTTTTTTTTTTTAACAATGTAAAATTCACTAGGTAGTTAACAAACCAATATAAACATTGAGAGTGGATACCAATAGAGTGGATTTTATTGCTCCCATAATTAGTCTAGTAGTTTGTTCTGAGATTTGCTGCTATTTAAAACTTTACTGCTGAATGTATGAGGGATGATCAGAAACTAAGGTTACAAGGTCCATAGGATTTTGTCTTTCACAGTGACTTAGTAGTGTGCAGTAGTTCTAATACATGTGGTTGGCAACTGTGCAGAGTTTCAACCAACTACAGGGCTACTGCAAGGTAAACACAAATGGCAACTATTTTGGAAAACTGGTCTTGTAAAGAGGTCTGCTCAGTTATTTCAGTTCTGTGGATGAAACATGTAACCATGGTTGACGTTCACCGACAGCTGGTGGATATTTATGGAGAGACTGTAATGTCTTGCCAGCACGTTGCAGAATGGTCTCAAAAGTTTGCAGCCGTGACCGATGAGAATTGCAGTGGCCAACTCAGCATGGCATCTACAGATTGGAACACAGCTAGCATGGAGGAGCTAATTGGTACAACAGGAGGAACACGTATGACATATGGTGGTAGAATTGGTAATGTCTTTTGGAAGCATTCATCACGCTGCTCATGATACTCTGCAGTATCAAAAAGTTTGTTCCCGATGGGTTCCACAAAATCTGTCCAACCAACACAAGGAGAAGTACACAGAGACAAATCTGCAACTTTTGCGACAGTTCTTCACAGAAGGGAACAGTTTTCTTCACTGCATTGTCATGACCAATACTGAAGACCAAGACATAATTGCGCAAAGCAATCTGGAGGAAACAGCCAGGACTCCACACCAAGGGGGTTATCTTCCTTCACAACAACACACATCCTCATATAAAACTACCACACTGCGATATCATCTACCCTGCTCCTTGCAGCCTAGATTTCATTCAAATAATTTTCACCTTTTCTTCATTATGAACACTTGCTTCAGATGAGGTAGTGCAACACTTTACGACAGCATGCTGAACAGGCAAGGATAGGATTTTTACCAGAAGGGAATGTTCAATTATCTGACAAAGCAACAAGTGCCTTAACCGATATTGAGACATTGTGGAATAATAACCTAATTTATGTAATATCAGATGGCTGTGTTGGTTGTATGAAATAAAATATACTTCACTCTTGAAATAAAGTAACTTACCACACCAAAAATTTCAAAAGATTTTCAAATAATGGAACATCAACTTAGCCCAGTTAATAAGCACAGTTTAAAATCTTCCTCCATACAAACACAAAAGATAAAATCCCCCCCAGTCAGCTGCAAGGAATGTGAAAATGTATATGTAGGAAAAACAAAATGAAACTTTGGACAATGTTTTAAAGAACACACGAGATATTTAAAATATAAGCAGACAGATAATTCAGCTGTAGCACATCATTTTTGGACTCAAAACCATAATTTTCACAGTGAGCCCAAGTTATTAAAATTAGTGCAGAATTCAATTGGATTAACAGTTTGGGAAAATCTATTCATTTTAAAAAACAAAAACAAACTCATAAATTTTGACATACCACAAACAAACGGACTCATTTCAAAATTCATCTACCTGGAAGAGAGACCTCCACAGGCTGCTACCACGAGTTCATCAGTGAATCTCTATGGAAAATGGTGACAATAGCCACCGAAACATGTCCGAAGTAAGTTATTTTATTTCAAGAGTGAAGTTTGAGAGTAATCTATGTTTTTACTCCTATTTGATTAGTTACTTCACTATGCATTCCCATTAATGTTTTAATTAAAATATACTTGTTTCACTGCAAGCTTTGTAATCTTAGTTTCTGATCATCGCTGGTAATAATTAGCTTTATATACGTGTTGTATGCAGTGATGAATCACAAAACTGTTGGTCTCTTTAAAACACAATAATCTATTTTTGGAGGGAAGGAGACATTATCATTCTTGAGATCATCCTTGTTTTTGGTTAGAATCTTTCAATATCTTGTCATTTTTACAGTGTTGTTGCCATTTGGAAAGTATGAAATTTCAACACCAGCACATACCGACACGGTTTTTAAAGATTTGACTATTGTTTTGGTCTCCTGTATTTCCTTTGTACCTTCAAGGAAATTTGTGCTGGAACCATTCTACAAATGCTGATCCAAATTAACATTAAGCTGATAAGAATAGTTTGTAGAACAGATATACAAATAACATTAATAACTTTGAGTGACATGAAAGCAATACATTACATTTTAAAAATCAAACTGTGCACGGTCACAAATGTCAAAACATAATAAACTCGTTAAATTGAATTTAATTAGAAGAATTCATACAACTCACAGAAAACTGGAAAGACTTTGCAAGAAGTGATGACAAAATAGAAAATAATACACTTTCATATTTATTTTATTTTTTGCAATGCATAGGTGAAATTAGTAACGAAAAAATGCACCCAACTAAAATGTAATCACAAACTTCTTACTTTGGTCACTCTATCAAATGCATTTAACCTTGTGCCTTTCAATCCAAACTAAAGTTAAGGTATATTTACAAGTTAAAAATTGCAATTTTTTTTTCAAATTTTTAATTTTGGCTTCATATAATAGCACATACTTTCAAAACTGTAAACTTTATATAACAGAAGTGGGGTTAAATTACTCTGGGCATATTATTGAAGTTTCATTTCACTGTTCC
This sequence comes from Hymenopus coronatus, assembly GCA_030762935.1. Lineage (NCBI taxonomy): Eukaryota > Metazoa > Arthropoda > Insecta > Mantodea > Hymenopodidae > Hymenopus > Hymenopus coronatus. The sequence continues at coordinate 166,058,629 of CM060881.1, read as the reverse complement.
TCTGAACTAAAATTTTCAATGTTTTTACTATTTTAAATCACAAAACACAACTCTTAAAATTAAGCTTCAGACCTCACTCATATATGATTTGGAGTGTAATAAACAGGGAATGATGTGAATAAACATCTATGGCCTTAAAGTAAGCTAGAAAAATTCTGTATTCATTTTAAATTACAATCCAATTAATAAAATTACTTATTTTGAATTTAAAAATGCATACCATTTTAAACAGCTGATTTACTAAAAATATTTGAAGTTCATACCACTGTTCATATTCAGAGAAAAAAATCTGTATATTGAAGTCTAAATATCTATATTTTTATAGATGCTACAATGTTTTAAAAAATATGTAGAAGTTTAAATTTTGAATATTTTTACAGTTGTCAAAAATTTTTTTTTTAAAGTTTTGATACTGAAAACTTTTTAAATACCAAAACATCAAAAAATGTTTAAAAGATTGAACTAAAAAATATACAGGGTTCTTCATTTAAAGCCTAACAGGTACATGGCATTTCACCCGTGCACAATTAGATGTGCCACAGCCCTACATAAACTCTGCAAGTAAACCATGCATTCACAGTCTGCTCGTAAAATATTGGACCGATTTTGTGCCTCGCGGTAAATGAACACCAAATGAGGTGTTGAGGTGTTATCATAATGAGGGATTTCTTGAACACGATGTGGATTTTCAGAGGCCCAGTACCATGTTGTGAGTGTTGACACAATCATTTTGGTGGAACCACGCTTCGCCAGAAAAGAACAGAAGCTGTGGATCAATTAAACTGTCATTCACTAATGAAAGAAACCATTATCAATAAATCATTCATGATATTGGGTCACCTTGTGTTAAAGAATGAACACTTGTACACGTATAAGGTTTTAGTTTTAATAATTTAGTTGCTCTATCTGCAGAAGACTCTGAAACTTCCATCTGTTGTGCTAATTTTGGGATGGATTTTGTTGGTGAACGTTCAAGACTTGTGCCTATGTCGCCTAACTTTTCCTGTGTATAAACTGTATGTTTACACTTTTGTTTGCCACAGATCAGTGATTTTGAATTTTTTCACAATCTCGTGAATCTGGAAGGAGGCACTTCACCAGGGAACTTTTGAAGATACTCTGTGCGAACACGGCTTGGAGATTCTATTTATAATAACTTTTGCACACAAAAATGCATTGTTCTAGAGTCAATTGCCTGTTCATGTTGGTGGCCAGTACAATACTGCCGACGCTAGCCCATGCGCACAAAGGCAGCTGGTAGTGGGGGAATCCAGCAAGGTTTCAAGAGAGGTGAAATACTGTGTGCTCCGTTAGGTTTTAAATCAAGAACCCTGTACTTAACGTATATAAACTTAAAGTCCAAAATCAAAAAAAAATATTTTTACCACAAACAATCTGAAAATAATGTACTGGGAAAAAGAAAGGCTTTTGCTCATAAGCAGTGCATTATCTTGTGTATAAATGGTTTACATTTTGTAAACTATGTTCTTCTCAGATCTATAGAATTAAAACTAAGAGAAGTTAGGCTTTTATAATAAATTATATGCACACAAAAACAACACTATTTGAAATTGCCTCATTTCCTTGCCAATCACCCTGTTGAACTACGCCTTTTATTAAACCCAGCATAATTATATTTACTGTAGTTTTATTGCATCCCTTGTAAACCAACAGTTACACATCTCACTATCCTGTGTTTAATAAATATTATTTGTACAAAGTTGCTGATTTAAGGAAATAGTGTATGCTTTAGTTACATCATATGATTTTATTCAATGAAAAAATATTTATAAGAAAAGAATTTATAGTTTTATATACAATTCAGCAGACCGAAAAGTATGTGGTACATTTGCATAACTTTCTTTCAATAAAAAGCATTTATTTATGTCAAATTGTTTAAACATGTCCTTCCTATAGCTCACTGTGCTTCACTGCCAGATGCAGCAGCAGACTCTAGAGTACTGATGTCATTATTCTCTTGAGCGCTAGCAGATTCTGTACTGATGTCATTGTTCCCTTGAGCGCTGGTACTTGTGTAGTCTAAAATCTTCCTTTGTGATTGACGCACAAATTGTTGTTGTTTGTGATAGATTTTCAATACTCCCTTAATGGCAATGAATGCCACTCCACCCTGAAAAAGAATTTACGTAGATTAAAATCTACAATACAATTCTTTATAACAGTCTTTTATGTTTTACCTGATAAATTTATCAACTGTGGTGTCATTGCTGTAGTTCTTTTGTTTATTTTCCAGCAATGTTTATATAGATGAAGAAAAAAACTGCTCTGAATGTGGCAATCTCATGTCAGGAGGAATTCCAATCAATCGAGTGTATAAATACAATGTACTAACATAAAAAAAAAAAAAAAAAAAAAAAAAACATTTATTTACCAGTAAGAAATAAATTAGTATGTATAATGACAATGACAATATGGAAAAACAAAAGATTTTTTAAACTATATACTTGTATGTTTTACAAACTCTTAAACTTATAAATTTAGAAACTAATCACTTAATAAAACTATAAATGGAATAAGCAAAAAATAATTTTCTTGATACAAATATTTCTGATAATGGTTTAAGTGTGTTTTTAAATTTAAAGATTATCCATTTGCTGTATAAATTTTGCTACTATGGTTGGAACCTGTTGTGTTAACATTTAGTTTCAAACAAACATCAAGTCAGATCATTTAGTTTTGTAATTATGCCAATGCAATGGTTTAGGTATATATATATATATATATATATATATATATATATATATATATATATATGTCACCCAGTGAAGGAATAAAAACCAGGGTCATAATTTTGTTGTAGTACTTTAACGCCCTTTAATCTCATATCATACGATGAATGAAATGATGTTCATATGAGCCCAGGGTCCATAGACTTAAAAGTAACCTGACCTTTGTCTTCTCAGATATGGGAAAACCTTGGAAAAAACCTTATTCTGATAACTTGTTATGTGCTGAAATGAAATTGTTCAATGGCACAGCAGAACAGGAGCAACAAAAAATCACCATTTGTGTTTCTTGGGATGCTTGTTTGTGCAATATTACAAATACTACAATTTAAACATTATTTACATAACTGCTTTTTCTTTAAATTCGCAATGAAGTTGAATCTCCAAGGAATTATCACAAGAAGAGGAACACCAAAATTTAAAATCATTTGGGGAATGTTATGAGAAAGGAGAGAGAAATGAATGAAATTAAGGCTTTGCCAAGCAACAGAATCAGATTGCAAACTTTTATTGAGGCCCTATGCTACTTAGAGGACAGCATGCATCTACACTATTACTTTTTCTTTTGTAGGTATTTGATCTTATTTATTCCAGTTATTTTGCCAATTGGTATCTGAAAGACAATTTTAGTGTATAGATAAAATACTATTCCTTAAGAAAAATTTAAGTATAATTCTTTATGAAACCCATCATGTTTTCATAATATGTCATCTTTTCCTAGAGCTTATTTTCTTCCTTATGAGTTTGTGTTTATTAATAGTCGATTTGGGACTAATAAACAATAATGAGGGATATAAAATGAATGTAAATTTTTTTTTTTGATTTTTTATAACAAATAGCACCATAAGTCTCGACAACTCATATCCATTCTTGTTATAAGATATTGATAAATAGGTGAATATTATATATGTTATATTATTATAATCTTTGACCAATTTGATCATTTTGAATAAGAAAGAAACTATAATTTACAGTAGGTGTCACAAATGGTTGCCCATTGAATAAGCAGAGAAAGTAAACTTGCTCATGCTTGCCCTGAATCACCTATTGTGCAATGCACAGAAATTTATCCAGTGCATTCGTAGTAAGCAACATTTTGCACCTGAAGTACATAAACCACAGTTCATAAGTTAATATATGTATTGTAGGTTCAATTGGTTGAACAATAATGTTCTATTATAATGTATGTGTCTTACATTAATATTGATTTTTCCGATGGAGCATATACATATTTACATTCTTTTGGTAGGTGTAACATAAACAACTGCAAAAAATAATGAAAAGCATAGTGTTAACCTAGGAAAACAAGAAGCTTCTTCACTTGGACAATACCTTGTAAATGCAAAGCGCAATAATGTACACTTGATTTTCAATCAGAGAGTCTAATAATTTAGAATAAATAATTCAAGCTCTAACTTTTATATCTAGATGTATATTAAACCAATATTTAAATATTGTGAAGAGATACTAACTAATAACCGCAAATATAGAAAAACTTAATATTCTACAAAATCAAACTCTTCGCCTAGTAACTGGAGCTGTTAAAACTACCCCAGTACTTGCTCTACAAATTTTAACAAATAATCCAAGACTGGAACTTGACATTGAACAAGCAGCCATCTTACAGTATGAAAAATTAATCAGACTACCTTTTAATGACTGGGAAAAAAGAAAACAAGTAAACCTAAAAACTCAACAAAGTTTCCTTAATAAAATCAAAGAAGTCAAACATAGATTAAAACTTCCTTACTTAAAAGAAAACATACAAACAAATATTAACCTGTTAGAACTATTTGATATTGAACACTTTCTACACTTAGCTGAAGAATTTACAAAATCTGAAATCTCTTCGTGTGTTCTGAAACAAATGACACTAGAAATAATAAATTTAAGGTACCCTACCAATGAATGGCTACATGTTTATACTGACAGTTCTAGCTTACCAAATAATAGTGGTACTGGTGCAGGTGGAATATGCCCTCTCTTCTTTTTCTACAAAAGATTAAGTTTAAATACTACAAATTTTGATGGAGAGACTTTGGTAATACTTCAGAGCTTACAAAACCTATATCATATAAATAAATTTGAAAAAGCTGTACTATTATCTGACTCTAAAGCAGCTATTATATCCATAACATCTGATGTAACACCTAATAACTTAAATATTGCAGAATGCCACAAAATCATAAAACAACTAATGAATTTAAATAAAAAATTAATACTTCAATGGATACCAGCACATTGCAGAATACAGGGTAATGAAACAGCTGAGTTTCTAGACAAGAAAGGTAATAAAATTACAACAAATTCATCAGATCCAATAAGTTATCAAAAGAATCATTATATCAACATATAATAACAAAATTAAAGAAGATAATTAGCAAGATGGCGGCAAAGTGTAGTGTAATTACCAGAGGCAAAGCGCTGAAATTAGGAAAAATAAGTGAGAAAAACATTGAGGATGTAGAAAAGGAAAGTGAAGAAATAAGTAAGAGTTGCGTAAGAAATGGTACAAATGAAGGTACAAAAACCCAAAGTTCAGAAGTCGCAAAAATTAACAAATCTCAGAAAGCACATGGACCAGGCTGGTCACGTGAGGAGGAGACAATAGCATCGCTGCAGAAGGTGATAGAACTTTTAAATAAAGACCTCAAAAATGCACAAGAGGAGATTAAAATACTGAAAGAGGAAAATTGGAAATTAAAAGAACAGGTGATGTTCCCAAGAGAAGAAAATCTAGTTATCTGGAAAACAAAAAAAGGAAAAACAGCTAGTGTCATAACCTCCAATAATTTTGAGGTGCTACAAGAAGAGGCACTTCAGGAAACAGACTAAGCGATAAACAATGAAGACAATGAAACCAAACAAAGGAAAGCGAAATACGAGTGGAGAAATCCAAACTTAAGGAAGCCTGAGCAGTCGAAAAAGCAAGATGGAAAGAAGACAAGCAAGAAGGAAGATAAAGAAAACATGGTAGTGAAGACGAGCAACAAGGAAGATGAAGAAAAGGTGGTAGTGTATGGTGACTCAATGCTTAAAAATGTAAGCTTGAAAAGTGAAAATGTAAAAGTGAATGTTCTCAGAGGTGTGAAGGCAGAATATCTGTCAAACATTTTGGAAAAAGAAAAACAAAACAGTGAAATAAAAACAGTGGTGCTGCATGTTGGCACAAATGACTTGAGATGAACAAAGGGACCAAACAAGGTAATGGGGCAAGTGTGTAATGCAATAAGAAGTGCAAAAAAGTGTTTCCCTAAGGCAGTAGTTATGGTAAATAGTATTATTATAAGGAGGGGCTTTAGTTATAAGTTGATAAAACAAACAAACAAAGATATCAGGTGGGCATGCAAAGCACTAAAAGCAGTATATGTAGAAACAAATAGTTATATTGATGCAAGTTGTTTGGGAAGGGATGGTCTACACTTAAATAGGAAAGGATCACAATTGCTGGGGGAAATAATAAACAAAACTGTAAACATATGCATGGGACAGGGAAACTGATAACTGATCAGGGGTATGACAAAAGAAATACAGATAGTATTATTATACAGCATGAAACTTGGAGGCAGTAAAAATAGAAAGGGATATTTTAGGAACAACTAATAAAAGTCACAATGAAAAAGATGAATGTCAGCAAACATCAACAAGAAGTAAAATCAAACAAGGTATAACTTTTTATCACCAAAATGTGCAATATATCAGTAACAAAAGATCACTGTTAGAGTTAAACATGAAAGATCTAGAGCCAAATGCTTTAGCTTTCACGGAACACGTTTTAAAAATGAAGGAAACATTAGCAAACAACTATCAGGGATATAATTTAGGAGCATGCTATTGTAGGCAAGAACATAATAGTGGTGGGGTTGCAGTATACATAGACAGGACACTAAAGTACAGGGTGTACATAAATGAATATCAGGGTTTTAACTCTTTATAATATTTATTACATTCAACTTACAGTTATAAATGATATGTCAAATGAAAAAGCAACTCAAACAGTTTTGTTTGTTGGCGCATGTGCGTGCAATGTTTCTGCCGCAATCCGCTAGACAGCGGTAGTAGCAAAGATGGTGACTAGTAAACAAAGTGTTTTGTGTTTTGCAGTTTACAAAGACCGAACCTGTAGTTACTGTGCAACGTGCGTTCCGTAGTAAGTTTGGTTGTGATCCTCCTAGTGATAAAAACATTCGTAGATGGTATAATCAGTTTGAAGATACTGGCTGCCTTTGTAAAGGGAAGCGCTGGGGACAACCGGGAGTAAGTGAAGAGACTGTTGAGCAAGTGAGAGAGTCGTTCACTCGTAGCCCAAAGAAATCAGTCCAGAAGGCTAGTCGTGAATTACAAGTTCCTGTGTCGACTGTTTGGAAAGTTGTAAGAAAATGCTTACAGCTACGTCCTTACCGTTTACAGTTATTACAGGCTCTAAAGCTGACAGACCACAGATTATATGCCAAATTCGCAAACGACATGTTGTTTCATGACGATTTTGTGGATCGTGTTGTCTTCAGTGATGAATCGACCTTTCACCCTAGTGGACATGTTTACACTCATAATGTGCACATCTGGGGCTCAGAAAATCCTCACGAGATGGTACAAATGCAATGAGATTCCCCTAAAGTGAATGTTTTTTGTGCTGTATCCCGGCGAAAAGTTTATGGGCCTTTCGTTTTTGGTGAGTAACTGGCACTTCTTACCTTGATAAACTAGAGCAATGGCTCTTCCCTCAGTTGGAAGAAAATGAGCCAGAGAACTTCATTTTCCAGCAGGATGGTGCACCATCTCACTGGCATAACAAAGTATGCGATTGGTTGAACGTCACTGTACCCGAGCGCTGGATAGGCCGCAAGGGCTCCAATGACAGGGCTTGCTATGCATGGCATTCACGTTCTCCTGACCTAACACCATGCGATTTTTACCTTTGGGGCTTTATCAAGGATCGTGCGTACATGCCTCTGCTACCAGCTGACCTCCCTGAATTAAGAAACTGGATTGAAGCAGCTGTTGCTACAATTACTGAATACACATTTATCAACGTTTGGGAAGAACTCGGCTATAGACTTTATGTGTGCCGTGTGACAAAGGGTAGTCACATTGAACATTTATAAGCTTCTTGGTAAAACTGTTTGAGTTGCTTTTTCATTTGACATATCATTCATAATTGTAAGTTGAATGTAATAAATATTATAAAGAGTTAAAACCCCGATATTCATTTATATACACCCTGTATAAAGAAATAGCCTGTAGTAAATTTTCAGTAGAAATGGAATGCGAAATAGCAACAGTAGAAATTATGCTAAAAGAAAAAAATATATATTATTAATTGGTGTATATAGATCTCCAGCAGCAAATAAGATATCATTTATAAAGAGCTTAGAGACTTTCTGAATACACTGCAGGAAAATAAGATAAAAATTCTTATGGGAGATGTAAATATAGATGTTCTGAAAGACATGGTAGCAAAACGCTCCCTGGAGCAAACACTCATTAGGTATGATCTAAATATAGGTGTTAGGGAACCCACCAGAGTAACAAATACTACTAAAACATGTATTGATAATATATTCACAAATTTTGTGCAAAATAAATGGGAGACAATAATAATTAAGGCAGGCATTGGGATCATTATGGGCAGTTATTAAAAGTACATGTAAAAAGAGAGAAACTACTCAATACTTTTGAATATAAAAGACAAGTGAATAACAAGACTTTAATTAAATTAAAGAAATACTGTAAGGAGATAAGTTGGAAGGAAGTTTATGAAGCACAAAATGTAAATAATAAATATGAAATTTTTAATCACATATTACAAAATGGTCTGAACATTGCAATGCCCTTACGAAAAGTTAAACTGAAATCATATAAAAATTGGGAAGAGCAAGAAAAATGGCTAACCAAGGGAATTTTAATATCATGGCGAAGGATGAAATTTCTGAATTCGATAAAGCATCCAAATATGGGGGAAAAATCATTAAGATTTATAATCAAACTTTTAGAAATGTTATACAACATGCTAAAACAATATACAACAAGGGCCTAGTGTTAAGAGCTGAAAATAAGACAAAAGCAGTTTGGAACACGCTAAACAATACTCATAAGCAGAAAAAAAAACAAAGGCACAAAATATTGTAATTAATCATGAAGGCAAAGAGATCAGTAACCCAAAGGAAATATGCAATGTTTTTAACAATTATTAAATTAATATAGTAAATCAATTGAATCCCAACAAGGGAACACAAAATATAAATAATAAATTAATAAAACCAAAGAGTCAGAAACATCTATGGGAATAGTAGAAATTGTAGAAGATGATATACTAAAGGAAATAAACAAGCTAAACACTAAAAAATCAAGTGGATTGGATGAAATATCAAATGAAATTTTAAAATTTCTGAAATATGAGGTAGCAGAGATTTTAACACATATAGTAAATGCATCATTAACTCAAGGAATATTTCCAAACACATTGAAAAAAGTAATTGTTAGGCCATTATTTAAACAAAAAGAACGCAAAATGGATGTCGAAAACTATAGATCGATAACATTATATTCTACTCTCTCAAAAGTAATAGAGGGAATATACTTAAAAAAATTACGAACATATTTAAAAAAACTGAATGTACTATCAAAATGGCAATATGTCTTTCAAGAGCAGAAATCAACTACTAATGCAATCAATAAAGTTAATAGTTTTATAGTAAATGCATTAAATGATAGAGAATGGGAGGTTGCAATATTTTTAGACCTCACAAAGACTTTTGACTGTGTAAGTATAAATATTTTGTTAAACAAACTAGAAAACCACGGAGTAAGAGGGTTGGCGTTAGAATGGATCACCTCATACTTAAGAAACAGGGATCAGTGCAGAGGTAAACTACACAAATTCAAATGGCATAGCAGAAAAATTAAAATCAGATTTTCAGATTGGTTAGGCAAGGAGTACTGCAAGGTTCAAAATTGGGTCCATTTTTGTTTTTATTATATGTAAATGATATTTTTTAAATAGTACAAGAAAATGGGGGTACAGCAATAGGATATGCAGACGACATGACTATTATAATTAAAGCTAAAACTGAGAAGAGGAAAAGAAAGCAAATGCTATATTAATCATCATGAAAAAATACTCCTCCAGTTTAGACAAGATATTAAATGTAAAAAAACAGCATGGATAAATTTTGAACTTAGAAGATGTTTTACAAATAGTATAAATTAGAAATAGATGGAGTAAGTATCCCAGAAACTGAGTGTGCAAATTTTCTGGGTGTAAGAATCGATAAACACCTAAGCTGCAAGCCATACGTAAAGCATATCATGAAAAAACTAAATAAAGGCATCTATCTATATTATGAGGCAGGTTAGGAAAACAATGGACAATGAGACAGTAAAACAGGTTTACTATGCATTTATATACTTGCACATTAAATACGATATAATACGGGGAATATTACAGCAGCGGAAATGAAAAGATCTTTAAATTAAAAAAAAAGACGGTTAGAATATTAAGAAAAGTAGATAGAAGACACAGTTGTAGGAATATTTTTAAAAGTTCAAATATCTTAACTATCCCATGTATATATATTTATGAGAGTGTAAAGCAAATTTTACAAGATCTAGATGTATCTAAAAATAGTATTATACATTCACATATTGAGAAACAATGAAGACTATTACAGAACAGCACTTAGAGGTACATTAAATAATAGAGACTTGGATAGCATGAGAAAAGAATTATATAACAGATTACCAAAAGAAATAAAAGAAATTCATAACACTAAAGTGGCTCTAAGCACAATAAAAAAATATTTAATTGAGAACGCATATTACATCATGGAAGAGTACAAATGTAAATTGTAAATACACATTGTAATCATGTACATAGATTTAAACATTGACATGACCTTTATTGTACATTTTAAAGGATGAATAAAATGACTTATGACTTATGTATTACAAACAAAAGGAAAACCATGGGAAAATTTAGGTAATAACACGACCAGAATCACTACATTACCAAGAAAATCCTCTGTACTTTCTCATAAAATGAGAATGAATATAAGGACTGCAATAAATGAAATGATTAAAACTCTAAGAGTAGGAGAATTGTTTTCTAAGGAATAAGGAGCAAATTCTTATAAAAATATTTTTTTTGCACACATAAATGACTACAAAAAGGGAAAAACTCTGAATAAAGGATCATAAGCATAAATATGAAATCCTATTTCACATAAAACTACACTTTTTTGGAAAAAAATTTGTAAATACATATTTTCATATAATCTTCCATTAACACATAAATCTGAATTAATCTTTTATTATTTATCCTGCATAATTTTAAATTTATTCTATTACAAATATATATGATATATTTACGAATTACTGTATTGCATTACATGTATCAGAGAATGTTCATGGTGCCTAAGGTATATAAAAATGATTAGACTGTTATCAAAGTTACTGACACCTTGGTTATTCCCCCATTTGCTGTCTGTATGTCATATGTTTTACTGCTAAACTGAGTGCTTGCGATAAAGTGTGTGAATGATGCACTCAGACTGTGTTCATTCTTCCGTTCTTATGAACAAGTGTTTTGTGCAACTTGTGATCTTGCCTTGATAAATGCCTCAATCTATATTCTGATAATGGCACCAACTTTATTAGAGCTAATAAGGATCTTCAGGAATTATATAGACTGTTTCTCTCTGATTTCAAGAAAGATATTGAGAAGTTTGCTACAAATGAAGGTTTCTCTTGGCACTTCATTCCACCAGCAGCTCGTCATTTTGGTGGATTGTGGGAAGCAAACATAAAATCAATGAAATATCTCAGGCGGATGCTGGGCTTGACTCTGTTAATACATGAAGAACTCCTCTTTATCAAGTTGAATCTTGTCTCAACACCACGTCATTTTCTTATAGGCGAGCCTCTGATAGCATTTCCTGAAAGTAATTATACTAATGTTCCTCCTGATCAGACGAATGGTGGGAGAGGCTTCCGAAGTATACCCAACTTCTTTGGTGAAGATGGTTTGTTGATTATCTGCACACCTTGCAACAGCGTCAGGGCTCTGGCAGCTTTTTCATATCACTTCTGCCTAGAATAATCTTTACAGTACACACAATATGCATAAGCAGATGTTGCAATGCAATACTGATATGGTGAAAGCCCTTTGTGTGGTGAACCTTTCATATCCTAGATTTGCAGAAAAGTGACTAAAAGGAAAATGGAGACTCTGTTCCAATGTAGACTCTGAAAGGTATCCTTCCAGCTACAACAATGTTCATACTGACAGGAAAACAAATTTAAAAGAGGAAAATTTGGCAACAATGGCTATTTTTTCATTTGAAAATTAAAAAATAATCTAAGATGTCAAATATTTGCTTTGTTGGTTTTCAGTAACCTTTTCTAGTATTTTACTTTTGCTGTATTATATTGTGTATATGGCATTTAAATACTGTATTTAATTTGCTTGTTTGTATTTTTGCTAATGTATGTATAAATTGTGTGTGTCGATATTGTGCCCAGGTATGTAGCATTTTTTTGTTTGGAATATTATACTGTATTTTAAGACTGACATATGCCAACATTTAAATGATGTATGTTAATTGACTTTCTATTTACATATGAGTACACATATTAATAAGAATATATATTGAAATAGCTAAATAATGGTTTGTTTTTTAACTTGTTCAACTCTACAATTAGTAAAATTGTATTAAATATAACACTGCTTTTGGGAAAAAATAACACCGCTTTTGAGAAAATAATAAACACCTTTTGCATGTTCCTTTCATGAAATATTAAAAGGATCAATTATTTCATTTATTGCATTTCATTTATCTTTATTCTATGAGAAAGTATATTTTCTAATCATTCAGTTTTATTCATCACAATCAAATAGTCTACTCAATGAATTTGTTAACAAACAAATCATTTAAATTTTTTATTTGCATCTTACATGGCAAGATGGCGGCGGCAGCAGGTATGGTTACTCGAGCCATGCATTTAAACAGTTCAAATAATAATAACCTTAATAATATACAGTCAAATGAAGTGTTGTGCACATCAAAAAACACAAAAGGATCACAAGGAAATAAGGACAACGCAGCCGATAAGGTAAATTGCGAATTATATCATCAAGAAAATCTGTCTACGGCACCCAACTCACCACGTGATGCCGAAACAATAGCGTCTCTACATTTAGTAATAAATATCTTAAATAGAGACTTGCTGAAATCTCAAAAAGAAGCGGATGATTTCAAGGAACAAATTCATATACTTCAGAAGGAAAACGAAGATTTAAGAAAAAAGATAACTGACCAGGACAGTTATGCTACAGTTGTTAGAAATAAAGCTTCACGCCGAATGTCTATGCTACCTCGAGGTGCTAATTTCATCAACTCCAACAGATACAAAGTACTGGATCAACAGAAAAATACAGACATGGTAGCGAAAAGGAAGGATCCTGTAAACAATAATATGCCAAACACGCAATTTAAGGATAAAAAAGTGCTTGTGGCCGGTGACTCTGTATTAAAATTCTCTGGTGAAGTGTGCATGAAAAAAGGTTATAAGGTGCATTGTTTCCCGGGCATTAAGGTACGTGAACTACAAGAAAAAATGGAATGCATGAACCTTAAAGAAAACAAACCTGAGGTGGTGCTGCTGCATGCTGGCACAAATAACACTGGTTATAGGGTAAGTGCGGAAGAAATCATGGGTGATACTATGGACTTAGTCAATGCTATCAGATCCCAAGTACCAGATGTGAAAATTATAGTAAGTGGTGTCCTGCGTAGATGCAATGTCGGGATTAGAAGAACAATGAGAATTAATCGGGAGCTCAACTGGTTATGTGATGTAAAAAACTGTGTAATGCTAGACAGTAATTTTTGGTTGTGTGACGATGATTTTGGTAAAGATGGGATGCACCTGAATCGAAGAGGTTCTTTCAAGTTTGGCAACCTACTCACTGATGTAATAACTTCAGTTTTGCAGGAAAACTAGAAACTAAAGTGGTGGATGAAATAGTAAATATAAATTCAGTGCAGTCAGCAAGTTATGAGATACCTCTCTCCTGTTCAAATGACAATCAGATTATGCTGCAAAATATACAATGCATGAAAAATAAATTGATAGATCTCGACCTAATGTTAAACCAGGAATATACAAATGTAGATATAGTATGTATGACGGAACACTGGCTCAAAGATGATGAATGTGCATTGTATACAATTCCTAACTATTGCATGGTAAACGCATACTGTAGGTTAGATCGTAAAAATGGGGGTGTAGGTATCATTCTAAGATCTGATCTGCAATACAAAAATATTAATCATACATCATATTTAAATGAAGAAATTAATTTTGAACATGTCTGTGAAATCATATACCCTAATTTTAAATTCCTTGTCATCTGTATATATAGATCCCCTGATGGTAATATTGATACATTCTTAGATAAGCTTGATATGATGTTGGGTATCTTACAAAATACGAGGGCCGTTCAGAAAGTAGCCTCCGATCGGTCACAGTGCAGGTAGTGGGGGGAGTAGCGATGCCATCTGTGCATTCACGCACTCAGCAGGTCAGTCGGCATCAAGCCGTGGTCGAGTGAAAGTCGTACCTGCGCTAGTTTAGTGTTTGTGGCCGTTTGAAATGTGTACTGCAATAGAAAACCCCGCCAAATGTGAAGTGCGTGCTGTTATAAGGTTTTTTACAGCCAAAGGATATTCTGCAGCAGCTATTCATCGTGAGCTTTGTGCCGTGTACGGACCAAGAGTTATGAGTGAAGGAGTGGTCCGTGAATGGGTACGTTTATTTAAAAGTGGACGAGAAAACGTTCATGATGAAGAGAGGAGTGGTAGACCATCATTGGTCACGGACGAACTCTTTCAGACAGTTGATGCAAAAGTTCGTGAAAACCGACGTTTCACAATGTCGGAGTTGTCTACTGATTTTCCACAGATTTCTAAGACTCTCTTGTACGAGATAGTGACAGCAAGATTGGGTTACCGTAAGTTCTGTGCACGATGGGTGCCCAAAATTCTTACCGACCACCACAAAACTCAAAGAATGGCCTCTGCATTAGACTTTCTGTCACGTTATGAGGCTGAAGGTGAACCATTGTTAAACAGAATCGTGACCGGGGACGAAACCTGGATTAAGTACGTGAACCCTGAGGCAAAAGAACAATCAAAGATGTGGGCACATTCAAATTTGCCTACCAAACCAATAAAACCCGGCAAGATTTTTCTGCCCGAAAATTGATGGCAACGGTGTTTTGGGATGCAAAAGGGGTGTTGTTGGTTGAATTCATGGAACGTGGGACGACCATTAATCAAGACGTGTACTGTGAAACACTAAAACAATTACGACGGGCTATACAGAACAAACGCCGTGGTATGCTGACTTCCGGTATCGTTTTTTTGCACGATAACGCCCGTCCTCACTCTGCTCGCAGAACAACAGCCCTTCTTGAGTCCTTCAAGTGGGACGTTGTCAACCATCCACCTTACAGCCCAGATCTGGCGCCAAGCGATTATCACCTCTTCATGCATATGAAGAAATGGCTCGGGTCCCAGCGGTTTGATGATGACGAAGAGCTCAAAGATGCGGTCACAGGCTGGCTCCAGGCACAAGCGGGTGATTTTTATGCAGAAGGAATTTCAAAGCTTGTGAACAGATACGATAAGTGCCTCAATCGTTATGGAAACTATGTAGAAAAATAGTGCAAAGATGTAGTTGTAAGATGTATATATTAAAATATTTTTATTTAACTTGGTGAATTTCTTGCAATCAACCGGAGGCTACTTTCTGAACGGCCCTCGTATAAAGCTTCCTATAATATTGTGTGGAGATTTTAATATAGATTTTTTTACTTGATTACCCTCTAAGAATGAAAATCCTCATGGTTACTGACTCCTATAACCTCAAGCTACTAATACAAAATGCAACGTGTATCACTAGCTCTTCAAAAACATGCTTAGATCAGGTCTTTGCCAGCTGCAATTGTCCTTATTGTACAATCAATAACATTAATACAGGAATCTCTGATCATAACTCAATATTTGTAAGCCCGGAACTACCGGAGAAGAGTAATAAAATTTCATCTAAGGAAAACAAAACCATTTACAAGCGGGTATTTAATGAGCAAAATATAGACTATTTTAAGCATCTTTTAAGTATAGAGTCTTGGGATACTTTAGATAATAATTGCGTTAACAAAAAAGCAGCAGATTTTTTTAACATAATCTCCCATTATATGGACGTAGCATTTCCATTAAAGAAAGTGAGACCCTACTCTAATTTCTCGTCTAATTATAAAAGTTGGCTAACAAAAGGAATTATTTTATCATGTAAAAGAAAGAGGATGCTTAGGGAAGTTAATAAAATGACAGAGGATCCCAAATTTAAAGAATATTTTAAAAAGTACTGTAACACTTTATATAAAGTTGTAATTGCAGCAAAGAAATTACATAATAACAATTATATTAATGGTCACCAGAATAAGGGCAAGGCTATTTGGAACATAGTAAAAAAAGAAACTAATAGTAAACAAAAAAATGATAAAATAACATTAACTGTGAATAACAACACAATAGTAAATAAAAAAATCATCACTGACACATTTAATAACTACTTTGCAGTAGTGGCTAAGAATTTAACTAAAACCATGCCTCCACTATCTGATAATATAACCTCACTACAGATTATAAATAATTATGCTTCACTTTATTTATTTCCAACTACAGGAAAAGAAATAGAACAAACTATTAATAGTCTAAAAAATAAAAAATGTAGTGGGTATGATGATATACCTGATGCTCTCGTAAAGGAATGTGGAACTTATTTACTCAAACCATTATCAGATATCTGCAATATATCCCTTGCTACCAGCTGCTTTCCGGATGTTTTCAAAATTGCTGAAATTGTGCCCATTTATAAGAAAGGTAATAAAACCTGTGTTGAAAATTATAGACCCATTTCTTTACTCTGTGTGTTTGCTAAAGTACTCGAAAAAATAATGTACAATAGATTAGTACCCTTTTTATTAAAGTACAATATAATATCTGAATCACAGTTTGGGTTTCAAAAGGGTAAGTCAATAAATATGGCTATTTTCTCCTTTTTAGAAGAAATATTTAGTGCAAAAGACAAGAATGAACATGCCTTAGGGTTGTTTGTCGATCTATCTAAGGCATTCGACACAGTAGACCACAACATTTTATTAAATAAGCTTGAAAATTATGGCATCAGAGGAGTTGCTAACGATGGTTTAGATCATACCTTACAAATAGAGCCCATTTAGTCGAAATTGATGGTATGCGGTCAAATTTACAAATAGCCGAGTGTGGCGTATCACAAGGCTCCATATTAGGGCCAATTCTCTTCCTTATTTATATAAATGACTTACCATTACACATGACTCCCGTTAATACTGTTCTTTTTGCAGATGATGCAAACTTTGTGTTCAAAAGTCATTGCCAAAATTCGCTACAACGGACTATACATGACTCAATGTCAAAATCGTGTAACTGGTTAAATTATAATAAATTATTGTTAAATGTTAATAAATCAAGCTACTTAAATTTTGAAAAGTATCCAAACCTCACAAATCAATTCCAAATACTCGTAGAAAATAGCCCAATAAGTCACCAACATTCTACTAAATTCCTTGGTATTACAATTGACAACACATTAACATGGAAAGATCACATTCTCATTCTTAGTAATAAATTGAATTGTTTAACTTACGCAATAAGAGTGTTAAGCAAAGTTTGTAGTAAAGAGGTAATGAGAGTGGTATACTTTGGATGTATACATTCAATAATTTCATTTGGAATACTCTTTTGGGGGAACTCTATCCAATCAAATATAGTATTTAAAATACAAAAGAAAATATTAAGAATAATGAATCAGGAACCACCCCATGCTCCAAGTAAACCTATCTTTGAAGAGCTTAACATACTCCCTCTACCATGTATATATATCCTAGAAACAGTCTCCTTCATTCATAATAATATGCAATATTTTAAGAGAAACAAGGATTATCATGCCCATAATACCCGAACAGCTGAAGCAATACATCTACAGTGTCATCGACTTAATAAAACTCTCAATAGTGTATCCCACAAAGAAATAATTTTATATAATAAGATACCCAAATCTTTAAAAGCTGTGCCAGGAAAATTGTTTAAATCAATCTAAAATATATAAATGGTTATTAAAACACAAATTTTATAGCATATATGAATTTCTTAACTTAGATATTTAACTACTTAACTGTATTCTGTCACACCTGTATACTGTATATTTATATTTCTTGTAATAATTAGTTTATAAGTCTTGACGAAGCCATATGTACAAATTGTATATCCTCGGTGAATAAAAAATTGAATTGAATTGAATTGACCTATGTAGCAATGACAATGCATCTTTGTTGCACATTCTGAACTGTGTGCTGTATAAGTTAAACTTGAGAAATGTTGTATTCAATAAATACTCCCTTTTTTGACCAAGGGTTTACTCAAGTAACATTTTTTGGTTTCTACACAATACTGTAAATACAGGAAGCTGAAGTTTTCAAATCATATAACAGCTTAAATAATGCACTGCTTTTATATGTTTCATAAGACTTTATGTCACACATTTCCAAACAGATTGATATATAGTCCAATTATCAAATTCTACCTATTTTGCATATCTTAACATTAAATCTACAGATAATCAGCACAATTTAACCAATACTTACTAAAAGCGTTCTCTGAAAATTGGATGGTACGGACTCAAAGAAAAGTTTTCCAAAGATTGTTGCAACACTTGGAAGAAGCAATGCGCTACATAAGACTCTTGTTGCTGAAACTGGGTCAGATAAGGGAGGTACTTCTATGCTTGCTCTGGACTCCTCCCTGAAATCAAATAAAACTTAGTTCATGCCCACCCAGCTTGCATGTCATAATACCAGCTGCAATCATGAGCATAGCAATACAATATTACTCTCTGAACATCTTTGATAAAAGTGATGTATGTTAATTCAGTTACAAAATAATAACTTTCTTATCCAATGATATCCCTCTTTTTATTTACTGTACTGTAATGGCACTAGATGACAGATTGGGCCTGCGGTGTAAAGTAGTTAAAGCAGGCCAGATTGGTAAGTTGAATCATACTGAAAGTTACCAAGGCCAGGATTCAAAACACACATGGTCAGATTCTATTCTGATATTCTACTACTGAATACCATGCTAACTCTTTAAATGTTTTCTCTGATTCATATATCCCATTGAATCATTATGGGTAAAATGAGGGCTACCTAGAAGAGGTATAACAGAAAGAAAATGTGAATGACAAAATAGTTTTATTACCAGAAGACAAGTACAATCAAATAGCCATGTAACACACACCCACGCACGCACGCACGCACGCACGCACGCCCGCCCGCCCGCCCGCACGCACGCACGCACGCACCCACCCACCCACACACACACACACACACACACACACACACACACCCACACACCCACACACCCACCCACCCACACACCCACCCACCCACCCACGCACGCACGCACGCACACACACACACACACACACACACACACACACACACACACACACACATATATATTGATAGATGAGCTTTTCATAGGAGGTTACTACCAGCATATGGAAATTGAGTCTTGAAGCTTTCCATTGGTGCAAAAAAATGAAATGGTGTTGTTTTACTTATGGACGTTCTTTAACTGCTGTGGTTTTCAGTGTCCCATTCTATACTGGGCATGAAAGACCACTTAATTTTGCTCAGAGACCTCTCTATCAGGCTTGAGGTTCTTTTACATGCTGTAAATCTACGACACAGGACCAATGGCTTTACTTCCCATCAGAAGCACCATCCTCCCATTCCTTTCTTCAGCTGCTGAAAAAGATGAGTCATTTGGTGCTAGGCTGTGTGCCCAGAGATCAGACACTTCCCAATTAAGCTAAGTAAGCAGCTATTGGGTATCTACAGAAATATGCAGATGATAGTATATATCTTCTTTTGTTTTAAATGGCTCTATACAGTTGACTTAATGTCTAACAGAACAGGTTTGCATGATCGTAGTCTCTGGCTACAGAAACTCCACAAGCAACACACTGTTCAGAAAACAGTAGCCTTAGTTTTGAGGTTTGTTTCAATCTTTTGGTCTTTTTAGGGGAATGAGTGAGCATCCTTTGTTTGGATTGTTCTCCTGATTCTGGATTGTTGTAAAGAATCCATGTTTCATCCTGTCACAATAAAGTTCAAAAACTCTTCCCCATTATCAGCCTAAAGTGTGAGAAAAGATAAGGCTGATGCCATATGCTGTGTTTTGTGATCCCCAAACAGCTTTTTGGGAACTGAGCATGCAGAGAGTTCTCAATAGCCTAGGTACATCATATAGTAAGCTGTCTGTCCTTGAAATGTCCGTAAAATCCACATATAACTCACTGATGATAAACCTGCATCTCTCTCTTGAACCATTTGATCAATTTGTTAAACAAGATCTTCACTATTGACAGACTTGCATCCTAGTTCACCTTCATCATGAACGTCATTGGGTCTTTTTTACTTTCTCTATACATACTATGTACATAATGTATAGAGAAGGTGTTGCACTCCACCAAAAAATTTGATACTGAGATTTCACCGGAAATATATGTTTTAGGTCCCCTGTATCCAAAAAAAGTATTTTCAGAAAAAGGTCTGTGTGTGTGTCTGTGAACACGATAACTCAAAAACGAAAAGTTGGTAAAATACCAAACTTGGTATTTAAGTTTAGTATCTTCCAGGGATGCGACCCGAA
The DNA here is from genome assembly GCA_030762935.1 of Hymenopus coronatus. Classification (NCBI taxonomy): domain Eukaryota; kingdom Metazoa; phylum Arthropoda; class Insecta; order Mantodea; family Hymenopodidae; genus Hymenopus; species Hymenopus coronatus. Next base: position 166,038,063 of record CM060881.1, on the reverse strand, counting down.
GATTTTGAGAAAAGTCCCCCCAACCCCAAACTACCGTTTACATGGAACTTTTTTAAAAAAATTTTGATTTTCTAAAAAATGGCTCTAACAATTTTGATTAAATTATTGCATATTAAAGATATTTACCTGACAAATATAATGTGTATTTTGAATTTTCTGGGAATAGCCTCTGAAGACTACTTTATTCTGAGTGAATTTTTCGGAATTTTGCATATCTGCTAAACTGTAAGAGATAGACAAAAATTTACTGCACAAAAAATGTACAGAACATTAAAACAATTTATGTTGTATACAGTTTTTTCATGGAGTTGATCGTTCCTTGTTTTTGTTTTCAGGTTCAGAAAACTTAACTTTTCTCAAACAGGAATTTGTCAACTCCTGTCCATATAAATAGAGGAACTTCAGTCACATAGCAACCAGCTTTTGACAATCACTTTAACCTATGGTACTCCCTTATTTCTCTTCTACTTATAAGGAAGCAAGTAATAAGACTATTTCTGCTAACTTTTTGTCGATTAGCATGAAGTAAATAGAAACATAAGCTTTTTAACAATACTTTGTTGCAGAGATGTAGAGAAAGTCATGTGAATGGAACATATCAGATTTTTAAGTTTCAATCACCTTTCAAGCACAAAACCCTCACACATACAATTAGCACCATAAGTAATGAATTTTTGTTATGTTATTCCTTTCTGCTGTAAAAAACAAATGGTGCTTAATAACTTGCATTTGTTGGAGAATCAATGATACCAGACATGTTAAAGTACCACAGATCAGCTCCAACTGATGTACTGAACTTTACCTTGGTGGACATAATAGTGGGGTAGTTGCGCAGTAGACAATACACAGACCTACCCCTTTATGCATGACTGTACATGTTGCTGAACAATCAGAGATTGAAAACAAAAAAGAAAATAGACCTTAAAGGCGTTCTGCAAATGCCTACCCAAGTTTTATGACAAACTAGTTTTGAAAATTGCTCTTTAATATGCCTAGTGTGAAGTGGTTGTTTCTAAACTCCCCACAGGTCAATGACTTTCAGGGACTCCTAATTCCACCAAATGATGCCTGGACTCATTTATTAGCTGGAGCATAGCTTGCTGCTATGCTTAACAACCATAGAAAGTGTACAGGAATAAGCAAATGGAAGAAATTTCTAATTGCTGACAGCAGAGATCCTGATTGCTGATTACTCAATTTATTGATTTCTCAGGCACGCTTCCATATTTGGTGATGTTTCATTTGAAGTGGTAATTATAATTAATGATACTCCAGCTTGGCTTTGGATTATTAAGAAGTAAATGGTAGATGCTTTTAAGATATGTTAGGTGTAGGAGAAACAAAAGGCTTTAAATATAAATTTATAGGACCATGATCTAGGAAAATATTTTTAGCAAGCCACTATTAATGCTAAGATACTTTGTGCACTTTTTGTATTGGTGTGTGCCATTTTGTAACTATATGAAGGATAAAACAAAAGGGGTTAGTAGTTTCCTGTAAATCAAGATTTATAGCAGTTATGGTAAAAAGCAATTAAGTATAGTGGACTTTGTTATACTGATAGAGTAATTATTTAGATTAACTAGTGAGTCACGTTATAACACATCATTATATTTAGGAAAAAGAAAATATGTTTCTGAAGCTACTTGCTCACATCACCAGTGCCTGATTGATACCAGCTGCATTCCGATGATGATAACCTTGTCTCTGGTGATGATGAATGAATTAATTCATTAGTGCTGGCAGGATATAAAAAATTAAAGCATGGTTCCTGTTCTTCCAAATGAAAATATTTTCACAAACTATAAGCCCTGTTTTAACTTTCTCTAGCATGTATGTATAGTGTGCATAGTGGATAGAGAAGGTATTGTAATCCATTCAAAATTCAATACCAAGATTTCATGTGTGCATACATGTGGTGGGGGGAGGGGGCAGCATATTTCAAAAATGAAAAGTCGGTTAAATACCAAGCTTGGTAATTAAGTTCATTAACTTCCAAAGATGCAACACAAAGTTTTTAAGAAAATCCCCCATCCCAAACTACTCTTTACATGAAACATTTTGCTTTTTCTGAAAATTTTGATTTTCTCAAAAATGGCTTAAACAGTTTTTATTAAAATGCCTATATTTTAGACGTCGCCCTCCATGGTGTAATGGTTACCATGCTAACTTCATATACCCAAGGTCACGGGTTCAAACCCAGCAGAGGATGATGGGTTTTTTCAGGCGTAAAAATCCTTAGCATGGCTTCCTTCAGAAGGGAAGTACAGCCATTGGTCCCCTCAAGCCTGATAGAGAGACCTCTGAGCAAAAATAAGTGGTCTTTCATGCCCAGTATAGAACAGGACACTGAAAACCTGAGCAGTTCAAGAGTGTCCATAAATGAAGTTCCATATACATATAAATGTAAAAAGAAGCTAGTAACAGTGAAGTAATAACACAAATATTAATATAAAAATAATAGTTGCAACAAATCTTCACTTATCTTTTGGAATCCTTGCTTTGGACTAGTTTCACAATGAATTCATTGCATTATCAACATTAATTTCCTTATGGTCTTAGTTTTGGTCTGGTTGTTGATGTTGTTTATTTACACTGTTATGGTAAATAACAGTAGCAGTAACCATAACAGTGTAAATAAACAACATCAACAACCAGACCAAAACTAAGACCATAAGGAAATTAATGTTGATAATGCAATGAATTCATTGTGAAACTAGTCCAAAGCAAGGATTCCAAAAGATAAGTGAAGATTTGTTGCAACTATTATTTTTATATTAACATATACATATATTTAAGATGTTTTCATGGCAAACAAAATGTAAATGTTGAATTTTGTGGAAATAGCCTCTGAAGACCTTCTCATTCTGGATGACTTTTGTATAACTTCTGCATAACTAGTAACCGTAAGAGAGAGAGAGAGAGAGAGAGAGAGAGGAGAGAGGAGAGAGGAGAGAGGAGAGAGAGAGAGAGAGAGAGAGAGAGAGAGAGAGAGAGAGAGAGAGAGAGAGAGAGAGAGAGAGAGAGAGAGAGAGAGAGAAAACCTGATCTCATTAAGAGACACATTTATGTCATACAGTTTTTTTTAATACAGTTATTTGTTTTCGAGATATTCTGAGTTCTTGGTTTCCGTTTTAAGATACTTAAGGTTTACTCAAATGGGAAGACATTTTTTTTCTTTCCGTCTCTCTTTTGTTTACTCCTAGTGAGCAAAGAGAACAGAATCTCAATTGTTTTACTTATTAACTGGTTTTTAAAAGAATGACTATCACTTTAGCCTATTCCCTTTATTTCTCTTCTGCTTACAAAGAAGCAAGTAATAAGACCAATTCTGGTAATGATTATCTTGATTATTATGATGTAGATAAAATAATAATCCTTTGTAAGAAAAGCTTGTTTGTGGAACAGCTAGAAAAAGTTATGGAAATGGAACACAACAGCTTTCCTTGAATTGTTTATTTTCAGATTTCTGTTTAATGTATTGGTCTCTCCAAAACTGCCAACTACCACTGAGTTTTCTTCCTGTTTTTACTTTATATTTCTGATGTGTTCTTTTGCGCTTAGCTTTATGTTTCTTTTAATTTTACCGATGTAGATTTTTTGTAATTGTGGCTGATATGTAATTTCTTAGGTTGTTGTCCTGTTGGATGTAATGTTTTAATTTAGAATTTAACATTTTAGGGGCCAAAATGATGTGCCATTTAAAAGGAAATATTAGTGAAAACAGCAATTTGTTTAATGAAGATAAAAAAAAAAAACATATGTTGGGATGAATAGAATAAACAGCAATATATACACTGCACTTATATAAAGTCTTTCCACTGCAAATATATTACTTACCCTGCTGGTGGAAAAACGTGCCTTAAGATTGGAACTTTATATGAATGGCGTCTTAAAAATGTAAGTACGCTATCTTCCCAGCGCACCATTTTTCCGAGAATTAGCATAATTGGTATGGTGGGCAACCCAACAAGAAGAATCAATGGATCTGCTTGTTCCATAACAAATAGACCTTGTTTATGTCCAATTACCTGAGAAAAAAATTGTTTTTATCAACTTGGCACATTAATAACATATGATATTAATGTTTAATTTTTGGAACATTCACAATGAAGTGTAAAATGAATCATACTATCACTCAATCATTTCACTAACTAATATCTATAATGTACAAAAGGTATAAATTAATGACATAGATTGATATAAATCAATATGAGTAATTAAATCATTCAGGCATGGCCTTAGAAAAGGTCTGCAGTTGAAACATTTTCCCTGACATTTTTTCCATGTTTTTCCTAATCATCTTAAATGTTGAGAGGTATCCTAAAAAAAATGGAAGACAAAGGATACCATTATAATAGAACTCATTTTAAGCTTTAACATTGTTTTAAAGCATATTTTTTTATACACACTATGAAACTTTTGAAACTCTATATTACTAAATATCTATTGTGTGTATGTGTGTTATTGAAGTTATTTTGGGGTGATGTATATTCATTCATCTGTTATCTATTGCGTTTCAGCAATGTTGGAACTGGATAAAACAGATTCACAGACTACACGGAAAAACTACATATTTCAGCTCATTCTTATTCCTGATGTGAAACCCCCCTATTTGCAATTTTTTCAAACAAACTGTCAATTTGAATGTTACATGCCTTTTTTCAACATTGTTGGAAATGAACACTGATGCCTATTCATGATCTTCAGATTTGAAGTAATACTGCCAAAGCATAATTAATGAACTCTAGTTTTACAGAAAAAAGTGCTTGAGAATTATGCCAAATGTAAGGCCTGACCATTCAAGTTGAAGAGTTGAGAAGAATGAAATTCTTACGGTCAATGTATGCTTATTGTGTCATGCAACTTTTATACAAGTCCAAAAATATCTTCATGCATTGTGATTTGCATAAGCATAATCCAAAGTGATTTAAGCATACACATACAAAAAAATTCTGCAATAAAGATCCACTTTATACTGGAATAACATTATGCAATAAATGTAGATATATCAGCTGTAAATTTCTTTACGTTACATTAAAAATATCTCATAATAATAGTTTCAATACTAATTTCAATACAATGGCAGCAATCTCCTGCAGCCCGCGCCATTTTCTCCATGCCACCAACCTCCATTTTACATAAATACTTAATATATTATCTATACAAAAAAAATTAGTTCACAATGTGCTCTCAATAATTAAACCTTATCTATTTGCCCTTGCCTTGTCCATTTCATCTTAACTTTCCATAAGAATTCCCCTAATTCTTTACGCTGCTCTTGGTTCTTGAATATCTTCTTTATCCCTACCTCATTATCTCTCCCTAACCACTTCTGTCTAATCAACTCCACTCTTTATCCATTCGTCCCTTTACATTTAAACATGTTCAGTTCACCCTCCTCCACCCCACAAATTGGACACAGTCCCTGCTTTGCTCCTCCTCTCAAACCTTTCAGCTTCCATATTCCAGTCGGAACCATACCACCTGCAATCTCTCATTTGTATTACAAACTTTAAGATATTCTTCCTTTCCTACATTTTCCTTCACCTTGTTATGCCATTGCAATAATTTCTTGTCTTTCATCTGTGCCCATAGATTCTGTCTATCCAGATCCTCCAATCTGTCTCTTATCTTCAAAAGCCCCTAATAGAATTATTCATTCTGTACCACATCTCCTAAACGTTCTTGATCAATTGCTCCTTAATTTTACTTTCCTCCCTATTCTCTTAGAGCCTTAAACAAACTTTCAGAATATCTGATTTTGGCAATAGCTGAATGCAAAAATAAGTACTTAAGTACCCTTTCCGTTAACTGACCTTTGACACCAATCATATCTAATTCTGCCATCACTCCTGCATTAACTGTACACTGTGGAACTCCTAATTAGCTTGCAAAATGCTGTCAATACTAAAACCAATTTTTCCCACCATTCCTCGATTCTCCAAATTTCTGCTCCATATATCAACTTGGACTCAACTAATGCATAACATATTCTACACTCTGTTGGTGCTACATGCAAACATCAGCTAATTGCACTTATAGCCAATCTCCCCTTAGCCACAGCATTTCTTATTTGCCTGTCCCACCGTCTTGATTTTTTTTAATAGTGTTTAACACCTGCTTTTACCATGTATGGCACTGTAAATACAATATAACTGATGATATACGGAATGAAGATGGAACATGCATGAAATGTGATGGCAGGGGAAACTGGAAAACTCACCCCTGCACTGCTTTGTTCACCACAAATCCCTGAGATTGCCATATACAATTGCCTGGGATTGAACCCAGACTGCCTGCGTGACACCTACCTGTACTAGATAAATTCACCCCTAAATATGAAAATTCCCTAATAATTTGAATTTCCACCTTCACCAAGCCACTTTTCTTCCTAATTTCACTTCTTTCTTAATCATCATAATTTTATATCAAATAATAAGAACTAAAATAAGAACTGACGCTTTCCTGGCGACGTATTAATTCAAAATCTTCTCGGGCTTCTAGCCAGGTAAAAACTTCGCTTGACACCAACGTTTCGAAGAAGTGCATCTTCCTCGTCTTCAGGGTGAACTGATGGTTTGAGCTTGCGGAGACTGGTATTTATAGAGCTGGGATAAAGCTAACATCTGATTGGTTCACGTGATATTATGGCCTGGTATTTAAGATGACTGAGACATGGGCACGGACTTCGTAGAAAACTATTTATAGCAGTTATTCGGCTAATGTTTTGTGTTTGAGCACGCACCTGCTAGAAAATAAGTCTTGGAAGACTGCAGGTACAGGATTAGGTGTTAAGGCTCTTTAACATCGGTGTCCATGCTGAACTTAATTGTAGGCCAGAATCGCGATTTAGATTATTTGTTTCAGATGAGATGGCTAAAGCTTCTTTTACTCTCCTTTCCCAGTAGTTCGAACACTTTGCCACTATCTTGGTGTTGGTAAAGTTAGCTCTGTGGCTTTGTTCTATACAGTGTTCAGCCAGCCAGTCTACCACATTCCTTGCGAATACAGCGTAGCGTACATTGGCCAAACAGGACGCACTATTGCCACACGCGTTTCTGAACACCAAAGATCAATAAGGCTTATGCAAACCGAAAAATCTGGACTGGCTGAACACTGTATAGAACAAAGCCACAGAGCTAACTTTACCAACACCAAGATAGTGGCAAAGTGTTCGAACTACTGGGAAAGGAGAGTAAAAGAAGCTTTAGTCATCTCATCTGAAACAAATAATCTAAATCGCGATTCTGGCCTACAATTAAGTTCAGCATGGACACCGATGTTAAACAGCCTTAACATCTAATCCTGTACCTGCAGTCTTCCAAGACTTATTTTCTAGCAGGTGCGTGCTCAAACACAAAACATTAGCCGAATAACTGCTATAAATAGTTTTCTACGAAGTCCGTGCCCATGTCTCAGTCATCTTAAATACCAGGCCATAATATCACACGAACCAATCAGATGTTAGCTTCATCCCAGCTCTATAAATACCAGTCTCCGCAAGCTCAAACCATCAGTTCACCCTGAAGACGAGGAAGATGCACTTCTTCAAAACGTTGGTGTCAAGCCAAGTTTTTACCTGGCTAGAAACCCGAGAAGATTTTGAATTAATAAGAACTATTTAGGTAAGTGGAGTGCCATAATTTAAATAAAATTGAGTCATCTTTTTACACGGCGAAGTGGAGCAAAAAGTGCAAAAAAGGTGATTCAATTTAATTTAAATAATAATTTTTGTTTTCTTCTGGTTCATTTTAGGCTCACATTAATTGCAGAATCACTCTAATGCACCAATGATCAATCTTAAATCCCTTACAGCTATTGACCCCACCACAAACAATAAACATTGAATTTCTATGTTATTAATCACTGGCATAGAGTCCTTTGCTAACTTCACCTACTCAAAAAGTCATAAATAAATGAACAAAACTGGGCTGAGCAAATATCATGAAAATAATCCCTTGTATAACTTTACATGTACATTGCACACCTGTGCATGTGTTCCAAAAGTCCTCTACACCCCTTTATTATTTATGTCCATTTATATTCCTTGTTTTTTTACTTTCTCTACACATACTATGTGCATAGTATACAGAGAAGGTAATGCACTCCACCCAAAAATTTTATACTGAGATTTCGCCGGAAATATATGTTTTAGAGTCCCCTGTATAAAAAAAAAAGCATTTTCACAAAAAGGTAGGTGTGTGTGTGTGTGTGTGTGTGCGCGCGCGTGCGTGTGTGTGTGTGTGTGTGTGAACACGATAACTCAAAAACGAAAAGTCGGTGAAATACCAAACTTGGTATTTAAGTTTAGTATCTTCCAGCGATGCGACACAAAGATTTTGTGAAAAATCCCCCTATCCCAAACTACCCTTTACGTGGAACTTTTTCAAAAAATTTTATTTTCTTAAAAATGGCTCTAACAATTTTGATTAAAATAGCATATATTAAAGATATTTACCTGACAAATAATATGTATATCTTGAATTTTCTGGGAATAGCCTCTGAAGACTACTTTATTTTGTATGAATTTTTACGAAATTTTGCATAACTGCTAAACTGTAAGAAATGGACAAAAAACCTACCACACAACAAATGTAGAGCACATTAAAACACACAATTTATGTTATATACATTTTTTTCGTGGAGTTGATCATTTTGAGATATTCCTTGTTTTTGTTTTCAGCTTTGAAAAACTTGTACTTTCCCCACACAGGAATTTGTCAACTAGTGTCCACACAAACAAAGGAACTTCAGTCACATAGCAACCAGCTTTTGACTATCACTTTAACCTATGGTGCTCCCTTATTTCACTTCTACTTACAAGGAAGCAAGTAATAAGACTATTTCTGCTAATTTGTTCTCAATTAGCATGAAGTAAATTGAAGCATACACTTTTTAACAATAATTTGTTGCAGAGATTTAGAGAAAGTTATATGAATGAAACACATCAGATTTTTTCAATTGGTGGACATAAGGTGGTGTGGAAGAGTGTGCTGTGGCAAGTGCATGCACTTCATCAGGAAAACCATAAAAGATGTGTAATAGGACTTTACAACACAGCTTAAGCTTCACCCAGATTTTGTAAAGATGCAGTTAATTTTGGGGATTATATATGAATCAAATTTAACATCTGAAATCCATTTTGGATAAATCAACATGACAAAAAACATGTGTAGCACGAATGGCAACAATGTTGTCTGCAGCCTCCTCCTATGAGGTTCATTTTGCACAGCTTCTCGTCCTGCCACAAAAATTTTAGCACACTCATACACTCGAGTCTTCAAACTGTGCGCGGAGCCGTTTCAAAATTTCCGAAAGGTTTTGTGCCCTCTTTTGCAAGAAATCTGATGATGATGTGTTGCGCAACTGACATGTGTATCTCTTGCTCACTCATGGCATACTGACGCAGCCCCGTTCTCCATGGAGCGTGCGTGCGCAATACCCCATCTCCAGATACCCCCGCCAACATTCTGACAAAGTCTCTCCTCAAAATTAGACCAACAGCAGCGTTACATTAAAATTCCTGTTTAGATTTGATCAGCCCTCATAAATATAGCTAATTACTAGATAATTATTCATACTAAAACACATTAGAATAGGGCTCTATTTTAACATCATGCTACCTGAGCAAAACTAAGAAAATGTGCAATCACATCTCTTAATGGGGTGCAGTACAGCATTACAGCTTTCAGAACATAACATTCTTGTTCTCCTCAGTCCCTCGTCAAATAAAAGTTAAAGACAGGTCTATGTATCATTGAGTAAAACTAACAGAAATATCTTATTAATTGGATGAGCCATTTCTAAAACTGTTATAATCTGTAAGAATATCACCAAGGGCATAAACTTTTGGTTCTCACACTAAATAACTTCTGCTTGATTGCATTTGTATGCTTGTAAAGCAATAAAATTCAAAAGAAAGTATACTCAGGGTTTTCCAAAAACAACTGGTTGTTAATGGCTTCTATACTAATTGCTGTAGATGTCCAGGGATTATTTGCAGAGGTTGGGTACAATTGTGACAAATGATATACATGTTTATGCCAAGAAGAATAGGGCTCATAGTCATCTGTTGTTTCTGTCTGCTTGTGCATGCACGTTGATTAACCTCTGAACTTAAAATATTGATTGGCTCCTTGCATCACATGTTAGAAAGTAACCCCAAAAATGTTTTCAGGCAAATTATAATTGGTTGAAATTTTTTATAATTTCATTATAAATGGAAACACATGGATCTTTAACCATTAGTTTCTTGCATATTTTTGGTTGGTCACATTTGAATATTATAACAAAAATGGTAAAACTATTTAATATTGAACTGAATATTTATTTTAATCTTTAATATAATTTCATGAATAAAAAACAAGCAAAAGAACAGAAACATTGTAACTGTAAAATTACAACAAAAGTGCTAAAGCCAATTTCTAATCCAATATATTAACATCCAAACATATGAGCTTCCTAACAACAGTTCCCGAGTTATATGTTAAAGCACCCCTCCTGCCTCACTATTTAACTATTTAATAAATTTATATCTCAATTCTCTCATCTTTCTCAACTATTCTAATCCATTCTTCCTTACTCATCCAAAATATTCTTCCATCATTTTATTATTGTTTTATCGCACATCAGTGAGAATTTTCAGTGCTATAATTACTTTCTGTAATTTGTCCCACTTTATTTCCCAATACTCCCTCCTTCATCTTTCACTCCATCACATTCTAATAAACAATGAAATATTAGAAAGGTAGGGTGACGCACCAAAAAACGGCCCTGAATACAGACTGCTTGCCTGCCAAATATGCACAAATTGTTGCCTGCCATATGCAGATACAAAAAATAGATAAACATGTAATAATTAGACAATAAAGACAAAACAAATAAGCTAATGCAACAGCTTTGCAATATGTGACAATTGGCAGGTGACAATGAGCAGTCAGGGTCAGTTTTTCATGCGCCACCCTGAAAAAGTCAGTACCACAGATGGGATCGAAGCTACAAATCTTCCATTTCCATCTGGTTTCTCTAAGCAATTATACAGGGTGGAAGTGAAATTACCTGCAGACTGAAGGAGTTGAGAGAATGGATGCAAATGAACAAAACTACTAATCCTTTTATGTAATTAAATGCACCATTAACTAGAGAATCATGTTTAAAATTCAAAATTTAATTTGGCAACTTGGCACAATTTATTGATTGAGTAGTCTATTGGCAACACATTTAAGTAATACTGGTATATATCAAATTTAGATGCTTTGTCGCTGTGCATGAGACTTCAGAAAATTGCTCACAAAAAAAGGAGGTTATTGTTCACTGCACCATATTATAACAATGCCCTGCGCCCATATTCGCTGAACATGTGTGTACAGCTTGCTATGTAAGTCATATCTGATTGCTGGCATCCATTGTTACACATGTGCATTTGTGAACACTTGCATGCTGCACCATGGCTGAGTGGTTAGACCGCTCGCCTCTCACCAAGGCTTCTCAAGTTTGATCTCAGGCAACCGCATGTGGGACTTATATTGTACAAAGCGGGGCAGAGCATTTTCTCCAGGTTCTCCAGTTTCCCCCACTATGACATTCCAACAGTGCCCCATCTTCATTCACCTGTGCAGTGGTAAGTTCTTTTGACATTGCAGTTGTGATAGTTGCACGCCCAAGTGGACACATGTTCTGTTGGAAGGTTCTTTGACGTTGAAGCTGCACGTTTTTATGTATGAGTTATATTGTGAATACCCTAGATGTTTTGCACATGTGTGTTTCTAGAAGTTTCCAATGACATAACTAACAGATATAAAAAGTTTTCACTGAGAATGCATCACACAACGGTGAGAGAGTTTGAAGGGAATTTCTAGCGAGCTAATTTGTTGCTGCAACTAATACCAAAAAGAAACTAAATGGCAGAATTGTTACGAAAGACAGTTATTTGTTATCAGAGTGCAATCAATTTATAGAAGAAAAAAGAGTTGTTTGTTGAAGTAACATAGTTTTTGGGCATTCTTTACAATATGTGATGCAAGGTGGTGAAAAACTTTTCTGAGGCCGAAAGTTCCCCAGTGCACATGCACAAGCAGAGAGAAACAACCGAAGATTACGAGCCATATTGCATCTCATATAGCAGCCAATCTGCAAATCATTTCTAACAATTGTAGTCAACCTCTGCAAATAATCTCCAGGCATCTCCACAACTGTGTAGCACCATCTGGAAGCGATTAATAACATGTCATTTTTGAAAAGTTCAGACCATAGTTTCTCATGGGTTTTATTGCTTTACAATATGTAAAAATTACCTTGAATTCTAAATTCTCATATAATTTTTATGAAATATATTTAAAGGCCTGAATATCTGGCCTATTCTGCTTGAGAGGCTTAAGCCATGGTAAGGTAAAACACTTATGTGGGATTGTTATTGATATTAAACTGTTTTAAGGCTTGTGTACACTTAATACCTGTGTGTGTAGTTTAAAAGGTACATTTTAATAATTATGCAATGCCATACTGCAATGATATTTATGTGACAATGCAATGTTTTACTTGAAATGAAAATAAGCATTCCAAACGTTATGGGAAACAACTCTTATGTTATTAACACCATTATTCTGTTGTTCTGCATGGCATGGCGTGGCATGGCAGATGGGGGGGGGGGGGTTGGGGAGGAGAGCATGTGTGTGGTAAAAGTTTGCAAAGCCACTTTGCATAAAACAGGCCTCATCCATCACCAACAACACATTTGTTACAAAATTTGGATTTTGTGCAAACTGACAAAGTAACCACTTGGAAAACCCAACTCATGGATGAAAGTCATTTGGTGATAAAACATTGCACTCACACTGGATGTGATATGGACCCAGTGACTGTTCTTTATAAGTTCTAGATAAGTCGAGTGCACCAACCCCACTGTGCAAGTGATATTGTGAATGCTCCACACAACTAATTTAACGCTTCCTTTTCCATGTCAATAATTTTCTCAGGTCGTTGCCTTCAATTACAACTTGGAATTACATTACCTGTATCACTGACCCACTGGCAAATGGTAACAAATGTGTCTGTGCTTAGCGACAATATTGGAAGAAAGTAGCTGATGCAATGTTACAGTTCTAAGACAACTAAGGAGGCAACAAACTATGGACTTTTTAAATTTAATTTATACAAAAAACTGTCCATTTTATTAAAGTATGCCTAAGGAAACAGTTGTTACTTACTCAATTTTCTCTGAATATAGTCTTAATTAAGAACCTTTAATAAACAGTAAACCAGCAATGTGATAGTAAATTTTTGAATAAAAGTACTTTTTTTCTAGAAAACTATAAACTTTTCAGCTTTTTGGTATTAGAATTTGTTATTCATGATAGATTGAATTCCCTCTTAAAACCTGCAGGATTATTTCACTCCTCCTGTACATGATGTTGAATATTTTGGTCTGATTTCCAACCCTCTCCTACACGCAGGTTGTATGAAAGCACAATTAATTACATTGAAATAAATATTTCTTCAATCCCTCCCCTACACAATGTACTCTTGCCCATTTTTCCTATCAAACACTTTAAAAAGTTGCTCCTGTACTTATCCGTGCAAATCATTCGTTCCCAAATTTATCACAACAATCTCAATATTTCTCCCTTCCCCCAATCCTTTTTAATTGAGTGTTGGACACTCTTTAACTGCTGTGGTTCTTAGCGTCCCATTCTAGCTGGAAGGTTGCTTAATTTTGCTTAGAGGCCTCTTTATCAAGTTTGATGTTCTTTTACATGCCATAAATCTACGATACATGACTAATTACTTTGTTTCTCTTCTGAAGGGTCGCCCTCCGTAATGTAATGGTTACCATGCTAAGTTCATATACCCAAGGTAGCGGGTTCAAACCTGGTGGAGGACGATGGATTTTTTTGGGTGTAAAAATCCTTAGCATGGCTTCCTTTGGAAGGGAAGTAAAGCCGTTGGTCTCGTGTTGTAGATTCATTGCACGTAAAAGAACCTCAAGCCTGATAGCAAAATTAAGCAGTCTTTCACACCTAATTTAGAGTGGGATGCTGGGAACCACAGTAGTTAAAGAGCGTCCATAAATAACATGCTATTTTTTTTTTTTTTTCTTTTCTTCTTCTGAAGGAATTCATGCTAAGATTTTTATGTCTGAAAAAATCCATTGCCCTCCACCAGATTTGGGAACTAGAGGCTAGCACATAACCCCTTGACCACGGAGGACAACAATGATGATAATGATGATACAGTTGAACCTGATTTATGTGTATATCAAGGGAACGAGGGAAGATTACTTAGAACTCAGATTTTGACAATACATATTAAAAAATAAGGCAATACAGTGGGCCGACATTGCAAAATTTTACAAACACAGATATTATGAAGAAAACATTATTTTGAACTTGGTCCTACTTTAAAGAAATTAGTTAATTTAGCTTGTTTCACTCTTCTTGCACTAAATGCAAAAACCTCATTTTGCAAACTTATTAATGAATTTAGGGCTTTTTCACTACGACTTTTAGCACTGATGTAACACCTACACACATTTATTGCACTTAACACTTCACTCAGCTTAGGTATTTCAAGATTTGAGTCGCCATCCACATTACTGTCAATGTTACTTGAAGCTGGTCCACTTTCTTGATTACCACCATGTTTTTGGCACACAATAGCAATAATCTCCTCATTCTGTAGTTCCTCACAAACAGCTAGATTGTCATCAAAATGCACAAGGTATCGAAATTTGCTCCCTCAGATAGAGCTAGCTCATTTATAGACTCATCACCATCATCAGAGACAGCCTCTTCCTGCTTTAATGAAACAGTGTTTGATTGTGGAGGATGACACCTGCTTCCAGGCAGCTGAAATAAATTCCATGGCTTGTAGTAAGTTAATGGCAAGATTTTCATTCCCTGCATCAGTCAGTGTTATTAAATGTTGAACCATCATTTTTCTATAATGAACTTTGAAATTTGCATTGATGCCCCAATCAAGTGGCTGTAGATGACTGGTACAGTTAAGAAGGAAAAATTCCTCTCAAACACTTTCCCAAATTATTTGAGATGGATGTGCTGTACATCTATCCATAAAAAAGGATCTTCTTCTGTTTATTCTTCATTTTAATGTCCAGTTTCTTTAACAACTGTTCATAGACATCCAGACTTCCTATTGGATTCATATTCCATAGGTTTTGTCTTCACACCCTTAAAACACTTAGGATTTTTGGATTTTCCTATCACAAGTGGGAGAAGTTTGTTTGATCTGTCTGCATTGGTGGCAAGAAGAACTGTTATGCAAATGTTACTCTTCTTCCCTCCATGGCATGAGTCTCCCTTTTCAGCTAATGTCTTGCTGCGAAGGAGATTGTAGAAGAGGCCAGTCTCATCACAGTTGAAGATGTTTCAAGGCTGATAATTCCTTATGATTCCTGGTAGAACCTCTTTCTTCCAGTGTTGAACCGTGATGTCATCCACAGCAATCGACTCGCTGCAAATTGTTTTCCTTGTGATTCCATGATGATCTTTAAATCCTTGTAACCATCCTGATGAAGCCTTGATATCACCCATGATGTTCATTATTTTAGTTATATCTATCTCTTTTGCTTTCAGTATGTCGCCACTGATTGGTAGAGCTGCAGCCCGTTTCTGCTGGAACCATGTGAAAAGTGCCATTTCCAAATCAGCTTAACTCCCTTCCTGCATTTTGTTAATTTGGCACCCAATTTTAAAAGCTCATACAAAATAACATTTTTGTTACTGATGACTGTACATAGCATGGAGTAAGCAATTCCTAAGTCTGAAGCAATTTTGGTTTTGGTTTTGGTTTTGTGTGAATTAAGCTCCACTTCTTGTATGAATTTCACTTTCTGATCTAACATATAACGTTTACTTTTTCTGTTCTCCATGGCTGATTAAAAGCAACTGAGAACTGAAAGGCAAATCGCTGTTTAACAATCAACACCACATACTGAACATTTTTATCTTTACTTCCTGTTTGTTGCTGCGTTGGCGCGCTCTACCAACAAACATATTATTGTCTTTTGTTTCCAAGGTCGAAAGCTGCCCGCTCAGCTTGCGTCTTTGCCAACAGAGATGAGGAAAATACCCTTGAGTTTCTTTTACGATAGTGCATGCCATATGCTCATTATAATTACGTAAAACTAAGTTGTATTTCACTGAAATTTAATATGTATAACAGCAAACTACGAGTAAATGCATTACGTATAAATAAGGTTCTGTTAACAGTTAATTTACAGGTTTCTAAATTACATTTTGCCGGGACCTATGAAAATATACGTATAAATGAGAATTACTTACAACTGGGTTACGTATAAAACAGGTTCACCTGTAATAATAATTTTAGGATATTCATTAAAATAATAAAATGATAATGGCAAATAGAAAATAAGTATTGTGATAAACAGGTAAATAAGAATGATTAAATCAAGCAACTTTTTGATTTAATTGTACTGGATATAAATGAGGCAGAGTGACAAACCAGTCAAGAGGCTTTCAAGAACAGAAGTGTAAGCTGCTGTCAGTCACTTACCATTTCTAAAATACATTTTATTAATAGTGATATTTGTATATTAGTCACCAAATATTACATGTATTTATTAACATTACTGCACAATAATTTTCAAACTATGGCATGTTCAACAGTCTTTTACTTAAAAGTGGGAATAACTAAACTGGAATATTTTGTCTTCCATACCTGCATTACAGTAACTGCGCCATATGTAACTGCTGTCCAGTAAATAGAACCAACAACTATTCCTGCTGCCACAAATGGACAGACTTTGTAAATCACATTATCAGCTGCATCAAGCACAACAATCACAGGACCTGAAAATAGATACATATGTAATAGATATACATCTAATGTTAATACGAGGGGCATACTGAAAGTCAGGTCGTCTCCTTAGCGCGGTGGTAGCGCAGCTGCCTACCAAGCGGGAGACCTGGGTTCGATCCCCAGTACCGGCGTGGGGATTTTTCCCCCGCTGGGAGACCTGGACCGGGGTGCTCTCAGCCTCGTGAGGTCCCTGGGGGGCCATTTGAGGAGCTACTTGATGGAGAAGCAGCGGCTCCAGGTCGTGAGGACCGCATTAACCGGCCGGGAGGGGCTCGAGGCGCTGACCACGTCTCACCCTCCAATACTGTACCCCATCCATGACGTCTATAGTGGACCGAGATGGGGGACGCAGCGGCCGGGCGGTAGGCCAAGGTTCCCCGTGAGCTGTCGTGCCATGGAGTTATACTGAAAGTCACGAGCAACCCATTGTAAAAATTTAAATTTCTACAATGTAACAAAACGAATTGCAGGATCGTAATCTACAGACTTTAAGCCACATGTTCACATATTGTGACGTCATTAGCTTCTATCATGTGACCACAGACGGTGTTTGAAAAATGGCTGACATTGATGTTTCGTTTCGACAGCGTGCTGTCATTGAATTCCTTGTGAAAGAAGGAAAATCTGCTCCTGAAATTCATCTCAGACTTCAACGTGCATATGGAGGTGTCTGCATGGGTGCCAGCAGTGTTAGAAGATGGGTGAAACATTTCAAAGATGGAAACACGAGTCTGCAAAATGCGCCTAGTAGCGGGGTCCTCGAACTGCTTCTACAGAACGCAACAAGGAAAGAGTTGATGAGCTCATTACAGGAGATAGGCGTTACACTGTGAATGAAATTGCTGCGCAACTTGGAATAGGACATAGTGCAGTGCAAGAAATGATCCACAGCCTGGGTTATCGAAAGGTCTGTGCTCGTTGGGTCCCCCGTTTATTGACTGAAGACCACAAACTTCAGAGAAGAACCATTGCACAAAACCTTCTTCAGAGATTTCATAATGAAGGTGATGAATTTTTGACGTGTATTGTGACTGGAGATGAGAGCTGGTTCCATCACTATGAGCCAGAAACGAAACGTCAGAGTATGGAATGGCACCACTTGAACTCACCATCGAAGAAGAAAGCGAAGACAGTGCAGTCTATAGGAAAAGTTATGGGAAGTGTCTTTTGGGATGCACAAGGTTGCATTCTGGTTGACTTTCTTGAACCTGGACAGACCATAAATTCTGCCCGCTACATCAAGACACTTCTGAAGCTCCGTCGGGCTTTGCGTGATAAACGCCCTGGAAAGAGGATCATCCTTCAACAGGATAATGCGCGTCTGCATACTGCCCGTGCCACTATGGAGAAGATCAGGGCATTAGGGTGGGAAACTCTTCCACATCCTCCCTACAGTCCCGACTTGGCACCCTCCGACTACCATCTTTTCGGTTCTGTGAAGGAGCAGATGCGTGGCCAACGCTACCAGACGCTGGAGGATATTCGGAAAGCAGTGAGTCAGGGTCTGCGGGCAGCTGGAACGGAGTTCTATCACGAGCAGTTTCAAACTTGTAGAACGATAGGAAAAATGTGTGCAAAACAATGGAGACTATGTCGAAAAGTGAAAGAAAGTCTGTAGATTATGATGATGTATTTGGTTTGGCTTAAAAATAAATATTAAAATTGTAAAACAGTGTTGCTCATGACTTTCAGTATGCCCCTCGTACTTTCAATCCTAAACTTCTTTTTTACTTTTTCTAATGTACATAATAAGTAAAAAAGGTATTGCATTCCACCCAAAATTTTGATTTAACAAAGCATTTTAGAGAGAGAGAGAGAGAGAGAGGGGGGGGAGGGAGGGAGAGACAGAATGCGTGAGTTTTTTAACTAAAAATTGTGTTTCTATAAGAGACTAACATATCATTTGGACCCAGTTGTGCATCCCTTACATTCATGATTATAAGGAATGTATTGTCACACCTCAGGTTGTATACAAATTCCATTTTGCATAAAAATACATACTTTTACAATATTTTATGCAAATAAATATTTTAAATGATTTTTCTAAAAACATTTAATTTACTATGTTTCCTTTTTTATAATTTTTAAACTATTTTAAAAACTTGTGTAGTTTATGAAAATGCTATTCAAATATATTTCAGTCATAAAAATATTGCACATCCTGCCTCCGTATCTGAAGGGTAATCCCTCATTTATGATGAGGATGGCTGACACAATGTACATAAGTCTTCAGTCAGTCATTCCCCTTATCTTGTTTAAAACCAGTGTCTTAAGTATAGTAATTGGCAATATAATGCCGAAAGTAAAGTCAAATATTGTTCTCATTTTCAGCAATATATTACTGAATTTAGTGGCATCTTTTCTAGAGATGATGATGATGGTGATGATGATGGTTGGTGTTTAAGGGTGCTCAACTACTTAGGTCATTAGCACCCTTATAAAACAATATTGATGCAAACATCAAGGTAAAAAAAAATATATATAAAAGATAAATTAAAGATAAAAGAAGAAAGCCAAATAAAAAACCACAAAATAAAACTAACTGGGGCAAAAGTCACAGATGAATCTAAAATATTTCAAACAAGGAGTGAAAAGGGCACAAAATAACTATAACTCGGCAGACAGGTTAAAAGTAACTGGTGATGGAACAGTTACAATCTTTAAAACCCACGAACTTCCACCCCATTAAAATCCAACGTGAGAGAGGATACTAAAAACTAAATTTGATAAGAAATTAAAAACTCCATCAAGCGTTTTGTTGTCTTCGGAAAGGATCTTCGCAAGGCAGTTGGAAAGTTGAACAAAGAGCAGCACATGCCATACCAACAATGCTGTTCCACAGAGCGAACAGCATCCCTTTTAAAAGACAACTATGTGCAAAATTACTGTGACTGATCTCAAGCAAGCCAATATCACCTCCTCCCAACAGGATAAACAGGAGGAGGTCCTTGACTTTCCTACGCTTGTTCCCATGAAACTCTAATGATGGAAGAATTCTATTCTGTCAAAAATGAGGGAAATGAGAAAAGCAGATCAGCGATGTCAAGTCTTGCAGCATTTAGCAGGTAGTAAATACAGAATGGCCGCTTCACATATAACTTCTATACTGGTTCTTTTAGGTGAAGCAGCTTCCTCTTCACATACCCTAGTTTCAAAACGTTCAGAATATTATGCAGAATTTCTTTTGTGTGGTGTTCCTTAGTATAAATTGATATTCTTACAAAATAAACAAATTTTCTAAACACCAAAAGAATCAACAGTAAGAAAATTGTATGTTCCTGCCTATTATGAAGAAATACTATGAAAGATCAAAGAAGAATGTGAAACTAAAAAACTATGTTCATGTTGACAAATCACCAGACTCTAGTGGGAGGAAAGTGAGAAATGTTATGGTAGGCGTACTAGAAAATGATGAAATAGTTTCGAAGTGTGTTGTCTTTTAAAGTGTAAAGAAATATCAGCATTGAGTCTGTAACAATGGCCCGCTTATTCAATGAATCTCTGCAATTGTTATGCCTGAATGGGTGAAGTATTTGACAATTTAAACTTACATATGGATGCTGCTCCATATATGAAGAATGCAGTTGAAGCCCTTTCTGTAAGCTTCCCACACATGATATATGTAACTTGTATAGTACATGCTTTACACAGAGTATGTGCAGATATTCACATTATATCAGAAAGTGATCAAACTAATCTCAAGTGGCAAAAAGGTGTTTGTGAAAGCATTAACAAGAATTGATTTGTTTGGAGCCAAAAATCCAGATCTTCCACATCCAGCTAGAACCATATTTATTCATTGGGAGACATAGTTGGAAGCAGCAGTGTATTATTCAAACAATTTTGAACATTTTAAATCAATGGTCAATAAATTAAATAAGGATGACACCTCATCAATTGAAATTCTTCAGCACTTAATTACAGTACACTAAAAAAGAATAATCTTACATATCTGCATATTTGAGTTTTTTGTGTCACTCTATAACAAAATTAGAAACATCATCCAACTTGTTACTATGACAGTTAATAAAGTACATAACATTGAGAAAAAAATTCATTCTCTCCAAGATCCCAAAGTACATAGATGCTATTAAACAGAAATTTAAGTGTATGAAAAAAATTGCTGGATTTCTTACTACATATAAAATTGCCATGGTTTTGGAAGGGCAAGTAAATGTTGATATAATTGAAAAATTGTGTGATTTCCTTTGTTGAAGTAGAAGACGATCTTTATGTTATATTGAACAGTTCTCCTCCCAGTATTATGCATTGTTCCAAGACAACTGGCATTGGTTGTGATGGAAAACAGTGACTTGTATAAACCACCACTGCCTCAACATGATTGGTGGGTGATTTTTAACTTAAGTTTATACAATTTTATAATATTGAAACAACATATTTTTGCATTTTTATACATGCTTTTAATTTTTTACTACATAAAAAAATAAAATATTTTGAAGTTTTTTAGCACATAAAAATCCATTCCCCATTGATTGCATATCATCAAAGTATCTCAAGGAAATTTCAGAAGGTTTTTGAGGATCAAAATATAAGTTTGGCTCCACCAAAATTTCGCCTTAAAAATCTGATCTCCAATAAATTAGACAAAAAGCCAGCCAAAGAAAACTCAAGTATCTACCACATTAACTGTAAACAATGTAACATGATTTATTTATATAGGAATGCCAGAGAGGAAAATAGGCACCAGATTAAAAGAGCATTTCAGAAATTTGTTTAATAAGGAAATAGACAAGTCTGCAGTTGTCTATCATTTTTGGAAAAAATCACTATAAAACGGAAGAAGTACATTTGTTAAAAAGCGGCCAGCACCATATACAGCTGAAAACCTGGGAAAAAATCTACGTGAAGTATGAGAATCAATTTACAAACTTTGAAGTAAATATGAAAGAAAATCCTAACTATAGGTTCATCAAACCAGAGAACGTCTCTCACAGGGTCAGTCAACTCTTGCTGAAGATGCAGGAAACTCCCTGTAAAACATGTTCTAGGTAAATATTTAAATAACAAGCTTTACTTTACACTCTTAATAAAGTTTGAACTCAATTTTTAGTTTCATATAAATCATATTTATATGCTGCTTCTATCTTGACACCAGATCAATAACTACAGACACAAGGTGTATTGTATTCCCATTCAGCTTGGCAACAATAAACAGAGAATACTTTGAATGTAATTTATTTATTTATTTATGCTAGGCTGTATGCAGGTGAATATGACCAGTGTTCAGCCTTGGCTCGAATGTTATTTATTACTGCACTATGAGGTTGTATTACGCAGCAATACTATCACATCCTCATTACTATGGTTTACTTTCTCTTCTGCTTTCATTGCGCTTTCTAGGTAAAGATCGCTGTGATAGCTCTTCTGAAGTAGTTAACAGCTCCTTCTCAGTAGAGTACACTATAACTTCATTAGTGTCACTGTCAACTATGACATCATTCTTGCTCTAACAGCACACAGGAAATCAGTTATAACAAAAGTCAGGATTTGAGTGTCTTGGATTCCAGAGTTCACAGCAACTCAATGG
The DNA here is from genome assembly GCA_030762935.1 of Hymenopus coronatus. Lineage (NCBI taxonomy): Eukaryota > Metazoa > Arthropoda > Insecta > Mantodea > Hymenopodidae > Hymenopus > Hymenopus coronatus. Next base: position 166,015,676 of record CM060881.1, on the reverse strand, counting down.
AGAAGCAGGAAATATATGTAAAACTACTATGTAAAACTATTTATAGGATTTAAGTTTATATTACTAATTTTTTTGTGTAAAAATTTCAATAAATGACTACTGCTACTACTACTTATGTATTAGAGTTATTTAGCTAATCAATTAATCAAATCAATTAACAATTAATCTTAATCTCTGATTAACTAACCAATATGCTTTAATCACTTAATTGAACTGCTTAAAATTGCAGTGTGGCAAAATAACTGATCTGCTTTGTACAAAATCTGTGTATTGCATTCTTATTTTCCACACAAGCTTAGCTAGTGTATCTATAACTGATCATAAAAAAAAGTGAAATGTTTGTGTCTTTCAGAAGGTTATATATAAACATCACCTGTTTTACAAATTGTAGGAAAGGAAATACTGAACCTTTACAAATTAAAGTCATCCTGCATTAAAGCTAAGGGTGCGGAAGTTTCTTGAAGATGCGGGAAACTCCCTGTGAAACATGTTCTAGATAAACACTTAAACAACAAGCTTAAGAGCATAAAGTTTGAACTTTTCTTAAGAAATTTCCATATGATGAATGGACAGATACCAATTGTCACCCTCTGTGGTGTAATCATTACCATGCTAACTTCATATACCCAAGGTCGCAGGTTCAAACCTGGCAGAGGACAATGGACTTTTTGGGCATACAAATCCTTAGCATTGCTTCCTTCGGAAGGGAAGTAAAGCTGTAGGTCCCATGTTGTAGATAATGTCTAAAAATTAACATTACCAGACATTTTCTGAATCAAATATATAAAACATCATTATTTTACTACAGATAAATAATGGATGAGGCAGTCATGTGGAAAAATATAAATATTCACGCTTCATTAAAAACAAAAGAATTGAGTTGGTTTTTGTAACACAAACATTACTTAGTAATTACTTACTGGGACCAGTTTCAGGAGCACTTGTTCCCATTTTCAGCAAGTGTTCCCGAAACCTGTCACAGTAAGTAACTACTAAGTGATGTTTGTGTTACAAAAACAGACTCAATTCTTTTGTTTTTTATTTAATCACATCACTGTCACAAGCTTATTTGCATATCTGCAAGATTTCAATTCACACTTCAGTTGAAAATGCACAGCACAATGCATTTATAATGCCAAACATCCATCCTAATAGTTAAATGAATAATAAACAAGATATTACTGTGAGTAATGTTAAGTGAGTCATACTGAAACCCCCAAGATTCCATATGATATTTGACTTTCAAAACAAAAAAAACTGATCATACAAAGAATTATTTAAAGTGAAATGACTTACCCATATTAGGAAATACAATGAGATATTCTGTATTACACTGCGGACAACAGACTTTGCCAAATGTATTTCCTTTCTGCTTTTCATCCACCCATCTTTGGATACATGCTTGGTGAACCTTTAACAACAACACAGATATGAGACACCCAACATATTTTTTAATATACTGGGGCACAATAAACAACTTCTTGCTATACAACTACAAATACTGAACATAAACTACTTAAAATAAGCGTTAAATCAGTGACATAGAAAGTCGGAGACAAAACCTTCATGCACTTCAGAAACTTTTGCTGAATCATACAAAAGCAATTTATGCATTTACACATTCACTCAAGTGAGATAAGATCCTATTTTTATACCCAATCAAATAGAAAAATATTTGCCTATTTCTGATCAGCACAGCTCCTCTAAGTATAATAGTATCTAGATGAACAGAGTGGAAGCATGCAAGCTCACCAAAATTTTTTACTTGATAAAATAGCATTTCCATTACTCTGTACAAAAGTATTTTAATCTTGTGATGTGAGCTACTTCAAATACACATTAAAACTAATCAATATTTAATGCATAATATGTTATAGTGATTTAGAACAATTTTTACTCATCAAAGGCAAAAAATATTTAAAAAGAATGTCTATTTTGTGCCAGAATTTACCACAGTTAGCAAATCTGATAGCTGCCATGAAAGTGGTGCCAGTTAAGGCACACTGGACTCCTTATCTTAAATAAATGCTGAAAATATATACCATCTGCTCCCAAACAGGCAGTATAACAAGTTAAAGATGTTCTCGTTCATTCACCTAAGCTCGGCAGCAGAAATCCTTGTGTAATCTATAGAAACTTAATGATAACATCATGCAGGATATCATAAGGATTCCTGCTGCTAAGCTTATATGAGTGAGCTAGAATATTTTCACAAATTGTGAGCAAAAGGTCAACATTTCCGTAATTTATCTTAAGATACATACTTTAGTGCACCTTTGTTGGCACCACTTTCCTATTGACTCTCAGATCTCTCATGCAGTGGAGAGAGGGCGCAACAGGGGTTACCTTATAACATAATACTTGAATACCAATGTAAATTTGGTACTCCTGTAAGGATTCGAAATGTGGAAAGTAACCAAGCAAATCAGTTATAGACTTTCGATCTAGAGATTAAAGAGAGAAAGTGACAAAGAATTGAACATTCTATCAGAACACAAAATGGCATTGGAATGGACCACAAAAGAAAGGACAACCTAGAAAGAGTGGGAAATATAGAAGGAAAGGCTCTGGAGATGTGAAAGATTTGAGTGAAGAGAAGAGATTGTCCCCAGAAAATGTAAGAAGTGGAAGAAATTCATTTAAGTCCTTTGATCCTTAGGAAGCAAGGAATTAAGTGAACCAACAAGAGTTAAAATTAAAATGAAATTTTAAAATAGAGTGTTAAACTTCCACAAAAAATATTAACATTTTATGTCCAATTATGACGTGTGAGAATGTTTTTGTTGCTCATTTATATAATAAAAATGTTCATCTCCCAAAATAATTTTGAAATGCCCCATGTTACTTATTATTGACAGTTATATTAAAGACCAAAAAATATGTAAATCAAGCAAAAAATGTATAACTTTTACAAATGAGCATTGGTGTTAATTTGAACACCAGTATTAATTCACAGTGTTAAACTCTCCTGATTAAGAAGCTGATATTCAAAATTTATTGTCTTTATTGGTAATGCTGTCAATATTTTATTGAATAAGCTTGACAACCATGGCATGAGTGGTGTTGCTAATGACTGGGTTAGATTTTATCTTATAAATAAAGCCCACTTAGTCAAAATTGATAGTATACAATAAAAATTACAAATAGTGGAGTGCAGCGTTCCTCAAGGCTCCTTATTAGGGCCAGTTCTCTTCCTTATTTATATTAATGACCTTCCATTATACATGACTCCTGTTAATACTGTTTTATTTGCTGATGATGCAAACTTTGTGAATAAAAAGCATTGTCAAAACTTCACTACAACGGACTATACATGATTCAATGTCAAAATTATACAATTGGTTAAATAATAGTAAATTATTTTTAAATGTCAATAAGTCAAGCTACTTAAATTTTGAAATGCACCCAAACCCCATAAATCAATTCCAAATACTTGCTGAAAATATTGCAATAAGTCGCCAACATTGTACTAAATTCCTAGGTGTCACAATTGATGCCACATTAACATGGAAAGATCATATTCTTGTTCTTAGTAATAAATTGAATCATTTAACTTGTGCAATAAGAGTGTTAAGCAAACTTTGTAGTGAAGAGGTAATGAGAGTGGTATACCTAAGACTACCGACCAAAAATTGTTTTCCATAAAAATTATAATACATACCAATGAATATAAAATTTCCTATTTTGAAATGCACCCAAACCCCATAAATCAATTCCAAATACTTGCTGAAAATATTGCAATAAGTTGCCAACATTGTACTAAATTCCTAGGTGTCACAATTGATGCCACATTAACATGGAAAGATCATATTCTTGTTCTTAGTAATAAATTGAATCATTTAACTTGTGCAATAAGAGTGTTAAGCAAAGTTTGTAGTGAAGAGGTAATGAGAGTGGTATACCTAAGACTACCAACCAAAAATTGTTTTCCATAAAAATTATAATACATACCAATGAATATAAAATTTCCTATTTGGATATGTAACTCAATAATTTCATATGGTATACTCTTTTATGAAGGTTCTAACCAACCAATTGCAATATTCAAAATACACAAGAAAATCTTAAGAATAATGAAGCACATACTGCCACCTACTCCAAGTAGGCCTATTTTTGAAGAGTTTAATACACTCCCACTTCAATGTATATATATTTTAGAAACAGTCTCCTTTATTCATAGCAATATGCAATACTTTAAAAGAAATAAGGATTATCATGCCTATAATAATCGAACAACTAAGGCAATACACCTATAATGTCACCAACTTAATAAAACTCTCAATTTTGTATCCCATAAAGGAACAATTCTATATAATAAGATACCCAGATTGTTAAAAGCTGTGCCAGGAAACATTTTTAAATCTAAAGTGCATAAATTATTATTAAAACACAAATTTTATAACATTAATGATTTTCTTAACTCTGTTATTTAACACCTATTGTATTAGGATAACTATTATAGTACACCTGTATATTTCTTGTACTCTTTTATTTGTAAGTGATGATGAAGCCATATGTACAAATTGTATATCTGCGGTGAATAAAAATTGAATTGAATTGAAAAAATAAATGTTTGAATTTTAAGAACAATATGCAATATCGTAGGAAAGAAGAGAAACTAAAATATTTTCACCATTTAATGCCACAGATAAAAGTAAGGACAACATTATTAAGATAGTGGATATAAAAATTATTTAAAATACACTAATTCACATTCTCCTTCAGCAAAATCAAAAGGTCCTCAGACATGCAGAGAGTACAATGATGATGCAAATTAAAACATTCTCTGAAAGTTGAAAGAGCTTGCAAATTTTAAGCAGTGCAACACTGCATGGTGACTTTTCGTTATATATCTTTAATATTTGAGATCACTCTCTAGGTTATTTAAATAAGATGGGAAAATTATTATATTATTTTGTCATGACAGTATTTTCAGTTAGAACACTGGCATTGGGAGCCAAAGATCTGTGGTTTGTGTCATGGCATGGCATCTTTTGTCTGATTCAACTTTTTAATTTAGTACCTATACATGGCTAATGCAAAATAGCAATTGTCAAAACATAGACAGGAAAAAATGTATACACAAATAGCAGATATGTACAAATTAAGTTTATACAAACTAGCACAATAAACAGATCATTATGATGGCCGAAATCTACCAAAAAAGATATTCATAATCTATACTATTACATTTTCTCTTCATATGCAACATTCTAAGGCCTTCTGTAGCAATGCCCTTGAAACAGGCTAATAAACTTGGAAAATGTTGCAAGTATAGGCAAAATTACATTCAGATTTATTTTGTCTTTATCTTTTAGTTTCATATTGATGGTAATCAATGAAGAACTGTTGGGAAAAAGTGATGCCATCAATACCTGTTTGTCTGTCATACCCACTTGAAAGCTGTGTAGAAATATACAGGTGTTAATGAATATACCAAAATATTTTTACAGAACATATAGATTACTTAAGTAATTTGAGACAGGAGACTTATGGCCTGTTTATTGAAATGTTGAAGTAATGGCTATAAGTTTCTGAAGTGCCAGTATGCCACTGGCTAATTTATCAACCATTCAAGAGCATAACAGAAAACCTCTCTAGCCTAGTGGTTATGATACTGGCTTTCAAGTGAAAGATAGTTTCCGAGTTCGGGTCTCGCTCACGTATTGCGGCACTTCGTCTAGAATTAAATAATAAAAAACCATTTACTCAATGACAGGAATTGAACTCATGACCTTTGGGATAGCAGGTTCCCACGTTACGCATTAAGCCACCAGAGCAGTTGAAAAAACATCTCCAGAGTAGGCTAGCTCAAGAACGTAGTTAATGAATACTCAGTGTCATTTTGTCAAGTGATTAGTTCGAGATTTTATAGATTTTCGCGACATTAAATCTTGAGAATGCTAGTAACGAGTTGCTAATAATCAATATTTCTATACTCGGGCAGCAGTTTTAAAAAACATTCTAAGCCATTTTTTCAACCTGCTTTGCTTTAACACCGACTTGTCAGCACCTGATACCCACACATATGTAGCTGCGTTATGTTTATCCGGGGACCATGCATTGCCAATCTCAAATTACTTATTTCAGTCATGTGCACAATCTTGCAAATTATTTCGGTGTAGTTCATTAACATCCTATATATATTTATAATCCTAAATATTCACTCTCAAGCATTAACACTTGACATAAACAATTATCGGTGAATGTTTGTTCTGCAGATCTTACCAAGCGCAAAGCTCAAGGATACGGAACATGCAATACAATCACCAATCATTCACGTGAAATAAATCGAAGTTAACATGGTGGCAAACAAGTTATTATACCATTAAAAATTCAGCCAGTTTAAGAATGATATAGAGAAAACTTGTATGTCTCCTATATTCAGCTACAAGTGTGTGATCGTAATGAGTCAGCTAGGCAATTTGCATACGCCAACAGACAGCTTAATGCTATTCCAAAATTCTATAATAAAATGTATAATAACTTCCCATGTTTCCTAAAACTACTAGGCAATTCCTAGCATCATACTTCATCCTTTTTAATTCACTGCTATTCCTTATAAGCATTTTTAATTTCTCTACCACAAACATAGTAGGTAGAAAAGACATTGCATTCTACCAAAAATAATAGATGCCAATGTTACATTGTAAAGACATGTTTTGAAATTCCCTGAATAATTAAAAGAAAAGCTGGTTAAATACCAGACTTGCTATTTAAGTTCAGCATCTTCCAGTGATGCAACATGAAGATTTCCAAGAAAATCTCCCAACTCAAACTATCCTTTCCATGAAAGATTTTTTTGAACAGTTTGATTTTCTCAAAAATGTCTCCAATTTTGATTGATAAACCATAGTTTTAAGCATTTTTATGACAAATTTTTGGGGATAGCCTTTGCAGAACTCTTTATTTTTTCCTCACTTTTGCATAATACTCTATGAGATAGACAGAATGCCACATATAAATTTTTTATGAGATAACCATTTTCAAGGCTTTCTTTATTATTGGTTTCAGTTTTAATATTCTTACACTTTTCTCAAACAGCAAGCTGTTATTCATTCTTTTTTCTCTATTTTCACTTTCTCTACCACGTACAATGTACATACAGATATTATATTCCACTCCAAAATATTATGTTGAGATTACACTGGAAATATATGCTTTGAAGTCCCCTGAATCCAAAAAAGAGATAATTTTTAGAAAAAGGTCTGTGTGTTTGCAGTAGAACAGCATAATTAAAAAATATAAAGTTGATATTTAAGTTCTGCATCTTTTAAGGATATGACAGGAAAATTTTAAAGAAAATACCCCTACCGCCAACTACCATTTACTTGGAATGTTTTTGGAAAATTTTGATTCCCTCAAAAATGGCTGTAATGATTTTGATTAAAACTACCAGATGTTTAAAAAGCTTTCATGATAAATGAAAAGTATATCTTGAATTTTCTAAGAATAGCCTCTGAAGTCCTGTTCATTCTGGATGATCTTTGCATACCTGTAAACTGTAAAAGATAAGACAAAAATCTGATGTAACTTTCTCTACATCTCTGTAACAAATTATTGTTAAAAAGCTTATACTTCTATGTACTTCATGCTAATTGAGACAAACATTAACAGAAATTGTCTTTATTACTTGCTTCCTTAGAAGTATAAGGGAAATCAGGAGATACACTAGACTAAAGCAATAGTCTAATCTTCTAAACAGCTGGTTGCCATGTGGTTGAAATCTGTGTCTTTGCATGGCCAGGAATTCACATATTCCGATATGAGAAAAGTTTTGAAACTGAAGCCAATAGTAAGAAATATCTTGTAAATGGCCAAGTCCAAAAAAAATGTATATGACATAAATTGTATGTTTTAACAAAGTTTACATTTTTGTGTAATAAGTTTTTGTTTACCAGTTATGCAAAATACAGCAAAATTAATCCAGAATAAAGAGGTCTTTTGAGGTATTTTAATAAAAATTGCTAGCAATTTTTGAGTAAATCAACATTTTCAAATTTTTTTCCTTGTAAAGGGTAGTTTGAGGGGAGAGATTTTCTTCAAAATCTTCGTGTTCCACCCTTGGATGACACTGAATTTAAATATCAGGGTTAGTGTTTTACACACTTTTTTGTTTTGACTTATCATGTTCACACATATACACATAGGCACATGGGACCTTTTTCTAAAAACACTTTTTTTGGATACGGGTCCCTAAGAAGTGTATTTCCGGTGAAATCCCAGTATAAAATTTTTAAGTGGAGCGCCTACTATCATCAGAGAAAGTAAATAAACACTACACATTCAAGGTTAAGTTTCTCACAATTCTTGTGTGACAATGTTTACATATGTTTGGTAAATCGCCTTTGACTTTTGTACACACCCATTTTGTGGTTCCTTTGCAATTGCAGGGCTGAACCCAATCCGCTGTGGTGTCATCTTCATCTGTTGCAAAGCATACCCAACAGTATCTTTTGCTGTCTTCTTCTATGGGAATAACATTTTCATCAGCCGGTCTGGCCGTTGTCTGTGCTGAGATCTGAGCATTTTCGTCAGTCATTTTTAAATATGATAATTCACCATTAAAGCTGTCACATCATCTGCAACGAGAGTCCAAAGAAAACACCGATGATGCAACATAACCTCACATGGTTTCATTTTTAATATGTCAAAGTAAAAGCGTGATCATTTTACGAATGCATGAATGTTTTTGAACTATCTTTGATGGTAAAAAAAATCCTTTCAAAGCAAATAAATATAGAAAATACTTAAAATGCAATAATATGTCTTTTAACTAAATATCCAGTACCATTTTTCATACCTCCCAAAACTCCATTGCCGTGGAGAAAGTTGATAACTTTGGTAATCTATGGTTGATAAGCAATTCTCTTTTATGTATCATATAACATATTTATGGTCCTAAAAACACTTTCAAGTTAGTTATCTATGTTTTCAATATTCACGAAGGTGAATAATTTGCTGCATCTTTCGAAAACGTCTGAAACTGTGCGTGCACTCAAGCAATATTTAATGCCAAAATAATTATAGAAACATGAATGTTTGTGACGCAATGCTTTCATAAATTTAACTATAGACAACTTACTCTTCTATATATAACCACCATTTAACTAAACTAGGCTGAAAAATAAAATGCAATTCTGTGACATCTGTTCGGAAAAGTATGTACTACGCTGTCCTGTTACTGTTATTTAAATTATCAAGACGTAAAGATTTCAGTGTTTATTTTAGTCCAGTCAATTGAACTAAAATAAGAGCCGAGCATTCTATGCAGTTCCCAGATTCTAGTAATGTTGCTCTCTTTCACCATTTTTAGCTATACAAACATATAATTTTCCAATTACTGTTATTGTGTTATTTGTGTTTACAATAACTTATATTGCTTTAAAACACATGACAAAATAACAACTGTTAAGCTGATGAATATAATGTCATTGAATGCCTGGTTTCTATTTTTAAAATATAGTAGTACAAACTTTCAAAAGGTAATAACAGTAATACGATGTAAGTGGGATTTCGATATTGGGTTTGGAATGAGAAGTTTATATACATATATATATATATATGTAATCAGACTGAAAATTCAATACCATAACTACTGGTATTTGAACCATGGATCTTCCGATCTCTAGCCGGTTGCTCTAACCACTGAACTATTGTTTTCTCCACACAAGGCATGAGTTGAATAGGAAGAGTCAACCTGAAAAATGCAATGCCAATTTAAATCACTAATCTCCCGGCTATAGAATCGATTCTACCTAGCCAACTCCTTAAATCAACACTAAATACTTCTTTGTTTTTATATTCTTTCTCTTGCCAATTTTGGACAATTCAAGACAGAGGAATTGGTTTCTAGAATGTGAGAACTTCACGAGTATCAATCTACGTTTTGCGATGTGGAATGGGATTTTCTCCACTGCAGTGGCGGTTGACAATGAAGTACTCTAGGACGGCGCCCTCGCTAAATAAAAATAAGAAAGAAAAGGTAACATTACATTAAGAACATTACTTTTAATATCCTGGCAATGGGGGACCGCCTTGGCTGAGCGATCAGACCATTCGCCTCTCACCTTCGATCGCAAGTGACCGCATGTGAGATTTGTGGTGGACAAACCCGCAGTGGCAGATTTTCTCTGGGTTCTCCAGTTTCCCCTCCATCACATTCCACCGGGGCTCCATCTTCATGTCATCAGCGTCATCACCTGCGGTGCCATTGCAGTAAAAGCGGGCGTTAAACACAACAAAAAAAATCCTTGACATAAGACGTCGTGCCAAAATACTTTGGTACACTTCCTATTTCTATTTACCCTTTATGTTTCGTGGAAAATGTTTTTACACCGCTAATACACGGAAGAGCCCCGATGTTTTCATTACGGAAACAATTTCGGTCTGTAGTTCGTACCTCCGGGAATCTTCGCATCTTGTATACACTGCCAGCGTTGAGGAGAAGTGCCGTGATAGCTTCGATTATAGGCGGAGGGTTGTGGAGATGAATGACAATCCGGGCGCCCGGCTGGAGGGGGTAAGGACCTGCGATAATTTTTCTCGGAACTGTCTGACTGCTAACAGTGCTTCCAGTGCATATAGACACACACACACACACACACACACACACACACACACACACACACACACACACACACACACACACTCAACCCACCCACCGACCGATCGACCTATCTACCCACCTACCCACACACACTGCTTCCTCTTAAATTTAATTTTGTAATTTAAATGGATTGTAAATGAAATTTAGTTCTGAACTAAATTAGCTCAACCTGTACCATTTAAGGTACAGTGTTGCATATTTCCGAAAAAACGATACCAACCGGAATCTTAAAGGACGTTAAAACTTTATATATATTACATTCGTGTTGGTAATTTTTCTAGCATGACACATTGAATACGTATTATTAAGTCATAATATAATTCGCTCTGTTTGAAAGTAGTTGAATTTAGGGCGAAAATTCTTGTTTTATTTTACCCAATTCAACCATCAACCAATCAGTTAAACAAACCCAGTTTTAGCAGCGGTTTCGAGTGGTGTAATGGTATGAATATTCACTGAGACAGTGAAATAAATCAGTGAACCACGAACAGTGTAAATAGCATACTCAGTGCGGGTGTAACGAGTTTTGCGTCTCGATTGAAACTTAAAAAATTTGGGCCGTCAATACCAACGCTGAACAATGAACAAATTAAAAATCCGTGCAAAAATAAGAGTGATTATACCAGAAAATTTAACCCTTCATTGTACAGGTACGCGGACAGGCTTTGCGGATGCGAAATAGAAAATGCGTTTATGTTATCCCTGTTTGGTAATGAATGTGTCGTAGTTTGTTTTAGTAGCGTCAACGTTCGGGTGTCAATATGTCGTGGTATTGTTGTGGTGTCAGTATGACGCTGTCAGCTGAGTCTACCTGGAGTTGGTCGCGGGTTAATGCTAGTGAATTTCTCTACATTAAGTGTACATACCTTGCAGATTCTCTTGGTTGCACCGGCGAAACTTGTTCTAGTAGACCAGGGGTTGTCTCTTACGCAGGGGGAAAGAATGACAAGGATATGTAACACTGTTGTTAGATTCAAATAACATAGAAATTTCACTTAATTCACTGTAGAATTCCTTTATTAGTGAATTGTTGTTCGTTTGAGGCACTAAACCTACGAGCGACTCCCGACATAACCGATCGCGAACTTGAAGAAGCAGTTTTCCTTACGTGCTAATTCCACTTTTACGGAGTTGTTACAACTTTGCATTGGTCACTGTAGTCTGGAGTTTCTCGGTCCATGTAACATTCACGATGATGATTGCCCGTCAGATTAATATATAAAACACTTATATTCTGCAATATACGGCGCGCGATTTTCTACATGATGTGTCTTACTTTTAGATCCTGTGAGTCTCTTGTAAACCTTCTGAACCCTGTTAGCTACATAGTGAATCTTACTATCCTGATTTCTTGTCAGCATCACTTTTATACAAAAAGATCCTAGTTTTGCCCTCCTTTTTGACTGGCTGAAAAAGGGCGCGTAAAGTGGCGTTATCGCGTGACTATCAGGGACTTTTCTTTATTTTACACCCACGTGACCTTGTTCTACAATGCAAAATTCCCTTTCTCCAGTTCCAAAGGGAGAGTACCTAACTTCCTCTAATGCACTAGAGACATAAGCAACAACCATTTTCGGCAATATTTACTCATACCGACATTCTCTTCAACATATTACAAGACAAGTCTATGGATATTGCATAATACCATTGAAAAGTAATCGAGACTAAAAACACTTTAGAACAGCTAAGAAGTGAAGGATTCCAAAATATTTGGCGAAGCATTTCTACTGAAGTGATAAATGAAGATGCACGAGGAAAAGGAAGAACAATGAATCAAGTGAAGATACTGAAGTTGTGTTCAGGAGGATATTCAGTGAAATTTTAGATAATGTGCTCTATTAAATACAAAATAGTTTTTCCGACTACGAAAGTTTTCATTTCTTTGCTCTCCTTGATTCCTCAAAATTAAAAAATTACAAAACGCCTTTTTCTGATCACCACTGCTCAAAACTATTGGACACCTATGAATCAAATTTTGATTCAGTACGTCTGAAGAATGAACTTATTGTTCTGTGCTCTTCTGGAAATAAAGATTTTGAAGAAAAGTCAGTTGGTGAAATAGTGAAAATTATGAACGAAAGAGATCTGGTGTGGGCTATGTCGGAAGTTTACAAATTAGCTTGTCTAATTCTAACTGTACTAGCAACTACAGCTTCTGTTGAACGGTCACTTTCCATTTTAAATCGAGTGAAATCTTACTGTAGGTCTACAATGGGCCAAGAAAGATTATCCTCTCTGTCAATGATGTCCATAGAAAAACACTTTGTACGTTTTGTAAGGATGTTCATGAAAATTTCACGCAAGCTGTTATGAAACTATTTCTGAAGAAGTCTCGTTGGTTGGAGCTAGTATTGCAGTAAACTGGCAAGTACTACTGCTAAAATAAACCATAATTTACGTACATAGGTGTCCCTCGCATTATGCAAGTAATTGGTTCTCATGAATTATCACGTAAACCAAAAGACGCGTAAAGTGAATGTGATAATGATATGAGCTATTTCAAGGTAAACATGAAAAAATAGTTTTAAACAGATGCATCTACTTGTGTCATTTGTACAGTGTTAAAATCAGCATTTTTTAAATCGCTTTAAGCGAAAACGCGTAAAATGAAATCGCGTGTAACGAGGGATGACTATATTTTATAGTTTTATAGACTAAGAAAAACGATGATAAAAGGAACGGTGTACCTAAGTTACTGACCACGAATCGCCACTGATGTAGCCATCGGAATTGTGCAAATAATGCCCAATGGTTTCACTGATTCTGGCAACAGGGTGCTAAATTGTTCTCCTTAATAGAAGAAAGAAGTGTCATAGCACCAGAAGCGTTTGCAAAATCATGTCTTCTATAAAGAACTGTCAACTCCTACTTCAGTTCTATTGCATTTAACTCAAACAACCTAATAGTTAATTGAAATTCCGCTTCTGCGAACAAAATGTTATGTCTAGAAAATAAACCTGGTTGTAGGAGAATAGCTACCGACAGATGACCACTAAAATAAATCGAACTTCAATAGCTGTTAAAATGATGTCACATACTGCTTTTGCAACTACCATTTTATTAAAGTCAAAACGAGCACATTTTGCACTAGAACCTTGAGTTACGTCATCGTCACTGTCAATTTACCAATGGTGTTCCTAATCCAAAGCAGTTCTTATGCACTGGACAGCCGACTTGAAATCTGACACTTTTTTCTGAACTTTAACACTACAACTTCCCTATAAGTCAGTTCATTGAATAAAATGTCAGTGTGCGGTAGGACTTTGCTAAAAGATGTGAGCCAAAAGAAAAATTCATCGTGTTTCAAAATGTTTTGAAGACCAACTGCTGATTGTTGAATAATCACTATTATTGTCATCAACGATAGTCTGAAGACAATCGTAAATCTCATTTCTGTGTGCATATACAATATTTACGCACCGTTCTTTAAAATTCCACCTAATTGTGATGTTTTTGTATTCGCTTCCCAACGACCTCATTAAGTACGGACTCGAAGATTTAGAAAAAAAAATGAAGAGAAACCTTCAAGATTGCTGAAAATATCTTCACTTGCATATTTTGTGTCGCACAACATTCTATAATCAAATTCAATTGATGGGCATAACAGCGTACAAAGTAAGATTGCTCATATACAATTTGAACTCTTGCTTGAACACCCGAGTGCTTACCACTCATGAGAGAAGCCCCATCGTATGTTTGAGTAGTCTCTTTATTAGAGAATGTGTTTACTTTAATTTAATCAGCACACTAAATATGGCATTGGTGATTCCCTTGGCTGTGTGATCATTTGGAATTACATAAGTGATAAACCGTTCATATATTTTACCTCCCAACTCGTATCGAACAACAAATACTAGTTGCGACATTACGTTATAATATAATTCGCTCTGTTTGAAAGTACTTGAATTTTGGGCGTAAATTCTTTTTTTCTTTTCTTTTTTTGGGAGGAAGGGCCTTTATTTTATTTTACTCAATTTACCCCACATCAACCTATCCAATTCGACCCTCATCAACCAATCAGTTAAACAAACCCAGTTTTAGCAGCGGTTCCGAGTGGTATAATGGTGTGAATCTTCACTGGGACAGTGAAATATATTAGATAATCATGAAGTGTAACTAGCACACTCAGTGCCGGTAACCAGTTTTGCGTCTCGATTGTAACTCAAGAAGCTCGGGCCGTCAAAACCAATGCTGATTATTGAACAAATGTCATAGCAATGTTGATATTTTCATTTACCTCTATTGCTATGTAATCTGTCCCAAGTATTTCCTCACAGATCATATTTAAGCAGACAGAATTTTTTTTAGAGTCTATCCATTTTATATGGTTTTAGACAACCCCAGAAACACTCGATTGTTTTCTTTAATGTACTTTCAAGCTCAGCTATTAAGTTAAACAACCCACGGAAAATGCCAGAATTATCCGACGTGTCATTTTCGTCATGCCCTCGGCGCGCAAGCTCAAATTTACCGCAAAACTTGATGCAGTTTATCATTTTACGAAGAATATATCAATTGTTTGACACGTTTTCGTTGTGTTTCTTTATTTGTGACGTGTATGTATTGTCTAATTGAACTCTTGATATCCATCTTGCCTATCCTTTCAAATGCTACTTTCAAGCTCAGCTATTAAGTTAAACAACCCACGGAAAATGCCAGAATTATCCGACGTGTCATTTTCGTCATGCCCTCGGCGCGCAAGCTCAAATTTACCGCAAAACTTGATGCAGTTTATCATTTTACGAAGAATATATCAATTGTTTGACACGTTTTCGTTGTGTTTCTTTATTTGTGACGTGTATGTATTGTCTAATTGAACTCTTGATATCCATCTTGCCTATCCTTTCAAATGCTATGCTAGCATTTATAGGTTTTTCACTAAGCTTGTGCTTTTCCACTTTTTCGTTTAGATGCCTAATGTCTGACACACCTATTAAAGTCCATGTAGGATCACTATCATTTGACAGTATTTAGTACGACGCATATATTATTAGTTTAATCATTAGTTTGTAATTTTTAACATAAATATATGCTCAGTGGAACGCAGTACCGTGGAGGTTAGAAAATCCCTTTTGTATTCGTCAAGGCTACGGGCTTTGTTGAAAATAACTCGCATATTTAACTATAAGCCTCCGGGGATCTTACTATTGGTTCAAAAAGGGAAATCTATTTACATTTACGGATATTATGGAACATCATTGCAGACATAAGCAATTAATCAAAACTAGACTGTTAGAAATGTGTCAAGAGGAGTGGGTGCATACAGAGAAAGGAAGGCGTGCCTTTTTTTTTTCTTTCTTTATGGAAGACTAGCACCGAAACACTTAAACAATACTAAAGGTATTATACGAGGGGCTTTTTGTTTTCTACCTCCGATAGGCTATAAATAAAAGACAAGTTCATAGAAAACAATTATTTTATTACTAAAAGTTTTGTACATAATCATAATCAACAACATAATCACCGAAAAAATTTAGACATTTATTGAACCTGTGCACAAGCTTTGCAATACTGGCTTCAAAAAATGGTGCCGCCAATGATTTCATATGAGCATTGACGTTTTGAAGATCTTCGTACTTTACGACGTTTGCGGAGAGCCATTCAAAACAAACGAAGAGGAATGTTGACTTCAGGAATTGTGTTGATCCATAACAACGCTCGTCCACACACTGCTGGCACAACCCATCGGCTACTTGAACAATTTCAGTGGGACATTTTCGATCATCCGCCAATCAGTCCTGACCTTGTACCCAGCGACTTTCACCTTTTCCCTGAACTGAAGAAGTGGCTAGGAGGGCAGCACTTTCAAATCAATGAAGATATTCAAAACAACGTCAATGCTCATTTGAAATCATTGGCGTCAACATTTTTTGCAGGGGATATTGCAAAGCTTGTACAGTGACGCAGGATTTAATGTTAATAAATCAAGTCAAGAGGAAATGAAACAATACTGTCCTAAAATAATGTTATAAAATAATAAAACATATTGTTTTGCAATGTAAGCCAAAGAATTGTATGTATATAAATGACAGCGAGATGTCATCGCCTCACGATAGCTCGAACTAGCCTAGAAAGGCGTGCTTTTACGAAAATAACATACCCAAGGTTAAGTAATGAATACAATGCATTATAATGTATAGCTAGGAATTGATGTTTAGAAAAGCATATTAATAAGAAAACACAATTAAAGTAGTAATACGAGAGAAGAAGAAGAAGAAGAAGAAAAGCAAACGAGAAACCGGATGATATAAATTGTTTATACCGGTAACAATGCATAAGTACAGAGTTAAACTAATAACTGATTTAAAATTGCCAGATATGTATAAAAACATGTTCATGTAAGTTATACAAATGTATTAATTTTAATTATTATGAGTATGTAAAAATGTATTGTAAATACGTATTTCACGAAATGTGGAGTATAGGAAATCTGTCGTTCCCATGGTGACGGACAGATTACAATGTTATAAAACATTGATCTTCAACTTTTGTATATATGTGAAAATTGTTAAAAGCTTCCGGGACGCAATCAACAAGATAGAAGGCAGGGATACAGACGCCAAGCGCTATTCTCGTAAATCGAGATCTCTAATACAGCTATTTAGTGTGAAATATTGTATTTTAATGACTATTAACAAGAGATTTATTGTAAGTATAGACTAAAGTATAGATTTGGCACGGTTTTCTCAAAAAGAGATCAATTTAAATAGCGTGCTTTAATTCACTACATTGTTTCAACAATTTACGAAATAAAAGTTTATAATTAACAACGACTCTTTTAAGTTAATTCTTTACTGTATCAAACCCTACCACCCAAGCAAGGAGGTTAAGATTCTCTTGCTCACCGACTGAGGATTGCAAACTTATAACGGAAAACGTGGTTAAGCTGTGCATAAATAAGTTAATTCGCCGCCGATAATAAGCTCGCAACTACTTCAACAATAAAGTCTGGCACAAAAATAATTAATACCAGTTTTGCCAACAGCAAGTCACCAACTTCACATACAGCGGCAAATTTAAACCTGCAGACAAGGTTTAAACAAATACCACACACCAAGACGCCCAGCACAGCAATTCTGAGACCCTCACCATAACACCAACACACTGTGACATCTTTATTCCGCCCCAACAGGTACGATAAATGTCTCAATCTTTTCGGTGATTACGTAGAAAAGTAACAATAAGTGTACAAAACTTTTAACAATAAAATAATTGTTTTCTATGAAATTGTCTTTATTTATAGCCCATCGGAAGTTTGGGGAAAAAAAAAAAAACGGCCCTCGTACATTTTCATCTGGCCATGGACTCTATGGAATGTAATGGAAGAAGATTAACAAATTAATCGGACGTGACATATTTCATATACAAGACACAGCAGAACATATGTTACTTTTTTACATACTTAATTTGAATATCAAAACAGCATTACCTACACCACTGAGACAAATTTTACAGGGACATCGATTACATAGTATAATACGCAATAAGGAACTTTTCATACATTTAGAGACTCTTGCAAATAAAATAAACGTGCATGCCAGAGAAATAGTTATAAGATAACCTCAACCAGCAATAGAGAAACAGAAGTTAGAAGATCTTACAGAATACAAATCAAGAACATTCAAAGAAAACAAGGAAATCTAAATTTGAATACACCAGATGAGGAGGAGGAGGAGGAGGAGGAGGAGGAGGAGGAGGAGGAGGAGGAGGATAATGGCACCAACACAGAGGAGGGGGAAATGAACAACCTATGCCTTCGAGAAGAAGGGGAAACTGCATTTTTACAGGTTGCATGAGGAGCGTGTTTAGAGGGAGAGGAAAGACAAAATGATGACTGATAATGAGTGTTTGAATAGTTGGGGGGGTGGGGACGTTTTGCGGGACTTCCACATCTCGCAATACGGACAACAGAAGCAGAATTAGCAAGTGATAGCGCTAAGTGAATAAGTGACTGTTTAAAATAGTAATTGATTTAAAGTTTCAGTAAAATTTTCCGTACTGGTGTATAAAGCTTTTATAGTAAAAGGGAGCAATTAAGATTATAGTGAAATAAGATTTAAAATGAAAACTGCTTTTTCAACTTAGTGAGTGAAATGTTACTAATGAATAAGTGATATAGGAACTGATAAGAAAATATAGTAAAAGTTACGATTAAATTAATATATCCATAAAGGAATAAAGAATTTAATGAACAGATATTGCTGAAAGCTTTTTAATATTAAATAGAAATTATATACAATTTGCAAGGGTATAAATTACCCATGTAGTAAATTTTGTTTCCTTTCGTAATCAGCTTACCCTCCCCATATTTGTAGGATTGGCAACCCTCTAGGATTTACAAGCCAATGCCTAGGGGTTACAAGCATGTCGGGGAGCCAACAGCACTAAACCAGAAAATGAAGAAGCTGGGTCGGCCCGTAACCAGGCATGAATATGAAGAAGTGGATGATATGAAATGTAAGCAAAATTGATGATGGGAAAGGTAATAATGGAGAAATTGGTGGAATGAATAGCGGGGGATACCGAAGGACCTGGAGAAAACCCACCCTGACGCCGCTCTATCCACCATAAATCCCACATGCGGGCACTTGGGATCGAACCCAGGCCTCCTAGATGGGAGGTGAGCGGTGTAACCACTTCTAGTAGATTTTGTAATGTTCATTATTGAATTTTTAGCACTGGCGGCAAATTAAATGTATTTAGAATTTTAATAACTGGTTACTAGTTATTGTTTACTGGATACCAGTAAATTGGGGCTAGTAATTAATAGTAATGGATATTGACATTAAATTGTTTATAAATAAAAAAGATTTTTGAATATATATATATATATACACATAAATTAATTAAATAGTAAAATTAATAAATTGGTAATATATAAAAGAAATAATTTAAAAATTAATATTTTAATAACATTTAAATTTAAAGATAAATGCATTTGGTAATTTTATTTTATATATATATGTTTATATTGTTTACAAGTAGAAATAGTAATTATTGGTGTTAATTTTGAATGTGTGTTTGATGTTTTAGTTTATTGCTTATTTATTATATTTTATCAATATTTTTATTGTTTAAAACTATAATTTTACTTTTTGTAATTTATATTTATAATTATGTTAGTTTAAATTCATCTGTAAATGATGATACATGAATGAATGGAAAGTTTAATAAATATTAAAAAACTGGCATATTAGCCCTGCTTTAAGTAATTAGGTACAGATATTATACAGATTTTTATTTTACTGTCCATCCTTACATCACCGGTAATATAAACAAATTAGAATGTATTCTTCTGCAAATGTACGTGCACACATGTATCGTGTTTCTATGGATGAAAATAAATACAATTCACATTATGTGGTGCTTTACAATAGTAAAACCACCTATCTATGTTTGGTAGGAAAAGAAATAACTGTCTACTTTCGCTATTTAGACAATTAACTCTTATCTATAAAATGTAAATAAATAAAACACTATAAAACAAGTATACAAATTGTTATTCAGTACAAAATGTAAAATCCTCCCGTAAAATTACAAAATGCAAATATGTTGTTTTGGAAGTTTGCTGAGGTATTGCATATGTACATGAATTCCAACAGTTTTTTTGCAAATTTTAGCACTCTCAGATAGACAACCATACATTCCACATTTCTTTAATGCCATAATACCAATTACTTACCCAGAGGAGCTAATCTGAGGATATAGTGGTTCCACTCCATCAAGATATGAGTCATCTGTTGCATTTGCACCCAAATGTCTGAATCATCACTGGTGTTGATAAACAGTCAGTCAATGATAATGTCCATCATGTGTTGCTATTGTTTACAGTACTGGTGAAGTAAAGATGAATGTTTAGAATCTGAAGACAAAATCTATTAGCCTTCTTTCATGCATAATGGTCATCTCTTAATGGATTTAATTAGCAACCTATGTGCAAAGGCTATTCCATAAAGGAGATACATAAATGAAAGCTGGATAATATATCCCTGGAATCTTAGGATTTTCTCCTCTGGATCATTTCCATACTTAAAAAGTGCAGGGAAACTTGCCTTAAATTGTTACCAAAGCAATGTGACTAATGAGAACTTTTTTTTTCTTTTTTACTGTTAGAACCAGCTAAAAATGCAATGTCACAGCCAGGATTGGAACATGGTTCTCCCTCTCCCACTCTGTGTGTCATTACTCTAACTATTGAGCTACTGTGACTGTGCTGATATGACATTCAATCCTCCAATTGATTGATGTTTTTACCTGGTCAATCAGGAGAACACCTTAATGGGGACTATGTAAGTACTTAGTATCCGGATAATATTGACATGGTTATTGCCAACTATTGGCATTTTTGGTGTACATACCATTGCAGTGACAATCTTTTGTCTGTCAAGCAGAATTTTCACAATATGGCCACTAGCTGAGAAGAATGAGCACATCATCTTCTTGACAACACTTCTTGCTTGCTTCACTTTTGTTGAGAGACCTTCTCTGAAAAGATGAAAATTGATGACTTACTACTTTCTGCTGATATATTGTCACCTTGGATCTTCTTCCGTCAACTTGTTCTACCAATTACAGACACCATTACACATATACCTCTGCTCATTTGCAAGGTGTTGGGGACTCCCAACCATTGCAGTAACTTGAACTGAAGTTTATATATAAGGTTGGTTTCATTGCTACTGATCCAATAATCAGAGTTTCCTGAATCTGATGATTGCAACAACGATCATCCCACAAGGTGTGCTATGATTTCATTAGATTTTCATCCATTGTTGCTGTAGCTGAGCACCCCATACAGATCATCCTTGAGGGAATCTCTTCCTCCTCTAAACTCTGTAAAACATTAATAAATCTTGTATCTTGAAGGGCAAAGATTGCCATCTAAATGTTTGCTATAGTTTTCTCAAGGACTCGCTAAATTAAAGTCTGAGAAAATTATACCATGAAAATCCTCTTGCTCTATTCTAGCATATGGCATAATTACACCTGCATGTGCATACACAGAATTCTGATGCTGTATAATTTTGGAGCGCACTCAGGCTTGCACAGCTTACTATCAGAACTTCACCTAAAGCTAGGAAGAACTGCTTTGGTTTAGCCCCACTCACTGTTGCTCATTCTCCAAGATTTCAGAGTCACCCTCATAAGTCATTGACAAAAAGAGCTTAGCAGTAAGCACTAAAACCTGTTATTTTCTCAATTCCCCAAATTGTTAGTTCACCTGAAAAGTGTGAGTGTGCTGTGCACAGGAGTAAAAAGTGAGTTATGTGTTTGCTTATGCACCTCTGAATTTAAGCTCTAATTACAGTCCTGTAACAGTTTTCTGATTTTGATAAGCTTTGCTTGCTTATGGAAAAAAATCTGATGCATTCCATTCACATGACTTTCTCTACACCAAATTATTGTTAAAAAGCTTATGCTTCTATTTATTTCATGTTAATTGAGAAAAAATAGCAGAAATAGTCTTATTACTTGCTTCCTTGTAAGTAGAAGCGATATAAGGGAGTAGCATAGGTTAAAGTGATAGTCCAAAGTTGGTTGCTATGCAACTGAAGTTCCTTTGTTTGTATGGACAGGAGTTGACAAATTCCTGTGTGAGAAAAGTATAAGTTTCTTAAAGCTGAAACCAATAACAAGGAATATCTCAAAAACAATCAACTCCACGAAAAAAATGTATATGACATAAATTGTGTGTTTAGTTGTAATCTACATTTCTTGTGTAGTAAGTTTTTGTCTATCTCTTACGGCTTACTAGTTATGCAAAATTTTCAATAAAAATCATCCAGAATAAAGAGGTCTTTAGAGGCTATTTCCAAAAAATTCAAGATATACATTTTATTTGGTAAGTAAACATCTTGCATATAAAAGATTTTAATCAAAATCGTTACAGCCATTTTTGAGAAAATCAAAATTTTCAAAAATTTTTCCATCTAAAGGTAGTTGGGGGTTGAAAATCTTTGTGTTGCATCCTTGGAGGATATCAAACCTAAATACCAAATTTAGTATTTAACACACATGGACCTTTTTCCAAAAATGCTATTTTTGGATTCATGTATTTCCGGTGAAATCTCGGTATCATTTTTTTGGGTGGAATACAATACTGTCTCTATACACTATGTACATAGAATGTGTAGAGAAAGTAAAAATGGTTGGTTTTGAAAATATGTAACTTTTATTTTACTAATAATATTTGACAAAAAATGTACCTACATATAAATAAAATTGTAATTATAAATATATATTTTACAATAAAAGATGAAATTATTGTTTTATTAATGATATCAAGATCGTGTCAACACTGCCAATGTGCTAGAATTTTGTCTTGCAGAGATTTACATGCAGTAATTTTACTGATGTTGCACAATTAAAAACTATTGGCCTGGGCTAGATTTGAATCCTTAACTTGACATGAAAAGGCTAGCAACTAACCAACTCAAAAGATGAATAGTAATAATACAAATTACTATTTAACACTCATTATGCATCTTCAGGTTGTGTGTGTGTGTGGGGGGGGGGGAGGGGGGTTGGTTACGAAAACAAAAATTCTGATGCATTCCTTCACATGGCTTTCTCTGCCTGTTTTTCTTACAAAAGACTGTTCTATTATCTAAATTGTGGTAATTGAGATAAACATTAGCAGAAATAGTCTTATTACCTGCTTTTTGGTAATCAGAAGAAAAAATAAGGGAATATGTTAGACTAAAACGAGAGTCAAATCCTTTAAAGGCTTCTCGCTAGGTGAAACAATTGAAATTCTGTTCTCTTTGCTTGCCAGGAGAAACAAAAGGGTGACTTCCCATTTGAGAAAAGTTTAAGTAGTTTAAAATTGATGCCAATAACATGAACATCTCAGCTATAACTATAAAAATGTATATCACATAAACTGTGTTTTAATGAGATCTATATTTACAGTTTATCAGTTATACAAAAGTTATTCTTTCAGAATGAAGAGGTCTTCAGAGGTTATTCCCAAAAATTTAGGATATACATTTCATTTATCATAAAAAGGCCTTAAACATATGGTGTTCTAAACACAATGGTTTAGAGGCATTTTTGAGAAAATCAAAATTTTCGAAAAATGTTCCATGAAAAGGATAGTAAGGAAGAGATTTTCCTGAAAACCATCCTGTCACATCCTTGAAAGATTCTGTTTAGTATTTAACAGACTTTTCATTTTTGAGTTAGGCTGTCCACCCTCCCTCACACACACATGCCCCATTTTATAAATATGCTTTTTTTTTTTTGCTTATTGAATTTTTGGACATAATGCAATACCTTCTCTATCTACTATGTGCAAGAGAAAGTAAACCATCTTTATCTTCCTATGTGATGAGCTGATGATTAATAACTTAAGTGGCACTTATTTATCAATGCGTGACCCCGTGCTGTCATCAATTTTTCAACAGTTGCAGCTTAGGAAAACAACACTGATAAATCATTCACCCTTATTGTCTTACTAAAGACAAGAGCAAATTACTAGGCTTAAGATTGAAAAGAAAAAGTATACTGGCTCCAGACATATTTTTCTGGTACAGAAACAGAGACAAAGAATTTACCAAGTTTAATTTGAATGGGAGACCAACATATGACAATACCGACGTGTTTATTTATTGTCACTTCAAAAATAAGGCTATAAGCCATTTTACCAATAAAAGCAAATTTTCCTCAATAACAATTGTATATTCAGTGTTTCTATAAGAATTATGTGAAAATCTTGAATTCATTTTAGACAGGGGTTATTTACCAGAAACATCAATGGCTACTGTGTGGAGACTTAGAGGTATCCGGTATCTTATTATGGCAGCAAGGAGGATATACAAAATAGCCATGCTTTTTATGTGAATGGAACAACAAAAATACAGTTAAACATTGGTTGAGAGAATGACCCTGCAAAAAGTTTGATGCCAGGAGGAAAAATATCATTTGTGCTAGCCTAGTTGCTCCAGAGAAAATGTTATTATCTCCTCTGCTTATAAAACTAGGTACTATGAAAACATTCATGAAAGAATAATTTGCTCTACAAATACCTGAGCAATAAATTTTTTTGTGATGTCTGAAGCTAAGATACAATGAGGCATGAAGGGCAGCACATTTTCAGGCACCAAGAATGAAAGTGAACTCCAAGCATGATGTGCTTTCTAAGAGGTAGTCAGTAACTTTCCTGTAAATATAAACCATCCGCATTATGAAAAAATTGTGAGAAATAAATTACAAAAGCTACGAGCTCTCGAGTGCAGTATGAGTTTAAAACTTCACTTCTAGTATTCTCAAATAGACTATTATTCTGATAATTTGGAATCCCTCACCATGAACATGCTGATTATGTGATTATGTTCTTTTGTTTTCCCAATGTACACTTTGTTGCAACAGTGGCATAATGAACATTCCTGCCCTCAGATTGATGAACATACCTATCGAAGAATATATCAAACAAAACTGGAAACAAAATGGCTTCATCCAAGAGATTATAGGCAAGAAGATATGTTAAAAAAGCAAAAATAAATAAAGGAAATCACATTAAGCAACATAAAAGAAATCAAAAAGCTCAATTTACATGATGTCCACAAATTCACGAAAGTATTCAAAGAACTGTATAAATGTAACCCTAGTTAACAAGCATTACTTAATAGTTATTTATACAACAATTCTATAATGTTTTTTTTTTTTTTTTTTCTTTTCTTTTTTTTGTAGCTTAACATCCTTTAACCTGGTTGGTCATATCTGAAATTAGTGAAATGATGCTTAAATGATCTCGGGGTCCATGGAGCTTAAAGTTACTCGACATTCGTCTTCTCAGGATAAGGGAAAACCCTGAAAAAAACCTTATCCAAGCAATTCACCCTGAGCGAGATTTGAACTCATGACCTGTTGAATGTGAAGTAGATAGGCTACCACCATACTATCCAGGTGGGCAAAATGGTAGTTATTAGGATACGAGTGAGAGGTAAGTTTCGAAGTGAGCAAGGTAAGTATTTAGATATCCTACATACGAAAGAAGAACTACATCAACTGTTATGCCTATTGTATGCTTGCGTCGATAACAAATGAAATTCGATTCACTGTGATAGTTGATTTGCAAGATGGTGACTGGGTTATTTTGGCCTAATGATGATATGGAATTTAGTTTCCATGGCTCCTGACATAAAAGAGGCGAGTAATGTTGTTAACAATTTACTTCCAAGTTTACGAAAAGTTATATGATAAATTTATAGCACGGAGAATAACAAAAAAATGTAACTTCATTCTCGGAAAATGTCCTCATGTTTACTTTGAAGACGATGAAATCCCCAACCTTGTGGACAAATTATTCAGTATTGAAAACTACTCTAAATAAATGTGAAAAATGGTGGCAAAAGCCACCGAAACATGTCCGAAGTAAGTTACCTTATTTCAAGAGTGAAGTTTGAGTGTAATCTATGTTTTACTCCTATTAATTAGTTACTTCACTGTGCATTCCCATTAATGTTTTAAATGGAATTGATATATCCCAATATAAGAGGTTGTACTCCCTGTTAAAACAGAAATTGGTAGTGGGAAAAAAGTGCAAATATTTTCCACAGATGAAATTGAAACCTTCATTGATGAAGCACCTGACAATACATATCTACTGATTAAGGTATGTAAATATAACTATTCTCATAAAATAAATATTATCCTAAACATTACCCTATTTGCTAAATACGTGACATTGGTTGGAAGTGGAGCTAGTGCGCACATATTGGGTTATTGATTTCAACATCTCTGCGATGCCAATGTCATGACCTACTTTGCTTTGCTTACATAATATTGCAAGTTTAGATTCAGGAAAAAATGATATATTCTTATAAATAATTAAATATTCTTGGAGGCTATTCTACATGTGAGATGTTTCTGTAATTTTATGCAGATTAGCATGCAGTGAAAACAGCCATTAGTAGGGCAGCACACAAGCATAAAAATCTATATCGAAATGAAGACCATTTTGATATAGATTTTTAACAGTAAATGAACACATTTCAATATGTGGGTGTAAAAATAAAATATTTAGTACCACCACAGTGAGAAAAACTTCTGGTAATTAAGAAATTGGATGTAAAATTTGCAGGAAAGTATATACAGGGAAGACAAAGAGGAGCATAGTTAAAGGTTTAAAGAACAAATGAGAAATGTGAAACATATACAAATAAAGAAATCAACTGTTAAGAGCATTTGTAGTCCACAGTTAATCAGCTGAAAGAGAAATAAACAAAGTCCCTTTAAAATGCAACAGAACTCATTTGGTAAAGATTATTCATGCATAAAAATATATACACAATTTATTAAGCTTTGATGTGCCATATGAAGAGGACATCATTATACAGTATGTCTAGCCAGACAGTCCATCTACAAGTTGCACAAGGAAGTGCAGCAGTGAATCTAGGCTGATGGACACAACAGTCTCCAAAACATTTTCCTGTAGTCCTGGTGTAGAATGTGAAGCTAGAGTAGGTACTAAAAATTTATATTTGTGCACATAAATTGCGCAAATGGCATATTATGGTAAACTAGAGTGTCAATTAGTGTGAATTAATTGTTTTTTCCACACAAGCTGTGTGTAGGACAGGAGTTAGACAGGTAGAGCCAGACTGAAAAATATAATGGCATAGCCAGAATTTCAGCCATGGATTTTCTGATCTCTAGCCAGTTGCTCTAACCACTGAGTTACCATGCCAATATGCTGACATGACACTACATTTCTAAACTGACTTGTATGATTAATGGTAAACCACAAGATGATCTCAAATTATTTTGAGATGACATATTCCAATGGCGACTTATAAAATCATAAGTACTTTATAGTCCTGAGCTTCAGAGTTTAACCAAGTTGGTTAATATAGTCCACATTTTTAACATAGTTGATTAAACAATGAAGCTCGAGACTTAAAGTACTTACAATATTGTAAATTGCCATTGGGGTGTCATCTTCAAATAAATTGAGATCACCTTATGATTTAACGGGAAACATGCAAGTCAGTTGAGGAGTTTAGTGCTGTGTCGGCATGTTGCCATGGTAGCTCAGTAGTTACAGCAACTGGCTAGAGATTGGGAAATCTGTGGTTTAAATCCTGGCTATGGCATTGAATTTTTCAGTCTGACTACCTATCCAACTTATGCATCAATGTTGATAGTTTATTACTTAAATTCTAATGGGCCTCTCATAAAATTAGATGCCAACAAATTTCCTCCATGCCTTCTTTATGTTTGGCCCTGCAATTATGGTATAAGAAACAGGAAATAACTAAAGACCTCAGAATACACTGTTCTATGTATATCAAATGCAGAAGTATTTTATGTTGAATGAAGTTCATTTTACAGTCCATTCTGTTTATGAATCTATTATCAATATAGCCCAGATTTATATGCAAAATCCATTTTATTTTTATATATGTAAAGGTATGTAGAAATTACACTGTTTCTAAGTCACACTTTTACAGAAATATGAGCAATGTTTGATAATGCATATTTCAGGTGAAAATATTTTAAATTTTTCATGTAAAAAAGCATATTTTAGTCTTAAGTTATTGTGGGATAGGGGGTACAGTGAATGGTAGAAATATTCACAAATGATCAATATTAATACCAATTCTACAAATTTCGGGATTATAGAGATCCAATTTCATTTTAGTCAAATTAAGCCCTCATCAGCATGGATGTGAAAAAATGTTCATAATGAGCAATACTTTTCAGAGCTGTTGCCAAATAGATTTGCTAGTAACCAGTTTGAATTCAGTTAACTTGCATCCTAGCCTTTGTCGCCCTCCGTGGTGTAATGGTTACCATGCTAACTTCACATACCCAAGGTCGCGGGTTCAAACCCGGCAGAGGACGATGGATTTTTTTCAGCTGTAAAAATCCTTAGCATGGCTTCCTTCGGAAGGGAAATAAAGCCATTGGTCCTGTGTCGTAGATTTACGGCATGCAAAAGAACCTCAAGCCTGAAAGAGAGGCCTCTGAGCAAAATTAAGCGGTCTTTCATGCCCAATTTAGAATGGGATGCCAAGAACCACAGTAGTTAAAGAGCATCCATAAATAACACACCATTTACATTTTTCCTAGCCTTTTCTTGGTTAACCCAAAAACCAGAGAACCCTTTGGTCTCACTGATGGCTATGTGCAGATGAGGATGAGGTAAAAACATAAACACCAACTCAGAGGGGGAGGAGGGGGAAAAGCACTTTCTCTGCCCCTGACTTTGCAAAGCCAGGATTGCACCTCCAGATGCCAAGATGGATCTTTTGCTGATCAAGCAAAGAAAAATATTTGAATAGACTTAGCGGTGTTGCAAAGGATCAGCTGTATTTAAAACTGAAGAGTTCAACTCTTAAACAACAGCAGCAATGATGATGCATATAGGTTACAGTTAACATCCCATCAGAATTGGAGCATACAAATACTGAATTGTTCATGTTGAAGACACATGCCCATTATAGGAAAGTAGTTTGCAGCTTTATATATGTGATGACTGTTCTAAGGTGTGAAACAAAAGGCAATTAATTTGGTATGTCATGAGAAAACTGCAAATTATTCACATACCTTTTCTTGGGAGCGACTCCCTAATTTTCAGTAGGTTTTGCATTATTTTGAAAGCAGAGGAAAGCAACAACATTCACTAAAGGCCTTAGAAAATCCAAGAAATTACACTTGTAGCATTGAAAAAGGTTTGTATTTAGTGACAGTCATCTTTTACTAAATGGCAGTTAAACCTTCAGGTATCCATCACCTGCTTTCGTTGCCATAGGCAATTGAATCAACAATCTTGTGCTTATCTATAAAGATGAAAAAAAAAAAAGTTTTGTGCAGTGATTAAACACTTCTATTTAAAAGGCTTAACACTGAAAAAGATAAAAGCTGAGATGGATGAAGTTCATGGCGCATCTGCTCCTGTATTTGCAACAATTTACAATTGGATAAATGAATTTAAACATGACTGCACATCTACAAATGATGAACATCCTTCTGGATGTCCAGTAAAAGTGACTTCCTCTGAAATTATTAACAAAATCCAGGATATGGTTTTGAGTGATCAATGAATCTAAGTTTGCAAAATAGTACAGGCCTCAAGTATATCACAAGGTACAATGTTCTCAATTTTTCACCAAAAATTAGGCCTGACAAAGGTCTCAGCAAGATGTTTGTTCTCAATGAAGAATAAACACAATCATGTAATTGATTTGGAACTTTTCCGTTACAATCTTGACAAGTTTCTGCATAGACTGTGGATGAAACATGAATACTCCTGAGACAAAAGTACAGTCAAAACAGTGGGTTTTTAGTGGGCGAACTGGCTCTGAAGAAGGCAAAGTGGTGAAATCTGCAAACAAAGTGATGGCCTTGGTTTTTAGCATGCATGCAGAATCATCTACATTGATTACTTCCATAAAGGAAGAAGGATAAATGGAGAGTATTATGTATCGTTATTGCATTGGTTGAACAGAGAAATCAAGAAAAAATGCCCTCATCTGTCAAAGAAAAAGATTCTTTTCCATCAAGACAGTTCAAGGGTTGCACCTGCATGGTTCTGATGGCAAAAATTGTAGAATTAAAGTTTGAATTACAACATCCACCACATTTTGCCCCCTTTTTTTTTTTATTTTTTTTATTTCTTAACTTGAAAAAGTGGCTTGGCTGAAAACAATCCATATCTAAGGATGAGGTCATCTCCCAAACAGTTACCATTTTGAGGACCTTCCAAAATCCTAATTTTTGGAAGGCTTAAAACGGAGAAACACTGGGAAAAGTGTCTCGAGCTAAAGGAAGATAATGTAAAAAATAAAAAATCTACAAGAAATAATTTGTTTTTCTATCTTTTTCTAAGGACTTATTTGAATGCCCCTCCTATACTACACACCGTAATATCTAGTGAATTCAATGCTAAGGATTCATTCTGCCTGTAGATCCCACAGTTCATACACATGCAGTGTTTTAGTTATTAATTCATTTTATTATTTATGGATGATCTTTAACTGCTTCAGTTCTTAATATCCCATCCTATACTGGGGGTGAAAGACAGCTTAATTTTCTCAGAGGCCTCTATCAAAAGTGACATCTTTATCCTCTTTTATATGCTGTAAATCTATGACACAGATCAATCTCTTCTGAAGGAAGCTATGCTACAGATTTTTATGCCTGGAAAAAATCCATTGCCCTCCACCAGGTTTGAACCTGTGATTTTGGAAACCAGAGGCTAGCAAGTTACCCCTAGACCACGGCGGATGACATTTATTAATTCAGTTACTTCATAGTACGTAGATAACATATTCACAATAATGGCTGAGAGACGCAAAAAAAGTTCTCCTTGGTTGACAACGCGGAAAGACAGGCAGGTGAGCTGAATAGGTAGTCAGAAAGAAAAATTCAATGTCATAGCCAGGATTTGAACCATGTATCTTCGGTCTTTAGTTGGTTGCCCAGCACTGAGCTACATGTCAATATGCTGGCACGACATTAAATTTCTCAACTGACTCGAAAGTTTCCCAAAAAACCACAAAATATTTTGAGATGATATACTTCAATGGTGGCTTACAATGTTTTAAGTACATTAAGTTCCGGACTTCATAGTATAGCCAACTATTATAGTCAATTTCTTCTTCCCCCTTACCTTCCACTTCCCCGAAAAACTAGTGCCCAAAAAAAAAAAGGAATTGCGTTGCAAGCATGTTTTAATCTGTGAATAAACTCAAACCTAAAGCAGCTACTAGACAGACAGTCTATAACATTGTTACAAAATTATGTTGTGACGCACTCTGGACATTTCATAAATTTTGCCTAATAATTAGTTACAATCATGCCCAGTGACAAAGATGCAGCTATTGCTTTATTCTTTTGTGTAAACACAAAGAGAAGGAAATTACGATGGATGAAAGATTGGTACAAGAAGCAGCACTCATGAAAATTCATTGATGATGCAAGGTTTAGCGAGCCAAAAGTTTTCAAAAGTGTTCTAAGGTTAAGACAATTTGGCTCTATGAATCACTAAATTTTGTGAAACTTAAAACCAATCTTGTGCAATACAATCACATCACTTTTTGTAGTCGCCCTTTTGCAAACTATTCTTACAAAATCTTATTCTTCTACTTTTTTTATTCTTGTTGTAAGTTAAACATCCTTTAACCTGGTAGTCATATCAGACAATGAATGAAATGGGTGAAATGATGCTCAATTAAGCCCAGAATCTAGGTTAACGTTACCTAACATTCAAACTTCAGATCTCTTGAATGTGAGGCAGACATGCTACCCCCAAACCACAGAGATGGGCTTATCTACTCCCTTTTAATTCACTTTACACGTTTCATTGTAGCTATAAGAATAATAAGATAAAGTGATAGTCAAATCTTTTCCAAGCAGGTCACGATTGATGGCTCTGAAATGCTGTTTTCTTGGCATGAACATGAAAGGGGAGGAAAGAAAGATAAAATCAAAAGATAAACAATTTACAGTTTTGAAAAATACAACCCAATAACAAAGGGTGTCTCAGAAATGGTAATGCCACAAAAATTTTGACACAAATTGTGTGCTTTAACGAGGTGTAAGTTTTTTTGTGTAGTAACATTTTGTCTATCTTTGATAGTTTACCAATTCTACAGGTTATTGTCAGAAAATTCAAGGTATACTTTTTCATTAGTATGAAAACATCTCAAACATATGGTATGTTAATCAAAATCATTACACATTTTATAAAAAATAAAAAGTAACCAAAATTTTTCTAATTAAGCTGTTTCTCATCATTTTTTGATCCACGGGCTTAACTGCTTATCTTGCTTTTCAGTATTCAGAGTTCTGTTGCACACTGAGTAAATATTACTCAATAGTGCTAAAAAATGAGTCAGCTTTATAGTATTGCACAATATATCATGCAATCTTTCAATATGAACACTAGACAGCCAATAATTGAATTACCTCCCCAGAATAATGTTGCATATTCCATTCCTGACACCGCTGTAGCGGCAAATTGCCGAAATATTAAGTATGGAGGTTGTTATGATGCTCAGAAGTTAGCATTCCCTACAATAATGTTGCATATGCTGAGAAAGATGGCAGACATAAACGTATTTCTGTACCATGCAGCTCTGTAAATCATTTAAATAAAGGAAGAAGTCGGAATGTAAATACACAGAAATGGAAGAATGTGACAAACAAAATGCTGAGGAATAGGGGGCAGCTATATACTACCCGAAAGAACGTTAAAATACCTGAGAAGAAGCCTCCAAATGATGTACGTACATCAACATTGTATGTCCAATATAGCAACAATTACCAACCCTTGATTCCGGGGAAGGAGAGAAGACATACTCTTTTCCGACCATTGTATGGGACCAAACAACAACTGGCGAGTGGTAGTGCTCCTCCAGTACTTAAGTGGAACTGAAGTATTTCACAGAAGTGAATCAGAAGTTCCTGTGCAGTGGACATAAGTTTCCTGCCATGTGACAGAATTTTGCATTGGTTGAGAAAAGGAAGAGAGTTTGCCCTGTATATGCCCCTGAACGATAGAAATTTGTTATTGAGTCCAAGCAATCCATTTGTTATTCAGGAAATGGATAGAGTACATTTTTTAGAAGTTTCAGTTCTGCAGCCTGAAGAAAGATGCAGATTGCAAAATTACATTAGCTATGTGGCTCCAAATATCATCTGATGACCCTACTGTACTTCAACTATGAAAGGGACACAATGTACTAGAGCACTGGAGTGCCTTTGGTACAACTAAACATAAAAGGGATAAAGGTAAACTGAATAGGTATGAACCACTTCAAATCATTCCAGTAGAGCAACTCCTTCCCGCATATGAAGATGCTCTTCCAATCAGTAAGGAGAAGGCTGATCTGATGCCCATGTGTGACTTCCTGGAACCTCAATATTGAAGCTTCTACCAAAACTGAAACGCATAAAGACTC
Organism: Hymenopus coronatus; assembly: GCA_030762935.1. Taxonomy (NCBI): domain Eukaryota; kingdom Metazoa; phylum Arthropoda; class Insecta; order Mantodea; family Hymenopodidae; genus Hymenopus; species Hymenopus coronatus. Next base: position 165,982,157 of record CM060881.1, on the reverse strand, counting down.
TAGTCCTTGAAAATAAAATGTTTATTGGTTGTGTGAGCTGTTTATTAAAAGTATGCCATTAAAAAAAGTTAATATAATTTATAATGTAAAATGTTTACAGAATTATTTTGTATAACTGAATACAGTGTGTTAATATTATAAGTAAATAGTGTCACAATATTCATGCTCAACTACACTTTAAACTCTGGATATAGATATGCAACAGTCTTATCATTTTGAGGTGTAATACTGGTATGCATGGTTTATTATGTGAGCAGTTGACCTGCTATATCTATAAAGTAGTAGTAATTTAATAACATGAAATAATTTTTGTTGTGTTTATGGTTATATACTGAATGCTGGTATTTTTACTGTCTCCTGTAAAATAGAACAAACGGATTATGCAACTTTATTTTGGGGAGATATTCAATTATGCATAATAATAATAATGACCATCTAAGGACTGCTTGTCAGGCTTTTAAATTACTTTTATTTATGTGACTAAGGTTTGAAATTTCTTGTATTCCCCATAACAATGGTGCTGTCATTCAGTTGTAAAAAAACCATGAACTTCCTTTAGTAAAAAAAGTTTATAAGCAGGGTTGAACGTTTTCTTTCAGTAGTATTTAATGGCAGCAGAAATGGTGGTCATTAATGGTTGATGAATTTAAATTATAAGGGAAGAAAAATTGAAAAGGAAACCATCTAGACAAAGTTTAGAGTACCTCCCTTGCATTTCCCAGTTATGAGGACCAAGGAAAACCCCAAAAAAAACTCATTCAGCAACTGTGTTGACGAAATCTGAACCACAGACCTGCAACCTGCTGTTCATGAGTATATGCTCAAACAACCTTGGTCAATCATGCCAGTAGGAATGAATTGACTTAACAATAATTTTTCTCCAAACTTTAAATTAATGAACAATTTATTCAGATCCAGACATGGATTCGGAACATCTCAAAATCTGTGCTTCAATGGCTGACCGTGAAAATATCTCTGAAAAATATTGGAGTACAAGAAAACAAATGACTATTGTCAAACGTCTGGTATTAGAGAACAACAAGATTCAATTTTAAGGCAACCCATACTATACTATGATTAAATTGCTGTTACTTTAGTGTCTCTATCAAGCATTTTATTAATGCCAGCAATGATAAACTATTCCCCCCCCCTCCATAAAAGTCAGCTCCTATTATGAATACAAGAGACCTTGCTCATATTGATAAGCAATTACCCACAAAACAAATGTTTTATTGATTTTTAATCATTTATATTTGCAATTTATGTGTATATGTTTCCCATAGTTTTCTGCATGTTTGCATGCATAATACTATTTGATTTTGCACAGAAATCGTGGCTTTACTCGTCAGTATTTCTATGGCAAGTTATTCATAAACAGAGAGAACATCTACCGAAATGAACAAATTTCCATATTTTAGAAAATACTTAGGCACCAGGTTAAAGATTTTTGTTGTTGTTGAGCATTATCACTTCTAGCAATATTAGAACTTTTATGGTGCACTAGTTTGTTAATGAATATTTATTGCTTATATAGATTTGTTACAGAAATGTTAATATCCTCTATGCCTTAAGAATTTGTTATGCTTGCACATGCATAAAGGATTTACCACATTAATAGAACAAACTGTTTTTAATGTATTCAATTTATGCCATTTTAGGAAAACATTAAGATATAAAAACCATACATTAAATTGCTTCACATCTCTGTTAACCTGCAGCATTATATTGAATACTTGGTCCAAGTATAAAACTATTTTAACCAGAACCTCAAAGTAAGCCAGAAGTACAGTTTCATTAATGCGATCCAAATTTTATTTTAATTACTTTTCAACATCTGTATATTCATCATTATTGGTATTTCACTAACTTCCCCCCTTTTTGTTTGAAATTAATAAAACTTGTTTACTGAATAGATTCCCAAGATACTTTTGTTTTATTAAAAATGAAATGCATGAATCAAACTTTAAATTTATATTTTTTTTTTACTAAATTTCTTATTTATTCAATTATAAACAAGTGCACCATTATTTACTTTATACATCACAGGAATTACGAATAATTATGCCCTTTGGTCACATGTCCTCAGGTTTGTAAAGTCATTCTCCCCAGGGCATAATCATTATAATACCCTTTAGTAATTACTATCACAATGTTCATCTCTTTCACATGGGAAGTGAAAAATGAGTTTGGATATTCTTTTGAAAATGCTTGGAAACAAATATATCACTCTATATTTGTTCATATAGACATTTTTTCTGTACATACAATCTATATAGATTTTTTTTTTTAAAAATGTATACTATAACAATTCTCTTTAACATTCTAAATTAATATAATTTGTTGACAAACAAATATGTTAATGCCTATTCAAGGAATTATTTTCCTTAAGTTGGAGGTCACTTACCTGCCTGCAGAAAAAAAAAAAAAATGAAGAAAAGAAAATTAAAACAACAAGGCAAGAAAAGGTACAGCACCTAGGAACAAAACTTACAATACAGTTTTGAACACACTAATACTGGTATAGTAAAACATTTTTTTACCTTAACTGCAGTCACATTTTAAACTGCAAGCTGTTTCAGAATAAGCATTTATGTTAAAAATGCTTTGAACTAAACTGCCTCCTACATTGGCAGAAAATTTAATGGATAATGCTTGCTTGAGAGATTAAACTCTCACTTTCTTTTATATGATAAATACTTGGTATGATACTGTTTTAAATCAAGGACACTTTTTATAACACACTACAATTATTTGTGTTTTAACACTAAATATGTTACTGAATTTATCTCACTTATCACAAAGTATGCCATGTGATCTATGAATGAACTAGCACATTGATTCACATTGAATTTGTAAATTGATCCATGTAACATCGGCTTTTATATCGATGTAAATCTTTAACCAGATTATATTTTATGAAACACTGCTTTGAGATTTAAACAGATCATACTTTGTATCACCTTGTCAAAAAGATGTATATTTATCATAAAGAATTAACTACTCCAATTTGGACTTTTGAGTGTGATATAAATTATATATATTTCAGCTAATAATTGTAACAAAATAAAGAGTTTCTATGTTTTTATTGATTAAAATTATGATTAAACTTTAACTCTTTACTATAAAACAATAGAATAGTACCTTGAAGTCCATATAAAAGTACTTCTGGCATACCAGCAGTTAGTCACCATTAAGTTGTACCACAGGAAAATTAATGTAGTGTTTTTTTGTCTTTTCTTCAGTCTTTATATATATAATTTACAATCTCTGCATATTATTTAAAAAAAAGTATATATATTGAACTACTTTGTGTGACCATTCAGTCGCAAAGTTTTATAACAACTAACATTTTTCTCCTCTAATAAACTTAAGGAACATTTTCTAATAGTTTCAATCAATAATATCATTTATCAGAGAAAATTTATACATATCTTAACATAACGCAACATTCAACATATAACTTCTTGAAGTACTCTTAACATTATTCATTAACTGCTTATCCAGGTCCCAAAATATTATTACAAACTTCGTTTTACATAAATCATCACTACACAGATATACAGTGGATTAAGGCATGAGCAGATATGAGGGAAAGGTATCAATTCCAGCTTCGTAAATAAGCACATAAATTAAGCCACACAACATGTTAATGCACAATAGGATTTGAGTAGTTTTAATATGAATAAATAAATTGTCATGTATTAGTTTTGGTTCTTGATTTTAGATCACAAGACTCCTAGGATATGTTGGCTATGCAGTATGGAAGATTCATATGTTTTCATACAACATTTATTTCTTTGAAATCTTGTAATGTGTGAATTGAACTTCCACATGCTCTTTTAAAAAAATTAGAACATTTAGACTCCCAATTTCTGCACAAACAAATACATTTATATGAAAGTAATAGAAACTTCACCTTTGCCATGTAAAACTGTTATATCTTTTTATTCAATAAAATGTTGAATAAATTAATTTTCTTAAGACATGATCGTGTACCCTAGGTCAGTTTACATTTCTGGAAAGACTGTGCCATCTACTGGAAGAAAAGACCCTGTATAAGACTGTCATAAATATTGCCAACCTTGGATATTTTGTTATCAAAGTATATTATGCTAAATACAGAACATAAGCTTGAATACTTGATTATAAACACAATAGGCATTACTTCAAAATATGAAGATTAAAGTGTGACCTCTTGAAACAACAGTTATTATAAGGATTATTTATGGAACCAACTCCAAACATATGAAAAGTTGTCACTGTTAAAAGAAAAACAAATACTTTGTACGTATGGTCACTCATGCTCACAAAATATGTCCGTCAGGATATAAGGCATGCTGTATTGTTGCGCACTATGTGGCAACACTGGGACATATGAATGCTACAACTCAAACATTTCATCTTGTTCTTTTTCTAGTCTCTGCAAAGAAGAACGCACCCGTCGCCCTTGAGTCATAACAACAGGTTGTGGCATTGTAAGTAGGTCTGTGTTGTGTGCTGAAGGTTGCTGCTGGCGAAGTCTGGACACTGCAGCCTTTCTGCGCACAAATGGAGCATCTGTTTCATCCACAAACCTAATATATATGTATAAAAAATAAAAAAATAATTAAAAGTATATATACCATCAATGCAAATAGAAATAATTTACTACTTAGCATACATATTTGCTTGAGGGATGCTTAATATGCCTGAAAGTTTTATAGAATTAAGTACATACATTTCCAAGTATGCCATTAAGCTAGAAAGTAAATTTGAGGAAATTCTGGTGAGAAATGGAGATGGAGTTATATTTATGGACGCTTCAAAACATTTTATAATAAACCTGACTAGTACATCCAAAATAGATAAAGATAACCTTCTGGATATAAAAAAAAAATCATCACTGAATATTAATCTGCTCATGTACACTTTCTTCTTGGAGTTTGTAGCAGTGGCTTGTGGTGACCATTCAGACAACCAAAGCAATGAATACCTTTTATAGTTTCAATTGAACAATAATGAATCAAGGAACATGGTTACCTTGATAAAAATCAGAACCAGCAACAGTTTAAATCAAAGGACTAAACATTAAAGATAATACACTACTCATAGCTGTTTTTAACTTAAAGGTACAAATATTAAAAATAAAATCGCAACCAGTAAGGTTACTGCAATGCTATATTTAATAAAATTAAACAGAAAATAGCTAATTTCTGGATTTAAATACACTTTTGACACTGATAATCACCTCTGTAAGATCAAGGGAATTGAAAACCCATCCTTCTCTCCTGGAAGCAAATTTATTAATTTTCTGTTTCTTTTGAACTGTTCCTTTTCCTTACTTTTCTTGGTGAGCGAGTTTCAGTTGAAATGATTACAAAATGAGAACGTCTCTCTCTTAGTCTCCTCTACAGTAGAATTCTGAGCAACTTTTGATTCTCTTCAGCGCTGAAAATGACTAGGAATTGTACTTACATAGAATGGCACATTCTAAACCACATATTTTTTTCTTTTCTTTCTTTGAATTAGTGATCAATAGTTAAAGTTCATTTGTGGTTTTATTTCTAAACTCGTTTTTTAAATTATTTATTATATTGCTCCCTTTAACACCTAAGGTCATATGCTTTGCTTTAGAAACAACTTGTTGACTGCAGGATCTTTAACATTGGGTTTTTAATAATTTTTTTTTCCTTCAAATATACGCACATTCACTCTCACATACATACTACCAGACTCTGTAGGGGATAGGGAATAATTCTGGTCAAACAAAAATTCCCCACCCCAGCATGGCATCGAACCTAGGACATCCAGACGAGAAGTCAGCTCACTGACCATGCAACCATGGAAGCACTAGTGTATGGCTTTAATATACAGCATTTTAATTAAAATCATTATGGGTATTTTTTAGAAAACCAAAATTTTAAAAAATGTTCCATGTAAAGGATAATTTAAAGTGGAGGAATAATCTAAAAATCTTACATCCAAACAGTTATCAACGTTATCAAACACTTCAAAGTAGAGAAGTTTATATTCAATATTTTCTTCTTGGAAGACTTCTAATTGAGAAACAGTTTATTGAAAAGATCCGTCTCAGTCATTATGTAATGCTGCTAGTTTTGCGGCAAGTTTTTTGGATGTTCTATTGACATTCTTTTAAGGTACCTTACACATCAATGAAAATGAATATTTTGTTGAATATTTTTAAGGGAAAAACAAATTTCAAAGAGAAAAACAAATTTAAAATCTTCCACTGTATGAATTAATTTCTTGAGTGTTCTAGCACATTATAAACTACAGTGATTTTCCTGCTCACAGTGTTTACCAACCTTGACAAGTAATTTCATTGTATTGAGCAAAAGGAATGTCCACAATGTCATGTTTTATTGTTGGCGAAACCGTCGAAACCACGGCTTGTATTATGTCATTTTGAATTCAATTATAAAATCCTTTAAATACAGTAGAGGTTTCTAAGCAGGTACTGTACTAAAAGAGTTCCACACAATTGCCTTAATTAATAGAATTTGCTGCTTGATCATGTCCTCAGAAGACAAATTCTTGGTTTTCAGAAAACTTACTGCACTAATCAGCCTTTTAGAGATAACTCTGTTTCTGTGTTTTTTTTTTTTTTTTTGGTGTGTATATTTCATTTCAAGCTAGTCATCAAGCACAATTTCTATTGTGCTATCTCTAAAAGCAGCTATAGATACAGATGATCTTAGATGCTTAACAGACAGTCCGACTTCAGCTGCTGATCACCGAATTTCTCAAATGCTTTTACCTAGAGTGATACTCTACATTACGTTATTACTGTTAACTCCTCTCTGAAGAGAAAAACTTTGGAGCAGTGAAGCTTGCATATAACCTGTGACCTTCAGAGATGCGCGTGCAAGAAGTTCTCGCTGATCAGTTGAAGCGAGACGGAAGTTGCTTCAGCTGGCTCACAATCGTCGTCTGTAATGTAACGTATTAGATCTTTGTGTTTGGGAGAAGCGTTGATTTATCTATATATTATTCAATAACTATGTGATTATAATGTCATATTAATATCATGATACTGTCTGTCTCAGTCTCTTTTGGTTGTGCTAGTATGACAAAAATTCCTTGTTCAATTCTCACAGTTATTGCAGTTGTTACTGAAACAGTGATTCAATTGCTTCCCCTGAATGCACACCACTGTCTTAGTACGAGAGAATTAGATATTTGAAATAATTTTATTCATTATGAATTTTATTAATTGGACTATTTTGGTAGAAGTAGATGTAATATATTTACAATCTGTGAATATGATAAATAATTATTAATATTAATAATCTTTCAAAGTATGGATTGTTACTTAGTCTCCAATCATATTAGAAAATCAAAGTTTCAATACACATAGTAACCTTTTGAAGAAATCAGGATGCTTTTGAAATTTTACAAGAATTTCTACACAGCAATTCTGTGCAGGGTGCGAGCATTTTGACACCATTTAAAAGCACACCTTTTCATGACCAGATTCTGGTGTAAAATCTAACACTTTCCTTATTGACGTTGGTAAATTCAGCAATTGCTCAGATTCCCAATTGGCAGTTTCCTCAGATAATTTTAGCGACTTTCTCCATATTATCTTCAGTTTCATTAGGGGAAGGATGACTCAATTTTGGATCATATATAAAAATCACTTTTATTACATGCTTCAATGGTTCTAACTAATGGCACTAATTCTTTTCCTATTTTCAATGCTCACTAGTAACGTTTACAGTTTACAAGATATATTATCTGGACTTGATGGAGTGCATCATCACAGGGGTGCCTTTTTCAATTTCTTTTTATTGTTTCACTTACATACACAGCTATATTGAACTCCTGTTTGGCTTTGGCTTAATACAAATTGGATAATACTTTTACTTACTGAATGTTGCAGATTTTCAAATGTTGGTTTTACAAATGTTTCTATTACCCAACCAATACTCGCGCATGCTAATACACACGCATGCACGCACACACACTTTCTCTCCCCCACATTCATATTTTCAGACTGTTGGGAAGTTGGGAATGACTTTAGTTAGAGAAAATTTCCCATTCCAGCTGAGAATTGAACCCAGATTGAAAAGCCGGCATGCTGATCAGTTAACCAAAGAGGTATTTGTTCACCCAATACTTAAGAGAGCTTTCTCTGTTAATTATATTATCTCAAAATTGAATGGATTTGTGCAGTTGATACTAATGTTCATCCAGGATCAATAATGCCTTTGCCCAAAGTAAAGGAGATGGAAAAGGATTCCTGAAATGTCAATTCTTACATAAGGTATATGTCCTTCAATCTGTCTCAAAACAATTTGGATGTGTGTTTCTATTTCATGGAGTAATACCTTAGTTCTTGCTGAAATCTTTGCAGCACTGTCTACTGATATTTCCTTGGCAAATTTTAATGCTATACATATATAGAATTAAAATGATATTTCAATTTGCTTCAATGAACCTTTTCTTCTTGTCGCTTCAACACTTAGCTGTTGACTTTGGCTCTCTCTCTCTAATCCAACTATATTCTCTGAAGAGTATTCAACTTCCTTAGCAGCTCCTCTTTATAGTCCACAGAGGAAGTCGGAATATTCTCAAAAGAAAAGAGGCAGCTTCTCTCAAGTCTTGCACCAAGGAAATTTGCAGCACTGCTGGAAGATGCATACAAAACATTTTTTACTGGGCCATTATTGCACATGTTACTTTGGTCTAAGGGTAAATGAAATGGCGTTTTATTTATGGACGCTCTTTAACTGCTGTGGTTCTCAGCGTCCCATTCTATACTGGGAGTGAAAGACTGCTTAATTTTGCTCAGAGGCCTCTCTATCAGGTTTGAGGTTCTTTTACGTGCCGTAAATCTACGACACGGGACCCACAGCTTCACTTCCCTTCCGAAGGGTAGAAAAATCCTGTAACAATTCAGGGATCTATGCAAAAGAGCTAAAATGCTTTCTTCTGGTGTTGTTCCATTACATGTTCCTCTCTATTCCACCATTCTCCAAGTGGCTAGGTAATTGGCACGACCTGCCAATTCACATAGTCACACTAAACAGGATTAAGACCCGTTTTTATTACGCAAGTTTAAAAAATATAATTCATTATCCATATCTTTCTTCAGAAAATGAAGTGAAAATTATTACATATTGTTATGTACACATATTGGCATTGTTAAAAGTGTGGTACAAATACAAAAACGATTTTCAATTTTTTTTTATAAAACGTTAAGCACAGCTGAACCATTCATCATTTAATTTAAGCTTTTAGCTGATATGTACTGTACGTTTTAGCCACAGATCTATGTCCATTCATACTTAGCTTGATTATAAATTTTTGGCTATACATTTTCTCAATAATATTGTCATAGATATCATTGGAGAGAGCTTTAACTTATATTAATTTGGTAATATTTTATTAATCACTTCATGATATTCTGAATTTAGTTGGGATTTCATTTTACATCTTCTTAAGGTGCAGAAACTTTGTTAGGCCACATAAGTAACAAGATGGAAGCAGCTAACCCCTTCTGATAGCAAGTCTTGCAATGGCATCAACTTCCGCAGGCTGACATGTAGAATTGTACACAGTCATATGGAATTTGGCTCCTGCACATGTCATGTCGAATGTTCTAGAACAATTTGGATACATTATGTTGATTGGTTATTACAAGTCAAACCTAGGGTAGAGCCACTCCATATTTAGCTTTAGCTGTCACCATAATGTAAAACCCTTTCTGGGTAGCTTAAGTTATATAGAGAGCTGTAGACCCCAACTTGGGGGCTCTTGATCTTTGCTTTTGTTGCTTTCCTGCACCTCTGCATGGTGCTCGGAACCTTCCAATTACTAGTCTGACACATCCTCATCACTTCTCTTCAGGTGAGAAAGTGGGGTATTACCCTCTCTCCAGCTTAATAACAATGCTAGAGATAATGCCTCAGGTTAGGGAACCCTGTTAATCAAATATTTGCAGATCGAGAACCTTATGATACTGCTAAATATTTATTATTAATTATATATTTGCTGTGACCATATGTCACATTTTTCAGGACCCTGGTACAAAAAAAGTTCATTTACTTACTTATTTATGTGCTAAGTTAAAGGCATTATGAATGGTTTTTGTATACTGTATCTTTGATGTCACAGCACATGACAGAAGTCATGTTGGAGGTTAGGCAATAATACTTTCAAAAAACACATTATTCTTGTCAACCTTATTATCTAAATTTGCCAGGCTTGTTAGCTGTGGTCCAGTTGTTGGCATAACCAATATTTTGCCGAAAGCTGCATTTGGCATCATCAGAGTGAGAATCTAGCTCCGGAGTCCAGGCAAGACTGGAGCGCTAATAACTAATGCTATATATATAGCTGGGTGCCGAAGGAGGGCATGGCCAGTGGAGGTCGATTGGTCATTGGCCGTCACCTGTCCGAGGGCTGTCTCTGTTTCATGTATAAAGTGGCGAGCATCCCTTTGCTCAGGTTTCACTCTCGCTCTTTCAGAGCCAGAATCCAAGCTTTGCTTATTTGCTGTCTTTCTTCTTTATCATTGAAAATGGTTTTGTGTTTGAATATTTCAATCGCTTCTCGTACCAAGCAAGCCTGAAACTGATTGGTTCTTGCGAGCACCATAGTGTCCCTGTAGCTTATGTTGTGGCCAAACAATAACGAATGTTCTGCCACTGCTAACTTTTCTGCCTGTCCTAACCAGCTGTGTCTTTCATGCTCTTTTAGACGTGTGCTGGTGCTCCACATGGTGGTATCTATATATACCTGTCCGCAACTACATAGTATTTTGTAAACCCCTGCTGTGCAATGTGCTGAGCATTATTCTTGTGTTCCCAGGTGCACAAAGCAATTCAAGCTCTAGAAATTACATAATTTCTATTATCGCAAAACTACTCAATGGTCATACTTCTGTTTCAAGCATAAATAATAGTACTGATATACATGAAACTATTCTAATAGCAATGGCACAGTATGGTTTTGAAAATGGATAAACTCCAGATTTTTTTCTTAATCCCCATACATCATCTTATCACATATGGTAGCCAGCAATGAGCCTAACATATTTCCACTTCATTTTATCTTAAAATTTCTCTCACGCTGTGCCTTGTATTCACACAGCAGGTCGAAAAGTTCCTGATTTAAAAATCACACAACACACAAGTGTTTAGACATCTGCTGCTTTAAGGTAGACATATTGTGCATAAATGGAAGGGGTGTGGTGGTAAAAGAAAATGTAAAAACTAATAGCAAAATCTAAATTTAATTCCAATTGCTGCACCTTAATCTATGAATATAAAATCAATTTTTACAAATATTTCAATTCAGGATTAATTCATATTTATAATTTTACACAAATTGTTTAAAAAACAGATTCCTATAAATACCCCCCCCCCCCCCCCCCAATATTTTTCTGGCTAAGCTAATGTGTATCAGTAAGGTAAATAGGCACTCCAACTCCATCTCTTCAGTATTTATAATGCAAAGCCGAGTTCATCTGGCTAAAAGTTAGGGCTTGGACTGCTTTTATTACACTTGTGACTAATGCATTCATTAGAGTAGGTTTAGCACTGGTTTAAATATAAATGTATAGTAAAGTATGGACCATAACAGTATTTTATATATATACACATACACATACACAGGCATGAATGTGTTTAAAAATGAAGGGTATTCAATTCAAGAAACATGAAGATAATCATGTAAACATTTGCTATTAGAATACAGCCACTTAAGAAAATGGGAGAAACGGTGACAGAAAATGAAATGAGAGACCCACAAATACCCAGAATACAATACCTTAAAGAAAATACATCAAAAACTAACAGACCTGAAACACTAGCTATATTCAATTTAACATACACATATTCATTGGCAATAAAAACAGAATATTAAGAGCAACAATCTCTTGAAAAATAGCCATGAAGATACTCTTTTATGGGAAGATACACTCACTAAAATACCTTGTTAAGCTATAGCAGGGGTCTCCAGGCTTTCCAGCTTTAGAGCCATACTGTTTACTCCAGCAATTTCCAAGGGCCAAAACCATTTTAATTTTCCCGGCATTATCTATAGTTTCTAGAGTAGTCGCTGAGCATGTGTCCTGAGTGAGCACACACTTGTTAAATTTGTTAGTTCAATTACTATTGTGTATTTAAAGACATCTGGTGGTCAAAAGTGGAAATAAGTAGTGGTAGAACCCTCTATTGCTAACACATGGCACTAGTAGTACTTCTGAAAGCTCATAAACAATTCACATTCTTGAATACCTCATTGGTTTGAGAAAGTTCTGGTGTATTCTACTCACTCCAAGATGGCAGTAATTGGAGTAAAAAAAGGCTAGCAGTGTAACCATGAGTCAGTCTGCATAGGGAACGTGAAAGATGCCAAACTGTCTGTTGTGAAAGAAAGTAGTGTGTAATCCCATTTAAAATACACATTCAAACCGAGTAATGCCCATATGTAATAATATTTTGATTTGACTTGTTTTTGTGTGTGATTTATTATGGAGAAGAAGTGGACTCGTGATTGAGGCCAGTAATAAGGTGCAATGATTCATTGCAATGAAACCACAGCCATCTCAAAGAACATAACAGTCATTATAAAATGAAACATTCTCAAGATTATTCAAAATATACAGGAAATTTGAAGCTTTCAAGTGTGGATTGGAATTGCATTAATTTATGTTAATAAAAGTCAATACTGAACAAGATGCTGCAACTCACGCCAGCTAAATACCTCAAAGTTCTTCTAGAACAGCATTCCAAGGCAGCACTGATTTTGTTAAATTTTTCCTCAGTAAGGAAACAATGGTGTCTGTTTTTGCATAGCCCATTCTACTAAGCTCAACATTGTATTTCTATATGAAAGTGGTCTGTCAAGAAATGTACGTTTAAACACATGTCAGTACATATACTCCCTCAAAGACACTGAGTATCTGACTTGTAGCAAGTTTCTACAGAGTTATGATCCTGGTATATGCAAACTTTTAACCTCAATGTACTTGGAAGTGTATTCAAATTAATTTAGTAACAATTAATTCTTTTCTTTGTTATGTATGCATTCTTTTACTAAAAGATACTACATGCTTTTTATATGACGTAAGTTTATTTAGCTTTATGTATGTGTTTATTTCTTGTTGAATTAAAGGTGCTCTTTAGAGTAAAACCAGCAAACTTTAGTTTGCCTTTTGCTTAATATGACTTCTTTAAAACATTAAAAGAAATGAGGAGGTAAAGGGGAATATTTTAAGACACAGCTACAACTTTAAGGTAAGAGTGCATTGTTCAGTACACAAAGTGAAAGTTTTTTTCACAGCAAAATTTTGCAAGTTCTAGAACCAGTAAATATAATAAGGTGTTTATTTAAGTACTAAGCAAATAAAAATATTATACTCTATAATTTGGTTTCAGACCTGACTACTCCAAGCCATAATTATCCAACAGAATAGAATTCAAATGATTAACACCTAGCATGAATAATAACTCACTTTTATAGGCTTTCCACTTTTCAGTGGTTGTCTTATTTTCTGTTTCACTTCTATTCTGTCATTGTCCTTCTTCTAATGTCCTTTTAATTCTTAAGTTTATCCATCCATGTCAAGTGTGTCTATTTGTTTCTTCCAGGAGTTGTCCAGTTAAAACCTATTTGGCAATCTTTCTTTCTTCATTCTCTTTATGTGCCCATGCCGTTTTAAAGTTCTTACTTCTAGTCTATTAATGTTTCTTCTGCATTCATTGCCACTCTTATACGTATATCATTCTTGATATGCTCATGCTCCTCCTTAATCCACTCATTTTGGCCATCAACATTTATTTTTTGAGGGGCATTTTTACTTAGTGTCCAACTGTTAAAATGATTGCTACTTTTGTCTTTATTACATTGTTTTTCTTATAAAATTCCTGTTCCAAGAGAATCTATTCAATGACCCCTTTTGCAAGATTAATTTAATTATCTATGGTTTTTTTTCAATTGTATCAGATCCATCAATAATAAATTCAAGATGTTAAAACTTGTTAACTTTATATACTTTATTGTCATTTATATTAAGATTTTCTTCTTCTCTAAGTTAAATTTCAACCCCCCTTGTTCAGAAGCATCCACAGGTTATGTGTCATAAATTCACCATAATCTTGATCTTGTCCTATTATGATCTGGTCATTTGCAAATAATACAATATAAACTGTTAAGGATTAATTTCATTACCCATTTTCCAGCATACCTTGTTCCATTTTCCTAATACATCTTCCAAATATATTTAGAATAATGTTGATGACATACTCATTCCTTCAGTTACACAGAAAATTTCAGATAATTTATTTCCCACTTTTACATGGGCACTACACACTTTTTATAAGAGTAGTTATGGAATTTCAAAATTAGGTAATGCTAAAGCTTAGTTATGGGAAATGAATCATATGCCTTTTTAATATAAAAAACACACAATGCACTTCCTTTCCTTTAGCTAATATTTTTCTTTGTTTTTTGTTTGGTAGTTTAATGCCCTTTAACCTGGTTGGTCATATGTGACAAGAATGAAATTGGTGAAATGATACTCAAATGATTTTGGGGTCCATGGAGCTTAAAGTTACTCATCATTCATCTTCTCAGGATAAGGGAAAACCCTGAAAAAAAGCTGTAACCGTGAGATTCAAACTCCTGACCTCTTGAATGTGAGGGAGACATGCTACTATAGAGGCGGGCTTCAATAACTTGTCTGATTATGAATAAATGATCAAGGCAAGATTTATCTGTTGTGAACTCAGCTTGTTTCTCAGCTATTTTATTCTGAATTAATTACTCTATCTGATCTTTTTATAAACAAAAATAATGCACCCATAATATGATACTCCTGTTATTATTTAATTCAAAAAACTTTCATCACACTATACACCCATAAATAAAATCATCTATTTACCTATTGTAGCCATTTCTTTGTAACTTGTACAAATATTCTCTTACATTTATTTGAGATTGATCTCCAAACAGTTTCTAAATTGGATAGGTAGATTCAGACTGAAAAATTGAATGCCATAGCCGGGATTTGAACCATGCTATGTCGGCATGTTGCCATGGTAGCTCAGTGGTAGAGCAACTGGCTAGAGACCCGGAGATCTGTGGTTCAAATCACAGCTATGGCATTGAATTTTTCAGTCTGACTCTACCTATCCAACTCCTGTCCTACACACAGCTTGTGTGAAAAAAATGATTAAACTAATACCAATTAACCATAATAGTTGGCTATACCATGAATCCTGGGACTTGAAGTACTTACAACATTGTTAGTCGCCATTGGGGTTGTCATCTCAAAATAATTTGAGATCACCTTGTGGTTTATGGGAAACATGCGAGTCAGTTGAGAAATTCAATGCTATGTCAGCATGTAGCCATGGTAGCTCAGGGGTACAGCAACTGGCTAGAGACAGGGAGTTCCATGGTTCAAATCCCAGCTATGGCATTGAAGTTTTCAGTCTGGCTCTACATATCCAACTCCTATTCTGCACATGGCTTGTGTGAAAAAATAATTAAACTAATACTTTCTAAATCGCTATCTCAGATCTTAATTAAATATATTTTCATTTTCTTTACTGTCTACCTACAGTAAGTAGAGGAAAAATTGCACACCACCCAAAAAAAATTATATCAACATTTTACTGGAAATACATATTTTGAGGCTGCCTGAATTTAAAAAAAAAAATATATATATATATATATATATATATATATATATATATATGTGTGTGTGTGTGTGTGTGTGTCTGCGGACAGCTTAAACCAAAAATGCAAAGTGGTTAAATAAAAAAAACTTGCTATTTTAAGTTCAGCATCTTGCAAGGATATGACACACATACTTTTAAGAAAATAACCTATCATAACTACCCATTATAGGAAAATTCTAATTGTTTTTCTCAAAAGAGTTCAAACAATTTTTAATAAATATCAATTGTTTAAGACATTTATATACATTTATTGTAGGCTGATTGCCCTGACTAAAATATGCTTTGAGGACAAATGTTACTGTTTTGGTGATTTAGACAAGCCATGTGATCCCCAGGTGTTACAGGAATAGTAAACAGATGTCTCCAATTAGAAAAGGAAGCCTCTGAAACAGTTCCTGGCAGTTGGTCCATGACTAACAAGGGGTAATAGCTCTCAAAGCACATCCTAATAATTGAACAATTGAGGTTAGTGTCACTAATATTTGTATTATACATTATATTTTCTCATTTTAAGTAATTGCGGTGTAATAATGACTGCCTCAGCAAAAACTTGATGCAATTAGAACCCCCATCTCACACTTTCATTTGTGGTAACTTTGCACTTGGTTTTATAATAAAGTTAATATAACCTACTGTTAGATACATGGCTTTTAATCTCATTAAGAATTTCATGCTCCAGTTCCATAATATAGAACAGCTTTTGTCTTGCTTTACATTGTGTGTAAAGAACAAGGGATAACCAAAATAGGGCTAATGATGTAGATTTGAAAGTATTCTAGAAAATTGAGTAATATCAGACAGACATTTACCATGTCTTGTACAGCAAATACAATCTTCTTAAAGAATCCAGAGTGATTTTGAAGAGCACGGTAGATATGTATATGTAAATAATGATCCTGAAATGCTATTAGAAACTACCTTAAGCAGCCCATAATCTTAATGCATCTCCAAAAATAAAATCAAGAGGATTTCAAATCAGGTGACCTTGTATAATGCTACAAGTGCATCTTACCCAATGTGACCACCAACAAATAGCCCAGTCAATGAAGAGAAAATGTCAAAATTGTTAACAAGCTGAATTTTTACCACTAAGTAGCCCCCATTTAGAGGTACAATTTATCAAAAACTCCGATATTCCCCCCTGGTACTTTTTCTGCTGGTCCCCTTAAACCTTGCTTTGCATGCCTTTACAGCAGGTATAGGCAAATACCTGTCATATTCCAGGAGGGAGGTGCATGAAGTGACTGCAGCAAGTGGCAAGTGCCTACAACTCAGATGATGCTAACAGCATTGTCGCTTAATCTGATCAATCTATGGTATTTATAAGGCCACTTTATTTTATATCGCATTGTGATCGAGACAGTGGAATCAGTTCTGACACTTTGAGAAACCCAGAACAATGTGTAGTGTTCACATTTTGGTATGTGTTGTGAGAATGATCTGATTTATGTCACTCTGACTTTTATCAAGTATCTATAGATATGGAATGCTTTATACAATAAAATCATATTTGGAGTTCAATTTAAGACAGTAATTTCAGGAACTTACAAGGATAATGGCAAGCAGCAGCAATTTCCTATAGATTCCTAAATGCACATCAATAAATCTTGTCCTGTTTGCAGAAACAGTGTAAAAATGGATCCTTACTAGTTCTAGAACCAATGTGGAAATGGGCTGGAAGAACTGATATCCTCAACAGTACATTGCTAATTTGATGTTTGATTAGTACATTTTATGAATAATGAAACTATTTTCCAGGCTTGTACGCCATGGTCCATTGGGTCTTGAAGTTTCGCTAAGGACTGCTCTTGGCTTCTTCACAGGTGATCCAGTGGCTGGTCAGAGCTTGATGGAATTTTTGCGGTGAAGAACACACTTTAATATATGGTCGGTGGGCAGAGCCTGTTGCTCTCTGAGCTGTCTTGTGTTTTGCTTTTGCTTCTGCCATTTCGTTTGCTTTCCAACACTGGTATTCAGGCCTTGTTTAGGTGCATAGCTTCTTCCTTGCGATTAAAGTTATCTTTATGTTTGTACATTTCTATTGCCTCCCTATGTAAGTGGGCATGGTAGCTAATGGAAGAAGACAGAATTTTAGTGTCTTTATAACTGATGTCATGTCCAAGTAATAAAGAGTGTTCTGCTACTGCAGATTTTTCATTTGGCCTGGTCTACTGTATTGTTCATGTTCTTTTAATTGTGTTGCCACACTGCACATGGTAGTGCTGATGTTAAACTGGCCACAGCTACAAGGTATTTTGTAAACTCCAGCAGATGAGTGACGATCATGCTTGTCTTTAGCCGATCTCGGCAAGTATTTCATTTTTAGTGTGGTTCTGTAAACGGAATCAATGTTGAAGGATCGTAGACGCTTGCCTATGTGTTCTGTTACACCCAGTCAATTATTTTCTTTTTTTTCCATGGTGAATTGAATATAGACTGGCCTTTCTAGATGTATTAGTCATCAGAACGGCAGACCTCTGCCTAGATAAGACTGGCCTTTCTAGATGTATTAGTCATCAGAACGGCAGACCTTTGCCTAGAATACATGGTCTATAGAAAACCGACCCATACCCACCTACATAAAACTTCAAATCACCATCCTGACAGAAGCAAGGGATAATAAAAACTCTCAACAACTGAGCCAAACATATCTGCAGCAAAAACCATTTGGAAAAGGAACTAGAACATTTAAATTCAGCCTTCTTAGCCAATGGCTACTCTAATAAAGAGATACGGCGAGCACTTTATCCCAGGCATACCAGCCAAAAAGCAGAAAACCGACCAGACACCAAAACCTTCCTGTCATATATCAAGGGTGTAACGGAATGCATAGGCAAACTTTTACAATCCTTCAACATTGATACAGTCTACAGACCCACACTAAAAATGAACCACTTGCTGAGATCAGCTAAAGACAAGCGTGATCATCAAAGCTGGTGTTTACAAAATTCCTTGTAGCTGTGGCCAGGTTTACATCATCATTACCATGCGCAGTGTGGCAACACAATTAAAAGAACATAAACAACACAGTAGACCAGGCCAAATGAAAAATCTGCAGTAGCAGAACACTCTTTATTACTTGGACATGACATCAGTTATAAAGACACCAAAATTCTGTCTTCTTCCGTTAGCTACCATGCCCACTTACATAGGGAGGCAATAGAAATGTACAAACATAAAAATAACTTTAATCGCAAGGAAGAAGCTATGCACCTAAACAAGGCCTGAATACCAGTGTTGGAAAGCAAACAAAATGGCAGAAGCAAAAGCAAAACACAAGACAGCTCAGTGAGCAACAGGCTCTGCCCACCGACCATATATTAAAGTGTGTTCTTCACCGCAAAAATTCCATCAAGCTCTGACCAGCCACTGGATCACCTGTGAAGAAGCCAAGAGCAGTGTTTGGCGAAACGTCGGGAACTTCAAGACCCAATGGACCCTGGCCTACAAGCCCGGAAAATAGTTTCATTATTCAAGACACCGGCCATGAAAGCCTCAGTTTGCACACAACATTTTATGTTTAAATACCACAAATTTTGATGGTGAGATTTTAGCAATACTTCACAGATTACAAAACCTACTATATCATATAAATAAATTTGAAAAAGTTGTATTATTATCTGACTCTAAAGCAGCAATAATATCTATAACATCTGATGTAACACTTAATAACCTAAATATTGCAAAATGCTGCAAAATCATAAAACCCATAATTAATTTATATAAAAGATTAATGCTTCAATGGACACTGGCACATACCAGGCAATGAAATAGCTAACTTTCTAGCCAAGAAAGGTAGTAAAATTATATAAAATTCATTTAATCCAATAAGTTATCATTCTATCAAAAGAAAAAGTATGGGAAAATTTATGTAATAACACGACCAGAAACACTACACTACTAAGAAAATCCTCTACAGCAACTTTTAGACTCTAACAGGCCATGACTGTCTCAAACATCTCTTTCTGTACACTTAAAGATGATATGGATTTAAACCACCTCTCCACTGCCCAACATTTAGTCAATATGATAACATAACACCAACCAAACCAAAGCAACTGACTGACTGACTGACCGACCGACAGACATTTTATGTTCAATTTATTTATAAAGACTGGTTGAATTTTCATTCTGGATATTATTGGTAACATATTGGAATTGAAACTTGTGGTGTGCTCAGAAGAGTTCTGCATTTAATTTATGGATCTAGAAGACTGTGTCGATTCTTGCATAATGCCTATGACTGGATTGTGAATGGGACCTACAGTGCAACCATAACAGGCATGGTTATACTCAACTGCATATGAAACCAGCAAAATTGACTGATCAAAGTGATCTGCAATCTTGGCTTGGCAACTTTGAGACATTCAGAATTACAGAGGGAAAATTTTTGTTTACCATTTAAGGCCATAAGCCTAAATTTGTTACTTTTTAAAGTGTACAGAGAAGGTATTATATTCCACAAAAAAAATTCAATACCAAGATTTTACAGGAATACATACCCTGAATCCAAAAATGTTTTTTTTAGAAAAAGGTCTGTGTCTGTGAACAGCATAGCTCAAAAACCAAATGTCAGTTTGATACCAAATTTTGATACTTAAAAGTTCATCATTTTCCAAGGATGTGAAATGAAGATTTTCAAGAAAATCTCCCCACCCCAAAACTACCCTTTAGAAGGAACATTTTTCAAAAATAGCTCTAATGATTTTGTTTTAATATCACATATTTAAGATATGTTTATGCTAAATTAAATGTATATCTTGAATTTTCTAAAGCTCTGAAGTCCTTTTCATTCTAAATGACTTTTGCATAACTATTAACTATAAAAAATAGAGAAAAATATTACTGTTCAAAAAATATAGATCTCATTAAAACACATAATTTATGTCAAATAATTTTAACTGTTTCCGAGATATTCACTAGTTATTGATTTCAATTTTAAAATACTTATTTATTTCTCAAAAGGAGAATCATTATTAATTTTTCTTTCTCCTGATCAAGCGAAGAGAATGGAATGTCATTGCATCACATAGTAACTAGCTCTTGAAACACTTGACTATTCCTTTAGCCTAGTGTATACCCTTATCTCTGTGCAACTACAAGTATGTAATAAAGGTAGCTATTTGTTGCAGAAAAAACTATGTGAATTTAACACCAGATTTTTAGGTACTTTTATCTCCAGAGGGAAATATTTCATTACTTTTTACTTTCTAGCACGTACGTACATACAAGGTACACCCGTCACCAAAAAAAAAAAAAACAAGAATCATTCCCCAAATTCCATGTGTTGATCGAAGAGCTTCCAGTAGCTGTGTTCACAACGCACACTAAAGAAACTGTACAGTGGCCAGTGACTGACAGCATAGTGGTTAACTTCTGAGTACTAAAAATAGCTCTCGGAACAACGTAACGGTGGCCGAGAGGTTAAGAAGGCCTTACTTCCACTCATGTTCCTATGTTCAAATCTCGCGCTGCTTGTCCTTTTTTTTGTTTGTAATTTTATGATTGGATATGTAGAACATAATATTGCGATAATATAACTTTGGCATTTGAAGTTATGGGTCTATCTATGCCACAAAAACATAATTCTACTAACACTGGCGTTAAATACTAAAAAAAATATGTAAATAAACTGTTTTCTTCTAAAACTAAAACAAAAAATAAACACAATTAATATTAGCAGTATGAACCCTCAGCCTGTACAACTGCTGTCAAACTTTGGGGTATACACAAAATAAATGCCTACAGTAATGTGGACGAGAAGCCCAGGCTTCTTGAATTTGTGCCCAGAAGCCACATTTTGTCCTTTGCTGATTTGCAGGTAGTTGGAGCGCAGCTCCCTTTTTACCTCAGCCCACACATTCTCAGAGGGAATCAAAATATTATCCAATTTTACCATGTATTGCACAACGTTCATTGTATCATCAAGCTACCACAGAACACTTAGACTGTCCCTTGATATCAAACTCCAACACAATCCAGATACGCAACCATGATGGAATTGTGAACCATGCACTTTGCATCGTATCAGGCCCCCTTTGGAAGATAGACAAATCACCTTTCTCTTACGTGTGGAAAAAAATTGTATGAGAATATCACCATGGATCGGTTTATAAAGGGTGTGCTAATTAAAAAAAAATTGAATCTTAAAAAATGTTTCATAACATTGAATTTCTTAACAATACCTTTAGTATTTCAGCACACCACATGCTTTCGTGTGCAGCATATTAATGTTCGGTAAAATAAACACTCATAATAACTAACATTGGATTTCTTAACAATACCTTTAGTATTTCAGTGCACCACATGCTTTCGTGTGCAGCATATTAATGTTCGGCAAAATAAACACTTATAATAACTATCATATTATTAATTGTAATGACTGTTGCATATGAATTAAGTATGTCTAAAATAAATAGCCCATATGTGTTGATTTCAGATCACTAAGAGAAGGAAAAAAAAAAGTTTGCTACATATGAGAAGCGAACCTGCAACCTCACCAGAGAAGTAACCTACGTTTTGTCACAGAGCTACAGGGAACACTAGTGGCTAGAGAAGGTATTGTATTCCACCAAAATGTTTGGTGATGAGATTTCACCAGAAATGTATGTTTTGAGGTTCCCCGAGTAAAACATTAGAAAAAGGCCTGTGTGTATGCATGTGTGGTGTGTGGACAGCATAATTCGAAAAATAAAAGACTGTTAAAAACCAAACTTGGTATTTATGTTTAGTATCTTACAAGGATGATTTCAAAAAAATCACAAAGTACCCTTCACATGGGAAACATTTTTGAAAATTTTACTACTCTCTAAAATGACTCTAATGATATTGATTAAAATACTGTATATTAAAGATATTTATATCAGACATAAAGTGTATATTTTGAATTTTCGGGGAATAGCCTCTGAAGACCTCTTTATTCTAGACGAGTTTTGCAGAATTTTGCATTAGGGCTAAACCATAACAGGCAAAAACGTAATATTTGTGCCATATATGCTTTTTTTTTTTGTAGAGTTAACCAGTTTTGAGATACCCCTTGTTGTTGGTTTAAGCTTTAAACTGTATAACTTTTCTCAACTAACAGCACCAGGCAAAGCGAACCAAACAATTGTTTCATATGGTGACCAGCTTTTAAAAGATTTGACTATTGCTGTTGCATAATGTACTCCCTATTTCCCTTCTACTTACAATGGAGCAAGTGGTAAGACCCAATTCTGCTAATGTTTATCTCGATTAGTATGATGTAGATCAAAGTATAATCTTTGTAAGAATAGATTGTATTTGGAACAGCTAGCAAAAGTTATGTGAATGGAACACAATTTTTTTTTTACTTTCGCTAGCAGATGACACTCTCTGAACCAACTCTGTGTTGGAGCCAATAACCACAACCTTTGGTCAACCAATGGCAGTTTATACTGCTTCGATATCAGCAGTAATATCACTTTCTTTAGTAATCAAGTTCCTTCTTTCCATTTCTGATGCCACCACTTTCAATAGGTTAGCTTTGTTTTCTTGTTGCCTAAGAATTTTTCTTTACGAGTAAAACATTTTGTGCTGGTATCAAACTGAATGTCACTTGAGATTTCCTTTACAGTTTTCCTCTTAAGATTTTTATTTTTGTGATACAGTAGTTTGGATATGCATCAAACAATGTAGATACGAAGATCACTAGATAAGTATTGAGACAACAAATAATGAATACTCATAGAAATGTTTGGTTTATCCCAGTTTCACAAAGTATTCTCCCTGGCACTGTGTGCAGTGTTCCCTCCTCTGAAACCACTTCTAGAAGCATCCTCACCGCTCAAGTTTCCTACACTCTGGATAACTTCTCTTCATATGCTGCATCATCTTCTTTGAGGCTAGAAAATTGGTGATCTCAAAACCGATTGTTCACCGCAAGGAACAGGGAGACAATATATGCTGCCAGATTGGGATTATACATTGGATGAGTTAATTGTTTTGCTTCAGTTTCTTGCAGAAACTCCACTGTTACATTAGTGGTGTGAGCTGATGCATTGTGCTGATGCCCCTTTGGATGCTTTTCTTGCATTTTTAAAACAGTTTCAGAAGACAAACTTCTGTGTACCATTTTGGACTAACAATTTTCTGATTTTCGAGCACAGCTGTTGCCAAGTGACCACTTATGGAGAAGAAAGAAGCAACTATTCTCTTTCTGGCACGCCTTGCTCTCTTGACCTTGACAAGTGACGAATGATTGGTCATCTAAGAACACCCAAATGGAAGTTTAGTTTCTGGGTCAGACTGATATATCCATGTTTCATCACCTATAACAATATTTGAAACACAATGAGAATTTCCACAGTTAGGGTAAGCAGGGGCAAAGGTGCGCATGGGGCAAAGATCCAAATCTAGTGTTTTCTTATTTCTGAAGTGTAGTGTGGCGGCCCTGCTCCTTCAGTTGAGAGCTGTTATGGCAGGAAGTGTCCATGGTGTTGTATTGTTGATTTGTGTTTTAAAGCTTTAGAGATATGAGGTAAGTTAGGTTTTTGGAACTTTTGATCTAAATATTTACGGTGTAATTGATAGTGTTCTGTCTACTATAACAAACACCAAAAGAATTACCAATGCCTCGTATGTAAGTGCATAACCTAACTCACGCTTTAAGCTTAGTTGTTAGTTTATCAAGTTGCACAGATGGCAGTTGATATAAGAAGTTCAAAAATTGGCGCCACGGGGCAAAGATCCTACGCATTAGCTGGGGCAAAAGTCTGCATGCGTACCTTTGCCCCAAACGTTTATTTTTACTTTCTTCGGTTTTAATACTTAGCGCGTAGGTTTATTTGTCATATTTGATGCACCCTAATTTATAGTTCACTATTTCACGTCAACTAATTCAGTGTTGGACTAGTTAAACTTCATTTTACAGAAACTACAAGAGAAAAATGTCCTCCACGCCGTTGTCTTCTAAAACGTTAGAGGAGGCTAGAAAGCTAGTAGAAAATGGATCTTCCATTAGAAATGCAGCTGCAGGACTTGGATGTGCTGAATCTACATTATGTAAAAGACTTAAAGCAAGCTATGGAGTGGCATCATTGGGGCGTTTCAGGAGAGTATTTTCCGAGACAGGAGAAACTGAATTGGTGGAGCACTATATCAATCTGGATTCTATGTTCTATGGTCTTACGTTTAAACACTTCCGACATTTAGTATATCGGTTTGCCGAAAGTAATGGCGTAAACCACCCATTTAATAATGAAATCTAATTGACAGGGGAAGTCTGCTCGTCATAATTTAAGTTTGAGGCAACCGGAGAAAATCAGTATCGGGAGGATAATGGGATTCAATAAAGCACAAATGGAGCTTTATTTCAGAAACTGGAAACTTTGCGATATAAACATAATTTTCCACCCCATCGAGTCTATAACGAAGACGAAACAAGAATACAAACTGTACCGGGAAAATTGCTGAAAAGTGTGGCAAGAAAAGGCCATAGATGTGTAAGTAAGGCAGTTGTAGCCGACCGAGGCGAAACCGTTTCTGTGGTAATACAATCACGATGATGACACAGTGATGATTCTGATATAGTAAAACATTAATGACACTAACTGACAAATACTGTAACTCTCCTTTAGTCTGTTATAATTATAATAATTTCTTTTTGTGTCGGTATTTTGCACCGTAATTATAGGATCTTTACCCCAGGCCTGGGGCAAAGATCCATTTTTTTCATTTCTAATATTTTGTTAAATATAATTTTAACACATCATGCAACCAATCTTGAACTTATTGTATCATGTAAAGTATGCTCCTAGGTGTATTGTGTAAAAATTTCATTGTGATGTAACCAGAATAGCATTAGGGAGAAATAAAAAACGTTACGTGTGCACCTTTGCCCCCGCCTACCCTAAATCTTGCAGAATTTCTTGACACCATTCCACCCTATGGAACTTCGGAGCTTGGATTATGGAATACCCATCAGGATGGTTGAAATACTTGACAAACTAATTGCTAATGCCAGCTCAATGTCCTTGAAGGTTAATTTTGGATTTTTCCTAATCATTGTTTCCAGTGTTGATATTTTACTGTTGCTGGTCTGTCCTCTACTTTTCATCTTTAAGAGGCTTCTGCCCCTCTTGAATTTTCCAAACCAGTAGAAGTCAATGACACACGACTGACAGTAGCCCCCCCCCCCCCCCCCAAATGCTCAAGTGACTGGCACTTCATTTAATCCACATTTGAAGCTGTACAAGATCACTGTACGAAAATGCTCTCTCCAAATCCCCATTGCACTTGCAAGAACATTCACACTTTCCAGACCTCAAACATAAAATTAGGGAAAATGAATGATGCAACAATGCTCTGCTCACTACCAATGAGTATATTTTGACAGAGCAACCACGCTTCTCCCAAGGGTGGTCAAAAATTCCATATCTCAAATTTATCTAATGACCCTGGCAAATGTTTTTCATACCATATTGTTATATCATTACAATAATTCTGTACCATTTCACCGTAAATTAAAGTCATTAGTCAACTTACAGTATGTATCATTAAATCTACCATCAAACATGAATGTTACTCTGCTCATATCTTGTTCCAGCTCAAATTTAAATTCTTGACTCCCCTTTGGATTCTCCTTGATTGTTAACAATTTCTGTTATTTGCAACTTCTGATTTTGAAAAGCTTTTCCCTTTACATTCATCATTGCTTTGATCCTAACATCATGAACCTTATCATAGTTAACTGATTTATCAGAAACTTAACCAATGAAAGGGTTATATTCGTGAGCCACAATGGAAAAAATCTCTCTTCCTGGGTTATCTAGTTCAACACCTTGTCCAGAAAAGGGAATCAATGTACTCAAAACTCAACTGCTTGTTCACTTTCAAAATGAAAGGAGTTGTATGTAACCATTTTGGTAGAGTAAACTTAATTTCACCTCTACCTATAAAGGCCCGCTACAGACTGTATGAGCTATATTAGGACTGCTCAGTGTACATGTCTGTACAAAATTTAACTGCCTTCCTTGATGTAAACATTCTTGTTCTCTTTTGTCAACTTAATAGTTATCATAAATGTCAGCAGCATAAACAAAATGAAATTACTTTTTTCTCTGTAGCCATGTACATTTCCAATTGCCGGTCTTTTGACTCACCTGGAAAATGTGCCCACTCCTCTTGGCTGAAAAGTCACCTTGCATTAATCTAACCTATGTTTTACTTACCAGCTAACACAAAAGATGACTCGCTCACATTGCTGGATGATTTAGCATGTTGGTTGGTTGGTTGGTATCTAATGTTGATCAGTTGGCAGTGAAGCCATTCGCTCTCTTGCATTCCAGTATTTTGATGTTATATTATCATGTCGACTCAAGGTTGGGCAGCGCAGTAGATGGTTTCCATCCATATCTTCTTTAAGTGTACAGAAAGGACACAGAGGAGATCTCACCATACCAATCCTGAATAAATGTTTATTGAGACAGTCATGGTCTGTTAGGAGTCTAAAAGTTGCTACAGAGGATTTTCTTGGTAATGTAGTGATTCTGGTCGTGTTATTACATACATTTTCCCATGGTTTTCCTTTTGTTTGTAATACATTATCTTCTTTAATTTTGTTATTATATGTTGATATAATGATTCTTTTGATAGAGTGATAACTTATTGGATCAGATGAATTTGATGCAATTTTGGTACCTTTCTTGGCTAGAAAGTCAGCTGTTTCATTACCCTGTATTCTGCAGTGTGCTGGTATCCATTGAAGTATTAATCTTTTATTTAAATTAATTAGTTGTTTTATGATTTTGCGCATTCTGTATTAAGTTATTAGGTGTTACGTCAGATGTTATAGCTGCTTTAGAGTCAGATAATAGTACAACTTTTTCAAATATATTTATATGATATAGTAGGTTTTGTAAGCTCTGAAGTATTGCTGAAATCTCTCCATCAAAATTTGTAGTATTTAAACTTAATCTTTTGTAGAAAGAGAAGAGAGGGGATATTGCACCTGCGCCAGTACCACTGTTATTTGGTAAGCTAGAACCGTCAGTATAAACATGTAGCCATTCAATGGTAGGGTATCTTAAATTTATTATTTCTAGTGTCATTTGTTTCAGAACACAAGAAGAGGCTTCAGATTTTGTAAATTCTTCAGTTAAGTGTAGATAGTGTTCTATATCAAATACTTCTATTTTATTGTACGTTTTCTTTTAAGTAAGGAAACTTTAATCTATGTTTGACTTCTTTGACTTTATTAAGGAAACTTTGTTGAGTTTTTAGATTTACTTGTGGTTTTCTTTTTTCCCAGTCATTAAAAGGTAGTCTGATTAATTTTTCATATTGTAAGATGGCTGCTTGTTCAATGTCAAGTTCCAGTCTTGGATTATTTGTTAAAATTTGTAGAGCAAGTACTGGGGTAGTTTTAACAGCTCCAGTTTAGCATGTGGGCTGCCTATTATTTTAGTTTTGATACCATAACATGCACTTAAAATATTATCTAATAATATTACTCCATAATATAATAAATTGCAAAATTGTAGCCTTAACTTGTTTTTGGAAATCAGATAAATAACATTAACACAAGCCAAAAGAATACCAATGTAAAGAGAAACTGAGAAGCTAGCTCTAAGATTTATAACCCACATAAACCCACACCATTAAGCATAATCACCAATTGGCTGTAAGCAGTATTCACAAGATCATGACAGATCATCTACACTACAGATATTATTTTAATATGCTTAAATGCTAAAGAAAAATAATTATAGTACTATTGGAGATAGTGGTTATGAGAAAAACGGCAGGGGACAGGTAATGGGTCACATTATGTGTATGTGCTTACCATTATCTACCTCCCCATGCCTTACTATTCACAGAAATATAGAACATAACAAGAAAGCTAAGATTCTGTTCTACTACTTTTATTTGAAGTATCTAGGGAAATTCTACAAGCAAACAGGTTTTACAAAGGAAAAACAGTATGTACAAAGTTATGACTGCACAACTTACTGCTAAACTTTGTACAGCATAATCTTAGAAATAAAACAAAAGCTAAGTATGAAGAGCTATGTTGTATGGTAAGGGAGATATGAGTGAATCCATAAAAGATTGTAAGGATGCTTAAGTAGGGGGGGGGGGGTAGCAGGATAAGTACTGGGGGGCAATTCAAGGGACTTTTGAGAAATTGCACCTCTAAATGAAAGTAGACTACTGGCAAACAAATGAATACTAATGATTGATACATAATTTAGCTTGTTAATAATTTCTTCTGACATTCCCCTTTTTGACCTTCATTAATTGAGCTTAAGCCTAGTGACTGGTAGAAACATACAAGAATTACCATCTAAGATGGTTATGCAAATATAAACCAACCTGTCCTCCTCATGCCAGTGAGCACCTCGGAGGGATATAACTTTACTTAGTGACACAATAGAGGTAATGCCCCCCCCCCCCCCCAACAAAAGCAGTTTCAAGCCAATGCTGCTAGTTCAGTTGCTTTTAACAGAACAACAATGAAATTCATTCTTCTGCTGAGTAATTTATCATCAACCACTTTCTCAAGGATGATGTATGCAATAAAAATTTGGCTCAGGCTACTTGGACAAAATGGGGATTATCAAAAACCAATTAATGTTTTGGTGCAAAGTACAAGATGCTGTGCCAAACAGAAGCCATGGAACACAATCATTCCAGACACCATTGCAACAATTAGGTGATTGCCACTGCATAGTGATGCAAATTCATCATGAAGCTTCAATACCAAAACATTTCTGCTTGTTGAAGCCCAACTCTGTAGTGCACCTTTTTTTTAGGTAGCTTAACGTCATTTAACCTGGTTGGTCATATCGGATGACGAATGAAATTGGTGAAATGATGCTCAAATGATCTTGTTCTCAGGATAAGGGAAAACCCCCAAAATAAACCTTATCTGGGTAACTCTTCTAACCTAGATTCAAACTCGGGATCTTTTGAATGTGACTTAAGGCCTGGGTAGTGTGGTGGTACAACGTTTGTCTCATATACAACAGTTCGTACGTTCAAATCTCATCTGTTGAATATGAGGCAGACACACTACCACCACACTACCCAGGCAGACAGGGTGGCCTTAAGTCACATTCAAAAGATCCCGAGTTTGAATCTAGGTTAGAGGATAAGGAATTTTCCAGGAATTTCTTTTATCCTCAAGTGACTAAGCTCTGTGGGCCGTGGGTTCATTTGAGCATCATTTTACCAATTCTATTCATCATTCAATATGATCTACAAGTTAAAGGATCTTGAGTGAAGGCTTTTGGGCAAACCAGAGAAAAACTATCTTCAGCTCATAATGAATTGTCAGCATTATAGATTTATTAATAAATACAAAATAATCATGACTTCGGAAAGGAAGAAAAGTTACAGCAAGGCACAGTTTACCAATATGCAGCAAATATTACAATGATTCCCTTAAAGAGAGTTGTAATCATTGATATTACTGTAGTCTTACATATCTAGACAAATTAAATGAAGATAAGTATGAGAAGGATAAAAATAAAAATATGCAAATATCATTTATATTCATTTTATGCTTTAGTTATAGGAAATAATTTTAATTTGCATTCTCTATTGCTAATTTAGTTTAGAGGAGGATTAGCAGCTTTTCCTTAGCATTTTCTTTCCCTTTAAATTTTTCTTATTTTAAAATTTTATCATGTTGTAATTTCATATGCTGTCACTGAAGTTTATTTTGCTATTTCAAAGTTTTGATTATAAATTTGGTATTTGCTTTTCTGTTAAAAATTCTGTGTTTACACTTAGTTATCTATCTTAATAACCACAGAGATAATTAGAAGAGAAATCAATCTGTGGTAAAACAAGTCCTTAGCAATGGTCATCAAATTCTATCTTAGAAATGAAGACCAGTTTTTACTTGTTTTATGTAGTAATTAAGAAGGGTATAGTTTGCTTCACAAGAGTGCTAGAGACTGACCTCATAGCTCAATCAATGGATGCTGTGCAAGGTTCCCTAGTTTGATTCCCAGGTTTGGAAGGGGGGGGAGGGTTGGAGATTTTTCCCTAGCTAACATTATTCCCTATCCTCCTCAGGGTCTGGAAGTATGAATGAGAATGTGTATGTGTGCGTGTAAATTTAAATATAGAAAAACAGTAACCAGGTAAACATCATTGCCACGAGAACCTTCCAAAAGCTGCTGAAATGAAATGGCATTTTATTTATGGACGCTCTTTAACTGCTGTCGTTCTCAGCGTGGGCGTGAAAGACCGCTTTTTTGCTCAGAGGCCTCTCTATCAGACTTGAGTTCTTTGCCATAAATCTACAACACAGGACCAACAGCTTTACTTCTCTTGCAAAGCAAGTCATGCTAACAATTTTTATGCCCGAAAAAATCCATTGTACTCCACTGGGTTTGAACCTGCAACCTTGGGTATATGGAGTTAGCATAGTAACTATTACACCAAAGAGGGCGACAAAAGCTGCTGATATGATCCAAGACTTTAAATGGAAAAAAAAACTACCTAACTTTTGATATGAATTTGTATTAGTCTCTATGCCTTTTCTATGGCAGTTCTTACTTTTCCAGAATTCACTGCATGCTTTAAGACCCAGTCAAGTTAGGAACTTGCTATCTTTCATTTTTTAAATTTCAGAAATCAAGCATATAATACAAGTCCTCTACGAGGGTAGCAAAAGCTGCGAACAATTTAAGCAAGAGCAAAGGCAGATTAAAGTGCACACATGAACAAATTACCACTTAAATGAAGGCATCCACAGCAACTTACTCACTGTTTCCTACAGATCTCTTGACTTGACTTTTAGTATTTGCTATTGAAGTGTCTATTTTCACAAGCAAATCGCTAAGACTTCTCTCTTCACTATCACTATTGCTGATGCTACCAGTGTTACTAGGTGAATGTAGGTCCTCAGCTTCTAGCTCAAGTGCCTGATGATTGTTTGGAGATATTGTATCCTTTGGTACAGGTATAAGTAGGCTCTCTCTTAGGAAAAGGCTGTCCGATGCCCATAATCTATTCACTCGTCGTATTTGTTCTGTCTGTAAGGCAAATAACAGCACAATTATTAAAAACAATTGCATTACACTAATAATGAACTAAATTTATTTACACACACACACACACGCATGTGCACACATTTTTTTTAAATGCATTTATTTCAGAGGACCTCAAAACATAGGTATAATTATATTGTTCTCTCTATCAAGTAGACCTTTTTCTAAAAAATCTGATGGTTCCATTCATATAACTTTTTCTACATTGCTGTAACAAATTATTATTAAAAAGCATATTCTTCTGTCTACTTTATGATAATCAAGTTAAACATTAGTAGAAATTGTCTAAATTACTTGCTTCCTTGTAAGTAGAAGGTAAATAAGGGAATACACTAGGCTAAAATGATTGTGAAATTTTTTAAAAGATGGCTGCCACGTGATTGAAATCTGTTTCTATGCAGGGCCAGGGCCATGTGAGAGAAGTATTTTGAATCTGAAACAAATAAGAAATATCTCAAAAATGGTCAATTCCATGAAAAAAACGTAAATGACATAAATTGTGTGTTTTAACATAATCTACATTTTGAGTAAAAAGTTTTTGTCTATGTTGGTTTACCAGTTATGCAAAATTCATTCAAAATAAAGAGGTCTTCAGAGGCTATTTCCAGAGAATTCACAATATATATTTTATTTGCCACATGAATATCATTAATATCCAGTACTTTAATAATACCATTAGAGCCATTTTTGAGAAAATAAAAATTTTTGAAATTTTTTATATGTAAAGGGTAGTTTGGGGTGGGGGGGAGTTTTTCAAAATTTTTGTATTGCATTCCTGGAAGATACTTATCTTACCGACTTTTCGTTGTTGATTATCGTGTTGCCAGACCTTTTTCTACAAATGCTTTTTTTCTACAAATGCTTTTTTTTCTATATAGGAAACCCTAAAACAAGAATTTCTGGTGAAATCTCGGTTTCCAATTTTTGGGTGCAATACAATAGCTTCCCCATACACTTTTTACATCGTATGTGTAGAGAAAGTAAAATGAATTATTTAGTTCAGGGGACCTCGAACAAGAATTTCTAGTGAAATCTCAAAGTCAATGTTTCCCCTAATACACAGTAGAGAAAGTAAAAAGCAGTTGAAAGTATCAGTATATGGAAACTGAAACACATAACTGAAAATTTTCGGAATAACTATTTCTGGGGAAGAAAATTATTTTGACACAATTTTTTTTTTTTTGGTCACTTCAATTTTATTCTGCAGTTACGTTTTCATATACCTCTGATGATTTTCTAGTTATATAAAATTCAGGAGATACATAACTTTGTTAGAAGAATATCTTAAACACACAATATTTTAATCAACTGTTAAGAATCTTTTTTCAGAATAAGTTAAACAATGAAAGAGGTGATTTTTTTGAAAATCACAGCCTAGAATGATATTTACTGAGATTTTTAGGTAGAGCTCCACGTTCTGAACTACCATCTTGCACAGACCTTGTGAAAGTCCAAAACTTGACTTAAAATACTACCTGCACGTTCTTTTGATATGTTTACAGTCTCTGCTATATCAAACAACTTTAATCTGCAGTCTTCCAGTACTAAATGATGAATTTTTTCCATGATCTCTGGAGTTGTCACTTCTTGAGGGCGTCCAGAGAGATGCTCATCACTAGTGCTCGTACGTCCCATTTTAAACTATGCAATCCACCTTTTAATCATTGAATATGAAGGGGCAGAGTCTTTCAATGTACTGTCCATTTCCTCCTCTATTGCCTTAGGCATTAAGCCTTTCAAATGGAAGTATTTAATCACTGCTCATTTTTCCAAATCCTCCCTTTTCGTGAAAACTCTAAAAGTTGTCTTGTTTAAAATGTTGTCATTTGAAAATTAAGCAAGCTATTGACCTGTAACTATGGATAAAAGCTAGTCTAGAGTTAAACTACACAATGTTACCATCTAACTGGCCTAGTGGCACCATATCTGTGTGAGGCCTGGGACTTATCAGCCGACCCTTGTAATTATATTATAGTAATACTGACTCAAATGAACAGGCATTTTAAGTTTTCAACAACTTACCTATTGTTATGAAAATTAATTTATGTTTGTCACCAAATCAAGATTATGTTAGTGACACGGTTGAGGTCACAGTAGTCACTATTTTTAATAGCAGAATATGCATCATTCTAAAAATACCATTATGAAGTTATTCTTTGTGGCATTGTTCTAACTTTCATATACATGCTTCTTCAATTTTCATGAAAAAATGTTCATTTTTTGACAAATGTAACATCGCAAACCTATACTTTCAATAGCTCTATAATTATTCTACCCTTTCAATAAACAAAAGTATATTCATAGGAATTACAGAATAGTCTTATTATATGCAGTTAAATATTGGCCCAATAACTTTAAATATGGTTAAACATCTGTTTTTGATGAGTAGCACCCACAATGCCTGGCAGATGTAATTATCAAGGAAGTAATTGAAAAAGTTAAAAATATGATTGTTGCGAAATGTCAAACAAAAGTTCACGAATTAGCAGAGACCATAAGTGTGTTGATGGGAATGCAATTCATATTTTGTATAATAAGTTGGATATTAAAGAATTGTTGCTCAGATGGTGCTGTGATTGTTCACAATGCACAATAGCAGGTGTGGCTTTCAACAAAGCTGTGTTTGGAGCTATTTAAATGAAATCTGAAGTAATTTTTTTTTATTGAGTTGTCACTTCAATTAGACCTGAAATCATCATCATCATACTTGAAACCAAGCAACAATCAAAACATTGCTTGCTTCTGTGAATCTGCTCCAAACAAGTCAAAGATGAATTCATTGAACAGAAAAGTGATAGTGATAATTTTTGGAATGCAAAGGTTGTCATATTCATACTCTTAGAAAAAAGACAGATGAGCTTTAGAAGGAGACTCACATGCCAGATAATCAAGAAGGCCTTTTCCATGCCCAGTGACACTGCCGCAGTTTAAGTCCTTCCTGGTAACCCAGGGCAGCAGCCTCCATCACCTGCAATAGTTACTGGGATGTAGAATACCCAGGACGGAAACAAACTAGTGGTCTGGGATGGTTTGAATGTCGCCCAAAAGAGGGGACAACACCTTTTTGAGAGACATGACTCATGACAGGAGATTAATGGACATCGAAGATAACGACGCATCTCCCGGCGAGAGCGTTCGGAAAGGTCTACGTCCTGTGGGTCATCTTGCGGTCATAGTCCTTTCGGATAGTCAACGAAAACATTTGTTTTGGCTTGGTGATCATATGCCAGGCCTTTGAGCGGGGAGGTAATTTGACCTCCGCGGTGCCGGAGAGCTTTGGCAATCCTCCGCACGTCGCCATCCTCGAGTCTCAGGCGGACCATCGCCTCCTCCCACGCCCGCATCTTGTGCTCGCGTAGACGGGTACAGACCTCTCGGCGTAAATGCCTCAGAAGCGTTCGATTATGCGGTGAGCGGTGATGCTGGTAAAGCCTGCGGGCTGCCCAGGAACGACGGATTTGTAGATGGACTTCTAGGTGAAGCACGTCCTGGTGAAGGGGAGCTGGGGTGTGAACGTTGAGGTTATGGACAGTTCGCACTACGATGAATGTAAAGGATGAGTCCTCAGCCTCCAGGGTCGGAATGTCTTTAATATTAGGATTCGGTTGAATGGAGTCATTGAGGCAAACCTGACGCATTCCCAATCGACGTCGCAGTGTTGAATCGATTACGTCATGACTTCCAATCCATGTGTTAACCTCAGCCAACACGGGATTGTGGTCGGAATGAAGTGAGCGATGTATGAAAGGGGAATTGTTTGATTATCGTGAAATCGATCAGCGGTTTCCGTCCTCGGCCTCTTGGATGATGTGTGGATTGCCAGGGGCCCTCTACTCTGAGTTAAGGGTCCATATCTACCACGCATGATTTCATTGCTTCGGACGTCCACCCAGGGACCGCAATGCCAACGCGGATTTTGGCATTGAAGCCCCCGGCTAGAAAGGCATGAGGATGTAGGGCAAGGATGGAAAGGTAATCGTTTAGTACGAATTGCCTTCGGGGTGAGTGATATATCCGTACCTCCAAGGTCAACACAGACAGTCGTGGCTTCTATGGTTTGAAGTCGCGAGAGCTGGATGGGTCGATAGGTTACCCTGTTCCTCACTAAGATCGCTGTGCCACCTCCTCGATGGCTCATGTGATCCACCCTGAGGCAGTTGCAGCCCGGAAGGCGGAAAGGGGAGATGTGTCTCGCTGACTAGCTAGAGGTCCAGGGCAAGTGAGCCGGCAAAATACTGGAGCTCATTGCCCTAATAGATCACACACACGCGTTACAGAACGCGAATCGAAATGAGGTATGAGATCCACTTCGATCCGCCATTCTGAGCGATTTGGACGATCGTGGCCAGATGGCGAGCCCCTCCATGGCAACAGCCATTTTTGTGGCCGGGTGGGTGGCAGATAGGTATCTTACCAGCAGATCACAGATGCGCTGGCCGTGGTTCTGCAACAGCTGTGGCAGCCGCTTTATTACTGTGATAACCGCAGGGCAGGGTCCTGATGGTTGTTCGAGGAGCGGGTGTTGGAGGAGAGCGTCGGGGCGCAGGTCTGCTGTTCTGTGATTACGACACGAGCAGTTGACAGGCTGAGGGCAGCCCGATGGTGTGATTGACGCGTACCCATTCTTGCTAGAATTTAACTCGTACTGACGGGATGTGGGGTATGCAGGATGGCGGGTGTAAATGAGGTTGGGGAGTGAAGGGATGTAGCAAGATTGCTCCTCAACGTATGCCAGTCATGGTGCAACGGCCCTTGAGCACTGCTGGTGTAATTAGTTACAAAATATTTTTACTTATTTTGGGGTTGAAATTTTGATATCCAAGCAACCCTTAGAAGGATTGTAAAGGAGCTCTGCCATAGCAGCTGTTGGATACTCTCTTTGGTTACCAGAGATGCCCGCAAGTCATACGGGGAAACCGGTATCGCCTGAAGCGGTGGTTTCTGGGATTGTAATCCCCTAGAGATCTAATGAGTGCGCTCCGATGGAAGGATAAACCGTCGGTCCCGAATTTTAATACGCGGCGCCTAATCTCGTCCTCCAGGTATGGTGGACCTGAGGCTTCGTGCAGGAGTCTCGTAGGAAAACAGAAAGGGACAGAATAAATGGCTCGAAGGTATCCATTTTGTACCCGTTGAAGCAACAACAGACTGGAGTCTGCCGCTATGCCTCATATCTTGCAGCAGCCCCAGTTCCGCGACACCTCAGTTCCCTGATGTGCTCCCCAAAAGTTAGGCCCTTATCTAGCTTCACTCCCAAGAGGCCTAATATTTGGTATCGTTAGAGACCGTGCACTGCTGGTTGCGGCAGTGACCAAACTGATCAGGTACTGTCCGCAATCTCTCACATTGGCCTACAATCAAAACACTCCATTATTGTCACCTCGGCAGTGTATGATGAAAATAATTTTTCCAGGCTTTGCCCGCTTGAACTAGGTACGTTCCTTTGCACACAGATTGTGTGACTTTTTCAATAAAAAGAAAAATCTGATGTGTTCCATTCATATGACTTTCTCTACATATCTGCAAAAAAGTATTGTTAAAAAGCTTAGGCTTCTATTTACTTCATGCTAATTGAGAAAACAATAGCAGAAATAGTCTTATTACTTGCTTTTGTAAGTAGAAGCGAAGTAAGGGAGTGCCATAGGTTAAAGTGATAGTCAAAAGCTGGTTGCTATGCGACTGAAGTTCCTTTGTTTGTATGGACAGGAGTTGACAGATTTCTGTATGAGAAAAGTATAAGTTTTTTAAAGCTGAAACTAAAAGCAAGGAATATCTTAAAAACAACCAACTCCATGAAAAAAATGCATATAACATAAATTGTTTGTTTTAATGTGCTCTATATTTTCTGTGTGGTAAGTTTTTGTCTATCTCTTACGGTTTAGCAGTTATGCAAAAATCTATAAAATTCATCCAGAATAAAGTAGTCTTCAGAGGCTATTCCCAGAAAATTCAAGATATACATTTTATTTGTCAAGTAAATATCTTAAATATACAAGATTTTAATCATAATCGTTAGAGGCATTTTTAAGAAAATCAAAATTTTCGAATTTTTTTTCATGTAAAGG
The DNA here is from genome assembly GCA_030762935.1 of Hymenopus coronatus. Lineage (NCBI taxonomy): Eukaryota > Metazoa > Arthropoda > Insecta > Mantodea > Hymenopodidae > Hymenopus > Hymenopus coronatus. Next base: position 165,944,375 of record CM060881.1, on the reverse strand, counting down.
GTAGTTAGGGGGTGGGGAGATTTTCCTGAAAAACTTTGTGTCGCATCCTTGGAAGATACCAAACTTAAATACCAAGTTTGGTTTTTAACGGTCTTTTCGTTTTTGAGCTATGCTGCTCACACACACACACACACGGACATTTTTCTAAAAATACTTTTTTTTTTTTTTTGGATTCAGGAGGTCTCAAAACATATATTTCCGGTGAAATCTCGGTATCGAAATTTTGGGTGCAATACAATACCTTCTCTATACACTATGTACATAGTACATGTAGAGAAAATAAAAAATCGATATGTTCCATTCACATTACTTTCTCTATATCTCTAACAAATTATTGTTAAAACGTTTATTCTTCTCTCTACTTCATGATAATCAAAATAAACATTAGCAGAAATTGTCCTTATTACTTGATTCCTTGTAAGCAGAAGGGAGAAAATCTAATGTGTTCCATTCACATGCTGTCCTCTAGCTGTTTGGTAAACTAACCTTTTTTTCTTCAAAACATTAATCTGTTATCTATATCATGTTAATCAAGATAAACATAAGCAGAGGTAGCCTTATTACTAGCTCCTTGTAAGTAGAAGGGAAATAAGAAAATGCACAGACTAAGGCAATAGTCTTATCCTTTAAAAGCCGGTCACTATGTGAACCAATTGAAATTCCAATCTCTTTGCTTGCCAGGGATAAACAAACGAGAAGAAAGATGTCTTCCCATTTGAGAAAAGTTTTAAGTGGCTTAAAATTGAAACCAATAATCCGGAAAATCTCGAAAATGGTTAACTCTACAAAAAAATAAAACTATATAACATAAATTGTGTTTTTATTAGTGAGATCTACATTTTTTGTGCACCAAATTTTTGTATACCTCTTACGGTTTGGCAGTTATACAAAAGTCATCCAGAATGAAGAGGTCTTTAGAGCCTATTTCCAGAAAATTCAAGATATACATTTCGTTTGCCATAAAAATATCTTAAACATAAGCTATTTTAATCAAAATCATTAGAGCCAATGAAAAAATCAAAATTTTCGAAAATTTTTCTATGTAAAGGGTAATTTGGAGTGGGGTGATTTTCTTGAAAATCTTCGAGTCGCATCTTGGGAAGATCCCAAACTTAAATACCAAGTTTGGTATGTACAGTCTCTTTGTTTTTGAGCTATGCTGTTCACATACATGCACATGGACCTTTTTCTAATTGTTTGAATTTAGGGGATCTCAAAACATGTATTTCCTGTGACATCTCACTATCGAATTTTTGGGTGCATTATAATACTTCTCTATGCACATAGTATGTGTAAAAAAAGTAATATTGATAATAATAAAGTTACTTACCGATATCCTATCTGCAGCAAAACTAGAGATATGTACGGTTCCGTCTGTTAATGTAGTGCAAGACCGCATTGCATTTAGAACACTTTTGTTCTCAGCAGATCCTTGTCAAATAATAACTGAAAACAGGCCTCCAAATCGTTGAGATAAACTGACAGATTAATCGGAAGAGCCATTTCTAAAACTATTAGAATCTGTAAGAATATCGCCAGCAACCTGTGTTTGTAAAGCAATAAAACCCAAGAGAAATTATGGTCAGGACTTTCAAAAAATGACTTTGTTAATCGCTTTGAGTTGGTGCTACACAGTTTGTTGTGCACATGTCTGGGGATACTTGTACAGGTTGGCTATGCAAGTTGGCTGCTTTGCAAGATGCAGTATGGTTCGCAGTCTTTGGTTGGTTCTGTCTGCTTCAACATGTGCATTGTCGAACCTTGGGAGAAAACTCTCTCACCGCCTTGCATCACAAGTAAAGAATCCCTCAGATTTCTATGGTCTTGAACATAATGGTCATATTGTTAAGTTATGATGATTATGATGAGAGATGACCAGAAGAAGTATTAACGGTTCTATAATTACCCTGGATTTTAAATCCGGAAGGATGATGATTTAATTCATATATACTCCATTTAGGAGATCTGAATAATTCAGAAGCCTAGAACCCAACTACCCACCCTTTTTAGAATGCTGTCTTTTATAATAAAATTTAGCACAATGTCAACAAAGGTGCACATGCAAGGTGGCAAGTGTCTTTCTTTTGTATTGAGAAACATATGCTGTTATAAACATGGTATTTTATAGCAATAATTTAACCACAAGACTAAAGTACTGCACACCAGAAAGTGTTTAAGAAAATGAACATTAACGATTTAAGTAAAACATTTCTTTCAGTAACTCTAGTTATCATCTATCATCTATTTTGTGTAACTATTTAATAATGAATTTTTTTTTTTTTTCATAGCTTAATGTCCTTTAACCTAATTGGTCATATTAAACAATGAATGAAATCAGTGAAGTAATGTCTAATGATGTTGGAGCAATGGAGCTTAAAGTTACTCAACTTTAGTCTTCTCAGAATAAGGGAAAACCTTTATCTGGGCAACTCACACTAATGAAGTGAGATTCAAACTCTCAACCTCTTGAAAGGGAAACTAGACATTCTATCCCCACATTATCAATGCGGGCAAAGTGAATCTTGTTAATAACCTGTTAAATAAATTTAATTTTAATTCTTCTCGCATAAAAAAAAATGCGTGGTCCTAGATTAATAATAAACCACTTAACCAAGATAATGATACTAGTGCCCTTTCATACTGTCACATTAAGCATTGCTATGTTTGAAAAAACGATCTACAATAAAATTAGATAACCATTTGAATGTTTGGACTTAAATGGAGTCAAGCATATTGTTAAGATTAAGCTCAGGTGAAACATTAGGTATATCATACAGGTCTTTAATGTTGAGATCGATTAAACTTGGTATTGTTTAATTGTTTTTTCACACAACCTGTGTGTAGGACAGGAATTGGATAGGTAGTCAGACTGAAAAATTTGACACCATAGCCGGGATCTGCTGGTCTCTAGGCAATTGCTCTACCACTGAGTTACCATGGCAACATGCCAGCATAGCAACTGGCTAGAGACCAGGAGATCCGTGGTTCAAATCCCGGCTTTGGTATTGAATTTTTCAGTCTGAATCTACCTATTCAACTCCTGTTCTACACACAGCTTGTGTGAAAAAACAATTAAATCAATACCAATTGACCATAATAGTTGGCTACACTATGAATCCTGAGACTTAAAGTACTTACAACATTGTAAGTTGCCATTGGGAGCTGTCATCTCAAAAAAATAATTTGAGATCACCTTGTGGTTTACCCGGAAACATGAGAGTTGAGAAATTCAATGCTATTCCATCATGTTGCCATGGTAGCTCAGTGGTAGAGCCACCAGTTAGAGGCTGGGAGATCTGTGGTTCAAATCCTAGCTATGACATTGAATTTTTCAGTCTGACTCTACCTATTCAACAGCTATTTAACTTGTTCCCAAAGATGTCTTTACATTAAGAGCACACATTTATGCCTGGTGAAACCCAAAAACAAATAGAACAACAAATATTTATACTGCTAGAAAGTTTCATTCACCCAGAAACTCTACGATCCACTTATGCTCTTGATAACAGACTCAAGGTCCTTATGTAGAGACAGCAGTTAATGATTTACAGACATAAATATGAAAAATATTATGTGTTACACTCACACAACTTTCTCTAGCTGTTCTACAAACTTCTTACACCATGCTAATCAAGATAAGCATTAGCAAAATGTTCTTAGTTCTTCATAAGTAGAAGGGAACTAAAGGCATGCATTATGCTAAAGCGAGTCAAATGTTTTAAAAACTTCAATATGCAATTGCCATTGCAATTCGCTTCTTTGCTTGGCTAAGAGTAGAACAAAAGAAAAATGGATCCTTCCTGTCTGAAAAAAGTATAAGTATTTCAAATTTGAAACCAATAATAAGGAACATCTCAGAAAAGGTTACCTCCATAACAAAAATGTAAAGGACATAAATTGTGTGTTTCAACAAGATCTTCATTTTTTGTGTAATAAGTTTTTGTCTATCTCTTATGATTTATCAGTTATGCAAATTTGGGCAAAATTCATCCAGAATGAAGTGGTCTTCAGAGGCTATTCCCAGAAAATTCAAGATGTATACATTTTGTTTGTGATGTAAATAGCTTTAATATATGTACAGTATTTTAATCAAAATCTTTAGCCATTTTTGAGAAAATCAACATTTTCAAACATTTTTCCATGTAAAGGGTAGTAGGGGGATTTCTTGAAAATCTTTGTCGTATTCTTGGAAGATACCAAACTTAAATAACAAGTTTGGTATTTAACAGTCTTTTAGTGTTTGAGCTATGCTGTCCACAGACACAGGCACACACATGCCTTTTTCTAAAAAGTTTTTTTTATTCAGGGGACCTCAAAACATATTTCTGTTGAAATCTTGATATAAACATTTTGGGTGCACTACAATACCTTCTCTATACACTACTTACACAGTAAACATAAAGAAAGTAAAAATGGAACATTTTTGCATATCAATGAAATTTGCATAGCCTGTTTCTTCTTAGTCATAAACAGGTTGTGTTGGAAAAATGTTATAGTATAATTAAGGCAAAAAATAAGTAAATGGAGCTGGACCAATGTGTTATATTGAGCATTTATCAAAGTTATATCTACTGTATCAAATATCTGGTCCTGCAATTTTTATTTTGCAGATCTTTATATCAATTACTCTTCCATAAAATCTAATAGGTAAAAAATGTCTATCATGGTATAAAAGCAAGGCAAAAGCATGTACTGAGCAAGCTGGAACACTTTAAGATTCCTACTTATAAGTTCCCCATTTTAAATATTGCTATCACTGTAGGATTTTGTTTGTTTGTTTCTGTGTTGTTGATTTTTGTAATCACTTAAGCGAATGTTGAAATACTTTTATGGCATCTAGTTAAAAGGAAACATGTTTTTGAACTTGAACAAAAAGGAATACCTAAGTAACTTAGATAATTATTTTAAAGAGGCCAAGATGTTCAAAGGTGAAATAATAACTTATTGCGGATCAAAACAAAGTGAAACTAGCCTTGTCTTCATGCAGCAGCATGGACAAAACACTGAAGCAAGAAGCCATTAGCTCTATGAGTACTATGTATTGTTTACTTAACAACTTTGGTGGCATGTTCTGAAAGTGTGCTCACTAAAGCCTTGAAGAAAGCTCCTAAGGCAAATCCATATTCATTTACTGAACTACTAGCAATATCTACCAGCATATAGAAAAACCTTCGGACCAGTTTTATCCAAATGGAAATAATAATAAATAAAAATATTTTACTGTCATTAAACTTCACAAAGCAATGGACAATGTCAACAAATTGTACAGTTTCCAAATTCCAGCTTATCCAGATATTTGTCATAAACAATAATAATTAAGTTAATATGATACATTTTACATATAATGTGGATGTCATGGTGATAAGTTAAATACAATTACATGGCCACATCTGATTTGTCCCTTTTGTATACATCTAAATGCAATATAACATTTTGTTTCATTTTTTCTAAGTTGGGAGTATACCAATGATGTTTTACCCTTTTGAGAACATAATCTATTTTTAAAGAGGGGATAATTTTGCATTTTCTTTGAGGAATACACGTCTCAAAAATATTTGTGAATATAGTGAGGAAACATTAAAACATTTCATTTGCTGTAAGTGCAATACTAAGTTGAGAATTGTAGAGCAAGTCATTCCATTCAACCTCATGTAATGTATTTCTAAAATACAATATTTTATCGTTAGTAACTGACCTAGAATGTACTGTAATTGCTTTCTTTGGTAAAGAAATATTACATTTTAAATTTTTTTAGATTTAACCAGACTGCATCATGATCAGAGAATGGAAAGGCTGCCGTATCACATGTTAGATAACTTTCATTAATGTTTGTGAAAATGTTATCCAAACAAGCTGTTAACCTTGTAGGCAGCAGACACCCTAAGGCAGCCACTTATCATTCTGTCAGTGAAGTCAAATCCTATCACACGCACAACAAATAATGAAGCAAAAAATTGATCCTAAATTGCTTCAAGTAGGTATTAGTAAAATTAATCATCTAACAGTTTTGCTAATGGAATGTGAGAACAAAACCGACTTTGACTTACTAACTGTCAAATTCACAAAACACACTTTTACTGATTCTAACACAGTGTCACTAAAGTAAATGCTTATCTTTGGAGAGAAATGATTGCCTTTGAAAATACAAAAATGTACTGTAAAATATGTAGTTGAAGAATTTATAATGGCAACCAGATGTTCAAAACTCATTGGCTTTGGACATGTATCTAAGTAGTGTAACATAAGCAACAAATGTGCTCAAATTGCTCTGAGCAACACTATTGGAAGTGTAAAAATATCTTAATTACAGATAGTACAATTGTGTCAAAACCATCTCATTCATCCAAGATGCAAACAAGAACACCAAACACCACAACAACAACAACAACAACAGCAAGGATTGCTCCAGACTTCACAGAATAGAATTGATCATATTAATTAAAAGTGAATTCTGGACTCACTTTTATGTGCTCAATTGAATACCTAGCATGGCAAAGCAGCTATGTCACATCTCTACTTATGAGTTATACAAAACATGTGATTAATAAACCTAAACATCACATTTTAATATCTGCTTCTGTAGAATATCTGTGCAGAATAAAATATATAGTGCACTGATGACAAAATGTTTGCAGTTTTTGCTCTCATGTTTCTACTTATTTCATGAGCCATGTAATAAATCAAAATCCAAAAGTTAGTTTTATAGTCCTAGTGTCTTGAATATCCAATGCAATTTTTAGCCTCTTTGCATAAAAATTTAAAGAGGAGATAGCTTTTGATTGCAGCAAAGCTAAAAAAATATGAAATGGGAAAAAATTAAGTTTAAAGTTTGCATGTAAAGGGCATTTAAAGGGTGCAGGCTTTTAAAAATTATGTATTTTATTAAGTTATAAACATCATAGAGCAACAAAGCTTTGAAAATACACAAGATAAGATTGATAGTATTGATTTTGCAAAAAAAACAAAAAAGTTATTTTTTGACAGAAAATGACATACTGACACCCATTTGTCTCCTAAAGCAAGAAACATACTGTTACAACAGGACTCCCTTACTCATTCCTTCTACATCAACACAACGATCATAGGGCAGCCTAAGGAGCAAACAGCCCATAATTTCAAACTTTTGCAAAACTTTTCCACTCCGACAACATAACAGTAGAAACACCACCCAAAACCCCATTAAATATTGCCAGCTCATACCTCCAGCCCTATAACATGATCAAATCCTCTCTCCTATGGAACCCTTCATGACTTCTGTGAGGTCATCCCACTTATCTGGGGCCTAGAAGATATCATTTACCATATTTGTGGTATAATCCTAATACAGATGCTAAAGGAAGGATGCTAATGACTTCTATCCCAAAATGATTTACACATTGTTAATGAAAAGTACTGCACAAACTTTTCTATGCATAAGGAGAAAGTTGGATAGTCCTAATGGTCATGGCTACTAATTTAGTGCACAGAGTTCGAGATGGGGAGTCAGCAAGGAAGAGACACAATTTGCCCACAATCTCATTATATTCTCAGTTTTACATCACCAGATTAATATTTCAAGAAGGCAACCCACAACTCAACCTACCCAGATGACTGAAGCCCAACACAGAGGTCAACAATGGCTGAACAAGTGTAAAAAACCAAGGAACAGCTATAAAATGCAATAAAGACATTTTTAGATGAACAACACAAAATAAATATAACTGTTTTCCTTATTTCACACCCACAGTTAGATATGTGCTCCTGAATTACAAATTATCTGAAACACTTCTCACAAAGATTTACCCATTACAAAGCCAGTCAGCACATAGAGATTGGTTTCATGCTCTGAGAGTCAGTGTTCATTTACACATAACACATCAGTGGGCATTTTGTCCAGTATTATCTCTAACGGACCTTATGTCTAATAGACTGTACATTAATTTATTTTAATGTCACTTTATTGTTTGAACTGAATATAGAACTTTGTCCAACACAGTTTTTTTGCAGTGTAGGTGACACACTTTGGAGTTTTAGCATAATTATCAGGTGATAGTTGATTATTAACTTACCATAGAACCTGTTCACAGTTGTCTAGTTTTTTGAACTGCATCGAATGCACTACTGTCACTTCTATTTAGCACTAGACCACTTTGGACACTAACCTTTTCTGGAGAATCAATGAAATATTACAAAGCCCCACTGTATGTGCCGAAATCCTTTGATCCTAAACCAATCTATCCATTGCGAGGAAAAGTACTGGTGCTATAAATGGAGGTTTTTTTTTAAGAGTTCACCGGAAATGTATGTTTTAGGGTCCCCTGTATCTAAAAAAAAAGCATTTTCGGAAAAAGGTCTGTGTGTGTGTGTGTGTGTGAACACGATAACTCAAAAACGAAAAGTCGGTAAAATACCAAACTTGGTATTTAAGTTTAGTATCTTCCAGGGATGCGACAAAGATTTTGATAAAAATTGCCCCACCCCCAACTACCCTTTATATGTAACTTTTTTCAAAAATTTTGATTTTCTCAAAAATTTTGTATATCAAAGATATTTACCTGACAAATTAAAAGTATATCTTGAATTTTCTGGGAATAGTCTCTGAAGAGTACTTTATTCTGGATGAATTTTATGGAATTTTGAATAACTGCTAAACCGTAAGAGATGGACAAAAACTTACTGCATGAAAAATGTAGAGCACGTTAAAACAGACAATTTATGTTACATAAATTTTTTTTGTGGAGCTCATCGTTTTTGAGACATTCCTTGTTTTTAGTTTCTGTTTTGAAAAACTTATACTTTTCTCATACAGGAATTTGTCAACTGCTGTCCATATAAACAAAGGAACTTCAGTGACATAGCAACCAGCTTTTGACTATCACTTTAACCTATGGTACTCTCTTATTGCGCTTCTACTTACAAGGAAGCAAGTAATAAGACTATTTCTGCTAATGTTTTCTGATTAGCATGAAGTAAATAGAAGTATAAGCTTTTTAAGAATAATTTGTTGCAGAGATGCAGAGAAAGTCATGTGAATGGTACACATCAGATTTTTTTCCACTTTGATTTTAAGTTTAATCACAAAAATCACACCTTATCCATCTTTGGTGCTACATATGTAACTGTTGGCATTACACAGCTGAGCTGCAAATCTGGGAAAAAAATCTGATGTGTTCCATTCACATGACTTTCTCTACTTCTGTGTAACAAATTATTGTTAATAAGCTTATTCTTCTATGTACTTCATGCTAATCGAGAAAAAATTAGCAGAAATAGTCTTATTACTTGCTTCCTTGTAAGTAGAAGCGAAATATGAGAGTATCATAGGTTAAAGTGAAGTCAAAAGCTAGTTACTAGGTGACTGAAGTTCGTTTGTTTTTATGGACACGAGTTGACAAATATCTGTATGAAAAAAGTATAAGTTTTTCAAAGCTGAAACCAAAAACCATCAACTCCTCGAAAAAAATGTATATAACATAAATTGTGTGTTTTAATGGGCTCTACATTTTTTGTGTGATATGTTTTTGCCCAGTTCTTATGGTTTAGCAGTTATGTAAAATTCATCCAGAATAAAGTAGTCTTCAGAGGCTATTCCCAGAAAATTCAAGATATACATATTATTTGTCAGGTAAATATCTTTGATATACAATAGTTTAATCAAAATCGTTAGAGCCATTTTTGAGAATATCAAAATTTTCGAAAAAAGTTCCATGTAAAGGGTAGTTGGGGGTGGGGGGATTTTCTTGAAAATCTTTGTATTGCATCCTTGGAAGATACCAAACTTAAATACCAAGTTTGGTATTTAATGGTCTTTTTGTTTTTGAGCTATGCTATCCACAGACACACACACGCACACACATGGACCTTTTTCCAAAAATGCTTGCATTGACATAACTTGAATATTTTAATGAGTTCTACACATCTTCTCTAGTTCAGCTATTATTTGTCTTGTGGTTTTGAAGTTACTTAAAATTTAAGAAGAAAACTGAAGATTTTGCAGAAATTTAAAATACCTATATATATATTTTTTTTTATTTTGTTTATTTTCTTACATATGGCTCTAATAATTTTGATTACAATGTTCAAGTTGTTTTCATGACAAAGTGTGTTATCTTGAATTTTCTGGGAATAATCCACTTCTCTCAGAATCAAAATGTACCTCCCAAAAATTGTACTAGATATCATGTCACTGAGTTGAGTTTGCAATGCTTTTGTCATTTCTAAGTATATTGATTGTCGTATTTCATTGACATTCAGAAGATTTTCTAAACTCCACCCACTGGTTCATTAATACATATATCTTAGTCTTGAATGCTCTCTTCTTTACAAATCTCTTGTTCAACTCATCCTTACATATGTTTTTCAGATCTGGGGTACTGTTGAAAACACTCACCTATGCTGTTTACAAAATAAATTCCTGAGGAGCCCTTTGTTAGTCAGGAACCAGCTGCTACGTCAAGATTTCAGTCTCCTTCCTGTTCACAAGTTTAAACGTAAGGTGGGCTCTCACTTCTTCTCACACTTTCCAGATGTTCAGGAGCTGTTATGTCAACATTGGGCGAATGCACCCACATGCCTCAAGAGAACACCACCACAATGATTTCATCATTAACTACATTAATTTTCTCTCATAATACTACCACAATGATTTCATCATTAACTACATTAATTTTCTATCATAATATCACTTTTAATCACCATCAGTACTTTCCATATTCCAAGGTTAAAAGGAGCCAATTTGGTCTTCCTTAAATATTGATCAATATTTATTTATATCCACTTACAGACATCTGTAATGCTGTTTGATTATTTCAGCATTTAACAGAAAAACAAAAATAAAAAACTGAGGTGCTGCAATTCAGATGTTTCTCATGATGTCATGGATTCAGTTCAGTATTTCAAGGCTAGTGCATGTATAAGCAACCCATTGTTAAACGTGTGATTGTCACTCCAGTCTCTATCTTCCTTGTACCTATACAAAACGTGTAATGAAACTACTTTTGCATGTTTTTATCTTCATTAACAGAGCTAGTGGATAGAAAAGTAAGCCATTGTAAGAATAATTTGTAGAAGTCATATAAAATGAAATGGGTAGAAGTTATGTGAATGCAACATATAATATTTTACACATTATGTTTAATTTGATTTTTCAAGCTTTTGCTTTTACAATTGAGATTTATGTTTAGCTTATATAGCTACAAATTAATATACCTAGATACAACAAAACTAGCCTTCAAGGTTAAATTCTCTGTCCCTTAACAGTTTCTTTAGAAAGGAAAAATCTTAAGTTAAAAGTTTCTAGGTCCTTACATCTAGGTAAGATGTAAATGGAAGAAATTTAATTTTCAATAACAAACAAACCTGGATGCAAGTGTGGTACATATTTCAAAAGTTTGTAAAGTATTTTATACAAGAGGGTCAAAACAATTAATTTTTCGGTAATTATAGAGAACTTGGGGCCCCTCTAGAAATTAAACAAATTGTGGTTTGACTGAAAGTTTGGTTTATACTTGTTACGTTTTCACCAATTTTTTTTATCGGAAAAGCTCCATAATTAAGTTAAACGCTAATTTATTACGTGTGCGTAGCGATCCTTTTTTGTGAATATTTGTGAAGTCTAGAAGGAGTAGAATATGAATAAAGAAGTCTTGTAGTACTTTTGCAATGTAAATATATAATAATACTACACACTAAAGTGCCTAAAACCTGAGTTTCATTGTCGGCGGCAGGCGAACAGTGTTGTGGAATGCAAAACCGGCATAGGTCGCTAGATGCTGTGCTGATGTATGACAAGTATGTTTCATGCAGATACAGCTGTTCAGTGAATTTTATTATGCAGAATTTCGGCCACTTTAAAATCAAAGGAAACTAAGTGCGATTGATTAACTTTGTATTTATGATGACTATTTCAAAGCCTGTGGATTTCAAATTTAGCGCGAGGTTAGGTTCCAATCCGTTTAGGTTAGTGTGTGTATATAAATTTATGTTTCTAATTTTATATTGTGGTAGTACCTCATTATTGATATTTACAACAACTCCTAACAGCGCAATGGATACAATATAGTTTTTTAAACTATCTCCCCACCCATAATCCCTCTCTAACCACACCAGTCCCGTTAGAGTGCAAAAGTGGCATAAGTCTCAGCGGAGAGTGTTAGCGGCCCAACTTGTAAATAATTACCAACTTTTCCAATGTAATATTCAAGAATGAATTACATAAAAAGCCTAGAACATATATAGAATAAGACTATCAGTGAAATGTGCAGAACAGTAAAAAATTAATACACGCAGAATTTTGTTTAAATATCTCCTTTTAAAGCTTTACTATTGTATTAAAATATCCAGACTGTTAAAAAGAATATGGTGCCTAGGCTTAGGGCAACTTAGTCTCTCAGAAAAAACAAATTTTACTTTCTCACTCCAATTTCATCATTGCTTGTTTATTTGACTTTGTTCACAGGATCCCAAAGACATACCATAACGAACAGAATATCAAAATCATACATTTAATAAATAATTAAAATGCAAAAGGCATTATATTAAAATATTAATGCACAAGGTATATATAATACAATTCTAAAACCAAAGACCCCCAATGCCAGGTATATCGGTATGATAGAAAACATGGTACTGTGTCTTTTGCCATTTAATATTGCAGATATTTTAACATAACATGTTATGAAAAAATATAAGTTCCCATAATTTTAATAATAAATTGAACCTACTGTCATTTTAATGAATCTATGCAATAATTAATGCAATGCAAACAAAATATAAAGCTATGGTAAACCTTATGTCAGTTGAATTTCAGTGGTGTTATTTTTTTTTTACAATAAATTTAAAACACAAAGAAATTTAGCCCAACATAGAAATAATTCATAACCTCATTTCATGCTCTAAAGTCTCTTTCAAAAATTGCAGGATAACTTTATATGAGGGAGTTCCTATAACAAAAATACGATGTAGTCAAGGAGAGTTTCTTATAACACCTAACTACCCATAATATGTGAACAAATATTACAATATTCTCAAAAGCTATATTGTTTTACGTACCGTAACACCATATTTCAGAGCGATTCCCTGTAATGTTTCGCCTTCAACAACAGTATGCTTAACGCAGTGCTCTGGACGTTTAAAATGATTGCACGTACTTCCATATTTCTTTAACGATTTTGCAGAATCGCGTATTGACCGCCTTTCTTCTGACATACCGTCTGCCATTCCTTGTACCCAAATTCTCCGATTAACTGTTAATCAGAATCACAGAATTCAGCAAACGCAAAGAATCGAATACATATATGGGAATTTTAATAGATCTATCCAGTTCATATAGATCACTGGGGCACATGACAGAAACGTTATCAAACATATGACCTGCTTGAAATTGTGTTGGCAGTACTGAATATCAGACAATAAACTGTCGGCGAACTGGAAAACATGTGAGCATCGAAATTCCATAGCATGACAGCTAAATGTTTACCAAATTCAAGTTAAAGTAAATAATGAGATTTAAAATTTCACTCTCTAAGGAACCAAAACACTCAGATTTTGTGGGGTGTGTTGGATGGAACAATACCGAGGAGGTATATTCCTGTGGGTGAGTGCAAATGTCATGTTGCTTATGATAATATAACGTTTTGAACGATTCTTCCCGTGTTTTATGAAACACAATAAATAGTTTGTTTTGAAACCATGATTATTTTATAATCATAGCAAAGAAGCAATAGCGGTGTTCTTTACAGACCAGTGCTCTAGTGTACTTATATCAGAAAACTCACACCAGCAATTAAGTTATTCTGTCAATAAACCATTTGAATAACTCAATGTTGGTTCGGAGCTGATAAGCTTTCATTAAACTGCGATAAAACACTTTATTGATTCAATTCAAAACAAAGCATAAGCAAATAGATGAATTAAAAACCAGGTATAACAATTACACCATTAGTAAGGTATCTAGCTCAGCTGGAAAAAAAACATAAAAGACATGCATCCAAAACTCAGCTCTGCTTGCTTTGCCTTAAGAAACTTAAAAAATGTCGTTAACATAAATGCCTAAAGAACAGCATATTTTGCCTACTTTCACTCCCTATTGTGATATGGAGTAATTCGGCACACAGCAAACATGTGTTTATACTACAAAAAAAAAAATGGCTGTACGTGACATTGGGCCATGTCATTCATGTAGGTCCTTGTTTAAAACTTAAAAAATTCTTACTCTTGCTGGTGAATGCATATATTCTCTCTTGAGCTATCTTGCAAACAATTACAGTAACTTCTCATCAAACCTTGCTGTGCAGGATTAAATTATGAGGCAGACAGGTGATTTTCATAGACCAGCAAATAGCTTAAAACTGTTACAAATGATATGTTACAATTCTGCAATAAAATGCATAATAACCTTCCATGTTACCTAAAACTATTAGGCAATCCTTATCAAGAAAGATTTAAAAAGATTCCTATATGCTCACTCATATTTCTTAATATGTCCTACAGGTAGATATTCTGTCAGACTGCATGTTGATGATTTTGTATTATTGTTGGTCATGTTGTAAAGTTCACCCATATTTTATGATAAGTAAATGAATATATAAGAAAAAAGAAGTTGGATATAATATAGTTATTTAATATGCAATATCTTAAGTGTATGATGTGTTCAATGTCCCAGAGCATTGCTCAAGGTGGGACCAAACAAAGAAACATTGATGTTTTTTTTTTTTGTTTTGTTTTGTTTTTTTTTTTTTTTTTTTTTTTTTTGCTACCCAAAAATCTGTAGTAAGTGTTTTGGACATTACTTCCATATGTGAACCAGATTTGCTACTTTTGTTATTCTGCCATTACAGCCATTTTTACTTTCTCTAGCCCCGTATGTACAGTGTACATAGGGATAGAGAAGTATTGTATTCCACCCAAAAATTCGATACCGAGATTTCACCGGAAATACATGTTTTAGGATCCCCTGTATCCAAAAAAAGCATTTTCAGAAAAAGGCCCATGTGTTGTGTGTGTCCGTGTGTCTGTGAACATGATAACTCAAAAACGAAAAGAAGCTAAAATACCAAAATTAGTATATTTAAATTTAGTATCTTCCAGGGATGCGACACAAAGATATCCCCCACCCCAAACTACCCTTTACATGGAACTTTTTTCGAAAATTTTGATTTTCTTAAAAATGGCTCTAACAATCTTGATTAAAATATCATATATTAAAGATATTTACCTAACAAATAAAATGTATATCTTGAATTTTCTGGGAATAGCTTCTGAAGACCTGTTTATTCTGGATGAATTTTGCTTAATTTGGCATAATTAGTAAACCGTAAGAGATAGACAAAAACTTACTATACAAAAAATTTAGGTCTTGTTAAAATACACAAGTTATTTCATATACATTTTTCTCATGGAGCTTACTGTTTTCGAGGTATTCATTGTTATTAGTTTCAGTTGTGAAGTACTTATACTTTTCTCAGACGGGAGTGTCCATTTTTCTTTTGTTCTACTCCTGACCAAGAAAAGAAGCGATTTGTAATGACAATCACATAACGATAGCTTTTAAAACATTTGACTATTGGTTTAGCATAGCGTATTCCCTTATTTTCTTCCTACTTATACTGAACTAAATAATAACATTGTGCTAATGAGTACCATGATTAGCAAGGTGCAGAAAGAAGAAGAATCTTATGTATGAAGTTTGTAGAACAGCTAGAGAAAGTCATGTGAGTGTGACACATAAGATTTTTTAATTATTTACTGATCTGTTATTAGCTTTTAAGATCCTAAGCCGCAAAGCATAACCAAAGTTTATGAATAGAGGGGTGGAGCTATGGCATATCCGAGTGATCTGTGAAGCTAAACCCCCAATGATCCCAAAAAGAAGTCTAAACCTCGGCAATCTAGCGAATTTCAAATCTGAACATGTAAATGTTTTCAACCCTTTCAAATCTGGATTGCCCATGGAAGCTTTACCAGTGTATGAAAAAGTGAAAGTGGTAGTGAAAACTGCCAGGGATCATTGGAGTTTAGATGAGCAGATCCATCTTGAACTTTTCCTATACAGAAGCTACAAATTTCTGTACAAGCCCGCACTAAAGACAACTTAACAATAAAAATTTCATATTGCGAAGACATAAGTAATTAGCCACAATTAATTTAATTTTTTTTCCTTTTGATGAGCGCCTCCATAATAAGTAAAGTGAGATAAAATTGCACATTTTTGTAAGTTCTCTCATTTAATAGTTTTTAAATGCATCATTTGCAAGGGATTAGATATTATTAATGAATCATACTAATTTGTAAATAATATTTTTCCTGACAAATTTGGGCCTATGGAAGATGGGAGAGAAAGCTCAGTATAAAAATTATCAGCTCAATCTGTAGGTGAGAGTGATGAGACTCGATCCCTAGAGAGATTTGTTCCCTACCCAATTATGGGAAATCTAGCAGTTTTATAATTTCAAAGCTGCTAGCATTGTTTTCTTCCGTCCATTTTTAGTATTCTGACTAACATCACATGGCAATAGAGTTTTGGCTTTGGAGAACTAATAGAAGATTTTTGTAGTCTTATATTTCTTTTTTGGCAGGTACTTTAAGTGATCTAATCATTTAATACTGTACAGAAATATATGACAGTAATTTGAGTTTTTCAAGGAGTTAAGTGGATGTGTGATATTGATAATATTTTGAGGATAAACATTACCGGCATATTTTCGTTATTAAATTGCATTGTGGGGAGACATCCATTCTAGTAAGTGAGATTTGATTCAATTCAAGTATCCCCAATGTAAACAACATTTTTCTGATAATGTGAATTCTTTTGTAGATATGGGTCATGTAAAGAGGGATCTAAACCTAGAACAATGCTGGGAGCATGGAACTGGCAGTGAAAAGCTATCTTGAAGGAAATACCTACAGAGGAGCTGCAAAAGAGTTTCAGGTTCCTGTTGTGACTTTAAAACATTATATTAGGAAACAAAAAAAAATAAGAGGATGAAATATCCTATACCCCTTGTATAATAAAATTCAGGTATTTACACCTTCTGAAGAGCTTAAATTAAGTGAGTACTTAGAGGTAGCTAGCAAACTGCATCATGGGTTGACCTTGTGGAATGTTTGCTCACTTGCATTTCATATACCAAAGGGATACGAAAAATAACTCAAAATATCCCAAAGTATGGGAAAAGTATGATAGGGCAGGTTATGATTGGTTTAGAGGGTTTATGACACATCTCAACTTGTCCCTTTGTAAAACTGAAGGAACTAGCATCAGTAGAGGCACAATGTTACTAAATTTTTGACAATCTAAGTACAATTTCCACAAGAGAAAATGTTGGCTGAGAAGGTCTGGAATATAGCTGAGACTGGTCTCACCACAGTGCATAAGCCAGGGAAGGTTGTTGCTGTACGATGAAACAAGCAAGTTGGTAAAGTAACTTCAGGAGAGAGAAGTGAATTGGTAACAGCATGTTGTGCCATAAATGCCATTGCTTAAGTAATAACAAAGCTGTTATTATCATGGACAACCATGGTAGCAATATCAGTATAGATTCACTGAATTATGCTAAAGAGAGTGGTATTATTCTTTTAACAATACCACCTCATACATCTCACAAGCTGCAGGCTCTAGACAGATCAGTGTTTGGCCCTTTGAAAACTTTTTATAATGCAGCAGCTTGTGACTGGATGGCAGTACATCCTGGCAAGACCATTTCTATATATGACATAGCAGAAATTCTTGGCACACCTTTCCCTCTAGCATTTACCCCAAGTACTTATTAAGTGACTTTAGAGTGTCAGGAATTTGGCCTTTAAACAGAAACATTTTCTCTGACGAGGGGTATCTATCATCGTATGTTACTGACAGACCAGAGGCAGAGATTCCGACAGCTGAGCTAATTTATAGTGATCCCATGGCCCTTTCAAGCTATGTTTCACAATCTTCCATTTCTTCTTCACAGACTGTCAGATTTTTGTCATCTGAAGAAATCAGACCCCATCATAAAGCAGTATTTCATTCAACATCTGTTAGAGGAAGAAAGAAAGCTTCTACTAGCATAATTACAGACACTCCTGAAAAACTTTGATTAGAAGAACTCAAAGCATGTTATGCTTGTAGGTCTTCAAGTATCAAAAGCAGGCCTGCAACTATAAAGTATTTGGTATTTCAAGGAAAACCAAATCAAGTTAGTGACAAAGCATTATGTGGGGGAAATTATCAGTGTACCTGAGCAAAACGTCTATACCAGTGTTTCCCAACCTTTTGAAGTTCACGACACCCTTGGGAATAACATTAAACACTAGGGGCACCCTTCCTTGAATTAAAAGAAAATTAAGCTTAATATGTTAATTTATTGAAATGTTATAATAATAACGTACACCATAACATAATACAGTAAACTTTACTACAATCACTGAGTAAAAATACATCAATAAATGTTGTTCGATTAATGATGAATGTGAAACTTGTGATTGATGCTTAGAGCACAGATATGTGATGTCGGGTCTTACAGTTGACAGTGAAACTCGCAAATCATCCTCAAGGTTATTGGTTCTATTTCTTGCTTTGCATTTTATTGTCACCATAGCAAAGAAGGCTTGCTCGCATAGATAGGATGTTGAAAAGGGCAAAAGTGCGTTAATTGCTTTCTTCATTAGGTTAGGGTACTCCTCTCTCCGTTGAAGCCAAAAACTAGCCACCGACGCCTCAGTCTTGGTGAACTTACCTTTGAGTGTGGAATCAGCGCAAAGATCAATAAATTCATCTTGTTTGCAAGCAGTGAAATCTATTTCCTCTGCACTATCTAAGAAATCAAATGGTGAGACAACCCAGTCGAGATTCATAGTGGAAATAGTTGGAAAGTACCCATCTATTGCATCTTGCAATCTTGATAAGTGATCACAAATGCGGTCTTTCAGCTTACCCAGATCTTTATCTCCTGCCACATTAAGAAGAGATGGAAAGTTCGACAAATCTCCTTTTTGAACTGCAGACTTCCAAGAACTAAGTTTTCTTTTAAAACCTTTCATTTTATTGGTTGAGGAGATTATTGTTTCATGTCGACCCTGCATTGAAACATTCAGTTCATTCAGCTTATGAAAAATATCTGCCAGATACGACAGTTCAAAACACCAAGAATCACTTAGTAAGAGCTCATGAAATGTGTCTTGATTTTCATCCTTAAAAAAAGTTTTTAGCTGTTCTTTAAGTTCGAGAAACCGGTTCAATACACGACCCCGCGACAACCACCTTACTTCTGTGTGAAGTAACAAAGAGGTATGAGCTGGATCCATTGCGCGACATAACTGTTAAAAAATTCTGCACTTTGAAGGTCGAGACTTCATATAGTTCACCATTTTCACAACTTGGTTAAACACTTCAGCAAAATCTTCATTACACGCTTTCACGACTAATGCCTTTCTATGCAGAAAACAGTGAGTTATAATAATGGATGGCTTTTCATTGAGAGCTCTGGCAGTAAAAGCTTTAATTTTCCCAGACATAGATGGTGCACCATCTGTACATATACCACAACAGTCTTTCCATGAAAGATCATGGTCATTGAGATAGGAATTAATAGAAACGAAAATATCATGGCCTGTGGTTGTAGTCTCCAGCGGTCTACAGAACAGAAACTGTTCACTAATATCTTTTTCATCAATATACCTGATAAAACCAAGGAGTTGCGGTTTGTCACCAACATCGAGACTCTCATCTACTTGCAAAGCAATGTTTTATAAGTTTTTATTTTCTCCGTGACTTGTTCGTTGATATTGCATGACATTTCAGATATCCTGCGGCTGATTGTGTTGTTGGACAGAGGAACTTTCGAAATTTGATTAGCTGCTCCTTCGCCAAGTATTGTTGAAACTATAACTTGACATGCAGGGCCAATGATTTCCTCTCCAAGAGTATGAGGTTTCTTTTTTTTTAGCTATCAGTTCTGCTACTTTAAATGAGGCTTCAAGAGCAGTATCACCTATGGTCATTCTCTTTACAATTCGCACAGCTGTTTTCTTCTCCCCTTCTAATATATGTGAAAAATACATTACACTTTTCTGTGACACACTAGGATGCTTTGTTGTAAGATGCCGCTTCAGTTTGCTAGGTACCATGGCCTCGTTGTTAAGTGTTTCGCCACAAACTAAACACACAGGGATAGGGTTCTTTTCTTTCGTTTGACTTCTTTATGTGGTGAATTCGACGGTCCGGGAGAAACTTTAAGATTTGGCTTCTTAAAGCAAGCAGTAGGAGCCGCCTGTTCACTTTCACTGTCCTGGCATTTACGTTTAACAATGAACTTATCCATAGCTAAACTCTGTGAATCAACGCAAGGAAGACAACTGAAAGCGCCAAGTGGCGTACACTTTTATATATTCATCTGTCGAAGTCTCGGGAATGTTCGTGAGGAAGCGAGTAGTCTCGGGAATGTTCGGCAGGGTATAGCTGTAATGCCATCTGTGGGATACTAGTATAACTGAATTATTGAAATGAATCGACCACTATCACCATCTGCCGTGCACGAGAATAATTGATTTGACTTATTTTATTTCAAGACCTTACAAGACTTAAGGCTTCAGTAGAAGGTATTTTTTTTTGTTTTTGTTTTTTTGTTTATCTCAATATCTCGCGGCACCCCTTAGCCTATCACACGGCACTCTAGGGTGCCGTGGCACACCGGTTGGGAACCTATGGTCTATACCATTAAATTTAGAAGAAGAATTGAAAATCTACAATTTAAATGGCCAGAAACTGATGACATTTGTGACATAGTGAACAAATTGTGAGAGTTATTCCTACTCCAAAGATCTATTTCCATATGACAGCATAATATACTTTGTGTTTTATAATGTTAAGTTTGAAGGGTTTAATTTGCAATAAAATGTTTTTGTTATTCTATGTTCATGCAACTACCTCTCTGTGCTCAGTATAATCTTTCTGATAATTTTAATTGGTGATGTTGCTGATACATAGCAAACGTATATGGAAGTTATTGCATTCGCTCAAATTTCGCTTAAATTTATTTTTCTCACATTTTATGTTTTCAGGAAGTAAATATATAGTGTAGCAGTATTACTTTCATAGGTCTAAGTATGTATTTAATTACTAAAGAACAGTTTGAATGTGTAATATTGATTTATTTATCATAAACTGTCCATGGATCACCCATAACTGCGGAGAGTTGATCCTCCTCATACTCATTTTGTTTGTTATTGTTCACAGTTAAGCACATTGATAATTTTATCATTAAATATATAGAAGTAAAGAGGAAAATATCAACTATATTATAGATTGCGATTCAGTTAAAAGATTTTGCTAAAAGGAATTAAAACAGCAAAAAAGGATCAAGTCTCACCATTCTCCCCTAACATCAATTGGCTATGACCTTTATTACTAGATAATTTTAAAGAATTTGAAAATATATTTTCAATGAGACACTCATTAACAGTATGTTAGTGAGTTTAAAATATCCAAGCCCCTACACGCCTAACTGCGCAGACCAGATAAAGTGTTGTAATATGAAGAAGTCTGGGGGAGGGCAACAGACTCCTTAGGTCAAGCGCAATTCATTGGTTGTAATGGGAAAACAGTGGAATTTAAAACGGCTATAATTACATCATAAGGGTACCAAGGTAGGAAATAATTTCACAGCACAGGGATTAGATCTTGAATATCCTATTGGAAATTTAATAAAATCACTTCATTGACTAGATGAAATTTCATTCCACAACTGAACAAAACTGAAGTGAATGTTATATCATTGAATTTGAATATTGCATACCTGCATTTAAAGTGTTTTACGAACAGGATGTAAGCATCTCAGAGAGCATAATTCAGCTTTAATTCCATTTTCTCAGTTTCTTCTCAGTGATTCCATGTATACTTTCTGCTTTTTACTTTAATGCACAAAGTCAACAAGAATTATAAAGAGGGCTGAATTAAAAATAAAAAATATGCTGGGTTCGATTCTAGGCTGATGAAACTATTCTTATTCCCCACCCTCAAGAGCCCGAGAATATTAATGCGATACTGAATGTGTGTTAAGTTAATCGAGAAGTACAGTTTTAATGTACACCTCAAATTTAAGCAGTCGTTATAGAAGGTCAAAGTGGTAATACAACAATATTACCTAAGGCAGCATATAAATAAAAACAAACAAATAAATAAAATGATTTAGAAGAGAAAAAAAACATATATAGATTTTCAGAGATGGTATGTACAATATAAAAATAAAATAAACATGAAATTAGGTATCTGTATTTCTCTTCAGTAAACAATATCCAAGATGATGTTGAAAATGAGTCGGAATAGTAACACTCACCTCACTTATATGTAATTATGTCCAAAACATATGTTTCAAGGGCAATTGCCCTCTTCTTCAGTTGAAGTCCGACTGATGGCTGGTATTTGTGCTCTGTGGTCTATTACGGTGGAGCCATCTGGTGTTCTCAGTAGAAGTTCAAAATCATGTGGCGGTATTTCAAAATTCATCAGTTGGTCTTTTTGTTGTGTAATGAGAATATTCTCCCAAACTGTAAGTTCTGCCGGGTTGTTTACAGGTTTTAGCAATTTTATGTCATTTTGTATTTCATGATGTGATGTCCAAAAATGGTATGCTACTGCCGATTTATCTGTTTGTTTCTGTTTGATATGTCTGAAATGTTCCTTTAGCCTTGTTTCCAGTCTTCTTTTTGTTTGGCCAATGTAACATGATTTGCAGTCCTTGCAATCAATTCTGTAGATGCCTGATCTCTGGTTTGTAGGTATGGGGTCTTTAATGTCTGTTTTCAATGCATTTTTTATGTTGAATTGGTTACTTGAAGCTAAACTTATATTGTATTTCTTGAAAATTTTTTTGAATTTCCTATCTGCTATTGGGTGATAGGTGAATTTTTTATATATAACTTTCGGTTTTTGTATGGACAAAGTGGTGATTTGTTTTAAGGTTAATTTCTCCTTATGTTTTTTAATTTTTTGGTCAATGATGTCTGGGTTAAAACCATTGGCTGAAGCTATATGTCTTAGTTGGAGGTATTCTGTGTTGTACTCTTCTGGGTCAAGTGGGATGCTGAGGAGTCTGTGTACTGAACTGTTGAAGACTGCCTGTTTATGAGGTTCTGGGTTGAAACTATTCTGTTTTATGTAATTGTCTGTATGTGTGGTCTTCCTGTAGATGCCATAAGTGATCTTTTGTTCTTTCCGTGTTAGTTTTAGGTCCAGGTATGGTAACATTTGGTCTTTTTCTGTTTCCATTGTGAATTGTATGTACCTGTCCTGTAGGTTTAGTAATTTTAGAGAGTCTTCTGCTAATTTTTTGGGGACCACCGCAAAAACATCATCAACATATCTAAACCATTTTTTGAATATATTCGGAAAACTGGAGGTTATATGTACTTCAAGTCGTCCCATGTACAGATTTGCTAAAAAGGGCGAAAGTGGGTTACCCATCGCTAAGCCTGATGATTGTCTGTAAAATCTACCATTGAATTGGAAATAATTCTGGTTGATGCAAAGTTCTGTTAAAGTATGGAAGTCTTCTATTTCTTTCTGGTTTAAGCCTATGCCCCTGAGCCATGCTTTGAAGGTTTCAAGTAACTTGTCAACTGGGATGCTGGTGAATAATGATTTCACATCAAACGAAACCAACAACTCATTGTTTGAAACTTTGTACTCTTCTAGATGTTTTATTAGTTCTATGGAGTTTTTAATGGAAAGGTGGTTGTGTTCGGGGAAGCTATTGAATTTGTTAACTAACCACTTAGATAATTTGTAGGTTGGAGAGTTTATGCAATTGACTATTGGTCTCATGGGTTTGTCCGGTTTGTGGATTTTTGGCAAAGCATAAAGACGTGGTAGAGTTGGGTTTGCTTCTTTCATTTTGAATTTTTCTAGTTTAGGTATAACTTCTGTTCTTTCTATTGTACGTTTTAAAGATGTTATCAGTGTGTTTAATGGGTTTTTACTTATTTCTGTATATTCTTTATTCTCTAAAAGGGTTTCTACTTTTGAAATGTAACCTTTTTTGTCCATTATGACTGTTGTGTTTCCCTTATCTGCTTTTAAGAAAACTACCGGTTTTTTGTTTAAGGACCTGATTATTTGTTTATGTTTGTTCTTCTGTATTTTTGTGTCTTTGATTTCCTGCAGTATAGGTGCAACTTCTTTCTTTATTGTTAA
This sequence comes from Hymenopus coronatus, assembly GCA_030762935.1. NCBI lineage: Eukaryota > Metazoa > Arthropoda > Insecta > Mantodea > Hymenopodidae > Hymenopus > Hymenopus coronatus. The sequence goes on along the minus strand of CM060881.1, from coordinate 165,920,230 downwards.
TTGATCGATCCGGTTTAGTTCTTTTGTAGCTATTTCTATGTCCGCTATATAATCTTGTACGTTGGTCGAGAATTGAGTGCAAGTTTTGAAGCCCTTGTTTAAAAATGTAATTTCTTCGTTATTGAAGGTTTCTTCCGAAAGATTTACTACGTTCACATTAGTTGGTTTGTTTGACTGTATATTGAGTTGGGTTTGGTTTTTCCGCGTCGTTTTGCTAATTAGTTTCTCCAATTTCTTTTTAAGTTTCATTGTTTTTTCGTGCATTATTCTATTGAGTTTTTCTAAAAGATTTTGTTGAATGTTTTTCCAAATGATGTCCCCTACATTTTGCACAAGTTTCATATGTGACGCGTATAGCTGGAGTTCTAATTTATTTAGCGTGGCATAGTGTTTGTTTCTTGCAAGTGTGATAACTTTCCTATCTGCGGCTTTTTGTATCATACTGTTGTTGTCGAATTTTATGAATTTTCTGACAAAAATCGGTGTTACGCGGTGTCTTAGGCATAGGTTCAAAAAGCGTATGTCGGCAAGTAGCGTTCTTCTTTTGATCTGGTTTTTGAGAAATATCTTGATATCTTTTTTGTTATTGTCTAAAGTTTTATTAAATGAATCCGACTCATTTTCAACATCACATTGATTAAAACTTCACTTGTCTCAAACTTCTGAGTTATTTAATATCCAAGATGTTAAGTAAACATTTTCCATCAGTATTTGTGGTATATTTGAGTTAGATAAGATAGGTATATTAATATGTGCACAACAGGAGAGTATGGTCTGTGCTTCCTGAAATAATTTATAAATAAAACTAAAATTAGAATCGATCATTACTTAACATTCTATATGTTCTAACGCTTTTGCAAAATTCCTTTTTGCTCCCTATGGGGTCGTGTTTCAGTCTAAAATTACAGATTTGAAAAATTAACTAAATAAAGATTTCAGATTTTTTTTTTTTTTTTTATATTTAGACAAATTATAATATTGAATCAAATATTTTAACACTGCCTTCTAATACTAATAAAGCATATACAAAATAGTTATAAGAATGAAATTAGCGTTCTCGTTACCTTTGTCAGGTAACAAGGGAAACTAAATACTGAAGGAACTGTGTCAGGGTTTAGCATCATCTTGCCTTTATTCTCATGGAAATAATTTCTCGCAAAATGCACTGAGTATAGCCTTAGATATTTCGATGGCACAAATTTATTACGTCTTGGGCAGCTGACGACTTACTCAATAATTCTAGTCTATGTATTAGGAACCTAAAATAAATTATCATTCACTTAGTGACCGAGGAAACCCATGAGAATAAATCGGAATGAATTTGAAACACAAATGTTACAATTATTCTTACCGATGGAAAGTGATCTCGGAATCATTTTTCCGGTGATTGGTACAGTTATGCAACATAGAAGTGCACCATGTTAATTATTAAATCCTAATACCCTTAAACCACCCCATTTTTAAAGGCTTTTAAGCATACTGAACATACGGCAAAAAGCACGTTTGCCCATCACCTACTGATGCGTGAGAGGTTTCAATTAGCGACAGCAACACCAGTGCCATCGGTGAGTCTAGGTAATATAATTCCAAGGTCTTTGAAAATAATAATATCGTTAACTATGTTATATATGTTCCTATTTGCAATTTTTGAGGTTACACACAACTTTAGAGACATTTAAGTATAACATTTAAACAGGTTTGTTAGTCTTGTAGCTCCTAATTGGAGATCCTAGGGGATCATTACGAAGTTTCCTTGATCAGATTTGAATTTCTATTTTGTTAGTTTGTCTCTGTGCGTCATGGTGACAAGGGATTGGCTTATCGCCCACAAATGGCATTGTAAAAATGAATAAATGGTGTTTTATTTATGGACGCTCTTTAACTGCTGTGGTTCTCAGCATCCCATTCTACACTGGACGTGAAAGACCGCTTAATTTTTCTCAGAGGCCTCTCTATCAGGCTTGAGGTTCTTTTACATGCCACAAATCTACAACACGGGACCAATGGCTTTACTTCCCTTCCGAAGGAAGCCATGCTAATGATTTTTATGCCCGAAAAAATCAATCATCCTCTGCCAGGTTTGAACCTGTGACCTTGGGTATATAAAGTTAGCATGGTAACCATCACACCACGTAGAGCGACAGATGGCACTGTAGTACAAAATCACAACTTGTGGATGTGAAATGATGGAATTTTGTCCAGAAACCTTCTACTTTCAAAGTATGGAGCTTTTTTACATGCATATAAATATTACACGGGACCACCAGCTTTACTTCCGTTCTGAAGGAAGCGATGCTAAGAATTTTTGTGTCTGAAAAAATCCATCATCTTCTGCCAGGTTTTAGAGGCTAGCACAATAACCACTACACCATGGAAGACAACAAGATTTACTATATTTATCTGTTGAACTGAGATTACGTATTGAGTTTTTACTTTCTCTGTACGTATTACATACATAGTGTATAGAGAAGGTATTGTATTGCACCCAAAAATTGCATACCGAGATTTCACCAGAAATACTTGTTTTGGGTCCCCCTGAATCCAAAAAAAGCAATTTTGGATAAAGGTCTGTGTGTGCATGTGTGTGTTTGTCTGTGGACAGCATAGCTCAAAATTGAAAAAAACTGTCAAATTAAAATCTCTTATATTTAAGATATTTACATACCAGTTAAAATGTATATCTTGAATTTTCTGAGAATAGCCTCTAAAGACCTCTTTATTCTGGATGATTTTTTATTGAATTTTTCATAACTGATAAACTGTACGAGATAGATAAAAACTTACTAATACAAAAACTGTAGATCACAATAAAACACACAATTTATGTAATATACATTTTTTTTCATGGAGTTGATAATTTTTGAGATATTTCTTGTTATTGGTTTCAGCTTTAAAAGACTTATACTTTTCTCATTCAGGAATTTGTCAACTTCTGTTCATACAAACAAAGGAACTTCAGTCACATATCAACCAGCTTTTGACTATCACTTTAACTTATTGTATTCCCTTATTTTGCTGCTACTTGCAAGGAAGCAAGGAAGCAAGCTATTTTTTTCAGGATTAGCATGAAGTAAATAGAGCATAAGCTTACTAACAATAATTTGTTGCAGAGATGTCTACAGAAAGTCATGTGAATGGAAGACATCAGATTTTTATTTATGGACACTGTTTAACTACTATAGCTCCTAGCATCCCATTCTATATTGGGCATAACATCTCTATCAGGCTTGATGTTCTTTAACATGTCATAAATCTACAACCAACACCACCAATTTTACTTTCCTTCCAAAGGAAACCATGCTAAGGATTTTTATGCCGAAAAAAATCCATCACCCTCTGCTGCTTTTAAACATGTGGCCTTGGGAATTAGAGACTAACATAGTGTGTCTCGACCACAGAGGATGGCAAGCAGAGATGTTTATACTGGAAGTAAAATTCTTAACAGAATGGGAGAAGTGGTGGCAAAGGTCATTAGGATTTTTTACAGTGAGTTTTATCATTAGACTGATATTTGTGATTATAGCCCATGAAAAACCTATATTTACATGCTGAACCCTTGGTTAGCCTTACATTTGCATCTTGTAGGCCTGCTTCAAACTTAATCTGTAATGCTTTCCAATGCAATCAATAAATCTTAATGGTTTCACTATTTATTTTCTATATATAGAATTGAAATTTTATTTTAGCTAAGTGGGGAGCATACTAACTCATCTTAACTTCAGAAAACAAATGTACAGTTTAATGCAAAGAGTTAGTAAATATTAAGGAATAATAATAAAAATAGATGAGAAAATGCTTTCAAGGTTTAAAAATGAATCATGGCTCTGTCAATGTAGGACCCTAAACAGCGGCGGCTGCTGTGTAGGAGCACAAGAGCATGTGAACCTCCAATATTTCTTAATGGATCTTCTTTTTCTCTTTCAGGAAACATTTAATAAAATGCGCTATCCGGTGCCACTTGTTTAAATATACCGCGCTCTGCTCTTCAGATTGAACACAGCCGAGAACCCGAGTATGTGGCAACAACGCTTGTAGCACAGGCCTTGTGTGCTAGTGTATTACTAACGTTTAGCAGCTCTGCGCTTGCGCGGCCAACAAAACAGCTTGGAATTTTACAGCCAGAAATGAGCACAGTGCGACTGTGCACATTAACACCTCCAGGGTTCTGTTTATCAGCGGGAGGTGCTGCTATCTTTGAGATTTAGTTGAAACTATCTGGAAGTGTAACTGCAGTCTTTGTGAAACACGCTATTTTTCTTAGTAATTTGCATTTTATGCGAGAGTTAAGCAGTTCATAACGGAAAACAACCTCAATGAAGGAACTTTTCCGCAACTAACCGAGCTACTGAAGATTGTTATCACTACGACCATGACTACATCAGAACCAGAAGTATGTTTTTTCACAAGAATTAAAATAACTAGGAATATGATGACTGAAGACCGACTTTCAGCACTGGCAATGCTTGCTATTGAGAAGAAACTGCTCAACAGCATAAAAGACTTTAGTCACCGGGTGATAGAAAAGTTGTACTGGAATTTCTGTACAAATAAAGTTGTGTTAATTGCATAATTCAAACAATATAAATATTATTCACTGTAAATACCATTCTTCACATGAACTGCATCAAAGGACTTTACCCCTTCATCACCTCATATTGCTGTTAACTCTCGAAGACTAAGACTGAGTGGGTGACGATCTGTGTAACAAATTTATAATTTTTCTTATTAGGCACTATCATTGTTGCTAATATTACTGGATAGAATGTTGCAGCAACGGCGGTAGCAGTAGCGGCTACGGCGGTGGTACATTGCTGATTTTATGAACACCTAAATTTTTAATCCACGAGCTGCCACTGACCCTAAATATATTTTGTTTTTTTGGTCATGTATTTTGTTTTCTAAGGAAAAGTGGGCTTGGATCCCAGCCAGTAATGTTGAGTTGAAACATATATATAAAACAGTAAAGGAACAAATATTTCTGTAATTACATTATTTGTGAAAAAAAAAAAAAAGCTAAAAATACAAAACAAAATTTCAATTTACATTATTTTAGCATCTCTCAAAAAATTTAAATGGTGCATACATCGATAGTTCTATGGATTACAGATAAATTTGTTTCAATACAACAGAGAACATCTTAAATTTAATTTAAACATTTACAGCAAGGTGATAAAAAATTTGAGTTGAATATGGTTAATGCCTATCAATTTGGAAAAATTTAATCTTATCCAAACAAACCACCTTCTAGATCAGGCTATTCCAGCATGCAAAAAGAGCAGCAAGTTTATAGGCGTCTGCTCACAACATGTAATATAGCTGGAGGGCAAGCAATTGCCACATCTGAATCAACTGATGGGATGAACTGGCAGGAACATCAAGACCTTCACCTAGACCTATCATGCTCTCCAGCTGTGCTCTGAATTAGTGGTTGAGTATACACGTGTACTCTGACTCAGATGAATTGAGTTAGAGCAGTCTGCTCTAGAGCATATTTATTTACATAGTAAACCAGAGTTACCAGATTCATTTCACAAAATATCGCCGGAATTATTTTAGAAATTGCAAAATTCATATTGAAATTGCCCAATTTCACATTCTAATTTTCTTAGGGGCGGGAGGGTTTTAAAATATCTCTAAGATTTGGTTTAGAATTTTTTTTTGTGTTTTTTACATCCTTTTTCTTATGGTCCAGACCATTGGGCTCTTGTTTACAAACTTTACAATAAAAAAATGAAAAATTATATCATAAGAAACCTACTAAAGCCATTTATTTAAGAATTTCAACTTCACAGCTGCAAAGTCATATCTGCAGGGTTTCTCTTTGGAATAATTGTTTATCGGCAATGGTCTTACCTCGTGTAGTTTTGTAGTTGGTTTCTGTTTCTCTTTGGATTTTATTCATTAGATTACACACACTCTCATAAACATTTCGAGACTTTGGGAAAGGAATAATATTGGCTAAAGAAAAATTCCCACCCCCCAGTGGTGAATAGAACCCGGGACCCTTCACAAAGCAAGAAGGAAACTCTTATTAAAGGTTTATCACATTTTCCCCATTTACCTACTACTAATACTTTATTTACACAAATTACTATATATATATATATATATATATATATATATATATATATATAAGCATTTAAACTGCACATATAATATCAATGCATTATTTAGAAATTAATATAGTGCATATAATATTAAGATATATTTGCATTCAACTGGTGCATTTGATTTATACAGTTCTCTTGAACTGTTGTGACTGCATTAATAGCAACATAACAAAGAAAAGTTAACAAGGAAAATAGTATAGCAGCTAATTTTTCTTGTGTGAATGCAGGTATTTTACACCTTTTTCATACAGTAGTGACTCAATGAACATACCACCACTCTACTCATTATATATTATTTAATTTTAAAACAATGTACAATATACTTTTCAAGGAATACATTTAAATTATTTTCGTGATTTCAGAGGTAGCCCAAAAATTTGCAAATCGCCTCAATTAAAAATCGGTCGGAAAATCCATATTTTAGTAGCCCAAACAGCAACTTTTCCCCCAATCTGGCAACACTGCAGTAAACTCCAATCTTCTTAGGAGACTTTGTGCTTACAACAATCTTGGAATTTATATTATCATATGTAATTATTTTTTGACTTAACACAAGAGGTAATTTAATAGATTTTCTAATTTATACAAACTCCAACATCTCTGTAAGGCAATCTGCAATGTAACAAGTAGTTATATATGGATATAGTAGTGATTTCTATATGAGTGTCTTCATAAAACATAGAACTGAATGTTACATTAAAAGACATACAGTGGCAATAATTGCACCCCAGTTTTATGATGGGATTAATATAAATAATTTGTTAGCTCATTTTGTGAGTATAAGGTAGTTCACAAATCCATCCAATATTCATAAATGCCAAGAGCATATGTGTGTATATTTACTAAAAATAATTTCAATTCAATAATTTTATAGAGATTTAGAAAAGATTCAAGACACTTTTACCATTATTTTACATGGACTTGAATTTCCTTCCTCTGCCATTTCACTTCCTCTTCTCCTGCATTCTCAAGTTCCCAAAGCAATTTCTTACAGAACTTATACACAAGACAGTCAGGACAAAGTTCAGGAGCCATTATCATTTAGTTCAATATAAAAGAACAAATAACTCATGTGTTTACAGTTTAGTCACGTGGCATTCCTGAAATTACTTTTCAGATGACTTGAGAAGTAGTTAGCATTTGTTTCAGTCAGAGTCCAGCAACAATAAAGAGCTTTCTCCGCTCCAAAACATTATATTTGCTTCTTTACTGGTACCATTTTATTAGATTCCTTTGCATGAAATGCAGCTTGAATAACAGAAGTAAGATGGATATTGTTGGAGTTATAATTAATTACAAGGAAGTACTGAGACAGACACCTTCAGTAATACTTGAGAAAATATTATCCAAAAAGGTGTAATTAAGGATAATTAATATGTTGATAAATAATAGATGTTCTTTTTAATGGCAAGATGTTATAGTCAACAATGTTATATCAAATTTGGTGTCTCCAAAGGGCTTTGTTTGATTAGTGAAAGAAAGAGGCCTTTTGACATCCATTCATCAACCAAATAAACCCCTGATATTATCCGGGCTTGTAGGCCGTGGTATACTGACACCGGCCGTGAAAGCCTACAAATTTCAATAAACCCCTGTTAAACTTGAATGGGCAATTAGTATATAATAGAAAATATATAAAAGCATTTTACTAACTAAATATTAAAAAACATATGTGCTAGTTTACATCTTAGCAGATATTCATATTGTTGCTTTCAAGCTGGAAGAATCACACAAGATTAAAATGCCAAGACCAATTAATTGCACAATCATTTGCAGTGGAAGTAATCTTGTATCCTACCTTTGAGGGTGGCTATGATGACACCAGCTCTATGCAAAAGAGTCATTTGTTCACATAAACCTAGCAGGGAAGTTCTTGTTTATTGTAGAACCATGCTGAATTACAGCAAACTTAATGTTTAAAACTGAATAGTTTGTAAACAAAGCTTAAACAATTGCCTAAGCTCGACTATAAAATATAACTTAATTTGAAAACATTAGGTTAGTGAACATGTCCTGAAAATACTCCCAGATTTTCTAATATATCCTTCCTCTCACAGAATCAAACTGTGATTTCTGATGTGATGCATTTTAAATTTTATTCTATTCTATTCTGTTAAATAACACAATAATACAATTCATATAGAATGTATTCTATCCATATAACTTTTACTCACAATAACATTTTTACTGAGAATGATTCAAATTAAGTAAGACAAATTTAGTTAATACATGCAATGTTACAACATCCGAAAGCAGCATTCAATTTTATTCGTAGACAGGTCTGTGATGAAAACAAAAAGAAAGAAAATTATGCTTGTGTTACAAAAACCAACTCGTATTCATTTAAATTAATTCCAACATGGAATTTGTCCAAAACTGTTACACCAAGAAACATTTATTTGCCACATAATGTGTGTTTTTGTATTATTTCCAAGGTATCCTGGTTACAAAATTATACAAAATTGGATTAAATAATGGGAAGTTTATGGGCTATCCACAGAAAATTCAAGAGAGAGAGAGACACACAGAGAGAGAGTGCATGTGTGTGTGTGTCTCTCTCTCTCTCTCCCTCTCTCTCTCTCTCTCTCTCTCTCTCAATAGTTAAGCATATGTCTTAAACAGATATTTAAGTCAAATTGTGAGAACATTGTTGAGAAAAAATAACAAAAAGATGGTTTTGGATGGATGAATTATATTGAAAATGTCCATGGAATATGCTGAACTAATCTTGGTATCTTCAAATATTGAAAGTTGATGACAGTGTTGTAAAAATCAATTGAGAATAAAAACTAAGTCAATAATGCAAAACAGCACTCACTTTCCAAATGTTCAGTACATGTTTAATAGACTAGTTTCCTGCATTGTCAATTGAATGTTTCATTCAGGTTTTATCTTTTGAAATGTTATAGAACCTCATTGCAATTACATTGAAATAAGTCTAAACGTACATGAGATATAAATGTAAAAAGAAGCTAGTAACATTGAAGTAACTCAAATATTAATATAATAATTAATAATTGTAACAAATCTTCACTTATCTTTTGGAATCCAAAGACTAGTTACGCAATAAATTGGTCTGTCCTTGAATTCCAAAAGATAAATAAAGATTTGTAACAGTTATTATATTAATATACATGAGATATGTTCATTCTAATGCATTTTTTGGTCCATTGTTAACAAACGACATACATCAAGCAAAAATGTTTCTCATATCCAAAACTTCCAGCAAAATTTAGTGGAAATGCCCTATTACGGTCTTTGAGAAGTAGCTAGCAGAAGTGCTTTTAATCAACTACCATTGACTCTAGCATTGTGAACTTTTGTCAGGGTTTTGGGACACCTTAAGCCATCATCATCTTGAATGGATATACAACTTTGCTTAAATTCAACAGCCCACTTTTTAACCATTAAAAATTATGTGAAGAATCCTTTAGTGTGGAATCTAACTCCTTTTGCATTTCTGTTGAACATAAACTCATTAAAATGAAATACTTTATCAAAGCTCTGTTCTAATTTTATCCATTTTATAGAAAATGCTTCAACTGGTTTGTTTACATGATTGTACAAAAATAAACAGTTATGCATCTGAAACTTTACAAAGTGTTATCTAAAGCATGATGTTTAACAACTATTATTCTGTAATTTTGCCATCTTCAAATATCTGAGTTAGGCCAAAAACTTTTAGTTTAGTTTCTGAAATTATATTGCACTTTATATCATTTTTGTTTATTAGTAGAATGTGTTTGTAGCACATATCTATTCCATTTATACTTGCCTTTTCTTTATATATGTTTAGGAATTGATTAAAGATGTGTTTGTTACTTTTTGACAGGAAATAAATTCATAAACAAATATAATGAAATCTTGATATCCAGTTAATAGATCAAATGCAATAATTTGTCTTTCTTAAGTACCTGAGGAATAAAGTAAAAATACATAAACGTTATTGGATATACATTGTGAATGTATTGCAACAATAGGAAGGTAATTAATTTTTTTTTTTTTTTTTATTATTGTTACAGAGATGATCACACTATATTAAAATGGAGTCTTGTAACAAAGGAGACTACAAAAGTAACAGACTTACCTGCAGAGTTGTTTGCTACAGATTTTCATTGGTTTCCAAGGGGTCAGTTATCAGGAAAAAAACAGGGTTCAGATTTGCTTCTGATCACTTCAGCTGATGGTATGTATATATCCTATCAAATGCTTTGCAAATATGGAAAATGAATTAGCTGATGCATTGGCATAGCATGGCATCTGGACTAAGGCATGCATTTCAAAATCTAATGTTTAAAAAATAAAGTAGAAAGTGTGAGCAAAAGAAAAACAGAGCAAATCTTTAATTCAAGCTATTGAAGTATTCAAAGCATGTTGCAAAAGTGAATTAACTGTTGTATCTGAGTTCTGCATAGCATCAGTAAAACCAAAGAATTGTTCTTCAGTAGCTCCTTAGGTTGTCAAAGTTTTGATAGTTTCGACTTTTGCAATAATATCAGAGAAACAAAATATGTTTAAGAAACCTCTTTTCTAAGTCTGACTGTGCTGATTGCCATTCTGTATAAGGTAAGGTGGAAGAAGTGAAGTGGACTTTTCCAGGTCTTTGAGAGAAAATAAAATTTTGTTATTCGATGGAATTCCCTCTTTTAGATGATATGTAGTCTCAATGTGGCCACAAAAGGCAAGCCCTTGTTTTCCCCAATAAACAGTCAGCTCGTGGGAAATGTGCCAGTAATGCTCAATTTTTTCCTACTTTGTTGCTTACATGTTATGCTGTTCAATGCTAGTTTAATGTGTAGTCCGTATAGAGCATTAGTTTTCACAGATTTTCACACATTTTTAGCTCTTTTTCACAAATAATGTAATTACAAAAATATTTGGTGTATGTATGTGTTTCAACTCAACTGGGATCCAAATCCACTTTTCCTTAGAAAACAAAATACATGACCAAAAAACAATATATTTAGGGTCCTACATTGACAGAGCCATTATTCACTTTTATACATTGCACATTATCATTAATAATGTCTTAGACATTTTTAATGTTATATATAGAGAATGTTTTGGCTCATGCTTTAATTATATTTTCTTTTACAATAAAACTAAAACTTCTCTTGCCTTTACTTTGCTAATTGCACAATAGTTGAATTGCATTTTTGGTGCACTTGGTTTGCACGAAATGGAACGTTCTGTCTATAACACATATTTCCCTTGTGATAATGGAGGCAGATGAACCTCAGGAATGTACATACATACTCTGCTCTCATTTACGTGATATATTTATTCTTATGTGTTCACTCACCATTGTCATCCAAAATGCTGCATCATCTGGCGAGTTCACAAGAAGTTAAAAATACAAATTTAACTTCTGCTGTTAAGAAAAATAACGATAAAGTTCAATTTAAACTACCTTAATCTTATCGAGCAAGATATATTCTGCCGTGTTACATCCATTGCATGTGCACATTGTTTGATAAGACTGGCATGCACCATGAAGGAAATGTATCTCCTGATTTTTCCATGACTGGCATTATACGATCAACAGCATCTCATAGAAGAACTTCAAGGGCCATGCCATGGCGAGTGGTTAGACCATTCGTCTCTCACTTAGACGGCCCAGGTTCGATCCCAAGCGACCGCATGCAAGATTTGTGGTGAACAAAGTGGCGCGGGTGCAGGTTTTCTGGTTTTCCCCACCATCACATTCCACCAGTGCTCCATCTTCATTCCATCTACCACTAGTGTCATCGCCTATGGTGCCACAAGTTGTAAAAGTGGGAGAACTGCTGTTCAAAACATGCTTCTCAACAAGGATTATATCAAAGGCTTAATACAATAGAAAACTGTAAACTAAGTAAACTGCTAGGATATGTAATACATGCCCACTTCCATTGATGCTACACCCCTGAGCTGGTTCTAGTAAGAAATTGTACTAGAGATTGTATAATGAAAGAAAACTCTAGAGAAGGTCTAAACATTTATACAGTGAAGTTGCAGAATCTATTAAGAAAAAGTTGAGTCAGTTGATTCAGAGAAGCAAGTCACATAACTTTCTCTTTCCAATATCACTTCGTAACTATTCTGCAAGTTATTCAAACAAAACATTGTTTTTCTGTCTGCTTCCCATACTGTATGTTGTGAAAAGCTTACCATCATTCAAAAGAACAAATGAAGAACTTTGGGATTCAAAATTCATAGGATTGTATTTCATTTTAAATATAAGCTAATGAATTAAGAAATAAAAGCACCCTCCCATATTTTAACAGTTATTGAAGTCCTCAAATTTAAATGACTTATTTGCATAGAATGATCAACAAATGAATAGTCAGAAACAGAAGCAAACAATATTTGATGGAAGGAACATCTCAAGAAGTTAGGGTTAAAGAGATGGAACAAATAGAATGGATGATATTCATCAAGGATGTCTAGACCAAATACGACCCTCTCCCTAAAGCTCATTGCATCTGCAGTAGTGAACATGTTTAAAAAGTTCTATTTTTCCTGTTTTTTTTCTAATTAATACACAATTATTATTATTATTATTATTATTATTATTATTATTATTAAGTGTTCTCTAAAATTGTGCCTTGTATTTTAAACATATAGATAGTTTATTTGTTTCATGTTTAAGGTAAGTTTCATCTGCTAAACAAGAATGGGAGATTTGAGAAATCTGTTGATGCCCACAAAGGAGCTGTACTGACAGGACGCTGGAGCTATGACGGTGCAGGATTACTAACTGGTAAGCATAGCTGAAAGGATATCAAATATTTGTCTTCAAAGTAAAAATATCTGTCTCTGATAAATGCTTTCATTCTTTTCCAGCTGGTGAGGATGGTCAGGTTAAAATATGGTCACGCAGTGGAATGTTACGCTCAACAATTGTTCAGATAGATACTCCAGTGTACAGTGCAGCTTGGGGTCCAGATTCCAATCATGTATTGCACACTCATGGCAAAATGCTTGTCATCAAACACCTAGCACCTAACAGTAAACCAAATAGGGTGAGTAATCTATTACAGCTGTTATTAATATCATAGCTCTCATATATTTAGTTAGTAAAACATCTCTATTATTACCTCCAGAATTTTCAACTTAGACTGCAGGAACAATGTCAAGTTAGTTCTTATATCATATACTTTGGACAGTTAGGTTTGTTATAATACAATGAGCATATTTTTTGCTGAAGTAGATTTGTAAGTAATGTTTAAGCTTAAAGTAGAAACTGTACACTGTGAAGCACATGGATAAAACAAGTGCTTTTTGCGTACTTTATTGAATCTTCTTAAACAACATATCCTAAAGACTGATTTTTGGAACAAACTCATAAGACATTTCCAAAATAAAAAAGAAATTTGGAAACCAGGATGAAAGAACGCTTGAAAAACATTAGGTACAAGCATGTAGACAAGTCTGCAGAGGCACATCATTTTTGGTCTGAAAATCATAACAAAGGAAGAAATAGAGTTAATTAAATATGTAAAGAAACCTTTGGAATAGGAAATTTGGGAAAATATTTTTATCACCAAAGAAGAAGATTCCCTTATGAATTTTGAGGTCCCCGGTGTTGATGACGTCATCCTGTTGACAAGAGTAGAGGGCAACACAACACCAGGTTGCACACAACCACCTGTTGCATGTAGCGTCAGTCATCCCCAAAACTGAAGATAAGGTTAAAGTATCCTGATATATGGTGGACTTTGAGACAGTGATGTGTTGTAACAATTAAAATTTAGTTGAGTCGATTTTGTAACACTACATCACTTACTTTTTTATTTCGGAAAACATGTTTTCCGAAATAAAAAAGTAAGTGATGTAGTGTTACAAAATCGACTCAACTAAATTTTAAAGGTTAAAGTACCCTGAAACTGGCCTTCCCATACAAAGACAAAGTTGCAGCAAAAAATCTAAAAAGTGACTCAATTCATTCAAAAAATTTAATATTATGTTTGGAAATGTTTCAAAACATTTTTATATTTCACAGATGGTATGTAGATTTTCCTAAACTCTTTCTTTCTCTGGCATTCTGATCTGTTTTGAGTTTATTTTTTTCTATTCACTGTTACTTTCTCTCCACCGTGTTTCTAGTAAATAAAGGAAGTTGAGGTATGCACACGAATCCGCATAACTCAAAAATGAAAAATCTAATAAATACTAAATGTGATATTAAATTCAATATCTTTCAAAACTGTGATGTGAAAATTTTCAAGAAAATCCCTGCAATCCCAAACTATCCTTTCTATTGGAAACAGTTTGAAATGTTTTAAATTCTCTAAACTAGGTGCAATAAATTAGATTAAAATTCATTATATTTAAGATATTTACATGACAAATTAAATGTATTATCTTTTAGTTGTGCCATTTCTTGAGCTGAGTATCATTGGTGCAAGCTTTCTTCTTCGTGTACGATTTGACCCAGGGGAAAGTGTCTCATTGTCAAGACTAATAATTTGTTTAAAAAACAAGAAATCAAATACTGCACAATTACCCATATTATTTTGGGGAGCGTGTGAGAACTTCCGCCCTTGGCAAATTGCTTCACAATGGTGCAAGGACCATCAGAATCTAAGTTAATTGAGGAGAATCTTCCACACACTACATTAAACATTTCAACCTCTTGCTGCAGCAACCAACACGCTCCTATTATAATTATTAATTAATAAAGGTTTATTAAATTTGATACCAACAATGGCATTATGATGATTTTTATTATCTTCTTCTAATGTAGCGACACCCCTTTCTTTAAACTTATTAGGAGATTAGGAGAAATTGGTTTATTAAATAAAATGGTTGAATAAGAATAGTAACTACTCTCTAACTTGAGGGAATAGAAGCTAGTAACTGTGATGCGTAGTCATATAATAAGAGAGTTGGTAAATGGTCACACTATCACTGAAAATTCACTTACTTGGATGTATTTCAGGAATGGGGTATTGTTCCCATCCTCAACAATTCTTCAACTGATTGTGCCACTTTCGTTTCCTTTCCAGGGGAGGCTTAGATTGCTGGTGCTCTCTGGTGATGGGGTGATGAATCTCCCAAGGCAGTAATTCAAAATTCATTACAAGGTCTTTGTGTTTTTATATATGGATTTTTCCCCAAGTTTCTAGTTTGTAGCTGTTTTTTATTGGTTTTAAAAGTTTTAAACCGGATGTGATTTGAGGACCAAAAATGATGTGCTACTGCTGATTTGTCTATCTGTTTTTGATATAAACATCTCATATGTTCTTTTAGTCTTGTTTCCAGATTTCTCTTGGTTCTGCCTATGTAAACTAGAATACAGTCTTTGCAATCTATTTGGTTTATTCCAGCTAACTTTTCTGTAGGGATAGGGTCTCTTGTTTTGTTGCACAGCAGGTCTTGTATACTATGGTGATTCTGAGGAGCTAAGGTGATGTTTTGCTTTTTGAAGATTTTTTGAAATTTATGGTGTGCCCAAGGGTGGTAAGTGAACTTTCTGTACATTTGTGATTCTTGTGGATTTTGAAGTGTTGTTTTTTCTCAAAACTTTTTCTCTTTTTCAAATTTCTTAATCTTTTTATCTATTAGGGTTTTTGGTGACCATTTTTGATGGCTAGTTGTATGATGTGCTGATATTCTTTTTTGATTTCCTCATTTTCGAGAAGTAGTTACATCAATGTGGGTTGTGCTATTTAGGATGGCATTTTGTGTGCTATAGCATTGCAGCTTTTGTTTTTTTATGTAGTTTTCTGTGTGGGTAGGTTTTCTGAAAATGCCGAAAGTAAGTTATTGTAGTTTCTAATGAATTTAATATCCAGATAAGGTAACTGTCCATTTTATTCTTTTTCCATAGCAAATTTTATGGATCTTTTTTTGCAAATTTGGCAATTTTAGGGTATCTTGCAAGTTTTATTGTAACTATGGCACACAAAATGTCAGAAAGTTCACTTACCACCCTTGGACACACCACAAATTTAAAAAAATCTTCGAAAAGCAAAACATCACCTTAAGTCCTCAGATCACCATAGTATACAAAAATTGCTGTGGAAGAAAACAAGAAACCCTATCCCTAGAGAAAATTTAGCTGGAATAAACCAAATAGATTGCAATGACTATATTCTAGTATACATAGGCAGAACCAAGAGAAATCAGGAAACAAGACTAAAAGAACATATGAGATGTTTATACCAAAAACAGTTAGACCAATCAGCAGTAGCACATCATTTCTGGACCTTTCATATACAAGAACACCCAGACCATGTAATGAATTTTGAATTACCGCCACCAACCACCTTTGGGAGATTTATCATTGCATCACCAGAGAGCATCAGCAATCTACAGCCTCCCCTGAACAGGAAACGAAAGCAGTACGATCAGTTGGAGAATTGTTGAGGTTGGGAACAATACCCCATTCCCGAAACATGTCCAAGTAAGTGATTTTTCAGTGATGTAGTGTTACCATTTGCCAACTCACTTATTATATGAATAGCAATATTATTTTTAATAATAATCATTGGCATTGTATTGCAATGAGGCCCAAAACAAATTATTACATATTTATGCTGACCAACATAGAGCCTGGTCCCAAAAATTGCATCAAGGGTTAGTTCATCAGTTGTGCAAAGTGAAGAAAATTTATATAACTGCTGAATTTATAATATATGGCTACTTTATACTTACGTGAATAGAATAAATGTTTTATGTGAATTGACTTATTAAACCAGCAAACATTGTAAACACTGAAGTAGCATATTTTCTTTACAGTGGAAAGCGCATGATGGACTCATTCTGAAAGTATCTTGGAGCCCAAGCAACAACCTCATCGTTTCAGGAGGAGAGGACTGTCGCTATAAAGTAAGTAGATATCGTATATTAAAATAATTTATGCAGGCCTTAAAAGAAAGCATTAAATAATATAACTTTGTGGTCAAGGCAAGCCTCAATTCCAGATAGTGATAAAATATAACCTTTGTACATTTTTCTTTCTGGATATTGAGCTTACTTTTGTATTTTTAAAGGTCAATAAACAAAGAAAACTATTTAAGGAAGCTTCACTTTATTTTTTAAGACATTATATTTCTTTCAAATACTTATTGTCTTTCTTGTTTTGAATGCCTACAGATTAGTGGTTTATATTAATACACATATTAGAATTTCAGGAATCAAGGTAGCCTCATGTTTTTATTGTATCTATTGTTATTTCATGTTATAAAATGGGGTTCCTTCACCTAAAATACTCAATTATGTGCCTTTAAAGTTTGTGTGTGTATTTTTATTTTCTCTACTTGATCATGTAGATAGTATATAGGGAAGGCATTGTATTGCACCCAAAAATTTGATACCGAGATTTCACCAGAAATATATGTTTCGAGCTCCCCTGAGTCCAAAAAAAGCATTTTTAGAGAAAGGTCTGTGTGTGTGTGTGTGTGTGTGTGTGTGTGTGTGTGTGCATGTGCATGTGTGCAGACAGCATATCTCAAAAACTAAAAGACCATTAAATTTCAAACTTGGTGTTTTAAGATATCTTCCAAGGATGCGACACAAAGATTTTCAAGAAAATTCGCTCCATCCCAAACTACCCTTTACATGGAACATTTTTTTAAACTTTTGTTTTTCTCAAAAATGGCTCTAAAGATTTTGATTAAAATACCTTACTTTGTACACGTTTACATCACAAATAAATTGTATATCTTGAATTTTCTGGGAATAGCTTCTAAAGACCTGTTCGTTCTGGTTAGATTTTTTTTAATTTTGTATAACTACTAAATCATAAGAAATAGACAAAAACTTACCATGTAAAATATATAGATCTCGTTAAAACACACAATTTATGTCATATACATTTTTGTTGTGGAGTTGACCAGTTCCAAGATATTCCTTATTATTGGTTTCAATTTTAAAATACTTTTACTTTTCTCAGACAGAAAGTGTCCATTTTTCTTTTGTTCTACTCCTGGCCAAGCAAAAGGCGAATTTCAATGACAATCGCATAATGATAGCTTTTAAAATATTTGACTATGACTTTAGCATAGTGCATTCCTTTAGTTTCCTTCTAATTATAAGGAGCTAAGTAATAAGTACATTCTGCTAATGCTTATCTCGATTAGCATGGTATAGAAAGAAGAATAATCCTTTGTAGGAAGTTTGTGAGTAGAACAGTTAGAGAAAGTCATGTAAGAGTAAAACATCATAATTTTATTTTACTTTACTTTAGGTACATCTTCCGATACACCTACTTTGTTATGACTTATCTCGTCTTATAACACTATGTACTTAGTGTACAGAGGAACTATTGTATTCCACCCAAAAATTTGATACAGAGATTTCACCGCAAATACATATTTTAGGACCCCCTGAATCCAAAGAAAAATTTTTTGTATGTCTGTCTGTCTGTGGATAGCATAGCTCAAAAATGAAAAGATTGTTAATTACCAAACTTGGTATTTAAGTTTGGTATCTTCCAAGGATACTACACAAAGATTTTCAAGAAAATCCCCCCACTCCAATGGAAAAATTTGTTTTTTGCAAAAATGGCTCTATCTATTTTGATTAAAATCTCTTATATTAAAAGACGTTTACATGACAAATAAAATGTACATCTTGAATTTTCTGGGAATAACCTCTGTAGACCTCTTTGTTCTGGATGATTTTTATTGTATTTTTATAACTGGTAAACCATAAGAGATAGACAAAAACTTAGTACACCAAAACTGTAGATCTCGATGAAACACCCAATTTATGTCATATACATTTTTTTCGAGGAGTTGGCCATTTTCTAGATATTCCTCGTTATTGATTTCAGTTTAAAAATACTTAAACTTTTCTCATACAGGAACTAGTCAGTGCCTGGCCATGTATAGAAATGGTTTTCAATCCCATAGCAACTGCATTTTAAAACATTTTACTGTTAGTTTTGCCTAGTGTATTCCCTTATTTCCCTTCTACTTATAAGGAAATAAGTAATAAGACTGTTTCTGCTAATGTTTATCTTGATTAGCATGACATAGATAGTAGAACAAGCTTATTAACAATAATTTGTTACAAAGATGTAGAGAAAGTCATGTGAATGGAGCACTTTTTTTTTTTTTTACTAAACTGCCAGTTTTTCTTAAAATGCTAACTTTATCATTGGCCATCTTTTCATATACTATCTCAGTTTTGGTCACAAAGTACGAGTAACTGTATTTTCTTGATTTAACTCTCCACTTGCCATCTTCTTAAGTTGTAACTTCTGATGCAGAGAGTGCTGAGTATGCATTTGTAAGACTGGCATGTTCCTTAACAGTTTTTAAACATATGAGAAGTCAGTTGCCAAGTTTCACATCCAAGTCCATCACATTTTTGTATTATAGAAAATGGCAAGTAGTGATATACAGTATTTATAAATCAAATAATATATCCTCTGTTTCCACTTCTGGCAAAAAACTTACTGTCAGATTTATCTTAGTGATCCTTTTCATGTTAACAGGTTTGGGATACATATGGGCGCCAGCTCTTTAGTAGCCTCTCACATGATTATCCAATCACATCCGTCTCTTGGTCATCAAATGGGGATTTATTTGCTGTAGGCAGCTATAATACATTGCGTCTCTGTGATAAATCTGGAGTAAGTAGTATATGTCAGCAGTTGTTGTTTATAACTAGATTTTTCAGTTTTTATCATACTTACTGTTTGTGTGATGTGCTTTAGTGGTCCTACTCCTTAGAGAAGCCAAACACTGGGAGCATTTACAATATTGCTTGGTCTAGTGATGGCACGCAAGTTGCTGGAGCTTGTGCTAATGGCCATGTGGTCTTTGGTCATATTATTGAAAGGTAACCAATAAAGTAATTTTATGTAGAAGTTTTTTTTAATATAGATATTTTGAAAGATTGAAAGATAGTTCTTTGAAGTGTATCTGAAAAATGTTCAAGAAGTTCCTGGAACTGTACCTCACAATTAATATTTGATATATAGGTACCTATGACCATTGCCATAGGGTATTAAGGGTGTCTGCCTCTGGCACAGGGGATTCCTAGTGGGAATGAGAACATTTTTCCTTGACCAGGATACTTCCCTGCTGCTTCCCAGGTTTGGGTGTTATGTCCCTTCATCTCCATTCTGCAGAAGGCACAGGCAAACCACTGGAGTATTATTCTGCCTAGTCACTGTGATCAATTAGTGGTCTCTCCCACGATTCTGTCCCAGCTCAGGTTGTTCACACCCTCATAGGTACCTATATGTACTTATGTATATGTTATCAGGTTAAACTTTGTCTGGAAGTTTTCAAATAAATTAAAAAGAGGCTATGTTTACTTTGAATAAAATTCAAAAAGTGTGTACTAATGCAGAATGTGAATAAATAAAATATAGTTTATTGTTCTTTGAGCTATTATTAATACACCTCTAATTTTTAATGTGATGTTTAAAATTTAATTGTATTTTCTTTCTTTGCTGTAGACGGCTTGAATGGAAGAACTTAGAAGTGACTGTTACAGCACGGAAGACTATAATGGTCCATGATGTCATAAACGATACATGGGAAAAGCTTGAGTTTCCTGATCGTGTTATAAAGGTGGCTTTGGGCTACAGACACTTGGTCATAGTTACACCGTCACAGTGTCACATTTATAATATTAAGAACTGGAACACACCAGTGATATTTGACTTGCGGGAAGGATCTATATCTATGTTGATTCTGTCAGAAAGGTTAGTCATGATATTTTACTTGTATATGTGTCAATTCTGTCAGAAATTGTTTAAGTTGCTAAACGTATTAATTAGAACAAATAACCACAGCTTGGGAAGCATAATTAAACCAAATATTGGAATGTACATAAACTGAAGCAACCTGTTGCTGGTGAGATGATTTTGGTGCTGATAGTTGTAATACTAATATTTCACCTGTATTTATTTATCTATTGCATAAATGCACACAAACTACAGGGTTGGACAGATAAAATGACCCTTCTCATTTTGCATGCTTTGGAAATAAAATATGGTGGCATATAAGGAGATCAACTCAACTGCTTTATGCAAGTAGGAGAACTTGCAGATGTAAGTTAAAGTATTTGAAATTAAAACCACATGGAGTGAGTGACAACTGTACAACATTTGAAGGAGCCTGATAATAAACGTGTAAATCTTCTGCCACTGGTAGTTGAACATGGTTATAGATGGTCATATGGGCCTGTTGATGTTTATCACGAGTAGTGATGAGATTTGGTTTCATCTTTCAGGATATGTAAACCTGAAAGTATAGTAGGTACTACATGACACAAAATCCTAATCTGTTGTTCCAGGACCTCTACATGACCAAAAGAATGATATGTGGTGCACTTTGACTGTGAAACACATTAATAATCCAATATTTTTCAATGTCACAGATATCACAGATATCTACTGGATATCTACACAGATATTGAATGACATTAATTCCCATCTAACAGAAGAGGAGCAAATTATTTCTTCTTTCGACAAGATAGGGTAAGATGTCACACATCAAGTGGTCACTTATCAGATTCATCAGATGCTCATTGAAAAGAGGACTGTGAGCAAAGCCTTGTGGCTACCCGGGTCACCAGATTTGCCAACATGTGACCTTTTTAATGGGATTCTTGAAGGGAAAAGTGTGTGAGCATAATCCCCATTCCATTTATGAACTGAAAGATAACATCAAGAATTGCATCACCCATGAGACCATGAGGAATTGGCATATGTTTGTATGAACCTATTAAGACATGCCCTGAAGTGTCTAGATGCAGTTGAAGGGCATTTACTGTACTATGAAGGTAAACACAGGACACATTCATTTTTCATTCTATTCCAATTGGACTTTGTTTCAAATCAATGTGATAACATGGACTATTTGTATCTGCCCAACCCTGTATTTGTATGCAGGAAGATTTTTCACCATTATTATTATTATTTATTTACTGAAAAGTAGACTTATGATTTTGATTTAAATAGTATATGTTTAAATGTTTACATGTCAAATAAATTGTGTATCTATAATTTTCTGTGAGTAGCTTATTAAGTCCTTTTCATTTGGAAAGAATGATCTCTAATTTTGTATAATGCCCCATTCACAATGAGATGTAGGCACAGATGCAGTGTAAGTGTAAGACTTTGTACCCACGCTATTCAGTGTAAGCATTCACATAGACATATCAACGTGTTATGCAATGTAGTACAATGCAATGCAAGAGTTTAAAAACTCTAAACTATGCATTGTGTACACAGAAAAGAATTCTGCATTCCTTCCTCTATGCACTGCCTGCTGTCCAACTACAAATGATTACGATGAAAGATTTTACAGGGCCTACTGTATATACATGCTCTTCTATTTGGCCGTGCCGCACATCTCTCATTTCCCTCAAAAGATTATGGAGTTTCCTTGTGAATCCTCCTTTGATTTAATGGACCATCAGCATCTAGATTTCTTGACTTTCATAGATCATAAGGCACAAAGAGATAATTCACAGTTCAGTAAATGTGTAGCTTTATCACTCTCCGCAGTCTCTATGCTTGCATCATTTTTCTATATTTTTGGATAAACAGTCACTGCTGCAAGCATTCAGCATGTAAATTTTACAACCTATTTATTTGTAAAAGAGTGAGTACCTTTTATTATATGGTATTGTTGGTTATATTAAGCAATTTGAAACTTGCGGAGCTTTTGTGAGATATCCTGTTGTATGCAATTTACAGATATAGAAATCTGTGCCAACTTCTTGCACTGCCTTATGGCTGCATCGTAAATGGCCTTCCCTTGTGCTTGCGCTTATACTGCATTATGTCTGCACTTGCATCTCATAAACTGGTAAACCATAAGAGAGACAAAAACTGACAAACATGTTGGTTGGTTGATATCTAATGTTGAGCAGTTGGCAGTGAGGCCATTCGCTCTCTTGCATTCCAGTATTTTGATGTTATATTATCATGTTGACTAAATGTTGGGCAGCGCAGTAGATGGTTTCCATCCATATCTTCTTTAAGTGTACAGAAAGTACACGAGGAGATCTCACTATACTAATCCTGAATAAATGTTTATTGAGACTGTCATGGCCTGTTTGGAGTCTAAAAGTTGCTACAGAGGATTTTTTTGGTAGGGTAGTGATTCGGGACGTGTATTTACATAAATATTCCCATGGTTTTCCTTTTGTTTTCAATACATTATCTTCTTTAATTTTTTTAATAATATGTTGATATAATGGTTCTTTTGATAGAGTGATAACTTATTGGAACTGATAAATTTGATGTAATTTTACTACCTTTCTTGGCTGGAAAGTCAGCTGTTTCATTACCCTGTATTCTGCAATGTGCTGGTATCCATTGAAGTATTAATCTTTTATTTAAATTAATTAGTTGTTTTATGATTTTGCAGCATTCCTGGACAAAAATGTAGATCTCTTTAAAATATAAAAATGATTTCAAATAACCTTTTTGTGGATTAGTCATTTCCGAGATATCTGTTGTTATGGTTTTAATTTTTTAGTACATATTATTTCATTTTTTGAAGTGTTGCCCACTTTTAGTTGTTTGTGATATGATGGAAAGAGCAGGAAATTTTACTTTGAAACACCTACTGTTTTCCCTTGGAAATATAATGAAATGTATCATGAAGGATATTTATGCAAATGATTATCCAATTTTAAGTGGATACAAGAATAGTTTGTAGAAAGTATAAAAAGTAAACAGTTGTGGGTAGAGGTCATATAAATTATCTCTTCCAGTGGCATGGGCAATTTTGATTATTTATGTCATTCTTCCTCAAGCACCCAATAAAATCCTTTCAGCCCTATTTTGTTTGTTCAAAACGAGACACTACTCCATAACTGTTTCTGGACCATTGCACATGGTCAGACTGAAAAAAATGTAATGTATGCAAGTGCTATGCCAGGCAGTCATGTCTTGTTTCCATTCTAAAAGCAGCAACTGCTTATTTGCTTGGCTTGATAAGGTTTTCATTCCACAATTTTACAATGGTATACCAGTTTATTCCTTATCCTTTTTGTTTTTCATTCCCCCAGTCGAACATAGAGCCCGCTTAGGCATTTTCGCTCCAAATGTTATTATTCATTTTATATATGTCTATAAGTTGCAGGTTTTTCCTGAAGTCCATCATTTTGTGAAGATCATAGGTATATGCGGGGGGGGGGGGGGGGCCACAATTCTTCATGAATTGACGGTGCTTGTTAGGTAAATAGTGCTCTAACCTCACCTCTAGCCTAAACTAACCTTTTACTACTTGTAGGTTTCAAGAGGCCCCATCAGATTGTATGTAGAGTTAAGTTACTACCACCAGTTTTTTTCATGATCCTCATAACATCTGCACAAAATGATGGAGTTTACAAAAGCCTACAACATATATGAGGAGTAAGTTTCAAAACGCGTTAAGTCCACTTTCACAGGTAAATTAGTTTGAAGCGGATTCGTACTCAGAAAGATGCGCTGTATCGAGCTACGGCATTGGTTTGATTCAAAACACGCTTTTTAACCTTCTAAAAATTGGATTTTGATTCAAAATACAATAAGTCCAGCACCAGATTTGGTTCAAACCGCGATAAGTCCAGCTCACGATCACTAATCATATGTTGTGCTAAGATCGAATAATAATGGCAAAGCTAAGAAAGCAAACATTCCAAACCATCATGACAATGTTTTGGTGAATAACAGTGATTGTTGCGGCCGACATATTGTCGTGTGTCACAGGTTTGTTTTTAGTATTGTGTTTTTGCACTGGTCTGCAGATCATTTAATGAATAACATAGAAATTGTACATTTTGGGGACCACTCTTCGGGATCTAGAAAGCGGAAGAAGGGAATAGTGAAAAGAAAAGTGGAACAAATGTAAAGGTAACTACTTCAAAACACAATTTTTAGGTTGAGATTTCTTAGTAAATGCCTTTATTTACAATTATTACTAGCAGCATATTCTTGCTTTACTTATGGATCAAATTCACTTATGCGATTGCATTACAATTGTTTTTGGTACGGTGGTAAAGATCCTGAAATGTTAAAGTTTGAGCCACCTTGTGCACGCTGGGAGGGAAGGTATAAATGCTGCTCCATATCTGTCTACCATCTTATCAGGAATAGAGAGAAGGTCTATACCCTTGTAAAGAAACAACAGAATAAGATTCTCTCATAACTGATGTCAGTGTCTAGCCCAATACAGCGCCATCCTTGGAAAGAAAGTGGAAAACAACACTGTAGTTACAAAGTTTCAGGTGAGAGTAAACAATGAGCAAGTTCCTGTGTGTTCCACATTTTTTAGAGTTCTATTTGGCTTAGGAGCAATCAGACTTAATAGTGTTGCTGCCACACTAATTGCTGGCAATGCCATTTTTGAAAAAAAGTAAAAGGCTTTATGTTTCTTTGGAAATGAATATCACAAAGCTCTTTAAAATGTATAATGAGAGTGTTTCTGATTCATTAAAGGTAAAAAAGTGGCTCTTCAATAATATCTTCTCTAATCATTTTAATTTGGTATTTCATGATCCTGCAGTAGATTGTCTGTAGCTATTGCTGTAGAATGAAACATGAAATGAAACTCACTCAAGATTCTGGCAAAATACAAAAAGTATAAGCAGAGCTTTCTGCCCATAGAATGAGAGCAAAACAGTTTTTTAAAATTATGGATGAGAAACTACCCAACTGCCTGTATTTATGCTTCGATCTATAGCAAGTTCAACCCTTGCCAAAACTTGCTATTGACGAGATATATTATGCACGACAACTGTCATATTATGCTCTCTACGTTACAGACACAAAAAATAAGTCTCCAAACTTCTATTGCTGGAGTGAAAACCAGGCTGGTTGTGCACCAAATGAAGCAGCTTCAGCTTTGATAGATGTTCTAAGTAAGCACATATACGATGAACACACCTCAGCCATAAGATTATTCTGTGAACGCTGTGCTGGGCAGAACAGAAGCACCCACATAGTTCATTCTTTATATTGGTGGCTTCTAAAAATATCCCCAGACTCAATTAAAGAAATACACATTACATTCCCAGTGCATGGCCACTCCTGCTTGCCTGCAAACCGCCTTTTCGACACAGTGGAAAAGAGTCTTCGGAAACAATCTGAAATATTAAATCCTGAGCAATATCATAAAATTTATGCAAAAATGGGAAACCTTCACAAGTTAGGTATAGACTGCAAAATTTTAAACTTCAAGAGTCTCTGCAATGTTTTGAAGAAGCCAGTGGGTATAAGAGACATGAAGCGTATAATTCTGAAAAGAAGTTCGAAAGGAACAACACCTTCATTGTTTTTAAAATGGAACCCTTTTACAGACTGGATGATGCTTCAAAAAATCTATGTCTCCTTGCCGAAAAGAGGGGTATCAGCTGATCAGATACCTGACCCAAATGCTGTCAGTTTGATACACACTATAAAGTCAGAAAAAAAGAAAGACTTAATCGCTCTTCTGAAGCAGTGCTTTGGTGTTAGCTGGAAGTAGGAAAGTCTGAAATTTTATAAATGTAAAAAGAAGCTAGTAACAGTGAAGTAACACAAATATTAATATAATAATTAATAGTTGTAACACATCTTCACTTATATTTTGGAATCCTTGGACTAGTTTTGTAATAAATGTTTCTATTGCATCCTCAGCATAAATTTCCTTTTTGGTCTCAGTTTTGGTCTGGTTTTTGATGTTGTTTATATACATTGTTATGATTACTGCTACTAGCTGGATTGTGTACTAATGCATTACTAACTACTGGAATCAAAACAAATTTGGTGAGAGAGTCAATTGGAGGTATATCAAAATTCATTGTGTGATTTTTATACTGTAATATAAATATTTTCTCTCAAACCATTAAATCTATGGGGTCCATTTAAGTTGATTAATGTTTGGAGGAATTTAGTGACAGTGATGGTCAAATTATATGTTTTATTAATTTGTTGAGTTGGTTTTTTAACACTACGTCACTTACATTGTTATTATGAGGGACTAGTTTTGAAAGGCTATGCTTTCATTTTCAACCTCACGGGTCCAACTGCCATTGCTGGCTGCATTTGCTTGTACACTCTTCTCTGGTGGCGAAATGATGAACCACAATCTAGATCCAAATCCAAAATTGCTTAAAACCATGTCAGGCCACAATGAACTCACAACCTGGGAAAATATCCTCATATGGAAAAACAAAGATCGGCTAATAAACTTTGAAATCCCGCCAGTAGACAGCTTAGTTAAGAAGTTCAATCAGCAACAGTGGGTTTAATTAAAGAGTGAGATTTTCACCACTTATCCTATTTTTCTGTTTTCAGAACTTTAAATAGATCCCATTGTTTAAATTTACATTATCTGTAAAACTTGACTCAATGTCAGTTTTTGGCCTCTCCTGTAAAATTTGTATTTGTGGACTTATCATGTTTTGAAAAAGTACTCCTCATATATTAATTGTATGTTATATTTAATGCATCCAACAAGCTGCCCCATTTAGTTCATGGCAAATGTTTTCATTCTTTTAAATTGTGAGAATTTAATATATTAGATATTGTTTAATGGTTTCTCTTCCTAAAATTACAGCGCAGAGAATGTTCAATAATGCAGATCACACTATGCATGCATATTCTGTATTAAACTCTGTTTGTATTCCCAGGCATTTTTTGTTAGTGGAGAAATCTAGTTTGTCCTTGTACTCTTATGAAGGACGTTTGATATGTTCACCCAAATGGCAAAATATGCAACCAGAGATCCTCAACCCAGCACATGTTACCATTAGCCCTGAAACAATTGCAGTGAGAGATCAAGTGGATGAAAAGTGTGAGTGCTTATTATTGGATTACATTTTTATTAGTTACCACAGCAATTAAAAATTAGAGATAATTAATGGCACCTTCTGAAAATGCAGTAAGTATATAAAAAACCAAATAAACATATCTAGTATTAATAAACTTAAAGATAGAGGAACAAATCATGTTCATTAATGTAAACTGTTATGCTTAGTAGAAATTAGTTACAAAAACAAAAAAAAAAGGGGGGGGCAGAGACTGAGTGAAGGAATTGTTTCCCTACCTGGTATTGCTAATCTAGCCCCTCCAACTCCAGCAATAATATCTACTTCAGGTAATTGAAAATACTGTTTCATTTTGCCCCTATCCACTCTGGACTTCACAGAACCAAGTTTGGATTTCATATTTTGAAGTTCCCATTTAATTTCTTTTTCTGCCTTCTCCTGTTATAATCTCATTCCTAATTCCTTTTCACCAATACATATCATTGCGCATACAAAATGGCATTTTGGTATTGCACTTCTGATACAGAAAGTTACAATTGTTAGGATTAGTTATACAAACTCAAAATAACTTTATTGCTCCATTCTGATCAACACCAGAATAGAGCCTATCAAGAGAATAAACATAGAATAAATTTGACCATCACTGTTACTAAATTCCTCCAAACATCAATCAATAGAATAACTTATTCCATGTAAAGAAGGATAAACCAGTATTCAGAGAATAGATTATAAAAAGGAAAATGGCTGCTTGGGTACTGAAACATTTTTTCAGGCATAAATTTGTTTATAAATGTTTTTGAGAACCACTATGCTCGTAATTCTAGTTGATAGCTATTTAGAACATATGATATAAATAATATCAGCAAAGTACACTAGTTTTGTGGAAACAGTGGAGTTAAATATACTACCCTGACAAACACAAAATACAGTGTAGCAATTCACTACTTAAATGCATCACGATATAAAGATTGAGATTAAATTATTGTTGATTAAATACAAAGAACTTGCTTCATAAGGAACAAAAAGATTACTCAAAATGTAATAGCCACAGTGTGAAGTTGACGACATTCTGTTTAATATTCTTTATTTGGAAGTTATGTGTAAGTTTGACAGGGGTAAAGCTAATGACACCACAAACTTTGAAATGTGGGTAGGAAATGCCAGTTAAGCCTAGATTAGGGAAGAAAATAATGAATGGTTAACCATTTATAACATGCAATAAACTTCATTTTGATTAAGGTTTTAATCTACAGAAGTCTTAGTTAGAGACATTATCGTGAGCACAGTTAGTGCAATGTGCAATCATGTATTTCCTAAATGCATGGAAAATAAATCGCATCCAATTTGCTCGCAGACAGGTTTTGTATTTTGAAAAACTACATTTCACATCACATGACATAACAGGAGCATACAAAAAATATGAAATATGAGGGTGGCAGGGGATTTCCTGATCGAGTACGGCATCTCTCCTTTTACACATTTCTGTGTATCCAATAATCTTCGATAGAACACTTTTAAGTTTATTTGTCACCCTTTCTCTATCACAGCTTGCTAGTACTTCACTCAATGTCTCTGAAACTTGTTCTATGTCTTAATAGCTTTGGGTAGTTTTAATGCAGATGACTGTAAATGTGTTATTGCAGTTACTATAATACTGAAATTCTGCTGAATGTATGAAAGATCTTCAAGGTTTTCTTTTTTTTTTTTGGGTAGTGTTTAATGCCCGCTTTAACTACTAATTGCACCGCAGACGGTGACACTGATGATACATGAATGATGATGGAGCACCAGTGGAATGCGATGGCGGGGGAAACCGGAGTACCTGGAGAAAACCCGCCCCAGCGCCGTTTTGTCCACCACAAATCTCACATGCGGTCGCTTGGGATCGAACCCCGGCCATCTAGGTGAGAGTCGAGTGGTCTAACCACTCGGCCACGACGCGGCCATCTTCAAGGTTGGTGGAATTATTTGCATCACTGTACATATTATGATATTTTTCTGCACATCAGTTATGTTTATTATGTTTACAATTTTGTCATAATACTGAGCATAGTATACTGCAGTCTGTAGCCATGGCCCCCATCAAGTTACATTTGGTTGTGGGGGCAAGGGAAATTCAGGTGTGATCTCTTGAAATATCTTGATTCTGGATGGTGCCTTGTGAAATATCTCTTTCATGTTGGCAATAACTGTATCTACATCAGGAAAAGAGGATGTAATTTCTTCTGCAACTTGGTGGAGACCTTGTGCTAGACAAGTTCAAGTATTAGTTTTGGGAATGCTTGCAGTATTGCTGTGGGAACTTTGTTCATATAGGAAGTCCCATCTGTAACCAGTAGCAAAGCATTTGCTTTTTTAATACTGGTAAGCACAGCAAAGACAATGATTAATTAGAAACTTCCTCCATTTCTTCAGATGTTAAAGAGACATTTTCACCTGGACCGTCACATGTGAGGGTTCCCACAACATTGGCACTGACCTATTAGCTGCATCTTTAATTTTGTCTATAAATATAAAAATCTTTTTATCTGCTACTGCATATCTGATATTATTTAAGAATTTTTCATAGGCTATTGGTAAATATGTTGTGCATAATTGTATTTCCGATGGCATATTTTTTTTAGTGTTTTGGTTTAACATCCTTTAACCTGGTTGGTCATATCGGACAATGAATGAATGAAAAATTCATGAAATGATGCTCAAATGATCTCTTGGTCCATGGAGCTTAAAGTTACTCAACATTCGTCTTTTCAGAATAAGGGAAAACCTTATCCAGGTAACTCACCCTATGTGAGATTCAAACTCACGACTTTTGAACCTGAGGCAAACATGCTACCACCACACTATCCAGGCGGGCGTTAGTATACTTGTTTATGAAGGTTATGAAACAAGGGTTCTTAGTATCTTCAAAAAATTTGCATTTTTAGTTTGGAGCTGAGGAGGATGAGAGTACATTTTCTGCACTGTGTCTTTCCAATAACAGAGTATGTTTCTTGTGTTTCATTGAATTGCATTATTGTTTGATATGGGTTTGAAACATCCTCTAAGTTCTATGTGACATACCTTACATGTTATTTGTGCTGAAATATTCCCTGCTAAATACCTCCACAAACAATGACAATTGTGGTGATGCTTTTGATGTCTGAATCTTCTTTACTTTTGGCGTATTGTTTCAGCTCTCTTGCTGTGCCTGTCTATATGCAGCAAACATAAATACAGATACTTTGTGTAGGGGTGGGTATGTCGTTTCCTCATTCATCATGCTACCTGCCAGCTCTACACTCCATGCTATTAATACCATTCCCATGGTTGCATACTAAAACCCCGCAGACTGGTAATAAGTTAAGTGTAGGAAGCAAATATTTAATCTCTTAAATCTATAAAAGTAAATCATATTAGATGTTTAACAGAACTGGTTATTTCTTTCTAGGAGAGCAGAAAATAAAGTTTAACATGAATAATATGTTTAACTTTTGGCAGTGGTGCATTTGTTTGAGCTGGGTACTGCACGCACATTGGTGGATCTTCCTGCTTTGAAACATAGTGGAGGTGTGACAGAAGTTGCTCTAAACCAGGCAAGCACTGCAGCTGAACGGCAGTTAGTTATTGTGGATAAGAATAGAGATCTATTCCTAACAAACATAAGAGGATCAGCTTCAATGAAGAGGCTGCGTAAGCTGGGTAAGAACTTCTCTGTTCTTTGCTTTATTGACAGATTTGGAAGATCAATTATTTGTGTTAACTATAAAGTGCACAGATGAAAGAAATTCTTTGTGGGCTTGACGAGTATCATTGATTTCGAGTAAAATATTCTATCTGCTTAGTTTCTTTATTAGAATAAAATATTAGAAGGAACTTCTTTGGTGAAGTTAAACCTGGTTCACAATAACCCAAGAACATAAACCCTGAGGAAAAAGATCAGAAACAGAATAGTATACAACAGTTTGGTTTATATTGGAGGGAGAACAGGAATGCACATGGAAAGACAGTTTGCGCATTCAGGTGTCATTTGTGACTAACTAATGATTCAGCTAACATAATGCAGGTTAGACAACTTAAAATTCATTTCTCTAAATGCAGATGTGTAGGGATGTGCAAAAGGCATGTTTATTGTTTGGTCAAAAAGCAGTGTTATTTTTTCCCAAAAGAGGTGTTATATTTAACACAGTTTTACTAATTTTAGAGTTGAACAAGTTAAAAAACAAATCATTATTTAGGTATTTCGGTATGTATTATTATTAACTGCATACACATATGTAAATAGAAAGTCAATTAACATACATAATTTAAAAGTTGACAAATGCCAGTCTTAAAATACTATATAATGTTCCAAATTAAGAAAAATGCTACATACCTGAGCACAATATCGATACACACAATTTATACATACACTAGCAAAAATATGAACAAGCAAATTAATAAAGTATTGAAATACCATATACAAGTATAATACAACAAAAGTAAAATAACAGAAATGAGCGCTGAAAACCAACAAAGCAAGTATTCGACATGTTAGATTATTTTTTAATTTTCAAATGAAAAAATAGCCATTGTAGCCAAATTTTCCTCTTTTAAGTTTGTTTTTCTGTCAGTATGAACATTGTTGAAGGAGGAAGATACCTTTCAGAGTCTACATTGGAACACAGTCTCCATTTTGCTATTTGACACTTTTCTGCAAACCTAGGATATGAAAGGTTCACCACACAAAGGGCTTTCACCATATCAGTATTGCATTGCAACATCTGCTTGCAGAGGCTTTGTTTCAACTCTCCAAAACCTGAAACCATATCCTGAGTGTCCACACCCTTCAGGTCAGGAGTATTTTGAAGTTTTTTAAGTATCTGTAACAGCAACTACTCTGGGATCCAAAATGCCAAGCCCTTCAAATATAGATCTGTTTGGATCAACTGATAGTAAAGGCTTAAGTTTCAATGAAGCTTGAGATACCATTTTTATAATAATTGCTTTAACACTAGCTGACCTAGTAGCAGTAATTTTACTTAATAACTGTATTGTAACATAATCTTACATCTTCAAAACTTTGTCTCAATCTTTAATGCTCCCCATATAAAATGTGAGCTAGAGGATAGCTTGAACCTTCCAGCTTCTTTTACGAACACAGCTTGGCATTGTATTGTGCTTATATCAGTTTACTTAGGGGGCAAAAGTATGCAATGCCAGCGTTTTGAGTTGCCTTCATTTCATCCGTGTTAGTAAAGGCAACAATAAGGGGAAAGAATTTGGCAAGATGGAACACACTTTCAAACCACAAATTCTAATGGTTGACCACTGGCATTGTACAAGGAAGAGTCCTTCCCCTTAATGTCTGCCAAAAACTGACAAATAAATGCTCCCTTTTTCTGGTACAGGAACTTATTCTTTGTTTTTGAAACAGCAGTGTTCATTTCCTGTAAATGCTGAGCCCAAACATTGCCAATGATGCTCAGCTTATGAGCCCAACACTGAATGCTCTTCAAGTTTTGGCCACACACAAGTTTTAATCTATCAGCACATTTGGTCATGTACCTCGCCGAGTCTGTAACCACACTCTTCACATTATCATGCACACATATTATTGACACACATTTTAACTGACTCAAGAATGGCTTGAATACAGTGAGAGGTATTTGCCCTGTTCAAAAAATAAAGGGTAACAACAAAAAGTTCAGGTTTGAAAAAGGCAAAAATGCTGAACAATACACACATCTCCTCATTTTGTCAGTTGTTTCATCACAGAAGACATCAATGTCTTTCCCCTCCACTTTTCCTTCCACATTTTCAATACAGGAACTTGCCAAGTTTCTTATATATTTTTCGCATGTGGTAAATCTCCTGCCTTAAAGAAGAGTTAGGAATGGAATCACAAGTGTTTATGGGTAGGCAGTTAAATATGTACCAGGATATAATAGTTAATAGAAGAATAAGTTCTGTACTTTCAATATACTTCTCCATCCATTTCCGTATGTTGGGTATATTTGTCTTGAGGAAAGCATCTATTGTTTCTTGGGCTAACTCTTGAGAAACATCTTTCTTTTTCATGGCAGTTTGGAATGATGCAAATAATGATGCCTGTCATTTGAATGCAGTGGTCTTCTTAGCGGGATTTGTCTTATGCTTGTCGCTTTCCACATGTTTTATGCAACTGTCCTTTCTTTCCCATGATACAGTCACATTGCAATATCAACAGAGAATAGTTTTTCCATCACTTGCGTAAAGTCGACTGGCCCTAAATTCATTTTCGCAAAATTTTATGTAAATAACTTTAGGCATTGTCACAGATGCTTAGCAGATCACTTTTAAGTTATGTACCGTAGCACTAACAGAAGGTTTATGATAGCACATCATGTTTCTGTTTTCCAAATGTAATAAATATACCTGAAGCAACAGCCTCGCAATACCACTCAGCTCATGATGGTGAAAACAGTAACTGTGTATTGAATTTTGCAAAATTATTACTTAGCTTTGTAGATATTGCGTGAATTCGTAACAAAAGAAGAATGCAGAATTGGATGCTAACAGTGTGGGTGACACTAGAACCTCGTGACTTCCGGAAAACGGGTGTGTTTTGCATCATAATTTTTTAACTTCAAGAAACACATGTTATATTTTGTGTGATCAGATCATCCAAGGCACATCTAGAATTATTTGTGATGAAAGAGTACCCACTATTTCTTTGTTTGCAGTAATCACCTATACAGTATTTTATTAATGCCCCTGCCAATATAAACAGAAACAGTTTTTTTGCCAATAAAATGACAAAATCATCTTAAATTTTACGAAAAATGCATAAAATTGTGAATTAATTAAAAATGGTTAAAATGTGTGTTTTAAAAGGAAAAAACGTTAAAATTCACAAATAAATTGCATTATTGGATTGGAAATTATACATGTGCCTACAGTTGTGTTATTATTCCCAATTCCTCTAGTCATATCAATCATCATTCCTTTATTAATAGTATACATTAAAGTTATTTTATGCTCATTAGATCTCTGCTATCTTTACCGGTTTTTATGTTCTTTGTAATTTTTCCTGCTATAACAATGGTTATATGTATGCAGTAACATATAAATAAGCTACAGATGATGTTTTCATTAGTAAAACTCATGCTGAATCGATCTGAGGAAATCAGGATGCACATTTGTTGGTATTTCTTTTGGTTTTATTTTCCATTTTGGCAACAAGAGGGAGTGCTAGTGCTTGTTTTATGTCAATCCTCCATGAATAATTTTTGTAGTGAAGAGTTCAATATTCCGTCCATGGGAATGAGAATGAGAAAGGTAAAGTTTGACTTCCTTCTTGTTCCCTTTAATAGTGAAGACTCACATTATAACACATGTATTTTAACTTTGCTGTTCAGGCAAAGTTCTTGAGTGCCATGCAACAGCTTGTATGCTATAAGCATTTACAGTTGACCATTTAAAAGTTTCAACCACTGCTCATTTTACCTTGTATGCTCTTGATAGATGGAATGCAGTTTACTGGCTGAGGATCCAAAAGTACCAAGACTAACAAAATGCATTTTTGAGGTACTACCATCATTGTGTAGACTATTTTGAGCTCTTCAATAACCTTATCTTTTGCAACTATTTCTGAGTGTATTTTTGGAAAGCAGTAATTATAACTTTAATCAACCACCTTTATGTTGACAATCCTGCTGTCAAACTGTCAAGAGCTGTCATTGCTCTCATGATCAGGGAATTTTGCAAGTGAGGTCCATTACAGTATACATTCTGTCAAGAAAGTACCGGGAATTGATCATTTAAAAATCCTGTTTAAAAGGGGATTCGAAATTATTGTTGTTTCTAAGTTGGTACAACTTTCCTCTATACCCGCATGCAGTTTGATCGTCATCTGTCATCTAGTTTGTTTACAGTATGCCATTTTATTAGTTCATCTCAAAGGTGATTTGCAATTTTACGATGAATACAAATATTGAACAAAGAATCTGTCTCAAATTTTGCATTGCAAATAGTATTTCGTGTGCCAAATTGCTGAAAATGTTACAGAGGGCTTACGGTGAATCGACTTTATGAAAAACACGTGCATATGAGTGGTACAGTGCATTCAAAAGTGGTCGAGATGTGGTGGAAGATTTGCCTCACTCTGGTTGTCCATCAATGGTTTCAACTGAACTGAACATCGACAAAGTGAAGAAAATGGTGTCTGAAAATCATCACTTAGGTCTGAGAGAGATTGCCGCTGAACTTTTCTATGTCTCACGAATCGATTCATACCATTTTAAACGATTGTTTGGGCATGACACGCGTTGCAGCTTTGTTAGTTCTGAATAACTTGAATTTTCTACAAAAACTCAGTCGCGTAAGGATTGCTGAAGATATGCTAGAATGAGCCAGTTCCGACTCCACATTCA
Organism: Hymenopus coronatus; assembly: GCA_030762935.1. Lineage (NCBI taxonomy): Eukaryota > Metazoa > Arthropoda > Insecta > Mantodea > Hymenopodidae > Hymenopus > Hymenopus coronatus. The sequence continues at coordinate 165,884,052 of CM060881.1, read as the reverse complement.
TGAAACGCATTGTAACTGGTGATGAGATGTGGGTTTACGAGTTTGACACTCAAACCAGTCAACAAGCTTCTGAATGGCGCCTTCCAACTGAACCGAAACCTAAAAGGGCACGTCAAACTCAGTCAAAACTGAAGGTCATGTTGATAGTTTTTTTTTCGATTATCGCAGTGTCGTGCACTCAGAGCTCTTGCCAGTAGGTCAGATGGTAAATAAAGACTATTATCTGAGCGTTATGCGGCGCTTGAGAGAACAAATACGGCGGAAAAGGCCATATTTGTGGAACGATAACCTATGGATTCTGCACCACGATAATGCACCAGCTCACAAGGCTATTATTGTGAACAAATTTCTGGCCAAAAGCTCAACAAATTTCATCGAACAACCACCGTATTCACCTGATTTGGCTCCTGCTGATTTCTTTCTCTTTCCAAAACTCAAGTTACCACTTCGAGGCACCCGTTTTCAGTTGATAGAAGACATGAAGGAAAATTTGCGGCAACAATTGACATCAATTCCCAAAAGTGCCTACAAAAATGTTTTTATTATTGGATTATTCGTTGGCATAAGTGTATAATTTCAGAAGGGGCCTACTTTGAAGGCGATAAAATAAAACTGGATGAATAATTCATTTTTTGTGTTTTACTGGCAAATTCCCGGATCTTTCTTAACACAGTAGTATATGCTGAGAGCACAAGGGAGGGATTAAAAATTAATTTTAGATCAATCCATGAGAATTGTTTCTTCCACCCCAATTGTGTGTAGGACAGAAGATGGATAAGTAGAATCAGACTGAAAAATTCAATTACATAACCTGGATTTAAACCATGGATCTCCTGATTTCCATCCACTTACTTTAATCACTGCGCCGTCATGGCAACATGCTAGCACAGCACTAAATTCTCCAACCGACTCAGGTTTTTCCTGGTAAACCACAATAGAACTCAAATTATTTTAAGATGACATACCTCAATGGCAGCATACAAATTCTAAGTACTTAAGTCCCGGACTTTATAGTTAACCAACTATTAGATCAATCAATGTGAATTAATGTTTCTTCCACACCAGTCGCATACAGGACAGAAGTTAGATGGAAAGAGATTGGGAGAGATGGTTTATAATTAGTCTGCTGTAAGTATTCTGTGCAGAAACAAATCTAGGACCAATTGGAAAGCTAACTTTTGCTGTATGAATTATGTGCTTTTTGTGCAAAGAATGCAATTTTCACCATTTTCATAAAATAATGCAAATTCACATATATTTTAAATAGCTTTGCATTTTGTTATGTCAGTTTCAAATCGATGCATCATTTAATCATTGGTTACCATAGATTTCCATAGATGGCATAAGCAGTTTCTGTTTGAGTATGCTTACTTAAGACCTAAACACCTTCACTTTGTGAAGTCAGCATGTCAACAAACTTCTGATCCAACTAGGGCCTATAAAACTCAGGTAATTGCCAAGTTTGATATTTAAATCCCACATTATTTCAGCATTTTCCAAGGATGCAACACAAAAATGTTCAACCTCAAACTACCCTTCATATGGAATGTTTTTGAAAATGTTATTTTCTCAAACATGGCTCTAACAATTTTGATTAAAATATAACTTGTTAAAGATATTTTCATGGTGAATTAAATGTATAACTCAAATTTTTTGAGGTCTGCTTATTCTGAATGACTTTTGCCTATCTGGTAAACTGTAATAGACAAAATTTTACTGCTTCAAAAATATAGATCTTATTAAAGTACGTAACTGATACCAAATACATCCCTTTTATTTGGGTGGGGGGAATCAAAAAAACAAGAAGAGAAAAGAAAGAAAAAAAATGATGAAAGTTGACTTCCCATTTGAGAAAAGTATAAGTTTTCTAAAATTCCAATGCATGCACACACGCAACCCCTTCCCCCCTTCCTTTTTCTAAAAACGTTTTAGTTTTTTTTATTCAGGGACCTCAAAACATGCAGTTAAGTGAAATACCAGTAACAATTTTTTGGAATTTAATACCTACTCTTAACTATTATGTATGTCTAAAGAGAAATTAATAAACCAAACATATCAGGAAACATTAAGATTATCATACTCGCATCATTCATTGTTTTTATGTCATTTTCATTATGCCTTTACAAAATATTAGCTTTTGTATGTTAGCTTTTTTCACACTTTTTGTGTGTGCATCCTATGCAATGAATAAAATTTGAATTGAATTATGCATATAACATGTGGAGTATTATATTTCATCGTAATGACTTTGAGTTTACATTCTATCATTCATTTTCTGTTTTCCTCTCCAACTTTATCACATACTGGAAGTAACTACCAGTAATCATCTAAAGTGGTATTTTTTTTTCTGGTTCATATATATATATATATATATATATATATATATATATATATATATATTTATTTTTTTTTTTTTTCTCTCTTGCTGTACCAAGTAGTGATTTATTGCAAAATATCTTTCAATAAAGATTCAGTGCGAAAAACATTTAAGTAATGCTACTGAGCAAGTGCTACTTTTAGTTTTTTTCATACTTGTTACTCATTTGTGTTGTTTGTAGAAACTTAATTTTGATAAATTCATTTAATGCAATTACAGCTTCAATGGTGCAATCTTTATGTTGGAATAGTGATACTAATATGCTGGCTGCTGTACAAGACACAAATTTGATTGTATGGTATTACCCCATTGTGCTGTTTGTTGATAAACGCTTGGTAAAGAAAACAACTTTTCTAAAGGATGCAAGGTAAGCATTAATGAAAACTCTTGTCATATTAAGATCCATATTTCTTCAATTAAACAAAGTATTTTAGCAGTGGGAGAGAATGAAAAAGGGTGGGAGGCAGAGAGGAAATACATAGAACTAAAAGTTGGTATTTAAATTCAGCACCTTCCAAAACAAAATTTTCAAGAAAATCCCTATCCCACTACATGGATATTTTTTCCTTATTTACTCTTTCTCAAAATGGATTCTTTTAACAGTTTTTAATAATATATGCACACACACATGGCACGCCAGTGCACACACACGTCATGCCACGCCCCACACACACCACCCCATCCCACCCCACCTCTCCTCAGAGTATTTATCAGAATACAAGGCAACCTCGTATGCAAGATGAGCCCCACTTTTTGGAACTTAATTTTGAAATTATAGCATATCATCTGTATAAAATGAAGACATGCATAATTTTAAACATAGCTTAAAGGATACCATATATTTTGAATAAACAAAGGAAGACTTAAGCTAAGTCCATTATTTTTTTAATTAATATGAATTTGCGCAGAAATTTACATTTTGAGCTGTAAATAGAGAAGGGAGTATGGAAATGTACAGTATGGGTGATGGTAGAGCATGATGGTGACGATGGCAGCAGTGTGACTGTAATGATGATGATTGACAAGATTTTGTATTTAGACAACATACTTAATTTAACATACCATAAATGTTTTTATCTAATTTGAATTTCTACAGAGTGGATTGTGAGTGGGAGAGATGGAGAAGAGAGAACGGATATGTATAGTATGTGTGCGAAGATAGAACGTGATGGTGGCTGAGCTGTAACAGCAATGACGCGTATGATTTTCTATTTAGACAATATGCTTAATATAACACATCTTAAAATAGTTTACCTAATTGAATTTGTTCAAAAAATCACATTGTGAGTGGGAGAGAGATGGAGAGGAGAGAATAGAAGTGTACTGGTATCTCAGTGTTCCGTGGTGACAGTGTTAGCTTAGCTGCAATGTAATATAACAACAAATATTTTACCTCATTCAAATTTGAGCATAAATTCATATTTTGAGCTGGAGAGTCAGGAGGAGAGTATGGAAATATGTGTAATGGTAAAACATAATGGTGGTGATGGCAGTGTAACGAAGATCATGGATGCTATTTTCTATTAAGAGAACATACTTAATATAACATAAAATATGTTTTACCTAATTTGAACTTGCACATAAATTCATAGAGAAGCACAGGGGAAGGGGTATATATACCCTTATACTCATATGTGCAGCAGGAGAGGGGGGGGGGAGAGAAATGTGCAGCTGTTTTCTTTCTGCTTAACCGTTGGCTTCCAGTACAACCCTGATGTGAAAGAAAGTCCTCCAATTTATTTTCGTCTTGAAGAGTAATCTTTTTTACACTAGAGTGCTCGTAGACCCGCTTAACAGCTAATTTTTTGGTGCGAAATGAAAATCACAAAATCTGCATATGTTGCGACCTTGGCAGTAATCTACTCAATTCCCCCCAGGCTTTGCCACTTTTCCCCACATGGTATTTGAAAAACATATATTGTAAATGCAAGACACCCCAGTTCCGAACATGAAGACTTTTGGGGAATAACATCTTGTATTCAGTTAAATACAGCATTTAGGGTGAAGTTGGAGGAATCGGGTTAGAAGGCAAAGGGGTAATTTTTTTATATTTCATCCTTGCTGCCAAACAAGAAGTCTACCATCTAGTAGCAACCATTACAACTCCATCCAGAGGCTGAAAGCAAGAAATCAATGTAGATGTGTTTGATTGTTGTGTAAGTTCCTCTGTAAATATGTGCAATTTGAGATGAATTCATGTTTGTTTCTCTTTAAAATAGTATAGAAGCTACATTGAATTTAAAATAAGAACTGAAGCTTTCATGGCAACATATTAATTCAAAATTTTCTCAGGCTTCTAACCAGGTAAAAACTTGGCTTGATACCAACGTTTCGAAGAAGTGCATCTTCCTCGTCTTCAGACCCTTGCGGAGACTGCTATTTATAAGAGTTGGAATGAAGCTAGAATCTGATTGGTTCGCGTGATATTATGGCCATGTTGTAACTGGTATTTAAGATGACTGAGACATGGGCACAGACTTCGTAGAAAACTATTTATAGCAGTTATATGTTTAATGTTTTGTATTTGAGCACGGACCTGCTAGAAAACAAGCCTTGGAAGACTGCAGGTAGAGGATTAGGTGGTAAGGCTCTTTAACATCGGTGTCCATGCTGAACTTAGTTGTAGTTCAGAATCGCGATTTAGATTATTTGTTTCAGATGAGATGACTAAAGCTTTTTTTACTCTTCTTTCCCAGTAGTTCGAACACTTTGCCACTATCTTGGTGTTGGTAAAGTTAGCTCTGTGGCTTTGTTCTATACAGTGTTCAGCCAGTCCAGATTTTTCGGGTTGCATTAGCCTTATTGATCTTTGGTGTTCAGAAACACGTGTGGCAATAGTGCATCCTGTTTGGCCAATATATGCTGTGCTGCATTTGCAAGGAATGTGGTAAACACCAGGTACTCTTAAAGCTAAATTATCTTTACTGGCCTGACCAAATTTTTTATTTTAGTTGGTGGCTTATGGATGGTTTTGACATTATATTTGTAGAGTAAAATTGAACAGAGTTGAGGGGAGGCATAGCAGCCAATACATCACTGGACAAAGGTCATACCACCTGGCACTTCATTTCCAATACTTGATTCAGCCATGACGATAGCTTGCCCTCAATGTGTGCCATATTTAATGTTGCAGGTAGGCCCTCTTGTGAGTCCCGATCTACAATTGGTGCGCACCCAAGCTGGAACAGTGATTTAGAGAATGATCTCTTTGCATCAAATAGGATAAAGGGAACTAAATCAATTTTAATTCTGCTACAGGGAATACTGAATGTTTTGATTTAATTGAACAGATAACTCTGTTAGATTCACTAGTTGAGTGTCTGGATTATCTTGCTGATCTTTCACCAACCATTTCCAGACATTCACATTCATCATTTACTTCAAAAGTGGCAATTTTTGCTGATATACTAGAATTATCTTTGGTCCTTATTATGTTTCTTGTTGAAAAGAAAACTACAACCTTCCTTAGAATTTTTGCTGAATCTTTGCCAAGAAGTTCCTCTATTTTACAGAAACACAACAGCATTGTTTTTCTAAACTTTGATGATTGCTCCTCTTATTTCAGTGGTGACATTGTTTCGAGTAAAGTTTTCAGTTCTTCACTATAAACTCCAGAGGAAAGCAACTTTAGTTTCTTGAACAGATAACTTAGTATGGTAAGCAGCAGATGAATTTTGAGATAGGAAGATGCCTCTAAGAAATGTATCACTTCCATGATTTTTGTGCAGCAAAAATGCAACATTGCTTCCTCCTGTGGCAAATTTGTCAGAAACCTCAGTAATTGTTTTCTCTGCTCAATTCTGCAAAGAATTCCAAGATATCCTGAAGATATTAATTGATATACAAAACAGACATTCCACCTAGTTACAGCTGAAATTGGGAACAACTTCACTTTGTCTGAATTACCTATCCCATACTTATTTCTGAGAAATGACAAATACACAAGTTTTTGTTTTCTTACACTTTAGACATAAGATTGCTCAGCTCATCTAATTCCCTTTGTAGCAAAGAACCAATGTTACTCACTTTATAGGCCCAACATTGTATGTGTATGGGATCTTCATTAAACAAAATTTGTAGTGTTAGCAAATTGGTTATATATTTGTTGCACCTGCAATCACTTTGCCAAAATCAATACTATATTTATGTAACATGGTTTTCAAACATAAAGCAGCATTTGTATTTTCATCATCACAGAAACATCATTGTAGGTTCTGCAGACAGTTTCAGTGTTGTCAGGAAAACTTCAGCTTCTATTTTACTATGATTCATTTTGTTGCTTGTTTTCTTAGTTGGTTATAATACATGTTTTGGAGTGCTAAGTCTCCATTTGTTTATTTCTCAGAATGCTATGTAACATGGAATTTCTAGGTTAACATTTGGCTTTTTAAAGATTTGAGTGCTGCTTCAGTTGCCAATATTCCTTTGTGCCTGTTATGAAATATGTAAAGAAATTATTTATGTATATGTTTATCTTGATTTATATGAACTAGAGAGAGAAATAAGCTTTAGTGAGAATATTTGGTAGAAGGTCTATAAAAATAAGCAATAGTGAGTAGGCAAAGTAGATTTTTATTTTAATGATAGCCATGTTTTTTGTTGCTTTTTTTCCAGTGAATTTGGTAAAAGCCCAGTATTAATGTCATTTGATGGCAATCACCTGGGTATAAGGAGAGTTGATGGTTCCTTAGTAAATGCAAGTGTCTCACCATATCCATCTATTCTTCATGGATATGCTGTATCCTCACGCTGGGACGATGCTTTGAGGTTATGTCGATTTGTGAAGGTTAGTAACTAGTTTCATATACTTATTCTGAAATCTTGTGGTCAGCCTACAAAACAGACTACCAGCTATCCACTTGAATTCTCTATTTCCTGGAATCTCTGTCTTGAAATCCCAAGGGTGTGCATTCCTCAGATTTTATGCAATAATTAGCTGGGTTACCCATTGTTGAAAGATTAGCTTTTTAAACTTCAATGACAAATTATCATATTTATCCGAATACAAGACAACCTTAAATGCAAGATACCCCTATTTTTGAGAACTTAATTTTGAAATTTAGCATATCAGCTATATAAAACGACATGACAACTTAATTATTAAATTTTGCTTTAACTAAGAGATACTCAAGCTGTTTAAATCTCCCAATTTTTTTTCCTTAATTTGAATTTGTGCAGAAATCCATGTGGTTGTTAGGGGAATGGGAAAGAAGAGAACAAAAATGATGTACAAATATGTGTGTGATCAAAGAAGGCAATAGTGGCAACAGCAGTGCAACTAAAACAGTGATAATTGATAAGATTTTCTATTCAGAAAACATACCTAATAAAACACTCAGTTGTAAAAAGTTTAATTGAAATTGATAATTTGAATTGGCATGGAAGTTCACATTTTGAGTGGCAGAGAGACAGAGGGGGGGGAGTACCTAAATGTACATCCCCTATATATGTGTGTGTGTGGGAGCATAATTATAATAACCATTAAGGATATGATTTTTTATTTAGACAACATACTTAACATAACACATTATAAAAACTAAACTAATTTGAATTTGTGCAGAAATTGATGTCAATGGAACTTAGACGGAGAAGGGAAATATACTGGCATGTCTGTGCTCACCTTTGCATAACAATGATTATGGATGGGATTTTCTATTAAGACAACATAGTTAATAAAATAAATTTGTTTGTAAATTCACATTTTAAGTTGGACAGAGATAGAGATGTACAGAATGTGCACAATGATAGAAGCATGACAGATGAAAAGACGATTTTGGGTGTGATATTCTATTAAAACAACAAAATTAATATTATACATCCTAATTATACATATGCATAATTATATATCCAATTTAAATTTGTGTGAGTAGGAGAGAGAGAGAGAGAGAGATTTATGGAATGTTTGCTATTAAATACATGATGGCGGCAGTGGTGGCAATGTAGTTTTAACGACAATTAAGGATGCAGTGTTCTATTAAGATGGACATACTTAATATATATATTAGGTGTATATATATTGGCTTTTTTTTTTTTTTTTTTTTAATTATTTATTTTGACCGATCAGCTAAAAGCTATACAGGCCATTTATAATAATTTAACATAAAATAACAAGTAAATAACATTGATATGGGTTATATGATACCATTAACATATGTATATTGTCTGAAAAGTATAAAGGTTAAAAGAAATTACAATGACTACAATGAATTTTATAACAAGCTTAGAAATACAAATTTCAGGTAAACTCAAAAATTAAAATAAAAATAATATTAACAAGTTTGTAAATTAGGAGTTGAAAAATGAATCTGTATTATTAACAATATTAACATGAAGAAAGAAGGTATAATTATTACAAACTAGGTCTTGTTCATTTTCAGTGTCCAATAATAAGATGTCTTGTGGTGAATTTCTCTTCAGTCTTGACTGTTGACGGCTTCTTCCTCCCAATTTGTACACCAGAGCTCCTGAAATGCTAGGTAACTTAGAGTAGATCTTTGAGAGAGATCTGATGTATTGTTTAATGGACAGGATGCCAAACTCTTGATGCAGTTTAACATTTCTGATGAACCAAGGAGAATTAGTTATAACTCGAAGAAATTTATTTTGAATAACCTGAAGTTTATGAATATGTGTTTTACTAGCTGAACCCCATATGGGAGAAGCATACGTGAGGAGAGGTCGAACCAGAGTTTTGTACAGAAGAATAGAGTAATCAAGATCAATTCTGGAGCATCTATTTATCAAACTCTATCTTGTACTTCTAGAGGAAGCAAGCATCATGATGCGTTCTACATGGGTGTTCCACATTAATCTGGTGTCTTAATAGCATGCCAAGGTATTTAACAGGAGTTTGTAAGGATAGCCATGATAATTGTTCATTCATAAGAAATAATGTTGAAATGGTATTAGAGGGTTGTAAGGAAAACATTTTTGCTTCAGCCTTGCGAATGTTAAGTGAAATGCGCCAGGTGGAAAACCAGTCTGTCAATGCAGAGAGAGATACCTGAAGAGAGCTGACTGCTAAATTGAATTAGAATAGAACAGTATCATCTGCATACATTGCTGTACAGCTAGGTTGCAGGTGGGGTATTGACCATTGGCTCCCAATACAATATTATGTGCTACCATTGATATGATAGGAAGCCCTCCATTTTTTTTAATCTCTGAGAGAAATCTTTTTTCTAATTATGTCATTCACAGCTGATTTTTGGCGTAAATGAAACACAAAATCTGCCCCGTACATTGCAACCATGGCAATAATCTTTACTACTTCTCCCAGGTTTCACCACTGCTGTAACCACAAAGTTTGAAACTTACTGAAAAACATATATCGCGAATGCAAGACAACTCCCAATCCTGAAAATTAATATTTTAGATAAAAAAATTGTCTTATTATTCAGATAAATACAATAATTAATTAATTCATTCATTCATTTACTTACCCCATTCTTAATTAAATTACAGTTGAACCTGATTTATGTATATATCAAGGGAATGAGGGAAGATTACTTGTAACTCAGAATTACTTACAATTGAGATTTTGATAATGCATCATACATATTAAAAAAAAAAAGCAATACAGAGTCTGCATGTGCAGAATTTTAAACAACAAATATACGTACAAAGCAAACATTATTTTGAACTTGGTTCTGCATTAAAGAAATAGTTAATTTAGCTTGTTTTACTTTTCTTGCACTAAGTGCAAAAACCTCATTTTCCATACTTATTAATGAATTTAGAGTTTTTTCACTACGACTTTTAGCACTGATGCTGCACACATTGATTGCACTTAACACTTCACTCACCTTAGGTATTTCAAGATTTGAGTCGTCATCCACATTACTGTCAGTGTCGTTTGAAGCTGGTCCACTCTCTTGATCACCATGTTTTTGGCACACATCAGCAATAATCTCCTCATCCTGTAGCTCCTCGCAAACAGCTAGATTGTCATCAAAATGCACAAAGGTATCGAAATTTGCTCCCTCAGATAGAGCTAGCTTATTTATAGACTCATCACCACCAATATCATCACCATCATCAGAGACAGCCTCTTCCTGCTTTAATGAAACAATGTTTGATTGTGGAGGATGACACCTGCTTCCAGGCAGCTGAAATAAATTCCATGGCTTGTAGTAAGTTAATGGCGAGATTTTCATTCCCTGCATCAGTCACTGTTATTAAATGGTGAACCAGCATTTTTCTATAATGAACTTTGAAATTGCAATGATAACCAAATCAAGTGGCTGTAGACAACTGGTACAGTTAGAAGGGAAAAATTCCACTCAAACATTTTCCAAAATTATTTGAGGTGATGTGCTGTACATCGATCCATAAAAAGAAGGATCTTCTTCTGTTTCTTTTTCATTTTAATGTCCAGTTTCTTTAACAACAGTTCCATTAAAATCATAGTCTTCCAAGACTTCCTATTGGATTCATACTCCAGGTTTTGTTTTCACACACCTCGGATTCTTGGATTTTCCTATCGCAAGTGGGAGAAGTTTGTCTGATCTATCAGCATTGGTGGCAAGAAGAACTGTTAAGCAAATTTTACTTTTCTTCCCTCCATGGCATGAGTCACCCTTTTCAGCTAATGTCTTGCTGCGAAGGAGATTGTAGAAGAGGCCAGTCTCATCACAGTTAAAGATGTTTCGAGGCTGATAATTCCTTATGATTCCTGGTAGAACCTTTTTCTTCCAGTGTTGAACCATGATGTCATCCATAGCAATCGACTTGCTGCAAATGGTTTTCCTTGTGATTCCATGACGATCTTTAAATCCTTGTAACCATCCTTATGAAGCCTTGAAATCACCCATGATGTTCATTATTTTAGCTAAATCTATTGCTTTTGCTTTCAGTATGTTGCCACTGATTGGTAGAGCTGCAGGCCGTTTCTGCTGCAAACCATGTGAAAAGTGCCATTTCCAAATCAGCTTATCTCCCTTCCTGCTGATGGCTGCATTTTGTTGATTTGGCACCCAATTTCAAAAACTCTTCCAAAATAACATTTTTGTTACTGATGGCAGTACATAGCATGGAGTAAGCAATTCCTAAGTCTGAAGCAATTTCGATTTTGGTTATGTGTGAATTAAGCTCCACCTCTCATATGAATTTCACTTAATGTTCTATTGTATAACATTTCCTTTTTCTGTTCTCCATGGCTGATTAAAAGCAGCTGAGAACTGAAAGACAAACTTCTGTTTAAAAATAAACACCAGATACTGAACATTTTTATCTTTACTTCTTGTTTGTTGCTGAATTGTCATGCTCTACCAGCAAACGTATTATTGTCTTTTGTTTCCGAGGCCAAAAGCTACCCGCTCAGCTTGCGTCTTTGTCAACAGAGATAGGAAAAATACCCTCAAGTTTCTTTTAAGATAATGTTTGCCTTATGCTCATTATAATTACGTAAAACTCAGTTGTATTTCACTAAAATTTAATACATATAACTCTTAATTATGTATAAATGCATTACGTATAAATAAGGTGCTGTTACAAATGAAAATTAGTTGAGTCGATTTTGTAACACTAGTTACTTTCCAAGCACATGGCTTCTGAAACATGTTTTCCGAAATAGAAAGTAAGTGATATAGTGTTACAAAATCGACTCAACTAATTTTCAATTGTTAAAACACATCACTGTCACAAAGTCCACCATATATCAGGAATAAGGTGCTGTTAACAGGTTTCTAAATTATGTTTTGCCAGGACCTACAAAAATTTACGTATAAATGCAAATTACTTACGTTACGTATAAAACACGTTCAATTGTATTGCTTAATGAAATAGAGCAGTTTCCTCGTTGTAATTATGATTTCATATTGATTATTCCAATTAATGGATGAAAAATTCTGTGATATTCACATAATAAGAATGAAATGTTGGTAGATTTCCTTGTACTCCTCAGGCAGTCTTCCAAGTTCTGGAAATGCTGCATAGTCTATAAGTAACCTTTGGTTTGTAAGAACCCTTAGTTGGATCGTTGAGTGACTTTTTAGATAATTATATGTTAAATTAAAAAAAAAAATGTTGTACCTTCTTTCTGGTCCCATAATTATTTAATATCATAAAAGCTACTTAATTTTCACATAATGCAAAAACCTTAAAAAGAAACAAAAAAAAAAAATAAAACCACACACATGCACACACTCAGGCATGCACACAGACACACACCACATACACCAAGAATTTGTATGCTCAGGCTTTAATTTAAACTGTTTGGAAAAGACACTGTGAACATTGAGAAAAATAATCTTCTCCGTTGATATAAAATACTAGTTGAGTGATTTTAATGTTAGCAGTGTAGATTCAGTTTAAAGAATTTATCTTAATATGTTTTATCTACCAAATAACAAGAGTGTTGAATCTTTGTACTTAAATAACTGAATAAACAAAAGATAAGCATTAAATAAAAGTCTCTGTTACAGAGATGGCAAATTGTATTTAAAGTCCATTGCCACACATTTCTGGCAGAGTATAAAATGTTTAAAGCTGTGTAGGTATCTTGTGCCGCCATGTGTGTTTCCTCAGTGACCTTGTTAAGGGATTTCTTTGGAAACCTTTGGAAAGTATACTTTTCATTCTGAGCTTGTAGTGCATTGGGTTATCTGCTTATTGTCTGAAGATTTGATCATAAGAGTTGATTTCACAATTAATGGAGATTTAGGTGGTACAGTGCCCATATTATTCAGTAGAAAGTCTAATGGCTTGAATCTATATTGTTTATTAACAATGATAGATAGATAGATTTATTATCAGCCTAAAGAAATACAGATTCTATGGCATCATCAAAATACAATGAAATTTTGTTACATTTGAGTTTAAATATATATAGAATTTGTAAAAAGAAAATCCAAAATAGTTTTCTGCCAGTGCCAGGCTCCTTCCTACTTCTGCAGAATGGGACCTATAATGGCAAATAAAAAGTGGCAGTATCTGCACAAGAGAAATATGGTTGAAAAAGATGATGATGATGATAATAATTTATTTAATTTGTATTCTGTGGAACAAGTTAGAGTTCTTTTATTGAAGTATTCGTTAATAGTGAGTGGTAAATGACTTTTGAGATGGTTCTTAACGGCTGTTCTAAATTTTTTATGATCAAGCTCTTTAACACTGTTTAGAAGATGGTTGTATAAATTTATACTTTGATGTGATATAGACTTAAGACACCTGGTGAACCTATGAGTGTTGAGATGTATATTACTGCTGGCTCTTGTATTGTGATCATATAGGGTTGAGTTTCTTTTAAAGAAATCCAAATTTTGATGTATAAAAGAGACCGACTCAAGGTAGGGGTAATATAGATAATTCTTTGAATACTATCTTACTATCTGATGTATTGGTACCTGTTTTATGATTTTTACTAATCTTTTCTGAAGCTTAAGTATCTGCAAACTTTTTGAAGAAGTCTTAGATACCAACCAACCAACATTGGCTCTTATTCCTTGTTTTAGCTATTATTTTAATTCTGATTGATTTTATATATATATATTTTTTTTAATCTCTTGGCTTTTGAGATGAGTTTAATAAGGATGCTAATAACCTTGCTGTTGAGGGCCCTTAAGCACCTTTCAATTATCATCATCTCTTTGTATCTATAATTTTTGTGCCCAAATGTTTCAGGACTACACATTATGGGCTTGCCTAGCAGCAATGGCCACTCATGCTAAGGATTTGTCAACAGCAGAAGAGGCATATGCAGAAATTGATGAATTAGATAAGGTTGTGTACATACAGCATATCAAGGTATGTGCTTTATATTCTAGAATAAATTTAAATCACTATCACCAGGAATTTCAAGCATTAACAATTATAAGGTCATGAGCTTCAGGAGCTATTAATATTGTGATTAGGAGTATCTCTAGCATTCACCAAACAACGACATTGCACATTATCAGTGATGTGCCAGACATAATTTCTTTTTGTCCACGATTTGTATTGTTTCCTCATGGGAAGAATTAAGATCCGTAATGGATAGATTTCTGGGCGTTGAGACTATAGATTGTACACATATCAGGATTCAGTCTCCTGGAGGAGACATGGAGAACTGTTCCGTAACAGGAAATCAAATTTTTTGTTTAACTGCCAAACAATCAGTGGCAATAATTTAATAGTCAGAGACATTGTAGCAAGATGGTCTGGATCTGTATGTAACAGCACTATATTTTGGAACTGTGGATATACAGCACTGTTTGAAAATGGTGGAAAAAAAGTCACTTATTAGGAGACTGGTTATTTATGCCAACCATACTTACTCGCTTCTCAATCCACAGACTCCTGCAGAGCACTGGTCTGTCTATAAGACCTAAATCCTTTGTCTACAGCTTACTTGTGCTGCTACTAAAAAGAAATTTTAACTGCACATTTCTCAACTGAGCATCAATGGGAAGTGTGTATAAAAATTAATGAAAGGCAGCATCTTCCTATTGTAGATGCTACTTTTGCACTATAGCTTTAACTGCTGCTGAAAGAGTTCTGCAATTGTCCAAGTCATATGATTGGCATCATAGGTTATTGTTAATAACTGTGTATTCATGAAGTGATGAGGCTTTGATTTCCCTATTAAAAAAGGCTGGAACTTACCAGAGCCATCAGCACAATATTAATACAGAACTCACTGAGGTTTGTGTTGCTTGGGAAAGATTTGTTTCCATCGGCCAAATTCTGCATTACTGGGATTATACATTGTTGGGATGAGGATCTCTGATACATTGACAGAATCAACTCGACATTCGACTGGGTCTGTAAGCTTTATATTGCACATTTGTTGATTGTGATGCATGGTTAGGGAATGTGGATTTAGATAGGAATGGTCTTCACTCGAACAGGAAAGGTGAAGCAAAGTTTGATAATCTCTTAAGCAGGGCAATGGACCTTCTCATTCCAAAAATCTAGATAAGAGTGATGGCGGTAGGATAGCTGTGAGCTGAGAAAAACCCGCTTCAAATATAAGTTCTAATATTTAAAAAACAGATATACCCAATCAGAGAGGTTAGATATAAATGGAAAGAGAGAAGTCTTGATAATAAATTTTTACATGTACTACATCAAAATATTCAAACTATAAAAAATAAATTACTCAGTGCTACTAAACAGTGACTGGAAGTGCATTGATATAATTTGTATAGCATTGGTTAAATAGTTATGAACTTAATGAACTTAGAAAACCAAACTTTAACATTGTACATGATTATTGTAGAAATACTAAAAAGAATGGTGGTTCACTGATCATGGTTAGAAATACATTGTCTGAAACCTATAACCAAGCTTGAAAGGCTGAATTTGAAGAGCATTTTGAAGCTAGTGCTATAGAAATCCCTAGAAAATTATTATTATATATATCATAACCCCACAACTGACATAGCTACTTTTTTAGAAACTCTGATCTCTATTTGAACTGTAATGATAAATCAAAATTATAATGTTCCTAAATATGTATGGATTAAAGCCAACAATTGAGGTGCCCACAAGAGTTACCAAAACTTCAGTTAATAATAAACAATGATTTAAAGGATTATGAAGTAACGTAATTAATACTTGCTTATCAGACCATATCATTGAAATGGAACAAGAGACATAAGTGTGTCAATCCAAGCTATTTTCATTGTCTATTGAACAATGAAACATGGGAAAAAGTATATTCAGAGGAAACAATAGATGAAATATTTAATAAATTCCTAAATATGTTTACATACTATTATGAATAGGCATTTCCCTTGTTAAGCAGAAAATTAAGATTGGGCCTTCAAAATGGATTACTAAAAATATAACAACTTCTAAAGAAAAACTGTGATTGCTGGGTGAAGAAGTTAAAAAAAGAAACATACCACCAAATGTATTGCAGTAGACAAAAAAAAAATATATATATATAGATGTGTCAAAAGCTGCAAAACTAATGAGTAACAATAAAAAGATTAGCATCTCAAATAAACATAAGGCAACATGGGATGTAATAAAGTGGGAAACAAACCAGAATCAACTGTTTACAGGAAATATTCAATTAAAAATCAATGATGTAATTAGTAACTCCCGGAAATAGCTAATATTTTCAATAATTATTTTGTAGAAATTACAAAGAACATGCAAAATACAAACAAACTGTGCTAAAGGAATTGAGAACATTCATGAGCCTACAAATGACAATTCAATTTTCTTGAAACCAGCCACTGAAAATGAAATATTGGCTATCATTAGAGAATTAAAAAATAAAAAAACAGAAACATGAGATGGGAGCTCAAATGAAATCATTAAAATTGCTGTGACTATATAATAAAACCCCTTTGCTTTTTGATTAATAAGTTGCAGGATAATGATAAATTCCCAAAAACTTCGAAGAAAGCTATAGTAAAACTTATTTTTAAAAAAAGATATGAATCTGAAACCAATAGTTATAGACCAAGTAATCATTGAAAAAATCATGTATAAAGGACTGATTCAATTTTTTTACTCAGTTTGACATAATAAATTTTTATCAGTTTGGTTTCCAGAAATATAAAGCAACTAATGTATGAATTTTGTGGATAGTATTTATGATAAAATGGATAAAAGTTAGCCAGGAGTGGGTTTATTTCTCAACTTAATTAAGGCATTTGATATAGATGGTCATAAAATTTTGCTAAATAAACTCAACAACTGTGAAATTAGAGCTATTGCTTATAATTGGTTTAATATATATCTAGAAAACAGAGAACAAATAGTAGAAATTGATTATTATCTTCTTCTGTAATACCTCAAGGATCAGTTCTGGCTCCCCTTTTATTCTTGATCTACATTAATGATCTACCTCACTACCTAAAAAGTAAATCTGATGTAAAAATTACTTTAGTTGCTGATGACAAGTATATTAATAAGCCGGAAGGACAGTATGAAGCTTGAAGTAAGTTTATTTCCATAACTTTTACATGTTGGTATCTTATCACTACTCTGAGTTGCTGAGTACCATGAGGTCCAATAGACTCGATAGATTCAAACCCTGAGGTTGCTGAGCTATTGACTCCTATTTATATCTTAGATCAAATACATATTACCTACTATTGCTTAATTTACTTCATCATCCAGCTTATTTATTTTCCTCAACCATTTGGCTTTTACTCTGCCCAAAAAGTTCCCAAACTCAATTAGGTTTCTCCAGGCTTTTACATTCATTAACTTTATCACTTGAATTTCTTGTGGTAATGTTAACCATTCCTTTATACTTTCTCTACACGTACTATGTACATAGTGTATAGAGAAGGTATTGCACTCCCCCAAAAGTTTGATACCGAGATTTCACCGGAAATATATGTTTTAGGGTCACCTGTATCAAAAAAAAAGTATTTTCAGAAAAAGGTCCATGTGTGTGTGTGTGTGTGTGTGCATGCGTGCGTGTGTGAACACGATAACTCAAAAATGAAAAGTCTGTAAAATACCAAAGTTGGTATTTAAGTTTAGTATCTTCCAGGGATGCGACACGAAGATTTTGATAAAAATCCCCCCACCCCAAACTACCCTTTACATGGAACTTTTTTCAAAAATTTTGATTTTCTGAAAAATGGCTTTTAACGATTTTTATTAAAATATTGTGTATTAAAGATATTTACCAACAAATAAAATGTATATCTTGAATTTTTGGGAATGGCCTCTGAAGATTACTTTATTCAGATGATTTTTTCGAAATGTTACATAACTGCTAAACCGTAAGAGATGGTCAAAACCTTACCATACAAAAAATGTAGGGCACATTAAAACACACAATTTATGTTACGTACATTTTTATCGTGGAGTTGATCGTTTTTGAGATATTCCTTGTTTTTGGCCTCAGCTTTAAAAAACATACTTTTCTCATACAGGAATTTGTTAACTCTTGTCCATACAAACAAAGGAACTTCAGTCACATAGCAACCAGCTTTTGACTATCACTTGAACCTATGGTACTCCCTTATTTCTCTTCTACTTACAAGGAAGCAAGTAATAACTATTTCTGCTAATTTTTTGTCGATTAGCATGAAATAAATAGAAACATAAGCTTTTTAACAATAAGTTACTGCAGCGATGTATAGAAAGTCATGTGAATGGAACACATCAGATTTTTAAGTATCCTCTCCCTAAGCATTTTAGTTTCCTCACATTTTAAAAGTAAATGCCATTCTTTGTTTTAAATAAACTAATAATCAATTAGGAAAAAACTATAACAGTCCAATTCCATAATAAAACTTAAAGAATCAAGGATTGATAAGCATTCATTTTAGATCAAAAGTAACTCGACTAAAAACTGAAGCAAAATTTTTGTGTGGGACAAACATGTGGAGACCCTGATAAATAAAGTTAAGTAGACTGTACTTTATCCTCTGTCAATTAAAATCTGTGTTTCTAGTGGGGTATTATCATGCTTACTTTCACTCACTATTATTATATGGAATAAAGCTATCGCGAAATTCTAGTTACAGTAACTCAGTATTTAAACTACAAAAGAGGGCATTGAGAATCATGTTGGTAATCCCCCCTAGAGAAAGCTGTAGCGAACATTTCAAGCAACTAAATATACTCACCTATTCTAGTCTGTACGTAAAAGAAATGGTAGTTCATATTAAAAGTGATTTGAGTAAAATAACAGCAAACTCAGATATACATGCACACAACACTAGGTGGCCGAGTGATTAGACCACTTGCCTCTCACCTAGACGGCCCGGGTTTGATTCCAAGCGACCGCATGTGAGATTTGTGGTGGACAAAACGGCATTGGGGCGGGTTTTCTCCGGGTTCTCCAGTTTCCCCCGCCATCGCATTCCACCGGTGCTCCATCTTCATTCATGTATCATCAGTGTCATCGCCTGCAGTGCCATAAGTAGTTAAAGCGGGCGTTAAACACTACCAAATTTCAGAAAATCTTTATCATTAAATCTGTTATCAAGTTTAAAAAGAAATTCACAAATTCCTAAATCTTAGTCAATTCTAGTCAATGGAAAAATATATGAGTTATACTGATTAGACCTGAGAGACTGTATTTTGAGCATTTCTGTAAGTAAGAAATGTACTACTGGAAAATAGTGATTAATTAAACTTTTTATTGTAATACTATTGTATAAACTTACATACTTGTAAACATTTGTATGTATAATTGTGACATTTCCTACAGCAAGTGCTTATAAAAGATCTTTGATAATATTGTTTTGGAATGCATTTTAAGAGTTGAGAATTATTGTATGGATTGAATTTTATATAATGTGTTTTAAAAAAATGTTAATCACTGTATGAAATATTCATTGATAAATGCCTTTCTACATATCTGCTAACACTGACATATCCTATATCATGTATTTGATCTACAGGACTAATATATTGAACTGAATTGGCCCCCAACATTTTCAGACTCATTTTCCTGTTTGCCAATATGGCATTTATTTCCTTTGAATGCCAGGTCTTACTGGTCAACACACTAAATAACAGACCAGTTTCATCTAATTTGTAAAACTCTGATCTCATATTTGTGCTGGAAAGCTCATTTAATGTCCCATTGATCCATTCTTCCAAGTTTTCTTACTGACAGCGTTTGACTGACCATGTGTTTTCCTGAATAGTCAGTAGATCTAGCCATTGGATACACTGAAACATTTAACTCCAAGAATACTGAAACGGTGGCTGAGTCCACCTGAAAGCACAGCTGCCTGGCCCGCTAAGAATAGGACAAACAGAAACAATAGCTGGGCAAACAAAGGCCTTCATGTGTTTCCCTGCAAGAGTTCTTGATGTTCTTTACCCCCAGGCCCAGAACATTCTTCTTTCAGGGTGATCTCTTTCTAAAAGCGTAATGTTCTCATAATTTCTAAAACTGAAACTTTTGAATCCCAGTGACAGGCTATATAAGGGGTCAACAATTGCTGTTATGTGAAGTGAAGTGAGTTAAAGGTCAATCTAGTGAGTGACAAATGCTAAGAAAGTGACATGAACACAGTGACTTAGTGTACCAAAAGTGCTGTATTAATGTGTAGTGCTCTAGCGGCCAAATGAATTTAACAGAACCTGGTGTTCTCATTAGCTACAAAACTGACCTCATTGAGAGTCTTTTCCTTTAAAAGTGTGCATTGACCAGAATGACAATTGTTTGCACTATCTTTATATAGACTCAAACTCAAAGAAAATTTAATTTGTGCTAGTAGGTTGGTATGTTTGGATCTACTGGCAGAGGAATTAGCAAAACACAGACAATTTCCTGGCTAATGTGCATGAAGTCAGATCAAATTTATTTTATTAAAAGCAATTTCTATTTTTCTTTGCAGTTTTCTTTTGCTTCTTTTTGTCACCTTTTAACTTGTATCTGAAATATGTATGATCGAGATATTTGTGTAATAACTTTAATAAAGATCCTTAACTATCTATTTATTTTCCAAGAACTCCCTTGGTGTAATCATGAATCTACTGTAATTATCAAGGTATAGGTTTGAACTGATTCGTATACTAAATTTTTAACTCCCTGTGCATGTTTTGAAAACCATGTTGACTTCAATGTAATATGTAAACTAGATATCAATGTATAAAATACTATTTATTTTAAAGTATACCAGAATATGCTTTGAAGCAATTGTGACTGCTGGATAATTCATTTCAGATTCAGTTTACATAAACATTAACTATCATCTCAAGTGCATGCTGGATAATTCATTTCAGATTCAGTTTACATAAACATTAACTATCATCTCAAGTGCATGCTGGATAATTCATTTCAGATTCAGTTTACATAAACATTAACTATCATCTCAAGTGCATTTAAGTTCTGATCTTCTTTAATGAGAATAGATTTAGATTAAATGCAATTATTGTTTTGTAGACAATTCCCACACGTGCTGCCCAGGTTGCAGAGATGACTTTGCTAGGAGGAAATGTACAAGATGCAGAGAGCATTCTGCTTCAAAATGGAATGATTTTCCGTGCCATCATGACCAACTTAAACATGCATAATTGGAACAGGTGGGAAACAACTTGTAGTTTTGAATTTTCAGTAGGCTTGAATGTCACTGATGCAAGTAAATATTGGCCTAGATAAAACTTACTTCTTTCAGAATAATATTGATAACAGATAATATTCATATTTAAGGTTTCTGTGCATATTTTCCTGCACAGCAACATATTTTAATCAGTGTTCCACCCAAAGTTACTGGGTGGAATACTTGTCCAGCTCTACTCTTTTAAAGGACTCAAGACCAATGGAGATTAAACTAGGGTTAAACACCCAGTAATTTTTACTTTTTCTAGATGTATTATGTATGTAGTGTATAGAGAAGTACTGTATTCCACCCAAAAATTCATTATCGAGATTTCACAGGAAATTCATGTTTTAGGACCTCCTGAATCCAAAAAACAGCATTTTCCAAAAACGGTACATGTGCATAAGTGTGTGGTGTGTATTTTTTAAGAGATAGACAAAAACATACTGCACAGAAAATTAGATATTCCGTATTATTAGTTTCAGTTTTAAAATACTTATAAATTTCTCATGTGGGAACGTTTCAACTTCTGCCCATGCAAAGAAATGGATTTCAATTCCATAGCAACCACATTTTAAAACATTTTACTGTTGGTTTACTTAGTGTGTTCACTTATTTCCCTTCTACTTACAAGGAACTAAGCATTACAACCTTTTCTACTAATGTTTATCTCGATTAGCACAAAGTAGATAAAAGAATAAGCTTATTAACAATAATTTGTTACCAAGATATAGAGAGAGTCATGTGAATGGAACACATCAGATTTCTTCTTTATTAGTTTTGAAATACCTCCCATAGTTTAGGTGTAATTCATTTTTGGCTTCTCGTGTAAAGTTTTGCCTTTTGTACATAATATGGCTTACAGCAGGGATCCTCACATAGCAACTTTTTTCAAAATCTGACTATTCGCTCTAGAGAATGTGTAAGGTGTAATGAAAATCTGTCTTGATTAGCAAGAAGTAGAACAAAAAAATAAGTTTTGTAAAAAAAAAAAAAAAAAAAAAAAAAAAAAAAACTACATAGAAGAGGGAGTAGATAAAGCTTTGTAAATACTACATTAAAGTTTTTACTTTCTCTACCACTTACTTATTGTATTCTACCATTGGTAAGAGAGAGAGATAGATAGATAGACAGACAGACAGACAGAGAGAGAGAGAGAGAGAGAGAGAGAGAGAGAGAGAGAGAGAGAGAGAGAGAGAGAGAGATAAGTTGGCAGCTATATACTTATTTGAAATTATCAGAGTATTTTTATATCAATATATTCAAGGATAGTATTCAAGAATCAGTTATGAAATATCAGATATATACAAATGGCTTTTATTTGGCAATTTCATTCGGAGAGTGAATAATATAATCAGTCAGTAAAACTTCCAGGTGCCGTATAATCCCAGATAATCTCAACATGTGTTCTCCCTTTTTCCCTTATGCACAACTCTGAGTAAATGAATGTCATGTTTCCTGACACCTTGTGCAGCAATAGGATGCTCCAAAATTGAGTTTTATTCATGGCCACTCTTTAACTGCTATGGTTCTTAGAGCCCCAATCTAAATTGGACATGAAAAACTTTAGTTTTGTCCAGAAGCTTCTGTCAGCTTGTGGTTCTTTTATGTGCCAAAAATCTACAAGAGCCCATTGGTTTTATTCTTCTTCTGAAGGAAGCCATGCCATGGTTTTTTATCCCCCCCCCCAATAAAAAAAACAAAAATATCCATTGCCTTCCTCTGTGTTTAAGCTTGCAACCTTGGGAAGGTTCTTTTATGTACCATGATACTATGACATAGGCCCACCGACCTTTATATCCTTCCTTTCCGAAGGAAACCACTCTAATTGTTGTTACGCCAGGTTTGAGGTTCTTTTATGCACCATAAATCTATAACATATGCACACTGGTTTACTTTGCTTTACTTGCCTTTTTTTGTCTAGAAAAGAAATCCATTGCCCTCCATTGGGTTATGCACCCAGAGGGAATCAGAGGTTAACCATAGACCACAGAGGACAGAAGGTGTTCCAGAGGATTGTTGTATTCTCAGTTTTTAAAATGTTTCCACTATTAGGCACTTTTATTATTATATTATTTATATTATTGTATACGATAATTAATGTAAAACAAAAGTATGCATTCTTAGAGTGCTTGGATTTAGAATTGTTTCCCTATTTTAATCATAGGAATCTTTACAACTTATACATTTTAAATTCAAGCATTCTAAGAGGAATCACAAAATAATACACATTAATGCAGCTATTAGAATAGCTTTTTTGTTCACTATAGTATATTATTTTCTTATTTTCAGAGCTCTGGAATTGGCTCTAAAGCATAAAACCCACGTTGATACAGTCTTGCTGTACAGAAGAGACTATCTCCAAAGTTTGGGCAAACCAGAAACAAATGAAAAGTTCAGGCAGTTTGAAAATGAGGTAGGTGATAAAAATGTTTCTCCCAATCATGTCTTCAGCCAAAGTGAGCTTACTTATCATATTTTTTAATTTTCTTGAAACTAGCAAACTTAATATTTTATTATTGCAGTCCTCTATCTTTAAAATTATTTTATCGCCCTTGTCAGCTTTTTAATCCACTACTTTCTTGAAAAAAAAAAAAAAAAAAAAATTGGCCGAAAATTATGAAAGCCAGCTTAAAATGTATGCAGCAAAAGCAATTGTACAAATATTTAAGGTATGGCACAAATACATTATTGACCTTTTTGTAGTTTGGAACAAATAACATATTCATTGCTTAAAAATGGATATATAAGGATAAGGTAAGCAGAAATATTTAATACACAGAATGTTAGCACAATTTGTAGCAAAGGAGATAGTGTTAAAAATTCAATCGTGTTTAATTGTACCAGATCAATGGATTAAAAAACAGCAGTATATATTACATTGCAGGGAATTTATAATACATAGTTTCTGTTTCCAAGATTCTGTTACCCACTTAATGCATAAATTTCACACACTATGTGTGTTTTAAAAATTCATTTTATATTATAGTATATTTAACATTATAGAAAGTCTTTGAGGTTCTCTCGGGCTTCCAGCCAGGTGCCTCACCATATCTACTCCTGGCAGGAAGCCCGAAAGAACCTCAAAGATTTACACCAGCAGGAAAGCTACAACTCTTGTTATTATAGAAAGTGTTTTCAATAAAACTAAAAAGTTTGGCTTGTATAATAACTTGTGGATTATATATGTACACATTGTACTGTTACTTAAATATGCTTTTAACTGAATCTTGTCCATATTAAACCTTCCATCATACATTCCCCATTCAATATTCTTGCTTCCACCACTGCATATTCTTTAAAGAAAATGTATTTATTTATAGTATTTCCTAAAACATTTTACCCTACTCATTTCCTTTTTCTATACTTTTTATTTTGTTCTATCCAACTACCATCCCTAAATACATTACTTTATTAACCACTATTAATGACTCAAAAGGTAAGAGCTAAGAAAAGAAATCAGTTTATTGTATAACATACTTGTAAATCTCCTTAGTTTGTTACATTGAAAATCATATCAATGACAAGTTTTGATTATTTGAGCATATTTCATATTTAATTGCTTGTTAACCTTCAAGTGATATGCATTATGAAATGCATGACACCATGCTAAGCTTTAATTTTTTCTTTTTTTTTTTTCTTTTCTTTCAATGTAGACTCAAACATAACAAAAGTGGAATAAGATTGTTTTAGAACTTTAATTATCGTTAATGTTTGATTTATACTGAATGCCATATTTCATTGTTTTAGGTGGAATTGGATCCTGATAGAATAGCCCAGAAAGTTGAAAGAGAGTATCAGAGAGAAAGAGAAAATGGCTAACATTCTATATGAATCTATAAACATTTAACTAAAACCTCTAGTCAACTAACTTGAATATATCATATCTGTAACACTATAAGTGTTGTGAGCTTATATTTGTGATAAAGACAAAAAAAAAAAGTGCTTTTTGTGTTAATGTAAAACCACTGGCTTTGTATAGATGGTGCTTTGATCTTGCTTTCTGTTTGTATACAATATTTTGATTGCAAAGCCTAATAGATATGTAAGATGATATAGCAACATGTATAAGAATATGATTTGCTAATTGCTCTAGATAATTAATGTTCATTTCTATAGAAATAAAAGTGCTGTTTAGATGAAATTCATTTCTCTTTTTGTTGTTGGTACCATCTGTCAAATATGACAATGTGTTGAAAAATTCAGCTGTTACAGAAATGGTTTTAAAAAGTTATTTTAAATAAACTGCGTTTTAAATAGATTTACAGTTTTACACATTTATTTACACTATGATTTATGATATACCCAGTATAAAAAATTCCTTCTGAATGAAGAGGACTTCACAGGCTATTCCAAGAAAATTCAGAATGTACTTTTGTCAAGTAAATGTCTAAACATATTTTTTGAGGCATTTTTGAGAAAATAAAAAATATTGAGCATTTTTCTATGTAAAGGGTAGTTTGGAGTGGAGAGATATTCTTGAAAATCTTTGTGTCGCTACTTTGGAAGATACTGAACTAAAATAAAACTTTATGTATTTATCAAACATCTATTTTTGAAGTTATGCATTCGCAGATCCACAAATTTCTGTACACTCAAGTTATGATAGTTGCCTATGCACCCCTACGACTTACAGGTCAGCAGCCAGACTTGCTATTGGGTATGTCAGTGTGTGTTTGTGACTGATGTTGACTGGAGTAGTATGAACTTGTGTTTGCAGTATTTCTCAGAATTGATAGTCTCATTATTTGGATGCAGTTCATAATACAGGATTTCTTTGCAATCCCACCAAAAGCATAGCATAATTTTTCTCGGATGCAGCTCTGGTTTAGGAATTGATAGTGGTGTCATGATTTACTCTTTCAGGCACTGTTGTACACTTCCAGAAAAGGATCATTCTGTTTGCATCTCTATAAGGAGTCAGAGATGGAAACATGCCAAACTAAATTTGCTTTACTCAGTTCATGAGGAACCCACACATTATGAATATTTACGTCGTTTTTGCAAGTTCATCCAAATAATGAGACTATCAATTTTGAGAATTATTGTTCTGAGTTGGATCGTCTCAAGGCAGCCATTGAAGAGAAAAGACCAGAATTGGGAAACTGTCATCTTTCACCACAATGCCAGACCACATACCTATATGATGACAGATCAAAAGTAGCAAAATTTTGAGTGGGATGTGCGACCCACAACTGCCCTTTTCTCTAGACATTACCCTATCCGGCTTTCATCTATTCTGTTCCCCACAGGATTTCCTGAATGGCAAATGCCTCACTTCCGTGGAGGACTGCAGACTGAACCTCGAAAACCCAGAAAACTCCCACATTTTGGAGAAATGGAATTTATAAGTTTCCAGAGAATGGCATTACATTGTTCACAATAATGGTGTATACTGCAGGAAATAAATAATTTATCATTTTTGAATTGGAGGAAATAATGAAATTATTAAGTATTATAGTTTAGAAGCAGTTGCAAATATACAATTTCATTAAATTAGATGAATTACCTCAGAACTAGTTTCAAGGAATTACTTCATTATCAGCTGATTGCAACTGGTTTGGCTCGAGAGGAGAGAGTAATTTAGTGAAATTGTATATTTGCAACCGCTTCTAAACTATAATAATAAATAATTTGTTTACAAAACCTAAACTGCCTTATTTATTTATATTTTGAATGGCCTTGTGTTTAAAGTTATTAAAGAAGAAGTTTGGCAACTTCTATGTTGTAGCTGTGCTGCGGTGAGGTGTGTTCCCGGGCATCTTAGTGATTGAAACATAACGAAAAACGAACAAACTTATGAGACAACCTTATGGGCCTTTTAAAGGAAGGGAGCCTCAAAATAAGTTTTTAGTGAACATTTTTGGTAATGTAATACCATCTCTTTCCTCCTACATGTGGATGGCAGAGAAAATAAACCTCTCTTCTCAAAATTTTAGTTAAGTGCATTCATGCACCATTTAATTTCATCATTTGGTGTGTAATTACTGGAATGGATTTCTGGGTTCCTGCTTCCACTGTAGTAGATGTAAAAGAATATAATTTATTCCAAATAATATACATAATGTATTTCAAGGCATGGTGATGGACATGGTATCATACATCATTTTTTGCTCATAAGTCCATGTCCAAAAATGCTTGGTTTATGTGCTAGAACCTCCTAAATGGAAAAGGAGATGACTGTTGGTAAACAAATTGTAGACTCTGCTACAAGCAGTAGTCTTCACATTCATTAGTTAAGAGTGGTTTACCAATGGTACTGCATCAGCTGTTTTATAATGGACAGCACTCCTTCACCTTACCAAGGCCAAAGTAGTGTTTATGGTATTCTGATTAATAATTTTGTATTTTGTACAGTAAAACCTCAGTTTAACGAACCCCTTATTAAAGGGAAATCTGCCTTAAACGGAAATGTTTCATGACCCCATGAATTTATGGGTGAAAAACATACTAAATTTCCTGTATTAAACGGAAACTGTCTAATGCGGACAACAGAAATCAAAGTTCACCTTTAAATGGAAAATTTCCAGTTCCAGAAAATTTTCACCCTGTGAAAATCTGCATTGTGTGCTCTACAGATGTTTATGCTAGCTTCAAACCTGGCAGAGGGTGATGGATTTTTTCCTGTGTAAAAATCTTTAGCATGACTTCTGTCGAAAGGGAATTAAAGACGTTAGTCTCGTGTCATGTTAAAGAACCTCAAGCCTGATAAAGAGGCCTCTGAGTAAATTCAAGCAGTCCTTCATGCCCAGTATAGAATGACATGCTGCAAACAACAGCAGTTAAAATGTTCAAAAATAAAACTCCATTTCATTTCATTTGACCACTTTGCTGCTACCTGGCTGGTCTATGAGGCGGGGGGTGCTAATGAATACTATGCAATCTTATCATAATCCCTCACTGCATAGTTTAGTTAACCACTGATGTTGAGGTAAGCATGGCTTATCATCGTTTTATTGTCTGTGCCCTAAACAATTTGCGCTATAATAACCTGTCAAACAGCACTTTAAGGTTCACCTCTAAACTTACATATGTGATGATTTAGTTTGGCAGTAGTCATCATGGCACCATAAACAAATGTTGTGCTAGATCTTAACAGTGATTTTTGCTAGTAAACGTAATGGACTGAGTGTCAAGCAGATCATGAAGGTGTTCATTGTAGGCAAAACTCAAGTTTTCGATATTCTAAAGAAGAAATGTTTGTGTGTGTGTATGTGCGTGCGTGGGTGCGTGGGTGTGGGTGTGCGTTTAAGTTCAGTATTTTCCAAGGATGGGACACGAAGGTTTTCAAGAACTATGCTTCACATGGAAAATTTTTCGAAAATGTTGATTTTCTAAAAAATGGCTCTAACGATTTTGATTAAAATATTGTATACTAAAGACATATAACTGACAAATAATATGTATGTCTTGAATTTTCTGGGAATAGCCTCTAAAGACTTCTTTATTCTGAATGAATTTTATAGAATTTTGTGTAACTGGTAAACCGTAAGTGATAGACAAAAGCTTACCAAATAAATAATGTAGAGCACATTAAAACACACAACATAACAGCAGTGAGGTCAACTTCAGCAGGTTCCTCTGTAAGGAAGTAGCTGTTGCTTCTGCGTTGGAGTAAGTGGTGATGAAGCAAGATATCCTGAGGTAGCTGACTGCAGATTCTGGTAGGAAGCTGTGATGATTTGCTCAGAGAAAAGAATACTGCGCCCGACACATTGTGTAAATTGCAGAAGAATCTCGGAGCCTGTTTGCAGATGAAGTCTTCAATGGTCAGAATATCAAGTTCCCTGTGAAACTGTGTGTTCCTGACAAACCAGGGTGCAAGGACTGCAAGGCGTAGAACCTTATTTTTAAAGGATGGAGTGACTTCATTTTGTCGGAGGCTACACAACTGCAAACTGGGCAGACATAGGTGAGAATGGAACGAAGAATAGATTTGAAAATCAAAATAGCTGTGGCACTCTGAGAGAAGATTTACGATTTATTAGAGGATAAAGACAGTCAAGAATAGGCTAAGTTGAGCTTCTTATTGATGCGAGATACTATATTTTTAATTTTATCAATATTTTATTTTTAATTGTTGTGCTTGAACATTGAGAGCATTTGTGAAATTATTTTCAAGTATGGGCAACAATTGTCATACAACAATTTGAGCATGAATCCAATACACTCTTTAAATCCATTCCTCATTTTTCAGCTCTAGAATGAACTGTCATCCTTTTAGAGTTCCCGATTTACAATTAATTTTCCATACAATGCACCGAAAGTGTGAAAAATGAATGAATAGATAATGGATAAAAAAATAAACTAATGTAACAATTGGAACAAAACACTACCAGAATTAATCCACTGCATCTTAGTATTTCACATTCACTATTATGCTTTGCATATAAAAAAATGGGCTTATTTAATCTACAATAATTTTAAATTTAATCCTCAAATACATCATGTGACAAAACAGTCTTCAGTTTCACATTCCAAGAGTAAAATCTACAGAATATGGTACTTCTAACATTGTATACAGAGCCTTTAAAAGAAATGAAAAAATATGAAGACTTTAAAAAGCAGATAAACATTTTTCTTTTATAATAATAGAAGAATACTTAAGAGGTGTATCCAGAAAATAAGTTTCCCTATTTTTTTAAAAACAAAGACAACATAGTTACATGAAAAATTTTATTGGCAACAAGTACAGCAATGTTTGAGCTTATTTTTCAACATAGTCACAAAAGAATTGAGACACTTGTCATATCATGGGACCAACTATTGTATTCCTGTGTTGTAGGAGTCTGCCACCTGTGATGGAACCAGCATGTGGCAGACGTCTTCAGCTCATCGTCATTGTCAAAAAGCTGACCAGGGGATAGGAATGTCTTGAGGTGCACGAAAAGCTGGAAAGTGCTGGGAGCAAGATGAGAATTGTATGGTGGATGATCAAGCAGCTCCCAACCAAACTTCTGTAAAACAGTTGCTGTACACTGAGTCGTATGTGGACAAACATTGTTCTGGAGCAGAATAACACCTGTAGTAACATTGCATGCCTCTTGTTCTGATTGGCATGTCACAATTTCCGTATATTTCACAGTAACAGTCAACACTTGCTGTTTCACCTCTGGGCAGGAAGTCAATGAGCAGAATGCCCTTCCTGTCCAGTGATGTTCACATCACTTTTGGCACTGACACAGTCTGTTTGAATTTCATCTTGACTGGAGATCCACTATGATGGTCTCATTGCCTGTGACAATTCTTTCAAAGACTCATCCCCGTCTTCATCATATTGCTACAGAATTGTCAGTGCTGCTCCTAAATGTTTCGCTTTGTGCTCAGGTTTTTAGAACTCACCAGGCACACAATTTCTTGAACAGCAAGTGCTTATTGCAACAAGGATTGTGATATCTGCAGAAAATTACTGCTGAGCTCAGTAATCATGAAGTGACTTTTCTCCATGACGTGCTGCTGCACTAGCTCAACCAGGTGGTCATTGGTGAGGGATGGTCGCCCACTGTGCTCTTCATCATGGACACTTTGATGGCTTTTGGACAAAAGCCTACACCAGCAATGCACTATCTGTTTGATCATGATGTTCTGCCATCTACCTGACAGAGCTGACAATGAATTTTGATGGGTGCTATGTTTTATGCAGTAAGAAACTTTATCACTGACTGAACCTTGCAGGCGACAGGAGAACAAATAAGGACGCCATTTTAGGGCACTGCTGCTGTACTACTGGCAATAGGCAGCACCTGTCCAGTCGGCAAATGATTGATACATCATAGATCTGTTATGCAAGCACAATTTTCCCAACTAAATATGTTTACTTTAAATAAAACAAAATCAGGAAACTTACTTTCTGTATGCGCCCTATAAAGTATGTAAAATATCTATCTCTACAAATGTATTATTTATCTATAATAGTTGTTAGTTATAGAAAGCCAAGTTTAGGCTGAAACCTAAATTGGAATGTGCAATAATTAACTTATATGTATACATTCTTAATTCTTAGCTTTTATATCTTTGTAATGAATTCTTCAGTAGTTGCTGTTTTTGCTTGTTTATTGATGTTTATAATTTATGTCCACGTTTTTGTTCAGCCATATTGACATCTAACAGCTTATGCTACATTGTAACTTGTGCAATGGCAATAACTGTAATTATAACACATCTGCAGTGTATTGTTCCCAGAACGAGCCTAGGACTCAGGGAATCTTCTCTAACAAATAAATAAATAACTCTAGATTCATTTTTAAGTGAGAACAATTGTTTTACCAGAGTAGCTATAAAAATGAAGCAGTGAAATAAATTATGCATAACTACTTCTCAGCTATCTTAAATGGATTCCATTTGCTCTCTTCAAGAATGTACAATCTTTTATTTTATGGGAGTTAAGAAAATTTACATGCCAAATCAAAATAATGTTTTATCCAAACAAATTTTTAACTTCACAAATACATGGAAATGGTACTCTTTGTTTCAAAGAACATTCATTTCAAGTAATGATTGTTATGCTTACTACTTCTCTTATAATGATACAAAAGCTGGATGATACAATAATAAGGCTTACACAATCAATCATTCTTTTTCTCAGTAGCATATGGCTAACATAATCTAACATATTGCTGCTTAGTTTTAAAGCTACTTATATACAGTTTAAAATGCTTCAATTTTTCTGCTTTTAATGCAAGTGATATTAGCTCTATGTTTCAGTGGACTACAGTTATGTATTCTGTTATAATGTGCATGACAAAATTGAGAAAGTTGAAAGAGTATCAGATTGAGAAAGAGAAAATGACTAACATTTGTATCAGTGTATATTTAAGCATCACTTCAACTCATGATACTTAGAACAAACATTTTTTACTAACTTGATTTAGAATCTATTTTGTGATTGTGCATAAAGAAAAGTGCAGCATGTACTATATACTCTGTATCTCCTTGCTATTTTTATAAAATTCTTTTGATTTCAAACCTCGTTGATTTTCTACGTTCATATAGCAACAACAGCAAATGTGCTACATTAAAGACACTTCAGAATAATAAAATTATGTGTTATATGCTCATGGCAAATACTCATTTCTATAGAAATAAAATAGTTTTTCATCTTGCTTATGGCGGAGGATTTGCCTGAGTTTGAAGATTTTTCCTTTCTTGCTGCTTTTTAAGGAGCCTCTGTAAATACAGAAAAAAACCAAAATGATGGCATTTGAAAACTGTTACTTTTAATTAAGATGCCAACGTGCAAGTATGAACAGTTCCTTACATATTAGTTTTTGACTTAAGTACAGAAATAATTTAATCTTAATCAGATAAAATTAAAATCCATATTTCATTATTTTCATTCTTTGCCCTTTCATTTACAAAAAAGGTATTTGTCAATGAAGTTCTATATGGGGACATCCAGAATAATAAAGGGATAGTGTTCTTTTTGATCAAGTAGTGCAAAATGCTCTCAATTTGTGATGTCACATGACATGGAGGACTAGAACAGACCATCACTGTGCCCACAATCATTAAAAAATGTTAATACCTTAGCTATAAGATCAACCATATTGAGAGTGATTCCGATGGAGGAATATCTCACTTTTTTGTGCTTTGACCATTAAAGACCTCGCATTGAGCACATATATAAGGGAACCTTGGTTTTCATGAAATTAGATAAATATTTAAATATGGAGGTATATTAATTTCTATTGGATACCATGCAGGCATTTTATATGGCAATATTTTATGTTAGTTATGTTGTGACTATATGCAATGAAATGATTTTAAATAATACCTGTAAATGCACTTATTTGGTTCTACAATTTAGTAATTGACAAAATGGTAATCAAGTGCAATTTAATGAAATCTGGACCAAAGGAACATGCAATTTGACTGCATAATTGGGTGACTCACACATATTGGATATAAATAAGATTCTTTATTAAGTGAAAGGCAGATGCATCTACTTTATCACATCAGATATACAGACCACTGGCTAATTCATTATGGGTTATCAAATTAGTAGTTTTTCCTTTGCATACTCACTTAAACATTGACAGAATTGGTTTTATTACTTGATTTCTTGTAAGTAAAAGGGAAATAAGGGAATACAGTAGGCTAAAGCATTTATTAATGTTTATAAAGTGCCTTTTGCTCATGATTTTATATTTTTTATTCACTGCTTTTTCTTTTTTAATATACCCAAGTCCTTTAACCTGGTAGATTATATTGGATGATGAATGAAATGGGTGGAATTATGCCCAAATGAGTTCAGGGTCCATGGAGGTAAGTTACTCAACATACATATTCCCACATAACTACTCTAACCAAGAATCAAGCTTGGAACCTCTTGCATTGAGGCAGAAACGCTACCACCCAGTGACAGTTAAATTACCTGGTGAGGCACAATTTTAAGATTAACTAAAATTAAAATTAAATTCAATGTTATTTATGGACGCTCTTTAACTGCTACAGTTCTAAGGGTCCCATTCTATTTTGGACATGAAATACCATTTAATATTTCTCAGAGGCTTGTTTATCAGGTCTGAGGTTTTCTTACATGTTGTAAATTTACTATACAGCACCAATGGCTTTACTTGCCTTCTTTCTGGAAAAAAAAACAACAAAATAACAGACAAGTTTGAACCTGCGACCTTGGGAACCAGAAGCTAGCATTACCTCATGACCATGAATGATTACAGATTAAAATTAGAGGAAACTAAAAACTATCAGTGGAAATGCAATTCTAATTTGTGATAAAGAAACTAACCTTTCTATTTGTAGATAAAGTACGTCCTTCAATTCTTTGCTTGAGCAAATACCTCAACAATTCTTTGCTTGAGCAAATACTTCAACAATTCTTTGCTTGAACAAATACTTCAACAATGCTTTGGTTGAGCAAATACTTCAACAATTCTTTGCTTGAACAAATACTTAACAATTCTTTGCTTGAACAAATACTTCAAAAATTCTTTGGTTGAAGTCAGAAATTGAATGCTGCATATTCCTAGCAGTTTAATCTTGAACCGTCACCTTATATGTTTATCACATTCAACAACATTATTGGAGAAGGTAGTCCTGCTGCAAATTAATGCATAGCTGGTTTTTACGGCTGATGCACCTCAGTTTAAAAGATTCCGGCCTTCAATACTACTTCATGATCTTAATAGCTTATGTAAGTCAATTAGAACATTCACGTGCTTCTTTTCACAAATGAAGCTCCCCTTTCTCTCAGCAACTTATGGAAATTACCCTTAGAGTAAGGTAAATCATGATCATGACATTAACTGTCCTAAGCATTTTCTTTATAACCAATTGTACACTTTACAAACCATCACCTACCTTTCTTAACCGTGTTTAGGATTTTCCCTATTTAATACTGCTGTTTCTTTGAATGCTAGCAACTGATAAATCAGTGTATAATTCTGCAGTTAATTTCACCAAATTATTTTCCAGCACATTCAAATTATGTTTTATTAACAGGTGAAATAGATTCAAGGCACTGTTTCACTACTTCTTAACAGTTTCCTCTACAGGTGGATTTTGTAACTCTCAGCACTCATTTTTTCAACACATCACTAATCACCTCTCATAAGTAAAGTGCCATTTTATTATTTGTTGATGTCCATAATTTCAATAACTACTCAGTTATTGGTAATTTGGGCTATCCTCTTTTCAAATGAAACTAAAAATGTAGAACGTTAGGAAGGAAACATTAACCCTAACAACTACTAATAGATCTTAAATAACAGAACCATTAAAAATTTCTGAATCTATTTTGCCTCTAGACTTACATCAGTTATTCACAACACACTGCTTACAAGCACTAAGTGATGGCGTATATGCATTCATTATCTTCTGCTAGTTTGTCAGGTACCAACATTGTATATTTTGATCACAAACTTCTTTTTGTACATTTTGTTCGGGAGGTTTATACATCAACTTTGTTTTCAAATAAGAAGACATTGAAAGATTTGTTTCTTATTATTTAATCTTGCACTTACAAGATTAACAAAATTTGAGATTTGACTCAAACTTTAAGTTTTGCTTGTTGTCGGTTCTCATTTCCTCTATGTGCATGTGCGGCAAATGAGCACAGAGGCTCTCTTGCCCTAAGAGAAGCTTCCCCTCTCAGCCTCTTGTACCATGCACCCACAAATTAACTACATATAAAAGTGCTAAGATTTTCTGTGCGTGCATACAGGATGACCACAAAATAACATGTGTCCAAGAAATGCAGCTGGTTACTATTTCCAATAGTCATCCTGACTATAACTGTGTAGTGCTTAAAGAATTCACAGTAGGTACACATTTATACAACAAATTTACTATAGATTATAGCATTTTACCTGATAAAATTAATGGAGAAATTTTTATAGGGAGGGCACATGCCCCTGTGCCCCTTCAGACCAGCCACCACTGCTACCACTATACTACAAAGGCAGGCTATTTACTGCCCAATATGACCTGTCTGGTGGTGGCAGTGGTGACGATGATGATCATGATGATGAATAAAAAAAAAAAAAAAAAAAACATTGGGATTACTAAGCAAATAAAATGTGATGCATAGCACAAACCAAAGACCAAATAGTAAATCTAAAGTAATGAATTTTAAAATATAAAAATTCAATGCTTCTAAGTCATGCAAAGTGGACACTACCTTTAATCTATAGATGATTTTACTAAGAGTGCTAGTTTCCATTACTATTATGAGAAAATTATTTGATAAAAGAAATTTGTAACATATCCCAACTTGTATTCTTTCATTACTAATGATATGATTAAAAAGTTATCACTTTTAAACCTGCAATGGTGTACTATTTGGGAGTGGATTGCCAGAGATTGAAAAATAAAGACAAACATAATGTGGCCATTACACTATATATATACATTCATATACATACAGAGTGTCCCAGAATTCAACCTCACTTTTCAACCGATTGTAGGGGTCCTAGATAAACACTTTGCTAAATGTCAAAGTAATGGCATGTTTTCTGGATCACACATCAATGGCCTTAATTCAAAAGAACATGAATGTGTGTGTGTCCTGTTTTCATTCAAAATGCCCCATTTGTATGTCAGCATTCGAAGGAATGCAGTATTGGTGCAAAATCAATACAATATTTAAATGTATTGGAATTGTAATTTTGACAAAATTACCTATTTTTTGAGGGCGTGCATACCACTACAATGTTCAGTTCATTTCATATCATATGTAGTTACCTAGAGGGATCTGCTATAGTGTGTCCTATGATATTAAGATCGCATCGCTCTCTGGTCTTTATTTTTTTTTTTTTTTTTCCAAACGAGGTATATGATTTGACCAGCACTAATTTGTTTGGTTTACATTTCTTAAGTCAAGTCAATAAATCACCTTGGTGCTTTGTGGTGCAGGGATCATGGGTTCGAGTCCTGCCTTGGGCATGGGTGTTTATGTGTTTGTAAATTTGTATATGTCTGTGTATGTAGGTATATGTAAAAAGAAAACATTAAATTAATAGATTAACTAAGGAAATGCAGGAAACTGGACAAAAGAGAAAAAAGGAATACAGCTATGGAGTCCTGACAAGCCTCTGGTACTATTTTTTTTTATTTTATTAATTAAAAAAAAAACACAAAATAAGCTATCTAGGACAAATTACTTTCTTAGACTGAATGAAATCTAAGTAGCATTCAACATTAAATGCAGTAATTGTGTGTTAAGGAACCCATGTATATTAATTTAATGCAACTATTTTATTCATGACATGTGATTGTAGGAAGTGGCCAATCCAGTACATTGGTGCATAAAATTCAAACCAATCAGAATTCATTATCTCTGCTTTTTAATCATTTTTTTATCACACCCACATGCAATTGTTTTTCTAAATTTATTGCTCCCACGTGCATTTGGTTTGTTTGTTTTCTTTCTGTTTATTTTACGCCAAAATAATAGAATATAGCAATACAAAGAGATCTGTGTTTATTTTACCCACAATACTATATGTAGCCATTCAAAGAGATCTGAAATAAATGGTATGGACATCAAGTTGCAGTGATTTCGTTGCAAATATATGTCAAGACAAATGAGATTTTAGGAATATTATTCTTCATGTCCATAAAGGCTAATCATGGTTATAAATGTTTTGTTTGTTTGTTTTTGTTGGTTCTTTTTTCCCCTTCTTTTCTGTATACAAATGGTGAACCAGCTTTTTTGAAACTTCTGCCATTATGTATGTAATATCACTGCACACTGATACTATTATTATGAGACAAACAGTTTCTCTTGACAGAAATGTAATGCTGGATCAACTGCCTCAAAAGAATGTGAGCTCTCCTGTAAAGGAACTGATAGGAGATTTTCTTGCAAAGTCTGTCAGAAAGAAGGCAGGAGTTGACAAGAAAGGGCCAAGAAAAAAACGAAAGTGTCTCTTCTAAACTGATTGATGAAGACGAGCTCCCTGCTGGAGAAGAAGTAGGTGCTACAATAGATTGTATGACCAAGATCAAAAAGTCCTGGAAGTGGCCCAACAAAAAAAAAATCTTGTGTATGAATGTGATGACAAGCTTATGAAGCGAGGACATTTCACTGTTGAAAAGATGGCTCATTATGATTTTGATTGTTTAGTTTTACATAGACTAAAGTCAAGAATGAAGAACAATTTATAAAAACTGTTTCACAAGCTTTCTGTAAAGGGTTAATTTCCTATATTAAACAAATATAATAAATGTTTTTTGCTTAATGTGTAGTGTCAATTTAATAACACATTCTTGTACAGGGAGTACAACATTCCAACACATAAAATAAATTTAATTTACAGAAACCAAATGAATGGACCAAAGTAGCCTCAAGCATAATCCATTCCTTTGATCCATAACTTTAAAAATAGTAAAAACAATTGAGAAAAAGAAAAGTTACTCTCAAAAACATAACAGTTTATTTCTTTATTTCATATTAAATTACTTGAACCCAATGGGGCTTTGAAAATTGATTTCTTATATTTTTACTTAACAAAAATGTTTGGAAGAATATGAAAAAGTGGTCCAAAGTTTACGAAGGTGTTTATTTTGTCACTGCCATAGCAGCAGAAGCTAAGGAATTAAAAATTAAACTGCTGAATATAAAGTGAGCTTGTTAAATTTGTTGTGTTCTAGTATTGTGCAAAATAAAATGAAAATTATCTCAACCACAGAATCTTTATAGACGCAATGTTTTATAGAAAAATACCCAAAATAATGTGCTCTTTCATGGTTTAAAAGGATGATAATAGGTGATTTTCCACCATGTATAATAAAGAGAAGAAAAATGT
Organism: Hymenopus coronatus; assembly: GCA_030762935.1. NCBI lineage: Eukaryota > Metazoa > Arthropoda > Insecta > Mantodea > Hymenopodidae > Hymenopus > Hymenopus coronatus. Next base: position 165,845,449 of record CM060881.1, on the reverse strand, counting down.
CTTCCCGTTTGAGAAAAGTTTAAGTGTCTATAACTGAAACCAATAATGTGGAGTATCTCAAAAATGTTTAAAAAGTATATGACATAAATTGTGTATTTTAATGAGATCTACATTTTTTTGTGCACTAAGCTTTTGTATATATCTTATGGTTTGCCAGTTATACAAAAGTCATCCAGAATGCAGAGGTCTTCAGAGACTATTCCCAGAAAATTCAAGATATACATTTTGTTTGTCATAAAAATATCTTAAACATATGGTATTTTAATCAAAATTATTAGAGCAATTTTTGAGAAAATCAAAATTAAAAAAACACACACGCACACACACACAACCTTTTTCTAAAAATGCTCTTTTTACATTCAGGGAGTCTCAAAACATGCATTTCCACTTTTTTGCCCTACAGTGCCATCTGCAGCAAAAAGCCTATCCGTCACCATGGAACATATCAGCGAACTCACAAACAAACTAGAAATTCAAATCTAATCACAGAAACATCATAATGATGCCCTGTGCTCCACTTGGGAGCTACAGGAAATTAATTAACTTCACTAGATAATACAGATTTGCTCACAAGATTCAGCAGAAATGTGTTTGCAAATTATAAGTTTGTTTCTGTTACTAATGAACCCATTGTTACCTAATGAGGTTGCTATAATGAAACTAGGAGTATTAAGCTATAAATGTAAAAGGATACAAAGGTACTGAAATATTGTATAGAATATTTTCAATCAGTGTTTGGTAGAACAAAAAAGAATTAAGGGGAAAGAAACTTTGACACACATAAAAATTCAAAATTTCTACAGGAATTGCATGGTTTGATAGAGAAAGAACGGAAAAATTATTCTGGAAAGATATAACAACAAGGGTAGAGAATACTAAAATACAGGAATTATGATCTAATCTCATTAAGAGAAGATCTCTGAAACTATGCAGAATATGAAAACTAATTAGAGAACAAAAAATATATTAATAAAGGAAGACAAGGATTGGTATGGTTTAGAAGCCTATGAGTGGTAAGGAATGGATACAAGGAAAAATGTCCAATGAATAAAGAAGCAAACAGCACTTAGAATTGGATTTTGGAATGTAACATACTAAATTTTGGAGGGATAATTTCCTTTTCCATAAGAAGGCAAGATTACCAAATTAAATACAAGGTAGAAGTACTTGGAAAGTAAAAAGGATATGGAAGGTAGGCTACATTAAAGCCACTGAGAATATAGGTAATGTATATGAGCTCAGGAAATTTAAACTTTTAGGTTACAGCATTTTATTACAGCCTGGTGTTAATAATTATAATGGAGTATGGAAAAAATGCAACTTTCTTAGGGTTATAAACTGGGAAATATAAACGTTATTATTAGTAATCATTTTATACAAAATTTGTAATCAAACAGTTAATTAGTGAGGAAAAGTGATCAATAAACTCAGCATTCATACTAATGAGCCCATGTAGAATAAAGAAGTTGTCTAAGTCATTTTATACCTGCAAAAACCTAAAAATATAGTAATAAACATTTTGAAAATGTCTAATAGGTTCTCATAGCACTGTTATTTTCAGATTTTATTATTCTGTGAATGTGTTGTGAATACATACCTATGAAACCTGATGAACTCACAGCTGAAGATGATAATAGCAGCAAGACCACCACAAACAAGCATAAGAAATGCAAATTGGAGGGCATTAATTTCCACACTGACGACATCGCCTGATCCTAAGCACTGTGGTTTCCTAGATCGCCATTCATGCCATTTGTAATTAGTTATTCCACGTTCCCATAGCATGTGGTATCTGTAGCAGTTAGAAAGTATTCATATTAATTACAAAGTATTAATGTTAATGTAAACATCTCAGTGTATATAGAACTGAATAACAACTGGTTGAACAATAATTTAGGCATTTAATTTTTGTTGGAAAATTATAGCAGAATAAAAACAATTTTGCCCATTTCCATGGTGTGAGAGTAGCATGTTTGCCTAGTATTTAAGAGATCCTGAGTACAATTCTCGGTTTCTTGGCTAATGTATTTTGAGGAGCATCAAGGAAGTAAGTTTCCCTTTTTTTTAAAAAAATAAAGACAACATAACTTCAGAAGTTAACATTGAGTCGTACTTAACACTTTCTTTTATTTACATAGTAGTACAAATGTTTCATAGAACTTGTTTACATTGTCAACTACTTTCAACTGCCAAAGGTAGTTGACAATGCACACAATTCTGTGAAACATATGTACTACTATGTAAATAAATACAAGTGAAGTTTTAAAAATGTTAAGTGTGATTCAATGTTAATTTCTAAAGTTATCATTTTGCTTCGCTGTGTATCACTTCCTGTCAGGTTGGTTATCAAAGACAACATAGTTACATGAAAAACTTTATTTGCAACAGATACAAATATATAGGTGTAAAAACATAGATTACATGTCCAAAGTAAGTTACTTTATTTCAAGAGTGAAGTTTGAGTGTAATCTATGTTTTTACCCCTATTTGATTAGTTACTTCACTGTGCATTCCCATTAATGTTTTAATTAAGATACAAATATTTTTCAATTAAGTTGTAACTTTGACAACTTTACAAAGTATTCTCCATTATGATGAATACAATTTTGCATCTGCTCAAATCTTCTTGAAAATGCATCAGGAAGGTTGTTCACAGCCTCCATGTAATAAAAATGGCGATCATGGAGCTTTTCTTAAATTTTAGGAAAAAGTCTAAAGGAGCAAATCTCAAGAATAAGGAGGATTAGGAAGGATTCTGATGTTTTTATCTGGCCGCTGTATATTCAGAAGCACATGGTGAAGCAGCAGGTTATTGGTATTCAATCATGGATGCTCTGTTTTCCATGCTGTATTAACTGATGCCACATATTGCTCTTCAATAACTGTTTTTTGGGTATCCAGGTTGTTGAGAAGAAAGAGGCCAACATCTCTTTGCTGCACTTTTGGATCCTCACACCTTTATTGGTGAGTCATCATCTGGAAAGCACCATACTATCAACTACCACCTTGTTTCTGGATCATAGTGGTAAACTGAGGATTCATCTTCTGTTACATGTCTCAGATGTCCTTGCTTTTTCCATTATTGAATTTTTCCATCATGAAATGGTACAGATTTGGCTCACACAGCATTTAGTTCTCTGTTAACAAATGCAGCATCGAATGAGAACAACGCTTGGTGTGTTGCAGAAGCTCATTAAGGATAGCATTCGCTGCTGTTGATCCTATGTCAAGGATACTCTGAAGGTCAACATAGGTGATGTGGGGATCCTCTATTAACAGCATATCTTGTAAAAAGATATGGCCTTTGTCAAAGCTTATAAAACTAAAACTAAAAATTTACAAACTAAATTACATGCATAATATTAATTTTTACATAAGATACATTTTTAAGAAGCATAGTCAAGAGAAATTGTAATTTAAATATTCTTCCACTGAATAAAAACAGCCTTCCATTAAAAATGCTTTTAGGGCAAATTTGTACCTCTTTTGAAAAGTTATATTTTAATATTATTTGTCGCATTAAGGGACTAAATCACCGATTTAGTATTAACCAGATCAATTAAATGATTTAGGTAAGCACAAATACAACCTTTTTATTTGTGGAGAAAATTACATACACATTTGCCTTACAACAACAATGACTTCTGTTTTTTCTTTTAACAAGTTAGCTAACTTAAAACATTTCTGTCCTTGCCACAACATTATTTGGCAATTTGTTGTATAATAATACTGTTCTATGTTCAAAGCTATGTGTAAATAAAGTTGTATTGTGGTTTATAATATGCATATCTGCTTTACCTCTTGTATTATGAGTGTGTACTTGTGAATTTGTTTTCAATTGAGAGATCCAAGATCTTGACAGGGGATTGAAGTAATTTCCATGCAGTTGCAACTGTTTCTGGAGTAACTGCTGTGCAACAGTGATTTGCATGAGGTTCATCTTCCAGGAATTCCTGACCTCTTTGTAACTCCCTAAACCAGTTTCCAATGGTAGCACTGGATGGTGTATACTCCTGAAAAACATCTATCTACTGTTAGACCCATTTTGAGATCATAATAAATCATGGTGTATAGCACTTCCAGCTGCATTCTTGCTAATACAGTTGCCACATTGTGTTCATGCCTTTAAAGTATCCCTCTTTCCAATGAAAGCAGTTATATTGCTGTCACTTTTAAGGTTTAACCACTGCTAATTTCTTTCAGAGCGACCCTTGTACACTGTACACTGCCAAGATAATTATCATTATGATGTTACTTCTGCCTAACATATCTGCAGTTGTGTTTCTCCCAAAATGACAAATTAACCTTATATCTAAAAAGCTACACCAATGTTTGAATTAATGAGCCATATTAGGGGAGGATGGTCATTAAGGGCTAGAGGGGCCGGGCCCCACCGATAATAGCACACAACTTGTTGGCATTTTAATTATGAATGAAGAAATAATTTATTTTAATTTTATTCAGTTGTAATAATCATTGCAAAGGATAATTTATTACACGATGGTTCTCAATCGTTACCCAAGCTTGCATTGCGGCATATGACATTACGAAGGCACAGTGTTGTACATGGGACAACTGCGCCAGTGTTCTTGTCCTTTGGCAAAGAAGAACATTAGGACAGCTCACACGGTCACCCCTCACCCCTCTTCACGCCTTGCCAATTTCATGTCTATATCTCTTTCACCTTCCTTCACTCCTCTGCCTGCAATGCACACAGCAACGCTTGGGGCCGCAGTCACCTGGCCCGTTACATGAAGTTTAGCATTCATGTGATTGTTGTTGGAATTGTAATTATTTAGTGGACAAAGTAGTGAAATTTTAAAATGAATAGAGTGGATTATTTGTTGAAAAATCCCTTTCAGTCATTAAAGGTAGAAGACAAACTTGAAATTAAACGATTAGGTGCACATCAACCAAATAATTTTACATTTATGTAACAAGATGGAAAAAAACAGAGAACTTTCTGTAACAGTTGGTTTAGTAAGAAATCATTTTCTGAAGTGCACAAAATGCTGCAAATTGCACTAACTCCAGTTTCTACAGCTGAGACAGAGAGAAATTTCAGTACATTCAAAAGAATTAAGGCTTTCCTTAGGAACATCATGGGCCAAGTAGGTTAATTCACAACAAGGAAATTTGTGAAATCCCTAACTTCAACAGCAGAGTGATTGAAATGTTTGCCGTCCAGAAGAATAGAAGTGCTGAGCTCTTGTACAAGTATCACTGCCACTTGGTGTGTTCTATTTTATTTTCTATTATTATTTACTTTATGTTTAAAAATATATCCCTAATATTTTACCACATTTCTTTTATTGTAGTCTTTTTGGCAGTGCAACTAAAGTGGCCCTGTTTTAAAAGGTGTAACCCCACTTTTACTTTCAATACAATCATCTTCACATGTGACCCCACCAAGAAAAATGCTCACAAGCTGCCACTAAGGTATACACAACCATGATAACTAGTGTAAAGATACTTAATTGGCCACTGTGACAACCCCCTTCAAAATACCTACTTGGCATTCTAATTTCACTTTACATTTCACATCTCAGTTTCACAGTTTAAAAGTGTTCAATTATTAAGCATTTTAAAAAAAACTGCATATCACACAAGAGACATGTCCTACTCTAAAATGCAATAAAAGTGTCTTGGTAGATTTTTGAAAATTTCACAAATGTTCCTTTTCTGTATCTGGGAATAAAGTATGAATTTAAATCTTATGATCTTCCTTTCTAGCACTTGAGATATCAAATATTGACAGAAAACAAGTCAAAGCAAAGACTATGTATATTGTGTTATGATTGTAGCATTTTACATTATGCTCATTGTTCATAATGTACCCCTTGACTAGTAATGTGTTTGAACAATACTGTTATTATTCCATGCTTTCTGCCAAAATGTTTCTGTGTCTCTAGCTTCCTGCTGAAAATAACAGAATTCTTTTTTACTATCCCCAGCCACAATGCAAATGTTGACATTTTTTATTTTTAAATTAATTTTCAATAGACAAAGAGAAAAATAAATAAATGCAGAGACAGTGAAGTCAGTTATAATGTTCAATATTTCTGAATTTGTATCCTTAAACTGATGAAACAAATAGATACAACAATTAAGTAATCTGAGAGAGAGAGAGAGAGAAAGAGAGAAAGGGACAGAGGGGGGAGGAGAGAGGGTAAAGAGAACCGAGGGGGAGGAGAGAGAGAGAGAGAAAGAGAATGTACAAGTTTTGTAAACTTCCTCAGTAGATATTATTTGAATAGGCCGTTAGTGTTTTCTGACCATGAGATGTGGTCGCTCTATGAGAGAACCTATTATCACCATCACAGTATTTGCATATGAAATATTAACAGCATACATTTGTAAGTTTTTGGAAGGACCATAAGAATGGCTTGCTACAAAACATTTGATTGGCTTACAGAGCAGGAGTATGAACCCTGTTGACTTCAGGACCTTGACTGTTGTATTTTTTAAGTAATATAAATGCTGGTGGACCATGGTGATTAAGTCATTATATCTTTTATTGTGAAAGCTTCCATGAAAGCACATGTTTCCTTTTGCTAGTACTTACCCATACTGAAATATTTCTCTATAAGGTGACCCCTTAGGCATGAGTGAATAAGTAGGGTTTCTTGATAATGGGAAAAGAATAACTTCTGTCAAAGCACATCTTTGAGCATCTGTGAATGTCTTATCAATGAATGGATAAGCTTGAATTTGCTCAACCTGAAAAATTAATGATAGATCTTATTAATGTACTCTGAAATAATTGTATTTTGTTTAATTAATTTAAGATCAAACAATTACATGTTAAAAGCAAACCTATAAGTGCTCCACATGTAATGTGACCATATTTTGTGAAGCTAAAAATGACATAATTCAATTCTTGTTTGATCTGTTCTGTAAGGCTGGGTGCCAAGTTTTATTTAATCTGAATGTTTCTTCTTATCTATTAAAATTGTTGGTACGTTTATAGATCTCGATTGCTTCATGATGCAAACGTATATAATAATGAGAAATGGAGGAGAGGATATCAGTTTCGTCGTAACAGATCACATGTTCCCCCTCTGCTTCTAGAGCATGCAGTGCTATCGCTGATTTTTCTGGTTGACTCAGATGGCAATGTCTATGATGTTCTGTAAGTCTGGTATTGATGCTTCATTGGGTGGTACCTACATATACTGCGCCACATGAACAGGGGATCCGATACACGCCTGCCGATGCAAGTGGGCCTCTGGGATCTTTGGCCAAGTGAAGGAAACTGCGTATTTATTTAGTCAGTTTGAAAATGGTGTCTATATTGAGGGTCTTGAGCACCTTGAAAATTCAGTCTGTGATGCATTTAAGGAAGGGGAGATAAACCACTCCTTTGTTTTGGGGATTTTGTTGCTGTTTGTGTTTTAGGCTGTATTTTTGGATGTATGGCTCTTCTTAATTTGTTTTTCGAGTACCCATTAGCATGATGGGCCTGTTCTAAGAGCTGTAGTCCGTGGCGAAGATATTGTGGTTCACATACTCTGGTTCTGTTTTCTATAAGTGAATCTAACACCGGCCATGAAAACCTTCATATTTTAATAAAACATAATTATCAGAATACTAACATAATGTTATATTAAAGGAAATATTATTACAATACACTACATATGATATTACAATTATTATAAACACAAACACAAATTAAAATATAATGTAAATAACTCATGAAGTAGCTGGCTTTGTTTCAATATAGTTACTGTATTCAATACTATAAACTGGAGAACAAATCTTATTTTTACCAAAACAGGTCAAAGAGGTGCCATGACAAGATCTAGCAGGACACCAGGGCAATAGGTTGAAAAATGGTACTGCCCCAATGATTACGGGATGTCTGGTCACTTTACCACATGGTACAGCATGGCCTCCATGTCGTGGCCGAGTGGTTAGACCACTTCTCTCTCACCTGGATGACCTGGGTTCAATCCCAAGTGACTGTATGTGAGATTTGTGGTAGACAAAGTGGTGTAGGGACAGTTTATCTCCAGGTTCTCCAGTTTCCCCCACCACTGCTCCATCTTCATTCCATGTATCATCAGTGTCATTGCCTGCAGTGTCACAACTGGTAAAAGTGGCATTAAACACCATAAAAAAAACTATCAAATGGTACAACAACTAAGATAGAGCACAGTTATGATTGATTCACCTTCAGCCTCTAGAGGCATGTGGTGCTTAGCAAGCTGCTTATGCAAGTTGTTTGAGTCTGGGGCTTCTGCATCTCAAGTGACCTCATGAGACTGAGTGAACCCGATTCCAGATCATCCAGAATAGGCAAATTCTGATTCTAAAAGCAGGGCTTGAAGCTCCTAAAGTGATGCATCATCAGAGTGATGACCATTCTTGTGAATGGGCTATAAAACTTCATTAGCAGCTAAATCTACTTTTAGAATGTGAGCACACATCCATGATTTTCAACATAAATTGGTGATGTTTTAAATGGAAATGTTGTATTATTTGCTTGCAAATATTAACATGGAAAATAACATTGATGGTCCTTGTTGATTTGCAATATGTCAGTTACTTCACAAGAAATTGCATTTGAATATGAAGCTGAGATACCTCCATCAATATAACACTCGACACTGCATATTCAGTTCTGTAGAACCAAGATAACCAAAAATATTTCAAAGAATTTGGGTATTAGACTATTTAACATATTGCCTCAGAATATAAAGTAATTACTAAAATTCACCATTTTAAAAATTATTTAAAATTGTTCTTACTACTGCATGCATTTTATTCCATAGATGAGTATGTAACATATTGTACAAATACCATGAGTTAATAAGTCTGTGTTATTGTGTGTGTATTCAAAATATAATGTGAATTACTAGCTCTTAATAACTTAATGATGTGTAATTGAAAATTGTTTGTTGTCTTATCATCTAGCTGCAATACACATGTATAATTCACATATAAAATTAGTGAACTACTGTACACATGTATAAAATTAGTATAAATTTATACCATTGACATGTCTGAAAAACAATGTAAATAGTTCTAAAAATATGAAATAAATAATAAAATAAATAAATAAAATAAATAAATAAAAAAAAAAAATAATAATACAGTGGAATGTGCATCAGTTGCATATTCTGTGGTTCAATTGCCTCATTGAATCTCAAGTGTCAACTTCAACTTGCAATTAATTGCATTGTAATAGACCTGCTAACAGTGACAACAATAGTGACTGGAGTTATTCTTTATTGTTATTTTTGCTCTTAATAATTATGAGGTAAAAAGTACAGCTTTTGTAGCATAAAAAAAGAAAGAAAGTTAGTGCTTCATTGTACTTCAAGAGAAGCAACAAAACATGTGCAAATTAAATATAATACATTAATGCTTTGCATGAGCTTTGTTTCAAACCTGAAAAACAAAATTCTCCTCCTTCATTTTAGCAACTCCTATGTCAACCCTGTAGGCATTAGGTGCTGACTGTGTTGGTGGAAATATCTTTTTATGATACAGCTCTAGCACAACTGGATCCACTGCTCTCTGTAATCACAATTTACTTATATAAATATTGAAAAGGGATGAGAAAAATTCTAATCCAATGCACAGTGATGATCCAACTCTAGTTAGTGTAGCTATCTGATAATGGCAGCATATCCTACGGAAAAATCTTTTTTAATCATCCAACTATATATATATATATATATATATATATATTATATGTGTGTGTGTGTGTATATTTACTGTTCAGACATGAAATATAATCATATTTAATAGCTGAATTTTACAATTTATTTCTCACCAAGTTTACTTCTCCTTATTTGTTAACATTTACTTACAAACTAATTCATGTAAATGTAAATAACACTCGTTCTATGCAAACAGCCCTGTTATCTTCAGTTGTTCAATTGGCCAATCCATTGATTGATGACCAGTACACAGAGTGTGACAAAATTAGTAATTCTGTGTATCTGCTATGTCATTTTAAAAATATCCAAGATGAGAAGGGGCTCAAAATGATTTATTATGGAGTTATATACCCATATTTACTGTATGCGATAGAACTTTGGGGTTGTGCTGCTGCAACCCATATGGAAAGGTTATTTAGATTACAAAAACGGGCAGTCAGATTGATTTTCAATATGAGCTCTCGTGAATCATGTAGGGGAATATTTAAAGATAAGCAGATATTAAATTGTATTCTTTGTATGTCTATAAAGTTGTAACCTATGCAGTTCAGAAACAAAACCTAAAAAATAGCAATATCCATAGTCATTACACCCGACACAATGATGATTATTTTCAGCAGGGGCTTAGCAAAAATATTTCAAAAAAGGATCCAAATGTCGTGGGTTTATTGCTTCATGCAAAACTACCTGCATATTTAAAATGTTTTAAAGGTAAACAATTTGAGAGTGCTCTGAAGAAGTATTTGATAACAAAGACATTGTATAGTATCAATGAACTATAATAATGTCCATATTGAAATTACAGACCCTTTGTGTATATACAACTGATATGTAGTTATAACAATATGTGTAACTATGTAGGTTGTCCTTCTTTGTAATGTTCGTTAATTAATACATACTTTAAGTGTAGACTACTTTGGACGAATGTAAAAAATTGTAAATAATTATAAATATGAATTTGTGACAATGTCAGAAACTGTATTGCAGTCTATTGACAATAAAGGTATTAATATTAATAATATTAATATTATTAATATTAATATTAACACAGTCAACCTTGATATTGCTTTTGAACAACTGACAGTGATTAATTTCATTTTTGTAGAAACTGCCCTTTGTCTCATATTTTGAAATTTCTTCCTTATTTTGCAAAGATGCAAAATACTACTACATTGACTCACTATTCATGATATTTTTTAGTTAATGTAATGTAGGCATAATCCATTTTAGCTAGACAAGTAAGACTGACCTTCAAATTGGGTAACCTCATCCTCACCATGTTTATGTCTAAGCAAATAATTTGCTACAGCCCTTTTTACCATTAAGATGCATGTTCATTTATGTTAATCTTTATTTCAAGATTTATTTCAGGCCACTATTGCTGTGTACTTGGATTTTTTTTTTTTTAACTGTTTCACTTTAACATCTAAGGTCATATCGGGGGCTTCCCACTTGAAACAACTTGTCTGTAGGTACTTTTACGTTGGTTTAAATCATTTTGTTTTACTGAAACACGCACACATTCACACTCACATACAAACTTCCAGACTCTGTGAGGGATAGGGAATACTTCTGGCTAAAGAAAAATGTCCTGCCCCAGCCGGGAATCAAACCCGGGATCCCCGGGTGAGAAGTCAGCTTGCTGACCACTCGACCACGGAGGCAGTCTCTTGGATTATTGGCAGCATTTTTTTTTTGCATGCAATCATATTACTCTCATTATGTATCTACCTCCACATATTTTTAAAAGGTATATCTAAAAGCTTTAGCCTCTGAGCAACATAAATTGGGTATTTCTACAGCTTCAAAATAAGTCCACAAACAATTTTGCTAAATATTTCATACATGTATTTGTTTCTCATAATAATTAAAAACATTTTAAGACTTTTCCTTGAAATGAGGTGTTATAATTACAGTTACTTATACTTATTGCAATCCACTTTCATAACAATAGTACATGCATAGTGTGTTTTAAAAGCCTTCTCTTCCGCCTTCAGTTTTTTTCTTTATAATAAGGAATAGCTAATGCAAAGCAGTATTACATTCCATCCCAAACTTTAATTGCAATAATTCCTTAAGAATATGTATTTTATGTTTTTTTTTTAATTAAAAATTATTAGTTTAAGGAAAAAGATCCTCAATGTGTCAAAGCATAAACAGTAAAATTCAAGAAGTGTTACAGATAGATACACAAATTTGTGTGTTAGTCATGCATTTTAAGGACACAAGTTTCATGAAATTCCTTCTACACTATGTGAAGCATTTTCTAATTTTTGCTCTACCAAAAATACTTTTAATGATTTTGGTTGAAATATCATGGTATAATTAACCCAATCAAGGATACCCAATAATAAAGGTGATATGTTAAAATAAAGAAAAAAAAACATATCTCTCTCTATCTCTCTCCCTTCATCTCCCCTCCTTTTCTCTCTCTCCCCCTTCCTCCCTCTCTCTCTCTACATTTTTTTATTTCTTTATTTATATATATAATTTGGATCTTTTGAGGTGTGAACCTCCAACCATACCAATATAGTAACTCTCACAAACCATACCTTAGACCATGTACTATTGGGACACATAACTGCAGTATTATCTGATCTTATAATGCTGCAAAATAATGAGTAGCTTTTTTTTTTTTATCATAACAAAAAAAATTGTAAAATGCATGCATGTGCATTTAATCAAAACCCATCAGCAACCAAGCATGCCATCACATCTACTGCTTTAGTCAGTGCCTCTCCATCCTTTTCCACAGTCTCTCTTGAATACAGAGCATACATTTTGAGTGGATTTGATTCTGTGATCCTTGGTTTAAAAGATTAGCTACTTCTACCTTGTGTTAGACCATATAGTCATAAATTCAGATGTTGAGGTTTGTATTATTTAATGGATTTATCCAATGTTATCTGTTGGTAAACTGGGTTATTTAACAATAATGTACAGGACATCATATCACAACCATATTGCTGAAGGGATTAAGAAAGCATTATTTTGAAATAATCCTGTAAATAGTTAGAAAAATCTCTTCATTCTTACTGAGCATTGAGCAAAATGGAATCCCTAAACAATCCCTTAGACAAATCTTACTGTAGGAAATAAAATTTGGCCTATTAAATAAGCATTTATGTTAGTAAATTAAATAGCTTTTACCCACATTCCAGAGGTCAGATTTTAAACTTGGTTATTATAACACATTGGAAAAATGAGTCGAATTTACACTTGATTTGCTTCACTAAGTAATTAATTACCTGGACATGTTTTGAAGGCGTATGTTGCCTACATCATGAACAGATTTCGACTGGCCGGCCTGTTGTTGGTATTTTCTGTGGACTCTTCTCCTTTCTCTGGTGGCTGATAGATGAACTTGTAGAGTGGGTTGTCATCGACGGGAATTCCAAAATTCATCAGGCTAGGTTTTTGCTTTAAAATAAAGATCTTCTCCCATATGTTTAATTCTAGCGGTCGCTGTACTGATTTTAACAAGTGGACATTATCTTCGATTCTATGGCTATTGTCCCAAGCATGTGAGGCTACTGCTGATTTCTCCATTTGGTTGTTTCTTAAGTGTGCCAGATGTTCCTTCAACCTGGTTCCTATGTTTCTTCTGGTTTGTCCTACGTATCTTTTGTCACAGTTTTTACAGTTGATCCTGTAAATTCCTGATTTCTTGGATGCAGGTATTTTGTCCAACTTGTTCTTTAGAAGGTTTTTTATGCTATGTTTGTTTTGTGGGGCTAAGAAGATGTTGTGTTCCTTGAAGATCTTTTTAAATTTGTTGAAGGCCTGAGGGTGGAATGTGAATTTTTTGAAAATATTCTGGTTTTTATCTGCCATGAGGGTGGTTGTAGCTGCTATTTTTCTCTTTCTCTCTATTGTTTTTAGTTTTTCAGGACAAGTGTTTTGTTAAAACCATTGTTCTCGGCAGTTCTTATTATTTGGTTAAGCTCTTTTTCATATTCTATCTTCTCCATAGGGACGTTAAGTAAACTATTTAGCAAACTGTGGATGATTGCATGTTTGTGGCTAGTTGGGTTGAAGCTGTTAGATTTTATGTGGTTGTCTGTATGCGTGTCCTTCCTGAAGATTCCAAATTCCAGTTTTTTATAGTTTCTGATAATTTTGAGGTCCAAAATTGGAAGGGTGTTGTCTTTCTCAGCTTCCATGGTAAATTTAATCTCTGGGATTTGTAAATTTAGTAGCAGCAGTGCATCTTCTATTAGTTTAGCATTTACTATGGCGAATACATCATCGACATACCTGAACCAAGTTTTGAAAATATGAGGGAATCCATTGGTGATTTTTGTTTCAAAAAAGCTCATGAATAAATTTGCCAGGAATGGTGACAGGGGACTTCCCATTGTGAAGCCTGATTTCTGTTTATAACATTTGCCATTGAAGATGAAGAAGGATTGTTCAATGCAGATGTGGATGAGTTTGGAATATTCTTCGATTTCTTCTTTCATTAAGTTTGTTGGCAGTATTGTATAGGGTGGAATTCCCGTCGATGACAACCCGCTCTACAAGTTCATCTATCAGCCACCAGAGAAAGGAGAAGAGTCCACAGAAAATACCAACAACAGGCCGGCCAGTCGAAATCTGTTCATGATGTAGGCAACATACGCCTTCAAAACATGTCCAGGTAATTAATTACTTAATGAAGCAAATCAAGTGTAAATTCGACTCATTTTTCCAATGTGTAATTATGCTTCACTGTGTACCACTTCCAGCATTTGGATTCTTTTGATCATTGGTTATTATAAGTTATCTGAATAGGGTCTTCTTAAATTAAGAAGATGAATGTTGAGTAACTGTAAGTTCTAGGGATCCAGGTCCATTTGAGCATCATTTCAACCATTTCATTATTCATCATCCAGTTAAAGACATTAACTTAAAGCAAAATAACAAAAATTGTTCCTTAGCTTTCAAAACATTTGCTGTTGTATGTTTGAATTTTTTCAGTTTGAAGTGTACTTCATTGGCCTATCTCTGTTACTCCTATGAAAATGAACTGTTCTTTTTTTTTTTTTTTTTTCTTTTTCTACATGGGGTCATAATAAATAAAACAAATATAATCAGTGAAGAATTGTCCAAATCCTGCAAAGTTTATATTGCTTATTTGAAACCACTTCTAGGCAAGCAGTTATCATGATTAATATCACAATACAGAACACATTGCATGAATAGTATTCTTGTAATTTGGTAACAGGCAGAAATATTTTGTGCTATTGCAGAGCAGTCTCTTAGCTAGAAACTCTAATTCAAGTTTGACCCACAAAATGCCATGAATATAAATTGAAGGCAACTTAGAAAAAACCAAGGATATCAAATAATAAACAAATTTCTTCACCAAGCAGAATGCTAGTATTTAAATACATTTTGGATGGTTGATTTCCAATGGCTTTGTAACATTTAGAGCATTTAACCTAATAAATCTCACTTAAATTTTAATTAGTTGGTAATGCTCTATCTATCTTGGTGCTGATCCATTCTTGTACCTTATATTTACTATAATGGGGCATTCTTGTTTCTTGATATTTTCATTTAAGGGTAGATAAAAACTCCAGATTAATATTCGCGTCCATACATGTCAACTCTGTTCCTATACTGAACATAATTTACAAACCTGAAAAAATCCCACATTATGAGATACATTCTCAAAGCCCACTTTAAGATTACTGTTTAAAATATCTTTGATGTTCCGAATTGTCTTTGGTGGTGCTGATAGTAGTGTAGATACCACTCCACCTCCATAATAAGTGTTTAGTAAAACTACTTGAATGAGAATAAACAAAAGAGTTATTCTCCATGTTATGGATCTGGCATCCAGTTCAGTTCCTGAAACATAATGAAATGACAGATAAAATCACAACTGCACACAATTGCAACAATGAAAATACTTCTAAGTTCATGTTTCATAATTTTGAGAAACTCACAAAATTCTTAGTGCACTATATCCCCGACTGTAGATAATTTGTCCCACATTAAATTTACAGCAGTTATTATAGAAGTATTTGCACCAATAAGTAACCTCAAAAATTTCCATTACTGCTGTTTACAAAATACTTTATATAAAAATTTAAAAGTATTTAAAACTCAAATTTTAGAAAAAATTAGAATTGTGACTTCAATGTGGAGACTCTGAATTGTCATTAAAAAGAAAATTAACAGTGACAGAAATGGACTAATGAAGAGACACTGCTAGGATATCTAGGAGAGATCAAATTAAAAACATATTTATAAAAAAAAAAAGAATATGCAAAATTCAACTTTAGATTTTATTCAAGAAAAACAACTAACATTGTATGGATATTAAATATTGGTAGATGAAAGATTGCCTAAGAAAGCAATAGAATAGAAAGAAAGTAGTAGCACCAGGAAGAAAGAAGAAAGGTAGATCACCTTGACATGTTTCCAAGGAATTTCTAAAACAATGGTGGAAGGAAACTGAGGAAGATTTATGAAAAAACAGTGAAGAATGAAGGAAGAAAATAGAAGTTGAAAAGCTATATATATTTTTTTTTTTTTTTTTTAAATTTTGTTTATTTAAGGTCACTTTATAACAATAATGGATGCCAAAAATATATCTACATTGTAAAACCAAAAATTTTGTATTCATTATGTGATCTGCTCTCACTAAAAGGTATTACTCTAAAACATTAAATGCTAATGTTAATTACATGCAAGCTCATGCTGCTAACTACTTCTTGGGTGCTCATGTATAAGATGCTATCAGGTATGTTGAGCTTCCATTCAACCGAACACTGTCTTAACCCTCAAAATTTATGCTAACTCTAAGGTAATAAATATTAATTTATGTTATAGTATGAGCTGTTCCAGCTTGGGTGCACACTAGAGAGCAGCAGAGAATTCGTGATTCACAGAAGTCTACCTGCAGCATGCAATACAGTTTTTCACTGAAGGCAATTTGTTGTCATGGATGATTGAAGTGCTGTATAATGATGCTGTACATTTCATTTCCTTATTAAATTTGGTACCTTTTGGCATATAAGATACTGCAGGAGTCTATGTTTTTCAGAAAACAGAAACTGTTCTTTGCACAAAACAACCAGCAGCCTCCCCAACTTGATACAGTGACATGTGTTATGAGTAGGGATAGCATCTTGGGGACCAAGTAGAGACCAACCTGCATTGGCAACTTCACGCACTACATGTAAACAACCTTTTTGGGGAACGTGGCAGGATACTATGCAATATATTATCTTGCTGTTTTACGGGTAATTAATGCCTTTGATGATAGTGCATCCTCTTCAATCAAGATTGTAAACTCTCTTGCTTCAAAACAATTGCATGAAGATTTGCAATTCGTATGGAAGAACTTAAGCAAGCAATTAATCAGAGACTTGTTATATCTATTTTAGACCATGTGAAAAAGAAAGTGATAATGCATGAAATATGCTACAAGGTGTTGCTACAAAAATATTTTCTGATGGAGTATCTTAACTAATAGTCAATGATGTGCCCCATTTCCATTTTGTTCCAATCACATCTTGTGATGTGGAGTGAACTTTTTCACCTATTTACATGCCAATCAGAGATGATTCACATTTAAGACATTACAAATGTATGTTGTTGTGCATTGTAATTTATGTATCTTGAGAGAAGATAGAACTGATAGTGATGCTCATAACTTGTTGTAGTTGTAGAAGTAGTATGGTTTTTGGGTGCACAACTACCAAGGTTATTAGCACCCTAGGGTTAAAAATTAATATGGAAAGGAAATAAAAAGACTAAAACAGGACTACCACACAAGAGTTAAAACTATGGAGACAACATAATAAGCAACCAAGGCGAGACTAAACCGAGGGACTGGAATATCACAGAGGACAACACCACTGGGGGAATGATGAAAAGTAACTTAAAAGACGGGTCGGTAAAAAGCTAAAACCCCCAGATAAAATTAAACCTTACTGTACATCCCGCAGCGGCAAAGAAAAGTAAAAAGTCCCTCACAAGTACTAGGGTTGTCACCTAGCAGTGTGGGAAGATCAGCGGCCAGGAACAAAGATACCTGCAGCACAGTAAAAAGGCGGCATTCCGATAACAATTTTGCACCGTCAAAGGCTCATTACATGAAGCATATTGAGGTGTGGGTTCCCCATGTAAAAGATGCTGATGGCTAAAAAGGCAATGCCCAATTTGCAGTCGCACTAAAATCACTTCTTCACAGCAACATGCACACAAAGAAGTAGCCCAGGAGACAGGAAGGGACTTGATTTCTCTAAGTTTATTACCATGCAGCCCAGACCATTCTTCGAACCAGCGCGAGAAGATAGCTCTGCACAGGTGGGCACGCATACCATCTGGAGAAAACATATGTCTAAAAACAGTGGGCAATAAAATGGCAGCAGTATCCGCCTGTTGGTTACCACTCACACTTACATGGCCAGGAACCCAAACAAACAACATACTGATGCCAGCGTCAGCAAGGAAATGCAGATGATCATGAATACGCTGTATCAATGGATGGTATGGATACAGCTCACGAAGGCCCTGTAGTGCACTGAGGGAATCGCTACCGATAACAAACTGCCTTAAGTCCTGTCCCCGATAACTTGTTGCACAACAGCAACTGAATGTATGTAAATATTAAAATTGTTACTTCCTGTAAATCAGTGATATTTATGTTTACCTCAATCACCTTCCACTGCTAGTGAAAACATCACAGTCTACCACTGCCCCATTTTCCTTCTATTAGTACCACTGCTTACCCTGCATTGTCAACACACCACACCTATATACCATGCTGTGCTACCTTTGATTCTGTCTTGCTATCAGTTCCCAAGATGCTATCCCTAGTTATGAGAAATGACACAATGTCAAGACTGACAGGAAGTGTAAGAATTTGTGCTATGACCTTGGCTATAATGCTCTCCTTTCCAGGCAGGCCTCAAATGCTGCATAAGTGTGAGTAACCTGACTGAGCTGGGCAGAGTTGGAACAGCCCGTTATTGAAGTTAATATATATATATATATATGTGTGTGTACTTTATGATGTTATTGCATTGGGAATGCTCTTATGTGTGTTGTGGACAGTTTTGCCAGAAGCATTTCTCAAAATTTCTCCCGAATCATTAAAAAAATTGCAAAGTTTCAGTTGAAGTTGCCCATTATTTTTATTAAAATATGCAATTTATTTTACTATTTTAAATTCACAAACACACACACACACACACACACACACACACACACACACACACACACACACACTCTTGGAATATTTTCAAAAGATTCTTATAACTGGTATCTCTGTAAGTATAACACAATCATAATAAATGCCTTAATATTGGAATACTAACTAGTGTGAGCTGCGCTGATACAGATTCAAGAAAGAGTATGAAAATATAGGCGTTTGCACCAATAATTATATTGAAATATTACCTGAAGTATTTAATTTATTAATTATTTCCCTCAGTTGAGGGCTGCCTTATAGACATATAGACTTATAACCATACAATCTTATTAACAGAACGATAAATGTTACATTTTAGGAGCTGATTCTCTGATGTGTTGCTATGCGGACATACTTTTTATTTGTATGGTTTTATTTCCCGCACTAATGCTTTTGATCATGATTAAATTTAATTGTTAAAATACCTATATAACCAAACCAACAATTCCAATATATAAGAAGTATAATGAAACATTAACTACCAGCACTGAAATTTCTTTTGCTTTCATTGAAACCACATTGCAAGTGTGAATGCCAACTTATGATCCATCCATAGCAACAATATTAAAAAGTACCAAAAATTAACTATATTGTGCGTGCACAAAAAAAAAAAGGTAATTATTGGCAGGCTTAAAATAACGTTGTATAAATAACTTTTACTCACATCAGAGAGGATTTAGTATTTGTCTTTCATCAATTTAGATTTAGAACTCTCTTCCCTACCAAACAGTGCATAAAGTTAAAAAACAGACATTAATAAATGTTATATTTTGCAGAAATATTTTAGTAGCCTAAAAATTCGCAAATCGCCTTCATCAAAATTTAGCCATAAAAAGCGAATTTTAGTAGCCCAATCAGTGACTTTTCACCCAATCTGGCAACACTGGTTGTGGGGGGAGGGGAGAGGGAGAAGGGGAAAAGAGATGAACTTGGAGCACTCTGTTATATACTTGCTTTAGTTATATCTTGAAGGGGAAGGAATATTGATAATGTCACTGCCTTTAGTGCAATGTCAGGTAGGCAATACTTCCCTATCATCTCAATAACTTGAGCATTTGATTGATTTATAGAATTGGTGTTTTTTGCTCCCTGCTGTTACTATTTTGATTTATTGGGTGAAGAGAGTTTATATTTCACCTGAACATGACTGGAAGAGAGTTTTCAGTTGCCCTAAGGCTGATAGAGGGAAGAGAATTTGTTGCTCCTCTGATGATTTTATATCTTACACATTTGTAAGGAAGTTTTCTGTTTCTTCTGCACACTGGGTGGAACAACTAATCACACAAAAACTAACACCAGATTCCATTTTGAAAGTAATTAATTACACATGCTTTGTAAATTAAAAAAAATCTGATGTGTTCCATTCACATGACTTTCTCTACATCTCTGCTACAAATTATTGTTAAATAGCTTATGCTTCTTTTTACATCATGCTAAGTGATAAAAAATAAGCAGAAATAGTGTTATTACTTGCTTCCATGCAAGTAGAGGTGAAATAAGGGACTAGCATAAGCTAAAGTATTAGTCAAAAGCTGGTTGCTATGTGACTGAAGTTCCTTTGTATGGACAGGAGTTGACAAATTCACATATGAGAAAAGTATGTTTTTTAAAGCTGAAACCAATAACAAGGGATATCTCAAAACAATCAACTCCATGAAAAAAATGTATATGATATACATGATGTGTTTTATTGTGATCTACATTTTTTGTGTGTTAAGTTTAGGTCTATCTCTTAAGGTTTACCAGTTATGCAAAATTCAATAAAAATCATCCAGAATAAAGAGGGCTTTAGAGGCTATTCCCAGAAAATTCAAGATACACATTTTATTTGGCATGCAAATATCTTTAATATAAGTGATTTTAATCAAAATTATTAGAGCCATTTTAGAGAAATGCAACTTTTTCTGTGTAAAAGGTAGTTTTGGATGGGCGGATTTTCTTAAAAATTGTGTCACATCCTTGGACTTAAATACCAAGCTTGGTATTTAACGGTCTTTTTGTTTTTGAGCTATGCTGTCCCCACTCATGCATGCATGCATGCACGCATGGACCTTTTTACAAAAATGCTTTTTTTTTTTGGATTCAGGGGGACCCAAAACATGTATTTCTAGTGAAATATTGGTATCAAATTTTTGCTTGCAATACAATACCTTCTTTATACACTATGTACATAGTATGTGTAGAGAAAGCAAAAATCTACTGAAATTGTCTTACCTTGCTCAGAAACAGCTGCTACTGTGGCTAAGGCACTTGTGCTCCAAGATGCCTCCAAATGTTCACTGCCATCCGTTCTGGCATATTTTGACTCAAACCAGATAGCCATTTTTATGGTCACAAATGCCAAAAACCAGGAACCCATTGCACACATCCAGACAGCAACTGTGAAAGGAGCTAGGAGTGCATTATGACCTCCTGTCACCTTAGGATGTCGGAACATAGCAGCTGTTCTGATCAACAAAGAACTTTAATTTATTATAATATAATTGCTGATCAGAGGCATAGTCCAGGGTGGAGTTGGGATTGTAAGGCCCCCTTGCTAAAAAACAAAAAGTAGCAAGTAATAGCAATATATTTTAATTCCAATTGCTGTACTTATTCTATGAATATAAAATTAACTTCTTAAAATATTTTAACTCATGGTAAATTCAAGTTTATCAATTTTAATGAAACATTGGAAGAGTGATATGTATGAATATAATATTTTCGAATTGGGTTTGTAACACTTAAGTATCACTTAAGCGTCAATATACGTTAAGTGATACTTAAGTGTTACAAACCCAACTCGAAAATACTCAAATTTATCATTTGATTTTATACAAAGTGTTTAAAAAATGGATGCTTATAACAGTCCCTCCCCCTTAATATTTTTCTGTGTATACTACCATTGTCAATGCATCACTAAGTCATCTGTATGTTGTTTTTAATGCATACTACACTAATTCCTTTCACTACTATTACCCATAGTAAGTAGAGGAAGCACTGAGATATCATCTGAAATACAAAGTCTCTGAATAAGTAAATAGAAACAAAACACTCATAGAAATAGGTTTGAGTGCTCATGCACTGCATGTATGTGTGTGTACACATGAGAGAGAGGGAGAGGTAGGGGGAGAGGGAGGTGGAGGGGGAGGTGGAGGATGGGAGAGAGAGAGAGAGAGAGAGAGAGAGAGAGAGAGAGAGAGAGAGAGAGAGAGAGAATGTTAATATTGGAGCTATGTTTTGTTATTGATTTGAATTTACAGCACCTTTTTTGTGTAGCAGGTCATTATTTATTTTTTCTCATGTTCATCAAAGAGCACGAAATTTTAGAGCCATTACATAGTGATCCATTAAAATTTTGATCATTGCTTTAGCTATGTATGCAATGTACAATGAAATATGTAAAGTAGAAGAATAAGCTTACCCAAAAATAGTTTGTAAAAGAGTGAGTAAAGAAGTTTAATTTGCCAATAGATATAATTCAGTATGCTTCAAACATCATCAAGCTACAAGAAGGGCAAGAATCAGCAGAATTTACATAATAATAAATATGTAATACAGTGTGATCCATTATACCTGAACCATTTTGATAGAGCCATAATTTCTTTCTGAAAGCTCATAGAAATGTAAAATTTGTTTAAATGATCTCAGTGGCTCAGGGAGAATTGACAACAATCATGGCAACAATCAATCTGTTGACTACATTGATGATTTCAATGGAAATTACGAGCTTTTCATGGCATTGTAGACAGTCGCAGTTCTTTGACATGTGCCATATGAATAGCCTGATTCCTGACTCAATGGACACAACAATTTGTTTGGAGAGTTCACTAGCCTTCTTTGAACATTTGTAACAGTCTCTGCACTCAATGGTGGTCTATGTTTTCCACTCCCACTAACAAGTATACCAGTTGTCTCCAGCTTCCTTATTAGTAATAAAGTTGTTGCTTTTGTCGGAACATCCCAAACATTAAATTCTCTTCAAAATTCCTGTTACTAAGGATTGTCTTCCGATATGTTTCACAATGAATATATACTCTCGAAAAGAGCATGTTGCTGTTATGACTCCCTATCTCCTATGTACATTGTACATACATGCTAGAGAAAATAAAAACATAGATAGGAGCAAAACCTTGCTTTATAGTGAGAGTTGGAATAGAGTGTTTTCTCTAACAGCACTTTACCAAGCAAGGATTGTGAGGAAAACTGAACTGGAAGTGTGCAGAAGTGTTTGAGTGTAGCCAATATTTATTTTTGTAATTTTTTATTCTTCTCAGAACTCTAGTTCAACTATTGGCAGGCTAATTAAAAGAATTTATTTAGAGCCATATTGCTCTGCATGTGTTAACAATAATGTATAAAATAATTAAATATTCATTTTGTAAATTATCAGAAATTATAGTGGAAGAGAAATTCTACGTTCTAAATCATTTATTGAAGATTTGCTCATATGGAGTCTTTTAGATTGCCAGTTACGGTTTCAAAATTTACAGTTTATTAAAGAATATATTTACATGATTATTGAATATTGATGGTGCTTCTTGATCAAGTTGAAATGATGTGCTCATACAGGATAAAATGTAGCAGTTACATAACTCTAGTTTCGGTCCATGGGTATTGAGAATCAATTTGGGTTAAATGGGGCAGATTCATAGGATAATCACTTTAAATGCCAACTATATAACTTAATTAGGTACCAGTGAACTGATGATATAGAAAAAATAATGTGAACAAAACCTACCTCTCTATTAAATGAAGAGTTAAACAATGAAGTAAAATTACTGTGCACTGTTATAAAACTTCTAAGGGAAAAGTTAATACATTTAAGTAAGCAGCTTAGGTATCCAAACAACTATATACATATGGAAGATAATTGTATTATACAACAATATTCATTAAATTAATTAATATGGCTAAATTTTACACACACTTCACTTATTTTTGTGAAGGACAATTATTTTTGATTATAACGCAACAGTAGTGGTCCAACAGTTGACAATGTGGACAGAGACTTGTGAAACAATTGCCCTTCTTCATAAAAGTAAGTGAAGTATGTGTAAAAGTTAACATGGTAATTAATCACTCAACATAGCTTCACAATATTATATATTTTGCAATGCAATAATAAGAGGGTGGATCGAAAAGTAACGCACAATCATTTTTTTACAAAAAAAATTTAATAGTTAAAAAAACAAGCAAAAATCATAATGAGCTTACGCCTTTTACGTGCTTTTCAACATAGTCACCAACTATCTCAACACATTGTGATCCAGTTTCAATATGCCCTGTTCACAGAAATCCATTTCCCTGCAGACTACTGATTTCACTTATACATCTGTCGCAAAATGTTGGCCCGCCAGGAATTTGTTCATGGGACCAAACAGATGAAAGTCTGATGATGCAAGGTCCAGACTGTATGGTGGATGCTGGAGCACCTCCCAACCAAATTTTGTGATTTTCTGATGAACAGCAGCAACATGGGGACAAGCATGTCATGAAGAAGTTTGACATTGTCAGCATTAATGTTATGGCATTTGTCAGAAAGGGCAGATCACCAAAGTTTTAATGTATGCTGCTGCATTCACAGTGCTCTGTGTTCAGCGAAGTATGCCAATAAAACAGCATGCATATCCCAGAACACTCTCACAAGCACTTTCCTAGCAGATTGAGTCACTCTGAATTTTTACTTTCTCTACATGTACTAAGAACATAGTGTATATAGAAGGTATTGTAATGCACCCAAAAATTCGATACCGAGTTTTCACCGGAAATACATGTTTTGAGACCCCTGAATAAAAAAAGAAAACATTTTTAGAAAAAATGTCCGTGTCTGTCTGTCTGTTGGTGTGTGTGTGTGTGTGCGTGTGTGTGCACGCATGTGTGTGTGTGTGTAGTATAGCTCAAAAACGAAAAGTCCGTTAAAAACCAAACTTGGTATTTGGGTTTGATATCTTCCAAGGAAGCGACACAAAGATTTTCAAGAAAATCCCCCCCACCCCGAAGTACCCTTTACATGGAACTTTTTTCGAAAATTTGGTTTACTAAAAATGGCTCTAATGATTTTGATTAAAATATTGCATATTAAAGATATTTACCTGACAAATAAAGTGTATATCTTGATTTTTCTGGGAATAGCCACTGAAGGCTGCTTTATTCTGGATGAATTTTACAGAATTTTGCATAACTGCTA
Organism: Hymenopus coronatus; assembly: GCA_030762935.1. Lineage (NCBI taxonomy): Eukaryota > Metazoa > Arthropoda > Insecta > Mantodea > Hymenopodidae > Hymenopus > Hymenopus coronatus. Next base: position 165,820,422 of record CM060881.1, on the reverse strand, counting down.
AACCATAAGAGATGGACAAAAACTTACCACACAAAAAATGTAGAGCACATTAAAGCACACAATTTATGTAATATACATTTTTTTCGTGGAGTTAATTGTTTTTTAGATATTCCTTGTTATTGGTTTCAGCTTTGAAAAACATACTTTTCTCATACTGGAATTTGTCAACTCCTGTCCATACAAACAAAGGAATTTTATCACATAGCAGCCAGCTTTTGACTATCACTTTAATGTATGATACTCCCTTATTTTAGTTCTATTTACAAGGAAGCAAGTAATAAGATTATTTCTGCTAATTTTTCTCGATTAGTATGAAGTAAATAGAAGCAGTAAGCTTTTTAACAATAATTTGTTGCAGAGATGTAGAGAAAGTCATGTGAATGGAGCACATTAGATTTTTTCTTTACTGGGGAACCAGCATGTTTCCACTCATACTTGCCTGCTTTTGTTTCGGGCAGTAGTGGTATGCTCACGACTCATTACCAGTGATGATTCCTTTCAGAAATTCATGCCCTTCTGCGGTGTACTTTGCGGTGATCCAAGCTTGTCCTCATTCGCTGGCCCTTGTGGTTGTCTGACAGGTTCTTAGGCACTAAGTGAGCACTAACTTTATGAAATTTCAGTGTGTCATGAACAATATACTGTGCCATAAGAAATGTGAATTGTTTCAATAAGGTTCATAGTTGCATGCATTGTTCATTCAAAATTGCTGCCTCAATGCCTCTGACATTCTGAAGGTTTGCAGCTGTTACCAGCCTTCCGGAGTGTGGCAAATCACTAAGTTTCACATTGCCCTCTTGGAAGAATGCACGTCACCTGGAGACATTACTATAGCCCATACAATCATCCTCATCCACGCCACGCATGTCCTTGTGAATTTCACTTGGTTTATGCCCTTTGGCCCACAAATATCATACCACACCTCTCTGCTCTTAAATGTGTGGATATCAGTAGCATGTGTGCCGTCTTTTTTTGCATAGTTCATGCATCTCTTGCTGGAGCTGCACATCAAACAAAAAATTCTCTCTGTAATGAAAACTTCAAACTATAAATGTGTGAAATTGCAACATTCCAGCTGCAATACCAAGGCAGAAAAAAATTATTGTGCGTTACTTTTCAATCTGCCATTGTATGTTAATATTAACTATAAACTCACTCAAATTTCCATACTGCAGCTAAGAAATCACAAGCATTTTGACGTGAAGGTAAAACTAAAAGTGGTGATGGTGAAAAGCCAATTTCATGTCTTTGTGCCATCCCAATTTGACCATCAAAAGAACCATTTGGAAATGAATCTAGCCTGGAGGTACTTGTTAAGTGCAGGGTGTATCTGAAACAGTCAGATTACAAGAACTAACTTATATAGCTAGTCTAATGGAAAATAACACTGAGGCAAACTTTGTCACCACTGTCAAGTGATATAACATTTTGAAGTTTCTCTTAAAATATAGAAAATTTACACAAACAACTGCAAATATTTTGAAAATTGTTAATGCCACAGATCAATTTAATTGAATAAATTGCACATTTCAGGAGATCTACATTTTTCCTGTGTACCTCTTATGTTCCCTTTAATGAAATAACAAGAAGAAAGACTTTTTCTGTACATGAGAGTTATAAAATTAAAAGTTGATTAAGAAATACATGGGTTAGTGCAATTTAAACATATTTCTCAACCAATCACTGATTATTGGAATGTGCTTGTCAAACCTTCATGACAATGGGATCATTTTGTTGATTTATTCAACAGGTTTGGGATAACCTTTGTCAGGTTATTGATAAAATAAGCTTTTCTATCTTCAAATAATTAATGGTATCATCATGGATGTAGTTGCTATTGCTGACACCTTGGACTTGCTGAATCATTCAGAACAGTAGAGTGGCCCATCATTTTGTTAATTTTTGTCAACTGCTTTGGTACTTTCAAACTTTTATCACTAATTTGAGATAACCATCATGTCGCCATTATGGTGTGCTCTTCTATTATATCTACCCTCCAAGTAGCAAATGACAGCAGTTGCCAATTCCACCAACTATCACTCAGCATTTCTCAGCCCAGGAACTAATATTTTACTAACAGCTGCAAATATTATAAGCCTCTTTCACCATATGAAAGCTGTGACATGCCATAACACCCTCTGGGGGCACACCATTTCCGGACCAGATGATGTACATCACAGTCTGTACATGATACAGACCCCTTTCCCACAAGGACAGCTAAGGGTAGAGCCTCCAAGTCATGGCACTGTCTTAATAGAATGAAGAAATATGGTTTTTAAATTATTGTTTGCATACTCTTTTTTCTCAAGGTACAATAAAATGGTACGCCTGCCAACAGAAAACCATTTACCATAGATGATTTTGTGTGTGTGTGGGTGCGCACGTGCATGCGTACGTGGGGGGCAGGGGGACTGCATACCTCAAAAATGAAAGGCCTGTTAAATTTACCAAACTTGATATTTAAGTATTGCATCCTCTTCCAAGGATGCGACACAAAGGTTTTATTGAAAATTCCCCAACCCCAGTTACCCTTTACATGAAAAAATTTTGAAAATTTTGATTTTCTCAGAAAAGACTCTAAAGATTTTGATTAAAATCTCTTATATTTAAGATATTTACTTACCAAATAAAATGTATATCTTGAATTTTCTGGGAATAGCCTCTAAAGACCTCTTTATTCCTGATGATTTTTATTTAATTTCGCTCAACTGGTAAGCCATAAGAGATAGAGAAAAAATTTACTGTACAAAAAATGTAGATCACAATTAAATACACAATTTATGTCATATACATTTTTTTTGTGGAGTTGATCGTTTTTGAGATATTCCCTTATATTGATTAATGGTTTTGGCTTTAAAAACCTTTCTCATACAGGAGCTTGTCAACTCCTGTCCATACAAAGAAAGGAATTTCAATCTCATAGCAACCAGTTTTTGACAATTACTTTAACCTATGCTACTCCCTTATTTCACTTCTACTTGCATGGAAGCAAGTAATAAGTCTATTTCTACTAACTGTTTCTCAATTAACTCAAAAACAAAATGACTTAAATACCAAACTTGGTATTTAAATTTAGTATCTTCCAAGGATGTGACACAAATATTTTCAAGAAAATCCTCCCGCCACAAACTATCCTTTAGATGGTAAATTTTCAAAAATTTTGAAATTCTCAAAAATGGCTGTAATGATTTTGGTTAGATTCCTGTATATGAAAGCTATTTATATCCCTCTGGGAATAGCCTCTGAAGACCTCTTTATTCTGGATGAATTTTTCCAAATTTTGCTTAACTGCTAAACCATAAGAGATAGACAAAAAATTACTACATAAAAGAGTAGACCTTGTCAAAACACACAGTTTATGTCCTTTACATTTTTGTTGTGGAAGTAACCATTTCCAAGATATTACTTGTTATTGGTTTCAATTGTAAAGTACTCATACAGGATGCGTTCATTTTGTCATTTGTTCTACTCCTGCCCAAGCAGAGAAGCGATTTGCAATGACAATCGCATAACAACAGCTTTTGAAACATTTGACTATCACTTTAGCATAGGTTGAGCAATCCTTTAGTTCCCTTCTCCTTATAAGCAACAAGAATATTCTGCTAATGTTTATCTCAATTAGCATGGTGTAGAAAGAAGAATAATGTTTTGTAAGAAGTTTGTACAGCAGTTAGAGAAAGCCATGTTAGTGAAGCACATCAGACTTTTAGTTCTGCAGTCATTATGCATAGTAGGGATAGCCTTTGTTATTTGGTGATCTTATTTAAAAGTGTCCTTTTTATAGGCTCTATAGTTAATGTCACTGATTCAGATATCATGTATATATTCAGGTGAAAACTCATTACAATGAATTTGCCTCTTACTTAATTTTATTGTACAATTTTTTTTTTTTTTTTTTTTTACAGAGAACTCAGAAGTCACTGTTTTTAAAAAAAAAAAAATGTTTTAAGCACTCTTATTTATGCTATGACTGAAGGAATTGGATATAAACAATCTTTAACCATTTCCAATCTTCTTAGGAAATTCCCTATTGTACGGGTATAAGTGATTACTATACTTTTAGTTCGATAGAAACGTTTACATTGCAAATAGAGATTTATTTTCATTCTAGTGTATTCTATTCTAAACTGTAGGTAAATAATCTATATTGTATATGTCTGATCCGTAAACAATTTTGTTTCTCCTGAAACCAATTAATTCCCTCCAATAATCCGCCCTGTCTTCTATTTACATGACCACTTCAAATTCCAGGTTGGCAAAATTAGTTTACCTTATGAGTTATTACTACTATTAGAATTTACTAGTTTTTTTTATTTTTTTATACATAAATATAATTTATTTTCCATCATTAGATTAATACATGATTACAATAGGTATAAGACATAAATCAATTGAATTTTAAATACAAAATACATTGTGTTTTGGTTATGTTTATTTCATGTCATTTTATTTTGTTGAGTGTGCCATAGTGGTCAGTCCATTTTACGTCTTGGAGAGTTGTAGTGTTTGTGTTTTGTGAAATGAACCCTCCTCACAGAAGCGGAAAACTGAACCTAACAACATTGTCAGTGCTTCTTAGTGTGGAGGTGATAGAGCACCAAGGGACTAACAATATTAGGTGGTAACCTCAAACCGGGTGATAAATGGCTGCATATCGCTGATAAATACGGACTTCATCAATTTCCATCGTTCTTGTCTCAGGAAGCCGAACCAGTGTTCCCTCTTTGCCACAGTGTCGATATTCTGTTTCAAAATCCAATGGAGTATTCCCGCTAGCAACCAAATCACACTGCGTTGAAGGTAGGTATTCGGGAAATGAAATTCCAGGCGCCAGAGTTTCTCCAGGCACAGCGGGGTCTCTGGCTGGCACCATTTGGTTAGATAACCATTAAGCACCAACTAAATGCCAGCAACCTGCCGACAAGATATAAGGCAATGTTCCAAAGTATCAACATTGGAGCAGAGTGCACAGAGGTTAGATTGTGCTCGCCCATGTCGCCAGAGTTGTTCTGCTGTCGGTATGGTCTCATTTAACACTTCATAAGCCGTCTCTTGCCAATCAGTTGAAATATGTTTACAGAAGACATTCTGCCAAATAATGTTCCATCTCCGAGCATGTTTTTCTTCAATCCTGGGTGCAAACGGAACAGCAGTCAACAGATGGTAGTGGTTCCGGGTTTGCTCGAAAGTTGTGATCTCCGTGCATGTGTCCAGAAGGCGCTTCAAATATGTGACGATGTGTTTAAAGCCTGAGAGTACCGTATAAGGATCCTGCAATTGCTCCTCCCAGAACGCTCTATCGATTGATGAACCATTACCACTGAATGGCCGGATGGCAGTTTTCCCCAATAATGCCAAACATTTCTTTGTGACGTCCACTAATCCACATCCACCCTGGGAACATGGCAAGCGCAGTAGAGGTCTGTTCACCCTGTATGCTTTACCAGTCCATAAGAAGTAACCGATAAGTTGTTCAATTTTCTGTGCGTCATGTTTTGTAATCGGCAGAAGCTGTGCTAAATACCAAAGTTGACTTAAACGATAGGTATGAATATACCAGATGCGCTGCAGCAAATTCAAATTTCGAGTCCGCTCAATGGATAAGGAATACCGTAGGTGGTTGATTTTATCCCTCCAGTTAAGAGTAATAGTGTCGTCCACATGTTCCATGAAGGAGACACCCAGGATTCGTGTAGTGGAAACAAGTTTCATGCCCAACGGATAAGCGGCTCCAGCCAGTTTCCGACTACCAATATCTCCGATTTGGCCACATTTAACGCTGCATCTGACAATCCCCTATACACCTCCAGCCCATGATGTAATGCTGCCATATCTAGGTTATCAGCAGCCACAACTGTCACATAATCAGCATAGGCGGTGACAGGGAAGCGCTCATTATACACAGCAACTCCTCGGAGGGTGTCTTGAAGAATCTGGAGAAAGGATTTAATGATAGGCAAAACAGTCCCATGGATAGAGGGCACCCCTGACGCACTGACCGCCTGATTAGAATCGGGATGCCATCCGTTCCACAACACCCGAGACTTCGCTGTTCTGTAGAGACCTTGAATCAGTTGCACCCTCTGCACAGGAAAATGTGCTGCTTTCAAGCATTTCCATAAATATTGATGGCGCACTCTATCGAAAGCTTTTTGGAAATCGAGACTGATCAAAGCTGCTTCTTGATGTTCCTTTCGGAGCAGCATTAGTACATCCCGAAGTTCCGCTAACGTAGCAATGATATTTTTCTGTGACATCGCCGCCTGATTGTAGTTTAATATTTCAGCATAAGCACCTTTCAGTCTGTTAGCCAAGACTTTAGCGAATAATTTATAGTCCGCATTGAGCAATGTTATTGGACGATAATCATTCATTGTGATTGCCCGAGCTGTCTTTGGGAGTAATACTATAATGCCACCCGCAAATGTGTCGAGAAAACAAGCTGTGCCCCATAATGCCACAAAGATTGGCATGATTGCGTGCTTTATGATTGGCCAGTACGTCCTATAAAATTCATAGGACAGTCCATCAGGACCCGGAGACGTGTGTTGACTCGCCTGTAGAAGAGCATCTAACACTTCACGTTCGGTGATGGTGCTGGTTAGCATCTCAGAGGTGTCTTGTGATACGTCAGTTTTAAACAGCTGACGATCAGCATACATATGCGATGTGCCTTGTGCTGGTTCCTCGTGAAACAAATCTTGGAAATGATCCGCAATAAGTTGAAGAATGGCTCTTGTCCCCGAGCATGGGGCTCCAGTGACAACATTCTGAAGGCTTTCTGAATATTTTGCACGCCCCTCCTTACTTTCTTTAGCAAAATAATAAAATGAATGCCGTTCCTCAGCGTCTATGTGCCGGACCTTATCTCGGACTTTATGGCCATCTAGGTGCTGTAATTGTTTCATCTTAATAATTTCTTTCAGTCGTTTGATCGCTGCCGTCACATCACGGCCCTCTCGTTGCTTCGCACATAGGTCCCCCAAGGCCTCGTTGTAAAAAAGCAGCAATTCCTTTTTCGCCCGTGCCCGCAAAATACTCGAGTTTTTAAAAAACGAGCGGATCGCCGGTTTTGCAGTTTCCACCAAACACTCTTCCAGGGTGCGGTTCTGAAGGAGGGTTGTAACTGGTTCCATTTAATTTTAAAGTGCTCTAGGACTTCTGTATCCTCTAAAATGGCGTTATTAATCTTCCAGTAACCTCGGTCGGCCTTCCGAATGCTGAGTTGCGGAATCTGAAGTTGACAGATGACGGCATGATGGTCGCTAAACGCAAGAAGGAATAACGCAAATACGGTGTACAGCAGTAGATATCCCTGGAGAAACATATATACGATCTAATCGAGAGGCGGAGATGTGACGAAGAAAGGTAAATGTTACAGCAGCGCCATACTTTATTTCCCAGGCATTCTGAAGCTGAGCTGCGTCACTAGCTGATGTAACAGGCGCACCTTTTTGGTCCTTAGCATGCAGCGTACAATTAAAATCACCTGCGAGGAAGCATTCCTTACCGTGCTGTAAATGTGGAGTTAAATCATTCTGAAAAAAAAACACTCTCGCTCCTGTCGATGTTGGGTACCTGCAGGAGCGTATATATTCACTAACACCGTATCATCTAAGGTCGCAGAGATGATCCTCCCCGATCCATTTGAAAGTTCTGTAACTGAAAACCTTTCCGATAGGCAATGGCCGTGCCCCTTCCGTCTAATCCCAGATTGACTTTATAGTCATAACCATAAAGAGCATTAAAATTATAAGTGTTCACTTCTTGCAGAAAACAAATATCAACGTTATTCACTCCGAGGAATGTGTTGAGCAGTTTCTGTGTAACAAGATTGCGACAACCGTTCACATTTAAAGTCATTATTGATCTTAGATAAATCATGCTAAGATGACACGAGCACAAGGACAGTACCAGCAAGAACAGCACCTTCAAATACCTGCTATTAATACCATGAACATTACTGGCTGGTTTCACTTTCTCCATCTGAAGAGATCTGTGTTGCAATATGTCCGCGAATCCTAGGTTCATCAGAAGAACTCCTTCCCTCCCCTCCAAGCAGAGGAAGAAGTAACAGGTCCGTATCTATCTTTACCGGGGCGGAACGAGAAGGTTGGGTTCCACCGGTCGCCACTGCTGGATGTAGAACTGCGTACTCCGCGAGAGTAGACTGGCTACCACCTGAGTGGCTGTGTTGCAGTTCACGTACTTTTAGCCTAGGGTCTCGTACAGGACAAGACCCCCCTCCCGCAGGTGAAACTGTGTCTCGGATATCAGCAGGTTGGAACAACTGGCCCCAGAGTGGGCCTCAACAGTAACCTCCGATGGCAATTGCGCAGCTTTCTGCTCTGGTGCCAGCCCTCCACCATCACCACAGTTAGAACTCCCTGCATCCCTTCCAGCATCCCGGGAATCGCATGACGACCGGTTTGCTGTTTCCTCCATGCTAAGCGACGCAGACGACACATCCGTCTGCGGCTCGCTCAAAATAGTCGATGCCACTGGAATCATTAGCTGTTGTAGAGTCTGTTCTGCCGGAATAGTGTACTGCTCTTCTGCCTCCAGGTCTTGCTATATTTTCCAGCTGGTTGCTCCTGGACAATTTTGCACCACTCGTTTTGCGGAGCTTTGCGCGCTTACCACTCTGTTGCTCAGTCGGCCGTTTCTCTACCCCTACAGCTACATCAACCACTAGTGGATCAGAACCGACCTGTTCCATCCCCTCGGGGGTGGGTGGAAAACCGCGTTTACCCGCGACTTCGCGGAGCACAGTTGCATACTCCCTATGCGGCTCATGCATGGACTCATCCTGGGTCGCATCATACTGCTGAGGTTCAGTTGCCACGGAAGGCTGTACACGGACATTCAAAGGTGGGAAACTGTCACTCTGCTGGTCAGTTACCGGAGAAACGGGTGCCAAGTCGTTCCGATGTCCAACAGTCACCGGGCGAACATTGGTGGAGCGGTGAGGGCAGAGTTCCTTCAGATATTCCCGCACTATTACAGACATAACATGAGCGGAGCTGTCCAGCATAAGACACGGATAATCTATAGCTGCTAATGACAAGAAAGCTAGGAATAGTCGTCTTCAGTTGCATTTTAGCCGTACGTATACCACTAAACTCTGGAACACGATAATGTCGGCCCCATTGTTCTTTTCGGATATCATACACTGTCCCATAACGTTGCAGTGTTTGCTTTAACACCTCATTAGGAAGTTCCGGTGGAACGTCAAAAACACGCACAGATAGCGTATTACCGGTCGCGTGGTCAAGTATTACTTTAGTTATTTCCCCATTCATGTAGGTGAAATTCGTTTCGTCCGAGAAATCTTCTCTAACAGGAGTGCTGATATCAGTTTTACGTAAATTGCCCTTTCACTGGCTATTAACTGAATGGTGTCCACTTGTTCCGCATTTAACCGTAAGGTATCAGCAATAAAGTCATGTACCTCATAAGCTGTCGGTCTCGTTGCATTTAACGCAAATTTAACTGTAATTGTATTCTTCCTGGCATACATTTCCATTTTTCACAGAGAAAATACTCTGTAACACACAATTATAACACAAAAGTAGTCAGTAGGGGTTGTAGACAAAGCGCGGTAAGTCCCTCTTGCACTCACTCGCTGTCACTACACCACCACTTGTAAACAACACTAGAGCTTCCTGGTAGCGTCCGCTCGGACCGGGCGCACAAACCAGACTGATGTAGTTAATAAGGATATTAATGAATCTTAGTATCATACTCAGTTGCACATTAGATGTGGTATTTCTGGTTTTGTTGCTAAGCTAACTTGTTTTTTGTGAGTATTATGTGCTTGAAATATCAACATCCTTACATCATTGCTTCATTCATACTTTTCAGGTATTTGAGAGAAAAGAGGTTGCTGTGCCAAATTGAATTTGAAACATCTGATGGACATTAGACTACAGAGAGAGTCCAATTATTTGTATTTCTTGCCCAGATTATATAATAATTCATAATAACGAATCTTCGATAGAGAACAAATGAAAAACAAAAAAGAAATGTATTATTCTGTCACATTTCCTCCAGGTTTTTAACTTTATTGAATGCCTTAGTCCATATATGAGCACAGCTAAATTTTTGCTTTATATTTTATTCTCTCTACAATTGCAGCCTAAGAAATGGTTATACAATAACTTTAGAAGTGCTGGTCCTATGCTGATAAACTCCTAATAAATAAAGACATACCTGAAGTTGAACTTTTCTTTAAGTACTAAGTACAGGGAATAACTGCAGCGAGTCATGGTAGTTGTGAAGTTTGCCTCAGTATGGTCCACAAGATGTTTGTGAATATCATCCACTTGTATCTCTTCGTGATACACCTGCAAAGCACAAGCATTGCTTTAGGGATCTTAATCTTTGGTGGCTCAATAAGTAACCATGTTTCAAAATAGAAGCCAAGCTGGTGTTCCCATCGGTACTGTCATGTGCTACAAGACATAAAAAAAATTGGTACTAATTCATTGGCTAATTTGGATTTGCTAGGTATATCAGTTAGTTGTTCAGCATGTTTCCAGCATGTTTGGAAAAACTTCAGTACTGTTCAGTGATTTACTTTTTATTTTTGGATGGGGAAACTTGTGAAGAGATAAAAGCAAAATTGGATGCTGGTTATGGGGACTTTTGTCATCTATAGTGATGGTTAAATATTGGTTTAATGACTTAAAATATGGTCAAACATCTGATTTTGATGAGGAACACCTGGAAGTTGTAGTTACCAAGGAAATCAAAAAATGTCCATGACATGAATTTTGCCTATCAATGAATGAAAATTCAAGAAGTGGAAAATGCCTTAGGTGTGTCGATGGAAATGGCAACTCATGTTTTACATGATAAGTTGGAGATGAAAATATTGTTAACCCGATTGCACAACAGACAGGTGCAGCTTCCAACTTGAAAGCTGTGTTTGAAGCTATTTAAGCGAAATGTAAAGTACTTTTTGTGTCGAATTGTCAGCATCGATAAGACCTAGATTCATCATTATAATCCAAAAACCAAGTAAGGATACAAAAAAGGCTTTTACTGTGCATCTGCTCTTAAGAAGGCAAAGAGAGACCAATCGGCCGTAAAAGTGATGGCAAATTTTTTGGGATACTCATTAACTTCTGGACAATCCTAACAGTGATTTATTGGTCCGATTTGACAAGAAGTTACAATCCCTTATGACAAGAAGAAAATACTGTTTTGGCACAACAATGTACCAGGACATTCATCTGGAGTTGTCACCAAGCTGGATGAATTGCATTATGATTGCTACCACCTCCCCCCCCCCCCGTCCAATATTTTCCCAACCTTGCTCCTTGTGATTTCTTCTTGTTTCCAAACCTCAAGAAATAGCTTATAGGAACAAAATTTAGATTATTGAGATAGACACATATTTTTTAGAGCTGGACAGTTTCTATTTTTTGTAGGAGTTAAAGGAAATACAGGAATATTGAGAGCAGCATATATTCCTAAAAGGGGACTATGTTCAGAAATAAATCATTTGTTAATTCAAAATCTTCTCGGGCTTCTAGCCAGGTAAAAACTTGGCTTGACACCAACGTTTCGAAGAAGTGCATCTTCCTCGTCTTCAGGGTGAACTGAAGACGAGGAAGATGCACTTCTTCGAAACGTTGGTGTCAAGCCAAGTTTTTACCTGGCTAGAAGCCCGAGAAGATTTTGAATTAACACGTCGCCAGGAAAGCTTCAGTTCTTATTTTAAATCATTTGTGTTTGAAATAAATAGAGTCTTTATTCCTAATATGTATTAATTGAGCTGCTATCATGATATTGCTTTACATATCCTCTAACATTTAACAATTTCAGGAGTCCTGGAGAAGATCTGATAAGTCTCAGTTTCCTGCATTTGCAGCATACTTTCATTTTCTATAGATTTGGAAAATTTCTGTATACACAGTTTTAAGATTTTGAAATGGGTTTGCACAAGCCAGCTTATTGTTAAATTCAAGCAGCACTATATGAAATTCTACCAGTTAACTGTTGTACAACATAATTGAAAATCTTGTCATCAGTTTTCCCCTGGTCTCTTCATTCGGAAAGGAAATTTGAGGGAAGTAGAAACTATTATAATTTGCAGTTTTCATTTATTATTTTTTTTTTTACTTTCTCGTCCATGTATGTGCAATTTACATAGTAGGTAGGGAAGGTATTATATTCCACCCCAAAATTCAATATCAAGATTTCACTGGAAATATAAATTTGGAAACCTCCTAAATCAAAAAAAAACTATTTGTAAAAAAAAAAAAGTCCACTTGTCAGCAAACAGCTCAAAAATGAAAAGTTGGTTAAATGCCATACTTGATATTTAAGTTCAGCATTTTCCAAGGATGCAACACAGAATTTTCAATAAAATACCTCCATGTCAAATTAACCTCTATATGGAACTTTTTTTCAAAATTTTGAATTTCTCAGAAATGGCTCAGCAATATTAATTAAAATTCAATATTTTAAGATGGATATTTTCATGAAAAATAAAATGTATATTTTGAATTTTCTGGGAATAGCCACTCAAGACCTCTTCATTCTGGATAACTTTTGCACAATTGGTTAAATGAAGAGTTAGACAAAAAATTTACTACACAAACAATATCTTGTTAATTCAAAATCTTCTCGGGCTTCTAGCCAAAATCTTCTACCTGGCTAGAAGCCCGAGAAGATTTTGAATTAACACGTCGCCAGGAAAGCTTCAGTTCTTATTTTAATATCTTGTTAACACACACAATTTAAGTAATATACATTTTTACTTTCTCTAGCACTAATGTATAATGTACATAGTAGATAGAGGAGTTACTGTATGCCACCCAAAGATTCAATACATATTTTGAGTCCCCCTGAATAATAATAATAATAATAATAATAATAATAATAAAAAACATTTTAGAAAAGGTTGGTGTGTTTGCATGCGTGGACAGCATAGCTCAAAAACACAAAGACTGTTAAATACGAAAATTGTTATTTAAGTTAAGTATGCTCTAAGGATGTGATACAAATATTTTCAAGAAAATCCACACATCCCAAACTTCACATGGAAAAGTTTTTGAAAACTCTTGTTTCCTAAAAATGATTCTAATTATTTTGATTAAAGTACTGTAAATTAAAGATATTTAGATGACCAAATGTATATCTTGAATTTTCTGGGAATAGCCTCTGAAGACTTCTTCATTCTAGATGAATTTTGCATAACTGGTAAACCATAAGAGGTAGACAAAAATGACTGTACAAGAAATTGTAGCAGGAATACCGGGTCTCTGCAGGATGGATGCTGCATTCTCTGGAGTCTCTTTCCGGGCTGCTTCTGTCGGAGACTGATTCCCCTCCTAACAATGCTAATTAACTAAGCTCTCAGGGTTCTTATGTGGGTGAGGCTAAATTATGACACTTGCCTTCCCCTATGTGTAAACAGCCTTATTTTACTTTCCCTTTTCAAAAGTTAACTCACAGCTTAGCTTGGTTCCCTACAATAATAATGTAACTTAATCTCTTAATTGCAGTAACTTCAATGTTTTTCCCACCACCTAGATTACAAATTACATGGGAACCTAACTTCCCTAACACTCTCTACTCGGCATGTGGCCACTTCGTCACACGCTTGAACACTAGTTCTGCACTGCACAACAATTAGCTTGAGAAGAAGCGCACGCTGTTAGCGACACACTATTTATACATCACAGGCATGACGCTAAGTTTGCCGTCACACAATGTAAGGTGACTTGTGATTGGTTACCACCACATTGCTGGGTACCTACTATGAGAAAGTTCTGGTTCAAATTTTCTAACAGCTTGTTTAGCCGACATTTCTAGGAAAAAAACAGTGTGTCCATCTCTTGCTTATTTTCCTAGTGCCTGTGTTATTGGAACTTCAGTTGCTACTCTGTCTCTTACATATATATATCTCTGTCTCTTTTCTTCTACCCTGACTGTGCCTAAACCCTGTGCTATCTTCCCCTGGAATTCCAGCTAGCCGGCCATTCGTTAATTACCCTTGTATAATACCTGTTCTTGACCTGCTCAGCAAAGCGGTCCTGAGCTGTTTCTGACATGCCATTAAATATTACATCTGTACAATTCTTATTAATATTGATGTTACATACATATCCTTATTCTCATAATATTGATTATCTGTGCATGTCATATTCCCTTACAAAATGTGGATATTGTCAAAATGTCATGCATTTTTGTAGTGGAGCTAACCATTTCCGATATATTGCGTGTTATAGCTTTATATTTTCCTGTATGTATTACTTTTCTCAAGGGGAAGTCGTTATTCATATTTTATTTCATCCTGGTCAAGCAAAGAGAATGGAGTTTCAATACCCTCGCACAGTGATTGGCTTTTAAACGAATTGACTAATGCCTCAACTTATTGTATGCCCATATGCTTCTTGCACAAGGAAATAATACTGTAATAGAACCATTTCTGCTAATATTTATCTTGGTAAGCATAAAGTAGATAGAAGAATGAGCTTTTCTAAGAATAGTTTTTGCAGAATAGGTAGAGAAAATCATTCTAAATATACTGTAATCATGTGTCCTCAAACACATATTTCCAGTATCTATTTTGAATAGCATGCAATACCTCCTCCTCTACTTACCACGGTGAATATACAACTCAAGAATATGTTGTAAATTATTGCAGTAATTGTACAATGAAACCTTAAAAAGACGTGACTATAATATTGAAAGAGTGTGATTCTTTCGATGCAGTTAAAGCAGTATCTAACATTGTTTATTTAACCTTAATGTGTCTAAGAATTTAGTAAGTGCTCTATTTTTGAAATACTCATATTCTGAGCTGATTTGTTGCTACTTTATGCACATGTAGATACCACTTCAATGGACTGTCAGATTAAATAACAATTAGTATTGTTATTTCTATCAATCGCTCTGAATAGTCGCTTCTCATTGTGAATAGTACTGCTTTATATTAACTTTTTATTCTGAAATGAGACTCGGAGGCAGATATTTACCGCTACAGCTGTATCAAAATGCAGTTGTTGAAGATTCCGTCGACGAGAGTATTTGAAATCAGTGAGATTATATGTAAGGCCATTAGAAACATCCCAGGTTCCTATAGAAGTAGCTAGCAGAGGCCATGTGAAATTGATCTTGTAAAGATCATGAAGTTGCACAAGGCCCTCTTCATCTGGGTGTGCCCAAGTGAGTTCACTATCAATTGTAAGAAGTGCATCCTTTGCCACCGAATAATTGTTCTCTCTGCTCCAAATTAACCAGTAGTGATTTGTGTTTATATAACGGTTGTCAGCACTCTGTAACATTCAAAATTTAAAATATGACAAATTTCTCTACAAATAAACAACATGGAGTAGGAGCTGCAATTATAATGCAAATTATAATTGAGGATATACTATTAAATTAAATAACTTTGTATGACTTTATTCAAGGTAACTTTTACCCACGTAAAGATGTCCATCAGATTTATCATTAGAAGTTTAAAAAAATCTAATCCTGACCGATTCCAAAAGCTCTTTGAAATTCAATCAATTAGCCTAATATTTAATCCAGATCACAAAAGATTAATATTTAATTGGTTTGGCTTTCAGGTCATACATGCATAAAAGGAAATGAAAACTGAAATAACTGTTGAATTAGCAAAATGCGCAAGAAATCATAGACCAAAATTATAAAACTAATCTTCTAAATTTGGATAGCTACAAGGCAGTTGTTAAAAATCTCTATTTTAAATGGATAATGCTTAATGAAGTGGAATAATATATTGATGTACCAAAGGACTACACTCCATGGTTCAAATAATTGAAAATAGAAATAAAACTTCCACTGTTTCAAGAACCAGACTGAAATAGCAAAATCTCTTGTGTTTTTAAAGAAAATAGCTCAAGCAAGTAATTTACTCTGTATCTGTGGAAACATTGTTCCTGAACAATCAATATTTGGGTGTAAATACAACGAAGAGGAATTTCACGTTCACTTAATAAATGTATAAATTAGGCTTACCCGGACCTACTAACTTAACAAATCTTCTAACGACTACCCCTAATTTTTTTTTTTTTTTTTAAATACTCTTACAGCACTTCAAAAAATGTAACATGAAAATGCACATAAATAAAAGGTAAATTAAGAAATGTAAGTTACACACACACCCATACACACACACACACACACACACACACACACACACACACACACACACACACACAAGGGCAGTGCCAGAAGTATTTGACCTAAACACAAAAGCACAAACATTTGGGGGGAAAACATCTTTATTTCTCTACACATGCCAAAGTCATACTTGAAAATATAATCATATTGGTCAATTTTCGGACACTATACGGAAGACAGAGATTGTTAAACGAGAAGATCAACATTTTATCCAGCTTATTATTATTGTCATTATTATTATTACTGGAACTATGCATCAGATTTCTTGCTCTTGATTGTGTGAAATGTTTGAAGAGTTTGGCAGCATAGTTCGCTGATCAGACACTTTCAATCATCCAGTGGCTTTTGTTTGCCTCACAACGGGTCGAAAATAATAGTCAAGTCTTGATTGTTAGCTATCAAGATCCTTATGACTTTGTGTGTTTTTCGACTGTTATGGCGTTTGACATCGATTTTCTGCACGAGCATGGTACTATCGATGCGGCATAATACTGTGATCGTTTGAGTGCGGTTAGACTTGCTTATAGCAGCAAACGACATGACCAGTCGTAAAAAAGGCATTCTTCTCCATGACGTAACTTGGAAGATAATATTATATTCCTTGCAGTCCAGACTTATTAGCCTGCTATTTTCATCCCTTTAAGCAACTCAAGGAAACACTAGAAGGCAAACAATTTGAGAATGATGCGGGTGCGGGAGGCTTCGTGCGCAACTGCCTGATAACACGGCCCGCTCTTTTTTTTTTTTTTTTGAGGACATCGAGAAACTAACAATATATTAGGTTAGATGTATTTCCAAAGAAGGAGATTATGTAGAAAAGTGATTACATTAATTATGTGTAGATCAAATAAAAATTTAGAAAAAACAATCTAGTTTATATTTGATTCACCTCGTATATAAATCAAAGCTTGAAAAGTAAACGTGGTTCATACACACGCCATGCGCCTTGTTCTTAAAGCCATTTTACATACTGCACTACTGCAGGCAGTAGAAAAGAAAAGAATAACATGAATGCGAAAACTTATAAAGAGGAAACATTCTTGTTTAGGTCGTTCATGAGTAGATAATTAAATCACTAGTGAGTGAGGTAATAAAGATTTCCATAAAACGTCAACATCGGGACAAAACTAGAAAGGAATGTTGCTACCGATATGGATTGGTAATATGTAATGTGGGATCTGTTGGAGAGCTGCATTGTATTTGTCTTATATTGAAACATGGGAAATAGAAAACGGTAGCATTATGTTCTTGCAGTTAGTAATCGTTAAACACCTAATTTTAAAACCTTTATTATTGAAACTTACTGTTTAAAATATGGGTAATTTTGAAACATAGAAGTTTGAACATCTTATAAACGGGTAAATTGATCGTTTCTGCAGTTGTGTTACCACTGTACTTCATTATTTCTGAACGACGGAGGAAAATAGAATATTAATGTTATCTGGCTGGTCCCATCAGGATGTGCAATCTTGGTTTCCGTGGTCCTTGGATTTCTCTTCTTGATGATCTTCAATCACATTGTAAGTGTGGCTTTCTTCTAAATTTATCTACAGCTATCCAATACTTCATCAAACTATTTGTCTTTCTATTTGTTCTTTTACTTTCTTCGCGTGTTCACAAGCACACCGACAATTTTTGGAATAACTTTAATTATTGTATTGTGTAACAACCCAGCATCATAATATTTGAAAGTTACATTATCTTTCGCCTCACCATTTTTATTTTCAATCATATTAGTTCAACTACTTTCATGACGCAATGACAAGGAGAACAACTAACTACAATGTGTCCATTAATTCGGCAATGGTAGATTCGTGCCGTCTGATTGCATAATGCACATTTACCTTTCCTAATAGTGTCGTACGAAACCGATTTTGTAGCGCGTTCGTCAAAGCTAAATACCCTGGTATAGCAATCAACTTTGCACTTTTTTGGGCGATTTTGAAAGTGAACCATTATTTAAATCAAATATATTCACCGGTGAAGCATATATCCTTTCAATTACCAGCGCGAATGCATAGTGGTTTACATTTCAATCTCGCAGTGAACTGAAGGCAGATTAGTTGACAGCAGCTTACATACTAGTGTATAAGTTAATTACTTGTGTTTCTACACACAATTTCTCTTACATCTGATTGCAAAGGCATTCCTCTTTCCCAACACCACCTTGTAACAATACGTAAACCGAAGCGAAGACGGCTAAACTTATCAGGATGTTTTCCATGTTTAACTGCCAAAAGTGCAGCAGGTCACAACATAAAGCTGATGTTGAGAAACAAGGTGAACGTGACTGTGAACGTGTTTTTCAGCTCTTGGAACATCATTAGCGCACATCCCCTCCTAGACCTGTCAGATAGCAACAAAATAATAATGTTTCAGCTTAAACCTTGCGTCCTATAGCGATTATTTTAAACAAATGCTGATGAGGTCACTACAATAAAGTTTGAACAGTAGACCATCCTGCTACACTTGGTAAAAGCTTGGGACATACTAAGAAATACTGCTGGTAGGGTGTAGATTTTGATCTTCAAACAAATTACGGTCATGATTAGTAGAGTACACTATATAGAAACAGAACTGATATGTTATGATTAATATTACTGACGCAAAAATGTATTTGCAGAAGCCTTTTTTTTAATTTATTTATTTGTTTTTTTTTTTTTTATAATTTTATGCTAAGTACTTAGGCTTATTCTGTTTAAGCATAAACGTATCTTCCGATTCAGAGTTAGTAGGCGTGTGCAGTGTATCTTAAAACTCTTATTAAGAGGTTAAACTCTCTGGATGAGCTCTACCCAACTTTTTATTTTCTTAAATTTCCAGATTTTCCCTCCCAGATGACGTAAATGATTTTGTTTCTTCAAGTAACATTTCTGGTTAGCGGTTACACTCATAACTTCTTTTTCAATGGAGAGGGAATTTTGTGTGTTGTATAACTTGTACTCTATTTTGTGGTACACAAAGTAACACCGAATTTTCATTATTTCTTATTGTATTGGTCTAATTGTTATTTTCATATATGCAATACTGCTTTTTAATTAAAAAAAAGTTAAACCTGATTCTATATATATATATATATATATATATATATATATATAGAGGAATTAAAGCATTTAATTATATATAGTCTAATCCTCTGAAACTTATAATACCTGTATGAAAATTTCTTGATTTGATGGACAATCATAGTCTAGAAAAATCCCGAACTTGTAGTAATCGGCTTTAAGCGGGCTGGGCACCCAGACGTATTGGTTATAAGGAGGAAATGCTGATCCATGTGTATAACCAATCACGAGCCAAATAGCGAGTGACTGTAAGCATTTCACCAACCTGAGCTTGTCTGAAAAAAAAAAGAAAAGTACTCACTGCATTGCGAAATCAAATTAAACAACTGAGAAGAAAATATAAGCTTGCAAGTGCTTTTGCACGAACAATACCAACTTTATGAGAGATTATAATGGCTGAGGCCATTGGAGAATATTGGGCGGGGAAAGTGATTACGGTACGTTACAGCTAAGATGTTGTGAATAAGTTGCTCTTGGTTCTTGATAGAAGCACTAGCTAAACGTCTTTGGCACACCAAGGTGGTGAGAATTATTGGTCCATTTCAAAGTTACTGGGAGTGGCTGAGAAGGGAGGGAAAATGGCAACTCCATAGCAGCCCACTGGAGAGTAAACTGAACAGAATTTAAGGAAATATCAGTAGGTTTGTTACTATGCCCTGCGTCTGTGCACTGTCCTATTAGATATTCCTCAAAGTTGTGAACCTGCTCTCCGCGAGTGCATACTTGATGTCTTGAGGGCGAAGACGAGTAATCATTTGAAAAGGGGCAAATAATGAAAATGGGTGTATAACAGCATTAAGTTAATTCTGTATTTCCCTTATTACACAGTCAATTAAGTAATGTGCACTGCATTATGCATGTACGTATGGAAACCGCCATATAAACACTGGACATTTTTATTACTTAACGATTGGTGTCATCTTCGTTAATCAGTTTTGCACTTACAAAGCACTTAGTCTGTACAAGGTATTTTTTGAGTGATGAGTATTGGTTGCAACATTAAGATTCTGAAGAAAAACAAGCCAGCACAGTGTGAAAGTCACTGGGTACGAATTTAATGCCATGGGCATAACAACTCAATACTTAACAATGTTTAAATTTCTTTTTTCACAGACTTAAGTTGACACTATAATTAGTTCTTGTGAAAATTATTCAGATGAGAAAACTTGACACTTTTCAGTTGTAAATATTCGCCAAACTAATTTCCCTTTAATTGTTCTTCAGTAAAGCATTATACTGAAGTTCCTTTTTCTCGCAAGGGACAGGGGAAGATTCAAGTACTGCGACCAGAGATCTATTGTACCGCATGCAACTTTTGGAAGGAAAGGATTAACGATCCGATGGAATATTGCCCGGAAAACGCAGCAGATACGGATATTACGGGTTCCTTAAGTTTACAGATAGAGACAGTCCTGTAGACACCCTCCAGCGCTCCTCCTGACCAAGAGGTACGGACTGCCCTGGTTCCATTCCAGAGGAGTAGGAAACAATTACAAAGAGCACATCCACCGCACATCACACACCATCACCAAGCCACCCAGTAAAGCCCTGCAAGCCCAAAGTTGTTATGAAATGAAATTATGGGGAATAAGGGACCGGAAAAGTCTTAGGAAAACCACCACAGCTTTCGCCTGTCGACCAGGGAAAAGGTAGACTTTAAAACTGTGGGTCTTGGTCGGGTTTGAACCCGCGACCTTAGGATCAGAGGACCAACTCCTGACCGACTGGACCAGCCAGATCTACTCATAGCACCAGGCAACTTCAAAGTATGTTTCCCACAAATATTATAGATTTTGGACACTCAGACTTGCAGGATTCAGATACTTTTCCAACGAGACATTTATCCGTGATGTACATGCTTCCACACGTTTCTTCCACTTTAGAGTATACTGATACATGCTTTCTTCCACTTCAGAGAAAATGCCTTCATCATAGTTATTTCATGTATGCTACGTTCAGGAATGATTCTTTGGTGGTTTTAAAGTCATTGTTAATGCCAGCAATTATGAGATGATTAAAACATTTAATGGTTGGTCCAGTGCAGGTGAAAAATATTCAAGTTGCTTCGTTTCTTTTTTATTCAACAGAATTAGTGTTATGGGAGTTTCTTTTACTGTAAGAGCGACTGTATGCTGTGAAATATTGACGTTCTTTTATTAGATTTCTCAGGACAGATTTGTTTCCTACCTTACTATTGAAATATTTTGATACATTTTAAGTTTCATATACATTTAGAGATCTTTGTACCAAATGACCAGAATGCCCTTATTTGGCGTGTGCAGATATTCCTATGTCCGTAAAAGAGTTGCACAACCCAACGGGCCTATTTCAGGTTAAACCCGCCAGTTGAGAACTAGCGGCTATGAACTTCGTTTTACCCTTCTCAATAAGTTCGGTCTGCCTCCCATCTCTACTGATAAGCAAGAGGGATAAAACGAAGGTCGCTCAGCCAGTTCTCTACTTACCGATTTTATCATTAAATAGGCCCATTGAGTTTTGTAACTCTTTAACTGCACACGGGGCAGTTGGGCCATCCGGTATAGGAAAAGTTGACCAAAACAAAACCCTGAAACATTTTACTTTTACACAACATATTACCATAGAGTTGTCTGTAAAATGTGTATTGTATCAGCTCTCCAATGGTTTCAGCCATCCTGTAATATTACGTTTCAGGAAGAAGTGTGGCCATAAACATTACCATAATCAGAACAAGTGAAGATCCTCACAACGCGAGCTTCAATTCGTACAAAATAGTCCCTAATGAGGTTGATGGTGTTATCCTCGAGGTCAGCACCTGCTTGATGATGATACTGCAGAAGTAATTGTATGAAGATAAGTGTCTTCACCACTATCTTCATGACCTGCAAAATGAAACACACTGTGATCGTGCATCATGCATTCTTATATGTGTTAACGGTTCAGAGTAAATGCATAACACAACTACCATATGCATATATTTAACGAATGTTTCCTACATTGCCTTTACTCCTATAAATGTTCTATTCATATATACAGGTTTATCTAAAGTCAATGTTTTATTATATAAAAAGTACAAATTATAACACTTTCTAGACGACCGGGTTCGATCCCAAGCGACCGCATGTGAGACCTGTGGTGGATAAAGCGGCGCAGGGGTGGGTTTTCTCCGGGTTCTCCGGTTTCCCCGCCATCACATTCCACCGGCGCTCAATCTTCATTTCACATATCACCAGTACAATCGCCTGCTGTGCCACAAGCAGTAAAACGGGCGTTAAAACTACCAATATATATATATATATATATATATATATATATATATACATATATATATATATATATATCAAACACACATCAGTTTAAAATCAAACTCTCAAAGTTCTGTTTACGCCTTACAGAGATTGAATGTGTGAACCACGAGTGACTCGGCAGATGTTCAAACAGTATTTGAACTCTTCCCATATTCTTTTCAACATATCCTCTGTGACCGTGGCAGCTGCTTATCGAATTCTGGTTTTTAGTTCCTCTAAATCACGTGGCAAAGGCGGTATAAAGTCCTTTATGTACCACACAGAAAAAAGTCACATGCAGTCATATCGGGTGACCTTGGTGGCCATGTCGTGAAACATCTGTCCTTTACTCCAGCATGTCCTATCCAACGATCAGACATCTCCGTATTCAGGTGAGCACGAACTGAATTGTCGAAATGTGGCGGAGCCCCATCTTGCTGAAAGATGAAAGCGTCATCGAGATCTTGTCTAAGTTGAGGCACCAACCATTGCACCAACATGTCCAGATATGGATGTCCAGTCACAGTAGCCTCAAGCAAGAAGAAAGGCCCGTACAGTTTTCATTGTGACAACGCGCAGGAAACATTCACCTTTGGCGAATCACGCTCATGTTCAATGATCCCTTGAGGTTTCTGTGTATCCCAAACACAACTGTTGTACTATTTTCTATTCACTCAGGTTGATCCGCGACAACACAGTAGCAATGCTCTCAGGAATGTAATCCCATACTACCAATCTAAATTATAGGATGCATTTACTCTTAAATGTTATAATAATCGTATTCTAAAATTTTCATTTGTACCGTTATACAGAGCTACAAGTCTCAACATGCTATTCGTATGACTCACCTTATTTCCGAAATGTTGTCTACTGCAGGTTGTTACTGTTTAGAATCATGGAAGGCGGTCGCCGTGAATTTCCTCTTGAATCTTTGTAGAGTTACATAAAGTACAAGGTTGATAAACCGTTAATAATAGTGAAAATACTTGGGTTGAATGCTTACTGTAAATTGTGAGAAATATCCAACACTTCTCGTAAAAGAAGTAATGAAATTACCTTCCGAGTTCATTTTTCGGCTACAAGCATAAATAGTGCTCACAAAGAAAAATCTGATACGGAAAATGTGGTTACATCCGGGGAAAAAAAAAGAAAGCGTGTAAAACACACGATGCAAGAATGTGACGATTTTGTGAAGAATGCAATTCGCGTAATGGTGCATAGCTTCGTTTTTTAAAAATGAGCTGCCTACAGGCGATATTGCTACATGAATCGAAAGAAGACGCGTTGTTTGGGAAAATAAGACAGTTTAAGTGACACAGTTGTTGATAACTTGGTTATCAATCTTGGAGTGGAAAGCAACAGCACAAGCAACTCAGACGACGATTCTGATCTGGAGGGAATAGAGCCGTTTCCAGAGAGCGAATAAATGTAAGTTATCGCACACATGTATTTTGTTTGTTTGTTTTTTACCGCTCCTATTTTTAGAGCTAATTATTATATTGCATCCAATTTATTTTGTTAAAACTATCAATGTTATCACCATTAAACCTAACACCGTGAAGGTATGAGAGCATTTCGGGCGCGAATGGCGGAAGGCTACATTATAATGGAGCACTGGTCGCATGGTTTTTGTTTTGATGAGGAGCAACTTAAAGCTGAACAGATAGTAGATAATTTTCCCACTCGTATGGAACATCGCTTTGACGCTGAAAATTAAGCGGCTGAATACGTCATTGTTGTATTCTGTCATTTGTTGCAGCTGGCAAGAAAACTCGTAGCGCTTACGTTTGTCATCCTCAGCTTATGCATGGTCTGTATGGTTTATAGCCAGCCTCTTAAGCAAAATCCTCCGCACATTTATTGAAAGAAGTTGAAGCTCACGTGATGCTCTGTTTACTGATTTCCTCGGGCTGATTTTTGTTTTCTGCTTTGAAAAACATACTTTTCTCATACAGAAATTTTTCAACTCCTGTCCATACTAACAAAGGAACTTCAGTCACATAGCAACCAGCTTTTGACTATGACTTTAACCTATGGTACCCCCTTATTTCGCTTCTCTAAGAAGGAAGCAAGTAATAAGACTATTTTTGCTAGTTTTTTTCTCGATTAGATGAAGTAAATAGAATAATTTGTTGCAGAGATGTAGAGAAAGTCATGTGAATGGAACACATCAGATTTTTAATAATGGACCAAAACGCATTGGAAAGAGTGTTTCTCAAGAAGGGTTAGACTTATTCAAGCGCAATTCCAGTGATTTCTCCACCGTATCGTAACGGATGATGAAACATGGTATCATTAATACTCGCCAGAGACAAAAGTGTAGCTCAAACAGTTGCCAATTGGTGAAAGCGTGTCAAGGAAAGCAAAAACCGTTCCATTTACTGCAAATCTTATGGCATGATGTTGTTAGATTACCTCTAAAAGATTACCTCAGAAGCATCACCGCAGAGTAAAGCCACGCCGTGGCCGAGTGGTTAGACCACTCGCCTCTCATTAGACGCCCGGGGTCGATCCCAAGCGACGGCATGTGAGATTTGCGTGGATGGGTTTTCTCCAGGTTCTCTGGTTTCCCCCGCCACCTCATTCTACCATCTTCATTTCGTGTATCACCAGTGTCATCATCTGCGGTGCCACAAGTAGTAGAAGCGGGTGTTAAGCACTATCAAGCGTTGGTTTGAAGTGTGTTGAATGCAATGAACTTTTCCACTTTTCGCAAAGCTATTATCTAACATGTAGGGAATACACTAGGCCAGAGCAATAGTCAAATCTTTTAAAAGCTGATTGCCATGTGCTTGAAATCCGTTTCTTTGCATTGCTAGGAGTTGATAAACTCTCGTATGAGAAAAGTTTAAGTGGTATTTTGAAACTGAAACCAATATCAAGAAATACTTAAAAATGAACTCCACAAAAAAAGTATAAACATAAAATGTGTGTTTTAACGAGATATGCATTTTTTGTGTAGTAAGTTTTTGTCTAGCTCTTACAGCTTACCAGTTATACAAAATTCAGAAAAATTCATCCAAAATAAAGAAATCTTCGATACTATTTCCAGGAAATTCAAGATATACATTTTATTCGTCTAGTAAATATTTTGAATATACGGTATTTTAATCAAAATCGTTAGAACTATTTTTTAGAAAATCAAAGTTTTCGAACATTTTTCCATGTAATGTAATTTGGGGTACGGGGATTTTCCTCAAAATCTTTATGGTGCATCCCTGGAAGATACTAAACTTAAATGCCAAGTTTGGTATTTTACTGATTTTTCGTTTTAGAGTTGTGGTGTTCACAGACACACGAACACACACACACACACACACACATATGAACATGCACACACACAAACTTATTTCCTAAAAATGTATTTTTTGGATACATGGGACCCTCAAACGTGTTCTTCCGGTGAAATCTCGGTATCGAATATTTAGGTGGGGTGCAATCCTTCTCAACCTACGTACCGCGTACTTTGTAGAGAAAGTAAAAAGTATAAAACTTCTAAGATACTAACTTTAATACTTCACCTATTATTGTTGCATCAACTTCGTATAATTGTGCTCGAAAAATTCTTCACCACAAAACAACCATGTGCTTCTCAGTAATTTTCTTTCATTTGTATAATTCCAAAACAGTTTCTAATAATATGGATACACATCTACGTTTTAATGTACCTACACTTCTGGAAGTAAGAGATACATTGCATGAAGAGAATATTACGTGATTTACTGGCTTTTATTCCAAAAATTGGAGCACTTAAGCAATTATATCCCCAGCAATCACACAAACCTTCAAGAAGCTTATATGTTATGCAATAGCGTGCTCCAGAGAAACAAAATAGGCATAAAGAAATAACTACATAATGGCTGTTTTAAACATGGAGATATACGGTCGCATACACAGATGATTGCTACTAAAGGCTTAACATTTTAAAAGCTGGTCCGTTTCAAAAGAATCTGATATCAACCAAACACATGATACTGTTGTCAGTGCCCTCCTCCAGCCATTTATAAATCATAAAACAAACCGAGAAGAATGAGACGAAAATCTAAGTCATCCAATTATTATTATTATTATTATTATTATTATTATTATTATTATTATTATTATTATTATTATTATTATGCTCATTATCATCATCATCATTACTATTTATATGATGATTATGATTATTAATTATGATTATGATTATTATTAATTATTAATTATTATTTATTATGAATTATTATTAATTATTATTTATTATGAATTATTATTATTTATTGTTATTATTATTAATTATTATTTATTATTATTATTATTATTATTATTATTATTATTATTAGAATCCTTGGAACATTTGTATTTTAGCTACATTCCGCATTTTGGAGCATTTATTAGCGCAAGTTCTTCTTTCTATGCCTTAATAAACTGTGAAATCATCAGGCATACATTGAATTGAAATTTGTAATTAAAAGAACCGAATTCAGCTTGATACAGTTCCAATTTAAATGAAATTGATAAAAGAAAGCATTTGAATGTACAACTTCTTTGTTTGAAGAAGTATGTGACAAATCTCAATTTTATTTATCATGTAAATATCTTTAATGTACGATATTTAAACAAAATCATTTGAGCCATTTTTGAGAAAATAAAAGTTTTCGAAAAATGTTCCATGTAAAGGGTAGCTGGGGTGGGGGATATACTTGAAAATCTTCGTGTCGCATCCTTGGAAGATAATGAACTTAAATACCAAGTTTGATATTTAACGGACTTTTCGTTTTTCAGCTATGCTGCCCACAGACACACACACGCGCGCGTGCGCACACACGCACACACATTCCACACACGACACACGGACCTTTTTCTAGAAATGTTTTCTATTTCTGGATTCAGGAGGTCCCAAAACCTGTATTTCCAGTGAAATCTCGGTATCAAATTTTTGGGTGCAATACAATACCTTCCCTATATACATGTACCTTGCGTACTGCAGCAGGAATGATATAACTTTTTTGTTATTGTCTAATGACAACATACCTGTCACGCTGTTACCTTCTAGTACACACGGAGAGATCGTAAATAAATGCAACAGACGTAAACGACATTCATTCCTAAGTTTCATCCAATTATATCAGTTGACTTTACAGAGAGCAGTTACGTAATTCTTGAAGGTGATCCTATGAAGTAATATATAACATCAAACAGGCTATCGCGGCCAAACCATTTTTTTTTTTTTTTTTTTTTTTTTTTTTTTACGGGCTGCCTCTCGCTTAGCTCTTGTGATTTTTTTTCATGTCATTGTACTTTTTATTTTATTTAGTTTGTAATGGGATTGTACCCGCTTTGGGAATTAGGAGCTTTATTTATTTCATGAGAAGCAAGAGCTCTACACCACAACAGCCCAACATAAAGAGGAATAATGCATGATATTGCATCCAAGATCATTACGGATCGATATAGAATCAATCAGGTGCTCATATCTTGTATATTCTGGTTTAAAAGTGTTGATTCTGTTGTCTCGAATGATCTGCCCACCTCTCTGCATACAAAAAACTGCGTAACGCTACAACCACAGTCAGCTGGCGTGTCCAAGGTACTAAGCCAAGCATAGGTACCCATTAAAGGTCCAAATAAGAGCTCTCCACAATGCAGGACGCGTCCAGGGAAAATTCAGGTGCAAAATATCCGTTGCTGAAGGCTGCCACGTGTCACCAGTCCACTCCCGACTTCGGCTCAAGAGCCATGTCCATATCAGTCCTTTACCTGAGCATTCCAAGAGTCGATGTGCGAGCGAATGTGGGGCTTGGCACATTGGACAAGCGGGAAGAATTGCCAGATGATGTCTATGTAATTTATCTGCAGTTGTTAGGATTTCATTGACAATCTCATACGCCACCGAGACCCATTCCGTGTTGATTTCTGGTACAGCAAAGCCACGCCAAATTTACCTCCAGGGCAATTGTGGATACTTAACTTGTATATGTGGAGCAGTAGGTTCCCTCCGTTTAAAAAAAGGTATAGACTTCCTTAGCCGTCCGAAAGCGGCCATTAGCCACTTCTGCTGGAGGTAGTGTGCTCAAGTCACGTAGGAGATCACGTAACATTTTAGGAATCTTATGGAGTTCTCTCCGCTCCCAAAATAACTGATAACGCCGTTGTACTAGCACCTCTACCCTGTCCATCCAGTGCTTGCAGAATCATTTTTACTTTCTCTATAGGCACTATGTACATAGTGTATAGAGAATGTATTGCAGTCCACCAAAAAGTTCGATACCGAGATTTCACCGGAAATATATGTTTTAGGGTCCCCTGTATCCAAAAAAAGTATTTTCAGAAAAAGGTCCGTGTGTGCGTGTGTGTCTGTGAACACGATAACTCAAAAACGAAAAGTCGGTAAAATACCAAACTTGGTATTTAAGTTTAGTATCTTCCAGGGATGCGACACGAAGGTTTTGAGAAAAATCCCCCCAACCCAAACTACCCTTTACATGGAACGTTTTTCTAAAATTTCGATTTTCTCAAAAATGGCTCTAACGATTTTGATTAAAATATCATATATTAAAGACATATACCTGACAAATAAAATGTATATCTTGAATTTTCTGGGAATAGCCTCTGAAGAGTAGTTTATTCTGGATGAATTTTACAGAATTTTGAATAACTGCTAAACCATAAGAGATGGACAAATACTTACTATACAAAAAATATAGAGCACGTTAAAACACAGAATTTATGTTATATACATTTTTTTCGTGGAGTTGGTCGTTTTTGAGACATTCCTTGTTTTTGGTTTCTGCTATGAAAAACTTATATTTTTCTCATACAGGAATTTGTCAACTGCTGTCCATACAAACAAAGGAACTTCAGTGACATAGCAACCAGATTTTGATTATCACTTTAGCCTATAGCCCTCCCTTATTTCACCTCTACTTACAAGGAAGCAAGTAATATGGCTATTTCTGCTAATGTTTTACTGATTAGCATGAAGTAAATAAAAGTATAAGATTTTTAAGAATAATTTGTTGCAGGGATATAGAGAAAGTCATGTGAATGGTACACATAAAATTTTTAACGAAAGTGCTTTACATTGCATCGCCACATCCAACAACCCCCAGCCACCCTGGGCCTTTGGAAGACGTAACTGCGTACGGGAAATGCGATATAATTTTCCTGTCCATATGAAGTATCCGATTATTTGCTCAATTCTTTAGCTGTGACGTTTTGTTGGAGGAAGCACGTGTGCTAAATACCATATACGACTCAACGCGCACGCGCACGCGCGTGTGTGTGTCTGTGTGTGAACACGATAACTCAAAAACGAAAACTCGGTAAAATACCAAACTTGGTATTCAGGTTTAGTATCTTCGAAGGATGCGACACGAGGATTTTGAGAAAAATCCCCCCACCCAAAACTACACTTTACATGTAACTGTTTTCGAAGATTTTGATTTTTCAAAAATGGCTCTAACGATTTTGATAAAAAATATCATATATTAAAGATATTTACCTGGCAAAGAAAATGATTATCTTGAACTTTCTGGGAATAGCCTCTGAAGACTATTTCATTCTGCATGAATGTTACGGAATTTTGCATAACCGTAAGAGATGGAGAAAAACGTACCACAAAAAAAAAAAAAATGCAGAGCACGTTAAAACAGACAATTTATGTTATATGTATTTTTCTCGTAGAGTTGATCGTTTTTTAGATATTCCTTGTTTTTGGTTTCAGTTTTAAAGAACATACTTTTCTCATACAGGAATTTGTCAACTCCTGTCTACACAAACAAAGGAACTTCAATCACATAGCAGCCAGCTTATGACTGCCTATGGTACTCCCCTTCTTCTTCTTCTTCCTTTTTCTTTCTTTTTTCTTTTTTTCCTTTATAATCAGTGGATCGGGGGCTTTGACTTGTGAAACTGTAGGTTCAGAACATTAGGTTAATAAACCTAATATTATTAAACACTCGCACATTTACTCTCACATTCACACTTCCAGACGCTATGGCGGATAGGGAATAATTCTGGTTAAAGAAAAACTCCCCGCCCCAGCTGGGAATCGAACCCGGGACTTCCGGGTGGGAAGTCAGCTCGTTGACCACTTGACCACGGGTGCAGTTGGTCAGTCGGTCTCCCTTATGTCGCTCTTAATTACAAGGAAGCAAGTAATAAGACTTTTTCTGTTAATTTTTTCTCGATTAGCATGAAGTAAAGCGAAGCATAAGCTTTTTAACAACAATTTGTTGCAGAGATGTAGAGAAAGTCATGTGAATGGAACACATCAGATTTTTTAACGAGTGAAAGTAAATCAACTGTTCCATAGATATAAATGTGATTCAGAATAAATAGAATCGATAAGGTCATTTTCTAATAATTATTTACCTTTTCATGATATTTTAGTCTCATTCAATAATATATATATATAAACATACATATAATATGCCATTTTAAGCAATATTTCTTGTTTATTTACAATTTAGCATTTTAAGTTTTTTTGCTTCCCTCAAGATACTTTCCATGCAAAATGTTTTAGATAAGAAGATACTGTTACTACAGGGCTGGTTTTAAGATAGAATCATCTGTGCGTGTGAGTGCGGTTCAAAATACAGACACGTTTATGCCGGTCTTATCATTAAGCGGCAGCTTAATCTTCAAACAGCAGTAAAGTTAAATCGTTGCCCACAGTTATTATAATTTTGGGGACCTTTATTGTGACTTGCCATTTACTATTAACATTTTGTAAAAATACAGGAAGTATCTAATAAAATAGTTCAACTATTCTTCTAACAAAATGTGTCACCGTTCTCATAGAAATCGTCACATAGCATTCTGGCCAATTCGCTTTCGCCTCAGCCAATGTAAACTTTTATTTTCAAATCTTATTGTTACAGTTGTGTGCCGCATGCATTTATTGTTTTAGGAGGAAGAAATTTTTGCTCGGAGCAGTCAGTACTCAGTTATTGACGGATGAAAGTAGAAGACTAAACTATAATGAATGCCCAAATTCCGTAAACCTTTGAAAAGTAAACGTTACAGCTACGTTAGTGAATTTGGTTCTCAGTGTTTTCAACCGATAAAACAGTTTTATTGTGTGAGGTTTGCGAGAAAACAATTAATCAAAAAAAAGTATTTCATAAACCAACATGTGTCAACAACAAAGCATATATCTGTACTTGCCTTAAAGATTGGTGGAAAGAAAATAACGCTATTTCCTGCAGCTTTCACATCTAGCAAACAGTCACAATTTTTATTAGGTTTGTGTAAAACATTAATTGTCGCTGGCATTCCCTTTTGGAAAATAGAAAAATTAGTCCCTGAAAAGCCCTTTACACACATATACAGGCAAATCTGTCCCAAGCGAATCAATTCTGTGAAAAAACTATTTGCCTATATCCTTCGAAAATACAATTCAACGTATTCGCAACGAAATAAATTGCAAAAAAAGATATCGCCATAGACGAAACAACGGATAGTAACAAAAAAACGTGTTTCCAACGTAATTATTGGAGTATTGGAACTCGTGGAGGCTACAGCATTAAACTATTCTTGCAACTTCAGAAAAATAGGAAAAAGCTAACAGTACAACCATTGCTCAATTGTTCACAAATTCAATGAATTTACTTTGGCCTGGCGGTGTAAAATAATGTCATCATATTCTTGTCTGATACAGCCCGATACACGAAGGCTGGTGGTACTTTGAAGGTTCTATTCCCTCAAATAATTCGTCTAACTTATCTGGCACATGGCTTTCACAGAATATCAGAACAGAATCGCAGTTCATTTCCTGAGTAGATAAACTGATATCCAATATCAAGCGCCATCTAGAATCCAACTCTTCGAGACTCTTGCCCCTGGACTCACTTTTCCTCCAGAGCCCGTTTTCACTCTCCGAAGATGAAGCTGCTTCCATTCGGAAGCTAAAGTATTGCTAAATAATTTTAATGTTCGTAATAGCTTATCTTACATAGCAGTTCATTATGTTAACTTGTCTGAAACTATAACAAAACTTGAAAAAGGGGAGAAACACTCGTGACATCAATGAATCTAGTGGAAGAAACTGTGCTCCAACTTGAATCTGTACCAGGTGAATTGGGAAGTGCCATTGGTGAAAAGGGTAAACGTGTAATATCTGCTAATACTGGCTTGGAGAAATAAAAGACATGTGTGAAACAATAATAATACTTGTGTCAAATAGAGCTCCGTATGTAATACATTGTTTCAAACATACATCAGTTACATCAAGAGAAGTAGAACGATCTTTTTCTGTAATGAAAAATATTTTGTCGGATTGATGATTAAGTATGGCACAAGAATATTAACAACAATACCTTGTGTTAATGTGCAACCACTAAAAATGTAAGTTATATTGATGTATTACAATTTATTCGTAAAATACATTTTAATTACATTTTTTACACTAAATACATTTTTAAATTTATAATGCCGTTTAGAACATTTATTGTAATGTTGTTGTTTTTTTTTTTTTTTGTTTTTTGTTTTTTTTTTTTTCCTTTATATGTTTCTGTTGCCTTTTTTGTCTGCCTATTTTAAATTATAAATTTATAATGCTAAATATCCGGGTTCTAGTTATAATGTATACTTACTCGGTGGGCTCTATTTGTTTTCACGATATTTTTACTTTCTCTAGCCCGCATGTACAATGTATATTGTGGATAGAAAAGCTATTGTATTCCACCCAAAAATTTGATATCGAAATTTCACCGGAAATATATGTTTTAGGGTCCTCTGAGTCCGATAAAAGCATTTTAGAAAAAGGTCCGCGTGTGTCTGGACAGCATAGTTCAAAATAGAAATGATCCTTAAATACCAAACTTAGTATTTAGGTTTAGTATCTTCCAATGATGCGACAGGAAGATTTAAAAAAAAATCCCTCCACCACAAACTACCCTTATCATGGAAAAATATTTAAATATTTTGATTTTCTCAAAAATGGCTCTAACGATTTTGATTAAAATCCCGTATACTAAAAGTATTTACATTCCAAATAAAATGTATATCTTGAATTTTCTGGGAATAGCCTCTGAATATCTATTTATTCTGGATGAATTTTGCCTATTTTTTCTTAACTGCTAAACCATGAGAGATAAACAAAATCTTACGAGTTGTAGATCTCGTCAAAACACACAATTTGTCCTTCACTTTTTGTAGCGGAGGTAACCGCTTCCGAGATTTTCCTTGTTATTTATTTCAACTGTAAAGTACTTGTACTTTTCTCAGACAGGGAGTGTTCGTTTTTCTTTTGTTCTACTCCTGGCTAAACAAAGAAGCGATTTGCATTGACAATCGCATGACGATATCTTAAACATTTAACTATCTCTTTAGCATAGCGCATTCCTTTAGTTCCGTTCTGCTTATAAGGACTAAGTAATAAGAACATTCTGCTAATCTTATCTTGATTTAGCATGGTGTAGAAAGAAAAATAATCTTTTGTAAGAAGTTTGTAGAGCAGCTAGGGAAAGTCATGTTCTGGTTATTGTTTACATCCTAGAATTTCAATAGCAATAGCAACCCTTTTTAACGTCAAAATACCGAACATATGTAAGTAGCTCAGCATCATCAGACACATCTTCCGATTCATCGATTTGAATGACAAATGTTTTGTCTATTTGAATATTTTCTAGTATTTGGTCAACAATATCTGGTGCCATATCATGAACTGTACGCCCTACACTTGTGTCAGAATTCGGAATTGTTTTGATTACTTCAGCGGAATCTTTGTGTAACATTTTATCAGCTATAATCAAAGAACCAGGAATAATAAGAGATTCAACTGCGGTATAAGGTGGTTTGTTTTTTGCAATTAGCAATGCTAACGCATACGTTGTCTCCAGTGCCACCTTAGTTTATTTTGTAAAACTGTGTATCACGTTTGAACTTTTATTCAGATTTTCTGCTTTGCGCTGGAAAAATTCAACTGACTTGTCTTTATTACATTCGCCGTGATTGGTTACCAAATGACTGTGAAGTAGGGATAGTTTCATAGAATGGTTCTACAGAGTTTGGTTGCAAACAATGCAGAGGGCAAGAGGTGGATCACACATATTTGACACGAATCCATATTTAGTGTAAGATTCGTGTAATATCTGTATTTCACATTTCTCGGGGTTTTCGACCTGCTCGTAGATGGTTCAACTTCAACACTATTTTCAGCAACGTCCCGTGGTGGAACAAGCGTTGTCACTTGCGCTGGTTCAACATTATCGGCACTATCACTTGTTTCACTGAGTTTACGTTTTCCTCATAACGAATTTATTCATCCTACAACAAAAGTTAAAACAGTGGACTATCACAATAAAGACATTCAACAGTTCACAAATATAAAGAATGAGGTGTGAAACTTTGAGTAAAGAAAACTAACCTGCACCTAACAGTCACGAAAATATACTGAGTACTGAACACTTCGTGGGCAGGGGATCGTGGGTTCGAGTCCCGCCTTGGGCATGGATGTTATATGTTTGTGCAATGTGTATATGTTTGTAAAAGAAACAGTAAAACCAGTAAACCAGTAATCAGTAAAACCTACGGGGGGAAATGTAAATAGGGATACAGTACCGGAGTCCTGATCAGACTCCGTTACTGTTTAAAAAAAAAAAAAAAAAAAAAAAAACAGTCGGTAGATTAACAGTTAACTGACCTACATTCTCAGACACTGTTATTATTATCGCGTTTGAAACAACCAACACAAATTGTTAGCGAGCGCAGCTGTATGTTACCATTGTTGGGTATACCGGTAGAGCAGTTCAAATCTCTCTGGTTGAAATATGTTTCGTTACTTTGTGATCATTCAGGAAACATAATTATATGTGCCCCTAAGAAGTCTTCGCGTACTCTCGAGGGTACGCGTACCCCAGGTTGAATATGCCTGCAATATATTAATATCTGGATATTAAACCTGGATATGTTCATTTGTGATGACAAAATATTTGTATTCAGTTTTTCATTATTTTTTACTGATAGCATACTATATACATAATGTCATTAAACGCTTCGAATTAAACAAAAACACTTTCTGCTATGTCATTAAACATTAATAGATTAAACCTCTTTTATGTAATATTATTAATTCTAAGTGGCACTGAAGGCGCTCTCACGCGTGTGTATGTGTGTGAGCGAGCGCGTGTCTGTCTGACTGCAAGCACGTATGTGAGTGTGTGCGTGTGTATGCACGCACGCGGTGTGTTTGTGTGTATGTGTGTGTGTGTGTGTGTGTGAAGATGTGTTTACCATAACTATATTGATGGATATTCAAAGTCTAACCTCAGCTCTAGTAATTGAATTGAATTCACTGTTTGGCGTTGTTGCTCCTGAGGTGTTCTGTGTTGTATGAAGAATTGTGTGCTACGTCTTCTGTTCTATTTGCTATACGTTTCAACGGTGCTAAAGTTTGCAAATGGTCTTCTGTATATGCTGTATATATAATCTTGGTTAGCTGTAATGATTGAAGACCGGCTGCCATCGTCCTGATAAATGAGTTCATCAGGTAGGGATGAATATGCTACTGAGATATTGGATTGGTTATTGTTCCATAGGTACAGTGTGCCCTGTTGCGAGATGTCTTCTGTCTTGGACTGTTCAAAGATTGAAATTGCTGCTGCTGGTGGTTTTGGGTTTAAGTTAACTGTGCTCTGTTGTGTTTAGTCATCCTCCGTCTCCTGCTGTATTGTAGTACGTGAATTCGATGATTCAGGTGCTGTCTCCTCTGAATAATTGAACTCTAATAAATACACTGTGCAGAGTCACCAGTAATGTATCCCAGATGTGGTGATGGACTCTGGTGTTGTGTTTACTCTAGTTCTTGTGCTGTCAATTCAGTTGCAGCGAGTACTTCGTTAGAGGTTAATCCGAAGTTTGAGTACCATGAATTGTTGAACATGTTACAAAAGTTTTTGCGGACATGTTCATTGGATATGAATCCCCCAAAATGTCATCAGTCGAAGGTGATAATCTTACTGTTGAGGAAGCTTCGTTATCTGACGCGCTGGGTGTGTATGCATGTATATGTTATTATAGCACACACACATTGCTATAATAGCATGTTCATATGCCAGATTCAACTTGAACCAAGCGCAAACCACATGTCAGATACGAGGCTTCCTCAACAGTATTCACCGATGAAGAGTTTGTAAGATCAACTATTTATTTACAAATGATACAAAGTGGTACATTATTTCCAAGTGTTACTGTTTTTACTTTCTCTATACTCACTATGTACATAGTGTATAGAGAATGTATTGCACTCCACCAAAAATTTCGATACCGAGATATGTTTTAGGGTCCCCTGTATCCAAAAAAAGTATTTTCAGGAAAAGGTCCGTGTGTGTGTCCGTGTGTCTGTGAACACGATAACTCAAAAACGAAAAGTCGGTAAAATACCAAACTTGGTATTTAAGTTTAGTATCTTCCAGGGATGCGACACGAAGATTTTGAGAAAAATCCCCCCACCCCAAACTACCCTTTACATGGAAATTTTTTCGAAAATTTTGATTTTCTAAAAAATGGCTCTAACGATTTTGATTAAAATATCGTATATTAAAGTTATTTGCCTGACAAATAAAATGTATATTTTGAGTTTTCTGGGAATAGCCTCTGAAGACTACCTGGATGAATTTTTCATAACTACTAAACCGTAAGAGATGGACAAAAACTTAACCCACAAAAAATGTAGAGCACGTTAAAACACACAATTTATGTTATATACATTTTTTTCGTGGAGTTGATCGTTTTTTAGATATTCCTTTTTCTTGGTTTCAGCTTTGAAAAACTTATACTTTTCTCATATAGGAATTTGTCAACTCCAGTCCATACAAACAAAGGAACATCAGTCACATAGCAACCAGCTTTTGGCTTTCACTTTAACCTATGGTACTCCCTTATTTCGCTTCTACTTACAATAAAGCAAGAAATAAGACTATTTCTGCTAATTTTTCTCGATTAGCATGAAATAAATAAAAGATAAGCTTATTAACAATAATAATTTACAGAGATATAGAGAAAGTCATGTGAATGGAACACATCAGATTTTTTAAAGTAGTCACCAACATTCTGTGCAACCTATTGCCAGCGATGTGCAAGACGTAGAACACATTTAGCAGCGCCTGCTGGTGTTAATAGTGTAATGGAGCGGTCTAATGCTGATGAATCTCTGGAACAGTTCTGAAGTGGTTCCTTCATCTTCGGAAACAAGCCAAAGTCACTAGGGTTTAAGTGCGGGGAGTATGGTGAATGCTGCAGCATTTTCCACCTCCATCGACGAACAAATCAGCCACAGTTTGCGCTGATGCGGTCGAGCATTTTCGTGCAAAATGATGGGTGGGTTGCAGAAAGTGTCGTCGAAAATCAGAAAGTTCGAAATCGAAGAGTGAAGGATCGGAAGTTGGTTTAGAGTCCCAGTAATGTGAAAGTTATGGTGTGCTTTGTATACGACTGCGATGGTGTTATCCTAACCATTTTTTTCCTGCACACCGCCAATGCGTACTGTTCATTTTTGGAACACAACCTGCGGTTAGCTTTGAGAAAGAAGCAGCGATACTGTACTAAAGCCCTTGTGACCTTTGACTTCATTCTGAAGATGAAGGAACCACTTTATCTTTTGCTTCATAACTGTTCCAGAGATTCGTCAGGATGTAGACTGCTCCATTAAAACTACCAACATAACAAACGCTACTAAAGGTACCATACGACTTCCACATCACTGGAAACGACTCGTACACAATGACTACTTTAGACGACAGTAAAAGTTGGTAACATGTATCTCTTTTGTATCGGCTCTCAATAAATAGTTGCCACTATTAAAGTTCTAACCCCCGTAATATGACATAATTGAAAAAGGCACTTTGTGTGCAAGTTGTAATAAATACAAAAGGGTTAGCTTAATTTAATATTGCCATTTAGTTTAATGTAGCTTAGAATATTGTTGTAGCGTGTATTTAATAGTTTACATCCAAGGCTTCGACTTTGGCATTACAATTTTGTCCGACTTAGAGTGCCACTTGGTATGCCATCTGCGAAAATTGTAAAAAAAGATTTTACGTCTTTTCATACACCAATTAATTTTAATGTTTGGTTATTTTGGTAGCTATGTGAATTTGTCGGTTAGCATTTTAGCCTTCATTTTTTCCCCATTTAAAGATTTCGTATATTTCTCCATGATACTTCGCGTCCAAGCAATGGGGAATGTGAGTTGAGATTGAGTTTCTTGACTTCCTTGATATTTCTACCCATTATTTAGCACTTAATAGTTCAGCTTCTCAAACTAAAACTACTCTCGACATTTGTAGTGAATGGCAGTATTTATTCTGTCATTCCGCCCTGCCACTTATTTTTACTATCTCTACACGTACTATATACATAGTATATAGAGAAGGTATTGCATTCCAGTCAATATGACGTCGAGATTTCACTGGAAATACACGTTTTAGATCTATGTGTGTGTGTCCATGTGTCAGTGTCCGTGTGTCCGTACTTACGATGACTCAAACTTGTATTTGAGATTAGTATCATTCAGGGATGCGACACGAAGATTTTTAGAGAAATCCCCACACCCTAAATTACCCTTTACATGGATAAATTTCGAAAAATGTTACTTTCTCAAAAATGGCACTAACAATTTTGATTAAAATATCGTATGTTAAAGATATTTACCTGGCAAATAAAATGTTTATTTTGAATTTTCTGCGAATAATCTCTGAAGACCTCTTAATTCTGACCTTTTCATAGCTGGTAAACCTAAGATATAGACAAAAAATGTAGATCTTGTTAAAACACTCAGTTTATGCCATATTTTTTCGTGGAGCTGACCATTTCCGAGATATTACTTGTTATTAGTTTCAATTTTAAAATTCTTAAACTATTTTTCATACGGTGATTTGTGAACTCGCTATGCAAAGTTGCGAATTTCAATCACATAACAACCTGCTTTTAAAAGATTTGACTATCGTAAGGGAAATAAGGGAATACACCAGGAAGCAAGTAATTAGACCATTTCTGGTTATCTGCTTATAGTGACTATCATAAAGTGTAGAGCCGAATATGCTTTTTAACAATAATTTGTTACCGAAAAATTCCTGTGAATGGAATGCAGATTTTTAGGTGTATACAGTTGTGTGTTCCATTTCATTATCAACTAATATATTTCTTAGTACAGGGCTTTGAGCATAGGGTAATTGTTCTCATTAGGTGTTTA
This sequence comes from Hymenopus coronatus, assembly GCA_030762935.1. Taxonomy (NCBI): domain Eukaryota; kingdom Metazoa; phylum Arthropoda; class Insecta; order Mantodea; family Hymenopodidae; genus Hymenopus; species Hymenopus coronatus. The sequence continues at coordinate 165,780,754 of CM060881.1, read as the reverse complement.
TATCTTGCCAAGGGACTTGACATTTATATCATCAATAGTTTGTTAGTTCACATATATTTAACCAGAGAAACAGTCCTAATATGTATGCTCTTGTCGTATTGGTTTGTATCAGCAATAGTAACCTGGAGAATGTGTCAATAAACGTTCTTGTGCATCAGGGCACAGGTAATTAAACTGTGCTTCCCTGTAATCTCCCTTTCTGTGAGTAGTATAATATTCACCTGCAGGAGTATAACGCTGTGACAGGAAATATATGTTTTGAGGTCCCTGAATAAAACAATTTTAGAAAAAAGTCCTATGTATGTGTGTGTGTGTGTGTGTGAAGGGCATAAAACAAAAACAAAAGTTTTGTTAAATACAACTTTGGTGCATAAGTACTGCATCTTCCAAGGATGCGACATAAATATTTTCAAGAAAATCCCTCCGCACCAAACTGTCTTTTACAAGGAACGTTTTTCAAAAATGTTGATGTTATCAAAAATGGCTCTAATGATTTTAATTAAAATACCATTTCAAAGGTATTTTATGACAAATGAAATGAATATCTTGACTTTTCTGGGAATAGGATATGAAATCCTGTTCATTCTGGAAACTTTTATATGACTAGTTAAACCGTAAGAGACAAAATACAATTTATAGCTCCTTAAGGACACGCAAATTATATCAGATACCTTTCTGTAAAGTTAACCATTTCCAAGATATTCATGGTTATAGGCTAACATTTCCAGTACTTAAACTTTCCTCAAACGGGAAGACGTCATTGGGTTCTCTGTAGTTTTACGCCTGGTCATGCAAAGAGAATGGAATTCCAATGTGATCATTTAGTGATCAGCTTTTGAAAGGTTTGGCTATCGCTTTAGCCTTGAGCATTTTCTTACTTTTTTGATACTTACAAGGAAGTCAGTAAGTAATGAGACTATTTCTGTTAATGTTTATCTTAATTAACAATGAGTAGATACAACAATAATCTTCGAATAGGTAAAGAAAGTCATGAGAATGGGACTCATCTGATTTCCCCCTTCTATTCAAAGCCAAATGTCGTGAGTTCGTATCCCATCGACTGCAGTAAAATGTACACGTGGTAAAGCACGGGGTGGGCAGGGTTAAATTTGACTGCAGTTTATTTTACTTTCACTTTATTGCTCAATGTCAGAATAATATGAAAATAACAACAAAACACATTTAAGTATATCAAAAATTTGACTGATATTTTACTTGCGAAAGGCAACACCATGCAATAGAGGATTAAATGATTATAACCTAGCCAATACATCGTTGCCAGATGTATCTTACTACGTTTTGCCTGAGAATCATATCCGCTGTCTCTTATATCTCCTGCGCAGTAGATTCTGCATTGAGCTATGTAGAAACAAATCTATGTGTTCCATGCACACGACTTTCTCTACATCTCTGTAACAAATTATTGTTAAAAAGCTTATTCTTCTATCTACTTCATGATAATCGAGATAAACTAGCAGAAATTGTTCTTATTACTTGGTGTCTTGTAAGTAGAACGGAATAAGCATGATGTGTTCCATTCACATGATGTTATCTAGCTGCTCGGCAAACAAACCTTTTATTCAAAAGATTAATCTTTTATCTACATCATACTACTTAAGATAAATATAAGCAGAATTAATCTTATTATTAGATTCGTTGAAAGTAGAATGTAAATAAGGGAACGCACAGGTTAAAGAGATTGTCCAGTCCTTTAAAAGCGGTCAGTATGTAAAACAATTGAAATTCCAATCTCTCTGCATGGCAGGAGTAAACACACGAGAAACGAAAAGAAAGAAATCTTCCTGTTTGAGAAAAGTTTAAGTGGCTAAAACTGAAACCAATAATCCGCCATATCTGGAAAACGGTTTATTCTACAAAAAAAAAAAAAAAAAAAAAAAAAATCTGATGTGTACCATTCACATGACTTTATCTATATCTCTGCCATAAATTATTTTTAAAAAGTTTGTACTTCTATTTACTTCCTCCTAATCGAGAAAAAATTAGCAGAAATAGTCTTATTACTTGCTTCCTTGTAAGTAGAATCAGAATAAGGAAGTACCATAAGTTAAAGTGATGGTCAAAGGCTGGTTACTATGTGACTGAAGTTCCTTTGTTTGTATGGACACGAGTTCACAAAGTCCTGTATGAGAAAAGCATGTTTTTATAGCCGAAACCAAAAACAAAGAGTATCTAAAAAACATTCACCTCCACGAAAAAAAATGTATATAACATAAATTATGTGTTTTAAAGTGCTCTACATTTGTTGTGTGGTAAGTTTTTCTCCATCTCTTACGGTTTAGCAGTTATACAAAATTCCGTAAAATTGACCCAGAATACAGTAGTCTTCAGAGGTTATTCCCAGAAAATTCAAAATATACATTTTATTTGTCAGGTAAATAACTTTAATATACGATATTTCAATCAAAATCGTTAGAGCCATTTTTTAGAAAATAAAAATATTGAAAAAAGTTCCATGTAAAGGGTAGTTGGGGGTGGGGGGATTTTTCTCAAAAACTTCGTGTCGTATCCCTGGAAGATACTAAACTTAAATACCAAGTTTGGTATTTTATCGACTTTTCGTTTTTGAGTTATCGTATTCACAGACACACGGACACACACACACGGACTTTTTTCTGAAAATACTTTTTTTTGGATACAGGGGACCCTAAAAAATATATTTCCGGTGAAATCTCGGTGTCGAATTTTTTGGTGGAGTGCAATACCTTCTCTATACACGATGTATATAGTACGTATAGAGAAAGTAAAAATGGTTATAACTAAGCGTGTTTTAATGAGATGTACATTTTTTGTATTGTAAATTTTGTATATCTTTTATGGTTTACCAGTTGTACAAAAGTCATTCAGAATGAAGAGGTCTTCAGAGGCTATTCCCAGAAAATCCAAGATATGCATTTCGTTAGCCATAAAAATATCTTCGTTAGCTGTTCGGCAAACAAACCTTTTATTCAAAAGATTAATCTTTTATCTACATCAATTAAGATAAATATAAGCAGAATTAGTCTTATTATCTTCCTTGAAAGTAGGAAGTAAATAAGGGAAAAGCTGTCACTATGTGAAAAATCAATTTAAACTCTATTCTCTTTGCTTGCCAGGAGTAAACAAAGGAGAAACGAGAAGAAAGATTTCTTCTGGTTTGAGAAAGTTTAAGTGGCTTAAAATTGAAACTAAGAGTTCGGATATCTCGAAAACGGCTAACTCTACAAAAGAAAAAAAAAAAGAAAGAAAAAAAAAAAAGAAAGAAAAAAAAACACCACAACATATAAAATGTGCGTTTTAATGAAATTACATTTTTATGTAGGTTTTTGTATATCTCTTACGTTTGCCAGTTATATAAAAGTCATCCAGAATGAAGAGGTCTTCAGAGGTTATTCTCAGAAAATCCAAGCTAGGCATTTGTTTCTCATAAAAAATAAAGTATTTTAGTCAAAATCGTTAGAGCCATTTTGAGAGAATAAAAATTTTTGAAAAATGTTCCATGTAAAGGTTAGTTGGAGGTGGGGGATTTTCTTGAAAGTTTTCGTGTCGTATCCTTGGAAGATACTCAACTTAAATACCAAAATTGGCATTTAATCGACTTACAGTTACAGTTATATATACAGTTACTTTTTCTATCAAGCACAATGTACGACATACAAAATGGGTAGAGAATATATTGCCAATTCAATACCGAGATTTCACCGAAAATCATGAATCCAAAAATGTATTTTTAGAAAATGGTCTCTGTGTGGAAAGCATATCTCAAAATCAAAAACCAAACTTGATATTTAAGTTTAGTAACTTCCAAGGATACGATACGAAACTATCATTTACATAGAAAAATATTAGCGCTAACAATTTTGATTAAAACGCCGTATATTAAAGATATTTACATTTAAAATAAAAATGTATATCTTCAATTGTCTGGGAATAGCCTCTTCATTCTGGAGACTTTTGCATCACTGGAAAACTATATGAGATAGACAAAAACGTAGATCTCGTTAAAACAAACAATATAGTATATTGTTATATACATTGTTTTTGGAATTAATCATTTCTGAAATACCTCTTGTATTTTTTCATTTTTAAATTACTTAAACTTTGCTGGTCGTGTAAAGAGAACCTATTTTCAATCACATAGCAACCAGCTTTCTAAAGATTTTCTATCGCTTTAGTCTGGTGCAATCCCTTATTTTCTTGATACTTACAAGGAACTAGTATTACGATCACTCCTGTTAATGTTTATCGCGATTAGCATAAAGTAGAAGAATAAGTCTTCTAAGAATATTTTTGGAACAGATTAGATTTTATTTATTTTTGTTTGATTTATTTTTAATTTTATTTATTTAATTCTTTTCTGATTTCGCAATTGCAAAGCTAGTGAAGAAAAAGCTGCCAATGTTGAATAATAATTGTTTTGAGTCCAAAGTAGAAGATTAAGTTAATTCACGGATGAGATCTCCAGTTACTGAAACACCCTCGCCACCCTTTGTGATTTAGTGATTTCAGTAGGAAGAGATGGGGGGATCCGAACGAATACGAGCGCAAGCATGGACGGGTTCGCCCATCAGATTGAACCCTGACGATGGCGCGCCGGTCCTAACCGACAAACTCCAAGCCTCCGGCGGTTCCTTGAAGGAGAAGTCCTAGCCCGAAAGCATCCGAAGCTTCTTTAGTTTACATGACATATAACATTATTTTCCCCAATAAACCAATAAAAAAGCGGGTCTTATAGATTGGTTCCACGACGACGCCAGGAATATACCTCCACAGTGCACAAGCATCTGCCGAACACCGTTATCTGGTTCTTCAACCCTCAAAGAGCTGACAAGGAAGTGATGGGAACAGAAAATGAGGTAAATAAAATTCGGAGGTTATATTGGATCTTCCTAATATTTACCTGGCAATCTCGAAAAACCCCACGGGACAGGAAGTTTGGTCATGGGAACGAATCCATGACCTTCCAAATGCGAGTCGCACCACTGTTTCGCTCGGCAGGATCAGACAATCATGAATATCGCAGCAGCAACAGCTGCGCCTCTCACCTAGACGGGCCGGGTTCGATCCTAAGCGACCGAATGTGAGATTTGTGGTGGACGAAGCGGCGCAGGGGCGGGGTTTCTCCGGTTTCCCCCGCCATCGCATTCCACCAGTGCTCCATTTTCATTTCATATATCATCACTGTCATCGGCTGTGGTGCCACAAATACTAAAAGCGGGCGTTAAACACTACCAAAAAAGACAACAATAAAACTCAGGATCTATAGGAAATTACTTCCTCGTCTTAAGAGAACAGTCTCTTTCATGTTCAAACTGATGGATATGAAGTGGATGTGACCAAAAGGATATTCAGATGTTTCCCTGGCTACAATAACGTTCTTATTGTGTATAATTTGAGCGAGATGACTCTTTGACCAAAGCGAATGCTGGTGACGGTATATTCTACCATGGAGTTCCTCTCTCTCCTACTTCCTGACATGTCATTCCGCTCTTAATTGTTATAGGTTGACTCCGGGGACGTAGTTATTATTCTAACATTATAAGCTTTAACATTTTGATAATAGGTCCTTATAAGTAGAAGGTAATAACGGAATAAGCAGGCTAAAGTGATACTCAAATGTTTTAAAACCTGTCGCTATACGCATCCCCGTCCAACTCCATTGACCGAATTGGACTCGTAAAATGTTTCCGCTGGTTGCCGTGTGAGAACAGTTGGAGGCGCTAGTGTGCCTGAGAGAGCGTCCCATAATTACCCGCGCTCATTTTCATCATTCTTCGTCACTGTTTTCTGTTATTCTGTGGATGCTACGCCACATTTTAAATTATATTTGATATATACACTTTCATTGTTGAATTACTTCGTTTTATTCTTGCCACCTCTGTTAATTTCTAATTTATTTTTCTTAGATTACAATTTTGTTTATATAACTCTGGTAGTTTTAAGTTCCCCAAAGCTCAAAAACTCCAAGAACTATCACAAAATGACGATAAATGACGAGAACACAACTACCTATCGCAAAATGGCAAGAAAGATGTAAACACCAAAGAAATGTGAGAATAAAATCAAGATTAGCCCTAAGGTAAGTGACTACCAATATAATCTTACATTAATTGCACATTAATACGTAGTTGAAAGCATAGGTGGCAGTGCAAGTACATGTTGTAATGTAAATGTACATGTGCATATATCCACATCAATAAACACGATTAATGTCAATCTCTAAACTGTATTTATATTAAAGGTATGAGCCGCAATGTGTTCATTCCGTATAGATTGATGCCTACACTGCCAACTTTGTTCATTATGCTACATCAAAATTGATTCCTTTGCTATTGTTATAACAATGTAAAAAATCTGATGTTTTCCATTCACATGACTTTCTCTATATCTCTGTAACAAATTATTGATAAAAAGCTTATGCTTCTATTTACTTAATTCGAGAAAAAATTAGCAGAAATGGTCTTATTACTTGCTTCTTTGTAAGTAGAAGCAGAATAAGGAAGTACTGTAGATTAAACTGATAGTCAAAGGCTGATTGCTATGTGACTGAAGTTCATTTGCTTGTATGGACAGAGTTGACAAATTCCTGCATGAGAAAAGTATAAGTTTTTCAAAGCTGAAATAAAAAAAACCAGGAATATCTTAAAAACGATCAATTCAACAAAAAACATGTATATAACATAAATTGTGAGTTTTAATGTGCTCTACATTTGTTGTGTGGTAAATTTTTGTCCATCTCTTATGGTTTAGCAGTTATGCAAAATTCCGTAAAATTCATCCAGAATAGGCAGTAGTCTTCAGAGGGTATTCCCAGAAAATTCAAACTATACATTTTATTTGTCAGGTAAATATCTTTAATATACGAAAATTCAATCAAAATCGTCAGAACCATTTTTGAGAAAATCAATATTTTCGATATTTTTTCCATTTAAAGGGTAGTTTGGGGTGAGGGGATTTTTCTCAAAATCTTCGTGTCGCATCCCTAGAAGATACTAAACTTAAATACGAAGTTTGGTATTTTACCGACTTTTCGTTTTTGAGCTATCGTGTTCACAGGCACATGGACACAGTGACACACGGACACACACACACAGACCTTTTTCTTAAAATACTTTTTGTGGATACAGGGGACCCTAAAACGTATATTTCCAGTGAAATATCGGTATCGAATTTTTGGGTAGAGTGCAATACCTTCTCTATACACTATGCACATAGTACGTGTAGAGAAAGTAAAAAGGCAGACAATTTAAGTGTTTATAAGCTGCATTATCTTTTGAATACACAGTTCAATAAACAATACCTATTTATCATTAAATATTTAAAAAAGTTGCATGCATTAATTAAAGGCAAAAGATGCCGAAAGTGATATATTAGATGAACAAACATAACCTACATCACTGCCTTCCTCTGTATTGCAAACTGATTAAAATAAGGAAATGTTCTGAAAATAATGGGCAAAATATTAACACTGAAATCAAAAGCCTGCAGTAAAGAGAATTTGTTAATAAAATGTTTTTCGAGCTAACTGAATTTAAGTGCCTACCACTCAGCATCTGGCAAATTAAATAATTTTCTCACGTGCAGGTTATTGAGAAAAGAAAAATGTGTACTTTTATAATACAAATATAAACCTTTTAATATAATGATGCCTATATTTAAAGGCACACTTCTGAATTTCTAATTTATGGTGATATGATGATGATGCTGACAGGTGACTACATTCTAATTATTAATATTTTAAAAAGTTTATTCTTGTTTTCACATTCTAAAATTGAATTCCTCGCATTCCTAAAGTATTTCTGTCAGTCTTTCTAGCAGTTTGCTTGGCAGTGTTTACCCCTGACAATAACAAAAACAATTATTATTATTATTATTATTATTATTATTATTATTATTATTATTATTATTATTTATGTACTAATCAATATATTATACTTGTTTAAGATATGTTCACCAGCTATGAGGTTCCAGAAAATATCAAATGGTGAACTGCTATGTTGGAAGATACACAAAAGTTACTTTTTGTGAAGATTAGTATGGTCTTAGGAGTGTCTAGAGGTTGTTAAAAATAAAACTCTTTGTTATCAGGAGGACCTTAGTAGAGCAAGTGAACTTCTTAACTAGTACTATACTACCTCGTAAAATAGTAATTAAATTGAAGTTAATTTAGTGTCATTTTTATGCCTTATACGAGAATGTAGAAGTACTTCACTGTTCACATTTTCAAATATTATGGTTATAAAAATAAACATAATAAACCTCAGGACAAATTTCAAACCTCAAGTCTTATAAAAGTCACATTTCCGTATAGGTGAGAAATTCAGCAGCTCTATTCTGTGGTTTGGAGACTAAGACAAAGCTCTCATACATAGGTTTCAAATTTACTTTAATTTACAAATACATTTACACCTTTATTAGATACAGAGATTCATTAGTTGTATGTGTACCTATCATATCAGATAAATGAATTTTAAACAATTTGAGATTATGCCATTATAATTATACAAAAATATGTAATTCATTAAAAAATGTTTTCTCTAAAAATGTAGATTTGTTTACAGAAAGAACTCCACTTTACTTAGTAAACCAATAAGAACATACAATAATTTATACTTAATTAGTTACATGTTACACACTGTCTAAAATAACGTAAGATTTTTGGAATTTTAAACGATATGGTTTATAGAATACAAAATGTTATGCACAAAACCCTAAATGTAATTCCTCAGTTTTTGTATATGAACTAATTTGATCTGTCATTACAACAATGATTAATGAAACAGTGAAACCATAAAAATGTTAAGATGTGAGTTTTGTGTCGGGATTGAATTTTTCTAAACTGTATAAAGTCAAATGCTAAATTTGAACTAATTATGAGCTGAAATATTTTTTAAAATCTAGTTTTATATTCACAAATTCTGTTGTAATAATTGCTAATTACAATAATAATTAATTACAATAAGGAAATTGCCCTTACTTCTCTTCTTCTTCTTATTATATATATATATATATTTTTTTTTTTTATTTGAAAGGATGCTTTCAATCACAAAACCCCTCCCCGGTTACTACCATGTGTGTATAACAGAAAAAATACTGTGGAAGGGTAAGTGAAGGGTTGATGAAGGCAAATATTATGTAAGAGTTGTAGAATAAAAAGGTATATACCTAAATATTACGCTGAATAGATATATCTAATTTTAGTAAATTATTCGTGATAACTGTTTCATATTCATATAGCTTAAAAATCCAGGTGTGTTCATTTTGTTAGGAAGAAACCGAATGCCACCTAATTAAAACCCTTTACATGTTGCGTAGAAAATATTCAATTAATGTCCATTTTATATATTTAAAGACTATATGATTCATTTTCAGGCTTTGTGTGATTTATGGCTATTAATCTGATGCATGATATTCATTATGAAAATGAATGCTAAGTGTAGCAAATAATGTTTTCTCTGCAACGGTTCTTTGGAGCTTTATCACAATGTAATATGTAATATGCTTTCAAGTATCTCAATTTGCTTTTAATCAACATAGAACTGATAGCATGAACCTTTATAGGGTTTAATTTTTTTCCATACATTTGCAATTTTGGTTTCAGAACCAAAGATTTTCGGAAAATGTTGACATTAGCACATGATGTTTAATAAAATCAAGAAAAATTTGGATAGTGTTAACTTTTTCTCTGTAGAAAAATAAATAGTTCTGAATAACAGTACCTCATAATATGTAGCATTTTCATAAATGTTTATTTGCTATCTTCATTCATTTCCTTCTCACACTACTCCATGTTGTTGTATTTAGATGCAGTTATTTAGTTATTACATGTATGAGGTGTGGTACTTTTTTTTAACTTTGGTTGTGAGTCTCTTTGTTATTTTAACACACTAATCACCTCAGCCTAAAATACTTTTGTGTGGCCCCTTGACTTGTTATAGGTTTAGTTCAGCCCGTTAATGACTCAATTATTTGCTTTACAAGTTCATACCCTTCTGAGGGATGCTTAGGCATTTCAAAAATGAGGTATTTTTTTTTCTATAGCTTCACACTCCAACAGAAGATGTTTTAACACTGAAAATAATTGCTACATATGCAACAGAAGTAGTAATAAAATATGCCCTGAATATTAATTTTTCAGTTCACAATTCATGTATTTGCACGTAACATGCCTATTAATTTGCTAAGAGTGTTAATAAATATATATTTTTTTAAATATAGCTATATTATTGCAACAATTTTAATAAAATAAATACCAATTCATAGTTTATAAATTTATAGTGGTGTTACTTTGCATTTAGTAAAAGTTGCTAATGATTTATTAAAATTTCACATCATAATCATTTCAACAGTTTATGTGATGCTTTTATATCTAAGCTAGGAATTGCCAAGCACTCTACATAAACACATATTTTCCGAACTTAAATTTATAGACACTTTAAATTCCATAATCCAAATGATAAAATGATAATGTATGCTTCATAATAGTAACTGTTTAAAAATATCTTATTAATATAAAGATATCTGCAGATGTAAATTACAAGTGATTGTATTGATTTTACTTTGCTTTTAAACTGTTCGTTTGATGTTATTTTTGCTGTGAGCAGGTAATTTGTATTCCTTTCTTGTTGTATTTTACATGATATCTGTAATTCTTGAAGTATTTTTTTTAATTGTCTCATTTATGTAACCCCATTTAACGGCTGTGATGATATCAGGAGCTTTAACTTTCAAATCAACTCGTTGATTGTAGGTTCATAAACATTGCATTTTTTAAAAATTTTATTTTCTTCAAAAAAAAACAAAACACACACACACACACATACTTTCAGAATCTGGGGGCATAGGGAATGATTCTGGTTATCGAACCTGGGAGCTCTGGGTGAGGAGTCAGCTCGCTGACCACTTGAACTTGGAGACAGTCAAAAGTTGTATAATTTTCCCTGGGTTTTTGTCATGCATAGCTTTAAAGTAATATTGTATAGTTCTGTCATTAACTTTCGAAATATATTGTTTTATCATTACTGAGTGTAATTTATGTTGGTAAATTCTCCTTCCATGCACTCTCCATTTTAAAGATAAACAAATAAGGAATGGAAAAGAAAAACCAATGTGTAAGAAGTCTATTTGTTAAATAGGCTCTCGTCACCATTGATGGTAGTTATTGCACAAAAAAATAAAAGGCAACTGGCAAACAAGCCAAGAATTCTCAAGTAAACAATGAAATAACAGCATACAAAGTTTTTCTCGAAGCTGCAATAAGATCAAAAGCTTTAGAGCGGTACATAGATTTCTTGAGGAAAAGCTAGAACCGCTCGAAAGATTTCTGATCTGGATGTAAACATGAGAAAACTGGCCGAAATCCTGGAGAGGATGGTTTGATGAGTGGGCGGGGCAGGGCGCTACTTTGGTGATTGAGCTACCGTAGTTGGTCAAGTTTCTGTGCCCTGTCGTGTGAGAACACTTGGAGTCGCGTCTATCGCCAGAAGAGGAATGTAAGTCCAATTTTTACTTTCTCTATACGTACTATCTACATAGTGTATAGAGGAAGTATTGTATTCCACCCAAAAATTCGATACCGATATTTCACCGGAAATACATGTTTTAGGACACCCTGAATCCAAAAAATGCATTTTCAGAAAAATCCGTGTGTATGTGTGTGTGTGTGTGTGTGTGTGTGTGTGTGTGTGTGTCTGTCTGTCTGTCTGTGGACAGCATAGCTCAAAAACGAAAAGACCGTTAAATACTAAACTTGGTATTTAGGTTTGGTATCTTCCAAGGATGCGACACGAAAATGTTCAAGAAAATCTCCCCACCCCCAACTACCCTTTACATGGAACATTTTTCGAACATTTTGATTTTCTAAAAAATGGCTCTAACAATTTTGATTAAAATCCCGTATATTAAAGATATTTACATACTTAATAAAATGTATATCTTGAAATTTCTGGGAATAGCCTCTGAAGAGCTCTTTATTCTGGATGAATTTTGCTAAATGTTGCTTAACTGCTAAACGATAAGAGATAGAAAAAACTTACTACACAGAAAATGTTGATCTGATCAAAACACACAGTATATGTCCTCTACATTTTTGCTGTGGAGGTAACCGTTTCCGAGATATTCCTTGTTTTTGGTTTCAGTTGTGAGTACTTTTTTCTCAGACAGGAAGTGTCCGTTTTTCTTTTGTTCTACTCCTGGCCAAGCAAAGAAGCAATTTGCAATGACAATCGAATAACACAGATTTTAAAACATTTGACTATCGGTTTAGCCTAGTGTATTCCCTTATTTTCTTTCTATTTATAAAGAACTAAGTAGTAAGAACGTTCTGCTAATGATTATCTCCATTAGCAAGGTGCAGAATGAAGAATAATCTTATGTAAGAAGTTTGTAGAAGAGCTAGAGAAAATCATGTGAGTGTAACACATCAGATTTTTTAACATTGAGTTAACCATCTATTCGTTTATAATTATCTATGCTATACGTTTGTCACTGAAATTCGCTTCTTTGCATAGTCAAGAGTAAAACTAAAGAAACACCTATTTGAGAAAAGTGGGCAGCATTTTAAAGTTGAAACTAGTAACAAGGAATATTTCGGTTAGCACTTCAACTGTGTGTTTTGACGATATCTTCATTTGTTGTGTGGTAAGCTTTTATCTTTCTCTTTCGGTTTATACAAAAGTCGCCCATAATGAAGAGAACTTCAGAGGCTATTCCCAGGAAATTTAAGACATACATTTTATTTGTCATATAGGTAAATGCCTTTAATGTACGGTGCTTTATCTAATCAAAATCATTAGAGCCATTTTTGAGAAAATAAACATTTTCGAACATTTTCCATGCATTCTTGCGGGATACTAAACTTAAATACTAAATTTGGTATTTCATGGACGTTTGGTTTTTGAGTTATGTTGTCCACACTCATATGCTTTGTTCTAAAATTTTCGTTTGTTTTTTGTTGTTTTGTTTTTTTATTCAGGCGATCTCAAAACATATATTCCCGGTGAAATCTCGGTATCGATTTTGGGTGGAATGCAACACCTCTATTCACGTTGTACATATGTGCTAGAGAAAGTAAAAAAATCTGATGTGTTCCATTCACATGAATTTCTCTACATATCTGTAGTAAATTATTATTAAAAAGCTTATGCTTGTTTTTAATTCATGCTAATCGAGATACAATTAGCAGAAATTGGCTTATTACTTGCTTCCTTGTAAGTAGAAGCGAAATAAGAGAGTACCATAGGTTAAAGTGACTGTCAAAAGCTGGTTGTTATGTGACTGAAGTTCCTTTGTTTCTACGGACAGTTGACAAATTCCCTTATGAGAAGAGAATGTTTTTAAAGCTGAAACCAATGACAAAGAGTGTTCAAAAACGGTCAACTCCACGAGAGAAATGTATACAACATAAATTGTGTTTCAACGAGATCTACATTTTTTGTATCGTAAGTTTTTGCCTATCTCTTACGGTTTACCAATTATTCAAAATTCCGCAAAATTCATTCAGAATAAAGATGTCTTCAGAGGCTATTCCCGGAAAGTTCAAGATACGCATTTTATTTGTCATGTAAATATCTTAAATATAAGATATTTTAATAAAAATCGTTAGAGTCATTTTTGAGAAAATCAAAACTTTCGAATTTTTTTCCATATAAAGTGTGTTTGCTATTTAAAGGTCTTTTCTTTTTGAACTATGCTGCCCACAGATACACACACACACACACATACACAGACAGACAGGTACACACGGACATTTTGGATTCAGGGGGTCTCAAAACATCTATTTTCGGTGAAATCTCGGTACCGAAGTTTTTAGTGCATTACAAAACCTTCTCTATACACTATGTACATAGTACGTGTGGAGAAAGTAAAAAGGAACTTACTTTTAAAAATAACAACAGTCGGCATAGGACTGATGGCGCAGAGGCTTGCGCATTAGAGTTTCCTCTCGGCCTTGCTAGTTGAGCCTCCACTGTCGGGTCGAGTTTACACGGCCCCGATAGAACAGGCATGGTTTCGGAACAGTATTGCTTCTTATCCTTCTCGCATGCACGACAGTGTCAGTCGCGATGGAGTTGCAATAAGGAAAGCCTTATTTGCAATTTTCTATACATAACAGTTTAGCCTTCCTTCTTGACAATTACAAGGTCGCGGGTTCAAACTCGGTGGAGGACGATGGATTTTTTCGGGCGTAAAAATCCTTAGCATGGCTTCCTTCGGAAGAGAAGTGAAGCCGTGGGTCCTATGTCGTAGCTGTACGGCGCGTAAAAGAACCTCAAGCCTGATAGAGAGGCCTCTGAGCAAAATTAAGCGGTCTTTCACGCCATTTCATTTCATTTCTTGATCATTATTTTCTGTAATTGGGACATGTTCCGTTTTAAGGAAGTAAATACATAAATAGTAAATGCCTTTAACCAAAAGGAAAATCAAAATACCTACGTAAACATGTATGATCCAATTATAACCTTTCCCGTGCAGCTGGAACTGTAGGAGGGACAATTAATAGAGGACAGTTGTATCATTTTCCACCATTACAATCCTTTCAAAATACAAAGGAGAACAAGAATTTAATAGGCATATTGCTTTATTGGAAGCTCTAAGGCTAAATGAGTTAGCGGAAAGTACCGAACCCGGTGGCTCAGGTGTTTCGTGGCATTCGGAAGGTCGTGGGAACGGTTCACCGCAGCGAACCTTTCTGACCCATGATTTTTTGGAGGTTTTCCCGGGCCACTAGGTGAATGATGGGGAGAATTCTTCATTCCGCCGATTTTCCTGTCCCTCCATTTCATCCGTCTGATCTTTTCCTTCAGGATTGTTAAGTGTCGGAGAAGCTGGAGTGGTGGCGTCCTCTCCTGGAGATATAGTACTTTGGAAACTCAGCTCTCGGCGGCGGCATGGCGCTGGGGATCGCTGGTATACTCAGGGGCGTTTATTCACACCTGAGGCGACGCTCCTATCGCTCACCGCGTCGAGATGAAGAACTGTTTGGGAAATGTTAGGGCTCCCTTCCGCAGTCTGGTTCCGGCTGCTTTCATTTCATCCTCTCCTCCCGGGTTTGATGTAAAAAAAAAGAAGCCTGTCACTGGCTGACACGCGGAATCCCCTCCGGTACACTACGCTAAACTACCGGACTAAATTAATTTTATGTATGCCAAACTTGAAAACGTAAAGCTGGTTTTCACTGTTTTTACAAATGAATTATACCAATCAAAATATAAATCTCGTTTCACAACGAGCATCTATTGGTTTAGCCGAAAATTAAAGTATTTATGTAAGTTGCCTTTGGGGTTGTCTCAAAATAATTTGAGAGCGACTGAGGGTACCGGTTAACAATGCGATGCGATAATGTTGTGTGGGCATGTTGCCATAGACGCTCAAACGGAGACTCGGAGATCCGTGTTTCAAATCTCTTGTTTTTCAGTCAGACCCTACCCTGATAACTGTTGTCTTACACACTACTTTGTTGGAAAAGCAATTCATTTCCAAATGGTTATTCTTTTCTTTATATTCTTTTTCCTCTACATACAATTCTGTATTTTAAGAGCAACACTACAGAACTTGAGAGTTACTAAGCTCTCTTCCTCTTCCAATATCTGAAACACACAAAAAATGTTTATATGTTCTACTACATTATATTCAAGTTACCCTAGGAATAAGCTTAATTATTATAAACCATCAATGCCGTTACATGAAAGGTTGCAGCTAAGTCACTAATTGTCATGTATTAACTGATGGAATATTGTTTCTCATTTGAATTAAGCTCCATTTGTCTGCAAAAATCCTATCTCTTGTTACTTAAGGGTGAAGACTAATGCACTGGTCCAATCCTTATCTATTTCTCCCTTCCACCACAGCTATTATTAGAGAGAGGCAAAATATGACGTTTGATATTCTAAACTGTTCTTCCTAATATTATGGAAACAAACATGTTTACGCTTTGTGTGTGTGTGTGTGTGTGTGTGTGTGTGTGTGTGTGTGTGTGTGTGTGTGTGTGTGTGTATGTTTAAATTCAACACACATGATAACACTTTTTGTTATATATTTTATGGAATCCTTTAAACTGGGTATGAGTTGCAACCTTTCGCTCTTTAAACAGTTTCCTTTTCCACGCCCTTTCCAACACATCAGGTAAGTTGAGAAATGTTTCATTTCTCTGTTGAAGTCACATGTGGTACTAAACCTCACTATTCTTGAAGAGTTTTTATTTTCACCAATAATTGTTCGGACATTCAGGGAAGACTCTTTCATATTGTGTAGCATATAAAGAAGCTGCAGTGTACTGTGTATTACGTGTATACGTGTATACAGATTAATTGTTAAATGTATATTTACCCAAAATTTTATAGCAAAATAAGATACTCCAATTAATAAGCCAATAACGTCGGTTGGAGCAAGGTATTTTATGTATTTTATGTAAAAGCTTTAAATATTGAGTGTTTTCTTGTTTTCTAGAAGTTTATAAAGGATATTATGCTTATTTGCCAATTTAAGTAGAAGTATGGGAAGTTTTGATTTTCGAACCTTTATTGTATGAATAAAACATGTTATTTTGTTACTTAATGCATATCTTGCATTTTAATAATTTAAGGTCCGTGGGAGGGGTAACTTACGTCACACTACCGTTCCTCCTAACTTGTGACCGTCCATTCCTGGCCTAATTCATAAAGTTTGGGGGATAAAAAAAACAACAACAGCAGCATGAAGATTCCTTTACATGCAAAACAACGTCTAGCAGCTAAGAGCGTCTAACGGAAAAATAGTGGAATTATTAACATTTTTACATAAAAACATCATCCACTACCTCTTCTCAACCTAAGGTTTAACACAGCCCGCCTCTGCCGTGTGGTGGTAGTGTATCTTCATCACATTCAAGAGGTTCCATGTTTCGGTTAGGGTGAGTTATGCCCAAGGTTTTTTCGTTTTTCTGTGAAGATGTCAGTCATTCATCGTCCGATATGATCTACCAGGTTAAAGGACGATACAAAAAATCCTAAGGGGTTAAAAACGAAGCATCATTGTCTATTGTGGTGATTTATCCCTCTCTTTTTGTAATTGCATTACACTTTCATACTTCTAGAAAGTCTCCTTACCTGAAATTTGTGCAAAAATGAATTTGCTCTAGAAAAAGTAGACGCTCGCAGAAGAAGATAGCAAGGGCCAGAAGTGCGCCCAGAACGAAGATGAAGAAGGCGGTGGAGACATGTCTCATGTTTATATGGCGAGGCTTGTCCATGTATCGACAGCGTGGGGCCGGATGTCGCCAGTACAACAGCTCGCGTTTCAGCACTCCACGCTCCATCAACTTCAGGAACCTGCAAGAGAGAGTACATCTGAAATAGATACATTCGCTTCGCTATTTCCTTTGTTGACAACTTAGTGGGCTATATGAATAAGTATAACACATTTACCTATTTTAAGTAAACAATGTCATAGAAACTTTCAGAGCATGCTTAGTGTGTTCTTAAACATTGAAGCTGAACAGAATGTCAAGCGTCCATTTTCTAACGAGTAGACATGTGTTTATTTAAAAAAATCCGATGTTACTCTCACATGACTTTCAATAACTGTTCTTCAAACAAAGATTACTTTTCTTTCTACACCATGCTAATCGAGATAAGCATTAGCAGAATGTACTTATTACTTAGCTCCTTATAAGGGAACTAAAGGAATGCGCTACGCGATAAATGTTTTAAAAACTATCGTTATGTGATTTGTCATTGAAATTCACTTCTTTGCCTGGCCAGGAGTACAACAAAAGAAAAAAGGACTCTTAATGTCTGAGAAAAGTGTAAGTATTTTACAATTGAATCCAATAACAAGGAACATCTTGGAAAAGGTCAACTCTAAACAAAAATGCATATGACGTAAATTGTGTGCTTTAACGAGATCTACATTTTTACTTTCTCCATACGCACTATGTACATAGTGTATAGAGAAAGTATTGCACTCCACCAAAAATTCGATACCGAGATTTCAGCGGAAATATGTTTTAGGGTCCCCAATATCCAAAAAAAGCATTTTCACAAAAAGGTCCGTGTGTGTGTGTGTGTGTGTGTGTGTGTGTGTGTGTGTGTGTGTGTGTCCGTGTGTCTGTGAACACGATAACTCAAAAACGAAAAGTCGGTAAAATACCACACTTGGTATTTAAGTTTAGTACCTTCCAGGGATGCGACACGAAGATTTTGAGAAAAATCCCCCCACCCGAACTACCCTTTACATGGAACTTTTTTCGAAAATTTTGATTTTCTCAAAAATGGCTCTAACGATTTTGATTAAAATTTCGGATATTAAACATATTTACCTAACAAATGAAATATATATCTTGAATTTGGTGGGAATAGCCTCTGAAGAGTAGTTTATTCTGGATGAATTTTACTAAATTTTGAATAACTGCTAAACCGTAAGAGATGGACAAAACCTTATTTCACAAAAAATGTAGAGCACATTAAAACACACAATTTATGTTATATACCTTTTTTCGTGGAGTTCGTCGTTTTTTTGTGACATTCCTTATTTTTGGTTTCTGCTATGAAAAACGTATACTTTTCTCATACTGGAACTTGTCAACTCCTATCCATATAAACAAAGGAACTTCATTGACATAGCAACCAGCTTTTGACTATCACTTTAACCTACGGTTGTCCCTTATTTCGCTTCTACTTACAAGGATGCGAGAAATAAGACTTTTTCTGCTAATTTTTTTATCTGATTAGCATAAAGTAAATGGAATTATAAGCTTTTTTAAGAATTATTTGTTGCAGGGATATGGAGAAAGTCATGTGAATGGTACACATCAGATTTTTTGTGTAGTTATTTTTTCCTATTTCTTACCGTTTACTAGTTATGAAAAATTAAGAAAAATGTATCCAGAACGAACAGGTCTTCAGAAGCCATTCCCGGAAATATCAAGATATACATTTTATTTGTGATGTAAATGTGTATAATATATGGCATCAAAATCGTTAGAGCCATTTTGGAGAAGAACAACAATTAAAAAAAAGAAGAAAAAAATCCATGTAAAGGGTAGTTTGGGATGGGGGGATTTGCTTGAAAAATATTCGTGTTGCATTCTTGGAGTATAATAAACTTAAATGCCAAGTTTGCTATTTAATGGCCTTTTAATTTTCGAGCTATGCTGTCCACAGACATACACACGGACCTTTTCTAAAAATGCTTTTTTTGGACTCAGGGGACCTCAAAACATATTTCCCGTGAAATTTCGGTACCGAATTTTTGGTGGAATACCTACAATATATTCTCTATACACTATGTACATAGTACATTTAAAGAAAGTAATATAACTTGGTGTATTCTTGGTATACAAGTTGATTGTATCACTTCTATATATATTTCAACTCAAAACTCAGCCAAATAAAACTCACTTCAAAATGAAAAATCGTGAAATTGTAGTATCTATTATTTGTTCGTTGTAAGCTGAAAGTAATGTATTCACCACTGAGATCCGCCTCCCGTACTCTATTGGTTTAGTTTACCGAACTCTCCAAGTGCGCCCGGCAACAATATTATATCTAAAATAAGAACTGAAGCTTTCCTGGCGATGTATTAATTCAAAATCTTCTCGGGCTTCTAGCCAGGTAAAAACTTGGCTAGAAGCCCGAGAAGATTTTGAATTAATATTATATCTCTTCCTTCCTCTATCAGATAGATTGAATTTAGCCTGTTTCTTTTATTGTTAAAAAACCATTGCATTTTTATCGTGTCTAAAAACCGATCCGATTTACACTCATCAAATATAATATATTATAAGAAATGCCATATTTAATATAAATTGGTATTTTACAGTTTCACCCGAACCTGAACTTTTCATGGTGCACGTTAAGATGGCGGGGATACAAGCATCTGATATAATGTTTCTCAATTGTTTACAATAGACAGCGTAATGTTGCAGTAATATTATATAATGTGTTATAAGAACATCTTGGGTGGTTACAGCAGGCAGGGAATGTACGACATTTATTAAAACGTAGAACTATGTTGTGGAAGAATAACGAAGCGATAAAAATCACAAACCAATGAAGTTAATTTCTTACACGTAGTTCTATTTATATCTACTTTAGGGTTATATTGAGCTGGATATAGATTTCAAGATTTCAAAAATAATCTGTTTGATTAACTACGCATATAATCTAAAAACAAACAAGAGTGTTTGTTAAGTGCTTCAGTCAGTATTAAGAGCGGCCACTACTAGAGTATCCGTGAATGATAATGATGATAGTAATAATAGATACAATTATTATTATTATTATTATTATTATTATTATTATTATTATTATTAGAGGTACTCTAATGCTGGCTCGAAATTATCCTGAAAATAACCGGCTCTATTTGTGACTATGCACTGCGACCGTAATCGCCGAAAGCGTGTTACGACTTGCTTTGTAAGTCACAGCTGATTGTTGGCATCCATTGTTACAAGCGGTTAGTGGACACCTATTCCTTCGGCCATTTCTTTTGACATCACTGCTGTGCTTGTAACACCCGTGCGAGAGGTAACGTGTTCATTCGGCAGGTTCTTTGATGTCGAAGCTGCCTGAGTAAGTTTGTGAATACCGGCGGTGTACTGCACGTGCGGCGGCTTCTGGAACTTTCCAGGCACGATCATATTAAAAAAAAAAAAAGGTGTAACGAAGCCCTGCCCGGGTGGAGTTTTCATCGGGAATGCATCGCATGCAGCAATTGAGTGAGTTCGAAGGAAATTTCGTAGCAAGTTATATCTTCGCCGCAGCGAATGTCGAAAAGAAACTAGACGGTAGAGTTGTTACCAAAGACAGTTATTGTTTGTGAGCAGATTCTAATTGTAATAATTTGTTGAAGAAATATAGTGTGATTGTTGAAGTAAGAGAGAGTTTTTGTTACACTGGTGTTAGGAGCGGAAATAAACGCCAAGAGGGAGATGATGAAAACATTACTCGCGGAAATAAAAGAAATGAAAGCATAAATGGAATCCGGAACGGAAAAAATGGCAGGGGTCGGGAATGTAACTGGGAATGGATGAAAGAGCATTGAAGAACGCGTTGGCACCCTGAAAGACCTCGAGGAACGACTTAATGACCTAGAGGGAAGAGATGACAGAAGGGTAAAAGAAACTTCCAAAAGAACACGAATCCACTCGCACAAGTATAACAATCACAGCTGCGATGTCAAGAGAACTTGCCGCGGCACAGGTATTTACTAATGCGCGTGTACCAACAATCAGCTATGACTTACAAAGCAAGCCTTACACACACACGTTGAGCAATTACGGCCGCAGGACGATGTCACAATACTCACACTAATGACTCGAAAATGAAAGGTAAAACCGACAATGTCTGTTCTCATCCTGTATCCTACTGTCTTTTGAAATCTTTGATGGAAGAATAGGAGTCAGGCTAGTGCCTCTAAACTAGCTTTACGTGTACCAAGATAATTCTATAAATACAGTAGAACCTCATTAATCCGGACCCCATTAGTCCGGACTTCTATTAATTCGGACAGCCGTTTAATACGAGACAACCTCCACTTGCACTGCCTCCCATCAGTCTCATTTGGTCGGTCGCCTGTTTGTGCCGCAGGCTAGTGGCAGATTGTTGACCTTAACGATTGTTGAAGATAACGATGAAAACATCTGCATATTCCAAACATTTGAGACATCTTCGCGAGTAATTATTACATAAATTAATGTCAAAGGACAACGAAAAACCAGTTTCTTCAAACCATTAAGCATGTCAAGTATAATCAATGACAGTGTGTCTTGATTGCCATGTTCTAATTCTGTACTGCGTAACGACGATATCGTGTATACTAAATAACCTTTGTATTTCTTAACTTTAAAATACACGTTCTTTTTACACGTATCTAAATATGTACCTTGGCTCATTTCATAGGTTATGTTGTTTAATCCGGACTTTCATTAATTCGGACAAGCTAAAACCCCAATTAGACCCGATTAAAGAGGTTACACTGTGCTGTTATTAACTGCCTATCAGTGCATCATTAACTGCCTTTTCCAGCATAACAGATGTCCTTAGTTATAAGAACACTCTCAGTCTGTACAACAGTAACGGCCAAACTGTTGCACTTTAGTGAATCTAGGCGAGATCTATTACACAGATTAGGCTAATCAAGAGAGATACCAAAATATCAGGACCCCTCCAAAAGCTTGTACCATACCGTTTGTGGAGAAACATAAACCAGAACTACATTGCTGAATCCATGCAGTCGTATATTAGCGGATAACTGAAAACATTGGTACAAACTTATTCTGAATGCTGTCCTGTGCATATTATTTTATTTCATACCTCAAAACTGAAGTAGTATTTAAATTCCAGGTGATATTATTTAGCTGTCGTTATTTGTTCGTGAAGGAGCCAAAATCGTGTGCCGGGCGATTTAGCTCTTGGGAATTGTTGACGAATGAGTTATATCAGGCCAATACTGGTGCTCAGATCTTTTGCTATGCTGGGGAAATGTTATGGCTTAGTTTTTATTTTGAGTCTATTTTTGGGCATTGATAATATGCAACAGTGACTTGGCTTGCAATTCGAGCGCATTCCGTTCTCAGTTGATGGGGTTATTCTGACGTATTCTGTATAATGGGCTATTATTCCACAACTGAGAAGTTTAGGCGCGATAAGTAGAGAGAGACATCTAAGGCCATATCGGGGGATTTGCACTTGAAACAACTCGTCTGTAGATTCTTTTACGTTTGGTTTTAAATCATTTTATTTTCTTCAAACACGCACACATTCACTCTCACATACATACTTTCAGACTCTGTGGGGGATACGGAATAATTCTAGTTAAAGAAAAATTCCCCGCCTCAGCCGGAAATCGAACCCGGACCTCCGGGTGAGAAGTCAGCTCGCTGACCACTCGAGCAATAAGGCAGACTAGAGATGGTTTTGTTCACCAATGTGGAATAGTTAAATTGGGCTTCAATGAATTATAAGTGAACAGCGCCTAGTCATGTGTGGAGGGATTTTCTTGAAAATCTTCGTGTCGCATCTTTGGGAGATACTAAACTTAAATACTAAGTTTCGTATTTAATAGACTTTTCATTTTTGAGCAATGCTGTCCAAAGTCACACACACACACACACACACACACACACACACACACACACACACACACACACACACACACACACAGATACACAGACAGCCAGATTGACACACACAACCTTTTTGGATTCAGGTTTGAGGTTTCTCCTATGAAATATTGGTGTCGTATTTTTGGGTGGGATACAATACCTTCTCTATACACATATGCATAATACGTGTAGAGAAAGTAAAAAGATCACCCCTTCAGTGTTTCACAGTATCTGATGTTTTCTGGGACGACCTTTTGTTTTGTTTACTTCTACTAAGATGCATTTCAATGCACTAAAATAACCTTCTCAGTACTAATCTACTAAAGTAAAAAATCTGACGGGTTCCATACACATGACTTTCTCTAGGTGCTCTATAAAGGAGTCGTTTTCTTTCTTCTCCATGTTGATCAAGATAAAGGATTACGTTATGCTTAAAGCGATGTTTTTAAATCTGTCGGTATGCGATTGTCATGAAATTGGATACTTTGCATAGCCTGGAGTAAAACAAAATAAACACGGAGGACTTCCTGTTTGAAAAAGGTATAAGTATTTTAAAACTGAAACCAATAATAACGAATATCTCGGAAACGGTTAGCTCCATAACAAAAAAGTAAAGGACATAAATGGTGTGTTTTAAGGAGATCTGTATGTTTCTGTGTAATAAGTTTCTGTCTATCTCTTACGGTTTACTAGATCTACAAAAGTCATTAAGAATGAAGAGGACTTCATTCCCAGGAAATTGAAGATATATATTTTATTTGCCATGTAAATATCTTTAATATATGGTATTTTAATCAACATCGTCAGAGCCGTTTTGAGAAAATCAAAATTTTCGAAAATGTTTCATGTAGAAGGTAAAGAGGTAGGGGGATTTTCTTTAAAATCTTCAGGTAGTATCTTTAGGAGGTACTAAACTTAAATAGCCTTATTTCCCTTCTGCTTACAAGAAACCAAGTAATATATCAATTCTGCTAACTTTAAAAAGAATAATCTTTTGTAAGAATAGTTTTTATGTGGATCAGCGAGAGAAATAAATTGAGTGGAACATATTAGATATTTTTTATTTTTAAAAGCATAACCCTTTTTCAGAGGTTGCATTCTAGTGCCTTCCTCTAAAATGCTCTGTTCTGCCAATCGCCTTGCCTTAACTTTTTTCTCTGCATTGCCTTGGTTTCTCCAATTTTACCTTTTTCTTCCTCCATATGGCGATCACGAGAAAATCTGCTTGGGTCGTCTATTTTCTGACATCCTCTGGGAATGGCCATACTATTGCAACGTCCTCTTTTCAAACTTTTAAATTTTGTTTTATTGGGAACTCCAATTCTGGAGACATGAAAACTCCTGTGTGCATCCATCGCTATTGTATTTAACATGTATTTTTGTCTCTGTGTCAAGGTCCATCCTTCTCCTCTATAAGTGAGGATAGTTTCAAAACTGGAATTTTTTCCCATGCTCGATTATGCCCCAATAGCCCCTCCTGCCTGATATATATGTCATGTCACATATTCTTTACAAATGAAATATTTTGGAATAATTATAAAAAACTAGTATTTAAAAATATCTATTCTTTTTATTTTCCCAAATTTAGGTACATCTACATCTTCTCCATTTCCTCCAACAATATTTTCTTGATATTCCATTATATACATTGTTTAATTTCTTAATCATACACGCTGCATCTTCTCCAACCTGTGTTATCGGCAAAGCACAATGAGTAAAATGCTTTCTAAATAACAGAACACCCGACATTTAACAAGATGCATCCCATTTCAAATGGACTACACAGGGATATAGATTTTCATGCTGTAATATTTTGTATTATTCGATGTACGTGTAATATTTAATATCATTACTCACCCATATACAAACATCTCCCGGTATGGGGAACCTCTGCGTATCACAGAGTATGTCGTTATTGCTGGAAACAATTGAATCTCAACAAGAGAGCATTTCTCATCGTTAGTGAAGTCTCTCTCGATGTCAGGATACAATGAAATTGCTTCATCATAAATACCAAAATGATCGTAGTGAAGTCTGTCCATTGCCAACGCGAAGGAATTCACAGGATGCTTCTTCAGTTTCTTGTCATACAGCTCCTTTATCACTGGATCCAGAAGGCTCTGCAAGTATTCAATATAGGAGTTAGAATGTCAAGTTTTTGCTATCAAGAATGATATTATCCTTTATAAATTACTAACTCTTTAATTTTATGTGCAAATGTAACAGGAATAACGACAAACAATTAAATTGAATTTTATTTATGGACGCTCTATATCTTCTATGGTTCTCAGTGTCCCATTGTATACTGGGCGTAAAAGCGCTTAATTTTGCTCAGAGAGTTCTTTATAAGGTTTGAGGTTTTTCTAGAAAAACGTAAATCTACGACACGGGACCAACGGCTTTTCTTCCCTTCTGAAGGAAGCCATGCTAAGGAGTTTTATGTCCGAAAACAGATATCGTCCTCCTCCAGGTTTGAACATGTGACCTTGGGAACTAGAGGCTAGTATGTTACCCCTAGATCACGGAGGAAACCGAAATAATGGCAGATTGTTATCAGACGGTAAATAAATACATTTTATTCTCGGTTAGACAGCGGGGGAGACATAATACAACTGTGGAATAGTTGCAAGAAGCAAATGAACAGGCCACTTGCGCGATACTTCTCATTTCTGATGAGTAAAACTGATTTTGCCCGCCTGGGTAGTATGGTGGTAGCGTGTCTGCCTCACATTCAAAAGGTCGTGAGGCCGAATCTCACTTAGGATAAATAAAATAAAATAAAATCTGTAAATTAAAGCCTGATAACTAATTTCTTAAACCAGGGTCAAATATCCCAAACTTTATATATTTATTATTACTTATATCAATTACAAATTTAATTATACAACTTAAATTTACAGATATAAACTTAACCTAACTTAGCCTAAAAATTTTATAAATACCAATTAAAGCCATAGCTATTATCAATTAAACTGTGTGTGAATATTTAATTCATACAATTTCAATTTAATTAATATTAATGTTATTATACTTTCGTATTTTTAATATACATTAATCATTTATATTTAATTTAAATGTATAATTTTACTATTATTATTAATTAACATTTATTTTGTATTATTTATTTATATTATACGCATATTTTATTTTTAAAATCATTTTATTGTTTTAATAATTATTCTATTGAATAATTTAATTATATTACTCTTACTACTTAAAATTGCATACATATAATTATACATATAGGATAGTTACCCGGATAAGGTTTTTTTTCTCGGGATTTTCCCGAATCTTGAGAAGATGAATGTCAAGTAACTTTAAGCTCCATGGACCCCGAGATCATTTGAACATAGTTTCACCAATTTCATTAATCGTCGAATATGACACTAACCTGGTTAAAGGACGTTAAACTAGAAAAAAAAAACTGATTTTATTTTCTTAATATTATCACTCATAACATTTGCTATATGGCGTGATATTTTCGTCTTCTTTTTTCTGTTTACCTTCCTCGCATGTAGGAGTTTCCACTCCCAGGTCAGCAGCGCCTGGGGTCAGACGCCTGTTGAGGAGCAGAGGCTCTGGATCCGAGAGAAGCCAGGATGGATGATCAGCCCGATGCCTGGTGTGAAAGCGTAAAAGTGGATGATATGAAATGACGGTGAAATGAATGAAAGAAAACATAACTATGGAGCACTTGGTGGAAAAAAATGGTGGGGAAACTCGGAAACTGAGAGAAAACCCGGCCAGAGAAAACCTCCTTCGTCCACCATAAATCCCACATGCGGTCCCCTGGGATCGAATCCGGGCCACCTGATGAGAGGCGAGAGGTCTAAGCACTCGGCCACGGCGCCGTACTTGTTTTCCTCACTATTGTAAAATACTAACATAGTCAAAATTGTCATAGTGAAAGTAACATACAAATATAATTCAGAAAACTCCTTTCTTAAGGGAAACGGTAGAGCGGGCCCAAAATGCCAAACGAGTCACCTTTTCGCTATTAACGAGCTATTGTAACTAAAAAAAACATTAAAGGTTATTTGAAGTAGTTAGATTCTAAGAGTTCAAAGAGAAGGCATAAAGAAATGAACGACGAAATGTTGGAATAACATGTTTTTGTGCCTGTTTATCATTAACACTTACTTTGATGTTATTTATCCTTTTTACATTACGTAGAGAATATGAATTGCATACAGATTTAACTAGATGCAAATAAAAACATAAAATATATTTTATCTTTAACGCTCTTCAGTATCAATTATCAGAAAAAAAAAAAGCTGTGTACAGGCATTCAGCTATATGTCGGGACAGAACATTTGACTTACCGTAAAGATGTCCTGGTTGATTCGATTTTTGATGTAACCTGCTTCAAGTTTGCTGTTTGTAAAATCTTGTGCAGTTTTTATGGTACGTTCCGGCGGCTGAAGTAAATTGGACACCATACATGCTCCATAGTAACTGTTGAGAAGCACAACTTGTATCAAAGTCACAAGATATGCAACTCTCCAGGAGAACCATTTCAATGTCATCTCTGACCCTGCAAAACATGATAAGGATTATTTACAGACGGATTGAAATTTACCAGACCCGTATGACTGGCCCAAAGTTGAAAATACAAGATAAGTTATTGGTTAAATAGTTAAAAATAATTTCTCCGAATATAAATGATGCGTTTTGATTCAAATTTAAGGACAAATAACCAATTGTTGGAGTGCAATTTGCTTAATAGCGTCTCCGAACTCTGAAACATTTGTGCAGTACACACAGAATTGATACAAAACAGCATATATATTAACAACTGTCGCTTAGCACTGCTATGATTAGCATGTGACATGTTTTAATGCACCAAAGTGATCGGAGAACCCTTGACATTTGTAGAGCGAAAGCTCACTTGTGGTTAAACATTGAAAATGTCGCGGGTATAGAGATGTGAGATTGCAACACAATCTCCAGCCTTGTCAAGTACACGACTTTGTGATAAGTTTGAAAAACATGGTACAATTTGTGATGTGTAGAAGGGAAGATCTCGTACAACTACAGGTCCGTTTTGTCGTTATGTTCTTAAAATGTTGCAATCCATTTTAGAAGTCCTCTACAGAATGTGTTCTTGAGACATGAAATAGCAGCGCGACGCATCAGAAGGCCGCTAAGTGGAAGGAGCATGCAACAAGAGGAAAGAGCATTAAATAAGGACGTTTGCTTTGTTTTACAGCCATTTTTATCGTTTTCCCAGAAATTTGAATTTTTTAACCATTTTTAGTACTTCCCTTGTATTGAGGTTGATGTTTGAGGACCGTTTCTTTTATTATTATTTTGCAGTGTTTTGTTCTGTTTGTTGTTACTTTTTATGCTTGCAGATCATTTGTAAAACTTTTAAAAGTTGTTTGAGTGATAGCATAGGTGTTTCAAATGCTTTCTTTCATGCAATTTGAATGGTGTTTAGGATTCTCTAGTTTTAAGGTATGTATCAGACATTTTAGTTATTTTTTAACTCATTTGAGGGTATTTGAGGTTCTTAAGCAGATATTTTAGGCTTTTTCAGACATTATTTGCTCATATTTGACATTCTTTTTCCAATGATTTTTAACACTGTTATGCGCATTTTAGCATATTTTGGGGACTATTTTTATTCGCTGTTTTCCCTGCATTTCTCGGGGATTTCAAAGGCGGATTTAGTGTTAGTATAATTGTTTCGAATGCTTTTAATGACATTCCATGCCTTCTGGAGAACGTAACATTTTAAGTGATGCATTCAGCACTTTCGAGCGCTTTTAAAGGCATTTCACGTCATTTTAAAGAGTATTTGGAACTCTAGGACAGAGAGTTTCAGGATATGCATTGGAAATTTCTGTTCTTTTCCGGTCACTTCGGGCAGTTTTAAGGACATTAAGGACAGGTATTTGTCATATTTACATTATTTTGAGGATTTTCTATTGATTTTAACACTTTTACATGCATTTTTATCATATTTTTGGTATATTTTCCAGTTTTGTAGTGCTTTTCCATGTATTTGCGCCCTTTGAAATCACAGTGTTGGAATAGGTATGTCGGTGTGCTTAAATGGCATTCCATACCATTTAGAGGGTATATAGGGTTCTAAACTACATATTTCAGACTTTTTCAGACGTTTTGCTTATATTATGCACTATTTTGCAGTGTTTTCTAATGGTTTTAACGCTTTTACAGGCGTATTAGCACATTTTGAGACTATTTTGCAGTGTTTGTAGTGCTTAAAGTATGCTTACAGATCATTTATGTCTTTTAAGGTGTTCAGAACTATAGAGTAGTGTTAAGCCCTCTTGCAATAGGTATTTCAATCCCTTGAATGTATTTGTAGGGTTTACTTTTAAGGATTTGGTAACAGCAGTCAAGGTATACGGTCGATATCTAAGTACGCTTTAAGCGTATTTTAGACGATAACCTTTTCCTGCTGTATTGTAGCCCTTTTTCTCATGTTCGCTAGTAATTTGTGACATTTTATGCTTGTTTATGTCGTTTCTGCAACCATTTTCTACATTTCTGCAGTAAGTTCAGTCATTGGTAGAATACTTATGACTTTTTCTATTTAATACGTTTTATAGCATTTCCATATGTTCATTCTTTTACAGGGTTATAATATTTTTTCTCTCTAGTTTGGATCCTTTTATGGACAATTATGCATTCTGTTTCAGTATGTTTGCGTACTTTAAGAGTGATATTGTATCCTTTTGCAAACTTCTGCATGTTCAGATGCTATCTTGTGAAGATATGTTTGCATGGTTTCCAGTCTTTCTTAGGCTGTAAATCTAAC
The DNA here is from genome assembly GCA_030762935.1 of Hymenopus coronatus. NCBI lineage: Eukaryota > Metazoa > Arthropoda > Insecta > Mantodea > Hymenopodidae > Hymenopus > Hymenopus coronatus. The sequence continues at coordinate 165,750,887 of CM060881.1, read as the reverse complement.
ATAACCTAACTTTTCGTTTCTTCATTTTTTGTTTCGTTTAATGTCTCTGTGTCTCTTTTCGAGGCTTCCAGAATTTAAGTTTTGTTTAAAGTATTACATCAACAGAAAGTATTTGTTTTTATTACATTTTTCAATACAACTCAAGCAATGGATTTGAAGAAATGCAACTCCATACTGTAAACAATAACGCATACCCATCTTATCAGCGGCTATAAGAAATTTGAAAGATGGCTAGCCCAAGTGTCCCATATTTTGAATCTCTCCTCTTCCTTCTAATCTACCATTCTCAAATTCTCTTGAAGTTCCTCAGATAAAACTGAAATTTCTTTTCTGTAAGAATATGTTTTAAAGCAACTTTTTAAGTTGTCCTTTCTGTGCAGTTTACCCCTGGCTATATTTAACATTGCTCTTATTTAGTTAAACTGATGTGTATTGTGCCATATGATGTTCAGGGAAAATTATTTAAAATGAACACATTGTAATAAAGTTTGAATTATAGGTATATCATGAGATGCTATTTCGGCTTACCTTGTTCAGAGACTGCGCCCAATACAACCAGGATGCTGGTGCCCCAGGAGCGATCTACTTCTTCGTGCATAACTTTCATCTGCGTCAAATTGATCACGCTCATCGTAATTACTGTAAGAATCCAGGAGAAGAGTGCACAAAGCCAGACTCTCCTGGTGAAAGGTCTAAGCAATGTGTAAGGATCGGAGATCGTTGGATGTCTGAAGAGCACAACGGGTCTGCAAAGTGGATAATTTAAAATATGAGGTGTATTAATTTCGAATTCTGAAAAATTGGATAAGTTTGGTTGCTAGTTATCACTCTCACAGCGTTCTTATCATACAGAACGCAGAGGAGCAATTTTTATTTTCATTTGGAAAATATTCAAATGTATCCTTTATGTCTGATGGTATTAGCTCCTTCCTATTACCTATTACTTTCACTACACGTACTATGTACATAGCGTGTAGAGAAGGTATTGTATTGCACCCAAAAATATGATACCGAGTTTTCACCGGAAATACATGTTTTGAGACTCCCGAATACAAAAAAGCATTTTTAGAAAAATGTCCGTGTGTGTCTCTCTCTGCCTGTGTGTGTGTGTGTGTGTGTGTGTGTGTGTGTGTGTGTGTTTGTGTGTGGGCAGCATAGCTCAAAAACGAAAAGACCGTTATATACCAAACTTGGTTTTTATGTTTGGTATCTTCCAAGGGTGCGACACGAAGATTGTAAAGTAAATTCCCCACCCCAACTACCTTTTATATGGAAAAAAATTCTAAAATTTTGATTTTCTAACGATTTTGATTAAAATCACGTATATCACAAACAAATTGCATGTCTTGAATTTTATGGTTATAACCTCTGACGACCTTTTTATTCTGGATGAATTTTGCCGAATTTTGCTTAACTGCTAAACCGTAAGAAATAGACAAAAACTTGCAACACAGAAAATGGAGATCTCATCAAAGCACTCAATTTGTGTCTACATTTTCGTTGTAGAGGTAACCGTTTCCGAGGTATTCCTTGTTATTGGTTTCAGTTGTGAAGTACTTATATTTTTCTCAGACAATAAGTGCTCGTTTTTAATTTGTTCTACTCCTGGCCAAACAAAGAAGCGATTTACAATGACAATCGCATAACGATAGCTTTTAAAACATTTGACTATAGCTTTAGTATAGCGCATTCCTTTAGTTCCCTTCTACTTACAAGGAAGTAAGTAATAAGAACATTCTGCTAATAATTATCTCGATTAACAAGGTGCAGAAAGAAGAATAATCTTATGTAAGAAGTTTGTAGAGCAGCTAGAGAAAGTAATGTGAGTGTAACACGTCAGATTTTTTTTTAATGAGATTGTAGAATACAGAATTACAAAATATTTTTTTCAGTAACAGTTTAGACTTTTCCAGCCCCCTCCCCCACAAAATAATTGGATTCCTATTACCATTCCAAAATAACAGTCATGTTCTGGTTAGCTCGGAATAATACTGCACACTAGGTTGGGAAAATGACACGTGTAGGGACTGTATGTCCTCCGGAGTGGGTATTGTGGACAACGTAACTAAATAAAACATGCAACTTTCTGGCGGACACTCAACGCGACTGGAGCTCCGTTATTGTGATTAATTTCACGCTCGTGTTATCAGGGAACGACGAATTAGTTAATAGTGTGTGGAGGATGTCAACGTAAAAACACTAGCAGTTTATAAGCTAAAGGTTTTCAGCTGAACCAATGGATTAGTTTTTTCACCACCAATTGGAAACATGGTCAGTTACAAGCGTCATATCGGTTATTAAATGTGTGACAGAATAACTTGCGTTTGTAAATGCCGCAAAATAATATTATGTCAGAAATCATCATAGAAGTGCAGAGCTGTTGTGCATGAGAGGACGGATCATTTTATTAACATCTTTTTTGAGTTTCCAGTACATCACAATAAATGCTTCATCAGTGACCGGTGAGTAGGCTCCCATTCTACTATTCAGTATAGGTCCTAGCCATCTATAATGTTTTTGTTGTTGTTGTTGTTGTTTTTTAATGGGAAGAGTTCTACTCTGCAGCGAATGAGAAGCGTTATCGCGCTTTGCGTTGCCAGGTCGCTAATTCCACTCTCTTCATATTTCCCTCTCACTCGGACACTGAGCATGCAACTGTACCTGGCGGGATATTATTTATTCGTGTGTATTATGAAAACTATTTGAGCTACAAATCTGTGGTTTTTACAATTCTGCTACGAACATTACTCCCTATCTTCCTCGTGATTTTTTTTTTTTTTTTTTTCCAAAATTTGAATATTTTGTCTTAGCGCAAGTAATATTTATGAGTCACGGAATCACCGCGTTACTCCCCAGTTAAGCGGCAATGCAATATGTCAACACAGGAATATTCCGATTTGCCGCCGGCCTGGTGGCGCTCAAGGTTGCCGGTCCCCATGGCCACGCTCGCTAAAGCGTCTCGCTTTGGTGCTTAATGGCCAGGGGATCGTGAGTTCGAGTCCCGCCTTGGGCATGGATGTTATATGTTTGTGCAATGTGTATATGTTTGTAAAAGAAACAGTAAAACCAGTAATCAGTAAAACCTACGGGGGGAAATGTAAATAGGGATACAGTACCGGAGTCCTGATCAGACTCCGTTACTGTTTAAAAAAAAAAAAAAAAAAAGGACAACCCTGAAACCATTTGAAAGTCAGACGTTCTATCACCATGGCCGTGCTCGCTCAAGTGTCTAGCTTTGGTGCTTCGTGGCGCAGGGCATTACGGGTTCGAGTCCCGTCTTTGAATGGGTGTTTGTGCGCTTTTAAATGTGTGTATGCATATCTGCGAAATGGAAAACCAATAGGAAAGCAAGAAAGAGGGAAAAAATATGTCTGAGACACCAAAAATAAACATAGGGTTATAAGAAACAGTTGGCTGCGTCATGAAAAATAACTTAGGTAACCTTCGAGTTAGAATTGGTAATCTTATTAGAGGTATTTAGTATTTAGCATCTAAGTGGCCAAGTCCAACACAGTCACAAAATTAACAAGTCTAACTAGTTAAATCATATGAAATTATCTAATAAGGGATCATCAACTGCTTTTTCTCCACTGTTTATCTCATTTCCTCTTTACCTTCCATAAAAACTTCCCAGAGTACAATCATAAAACTATTTACAATAACATCGTTGTTATCCTTTCTCACCACTTTTTACTTTTTCTACTTAGTACATAGGTAGAAGAAGGTATTGCATTCTCGATACCGAGATTTCACCGGAAACATACGTTAAAGGGGAATTAAATAAAAAATAAAAAAGTCTGACGTGTTCCATTTACATGACTTTCTCTACATCTCTGTAACAAGTTATTCTTAAAAAGTTTACTCTTCTATCTACTTCATACTAATGGAGATAGACGTTAACAAAAATGGTCTTATTACTTGCTTCCTTGTAAGTAGCAAGGAAAGAAGGGAACACATTAGGCTAAAGCGACTGTGAAATCTTTTAAAAATTGGTTGCTATGAGATTGAAATGTGTTATCTTTGCATGGCCAGGAGTTGACAAATTCCCGCACGAGAAAAGTTTGAAGTATTTTAAAATTGAAACCAATAACAAGAAATATCTCGGAAATGGTTAACTCCACAAAAATGGTATAATATATACATTTTGTGTTTTAATGAGATCTTCTTTTTTTGTGTAGTAAGTTTTTGCCCATCTCTTACGGTTAGCCAGTTATGCAAAAGTAATCTAGAATGAAGAGGCCTTCAGAGGCTATTCCCAGAAAATTCAAGTTGTACATTTCGTTTTTCATGAAAACATCTTAAATATATGACATTTTAGTAAAAATCGTTAGAATCATTTTTGAGAAACTTTCGAAAAATGTTCCATGTAAAAGATAGTTGGGGGTGGGGGATTTTCTTCGTGTCGCATCCTTGGAAGATAGTATACTAAACTTAAATACGAACACCAGGCTTGGATTTAACCAACTTTTCGTTTTTGAGCTATGCTGACCACAGACACAGACACACAGACAAGTAGACACACGGACATGTTACTAAAAATATATTTTTTGGATTCAGGGGGTCTCAATTCATACATTTCCGGTGAAATCTCGATATCGAATTTTTGGATGAAATACAATACTGGCTATGAAGGAAGCTTCGGTCTCTTCAGCCTGACTTAATTGTGTGGAAAATGAATATCATTTCTACTTCCATAGAGGGAAGATTCCAACCCCTTTAGCTGCCTTGATGTGAGCGCTTGATATTTCTTACTTGCGCTGGGTCAACTCTTCCCGTAAGGTATCTGTTCGGATTGGGTTGGACTTGGCTAAGTAGTGTTTCCCGATACCCATGAAAGGGTTCGCCTGGATGGTTATGTCTAGGCGGATTGTACCTACCGTCCACTAAGCCCGCCGAGGTTTCGGTAGTCTTCCTCTTAGTAGGGGTTTTATTATTGGTATGTTGGTTTACATGATAAAAGGTAAAACTGTTTTCGTCCAATAATATTCCTTTTCTAGTTGTATAATGCCTTTCCAGTAGCTTCCTATTTTAGTTAATACATTTATATTTCGTATGTGCGTGGCCAACTAGTTATTTTTAAGATATAATTTAATTTGCATGGACTCTTTTCTCAGGCGATTAGTACAAACAGTAACTTGCTACTGAATAAACAAGATACAATAATAAGTTTTATCACTCTCGAACTTTGAGGAACAAATTATTATTAATTTAACACGTTGATAACACAATAAATTACAATACACTCTACTGATATAACTTATAAGTCGATGGAGTTTTTCTTAATAGCGTGTTTGCATTCTCTAATTATTCACTTCAATTCCTTTACAATCATTCTCATATTTCACAACTTGCAGGCTCAATAATGTCCACTAATTTAACACATATCTTCTTATTCCTTTAAGAGTTTATTTATTCTCTTAATTTAGCTATATACCATCGTGATATTCAACGAAATTACACTTATGTACATTTCTTCTTTTTTCTCCATCTCTAAGCAAACTTTTTCAAACAAAATCGGGATTCTGAATTCGTTTGTTCTTCCCTTAAGGAAACAAGATTATAAACATTCATATAAATTCGTTCGTCGCTCATAATTTTATATACGGAGAACATCCTTTTTAACTACTAATACCACAAATTATCTTCATCTAATTACATAAAATTGCACGGTTACGCAATAACTTTACGTTGCATTCTTCTGGGGTCGATGCGCGTAAGAGCCGTATTGAACTTCCGTTCTTGCGAATGCAAAGTGGTCGGAATACAAGAAAGATGCAGTCCTAGGGAAAACTCACAGAGTAATCCCTGGGTGTAATGGAGTAGTAACCTGAGTAGCAGATCGCTGCTTCTTGGTTTACGTCATTTCCACTATTGGCAAAGTGCACCTTCGCTCTAGGGAGGAACTATATAACTTCAGAGAATATTTTGGTTGAACATGCCTGATTTATGTATTTCGCATATTTGCATGTCAATTTAGGACTGTATAATAGGTTCAGACTAGATGGCAAATTCTAGCACATTGCTAATTTTAAACGACTCTAACTTAAAGAGATAGATAAAGGCTATCGTGGCCAAAGGCTGAAAGTTCGTAGCATTTATTAACAATGATAGCATTGATAGCAACTCAATCTTCATGTGGATGTCTGAGATAAGTATTTATAGAGAAATATGCTTGGCTTAAATGTAAATGTATTTAAGAATGTCACACTAACCTATATTGCCACGTCGGTCCGATGAGGTCGACAATCCGAAGACTTTTGGGCCAAGGTATTACGGAAGAGACTCCCAGATCCACTTCACCTCTTTGAATCATTCCCATTAAGCCATCGAATCTTCCTGAGGAATCGCTGTAGCCTTCAGTCCTCGCTGCATGTAGCCTTAAACTATACGAAGCATTCAGTAGCTTAGATTTTTTTTTCACTTCGCAAAACATGACAATGAAAGCAAGTTGTGCCAGGAAAATAAACATAAAGTAGGGTACGAATAAGGGAAGTACTAAGAAAAACCTTAAGTGGTTAGATTTTTAATTATTTGTTAATTTATTTAATTCTATTTATTCCTATTTGATATGTCACAGCTTAAATTCGCGTGTTGGTGTGTAATATGTTCTGACAACTTACAAAGATAGATTCCCATTAGAAACGTCTGCGCCTGAATCATTCATGCACATAAGACGGTATTTAAATATTTTAAGTCGACGGCTTTAAGAAAATGAATCTACAAATTTAATTCAAAGACATAATATGGTTATTAATATAAAAAGTATATTAAAACTGTATTGTTTTAGTTATTTTGTTACTTATGATAACTAATAAATGTCGAAATATAGGACATAAAATATATTTTTGTTCAGCTTATGTTGTTTTTCGAAAGAGATTACGACTGACCACATAATTATCCAAATACTTTGGGCCAGCATTTTTAAAATTTAAATGCAGGCGTAGGTTGGTGGCGGAGGAGCATATGACAATGTGCTACTTAACAACCGAGAACTCAGCAAGGTTACGCCATGGTGTGTGTGCGATACGCATTCGGGAGGTACCGGGTTCGATCCCATTCTGAGGTTTCCCTGGGTCGACATATGATTTTTCTGTCCATCTGTTTCAAGGTTGAAAAATCGGATGACGGTGTTCGGTGGGTTGCGACTAGCCAAGAAGGCGGTGCAGTGACCCTGGCAGGAGAGCTCTCTCTCTCTCTCTCTCTCTCTCTCTCTCTCTCTCTCTCCCTCCCTGTGGTGTTCACGTGGATAACTCTCATCAGTGCACAAGCAACTACGTGACCTGTCCGGCACGGCTGGCGCTGAATGACCTGATACATAAAATGGGAGGAAATGAGTGAAAGGAGAATCGTGGTAGAATACACCACTCCAGCATTCGTCTCGGAAAACCTCAAAAAACCGCACGCCCAGAGTGGGCGGTCTCCGGGAATCGAACTCGGAATCTCCCGAATGCGAGCTTCACATGTTACCGCGGTCGTTAAGCGCACAGTTATAGGTAACGCACGATTATCTGGCTTTACAAGAAGCAATTTGAGAAAAGTAACACACTCACGTGAAGTTGTGCATCAGTTGGAGTTCTCTGTAAAGAGCGAAGTTGTGCCTTGTGGAAGATTCAATATATTGATTTTCTCTATTGCCCAACTTCTCTTCTAGATCTTTCCTTGGTCCAGTACTCACCTGGAGAAAAAGAAAACTATTTAAATATTTTCAGTTATTAGAATATTTGTACCTGCTGCATTTGGTAGAGAATTCAAAGGAAAATTTTATTTATTACAAAAAATTAGAATTTAAATGCGCTTATGGTAAATAGTATTATCTATCATCCTTATCCCTCGTTTAATTTAATGAGGAACTTTCAACTACTCTTTCGGTGTACTTATTCATAACTAATATATAACTATATCAGAAGTGCAGTTTATAAAAGGCATGTTTACTTATATTTATATACTAGCTGAGTTGCCCGGTGGTGTAATGGCTTACAAAAGAGATCATATATGGTATACGCTTATTACTAAGAAAACACAAGAAGGACAAAATATAAGAAAACCCAAATGAGTATCGCGCTGTTACTAAGCCGTGAAAGACCAAAGTAGCTAAACTTCTTATGTTATATTATAAATCGCCTTCCGTGGTATAGTGCTTACCATGCTAATCTCTAAATTTCAGGATTGTAGGTTTTTTCGGACGCAAAAATCATTCGTTCAGAAGGAAAGTAAGACCAATGTCCCGTATACATTTTATTTGCATATAAAAGAACCCTTGGAAGAAGAAAGTACATATGCAAACTCACACCTTTTCACGTCAGCAAGTCGCGATTTCGTGCTAAAGTGCCATTTATGAGCAAAAACAAATCCCTTGTCACCAAGGCGCTTAGCGGCGAACTCACGAACGAGAAATTAAAAACTCAATCAAGGAAAAATCAATACGAGACCCTATGCTCCTCTTAGGAGTTCCAGAAATTGTGTACTATTCCAACCACCACCACCACCTACCTATATGCGACGTTTCCACTATTACTTCTACTACCACAACGACCACTACTACTACTACTCCCACTACTTATACCATCACCACCACCACGTCCACTACTACTACTACCACCACCACCACCACCACTTCTACTACTACTACTACCACTACAGTACTACTACTATTACTACTACTCCTGCTACTGCCTCCAACTACCTCTAATACTACTACTACTACTACTACTACTACTACTACTACTACTACTACTACTACTGCTGCAACTCCTGCCACCCACTACTACTACCACTACTATTACTACTACTACTGTCACGAGGACCACTACTATTACTACTCCTAGCATCACTACTGCTACATCTACTGCAACTCCTAACCCCTACTACAACTACTACTACTACTACTACTGTCACGAGGGCCACTACTTTTACTACTCCTGGCACCATTACCACTACTACTACTGTCACAAGGACCACTACTTTTACTACTCCTAGCAATACTACTGCTACAACTACTGCAACTCCTAACACCTACTACAACTACTACTACTAATACTGTCACGAGGACCACTACTATTACTACTCCTGACACCACTACCAATACTACTACTACTGTCACGAGGACCACTACTATTACTACCCCTAGCACCACTTCCACTACTACTACTACTGTCACGAGGACCACTACTATTACTAGTCCTGGCACCACTACCAATACTACTACTACTGTCACGAGGGCCACTATTATTGTTACACCTAGCACCACTACTACAACTACTAATACTACTACTGTCACGAGGGCCACTACTATTACTACTCCTGGCACCACTACCACTACTACTAGTGTCACGAGGGCCACTATTATTGTTACTCCTAGCACCACTACTACAACTACTACTACTACTGTCACGAGGGCCACTGCTATTACTACTCCTAGCACCACTACCACAACTACCACTACTACTACTGTCACGAGGGCCACTATTATTGTTACTCCTAGCACCACTAATACAACTACTACTACTACTGTCACGAGGGCCACTGCTATTACTACTCCTAGCACAACTACCACAACTACCTCTACTACTACTACTGTCACGAGGGCCACTAGTATTACTACTCCTAGCACAACTACTTCAACTACTACTACTACTGTCACGAGGGCCACTAGTATTACTACTCCTAGCACAACTACTTCAACTACTACTACTACTACTACTACTATTACTGTCACGAGGGCCACTAGTATTACTACTCCTAGCACAACTACTTCAACTACTACTACTACTACTACTACTACTACTGTCACGAGGGCCACTAGTATTACTACTCCTAGCACAACTACTTCAACTACTACTACTACTACTGTCACGAGGGCCACTAGTATTACTACTCCTAGCACAACTACTTCAACTACTACTACTACTACTACTACTGTCACGAGGGCCACTAGTATTACTACTCCTAGCACAACTACTTCAACTACTACTACTACTACTACTGTCACGAGGGCCACTAGTATTACTACTCCTAGCACAACTACTTCAACTACTACTACTGTCACGAGGGCCACTAGTATTACTACTCCTAACACAACTACTTCAACTACTACTACTACTGTCACGAGGGCCACTAGTATTACTACTCCTAGCACAACTACTTCAACTACTACTACTACTGTCACGAGGGCCACTAGTATTACTACTCCTAGCACAACTACTTCAACTACTACTACTACTACTACTACTACTACTACTGTCACGAGGGCCACTAGTATTACTACTCCTAGCACAACTACTTCAACTACTAATACTACTACTACTACTACTACAGTCACGAGGGCCACTAGTATTACTACTCCTAGCACAACTACTTCAACTACTACTACTACTACTACTGTCACGAGGGCCACTAGTAGTACTACTCCTAGCACAACTACTTCAACTACTACTACTAGTGTCACGAGGGCCACTAGTATTACTACTCCTAACACAACTACTTCAACTACTACTACTACTGTCACGAGGGCCACTAGTATTACTACTCCTAGCACAACTACTTCAACTACTACTACTACTACTGTCACGAGGGCCACTAGTATTACTACTCCTAGCACAACTACTTCAACTACTACTACTACTACTATTGTCACGAGGGCCACTAGTATTACTACCACCAGCACCACTACTACTACTAGTGTCACGAGGACCACTACTATTACTACCCCTAGCACCACTACCACTATTACTACTAGTGTCACGAGGACCACTACTATTACTACCCCTAGCACCACTACCACTACTACTAGTGTCACGAGGACCACTACTATTACTACCCCTAGCACCACTACCACTACTACTAGTGTCACGAGGACCACTACTATTACTACCCCTACCACAACGACCACTACTACTACTACTCCCACTACTTATACCATCACCAACACCACGTCCACTACTACTACTACCACCACCACCACCACCACTTCTACTACTACTACTACCACTACAGTACTACTACTATTACTACTACTCCTGCTACTGCCTCCAACTACCTCTAATACTACTACTACTACTACTACTACTACTACTACTACTACTACTACTACTACTACTACTACTGCTGCAACTCCTGCCACCCACTACTACTACCACTACTATTACTACTACTACTGTCACGAGGACCACTACTATTACTACTCCTAGCATCACTACTGCTACATCTACTGCAACTCCTAACCCCTACTACAACTACTACTACTACTACTACTGTCACGAGGGCCACTACTTTTACTACTCCTGGCACCACTACCACTACTACTACTGTCACAAGGACCACTACTTTTACTACTCCTAGCAATACTACTGCTACAACTACTGCAACTCCTAACACCTACTACAACTACTACTACTAATAATGTCACGAGGACCACTACTATTACTACTCCTGACACCACTACCAATACTACTACTACTGTCACGAGGACCACTACTATTACTACCCCTAGCACCACTTCCACTACTACTACTACTGTCACGAGGACCACTACTATTACTAGTCCTGGCACCACTACCAATACTACTACTACTGTCACGAGGGCCACTATTATTGTTACTCCTAGCACCACTACTACAACTACTAATACTACTACTGTCACGAGGACCACTACTATTACTAGTCCTGGCACCACTACCAATACTACTACTACTGTCACGAGGGCCACTATTATTGTTACTCCTAGCACCACTACTACAACTACTAATACTACTACTGTCACGAGGACCACTACTATTACTAGTCCTGGCACCACTACCAATACTACTACTACTGTCACGAGGGCCACTATTATTGTTACTCCTAGCACCACTACTACAACTACTAATACTACTACTGTCACGAGGACCACTACTATTACTAGTCCTGGCACCACTACCACTACTACTACTGTCACGAGGGCCACTATTATTGTTACTCCTAGCACCACTACTACAACTACTAATACTACTACTGTCACGAGGGCCACTACTATTACTACTCCTGGCACCACTACCACTACTACTAGTGTCACGAGGGCCACTATTATTGTTACTCCTAGCACCACTACTACAACTACTACTACTACTGTCACGAGGGCCACTGCTATTACTACTCCTAGCACCACTACCACAACTACCACTACTACTACTGTCACGAGGGCCACTATTATTGTTACTCCTAGCACCACTAATACAACTACTACTACTACTGTCACGAGGGCCACTGCTATTACTACTCCTAGCACAACTACCACAACTACCTCTACTACTACTACTGTCACGAGGGCCACTAGTATTACTACTCCTAGCACAACTACTTCAACTACTACTACTACTGTCACGAGGGCCACTAGTATTACTACTCCTAGCACAACTACTTCAACTACTACTACTACTACTACTACTACTACTACTGTCACGAGGGCCACTAGTATTACTACTCCTAGCACAACTACTTCAACTACTACTACTACTACTACTACTACTACTGTCACGAGGGCCACTAGTATTACTACTCCTAGCACAACTACTTCAACTACTACTACTACTACTGTCACGAGGGCCACTAGTATTACTACTCCTAGCACAACTACTTCAACTACTACTACTACTACTACTACTACTGTCACGAGGGCCACTAGTATTACTACTCCTAGCACAACTACTTCAACTACTACTACTACTACTGTCACGAGGGCCACTAGTATTACTACTCCTAGCACAACTACTTCAACTACTACTACTGTCACGAGGGCCACTAGTATTACTACTCCTAACACAACTACTTCAACTACTACTACTACTGTCACGAGGGCCACTAGTATTACTACTCCTAGCACAACTACTTCAACTACTACTACTACTGTCACGAGGGCCACTAGTATTACTACTCCTAGCACAACTACTTCAACTACTACTACTACTACTACTACTACTGTCACGAGGGCCACTAGTATTACTACTCCTAGCACAACTACTTCAACTACTAATACTACTACTACTACTACTACTACTACTACAGTCACGAGGGCCACTAGTATTACTACTCCTAGCACAACTACTTAAACTACTACTACTACTACTACTGTCACGAGGGCCACTAGTAGTACTACTCCTAGCACAACTACTTCAACTACTACTACTACTAGTGTCACGAGGGCCACTAGTATTACTACTCCTAACACAACTACTTCAACTACTACTACTACTGTCACGAGGGCCACTAGTATTACTACTCCTAGCACAACTACTTCAACTACTACTACTACTACTGTCACGAGGGCCACTAGTATTACTACTCCTAGCACAACTACTTCAACTACTACTACTACTACTATTGTCACGAGGGCCACTAGTATTACTACCCCCAGCACCACTACTACTACTAGTGTCACGAGGACCACTACTATTACTACCCCTAGCACCACTACCACTATTACTACTAGTGTCACGAGGACCACTACTATTACTACCCCTAGCACCACTACCACTACTACTAGTGTCACGAGGACCACTACTATTACTACCCCTAGCACCACTACCACTACTACTAGTGTCACGAGGACCACTACTATTACTACCCCTAGCACCACTACCACTGCTACTACTACTGTCACGAGGACCACTACTATTACTACCCCTAGCACCACTACCACTACTACTACTAGTGTCACGAGGACCACTACTATTACTACCACTAGCACCACTACCACTACTACTAGTGTCACGAGGACCACTACTATTACTACTCCTAACACCACCACCACTACCACTACTACTAGTGTCACGAGGACCACTACTATTACTACTCCTAGCACCGCTACCACTACTACTAGTGTCACGAGGACCACTACTATTACTACCACTAACACCACTACCACTACCACTACTACTAGTGTCACGAGGACCACAACTATTACTACCCCTAGCACCACTACCACCACCACCACTACTAGTGTCACGAGGACCACTACTATTACTACCCCTAGCACCACTACCACTACTACTAGTGTCACGAGGACCACAACTATTACTACCCCTAGCACCACTACCACTACTACTAGTGTCACGAGGACCACAACTATTACTACCCCTAGCACCACTACCACCACCACTACTACTACTACTACTAGTGTCACGAGGACCACTACTATTACTACCCCTAGCACCACTACCACTACTACTAGTGTCACGAGGACCACAACTATTACTACCCCTAGCACCACTACCACCACCACCACTACTAGTGTCACGAGGACCACTACTATTACTACCCCTAGCACCACTACCACTACTACTAGTGTCACGAGGACCACTTCTATTACTACCCCTAGCACCACTACCACTACTACTAGTGTCACGAGGACCACAACTATTACTACCCCTAGCACCACTACCACCACTACTACTACTACTACTACTACTACTACTACTACTACTAGTATCACGAGGACCACTACTATTACTACCCCTAACACCACTAGCACTACTACTACTAGTGTCACGAGGACCACTACTATTACTACCCCTAGCACCGCTACCACTACTACTAGTGTCACGAGGACCACTACTATTACTACCCCTAGTACCACTACTACTAATACTACTACTAGTGTCACGAGGACCACTACTATTACTACCCCTAGTACCACTACCACTACTACTACTACTACTGCTACTACTACTACTACTACTACTAGTGTCACGAGGACCACTACTATTACTACCCCTAGCACCACTACTGCTACTAGTGTCACGAGGACCACTAATATTACTACCCCTAGCACCACTACCACCACCACTACTATTAGTGTCACGAGGACCACTACTATTACTACCACTAGCACCACTACCACTACTACTAGTGTCACGAGGACCACTACTATTACTACTCCTAGCACCACTACCACTACTACTAGTGTCACGAGGACCACTACTATTACTACTCCTAGCACCACTAACACTACTACTAATGTCACGAGGACCACTACTATTACTACTCCTAGCACCACTACCACTACCACTACTACTAGTGTCACGAGGACCACTACTATTACTACTCCTAGCACCACTACCACTACTACTAATGTCACGAGGACCACTACTATTACTACTGCTAGCACCACTACCACTACCACTACTACTAGTGTCACGAGGACCACTACTATTACTACTCCTGGCACCACTACCACCACCACTACTATTAGTGTCACGAGGACTACTACTATTACTACCACTAGCACCACTACCACTACTACTAGTGTCACGAGGACCACTACTATTACATTCCTAGCACCACTACCACTACTACTAGTGTCACGAGGACCACTACTATTACTACCCCTAGCACCACTACCACTACTACTAGTGTCACGAGGACCACTACTATTACTACCCCTAGCACCACTACCACTACTACTAGTGTCACGAGGACCACTACTATTACTACCCCTAGCACCACTACCACTACTACTAGTGTCACGAGGACCACTACTATTACTACTCCTGGCACCACTACCACCACCACTACTATTAGTGTCACGAGGACCACTACTATTACTACCACTAGCACCACTACCACTACTACTAGTGTCACGAGGACCACTACTATTACTACTGCTAGCACCACTACCACTACCACTACTACTAGTGTCACGAGGACCACTACTATTACTACTCCTAGCACCACTTCCACTACTACTAGTGTCACGAGGACCACTACTATTACTACCCCTAGTACCACTACCACTACTACTACTAGTGTCACGAGGACCACTACTATTACTACCCCTAGCACCACTGCCACTACTACTACTAGTGTCACGTGGACCACTACTATTACTACCACTAGCACCACTACTACAACTACTACTACTACTAGTGTCACGAGGACCACTACTATTACTACCACTAGCACCACTACTACAACTACTACTACTACTACTAGTGTCACGAGGACCACTACTATTACTACCCCTAGCACCACTACTACAACTACTACTACTACTAGTGTCACGAGGACCACTACTATTACTACCCCTAGCACCACTACCACTACTACTAGTGTCACGAGGACCACTACTATTACTACCACTAGCACCACTACTACAACTACTACTACTACTAGTGTCACGAGGACCACTACTATTACTACCACTAGCACCACTACTACAACTACTACTACTACTACTAGTGTCACGAGGACCACTACTATTACTACCCCTAGCACCACTACTACAACTACTACTACTACTACTAGTGTCACGAGGACCACTACTATTACTACCCCTAGCACCACTACCACTACTACTAGTGTCACGAGGACCACTACTATTACTACCACTAGCACCACTACCACTACTACTAGTGTCACGAGGACCACTACTATTACTACCCCTAGCACCACTACCACTACTACTAGTGTCACGAGGACCACTACTATTACTACCCCTAGCACCACTACCACTACTACTAGTGTCACGAGGACCACTACTATTACTACCCCTAGCACCACTACCACTACTACTAGTGTCACGAGGACCACTACTATTACTACCCCTAGCACCACTACCACTACTACTAGTGTCACGAGGACCACTACTATTACTACCCCTAGCACCACTACCACTACTACTAGTGTCACGAGGACCACTACTATTACTACTCCTGGCACCACTACCACCACCACTACTATTAGTGTCACGAGGACCACTACTATTACTACCCCTAGCACCACTACCACTACTACTAGTGTCACGAGGTCCACTACTATTACTACTGCTAGCACCACTACCACTACCACTACTACTAGTGTCACGAGGACCACTACTATTACTACTCCTAGCACCACTTCCACTACTACTAGTGTCACGAGGACCACTACTATTACTACCCCTAGTACCACTACCACTACTACTACTAGTGTCACGAGGACCACTACTATTACTACCCCTAGCACCACTGCCACTACTACTACTAGTGTCACGAGGACCACTACTATTACTACCCCTAGCACCACTACCACTACTACTAGTGTCACGAGGACCACTACTATTACTACCCCTAGCACCACTACTACAACTACTACTACTACTAGTGTCGCGAGGACCACTACTATTACTACCACTAGCACCACTACCACTACTACTAGTGTCACGAGGACCACTACTATTACTTCCCCTAGCACCACTACCACTACTACTAGTGTCACGAGGACCACTACTATTACTACTCCTAGCACCACTACCACTACTACAAATGTCACGAGGACCACTACTATTACTACTCCTAGAACCACTACTACAGCTACTACTACTACTAGTGTCACGAGGACCACTACTATTACTACTCCTAGAACCACTACTACCACTACCACTACTACTAGTGTCACGAGGACCACTACTATTACTACTCCTAGCACCACTACCACTACTACTAGTGTCACGAGGACCACTACTATTACTACTCCTAGAACCACTACTACAGCTACTACTACTACTACTAGTGTCACGAGGACCACTACTATTACTACTCCTAGAACCACTACTACAACTACTACTACTACTACTAGTGTCACGAGGACCACTACTATTACTACTCCTAGAACCACTACTACAACTACTACTACTACTACTAGTGTCACGAGGACCACTACTATTACTACTCCTAGCACCACTACTGCTACATCTACTGCAACGCCTGCCAGCTGCTACAGTCACTACTACTACTATTATTATTAATACTACTATTATTATTAGTACTACTATTATTATTAATACTACTATTATTATTAATACTACTACTATTATTATTAATACTACTACTGCAGCTGCTGCTGCTGCTTTCTACTACTACTACTACTACTACTACTACTACTACTACTACTACTACTACTACTACTACTACTACTACTACTACTACTACTACTACTACTACTACTACTACTACTACTGTCACTACTACTACAATTATTATTATTATTATTAATACTTTACTACTACTAATATTACTACTACTACTACTATTTCTACCACCACCGCTATTTTTACTACTATACTACTACTACTACTACTACTACTACTACTACTACTACTACTACTACTACTACTACTACCACTACCACCACTATTACTTCTACTACTTCAACTCCTGACCCAGGCCAGGGGGCAAGAAAAATTTACTGGAATGCTAGAAATAGAGACAGGAAGAGAATGAAATAGGGAAGAGTTCGACTCCTTTATAAGACCCCCGTTAGTTGGACGGGCACCACCTTGTAAAGCAGCTAACGTGGTTCGACTGGTAACTTAACAGCTGAGTGGTTTTTCGAGGGTAATATAAATGCTAGATGTAGCAGTTGTGAGGAAGGTAAGGTGGATGTTAACTGGCTTAGTAAGTGGAAAAGACTTATAAATCCGAAAAAAAAAGCGTAAAGAATACAGAAGAACAGGTGTCAGCTCTCCAGAAAGCTGGACGAGAGCAGAGACTACATAGAAATTTAATTCAAAATATAAAGGAAAAACGCGATGAATTCTCCTCAGCGTTAAACTCTGGCGGAGGGGAAGTGAAAGATGAAGCTAAGATGGTGGAATTAAAGCAGCGGAAGAATTATGTGAAATAGTATAGAAATGATTTCATTATAATAAAGATTTGGAAACGCTTGTAAGAAGACTGGGAACACTAAAGTAGAAATAAAAAAGGGCATTAGAAAAATGGTTCGGATAGCCGAGGTAATATTTGAAAGATGAATAGGCATGCACAGGCAAAGAAGGAAGTCAGAAGGAAGATTTACAGAAACCCTCGATATTGCAGTACAGGTTCAAGAGAAGGGCCTGTTGAAGGAAAGGCAGGAGGTTACTGGGTGTGAGGACAGAAATATTGAGGAGATAATGTCAAGTGCAATGCTTTGAGGACTTTGCGCCGTTATTGGATAGGGAATGGGCAGATAACATTTTCCAAGCGATTACCATGCAGCCAGGAAGCATCATTAAGGCATCGCCTCGGTTCCACAAGTAGTAAAAGTGGGCGTTAAACACTACAAAAAATCATTATGGTGGAGGAAGGCTATGATATTGCCCTGGCAGTGAAACCAGGTGATAGTGGAAAAGAAGCAATGCTGAATAAATTGAAGGAAATTTACCCAGGAAAAGGGTATAGAGAAAATCTTGAAGAAGGTAAAGCAGAATACCTAAAGTGGAGCATTAAAATTACTAATAGCTGGGGTGGAGAGGAAGCATTTTTTCGATACCTATACCTGATACCATTTATGGCGGATGTGGAAGGATTAAATGATATGGAAGCTTTCTATACAATACTTCTCCAGTAGAATCAAATGATGGAAAGACTTCGTATGAGTAAGATAGCAATAGCTAAACCAGAAGGTGTGAATAGGGAATATTCCAAGAAAATGTTGGAGTGGGTTTTTGAGGTACTGAGGTTGAGGTGAAGTACTTGGTTCCTAGTAAGGATTGGAAAGGCCAGGGTGGCGTGAAACCGCAACAAAAACAACTGGAGAGGCGTAGGAATGAACTGTCGTCCTCTATGGTGTAACGGTTACCATTGCTAACTTCATATATCCAAGGTTGTAGGTTCAAACCCGGCGGAGGACGAAGGATTTTTTTCGGGCGTAAAAATCCTTAGCGTGGCTTCCTTCGGAAGGGAAGTAAAGTCGTAGGTCCCGTATCGAAGATTTTCGGCTGGCTAAAGAACCTCAAGCCTGATTGCGAGGCCTCTGAGCACAATTAAGCGGTATTTCACGCCCAATTTAGAATGGGACGTTGAGAACCTCAGTAGTTAAAGGGCGTCCATAAATAACACGTCATTTACATTTTTTTTTTTTTTGTAGGAACGAACAAGTTGAAGAAACATTAGTGATTAAGGCAAAAGACAACAGCTATACAGAAACACTTAGAATGGTGATGCAAAAGTTACATATGGGGAAAATTAATGTGTAGATAAGCACTACCAGGAAAACTGTCAAAGAGGATTTCGTTCTTGCTGGAGAGGGGGGGGGGAAGTAAATGACCTTAGGGACAAGATATTGAAGAATATTAAAGAAGTCGAAGTGGGCACTCTAAGAAAAGAAATTAGTATCTTCATTTATGGGATGGACCCCAATACTGCGGATGACTAATTGAAGGTGGGTGATCTGCAAAGAATTAGAAATGAAGCATAAAGAACAAATTGCTATATCAATAAGACCAGGTAGATTTGGTAACCATAACGCAACCGTGACATTACCTGTTAGACCTGGGATCTGCTATTGAAAAGGAGACAAATTAAGATTGGATGGGCAAACTGCCATGTTAGGGGAAGAGTAAATGTCATAAGGTGTTTTAAATGCTATGGATTTAGACCTAAAGTAGCAAATTGTAAAGAGTTGGAAGATAGAACGGCAAGTTGCGTAAACTGTGGAGAGAACGGCCACATAACCAGAGATTTGCTAAAATGTTTAAAAACAACAACAAAAACGGACACAGAAGCGATCAGATGAGGTGTCCCCTGATGAGATTGTAGTAGACATCAGGCGAAGAAGGTTAAAATAAAGAATATGAGTCCAGCAACCATACGTGTATTACAGCCGAATTTAATGAGAACCCAAGGTAGCCACGATATGCACTCGCTGTTGCAAAGGAGAGGAAGATAGATATTATGGTGGTATGTGAACCGAAACCTAAAGTTTGTGAATAGTAGCAACTGGATCAAGGACAAGAGAAAGGATGTGGCAGTCATATTTCGTAATAAAACATTTGAGGTGATCAAGTGAAAACTTGGAGGGGGATACATATGCACATAAGGAAGAGGTAGATACTTTAATGGAAGACCATAGATTATCAGGAGGAGAAAGTATTATAATTGGAGACTTAAATATTAAGTCGCCACAATAGTGAGCTGCAACCACCGATCAGAGAGACGAATGCTGGGTCGAATGGATGGCAGCCTTGGATCTGGTGGTGCACATCACAGGAGAGAAGTGACTTTAGTTAGAGGAGCCTGTGATTCGTTTATAGACATTGCTTGTTCAACTCAGAAGTCGGCGGAGAAAATTCTGAACTGGGAGATACTAGATGAGGAATCTCTTAGTAATCACAACTTAATCCATTTTGAAATCAAGGAATCATTACCACGACAGGATAGGAAAATTGAGAAAACCAAAATGGAATATAACTGGGAAGTTTTTCGACTTATATTGAACTGCAAGTTAGAATATAGGGGCCCCAGTAGGAGGCCTCTCCAGACGAAATGGTACGGATACCACAAGAAAGCACAATGGCCAGTTAGACACATACTACTGGAAAGGCAAGATTTCAAGTACGGTATTGGTGGAACAGCCAAATTGATTGTCAAAGGAAGTTGTGTATCCATAATATGCGTATGGTGAAAAAGGAAGTTGTGCATCCATAATCGGCGTTTGCTGATAAGGGCAAATAAGAGACATGCAGGTGAGCAGGAATTAGACATGTTGAGAACAGAATATAAGGAAAGCAGGAAAATATAAGGGAAGACATAGGAATCTAAGAAACATGGCTGGCAAAAATTGTGATGAACTGGATAAAGATATTTGGGGTGTGGGGTATAAGATATTCACCGAACGGCTGATAAATAGAACGCCCATTGGATTGACAAGAGATAAGGAGAGGTTGGTTGTTAAGGAATTATTTCCACACTTAGAGAAGACAAGTTGGAGGCCAGTACGAGATTCACTGAGCTTAAACTTTTACTGTGGTAGAACTACAGGATGCTGCTCAAAACATGATATCTGGAAACGCGTCGGGATCCGAAGAAATCCCACCTAAGGTGATAAAGATTGCTGTGGAGATAGCTCCAAAAAGGATCTAGGAGCTATATTAATGCTGTACCCAGGAGACAGGACTTTCCTAGGGAATGGAAGGTTGCCAAATTTATCCTGTTATTAAAAGGGGGAAAGTGACTCCAGGAAGCATCGGCTATAGGCCGCTGTGACTATTGAACACAATGAGTAAGTTGTACGAGAGGCTCCTAAGAGTAAGGCTAGACGAGGACAGTTAAAATGGTGATGAATTATCCTGTTACCCGCATGGGTTCAGGAAGGGGAAATTCAGTATCCCAGCAATTGAAGCGGTACTTAAGATGAAGGAGAAAGCAGAAGAGAAATGGATGGCAGTGATTACATTAGATGTAAAGAACGCATTCTACACGGCTTCGTTGAGTTTAATAATTAAGGGATTGCCAAGGAGTATCTCTCAATATGTGATTAATGTACAAACAAAAAACAAAAAAAAAACAGTATTTCCATGAAAGATTCAATAATCTGAAGGAAAAGGAAGATGTGCAGGTAACTGCCAAAAACAGTCCCGAAATAGCAAGCGCATATTGCAGTAATTTTGTAGTTGGTGGAAACCCAACTCGCCAAGGAGGCGTCTTTAAAAGATATTTCCACTGCCGAAACAAACTGCTGCTCCTAATACCACCACGACCACTACTTCTACTGCTCCTAATAACACCACGAGCCCTACTTCTCCTACTCCTACTACAATCACGACCACCACCACCCCCACCACCACCACCACCACAACTACTACTACTACTACTATTACTACTACTACTACTACTACTACTACTACTACTACTACTACTACTACTACTACTACTACTACTACTACTACTACTACTACTACTACCACCTTTTCGTCTAATTCTGTTTCTTCCCGCGGTTTGATTTTTGGTGCCGACTTGGCTTGTTAATGGATATACTACTTGCTCATCATGGCTGATACTTTTAATGTGTTACAGGACAGGGGCATCGGATCCCCAGAACCAGTCGGCAGTGTTGGCGCAGAGACAGGCCACACCGACTGCCATCAAGCTACTGCTCGACATCACCGTGGAGGTCCAGGCCAGTAGGTCATCAAATGCTACTGGACATGTGACAGAAATAGAAACCGAGAATAGTTCTCTTCATTTTGACTTTCTTACGAAAAAGTCACTGTATAAGCAATCATCTCTTACACAAAGTCGGGACTTGAATGGTAGAACTAGTGATGCCAATGATTCCAAGCTACATACCTCGACGATACAAGAAGATAAAGGTATGAAAAGACAACGGGCTTAATCACATGGGGGAGGGATTCCGGAGGATGATTGCTCTTTATTCATGTTACGCATGTAGAAAGAACATAACATGCTTAATGGCCTTGTGAAGAAAACTCTCTACAAAAAATTGACATGCTTCGGAAATCGATAAAGAAAATACCAAATACAAAAAAGGAGATCAAACAAGCTGTAGGCATGCTAATTGAGTATTCTAAACGTTTGCCGTAGGCCACTAATTTCGTTTCCGAGCTTATAGCAGAATCTATGATGGCTTTGAACTCTGATCGCACTCCGTTGCTTGTAGAGTCGGTTGATATGGGAGTTCAAACTTTTGAGTTCGAAATAACTCGTGCCTGACCAATTTGTAAAAAAGATAGAAGCAGAATTTGATAAGGATCTTCCAGACCAGGAGTATCTTAATTTGTGCTTAAATGGCCTGAAGAAGTTTATAAGTGCTGCACTTTGCAACCAGTTTAAAGGGTTGGCTGATACACTTCTTATTATGCACCCTGATGATGTTATGCATGTCTGCGTTCTACAACGGGACTTGCATGCAAGCCCATGTTTGGTAAAGGTGATGGATACCGGCCAACTGGAACATGTTGTGTGGTGTCGCCACAAACAGCTGCATAAATGCAAATACTGACGCTGTTACCAACAGTACTTACCTGATTGTAACGAAAAAAGATGGTTGCAACCCAACGGATGAACTTGATCTGAAGAGAAATTTAGAAAGAGTAGTGGATATTGTTAAGCAGAAAGAAAGGGTCAATACTGTCTGCACACATCAAGTTGACGATTTGTTTGTCCGTAAGGTGATATGTGTCGATGGCGCTCCGTATTATAGCGATAAAATTGCACCCTACATGGCAGGCTCGTAAAGGAAACACAGTGGGGGAAAGTACAGCGGAGATCGTCCGACCAAAGGGGACCAGGGATGCTGATGTCTTAATTCTAGAACCATTGCCTGGGACTTCATATGCTGATATCCTAAAAAAACATGAAAAATGAGCTTCCAACGGATGGGATATTAGTGGAACGTATACATAAAAGCAGTGACGGCAAGGTGCATTTGGAAATTAAAGGCAAAGAGATCGGTAAACGGCAGGTCTTCATGGAAGAATTAAGCACGTAATTGACTGACATGGATAGGGTAAATTTACAGTCCCTAAAACAAACTGTAATGTTCTTAGACATCGATGAATCTGTGGATGTAACGGGTGTGACAAATGTAATTTCAAGGGAACTAGAAACCTTTGGTTGACAAATCTATCAAACTGGCGGAACAACCAACTAAAAACGGCATTAAATATGCATTTGTCACTATTGACAAGGTTTCAGCAAATTTGAAGGACACAAGTCGGAGTCGCTGAGATGTCCCAAATGTAGGGTACTAATTCATCAGATGAGGGGGTAAAGTGGTAAGCTGCATTCTGCTCCATGAAATTTATGCAACTTAATGTTGATCGTAGTAAGTGGGCCATGGACTTAGTATGGCATAAATGCTTCTGAGCTTCTAGACTGCAATTGTGGCTGAACCAAATAAAAGCATGTCAAAGTGTACTTCCCAATGGTTGACAGATGATAAAGTTAATGTGGCCATATATTTAACTTTTAATTTCTTCCAAGTGAGACATATAGAAGAAGGTTTTGTTTGGGTACATACCGATGCCCTGGTGGTATATTCGTGTTATACGATATTTCGCCTGCTTGTAATATATCAGATTTTCTAATTTTCTGTTTGCATTAAATACAAGTACACAGCAATATCATAAGTGTTTGTTGATTGGTAGAGATTTTAATGCTAAAGCGCTCTGCTGGGGTTTCCCAATAGAGGATAGGAAGGGTAGTGCATGGGCTGTTGAACATAGTCTCATTATTTTAAATGATGGCGATACGCCCACTTTTGAGCGTTATGGAGGATCCTCGAATATAGATCTCACAATGTGCCGTCAGGATCCTGGGAGACTAGTACGGAACTGGCGTGTGAGTGATGAAGAAAACTTAAGCTACCATAAAAATATGTACGCCGAGGTGAAGACCTCAAGGTCATCTCCACAGCATTGCTATAGACCTAAGGCTTGGATGTACAAGGAAGATGTGCGAGAACAGTTATTGGCGCATCTCGAAGAACAAATATGTTCCAGTTTTCTCCATCGGGCGTATGGGATATATAATGCCTGCAATGCTGTTCTTCCTAGGAAATACTTCCATGCTCGACGCAAAGGTACGTAGTGCTGGAAATACGAACTTGCAGATCTACGGAAACAGTGTACTAAGGCCAAACGGTTTGTTACTAGACTTAACAGACGCACTGTTGACTCAGTTGAACAACAAATTGCGTTGTGTGACTAAAAAAATAGTCGCAAAACACTGAAAGTTGCTAAGAAGGATGCGTGGAACACACTTTGTACGGAGGTTGATGAAGATATTTGTGTTCTGGGTTAAAAATTGTCACTGTTAAAATTGGCTTGCGATCGCCACTAAAACTCAGCAATGAAGAATAATTGCAGATTGCTCGGACATTGTTCCCTGCTCATGCCACGATAACTTGGCCAGCAATTGTCATTGATAGAGAGACTATTCCAGTCTGTACCACTGAGGAGATCCGCGCTGCAGGCAATAGGCTCAAATCCGGTAAAACCAGTGGTCCCTCCAGAGGTTGTGAAGCTCTTTGCGACACGGAAACTAGAGTTTCTGCAGAAAGTTTAGTTCTATTCCACGTTGTGGTGAGTTCCCCAGTAAGTGGAAACACCTTTCGTGTTGAAAAACCAAGTAAGTCAGAAGGATGTAAGTCTTATAGGCCTATCTGTCTGTTTGATGTTTTAAGCAAACTTCTAGCGGAGAAGGTTTCTCCTCCCATCAGTTTGGTTTTCGGCAAAGGTTGTCGACCATGGATGATGCTATCAAAGGTGTACTAAACTTTGTGACGGATATCAAAGCATTTTCTCTTATTTATGTGGCATTGGTGACCCTGAATGTTACGAATGCTTTTAATAGCTTTCAATTCCAAATTAAAATTTGGATGTCAAAGAAGGGTCTGAAGTTGGGTTTGCCGAAGACTGAAATTGTTATTTTGGAAGGACGACGATCTCTCATAGAAGAACGTAAATATTGGCGGAGTGGCACTGCAGTCCTAAAAGCAATTGAAATATCTTGGGCTTCGGTTTGGCCATAGTATGAATATGGGTGTCCATGTAAAATACACAGTTGGCAAAGCAGAACTTCTATCTATATCTTACGATATACCAGTTAAGCAAAATTCAGTACAATTCATTTAGAGTTTAGAGTCTTTAGAGAATATTCCTAAAATATTCAAGATATAAATTTTATTTGCCATATACGGTATTTTAATGAAAGTCGTTAGAGCCACTTTTGAGAAAATCAAAGTTTTCGAAATCTTTTCCATGTTTCCATGCTTGGAGTGTGGGATTTTTTTCAAAATCTTCGAGTCGCATCTCTAAATATTACTAATCTTAAATACTAAGTTTGTTATTTTACCGACTTTTTGCTTTTGAGTTATAGTGTTCACAGACTCATGGATACACACGGACCTTTTTCTAAAATGCTTTTGTTTTGGATACTGGGCACCTAAAACGTCTGTTTCCCGTGAAATCTCGGTGGAATGCAATAACTTCTCTATACACTATGTGCATAGTACGCGTAGAGAAAGTAAAAATGGGTCATTAATTTCGCAATGCTGTAATAACTTTTGAATATTAAAGAACACCCATAAAATTATATGACATGATATATAAAATTATATGCATTATATATTATGCAAACGTATATACACTCTTTTATACCGATTACAGTATGAACTTAAAGGCAGGATCCAGAAATCTAATTGGTATTCTGATTGATATTCTGCAGATTTAATACTTTTGTCAACTTTTGTTTTTTGAATAAATTTCCATATTTTTGCTCTTACCACGACAGCTGCGTTGAATGAGAGCCCCTTGAGATCGGCGCGTCTTGTACATTTGAAAGCAGTAAGGTGATAAAGCAGCCGATGGGTGTTCTGACGCCAAGAGCCGGCCGAGGTGGTCACAACAGATGATCCGCTGATCTTATAGACGTCAATGAGGAGGATTGAGCTGTTGCTTGGAGAGGCCCATGTCATTTCCGTATCCAAGCTCAGGTCTACCGGAATCAGTGCCTTCACTGGTGAGGCATTTCTGCTCCAAACGAGCCAACTATAGCTGCTGTTATAAAATGAAACCTGAAATCCGAAAAAAAAAAAAAAAAAAAAAAAAAAAAAAAAAAAAAACTATGGTTTTAGCATTGCTCAAGATTCTCATAGCTACAAAATAAATTTTAAAAGTGGACTTTTGGACTGTGGATTATTTCAGGGGCTTCCCTATTCGTCAGGCGAAGAGAGTCTTTTCTCTTATTCCCCGAATTTCCTGTCCCTCCATATGGTCCCATTAATCATTTCATTCATCCTTCACGCCAGTAGTCTGTTTCAGGGTTGAAAGTGTGGTGAGGGGAGAGGCTTTGGACACTTTAGGTGATGTGGGTGTCCCCGATTTGCCTGTCCCGGCCCTACTTTACTTTTTGATCCTTAAAGAATACACATCAGATGACCACTCACTCCGGTGCCACTATCTCTCTCTTGCGCTCTCTCTCTCTCTCTCTCTCTCTCTCTCTGCTTTCCCTCTTTGGTGAGGGTGAATGGGATACCTAATCATTGGTTTTCAAAGGGTACTGTTACTATGCGCGCACTTTTTCTTGGGCGCTCAGCTCCTTATCTTCATTCGGTAGGTTTCACGCACTTTTTGAAGCAGAGTGACAATATTGAGAAATGAAGTACGCTATACATACAGAAATATCAAGTGATTTTAATACTAAGTTTTCATTCTGTCTGTAGATCCCATCTGCACCTGCGCTATATTTCGTTTAATAGTTTAGATAATTCGTGATAGATTAAATAGCCTATTCTCATTATAGTTAAGGGCCTCAAAGAGTAAAACTTTCTTTTATTGTCAGCATAAGCTCTTGTCTTCTCACCGGCCCTCACTCGCCGTCAAACTGGCGTCCAAGAAATGGTGCGCGCGCTGTATTTCCCGGGCAAGTAACGCTAAACTACAAAGATTACAAGCCGAATGCTGCGCAGCACAAGGCAGAAAGTTGAAAATTCCACACACAAAAACGTTTTATATTCCAGTAATTAATTTAATGTGGGTTATTAGGTAGAATGACGTTAGAGTTTCAGGTAATCAAACATTGTGCACCTTAATAGTCTTATCTAATATCCCTGGATATGTTTCAGATATGCTGTAAAAGCATCACCTGTACCGTAGTAGTCATATCTGTTATACCTGGTTATATTTAGGATATTTCATTTTAATATACATATTTGTGAAATACACATACCTACATACCACTAACTTAATTTAAACCAGTGATAGATCTTGGTATTTGGAACACATTTTGTAGCTTACGTTTTTGTCTCTGATCATTTCTTACGGAGATAATTTAATTTTTTCGAAAACATGAGACAGATAAGCTGGCAACGCTGCAGGTTGTGTGGGTGTTACTTGCACTAGATCAGAACATAAACACGCTTTACTAGGATCTGCTTCGTGTTTGCAAGTGACCGATGTGTTTACAACCAGAAGCCGGTTCGGGTCCCTGACCAACCTCAACACAGCGTTGCCGAGTTACTTCACATCTGAGAAAGCTGCTCGGAATATTCCTTTAATTCTGTTAAGTGATTAATTATTTAGAAATCCTATGTGATGTCCCACAAATCCTACAGAAACTAATGTCAGAATACGTTACTCTACGCATCTTAGAAGTAACAAACCATTATCTTTGTACATTCTTGTGGAATTAAGCTTCCAATTTGGAACAAAAACCATTTATTTTCACGAAATCGGCTGATCAAAGAAGAAAATGCTATTAGAAGGAAAGTAATAAGTTCCCTTCCACCAAGTATACATTTTAATATGGTACATATTTTGTGAAAAGTTTCATTTGATGAAAGAATCAGTAAAAATGTGATAAGGCAAATGATTCACATGAAGAAATTCGAATCTG
Source organism: Hymenopus coronatus (assembly GCA_030762935.1). Taxonomy (NCBI): domain Eukaryota; kingdom Metazoa; phylum Arthropoda; class Insecta; order Mantodea; family Hymenopodidae; genus Hymenopus; species Hymenopus coronatus. The sequence goes on along the minus strand of CM060881.1, from coordinate 165,721,761 downwards.
TCTACACTTATTTGCCATACAGATAACAAACATTAACGCATTACTAGAGCTTCAAAGCACAGAAAAGAGCAATATCAACTTGCATATATCAAAATATGAATTTCAGATGTCGCATCAGTAGCCTCGCGATTTCGTTACTGTCGTTCCTCATAGTCTTCTGGTTTTGTTTCGTGTAATTTCGATTTGATATACCACACAGTAAAAACTCCAAAATCAGCCGATCGTTGTGGCCACGGCCAGAGTCCTCTAGACCCATCCACCGTTCAGGATATCGTATCAGGTGATATTTAGCTGCTTTAGAGTAGTGAGGAACAACTTTGATTAACGAAGGGATACAAACAGTGATCGTTGCTCGTCCAGACGGTGAAATCTTGTTAGAACATATGCGCAAGTGCACCGGCCCCATGACCACGCTGGCTAAAGTGCTGCTTTGGTGCTTCGTGGCGCAGGGGATTGCGGGTTCAACCTCCCTGGGACATGGGTGTTTTTTGTTTGTAAATGTGTATATGTTTGTGTATTCGTAAATAAAAAGAAAACGGTAAAACAAATAGTCAACAAAGGAAATGTAGGAAAACTGGCAAGTAGGAAAAAGAAAAAAATTGTGGATGCAGGAGACGAACCTAAGTGATGGCATCGATGTTAAAAAAGTTGAAGTCACTGTCATTATTCCACGTGCACTAGAACTACCTGCTTTCCAAATTCCTTCCCATTACACCCACGCACCACCGTTTCAGCAGACAGGTGAGCTGACCCTGAGAGTTGTGCAACCATGTTCATGAAAGGTCAGAGGTGAACTTCAGAGCCGGGCATAACGATGTCAGTCTATACCACATCGACGACCGAGCCAGCGACTAGCGTTCGAAAGGTCGTGGGATCGCTTCCCGCAGCCAACCAGTCCGACCTATGGTGTTTTACGGGGTCACTAGGCGACAGATGGAGAGGATTATCCATTCTCCCGAACTTGTCTCTTCATTTCATCCCAATCGGTCTCTTTCAGGGTTATGTGTCGACGAGGACTGCGGAAGAGGCGCCACTCCATGTAGGTGACTGCGCTCTGGAAATACTGCTCTCGGCTGCGAAATGGCGCTGGTGGTTGTCTGCTTAGATGGTCTATCCGGGACTGAGTCACGGGCTCCTGGCGCTCCCCTTGTGAACCTTCGGGACGCTCCACGGCTGCTCTCTGTCTGTCCGGATGACGGCCGCCCTTTGAAACTACACTCATTTCGTCCTCTCCTCCCGGAGTCTGGCGAATAAGCCAACGACTGTAGTGCGGAATACCCCTCCGTAATCTTCGAGCATACACACTAACACACACACACACACACATCGATAACGCAGGGACGATGGCTCACAAAATGAACATTAATGCCAGGAGGCCTTCTAAAACTGTAGTAATGAGTAGATTACGGGGTACCAAGTGCTATCTGTTATTTGTTTGCAACCTGCCTATGCTTAGCATCCCATTCATTCTCATTGCAAGAGGGATTTCCATAAGAACTCGTAAACCTTTATTACAACATATCAGCAGGATGTACTTCAAAAAAAATAAGATACCATTGTACATCTCCCTCCCCTTTCCATTTCTATTTCTTATACAGGCTGAATCATCTTAAATTTTCCCCGTAAATATTTCAGAAATAGAAAGTGCTATTGATGTGCTGTTTTCACAGCACTGATTGATAGTCAGGGGTTCATACTTTTAGCACATAAACATATTTTAATTATACCCTCTCTCCTTGTGAAGTACCCTCTTAACCATAAAAATGTCGAAGATTTCAGCAGAAAAATCTGTCATTTTGACTTTAGACAGTAACTGAAAGGAATGGGTTGCTTTAACGTTCTGTTGTTTTGTTAAATTAAAATTCGCACCCCATCATTTTTAATACAAATACAGACGTTTTGTCTAGTTATTCGTTCTTATTAAAGGATTTTAAATAAAAAATCTGATGTGCTCCATTCACACGACTTCTCTAGCTGTTCCGAAATAAACTTTTCTTAGAATAGATTATTCTTTTATCTACATCTTGATAAACATTAGCAGAATTGTCTTATTGTTGCTTCTTTGAAAGTAGAAGGGAAATAAGAGAATATACAGGTTAAAGCAACAGTTAAATGTTTTAAAAGCTGGTTGCTATGTGACACAATTGAAATTCAGTTCTCATTGATTTATAGGAGTAAACAAAAGAGAAGGGAAAATAAAGATATTTCCCGTTTGAGAAAAGTTTTAAGTACCTTAAAACTGAAACCAATAACTCGAAACATCTTGAAAACGATTAAGTCTACCAAAAATGCATATGATATTCATTGCTTGTTTTAATAAGCACTGCATTTTTTAATGCAATAAGTTTTTGTCTATCTCTTACGCTTTACCAGTTATTCAAAATTCAGCAAAATTCATCCAGAATAAGGAGATCTTCAGAGGCCATTCCCAGAAAATTCAATATATACATTTTATTTGTAATGTAAATATCTTTTATGTGTGGTATTTTAATCAAAATGTTTGAGCCATTTCTGAGAAAAACAAGATTTTCAAAACTGTTTCCATGTAAAGAGTAGTTGGGGGTGGGGTATTTTCCTCAAAATCTTCGTGTCGCATCCTGGGAAGATACTAAAATGAAATACCAAATTTCGCATTTTACCGACTTTTGGTTATTGAGTTATCGTGTTTACAGACAGCAACACCACACACACAGGCACACACACAGGTACACACGCACCCACACACATGAACATTTTTCTAAAAATTATTGTGTTGGATACAGGAGACCACAAAACGTGTATATCCGGTGAAATCTCGGTATCGAATATTTGGATGGAGTACTATGTAGAGAAAGTAAAAATGACCCTACTCCATGATTTTCTCTCACATAGTTTATAACGTAAAATTGTAATGCTTATAGCATTGAAGAAGACAAGGATTTGGGTGAAGAATTATGATAAGTATTGTTTGAACTATGGTACCGCAAGCCATGCATTAGCAAACGTGTCCCAATTATAGGTTAGTTTTGGGGAATTCCGATTCTCGAATAAGCAAGTCAGTTAACCAGAAAAAGAAATCTACTGATGAAATCCGATCGGAGAATATTCGTCAATTAAGCAGTGGTTGACCTTTGTGGTAGCCGATCAAAACTGTCTTGATCGCCTATCAATTTTGATTTACTTTCCTGCAACTGGGCTTATTTTGACAATTACTTTCAACTGTATCAAGATAGAAGATCTGTTAGGTGCTACGAGGGCTGTCCCAGAAGTACCCGACCTAGGCACAAAAATTTTGGGGAAAAACATCTTTATTTCTCTACATAGTCTCCTTTCAGTTCGATACACTTTTCTCTGTGATGTTCAATAGCTTTGATATCCTGTTTGTAATGAGAATTATCGAGGTCTACAAAATAGCCATCAACTGCAGATTCCACCTCTTCATTGTTGGCAAATCTCAAGTTTGGAAACAGAAAATAATCACAGGGGGCTAAATCTGGCGAATAGATGCATAAGGAAGCAATTCGAACTTTAACCCATTGATTTTGGCCATGGCGATAATGGACGTGTGAACTGGCACATTGTCTTGATGAAACAAAACTTTCTTTTTCGCTAAATGCTCAATTTCATCACTCAAACGCTGTAACAAATTCGCATAATATTCGCCATTGGTTACTTTCCTTTTTTTAGATAATCAATGAAAATTATCCCACGTGCGTCCCAAAAAACTGATGCCTTGATCTTGCCTGAAGATGGAACTGACTTCGCCTTCTTTGGAGCCGATTCTCCCCTTCCAATCCACTGTTTTGATTGGGTCTTCGTCTTAGGTGTGAAGTGATGGACCCAGATTTCATCTATTGCTATGAATTGACTCAAAAACTCAGCTTTATTGCAGCGAAACATTGCCAAACACTGAACATCCTCACGACCTTGTTTTTGTTCTATTGTGAGCAAACGCGGCACCCATCTTGCACACTACTTTCTCACGTCCAAATTTTCAGTCAGTATGCGCTGTACATTTTGAAATACCTGCAAAGTCTACTAGCTCGCGTACTTTCAGTCGACCGTCATCCAATACCATGTTGTGGATTTTCTTTAGAATTTCTGAACTCGTAACCTCATCTGGTCCACCATTGCGATGTTCGTCTTGGCAGCTCGTACGGCTGTGCTTTAACTCTACCACCCAATATTTCACTGTTGTAAGCGAAGGAGCAGACTCCTCCAAAATAGAATCTAGTTCAGCTTTAATATTAGTTGGACTAAGACCTTTCAAATGAAAATGTTTATCACATAACGATTTGCAGTTTTATCCATGTTTACAAATTCACTGAGAGTATTCACTAATGATGGCTGCCAAACAAATGCTAAACAATGTAAAATCGCAAATTTCACACTTAAGCTTTGTAAGGTTGGTACTTTTACCATTGTTGTTTGAAACAACAACAGCTATTTATATGTCAGGTCGGATACAGCCCTCGCACACAGCCTACTCCTCATCATCAGCCAATGAGAGGTGACAGTTAAGAGATACAGAGCAAAGTTATATGGAACTTGCGCCTACCGTTTCAATCAGTTGTCTGCCAGTTTCACAGTCATAATCTAGGAATACTCCTTGCTGATGGTGCTGTGGTGCCAATGCATCTTCTAACCGCCGGGATAAAGCTTCATCATTTTCCATTTCCATCACTCTCAAGGACATGCCAGTTGAAGCTAATTTCTTACTGAATTTCCATGCATCTGAAACACATTCATAATTGCACTTTTGTACCAGCAAGCATTTTCATTTCCTTACATTTTATGGAACATTTAAGTACCAATATATATATACACACATGCGCGCGCGTAAGAAGCACACGTGCAATTTATGTTTGTGAAGTTCTTTGCAGATTCTTAATAAAAATCACCTGAATCCAAAAATGCCTTCGTAAGAAAAAGGTCAGCAGTAGTATCTTTCAAGGATGTGACATGAAGAATTTCAACAAAATTCCTCCGCCTTAAACTTCCCTTCACATGGAACATTTTTGGAAATTTCGATTTTCTCAATAGATATTGATTAAAATGCCAATTTTAAATATATTTTTAAGCTGAATGAAATGTATATCTTGAATATTGTGGGAATGGCCTCTGAAGTCCCGTTCATTCTGGAGGATGTTTACATAAATGATAATAACTGGAGACAGAGAAAACCTTATTACACAAAAAATGTAGATCTCGTTAAAACACTCAATTGATATCAAATACATTTTTTGTGAAGTTAACTGTTTCCGAGATATTCTTAGCTATGATTTCAATTTTAAAATACTTATGCACTTCTAAAATGGTATATCGTTATTCAGTTTTCTTTCTCCTGGTCAGTGCATCAATGGTGACCAGGTCTTGAAAGATTTGTCTTTCTCTTTAGCGTAATGTATTCCCTTATTCACGCGTATCTACAAGGAAATATGCAATACAAGTATTCTGCAAATTATTATTATATGGATATACGTGAAGTAGATAAAAAAATAAGTCTATATATTTCCCGTTTATCAAGATGAACATTAGCAGAAATGGGTTTTTACACCTATTATTTCCTTGTACAAGAGGAATAAGGAAATACAATAAGATATAACAATAATCAAATCTTTTAAGTGCCGGTCGCCACGTGATAGTTTTGAAATGCCGTTGTCTTTGCTTGACCAGGGGAAAGAAACACAATTAATGCTTTCCCATTCGAGAAAAGTATCACAAAACTGAACGAATAACAAAGAATATCTCAGAAAAGGTTAACCCCACAAAAAATGCATATGACATAAACTGTCTATTTTAAAGGGTTCTACAATTTTTGTGCACGAAACGCAAAACTCGTCCAGAATGAAGAGGATTTCAGAGACTATTTCCAGAAAATTCAAGAATTACATTTTATTTTTGATGAAAATATCCTAAGGATATGGTATTTTAATCTTAATCGTTAGAGCCATAGTTTACAAAAACAAACATTTGTAAACGTTTTCATGTAAAGGGTAGCTTGGAGTGGGATGGTTTTGCTGAAAATCTTCGTGTCGCATCCTTGGAAGACGCCGAACTTAAACTCCAAGTATAACTGGCTTTTCGTTTTTGAGTTATGCTGTTCAGAGACACACACTCACACGGACACACACATACGCACTCATCAGTACTTTCTAAAAACACCTTTTTTGATTCAGCGGATCTCAAAACATATATTTCCAGTAAATTCTAGACATTAAAGTTTTGGGTGGAATAGAATAGCATCTCTACCTACATATGCTTAATACGTAGTAGAGAAAGTCAAAATCGATAATCGATACTGTTATGTTTTTTGATTTATCAAATACTGCAAATCTAAATGTAATGAAACATATATGTTCAAAACCTCTTAATAACTTTTATAAAAATTCTATATATGTATACAGGTCTGGATGCCAAAACCTTCCAATAACTGTCTTTTAAGTTATTTTGCATTAACTGATTATATTGTAAGTGGTTGCTAGGTATGCGTTTTTGCTAAGGACCTTAAATTGGGGGCTTAGGAGTGCGAAAAGTTATTTCATTGTATAAATTAAGGTATTCTACATTATATGAAAATTATAGTTTTTACATTATCAAATAACTATGGGACAAAAAAGATAGTACAGCAGTCTAATATTTAGCCTGCTATAATTATCTAAAATCTACTTTACTATTCCGACCGAGAATTCCTCCAAAGAGCATTTCCAGAACTTAGAAAACAGTTGAGGGGAGGTTTAGAATGTTAGACGTTTTATCGATATTTCATTTCTTTTGCTGGATATTGGGGAATGTTTCATCCGTTATTTGAAACAGTCGGGATTCCATAGAAGTAAAACGGAAGATTAGCTATCAAATCCTTCAGTGATTTCACAAATCCACAGAAGGCAAATGAAATTAATTTCTTATTGGAGTTTAAAAAACTAGCGGTGTAACGCCGACTAACTTAGCTAGTTGATAATAAAATGAAACAGGAGGAAACAAAACTGCAGGAGGTAAGAATTTCCTGAAATATGCCCTAAAGTAATCCAGATAGATTTACCAGATTTTGAACAAGCGAATACAGATACCACATGTATCCTTTTATAGGTAAAATATTCCGTAACAAGTTGCAATATTCCGTTCTCCGATATGGCGTCTGATGCTGCGAGAGTGCAGGTTATCAAACACTGGAACATTAAAAAATACATTTTCCCACGAGATGTTTGTTTACAGAGAACAAACTGACTCTGGCCTTGTTTGCAGTTTGTTTCTTGTCCTCTTTATCGAATATTTGAGATAATAACAGTTTCCAAACAGCAGTTATGAAATTGATGGATGAGCAGCGACTCACTTTTCTGAAAATTATACTCTAATCATGTGCGGTTTGGTTCTTTGTTCTAAAATTTAGCAAGGTTGTAAGACGACAATCAATACTACATATCACAGAGAAGCCCGGATTCAGAAAAGTAAGTGATGTTCAACTATGAGCAGGGTTTGATGGGTTAAACTATTAATGCACAGGTATAATAGCGTTTGGATAAAAATACAGGAGGATAATCGTTTCCATTTCTTCATCTTTTATTCTAGAACTTCCGAGAAAATTCTCAATGTAATTTCTTCATAAGACTTCGAACTAAACAAAGAAAATATTTTTTTCTCTTGCTTGTCTATGGTAATTTAAGTATTTTATTCGCTAGAAAATACATTTAGAGATTCCCAGGACAAAAATGAATGTTTCAGATACACGTGTGTTTGTGCCTAAGACTGACAGAAATGCCAAGTAATCCCGCTTATGAAATATTGAGTTCCACTTGGATGACTGTTATGACTACAATCACGTGACCACATTTCTTCCAGGTTTCGACATAAGACTATGTACTTCTTCTTAAGAAGGCATTTATGTTTTTGTTAACCAATTTTCCTTGGCTTCAAATTTAACATTTTATAATTTTTTTAACGTCCTTTAACCTTGTAGGTCATGCGGGACAACAAATGACTGCTCTATGGATCCCGGGCTCAAATGAGCTCATTTCAGAGTTACCCGACATTCATCTTTACAGAATAAGTGCAAACCACGAAAATATTTTATCCGGATAACTCACTCTAACCGAGAATCGAACTCGGGACCTCTTGAATGTGAGTCAGACACGCCACTATATCACTACAGAGGCGGATTAGCTTGTTCCATTAACCGAATAAAATAATAAGCCCTAAATATTATCATCTTACTTCAATGTCAGAATTTCAATGATATGTGTGTAGTTACGAGGGATGATTAGTAACTAGGTTACAAAGCCTCAAAACGAGTATATTTTATTAAACACAACCAATAAAGTCATCTGATTGTTCATACATTAGATTGTTTTTTCACATAGTCTCCATATCAGTTGAGGCATTTGTCGCCTCGTAGGAGTGTTTGAATATTCCCTCCTTGTAAAAATCCTGTCCTTACGTGTTCAGCCATGTTGCGAAGTGTTGCACCTCCTCATCTGAAGCGAATCTCGGTCTCCTTAGTGTTCCTTCAAGAGAGCACAAAGACGAAAGTCGCTTGGAGCGAGATAGGGATCATTATATCCATTCAACAGCGTGGTGGTCTTCTGGGCTGTATGAGGTCGTGAAGCAAGATGACACCATGGCCGTTTCCTCCTGAACTGCTTCGCGCAATCGTGTCATGGTCTCGTAGTATCAGTCGCGGTCACTGTGTGCCATCTTTCCAAAACTCCACGAATATGACACCTGTGCTGTCCCAAAACACTGTGGCCATCACATTCCCGGCAAATGGTGCCACCTTAATCTTCTATGTGTTTGGAACACAGGGGTGTTTCCGTTCCGTTGACAATCGCTTACTGCTGGGGGTATAGTAGTAGACCCATGTTTCGTCACCCGTGACAATCCGAAAAAGAAAACTGTTCACTTCCGTGGAGAACCTTGCAAAAGTTGCAGACTTACCTCCATACGTTTCTTCTAGTGTTAGCTGGACAGATTTTATGGAACCTATCGGGAACAAAATTTCCGGTACTGCAGAATATCGTGAAGAATGTGATGAATTGGATAGGCAGTCAGACTGAAAAATTCAATGCCATAGCCGGGATTTTAACCACGGATCTTCCGGTCTCCAGTCGGTTGCTGCACCGACGAGCTACCATGACAATATACCGACACTGAATTAAATTTCTCAACTGACTCGCATTTTCCCGATAAATCACAAGGCTTTCTCACATTATTTTGATATGACATACCCCAATGGTGACTGAATGTACCTGTCCAAATCCTGTCCTACACATGTGAAAAATCAATTAATTTAACACTAATGTGATGAATTCTTCCAAAAGACATTCCCAGTTTTACCGCCATATGTCATAACGTCATCCTCCTTTTGACCTGAATCAATTCCTCCACGCAAGCTGTGTTCATATATGTGGATATTGTGCTGAGTCGGCCACCGCGATTTTCATCGATAACATTTTCTCTACCGGCCGCAAACTTTTGATACCATTCTGCGACAAGCTGGTGAGACGTTACAGTCTCTCCATAAATGACTGAGATGAATGTCAGTCGCGATTACATGCTTCGCCCACAAAAATCGAATAACTGAGCGGATTTCTTCGCGAGACCAGTTTTCCAACTAGTTGTCATTTGTGTTTACCTTGCAGTAGCGCTGTAGGTGGCAGTTGACTGAAATTCTGCAGTTACCAACAGCATGTATTAGAATTATTTTACACTACGAAGTTTGCCGTGAAAGAAGATACACCAAGAATATGCACCTTGCAACCTTAATTTCTGATCACCCCTCGAGTATCTATAGTTCCAAACGGACAGGGGCGTTTGCATTTACTCACTGTTCTTTTGGTTGTATATATGTCACAGTAAGCGCCATAAGTATCTTCACAGGTGTCGCGTCAGACTCTTCCAAAATCGGCGTTACACTATATGTGACGACAGGACGGGTATCCCACAACGGAAGTGCGTCCTTTAACAGGCTGTTAGTACTTGAGCGTTATCAGCTAGTTCTTTTACCCACCTTTGTACGTAAGTACTCGTCTTATGTGGCCGTACAAAGTACGGTGCCCAAACTCCTCCAATAAGAAGCTCTTACACATAAGATACCTATAATTTTCTCTGCTTAGAATGAGTCCTAACAATCTGTAGCACCTAAACAATTCAAATAAATGTTATCATTTCGAGTTATTCCTTGCGTCAAGTTTACATTTACAGAGCGAGTTTTGTCTCGATAACTCGCATTCGCGAAGTCCCACATCAATGCCCGGCAAGCGCTCACTCTGTCCCATGGGCTTTTTGCGGTTTTCCCGGGTTTATAGTAGAATGTTGATCTGGTTCATCTTCTACCACGATTTCCTGACCACCAACCCCTGTCATCTATATCAGGATGTTAGAGCCAAGGTGTTCGGCGGTTTGCGGCTGGACAGTGAACGTGCGCAGGTTTCTTTACTGGCGACGTTGCGGACAGTCGTCAGGGTACTCTCGGCCTCCCCCCTGGAGGATATGGGTGCCCTGGTTGGACCCGGGCAGCGGCGGAGTGTTCAATCTGGAAACTTAAGAACTTCGATGGTCATCCGGATCTGAATTCCCCTCGGGTTTCTTCCTCATTCCTCCATCCGAGGGATCACGATAGAAACAAAGCATTCGAGCGGGGTCTCGTTTAGCTGGTCCGTACCTTTAATTTTACCACGCTTACGCTTTTCCCACGAAGGATGAAGGATATACATCTGGTGGAACTTTGGGAAAATTTGTCACTCATTTTTACTTTCTCTACACGTACTTGTACATAGGGTACACAGTAGGTGCTATATTGCACCCAAAAATGCAATACCGAGATTTCACCGGAAATACATGTTTTAAGACCCCCTGAATCCAAATACGTGTGTGTGTGTGTGTGGGGGGGGGCAGCATAGCTCAAATCCGTTAAATACCAAACTTGATATTTAAGTTGAGTATCTTCCAAGGATGTAACACAAACATTTTCAAGAAAATCCCCTCACTCCAAATTACCCTTTACATGGAAACAACTTCTAAAATGTTGGTTTTCTCGAAAATGGTTCTAACGATTTTTATTAAAATCTCTTATATTTAAGATATTTACATGAAAAATAAGACGCATATCTTGAATATTCCGGAAATAGCCTCTATTTATTCATCCTGGGAAGTTAGATTAGCATTTATCCTATTATCTTTTTTTTTTTTTTTTTTTTTTTTACTTTCTCCATACGCACTATGTACATAGTGTATAGAGAAAGTATTGCACTCCACCAAAAAATTCGATACCGAGATTTCACCGGAAATATATGTTTTAGGGTCCCCAATATCCAAAAAAAGCATTTTCACAAAAAGGTCCGTGTGTGTTTGTGTGTCCGTGTGTCTGTGAACACGATAACTCAAAAACGAAAAGTCGGTAAAATACCAAACTTGGTATTTAAGTTTAGTATCTTCCAGGGATGCGACACGAAGATTTTGAGAAAAATACCCCCACCCCCAACTACCCTTTACATGGAACTTTTTTCGAAAATTTTGATTTTCTCAAAAATGGCTCTAACGATTTTGACTAAAATTTCGTATATTAAACATATTTACCTGACAAATAAAATGTATATCTTGAATTTTCTGGGAATAGCCTCTGAAGAGTAGTTTATTCTGGATGAATTTTACTAAATTTTGAATAACTGCTAAACCGTAAGAGATGGACAAAAGCTTACTACACAAAAAATGTAGAGCACATTAAGACACGCAATTTATGTTATACACATTTTTTTCGTGGAGTTCGTCGTTTTTGTGACATTCCTTATTTTTGGTTTCTGCTATGAAAAACGTATAGTTTTCTCATACAGGAACTTGTCAACTCCTATCCATATAGACAAAGGAACTTCATTGACATAGCAACCAGCTTTTGACTATCAGTTTAACCTACATTTATCCCTTATTTCGCTCCTACTGACAAGGAAGCGAGTAATTAGACTATTTCTGCTATTTTTTCTGATTAGCATAAAGTAAATAGAAGCATAAGCTTTTTAAGAATTATTTGTTGCAGGGATATGGAGAAAGTCATGTGAATGGTACACATAAGATTTTTCTGATTAGAGGTTATTCGGATACTTTTTTCTGAATTTGTATAACCGGTAAACCGTAAAAGATAGAAAAAAACTTATTACACAAAAATGTAGATCTCCTTAAAACACTCAATTTATACCATCTACATTATTTTCGTATCGTTGTCCATTGTAAAGATATTCCTTGTTATTGGTTTCAGTTTTAGAATACTTAAACTTTTCTCATACAGGAACTTGTCAACTCCTGGCCACGCAAAGAAAAGGATTTCAATCCCATAGCAACTACGTTTTAAAACATTTGACTGTCGATTTTGCCTAATGTATTCCTTTATTTCCTTTCTGCTTATAAGGAACTAGGAGTTGACCGTTTCTGCTAATGTTTATCTCTTAGCATGAAGTAGATAGAGGAACAAGGTTATTAACAATAAATAATTTGTTAAAGAGATGTAGAAAAAGCCACGTGAATGGAACACATCACATTTTTTGTTGTTATGTTAAAATATTAAATAAATAAACAAATTAATCATGTTTGTTAAGTTACCTTCAAACACTTCGATAATGCAATTACATGAAAACAAAATAACTCTCTTAAGTTATTTAAATTTTTTAACAATACCTGTACAACAGTTTTTATATGTTTGTATACTAAGCTGAAATTAAAACATTGGCGACAGGACGAACCATAGAGCGCAATTTGTGATTGATTTTACCATATAAAAATTGATTAATTATGAAAAAAATGTGTGTTCCATTCACATGACTTTCTCTACATCTCTGCAATAAAAAGCTTATGCTTCTATTTACTTCATGCTAATCCAAAAAAAAAAAAAAAAAAGCAGAAATAGTCTTATTACTTGCTGCCTTGTAAGTAGAAGCGAAACAAAGGAGTACCATAGGTTAAAGTGATTGTCAAAAGCTAGTTGCTATGTGACTGAAGTTCCTTTGTTTGTATGGACAGGAGTTGACTGATTCCTGTATCAAAAAAGTATCAGTTTTTTAAAGCTGAAACCAAAAACAAGGAATATCTTAAAAACGACCAACTTCACGAAAAAAAAACGTATATAACATAAACTGTGTGTTTTAACTTGGTCTTCATTTTTTGTGTGATAAGTTTTTTTCCATCTCTCCCGGTTTAGCTGCTATGCAAAATTCCGTAAAATTCATCCAGAATAAAGTAGTCTTCAGAGGCTATTCCCAGAAAATTCAAGATATACATTTTATTTGCCGTAAATATCTTTAATATATGATATTTTAATCAAAATCATTAGAGCCATTTTTGAGATAGTAAAAATTTTCGAAAAAAGTTCCATGTAAAGGATAGTTTGGGGTAGGGGGATTTTCTTGAAAATCTTCTTGTCGCATCCTTTTAAGATATCCCAAATTCTCCTTTTCTGAGAATATGGGAAAAAGACAAAGTAAAGAGGAAACTGTTTACTTTGTCTAGCCGCGTATGTACATAGTGCTTAGAGAAGGTATTGTATTTCACCCAAAAATTCGATACCGAGATTTTACCGGAAATATGTTTTAGCACCCCCTGAGTCCAAAACAAAGATTTTCAGAAAAAGGTCCTTGTTGTGTGTGTGTGTGTGTGTGTGTGTGTGTGTGTGTGTGAGTCTGTGGACAGCATAGTTCAAAAAACGGAAAAACCGTTAAATACCAAACTTGGTATTTAAGTTTGGTATCTTGCAAGGATGGGACACGAAGATTTTCAAGAAAATCCCCCCACCCCTAACTATCCTTTACATGGAAAAGTTTATTCTTCTTAAAAATGGCTCTTACGATTTGATTAAAATACCACATAATAAAGCAATTTTTATCACAAATAAAATGCATATCTTGAATTTTCTGAGAATAGCTTCAGAAGACCTGTTTATTCTGGATGAATTTTGTTGAATTTTGCATAACTAGTAAACCGTAAGATATAGACAAAAACTTGCTACATAAAAATGTAGATATCGTTAAAATACACAATTTGCGTCATATAGGTACAGTTTTTTCGTGGAGTTTACCATTTTTGAGCTATTTATTGTTATTAGTTTGAATTGTACTTATACTCTTGACAGACAGGAAGTGTCCGTTTTTCTTTTGCTCTACTCCTGGCGAAGCAAAGAAGCGATTTGCAATGACAATCGTATAACAACAGCTTTTAAAACATTTGACTATCACTTTAGCCTAGTGCATTCCCTTAGCTCCCTTCCACTTATAAGCATCTAAGTAATAAGAACATTATGCTAATGTTCATCTCGATTAGCATTGTGTAGAAAGAATAATAGAAGTAGAGAAGTTTGTAGAAGGTTTTTTTTTTTTATTTTATTATTGTTTCATTTATATAGCCCCCTTTAACATCTAAGGTCATATCGGTGGCTTTCCACTTGAAACAACTCGTTGTCTGTAAGTTCTTTTTACATTGGTTTAAATAATTTTGTTTTACTCAAACACGCATACATTCACACTCATATACAAGCTTCTAGACTCTGTGGGGGATAGGGAATAATTCTGACTAGAGAAAAATTCCCCACCCCAGCCGGGAATCGAACCCGGAACCCCCGGGTGATGTAGAAGTTTGTTTGTACAGCAGTTAGAGAAAGTCGTGTGAGTGTAACACATAAGATTTTTTTATTTTATTTTTTATTTTACATGTCCATACATACATTGCCTTAAGACAGTCTTAAATAATAAATAAAACTTAACATAATGAAGAGGCGATATAGATTAGACATAGATCTCTGATCTGTTTTCACTGTCATGCTTTTAATCAAGTATTGATGTTGGCGTGGGCATTGCTTCCTTTGAAGCGGTTAGTCGTAATTTACTGAGACGGAAAGAATAAATCACTGTGCCGCTTCGACATCTTTGGAGGACCCTTATTGCATAACAATAAAATGGGAAATAGCGCGGTAAGCACGCGATTTCAGTTCTTAAGGCAGGTAGAAGAAATAGAAATCTGTGCTAACATCACAAAGATAGAAAGTGTGTGTGTGTGTGGGGGGGGGGCGTTATCTCGCAAACCACTTAAGTGACTTCAAAAACTTCACCACTGAGTAGCAGTTTTCCTCCAAACGGACATGGGTTATAAAATATTCTCAGACATTTAAAATGGGGAGGCCTATATCACCTAGTTCAGTGCCTTTTCGTGTATATAAATATAGGAGGATATTTTTGGCCTTTTATTGTGCTATGGTGAACCGTTAATGTCTACCAGCTGAAAGGGACAAATTAAGAGGCTTAACATATTTTAAAATTTAATTATTGGGGAGAAGGGAGAGGTACGAATATAATGTTCCAAATTTCCCTCAGATTTCATAGAATTTTGTTACATATAAAAGGTCTCAACGAATATTATAGACTACCAACTATCTTGCACTGTCCCTATCATGTTATTAATGAGTGATCATATTTTAGTATTATTTACACACGCATAGTATAGGGCTTAGAAATTTCAAAAAATTACACACTTTTTATTTTCAATGGTATATTACATCCATAGTTTCAAAATCACCGTTACATTTTACTTTGAACCGCTTATAGACAAAACTATATCGTTTAGCTAATCAAGCAGTAACTTCATGTGTGAGCTATAAAAAAAAATCTGATGTATTCCATTCACAAGACTTTCTCTACATCTCAGCAACAAATTATTGTTAGAAAGCTTATGCTTCTATTTACTTCACACTAATAGAGACACATTAGCTGAAATAGTCTTATTACTTGCTTCCTTGAAAGTGGAAGTGAAATAAGGGAGTACCATAAGTTAAAGTGATAGTCAAAAGCTGGTTGATGTGTGATTGAAGTTCCTTTGTTTGTACGCACAGGAGTTGACAAATTCCTGTATGAGAAAAGTACAAGTTTTTTAACGCTGAAACAAAAAACAAGGAAGGCCTAAAAACGATCAACACCACAAAAAAATGTATATAACATAAATTGTGTGTTTTAAGGTGGTCTACCTTTTCTATGTAGTGAGTTTTTATCTAACTCTTACGGTTTAGTAGGTATGCAAAATTCCGTAAATTTTATCCAGAACAAAGATATCTTCAGAAGCAATTCCCATAAATTCAAGATTTACATTTTATTTGTCAGCTAAATATCTTTAATGTAGAATATTTTAAGCAAAATCGTTAGAGCCATTTTTTAGAAAATCAATAATTTCGAAAAAAGTTCCATGTAACGGGTAGTTTGGAGTGGGGGTATTTATCTCAAAATCTTCGCGTCGCATCCCTGGAAGATACTAAACTTTAACACCAAGTTTGGTATTTTACCGACTTTTCGTTTTTGAGTTATCGTGTTCACAGACACACAGACACACGGATACACGGACACTCGGACACACGGACTTTTTTCAGAAAATACTTTTTTTGGTTATAGAGGACCATAATACATATATTTCCGGTGAAATCTCGGTATCGAATTTTTGGGTGGAGTGCAATACCTTCTCTATACACTATGTACATAGTACGTGTAGAGAAAGTAAAAAGACAAACAAAAATCGATGTGTTCCATTTACATGACTTTCTCTACTTCAGTGCAACAAATTATTGTTAATAAACTTATTCTTCTATTTACTTCATGCTAATCGAGAAAAAAAAAAATAGCAGAAATAGTCTTATTACTTGCTTCCTTGTAAGTAGAAGCAAAATATGGGAGTATCATAGGTTAAATAGAAGTTAAAAGCTGGTTACTAGATGACTGAAGTTCCTTTGTTTGTATGTACACGTGTTGACAAATTCCTGTATGAAAAAAGTACAAGTTTTTCAAAGCTGAAACCAAAAACAAGGAATATCTCAAAAACGATCAACTCCTCAAAAAAATTATATAACATAAATTGTGTGTTTTATATGCTCTACATTTTTTGTGTGGTAAGTTTTTGTCACTTTCTTACGGTTTAGCAGTTATGCAAAATTCATCCAGACTAAAGTATTCTTCAGAGGCTATTCCCAGAAAATTCAAGATATACATATTATTTTTCAGGTAAATATCTTTAATATACGATATTGTAATCAAAATCGTTAGAGCCATTTTTGAGAAGATCACAATTTTCGAAAAAAGTTCCATGTAAAGGGTAGTTGGGGGTGGGAGGATTTTCTTGAAAATCTTCGTGTCGCATCCTTGGAAGATACAAACTTAAATACCATATTTGGTATTTAACGGTCTTTCCGTTTTTTAACTATGCTGTCCACAGACACACACACACGCACACACACGGACGTTTTTCCAAACAATCTGATGTGTTCCATTCAATTGACTTTCTTTACATCTCTGCAACAAAGTATTGTTAAAAAACTTATGCTGCTATTTACTTCATGCTAACCGAGAAAAAAATTATCAGTAATGTAAATGTAAATGGCGTGTTATTTATGGACGCTCTTTAACTGCTGTGGTTCTCAGCGTCCCATTCTATACTGGGCATGAAAGACCGCTTAATTTTGCTCAGAGGCCTCTCTATCAGGCTTGAGCTTTTTTTACGTGCCGTAAATCTACGACACGGGACCAACGGCTTTACTTCCCTTCCGAAGGAAGCCATGCTAAGGATTTTTAAGCCCGAGAAAATCCATCGTCCTCCGCCGGGTTTGAACCCGCGACCTTGGGTAGCAGTAATAGTTTTATTACTTGCTACCTTGTAAGTAGAAGAAAAAATAAGGGAGTACCATAGGTTAAAGTGGCAGTCAAAAGCTGATTGCTATGTGACTGAAGTTCCTTTTTTTTTGTATGGTCAGGAGTTGAGAAATTCCTGTATGAAAAAAGTATAAGTTTTTCAAAGCTGAAACCAAAAAACAAGGAATATCTCAAAAACGATCACCTCCACGAAAAAAAATGATATAGAATAAATTGTGTGCTTTAATGTGCTCTACATTTTCTGTGTAGTAAGTTTTTATCCATCTCTTACGGTTTAGCAGTTATGCAAAATTCCGTAAAATTCATCCAGAATAAAGTAGTCTTCAGAGGCTATTCCCAGAAAATTGAAGATATGCATTTCATTTGTCAGGTAAATGTCTGTAACATACGATATTTTAATCAAAATCGTTAGAGCTATTTTTTAGAAAATCAACATTTTCGAAAAAAGTTCCAAGTAAAGAGCAGTTGGGGGTGGGGGATTTTCTTAAAAATCTTCGTGTCGCATTCTTGGAAGATATCAAACCTAAATACAAAATTTGGTTTTTAACGGACTTTTCGTTTTTGAGCTATGCTGTCCACAGGCACACAGTGACACACATACACACACGCGCACACACACACACACGGACCTTTTTGTAAAAATGCTTTTTTTGGATTCAGGGGGACCCAAAACCTGTATTTCTGGTGAAATCTCGGTATCGAAATTTTGGGTGGAATGGAATACCTTCTCTATACACTATGTACATAGTACGCGTAGAGAAAGTAAAAGTGCTTCCTTTGGATTCAGGGACACCCAAAACATGTATTTCCGGTGAAATCTCGGTATCGAATTTTTGGGTACAATACATTCTCTGTACACTATGTACATAGTACGGGTAGAGAAAGTAATACAATTCTATACAACTTAATAAAAACATATATAAAAAGGTGAAACTCCTTAGAAGACGAATGTCGAGTAACTTTAAGCTCCATGGACCCCGATATCATTTGAGCATCATTTCACCAATTTCATTCATCGTCCGATATGACCAACCAGTTTAAAGGACGTTAAGCTATAAAAAATAAAAAGAAAAGAAGAAAAAAAAAAAAAAAAAGGGAACAAAATTATTTTAAGTGAAATATGCATGTAGGTTGAATCTCATATTAATCATATTTGCAACTGAAATGCATATTAATTGCCGGCACATAAAATATTAATAATAATAAATGACAGTAGTGATGTATTTATCATATTAATACAGCAGCAGATTAGATTTGATTACAAATATATGTTCTAATTTTCTGCTGGAACAGTATAACGTCCCGGCAGTCCCTTACGTCTTCAGGGAGGGAATTCCAAAGTCGAGCTAAATCTATTGTAAATGATGATGAATAGAAGGTTGTATGATGAGCAGGTATAGCAAGAAGGAAAGAGTGTCGTGTGAGGCAGTTTCGTCGATTATGACAGTCAGAAAGATATTTGAAGCGAACATTTAGATAGTTTGGAATGCGAGAATGAAGAAGTGGATAGACATAAAGAATGCAATTTTCTTTTATCCCTAATTTGGAGCCATTTTAGTGTTTTGAGTGATGGTGTAACTTGATCAAATCGAGGGAGATTGCATACAAAGCCCGTTGAAGTCTTGGGGTGAAAATTTCAATTAGGTTAGTAAAAAGAGTCACAATTGTGAAAATGGGCATCATAATGTTTGTATTAATATTTTTTTAATTGAAGTCGGTAGAAAGTCATTTATTCGTTTTAAAGGATAGGCTATTGAGAGTATTTTTTTTTTTTTTTTTTTACATACATGTATAATTTGCGTATTCCAGTTTAATTTTGATTCATATAAACTCCAAGATTCTTTACTGTACTACGAAATGATATTTCAGAATTATTTAATGTAATGTGTTGTATATTATCCAAATTTAGAGTTCCCAACAACCGCTCGTATCCCATAATGATTGCCTGTGACTTTTCTTGATTCAGCTGTAATTCGTGTTTTAATGACCAAATCGATAGTGAATATAAGTCTTCATTTATAGTCTTAATTGAGTTAATAAATCACTAGGGTCCGTATGTAAAACATATAGCTCAATTGGAACATTGGAATAGATCATGTGGAGTATCGGAATGCCAGTAAGTGGAAGATAGCCCCCATTTTTTGCGAATGATCAGGTGGTAGTGGCTCTAGGTCGAGAGGGTGTTACATTGATGATAAGGAAGCATCGGAAATGGGAGGGATCAGAGTTAATTTGAATAAAACAGAGTGTCTAGGAATTGAGGTGGTGGAAAAGATATTAAGATAGCTGGAGTTAAACATTTTGAATATCTGGGATTCATAATGCATTAATCAGGGAGTTGCGACGTAGACATGGATCATAGAGTGATACAGGCAAGAGCAGCGTTCATGATGCTGAATGGAAGTGTATGGGTGGATGGATGAACGTGCAGATAGGTGGAACATTTTTCGAAAATTTTAATGTTATAAAAAATGGCTCTACGATTTTGATTAAAAAACCATATTTTAAATATATTTTTATACTAAACGAAATGTATTTCTTGAATTTTCTGCGAATAGCCCTTGAAGATCTCTTCACTCTAGACGACATTTGTGTAACTGCTAAATCGCAATACTTGCTACACAAAAATATATATTTCGTTAAAACACACAATTTATGTCGTAAACATGTTTTGTAGAGTTAACGTTTCTAAAGTATTCCCTGTTATTCCTTTCAATTTTATATTGTTTAAACTTTTATCAAATAGGAATTCATCTTTCGTTTCAGATCTCTTTTGTTTTACTCCTATTTAAGCAAATAGAGCCGAATTTCTATTGTTCCACATATCGATATCTATTCAAAGATTTCACCATCGCATTAATCTGGTATATTTCACATAGTTCCTTTTTGCTTACAAGAAGGCAAGTAATAAGACAATTTCTGGTAACATTTACCTTGATAGCATAATGCAGATACATTTTGTAACAATAGTTTGTTTGCGGAACAGGTAAAATGGAACACACCAGATTTGTTTTCTCTAGTTTTTAATACTTTCTCTAGCACGTATATACAGATATACAATGTACATATAGCTAGAGAAGATATTCCACCCAAAATTCTATGTCGAGATTTCAATATATATATGTTTTGAGGTCTCCTGTGTCCAAAAAATGCGTTTTACTTTCTCTATATGTACTATATACATAGAGTAGAGAAGGTATTGCATTTTACCCAAAATCCGATACGAGATTCCACCGGAAATACATGTTCTGAGACACCCTGATTCCCAAAAAAGCATTTTACTTTCTGTACACGTACTATATATATATAGTATATAGAGAAGGTATTGTATTGCACCCAACAATTCGATACCGAGATTTCATTGATAATACATTTTTTTTAAATACAGTTCCAGAGCCTGGTCAGGACTCCGGCGTTGTATTCCTTTTCCTTGTTCCTTTTTTTTCCCCTTTTCCCTAAACTTCTTGTGTTTACCGTTTTCTGTTTTATGACAAATGCTCATTCACAAACACACAAACACTCATGCCCAAGGCGAAACTCGAACCCACGATCCTCTGCGCCACGAAGCACCAAACCGAGGCGCTTTAGCGAGCGCGGTCATAGGGACTGACTGTTTTGAGAACCCCGGAGTCCAAAAAAAGCATTTTTAGAAAAATGTCCGTGTGTGTGTCTGTAAGTGTGTGTGGTTTTTTTTTTTTATAGTGTTTAACGCCCGCTTTTACTGCTCTGGCACCGCAGGCGATGACACTGATGACATATGGATAAAGATGGATCACCGGTGGAATGTGATGGCGGGGGAAACCGGAGAACCCGGAAAAAACCCGCACCTGCGCCGCTTTGTCCACCACTAATCTCACATGCGGTCACTTGGGATAGAACCCGTCTAGGTGAGAGGCGAGCGGTCTGACCATTCAGCCACGGCGCGGCCTGTGTGGGTGTGTGTGAGCATATTTCAAAAACGAAAACTCCGTTAAATACCAAACGTGATATTTAAGCTTTGCATCTTTCAAGGATGCGAAACGAAGATTTTCAAGAAAATCCCTGCAACCCAACCACCCTTTCTTTACATGGAAAGAAATTAGAAAATTTTTATTTTCTCAAAAATGACTCTGACGATTTTAATTAAAATCTCTTATATCTGAGATATTTACATGACAAATAAAATGTATATATATATATATTGACTTTTCTGGGAATCCCCTCGGAAGACCTCTTTATTCTGGATGATTTTTTTGGAACTTTGCATAACTAGTAAACCGTAAATAAAAAACAAAAACTGCCTACATAAAAAATGTAGATCTCCTTAAATATATACATATATATTTTCGTGAAGTTGATCGTTTTCGAGATGCTCCTTGTTATTGGTTTCGGTTAAATACCTAAACGTTACCCATACAGGAACTTGTCAATTCCTGGCCATGCAAAGAAACAGATTTCAATCCCATAGCAACCACATTTTTAAAACATTTGACTGCGGTTTTGTCTAGAGATTTCCCTTATTTTCCTAGTACTTAGTAAGGGACTAAGTAATAAGAACGCTTCAGCTAATGTTTATCTCGATTAGCATGAAGTCGATAGAGGAATAAGATTATTAACAATAATTTGTTACAGAAATGTAGAGAAAGCCATGAAAACGGGAAAATCGTTTTATTTAGAAACATGTCTGTGTGTGGGTCTTTGAGCAGCATAGCTCAAAAGCGAAAAGTCGGTTAAATACCTAACGTGGTATTTAAGTTGAGTATTTTCCAAGGATGCGGACAAGAAGATTTCCCCCAACTACCCTTTACATGGAACATTTTTCGGCAATTTTGATTTTCTCAAATATGACTCTAATGATTTTGATTAAAATACCTTATGTTTAAGATATTTTTATGACAAAAGAAATGTATATATTGAATTCTCTGGGAATAGCCTCTGAAGATCTCTTTATTTTGGACGACCTTTATATAACTGGCAAACCCTAAGAGATAGTCAAAAGTTTACTGCACAAATAATGTAGATCTCATTGAAACACACAATTTATATTATATATAATATTTGTAGTTTGCTCCTGGCAAGCAAAGAGAATGAGTTTCAATTGTTTCGCAATTCCCCGACTTTTAAATGACTTAACTAATGTGCACTCCCTTATTTCCCTTCTGCTTACAAGAAGGCAAGTAATAAGACTATCCTGCTTATATTTATCTTGATTAGCATGATGTACACAAAAGATTAATATTTTGAGTAAAATGTTTGTTTGCGGAACAGCTAGAGAGAGAGTCATGCGAATGGAACACTTCAGAGTTTTTAGAAAGGGCCCGCATAGCTCAAAAACGAAAAGACTGAAATATCAAACTTGGTATTTAAGGTTAGTAGCTTTCAAGGATGCGAAAAGAATATTTCAAGGAAATCCCCCAATTCCACACCACTCTTTACATGGAAAGATTTTTGAAAATTTTGTTTTTATCAAAAATGGCTCTAATGATATTATTAAAATACGTATATTAAAGTTATTTACATCACAAATAAAATGAATATCTTGAATTTTATGGAAATAGCCGTAACACGTCATTATTCTGAATGAATTTGGCTCAATTTTGCATAACTAGTAAACCGTAAGAGATAGACAAAAACTCAATACACAAAAAATGTAGATTTCTTTAAAACATAATTTATGTCACGGACGCTTTATACGAGGTACGTTCAGAAAGTAAGTTCCGTTTGGTAATAAAATTAAATTGTGTACAGATACAGAATAATTATTTATTGCACAAAATTCTACAACTCTTAAACTACTTTTCCACATAACTGCCGAAATTTTGCAGGCATTTGTCATAGCGTGGCACAAGTTTTTGTACACCTTCTTCATAGAAGTTTGCCGCCTGTGTCTTCAAAAAGTTGGAAACATTTTCATTCAGCTCTTCGTCATTGTTGAAGTGTTGACCGCCAAGGAAAGACTTGAGATGTAAGAACAGATGAAAGTCGCTAGGAGCGAGATCAGGGCTGTACGGAGAATGATCAAACACGTCCCAGCCAAATCCCTGTAGGAGGTTTTTCGTCACATTTGCAGTGTGTGGTCGTGCGTTGTCGTGAAGAAAAACAACACCTTTTGACAGCAATCCTGGGCGCTTATTCTGTATTGCGCGGCGCAATTTCCTAAGTGTCTCGCAATAAACATCTGCTTTGATTGTTTGACCACGCGGTAAGAAACCAATGAGTAAGATGCCTTTCCATTACCAGAACACTGTGCACATCATTTTTCGAGGTGTAAGATTTGTTTCGGCTTAACCTTTGCTGGGGATGAAGTGTGCCTCCATTCCATTGATTGCCGCTTACTTTCAGGGGTGTCGTAAGAAACCCAAGTCTCATCTCCTGTGACTGTGTTAGAAATTCTTCGCCGTCTTCATCATAACTGGTTAAAAACTGAAGTGCACTACCCATCCGTTTTGTTTTGTGTTGCTCAGTAAGAATCTTTGGTACCCAACGTGAGCAAAGTTTACGAAATTTCAGTTTTTCGGTAACAATTTCATGAATTAGTGATTGTGAGCTTTGGGGAAATTCCATAGCGAGAGCACTAATTGTAAACTTGCGGTTTTCCTGGATCTTGTCATCAATCGCGTGAACCAGTTCTTCTGTAACCAAAGATGGACGCCCACTTCGTTCTTCATCGTACACTTCACTACGTCCTTCATTGAACTGTCGGACCCATCTTCTCACCATTGAATCACTCATCGCATTTTGTCCGTAAACTTTGCAAATTTGCCAATAAATTTCAATTGGTTTCACTTTCCTAGCATTCAGAAAACGAATCACAGATCTGATTTCACAAGCGGCGGGATTTTCAATCAACACCGACATTGTAAACAAGCACAACAAAGCGTATGTGGCTGACAGCGATCTCAAAATGGCGCACGTTTCTTCTCCTTGATACAGAGCGTCTACTGCGCATATGCGGAACTGCGATCGTAGCGCTGCAGCAGAGATAAATTGAAACGGAACTTACTTTCTGGACGTACCTCGAGTATAGTGCACTGTTTCAGTCAGTCCTTGTTAAAACTACGGAAGCTTTCTGAAACGGGTAGCATCCTTCGTTTCAACTCTCTTGTTTTACTGCTGGTAGTGCAAAGTGAATCGAACTTCAATTGTTTCACATAGTGATAGGTTTTAAAAGCAGTGACTATCGCTTTAGCCTAATGCATTTGCTTAATTCCCATCTACTTACAAAGAAGCAAGTAATATGACAAATTCTGCCAATGTTTATCTCAATTAGAATTGTATAAGTAAAAGAATAATCTTTTGTAAGAATATTTTTTTATGTGAAGCAGCTAGAGAAAAGCATATGAATGGAACATATTAGATTTGTTATTTATTCTTTTACTTCCAGATAGAGTAACTTTGGAAGTTGTATGAGCGTTGCCGAATGGGACGAACAATAGAACAAACATGCGCATGAAATGTAACCAGTGATTGCTTTACCAACAAACAACCTGCACATGTTAAAATCGAGCTGTTAACCTGTTCCAAGATATTCAGAATATTCTGAAGCAAACTGTTTTTGTTTGGTTTTTTACTTTCCCTACACGTACTATGTAAATAGTGTATAGAGAAGGTATTGCATTCCACCCAAAAATTCGATACCGAGATTTTACCGCAAATGTTTGGGTCCCCTGAATCCAAAAAAAACATTTTTTACTTTCTCTGCACGTACTATGTACATAGTGTATAGAGAAGGTATTGTAATGCACCCAAAAATTCGATACCGGATTTCACCGAAAATACATGTTCTGGGTCCACCTGAATCAAAAAAAAAAAGAAGCATTTTTACAAAAAGGCCCATGTGTGTGCGTGTGTGTGTCTCTGTGTGTGTGTGTGTCTGTGAACAGCATAGCTCAAAAAACGAAAAGACCGTTGAATACCAAACTTGGTATTTAAGTTTAGTATCTTCCAAGGTTGCGACACGAAGATTTTCAAGAAAATCCCCTCACCCCCAGCAACCCTTTACATGGAACTTTTTTCCGAAAATTTTGTTTTTCTTCAAAATGGCTCTAACGATTTTGATTAAAATGTCAAATATTAAAGATATTTACCTGACAAATAAAATGTATATCTTGAATTTTCTGGGAATAGCCTCTGAAGACTACTTTATGCTGGATGAATTTTACGGAATTTTGCATAACTGCTAAACTGTAAGAGATTGACAAAAACTTAACCCACAAGAAACGTAGAGCACATTAAAACACACAATTTTTTTCATGTATATTTTTTTCGTGGAGTTGATGGTTTTTGACATACTCCTTGTTTTTGGTTTCAGCTTTGAAAACATGATACTTTTCTCATACAAATTCCTGTCCATACAAACAAAGGACCTTCAGTCACATAACAATCAGCTTATGGTTATCAGTTTAGCCTATAGTACTCCCTGATTTTCCTTCTATTTACAAGGAAGCAAGTAATAAGACTATTTCTGCTATTTTTTCTTGATTAAAATGAAGTAAATAGAACATAAGCTTTTTAACAATAATTTGTTGCAGAGATGTACAGAAAGTCATGTGAATGGAACACATCAGATTTTTACAAAAAGGTCTGTGTGGGTGTGTGTTCGTGTGTGTGTGTGTCTGTGTGTGTCTGTGTGTGTGTCCGTGTGTCTATGCACATCATAGCTCAAAATCGAAAAGTCCGTTGAAATCCAAATTTGGTATATAGGTTTGGTATCTTTCAAGGATGCGACACGAAAATTTTCAAGAAAATCCCCCCACCCCCAACTACCCTTTACATGGAACTTTTTCAAAAATTTTTATTTTCTTAAAAATGGTTCTAACGATTTTGATTAAAATATCGTATATTACAGATATTTACCTGACAAATAAAATGTATATCTTGAATTTTCTGGGAATGGCCTCTGAAGACTACTTTATTTTGGATTAATTTTACTTAATTTTGCATATCTGCTAAACCGTAAGAGATGGATAAAAACTTACTACACAGAAAATGTAGAGCACATTAAAACACACAGGTTATGTTATATACATTTTTTTCTTTGAGGTATTCGTTGTTTTTGGTTTCAGCTTTTAAAAACATACTTTTCTAATACAGGAAGTTGTCAACTCCTATCCATACAAACAAAGGAACTTCAGTCACGTAGCAACCAGCTTTTGACTTCCAGTTTAACCTATTGTTTCCCTTATTTTGCTTCTACTTACAAGGTAGCAAGTAATAAAACTATTTCTGCTAATGTTTTCTCAATTAGCATGAAGTAAATAGAAGCATAAGCTTTTTAACAACAATTTGTTATAGAGATGTAGAGAAAGTCATGTAAATGTAACACATTAAATTTTTTTTCATTAACTCTTCAGCAATCGATTTACTGGAAAAGTGGTTTAAAATTAGCATACCAGTATTTTAATAATCAAAGTAGTGTTGTTGAAACTGGATCATAAAGTATGAGAAAATTTATAACACTGAAACAAGCTTAAAATATGGTTCATAAAGTTTGCGTAAATTTAGCGAGACGTCCAGTCGATATTCCAAACACCTTCTGCAAAATCTTTTGTGTAACTTCGAGTTTCAGTGTAGAGCAATTATTGCAGTTTGTGGACATACAATTTAAAGTTGTGTGGAGATAATTTTCCTATTTAGCAGTAATTGTTCCTTAAACATGACTCACCACTAATTTATATCAGCAAAAACACAACACATATTCACAAACAAATGAGTGCCTCTTAAAGGAAAGGCATTTATTTAGACTCGTTACACAGACCAACTTAAACAGATAAGAGCTGAACAGCAAAATATTATTACAGATAATGAGATTCTTCCAGTTTTATCTAAAGCAACGTAGATGTTACAATAATAAAAGGTGTCTGGTAGCTATAATGTAACAAATGTAAATATTTATTTCATTCAAAATCTTCTCGGGCTTCTAACCAGGTAAAAACTTGGTGTCAAACCAAGTCAAGTTTTTACCTGGTTAGAAGCCCGAGAAGATTTTGAATTAATACGTCGCCAGGAAAGCTTCAGTTCTTATTTTAAATGTAAATATGTTTCTACACCATTACGTTCAAAACGTACCTAATGAATGGTGTAGGGTTTATTATAAGCAGTAATATTGCGGAATATATTCATCATTCACAATCATACAACAGCTGATGAATTACTCACATTTGTGTATGCATTCTAGGTGTCATTTTTAGTTGCATGAAAAGCGTGCCAGAAGTAGCTTCAGAAAAATTGTTGTGACTGCTGGTTCGGATAAGGTAATCAATTATTAATTCAAGCACCTTTTTGTACCACGCATGACAATCGATGTTCATTTGTAAGTCCCAAGAACATAAATATCTGCCCGTCCAGTCTATTTGTGCTACGTATTGAAGCAACATAACGTGCTGAATATTACTTCTGTAGTGTTTCATGTTTTGGGTGAAATAATTCATCCTTGTTAGACAAGTTTTATCTTCTATGAATTATATCTTGAATGAGTTTTACTTCAAACATATTTAAATAAATGAACTGTGACGCGATTCGCGCAAACAATGAAAAGTGATTTTGAATTTGCTTAATTTATTATTGATATTCAAGAATCAGTGCACAATTTTTCAGTTACACAACGGCCCACCTCTTTACAAGTTAAGATGTGACAGAAGCAATAAGTTTGTTTAAGAGATGCTTAATCAGCGAAACACCTGGATGGCGGGCCCCACAAGAGAAATATCCCTGGACTTGTGTACGTCCATCAAACCACTCTATATCGTATCCAGATCACTGGGTCTTGCACCATACGTGCTAAGAGTCTCCATGGATGCTTCCAAAGCTGTCATTGCTTCTAGCAAGGCATGGACCTTTGTTTTGGCTGTTACCCTATTTTCCTGCCAGTGTTACACATTTTATTACGAAATAGTTCATAATTACTCTCAGTCATCGCCCAGTCTTGTTGTTCCGGATGCTATCGGCAATGTTTTCCTGTATGCCACGAGCATAATCTCGCTGGTTCTTACTGGTACGCTCAACATAAACAATATGTTGGAGATGCTGGAGAAAATGTCAATACTGGATAAAAAAATCTTTAATGGAAATCTAGCCAAGGTTTATACAAATTCCAAGAGTATTTTAACATTTGTGTTACTCGTAAGTTTAACACCTCTTCTGGTTTTATTCTGTTTTCATATTTATGTGTGGGCAACCGCTTCAAATTGGTTTGTAATTGTAACCAAAGACATTTCCATACTGGTAGGCATTATAATGCTTCTTCAGCTTCTCAGCACACTGATTTTTTTGAAACATCGCTTTAAATCTCTCAACTTTCTGATCAGTAATGAATATTTAGGGGGTAATGAACAAAAGGCAACTCTCGTTATTGGCAGAATGTGTACTTCTGCTCAACCGGTTCTGCGAGAAAATTCTCCATTATCCAAGGTGTCACATGCATATGAAGCGTCTTTGCAACAATTTTGTCTTGCAAGAATACGCCAGTTTCGTGAGATTCACGGTACGTTATATGAATTAGGAAATTCGGTGAATTGTATGTACGGCATTCCAATTCTTACCGAGTTTGCCGGAGATTTTATATCGTTGGTGTCTTCCACATATGTGATAATGGCACACTTAACTGACCACAAGAACGAGGGACAAGCTCTGGATAGAACTGTGGTTCGACAGCTGATGACTATATTCTGTTTTACTATAATGTATTTGCTAAAGTTCGTTGTTATATCTATTGGTGCCCATTTGGCTTGTGAAGAGGCAAACCGAACTTTGTTTCTTGTACAACGGCTATTGCTCAGAAAATGCAATGATTGCAGAATACTTGAAGAACTACGAGATTTCTCCCATCAGTTGACCAGCACCAGACTGGAAATCACTGCCAGTGGATTTTTCTCAGTGAATCTCAATTTGTTGTGCTCTATCATCGGTGCTTCTACGACATACATCGTAATTTTGTTGCAGTTCCGTTAGTGAAATGGAATGTGGTTTCGGAGCTGATGGTGAATATGAATATATACCTGTTTAATTAGAACATAAATTTAACAAAATGTTAATACGACTTTTTCCATCCAAAGGATTTTTTGTTTAAAGTTATAATACATTTTCCTTTCTTGTGTGTTTTATAGGGATGATACAATTTGGTAGTATGAATACGTGGAATATAGCCAAAAAACATGTGCAATATGTTATGCAGTATACTTTAAAAGAAGTTGTTATAACAAAGTTGTTAATACTGGAATAACGGTATTTGCAGTATTAACGTTTGTAACGCAATTGATGCCTTTCTGCTGGAAAATACATATAAAATAATAACTGGATATATTTCTAATGATCCGTTTCCATAAGCCTTCATCCAGAAAGGCAATAAATATTAAAGTGTATTTTGCTCTGATTCATGCTGCTTATTGTAGTTTATTGGTTTCTTGATAACAAACTTGCATAAAAATGTAGGTTATGATGTCTCCCAAAAATAATTCTTACAGAAAGAACTGTGTATATCTTGTGTTTCTATGAGTTCAATTCAGCTCCGTCACGCTGTCGCCGTATTGGGACATCTTAACGGTATTTTCTTGTTCAATGAAATATCTAGTTCGGAGTTCGCCACTATACGCACATGGGGACGAGGGATCAACCCATTGTCCGTAGATGACACCATTAGGCGAAATCACGACTTGCGGACGTGATAATGGGGTAATTTAGCTCATAAACAATTTTAATTCCTCTGCAAGAATATGTACATAGTGTAGAGAGAAGGTAGGTATTGTAATGCACCCAAAAATTCGTTACCAAGATTTCACCGGAAATACATGTTGAATCAAAAAAAAAATATTTTTGGAAAAAGGTCCGTGTGTGCGTATGTGTGTGTGTGTCTGTGTGTGTGCTTTGGACAGCATAGCTCAAAAACGAAAAGTCCGTTAAATACCAAACTTGGTATTTAAGTTCAGTATCTTCCAAGGATGCGACACGAAGATTTTCAAAAAAAATCCCACCCCCCAACTACCCTTTACATGGGAAAAGTATCGAAAATTTGCATTTTCTCAAAAATTGCTCCAACGATTTTGATTAAAATATCGTATATTAAAGATATTTACCTGACAATAAAATGTATATCTTGAATTTTCCGGGAATAGCCTCTGAAGACTACTTTATTCTTTATTTTACGGAATTTTCCATAACTGCTAAACCGTAAGAGATGGAAAAAAACTTACCACACAAAAAACGTAGAGCACATTAAAACACACAATTTATGTTATATATATTTTTTTTCTGGAATTGGTCGTTTTTAAAATATAATAGAGGCTGTTCCCAGAAAATGCAAGATACATTTTATTTGTCAGGCAATATCTTCAATATATGTTATTTAATCAAAATCATTAGAGAATTTTTGAGAAAATAAAAAATTTCGAAAATTGTTCTATATAAAGTGTAATTGGGGTTGGGGGGATTTTTTTGAAAGTCGTCATGTCGTAACCTTGGACTTTTCGTTTTTGAGCTATACTGTTCACAAACACACCACGGACCTTCTTCCAAAAATGCTTTTTTTGGATTTAAGGGAACCCAAAACATGTATTACAACTGAAGTCTCGGTATCGAATTTTTGGGTGTATTACAATACCTTCTTTATACACTATGTACATAGTACGTGGAGAGAAAGTAAAAACTGCAAATACTGGATAATCATATCGGCCTCAAACTCTGCTACAAATAATTGAACTTTATTCGCCTCTGTCCTGTATAGAAAATCATCTAAATGTTACATTCACATGACTTTTTATGAGTATTGTTCAATAAACTACACTTTTGAAAGCTTATCCTTCTATCTACATCCTTTTAATCGAAATAAACATTTATAGAATTGGTTTTATCAGATACCTCCTTGTAGATGCAATGGAAATAGTACAGTAGGCTTAAGCGGTAGTAAAATAGAGATGGGCTTTAGGTGATGGTTTTTTCCCCAATTAGCAATCTATTAAGTTCACACACATTTATTCTCTTACTGAGTCTTAAGGAGATGGGAGTATACCTCCAGCCGACTATCGAACCCGTAGCGTTTGTATCCGTGTGATAACTTTGCATGTCCAGAAGGGGGAAACCAATAATGACTTCTCATTTGAGAAAAGTATAAATATTTGAAAATTCAAACCAATAACAAGGAATATCTGTAAATGGTTAGCTCCACTGAAAAGAAAGAAAGAAAAGAATATATGCCATGTGACCTATATTGTGTACTAAGATTTTGTCTATTCCTTGCGGTTTATAAGTTATATAAATCATTTAGAATGAAATGGACTTCACAGGATATTCCCCAAAAAATTCAAAATCTATATTTCAATTGTCATGAAAATATCTTAAACGAATTGTGTTTTATTAAAATTTGTTGGAACCATTTTTGATAAAATCATTATAGAAGAATTTTCTATTTAAAACCCTCTCCCATATCTAGGGCTGGGAGGATTTCATGTAAATATTCGTGTCGCATCCTCGGAACATACTTAACTTATATGCCAATTGCGGTATTTCATCGACTTTTTACTTTCTCTACACGTACTATGTGCATGGTGTATAGAGAAGGTATTGTATTGCACCCAAAAATTCGATACCGAGATTTCACCACAAATACATTATTTGAGACCCCTGAATTATAAAAAAAAACATTTTTGGAAAAATGTCCTTGTGTGTCTGTATAAGTGTGAGTGTGTGTGTGTGTGTGTGTGTGTGTGTGTGTGTGTCTGTGGGCAGCATATCTCAAAAACGAAAAGATCTTTAAAAATCAAACTTGGTATTTAAGTTTGGTATCTTCCATGGATGCGACACGATTTTCAAGAAAACCCCCGTACCCCAACTATCCTTTACATGGAGAAATTTCCGAAAATGTTGGTTTTCTCAAAAATGGCTCTTACGATTTTGATTAAAATTTCTTATATTTAAGATATTACAGGACAAATAAAATGTCTATCTTCCACTTTCTGAAAACATCTTTATTCTGGATGAATTTTAGGGAATTTTGTATACATATAAACCGTAATAGATAGCCAAATACTTACCAAAGAAATAATGTAGATCTCAGTAAAACACACAATTTATGCCGTGTACGTTTTTTTTTTCGTTGAGTTGACGAGATATTCCTTGTTATAAGTGTCAGCTTTAAAATCCTTATATTTTTCTCATACGATTTGTTAACTCCTGTCCACACAAACAAAGGTACTTCAATCACATAGAAGTCAGTTTTTAAAAGATGTACCTATCGATTTAGCATATGGTACTCCCATATTTCCCTCCTACTTACATGGAAGCAAGTAACAAGACTTTTTCTGCTAAGTTTTTCTCGATTAGCATTAAGTAAATAGAATAATAAGGTTTTTGATAATAGTTTATTTTAGCGATGTAGAGAAAGTATGTGAATGGAACACATTAGACTTTTATTCACAGTGTCTCAAAACGAGTATTTACGGTGACATCTCGGCATCAAATTTTTGGTTTGAATGCAATACTTTCTCTACTTAAGCAGTAGTACAGAAAGCAAAAAGTAATTGATTATATAAAAGCCTATGAATACTTTATTAGTTAAGAGTCACGACAGTTTCTCCTGCTGGAAACACGCTTGTAAACATTTGATAAGATACCAGGACTTCTTCAATCTAGAACGCTTTTAAACCGCGATATCACAGGAATGTATACTCCAGCACTTGGCTACCGTCCTTTAATGTCATCGTAAGAGCACAACACTAAAACACTTCGCACTTTTCTTGACTATCTTATAAGCTAAAATATGCAAATATCACCTCTTGATGGCTTCTGGGGTCCTTTAGCGACGGCTGCTGCATGATTCTCGGAGCATAAAAGGATAGAGATGAAACTTAACGCCTAATTAATTATGCGAACTTTTCAAAAGGAGGTCACAGCAAATGTAAAACTGTGAACCCAGACAGAAAAATATTGTTAGCTCAACTCAGTTCTTCACTTTTTAGACTTGAGAGAAGTTCACGAACTTTAATATTTATTTAAAAAGATTTGTAGAGCAAATGTTGTATTCCACCCAATTTGGATATGGAGTCCTCAGTGAAAATACATGTTTTGGGATCCCTAAATAAACGTGGCATTTATATTATGTGTTCCATTAGCAGTCCGTTAGTCTCTAGCTATTCTGCAATATAGTTTTCTTACAAAAGCTGACTCCTCTTTACTTCGTGCTAACCTAGATAAAAAGAAGATAGGAAAACTGGTCGTGTTAATTACTTCCTTATAAGCAGAAGGGAAATATGGGAATACACTAGGCTAAAGCGAGAGGCAGATCTTTTAAACGCTGTTGCTATGGATTCAAATTAGTTTCTTTGCATGAACAGGAGTTGGCAAATTCTCGTATGAGAAAAATTTTCAAGCATTTTAAAACTGAAACCAATAATAAGGAATATCTCGGAAATGGTCAGTACCACGAAAAAAAGTATATGACATAAACTGTGTGATTTAACGAGATCTATGTTTTTTGAGCCATTTTTGAGAAAATCAAAAGTTTGAAATATTTTCCATGTAAATGGTAGTTTGCGGCGGAGGGATTTTCTTCAACATCTTCGTGTTGCATCCTTGGAAGATGCTAAACTTAAATACCAAGTTTGGTATTTTACTGACTATGCGTTTTTGAGTGATCGTGTTCACACACACACACAACACGCACACACAGATCTTGTTCTAAAAAATCTAATTGTTCCATTCACATCACTTTCTCTATATCTCTGTAATAAATTATTTTTATTTTTTTTTTAAATTGTTTCATTTATATAGCCCCATTTAACGTCTAAGGTCATATCAGTGGCTTTGCACTTTGAAACAACTCGTCTGTAGGTATTTTTTTCTCTTTTTTTTACGTTTGGTTTAACTCAAAATCATTTTATTTTCCTCAAACACACACATATTCACTCTAACACACATACTTCCAGACTCTGTGGGGGATAGGGAATAATTTTGGCTAAAGAAAAATTCCCCGCCCCAGCCGGGAATCGAACCCGGGAACTCCGGGTGAGAAGAAAAATGTTATTGTTCTATCTACATAATGCTAATCAAGATACACATAAGCAGAATTATTATTAGCCCCCTGTAAGTAGAAGGGGAATAAGAAAATGCACAGGCTAAAGCAATAGTCTCGTCCTTTAAAAGCCGGTCTCTATGTGAAACAATTGCAATTCCAATCCCTTTGCTTTCTTGGAGTAAACCGATGAGAGACGAGAAGAAATATATAAATTGTGTGTTTTAATGAGATCTAAATTTTTTGTGCAGTAAGGTGTGGTATATCTCTTCCGGTTTGCCAGTTATACAATGCCATTCAGAATGAACAGGTCTTCAGAGGCTATTCCCAGAAAATCCAAGATATACATTTCGTTTATCATAAAAATATCTTAAACATGCGGTATTTTAATCAAAACTGTTAGAGATATTTTTAAGAAAAGAAACATTTTGAAAAAGGTTCATAGAATGGGTAGTTGGGGTGGGGGGAATTTCTTGAAAATCTTCGTGTCGCATCCTTGGAAGATAACTTAAATATCAAGTTTAGTATTTAAGCGACTTTTCGTTTTTGAGCTATGCTGCCCCAGACACACACACACACACACACACACATACAGAGAGAGAGAGAGAGACACACACACACATGGACCTTTTTCTAAAAATGTTATTTTTATTCTTGGGGTCCCATAACATCTATTTCCGGTGAAATCTCGGTATCTAATTTTTGGGTGCATTACAAATCCTTCTCTATACACTATGTAAATATGTAGTACGTGTAGAGAAAGTGTAAAATCTGATGTGTTCCATTCACATAACTTTCCCTACATCTCTGTAACAAATTATCGTTAATTAAGCTTATTCTTCTATCTGTTTCATGCTAATCGAGATACACATTAGCAGAAATGGTCTTATCACTTAGTTCCTTATAAGTAGAAGGGAAATAGGGGAATACATTAAGTTAAACCGACAGTCAAATGTTTTAAAATGTGGTTTCTAAGGGATTGACATCTGTTTCTTATGCGTGGCCAGGTGCTGATAAGTTCCCGTGTGAGAAATGTAATGGTATTTTAAAAGTAAAACTAATAACAATGGATATCTCAAAAACGATGAACTCCATGAAAAAAAAAAAAAAAAAATACGTTTTTTATGATTTTAAGCAGATTTTTTTTTTTTTTTTTTTTTTTTGTAATAAGTTCTTTTCTATCTCTTACGGTTTACCAGTTTTGCAAAATTCAGCAAAGTTCATCCACAGTAAACAGGTCTTCAGAAGCTACTCCCAGAAAATGCAAGATATGTGTTTTTCTGTCATGTAAATATATTTAAATATCCGATATTTTAAAAAATCTGATGTGTTCCATTCACATGACTTTCTCTAAATTTCTGCAACAAATTATTGCTAAAAGGCTTATGCTTCTATTTACTTCCTGCTAATCGAGAAAAAATTAGCAGAAATAGTCTTATTACTTGCTTCCTTGTAAGTAGAAGCGAAATAAGGGAGTACCATAGGTTAAAGTGATGGTCAAAAGCTGGTTGCTATGTGACTGATGTTCCTTTGTTTTTATGGACATGAGTTCACAAAGTCCTGTATGAGAAAAGTATATTTTTTATAGCTGAAACCCAAAACAAGGAATATCTCAAAAACAATCAACTCCACGAAAAAAATGCATATAACATAAACTGTGTATTTTAAAGTGATCTACATTTGTTGTGTGGTAAGATTTTGTCCATCTCTTACGGTTTAGCAGTTATGTAAAATTCCGTAAAATTGATCCAGAATAAAGTAGTCTTCAGAGGATATTCCCAGAAAATTCAAAATATACATTTTATTTCTCACGTAAATATCTTTAATATACGATATTTTAATCAAAATCGTTAGAGCCATTGTTTAGAAAGTCAAAATTTTCGAAAAAATGTTCCATGTAAAGAGTAGTTTGGGGTGGGGGGATTTTCCTCAAAATTTTCGTGTCGCATTCCTGGAAGATGCTAAACTTAAATACCAAGTTTGGTATTTTACCGACTTTTCGTTTTTGAGTTATCGTGTTCACAGACACACGGACACACACACGGACCTTTTTCTGAAAATACTTTTTTTTTTAATACAGGGGACCCTAAAACATATATTTCCGGTGAAATCTCGGTATCGAATTTTTTGGAGTGCAATACCTTCTCTATACACTATGTACAGAGCACGCATAGAGAAAGTAATAAAAATCGTTAGAGCCATTTTTAAGAAAATCACAATTTTCAAAACATTTTCCACGAACAGGGTAGTTGGAGGTGGAACGATTTTCTTGAAAATCTTCCTGTCCAATCCTTGGAAGACACTGAACTTAAGTACCAAGTTTGATATTTAACGGACTTCTTTTAGAGCTATGTTGCCCATAGACACACACACACACACACATATATAACATGCAGACTGATAGACACACACACGCAAACACACAGGAACATTTTTCTAAAAATGCTTTTTTTGTCCAAGGGTTCTCAAAACATATATTTCCAGTGAATCTTTGTGTCGAATTTTTGGGTGCAATGCAATACCTTCTCTACACACTATGTATAGAGTACGTGTAGAGAAAGTAAAAATCTAAAGTGTTCCATTCACATAATATACTCTAGCTGTTCGATATGCAAACCTTTTATTCAAAACACTAATTATCTACATCATACTAATTCAAATAAACCTAAGCAGAATTAGTCTTATTACTAGCTTCCTGTAAATAGAAGGAAAATAAGAAAATGCACAGGCTAAAGCGATAGTCCCGTCCTGATCAGCAATGTTGCGTATTCTGTGAACCACCGGACACCAAGGACACGATTGCTGAACTGTGAGCAAGGTAGAAGAGCGCATAGAGAAACTAAAGGCTGCTAATCGTCGCTTTCTTTGTATGAAAAAGGTCATTCGGCTCAAATATGTGACAAGAAAAGCAGGGTATCCTGCAAAGAAACCATCATAGGTCTGTTTGTCAGAGTGCCGACGAGACTTCAGGTAGCACTTTCATGAGCTAGATTGATATCGCCCCTCAAGCTTTCACATATTTACAAATTTTCAAATTCTTGACCCAAAAGGAATCAGCAAATTTA
Organism: Hymenopus coronatus; assembly: GCA_030762935.1. Classification (NCBI taxonomy): domain Eukaryota; kingdom Metazoa; phylum Arthropoda; class Insecta; order Mantodea; family Hymenopodidae; genus Hymenopus; species Hymenopus coronatus. Next base: position 165,684,085 of record CM060881.1, on the reverse strand, counting down.
CAAGATGCGTCTTCGACGCCGGAAGTCAATCTACTTTTGTGTCTAGATCTCTGATAGACGACCATCAGCTTGAGACGTGGAGAATAGATCCCTGTCAGTCACTTCCTTCGAATCTTCGATCTCACACTCCAGTTCACGAAGATTAGTTCAATTTACGCTTGTGGAATGTGAACCAATTCCAATATACCAATTGCTGCCTACGAGAGTACCATTCCTTTTCTATACACCCTTTCGTTCCCTAGGAATCCATATTTTTTATCAAACTCGTAAATTACAAATGGCCGATCCAAAAGATGATGCAGAAAAATTGCCGATTGAAATGCTCATAGGGGCCGACCATTACTGGAATATCATTAAAGATGCCGTAACTATTCGAATTTCACAGTCCCTGGTATGCAAACAGAGATGGTCGCCTCACAGAATAGAAACTGTCTTTGGCTAGTACACATAGGCCAGAACTTTAACATTTTCTTGCAGGCAGAAATGGTCGCCTGAAGAGAGGAACTGAGTCTGCTAATAAGCATGCGCTAAGAATATTGCTACCGTCACAGTTTGGTTGGATGCTTAGCGGTGACCGTTCAGGTGCAACTGTTAACTCCATCACTATAAATTACATAGACCTGAACCAGACAGAGGGTCTTACAAGATGATCCTTTCCGGCGATTCTGGGATCTTGAAACTCTTGGAATATCTGCTGAGCAACCCCAATCATTGAGTCCTACATATTCATCTATCTTGGCAAAATTCTACGATTCTTTCCAATCCCGCGGACAGCTTATCTCGAGGACTATCTGCAGATAAACTAATGTCACTGGACTTATGGTGGTTTAGCCCTGATTAGTTGAGGCAACCTGAGCCCCAATGGCCTAAAGACCTGGCATTCGTAAATCACCCCCTTCCGGAAATGAAACAGCCAAAGAAGCAAGTACAGATAACCACTACTCAAGAGCCTCTATTTCAACTATCTAAATACATTTCTTCAAAGTTCTCCACATCACGGCATGGATCACGAGGTTTGTCCGCAGACTGAAAGGAAATGAGACTCCGCAGGAATATCTGGCAGCCTTCGAAACACATAATGCCAGAACGTACTGGATGAAAATAGCTCAATTTTAATGCTTTGTAGAAGATCTCAATTGTTTGGAGGAGAGGGACCCTCTACCGCAAAAATCCAGAATCGTTTGTTTTCATCCCTTTCTAGAAGATAACTTGATTCGTCTGGGTGGCAGACTCCATTTTTCAGATTTGACATCCAACGAGAAACACACCCAATCCTACTAGACGAAACTTCTGATAAGGCACACCCACGTGAGATTTCAACATTAGGGAACACAGATCATTTTGATGGAGCTGCGAGATGAATTCTGGACCCTGAAAGCTATACAAGCTATTAAGAAAGTATTGCACGAATGTCTGCCCTGCAAAAGAGCCAGAAACAAGCTAGCAGACATCGAAGCACATTTGCCAGAAGATCGGGTTCAACCATTGCAACCTTTCTCAGTCATAGCAGTCAACTTTGTTGGCCCTTTGTTTATTAAATCAGCAAATACCACGAGGAAAACATACATTGTTGTAAAGGACAATTCATCTTGAATCGCAACTAATCTCTCCACAGACAGATACCTAATGGCTTTCCAGCGCTTTGTTGGAAGAAGAGGACTCCCACGGATGTTATACTCCGACAATGCGGTAGCCACGTACATCAGGACTGGTCGAATGAGAGTCTTGTATAGATGTATTAGAGTTTTTGTTGAGAGGTCAGTTTTATTTTGATTTGCTAGGATTCTCAAGGTGTAGAGAACAGGTTGAAGTTGAACTCAACAGAGTTGTAAACATGTATTTCCAGTGAAATCTTGGTATCGAATTTTTGGGTGGAATACAATACTTCTCTATCCCTATGTACATTGTACAGACGGGGCTAGAGAAAGTAAAATCTGATGTGTTACACTCATATGACTTTTTCTAGCTGTTCTACAAACTTCATACATAAGATTCTTCTTCTTTCTGCACCTTGCTAATCGTGGTACTCATTAGCACAATGTTCTTATTATTTAGTTCCGTTTAAGTAGGAAGAAACTAAGGGAATACACTAGGCTAAACCAATAGTCAAATGTTTTAAAAGCTGTCGTTATGCGATTGTCATTACAAGTCGCTTCTTTTCTTGGCCAGGAGTAGAACAAAAGAAAAACGGACATTCCCGTCTAAGAAAAGTATAAGTTCCTCACAACTGAAACTAGTAACAATGAATACCTCGAAAACGATAAGCTCAACGAGAAAGATGTATATGACATAACTTGTGTATTTTAACAAGGCCTAAATTTTTTATATAGTAAGTTTTTGTTTATCTCTTACGGTTTACTAGTTATGCCAAATTAAGCAAAATTCATCCAGAATAAACAGGTCTTCAGAAGCTATTCCCAGAAAATTCAAGATGAACATTTTATTTTTTAGGTAAATATTTTAATATATGATATTTTAATCAAAATCGTTTAAGCCATTTTTAAGAAAATAAAAAATTTCGAAAAAAGTTCCATGTAAAGGGTAGTTTGGGGTGGGGGATTTTTCTCAAAATCTTCGTGTCGCATCCCTGGGAGATACCAAACTTAAATACCAAGTTTGGTATTTTAGCTGCTTTTCGTTTTTGAGTTATCGTGTTCACAGACACACGGACACACGGGCACACGGACACACACACACGGACCTTTTTCTGAAAATGTTTTTTTGGATACAGGGGGTCCTAAAACATGTATTTTCGGTGAAATCTCGGTAACGAATTTTTGGGTGGAATACAATACTTCTCTATCCCTATGTACATTGTACATATGGGGCTAGAGAAAGTAAAAACGAAAAGTCTCGATATTTAAATGCAGTATCTTTCAAGAATGTGACACGGAGATTTTCAATAAATGGAAAAATTTTCGAACATTTTGATTTTCTTAAAAATGGATCTAACGATTTTGATTAAAATATCGTATATTATAGATAATTACATGAAAAATAAACTGTACATTTTGAATTTTTTGGAAATAGGATATCTTTATTCTGGACGAATTTTGTGTAACTGCTAAACCCTAAGAGATGGCAAAAAATGTAGAGCTCGTCAAAACACATAACACACAGCTTACGTTTTTGTTGTGGAGGAAACCATTTCCTTGTTATTGATTTCAATTCAATGTACTTATACTTTTTTCAGAACAGGAAGTGTCCGTTTTTCCTCTGTTCTTCTTCTGGCCAAGCAAAGAAGCGATTTTCAATAACAATCGCAGAACGATATCTTTTAAAACGTTTGGCTATCACTTTAGCCCAGTGTATTCCCATAGTTTCCCTTTACTTTTAAGGAACTAAGTAATAAGAACATTCTGCTAATGTTTATCTCGATTAGCATTGTGTAGAAAGAAGAATAATCTTTTGAAAGATGTTTATTTGTATAGAAAGTCGTGTGAGTGTAACACATAAGATTTTATATAATCATTTTGTGGTTCTTTATAGCTGTACTCCATCTTAATGTCCTTTCACACCTCTCCATATGTGTTGGTATATTTAAAGTAGTTATACACAACAATGAAACAATTGGCTCATCAGAAAATGAGTTAGTTTGCTTTATGAGTAATGGTTTGTTTACATTTTATTCTTAATTTATAACCATTAATGCAACCTTATAAGCAAAACAAAAGCCATATACATGTTTATTACCTTTATTAATCTCACTTAGTAAGCATACAAAGAAATAATATATATATATATATATATATATGTTTGAATACCTGGTTTTAACTCCAAAGACAGTACAGAATTTTTTGATTTTCTTACTTATTTATAATATTTATTTTCACTATAAAACAATAACTATGTACTAATACGTATACAATTGTTTACCAATGAAAAAATGTTTATTAGGTACAGCCTCCTTAGCATTGCTGCAATAAATACTTCATAGAAAGAAAAGCTTCTTAACCTGAGATTCAAGGAAATCTTCTTGAGGTGTAATCATTCATGGCTAAACTTTCGACATATATTAAAAATCGAATGGATAGTTAAATAAGTGGTTAAATAAATGTCTTGAAAACTGCCATTTTATTACGGAAGTAAATCTGCTTGAATACGGTGACAGTAAAATGCTAAAGGTAATATTATGGGACTCTTTTGAATGAAAAACGTAACTCTGCTTTTCTAGCTCACCTCTAGTTCAGCCTTTCTAAAAACTTTTATAGGATTTTTTTCATATCTGTTTTAGATTTGTTAGGGGTTAAAAAGAGATCATTAAGAAAAATCTGAATTATAATTAATTCCAATATAGTGCAATATATACGACCATATATAGTTGGCATACAGAATTTCGGAAACTTGCAAAGCCTGGTGTTAACCCAATTTTTCAAATTCTTCCAGGACTCTGATATTTCGGATTCCTGCAATAATACACTGCATTAAATACAGTGATTCTGTAAATTTAATTTGTATCCTCCAAATGATCATCACTGCTCTAGACCTGGTCCATTCCTAAATGCTCTCTTGTGCTATTGTTAATTTGCTATGTGTTAAGCTCTATTCGCAATGAAAGCATAAAGACACCAGAAGGTGAATTTACAACTGTCTTACACAAATAATGTGAAAACTTCATTTTCAGTTTATATTAGCAAAATTTAGTTGATTAAAATGAAATTTGAGGTTTTAGAGAACAAGTGTTTCTGCACTTAATAAACGTACAATATTTAGGGTAAGTTCAGAATCTTTATGGAAAAGTGGATAAGACATACCGTGTATCCTACAAAAAAGTTGGTAACTGGTGCACTTTTTTCCCAAATTTTTATTGCAGAGTCACATTTTTGTTGTTGTATTTACAGATAATTTGAGATTGTGAACAGAACTCAAAGTCTACCCCTCCCCCCGCAAAATAGAAGGGGAAAGAATTGCATATCTAAAGACAAAAATGACTTATTTTTATTGGATATGCAACCTTTTTTCCATCTTATTTTTGATAACAATTTTAATTCTGTTCACAACCTCAAATTATCTGCTAAATACACGTAACGTAAGTAATGTAAGCATACAATTTGAAGTTTGCAACTCTTGGTTGTGTAGTGCATTGCTTGAGTCTATATAAATGCTTCGATCAAATAACATGCCGAAAGTTTTGTTCTTATACTACGTATGCGCTTATTTTCGTTATGAATCGAGCCTTATTACTTTTAGCCTTTATTTGAAATTAATTAGTAATTTGTCATCAAGAGCACAACGAATACTCAGCACTCCGGTGAATACGTTCGAATAATTCATCAAAAAACCTTTCACTTAAACTATATGAAAGATGCACTAAAAGACATAATTGATATGCCATGACTATTGATATACACAGTCGCTTCCTAGCCCTCATAAATAAAAGTGCCGAAACAGAGGTTACTTATGAAGAAAAATTAAGAATATTTAAATAACTTAATTCCCATATAAACCCGATAACCCCCCCCCCCCCCCCCCACACTACCTATGCTTCATTAAAACTGTCTAGTGAGTTGCAGAACAACCTTGGACCAGGATTCACCCATCAGCGACTATCGACGCCACCACTACATAACCCTATAGGATCTACTCAAGAATCGTCAAATCCTTGTCATTACTACCCGATCCCCATTCAGGTAGATATTTCAGGTACCTTGGGCATCACCGCAGTCTGGTAACTTCTGCGAAAAAATCCAGCTCCATTTTTGGTGATTTCAATGTATATAACTGCATTCCTGTCATCAACTCCCCACAACTCTGCTATTGAAAACACTCTAACATTACTAAACAACTGTTCATCGTAAATTATTGACTGCCTTAGTACCGAGCAAGAACATCTGTATCACACAAAAAATATCACTTGCACGCGCATGCGTGTTACCATATCAGTATCGATCATAAACTTTACTAAACGGAGTGCTTTTGAGGAACCTGACTAACCTCAACACAAGTTCTCGCTCACATGTTTGCATATTTATATAACCGCACGATCCAGTTGACGATGCTGCTTGTCACCGCCGGGTTCGGTAGGTGTAGCACCACCCTTAAAATGTCTTAACCGAGAGAGTAGATGGACCTTAACCATCATTTGCCAGCAATCTCCTCTTAATAAGAAAATGCGGAGTGCACACCTACAAATATACACTCGTCTTACTGTTTGTGTTCACCAGCAGTAAATATCGCGTGTTTTATTGTTTGAAACAAATTAACAAAGAATTACATGGCACCAGCTGATTTTTGCTCAGCAGTTCTACAGTAATTGCTAACATACTAAGTGTGAATATATATTGCCAAATAAGGGTTTTTGGCACAACTCCACGTTGATAACCTATAATTGGCAACGATGTAAAGAGGCACAACAGATCAATAATAACCGGATCACTTTTTTCTGAATATAACTTAATGATGAATGTGTAACCTCAGTTTTGTACTTATATTTATGTATTCCAATATATTATATTCTTGAGATGTTAAATAATACAAAACAAATAACAATAATAATAGTAGTAATAATAATGTGGCCGCTAAGCACGACAATAGAGTGATTTAGGTCACACTAAGAAGAGCCTGCTGCGCCCAAAAGCGTATAGAATTATGACATTTATAACTCACATTACATAAATGACAAAAAACGATACGAATGATTGTGTTTGTTATGGATACAAAATTGGATGAATTTTCGTTACACTCAAGGCATCCGGTACTAATATTTGATGCAAGACACGAAACAAGTGGGTGAATCAGTTGAAGACCTACACAAGTTCTACACAGGCAACAGTCAAAGCAGCAATTCACACTTGTGAGCAGCACTTCACTTTTAAACCGAGTAGTGAATTGATTTCGCAATAGCTTCGCTGCACGCTATCCTGCTTTTGTTTGTTCTCTTGAAGAGTCTGTGGAAACTCCAAGCAGCTGCGGGACACACGTCAAACACTGACCCAAGAAACATGGATCATATCCATACGAACCCCCAGTAAAGCACATTGAAGACGATGAAGGTTACTGGGAAGAAAACACGGCTGCGCTTGTCTATCCACTGTGCGATCTGCTGAGGGGTCATGGTGGTGAAGCCCGTATTCCCTCCAGAGCTCTGACAGTTTGGTGCAGGAGGAACAGGAATCACTACATCTGTACATCCCATACGATCCCCAAGGTTGTTGGCTTCCATTCTCATAGAGTCCATGGAATTCACCGTCAGCGTGTTGCTGTCACTCTGAAAATAAACACAACTTTGTTGGTACATAGTTTTGTAACGTATATTCTAAAGCTTAAATGATCCTGTTTTTACTTTCTCTTCACGTACTATGTGCATAATGTATAGAGATGGTATAGCATTCCACCAAAAAATTTGATACCGAGATTTCGCCGGAAATACACGTTTTAGGGTCCCCTGTATCCCAAAAAGCATTTGTGGAAAAAGCTCCGTGTGTCTGTGAACACGACAACTCAAAACGAAAAGTCAGTAAAATACCAAAATTGGCATCTAAGTTTAGTATCATCCAGAGATCCAACACGAAGATTTTGATAAAAATCCCCCTACCCCAAACTACCCTTTACGTGGAAAAAAAAAATCGAAATTATTTACTTTCTCTTAAGATTTTGATTAAAATACCGTATATTAAAGATATTTATATGGCAAATAAAATGTTTATCTTGAACTTTCTGGGAAGAGCTTTTAAAGACCTGTTTATTCTGGATGAATTTTGCGTAACTAATAAACCGTAAGAGATAGACAGAAATTTACCACACAAAAATGTAGATAACGTTAAAACACACAATTTATGACATATACGTCTTCTGAAATATTTCAGGTTATTTGTGTCAGTTTTAAAATGCTTAAGCTTTTCTCACACTTTTCTCCTGGCCATGCTAACAAAAGGATTTCAACTACATGGCAACTAGCTTTTAAAATATTTGACTATCACTTTAGCCTAGTGTATTTCCTTGTTTTCTTTCTATTTACAAGGAAGCAAGTAATTAAGACAATTTCAATGTTAACCTATATTACCATATAGTATATACAAGATATATACAAGAATATGTTTTTAACAATAATGTGTTAAAGTGATGTAGAGAAAATCATGTGAATGGAACACATTAGATTTATTTTTTTATTTTAAGAAAAACAGTAAGTAAACTTATTTATAAAAATCTATTAGAAATTGTTATTCTAGCATCAGTTATCGGGTCTTTAAAGTAATTCCATCTTAGGCATCGTTGCAGGCACTTAATTTATAGTTCCAAAATATGCCATTTTACTTCCTCTACACGTGCTATGAATGTACATAGTGTATAAAGAAGGTATTGTATTGCACCCAAAAATACGATACCGATATTTCACCGGAAATACATGTTTTGGGTGCCCCTGAATAAGAAAGCAAGCATTTTTGGAAAAATGTGTATGTGTGTGTGTGTGTGTGTGTGTGCATGTGCATGTGTCTGTGCGTGTGGACAGCAGAGCTCAAAAAGAAGGATACGACACGAAGATTTTCAAGAAAACCCCCCACCCTAATTGCCCTTTACATGTAAAATTTTTCGAAAATTTTCACTGTCTCAAAAATGGCTCTAACGGTTTTCATTAAAATGTCGCATTTTAGCGATATTTAATGAAAAATAACATTTATATCTTAAATTTTCTGGGAATAGCTTCTGGAGATATGTTTATTCTGGATGATTTTTGTGGAGTTTCGCATAATTTTTAAACCGAAAGAAATAGACAAAAACTCACATACTTAATAGAAAATGTAGACCTCGTAAAAACACACAATTTATGTTAGTTTTTTTTTTTTTTTTTTTTTTTTTTTTTTTGTGGAGCTGATTTTTTTTAGATATTTCTTGCTATTGGTTTCAGCTATAAGATACTTATTCTTTTCTCATACGGGAATTTGTCAGTCCTGTCCATACAAACAAAGGAAGTTCAATCATATAGCAACCAGCTTTTGACTATCGCTTTAGTCCCTGGTACTCCCTTCTACTTACATGGAAGCAAGTAATAAGACGATTTCTTCTAATTTTTTCTCCATTAGCATGACGTAAATAGAAGAATAAGCTTTTTAACAATAATTTGTTGTAGAGATGCAGAGAAAGTCATGTGAATGGAACACATAAGACTTTTTTAATTCAGGGGTCTCAAAATGTATATTTCCAATGAAATCTCGGTATCGAATATTTGCGTGGAATACAATACCTTCTCTATCTATTATGTACGTTGTTTAGGTACAAGGGCCGTTTTTTTTTTTCAACCTCCGATAGGCTATAAATAAAAGATAAGTTCATAGAAAACAATTCTTTTATTTCTAAAAGTTTTGTACCCTTATGGTTACTTTTCATCATAATCATGCAAAAGATCGAGACATTTATCGTACCAGTGCACAAGCTTTGCAATACCCGCTTCAAAAAATGTTGCCGCCAATGCTTTCAAATGAACATTGACGTTGTTTTGAAGATCTTCGTACTTTACGACGCTTGCGGAGAGCCATTCAAAACAAACGAAAAGGAATGCTGACTTCAGGAATTGTGTTGATCTATGACAACGCTCGTGCGCTCTCTGCTGGCACAACCCATAGGCTCCCTGAACAATTTCAATGGGACATTTTCGATCATCCGTCGTACAGCGACCTGGCACCCAGCGACTTTCACCTTTTCCCTGAACTGAAGACGTGGCTGGTAGGGTAGTACTTTCAAACCAACGATCTTCAAAACAACGTCAATGCTGATTTGAAATCATTGGCGGCAACATTTTTTAAAGCGGGTACTGCAAAGCTTATGTACAGATATGATAAATCTGTTCGGAGATTATGGTGAATAGTAACCATAAGTGTACAAAGCTTTTAGTAATAAAGTAATTGTTTTCTATGAACTTGTCTTTTATTTATATCCTATCGGAGGTTGAAAAACAAAAGGCCCTCGTACATATGCGCTAGAGTAAGTGAAATGTTTTGTTTAAACAAGCCCGGTTCTAAGCTGGACCATCTATAGGTCCACAGTTTATAACGCATTAGCTTCAACATTTCAAGATGGCTTTAGGATTTGCAATTTAAAGTTCACCAGAACATAATACAATAATTAAGAAATTCCGCACAACAAATTTGTGTACGACGTTCAGATTGAAAATTTGGGAGCAATAAGATGCCTCTAGCGTCCAAGGACATTTCACATTTCATATTGGAAAGTGATTAACTATGAACTTGAGGAGAATATTTTGACTTTCTCTACACGTGGTATGTACATAGTAGGTAGAGCAGATTCGATGTTGAGATATCACCGGAAATACATGTTCTGAGATCCCCTGAGTATTTTAGAAAAAAGTGTGCTTGTATTTGTATGGCTGTATCCGTGAGTGTGCCTGTAAACATTACTCAAAAAATAAAATGTAGGTTAAATACCAAAATTGATAGTTAATTCAGCATCCTTCAGGGATGCGACACGAAACTACTCTTTAGATTAAAAAAAATCGAAAATTTTGGCCTTTTCAAAAATCACTCTAACGATTTCAATTAAATAGCGTATATTACTATAGATATTCACACATCAAATAAAATGTATATCTTGAGTTTTCTGGAAATAGGCTTTGGAGATCTGTTAATGCTTTTGCATAACTGATAAACCGTAAGAGATGGACAAAAACTTACTACACAGAAAATCTGATGTGTTCCATTCACATGACTTTCTGTACATCTCTGTAACAAATCATTGTTAATCAGCTTATTCTTCTACCTACTTTATGTTAATCGAGATAAATATTAGCAGAAACGGTCTTATTAGTTAGTTTCTTATAAGTAAAAGGGAAATAAGGGAATACACTAGGCTAAACCGACAGTCAAATGTTTTAAAATGTGTTTGCTATGGGATTGAAATCCATTTCTTTGCGTGGCCGGGAGTTGATATATTCCCGTATGAGAAAAGTATTTTAAAACTGAAAAGAATAACAAGGAATATCTTGATAACAGTCAACTCCATGAAAAAAAAAATATATATATGCCATAAAGTGTGTGTGTTTTTATGGAGATTTACAGTGCTTGTGTAGTAAGATTTTATCCATCTCTTACTGTTTACTAGTTATGCAAAATTCAGAAAAGTTCATCCGCAATGAAGAGGTCTTCGGAGGCTATTCCTAGAAAATTCAAGATATACATTTTATTTGTCATTAAATATCTTAAATAGAAGAGAGTCTAACAAAAATCGTTCGGGCAATTTTGAGAAAATAAATATTCTCGAAAATTTTTCCATGCATGTAATAGTAGTTGGGGGTGGGGGGATCTTCGTGAAAATCTTCGTGTTTCATTCCTGGAAGAACTGCACTTAAATATCAAGTTTGGGATTTAACGACATTTTCGTTTTTGAACTATACTGCCCAGATACTTACACACAAGCGCGCGCGCTCAAGCACTTTTCTAAAAATGTCTTTTTTGGATTCAGGGGGTCTCCTATAGCATATACTTCGGATGAAATCTCGGTATTGAATTTTTGGGTGCAATACTATACCTTCTCTATACACTATGTACATAATATGTGTAGCTCGGACATTTTACTAAAAATGTCTTTTTTAACACACAATTTATGTAACATTCTATTTTTATGTGAAATTCACCAATTTCGAGGTATTGTTATTGGTTCAGTTTTGTAATATTTGAACTTTTACATATAGGAGTCCTCATCCATTTCATATCTCTTTTGGTTTACTCTTGGCTATGAAAGAGAGAACCGAATTTCAGTGACAATCGCATAGCGACCAGTTTTTAAAAGATTTGACTGTCGCTTTAGCCTAGTCTATTCTTTTAAATAAAAGCCTTCTGCTTCCAGAAAAATAAACAATGGGAGCATTTCATCACCTTGATTAGCATAATGTAGACAGACGGATAATCTTTTCTAAGAGTAATTTGTTTGCAGAACAGATAGAGAAAGTCAGATGAATGGAACACACCAGGTTTTATATTGTTTAACGGCCGTAATTAATAAATGAGCATTGGACTCTGATGATAAATAAAATTAAATTATAACATAGGGAAAGGAAACCCTACTGTTAGGGTGCCTCCCCAGCGATCCACTGGATATACTTATGGACTTGATCAAAAGACGCTGTGGCAGAACACCTACCTACGGATCTGTGGGCCCTTGGATTTACCTGACCACTGGGAGGGGGCATGAGGGGAGAGACCGGTAGAACAACCAGATTCGTGCAACGACGGTGCAAGCATGGATGGGGTCCCTAACGGTTTAAGACGCTGCCCGGACCCAATCCGCAAACACTGAGTTACTGGGAATCCACCTGATCCCGCAACGAAGGGTATTCATTTTATAGGAAATTTAACAATTTTTTTACACTTAACCGATTTATTTATTTTTTTAGTTTCACAGGTATTTTTACTATAAATAATTTGTTTAATCATTATTTTTTTAATTTTAAATTTGTATTATCAATATATTTTTAAAATTGTTAGTTCTAATTTGATTAGAATTTTATTAGGTTGAGATGGATTAGGATTAGCATTTTATTAGTATTCTTAGCCAGTAGTAAACCTCCGCAAGCCACCGCCAAGACGCAATCCGCCGAACATAGTCACCTGATCCTTCAACCCTGACTAGTTGATAAGGAAGAGATGGGAACAGAAAATGACAAGATCATTCTGGGGATGTAATGAACCTTCTCAACATTTTCCTGGTGAGACAGGGAAATCCCCGAAAACTATTGAATCAGGAAGCCCGGCCGCGGTAAGCGAACCCATGACTTCCCAGATGCGAGTCCCATACATTACCGCTGCGTCACCTTGCTCAGTCTCCCCAGCGCGACAGTAGCAGAGGATGCAGTCACGACCCTCTCCTCTACGTTTGAATAACCATGCAGGTTGTCTCTGAATTATTCTCTCTGTATTTGAGATTTCCCTTTATGTAGAAAGGGTTAGCTAACCTGAGTCTTGGAAGGAATACGTGTGTTATTATTACTCTCGTTCTCGTCATAATTTGGTGCCGAAACCCCGAGATTTGCTTAAAAAACTACTACAATCGGTATGGTAGTGAAACACTAAAGCATGCACTTCATTGTAGTTATATTGATACTTTGTTATTGAGAGTTATTACACAAAAAACAGTGAATATTGTTGTACCCACTAACGGTGCAATTTATGTCACTGATTTGTACGCCATCCGTTGAAGAGCTGTGGAACTCGGTAGACTACGAACGCTCAATCGGTAATTCATCCTACTGTAGGTTGAGAATTCTACTAGCGCCTCTGTTGACTGACTCCCTAAACCCTGTCATATAATGTTTCCATTGCGAATACGCACGGTTTTCCAAACTAATCATGACTGAAAACGACTCATTATATGAATTAAATAGAAAGAGAAGCACGGGGAGAAGAAATGTGATTCGCTTTTGTACTTCCATCGACAAATTCACGAAACACACTTCGATAGAAGAATATAAATAATACAAAGGGCGTCTGGAGGAAGCACTGGCGTGACTGTTACGTCAAGACGACGCCCTTCATGATCTACCCGATGAAGAGTACGACAGCGACATTGTAATATGTGAAGAATACACTGACAAAGTCAATCATGCAATCCATAGAGCCTCTAAGGAAATAAAGAAACGGTTACCTGTCATCACGGCTCACCTTACATTACGCCAGAACACTACTCCGGCTACATTGGTGCTTCCTCCCACCGTTACATCAGTTATGTTGCCAACGATAAAATTGGAGACTTTTACAGGACACAGAATGCTGGCCCCGTTTTGGGAATAATTTGAGTCGGCCGTAGAGAAGAACACGCCATTGTCGACCATAAACAAGCACGGCTTCCTTATAGGATACTTGGAGGGAGAGCCAAAGTTACTAGTGGACGGCATTTCTTTGACAGCAGACACCTATGAAAAGACCAAAAAAATACTGCATTCACGATACGGCGACCGAGACCGTATCATACAAGCCCACTTGGACTACCTTGAGGATATTAAACCAATTCAGTTTGTGTGTCCAGAAACTTTAAACACCACGTTCATTGAATGCAGCAGCCGCATCCAGGCACTCCAATCACTGGGAGAAGACGTTAACGGTTACGGCCGTGTCCTTACCCCCCAAAATACTACGTCCCTTCCCTGATGACGCACGTAGAAGATGGATTATCCATGTAAAAAGAGAGAAATTGTCAGAGGGCGATATTATCAAACTAATGAAGTTACTTGGAGAGGAAATAGAGGAGCTCTTACTGCCTATACAACACGTGGATAGGTTGCGAGCACAAATACCTACACTCCTACAGCTGCAACGCTTCACGTGCAGTCTAAGCCAAAAACAAAAGAAAAAAAACAGAAGTCAGTAACGAGTTTGGAACCCTTCTGCGAGTTCTGCGAGACACGCAATCACTGAACACAAGATTGTAAGACTGTAATAAGTGTGCCATAACGCGTTCAAAAATTGAAGCCAGTAAACCGTAGCTTTCTCTATCTCAAGCGTGGTCACGACATTAAAACGGCTACAAGAAAGGAAAAGCATCTTCCTCCCAATACAAGAAAAATCACCATAGAATTTGGACAGACCCCAAATTATCACTTGTCTTCAACGAATAACACTTCTGTTGGAATATTGGCATATGACCTGCTGATTTTACGTATCTCCAGACTGCGCAAATATGAGTCACAGGACCTTCTGACTTAAGCAAGTTGACTAGATGCGTACTGGATGCTGGCAGTCAAGCGAGTTTTGTCTGCAAGTCTTTGATAGAGGATCTACAGCTAGACGTCGTCGACAACAAGTCTCTTAGAATTGAGCCTTCGAGACCTCCACTGCTTCAACAGGTCCACGTCGTCTCATTCGGCTGAACGCGAAAAGTGTATGGAACAACTCTAGATCTCTCTTGTTGCCTTTCAGAGCGTACACCGCTTTTCTCGTCACCCATAGCTCCTCGAGATATACACCTCATTGGACATAACCATAAACTTTAGCTGGCTGATCCTACTAAAGAACCTGTAAACCTTCCGATCAAAATACTCATAGGCGCCGATCAATACTGGAAGATTGTCAAGGACGCAGCACCCATACGCATTTCATCATCTGATGTGTCGTTATCGCCTGCTGTGCCACAAATAATAAAAGTGGGCGTTAAACACTACCAAAAAATGTGTTGCTGCCGTCGCATTTTGGATGGATACTGAGCAAAAACCGTTCTGGCGTACTAGTAAAGAATACTATGGTCAACTTCATTAATATGAATCACAGCAAATCAGTATGTAACGGCGACACCCTGCAACATTTCTGGGACCTGGAAACAATAGGCATAACTGCAACGCAAAACAGATCAAAAACTCAAAAGACATAAGACTTATGGAGGAGTACTATGCTTCCTACTTCTTAGAAGATGGGAGACGAGTTGTGCGTCTACCCCGAAAGACTTTAAACAGCTTTCCAAGCAACAAAAGTAATGCAGAAAGGCGTTTTGACGCCTTAAAAAAAAAAAGGCTTCAGAAAAACGGGGACCTAAGGCTGACTTACGAAAGACAGGTGACGGGCCACATAGCAAAGGGTCACAGTTAGCTCCTGCAGTGGAATCGCCCGACAATTTCTACTTGCCCCACCAATTGGTCAAAAGGGAGAAACGGGGCAACATCAAATGGCGTATTGTGTTTGACGGCTCTTCGCTGGAAGGAATTTTACTCTTCCTAAATGACGTATTGGACATGGGTCCCTATCTCTTGCCTGAAATTACTGCTACGGTTTTACGATTTCGCATACATCCTATTGCGGTCACCGCGGACATTGCTCAGGCCTTCTTGCAGCTTGTTCTTCATCAGGACGAAAGGGATATCACCAGATATTTATGATATCGCGTTGTCTAAGATCACTATGAGAGACTAACTACGAATGAAGAAAGAACTTTACCACTTTCAACGCCTTCCTTTTGGACTCGCCTGCAGTCCTTTTTACACGGCCGCACCGTGGCCGAGTGGTTAGACCACTCGCCTCTCACCTAGAAAGCCCTTCGATCCCAAGCGATCGCATGTGAGATTTGTGGTGGACAAAGCGGCGCTGGGGCGGGTTTTCTCCGGATTCTCCGGGTTCCCCCGCCATCGCATTTCACCGGTGCTCCATCTTCATTCATGTATCAATGTCACCGCCTGTGGTGCCACAAGTAGTTAAAGCGGGTGTTAAACACTACAAAAAAAAAGTCTTTTTTACTGTCGGCTGTGGTGAGAGTGTTGGGAATCAATTGTCCATCACGTCCTCAATCGCTTTATATCAAGGTAGGGTGAGACACGCAGAAAGCTTATATTACCCTCTTCACTTGTACCACCACCGAGTATTTACATCTGGAATTGTCACAGACTTGAGTACCAACAAAGTTCTCACGGCATTGCAACGATTCGTCGGTCAAGGAGGTCTACCACACACGACCTACTCGGAAAATGTCAAGTAATTTCAACCTGCAAGCGCGGAGCTCACTGAAGTCTAGCAAACTAGACTGCAACACTCACAAATTCCTCGCCCAAAACGGTATAACCTAGAAGTTTATTGCACTTCGGGCTGCTTGGTTGGGAGGCTGGTGGGAGAGAAAGGTGGACACCACAAAACGTTGTTTACGCAAGGTTCTAGGGTAATCCAGACTTACTAAAGAGCAGCTAAACACTACTCTAGTTAGATTTGAAAACGCCATTAATTCAAGACCTATCACGCAGAACGAGGACTCCGAAGCACTCACTCCAGCACATTTCTTGATTGGAGAAGAACTGTTAGTTATTTCAGTTGGTCCTGAAATCAAATTTTTGGACCAAAATCAAGAGCTGAGAAAATAATTCTAACTGAGACTTAAACTGACAAATGATTTTTGGAAGCGCTGGCAGAAGTAATATCTGCTACAACTCAGGAGCTTCCACGAAGTGTGAAGAAAAGGGAAGCTCAAAGGCATGCACCTGGGAGATTCATAATTCAAGAGGATGTACACCCAAGACACATGTGGAGGAAGGCAGTCATTGAAGGTCTGCTTAAAGGAAGGGACAACAAAGTACGGATAGTACTTCTCCGTACTCCAGAGGGAAGAAAAATCAGTCGTCCAGTCTAGTTGGTCGTCCCTTTGGAGATTGAGTGGGACAGGGAGGATGTTGAGGGTCCAGTCACTACCCTCTCCTCTACATTAGAATAACCATGCATGTTCTGTGCATTATTCTCTCTGTGTTTGAGATGTATCTTTGTGTATTAAAACGTTGGCTAACCTGGTCTTGGAAGGAATACGTATGTTGTTATTACTCTCATTTTCGACAACAGTTGCTAGTTATGGGGACTAAGGAGCATCTGGAAAAATCCTCTGTCACCAGGATGAACCTGACGAGATTTGAACCACAGACTTCCCGTTCACGAGTCCGTATCATCCATGTCAGTACCCGGAGAGCTTAGGATACGGACAGAGGGGACTCAGCACGTATATGGTTACGGTATCTATGACCCACGAGGAGAGTGTTCCCGTAAGGGATGAAAGCTGTAGGAAGATAACCGGGCGACCGGAACCAGGGTCTCTACAGCCTCCAGTTTGACAGCCGGACTGGCAAAACGGAGCCCCCTCCCACACAGGGTCCAATGACCCACTAGAGGCGCTTCTCATCCTGATAACCAGCCGAATTAACACCGGGCATCCTTTTCCCGTGCTGCACCAAGCACCGAAAGAAACTACGAGATAAAAGAAGAATGAAATGGCAATGGAAACGACATTGAGGAACGGGCAATTCGAGGAATGAAGAAAACCTTTTCAAGATTCGTCAAGTGACCCTGGAAAACCCCATGGTCAGGTTGGTCGGCCACAGGAATCGAACCCATGACCTCCCGAATGCGGGCCACAGACAAACTGTCATCCGCGCGGTACCTGGAGAGAAGTAAATTAGTCTTTGTGTTATGGAGGGGGAGGAAACAGCCATCACAAATTTTGGAACTTGCTTTGATGTATGTTCCAAAAAGCATAAATTTGTATTATTCATCGAGTTATCGAATTTATTATTGGCAGTTTTTACCCAGGCAGTTTTACTCCCGCCAAACATGTAAACACTGTTTGGCTATCTCCCTTACATCTTGGCACTACACGCCACTGATTAAATTGCCCTAAATAGAAGTGACTGTTTTGTTTGTTATTCTCAAGCGTGTGACATATCTTTGAAAAGTGTATGTATGGGCGTGGTCTATTCCAATAAATAAACCATAGTCTGCAGTTGTGCTTTCGACCGCTATCATGATACTGCACAGAGCCGTATCTGCTTTTGAATCTTTTCGTTTGCTTCCAACAGCGAAACTTTCGTATATGAAACACAACTGAGCCAACTTAAAATCTAGTTTGAGCGATAATAATACTCT
Source organism: Hymenopus coronatus (assembly GCA_030762935.1). Classification (NCBI taxonomy): domain Eukaryota; kingdom Metazoa; phylum Arthropoda; class Insecta; order Mantodea; family Hymenopodidae; genus Hymenopus; species Hymenopus coronatus. The sequence goes on along the minus strand of CM060881.1, from coordinate 165,665,762 downwards.
ACTGCAAGCATAATAACACTCTCATGTAAGTGTTAAAGGTGATAGTTTCCGATGTCTGTTATTTTAAACTACTCCTGAGGCTTTAACACTACATGCCTTTTATCTTAAATGGTCAGTTCTGAGTAATTACTTCTGCCATACATAAATTATGCATCAGATTCGTTTCAAATTTCATATTCATTTTACTTTCTCTACACGTTCTCTAGTGTATAAAGAATGTATTGTATTGCACCCAAAAATTTAATACCGAGATTTCACCGGAAATACACGTTATAGGGTCCCCTATATCTAAAACACATTTTTGAAAAAGGTTCGTGTGTCTGAACACGATAACTTAAAGAATATCAAACTTGGTATTTGGGTTTAGTATATTTCAGGGATGCGGCACAAAGATTTTGAGGAACATTCCCCCATCCCAAACTACCCTTTACATAGAAAAATGGTTCGAAAATTTTGATTTCCCCAAAAATGGCTCTAACGATTTGATTAAACTGCCGCATGTTAATGATGTTTAATTAGAAAATTAAATGAAGTAAATATCCTTGGAATAATCCCCGAGTTCTCATTCTGAATAACTTTTGCATAACTGGTAAAACTTAGGAGATAGACAAAAACCTCTAAAAATAGATCTCGTTAAACACACAATTTCTCATATACTTTTTTCATTTTTTGGTATAAGTAGTCATTTAAAAAATAATCCCTTTTATTGGTTTTAATTTTAAAACACCTCAAATTTTCTCAAACGGGAAGTCCTCATACGTTTCGTATCTCCTCTGTTTTACTACTAACCATGGAAAGAGAATCGAATTTTAATGACAAAAGCATAGCGACAGCTTTCAAAAGAAAAAAAATGGCGTTTTATTTATGGACGATCTTTAACTGCTATGGTTTTCAACATCCCATTCCATACTGGGCGTGAAAGAGCGCTTAATTTTGCTCAGAGGCCTCTCCATCAGGCTTGAGGTTCTTTTACGTGCTGTAAATTTACGACACAGGACCCACGGCTTTGCTTCCCTTCCGAAGGAAGCCATGCTAAGGATTTTTACGTCTGCGTATATGAAGTTAGCATGGTAACCATTACACCACGGAGGGCGATAAAATCTGACTCGCTTTAGCGTAGTGTTTTCCCTTCTACATGTAAGGAACTAAGTAATAAGACAATTTTTAGTAATATTTATCTCGATTAACATAATGTAGATAAATGAATTACCTTTTGTAAGAACAGTTTGTTTACAGAACAGATGGAGGTCATGTGAATGGAGTATTTAGATGTGAAATATGTGATTGTTCACAAAAAACGAGTCTTTCGTCTCACTGGATCTCTTGGCAGTGAGGTTCCCCAAACTTTATTACGTCACATTTAGCTGACTTAGGGTAACTAGAAGTTTAACAAACACTGTTCCAAAACAGTCACCTGATAACCCTTTAATGTCAAACTGAAATTTGATTTGTAATCAGCACATTTTACTGTAAAAAATACCAGTGTTACTAATGACATCAAAGGCACTTACCGCTCCCACATAGAATTTCTGATCACTGTTGGAGTCGGAGGCCACTATGGAAGGCCAAGATTGGCAGCGATCAATCCCAGAAGATGACGACGAATCTTTCATTTGTTTTCTGCCTAACTGTGGTGTTAGAGTAGACTTAAGGATGTATTTGCTATTAACTTTCTTCAGTTCTACATTTTTCCTGCAGAGAATAAAGCAAAATAAAGATTATAGCCATATGAATCCTTAAGAAGCTAAAACTTATTTGTTAAGTTATTCCACCGCTTGTTAGTCACGTGAAACACTGGTCATAAAAAGAATCAAGTTCTGGAGGCGTCTCAAATGAGATTTTTAAGGTAATTATTGGATATAACTAAGAAAGATCGTTTTGGAATATGGATACATATAAAAGAGGATTTAGGAGGAGAAAAAATCTGATGTGCTCCATTCACATGACTTTCTCTCATCTCTGTAACAAATTATTGTTAATAAGCTTATTCTTCTATCTATTTAATGCTAAGACATTAGCAGAAGCGGTATTATTGTTTAGTTCCTTGTAAGCAGAGGGAAATAAGGGAATACACTAGACTAAACCGATAGTAAAATGGTTGCGTGGGAATTGATTCCTTGCGTGGCCAAGAGTCCACAAGTTTCCGTATGAGAAAATTTGAAGTGGTTTAAAACTGCAATCAATATCAGAAATATCTCGAAAACGTCCAAATCCATGAAAAAAAAATATATATGGCATAAATTGTGTGTTTTATCGAGATCTACATCCTTTGTGTAATAAATTTTGTCTATCTCTTACGGTTTAACAATTATGTAAAATTCAAAAAAATCATCCAGAATAAAGAGGTCTTCAGGGTTATTTCCAGAAAATTGAAGATATACATTTTTTTTATCATAGAAATATCTGAAATATAAAATATTTTAATCAGAATCATTAGTTATTTTTAAGAAAATCAAAGATTTAGATTTTTTTCCATGTAAAGGGTAGTTGGTATTTAACGATTTTTTCGTTTTTGAGCAATGCTGCTCGCACACACACACACCTTTTCTAATAATGTTTTTTGGATTAAGGGCGCCTCAAAACGTGTATTTCCGGTGTAATCTCGGTATCGAATTTTTGGGTGCAATACAATACCTTCTCTATACACTATGTACATAGTACGTGTAGGAAAAGTAAAAAGGAAAAGGTACCAACGTAAGTGGAAGGAGCAGTGCAAGGGATGGAACCTACAGGATTACCAGGGCAACTATTTTACAAAGCTTCGGGACACAGACATGTGGGCGACACCGTATGAGGCGGAGAGAGTAGGTTAATCAGATTACATTAGATTAGATTGCGTTCCACAGGTTCATGATGGCCTTGAACGTACGACATATCAAAGCACAGAAAATGAAATACACTAATTATGCAAAATCCAAAGTTCTCGCATTACAATTAATAATGAATATAATACAGTTTCAAATACATTAGTAAAACTTAAAAAGGTGTTAAGCATTAAAAATCTGATGTGTTCCATTCGCATGACTTTCTCTACATCTCTGCAACAAATTATTGTTAAAAAGCTTATGCTTCTATTACCTCATGCTAATTGAGAAAAAAATTAGCAGAAATAGTTTTAATACTTGCTTCCTTGTAAGTAGAAACGAAATAAGGGAGTGCCATAGTCAAAAGCTGGCTGCTATGTGACTGAAGTTCCTTTGTTTGTATGGACAGGAGTTGATAAACTTCTCTATGAGAAAAATATAAGTATTTTAAAGTTGAATCTAATAACAAGGAATATCTCAAAAACGATTATCTCCATAAAAAAAATCTATATAACATAAATTGTGTGTTTTAATGTGCTCTACATTTTTTGTGTGGTAAGTTTTTGTCCATCCCATACAATTAAGCAGTTATGCAAAATTCCGTAAAATTCATCAAGAGGCTATTCCCAGAAAATTCAAGATATATTTTATTGTATTTGATTTTCAAGAAAATCCCCTACCCCAAACTATCCTTTAAGGAACACTTTTCGATCTTTTTTATTTTTTTCAAAGTGGCTGTTTAACGATTTTAATTAAAACTACCACCTATCTTTAACATATTCTCATAACAAATGAAATGTATATCTTCCATTTTCTGGGAATGGCCTTTGAGGTCTTCACTCTGGATGAGTTTTGCTTAGAAAGAGATAAAAAGAAAAAAAAAAAAAAATACGAGGGTTGGGCCAAAAGTCATGGCAACTAGTTTTTTTCTTGTTGATATGTGAACGGATCACAAACGTATATGTGTCGTGTGGAAGTTCTGCAGGCGTTGTGTGTATACAGAACAACAGATGGCTCTGTGATAGCTGGTAGTAGCGCAGCGAGGGCTGTGAAATCAGTCAGTTGGTGAGTGCCGTGCGAGATGGAAGTAACCCGTGTTGAGCAGCACGCTTACATTAAAATAGCCGTTCTCCACGGGAGAAATTCGATGGAATATCAGAGTGAATTAGTGGAAGCCCTTAGGAATAATGCTCTACCATACCGTACAGTAGCATGGTGGGTAGGAAAGTTTCAGCAAGGACGTGTGTCAACCAGTGATGAGCGACCCGATTCACACATGGTGCGGCAAATGCTGCAGCACTTTGGTATTCAGCGCCTTCCACATCGTTGGCGGCATGTGGTGACAGCAGCAGGGGACTACTTTGAGGATCCTTAAGCCCAGGTTTGTCATGTCAACTGTATGTGTACTGTGTTGTCATTTTTTTGCACCGTGAAGGTCATATTGCTCTGTATACTGCCGTAAGAAATTAGTGTGTTACGATATTCAGTGCTATTCATTGTCCACGCATGTAGTTAACACCTTGTCCTTTTGTCTGTATATGTCAAATTTTCCAACCGGACTGGTATCTTCAAGAAAATAAATAGTTTCCATGACTTATGCCCCAACCCTTGTATATCTTTCCACACAAAAAATGTATATTTCGTTAATGCGCACACAGTTTATGCCAGATACGTTTGTTTGTGGAATTAACCATTTCCGTGAGATTCTTTGTTACTGATTTACATTTTACAAAACGTATGCACAGGAAAAGGTAGGATTAAGCTGAGCCTTCAAATTAAAATAATTCAGCCCAACTTCACCCATTTATTTAACAATATGCACTGTTACTAGACAAAACACAAATATAAACAAAAGACTCGTGCTCACCACAAATAAAAAAAATAACAATATGCATTATTACAAAACAAAACACAAATATAAACAAAACACTCGTGTTCACCACAAATTTAAAAAAAACAACTAAAAAGCCACTTCAAACCGGTCAGAATAATGTATCATAATATGGGAGCCAAGTTAAAGCCAAACTAACAAGATTAAATACACTAAATTTAGTCAAACCGTGGCAGAGCGGCTAGCCAAGATCCACCCCGCTGCATAGGGGAACTCTTGACGTGTCCAGGCATGCGCAGAGAATTCTGGATTCGCTGGCTAGCCTAAAGCAGGTTGACATAGGCGCTTGTAGCGGAGTGATGATGAAGCAACAAGTGACGTAGAATCCATCGTGTAACGGAAACGTTACAGTATTAAATGTAATAAAAATCAATAAGAATTGGTGAAGCCTAAATATTAGTTATCCCAGTACGAAACACTTTAATAGTCAGCAGACTATAGTACAGTCGGATTTACAAAGATGGCGTATCGAACAACTGTCAGTTTATGTTTTACGTAACATTTTTATTTCTCTTGAGTGCATAATAAATATCAAGCAGGATGAGGAGGAACATGAGAGTATATGTTTTGCAAATCTGGTTCCTGAGTTGTTACTAAGCTCCTTTTCTTTTATTTTTTTTATTTTTTTTAATATGGTGTTTAACGCCCGCTTTTACTATATATTGCACTACAGGTGATGACACTGATGATACATGGAATGAAGATGTAGCGCCGATGGAATGCGATGGCGGGGGAAACCGGAGAACCCGGAGAAAATACGCTCCTGTGCCGCTTTATCCGCCACAAATCCCACATGCGGTTGCCTGGGATCGAACACGGCCTTTGTGAGAAGCGAGTGGTCTAACCACTCGGCCACGGCGTGGTCACAAAGCTCCTTGACAGGTACACATCTCTCATGGGAGCACTTCATTAAACTATTGGAAATATGTTGCAATATAAACAAATTAGATCTATTAAGAAGCACTAATGCATAGCACAATATGGAGTTTTTACTAAAATGTCGGTTACTGGGAATTGGCACACTAAACTAACGAACTCGAAATACTTTCTTTTCTTGATACTCAAAGCAGAAATTCGTGAAAATTTTCTTTAATGTTATGTTAAGGGTATGCAGATAAAATTTGGGCCCATTTAAGATAGTATATTTTGTGAGCTGTAAAATAAATTAAATTGTATAATATCCAAGAGCTTTTACTTACTTTCTTCTCCATATTGTGTTAACAAAGGCAAATTCCACTAAAGATCCAAATATAAAGGCTGTGCATACAATGAACCATATTTCAGTTGCCTTGATGTAAGATACTTTGGGCAAGGAGCTGCCAGTGTTACGGGTCAAAGTGATGAAGGTCAACATCGTGCTGGTTCCTGAAACAATGATACACGTTATTCTGAAGAAACAGATAATATTAAATTGAATACATGTTGGACATAATTGTGGGCCGTGCATCCTTAACTTTACAGAGAAACAGAGAAAGCCAATGAAAGGCATATCGATACTCAAAAGAACTAAGTCGACAGTTCACACAAAGCCAAGTGAGTGCAGGATTGCAAATGTCACTCTCTGAATTGCGCGACTTGTCAGTGCACGAGCAGGAATGAAAGAGAGAGTATACTATTTCTGTCTCTCTCCCTCACTGTGTCTCTCACCCCCTTTGTGTGCTCCTAACTATAGACCCCTGCCTCTGAATCCTTGCACTTGACAGTTCATGTGGTTTCGCGTAAGGTTGGCTATGCTGCCTTTGCGGCGTTGCCAGAGTAAATAGTAAACAAGAACAGCTGATTACAAATGCCTCTATCATGTAAAGACGAATATAAATAGTGTAAAATAGTAAATTAATGCTGATGAATAATGAAAATAATTCGTTATTATTGATGTTAATTGAAAATAACAGTGATACTATAACGTATGTAGCATAAATTACGTATTTACGACAACATAGAATACATTAATGCAAAATAGCTTGTTACAATGAGAGAAAGGTATAACAAAGTGATTTTCACCGGTTTAGAATTTTAATTGCTGAATCCCATCCAAGTCTCCGTCATCATCATTCTCGGAAGCATCATAGTTGTTGTAATCATCAACATCATCGTCGTCGTCACCAAGATATACGTATCATTAGTGGTTCACTGATGATTTCGTCTAATTCCTGTGCTTTTCATATTATTTTGTGCACATGATTCACTTTCTTCTTCCATGAAGCCGCGTTCACCCTCACCACATCTTCCCGCTACAGTCTATCCACCAATACACTTTTGAAAGTCTTGTAATGTTCCCTCACGTAAAAACAAACACCAACAACACTATCAACAATAAGAATAAATATAAATAATAATGAATAAAACGTAGCTTGCACAGAACAGCTCAACACACATGTTTGGAGTTCACAAACTGAGCACACGGTTGGAAAGTTGTCCTCCGTGGTGTAATGGTTACCATGCTGGGTAATGGTTACCGGCGGAGGACGATGTATTTATTTTTTTCGAGTATAAAAAAAACTTAGTATGGCTTCCTTCGGAAGGGAAGTAGAGCCCTTGGTCCCGTGTCGTAGATTTACGGCACGTAAAAGAACCTCAAGCCTGATAGAGAGGCCTCTGAGCAAAATTAAGTGGTCTTCCACGCCAATTTAGAATGGGACGCTGAGAGCCTTAGTAGTTAAAGAGCGTCCATAAATAACACACCATTTACATTTTCACGGTTGGAAATAGCCAGATATTGCAACGGTGCGGCATCTAGATCCGTTTCTGTTGTCTGACCGACCGACCGAATGCTGCTTTGTGATTGGTTCAGAAAGTCAAACGGGTAAAGGCTTATCATCTGTTTTTTTCCGGATGTACCAACTTAACTCCTAACTGTCAAGTGCAAGGATTCAGCGGCGTGGGTATAGGCATAAAATGTAAATGGATTGTTATTTATGGACGCTCTTTAACTGCTGTGGTTCTCAGCGTTCCATTCTATTCTGAGCATGAAAGATCCTTAATTTTGCTTAGTGGCCTCCCTATCAGGCTTGAGGTTCTTTTACGTGCCGTAAATCTACGACACGGGACCAACGGCTTTACTTCCCTTCCGAAGGAAGCCATGCTAAGGATGTTTACGCCCGAAAAAAGCTATCGTCCTCCGCGGGTTTGAACCCGCAACCTTGGGTATATGAAGTTAGCATGGTAACCATTACACAACGGAGGGCGACTATAGGCATAACGCCAAATATAAAAGAGGTACAATGTAAAACGTGAGTACCGAGCGGAATGGCTCAGGCAAATTCGTCTGTGGTCCGCATTCGGAAGGTAGGTTCGCTTCCCTTGGCTGGCCTTCCTGACCCATGGGTTTATTCCGGGGTCTTTCCCGGGTCGCCAGGCGAAATCTGCGTTTCTTTCATCCCCCAAATTTCCGGCACCTCCTTGTTGTTTCCATTCTTATTTCCAGACTTTAGTCCGGTTGTAAACGACGTTAGGGTGAGAGCTACTGTATCGTTTGCTTTTTCATGTTTGTTTACATCGTGCAGGTAAAGAAGGGTAGGTAAACATACCGGTACACGGTGAAATTTGCTAGCTAATGCTGATAGTGCACATAGGTATAGTTTCCCGTTGTTCGTTACATAGATAAATGTAACACAATAATCGTTTGTAAGCGTCAATTTCAGTAAAATAAAAGAAAACTTCCACTCGCGATTAAATAAATAAATAGATTTTTCTTTGTAATGGTATCAGTCTCAGAAGCTTATTTTAAACAGGATTAACTTAGTCATGCTGTATACATTACAACGAAGTCGTCGATCACCTGACTAAACAGAACATTAATCGGGGTATATTCCAAGACATCAGACTTCCATTCACAGACTTTTAACCAACTCTAAATATCAATATCCACCGTAGCTGGATTAATGCTTTCCAAAATATCAAAAGGAAAACATTACCCACAATCCAGGAAGATGTTTCCAAGATTTCCGGCGTTCCGCAGCCACATTGGTCCGGGTGCGACTTGGTCATGGATGCAACCCCGGTAAGTTGAGTGTATACGGTAGGTATCAGCGCATGTTTCTCTCTCGCACACGTCATCTGGTACTCAACCATGGCGTGCTTACTGCTGTGGTCATTGTTAACAAATTAAAAGCTATGGTACTGTGTAAATATACATATTCGGATTTCCCCATCAAATCGTAAATAAACAGATAACTTGTTCAACTCTATTAGATTTAAATTATTGAAGCTAAAGGAGCAATTGTTTAAAATATTAAATATAAAGGCTCACCATATGCCCTATGTCTCACGCTAGCTAAATGTTGCCCCCAGTTGTTTAGGTATCTTGCGTGAATTCTTCTGTTTGATAACTGCATCCTTACAGAGTTTAAAGCTAGATTAATAAATAACTTAACACATTAGTAAGTATTGCGGAAGAAACAGTAGGTATACAATAAAATATATTACCCGGTGTGGTGTTTCCTGCTTCATGTGCATATGCAATTATTTATTCAGTTGTAGCATATTTTTCTCATTTTCTTTCTCGCCAAATCAGTGCGTTTGTTTCCGGGTATTTTCCTTTTTTCTCTTATTCATATTCTTCAGCCTAATAAATGGCAGGGCGAATTTTTTGGCTTTCAGTGCCTGTAAGTAGCATGAGCTTGTGGTGTAAGTCATAGCATTTTTTTTACCATAAACGTACTTTTCAGAAACCTCTTTTGTGACTTTCTTACCATTATGTAAAACAAATCCTTCGTCCAACAAATGGTTTCTGAATAATTTCAACACGTGAGAAATGTCGCAGAAAGTCCGTAGGGGGCGATTTTCAGCTTCTATTGCAGGATGCGAGATGTAAATTTCTCTCTTATAATTCCAAGCTTAGAGAGTAATTTCCTATTTGATCCTCCCATTTCACAGACTAAGGAACGGATTTTGAAACCAGCCTTTCGACCATTTGAATAATGTCTGTTAGTAATTCTTTTGTTACTGTCTCATCAAAATTGGTGTATATCGGTGGTTTCCACTTTCCTGCTAAGCTGCAGACTGCTGTTGTCATATTAAAATCGGATTTCACTTTTATCTCATCAAAGCTCAGAACAAGTTCCTTCTCATACACTAACAGAACTTGATTTCTGTTGCAATAGATACACATTTAATTTGATGATTCCTGTGATATGCTGAATTGGGCCAAGCATCTTTTGATGGCTATAGAACTTGTAGAGGATATTTAAGGCGTTCTCTCACATAACCATATGCATTCTTAGACATGCATCTCAAAATGATTTCCTTTGAAATGTCATCAGAGTCCCAATTCTTATATCTACATGTAAGTAAAACTTGCTGCTGGCAAAATGAGAACATTTGCTCATGCTCCAGCATGAGCAAATGTATACTCCATTGTATGTAGGAGTCTTTGTAGAAACCATCCACTATTGTTCGGTTTGCTTCGGCGGTACCGGACACCACCTTTACCTAATCTTCCCATCCATCACAGTATTGTAGCTAGTGCATGATAGGAGAGCTATGTAGAGACCACCCTTTCGGATGGTCGTCACCAGGTGTGGCGGAGGCGGGGCCACAAAAAAAAAAAAAAAAATAAAACAGAACAATTAAAAAACGGTTTAAGGTGTGTTGTTGTTTGTAAATGTCTATGCTTTCTCTTACCAGCCTATGTACGAATTGGTCCGAATATGCCAATAGCTGTATTTAGTTGATATGTATGTGGTGTCCTGTAGATATGACATGTCTTGCAAGTGTTGATTTTTCTGGCTGGTTCAATTTTAAGCTTCTAATATGCTCTTATCGTCTGGTTGTCACCGATCTGCCTGTTTGTCCAACGTATGAAACACAACAATCATAGTCTATCTTGTATACCCTCGGGTTGGACAGGGGGTCACGCGTGTCTTTAACTGGGCATAAGAACGATTTCAGTTTCCTGGGGGACTTGTACCTAGTTTTAACATTGTGTTTGCGCAGAATTCTCGCTATCTTGTCGGTAGTTCCTTCTACGTGGGGCAGGCATGTAATGGAATTATTTTTGTCCACTTTTCTTGTGTTGTTATTCGTTTGTAAGTTTTTAACAAATGTATTAGGATATCCATTCACAGCCAGCTCCTATTGTAAATAGTCTCATTCCTCCTTTAGGTTCTCTGGGTCACATATGCGGGTAGCTTTATGTACCATAGTACTGGCTACTGCTCGTTTAATGGTTAGCGGATGGTGGGATGTTGCGTGTGCGTGTGTGTGTGGGGGGGGTTTGCGGAATACCGAGCATGTAAGTCTTCTGCCATTCCATTCCACTAGGAAGTTGAGGAACCGAAATTTCCTTTCCTCTTCTATTTCCATGGTAAATTGGATGTTAGGGTGTATGCTGTTTAAGTGATTTAAAAAATCCGAAATTGTGTTTTTCCCGTGGCCATATTACAAATGTGTCATCTACGTACTTTAACCAGAGAGTTGGTTTCTTGTCCACAATGTCTATTGCGGTGGTTTCAAATGCTCCCAGGAAAGGCTATTCAGACATTCTAGATATTAAATTTGATTCCTACATAATTCCCTAAAATGAATTAGATCCTTATAATATTCGACTACTTGAAGTTGATAATCGAACAACACTACCAATCTGGTGAAAGTGGTGAGCCCAGGGCTGCACCTTCTGTTTGTTGGTACAGTTTGTCTTTAAAACTGAAGTAATTACTCGTGAGGCAATGGTGAACTAGCTCTAGCCAATCTTCTGGGAGCTGGTGGATTTCGATCTTCTCTCAGATTATCTTGAGGGCATCTGCGTTCGGTATCTGTGTAAAGAGATTTTGTAAATCGAAACTGGCTGATAAATGATGTGGTTTAAGGTTGAAGTTTCTTAGCATTTCTAGCAGGTGGCCTGAACCACGTACGAAGGAAGATGTTTGTCCTGTTATGTTTTGAAGACCTTTGGCTAGAAAACCCGCCAGTGCGCGAGTTGGAGACTCGATGGCGCTGACAATTGGTCCAAAAGGAACTTCTTTCTTATGTATTTTCATACATGGTTGGGGTGTGCGAGTTGTGTGGGATCAGTCTTTTTTTTTTTTTTTTTTTTTTTTTTTTTTTTTTTTTTTTTTTTTTTTTTTTTTTTGAGCTCTTTGGGTATGGATGACCCTATAGTAAAAGATGATGTTCTCTCAATTTTCGCCGTACCCTTTAATAAGAGATGATGTTGTTCTCTCAATGGGTTCTTCTCAATGTGTATATATAGGTATTTTCCTCTAGCAGTTTTAGCATCTTCTTTTCGTAATCCGCTGTGTTTATGACTACCATGGCGTTCCCTTTATCAGCTGGTAATATTGTGATTCGAGAATCCGAGATTATAGTATGTACAGCTGTTCTTTTTTCACGAGAAATGTTGTATTGCGGTGTTCGTGTTTGAAAAGGCATCGTTGTAATAAATTCGGAATATACACGAAATTAATTGGACTGAAAACACAAATACACAAGACAAAATATTAATAATCATTATTTTAGAATACATATAGGTATATTCTTTTGCCTTAGGGAAATACTTTTGCACGGGCCATTTGCAGATTCTTTACGGACGTATGTACCCTGAATTAATACTTTTGGAGGATGAAATACCGGTACCCTAAATAAGCTCTTTCACTGCGCTGTATTGCGTCAACAAACACGTGTTACATTTGCAAGAGCTCAATTTACTAAGGTCTCGCCATTCTTAGCTGGCCTGTTCTGCTCTATGATGATCATATAGTATTACAATTATATTTTTATAATCTTAACATAATGATGACATAAAATACTTATATGATAATGTCTCATAATGCTAGCAGAAAACCGAATAGCTTTGGGTTGTCTGGTAATTTCTCCGACCGTGTATCTAGTAACCCAAGTTAAAATGAAGGCCACCCTGATATAAGGCGACAGGTAATCTGTGTTCCTTATACTTACCGAGTGTGGTTCTGCCTGGTACGGCGTTGGGATCCAGCCAGAAAGACACCCAGGATACGACAACTAGGAGTATGCTGGGGACGAAATAATCCATTATGTAATGGCCCACCTCCCTGGCCAAGTCAAATCTTACTGTGAGTGCGCTGTAGTTCCCTCCTGCAATGCAAACAATTCCTACAAATAATATTTTCAGATCAATTGACAAATTCACAAACATGATTGCATTGTTGTATCTAAACGCATACCAGCGGGTTGACTAAGACGGTTTCGTCTGTTGCCTTCATCCGGAGGTTGATCCCTGTGTACGGCCTACCTGACCCCATATTTTTTTCGCGGGTTACCCCAGGTTACCAAGTTCATATCAACCCCCGGATTTTTCGAACCAATATTTCCTGTGTCATCTTTTTCCTAATGATCTCTCTTTCAGGGTTATAGGATCAGGCGACGGATTTCCGCTGGTTGCGGCTGGATATTGGATTTCCGAGTAGTCGACGGGACTCGCCTTTGGGTTTGGGGCTCCCTCAGGGGTTCCGCCGGGAAACCCGGGCTTGGGTGGCGTCGGAGGCGTTCCAACAGGAACCCGCGTAACCCTTCCATGTTTGCGCCCATCGTCATCCAATAATTTATCTGGTCGTTTTTCGGGTCTCTCACCTCATCCCTTCCTCTTGGGGTCACGTAAGAGGTAAGGGCCACAAGGGCCGAGTCCGATGCTCTTTCCGATGACCTGGGGTAGAGTCTAATCCTAATTCTGATTTAAATTCATAACGGGATCTGTCGGTTATCTCTCTCCCTCTCTCTGTAACAATGTGTTACTGCTTATTTACTTTAATATTCTAATGACTTGTATAGAAAAATGCCTTAAGCTTAGAATATCGGAATTAGGAAGCAGATCACTGGTACCTATTTGCATTTTCTACAAAATAGCTAAATAAGTCAAGAACATGAACCGTAGCTCTCGTTAAAACATACACTTAATTTAGAATGCATTTATTAATAGCATTTATCTATTTTCGTAATATTCGCTGTAGTACGTTTCAGTTTTCCAGTATAATTATTATCTTAAGCGGAGTATCTTAAATTTAAAATGTGAAACTCGGCCCTCTATTTAGAAACAGGAATTGTAAAGAGTTCTTCTGAGACTATGTATTACCTGTTTGCTTATTTGATGTTTGGGTTTAAGAAAATCTAAAGCGTTTAAATCCAGCTAGGACTGGATTTTAGAACATAATTGTATTAGCATCATACTTGAAAATTCTTATTAAATCAGCACTCTCGTCTCTTACCGCATCAGTTAGGAATGGGAAGATGGAAGAGCCTCCAATAATTACAGTATAGTAGGCCGGTGTTTCTGCTCATCTACTTGACCCCTGTAAAGATGAAGTGAAGGGAAATTCTGAAAGGCGAATAGATTCGGACGACGAGCGTGCTGGCAAGGATGTCAGCATGGTGGCAAGCTCTAACTAAGCCCCGCGCAACCTGGGGGACTTGTGGCAATCTAGCCAATCCCCAGGAAGTAAGGGGGCACCAACAGTTCTACCACACGTCAGAGAGAAACCTTTCCACAGCGCAAATTCCACCGGCCAGCCATAACACATTAACCGCCGTCGTCAGATCCTAGAGAAATGAAAGGAAACGATGGGGTAGTGATGGAGTCAGGAAATAAGGACAGAAAATCCTAGTAGAACAGAAACTACCCCAAAATTCATCTATCGACCTGGGAAAACCACGTAAAACAAAAACATAAGGTTCGTAACGAAGGGAATCAAAGCCAGGACATCCCGAATCCGGGCCTCGTCGTTATCGCCAACCAACTCGGTTTTCTTAGACCAGAGGTTTGCATTCGATTTATGGTTGGGGACGAGAGAGGTTTTCTTTAAGCTATAATGTATGAAAGTTTGGATGAATGTTCATAGCGAAAATTGATAAAAGCAAACATAAATTCTCATAGTCATAGACGAGTTATAACTAAGGGTCACGTATCTCATTCTATTTTCTTTTGAGTTCTGTTTTATCTGCTCTATATGTACATCATTTGGCCAACAGATGTATGGGTACCACGCCCGCAATAACTTGAATTGCCTTAGTGGAGGTCGTCCTTTATGCATTAGCAATTCTTATGGCTATCTTGCGCTGGGCTCTTTCTATAATTTTTCTAAAAGCTGCTTTTGTACCCAAGTGTTCCAGAAGGGCGCACCATACAGGATAATCGAATTCACCACATATCCCAGTATTCTTCTTTTATTGGTTTTAGGACCTCGAATATTTGGCATTAATCTTCAAAGTGCTAAAACAGTTTTCTTCAGCCTTGCCAGGCACATGCCTGATTAGTGCCCGCATGCTCATATTGTGTTCCATTTGTATTCCTAGATTAGTTTATACATCTTTTAGATCTGATCAACTAGTTTCCAAAATTGAGTAGTAATAGTGGCAGTAGTGGTAGTAGTAGTAGTAGTAGTAGTAGTAGTAGTAGTAGTAGTAGTAGTAGTAGTAGTAGTAGTAGTAGTAGTAGTGGTAGCAGTAGTGGTAGCAGTAGTAGTAGCAGTAGTAATAGTAGTAGTAGTAGTAGTAGTAGTAGTAGTAGTAGTAGTAGTAGTAGTAGTAGTAGTAGTAGTAGTAGTAGTAGTAGTAGTGGAAGTGGTCGTAGTAGAAGTTGTAGTCGAATAGTAGTGGTATTGTTATTATTGTTATCTGCTGACATCGTCTTTGCTGATAAGCGACAGGAGTAGACGAAGGTAATTGACATTAATACGCCAGTATCCTTTGACCTAAATTTACTTCGAATTACCCCGTTTAGTTCTTCAACTCCTTTAATGCGCGAAGGGATGTAAGGGCAAATTGGAAGTTGAGAGTGTGTAAAGAAAATAGTGTGAATGCAACACACCTGATTTTTACTTTGTCTACACGTACTATGGAATAGTATAAAGAGAAGGTATTGCATATCACCCAAAAATTAGATACCGAGATTTCACCGGAAATACACGTTTTAGAGTGCCCTGTATACAAAAATACATTTTTACTTTCTCTACACGTACCATGTGCATAGTGTATAAAGAAGGTATTGCATTCCACCCAAAAAATCGATACCGAGGTTTCACCGGAAATACATGTTTGGGGTCCCCTGAATCGAAAAAAAAAATTAGAAAAAGGTCTTGCGTGCGTGTGTGTGTCTGTGGACAGCATAGCTCAAAAACGAAAAGACCGTAGAATACCAAACTTGTTTGTGTTTTATGTCATATGGGCACATCTTTTGTAGAGTTGATGTTTTCCAAGTTATTCCTCGTTGTTTATTTCAATCTTTAAATATTTCTATTGTTTTCAAACGCGAAGTTGCCATTCGTTTTATATCCTTTTTGTTTTACTCCTAGCCATGTAAGACAATCTAATTTCAATTACATCACTTAGCGACCAGCTTTTGAAATCTGACTATCGCTTTAGCCTAGTACATTTTCTTCTTTTCCTACTACTTACAAGGAACCAGGTAATAAGACAATTTCTGCCAATGTATAGCTCGTTTAGCATAAAAAATATGTTGTTAGAGTAGTCTGTTTGCAGAACAGATGGAGAAAGGCATGTGAATGAAACACATTAGATCTGTTTTACTCATATTTTTAGAATATTCATGTTGATAAAACGTGGTTATGTCAATTTTATCAAAAACTATAAAAATATGCAAAATGTTTAGAATGTTTGTGTCTGTATTCCGTTACAACTCCATATTCGGGCTAGCATATTAATAAAAAGTTATATTGGTTCATAAATTCCTTATATTAAGATGGCTGAAATATCTTTGTTATTCTATTATTCTTCTCTCGGTAGGTATATATACTAGCTGCCCGCCCCGGCTGCATATTTCACATATGTCATGCAGAATCGCAACCGTCGGAGGAGTCAACCGCAACATCCAATAGCAGGTGTGTAATGAAAACAGAGGAAAGACGCGGTAAAATAAACACTTGGTGGAGTAGATTAATACAACATGTAATAATCACTGTCGAACCTTTTAAAAATAAATGACCTGATGTGTTCCATGCACATGACTTTCTCTGCATCTCTACAATAAATTATTGTTAAAAAGCTTATTCTTCTATTTACTTAATGCTAATCGAGAAAAAATTAGCAGAAAAGATCTTATTAATTGCACCCTTGTAAATGGAACGAAAATAAGGGAGTAGTACCACAGGCTAAATCGATAGTCAAATCTTTTAAAAGCTGGTTGCTATGTGATTGAAGTTCCTTTGTTTCTATGACAGTTGACAAATACCCGTATGAGAAAAGTATAAGTATTTTAAAGCTGAAACTAATAACAAGGAATATCTCAAAAGCGGTAAACTCCACCAAAAAAATGTATATGGCATAAATTGTGTATTTTACCGATATCTACATTTGTTGTTAAGTACGTTTTAGGCTATCACTTACGGTTCACCATTTATGCAAAATTCATCCAGAATAAACATGTCTTCAGTGACTATTACCAGAAAATTGAACATATACATTTATTTGTCATCTAAATATCTTAAATGTAATGATTTTAATCAATCGTTAGAGCTATTTTTGAAAACGTAATTATTTTTTCCATATAAAGGGTAGTTGAAAGTGGGAAATTTTATTGAAAATCGTCTTGCATCCTTGAAAGATACCGAACTTAAATACCAAGTTTGGTATTTAATGGTATTTTCATTTTTCTAACTTTGTTTTTTTTTTTATTCAGGTAGTCCCAAAACATGTATTTCCTTTGAAATCCCGGTATTGACTTTTTGGGTGCCATACAATGCCTTCTCTATACACTATGCACATAGTACGTATAGAGAAAATAATGTACAATTAGAAAGAAAGGTGTACATATATTTTCAATTTAAAATCTAATAATGCACTTATAAGGTAATTATAATATGTATAATGTGGGTATACATATACAGTATTGAGTCCTCCTGAAAAGTTTACGTCAATGCATAAGTGATCAGCTATATACAAATCAATTTAAAACTAAAGTCACACATAGTGATAGACCTGAGACACAAAAATCATTTTGTTATTTAGTTATAGATACATATGGGAAAACATCTGATGTGTTCCATTCACATGGCTTTCTCTGCATCGCTGTAACAAATTATTGTTAAAAAGCTTATTCTTCTATCTACTTCATGATAATCGAGATAAACATTAGCAGAAATTGTCTTAATTACTTGCTTCCTTGTAAATAAGGAAATACACTAGGCTAAAACGACAGTCAAATCTTTTAAAAACTGCTTGTCATGTGGATGAAATCCATTTCTATGCAGAGCCAGGAGTTCACAGCTTTCCGTGTGACAAAAGTTTTAAGTATTTTACATCTGAAACAAATAACACGTAATATCTCGGAAATGGTCAATTCCACGAGCAAAAAAAAAAACAAAAAAAAAACAAAAACGTATATGTGTGTTTTAACGTGATCTACATTTTTTGTGAAGTAAGTTTATTTTCTATCTCTTGCGCTTTACCAGCTACACAAAATTCATTCATAATAAAGTGATCTTTAGAGGCTATTACCAGAAAATTCAAGATATAGTTTTATTTGCCATATAAATATCTTTAATATCTTAGAGCCATTTTTGAGAAAATAAACATTTTCGAAATGTTTTCTATGTAAAGGTTTGGGGTGAGGAGATTTTTCTCAAAATCTTTGTGTCGCATCTCAGGAAGATACTAAACTTAAATACCAAGTTTGGTACTTTACCGATTTTTCGTTTTTGAGTTATCGTATCCACAGACACACTGATATACGGACACACACACGGACCTTTTTCTGAAAATACCTTTTTTTTATACAGGGGACCCTAAAATGTGTATTTCCGCTGATATCTCGGTATCGAATTTTTGGGTGGAATACAATACACTCTATACATTATGTACAGAGTACGTGTAGAGAAAGTAAAAAAAACAGACTCATCTACAGCTAATCATCGACATAAAGTATTGTATATAAACTCTTTTCGGGAATATCAAATCTTATTTTTCAATGTTTATGTTGTATACGTAATTTGGATATACTTCACATAAGTTGAAAGTGAGCAGTAAATTCGATTTTAAGAAGCTCACGACACACGCATTCTCACCTCTCGCCTCTTGTCATAAAGTTGCTAGAAAGCGCACGACAAGCAATAAACACTCCATAAACTGGTCTTGAAAACTGCTGTAAACTGCATATCCGTTCTTCTAGTGAAATTTCGATTATTCGTCACATGACGCTAGACTGTATATGACAGCCGTTTTGTCGCGTCTTCACAGTTCATCCACCTTCTTAGCACCGTGTTCATTCCACTTTCTCTACGCGTACTATGTACATAGTGTATAGAGAAGGTATTGCATTCCACCCAAAAATTCAATACCGAGACTTCACCGGAAATACACGTTTTAGGGTCCCCTATATAAAAAAAGTATTTTTGGAATACGGTCCGTGTGTGTGGTGTGTGTATGTGAACACGATAACTCAACGAAAAGTCGGTAAAATATCAAACTTGGTATTTAAGTTTAGTATCTTCCAGAGATGCGTCACGAAGATTTTGAGAAAAATTCTCCTCCTCAAACTTCAAAACTCAAAAATTTTCATTTTTTTCAAAAATGATTTTAACGATTTTGATTAAAATACCGTATATTAAAGATATTTATATGGCATATAAAATGTATACCTTGAATTTTCTGGAAACAACCTTTAAAGACCTCTAATCGGGATGGATTTTGCTGAATTTTGCTTAACTAGTAAATTGTAAGACTTAGACAAGAACTTACTACACAAAAAGTGTAAATCACGCACAACACTATTTATATAATCGATATGTTTTTTTTTTCTCGTGGAATTGACCATATCTGAGATATTCCTTGTTATTTGTTTTAGATTAAAAATACTTTAAAATGTTCTCATACGGAAAATTGTAAACTTGCGGCCCTGCACACAAACGGATTTCAACCGCATGGCAACCGGTTTTTAAAGGAATTGACTATCGTTTTCACAGTGTATTCCCTCTACTTACAAGGAAGCAAGCAATTAAGACAGTTTGTGTGAAGTTTATCATAAAGTAGATAGAAGGATACGATTTTTAACAATAATTTGTTACTGCGATGTAGAGAAAGTCATGTGAATGGAACACATCAGATTTTTCTGACTGAAGCTAATTTGCAGTAATTGCGCGCGCGCGCGTGTATATATATATGTCTGTGGTCAGCATAGCTCAAAAATACGTTATGTACTAAAATAGGTATTTAAGAGTATCCTCCAAGGATGAGACACGAAGATTTTCAAGAAAATCCCCTCATCCCAAACTACCCTTTACATGGAAAATGTTTCGAAATTGTTGATTTTCTCAAAAATGGCTCTAACGATTTTGATTATATATCGTACCATATTAATATGTATGTCTTGAATGTTCTGGGAATATCATCTGAAGACCTCTTTGTTCTGGATGAATTTTGATGAATTTTGCATGAATGGTAAACCGTAAGAGATAGACAACAATTTACTACCAAAAAAAAAAGTAGATCTCGTTAAAACACAATTTAAGTCATATACGCTATTTTGTAGAACTGACCATTTCTGAGATATTACTTGTTAAAGATTTCAGCTTTAAAATGCTTACTTTTTTCAAACGGGACCATACAAAGCGAAACTAACCTCAATTGTTCTCATAGCGACGAGCTTTTACAGGATTTGACTATCGCTTTAGGCTAATTCCCCTTGTACTTAAAAGGAATCAAGTAATAAGACAAATTATGTTAATATTTATCTTGATTAGCATGGTATAGATAATAGAATAGAAATTATGTTATAAGAATAGTTTGTATTTGGGACAGGTAGAGAAGTTTATATGTGAATGCAATACATCAGATTTTTTTCTCTATTAACTGCAATGGTTATATCGACGATATTTTACTTTTGGAACTTATGCCACTAGATTTATGATTTTTCTTTGGGTTTTATAGATGACTTTACACACATATTTCCCAGACTCTGAGAAAAGTAGGTAATAATCTTGGCTAGAGAAAGTTTATCACCCCCAGCCGGGAATTGAAACCGAGATCCTTCACACAGGTCTGGTACGTTACCGACTGAGCTATACGGCCAGCCCTATAACAGCTTACTTCTCCTAAAGGAAGAGGATTGTAAGGGTCATGAATCAAAATAGGTTGTTTAATTTGTCTTTCTCTACACGTCCTACAATGTACATGGTGTATAGAGAAGGTATTATAATGCACCCAAAATTTTGATACAGAGATTTCACCAGAAACACATATTTTGAGAACCCTGCATGCAAAAAAAAACATTTTTAGAAAAATGTCCGTGTGTGTATATATGAGTGAGCAGAATAGCTCAAACACCAAACTTGGTATTTAGGCTTGGTATCTTCCAAAGATGTGACACGAATATTTTCAAAAAAAATCCCCCACCCCCAACTACCCTTTACATGGAACGTTTTTCGAAAATTTTTATTTTCTCAAAAATGGCTTACACCATTTTGATTAAAATACCGTGTATTAAAAATTACCGTATATGACAAATAAAATATATATCTTCAATTTTTTGGGAATAGCTTCTGAAGACATGTTTATTCCGAATGAATTTTGCTGAATTTTGTATAACTGGTATGTAAGAGAGTTCGAAATAACTCAATCCATAACAAATTTAGAGCTCGTTAAAACACAATTTAAGATCAATACCTTTTTTCGTAGAGTTGAGCGTTTTTTAGATATTCCTTGTTATTTGTTTCAGCTTTCATATACTTATATTTTTTTCATACAGGAAATTTGTCAATTCCTGTCCATACATACAAAGATACTTCAATCACATAGCAACCAGCTTTTAAATATTTGACTATTATTTCCCTTCTATTTACAAGGAAGTAGGTAATAAGACCCTTTCAGCTATTTTTTTTTTCTGAATTAGCATTACGTTAATAGAAGAATATGCTTTTTAACAATAATTTGTTGCAGAGATGTAGATAAAAAAATGTAAATGGCGTGTTATTTATGGACGCTCTTTAACTACTCTGGTTCTCAGCGTCCCATTCTAAATTGGGCGTGAAAGACGGCTTAATTTTGCCCAGATCCCTCTCTATCAGGCTTGAGGTTCTTTTACGTGCCGTAAATCTACGACACGGGACCAACGGCTTTACTTCCCTTCCGAAAGAAGCCATGCTAAGAATTTTTACACCCGAAAAAATCCAACGCCCTCCGCCGGGTTTGAACCCGCGACTCTGGGTATATGAAGTCAGCATGTAGGGCGACGATCTAGACAAAGTCATGTGAATGGAACACATCAGGTTTTTAACCATGGTTTGGCTGCATTATTTACTTGTAGAAAACAGAAGAATATTTAACCCAAAAATTAGATTTCACCAGAAATACACGTTTTGAGGTTTCCTGTACAAAGATAGTATTTTAGAAAAAAAGTTACGTGTGCTTATGTGTCGATCTATCTGTATGCGAATATATTTTCGTGTGTGTCTGTCTTTGAACAGAATAACCTTTCGTTTTCTTACTGTTTAAGGCTTAGGCACTTCTGTCCGCCCGCTCCCTCCGTCGTCGAATTGCTCTTTCTCTCTCTCTCTCTCTCTCTCTCTCTCTCTCTCTCTCTCTCTTTCTAATTGCTTACTGGCATTTCTATTGACCTTTTCTGTTGCTCATGGCTGCTCTCGTTATTAGTGTAACTGGCATTCTATTTATATTTGTTGGGTTCCTTTTATAAGTTGAATAACACTATATAGTTTTTGTTCTTACCTGATCCATAATTTGTTTTATCTAAGAAATATATCTAAGGAATTCCATCTTATTTGCTACTATCCTTTTCTTCAGTTTTTTTTTAAACCCAAGATTCACAGCCATATAAATCGCCATCAATTTTATAATATTTAAGCAATTTTCCTTTATCACTTTCCTTAATATTGTTCTATGTATTCTCCCACAGAAACAACAGAGAATGGAAAAACAAAAACTTGTCATTTAGATTCAGCATGGTCCAAGAATCTAAAGGAAGATTTTCAAGACAATTTCTCTACTCTAAACTGCCCTTAAAATTAAAAAATGTTCGTCATCCTCTCAAAACCAGCTAATGATTTTGATTGTAATTTCATGTGTTTCAGATATTAACACAATAAACAATAACACATACCTTAATTTTTATTTTGATATTTTGGCAATATGCTGTGTCATTAGACACTTCCAAGATACCCATTATTATTGGCTAAAATGTTTCACTTCTTAGTCATTTTTAAAGCTTATTAGTTATTTCTCGAGATGACAGTAAAAGACTAGGGTATTTAAAAGCCAGCATAGAAGAGGGGAGGCCATGACTGCAGCAAAAAGAAATCCTTTTGCTCGCATACTATTTGTCTATGTAGGCCTTAAATAAGGCATTAGAACTGCAAGTTTTATTATATAATTATTAAACCATCACTATTCGTAATGCCCAAACCCAAAAACAATGACACCCAAATTCGCGAATTGTCTTGAAGATCACACGGCCAAGTACAAGGATGCCAATACTATCTGAATATTAAGGAACGTGCTTCCCTGGCTTCTAATTTCCAAAGAAAGCAGCAGAGCGCTGCATCTGAATGTTATATAACAATTCTTCGGATAACTATCCTCCTCTACCGCAACAATCTACAGATCGCAGTACTCCACAAGCAAGGAACTGCCAACCTTACTGCATCTTCGTCTACTTCGACACAACAAGGAACATACGCACACAAAATAGCGACACATAACATCAACAACAAAATTAATCAATTACACAGTCAACAGAATCCCTTTTTACAATGCTACTTAACCAAATTGTACCACACATTGTTGCATTTGTTAATTCACATCTGCCAACAATTAAAGAACTTCTTATTTCTCTTTTCTCAACTGCACTCCAAATGGCAGCAAGTAATGATATTTTACTTCGTCACTTAACAATTATAAACTGGAACACTAACGGTCTTCATTGTAAACGAACCTCTTTAATAGTCTTGTTATCAAGCCACAACATAGACACAGCCTGTATCACAGAAACCCACTTTATACTCAACGAAACATAAAATCCACCGAAAAGATAGAATTTCTTACACAGCTTCTGGTGGAGTAACTATATTAATCAAACGCAACATAGCACATGCTAAAATACCGCTTCCTAGCATTAAAGAATTAGAAATTATAGGCATTAAAATTCAATCCAGCAGCAACTGCAGTAACATCACTCTTCTCTGTGCTTACAAATCTCCATTATTTTCACTGAATGTCTCTTATCTGTCATTACTCTTTCCTGATATTGATTCAACGCGCTTATTAGGCGACCTAAACTGT
Source organism: Hymenopus coronatus (assembly GCA_030762935.1). Classification (NCBI taxonomy): domain Eukaryota; kingdom Metazoa; phylum Arthropoda; class Insecta; order Mantodea; family Hymenopodidae; genus Hymenopus; species Hymenopus coronatus. Next base: position 165,641,858 of record CM060881.1, on the reverse strand, counting down.
AATCATGCAGCATGAGGCTATAAAACTATCAATCCAAATGGACGCCTTCTTTATGACTTTATGCACACAAAATACGTACATATTCTGCCACTAACCGAGTCAATGTATTACTTTTATAATCCAACAGTTTCTCCTGACATTCTCGACATAGCATTACACAAAAACATGCATTTCTCAATATTCAGCACATCCTTGACTACACTTGAATCTGACCATCGCCCAATTCTGGTTTCGTTTCAATTACAGCCTATTCCAACAGCCCATACACCACGCATAATAAATCGATTTGTCAACTGGGAAATGTTTCAATCTAATTTGGATCTCCGAATTAACCTTTGCATACCATCTAGCAACACCAGAGGAAATTGATAGCGCTGTCGAACATTTCACAGACAGCATCTGCAGAAGGATTAAAAAGTCAACATCACCCTACATCGTCGAACAGAACATTTCTTTCTGCCGTCATATATTATCAAACTAGTACAAGAAAAACACAAGACTATAAGAAAATGGCAACGTGACATTCACCATGTCAACGAAGAAGACTCAATGGACTCATGCGGAAGGTTAGAACTAAACAACATCGACTTACCTCGTATCAATCATATTTATCCTCTCTTTACCCGTTAGATAACTCCTTCTGACAAACAACCAGATAAATCCTAGGAGAACCAACTACCATTGCTGCTCTCCGTGTGGACTCAGCTGTATACACCGATTCTCCATCTAATTGCATGTCCTTGCTACCTACTATGAAGAAAAAATTTCTGCCAAAAAAGTTGGCAACGATGGGAAAATAGCACATATTAAAAATGAACTCGACGAAAACATTCACAAACCAACCGTCTCGAACAACATATCTAACACTTCTCCACATGAATTGGCATTGTCCATTCAAACACTTCCAAACAAAAAGAATCCAGGTGATGATCTAATACCTAACATTGTTCTAAAAAATCTCACCAAGAAGGTTACCTGAAATTTTTAACGCCTCATTAAGGAATGGCTACTTTGCTCGATCGTGAAAACTAGCTGAAAGTATTGTGTTTCATAAACCAAAGAAGCCAAAACACTTGCCATCAAGCTATCGACCAGCCAGTCTGCTTCCTGTGTTATCAAAACTGTTTGAAAAAGTTATACTTAAAAGGCTATCATCCTACGTCTATGGAAATAATATATTTCAGCATTTCTGTTTGGTTTTCATCCGCAACATTCAATCGTTCATCAATTATTACGATTTATTGAATTCATTAGAAAAGGCTTTGAAGAAAAACTATACACTGTCGCTGTTTTTCTCGACGTAGCACAAGCTTTCGACAATGTTTGGCATCCTGATCTACTGTTAAAAGATTTAGAATTGGAACTCCTAATTATTTAGTTAAGATAATTCAAAGCTGTTTACACACCGTCAATTTCTAGTGCGCATTGAAAGTTATACATCAAATACTCGATCCATCACAGCGGGAGTACCACAAGGCTCAATTTTAGCACCGATTCTGTTCATATATTTAACTACGATCTCCCGGATTCACCTCCCATTTCTACAGCTTGTATGCAGATGGTACAGACATGTTCTGTTCTCACAGTAATAAAAATACAGCCATCAGCCAACTACATCATTCCTATCTCTTCTAACTGAATGGTTATTCACTTGGCGTATTGTTTTAAACACTGACAAAACTAAATGTAAAATATTCTCTCTAAGACACTTCCAGGATCCACCTTCATTATCTCTTCTAAGCACACAACTTCCTTGGCTTCCTGCAGAAACTGCAGTAAAGTATCTTGGCTTACTACTTGATACAAAATTAAACTGGAATGCACATATATCACAAAAAATAATACTCACTAGTGCCAGATTAAAACAGTAGTATCCTCTAGTTAACAGCCATTCAAAGCTGGGCCTTGAATGCTCAATTCTTCTATGTAAGTCATTAATACTTGCACTTCTCTCGTATGCTGCTTGTGTATGGAGCACAGCTAGCAAGACTAATATTCATTGGTTACAAGTCATCCAGAACAAATTCCTACGAAAAGCCACAGATGCTCCATGGTTCATTAGAAATAGTCCACTTCATCAGGAACTTGGAATTCTCCCTCTACAGGAATACCTCAAATCCCTCTCAAAATTCTTCTTCAACAGTGCCTGGAGCTCGCACTTAACTTTCGAACCAGAAGCTATCAAATAAACAGACTGAAAAGAAAATTCCCTAAAGATCAGCTCACCGATTCGGAAGACAGTGATTTCACATGACGTTCAGCATCATACTTTAACAGTAATTGTTTCTTACCATTGATTCAGTACGTTAACTATTACAATTGTAAATAATTGTATATTCTTGTATTATATATGTATGTCACCCTAACTTACGTTAGAGGAGCCAAAGGCCAACCGTAGCTTGTTCATATTATGTTAACTTATCAATAGCCTGTAAAACAATATTTTTATGCTGGTCGGTTAATAATAAATTAAAAAAAAATAAAAGCATATGGAACTAGCAAACACAAAAGGTCGAGATGAGAGTTGTTCACTCCGTTGTCTGGTCATACCCATCGCTTCGTTTCGTAATTCGCTTACCCTCCCGCATTTTTAGGACTGATACCCCCCTAGGACTTACAAGCCATTGCCTAGGGGTCAGAAGCCTGTCGGGGGGCCAACGGCACGAAACCACAGAATGGAGAAGCTGTTGTGAGGGGTCGGCAGTAGTCAGGCAAGAGTATGAGAAAAGTGAATGATAAGAAATGCAATGATAGGAAAGGTGATGATGGAGCAGCTGGTGGAATGAGTGGTGGGGGAAACCGGAGGACCCGGAGAAAATCCGCCCAGACGCCGCTTCGTCCAGTACAAATCCCACATGCGGGTGCTCAGGTTCGAACCTGGACCGCCTAGATGGGAGGCGAGTGGTCTAACCATTGAACCACGGCGCCGCCAACACTCAATCAGGGGCGTACATTGTGGCCTACCTATACAACCCGGTAAATTTATGTGATATTATTATACATTTCTATTATTATAAATATCTAATAATTTATTCCTAATATGTTGTCTGTTTGCATTCTAGCCTATTGTTAGGTATAAAATGGGCTCTTTGGGATAAAACTGATTATCTTCGCAGCGTAATATAACCGGGAGTGGCAAGAGTGGCCGACGTGGTATGCGGACATATTAGCGCGAAGAGATAAGAATGGGGAAGTCGCTAAAATATTCAAGATATTTCAACAGCTCATCCGCTAATTAATTAAATTCATCCCCTCCACGACTTACAATACAAGGAACAGTATCCAGCACATAGTCCAGAACTGCTCGCGCTACCAACTTTACAGGAAAAAGCTCAAGATTCCAGATAACCTAAAGCTGTCAATGAAGGATTCGAGTTCATGTCTTACACTGATACAGTTTTCTAAATGCACCAAATTTTATAATAAATTATTGTAAACCTGCTTCACAATGCAATCTCACTGTACAATGTATGTAAATTTGTTAAATATTTTAGTTTGGGAAATATTGTAAAGTTAATGTACTGTATAACGGTATATGTTTATCCCATGTGTTAAAGTTTGTATCATGTTTTAAAAGTCGCTATAAGACCTTGCAGTTAGGCGACTTAAAAAAAACAAAACAAAACGAAAAACTGATAGGTCTTCTGTCTTGCCATGCGAAGTGTAGCCGACGAGTCTCGAGGACAGCCATAGCAAACGTGCTATATAACCAGTAAAGTATTACAAAAAAGTATTACAATTGAAACCAATAACAAGGAATATCTCGGAAATAAAATAAGCAAAATTTGGCAAAATTCATTCTTAATAAAGAGGTCTTCAGAGGGTAGTCCCAGAAACTTCAAGATATACATTTTATTTTGAATGTAAATATCTTTAATATACGAGATGTTAATCAAAATCGTTAGAGCCATTTTTCATAAAATCAAAATTTTCGAAAAATTTTTCATGTAAAGGATAGTTTGTGGAGGGGGGATTTTCCTGAAAATCTTCGTGTCCATCCTGGAAGATACAAAACCTAAATATCAAGTTTGGTATTTAATGATATTTCGTTTTTGAGCTATGCTGTCCACAGACACACACAAAGAAAATGTTTTTTTCGGATTCAGAGAACCCCAAAACACATATTTCTGGTGAAATACATGCGGGCTAAAGAAAGTAATAGATGGAGGTGGCCATTTTTCATTGTTTTTTCTTTTATTTGAAGGTCTAGTTAATTTGCAAGTACAATTGTTATAGTCTTCATCATCCTATTATCATCATATTCATCTGTATGTATTTAATAATCATAGAAATTATTTAAATTTTTAAGGATAACTTTAATTTAGTGTAATTCTGAAAAAACTCAATGATTTTGTCGGGATTTGAACCATGGATCTCCCAGCCTTTAGCCGATTGCTCTAACCACTGAACTGCAATGGCAACATACCGCCACGACATTAATTTCCTCAACTGAATCTTTATATAATATAAATAAAGCTATTTTATTCGTGTACTTCAGTTTTCCAAAAGGAATAAAGGTTAAATTTTTAAGTATCTAAATGCGGCAACAATGTATTACGTATTTTAAAACGTACTATCTAATAGATATGTAGTATTTCTTAGTTTAGTAATTTGGCCACCCGTAAGAAGTTAGAGTAGAGGATGACTTACCGAATTTTCCCAAATAACGCGAATGCAGGCCGAAGCCAGGACTGATCTCTTGTGTAAGGGAGTAGTTGGCAACACTGAAGTTGGACCAAGTGTTGACAAGGCGATACTCGGTCAGATGAAGATCCTTGTTTACTGTCACTGGAGAATCCTGTTCCCAGGAAAGTTGCAAGTCACTCATGTTGTAAGTCCCTGCGAAGCAATATTTCATAGCATACTTTAGCTTTCCTACCAAGCTAACTAAAATTAAATGGCCCTGTCAGAACGTACAAACAACAACAAATTGGTATATTCTTCTAAGGATACCAAACGTGGAGAGTAACCAAATAAATGAATGTGGGGTCTTTGTTAAAAAAAATCTGAATTGTTCCATTCACAGGACTTTCTCTACATCTCTGCAATAAATTGTTAAAAAATGTATTCTTCTTCTATTTACTTAATGCTAATCGAGAAGAACTTAGTAGAAAGGCTATTATTACTTGAATCTTTGTAAGTAGAAGGGAAATAAGGGAGTACCATAGGTTAAAGTGGTTGCTCTGTTGACAAATTCCCGTATGAGGAAACTATATTTTAAACCTGAAACCAATAACAAGGAATATCTCAAAAACGTTCAACTCCACGAAAAAGGTGTATATAAATAAATTGTGTTTTAACGAGCTCTACATTTTTGTGCAGTGAGCTATTTTTCTATTTCTTACTGATAACCAGTTATGCAAAATTCAGCAAAATTCATACAGAGTAAACATGTCTTCAGAGGCTATTACCAGAAAATTGAATATATGTATTTTATTTGGCATGTAAACATCTTTAATACACGATATGTTAATTAAAATTGTTAGAGCCATTTTTTAAAAAATCAAAAATTTCCAAAATGTTTGGACGTAAATGGTAGTTGTGGGGGGATTTTCTTGAAAATCTTGATATACAGTTTATTTGTCGTGTAAATATCTTTAATATATGGTATTTTGATTAAAAATCGTTAAACCATTTTTGAGGAAATACAAATTTTTGACAATTTTTCTATGTGAGGGTAGTGTCGCATAGTGAATTTAAATACCAAGTTTGGTATTTAATAAACTTTTCGTTTTTGAGTTATGCTGCCCACAGACACACACACACACACACACACATTTTTCTAAAAATGCTTATTTGGATTCAGAGGGTTTTAAAACATGTATTTCCGGTGAAATCTCGGTATTGAATTTTTGGGTGCAATACAATACATTCTCTATACACTATGCAGATAATGCGTATAGAGAAAGCAAAAAACGTGTATAGGTGTATCATGGAGAGAAATGATATCAAATGAAGAACTTTGAAATGAAACCAATCTAAAGAATCTTAATCTGCAGATTAAAGAGAGAAAATGTCATAGTATCAAGGGAAGCGAAGAAGAGGACGACCTAAGGTTTGCTACTGTACAACCACTCTCCTTCTCAAATTGCAAGTCCTCGTTCGTCTCCTTTGTTTTTCTCCAGATCGTGACAATCCCATAGCGATAACTTTTAGAAGATTTTACTGTCGCTTTGGCCTAGTGCATTCTCTTAGTTCCTTTCTGCTTATAAGGAACAAGTAATAAGAACATTTCTGCTAATGTTTATCTTGATTAGCATGGTATAGGTAAACGAATAATCTTTTTAAGAACAATTTATTTGCAGGACGTATCGAACAAGTCATGTAAATACAACACATCAGATTTTTTATTTTGTGATTCTTTAAAAATATCTCAACATCCAAAGAAGTGCATTCCTTTTTGGAAGAAATGCTGAGCAAAATGATGAGGTGCATCCCTATTTGTATGAAGGCTATAGGAAGGTGATGGCCAAGAAGGTTGCATTTATCTAGTTTCAAATTCACTATTGCAATGCTCTGAAGTATATGATATGATAATGGCTCTTAATGTACTCCTTCGGCACGACATTCCGAACAGTGTCGTTAACAAACAATTTTTCTTTCTCTAGGACCTACGTACAACGTACATAGTAGATAGAGAGGGTATTGCATTCCACTCAAAAATTGGATACCCAGATCACGCCCGAAATATATATTTTGATACCTCCCGAATAAAAAAAACAACAATATTTTTTAGAAAAATGTGTGTGTGCGTGTATGTGTGCCTTCGGACAGCATACATAGTTCAAAAACGAAAAGTACGTTAAATATAGTATTTGGTATTTAAGTTCTGTACCTTCCAAGGATGCGATACGAAGATCTTCAAGAAAATCTTGCCACCCCCTTCTGACTTTTACATAGAACATTTTTCGAAAATTTAGATTTTGTCAAAAATTGCTCTAACGATTTTCATTAAAATACCATATATTAAAGATATTTATGTGACAATGTATATTTTGAATTTTCTGGGAATAGCCTGGGAAGGCATTTTTATTCTGGATGAATTTTGCATAATTAGTAAACAGTAAGAAATAGACAAAAACGTGCTACACAAAAATTATAGATTTCTTGGTAAAACGCACAATTTATGCCTTATATATTTTTTCGTGGTGTTAACCATTTCCGATGCATTCCTTGTTATTGGTTTGAGTATTGAAATACTTAAAACATTTTTCATATAGGTATTTGTAACTGGCCATGCAAGGAAACTGATTTCAACCACATAGCAATCAGTTTTTAAAAGATTTGACTTGCGTTTTAGCAATCTTTATAGCTTTCTGCTATAGTTTATCTCGAAGAAGAGTACGTAGAGAGCGTGTAATAGAATATGAGATGCATAGAAGAATAAGCTTTTGAAGAATATTTTTATAGAAATATAGAGAAAGCCATGTGAATGAAATACATCACATTTTTCTTATAGAATGTGAGGGAAAGCGGTTTTATCAGACAACTGCGCACTTAACCTGCAATCTTCGTGGACGGATCTGTGAACAGTATCACAAACTCAAATATCAGGATAGGACAAATCTATATTACTATGCAATTGATGAAAATTCTGAAAATATATCACTCACTGTACATAATCTGTTTAACAGATCTTTATTATTATTATTATTATTATTATTATTATTATTATTATTATTATTATACTTGCATTACCTTATTTCCCTTATAGGTACTTACGAGGAATTAGTAGTAGTATTTTATTACTAAGTTTACAATAATGAAATATTTGCGTCACACAGTCTCATAAGTCGGGCTGACCGTATATGCGTCTAAAAACAATTGAGTTTAACAAAGGTCGGGAATATCGTGGCTCAGTTTGGGAGGGTGGAAGCTGGTAGCCGGATTTGCCCAATATGAGGGGATCAGGAAGACTGGATTGCGTGCAAATGGAGGATGTTAGGAAAAATTATTGCCGGAAATATTTTTAGCTTCAAACAGACGAAGGACAGCATTGTGGGATTTGATTCTAGACAGCCAAAACTGGCAATGCCTGGGCACATGCTTAATGGAAGTTCGTGCACTAAGAGATAACATATTTGTGTAAATATTGTATAGACTTATTTGGTGTTTGAGTAATCTATATGTGTGGATACGGAATGTGTGAATTTTACGGAATTTTGTATAACTGCTAAACCGTAAGACATGGACAAAAACTTACCACACAACAAATGTGGAGCACTTTAAAACACACAATTTATGATATAGTTTTTTTCGTGGAGTTGATTGTTTTTGAAATATTCCTTATTTTTGGTTTCAGCTATAAAAAGCTTATATTTTTCGCATACAGAACTTTGTGAACTCGTGTCCATACAAACAGAGGTACTTCAGTCACATAGCAACCAGATTTTGACTATCACTTTAACCTATGGTACCCCCTTATTTCGCTTCTACTAACAAGGAAGCAAATAATAAGACTATTTCTGCTAATTTTTTCTCGATTTGATGAAGTAAATAGAATAATTTGTTGCAGAGATGTAGAGAAAGTCATGTGAATGGAACACATCAGATTTTTTGTCTTGGCGCTGGCGTGGATACCTATTCTAACATTCCAACAGATTTATGGCTTTAGAATCAATAACGTATGTCATGATATGAGCGATATTCTTATGTTTTTGTTTGTAAACCAAACTCAAATAGGCAGAAAGGAGTATCGTGTTAGAAGATAACTGCGTCTTTCAAGATCTGTTATAATGGAGTTAAGTATGCGCTGAAGTTGACTGAAGTTGAGGTTCCTGAATTCATAGCTTCGTAAGAAGGTAGTCTTTCTGTTAACCTGCGTAGGCCTCTATTCGCTTTTAATTCTTTATTGGTATCATAAAAGAATTAAATAATTCAGTTTGAAAACATTATAAATACTGGATATGATTTTATTAGATTTACCACTATGTATTATATTTAATTTGGTAAAAATCTAGGTTAGAAAGGGAAAATGCACTGTATATTTAAAAGGCTATGAAACTCTACTATTTTTCCGCACGATGTTATAACACGTTGTGTAATGCATTCATTTAAATATACAAGAAAAGAATTTTATTGAACCCTAAGGACCAAAAGTAGATCTGAAAATTGTTAAATCTTTTGGATGACATAATGAGCGGAGGTAGCGCCATCTGCAGGAAGTGTGAGTGAGTTGAAATCACGATTGCATACGGAAAAGTGTGCGAGCACTGTAACCCACCAACTCGCCCTTTTTCAGATATAGTAAAGCCATCACGATGTGTTACCGAAAGACTCCATTTTATTAATACTGCGCTAGCTTGGAGTAGACTGCAAACCTAGCTGTATGAATGTAATACGCGATAAAAGCCCAGTTTCTAATATCTTACTTTTCATTTGAATAATTCAGTTCATGCATACTGTAACCTGGTTTAGTTAGATCTCGAAATCACAGCACCTTGTGGTTCCATGAGGCCGCTTAACGCTTGATGCTCGCCTCATATTCGTTATTTTAGTCATTGGATATCGCGATATTTTTTGCTCAAATGTTGGCCCTTCACGGGTTACAAATGTCACAATGCGCCCGCTAACAAGCCAAATATAAATTAATCAGTCAGAATTCAAAATTTTAAACCATCAGTTGCCCCTATTGGACATCAGTGCAGTGCTTCACAATAGTTATGCCTGCTTCCCACGTGGCAGATACAAATACGGATTCAAATCTCATTTTGGTCAAGCTGCTTTGAGCTTTTAGTCTTTCTTTTAATATGTAGCAGTTTCATACTTTCGTTTAAAGTTGATAATTAATATTTTCCTCAATAATGTTGCAGTTGTTGTAAATTGTTTTGGTGCGAGAAAAGAGACAACTGAAGCATTCATATGGGTTTAAAAATATGCAATTCTTAAACGCATTCCTGTTATCTTTGTTTCCTATTTTGCTATTTAGTTTTACACCTGCGCTTCTGCTGATACGTTTATTGGTACGCCTCTTATAGCAATTCCTCTACTATATAGTACGTGGCTTCTTACCGTAAATACTCTACTATAGTACAAGCATTATTGCAGTAAATCCTCTACTATAGTACAAGGATTCTTACAGTAGCTCCTCTACTATAGTACGTGGCTTCTTACAGTAGCTACTCTACTATAGTACGTGGCTTCTTACAGAAGCTCCTCTACTATAGTACAAGGATTCTTACAGTAGCTCCTCTACTATAGTACGTGGCTTCTTACAGTAGCTACTCTACTATAGTACGTGGCTTCTTACAGAAGCTCCTCTACTATAGTACGTGGCTTCTTACAGAAGCTCCTCTACTATAGTACAAGGATTCTTACAGTAGCTCCTCTACTATAGTACGTGGCTACTTACAGTAACTCCTCCACTATAGTACGTGACTTCTTACAGTGACTCCTCTACTATAGTACCAGGAATATTACGGTAACTCCTCTACTATAGTAAGTGGCTTCTTACAGTGACTCCTCTACTATAGTACCAGGAGTCTTACAGTGACTCCTCTACTATAGTACCAGGAGTCTTACAGTAGCTCCTCTACTACAGTACGTGGCTACTTACAGTAACTCCTCTACTATAGTACGTGGCTTCTTACAGTAACTCCTCTACTAGTGTACGTGGCTTCTTACAGTAACTCCTCTACTGTAGCACGTGGCTACTTACAGTAACTCCTCTACTATAGCACGTGGTTTCTTACAGTAGCTCCTCTACTCAGGCCTGATAAACGAGGCATCTGAGCAAAATTAAGCGGGCTTTCACGCCCAGTATAGAATGCAACGCTGCAGTTAAAGCGCGTACATAAATAAAACTCTATTTTATTTTTTTCCATACTCTCTTCATCACCGTGTACTCCTTCATACTTCTTCCTCTTCTTCTGACTTCACCTGCTTTTTATGCCTGGTATCATCCAATTTAATACTACGGTAATAACAATTATAAGTCATCTACACACTGATAGTTAAAGCAGATAGACTGAAGCATCCTAATGCGATCGCTCACGCTTTTATTACAGTTTTCTTTATAGTAATGCCTATTACAATCAGAGGTTTCGGTTACCTTTAATGTTGGGAGTACCCGAGCAAAATAGTATAATATAAAGGAATTGGTCTCAAGGGTTGACTGTACTACACCATCTGATTACGGATAGTGGAAGTATTTAGACTAGAGGTCTCGAGTCGGGCTATACTTCGCCATCTGACTACGGATGTAGAAAGTAGCTAGACTAAGGCATCCTATCGCCATATTCTTGGCACGAAGTGAAAGTGGTATGAAATGGGGATGGGTCCTGAAAGATTACGTTCACCACATACCTCATCAAGGTATCTTAACAGATTCGTCGCGATATGACCTAGAAGTTAAAGCGACATAAAATAAAATAGATAACAAATTACCCTAGTTCATAATTATTGCAAATTAATAAATTTAACTGCTAATGACGTGAACAAAATCACTTTAGAATATGTGTGTATTAAGTATGTTTTAAGATTTCTCTTTGTTTTGTAGGCATTACTATTGTCGTTATTGTTACTTTGGTTGTTGTAATTGAATACTTACAGCTTTCTAATACAAGGGGACATCTCTGTTGATCGAAAGGAAATTTCTGGAGGTCCATCAGGCAGAAAAGTGTAACCTTCATCCTATAAATGTGACAGAGAGAAAAAAGACATTTAATGGGGCAGTTAATTTTGTTTCCCACAAAAAGTATAGAATGTTTCAAAGATGCACGCAGTTTTAGGGTTACAATGTTCATATGATGAGGATTAGTTGGGGAGAGGTGGGGGAGGCTCTGGGATGGAGTGAAGGAAATGCATCGTTAACTCTTTTTATTTCATGAAAATATTCCAATTCTAAGCATATTAAAATGTTAATTTTTATAGCGTAGACTCATTTTTACTTTCTTTAACACCTACTCATAGGTAGATGAAAAAATGTAATCCAAATAGACAGTGCACTGGAAATATACATTTGCCTGAATAAAAGAACAAAATCGTTTTATATTCTCTACTAGGACACGTGTAATAGGTAGAATTCCACGTTTCATACCAGGTACAAAATTTCAATGCCAAGACTTCACGGGAAATGCATGTTTTGAGCACCTATGAGTCCAAAATCAGTTTTAGATAAACGTCCATGTGTGTAAGTTTGTGGGTGTATATCTGTGAACAGTATAACTCATCGGAAAGTTGCGAAAATATCAAACTGAATAATTAATTTCAATATCTTCCAAAGATACGATACGAAAATTTGTAAAAATTACCCGCACCACAACTGCCCTTTACATGGAACATTTTTAGGAAAATGTTGATTTTCAAAATAATTGTGCTAATGATTTTGATTAAGATACCACATATTGAAGATATTTGCAAGACAAATAAAGTGTATATGTAGTATAATTTGTGTATTTCTCTTTCGGACGGATATTAATTATATAATTATATAATGTTAACCCAGCGAGTCCCAAGCTTTTTCACTCGTGAACCCCTTCTACAACGATCTGACTGGGTGAACCACCGACTTTTAAGTATACAAGCACTACACATGCATAACATTTAATTCCAAGCAAAAGGTTTAATAATCTTATATTAACTTAACCCTTAATGGTTAAAACGTAAAGTTACTCTAGTTACCGCTTAAAAGTTTCTAGGCCTAGTTACAATAATAAATACAGGTTTTCATTGTAACTAGTCATCTCTTCAGTCAGAAGGTTGCGCCTGTTTTCCATGGCACAGAAATTTGAAGTCTCAAATCATTTTCAGCCCCAAGTCTGGTATTTATTTATTACTTTCTCTACACGCACTATGCACATAGTGTATAAAGAAGGTAGTGCACTTCACCCAAAAATTCGATACAGAGATTTCACCGGAATATATGTTTTAGGGTCCCCTTTATCCAAAAAAAAGTATTTTCAGAAAAAGGTCCATGTGTCTGTGAACACGATAACTCAAAAACGAAAATTCGGTAAAATACTAAACTTGCTATTCACAAGTTTAATAACTTCCAGGGATGCGACACGAAGATTTTGAAAAAAAAATCCTCCCACTCCAAGCTACCTTTTACATGGAATTTTTTGGACATTTTTTATTTTCTTAAAAATAGCTCTAACGATTTTTATTAAAATATCGTATATTAAAGATATTTACCTCACAAATAAAATGTATATCTTGAATTTTCTGGGAATAGCCTCTGAAGACTACTTTATTCTGGATGAATTTTACGAAATTTTGCATTACTTCTAAACCGTAAGAGTTGGACAAAAACTTACCACACCAGAAATGTAGAGCGCGCTAAAACACACAATTTATATTATATACACTTTTTCGTGGAGTAGATCATTTTTTAGAAATTCCTTGATATTGGTTTCAGCTTTAAAAACGTACACTTTTCTCATACAGGAATTTGTCAACTCCTGTCCATACAAACAAAGGAAGTTCAGTCACATAGCAACCAACTATTGACTATCACTTTAACCTATGGTTCTCCCTTATTTCGCTACTTCCAAGGAAATAAGTAATAAGACTGTTCCTGCTGTTTTCTCGTTTAGCATGAAGTAAATAGAAGTATAAACTTTTTAACAATAATTTTTTGCACAGATGTAGAGAAAGTCATGTGAATGGATCACATCATATTTAGTTTTTATTTATTTTTACTTTCTCTACACGTAAACTGTACATAGTGTATAGAGAAGGTATTGCACTCCACCCAAAAATTCGATACCGAGATTTCACCAGAAATACGCGTTTTAGGGTCCCCTGTATTCAAAAAGAGTATTTTCAGAAAAAGGTCCGTGTGTGTCCTTGGGTCAGTGTGTCCGTATGTTTGTGAACACGATGACTTAAAAACGAAAAGTCGGTAAAATACAAAACTTGGTATTTAAGTTTAGTATCTTCCAGGGATGCGACACGAAGATTTTGAAAAAAAATCCCCCCCACCCCAAACTACCATTTATATGCAAAAATGTTCGAAAATTTTGATTTTCTCAAAAATGGCTCTAACGATTTTGATTATAATCCTGTGTATTAAAGATGTCAAATAGAATGTATATCTGGAATTTTCTGGGCATGACCTCTAAAGACCTCTTTATTCTGAATGACTTTTGCTGAATTTTGCGTAAGTGGTAAACAGTAAGAGATAGAGAAAACTTACTACACAAAAACTGTAGATCACGTTAAAACACACAACTTATGTCTTGTAACTTTTTTTAAGTGGAATTGACAATTTCTGAGATATTCCTTGTTATTTGTTTCAGGTTTAAAATACTTAAAACTTTTCTTGCACGGAAAATTATTTCCTGGCCCTGCATAGCAACGCATTTCAACCACATGGCAACCAGATTTTAAAAGATTTTACTATAATTTTAGGCTAGTGTATTCCCTTACTTTCCTTTTACATACAAGGAAGCAAGTAATTAAGACAATTTCTGCTAATATTTATCTCGATTATCTATACAGTAGATAGAAGAATATGTTTTTTAACAATAATTTGTTGTAGAAATGTAGAGAAAGTCATGTGAATGGAACACAGATTTTTTTTAATAGGCATATAAAGAGAATAATTTTTCGCACAAATATGTGGATAAAAAGGATAATAAAGTCGTTTTATCTGTAGCGGAAAATCACTGGATCTTAAAAAGCGTCTCTTTTTCTTTTACGTTTAAGTTGGATTTTAAAATTGATGACTCTTCGAAGGGATATCGAATCTAATTGCTATTATTGGACATAGCAGGAAAATGTTCTCTCAAGATTTTTTTCCCAGTCCCTTCAAATGTTCTTAACCATGAAAGATGATTTTCCACCAGAAAGTCGTCAAGGATATCAAAGCACTCAGTTTGATTCCTGTTGAAACACGTTTCCCCAAAATAGAAACATTTTGCAAAATAGAAACATTTATATTTGACCCCTGTGGAGATACGTTTAAACTGTTAACTTTTGAGAAAGTATCTGCGAAATAAGTTAAAGTCTGAAACCAGATTTCAATCTTCCATGCTCTTTGCTTGTAAGAAAGAAGTAATCTTCATCTCTAAGTTCACACAATCTGGAAATAGTTGTGTCTTGAGATAAACAGCTAATTTCAATTTGAGACAATAAGCACTTATAAATGCCTCCCATTTCCAGACAAAAGCTGTAAAGATGCGGGAATTTGCAGGACGAGTCTCAATTCATTTTCACTGCATGGTCCAGCACAGATTTTAATCCATAGGGTATTGAAGCAACAATGCTCTAAAAGCGTTCAGTGCTTTTACTTGGGCGACAAACCCAGCATAGCACGCTGTCATAGATTTCGCATCATCTAAACGCAGCGAGTCCATTCTATTGAATATTCGAGAGAGTATTCTTCGGTTACTTAGATATATCTCCTTCCGTAGTTCTCTCTTTTAAGTGTCTGCAGAATAGAAGCTCCTCTTCTACAGACTACGAAAGTAACAAAATGGCTAAATTGGCAGCATCAGCTGAACGCAAAAGGTAGACTGGCACAAACTCTTTTTAAAAGTACGTTTTCAACATAATTGGACATGTCTTTATACTAGCAGTTATTCGTATTAACGGATAATGGCACCATATTGAATTCCCCAAACATAGATACATAGATACCAATTTTAATACTAAGTTTGGTATTTAACGGTATTTTCATTTTGAGCTATGCTGTCCACACGCACACACACATTGACAGACAGACAGATCCACACATACACGGACATGTTTCTAAAAATGCTTCATTTTTGTATTCAGGGTGACCCAAAACATGCATTTCTAGTGAAATCTCGGTATCGAATTTTTGGATGGAATACAATACCTTCTCTATCCAGTCGCTATGAACATTGTACCTACATACGGGCTAGAGAAAGTAAAACGCATTTTTAGAATACCACACGTGAGTGTGTGTCTGTGATCACGATAACTCAAACCGAAAAGTTGATTAATTACCAAACTTGGTATTTAAGTTCAGCAGCTTCCAAGGATGCGACAGGAAGATTTTCATGAAATTCCGTCTTCTCAGGCTAACCTTTAGATGGAAAAGTTAATTTTATCAAAATTGCCTCTAACCATTTTCATTAAAATTTGGTATATTAAAGCTGTATACCTTAAATTTTCCGGGAAAAGGGTAAACAAATCTGATTTTCTACAAAAGTTAACGACTGGAGAAATGATTTATCTACGTTTGTATCCGCTGCAAACAGTGACGGTCTTGCAGCGAGTTATCGCTTTAGCTACAGAATTGCTAAAACGTTAGTAGAAACGGTCTTATTTAGTTCCTGGTCTTGTTATTTAGTTCCTTCAAGGGAAGGGAAATACGGGAATGCCTAGGCTAAACCAGTAGTCAAAAGTTTTAAAATGTGGTTGCTATGGGATTGAAATCCTTTTCTCTGCGTGGCCAGGAGTTGACAACTTCCCATATGAGAAAAGTTTTCAGTATTTTAAAACTGAAATCAATATCAAGGAATATTTCGAAAACGACCAACTCCACGAAAAAAATGTATATAACATAAATTGCGTATTATCGAGATCTACGTCTTTTGTGTAATAATGTTTTGTCAATCTCTTATGGTTTACCAGTTATGCAACATTCAGTAAAAATCACCCAGAATAAAGAGGACTTCAGATGCTATTCCCAGAAAATTCAGGATACACATTTTATTCGTCATGTAAGTACGTATCTTAAATATAAGAGATTTTAATCAAATCGTTAGAGCCATTTTTGAGAATTCAAAATTTTCGGCATTTTTTCCATATAAAGGGTAGTTGGGGGTGGGTGCATTTTCTTGAGAATCTTCCTGTCATATCCTTCGAAAACACCGTTAAATATTTAACGGTCGTTTATTTTTGAGCTATACTATCCATAGACACACACACCTTTTTCTAAAAATGTTTTTTTTTTAATCAGGGAGACGCAAAACATGTATTTCTGGTGAAATCTCCGTATCGAATTTTGGGTGTACTGCAATACCTTCTCTGTACACTATGGACTTAGTAAGTGTAGAGAAAGTAATAGAATTTATTGATGCTAAAACTCAACCAAACATGATTGTAATAATTAACACCTGTTTTTAAAATACTATAATTACAAGCGCATCGTTGTACGGTTGTCAAAATAACGCGAAACATGCAGTACATTTATGATTAAACCCCAGTTCTGTCAAAGTGCCGGTTTACGGCGCCTTATCTTATAACCAGCAGACTATCCATCTTACATATCACCTCAATGTGTACCATATTCTGTACTCAGGGTGGACGAAGAGCAAGATCGCTCCAGATGATTCCCTGTTCTTAGCGTTCCGAAATTGGTCTACGGAATTTCCACAATTTTAAAAGCTACCTCAATACTGAAATGAAATTAAGTGTCATTTATGGACGCTCTTTATCTACTAAGATGGTTCTTAACGTGCTATTCTACGTTGAGCGTGAAAGAGTGGAAGTTTCGCTCTTTGCCTCTATTATGGTTGAGGTTCTTTTCGTTTTGTATCGTAATCGGCTTACCCACCCTGACAGCCCCCCCCTAAGACAATACCTAGTGGTCAGAAGCCTGTCGGCGAGCCACACCACGAAACCACAGAATGATGAACCTGTGACGTGGGGTCAACCTGTAGCCATGCATGAATATGAGGAAGTGGATGATATGAATTGTAAGCAAAATTGATAATTGGAAAGGTGACGATCGAGCAATTGGTGAAATAAATAGCGGGGGAAACCGGAGTGCCCGTAGAAAACCCGCCCAGACGTCGCTTCTTCCACCACAAATCCCATATGCGGGCGTTTGGGATCGAACCCGGGCTGCCTCGTTGGAAGGCGAACGGTCTAACCACTCAACCACGAGGTTCTTTTATGAACTATAAATCTACGACACCGGCCATCGGCTTTATTTACTTTCCAAAGAAGCCGTGTTAAGAATGTTTATGTCGAGAACCAAGCCGCCGTTTCAAAGCTGGTGAAGGGCAATGACTTTTTTTTTGGGGGGGGGGTTGTTAATACCTTAATATGTATCGAGGCAGGTGGTTCGGGCATTTCGTCTGGGACTGGCATTCGGAAGGTCGTGGGCGGCCGAACTCTCTCTGACCCATGGTTTTGATGGGTTACTAGATGAATGCTGGCACATTTCTTCACTACCCCGAACTTCATGTCACTTCATCTCATCTCCATTCAATACCAACCGGTCTCTTTGGTGAGATTGCGGTGGTGGCGCCTTTCTGTGGTGGTGAATGCGCTTTGGAAAAGCAACTCTCGGCGGCGGAGTGGCGTTGGTGCGATTTGTAGGACTTGGGATGTTCACTCAGACACAGGGCGCGGGCTCCTAATGCTCAACACATTGAGATGCCACCATGCGACGCAGGATGCCATTCAGGATCTCCACGCGAGAACCTGAACTTCGGTGTTTGCTTAGCTGCGCTGGAAGAGGCATACTCCAGCGTCATCAACGAGAAGCTTCAGGAGCTACAAGCTTCCAACACCGCAGCGGTCTACAGCAGCTGACTTGTCGGCACGTGTGGAAGGCATCTCCAAGCAGCTTAGCTATTTCGCTCCGCTCGAATCGCCAGCTCAACATCGCTCCTCTCCCTGCACAGGCTGAGGGGGCATGGACACAGCACAGAACTTCGGGACCCTCCTGTCCAGCTCCGATCGAACGCCAGCTTCGAAGAGTTTAAGAATCGCCCGATTCACCTAAACTCCTGCACAACCTACACCTTCATTCCTTTCAATATCACCTTTAACTCCCCTAGGCGCAGTCGGGTTTCACGGCCTTTACCTGCACTTAGTGCGGCAGCATTCTAAACCACTGAACCTCCCGGCCGGATAATGCGGTCCTCATGACTTTGCCATTAAGTAGCTCCTCAAATGGCCCCCCAGGGACCTCACGAGGCTCCCAGCGGGTGAAAAAATCCCCATGCCGGTACCGGGAATCGAAACCAGATCTCCCGCTTGGTAAGCAGCTACGCTATCACTGCGCTATGGAAACGACCTCGGAAATAGTTTACCTCACAAACATGTATTGAACATATTTTTCTGTGTAGTGCCATTTTTAATATCTCTTACATTTTACCACTTATGCAAAAGCTATCCAAATGAATAAATGTAAAGGGTTCAGAGGCCCAGAAGAGTCAAGATCTATATTTTATTTGTGATTTAAATATGTGATATTTTATTCGATTCCATTAAAGTCAGTCCGCAAGAAATCCAGTAGCCCAAGGTGAAATTCATTAAAATGTGTACTTTCAGATACATAAAACTTGTTTAAAAATGCATTTAGGCCAATGTCGTGAAATTAGAAAGGATTCAGCCAGACCAATGAATGAAGCAGATTTGTATGATAGATGATTAAAAAAGATGGAAGGTTTGGCAACAGGAACCTTGGTAATGTTGTCAGAAGTAACGGCATTTAAATGAGTAAAAGAGGTTTTAAGAGTTTGGTTTTCTCTACTGTATTTTCTGTTTTTTCGTCTTACAATTGTTACAAACAGCGTGCGGCTCTTCGTGCACTTAGTGGTGACCGTTAGACGATTTGCCGCATGCGATTTTAGAGAGCTTACGTTTGCTGCGGAAACAGACTCGGCTCCTTTAAATAATCAAAGCGAATTTAATTGTAAACCCAGGGAGATCACTGGGGTAGCCGGCAACGCACTATGGATTGAAAGGACTTGGGCTTTCATTGATACAAGTTGCAGATAATTAACACCTACAGCCAAAATTGACCGCCTTGCATTTTGTGACAGATTTTTAACCAATTTGAATAAAATAAAGAATTTCTAAGCAAACTATAGATGCCAACGAAGCCATTTTTGTCCAAGCGATTTGTAAAGAAACAAAAATGGAGCCCAGAAAATCATCAACCACACGATAGAGCTTTACACAGGCAGAAAATAAATGTAAATGGCGTATTATTTTTGGACGCTCTATAACTGCTGTGGTTCTCAGCGTCCGATTCTATACTGGGCGTGAAAGACCGATTAATTTTGCTCAGAGGCCTCTCTATCAGGCTTGAGGTTCTTTTTCGTGACGTAAATGAACGACACGGGACCAAGGGCTTTACTTCCCTTCCAAAGGAAGCCATGCTAAGGATTTTCACACCCGAAAAAATCCATCGTCCTCCGCTGGGTTTGAAGTATATGAAGTCAGCATTGTAACCATTACACCACGGAGGGCGACTTTGCGCAAGCAGAAGCTAACAGTGTGGTGAAGATGGGGATGGGCGAATGATAAGCACGACTTCTGATCGATATGTCCGTATGCTCAAGGCCTTTCTCACTCCGGAAAAGTCAACTTAGGTTCTGAAACAGAGCTACAGAACGCGCATCTGGAATTTATAATACTTGGACATCAACAATTCAGAATCACTTAATCTCTAAATACGAGGCTTGGGCTCCCAGATCGCGAGATTTGTCTGCCTGTGACCACGTCCTCTGAGATTATCTGAAAAACAAGGTATATTCAACTCGTCTAGAAAACGCTGAAAAACTTCAGGAAATGATTCTCAGAGAAATTACCGGATTGCGACTGAAATGCCATAACATTAATCTCAAGATCTGCATAGCAGCCCGGCGGTATGTCATCGCATAAATGTAGGTAATTTTGAAGGATATATCCTTTAAAAATAAAGTAATATCTTAATAACTTTAAACATAAAATGTCTTAGATAGTTTTAATATTGATTTTCTGTTTGTTATTTTCCTTATTTAATATTTAACAAGTGTTATTTTATAGTTTAACATTTTCGTTTCATTGAGACACTCTGTAACTTTGGTTAGAAAAGTTTGAATTCAGGCATTACTTTGAGACTAGACTAGACTAGTCTAGGTGGAATGCGCACTGGCCTTGAAGAGAGCAGCACTTACCGTATTACATGAGTTTCAATAAAATTCATACCAAACCTTACCTGTATTTAAACACCATTGATATTATAACCTTGATTGCAAGAAATTCATTGTATCACTCCAGATTTTCCTGTCAACGCATGGCTTAATTAAACATGTTTTGTTTAAAAACTCTTTTATCTACTCTTGTTCTTATTTCATTTATTACGATAGGAATTGACATTAAAATTACAGCCAATGCTATCCCATAATTTCATATAGAATATTGTTTTACATATGCACCTACTTTGTAATGTGTACTTAATAATAATGAACACCTATTCGTCAAGACCCAACAAAATTGTACTCATAACAAGCGGTAAATTTCGGTCTGATTCAACTGTCAAATTCCTCTGATAAGATACATGCGAAGTTTGCCATAAGCTCGAGAGTGAAATAAAAGGTAATTACCGAATTCAAGGCCACTGCGCAGTCTATTTAACCTAACTGTACACTCATTGCAGAAAAATATCTTTCAGGGTGATAAGGAAGATGGATTCGGTGCTACAAAATTGGCTCATTGAGAGACTGGGCCCTGACCGCGTTCCAGAACCAGAATGTTTGTACAAATGCATGGCAGATGGCACTCTGCTGGCTGATTTACTTCACAACTATGGTTTTATTGACGTAGAACATAAAGACATGATACTTGCTTCTAATGATCCATGGACTCGACTGGAGAACTTGAAGTACTTATCGACGTATCTCAAAGCGCTCAAAGTCAATCCTGACGAGTATATGCTCGTAAAAATAACAAAAGAGGACCAGGATAGTGCAATTAAACTTTTATATAGAGTATACACTAGGCTGGAACCTATCAATACTTTGCGCTTGGAAGTAGAGCAGAAAAAAAGAGAGGTGACTGGCAAATATCCACCTCGATTTACAGTCTCTAAAGTTCACAAATCTGAAGTAAGCTCTAGAGCCTTGATGTCAGTGAACCCGTTGATAAATCCATTAAAAGAGAAGTCCAAGGTTATCGCATGGCATAGAGCAAAATATGAACAAATGCTGAACGCACTCAAAGAAAACAGAAGACGAGTGGCAGCAAGAATAGGGAAAGTATCCGTTGAGAAAGGGAGAGGCGATGTCGAAAGCAGTGAAGATGTTAAACCTTTTCCGTTTGAAGCAGCACGAAAAGATATGGAATTGTTCACTGAAAAGTGTAATGACGAAGAAGAAAAAAATGTATCAATCTCACAGCTATTGGTAGAACAGGTAAGAGGCGAATGGTTATCCAAAGATGCACAACTTGATTCTGAAAAGATAAGAGACCATATACCATACTTAAGAAGAAAAATTAAGAGAGACGAAGTCCATCGTAAGATTAAGAAGTCAATAGAAAAAGTGCTAGTTTCAGAAGCATGGGAGAAGCTTACAAGAGAACAAGAATCCGATTTTGACCTACTTATAACGAAAAAGCTTCTGAAGCAATCGCAATATGAAAAGCAGATTCTTTCCAAACTTCACGACATAAGGGATGAAAAGATGCGAATCATCAAGAACAGAACATTCGTACAAAATTTGATATTCAAGGAAAGTGAAGCAGAAATTGAGACTAAATGGATGCAAGAACTTACTAATTCATCAGAGATATTTCAACGAAAGGAACGAAAGAAATTAATAAAAATAGATTATCAAAAGAAGCTAGATGAAGAAAAAATGAACTTGAAGAAAATGAAATGCGCTCGTATATGCACGGATGCTATTAGTGATATGATAGATGCCGCGATTAAATCATCTGATTTTGTGGATAAAAATGGCACTCCTGTGCCCCAGAAGACGTGGGATGATTGGAAAGTACTTTTCATTAAAAGCCAACCCATATTCGACGTTCTTGAAAATATAGAAGATATTCTTGAACCAGAAGGAGACGAAGACTTCGAAGTTAAAAGGCAAATAGAGAGTCGCAGACAGCACGTTCTTGATGAAGCAGATTTTCTGGCATATATGGAAATGAAGGGTCCTTGGCTTATGGAGGATTTGTGTCCTGAATTAGGAGTCCTACTGGAGGCACAAACAATTCTGGGATATATTGTATATCGAATACTGGATTCCAAGTACCCCACATGCCCAACGACAGAAGTTGATCTTCCACCAAATAAAGTAGCCGTGTGTTTGATTGGCCTGGATGATGAGGAAACTCTAGCCATGCTTCAATCTCTGTTAGATACGCACCAAGTGCAAATATTACAGCTGAAGTATATAATTGAGTACTTCATCTGTGCATATCAAGAAGAACTTTCTAAGGTTGGCACTGTAGATGAAAATCTTATTATTGCCACAGAAATGACGAAAGCGGAAGTGACCGGGAAGAAATATGAACCTCCCGTAAAGAAAGATGAAGTTTTAGAAGAAAGCAGTCCAGACTCCAAATCTATCAATGATTCCTCAACAACAGCAGAAGAGGAGGAGAGCGAGAAAAGCGAGAAAAGTGAGAAAAAACCTAAAAAGGGCAAGAAAAAAACTAAACGTGGCAAAGAAAAAAAGGTTAAAGTATCAAAGAAAATCCAATTGGAAGATAAAGAAGTACAAACTGATGACGATAAATATAAGGTAGAACTCACACCAAATGCTTCTCTGGGAAAGATGGCTTTCGAAACTCTCGCCATAGGAGAGAAAATAAATGACATGCTTATGACGAGAATGCTAGTGGAATACATAAAAGATTACGAATTGCTGGGCTGGGTTCTAATTAACTATCCTGAGAATTACTCACAAGCTAAGTTGATGGAAGAAGCTCTCGTGGGAGTTCGGCTTCCATCTGAAGACGAAGTTATAGAAACTCTAGAGACTCTGGAGGGAGTTGAGGTAAGGGAAATAGAAGAATACAAACCTATGAGAAAAAAAGGATGTTCAAGACTGGTACCAAACACATTTGGCACTGCTTCCTGTGATTTTCCAAAGTCCTATTTGACAGCATACATAACTCTAGAGAAAAAGGTTTCTTCGGAAGAAGGAAGTCAGGCTTCCACAGAAAATGAGAATCAGGAGTGTTTTGAGGAAGAACAAAAGTCTATAAACTTGTTGAGTGCCTCACTTATAGAACAAAAATCTGATGGAGTGTCTCAAGGTGATAAAACATCATTAAAATTCTCGGCCCCCAATATTGCCAAAAACGTAATGTTACCAGCTGCCGGCATTTCTAAAATTCCCACTGAAAACACGGCACCAGGAATTGGCATTAAAACAACACAGAGTCTTATTCAAAAGAAAGAATCCGTGAGTTTTAGAAACGACCTGCATAAACCAACAGTAGAAGTCGAAGATCTGGCAGAAGGGTTAGAAATTATGTCTGATGAGGAAGTAGATGGAGAAGATCTGGCAGAAGAGTTAGAAATGATGTCTAATGAAGAAGTAGATGGAGAAATTATGAAAAATAATGTAATAGGCCAAGAAATAGAGGAAGAGGAAGGGCTCCGTGCATTAGATAAATTTTATCTTAACCAAGATATAAGTTTCAAGTTTTATTATGAGGAGTTTGATTTACAGACTTTAAAAAGCCTAGCAAGAATGATAATAGGGGATATCGATGATGTGGACAAAAGTTCTGTTGAGCTATTTGGTACAGTTGTAGAGGAGCTTGAAGAATATTTAACTAAAAAATCAGAGGGAAAAGATATAATCTGGACTATTAAGAAGCTGGTATCCCCGCAGATTTTGGCTAAAGCTGAAGAAGAAAAAAAGAAAAAAGAGGTGGCAGAAAAATTGGAGGAAGAAGAAAAAATCGAACAAGAAAGAAAGGCAAAGAATAAAAGTGCGAAAAAGGGAAAAAAGAACAAAGAAAAGAAGAAAAAGAAGAAAGAAAAGAAAAAGAAAGATAAAAAGAAGAACACAGATGCAGATAAAAGTGGACAAAGTACGGAGAACGCTTCTGAGGAGGAGGAAGAAGACGAAGAAGAAGAAGAAGAGCTGCAAGAGTCGGAAATGCCTCCAGAACCCGAACAAGAAGTGTTTATGAACTTTTTTATCGCACAAGAACTTCTTCAGACCCTCGCTACTATGTGGGAAAATCTTGAGGAAGTATACATAAAAGATTTTAAAGAAGCATTCTTCATGAAGAGAATATACGATGCAGCGATATTTCCTTATGCAGCCTTTGTCAAAAATAGTGTCTTAAATCTAATAAAAGGAGCGGATAGTAAACAGATTTTTGTACACGATTTTCAATTGCAATTTAATGCAATAGATGAAGACCTTAGATCTGATGTGGAAATGAAAAGTGAGCTTCACGCCAGAGTTTACGAGCTACGAATGGCGTTGTATGATATTGCCGATGGTCACAAATTTAACGTGGAGTCGGAGAGACAGCGGATCATCAGGACCAACTGGGTAACGGAGCACATGGCTGCCATTACCAATATTTTCCTGATATTCATCCAACTTGAGGCAGATCGTTTCGTGGATACACTTCAAGTAATGCAGGATTATTATATGGGCATGCTTGATAAACCTCCATCAGAAACTACAATGGAAAAGGTATAGTATGTATGTATCTTTCTCTCGCTCTCTCTGTCTCACTCACTCCTGCTACCACAGTGGTGCCCAACCTACAGCGAAAGAAAGGAGGGCGGTTTTACCTCCATCCATTTGTTTGGTAGCGGCAGGCAAAAATCTATCTAGTATGACGTCGCTTTCTATCAGAGACGGATGGGATGGTACAAATACTATAAAAAAATTAAAAAAGACTTCTTGAAGGTCATTCTTTCTGGTGACTTGGTTGGCACTGTTTACTTGTAACCAGTTAATCAATGTCTGCCAACAGGGATGAACAACAGAGATATAAAATACAGGCCAAATGATCCTGCCCTCCCTTTCTTATTACAGTATTTGCTTTTTTATTTTATTCTCTTTCGAGAACATATGCTCACAAATATATGTAGAACCAAATGAATATTAACATATGATTTTCAGCAAAATTTTGCAATTTGGGACATTTTTCATTGAGAACAGATTTGAATAAATACCACTCTTTCTTTTGAGAATATTTTATGGTTGTTTAATTTTGCAAAGCTACTAGTTGCATTTGAAGATCGTAGGGAGCGTGTATGAAGGCAAAATTAATTCAAATTCAAGTGCTGTTACTGATTGCATACCTGATAAAAAACGTTTGCCATAGTCAGTATGATAGTATTTTTCAAAGTGTCGTTTAATATTACATCGGAACCCCAAGATAAGCGATGCTTACAAATAAGACATTTCACATTTAACAAATATTCTTCCTTCCATTCTTTCTGGAATAGATATGTTTGGTTCGCTTGGAACCTGCCATCGTGTCAAGAGTGGAACCGTTCAGTTAAACGATTGAAGGGGAAATGCTTCCTACCTGGCCATGCACAAAACGAAGGAGGCGGGGTAACATAACTAGGTGACGCAATTAGCTCACAAGAGCAGAGGTTGGGCACCCTAGTGCTATAACTTGACGCGCATAGTGTGTGTGTGTGTTTGTGTGTGTCTGTGTGTGTGTGTGTTGTTTGGGTGGCGTGTGTTTGTCTTTAAACGGTAAAGTCTGGTAGTCACCAAATATGTTTCAGTCTGGCAAATTTTGAGCACGCAAAGCTTATGCGAGTATTTTCATTGGACCTGCTATATTCAAAACGTTCCCTTATATAGAATGCTTTTATAAATATATAGTGTGTACTAGAAGTCATAGTAATAATTGCCGAAAACATAAAACCCTTGGGTGAATCTTCACATAGGAATTTTTCGGTATAGTTTTGTAAATCATGCACCTCTGCTTTTTGCCATGATTAGTTCTGTATACCTGATTTTTACTGTATTTATATTTATAACTTATTTCATATTCATCGCTGACGTTAACCGTGATTTGTCTTATAAGGACACTAATGGATTGGTAGTTGAACGGCCCTAATTAATATCATCACAGGAAAAAAACACGAAATAATAGAAAATTCGAAGCCAGAAAACATTAAGAGAAAGAGACTGGCTGGGTTAACGTATTCTGTTAAGTAAGCATCTTAGTTGTTTATGAATGAATGGATATTTGTTGATAAAATCTTTTACACAGCTTTTACATTTTCCTCACTCTATAAACTATGTTCAAATGTTGTCCTCTTGCTAGCTCGGTTTGCATGGCACCCAGGCCATTAGCTCTTGTCAACCCTTCCCTGTTTATCTTAGTAATCCCTCTCCTCCACTCTGTCTTCTTCTTTTGCATTCTTACCCATTTTTCTCTTCCTTTCTGCAAGAACCACCTATGCTGCTTCTCTTCTTTTCTTTCTTCCCTGTTAATATTTTAATAGCTACAATTTTCCTCTCTATTTTTTCCCATTTTTGCTCCCAAATCTTATTTCTTCATATTGCTAGTTCCTTGCATTCTATCAAACAATGTTCTATACTTTCTTTCTCACTACACACTTAACATATTTCTCTTTCACTGACCATTATCCCTCTTAGAAATAGTATTCCTGTTCTTGTCCAAGCTAGACCTTTTTACTTTCTCTACATGTACTATGTACATTGTGTATAGAGAAGGTAGTGTATTGCATCCAAAATTTCGATACCAAGATTTCACCAGATATACATGTTTTAGGGCCCCCTGTATCAAAAACAAGCAATGTATGTTCAATATACAATAGGTTTAGAGAAGTATTGCATTCCACCCAAAAATTTGATGTCGGGATTTCACCGGAAATACATGTTTTAGTCCAAAAAGAAGCTTTTTCAGAAACAGGTCCGTGTGTATGTGTGCGAGTCTGTCTGTCTGTATGTATGTCTGTCTTTCTGTCTGTCTGTGTGTGTCTGTGGATAGCATAGCTCAAAAAGGAAAAGACGGTTAAATACCAAACTTGGTATTTAAATTTAGTATCTTCCAAGGATGCGACACGAAGATTTTCAAGAAAATCCTCCCACCCCTAACTACCCATTAGTACATGGAAAATTTTTCGAAAATTTTGTTTTTCTTAAAAACGGCTCTAACGATTTTGATTAAAATATCACATATTAAAGCCATTTCTATCACAAATAAAATGTATATCTTGAATTTTCTGGGAATAGCTTCTAAAGACCTGTTTATTCTGGATGAATTTTGCTTAATTTAGAATAACAAGTAAGCCGTAAGAGATGGAAAAAAAACTTGCTATACAAAAAAATGTAGATCTCGTTAAAATGCACAAGTTATGTAATATACATTATTTTCTTGGAACTTGCCGTTTTAGAGGTATTCCCTGTTATTAGTTTCAGTTGTGAAGTACGTACTTATACTTTTCACAGACGGGAGTGTTCCTTTTTCTTTTGTTCTACACCTGGCCAAGCAAAGAGGCGATTTGCAATGACAATCGCATAACGATAGAGTTTAAAACATTTGACTATCACTTTAGCCTAGTGCATTCCCTTAGTTCCAGTCTACTCTACTTATAAGGAACTAAGTAACAACATTCTGGTAATGTTTATCTCGATTAGCGTGGTGTTGAAAGAAAAATTATCTTTTATAAGACGTTTCTTTGTAGAGTAGCTAGAGAAAGTCATGTAAGTGTAACACATCAGATTTTTTTCTATTATATCATCTATGAATATATTATATAATATTGGGCTCAGTATACCTCCTTGTCTCAGACCAATTGTTTCCTCCGTCATTTCCGTAATTTCATTTTTTACCCATCTTATACAGAGTTTACCTCGTTATATATATTCCCATTTTTATATAGTTTTCACTAATCCCCATTCTCTTTATTTCCATGATAAACCTTTCGTTTGCTGTATCAAACAATTTCCAAAAATCTGCAAAGAACATATATGCCCTTCCTCCTTTTTTTTTTTTTTACTAAGATATTTATCTATTATTGTCTTTATTATAAACACATTGTCTTTGTTTGTTTTCCTTTTCTGAAGCCTGCTTGAAATTTTGACAGCTTCCTTTCCTGTTCTGTAAAATTTTTTTAACCTTTCTGCCAATATCCCAGTGTAAATTTTTCCTTCCCCTTTTCATTGTTTTGTCGTTGCTGTGCCCAAGACTCTCTCTGTCTCTCTCTCTCTCTCTCTCTCTCTCTCTCTCTCTCTCTCTCTCTCTCTCTCTCTTGTAACACATCACTTATATCTCTCCTTTCCATTAAATTTACATTTTCCCCTTATTCTTACATTAAAATCACCCATTAATATTATCTCTATGTGTCTGTGTTTATTCCTAATCTCTCTCTATGTCTTGCTCTAAAAAATCTAATATGTTCCATTCCATGATTTTCTCGACATCTCTACAACAGATTATCGTCAAAATGCTTAATTATTCTTCTATTTACTTCATTCTAATCGAGAAAAAATTAGCAGAAATAGTCTTTATTACTTGCTTCCTTGTACATAGAAGCGAAATAAGGGAGTACCAGAGGTTAAAGTGACAGTCAAAAGCTGGTTGCTATGTGACTGAAGTTCCTTTGTTTGTATGGACAGGAGTTGACTAATTCCTGTGTGAGAAAAATATGTTTTTCAAAGCTGAAACCAAAAACAAGAAATGTTTTAAAAACGACCAACTCCAAGAAAAAAAAGTGGATAACATAAATTGTGTATTTTAACGTGCTCTACATTTTGTGTGTGGCAAGTTTTTGTGCATCTCTTACGGTTTAGCAGTTATGTAAAATTCCGTAAAATTTATCCAGAATAAAGGAGTCTTCATAGGCTATTCCCAGAAAATTTGTCAGGAAAATATCTTTAATGCACGATATTTTAATCAAAATTGCTATAGCATTTTTGAGAAAATTATAATTTTCGAAAAAAGTTCCATGTAAAGGGTAGTTAAGGATGGAGGACGGGGGATTTTCTTGAAAACCTTCTTGTCGCATCCTTCGAAGATACCAAACTTAAATACCAAGTTTGGTATTTAACGGTCTTAACGTTTTTGAGCTATGCTGTTCACAGCACACAAACACGGCCTTTTTCCAAAAATGCGTTTTTTAGATTCAGGGTCACCCAAAACATGAACGTGCAATCTCGGTATCGAATTTTTGGGTGAAACTATGTATATAGTACATGTAGAGAAAGTAAAAATTGTAAGTTTAACCATTTTCGAGATACTCTTTGTTATTGGCTTAAATGCTCAAATACTTGCTCATCTGTGAGCTTGTGTAAGTGTGTATTTGTGTGTGTATGTGTGTGCGTGAGTGTGAACCATATGACAAAAAAACGAAAATTCGGTTAAATCAAAGCTTGCGCTTATGTTCTCATCTTGCAAGGATGTGACTCGAACATGTTAGAAAATCTCTACACCTAACAGAAGATATATATTTGATAAAATTAGAAAAAAAAAATTACTTTCTTAAAAATGCTCTACCTTCTTCTCTGACGATTTTGATTAAAATAGAATATGTTTTAAGACATTTTCGCGACAAATAAACTATATATCTTGAATGTTCTCTTAAGCCCTCTTGATTCTGGTTGACTTTTCCACAACTGGTAAAGCCAGACGTAATCTTACTCCACAAAATGTTGATCTCGTTAAGTTATACATTTTATGTGAAATACCTTTTTTGTGAAGTTAACAATATCCGAGATAGTTTTCGTTAGTGATTTATATTTTTAATACTTATTAATACTGTTTTTAAATGGGAAATTGTTATTCTTTTTTCTACCTTTGTGTTAAGCCAAGAGAACAGAATTTCAATGCAATAACAATGCTCTTAAAGGATTGAACTATCACTTTGGGTGAGTATATCCCGCTATTCCCGTTATACCCGCAAGGAAATATGTAATGAGACCATTAACGCTTATCTCGGTTAGCATGAAGTAGTTAGAAGAACAAAATTTTGTGAGAACATTTTGTTGAATGTTCATGTGAATGTAACATATCGTACACGTAGATAGAGGATGTTGCACTCCACCCGAAAAGTCGATACCAAAATTTCACCAAAAGTACCCATCCTCTATATCCAAAAAATGCATTTTCAGAAAAAAATTCGTGTCTGTCCGTCCGTGTGTGTGTATGTGTGTGTGAACAAGATAACTCAAAAACAAAAGGTTGGTAAAATATCAAACCTTGGTATTTAAGTTAAGTATTTCCCTAGGATGCGACACGTAGATTTCGAGGACAAATCCCAAACCCCGAAATACCCTTTAAACGGAAAAAAACTTCGAAAATGTTCATTTTCTCAAAAATGGCTCTAACGATATTGATTAAAATACTGATTATTAACTTTATAGTCAAAATGTATGTATTGAAATTTCTGAGGAAGCCTCCGAAGACCTCTATTCTGGATGAATTTTGCTGGAATTAGCATAACTAGTAAACCGTAAGATAGGCAAAACCTTGCTACATAAAAATGTAGATCTCGTTAAAACACAATTTATGTCATGTACATTTTTTTTTCGTGGAGTTGACCATTTCTGAGGTATTCCTTGTTATTGGTTTCAGTTTTATAACTAGGGATAGCATCTTGGGGATTGATAGTGGGACACATGCGAATACCAGTTGCATACCTACCGAATAGAGACTGACCTGCATTGGCGACTGCACGCGCCGTAAGTAAACAACCTGTACTAACGTATTGGGGAACGCCTCGATGAGCAGTATACTATGCTGTATACAATACAGGTAATTAATACCTTTGATGATAGTGTATACTCCTCAATTGTAATTGTAAAATCTTTAGCTTCAAATAGATTGCATGAAGACTTACAAATGATATAGGAGAGCTTGGCAGATATATCTACTACAAAAACACATATTTGGAAACATCGAAATATCTCGAGCCCTGAAAGCTGTCGATGAACTTGTGCAAGTAATTAAACAGAGACGTGACGTGTGAAAAAGAAAGTGAAGATAATATAAAATAATAATGTCGGATTTTCGATAATGCGTGAAATACAAGGTGTTGCTCCGGGAATAATTGCTGACGGAGTATCCTACCCAATATCCGATTACGTGTCCTATATCCGATTTATTCCAATCACTCTTGTGATGCGGAGCGAAGTTTTTCACAGTATAAAGCCTGTTTACGTGCTAATTGGAGACGATTCACATTTGAGACGTTACGAATGTGTGTTGTGCATTGTAAGCTAAGTATCTTGAGAGAAAATAAAACGCATAATGATGGTGATGCTTTGACAACACTAATTGAATGTATGTAAATATTTAAATTGTTAGTTTCCGTAAATCAGTGGTATTTATGCTTACCAACCACCCAACCTCAATCGCCTTCCACTGCTTGCGAAAAAATCACAAACTACAACGTAACCACTGCCCCATTTTCTTTCTGCTTCCATTTGCTTCTGTCAGTACCTCTATGTACACGATGCCTTGTCAACACATCATTCATTCATTCTCATAACTATTTACCATTCTGCACTAACTTCGATTCTTTTTTTTTTTTCCTTTGATAGTGTTTAACGACCGCTTTTATTATTATGGCACCGCAGGCGATGACACTGATGATAGATGCAGCACCGTCGGAATGTGATGGTGGGGGAAACCCCGCCCTTGCGCCGCTTTGTCCACCATAAATGTCACATGCGGTCGCTTAAGATCGAACCCAGGCCGTCTAGGTGAGAGGCAAATTGTCTAACCACTCGGCAAACTTCGATTCTGCAAATGTAAATGGCGTGTTATATTTATGGACGCTCTTTTACACCCGAAAAAATGCATCGTCCTCCGGCGGGTATATGAAGTCAGCATGGTAACCATTACACCACGGAGGGCGACATTCGTTTCTGCCGCGCTATCGGTCCCCAAGAGGCTATTCCTATTTAGAACACAAAACTTTTCTCATACGGATATTTTTCAACTCCTGGCTATATAAAGAAACGGATTTCAACTATATGGCAACCAGTTTTTAAAAGATTTCGCTGTCGCTTTAGTCTGGTGTATTCCCTTATTTCCCTTCACTTATAAAGAAGCAAGAAATAAGACCATTTCTGTTAATGCTCATCTCGATTAACTTGAAGCAGACAGAAGAATAAGCGTTTTAACAATAATTTCTTACAAAGCTGTAGAGAAAGTCATGTGAATGGAACACATCAGTTTATCCAAGGACCCTGTGTACATTTCCGGTGAAGCCACGGTATCGGAATTTTGGATGAAATGCCGAAAGGTTGATTGTAGTTTTGCTAAAAGATGTGATAGAAACGAATATTATTGAGCCCTTATCACGAATAAGAACTGCACACGAAAACTGCTTCTGAGTTTCTTGCATACTCGGCCTATGTTGTGAAGCTATATAGAACTAACAACACCTTAAAATAGCTTACATGCAATGTTTTTATGCAGTTTATTGCGCAAGTCTGCTAAAAGACTGCACAACCGCAAAGTAAAGAATTTATTTCTACAATTTTTACATTTTAAGAGCCTTAAAGCTTAAGCATGAAATCAGATTTGCGAGTTTTCTCTACTCACTCTTCTAAATACTATTCTTAAAAAGCTACTTCTTGTCGATCAGGTAACGTTCAATTTACATTTACATTTTTGCTTTCTTTTACATATATATACTGTATTGAGGAAAGTCGTCCTCCGTGGTGTAAAGGTTACATGGTAACTTCATATACCCAAGGTCGCGGGTTCAAACACGGCGGAGGACGTAAAAATCCTTAGCATGGCTTCCTTCGGAAGGGAAGTAAAGCCGTTGGTCCCGTGTCGTAGATTTACTTTACGTAAAATAACCTCAAGCCTGATAAAGAGCCCTCTGAGCAAAATTACGCGGTATTTCACGCCCATTAGAGAATGGGACGTTGAGAATCGTAGTAGTTAAAGAGCGTCCATAAACAAAACTCCATTTACATGTGTACTGAGGAAGCTTTGTATTCCACCCAAAAATGCGAAACCGACATTTCTCGGGAACTACATGTTTTGAGACCCACTGAATCCAAAAATAGCATTTTTAGAAGCATGTCCGTGTGTGTGTGCGGGCAGCATAGCTCAAAAACGAAAAGACCGTTAAATACCATAATTAGTATTTAAGTTTGGCATCCTGCAAGGATGCGACACGAACATTTTCAAGAAAGCCCCCCCCCCAACTATCCTTTACATGGAACTTTTTTGGTACAATTTTGATTTTCTCAAAAGTTGCTCTAACGGTTTTGATTAAAATACCGCATATTAAAGATGTTTACATGACAAATAAAATGTATATCTTGAATTTTCTGAGTGGTCTCTGAAGATTTCTTCATTATGGATGATTATTGCATAACTGATGACTGTAAGAGATAGACAAAAGCTTACTACACAAAAAATGTAGGTCTCAATAAAACATACAATTTATGTAATATACGCTTTTTTGTGGAGGTGAGATATTTGCGAGATATTTCCTGCTTTCGGTTTGAGTTTTAAAACTCTTAAACTTTTCTCATATTGGAACTTGTTAACTCTTGACCATGCAAAGCGACGATTTTAATCCCATAGACAGCTTTTAAAAGATTTGACTATCGTTTTAGCCTAGTGCATTTCCTTATTTTCCTTCTGCTTATAAGGAAGAAAATAGTTAATTCCTGCTTATTATATCGATTAGTATTAGGTAGTTAGAAGACTAAGCTTTTTAGCAATACTTTTTTACAGAGATTTCAATGAGGTACATCATCTTCTTTTCCTGCAATACAGAAGATAAAGCGATAGTCAGATTTTAAACAGTGTGTCGCAATCAAACAAAACAAAAATCCGATGTGTTCCATTCATAGGACTTTCTCTACATCTCTGAAATAAATTATTGTTAAAAAGCTTATTCTTCTATCTACACCATGCGAATTGAGATAAACATTAGCAGAAATTGCCCTTGTAAGTGGAAGGGAAAACATCTAATGTGTTCCATTCATATGATGTCCTCCAGCTGTTCGGCAAACAAAATGTTATTCACAAGATTAATCTATTATGTACATTATGCTAATCAAGATAAACATAAGCAGAATTAGTCTTATCACTAGATCCTTGTAAGTAGAAGGAAAATAAGGTAATGCACAATCTAAAGCGATAGTCTCGACATTTAAAAGCCGGTCATAGCAACTGAAATTTCAATCTCTTTGCTTACCAGGAATAAACAAATGACAAATGAGAAGAAAGTGTCTTGCCGTTTGAGAAAATTTTAAGTGCCCGCCTGGGTCTGCCTCACATTCAAAAGGTCGTGAGTTCGAATCTCGCTTAGGATGACTTACCCGGATAAGATTTTTTTCGGGGTTAAGCTCCATGGACCCCGAGATCATTTGAGCATTATTTCATCAATTTCATGCATCGTCCGATATGACCAACCAGGTTTAAGGACGTTAAACTAAAACGAAAGAAAAAAAAAAGTTTAAGTGACTAAAATTGAAACCAATGCTCCGGAATAACTCGAAAACGGTTAACTCCATAAAAATGTATATGTGAAAATTTGTATGTTTTAAATGAGATCTGCATTTTTTGTGTAGTAGGTTTCTGTATATCTCTTACGCTTTGCTAGTTATACAAAATTCACCAAAACGAAGAACTTTTCAGAAATTCCACGATATAAATTTCGTTTGTCATAAAAATATCTTAAAAACAAAGTATTTTAATCAAAAGCGTTAGAGCCGCTTTTGAGAAAATCAAAATATTCGAAAAATGTTCCATGTAAAGGGTAATTGGGGGTGAGGAGATTTTCTTGAAAATCTTCTTGTCGTATCCTGGGAAGATAGCAAGCTTATATACCAAGTTTGGTATTTAACGGTCTCTTCGTTTTTGAGCCATGCTGCCCACAAACAAACACATACACACACACAAACGCGGACATTTACTAAAAATACTTTTTGGATTCAGGGGATCACAAAACATGTATTTCATGTGAAGTTTAGGTATCGAATTTTTTGGTACAATACATCTTCTCTATACACTATGTACAGAGTACGTCTACAGAAAGTAACAGTAAAAGAAAAATGTCCATTTATATGTGTATGTGGTGGTGTGTATATGTGTGCCTGTGTGTATATGTACGTATGCTTGTGTGTATAAATGTAAATGGGGTGTTATCTATGGACGCTCTTTAACTACTGTGGTTCTCAGCGTGAAAGAAATTTAATTAATTTTGCTCAGAGGCCTCTCTATCAGGTTTGCCGTAAATCTACGACACGGGACCAACGGCTGTACTTCCCTTTACTTCCCTTCTGAAGGAAGCCATGCTACTGATTTTTACGCCCGAAAAAAATGCATCGTCCTCCACCAGGTTTGAACCCGCGACCTTGGGTATATGAAATTAGCATGGTAACCATTACACCACGGAGGACGACGCAGGTGTGTATGTATATGTGTGTGTGTGTTTTACAGCATGCCTCTAAAACGAAAGGGAATGAATAGCAGTGTTTTTGCATCTTTTATGAAATTCTTGGCTCTGTACTTCTTTCATTATAATTGAGTTTTACATTTTTTGATAAACAGAGAACCGTATAGGATAGACAAAATGTTCTTTTAAAAATCTGATCTGTTCCATTCACATGACTTCACTACATCTCTGCAACAAATTATTGCTTTTGCTTCTATTTATTTCATGCTAATCGAGAAAAAATTAGCAGAAACAGTCTTATTACTTGCTTCCTTGTAAGTAGGAGCGAAATAAGGGAGTACCACAGGTTAAAGTGATAGTCAAAAGCTGATTGCCATATGATTGAAGTTCCTTTTTTGTATAGACAGGAGTGACATGAGTGAATGACAAAAGTATGTTTTTCAAAGCTGAAACCAAAATCAAGGAATATCTAAAAAATGATCAACTCCACGAAAAAAATGTATATAACATAAATTGTGTATTTTAACATGCTCTACATTTTTGTGTGGTAAGTTTTTGTCTATCTCTTACGGTTTAGCAGTTATGAAAAATTCCGTAAAAGTCATCCAAAATAAAGTAGTCTTCGGAGCCTATTCCCAGAAAATTCAAGATATACATTTTATTTGTCGTGTAAATATCTTTAATACACGATATTTTAATTAAAATCGTTAGAGCCATTTTTAAGAAAATAAAAATTTTCGAAAAAAGTTGCATGTAAAGGGTAGTTGGGGTGGGGGATTTTCTTTAAAATCTTCGTGTCGCATCCTTGGAAGATACCGAACTTAAATATCAAATTTGGTATTTAACGGTCTTTTCGTTTTTGAGCTATGCTGCCCACGGACAGACACACACACACGGACATTTTTCTAAAAATGCTTTTTTGGGGTTCAGGGAACACAAAACATGTAGGTATTTCCGGTGAAATCTCGGTATCGAAATTTTGGGTGCATTACAATAGCTTCTCTAAAAACTATGTACATAATATGTGTAGAGAATGTAAAAATGTAGAGAGCATTAAAATGTCTTCTTGCATTATTTTTCAGAATTAATAGTTTCTGACATACACTATGTGATCAAAAGTATCCGGACACCCCCCACAAACGTATGTTTTTCAGCTTAGGTGCATTGTGCTGCCACCTACTGCCCGGTACTCATTAGCCGCGAGCTCAGTAGTCATTAGACATAGTGAAACAGCAGAATGGGATGCTCCGTGGAACTCACGGACTTCGAACATGATCAGGTGATTGGATGTCACTTGTGTCAGAACTCTGTATGCGAGCTTTCCACACGCCTAAACATCCCTAGGTTCACTGTTTCTGATGTGATAGCGAAGTGGAAACGTGAAGGGACATGTGCAGTACAAAAGCGTACAGGCCGACATCGTCTGTTGACTGACAGAGATCGCCGACATTTGAAGAGGGTCGTAAAGAGTAATTGGCAGACATGTATCCCGACCATCACACAGAATTCTAAACTACATCAGGATCCACTCCAAGTATTATGACAGTTAGGCGTAAGGTGAGGAACCTTGGATTTCATGGTTGAGCGGCCGCTCATAAGCCACACATCACGCAGGAAAATGCCAAACGACGCCTTGCTTGGTGTAAGGAGCGTCAACATTACACGATTGAACAATGGCAAAACGTTGTGTGGAGTGACGAATCACGGTACACAATGTGACCATCCGATGGCAGGGTGTGGGTATGGCGAATGCCAGGTGAACGTCATCTGCCAGCATATGTAGTGCCAACAGCGAAATTCGGAGGTGGTGGTGTTATGGCGTGGTCGTGTTTTTCCTGAAGGAGGCTAGCACCCCTTTGTTGTTTTGCGTGGCATGATCACAGTGCAGACCTACATTGATATTTTAAGTACCTTCTTGCTTCCCACTGTTACAGAGCAATTCGGGGATGGCGATTGTATTTTTCAACACATTCGAGCACCTGTTCATACTGCACAGGCTGTTACACGACAATAACATCCCTGTAATGGACTGACCTGCACAGATCCTGACTTGAATCCTATAGAACACCTTTGGAATGCCGACTTCGTGCCAGACTTCACCTACCTCTCCTCAACTCCGTACTCCGTGATGAATGGGCTGCCATTCCACAAGAAAGCTTCCAGCACTTGATTGAAAGTGTGCCTGCGAGAGTGAACACTGTCATCAAGACTACAGCTGGGCCATGGCTGGACCAATACCATATTAACTTTCAGCATTACCGATGGAGAGCTTGTACGTCATTTTCAGCCAGGTGTCCGGATACTTTTGATCACATAGTGTATTTCCCTCGAGCTCAAGTGCTTTCATCTGGTGGAAAATTTGAAGGCTTAGTTTTTACTTTCTCAAGACCGTATGTACAATGTACATAGTGGGTAGAGAAGGTATTGTAATCCACCCAAAATTCGATGTCAAGATTCAATCGGAAATGTATGTTTTAAGGTCCCCCTGAATATTTAGAAGAAAAAAAAAGGGGCCCGTGTTTGCGTGTGTGTGTCTGTGGAGAGTGTACATGAAAAACGAAAAGTCCGTTAAATACCAAACTAGGTATTTAAGTTTAGTATCGCCCAAGGTTGGCCGGTCCCCATGGCCACGCTCGCTAAAGCGTCTCGCTTTGGTGCTTCGTGGGCAGGGGATCGTGGGTTCGAGTCCTGATCACACTCCGTTACTGTCTTAAAAAAAAAAAAAAAAAAAAAGGTTGCGACACGAAGATTTTCCAGAAAAACCTCCACCTACAACTACCCTTTACATGGAAAGAATTTCGAAAATTTTGATTTTCTCAACAATGGCTCAAACGATTTTAATGAAATATCATATATTAAACATATTTACTTCACAAATAATTTGTTTAATTACATTTTTGCCAGTAGCCTATGAATTCTAAATGAACTTTGCTAAATTTTGCATAACTTGTGAACCATAAAAAATAGATAAAATCTTACCATACCAGAAACGTAGATTTGTTTGTAACACGTAATATATGTCATATACGCTTATTTGTAGAACTGATCGCTTCTGGGATATTACATGTTATTGGTTTCAGTTTTAAAATACATAGGTACATACACATTTCTCAAACTGGAACATACGAAACGAACGTCAATTGTGTCTTGGTAGTGGCGAGCTTTAAAGGACTTGACTACCGCTTTGGGCTAATGTATCCCCTTATTTCACTTCTACTTAAAAGGAAGCAAGTAATAAGAGAAATTATGCTAATATTTATCTCGATTACCATGTTGTAGATAAAAGAATAATCTATTGTAAGAGTAGTTTGTATTTGGGACATCTAGAGAAAGTTACGTGAATGGTACACATAAGATTTTTTTCTTTCCTTCGCCTTGAGCTCAGTGGAAACAAAACCAACTGAATAACATAATACATTTCATTTTATTTTATTTTTTATTGTCTTCTTTTTTATTTCGTAAGTTTCTACATGTCCCATTACCTGTTTTCAATTCCTTTTATATAAAGTATGTGTTAATAATCTTAGTTATTTGATTAATAGTTTTTTTTTTTTTTTTTTTTTTTTTTTTTTTTTTTTTTTTTGCTGATGGCTTTGTGTCTTAGAGCTTTTATTCTCAAAGGTTAAGTCATTTGCTTGATTGTTTCCTTATATCTATATTTACTTATGTCTCTTATGTTATGTTTGCTGTTACTTATTGGTCTTTTTTAACACTTAGTTGTCTAGAGAGGCTATATACCTTGTAAATGGGTTTAAAACATTTTAAATAGGGCTAATTTTTGCACTGTCCAGTTATCTGTTTTAAGTACACTATTTATTAGAGCTTCTCTTTCACTTTTGACTACACTACTCTAAAAATGTACATGTTTTGGTCCTTTCCCACATGAACATTCAGGGCTGTTTGCTATCCTAAGTCTGTGGAGATATGTGTTGATGTTTCCATTGCCGGTTAGTATTGTCATGTTTGGCGTCAGGTGGATTTTGGTTGTTAGTCTGCTTTCCACTGTTGGGAAGTTTTTCATTTTATTTATATGGGATTCGTCTAGGGTTTTAATACTTTAGATATTTTCTAGGTTATGGTAACGAGAATAGAGCTGACCACTGCATCAACAACGCCACCTGAGTCAGAATCGGAAGAAGACATAGAAGGGCTGATAAAGCTGTCATCAGCTGAAAGTACCAGTACAACTGAATCCCAACCAGAAAAACAAACGCAGGAAAATGGCAAACCACGGTCTAAAGCCAAAATGGTTACCATTTCAGAGCACTCATCCATTAATCGGCCCCAAGAAAAGAGAAGCGGTGAGAATACAAAGATGACACCCGTTTCTGAGGACAAAGTTAAACCGGCTGCAGGTGAGCAGCAGAGATCTATTGTTCAAGAATCTTCAGCGGACATAGCAAAGAATTTCGTTGAGAACCTGTTGATTGACGTGGAGGCAGACTCAACGCTTCAGTCACCGTTCCACTCTATCATCACTGACACTGTGAAGAGCATTACACCAACAATGGACAGCTACGTAAAGAAACAGCTAGATGTCATAAGGAGTGAGAAGTCCGCATTCGGTAAGACAGACCATAAAGGAAAGAAATGGAAAGACAGGGATACCAGTCCTGAAGCAGAACTCAAAAAGGCTCAAATGATTCAGCTACGCGCTATGAGCGATAAGCTCTTTGAAGAATGGAAGACAGTCTTGGACAGCGAGGCAGAACGTGCAAAGGCGCGTCTGCAGCTAATACTCAAGAGAGCTTTCCAGGACCTTGATGACATAATCCAATGGGGCAAGTCTCTATTCCACGGCCTGCACAAGCAAATAGCTGCACGCTACAAAGGAGAAATAGTAGCTGTGGATGAACTGTGTAAGGTAAGATCTTAAACACAGTTATCTAACATTACAGAGAGAATGCTAAGTAGGAATAATTATCTTCTATCTTATTTATCTTATTAGAATCCTATATATAGGCAAGCTCTTAGTCATATAAGACAGCTATAAAGAGAATGCTAATTAAGATTTGTTGTCTTCTATGCTCAATTGAAATATAAATTACAATTCTTATTGGTTTTGAAACATTGCATGTGTAATGCTAAACTGAAAGATGAAAATACTGGAAGTATATATTATGTTATAGCATCACTGGATTAAATTTCATTTTCTATTTCCCTCCACTACGAATCTATTAGGTAGAGAAGATATTGCATTCCAACCAAAAATTGATATCGAGATTTCACCGGAAATAGATGATTTGAATACCCTCGAATCCTAAAAGGCATCTTTAGAAAAAGACCTGTGAGATATTTGTTTGTGTGTGTATGTATGAGAGAGAAAACAGTGTAACTAAAAACAAACTCACTGCCGCTAACGTCAGTTGTGTGTATATAATTGACATGTGTATTCATTTAAGAAAGAGTTAATACATTTTGTTATACAATTTGAAACTTGCGGAGCGCTTGAATGATACATGTAATTTACAGATCTAGAAATCCGTGCTAACTTCATTTGCTCCTGGCTCTCTATAGTATCAAGGACACAGGCCTGAGAACGCTTGCCTGTACGTTGCCTGGAGTATATTGATCTATGCAAACAAGTAGGGGTGGACAAAACATAGATAGTCTTTGTGTATATTATGCATGAATGCGCTTACCAAATGAAAATAAATGACACTATCACAGATCATAAATTCTGAGCCTTCTCCATAACAAAACATAACGTGGACCTTCACCAATAACTTTGACAAATCACCACAGATACCCTTTATTATTAACAGTAGTTTACAATTTAACCCTGTTGTAAAGGAACAGAATTATTGAAGAATAAATCTCAAGTTGCAGTGTCATTAAGCACTTAAATGTTTTTGCGATACCAATTTTGATAGACTAGCAATATCATCAGAATAGTTAAGAATAATGGCATGTGCACCATACTTGATGAAATCTTTGTTGACCGAGGATCACTTACACGTGATCAAAACTTTACCGCTGCTAAATATAGTTGAGGTGCATCATTGTTAATTCTCGTTCAACTGGCCGTGCTCTACGTTCATGATTCTACGAAAATTACTTAAAGGAAAGCATTCAGCACAATAGCCAAAGATGTTAAAGTGCAATTACAATCATCTTGTTTATATCGCTTCGTTTTTGTTTGCTTTTGAAACGTCGTATGTCTGAATATTTTTTGATGGCAAAATAAAAGAAAAACTAAATATGTGTTCCATTCACATGGATTTCACTATCTACATCTCTGTAATAAATTATTGTTAATAACCTTCTTCTACGGTCTACTTCATGCTAATCGAGATAAACATTAGCAGACACGGTCTTATTAGTTAGTTCCTTATAAGCAGACGGGAAATAAGGGAATACACTAGGCTAAAATATCCGTCAAATGTTTTAAAACTTGGTTGCTATGGGATTGAAATCCGTTTCTTTGCGTGACAAGGAGTTGACAAGTAGGAGTACATTATAAACTAAAGTCAATAACAAAGAATATCTCGAAAATGCTCAACTCCACGAAAAAGATGCGTATGACATAAACTGCGTATTTTAAGAGATCTGCATTTTTTTATCGTAGCTATCTATCTCCTACGGTTTACCCGTTATGCAAAATTCATAAAAGTTCATCCAGGTCATCAGAGGCTAATACCAAAAAATAAAGGTATGCATTCTATTTCTCATGTAAAAATCTTAAATATAAGAGTACTATGTACATAGTGTGCAAAG
This sequence comes from Hymenopus coronatus, assembly GCA_030762935.1. Lineage (NCBI taxonomy): Eukaryota > Metazoa > Arthropoda > Insecta > Mantodea > Hymenopodidae > Hymenopus > Hymenopus coronatus. The sequence goes on along the minus strand of CM060881.1, from coordinate 165,599,152 downwards.
AGGGTATTGAATTCCATCCAAAATTAGATACCTAGATTTAATCCCAAATACATGTTATGGGACCCGCTGAATCCCCCCAAAATTAGAAAAAGGTCCGTGTGTGAGTGTCGTGTGCGTGGTGTGTGTGTGTGTGTGTGTGTGTGTGTGTGTGTCTGTGGACAGCATAGCTCAAAAATGAAAAGACCGTTATACACCAAACTTGGTGGATCTGACAGGAAGATTTTCAAGAAAACCACCCCACTCCAAACTACCCTTTAAATGAAAACAAATTCGAAAATTTTGTTTTTCTCAAAAATGACTAACAATTTTGATTAAAATATCACATATTAAAGCCATTTACATCACAAATAAAATGTATATATAGAATTTTCTGGGATTAGCTTTTTTAAGATCTGTTCGCATTTGATGAATTTTACTCAATTTTGGCAAACCTTAAGAGATACACAAAAGCTTACTGCACACAAAATATAGATCTTATTAAAACTCATAATCTAAGTCACACATATATATATATATCTTTTTTTTTTTCGTGGAGTTAACCGTTTTCGAGGTATTCCTTGTTATTGGTTTCGGTTTTAAAATACTTAAACGTTTCTCATGCGGGAACTTCTGGTCACGCAAAGAACCGGATTTCAAACCCATAGCAACCACATTTCAACACATTTGACTGTCGGTTTAGCTTAGAGAATTCCCTTATTTCCCTTCTTATAAGGAAATAAGTAATACGACAGTTTCTGCTAATATTTATCTCGATTCATATGAAATAGATAGAATAAGCGTATTAACAATAATTTGTTACAAGGATGTAGAGAAAGTCATGTGAATGGAACACATAAGATTTTTAGAAAAACTTCCGTGTGAGTGTTTGTGGACAGTATTGGTCAAGACTGTTAAAAACCAAACTTGGTATTTACGTATAGTGTCTTCCAAGGATACCACACTAAGATTAAAAAAAAAAAGCCACAAACTACCCTTTACATGGACAATTTTTCGAATATTTTGACTTTATCAAAAATAGCTGTAACGATTTTGATTAAAATATCACATATTAAAGATATTTACATGGCAAATAAAATTTGAGTTTTCTGGGAATAGCCTATAAAGGCATTTTATTCTGGGTGAATTTTGTGCAATTTTGCCTAACCGTTAAACCGTGAGAGATAGACAAAATCTTACCTAACCAAAAATGTAGAGCTCGTTGAAACACAGAATTTATATTATATACTTTATTTCGTGGTGTTGACCGTTTTTTAGATATTCCTAATAATAGGTTTCAGTTTTAAAATACTTAAGACATTTCTCATACAGGAGTTTGTCAACTGCTGACCATACTAATAAAGGAACCTCAATCATATAGCAACCAGTTTTTAAAAGATTTGACTATCATTTTAGCTTAGTGTATTCCCTTTCTTCCCTTCTATTTATAAAGAAGTAGCTAATAAAACCATTTCTGCTATTTTTTTCTCGATTAGCATGAAGTAGATAGAAGAATAAGTTTTTTAACGATAACTTGTTGCAGAGGTGTAGAGAAAGTCATGTGAATGGCGCACATCAGACTTTTTCATCTGGTTCTAATAGTAAAACACACCCTTAATATGGCATTAATATAAAATACTGCCTATATAATAAGTTGATTATCCTTTATTTTTCCTATAAATATCTTTAATATACAATATTTTAATCAAAATCGTAAGAGCATGTTTTGAGAAAATCAAAATCTTCAAACATTTTTCAACGTAGAGGGTAGTTTGGGGTGGGGGAATATATTCATGTCGCACCCTTGGAAGATACTGAACTTAAATACACGTATTTAATCGAATTTTTGTTTTTGAGTTAAGCTGTCCACAGGTGCGCGCGCACACGTGCACACACAAACGTTTTCTAAAAATATGATTTGTTGCATTCTCATCTGTTTTGCAAACAAACTATTTTTACAAAATATTATTCTTCTATCTACATCATTCTAAACGAGATAAACATTAACACAGTGGTCTTACTACTTAGGTCCTTATAAGCAGAACGGAAATAAAGGTGCAAGTGTTAGTCAAATCTTTTAAATGCCTATCGATATGTGAACAATTGAAGTTCGGTTCGTTTTGCATTTCTAGAGAGACAAAAGCGAGAAGAAACAAAAGGTGACCCGTTTGAGAAGCTATGTAGTTTAGAATTAAAATCAATAAAAAGGAATATCTCGGAAACGGTCAACTGTACAACAAAAATCTGATGTGTTCCATTCACATGCCTTTCTCTAACTGTTACACAAACAACTTTCCTTAAAACGATTATTCTTTATCTACGACAGGCTAATCAAGGTAATCAGAGACATTGTCTTATTACTTGCTTCCTTGTAAGTAGAAGGGACAGAAGAGAATACACTGGGCTAAATCGACAGCAAAATCTTTTAAAAGCTAGATCTATGTGAAACAACTGAATTTCGGCTCGCTTTACGTGGACTACAGTAAAACAAGATGTAAATATCGTTAATATACGATATTTTAATCGAAATCGTTACAGCCATTTTTGAGAAAAACAAAATTTTCAAAATTATTTCCATGTAAAGAGTACTTTGGGGTGGGGGAGATTTTCTTGAAAATCTTGGTGTCGCATCGTTGGAAGATACTAAACGAAAATACCAAGTTTGCTTTTTAACGGTCTTTTCGTTTTTGAGCTATGCTGTTCTAAGACACACACACGCACCCGGACATTCTTCTAAACATTTTTTTTTTGATTCAGGGGGTGTCAAAACTTGTATTTTCGATGAAAACTCCGTATCGAATTTTTGGGTGGAATACAATACCTTCTCTAAAGACTATGCACGTAGTACGCGTATTTTTTTTTTTGTAATGTTTAACACCCGCTTTTACTGCTCTGGCACGCAGGCGATGACACTGATGATACATGATGATGGAGCTCCGGTGGAATGTGATGGCGGGGGAAACCGCTGAACTCGGAGAAAACCCTCCCCTGCGCCGCTTTATACAACACAAATCTCATATACGGTCTCTTGGGATCGAACCCGGGCGGTCTAGGTGAGAGGCGAGTGGTATAGTACGCGTAGAGAAGTAAACATGAATATGACACTTGATGTATGTTTGAGTGATTTACATTTTTTTTGTGGTAAATTTTTGTGTACTAGTTATGCAAAATTGATCCAGAAGAAAGAGATCTAAGAGGCTATTCTCGGAAAATGAATTTGTTATGCAAATGTCATTAAATCAAAAATCAAAATCGTTCGAGCCATTTTTGAGCCAATCAACATTTTTCCATGTAAACGAAAGTTTAGGGTATCTTTGTATGAAACTTTTTATGCAGCAGTCTGACTCTATCTACCATGTACTGTGTAGAGAAAGTTAAAATATAGATCTATGGGACACCGCCACAGCTGCAGAGAATCGTCTTGTCCGACTTGTGGACAGGATTGCAAAATGATACGAAATACTCGAGGGCCATTTAAATCAATACACGCAAGAATAAATGCGATAGATGCGTTTATGCATATAAATCAACGCAGTTTGAATAGTTTGTAAAACAGAATTCACTTCATAAGTGCACCGCACATTTTATTCCTAATTACCATGTAAGCAAAAACATGACTACTCATTAAGCGTTAAGTGAGGAATATTCCCTAAAGATCTGTACATACTGCTTTCATTTCGTTATCACGGCAGCTCCTATGCTTTTGTTACACATTGCATAAAGAAGTTGGTTACGAATCTATCAGCTTTTCTCGTTTGATTGGAATCAATAAAAATGTAAGGATACTTAATTGTAAAAATTAAAGCTCGGCTTTGTGTTCCGAAGTGCACACAGTTACGAATACGCAAAGCAGTCAGCGTTAAAAAGAGGGTAGGGGGAGGAGTTTGTAGCGTAAACATGCACACGTTGAGGTATAACCTGTTCCAAAAATAGCTCATTACACGTATTGGCATTATATGCATCGTTCTACTTTATAAAGTAATACAAGATAATAATAATAATAACATAATATGATTAGTAAATAAAAACCCCTTGTACTTTTACAAATTAAAGTATAAAGCCTGATACAAAACACTCAGGATTTAATGTGCATAGCTTTGAAAAGAATGATCATAAATCAACTAAACTCACTCAAAATTCGTTGCAGCGAATTACAAGATACATATTCACTATCGAAACAAAAGGCTCTCCTCCTGTGACTCAAAATATGCTTCAACCATCCATAAGTTTGTTGAGTGCCAATCAAAATGGCCTGTTATTTATGGACGCTCTTTAACTGCTTTGGTTCTCAGCGTCCCATTCTATATTGGGCGTGAAAGATCGCTTAATTTTGCTCAGAGGCCTCTCTTATCAGGCTTGAGGTTCTTTTACGTGCCGTAAATCTACGACACGGGACCCACAGCTTTACTTCCCTTCCGAAGGAAGCCATGCTAAGGATTTTTACGCCCGAAAAAATCCATCGTCCTCCGCCGGGTTTGAACCCGCGACCTTGGGTATATGAAGTTAGCATGGTAACCATTACACCACGGAGGGCGACTTGAGTGCCAATCGCATAACCTTTCGTATTTCCGACATTTTTCAATCGGAGCTCTCTTTCAGTGTTCACTGGTTTATCTACTAAAAGAAACTGAACGCAGCCAGGCAGTGAGCAATACTTGATAGTGCAACACGTTTCGAAACGAGCTGTAGAGACCACACCTACTCTATACTCTTGTGCACCGAACCTCAATCCGGTAATTTCGTGACTCCGGGCCGAGCTCCGCCATAAAATTAAAGCATCTAAAACGTAACGCTGTGCATATTTAAGATAGTGTCACCATCTACTTTCGCACTATTGCGATTTACATTGTTAAACAATGTTTCTGAGGAAACCAGTTTGAACGATAAAACGTATTCTTTAGTTTTAATGAAGTATCAGAAATGTTCACCGCTCCGCAAGGTAATACATATATCATATTTCTGTTGATTAAAGGTTATCTGCAACGCTATTGAAGATGAGCGAAAGATTCAAGAAGAACTGGTTATTGATGGAGATGATTTCTTCACTCGTCCTTGCGTCCTCATGTTCCCCAGACCAAGTCCCGAGAAACCCCCACCTATTGAAGAGCCATATCTGGAGAACACTTTCAGAGTGGAACAGCTGAGACGCCTGTTGGATATTTTCCGCATGGCAGCTCCCTCAGGTGTAATGCCCGAAAGAGCCTTATGCTACATTGTAGAAGATTTAATTATGTGCAGGTATGAAGGTCATGAGCTACCTCCGCTGTGGTACCAGCTCACGTCTTCAGAGATTCCAGAACTTTTTGAAGCGATTTTTGGTAAAGTTGAGTATGTGGAATGGAGAGAGTTTATAATTAGAGCTCTGGGTCTCAGTTATCCTTCCATGAGGCAGGTTTTGAAAATGCGCGAAGAATTTCAGAAGTATGACAGTAGTTTAAAAGAGTACGTCGGTTGTGACATCTATAATCAAATAACCTTATGGTTTGAGAAGAATGTTCCTGAAGATGAAGTGACGCAATTGCACATTCGTTTGGCCAAGAGATTGTTACGTAACATGTTCAAAGCATCCGACTCTAAATTTGGATATATGACATTCCTACTCAACTTCTGTAAAGACAGAGAACCTAAAAGAGGACTTGCGAAAGCCTTTGCTTTAAAATTGGGAAAACCTGTTGTTGCCACCAAGGATGAATACAATGTATACCAACAGTTATTGGCAGAGCGACAGAAAGAGTTGGACGGGATTACTGCTACAGCCAAAGACGTTCTTTGGGAGATTACTGACGATGCCGTTCAGAGTGCTTCAGGCATAATTCTCAAAGAAGTATTAGAAAAGGTTGAAGCCAAAGCGTTTGAAATCGAGGATCAGAAAGAAATAACAGAGGAAATAGTAGAGGATGCTGTAAATGAAGGACAGCAACATGAAAATGAAGCCGAACAAGGAAAGGATAAGACTCCCTCTGACGATAATACAGAAGTACTGTTTAAAACCTCTTTATCCTCCGGTTCCACACAGGAAGAAGAATATAAGAATGTGCTTAATGCGGCGTTTAAGATACCTGTGGAAGTGCTAGTGAACGTCCTGACTACGAGTCTCCCCTGGCACGGGAAGACAGAAAATGTGCTGGAAGTTGGAGAGACGAGCCTTCTCATGAAACTGGATCAGGTGTGTGATGAGCTTGCCGACGAGAACAATTGTGTAACCATACATGAATTTTTATCACACAAATTTGCCTGCAATCTTTTCGAAACCACCCATAAATTCCATGCTTTTCATCTGGAAGAGAAATTAGAGTTGATTTTCATAACCAATGAATTTCTGGAGACTATGTGTGATCAAGCAATAGACCTAACTGTGTGAGAAACTAAAATTATACATAAGCTATATCTTCCCTACATTTTCTTGCAAATATCCCCTTTGATCTATATAATTATAATTGTTTTGCTCTATATTGTATTGAATGTTAATTGAAGTGGTAACAATAAATGCGAGATAATACTGAAGGCCTTCTTTATTAAATTCCTTCCTCGAATGTCGAAATTTGCTTGTTTCTACACTAAGAGTAACCCGTTTCTACACTATGAGTCTCTATTAGTGTATCTAACCAGCACACACTAGTATAATATAATAGTGGAGTATTTTAAATTATAGCAGACTATATTTTACAGTTTTATAAGCATTTAAATTACATCAATGAACTACACAATCCGAATCATTATGCAAAGAAGAATTTAATGATAAATATCAAACAAACTTTTCCGTTTTTTGGTATGATATATCTGCAACGAGTTAGTGTTCAAAATGGTTTATATCCTATGAAATTGTAATATATATGCTATATCCTTATATTCATATAAATACTCTTATTTCCTCTAAAACATTCTCGTATACGGTTTTACTTTCTCTACACGTACATAGTGTATAGGGAAAGTATTGCATTCTACCCAAAAATTCGATACCGAGATTTCACCAGAAATAGACGTTTTAGGGTCCCCTGTATAAAAAAAATCTGACGTGTTCCATTCACATGACTTTCTCTACATCTCTGGTACCAATTATTGTAAAAAAGCTTATGGTTCCATTTACTTCATGCTAATCGAGAAAAAATTAGCAGAAATAGTCTAATTACTTGCTTCCTTGTAAGTAGAAGCGAAATAAGGGAGTACCAGAGTATAAAGTGACAGTCAAAAGCTGGTTGCTATGTGACAGAAGTTCCTTTGTTTGTATGGAAAGGAGTTAACTATTCCTGTATGAGAAAAGTATGTTTTTCAAAGCTGAAATCAAAAACAAGAAATATTTCAAAAACGATCAACTCCAAGAAAAAATGTATATAACATTAATTATGTGTTTTAACGTGCTCTACATTTTTTGCGCGGCAAGTTTTTGTCTATCTCTTACGATTTGGCATTTATGCAAAATTACGTAAAATTTATCCAGAATAAAGCAGTCATCAGAGGCTATTCCCAGAAAATTCAAGATATACATTTTATTTTTCAGGTAAATATATGTAATGCACAATATTTTAATCAAAATCGTTAAGAACTATTTTTCAGGAAATTAAACATTTTCAAAAAAGTTCCATGTAAAGGGTAGTTGGGGTTCGGGGGGGGTTCTTGAAAACCTTCGTGTCGCACCCTTGGAAGATACCAAACTTAAATACCAAGTTTGGTATTTAACGGTCTTTTCGATTTAGAGTTATGCTGTCCATAGACACACACGAACCTTTTTCCAAAAGTGCCTTTTTTGGGTTCAGGGGCACCTAAAACGTCTATTTCCGGTGAAATCTCTGTATTGAATTTATGGGTGGAATGCAATACCTTCTTTATACACTATGTATATAGTAAGTGTAGAGAAAGTAAAACTACCATTACAAATAAATATGAAAATTACATCCTAACAACTGACGCTCCCGGCAGTGACGTCACAATAATTGGTTCTGCAAATATTTTGAAAATGATGGAAGCATGGACTCTGCAGAGTGATAACGATGCACATTTAATGCATTGTGAATTATCTCTTTGCGCCTTACGATTTATGAGAGCCAAGTTATCTAGACACATTTGGTGGGTACATCCATTAAATCTAAGCAGGATTCACAAGGAGATTACCATAATCTTTTGAGGGAAATGAAAGATAGCGCGGCTTGGCCAAATTCAAGAGCATGTTTGTACGATTCTGCAAAACATCGCATTGCCATCGTCTGTTGTTGAATACAGGCAATACATACAGAAAGGAATGCAGATTTCTTTCTCTGTGTAAGCAACGCATGGATAAAAGTTTGGAATTGGCAAACCCTTGCGTAGCATTGCACTGTGTAGCGTGTTGCGTGTGTCTATGTGAATGCATACACTGAATAACATGGGTGTAAAGTCTTGCACTTATGCTGGGCCTGCGCCTTACATCTCGTTGTGAATGGAACATTAGTTATCTTGGAAGCTATTAAAATACTCCTTTGAACTGCACATGTGCTCTTTTTACGAAAATAAACTTTGGTTTCATAATATATTAAAAAATCAGGTAAATGTAACACGTCCAATTTTATTTTCTCAAAATATATGAGAAATTTATACATACAGTGTTGAAATTACCTTAAAAATAAAGTGAGAAATTGGCAGTTTTGGGGTAACTTGGTATCATGTAGAGGCAGATGATCAGAGTCTTTTGAGAGAGTGTAGGAAATAGAGTGATTGCTCAAATCGGTTACGTGTGTTGGAACCTTTAGATAGTCGCCGGTTCAGCCACGTGCGCCCTTATCTCTTCCTTCTGCTATCTCAAAAGATTCTGGCCAAAGAACAATCGAAACAATTATGAATGAAACTCCAAAATTATAAGTCACAGATACAAAGAGCAACCATATGAACATTGAATGTGATTGTTATTATTATTATTATTATTATTATTATTATTATTATTAATGGTATTATTAATGTTATTACTAATATTACTACTATCCTACTCTACTTCTACTACAATTACTACCACTACTACTACTACTACTACTACTACTACTACTACTACTACTACTACTACTACTACTACTACTACTACTACTACTACTACTCTATTACTACTACATAATTTACATTATTCAATTACCTGGCAGAAAGTACCACGGAACCGTCGGGACTCACAGCGAGAAGGATATCCTTACGGTCGGCACCCATCACCACGGATTCTTGTTCATTGACGAGATAAATATGAGGCGCCCAAACACGGTCTCTTTGAACAGGAAACAAAACATTGCATCATCACGATAGTGTACGCATTCATAGGAGACTAACATTTACCATATTCATTATAGTTTCCCAATATGTCAGAGAAATTATGTTTTTCAAATGGGAAGAGTTCTACTCTGCAGCGAATGAGATGCGTTATCGTGCTCTGCGTTGCCAGGTCGCTACTTCCACTCTTTTCATATTTCCCACTCAGTCGCACACTGAGCATGCAAATCTGCCTGGCGACATAATGTGTATTATGAAAACTATTTGAGCTAAAAAAAGATGTGGTTTTTACGGTTCTGTTACGAACACTGGTCCGTATCTTCCTCATAAATTCTTTTTTTAAAAAATGTGAATATTTTGTCGTAGCGCAAGCAGTATTTATGAGAGACGGAATAACTTAGCACGTATATATGTAGACATATATATATATATATATATATATATATATATATATATATATATATATTCCTGTTTTAAATCTTCGTTTTGCATCCTTGGAAGATTGTGAACTTAAATATCAAATTTAGTATTTAACGAACTTTTCGTTTTTGAGTTATGCTGTTCAGACACACACACATACACACACACCCACACACACATACAACACAATACACACACACCCACACACACATACAACACAATACACACACACACCCACACACACATACAACACAATACACACACACCCACCCACACACACACACACACAACACAATACACGCATGGACCTTTTCTAAAAATACGATGTGTCGTAATCGCTTGGCTTTCTCTAGTCATTTTTCAGTAAGTTATTCTTGAAACGTTGATTATAACTATTTCATATAATCGAGATAGTTGTTTGCAGAAAAACTGTTATTACATATTTCTCTGCACTCTTAGTGAATAGGAAAATATACTGGACTAAAACTATAGTCCAATATATTTAAGCTGGTCGCTTTGTGATGGCATTTAAATTCCGCTCTCTTTGATTGACCAGGAAAATGAAAAACGCATAGTGACTTACCGTTTGAGGAAAATTGAAACCAATAACAAGGAATGTCTCGGAAATGGTTAACTCCAGAAAAATAATGCTTTAGTCTTGAATTGTGTACTTTAACAGGATTTACATGTTTTGTGTAGTAAGTTTTTGTCTATCTCTTATGGTTGATCAATTATGCAAAACTGGCTCAGAATGAATAGAAAATTCAAAATATAGATGTTGTTTAGTTTGAAAATGATATAAACATAATAAAAATATCGTTTGAGACATTTGTCAGAAAACGTAAAGGATAGTTTGGGGTGGCAGGATTTGTGTTTAACCGACTTTTCACTTTGAGTTATGCTTGCTACAATAAATCCACATTTGGATTTATACTTAGAAGATTTGTTGCATATTTAGAACTTTGTTGGCTAAATATTCCCATGTATGTTGGTATGATATGGGACCCTGATTAATACTGTGGTTTTCTTCTTCCTGAAGATGCAACTGTGGAGCTTATGAATTTCATTAAGAGAGAATGAGTAGTTGAAGAAATATCTTGAATGGCCAAAAGAGCCCTTCTAGGGTCAGTAAGCACAAGAAATGCGTTTCACTATCCATCTCATTAATACGAGAATAAGATAGAGCTTCCTTGCTAGCAAACAGTTCACATGTGAAAATCGTCCATAGATGTGATTGTTTGTGAAGTATCTTGTTCTCAGCCACAGCTATTATTAACTGTTGAGCCGTGCACGTGCACGCTACTCTGGCGGCAACTTTGGTTACTAATAAGAGGATAACAGAGGCGTGGAGTAAGAATATTAGCGTGTGCTAAGATGTCAAGTATCGAACCTCCTGAAAATGTAAATACTACAAGAAGGTGGAAAGGGAACAAAAACTACTGTGTTGTAGGATGTAATAATACCTACAAGAATACTTCGCCAGCTATTGCCTTTTATTCTTTTCCCACGCGGAAAACTGAAACATAAAGCAGAAAGCTATGGATTCAAGTTGTACATCAAAACAAGTAAGTATACACTAAGTTTATACTGTACCTCAAAGCAGTAAAATCTGCTTAAAAACTAACTGCAGCAAGGACAATGTTGTTTAGAAATCAATGTTAACGTTTTTTAAGTTGGAAACTCTAAATATTGTGGGTATTGGTTAGATTAAACGATACATTATGGGAATAGTCTGTCAGTTATTATCATTATTATTATTATTATTATTATTATTATTATTATTATTTATGTACATACTGATGTGTACATACAAAAGAGGGATGCCTCTAAGCAAGCTTCTGAGAGGTTCGAGAGATTTTCAAAAAGAGGAAAGAGTAAAAATTTAGATATTGTAAAATACTCAAATGCAATTGTAATCAATAAAAGCGACGTTGCCACACAGACAGACGCAAACGAAACAATTCTCGGTAATTTTATTTTCTCCTGCACACTTAATGGACCTGATTTGTCAACTCAAACTTGTGTTCCATTACGTTCTAAAGTACAGTCTCATATTAAATGCTGTGACAAAAGCTCTGACACAAGCGACATCAATAATGAAGTGCTCGGTTTACAAGGTTATTCTTCGTTAAGAGATGAAACAATTACGAGACCTAACAGACCTGACATTTGCAGTTTTTAATCTTATGTTAACATTATTGCCTACTGAAACACAATCCCAGAGGAGTAAAGAAAACCGTCTCTTCATATTCTTAATGAAAATGAAGACTGGGTTATCATATTCTGCTTTGAGAGTGGTGTTCGGTGTTCACCGTACAATAATATCATGCATTTTTACAACAACCTTAATGTTGTTGGCTTCTACAATGGCTAATTTTGCATTTTGGCCAAGCAAGGAAACAATGCCAAAGGTGTTCAAAAGCAAATATACAAAATGCAGAGTAGTTGTTGTTTGCACTGAAATTAAAGTTGAACGTCCTGCTAATGTAGATCAAAGGGCTTTACTCACATTACAAGGGCAGTTACACTGTCACGTTTTTACTAGGAATGGCTCCTAGTGGTATAGTGTCTTCAAATCTAAGTGCTACGGCAGGAGATCCAGTGACAGTTTATCACAATCGATTGCGAATTGTCGACACTTTTACGAGCTGGTGATGAGGTCATAGATAAAGGCTTTCCGGGAATAAGAACTAGCCTTTCGGACAATGGAATCATTGTTGTCACCCACCACTTCTGCATAAAGGCAGATTAACAGCTGAGGAGGTGGAGATAACAATTGCCAGTGTTCGAATTCATGTCGAAAGATGCATCCAAAGAATTAAAGTATACAATATTTTAGAGAAGTTACCAGTAGAGCTTCTTCCGTTTGTAAATGATATTGTGCACATGTGCTGCGTTCTAGCGAACTCGCAGTCTTCTATCATTGCCAAGAATACAAATTAGGATATTTTAATTTCAAATCCGCTTACATTATTTTCACAAATTATTTTATTTTTACAAAATTAGTTGAGAATCATAGAGCTAATAAAGTTACTGCCCAAGTGTCAATATTGTAAAATTTGTTTTTAATATTTTATTCTTCGTTTTGAAAAGTTACTAATTATTATCAATATTTTTCAATAACACAATGTTAATCAAAATGCCATAATGTTTGAAACATTTGATTTCAATAAAAAAAATACTGTAAACGTAATTTACCTTTAACCCTGTGACTGATTCATGAAATTATTGAAACTACTTGGAAACTTTCACAAGTCTTCGTAAGAAATACATAAAGTTCTTAATGTAGTTCTGAATAAATATTGTCTTTCTCTAATGTTATACACATTGTTGATTCCCGTCACATGCATAAGCATTTGGCACTGAGTGTAATATATATGACTGGTTTTCAGTTACACATTTTTACTTTTATCCACAAATAAAGATTTCAAGTTGACATTACCCTCACGATCTGTCATTGGCTTATCTTTACAGGAAATAGGGCACTTTATTTCCAATACCCTCACAGCATTTCCATGATTATTGACGACAATGCCATCTGGACTACAACAAAGCCATGGTTGCAATTTATGAACAATTAAACCACAGCAAACTACTTTAGCACCGTGTGTGTTTTAAGAACAGTGAATAGCCTCTGGTTCCATCTCTTTCCCATAGTTTATATTTCATGAGCCAACTCCAACAATGTGCGGATCTGTCAAGAAGTAACTAGCCAGGCTGTCAAACTTTGCTCTTCTAACTTTAATTTTGTGTGTCTTGTTACTCGCCAAGAAGTAACTAGCCAGGCTGTCAAACTTTTCTCTTCTAACTTTGATTCTGTGTGCCTTGCTACTCGCCAAGAAGTAACTAACCAGGCTGTCAAACTTTGCTCTTCTAACTTTAATTCTGTGTGTCTTGTTACTCGCCAAGAAGTAACTAGCCAGGCTGTCAAACTTTTCTCTTCTAACTTTAATTCTGTGTGCCTTGTTACTCGCCAAGAAGTAACTAGCCAGGCTGTCAAACTTTTCTCTTCTAACTTTAATTCTGTGTGCCTTGCTACTCGCCAAGATGTAACTAGCCAGGCTGTCAAACTTTGCTCTTCTAACTTTAATTCTGTGTGTCTTGTTACTCGCCAAGAAGTAACTAGCCAGGCTGTCAAACTTTTCTCTTCTAACTTTAATTCTGTGTGCCTTTTTACTCGCCAAGAAGTAACTAGCCAGGCTGTCAAACTTTTCTCTTCTAACTTTAATTCTGTGTGCCTTGCTACTCGCAAAGATGTAACTAGCCAGGCTGTCAAACTTTTCTCTTCTAGCTTTGATTCTGTGTGTCTTGTTACTCGCCAAGAAGTAACTAGCCAGGCTGTCAAACTTTTCTCTTCTAACTTTAATTCTGTGTGCCTTACTACTCGCCAAGAAGTAACTAACCAGGTTGTCAAACTTTGCTCTTCTAACTTTAATTCTGTGTGCCTTGCTACTCGCCAAGAAGTAACTAGCCAGGCTGTCAAACTTTTCTCTTCTAACTTTAATTCTGTGTGCCTTGCTACTCGCCAAGAAAGAACTAGCCAGGCTGTCAAACTTTTCTCTTCTAACTTTAATTCTGTGTGCCTTGCTACTCGCCAAGAAAGAACTAGCCAGGCTGTCAAACTTTTCTCTTCTAACTTTAATTCTGTGTGCCTTGCTACTCGCCAAGAAAGAACTAGTCAGGGTGTCAAATTTTTCTCTTCTAACTTTAATTCTGTGTGCCTTGCTACTCGCCAAGAAAGAACTAGTCAGGCTGTCAAACTTTTCTCTTCTAACTTTAATTCTGTGTGCCTTGCTACTCGCCAAGAAGTAACTAGCCAGGCTGTCAAACTTTTCTCTTCTAACTTTAATTCTGTGTGTCTTATTACTCGCCAAGAAAGAACTAGCCAGGCTGTCAAACTTTTCTCTTCTAACTTTGATTCTGTGTGCCTTGCTACTCGCCAAGAAGTAACTAGCCAGGCTGTCAAACATTTCTCTTCTAACTTTAATTCTGTGTGCCTTGCTACTCGTCAAGAAAGAACTAGCCAGGCTGTCAAACATTTCTCTTCTAACTTTAATTCTGTGTGCCTTGCTACTCGCCAAGAAAGAACTAGCCAGGCTGTCAAACTTTGCTCTTTTAACTTTAATTCTGTGTGTCTTATTACTCGCCAAGAAAGAACTAGCCAGGCTGTCAAACATTTCTCTTCTAACTTTAATTCTGTGTGCCTTGCTACTCGTCAAGAAAGAACTAGCCAGGCTGTCAAATTTTTCTCTTCTAACTCTAATTCTGTGTGTCTTATTACTTGCCAAGAAAGAACTAGCCAGGCTGTCAAACTTTGCTCTTCTAACTTTAATTCTGTGTGTCTTGTTACTCGCCGAAATACGGGTTTGCCTCTCTTGAAACCAACCTGGACATTGTGCCTGTCTGCAAATAGTTACAGAAATTTCAAGTGCCCTATCATCATTAATGAACACGTTACTTTCGAAATATGACTGTTCCCTCCCACCTAAAGGTCTGAAAACAAATTTCATTATCACACAATCTGTATCAGGCCTTTTAAGAAATTCCTTCTTACATCCACACACTCTTATGATAATGAATTATCGACTGATTCTAGCAAATAATTAATTACATTTTTGCATTCACGCTCTACTTCAGTTCTATTTTAAGCTTCTAACATTCGAAGTAAAGGACATGGAATGTTAATTAAGAATCTAGCTTTAAAGCAGAAGCTGCCATGGTGTTTTTTTTAAAGTTTTCGCAGGAAATAGGTCGCTGATTTTGCTCCCTTTGGCATATTTTCCTTTGTAACCCTCGTAGAACTTGGTCTTCCCCAGGCTTGTGAATATCTTCATTATTTATATAGTACAGGACCGCAGCAACATGTTTACAAGATTCTGCAAGTCCCGCCGGGCAAGGAACACGCATCGTTCAGCATCAATCTAAGAAAAACCATTTAATACTCAAATTAGGGCAATCATTTAACGGGGAAAGAAACAATAGTTATTAAAGATTAGGTGCTGCAATATACACCGAGAAATTTAATGAACTTACCTCAAGTGATATTTTGTAAGACGGTAGAGTAACCAAATACACTATAGCTATTTGGAGTAACTGAGGTTTCCCGCATAACTTCTGCAATTATTATACTAATGCCGTCCCTCCTGACTTCTCTTACATGGTTTACATACAAAGCTTTTGAAACAGCAGTTTCAGTCAAACCTTACGGTTTAACCGTTATACAAAATTCTGCAAACCCCAACCAGAATATAGAGCTCTTCGGAGGCTATTGCCAGAGAATTCAAAATGTAAATTTTGTTTGTGTAAAATAACATATACGGCATTTTAATCAAAATCGTTAGAGCCATTTTTGAGAAAATCAGAATTTTCGAAAAATGTTCTGTGTAAAGGGTAGTTGGGGGTGAGGGGATTTTCTTGAAAATCTGCGTGTCGCATCCTTTTAAGATGCTAAGCTTAAATACCACAGTCACCGACTTTTATAAGATTTGACTAACGCTTTAGACTGTGCATTCTTATCTCTCTTCTACTTAAAAAGAAGCAAGTATTAAGACAAATTCTGATAATTTTAGCATGATGTTGATAAAAAAATCATCCTTTGTAAGAAAATGTTGTTTATGGAACAGCTAGAAAAAGTCATACGAATGGAACACATCAGATTTTTGATACTTTTTTTTTTTCCTGTGCATATCTACAAAACAAACCGTAACAACATGAAATTATGGTTAGGAAATATAAAGATAAGAATAAATAATCAAGTTATTTAATGGGCTGCCAAGCTTTATTTAATAAAATATTAAAAAAGCTTAATACGTTGAATCAGAATGGACAGTAAATATGATTAGGCAGAGTGAATCAGCCCTATCATAGAAAGAAAAAAAAAAAAACAGCAACAACAAAACCAAAACTGAATCTTGATGCAAACACCTGATAAACTACATTGCTAACTTTAGAGGAGACATTTCATGTTTCTTTGCCACATTAATTGCATTTTAACTATTTTTGCGTTAGAGTCGGAGCACCATAGAGCAGTAAAGCTTCAAGAGTCAATAAATATTCCAACTTTTACAGTGTATAATATAACCGTTGAGTAGAGTATAATCCCAGTAGCTAAAATATCCAATTAATAACATTAACAAAATGTATATTACGAAGTGCTAACTTCAACAACATATCTGTTTACTCGGTCCAAGTATGGCGGAATTCGCGCATGCGCACTGAATTTTGGCGCACGGATTATAGCGGAGTTTCCTTTCTGTATACCGACTCTCTATTCTGTGTCCAAACTGTACGAGCTGTGACAGGCCTCTAACTATACACCACATCCTTGTAGACTGCCCACTGCAAGTAGAAGTAGAAAATAAACGGGCATTTCCAGTCTTTCTAATGCGGTTCACACACCCAATATGCTGAGGAAGAAGCTACAGTTTCTAATGCATATAAAGCTTCTGATTTATTGTAAATGTTAACTAACTGTAAGAATATGTAACTGTAAATTGATATACAATGTAGTTTAATGATCGGTGATATGACCTTGTAGTGAAAACGATCTTAAATAACGATTGAAAAGAAAAGAAAAGAACGTCAGTCCTCCATTTGGATATTTAGAGATGACCAATCATCCGTCAAGGTCAAGGCAGCAAGGAGTGTCAGAAATAAAATGACTGCTTCTTTCTTCTGCACAAGTGATCACTTGCCACAGTTGAACTCGAAAATGTTACTGTTACACGGAAGTATGCTTTCCGAAAGTGTTTCAAACAATGCAACAACAACATCCCAAGAGTGGAGGCATTTGTGGCATCATGACAATGCATCGGCTCACACTGCTAATGGGACAACGGAGTTTCTGCAAGGAACTGAGACAAATCGATTGATCCATCCACCCGATCAGGCATAATATAATGTCTTCCTGGTCCATAGTGAAGATCCGGCTTCAAGGTCACCAATTTTCTAGCCCTGAAGAGCTGTTGCAGCATACAAAGAGAAGTTATTTGCAGTGTCAGAAACTGAGTGCAATGAATGCCTTCAGGAGGGTTCCAGAAGATGGAACGTTGCATACAAGGTCAGGGAGAATACTTGGAGAAACTGACATAAACAAAACGTTTCTATGAGTATTCGCTATTTTCTATCTCAATACTTATCTAGAACTTATTCAGCCTTAAGTTGATTCTCGCCAAAACAACCCCAGGCGACCAGTGCATCGTTATAATGCAGCCTTCCGCCATTCGCGCTAGAAATACTGTCATATTTACACGACCACCCGAGGCGTACACGCAGCATATATATATATATATATATATATATATATATATATATATATAATATATATTAATGTAAAATCAACAGATCCTTATTCCGACAACTTAAACGGCGACTAAACTATTCTGTTGGATATAATGGTGATAATATTGATATTCATAACAAAATAAATGGGTGCACATGTAATAATTAACTCTAAAAACACGAGCGAAGGGAAAAAAAACATCATGTGTTTGATAATTTATGCCAATCAACGCGCTTCAAGTTCTATTTTACTAACGGCACATAAATAAAAATAAATATATATTTATATTTGGATCAGAAGGCCAGCGCCTAAACAACTGATCCAACAACATCAATACAAGAGCTCATTCGTAATGAATAATGGTGTTCACTCATTTACTACTATATATATATTTCGTTTGTTATGTTTCTTTCTGAATATTAAATTTACACACATACATACACACATATATACTTCCAGACTCGAGGGGATATCCTGGATTTGAAAGTTAGCAAGCTAATTACCTAACCACACGATCTTGTTCACACTTATATAGGAACAGCTTCTCTACTAAGTACTATTACTAAGTACCTGCAACTTTGGTACCCAATTTTACCAGAAGGATCCCCGAATCAAAAAAAGAATAAGGTCCGTGTGTGTGTATTTGCCCGTCAGTCTGTCTGAGGACAGCATAAACAAAAAACTTGGTATTTAAGTGTAGTGTCTTCCAAAGAGATTTTCCCAAGTGACCGCATGTAGGATTCGTGATGAACAAAGCACAGGGGCGGGTTTTCTCCGGGTTCTCCGGTTTCCCCCGCCATTTCATTCCACCAGTGCTTCATCTTCATTCCATGTATCACCGTGTCATCGCCTGCGATGTCATATGTAGTAAAAGTGGGCGTTAAACAGTATCAAAACAAATTTCAGAAAAATTCCCCACCCCAAACTACCCTTTACAATGGAAGAATTTTTAAAAGTTCGATTTTTTGAAACATGGCTCTAACAACTTTTATTAGAATGCCATATATTCAAGACATTTACATGCCAAATAAAATTTATATCGTGGATTTCTTTGGAATAGATCCTCAAGTCCTCTTCATTCTGAATGACTTGCATAACTGGTAAACCGTAAGAGATAGACTTAAAACACCGCCTGGGTAGTGTAGTGGTAGCATCTGCCTCACATTCAAAGGTCGTGAGTTCGAATCTCGCTTAGGGTGAGTTACCCGGATATGGTTTTTTGCGGGGTTTTCCCTTATCCTGAGAAGACGAATGTCAAGCAACTTTAAGCTCCATGGACCCCGAAATCATTTGAGCATCATTTCACCAATTCCATTCATCGCCCGATATGACCACCCAGGTTAAATACCAACATTGGTATTTAAGTTTAGCATTTACAAGAATGCAGCATAAAGGTTTTCCAGATATTCCCCACCCTCAACTTCGGTTTTAATGAAACCTTTTTCGAAAGCTTTTATTTACTCAAAAATGGCTCTAACGGTTTCCAAATATAATATCAAATGTTTAAGGGGACAAGGCACTCTGAAATGGTAAAAAAATATTTTTGTTTTGTTTTAGACACTAATAAAACCTCCATTATTTCTAGTTTCAGAAAATGTATACTTTTGGGAGGTTAAGAGGAGTGTAACCAATTTAAATATAATTTAAATGCTAGTCTGCATTTCTTTAAAGCTGTTATGCAGAACATTTGTATCTTTAAACTCAGTTTTCTCAAAACAGCATTTTTGGATACTTATGTACAGTTTTCTCAGAAACTATGAGAGCCGGAAAGCTGACATTTTTAGTACACATATACGACACATTGTTGAAATTCCTGAACCGCAGTCGTGATGTTATAGTATATATTCATCATATTAAGAAACCAACAATATTGCAAATTTTCCACATTTTTACTTTTTTGATTTGCAAATATACTTCTTTTTAAATTTATACTGAAATTGTATCGGAGCTAAATAATTGAGGTTCAGAAGATAGCTGACTATACTAAGAACAAGCATGCAAAAGTGTGATTATGAATTGCAAGCAGTATCAGAGAAAAAGGTACATGAATTCACATGTTTTAAGACTAAGTTTTGTTACTTTTCTGCTGAATGAAATGCTTTTATAGACTCAACCACATACGCTATTAATGCAAACAACTGCTTGAAATAATTGTCATTATGTATTGAATAATTTATACAAATTTCTGTAAACACAATTAAATACTTTAAGAGGAGTGGTAATTAAACTCACTTAAGGTGTAATTTCTGTATGTTCGAACTACCTTGTCCCCTTAAAATATTTTATAACAGATGAAATGTGTGTCTTGACCCTTCTGGGAATAGCCTCTATGGTCCTCTTCATCCTGGATACCTTTTTTATAAGTGATAAACGTAAGAATGGACAAAAACGTACTACAAAGATGTGGATCTCGTGATCTCGTCTAAACACATAATTTATGTCCAAATATATATATATATATATATATATATATATATATATATATATATATATATATAGAACCATTTTTTGGATTAACCATTTCCAAGATATTCGCTGTTATTAGTTTCAATTTTTTCATACCTATATTTTTCTAATGGAAAGATTATTCGTTTTTGTTTCCGGTGTTCAAGCAAAGAGAGCGCAATTTCAAAGGCCTAACACAATGACCTGAGAGATTTGACTGCCGCTAAGCTTAATGTACTCCCTTAAGCTCTAACGTCGCCCTCCGTGGTGTAATAGTTACCATTATTTCATATACCCAAGGTCGTGGGTTCAAACCCGTCGGAGGAAGACGGATTTTTTCGGGTGTAAAAATCCTTAGCTTGGCTTCCTTCGGAAGGGAAGTAAAACCGTTGGTCCCGTGTCGTAGATTTACGGCACGTAAAAGAACCTCAAACCTGATAAAGAGACCTCTGAGCAAAATTAAGCGGTTCTTCACGCCCAATTTAGAATGGGGCGCTGAGAACCACAGTAGTAAAAGAGCGTCCATAAATAACACGCCATTTACATTTTTTAAATCTCTAACCATATTCCTTGTATCTATACGCAAATATGTAATAAAGGTGTTTCTGCAGATGTTTATCTCGTTTAACGCGAAGTAAAATAAGATTAAATAAGATTAAAAAAAACAAAACAAGTGCGAAGTACGTTTACGGCGAAGTACGTTTTAACAAATGTCATTATTAACTTAAAAATATGATGTATTCCATTCACACGAATTTCACCACATCTCGAGAAAAAATTAGCAGAATTGGTCTTATTCCTTGCTTCCTTGTAAGTAGAAGGGAAATAAGGGAGTACCATAGGCTAAAGCGATAGTCAAATATTTTAAAAGCTGCTTGCTATGTGGTTCAAGTTCCTTTGTATGACCAGGAGATGACAAATTCCCTAATGGGAAAATCAATAACAACGCATATCTCATAAGTGGTCAACTCTACGAAAAAATAAACGTATTTAACATAAACTGTGTGTTTTAACGAGCTCTGCATCTTTTATTGGGTAAGTTTTTCTATATCTCTTATGTTTACCAGTTATGCAAAATTCCGCAAAAATTCTTCAGTCTAAAAATGTCATCAAAGGCTATTCCCTGAAAATTCAAGATATACATTTTATTAGCCGTTAAATATCTCTAATATACAACATTTTAATCAAAATCGTTAGAGCCATTTTTGAGAAAATCAAAATGTTCGAAAATTACTCCATGTAGTAATTAGTTCTTGAAAATCTTTGTGTAGCATCCTTGGAAGATATTGCATTTAAATACAAAGTTTGGTATTTCACGGACTTTTCGTTTTTGAGCTATGCTGCCCACAGACAGACAGACACACCACCTACACACACGCATACGCTCACACACTGCCAAACACACTTTTCTAAAAATGTTTTTTGTTGGATTCAGGGGACCTAAAAATATATATTTCCGGTGAAATCTCGGTTTCGAATTGTTGGGTGCAATACAATACCTTCTCTATACATTATGTGTATAATACGTGTAGAGAAAGTATAAATTGGTTACACATAAAGTCTTTAATTCATTGCTGCAAACAGTTCATTCGACGCTTCGATGCTTAAACAGTTGACGGCTTGCACCCACATTGCGCCAACACTCACAATCTCTCACGACTGAGTACAATACGACACACACCTGCTTGTAATTCTTCCTCCTTCTATAGCTATAAAATGACGTCATAGTGTTTGTCGAAGCTACTGGTCGCTTTTGGACCTGTTGCGTTCCTGTGTTGTTTTGCGTTCCAAGGTCTCCAACTACATCGACTCACATACCAAGGCGAACGTGAGATCTGCAATCACGGTTTGTTTATTATTACTGAGTATCCATTAAGCAACTGTTTCATGGCGGAAACTTGTGTCGTGAAGGAAATACTGAAATTCTGTTATTGAAATGTGTGATGTTATTTACATTGCACTGAGTTAAGTGTATTAGAAAATATCGGCAAGACTTCCATATTATTCTGTAGATGGTTACAGACAAAAAGAAAAAAAAAATCTGAAGTGTTCCATTCACATTACTTTCTCTACATCTCTGCAGCAAATTATTTTTAGAAAGCTTATGCTTCTATTTACTTCATGCTAATTGAGAAAAAAAAAAAGCAGAAATAATCTTATTACTTGCTTCCTTGTAAGTAGAAGCGATATAAGGGAGTAGCATAGGTTAAGGTGATATCAACAGCTGGTTGCTATGTGACTGAAGTTCCTTTGTTTTTATGGACAGGAGTTGACAAATTCCTGTATGAGAAGTGTGCGTTTTTAAAGTTGAAACCAATATCAAGGAATATCTCAAAAACGATCAACTCCACGAAAAAAAATGCAGATATAACATAAATTGTGTGTTTTAATGTGCTCTACATTTTTTGTGTGGTAAGTTTTTGTTCGTCTCTTACGGCTTAGCAGTTTTGCAAAATTACGTAAAATTCCTCGAGAATAAAGTAGTATTCAGAAATTATTCCCAGAAAATTCAAGATATACAATTTATTTGTCAGGTTAATATCTTTAATATAGGATATTTTAATCAAAATCGTTTGATCCATTTTTGAGAAAATCAAAATGTTCTAAAAAAGTTCCATATAAAGGGTAGTTGGAGATGTGGGATTTTCTTGAAAATCTTCGTGTCGCATCCTTGGAAGATACCAAACTTAAATACCAATTTTAATTATTTTTTGGATTTTGTATTTCCGGTGAAATCTCGGTATCGAATTTTGGGTGGAATGCAGTACTTTCTCTATACACTATATACATAGTACGTGTAGAGAAAGTAAAAACCTGTAACTCTTCAGAAAGGGCGGTCAACGACACGTCGACCAAGCAGCTCTACAGTGACTTTCAAATGGGATGAGGTTTGTCCTTGAGCGCCACCAAGCCGGCAGCCAATCGGAGTGCTGCTGTGTTTAATTATTGCATTCGTGCTTAACTGGGGAGTAACGCGCTAAGTGATTCCGCCTCTTATAAATAATACTTGCGCTAAGACAGAATATTCCAAATTTGCAAAAAAATAATTAATAGGGAAGATAGGCAGTAATACTTGTAGCAGAACCGCAAAAAGCACAGATTTTTAGCTCAAATAGTTTTCATAATACACATGAATAAACATACACGTGTATTAAATCAGAATCAGAATCACTTAAGCACTGTAATGACCATCATTATTTGAATGAATATGTATGCATGTTCTACTGTATATACATGCATGCGTAATTACAGAGAGGGAATGTACACTATTGACATGACGGCACTAAAAGAATATTACATTTATTACGCTTAGCAAGCTGTTAAAGTCGAGAGAGAGAGAGAGAGAGAGAGAGAGAAAGAGAGAGAGAGCGAACACACTCTTGGTAGTTGAAGAATGCTGTATTAGCTATCGCATGCTTATGTCTCGAAATCAGGGCTCGTGTTTATTTAACCCTAGTCCCCACAGAATTCAAGTCTGTTTTCTGATGCTGTTTAGTCAGGAATAGAGCAAGTGCAATGGCTTTTAGTGGTGAATTTATTCTTGATTCATTTGTATAGCCTCCTTAACTTCTACAGAATTCAAGTCAGTTTTCTGTTGCTGTTTAGTCAGGAATACAGCAAGTGCAATGGCCTCTAGTGGTCACTTTTTTATTATTTAATTTGTATAGCCCCTTTAACTTCTATGGTAATATCGGGGGTTTTAATTTGTTAAACAACTCGTCTTATTACAGTAGGTTATTGTGATTAGGTTTAAAAAATTAAATGGCGTTTTATTTATGGACGCTATTTAACTGCTGCGGTTCTCAGCGTCCCATTCAATACTGGGCGTGAAGTTTGGTCAGATAATTCTCTATCAGACTTGAGGTTCTTTTACCTGTCGTAAATCTACGATACGGAACCAACGACTTTACTTCCCTTCCGAAGAAAGCCAAGCTAAGGATTTTTATGCCCGAAAAAAATCTATCGTCCACCGCCTGGTTTGAACCCTTATTAGGTTTATCATTTAATATCATTAAGCACACGCACCTTCACTCTCACATGCATACTTCCAGGCTCTGTGGGGATAGGGAATAATTCTGGTTAAAGAAAAATTCCCCGCCCCAGGCGGGAATCGAACACAGGACCTCCGAAGCAGGTATTGCGTAGCGAGGCTCGAAGTATTGTTTTTAGGGTCTATACGTTTTTTGTTGTTTTTTTTTTTTTTTTTTTAATTGACTGACGTTGAGCGACTTACACATGAAGAAATTGACAAGGCAACACAGAAAGACTGGAATCCTGCGCCTTGCGGAAAAACTACAAGAAGACGACCCTTGGAAAGAAATAAGTCGTGATGAGATTTTTGAACCTAACGGCATAAATTTACAAGACACAGACAATGAAGACAGAGGCAATGGTTTCTTGACGTAACTGATGACGGCGATACGGAGGAGTCACTGGCAGTTCCATTGGAGCAGATAATTCGTAAACTATAATAATGTAGCATTTAAGAACACGTGTACATAATATGCAAATATGCATATTCAAGTTTTAAATTTAAAAACAAGTTTGTCAGTTAGGATTTCCTTGCATCGAATATTACGTCGCCAGGCAGATTTGCATGCTCAGTGTGTGAGTGAGAGTGACAAGCATTCGCACCATGTGTCTGCACCGCCATACGCCACGAAGATACCACACGTGAAAGATGAGAATGATACCAAGCGAAGAGAAAATGATGGAAAGGACATTATAGTAGATGATAAATTATTCCAGCATTCACCTACCGACTCCAGCGAAACCGCGAACATCCTATGGATTAAAGTAAGCGACCACGGGAATGGAAACCGGAACCTCTCGAACGTGAATCATACACGTTGCCGCGGCACAGTACTGCGAAGGACTTTTTAATGAGTTAAAATATAGAAATAAAGATAATTTTATCTTGGGTATCAGAGTAGGTATATTAAAATTAAATGTGAGTTTTTGTTTTTCTCAAATGTTAAGGATTTGATTTTTGTATTTTAGATATTGTATCGCGGTGCACCGTGGTCTAGTGGCTAGACCGCTCACCTCTCATCTAGGCACCCAGAAAGCCGCATGTGGGATTTGTAGTGGACGAAGCAAGGACTTGTCTCGTTTTCCGGGTTCTACGATTTCTCCCCCCCCCCCCCATTTATTCCGCCAATTGTACTACATCATCTTTCCTGTCGTCCAATTCACCGTTATTTCATATTATCTATTTCACACTTTCATATCACCCATCTTGGCTTCTCTCTGATCCACAGCCTCTGCTCTACAGGCGTCTGACTTTCAAGTCCTGGGGGGGGGTGAGATTGGACGAGGATAAGGATAGAAATAAAGAAAGAAAGAAAGAAAGAAATAAATAAAGGAGTTATGTATCGCTTGGTGGGATAACTTTAGCCTGCTGGATTCCCGAGTTCGTGGTTTCTTTGTTATACAATTTCTATTTGGCTTATTATTCCCTCACTGTTAGCAACCCTGCACAAGTAACGCATTATTAGCATTCGCTTCAAAGCGCATTCAATTTTCAAAACTGAAATTAATAGAAATATGGAAGTAAGTATCAGGCAAAATGTTATTTTTATGGCAATAGTGGGATGCATATGATATTCTATTTCCCGGCTATAGCAATAATGGCATGTCTACAAGAGACCTTACTTACCTTGCACCTTCACGAATCAGTTTAGGTAGATGAGGATTGTTGTACTTCAGTCTTGTATCCTTCCACCGCAACCGGAGCAGTATATGGGCAGTAAATTGCTGTCACAAATAATCATGTTCAAGCAAAATTACACTCAAAGCTGAAATGAACAACATTTCAAGAAAACTATATTGAAATGTGCTTAAAAAAATTGTCTTCTACAGACGCATTGCAGATTTACTAAAGAGAATTTCCCAGGGATTCAGTAAGTTCATTATTACTTCAATGACCAATGACAACCAAAATATACTGACAAATCTATGGCATGCTATTTAAAAATTAATAGGTGGTAATTTTTTGCTCCTCTTTGCATCGATTCGGGAGTAAAAACATACGTTTGCATACGTTGTCCATTCATTTTTACTTTCTCTATACGTACTATGAACATAATGTATAAAGAAGGTATTGCTCTCCACCCAAAAATTCGATACCGAGATTTCACCGGAAATATATGTTTTAGGGTCCCCTATATCTAAAAAAAGCATTTTCGGAAAAAGGTCCGTGTGTGTTTGTGTGTGTGTGTGTGTGTGTGTGTGTGTGTGTGTGTGTGTGTGTCCGTATGTCCTGTCTGTGAACACGATAACTCAAAAACGAAAATTCGGTAAAATACCAAACTTGGTATTTAAGGTTAGTATCTTCCAGGGATGCGACACGAAGATTTTGAGAAAAATTCTCCCACCCCAAACTACCCTTTACATGAAATTTTTTTCGAAAATTTTGATTTTCTCAAAAATGGCTCTAACGGTTTTGATTAAAATTTCGTATATTAAAGATATTTACACGACAAATAAAATTTATATTTTGAATTTTCTGGGAATAGCCTCTGAAGACTACTTTATTCTGGATGAATTATACGGAATTTTGCAAAACTGCCAAACCGTAAGAGATGGACAAAAACTTACAACACAAAAAATGTAGAGCACCTTTAAACGCACAATTTATCCTATGTACATTTTTTCCTGGAGTTGGTCATTTGTGAGATACACCTTATTTTTTGGTTTCAGCTTTAAAAAACATACTTTTCTCATACAGGAATTTAACAATTTCAGTCCAGACAAACAAAGGAACTTCAGTCGCATAGCAACCAAATTTTGACTATCACTTTAATCAATAGTACTCCCTTATTTCACTTCTACTTACAAGGAGGCAAGTAATAGGACCATTTCTGCTGATTTTTTCTCAATTATATGAAGTAAATAGAAGCATACGCTTTTTAACAATAATTTGTTGCAGAGAGATAGAGAAAGTCATGCGAATGGAACACATCAGACTTTTCTTTCTCTAGCACGTATATACAATGTACATAGATAGAGAAGCTATTGTAGTCCACTCAAAGCTTCAACACCAATATTTCACCGGAAATACATGTTTTGAGCTCCCCCGAATAAACAAAACATTTTTAGAAATACGTACATGTGTGTGTGTCTGTAGGCTGCATAGCTCAAAAATGAAACGTCTATTAAATACCAAACATGATACTTACATTCAGTATTTTCCAAGGATGCGATATGAAGATTTTCAAGAAAACCCCAACATGGTACATTTTTCGAAAATAGTGACTTTCTCAAAAATGGCTCTCATGATTTTGATTAAAATGCCATATTTTCATGAGAAACGAAATGTATATCTTGACTTTTTTGGGAATAGCCTCTGAAGACGTCTTCATTCTGGATGACTTGTGTGTAGCCCGTAAACCGTGAAAGATAGACAAAAACTAGCTGCACAAAAATGCCGTAGATCTCATTAAAATACACATTTTAAGTTACATACATTTTTCTACAAGGTTAACCATTTCCGAGATGTTCCTTGTTATTGGTTTAGATTTTAAGCTACATAAACATTTCTCAAGCGGAAGTCAATTTTTGTTCATCTCTTTTGTTTGTCCCCCGGGAATGCAAAAGAGAATCGAATTCCAATTGTTTCACATAACGATAGCTTTTAAACCAAAGCAAGTAATAAGACAATTTCTGTAAACGTTTATCTCAATTAATGTGGTAAAATAATATTTTGTATGAAGGGTTTATATGTGAAACAGCTAGAGAAAGTTATGTGAATGGAATACATCAGATTTTTTTTTCAATCTGAATTACTTAGTTTACATGCAATTTAGTGTAAGATATTTTCCCAGCTCCTGCTTGGAGTAAAAACGAATAAAACTATTTGTGTTGTGTTTAGAAACATCACTGCCATGATAATGATGATTTATTCATTAAAGGTATGAAACAGAAACAGCAGTTTCGCCAGTTTAATTGTCTCCTGGAATAGCTTATTAAGTTTTCCGTCTAAAATTTAAGTTCAGTTCTAAACCAAACACAGATTAAGCTAAATTAAATTAATGAAAAAATCAGCACTCATACCATGTGTTCAGGGGCTGTTTTTAATAAATGTTATAGTTTTTATTTACTTTTATCGCATAAATCTATAAATTATCATTTAATCGAGGATAAAACATGTAAAGTTAAAAGTTCATCATTCATATCCAGCTATTATTTCTCGTAAATACCGTTCGTAAGGTAAACGCATCTGTAAATTTTCCCCCATAAACCGGTTTTCATGTTTTAACCTTACATTTCGTATATTCTCCAAGTTTTTTTTCCAAACATAGCATTATTGAACAGTTTTACAGATCCTTTTCAAAGTCATTTCTAGCCTGTTGCCACAGCTTGTTATTAAACGCTATGTAGGGTTTTAACCAACACGATTGCAATGTCGGAATTGCAACACAAGATGCATTTTCGTAGTCCATGTGAGAGAGCCTGTTTTAACGCATGTAATATACAACATGCTTCTTTCTCTTCTAAGGTGCGCAATGAGCTTCTTTGCACTTGAATTATCAGGTTTCAGACACTCAGGCAGGAACGGTAAATCATTATGAAGATCGTGAAGCTCAATAGGATAATTCACATCAACTCCGAATATGTATCACAGAGAACCGGTTTCTTTTAGTGTTTCTATATTAATGCTGTCAGGAGAAACCCACTGACATCCTCCATAAGACAGTGGATGCTGCCTTGCCCAACCATTTTGGTTATTTGCGTCTTTGTATGTAATAAATTGAGTTGGTTTATCAGGATCGAACTCCTCCATTGTTAGCATTGTTAGCTTCAGCATGCTGATGTGAAACTTGACATAATCCTCCTCTTATGCCAGACTCCACCATTAGAAGCTCTCATAATCCAATAATAATTCTAGCTGAATTCCGGTATACAGAAGCATAGCATCCCAGGTAAGCCCTGGAAATGTAAAGTAATAAGCAGGTTCAACTTTATGAGCACTCAAGGTTTGCTCTCTGAAGGCTTCGAAAACATCGGCGAGAAGAAGTACATCAGGGGTTGAGTAGAGGTCACTGTATTCTCCTAGATTTCAAATGTTAAACTGCTCCCATACATTTTTAGCATGTTGATAGTCTTGATCATTGAGTTCCTCATTTAATTTATTGTAGAACGACTTCTTTGGAGGCAAGCACGTCTATTTCAAAACATACCAAGACGTGATGCAATCGTAGGAGAATACTCATTTACGCGTCACCAAACCAATCTTCTCCGCTCGTCTCAGGAAACGATGTTAGGGTTTCTGTTAGTTTATCCAAACTTGAACTGAGGAAGCGATATGTATCCACAAACCGAAGCTTAATGTCTCCAACAAGCTTCCAGAATGAAATATACTTTTCTTCTGAGCACGGAATCACCTTTGTCTTGTACAACCTAACTGTTTAACAATGAAATGTGAATCATATCGACATAAGTTGTGCATGAAGAGAGGAATATAGTTAGGTGTTTTGCAGGCTAGATTACATTGGTTATGAAGACTTATTATGAAGACTTCCACCATATTCACCAGTCAAATGATCATGATCCCTAATCTTCCAGTTCTCTTCAGTGAATTTTTTATTACACAAGTAGCATTCTGTAGAAGCCTCGAAAACCTTGTGTTGTTCATCCGACAGTTTCAGAGGTTCAGCAGATTTGTAAAAGATAAAAAAGTATTAAAACAGACAAAAATATGCGTCTGACATAATTTAACTTCCTAAAACCTCTAAAAATATGGATGTCCTATTCTAGCAAGGGAAAATGTATACAGTGTATAAGTCTATCGTGGGTAGTGCATGGATGAGGAAGGAGAGCATGTCTGACCATGATGATGCGAGAATAGATATGCTGTAAACTGGCTTTTTAGAGTTTCTATTAAGCTGCGACATATGAGAGACTAGGAAGAGCATGCATAATGATAAAAATGAAAACCGGATTTAGGGAAAAAGTTTACAAATGCGTTAACCTTACGAAGCTATTTGTGAGAAATAATAGCTGGAAATGAATGATGAATTTTCAACTTTACATGCTTTATCCTCGATTAAATGATAATTCACGGATTTATGTGATAAAAGTATATAAAAACTATCCTAGTATTTATTAAAAGCAGGCAAAAACCAGCGTCTGATATACTATTCATCTTAATAAAAAATGAAATACATTAAATATACGAACAGAAAAACAAGGGCTAAGACACGTGACTTTCTAATCGGCCCGTGCTGCTAATGTACATAGGAGCGATCTATAGGCTTTTTCTGGTCTTCTGCTTCGAAGGGGAAGAACAAGCAACGCCGAGCCGCAGTCTCTAGGAAGGCCACCTCCGCCGCGAGGGATCCTTCACCATCAGCGACACCCGAGGCAATTCCTGCCTCGACAGTAACGCCACCGCCAGCCGCCGCTACTTCACCGGCCGCTAGCAGAGCTTCACCTCGGCGACTGCTGCCGCAGAGCTCCACTCCCCGGTTCAGCGCCGTGGTTCGCGGGGTCCCTAAGGCCCTTCCACCCGGCTCTTCACCGCCGCAACGATGTCGCAGTGGCCCTCATGTTTGAGGGCTACTCGCATCGTCAACGGCCGGGGACCGACACCACTGGTGAGGGTGGAGCTGCGGGATCGTGCGGATCTGGAGGCTACCTTAGCGACTAGGTTGCCCTTTGGACACACGGCCTGTGCCTGTACCTCGCCGCATTGTGGTGCCAACTCCGCCGCCGCCGACTGTACTGGGCATGATCTCCGTCACCGCCGCCGGTTCTGTGCCACCTGTCGTGGCTCAGGACACTTCACAGGACAAACCCAGTGCCTCAATACCCGAGGACCAGGACGATACCTCCGCTGACCTACAACGCCGACGCTACACCGCCTGAACCCTCAACTCCACGCGGAGATCCTGAACGTCGGCGCCCGCTTAGCTGCGTTGGAAGAGGCATTCTCCAGCGTCGTCAATGAGAAGCTTCAGGAGCTACAAGCAGTCCACAGCAGCTGACTTGTCAGCACATGTGGAAGGCATCTCAACGCAGCTCAAGCAGGTGCTGCTGCAGCAAGCTGCCTACTCCGCCGAGTTATTCCGCACAAATCGCCAGCTGAACACCGCTCCTTTTCCTGCACAGGCTGAGGGGCACAGACGCAACGCAGAACTCGGGAACGCTCCTGTCCAGCTTCGCTCGAACACCAGGGCAGCGGGGTCAAAATTCTCGCACCTCTACATGAATAGTCAGATGCACATGTAAGTTCACCACCCAAACTCCTGCACAACCTACACCTTCATTCCTTTCCAATATCACCTTTAATTCGCCTAGGCTGCTGCAGTCAGGTTTCATGGCTGTAGCCTAGAAACAACCTTTTACCCGAGCATCCCAGATTCCACCTACTACCGCGGGCGCTAGTGCGGGACCGCTAAAAGCTTCGTGCACTGTGAAATTCAGCAAACTACGTTTTATAACGTGGAGGTTTTTTTTAGTGGGTATGCCGCAGCAGGGCGGAGTGTCCCACATATCCTCCCAGCCATTGCACTTCGGCTGGGGGTTGAATGCGTAATGCATTTTTCCCCTCCACGGTATAAAAAAATCTTCATTGAGCCAGTTTGCTTCAAGTCGAGTAAATCAACTCCTCTTAGTGAAACTAGCTATCAATAGCGAGAAGAACATGTGAAGGCCAGAATAGCGCCAACCTTTTAATCTGATTTATAAGAATTTATTAAATTGAAGATATGCAGCAAGTTACATTTAGTGGAGTATCTCCAAATTCCTCTTCTAACTACATTTGTATCAAGTGCGGTAAAAGCTATTTAAGGAGCCCGGCCTACCTTGCAGATATGCTGTAGGTACCTAAAAGCTTCTGATTACATCTATTTTTGTTGTATGCTAAAGATATTTCAAAATTGGATAAGAATTTGAAACTAAGACTAGCGTTTCAATACCTA
The DNA here is from genome assembly GCA_030762935.1 of Hymenopus coronatus. Lineage (NCBI taxonomy): Eukaryota > Metazoa > Arthropoda > Insecta > Mantodea > Hymenopodidae > Hymenopus > Hymenopus coronatus. The sequence continues at coordinate 165,566,884 of CM060881.1, read as the reverse complement.
AATTCTAGAGTTTACATTTATAACCTGATTCAAGATAATCAACCTTTGACTAACATTGTATAAGTCTATCGGATTTCGAACTGATTCAGGTTACAAGAAAACAGGGCATAAATGTGATTTTCGTAATTCTCTTATTTTTATAACGTTTAAGACAAACTTGTTTTTAAATTGTGTGTATAATGAAAAACATTTTCTAACACTTTACATTTTCATAAACCCATTCTTCAACAAACTAAAAAATCACCCATTTATTTTCTTCACGATATTCCAGTTAAACATTTGCATAAGTGCAGTTATTACACATTTCCTCATAGACATAAATGAATAAAAATTTAAGAGGTTATCAAATCTTTTAAAAAACTGCCCAATATGGATAGCATTGAAAGTTCGCTCTTTTTACCTGATAAGGAGCAAGAAATACGAATCCCGTTTGAGGAAAATGCACGATTTTAAAATCGAAACCAATAAGAAGAAATGTCTCGGAAATGGTTAACTTCACAAAAGTGTATTTGACCATATGTTATTGTGTTTTAACGAGATCTACATTTTTGTGTAATAAGTTTTTGTCTACCAGCTATGTAATAGTCATCCAAAATGAAGAGGAACTCAGAGGCTATTCCCAGATTATAATAGTTTTATCACATCATTTTTCTAAAATTAAAATTTAATTATCAAGTTTTCTATTTATCCGAGTTTACTTTTTTGAGTTGTAATGCTCAGAAATTAACAAACAAGCGCACAGACACACACCTTACATTTTAAAAAAAAAACGTATTTTGGATCAAGGGACCTCAACACATGTATTTACGTTGAAATCTCGGTATCTACGTACTACGTAAGTGTTACAGAAAGCAATAGCCAAACACTTAAAGAAGTGTCATGAAATGATGGCATTTGAAAAACTGTGATTTTGGATAACAAGAAGAAAAACGTGTGACAGCTTCTTAGTAGAGAAAAATATATTTTGTAAGGAAACCAAGAACTAGAAATATCTAGGAAATGGTTCACTCCACAGAAATCTTTGTTAACATAAATTTTGTGCTTTAAGGAAACACACATTTTTGTGTAGCAAAATTTTGTATATCCTTTACGTTTTCTAATAAAAATAAGTAGTTTCATAGAAAATTGAAGATATAAATTTTATTTCTCTTGCAAATATCTTAGACATATGACATTTTAATCAAAACCGTTAGAGCAGTTTTTGAGAAAGTATGGAATGACACTTTTCCATGTAAAGGTTAGTTTGTGTCTTTTCTTCTTCTTGAAATCTCCGTGTCACTTCATTGGAAGATGCTAAGCTTAATAAAATAACAAGTTTATAATTCAAGCTGTTCATGGGTACACACATACTGACACAGGCGCGCGCGAACTTAAAAGGAAAATAATTACATTTTGGGGATTTTGCAGAAATGAATGAATGTGAAAATTAGGTATTGAATTTTCTGGAAATGCAACATTGAGAAAGTAATAAATCATCATAGTCTTATTAAAAGTAACTAATTTATTTCAGTTGTTTGTCCTGTTAGCTCAGTGGTAGCGCACCTGCTTCTAATGCAGGAGCCCCGTATTCGACTAACGGGGGATTTTCTCTGCCGCTGGGAGTAATGAGGTGTGTCGATTCTTTATATATATATACGCACACAGTTCCGGAGGCTTGTCAGGGCTCCGGCGCTGTATTCCTTTATCCTTTTTTTTTTCTCCAGTTTCCTATATTTCCTTAATTGATCTGAATAAGGTGTGTCGATTCTTTATATATATATATATACGCACACACAGTTCCGGAGGCTTGTCAGGGCTCCGGCGCTGTATTCCTTTATCCTTTTTTTTTTTCTCTCCAGTTTCCTATATTTCCTTAATTGATCTATTGATTTAACGTTTTCTTTTTAATATACATGCACAGATATTTACACATTGACAAACACATACACACCCATGCTCACTCGAGCCCACGAGCCCCTGCGCCACGAAGCACCAAAGTGATACGCTTTAGCGAGCGCGGCCATGGCAAAAATTCTCGATCACCATCCCTCGGAAGGAAATGGCACCAGCACGCGTTATCATCCTTGCCTCCGCCCTCCTGGCCGTTGTCCGACCTTCGCACTATACTCTCAGTTACATCATCCTTGACAAATTAAGTAATCAGTGTTTGGTAGCTAGCCCGATACAACTATTGGCATTTCTTAACAATATGCACGTGGGATAAATGAAACAGTAGTGCCTTCGGTGTTCAACAGCTCGAATCTTCAGAATTCCAGATAACAATGGGCATATTGTCGTTTACTTTTGTGTTTAACAGATTTCTACACCAAGATCCACAAACTTACTTAATAATAGATACGTACAGGTAATAACTGAAATAGAATAGTTATTGCATTATATCCTATTCATTGTTGCACCACTATCTATAGTAGTGGCATTAATTCAGGACTCTTTTTTGTTAAATTAACTTTGAAATTTGAATATTATATTCAACACCCTTCACGATCATTCTTATCTGATACATTGTAGCCAGGAAGTGTTACTAGATGTATTGAACCTTCTACCATAAACTTAGCTAATTAGGTTGGGTTACTTTGCCCCAACTTTGGAAATATAATTATTGCTAGGATTATGACATTTCAACACCATGAACAGCTTAACCTTAAAATGTTTATGTTGTCCATTCACATGACTTTCTCTACATCACTGTAACAAATTATTGTTAAAAAGCTTATTCTTCTATCTACTTTACGATAATCGGATAAACATTAGCAGAAATTGCCTTAATTACTTGCTTCCTTGTGAATAAGGAAATACACTAGGCTAAAACGACAGTCAAAATGTTTAAAAGGAGGTTGCCATGTCATTGAAATTTATTTCTATGCAGGGCCAGGAGTTTACAACTTTACATCTGAAATAGTTTACATCTGAAATAAATAATAAGGAATATCTCAGAAATGATAAAATCAACGAAAAAAACGTATATGACATAAATTGTGTTTTAACGTGATCTACATTTTTTGTGAAGTAAGTTTTTCTCTATCTCTTACGGTTTACCAGCTACGCAAAATTCAGCAAAAGTCATTCAGAATAAAGTGATCTTTAGAGGATATTCCCATAAAATTCAAGATATACATTTTATTTGCAATATATAATACTATATTTTAATCAAAATCGCTACAGCCATTTTAGAGAAAATCAAAACTTTGGAATTTTTTTCTATGTAAAGAGTAGTTTGGGGTGGGGAAATTTTCTCAAAATCTTCGTGTCGCATTCCTGGAAGACACTAATCTTAAATACTAATTTTGGTATTTTACCAACTTTTCGTTTTTGAGTTATCGTGTTCACGGACACAAAAGTGTATTTCCGGTGGATTCTCGGTGTCAAATTTTTGGGCGGAATGCAATACATTCTCTATATCTATGTAGATAGTACGTTTAGAGAAAGTAAAAATACTAAATTTCCCCAATTTTAAGCCATCTTATTATAACAAAGTAGTAATATATTATAATGCAATTTGGATGTACAATCAAATTAAAAGTATATTTGGAAATTATAGTTTTTATTTTGAACTGTATCTAATATGAAATATAATGAATTATTACTGATATAATTGGTGGCCCAAAACTGGGAAAACCTGTATTTTTAAAATTATAGTTGAATTGTCTTAATCCCAAAATTAATAGATTTATTAAAATGTTGAGGTCCTTTGTGCAATATGGGAGAGCAAAATATAGTTTTCTCATAGGATATAATATAAAATAAAATATGGGTATATTTAGAAAATAATTTATTCCCAAAGTTGGGTCAAAGTAATCCATTAAGGGCTAAATTAGCTCAGTTTTCAGTAAAATGGTCAGTATTGTATTATACAACCCTCCTGGATATAATTTATTAGATAAGCACTAGCAGAATGCTTTTATTACTTAGTTCTTTTAAGTAAAAGGGAGCTAAGGTAATACACTAGGCTAAAGTGATAGTCAAATGTTTTAAAAGCTATCGTTATGCGATTGTCATTGCAAATCGCTTCTTTGCTTGGACAGGAGTAGAACAAAAGAAAAACGGACGCTTCCTGTGAGAGAAAAGTTTACTCCACAATTGAAACCAATAACAAGGAATATTTTGGAAACAGTTACCTCCACAACAAAAACGCAAAGGACATAAATTGTGTGTTTTGACGTGATGTACATTTTTGTGTATTAAGTTTTTGTCTATCTCTTACGGTTTAGCAGTGAAGCAAAATTCGGCAAAATTCATCCAGAATAAAGATATCTTCAGAGGCGATTCCCATAAAATTCAAGATGTACACTTTATTTGGAATGGAAATATCTTTAATATAAGGGATTTTAATCAAAATCGTTAGAGCCATTTTTCGGAAAATAAAATGTTTTGAAAAACGTTCCATGTTAAGGGTAGTTTGTGGTGAGGGAATCTTTTGAAAATCTTCGTGTCACATCCTTGGAAGATACTAAACCTAAATACCAAGGTTGGTATTTAAGGGTGTTTCATTTTTGAGCTATGCTATCCACACACACACACACACACAAAACACACAGAGACGGATGAACCTTTTTCTAAAAATGCTCTTTAGGACTCAGAGGACCTCAAAACATATATTTCCGGTGAAATGTAGATATCGAGCTTTTGGGTGGAATACAATACCTTCTCTATCGACTATGTACATTGTACATTCGGGCAAGAGAAAGTAAAAAAAGGTTTTAGAAATTTCTATTTTATGTAAACGGCTGTTCTGTCTTGTGCCTCTATTCCACTGGGCAACTCAACTATTTAGCACACTTGCAGTTTAGATAGCATTATAATTCATACACACAAATGTTCACAATATTGTATAATAATAATAATTAACAGCTGTTTCTTTTTTTTCTTCAAATTTTGGAAAGTCATATTAGCTTAAGAAAATACTTACAGAGCTCTGGGCTTCGATGGCTCCCAGGAAGTAGACGTGCATGCGGACTGTGACGTTGAGAGGGACTCCGACTTCCCCGGGTCGAGCCCAAACGTCATAACGACATGGTTCTGTGAGCGCATGGAACAGTTCTGCGCTGTTGTTGGTGCTTGGCACATCAGGACACCTGCATCCACACCAAACATTCACTTTGTAAAACCAATAATACTCAAATTTAATCTCTCTGTCTTCTTTTACCTCCGCCACTGTCTATCCTCTCTTTCTCCCCCCCCCCCTTCCGACCAATTCGCTGTCGCTCACTAGTTTGTTAGAGATGTAGAGAAAAGCATGTGATTGTAACACATCATATTTATTCAGCTAAATTACAAAACATACAATGTGAAATTTTAAACAGAGATAATGACATATATATATATATATATATATATATATATATATATATATATATATATATATATATATATATACAGGATGTTAATGAACTATACCGAAATATTTTCACAGAATATGTAGAGTACTTAAATAAGTAATTTGAGATAGGAGACTTATGGTCTGTTTATTGAAATGTCAAAGTAACGGCTATAAGTTTCTGAAGTGCCAGTACGCCACTGGCTAATTTATCAACCATTTGAGAGCATAACACGAAAAACGAAGGGACATATTACAATGTACCTCTCTAGCGTAGTGGTTATGATACTGGCTTTCAAGTGATAGTTTCCGAGTTCGGGTCTCGTTCACGTATCGCGGCACTTCGTCTGGAATGAAAAAAAAATAATAAAAAAACATGTACATAATGACATGAATCGAACTCATGACTCTTGCGATAGCAGCTTCCCCCGTTACGCATTAAGTCACCAGAGCAGTTGAAAAAAACGCCTCTAGAGTAGGTTACCTCAAGAACGTTGTTAATGAATGCTCAGTGTCGCACTGTCAAGTGATTAGTTCGAGATTTTACAGATTTTTGTGACATTAAATCTTGAGAACGCTAGTAACGAGCTGCCAAAAATCGATATTTCTATACTCGGCTAGCAGCTTTAAAGACATTCTAAGCCATTTTGTCAACCTGCTTTGCCTTAACACCGACTTATCAGCACCTTATTCCCACACGTTTAACGCTATGTAGCTGCGTTATATTTATCCGGGGACCATCTCTAATTACTTATATCAGTCACGTGCACAATCTCTCCAATTATTTCGGTGTAGTTCATTAACACCCTATATAATGATATTTAGCAATTTGAATACACACATCAGTCAATTGCAGCTAGAGGAGTCTGTTTCTTGGGCATGTATTGTAGGAGCAGTTTTGCTGTGACCAACTATGCTCAAACTTAAACATGACATAGTGGCTTTTTAAAGACACTTTTGAACGCATGATACTCTTATGGAGAGAAGTGACATGATTAATGACAGTTACCTTTCCGGCTCGTAGGCTGGTTAAGTAAAAACATCACAATTACAATCCTAATACAGGAAAGATAAGCCATTAAATCAAGAAGCTACACACGTACAGACGTACTAATAGCAGCAAAATAGGTATGTTGTCAAGATATAAATGGCTCCTAAGTCTGACTGTCAAGGCTCTCTTTAACAGTAATATAGTTAACACACGAAGAAAAAAAATCTGATTTGTTCCATTCACATGACTTTCTCTACACCTCTGCAACAAATTTTAGTTAAAAAGCTTATGCTTCTATTTACTTCATGCTAATCGAGAAATAATAGCAGAAATAGTATTATTATTTGCTTCCTTGTAAGTAGAAGCGAAATGAGGGAGTACCATAGGTTAAAATGATAGCCAAAAGCTGGTTGCTATGTAACTGAAGTTCCTTTGTTTGTCTGGACAGGAGTTAACAAATTCCTGTATGAGTAAAGTATGTTTTTCAAAGCAGAAACGAAAAACCAAGAATACCTTAAAAGTGATCAACCCCACGAAAAAAATGTATGTGACATAAATTGTGTGTATTATCGCGAGCTACATTTTCTGTAGAGTAAGCTTTTGTCCATCTCTTACGGTTTAGCAGTTATTCAAAATTCAGTAAAATTCATCCACAATAAACTACTCTTCAGGGGCTATTCCCAGAAAATTCAAGATATATATTTTATTTTTCAGATAAATGTCTTTAATATACGAAATTTTAATCAAAATTGTTAGAGCCATTTTTGAGAAAATAAAAAATTTTCGAAAAAAGTTCCATGTAAAGGGTAGTTGGGGTGGGGAGATTTTTTTAATAATCTTCGTGTCGCATCCCTGGAAGATAATAAACTTAAATACCAAGTTTGGTATTTTAGCTACTTTTCGTTTTTGAGTTATCGTGTTCACAGACACACGGACACACACACACACACACACACACACACACACACACTGACCTTTTTCGGAAAATGCTTTTTTTAAATAAAGGGAACCCTAAAACATATATTTCCGGTGAAATCTCGGTATCGAATTTTTGGGTGGAGTGCAATACCTTCTCTATACACTATGTACATAGTGGGTATAGAGAAAGTAAACATCTGATGTGTACCATTCACATGACTTTCTCCATATCCCTGCAACAAATAATTCTTAAAAAGCTTATACTTCCATTTACCTTATGCTAATCAGAGAAATAATAGCAGAAATAGTATTATTATTTGCTTCCTTGTAAGTAGAAGCGAAATAAGGGACAACCGTAGGTTAAAGTGATAGTCAAAAGCTGGTTGCTATGTCAATGAAGTTCCTTTGATTATATGGATAGGAGTTGACAAATTCCTGTATGAGAAAAGTATATGTTTTTCATAGCAGAAACCAAAAATAAGGAATGTCACAAAAACGACGAACTCCACGAAAAAATGTATATAACATAAATTGTGTTTTAATGTGCTCTACATTTTTTGTGTAGTAAGTTTTTGTCCATCTCTTACGGTTTAGCAGTTATTCAAAATTTAGTGAAATTCATCCAGAATAAACTACTCTTCAGAGGCTATTCCCAGAGAATTCAAGATATACATTTTATTTGTCAGGTAAATATGTTTAATATACGAAATTTTAATCAAAATCGTTAGAGCCATTTTTGAGAAAATCAAAATTTTCGAAAAAAGTTCCATGTAAAGGGTAGTTGGGGTTGAGGGGATTTTTCTAAAAATCTTCGTGTCGCATCCCTGAAAGATACTAAACTTAAATACCAAGTTTGGTATTTTAACGACTTTTCGTTTTTGAGTTATCGTGTTCACAGACACACGGATACACGGACACACACACGGACCTTTTTGTGAAAATGCTTTTTTTGGATATTGGGGACCCTAAAAAATATATTTCCGGTGAAATTTCGGTATCGAATTTTTTGGTGGAGTGTAATACTTTCTCTATACACTATGCACATAGTGCGTATGGAGAAAGTAAAAAATCTGATGTGTTCCATTCTCATAGCTTTCTCTACATATCCACAACAAATTATTGTTAAAAAGGTCATTCTTCTATTTACTTCATGCTAACCGAAAACAAATTTAGCAGAAATGGTCTTATTACTTGTTTCCTTATAAGTAGAAGGGCAATAAGGGAGAAATTGATAGTCAAAAGCTGGTTGCTATATGACTGAAGTTCCTTTGTTTGTATGGACAGGAGTTGACAAATTCCCGTATGAGAAAAGTATAAGTATAAAGTATTTTATAGCAAAATCGATCAACCCACGAAAAAAATGTATACAGTATAATTTGTGTGTTTTAACGAGATCAACGTTTTCTATCCAGTAAGTTTTTGTCCATCTCTTGCAACCAAAATTCCGCAAAATTCATCCAGGATAAAGATGTCTTCAGATGCTATACTCAGAAAATTCATGATATACGTTTTATTTATCATGTAAATATCATTAAATATGACATTTTAATCAAAATCGTTAGAGCCACTTTTGAGAAAATCAAAATTTTCGAAGCTTTTTCCATGTAATGGGTAGTTGGGGGGGGGCGGGGAAGGAGGATTTCTTAAAAATCTTCGTGTCGCATCCCTGGAAGATCTGAACTTGAACACCAAGTTTGGTATTTTGAGCTGTGCTGCCCACAGACTCACACACATACACACACAAACACACCCAAGAATATGTTTCTAAATGCCTTTCTTTACTCAAGGGCTTTCAAAACAAGTATCTTCGATGAAATCTCCTTATCGAATTTTTGGGAGCTTCTTTATCTACTATGTACCTTGAACATACATGCCGGAGAAACTAAAAATTAAAGAACTAAATAAGTAGGATAAGTAAATGAATAAGTGTTTAAATTAATAAGGTAGCAAAAATATAAATAAAAACAATAAATAAAGTTCTTATTATAAATAAAAACATGTTTATATGTACTTTGGTTGCTAAGTAGCACTATATAAAAAAAAAAAAAAAAAAAAAAAACACTACTCAAAAGAGACCAAGGGTATTAGAAAATAGGAAGAAGATAGATTGGAGAATGTGGATCTTGAACAATACTGGAAAAGAAAACTTCTATCGCGTTCGATAGAAATGGCGGAATGATTTTGAAACCGTGCTTCATCAATCAGAATTTACAGGCTACATAAGCAATTTGATCATACAGTGTCTGTTTATAATGTGCCAAAAACGGAGTTCAAATCCCTTATTAACTTTCTAAAGAAGATTTTTAATTCTCAATACAAAATTTAAAAAACAAGTTCTGATGTGCTCCATTCCCATGATTTTATCTACCTCTCTGTAACAAAATATTACTAATAAGCAGTTCTATCTACTTCATTCTAATCGAATTAAACATTAACAGAAACAGTTTTATTACTTACTTCCTTATAAGTAGAAGCGAAATAAGCGGATACACTAGGCTAAATAGACAGTCAAATGCTTTAAAATATGGTTGCTATGGTACAGAAATACGATTCTTTGCATGGCCAGGTGTTGACAAGTTCCCGCATGAGAAAAGTATTAAGTATTTTAAAACTGAAATCAATAACAAGAAATATCTTTAAAATGGTCAACTCCAGGAAAAATTGCATATAACTTAAATTGTGAGTTTTAACGAGCTCTTCATTTTTGTGTACTTAGTAAGTTGTCAATTTCTTACGGTTTACTAGTTATGGAAAATTCCGCAAAATTCATTGAGAATAAAAATGTGTTCAGAAGCTATTCCCATAAAAATCAAGGTATGCATTTTATTTGGTATATAAATATATTTAATAAACGATATTTTAATCAAAATCGTTAGAGGCATTTTTGAGAAAATAATTTTTTTTGAAAATTTTCCAATGTAATTATTCTCATGACAGTGGGGGGATATTCTTGATAATCTTCCTTGGAAGATACTAAACCTGAGCTATGATGTCCTCAGGCACGCGCGCCCCACACACATACACACATGCACACACACGGACCTTTTTCTGAAAATGCCTGTTTGGATTCAGGGCATCCTAAAATATGTATTTCCGGTGAAATCTCGGTATCGAATTTTGGGTGTAATACAATGCTCCTTCTGTGCACTATGTACTTACATAGTATGTGTAAAGAAAGTAATGAAAGGTCGGTTAAATACCAAACTTGATAATTTCTTTCAAATATACCAGACGAAGATTTTCAAGAAAATCACCCCATCCCATGCGAAAATTAGCAATTGCCTCTACTAATTATGATTAGAATGCTGCATATTAAAAATTTGTTGTGTTCCATTCACATGACTTTTTCTACATCTCTGCAACAAATAATTCTTAAAAAGCTTATACTTCTATTTACTTTATGCTAATCAGAAAAAAATAGTAGAAATAGTCTAATTACTCGCTTCCTTGTAAGTAGGAGCGAAATAAGGGAAACCGTAGGTTAAAGTGATTGTCGAAAGCTGGTTGCTATGTCAATGAAGTTCCTTTGTCTATATGGATAGAAGTTGACAAGTTAAAATATGAGAAAGGTATACGTTTTTCATAGCAGAAACCAAAAATAAGGAATGTCACAAAAACGACGAACTCCACGAAAAAAATGTATATAGGTAACATAAATTGTGTGTTTTAATGTGTTCTACATTTTTTGTGTAGTAAGTTTTTGTCCATCTCTTACGGTTTAGCAGTTATTCAAAATTTAGTAAAGTTCATCCAGAATAAACTACTCTTCAGAGGCTATTCCCAGAAAGTTCAAGATATAAATTTTATTTGTCAGGTAAATATCTTTCATATACAACATTTTAATCAAAATCGTTAGAGCCATTTTTGAGAAAATCAAAATGTTCGAAAAAAGTTCCATGTAAAGGGTAGTTGGGGGTGGGGGGATTTTTCTCAAAATCTTCGTGTCGCATCCCTGGAAGATACTAAACTTAAATACCAAGTTTGGTATTTTACCTACTTTTCGTTTTTGAGTTATCGTGTTCACAGACGCACGGACACACACACACACACACACACACACACACACACACACACACACACACACAGTCCTTTTTGTGAAAATGGTTATTTTAGATAAAGGGGACCCTAAAACATATATTTCCGGTGAAATCTCGGTATCGAATTTTTTGGTGGAGTGCAATACTTTCTCTATACACTATGCGCATAGTGCGTATGGAGAAAGTAAAAAATCTGATGTATACTATTCACATGACTTTCTCCATATCCCTGCATCAAATAATTCTTACAAAGCTTATACTGCCATTTACCTTATGCTAATCAGAAAAAATTAGCAGAAATAGTCTAATTACTCGCTTCCTTGTAAGTAGAAGCGAAATAAAGGACAACCGTAGGTTAAAGTGATAGTCAAAAGCTGGTTGCTATGTCAATGAAGTTCCTTTGTTTATATGGATAGGAGTTGATAAGTTCCTGTATGAGAAAAGTATACGTTTTCCATAGCAGAAACCAAAAATAAGTAATGTCACAAAAACGACGAACTCCACGAAAAAAATGTATATAACATAAATTGTGTGCTTTAATGTGCTCTACATTTTTTGTGAAGTAAGTTTTTGTCCATCTCTTACGGTTTAGCAGTTATTCAAAATTTAGTAAAATTCATCCAGAATAAACTACTCTTCAGAGAATATTCCCAGAAAGTTCAAGATATAAATTTTATTTGTCTTTAATATACAACATTTTAATCAAAATCTTTAGAGCCATTTTTGAGAAAATCAAAATTTTCGAAAAAAGTTCCATGTAAAGGGTAGTTGGGGGTGGGGGGATTTTTCTCAAAATCTTCGTGTCGCATCCCTGGAAGATACTAAACTTAAATACCAAGTTTGGTATTTTACCGACTTTTCGTTTTTGAGTTATCGTGTTCACAGGCACACGGACACACGCAGACACGGACACACGGACATACACACACACACACACACACACACACACACACACACACACACACACACGGACCTTTTTGTGAAAATGCTTTTTTTTTTTTGGATATTGGGGACCCTAAAACATATATATCCGGTGAAATCTCGGTATCGAATTTTTGGTGGAGTGCAATACCTTCTCTATACACTATGTACATAGTGCGTATGGAGAAAGTAAAAATTAGCAGAAATAGTCTCATTAGTTTCTTCCTTGTAAGTAGAAGCGAAATAAGGGAGTATCATAGGTTAAAGTAATAGTCAAAAGTTGGTTGCTATGTGACTGATGTTCCTTTGTTTGTATGGACAGCAGTTGACAAATTCCTGTTTGAGAAAATTATTAGTTTTTCATAGCAGAAACCAAAAACAACGAATGTCTCAAAATCGATGAACTCCACGAAAAAAATGTATATGACATAAATTGTGAGTTTTAATGTACTCTAGATTTTTTGTGTAGTAAGTTTTTGTCCATCTCTTCCGATTTAACAGTTACTCAAAATTCCGTAAAGTCTTCCTTGTTATTCATTTCAATTTAAAATAGATTTTTCTCAGAGGAAATTTGTAAACACCAGGCATGCATTTAGAGCTGAATTTCAAACACATAGCAACCAACGTTTAAAAGATTTTACTATCGCTCTAGCTTAGTGTTTTCCCTATCTTCCTAGTTGTAGGGAACAGTAATAATACCATTGCTGGTAATTTTTAGTTTCTCTATACGTACTATGTGCATAGTGTATAGAGAAGGTATTACACTCCACCAAAAAATTCGATACCGAGATTTCACCGGAAATATACGTTTAAGGGTCCCCAGTATTCAAAAAAGTATTTTCAGAAAAAAGGTCCGTGTGTCAGTGTGCCCGTGCGTCTGTGAACACGATAACTCAAAAATGAAAAGTCGGTAAAATACCAAACTTGGTATTTAAGTTTAGTATCTTCCAGTAATGCGACATGAAGATTTTGAGAAAAATCCCCCCACCCCAAACTACACTTTACATGGAACTTTTTTCGAAAATTTTGATTTTCTAAAAATTCGCTCTAACGATTTTGATTAAAATATGGTATATTAAAGATATTTACCTAACAAATAAAATTATATTTTGAATTTTCTGGGAATAGCCTCTGCAGACTACTTTATTCTGAGTGAATTTTACGAAATTTTGCATAACTGCTAAACCGTAAGAGATAGACAAAAACTTACAACACAAAAATTGTATAGCACATTAAAACACACAATTTATGTTGCATACATTTTTTCGTGGAGTTGGTCGTTTTTGAGATATTCCTTGTTTTTGTTTCCAGCTTCAAAAAACCTAACTTTCTCATACTGGAGTTTGTCAACTCCTGTCCATACAAATAAAGGAACTTCAGTGACATAGCAACCAGCTTTTGACTATCACTTTAACCTATGGTGCTCCCTTATATCTCTTCTACTTACAAGGAAGCAAGTAATAGGACTATTTCTGCTAATTTTTTGTCGATTAGCATGAAATAATTAGAAACATTAGCTTTTTAACATAATTTGTTGCAGAGATGTAGAGAAAGTCATGTGAATGGAACACATCAGATTTTTGTGTTCCTGTTGGCAGGATTGTTATTCGCGGGCTCCAACACGACGTGTAGCATTATTATTGTTGTGTTATCCTGAAACCATTACTTAGTGTACACTGACGAGGAAATGGGTTCGAATAATAATTCAAGCAGCGATACTTTTAGTTCTGAGTGGTCGAAGAAGAGAAAAAGGAAAGACAGGAAAGAAAATGTGGTAAAAAAATCGAAGATTATGGGACTGGAACACATAAATCATGTTAGAAAGAAGGTTGAAGCTAAACATGTTGGTGACGATTGCAGGTTAGTAGACCTACTGATTCAAAGTTTGTATTTCTCTGAGGATAGTTTCTTTTCCAGTCATTATTATTGTTACATACAACTTTTGCTGCACATACCATTCTTTTGATGTCGTGGTTATTTATAGCGGTCCTAACCTTGATTTCAGATGCAAGTGATACATATGTTTTGAGGCAGTAAATGAAGAACAACGAAATAAGATTTTTATCGATTTTTACAACCTGTCAAACAATTATATTTAAGACTCATCTTGCAGGCCTAATAAGTATGGAGCTTGTCAAGCAAAGAAGATCACGCAAAGCTACTGGTGTGATGCTTATCCAGAATTAGCTAACTGGTATATGTACAATATATCATTTTACTATAAACTTCATGTGAAGGAGGGAGTTGCAGCACCTACTGAAATCGCAATGTGTGTAATGAATTCTTAAGCATTCATGGAATCACAAGAGGCCGATTGTGTTCTGTTCAGAGTTCACTTTGAACAATCAAAGTTCACCTAAAGATAAGCGAGGTAGGCATGAGAACAGACCAAGTGCAGTATCTAAACCTTTAGCATTTCTAGTTGAACACCATGTACAGATGTTCCATCCTAGGCAGTCACATTATTCTGTTCGAGATACCTTCCAGCATCACTCTCTGTTAAGCAGATGCACAAAATGTTTCTAGCTGAATTCCAAATTAACATTCCATATAAATCTTAATGGAAAATATTTTGATTCTTTCAACATACCCTTTGGATGTCCTCGAGCAGACACATCTCATTTTGCGATGTTTATCAACAAAAATTAGCAGCTGTTTTAGATGAAAAAGAAAAGAATAGGCTTTCTACAGAGAGGGAGCTGCACTTGCGAAGGGCAGAAGCATTTTATGAGATGAAGAGGAAATATAAAATGCTTGCAAGAAAGGGTTCAGCTACTATAATCAGCTTTGATTACATGCAAAATTTGCCACTTCCTCATCGTACAACTAATGCCATGTTTTACTCTTGACAACTACGGTACTACATATTTGGTGTGCATGATCTTGGAAACAATGACGCAACAATCCATGTCTATCACGAAGGTATAGGCAGAAAAGGACAAAATGGAGTAACTTCACTGTTACATTATTTACGTAACAAGCAAGTCTTACAAAATGAACTTATTCTCATATTCGATGGTTGCGCAGGGCAGAATAAGAACTTTGAGTTGTTGTATTTTCTGTATTTATTGGTACAATCACTCAAGATGTTCATAAAGATAACCTATCTTTTTCTCATTTCTGGGCATTATTATCTGCCAAATGATCAAGATTTCTCCTTGTTTGAAACAAAAAAAAAAAAAAAAAAAAAGCAAAAGTTGAGAATGGGATGAAATCATAAGAACCTGTCGGAGCTCTTCTCAGTTGAACAAACTCATATGCTTTTTAATGTTAACCAGGTAATTCAAACATACTTCAAAAATCTGCCAGCGATCTCATCAAATTAAAGAAGGTTCGAATGTACAAGATACATGCATCCAAACCATTATTTTTTGTCCGTGATATCTACTCAGGTCCATGGAGAACAGTTGCGGTTCGTAATAAAACAAAGATGCCCACTGGGAGACTTTTGAATTACAGAGATAATCGCATCCGTTTAGAAAAAATGAAAGATTTAAGGAACCTTTTTCCTTATTTGAAGCCAGAGAGCCAGACTTTTTATAACAATCTTGCCTTTAGAGAAGACAAGCACGAAGCAGGGATTTAGCTGATGCTGTCTGATAACAGCAGCGGGGAAGAAGACTTTTTGACATCTTAACTCCAGTGTCTATTTTGAATAGTGTGTGACCAATATGTTTACTGTGATATTCTTACTTGGAAGAGAGCCATGAAAATGAAAAAGTGTTTACCGTATAAAGACATCATTTTTATGTAACACAAGACTGAAATATATCAATGCAATAGTACAGCTGTGACATTGTTATGTTGTCAATAAAATTCAACCTTTTTCATTTACCAGCCTTAAATGTTTTCCATCAAAAACAACCTTTGTCATGACATACTGAACTTTATGATTTATTTTGATGCGGTTGCACAGTGATATAAATATCACTCTCTCAACAATTTTTATGTTATATCCCTAATATTTGGTAGAAAAAAATTAAATCCTTTGAATGAAAACTAACGGTGCCAGATAGTTTTTTCGCTCTCCTGAAAAATTCATAAAATGTGACAAGGGTTGTTTTTATTATGAACCCCTCAATTCCTGTGTTTGTACAGACAGGAGTTGACAAATTCCTGTATGAGAATAGTATAAGTTTTTAAAGCTGAAACCAATAACAAGGAATATCTCAAAAACGATCAATTCCACGAAAAAACTGTATACAATATAATTTGTGTGTTTTGACCTGCTCTACATTTTCTGTGTGGTAAGTTTTTGTCCATCTCTTACGGATTAGCAGTTATGCCATATTTCCCTTTACATGGAAAAAATTTAGAAAATTTGATTTTCTCAAAAATGGCTCTATTTTGATTAAAATACCATTTATTAAATATATTTATATGGTAATAGAATGTATAACTTGCATTTTCTGGGAATAGCCTTTAAAGACGTCTTTATTCTGGATGAATTTTTCTGAATTTTGCGTAACTGGTAAAACGTAAAATATAGAGAAACTTACTACACAAAAAATGTAGATCACGTTAAAATCATATTTTTTTTCGTTGAATTGACAATTTCTGAGATATTCCTTGTTATTTGTTTCAGATGTTAAATATTTAAACTTTTTTCACACGGAAAGTTGTAAACTCCTGGCGTTGCATAGAAACGGATATCATCCACATGGCAACCAGCTTCTAAAATATTTGACTATCGTTTTAGCCTAGAGTATTCCCTTATTTTCCTTCTACTTATAATTAAGCAAGTAATTAAGACAATTTCTGATAATGTTTATCTCGATTATGATAAAGAAGATAAAATTTGTTACAGCGATGAGGAGAAAGTCGTGTGAATGGAACACATGAGATTTTTTTGTCTTTTTTCTGTAGCTGTACCTGGGAGCTATTAGCGTGAATGATGTGCATGTTTTAGTTTTCTTTGTGCCTCCACAGACACACACTTCACCTTGAAACAGGCATCTGTATCGTTCTCCATCGTTCGCCTTAACTCACAAGTCAGGACATTGTAATGCAGTGACGAAGCTTCCTTTGGGCACAAAGTCTCACTAAATGTTAACTAAAATTAAATATGTATTATACATAAATATGGTTTGCAGGTTATGAAGAAACTAGTAGAATTTACCCGTTCTTGAGCAGTGCATCCGCTGTCAAGCAACAGAAGATTTTTCATCAATCTCTGAACTGATTGTCATGCACTCGTCCAGTAGCCAAAGTAATTTTCATACCCTATAGCTCAGAATTCTATCTCCCTTAAAAATTCTGATGTGTTCCATTCACGTGACTTTCTCTAGCTGTTCTGCAGACAACATTTTCAAAGATTTACTCTTTTATCTGTATCATTACCAATCGATATAAACATTAGCAGAATTGGTCTTATCATTTGCTTCTTTGTATGTAAAACGGAAATAGGAAGTTCACTTGCCTAAAGCGACAGTCAAATTCTTCTAAAGCAGGTCGTTATGCGAAACAATTTAAATTTGGTTCCCTTTGCTTGCTGGAAGCAAATACAAGAGAGACGAAAAGGAAGATGACTTCGCGGTTGAGAAAAGTTTTCTGTGGCTTATAACTGATACCAATAACACGGAATATCTCGCAGACGGTTAATTCTACAAAAAAAATGCATATGGCATAAACTGTGTGTTTTAACGAGATCTACATTTTTGTGTAGTAAGTTTTTTGTTTTTCTCTTACGGTATACTAGTTACACCAAAGGTATACAAAAGTCATCCAGAATGAAGAGATCTTCAGAGGGTATTCACAGAAAATTCAAGATATACATTTGCCATAAAAATATAATAAGCTTATGCATTTTTACCTAAATTGTTAGTCATCTTTGAGAAAATATATATTTTCGAAAAATGTTCCATATAAAGGGTAGTTGGGGGTGGGGGGAATATCCTGAAATCTTCGTGTCGCATCCTTGAAGGATACTGAACTTAAATACCAAATGTGGTATTTAATCAAGTTTTCGTTTTTGAGGGGGAGGGTTCATATGATCCTAAAACATGAAAATATCACTATTAAATTTTTGGGTGAAATGAAATACCTTCTCTGTCTACTTTATACATTGTATACACCTGCTAGAGAAAGTAATAAGATTGTAACTGGAACATAGCAAGGTTGAATTTTTGCATAGCGTATCACCTACTATGCACGCGCCTTGTTTTTTTTTTTTTTTTTTTTTTTCCTTGGTCGCTCGGCCCCTTAGTCTTCATTCAGTAGATTTCACGCAATTTCTGAAGCAGACAGAACAACATTGATACATGAAGTACGTTATACACCCTAACATCTACTGCATAGTGCATATAATGAGAAAATGGGAAGGCATAGGCTAAAGCGACACTCAAATGTACAAAAGCTGGTCACTATGTGACAGAATGGCAATTCCGTTTATTTAGTTCACTAGGAGAAAGAAACCCAATAACATCTTTTCGTTTAATGAAAGCATAAGCATTGAGAAATTGAAGCCAATGACAAGGAATATCTCAGAAATGGTTAACTGTACAAAAAAGGGTATTTAGATGTTTTAACAAAAGCTACATTTGATGTGTAGTAAGTTTTGTCTGTCTCCCACGGTTTAGCAATTATGCAAAAGTGAACCAGAATGAAGAGATCTTCAGAGGATATTCCCAGAAAATTCAAGATATGCATTTCATTTGTCATAAAAATATCTTAAACATGTTGTGTGCCAATCAGAATCGTTTTAAAATGTTTAGAAAATAAAAAAAATCGAAAAAATGTTCCATTTAAGTGTGCTATGGGTTGGAGGATTTTCTTGAAAAACTTCGTGTCTTATCCCTGTAAGGTACTGAGCTTAAACACCAACTTTGATAATTAACCATAATTTTGCTGTTGAGTAATGCTGTTCACACACACAGATACAGACACACACAGACACACAGACTCACACATAGACACTAACAGGCACACTGACAGACTCACACACAGTCACACGCAGATATACACAGGCGCACACACACTCATAAACAGACACACACATACACAGACACACCCCTACACACAGACACTCACAGACACACACAGACACTCACAGACACACACAGGCGCACACACACTCATAAACAGACACACACATACACAGACACACCCCTACACACAGACACACACAGGCACACACAGACACATACACACACATCAGACACAGACACACACATACAGAGACACGCACACAGTCACACACAGACATAGACACACACATACACAGACACACACAGACACAGACACACACAGACACGCACACAATCACTCACTGACACAGACACACACATACACAGACACACACAGACACGCACACAGTCACACACAGACATAGACACACACATACACAGACACACACAGACACAGACACACACAGACACGCACACAATCACTCACTGACACAGACACACACATACACAGACACACACAGACACGCACACAGTCACACACAGACATAGACACACACATACACAGACACACACAGACACAGACACACACAGACACGCACACAGTCACTCACAGACATAGACACACACATACACAGACACACACAGACACAGACACGCACACAGTCACTCACAGACACACACAGTCACTCACAGACACAGACACACACAGATACGCACACAGTCACTCACAGACACATACACAGACACACACAGACATGCATACAGTCACTCACAGACACATACACACACAGACACGCACACAGTCACTCACAGACACATACACTCACAGACACATACACAGACATACACACAGACACGCACACAGTCATTCACAGACACACACACCGACACATAGACACACACCGAGGAGCCGCATGCTCTTTTCCCCCTCCGCATTGTTATTCTTACTACTTACTATATGTAGTAGAAAAATTAAAATTTCAGAATAAAAAAAAACTATTCAACATGTCCGATCACATGCTTATAATATTTCAGAATTTTTGGAGATGATAGCCATTTCGAGACATCCGTTATTAATGACTGGAATTGTTCAACACTTTATCATTTTAAACTCCTGCCATTTTCATTTGCTTCTCACGATTGCAGGGAAAGTGTATGATATTTTATGACCAGCAAATCATCCAATTGTTAAAACATTTGGCTATTGGTATTCTCTTTGTATTGCTAATTTTGCAAAATGTTAACTATTTTAAACATAAGGAAGAGCATAAACAACCTTCGTAAGAATGCTTCGATTACCCACTAATTAACGTCAGCTTTATATCTTCCAAAACTATATTTATCTATTCATTTCAGGTTAATCATAATATATTCATTACATAGGCACTTTATTGAAGTTACCAGAAGAATAAAGGAAATGGAATCGATAAACAGATGTTTAAAAACTGGGTAGCCATATATTGGCTTGGAAGTTCCATACTCTTTTCTAATTTTCGAAAAACAAATGAAAATATGAACATTCAAACCAATAACAATGGATATTTCGGAAATGTCTAAGCTTACAAAAATAAATGGTGTGATACGAGGTACGTCCAGGAAGTAAGTTCCGTTTGGTAATAAAATTAAGTTGTGTACAGATACAGAATAACTATTTATTGCACAAAATTCTACAACTCTTAAACTACTTTTCCACATAACTGCCGAAAGTTTGCAGGCATTTGTCATAGCGTGGCACAAGTTTCTGTATACCTTCTTCATAGAAGTTTGCCGCCTGTACCCAACGTGAGTAAATTTTACGAAATTTTAGTTTTTCGGTAACAATTTCATGAATTAGTGATCGTGAGCTTTTGGGAAATTCCATAGCGAGAGCACTAATTGTAAACTTGCGGTTTTCCTGGATCTTGTCATCAATCGCGTGAACCACTTCTTCTGTAACCAAAGATGGACGCCCACTTCGTTCTTCATCGTGCACTTCACTACGTCCTTCATTGAACTGTCGGACCCATCTTGTCACATTGAATCACTCATTGCATTTTGTCCGTAAACTTCGCAAATTTGCCGATAAATTTTAATTGGTTTCACTTTCCTAGCATTCAGAAAACGAATCACATATCTGATTTCACAAGCGGCGGGATTTTCAATCAACACCGACGTTGTAAACAAGCACAACAAAGCGTATGTGGCTGACAGCGATCTCAAAATGGCGCACGTTTCTTCTCCTTGATACAGAGGGTCTACCGCGCATGTGCGGAACTGCTATCGCAGAGCTGCAGCGGAGATAAATTGAAACGGAAATTACTTTCTGGACGTACTTCGTATAAAGGGATCTACATTTTTTGTGCAGTATGTTTTTGTCTTCCTCTTAAAGTTACTAGTTATATAGAATTATATGAAATCCATTCCGAATGAAGAGAGCTTCAAAGGCTATTTCCAGAAAATTCAAGGCAGATGTTTAATTTGGTATTTGTATAGAAATAGTTAGAGCCATTTTTGAGAAAATCGAAAATATCGAAAAATGATAATCTTGAACATCTTTGTATCGCAACTTTGGAAGAGCTGAAACAAATAACAAGCTTGGTATCTATGGCATAATTCGTTTTTGTGTTGCACGGTTTACTGACATACACGCACACCACACATACATACATACACATGGGGCTTTTTAATTTTTCAACACGAACTATATGCAGAAGGTATTCCAACTAGAATTTCGATGTCGATATTTCACGGAAATATATGCCTCGAGGTTCCGTGAATCCAAAAAGAAAGAAAAAGCATTTTTAGAAAATTGTTCACGTGTGTGTGTGTGTGTGTGTGTGTGTGTGTGTGTGTGTGTGTGTGTGAGCAGTATAGCTCAAATACGAAACGTGGGTAAAATACCAAACTTAATATCTAAGTTCAGCATTTTCCAAAGCTGTGGCACAAAGATTTTCAAGAAACTCCCCTCATCCCAAACTATCCTTTACACGGAACATTTTTCAAAAATGTGGATTTTCTCAAAATAGCTCTAACGATTTTGATTAAAGTATCATATGTTTAAGATATTTTCATTATAAATGAACTGTATATCTTGAATTTTCTGCGAATTGTCACTGGGAAGACCTCTTCACTCTCGATGAATTGTGTACAACAACTAGTAAACTGTAAGAGATAACTTTCTACACAAAAATGTGCATCTCGTAGATTTATGTCACATACATTTTTGTCGAGTTACAGAGTAAACCATTTTCAAGGTATTTACGTTATTGACTTCAACTTTATATTTCCTCAAACGGGAAGTCCTCATTCGTTTCATATCTGTTGTCTTTACTCCTGACCATTCAAAGAGAGTCGAATTTCACTTGTGTCAAATAGCTGCCTGTTTTAAAGGATTTAACAATGGCTTTATCCTTCTACTTACAACGAAACGCATAATAAGACAATTTTGCTAATGTTGCTCTCGATTAGCATCATGTAGATAAAGGAATAATGTTTTGTAAGCATAGTTTGTCTGCAGGGCAGGTAGAGAAAGCCATGTGATTGGAACACTTCAGATGATTCCAAAATATACTCTTTTTTTGGTTCATGGGGCCTCAGAAGTAGTAGTTGCGTTGAAATATTGACATCAAGTTTATGGGTGGAATACAAAAGTTGCTCTACTTATCGCTAAGTACATAATGGTGTACGTCATCTCTTAGTGATGTAACTAATCTGAAGAGGATGTTTGCAGCATCCTGTCAATGATTTATTGACCGTCGCCATCAAGTAGTGTGAAAAGCAGTCATCTCACGTAATGATGTTTTGGCATGAGTGATGCATCTTAAAACATCTGATTTTGGTACGTGACCGTCTTACCTTGTGGGCACCTTCCATTGTACTCTGTTAGGACAGGGTTAGTGCTCAAGACCTTGTGCGTATTGACCTCAAAGGAGTCGAAGAGCACACTAATTTTAACCGCGTTTTGGTTATCAGCTGTTCCTCCAGATGGTTCTCGTTGCTTATTGTGTAGTCCACGCATGAATCAAACGTTAGGCACGTTCAGTCAACTCGTCTTGAATCTTAGTTTATCATTGACAGCATAATCTCAGCTGCCTAGAAATGGTTTCAATCTTCCTCTACAACATTAGGCTGCTGAGAGACTGATAAAAATAAACGTTTCAAAAGATCGATGGAAAGTTTCTGTACAAAGTAGGAATTTGTGCCTTTAGCTAAGGATGTTAGTTTAATAATAGAATAAATGCGCATAAGTTGTGCATAAGTTACATAAATAATTAGGCTCTTGTTATCACTCTTTGTGCACCGTACTTTCAGTGTTCACATTGTTTATTATTTACAATAGTCTACCAGTGATGCTGCTCGATTTTTACAGTTGGTCACATGGTAGCTGTCACAGGTTGGTCACACAATTCACACACAGAGTTGTTTCCGGGGTCGTGGAAACTCTTGCTCTTGCATATTTTGTAGTGGCATCCATGCACTGCGGTCGACTCCTTAGCGCCACGCAGCTGCTTACCAAGCAGGAGACAGGGTTCGATTCCCGGTACCGGCGTCGGGGTTTTTCCCAGCTGGGAGACCTGGTCCGGGGTACACTCAGCCTCGTGAGGTCCCTGGGGGGCCAATTGAGGAGGTACTTGATGGAGAAGTAGAGGCTCCAGATCGAGAGGACCCCATTAACCGGCCAGGAGGGGTTGAGGCGCTGACCATGTCCCACCCCCCAATACTGCATCTCCATGACGTCTGTCCTGGACCGAATGGGGAACACAGCCGCCGGGCGGTAGGCCAAGGTTTCTTGAGAGCTGTCGTGCAATGGAATTATTATTATTATTACTATTATTATTATTATTATTATTATTATTATCCATGCACTACTACTGAGTTCGCTAGGTATCGAAGTTCTTGATTTGTGTTGGTCCAGGATCTGTTTGTCATGGCTTCTGTTGTTTAAAAGTCCAGCCAAATCTCCCATCTCTTCTTCTCTCCTTCCTGCAGCAGTTTATTCGAGCCGTCGGTGGATGGGAACGTCATACGCAGGTCCTTTATAAAAAATCTGATGTTACACTCACATGACTTTCTCTAGCTGCTCTACAAACCTTCTACAAAAGATTCTTCTTCTTTATACACAATGCTAATCGAGATAAATATTAGCAGAATGTTCCTATTACTTAGTTCCTTATAAGCAGAAGGGAATAAGGGAATGCGTTATGCTAAAGTGATAGTCAAATGTTTTAAAAGATATCGTTATGCGATTGTCATTGCAAATCACTTCTTTGCTTGCCCAGGAGTATAACAAAAGAAAAACGGACACTTCCTATCTGAGAAAAGTTTAAGTACTTCACAATTGAAACCAATAACAAGGAATATCTCGAAAACGGTTACCTCCACAACAAAAACGCAAACGACATTTTAATCAAAATCGTTAGAGCCATTTTTAATAAAATCAAAATGTTCGAAATTTTTTCCATGTAAAGGGTAGTTTGTGGTGGGGGGAAATTGTTTTTTGAAAATCTTCGTGTCGCATCCTTGGAAGATACTAAACCTAAATACCAAGTTTGGTATTTAACGGTCTTTTCGTTTTGGGGCTATGCTGTCCACAGACACACACACACACACACACACACACACACACACGGAACTTTTTTTAAAAATCTGATGTGTTCCATTCACATGACTTTCTCTACATCTCTGCAACAAATTATTGTTAAAAAGCTTATAAATTTAAATTGAGCTTTATTTATGGACGCTCTTTAACTGTTGTGGTTCTTAGTGTCCCATTCTATGTTGGGCGTTAAAGACAGTTTAATTTTGCTCAGAGGCCTATTCTTTCACGCTTGAGGTTCTTTTACGTGCTGTAAATCTACGACACGGGACCTCCGGCTTTACTTCGCTTCCGAAGAAAGCTATGCTAAGAATTTTTACGCCTGAAAAAAATCCATCGTCTTCCGCCGGATTTGAACCCGCGACTTTAGGTATATGAGGTTAGCATGGTAACTACTATACCACGGAGGGTGATTTAAAAAGCTTATGCGTCTATTTACTTCATGCTAATCGAGAAAAATTTAACAGAAATAATCTTAATTCAAAATCTTCTCGGGCTTCTAGCCAGGTAAAAAAAAAATTATTTTAGAAATAATCTTATTACTTGCTTCCTTGTAAGCAGAAGCGAAATAAGAAAGTATCATAGGTTAAAGTGATAATCAAATGCCGGTTGCTATGTGACTGAAGTTCCTTTGTTTGTATGGACAGGAGTTGACAAATTCCTGTATGAGAAAAGTGTAAGTTTTTCAAAGCTGAAGCAAAAAACAAGGAAAATCAACTCCACGAAAAAAATGTATATAACATAAATTGTGCGTCTTAATGTGCTCTACATTTTTTTGTGTGGTAGGTTTTTGTCCATCTTTTACGGTTTAGCAGTTGTGCAAAATTCCGTAAAATTCATCCAGAATTCTTCAGAGGTTATTCCCCAAAAATTTAAGATATACATTTTGTTTGTCGGGTAAATATCTTTAATATACGGTATTTTAATAAAAATCGTTAGAGCCATTTTTCAGTAAATCAAAATTTTCCATTTGAAGGGTAGTTTGAGTTGGGGGATTTTCGTGTCGCATCCTTGGAAGATACCAAACTTAAATAGCACGCAAGCAAACACGGGCCTTTTTCCAAAAATCCTTTTTTGTATTCAGGGGGACCAAAACATGTATTTCCGGTGAAATCTCGGTATGGAATTTTTTAGTACATTACAATACCTTCTCTATACACGACCTATGTACATAATACGTGTGGAGAAAGTAAAAAGATCGAACACTTTAATTAAACCTATCTAAGTATCCAAAGCATGTTTCAAAAATGAATTAGGTTTTCTTCTGTGTATCATGCATACAATCAATGAATTGTTGTTCAGTAGTTCCCTATAATAGGTTGTCACTTTGCGGCAGTTGGGACTTCTGTCGAATCTTAGAGAATAGAGAAACGAAATAGGTATCAGATATTTCTTTTCTAATTTTGTTGGTCGTGGAAAATGTAGCTTGAAATGAAGTGGGCTTCCCAGGTGTTCTTTGAGATCATTTGCTGCCTAACCTATATGTGTTCACAGGTTACTTTAATCGATAGTCATTTACAGAGTTGAATTCCGCAGTTTGAATATACCTGTTTTTTAGTTCTTCTTCATAAAGAATACAAATATAGGAACATTTATTGTTTTACTGATTTAAATACTTTTTAATGCATGTTTTATGTTATATTTAGAGTTTCGGCTCATGCTTTAATTAAATGTTCTCTTACAGTGGAACTAGACGTCTCTTGCCGTCAGCTTGTTGATGGTATAACAGTCAGATTACATAGTCGGAGCATTTGGGACGCTCTGCCCGCTACACGTGTTTCCCGCCAGGCGACGCTCGCAGATGTATGTACATATCCTGCTGCCATTTACTTGGTGCATTTTTACTTCCTCTACACGTACTATGTTTATAGAGTATAAAGAAGGTATTGTATTGCACCCAAAAATTCTATACGTGATTTCACCGGAAATATATGTTTTGGGACCCCCTGTATCTAAAAACAGCATTTTTAGAAAAAGGTCCGTGTGTGTGGTATTTAAGTTTGGTACCTTCCAAGGAAGTGACACGAAAATTTTCAAGAAAATCCACCCATCCATCCCCAACTGCCCTTTATAACGCAAAATAATGAATTTTTTTCAAAAATAGCTCTAATGATTTTAATTAAAATATCATATATTTAAGATGCTTACGTAACAAGTAAATGCATATCTTGAATTTTCTGGGAATAGCCTCTAAATATCTCTTTAATCTGAATTAATTTTGCACAACTAGAAAACCGTAAGAGATAGACAACAAATCTGATGCGTTACACTCACATGACTTTCTCTAGCTACTCTACAACTTCTTACGAAAGAAGTTCTTACTTCTTTCAACACAATGCTAATCGATATATACATTAGCAGAATTGTATTACTTAGTTCCTTATAAGTAGAATGGAACTAAGAGACTGTACTGGGCTAAAATGATACTCAAATGTTTTAAAAGCTGTCGTTATTCGATTGTCATTGCAAATTGCTTCTTTGCTTGCCAAGCTGTAGAACAAAATAAAAACGGACACTTCCGTCTGAGAAAAGTATAAGCAAATACACTATAGGTTAATACTGGACACTTCCATTTTCCCCTGTGTTAAGCTGAGAGACAGGTATACAGTGGCGCTCCTAGCGGCCAGGCCTTAAGAAACAAGCGATTAATTTTGAATATTATGAAAGGGAAACCCAATAATGATATAATATGCATTGTTACTTTTTATTTATTCAAACAATATTTTGTCAATACAATACAAAACAATGCAGAAAAACAATGTAAAGGTATTGGATCTACAGGAATTATTTTTTGTTGCATGACATTTTTTGCTTTAAAGTTTCTACCTGGTATTTTTCTTGTTCTTTTTTCCATTTCATCATTCAAATAACATTTTATTAACACATTGAATGCTTTGTCAATAAATACATATTTACAACTTTCACATATGCAAGTGAATAATGCATCATCTACACGCATATTTAACTTTAGTTTAACATTAAGTCTACTGTCAGAAAGCTAATGAAGAACATTTCATTAAATAGAGTATTGCTGCTTATGTACATTGTATAAGCAGATTTGTTGTGAAATATGAATCTAGCATTTCCATAACGCTTCAGAACAATATGCACATTTTAATTTACTACATCTGCTCTCATCGATGTCTACCTCTTTGTTTATACATTTCTCATGAGGCAATTTTGCACATATCCACGTGCATACACATGAATCTGCACGCTGCTGAACATTAACTGGAAAATCATCACTTTTGCTGTTCTTAGTGCAGAAGTCTGAATTACAAATGATATACATTTTTCCAGTAAATCAGACTTTAGAACTAAAAACTTGCTTACATCCATAGGCACAATTACTGTCTTCAAACGATTGTAATAATAATTTGTAATTGCATGTCTAAGACATTGTCTGAATTTTGAGGAATCTGGGGTTACATTGTTCCCACCCTTGTCCCTAATAACAGAAAACAACATTTCCAAACAATCTTGTGTCAGCCGTCTTGCAAGTAAATATGAGGAACCATATTGACATTTTAGCTCCTGCCACAATAATTTTAATGTCAATATGTGCATTAAAACAAGGGGGTTTCTTACGCTGACCATTCATTACAGTGATTTTTTCTAAGAATTTTCATAATTCATTCAAATACAGTAAATGTTTACGTTGGTCATTTATTGCATAGGGCAACTCTTTAGCACAATGATTTTGAGACAAGTTGGAAATGTCAAATAGACAGTCCATTTTTACTTTCTCTACACGTAATATGAACATAGTGTATAGAGAAGGTATTGTATTGCACCCAAAAATTCGCTACCGATATTTCACTGCAAATATATGTTTTGAGACCCCCCGATTCAAAAAAATGCATTTTTAGAAAAATGTCCGCGCGCGCGTGTGTGTTTGCGTAGCATAGCACAAAAACGAAAAGTTCGTTAAATAACAAACTTGGCATTTAAGTACAATATCTTCCAAGGATGCGACACGAAGATTTTCAAGAAAATCCCCCACCCCCAAATACTCTTTACATGGAGAAATTTTCGAAAATTTTGATTTTCTCAAAAATGGCTCTAACGATTTTGGTTAAAATGTCGTATATTAAAGATATTTACATGACAAATAAAATGTATATTTTGAATTTCCTGGGAATAGCCTCTGAAGACATCTTTATTTTGAATGAATTTTGCGGAATTTTGCATAACCGGTAAACCGTAAGAGATATGTAGAGCTCTTTAAAACACACAATTTGTGTTATATACATTTGTTCGTGGATTTGATTGTTTTTGAGATATTCCTTATTATTGGTTTCAGCTTTGAAAAACATACTTTTCTTATACATGAATTTGTCAACACCTGTCCATACAAACAAAGGAACATCAGTCACATAGCAACCAGCTTTTGACTATCACTTTAACCTATGGTACTGCCTTATATCGCTTCTACTAAAAGGAAGCAAGTAATAACACGATTTCTGCTAATGTTTTCTTGATTAGCATGAGGCAATTAGAAGATTCAGATTTTTAACAATGCTGTAGAAATGTAGAGAAAGTCATGTGAATGGAACGCATCAGATTTTTTCAATGAAATTAGCGATAGCTAATGTTTCATCACACGTAGAATTAAACACAACATGCGTTTTAATGCAACAACAGATAGAATGGCTTAAAACATACCCTCATTGGACTAAATGGTGGTAGTTCAGTACATTGGCTGGTCAACCTTGGAACTAACGGAGGTTTCATGGCTCTGTCCTTTTTTATAAAATTCTAAAATATGGTTCCAAGAAACCTTTCTATCTACACAAATTATATAATCCCGTTTCAAATTATTTTTCACTGATTTCAACAGGTGTGGAGCATCATGGAAAAAATACACTCTACTGTTATACATTTCAATAAATGGATTTTCCTCAGAGATGTTCAGCAATGATTTCATTTTCAGATTATTGCTTCCCTGGAGTGGTTATATATATTAACGTTTCACAATAATATAATCTTCTTATATTGTTTCATCTCGTGGGAAGCGGAAAAAGGACTTGGAAAGTTTCTGAAGTTCAAAGTTATTGCAGCCAAACACAGCACAAACCTTACCAGACATGGTGCAATACCTCTGTCTGATAATCCTTATAACATTGTGTAGACCGATACACAGCTAAGTTACATTTTAATTAATCATTATTGCTATTACATAGGCTATACTGAAGCTACAGCAACACCAGCTGATCACTGCTCAAGGCCGACCCGCTAGAATGCGCTGGCAGCACGTGTCGCGCGAAATATCACCGAGTGTCCTGTATTAAGCTATAGTGTATTTGGTATAAGTACTTCACGATTGAAACTAATAACAAGGAATACCACGAAAACAGTATGCTCCACGAAAAAGAAAAATGTATATGACATATGTTGTGTATTGTAACAATGTCAACATTTTTTGTAATTCATCCCGAATAAACAGGTCTTTAGAAGATGTTCCCAGAAAATTCAAGATATACATTTTATTTGTGATAGAAATGGCTTTAATATGTGGTATTTTAATCAAAATCATTAGACCCAATTTTAAGAAAAACAAAATTTTCGAAAATTTTTCGATGTAAAGGGTAGTTAGGGGTGGGGGGAATTTCTTGAAAATCTTCGTGTCGCATCCTTGTAAGATACCAAACTTAAATACCAAGTTTGGTATTTAACGGTGTGTTCGTTTTTGAACTATGCTGCCCTCAGACACACACACACACACAATCACACGGACATTTTTCTAAAAATGTTTTTACTTTCTCTACACGTACTATGTACATAGTGTATAGAGGAAGTATTGTATTCCACTAAAAAATTCGATACCGAGATTTCGCCCCTGAATTCAAAAAAAGGATTTTGGAAAAAGATCCGTATGTGCGTGTGTGTGTGTGTGTGTGTGTGTGTGTGTGTGTGGACAGCATAGCTCAAAAGTGAAAAGATCGTCCAAACTTACAGTTCTTAATACGCAATATACTATTAAAGGACTCCAGAGGTAATCCCAGGAAATTCCAGAAATACATTTTATTTGCTATTATTATTATTATTATTATTATTATTATTATTATTATTATTATTATTATGTCTAGTTTACGTTCTTTAATCTAGTTTGTTATATTGGACGACGAAAGAAATTGGTGAAATGATGCTCAAATTATCTCGGGATCCATGGAGTTTAAAGTTACTCGACATTTGCCTTCTCAGGATAAGGGAAAGCCAAAAAAAACTTTACTCGGGTAACTCGCCCTAAGCAAGATTCGAACTCGTGACCTTTTGAATGTGAGGCAGACACGCTATTATTTACCTTTAAAATGTTATAAACGTGTGGCATTTTAATAAAAATCGTTAGTGTTTTTTAAGAATATCAATATTGTGAATATCGTTTGGGGTGGAGGGATTTTCTTGAAATACTTTGTTTCGCATCCTTGGAAGATGCTCAACTTGAATACCAATTTCATATTTAACCGGCTTTTGTTTCAAACACATAGATACACACACACACGCGCGCGCACGCACACACACATACATACACACCCGGACCGTTTCAAAATAAGCTTCTTTGGATTCATGAGACCTCAAGATGTGTAATTCCAGTGAAATCTCGGTACAGAATGTGTTGGTGAAATACAATAATTCCTCTACTTATTGTTCGGGGTAAAGAAAGTAATAAATGTTGGCAATACCAATTGATGGTAGAATAGACCAAATGATATAATCACTTGAGTCGAGGATGATTATTTTTATAATAAAATACGATTTTCGATTTTTGACTACATACAATCGTCAAAAATAGAAAATTGTTTTTACAGAAAAAAGTTGTTGGAACATTTGGGGATCTATAGAGAATCAGCATTTAGCTATCTCACCCTCACCCCTCCCCCTACAGCCATTTAAAGAACATAAAATAACCCATTTCTTAGCACACTATTTCATTAAACAGCGTATTCTTGGAAACTACATTTTCACACCTTCAAATGTCTCAGTATTCGTTTAAACACAACTAAAATGTCCTAAAATGCGAGGAAGTATTATCGTAATATTAAAAATCAGATGCGTTCCATCCACATGACTTTCTCTACATCTCTGTAACAAGTTGTTGCTAAAAAGCTTACTTTTTGTCTACTTCGTGCTAATCGAGATAAACATTAGCAGAAATGTTTTCTTGTAAGTAGAAGGGATATAATGTAAAAATCTTTTAAAGGATAAGATTTTCCGGATGGAAATTTGATTAAATCCTCCAATTGCCCCAATAAATGCAGAAAGGATAATTATAATTTGAATGTAGTAATTATTGATTAGTATATAGGAAATTAACATTAATGGGGCAATTTTTTGAATTGATAAAATAATAAAACAGTTTATTCAGGAAAGTCCTTCTGGTTGCCATGTGGATGAAATCCGTTTCTTTGCACGGCAGGACTTGACAAATTGTCGTATGTGAAAAGCTTTAAGTATTTTAAAACTGAAACCAATAACGAGGAATACCTCAAATTGGTCAACTCCACGGAACAATGTATGATATAAATTGTGTATTTAAATGAGATCTACTTATTTTGTGTTGTAAGTTTTTGTCTATCTCTTACGGTTTATAGTTATGCAAAATCCAGCAAAATTTATTCTGAATAAAGCGGTCTTCAGAGGCTGTTCCTAGAAAATGCAAGATATACATTTCATTTGTCGTGTAAATGTCTTTAATATACGGTGTTTTAATTAAAATCGTTAGAGCCATTTTTGAGAAAATCACAAATTTTCGAAAATTAGTTGAAGTGATCACTTTATGAGAGTAGCTTGTTCCTTTGAGCCCATTACACACTAAAATCCTTACTATCAATGTATAAGACTCCTGTTTAACTAAAGCTATATAATTCCATTCTCTCCTCTACTTATTTCTTCGTCCTGGTACTGTTTTACACAATGCTACATAATTTATCATGCATATTTCCTAAACATTTCCCGCACACTATGATACTTCTATTATTGTTAAACATTTTTTGCTAATTCCTATAACCCTAGTTTATTCCTTTTATCAAATCTCAATTCACTTCTCCATATCTGTTTTCTTGCACTTAAGATTACAATGCAGTGCTTCCACACATTGGGCATATATTAATGTCATAATCTCCTCCGAACCCCCTTAAGTTTAACAAATTTGTTCTCTCCCCCTTTTATCATATAAGTCCACATCTCTTTCTGTTTTTTATTTCCGTATAGTTCCAGCGAATGTTATCTCTAAACAAACCACTAAACCTTGTTTTTCAATATCCTCAATATATGTTTTCCCTTCTCGCCAGCAACCTTTTCTCATGCCCATGTTCCCATCCCAAACATTTCCCATTCCTATTTCTTCTAAACTTGTTCTGTCAACTTCACTTCCAGCCAACCCTTCTTCCTTTCTCTTTGTACATAGTGTATTGCATTCCTAGCAAAAATTCGATACCTAGATTTCACCGGAAATATACGTTTTAGTGACCAAAAAAGGTACTTTCAGAAAAAGGTTCCAGTGTGTGTGTGCGTGTGTGTATGTGTGTGTGTGTATGTTTGTCCGTGTCTGTGAACTCGATAACTCAAAAACGAAAGGTCGGTAAAATACCAAACTTGATTATTAAGTTTACTATCTTCCAGGGATGCGACACGCAGATTTTGAGAAATATCGTCTATATTGCAAACAAAATGTATATCTTGACTTTTCTGGGAATAGCCTTTAAATACCGCTTTATTCTGAATGGAGTTTGCAGAATTTTACATAACTGGTAAACCGTAAGAGCTAGACAAAAACGTACCACCCGAAAATATAGATCACGTTAAAACATATCATTTATGTCATATACGTTTTTTTCGAGGAATTGACCATTTCTGAGATATTCCTGGTTATTTGTTTCAGCTTTAAAATACTTGGTTTTCTCATAGGGTAATTTGTAAATTCCTTAACCACATGGCAAACAGCTTTTAAAAGATTTGACTATTGTTTTATCCTAGAGTATTCCATTATTTCCCTTCTACTTACAAGGAAGCAAGCAATCAAGACAATATCTGCTAATGTTTATCTCAATTATCATAAAGTAGATAGAGGAGCTTTTTAACAATAATTTGTTACAGAGATATAGAGAGTCATGTGAATGGAACACATCCGATTTTTTGAATCAATAAATATTCCTTGATAAGTTTCCACCCTCCAACTTTTTCATTCTAAATAGACACTACCTCTTCTTTCTGTTCTACCAACTCAAGCAGTGCTACTGCATTTAGTGCAGTTCTTACAGATCTCAGATCTCAATTAATCTTATCAATATTCTTCCATCCTTCCCCAACACTTCCACTCCATGCGTCATTCTTGCTCCCAACAGTGCGTTATATACCCTTTCCAACCACACCACTTTCATTTTTGGTATATTGCACAACGTACTCTGATATCTCCTATAGCCAATCTCCCTTTAGCTATCACATTTTTCATTTGGCCTCCCCATCGCACATTTGCAGTCAATCTCACCCCCAAATGTATTGACTACCTTAATTTTGCTATACTCTATGTACCATTTCTCATCCTTTCTTACTTCTTTCCTTTCTTGAAAACTATAATTTAGATCTTGTTAACCTTTAAGCTCCATTCCTTAAAGTATATAACTATTACTTTGATAGCACATGATAATCCTTGATTGATATTGATATTGCAACTAAATCTTTTCCGCAAAGAGAAGACCTGGAGTACTCCTATTATTGATTACAGGACAATGTAAGTTATCATCTTCAATTTTTTTTGAATAGTATCAATAAATAAATGAAATAGAATAGAGCTTAGTTTGCACCTTGTCTCAAGCCCTTTGTGTTATATATCCATTCTGATATGTACAAGGGCCGTTTTTTTCAACCTCCGATAGGCTATAAATAAAAGACAAGTTCATAGAAAACAATTATTTTATTATTAAAAGTTTTGTACACTTATGGTTACTTTTGAACATAAACACTGAAAAGATTGAGACATTTATCGTACCTGTGCACAAGCTTTGCAATACCCGCTTCAAAAAATGTTGCCAATGATTTCAAGCGAGCAATGACGTTGTTTTGAAGATGTTCGTTAGTTTGAAAGTGCTGCCCTCCTAGCCACGTCTTCAGTTCAGGGAAAAGGTGAAAGTCGCTGGGTGCCAGGTTAGGACTGTACGGCGGATGATGGAAAATGCTTCATTGAAATTGTTCAAGGAGCCGATGGGTTCCGCCTGCAGTGTGTGTTTGGACGAGCATTGTCATGGATCACCACAATTCCTGAAGTCAGCATTCCTCTTCGTTTGTTTTGAATGGCTCTCCGTAAACGTCATAAAGTACGAAGATCTTCAAAACAACGTCAATGCTCATTTGAAATAATTGGCGGCAATATTTTTTGAAGCGGGTATTGGACAGCTTGTGCACAGGTACGATAAATGTCTCAATGTTTTCGGTGATTATGTTGAAAAGTATCCATAAGTGTACACAACGTTTAGTAATAAAATAATTGTTTTCTATGAACTTGTCTTTTATTTATAGCCTATCGGAGGTTGAAAAAAAAACCTCGTAGGTTTATTTCAAGCACATAATTTATTATAAATGATTTTTTGTAGCAACTTTTCCGAGATGTTATTGGTTTAAATTCTCAAATGGGTTCTCGATATTAGATGTGATCACTATTCGGCTGCTTCTTGCGATTTTTCACACAAGATATTTATGCTTTGTATTATGCAACTGAACACGTGGTATTTATCACGATCAGCACAATTGTAGTATACAAGGTTTTGATTGTAAATTAGGAAAAAAAGTATGGAAGCAAATCATGAATAGAGAAATTGAAGGTAGCTGTTACAGATCAGCGCCTTTGTTTCACTCCAAAGATGTACCCTGAGTATTTAACTACAGAGAAAATACACCAATAATCTAGATCACCAGTTAAGATTAACTTTAAACTGTTAAAATATAATAAAAATATGTCTAATATTGTTCTATTATTTTTAATGTATATGTAATGACTTTAAAAGACCATTGTCGGGAAAACCTCAATAAGAGTAAATAACTTCAATATAATGCATTGATTGTATATATTCATTTCTGTTGATTTAGCCTACGCAAATTCCTTTAACCGTTTATAACGATTCTATAGCGTTATAAACAGTTCTTCCTCAATAATTAGCATTCATCAACGTTTAGGATTTTGAAAACCATTTACGCATAGAATGTCAAATGTTACTCTGAATACAACTTTAAACAAATAAATCTTTATTGCTTTAACAAAGAAAAGCAATAATTTCGCAATGATAAGTCATATATTCATTTGTTCCATACAGAGGGCAAGAGCCACTCCTAGAGTTGGTATTCTGTGTCATCTTATAGCCGATGCATCTTTGTTAAGAAAATAAACGATTAAAGATAAACCAACTTGAAAAATTCCTCATTTACGATGAAACGCATCGTTATGATTTATCGCGGAACGAATCTGCCAAGAATGGTTTTCAAGCAACAAAGACATCGCCGCATTCTAGTACGATATTCCTTTAAAGGAGATCACTAAGAAGAAATCATGCATTTTGACTCGGGTTCTGGAGGTTGTGCCAAAATATCACAACGTGCTCGTCTCCGTAGTATTGTAACTTCTGCTCTCGCTACTTTCTTACAATTTCACTCAGATGATCCTAATATAAGCATTAAACGCTTAAATGAACATTTTGGATAATTTACTAATTTGTTGATGAAAAATGCATTCTGAAAACATTTCGTTTAATTATGCATATTGTCAATGTTGAATTTTCGTTAGTATACAAATGATTGTGAACACTAATGTATGAAGTTGAATGAAACAGAATGTCGGGTTTACATAACCGTCTATTTAATGTGATTTCAGTTTTTGCATCTTTCTTCTTCTTTTCATGGAAATCTCCCATCCTCACATTTGTTCTACATTTTCTCTACTTTAAGAACCGCTTTCTGTTCTTTACCTTATATTACATCTGCTTAAGGCAAACTTATCACTTCAAATTTGGGTATGTTATAACCATATATTTTAATATTCTAAGATTTAACATAAATATGAGTAAATTTTAATTATTGCCATGTTCATTACTTAATCGTGACTACATCCTTTCGTTCCACTTCGTAAATTTTACGCGCACTATCCTTTACTAAAACTCTGAGAGAGAAATTTTACTATAACTATCTATCATTTTTAAGTCTTCAGAATTCAAAAAAGTAAAAACTATTTTGTGTATCTGCCTGCTTGAATAATAGAAACAAACGGCTTAATTCGAAATCAAAGGCGGATATATATATATATACGAACGAGTATATATATATTATTTTTAGCCTAAAATATTTCAAGAATGCAATGTAAATGAAGTTCCAGCACTCCAAAAACCCTTTTAATGGACATTTTCCTTTAATCTTTTTTTGAATTTCTTAAGAATTATAATGGTTTTGATTAAAATGTATAAGGAGAAAAATGTATGTGCAGCTGCCGATGAATGTAATCGTTGGGGCCGCGCCGTGGCCGAGTGGTAAGACCGCTCGCCTCTCACCGAGATTGAGTCTGGCTGCAGCTAGCGGACCGACAGGTTGTTTGTCCGCTGTGTTGCCCGTAATCGAGCGACGTTAAGGAGCGTCAAATAGATTGTTCTGTGTGAGTCTACAAGGAAAGAATTTCTACTGATGGAGGCAATACGCCGGCAAAATACGCTGCAAATCTCATTTCGAGGAGCTGAACGTCGACCCAGCGCGATGGAAGTGCATGACTGGATTCACGACTACATGAAAATACCACCTGATCAGGTAGATACACTACAGTTTCATTCTAGAGAAAAATCAGTTTTTATAAAATTTATATCTGTAACACATTATGAAAGATATTTACTGCAATTTCAAGGGGCGGCAAAGTTTAGTTATGAAAATGGTGAAATACTAACGGTAAATATTGGGCCCGCTGACTGCCGCATTGTAAATGTCCGGGTTTTCAATTTAGTGCCTGAGATCACTCACACGTTTCTGGAACAGAAACTTTCACAATATGGGAAATTACTAGAGGTTCAAGAAGAACAATGGAACGCAGGCTATAAGTACCCCGTCAAGTCTGGTGTTCGTTCTGTACGAATGGAATTAAAAAAGGAAATTCCATCTACAGTAGTAGTGCGTGGGTTTCCTGTTGGTGTGACTTATCTAGGACAACCGCAAACTTGCTATGTGTGTGGGGAAGCTTCTCATTTTCGCTCACACTGTCCATACAAAAAGTCTGTACTGCCTGTCTCTGTCTCGCGCAGGGCTGTGTTACTCAGCGATGTAGTGAGAGGTCAAGTTAGCGCTCGGGCCGAAGAGGAATGTAAACATACAGTAGGTGCGTCAAATGGGCCCGCTACTGAAGCTAGTGAAATAGAGCCTGTTTGTAACGTCAAACCTACAGGGGAAGTCTACCCGAATACCAGCTGTATGCGTGACGATGTGGCGGTGCAGGAGACTTCTGTGTCCGCACCGGTAGCTGTCAATACTCCCTCAGAAGTAGCAGAAATGAGTGTCTCATCCCCTACACTATCTTCTGTTGTTGTGGTGCCTAATAGTGGTGACCAGAACATGGTTGGCCCCTGCGATATACCAGGCACTGTAATAATTGAACACCAGAAATGGAGTGAGATGGATTCTGACGAACCTGTGCCGGTTAGGAGAGAACGCCCGCTGTCTGTTAGTGAGGAGGAGGGCACCGAAGAAACGGAGACTAACATCGCGTGGGAGACCGTGAGAGACCCTCGACTCAGGAAACACTTGCCTTCTCGGTCTGGAAGCCTACCGAAAAAGTTTCCACGGGTATCACGAACACATATTCATGCCGTTGAAAATGACTAGATACATCTTGAACGGTGACCTGCTCTGGTTTACTTCTGGCCTTGTCTTAATGGTTGTCTTACGTACCTTTGCCACTGTTAACATCAACTCCCTACGCTGCACTGCCAAACAGGCTCTTTTACGTGATTTTGTGCAGACTCATGATTTAGATATAGTTTTCCTCCAAGAAGTTAACATAACCGACTTTGGCTTTATGGGTCCACAGTACAGTTGTGTGGTGAATGTTGGAGAAAATATGCGTGGTACTGCTATTTTGTACAGAGCAGGTTTGACGTTTGCCGAGATAGAGATGCATCCTAGTGGTCGTGTTATAAGTGCTAGAATGGACAACATGCTGCTGCTTAACCTGTACCTGCCTTCAGGGAGTGATAGGCGCCATGAGCGAGAAGAATTTATAACAAACATTCTGCCCTATTATTTGAGATGGAATTATGCCCTGCTTTTAGTAGGTGGCGACTTCAATTGCGTGCTACATGCTAAGGATCAGCGTCCTGGTTATAACAAGTCTTTGGCATTGGATCAGCTGGTAACCGGGCTACGTCTTTGTGATGTTTGGGAACATATGAACGCTACGTCTGTAGAATTTACTTACTGTCGAGCGAACTGTGCCTCAAGAATAGATCGTTTCTATTTAAGCGCTCAGTTCAACTCTCTGATTCACACAGTGCGAGTTTTACCTGTTGCCTTTACTGACCACCATGCTGTCAAACTGCAATTAATCGCTGAGAGTCGCATTCCGCTATATGGCAGAGGTTATTGGAAATTAAACGAAGCTTTATTACATGACAACATTATTGCTGCTGACTTTGCCAAGTTGTGGCAAAGTCTTCAGGGTAAAGCTCGACGCTCCCCGCTGTCAGTGGTGGAGAAATGGCGACGTATATTTAAGCCTGGTATTACGACCTTCTTCAAGATCAAAGGTCGTGAGAGGGCAATTGAACGACGGCACACCTTCGACTTTTACCAAGAAGCATTAATGGGTCTTCTCTCTAGACAACAGAGTGGTCAAGACGTAACCCATCGCCTTCGAGCTGTGAAGCGGAAGCTCGTGGACATACAGCAACATTTTTTGGCGGGAACTATGACCCGTTCGCGAACTCATGACTCCGTCGTGGCACAGGAGAAAGCTTCATTGTTTCATACCATTAAGGAGAAGTGTGCTGGTAGTGGTCGTTACATCCATGCTCTTCTGACACCGGTAGGTGCCAAGGTCACCTCTGTGCCTCAAATCCTACAGACTATCCATACATCTTATAGCACCATGTTTGACACCACTGACCTACGCAATGACGCCATGGAGAAGCTCTTCCAATATGTTGACACCGGTATAACTGTCGAGGAACAGCGTTCCTTGGAGCAGCGATATTCTGCCACCGAGATTCTGCAAACCATTAATTCCGCTAGCCTCCATTCCTGCCCAGGAGAAAATGGCCTGACATATTCCTTCTACAAGACCTTTTGGAGTATAATCAAAGCAGAAGTTGTAGAGTTGGTAAATGCGATCCTTATTGGATCGAACTGTTGCCCTGGATTCGCAGATGGCATCGTCATCTTAATCCCAAAGAGAAGGTCTCCAATGAGTGTCTGGGACTATAGACCCATAACACTTTTAAACACCGACTACAAAATTGTGATGAAAGTACTTGCATCCAGATTAAGGGTTATTCTACCTAAAATTATAACCTCCGGACAAACATGTGGCATCCCGGGCAGGACCATAATTGACAACCTTCTGGTCCTCCGAGATACAATTCTCCATTATGAACGGAATCCGTCGGAGGCTGCTGCGTTGGTCAGTCTGGATTTTGATAAAGCCTTTGATAGAGTTGGCCATGCTTATATGTTTAAAGTGCTTCAGAAATTCAAACTTCCACCGTTGCTAATATCTGCAATCAGAACCGTTTACAGTGGGATGTCTTCGAAGGTGCAAGTCAATGGATACTTCAGTAAGCCTATAAAGCTTACTAACTCTGTACGCCAGGGTTGTCCACTATCAATGATTCTCTTCTCCCTTTCTTTAGAATCCTTTCTTCGCTATCTTCAAGCTAAGTTGACTGGGACTGTCACTCCAGCTCGATTATTTTGTGCCAGAGCTTATGCTGATGACGTCACGCTGCTCATCCGTAGGCGCGAGGCCTTACCCTTGGTACATACCGCCATCACACTTTATGAGAAAGCTTCT
This sequence comes from Hymenopus coronatus, assembly GCA_030762935.1. Lineage (NCBI taxonomy): Eukaryota > Metazoa > Arthropoda > Insecta > Mantodea > Hymenopodidae > Hymenopus > Hymenopus coronatus. The sequence continues at coordinate 165,526,199 of CM060881.1, read as the reverse complement.
AATGCCAAAATGAACACCGCGAAGTCGCAACTGCTCCCTCTTGGATCGTGGCCGACTGATCACACATTGCTCGATATCCCGATACAATATAGTGTCAAGATTCTCGGCATCTTCTTCTCCAAGCCGTTTACATCGATGATTGCTCGCAACTGGGATCACAAAATAAATTTGATTAGGCTGAATACCACTGCACATCTTGGCCGAAACTTGAATCTTCTACAGAAAGTGTGGCACATCAATCAGTTTGTTTTGGCAAAATTATGGTATATGGCGCAGATACTACCAATGCCTGAAAAACACGTCTCCCGAATTGAGCGACTTATTGGATACTATTTATGGAGAGCACAGCCCTTTCGTATAGCTAAAACCCAATTGTGGCGAAAACGTAACGAAGGCGGCTTAGGTTTAATTGCAGTGGGACCTAAGAGTAAATCGCTTCTTGTTAAATCTATTATACTTGCCACTAGGGGATATGGAGAGGAACAAGAAATAGCATTTTGGGAACCCTTCAAGAATTCTCTTGGAACTCCAGTTCGGGCTGCTCCTGCGGGTTTTAAGAGAGCACTCCAAGTTTTGGATGGCATTGATGTCGATGTCCTACCTCAGCAACCTAGAGGACTATCAACTGAGCTATACAAGCTTTTCCTACAGCGGCTGCTTGCACCAATTCATGTGGAGGATAGGATGCCCAACAGACCCTGGTGTCAGGTATGGCGGAACATCCATTTGCGCAACTTATCTACGGAGTGGACTACATGCGCATATTTGGTCATCAATGATGTTGTGGCTACAGAGGATAAAAAATTCCGATACAACATGGTGAGGACCCCCACATGCAACACTTGCGGTGTGCGGGATACTCTACGCCATCGTTTTGTTACCTGCACAACAGCACGACAGATTTGGCACTGGGTTGTTTCGCAATTGCACCGTCTTGCTCCTTCGCAAAATCCCAACGATTATGCTCGCACATTACTACAACTAGAGACTCGAAGTACCACCGACCGCTTCGCACAGGTGTGGCTCGCACTTGGCTTTCAGCATTATATGCTGTCTGAAACGCATCCCAGCGTCGACGGTTTACGCTGTCATCTTAGAGCAGCAAGAGAAGATCTGCAAAAACATAAGCGTCTTTCACGGCAATCGGCAACAGCTTTTGCCTTGCTCATTCTATAGCACTTACAACACCTTATGTTGTTACCATCTTCCTGCACATGTTTAATTTAAACGCGCAGACAACATTGTTCATAACTATATATATAAAAAATTGTGAACTGATATAATGTATTATACTATAACTTATAACTTTTGTAATTAACAAAATGAATAAATAAAAATTAAAAAAAAAAAAAAAAAAAAAAATCAAGCTCATTAACATTCGAAATTATTGTTTTTCATTACAGTACAGTGTAATTTATTTTTGTAAATTTTCCTTCCATGTAGTCTCCATTTTAAAGATAAATAAGGAAAGAAAAAGAAAAACAACAAATGTGTAGGAATGGCTATTTGTTAAATAGGCTCTCGTCACCACTGATGGCCGTTGTATATATATTAAACTCGAGAAAACTGGCCGAAATCCTGGAGTGGATGGAACGCTACTTTGGAGATTGAACTACCGTAGTGGGTCAAGTTTCTGTGCCCTGCCGTGTGAGAAAACTTGGAGTCGCGTCGATCGCCGGAAGTTGAATGCGAGTCCAATTTCTAACATTGAGTGGCGGAGAGGAGAGGGGGGCGTAGCCAACATGAAGAAACTAAATCTCCGCGCTTCGATATATCGATGTGGCTCCAAACAACAAATGACGGACATTCCGTCACAATATAGAGAGTCATGTGAATGGAACACATCAGAGTTTTTGCATATGGTCTATTAAGTAACACGTTAGGTTTCAATAGCGTAAACGTTATCAAACATCTATATAACGAAACACACACATACTCACCACACACAAATGTTCTGTTTACAACACTAGTCTTAATAAATTAAAATAAATACATATAAATAAATAAAAAAAAAAAGACGGCCCGGGTTGGATCCCAAGTGACCGCATGTGAGATTTGTGGTAGACAAAGCGGCGCTGGGGCGGGTTTTCTCCGGGGTCTCCGGCCTTCCCCGCCATCGCATTCCACCGGTGCTCCATCTTCATACATGTATCATCAGTGTCACCGTCTGCGGTGCCATAAGTAGTTAAAGCGGGCGTTAAACACTACCAAAAAAAAAATAATCGTAATCGACATAATGAACTAGAGTTATTTTTTGGCAGTTGTTTTCCAAAATGGTTTTGTCACTGCTAGGGTTTTAATTATTGTTAAAACAAACAAACAAACACTATTAAAATCGAACTGTGTGATACGATCGCATTTATACGTCTTCGCTGGTTGAATTAGTTGTAATGACTTTGGACGGGCTTCAATATGTCTGACCATGCCATCTTCAGCTAATTCAACCAGCGAATAAGTGTAAATATGGATGGCTCATACATGTCTATGTAATTATTAGGTGTGTTGAAAATCAACTATGATCACAATTCATCTGCTTTGATGTATGTGCGTTTAACATGTGGATTTATAGTACCTCCAAAAGGCCATTTCGAAATTGTAGTCTTCGGGTTCGTAAAAATGAAAATCTCACTAGGTTCGTAAAACATGGAGGTTTGGTTTTCACTTGCTACCGTTTACATTCCATAGCTACTGTAGTTACCATTTTTTAATAAAACACTGATTTGTAATTTTCAAGCCATGCTCAAACACTGAATTCTGGTGCAATGTCATTATGAAAGTAATAGAGTATTCTTAAACATATAATTAAAAATTTAGAACTATTTTAGAAAGTGCTCTATTCAATTCTTAATTATGGGGATTAAATAAAACATCTTGAACACAACTTTGGCCAACAGTCGATCATTTGACATTTTCCAACAATATAATCCCCGGAATTACGCGGTCCCCCATTTTGTTTGGTGTTACCCTAGGGAAACATCTTCTTGGCACATACAACAATCCGATTACATCTGGAAATGTCTAGTATTCCAAGACATAATCTGTAAAATTATGTATGAGGTGTTGAAGAAAGAATGTTAGATTCCCAAAGTTTTGTAAAACTCAAACCCCACGGTTTGCACAAAGTAATGAAGGTTTTGTTTTCTTTCAATCTTATATATTATAAATTTAAAGTATTTGAAAGTTTGAAGAAACTTTTGAAAGACACTACACTTTAATCGTTGAGCACGCTGGACCATCTTTTCCGGTTTTCTCCGCAAGAGGATGTGGCCGAAGCCGGTAGATAACACTGCACACACCGACAGTCTAGGACGGGCTCCCCCAAAGTCACTTGAGGACGTGCAAGGCTGTTTACAGCCCTCACTGCGGACAGCACAGTTACACACGCTAGCCTATTAGCGGTGCTGGAACGTCTCTTATTGTGTCGTAGTTGTGGTGGCTATAATATCAGAGAGGGAAGCCAATCGTCTACATTTGTGCCTACAAGTTTTCCAGAAAACTGGAAAGAAAAATTCCTGTACATATAAATAAGGGATGTTCCACAAGGAAGGTTTCCTAAACTTTATAATATCGCTGCAAGAATTTTGAGGCAGTACTAATGAATGCAAGAAGGTGTAAAAATTTAACAAGCAAGATAATTTAAATAAATATATGTAATATATTAATGAGATTATATTATTAGAGGATGCTAGCATACTCTTAGTTATAAGAGAGACGTGTTAGCTGAAGCTGTACATGGGTTATAAAAGATAAATCAGCACAAGGCTTTTGTAGAAAATTGAGATATTGACATGAACAAATATAATATACATCTTGAATTTTCTGGGAATAGCCTCTTAAGACCTCATTATTCTGGATGATTTTTTCTGAATGTTGCATAACTGGTAAACCGTAAAAGATAGACAAAAATTTACTACATAAAAATGTAGATCTCTGTAAAACACACAGTTTAAGACATACATTTTTTTTTTTTTTTTTTGGACGAGTTGGCCGTTTTTGTTAGTTTCAGTTTTAAAATATTTAAAACTTTTCTCATACGGGAACTTGTCAATTCCCGGCCACGCAAAGAAACGGATTTCAATCATATTTCATTTTAAAACATTTGACTGTCAGTTTATCCTATTCCCTTATTTCCCTTTTACTTACTAGGAACCAAGTAATAAGACCTTTTCTGCTAATGTTTATCTCAACTAGCATGAAGTAGATAGAAGAATAGCTTTTTAATAATAATTTGTTGGGATGTAGAGAAAGTCACGTGAATGGAATACATCAGATTGTTTCAAAAACAATTTTAATCCCTTTTTATTTTACTTTAAGATTTTATTTTTTGAGAATCTGTTTGGAATATAAACATATCAATAGAAATTAAAGACATTATTTTATGGGTCCGTTTGGATATGCACAATATTGTGTTGAAGTATTTCGCACTATTTGAAGTCATTATTTCCATGCACTGTATATTGGCAGAACATGAAAGTCCATGTGACTGCCGGACCATTCAATCTCTACTACATCACTTCCATATATAATTGTATCACAAAATGTGGTACCTGCTGGCAGAGTAACAACGTTTTCCAGCAGCGAGGGAGCATCATATTAATCTTCCGAAATGCGTCTGTTGTTTTTTGTGCATTATTGTATGCCGTGTAAGGCCTGAAGCCTCACTCCTCTCTTCAATTGTAGACACATTATATGACGAACTCCAGGTTCTGAAACACACCTTTCTGATCGACGTGGAACACTTCTTAGCAGGACACGGTCAAAGGGATCTTTGAAGTCAAATACGTCCACAACTGGAGTTCCTAATTTTCCCCGTTATCAGTGAGTGGTCGTTTGATATAAACAATATCAATGGGTCTCTTGTGTGGAGACTCTCTGATCCATTTGCCCCATGTAGAAGGGATTAAGACTTTATCTTTTGCCGGTATTTTTCTTTTCAATAATGCCAAAAATGCTCTCAATGGGCATGAAATCTAATCCTGGGATTGGATAGTATAGATAAACTTTCCGAAAACGTGCATTAGAAAGTTGTAACCAGAATGCAAACACATATCTAGTTTTGCCCTGTGATTTACAGTTGTTCATGAAAACATATAGCTCCCTGATAGACTGATCAACTTCGTTTTCAACATATTTCATGTAGCTCATGACTTCATTTGGTGATTTTCCACAAATTGTTTTAGAAGGCAAAAATATAATTGCTTCATTGGAAGCCATGTTACATACACCAAACTATGCAGCCATAGTTGTATTTTGTAATATTCTTTTCCAATATTTATTGCTGTAAGAAGTAAATTATTTTTGGTAATCGAAACAAATTCCCTGTATTGAGGAATCTTTCTCACACGCTTCCTTGACTTCTCGAAATAATGTGTAGAATATTTCGACGCTCAAACAGTGCAATTTTTTTTCCAACATGACAGCCCTTTTAGCGTGATCACTAGATGCTGCTTTGCACTGTGTATCTAGTTGTGCGCAGTCATTACAAATATCTCTTTTGGCTGGCCAGATTTTAAATTAAAGTCATGTTAAAATACGTCATTGAACAACCAATATTTTGCATCTGTCTGTAAATTAGGATTTTGATCAATGGAGTTGGAAGAATGTTTGGAAGAATAGTTTGTATATGGAACAGCTAGAGAAAGTTATGTGAATAGAACACGTCATATTTTAGCTTAATAATACATATTATATTCAGTTTTATGTAAGTTTAATGGATTTGAGCAGACCCTAAGTCTTTCGATTTTTATATTTGGGAAGTTCCCCTTTGCAACATTTGGTCGAACACCCTCGAGTTCATAGATTGATTTAATATCTTGGATATTTTGAAAATTTTAGGGAGGAAATATAAACGTGTCAAGGAATATGTGGATAAATAATTTTTGTCTAATTCAGGAAGATCGATTTTTGTCGAATACAAAGCTGTATAATTGCAAATCTGAATATGAAAACACACATATTACGATCCGAACAGTCTTATGAACCCAAGAGATTGCATATACTCTATTCTTTTTACCGTTAGAAAATAGCAATTTAGGCTCTTCAAGAATTCAAGTTTTTTTTTTTTTTTTTTTTTTTTTTGCATTGTATGAATTATTTAATAAGTGCGAGCGTTACTGCGGTTCTAATATGCCTCAAGTTAAAGCTCCCAAAAGTTTATTCTTTGCACAGTGGATTAATTCTTACATCGATGTGGATGTGTATTATGTGGTTGTTGCGATAATGACATGAGCACTCTATCCTATTTCCGAATATTTTGTATGCCAGTTCTTTATAACATTTACAAAGCTTCTTTTAAAATAATCAATTTTAATTGAATATGGGTGCCTAACCGTAAGAGCTATTATAATTTCAGATAAAATCTACTAAACAGTTTAAATGCAACCAGCATGTCACATTTGCTGCACAAATATGAACAAATATAAAAGTCGTATTATTTTCTCTAGCACGTGGATATGTGCAAACAATGTACATAGTAGCTAGAGAAGATATTGTATTCCATTAAAATTCGATGTGGAGATTTCCCCGGAAATATATGTTTTGAAGTCCCCTGAGTCCATAAAGCATTTTAGAACAATTCAGTATGTGGAGTTTGTATATGTGTGTGTGTGTGTGTGTGTGTGTGTGTGTGTGTGTGCGCGCGCGCGCGTGGTGTGTATGTGAGTGTGTGTCTATGGACAGCATAGCTCAAAAACGAATACGTCGTTAAATACCATATTTAGTATTCATGTTTACTATCCAAGGATGCGTCACAAAAAGCTTCACCCCTTTATATGGAACATTGTTTGACAATGTTGTTTTCTCAAAAATGGCGCTAACGATTTTGATTAAAATGCTGTTTATTAAAGATATTTACATCACAAATAATATATATAATAACATAACTCCATGGCACGACAGCTCACGGGGAACCTTGGCCTACCGCCCGGCCGCTGCGTCCCCCATCTCGGTCCACTACAGACGTCATGGATGGGGTGCAGTATTGGAGGGTGAGACGTGTCAGCGCCTCGAGTCCCCCCGGCCGGTTAATGCGGTCCTCACGACCTGGAGCCGCTACTTCTCCATCAAGTAGCTCCTCAATTGGCCCCCCAGGGACCTTACGAGGCTGAGTGCACCCCGTGCCAGGTCTCCCAGCGGGGGAAAAATCCCCACGCCGGTACTGGGGATCGAACCCAGGTCTCCCGCTTGGCAAGCAGCAACGCTACCACCGCGCTAAGGAGACGACCAAATAATATATATATATATATATATATATATTATTTGAGGAATTTTGCTGAATTTTGCATAAATGGCAAACCGTAAGAGATAAACCGTAATAAATAAACAAAAACTTACTGCACACAACGTGTAGATTTTGGTAAAATTTATGTCATATACGTTTTTCTTCTATAGTTGATCGTTTTCAAAATGTGTCATTTATTTAACTGCTTTGTCTTCTCAAACGGGAAGCCTCCCTTCGTTTCGTCTTTCTAGGTTTATTGTTGGCCATGCAAAGCGAACCGTACTTCTATTATTTCACATAGTGGTCAGGTTTTAAAATATTGACTATCACTTTAGCCTAGTATATTCCTCATTTCCGTTCTACTGTCGTCCTACGTGGTGTAGTGCTTACCATGCTAGCCTCATATACCCAAGGTAGCGGGTTCAAACCCGGCGGAGATTTTCTCGGGCGTAAAAATTCGCAGCATGGCTCCCGTCGGAAAGGAAATAAAGCCTTTGGTCCCGTGTCATAGATTTGCGGCGCGTAAAACAACCTCAAGCTTGATAAAGAGGTATCTGAGCAGTCTTTCACGCCCAATTTAAAATGGGACACTGAGAACCACTGTAGTTAAAGAGCGTCCATAAATAAAACTCCATTTCATTTCCATTCTACTGACAAAGAAGCAAGTAATTACACCAAATGTGCTAATGTTTATCTCGACTAGCAAGATATAATTGCATAAGCAATCGTCTTTTGTAAGAATAGTTTATATGTGGAACAGCTAGAGAAAGTCGTGTGAATGGAACGCATTAGTTTTTTTTTAAATTTATTTTTTGCTTGACAGTGGATGTGTCATAACTTAATGCTGCATGAGTGCATGCATATGTTGGGAATAAAATGTATAAAATTCTCGACTCTAATAATGATAAGCCTACAGCAACATCATTGTGAACTATTTCCCTTGAATTCTGAAAGTGGTTTGGATCCAACATTTTCTTTTGGCGTGACGTGAAAGACTAAAATTACTTCCTGAATGAAAGCCTTCTGAAACTCTCCTGAACACTTCGTTTTAACTACAAATAATAATTATTTGCCTTATAGTAGCTTGTGGCATGACGTAATGTGTCTGCAATCGTAAACAACATCCGGTAGTGCAAAGAAGGCTCGTTCATTGCTTGTTTACTCTGTTTCCAAAAAGGTGCCCATAAAAATAAAACAAACATAATGAAGAACATCTTTGTACGGCGGCGTTTAGCTCTAGGGCCGGGCAAATATTTGATGACCTGACTATATGATTTATTTACTTGTATCAAAGAAATTAAAACAATATAGATCAAACGGATAACGTAATTTTGTTAGCTATGTAAACTTCCACAGCACCTCCTGATAAGCAACAGTTACTTTTCGCAAACTCTGCAACCATAAATAAACCGGTATTATGCGGATATTTCCAGGCGTTGTAGCTTACAGAGGCTTTATCCAAAGCAAAGTTTCATTGCGAAGGCCAACCACATTGTGCTATTGCAAAATGATTTAACAATGTAGTGTGCCTCACTCCTGTGACTTTCGCTTGAATTCTCTACAAATTCCTGTTTAATTTGGTCTTTCTGGACATTTTATTTGTTCCTTCATCTGCTTGTTGAAATGTGACAAGTCAATAAAAAGTATGTTATATTAATAAGTTAATAACATTATTTAATTAAACAGAGAACTCGCACAATGTGCATAATGATATACAGTTTATTGTTGTCCTAGTCTTATTATTGAGATTGTCCTTTGCAACGGAAAGTTATTGTGTAACCGTGCAATTTTATGTAACTAGCTGTAGTTTGTAGTATTAGTATTTTAAAAAGGATGTTCTACATATATAAATTATGAACGACGAACGAATTATATGAATGTTTATTATCTTGTTTCCTTAAGGAAAAACAAATGAATTAGGAAATACATTGTCTCCTGGTTTTATTGAATATCACGAAAATTAAATTAAGAGAAATTAAGAGAATAACCAATCTCTTAATGGAATACATTCACTTAAGAGGATATGTGTTAAATTAGTGGACATAATTGAGCCTGTAAATTGAGAAATATGAGAATGATGTGTAAAGGAATTGAAGCGAATAATTAGAGAATCCAACGTGCAAATTAAACAAGCTATTAAAAAAACTCTATTGAGTTATAAGTTATATCGATAGAATGTATTGTAAACATTATGTTATCGACGTGTTAAATTAATTGCATTTTTGTTCCTCAAAGTTCGAGAGTGAAATAAAGCATTGTTATTGAATTTTAAAACGTATCTTGTTTATTCAGTAGCCTTGTACTAATCGCTGAGAAAAGAGTCCATGCAAATTAAATTACATCTTAAAAATAACTAGTTGAAAAGGCATTATATAATTGGAAAAGGAATATTATTACATTTTAAGAGGTAAACCTATATGCCTATAATAAAAACCTTACCACATTTATTTGAAGTTTTGAGCATGGTATCTCTCGCAGTGTTTGTTGCACTTTTACACACGCATTCTTCTTCCGGTTGGTGGAATCTTTGGTTTCGGCATGGTTTGTGGTGAAACCCGTGCGTTGCATATCTTGTCACTATATGTCGGAGTTCGTAATTTGGCTGCTTCCAGTCTTCTCTCGTTATTTTGTGTAGAAATCGGGAAATATAGCGTTATTTTTCTCATTTAGTGGATGCAGTGTCTTTTCATAGACCTTTGTATTTGGTAGCCAGAATTATGCTCTGATGTCCTCGATTTGCAATAACGATAGCCTTTAAAACATTTGATATCACTTTAGCCTAGTGTATTCCCTTAGTGCCCTTCTACTTATAAGGAATTGAGTAATAAGAACATGTGTTAATGTTTATCTCGATTAGCATTGTGTAGAAAGAAGAATAATCTTTTATAAGAAGTTTGTAGAGCAGCTAAAGAAAGGCATGTGAGCGTAACACATCAGATTTTGATGGTACCAGTTCGGCTACATATGTCAGTAGTTCAAGAGCACTGTGTAACTAATACATACGGACCAGAGATTTAAAGATCTAACATGCTTTTCAAATGAAGAAAGACTTGATATGTTCCTTATTATTAAACAGAAAAAGCGCACAATGTGCATGATGATATATAGTTTATTCTTATCCTAGTCTTATTATTGGAATTGTCCTTGCTTTGCAGTTTTGAGCATGATATCTCTCGCAGCGTTTGTGCACATTCAAGACACGCATGCTCTTCCGGTTGGTGGAACCTTTGGTTGCGGTATGGTTTGTGGTGAAAACCGTGCGTTGCATATCTTCTCACTGTGTGTCGGAGTTCGTTGTTTGGCTGCTTCCAGTCTTGTGTCATTAGGTTGTGTAGAAATCGGGTCATAAGGCGTTATTTTTTTCATTGAGTAGATGTAGTGCCTTTTCATAGACCTTTGTGTTTGGTAGCCAGGGTTGTGCGGTAATGTCTTTGATGAAAGAAAGTTTCTTTGGCTAGTACGTATGTTAACCTCGATGGCGCTGACTGCTCTATTCCTAGAATCCATTTTAGGTTTTGACTTTCTCAATTGCTGAAAGGTTGGTGATTGTAAGTTTGTCCCAGATTATGTTGATCCCGTCGATTGCTATGGCTGTCTTGAAGAGCCTTATTGCGGTGGCTATTGAGATTTGTTGCGGTTATTGGATGTTATATGTGGCTTTTATTGTTGCTCTCTCTCTCTCTGACATGATAGTTGAAGAATGATAGTTTTGTTTGTAAAGCAACTCCGAGGTATTTGAACCTGCGAACTACTTCTAGGGGCTTGTTGTGCAGTGTCATTGTGTTTCTTGAAGCATCCTTCCCTCCTTTCCTGAAGGTCAGTTGTGTGGTTTTACTATGATTTATTTTTGGATCATTTATTTCTGCTCATGTGGCGAGTCTGTGGCTCTTAATAACATTATGATTGTAATATATTGGTAATACCTATGTTATACATAGACATAGTCTGAGTTACGAAATACGAATTTGCAAAATATTGTCTACCATATGCAAATGTAAATGGAGTTTTATTTATGGACGCTCTTTAACTTCTATGGTTCTCAGCGTCCCATTCTATACTGGGCGTGAGACTGCTTAATTTTGCTCAGAGGCCTCTCTATCAGGCTTGAGATTCTTTTACATGCCGTAAACCTACGACATGGGACCCACGGCTTTACTTCCTTTCCGAAGGAAACCATGATAATTGTCCTCCATTGTCCTCCGCCGGGTTTGAACCCGCGACCTTGGGTAGAGGAAGTTAGCATGGTAACCATTATACCACGGAGAGTGACTCTATCATGTGCATAGTACGTAGAGAAGCTATTGCATTCCATTCATACAGATATCTCACGGAAAGTACATATTCTGACAACCCCCAAAAAAAAAAAAAAAAAAAAAAAAAAAATGACAGGGCCCCTGTGCACGAAAGTATATAAAATAGTTTAACTTTAAATATTTAACCTATTAATTTTTTGTGTGTGCGTTTTTGTACGCCTGTACCTACCTGTGAACAGCTTAAATTAAAAACGAAAAGTCGGATGAACACAAAATTTTGTATTTGAGTTCAGTATCTTTCACAGATTTAGTACGAAGATTTTCAAGAAAATCCATCTACCCCAGACTACCCTTTCCATGAAAAATTTCTCCAAAAGTTATTTTTCTCAAAAATGCTTCTAACAATTTGATTAAAATTCCATATATTAAATATATTATGTGAAAAATTTGTTTGGCTAGTAAGCGTTACGCAATAATTAAAAACGTACTGCACAAAATATGTTAATTCTTTAACTACACGTCGCCCTCCGTGGTGTAGTGGTTACCATGCTGACTTCCTATACCCAAGGTCGTGGGTTCAAACCCGGCGGAGGACGATGGATTTTTTTCGGGCGTAAAAATCCTTAGCATGGCTTCCTTCGGAAGGGAAGTAAAGCCGTGGGTCCCGTGTCGTAGATATACGACACGTAAAAGAACCTCAAGCCTGATAGAGAGGCCTCTGAGCAAAATTAAGCGGTCTTTCACGCCCAGTATAGAATGGGACGCTGAGAACCACAGCAGTTAAAGAGCGTCCATAAATAAAACGCCATTTCATTTTTTTTAAATACACAATTAATTTGCACTATCATTTTCGAGATATCCGTTGTTAATAATTTGAATTGTTCAATACTTTTGCCATTCTTTCAAAGTATTGTTGCCATTCCGTTGTTTCTTATGATACATGGAAAGAGTATGTACGGCATCTCAAATCCAGCATATTCCACCACTTCTTAAAACATTTTAATATCGCTATTCCCTTTGCATATATAACGAAATGTGTAATGTAGCTATTTCTGCAAAGGTTTATCTGCATTAGAATGAAACAGATAGAAAAAAATAGTTTTTGTAAGAATAATTTGTATCCCCACTAATAAACGATAGAGTGTAGAGTGTCATGCGAACGTAAAATAACAAATTATTATTTCAGACACCGAAATTGATTACATTAGCTCATATTTTAAATTATTCTATAGCCTTTTAAATGCTTTTATGACATATACTTATATTAATAATGCAAAAACTAGTTTAAATGTTCACAGTGTCATTTCTTCTCTAAGGTGTGTGTCTGCTTAAATTAAATTACTTCTAAATATTATGTGACTGTTCGCATATTTCATCTTCTGTATTTTTTTCAATAGCATAAATAAGTATAAAATTCTGATGTGTTCCATTCACATGACTTTCTCTACATCTCTGTAACAAATTATTGTTATAAAGCCAATGCTTCTATTTAGTTCATTCTAATCGAGAAAGAATTAGCAGAAGTAGTATTATTACTCGCTTCCTTGTAAGTAGAAGCGAAATAAGGGAGTACCATAGGTTAAAGTGATAATCAAAAGCTGGTTTCTGTGATTGAAGTTCCTTTGTTTGTATGGACAGGAGTTGACAAATTCCAGTTAGTTTTTTTAAAGCTGAAACCAATAACAAGGAATATTTCGAAAACGATCATCTCCACGAAAAAAAAAGTATATGACATTAATTGTGCGTTTTAACGTGCTCTACATTTTTTTTTTTTTTTTTGTGGTAAGTTTTTGTCCATCTCTTACGTTCTAGCAGTTTTGCAAAATTCCATAAAATTCAGCCAGAATAAAGTAGTCTTCAGAGGCTATTCCCAGAAAATTCAAGATATACACTTTATTTGTCAGTTAAACATTCGTAATATACGATATTTTAATCAAATCGTTAGAACCATTTTTGAGAAAATCAAAATGTTCGAAATTTTTTCCATGTAAAGGGTAGTTTGAGGTGGGAGGATTTTTTTCAATATTTGCGTGTCGGATCCCTGGAAGATAGTTAACTTAAATACCGACTTTTCGTTTTTGAGTTATCCTGTTCACAGACACTTGGACACGGACACACACACACACACACACACACACACACATGTGCGTGTGTGTGTGGAAATACTTTTTTTGGATACAAGAGACCCTAAAACGTATATTTCCGGTGAAATCTCGGTATCGAATTTTTAGGTGGAGTGCAATACCTTCTCTATACACTATTTACGTAGTACGTGTAGAGGAAGTAAGAACTACATACCTTTGTTATACGTTTTCACTAAGTATAGCTATATGGGATGAAAATCTAATTAATTATATAGCGATTTTTTTAATAAGCTCTGTATAATGGTCGTTTTAACCTTTCAAGGTTTTATCACGACCTTATATGATTTACATCAATACAATACAACTTACAATTACCAATTAAACATTGTTTTTTTTTTTTATTTTGGCGATGTATTGCTTTGTTGAGTACTCTTAGGATAAATTCCGCGGACATGGTGTAGCTTACTTGTGTAGTTGTCTATCCAGATTGTGTGTCATTCTTTTGTGCATTTTCTTCTTAAAGTGTGTTACTGCATCATTAAGAGAAATTGCAACCGAAGTTTCCTATAGTGGTAATTCTGTAGCTTGTTTTGCTGCAGTATCAATATTATTATTCAGGACTATGCTATAAATAACAAAGCAGTCACAGAAAATCGAATCCAGAAGTCCATTAGCATTTTAGCAAAATTCTGTGTAGGGCTGGACTTTAAAACTTGTATTTGGAAACAAAGCCATATTTAGTGGGTAATAGAACAGTATTATTTCCGAAAATGAAGAATGAGAAAATAATGTGACAAAAAGGTTTATACTTCAGGATATTTATGGACACACTATAATATAATGGGGAATAGAATATTTTCTCCTCTACACAGGAACAGCCGTCTTTGAGAGAGATAAAAGGAACAAAAAAGTGTAATTTACTGTGGGAGGAATTTCGTAAAGACATTTGTATCACATCCTTAGAACATGCTGGACTTAAATACCCACCAAGTTTGACATTTATATCACTTTTTAGTTCTGAGTGTATGATGTTCAAACATACACACATTTCTGTGTCTAAAAAATCTGGAACAGCTGAGAGAACTTTTGAAATGTATTTCCAGCGAAATAGTATCAATACCGAATTATTAGGTATCAAACAATATAAGTAAACTGTACTGAAAGTAAAATACATATTCTATGTGGCGTTATATATATAAGTGTGGGGGGGGGTTATAATGTACTTAGTATTCCATTTCCTTTGAGTGTTATGACTTTTTAAAATCAATATTTATTCATGTTTTCAAGATTAACAACAAACATTATATCATATTGATATTATATACTCTAGGAAAAGAAAAATATTTAAAAGAAAAATGTTTTGCAAAATATATAAGATGAATAATAATAATAATCTATATATATATATATATATATATATATATATATATATATATATATATATATATATATATACACGTAAATGAATCGCTGAAATGTATGCACGCGATTCACTTCCGAACTATTGCATCAAATTGAACAATTCTTTTTTTTGTTGTGTTCGTTATTGTTACGACAAGGTTTGTGGAAAAGAAAATGATTAAAAATAGTACGTAAAGTTTTTAAAATCTCATAAAACGAATAAAAAACCGTGCCAAGCGAACGCATTTTAGTTAATAGCCACCAGATGGCAGTGGTATCACGGTAATTTGTTGCTAAATGGCTGTAGTACTGCTATATGTTTCCCTACCCATTCAATGTTAAGGTAACGCACCTGTTTATCGACACAATGACGCAACGTAGCAGTGAAATTCAAGTACATTTTCATATATTAACTGTCCTTTCCTTACTCCTGGTGTTTAAAATAAAGCAGCAAAGAAACTTTCCTGGCAACTAACAGCTAGAGTAAGTACTTATTTATTTGCCACTAGATGGCCATAGTGGTATTTTCCCTCCCCATTCGATGTTAAGGTAACGAAACAGTTTATCGAGATGACACAACGCAGCAGTGAAATTCAAATACATTTTTAAGTTTTAACTGTCCTTGCCGTACTCCTATCGTTTAAAATAAAGGAGTTTTCCTGGCGACGAACAGGTTAAATACATACTTATTATTTGCCACCAGATGGCCTAAGTACCTCCTGCTCTATTTTTCTTCTTCAGTGCTAACGCAATGCACTCGGTTAAGGAGACAATGACGCAAGATAACTGTGTAAATCAAATATATTTCTTTTGTATTAACTATCGTTCCCTTGGTCGTATCGTATAAATAAAGAAGTATTTTTGTTGTAATTCTTTAAAACGAACACGTTATAAACAACGCACAGAACCATTAACCCTTCTTGGAATCTGAAAATGGCGGAGAGATAACGGAATCCGTTTTAGTTTTAACTTCCTATTGCAGATGTTGGTTATTTGACGTTATATGGTACATGAGCTACCTAAAGAACATGAAGATACCCGCGTCACCATCACACTACAATTGCGCTGCTCTTAATATATTTGATCAAGTAATTTTTGGGTTAAATGGAGAAATTTAATACATAAAGCTATCATCAAATAAAAGCTTATCAATTGCCCAACCAGATCTACTTGCTCTTTGACGAACACCTAAAATACGTACTTATTTGTTTGCCACCAGATGGCAGAATACCCATTGCTTTATTTTTCTTCCCCATTCAGTGCTAAGGGAATGCACCCGGTTATGGAGATAATGACGCAAAATAACTGTGAAAGTCAAATATATTTCTTTCCTGGCGACGAACACTTAAAATAAGTACCTACTTATTTATTTGCCATCAGATGCCCGTAGTATTTACCGCTTTATTTTTCTTCTTCAATGCTAAGGGAATGCACCCGGTTATGGAGACAATGACACAAGATTATGTGACAGTCAAATATATTTCTTATGTATTAACTATGGTTCCCTTCGTCACATCGTTTAAATAAAGAAATAAGTAGGTATATTTTTGTTGCATTTCTTTAAAATGAATAGGTTATAAACTATGAACATAACCATTAACCCTTCTTGGAATCTGAAAATGGCGGAGAAATGACGGGATCCGTTTTAGGTTTAACGTCCTGTTGCAGAAGTTGGTTATGTGGTACATGAGCTAGCTAAAGAACATGAAGATACACGCGTCACCATCACATTGCAATTGTGGTGCTCTAAATACATCTAATCAAGTAATATTTTGGGTTAAATGGAGAAATTACACAAATCTGCCTAATAAAATCTTATCAATTGCCCTACCAGATCTACTTGCTCTTTTGTTATGTCATTGTTAGCCTTAAAATGGCCGTTCTGACATAGGTGAAAATGGAGAAAGAGGTGGAAAACATTAGGAGTAAAGGAAAGAAAGAGATTCGGAAGAAGCATGAATGTTATTGTGACTGTCTCCTTAAATCTATGCCATCGTTTACCTGCCACACTATGAAAGGGCTGCCATTACTGTTATGCCAATGATATCCTTGCTAACCCACGCTGTTAATTGTATGTCATCATTTCCACAATACCTTATGGGCGCGCTGTGTTCGTCCTTTTCGCAATACCACCTCTATATGCTACATTGCGCAGATTATAGCACTTCATTGCACTTTTCAGATGCCTTAAAGACAGTATTAGACATTTGCAATGGTAAATTTCTGTTGGCAGTTCTACTGGCCTTTATTTCGTTTCCATCACATTTTTGTCACTTCACAACGTCAAAGGAAGAATTAATATGGAAAGTGTTTCCAAATATTTGTGCAAATTACAAAAATTATGCTTGGTTGAGCGAACGCGCTATTTTAGCAGCCACTAATAAGAATGTAGATTATTTGAATATAAAAATTCAGGTTAAGATTGATGGACAAATGCATTTATTTAAGTCGATCGATTCCATTACCAATCCAAACGAAGTCGTCAGTTATCTTACTGAATTTCTAAATTCGTTGGATTTACCAGGAATACCGCCACACAATTTACAGCTCAAGGTTGACTCGGTGATGATAATGCTACGCTATCTCAATCAGCCAAAATTATGCAGCGGAACAAAACTCACTGTTAAAAAAATTATGAAAAATTTGATTTAAGCTACTATAACATAGGAAAGTTCAAAGGCGAGGATATACTTATTCCAAGAATACCACTAATATCAACCGAATTTCTTTTTGATTTTAAGCGTGTTGCTTTCGGCGCGCCTTGCATTCGCAATGACAATAAATCCCAAGGTCAATCGTTAGAAGTGTGTGGAATATATCTTCAATTGTCGTGTTTTTCGCATGGATAGTTGTACTTTGCGTGCTCGAGAGTCGGCAAAACATCGCCGCATTGTTTTCTCTCCAGAAGCAAAATTGTACATTACAAGGCATTACAATAAAGTATTGTCAAATTATGTAACTGTAAGTTTACTCCATTGCAGATTCGTACTGTAAACGGAAGATTTTGCCTGAGTTTTTTAATGGTGACACCACCCGTGCAAAGCTGGGGCGGGCAGCAAGTAATAATAATAATAATAATAATAATAGGAATTTAGTTGGGCAAAGCAAAAGAGAATATTTGGAAAATATTTAATTAATTATATGATGTATTTAGGATATTACTATAACTCGATGGCCAACAATATTCACAACAGTAAAGATAGGCAAACCCTAGAACGTTTTGAACATAAGAATTCTTGATAGTTGTTCTGATTAAAATGTCTTTCGGCTAATATCATGTCACACGGCTTCCCTAAAAAATAACCTATAACGATTTTGAAACATTACAAGTAGGTTATAAGTTATATGACGGAGGGGGACACCTCGTGTACTGCAGCCTATGAGAGCTCCATTGTGGCATCACCCCTCACAATAGGAAAAGCTTAAATGAAAGCACCACAGGAAGCTATAGGCCACAGAGGCGCATGAAAGTTGTTGAACAATTCCAGGCTCGAATAACCATCATCCCATGCTGCAGCTTCCTAGAGAGGGCGATGAACGACCCATCGACCAATCAGCCCTCTAGCGTTTACGGTGAGTACTCTTTCCGCTGAGAAAGTATCCGCGGCAACTGTCACTCACCGCCGCAGCAGCGCAGCGTAAATATTAAAAGGAAATGGACTGAAAGGGAAATGATGGACAGAAACCACCACACCAATCGCATACGGAACACGGAAACTACGAAAAATTCAGGAACAGAGGGCCAATGGGAATCGAACTCGGGACAATTCGACATTACCAGGAGTCACCTCGCTCGGGATCCTGAAACGTAGGATTAAAAATAAAATTGTGGCACTAGCTGAAGTCACTTCTAATCAATCGATCTACATTCTAAAAAAAAAAGCAAGAGTAATAGCTTACACACACACACACACACACACACACACACACACACACACACACACACACACACACACACACACACATTTGTTCCTCTTTACATTCATCCGTCCGTCCGCCCATCCAACCATCCATGATCATTTTGTGAGGGGAATTACAAACTACAAATATCTAAAAAAAAAGTTGTTTGTGTAGAGTGACCAAATCCAAATTTTCAAATGCAATACCTTTGAAAGAAAAAAGGTAAGACAGTTTTTTTTTTTTTACCAAATGTGACATGGCACATTCATATCACTTTCTGTGCACATTCTTCTGCAAACTAATCATAGAGAAGCATATTCATCTATTTACTTCGGGTTAATCGAAAATATTTCCTTGCAGATACACCACGATTAAGGAATTACAGTAAGTATGGAAAAAATCGAACATTTTCTCATAAATGGCTCTACGATCTTAAAGATATTTACATGATAATTAAAATCTACATCCTAAATTTTCTGAGAATACCTTCTGAAGAGCTCTTTATTGTGGTTGAATTTTGCTGAATTTTGCATAACTGGTAAGTTGTAAGAGATAGACAAAAACTTACTACACGAAAAATGTAGATCTCGTTTGAACACAAATTTTATGCCATATATTTACTTCGTGGAGCTGACGTTTTTTTTTTTTTTTGATATTTGTCATTATTGGTTTCAGTTTTAAAACATTTAAAACTTTTCACATACGGTAATTTGTCAACTCCTCAATGCAAAGAAACGGATTTCAACCAACAGCTTTTAAAATGTTTGATTATCGCTTTAGCCTAGATTTTTTCCTTATTTCTCTTCTGCTTACAAGGAAGCAAGTAATAAGACTATTTCTGCTGATGTTTACCTCGATTAGTATGAAGTAAATGGAAGAATAAGCTTTTTAACAATAGGTTTTTACAGAGATGTAGAGAAAGTCATGTGAATGGAACACAGATTTTTTTTTTTAATTCAGGAGGCCCCAAAGCATATATTTCCGGTGAAATCTCTACCGCAAAGTTTTGGGTGAAATTCAGTAGTTCTCCTATTACCTATAGGTACATAGTACAGAAAGTAAAACTGCTGACAACACATTCAATTCCTTTTATTCACTGAGAACAATATAAAATATTTTGTTGTGAAGAAAGATGTCGCCTCACTAGAGGAATTGAACTTTTGGAGCGTGCGCAGTAGTATTAAGCTGCGATTCTAATTCATTACACATCTTAACATAGTACCAATCACACACCTTGTATGTTGCTGCGAAATAAAGCATGTCAACCATAGGCATAGACTTCTGAAAAATATTCTATTTGTTTCTTTCCTTTCTTTTGATATCTATTTTTTGAACATCACTTGATTTAAGACGAACTTTAAGAATAATTATATTTTTACTTTCTATACACTTACCATGTATATAGTGTATAGAGAAGATATTGCATTCCACCCAAAAATTTGATACCGAGATTTCACCGGAAGCACATGTTTTGGGTCGCCATGAATCCAAAAAAGTGAAAAATCCGCGTGTGTGTGTGTATGTGTGTCTGTGTGTCTGTGCACAGCATAGCTCAAAAACGGAAAGAGCGTTAAATACCAAACTTGGTAATTAAGTTTGGTATCTTGCAAGGACGTGACACGAGCATTTTCAAGAAAATCCCCCATTCCCAACTACCCTTTATATGAAACGTTTTTTGAAATGTTTGATTTTGAAAAATGACTCTAACGATTTTGAATAAAATACGATATATTAAAGATAATGACAAATAATATGTACATTTTGAAGACTACTTTATTCTGGATGAATTTTACGGAATTTTGCATAACTGTTAAACCGTAAGAGATAGACTAAAACTTAACACACAATACATGTAGAGCACATTAAAACACACAATTTAGTTATATACATTTTTTTCGTGGAGTCGGTCGTTTTTGAGATATTCCTTGCTTTTGGTTTCACCTTTCAAAAACGTATACGTTTTTCATACAGGAATTTCTCAACTCCTGTCCATACAAACAAAGGAACATCAGTCACATAGCAACCAGCTTTTGACTATCACTTTAAGCTATGATGCTTCCGTATTTCGCTTCTACTTACAAGGAAGCAAGTAATAAGACTATTTCTGCTAATTTTTATGCATTAGCAAGAAGTAAATAGAAGCATTGGCTTTATAACAGTAATTTGTTGCTGAGCTGTAGAGAAAGTAATGTGAATGGTACACATAAGATTTTTAGAAAAAGGTCCGCATGTGTGCGAGTGTGAGTCTATGGACAGCATAGCTCAAAAATGAAAATACCGTTGAATACCAAACTTGGCATTTAAGTTTGGTATCTTCCAAGGATGCGACACGAAGATTTTCAAGAAAATTCCCCCACACCCAACTACCCTTTACCAGGAACTTTTTTGCGAAAAATGTTAATTTTCTCAAAAATGGCTCTAACGATTTTGATTAAAATATCGTATATTAAATATATTTACCTGACAAATAAAATGTATGTCTTAAATTTTCTTTGAATAGCCTCTGAGGACTACTTTATTCTAGATGAATTTTATGGAACTTTGCATAACTGCTAAACCGTAAGAGATAAACAAAAACTTACCACACAAAAAAAAACCTAGTGCTTAAAAATACACAATTTTTGTTATATACATATTTCCGTGGAGTTGATCACTTTGGGATATTCCTTGTTTTTGGTTTCAGCTTTGGAAAACATATTTTTCTCATACAGGAATTTGTCAATTTTCAAAGGAACTTCAGTCACATAGCAACCAGCTTTTGACCATCACTTTAACCTAATAGTTTTATTTTTCATATGAGTATATTAAATACGCGGTATTTTAATCGTTAGATATATTTTTGAGAAAATATAACTTTTTAAAACAGTTTCCATGTAAAGTGTAGTTCGGGGTGGGGGGGATTTTCTTGAAAATCTTCATCTCACATCTTTGGCAGATTATGAACTTAAATATAAAGTTTGATATTTAACCGTTTTTTACTTTCTCTACACGTATTATGTTCATAGTGTATAGATAAGATATTGCACTCCACCCAAAATTTCGATTCCACGATTTCACTGGAAATACATGTTTTAGGGTCCGCTGTTCCAAAAAAGTATTTTCAAAGAAAGGTCCGTGTGTCAGTGTGTCCTTGTGTCTGTGAACACGATAACTCAAACACAAAAAGTCGATAAAATTCCAAACTGGGTATTTATGTTAGGTATCCTCCAGGGATGCGTCACGAAGATTTTGAGAAAAATCTCCCACTCGAAGCTAACCTTTACATGGAAAAATTTTGGAAAATTTTGATTGTCTCAAAAATGGCTGTAACGATTTTGATTAAAATATGGTATATTAAAGATATTTATATGGCAAATAAAATATATATCTTGAATTTTCTGGGAATAGCCTGTAAAGATCTCTTTATTCTGAATGAATTTGGCTGAATTTTGCGTAACTGGTAAACCGAAAGATATAGACAAAAACTTACTACACAAAGAATGTAGATCACATCACATAAGTTTTTTAAGTGAAGTTGATCGTTTCTGAGATATTCCCTTTATTTGTTTCATGTTTAAAATACTTAAACTTTTCTCGAAATGTTTTAATTTCCTGGTCCTGAATGAAAGCGTATTTCAACCGCATGGCAACCAGCTTATAAATAAATTTACTATAGTTTCAGGCTAGTGTATACCCGTATTTTCCTTCTACTTACAAGGAAGCAAGTAATTAAGACAATTTCTGATAATGTTTATCTCGATTATCTATAAAGTAGATAGAAGAATATGCTTTTTAACAATAATTTGCAATAGTGATGTAGAGAAAGTCATAGGAATGGAACACATCAGAATGTTTCACGAGTTATCGTGTTCACAGAAACACTGACACACACTTATGAACCTTTTTGTAAAAATGGTTTGTTTATTGTTGTTTTTTGTGTATAGGGACCCTAAAGTGAGTATTTCCAGAGAAATATTGGTATTAAATTTTTGGTTGAAATGCAATACCTTCTCTATCTGTGTACTACGTACTAATTAGAGACAGTAAAATATGGCGGAAATGAGCAACACACCCAGGCATCTGGTCACCCTTGTGTAGGTGTAGGATGACTTCAGATCGGAAGACAACAAGAGAACCTGATTCAAACTGTATAAGTACATCTCAGAATGGCAGCCATATCCTCAGGCTATTTCTCACGCCAGCTCCTCTGGAGGAGATATTTCACAGCCACTCACTCACTTCTTCTCATCGCTATAAAAAGAGATTTTGTTCATACTCCCATGGGATCAGTACAAACAGGTAGACAGTCACATCATCATGTGAAGTCATCATCTCTTTTATGGCACATTTTAACACCAACTTAAGTGTGGAGTGTTCTGACCTATGCATTCTTGTTAACAGGTTCAACTTCGTTAAGGGGAGTCAATGTGCCCTATCTTGGCAATGTTAAAGTTATCTAAGCAACTATTTAAGATAATGAGCTAAATTTTACTTTCTCTACACGTACTATGTACATAGCGTATAGAGAAGGTATTGTAATGCACCGAAAAATTCGAAACCCAGATTTCACCGGAAATACATATTTTGAAACCCTTTGAATCCAAAAAAAATCTGATGTGTACCATTCACATGACTTTCTCTATATCCCTGCAACAAATTATTCTTAAAAAGCTTATACTTCTATTAACTTAATGCTAATCAGTAAAACATTAGCAGAAATAGCCATATTACTTGCTTCCTTGTAAGCAGAGGTGAAATAAGGGAATACCATAGGTTAAAGTGATAATCAAAAGCTGGTTGCTATGTCACTGAAGTTCCTTTATTTGTACGGACAGCAGTTGACAAATTCCTGTGTGAGAAATGTATGTTTCTCATAGCAGAAACCAAAAATAAGGAATGTCACAAAAACGACGAACTCCACGAAAAAAATGTATATAACATAAATTGTGTGCTTTAACGTGCTCTACATTTTTTGTGTAGTAAGATTTTGTCCATCTCTTACGGTTTAGCACTTATTTCAAATTTAGTAAAATTCATCCAGAATAAACTACTCTTCAGAGGCTATTCCCAGAAAATTCAAGATATACATTTTATTTGTCGGGTAAATATCTTTAATATACGAAATTTTAATCAAAATCGTTAGAGCCATTTTTGAGAAAATAAAAATTTTCGAAAAAAGTTCCATGTAAAGGGTAGTTGGGGGTGGGGGGATTTTTCTCAAAATCTTCGTGTCGCATCCCTTGAAGATACTAAACTTAAATACCAAGTTTGGTATTTTACCTACTTTTTGTTTTTGAGTTATCGTGTTCACAGACACACGGACACACACACACACACACACACACACACACATACACACACACACGGACCCTTTTTCGAAAATGCTTTTTTTAGATAAAGGAGACCATAAAACATATATTTCCGGTGAAATCTCGGTATCGAATTTTTTGGTGGAGTGCAATACATTCTCTATACACTATGTACATAGTGCCTATAGAGAAAATAAAAAATCTGATGTGTACCATTCACATGACTTTCTCCATATCCCTGCAACAAATAATTCTTAAAAAGTTTATACTTATATTTACTTTATGCTAATCAGAAATAAAAAATAACAGAAATGGTCTAATTACTCGCTTCCTTGTAAGTAGAAGCGAAATAAGGGACAACCGTAGGTTAAAGTGATAGTCAAAAGCTGGTTGCTATGTTAATGAAGTTCCTTTGTCAATATGGATAGGAGTTGACAAGTTCCAGTATGAGAAAAGTATACATTTTTCATAGCAGAAACCAAAAATAAGGAATGTCACAAAAACGACGAACTCCACGAAAAAATGTATATAACATAAATTGTGTGTTTTAATGTCCTCTACATTTTTTGTGCAGTAAGTTTTGTCCATCTCTTACGGTTTAGCAGTTATTCAAAATTTAGTAAAATTCATCCAGAATAAACTACTCTTCATAGGCTATTCCCAGAAAATTCAAGATATACATTTTATTTTTCAGGTAACTATCTTTAATATACGAAATTTTAATCAAAATCGTTAGAGCCATTTTTGAGAAAATCAAAATTTTCGAAAAAAGTTCCATGTAAAGGGTAGTTGGAGTTGGGGGGATTTTTCTCAAAATCTTCGTGTCGCATCCCTGGAAGATACTGAACTTAAATACCACTTTTGGTATTTTACCGACTTTTCGTTTTTGAGTTATCGTGTTCACAGACAGACGGACACACGGACACAGGGACACACGGACACACGGACACACACACAGACACACACACACACGGACACACACACACAGACACACACACACACGGACCTTTTTGTGAAAATGCTTTTTTTGGATATTGGGGACCCTAAAACATATATTTCCGGTGAAATCTCGGTATCGAATTTTTGGGTGGAGTGCAATACTTTCTCTATACACTATGTATATAGTGCGCATGGAGAAAGTAAAAAACATTTGAAACATGTCCGTGTGTGTCTCCGTATGTGTGTGTATGTATGTGTGTGTGTGTGTGTGTGTGTCTGTGGGCAGCTTAGCTCAAAAACGTAAAGACCGTTAAATACCAAACTTGGTATTTAAGTTTGATGTCGTCCAAGATTTCCAAAAAAAAAAATCCCTCCACTCCAAACTACCCTTTACATGGAAAAAAATTCGAAAATTTTGATTTTCTTAAAAATTTAATTACAATAGCGACATTAAAGGCATTTACCTGGCAAATAAAATGTATATCTTGAATTTTCTGGGAACAGCCTCTGAAGACTACTTTATTCTGGATGAATTTTGCGGAATTGTACATAACTGCTAAACCGTAAGAGATGGAGAAAAACTTAAACAAAAAAAAAAAAAAAAAAATGTAGAGCGCGTTAAAACACACAATTTATGTTATATGCATTTGTTTTCTTGGAGTTGATCGTTTTTGAGATATTCCTTGTTTCTGGTTTCAGCTTTAAAAAACTTTTCTCATACAGGAATTTGTCAACTCCTGTCCATACAAACAAATTAACTTCAGTCACATAGCAACCAGCTTTTGACTATCACTCTAACCTATGTTACTCCGTTATTTCACTTCTATTAACAAAGAAGCAAGTAATAAGATTATTTCTATTATTTTTTTCTCGATTAGATGAAGTAAATAGAATAATTTGTTGTATAGTTGTAGAGAAAGTCATGTGAATGGAACACATCCGATTTTTCAAGATGTATACAGTAATACATTTACTGTTGATTGATGAAAAATAGAATACTTCTGTTCATTAGAAGAAAATGTATGATTTTTTTTTTTTTGATAAAACTCTTAAAATTTTATTGAAAAATTATGATTTTTTAATTTAAAAAATAACTAATCCATATATATATATATATATATATATATATATATATAAACTTTTATGTTAAAATAAACCCTATTTAGGTGCAAATGTGTGATAAAAATTTCAAACCTTAGTGTCAATTAGTTTCTGAGATAATGGACATTTGTATAGACAATTTTACTTCTTCAGAAATTGCTTTCAAGCATAACATTAAAAAAAACCTGATGCGTTACACTCACATGACATTCTCTAGCGACTTTACAAGCAAACTTCTTTCAAAACATAATTCTTTTTTCAATTCCATACTAAACGAGATAAACATCAGCAGAATTTTATTACTTAATTCCTTATAAGTAGAATGGAACTAAGGGAATGCACTGGGCTAAAGTGATAGTCAAATGTTTTAAAAGCTGTCGTTATGAGATTGTCATTGCAAATCGCTTCTATGCTTGGCCAGTATTAGTAAAAAAGAAAAACGGACACCTACTGTCTGAGAAAAATATAAGTATTACACAATTGAAATCAATAACAAGAAATATCTCGAAAGCGGTAAGCTCCACGAAAAAAATGTGTATGACATAACTTGTGTATTTTAACAGGATCAACATTTTTTGTATAGTAAGTTTTTGTCTATATCTTACGACTTATTAGTTATGCCAAATTAAGCAAAATTCATCCAGAATAAACAGGTCTTTAGAAGCTATTCCCAGAAATTTAAGATATGCATTTTATTTGTGATAAAATGGCTATAATATCTGGTATTTTAATCAAAATCGTTACAGCCATTTTTAAGAAAAAAAATTTACGAAATTTTTTCCATGTAAAGGGTAGTTAGGGGTGGGGTGATTTTCTTGAAAATCTTCGTGTCGCATTCTTGGAAGATACCAAAGTTAAATGCCAAGTTTTTTAGCTATGCTGTCCTCGGACACACACACATATACAGACAGATAGACACACTCACACACACACACACACACACACACACACACACACACACGTACCTGTTTCTGAAAATGTCTTTTTTAGATTCAGGGAATCCTAAAACATGTGTTTCCGGTAAAATCTCGACATCGAGTTTTTGGGTGGCATACAATACTTCTGTTTTCCTATGTAGGTACATAGTACGTGTAGAGAAAGTAAAACTGTAACGAATTATCCCAAGCATAGCTTCGCAGTACTTCGAAACTCTCACATGAAGGAAATGTGAGCAAATGTAAAGCTTTCCAATAAAAAAAATCTCTTCTCAACCACTAATATTTACAAAGCTGTTTATATTTTACTAAGTGAGTGTACCTACCAAAATGTTCTAATAAACAACTATGCAGGATTATTTTCAACAGCACTTTTAAACTATTTACAATTACCATACCTTTATAAACTTATACCAAAATTAGCGGGGGATTCAAAATATTCCTATGCAATTAAAACATGGAAACGGAAAAAAAAAAATTATGAAAATCATAACTCGACTCCCATTAAACTAACCCAAGGAAGGTGTAGCATCCAATTTACTGGGCATTGGCTTTCAGATAATGAATTATAAGCTTGGGTTTTTTGCCCCCCGCTAGTTAAGTACTGTCGAAACCGAATTAGAATTCAATAAATTCACACGACATTCTCTACCCCTGAAAAACCCACATACATGTTATATATTACAAACCAAGCACAATATCTCCGTGTTAACATTTCAGGCCCGCATTCGGAAGGTCGAAGATAGGGTTTTCGCAGTTTTCTCTTGTCGGTACGTGAGTGCTGAAGTGATTCCTGACTACAACATTTCTTTTTCGTAAGTTCTCTTTTAGGTGTTGTGGAATGTGACGGTGCCCAACAAATGGCGCGGTTGCTAGCTCAAAGGTAAAGTGCTGGCACAAGAGGGTTGCTTGGTCGATGGTTAGTTTATCGCCCTCCTTAGGTATCTTCAGCAACGGTGTAAGTATATGAGGCTTTTTTTTTAATATAAATAAACAGATCCGGAATCTGTTTGGGACTCCGGCAATGTATTTTTTTTCTTTTTTCCTTATTCCTCTTTTTGTCCTTTTCCCCTAAATGTCACCCTCCGTGGTGTAATGCTTACCATGCTAATTTCATATACCCATGGTCACGGGTTCAAACCCGGCCGAGAACGATGGGCTTTTTCGGGCGTAAAATCCTTAGCACGGCTTCCTTCGGAAGGGAAGTAAAACCGTGGGTCCTGTGTTGTAGATTTACGGCACGTAAAAGAACCTCAAAGCATAATAGAGAAGCCTCTGAGCAAAATTAGCGGTCTTTCATGCCCAGTGTAGAATTGAACGCCGAGAACCACAACGGTTAAAGCGCTAGAGCGAGCGCGGCCATGCGGACCGGCATTCACTATTAACTCTGATAACCTTTTTTTTGAAAAGGTCCGTATGTGTGTGCGCGCCTGTGGACAGCATAGCTGAAAAACAAAATATCCGATAAATACCAAACTTGGTATTCAAGTTCAGTGCCTTCCAAGGATGCGACAAGATGATTTTCAAGAAAATCCCCCTACATCCAACTACTCTTTACATGACACTTTTGTCGAAAATTTTGATTTTCTCAAAAATGGCTCTAACGATTTTGATTAAAATATCCTATATTAAAGTCATTTACCTCACAAATAAAATTATATTTTGAATTTTCTGGGATTAACCTCTGAAGACTACTTTATTCTGGTTGAATTTTACGGAATTTTGTATAACTGCTGAACCGTAAGACATTGACAAAAACCTTACCACACAAAAAATATACAGCACGTTAAAATACACAATTTATGTTATATACATTTTTTTTCGTGAAGTTGATCGTTTTTTAGATATTCCTTGTTTTTGGTTTCAGTTTTAAAAAACTTATACTTTTCTCATTCAGGAAAACTACAATACTAACAAAGGAACTTCTTACCCATAGCAACCACCTTTTAACTATCATTTTAACCTATTACAATCCCTTATTTCGTTTCTACTTACAAGGAAACAAGTAATAAGACCATTTATCCTTATTCTTTCTCGATTAGCATGAAGTAAGCTTTCTAACAATAATTTGTTGCAGAGATGTAGAGAAAGTCACGTGAATGGAATACATCAGATTTTTTTTTATTACACAGTGCAAATTTAACAACAGGTATATTTTTTATTGAATACACAAACGGAAACAAAACACAACTGTTCAACTATCTCAAGTCGGTTTTTATTTCCAAGAGCTCATGCGGGAAAGAAAAATCGCGTGAGGTTAGAATTTAAATTCCCCATGACACTTAAAACAAGGAAAAATTGAAGGTGTAACGAATATTTTAAAAAAGTTATCTTATATAAGGAGTATATCTCAATAAACGGTACATTCCCGCGGGGATAGTTGCGGCTTATCAGTTATAGATACAAAGTATGCAAATTTAATTCACAACGCGTTAATTTACACGCTATTCACAAAAAATTCATGTTTTTTAATCTTAGTCTTCTATACTTAAAAATTATATAGCAAAACTATGTTGTATCGTAATTATCAACGGAATTTATTCTATGAAATATCGGATTTTATTTGTTTTTGAGTTCTACTGCTTACAGACAGGAATGTACACATACTATAATGCAACTTTTTAGTTTCTCTAAACGTACTATCTACATAGTGTATACAGAAGGTATTGTATTGCATTAAAAATTCGATAACGAGATTTTATCGGAAATATATGTTTTGGGACCCCCTGAATAAAAAAAGGCATGTTTACTCTCTACACGTTCTATGTACATAGCGTTTAGAGAAGGTATTGCATTTCACCCAAAAACTCGTTACCGATATTTCGCCAAAATAGACGTTTTAGGGTCCCCTGTATCCAAAGAAGAACTTTAGAAAAAGGTCCGTGCGCGTGATAACTAAAAAACGAAAAGTTGGTAAAATACCAAATTTGTTATATAAGTTTAGCATCTTCCAAGAATGCGACACGAAGTTTTTGAGGTAAATCTCTCTACCCCAAACTACCCTTTACATGGACAATTTTTGAAAAAATTTGATTTTCTCAAAAAAGGATTTTAACAATATTGATTAAAATGTCGTATATCAAAGATATTTACGCGACAAATAAAAGATGTGTCCTGAATACTCTGGGAATAGTCTTTGAAGACCTTCTTGGTGAATTTTGGTGTATTTTACATAAATAGTAAACCGGAAGAGATAGACAAGAACTTATTACACAGAATATGTAGAACTCGTTGAAACACACAATTTATGTCAAATATATATTTTTTTCGCAGAGTTGACCATTTTTGAGATATTCTTTATTATTCGTTTCAGTTTTAAAATGCTTAATACTTTTCACATAAGAGTTGTTGTTGTTTTTGTTGTTTTTTGGCTTAACGTGCTTTAACCTGGTTGGTCATATCGGACGATGAATCAAATTGGGGAAATATTGCTCAAATGATCTTGGGGTCCATGGAGCTTAAAGTTACTTGACATTCATCTTCTCAGGATAAGGGAAAATCCCCCCCCCCAAAAAATTATCGGGGTAATACTCCGTTAGTGAGATTCAAACTCACTAACTACCTGTTGAATGTGAGGCAGACACGCTACCACTACACTATCCAGGCGGGCTATACGAGAATTTGTTAACTCCCGATCCTGTATAGAAATTGATTTCATCTACATGGCAACCAGTTTTTAAAAGATTTGACTATCGTTTTAGCCTAGTGAATTCCGTTATTTTCCTTCTACTTACAGGGAAGCATTTCTACTTATATTTATCTCGATTAGCATGAAGTATAGAAAAACAAGTTTTTTTAACAATAATGTGTTACAGAAATGTACAGAAATTCATGTGAATTTTTATAAAAATCCGTGTGTATGTGTATGTGTCCGTTCAATACCATATTTGTTATTTAAGTTCAGTAGCTTCCATGATGAGTTTCAAGAAAATCTCCTAACTACCATTTACATGGTAAATTTTTCAAAACATTTGTTTACTCAAAAATAACTCTAACGATTTTCATTAAAATTCCGTATATTAAAAATATTTAAGGTACAAATAACATGTATATCTTTATTCTGGATGAATTTTTCGAAATTTTGCATAACTGGTGACCCGAAAGAGATAGAAAGAACTAGTTAACAAAAATGTAGTATATATATTTAATATAAATTGTGTGTTTTAACGAGCTCTACATTTTTTGTGTGGTACGTCTTTGTCTATTTCTTACGGTTTACCAGTTATTCAAAATTCCGCAAAATTCATCCAGAATAAATGTCTTCAGAGACTATTCCCAGAAAATTGAAGATATGCATTTTATGTCTCACATAAATATCTTATATATAAGAGATTTTAATCATAATCGTTAGAGCTATTTTTGAGAAAATCAAAATTTTCGAAAAATGTTCCATATAAAGGGAAGTTGGGTTGGAGGGGGGGATTTTCTTGAAAATCTTCGTGTCGCATCCTTGGAAGATACCAGATTTAAATACCAAAGTTGGTATTTTTGCTTGTTATCCTCCGAGGATGTGACACGAAGATTTTCAAGAAAATACCCTCCCAACTACCCTTTACATGTAAAAAATCTCGAACATTTTGATTTTCTCAAAAATTGCTCTATCGATTTTGATTAAAATGTTTTATATTTAAGATATATTTGTGACAAACAAAATGTATATATTCAATTTTCTGGGTATAGCCTCAGGATGAATTTTGCGGTAAACTGGTAAACCATAAGAGACAGACAAAAACTTCTTAAGAAGAAAGTTAGATCTCGTTAAAACACACAATTTAGGTTACCTATGTACATTTTTTTTCGTGGAGTTGACCGTTTTGAGATATTCTCTGTAATTAGTTTCAGCTTTAAAATACTTATACTCTCTCATACGGGAATTTGTCAACTACTGTCCATACACACATATGTACTTCAGTCACATAGTAACCCGCTTTTAAAAGTTTTAACTAACGATTTAGCCTATTGTACTCCCGTATTTTCTAATTTTTTCAGTGGCCTTCTAAATAGCATTTGCGGAGAAATCTCGGTATAGAATTTTTGAGTGGAATGCGATACCTTCTCTATCTACTATGCACATGTTAGATAAAGTAAAATTTAATGTGCTACTTTCACATTACTTTTTCTACATCTCTGTAACAAATGATTGTTAAAAAGCTTATTCTTCTATCCACTTCATGCTAAACAAATAAACATTAGCAGAAATAGTCTTATTACTGCGTTCCTTATAAGTAGAAGGGAAATAAGAGAATATACTAGGCTAAGGCGTTCGTCAAATGCGAATGAGTATTGTTTATTTGCATGGCGAGGAGTTGACAAATTTCCGTATGAGAGAAGCTTATTGTAAATCTGAAGTCAATAACATGGAATATCTCGGAAATGGTCAGCTTAACGATAAAAACACAGACCTTTTTTTCTAAGAATGTATTTTTTTATACAGGGAACCCTAAAACGTGTATTCCTGTAATCTGGGTATCGAATTTTTGGGTGGAGTGAACCTATATACTATGTAGAGAAAGTAAAAATGTGTTTGACTTAAGTATAGAATATAGAATTTCATATAATTTTGGTTGTCCTTACTCGGGACCAGACGCCAGACTTGGATGCAGTATCAGCTGATAATGCCAAAACCTGAGCAGCATGCCATTCCTTTTGCGCAGATCGTTGCATAACTTATTAATCCTTCACTGGGTCGTCAAGGGCGTTTCTTCACCGTTACGTTATATCTGCACCAGTGTTAAGAAGATGCCATGAACCATTGTTATGGTAAACGTGACTTGGCGTCTACGCATTTAAAGGACGCATGTGTAAAACTATCCTTGGATGAAGCCAATTTACTGCTGCATATAGCGATGCCAATTCTTTCCTCAGATCTAAATACGGGGGCTCTGTGTGCACTTTTCTTATAATACTGTACCTTACTGTATTATATGTATCCGAATCTTAAATTCGAATTGCACTTATAAGATTTTCTATATTCACTCCTGTACAAAATATTCTTACATAAATAATTGGATAGGTAGAGTTAAACTGAAAAATGTGAACCACGGATCTCCCGGTCTCTAACCGGTTGCTGTACCACTGAGCCACCATGGCAACATGTCGGCATAGTATTGGATTCTCATGTTTCCCGGTAAACCACAAGGTGATCTCAAATTATTTTGACAACCCCAATGGCGACTTGCAATTTTTTTTTGTTTTTTTTTTGTTTTGTTTTTTTTGTTGTTGTTGTAGTTTAACGTCCTTTAACCTGGTTGGTAATATCGGACGATGAATGTAATTGGTAAAATTATGCTCAAATGATCTCGGGGTCCACAGAGCTTAAAGTTACTCGACATTCGTCTTCTCAGGATAAGGGAAAACCCCGAATAAAACCCTTATCCGTGTAACTCATCCTAAGCAAGATTCGAACTTACGATCTTTTGAATGTGAGGCAGACACGCTACCACCAGGCGGTCTGACTTACAATGTTGTAAGTACTTTAAGTCCCAGGATTCATAGTATAGGCAACTATTATGGACAATTTGATAACTTTTATTGTTTTCTCATAAAAAACATGTGTAGGACAGAAATTGGATAGATAGAATCAGACCGTGGTAAATTCCGGCTATGGCATTGAATTTTTCAGTCTGACTACCTATCCAATTTCTGTCCTACACACGGTTTCTGTGACAAAACAATTAAAATTATTCTTAAATAATATTCTTAAAGAGGCGTATTGGATTGGTCTGAGAGGGGGATATTAGATTGATATGTGAGGGGAGTATTAAAGAGGTTTGTGAGAGGTGTATTAGATCATTTTGAGAAAATAGATTCAATAAAAAGAAACAAAGGTCTATCCTTAAAATAAATTGCGCCTAAGTTCATTTAAAGGTTCTCAACACATTGTTCTTGTTAGTCCAGTTTGAATTCGCATTTACACATGTCGTTGCAGGCTACATGTTTTAAAACAGTACATCACTATGTGAAGCTGACATTCTATAATCTTTGCCAGACCACGTGAAAAAAACGAATAGCGACTTCCCAGAGAAAAGTCTTGAGAATTCAAACCAATATCAAGGAATATGTCAGCAATGGTTAACTCCAGAAGAAATTTGTTTTACATAAATTCTTTTAACAGGACCTAAATTATCTCTTAAGCTTTACAGTCAAGTCAAAGTAATTTAGAATAACGAGAACTTCATAAGCTATTCTCAGGAAGTATGCATTTAATGTTATACGAAAATATCTTAAACATCTGTAGTTTAATCAAGATCGTCAGAGAGAGAAAAGAAACGAAACATGTGAGACATACACCATACATCAAATACAAAATATTCGTCTGGCGTCTTACTAAGATGCCCAACTTAAATACCAAGTTTAGTATTTTAGCGATTTTTCATTTTTGAAATGATTTTGAATAATTCTTATTATCATTATTATTATTATTTTATTATTATTAAAAGGAAGAAGCCCCATGAAAATATTTTTCTTTTTATAAATTGCAAGGCTCCTTGCTCTAATATAATTTATAATTGTTGGCGTTTGTTTTTTGTTTCCCTTGATTTAAAGTAATAGTTACCTAGATATAACATACTTTATGTGGTCCATCCTGTATGTAACGGGAATATAAATTCTGTCAATCAGATTTTTTCTTCATCAGAATTTCGAATTGACACAGGCCAAATTGAAAAGATCTGAACAATTTTGCTACATACATATATACATACACAATACATTATATCAAGCAGATAGAAATAAGTGTCTTTCCGTTTATATGATTGCTATAAATGTTACTTTCTTTACTACCCAAACATTTGATAGCTTGATTTCATATTTTGACATTTCCTGAATTAAAAAATAATTGTTCTAGCTGCAAGAAAATATTTTTACAAACAAAGTAAATAAGGAAATCAATAAACTAAAGCAATAAACTGTTTTAAAAGCCGATCGTCATATGATGGTATTGACATTCAGTTATCTTTGCTTGACGTTAAAATGTATGAATAATGACTTCCAAATTCAGAAAAATGTAAACATT
This sequence comes from Hymenopus coronatus, assembly GCA_030762935.1. Lineage (NCBI taxonomy): Eukaryota > Metazoa > Arthropoda > Insecta > Mantodea > Hymenopodidae > Hymenopus > Hymenopus coronatus. Next base: position 165,491,065 of record CM060881.1, on the reverse strand, counting down.
GGAAAATTTAAACCTATAACAGGCAACATCTTGGAAACGGTTAGCTACATAAAAAAAATGTATTTGACATTCATTTTGTGTTTTAGCGAGATCTGCATTTATTTCTGCAGTAATTTTTGTCTATCTTTTACGGTTTACTAGTTTTGCAAAATTTATTCAGAATTAACAGGACTTCAGAGGCTATTCCCAGGAAATTTAAGGTATACATTTCATTTGTCATGCAGGTCCCTTCAGCGCGGTGGTAGCGTTGCTGCTTGCCAAGCGGGAGACCTGGTTCGATTTTCAGTAGCGGCGTGGGGATTTCTCCCCTGCTGGGAGATCTGGACTGGGGTGCACTCAGCCTGAGAGGGGGGGGCAACTAAGGAGCTACTTGATGGAGAAATAGCGGCTCCAGGTCATGAGGACCGCGGGGTCGAAGCGCTGACCACGTCTCACCCTCCGTCTGTCATGGACCGAGATGGGGGACTAAGCGTCGGCATCATTGTGATCTGTCGTGCCATGGAGTCATTATTATGTTTAATATGCGGTATTTTACTCAAAATCGTTAGCCGTAATTGAGAAAATCAAAATTTTCGAAAAATTTTCTATGTACAGTGTAGTTTGGGTTAAGCGATTTTCTTGAAAATCTTCGGAAGATGCTTAACTTATATACTAAGGGTGGTATTTAACTGATTTTTTGATTTTGAGTTATGCTGCTACATACGACCTTTATCTAAGTATTCACTTATTTTTGGATTCAGGGGACGCTTAAACGTGAAATCTCGGATTCGTTTTCTTTTTTGGGGGGGAGGATCGAAATACATTATTTACCTATGTATTATACACGAAACAGAGAAAGTAAAAGTATGTACATCCCTATAAAACTCATTTATTTTCAAATAGGTGTTTTATTACATAAAGCATTTCGGTGATAAACGTAATTAATGATTTGTATAACTAATTATTTTGTCATTCTCCAACATCTTTTCGATATTCATATGTTTCGCGCGATAGAATGGAATGTTATGGCCAGTATATAAAAAAGTTCAATTCTTAAACATTTTGCTATCGCTATTTATCTTGTACCTATAATGAAATCTGTAAATGCTGTATATGCAAATTTTTATTCCAATCAAAATGAAATAGATGGAAAATTAAAATTTCGTAAGAATGCTTTGCATAACCAGTAATAAACTGTGAAGAGTAGAAAAGGTCATATGAATGCACGATTAAACTTTTTAAGATTTAAAGCTGTTTTGAAGCAAATAATTATGATATCTCAGAGTTGCTCAGTGCTCTTTTCCAAAATGTTGTCTGAAACACTTTCTAACGCTTGCATTTTCCTTAGAAGACATAGATAGTATGTCTACTCATAGGGTTTTCTGAGTTATGAAAATTATTACGTGTCATGAAGTAGTATATTTTCATGTTATTTGCACATGAACAGGTTTTGTGGAATTTAGACTTGATTCATTAGCAGTAAGGAACTAGAGAAATTCTTGACAGAGTCATAAAGACCAGGAAGAATGCCCTGCGCCTATCGTATACACACCGATAAGCAAACACAGACATTTCGTGCAGTATAAGCGCAATTCCTGCAAGTTCAAGACCATGGAAACGACATAGACCTTTCTAACATTGAAGGTAAACTTCTCGTACTTACTTCGTGTAACTGCAGCATTACTGTCTGATGGATTCCACTCCTTTTGAAACGCTCCATTCCAACTTAAAATGGCAAACCTTATGTAGTTTTTTTCTTTTTCTACACGTACTATGTACATAGAGTTGCATTCCACCTAAAATTTCGATACTGAGATTTCACCGGAAATACAAGCTTTAGGGTTCCCTGTATCCAAAGAAAAAATCTAATGTATTCTATTCACATGACTTTCTCTACATCTCTGTAACTAATTACAATTAAAACGTTTAATGCTCTATTTACTTCATGAAAATCGCGATAAACATTAGCAGAAATTGTTTTAATAACTTGCTTCCTTGTAAGTAGAAGGAAAATAAGGGAATGCATTAGGTTAAAACGATAGTGAAATGTTTTTAAAGCTGTTTGCCATGTGGTTGAACCGTTTCTATGTAGGGCAAGGAGTTTACAAATTTCCGTGAGAGAAAATGTTAAGTATTTTAAGGCTGAAACAAATAACAAAGAATATCCCAGAAATGTTCAATTCCACGAAAAAAACGTATATGACATATATTGTGTGTTTTAATGTGATCTACGTTTTTTGTGCAGTAAGTTTTTTTTTCTATCTATCTCTTACGGTTTATCAGTTACGTTAATTCAGCAAAAATTCATCTAGAATAAAAAGGTCTTTAGAGGCTGTTCCCAGAAAATTCAAGATATGTATTTTATTTGCAGTATAAATAACTGTAATATACTTGTTTTAATCAAAATCGTTAGAGCCATTTTTGAGAAAATAACAATTTTCGAAATTTTTCCTGTAAAGGATAGTTTGGGGTGGGAGGATTTTCCTCAAAATATTCGTGTCGCATCCCTGGAATTAAATTTAAAGTTTGGTATTTTACCGACCTGTGAACACGATAACTCTAAAACGAAAAGACGGTGAATAACCAAATTTGGTATATAAGTTTAGTACCTTCCAAGGGTGCGAGACAAATATTTTGAGGAAAATCCACTCACCTCAAACTACCCTTTACATGGAAAAAATTTCGAAAATTTTCATTTTCTCAAGAATGGCTCCAACAATTTTGATTAAAATACCGTACATTAAAATATTTACATAACAAATAAAAGTATATCTTGAATTTTCTGGAAATAGTTTCTTAAGACCTGTTTATTCTGGATATATTTTTACAACTAGTAAACCGTAAGAGATAGCTAAAAACTTATTACACAGAAAACGCAGATCTCGCTAAAATACAGAAGTTATGTCATATACCTATATTTTTTCGTTGAGTTGACCATTGTTTAGATATTCCTTGTTATTTGTTTCAGTTTTAAAATATTCAACTTTTCACATACGGGACTTAGTTAACACCTGGCAATGCAGAGAAGCGGATATCATCCACATGGCAACCAGCTTTTAAAAGAAATCACTATCATTTTAACCTATTGTTTCCACTAAAGTTTAACTCCATTAGCAGGAGAATAACCTTTTCAACAATAATTTGTTACAGAGATGAACAGGAGGTCATGTGAATGCAACACATCAGATTTTTACTTTCTCTACACGTACTACATACATAGTGTATAGTAGAGAAGGTATTGTATTGCACCCAAAAATTCGATATTGAGATTTCACCGGAAATACCTACATGTGAAACCGTGTTAGAAAATGTCCGTGTGTGTGTGCGTGTGTGTGTGTGGGTGTGGCTGGGCAGCATAGCTCAAAAACGAAAAGTCCCCTAAATACAAAACTTTTTGTTTAAGATCATTATCTTCCAAGGGTGCGACACAAACATTTTCAAGAAAAATGCCTCCATTCCCAACTACCCTTAACATGCAAAATTTTCGAACATTTTGGTTTTCTCAAAAATGGCTCTAACGATTTTGATTAAAATTTATTATGTTAAAATATTTACGCGACAAATAAAATGTATATCTTGAATTTTCTGGGAATAGCCTCTGAAGACCTCTTTATTCTGAATGTTGTATAACTGGTAAACCGTAAGAGACAGACAAAAAGTTTGGATCTCCTTAAAATACACAATTTATGTTTTTAAGATATACCTTTTTATTAGTTTCGGTTTCAAAATACTTAAACTTTTCTCATACGGGAACTTGACAACTCCTGGCCTCTCAAAGAAACGGGATTTCAATCCCATAGCAACCACATTTTAAAATATTTGACTATCGGTTTAGCCTAGTGTATTCCCTTATTTCCCTTCCACGTTTAAGTAATAAGACCTTTTTGCTCATGTTTATCTCGATTAGCAGGAACTAGATAGAAGTATAAGCTTTTTAACAATAAATTATTACAGAGATGTAGAGAAAGTCATGTGAATGGAACACATTAGATTTTTACTTTCTCTACTCATACTATGTGCATTGTGTATAGAGAAGGTGTTGCATTCCACCCAAAAATGCGATACCGAGATTTTACCGGAAATCCAGTTTTAGGGACCCCTGTTTCCAAAAAAAGCATTTTGGAAAAAGGTCCATGGCTCTGAGTGTGTCTCCGTGTTTTCGTGTGTTTGTGAACACAATAACTCAAAAACGAAAAGTCGCTAAAATACCAAACTTGGGATTTAAGTTCAGAATATTTCAGGGAAGTGACACGAAAATTTTGAGACAAATCCTCTCACCCAAAACTACCGTTTACATGGAAAAAATTTCGAAAATTTTGATTTACTCAAAAATGGCCCTAACAATTTTGATTAAAATATGTATATTTATATGACAAATAAAATGTATATCTTGGATTTTCTGGGTGTAATCTCTAAAGACCTTTTTATTCGGAATGAATTTTGTGTAACGGGTAAATGAGAGACAAAAACTTATTACACAAAAAATGTAGATCACGTTAATACACACAATTTATGTCACATACTTTTTTTTCGAGGAGTTGACCATTTTGGAGATATTCCTTGTGGGTTTTAGTTTTAAAATACTAAAACTTTTCTCATACTAAAGCTTGTCAACTCCTGGCCACGCAAAGAAACGGATTTCAATCCCATAGCAACCACATTTTAAAACATTTGACTGTCGGTTTAGCCTGGTATATCTCCTTATTTCCTCCAGCTTATAAGGAATTAAGCAACAAGGCCGTTTCTGCTAACGTTTATTTCGATTAGCATGAAGTAGATCGAAAAATAAGCTTATTATTGTTACAGAGATGTAAGGAAAGTCATGTGAACGGCTGGCGTTCAAGAGTTTGAATCTGTTAGGTTAAATTAGCTGCACATGCTCCTTTCTTTCTTTCTTTCTTTCTTTCTTTCTTTTCTCTCTCTTTTCTTTCCTGGGGGTTTCTCTTATTCTGAGAAGACTAATGTCGGGCAAATTTAACCACCAATTTAACCAAATTTAACCAATGTCGTTAGACTTTGTCCAGGAGCAAATAGGTGGTCGGTACATGCAGTAAGCAAACACGTGGTAAGTGATTTACTCTCTTCCTTTTGTGTCAGTTTATTAAGTCGGGAACAGAAAGCAATCCAAGATGCAAGCCCATTGACTCCTAAATTTATGCATGCCTGAGAGGAATATTTCCTATTTATAGACATTGGCGGAATAAGTGTTTAGTTTTTGGAAAAGTTCTGCACTCCGAAAATTCAATTTGCAACATCATTGCATAATCCATGCGGGTACGAAGGTTACCTTAGAAGAAGAACGTTTCTTTCACTTTATGTTTGATCCCAATTAATTGCCAAGGTGTTGTTCATATTCACAGCTATAAATGTGATAGGTTTTCAGAAAAACATTAATTCCCATACTGTTGGTGATGCAGTGATTACAATGATATTAATTTGTTATTTTATTATATTAATAGAATAATAATTGTAATTATGTCTGTTACGACTATCAAATTACCATCAAGCTTATGAAAATATATACGATATGTTCATTACCGAAGTATATACCTAATACTAATGTAAGATACATAGTACGAGAACAATCATGAACCTACAATAGGTGTATTAACCTATGAAAGGTGGATTACGTATTTGAAACGCAAAACGTTGCAAACTGCTCTTTGTTCTCTCTTTCCTCGCAGTTGGGCGCGTAATGAACAGTCGGCGATACGCAAGAATATCTAGCAAATTTGCTCACAACCAGCTGATGTGCGTTGTTCCAAGTGGTCCGGTTTAATATGAAATTCATTTATTCCCTCACATCTTATATGATCTGTCTGGTTAAATGACATTAACCCCCCCCCCCACACATACACATCAAAATAAAATCTGAATCCAATAGTTCCGAGTCAGGCATTTGATTCTTCAGCATTTTCATTTTAAGGTCTTAAATTTGTTATTAGCTTCTGGTGGCTGTAATTTATTTTAGTACCTTTTTGCCATCAGTTCCATTTTGGTACACAATTTACTTAATTTAGTAGTCCGTGATTAGTGTATTTAGATGATAGGATTGCCATTATTACCATCCTAATCGTGCTATAGTGTATAGAGAAGGTATTGCACTCCAACCAAAAAGTCGATACCGAGATTTCACCAGAAATATATGTTTTGGGCCTCCCTGAAGAGCATTTTTAGAAAAAGGTCCGTGTTGTGCGTGTGTTTGTCTGGATAGCATAGCTCAAAAACGAAAAGACCGTTAAATACCAAACTTGGTATTTAATTTTGGTATCTTCCAAGGATGCGACACGAAGATTTTCAAGAAAACACCCCACCCCAAACTACCCTTTACATGGAACTTTTTTTCGAAGATGTTGATTTTCTTAAAAATGGTTCTAACGATTTTGATTAAAATATCTTATATTAAAGATATTTACGTGACAAATAAAATGTGTGTCTTGAATTTTCTGGGAATAGCCTCTGAAGACTACTTTATCCTGAATGAATTTTGCTGAATTTGGCGTAACTGTTAAACCGCAAGAGAAAGACAAAACTTACTACACACAAAATGTAAATCTCGATAAAACACAATTTATGTCATTTACGTTGTTTTCGGAGAGTTGGCCTTTTTTGAGATATTCTCTGTTAACTGTTTCAGATTTGTTTCTCACACGGACATTTGTAAACTCGAGGCCTTGCATAGAAACGAATTTCAACCACATAGCAACCAGCTTTTAAGAGATTTGACTATCCTTTTACTCTAGTATTTACCTTCTACTTACAAGGAAGGAAGTAATTAAGACAATTTCAGTTAATGTTTTTGTCGATTATCACAAAGAAGAATAAGCTTTTCAGTAATACTTTGTTACAGAGATGTATAAAAAGTCAAATGAATGGAGCACATCAGATTTATATATTGCGTGTATTCTCTAAGTGATAGTTATTATAATAAATGACGAATGCAGAGCTCGCATGGAGCTTTAAAAGTAGTTTAAAATAAATAACCAGACAAGGTATAAGGAAAAGATTAATATATGATTAAAATAGTTGAGACAGTATAGTTAATATATTAATATTCGCTAAAAGAAAGAAAAAAAAAAAAAGGAAAAGAAAAAACTTTCCGAGGTAACTGACTGAGATTGAATTCAGGATTCATGACCGCAAAACTTTAAAACTACTACAATGATTAAATAATAATAATAAACAACGTGTTAAAGATACCTGATTTGGGGCCTTTCGAATATTGCGTTCTGGGCCCAAAATACTATGGTCCTTACTTGCGTCCTTACTTTGAGTTCGGGGATAAGCACAAAATAAATATTAGCATCAGTTATGCAGATTTGTGTGTTGCAAACAGATTGAGAAATTGTAGTCAAGTGATGGCAGTATTCAACTTGCGAATGTTCATTATCCTGGACACGATACAATACTGATACAGCTCGGAAGGAACGTACTCAACAATTCAAAAGATTTAAGATGGAGTGACGTCACCTTAGATATCCTGAACACAACTACAGTCACGAATTGTATGCGCTCTTTGTTGCATTCCATAATCATTTCTTTAGAGATACGTTATCACCTATCCTACTATATAAGTAACATGCGAATTAAGTTTCTTAAAGAGCATACCTGCCACAGAAACGTTTGTAAATTACTGAAAATTCTCAAAATGCAAAGTGTATTACATACTTTGCAGTGAGAGCATTTTTTACAGATTTATAACGTTTGCAAGTTCTATTATTTTCTAGAGAAGGCATATGCGAATATGTACAAAATGCACGCATACATTGTACATACATATTAGACAGAGGAGGTATTAAAATCAGTAATAACTTCTATACAGGAAATGCATATTTTGAGGACCATGGAATCCAAAAAAGAGGCAGTTTTAGAAAAAGGTCCATGTGTGTGCGTATATAAGTTCAGTATCTTCCAAGATAACGACACGAATATTTTCAGAAAATCCACCCCAAACAATCCTTAACTGGAATTTTCGATTTTCTCAAAAATTTTCTAATGATTTTGATTAAAATACCATATTTTAATATATATGACATATGTACGTACATACATACATACATGCATACATACATACACACATACACACATACGCACATCACAAATAAAAGGTATATATTGAATATTCTGAAAATAGTCTCTGCAGACTCCTTGTTCTGAATTAATTTTGTCTATCTGATAAACCTCAAGAGACAAATTTAGATCTTGTTAAAATATACAATTTATGTAAAATACATTTGTGGAGTAAACTATTTTCAGCATATTCCTTTTGTCTTTTAGTTTAAACTTCCCAACGGAATTACAGAGACAACGTAATTTCAAATAAATAACAGCCACTAATTCTTAAAAGATTTTACTATAATTTTAACCTAGTGTATTCACTTATTTGCCATGTACTTTTCAGAAAATTTGAGGAAGAAATCTGATGTGTTCCATCTACACGACTTTCTCTAGTTATTCTGCAACAGATTATTCCAACAAAAGATGATGCTTATCTCTACGTAGGGATAATCAAAATAAACAGAAGACAGCAGGAATGGACAAATTAATTATTTCCTGATAAGTAGAAGGGAAATAAGGGAATACACTAGCCTAAAACGATAGTCAAAACTTTCAAAAGATGTTGCTATGTGATTATTATTCGTTTCATTGCAGGGCAGGAGTTGAGATACTCCTATGAGAAAAGTAAAATTGAAGTAAGGAATATCACAGAAATTATCAATTGCGCGAAAAAAAAATGTATATAAGTTTTAACGAGATCTGCAATTTTTTGTGTAGTATGTTTTAATCTATTCTTACGTTTTAGCACTTATGTAAAAGTCACAGAATGAAGAGGCCTTCAGGACCTATTCTTAAGAAATGCAGGTCTTCAGAGGCAATTTCCAGAAAATTAAACACATGCATTTTATTTATCATGTAAATTTCTTTAATGTACGGTATTTTAATCAAAATAATTAGAGCCATTTTTGACAACATCAACAATTTTGAAATTTTGTCCATGTAACGGGTAGTTTCGTGTAGGGGAAGGGTTCATCAAAATATTAGAGGAAGATACTAAAATTAAATACCAAGTTTGGTATTTTACCGATTTACGTTTTTGAGTAATCGTGTTCACAAACATACACACCCAGCCTTTTTTTTTTTTTAAATTGGATGTTTACATTCACATGACTTTCGCTAGCTGTTCCGCAAACCAACTTTGGTATTTTACCGATTTGCGTTTTACAATCGTGTTCACAAACACATACACATACACACACAGACCGTTTCCTAAAAATTTGGTGTATTCCATTCACATGACTTTCTCTAGCTGTTCCGCAAACCAACATTCCTTACAAAAGATTTTTGTTATGTCTACATCATGTAAATCGAGAAATACCTTAGCAGAATTGGTCCTATTATTTGATTCTTTTGTAAGTAGAAGGGAGTACACTAGGCTAAAGAGATAGTTACTTCCTTTAAGTGCCGGGTGCTATGTGAAACAAATTAAATTCCGTTCCCTCTGCTTGCCAGCAGTAAACAAAATACAGACGTAATAAAGCTGACCTACCATTTGAGAAACATTTATTTAGATTAAAATTGAAACTAATAACACGGAATTTCTCAGAAACGGTCAACTCTACAGCAAAAATCGAATGTATTCCATTCACATGACTTTCTCTACATTTCTGCAACAAATTATTGTTAAAAAGCTTATGCTTCTATTTACTTCATGCTAATAGAGAGTAAATTAGCAGAACTAATCTTATTACTTGCTTCCTTGAAAGTAGAAGCGAAATAAGGGAGTACCATAGGTTAAAGGGATAGTCAAAAGCTGGTTGCTATGTAACTGAAGTTCCTTGTTTGTATGGACAGAAAGTTGAAAATTCCTGTATGAAAAAAGTACACGTTTTTAAAGCTGAAACAAGGAATATCTCAAAAACGATCAAATCCAGGAAAAATGTATACAACATAAATTGTGTTTTAACGTGCTCTACATTTTTGTGGGGTAGTTTTTTGTTGCTGTTTTTTTTTTTTTTTTCCATATCTTACGGTTTAGCAGTTATGCAAAATTCCGTAAAATTCATCCAGAATAAAGTAGTCTTCAGAGGCTATTCCCAGAAAATTCAAGATATTTTATTTGTGAGGTAAATATCTTTAAAATACGATATTTTAATCAAAATCGTTAGAGCCATTTTTGAGAAAAATCAATATTTTCGAAAAAAGTTCCATGTAAAGGGTAAAGGGTAATGCTTTCTTTTTGGATTCTGGAGGACCCAAAATATGTATTTCCGGGGTGAAATCTTGGGTATCGAATTTTTGTGTGGAATGCAATACCTTCTCTATACACTATGCACGTAGTACGTGTAGAGAAAGTAAAAATTTGCATGAAAAATTGTGCGTTTTAATGAGATCTACATTTCTGTTGCAGCAAACTTTTGTCTATTTTTTACGACTTACCAGTTACGTAAATTTTATCAAAATTCATCCACAATGAATAGATCTTCAGAATCTATTTCTAGATAATTCAAGATATACATTTTATGTGTGTTTAAATATCTTTATACGGAATGTCAATAAACATCGTTAGAACTATTTTTTAAAAAACAAAATGTTCAAACGTTTTTCCATATAAAGAGTAGTTTTGATTAGAAATTTTCTAGAACATTTTCCTGTAGCATTCTTGGAAAATAGTAAACTTAAATACCAAATTTGGTATTTCACGGTCTTTTACTTTTTGAGAGATACTGTACAAAGACACACACGCAGGACCATTTTCTAAAAATTCTTGCACGTAAACTTTTAGTATCAGTTTTTGGTTAATATTGAAATTCCTAGGTTATTTTCTGTAAATCTTCATGTTGATTTACATAATATATTTATTTAATGGATCCATAAATTTTAGTATAAGTATTCCTCCGCCAATTCAATTAACCATGTCAAACTAATTAATGATTTTAATACAATTATGGTGAATATAGCATCGGATTAAAGGTAAACTAGAATTTTAAAATTATTTCATTACAAACCGAGTCTGATTAAAAATTGACTTCGCGATTATACATAAGAAAATTTGGTTGACAATTTTGTAATCTTAAGCAATAAGAATATGCATACAAAATAAGTACAAAATTGCTATAAATTCATTCGTAAGTACACATCTTTAAATTAGTATGTTTCAGGATATCAGTGCATTCATTCCTCCGGCGCAAATTAATGGATAAAATGTTGGCGATTTATGCTTACAGGTAGGTTACAGATTAGGTAGATACCAGCCGTGTAGCAGTAGTCACATAATATTTTATGACACATGCTATCTAAAGATGTTTGTTTTGTTAAGTGGCTGTCTCTGTAGGAAAGAAAGCTTAACTTAATACCCATTGTGACATACTAGAAGTTTAACACTGTTCTGGTTTCTTGCTACTTATGGAGTTAATTTTCGAAGTATTTCTCTGACTATTGGTAATATGAAAGCTTTTTGTCATTTCGTAGAACAAGAATTAACACAATTTAAGTGGCACACACATCAAAGATGGCAAAAAAGTACCATAAGTTTATTTCTAACTTTTACAAAAGTATGTAAACAGAAAGTAACTAGGTATTCTCAGTTATTTTACATATATTTATGTGTAAACCTATTAGAAACCATTCGTTTTGGAGATAACATGTTTATTTTGACGAATAAAATGATAAAAAGTTAAATTTTTAATATTTCAGTAAAATATACTTTTATAAAGTTAATTTGTTATGCATGTCCAATCCATAATTTTATTTTCTACAAACAGCCGAGCAAATAAAAAAAATTCAAATGAATAAGATTTGCAATACTAAAGAAAAAAATCTAATGTGTTCCATTCACATGACTTTCTCTACATCTCTGCAACAAATTATTGTTAAAACCTTATGCTTTTATTTACTTCATACTAATCGAGAAAAATTAGCAGAAATAGTCTTATTACTTACTTCCTTGTAAGTAGAAGCAAAATAAGGGAGTACCGTAGGTTAAAGTGATAGTCAAAAGCTGGTTTCTAAGTGACTAAAGTTTCTTTGTTTGTATGGACTGGAGTTGACAAATTCCTGTATGAGAAAAGTTGTTTAAAGCTGAAACCAATAACAACGAACATCTCAAAAACGATCAACTCCTGATCTACATTTTTTGTGCAATAAATTTTTGTCTATCTCTTACAGTTTACCAGTTATGCAAAATTCCGTAAAATTAATCCAGAATAAACTAGTATTAAGAGGCTACTCCCAGAAAATTGAAGATATACATTTTATTTGGGGTGTAAATATCGTTAATATACGGCATTTTAATCAAAATCGTTAGAGCCATTTTCGAGAAAATTGAAAATTTGGAAAAATGTTCCTTGTAGTATGTAGTTTAACATGGGAGGATTTTCTTTAAAATCTATGGGTCACATTCTTGGAACATTTTGAAGTTTTGTGCTAAACGGACTTTTCGGTTTTGAGCCATTTTGTCTACTGACACACGCACAAATACACAACAGAGCTTTTTCTAAAAATCTGATGTGTTCCATTCACGTGACTTCCTCTATCTGCTCTGCAAACAAACTATTCTTACAAAAGATTATTCCTTTATCTACATCATGCTAATCGAGATAAGCATTAGCAGAAATGGTCAAATTATTTGCTTCCTTCTAAGTAGAAGGGAAATACGGGAATACATAAGGCTAAAGCAACACTCAGTTTTTTTTAAAGGTTCGTTATTTTAACCTGATTGGTTATATTGGGCAAAGAATGAAATTGATGAAATGATGCGCAACTGATATTGGGATAAATGGGGCTAAACTTACTCGACATTCCTCTTCTCACCACAAGGGTAAACCCCGAAAAAACGTATTGGGGTAACTCACCCTAAGCGCGATTTGAACTCGCGACCTCTTGAATGTGAGACAGACATGCTACCCCTACACTAGGAGGCGGGCTTTTGAAAGTGGTAAGTATGCGATTCACCTTCAAGTTCGATTATAATTCCATGGCCAGGAGTAAAACAAAATACATATAAAACAGATGAGGGCTCCCTGTTTGAGGAAAGTTGAACTATTATAAAATTGAAACCAATAAAAGGGAATAAATACTATACATTAAAGATATGTACCTACATGACAAACTTTATAGGTAAGTATATTGACTTTTCTAGGAATAGCCTCTGAAGACCTCTTCGTTTTGTATGACTTTTGCATAAACTGACTGACGAAAATTTAATACACAATAAATTTAGATTTCCTTAAAAGAAACAGTTTATGCCATACATCTTTTTATGGTTTTAAGCATTTCCAAGATTATCCTTTTATTTTCATTCGGTTTTCTTTTGTTTTACTCCTGGTCATGTAAAGAGAACCAAATTTCAATCTCAATGCGATAGATTTTAAACGATTTGACTATATCTATAATCTAGTGTTTTTCCTTATTTCTCTTCTAAGTATAACGAACTAAGTAATAAGACCACTTCTGCTAATGTATCTATATCTCGTTTAGCATGGAATAGAAGAATACGCTTTTATAAGATTAGTCTGTTAGAGAATATGTAGCGAAAGTAATGTGAATGGAACACTTCAGATATTCTTTATTCAGTAAATCTCAAAAATGAACTCTCAATATTGAACTTTAGGTCGAACCTAATCCTTCTTCTACTTAGATAGATAAACAATAGAGAAAGTAAAAATTCCTATGCCTTTACATTCTGTTTATAGATTCCTACAAATACACCCACACGCATGCGCGCACACAAATAAAGTACATTAAAATGCACAGCTTTTCCCTCTTTAAAATGACATTTAAAATTTATATAGTTGTTTTAGGTGTATACCTACTTAGAAAATCAAATAACGAGTAATTTATTTTGCCGAGGCATTAGAATGTACAAGGACGATTTTTCTTCTCAAAATCAATAGCAGATATCAAACACGGAGATAGATAACTTATACCTTCCTAAACCTAACTCGTAATTACTGATGAGAATTTTACTTCCTCTACTTAGTACATAGTTCATGGGTGGAGATAGTTTTGTACGCCGCCTACAATTCGAGATTGCACTGGAAATACACGTATAAAAAAACATTTTCAGAAAAAGGGCTGTCTGTATGTGTATGTGTGCGTGTGCGTGTGTGTGTGTGTGTGTGTGTGTGTGTGTGTTCCTGTGTCAGTGTATCCTTAAGTATGTGAAACACTATTGCTTAAAAACAAAAAGTCCGTCAAATACCAAACTTGGTATTTAAGTTAAGTATCTTCCAAGGATGCAACACGAAGATTTTAAGGAAAATATTCCGCAAACCACGCTTTACAATGAAAAAATTCGAAAATGTTGATTTATAAAACAAACTAACAGTTTTTATTAAAATATCGTATATTAAAGTTATTTTACATGACAAATAAAATCTCTGGATTGTATTTTCTGGGAATAGGCTCTGAAGACCTCTTCATTCTGGATGACTTTTGCATATCTGGTAAACCATAACAGATAGACATAGACTTACTACACAAAAAAGTGAGATCCTGTTAAAACACACAATTTAGTCATATATACCTTATACATACGCATTTTTCTCATAAAGTAGACCATTTACGTGATATTCTTTATTATTGGCTTCAGTTTTAAAACATTTAATTTTTCCCGTCACTGCACGTACTATCTACATTGTGTATAGAGAAGTATTGTAATGCACTAAAAAATTCAATACTGAGATTTCACCGGAAATACATGTTTTGGGTCCCCCTGAATCAAAAAGAAGCATTCTTGGAAAAATGTCCGCACGCGCGCGCGTGTGTATGTGTGTTTCTATGGACAGCATAGCTCAAAAACTAAAGGTCCGTTAAATTCCAAACTTGGTATTTAAGTTCAATATTTACTTGACAAATAAAATGTATATCTCGAATTTTGTGGGAATAGCCTCTAAAGACTACTTTATTCTGGATGAATTTTAAGGAATTTTGTATAGGCAAGTGGCAAACCGTAAGAGATAGAGAAAAACTTACTTAACAAAAAATGTAGAGCTCGTTAAAACACACAATTTATGTTTTATATATATATTTTTTTCGTGAAGTGGATCGTTTTTGAGATATTCCTTGTTATTAGTTTCAGCTTTAAAAAACTTTATACTTTTCTCATACGGGAATTTGTCAACTCATGTCCATATAAACAAAGGAATTTCAGTCACATAGCAACCAGCTTTTGACTAATACTTTAGCCTATGGTACTCCTTTATTTCCCTTCTACTTGCTTGGAAGCAAGTAATAAGACTATTTCTGCTAATTTTTTCTCAATTAGCATGAAGTAAAAAGAAGCATAAGTTTTTAACAATAATTTTTGCAAAGATGTAGAGAAAGTCATGGAACACATCAGATTTGTCAACTCCTAGCCATGCAAAGAAACGAATTCCAATCACAAAGCAACCATGTTTTAAAAGACTCGACTATCGCTTTAGCTTCGTGTACTCCCTTATTTTCTCTCCACCTACAAGGAAGCAAGTAATAAGATCATTTCGGTTAATCGAGATAAAATTAGCAGAACAGTTTGTCTTCAGAGATTTAGAGAAGGTCATGTGAATGAAACAATCAGATTTTTAAACAATCAAATTTTTCAAATAAACAAAACGTTAGTGGGTAGTTGTGTCTCATTATTTGCACGAAGTTAGGGCATAATTAATTAAATACCCAGGTTGGAATCAAAGCTGAAATTAAGTTCCTATAAGCGTTCAAACATTTACATTGCGTTACCCGGTTCTGTAATTCTTAGTTCTGCACAAAACTTGTAAAAATTAGAAAATCCGTGATGTTCTCACCTTGGCCGCTAATACTTATGCAGTCTGCAATTCTATTAGAATGTTTGTTGCGAATGAAAAATTAAATTAGACTGCTATTCTGTAGGCCACGAAACTTAACACATTCATCACTTTAAGTTGATAGTTTACATAGCAAAGATAAACATCAGCGTACTTAGCAAGTTGTCCTTGCCTTAGGCAAAGCTCTTGTAGGAAATACGTAACTGAAGTTAGATTGCAAAGCTCTTTACACAGCTCCTGTATTTTAAAAGAATTCTTTTTAATGGCCGTCTAGATCTGCAGCACGTTATCTAGATTGGAATCACAAGATATAATAAATATAGTGTTTTAAACGTATCCTTGCCTGAATTTAATTATTTAA
This sequence comes from Hymenopus coronatus, assembly GCA_030762935.1. Taxonomy (NCBI): domain Eukaryota; kingdom Metazoa; phylum Arthropoda; class Insecta; order Mantodea; family Hymenopodidae; genus Hymenopus; species Hymenopus coronatus. Next base: position 165,474,946 of record CM060881.1, on the reverse strand, counting down.
ATACTTGCTCGAGAAAGTAAAAGTTTAACAAATGAGCTATCAAAGCAAACTTTAAGGTGGAAAACAAAAACATGTGAAACAACATAGACTTCGCTTAAAAACTAATTCTACCAAATGAGTTATTTGGCAGTAACTGTGATTTTTACGAGGTGTATATTTCTTCCTATATTAATTTCTTGTTACTTACTCGACTCATGTTTTATGAAAGTAAAAGAAACTTTAAGGTAATAGATTATTTAGTACACGCACATACACACATACACACACACTCACACAAGCACGTTCACAAGCACACACACGTACATACACATTCATGCATACTTGTATATACATATATATATATATACATACACAATACCTTTACACATACGTACATAAATACATACTCACATATACATAAATGCATACATACACATATACTTGTACATACATAAACACACTTACGTTCATACATACATGCATACATTACATACATATATACAATAATGAATACATATTCATATATACGTATATGTATACATACATAACCACACATACATATACATATAACATATAACGCCTAATCTGTCATTCATTAATTAAATGAACAGAAAGTTAGTATTTTACTACATAAACTTGGAAAGAATCGAAAAAAATCACATGCCTTTCTCAACATCTCTACAAAAATGTATTGTTAAAAAACTTATGCTTCTTTTTACTTCATGCTAATCGAGAAAAAGTTAGCAGAAATAGTCTTATTACTTGCTTCCTTGCAAGTAGAAGGGAAATAAGGGAGTATCATAGGCTAAAGTATTCGTCAAAAGCTGGTTGCTATGTGAGTGAAGTTCCTTTGTTTCTATGGACAGGAGTTGACAGATTACCGAATGAGAAAAGTAAGCTTTTTAAAACTGAAACCAATAAATATCTCTAAAGCGAGCCACTCCACGAAAAAAAATGTATACCATAAATGTTTAACGAGCTCTGTACGTTTTCTGTTAGGTAAGTATTTCTCTATCTCTTAAGGTTTTCCAGTGATACAAAATTTCTTAAAATGCATCCAGAATAAGTATTCTTTAGAGGCTATTCACAGAAAATTCAAGATATACATTTTATTTGTGAGGTAAATATCTTTAATATACGATATTTTAACCAAAATTGTTAGAGCCATTTTTGAGAAAATCAAAATTTTCGAAAATTCTTCCGTGTAAAGGGTAGTTTCAGGATGTGGGGATTTTCTTGAAAATCTTCGTGTCGCATCCCTGGAAGATACTGAACTTAAATACCAAGTTTGGTATTTAACGGACTTTTCGTTTTTGAACTATGCTGCTCACAGGCACACACCCACTCACACACACACACACACACACACACACACACACACACGGACCTATTTCCAAAAATGCTTTTTGGATTCAGGATGACCCAAAACATGTATTTCCGGTGAAATCTCGTTATCGAATTTTTGGGTGCATTACAATACCTTCTTTATACGCAATGTGTATAGTACATATATAGAAAGTAAAAAAGGAAAGACAATAATTTTCAACATTAGCTACAAGGTTTGACATTTTCCACGTTGGATCCGATCATTAAGTTGGAACACGCTTTTACTTTCTCTAGCACATACCTACTTGGGATAGCAAGTTTCTCGATTATGAAAGGAGTAGGAAAGCTTAACTATCGTTATTTTCTTTGCACCTACAACGACATGTTATATAAAGTGCAAACTGTAAAAACATTTATCGCAAACAACTTAAAACCGAATAAGATTTTGCAAAAATACGTCGAGAACGCCACATAAAAATTCGGATGTGTTCTATTCAGAGTACGAACCTATTTTGCAACAAACTGCTCTTATAAAAGCTTATTTTTCAATATATTTTATGTTAATCGAATGAACAATAGCACAAATCGTCTTATTACTTAGTTCACTATTAGTGGAAGGGGAATAAGGGAATGTACTAGGCTAACACTATAGTCAAATCTTTAAAAGCCGGTAGCTGTGTGAGGCAATTGAAATGCATGGTCAGGATGAAAAAAGTGAATAGAAAAAAATCTAATAACTGGGAACTTTAAACCAATAACCAGGAATACCTCTGCAAAAATGTATATGACATAATTTGTGTGCTTTAGCAAGATCTACATTTTTCGTGCAATAGGAATTTGTCTTTTACTATCAGTTGGCAAAAGTATTAAGAGAACTTCAGAGAATATTCTCAGCAAATTCAATATATAAATTTTATTTTCCATTTAAATATCTTTAATAAGTGGCATTTTAATCAAACATTTTGAGAAACTCGAAAATTTGGAAAAAATGTTGTATGTAAACGGTAGTTTGAGGTAGGAAATTTTCCTTAAAATCCTTTTGCTGCATACTTGGAAGATATTGAGCTGAAGTATCAAGTACTCACACATACATACATCTTTTTTTTTTGATTTAGAGATCCTCTAAACATGCATATCCAATGAAATCTCGGTATTGAGTTTTTGGGTGGAATATAATACCTTCTCTACCTCTATGTACATATATAGTACTTGCAATTCACCAGTTTTTGTACAATGTACATAGTGTATAGAGAAGGTATTGTAATGCACCCTATATTCGATACCGAGATTTCACGGGAAATACATGTTTTGGGTCCCCCTGAATCCAAAAAAAGCATTTTTGGAAAAATGGCTATGTGAGTGCATTTGTGTGTCTGTCAGTGTTTGGACACAATAGGTCAAAAATGAAACCACTGAATACCAAACTTGGTATTTAAGTTTGGTATCTTCCAAGGAAGCGAACGAAGATTTTCAAGAAAATCCCACCACCCTAACTACCCTTTACATGGAAAAAATGTTGGATACTGGGACTAACAATTTTCATTAAAATCTCTTATATTTAAGATATTTACATGCCAAATATATATGTATCTTGAATTTTCTGGAAATAACCTCTAAAGATCTCTTTATTCTGGATGATTTTATTGAATTTTGCATAAGTGGTAAACCGTAAGAGATATTCCTTGGTATTGGTTTCAGCTTTAAAAAACTTAACTTTTCTCATACAGGAACTTATTAACTCTTGCCCAGGCAAAGAAAAGGATTCCAAATCACATAGCAACCACATTTTAAAACATTTGACTGTCGGTTTTTTGTAGTATATTCCCTTATTCCCCTTCTACTTATAAAGGAATTAAATAATAAGACCGTTTCTGCTAATGTTTTAGTATTAAATAGATAGAAGAAAAAGCTTATTAACAATAATTTGTTACGGAGATGTAGAGAAAGTCATGTGAATGGGATGAAGCACAACATATATTTTTTGTAATAATCTTGCTTGAGCCGTATTCGAATTCGCTACTCGACGTTCAATTTGTTTCCTTTTGGATATTGATCTAAACACATGTAAAAATCGGAAGGAGAGAAGGCTAATGTTTGAAATCCCGAACTAATACGGAAAATGTGAAAATTCATTTGCCTACTAGCAGTAAGACACGGTGACATGCAGCAGTTTTGTGACATAAATATTATATGAGGTGTACTTACTCAGTGTGAGCGGCGATGCCGGAAACAAGCAGAAATAAGAGTAGAAGTGAAGTAATGCTAGCAGGCAGGTGCCCACTCCACCACCGTTTCCTCGCCATCTAACACAACACCTGCAAGTTGTCGTGACAATAAGCACCAGTATGGCGGGGACACAGATAAAGTCTTCCTTCCTCCTCCACTACTACCTAATGTATTTGCTGCCCGCCTCAAGCCAGCGGCGTGTGTACCACACAAATCAAGGGTACACTCCCCACCCCCCTATTGCAAATTATTTATTAAGTAGCTGTATTGCCCGGCGGAGCATACATAGACTTTTACTTTGTCTACCACGTGTGATATATATTTCAGTAGTAGTAGCAGCAGTTGTAGTAGTGGTGGTACATAGTAGTACTAGTATTAGTAGTACCAGTAGTACCAGTAGTAATAGTAGTAGAGGTAGTAGCGGTAGTAGTAGTAATAATAATAGTAGTACAAGTAGTAGTAGTACAAGTAGTAGTAGTAGTAGTAGTAGTAGTACAAGTAGTAGTACAAGTAGTAGTAGTAGTAGTAGTAGTAGTAGTAGTAGTAGTAGTAGTAGTAGTACAAGTAGTAGTACAAGTAGTAGTACAAGTAGTAGTAGCGGTAGTAGTAGTAATAATAATAGTAGTAGTAAAAGTAGTAGTACAAGTAGTAGTAGTAGTACAAGTAGTAGTAGCGGTAGTAGTAGTAATAATAATAGTAGTAGTAAAAGTAGTAGTACAAGTAGTAGTAGTAGTACAAGTAGTAGTAGTAGTACAAGTAGTAGTAGTAGTACAAGTAGTAGTACAAGTAGTAGTAGCGGTAGTAGTAGTAATAATAATAGTAGTAGTAAAAGTAGTAGTACAAGTAGTAGTAGTAGTACAAGTAGTAGTAGTAGTACAAGTAGTAGTAGTAGCGGTAGTAGTAATAGTAGTAGTAGTAGTACAAGTAGTAGTAGCGGTAGTAGTAGTAATAATAATAGTAGTAGTAAAAGTAGTAGTACAAGTAGTAGTAGTAGTACAAGTAGTAGTAGTAGTACAAGTAGTAGTAGTAGCGGTAGTAGTAATAGTAGTAGTAGTAGTACAAGTAGTAGTAGCGGTAGTAGTAGTAATAATAATAGTAGTAGTAAAAGTAGTAGTACAAGTAGTAGTAGTAGTACAAGTAGTAGTAGCGGTAGTAGTAGTAATAATAATAGTAGTAGTAAAAGTAGTAGTACAAGTAGTAGTAGTAGTACAAGTAGTAGTAGTACAAGTAGTAGTAGTAGCGGTAGTAGTAGTAATAATAATAGTAGTAGTAAAAGTAGTAGTACAAGTAGTAGTAGCGGTAGTAGTAGTAATAATAATAGTAGTAGTACAAGTAGTAGTACAAGTAGTAGTAGTAGTACAAGTAGTAGTACAAGTAGTAGTACAAGTAGTAGTAGTAGTAATAATAATAGTAGT